>CM066044.1:259300784-264300784 GCA_033557465.1 Ichthyophis bannanicus
TTACTGAATTTGTTTTAAGGCCTACATTGGAAAGATGCAGGAGATAGTCTAAAAGAGAATTTAAAGGTAGTGCTAGAGGGTCAAGACCCTTTTCAGCACACCAAATGGAAAACCGTTTCCATTTAAAAGCATAAGAACACCTGGTGGAAGGTTTTCTGGAAGCATGGAGGATATCCTTCACTTGTTGAGAAAGATTCCAGTCTTGAAGGTCTAGGCCTTCAGTAACCAAGCTCTGAGGTGTAGGGACTTGGGGTTTGGGTGCCTCAAAGTCCCTTCCTCCTAGGACAGAAGGTCTGGAGCAGCTCCCAAGTCCAGAGAGGGGGCTTGGGAGAGATGTAGAAGTAGAGGGTACCACACTTGGCGTGGCCAGCGTGGAGCTATGAGGATCATAGATCCTTGATCCCTCTGGAGTTTGAACAGAGTCTTGGAAATCAAGGGAATGGGTGGAAATGCATACAGGAAGCCCTGACCCCAATGGAGGAGGAAGGCATCCTTGGCCTGAACTCCCTGACACGGAATTCTGGAACAGAACCGGGGAAGTTTGGCATTCCACAGACTTACAAAGAGGTCTATGTCCGGGATTCCCCATTCTTGGAAGATTCTGAGTACCTGATCCATGTGCAGGGACCATTCGTGTGGGAGCAGAATTCGACGGAGTCTGTCTGTCCTAGAGTTTTGGACTCCTGGGAGGTATACTGCCAGGAGATGGATTTGATGCTCTCTGGCGAAGGCCCATAATCTTAAAGCTTCGTTGCAAAGCGACAGAGAGCCAGTTCCTCCTTGCTTGTTTATGTAAAACATGGCTACTTGATGGTCCGTATGAATGAGGACTGTCTTGTAGCTGAGGAGGGTATGAAAGACTTTGAGAGCTAGAAAAAATGCTCGAAGCTCCAAGTGGTTGATATGAAGGGAGGTCTCCTGTGGGGACCAAGTGCCTTGAGTGGAGAGGTCCTGTAGATGGGCTCCCCAACCTGTTTGGGAGGCATCTGTTGTGAGGGTTGCCTGGGGCAACAACTGTTGGAAGGCGGACCCCAGCAACAGATTTTGAGTGGACATCCACCATTGGAGAGACCAAAAGAGACGTTTGGAGGTTGCTATTTGGTCTGAGAGAGCACCTGAAGCTTGAGTCCACTGGGTGGACAAAGTCCATTGAGCTGCTCTCATGTGTAGGCGAGCATAGGGTACCACATGCACTGTGGAAGCCATGTGGCCTAGCAGTTGTAGCATCTCCCGGGCAGTTAAGTGGGTCTTTGACTGAATCTGGGAGGCTAACTGCACTAGACGTTGGCAACGGGCCTGAGGAAGGTAGGCCCTTGCAGTAGTGGTATCCAACCAGGCCCCTATGAATTCTAGGGACTGAGTAGGGGTGAGCTGAGACTTTGGGAGGTTTACCACAAGTCCCAGATACTGCAGAATGCGCCTTGTGCAGTCCAAGGAATTCTGGGCCTCTGACTGAGATGGAGCTCGAATGAGCCAGTCGTCCAGGTATGGGAAGACAAATATTCCCAGAGTTCGTAGAAATGCAGCAACTATTGCCATGCATTTGGTGAACACTCTTGGAGCAGAGGCCAGACCGAAAGGAAGAACTCTGTATTGGTAATGTTTTCCTTGGAAAAGAAACCGTAGGAATCTTCTGTGAGAGGGATGGATGAGGATATGGGTGTACGCATCCTTGAGATCTAGAGAACAAAGCCAATCCTGACTTTGAAGGTATGGAAGGAGAGTGCCCAGAGAAGCATCTTGAACTTCTCCTTGCATAGAAATTTGTTCAATTCTCTGAGATCTAAGATGGGTCTGTATCCCCCTGTCTTCTTTGGAATGAGAAAATAGGGGGAGTAGAACCCTGACCCTTGATGAAGAAGAGGAACTTCTTCTATTGCCCCTTGGGCAAGAAGGGTAGCTACCTCTTGACCTAGAAGGTCGAGAAGAGATGTGGGAGAATTGAAATGTCTCACCATGGTGTGGTGAGGAAGGTCTGAAAAATGAAGCTTGTAGCCCTCTCTTATGATGGAGAGGGTCCACTGCTCTGATGTTATTTGCTCCCATCTGGGAGCAAAATGAGCCAACCTTCCTGGAATGGTGAGAGGCTCTGGCTGCTTTAGAGCCAGAAAGGCTAAGTTCTCTAGCATCAAGTCAAAAACCCTGAGGAGGTTGGGCCTGCTGAGTTGCAGCAGCCCCTGTAGGCTTATGCCTGGCCTGTTTAGGTTGCTGACGCTTAGTGGCAAAGCGACCTGTAGAAGATTGTTGGCCAGAAGTAGAAGGAAATCTGCCCTTTTTAAAGAAAGACTTTTTAAAAAGCTTTTTCTTGGCAGGAATGGAGGTTGACTTTGAAAGTCTATCCAGAGCAGAGTTTTCTGCATCCATTTGAGTGGCTTTTATTTGCCATTCTTTGCCAAATAGGTTTTCACCTGTACAGGGAAGATTTCCTAAGCTATCTTGAACCCAGGGCTCTAAATCAGAAGCCTGGAGCCAAGCAATTCTGCGAGCAGCTATGGCAATGCCTGAGGCTCTGCTGGCACCTTCAAAAGAGTCAAAGGCTGCCCTGTTGGAAAACTTTGAAATGTCTTGGGTATGCTTAAGCCAAATGAGGAATTCCTCCCTTTTATCTTCTGGAAGAAAAGGGAGGAAAGTGTGCAGTTTTTGTGCAACTTCCTTTAGAAACATAACCATGTAAAGGCTATATGAGTTGATTCTGGCAATAAGCATACTGGCTTGGAAGATTTTCCTACCAAAGGCATCCAAGGTCCTGCATTCTCTTCCTGGAGGAGCAGAAGAGTGTCTCTTTGTACTCTTTATCCTCTTCATAGCTGACTGCACCACAATGGAATGGTGAGGAAGCTGAGTTTTCTGAAATCCAGGACAAGGAGGGACACGATACATAGTGTCCAATCTACGAGAATGAGGAGAGAGAGTGAGAGGAGTCTCCCATAGATCAATCATGTGTTCATAAAGAATCTCATGAATTGGTAAGGTGACCGCCTCTTTAGGAGCTCTAGAATAGCCTAAAATATCCAATTTTTTAGCTCTAGGCTCTGATTCAGAAGTTACTGAAATAGAAAGTCCTTTAGCTACTTCTCTTATGAAGTCCTGAAAGGACAAGTCTTCTGGAGGAGACATTCTTCTTTTTGGAGAAGAAGGCTCTTCAGGAAGGGCTATGGATACTTCAGGAGACTCGTCTGATGTATCAGAATCATCAGAGGAATCAAAGTATCGCCTGTCAGGGTGCTCTTCCAACGCTCGATACGCATATCGAGCAGTATCGACATCGGGCATCCCCGGTACCGGATCGGTACCGGTAAGTAGCCCTGGACAAGGAACCGCTGCAGCCGGTATCCTGGTCGATGTCGATGCAGTCGGTACCGGTATCGGTGCTGCTGCCGGTACCAGAGCCGATACCGAGAACGGAGTTTGTTTCGGTACCAGCGGCGTCGCAGCTTGAATGAAGGCCGTAATAGCCTGCTGCATGGACAAAACATTGTGATCCATCGACGCCATGAATGCCTGGAAGTCGGTACCGGGAGATTGTGCCGGTACCCCAGAGCAATGTAACAGGTGATCGGTCGAGGCCGTGCCATCGATGTCAACCTGTAACCCCATAGGAGGAGCTTTGGAAGCCGGAGCTTCCCGCCGGGGTTGTTTTGCTGGCGCAGGATCCTCGAGGGCAAGCCCAGAGGCATCTCGATGCTTAGAGGGAGATCTACCCTTCGAGGACCTGCTAGGTTTATGTTTGGTTACCCGAGATCCATCAGGAGAAGACGACCTGGAAGATGTCGATGCTACCGACGGTGCATCAGCGGGAAACAGCACATGGAGCTTGGCTGCTCGGTTCTGTAACCCCCGTTTAGACATTAGAGAGCAGGACGGACAATCCGGAATGGAGTGTTCAGGACCCAAACATTTAAGACACCATTCATGGGTATCTGTAACAGAAATAGTACCGCTACACTTAGTGCATTTTTTGAACCCGGAGGCTGGTTTTTCCATGAGGGAAATTTTCTTGTGGGCCCTGAGGCCTAAGAAGAAAAATACACCAGGTGAGGAAAAATATCGATTTTTTTTTTTTTTAAAAGAAAGAAAGAAAAGACCGGCGGTACCGGCCCGGAGTCGGGGAAGGCAGACACGCGACCAAAGAAATAAAATAAAATAAAGAACTTCTTCAGCGGTGACAGGAACACGACCTGTTGGCTCCGCGGCAAAGAAGAACTGAGGAGAGTTGGTTAGGAAAGGCGGGAAGGCAGCATGCAGGCGCTGTGGGATGCTCCCAAAAGCTTTCCTTTTTGGGCAGCTGGGGAGCGTTCCCACGCAGGCTCCGTCGGTACCGATGTACCCATATGTGAAGATTCATTCCTGCTTGTTCCTGGAGATAGTCCGCTTGGATACTGGCAAACTCAGATGACTCGAGTCAAAGGTGATGAAAAGCTGGAAAGCTTTCCTGCGCTCTCGAGTTCCTTGGAGATAAAAAGCCAAGGCACGTTTGCAATCCAGAGTGTGATTGGTTGCTTCTGCCCTAGAGGAATAAGGTCTAGGGAAAAAGACAGGGAGGTAGACTGATTGGTTTAAATGGAAGGGTGAGACCACCTTTGGCATAAAGTGAGGATGAGTCCTAAGGACTACCTTATCATGGTGGAATTTTGTATAAGGAGGGTCAGCCACCAAAGCCTGGAGCTCACTAATGTGTGTTGATGAAGTGAGGGCAACAAGGAAGGTGACTTTCCACATGAGAAACTTCAGTGAGGTAGTGGCTAGAGATTCAAAGGGCGGCTTGAGAAGCTGTCCTATAACAACATTAAGATCCCATGGCACTGGAGGGGGCTTAATGGGAGGTTTGGTTAATAGAAGACCCCTCATGAAGCGTGCAACAAGCGACTGAGAAGAGATGGGCATGTGAGAAGCCGCAATTGCACTTAGGTGTACTCTTACCAAATTGGTTTTGAGTCCCGAGGAAGAGAGGTAGAGAAGATATTCAAATAATGCATCCACCGGAGCTGAGAAGGGGTTAAGATCCCTTTCAGATCATCAGAGAGAGAATCTACGCCACTTGAAAGTGTAGGAGCCCCTGGTGGAAGGCTTCATAGAAGCTAAAAGGATATCTTTAACCTGTTGAGAGAGGTTGATGTCCTGGAAGGCTATGCCTTCAGCAGCCATGCTGTAAGATATAGGGACTGTGGATTGGGATGGAGCAGCATCCCCTCCTCCTGAGAAAGGAGATCTGCAGCGGACCCCAGATCTACAGGTTGAGCCTGAGACAGACGTAGGAGGAGAGGATACCACAGTTGTTGTGGACAGCGTAGAGCTATGAGTACCATGTAGCTCTTGTCTCTCTGGAGTTTGAAAAGAGTCTTGGGAATGGGTGGGAAAGCATATAGGAAGCCCTGACCCCAGTGGAGGTGAAAAGCATCCACCTGCTGGCCGTCTGGTGCAAGAGTCCTGGAGCAGAAGCGAGGAAGCTTGGCATTTCGAGGACTCACAAATAGGTCTATTTCTGGGGTTTCCAAGATCTGAAAAATGTAAACGACCTTGTCTGCATGGAGAGACCACTCATGGGGTACAAGGACTCGACTCAGTTTGCCTGCAAGATACACCGCAAGAAAGTGAATGGGGTGCTGTATGGCGAAAGATCAAAGATGCAGGGCCTCGTTGCAGAGGGTCCAAGAGCCTGTTCTGCCTTGCTTGTTCAAGTAGAACATGGCTACTTGATTGTCCATCTGGACTAGAACTGTATGGAATCAAAGATGATCCTGGAACACCTTGAGAGCATTGTGGATGGCTCTGAGTTCCAGCAAATTTATGTGGAGTTGTGACTCCTGATGAGACCAAAGCCCCTGAGTGGAAAAATTGTCCAGATGAGCTCCCCAGCCCATTTTGGACTCATCCGTCATCAGGGTACATTGATGTGCTGACATCTGAAAAGGTGACCCTACCAGGAGGTTTTTTGGAGATTGCTACCACTGGAGAGATGAGATTAGTTGGGTAGAGACTATTTTCTTGTCTCCCAGGTGACCTGATGCCTGAGACCACTGGGAAGTCATTGTCTATTCAGCTGCGCATATATGTACACGAACACATGGAACAACATACACTGTTAGAACATAAGATATGCCATACTGGGTCAGACCAAGCCCAGTATCCTGTTTCCAGCAGTGGCCAATCTAGGTCATATGTACCTAGCAGTTTCCCCAAAAGACACAGGTTCCACAATGCTTGTATTAGGTCAAGCAGCAATATCCTGGGTCCCTTTTTAATAATGGTGTATGGACCTTTCCTCTGTAGACAGCATGACGATTTCCCAGATTTCCTTTCTTTCTTACCACTGCATCATTCCATAGCAAGTTTTGGCAAGCAAGATACTCAATACAAAGACTGTCATGGACATCACTTTCAAAATTGTAAATTCAGTTCTTGAAAGATCACTTCAAAGACGGCTTTTCAATCTTACTCTTGAAGGGGCAGCGGCAATCATTTTGCACACAGATATAAGGTGGCTAAGTAGGCACAAATTTCTGCAAAGATTTTGTGATTTGCTGAATGAAATAAGAAGTTTTTTGAAGGAGAGGGGAGATGACCAAGCAGAGTTGGAAGATGAGGAGTGGTTATGTGATCTGGCATTTCTCGCTGACTTTACAGGCAAACTAAGTGATATGAACCTTGAACTACAAGGTAAAAACAAATGCATTGGCGAGATGAGTACAGTTTCATCCTACAAGAACAAATTTGAGCTAATGACTGACTGACTTTGCAAACAAAACTTTTGATCATTTTCCTAATACGCAGGACCATCTGGGACAATATCCAAATTTTGTTTTTCAGAACGAGAAGTATGTTACAGAAATCTGTTCTGTTATCCAGGAATTTGAAAATAGATTCTATGACTTCCAAAAAATTGGAACAGTTGTGGAGTACTTGTCATACCCATTCAAAGTAGATGCGGATATTAAAGAAACTGCAGCTGCTAAAATTACTCATTGAACAAGCCATCTCTTGAAAACGAAATATTAACCCTTAAAAATGACATTTTTCTCAAAACCCGTGCTGAGCAAGAATCGTTTTGGAAGCTAGTGCCTAGAGACAATTTTCACAATTTGAGAAGATGCAGTGAAGCTGTACACTCCCGTTTCGGTTCAACTTATTTGTGTGAATCTGCGTTTTCCCATCTGAAAATGACAGAGTACACAACGTTCCAACATGACAGATGAACATCTTCAGGATTCCCTGAGACTGGCCCTCACGCAATATTCACCCAACTTCAAAAAGCTGGTGGATGAAATGCAAGCTCAGACTTCTCACTAATGAGCAAGAGCGAAATATTAAAGACTGTGCAAGATCAGCCTGGATCAATACTCAACCTAAATTTAACACAAATTACTCAATAAAAATTAAAGAAAGTTATTAAGACAGTTAAAGTTATTACTCAATAAAACTTTAAGAAAAAATGTACTTTCCATTTCCCCTCGCAGTTTTTACTGGATCTTCGTCTGTTTTGTTTTTGCTTAATTTGCTTAACAGCTGATCACATCCAAATAAATGACAGAAGGT
The DNA here is from genome assembly GCA_033557465.1 of Ichthyophis bannanicus. Lineage (NCBI taxonomy): Eukaryota > Metazoa > Chordata > Amphibia > Gymnophiona > Ichthyophiidae > Ichthyophis > Ichthyophis bannanicus. The sequence goes on from CM066044.1 coordinate 259,308,318, forward strand.
TCATGTCATATGACCCAAAAGTTGTAGCAGTTCTCGAGCTGTGAGAGAGTTCTTGAGGCACGCCTAAGATGCTAACTGAATGAGTTGAGCACAACAAAGTTGGGGCAGAAAGCCCTTGATTGCTGAGTGTCTAGGAGAGTCCCTAAGAACTCTAGCATTTGAGAAGGAACAAGTTGGGACTATGGAAGATTTACTACAAATCCCAAATGCTGCAGCACTTGCATGGTGCGCGAGAGGGACAGACTGGCCTCTAGAAAGGTGTTTGCTCAAATGAGCCAGTCTAAGTAAGAGAAGACAAATATCCCAAGAATCTTTAGGAATGTGGCTACTACCGCCATGCACTTTGTGAAGACTCTTGGAGCAGAGGTGAGGCTGAAAGGCAGGACTCTGTACTGATGATGTCTCCCTTGAAACATGAAGCGCAGGAACTTTCTGTGCTATGAGTGAGTAAGTTTGTGAGTATATGCCTCCTTTAGATCTAGAGAACAGAGCCAATTCTGACTCTGGAGATAGGGGAGAAGGGTGCCTAGGGATATCATTTTTAATTTCTCCCATACTAGGTACTTGTTCAGTTCTTGGAGATCCAGAATGGGCCTGTACCTCTTGTTTTCTTTGGAATGAGGAAATATGGAGAATAGAAGCCCATTCCCTTCTGGGATGGTGGAACCTCCTCTATTGTGCTCTGAAAGAGAAGGGAGGTGACTTCTTGCAACAGAGCAGTGAGAGGGGGCTTCGAGAGGAACTCTCTTGCAGTTGTCGGGGGGGGGGAGGGGTAAGGCTTTGAAGATGAAGCCTGTACCCCTCCCGTACTATTGACAGTGTCCATTGCTCTGATGTGACAAGGTTCCATCTGTGGACAAAGTGGCAGAGTCTGCCGGTAATGTGGATGGGATTTGGAATCTCCAGAGGCAGACCAGCTATGTTCTGCCGAAAGGAGTCAAAGACCCTGAGGAGGCAGGGTCTGCTGAGGTGGCTTGTAACTTAGGAACCTTTTTTTGCTGCTTTGATGACTGCTGCCCCTTCTGAGGAGCATGGTGTTGACACTGTACAGCAGGAGTGTAAGAAGGATAGTACTACTACTTCTTGTTGAAAAACGCTTTCTTCGCTGCCTTTTTCCTAGCTGGGTTGGCTGTAGATCTAGATAGTCTATTAAGACTGGTGTTCTCAGATTCTGAGAGGCCTAGTCCTGCCAATCCTTGCCAAAAAGGTTTTCACCGGTGCAAGGGATATTACCCAGCTTATCTTATTTATTTATTTATTTATTTAAAGTCTCTTTTATACCGCGCTATTCAGCATCAGCGCGGTTTACAATAAACAGTGAACATACACATTTCCAATAGTACTTTGTGTTTACATATGAACAGGATATTCAACTTGGCTAACAGGGTAACTATGTACAACCACAATATATACAATATATACAATTTGTAGGCTGATCATGTGTTTGTATGGTTTAGACAGTGGTGATTTGGGTGGTTTCGGCAAATGGTGCTGAGTTTCTATTGGTTTCAGGGTAATGTATGAGGAAGAGGTAGTGTTTCACGGCCTTTCTGAATTGGAATATGTCCGGGATTGATCTGATGTTGTGAGGGAGGTTATTCCAGATCACTGGTGCATAAAGTTTGAAAGTCCTGCTGGATGTTGACTTGGTGCATTGAGTTATAGATCTTGGGACTATCAAGGTGTTTTGAGCTACTGACCTTCTGTCTCTGTTGTGGGGTGTCATCTGGATTAGCTCAGTTAGTGAAGTTGACGAGAGACCTTTGGTGGCTTTGAAGGTGAGCAGCAAGGTCTTGAATGTAATTCTACCTTGAATCGGGAGCCAATGGAGTTGTTTCATTATAGGTGTGACATGGTCTTTCCTGGATGCTCCGTGCAGTACTCTTGCTGCGGTGTTCATTGCCATTTGCAGTGGGTTTAGGGTGGTTTGGGGGAGACCTTGAAGTATTGCATTTGCATAATCGAAATGCGGGATAATTAGTGCCTGATAGATAGTCCTGAAATCATCTGGCTCCAGCAGAGATCTCAGGTATCTAAGGGATCTAATTTTATGATATACTGCCCTTACAGTGTTACTTATATGAGCCTGCATATTTAGGTTCAAGATTGTTCATTGTTCATTGTTCAAGATCTGATGCTTGGAGCCAAGCAATCCTGAGTGCACCGATACAGATAGAAGAAGTTCTGCTGATGCACTCAAAACAGTCAAAGGTTGTCCTGTAAACAAATTTTGAAACATTTTTGAGCATGTTTTACAAGGGCGAGATAATCTGCCCTCTTGTCATCAGGGAGAAGAGGAGCCATAAGCTCCATATCTCTAGCCACCTCTCTAAGGAACATACCCATATAGAATATATAGGAACTGATTCTGGCCGATAACATGGAGGCTTGAAAACGTCGACCAAAAGCGTCAAGAGTTCTCGATTCCTTACATGGAAGGTTTAAGGAATGTGTCTTAGCACTCTATATTCGATGCATTGCCGATTCCACCGCCATGGAATGGTGTGGTAATTGCGCCTTTGAAAATCCAGACACTCCGGTACCCGGTACATGGTTTCAAGTCTGCCTGTATATAGTCATTTAACTAAGTAGCCTGCTGATATGTAGCCTGTATATAGTTACCCCAGTTAACCAAGTTATAAACCCTGTTTCTTGTAAGTACAGTTCAGACGCCGTCTTCACTGTACAAAATTGTTCTAATGTAAACCGAGCTGATTTTAAAGAGTGCAGTATAGAAAAACCTAAAATAAATAAATCGGGTATGTGGAGAGATGGTAAGGGGTGTCTCCCACATACGAAGCATAAGGTCGTGAAATATGCGATGAATAGGAAGAGTAGCTGCTTCCTTCGGGGCTGCAGGTTATTGAAGAATTTCAAGTTCCTCTGTTCTAGGCTGTTTCTCCAAAGTCACAGTTATAGAGAGACACCGAGGAACATCGCGAATAAAGTCTTGGAAAGACATGTCCTCCGGAGGGGACATGTGATGTTGCGGAGACGGAGATGGGTCTTCCGGGAGAGTTCTCATATCCTGGGTATCGGCCGATTCATCATCCGACAAATCGGAGGCCGAAAACTCAAAGTATCAACGGGCAGGGTGTTCCCGCTCTGCATGTACTCGGTAACGATCAAAAACAGTCTCCAGAGGTTGCAGTGCTGGAACGTTGGTACCGGAAACTGATTAGAGGGCCGGCATGGGCGGTATAGTGGTAAGCGGCAAAAAAGTTGATACAGGCTGTGTCGGTACCAGAGCCGGTATCGATGCCTGAGGAATCGACTGTAAAGGCTTTACCGGTATGGAGGCCGCCAGTAAGGCCGCTAAGTTCTGCTTGATGGCCAGGATACGTTGATCCATGGAGCTTGCCGATGCTTGGGTATCGGTACCAGAATTGCGGGCCACGATCCCTGAGCATTACACCAGGAGCTCTCCGGAGGTGGAGGCCTCAAGAGCATCCTGGGACCCCAATAAAGCTTTGGAGGCAAGGTCCTTCTGCTGGTGTTGCTTAGCCGGTGTGTCCCTGTTCAGGGCAATGCCCGAGGCATCTCGATGCTTAGAAGGAGATCTACTCTTGAGGGGCTGGCCAGTCTTTGAAGAAGACCTAGGAGTCAATGCCAGAGATCCCTGGGAGGAAGATGACAATGCTACAAGAGGCTGCAATGGAGATATAGGGTGCCCAGCTTCGCAGTTCGGTTCTGTAGGCCTCTCTTTGTCATCTTCCTACAGACAGGACATTCTGACGGTTGATGATCCCGGTCCTAAACATTTTAGAGAGCAGTCATGGGTGTCTATGGCCGAAATGGTACTGCCACATTTGGAACACTTCTTAAAACCACTGGATGGTTTTTCCATTTTGTCAAAGACAAAAGGAGAGGCCTAAGCCTAAGATGGTGTTGATGCGTCTGAAAGAAGAAAGATTTCTTCTTTCACAAAATATATATATTTTTTTTTAGATAGAAAGAAAGCACCGACATGGGTCGGTACCAGCGTTGATGGGAAGGCAGACACAACCACAAAAAAATAAGAATGAACAAATTTTCTAGTGACAGGAAATGCTTCTTGTCGGCTCCACGGAAAACTAAGAACTGAGGAGGGAGAGCTGGAAAGGCAGGAAGGCAGCTACGCAGGTGCAGTGGGATGCTCCCAAAAGCTTTCCTATTGAACGATGGGGAGTGTTCCCACACGCGCTCTGTTGGTACTGACGTTATCCATATGTGAAGACTACATTCCTGTTTGTTCCTGGAGATGTAAGTTATTCATTGCCTATTCAGTATTTCAGTTAAGAACATGGATCCAATGTCAATACTTCAAATTCAGTAGTATCTGGGTGTCATGTTAGACCATCATTCGTCGGTTTGACCTCACATTAACACGGCAATCCATAATGTATTTTTTTAAAGTTATGATTAGTCTGGGGGTAACGTGTCTTTATTGAGCTGGAAGAGTTTTGTAGGGTTCTTCAGCTGTTGATTATGCCTTATTTCAACTACTGCAACGTAGTCTATTTGGGCTTTCCTAAGTCTTATATTAAATCATTACAGTTAGCACAAAATGTTGCAGCCCAAATGATCTGTAGTATTGGGTGTACAGAACATATTATACCTTTTTAAACAATTACATTGGTTACCAATCAATCAATTTTTAAATCTTTATGTATAGTTTATAAAACAACAATTGACAATACTGGGTCAGACTGCTGGTCCATCAACAGCAGCATCCTGTTTCCAACAGTGACAAATCCAGATCACAAATAACTGATAGGCTCCCAGAAAGCAGTGAGATTCCTCCATGCTGCTTATTCGCCCCCAGGGATAAGCAGTGGCTTTCCCAGTCTGTATTAATACCAATTTATGGACTTTCCCTTCAGGAACTTGTCCAAACCTACATTAACTGCTGCTGAAAGAGAGAACAGCAAGGTTTCTGGAGTCCAAGAGATTTCAGGATCTGGGGCAGAATGGGTTTACCAGAGGCAGGGCTTGTCAGACAAATCTGATTGATTTCTCTGACCGGGTGACCAGGGAGTTGGACCGAAGCAGAGCCCTAGATGTGATGTACTTAGATTTCAGTAAAGCCTTTGACACCGCTATACACAGGCAACTTATAAACAAATTGAGCAGCCTATGCATGGACCCTAAAGTTACTGATTGGGTTAGACATTGGTTGAGTGGGAGACACCAAAGGGTAAAGATACATGGAGCTCATTCTGAGGAGGAGGTGGTTACCAGTGGTGTGCCTCAGGGATCTGCCCTTGATCTGATTCTCTTTAACATCTTTGTTAGTGGAGGTTGATTTGTTGGGTTGATTCCTGGGCTGTCCACAGCCCTTGTGTGGAGATGGAATTTAGATGGACTCTCCAACTGAGCGTGGACATTTGTTATCAGGGGATGTTGAGGCTGGGGCATCCGAAAAGGTGACTCTATGAGAAGAATTGTTTGGGGTGCACCACCAGAGGAGTGATTCGGCAGAAGGCGTGGTACTTATATATCATCCTGTAGATTCCCTGTGGCTTGGGTCCACTGGGTTGAGAGGGCCCATTGTGGTAGTCGAATGTGCAGTCTCGCGTAAGTTACTACATGTACTGTAGATGCCATGTGGCCCAAGAGGCCCAGGAAGTCTCGAGCCATTATAGTCTGTTGTTGGCGCATGTGGGTGGCTAGGTCCACCAATTTGCTCATGTGGTCCATAGGAAGGAAGCCTCTGGATTGTTGAGTGTTCAGCACGGCTCCTATGACCTCCAATGTTTGGGATGGAGCGAGCTGGGACTTTTGGAAATTTATTACAAATCCCAGGTGCTGCAATAGTGCAAGCGTTTGCTGACAAGATGAGCAGAGTTCTCAGGAGAGTCTGCCTTTATTAGCCAGTCATATAAGGGAAGACAAAGACTTTGTTGTTTTGAAAATATGCTGCCACTACGGCCATGCACTTTGTGAAAACCCTTGGTGCACATGCAAGGCCAAAGGGAAGGACCCTGTATTGATAATGGGTGCCCTGACAGGTGGTGAAGGTACCGTCTGTAGTTTGGATGAATCAGAATATGAGTGTAGGCCTTTGCGAGGTCTAGGGAACAGAGCCAGTCATGTTCCTGTAGGTAGGGAAGGAGGGCTCCCAGAGAGATCATTTTGAATTTCTCTTTGAAAGGAACTTGTTTAACTCTCTGAGATCGAGAATGGGCCTTTAGCCCCCTGACTTCTTTGAAAAGAGGAAGTAGGAGGAGTAGAAGCTTTTAAGCAGTTGGTTTTGAGGGACTGCTTCTATGGCTCCTTGGGAAAGGAGATTGTTGACTTCCTGCTTGAGCAGGGCGTCATGGAAGGTTGGGTGGGAAAATCCCGCCTGAAGTGGTGAGGGGGAAGTTTCTGAAAATTTAGTTGGTAACCCTTCTGAACTATGGATAGGGTCCATTGTTCTGTGGTGATGAAGTGCCATCGATGTGAAAAATGGCAGAGTCTCCCTGGAATAGTGGTGGGTTCTTGAATGTGTAGGAATGGACTGCCTGTGCTCCCTAGGAGGGAGTCAAAAACTGGGTGCTGCCGGTGCGTGGGTGGGTGGCTGGCTGGCTATGGCTTAGCTATCCTGGGCTTTTTTGCTGGTTTAGGATCCTGTTTCTGCAGGGGCTGATAAGTCATTTGAGAATAGAAGGGTTAGAACCTCTTCTTTGGGTAAAAGGGTCTTTTAGCTACTGCCTTATTCTTTGTATGGTTAGCAGTCTTTCTGGAGAACCATTTCAGGGTTGTCTCATCTGTTTCCAGCTCTGCAGTCTTTTCCCTCCAGTTTTTACCGAAGAGGTTCTCTCCTGTACAGGGGATATTGCCAAGCTTGCCCTGGACCCATTGTTCCAGATCTGCTACTTGGAGCCAAGCTAAGCAGCATGCACTGATGGCAATGGATGAGGCTCTACTTGTGGATTCGAAGGCATCAAATGCTGCCCCCTATTCACAAACTTCAACACATTTGGGCTATGTGCTAGTACAGCTTGAAAAGCAGATCTCTTTTCCTCAGGAAGGAATGGAAGGAAACCCTTACAGTCCTTAAGTTCCTTGAGGAGCATTCCCATATACAGAATTTAAGAGTTAATTCTGCTGGCTAGCATCGACGCTTGAAAGGATTGGCAGGCAAAGGAATCAAGATTCCTGGATTCTTTTCCTAGAGGTATGGAAGAGTGCTTTTTGCCACTTTTAATGTGACACATCGCCGATTCAACCACCATAGAATGGTGTGGAAGTTGTGGTTTCTGAAAACCAAACACTCCGGTTCCCTGTACATGGTATCAAGCTGATGGATAATTGGGGATACCATGAGAGGAATCTACCATATTCGGAGCATCAAGTTGTGGAGGATACAGTGCACCAGGAGAATCCCGGCCTCCTTCACGGCTGTAGGGTACTGGAGTATTCCCAAGTCTTCTGCCCTCGGTTCCGGTTCTGATGCAGTCGGAATAGATAGCCCTGCTGCCATGTTTCGGATAAATTCCTGAAAAGACATGTCTTCAGGAGAAGATTTTCTGCGAGTGCTTATGGATGGAGGTGAGGGCTCGAAGGCGATGTCATGGAGGTCCGTGGAATCGAAGGAGTGGTGGTCAGAATCTAACATATCCGAGTCTGACACCAGTGAGTATCAACAATGTTGATGTCTGTATGAACAGTGTCTATGCTCCTCGATACCTTCAGAGTCCAGAACTGAGGCAATCCCCCAGGGGATCTCAGTGGCAGATACAGATAATCGGTGTCGGTACAGAGGCCTCGGTTCTTGATGCAAAGTGTGTCGGTGCCGATGGTGGTACCGATGCTGATGCTTGAATCAAAGTCAACAGGGTCACCGATGTCGATGCCCCAGCACGCGGTCCTCCATCTGTTAGTGTAAGAGGAACCGAAGCTGCGAGGAGGGCTGCCAAAGTCCTCTCCAAGGACAGAATGTGCTTATCCAAGGAGGTTGCCTGCGTCTGGGTCCAACGTAAGAAAGGGGCTTGGCACCACTGTACTAGAGCAAGGTATCGGGGGCTCTCCAGAGGTCGAGGCCTTGGGTGCCTCCTGATTCCCCACCAAGGCTTTGGAGGACAAGCCCTCCCGCCGGAGATGCCTGGTCCGATGGTCAGAGTCAGAAGAGATCCTGGAAGACTCCCGGTGCTTAGAGCAGGATCTTTCCCTCGATTCCAGAGACTTGCCTGAGGAATCCTTGGACCTTTCCTTCGGTTCCTTCAACTTCTCTGAGGATTCTCGAGCATTTAGCTTGTCTTTGGAAGACCTTGAAGGGGATGTGGGTCTTTTAATCTTTTTCTCAGTGTTTGGAATCTTTAGACTGCTTGGAACCCTAAGAGCATGAGGATGCTGTAGAGGAAATCGAGGCCAATGACATCTAGTCCGATGGAAATGGTTCTCCAAACGTTTTGGCCCTGTTCCCTAGGCCTCTCTTCATCATCTGTTTACAGAGGAAGCAGACAGAGTACATGGTTGGGACCAAGGCATTTCAGACACCAATCATGTTTGTCTGTCATTGAAATGGTGCTGGAGCACTTGGTGCATTTTTTGAACCCGCTCAAGGGTTTTTCCATCGTGAAGATGGTGGGCAAGGCCTGGAGGGCACGAGGACCTTAGGTAAAAGTTTTGAAAAACAAAAGGCATTTTAGAGGAAAAAAATAAAAGAAAAATGATACCGGGATCGAGCGATACCGGTTTAGAACATAAGAACATAAGAACATAAGATATGCCATACTGGGTCAGACCAAGGTCCATCAAGCCCAGTATTCTGTTTCCAACAGTGGCCAATCTAGGTCATACGTACCTAGCAGTTTCCCCAAGGGACACAGGTTCCACAATGCTTGTATTGGTTCAAGCATTGATATCCTGGGTCCCTTCTTAATAATGGTTTATGGACCTTTCCTCCAGGAACTTGTCCAAACCTTTTTTAAACCCAGCTACACTAACAGCCTTTACTACATCCTCCGGTAACAAATTCCAGAGTTTGATTACACGTTGAGTGAAAAAATATTTTCTTTTATTAGTCTTAAATAGTTTACCCTGTAGCTTCATTGCATGTCCCCTAGTCTTTCTATATTCTGATAAGGTAAACAATCGATCTACGTTTACCCGTTCCACTCCGTTCATTAATTTATAGACTTCTATCATATCTCCCCTCAGCCGTCTCTTTTCCAGGTTAAAGAGCCCCAACCTTTTTAGCCTTTCTTCATAGGAGTAGCCTTCCATCCCCTTTACCATTTTGGTGGCTCTTCTCTGAACCTTTTCTAAAATTGCTATATCCTTTTTAAGATATGGCGACCAGAATTGCACACAATATTCAAGGTGCGGTCTCACCATGGAACGATATAGAGGCATTATAATATCTTTTGTTTTATTTTCCATTCCTTTCCTTATCATACCTAGCATTCTATTTGCTCTCTTGGCCGCCGCTGCACACTGGGCCGAGGGTTTTAACATGGTATCCACAAGGACGCCTAAATCTTTTTCTTGGGTGGTGGTTCCTAATGTGGAACCTTGCATCGTGTAACCATAGTTTGGGTTGTTCTTCCCTAGGTGCATAACCTTGCACTTCTCCACATTAAATTTCATCTGCCATTTTGATGCCCAGTCTTCCAATTTATCAAGATCCTCTTGCAATTTTCCACAATCCTCCTGGGTTTTCCTGGGTTTTAGAGAGGCAGAAGCAGTTTTTGAAGAACATTTCTAAGTTCTTTTCTCTGGTGACAGGGTTTTGACCCATTGGCTCCGCGGAAAAAGATGAACTGAGGAGAGTGAGTTGGGAGAGCAGGAAGGCAGGCACAGTGGAGTACTCCCAAAGGCTTTCTTATTGGTGGCTGGGAAGCTTCCTGCGTGGGCTCTGTCGGTACCCGATGTCACCCATATGTGACGACTACATTCCTTCTTGTTCATGGAGATAAGTTTCTCTTATTGCGACTTGGATTCTATAACTGGTGGCATTATTTTGGTTCAATTTTCCCTATAAACTAAACTAAATATGTTGTTAAGTACACTAATCATCATATATTTTATGAGCCTTATCAGTTTACATGGTTTCTTTCAGTTAGGTTTTCTGGGGCTCCTGGAGTTGTTCCTCAGTAACCATACAATTGGATCTCTCAAACGGTGTCAGTTAATGAGCAGGTATATGAATCCCTAACTAGCAGTCTACTTCTGTTTGTATTAATAGTATATTTCCTAAAATTGTGAATCTTGACAATGCTATTCTAATAGTGGATTGCAAAGTACTGTATCATCAGGTTTGGCTTTTTTATATATGCTATTCTAGTATAAGGAATGTGTCTTGTTGCGAATTATTATAAATTGGATATAAAAATTTTAAAAGTTAAAAAAGAAAGCAGTCCGCCTCCTGCAATTTTATACCACAAAGGTATTTAATCATCGTATCTTCCCTCTCCTGCTTTTCTTCTAAAGTATACATTTTGAAGTCTATCCCCACTTGCTTTATGACGAAGACCATTGACCAAATTAGTAGCTGTTTTCTGCGCAGACGCCATCAACGGAATCGTGGTGAGCTGCAATAGCACTCATGTGCACTCTGACCAAGTTGCAGGTACTGGAGTTCCACTTGTATCGAGAAGAACGGGTTCGCCCATCTTTCAGCGCACCACGATGCCACTTGAAGGCATACGCATCTTTCAGCGAGAAACGATGCCACTTGAAGGCATACGCCCTTCTTGTGGAAACCTTATGAGAGGCCAGAAGAACTTCTTGTGGAAGCCTTATGGAAGGTTGAAGGGAGCTAGAGCTACCCTTTCAGCAGCCAATCAATGAGTGACAGGGACCACAGGATGGGATGTAGGAGAGCGCCCTGCTCCTGTGAGAGTAGTCCTGGGGCTTGGCCCAGGGGAGTCGGCGACACTGCTGACAGGAAAAGGAGCAGCGGGAACCAGGGTTGCCTGGGCCACCGGTGGGCTATCAGTATTAGTGATGCCCTGTCACACTGGACCTTGAAGAGGGTCTTGGCAACCAGTGGTGTCGGCAGGAGGCTGTAATGGATGCCTTCCATCCATGGAATGAGGAACGTGTCCACTACCATCCGGGATGGGTACGGCTGACAGGAGCAGAAGAGGGGCAACTGCATGTTGTCCAGGCTGGTGAATAGGTCTACCAGGGGGACAACCCCAGAATCAAAACAGCCAGGAGACCACTTTGAGATCCAGGCACCATTCTTATGGCTGGAGGACTCTGCTCAGCTTGTCTGCCAAGGTATTATCTTGGCCCGGGAGCCCTTCTGAGTGTCACATAGGAGCAGAGGGCTACCGCCTCCTGGCAGAGGGAGTACGACCCCCGTGCCCCCTTGCTTGTTCACGTAGAACACTGCAACTTGGTTGTCTGTCTGGACCAGCACAGACTGGTGCTGCAGCTGGTGGCGGAAGACTTGAAGAGCCAGAAATATTACCTGGAGCGCCAGCAGATTGATTTGCAACTGGGATTCCATCTTAGACCAGCTGCCTTGCATCTGGAGACCCTCGCAATGGGCTCCCCAAACTAGTAAGGAGGCATCGGTGGTGAGGACCCTCTGGGGAGGGTGGGGTGCCTGGAAGGGCATCCTGGCCTGAAGGCAACAGAGAATCCGCCACCATCTGAGGGAGTCTGCCAGCTGACAGGTCACTCTCACTCTTTTCTAGAACCTGCCTGTGGCTTGTGTCCACTGAGAGCAGAGGCACCACTGGGCCGCTCTCATGTGCAATCGGGCATATGGGGTCACGAACTGTGGAAGCCATGTGGTCCGGAAGGCGGAGGAGAAGCCAGGTGGGTAGCAACCGGCATTGTTTTATTTCTGTGGCTAGCTCTCTGATGTGTTCTGAACTTTCCTGAGGAAGGAAGGCCTTGGCTTGGAGGGTGTCTAGCTGAGTCCCTATAAACTCCAGGCATTGAGCAGGAAGAGGTGGGACTTGGGGTAGTTGATGACGAACCCCAGATGCTGCAGGGCATTGATGGTGCACCCTATGGCATATTGCGCCTCTGTAGCTATGCCTCCCCTTATGAGACAGTCATCCAGGTAGGAAAAAACGAAGGCCCCTTGGAAACGGAGATGGGCTGCGACCACCGTGAGGCACTTGGTGAAGACCCTTGGCAATGAGGCCAGCCTGAAGGGCAACACCCTGCATTGGTAGTGCTCTCCTCCCTCCCACCACGAACTGGAGGTATTTTCTGTGCCTGGAATGGATCAGGATGTGTGTGTAGGCATCCTTTAGGTCTAAGGAGCATAGCCAATCTTCCTGCTGGAGGAATGGCATCAATGTTCCAAGGGAGAGCATTTTGAACTTTTCCCTTATCAAGAATCTGTTCAGATCCCGCAGATTCAGGATGGGACTGAGGCCCCCTGTTCTCTTGGGGACGGGGAAATACATGGAGTAGAAGCCAGTGTCCCAGAGATGTTTCGGCACTGGCTCTACCACCATGTCCTCGAAGAGACCTGCGAGCTTGGTGAGGAGCGGGGTCTGGTGGAGGAGAGGTCTTACGAGCTCTCCTGAAAACTATGAGGGTGGCATATGCTGTAGGTGGAGGAGGTAGCCCTCCTTGACCACTTGTAGGATCCAGGTATTGGTGGTAATGGTGGACCACCTGTGGGCAAACAGGGCCAGATCCTCTCCTGTCCCCCATGAGCTGTAAGGAACCTCCTGGGGGAGAAGAGGTCACACCCAGGGAGTCAAATACTCCACCCAGGCTGAGCCAGGGCTGACACCTGGGACTTTGGGGTCTTTTGCTTGCGGGGGCCATGCCTCTGCCCCTTGTGCTGTTGGCCGTGCTATGGAGCTGAGAAAGTCAGGACCTTCTTACAGGGACATACAGAGGTCTTTTTTGAGAGTCTGGTCCGCATTAGGAATTCAGTCTCTATGTTGCTTTGTCTGCCATGGGTTTCCCGAAGAGGCTCTCTCCAATGCAGGGGACATCAATACGTTTGTCCTGAATCCATTGCTCGAGGTCAGATGATTGCAGCCATGCCTGGCGTCAGGCCGAAATGCCAGCGATGGCCACCCTGGCTGACAACTTGAAGCCTTTGTAAGCTGCTCGAGATAGGAACTTCGAGAACTCCTTGACTGCCAAGGCCAGAGGCTTGAACCTCTGGAGGAGTTCCCCATCGAGGCCTGCCGAAAACTCAATGAACTCCTTTGACAGTTCTTTGAGGTACATACCAATGTAGAGCTGGTAGAACTGAACACGGCATGTCAGCATCAAGTCCTGAAAGGCCTTCCAGCTGAGGGCATCAAGGGTCCGGGCCTCCCTGCCAGGGGTACAAGGAATGGGTCTTTTGGCTCGTGAATCTGCGCATGGCAGACTCCACAATCATTGAGTTGTGGGGAAGTTGGGCTTTCTGGAATCCAGGGCCTCAGCAGACTCGATCCTCCAACGCCAACTGCACCATCACATCAAGACCAACGCACCCCTCAACCCCTGCCAGCATGGATTCCAGGAGGCACACGGCGTAGAGACACTGCTGACCACCTTATTCAGCAAACAGTACAAAAACGTGGGCAGTAGATTAAAACTCACAACTTTTTATTGGTCCTTATAAAATGTGGGGGGGGCCAAACCCAACACAGGCTGTGTTTCGTAAAATACTTCAAGGGTGAGGCACACCATAAAACTATAAAAACATGTAAAGAACATCAAAAACAAATTAATGACTCCTCAAAAAATATATATGTTTATAATAAACAAAGTTAAAAACATAATAAATAAAAGAAAAAATAGAGAATACATGAGCAAAATCATAAATATATAAAACCTTGCATATAAACCACAACATAAAAGTGAACTTTTGTGAATAAGAAAATTAAAAATAGCATAGCAATAAGTCATGATAAAAATATAAATATATATATATATACAAAAATAGCCAAATACCTTGTATAAAAAGCATGTAATGAAATAATATATGTAAAAAAGGAACATACAAATTATAAATGACATGAAAGAAGTCATAAAGTTAATGTAATAACAACTATAATAAAATGTATGTAAACAAATATCTATACTAAATAATAAAATGTAAAATGGAGAAATACCAAGGGAGAAGACTAATAATAAATAATTGGGAAAAGCGTAGTTACTCACCTGTAACAGGTGTTCTCCAGGAGCAGCAGGAATCAGTCCTCACATATGGGTGATGTCGGCGCCGACGGAGCCCTCGCGGAGCAATTTTCCCCAGCTTTCAAAGAAAGCCTTTGGGAATTGCAGCGCGCATGCGCGGTCCTCTTCCCGCCCAAGGGTGCCATCTTGCTTAGTCAGATGACATAGCTAAAAGACAGCAAAAATTAGCAAAAATGAAAGCATATAACTGCAACTCCAAGGGGAGGAGGGAGGGTTGTGAGGAATGATTCCTGCTGCTCCTGGAGAACACCTGTTACAGGTGAGTAACTACGCTTTCTCCAGGACCAAGCAGGAAGTCAGTCCTCACATATGGGACTCCCAAGCTTAAGGCTACCGGAGACCCTAAGCACAAAAATGAGCTCCCTCAAGGTCATTAGCACAGAAGGAAGGAATCTTCTCTGAATATGTCTCCAACCGGTAGACCAACATCCGGGACGGAGGGTAGGAGTTGCCTATACCTCGAAGAGGTTACGGAGGACTGCCTGTCCGAAAGCACTGTCCCTGCGGGACTCCCTCTCCAGGCAGTAATGGGCTGCAAAAGTCTGGCTTGAAGACCAAGTAGCGGCCCGGCAGATGTCTGCCAATGGAACAGAGCGGAGGTAAGCCACTGACGTAGCCTTCGCCCGAACACGATGAGCGGTGACTTTACCTTCCAGCACGAGGCCCGCAGCCTCGTAAGCCCAAGCGATGCAGTCCGCAATCCAGATGGACAGAGTACGCTTGGAGACAGGGAGCCCCAACTTGTTGGGGTCATAAGACACGAAGAGCTGAACAGCCCTTCGGTGCTCCCGCATACGGTCAAGGTAGACGTTCAGCGCCCTCCTACAGTCCAGGGTATGCAGGACCATTTCAGCTCGGCTCGAGTGTGGCCTGGGAAAGTAAGTCGGAAGTACCACCTCCTGGTTGATGTGAAAAGGGGAAACCACTTTAGGAAGAAACTTAGGGTGAGTCCGTAGGACTACCCGGTTCTTGTAGAACCTAGTGTAAGGAGGATCAGATACTAGGGCCTGCAGCTCACTAACGCGTCTAGCAGAAGTGAGGGCCACCAAGAACAAGGTTTTCCAGGAAAGAAAACGAAGAGGACAGGTAGCCATAGGCTCAAAAGGCGGACAGGTAATCCGCTGTAAAACCACATTGAGATGCCAGTTCGGGGCTGGCGGGCGCAAAGGTGGTTTAAGGAGAAGGAGGCCTCTGAGAAAACGAGCCACCAGAGGGTGGCTGGAAAGAGGTCTACCATCCACCGGCAGGTGATGCGCAGAAAGAGCACTGAGGTGGACCTTGACCGAGTTGGACTTAAGTCCAAGATTGGAAAGGGAAAGCAAGTACTGCAAGACCACTGATGTTGAACAGGAGAAGGGGTCTTGAGACTGCTGAGTACACCAGACGGAGAACCGACGCCACTTAAGAGCGTAGGACTTCCGGGTGGAAGGCCTCCTGGAGGCCAAGACCACCTCTTCCACATCTGGAGGTAGCTGGAGAGGAGCAAGGACTACCCTTTCAGCAGCCAGGCCATCAGATGAAGGGACCGAAGGTTGGGGTGCAGGAGCGTCCCCTGATCCTGCGAGAGGAGGTCGGGCTGAAACCCCAGAGGAAGAGGGGTGTCCACCGCCAGCTGCATCAGAAGCGGGAACCAAGGTTGCCGCGGCCACCGGGGAGCCACTAGGATCATCGATGCCTCGTCTCTGAGAACTTTGAAGAGCGTCCGAGACACCAGAGGCATGGGTGGAAAGGCATACAAGAGGCCTGTGGACCATGGAATCAGAAAAGCATCCGCCGCAACCCGGAGAGGATGCAACTGTCGAGAGCAGAATCTGGGAAGCTGCCGGTTCAGAGGACTGGCGAACAGATCCATGGTGGGGAGGCCCCACCGGAAAAGATCCGCTGAACCACAAGCGGATCCAATCTCCACTCGTGCGGTTGGAGGACCCTGCTCAGTTTGTCTGCCAGGTAGTTTTCTTGACCTGTGAGATAGACAGCTTTGAGGACGATGTTGCGATGGACGGCCCAAGAGCAGAGCTTCTGTGCTTCCTGACAGAAGGAAGGAGCCGGTTCCGCCTTGTTTGTTCATGTAGAACATGGCAACCTGATTGTCTGTCTGGACAAGTACTGACTGGTGAGAAATCAGGTGAGAGAAGGCTTTGAGCGCTAGGCGGATGGCTCTGAGCTCCAGGAAGTTGATCTGCTGAGCGGACTCCCAAGGAGTCCAGAGACCCTGAGTACAAGTACCTTGGCAATGTGCTCCCCAACCCTGGAGAGAAGCATTGGTCGTCAGGACCTGAGAATGTGTAGGGGGCTGAAAAGTCACCCCTAGCACTAGGTTTGGCAGATGAAGCCACCATCGCAGAGAGGAGACCAGCAGGTCGGAGATCTGTACGGAGTCCACTAGGCTCCCCGTGGCCTGATGCCATTGAGTGCGAAGACACCACTGAGCAGGACGCATGTTCAGGCGGGCATTGGGGGTTACATGGACCGTGGAAGCCATATGGCTGAGCAGTCTCAGAAAGTGCCTGGCGGAGACCAGGGAATTGCTGTGAAAGCGGCTGGCGAGATCCATGAGCCGTTTGGCCTGGTCCAGAGGGAGGAAGGCCCTCGCCTGAAGCGTGTCCAATCTGGCGCCTATGAACTCGAGATTTTGAGAGGGGAGCAAAGTGGACTTTGCGAAGTTTATGACAAAACCCAAGTGCTGGAGTAGAGTCACAGTGCGATGAGTAGCCTGAGTGGCTTCTTGGGCAGACTGGGCCCTGATGAGCCAGTCGTCCAGGTATGGGAACACAAAGAGACCTTGAAGTCTCAGATAGGCCGCCACCACTGCTAGGCATTTGGTGAACACCCTGGAGGCGGAGGAGAGGCCAAAGGGCAGTACTCTGTACTGGTAATGGTTTCCTCCCACAACAAACCTGAGATATTGTCTGTGGTTTGGATGAATAAGGATATGAGTATACGCATCCTTCAGATCTAAGGAGCATAGCCAGTCTCCCTGCTGGAGGTAGGGCAGCAGGATTCCAAGGGTAAGCATTTTGAACTTTTCCTTTGCAAGGAACTTGTTGAGGTTGCGCAAGTCTAGGATGGTTCCAAGGCCTCCTGTTCTTTTTGGTATCAGAAAGTACCTGGAGTAAAACCCTTGACCCTTCAGGTGGTGGGGCACCGGTTCCACGGCTTGTTCCTGAACGAGACTTGCTAACTCCTGAAGGAGTAAGTCCCTGTGCAGAAGGAGTCTGGAAGGCTCCCCTGGAAAGTAGGAGGGAGGTACCTGGTGAAAATGAAGAAGATAGCCCTTTTGAACTATCTGAAGCACCCAGGTATCTGTGGTGATGTTGGACCACCTGTGGGCAAAGTGGACCAACCGGCCTCCTGTGCTGAGAGAAACCAGCGGAGGGGGAGAGGCTATGCTGAGAAAGTCAAAAACCCCCACCCTGCTGAGCAGGGGCTGGTGGTGCAGGCTTGGGGGCTTGCTGCCTACGGGACCCATTACCCCGTCCCTTGGCCTGCTTTCCCTGTGGGGGAGCTGGTGAGGCCTGATACTGAGGGTAGTATTTATAGGCAGCACCTTTCCTCGGGTAAAAGGGCTTTTTCCCCAAGGCCTTCTTCTTTTGAGAAGGGGCAAAAGTCTTCCTTGAGAGACGAGTCCTGGTGAGAGTCTCAGTCTCGATTTGTGCAGCCTTCTCATCCATGGGCTTGCCAAAGAGGTTATCACCTCGGCAGGGGACATCGACCAACTTGTCCTGTACCCAGGGCTCGAGGCCGGACGTCTGAAGCAAAGCCTGGCGGCGTCCACCGATGCCGGCCGCGGCTACTCGAGCCGAAGCCTCAAAACCATCATAGGCTGCTCGAGATATAAACTTGGAGCACTCCCGAATACCAGTAGACAAGGATTGGAACCTCTGCAAAGGTTCGTCGGAGAGACCAGCAGAGAACCCGGCTATTTCCTTAGCCAGGTCTCGGAGATACATGCCCATGTAGAGCTGGTATGTCTGGACTCGACAAGCAAGCATAGAGCCCTGGAAGCACTTCCTACCGAGGGCATCCAGGCTTCGGGCTTCCCTACCAGGGGGCACCGAGGAGTGCATTTTTTTACTCTTTAGTCTATGCATGGCCGATTCCACCACCATGGAATGGTGCGGTAGTTGTGCCTTTTGGAAGCCAGGGCTCTTGCGGACTCGATAAATGGAATCGACCCGCTTGTTTAACACCGGCGACGACGCCGGGCTCTCCCACATGCGGAAGAGAAGTCGTTCCAGCATGGGAGGAACCGGTACAATAAAGGCCTCCTTCGGGGGAAGAGTCATATTGGAGGGCATCGAGTTCTTCGACTCGAGGCTCCTCCTCGGGATCCGCAGGGAAGGCCAAGGCTTTGGCCATATCCCTCACGAAGTCCGAGAACCGGGTATCCTTCGGGGGGGACCGTCTCCGAGGTTCGGACTCGGAGGAGTCCGAAGGAACACACCGAGTCCGAAAGGAACCAGGTGACTCTTTGTCCTCAGATTCCCAGGCCGACTCCTCGGAGGAGATCGGCTCCGGTCGGGCGGGCACTGATGCCATCCGCCCCGACGCCGAGGGAGTCGGCGTCGACGACCTCGGTCCCAAACGGGAGGCCGAAGGAGACCTCGACCGAGGATCGACTCGAGCCCTCATGGACTCGAGGATCGGCTCGGCTCCGGGGTCGACGTCCCAGCGGTCAGGGCAGAAGCACCGGCGAGGCCAGTGATCAATGCCCGCTGCTGGTCCAAGAAGGCAGACAGACTGCACTCCAAGGCCGTCAACCTGAGTCCGAGCTCAGGAGACCCAGCAGCCCCCGACTCGGGCCCCGACGGCGTCGGGCCCGACGTCGGGTCCTTCGGAGGTAAGTCCACGAGGACAACAGTACTTACGTGAGTGGGCAAGTCCACCTCGAGTCGAGGATGTTTTGACGGCCTCTCCGTCTCCAAGGACCCGGGATGGGAATCGGGGCTATGCGACCTGGCCCTCGAGGAACCAGGAGCGTCCACCGATCCCGCCCTCGCGGGTTTCTTCTTCCGATGATGTTCCCGGGTAGGAGACCCTCTTTCAGAGGAACTCCGACGATGCTCAGGACCAGAGTCCCGAGACGTCGAAGCCTCTGACGAGGTCCGAGCCCGGCCGGAGTCATACGCTCTCGCTGGTGCTGCCGACTCCTCAATGCTTTTGAGGACATTTTGCCGCATGGCCTGCAGATCATGGGGTCATGATCTGGGCCGAGGCAGCGGAGGCAGAAGTCATGAGTGTCTGTAAGAGACATAAGTTTCTTACAGAGGTCACACTTTTTAAAACCACTGGCAGCCATCGGGGGAAAAAGGGCCCCTGCGAGGTCGAACGACCGGGCTGCCAGGGAAAAAGGAAAAAAGCGCGAAATCTGTCACGAAGGACAAAAAAACGAAAAATAAAGGACGGACTAGCAACCGGCATCGCGAGTCCGGGCGGGAAAAGAACCGTAGAAAAAAATAGAGAAAAATAAAGAAAAATCAACTTTTCGGCGGGGATTCACAGGCAACGTCTGTAGGGCTCCGCAGAAAAAAGAAGACTGAGCAAGATGGCACCCTTGGGCAGGAAGAGGACCGCGCATGCGCGCTGCAATTCCCAAAGGCTTTCTTTGAAAGCTGGGGAAAATTGCTCCGCGAGGGCTCCGTCGGCGCCGACGTCACCCATATGTGAGGACTGACTTCCTGCTTGGTCCTGGAGAAACTTTAATATTGTATCAATTCAATGTAGAACACGAGAGGAGGAGGAGCGGAGTGAGTGAACAAAATTTTTTACCTTAGGACCATAAGGTAAGATTTAGAATCACTGGATCTCAAGGGTGTATCAAATATACTGTAAAAAATTATACTGCGATTAAAATGAAAAACAGCAATAAAAGCGCTAAAGGGGTTTCGTAAAAGGTTATCAATTTCATTAATGAAGAATGTAGTCACAACTTATAAAAACTACTGTGAATACCATCCTACTAACTATAAAGATTCTTATATAACTAAAATTAACCGTCTATAAAAAAATTTGGGGGGAAGTGAAACCGGTAGATGAAGCAGCCCTGCAGAGGCTTAAAAAAACGTGGTATTCAATTTTAAACATGTACAAAAGAACGAACTGCTACGTTGTGAATGACAGATGTGAAATCAACTAAGCGAAAAGAAAGAATGCACCCGATGTAATGTTTAAAACAATAACCATATCAATGCTATATACTCACTTGTAGGCTTTGACTAAATAGCCGTAAAGGTTCATGTATATCTAGAAACAACTAGCTGTGAAGAAAAATACACGAGGTGTGAAAATTGAACATTAGAAGACTGTGTAAAGAATCGCGATTTATAAATACAATATTTTAAAATTGAAGAAGAGTGGAAGAAGGGACCTACTGTGTCCAAAGTTGAATATCTCTTAATCTGAAAAAAACGCCGGCGCGTATGCATCTTTAAAACTCTAAAAAACCGCGGGAACTAAGGGATGATCATTATAAATGTGTTGAGTTATATAAAATGCTCTATGCTAACCTCAGGGGATTGGTGAGATAAAAAAATTAATATATGTACCTTCTCTCAATTTAAAACTTGATCTTGATAAATTATAACTTGATCTCGATAGGTATGAGACCAATATAATGTCAGAGAATCGCGAATCATACAGTAAAGAAAAACGTAACTAATATACAATAATATTGGACCTGATGAAATAACTTGCATAAAACACTCCTCATTACAATAAATAAGATTTCAATGGAAGATGAAAGCATTGAGATATCGAAACCCGCGGGTGTTACACATAGAACAAAAGCATTATAAACCTTCTGCAATATCAAAGAACATCGCGGGTCAGAACAATGAATCGCCCGTTAACATGAAACTTATGATGACATTGTTATGCCCATTATGAACTAAAGAAACATGTTGTCTCATATAGTACTAAACTATATTTTAATATTCTAATTAAAAAAACTCTTATTGTTAAAATAAATAAATAAATGAGAAACCCCATATGTAAAAAATGACATATTGTAAATATGTACTATATAAATTTAAAAATATGCAATTTATAATAAAATTATAACCATGAACAACAGAATTAGAGGCAAATACGAAAAAGACCACTTGCTTAAACCGAAAGCAAAGCAAACCCAAACTAAAAAGATGACCTGTCAGCAACAAATAACCTAACAGAACAAATACTAAAAAAGAACCTGGAGGATAAGAGACATCAGATAAAATGTTAAAAGATGAATAAATAAATAAATATATAAATAACTAAAACCACTAAAACCTACATAAATTACAGGAACACGGAAAAATCCGCCTCTAAATTTAATCCATGTGGTACAAATGTATTGACAGTAAATATATAGCATTGTTCCAACGTAAAATGGTTCTGTCAATATCACCTCCTCTCCAATTAATTTTCACCTTTTTAATAACAAAAAATTTTAAGTGATGTTTTATGTCCTTTTTCTATCCAATGTTGGACCAAGGGTTTATCTGCTAATTTCCTTCTTATACAGCTTTTGTGTTCAACAATACGTATATGGATGTTCCGTATTGTCTTACCAACATATAATAAATCACAGGGACATAAGATAACAAACACGTGACGTATCACAATTTGAGAAATCTTCGATATAAAATTTCTTCTGTGTAACCGGATGGGTAAAGGTTTTACGTACAGGTAAAACATTTGTGCAAACGGAACAGTGACCACACTGGTACTGTCCTTTATGTATAGACAACATACGTTTTTCAGTGAAAGCTGAAGGCACTAGAAGGTTACGAAGATTAGTATTCCTTTTATGGGCTATAAGTGAAATATCTTGGAAGCTTGGAATTGCCTATATTAAGTGCCATTCTTTTTAAAGAATTGATATAATATGTTGAGACTGTAAAGAATATAATAAAGGACATACCATTTTATTCTGAACTTTTTTTTGTTGCAATTGTAATAATTCTGTGTGTGAGGATTTTCAAGCTCTATCATATGACTTATTTATAAATTGTTGGATATTGACGCATTCTAAATCTTTTTTTTTTAATTCTATAGCCTGCCGTTCAAACTCAACTTCTGTAGTGCATATACTTTTAGCTCTAAGAAATTGTCCTACTGCTAAATTTCTTTAATGAAGGATTATGGAAACTGGAGTAATGCAATTGCTGATTTCTATCTGTAGGTTTTCTATATAACATTGTGACAAACCTATTGCCCTCTTTCTTAATATCCAGATCTAAAAAAGGAATCTGTATTGGGTCGTATGTACATTGAAACCGTAAATTATCGTCTAGTCTGTTAATCCAGTGTTTTTCAACCTTTTTTGTACAAAGGCACACTTTTTTCATGAAAAAAATCACGAGGCACACCACCATTAGAAAATGTTAAAAAAATTTACCTCTGTGCCTATATTGACTATATATAAAGTAATTCTCTTGAATAGGAATCAAACACTCACACCCCCCCCCCCTCCACTGCTGGTTCACTCACCCACCCCCCTGTCACTTACTCACCCCTCCTGCTGGGTCACTCACTCACTTACCCCCCCCTCCCCTGCTGGTTCACTCACACCATCGCCCCCCCCCCTTGCTGGTTCACTCACACCACCGCCCCCCCCCCTCCACTGCTGGTTCACTCACACCACCGCCCCCCCCCTCCACTGCTGGTTCACTCACGCCCCCCCCCCTCCACTGCTGGTTCACTCACACTCCCCCCCCCCTTGCTGGTTCACTCACACTCCCCCCCCCCTTGCTGGTTCACTCACACACACACACCCTCCCCCCCCCCCCTCTGCCCAAGCCACTGCTTCTGCTTTGTACAGAGCAGCGGCTGCACTACACTTACATTGAAAAGTAAAGAGAAACTGTGTCAGGAGCCCTCCGGTCATCGCAGAGCCCGAGGAAGTGATGTCATGGGGGCGGGCTCCTCACAGGCTGTCTTTCCTTTTCAAATTAACTTTATTGCAGCTAAAGTTAATCTGAAAAGGAAAGACAGCCTGTGAGGAGCCCACCCCCATGACATCACTTCCTCGGGCTCTGCATGATCAGAGGGCTCCTGACACAGTTTCTCTTTACTTTTCAATGTAAGTGTAGTGCAGCCGCGGCGCGGTACAAAGCAGAACCCGCGGCTGCACAGCGATAGGGAATCGCGATCGCGTTCGCGCCGCGGACTTCGGCACAAAAGCTGGATTTTTGCTCTGGCCGCTCCCGATCTTGCGGCCAGAGCAAAAAACCGGCTTTTCAATGGCCGGTTTTACAACTGTGCTGGCAGCCGGCCTGGCCATGGAAAAACCGGCCAGGCCGGCTGAAAACCGGCCGGTTGGCAACCCTAATTTGTGAGCCGAGGCCACATGTTACGGATGAAATTGGAATTTTTCCCACGGCACACCAGACAATATTTCACGGCACACTAGTGTGCCGCGGCACAGTGGTTGAAAAACGCTGTGTTAATCCATGTGTTAAATAGTGCCAATTCTTCCATGGGGCCCTCCCATATCACGAAAACATCATCGATGTATCTGAACCATAATTTTACATTAGATATAAAAGGATGGTCTTTTAAAAAACTTTCTTCAAACTTGTACATATATAAATTGGCAATATCTGGGGCCATCGAGGACCCCATCGCAACGCCTTTAATCTGCTGATAATACAAATCTCTAAAGCAAATGTTTTTACATAATGCAAACTCGGCTAATGTAAGAAGAAAAGAAATAGGAATACACATGTGTGACTGCCTGCCAAGCAGATGTTCTTCAATGATATGTAAGACCTCTGGTTGTGGTACATTAGTGTACAGGGACTCCACATCAAGTGTGACAAGTATAATGTCAGGACCCAAAAAAACAAATTTAGAAAGAATCTCTATTACATGTGAAGAGTCTCTTACATAAGACCATATTTTGGTGATATATGGTCTTAAAATAACATCCAATAACTGAAGATAGGTTCTAACAATGATCCTATTGCTGACACAATAGGCCGGCCAGGAGGGTTGTCTAAAGATTTATGTATTTTCAGGATGACAAATTGTGGGCATAACTGGTTTATCAACAATTAAAAATTCTCTCTCTTTCTTAGTTATATACCCGGTCTCATAGGCATTAATAACTATATTATCAATGGAACGCTTTAAACATTCTGTGGGATCATCTGGCAGACGCAAATAGAAATTATTATTATTAAGCTGCCTGTTGACCTCTTCTATATACTTATATTTATCTAATACCACTACGGCACCACCTTTATCCGCAGGTTTAATAATGATATCATTGTTTTTTTTGTAATGATGTAATAGCCAGCTTTTCACCATATGTTAAATTTTGAAAAGGTAGACTTGTATTATCACTTATTTTTTCAACCTGCTGCATAACCACGTTTTCAAAAGCTTCTATCAGGGGATCAGTTTGTGGAGGAGGAACCCACTTAGATTTTCTACTAATTATAGATAAGCTTTCTGTAGAACTAGCCTGATTTGCAAAGAAATGATGCATGCGAATCTTTCTAAAAAACTTATATAAATCTACTTGAGCTTCAAAGGGGTCATATTTTTTGATAGGAACAAAGAAGCCTTTATTTAGCACAGAAATTTCATTGGGTGTAAGATTATAATTAGAAATATTTATTACATTATTATAATTCAATGATTCCTCTCGTATGATAGGTCTATGTTCCACTTCCCCCTCCCTCACCCCCGGCCACGACCCCGCCCTCGGTTCGTCTTATTCAGTAAATTAACCATAGGATTAGACAACATTAGACAAGGTTTTGCCCTTATCTTCATGGACATTGCTGCTGCCTTCGACTCCGTCAGCCACGAACTACTCCTATCATGCCTCAGGGAGAAGGGAGTCCACGGCACAGCACTGGAATGGTGTGCATCATACCTGTCTGACAGATGGCAGCATGTCTGTTCCGGCACCTCCACCTCCACACCTTTCCCCGCAAGAGAAGGGCGTGTCACAAGGATCTTCACTCTCAGCCCTACTGTTCACCGTTTACATGCAACCCATCTGCGCCCTCATCCGATCCTTCAACACCAATTGTCTTATCTATGCTGATGACGTTTTGCTATACACGCCAATCTCGACAGAGCATCCTGACCTCTCCCCGCTGTCCACTTGCTTTGATGCGGTCACAGATTGGCTACACACGCAGAATTTCAAGACGACGGAGGTCCTCTTCATCAGCAGGAACCCTGCATTCACTCCAACCTCCTCACTGAAGGTACGTGATGCAGAGCTCCTCAGCAAGCCCATGGTACAGTACCTAGGGGTCACGCTGGACCAACAAATCAACATGAAGGCCCAGATAGGCAATATGGTAAAGGCGATCTACCACAAAATTCGGATGCTTCGCCACCTGTGACAGCTGCTAGAGCCGAAAGACTTCCGGACAGTCTATCAAGCACTAGTATTGCCATACTTTGACTGCTATTGCAATACTGCACGGCCTCCCGAAAAACTCGCTTAACCCCCTGCAGCTCGCAATGAATGGAGCTGCCAGAATCCTGCATGGAGCTTCCAGGAGGGACCATATCACCCCAGTTTTGAAACATCTGCACTGGTTCCCAGTACACTGCAGGATCTTCTTCAAGATCTTAACGATGACATATAAAGCCATCAACAAGTGCTCTTCCACCTCCCTCATGGAGCTCGTCCAGACCACCCCCCCTCAACAGGGTAAGGAGATCAGCCGCCACCAATACTCTGATACTCCCGAAGGCGATCACCAAATGCTCTTGGGCCACGAGAAACAGAGCCTTCGCACCCTATGCATCTTCCTGTTGGAACGCCCTGCCACCGGCCATCTGGGCCAGCAATAACCTCTCCCAGTTTAGAAAGGCAATGAAGCACCATCTGTTTCTCCAGTATTATACTGAACCATATGACATCTCACAGCCACCCACACTCCGGACCCAAGCCAGCACCCCCAGCGTAGCCACCTCACACACCTTCAGCCCTGCCTTCGAGAGCCTCACCACCTCGAAATCACCACCCCTGTGTATAGCTGACCCTAACCGTAGATAATGATGAGCTGTCCACACACCCTGCGACAGACAGCTAGATTGTACATAGTTATGTTGTTAGACCTGTAAATAATGTTGAGCTGCCCATATAGCCTGTGACAGCCAAATTGTACATAGTTTCCCTGTTAGCCCTGTATAAAGAACCCTGTTTTATTTGTAAGTCCAGTGCAGACCTGCCTGCACTGCATAAATGTGTTACCTATAAACCGCACTGATGTTAAATAGCACGGTATAAAAGAAACATTAAATAAAATAAATAAATACATTTCAAAAACATTATATATCAACCTGTGTTTTCCACACCCCTTTCTGTTCTCCATTAGTGTCCTGGGGTCATAACTTTTCTATCGAGGAAGAAATTCTGAAATGTCCTTTATCTTTTCCACCATCTCTCTCACATACCAGTCCATGAGTTAATATAATGGTTATGTGGGAAGTGAGCATAGTATTATGGTAAACCTTCCTCCTACTAAGGCCCAAGGTATGAGTATGCCTCCAGAGGGCACCGAAGAGTGGCTCCATTACACACTGGTGTAGTGGCTATTGAATCTCAAATCCAGGAACCACTGAGGCTCAGTACATAGTCTGCCCTCATAAAGCTCTGAATACCAGCTCTCTGGAATATCTTTCCTCAGAGATAATTCTCTACACATCCCTTCATGTGCTGGGTTGTAGGGCTAAGTTAAACATGGAAAAACAGAAACATGACAGCAGAAAAAGATCATATGGCCTATCCAGTCTGTCCTTCCATATCAACTGCTATAGTCCCTTTTTTCCTTTAGAGATCCTATGTGTTGAGTCCCATGCTTTTTTGAATTCAGATACTGTCCTTGTCTCTATTATCTCCACAGGGGGACTATTCCACACATCTACCACTCTTCCATAAAAAAATATTTCCACATATTACTCCCGAGTCTATCCCCTTTCACCTTCATCCTATGCCCCCTCATTGCAGAGCTTTCTATCAATTGAAAGAGGCTCTCCTCCTGTGCATTTATGCCACGGAGGGTTTTAAATGTCATGATCCTATCTCCTCTCTCCTGCCTTTCCTCCAAAGTATACATATTGAGATTTTAAGTCTGTCCCAATATGTCTTATGACAAAGTCCACTGGAACCCAAAAGACAATCTGCCTTCTTTTTTCTGGCCCCTACCCGTTGGTAAATGCAATGTGTGCCCTTCCATTATCAAAGCTTTTCTTCCAATAGGCCTTTGCAAACACTTAACAGCTGCAGCTGGGGGATGGAGGGAGAAGCAAACACCAGCAGAGCAACTCTGTTCTGCATTTTTTACTATTTTGAATATGGAGTTCTTTTATTCTTATAATTCCATATTACTCTAAACAGCTTTGTTTTTAATTTGAAAAGTGATATATTAAGCATCATTAAACCATAAAGCATAGTTACTCACCTGTAACAGGTGATCTCCGGGAACAGCAGGAATTTAGTCCTCACATATGGGTTTCGTCGGTACCGACGGAGCCTGCGCAGGAACGCTCCCCAGCGTCCAATCAGAAAGCTTTTGGGAGCATCCCACAGCGCCTGCATGCTGCCTTCCTGCCTTTCCCAACTGCCTCTCTCCAGTTGAGTTTTAAAGCTGAGAAAAAGAGAGAGAGAGGGAAAGGAAAGAGATAGAGAGATACAACTCCTAGGGGAGGTGGGTGGGTTGTGAGGACTAAATTCCTGCTGTTCCAGGAGATCACCTGTTTCAGGTGAGTAACTATGCTATCTCCAGGAACAAGCAGGAATGTAGTCATCACATATGGGGACTCCCTAGCTTTAGATGCCAGGGAGAGACCCCAGAAGTTGTGTGTCCCTGAAGAGGGCTCCACTTCCCCCCATGGATCTCTGGCATCCTAACAGGGATGGTGGGTAGGAGTTGATTAGGTATGGAACAGGTGTTTGAGAACAGCCTGACCAAACAAGGCATCCCGGCGGGAGTCCTTGTCCAAGCAGTAATGGGATGTAAAGGTATGAACCGAGGCCCAAGTGGCTGGTCGACAGATGTCGTCGATAGACACAGAGTGCAGATGAGCCATTGAGGCTGCCATGGCTCTCACATTGTGAGCTCTGACATGGCCCTCCAGAGAAAGGTTCTTACTCTGATAGGCGAAGGAAATACACTGAGCAATCCAGTTAGACAGTGTTCTCTTGGAGACTGGAAGTCCCAAATGAGAAGGATCAAAAGCAACAAAAAGTTGAGAGGACTTTATGTTGCTGTGTTCTTTGTAAATAAAAAGCTAGAGCTCTTTTACAGTCCAAGGTATGAAGATTCCTCTCTGCACTTGATGCATGAGGCCCTGGAAAAAACACAGGTAGGTAGACCGCTTGGTTCAGATGAAAAGGCGAGACCACCTTAGGCATAAAGTGTGGATGAGTCCTAAGGACTACCTTGTCATGATGGAACCTTGTATAAGGTGGATTAGCTACTAGCGCTTGCAACTCACTAATGCGACGTGCTGATGTGATTGCAATGAGAAAAATAACCTTCCAAGAAAGGAATTTCAAGGAGGTGGTAGCTAAAGGTTCGAAAGGTGGCTTCATGAGCTGCCCGAGAACCAGGTTTAAGTCCCATGCCACCGGTGGTGGCCTAATGGGAGGCTTAGTTAGAAGAAGGCCTCTCATGAATCTTGCTACAAAAGGATGAGAGGAAATAGGCTGTCCATTTAGGCTTAAGGGAAGCTGCAATAGCACTCAAATGGACTCTTACTGAATTTGTCTTAAGGCCTGCATTAGATAAATGAAGGAGATACTCCAGCAAAGATTCCAGAGGTATCACAAGAGGGTTAAGACCCTTTTCCGAACACCAAACGGTAAACCTTTTCCACTTGAAAGCATAAGAGCGTCTAGTGGAAGGTTTTCTGGAGGCATAAAGAACATCTTTCATTTGCTGAGAAAGATTAAGAACTTGGAGATCTAGGCCTTCAGCAACCAAGCCCTGAGATGCAGAGACTGGAGATTGGGATGCCATAACATTCCATCCTCCTGAGACAGGAGATCTGGAGCAGACCCTAACTCCAGGGAGGGAGCTTGAGAGAGATCTAGAAGCAGAGGGTACCACACTTGCCGTGGCCAATGTGGTGCTATGAGAATCATATGGCCTCTGTCTCTCTGAAGCTTGAACAGGGTTTTGGGAATGGGTGGAAAGGCATACAGGAAGTCTTGACCCCAGTAAAGGAGGAAAGCATCCCTGGCCTGAGCCCCCTGAGCTGGAGTTCTGGAACAGAACCGGGGAGGTTTGGCATTCCACGGACTTGCAAAGAGGTCTATGTCCGGGGTCCCCCAAAGTTGAAATATCCTGGTCACCTGGTCTGCATGCAGAGACCACTCGTGTGGAAGCAGAACTCGACTGAGTCTGTCCGCCCAAGAGTTTTGAATGCCTGGAAGATACACTGCCAGAAGATGAATCTGATGCTCTCTGGTGAGGGCCCATAGTCACAAAGCTTCGTTACAAAGCGACAGAGAGCCCGTTCCCCCTTGCTTGTTCACATAGAACATGGCTACTTGATTGTCCGTATGAATGAGGACTGTCTTGTAGCTGAGCAGGGAGCGAAACACTCGCAGAGCAAGAAAGATTGCTCTGAGTTCCAAGAGATTGATATGTAGACAACTCTCTTGTGGAGACCAGGTGCCCTGGGTGGAGAGGTCTTGCAGATGAGCTCCCCAACCCATTGGAGAAGCATCTGTTGTGAGAGTTGCTTGGGGTAAGGGTTGCTGAAAGGGGGACCCCAGCAGCAGGTTTTGAGTGGACTTCCACCACTGGAGGGACAAAATGAGGCGACTTGTGTTTGCTATTTTGTCTGACAGGCACCCTGATGCCTGGGTCCATTGGGTGGATAAAGTCCACTGAGCTGCCCTCATGTGGAGGCGAGCATATGGAACCACATGTACGGTGGATGCTATGTGGCCTAGTAGTTGCAACATTTCTCGAGCAGTTAGATGAGGTTTTAGCACTGCTTGAGAAGCTAACTGCACCAAGCGAAGGCAACGGGCCTGGGGGAGATAGGCCCTTGCCCTTGTGGTATTCCAGGAAAGCTCCTGTGAACTCTAAAGACTGAGTGGGAGTTAGACTGGATTTTGGGATGATTATTACCAGCCCTAAATACTGGAGGATACGCATTGTGCAGGATAGAGAAGTTCTGGCCTCTGACTGTGTTGGAGCTCGAATGAGCTAGTCGTCCAAGTAAGGGAAGACAAATATCCCTAGAGTGCGGAGAAATGCTGCTACAACAGCCATGCATTTCATGAACACCCCTGGTGCCGAGGTCAGACCAAAAGGAAGCACCCTATATTGGTAGTGCTTTCCTTGAAAAAGGAACCGAAGGAACCTTCTGCGAGTTGGATGGATGATGACATGGGTGTACGCATCCTTGAGATCTAGAGAACAAAGCCAATCCTGACTCTGAAGGTATGGTAGCAGAGTTCCGAGAGAAACAATCTTGAATTTCTCCTTGACAAGGAGAAATAGGCCTGTAACCCCCTGTTTTCTTTGGAATAAGAAAATAAGGGGAATAGAACCCTGTGCCCTGTTGATGAAGAGGTACTTCTTCTATTGCCCCTTGGGCAAGAAGGAATAGCCACCTCCTGACCTAACAGGTTGATGAGAGAGGTCTGAGAATTGAACTACTTCACTACTGTGTGAGGGGGCATGCTTGAAAAATGAAGCTTGTACCCCTCCTTTATGATGGAGAGTGTCCATCTGGGGGCAAATAACAGCCTTTGCTTTCTTCTGTTTGGGTGGTTGCTGACGTTTCCTTGAAAGCTGACCTGCAGAAGATGCCTGCTGAACATAGGCAGGATGAAATCTTTTCTTTTTAGAAAAAGATGGTTTCTTGAACAATTTCTTTCTAACAGGATCAGCAGTGGACTTGGATAGTTTATCCAAGGTGGAATTTTCAGCATCCATTTCATTGGCTTTTTCCTGCCAATCTTTACCAAACAGGTTCTCACCAGTACAAGGGATATTTCCCAATTTGTCTTGTACCCAGAGCTCTAGATCAGATGCCTGGAGCCAAGCAATTCTACGTGCACCTATGGCGATAGCCGAGGTTCTGCTTATACACTCAACGCAGTCAAAGGCTGCACGGTTGGAAAATTTAGAAACATCTTGGGCATGTTTGACACACACATACTATGCATAGAAGAGTGCAGGTCGATCCTACCTAACAAGCAACTGATACGATGGAAGAGGCTAACCCCGCCCCTAACTATAACCAGCTTGATGGGTTCCACCAGAACTGACCTCACAGGTCTTTTTCTTATGGATTGAACCACCTGGACCTATGCTGAAAATTACCAGTAGCAGCTCAAAAATTTAGAGCCTTACCAAAGCTCTCGTCTTGCTACACTCCAGCGAACCCACACCACAGGAGTTCCTTAAGAAATAAGTGCATTTCTCTCTCCACTCAAAAGGCAGGGTCACTTCCTGGCCAGTTGAAACATCTCCAGTCATCGCCTCAACTTCTGCAAAGCTAGCCAAGACCCTAGAATTGAAGTGTTGTTGTTGGGACCTCTAAGATACTCCCAATGTGCTGCAGCGGCAAGTAGCTGACAGTAAAAAATGAGGCTAAACCAAGGAACAAACCAATTATAACCTCCAAACCATTGAGCCAATTCTATGTTTAAGTTGCCCCACCACTGCACCCTCTGCTCCACCTACAGTAACTAAACCCTTGTACCCACCCTGGGGGAACTCGAGAGTGATCAAACCCAATGCTCTTTGGCACCTGCTCCACCAGCAGAATAACCAGCCGAGTTCTGCCCACCTTCCTCAAATGGTCTTCTCTTTCTTTTTTTTTTAAACATATATAGCTTAAGGCTGGCCCCAAACCTGAGACTTCTGCAGGTAGCTTATAAGAAGAGCTATTCAAGCTCTATCCCTATGCACAGCAGCAAACTGTGATAGACGTCTACACCTAAGAAAACGTGAACAGTAGGCATGGAAGACCAAAACTTCAAAACTTAAACCAACAGACAGAATATGAATGTGAATCATACCTCCAACTATAACTGTACCACCTCTAGGGAGAACACGGCGAGACAAAACCAATTTGTACTTCCAAACCTCAAAATAATAAGGACACAAAAAATCTTAACACTACTAAGCACTAAGGTACTGCAGTAATTAGCATTAACTGACAAAGAAAAATACTGTTTATGATTTCTCAGAAGAAGTAACCAAAGCATTGGCTTAAGTTAATGCAAGATAAATGCAAAAACCCTATCCTGGCCACTCAGGTCAGTCAGGGTCTAGTTTACTTACATTTAAAACACAGAGGAGAGATTTCTGGTTAAATTTAGAACCCAAGACTACATCTCCAAGCAAGGGCTGTGGGACTCCCTCTGGAGATTGGTCACAGATTACCTTAGAAGCACAGGAGAGGGTACTGTGTAGCAGCCAGCTTTTAATAAGTCTTTTTCCCACCCACCCCTGGGATAATCATAGCTTTATAGGTGCTTAAGCCTCTTAAAGGAAAGAAGGTGCCATTTTCACACTCAGGTGCAGCTGTTCATTCTCATCAGCATACATTAAGAACCTGAGCTTAATTAAATTTCAGGTGAACAAAGTACATTAAATGTATTCGGTATAGTTTTATAAGTATAAGTATCCCCAGCAACCCTTAGTACGTAAAGAACTTAAATATCTAAACACAACCTTAAAACCAAGATGCGGATAGCAGTCCAGCAGCAAGATGGGGGTTTTCCAGTCTTTTGCATTGAGTGTCACATGTATGATTTTCTCCCAGTTGGTGAGGGGTCTTACGTGTGCTCAAGGTGCAAGGAGTACTTTGCTCTCAGGGAACGAGTCCGATCTCTAGAGGCAAGAGTAGCAGACATGGAAGACATAAGAAAGACAGAGGTACATAGACGAGACCTACAGGGATATCGTCCTGAAGTCCCACCTCCAGTCTGACAGCATCCCTGTTGCCTTGGAGGAGAGAGGTCACGTGACAGGAGAGCATCACCCTGGGGTGGCAGGAAGTGATCCTATAGCTAGGACCTGTCCTCCAGGTGATGTAAAACCCTCTCACACCAAGGAAATTTCTCCAGGGCCAAGTGCTCATGAGGGAAGGGTTAGGACAGCCATTACAGTTGGTGATTCGATCATTAGGCATGTAGATAGCTGGGTGGCTGGTGGACGTGAGGATCGCTTGGTAACATGCCTGCCTGGTGCGAACGTAGCAGACATCAAGCGCCACCTAGACAAGGTCTTAGATAGTGTTGGGGAGGAGTCTGCTGTCTTGGTACATGTCGGTACCAATGACATAGGAAAACGTGGTAGGGAGGTTCTGGAAGCTAAATTTAGGCTTTAAGGTAGGAAGTTGAAATTCAGAACTTCCAGGGTAGCTTTCTCCGAAATGCTTCCCGTTCCACACGCAGGATCCAAAAGGCAGGCAGAGCTCCGGAGTCTCAATGCGTGGATGAGACAATGGTGCAAGGATGAGGGTTTTGGATTTGTTAGGAACTGGGGAACATTCTGGGGAATGGAGGGGCTCTTCCGAAGGGATAGACTTCACCTTAACCGGGATGGAACCAGGCTGCTGGCATTAATCTTTAAAAAGGAGCTAGAGCAGCTTTTAAACTAGATAATAGGGGAAAACCGACAATCACCCAATAGCGCATGGTTCGGAACAATTTATTCTTGAAGGATACTACCAAAAACAGAGAGGTTCCAAAAAAGAGCAAAGTAGCCCAAATGCCCTTGAGTATGGAGCAGACAGAGCTTAAAGATTCCAAATTACCCATGTCTACCAATATCCAGATTAATATGAATAAATTACAGTCTCTAAAATGCTTGTATGCAAATGCTAGAAATCTAAAAACTAAGATGGGAGAGTTAGAATATATAGCACTAAATGAGAGGTTAGACATGATTGGAATCTCAGAGACATGGTGGAAGGAGGACAACCAGTGGGACACTGTTATACCTGGCTACAAACTATATCGTAAAGATAGAGCTGATCAAATTGGTGGAGGGGTTGCGCTCTATGTTAGAGAGGGCATTGAATCAGAAAGGATTAAAGTTTTACAGGAAACAAAATTTGCTGTAGAATCTCTATGAATTGAAATTCCATGTAAAAAGGGGAAGGTAATGGTGGTGGGGGTGTACTATCGACCGCCTGACCAGAATGAACAAATGGATGATGAAATACTCAAAGAAATCAAGGAAGCTAACAAAGGTTACAGCACAGTAATAATAAAGAGTGATTTCAATTACCCTGGTATTGACTGGGTCAATGTCACGGCAGGACATGCTATGGAGATAAAGTTCCTTAATGAAATAAATGACTGCTTCTTGCAGCAGCTGGTTCATGAACCAACCAGGGGGGAAGCCATATTAGACCTAGTCCTTGGTGGAACACCAGATCTGGTACAAGAGATAAGGGTGTTGGGGCCACTTGGCAATAGTGATCATAGCATGATTGCGTTTGATTTAATTAATGGAGGAGGGATGGTAAGGAAATCCACAGTACTATCTTTTAACTTTCGAAAGGCAGACTATGATAAAATGAAGATAATAGTTAAGAAACAACTAAAAGGAACAGTTGCAAACAAAGACTTACATCAAGCTTGGGTGTTGTTTAAAAATACTATCTTGGAAGCCCAGACCAGCTGTATTCCACGCTTTAAGAAAAGTGGAAGTCCAAAAAACTGCCAGCATGGTTTAAAGGTGAGGTCAGAGAGGATGCAGCTGCCAAAAAAGCATCTTTCAGGAAAATGAAAAAAGAGCCAAATGACGAAAACTGGAAACAGCACAAGCACTGGCAAGTTAAATGCAAGGCATTGAAAAGGCAGGCAAAGAGAGAATTTGAGAAGAAACTTGCTGTGGAAGCAAAAGCACATAATAAAGACTTTTTCAAGTACATTCGTAGCAAAAAAAACTGTGAGTCAGTTGGTCCATTAGATGATAGAGGGGTAAAAGGGGCAGTAAAAGGGGACAAGGCTATAGCAGAGAGACTGAATGAATTCTTTGTTTCGGTCTTTACTGAGGAAGATGTAGGGATGTTACCTATGACTGAAGTGGTATTTAAAGGTGATAATGCAGAACATTTGAAAGAAATATCGCTATACTGGGAAGATGTATTACAACTATTTGATGAACTGAAGAGTAGCAAATCACCTGGGCCAGATGGTATACATTCAAGGGTGTTGAAAGAACTGAAATATGAGATTGCAGACCTGCTATTAGTAATCTGTGAACTATCCTTAACATCATCTGTAATACCATAGAAGATTGGAGGATCGCCAATGTAACGTCAATTTTTAAAAAGTGTTCCAGGGGTGATCTGGGAAACTACAGACCGGTGAGCCTGACGTCAGTACCGGGAAAAATGGAAGAAACCATCATAAAGAACAAAATTACTCAGTATGTAGATAGTCATGGCCTAATGGGAGACAGCCAACATGGCTTTAGACAAGGAAGATCTTGTCTTACTAATCTGTTATGATTTTTTGAAGGTGTGAATAAACAGGTAGACAAACGTGAGTCAGTTGATATAGTGTATTTGGACTTTCAAAAAGCGTTTGACAAAGTCCCTCATCAGAGACTTTTGGCAAAACTAAAGAGTCATGGGATAGGAGGCAGTGTACTATTGTGGAAAAGGAATTGGGTAAAAGATAGAAAGCAGAGGGTAGGG
Source organism: Ichthyophis bannanicus (assembly GCA_033557465.1). NCBI lineage: Eukaryota > Metazoa > Chordata > Amphibia > Gymnophiona > Ichthyophiidae > Ichthyophis > Ichthyophis bannanicus. The sequence continues at coordinate 259,344,048 of CM066044.1, forward strand.
CTAAAATGGCCAATTTTCCCAATGGAGAAAGGTGAATAGTGGTGTACCCCAGGGATCTGTGCTGGGTCCGCTGCTTTTTGACATATTCATAAATGACCTGGAAAAGGGAATAACAAGTGAGGTCACCAACTTTGCAGATGACACAAAACTATTTAAAGTTCTTAAAACCCATGAGGATTGTGGAAATTTGCAAGAGGATCTTGATAGATTGGAAGACTGGGCATCGAAATGGCAGATGAAATTTAATGTGGACAAGTGCAAAGTTATGCACCTAGGGAAGAACAACCCAAACTATGGTAACACGATGCAAGGTTCCACATTAGGAACTACCACCCAGGAAAAAGATTTAGGCGTCATTGTGGATAACATGTTAAAACCTTCTGCCCAGTGTGCAGCGGCAGCCAAGAGAGCAAATAGAATGCTAGGTATCATAAGGAAAGGAATGGAAAATAAAACAAAGGATATTATAATGCCTCTGTATCGTTCCATGGTGCGACCGCACCTTAAATATTGTGTGCAATTCTGGTCGCCGTATCTTAAAAAGGATATAGTGTTATTAGAAAAGGTTCGGAGAAGAGCCACCAAAATGGTAAAGGGGATGGAAGGATACCCCTATGAAGGAAGGATAAAAAGGTTAGGGCTCTTTAACCTGGAAAAGAGATGGCTGAGGGGAGATATGATAGAAGTCTATAAATTATTGAACGGAGTGGAACGGGTAAACGTAGATCGATTGTTTATGTTATCAGAATATAGGAAGACTAGGAGACATGCAATGAAGCTACAGGGTAAACAATTTAAGACTAATACGAGAAAATATTTTTTCACTCAACGTGTAATCAAACTCTGGGTTTAAAAAAAGGTTGGGACAAGTTCCTGGAGAAAAGGTCCATAAACCATTATTAAAATGGGACCCAGGATATCACTGCTTGACCCAATACAAGCATTGTATCTTTTGGGGAAACTGCTAGGTACGTATGACCTAGATTGGCCACTGCTGGAAACAGGATACTGGGCTCGATGGACCTTGGTCAGACCCAGTATGGCATATCTTATGTTCTTCATTTAGCTCCATTCTCATGGCTAATGTGAAAACACTATCTCACATGAACTGCGAATGCAAACTACTAATACTACCACTAATCATTTGTATAGCACTACAAGGCGTATGCAGCACTGTATATGTCATATGTACATGACAGATCCTGTTCACCAGAGCTTACAATCTACACAAGAGAACAACAGTTTTCAGCTCTCCCTCCACGGGACAGGCTCCCTCCACGGGACAGGCTCTCCCCAATCGGGGGATTGAGCGGCGACCATAGCCAGCAACCCAGCGGCAGAGTGCTGCCTAATCGGGGCAGACTCGGGAAGATAAAAGGAACAGCGCCGTCGGGCGCTGCAACAGTTTTCAGCTCTCCCTCCACGGGACAGGCTCTCCCCAATCGGGAGATTGAGCGGCGACCAGAGCCAGCAACCCAGAGGCAGAGTGCTGCCCAATCGGGGCAGACTCGGGAAGATAAAAGGAACAGCGCCGTCGGCGTGGCCCTTTATTTATTTAACAGGTTTTCTATACCGCCTTTTCCTTAAATCAAAGCGGTTACCAAGACACAAGAAGGGAGAACAGAGGCAGGGAGGCATACACTGACTAAACTATACAGTGAAGGTAAAATTGGGATACACAACATCAAGGAAATGTTACAGATAAACACGTTATATGCAGGGTATAATAATAAAGACTTGCTAGGTGTCTGTGCCATAGTGCTCAATGAAGAGTACAAACTTCAGTTGTTTTCTGAACTCCTTTAAATCATCTATGGATCGCACATCGGGAGGGAGAGAGTTCCATATAAGTGGGGCGGATAAGGAAATTGCCCTTTGAGTAGTACATTTACACGCTTTTCTGAAGCTACTTGGGGTGCTGAGAGTGTTTGATATAGTTTTTCTTCTTGGCCTGTTGTTATTCTGGAGTAAGAGATTATGAAGGCTAAAAGCAGAGCACTTGTGTCTGATCTTGAAAATATTAATTACCATTTTATATTTGACACGCTGGCTTATTGGAAGCCAATGGAGCTCTTTGAGAGTAGGGGTGATGTGATCTTGAGATGCTGAGCCAGCAATTATTCTGGCTGCTGTATTCTGAGCCATCTGAAGAGGCTTAAGTGAGTGTTTTGATAGTCCGTAGTAAATAGGATTACAAAAGTCCAGAATAGGAGTTATTAAGGCTTGGCAGACTGACCGGAAGTGGTCATAACATAAGAACATAAGATATGCCATACTGGGTCAGACCAAGGTCCATCAAGCCCAGTATTCTGTTTCCAACAGTGGCCAATCTAGGTCATACGTACCTAGCAGTTTCCCCAAGGGACACAGGTTCCACAATGCTTGTATTGGTTCAAGCATTGATATCCTGGGTCCCTTCTTAATAATGGTTTATGGACCTTTCCTCCAGGAACTTGTCCAAACCTTTTTTAAACCCAGCTACACTAACAGCCTTTACTACATCCTCCGGTAACAAATTCCAGAGTTTGATTACACGTTGAGTGAAAAAATATTTTCTTTTATTAGTCTTAAATAGTTTACCCTGTAGCTTCATTGCATGTCCCCTAGTCTTTCTATATTCTGATAAGGTAAACAATCGATCTACGTTTACCCGTTCCACTCCGTTCATTAATTTATAGACTTCTATCATATCTCCCCTCAGCCGTCTCTTTTCCAGGTTAAAGAGCCCCAACCTTTTTAGCCTTTCTTCATAGGAGTATCCTTCCATCCCCTTTACCATTTTGGTGGCTCTTCTCTGAACCTTTTCTAAAATCGCTATATCCTTTTTAAGATATGGCGACCAGAATTGCACACAATATTCAAGGTGCGGTCCTCACCATGGAACGATATAGAGGCATTATAATATCTTTTGTTTTATTTTCCATTCCTTTCCTTATCATACCTAGCATTCTATTTGCTCTCTTGGCCGCCGCTGCACACTGGGCCGAGGGTTTTAACATGGTATCCACAATGACGCCTAAATCTTCTTCCTGGGTGGTGGTTCCTAATGTGGAACCTTGCATATGAGAGTAAGGGCTTGAGGCGTCTAATCACTTTCACTTTGGCCTCCGTCACTGGCCTCTGCCTCTCTCCAAGCAGTTATTTGATGGTTGGAGTCCCCAAACCAACGGCACAACACGACAGCTGAGATCCATCAAGGCTTGAGCTCCCTCCACAGGTTGAGCTTGCCGAAATCTCACACAACTTTGACTATAGCCTATTGCAATACGAGGACATAACAGAATGAACGTGTTACAGCTTTTACATACCGTTTCGGGTCTCTCAGACACGTAAGTTGGTAATCTCTCCTTATCTGTTGACACCTTAGGTGCATAAAGTAGGTGCTTAATTTTAAGTTAAGAGTCTCTCCAATTGTAATCTCTTTCTTGCTATACCCCTGTGAGTTAATTTAGAACCCTCCCAAGTAACTCTAGTTTGAATTTATTCCACCATTGGTAATCTGCTCTGTTTAAGATAGTCTCAATTTGACTGTTCCAAGTATCTGATGTCACAATAACAGGAGATAAGTCTCTACCCCAGGCAAACAACTATTATTTCAAATCTTTTACGAGATAAGTACCGGTAACCCTTACAAGTCTGAAGCAACCTAGTAGCCAAGAACCTCACTCAATAGCTATAACAGGTGACTCCCTCAGTCTCAGTAGCACAATGTCTCTAAGATGCTTGCTTATACTATATGTTTTTATTTTTATTTTTTTTATTTAGTATATATTTGTATACCGCTGCTTCCAGCGATCAGTAGCGGTTTGATTACATGTATGAATTTGTCAATCATGACAGGAATTTTTGCGGTATACACACATTGGTTTGAAGGGAGAAGCACAGCACACGGTGAAGGACTTACAGAGAGTAATCGGAATATACATATGCACATATTTACATATTTACATAACTGCAACAATGCTTCATTTGGAGGAAACGTTTTACCCCGGGACTATATCAGATTGTATTGGCACTGGAAAAGATGTGTCTTGAGTTTCTTTCTGAAATCCATAAGGTCTTTGATTGCTCTTAGCTCTGGTGGTAGTTGGTTCCAGAGGGCAGGGGCCGAGTAGGAGTATGCTCGTTGGCTAGTACTGGTTGTTACAGATCTGATATCGGGGGGAACGTGGAGTATGTTTGAGTGGAATGTTCGCCTGCTTCTGTTGGGTGGTTGCGTGCTGATAAGGGTGGAGAGAAAGGATGGCGCAATGTTATGTATAAGCTTGAAGGTGGTTATTAGTATTTTATATTTTATCCGGGCTGCAATGGGGAGCCAGTGTACCTCGATTAATACAGGTTTAATGTGATCAGTAAGGGGTTTTTTCATGACGACCCTAGCTGCTACATTTTGGGCCATCTGGAGGATGTTGAGGGTTTTCTTTAGAAGGCCCTGTAAGATGGCATTGCAGTAGTCGAGGTGTGGAATGATTAGTGCTTGCGCAACAGACCTGAAATCGTGAGGTTCAAGGATGTTCCGTAGAGGTTGTAGGACTAAGTTTGTGGAAAATGGCCTTGTTGGTTTTGCGGAGGTGCTTTTCCATCTTTAGATTGCTGTCAAGCGTTACACCCAGATATTTTATTTCAGTCTTCGTGTTGTATATATTGTTACACAGGGTGACTGACGCAGGAGGGTCAAAGTTTGGTTTTCTGGAGATATACATCACCTCAGTCTTTTTATGGTTGATCTCCATGTTGTTTTGCTGTATCCATTTTAACATCTCGTTTAGGCATATTTCAAGCTGAGTATAGTTAGGGTTCTAGTTATCCAACTGTGTGTAGAGCATTATATCATCCGCATAAATGTGGTAGTTGATATTGTGTCGTTGGAGAATATTACAGAGGGGTCGCATGTAGACGTTGAAAAGGAGTGCCGAGAGAGCGGAGCCCTGAGGTATGCCTTGCGTTTGCGGGAAAGCTTCTGCTTCTTCGCCATTGAAGTGAACCTGCGGCATTCTGTTGGTTATGTAAGAAGAGAACCATTTCAGGGGGGTTCCCAATATTCCTATTGATTCAGTCCTTTGCATGAGGATTCCATGATGGACTGTATCAAAAGCGGCAGAGATGTCATTTGCATTACAATTTCATTGTCTGTATCTGATTATATCCACAACCAAATCCGACTATACTACACGCATTGGTCATGGTACCCAGTTTACTACTATGTAACATTCTCTGTCCCTACACTCTTTACACTCGCTCATATCAACACAGTCACACCCCAGTACAACTCGAGACCGCCTAACATGACACCCAACCCCCGCACCACCTTACAAACGAAACCAACTAAGTCTAGGAACAAAATAAAGCATAATTTGCTCCTGCAACCTAGCACCCCATCACAGTCACGGCTCTCCTGCATTCTAATAAATGCAAGGTCCATAAGAAATAAGACCCATATCATACACGATATCATTACTGATGACAGGCCTGACCTCCTGTGCATCACAGAAACTTGGCTTTCAAACACAGATGCAGCTATACTAAACCAAATCAACAAGCCAGGCTACATGTTATTCAACTCTCCACGCACACACAAAAAGGGAGGGGGAGTCCTAATCATGGCAAAGGCCTCCCTTGGGTTAACAATCACTTCAACAGTTGCCACACAGGAAATCGATATCCTCCGAGTGGAGAATCGAACCTTGTCAATATGCCTATTGTATAGACCTCCATCAATGCAACACGAAGCCCTCGCTGACGTATTGGGAACCCTCTCCTCCACTGCAACTAAGAAATACCAGATAATTCTGGGAGATTTCAATCTCAACTCCATTCCACACATTCAGGCAACCTCCTTCCTAGAAGCCATGGACCAGCTCGGATATAATCAAATAATTCAAGAGGAGACCCACAACAAAGGAAATACCTTAGACCTGATATTCCTCCCTAAAAACTCTCAGCATCGAGAGTTTAAACAACCTGAAATCCTTATTACACAGGTCCCATGGTCTGATCACCATCAAATTCAGATCACCATATATCTATCCTCTGAAACATACAAGTTAGATTCCCACACACCTACTCAACAAAGGAGAAAATTCCAACAGCTAAACAAGGAAACCGTAATAAGCTCTCTTGAGGAACACATAACCCTTGACAACACCAACATCGAAGACCTCACTCACCAATGGTTCTCTACAATCGAAACCAACTCTAAACCAACATGCAAGTCAACAGCCAGACCTACGAAAACAAAAACAGAACCTTGGTACACTCCACTGCTACACAAAATGAAAGGAGTTAAGAAAAGTGGAAAGAAGATGGAGACAGACCAAGGATGACCTTCGCAAGATGGAATACCTAGAGCTCCTAGCCAAGTATAAAAATGAGACCAGCAAGGCCAAGAAAGTGCATCACACCAAGGTACTCAATAAGGCCATTAACAGACCCAGAGAGTTGTTTGAGCTAGTCAAGTCACTTACAAAGCCACTGCCTGAACCTAACTGCAATGGGAAAATAAAGGCCCAGGTCCTGGCCGATTACTATGCTAGCAAACTCAATCCAACTAACCATCCTCTCCAAATTCAGAATATGATCGATATAGTCCCAAAGCAGCCGGGCAGTCAGAAGACAAGCTTTCAAACCAATGAAGGATGGTCTTCGTTACATACTATTAACGAAAAACTAATCTTAAACACGATCTCAAACTTTCATACAACGACATCTCTCCTAGATCCATGTCCAGCAGAATGGATCAAATCAACTAAAAACGAAATTTCGCACCTGATAACACACAGTCAATCAATCCCTGCAGCAAGGGATCATGCCTGTTCAACTTAAAAGATCGCTAATTAGACCTATATTAAAAAATAAAGCTCTTAACATAGAAGACCCTACCTCATACCGGCCGATTTCAAGCATATCCTTTCTTGCAAAGATTATCGAGAAGGTAACTCAGCAACAACTGCAAGACCACCTAGATGAGCACAAAATACTTGACGAGCATCAATATGGTTTTAGACCCCACCATGGTGTCGAAACCCTACTTATAGCCCTCTTCGACAACCTCATCAAGGGGCTGGAAAACAAAAACAAGATGTTCATACTAATATTCATAGATATATCTGCGGCGTTCGACACAGTACATCATCAAATACTCTTGTGCAGACTAGAATCAATAGGTATAACAGGCACACCCATAAAGTGGTTTGAGTCATACCTAACAAATAGAATGCAACAGGTTCGTTTCAATAACGAGCAAGCAAAACCCTTCCCCCAAACCCAAGGGATACCACAGGGCTCAGCCATCTCCTCCCTGTTGTTTAACGTCTATATCCAGCCAGTATGTGCAATTTTCCAGAAGCATAGTATCAGCTACCACCTATATGCAGATGACATCATGTTGTACACACAACTTGATATAAACAACCCCAATCTCAACCAATTAGAAGAATGCCTACACGATCTGCAAAACTGGCTCCAATGCAACAATATGACTATAAATCACAAAAAAACTGAAGTGATGTTCATATCAGGAAAAACAAGATTTCAAACCTCCTGCATCTATCACCCTGAACGGAAACACCTATCTCTCTAAAAATGAGATCAAATACCTAGGGGTACTAATTGATGCTAACCTAAAGATGGACAAACACCTCCGGATAACTAACAGAGCAATTTTTCACAAACTGAGAGTTCTACAGCCCATACGCTGCATCATTGACCACTCGGACTTTAGAACAGTAGCACAGGCACTCATCATTCCTCACCTGGATTACTGTAACGCTATCCTGCAAGGTCTACCGAAAAAAACACTAAACATCCTACAAATGGCGCAAAATGTAGCAGCCAGAATTATCATGAATAAGAGTTTGTCAGACCACATCACTCCAGTTCTTATAGAGCTCCACTGGCTCCCCATACCTGCAAGGATAATCTACAAAATGCTGGTATCTACATTTAAAATTATCCACAAAATATCTCCTTCCTTTCTCGATAACCTTATCACCACTCAGCCTGCCAACAGATGCCGACGAACTGCTAACCTGAACACACTCTGCGTACCCAGCAGCATAAGGTCAGTGAAAGAACGGACCAGCAACCGGGCATTCACCTACTCAGCACCCATACTCTGGAACCAGATGCCACACGAGCTACGTCAGATCAAGGACTTACAGGTCTTCAGAAAAGAGCTTAAAACACACCTATTCCAAATACACTACGGCATCACATAGACGGTTCCAACTATCCCCCTCCCATGCTGCCCACCTACCTCAAAAGCCTAAGCCTCATATGAACCTAATGCTCATTTGATGTTCACTTCCATGATGATCAAATTGTCGATATGTATATAATTTACTCCTATTATGCCTTTATATATTGCGACTCTGTTGTATATTTACACTGGTGTTCAAACTGTAATTTATGCCAATGATATGTATAACTGTAATTGTGCCGTTGTTAATCACCCCCCTTATCTTGTCCCCTCTCCCGTGTCTTGTACAATAATTTGTAATTCATACTGGTGTTTAAACAGTAATTTATTTGCCAATCAATTGTATAACTGTAATCTTCTCATTGTTTATCCTCCCCTTGTCTATTCCCCTCTCCCTGTGTTGTACAACGATTGACCGCTTCTGATCGCTGGAAGGAGCGGTGTATAAATGTATGCTAAATAAATAAAATAAATAAATAAGAGAAACACCAGAACCGCAAGGCTTAGTAAGACAACTCCTTAATGTTTTCAGTTACATCTACAATGCCCATGACCTGCATATGGAACCCTGATATGGAAGCATGCAGGTCTAAACAGATTGCTATTAAATGCATTAAGCCGCCTAGCCCTCGGGGAATGGAGAGGCTCATGAATCCTGACCATGCTTCCCCTTATGAAGTGATTACTCCGAAAATGAAAGCATGATAAAAAAATAACCAAGTACAAGCATTGCGGAACCTGTGTCCCTTGGGGAAACTGCTAGGTACATATGACCTAGATTGGCCACTGTTGGAAACAGGATACTGGGCTTGATGGACCTTGGTCTGACCCAGTATGGCATATCTTATGTTCTTATGGGCCGTTTTGTCTTTGACCTTCCATTCTAGCCTTCAGAGAGTTCTCTGCTCCATTGGCACTGTAGGACATGATAGCATGCTATTTTCTTTTATCATGCTTTCATTTTCGGAGTAATCACTTCATAAGGGGAAGCATGGTCAGGATTCTTCTTTCAACCTTGAGCAGGAGAGATGCAGCAGGAGAGATACAGCAGGTATTGCAATATGAGCTGTAGATGGCAGAAGAAGGGATTCTCATTCCGCTCTGCACACCATAGAGAATCTCCTCCACATGAAGGCAGGAGGCCAGGACGATCTCTTCCTCTTCGTCCTTTTGACTGAAGGGATCAAGTGCTACCCTTTCAGCATCCATGCAGTTAACATCAGGGATGCCAGGTTGGGGTGGAGAAGGGAGCCCCCCCCCCCCCCCCTCCTGTAAAACAAGATCCAGCTGATGGGGGTGCCAGTGACAGGGAGAATAGCAAAGGGAAACAGGGCTGTCTGGGACACCTGGGAGCAAACAGGATTACTGTGGCATGGTAACTCTGGAACTTGAAAAGGCAACTGGCTATCAGAGGGGGGCAGTAGGAATGCATAAAGCAGGCCCCTTAACCATGAGCCAAGGAAGGCACCCACTGCCACCCTCTTGTGGTGTGGCCGAGGTAAGCAGAAAGAGTAGTTACTCACCTGTAACAGGTGTTCTCCAGGAGCAGCAGGAATCAGTCCTCACATATGGGTGGCATTGGCGCCAACGGAGTCCCCGTGCGGAGCATTTCCCCAGCTTTCATAGAAAGCCTTTGGGAATGCAGCGCGCATGCGTGGTCCCCTTCCCGCCCAAAGGTGCCATCTTGCTCAGTCTGATGACATAGCTAAAAGACAGCAAAAATAGCAAAATAAATCATATGACTGCAACTCCAAGGGGAGGAGGGAGGTTTGTGAGGACTGATTCCTGCTGCTCCTGGAGAACACCTGTTACAGGTGAGTAACTACTCGTTCTCCAGGACCAAGCAGGAAGTCAGTCCTCACATATGGAACTCCCTAGCTTACGGCTACCAGAGGCCCCAAACTGAAAAATAAGCTCCCTCTAGAGCCTCAGCATGCAAGAACAGAATCTTCTCTGATAACGTCCCAACAGGTAGCCCAACACCAGGGCCGGAGGGTAGGAGTTGCCTAGACCCCAAAGAGATTATGGAGTACCGCTTGCCCGAAAGCACTATCCCTGCGGGACTCCCTCTCAAGGCAGTAGTGGGCCGCAAAAGTCTGGCTTGAAGACCAAGTAGCAGCCCAGCAGATGTCTACCAATGGAACAGAGCGGAGGTGAGCCACTGACGCAGCCTTTGCCCTGACACAGTGAGACGTAACTCGACCCTGCAACGAGAGGCCGGCTGCCCCGTAAGCCCAGGCGATGCAGTCAGCTACCCATATGGACAAAGTACGCTTGGAGACAGCCAACCCCAACTTATTGGGGTCATAAGAGACGAAGAGCAGAACAGCCCTCCGGTGCTCCCGCGTACAGCAAGGTAGAAGGACAATGCCCCCCTACAGTCCAGGGTATGCAAGACCATCTCAGCCCGGCTAGCATGAGGCCTGGGAAAGAAAGTCGGAAGAACCACCTCCTGATTGAGGTGGAAGGAGGAGACAACTTTTGGGAAGAACTTAGGGTGAGTCCGTAAGACAATCCTATAGAACCTAGTATAAGGTGCTTCTGAGACTAGGGCCTGAAGCTCACTCACTCGCCTAGCTGAGGTAAGGGCTACCAGAAACAGCGTTTTCCAGGACAGAAAACGCAGAGAGCAAGTAGCCGTAGGTTCAAATGGTGGGCAAGTAAGCCGTTGCAAGACCACATTTAAATCCCATTCAGGGGCAAGTGGACGCACTGGAGGCTTAAGCAAAAGAAGGCCTCTGAGGAAGCGAGCCACCAAAAGATGGCTGGAGAGAGACTGACCCTCCACCTGTGAGTGGTGTGCGGAAAGAGCACTAAGATGAACTCTAACAGAATTGGATTTAAGGCCTAGGTTGGACAGGTGAAGCAAATACTGCAGCACCACAGGTACCAGGCATGAGAATGGATTCTCGTTGTGTTGAGTACAACAGAAAGAGAATCTATGCCACTTGAGGGCATAAGACTTTCTGGTGGATTGTCTCCTAGAGGCCGACTACGTCCTCCACTTCCCTAGGCAATAGTAAAGGCGCTAGGACTACCCTTTCAGCAGCCAGGCCATCAAATTGAGGGACTGTAGATTGGGGTGAAAGAGATCCCTGCTCCTGAGACAGGAGATTGGGTTGCATCCCCAGAGGAAGAGGAGTGTCCACCGCTAGTTGCAACAGTAGTGGGAACCAGGGTTGACTTGGCCACCCGGGGGCCACCAGAATCCCTGAGGCCTTGTCCGGATCACCTTGAATAGTGTCTTGGACACTAGAGGCATGGGAGGAAAGGCATATAGGAGGCCTGCAGACCATGGAATGAGAAACGCATCCGCTGCTACTCTGAGAGGATGCGGTTGTCTGGAGCAGAACCTGGGAAGTTGACGGTTCAGAGGACTGGCAAAGAGATGTATGGTTGGAAGACCCCATTCTCAGGAAGATCTGTTGAACCACTAAAGGGTTCAACTGCCATTCGTGCGGCTGCAGAATCCTGCTCAATCTGTCCGTCACGTAATTCTCCTGACCTGGGAGGTAGACTGCTTTGAGAAGAATGCCATGATTGATTGCCCAGGAGCACAGTTTCTGCGCTTCCTGACATAGAAGGCGGGACCCTGTGCCCCCTTGTTTGTTCACATAGAACATAGCCACTTGATTGTCTGTCTGAATTAAGACGGACTGGACTGGTGAGAGATGAGATGAGAGAAAGTTCTCAGGGCTAAGCGGATAGCTCTCAGTTCTAAGAGATTGATCTGCTGTGCGGCCTCCCAAGGAGTCCACAGGCCGCGAGTACATGCCCCTTGGCAATGTGCACCCCAACCTTGTAGAGAAGCATCGGTTGTCAGCACCTGAGTGTGGAGGTGCCTGAAAAGGCACCCCCCCTTGCACTAGATTCGGAAGATGAAGCCACCATTGCAGAGAAGACTGTAGTAGGCTGGACACCCTCACTTTGTCCGCGAGGCTTCCTGTGGCCTGGTGCCACTGAGTCCTGAGGCCCCACTGAGCTGGTCTCATGTGTAGATGGGCATTTGGAGTCACATGGACCGTGGATGCCATGTGGCCTAAGAGCCTCACGAATTGTCTGGCAGAGACTAGAGAATTGCTGTGGAATAGCCTGGCTAGAGTGCACAATAAGCAGAAGCGAGGGATGACCACAAATGCTTGAGAGGGTGCTTTATTTGAGTGACACGATTCCTACATCATTGGGGATAAAAGTGTCTTTACATTCCAAATGACACTTTGGTACACAGTTATACCCCTCCCCTTGAAAAAGGCGTCAGCCGAAACGTGTTGGGGACTCCAATAAAGCACCCTCTCAAGCATTTGTGGTCATCCCTCGCTTCTGCTTATTGTGCACCCTAGACTTTGTCTGCAGGAGCTTCGCTCTCCTTGTGCCTCACCCATAGCTTGGCTAGAGCCATCAACCTGTGGGCCCTGTCCACTGGTAGAAAGGCCTTTGCCTGAAATGTGTCCAGTCGAGCTCCTATGAACTCCATGTTCTGGGAGGGATGCAAACTGGACTTTGCAAAGTTTATGACAAACCCCAGGTGCTGAAGCAGAGCGACAGTGCGAAGGGTGGCTTGATTGACCTCTTGCGGGAACTGACCCCTGATGAGCCAATCGTCCAGATATGGAAAGACAAAGAGGCCCTGAACCCTGAGGTAGGCCGCTACCACCGCCAGGCACTTGGTGAATACCCTGGGGGCGCATGTAAGGCCAAAAGGCAGTACTCTGTACTGATAATGGTTTCCTCCCACTACAAATCTCAGATATTGTCTGTGGTCTGGATGAATAAGGATGTGAGTATAAGCATCCTTTAGATCTAAGGAGCATAGCCAATCTCCCTGCTGGAGGTAGGGCAGCAGGATTCCAAGGGTAAGCAACTTGAACTTTTCCCTCTCCAGGAACTTGTTCAGGTTTCGCAAGTCTAGGATGGGTCTGAGGCCTCCTGTTCTCTTTGGTACCAGGAAGTACCTGGAATAGAAGCAGTGAGCTTTCAGGTGGTGGGGCACCGGTTCCACTGCCTGATCCTTTAGAAGACCTGCCAACTCCTGCAGGAGTAAGTCCCTGTGCAGAGGGAGTCTGGGAGGCTCCCCTGGAAAATAGGAGGGGGGTACCTGGTGGAAGTGAAGGAGATAGCCTTTCTGGACTATACTTAGAACCCAGGTATCCCTTGTGACGGCTGACCACCTGTGGGCGAACAGGGCCAGCCTGCCTCCAGTGCTGATGGGAGCCAGCTGAGGAGGAGAGGCTATGCCAATGCAGTCAAAATCCCCCTCCCTGCTGAGCAGGAGCCGGAGTAGGAGGCTTGGGGGCCTTCTGCCTGCGGGGCCCATGACCCTGCCCCTTGGCCTGCTGACCCTGTTGGGGAGCTACAGAGGCCTGATAATGAGGGTACTTTTTATAGGCAGATGACTTCCTCGGGTAAAAGGACTTTTTCCCCGAGCCCTCCTTCTTCTGAGAAGGGGCAGAGGTTTTTCTGGACAGCCTTGTCCGGGTAAGAGTCTCAGTCTCGGGTTTGGCAGCCTTGTCAGCCATGGGCTTGCCAAAGAGATTTTCACCTCGGCAGGGGACATCGACCAACTTGTCCTGCACCCATGGCTCGAGGTCCGATGACTGTAGCCAAGCCTGACGGCGTGCACCGATGCCGGCCGCGGCTACTCGGGCCGAAGCCTCGAAGCCATCATAGGCTGCTCGAGATATAAGCTTCGAGCACTCACGAATTCCCAAGGACAGAGCATTGAACCTCTGCAAAGGTTCCTCGGAGAGACCAGCAGAGAACCCGGCAATCTCCTTTGCCAGGTCTCGAAGGTACATGCCCATGTACAGCTGGTAGGTCTGGACAAGGAAAGCAAGCATAGAGCCCTGGAAGCACTTCTTACCAAGGGCATCCAGGTTCCGGGCCTCCCGGCCGGGAGGCACCGAGGAGTGCATCTTCTGACTCTTCAGACGATGCATGGCCAATTCCACAACCATGGAGTGGTGCGGTAATTGTGCCTTTTGGAACCCGGGGCTCTTGCGGACTCAAAAGATGGAATCAACCCGCTTGCTCAAAACCGGCGTCGAGGCCGGCACCTCCCACATGCGGAAGAACAACCGTTCCAGCATCGGAGGAACCGGAACAGTAAAGGCCTCCTTCGGAGGAGAGTCATACTGTAGGGCCTCGAGCTCCTCGGCTCGAGGCTCCTCCTCGGGATCCGCGGGGAATGCCAAAGCCTTGGCCATGTCCCGCACGAAATCCAAGAACCGGGTATCCTCCGGTTGGGGACCTTCTCCGAGGCTCGGACTCAGGTGAGTCCGAAGGAACGCACAGAGTCCGAAAGGTGTCGGGCGGCGACTCATCCTCCGTCTCCCAGCCGGACTCCTCGGAGGAGGAATCGAGCAGCTCCGGTCAGGCAGGCATCGATGCCATCCGCCCCGACGCCGAGGGTACCTGCGTCGACGACCTCGGTCCCGAACGGGAGGCCGAGGGGGACCTTGGCCGAGGATCGACTCGAGCTCGCATGGACTCGAGGATCGGCTCGGCCTCCGGGGTCGACTTGGACATCGATGTCACGGTGGTCGGGGCAGATGCACCGGTGAGACCGGCGATCAGTGCCCGCTGCTGTTCCATGAAGGCAGCCAAGCTGCTCTCCAAGGCCGTCAACCTGAGTCCGAGCTCAGGAGACTCAGCAGCCCCCCACTCGGGCCCCAGCGGTGCCGGGCCCGACGTCGGCTCCCCTGGAGGTGAGTCCACGAGGACTACAGTACTCACGTGACCCGGGGACTCCATCTCCACACGAGGTTGTTTTGCAGGCCTCTCCGACTCCGAAGACCCGGGCCGGCGCTCGGGCTATGCAACTTGGCCCTCGAGGAGCCAAGTGCGTCCACCGATGCCGCCCTCGCGGGTTTTTTCTTCTTACGATGCTCCCGTGAGGGAGACCCCCTTTCAGAGGAGCCTCGACGCTGCTCGGAGCCGGAGTCCCGAGATGTCGAGGCCTCTGACGAGGTCCGGGCCCGACCGGATGCGGAGTCAGAGAAGATTCTTTCCTTTTGGTGCTGCCGACTCCATAACGCTTTAGAGGACATTTTCCCACACGGACCACAGATCATCGGGTCATGATCGGGTCCGAGGCACCGGAGGCAGCAGTCATGTGTGTCGGTGAGAGACATAAGTTTCTTGCACCGATCACACTTTTTAAACCCGCTGGCAGCCATCGGGGGAAAAAGGGCCCCTGCAAGGTCAAACGAAAGGGCTGCCAGTGAAAAAAGAAAAAAAATGGCACGAACGCTAGTCACTAAGGACAAAAAACGAAAAACAGATCCGGGCTCGATACCGACGTATCGGGCCCAGGCGGGAAAGGGAAACCGGCGTCGAACCGAAGAAAACAGGTTAACGCAGAGAAAAATCAACTTCTTCCTCGGGTGAAACGAATATACATTCGTCAGGCTCCATGGAAAAAAGAAGACTGAGCAAGATGGCACCCTTGGGTGGGAAGGGGACCGCGCATGCGCGCTGCATTCCCAAAGGCTTTCTATGAAAGCTGTGGAAATGCTCCGCACGGGGGCTCCATCGGCGCCGACGTCACCCATATGTGAGGACTGACTTCCTGCTTGGTCCTGGAGAATCTGGGCAACTGTGCATTGTCTGGGGAAGCAAACAGGTCCAGCCAAGGTCTGCTCCAGAGGCGGAAGAGCCTCTGTGCCACCCTGGGATCCAGATGCTGCTCATGTGGGTGAAGGATCCTGCTGAGCCTGTCCGCCAGGAGGTTGTCTTGGCCCGGCATGTACACCACTCAGGTGCATGCTGCTGCGCACTGCGAAGGAGTGGAGGGCTACCACCTCCAGACAAGGAGTAGGGACCCATGCCTCCCTGCTTGTTCACAAAGAACATGGCAACCTAATTGTCCATCTGTATGAGGACCGAGAGGTTGCTCAAGAGGTAGCGGAAGGTCTGCAGGGCCAGGAAGATGGCCCTGAGCTCGAGGAGGTTGATTTGTAACCGAGATTCATCCGGTGACCAGTTGCCCTGAGTGCAATGGCCCTTGCAATGTGCGCCCCAGTCCACCAGGGAGGTGTCCGTTGTCAGGACCTTTTCTGGTACTGGTGTTTGGAAAGGCATCTCTGCCTTGAGATGTTGCGGGGACTGCCACCAGTTGATGGAGGCTGCCAGTCAGTGTGTGACCCTTACCCTGTCCTGCAGCCCGCCTGTGGCCTGTGTCCATTGGGATTTGAGGCACCACTGGGGCTGCTCAAATGTGCAGGTGAGTCAAGGGTGTGACATGAACCACTGAGGCCATGTGGCCTAACAAGCGGAGGAAGAGGAGGGCTGGCACGAACCTGCACTTTTGAACCTCCTTCGCTAACTGCATCAAGCGGTGGGCCCTTTCTATAGGGAGGAAGGCCTTGGCTTGCAGAGTGTCCAGTTGGGTTCTTATGAACTCCAGGTCTTGAAATGGGGAGAGGCTGGACTTGGGGTAGTTGATGATGAATCCCCAATTCCTGCAGGGTGTGGATTGTAAGCCTTGTGGCTTGGCTGGCCTCGAGGGCTGTGCTGCCTCTGATGAGCCAGTTGTCCAGGTAGGAGAAAGACATGGGCCCCTTGTAGGCGCACATGTGTGGCCATGACTGCCAGGCACTTCGTGAAGATCCTTGGAGAGGAGATAAAGCTGAATGGTAGTACCTTGTACTGGTAGTGCTGCTCCCACACCATGAATCTCAGGTTCTGTCTGTGGGAGGGGTGGACCAGGATGAGGGTGTATGCATCCTTGAGGTACAAGGAGCAGAGCCAGTCTTCCTGGTGGAGGTAGGGCAGCAGCATTTCAAGGGAGAGCATCTTGAACTTCTCCCTCACCAGGAACTTGTTCAAGTTGCGCAGGTCCACGATGGGCCAGAGGCCCCCTGTTCTTTTTGGGACAAGGAAATACCTTGAGTAGAACCCCTTTCCCCAGAAGTGTTGAAGTTCAGGCACCACTGCCCTATCCCTCAGTAAGCCTACAAGTTCTGCGATGAGCAAGGCCTGGTGGAGGAGAGGCCATGATGGTTCTCCTGGGAAGAAGTCTGGAGGATTCTGTTGTAGATGGAGGTGGTAACCCTCCCTCACCACCTGTAGAATCCATCTGTCCATGGTGATGCTGGACTAGTTGTGGGCAAATGAGGCCAGCAGACCCCCTGTGGGCTGAGGCGGGACTCCTGGGGGAGGGGAGACCCTGCCCAGTGAGTCAAAAGCTTCCCCCTGGTTGGGTGGGAGCTGGTGTCTGAAGTTTGGGGCCTTGGGCTTCTGGGGCACATGCCCCTGGCTTTTAGGCTGTGAGGCCTGGTGCTGCTGCCCCCAGTAAGGCTGATAGGGCCCGGCTTAAATCCGGCTTTTTCCCCCCAAGGATTTTTTCTTGAGGAGGGTTGAAATTTTCCTGGACAGCCTTTGCCAAGTCACTACCTCGGCATCGATTTCAGCCGCCTTCTCAGACACTGGCTTCCCAAACAAGTTCTCGCCATTGCAGCGAACATCCAGCTGCTTTTCTTGTATCCACTGCTAGAGGGCCAAGGTTGGTAACCATGCCAGGCACCGGGTGCCGATGACGGCAGCTGCCATCCTGGCCACAGGCTCGAATCCATTGTAGATGGCCCTAGAGAGGAATTTGGAACAATCCCGGATGCCTGCCGGCTGGAATTATAACCTCTGCAGGAGTTCCCCGGAGAGGCCCCCTGAGAACCCCAAGAGCTCCTGGATCAGGACTTTTAGGTATATTCCCATGTACCGTTTGTACGCCTGTATCCAGCACCCGAGCACAGTGCCCTGATAACACTTGCAGCCCAGGGCATTGAGTAGCACCGAGGCTCTGGGGGAAATGGATCGGAGGGGACCATCCCTGTGCCGGGAGGTCTCTGGAGAGGCTTCGCCCTCTGTTTCCCATTCAGATACCAAGGCTGTTGAGGAATCAGCCTCGGGGGTAGCCCCGAGGAACCGGGGCCCCCTGGAGGATCTGGGGTCGAACTCCCAAAAACTCACCAGGGAGGACCGGATCCCCAAGTAGCATGACCGAGACCTCAATTGATGTCAAGGACTTACCTGAGGCCGATGGCGTTCAGTGTCCAGCAAGATGCCCGGGGACTTCCCACAGGTCGGGGGGCCCAGTGTCAGGGCTGATGATGCTGGAAAACCAGACATCAACGCCTGCTGCAAGGCCAGGATGGAGGAGATGCTCTGCTCCATGGTCGCCATTCAGAACTCGAGGCCCAATGGCTGTGCAATTCTCAGCGTGGACACAGAGGGCCTTGGGTCTGATGCCGGCACTCCGGAGAGTGTGTCCTCGAGGATGACTACAGGCTCATGGGTCCTGGCACGGTCTCCACCGGCCGAGGACTCCTGTCTCGAGACTGAGGGCACTGCTCGGAATTGCCCGAGTCCCGCCACGGGACTTTGCCAGGTTTCATTGGAGGCACCTCGGAAGGCTTCGGTACCTTTTTCTTTTTCTTGGGAGGGTCCAGGGTCGTGGCGGAGGAGCTGCCGCCACAGGACTCTGAGGACGCCAGGACCTCACGGGAAGTGCCAGCTTTGGTGCTTGGTGATGGGGAAGCTGGGGCAGAGTCAGATTTTGGAAACAGCTTCCTTGCAACTCTGACTGCTTGTTTGTTTTGGGGGTCATGGCCTGGCACCGGTCGCAGGGGGAGCTGTCATGGTCCAGGCCCAGCCAGTAAAGACAGAGGTCATGGGTGTCAGTAACTGAAATAGTCTGACTGCAGAGGTAGCATTTCTTGAACCCACCGGGAGTCATGGTAGAAGAACACCCAGCCGGGGTCAACAACCCCCATGCATAAAGTAGCACGAAGGCCAGTCGAGGAGGAACCTAGAGGGAAAAAAAGAGTAAGGGCCAAGGACGGCACCGAGGGTGCTGGCTTGAGGCAGGAAGGGAACCGGTATGCAAACTGGAGAATTTGAAGGATTTTAAGAACTTTTTCTAGGGAAGTAGAGGACTACGTCCGTTGGGCTCTGCGAAAAAAAGAGACTGAGCAAGATGGCACCCTTGGGTGGGAAGGGGACCACGCATGCGTGGTAGCATTCCCAAAGGCTTTCTTTGAAAGCTGGGAAAATGCTAAGCGCGGGGCTCCATATGTGAGGATTGACTTCCTGCTTGTTCCTGGAGAAGCTCCTACATCACCTGAAGTGTACAGGCAATGGCAACTTGGGTTTCCAAAGGCTGTTTGTAAAGAGGACAAATATCTTGCTCAGCAGAAAAGCTTGAGAAATGGTATGGGGAAGCTTTAACTGTGTTCTGGAAGCCTTCAGAAGAAAGCAGCTGAAGCCACATTAGGATTCTTGTTTTTTGTTTTTCTCTTTTAAAATAACAAAGGTACACTGAAGACGGATGCCTCTTCTAACAGGCTGCTAAGGTCTGGAGCCTGTTCCCTCATTGGAGAGGTATGCTGATCCTCTTGATCAGTAGCAACTAACAAACCCAGTCCAGTGAACTAAAAATCACAGCAACAAACAAAAGTCCACCAGAAATTAAGACACCTATTTTTGTCGAAGCAGGCCGGAGGAGGGTCAGTATTGAAACTCGACCCACACCAGACGGCAAGCTACTTTTTAATCAATTAAGGTTCACCACCCCAAAAAAAACCTTTAAAGTCACTTATCTTTCTGTTGAAAATTTATAATGTTCTCAAAAGATCCTCATCACATGTGTTGCTCTCAAAAGGTCCTCTCTGCACGATGTGCACGTTTCGGGCAACCGCCCTGTTTCAAGTGCTTCCCATCTACTCAAAAAAATGGCAACTGTGTTGAAGACGCCGTCACTGCGGCTCAGGTCAAACATTCATTCAGGCTGAATGGGCATATTTAAATGGGGAACCAACCAATAGAAACAGGGAAATCCCCACCACCAGGGGAATCCCTGCCCCGATTGGTTATCCAAACACGACAGCGTTGCCACATCATAACACACTCTGCCAATCAATCTCCCGATTAAGTCCGTAGGGTTCAACCGTGTCCAATGAAAAAATCCAATTTTGTTCAAGCCACTGCAGTCTTCTCTCCCTATCACCTCCTCGCGGGTTCAGAGGCACATGATCCATAATAGTCCACTGAAGATCTTCAAAAGAGTGGTTATATTTGATGCAATGGACCACCATCGGCGCTGATTCCAAGCGCTGTCGTAAACATGAGGCATGCTCCGCCAACCTCTTCTTAACCTGACGGATAGTCCTGTCAATGTAGATCAATCCACATGGACATTGCAGAAGGTACACGAAATAAGATGAAGTACAGGTAGTATCCCTAGTCAACACTAGGTCCATCAATTGAACCAAAAAAGATCGGGGCAACCGATCAGGGGCAAAACCAAACAGATTTTTTAACAAATTCAACGCTTCAGCTTGATCAATATTAGTATATAATGCCACCACATCTAAGCGTTTTTCAAATCTGGATGGGCAGGGTTGGCAGGCTCTTACAGCTTTGGCATCTGACCCCTCTGTGGTGATTCGAAAGGCAGATAAAGGGGGTGCTCTAGTGTTACAAACCTTACAAGATTATCAGGCGTCCCTACACGCTCATTTAAGTGGTTGTCATACCTATAGGGTTTTGGATGGGGATCCTACTATGGCCTTGATGGGTGAGATAAAATCGTTGGGGGGGACAGCCCTTCAAAATGGTTGGATTACCCGTAAGGAACACACTTTTTTGCTTAACTTGCATCCTGTGGTTCCTATACTGTACATGGTACCAAAGATTCATAAGTTGATGTCTTCTCCTCCAGGACGACCTATTGTATATCATGCAGGCATTCTGTGTTGGAACCTTTATCTATTTTCTGTGATGTTTTCTTGAAACAAGAAGCTAGTCAAGTCTCATCATTTATTAGGGATTCTACACATCTTTTGCAAATACTTTCTACTATTACGGTACTGACTAATGCTTTTCTAGTCACCTTAGATGTGGTGGCATTATATACTAATATTGATCAAGCTGAAGCGTTGAATTTGTTAAAAAATCTGTTTGGTTTTGCCCCTGATCGGTTGCCCGATCTTTTTTGGTTCAATTGATGGACCTAGTGTTGACTAGAAATTATTTTTTATCCGAAGGAACCTTTTATCAACAAGTTGCAGGTATTGCAATGGGGGCCACTGTGGCACCTTCTATTGCTACTCTGTATATGGCAGATATGGAGACCAATCTAATCGAATGTTCCACGGATTTTGTGAATGTTTTATTATGGAAATGTTTCCTTGATGATGTTTTTTCATCTGGACTTCTGATTTTACATCACTTCAATTGTTTATTCAATTGCTTAATTCTTTGAGGGGGAACATACAGTTTACTGAGCATATCAGTTCTACAACCATTGAATTTTTAGACATGCAGATTTCTATTGAAGCAGGCCATTTATCTACTACGCTTTATCGGAAGCCAGTTCAGCGTAATAGTCTGCTACATTTTCGGAGTTTTCATCCGGGCCCCTTGCGTAGGGGTTTGCCATTTGGACAATTTCTGCGGCTACGGAGCATATGCCATACTCTTGAGGAATTTAAAAAACAGGCTTCCGACCTTTGTGGTCAGCTTCACTGCAGGGGTTACCCCCCTTCTATTATTTCTAGGGCTTATTGCAGAGCTCTTCATGTACATAGAGATTGGTTGTTAGATCCTCAATATGTTAATGAAGAGTCTAAGATGGATGCATCAATAACTGGGGTTTTGCCATTTACGGACCGTAGTTCGGGTATTTTACGTATTTTGCATATCCACTGGTCAGTTTTACAACTGCATGAATGGTTTAAAGTGACCTTATGTATTGCTTTTTCTAGGGGCCAGAATTTTAGTGATCGCCTTGTTAAAACATCATTGCCGATTGACAGAGCACTACCACGATTGATGTTGACTGGTCACAGTCCCTGTAATGATTGCCTGTATTGCACCATGACGTTATCGGGGCAAATATGGTGTCACCCTAAGACTTCTAAAATATATAAACATAGGTGGGATACTACCTGTACAGCATTGTTACTCACCTGTAACAGGTGATCTCCGGGAACAGCAGGAATTTAGTCCTCACATATGGGTATCGTCGGTACCGACGGAGCCTGTGCGGGAATGCTTCCCAGTGTCCAATTAGAAAGCTTTTGGGAGCATCCCACAGCGCCTGCGTGCTTCCTTCCCGCCTTTCCCAACGGCCTCTCTCCAGTTGAGTTTTAAAGTTGAGACAAAGAGAGAGAGAGGGAAAGGAAAGAGATAGAGAGATACAACTCCTAGGGGAGGTGGGTGGGTTGTGAGGACTAAATTCCTGCTGCTCCCAGAGATCACCTGTTACAGGTGAGTAACAATGTTATCTCCGGGAACAAGCAGGAATGTAGTCAACACATATGGGGACTCCCTAGCTTTAGATGCCAGGGAGAGACCCCAGAGGTTGTGTGTCCCTGAACAGGGCTCCACTTCCCCCCATGGATCTCTGGCATCCTACCAGGGATGGCGGGTAGGAGCTGATTAGGTATGGAACAGGTGTTAGAGAACAGCCTGACCAAACAAGGCATCCCGGCGGGAGTCCTTGTCCAAGCAGTAATGGGCTGTGAAGGTATGAACAGAGGCCCAAGCGGCTGCTCAACAGATGTCGTTGATAGACACAGAGTGCAGATGAGCCATTGAGGCTGCTATGGCTCTCACATTGTGAGCTGTGACATGACCCTCCAGAGAAAGGTTCTTACTCTGATAGGCGAAGGAAATACACTGAGCAATCCAGTTAGACAGTGTTCTCTTGGAGACTGGAAGGCCCAAATGAGAAGGATCAAAAGCAACAAAGAGTTGAGTGAACTTTCTATGTTGCTGTGTTCTCTGTAAGTAAAAGGCTAAAGCTCTTTTACAGTCCAAGGTATGGAGATTCCTCTCTGCATTTCATGCATGAGGCCTTGGAAAAAACACAGGTAGGTAGACCGCTTGGTTCAGATGAAAAGGCGAGACCACCTTTGGCATAAAGAGTGGATGAGTCCCAAGGACTACCTTGTCATGATGGAACCTTGTATAAGGCGGATCAGCTACTAGCGCTTGCAACTCACTAATGCGGCGTGCTGATGTGATTGCAATGAGAAAAATAACCTTCCAAGAAAGGAATTTCAAGGAGATAGTAGATAAAGGTTCAAAAGGTGGCTTCATGAGCTGCCCAAGAACCAGGTTTAAGTCCCATGCCACCAGTGGTGGCCTAATGGGAGGATTAGTTAAAAGAAGGCCTCTCATAAATCTTGCCATAAGAGGATGAGAGGAAATAGGCTGTCCATTTAGAGGTTTAAAGGAAGCTGCAATAGCACTCAAATGGACTCTTACTGAATTAGTCTTAAGACCTGCATTGGATAAATGAAGGAGATACTCCAGCAATGATTCCAGAGGTATCGCAAGGGGGTTAAGACCCTTTTGCAAACACCATATGGTAAACCTTTTCCACTTGAAAGCATAAGAGTGTCTTGTGAACGGTTTCCTGGAAGCAAAAAGAATATCTTTTACTTGCTGAGGGATACTGAGATCATGGAGATCTAGGCCTTCAGCAACCAAGCCCTGAGATGCAGAGACTGGGGATTGGGATGCCATAACATTCCGTCCTCCTGAGATAGGAGATCTGGAGCAGACTAACTCCAGGGAGGGAGCTTGAGAGAGATGTAGAAGCAGTGGCCAATATGGAGCTATGAGAATCATATGGCCTCTGTCTCTCTGAAGCTTGAACAGGGTTTTGGGAATTAGGGGAATGGGTGGAAAGGCATACAGGAAGTCTTGACCCCAGTAAAGGAGGAAAGCATCCCTGGCCTGAGCCCCCTGAGCCAATCCTGACTCTGAAGGTATGGCAGCAGAGATCTGAGAGAAATCATTTTGAATTTCTCTTTGACAAGGAATTTGCTCAATTCTCTGAGGTCTAAGATAGGTCTGTAACCCCCTGTTTTCTTTGGGATAAGGAAATAAGGGGAATAGAACCCTGTACCCTGTTGATGAAGGGGTACTTCTTCTATTGCCCCTTGGGCAAGAAGGATAGCGACCTCCTGACCTAACAGGTGGATGAGAGAGGTCAGAGAATTGAACTGCTTTACAATTGTGTGAGGGGACATGCTTGAAAAATGAAGCTTATACCCCTCCTTTATGATGGAGAGTGTCCAATGCTCTGCTGTTATTTGCCCCCATCTGGGGGCAAAATGGCATAACCTTCCTGGAATGGTGGAAGGTTATGGTCCCCCGAGAACCAGGAAGGCTAAGTTCTCTAGATGAGAGTCAAAGGAATAGCAGCCTTTACACTTTCTTCTGTTTGGGTGGTTGCTGACCTTTCCTGGCAAGCTGACCTGCAGAACGTCCCTGCTGAACATAAGCAGGATAAAATCTTTTCTTTTTAGAAAAGAATGGTTTCTTGAACAATTTCTTTCTAGCAGGATCAGCAGTGGACTTGGATAATTTACCCAAGGTGGAATTTTCAGCATCCATTTCATTGGCCTTTTCCTGCCAATCTTTACCAAACAGGTTCTCACCAGTACAAGGGATATTTCCCAATTTGTCTTGTACCCAGAGCTCTAAATTAGATGCCTGGAGCCAAGCAATTCTACGTGCACCTATGGCAATAGCCGACATTCTGCTTATGCACTCAAAGCAGTCAAAGGCTGCACGGTTGGAAAATTTAGAAACATCTTGGGCATGTTTGACCAAAGTGAGAAAATCCTGTCTTTTATCCTCAGGAAGAAAAGGACTTAAAGCCTCTAAATCATCTGTGACCTCCTTCAGGAACATTCCCATGTAGAGACTATAGGAACTGATCCTGGCAGAAAGCATGGAAGCTTGGAAGACCCGACGTCCAAAAGCATCCAGGGTTCTGCACTCACGTCCTGGAGGATTAGAGGCATGCCTTTTTGCACTCTTGATCCTTCTCATAGCTGACTCCACTACAATAGAGTGGTGAGGAAGCAGAGTCTTTTGGAACCCAGGACAAGGAGGGACTCGATACATAGTATTTATTTATATTATTTATTTACATTTCTTATATACCGCACTATTTGACATCAGCGCGGTTTACATCAAACAAAACATTTCAGTACACAAAAATGTCTGAGTTACATTAAACAGAGTTAACAACTTGGACAACAGGGTAATTTTACAACTCAGGTAAATAAACTTTGATTGTAGTGTAAACTATTTACATCAATAAGTTAGGGCACCGTTGAGACGTAATGGTCAGTTGAGCGTTGAACTTACTAAGTGGGGATCCAGTCTACGAGAATGAGGAGAGGTGGTAAGAGGTGTTTCCCACATCCTTAACATTAAATCATATAAAATCTCATGAATGGGCAAGGTAGCTGCCTCCTTAGGAGTTTTGGGATATTGTAGAATTTCCAACTCCTTGGCCCTTGGCTCTGTTTCAGGGGCCACCGTAATGGACAGGCCCCGAGCCACCTCCGTGATAAAATCCTGGAAGGAAATATCCTCTGGAGGAGACATCCTGCGTTTAGAGGAGGAGGTCTCCTCTGGGAGAAGTATCGCTGCATCAACAGAACTGTCAGAATCCTCAGATTATTCTGAGGACTCGAAGTATCATCTGTCCGGATGCTCTTGAAGAGCCCAATACCCGTACCGACCAAAGTCGGTACCGGGAGTAACCGGTACCGGGGTATCGGTACCGGAGGTCACCGGATGACTGGGTACCGGTAAAGCAGACACCGATGCCGATGTCGATGCTATCAGTACCGGTACCGATACCGAGGCCGGTACCGGTGAAATTGTCTGTCGCGGTACCGAGGGCGTCGATGCCGCAAGGAAAGCTGCCAGACTGCGTTCCATAGCTGGAGCTCTCTGGTCTATCGACGCTGCCAATGCCTGGATGTCGGTACTAGAGGAGACCAGTGGTACCCCAGAGCATGGCACCAGTACTTCTGCCGAGGTCGAGGCCTCGAGAACATCCTGGAACCCCGATAATGCTTTGGAAGCCGAAGCCTCCCGCCGGGGTAATTTTGCCGGTGCAGAATCCTCGAGGGCAATGCCAGAGGCATCTCAATGCTTAGAAGGAGATCTACCCTTTGAGGACTGGCTGGATTTATGTTTAGTTACCTGAGATCCACGGGAGGAAGAAGCAGCCCTGGAAGACGTCGATGCCACCGAAGCTGCATCAGAGGGAAACAGGGTACTGAGCTTAGCAGCTTGGTTCTGCCAACCTCTTTTAGACATCATGGCGCAGGACATACAATCCGTGATGGAGTGGTCAGGACCTAAACATTTTAGACACCATTCATGGGTGTCGGTGACGGAAATGGTACCGCCACACTTGGTGCACTTTTTGAAACCTGAGGCAGGTTTCTCCATGGTAAGGAAACGTTTTTGGGCCTAAGGCCCAAAAAGGCGCGTGCACCTGAAGAAAAAGAAAAGAGAATATATATATTTTTTTTTTACAGAAATAAGAAGAGAAAAAACTGTTGGTACTGGTAGAGCGTCGAGGAAGGCGGACGCGACCACAAAAAAGAAAGAAAGAAAAAAAGAATTCTTCTGTGGTGACAGGAACACGACCTGCTGGCTCCGCGGAAAAAGAAGAACTGGAGAGAGGCAGTTGGGAAAGGCAGGAAGGCAGCATGCAGGAGCTGTGGGATGCTCCCAAAAGCTTTCTAACTGGACGCTGGGGAGCGTTCCGGCGCAGGCTCCGTCGGTACCGACGATACCCATATGTGATGACTACATTCCTGCTTGCTCCTGGAGATTTCATCTTATGTCGTGTACCTTCTGCAATGTCCATGTGGATTGATCTACATTGGCAGGACTATCCGTCAGGTTAAGAAGAGGTTGGCGGAGCATGCCTCACGTTTACGACAGCGCTTGGAATCAGCGCCGATGGTGGTCCATTGCATCAAACATAGCCACTCTTTTGAAGATCTTCGGTGGACTATTATGGATCATGTGCCTCTGAACCCGCGAGGAGGTGATAGGGAGAGAAAACTGCAGTGGTTTGAACAAAATTGGATTTTTTCATTGGACACGGTTGAACCCTACGGACTTAATCGGGAGATTGATTGGCAAAGTGTGTTATGATGTGGCAACGCTGTCGTGTTTGGATAACCAATCGGGGCAGGGATTCCCCTGGTGGTGGGGATTTCCCTGGTTGGTTCCCCATTTAAATTTGCCCATTCAGCCTGAATGAATGTTTGACCTGAGCCGCGGTGACGGCATCTTCAACACAGTTGCCATTTTTTTTGAGTAGATGGGAAGCATTTGAAACAGGGCGGTTGCCCGAAACGTGCACGTCGTGCAGAGAGGACCTTTTGAGAGCAACACATGTGATGAGGATCTTTTGAGAACATTATAAATTTTCAACAGGAAGATAAGTGACTTGCCGTCTGGTGTGGGTCGAGTTTCAATACTGACCCTCTTCCGGCCTGCTTCGACAAAAATAGGTGTCTTAATTTCTGGTGGACTTTTGTTTGTTGCTGATCCTCTTGATCAGGCACTCTGGCCAAAAGGAGGAGTGGAAGCATGGAAAACTCCCAGGGAAACAGCTCTTGTACTGCCTGGAGACATCCACCATCAAAACGTTCACTGAAAACTCACTGACTGCAAACACACAAGGTCAACAGGCAGGAGCAAAAAGAAAAGACATCCATCATCTGCTGGAGACAGAGAAATACTGAAGGCGACCCTTGGGGGAACTGCTATATATGCCAGGACTGGGTCGCTGAACCTTTTGGTATTGCCTCTGTCTCCAACATCTGCTGGCAGGGGGACACAACCCACTAGTCTGGACTGGTCTAGTATGATGAGTTGGAAATGGTATTTGCCGACATCAAAGTCACCATGCTCCCAACATTGTGCACTAATGAGGACTAATAACAGTGCTCCTTCACTTTTGCTGAATGCTCTGCGCCAATGCCTGTTGATGCCGATACTGATGCAACAGAATCCTTTGCTTACATCGGATGAGACTTACACAATATCTTGACTTGATGACCTCTATCAGTGCTTGATAACAAGATGCAGCACAGCTTTAATGATGAGGCACTACCAATATCTGGTGCAGCTTCAGGGCCCTGGGAGGGCAGTACCACCAATGTTGATAAATCTGAATCAGGGGAGCACAAAAGCCTTGCAAAATGTGTTTGATGGCTATGAAGATCCCTAGCTGTGATCTACTGGCCAATGGAACAACTAGAGATATTGTATATATACCCTAGGCACAAGCATCATACATTGTTTTTATCAATATCTGACATATGGCTGCTGCCTTCTTCACTTTCTGAAACAAGTGATAAAAAATAGAGGCAAAATGAAATGACTCTAGTAAAAAATTATAATGCACAGCATTCAATGTACTGCTATCTATGGAAGCCATGTCTGCATTAAAAAAATAAAAGAACTAACTATAAAATACTTAATTAGATGTTGTCTAAGGGGGGAAAAGTGAAATGGAAGTAGCCAAAACCAGCTTTAAGCCACTCACAATCTTCTCACAGAAAACTAAAGGAAGAAATCATGAGCATTAGACTCTGCAGAAAGAAGGAACTGAGATGGACCCAGACGATAGCACTAACACAGGAATTCCTGAACATGTGCAATACAGCATTCTAGAAAGCTCTAATCTTTGTTTACAATACCCTGCCCTCAGGCTCCGTCAGATGGCATCATCCACTTGTGAGTTCGGCTCTCTTGCTTGTCCTTGTAGAAAGGGTTTAATATCAAATACTTTTGCTATACTGATGATCCTCAACTGTACCAGCCTATAGGAAAATATCCTCACGTAACTACTCAGAATTTGACAAATGCTTACTCGCTTGTTCAGTGTTGACTGGAAATTAGCATGTTGAAAGTAAACTTGCCAAATACTGAAATTTGGTAGCTTGGACAGGGGTACGCTCAAAGTCCACCCTGATTCATGATCTTACCTCCCAACACGATCTCGACTTCTTTTTCCTAACCGAGACATGGCTGAAAGACGGTGAAGAACCCCTTCTAAATCGTTGTTTACCCCCAGGCTACTCTGCTCTATCTGCCCACCGTCGGAGTAGGAGTGGTAGAGGACTTGCCATCCTCTATCTCTCCTCCTTCCATCTTCAAGAGCAAACCTCTTCAAGAGCAAACCTCTTCTGCCCTTCATTACCCTGAATCTCTACTCCTCCGCCTTGCGACATCTCCCCCGCTCCATTTTCTCCTCATCTATGCTCCTCCGTCTATGTCAACCCCTGTTTGGGACTCCCTTCTCTCTATCTCCGAGGCCTCACTTCTCTATCCCCAGCTCTTGATCATTGCCGATTTCAATGTCCATGTTACCTCTCCCTCCTCATCCCATGATCATGCATTCCTCTCCCTCCTGTCCGATCTCTCCTTTCATCAAATCGTCTCTTTTCCTACCCACTCTGCCGGGCACACCCTCGACCTCCTTATCTCTTCTAAGGCTTCCCCCCTTGTCCTCTCTTCTCCCTCCTCCTTACCTCTCCCCTGGACTGATCACTTCTGCCTCTTCTCCTCCCTTTCGCTTCCTCTCTCCCCCCTCCCTTACGCCTGTTCTGACACCCAACCCAGTTCTGTGCCTGCCCGCCTCTCTCAGCGTATCAATGCCGATACTCTTCTTCGGTTCCCCTCTTCTGATACCCTTCTCCCCGTAAATGTCCAAGTTCACACCTGGAACACTGCTTTCTCAACCGCTCTCGATAGTGTAGCCCCTCTTCAGCCCTGTCCACCTCCTCGTCACCCTCGACACCACCCCTGGTTTCACCCTGCTCTTTCCCTTCTCCACAGACATCTCTGCCATGCTGAAAGACTTTGGCGTAAACACCCCTCTCCCCCCTCTTGGACCATTTCCGTACTTGCCATCGTCAATATCGTCTCTCTCTCCACTCCGCCAAAAAGGATTATTTCTCTTCCCTCATCTCCACTTCCGCCAACTCCTCCCGCCAATTGTACTCTGTCCTCCACCCCCCAGTCACTCCTGATCCTGCCTCTCTGGCCACGTATTTTTCCTCTAAAGTTCTTTCCCTCCGCCTCTCACTTCCCTCCTGTCTTCTCTCCTGTCCTCCCCCACTCTCTCCTCCTCCCCAAGCCTCAGTTCCTGTTTCTCCGACCTCCTCCCCTTCACCCCTTCCCCCTCCGTACCCTTCTCTCTCTCATCGTTGGTCCTCTTTTGAGCCTGTCTCTGCCCTTTCCAAGACCTTCAACTCCATTCGCAAAAACGTCTGCTCTTCTGATCCCATTCCCTCCCATTGGCTCCTAGATCCCTCCCCTAGCCCTCTCTCCCCACATTCTCTCTATCTTTAACACTAGTCTTTCCACTGGTGTCTTCCCTACCCCCTGGAAGCACGCTATCATCTGCCCTATTCTAAAAAAGGGGTCGCTTGATCACTCCTCCACCTCTAGCTGGTGTCCCATCTCTAATCTCCCTTTCCTTTCTAAGCTTTTAGAAAAACTTGTCTTCACTTAACTGTCCTCCCATCTTGAAGCCTCCCTCACCCTACACCCACGACAATCTGGCTTTCGTCCCGATCACAGCACAGAGTCCGTTCTTCTTTCACTTCTAAACGAACTACACACCAACCACGATCGTAGCTTCTTCACTCTCGTTGTCTCCCTTGATCTCTCTGCTGCATTCGACCTTGTTGACCACCGTACTCTCCTTTCACGCCTTCAATATGCCGGCTTAGCCGGCACTGTTCTCCACTGGTTCCACTCTTTTCTCTCTGGTCGGTCTTTTTCAGTTTCTGCTGGTTCTCTTTCCTCCCCCTCCACCCCCTCCCCTATGGCGTCCCCCAGGGTTCTGTCCTCGCTCCCCTTCTGTTTAACATCTTTCTGGCTCCTCTCACCCTCTTGGTTCAACACGGTGTCTCCGCTCACTATTATGCCGACGATATCTTTCTTCTGTACCACACCGACTCAGTTTCCCCCGATATCACCCCCCTTAACACCTGTCTCTCCTGAGTGGCATCTTGGCTTTCCTCTAATTTCTTACATATCAACCTTTCTAAAACTTCAGCCATTTGCCCTGCCCTCTCCCTCGCTCTCCTCCGCTCCTATTCCTATCATTTCCTCCCTGCGCTACCTTGGTGTGACCCTCGACTCCTCCCTATCCTTCAAAGCCCACATCTCATCTGTAGTTCAGCGATGTTTTCTCATCTTATGACAACTCCGATCTATTCGTCCCTTCCTTTCTTTCTCCGCTATGACCACCCTCCTCATCTCCCTTGTTGTTTCTCGCCTAAACTATTGCAACGTTTCCCTAGCCGGTCTCCCCCAATCTCAACTTCAACATCTGCAACGAGTTCACAACACTGCTGAACGAATCCTCACTTGCTCCTTCTGCTTCGATCACATCACCCCCCTTCTCATTCGTCTGAATTGGCTTCCGATCTCCTTTCATATTCAGTAAAAATTCCTTCTCTTTGTCCACAGGTCTATTCACACACTGGCACTCCCCTTTACCTTGCTGATCTGGTACACCTCCACACTCCCCACCGTTCCCTCCGCACTATCCACATGAACCGCCTAACACTACCTTCCCCTTCCCAAGCCCACCCAAAATCCACCCGCTCCTCTGACTTTTACTTCCTTGGCTCCCGCCTCTGGAACTCGCTCCCCCCCGGACCTCCGCCTAGAGCCCTCATTTACAAAATACATTAAAGCAAATCTAAAAACTCACCTCTTCTGCCTAGCCTTCAGCCTCTCACCATCTCTATGTCCTCTTTTACCACCCCCTTGCTGATGCTCCTTGACTTGTTCTTTAATCTAGCTGTAATCTCTACTCCTCTCTCTCCTTTCCTATCATACTATTTCGTTCTATTCCTTTCTTCCTCAGCAGTTTTTTGATGTATTTTGTAAACCGCTCAGATGCTGTTGTGATGGGCGGTCTATGAAGAAACCCAATAAACATAAACACAAACAAACAAACATAAGACAGTGCCTTTTGGTCATGAGGCTAGCAATCTGAGTGTTAAACTGGACTCAAAACTCTATGCTTCTGTATGTGACAGCTGTTCGTGACTCCTGTGCTGCTTCATTACATCTAATTGATCAGGTTTGCCATTTGTTTTTTTGGGTTTTTTTTAACAGAATAATTTAACTACTCTCATTTAAGTACTTGCCTTAAACACCTCAACTACCGTAATAGTTTGCCTGCTAATCTTCCTAAATAATTTATTCCTTGCCACTGGTTCAAAAAGCACAGTTACTTACCTGTAACAGGTGATCTCTGGGAACAGCAGGAATAAGTCTTCACATATGGGTATCGTCGGTACCGACGGAGACTGGGCGGGAACGCTCCCCAGCGTCCAATAGGAAAGCTTTTGGGAGCATCCCACCTTTCCCAACTGCCCATCTCCAGTTCGAGTTTAAAGCTGAGACAAAGAGAGAGAGAGAAAGGAAAGATAGGGAGATACAACTCCTAGGGGAGGTGGGTGGGTTATGAAGACTTATTCCTGCTGTTCCCAGAGATCACCTGTTACAGGTAAGTAACTGTGCTATCTCCAGGAACAAGCAGGAATGAGTCTTCACATATGGGGACTCCCCAGCTTAGATGCCAGGGAGAGACCCCAGAAAATGTGTGTCCCTGAGAAGGGTCCCACTTCCCCCCATGGATCTCTGGCATCCAACCAGGGTAGGTGGGTAGTAGTTGATTAGGTATGGAACAGGTGTTTGAGAACAGCCTGACCAAACAAGGCATCCCAGCGGGAGTCCTTGTCCAAACAGTAATGTGCTGTGAAGGTATGAACCGAGGCCCAAGTGGCTGCTCGACAGATGTCGCTGATAGACACAGAGTTGAGATGAGCCATTGAGGCTGCCATGGCTCTCACATTGTGAGCTGTGACATGGCCCTCCAGAGGAAGGTTCTTACTCTGATAAGTGAAAGAAATACACTGAGCAATCCAGTTGGACAGTGTTCTCTTGGAGAATGGAAGTCCTAAATGAGAAGGATCAAAAGCAACAAAGAGTTGAGAGGACTTTCTATGTTGCTGTGTCCTTTGTAGGTAAAAAGCTAGAGCTCTTTTACAATCCAAGGTATGAAGATTCCTCTCTGCACTTGATGCAAGAGGTCCTGGAAAAAAGACAGGTAGGTATACCTCTTGGTTTAAATGAAAAGGTGAGACCACTTTGGGCATAAAGTGAGGATGGGTCCTAAGGACTACCTTATCATGATGGAACCTTGTATAAGATGGATTAGCTACTAACGCTTGCAACTCACTAATGCGGCGTGCTGATGTGATTGTAATGAGAAAGAAAACCTTCCAAGAAAGAAATTTCAAGGAGGTGGTAGCTAAGGGTTCAAAGGGTGGCTTCATAAGTTGCCCAAGAACCAGGTTTAAGTCCCATGCCACCGGGGGTGGTTTAATGGGAGGTTTAGTTAAAAGAAGGCCTCTCATGAATCTTGCTATAAGAGGATGAGAGGAAATAGGCTGTCCATTGAGAGACTTCAGGGAAGCTGCAACAGCACTCAAATGGACTCTCACTGAATTCGTCTTAAGGCCTGCATGAGATAGATGCAGGAAATACTCTAGTAAAGAATTCAGGGGTATCTTAAGAGGGTTAAGACCCTTTTCCAAACACCAAATGGTAAATCTTTTCCACTTGAAAGCATAAGAACATCTAGTAGAAGGTTTTCTGGAAGCATAAAGAATATCTTTCACTTGTTGAGAAAGATGGAGATCCTGAAGATCTAGGCCTTCAGCAACCAAGCCCTGAGATGCAGAGACTGAGGATTGGGGTGCCATAATGTTCCATCCTCCTGGGATAGGAGATCTGGAGCAGACCCTAACTCCAGGGAAGGAGCTTGAGAGAGACGTAGAAGCAGAGGGTACCACACTTGGCGTGGCCAATGTGGTGCTATGAGGATCATGCGACCTCTGTCTCTCTGAAGCTTGAACAGAGTTTTGGGAATTAGGGGAATGGGCGGAAAGGCATACAGGAAGTCCTGACCCCAGTAAAGGAGGAAGGCATCTCTGGCCTGAGCTCTCTGAGCCGGAATTCTGTAACAGAACCGGGGAAGTTTGGCATTCCACGGACTTGCAAATAGGTCTATGTCCGGGGTTCCCCAAATTCGAAAAATCCTGGCCACCTGGTCCGTATGGAGGGACCACTCGTGTGGAAGCAGAACTCGACTGAGTCTGTCTGCCCAAGAGTTTTGAACACCTGGAAGATACACTGCCAGAAGATGAATCTGATGCTCTCTGGCGAGGGCCCACAGTCGCAAAGCTTCGTTGCAAAGCGACAGAGAGCCTGTTCCCCCCTGCTTGTTCACATAGAACATGGCTACTTGGTTGTCTGTGTGGATGAGGACTGTCTTGTAGCTGAGCAGGGTGTGGAACACTCTCAGAGCTAGGAAGATTGCTCTGAGTTCCAAGAGATTGATATGTAGACAACTCTCCTGTGGAGACCAGATGCCCTGGGTGGAGAGGTCTTGCAGATGAGCTCCCCAACCCATTGGAGAAGCATCTGTTGTAAGAGTTGCTTGGAGTAGTGGCTGTTGAAAAGGGGACCTCAGCAACAGGCTTTGAGTGGACTTCCACCACTGGAGGGACAAAATGAGGCGACTTGTGTTTCCTATTTTGTCTGACAGGCACCCAGATGCCTGGGTCCATTGGGTGGATAAAGTCCACTGAGATGCCCTCATGGGAAGGCGAGCATATGGTACCACATGCACGGTGGATGCCATGTGGCCTAGTAGCTGTAACATTTCTCGAGCAGTTAAATGGGACTTTAACTCTATTTGAGAAGCTAACTGCACCAAGCGAAGGCAACGGGCCTGGGGGAGATAGGCCCTTGCCGTTGTGGTATCCAGCAATGCCCCTATGAACTCCAGTGATTGAGTAGGGGTTAGATTGGATTTTGGGATGTTTATTACCAGCCCTAAATACTGAAGGATACGCATTGTGCAGGATAGGGAAGTCTTGGCCTCTGACTGTTGGAGCTCGAATGAGCCAGTCGTCCAAGTAAGGGAAGACGAATATTCCCAGAGTGCGTAGAAATGCTGCTACCACAGCCATGCATTTCATGAACACCCTTTGTGCAGAGGCCAGACCAAAAGGAAGCACCCTGTATTGATAGTGCTTCTCCTGAAAAAGGAACTGAAGGAACCTTCTGTGGGTTGGATGGATGAGAATATGAGTGTACGCATCCTTGAGATCTAGAGAACAAAGCCAATCCTTACTATGAAGGTATGGAAGCAGAGCTCCGAGAGAAATCATTTTGAATTTCTCCTTGACTAGAAATTTGTTCAACTCTCTGAGATCTAAGATGGGTCTATAGCCCCCTGCTTTCTTTGGGATAAGAAAATAAGGGCAGTAGAACCCTGCACCCTGTTGAAGAAGAGGTACTTCTTCTATTGCCCCTTGGGCAAGAAGGGTGGCAATCTCCTGACCCAATAGGTTGAGGAGAGATGTCGGAGAATTGAACTGCTTCACTACTGTGTGAGGGGGCAGGCTTGAAAAATGAAGCTTGTACCCTTCTCTTACGATGGAGAGTGTCCAGGTTCTGCTGTGATTTGTCCCCATCTGGGAGCAAAGTAAGCCAACCTTCCTGGAATGGTGGAGGGCTGTGGTCCTTCCAGAGCCAGGCAGGCTAAGTTCTCTAGCTGCAAGTCAAAGGCCCTGAGGAGGCTGAGGTTGCTGGCCTGTTGGAGGCCTAGCAGCCTTTGCTTTGTTTTGTTTGGGTGGTTGCTGACGCTTGGTAGCAAACCGACCTGTAGAAGATGCCTGCTGACCATAAGCAGGATAAAACCTTCCCTTTTTATAAAAGGGTGCCTTTTTGAACAATTTTTTCCTAACAGAAGCAGAGGTAGACTTGGATAGTCTATCCAAGGCAGAGTTTTCAGCATCCATCTGAGTGGCCTTTGCCTGCCAATCCTTACCAAACAGGTTCTCACCGGTACAAGGGATATTTCCCAATTCATCTTGGACCCAGAGCTCCAAATCAGATGCTTGAAGCCAAGCAATTCTAAGTGCACCTATAGCAATAGCCGAGGCTCTGCTTACACATTCAAAGGAGTCAAAGGCTGCATGGTTGGAGAATTTGGAGATATCTTGGGCATGTTTGAGTCAAGTGAGAAATTCCTGTCTTTTATCCTCAGAAATGAAAGGACTTAAAGTCAGCAAATGATCTGTGACTTCTTTTAGGAACATTCCTATGTAGAGACTATAGGAATTGATCCTGGCAGCTAGCATGGAAGTTTGAAAGACCCTTCGTCCAAAAGCATCCAGGGTTCTGCATTCACGTACTAGAGGATTAGAGGAGTGTCTCTTTGCACTTTTAATCTTTCTCATGGCAGACTCTACCACAATAGAGTGGTGAGGAAGCTGAGTTTTATGGAAGCCAGGACAAGGAGGGACACGATACATGGTGTCTAACCTGCGAGAATGAGGAGAGGTGGTGAGGGGTGTCTCCCACATCCTCAACATGAGATCATATAGAATGTCATGAACAGGTAAGGTAGCTGCCTCTTTAGGAATCTTAGGATATTGCAAAATATCTAACTCCTTGGCTCTGGGTTCTGACTCAGGGGCCACAGTGATGGATAGGCCCCGAGCCACCTCCCTGATGAAGTCTTGAAAAGACAAGTCCTCTGAAGGAGACCTCCTTCGTTTGTGAGATGAAGGCTCCTGTGGAAGAAGCATCGATGCCTCGACAGAACTATCAGATTCCTCAGACTCCTCAGAGGAATCGAAGTATCGCCTGTCTGGATGCTCCTGCAAAGCCCGATACCCATACCGATTAGGATCGGTATCGGGAGTAACTGGTCCCGGGAATTCGGTACCGGAGGGCATCAGAGGACAGGGTACTGTTCTAGCCGACACCGATGCCGATGTCGATGTCGATGCGATCGATACCGGAATCGGTACAGACGCCGGTGCTGGAACCGGTACCGCTGGAGTAGTCTGTTGTGGTACCTGGGGCATCGATGCCACAAGGAATGCCACCAGACTGCGTTCCATGGACAGAATCCTCTGGTCCATCGACGCTACCATTGTCTGGAGATCGGTACCGGTGGGAGCCACCGGTACCCCAGAGCATGGCAACAGGTGATCTGTCGAGGCCGAGCCATCGAGATCAACCTGTAACCCCATAGATGCTGCTCTGCAAGCCGGAGCTTCCCGCCGGGGTAATTTTGCCGGTGCGGAATCCTCGAGGGCAAGTCCGGAGGCATCTCAATGCTTAGAGGGAGATCTACCCTTCGAGGACCGGCTGGACTTATGCTTGGTTACCTGAGATCCATGGGAGGAAGAAGCAGCCCTGGAAGACGTCGATGCCACCGAAGCCGCATCAGAGGGAAACAGGGTACTGAGCTTGGCTGCTCGGTTCTGCCGACCTCTTTTAGACATCATGAAACAGGACACACAATCTGTAATGGAATGGTCAGGGCCCAAACATTTTAGACACCAGTCATGGGTGTCAGTGACGGAAATAGTACCGCCACATTTTGTGTACTTTTTAAACCCAGAGGCGGGCTTTTCCATGTTCAGGAAAATTTTTGGGCCTAAGGCCCAAAATGGCAAGTGCACCGGAAGAAAGAAATATATAAATATTTTAAAAAAAGAAAAGAAAAGAAAAGAAAAGACCGGCGGTACCGGTAGAGCGTCGAAGAAGGCAGACGCGACACAAAAGAAATAAAGAAAATAAAGAAATTCTTCTGCGGTGACAGGAACACGACCTGCTGGCTCCGCGGAAAAGAAGAACTGGAGAGAGGCAGTTGGGAAAGGCGGGAAGGCAGCACGCAGGAGCTGTGGGATGCTCCCAAAAGCTTTGCTATTGGACGCTGGGGAGCATTCCCGCGCAGGCTCCGTCAGTACCGACGATACCCTTATGTGAAGACTCATTCCTGCTTGTTCCTGGAGATTGGTACTTACACAGCTTGTGTCAGGCACTCCTTATAGTGCAAATATGACATTTTTGCTTAGTCCCTTCACCGACTTCTAGTCACTTGCCACAAACGGTTCAAAATTTTGCATTTAGTTTTTAAAGCTAAGGGTTAAGTGCTGCTTATTTGCAAGCTCATCTTTCTTTTTACCAGCCCTTATAATTCATCTTTCTCAGTCTTCTCTTTGAAGAACATTTAAAATATTCTTGAGGTGACTTCCGGTGACGTCAACGGGGCTGACGGCGGCGTGAAAACTCGGCGCCGCCAAAACCTGTGAAAAAAGGGGAATTAAAACCCCTGAAATGTGGCAAATAGCGCGCCCCAAGTAAAGGCTGAGCAGGTGAAGCGCCCCGAGCCTCCCTGCCCCTGTGGCAAAGTCACCCGCCGCATCGTGGAGCCGGAACAAGCAGTGCTGGTGAGCGGCGCGGGAGGCCCTGCTGACCGAGTGGTGAGCAAGCCCGGCGGTAATAAGAGGGGAGCAGTGGCGGCCTACCTGGTGCGAGGGGGAGCAGTGGAGCCCCGGAGATCCGGCGATTGGAAGACCCGACGCCGCTGGACGTTGTCCCCCCCCCCCCCCGATTAGGGAAGGGGCGGAGAGTTGAGTGCCGGGAAGCTGCAGGGCGAGGAGGTGAAGCTCCAGTGCCGGAGAGGAGACGGGACACCGCACCAGCAGACGGAGGCAGCCGGTGGGAGCTGCAGGGCCCGAGGCCCAGTCTAACCCCGGAGAAGAGGCAAGTGCACTGACAGCAGGGCAAGCTCCAGAGTGAAGGAGACCAGCAGAGGTCCAGAATAAGCCAGGAGCACACATCCCATCCAGGGGAGACAAGTAAGAGAGCTGCCCTGAGGCAGTGCCAGAGGGCGGGGGGGACAGAACAGCGAGGAGCCTGAGGAGCCAGGAGGCCGACCAGGGGGACAACTGTGTGCGGAGTGAGTTCAGACCGAGGAGAGCAACTCCGTGGAGAAGCAGACCCTGGCAAGGGACCACAGAGAGAGGACTGCGGGGAGTCTGGGGACGGAAAGCGTGGTTCCAGACAAGCAGCGCTAGCTCAGTAGACTGGACTGTGTGTGGCAAACCTGGGAGTGCAGCCAGGCGGCGGTTCTTTCCGCAGGACTGAGACTCCAGGAAAGATCAAGGCTCCCCACACCAGCATGGAGAAGACTAAGGGGGCTGCAGCGGCAAGGAAAAAACTAGCGGACTTTCGCTCCCCGTATGCGACAGCTAAAAGCGGAAAAGAGGGGGAGAAAGAGAGCCGAACACAGGCCGGAGACCTCAAAGACCCGGGAGAGGAGCCGGATATCGGAGCTGGATTGGGGGATCTGTCCCAATTAAAAGCCTGGCTCACTGACATGAAAGATGAGATTAAAACCGAAATAAGTGGAGTGAAGCACGAACTTAAAGAGTCAATACAGTCACTGAGGCAAGATATTGTGGACATTGGCAATAGAGTGGAGGAAATGGAGCTCCAGATGGAACAACAAGGAGAGGAAATGGTGGACCTC
Organism: Ichthyophis bannanicus; assembly: GCA_033557465.1. NCBI lineage: Eukaryota > Metazoa > Chordata > Amphibia > Gymnophiona > Ichthyophiidae > Ichthyophis > Ichthyophis bannanicus. Next base: position 259,383,521 of record CM066044.1, read on the forward strand.
CAGCAGCGCTGGAAGACTATCCAACAGAACCAGGTGGAACAGCAAATGAAGCTGGAAGACCTGGAAGACAGGTCCCGGAGATGTAACTTAAGGATCCGGGGGATTCCAGAGGAGCCCCAGTACCGTAACTGTGAAGATGTTCTGCTGAGGGTGTTCAAATCGTTGCTGCTGGCTGCGGATTTACAAGATGAGATAGCGATGGACTCATCCCAAATCAAGCGGGCCCATAGGGCCTTAGGACCAATACGAGATAATAAACCCAGAGACATAGTGGTCTGCCTACGCTCATTTAAGATAAAAGAAAGATTGTTGCAGGCGGCGAGGAAAGTACGACAGATCACGTGGGAGGAACATCCTCTGGAGTTATTCCAAGACCTCTCTGCGGGAACGCTGCAACGTCGGTGCAGTCTGAAAGCGGTGACAGCGTATTTGAGAAAAGAGGACATTCGCTACAAATGGCTGTTCCCCTTTGGGCTGCTTGTTACCTGCAGGGGGAAGTCTAGGAGAGTGCAAACCAGTGAAGAGGCTTGGACTGTCCTCCGAGATTTTGGGCTACCCAATATACCAGAAGGGGGGAGATCCCCGCAGGAGATTCTACCGTGTCTGCAAAAACATCCAATGCGCAGAGGAATACACAGAGATGGCATCGCACCCCCGCGGCTGGGAGGAAGACGGCGAGGCTGAATAGAGAAAGTCCAAGACTGCCAGCGGGGGAGCTGCCCACAAGCTGAAACCATGGACTGGGATTGAGTATCGATGTTTCAGGAAGGTCTTTATACCAGGGTAACTCAGTATGGACAGAGGTTGGGGGATGGGGGAAGGGGATTGAGTGGTTGTGAGGAGGGGGGGTGGGAGTTTATTAGTAGGGGGGGGGTAGAAGATATGGGGTAAGGAAGCTTGGGGGGGTAGTGCTGAGATAAGGGGGTAAGGTGGAGGAAGCAGGCAAGGCCCGTTAACAGGTCACCAGTATGGAAGACGTGTCTCTCTTAAGGAGAGGGGGGGAGGGGTGGGGACAGTGCAGACAGTGGTAAGAGACAAAGGGGGGAGGTATGTGATGGTACGGGTGAAAATGGGGAATGCATGGTACTGTGTAGTGAATGTGTATGCCCCCACTGGGGGGCAGAGTGAATTCTGGACAAACTTGAATGGGGAAATTGGGGGAAGGTACCCTGATCTGCGGGGGTGATTTTAATCTAACATGGAACCCCACCCGAGATGCTACCGGGCCACGGGAGGGCAAGAGGGGGGATCACAAGCAATATCGCCAGTTTGTGACACAGCATTGTTTGGTCCATGCGTGGCGGCTGCACCACCCAGGGCGGAGACAGTTCTCTTATTACTCGCCAGTACATGGGTCTTATTCCCGCATTGATGCTATATGGGTGTCCAAAGAGGTGGGGGGGAAAATAAAGGATGCGGACATGGAGTCCATTACATGGTCCGACCACGCCCCGGTGGTGGTCTGGCTGCACGTGGCCGACGAAGGGAAGGGAAATAGGTTTTGGAGACTCAACGAATCCCTCTTAGAGGAGGGGCAGGTACGAGCTGAAGTGGAGAAAGGTACGCGGGAGTATTTTCAATTTAATGATAATGGGGAGGTCACCTGGGGGGGTATTTGGGATGGGTATAAGGCGGTGGTAAGAGGTATATTAATCAAATGGGGGGCGCGGAAGAAGAGAGAAAGGGAGGAGAGAGAGCGTCTCCTCCGGGAACGGTTATTGGAATTGGAAGATTTAGATAGTGCTGGGCACGACGGAGCCTACAGAGGGCAGGTTCTAGCGGCGAGAGCACAACTGAACGAGTTGCAGGCGGAAAAGATAAGATATCAGATGCAGCTTGTGCGGCAGGAGGTATTTGAGGGGGGGAACAAGGCTGGGAGGTATTTAGCCCAGAGGCTGAAGCAACAGAAGCTTCGCTCCCATATAATTGGGGTTCGATGGGGGGGAAGGGAACTGGTTACTAAGGATGGGGAAATCCGGGAGGCCTTCAAGGACTATTATCGGGAGTTGTATAAAGCTAAAGAATTGCACCCAGCCGGGAGGGGGGCTGAATATTTGGCCTCTATAGATTTGCCCAAGCTGGGAGTGAGTGACCAAGAGGCCATCAATACTCCGATCCGGCAGGATGAAGTGGAGTGGGCAATCAAACAGTTAAAATTGGGGAAAGCTCCGGGGCTAGACGGGCTATCCGCTAGGTTTTATAAGACCTTCGGAGGCTTGCTCAACGGGCCTTTGGTGAAACTCTTCAACCAACCCCGGGAGGGCCAGAATTTAGCCGACACCATGGGATGGGCAGGTATCACGGTGCTACATAAGGAGGGGAAGGATCCGCGGGAGTGTGCCTCATATAGGCCCATCTCGCTACTTAACCTGGATGCCAAGCTTTTGGCCAAGATCCTTACGGCAAGGCTGAACAAAATTATTGGGAAATTGATTCACCAGGACCAGGCTGGGTTTATCCCAGGCCGAGGGGTTGCGGATAATATAAGGAAGATTCTCAATATCATATGGGCTAGTGAGCGGGGAGGGGAGGAGGCGCTCCTGCTCTCACTGGATGCGGAAAAGGCTTTCGACCAAGTGTCCTGGCCGTTCCTCTTCCAGGTGTTAGAGAAGGTGGGGCTGGGGGGTAAATTTCTAGCGTGGGTAAAGGCGCTTTATGCGCATCCCAAAGCATGTGTGCAGGTCAACGGGGCACACTCAGATTTCTTTGATCAGGGGCGGGGAACGCGGCAGGGTTGCCCCGTCCCCACTACTGTTTGCTCTGGCCATGGAGCCACTGGCGCAGCGGATTAGGGACAGGGCGGACATTTTGGGAATCACAGTGGGGAGGAGGGCCTATAAAATTTCATTGTTCGCGGATGATATTATCCTAAGTTTAGCACGACCCCGGGTGAGCCTGCCTATCGTGCGGTGGGAGCTGGAAGAATATGGTAAAGTTTCGGGGTTTACGATTAACCAGACGAAATTGGAAATCTTGAACCTGACGGTGCCAGACGGGCTAGACAATACCCTGGCCAAAACGTATCCCTTCAAATGGGCCCGGGGGAGTGTCCGGTACCTAGGCATCTGGATTAGTAATAAAGTGGATGAGCTGTACAATCTGAATTATAAGAGGGTGCTGGGGAAGATAGAGGGCTGGTTGGAGGGGTGGGGACGAGGATACCTCTCCTGGTTTGGACGCATAGCGACGGTGAAAATGATGCTGGTGCCTCAATTGTTGTTTCTATTCCAGACGCTTCCCATAAGGGTCCCCCCACATAGTTTAAAAAGGATACAGCGGTTGGTCAATCGGTTCATTTGGGCGCAGAAGCGCCCAAGGGTTGCCATGCAGGTTTTGCAATGGTCCAGAGGGGAGGGAGGGTTGGGGATTCCTAACATACGCAAATACTGTGAGGCAGCACAACTCAAAGTGGTGTATGAGTGGCACCGGGAAGCGCCCAAATCCTGGGTTCAAATGGAGTATGAGTCGGTTGGGGGGTCGGACCTTGAGAGATTGATCTGGCGGGGGTATAGGGGATTGGACCTGCCCGCCTTGAGCCCCATGGTTGCGAACGGGTTGCGGATTTGGAAAAATAAACATCAACTTGTTCCAGATAAGGGTTATATACAGGGGATGACTATCGAGGCATGTTTTGAGCGGGGTCAGGGCCCTGACGTGCACATTTTGCGTAGATGGGCTAGATCCGGTTTAACGCATGTCCAACAGCTCATCCACCATCAGGGGATTCACCAGTTTGAAGGCCTTAGGGACCTATATAAGCTGAAAGAGAGTGACCACTTTGCGTACATACAGCTGAGGAGTTTTTTGCGCCATCCTAAGGTATGGAAGGATCTTTGGGATAACAGAGGGTGGTTTGAGGCGATATGCAATGGCCAGGGGTGGGAAAAGGGGGTTTTGTCCAGAATTTACAAAGGTATGCTGGGGACGGGAGAGTGCAAGCTCCGATATATGCTACAATGGGAGGAGGATTTGGGGGTGTGTTGGGGTATGGAGTGCTGGGAGAAGCTCATAGAGAAGATCGCTTCTGTGTCAATAGCGGCCCAAATTAAGGAAAATGCTTATAAAGTCCTACACCGATGGTACTGGACTCCAGTACGTCGTTTTAAGGCAGGGAAGGGACGAGATGATTTATGTTGGCGGGGATGTGCTGCACGAGGGGACTGGATGCACATGTGGTGGAAGTGTGACAGGCTACAGGGTTATTGGGGGCAAGTCTGGGAGGCGATCCACGGTATGACTGGGCAGAAACTCCAAGGGAAACCGGAGGCTTGCTTGCTGCATCAACTCAATGAAGGCCTCTCGCGAAGGGAGGAGGGGGTTCTGCATCATTGTATAGCCGCGGCTAGATGTGAGATTGCCCAGCATGGGGAGGGAAGGGCTCTCCCCAGCTGGCAGGTTTTGTGCGCAGAGTGGCTGAGGTGAGCCTGATGTGCAAGTTGACGGAGCTGCGGCGAGGGACGGGGGGGGGGGGGGTAATGTGGAACAGTGGAAGAAGGCCTGGAGCTGGCTGGAGGGATGGAAGGGGAGGGGTAGGGAGTAGGATGCCTGCAAATGGGGAGGGTAGTTGGGCTGCGGGGTGAGTGTGGAGTGGAAGCTAGATCGGAAAATAGAGGGGACGGGCGAGGAAGGAGGGGGGGAGGGGTAGTTGATCTGTTAGGCCCCACGCTTGTAATGGATGTGTGGGGAGGTTGGGTAGGGGGGAGAAAGGGGGGGCAGTTTGGTTAGTGAATATACAGTGTTGTATGAGTACATTGAAGTTGCGGTTGGGATTGATTCCTGTTAGTTTAGTTGGATCATGCTGTATAACTATGGTTTTTGACTGGTATGCACTGTTTGGTATTTCATTTTAATGTACTATTTTCATGTTTTATTTTCTTATGAAACTTTAATAAAAATTCTAAATGGAAAAAAAAATTATTCTTGAGGTAGGACCCATTAGCTGCATAGTCCTTCCCTTTAGAAATTAGGTCTTTATGAGATGTGCTATTTAGGAAAACTCTTAAACCCAGAATGTTTCAGATGGCACTTGATGGCTGCGATTGATTGTTCTGATTAGGTAGGATATGTCTGATTGGTTGTAAAGACAATCTATTATGTTATTCTTTTTAACATCTTTGTTAGTGATATAGCGGAAGGGCTTTCAGGTAAGGTTTGCCTCTTTGCGGATGATACCAAAATCTGCAATAGAGTAGACACCCAGGAAGGGGTAGATAACATGAGGAGGGATCTAGCTAAGCTTGAAGAATGGTCTAGAATTTGGCAGCTGGGATTTAATGTTAAAAAATGTAAGGTCATGCATTTGGGCTGCAGCAATCTAAGGGAGCAATATAGTATAGGGGGTGAAGTACTTTTGTCCACTAAAGAAGAGCGGGACCTAGGCGTGGTTGTGTCTGATGATCTTAAAGTAGCTAAACAGATAGAAAAGGCGACGGCAAAAGCTAGAAGGATGCTTGGGTGCATACGGAGAGGAATGGCTAGCAGAAAAAAGGAGGTGACAATGCCTCTGTATAAGTCTTTGGTGCGACCTCATTTGGAGTATAGTGTGCAATTCTGGAGATCGCACCTTCAAAAGGATGTGAACAGGATGGAGTCGGTGCAGAGGGTGGCTACTAAAATGATTAGTGGTCTTCATTATAAAGCATATGAGGACAGACTGAAGGATCTTAATATGTACACCTTACAGGAAAGGCGGGATAGAGGGGATATGATTGAGATGTTTAAATACCTCCATGGCATAAATGTTCAGGGAGAGAGCCTCTTTCAATTGAAAGCAAGTTCTGCTACGAGGGGACATGGGATGAGGCAGGGAGATAGATTCAGGAGTGATATGCAGAAATATTTCTTTACGGAAAGAGTAGTGGATCCGTGGAATAGTCTCCCAGTGGAGGTGGTAGAGATGAGGACAGTAACTGAATTCAAAAAAGCATGGGACAAGCACAGAGGATCTCTAAAGGTAAAAAGGGGACTGTTGTAGTTGTTATGGAAGAACAGACTAGATAGGCCATGTGGTCTTTTTCTGTTGTCATATTTCTATGTTTATGCTGTTGTGATTATTAATTATATTTGTTGTAGTCATGGTTTTGACATACATTGTAAATTTTAATGGTGATGTGCCATGTTTGGAGTGATTTTGACTAAGCATGTAATTAAGTTTAAAAATAAATAAAACAAAAACAAAACACTAAGCCTTGGGATAGTAGTGACTGGGCACAGGGAATCTAATTGGAAAAAGAGGAATTTGACTTTACTTCTCACCTCTGGAGCTGAAAAAGGTAGCTTTATTCTTAGAAAACTGAGAACTCTTAGAACAAACGAGATGGTAGACTTACCTTGAAGTCCACTCGGACTCTGTGGATCCCATCAGAGGTTTTCTGTTTTCCATTACATCCATTCAGGAGGGGAATAAATGCATTGGAGGCTGGCGACTCCTGTGGAGACAGGAAAATCAGAGTGAGTGTGAGAAAAAGGGTGGTTGTGGAAAAAACAGAAGAAATGACCAAAGGTCAATGCATGAGTATGCAACAATGCCAAAGACAAAAGGAAGAATGAATAAAGGATGCACAAAACAGAAAGTGCATCACAGAACAGGTAGTGCACTATAGAAAAATATACAAACCATGAGCGATGAAGGAAATGAGAGATAGGACCAATGACAGAAAGGACACAGGAGGAAATGAATGCTATGCTTATGGAGAAATTTGGTTTTACCTGCTAATTTTCTTTCCTTGAGTCCAACCAGACTAGTCTAGAATACATGGGTTATGCCGGTCAGCCAGTGGATGGAGACAGACAAGAGCTGCGTTTTCTGGTCTATTAGAGGCACCAGGCAGCCATTTGCTCTCCAGTATTTCTGCAACAAAGGAAATAAAAACTACTTGAAAAATAACCTCCCAGAAAGGAAGGTATCCAGATATCCAACTTGAGAAAACCAACAGTCCCCGAGCGCTAGAAGACCATCCAGGTTCCCCACCAATTTGTGAATTAAATAACATCAAAATTAGAAAATTCACAGAATCAGAGTGGACCTCTGAACTGCTTTGGCTGGACTCAAGGAAAGAAAATTCAGGTAAGACCAAATTTCTTCTTCCATTACGTTCACCAGACCAGTCCAGAATGCATGGAATATAACAAAGCACACTGGCCCCAGCATCTTTTCTATATAAACATACAGGTGATGCTGCTTAGAAAAAGAATGCAGAGACAATCACATGGTTACCCTGCATATCTGAAAAAAACAGACCCATTCCATGAGGCTGGCATCCCCTTAAGTTTAATGCACCCAAGATGATTGAGATGGCAGCAGATCCTTAAGAATACATGCAATAGTTGACTTAGTAAATGCATCACCTTTCTTTACTCCACCAAACAAAACGAACAAGCAGTCCAATTTTCTAAAGTCATTAGTTACTTTTAAGTAGTGCATGAGTACTCTATGAACATCCAAAAGATGGAGATGATGAACTCCTGGCTATTTGCCTAAAAGAAGGCAATTCCACAACTTGATTAACATGAAAAGAAAAAACCACTTTCAGAAGAAAGGAGGGAGCCATTCCAATAGAAACACCCACCTCCGAAAAATGCCAAAAGGGTTCTTGACAGGATAAGGCCTGGAGCTCTGAAATTCTAGGTGAACAGATAGAGACCAAGAAAACAAGAGATCAAGGCAAGGTCTTCTAAGTCCTCTTTAGAGGCTCAAAAGGCCCAAATGCCCTAAAAGCTAAATTAAGATTTCAGTCTGAGACCAGCACCCACAACAGTGGAATTAAATGGGTAATGCCCTTCAGAAACCCAATGACAACTAGACGTGAACCCAAGCTCCTTCTACATGACTTTGGAAACAAGCCAGCACTTTCAAAGAGGCCAAGATCAATTCCTTTCTTGCCTTTTCTGCAGGACGTGGACATGGAGGCTTGAAAAGGGGAAATCCCTTGTTCTACTCACCAAGCCTCAAAAACTCTCTAGACACTCACATAAGCTAAGGAAGTTTGTTTATCCACAAATTCTCTATACCACCCTTCAATAAGGCATCAGGGTGATTTACAATACTACTATTAAGTAAAAGTATAAGGTAGAGTTTATACTGAGGAAGGACAGAGGTTAGGGTAGGAGGAGAGTTATGACTTCCTCTACATATCAAGAGCTAAGCTGTAAGACAGAAGGTAGACAGGTCTTCCATGACTAATGGACCCTGAAAGAGAAAGTCCCTATCATGTGGAAGCCTTGGGCTGTGCTCTACTTGGAGACAAATCAGGTCTGTGTACTATGGCTATCTGGGCCAAACTGGCACTGCAAGAATCATCAATCTGGTATGAGACACCACTCTCTGAAGCATCCAGCCTTAAAGAGGCCAGGGAGAGAACACAACAAAACTCCTGATAAGGGCCATGACTACAGAGCATCCAGTCACACAGATCCTCATTCCCTGTGCCACCTGAAAAACCGAGGAACCTTGGTTTTCTGCCAAGTTGCCATTAAATCCATCTCCAGAGCCCCCACTGGCTGCAGATCAAGAAAGCCTCTTCTGATAAACTGCTACTCCCGCAAATCTAGGGGGTACCTGCTTAAACGTCCAACTGGACATAGTCCAAACTCACAATAAAAGTTGCTGATAATGCCAGAAGATATTTCTTGAGAGGCCTCACTGGACAAATCATGCTCTTCGTGTCTCCTTTTTGATGGACATATGCCACTGCTGTGGCATTGTCAGAGAATATTCTGATTGCCTTCCCCTGAACCAAAGTGAGAAAAGTCATACAGGCTTTTTGATTGGCTTTAATTTCTAACTGAATGATAGACCAAGCAGCCTCAGTTGCTGGCCAGCATGCCTGAGACTTGTTTCAAACAATGAATCTCCCAACCTGCTTGGCTCACACCCATAGTCACTACTAACCAATTCGGAGCCTTGAGCTGCACACCTTTTAGCAAATGTTGAGAACTAAGACACCATGTCAGACTTGCTTTGAGCTCCTTCCATAGACGCATCTTGGGACTCTAGATCTGCACTGCCCAACTAGACAGCAATGAGGCTGCAGAAGTCACATGTGAAATCAAGCACATGGAACTAAGTTGAGAGCCACTGCCATAGATCCTAGGACCTGTATATAATCTCAGGCCTTCAGAGCCTTCCTTGCAGCCAGAGCTCAAATCTGATCCTGTAATTTGATCATCCTCCATTTCAGACGAAAAATCTTCCCTTTCCGAGTGGCAAAATATGCTTCCAAGTATTTTATGCTTTGAGGCGTCAACTTGCTGTTCTTGAAGCTGACCACCCAAACCAGAGATTGCAAACAAACTCAAGTCATAGCTTTATGGCTTTCTGCCTTTGCTCTTATGAACCGGTTGTCCAAGGGTAAACCAGATTTCCCTTTCTGAAAAGAACTGCTGCTACCGCCGCCACCACCATAGCTAATTTTATTATCTTTGTAAACCACTCTGATGCCTTTGCCTGGGTGGTATATCAAATAAGAAGATAAAGATAAAGGCCAAAGGGAACCACTTTGAACTGGTAATGGTGACCCAGCACCTTGAATCTTAGAAATTTCTAATGAGAGAGGAAGTGACATCACTAGACAATATGGCGGTGTAAACTCAGAGCTCTTCACTCCCCGTTGCAAAAAGAGTGCCTTAGAGATCTCGGAAATAAGTTATACATAACCAAACTGGTGCCTGACCATCTGCAGACCAAGGGGATTTTATTTTTATTTATTTTATATAGCTAGGCTTATATACTGCTTTTTCTACAAGTCAAAGCAGTGTACATTCAGGTACTGTATGTTAATATATATTTCCCTTGTCCCTGAACGGCTCACAATCTACATTTTTGTACTTGAGGCAACAGAGGGTTAAGTGGCTTGCCCTAGGCCACAAGGAGCACTTGTAGGACTAAAAACCCCAACCACTAGGCCACTCCTCCCTATGGCTGGAAAAAAGAAAGATCCAGATTTAAAAGAGTTTGCGTTTAATCAAACTGCCAACCCCCCCCCCCCCTCAAAAGAGAAGGCAAAATAGCGCAGGGTGACACTGTATATGGTCGGGAGCAAGTCAACGAGGGCGATAAGAGTGAGCATGAGCCCGAGGCCCCCGTGACAATAGGAGTGGCAGAACTAAGACACTGACTGGTGGATTTAAAAGGAGAAATGCAATGTATGTGAAGGGACTTAGGAACATTAGTGGCAGATCTGAGAGAAGAACTACACGATATGGGCCAACAAATCGAGACAGTGGAAGAGCAGGTCGAGGAACAGGGAGAGGCGGTTAAGGAGCTTGATGAGCAGTTAAAAGCAATGGAGACAACAAATGCACAAATAGTTGATAAGCTGAAGGACATCAAAAACAAAATCGGAGGTGTAATTTACGCTTTCGAGGTGCCCCTGACGAGTCGGAGTACTGGGACTGCACAGCATGGCAGTAGTGACTCAGATTATTCAACATCTATAGAATACTGGAGAGGCTTCTTTAATTGAATTGGATAGAGCACAAAGGGCCCTAAGACCAAATCAGATCAATTTGCCTCGGGACATAATTGTATGCTTACACAAGTATAATGAAAGAACAAGTGAAGGACAGAGCCCTCAAAGAAAACTATCACCTGGAAGGATCATAAAATTGACATTTTTGAAGACCTCTCGCCAACTACGCTGTACCATAGGTGCGAGTTATGGGACATTACCATGAAATTGTGCAATGGCGGAATAAAATATAAGTGGCAGTTCCTCTTCGCCATCGCAATTACTAAAGAGGGCCGAACAGTGCGGGCCCATACTAGAGCGGAAGTAGTGGCTGCATTTCAAGACCTGGGAATTGAGGGTGTTAGAGATATCATGAGTGGCTTCCAGAGCAACATAAAGTAACTGCATGGCAGCGGGCACAGACTGCAGAGACAGCAGGGCAATTCAAGAGAAGGCAATATCTTGAACACTAATGATTGAATTCAGAGGACAAAATGGAGAGACTTAAGTTTCAGTATCAGCGAGCGCGGATGGTGAATACGAGAGGTGATAATGGGCGCAAAGAGTCCAATACGACAGAGGCATACTTATTACCCCCTATTTAACTGTTAAATCCATATACCATTTAAGTGATATAAATTTTATATTGCTGCATTATTCATCTGGGGTTTCAAAGGGGGTAAAAGCGTAGTTACTCACCCGTAACAGGTGATCCCCGGGAACAGCAGGAATAAGTCTTCACATATGGGTATCGTCGGTACCGACGGAGCCTGTGCGGGAACGCACCCCAGCGTCCAATAGGAAAGCTTTTGGGAGCATCCCACAGCATCTGTGTGCTGCCTTTCCAACTCTCCCTCTTCAGTTGAGTTTATACAAAGGAGAGAGTATTTAACATTTCTTATATACCACCTTTCATGATATCAAGGCTGTTTACATTGAACAAACTGAAATTACATTGAACAGGGCATTATAACTTGGAGATAACTATTTACAGAGAACACGGGCAATGAAGGGTTAAGACCACAAGGAGCACCTGTGGAACTAGAAACCCCAGTCCTTCCGGCCCAAGGTTGCTGTCCTCTAGTGGGATTTGAACCCCTGACCTTCCGGCCTGAGGTAACTTGCCCCAACCACTAGGCCACTCCTCCCTCAGACAAAGAGAGAGAGATAGAGACAACTCCTAGGGGAGGTGGATGGGTTGTGAAGACTTATTCCTGCTGTTCCTGGAGATCACCTGTTACAGGTGAGTAACTACGCTATCTCCAGGAACAAGCAGGAATGTAGTCTTCACAAATGGGGACTCCCCAGCTGAGAGATGCCAGGGGAATGACCCCAGCAAGCTGCGAACCCCAGGTGAGATGGGTCATGCTTCCTCCCATGGATTCTCTGGCATCAAAACCCGGGACGGAGGGTAGGAGTTGTACTAAGTCTGAAAGAGATGCTGAAGCACAGCCCGGCCAAACGAGGCATCCCAACGGGAGTCCTTATCTAAGCAATAGTGGGCTGTAAAGGTGCGTACCGAAGCCCAAGTGGCTGCTCTACAGATGTCATCAATGGACACTGTCAGACGGCTGCCTGGGTGAGAATGTTCAGTCTTGGCAAGTGCATATATCAATATGAGTTGCAAGGGATTGTGGGAAATGCAGTCCATTCACACCAGACACAGCTGCTCACAATAACTAGTTGTGCTTGAGTGTAAAGCCAATAAGATATTTATTTATGGGGTTATTTCTCCCAACACAGATAGGCTTGGTAGCACATAAAACAGGATACTTGCTTTCAGTGTTTTACTTAGAAAAACAAAATCAGGAAAACAGCAGCTGAACTTGTCAAGCAATCAAAGCAAAAGAATAAAGACCTGGTTGGTAACAAACTGGTCTTTTCTGTAGGCTTTAGCTAATATTTTCTTAGCAGTGTATCAAACAACAAACAAAATCCACAAAGAAGGGAAAAACTGTTCTTTTCAGGTTAACTTCTTATATCTTCCCACATAGACTCAGAAGTGATTCCCTCAGAGCTCACAAGCAATTAGATAAGGCTCAATTGCTAGCAGTTACCCAGCTGAAACCCCTTAGCTGGCTTGCTTTCTACTGCGTGGCTCAAATCCTACTTCAGGAGCTTTTCTGAGTAGATTAAAGAACAAGTTTGTATTTCTTTGTGGTGGTTGCTGTACTTTGTAACAGAAAATTACCAAAGGAGTTTAGACAGAGAGCAATCCATATATTCACAGCCTGTATCTAAGACCGCTCCTTCCCCTTCTTCAACAATCATGGGTTCAATATCAGGGATTGGCACAGAGGAATTTCTCAATGGAGCACTTTCAGGAGAATACTTGTTTCCCTGCTGTCTTTCAAGGTTATAGCTAGGGCATAGATCAGTGTTCATACCTGAGCTTCCATTGCTGTTAGAGTTCCTCTCTAAATAGCCTGGCCAGTATGTAGTCCAGTTCTTATGTCCAGCCTTCCAATCCAGATCCCTGGACACTGGATCTCTCTTCACATACCTTCTGGCACGGGTCTTAGGGTCCCTTCCACGTGCAGCCGTCTCCCTCACAGGTACCGTCTGGAGATTCCTAGCCCTGCAGCACCATTCCTCTGGCTTTCCCCAGTCCAATGGTGTATGCTGGCCCTTGGAATGCCTTCCAGTATACGTACTGCTCTGGACTCCTTTAGACCTCCCAAAGGCTTTTCTCTTCTTTCTTCCAAAGGGTTTCTTGCCCTCTCTGTCCGTCCGGTTTGGCTTCTGCTTCTAATGATCCTCCAGATGATGAAGCTGTCCAAGATGAGGATCTCCAAGCTGATCCTGAGGATGAGGATAATTCTCTGTAGAATAAACTCTACCTTTATTCTGCTTTGATGAGTGCTCCACCTTAGCACAGCACAGCTGTGCTGAATCAGGCCCTGCCCTTTGAGATGAGTGCTTGGGGATTACCTCATAGCCCTCTTGATTGAACACACGTTTCCCCACTTCAGCTCCTCTAATGGCTGTTGGAAACCTGGTGCATTCTGGGACTGGTAGTCTTTTATAGAAAAATTTTGTTTTCTTATTTCTACCTGAACTGACAGTTTGCTTGTTCAGAGTCACTTCACCTTTACTATAGCTCCTTCCTGAGCTATGATAAGCTTCCTTATCACAACACAGAACGAAGATTAGCCGTTGAGGCTGCCATTGCTCTCACATTGTGAGCTGTGAAATGGCCTTCGAGAGGAAGTCCCTTACTTTCATATGCAAAGGATATGCAATTTGCAATCCATCTAAAGAGAGTAATTTTGGAAACTGGAAGTCCCAAATGACTAGAATCAAAAGCAACAAAAAGCTGAGAAGATTTTCTGTGTTGCTTAGTTCTTTGAAGATAAAAAGCCAAGGCTCTTTTACAATCTAAAGTATGAAGGTTCCTTTCTGCATTAGAGGCATGAGGCCTAGGGAAGAATACAGGAAGGTAAACCGCTTGGTTTAAATGAAAAGGTAAAACCACCTTTGGCATAAAGTGGGGATGAGTCCTAAGAACTACCTTATCATGGTGGAATCTTGTATAAGGGGGATCCGCCACTAAAGCCTGTAACTCACTGATGCGTCTTGCAGAAGGTGAGGGCAACTAGGAAAATGACCTTCCAAGAAAAACTTGAGCTGTAGTGGCTAAAGGCTCAAAGAGCGGTTTCATGAGCTGCCTGAGAACAAGATTCAGATCCCATGCCACCGGTGGTGGCTTAATGGGAGGTTTTGTTAAAAGTAAACCTCTCAGAAATCTCGCTACAAGTGGATGAGAGGAAACAGGTTGTCCATCTAGAGGTTCGCGAAAAGCAGCAATGGCACTAAGATGGACCCTTACTGAACTGATTTTAAGACTAGAATCTGATAGATGGAGAAGATACTCCAGAAGCGATTCTACAGGCACTGTATAGGGGTTAAGTCCCCTTTGAGAACACCATACAGAGAATCTCTTCCACTTAAAAGCGTAGGATCGCCTTGTGGAAGGCTTCCTGGAAGCCACAAGGATATCCCTTACCTGTTGAGACATGTTGATATTTGGGAATCCTAGGCTTTCAGGAACCAGGCCCTGAGGTGTAGGGACTGGGGATTCGGGTGCAATAGCATCCCGTCCTCCTGGGAGAGAAGATCTGGGGCATATCCCAACTCCAGGAGGTGTGGCCTAAGAGAGACGCAGAAGCAAAAGATACCACATCTGCTGTGGCCAACATGGAGCTATGAGTATCATATGACCTCTGTCTCTCTGAAGCTTGAACCAAGTTTTGGGAATGAGGGGAATGGGTGGGAAGGCATAGAGGAAGTCCCGACCCCAGTGGAGGAGGCAAGCATCCCTTGCCTGACAGTTTTGAGCTGGAATTCTGGAACAGAATCGTGGAAGTTTGGCATCCTGTGGACTTGTAAAGAGGTCTATATCTGGCGTTCCCCAGATTTGAAACACTCGAGCAAGCTGGTCTGAGTGCAGAGACCATTCGTGTGGCAGCAGTATTTGACTGAATTTGTCTGCCCAAAGATATACCACTAGAAAGTGGATTTGAAGCTCTCTGGCGAGGGCCCACAGTCACAAAGCTTTGCTGCATAGAGACAGAGAGCCTGTTCCGCCTTGCTTGTTCACATAGAACATGGCTACTTGATTGTCGGTCTGGACCAGAACTGTCTTGTAGCTGAGATGGGCCTGAAAAACTCAGACAGCATGGAAAATGGCTGTGAGTTCTAGGAGGTTTATGTGAAGACAAGCCTCCTGTGGGGTCCAGAGACCCTGAGTTGATAGATCGTGCAAGTGAGTCCCCCAACCCAACTTGGACGCATCTGTTAGGGTGGTTTGGTATAAGGGCTGCCAGAAAGGAGAACCCATGAGAAGATTTTCCAGTGACTGCCACCATTGCAGGGACAAAAGGAGACGTGTGGAGTTTCTGATTTTGTCCGTTAGCCGACCCGAGGCTTGTGTCCACTGAGCGGATAGGGTCCACTGGGCTGCTCGCATATGAAGGCAAGCATAGGGAACCACATGGACCGTGGATGCCATATGCCCCAGAAGCTGAAGCATCTCCCAAACAGTCAGGAAGGCCTTCATAGCTGCTTGGGAGGCCAGCTGTACTATACGAAGACAACGTGGCTGTGGCAGGAAAGCCCTTGACTGCCTTGTGTCTAGGCGAGCCCCTATGAATTCTAGAGACTGAGAAGGGGTGAGATGAGATTTTGGGAGGTTTATGACCAGTCCCAAGTATCGAAGGATTTGCATGGTGCGAGAAAGAGCGAAGCTGGCTTCTGGAGCTGTTGATGCTCAAATGAGCCAATCGTCTAAGTAGGGGGAAGACAAATATTCCTATAGTCCTCAGGAATGCTGCTATTACTGCCATGCATTTTGTGAAGACTCTTGGGGCAGAACCCTGTATTGGAAATGTCTTCCCTGAAAAAGGAATCGAAGGATTTTTCTGTAATCTGCATGAATGAGAATATGCGTATATGCATCCTTTAGATCTAGAGAACATAGCCAATCCTGATTCTGAAGGTATAGCAGGAGTGTTCCGAGGGAGATCTTGAATTTTTCCCGGAACAAATACTTGTTTAATTCTCTGAGGTCCAGAATAGGTCTGTGCACCCCCCCCCCCCCATTTCCTTTGGAATGAGAAAGTAGGGGGGAGTAGAATCCTGTACCCTGTTGTGATATGGGTACTTCTTCTATTGCTCCGTGAGCAAGAAGTGATGCAACCTCCTGACCCAAAAGATCAGTGGCAGGGACCTGAGAATTGAACTGTCTTATGATTGTAGGAAGGGGCATGCTGTGAAAATGAATTTTGTACCCCTCTCGTACAATGGACAGGGTCCAGTTTTTTTGATGTTATTTGTTGCCATCTTCAGGCAAAATGGCATAACTTGCCCGAAATGGTAAGGGGTTCTGAACCTTTTAGGGGCAGAAAGACTAAGTTCTCTAGGAAGGAGTCAAAGCACGTGAGGAGGTTGAGTCTGTTGAGCCAGTTGAGCTCTTGGAACTTGCAACTTCCTCTGCTGTCTGTTCTGTTGTTGCCCCCTCTGGGGAACATGAACTGGGCAGTGTCCCTGATGGCGTAAAATTTCTTTTTCTTGTTGAAAAAGGGTTTTTTGACTGACTTTTTCTTTGCTGGGTTGGCTGTAGACTTTGATAGTCTGTTCAAGGTAGTATTTTCAGATTCAATCTGATTAGCCTTGTCTTGCCAATCCTTGCCAAAGAGATTTTCTCCTCCTGTGCAAGGAATATAGTAGTTCTGCAGAGGTGGAAGCCTCTGGAACATTCTGGAGCCCCGTTAATGCTTTGGAGACCAAGGCCTCCCGCTGGGGCTGTTTTGCCGGTGAACTTTCCTCGAGGGCAACACCAGAGGCATCTCAATACTTAGATCTACCCTGTGAGGACCGGCCAGTCTTAAAAGACTTAGGTTTAGTTACCTGAGATCCATGGGAGGAAGATGAAGCCCTGGAAAATATCGATGCAACTGACATAGTACCTGCGGCAAAAAGGGTACCGAGTTTTGCAGCTCTATTCTGCAGGCCCCTCTAGGTCATCTTTCTGCAGGAGAGACACTTTGATAAAGAATGGTCAGGACCTAAATACTTAAGACACTATTCATGGGTATCTGTGAAGGATATGGTACCGCCACATTTAGAACATGTCTTGAAACCACTAGATGGTTTCTCCATGTTTGAGAAAAGTGGGCCTAGTGCCCAAAATGGTGCCTAGCACCAAGAGGGGAAAGGCCCCTGAAAGAAAAATCTTTTAGAAAGCTAGGTTTTTTTGTTTTGTTTTTTTTAAAAGAAGAAAAGAGAACCGACGGTACCGGTAGGCGTCGAGTGAAGGCAGACGCGACCACAAAAAAACAAAAGAATAAGAATAATTTTTCTGCGGTGACAGGGTATGCGTCCTGTCGGCTCTGCAGAAAACGAAGAACTGAAGAGGGAGAGTTGGAAAGGTGAGAAGGCAGCACGCAGGCGCTGTGGGATGCTCCCAAAAGCTTTCCTATTGGACGCTGGGGAGCGATCCCGCGCAGACTCCGTCGATACCCATATGTGAAGACTACATTCATGCTTGTTCCTGGAGATTGGGGAGGATGAATGGCAAGGGAATTCTATTGTTTGGGGGGGAAACTTGTATGATGTGACAGCATCACCCTGGTATGGCAGAAAGTGATTCTGTAACTAGGACCTGTCCTCCAGGTGATGTAAAACCCACTCGCACCGAGTAAGTTTCTCCAGGGCCATGTGCCCATGAAGGAAGGGTTAGGACAGCCGTTATAGTTGGTGATTCGATCATTAGGCATGTAGATAGCTGGGTGGCTGGTGGACGTGAGGATCATCTGGTAACATGCCTGCCTGGTGCGAAGGTAGCGGACCTCAAGCGCCACCTAGATAAAGTCTTAGATAGTGCTGGGGAGGAGTCTGCTGTCTTGGTACATGTCGGTACCAATGACATAGGAAAATGTGGTAGGGAGGTTCTGGAAGCAAAATTTAGGCTTTTAGGTAGGAAGTTGAAATCCAGAACTTCCAGGGTAGCATTCTCCGAAATGCTTCCTGTTCCACGCGCAGGACCCAAAAGGCAGGCAGAGCTCCGGAGTCTCAATGCGTGGATGAGACAATGGTGCAGAGATGAGGGTTTTGGATTTGTTAGGAACTGGGGAACATTCTGGGGAAAGGAGGGGCTCTTCCGAAGGGATGGGCTTCACCTTAACCGGGATGGAACCAGGCTGCTGGCATTAACCTTTAAAAAGGAGATAGAGCAGCTTTTAAACTAGATATTATGGAAAGCCGACAGTCGCCCAAGAGCGGATGGTTCGGAAGAATGTATCCTTGAAGGATACTACCAAAAGCAGAGAGGTTCCACAAAAGAGTAAAGTAGCCCAAATGCCCTCAAGTATGGAGCAGACAGAGCTTAAAGATCCCAATTTACCCATGTCTAACAATAGCCAAATTAACATGAATAAAATACATTCTCTAAAATGCTTGTATGCAAATGCTAGAAGTCTAAAGAATAAGATGGGAGAGTTAGAATATATAGCACTAAATGAAAGGTTAGATATGATTGGAATATCAGAGACATGGTGGAAGGACAACCAGTGGGACACTGTGATACCTGGGTACAAACTATATCGTAATGATAGAACTGATCAAACTGGTGGAGGGGTTGCGCTCTATGTTAGAGAGGGCATTGACTCAGAAAGGATTAAAGTTTTGCAGGAAACAAAATCTGCTGTAGAATCTACATGGATTGAAATTCCATATAAAAGGGGGAAGGCAATGGCAGTGGGGGTGTACTATCGAGCACCTGGCCAGAATGACCAAATGGATGATGAAATGCTCAAAGAAATCAAGGAAGCTAACAAACGTTACAGCGCAGTAATAATAATGGGTGATTTCAATTACCCCGGTATCGACAGGGTCAGTGTCACGTCAGGACATGCTAGGGAGATAAAGTTCCTAGATGAAATAAATGACTGCTTCTTGGAGCAGCTGGTTCATGAACCGACCAGAGGGGAAGCCATATTGGACCTAGTCCTTAGTGGAACACCAGATCTAGTGCAAGAGATAAGGGTGTTGGGACCACTTGGCAATAGTGATCATAGCATGATCGCCTTTGATTTAATTAGTGGAGGAGGGATAGTAAGGAAATCCACAGTACTACCTTTTAACTTTCGAAAGGGAGACTATGATAAAATGAGGAAAACAGTTAAGAAAAAACTAAAAGGAGCAGTTGTGAAGGTTAAAGACGTACATCAAGCTTGGGTGTTGTTGAAAAATACTATCTTGGAAGCCCAGACCAGCTGTATTCCACGCTTTAAGAAAAGTGGACGGAAGTCCAAAAAACTGCCAGCATGGTTTAAAGGTGAGGTCAGAGAGGCTGTTGTTGCCAAAAAAGCATCTTTCAGGAAATGGAAAAAAGAGCCAAACGACGTAACCTGGAAACAGCACAAGCACTGGCAAGTCAAATGCAAGGCATTGATAAGGCAGGCAAAGAGAGAATTTCAGAAGAAGCTTGCTGCGGAAGCAAGAACGCGAAATAAAGACCTTTTCAAGTACATTCGTAGCAAAAAACCTGTGAGAAAGTCAGTTGGTCCATTAGATGATAAAGGGGTTAAAGGAGCACTAAGAGGCGACAAGGCGATAGCGGAGAGACTGAATGAATTCTTTGCTTCGGTCTTTACTGAGGAAGATGTAGGGATGTTACCCATGACTGAAGTGGTATTTAAAGGTGCGGAAGAATTGGAGGAAATATCGATACATCGGGAAGATGTCTTACAACTATTAGATAAA
Organism: Ichthyophis bannanicus; assembly: GCA_033557465.1. Taxonomy (NCBI): domain Eukaryota; kingdom Metazoa; phylum Chordata; class Amphibia; order Gymnophiona; family Ichthyophiidae; genus Ichthyophis; species Ichthyophis bannanicus. The sequence continues at coordinate 259,403,233 of CM066044.1, forward strand.
CTGAAGAGTAGCAAATCACCTGGGCCGGATGGTATACATCCAAGGGTGTTGAAAGAACTGAAATATGAGATTGCAGAACTGCTATCAGTAATCTGTGAACTATCATTAAAATCATCTCTAATACCTGAAGATTGGAGGATCGCCAATATAACACCAATTTTTAAAAAGGGTTCCAGGGGTGATCCGGGAAACTACAGACCGGTGAGCCTGACGTCAGTACCGGGAAAAATGGTAGAAACCATCATAAAGAATAAAATTACTCAGCATGCAGATAGTCACAGCCTAATGGGAGACAGCCAACAGGGCTTTAAACAAGGAAGATCTTGTCTTACTAATCTGTTATGTTTTTCTGAAGGAGTGAATAAACAGGTGGACAAAGGTGAGTCGGTTGATATTGTGTATCTGGACTTTCAGAAAGTCTTTGACAAGGTCCCTCATCAGAGACTTTTGGCAAAACTAAAGAGTCATGGGATAGGAGGCAATGTACTATTGTGGATCAGGAACTGGTTAAAAGATAGAAAGCAGAGGGTAGGGCTAAATGGCCAATTTTCCCAATGGAGAAAGGTGAATAGTGGTGTACCCCAGGGATCTGTGCTGGGTCCGCTGCTTTTTGACATATTCATAAATGACCTGGAAAGTGGAATAACGAGTGAGGTTATCAAATTTGCAGATGAGACAAAACTATAAAGTTGTTAAAACCCAAGAGGATTGTGAAAAATTGCAAGAGGATCTTGATAAATTGGAAGACTGGGCATCAAAATGGCAGATGAAATTTAATGTGGACAAGTGCAAGGTTATGCACCTAGGGAAGAACAACCCAAACTATGGTTACACGATGCAAGGTTCCACATTAGGAACCACCACACAGGAAAAAGATTTAGGCGTCATTGTGGATACCATGTTAAAACCCTCGGCCCAGTGTGCAGCGGCGGCCAAGAGAGCAAATAGAATGCTAGGTATGATAAGGAAAGGAATGGAAAATAAAACAAAAGATATTATAATGCCTCTATATCGTTCTATGGATATAGCGATTTTAGAAAAGGTACAGAGAAGAGCCACCAAAATGGTAAGGGGGATGGAAGGATACTCCTATGAAGAAAGGCTAAAAAGGTTAGGGCTCTTTAACCTGGAAAAGAGACGGCTGAGGGGAGATATGATAGAAGTCTATAAATTAATGAACGGAGTGGAACGGGTAAACGTAGATCGATTGTTTACCTTATCAGAATATAGAAAGACTAGGGGACATGCAATGAAGCTACAGGGTAAACTATTTAAGACTAATAAAAGAAAATATTTTTTCACTCAACGTGTAATCAAACTCTGGAATTTGTTACCGGAGGATGTAGTAAAGGCTGTTAGTGTAGCTGGGTTTAAAAAAGGTTTGGACAAGTTCCTGGAGGAAAGGTCCATAAACCATTATTAAGAAGTGACCGAAGATATCAATGCTTGACCCAGTACAAGCATTGTGGAACTTGTGTCTCTTGGGGAAACTGCTAGGTACATATGACCTAGATTGGCCACTGCTGGAAACAGAATACTGGGCTTGACCTTGGTCTGACCCAGTATGGCATATCTTATGTTCTTATGTACTGTAGCCCGCGGATGTGGTGTGAATGTATGGGGATGAGAGGGAAAGAGAGAGTGGGAACTTCAAGGGGGAGCTATGTAGAAGGCAGCAAATGGGAGAGGTGCAATAGGGCAGACCGGGATTAGCTAGCAGGGGACAGACAAAGTATTTGGGACTGGATGTGGGAACTGGGAGGGGGATTGAGGGGCAGGGTTTGGGAGGGTGACGATCACTTACTCTGCTAGGAGGAGCTGCCTGAACGGAGGGGGCAGCATACCACAACGAGGGAAGGAGTGGGGGTGGAGGGGAAAGGAGGGGAGAACTGAGCAGAGGGAGTGAATGACCCAAGACTGTGGATAAGGACCGGAGGGGGGTTCTCAACATTGGGGGGACTAAAACTGGGTAAAATAAATGCATGGGGACTAAATCTCCCATGCAAAAGACAATTATTATTCATAGAACTAAGTCGACTACAGCTTGATGTAGTGGGCATACAGGAGAGACATCTCTGGCGACGTGACCAAGGGCTTTTGCAGTGTAAATTCTATCAGAAAGGCTATTTTGCCTCAGTGAGGGGAGGGGGGAAAAGCAGAAGTGGCGGCACTGTTGATTTGGAACACACTAGCATTTGAGGAAAAGGGAAGGGTAAGTGAAAAGGAAGGTAGATATGTTGCTGTGAAGGGAAAGATCCAAAATAAAGACATTACCTTTATATGTGTGTAGGCCCCCAACCTGGGACAGGGGGGATTTTTTGATAGATTGGGTGCAGAACTCTCAGGCTTCCTAGAAGGAGCAGTGGTGGCAAGTAGGGGGACATTAACATGGTACTGAGCCCGGGATTGGAGAGTACAGGGAGAAGTAATACAGGGGAGCAGCCGCACAGGCAGAAACTAAAAGAGCTTATGCATCTGTGGTGGCTATCCGATTGCTGAAAGGAAAGGTATCCAATGAGCAGGGTTTATTTCCATCACTCTGCACCTCATGGATCCTCGGCACAGATTGATTTGATGTCCCGTCCTGGGTTCTGGATCAGGTGAGCAGGGTAGAATAAGAGCCATCAACCTGTTCCGACCATGGACTGGAATGGATAGAGATGAGGGACTGGGGGGCTCAACCAGGCACTCTGTTCTGGCAAATGAAAGATAGTTTGCTGCAAGAAGCAGGCATAGTGCAGGAGTTAAGAGGAGACATTGAGGAATTCTTTGAGAATAATGCAGGGGGAGGTAAGAGAGAAGGTAGTATAGCATGCCTTCAAAGCCTAGTTAAGGGGTTGGTTAGTTAGATAGGGCGCCCAGAAGAAGAGACAAGGGGGCAAGATATGAAAATAATAGTAGCCCAGATCCAGGATTTGGAGAAAGGGTACGCACAGGGGAAAGAAGAGAAGCTATGGGGGGAAATTATGGCAGCACAGACAAGGGTCCAGGATTTACTATCTGAGTCAATGATTTTATGAGCATGGTAATAAGCCAGGTCGCAGGTTGGCACGAAGCTTAAAAGTTCTCCAGGCTCAATTTGCAGTGGTAAAGATTCGGAAGGCAGACAGACGTGGGCCTCAGGGGATGGAGAGATAAGAGAGAAATTTAAGGAATTTTATCATCACTTGTACAGCAGAGAAGGGACGTTCCCAGACGGAGAGATTGAGAAATACCTAGGGGAGGAATTAGACCTGCCGGCCCTCTGAGGGAGCGCATAGATAAACTGATCCAGCACGGGGAGGTTGTTAGGGTCAGAGCACTAGTGAATGATAAGTCGCCAGGGCTGGGTGGATTGACAGCGCATGTACGTATATAAGAAGTTCCGGGACGAAATGATCCATGGTTGCTAAGGGTATATAACAGAATCCTGGAGGGCGGTAGCCTACCCGAGTCTCTGGGACAAGAAGGGATCAGTGTCCTGCTCAAACCCGGAAAGGAGGCTTTGCATCCTACAGACCTATCTCACTCATTAACTTAGATGCGACGATCCTGGCAAGCATTCTTGCGCTGAGACTGGGGGTTTATATGCCTAAATTGATAGAGATCAAACAGGGTTCGCACAGGGGCGACTCGCGGCAGATAAAGTATAGTCACCTGTAACATGTGTTCTCCGGGAACAGCAGGAATCAGTCCTCACATATGGGTTACATCGGTGCCAACAGAACTCGCGCAAAAACATCTCCCCAGCTTTCAAAGAAAGCCTTTGGGAGATGCAACACGCATGTGTGGTCCATTTCACACGCAAGGGTGCCATCTTGTCCATCATGTACGAGTACAATGACATAGCTACGATGGCAAAAATAAAACACGGTAAAGAAGCAACTCCATGGGGAAGAGGGAGGGTTGTGAGGACCGATTCCTGCTGTCCCCGGCGAACACCTGTTACAGGTGAGTAACTTCACTTTCTCCGGGAACAAGCAGGAAGTCAGTCCTCACATATGGGACTCCCCAGCTACAAGCTACTGCGAACCTATAAAGAAAAAATGTCACAGAAACCTACAAAGGGTGAGGCATGATCAGCAGCAGCTGAGTCCCTACTGAGAGACTCTCACAACACCAAATTATCTGGCAGAGAACCAGCACGTCAGTAGCCTGAACACAGAAGAGTCGGAAGGCAGGAGCTGCCTACACCCCAAAGAGATTACAGAGTATGGCCTGGACGAAGGTGCTGAACAATCAGGACTCCCTCTCCAGGTAGTAGTGAGCTGTGAAGGTATGGACTAAAGACCAGGTGGCAGCCCAACAGATTTCCATCATGGGAATAGAATGAAGATATGCCACGGAAGTAGCCATGACCCTGACGAAGTGTGCCGTGACCTTCTGGTCCAGTGAAATCCCCACCTGCTCATAGGCACGGGTAATGTAGCCTGACACCCAAGCAGACAGAGTTTGCTTAGTCATGGGAGCCCCAGATGGCTGGGGTAATAGGATGTGAAAAGCTGAGGTGTTTTGCGGTGGCCCTGAATATTCCAGAGCATTGAGAATGGTCCAGAGTATTGAGAATGGTCTCTGCCCTCCCAGCCTGAGACCATGGAAAGAAGGTGGGGAGCACCATCTCCTGGTTGAGGTGGAAGGGAGACACCACCTTTGGCAGAAATCTAGGGTGTGTGCGGAGCACCAAGTTATTTTTGTAGAACCTTGTGTAGGGGGGCTCTGCCATCAGAGCCTGAAGCTCGCTGACTCTGCAAGCTGATGTGAGCGCTACAAGAAATATGACCTTTCAGGAAAGGTACCGCATGTGGCAGGTTGCCAGAGGCTCAAACGGAGGCTTTATGAGCTGTAAGAGCACCACATTTGGATCCCACTCCGCCACTGGAGGACAGATAGGGGGTTTGGATAACAGGAATTGGGACAAAAGGGGCTGCGCCGTGAAAGACCTTCCCTCAATGGGATAGTAGTTCACTGTGATGGCACTCAAGTGTACTCTGACTGAATTGGACTTTAGTCCCACCTGTGACAGGTGGAGCAGGTACTGGAGAACTGATTGTATCGAGCAGGAAAACGGATTCACCTGTCTTTCTGTCCACCACACAGAGAAACAGTGTCACTTGAAAGCATACACCCGTCTTGTGGAGACCTTATGCGAGGCCAGAAGAACCTCCTCTACATCCCATGGGAGATTGAAGGGAGCTAATGCTACCCTTTCAGCAACTCAGCTGTGAGTGACAGGGACCCCAGGTTGGGGTGCAAGAGAGAGCCTTGCTCCTGTGAGAATAGCCCTGGGGCTCGGCCCAGGAGAATCGGTGACGTCACCAATAGGGAGAGGAGCAGTGGGAGCCATGGCTGCCTGGGCTATCAGCATTAGTGATGCTCTATCGTGCTGGACCTTGAATAAGGTCTTTGTGACCCGTGGTGTCAGTGAGAAGGCATATAGAAGGCCTTCAGTCCATGGGATGAGAAATGCTTCCGCTACCACCCAAAACAGAATCAGGGCAACTGCATGTTATCTAGACTGGCGAACAGGTCCATCAAAGGGATGCCCCAGAGACGAAACAGCCGAGAGGCTGCAAGTGGATCCAGGTGCCACTCGTGCGGCTGGAGAACTCTGCTCAGTTTGTCCGCCAGAGCATTGTCCTGACCTGGAAGGTAAACCGTCCTTAGGAGCATACCCCTGCGTGCGGCATAGGCACAGAGGCCTACTGTCTCCAAGCAGAGGGGGCACGACCCTGTTCCCCCCTTGTTTGTTCACGTACAAACATTGCAACCTGCTTGTCAGTCTGGATTAGCACCGGGAGATGCTGTAGCTGGTGGTGGAATGCTTGGAGAGTCAGGAATATCGCCCGGAGCTCCAGCAGGTTGATTTGCAGCCGGGATTCCTCCTGAGACCAGCAGCCTTGCGTCTGGAGGCCCTCACAATGCACGCCCCAGCCCAGAAGGGGGGCGTCCGTGGTGAGGACCCTCTGGGGGTGAGTGCCTGGAAAAACATTCCTGCCTGGTGACAGGATCTGCCACCATCCAAGGGAGTCCACCAGCTCACTGACACTGTCCCTGAGCCTGTCACTTGTGTCCACTGAGAGTGGAAGCACCATTGGGCTGCCCTCATGTGCAGGCGAGCATTTGGGGTCACGTGAACCATGGAGGCCATGTATCCCAAGAGGCAGAGTAGAAGCCAGGCAGTTAGTATACAGCATCGGTGTACCTCTGCAGCCAACTTCCTGAAGCATACTGACCTCTCCTGAGGGAGGAAGACTTTCGCCTGGACCGGCTTCAAGAGGTCTTTGTCTTCCCTTACCTGGATGACTGACTCATAAAAGGGGACACGGCTACAGAGGCACAATGCACCACCAGGTGCACCATAAATGCCCTGCAGCACCTGGGGTTCGTCATAAACTACCCCAAGTCCCACCTCACTCCAGCCCAGCAACCACCACGACCACTGCAAGGCATTTTGTGAAGACCCTTGGTTACAAAGGCAGACCAAAGGGCAGTGCCCAGTATTGGTAGTGCTGTCCCCCACCATGAACTGGAGGTATTTTCTGTGCCTGGTATGAATTAGGATGTGTGTGTAGACATCCTTTAGGTCTAAGAAGTAGAGCCAATCTTCCTGCAAGAAGAATGGCAGCATCAAGGGAGAACATCCTTAACGTCTCCCGGACCAGAAACCTGTTGAGCTCTCGCAGGTCCAGTATAGGCCCGAGGCCTCCTGTCCTCTTAGGGATGAGGAAATACCTGGAGTAGAAGTCTGTGCCCCAGAGATGTTTTGGGATTGGCTCCACTGCCTTGTCCTGGATTAGGCCCGCTAGCTTGGTGAGAAGCAGAGTTTGGTGAAAGAGGGGGTCTGGTGGGCTCTCCTGGGAAGTACGAGGGTGACGTCCACTGCAGGTGGAGGAGGTAGTCCTCCAGTAGCACCCAGGTGTCAGTGGTGATGGCTGTCCACCTGTGGACAAACAGGGCTAGGTGCCCCCCTGTGGGAACCTCCTGGGGGAGAGGTGGTCATACCCAGGGAGTCAAAAGCTCCCCCCAGGCTGGGCCGAAGCCGGCGCCTGGGACTTCGGGGTAACATAGCAAATGACGGCAGATAAAGACCGGTAGTTTGTTTTCTGGGACCATGTCTCTGACCTTTTTGTTGCTGGCCCTGCTGAGGGGCCGGGAAGGCCTGGAAGTGTGGTATATCGCTAAAGCCCCCTTTCTTCCTTGGGAAGAAGGGCTTTTTCCTGGGGCTGCACACAAATCTTCTTTGAGAGCTTGGTCCTCGTCAAATTTTGTCTGTATCTCTGTTGCCTTATCCGCCATGGGCTTCCCAAATAGTTTCTCTTCTATGCAGGGAACAATAATCAGTTTTTTCTGCACCCACTGTTTCAGGTCTGATGACTGCAGCAATGCTTAGCGTCATGCCCAGATCCCTGCAGTAGCCACTCTGGCGGATGACTCAAAGCCACTGTAGGCTGCGCAGGACAAAAACTTAGAGCATTCTTTTACTACCAAGGTCAGGGTCTTAAACCTCTGTAAGGATTCCCCATCAAAGCCTGCTGAGAATCTGAGCTCTTTTGATAACTCCTTCAGGTAATATGAGGATATAGAGCTAGTAGGACTGGATCTGGCATGTTAGAATCAAGCTCTGAAATGCCTTGCAGCCGAGGGCGTCAAGGAATGAGTTTTTTTGGCTTTTGAGTTGGCGCATGGCCGACTCGACGAAAATGGAGTTGTTGGGAAGCTGGATGTTGTGAAACTCCGAGCTTTGGCATACCCGGTACATGGTGTCGAGGTGCCTGCTAACGATTGGTACCGTCGCCTCCGAAGAATGTGAGAACAGCTTTTATTTTCAGTTTTTATGTAAGGACAATAATTTTTATCTTAATTATATTTTCTAGCACATAAGAATTGTGCATGAGCGGCAAATTATCTAAACAGTAATTGTGAATATTGAACAAACTGCTAAGAGAGGTATTTGTACTATTTTAATGCTTTTTAAGGTGTTGTCACAACATAAGAACATAAGATATGCCATACTGGGTCAGACCAAGGTCCATCAAGCCCAGTATTCTGTTTCCAACAGTGGCCAATCTAGGTCATACGAACCTAGCAGTTTCCCCAAGGGACACAGGTTCCACAATGCTTGTATTGGTTCAAGCATTGATATCCTGGGTCCCTTCTTAATAATGGCTTATGGACCTTTCCTCCAGGAACTTGTCCAAACCTTTTTTAAACCCAGCTACACTAACAGCCTTTACTACATCCTCCGGTAACAAATTCCAGAGTTTGATTACACGTTGAGTGAAAAAATATTTTCTTTTATTAGTCTTAAATAGTTTACCCTGTAGCTTCATTGCATGTCCCCTAGTCTTTCTATATTCTGATAAGGTAAACAATCGATCTACGTTTACCCGTTCCACTCCGCTCATTAATTTATAGACTTCTATCATATCTCCCCTCAGCCGTCTCTTTTCCAGGTTAAAGAGCCCTAACCTTTTTAGCCTTCTTCATAGGAGTATCCTTCCATCCCCTTTACCATTTTGGTGGCTCTTCTCTGAACCTTTTCTAATAACTCTATATCCTTTTTAAGATACGGTGACCAGAATTGCACACAATATTCAAGGTGCGGTCTCACCATGGAACGATATAGAGGCATTATAATATCCTTTGTTTTATTTTCCATTCCTTTCCTTATCATACCTAGCATTCTATTTGCTCTCTTGGCCGCCGCTGCACACTGGGCCGAGGGTTTTAACATGGTATCCACAATGACGCCTAAATCTTTTTCCTGGGTGGTGGTTCCTAATGTGGAACCTTGCATCGTGTAACCATAGTTTGGGTTGTTCTTCCCTAGGTGCATAACCTTGCACTTGTCCACATTAAATTTCATCTGCCATTTTGATGCCCAGTCTTCCAATTTATCAAGATCCTCTTGCAATTTTCCACAATCCTCTTGGGTTTTAACAACTTTAAATAGTTTTGTGTCATCTGCAAATTTGATAACCTCACTCGTTATTCCACTTTCCAGGTCATTTATGAATATGTCAAAAAGCAGCGGACCCAGCACAGATCCCTGGGGTACACCACTATTCACCTTTCTCCATTGGGAAAATTGGCCATTTAGCCCTACCCTCTGCTTTCTATCTTTTAACCAGTTCCTGATCCACAATAGTACACTGCCTCCTATCCCATGACTCTTTAGTTTTGCCAAAAGTCTCTCATGAGGGACCTTGTCAAAGGCTTTCTGAAAGTCCAGATACACAATATCAACCGACTCACCTTTGTCCACCTGTTTATTCACTCCTTCAAAAAAACATAACAGATTAGTAAGACAAGATCTTCCTTGTCTAAAGCCATGTTGGCTGTCTCTCATTAGTTCATGACTATCTACATGCTGAGTAATTTTATTCTTTATGATGGTTTCTATCATTTTTCCCGGTATTGACGTCAGGCTCACCGGTCTGTAGTTTCCCGGATCACCCCTGCAACCCTTCTTAAAAATTGGTGTTACATTGGCGATCCTCCAATCTTCAGGTATTAGAGATGATTTTAATGATAGTTCACAAATTACTAATAGCAGGTCTGCAATCTCATATTTCAGTTCTTTCAATACCCTTGGATGTATACCATCCGGCCCAGGTGATTTGCTACTCTTCAGCTTATCTAATAGTTGTAATACATCTTCTCGATGTATCGATATTTCCTTCAATTCTTCTGCACCTTTAAATACCACTTCAGTCATGGGTAACATCCCTACATCTTCCTCAGTAAAGACAGAAGCAAAGAATTCGTTCAGTCTCTCCGCTATCGCCTTGTCGCCTCTTAGTGCTCCTTTAACCCCTTTATGTTATTAACCATATATGTTATTAACGTATTTATTTGATGTGTGGATGTACATATTTAATTTATTATAGTGCAATTTATACGTGTATGTACGTTTTATTTATATCATTTTATCGTTCCACCTTTTACAATTTTTAGTGTTTTATTGGTTATTTTATCAATTATGATTTTTTAACGTAATTTTTAAGATGGTTATTTATATGTGATTAAATGATGTTTGTTTTATAATTGTAGTATGCCAATACCCCTGATGAAGGTGTGACGAAACACGGCCTGTGTTGGGTCTTTGGCACGCAGTCTCAATTGCGTGCAAAATAAAAGTTTTCAAGCTAAAGCCTTCCTTGTGCTACGTTTTGGATTTGATTTTTTCTGGTTTTCGTGGCACAGTGCTTTTTTGTTGGTTGGACCAGGTCATTGGGGGATATGGGTCCGAGGGCACATCTTGGTATCACCTTGTGTCCAGGGACTCTTCATCCTCTGTCTCCCATTCGGACTCAAAGTCCAAGTATGCCACGCGATCACCTCACTCGAGGGTCACTCCAGGCAGTCCACAACTCCAGAGGATCTGCAGTCCGAGATGTGGGTGCTCGCTGGGGAGTACCGGTGTCCTGAGGAACAGGGCCGGGACCTCGTCCGGTTCCAGGAGATCTCCAGGAGTGGAGGAGTGGCCTAGTGGTTGGGGCAAAGTACTTCAGGCCGGAAGGTCGGGGGTTCAAATCCCACTAGAGGACAGCAACCTTGGGCTGAAAGGACTGGGGTTTCTAGTCCCACAGGTGCTCCTTGTGGTCTTGGGCAAGCCACTTAACCCTCCATAGCCCATGTTCCCTGTAAAATAGTTATCTCCAAGTTATAATGCCCTGTTCAATGTAATTTCAGTTTGTTCAATGTAAACAGCACTGATGCAGAATAGCGCGGTATATAAGAGAATGTAAATAAATAAATAAATCTCTCGAGGCTGGTGGTGCTCCAGGACCAGCTTGACGTCTGGGGATGCCCTCTATGTCAAGGCTCCTGTCGTTGAGGCAGATGAACCGAATGAGCCAAACATGAACGCCCGTTGCATGGCCACTAGGGCATATATACTGCTCTCTAGGGCGCCATTCTGGTCTCCATACCAATTGGCTCCGCAGCCTTCAACGCAGGCACCAAAGACTTCGATCCCAGCATCAGTACTATTGAGGGGGAGTCCTTGATGAGGATGGCCTCGGAGGTCCGAGGTAGGGGCTGACTCCTCCTTACAGGGCAGCTTGGAGGGATGCTCCTGACTCGACTCCTTGGCCTCATGCCTAGGACAGAATTTCCCCTTCTTCCTGGATCCATCCTCCAAGGCGGTTTTTGAGGGTTTCTTCTTCTTCAGGGATTTCCGCTCAGAGGAACCTCAGCCACGGGAATCCAAAGAGGCTCTGGCTTTGTGGGGCACCGAGGTATCAGAGAGGGCTCTGGAGCATGGTGTCACCAGAGACTCCAGCGCAGAGTCGGACTTCTGAAAATTTTTTTCCTGCTGCTGACGACGACTCTTTAAGGTCTTTGAGGTCATGGTTCTGCAGAGTTCGCAGTTAGAATCGTTATGCTCTGTGCCAAGGCATCGGAGGAAGCAGTCGGGTGGGTCAGTGAGCGACATTATTTTGCCACATCGGTCACACTTTTTGAAGCCACTAGAGGCCACTGAAAAAAAGGGGGTCCCCACCTTTGGCTGAAAAAGGGCAGGAACGCCAGTCAAGGGACACCTCGAGGAAAAAAATGAAAAAGATGAATCGACAAACCCGAGGAGTGGCGCCGAGGTGAGCTGGCTCAGGGGCGGAAAGGAACTGGTACGCAAACCGGACAAAACTTAACAAAATCAATGAGGCAAGATGGCACCCTTGGGTGGGAAATGGATCACACATATGTGGTGCATCTCCCAAAGGCTTTCTTTGAAAGCTGGGGAGATGCTTCCGCGCGGGCTCCATCGGCGCTGACGTCATTCATATATAAGGACTCATTTCCGGCTTGTTCCCAGAGAATGTTAAGAAAGTGATATCCCTGTGTGGATGAGAATGGCAAGAGGGCCCCCCAGTACTAGTCCTAGCAATCGATGCTGAGAAGTCCTTTGATAGAGTGCACTGGGCACTGCTATGAATAACAATGAGAAGGGTGGGAATAGGGGACAACTATATAAAGTAGATGCTTGTGCAATATGTGCACCTGGTAGCAGCAGTAAATGTGAATGGGGGGTATTCCCAATTTTTTCAACGGCAGAGTGGAACGCAACAGGGATGCCCACTCTCTCCATTATTCGCCCTGTCGGTGGAACCTTTTGCAATGAAAATTAGGGAGTGACAGGATATACACGGTATTCAGATACATGGAGAGGAGTATAAAATCTCTCTTTGCGGATGACATTTTGTTGATTATAATGGAGACAGATAGCTCAATCAAGGGAAAACTGGTAGAATTAGAACATTACCAACAAGTGCTGGGTTTTAAAGCCAATTTGGAGAAGACGGAGGCAATGAATCTCTCACTCCCGGGGACAGAGAGGAAGAGGTTAGCGAAACAATACTTCTTTCAGTGGACCAAGAGTCCCCTGAGATATCTGGGTATCAACCCTGTGTGCAGACAAGATAGCGTAGTTACTCACCTGTAACAGGTGTTCTCCAGGAGCAGCAGGAATCAGTCCTCACTTATGGGTGACGTCGGCGCCGACGGAGCCCTCGCGGAGCAATTTTCCCCAGCTTTCAAAGAAAGCCTTTGGGAATTGCAGCGCGCATGCGCGGTCGTCTTCCCGCCCGAAGGTGCCATCTTAGCCAGTCAGATGACATAGCCAAAAAGACAGCATAAAAATTTGCAAAAAGAACATAAGCAGACGATTGCAACTCCAAGGGGAGGAGGGAGGGTAGTGAGGACTGATTCCTGCTGCTCCTGGAGAACACCTGTTACAGGTGAGTAACTACGCTTTCTCCAGGACCAAGCAGGAAGTCAGTCCTCACTTATGGGACTCCCAAGCTCAAGGCTACCGGAGACCCTAAGCACAAAAATGAGCTCCCTCTAGCTCAGCAGCACAGAAGGATAGAATCTTCGCTGAATTATCACCCACCGGTAGCCCACATCCGGGATGGAGGGTAGGAGTTGCTCAGACCTCAAAGAGATTACGGAGGACTGCCTGTCCGAAAGCACTGTCCCTACGGGACTCCCTCTCGAGACAGTAATGGACCGCAAAAGTCTGGCTCGAAGACCAAGTAGCGGCCCGGCAGATGTCTGCCAGCGGAACAGAGCGGAGGTAAGCCACTGACGTGGCCTTTGCCCGAACGCAATGAGCCGTGACTCGACTTTTTAAGGCGAGTCCGGCTGCCCCATAAGCCCAAGAGATACAGTCCGCAACCCAGATGGACAGAGTACGCTTGGAGACCGGGAGTCCCAATTTATTGGGGTCAAAAGACACAAAAAGCTGAGCAGCTTTACGGTGCTCCCGCGTACGGTCAAGGTAGAAGTTCAAAGCCCTTCTACAGTCCAGGGTATGGAGGACCGTCTCAGCTCGGCTGGAGTGTGGCCTGGGAAAGAAGGTTGGAAGTACCACCTCCTGATTGATGTGAAAAGGGGAGACCACTTTAGGCAGAAACTTCGGGTGAGTCCGTAGGACTACCCTATTCTTGTAGAACCGAGTGTAGGGGGGATCAGACACGAGGGCCTGCAATTCACTTACGCGCCTAGCGGAAGTGAGGGCTATCAAGAACAGTGTTTTCCAAGACAGAAAACGGAGAGAACATGTAGCCATAGGTTCAAAAGGCGGACAGGTGATCCGCTGCAAAACCACATTCAGGTCCCAGTCCGGCGCTGGCGGGCGCAGAGGTGGTTTAAGTAGAAGGAGACCTCGGAGAAACCTCGCTACGAGAGGGTCGCTGGAGAGAGGTCTACCGTCCACCGGCACATGATGTGCCGAAAGAGCACTGAGGTGAACTTTGACGGAGTTGGACTTAAGTCCCAGATTAGAGAGGTGTAGCAAGTACTGCAAGATCACAGACACCGGGCAGGAGAAGGGATCCTGCGACTGTTGGGTACACCAGACTGCAAAGCGACGCCATTTAAGGGCGTAGCATTTGCGGGTAGAAGGGCGTCGCAAAGCCAGGACGACCTCCTCCACCTCCGCCGGCAGGAGAAGGGGAGCAAGGACTACCCTCTCAGCAGCCAGGCCATGAGGTAGAGAGACCTGAGGTTGGGGTGCAGTAGGGACCCCTGATCCTGAGTGAGGAGATCCGGTTGTACCCCCAGAGGGATCGGACCCTCCACCGCCAGTTGCAGCAGGAGCGGAAACCACGGCTGTCTGGGCCAGCGAGGGGCCACCAGGATCATAAAGGCTTTGTCTCGGAGAACCTTGAAAAGAGTCCGAGAGACCAGCGGGATGGGAGGGAAAGCGTACAGAAGGCTCCCCGACCATGAGATCAGAAAAGCGTCCGCCGCAACCCGAAAGGGGTGTGGCTGACGAGAGCAGAAGCGAGGAAGCTGCCGGTTGTGAGGACTGGCAAAGAGATCCATCGTGGGGAGGCCCCACTTGAGGAAGAGCTTCTGAACTACCAAGGGATCCAGACGCCACTCGTGCGGCTGGAGGACCCTGCTGAGTTTGTCCGCAAGGCAATTGTCTTGGCCCGGGAGATAAACTGCCTTGAGGAGAATGCCGTGACTGACGGCCCAAGAGCAGAGCTTCTGAGCCTCCCGGCAGAGGAGAAAGGAGCCCGTGCCCCCCTGTTTGTTCACGTAGAACATGGCAACTTGATTGTCCGTCTGGACAAGGACGGACTGTTGGGAAGTCAGGTGGGAGAAGGCCTTGAGAGCCAGGCGGATCGCCCGGAGCTCCAGGAAGTTGATCTGCTGAGCAGACTCCCACGTGGTCCAGAGGCCCTGAGTACGCGCCTCTTGGCAATGCGCTCCCCAGCCCAGGAGGGATGCATCGGTGGTCAGCACCCGGGTCGGCTGAGGTGACTGGAAAGGCATACCGAATATCAGGTTCGGCTGCCGGAGCCACCACCGGAGAGACGAGATCAGCGGCTCGGAAACGCGCACTAGGTCTGCGAGGCCGCCCGTGGCTTGTCGCCACTGCCGGCGGAGACACCATTGAGCAGACCGCATGTTCAGGCGGGCATTGGGGGTCACATGGACGGTGGAAGCCATATGGCCGAGCAGTCTCAGGAAGCGCCTGGCGGAGACCAGGGGCTGGCTGCGAAAGCGGTCGGCTAGGTCCATGAGCCGCTGAGCCCTGTCGAGCGGTAGGTACGCTCGCGCCTGAGGAGTGTGCAGCCTTGCGCCGATGAACTCGAGATCCTGTGAGGGGAGCAAAGTGGACTTTGCGAAGTTTATGACAAAGCCCAAGTGCTGCAGCAGAGTCACCGTGCGGCACGTGGCGTTGGTGACCTCCTGAGCGGACGCTGCTCTGATGAGCCAGTCGTCGAGGTACGGAAAGACATAGAGGCCGTGAAGCCGGAGATGGGCCGCCACGACCGCGAGACATTTTGTGAAGACTCGCGGTGCGGAGGACAGGCCAAAGGGCAGTACTCTGTACTGGTAATGATTTCCTGCCACCACAAACCTTAGGTATTGGCGGTGGCTTGGGTGGATGAGGATGTGCGTGTAGGCATCCTTTAGATCCAAGGAGCATAGCCAATCTCCCTGCTGGAGGTAGGGCAGAAGGATTCCAAGGGTAAGCATTTTGAACTTCTCCCGCACAAGGAACTTGTTGAGGTTGCGCAAGTCCAGGATGGGTCTGAGGCCCCCTGTTCTCTTTGGTATCAGAAAATACCTTGAATAGAAGCCTTGACCTCTCAGGTGGTGTGGCACCGGTTCCACCGCCTGTTCCTGCAGAAGACCTGCTAACTCCTGAAGGAGCAACTCCCTGTGCAGAGGGGGGCGCGGAGGCTCTCCCGGAAAATAGGAGGGAGGGACCTGATGGAAGTGGAGAAGGTAGCCTTCTCGCACGACCTGAAGCACCCAGGCATCTGCGGTGATGCTGGACCACCTGTGGGCGAAGTGAACCAGCCGGCCTCCGGTGCTGGGGGGAACCAGCGGGGGGGGAGAGGCTATGCTGAGCGAGTCAAAAACCCCCACCCTGCTGAGCAGGGGCTGGTGGTGCAGGCTTGGGGGCTTGCTGCCTACGGGACCCGTTACCCCGTCCCTTGGCCTGCTGGCCCTGTTGGGGAGCTGCAGGGGCCTGATAATGGGGGTATTGTTTGTAGGCAGCCGCCTTCCTCGGGTAAAAGGACTTTTTCCCCGAGCCCTTCTTTTTCTGGGAAGGGGCGGAGGTCTTCCTAGAAAGCCTGGTCCTGGTGAGAGTCTCAGTCTCAATTTGTGCAGCCTTTTCCGCCATGGGCTTGCCAAAGAGGTTTTCGCCTCGGCAGGGGACATCGACCAACTTGTCCTGTACCCAGGGCTCAAGGTCGGACGACTGAAGCCAAGCCTGTCGGCGGGCACCGATGCCGGCTGCGGCTACTCGAGCCGAGGCTTCAAAGCCATCATAGGCTGCTCGGGACATGAACTTTGAGCATTCCCGAATGCCCGTGGACAAGGCTAGGAACCTCCGCAAGGGCTCCTCGGAGAGACCAGCGGAGAATCCGGCTAGCTCTTTAGCCAGATCCCGGAGATACATGCCCATGTATAGCTGGTAAGTCTGGACACGACATGCGAGCATAGAGCCCTGGAAGCACTTCTTGCCAAGGCCATCCAGGTTACGGGCCTCCCTTCCAGGAGGCACCGAGGAGTGCATCTTCTGGCTCTTAAGACGATGCATGGCCGATTCCACTACCATGGAATGGTGTGGCAGCTGTGCCTTTTGAAAGCCAGGGCTCTTGCGGACCCGATAGATAGAATCGACCCGCTTGCTCAGGACCGGCGAGGAGGCCGGACTCTCCCACATGCGGAAGAGTAGTCGTTCCAGCATAGGAGGAACCGGCACAGTAAAGTGTTCCCTCGCGGGAGAGTCATACTGGAGGGCGTCGAGCTCTTCGGCTCGAGGCTCCTCCTCGGGATCCGCAGGGAAGGCCAAAGCCTTGGCCATATCCCTAACGAAGTCCGAGAACCGGGCATCCTCCGGGGGGGACTGCTTCCGAGGCTCGGACTCCGGTGAGTCCGATGGGACACACCGAGTCCGGAAAGAATCAGGTGACTCTTCCTCCTCAGACTCCCAGACCGACTCCGACGAGGACTCGGTGGGGTCGGCCCGGGCAGGGTGCGGCGCCAGCCGCCCCGACGCCGAGGGAGTCGGCGTCGGCGACCTCGGTCCCGAACGGGAGGCCGAGGGTGACCTCGACCGAGGATCGACTCGAGTTCTCATCGACTCGAGGATCGGCTCGGTCTCCGGGGTCGACTTGGACGTCGACGTCCCGGCGGTCGGGGCAGCGACGCCAGCGAAGCCAGCGAGCAGTGCCCTCTGCTGGTCCATGAAGGCAGACAGTCTGCTCTCCAAGGCCGTCAACCTGAGTCCGAGCTCAGGTGACCCAGCAGCCCCCGACTCGGGCCCCGACGGCGTCGGGCCCGACGTCGGCTGTCGCGGAGGCGAGTCCAGAAGGACCACAGGACTTACCCGGGCAGGCATCTCAGACTCCAGGCGAGGTCGCTTCGGGATGTGTTCCTTCTCCAAGGACCCGGGGCGGCTGTCGGGGCTATGCGACCTGGCCCTCGCGGAGCCAGGAGCGTCCACCGACGCCGCCCTCGCGGGTTTTTCCTTCCGACGATGGTCCCCGGAGGGAGAACCCCGGTCGGAGGAGCTCCGGCGACGGTCCGAGCTGGAGCCTTTCGACACGGAGGCCTCCGACGAGGTCCGGGTACGGCTGGGGTCAGCGAAGATCCTCTCACGCTGATGCCGCCGACTTCTCAACGCCTTTGAGGACAGTTTGCTGCAGGGCCCACAGATCAGTTCCTCATGATCCGGGCCCAGGCAGCGGAGGCAAAAGTCGTGTGTGTCGGTTAGTGACATATTTCGGTCACACCGACCACACCGCTTAAACCCACTGGCAGCCATCGGGGGAAAAAGGGCCCCTGCGAGGTCAAAGGACCGGGCTGCCAGGGAAAACGAAAACGAAAGCTGACTAAGTCAGAAAAAACCGAAAAAAGTAAGAGGACTCGAGACCGGCGTCGCGAGTCCGGGCGGGAAAACGATCGGCGTCGAACCGAAAGAAAAAAGGATAAAATAAAGAAGAAAATCAACTTTTTCGCGGGGACAAGACGGGGACGTCTGTAGGGCTCCGCGGAAAAAAGAAGACTGGCTAAGATGGCACCTTCGGGCGGGAAGACGACCGCGCATGCGCGCTGTAATTCCCAAAGGCTTTCTTTGAAAGCTGGGGAAAATTGCTCCGCGAGGGCTCCGTCGGCGCCGACGTCACCCATAAGTGAGGACTGACTTCCTGCTTGGTCCTGGAGAAACAACTATACCAGGTGAACTATGGCCCATTGTGGCAGAAAGTCTTTGCAGATCTTGAGCTGTGGAGTCACTACCTTCTGTCTTGGATGAGGTGCACTGCTAGCGTCAAGATGGTCATGTTACCTAGAATATTATATTACTTTCAACTCTTCCTGTACATGTACCAAACCAAGCTATTATCTTAGCACAGCATAAATTGTTTTAATTCATATGGAACCACCGTCCCCCAAGGGCAGAGCATGCCGGAGGGAGGATTGGCGGTCCTAAACTTACTATGGTGCTACCAGACAGTGCAGCTCACCAACGTGGTGTACTGGCAGGAGGAGGGTCAACGCAACTGGGTTAAAATCGTACAGGCCGAGTGTCCGGGATGATTCAGACATCTGTGCAGAAAACTTACCGTATTTTCCAGCGTATAAGACGACTGGGCGTATAAGACGACCCCCTACTTTTCCTGTTAAAATATAGGGTTTGGCCTATACTCGCCGTATAAGACTACCCCTCTTCAGCGATCCTGAGCTGCTTCTTGCGGCCTGAGTGCTGCTGCTTTAAATACCGGTGAGACCGGCGCTGATCCCTGTACCTGGAGCCGTGTTTCAGCTCTCAGCTGCAGAAAGAAGATCGAGTGTGCCGCCTTTCCCCAACGAGTCCAGGGGAGCGCGGGCAGGTGATTGCAAGTCGGCGGGGGACCGGAGATCGGCGCGGAGGCGCCAGCGCCTCATTGCCGAATAGCGAATCGCCCGGAGACCCTGAGGCAAAAGTGAAGATAGCTGCACATTGGCGATTCTCCCTGCTTTCAACGTGCGGGAAGCACGACTTCTGACCTGGAGGAGGTGAGTGCCTTGCTAGAATCCACGTTTGAAGAAACTTGGACTCCCCTGACCGGTGTGAGCGGGCTGGCGGCCATAGCCATGTGCTCTTGGAACGCATAAGCGTCTTTGCGTTCCAAGCATTTTTGGCGGGTGTGGAGTGTGCCGGAAGTCCTGGGCTGTGCTGAATTTCCTCCTGGGCATCTGCAGCAAGTCTGGGGAGCACTGTTGTATGAGTCCGCATCTTGTCTCTGCCTCCTGATCACAGCGCTAAACCTGAAGAAGGTCTTTATAAGTGCTGCTGACTGCTCAATACTTATAATGTTGCAGGACTTCCTTATGTCTATGGATCACTGCTACTAGTTTTGTGAGCGGAGCGCCATCTGCTGGTCAAGAGCGGGATTTTGCTTCTCTGTACTTTTAAGTCCTCTCAAACATGTACCGGCGTATAAGACGACCCCCCGACTTTTGAACATATTTTCATGGGTTAGAAAGTCGTCTTATACGCCGGAAAATACGGTACTATCTTTTTTTTTGGGCAGGCCGTGCAGACACTGGCTCTCCCGGCCAACACCAGACCCTTTTCACTTCTGCCTGTGGGGGCTAGGATCCATGAAAAAAGGGAAAGGTCTTAGTAAATCAGGCCCTAAAACCTAAAACAAGTAACAGCGATACACCTTTTTTGGTAGAGGGGGGGAGGGGGCATGCACTGTAATCTAGGTTTTGATGACCGGCTCCTATACTTTTAGGCTGGCTCCTAGATTCCAAGAAAATTTGTCAAGGTCTGGTCTAAGTGAAAGGAGTTGACCAATAGGAATAATGAAAACACTGGGATCACATCATCATCTGCCAGGATAATATTGCTTAGCATCCCTCAATCTAGATGTTTCTGCACTTTAGCCGATTCTCACAGCTTGTCCTCGGGCAATCTCTAGGGCTTCACTTCAAAGATCCTTAACAATCCTTTCTAAGTCTTCTCCAAAGACAAGCTTCCTCAGAAGGGAAGTCTGCTCAGCCAAGTCGTAGAAGCTGCATTCACTGACCAGCTCCTGAGCCATAAAAGACATCCTGCTGAAACAGAGGCAGCCACTTTCCTGGTTGAAGTACGAATGAGATCATATACAGCAGTGGCCTAAGTCACAGAAATAGAGTCTGTAGAGCAGTTCTGAGCCTACTTCAGTAAAAAAGGTGAAATTAGGCCTTACCTGCTAATTGACTTTCCTTGAAGACCCCCAGTCCAGTCCCGACCTCACGGTAGTCAACCCCCACCAGCAGCTTGAAGACTGAGCATATCATCTTTTTGATGACATCAGTGTACTTAGGCAGCTGGCACCACCCACCAGTCCCCAGTAACCTACTGACAAAGCAGACTCACATGAGCAACAAATAAGTAGTTAATTTTGACCAATGAATATATGATACCCTACAAACCTATCATCAGACCCCCAAAGCAATCAGGGACCCTCCTTCCCCCAGGAGGAAGGCTTCCTTCTGATCTCCCAGCACCCACCCAACAAGAGTGCTGTCATCACCGTTAATTTTGCAAAAGACTACAGCAAAACATGTAAATGTTATGCAAAACATTTAATTTTCAGTCCTTTTTTTTTTTTAAACAAAAAGAAATGCAGCTCTGTAAGAAAGGCTCCAGAGCCTCAAATGCAATGTGTGCCTTCGATTCAGTCCTGACTCCTGGCGACCCAGAAGCTCCTGGGTTTTCTTGGCAGTGTCACTGGAAGTAGATTGCCAGGCCTTTCTTCCGAGGCAATGGAGGGTTATGTGACTTGCCCAAGGCCACAAGGAGTGCTAGTGGGAATCAAACCCTGGTTGCTTGGTTACCAAGCCAGTGTTCTAACCACTAGGCTACTCCTCCACTCATGCCTCTAGCACCGAGTAAAAAACAATTCCCCGGACTATCTGTGTAATGACCTTTAGGCCTAGGGTCGCTATGCCACCCACTACATGGAGTCAGGGAGGGTTCCGGGACTGGACTGGAGGTACTCAAGGAAAGCCAATTAGCAGGTAAGGCCTAATTTCACCTTCCTTAATGTCCCTCCATTCCAGTCCCGACCTCAGGGATGTACCACAGCAGTATTAACCAAGGACCTGGCCTGGCTTGGCCTGAATCACTGCCAAACCAAATCTCGCGTCCCCTGCCGCCTGAACATCCAGGTGATAATGCTTCTCAAAGGTATGGAGCAATGACCATGTGGCTACCCTGCAAATATCTTCTGATGGATCTAAACTTGCCTCCGTCTACAAAGTCTCCTGAGCCTGGGTTGAATGGGCTTATAACCCTACGGGTACCAACTTCCGGTGCAACAGGTAAGCAGAATGTCGGTGTCTACTACATTTGGAGAAGGAGGTGCTCGAGGATGGAGAGGACAGGGACCGTAAGGACCTCCTTAGGTGGGGGGGGGGGGCCTCTTACTGGAGGATTTTGAGTTCCTCTGTGTGAGGATCCTCCTCCGACTCCATGGTGAGGGACAATGCCTTTGCCATTTCCCAGACAAACTCGAGGAATGAGGTGTCCTCGGGCGGGGACCAGCACACCAACGCTGGCAGGGACAGATCTGAAGGGAGGTCACAGTGTGCCTCCAGGGAAGCCTCGTTCTCGGATTCACAGTCCGAGTAGTCCATCGAGGACTCAAGACCTGACGGCTCTAAGGGCATCGTTGGGTCTGGCCTTCGGTGAACCGCGGCTGATGATTTTCCGGAGCCAGAAGCACTTGCCGGGGAGGATCTTGCTCTCAAGGACTGGAAGCAGGATCGAGACACTTGCCAATGGTCAGCTCGAGGCATGGGGCTCTCGAGGATCTCCTTGGCAGCCCAGGGAGTCCTCAGCATCGAGGTCCCTGTGGTCTAAACATGTGCAATGGCAGGGCCGGGCATCGACACTTGCTGCATAAGAACATAAGATATGCCATACTGGGTCAGACCAAGGTCCATCAAGCCCAGTATTCTGTTTCCAACAGTGGCCAATCTAGGTCATATGTACCTAGCAGTTTCCCCAAGAGACACAAGTTTCACAATGCTTGTACTGGGTCAAGCATTGATATCTTCAGTCACTTCTTAATAACGGTTTATGGACCTTTCCTCCAGGAACTTGTCCAAACCTTTTTTTAAACCCAGCTACACTAACAGCCTTTACTACATCCTCCGGTAACAAATTCCAGAGTTTGATTACACGTTGAGTGAAAAAATATTTTCTTTTATTAGTCTTAAATAGTTTACCCTGTAGCTTCATTGCATGTCCCCTAGTCTTTCTATATTCTGATAACGTAAACAATTGATCTACGTTTACCCGTTCCACTCTGTTCATTAATTTATAGACTTCTATCATATCTCCCCTCAGCTGTCTCTTTTCCAGGTTAAAGAGCCCTAACCTTTTTAGCCTTTCTTCATAGGAGTATCCTTCCATCCCCTTTACCATTTTGGTGGCTCTTCTCTGAACTTTTTCTAAAATCGCTATATCCTTTTTAAGATACGGTGACCAGAATTGCACACAATATTCAAGGTGCGGTCTCACCATGGAACGATATAGAGGCATTATAATATCTTTTGTTTTATTTTCCATTCCTTTCCTTATCATACTTAGCATTCTATTTATAAATTAATGAACGGAGTGGAACGGGTAAACATAGATCGATTGTTTACGTTATCAGAATATAGAAAGACTAGGCGACATGCAATGAAGCTACAGAGTAACCTATTTAAGACTAATAAGAGAAAATATTTTTTCACTCAACGTGTAATCAAACTCTGGAATTTGTTACCGGAGGATGTAGTAAAAGCTGTTGGTGTAGCTGGGTTTAAAAAAGGTTTGGACAAGTTCCTGGAGGAAAGGTCCATAAACCATTATTAAAAGGGACCCAGGAAATCACTGCTTGACCCAATACCCCGATCGGGAAGAGCACGCCGGAGCAATGTGCCTCCCACAGCCTGCTCTGCCCAATCGGGGCTGAGCAGCCACCGTTTAAAGAGAGCGTTGGCAGGCGCACCCGCGCCTGAGGGCCTCGCCAGAGGGCCCTTTGGCGTGGCCCTTAGGCAGTGGTCCTTTCACTGATCCATTGATCTCCTAAGAACAGCTACTAAGAAGCCTAGCCCTCTCACCACAACATCCCGAAGGAAGTCCCCCACCGTCTCCTTCACCGGCTCCTCTCTACACCCCATAATCGCCCAAATATCGACTGCAACAACTCTTAGACTGGACTTGCTGCATTTCATCGGTCTGCCAAGGACACATTGAAAAAACCCCACAACAGAAGTTATACAGAATCTCTACAAACGTGCTCCAGCCAAGTATTCGCTTCCCTGAACCAGAGACACTCCACCGCTGTAAGGCACAGGAGAGGTAACCTAGAAATAGTATACTAGTTATCAATTTTCCAGGCTTTATTGTTTAACCCTCAGCTGCTGTGTTATTACTATCGGTAAACAGTAAAAGGGATGTTAACTGCTCTACTAAATAGCTCCAATGTAACCAATACCTTGTAACAATACCTTGTAATAATGCTGTCTCTACTACTATAACAATGTATCAACTGTGAGGTATTGACAAGTCTCTCACAAAGCTGTACCCTAGCTCCCCACCTCACATTACCATCTCACATAGATACTGAGAAAACACTGTACCTCATATACTCCATTTATCTCAAACCTCAATATATCTCCAGGTACCATTGGATGCCCTTCACAAGCAACAGAGATAATACTAAAGAAAGCTAATCATGCCTACCTCAACCCTAACCTTCATCTTTCTCTATACCATTGCCATGACCATCCATGACTCTGATTCATCCATACATGATCACAACCCTATCCCAGTATTCCTAGGATCAAATAGAAAATATCACTACAACTATCATCAACCTCATCCAAACCTACAACACAAGAGACAGACACGCCTGCTCTACATAACACTGGAGACCATTACTAACAAAAAGATCAACAAAGAGGACGTGCTACACGAGCTCAGGTATGCACTCATCAAAGCACGATCTGTGCGCAACAAATTGCCAGCCATCACAGACCTAATATCCAACTACAACCTAGACCTTCTAATGGTCACTGAGTCATGGCTCTCTGACTCAGACACTGCCCTAATTAACCAAATCACTCCCCCTAACTTCTCACTCTTCGCTTGTAACAGAGATAACAGAAGAGGTGGAGGAGTCTTCATAATAGCAAAGTCCGAGCTGCAATACCGAGTATCCCTAACCAGGAGCTCCCAGCACCTGGACACTATAACTATCACAAATAGAAGCAACTCTATCAATCTCATTTATTCGGCACCAAACGCAGTATCAGAAGATTTCTCGGATATAATAAACTTGGCCTGCTACCCTGATAACCCCAACAAACCAAACTGGTTGTTAGGTGATTTTAACCTTGCCTCTCTACACCACGACTTATCTAGTACATTCCTCGATGCAATGACAGACCTTGGATACAAGCAAATTGTGCACAACCCCACACACAAACAAAGGAACATCCTTGATCTGATATTCATTCCACCAGCAGTCACGAGCTTAAATAATCATACCCAACCATCTATTATCCCAGTCCCTTGGTCAGACCATAGCCTGATCATATTTCAGATACCAACAAATCCAAACACTCTCACACAGCCAGTCACATCAACAGCAAGCTCAGGGCAATTTAAGCCGCTAGACATTGAGATCCTCACTAAACAAGCGCTGCCAAAACTTTCCAAGCCAATGGACAACCTGAACGAACTGATCTCTAACTGGAACGACACTCTCTATCAGTATGCCCATCAACCAACCATGAACAAGAAGCTCCCACCCAAGAATCGCTCCAATAAAAAACAGGATGCCCCATGTTTCTCTCCAGAACTACGCACATCTCTACTTCAACTGAGGAAGTTAGAAAGAAAGTGGAGACACATCCACAACAGCGAGGATCAAGAAGAGTATCTTATTCACCTCAAAAATCATCGCGAACTAACTTGGGCCACAAGGAAAGAATTCCACTCCGATCTTCTCAGCAAAGCACTAAACAGACCACGTGATCTCTTCAATTTAGTAAAAACGTTAACCAAAGAACCATCACCACCACAACAAGAATCCATACAACCACAATTATATGTGAACTTCATCCAATCCAAATTGGTCAAGGCGAATACAACTTCTTCACAAGTACTAATCCAACCCCCCCAAGCTCAAGCTTCACTCGATAAATTCTCACCTCCATCAAGAAAAACCATCGAAGAGATTATCGCCACCATAAACACCACCACAGCACCAAATGACCCATGTCCAGCACACTGGATCAAAACCTTACGTGCCGAACTTAGCCCTTGCATAGCTAAGATTGCAAATATCTCCTATCTAACTGGGGTTTTCCCTACTGCCCTTAAACAAACATCAATTCGCCCACTGCTAAAAAATATCCAGATGGACCCAAAGAAGGAAGAGTCTTACCGCCCAATTTCCAGTATTCCCTATCTAGCCAAGATACTTGAGAAGGAAACTCAGAGGCAGATCCAACAACACATAGACACAGCAGCCCCGTTGGACCCATGCCAACACGGATTCCGAGAAGCTCATGGAACTGAAACACTCATGACTTCACTATTCAACAAACTCATTTGTGGGATTGACAACATTCACATGGCCATTGCAATGATTTTCCTGGACATATCAGCGGCATTTGACTCAGTTGACCATAATATTATGCTAGCTAGACTTCACGAAAAAGGCATCCATAACCTTGCCTGGGACTGGTGCAAATCATACCTAGAAGAGCTTTGGCAACAGGTCCGTACAGGCAACATTACATCTGAACCCTTCCAACAGAAACAAGGAGTACCCCAAGGCTCATTTCTATCTGCGCTACTTTTTAACATATACATGCAGCCAATCTGCCAAATCACCAGAGACTTCGGTATATCTTGCCTATTATATGCAGATGACGTGCTAATTTTCACACCAATCAATGTATCAAATCCTGATTACTCTGCACTAATCAACTGTTTCTATGCAATAACCGACTGGCTTCTCAATCAGAACATGAGAATAAATTTCAAGAAAACCGAAGTGCTCATAGCCACAAGAAACAAGCAATTTTCTCCACCAACCACCCTCATAGTAAGAGAAGCAGAACTCCCGATCAAGGCCTCCATAAAGTACCTCGGTGTGATACTCGATCAACAGCTCAATCTTAAGGAGCACATAAAGAACACCGTAAGAACAATCTACTACAAACTAAAAACACTGCGTCACCTGAAACCAATGCTGGAGACCAAGGATTTCCGTACAATTTTCCAAGCAATAGTCACACCGCACTTCGACTATGCAAATATCATCCTTCATGGCCTCCCCAAGAATACACTAAGTCCACTTCAACTGGCGATGAATGCGGTAGCCCGCATCTTATCTGGAGCTTCAAAAAGAGATCATATAACACCAATACTGATCGATCTACACTGGCTCCCGATAAACTGCAGAATAATATATAAAACTCTCCTCATCACATTCAAGGCCATTAATAAAATATCCCCTGCATCGATCTCAAATCTCCTCACCCACGCACCGAACAATAGATCCAGGAGACTAGTAGCAGAAAACACACTAGTTACTCCTAGTATCTCCACAAAATGGACACAACAAACCACTAACAGAGCTTTTGTGTCTTATGCTCCCAAGTGCTGGAACAAACTACCTCCTAGCATCAGATCAATCAGGGACATCACCCAATTCAGAAAGTCCATCAAGCACTACTTATTCACTTTGCACTTCAAGTTACCATACACACCCTAGAATTGTCTTCCGCCTCTCTCATCTAACTCCTACACATAACAAACCAGAAAAGGTTTAAAATGCGAAAATACTGCATCTCGTCAAACACTATACCTTGATGTAACATATTAAAATGTGAAAATACTGCATCTCGTTAAATACTATACCTTGATGCAACATATTTAATTGTATATAGTTATCCCCTGTTCACACCCAGTTTACCTTCCCTGTTATCTGTAAACCTAGACCAGTTATATATTGATAGGTATTTTGTTGTTTAATGTAAACCGCACTGATGATGAATAGTGCGGTATATAAAAACTGTTAAATAAATAAAATAAATAAATAAAAATACAAGCATTGTGGAGCCTGTGTCTTTTGGGGAAACTGCTAGGTACGTATGTCCTAGATTGGCCACTGTTTGAAACCGGATATTGGGCTTGATGGACCTTGGTCTGACCCAGTATGGCAATATCTTATGTTCAAGCCATACTGGCACCCCTCAGTACCTTTCTAATCTGGTTTATCTCCATACTCCTCAGTGTTCACTCCTGCTCATTCACTCTAATTGTATGTCCCTCCTTTCCCACTCGCTAGCACACCTAGAGTCCACCCGCAATTTCGCCTTCTTTCTCTGTCTCAAAAGCACAGTTACTTACCTGTAACAGGTGATCTCCGGAACAGCAGGAATTAGTCTTCACATATGGGTACGTCGGCGCCGACGGAGCCCGCACGGAAATGCTCCCCAGCATCCAAACAGAAAGCTTTTGGGAGCATCCCTCGCGCCTGCGCGGTGACTTCCCGCCTTTCCCACTGTCTCTCCCCAGTTGAGTTTCATAGCTGAGACCGAAGGAGAGAAGAGGAAAGGAAATAGATAGATACAACTCCTAGGGGAGGCGGGTGGGTTGTGAAGACTAATTCCTGCTGTTCCGGAGATCACCTGTTACAGGTAAGTAACTGTGCTATCTCCAGGAACAAGCAGGAATGAGTCTTCACATATGGGGACTCCCTAGCTGTGGGTGCCAGGGGAGATCCCATAAAATGCGCCTCCCTGGAACAGGACGGCATTTCCCAAACCTGGATATCCGGCATCCCCTGGGGGATGGAGGGTAGGAGTTGAATAGAGCAGAGCTGTAGAGGAACAGCGAATCTAAAGACTACAGGGAAAAAAGTCTTTAGAAGGTATGTCAAGTATCATCAAAACATTTAATGAACTAGCACAATATAGAGCTTACCTACTGGATTGTAGGAAGTAGACTGTAGATGCAGTAGCGGAATCTTCAAGGTGACTCCACAGCAGCGAGGAAGTACCACCAACCTGGAATGGGCAGGTGACCAAGGTGTCAACCGGGGCAGGAGAAGATCGGCAGGTCCCCAATGAAAAGCTTTATGGGAAAAGCTGAGAACTCATTTAGGTACAGAGTCATAAACATTGAGGACTAAAAGAAGACGACTGACCGATCTGGAAAATTAGCCCAGTCCGGAAGGGAAGAGAGGGTATGTAAAAAAGCCCCTATTCCCAAGGAGAACAGAAGTGTACTCAGGAACACTGAAGGTGTACACTGTCCTTCCTAGCTGTTAAGCGATAGGAAGACATAGAGGTTTGAGACTGCACAGATAGGGAGATGTATAACAAAAATAGAAGCTGTTGACGTCACAGCAGCAATGGTTAGTATAACCCGTCCCAGTCACTGAGCCGTATGATAATAGGCAAGTTGACTGTCCGGACCCCATAAGAAAATAAAAACCTAAGCACCGACGGTCAGGGAGATAGGTAGACACAGGGTGCTATGGACATCTCCCAATATGCGTATGCTTATATACATATATATATATGTATATCCGGAAGACATACATATCTATACCTATGAGAATATATGTATGTAGACAAGGAGTTTTTTTTTTTAAATATATATATCTACATATAGACATGTAGATAGACATATGTATAGGTAGACGTGGGATGGCTGACGCCCACCCAGGGTACCAAACATGTATGCCCCCATACATAAAAATAACGTTTCAGAATACATGCCTGCAACTGAGCCACAGAAAACCCATTCACATGGGTTATGTGACGGGAAAAAATTCACCCAATAATAGGGGGCAAAACCCACCTGAAGAAATATAGAGAATCGATTTCTGTGGAGCAGGAATGTAGGTCAGTGGAAGAACCAGTATGGTTGCGTGAAAAACAGAGGATAACAGTAGTCTGGCAAGAGTACTCAGCAGTACTGTAGGACTCTGATCCGTCCAAAGAGAATGCATAGACGAAGATACCAGAGTGACCCCCCAAGGGGTTCAGGGGTATCATGTATGATAAAGGAGCATGCGTTGTCCAGTGGAGTAGAAGAACAGAATGCCAAGCTGTAAGGAACAGGAGTATATTCCGGTCAGATTGGGAACTCTGTGGACATTCACGCAGAAAAGCTTGTCTGCTGTATATGAAAGACCCTCAGAGACAAAGGTCAATGCTCTGTGGTAAGGGCCCAGAGTAGAAGCTTCTCTGAAGGTTGCCGAGAGCATTGTGCAGGAGAATTATAAGATAAAACTGACAGAAGTCAGGCGTGTTGCCACATCCGAGGAAAGGATATGGCTAGAAGAAGATAAGCTGCAGTGAATAGTATTATGCAGAATGGTTGCAAGCAGCTTGCAATGAGCATTAAAGTAATCACTGAAACTCCCGCATATACAGCAACTGAACAAAACGACAGAGGGGATTCTCCTGTAGAAAACAGAGAGAAAACAGACAAAGGCAGCGGAGGGCAACTCCGTCCCTGTCCGATGAGTTATTCAGAGCACGCAGTGAAGGAAAAAACAAACAGGCTACACTGGAAGAAAAAAAGCATTTCAGTATGGCACCAACTCAAGCAGGGGAACCCTGGAAGAGAGGGGGGGAAGTGACTTACCCTAGGGTAAGGCAGCTGAAGGAAAAGATGTCCATATGGGGACAGAAACTATCATGGGATAGTTGTGACCTTCCTTCGTGGTAGTAAGAACGGGAGAATTCTGCAACCCATGGACAAAAGTATCCGAGGGCATAGCATACTGGAAAAGAAACCAGTGTAGAGTTTGAAGAGTAAACCTCTGCTAAGGGGAAGTTAACTGTAGATTGCAATACACAGGAACCTATGGTCGCTGGTTATGAGCAGACTGGGTAGAGTCTGGAGACTTCAGACTAGGATGAGATGTCCCTTGCTTGGGTACACCGGGAGAATGGGCAAAAGAAGGATGAAACTTTCCCTTCTTCGGGAAAGAAGGTTTGGCAGGACATTTCCCACGTCCTGGGGAAAAAGAGGGCTCAGGATGGCTTCCAGAACTAGGAAAGTCAGTGGAGCAATGAGCAACCTGCTGTAAAGCTTCTCTATTGAAAAGATTGTCTCCAGTGCAAGGAGAATTACCCAGTGTATGTTTTGCCCATCTGCTCAAGTCTGAAGCCTGCAGCCACGCTGTACGACACGCTCCAATGGCAATAGCAGAGGATCTGCTAACAGACTCAAAAGAGTCTAGAGAAGCGCGAGAAAGGAACCAAGAGATATTCCTGCTATGATTAAGAAGCAAGGAATAGACAGAGGCCTTGGGTTCTGACAAAAAAGGAGACAAAAGAGATAACTTCTCTGTGACCTCCTGAAGTGTGAGACTCATATAAAAAATATATGAAATAATTCTTGAAGCCAACATAGAAGTTTGGAAGGTTTGACGTCCAAAGGCATCAAGTGCTGTAGATGCACGACCTGGTGGGAAAGAAGAATGTTTCTTCTTGCTTCTGACCTTCCTCATTGCTGATTCCACTACAATGGAATGGTGCGGAAGTTGGCTTTTCTGAAACCCCGGAGAGGGAGGCACCTGATACAGAACATTCATGGCTGTAGAAGGCGCAGGAACCTTTAAAGGTGATTCCCAAATCCTCAGAAGAAGGTCCTGCAAAGACTGATGCAAAGGAAGCATTATGGTTTCCTTTTCTGCAGGATCTCGGTCAAGAGTAGGACCAGGAATAGGAATGGCAAGAAAGGCTGCCATGTCAAGGAGAAATGCCTGAAAAGAAGGATCTCCCAGAGGAACTATTCCTGGGCAGGCTGAGGTTGAATGAGCAGCGCGAACACCAGAAGACCTACTGGACTGGTGTATAAAAAGAATCCTGCTAGATGGAGAACGATACTGACAGTTCTGATTCGAGGCAGTTAGTATTGCGTCGTCAGTTCCTGGTATCGATTCCAAGCTAGGCATAGAAAGGATCGAAGGCACCGATGGAACTGCAGGAAACGACGTCGACACCGGTACCGGCATCGGGGACGTTAATGCCATCGTAGCAGGTATCGGAGGTTGCCGAAGCGGTACCGAGGTAACCAGAGAGCTTTGGTGATCATCCCCGGTACTGCGTAGTCGGAGGCGACATGGATCGGCTCCGAAACGCGTCGGGACCAAGTCATCTAGACTGGAGATGGATTCCAGACTGGGCATCGAACCGAGCGTCGGTGGTGGAATCGGCGATGCCGCTACCTGAAGGTCAATCGGAATCGTATCGATCGGTACTGAAGGCACCGAGGACGACGCCCGGTGAAGAGAGGAACACTCGACCCCGGCGCCGATGTCAGGGTATCGGTACCGCTCGAAGCCGGTACCCCCCCAAGCCTGGCGTAGATAGAGGAAAGCCCATCCGGAGCGCATCGGTCGGCCCCGAAGGTACCCAGGGCACCAGATGACGATCCCTGGTGAGGAGTGGAACACTCGACACCGATGCTGACACCGGGGCATCGGTACCGCTCGACGCCGGTATCAACCCCGCGGTTGGCTGGGATACAGGAAATCTAGACTGGGTCGCATCGATCGGCCCCGAAGGCACCGAGGACTCCCAACGACGATCCCTGGTGAAGAGCGGAGCACTCGACACCGATGCCGGGGGGATCAGCACCGCTCGAAGCCAGCACCAACCCCGCGCATGGCTGGGAAGCAGGAAAACCAGTCTGGGTCGGGT
The DNA here is from genome assembly GCA_033557465.1 of Ichthyophis bannanicus. Lineage (NCBI taxonomy): Eukaryota > Metazoa > Chordata > Amphibia > Gymnophiona > Ichthyophiidae > Ichthyophis > Ichthyophis bannanicus. Next base: position 259,434,958 of record CM066044.1, read on the forward strand.
CGATCGGTCCCGAAGGTACTGAGGACACCGGACGACGACCCCTGGTGAAGAGTGGAGCACTCGACACCGGTGCCGATGCCGGGGGAGTGGCACCGCTTGAAGCCAGTGCCAACCCCGCACATGGCGGGGACATAGGAAAGCCAGTCTGGGTCGAGTCGATCGGCCCCAAAGGTACCGAGGACACCAGCTGATGATCCTCGGTGAAGAGTGGAGCACTCGACACCGGTGTCGATGCCTGGGGATTGGTACCGCTCGAAGCAGATACCACCCCCGAGCATGGCTCAGGTATGTTCTGTGAGGAGTGAACCCCAGGAACAACCTGAAACCCCGTAAATGCTTTGGAGCCCGAAGACTCCCGCCGGGGTCTTACTGCCAATGGGGTCTTGAGGGCAAGGCCGGAGCCGTCATCATGCTGGGCATGAGACCTACCCATCAAGAATTGGCCAGTCTTAACAGACTTTTTGTGGGTTACCTGATCCTGGAGAGAAGAATAAACCAGTGTCCTCACCTCAGGAGGAAAAACGGCATCGAGGGATACCCGAAAAAGAGAAGGTCTTCTCTCGATACTAAAGCCTGATGGACCCATGGAAAAGGGGTCAGGACCCAAACAGGATAGAAACCAGGCACTGGAGTCTAAAAAGAAAACTAAGTTTCCGCAGTGAAGGCACTTCTTAGGGGAAGAAGGCTCCATGTTGGAAAGGCCTGTTAGGCCTCGATTAGATAAAAGAAAAAAACCCGAGAAGATATTTCTCTAAGTTTGAAAAGAAAAGAATAAAGCACCGGTGGTGCCGGTATCGGCGGGAAAGACAGCCGCGACCAAAAGAAAACAAGAAAAAAGGGATTTTAAACAAAAACGTTTCTGCGGTGACAGGAGGTACGTCCTGTTGGCTCCGCGGAAAAACGAAAACTGAGGAGAGACAGTGGGAAAGGCGGGAAGTCACCGCGCAGGCACGAGGGATGCTCCCAAAAGCTTTCTGTTTGGATGCTGGGGAGCATTTCCGTGCGGGCTCCGTCGGCGCCGACGTACCCATATGTGAAGACTCATTCCTGCTTGTTCCTGGAGATTCTATGGAACTCCCTCCCTCTGGACCTCTTACTGGAACTCTCCTTCACAAAAGTGAGAACTAAAATAAACCACTGAATTGAAAAAAACACTATATGGCCACCCTGAATGCCTATAAGGAAGTCATAAATACTGCAAAAAAAATAATTACCATACAAATATCCTAAATAAAGCCATTAACTGCCCAAGGGAGCTCTATGAAATTGTCAAATCCATGACTAAACCACCACAAAAGGATGTGAACGCAAGTAACATTAATCCACAAACCCTGGCCAACCACTTTGCAACCAAACTAAAAGCCAATAACCTCACACTCTTTTCTCCCCCCTCCGATAATCAAACTAACCTCAATAAATGGCATTCCTTTCACCTCATCAAGGAAAAACAACTCCTAGATACAATTACAAGGATTAGCACCACCACCTCTCACTTAGACCCATGCCCTGGATAAAAGCTACAAAAACGGAACGAACATAATCAACCAATCTCTCTCCCTTGGGAATATACCAAGAGAACTTAAACGTTCTGCCATCTGACCCATACTTAAAAACAGGATTCTAAACATAGAAGACTCATACAGGCAAATTGCCAGCATACCATTTCTAGCAAAAATTATTGAAAAAAAACTGTTCAATAACAACTCCAGAATTTCACTGGTATGGACAATGCGAACAAGGCCTTCATACTCATATTTATAGACATAATGGCTGCCTTCGACAATGTAGACCATAATATACTCCTATCAAGGTTTGCACAACTAGGTCTAGCAGGGACTGTCCTCCAATGGTTCAGATCCTAGTTATCCGACCATACCCAATATGTAAAAACTGCATATGAATCTTCATCACCCTTCCCCCAGGAGCAAAGTATCCCACCGGGATCTGCACTTTCTGCCCTCTTGTTCAACCTCTATATTCAACTTCTATGCACAATTTTCAAAAATTACAAAATTGGGTATCACCTTTATACAGACAACATCCTGCTTTACTCCCAGATTGATGTAAATAACCCCACATACCACAATCTAATTGAATGTGTACAGGGAGCAGAAAAATAGCTAAATATAAAACAACTTCAAAATTAACCTTAAGAAAACTGAAGTACTTGTCACCACCAGAAACCATAGTTTCACTCCCTCCCCCCCCCCCCGTCCCCCCCAAACAATTCACATACTCAACACCACCATCCCAGTAAAGCAAGAAGTTAAATATCTGGGCATCATTTTAGACAAAACCCTTAATATCGAAGCACATATAAAACAAACTGCCAGAACCATTTTTTCAAGTTACGAACCGTGCAACACCTCAGACCCCTCCTTGCCCCCCATCACTTCAGAACGGTAGTCCAAGCAATAATCACACCCCACTTGGACTACTGTAACTGCCTCCTATATGGATTACCCAAAAAGAACAAACTATCTCCAGATAGCCAAAAATGTCACTGCCAGAATCATAACCAAGGCACACCTAATGGACCATATCACCCCCATCTTGCACAATCTCCATTGACTTCCAATATCAAGTCGTATAAAATATAAAACGATAATCACTACTTTCAAGCTACTCAACAATATTGCACCTTCCTATCTGACATCTCTTATAAATGTTCAATCTGACGCCAGAAACAAAAGAACAAGCAAGCAGAACCTCCTCAACGTCCCAACATCTATCCGCAAAACCAAACAAATAAAAAGCAACAGAACATTCACCGACTCAACCCCTGTCCTATGGAACTCTCTGCCAGACTCACTACGATCAAAGACTTACAAGCTTTCAGGAAGGAATTAAAGACACTTCTCTTCATAGAGCACTACAGCAACCACAACGTCAGCAGCACCTAATCAGCTCCATCCTGCAGTCCCCACACCAGATATAATCTCTGCAAAAAGCATAAATTGCAACTGACATTTGTAGCATTACACATCCAGTAGTAATATATGTAAACAGTTCCTGGAGTAACTACATGTCAAAAAGCAACGGACCCAGCACAGATCCCTGGGGTACACCACTATTCACCTTTCTCCATTGGGAAAATTGGCAATTTAGCCCTACCCTCTGCTTTCTAACTTTTAACCAGTTCCTGATCCACAATAGTACACTGCCTCCTATCTCATGACTCTTTAGTTTTGCCAAAAGTCTCTCATGAGGGACCTTGTCAAAGGCTTTCTGAAAGTCCAGATACACAATATCAACCGACTCACCTTTGTCCACCTGATTATTCACTCCTTCAAAAAAACATAACGGATTAGTAAGACAAGATTTTCCTTGTCTAAAGCCATGTTGGCTGTCTCCCTTTAGGTCATCACTATCTACATGCTGAGTAATTTAATTCTTTATGATGGTTTCTACCATTTTTCCCGGTACTGATGTCAGGCTCACCGGTCTGTAGTTTCCCGGATCACACCTGGAACCCTTTTTAAAAATTGGTGTTACATTGGCGAACCTCCAATCTTCAGGTATTAGAGATGATTTTAATGATAGTTCAGATTACTAATAGCAGGTCTGCAATCTCATATTTCAGTTCTTTCAACACCCTTGGATGTATACCATCCGGCCCAGGTGATTTGCTACTCTTCAGTTTATTTAATAGCTGTAATACATCTTCCCGATGTATCAATATTTCCTTCAATTCTTCCGCACCTTTAAATACCACTTCAGTCATGGGTAGCATCCCTACATCTTCCTCAGTAAAGACTGAAGCAAAGAATTCATTCAGTCTCTCCGCTATCACCTTGTCACCTCTTAGTATTCCTTTAACCCCTTTATCATCTAATGGGACAACTGACTCTCTCACACGTTTTTTGCTACGAATGTACTTGAAAAGGTCTTTACTTCGCGTTTTTGCTTCCGCAGCAAGCTTCTTCTCAAATTCTCCCTTTGCCTGCCTTGCATTTGACTTGCCAGTGCTTGTGCTGTTTCCAGGTTTCGTCGTTTGGCTCTTTTTTCCATTTCCTGAAAGATGCTTTTTTTTGGCAACAACAGCCTCTCTGACATCACCTTTAAACCATGCTGGCAGTTTTTTGGACTTCCTTCCACTTTTCTTAAAGCATGGAATACAGCTGGTCTGGGCTTCCAAGATAGTATTTTTCAACAACAGCCAAGCCTAATGTACGTCTTTAACCTTTGCAACTGCTCCTTTTAGTTTTTTCTTAACTGTCTTCCTCATTTTATCATAGTCTCCCTTTCGAAAGTTAAAAGGTAGTATTGTGGATTTCCTTACTATTCCTCCTCCACTAATTAAATCAAAGGCGATCATGCTATGATCACTATTGCCAAGTGGCCCCAACAACCTTATCTCTTGCACTAGATCTGGTGTTCCACTAAGGACTAGGTCTAATATGGCTTCACCTCTGGTCAGTTCATGAACCAGCTGCTCCAAGAAGCAGTCATTTATTTCATCTAGGAACTTTATCTTCCTAGCATATCCTGACGTGACACTGACCCAGTCGATACCGGGGTAGTTGAAATCACCCATCATTATTACTGCGCTGTAACTTTTGTTAGCTTCCTTGATTTATTTGAGCATTTCTTCATCCATTTGGTCATTCTGGCCAGGCGCTCGATAGTACACCCCCACTGCCATTGCCTTCCCCCTTTTACATGGAATTTCAATCCATATAGATTCTACAGCAGATTTTGTTTCCTGCAAAACTTTAATCCTTTCTGACTCAATGCCCTCTCTAACATAGAGAGCAACCCCTCCACCAATTTGATCAGCTCTATCATTTTGCTATAGTTTATACCCAGGTATCAGTGTCCCACTGGTTGTCCTCCTTTCACCATGTCTCTGATATTCCAATCATATCCAACCTTTCATTTAGTGCTATATATTCTAACTCTCACATCTTATTTTTTAGATTTCTAGCATTTGCATACAAGCATTTTAGAGAATGTATTTTATTCATATTAATTTGGCTATTGTTAGACATGGGTAATTTGGGATCTTTAAGCTCTGTCTGCTCCATACTTGAGGGCATTTGGGCCACTTTACTCTTTTGTGGAACCTCTCTGATTTTGGTAGTATCCTTAAAAGATACATTCTTCCAAACCATCCGCTCTTGGGCGACTGTCGGCTTTCCCCTAATATCTAGTTTAAAAGCTGCTCTATCTCCTTTTTAAAGGTTAATGCCAACAGCCTGGTTCCATCCCGGTTAAGGTGAAGCCCATCCCTTTGGAAGAGCCCCTCCTTTCCCCAGAATGTTCCCCAGTTCCTAACAAATCCAAAACCCTCATCTCTGCACCATTGTCTCATCCACGCATTGAGATTCCGGAGCTCTGCCTGCCTTTTGGGTACTGCGTGTGGAACAGGAAGCATTACAGAGAATGCTACCCTGGAAGTTCTGGATTTCAACTTCCTACCTAAAAGCCTAAATTTAGCCTCCAAAACCTCCCTACCACATTTTCCTATGTCATTGGTACCGACATGTACCAAGACAACAGACTCGTCCCCAGCACTATCTAAGACCTTGTCTAGGTGGCATGTGAGGTCCGCTACCTTCGCACCAGGCAGGCATGTTACCAGGCGATCCTCATGTCCACCAGCCACCCAGCTATCTACATGCCTAATGATCGAATCACCAACTATAACGGCTGTCCTAACCCTGTCCTCATGGGCACATGGCCCTGGAGAAACGTCCTCAGTGCGAGAGGGTTTTACATCACCTGGAGGACAGGTCCTAGTTACAGGATCACTTCCTGCCACACCAGGGTGATGCTCTCCTGTCACGTGACCTCTCTCCTCCATGGCAACAGGAATGCTGCCAGACTGGAGGTGGGACTTCAGGACTATATCCCTGTAGGTCTCGTCTATGTACCTCTCTGTCTGTCTTATGCTTTCCAAGTCTGCTACTTTAGCCTCTAGAGAACGGACTCGTTCCCTGAGAGCAAAGAGCTCCTTGCATCTAGTGCACACGTAAGACCTCTCACCAACTGGGAGAAAATCATACATGTGACACTCAATGCAAAAGACTGGAAAGCCCCCATCCCGCTGCTGGACTGCTGTCTGCATCTTAATTGCAAGTTTGTGTTTAGATCTAAGTTCTTTACTTACTAAGGGTTGCTATGGATGTTTATACTAATAAAACTATACCTAATACCTGTAATATACCTTGTTCACCTGAAGCTTAACTAATCTCAGGTCCTTAGTGTATGACTGATTTGGGTAATAAGCTTCACCTGAGAGCACCACCTGTCTTTTAAGATGTGTAAGTACCTATATAAAGCTACGATTATCCCAGGGGTGGGTGGGTGTGGGGGGAGGGAGGGAGGGAAATAACACTTATTAAAAGAGGGCTGCATTTTTTCAGGGTTCTTGCTAAGTATAAAGGAGTCTGTCTGTCTGTTTTTTTTCCGCTCCATTTCGGGATATTTTTCCTCTTTTATTTTACCTTGTTTCACACTCCATATTGTGGGCTGGGAGTTATTATTTCGTATAACATTACTGTGAAATGTACATTGTTTCATTGCCTTGTATTACCTTCTTTTTACCTTAATAAAGAGGTTTTAAATGGGGGGGAAAAAAAAAAGAGGGCTGCTACACAGTACCCTGTCTTGTGCTGCTGAGGTAAGCTATATTCTGATTTGATTTAAATTATAGCTCTTAGCTACTGCTAGGCTCTAACTTCTTAATTTAAACTACAAGCTCTCTGCTGGGTTCTAAATTTAACCAGAAAGCTCTCTTCTGTGTTTTAAATTTAAGCTAAAAGTACTTTGCTGATGCTAAGCCCTGAGTGACTATTCAATTTAGACTACAAGCTCTCTGCGGGGTTCCAAACGTAACCAGAAAGCTCTCTTCTGTGTTTTAAATTTAAACTTAAACTGCTGCTACTAGGCCCTGACTGATTTAACAAAAAATAGTGGGTTCACAGATTAATTAGCTTTAATACAAAGAATTCCTTTTAGAAAATTACCAGAAGTATATACTCACAGTTGCAGATCTCTCTCCAGAAGTAACAGTCCCTTTTTCTAGTCCTTCAAGACTATGGAGCCAGGCATTGGGGGTCACATGTACTGTTGAAGCCATGTGGCCAAGAAGCCTCAGGCAGAGTCTGGCAGAGACCAGTGACCTGCTGAGAAACTGGTTTGCCAAGTTTATGAGTCTTTGGGCTCTGTCTTCTGGCAAGAAAGCCTTTGCCAGCAGAGAGTCCAGCCTTGCTCCTATGAACTCCAAGTTCTTGGAGGGGAGCAAAATGGACTTTGCGAAGTTTATGACAAACCCCAGGTGTTGAAGAAGAGCAATAGTTCGGAGGGTGGCTTGTCTGGCCCCATGGCACGTCTGACCCCTGATGAGCCAGTCATCCAGATAGGGGAAGACAAAGATACCCTGATTTCTCAGGTAGACCACCACCACCAGGCATTTGGTAAAGACCCTGGGGGCGGAGGTGAGGCCGAAAGGCAGCACTCTGTACTGATAATGGTTTCCTCCCACAATGAACCTGAGGTACTTTCTGTGGTCTGGATGAATGAGGATGTGAGTGTACGCATCCTTTAAATCTAAGGAGCATAGCAAATCTCCCTGCTGGAGGTAGGGCAGAAGTGTTCCAAGAGTAAGCATCTTGAATTTTTCTCTCTCTAGGAACTTGTTGAGATTTCTGAGGTCAAGAATAGGCCTGAGGCCACCGGTTCTTTTTGGTACGAGAAAGTACCTGGAGTAGAACCCTTGACCTTGGAGGTGGGGAGGCACAGGCTCCACTGCCTTGTCTCGCAACAGACCTTGGAGCTCCTGAAGGAGAAGATCTGTGTGGAGGGGAGGCCTTGGCGGCTCCCCTGTGAAGTATGGGGGAAATAGCTGCTGTAAGTGTAGCATATAGCCCTTGTGGACGATGCTTAACACCCAACTGTCCCCAGTGATGGGTGGCCACCTGTGGCCAAACAGAGTAAGTCGACCTCTTGTGCAGGGTTGGGAGAGCAGGGACGGAGAGGCTATGCCTAAGGAGTCAAAAACCCCCACCCTGAGTGGGAGCAGGAGCTGGAGGCTTGGGGGCCCTCTGCCTACGGGGCCCATTTCCCTGCCCCTTGGCCTGCTGACCCTGTGGGGGAACTTGGGAGGCCTGGTACTGTGGGAACTGTTTGTAGGCAGTGCCCTTCCTCGGGTAAAAGGGCTTTTTACACGAGCCCTTCTTTTTCTGAGAAGGGGCAGAAGTCTTTCTAGACAGCCTTGTCCTCGTGAGGTGCTCGGTTTCGAGCTGTGCGGCCTTCTCGGTCATGGGCTTGCCAAAAAGGTTCTCACCTCGGCAAGGGACATCGACCAACTTGTCCTGAACCCAAGGCTCGAGGTCCGATGACTGCAACCACGCCTGGCGTCGGGCGGTGATGCCGGCTGCCGCAACACGGGCCGAAGCCTCGAAGCCATCGTAGGCAGTGCGGGACATAAACTTAGAGCATTCCCGTATCCCCGAGGACAAGGACTTGAACCTCTGCAAGGGATCCCCGGAGAGACCAGCAGAGAACCCGGCCAGCTCCTTGGCCAGGTCTCCCAAGTACATGCCCATGTACAGCTGGTAAGACTGGACACGGCAAGCAAGCATCGAGCCCTGGAAGCACTTTCTACCAAAACCATCCAGGTTCCGGGCCTCCCTGCCAGGGGGCACCGCGGAGTGCATCTTCTGACTTTTCAGACGATGCATGGTCGATTCCACCACCATGGAATGGTGTGGTAGCTGCGCTTTTTGAAAACCAGGGCCCTTCAGGAGTGGATAAATAGAATCGACCCGCTAGCTCAGAACCGGCGCCAAGGCCGGTGCCTTACACATCCGGAAGAGGAGCAGCTCCAGCATCGGAGGAACCGGAACAGTAAAGGCCTCCTTCGGAGGAGAGTCATACTGAAGGGCCTCGAGCTCTTCGGCTCGAGGCTCCTCATCAGGGTCCGCAGGGATAGCCAATGCAGTGGCCATATCCCGGACGAACTCCGAGAACGGGGTATCCTCCGGAGGGGATCTACTCCGGGGCTCAGACTGCGGTGAGTTCAACGGGACGCACCGAGTCCAGAAGGTATCGGGGGACTCCTCGCCCTCCGTCTCCCAGGCGGACTCGTCTGATGAGGAATCGGGCTCCAACCGCGCGGGGCCTGTTAGCACCTGCCCCGACGCCGAAGGCACAGGCGTCGATGCCCTCGGTCCCGAGCGGGAGGTCGAGGGTGACAGCGACCGAGGTCGACCTCGAGCCTTAATGGTCTCGGCTCGGTCTCCAGGGTCGACTTCGACGTCGATGTCCCGGTGGTTGGGGCAGATGCGCCAGACAGGCTGGCCATCAGCACCCGTTGCTGATCCATGAAGGCAGACAATCTGCACTCCAAAGCTGTCAGGCTGAGACCCAGCTCAGGAGACTCAGCAGCCACCGACTCGGGCCCCGGCGGCGCCGGGCCCGACGTCGGCTCTCTGGGAGGAGAGTCCACTAGGACTACAGGACTTACGTGTCCAGCAGACTCCGGCTCCACACGAGGTACTTTTGGCGGCTTCTCCTGTTCCACGGGCCCGGGAAAGCGGTCTGGGGTCCGAGACCTAGCTCTCGAGGAGCCAGGGACCTCCTCCGACGCCGCCCTCGCGAGCCGCTTCTTCCTCTTTCGTTCTCGGTCGGGGGACCACCTGTCCGAGGAGCCCCGACGATGCTCGGGATCAGACTCCTGAGATGTCGAGGCCTTAGACGAGGTTTGGGCCCGGCCGGAGGCCGAGTCAGAGAAAAGCCTTTCCTTTTGCTGCTGACGACTTCAAAGCCCCTTGGTGGACATTTTTCCACATGGTCCGCATGTCTTAGGATCGTGGTCCGGACCCAGGCACCGAAGGCAGCAGTCGTGTGTGTCGGTGAGAGACATTAGTTTCTTGCACCGATCACACTTCTTGAAACCACTGCAAGCCATCGGGGAAAAAAAAGAGTCCCCGCGAGGTCAAAGGACCGGCCTTCCAGGGAAAAAGAAAGAAGGGCGCAAAGGCCAGCCACGAAGGGTAAAAACCGAAAAAAGAAGATCGGGCTCGATACCGGTGTACCGAACCCGGCGGGAGGGGAACCGGCGTCAAACCGGAGAAAAAACAGCGAAGGAATCGCAAAAAAATCCAACTATTTTCCGGGAGTACTAGGACACACGTCCGACGGGCTTCATGGAAAAAGAGAGATTGGGCAAGATGGCACATTTAGGCGGGAAGGGGACCGCGCATGCGTGCTGCATTCCCAAAGGCTTTCATAGAAAGCTGGGGAAATGCTCCGCAGGGGCTCCATCAATGTCGATGTCACCCATATGTGAGGACTGACTTCTTGCTTGGTCCTGGAGAAATCCACAGTACTACCTTTTAACTTTTGAAAGGGAGACTACGATAAAATGAGGAAAATAGTTAAGAAAAAACTAAAAGGAGCAGTTGCAAAGGTTAAAGACTTACATCAAGCTTGGGTGTTGTTGAAAACTACTATCTTGGCAGCCCAGACCAGCTGTATTCCACGCCTTAAGAAAATTGGAAGGAAGTCCAAAAAACTGTCTGCAAGGTTTAAAGGTGAGGTCAGAGAGGCTGTTGCTGCCAAAAAAGCATCTTTCAGGAAATGGAAAAAAGAGCCAAACGACGAAACCTGGAAACAGCACAAGCACTGGCAAGTCAAATGCAAGGCATTGATAAAGCAGGCAAAGGGAGAATTTGAGAAGAAGCTTGCTGCGGAAGCAAAAACGCAAAATAATGATTTTTTCAAGTACATTCGTAAAAAAAACCTGTGAGAGAGTCAGTTGGCCCATTAGATGATAGAGGAGTTAAAGGGGCACTAAGAGGCGACAAGGCAATAGCGGAGAGACTGAATGAATTCTTTGCTTCGGTCTTTACTGATGAAGATGTAGGGATGTTACCCATGACTGAAGTGGTATTTAAAGGTGTGGAAGAATTGAAGGAAATATCGATACATCGAGAAGATGTATTACAACTATTAGATAAACTGAAGAGTAGCAAATCACCTGGGCCGGATGGTATACATCCAAGGGTGTTGAAAGAACTGAAATATGAGATTGCAGACCTGCTATTAGTAATCTGTGAGCTATCATTAAAATCATCTCTAATACCTGAAGATTGGAGGATCGCCAATGTAATACCAATTTTTAAAAAGGGTTCCAGGGGTGATCCGGGAAACTACAGACCGGTGAGCTTCACATCAGTACCGGGAAAAATGGTAAAAACCATCATAAAGAATAAAATTACTCAGCATGTAGATAGTAAGGGCCTAATGGGAGACAGCCAACATGGCTTTAGACAAGGAAGATCTTGTCTTACTAATCAGTTGTGTTTTATTGAAAGTGTGAACAAACAGGTGGACAAGGGTGAGTCGGTTGATATAGTGTATCTGGACCTTCAGAAAGCCTTTGACAAGGTCCCTCATCAGAGACTTTTGGCAAAACTAAAGGGTCATGGGATAGGAGGCAGTGTACTACTGTGGATCAAGAACTGGTTAAAAGATAGAAAGCAGAGGGTTGGGCTAAATGGCCAATTTTCCCAATGGAGAAGGGTGAATAGTGGTGTACCCCAGGGATCTGTGCTGGGTCCGCTGCTTTTTGACATATTCATAAATGACCTGGAAAGTGGAATAACGAGTGAGGTTATCAGATTTGCAGATGACACAAAGCTATTTAAAGTTGTTAAAACCCAAGAGGATTGTGGAAAATTGCAAGAGGATCTTGATAAATTGGAAGACTGGGCATCAAAATGGCAGATGAAATTTAATGTGGACAAGTGTAAGGTTATGCACCTAGGGAAGAACAACCCAAACTATGGTTACATGATGCAAGGTTCCACATTAGGAACCACCACCCAGGAAAAAGATTTAGGCGTCATTGTGGATACCATGTTAAAACCCTCGGCCCAGTGTGCAGCGGTGGCCAAGAGAGCAAATAGAATGCTAGGTATGATAAGGAAAGGAACGGAAAATAAAACAAAAGATATTATAATGCCTCTATATCGTTCCATGGTGAGACCGCACCTTGAATATTGTGTGCAATTCTGGTCGCCATATCTTAAAAAGGATATAGCGATTTTAGAAAAGGTACAGAGAAGAGCCACCAAAATGGTAAAGGGGATGGAAGGATACTCCTATGAAGAAAGGCTAAAAAGGTTAGGGCTCTTTAATCTGGAAAAGAGACGGCTGAGGGGAGATATGATAGAAGTCTATAAATTAATGAATGGAGTGGAACGGGTAAACGTAGATTGATTGTTTACGTTATCAGAATATAGAAAGACTAGAGGACATGCAATGAAGCTACAGGGTAAACTATTTAAGACAAATAAAAGAAAATATTTTTTCACTCAACGTGTAATCAAACTCTGGAATTTGTTACCGGAGGATGTAGTAAAGGCTGTTAGTGTTGCTGGGTTTAAAAAAGGTTTGGACAAGTTCCTGGAGGAAAGGTCCATAAACCATTATTAAGAAGGGACCCAAGATATCAATGCTTGACCCAGCACAAGCACTGCGGAACCTGTGCCTTTTGGGGAAACTGCTAGGTACGTATGACCTAGATTGGCTACTGTTGGAAACAGGATACTGGGCTTGATGGACCTTGGTCTGACCCAGTATGGCATATCTTATGTTCTTAGGAGTCAGGATCCTGTGCCTCCCTGCTTGTTCACGTAGAACATAGCCACCTGGTTGTCCATCTGAACTAGGACAGACTGGTGAGAGAGGGTCTGAGAGAAAGTCCGTAAGGCTAGACGAATGGCTCTCAACTCCAACAGGCTGATCTGCTGAGTGGCATCCCACGGACACCACAGGCCTTGAGTGCAGGTCCCCTGGCAATGTGCCCCCCAGCCTTGCAGGGAAGCATCGGTTGTCAGTACCTGAGTGTGCGGGGAGGCTCGAAAAGGAACTCCCCCGACCAGGTTTGGGAGATACCTCCACCAGCGTAGGGAGTCCACCAAGGATTTGAACACCTTTATCCTGTCTGACAACTTCCCTGTGGCCTGGAAGAGTAGTTACTCACCTGTAACAGGTGTTCTCCAGGAGCAGCAGGAATCAGTCCTCACATATGGGTGACGTCGGCGCCGACGGAGCCCTCGCGGAGCAATTATCCCCAGCTTTCAAAGAAAGCCTCTGGGAATTGCAGCGCGCATGCGCGGTCCCCTTCCCGCCCAAGGGTGCCATCTTGCTCAGTCTGATGACATAGCTAAAAGACAGCAAAAAATTAGCAAAAACGAAATCATAGGACTGCAACTCCAAGGGGAGGAGGGAGGGTTGTGAGGACTGATTCCTACTGCTCCTGGAGAACACCTGTTACAGGTGAGTAACTACTCTTTCTCCAGGACCAAGCAGGAAGTCAGTCCTCACATATGGGACTCCCAAGCTTAAGGCTACCGGAGACCCTAAGCACAAAAAAGGAGCTCCCTCAAGCTCAGTAGCACAGAAGGAAGGAATCTCTCTGAGTACGCCTCCAACCGGTAGCCCAACATCCGGGACGGAGGGCAGGAGTTGCCTATACCTCAAAGAGATTACGGAGGACTGCCTGTCCGAAAGCACTGTCCCTGCGGGACTCCCTCTCCTGGCAGTAATGGGCTGCAAAAGTCTGGCTTGAAGACCAAGTAGCGGCCCGGCAGATGTCTGCCAATGGAACAGAGCGGAGGTAAGCCACTGACGCAGCCTTCGCCCTAACACGATGAGCCGTGACTCGACTTTCCAACGAGAGGCCGGCTGCCTCATAAGCCCAAGCGATACAGTCAGCAATCCAGATGGAGAGAGTACGCTTGGAGACAGGGAGCCCCAACTTATTGGGGTCATAAGACACGAAAAGCTGAACAGTCCTTCGGTGCTCCCACGTACGGTCAAGGTAGAAGGTTAACGCCCTCCTACAGTCCAGGGTATGCAGGACCATTTCAGCTCGGCTGGAGTGTGGCCTGGGAAAGAAGGTCGGAAGTACCACCTCCTGGTTGATGTGAAAAGGGGAAACCACTTTAGGAAGAAACTTAGGGTGAGTCCGTAGGACTACCCTATTCTTGTAGAACCTAGTGTAAGGAGGATCAGATACTAGGGCCTGTAGCTCACTAACGCGTCTAGCAGAAGTGAGGGCTACCAAGAATAAGGTTTTCCAAGAAAGAAAACGAAGATGACAGGTAGCCATAGGTTCAAAAGGCGGACAGGTAATCCGCTGCAAAACCACATTCAGATCCCAGTCAGGGGCTGGTGGGCGCAAAGGTGGTTTAAGGAGAAGGAGGCCTCTGAGAAAACGAGCCACTAGAGGGTGGCTGGAAAGAGGTCTGCCATCCACCGGCATGTGATGTGCAGAAAGAGCACTGAGGTGGACCCTGACCGAGTTGGACTTAAGTCCAAGATCGGAGAGGCAAAGCAAGTACTGCAAGACCACCGATACCGAACAGGAGAAGGGATCTTGAGACTGCTGAGCACACCAGACGGAGAACCGACGCCACTTAAGAGCGTAGGACTTCCGGGTGGAGGGTCGCCTGGAGGCCAAGACGACTTCCTCCACATCTGGAGGCAGCAGGAGGGGAGCAAGGACTACCCTTTCAGCAGCCAGGCCATCAGATGAAGGGACCGGAGGTTGGGGTGTAGGAGAGTCCCGTGATCCTGGGTGAGGAGATCGGGCTGAAACCCCAGAGGGAGAGGAGTGTCCACCGCCAGCTGCATCAGAAGCGGGAACCAGGGCTGTCTCGGCCACCAGGGAGCCACGAGGATCATTGAGGCTTTGTCCCGGAGAGCCTTGAAGAGCGTCCGAGACACCAGTGGCATGGGAGGAAAGGCATACAGAAGGCCTGTGGACCAGGAGAGAAGCATCCGCCGCTACTCTGAGAGGATGCGGTTGTCGAGAGCAGAATCGGGGAAGTTGCCGGTTGAGAGGACTGGCAAAGAGATCCATGGTGGGTAGGCCCCATTTGAGAAAGATCCGCTGAAGCACTAACGGATACAATCTCCACTCGTGTGGCTGGAGGATTCTGCTCAGTTTGTCTGCCAGGCAATTTTCTTGACCCGGGAGATAAACAGCTTTGAGGAGGATGCCGCGGCTGACGGCCCAAGAGCACAGCTTTTGTGCTTCCCGACAGAGAAGGAAGGAGCCTGTGCCCCCTTGTTTGTTCACGTAGAACATCGCAACTTGATTGTCCGTCTGGACCAGCACAGACTGGTGAGAAGTGAGGTGGGAGAAGGCCCTCAGAGCTAGGCGGATAGCTCTGAGCTCCAGGAAGTTGATCTGCTGGGCAGACTCCCAAGGAGTGCAGAGGCTCTGAGTACATGTCCCTTGGCAATGTGCTCCCCAACCCAGGAGAGAAGCATCGGTCGTTAGGACCTGAGAAGGCGGAGGAGACTGAAAAGCCATTCCTAGCACTAGGTTTGGCAGATGAAGCCACCATTGCAGAGAAGAGACCAGCGGGTCGGAGATCTGTACGGAGTCCGCTAGGCTCCCAGTGGCCTGATGCCATTGTGTGCGAAGGCACCATTGAGCAGGCCGCATGTTCAGGCGGGCATTGGGGGTCACATGGACTGTGGAAGCCATATGGCCGAGCAGTCTCAGAAATTGCCTGGCAGAGACCAGGGAATTGCTGTGAAAGTGGCTGGCATGATCCATGAGCCTGTTTGCCCTGTCGAGAGACAGAAAGGCTCGCGCCTGAAGCGTGTTTAATATTGCGCCGATGAACTCGAGATCCTGAGAGGGGAGCAAAGTGGACTTTGCGAAGTTTATGACAATGACAAAGCCCAAGTGCTGGAGCAGAGCCACAGTGCGGTGCGTGGCGTGAGTGGCCTCTTGGGAAGACTGTGCTCTGATGAGCCAGTCGTCCAGGTATGGAAATACAAAGAGGCCTTGAAGTCTTAGATAAGCCGCCACCACTGCTAGACATTTGGTGAACACCCTTGGTGCGGAGGATAGGCCAAAGGGTAGTACTCTGTACTGGTAATGATTGCCCCCCACAACAAACCTGAGATATTGTCTGTGGCTGGGGTGGATGAGGATGTGAGTGTAGGCATCCTTTAGATCCAAGGAGCATAGCCAGTCTCACTGCTGGAGGTAGGGCAGCAGGATTCCAAGGGTAAGCATCTTGAACTTTTCCTTTATGAGGAACTTGTTGAGGTTCCGCAAGTCCAGGATGGGTCTGAGGCCTCCTGTTCTTTTTGGTATCAGAAAGTACCTGGAGTAAAAGCCTTGACCTCTCAGGTGGTGGGGCACCGGTTCCATAGCCTGTTCCTGAAGAAGACTTGCTAACTCCTGAAGGAGTAAGTCCCTGTGCAGAGGGAGTCTGAGAGGCTCCCCTGGAAAGTAGGAGGGAGGTACCTGGTGGAAGTGCAGAAGATAGCCTTCTTGGACTATGAACCGAGAAAAAGGCAAATAAAATCAACTTTTCTAGCGGTGAAGTACAAACAACGTCTGTAGGGCTCCGCAGAAAAAAGAAGACTGAGCAAGATGGCACCCTTGGGCGGGAAGGGGACCGCGCATGCGCGCTGCAATTCCCAAAGGCTTTCTTTGAAAGCTGGGGAAAATTGCTCCGCGAGGGCTCCGTCGGCGCCGACGTCACCCATATGTGAGGACTGACTTCCTGCTTGGTCCTGGAGAACCCACTGTGCCCTGAGGCACCACTTAGCTAGCCTCATGTGCAGACAGGCATTTGGGGTAACATGCACTGTGGAAGCCATGTGACCTAAGAGCCGGAGGAAGTGTCTGGCAGAGACCAGAGAGTTCACCTGAAACTGGCCGGCCAACTTCATCAGCCTTTGAGCTCTGTCCACAGGCAAATAGGCCTTTGCATGGATGGTATCCAACCTTGCCCCTATGAACTCCACGTCCTGTGAGGGGACTAAAGTGGACTTTGGGAAGTTTATAACAAAGCCCAGGTGCTGAAGCAGGGATATGGTTCGGAAGGTGGCCTGCCTGGCCTCTTGTGGGGACTGGCCCCTGATAAGCCAGTCGTCCAGGTAAGGGAACACAAAGATCCCCTGGTTCCTGAGGTAGGCCGCAACCACCACCAGGCATTTTGTAAAAACCCTGGGGGCGGAGGTGAGGCCAAAGTGAAGCACTCTGTACTGAAAGTGGTTCCCTCCCACCACAAATCTGAGGTATTGCCTGTGACTTGGATGGATGAGGATGTGAGTATAAGCATCCTTCAGGTCTAAGGAGCATAGCCAATCTCCCTGCTGGAGGGTAGGGCAGTAAGATTCCAAGGCCAAGCATCTTGAACTTTTCCCTCTTCAGAAACTTGTTTAGATTTCTCAGGTCCAGGATGGGTCTGAGGCCTCCTGTTCTCTTTGGTACCAGGAAGTACCACGAGTAGAAGCCTTGCCCTTCCAGGTGGTGAGGCACCGGTTTCACTGTCTGGTCCTGTAGCAGACCTTTCAACTCCTGAAGGAGTAAGTTTCTGTGCAGAGGGGGTCTTGGAGGCTCCCCTGGAAAGTAGGAGGGGGGGGGGGGGTTTGAATGAAGTGGAGCAGATAGCCCCTCTCGATGATGCTCAACACCCAAGTATCCCCTGTGATGGCTGGCCACCTGGCTGCGTACAGGGTCAGCCAACCTCCTGTGCCCTGAAGAGGAGGAGAGGCTATGCTGGCATAGTCAAAAAAACCCTCCCTGCTGAGCAGGAGCCGGAGTAGGAGGCTTGGGGGCCTTCTGCCTACGGGGCCCATGACCCTGCCCCTTGGCCTGCTGGCCCAGTTGGGGAGCTGCAGAGGCCTGGTAGTGAGGGTAGGTTTTGTAGGCAGTGGTCTTCCTCGGGTAAAAGGCCTTTTCCCTGAGCCCTTCTTCTTCTGAGAAGGGGCAGAGGTTTTCCTGGACAGCCTTGTCCGGGTAAGAGTCTCGGTCTCAATTTTTGCAGCCTTTTCGGCCATGGGCTTGCCAAAGAGGTTTTCACCTTGGCAAGGGACATCGACCAACTTGTCCTGCACCCATGGCTCGAGGTCCGAGGATTGTAACCAGGCCTGGCGGCATGCACAGATGCTGGCCCCTGCTACTCGGGCCGAAGCCTCAAATCCATCGTAGGCTGCTCGAGATATAAACTTCGAGCACGCCCGAATACCAGAAGACAAGGCCTTGAACCTCTGCAAAGGTTCCTCAGACAGACCAGCAGAGAACCCGGCAATCTCTTTTGCCAGGTCTCAAAGGTACATGCCCATGTACAGCTGGTAGGTCTGGACACGGCAAGCAAGCATAAAGCCCTGGAAGCACTTTCTACCGAGGGCATCCAGGTTCCGGGCTTCCCTGCAGGGAGGCACCGAGGAGTGCATCTTCTGACTATTCAGGCGATGCATGGCCGATTCCACAACCATGGAATGATGCAGTAGCTGTGCCTTTTGAAACCCGAGGCTCTTGCGGACTCAATAGATGGAATCAACCCGCTTGCTTAGAACCGGCATCGAGGCCGGCGCCTCCCACATGCGGAAGAGCAACCGCTCCAGCATCAGAGGAACAGGGACAGTAAAGGCCTCCTTGGGAGGAGAGTCATACTGCAGAGCCTCGAGCTCCGCAGGGAATTCCAATGCTTTGGCCATGTCCCTTACGAAATCCGAGAACCTGGTATCCTCCAGGGGGGACCTTGTCCGAGGCTCGGAACCCGGTGAGTCCGAAGGGACACACCGAGTCCAGAAGGTGTCCAGGGACTTCTCCTCCTCTGTCTCCCACGCCGACTCCTCCGAGGAGGAATGGAGCGGCTCTGAGTGGGCAGGCACTGACGCCATCCGCCCCGATGCCGAGGGTACCGGCATCGACGATCTCTGTCCCAAACGGGAGACCGAGGGTGACCTAGGCCGAGGATCGACTCGAGTTCACATGGTCTCAAGGATCGGCTCGGCCTCCGGGGTCGACTTGGACGTCGAGGTCCCTGTGGTCAGGGCAGATGCGCTGGTGAGACCGGCGATCAGCACCCACTGCTGTTCCATGAAGGCAGTCTGCTCTCCAAGGCTGTCAACCTGAGTCCGAGCTCAGGAGACCCAGCAGCCTCTGACTCGGGCCCCGACAGCGTCGGGCCTGACGTCGGCTCCCCCGGAGGAGAGTCCACGAGGACTAGAGTACTCACGTGACTCGGGGCCTCCGACTCTACACGAGGATGCTTTGCAGGCCTCTCCGACTCCAAAGACCCGGGACGGGAAGGGGACTGCGCATGCGTGCCTGCATTCCCAAAGGCTTTCTTTGAAAGCTGGGGAAATGCTCCGCATGGGGGCTCCGTGGGCACCGACGTCACCCATATGTGAGGACTGACTTCCTGCTTGGTCCTGGAGAAATCCTGGATTCTTTACAGGAAGAAGTATTCAGGTAGCTGGTAACAGAACCCACACGTGAAGGGGCCATACTGGACTTGGTGCTTACCAATTGGGAAAGTGTTTCTGTTATAGTGGGAGATCATCTCACATCCAGTGATCACTAGATGGTGTGGTTCAGTATTAGGACTAGGGCTGATAAAATCCATTCAAAAGCGAGGGCCTTAGACTTTAGAAAAACTAACTTTGCCAATATGTGCCAATACCTCAAGGCGTCGTTAGCAGGATGGGAACAGCGAGGGGGGATGTAGACAAACAGTGGAAAAACTGAAAGGGGATATTTTAAGGGCAACCAACCTTTTTCTTGGAATAGTAAATAAAAGGAAAAAGAAAAGGAGGTCATTAGGGTTCTCAAAAGAGTTAGCTGAAAAGGTGAAGAAAAATAGGGAGACCTTCATGAAATACAAGAGATCACAGAGAGGAAAACAGATATCTATAGTTGGAAAAACTTAGAGAGGCTGGCAAATTAGTCGGCAAAGCAAAGGTACAAAAAAAGAAGAAATAGCCAATGCAATAAAATGGGGGGATAAGACATTTTTCAGATAGGTTAGTGAGAGGAGGAAGGGCAAAAGTGGTATTGTCAGTCTCAAGAGTGAAAGGAAAGAATAAGTAGAAAAAAAGGATAAAGCAGAATTACTTAACAAATATTTCTGTTCTGTGTTCAGCAGAAGGG
Source organism: Ichthyophis bannanicus (assembly GCA_033557465.1). NCBI lineage: Eukaryota > Metazoa > Chordata > Amphibia > Gymnophiona > Ichthyophiidae > Ichthyophis > Ichthyophis bannanicus. The sequence goes on from CM066044.1 coordinate 259,454,888, forward strand.
CCAGCAGCAGGACTTCAGACAACACCCACAAAAAGGAACAAAAGCGAGGAGCATCTCAAATGATTTTCAGAGGACTGTGTTCGTGAGGAATTTGCTAAACTAAAAGTGGACAAAGTGATGGGACCAGATGGGATACATCCAAGAACACTGAAGGAACTTAGGGACGTTCTACCAACTCCACTGACTAACCTTTTCAATGCCTCTTTGGAGTCAGGGGTGGTGCCAAAGGACTGGAGAGAGGCACATGTGGTCCCTTTACATAAAAGTGGAAGTAAGGATGTGGTTGAAAACTACAGGCCGGTTAGTTTAACTTCGGTGTGAGTAAAATATTGGAAATGCTGCTGAAAGAGAAAGTAGTGAGGTTTCTGGAGTCCAATTGCATGATCCGAGGCAGCATGGATTCACCAGGGGCAGGTCTTGTTAGACAAATCTGATTGATTTCTTTGACTGGGTGACCAGAGAGTTGGACAGAGGTTGAGCCCTAGATGTGGTGTATTTATTTCAGTAAAGCATTTGACACTGTTCTATACAAGCAACTTATAAACAAACTAAGTACCCTTGCGATGGACCCTAGTTACTGCTTGGGTTAGAAATTGGTTGAGTGGGAGGCCACAAAGGGTACAGGTAAATGGAGCTCACTCTGAGGAGGAGTTGGTTACCAGTGGAGTGCCGCAGACATCAGTCCTTGGTCCGATTCTTTTTAACATCTTTGTTAGTGATATTGCGGAAGGGCTGTTGGGTAAGGTTTGCTTCTTTGCAGATGATACCAAAACCTGCAACAGAGTAGGCACCCAGGAAGGTGTAGATAACACGAGGAGGGATCTAGCTAAGCTTGAAGAATAGTCTAGAATTTGGCAGCTGAGATTTAATGCTAAACACTGTAGAGTCATGCATTTGGGCTGCAACAATCCAAGGGAGCAGTACAGTATAGGGGGTGATGTACTTCTGTCCACAAAAGAAGAATGGGACCTAAACGTGATTGTGTCTGACGATCTCAAAGTAGCTAAACAGGTAGAAAAGGCGACAACGAAAGCTAGAAGGATGCTTAGGGGCATAGGAAAAGGAATGGCCAGCAGAAGAAAGTAGGTGATAGTGCCTCTGTTTAAGTCTTTGGTGCGACCTCATTTGGAGTATTGTGTGCAATTCTGGAGACCGGACTTTCAAAAGGATATAAACAGGTTGGAGTCTGTGCTGAGAGTGGCTACTAAAAAGGTTAATGGTCTTCATTATAAAGCATATGAGGACAGACTTAAGGATCTTAATATGCATACTTTAGAAGAAAGGCGGGACAAAGGTGATATGATTGAGATGTTTAAATATCTCCGTGGCATAAATGCACAGGAGGAGAGCCTCTTTTGATTGAAAACAAGCTCTGCTACAAGGGATGACAGGATGAGAATGAAAGGGGATAGACTGAGGAGTAATATGCAGAAACATTTCTTTATGGAAAGAGTGGTAGATGCGTGGAATAGTCTGCCAGTGGAGGTGGTAGAGATGAAGACAGTATCTAAATTAAAAAAAGCATGAGAGAAACACAGAGGCTTCCTAAAGGAAAAAAAAAGGGGCTCTTGTAGTGGGTGATATGAAAGGGCAGACTAGATAGAAACATGAGGCAGAAAAAGACCACATGGCCTATGTCTCTAAACAATTTGTAAAATATCTAGGTGTCACACTGGACTATCGCCTCAACTTCAAACACCATATTAAACAAGCATACTTTAAATTGAGAACTCTATGACACCTCCTCCCACTTCTGGATCCCAACGATTTCAGGAACATATGCCAAGCCCTCATCACTCCCATCATGTATTATGCAAGCGTAATTTATTTATTTTTTATTTATTTATTTAAAGCTTTTTTATACCGCACTCTTCAGTATCAGTGCGGTTTACAGTTAACAATTCTTGCAAGAGACAATGAGAAATGCCTAGTGCTACATTGAACAGGGTCAAGAACTTGGATCTGTAACTGGGTGAAGTATTTACATATTAAGCTAACACAACTGTAGCAGAGAAACTATTTACAAGTTCGATGTTAGGCCAAACTAAATAGTTAGGGCTGGGTCTTCAGTTATTACATTCATCATTATTGTCATTCTTGGTTATTACATTAATCATTATAATCTGTATCAACACATGTCGAAGTACCTGATGGGATGGTTCTGTTGTTCGGTTAGTCTTATTCGGTTTGTGAAGTGTTGGGTGCTGAATGAGTGAGTTGGGGTGTGGGATGTGGCTGGGTTGCATTTGGTTGTGAAAAGTATAGAAGGAATAGGTGGTGCTTGAGGGCTTTCCTGAATTGTGTGAGATCTCTTATTGATCTGATGCTTGGCGGGAGGTTATTCCAACACTTTGGGGCATAGAAAGTGAAAGCGTAGTTACTCACCTGTAACAGGTGTTCTCCAGGAGCAGCAGGAATCAGTCCTCACATATGGGTGACGTCGGCGCCGACGGAGCCCTCGCGGAGCAATTTTCCCCAGCTTTCAAAGAAAGCCTTTGGGAATTGCAGCGCGCATGCGCGGTCGCATTCCCGCCCAAGGGTGCCATCTTAGCCAGTCAGATGACATAGCTAAAAAGACAGCATAAAAATTTGCAAAAAAAACTAAAGCAGATGATTGCAACTCCAAGGGGAGGAGGGAGGGTTGTGAGGACTGATTCCTGCTGCTCCTGGAGAACACCTGTTACAGGTGAGTAACTACGCTTTCTCCAGGACCAAGCAGGAAGTCAGTCCTCACATATGGGACTCCCAAGCTTAAGGCTACCGGAGACCCTAGGCAACAAAAATGAGCTCCCTCTAGCTCAGCAGCACAGAAGGAAGGAATCTTCGCTGAATTATTACCCACCGGTAGCCCACATCCGGGATGGAGGGTAGGAGTTGCTCAAACCTCAAAGAGATTACGGAGGACTGCCTGTCCGAAAGCACTGTCCCTGCGGGACTCCCTCTCGAGACAGTAATGGACCGCAAAAGTCTGGCTCGAAGACCAAGTAGCGGCCCGGCAGATGTCTGCCAGCGGAACAGAGCGGAGGTAAGCCTCTGACGTAGCCTTTGCCCGAACGCAATGAGCCGTGACTCGACCTTCCAAGGAGAGTCCGGCTGCCCCATAAGCCCAAGTGATACAGTCTGCAACCCAGATGGACAGAGTACGCTTGGAGACCGGGAGCCCCAATCTATTGGGGTCAAAAGACACAAAAAGCTGAGCAGCTTTACGGTGCTCCCGCGTACGGTCAAGGTAGAAGTTCAATGCCCTTCTACAGTCCAGGGTATGGAGGACCGTTTCAGCTCGGCTGGAGTGCGGTCTGGGAAAGAAGGTTGGAAGTACCACCTCCTGATTGATGTGAAAAGGGGAGACCACTTTTGGAAGAAATTTTGGGTGAGTCCGTAGGACTACCCTATTTTTGTAGAACAGAGTGTAAGGGGGATCAGACACGAGGGCCTGCAATTCACTTACGCGTCTAGCGGAAGTGAGGGCTAACAAGAACAATGTTTTCCAAGAAAGAAAACGGAGAGAACAGGTAGCCATAGGTTCAAAAGGCGGACAGGTGATCCGCTGTAAAACCACATTCAGATCCCAGTCAGGCGCTGGCGGGCGCAGAGGTGGTTTAAGCAAAAGGAGACCTCGGAGAAACCTCGCAACAAGAGGGTCACCGGAAAGAGGCCTGCCGTCCACCGGCACATGATGTGCTGAAAGAGCACTAAGGTGAACTTTGACGGAGTTGGACTTAAGTCCCAGATTAGAGAGGTATAGCAAGTACTGCAGGATCACCGACACCGGGCAGGAGAAGGGATCCTGCGACTGTTGGGTACACCAAGCGGAAAAGCTACGCCATTTAAGGGCGTAGCATTTGCGGGTAGAAGGTCGCCGAGAAGCTAGGACGACCTCTTCCACCTCTGCCGGCAGGAGAAGGGGAGCAAGGACTACCCTCTCAGCAGCCAGGCCATTAGATTGAGAGACCTGAGGTTGGGGTGTAGCAGAGACCCCTGATCCTGAGTGAGGAGATCCGGTTGTAACCCCAGAGGGAATGGATCCTCTACCGCTAATTGCAGCAGGAGTGGAAACCACGGCTGTCTGGGCCAGCGAGGGGCCACCAGGATCATGAAGGCTTTGTCTCGTTGAACCTTGAAAAGAGTTCGAGAGACTAGCGGGATGGGAGGAAAAGCATACAGAAGGCTCTCCGACCATGAGAGTAGAAAAGCGTCTGACGCAACCCGAAGGGGATGTGGCTGACGAGAGCAGAAGCGAGGAAGTTGCTGGTTGAGAGGGCTGGCAAAGAGATCCATCGTGGGGAGGCCCCACTTTAGAAAGAGCTTCTGAACTACCAAGGGATCCAGGCGCCACTCGTGCGGCTGGAGGATCCTGCTGAGTTTGTCCGCCAGGCAATTTTCTTGGCCTGGGAGATAAACGGCCTTGAGAAGAACGCCGTGACTGACGGCCCAAGAGCAGAGCTTCTGTGCTTCCCGACAGAGAAGGAAGGAGCCCGTGCCCCCCTGCTTGTTCACGTAGAACATTGCAACTTGATTGTCCGTCTGGACAAGGACGGACTGGTGAGAGGTCAGGTGGGAGAAGGCCTTGAGAGCCAGGCGGATCGCTCTGAGCTCCAGGAAGTTGATCTGCTGAGCAGACTCCCACGTGGTCCAGAGGCCCTGAGTACGTGCCCCTTGGCAATGTGCTCCCCAGCCCAGGAGGGATGCATCTGTCGTCAGCACCCGGGTCGGCTGAGGTGACTGAAAAGGCATGCCGAGTACCAGGTTCGGCCGATGAAGCCACCACTGGAGAGACGAGGCCAGCGGCTCGGAGACGCGCACTAGGTCTGCCAGGCCGCCTGTGGCTTGTTGCCACTGCTTGCGGAGACACCATTGAGCAGGCCGCATATTCAGGCGGGCATTGGGGGTCACATGGACGGTGGAAGCCATATGGCCGAGTAGTCTCAGGAAGCGCCTGGCGGAGACCAGGGGCTGGCTGCGAAAACGGTCGGCTAGGTCCATGAGCCGTTGAGCCCTGTCGAGCGGTAGGAACGCTCGAGCCTGAGGAGTGTGCAGCCTTGCGCCGATGAACTCGAGATCCTGTGAGGGGAGCAAAGTGGACTTTGCGAAGTTTATAACAAAGCCCAAGTACTGCAGAAGAGTCACCGTGCGGCGTGTGGCGTTGGTGACCTCCGGAGCGGACGCTGCTCTGATGAGCCAGTCGTCGAGGTACGGAAAGACATACAGGCCGTGAAGCCGGAGATGGGTCGCCACCACCGCGAGACATTTTGTGAAGACTCGCGGTGCGGAGGACAGGCCAAAGGGCAGTACTCTGTACTGGTAATGATTTCCTGCCACCACAAACCTTAGGTATTGGCGGTGGCTTGGGTGGATGAGGATGTGCGTGTAGGCATCCTTTAGATCCAAGGAGCATAGCCAATCTCCCTGCTGAAGGTAGGGCAGAAGGATTCCAAGGGTAAGCATTTTGAACTTCTCCCGCACAAGGAACTTGTTGAGGTTGCGCAAGTCCAGGATGGGTCGGAGGCCTCCCGTCCTTTTTGGTACTAGAAAATACCTGGAATAAAAGCCTTGACCTCTCAGGTGGTGGGGCACCGGTTCCACCGCCTGTTCCTGTAGAAGACCTGCTAACTCCTGAAGGAGTAATTCCCTGTGCAGAGGGAGTCATGGAGGTTCTCCCGGAAAATAGGAGGGAGGGACCTGGTGGAAGTGGAGAAGGTAGCCTTCTCTTACGACTTGAAGCACCCAGGCATCTGAAGTGATGCTGGACCACCTGTGGGCGAAGTGAACCAGCCGGCCTCCGGTGCTGGGAGGAGCCAGCGGAGGGGGAGAGGCTATGCTTAAGGAGTCAAAAACCCCCACCCTGCTGAGCAGGGGCTGGTGGTGCAGGCTTGGGGGCTTGCTGCCTACGGGACCCGTTACCCCGTCCCTTGGCCTGCTGGCCCTGTTGGGGAGCTGCAGGGGCCTGATATTGGGGGTATTGTTTGTAGGCAGCCGCCTTTCTCGGGTAAAAGGACTTCTTTCCCGAGCCCTTCTTTTTCTGGGAAGGGGCGGAGGTCTTCCTAGAAAGCCTAGTCCTGGTGAGAGTCTCCGTCTCGATCTGTGCAGCCTTTTCTGCCATAGGTTTGCCAAAGAGGTTGTCACCTCGGCAGGGGACATCGACCAACTTGTCCTGCACCCAGGGCTCAAGGTCAGACGACTGAAGCCAAGCCTGTCGGCGGGCACCGATGCCGGCTGCGGCCACTCGAGCCGATGCTTCAAAGCCATCATAGGCTGCTCGGGATATGAATTTTGAGCATTCCCGAATGCCAGAGGACAGGGCCAGGAACCTCCGCAAGGGTTCCTCGGACAAACCAGCGGAGAATCCGGCTAGCTCTTTAGCCAGGTCTCGGAGATACATGCCCATGTATAGCTGGTAGGTCTGGACACGACACGCAAGCATAGAGCCCTGGAAACACTTCTTACCAAGGCCATCCAGGTTACGGGCCTCCCTGCCAGGAGGCACCGAGGAGTGCATCTTCTGGCTCTTAAGACGATGCATGGCCGATTCCACTACCATGGAATGGTGTGGTAGCTGTGCTTTTTGGAAGCCAGGGCTCTTGCGGACTCGATAGATAGAATCGACCCGTTTGCTCAGGACCGGCGAGGAGGCCGGACTCTCCCACATGCGGAAGAGTAGTCGTTCCAGCATGGGAGGAACCGGTACAGTAAAGTGTTCCCTGGCGGGAGAGTCATACTGGAGGGCGTCGAGCTCTTCGGCTCGAGGCTCCTCCTCGGGATCTGCAGGGAAGGCCAAAGCCTTGGCCATATCCCTGACGAAGTCCGAGAATCGGGCATCCTCCGGGGGGGGACTGCTTCCGAGGTTCGGACTCAGGTGAGTCCGAGGGGACACACCGAGTCCGAAAAGAATCAGGCGACTCTTCCTCTTCAGACTCCCAGACTGACTCCGACGAGGAATCGGTGGGGTCAGCCCGGGCAGGGCGCGGCGCCTGCCGCCCCGACGCCGAGGGAGTCGGCGTCGGCGACCTCGGTCCCGAACGGGAGGCCGAGGGTGACCTCGACCGAGGATCGACTCGAGTTCGCATGGACTCGAGGATCGGCTCGGTCTCCGGGGTCGACTTAGACGTCGACGTCCCGGCGGTCGGGGCAGCGAAGCCAGCGAGCAGTGCCCGCTGCTGGTACATGAAGGCAGACAGTCTGCTCTCCAAGGCCGTCAACCTGAGTCCGAGCTCAGGTGACCCAGCAGGCCCCGACTCGGGCCCCGACAGCGTCGGGCCCGACGTCGGCGGTCTCGGAGGCGAGTCCAGGAGGACCACAGGACTTACCCGAGCAGGCAGCTCCGACTCCAGGCGAGGTCGCTTCGAGAGATGCTCCTTCTCCAAGGACCCGGGACGGCTATCGGGGCTATGCGACCTGGCCCTCGCGGAGCCAGGAGCGTCCACCGACGCCGCCCTCGCGGGTTTCACCTTCCGTCGATGGTCCCCGGAGGGAGAACCCCTGTCGGAGGAACTCCGGCGACGGTCCGAGCTGGAACCTCCGGACGCGGAGGCCTCCGACGAGGTCCGGGTACGGCTGGGGTCAGCGAAGATCCTATCCCGCCGACTTCTCAACGCTTTGGAGGACATTTTGCCGCAGGCCCCACAGATCATTTCTTCATGATCCGGGCCCAGGCAGCGGAGGCAATTGTCGTGTGTGTCAGTTAGTGACATATTTCGGTCACACTGACCACACCGCTTGAAACCACTGGCAGCCATCGGGGGAAAAAGGGCCCCTGCGAGGTCAAAGGACCGGGCTGCCAGGGAAAAACCGAAAACGAAACTGACTAAGTCAGAAAAACCGAAAAAGAAGAAGAGGACTCGTGACCGGCGTCGCGAGTCCGGGCGGGAAAAAGACCGGCGTCGAACCGAAGGAAAAAGAGAAAATTATGAGTAAAATCAACTTTTTCGCGGGGACACGACGGGTACGTCTGTAGGGCTCCGCGGAAAAAAGAAGACTGGCTAAGATGGCACCCTTGGGCGGGAAGGCGACCGCGCATGCGCGCTGCAATTCCCAAAGGCTTTCTTTGAAAGCTGGGGAAAATTGCTCCGCGAGGGCTCCGTCGGCGCCGACGTCACCCATATGTGAGGACTGACTTCCTGCTTGGTCCTGGAGAATGCCCTATTCCTGGTTGCTTGTGTGCACTTAGTGGACTCAACAGGGATAATCAGTGTATTGGCGGCTACTGTCCTTCGACCTGTTGTTGGGGGTTGGGGTGAGGAGGGCTGTGAGGGATGAGGGGGATATCATGTTAAGGGCTTTGAATGTGATGAGTAGTGCCTTGTATGTGAGTCTGCAGTTTAATGGTAGCCAGTGAAGGTCCCTTAGAATGGGTGTGATGTGGGTTCTTCTGGATAGACCATAGAGCATGTGTGCAGCCGCGTTCATCGCAAGTTGTAATGGGTTGAGGGTGCTCTTGGGGCGGCCATGCAGAATGACTTTCACATAGTCAAAATGTGGTGTTACCAGTGCCTGGAAAATTGTTCTGAAGTCGTCAGGAGCTAACATGGGTCTTATGTGCCTTAGAGTCCTGATTTTGTTGTATATAATCCTGGTGGTGTTCTTTATGTGTTCTTTGAAGTCAAGGTGTTGGTCAAGCATCACACCCAAATAGCGTTATCACAGGTTTGCTTGGGAGCTCTGTGTCTCTTACCTTCAAGGTAGTGGGGGGAGAGAAGTTTCTGTTCTTTGTAATGAACAGGACCCCCGTTTTCTTGAAGTTAATACGGAGGTTCTGAGCTTGAAGCCAGTCAGTGATTGCATTGAAACAATCGACAAGGGCGGTAAAGTCAGGATGCAGTACTTTGATTGGAGCAAACAGCAATACATCGTCTGCATACATCAGACTGGAGATGTTGAATGAGCGGATGATCTCGCAAATAGGCTGCATGCATACATTAAAGAGTAGCGCGGACAGAGATGAGCCCTGGGGTACTCCCTGATGTTGCTGGAATGGTTCAGATGTTGTGGATCCCATCCGTATATGTCACCATTGATCAGCTAGATAGGATTTACACCATTCCCAGGCGAGGCCCATGATTCCCTTCTCCTTAAGTCGTGTAAGGAGCTGGTCATGGTTGACGGAATCAAATGTGGCAGCGATGTCAAGAAAGATAAGTGCAAACCCGTTTTCGATGTTGTCTATTCCTCTGCTTCAAGTGTTGGTTAGTGTGACAGTTAATGTCTCAACTCCATGGGATTCTCGAAACCCGTGCTGGCAGGGATCTAGTGGGGCTGATGAGTCGATGTGTTGTTGGATTTGTCTTTGGACAACCTTCTCAATTATTTTGGCTAGTAATGGAATACTCAAGATCAGGCGGTATGAGTCAGCTTTTGTCGGATCTAGTCTGTTGTTTTTCAGGAGTGGTCGTATGGATGTTTGTTTGAGAGAGGATGGGAATATACCAGTTGAGAAGGAGAGTCTCATGATGCTGGCAAGAATTGGGCTGAGCTCAATGCGCAACGCTCTGATCCAGTACGCTGGGCATGGGTCATTTGGTGCTGTAGTGGTATTGATGACTGCGATAAGGTCTTCGATGTTTTTCACTGTTGGAAGTGTGAACTCGGTAAGCAGTGGCTGTAGGTGGGGAATATGGCTGGGTGTGGGTCCTGGTGCGATGTTTAATTTGAGGATTTTGGATTGGAGGTAGTCAGCATAGAGCTGGGGTTGGACTGGATCTGGCTGAGGAGGGGAAAGTTCCTTGGTTAAGGATCTTGCTATGCTGAAGAGGTCCCGGGGCTTATTTAGTGAGTGGAGGAGGCGTTTGGTGTGGTAGATTTTCATCTTGTCAGATATTGACTCACGGTGAAGATTTAAGTGGGCAATGTATGTTGCTTGGTCCCCTGTGGCATGAGAACGTCGACATTTTCTTTCATGCTTCCTTAGGAGGAGCAGAGATGTCTGCAGATCGGCAGTAAACCATGGGGCTGGTTTCCTTTTTCTTGGTTGTCTGTTGGATGTTGATGCTTTGTGCGATGGAGGTAATTGAGAAAATGTCTTCAGCGTGTCATTCCATCTGGTGATCATGTCGTCAAGGTTATTTGAGGGTTGACTGAGTATTGGGAGAGCACTTTTGGTAAACTCTTCCTTGTCGAGGGATTTGAAACGGCGAGCATTTGCTGAAGAGGCTGCACTTGTGTGGCTGGGTGGGACTTGATCCTGCTGCGATGGGATTTGAAAAGTGATTAAGCTGTGGTCGGACCACGGGACAGGAGTGATGGAAAGGTTGAGGTCATGATTGTGCCTTGTAACTGAATGTGGGGCAAAGATGAGGTCCAGTGAGTTGCCTCTGTGGTGAGTGGGGGCATTCACCACCTGTTCATAGCTAAGTTCGGACACTGCCTCCAGGAAGGTGTTCGCATGAGTGGGTTGCAGGGAAGCAAGGTTGAAGTCATCGAACAACCAATTAGGTTTGCGTGGGTTTACAGGGTTGCAGGCTAGATCTATTATGTTAGAGAGATCTTCCGGAGGGGAGGATGGAGCTCTATAGATGAGATTCATGGTGTTATGCTTGTTTGCTATGGTAACTGAGTCAATATGCGTAGTGCTTTTGGAGGACAATAGCTGATACTGAAGATCGGTTTTTACAAGGATGAAAACCCCTCCGCCTCTCCGGCTGGCTCTATGACAGGCGTGGATTGAGAAGTCTGGTGGGATCAGTTGATTTAGGAGTACTGTATCTGTGTCTGAGAGCCAGGACTCTGTAACCATTAAAATGTCTAAGTTATGGTTTGCTATGAGATCAGTGATGGCTGGCCATTTCTTGTGAACTCAGCGTGAGTTTATGAGGGCACATCTCAAGTAACTATGCACATGTGTCGTCTCAGGATTGGTGTTAACAGGGTTGTTGAATGTTACGTAGAGTAGGTGCGAGTGTCTGACATGGTATCTGTGTGGTGGTGGGTGATGGGGCAGCTATAGTTTCTTCTTCCAAGACTATGTAAGATGGGAATGGGGTTAAAATCGGACGATAGTGCTAGCGAATCTTGGATGGCATTGGCAAGGAGATAGATGCTGGTAAGGGCTAGTAAACAGAGGGCCATTTGGTCTGCTGGGTGTTGAGCCTGTGCTTGGTGACTGCACACAAGGGATGGCTATCTAGTAACAAGGGTATAGTACAATAGCTATAGATGTATCGTAGCAAGGGTAGCAGTTCAAATAGTATCCTACAGTAAATATAGTTGTAAAGCAGCAGAGGTATGGTATAACAGGTACATACGTCTAGTAGCAATGGTGTAGTGCAATATATAAAAGACTGAATAATTGCAAGGTATAAGGTATACTTGTGTAGTAACAACAGACTGATATCTGCAATAAAACAAAATTGAAATATAGCGACGTATGCAAGATATACTTGTGTAGTGATAACAGACTAATACCTGATTGCTATCTATAGTGGGGATCTAAACTTGGTAGGTCTAGCTTGTTTTACAATGTATCTAAAGATAATGAGTCAGCGGTTATACATTATGTCTGCAAGTAGCTTCGCATAGGTCCAGCTTGCTTTACAATGTATCTAAAAATAATGAGTCAGTGGTAATTTACCACGGCCTCCCTAAAGCCACATTATTACCCTTACAGCTTGCCCAAAACTCCACAGCTAGAATAATCACTGGCACGGGCCCACGAGAGCACATCACTCCCACTCTGAAAGCCTTACACTGGCTCCCCATCCAAGTTGGAATCAAGTACAAAGTAGCTATAACCACATTCAAGATCATCCACCAACTCTCTGCAAACATCCTCTGTCCCTTCTTCAACAACCACTCCACAAGAGATCAACACGTTCCACCAACAACCTCCTCCTCTCTGTTTCAGCTACTTTTACCCAATCCAACAATATAACTTCCAACGGAGCTTTCTCATTTTATGACCCATTCATCTGGAACACCCTCACTCCAGAAATACGGGCCCTCACAGACCTCCCCGAATTCCAGGATAAGTTAAAAATCGCCCTCTTCCTGGAACACCGGCAGAGACTCTGAATTACCTCCCCCCCCCCATCCAGCAGATTCGCTCCGGAAACCTCCGTAGCACTAACATAATACTTCATACACTCATGCCATAGTCAGTTAAGTTTGATGTAAATAGTTATGATGTGTTCAGTTAAATTAACCTGTAACAAATGTTCAATATAAAACGTTTAGTTTATTGTAACATGTAAACCGCCATGGCTTGTAAATACAATGGTATAAAATGCTGCTAAATAAATGTTTAGAAAGTATTCAAACAGTTTTTGTGTAGGACAGGAAAATGGATCCCAGGCCTGACCCTCACACTAGGTGACAAACATTTGCCACTTGAAAGCACAGGACCTTCTAGTAGAAACTCTCCTGGAGGCCAAGGTGACATTGGCCTCTCTAACTGGCAGGTTCAAGGAACAGAGTTCTAGCCTCTCAACATCCAAGTTGTGAGGGCTAGGGACTTGATACTGAGAAGTCTGGCCTGATCATGCAAAATTAGAGTTGGGAGAGTCACCTATACACATGAACCTTTGAATGGATAGGTCTTGAAGAAAGCATGATTGTCTGGGACAAAAGGGCACAGTGAACATCACTGTCCCTCATCAAAGTTTCAGAAGAGTTTTCGCTACTAGAGGAATGAGAAGGATACACGTACAGAAGGCCCTCTCCCCCTTTACCAGTGAAGGAGAAAGACAGCCAAAGCTAGTTCACCATGTGTCCCTGATTGGAACAGAACTGGAGAACCCGTTTGTTTTGGAGAGTTGCAAAGAGGTCTATCAAGGGGGTGCCCCACTCCCAATAGATAGTCAATGCTATTTCTCTATCCATAGTCCATTTGTGGAGATAAAGAACTCTACTCAGTCCATCTGCCAAAACATTGAGAGATGGCAAACTTCCACAACCAGACGGTTTTCCAACACAGGAAATATGAACCCATTCCCTTCCTGCTTGCTGATATAAAACCTCGCTACCTGATTGTCTGTCTGGATCATGACAATTTAACTGGCCAAAAGTTCTCTAAACGTCTTTAAAGCATTTGCCACTGCTCTCATTTCCAGGAAATTGACCTGATAGAAACTCCTGGGAAGACCACAAGCCTTGAGTGTGAAACCCATCACGATGGGCTCCCCAACCCAACTTGGATGCATCTTTCATAAGAAGCTTTTGATAAGGGGGCTCCTGAGAGAGAGAGCCTTTGGTTAAATTTTCAGCGAGCATCCACCAGAACAGAGTCCCAGAGAAGCCTTGTGATGGAGATTAAATCTCTCAGTTAATGAGTGGATTTGTTTTCACCAAGTGCTCAAGTTCCACTGAGATTGTCTGAAATGGAGGCAGGCAATGAGAATGATATGAACTGTGGAGGCCGAGACCTGACTCAATTGAACCTCCTTCACCTGTTGCACCAAGTAAGCCAGTCTGGAGGAAGGAAGTTTTTTTGCCAGAGTCTTATCTAGCTGGGCTCTAATGAATTCCAGTTGGTGGGAAGGATTCAAATTGGGATTATGGGCAATTTATGATGAACCCTAGTAGTTCCAGCACTCAGATTGTGATGCATACAGATTATTAAACTCCATCCTGAGTGGCAACCTTGAGCAGCTGATTGTGCATATAGGGAAATATGAACACTCCCAGTCTGCATAGAAATGCTATGACATTGGTTAGGCACTTGGGGAATACCCAAAGAATTGACACATAGCATATGCGATAGTACAACAAATTTGAGATACTTCCTGTGACTGGGATGTATCTGAATATGAGTATAGGCATCTTGTAGGTCCAAGGTACATAGCCAATCGCCTTTCTGAAGGCACATTGGAGGTTGAGAGAAAGCACTCAACTTCTCTTACCAGACATGTGTTCAAGTCACTGAAGTCTAGGATGGGACAGAATGCCCCCAGCTTCTTTAGCACCAGGAAATACCTTTAGTAAAATTCCTGCCCCTTCTCTCCAGATGGCATGGATTCAATGGCATTTACCATGCAAAGAGCAAAAATTTCTTTTAGAAGTAGCTTGGATCTTGGTGAGCAATTTGGAAGAATTTTCAATAGACGTAATCGGTACCTCTGATAGATTATCTTCAACACTCAACCATTAGAGGTGATTATGGGCCATCTGTCTGCAAAGAGACTAAGCCTCCCTCCTATTGGAAGGGTGTCTGCCTGGGGTACAGGTAGACAGACTATGTTTATGAGGAGCCAATGAAAACCCTCAACCAAAACCAGGAACAGAAGCAAGGGGTCTGCTTAACTTGGGAAGAGCATAGCAGAGGAGGATGCCTATGCCTGTGCAAGTAATAGTACCCCCTCTGGCCTCTGCTCTGAAAACACCTAGAAGAGGCGGCCAAGTCCGTAGTGGACTTGGGGTGGGTTCGCAAGGTGTCACTATGCTGCTGGATCATAGTTGCAGCCTCTTGAACCTAGTTTCTGAAGAGATTCTCTCCATGGCACGGCATATCTGCCAACTGTTTCGACACCCTGTTTTGCATGTCTGAGCCAATACTTAGGGGTCAGTTATCACTCAATTTCCCCAGGCTCTTGGCATCATGCTCTGATCAACTTCGATGCCAATGTGTCCAATTATCCACTCAATGCTCAACATTGGTTGTCCTCGACGCCAACAAAATAGAGGACTAATCCTTACTCTTCCTTGGCGTGAAATCCTTACTCTTCCTTGGAGTGGAGGAGTGGCCAAGTGGTTGGGGCAAGGTACTTCAGGCCGGATGTTCAAATCCCACTAGAGGACAGCAACCTTGGGCCGGAAGGACTGGGGTTTCTAGTCCCACAGGTGCTCCTTGTGGTCTTGGGCAAGCCACTTAACCCTCCATAGCCCATGTTCCCTGTAAAATAGTTATCTCCAAGTTATAATGCCCTGTTCAATGTAATTTCAGTTTGTTCAATGTAAACCGCACTGATGCAGAATAGCGCGGTATATAAGAGAATGTAAATAAAATAAATAATAAATAAAATAAATAAATCTGTAGAGGACTGATCCCTGGCCACACTACTGATGCTTGGTTCTGAGTGAGCTCAAACAACACCCCCCTCCCCCCCGATGCCGATGCTCCACCAGCATTTGATGCAGCTCCTAGGTCTGTAGTGAGCAATGTCACTAATGCTGATGGGCTGGTATTCCGAGTTCCAAAAATCTGTGTGCACTTTTTCATGATGTTTAAGAGCTCTCTTTGTAATCTGTGGACAGCGTTTACACAGAGGGATTATGGATAGGCCACAGATATGTAGGCACACTTATGATTATCCATGATGGACATGGACCTGCTCATTAAAGGGAAGAGAAACAGTGGTGGCAGGTATAGATAAGAAGTCACAGAAAAACACATACGAAGTACGAAACACAAAAGATTATCAATGTAGCGTCGAGTGATGAACCATCGAGCTCTGCGGAAAAACAAAGACCAAGACTGAGCTTCTCAAGCATGGTGCCAGCAGGTGGGAAAGGGCACACATGCACAGAGAACTTTCTAAAAGCTTCTGGAAAAAATAGATGAGAGCGCTCCTGTGCAGGATGATTTGGTGACATCATCCAAATGTGAGCACTCATCCTGCCTGCCCACAAAGAACAAAGGCTGTTCCTGAGAAGAAAAAGGTCTTTCAGGAACCAGAGTAGGGGGAGGAGGAGGAAGATGCCTACCTTTCCATACCTTGAGAAGGAAACATAGCTGCCTCTCCCATGCTTTTGTCAACTGTCATGTTTTGCTGAGGTAACTTAGTGACAGCTGCAGTTTCTCTCTCGGATGGTCTGATAAGCAAATCTGAACATACCTCTGACACTGAAATCCCCCTGCATTAGACCATCTGGAAGCGGTAAATTGTTAAGAGCTGAACTGTCCGCAGCTCCCCTGCCGACTGCCACAGTGGGAGAAGTGCTTTGCTCACTCTGGTGGTGTTTCCATTAAGAATAACCAAGTTGAAACAGCAGGCACAGTGGATCCCGCTGCACTGTTCACTGATGCAACTGACCCAGCCGTGCCAGTGGAAACGAGCAATACTCTCAGAAAATACAAACCACAGGATACCACCCATCACTCCCGATGCCAAAGATATGCTAAAGAGAAGGCAAAATTCTGTCAGAGCAGAGCGGGAATTCCCTTCCCAATGCTCTGAATCTTCTTCATTGGCCCTTCCCACAGACCACACTCCCCTACCAAACTTTTAAACCAAAGTGTTAAATAAAGAAAGGGAAGGTGAGGAAAAAATGAAAAAAAACAAAAATGAAAACTTCCCTGTTGTCTGCTGAATTATTGGGGAGAGGACGTAGACTCCTTCAGGTATCCCCAAGGAAGCAGTCACTAGAGCTGGTCCCAGATACTTCTCAGACTGCTACCAGCTCAGCTGGGCACCCAGTTCACCAACTAGGCCCAGTAGCTATCTCACCACATCAGTCCTCTTCTGCATAGTGCCTTTTATAGGAAAGGGCACACAGCTGTTAAATCTCTGACGCCACCCATTGACTGATGGGAATAACCATGCATTCTGGACTAGTCCTATTGGACGTAAAGGAAATTTACTGGACATAAAGGAAACAATTGACCTACTGAAAATTCTCTACCTTTCTCATAAGTCAGGAACTAATCAGTGAATTTTTGCAGGTTATCATGTCCCCAGATAGATGAATGAATTGAAATCACTGTTATAGCACTTTCAGCCCTGTCTGAAAACCACAACAGATTTGAGAAGGTAAAGAATGCTTGTAGCTCCACAGAAGGATACTTTGTCCTATGCAAACTATCAGCAACTGAGTAACTATGCAATCCTAAGTTCCTCACTTATATCCCAATTCAGATTACCCAGATATGGCTGAATTTGAGTAAGCTCACTGTTAAATCCAAGATGTGAGATTTTCTCTCTCTCCTTGGAAAGTGCCAGCTCCCCATCTGCTCATCACACATGAACCCACCTCTTCCCCCTCACCTCACCTTCTCTGGCCTTCTTCTTGCCTTAAGTACCACTGGCTGCAGGGGTGTTTTCCGCGGCCGACTCAGCTCTTCGCCTGGCTCCAAAGGTAGTAAATCTGCAGAACAGAATAGGAGCATCAAAAGGGAGAGAATCTCTTCTTGCAGACTTCACCCCTTTCAAATTTCACCTGCCCCTGCAGTATCATTTACCACAGCATTCCACCTTTTCAGCAGTGTCAATTACCTATATCCCTGGACTGCTTCCTTCGGAGTGTCACTGAAGCTGACTTTGCATCATAATCAGATTCATCCGACTCCTCAAAGAGGTCATAGTAGGGTCGCTGCTTTACACAACGACGTGCTGACTTGCGCTGGAGACCTGAATCCGGTTCAGGCCGGTCAGAGATCTCAGGCTCCTCTTCCCACTTCTCACAAATCTTCCTCCACAACTCAGCAGAATCATCAGACTCAAGGGGGCTATACCGTGGGGGTGGCCTTGATACGGTGCGTCCTGTGCATACAAAAGATTTAAGAGATCAGCTACAAAAACATCAATAAAAATGCTACCCTGAGTGTGTCAATCCAACCTATAACAGTGGAAAATAAAGACCTCAAGAGTTCATGCTTCGTGACTGCTGTAACAAGTCAGACGGTGTCCATTTTAAAAAAAATACAATTATAGCATTTTGTACTTTTTAAATTTGTCAATCACTTATTCTCTATTCTTCTTATATTGCACTCATCTGTAAAAGCTCTCTATGAACGTGGACTAATATACTCAATGGAGGCCTTCGTTTCACAATTGCTTCCTCAGGAGATAAGCTCTCAAACACAATGAAAATTTAAAAAACAAAATGCTATAAATTGTTGGGTTTTTTTTTAAAAGACCTCTGACGCCTGGCTGTTTGCCATTAGATACAGCAGTCACGAAGCATGAGCTCAGAGATCTTTATTGTTGAAAGTAACTTGAAGTGGGGTATCAGGGCCCTCTGAAAGGGTTAATATGGATAATGGCTTGGAAAGTTGCTGACAGTCTGAAGCCTAGCAGCCTGGAGAGAGGTGTGTTATAGAAGCCAAGGTTGTACTTTGGAATGACATTGTTTGTGAGAAAGAGACAGAATGCTGTGTTTTTAGAATGCTGGAGCTGAGAAATGTCTGTGCTCTAACCTATAACATGTAGATAAACAAAGCTTGACAGAGCTGAATTATACCTTGTAACAGTTTTTCCCTAATAAAAAAGTGCGATAGCCTAGCTTGAGAGGGAATGGTAGGAACCTGCACAAGTGTGTACACCTGTGAATTCCTCACTTAAGCTTATGTTGTACTGTTTTATATAAATCTGTGTGTGTATTTCTTTATTTACAGTTGAATTTAAAGAATTGAAGCCAAGGACAGAGGCTAGGTTTTGCTACTTTGTCAGAAGTAGGCCACAGACTAAAAGATCCATTCATTTATTTTCCCCAGTTAAGCGTAGTTACTCACCTGTAACAGGTGTTCTCCAGGGACAGCAGGAATCAGTCCTCACAGAACCCTCACGGGAGCATCTCCCCCGGTTTCAATGAAAGCCTTTAGGAGATGCCACCATGCATGCGTGGTCCCATTCCCACCCAAGGGTGCTATCTTACTCAGTCAAATGACATAGCTAGAGCAGACAAAATAAGATGGCAAAAATTGTACAACTCCTCCAAGGGGAGGAGGGAGGGTTGTGAGTTCAGACCAATTCCTGCTGTCCCTGGAGAATACTTGTTACAGGTGAGTAGCTACGCTTTCTTGAGGAACAAGCAGGAAGTCAGTCCTCACATATGGGACTTCCTAGCTACAGGCTACTGAGAACTTTAGAAAAACCATTTCTTCAACACCAGGAATTTGTTAAGGTTTCTCAAGTCCAGGATGGGCCTTAGGCCTCCTGTTCTATTTGGAACCAGAAAGTACCTGGAATAGAACCACTTTCCTTTAGGTGGTGTGGTACAGGTTCCATGGCCCTGTCCCTGAGAAGGCCTCCAAGTTCCTGAAGTAGCAGGGCCTGGTGCAGAGGGCTCTCCTGGGAAGAAAGGGGGAGGAGCCTGGTCCAGGTAAAGGAGATAACCTTCCCTAACCGCCTGAAGTGCCCAGGAGTTGGTGGTGATGGCAGTCCACCGGTGGGCAAAATGAATAAGGCACCCCCGGCTATGTTCTGGGAGTCAAAACCCCAAGCCAGAGTGGGCTGAAGCTGGTGTCTGGGGCTTAGGGCCCTTAGGCTTGCATGGGCCCTGGCCCACTATGCCCTGATGACCCTGCTGTGGGGTCTGGGGGACTTGGTATGGGGGGGGGGGGGAGATAGCTTCAGAAAGGCTGGCCTTTCCGGTGTAAAGAGGCTTTTCCCCGGTGGTTGCTTCTTGGGAAGAGTGGAGGTCTTCCTGGTGAGTCGAGTCCTGGTAACATACCCTGCCTCCATCTCTGCTGCCTTGTCCTCCATCGGCTTGCCGAAGAGGTTTTCACCTAGGCAAAGGACGTTGAGGAGTTTTTCCTGTACCTATTGCTCAAGGTCTGATGCCTGGAGTCAGGCCTAGCGTCGAGCTCTGATGCATGCCGCAGCCACCTTCACGTTAGACTTGAAGCAGTCATAGGCTGCTTGAAACAAGTGCTTCAAGCACTCCCCAACAGACTTCATGAGGGTTTGGAATCATTGGAGGTGGTCCTCGCTGAGACCTGCCGAGAAACCCCCGAGTTCTTTCGTTAGGTCTCTGAGGTTCATGCCAATATACAACTGATATGCTTCTATGCAGCAAGCCAGCATCAAGCCCTGGTAACATTTACGCCCATGGGCGTCGAGGGCGCAGGACTCCCTGCCCAGGAGCATTGAAGAGCGAGTCTTCAGGCTTTCTGTCGACACTTGGCTGACTCAACCACTATGGAGATGTGAGGGAGTTGCACCTTCCTGAAGCCGGGCCTGTGCTGGACCCGGTGCGTATCTCCTCCTATTGAATGTATGTCTTCCAATGTCTTGTTGACCACTTTGATTGAAGGATAAGGTGATATACAAAAGATCTAAATAAATAAGTAAATAGTGTCCAGGTGCCGGCTAACAATCAGCACCAATGTCGGTGTTTACTACATTTGGAGAAGGAGGTGCTCGAGGATGGAGAGGACAGGGACCGTAAGGACCTCCTTAGGTGGGGGGGGGCCTCTTACTGGAGGATTTTGAGTTCCTCTGTGTGAGGATCCTCCTCCGACTCCATGGTGAGGGACAATGCCTTTGCCATGTCCCAGACAAACTCAAGGAATGTGGTGTCCTCGGGCTGGGACCAGCACACCAACGCTGGCAGGGACAGATCTGAAGGGAGGTCACAGTGTGCTTGTGTCTCCAGGGAAGCCTCGTTCTCGGATTCACAGTCCGAGTAGTCCATCGAGGACTCAAGGCCTGACGGCTCTAAGGGCATCGTTGGGTCTGGCCTTCGGTGAACTGCGGCTGATGATTTTCCGGAGCCAGAAGCACTTGCCGGGAAGGATCTTGCTCTCAAGGACTGGAAGCAGGATCGAGACACTTGCCAATGGTCAGCTCGAGGCATGGGGCTCTCGAGGATCTCCTTGGCAGCCCAGGGAGTCCTCAGCATCGAGGTCCCTGTGGTCTAAACATGTGCACTGGCAGGGCCGGGCATCGACACTTGCTGCATAAGAACATAAGAACATAAGATATGCCATACTGGGTCAGACCAAGGTCCATCAAGCCCAGTATTCTGTTTCCAACAGTGGCCAATCTAGGTCATATGTACCTAGCAGTTTCCCCAAGAGACACAAGTTCCACAATGCTTGTACTGGGTCAAGCATTGATATCTTCGGTCACTTCTTAATAACGGTTTATGGACCTTTCCTCCAGGAACTTGTCCAAACCTTTTTTAAACCCAGCTACACTAACAGCCTTTACTACATCCTCTGGTAACAAATTCCAGAGTTTGATTACACGTTGAGTGAAAAAATATTTTCTTTTATTAGTATTAAATAGCTTACCCTGTAGCTTCATTGCATGTCCCCTAGTCTTTCTATATTCTGATAACGTAAACAATTGATCTACGTTTACCCGTTCCACTCCGTTCATTAATTTATAGACTTCTATCATATCTCCCCTCAGCTGTCTCTTTTCCAGGTTAAAGAGCCCTAACCTTTTTAGCCTTTCTTCATAGGAGTATCCTTCCATCCCCTTTACCATTTTGGTGGCTCTTCTCTGAACCTTTTCTAAAATCACTATATCCTTTTTAAGATACGGCGACCAGAATTGCACACAATATTCAAGGTGCGGTCTCACCATGGAACGATATAGAGGCATTATAATATCTTTTGTTTTATTTTCCATTCCTTTCCTTATCATACCTAGCATTCTATTTGCTCTCTTGGCCGTCGCTGCACACTGGGCCGAGGGTTTTAACATGGTATCCACAATGACACCTAAATCTGATTCCTGGGGGGTAGTTCCTAATGTGGAACCTTGCATCATGTAACCATAGTTTGGGTTGTTCTTCCCTAGGTGCATAACCTTGCACTTGTCCACATTAAATTTCATCTGCCATTTTGATGCCCAGTCTTCCAATTTATCAAGATCCTCTTGCAATTTTTCACAATCCTCTTGGGTTTTAACAACTTTAAATAGTTTTGTGTCATCTGCAAATTCGATCACCTTACTCGTTATTCAACTTTCCAGGTCATTTATGAATATGTCAAAAAGCAGCGGACCCAGCACAGATCCCTGGGGTACACCACTATTCACCTTTCTCCATTGGGAAAATTGGCCATTTAGCCCTACCCTCTGCTTTCTATCTTTAACCAGTTCCTGATCCACAATAGTACACCGCCTCCTATCCCATGACTCTTTAGTTTTGCCAAAAGTCTCTCATGAGGGACCTTGTCAAAGGCTTTCTGAAAGTCCAGATACACAATATCAACCGACTCACCTTTGTCCACATGTTTATTCACTCCTTCAAAAAAACATAACAGATTAGTAAGACAAGATCTTCCTTGTCTAAAGCCATGTTGGCTGTCTCCCATTAGGTTGTGACTATCTACATGCTGAGTAATTTTATTCTTTATGATGGTTTCTACCATTTTTCCTGGTACTGACGTCAGGCTCACTGGTCTGTAGTTTCCCGGATCACCCCTGGAACCCTTTTTAAAAATTGGTGTTACATTGGCGATCCTCCAATCTTCAGGTATTAGGGGAAAGCCGACAGTCGCCCAAGAGCGGATGGTTCGGAAGAATGTATCTTTGAAGGATACTACCAAAAGCAGATAGGTTCCACAAAAGAGTAAAGTAGCCCAAATGCCCTCAAGTATGGAGCAGACAGAGCTTAAAGATCCCAAATTACTCATGTCTAACAGACAAATTAATATGGATAAAATACATTCTCTAAAATGCTTGTATGCAAATGCTAGAAGTCTAAAAAATAAGATGGGAGAGTTAGAATATATAGCACTAAATGAAAGGTTAGATATGATTGGAATATCAGAGACATGGTGGAAGGACGACAACCAGTGGGATACTGTGATACCTGGGTACAAACTATATCGTAATGATAGAGCTGATCAAATTGGTGGAGGGGTTGCTCTCTATGTTAGAGAGGGCATTGAGTCAGAAAGGATTAAAGTTTTGCAGGAAACAAAATCTGCTGTAGAATCTATATGGATTGAAATTCCATGTAAAAGGGGGAAGGCAATGGCAGTGGGGGTGTACTATCGAGCGCCTGGCCAGAATGACCATGATGAAATGCTCAAAGAAATCAAGGAAGCTAACAAAAGTTACAGCACAGTAATAATAATGGGTGATTTCAACTACCCCGGTATCGACTGGGTCAGTGTCACGTCAGGACATGCTAGGGAGATAAAGTTCCTAGATGAAATAAATGACTGCTTCTTGGAGCAGCTGGTTCATGAACCAACCAGAGGGGAAGCCATATTAGACCTAATCCTTAGTGGAACACCAGATCTAGTGCAAGAGATAAGGTTGTTGGGGCCACTTGGCAATAGTGATCATAGCATGATCGCCTTTGATTTAATTAGTGGAGGAGGGATAGTAAGGAAATCCACAGTACTACCTTTTAACTTTCGAAAGGGAGACTATGATAAAATGAGGAAAACAGTCAAGAAAAAACTAAAAGGAGCAGTTGCAAAGGTTAAAGACGTACATCAGGCTTGGCTGTTGTTGAAAAATACTATCTTGGAAGCACAGACCAGCTGTATTCCACGCTTTAAGAAAAGTGGAAAGTAGTCCAAAAAACTGCCAGCATGGTTTAAAGGTGAGGTCAGAGAGGCTGTTGTTGCCAAAAAAGCATCTTTCAGGAAATGGAAAAAAGAGCCAAACGACGAAACCTGGAAACAGCACAAGCACTGGCAAGTCAAATGCAAGGCATTGATAAGGCAGGCAAAGGGAGAAATTGAGAAGAAGCTTGCTGCAGAAGCAAAAATGCGAAGTAAAGACCTTTTCAAGTACATTCGCAGCAAAGACCTGTGAGAGAGTCAGTTGGTTCATTAGATGATAAAGGGGTTAAAGGAGCACTAAGAGGCGACAAGGCGATAGCGGAGAGACTGAACGAATTCTTTGCTTCAGTCTTTACTGAGGAAGATGTAGGGATGTTACCCATGACTGAAGTGGTATTTAAAGGTGCAGAAGAATTGAAGGAAATATCGATACATCGAGAAGATGTATTACAACTATTAGATAAGCTGAAGAGTAGCAAATCACCTGGGCCGGATGGTATACATCCAAGGGTATTGAAAGAACTGAAATATGAGATTGCAGACCTGCTATTAGTAATCTGTGTACATACACTAACGTTTTGGTCTATTCCCAGAGGGTAGCAATAGCTATCAAAATAAGGAAAAACCGCTTTCAACGAAACAGAGCTAAGTGAAGCACAGTTTCTCAATTTTTAAATGTTACAAAATGACAGTTTGAGTAAAAGTTGGAAGAGTCAGACACATAGGATAAGCACAATAATTTCAAAAAACAGTGAATGTTATTAAGGTCATTGATGCAATCTAGCGCACAGTTCGGTGAAAAAAAATTCCCGACGTGGCGGCTGTAAGTCTGAGACCTATATTCACTGAGCTATACATGTCTGCAGAATCCATTGTTACAATAGAGGTTTTTCCTTATTTTGATAGCTATTAGTAATCTGTGAACTATCATTAAAATCATCTCTAATACCTGAAGATTGGAGGATCGCCAATGTAACACCAATTTTTAAAAAGGGTTCCAGGGGTGATCCGGGAAACTACAGACCGGTGAGCCTGACGTCAATACCGGGAAAAATGATAGAAACCATCATAAAGAATAAAATTACTCAGCATGTAGATAATCATGAACTAATGAGAGACAGCCAACATGGCTTTAGACAAGGAAGACCTTGTCTTACTAATCTGTTATGTTTTTTGGAAGGAGTGAATAATCAGGTGGACAAAGGTGAGTCGGTTGATATTGTGTATCTGGACTTTCAGAAAGCCTTTGACAAGGTCCCTCATGAGAGAATTTTGGCAAAACTAAAGAGTCATGGGATAGGAGGCAGTGTACTATTGTGGATCAGGAACTGGTTAAAAGATAGAAAGCAGAGGGTAGGGCTAAATGGCCAATTTTCCCAATGGAGAAAGGTGAATAGTGGTATACCCCAGGGATCTGTGCTGGGTCCGCTGCTTTTTGACATATTCATAAATGACCTGGAAAGTGGAATAACTAGTGAGCTTATCAAATTTGCAGATGACACAAAACTATTTAAAGTTGTTAAAACCCAAGAGGATTGTGGAAAATTGCAAGAGGATCTTGATAAATTGGAAGACTGGGCATCAAAATGGCAGATGAAATTTAATGTGGACAAGTGCAAGGTTATGCACCTAGGGAAGAACAACCCAAACTATGGTTACACGATGCAAGGTTCCACATTAGGAACCACCACCCAGGAAAAAGATTTAGGCGTCATTGTGGATACCATGTTAAAACCCTCGGCCCAGTGTGCAGCGGCGGCCAAGAGAGCAAATAGAATGCTAGGTATGATAAGGAAAGGAATGGAAAATAAAACAAAGGATATTATAATGCCTCTATATCATTCCATGGTGAGACCGCACTTTGAATAGTGTGTGCAATTCTGGTCGCCGTATCATAAAAAGGATATAGAGTTATTAGAAAAGGTTCAGAGAAGAGCCACCAAAATGGTAAAGGGGATGGAAGGATACTCCTATGAAGAAAGGCTAAAAAGGTTAGGGCTCTTTAACCTGGAAAAGAGACGGCTGAGGGGAGATATGATAGAAGTCTATAAATTAATGAGTGGAGTGGAACGGGTAAACGTAGATCGATTGTTTACCTTATCAGAATATAGAAAGACTAGGGGACATGCAATGAAGCTACAGGGTAAACTATTTAAGACTAATAAAAGAGAATATTTTTTCACTCAACGTGTAATCAAACTCTGGAATTTGTTACCGGAGGATGTAGTAAAGGCTGTTAGTGTAGCTGGGTTTAAAAAAGGTTTGGACAAGTTCCTGGAGGAAAGGTCCATAAGCCATTATTAAGAAGGGACCCAGGATATCAATGCTTGAACCAATACAAGCATTGTGGAACCTGTGTCCCTTGGGGAAACTGCTAGGTACGTATGACCTAGATTGGCCACTGTTGGAAACAGAATACTGGGCTTGATGGACCTTGGTCTGACCCAGTATGGCATATCTTATGTTCTTATGTTCTAGAGATGATTTTAATGATAGTTCACAGATTACTGATAGCAGGTCTGCAATCTCATATTTCAGTTCTTTCAACACCCTTGGATGTATACCATCCGGCCCAGGTGATTTTCTACTCTTCAGTTTATCTAATAGTTGTAAGACATCTTCCCGATGTATCGATATTTCCTTCAATTCTTCCGCACCTTTAAATACCACTTCAGTCATGGGTAACATCCCTACATCTTCCTCAGTAAAGACCGAAGCAAAGAATTCATTCAGTCTCTCAGCATCGAGGTCCCTGTGGTCTAAACATGTGCGCTGGCGGGGCCGGGCATCGACACTTGCTGCAACGCAAGGAAGGCAGAAACGCTGCGTTCCAGTGCCATCATCCTGGCTTCCCACTCAGGGGTTGCAGCCTTTGACACCGACACTGCGGTGAGCATGTGGCTACCAGGGCTGAATCTGACCTGTGGAAGATGTCATCTTGCTTCTGCCAGCGACTCTGGGTGGCCTAAGCAGACATCTTTTTGCACAGGGCGCACACCTCTGGGTCATAATCGGCACCTAGACAACTGAGGAAACAGTCATTTGCATCGGTAAGGGACATGTACTTTGAGCACTTATCACACTTTTTAAACCCAGTAGCCATTGGGACAAAAAGGATCGAGCGAGGTCGAATACCTTTGACGCAGCAAGCGGTTAGAAAAGGCACAAAACCGCATTGGATGACAAAACCTAACCAAACAGGTTCTGAGTCCCAAAGCAGAAGCGATGGGGCGGGAAAGGGACTGGTGCTAGCCAGACGATACACTGAAAGTGCATGAGGAAATCAACTTTTCTCCAGGGAAGAAAGATGAATGTCTGTAGGGCTCCTCAGAAAAAGGGAGACTGAGTAGTATGGCACCCTTGGGCAGGAAGGGGACCACACATGCATTGTGGCATCTCCCAAAGGCTTTCTTTGAAAGCAGGGGAGATGTGTCCGTCGGCGTTGATGTCACCCATATGTGAGGACTGACTTCCTGCTTGTTCCTGGAGAATAAGCTGGATTGAGACACTCTGGAGTAGTGTTTCTATTGAAGTTTTTGTGGCTGATCTCTCAAGTATTTTCTTCAATATCCCTTGATTGGATTGGCTTTTACAAAAGATTAAGCAGAAATCAACATATTCACTACACACTACAGATCAAGGCAGTGGCAGATTTCCTTTATATTCAACGAATCTACGTCCTGAGCAAGCCATAGGTGTTCTTTATTCTAGACATAGTTATAGCCCAAGCAGTTAGTATTCTTTTTTTAAAGCAGGGCCAAGCCTGTAACCTTACCCTTCTGAGCCAGTCTCTCCAGTTTCCGAGCCTCAATCTTATCACACCTCCGATATCTAAAGTCAAGCAAAAAAAGTTCAGGTGACTAGAGAACCTGGTAACAAACATTTTAACACATCAAAATCAATATCCCTTCCACCCTCAGTCCAGCCACTAACCCCTCATCATCACCTCCAGCAATGACAAAAAACAGGTTTAACTAACATCTCTACCAAGTCCATAGAACTAATGCCACAATGGAAAGCTATTCTAGTCCCAAGAGGTGTAGTACATCTTCCACATCTACGACCCTGGAAAATGTGAAAATATATATGCATGTTTTCAAACTACAGCTATGCATCACTTAACGTCCATGATACTTTCTGCGAAATAGGATGTTATGTGAATAAGACGTTGTGCAAACATCATACTACATACACATTTTAAACATTTATGTAAACTGCTTTATTAGACTATATCACACACAACTCTAGTAAGTGGTGCAGGATCATACACGTGCTCATATCATGAACTATAGTGTTCACTGGTTTTCCACCGTCATGCTGTTTAATAACTTTATCTCTGACTTCCAAATTGATACTCTTCCTTTGCCTCTTGCTGTTATCAGAACTAGTTTTGCATTTGGGAGCCATGATGCATGAATTTTAAACAGAGGAGCAAACTTTTTATTGGTAAGTACACTGCACACCCAGCTTCACAATTGCAGTCACTTCCAGTTATGCCCACTATGTCCTGCTATCTGATCGTGGACGTATATGCGGTCAGATGTTAGACGAATGGACGTTATGTGGCGCATATCAGTATATATATATATAGCGTAGTTACTCACCTGTAACAGGTGTTCTCCAGGAGCAGCAGGAATCAGTCCTCACTTATGGGTGACGTCGGCGCCGACGTTGCCCTCGCGGAGCAATTTTCCCCAGCTTTCAAAGAAAGCCTTTGGGAATTGCAGCGCGCATGCGCGGTCCTCTTCCCGCCCAAGGGTGCCATCTTAGCCAGTCAGATGACATAGCTAAAAAAGACAGCATAAAAATTTGCAAAAAAACTAAAGCAGACGATTGCAACTCCAAGGGGAGGAGGGAGGGTTGTGAGGACTGATTCCTGCTGCTCCTGGAGAACACCTGTTACAGGTGAGTAACTACGCTTTCTCCAGGACCAAGCAGGAAGTCAGTCCTCACTTATGGGACTCCCAAGCTTAAGGCTACCGGAGACCCCAAGCACAAAAATGAGCTCCCTCTAGCTCAGCAGTACAGAAGGAGAAGAATCTTCGCTGAATTATTACCCACCGGTAGCCCACATCCGGGATGGAGGGTAGGAGTTGCTCAGACCTCAAAGAGATTACGGAGGACTGCCTGTCCAAAAGCACTGTCCCTGCGGGACTCCCTCTCGAGACAGTAATGGACCGCAAAAGTCTGGCTCGAAGACCAAGTAGCGGCCCGGCAGATGTCTGCCAGCGGAACAGAGCGGAGGTAAGCCACTGACGTAGCCTTTGCCCGAACGCAATGAGCCGTGACTCGACCTTCCAAGGAGAGTCCGGCTGCCCCATAAGCCCAAGAGATACAGTCCGCAACCCAGATGGACAGAGTACGCTTGGAGACCGGGAGCCCCAATTTATTGGGGTCAAAAGACACAAAAAGCTGAGCAGCTTTACGGTGCTCCCGCGTACGGTCAAGGTAGAAGTTCAAAGCCCTTCTACAGTCCAGGGTATGGAGGACCGTTTCAGCTCGGCTGGAGTGTGGTCTGGGAAAGAAGGTTGGAAGTACCACCTCCTGATTGATGTGAAAAGGGGAGACCACTTTTGGAAGACACTTCGGGTGAGTCCGTAGGACTACCCTATTTTTGTAGAACCGAGTGTAAGGGGGATCAGACACGAGGGCCTGCAATTCACTTACGCGTCTAGCGGAAGTGAGGGCTATCAAGAACAGTGTTTTTCAAGACAGAAAACGGAGAGAACAGGTAGCCATAGGTTCAAAAAGCGGACAGGTGATCCGCTGCAAAACCACATTCAGGTCCCAGTCAGGCGCTGGCGGGCGCAGAGGTGGTTTAAGTAGAAGGAGACCTCGGAGAAACCTCGCTACGAGAGGGTCGTTGGAGAGAGGTCTGCCGTCCACAGGCACATGATGTGCCGAAAGAGCACTGAGGTGAACTTTGACGGAGTTGGACTTAAGTCCCAGATTAGAGAGGTGTAGCAAGTACTGCAAGACCACCGACACCGGGCAGGAGAAGGGATCCTGAGACTGTTGGGTACACCAAACGGAAAAACGACGCCATTTAAGGGCGTAGCATTTGCGGGTAGAAGGTCGACGCGAAGCCAAGACGACCTCCTCCACCTCTGCCGGCAGGAGAAGGGGAGCAAGGACTACCCTCTCAGCAGCCAGGCCATTATGTTGAGAGACCTGAGGTTGGGGTGTAGCAGAGACCCCTGATCCTGAGTGAGGAGATCCGGTTGTAACCCCAGAGGGAATGGATCCTCTACCGCTAATTGCAGCAGGAGTGGAAACCACGGCTGTCTGGGCCAGCGAGGGGCCACCAGGATCATGAAGGCTTTGTCTCGGAGAACCTTGAAAAGAGTCCGAGAGACTAGCGGGATGGGAGGGAAAGCGTACAAGAGGCTCCCCGACCATGAGAGTAGAAAAGCGTCCGCCGCAACTCGAAGGGGGTGTGGCAGACGAGAGCAGAAGCGAGGAAGTTGCCGGTTGTGAGGACTGGCAAAGAGATCCACCGTGGGGAGGCCCCACTTCAGAAAAAGCTTCTGAACTACCAAGGGATCCAGGCGCCACTCGTGCGGCTGGAGGATCCTGCTGAGTTTGTCCGCCAGGCAATTCTCTTGGCCTGGGAGATAAACTGCCTTGAGGAGAACGACGTGACTGACAGCCCAAGAGCAGAGCTTCTGTGCTTCCCGGCAGAGAAGGAAGGAGCCCGTGCCCCCCTGCTTGTTCACGTAGAACATGGCAACTTGATTGTCCGTCTGGACAAGGACGGACTGGTGAGAAGTCAGGTGGGAGAAGGCCTTGAGAGCCAGGCGGATCGCTCTGAGCTCCAGGAAGTTGATCTGCTGAACAGACTCCCACGTGGTCCAGAGGCCCTGAGTACGTGCCCCTTGGCAATGTGCTCCCCAGCCCAGGAGGGATGCATCTGTTGTCAGCACCCGGGCCGGCTGAGGTGACTGGAAAGGCATGCCGAGTATCAGGTTCGGCCGATGAAGCCACCACCGGAGAGACGAGATCAGCGGCTCGGAGACGCGCACTAGGTCTGCTAGGCCGCCTGTGGCTTGTTGCCACTACTGGCGGAGACACCATTGAGCAGGCCGCATATTCAGGCGGGCATTGGGGGTCACATGGACGGTGGAAGCCATATGGCCGAGTAGTCTCAGGAAGCGCCTGGCGGAGACCAGGGGCTGGCTGCGAAAACGGTCGGCTAGGTCCATGAGCCGTTGAGCCCTGTCGAGCGGTAGGAACGCTCGTGCCTGAGGAGTGTGCAGCCTTGCGCCGATGAACTCGAGATCCTGTGAGGGGAGCAAAGTGGACTTTGCGAAGTTTATCACAAAGCCCAAGTACTGCAGAAGAGTCACCGTGCGGCGCGTGGCGTTGGTGACCTCCAGAGCGGACGCTGCTCTGATGAGCCAGTCGTCGAGGTACGGAAAGACATAGAGGCCGTGAAGCCGGAGATGGGCCGCCACCACCGCGAGACATTTTGTGAAGACTCGCGGTGCGGAGGACAGGCCAAAGGGTAGTACTCTGTACTGGTAATGATTTCCTGCCACCACAAACCTTAGGTATTGGCGGTGGCTTGGGTGGATGAGGATGTGCGTGTAGGCATCCTTTAGATCCAAGGAGCATAGCCAATCTGCCTGCTGGAGGTAGGGCAGAAGGATTCCAAGGGTAAGCATCTTGAACTTCTCCCGCACGAGGAACTTGTTGAGGTTGCGCAAGTCCAGGATGGGTCTGAGGCCTCCCGTTCTTTTTGGTATTAGAAAATACCTGGAATAAAAGCCTTGACCTTTCAGGTGGTGGGGCACCGGTTCCACCGCCTGTTCCTGTAGAAGACCTGCTAACTCCTGAAGGAGTAATTCCCTGTGCAGAGGGGGTCGTGGAGGTTCTCCCGGAAAATAGGAGGGAGGGACCTGGTGGAAGTGGAGAAGATAGCCTTCTCGCACGACTTGAAGCACCCAGGCATCTGAGGTGACGCTGGACCACCTGTGGGCGAAGTGAACCAGCCGGCCTCCGGTGCTGGGAGGAACCAGCGGGGGGGGAGAGGCTATGCTTGAGGAGTCAAAAACCCCCACCCTGCTGAGCAGGGGCTGGTGGTGCAGGCTTGGGGGCTTGCTGCCTACGGGACCCGTTACCCCGTCCCTTGGCCTGCTGGCCCTGTTGGGGAGCTGCAGGGGCCTGATATTGGGGGTATTGTTTGTAGGCAGCCGCCTTCCTCGGGTAAAAGGACTTCTTTCCCGAGCCCTTCTTTTTCTGGGAAGGGGCGGAGGTCTTCCTAGAAAGCCTAGTCCGGGTGAGAGTCTCCGTCTCAATTTGTGCAGCCTTTTCAGCCATGGGCTTGCCAAAGAGGTTTTCGCCTCGGCAGGGGACATCGACCAACTTGTCCTGCACCCAGGGCTCAAGGTCAGACGACTGAAGCCAAGCCTGTCGGCGGGCACCGATGCCGGCTGCGGCCACTCGAGCCG
Source organism: Ichthyophis bannanicus (assembly GCA_033557465.1). Lineage (NCBI taxonomy): Eukaryota > Metazoa > Chordata > Amphibia > Gymnophiona > Ichthyophiidae > Ichthyophis > Ichthyophis bannanicus. The sequence goes on from CM066044.1 coordinate 259,486,454, forward strand.
ATGCTTCAAAGCCATCATAGGCTGCTCGGGATATGAATTTTGAGCATTCCCGAATGCCAGTGGACAAGGCCAGGAACCTCCGCAAGGGTTCCTCGGACAAACCAGCGGAGAATCCGGCTAGCTCTTTAGCCAGGTCTCGGAGATACATGCCCATGTATAGCTGGTAGGTCTGGACACGACACGCTAGCATAGAGCCCTGGAAACACTTTTTACCAAGGCCATCCAGGTTACGGGCCTCCCTGCCAGGAGGCACCGAGGAGTGCATCTTCTGGCTCTTAAGACGATGCATGGCCGATTCCACTACCATGGAATGGTGTGGTAGCTGTGCTTTTTGGAAGCCAGGGCTCTTGCGGACTCGATAGATAGAATCGACCCGCTTGCTCAAGACCGGCGAGGTGGCCGGACTCTCCCACATGCGGAAGAGTAGTCGTTCCAGCATGGGAGGAACCGGTACAGTAAAGTGTTCCCTGGCGGGAGAGTCATACTGGAGGGCGTCGAGCTCTTCGGCTCGAGGCTCCTCCTCGGGGTCCGCAGGGAAGGCCAAAGCCTTGGCCATATCCCTGACGAAGTCCGAGAACCGGGCATCCTCCGGGGGGGACTGCTTCCGAGGTTCGGACTCAGGTGAGTCCGAGGGGACACACCGAGTCCGAAAAGAATCAGGCGACTCTTCCTCTTCAGACTCCCAGACCGACTCCGACGAGGACTCGGTGGGGTCGGCCCGGGGCAGGGCGCGGCGCCTGCTGCCCCGACACCGAGGGAGTCGGCGTCGGCGACCTCGGTCCCGAACGGGAGGCCGAGGGTGACCTCGACCGAGGATCGACTCGAGTTCGCATCGACTCGAGGATCGGCTCGGTCTCCGGGGTCGACTTAGACGTCGACGTCCCGGCGGTCGGGGCAGCGGCACCAGCGAAGCCAGCGAGCAGTGCCCGCTACTGGTCCATGAAGGCAGACAGTCTGCTCTCCAAGGCCGTCAACCTGAGTCCGAGCTCAGGTGACCCAGCAGCCCCCGACTCGGGCCCCGACGGCGTCGGGCCCGACGTCGGCTGTCGCGGAGGCGAGTCCAGGAGGACTACGGGACTTACCCGAGCAGGCAGCTCCGACTCCAGGCGAGGTCGCTTCGTGAGGTGCTCCTTCTCCAAGGACCCGGGACGGCTATCGGGGCTATGCGACCTGGCCCTCGCGGAGCCAGGAGCGTCCACCGACGCCGCCCTCGCGGGTTTCACCTTACGTCAATGGTCCCCGGAGGGAGAACCCCTGTTGGAGGAACTCCGGCGACGGTCCGAGCTGGAACCCCTGGACGCGGAGGCCTCCGACGAGGTCCGGGTACGGCTGGGGTCAGCTAAGATCCTATCCCGCTGATGCCGCCGACTTCTCAATGCTTTGGAGGAGAGTTTGCCGCAGGGCCCACAGATCATTTCTTCATGATCCGGACCCAGGCAGCGGAGGCAATGGTCGTGTGTGTCAGTCAGTGACATATTACGGTCACACTGACCACACCGCTTGAAACCACTGGCAGCCATCGGGGGAAAAAGGGCCCTGGCGAGGTCAAAGGACCGGGCTGCCAGGGAAAAACCGAAAACTGACTAAGTCAGAAAAACCGAAAAAGAAGAAGAGGACTCGTGACCGGCGTCGCGAGTCCGGGCGGGAAAAAGTAAATTATGAAGAAATATCAACTTTTTCGCGGGGACACGACGGGTACGTCTGTAGGGCTCCGCGGAAAAAAGAAGACTGGCTAAGATGGCACCCTTGGGCGGGAAGAGGACCGCGCATGCGCGCTGCAATTCCCAAAGGCTTTCTTTGAAAGCTGGGGAAAATTGCTCCGCGAGGGCTCCGTCGGCGCCGACGTCACCCATAAGTGAGGACTGACTTCCTGCTTGGTCCTGGAGAAATATATATATATATATATATATATATATATATATATATATACAGGGTGGCCCAAAAAAGTGAGAACATCTCGTAAATTAAAAGCTTAAATAGTTTACTTATTTACCTTTTTTAGCTATTTAACGTCTCTATTTCAACAATTTTCGGTCGCCATCTTTTTTTTTTTTTTAATTTGTCAATCGTTTACATCTGTCTTTTTGAATTTTTAAATAAATTATATGCTACAAGATATATATCTCTATAGGGTGGCCCAAAAAAAAGTGAGAACATCTTGTAGCATATAAGTTATTTAAAAATTCAAAAAGACAGATGTAAACGATTTAGAAATTAAAAAAAAAAAAAAAAAAGATGGCGACTGGAAATAGTTGAAATAAAGACATTATATAGCTAAAAAAGGTAAATAAGTAAACTATTTAAGCTTTTAATTTACAAGATGTTCTCACTTTGTTTGGGCCACCCTATAGTGATTTAGAGTAGTTACTCACCTGTAACAGGTGTTCTCCAGGAGCAGCAGGAATCAGTCCTCACATATGGGTGACGTTGGCGCCGACGGAGCCCCTGTGCGGAGCATTTCCCCAGCTTTCAAAGAAAGCCTTTGGGAATGCAACGCGCCTGCACGGTCCCCTTCTCACCCAAGGGTGCTATCTTGCTCAGTCTGATGACATAGCTAAAAGACAGCAAAACACAAAATAAAGTATATGACTGCAACTCCAGGGGAGGAGGGAGGGTCATGAGGATTGATTCCTGCTGCTCCTGGAGAACACCTGTTACAGGTGAGTAACTACTCTTTCAACAGGACCAAGCAGGAAGTCAGTCCTCACATATGGGACTTCCCAGCTCTAGGCTACCGGGAACCCAAAGCTGAAAAAATGGCTCCCTCTTAAGAGCCTCAGCATCCATGATAAGGATATCTTCTGAGAACGCCCCCATACGGTAGCCCAACACAAGGGCCAGAGGGTAGGAGTTGCCTATACCTCAAAGAGATTATGGAATACCGCCTGTCAGAAAGCACTGTCCCTTCGGGACTCTCTCTCCTAGGCAGTAGTGGGCTGCAAAAGTCTGGCTTGAAGACCAAGTAGCGGCCTGGCAGATGTCTGCCAACAGAACAGAGCAGAGATGAGCTACTGACGCGGCTTTCGCCCTGACATGGTGGGCCATGACTCGACCCTGCAAGGTGAGGCTGGTTGCCTTGTACACTCAGGTGATACAATCTGCTACCCAAGTGGACAACGTACGCTTGGAGACAGGCAACCCCAGTTTATTAGGGTCAAAGGAGACGAAGAGCTGAATAGCCCTTCGGTGCCCCCGCGTAGGTTCTATGTAAAAGGACAATGCCCTCTTACAGTCCAGGGTATGCAAGACCGTTTCAGCCTGGCTGGAATGCGGCCTAGGAAAGAATGTCAGTAGAACCACCTCCTGGTTGAGGTGGAAGGAGGAGACAACCTTTGGAAGGAACTTCGGATGGGTTCGTAGGACCACCCTGTTCCTATAGAACCGTGTGTATGGTCTATCAGAAACCAGAGCTTGTAGCTCACTCATATGTCTGGCCGAAGTTAGAGCTACCAGGAAGAGCGCCTTCCAAGAAAGGAAGCATAAATGGCACGCAGCCATTTGCTCAAACCGTGGGCGAGTAAGTTGCTGCAAGACCACGTTCAAATCCCACTCAGTGGCTGGTGGACGAATCGGAGGCTTGAGCAGAAGCAGGCCTCTGAGGAAGCGGGACACCAAGGGGTGAACCGACAGAGACTGACCCTCCACCGGTGACTGGTGTGCTGAGAGAGCAATGAGGTGGACCCGAACAGAGTTGGACTTAAGGCCTAGGTCTGACAGGTGAAGTAGGTATTGTAGTACTACTGGCACAAGGCAGGAGAAAGAATCTTCATTGCGCTGAGCACACCATACTGAGAACCTACGCCACTTGAGGGCATAAGACTTTCTGGTGGACTGCCTCCTAGAGGCCAAGACCACCTCCTCAACTTCCCTAGGTAGAAGCAAGGGAGCTGGCACTATCCTTTCAGCAGCCAGGCCATCAGATTGAAGGATCTGAGATTGGGGTGCAGAAGGGAACCCTGATCCTGAGACAGAAGATCAGGTTGCAACCCCAGAGGGAATGGAGTTTCCACCGCCAACTGCAGAAGAAGTGGAAACCACGGTTGCCTCAGCCATCTGGGGGCTACCAGAATCACCGAGGCCTTGCCCCGTAGAATCTTGAACAGTGTTCGGGCCACCAGGGGCGTGGGAGGTAATGCATACAGGAGGCCCGTAGACCAAGAGATCAGAAACGCATCTGCTGCCATTCTCAGGGGATGTGGCTTTCTGGAGCAAAACCTGGGCAGCTGACAGTTCAGTGGACTTGCAAAGAGATAGATTGATGGAAGTCCCCATCGTAGAAAGATCTGCTGGACCACCAGTGGATTCAACTGCCATTCGTGAGGCTCGAGAATCCTGCTTAGTTTGCCTGCCAAGAAGTTCTCATGACCAGGTAGATAAACTGCTTTGAGAAACATGCCTTGTCTGACTGCAAAGAAGCAAAGGGCCTGCGCCTCCTGATATAGGAGTCTGGACCCTGTGCCCCCTTGTTTGTTCACATAGAACATTGCAACATGATTGTCCATCTGAACTAGGACAGACTGGTGAGAGAGGGCATGAGAAAAAGTCTGGAGAGCCAAGTGGATTGCTCGCAGCTCCAACAGATTGATCTGCTGTGTGGCCTCCTGAGGAGACCAGAGGCCTTGAGTGCACGTGCCCTGGCAATGTGCACCCCAGTCCTTTAAGGAAGCATCGGTCGTCAGCACCCTTGTGTGTGCTGGGGCCTGAAAAGGTACCCCCCTGAGAAGGTTTGGGAGATGTAGCCACCACTGCAAGGAGTCCAAAAGTGGTTTGGACACCTTTAATCTGTCTCGGAGGTCGCCTGTGGCCTGCGCCCACTGAGCTCTGAGGCACAACTGAGCAGCCTGCATGTGCAGACAGGCATTTGGAGTCACATGAACCATGGATGCCATGTGGCCCAGGAGTCGCAGGAAGTGCCTGGCGGAAACCTGAGAATTGCTTTGGAAATGGTTGGCCAAGTCCATCAGTCTGTGGGCCCTATCCTCAGGCAAGTAGGCTCTTCCCTGCAGGGTGTCTAATTTTGCCCCTATAAACTCTAGGTTCTGTGAGGGGAGCAAAGTGGACTTTGCATAGTTTATGACAAAGCCCAGATGCTGAAGAAGAGAGATAGTGTGAAGAGTGGTTGTCTGGCCTCCTGGAGAGACTGGCCCCTGATGAGCCAGTCGTCCAGATATGGGAAGACGAAAATCCCCTGATTCCTGAGAGAGGCCGCCACCACCGCCAGGCATTTGGTGAAAACCAAGGGGGGCAGAGGTTAGGTCAAAGGGAAGTACTCTGTACTGGAAATGGTTTCCTCCCACCACAAATCTGAGATATTGTCTGTGGTCTGGATGGATGAGAATGTGAGTATAAGCATCCTTTAGATCCAAGGAGCATAGCCAATCTCCCTGCTGGAGGTAGGGCAGCAGTATCCCAAGGGTAAGCATCCTGAACATTTCCCTCTCCAGAAACTTGTTTAAGTTTCGCAAGTCTAGGATAGGCCGGAGGCCTCCTGTCCTTTTTGGTACCAAGAAGTACCTGGAGTAGAAACCTTGCCCTTCCAGGTCGTGGGGCACCGGTTCCACCACCTGTTCCTTTAGAAGACTTGCCAACTCCTGAAGGAGGAGATTTCTGTGCAGAGGGAGTCTTGGAGGCTCCCCTGGAAAATAGGAGGGGGGGTATCTGGTGGAAGTGGAGCAAGTAGCCCTTCTGGACTCTGCTGAGAACCCATGTATCCCCTGCGATGGCTGGCCAACTGTAGGCATACAGGGTCAGTCGACCTCCTGTGCTGAGTGGAGCCAGCTGTGGAGAAGAGGCTATGCTGTGGGAGTCAAAACCCCGCTCTCTGCTGTGTGGCTTGGGGGTCTTCTGCCTATGGGGCACATGCCCCTGCCCCTTGGCCTGCTGGCCCTGTTGGGGAGCTGGAGAGGCCTGGTATTGAGTAGGATTTGTAGGCAGCACCCTTTTTCGGGAAAAAGGGCTTCTTTCCCGAGCCCTTCTTTTTCTGAGAATGGGAAGAAGTCTTCCTGGACAGCCTTGCCCTGGTGAGAGTCTCAGTCTCGATTTCCACAGCCTTTTCAGTCATGGGCTTACAGAAAAGGTTTTCACCTCGGCAAGGTACATCAACCAACTTGTCCTGCACCCATGGCTCCAGGTCTGATGACTGTAGCCAGGCCTGACGGCGTGCACCAATGCTGGCCATGGCTACCCAGGCCGAAGCCTCGAAGCCATCATAGGCTGCTCGACAGATAAACTTCTAGCACTCTCGAATCCCTGTTGACAAAGCCTTGAACCTCTGCAAAGTTTCCACGGAGAGGCCAGCTGAGAACCCAGCAATCTCCTTTGCCAGGTCTTGTAGATACATGCCCATGTACAGCTGGTAGGTCTGGACACGGCAAGATAGCATAGAGCCCTGGAAGCACTTTCTACCGAGGGCATCCAGGTTCCAGGCCTCCCGGCCGGGGCACCAAGGAGTGCATCTTCTGACTCTTCAGACGGTGCATGGTCGATTCCACAACCATGGAGTGGTGCGGTAGCTGTGCCTTTTGGAACCCAGGGCTCTTACAGACTTGATAAATGGAATCGATCTGTTTGCTAAGAACCAGCGCCAAGGGTGGTGCCTCCCACATACGGAAGAGCAGCCGTTCCAGCATCGGAGGAACCGGCACAGTAAAGGTTTCCCTCGGAGGAAAATCATACTGGAGGGCATCGAGCTCCTCGGCGTCTGCAGGGAAGGCCAAGGCTTTGGCCATGTCCCTCACGAAGTCCGAGAACCAGGTATCTTCCGGGGGGGGGGGGGGTGGACCGTCTCCGAGGCTCGGACTCCGATGAGTCCGAAGGGAGGCACCAGGTCCGGAAGGTGTCCGGGGACTCCTCGTCCTCAGTCTCCCACTCCGACTCCTCCGAGGAGGAATCGAGTGGCTCTGGCCATGTGGGCCTTGGTGCCACCCGTCCCGACGCCGAGGGTATCAGCGTCGACGACCTCGGCCCCGTACAGGAGGTCGAGGGGGACCTTGACCAAGGATCGACTCAAGGATCGGCTCGGACTCCGTGGCTCGACTTAGACATCGAGGTCCCAGTGGTTGGGGCAGATGCACCGGTCAGACCGGCGATCAGCACACACGGCTGTTCCATGAAGGCAGCCAAGCTGCTCTCCAAGGCCGTCAACCTGAGTCCAAGATGAGGAGACTCAGCAGCCCCCAACTCGGGCCCCGACGGTGTCAGGCCCGACATCAGCCCCCCCGGAGGAGAGTCCATGAGGACAACGCACTTACATGACTCGGGGACTCTGGCTCCACACGAGGGAGCTTGGAAGGCCTCTCCGACTCAGAGATCCCGGGGCGGCGGTCAGGGCTACGCGACCTGGCCCTCGAGGAACCAGGAGCCTCCACCGATGCCGCCCTTGCAAGCTTTTTCTTCCTTCTGTGCTCCCAGGTGGGAGACTCCCTTTCAGAGGAACCCCGACGATGCTCGGGGTCGGAATCCCGAGATGTCGAGACCTCTGACCAAGTCCGGGCACAGCCAGACGCGGACTCAGAGAAAATCCTCTCACATTGATGCTGACGGCTCCGAAGTGCCTTCGACGACATTTTGCCGCATGGACCACAGGCCAGCGGGTCATGGTCGGGCCTGAGGCATCGGAGGCAGCAGTCATGTGTGTTGGTGAGAGACAAGATTCTTGCACCGATCACACTTTTTGAACCCGCTGGCAGCCATGGGGGGAAATAAGGCCCCTGCGAGGTCAAAAGACCGGGCTGCCAGTGAAAACACAAAAAGAGCGCGAACGCTAGTCACAAAGAACAAAAACCAAAAATCAAAACTCCAGACTCGATACCGGTGTACCAAGCCCAGACAGGAAGGGGAACTGGCGTCGACCGGATAATACGTGAAAATCGCTGGAAAAAAATCAACTTTTCCCGGGTGACACGAACTCAAGTCCATTGGGCTCCGTGGAAAAAGAAAGACTGAGGAAGATGGCACCCTTGGGCGGGAAGGGGAACGCGCAAGCGCGCTGCATTCCCAAAGGCTCTCTTTGAAAGCTGAGGAAATGCTCCGCACAGGGGTTCCGTCGGCGCCGATGTCACCCATATGTGAGGACTCACTTCCTGCTTGGTCCTGGAGAAATATATATATAGCGTAGTTACTCACCTGTAACAGGTAATCTCTGGGAACAGGAGTGATATGTGGAAATATTTCTTTACGGAAAGAGTACGGGATCCGTGGAATAGTCTCCAGTGGAGGTGGTAGAGATGAGGACAGTAACTGAATTCAATAAAGCATGGGACCAACACAGAGGATCTCTAAAGGTAAAAAGTGGACTGTTGTAGTTGATATGGAAGGACAGACTAGATAGGCCATGTGGTCTTTTTCTGTCATCATGTTTCTATGTTTCTATGAATTAAGTCTTCACATATGGTTATCGTCAGTACCGACGGAGCCTGCGTGGGAACGCTCTCCAGCGTCCAAAAAGAAAGCTTTTGGGAGCATCCCACCGCACCTGCGTGCTGCCTTCCCGCCTCACTGCCTCTCTCACTTCAATTGAGTTTAAAGCTGAGCCAAGGAGAGAGACAGAGAGAGAGAGAGAGAGAGATAGAGAGAGAACTCCTAGGGGAGGTGGGTGGGTTGTGAAGACTTAATTCCTGCTGTTCCAGGAACAAGCAGGAATGTAGTCATCACATATGGGGACTCCCCAGCTGAAAGATGCCAGAGGAATGACCCCAGCGAGCTGTGAACCCGTGTGAACAGGGTCATACTTCCTCCCATGGATCCCTGGCATCCTACCGGGATGGAGGATAGGAGTTGCATTAAGGCCAAACGAAGCATCCCGACGGGAGTCCTTGTCCAGACAGTAGTGGGCTGTGAAGGTATGTACTGAAGCACAAGTAGCCGCTCTACAGATATCATCTATAGACACAGAGCGGAGATTAGCAACCGAGGCTGCCATTGCTCTGACATTATGAGCTGTAACATGGCCCTCAAGGGAAAGACCTTTACTATCGTAAGTGAAGGATATGCAGTTTGCAATCCACTTAGATAGGGTTCGTTTGGAAACTGGAAGTCCCAAATAACTAGAATCAAAAGCAACAAAGAGTTGAGAAGACTTCCTATGTTGTTCAGTTCTTTGAAGGTAAAAGGCTAAAGCTAATTTACAATCTAAGGTATGAAGGTTCCTTTCTGCACTGGAGGCATGAGGCCTAGGGAAAAATACAGGAAGGTAAACAGACTGGTTTAAATGAAAAGACAAAACCACCTTTGGCATAAAGTGTGGATGAGTCCTGAGGACTACTTTATCATGGTGGAACCTTGTATAAAGCTTGCAGTTCACTAATGCGCCTAGCAGAAGTTATTGCAATTAGGAAAATGACCTTCCAGGAAAGGAATTTTAAAGTCGCAGTGGCTATAGGTTCAAAAGGCGGCTTCATAAGCTGCCCAAGAACAAGATTCAGGTCACATGCCACCGGTGACGTCTTTATGGGGGCCTTGTCAATAGTAGACCTCTCATGAATCTTGACACAAGTGCATGAAAAGAGATTGGTTGTCCATCTTGGGGCTTGTGAAAAGCCATAATAGCACTGAGATGGACTCGCACTGAATTTGTCTTAAGACCAGAATTTGAAAGATGGGGGAGATACTCCAAAAGCGACTCCATGGGCACGGAAAGGGGGTTAACCCCCCTTTTTGAACACCATATAGAAAACCTTTTCCATTTGAAAGCGTAGGAATGCCTTGTGGAAGGTTTTCTCAAAGCCTGAAGGATATCCTTCACTTGCTGAGAAAGGTGGATATCTAAAAGTTCTATGCCTTCAGCAGCCAGGCCCAGAGGTGCAGGGGACTGAGGATTCGGATGCAGAACCTTCCCGTTCTCCTGAGAAAGGAGATCTGGAGAAAGGAGATCTGGAGATCTAGAGGAGTTGCTTGAGAGAGACGCAGAAGCAGAGGGTACCACGATTGCCTTGGCCAATGTGGAGCTATGAGGATCATATAACCCCTGTCTCTCCGAACTTTGAAAAGAGTATTGGGAATTAGGGGAAAGGGTGGGAAGGCATAGAGGAAGTCCTGACCCCAATGGAGCTGGAAAGCATCGTTTGCTAGACAGTATTGAGCTGGAATTCTAGAATAGAACCGGGGAAGTTTAGCATTCTGTGGACTTGCAAAGAGGTCTATATCTGGTGTTCCCCAGGTTTGGAAAGCACAGTTACTTACCCGTAACAGGTGATCTCTGGGAACAACAGGAATAAGTCTTCACATATGGGTATCGTCAGTACTGACGGAGCATGCGCGGGAACGCTCCCCAGCGTCCAGTAAGAAAGCTTTTGGGAGCATCCCACAGCGCCTGCGCGCTGCCTTCCCGCCTTTCCCAACCGCCTCTCTCCAGTTCGAGTTTTAAAGCTGAGACAAAGAGAGAGAGAGAAAGGAAAGGAAAGACAGATAGAGAGATACAACTCCTAGGGGAGGTGGGTGGGTTGTGAAGACTTATTCCTGCTGTTCCGAGATCACCTGTTACAGGTGAGTAACTGTGCTATCTCCAGGAACAAGCAGGAATGAGTCTTCACATATGGGGACTCCCTAGCTGTAGATGCCAGGGAGAAACCCCAGGTTGTGTGTCCTTGAAAAGGACTCTACCTCCTCCCATGGATCTCTGGCATCCGACCAGGGTAGGTGGGTAGGATTAGGAATGGAACAGGTGTTTGAGAACAGCCTGACCAAACGAGGCATCCCGGCGGGAGTCCTTGTCCAAACAGTAATGGGCTGTGAAGGTATGAAACAAGGCCCAGGTGGCCACTCGACAGATTTGGTCGATGGACACAGAGTTTAGATGAGCCACTTAGATGAGCGTTTTCAATGCTCTGTCCTCGGGTATTCCTGAGTGCTCGAAGTTTATATCTCGAGCAGCCTATGATGGCTTCGAGGCTTCGGCCTGCGTAGCCGTGGCCGGCATCGGTGCACGCCGTCAGGCTTGGCTACAGTCATCGGACCTCGAGCCATGGGTGCAGGACAGGCTGGTCGATGTCCCCTGTCGAGGTGAAAACCTCTTTGGCAAGCCCATGGCTGACGAGGCTGACGAACTCGAGACCGAGACTCTTACCCGCACAAGGCTGTCCAGAAATACCTCTGCCCCTTCTCAGAAGAAGAAGGACTCGGGGAAAAAGATCTTTTACCCGAGGAAGTCATCTGCCTATAAACAGTGCCTTCATTATCAGGCCTCTGTAGCTCCCCAACAGGGTCAGCAGGCCAAGGGGCAGGGTCATGGGCCCCATAGGCAGAAGGCCCCCAAGCCTCCTACTCCGGCTCCTGCTCAGCAGGGAGGGGGATTTTGACTGCATTGGCATAGCCTCTCCTCCTCAGCTGGCTCCCATCATCACTGGAGGCAGGCTGGCCCTGTTCGCCCACAGGTGGTCAGCCGTCACAAGGGATACCTGGGTTCTAAGTATAGTCCAGAAGGGCTATCTCCTCCACTTCCACCAGGTACCCCCCTCCTATTTTCCAGGGGAGCCTCCCAGACTCCCTCTGCACAGGGACTTACTCCTGCAGGCGTTGGCAGTTCTTCTAAAGGATCAGGCAGTGGAACCGGTGCCCCACCACCTGAAAGGTCATGGCTTCTATTCCAGGTACTTCCTAGTACCAAAGAGAACTGGAGGCCTCAGACCCATCCTAGACTTGCGAAACCTGAACAAGTTCTTGGAGAGGGAAAAGTTCAAGATGCTTACCCTTGGAATCCTGCTGCCCTACCTCCAGCAGGGAGATTGGATATGCTCCTTAGACCTAAAGGATGCTTATACTCACATCCTTATTCATCCAGACCACAGACAATATCTCAGATTTGTAGTGGGAGGAAATCATTATCAGTACAGAGTACTGCCTTTTGGCCTTACATCCGCCCCCAGGGTATTCACCAAGTGCCTGGCGGTGGTAGCAGCCTACCTCAGGGTTCAGGGCCTCTTTGTCTTCCCATATCTGGACGATTGGCTCATCAGGGGTCAATCCCCACAAGAGGCCAATCAAGCCACCCTTCGCACTGTCGCCCTGCTTCAGCACCTGGGTTTTGTCATAAACTTCGCAAAGTCCAGTTTGCGCTCCTCCCAAAACATGGAGTTCATAGGAGCTCGACTAGATACATTTCAGGCAAAGGCCTTCCTACCAGTGGACAGGGCCCACAAATTGATGGCTCTAGCCAGGCTGTTCCACAGCAATTCTCTAGTCTCTGCCAGACGATTTCTGAGGCTCTTAGGCCACATGGCATCCACGGTCCATGTGACTCCAAATGCCCGTCTACACATGAGACCAGCTCAGTGGGGCCTCAGGACTCAGTGGCACTAGGCCACAGGAAGCCTCGCGGACAAAGTAAGGGTGTCCACCCTACTACAGTCTTCTCTGCAATGGTGGCTTCATCTTCCGAATCTAGTGCAAGTGGTGCCTTTTCAGGTACCTCCACACTCTCAGGTGCTGACAACCGATGCTTCTCTTCAAGGTTGGGGTGCACATTGCCAAGGGGCATGTACTCAGGGCCTGTGGACTCCTTGGGAGGCCGCACAGCAGATCAATCTCTTAGAACTGAGAGCTATCCGCTTAGCCCTGAGAACTTTTTCTCATCTCCTCTCTCACCAGTCCGTCTTAGTTCAGACAGACAATCAAGTGGCTATGTTCTATGTGAACAAACAAGGGGGCACGGGGTCCCGCCTTCTATGTCAGGAAGTGCAGAGACTGTGCTCCTGGGCAGTCAATCATGGCATTCTTCTCAAAGCAGTCTACTTCCCAGGTCAGGAGAATTACCTGGCGGACAGATTGAGCAGGATTCTGCAGCCGCATGAATGGCAGTTGAACCCTTTAGTGGTTCAACAGATCTTCCTGAGATGGGGTCTTCCAACCATAGATCTCTTTGCCAGTCCTCTGAACCATCAACTGCCCAGGTTCTGCTTCAGACTACCGCATCCTCTCCGAGTAGCAGTGGATGCGTTTCTCATTCCATGGTCGACAGGCCTCTCCTATATGCGTTTCCTCCCACGCCTCTAGTGTCCAAGACACTTTTCAAAGTGATCCGGGACAAGGCCTCAGTGATTCTGGTGGCCCCCCGGTGGCCGAGGCAACCCTGGTTCCCACTACTGTTACAACTGGCGGTGGACACTCCTATTCCTCTGGGGATACAACCCGATCTCCTGTCTCAGGAGCAGGGATCTCTCTTGCACCCCAATCTCCAGTCCCTCAATTTGATGGCCTGGCTGCTGAAAGGGTAGTTCTAGCGCCTTTCCTACTGCCTAGAGAAGTGGAGGACGTAGTCTTGGCCTCTAGGAGGCAGTCCACCAGAAAGTCTTATGCCCTTAAGTGGCGTAGATTCAGCTCTTCGTCTCTTATTACCCCAATAAGTTGGGGTTGGCTGTCTCCAAGCATACTTTGTCCCTATGGGTAGCTGACTGCATCGCCTGGGCTTACAGGGCAGCTAGCCTCTCGTTGCAGGGTCGAGTTACGGATCATCGTGTCAGGGCGAAGGCTGCGTCAGTGGCTCATCTTCGCTCTGTTCCATTGGCAGTCATCTGCCGGGCTGCTACTTGGTCTTCAAGCCAGACTTTTTCAGCCCACTACTGCCTTGAGAGGGAGTCCCGCAGGGACAGTGCTTTCGGGCAAGCGGTACTCCATAATCTCTTTGAGGTCTAGGCAACTCCTACCCTCCGACCCTGGTGTTGGGTTACCTGTCAGGGGCGTTATCAGAGAAGATTCTGTTCTTGCATGCTGAGGCTCTAGAGGGAGCTCATTTTTTAGTTTGGGGCCTCTGGTAGCCCTACGCTAGGGAGTCCCATATGTGAGGACTGAGTTCCTGCTTGGTCCTGGAGAAAGAGTAGTTACTCACCTGTAACAGGTGTTCTCCAGGAGCAGCAGGAATCAGTCCTCACAACCCTCCCTCCTCCCCTTGGAGTTGCAGTCATATGATTTGTTTTTGCTGTCTTTTAGCTATGTCATTAGACTGAGCAAGATGGCACCCTTGGGCGGGAAGGGGACCGCGCATGCGCGCTGCATTCCCAAAGGCTTTCTATGAAAGCTGGGGAAATGCTCCGCACGGGGGCTCCGTCGGCGCCGACGTCACCCATATGTGAGGACTGATTCCTGCTGCTCCTGGAGAACACCTATTACAGGTGAGTAACTACTCTTTAGTAACAGGCCTGCTGCCCCTTAAATTTATTCTCTGTGCAGCAAACTTGGTAACCTTTTTTTTTTTTTTTTTTTAATTTTTTTGCAGTCTGCATAGCTCTTTTCAGCACTTCTGCCCACAGGGGTTGGGATCCCCATGGGCAGACACCAGACCTCAGTTCTTCTGTCTATGTGCTCTGAGTCCCAGGTGCCAGGTCTGATTTTTTTTTCTTTTTTTGGTTGCTATGGCAACCTGGCGCCTGGGGTTTGTCAAGCCCTTAAGGCGTATGGGTCAGATTTAAAGATCTCAATATCTATACTTCGGAAGAAAGGCAGGAGAGGGGGATATGAGAGAAATGTTTACATATCTCTGTGGCATAAATACACATGAGGAGAGCCTTTTTCAATTGAAAGAGCTCTGCAATGAGGGGCCTTAGGATGATGGTGAAAGAGAATGATTCAGGAGTAATATGCAGAAATATTTCTTTACAGAAAGGAGTGGTGGATGCATGAAATAATTTCCCAGTGGAGGTGGTAGTCACCAGGACTGTATGTGAGTTCAAGAAAGCATGGGTCAAAAAAAAGGGACTATAGTGGTTGATATAGATAGGCCGTATAGTCTTTTTCTGCTGTATGTTTCTATTTTTTTTTTTTTAGTATTTTATTACATTTTATCTTATTCCATACAATAAGCAAATCAAGCAATATGAAGAAATTACAAATCAAATATACAATACTAAGAAAACCATCCACTCATGGGATTCTTAGAAAATACACATAAAATACATAAAAGTCCACGTTATGAGAGAGTAGAAAACCAACTAAAGAAAACAATTCGCAAGAAACATTTACAAAGTCACAGGTAGTATGAGAAAAACAAACAAACCCTTATAATACTAATCCGTCACTACAGATTGAGACTCATTACTATTAAGAAAAAACACTAATTGATCAGGTTCCAAAAAGCCATAACGCTTCCCGAGATGGTCTACTTCACACTTGCATGGGAACTTCAAAAAAAAGGTAGCCCCCATAGCTAAGGTGTGATCTTTCAACTCCAAAAAGGCCTTACGGCGAATTTGGGTTGTACGAGACACATCAGGGAAGAGAGTAACCTTCTGGCCACAGAAAAGAACATCTTTTTTAGGAAAATATGCCCTCAAAACAGCATTCTTGTCCAATTCAGATACAAACGAAATAATCAAAGTTGCTCGAGCTGAAATATTATCAGAAGAGGACTCAAGAAATTCAGATATATTTAAACTTTGAGGGGAAATCAACTGGTCAGGTTCCCCCCAACCACTTTCTTAAACCTAGGAACATAAAACAAATTGGCAACCTTAAAATCCTCAGGTTGCTCAAACATCAAAACCTTTTTCAAATACTTATGAAATAAAATTAAAGGAGAAAGATAATGTGTAACTGGAAAATTTAAACATCTCAAATTCTTAGAACGAGAAAGATTCTCAAACATTTCAAATTGCCTATGAAAATACAGACTATCCTTTACAGAAGCTACAGATATTTATTTATTTATTTATTTAACATTTTTTTATATACCGTCTTTCTACGAATCAAGACGGTTTACATATAACAATAAAGGCAGTATATTTCAACTGTTTACAAGGAACGAATAACTGGATACAGAATAAGCAACATGAGAAACAAGATTATAATATACAGTTAATTGCAGTGAACAGTAATCAACTATTTACATATATGCATATGTCTGTGGACAGCTACGGATGGGATACTGTAAGGTTAAAGGAGTAGGGGCAGGGAGGTAAAAGTAATAGATTTGGTATTAGGGTGGGAGAGAGAAATGCTCAAGGAAAAGATGGGTCTTTAATTTTTTCCGGAATTCAATGTGGCTCAAACAGTTGCGTAGTTCATGTGGAAGGGAGTTCCAAAGGGATGGGGCATAGAGGAAAAAGGTCCTGTCATAAGTGGATTTTTTACAGTGTTTTTTTGTTGAGGGTATAGACAATAAATTATTAGTGATAGAGCGGTGCTTTCTAGTAGTGTTGGAGAAGGCAAGGAGAGGGGAGAGACAAGGAGCTGACTCATTAGAAATAATTTTGTGTATTAGGGTAAGGACCTTGAATTTCACACGGTACTGAATTGGGAGCCAGTGGAGATCATAAAGAATTGGTGTGATATGAGCTCGTCTGGGACTGTTTGTTATGAGGCGGGCTAATGTATTCTGGGCGAGTTGGAGGGGTTGAATAGAGATCTTGGGGAGGCCCTGATATATTAGGTTACAATAGTCGAGTGATGGGGTTGTAAGGGCCTGACAGACAGTGCGAAAGGAGTCAGGATTTAAGAGGGGTTTGAGGTTCCTCAGAGTGCGCAACTTAGCATATACTGTGTTGGTGCTTTTCTTTATTTGTTCGGAGAAAGATAAGTTTTGATCAATTATGGTTCCAAGATATTTCACCTGGTTCTTTAAGGAGAGTGTGATATCGTTAAAGGTGAGGGTTGTGGGGGGGACGTATGAGGGGTTAGAGAAGACTTGGAGTGCCTCAGTTTTGGATTGGTTGATTATTAGGTTGTGTTGAGTGAGCCATGATTTGAGGCTGGTTAGACATTCGTTTAACTTAGAGAAGTTTGGATTAGAGAGGTTAAATGGGGTGAAACACATCATATCATCTGCATAAATTTGATACTGGATGCCATACTTTTGGAAGATCGTGCAAACAGGTTGGAGGAAGATATTAAAAAGTAACGCAGATAGACTGGATCCTTGAGGTACGCCTTGTTTTAGGGTAAATGGGAGGGAAGTATCACTTCCAATACGGACCTGTTGAGTTCTGTCATGTAGGTAAGATTGGAACCATTTTAAAATTGATCCTCTCAGACCTATATTATGAAGTCTGTGTATGAGTTGATGGTGGGGGAGGGAGTCGAAAGCAAGCGGATAGGTCTAGGAAGATAAGAAGACATCCCTGGGTGGAGTTCTGGGTGTGAGTATATAGGGAATCTAGTAGGGAGGTGAGGAGAGTTTCGACTCCGTGATTTTTTTTAAATCCATGTTGAAACGGGTCAAGGGGGGAGTGGTCATCAATAAAGTCCTGCAGTTGGTTTTGGACAAGTTTCTCGGTTATTTTTGCAAGGAAAGGGATACTAGATATGGGTCTATAAGAAGAGGGAGAGGTGGGATCAAGCTTTGTACCTTTTAGGATTGGACGGATAGAGGCACTCTTAAGTGAAGGTGGAACGGAGCCTGACTGGAGAGAGGTTTGTACAATATTTAAGATGTAAGGGGAGAGAGAGTTTCTGGTAGATTTAATCCAGGAGACAGGGCAAGGGTCGAGGGTAGAAGTTGAGGCATTCAGTTCTTTAATAGTATCAGATACATTGGTCAGTGTGATGGTGTGAAACTCGTTCCATAAGTTTGGAAGGGTGGCTTCGTGTATTTGAGTGTCATAGAAGGAGTTGGGTTGGAGATTAGTGGTTGAGGGAGGGAGGAATTTAGAAGTAAGATGGTTAGCTATAGTTTGTGCAGAAATCTTTGGTGGTTGGTCATGTTGTAGAGGTTCATTAATTAGGGTTTTGGTGATAGAGAAGAGTTCGCGTGGTTTGTTAAGGTCTCTTCGAATGATATTCTCATTGTACTCTCCTTTGTGAGTGAGTGTTTCTAAGCAGTAAGATTGCAGTTTAGTTGTATAGGCAATACGTGTATTAGGGTCTTGAGTACGTCTCCATTTTCGTTCAAGACGTCTGAGGTCCATTTTAAGGATTCTCAGGTTGGAAGAGAACCATGGGGTTCTTCTTCGGTGTTTTTGAGGAAGTTGCTTGGGAGGGAGTAAGGAAGCTGTAGATAAGATGTCATTCCAATTAGCTAAGAAAGTCTCTTGGTTTAGGTTGATGTCTAACTGGTCAAGAGGAGGGATTGATACATACAACTCTTACCTAATAACCCACCGTCGAAAGATAACACAGAGCAGGAAACTCTACCACACAGATTTATTGAAACGTTCCATCAATAAACCACACGCCCTATTCAGACTAGTAAAATCCATAACAGGCGAACCGGTCTCCGCCCAACCCTCAATGCCCCAACCACAGGACTTTGCAAACTACTTGCAATCAAAGATGATTAAGACCAACATAAACATGTGTAGCAGTACCTCACCCATACCGTCTAAGACACCCCTAGCAACTCCACTATGTAATTTCACTGTGGTCTCAAATAGAGAGATGGAGAACATTGTCGCCTCTATCAATCCCAGCACAGCACCCAATGACCCCTGTCCAGCCAGTTGGATCAAAGAGCTGCGTCATGACCTAAGCCAAATCCTGTGCAATATATTGAACCAGTCTTTTCTAACAGGCTCGTTCCCACAGCGCCTGAAAAACACCTCCATCAAGCCTCTACTAAAAAATAACAGACTTGACCAGTCCAAAGTCGAATCTTTTAGGCCAATCTCGAGCATCCCCCAGCTTGCAAAAATCATAGAAAAAGCTGCTCAACAACAACTCCAGCACCATATTGACACTGAAGCTCCACTGGACCCGTCACAACACGGCTTCAGGGAAGCGCATGGCGTCGACACAGTCCTCACAACCCTATTCAACGAATTGGTCACTGGAATGGACAGCATCCAACAAGGATTTGTCCTCATCTTCCTGGACATCTCCGCCGCCTTTGACTCTGTGAATCATGACATACTTCTACAACGCCTGAAGGAAAAGGGGATTCAAGACACAGCACTTGAATGGTGTAAATCCTACCTATCCAACAGGTGGCAACAAGTAAAAACAGGTCATACATCCTCGGAACCATTCCTGCAGTCTCAGGGGGTACCTCAAGGATCGTCCTTATCGGCATTAATGTTCAATATATATATGCAGCCGATATGTGATTTGATCCGATCTTTCAACGTACGATGCCTGGCTTACGCAGACGACATCCTCCTCTACATGCCGTTCAAAATTGACCAACCGATGTTCTCCCCAATAATCAATTGTTTCGGAGCGGTAGCTGATTGGCTGCTGACACAAAACCTTCGGATCAATCATAGTAAAACTGACGTCCTTTTTGTTACGAAGAACCGTAAATTCACCCCCCCCCCCCATTGCTACTTGTCAACAATGTAGAATTGAAGTCCAAACCTACAATCAGATATCTTGGCATCACATTGGACCAGCACCTAGATATGACCACACATGTGAAGAACGTTACAAAGTCTATATATCACAAGATCAAAACGTTACGTCACCTCCGCCCCCTACTGGAATCCAATGACTACCGGACAACCTTTCAGGCATTAGTCCTCCCACACCTGGACTTTGCGAACATCGTCCTGCACGGCCTGCCTCAATCAACTTTAAATCTGCATTGGCTGCCGTTACACGCCAGACTCCAATATAAGTCACTAGTCCTTACTTTCAAAGCCCTGAATAACTACCCACCTACACCGATTAGCAAACTAATCCATAGCACCCTGGAAAACAGAGACAGGAGATCCACTTCAATGAACACCTTAATAGTCCCCAAGATGATGACGTCATGTACTAAGACCACTTCCAACAGGGCTTTCTCTATATTCGCTCCCCTAAATTGGAATGCCCTTCCACATGAAATCCGTGGCATCAAAAGCTTAATCCTATTCCGTAAAGCTCTGAAACACCACCTATTCACAATATGCTACCCTGACACCAACCCTGACACCCACACATCGGGTAAACTTCCCTCATGTCTCAGCTACCATAGCACCTTATTACAACCAGAAAATGGTTAGCCTATACTACTGCCCACCCACCACCTTTACGCCTGTCCCTCCCACACAAAATGAAGATGATACCAAATTGGCTTAGAGTATTGGTGACAATACTAATTTAACCTGTAAATAGTTACCCTGTAAATAGTTACCCCGGTTATCCTATGTTTTTTTCCCTGTTCTATGTAAAACTCAATGTTGCTTGTATGCATTGTAGTATGTTTTGTTCGATGTACACCGCGCTGATTGTAATAGCGCGGTATAGAAGAAATGTTAAATAAATAAATAAATTATTTGTTCCAAGAAGTCAGCTGCATCAAATTGTTTGAATTTACGGGTGTGTTGTAGGTGGCTGTGAAGTTGGTTTCTGTGGGCGGAGTAGGGAATGGAGAAGAGGATGAGTGCATGATCAGACCAGGGTATTGGTTGAATGGAGTGTTGGATCTGATCAATGAGGCGAGGATGTTGTGGAATAAATATAAGGTCGAGGATGTTCCCTTTAGAATGTGTAGGGAGTTGGAGTATTTGAGTGAAGTTAAGTGACTTCATTGCATGAAGGAAGGAGGAAGATTGCATTGGGGATGTGGAGTGTACGTTTAGGTCACCTAAGATAATTAGAGGGCGTGAGGTAGGTTGAGGAAAGCAGGCTGTGTCTAGGATTGTGGAGAGATCAGAGGAGTCAGCTTGCGGGGCACGGTATAGCAAATGTAAGGAAAGCATGGAATTAGAGACAGTAATGGAGTCCATTCCTGGAGTGGAAGTAGATTCTATAGAGGTGAATTGTAAGTTTGATCTGGAAATAATAGCTACACCTCCTCCTCTTCCATGTAGTCTATTACATATATGGATAGAATACTCTTTGGGACATAGTTGATTTGTTAGGACTGTGTCAGAATCTTGAAACCAGGTTTCAGTGAGGCAAAGAATGTCAAGGTTGTGATCATTAATCAGGTCAGTAAGTAAGGGAATTTTGTTCCTGGCTGAGCGGGCATTGATTAAGGCACATTTAAGGGGGGGAGGAGGGAACTCAGATGAGGAGTGGGGTTTAAGGTTTAAGTTTATAGGGATGGTCTTAAGTTTGCATGGATGATTGTATGCGTGGGGGTTGTGATGGGCGTAATTGAGATGTGGTATAGGATATAGGTGCCTGTGGGAGTGGATAACTGGAATGGGGGTGCTGTGGATTAAGGAAAGGGTATAAGGGAAGGTAAGCAAGAGGTAAAGTAGACTAAAGGCAAGCCAAAGAGTGGGTGAGAATGGTTTGGGAGTAGCCATAATTGGGAGGGAAGGAAAAAGGGGGTAGTTAGGGAAGTGGGAGAGGCAACTGGGGCTTTTAGCAGTAGTAGTTTGAGATGAAGGTACTAGGAACAGTTTTTAGGTGTAAAGCTACTGACAACAGTAATTATAGTGCAACAATTGCTAGATACTGAAAACAGTGAGTAGCTGTGTGGAACAAGTAACAGCAGTTATTAGATGCTAGATACTGACTACAGTAAGAAGCTATGTGGTAACTAGTAACAGCAGTTATTAGATGCTGTGTGGAACTAGTAACTGGACAGTACCCATTTTAGCTTCGACCTGACTTAGACGTTCACCCTGCACTACAAATTGGGCATCATATTCAACAAATTTAGCAACAGTCTCGAGTAAATTCCTCAATTTGTCCCAAAGTTCCTGTTAAGACAGCTTCAGTTTGGGTAACTACCGCCCAAATATCTTTCAATGTCACATCCTGAGGCGGCAAGGAAAGACTAGAAGCACTCCCCACCAACGACGGGACCTGAACCACTTTAGGCAATGGCAATTGTTTAACAACTGGACAGTCCCGAGCCAAAGTTATTCCAGAAATTGGTGCAAGAGCAGAAGGAGAGGAGGAACCTCCACCGCCTTCCGCTACCAACACAATCTGATCAAATGACGAGCGGGGTAGGGTTAAACCCCCAATCAAGGATGAGGCAGATAGTGAGGAAGTACTTACAGAAGCCGATGCATCCAGGCTACGATCCTCCAAAACCTGCCTTATTAGATGTTTGTCCATAGGGCCTTCACTCTTTGAGGCCTTCATAGTCGATGCAGCTGACACACTCTTCTTCCTTCTTTTCCCCATTACGGAGAATCACTCACTTTCACCTCTTTAAACCTCTGAGGTGCTCCGAAGGGGCTCCAAAGGGGCGTGGCCTGCCCCTTTGGTCACGCCCCTTTGGGTACGCGCCTGAGGGATGCGCCCTCGGCCGCGTCCCGCGGTGCAGCCCAGGTTTAAATAAGGCACAGCTAGACATCAGCAATCAGCGCTCAGCGCCCGCAGGTGATCACAGCTACTGGACAGGGTCAGAACTCCACTCTCCAGCGTCCCGCGGTGCAGCCCAGGTTTAAATAAGGCACAGCTAGACATCAGCAATCAGCGCTCAGCGCCCGCAGGTGATCACAGCTACTGGACAGGGTCAGAACTCCACTCTCCAGCATCCCGTGGTGCAGCCCAGGTTTAAATAATGCACAGCTAGACGTCAGCAATCGGCGCTCAGCACCCGCAGGTGATCACAGCTACCAGACAGGGTCAGAACTCCACTCCGTTTCTATTTAAAGCAACAACAATAAAAAGGTGTTGCGAGAGTATTCATGTTCTGCGTAAAGAAGAAAGGAAGTCACATTCAGCCATTTTGGTAGGTGAAATTGGACTAATGAACTCTGGCTAGGGATGGAGCATGGGAATTCCCTTGCATGCCCTCTTAAATTATCCAGGTTTTTCCCAGCAATGGGAGGCAAGGATCACTCTGCTCTGTCACTGATGACCTCCACCATCTATTGGAGAAGGGTGCCAGTTTCTGTAGGAAAGAAACACTGATATACTGAAACATAGCAGTTAAGGAAGTGATTCTTTCAAAATGCCTCTCCTCTCTTTACTGTCTTAATCAGACGCGCGCACACAAAGTCAACACTCATAGACACAGAGCCACAAACATAAACCTTTGGAAAGAATTCCACCTTCCTCATTGCTACTTTGTTACTTTACAAGTAAGGAAATCTACCCATCTGTGTCACTTAAGACCCTAATAATGAGAGCCCAGGGACCATAAAAAGTTTGGAGATATCGGTGATTTTATTGGAATATTAGTATGTCGTCTCATTGTAAGACTGGAGACTAGTATTTAGGTGATCGGAAGATTGAAAGAGAGAACACACAGGGGTAACACTGAAGGAGTATATGATACCACTTATTAACAGAGTGAAATCATTGGATATCTAATATACTCTGTGTGAGAAGTTACCGCATTATTATGAAGATTCTCTTGGATATGTTTGGTTCTGGTGATTTTATTTAGCTTCTTGAAATAGTACTATTCCATCCAAGTGGATTACAAATGTATTGACCGAGTTATGCAGGTTTATATGGAATGGACTACAGCAGATGCAACCCTTTGCACATAATATAAGTACATATTTATTAATCAACGGTCTCCTATTCTCATTACCTTTTTTGTTTTAAAAGGATGAGCAATGATGACAGACAGTGGGGGGAAGTCTGTGGCTAAGCGGTCTATCTATTAAACCGCGTTCGCTGTTACCACAAGAGTAACTCAGAAATACTGCTTGGCTGGTAGCAGCTAACATGAGGAGAGTGGAGACAGCACGGATCATTTCTACAATATCTGCACTTTTCATGATAGCTGCAAGCAAAGACGAGATTTGGATGGAGAATGGGCAGTGTGTGGGTGGGCGATTGCATTGTGCGATAACTACTTTGATTTGCAGGCTTCGCGGATGCGGCTACTGCCACCTGAATGGATGGCAGTAGCTGTGTCCATGAAGTTGTCCTCTGCGAAGCCAGCGTTTCCTCCACAATATTTGCAGGAGAAACGCTGGAACGCTCCCTGCAGATACCACAGGGTTTTTGCAAATACCGTGCTTTTGTAGCTGTAACCACATGTTAGCTGCAAAAGGCTAATGCGATTTAGTAGACAGACCCTGAAGTTCCCATGTTGAAGTGTTGAGCTCTCCTGTGATCACCAATCTTTATATTTATAATTTGTTTTTTAGTATTGTGTTTTGTGTAGAATTTATGGAAGGATCTATAAAAATTAAAAAATTTTATTTAGAATATTCTAATAAAATTGAAACATTTTGTTTTTAGTCACGACCCTAACAGACCTGAACATGTAGGTATAGCAATTTCCCCAGTGCCTACCCAAGAAAGGTTACAGATGACATATTCAGACAACTATCTTAGCATAAAGATGAGGGCACTGTCAACTGATGCTGGATTTGAAGAATTTAAACACATTTGTCGAGCCCAAATATTTGAAGTAGGAGTCCCTATTAACCATTTTCAAGAGACATAATAGCTTTACAAGACATGGGCTTGCATGTTCTGATACTGGTATCACACAGTGATTCCTATGCTTTGCCTTACTAGAAAACCACTTACCAATACAGAGCACTTCAGTTTGGACTAAGATGTGCTCCAAGAGTTTTTTCCTGATACAAGGGATTCAGTTTGTCGGGCCTCAGGCCTAGAGAGTTTTCATCTTTCTGTATTTGGACAATCTACTTAGTTTCAGTAGCTACATGCTTCATTGAGAGGACCTCCAAAATGAATTATAGTATCTAAAACTTCCAGTTTAGAGTAGTTACATTTGTAAAAGACACTAAAAAACAGTACTGAAAACCCACACCTCACCCTTCCCACAGCCCCACTTATACTTCCTAACCCTCCTATCCACATCAACTGCTTTTCAACCCTGTCACATAGAAATTACCCCCATTATCTTCCACCTACCCATCCCTTTACACTATCTCCACCCCCACCCCCACACCATAATGCATCAACATAGCACACCCAACAAGCAAACTAAATATATCTTGAAATCAACATTTTATTTAATTATGTTGTTTTTTTTAAGTCCTCTTCAGAGGACAATAAATCTTGCCCCTAGTACAGGGGTGCCAATAATGTTGACCACAATTGTATGCTGAAGATCATTAAAGGTAATGCAAAACATTTGAAATAGTTGATCAAACAATTCAAAACAAATTCAAAAGGGCCTAAGAATTGTAAAGTTTTACTGTTACATAGAAACATAGAAATATGATGACAGAAAAAGACCACATGGCCTATCTAGTCTGTCCTTCCATATCAACAACTACAACAGTCCCCTTTTTTCCTTTAGAGATCCCCTGTGTTTGTCCCATGCTTTTTTGAATTCAGTTACTGTCCTCATCTCTACCACCTCCACTGGGAGACTATTCCACGGATCCACCACGTTTTACGTAAAGAAATATTTCTGCATATCACTCCTGAATCTATCTCCCTTCACCCTCATCCATGTCCCCTCGTAGCAGAACTTGCTTTCAATTGAAAGAGGCTCTCCCCCTGAACATTTATGTCACCTCTATCCCCCATTTCATCTAAGGTGTACATATTAAGATCCTTAAATCTGTCCTCATATGCTTTATAATGAAGACCACTAACCATTTTAGTAGTCACTTCTGTCCAACCTTTCCACCTCCTTTCCATTTACTCATCTGTAATGACGTATATGGCAGTTCAAGACCTTGTTGACTCTGTCCTATTAAAACTCTGTGTAACTAGTCTAGTGCTTCCCTGTATGAAGAGGGAATGAACCAAGTCTTGCCTACATTTCAGTGACTTCAATGCATGTTCATTTTTATTTGTTTGTTTATTTATGTATTTGTTTGTTTATTTATTTATTTAGAGACTATTCAAAATTGTTATTCCAAGAGTTGATTTAAGAACATAAGACATGCCATACTGGGAAGACCAAGGGTCCATCAAGCCCAGTATCCTGTTTCCAACAGTGGCCAATCCAGGACACAAGTACTTGTCAGGTTCCCAAAAGATTCCATGCTGCTTGTCCAGTGGGTAAGCAGTGGATTTCCCTGGTCCTCTTTAATAATAGTTTATGGACTTTTCCTCCAGGAAGTCGTCCAAACCTCTTTTAAATCCAGCTACTCTTACAGCTTTTACTATATCATCTGGTAACAAATTCCAGAGTTTGATTATGCGTTGAGTTCCTCGGAGAGACCAGCAGAGAACCCGGCAATCTCCTTTGCCAGGTCTCGAAGGTACATGCCCATGTACAGCTGGTAGGTCTCGACACGGCAAACAAGCATAGAGCCCTGGAAGCACTTCTTACCAAGGGCATCCAGGTTCTGGGCCTCCCGGCCAGGAGGCACCAAGGCATGCATTTTCTGACTCTTCAGACGATGCATGGCCGATTCCACAACCATGGAGTGGTGCGGTAATTGTGCCTTTTGGAACCCGGGGCTCTTGCGGACTCGATAAATGGTATCAACCCGCTTGCTCAAAACTGGCATCGAGGCCGGCGCCTCCCACATGCGGAAGAGCAACCGTTCCAGCATCGGAGGAACCAGAACAGTAAAGGCCTCCTTTAGAAACATAAACATGATGACAGAAAAAGACCACAAGGCCCATCTAGTCTGTCCTTCCATAACAACAACTACAACAGTCCACTTTTTACCTTTAGAGATCCTCTGTGTTGGTCCCATGCTTTTTTGAATTCAGTTACTGTCCTCATCTCTACCACCTCCACTGGGAGACTATTCCACGGATCCACTACTCTTTCCGTAAAGAAATATTTCCGCATATCACTCCTGAATCTATCTCCCTTCACCCTCATCCCATGTCCCCTCGTCGCAGAACTTGCTTTCAATTGAAAGAGGCTCTCTCCCTGAACATTTATGCCACGGAGGTATTTAAACATCTCAATCATATCACCTCTATCCTGCCTTTCCTCTAAGGTGTACATATTAAGATCCTTAAGTCTGTCCTCATATGCTTTATAATGAAGACCACTAATCATCTTAGTAGCAACCCTCTGCACCGACTCCATCCTGTTCACATCCTTTTGAAGGTGCGGTCTCCAGAATTGCACACCATACTCCAAATGAGGTCGCACCAAAGACTTATACAGAGGCATTATCACCTCCTTATTTCTGCTAGCCATTCCTCTCCGTATGCACCCAAGCATCCTTCTAGCTTTTGCCGTCGCCTTTTCTACCTGTTTAGCTACTTTAAGATCATCGGACACAACCACGCCTAGGTCCCGCTCTTCTTTAGTGGACAAAAGTACTTCACCTCCTATACTGTATTGCTCCCTTGGATTGCTGCAGCCCAAATGCATGACCTTACATTTTTTAACATTAAATCCCAGTTGCCAAATTCTAGACCATTCTTCAAGCTTAGCTAGATCCCTCCTCATGTTATCTACACCTTCCTGGGTGCCTACTCTATTGCAGATTTTGGTATCATCCGCAAAGAGGCAAACCTTACCCGACAGCCCTTCCGCTATATCACTAACAAAGATGTTAAAAAGAATCGGACCAAGGACAGATCCCTGGGGCACACCACTGGTAACATCCTTCTCCTCAGAGTGAGCTCCATTTACTTGTACTCTTTGTCGCCTCCCACCCAACCAATTTCTAACCCAAGCAGTAACTTTAGGGTCCATCCCTAGGGTGCTCAGTTTGTTTATAAGTCGCCTGTGAGGAACAGTGTCAAAGGCTTTACTGAAATCTAAATACACCACATCAGAGCTCTTCCGCGGTCCAACTCCCTGGTCACCCAGTCAAAGAAATCAATCAGATTTGTCTGACAAGACCTGCCTCTGGTGAATCCATGCTGCCTCGGATCCTGTAATCCGCTGGACTCCAGAAACCTCACTATTTTCTCTTTCAACAGCGTTTCCATTAATTTACTTACCACTGAAGTTAAACTAACCGGCCTGTAGTTTTCAACCACATCCTTACAACCGCTTTTGTGTAAAGGCACCACATGAGCCTCTCTCCAGTCCTTTGGCACCACTCCCAACTCCAATGAGGCATTGAAAAGGTCAGTCAGTGGAGTTGCTAGAAAGTCCCCAAGTTCCCTCAGTATTCTAGGGTGTATCCCATCCGGTCCCATCGCTTTGTCTACTTTAAGTTGAGCTAGTTTCTCACGAACACAGTCTTCTGAAAATTGTTCAAGATGTCCCTCGCTTCTGTTCTTATTTGTGGGTGTTTTCTGAGGTCCTGCTCCTGGTTCTTCATCTTTGGAGGAGAGTCATACTGTAGGGCCTCGAGCTCCTCGGCTCGAGGCTCCTCCTCGGGATCCGCGGGGAATGCCAAACCCTTGGCCATATCCCGCATGAAATCCGAGAACCGGGTATCCTCCAGGGGGGTACCTTCTCCGAGGCTCGGACTCGGGTGAATCCGAAGGAACGCACCGAGTCCGAAAGGTGTCAGGCGACTCCTCATCCTCCGTCTCCCAGCCGGACTCCTCGTCGGAGGAATCGAGCGGCTCCGATCGGGCAGGCATCGATGCCATCCGCCCCGACGTCGAGGGTACCGGCGTCGACGACCTCTGTGCCGAACGGGAGGCCGAGGGGGACCTCGGCCGAGGATCGACTCGAGCTCATATGGACTCGAGGATCGGCTCGGCCTCCGGGGTCGACTTGGACGTCGATGTCCCGGTGGTCGGGGCAGATGCACCAGTGAGACCGGCGATCAGTGCCCGCTGCTGTTCCATGAAGGCAGCCAAGCTGCTCTCCAAGGCTGTCAACCTGAGTCCGAGCTCAGGAGACTCAGCAGCCCCTGACTTGAGCCCAGGCAGCGCCGGGCCCGACGTCGGCTCCCCTGGAGGTGAGTCCACGAGGACTACAGTACTCACATGACCCGGGGACTCCATCTCCACACGAGGTTGTTTTGCAGGCCTCTCTGACTCCGAAGACCCGGGACGGCGCTCGGGGCTATGCGACTTAGCCCTCGAGGTGCCAAGTGCGCCCTCCGACGACGCCCTCGCAGGTTTTTTTCTTCTTACGATGCTCCCGCGAGGGAGACCCCCTTTCAGAGGAGCTTCGACGCTGCTCGGGCCAGAGTCCCGAGATGTCGAGGCCTCTGACGAGGTCCGGGCCCGACCGGACGCGGAGTCAGAGAAGATTCTTTCCTTTTGGCGCTGCCGACTCCGTAACGCCTTAGAGGACATTTTCCCACACAGACCACAGATCATCGGGTCATGATCAGGTCCGAGGCACCGGAGGCAGCAGTCATGTGTGTCGGTGAGAGACATAAGTTTCTTGCACCGATCACACTTTTTAAACCCACTGGCAGCCATCTGGGGAAAAAGGGCCCCTGCAAGGTCAAAAGATAGGGCTGCCAGTGAAAAAAGAAAAGATGGTGCGAACGCTAGTCACTAAGGACAAAAACTGAAAAAAAGAGATCCGGACTCGATACCAACGTATCGGGCCCAGGCGGGAAAGGGAAACCGGCGTCGAACTGAAGAAAACAGGTTAACGCAGAGAAAAATCAACTTTTTCCTCGGGTGAAACGGATACACATCCGTCGGGCTCCGCGGAAAAAAGAAGACTGAGCAAGATGGCACCCTTGGGCGGGAAGGGGACCGCGCATGCGCGCTGCATTCCCAAAGGCTTTCTATGAAAGCTGGGGAAATGCTCCGCACAGGGGCTCCGTCGGTGCCGACGTCACCCATATGTGAGGACTGACTTCCTGCTTGGTCCTGGAGAAAACCTACTGCCCCTTTAATCTATCCAGCCATCTGTGTGAATGGAGCAGGGGAATAGAGGACAGGGAGTGAGTGCAAGAGGGGAGGGGCTGGAACAGGGAGGAAAGGGATAGCGTAGTTACTCACCTGTAACAGGTGATCTCTGGAAACAGCAGGAATTGAGTATTCACATATGGGTATCGTCGGCACCGACAGAGCCCACGCGGGAACGCTCCCCAGCGTCCAATAGGAAAGCATTTGGGAGCATCCCACTGTGCCTGCGCCACTGACTTCCCGCCTTTCCAACTCTCCCTCTTCAGTTGAGTTTATAGCTGAGACAAAGGAGAGGAGAGAGAAAGAGAGAGAGATAGAGATACAACTCCTAGGGGAGGTGGGTGGGTTGTGAAGACTCAATTCCTGTTGTTCCCGGAGATCACCTGTTACAGGTTTGTAACTACGCTATCTCCAGGAACAAGCAGGAATGTAGTCTTCACATATGGGGACTCCCCAGCTGAGAGATGCCAGGGAGATGACCCAAGAAAGCTGCGAAACACAGGTTGAGATGGGTCATGCTTCCTCCCATGGATCTCTGGCATCAAAACCCGGGACAGTGGGTAGGAGTTGTTCTAAGTCTGAAAGAGATGCTGGAGAACAGCCTGGCCAAACGAGGCATCCAGACGTTAGTCCTTGTCTAAGCAGTAGTGGGCTGCAAAGGTGTGTATGGAAGCTTAAGTGGCTGCTCTGCAAATGTCATCAATGGACAATGAGCGAATGTTAGCCATAGAGGCTGCCATTGCTCTCACATTGTGAGCTGTGACATGACTTTCGAGAGAAAGTCCCTTGCTCTCATAGGCAAAGGATATGCAATCTACAATCCATTTAGACAGAGTTTGCTTGGAAACTGGTAATCCAAGATGGAGAAATTAGACCTTACCTGCTAATTGTCTTTCCTTGAGTTCTCTCCGGGCCAGTCCAGAAACCGTAGGGTAGTCAACCTCCTCCAGCAGCTGAGGACTGTATTTCAAAGTCTTGCTGACAGCCTATCCAGCTCCCTCTGGTGTCAGAGACTCAGTCCCCTATTGTCCAAGCAGCTTCGAACTAAGATTACCCAAAATAACCAAAAAACAATGAAACACCTACAGCCGCCTATGGGCTTCTTCTTGCCCCCTGAATGCAGTGTTGGATTTTCGTAGCCACTTATTGTAATTCTGTTCGCCCCTTTTTTTGTTTTTGTAGCCGCTAGTAGCCCTCCCCCCGATCTATGGAGAGGGAACTCTGACTGCAGCCACTCTGAAAGGAACCACCTACCACCAATCTCCCCTCTCTGGACCCCTAGATCGTCAAAGACCCTTCAACGGAAACTCAGGACTTCTTGTAAACGAAGAAACTCACAGATCCAGTCGGTGGGACATGGACTGGCCCGGAGAGAACTCAAGGAAAGAAAATTAGCAGGTAAGGCCTAATTTCTCCTTCCTCTTAGTCTCTCCGGGCCGGTCCAGAACCGTAGGGAAATACCAAAGCAGTTCCTAAGGATAGGAGGGACCTGCGAGCCCCCCTAATAAGGCCGAGGCCCCAACAATCGCGTCTCCCCGTGCCTGCATATCCAGTGCCTAGTAAAGGTATGCAGAGACAACCAAGACGCTGCCCGACATATATCCACTGGAGGCACCAATGCGAACTCCGTCCAAGAAGTGGCCTGTGCTCTAGTGGAATGAGCCCTGAGCCCTTGAGGAGGCAATTTGCCCTTTGCCTCATAAGCTGCACTGATCGCTCACTTTATCCACCGGGCAATAGATGCTTTTGAAGCAGCCTCCCCCTTCCGAGGCCCCCCAAAAATCACAAATAACCTGTCCGACTTTCTAAAAATCTCGGTTCTACGAAGGTATCTACGCAGCACTCTACCCAGATCCAACTTTCGGAGAGCCTGACCCACGTCACCTCCCTCGACATGTGGGAAAGTTGGAAGCGAAGAGGACTGATTCATATGAAAACTGGACACCACCTTAGGTAGAAATGACGGAACCAGTCGAAGCACTACCTTTTCCTTCGTAAACTAAAGATAAGGGGCCCGACACAAAAGTGTCTGAAGATCCGAGACTCTCCTAGCTGAACACAAGTCAACGAGGAAGGCTGTTTTCCAAGATAGCTCTCTCAAACTCACCGCTGACGCCGGCTCAAAGGGCAGTTGCGTTAAAGCATCTACAACTAAATTTAAATCCCACGCTGGGACCACCGATCTCAGAGGAGGACGAATAAGCTTAGTAGCTCTAAGAAAACGTTGAACATCTGGGTGAGCTGACAA
Organism: Ichthyophis bannanicus; assembly: GCA_033557465.1. NCBI lineage: Eukaryota > Metazoa > Chordata > Amphibia > Gymnophiona > Ichthyophiidae > Ichthyophis > Ichthyophis bannanicus. The sequence goes on from CM066044.1 coordinate 259,518,090, forward strand.
GCCACTCCCCGACACTTTCCCTCTATAACACGCCAAAGCAGCCAACTGAACCTTTAGTGTGCTGAGTGCCAATCCTTTTTCTAGCCCCCTTTGCAGGAAAGCCAAAATAACCGGTAAAAATGCAGAAAATGGACTAACATTACGTTCTCCACACCAGCCCTCAAAAATACACCAGACGCGGATATACGCCAGCGAAGTGGACTGCTTCCTAGACTTCAACAAGGTCGCAATTACCACCGGCGAGTACCCCCGGCATCGGAGCCGCTCCCTCTCAACAGCCAAGCCGTAAGCAACAACCGATCCACCTGTGGCATCAACACTGGACCCTGATTCAATAGACTGTCTCGACTGGGGAGCCTTCACGGTTGATCAACAAGCAGTTTGACCAGATCCACATACCAGGGCCGTCTGGGCCAATCTGGAGCAATGAGAATCACGTCCCCATCGTGTCTCGCAATTCTCCGTATTACCTAGCCGATCAAAGGCCACGGAGGGAACATATACAGCAGCTCTCCTCTCGGCCAAGGCTGAACCAGACCGTCGGGTCCTTCCGACATATGTACTCTGTACCTGCTGTAAAACCGAGCCGCTTTGGTGTTCCCGAGGGTAGCCATGAGGTCCATGACCGGCTGCCTCCAACAAAGCGTGATGTCGTGAAAAATTGCTGCATTTAGTTCCCACTCTCCGGGATCTAGAACATTCTGACTGAGATAATCGGCTTGAACGTTGTCCCTTCCGGCCACATGCGCCACCGAGATGGCAAGAAGATGGGTTTCCGTCCAATGCATCAGACTCTGACTCTCTTCCAACAGGGCCACACAGCCCGTGCCTCCTTGTCTGTTGATATAAGAGACAGTCACCGCATTCTCAGAGAAAACACGAACCGCTCTCCCTTGGACCAGACTGACAAACTCCTGAAACGCCAAGCTGACCGCTCTCATTTCTAGGCGATTGATCGACCAACCGCTCTCTTCCTTGGACCAGATCCCCTGTCACATGCGGCAAAACAATGCGCCCCCCAGCCTGACAGACTGGCGTCCGTAGTTACTAACAACCACTCCGGCTCTAAAAGCGAAACTCCCGCGCAAACCTGATGGGGATTCAACCACCATTGTAGACTGACCCTCACACGTCCTCTGGGCTGTCTAGTCTCTGGGCCAGGGAGTGATGCTGATGGGACCACCTGGGCAGCAACGCTTGCTGAAGTGGGCGTATATGAGCTCTGGCCCACGGCACCAAATCTAAGGCCGCCGCCATGGTTCCCAGCAGCTGCAGGTATCTCCATGCTGTGGGAGCCCGCAGGCGCAAAAAGGCCTTCACTTGTTTCCAAAGCTTCTGTATCCTATCTTGGGCAGGAAAACCGAACCGTGTTCGGTATCAAACAATGCGCCAAGATAAGTCAGCCGCCTCATAGGAGTCAGCTGACTCTTGGACTGGTTTATTACCCAACCCAGCTGTTCCAACAACTGAACCACCCGGTTGGTTGCTGTGACTGACTCCGACTGAGACCCTGCCCGTATCAACCAATCATCCAGGTAGGGATGTACCTGAATCCCCTCCTTTTGCAAGGCTGCCACTGCCGCCACCACCATCACCTTGGTGAAAGTACGCAGGGACGTAGTCAGACCAAACGGCAACGCTCTGAACTGGAAGTGGCCCATGGGCATGGAAAACCTTAGGAATTCCTGATGCTCCGGCCTGATCGGGATGTGTAGATACGCCTCTGTCAAATCTATGGAGGACAGAAATTCTCCGGGCTTCACCGCCTGAATAACGGACCTTAGGGTTTCCATACAGAAATGTGGTACCCGCAAACATCGGTTTACGTGCTTGAGATCCAGAATGGGGAGAAAAGACCCCTCCTTCTTGGGGACTACGAAATAAATCGAGTATCGACCTAAGCCGTATTGGTCTTTGGGAACAGGTACCACCAAAGCAAGTGTTGCAGCGTGTCGTTTACTGTCTTCTTCCCTAGGGATCCGCAAGGAGACCTTAGAAAAGCCCCCGCGCTAGAGGCTGAGCAAATTCTAGCGCATAGCCCTCGCAGATGATTTCCAGAACCCATTGGTCCGTCGTAATGTCGGCCCAAAAGGAGAAAAACGTCTGCAACCGTCTCCCCAAAGGGACCTCCTCTGCCTGAGCCAGCCGCCCTTCACTGGGGCTTCTTGGGGGCGTTCTGCTGGGAACTAAAATATCCCCTGCTGAACCACCGCGCTCCTCGAAAGGACTGCCCCCGTGCCACAAAGCGGCCTCTCAGAAAAGGCGCAAACCGAGAACCCTGGAACCTGCATAGGTCTCTACCTTGCCCTCTTGTTAGAGGCCCGGGTCGAGGTCCTTTCGGGCGATCCTCCGGGAGGACCCCCCTTGGAATCCCCCATATCCTTATCTTTTTGAGGGCCTCCCCAAAGAGCAGCTTACCCTTGTAGGGGAGCTTACTGAGTCGCGCCTCAGAGAACGCATCCGCTGCCCAATTGCGCAGCCAGAGGAACCTACTCGCCGCAATCACAGACGCCATGGACTTTGCCGAAATCCTAACCAAGTCATAAAAAGCGTCTGCTAAATACGCCGCTGCTTATTCTAGCCTTGCTCCTTCCGAGCACGTGCCAGCCTCCTAGTCAGCAACTAAGTCACTCTGCAGCCACCGAATAGACGCTCGAGAGACATAAGCTTCACAAACGGAGGCCTGGAGCGACAGTGCACTTGAAAGCTTGCTTAAGCAGCGACAACTTACGGTCTTGCAGATCTTTCAGTGCAGTACCGTATTCCACTGGAATGGTAGTCTTCTTTGTTACTGCTGCTACCAGCGCATCAACTTTGGGCATACACAGTAAATCCTTGTCTTCCTGAGCGACTGGGTAAAGCCGGCCCAATAGCCCGACCACACCTCAGAGAAGCCTCTGGACACTCCCATTCTGAATCTATCATACGTCTAATAACCCTATGAATCGGGAAACAACGCTGCTCTGGCTTAAAGCCTTGGAGTAAGGGATCCTCTAACGGTTCCTCCTGTACCACTGGTAAAGCATAGTTACTCACCTGTAACAGATGATCTCGGGGAACAGCAGGAATTTAGTCTTCACATATGGGTTTCATTGGTACCAACGGAGCCTGCGCGGGAACGCTCCCCAGCATCCAATTAGAAAGCTTTTGGGAGCATCCCACAGCGCCTGCGTGCTGCCTTCCCGCCTTTCCCAACTGTCTCTCTCCAGTTGAGTTTTAAAGCTGAGACAAAGAGAGAGAGAGAGGGAAAGGAAAGAAAAGAGAGATACAACTCCTAGGGGAGGTGGGTAGGTTGTGAAGACTAAATTCCTGCTGTTCCCAGAGATCACCTGTTACAGGTGAGTAACTATGCTATCTCCAGGAACAAGCAGAAATGTAGTCTTCACATATGGGGACTCCCTAGCTACAGATGCCAGGGAGAGACCCCAGAAGTTGTGTGCCCCTGTGAAAGGGCTCCACTTCCCCCCATGGATCTCTGGCATCCTAACGGGAAAGGTGGGTAGGAGTTGATTAAGTGTGGAACAGGTGCTGTAGAACAGCCTGACCAAACAAGGCATCTTGGCGGGAGTCCTTGTCTAAGAAGTAATGGGCTGTGAAGGTATGAACTGAGGCCCAAGTAGCTGCTCGACAGATGTCGTCAATAGAGACAGAGTGTAGATGAGCCATTGAGGCTGCCATGGCTCTCACATTGTGAGCCTTGACATGGCCTTCCAGAGAAAGGTTCTTACTCTGATAGGCAAAAAAAATACACTGTGCAATCCAGTTGGACAATGTTCTCTTGGAGACTGGAAGTCCCAAATGAGAAGGATCGAAAGCAACAAAGAGTTGGGAGGACTTTCTATGTTGCTGTGTCCTCTAAGTAAAAGGAAAGTGCTCTTTTACAGTCCAAAGTATGAAAATTCCTTTCTGCATTTGAAGCATGAGGCCTTGGAAAAAATACAGGCAGGTAAACCGCCTGGTTTAAATGAAAAGGTGAGACCACCTTTGGCATAAAGTGTGGATGAGTCCTAAGGACTACCTTATCATGATGGAACCTCGTGTAAGGAGGATCAGCAACTAATGCTTGCAATTCACTGATGCGACGTGCTGATGTGATTGCAATGAGAAAGATAACTTTCCAGGAAAGGAATTTCAAGGACGTAGTAGCTAAAATTGCCCAAGAACCAGATTCATGTCCCACGCCACTGGAGGTGGCCTAATGGGAGGCTTAGTTAGAAGAAGGCCCCTCATAAATCTCGCTATGAGAGGACGAGAGGAAATAGGTTGTCCATTTAAAGGCTTTAAAGAAACTGAAATAGCACTTAAATGGACAACCAGTAATGACTCCAGAGGTATCGCAGAGGGATGAAGACCCTTTTGCGACCACCATATGGAAAACCTTTTCCACTTGAAAGCATAAGAGCATCTTGTGGAAGGTTTCCTGGAAGCACAAAGGACATCCCTTACTTGTTGAGAAAGGTTAAGACCATGAAGGTCTAGGCTCTCAGCAATCAGGCCCTGAGATGCAGAGAGTGGGGACTGGGATGCCACAACATCCCATCCTCCTGAGACAGGAGATCTGGAGCAGATCCTAACTCCAGAGCTGGAGCTTGAGAGAGATGCAGGAGCAGAGGGTACCACACCTGCCGTGGCCAATGTGGAGCTATGAGAATCAGGTGGCCTTTGTCTCTCTGAAGCTTGAAAAGGGTTTTGGGAATTAGGGGAATGGGTGGAAAGGCATATAGGAAGTCCTGACCCCAATGGAGGAGGAAAGCATCCCTGGCCTGAGAACCCTCAGCCAGAATTCTGGAACAGAACCAGGGAAGTTTGGCATTCAACGGACTTGCAAAGAGGTCTATGTCCGGAGTTCCCCAAATTTGAAACATTTTTGCTACCTGGTCTGCATGGAGAGACCATTCGTGTGGAAGCAGAACTCAACTGAGTCTGTCTGCCCAGATACACTGCCAGGAGATGAATTTGATGCTCTCTGGCGAGGGCCCATAGTCGCAAAGCTTCATTGCAAAGCAACAAAGAGCCTGTTCCTCCCTGCTTGTTTAGATAGAACATAGCTACTTGATTGTCTGTCTGAATTAGGACTGTCTTGTAGCTGAGCTGGATATGGAACACTCGAAGAGCAAGGAAGATTGCTCTGAGTTCTAGGAGATTGATATGTAAGTGGGTCTCCTGTGGAGTCCAGGTGCCTTGGGTAGAGAGATCTTGCAGATGAGCTCCCCAACCCACTTGTGAGGCGTCTGTTGTTAGAGTGACCTGGGGTAGGCGTTGCAGGAAAGGGGACCCCACCAACAGGTTTTGGGTTGACTGCCATCATTGTAGAGACAAAATAAGGCGACTTGTGTTTGCTATTCTGTCTGATAGGCAGCCTGATGCTTGAGTCCACTGAGTGGATAGAGTCAACTGGGCTGCTCTCATATGGAGGCGAGCAAAGGGAACCACGTGCACGGTAGATGCCATGTGGCCTAGTAGTTGTAACATTTCCCGAGCAGTGAGATGAGTTTTTAACATTGCTTGGGAGGCTAACTGCACAATCCGAAGGCAGCGGGCCTGTGGGAGATAGGCCCTTGCTTTTCTAGTGTCCAGCAAAGCTCCTATAAACTCTAGAGATTGAGTGGAAGTTAGGCTGGATTTTGGGATGTTTATGACCATGCCCAAATACTGAAGGATACGCATTGTGCAAGATAGGGAAATTCTGGCCTCTGACTCTGATGGGGCTCGAATGAGCCAGTCGTCTAAGTAGGGGAAGACAAATATTCCTAGAGTGCGAAGAAATGCTGCCACTACAGCCATTCATTTCGTAAACACCCTTGGTGCTGAGGCCAGGCCAAAAGGAAGCACCCTGTATTGGTAGTACTTTACTTGGAACAGGAAGCGAAGGAACCTTTGGCGAGTTGGATGGATGAGAACATGAGTGTACGCATCCTTGAGATCTAGAGAACAAAGCCAATCCTGACTCCGAAGGTATGACAGCAGAGTTCCCAGAGAAATCATTTTGAATTTCTCTTTGAACAGGAATTTGTTCAGTTCTCTGAGGTCTAAAATGGGTATGTGTCCCCCTGTTTTCTTTGGAATAAGGAAGTAAGGGGAGTAAAACCCTGTACCCTGTTGGGAAATGGGTACGTCTTCTATTGCCCCCTGGGCAAGAAGTAAACTGACCTCTTGACTCAAATGAGTGTTGAGAGAAGCCTGAGAATTGAACTCTTACCACTGTAGGAGGGGGCATGTTGAAGAAATGAAGCTTGTACCCCTCTCTTACAATGGAAAGAGTCCATTCTTCTGCTGTTATCTGCCCCCATCTGGGGCAAAATGACACAACCTTCCTGGGATGGTGGAAGGCTCTGGCCCATTCAGGGCCAGGAAGGCCAAGTTCTCTAGATGTGAGTCAAAGCCCCTGTGGAGGCTGAGACTGCTGGGCCAGTTGAGGCTTAGCAGTATTTGATTTTCTTTGCTTTGGGGGCTGCTGTCCTTTTTGGGCGGACTGACCTGCAGAATGCACCTGCTGGGTATAGGAGGGATAAAACCTCTTCTTTTTAGAGAAGAATGGTTTCTTGTAGGATTTTCTCCTTGCAGGATCAGCTGTAGCCTTGGATAGTCTATCCAAAGTGGTGTTATCAGCATCCAGCTCATTAGCTTTCTCTTGCCAAAGAGATTTTCGCCTGTACAAGGGATATTCCCCAGTTTGTCCTGTACCCAGAGTTCTAAGTCAGATGCCTGGAGCCAGGCAATCCTACGAGCACCTATGGCAATGGCAGAGGTTCTGCTTATGCGCTCAAAGCAGTCAAAAGCTGCACGATTAACAAACTTGGAAACATCCTGGGCATGTTTGACAAGTGTAAGATAATCCTGCCTCTTATCATCAGGAAGGAGAGGGCTCATACGCTCGAGATCTCCTGTAACCTCCTTAAGGAAAATTCCCATGTATAAGATGTAGGAACTAATCCTGGCAGAAAGCATAGAGGCCTGGAATGTTCGACACCCAAAGGCATCAAAAGTCCTACATTCACGTCCTGGAGGATTAGATGCATGTCTCTTTGCACTCTTGATCCTTCTCATAGCTGACTCCACCACTATTTTTGAAATCCAGGACAAAGAGGTACTCGATACATGGTATCCAGCCTACGGGAATGGGGAGAGGTGGTAAGAGGTGTCTCCCACATTCTTAACATGAGATCATGCAAGATCTCATGAATAGACAAAGTAGCCGCTTCCTTGGGAGCTTTAGGATATTGTAAAATCTCCAACTCCTTTGCTCTGGGCTCTGTTTCAGGAACCACTGTAATGGAAAGACCTCTAGCCACCTGCCGGATGAAATCCTGAAAGGATATATCCTCTGGAGGAGACATCCTACGTTTAGGAGAAGGCAGCTCCTCAGAGAGAAGTACTCCGGTATGGACAGAGCTATCAGAATCCTCAGACTCATCGGAGGATTAAAAATATCTCCTGTCCGGGTGCTCTTGCAAAGCACGATACCGGTACCGACCAAAGTCGGTACCGGAGGGGTCCGGTACCAGCCTGTCGATACCAGAGGGGATAGCATGACTTGATGTCGGTAACACGGTCGCCGAAGTCGATGCTGTCGGTACCGGTACCGATATCGGTGCCGGAAACGGTGTCGATACCGGTTGAACTGTCTGAAGCGGTCCCGAAGGCACTGAAGCCGCAAGGAGAGCCGCCAGACTGTGTTCAATAGCCAAAAACCTCTGGTCTATTGACGCTGCCGATGCCTGGGTATCGGTACCGGACGAAGCGGCCGGTACCCCAGAACATGGCACCAGTAGTTCTGCCGAGGTCGAGGCCTCGAGAACATCCTGGAGCCCCGATAGTGCTTTGGAAGTCGAAGCCTCCTGTCGGGGCAATTTTGCCAGTACAAGTCCCTCAAGGGCAACGCCAGAGGCATCTCGATGCTTGGAAGGAGATCTACCCTTTGAGGACCGGCCAGATTTATGTTTAGTTACCTGAGATCCATGGGAGGAAGACAAAGCCCTGGATGACGTCGATGCCACAGATGCTGCATCGGAGGGAAAAAGGGTGCTAAGCTTAGCAGCTCGGTTTTGCTGACCCCTCTTCGACAACATCCCACAGGCAACACACTCCGAGATGGAGTGGTCAGGACCTAAACATTTGAGGCACCACTCGTGTCGGTGACGGAAATGGTACCGCCACACTTGGAACACATTTTAAAACCCGAAGCGGGTTTTTCCATGTTGAGGAAAATTTGGGCCTAATGCCCAAAATGGCGCATGGCTCCTGAGAGAAAAAAGGCTGGAAAATCCAGAAAAAGAAAGAGCAAATTTTATTTTTTTTTTAAATAAAGAAAGAACCGGTGGTACTGGTATAGCATCGAGGAAGGCAGAGTTCCTGCACAGGCTCCGTCGGTACCAACGATACCCATATGTGAAGACTACATTCCTGCTTGTTCCTGGAGATGGAGAAATTAGACCTTACCTGCTAATTGTCTTTCCTTTTCTCCGGGCCAGTCCAGGGAACGATAGGGTTGTCAATCCCCTTCAGCAGCTGAGGACTGTAAACCAAAGTTTTGCTACCAGACTAAGCCACTCCCCCTTGCTGCACTTCTCCAGTCTCCTATTGCCAAAGCAGCTAATAACTGAACTGTGAAACTAGAAAAATAAAGAACCCAAACACTGAGAAATATGCACATTTCCCCAAGGTAAAAACCTCACTGATAAAACTAAGCAACGGACCGGCAATTTTTTTTTTTCTAAACTCCACCCTCCATGGCCAACTGGAGGGAGCCCCAAAATCCACGCCAACCAGACGTCCCGCTCTTAAGTCATGTAGGACTCCGGTACATGCAGCGTGCTTTACCCAAATAACAAAAAGACCCAGCTGACTCTAGATAAAACCTGGGTGGGCCCTGTACTGGCCCGGAGAAAACTCAAGGAAAGACAATTAGCAGGTAAGGTCTAATTTCTCCTTCCTTCTCGTTTCTCCGGGCCAGTCCAGGGAACAATAGGGCAGTACGTACCAAAGCAGTATCTAAAGTTGGGAGGGACCTGCGAGCCCCGCTACTATAGCAGCAGCTCCAACCCTTGCATCCTCCCTGGCACGAACATCTAATCTGTAGTGTTTCGTAAAAGTATGCAACGAAGACCAGGTGGCGGCTCTACAAATATCTACCGGAGGAACCGCAGCATATTCTGTCCAGGACGCCGCCTGACCCCATGTAGAATGGGCCTTGAGACACTCTAGAGGCGACCTTCCCTTGGTCTCATACGCCGAGATTATGGCCTGCTTTATCCATCTGGAAATGGTCGCTTTCAATGCCGCCATTCCCTTACGCGGCCCTCCGAAAAGCACGAACAATCTATCCAATCTACGGAAAGGCTTAGTGGCTTTGAGGTATCTCTTCAACACTCTGCTGAGATCCAAACTCCTGAGCGCACTATCCATCAGAGAGCCCGTGAGGTCCGAAAACACCGGCAACGACACCGACTGATTTAAATGAAAAGTCGAAACTACTTTAGGAAGAAAAGAGGGCACCGGACGCAGGACCACCTTCTCCGCCAAAAACTGCAAGTAAGGCTCTCTATACGAAAGCGCTTGCAAGTCAGAAATTCTTCTCGCTGAAAATAAGGCAACCAGAAATGCTGTCTTCAAGGACAATTCCTTCAACCCCCCCCCCCCCCCCCGACAACGTCAAGGTAAATGGAGGTTGCGTTAGAGCCTCTAGAACGCTGTTCAAATCCCACGCTGGAACCACCTGGCGTAACGGAGGCTTGAGAATTCCAGCCGCCAGGAAAAAACGCCGTATATCGACATGCGTAGTCAACCGACGACCGTGCACTGCACCTCTATAGCAAGTTAGGGCCGCCAAATGAACTTTGAGAGTGTTCAGCGCTAATCCCTTATCCAGACCACTCTGTAGGAAGGACAAGATGTGCGAAACCGCCACCGAAAAGGGACGAATACTACGTTGCAAACATCAAGTCTCGAACACGCACCATATTTGGACATAGGCCAACGACGTGGACTTTCTGCGCAAACCCAACATGGTGGCTATCACCGGAGCCGAGTACCCTTTGCGTCTCAGCCGTTCCCTTTCAAGAGCCAAGCCGTAAGCAAGAAACGATCCACCTGCGGCATCAATATCGGACCTTGATTCAAAAGGTTGCAACGGGCCGGCAGACGCCACGGAGAATCCACCAACAGTCGAATCAGATCCGCATACCACGGCCTTCTGGGCCAATCCGGTGCTACGAGAATTACTCTCCCTGCGTGGTTCGCAATGCGTTGGACTACCCGACTGATGAGAGGCCACGGAGGGAACACATACAGCAGGAGATCTGCCGGCCATGGCTGAACGAGAGCATCGGGACCCTCAGACATGCGCTCCCTGCGTCTGCTGTAGAAACGAGACGCCTTGGCATTGGACAGAGAAGCCATCAGATCCATCGCCGGAGGCCCCCAGCGTAGGGTAATGCCATGAAACACTGCTGCATTCAGTTCCCACTCTCCAGGATCTAAAAGATGCAGACTGAGAAAATCCGCCTGCACATTGTCCTTTCCTGCCACATGAGCCGCCGACAAGGTTAGGAGATGACCTTCCGCCCAGTTCAGCAGTTGTTGACTCTCCTCTAGCAAGGCCACACTGCCTGTCCTGCCCTGCCCTGCCGATTGATATATGAGACCGCTGTCGCATTGTCTGAGAAAACCCAGACCGCTCTTCCCTCGATCAAGGGCTGGAAGTGTTGAAGTGCGAGACGTACCGCTCTGAGCTCCAACCGATTGAGCGACCAAGAGCTGTCTAGCACCGACCATAGTCCCTGCGTCACTCAAACCTGACAATGAGCTCCCCAGCCCGCTAAGCTGGCGTCTGTGGTGAGCAACACCCAACTTGGATCTTCCAACGGAACCCCTGCTCGTAGATGATTGGCGTCCAACCACCAATGTAGACTGAGCCGTACCATGTCTGGGCAAACTAACCTTTGCGAGAGAATTCAGCAGAATTCACGGTGGAAAGTTGGCAGTTAGAATAGCTACGAAGTAACTTTTGATTACTGGGTAACCCCTGATGATGCCTCTTGGTTGGCGAAACAGCAGCTTCTGTAGGGTTGTAGTTTAGATTATATAAGATGACTGTTTACTGCTATTTCCTTTTCTGCTGAATTTATAGCTTAATAGCTTTTGAAAATTGCATTTCACTAATGGACCCGTTTGTGACTGCTGGAGAGTTGCAACTTAAAGATAAGTAATTGCGGACCCTCTTGGGTTAGTGATTTTTCTATATATTCTTTATGTATTTTCCCCTTCTTTTTTAGGGGTTTTCTGTAGTCCTGACGGATCCTGTTGTTCAGCATTGGCAAATTCTTTTTCAGTGTATTTGACGCTATTTGTATGTGTGGTGTGGTAGCGTGGTTGTGAGTGAGTATGTTGTATTTAGGAATTTTCACTTTGGTGTTATTTGATTGGGTTGGTATTAAGTTTTGGTATGTATGAGTATTGTGAATGAATTTGTGATGGGCTTTGGTGACCGATGATGTAAGCATCAGCTGCTCTTTAAGTGAGATTTTCACTTTGTGTGAGATATCGAGCTTTCCTGAGGTCACATTGCTTATGAGTTAATGGTGAATGGCTTTATAATGTGGAATGTTGTAATCTAAGAGCTTTTACTATTTGGCTTAATTTTACAGATACCATGACAGATTTGAACCTCATTTCTAAGCTAGGGTATGTTGAGTATGATCTTAGTCTCTCAAATTTACTGCTAATGCTCGGCATAATACTTGCATCGTGCCAAAGAGAGTTTCCTTCTGGAGTTCGTAAGATGTAACAGGTATAGGAAGTTTCTCAAGATGTGCTTGGAAATTCTTCTTTATCAAGCCTGTCGCTCCCAATACAATGGGAAAGATTTCTGTATTTTTCTGCCACATTTTCTTTGTCTCTAACTGCATTTCTTGGTACTTCAGGATCTTCTGCCTCTCCAAGTAATTCACAGAATTATTACTCAATACAGTCACTTCTATTATCAAAGTCATTCTAGTATACTTCTCCTTTACCACTATATCAGGTTTCCATGCATCTGGTTCTTATACGTCAGAATGAGAACGTCCCAGGTGATCTGCCTGCTATGTGAAGGGGCTGGGACCCTCAGAGGCAGATTGGCAATGCTCTCTAGGAAGGAGTCAAAAGACAGGCGCAGGTTGTGCCTGTGCAGCTAGTTGAGGCTTAGGAACGTTAGGCTTCTTGTTTATGTTTATTTAAAACTTTATATACAGTGTACAATCATAAAATCAGAAAATTAAATAGAACGCCATGAGTGAACAGGAAAGCCAGACATACACACAAAAGAAAAAAAATAAAGAAGATCAGGAAGGGGGGAAGAGGAGATCGAAGGCCTGCTGGAAAAAGCGTGGGCCCTGCTATCTCTGCTGAGGATGTAGAGAATGAAAGACAGCTGAAGGTTGGTAAGAAGGATAGTATCTTCTTTTTAGAATGGATTTCTTGGGAAGAGCCTTCCTCTTGGATGGGTCAGCTGTTTTCCTGGAAAGGCGTTTCAGAGTGAGATCATGTGTTTCGATTTCACCTGCTTTTTCCCTCCAATCTTTTCCAAAACGTTTTCTCCAGTACATGGGATATTGGCCAGTTTAGCCTGGACCCATTGCTCAAGATAAGATGCCTGTAACCAGGACATTCTGCGAGCCCCAATACAGACTGCCGAAGCTCTGCTTATTGATTCGAAGGTATCAAAAGAGGTCCTGGTAATTATTATTTATTTAACAGATTTTTTTATACCTCTATCATTTCAATCAAAGCAGTTTATGTTATAACAAACTTGGTAATGTATATTAAACAGGGACATTGATAACTTGGATTTTGCTGAGGCAATGAACAGTTAAGTGACTTGCCCAGGGCCATAAGGAGTGCTAGTGGGAATTGAACCCTGGTCTCTTCATTTCCAAGCCAGTGCTCTCACCATTAGGCTACTCCTCAACTTAGAAGTAGTTTGGCCTTGCCTGATGAGTGTCTGAAATGCACTCCGTTTATCCTCAGGAAGTATTGGGGCAAACGTCTCCAGATCCCTAGTGACATCCTTCATAAACACACCCATGTACAGCATGTATGAGTTTATTCTGGAGGCTAACATGCATGCCTGGAAGCATCGACACCCAAAGGCATCGAGTGTCCTTGAATCTCTGCCAAGTGGCATGGATGAATGTTTTTTTTGAGCTCTTCATTCGGTGCATCGCCAATTCCACCCCATTGAGTGGTGGGGAAACTGAGGTTTTTGGAAGCCTGGGCACTCTGGTACAGGATACATGGTATCAAGTCTGTTGCTGACAGGTGGAATCACAAGCGGTGCCTCCCACATGCGGAACATAAGATCCTGCAGGATCAGAAATAGCAATAAGGTAGCCGCCTTCTTGGGCATGGGAGGGTATTGGAGCATCTCCAATTCCTCTGTCCTCTGTTCCTTTTCTGAGGCTATTGTGATGGCAAGCCCTGATACCATGTCATGTATGAAGTCCTGAAAGGACATATCTTCTGGTGGGGACCAACGCCGTTCTTGAGGCAGCAAAGAATATGAAGAAATGGAATCAGAGTCTGGTAAGAAGTCGAAGTATCCGTGGTCTTGTGCTTCATGGACATTAAAGGTCGATGCAGATATCAATTCTCAGAGGTATTGAATTTGAGAGCCATGGCAGTTTGAGGCTGTTGGGTACCAGGGGTATCAGTCAGTTTCAATGAAGACATCAGCCTTGGGGGGGGGGGGGGGGGGATTCAAGGGACGGCACTGAAGCCAATACACCTGGCTGTAGACTCTGTGCCAAAGCCTGTACTCCTGGAGCTCTCAATACTTTTGGTACCGAGGCTGCCAGGAGTGCAGTCAAACTCCTCTTGAGAGCCAGCATGCGCTGGTCTATGGAGATGGCTAATGTCTGGGTGGAATCTCCCACAATACTTTGAGTCATCATCCCGGAACATGGAACCAATAGCTCTACGGAGGTCGATTCCTTGGGAGCATCCCGGAGCCTTTCCTGTGCTTTGGCGGACAGGTCCTTCCACTGGGGCCATTTGGCTGGCCAGTCTACATCAGAAGCACCCCTGGGGGAGTCATGATGCTTATGCTGGGACTTCTCTCTGGTCTTGGTATTGGTTTTCAATGCCGATGCCAATGACTTGGGAGCAGCCAGAGACTCTGACTTACTTTTATGTTTGGAATTTGAAGAAATTTGAGACCCATGTGAGGAAACTTATGTCCTCGAAGTGGAAGTCACTGAAATAGAGTCCGGAGCAAACAACGATCCATACTGTCTTGCTCGGTTCTTTAGGCCTCTCTGTCATTTGCTAGCATAAAGGACAAGAAATGGGTTGATATTCAGGGCCCAAACATTTTAGACACCAGTCATGTTTATCAGTGACTAATATGGTACTGGCACACTTGGTACATTTTTTTTTAAACCACTAGGCTTTTCCATGTCTCAAAAAAGTGGTCTTCAAGATAAGGCTATGGAGGCCTGAAGGCCTAGAGGCCTAGTTTGGCGGTGAAAACCGTGTCAAAAATGAAGAGAAAAGGAATGGAAAATTTATAAAATAAAAAAGAAAGAATATCGGGGCCAATGTCTGATTCGACGGAACCGGTGGCAACGGGAAGGTAGAAGCATGATGTTCCACAAAAAGAGATACGTTTTTCGGCGGCGACAGGCTTGTACGTCCTACTAGGGCATGGAGAGGGGTGACCTGCACGGAGTGGCAGGTGCACCTACTTTTGCCGCCTTGCTAGGCAGACTAGATGGACCATGCTGGTCTTTATCTGCCGTCATATACTATGTTACTACTATTAAACATTTATAAAGCACTACGAAGCATACGCAGCGCTGTACAAACACAGATAGAGACAGTCCCTACTTGTCAAAGCTTACAAATCTAATCAAGATAGATAAGACAAAAGATAAGGGTAAGGACACACAAAGAAACGAGGGATCAGGATCCAAAAGCAGCCTCAAAGAGGTGAGCCTTTAGGATAGACTTGAAAAAGGGCAGAGATGAATCTTACGTACAGACCCAGGAAGTTTGTTCCAGGTATAAGGAGCAGCAAAGTGAAAGGACTGAAGTCTGTAGTTAACAGAGCAAGAAAAGGGTAAAGAGAGGAGCAAGCCAGTAGTTCACGAGGAGGAGTGTAGGGGGAGAGGAGAAAGGAAAAGTAGTGAGGAGCAGAAGAATGAATGCATTTAAAGGTCAGAAGGAGGAGTTTGAATTGGATTTGGAAATGGAAGAAAGTCAATGAAGTGACTTGAGAAGAGAGGTTATATGAGTATATTGAGGCTGATGAAAAATTAGTCGCACAGCAGAGTTCTGAATAGATTGAAGGGGAGAGAGATGACTCACAGGGAGACCAGCAAGAAGGCAGTTGCAATAGTTGAGACAGGAAGTAATTAGAGAGTGGACAAGCGTTTTAGTAGTGTGTTCAGAGAGGAAGGGGTGAACTTTATTAATGTTATAGAGAAAGAAACGACAGGTTTTAGCTAACTATTGTATATATGAGAAGGAAAAGGAGGAGTCAAAAATGACACACAGGTTACGGGCCGAGGAAACAGTAAGTAGAAGAGTGTTATCAACAGAAATAGAGAAGGGGAGAGGAAGGTTTAGGGGCAAAAAAAGGATAACAGGTGTTCTCCAGGGACAGCACGAATCAGTCCTCACATATGGGTGGTCGGCACTGACGGAGCCTTTCCCCAGTTTTCAAAGAATGCTACCACGCATGCATGGTCTCCTTCCCACCCAAAGGTGCCATCTTGCTCAGTCAGATGACATAGCTTAGGCAAAAGACAAAAAGGGAAAGGAGGCAAGGGGAGGAGGGAAGGTTTTGAGGACTGATTCCTGCTGTCCCTGGAGAACACCTGTTACAGGTGAGCAATTACACTTTCTCCAGAAACAAGCAGGAAGCAGGTCCTTACATATGGGACTCCCTAGCTCCAGGCTGCCGGGGCCCAAAGTACAACAGTAGCAGCGGCAACCCAAGGGAGGTTGTGAGTCCCAGAAGGTGAGTTCCTACCAAGAGACTCTGCAGACCCAAGCATCAGCATCACCATAACTCCGGCAGTCTGAACACTAAAGGGTTGGACGACGAGTTGCCTACACACCGAGAATGCTTCTGATCACTGCCTGGCCAAAGGCACTGTCCCTGTGGGACTCCTCTCAAGGCAGTAGTGGGCTGTGAACGTATGGACTGAAGACCACGTGGTGGCCTTATAGATTTCTTGCACCGGCACTGTGCATAGGTTGGCCACCGATGTGGCCACCCTCACGCGATGAGCAGTGATCTGGTGCTCCATAAAGAAGCCAGCTTGCTCATAAGTGAGGGCAATGCAGTCCACCACCCAGGTGGACAGCGTTCACTTGGTCACAGGTAGCCTCAGCCTGCTGGGGTCATAGGAGATAAAAAGCTAAGGAGCTTTTCGATTGCCTTGGTCTTCTGTAAATAAAAGGACAAGGCTCTCTTGCAATCCCGGATATGCAAGACGACCTCCTTCCTGTCGGCGTGCGGCCGTGGGAAGAACTACCTCCTGATTGAGGTGAAAAGTGGACACTACCTTTGGGAGGAATTTGGGGTGTACACAAAGCACCACCCTGTTTTTATAGAAACTGGTATAGAACGGGTCCACAATCAGGGCCGGCAGCCCGCTTACTCTGTGAGCAGACATCAGCGCCACCAAGGCGGCCACCTTTCAGGAGTGGTGTCTCAGGTGGCAGGTGGCCAAAGGTTCAAACGGTGGCTTAGTGAGCTGGGAGAACACCACATTGAGATCCCATTCCACTGCCGGAGGACAGAGAAGCTGCTTAGATAGCAGGAGGCCCCTGAGGAATCTGGAGACCAAAGGCTGACCTGAGAGGGGCCTTCCCCTCTATAGGCCGATGGTTAGCCACTATGGTGCTGAGATGCATCCTCACAGACTTAGATTTCAAGCCCGAGTATGAGAGGTGCAGCAAGTACTGCAGCACGAGCTTTTCATTTCTTTCTGCACACCAGATGGAGAACCTCCTCCACTTGAAGGCATAAGCCCTTCTGATGGATGGCATCCGAGAGGCCGGGAAGATCTCCTCGACCTCACCTAGGAAGTTGAAAGGGGCCAGTGCTACTCTTTCAGCAGCCACGCTGTCAGCATTAGGGACCCCAGGTTGGAGTGTAGCAGGAGCTCCCCTCCTGGGACAGGAGGTCCGGGTCCCAACCCAGTGGTACTGAGTTTGCCACCGCAGGGAGAGCAGCAGGGGGAACCAGGGCTGCCTGGGCGCAATCAAGATTACTGAAGCGTGCTTGTTCTGGATCTTGAAAAGTCACCTGGCTATCAAAGGTGTCTGTGGAAACGCATAAAGCAGGCCCTGTGACCAGGAGATCAGGAAGGCATTCACCGCTACCCTCCTGTGGTGTATCTGAGAAGAGCAGAATTTGGACAGCTGTGAGTTGTCCAGGGAGGTGAACAGGTCCAGCCAGGGTCTTCCCCAGAGGCAGAAAAGCCTCCAGGTCACTTTTGGGTCCAGGTGCCACTCGCTAGGCTGAAGAACCTTGCTGAGGTTGTCCACCAGGCAGTTGTCCTGGCCCGGTAAGTCCACCACCCTCAGGAGGTTATGGCTGCATACAGCAAAGGAGTGAAGGGCCACTGCCTCCAGACAGAAGGAGTAGGAGCCCGTACCCCGCCCCCCCTACTTGTTCACAAAGAACATGGCAACCTGATTATCTGTATGAGGACCGGGAGATCGCTCAGGAGGTGGCGGGAGGACTGAAGGGCCAGAAAGATAGCCCCGAGCTCAAGGAGATTGATTTGCAGGAGGGATTTCTCTGGGGACCAGGTACCCTGCGTGCACCGGCCCTCGCAATGTGTGCCCCAGCCCACAAGGGAGGCGTCGGTAGTCAGGACCCTCTGAAGGGTCGGTGCCTGGAAGGGCATCCCTGCCTGAGGTGATGCAGGGACTGCCACCAGGTGAGGGAGGCCGCCAGCTGGTGGGTATCCTTCACTCTATCCCTCAGCCTGCCTATTGTTTGCGTCCACTGGGAATGAAGGCACCACTGGGATGCCCACATGTGCAGGCGAGCCAGTGGTGTAACGTGAACTGTTGAGGCCATGTGTCCTAATAGGCGGAGAAGTAGGCAGGCTGGCACCAAGCTGCAGCTCTGCACGTCCCTTGCCAGCTGCATCAGGTGGTGGGCTCTTTCCACAGGGAGAAAGGCCCTGACCCAAAGTATCCAGCTGAGCCCCTATGTCTTGGACCGGGGAGAGGCTGAACCGGGGGGGTCCCGTGTCAGGGCTGATGATGCCAGGGGGCCCGACATCAATGCCCACTGCAAGGCCAAGATGAAAGAGGCTCTACTCCATGGCCGCTATGTGGGACTCAAGGCCCAATGGCTGAGCAGCACTCAGCATGGGCAGAGAGGCCCTTGGGTCCGATGTCAGCACTGCGGAGAGTGCGTCCTCAAGGAGGACTATAGGTTCACGGGTCCTGTCATGGGTCTTTGCCAGCCAAGGACTCCTATCTCGAGACTTTCTGAGGACGCTGCTCGGAGTCGCCCGAGTCCCAACAAGGGAACTTGCCAGGTTTGATCGAAGGCACCTCCTTCAGGACCACTTTCTTTTTAGGAGAGTCCATGGCTGCAGGACTCCAAGGACGTCCAGACCTCTTGTGAAGGGCCGGCTTTGGGGTTTGACGATGGGGAAGCCAGAGCAGAGTCAGATCTTGGAAATAGCTTCCCCTGCAACTCAAACCGCCTCCTATTGGTTTTAGGGGTCATGGCCTGGCACTGGTTGCAGATGGAATTGTCATGGTCCGGGCTCAGGCAGCGGATGCAATAGTCATGAGTATCAGTGACTGAAATATTCTAACTGCAGCGGTCGCATTTCTTGAACCCATCAGGAGTCATGGTGGGAGAACACCTGGCTGGGGTTGAGGACCCCCGGGCGAAAAATGGTGCTAAGGCCGGTCGAAGTGGAACCTTGAGGAAAGATGAGAAAAAAGGGAAAAATGAGAAAAAGGGGACAGAGATCGGCACCAGTGGTGCCACCTCGAGGCAGAAAGGGAACCAGTACGCAAACCAGACAGAAGGAAGGAAGAACTTTTTCCAGGAGAGTAGAGGACCAGGGTCCGTTTGGCTCCGCTGAAAAAAGGAAACAGAGCAAGATGGCACCCATGGGCAGGAAGGGGACCACGTATGCATGTAGCATTCCCAAAGGCTTTCTTTGAAAGCTGGGGAAAAGCTACAAGCGAGCTTCGTTGGTGCCGATGTCACCCATATGTGAGGACTAACTTCCTTTTTTCTCCTAGAGAACAAAAAGTTCGGTTTTGTTCATGTTTAGTTTCAAATGGCATGAGATATCCAGGTGGCAATGTCAGAGAGACAAGCAGAGATACGGGCCTGACGTATTGGAGAAAGAGTAGTTACTCACCTGTAACAGGTGTTTTCCAGGAGCAGCAGGAATCAGTCCTCACATATGGGTGACGTCGGCACCGACAGAGCCCTCGCGGAGCAATTTCCCCAGCTTTCAAAGAAAGCCTTTGGGAATTGCAGCGTGCATGCGCGGTCCCCTTCCCGCCCAAGGGTGCCATCTTGCTCAGTCTGACGACATAGCTAAAAGACAGCAAAAAAATTAGCAAAAAAGAAATGATAGGACTGCAACTCCAAGGGGAGGGAGGGAGGGTTGTGAGGACTGATTCCTGCTGCTCCTGGAGAACACCTGTTACAGGTGAGTAACTACTCTTTCTCCAGGACCAAGCAGGAAGTCAGTCCTCACATATGGGACTCCCTAGCTTAAGGCTACCGGAGACCTCAAGTGGAAAAATGAGCTCCCTCTAGCTCAGTAGCACAGAAGGAAGGAATCTTCTCTGAAAACGCCCCCGACCGGTAGCCCAACACCAGGGCCGGAGGGTAGGAGTTGCCTAAACCTCAAAGAGATTATGGAGGACTGCCTGACCGAAAGCATGTGTCCCTGCGGGACTCCCTCTCCAGGCAGTAATGGGCCGCAAAAGTCTGGCTTGAAGACCAAGTAGCGGCCCGGCAGATGTCTGCCAACAGAACAGAGTGGAGATGAGCCACTGACGCAGCCTTCGCCCTGACACGATGAGCCGTGACTCGACCCTCCAACGAGAGGCCAGCTGCCCCATAAGCCCAGGCGATACAGTCAGCGACCCATATGGACAAAGTACGCTTGGAGAACGTGATGTGTTCAAGGAAGAACAAACAATCATCTGGTCAAGGTAGAAGGACAAGGCCCTCCTACAGTCCAGGGTATGCAGGGCCATTTCAGCCCGGCTGGTGTGCGGCCTGGGAAAGAAGGTCGGAAGAACCACCTCCTAGTTGAGATGAAAAGGAGAAACCACTTTTGGAAGAAACTTAGGGTGAGTCCGTAAGACTACCCTATTCCTGTAGAACCTAGTGTTAAGGAGGATCAGACACTAGGGCCTGCAGTTCACTAACGCGCCTAGCAGAGGTAAGGGCTACCAAGAACAAGGTTTTCCAGGAAAGAAAACGAAGAGGGCAGGTAGCCATAGGTTCAAAAGGCGGACAGGTAATCCGCTGCAAGACCACATTCAGATCCCATTCTGGGGCTGGTGGGCACAAAGAAGGCTTAAGGAGAAGGAGGCCACGGAGAAAACGAGCCACCAAAGGATGGTTGGAAAGAGGCCTGCCGTCCACCGGTGCGTGATGCGCAGAGAGAGCACTGAGGTGGACCCTGACAGAGTTGGACTTAAGGACCAGATTGGAGAGGTAAAGCAAATATTGCAAGACCACCGCCACCAAGCAGGAGAAGGGATTCTCAGACTGCTGAGCACACCACACGGAGAACCGACGCCACTTAAGAGCATAGGACTTCTGGGTGGAGGGCTGCCTGGAGGCCAAGACGACCTCTTCCACCTCCCGAGGCAGCAGGAGGGGAGCAAGGACTACCCTTTCAGCAGCCAGGCCATCAAATGAAGGGACCGGAGGTTGGGGTGTAGGAGAGTCCCCTGATCCTGTGACAGGAGATCGGGTTGAAACCCCAGAGGAAGAGGAGTGTCCACCGCCAGCTGCATTAGAAGTGGGAACCAGGGTTGTCTCGGCCACCGGGGAGCCACTAGGATCATCGAGGCTCTGTCTCTGAGAACTTTGAAGAGTGTCCGAGACACCAGTGGCATGGGAGGAAAGGCATACAAGAGGCCTGTGGACCATGGAAACAGAAAAGCATCCGCCGCTACTCTGAGAGGATGCGGTTGTCGAGAGCAGAATCTGGGAAGCTGCCGGTTCAGGGGACTGGCAAATAGATCCATGGTGGGGAGACCCCACTTGAGAAAGATCTGCTGAACCACCAACGGATCCAATCTCCACTCGTGTGGTTGGAGGATCCTGCTCAGCTTGTCTGCCAGGTAATTTTCTTGACCTGGGAGATAGACAGCTTTGAGGAGAATGCCGTGAAGGACGGCCCAAGAGCACAGTTTTTGTGCCTCCTGACAGAGAAGGAAGGAGCCTGTGCCTCCTTCTTTGTTCACATAGAACATTGCAACTTGATTGTCCGTCTGGACCAGCACAGACTGGTGAGAAGTCAGGTGGGAGAAGGCTCTCAGAGCTAGGCGGATGGCTCTGAGCTCCAGGAAGTTTATCTGCTGAGCAGACTCCCAAGGAGTCCAGAGGCCTTGAGTACATGTCCCTTGGCAATGTGCTCCCCAACCCAGGAGAGAAGCATCGGTTGTCAGCACCTGAGAAGGCGGAGGAGATTGAAAAGCCACTCACAGCACCAGGTTTGGTAGATGAAGCCACCACCGCAGAGAAGAGACCAGCAGGTCGGATACCAGTACTGAGTCCGCCAGGCTCCCCGTGGCCCGATGCCATTGAGTGCGAAGGCACCACTGAGCAGGTCGCATGTTCACGCGGGCATTGGGGGTCACATGGACTGTGGAAGCCATATGGCCAAGCAGTCTCAGAAATTGCCTGGCAGAGACCAGGGAATTGCTGTGAAAGTGGTTGGCGAGATCCATGAGCCTGTGTGCCCTGTCTAGAGGCAGGAAGGCCCACGCCTGAAGTGTGTTCAACCTTGCGCCTATGAATTCAAGATTTTGAGAGGGGAGCAAAGTGGACTTTGCAAAGTTTATGACAAATCCCAAGTGCTGGAGCAGAGTCACAGTGCGATGAGTGGCCTGAGTGGCCTCTTGGGAAGACTGGGCTCTGATGAGCCAGTCATCCAGGTATGGAAATACAAAAAGGCCTTGAAGTCTTAGATAGGCCGCCACCACTGCTAGGCATTTGGTGAACACCCTGGGGGCGGAGGATAGGCCAAAGGGCAGTACTCTGTACTGGTAATGATTTCCTCCCACAACAAACCTGAGATATTGTCTGTGGTCTGGATGAATAAGAATGTGAGTATAGCCATCCTTTAGATCTAAGGAGCATAGCCAGTCTCCCTGCTGGAGGTAGGGCAGCAGGATTCCAAGGGTAAGCATCTTGAACTTTTCCCTTGCCAGGAACTTGTTGAGGTTTCGCAAGTCCAGGATGGGTCTGAGGCCTCCTGTTCTTTTTGGTATCAGAAAGTACCTGGAATAAAAGCCATGACCTCTCAGGTGGTGGGGCACCGGTTCCACAGCCTGTTCCTGAAGAAGACTTGCTAACTCATGAAGGAGTAAGTCCCTGTACAGAGGGAGTCTTGGAGGCTCCCCTGGAAAGTAGGAGGGAGGTACCTGGTGAAAGTGTAGAAGATAGCCTTTCTGAACTATATGAAGCACCCAGGTATCTGATGTGATGGCTGACCACCTGTGGGCAAAGTGGACCAGCCGGCCTCCTGTGCTGAGAGAAGCCAGCAGAGGGGAAGAGGCTATGCTGACAGAGTCAAAAACCCCCACCCTGCTGAGCAGGGGCCGGTGTTGTGGGCTTGGGGGCCTGCTGCCTATGGGACCCATTACCCCGTTCCTTGGCCTGCTGACCCTGTTGGGGAGCTGCTGAGGCCTGATAATGAGAGTAGTGTTTATAGGCAGCCGCCTTCCTCGGGTAAAAGGGCTTTTTCCCCGAGCCCTTCTTCTTCTGAGAAGGGGCAGAGGTTTTTCTGGACAGTCGAGTCCTGGTCAGAGTCTCGGTCTCGATCTGTGCAGCCTTTTCAGCCATGGGCTTGCCAAAGAGGTTTTCACCTCTGCAGGGGACATCGACCAACTTGTCCTGTACCCATGGCTCGAGGTTGGATGACTAAAGCCAAGTCTGTCGGCGGGCACCAATGCCAGCTCCGGCTACTCGAGCCGATGCTTCGAAGCCATCGTAGGCTGCTCGAGAGATAAACTTCGAGCACTCTCGAATACCAGTGGACAAGGCCTGGAACCTCTGCAAAGGTTCCTCGGAGAGACCAGCAGAGAATCCGGCAATTTCTTTTGCCAGGTCTCAGAGATACATGCCCATCCCGATGGAAGTGGTGGGGGCAAACACGGTGGCGGAATTCAAAACGGCATGGGACAAACACAGTGGATCCCTTTACAGCAAGAGGATAAAAACAAAATAAACTGAAAACTTCTGAACTGTCTAACGTCTCAACAAATAGGGATGTCATATATGGAGTGGTGGGTTCACCCCTAAACAAAGACATGGGGAGGGGTGGCCTGCACCTACTCTTGCCATCTTGCTGGGCAGACTAGATGGACCATGCTGGTCTTTATCTGCCGTCATCTACTATGTTACTATGTTACTATGTTACTATGTAGAGCTGGTAGGTCTGGACTCGACAAGCAAGCATAGAGCCCTGGAAGCACTTCCTACCGAGGGCATCCAGGTTCCGGGCCTCCCGGCCGGGAGGCACCAAGGAGTGCATCTTCTGACTCTTGAGTCGATGCATGGCCGATTCCACCACCATGGAACGGTGCGGTAGTTGTGCCTTTTGGAACCCGGGGCTCTTGCGGACTCGATAAATGGAATTGACCCGCTTGCTTAACACCGGCGCCGACGCCGGGCTCTCCCACATGCGGAAGAGAAGTCGCTCCAGCATCGGAGGAACTGGTACAATAAAGGCCTCCTTCGGGGGAGAGTCATACTGGAGGGCATCGAGCTCTTCGGCTCGAGGCTCCTCCTCGGGATCCGTGGGGAATGCCAAGGCTTTGGCCATATCCCGCACGAAGTTCGAGAACCGGGTGTCCTCCGGTGGGGACCGTCTCCGAGGTTCGGACTCGGGCAAGTCCGATGGGACACACCGAGTGACTCTTCGTCCTCCGTTTCCCAGGCCGACTCCTCGGAGGAGGAATCGAGCGACTCCGGTCGGGCAGGCGGGCACCGATGCCCTCCGCCCCGACGCCGAACGGGAGGCCGAGGGAGACCGTGACCGAGGATCGACTCGAGCTCGCATGGACTCGAGGATCGGCTCGGTCTCCGGGGTCGACTTGGACGTCGACGTCCCGGTGGTCGGGGCAGATGCTCCGGCGAGGCCAGCGATCAATGCCCGCTGCTGGTCCATGAAGGCAGCTAAACTGTTCTCCAAGGCCGTCAACCTGAGTCCGAGCTCAGGAGACCCAGCAGCCCCCGACTCAGGCCCCGACGGCGTCGGGCCCGACTTCGGCTCCTTCGGAGGCGAGTCCACGAGGACTACAGTACTCACGTGTCCAGGAGATTCCATCTCAAGACGAGGATGTTTCGAAGGCCTCTCCGACTCCGAGGACCCGGGACGGCTATCGGGGCTATGCGACCTGGCCCTCGAGGAACCAGGAGCGTCCACCGACACCGCCCTCGCAGGTTTCTTCTTCCTATGAGGTTCCCGGGCAGGAGACCCCCACTCAGAGGAACTCCGACGATGCTCAGGACCGGAGTCCCGGGACGTCGAAGCCTCTGACGAGGTCCGGGACCGGCCGGACGCAGATTCAGAGAAGATTCGTTCTTTTTGATGCTGCCGACTCCTCAACACGGACCACAGATCTTCGGGTCATGATCGGGTCCGAGGCAGCGGAGGCAGCAGTCGTGTGTGTCGGTAAGAGACATACGTTTCTTACACCGATCACACTTTTTAAACCCGCTAGCAGCCATCAGGGGAAAAAGGGCCCCTGCGAGGTCAAAAGACTGGGCTGCCAGTGAAAAAGAAAAATGGCGCGAACGCTAGTCACGAAGGACAAAAACCGAAAAAATAAAGAACGGACCCGATACCGGCGTAGCGGGTCCGGGCGGGAAAAGGATCCAGCGTCGAACCGAGAAAAGAATAGTAAATAAAATCAACTTTTTCTGCGGCGATCACAAACAGCGTCTTTAGGGCTCCGCGGAAAAAGAAGACTGAGCAAGATGGCACCCTTGGGCAGGAAGGGGACCGCGCATGCGCGCTGCAATTCCCAAAGGCTTTCTTTGAAAGCTGGGGAAATTGCTCCGCGAGGGCTCCGTCGGCGCCGACGTCACCCATATGTGAGGAATGACTTCCTGCTTGGTCCTGGAGAAATAACAGGTGTGGAAAGATAGATATGAGAATAGTCAGCATAAAAATGATACTGAAATGCATGGGAGGAGACGAGCAGAAAAGGACTGGGTATAAAGAGAGAAAAGGAAACCCTTGAGGTACATCAACTGAGAGTGGGATAGCAGTAGAGGAGCCGCCACCAGAACAAACACAGAAAGAACAATGGGAGAGATAAGAGAACCAGGACAGCAAAGAGGCCCTAAAGCCAAGTGAGAATAATGTGTCAAGGAGAAGGTGGTGGTCAACAATATCAAAAGCAGCAGAAAGGTCAAGGATAGAGATAGAGTAGAGGCCTTTAGATTTAGCCAGGAACAAGTCACTGGAGACTTTGGCAAGTGCCATTTCAGTAGAATGTACGGGACGAAAGCCAGACTGAAAAGAAGGGCTTGAGAGGAAAGAAATTCAAGATAACAGTGGAGGATCATGCGCTCAAGAAGTTTGTAAACGAAGGGAAGAAGGGAGATGGGATGATAATTAGAAGGAGAGCATGCTTGAAGGCTGCAGGGACAATAGCAGTGGAGAGCAAGAGTTTGCGAATATGTGAGATGGAAGAGATGACAGAGGAGGAAATGGAGTTAAGGAAATGGCCGGCTTTGTGGAAAACAAAGAACTGAGGAGAGGAGCTGGGAAGGCAGGCACGAAGGCGTATTGGAGTACTCCCAAAGGCTTTCCTATTGGACGCTGGGGAGTGTTCTCACGCAGACTCCGTTGATGACATTCACCATATGTGAAGACTGCATTCCTGCTTGTTCCTGGAGATAAAGAAACATAAAAGGTCTCAATCTTTAAATGATAAACAGTATATACAGAGAAAGAGGAAGGACTTGTGCGATTGCCAGAGAGAGGCATGGCAGATCAGGAAAAGTGAAATCTTAGTGTTAGTCTCATCCTAGAAAGGAAGGACATAACCCAGCTGTCTAGACTAGTGAAGAAAAATTCTAATTTATGTATGTTTATTTAAAACTTGATATACTGCTCCTTAATCAGGTAGCAAGGCAGTTTACAAAAGTAAAAACAATAAATTAAACATAGAAAATTAGAAAATGTAAAGGAACGCCATTTGTATGGGAAAGCCATGCACACACGCGCGAGAAATTCATCAAAAACATTAGGAGGGAAGGATAAGAATTACAAGGTTAGAGGAGGGAGATCGAAAGCCTGCTGAAAGAGATGCATCTTAAGTTTAGCCTTAAAGTGTAGGAAAGAGGACTCTAGACATAAGGTAGGGGGGTAGGGCGTTCCAAAGGACGGGGCCTAGGAAGTAGAGGGCAGAGGAGCGGATGGATTCAAGTCATGCCTGGGACGATGAAGGTGTATTATCACGAAGAACATGGTGAGGGGTATGGAAATGTAGAACATCGGAGAGGTAGGTGGGTATATTGGTGTGCAATGCTTTATGGACTAAGGTCATGAGTTTGTACTGAGGGTGGTATCTGAGAGGGAGCCAATGGAAGCGGACCAACAGTGGAGTAATAAGTTTGAACTGGGAAGAATGAGCAATTAAGTGGGCAGCATATTCTGAATTAGTTGTAAGATAGCGGAGATAGGATTGTGGAAGACCTAGCAATAATCAAATCTGGATATAACTAACGCGAGGTTTGGGTAGTGAGAGATGCGGGAGAGAGAAACAGATGGTCAGCTTGAATATGATAGAGAAAGGAAAGAGCAACAAATCAAAGCAGAGATGTGTGACTGAAAGGAGAGCGATAAGTCTAGAATGACTCCTAGATAACGAAGTATTGTCAAACCAGGGGGATAGGACCAGAAGGAAGGGAAGGAGCAATGGAAGGAGGAGAACCGTGGGCGGGAAAGCAAACAGCAAGAGTCTTAACAGGATTGAGATGGAGAAAAATTTGAGTGAGCCAGGCTGAAATTGCAGAGAGGCAAGTGTTAAGTGGAAGCAGATAAGGGGAAGAAGTAGTGTGAAAGAGAAGGATATCATCATCTGTGTAGTAATACATAGGGGTACCATGCTGTTGGATGAGAAGAGTGAGGGGAACCAAAAATATATTAAAGAGAAGAGGGGCAAGAACAGAGCCCTGCAGGACACAACAGAGTAAATGAAGGATAGTGGAGAAGGGAAAAGAGGCGGTGCCTAAGACAGAAAAGGAGCAAAGGCAGAAAACAAAAAGGAACCAGTTGTGAACAGTACAGCAGAGCTACTCAAAACCGGTCCTGGAGGTCCACAACCCTGCAGGTTTTCGGGATATCCCTAATGAATATGCATGAGATATATATGCATTAGAGATATCCTGCCAACCTGACTGGTTTGTGGTCCTCTAGAGCTGGATTTGGAGACCCCTGCCTTACACCTCTGTCATTTAAGATTGTGAGTGGGCAAGGTACATATGTCCTAGACATCAAAAGGGTAGATAGAATGTGTCACATTCCTCCTCGATTCTCACCACCACCAAGTTGTCTAATAGACAATATTTTGGTGGTGGTGAGAAGCGAGGAGGAATGTGACAAATGCTAACCTTTTTGATGTCTTGGACATCTGCACCTTGCCCACTCACAATCTTAAATGACAGAGTTGTAAGGCAGGGGTCTCCAAATCCAGCCCTGGAGGGCCACAAACCTGTCAGGTTGGCAGGCTCTCTCTAATGCATATATATCTCATGCATATTCATTAGGGGTATCCCGAAAAACTGCAGGGTTGCGGACCTCCAGGACCGGATTTGAGTAGATCTGCAGTACAGCATTGGAGGGTTCAGGCAAGTAAGTTGAAAGGATGGAGTCTGAAGGACAAGTGGTTTTATCGGAGGAGACTACTGTTTTCAAAAGTTCAGCTGAGGAAATGGGGCGAAAATTAGTCCATGAATGTGAGTGAGCTCGCATGGAAAGTGAAGAGGCAGGAGAGATGATCCTGGGGAAATTGGAACCAAAGGGGAAGGACAATCTAAAAAAGACGCACGAAGGGAATGGACTTTGGACTGGAAGTAACAAGCAAGCGCTGAAGAAGGGGGCTGTGAAGAGGGGGCAAGACTGGGAAAAAAACCTGGAAGTGGAAAGAGATGAGAGAGGTGAGAATATAGTTGACAAGAAGAGTTTGGTGTGGAAGAGATCAAATTATCGTAGTATGAACATTTTGCACTTTGAACTGCAGATCGATAATGACTGACAGGATTGAAATCGATAAAGAGTGTCAGAAGTTGAATGTTTTCACCAAATGTATTGAGCAAGGCGGAGGTGACAGCGAAGGAGACAAAGACCTTGATGATACCATGGCTGGGAGGGCTTGGGTGGTCTACAGCAGATACGTAAAGAGGCCTCACAATCCAGAGCAGAAGAAAGAGTGGAGTGCCAGGACTCAGCCGCCCCCCCACCACCAGAAATGCAAAGAAATCCTCAGGAAAGAGAGCATTGAAAGGGGGGGAAAGATCTAAGGAGTGCTTAAAGAGAGCCCTGGACAAGGACAGAAATGGAGGCTAAAGAGCTAAGAGATGGCCCTGAAAAGGAGACCGGCATAGTGAAGAAAACACAATGTGGTCAACACCATGGAAGGGGTAAAACAGAGATAAGAGGAGAGGTCATCTCTCGGGAGGACAAAACAAGATCCAAGATATGGCCAGCAGAGTGAGTCAGGGAGGTGACGAACTGAGTGTAAGATCATGAAAAAGGGATAAAAGGGCCTTATCTATACAGTTTACAGGGGTTGTCATAGTGAATATTAAAGTCACCCATAAGCAGCAGTTGGGGGAGAGGAGAGAAACCTCAGAAAGTGTGAGAAGTACAGAGTCCCAAAGATGGGTATGAACTGAGGGGGGGGGGACATATAGGAGAACAACATGAAGGGGGAAAAGCGTCTAAACGGAGAAGGGATTCAGGGTAATGGAGCACAGGGGAAGAGACTGCTGAGACCAGTAGGGTAGAGAAGAGGATGGCTGCTACCCCTCCATTACTGCAGCCCAGCCGAGGTGTCGAGAAGGCAACAAAATCTGGAGGGAGATGGTGGTTGAGGGGCTCCTCCCCCTCCCTCAACCAAGCCTCTATAAGGAAAAAGCCAACCAAGCAGTGCTGAAGCAGTAGGTCTCGAATAATGGTGCCAGCAAACTGACTTGAGGCTTTTTTTTACTTTTTTGTCCTATACATGCCTAAAATTTAAATTGGTCTGATCTCTGCTGAGCAGCACAGACCTGGAGGGAAGCCAGGATTGCTGAGAATGCATTCAAATTTAGCCTCCATATTACAGGAAGACAGCATCAGTGCATTTTCACATCTCTTACATAGCTTTGTGTTACTGTAGTAAGCCACAGCTCAAAACACAAACTCTTGATACTTACAAAGTATAAAAATAAACTTACATGCAACACTGTTTCTTAGTGTTGCGGCCCCCAAATTTGGTCTTGTCCAGGCAGTTTACGCACTTCCCACAGTCCTCAAACTGCAGGCAACCCTTGCAGGACCCACAGCGTGGCATACGCAGCTTTTTGCCTGGCCTGGGGTGAGATTTTGTTGAGCGGGTGGGTGCAGAAATGGTTGACACTATGCTTGACTCCACTTTCCCCCGTTTCTGACGGCTCCCACCAATCTCAGACTCAGAAGCTGAAGAGCTCTCTACAGGAGACAAACAGCAGGGTTATATTAATTGACATTCATACCTCCTACTTCCTCCCCTTCTTGCTTTGTTGCACCAGGTAAATACCCCTGTCCATTAGTCCCTGCTCACTTGCTCAAGCAATGTAAAGAATACAAGAACTGGCCAACAAGAATAACAAAAGGGATTTCAAATGTGGCGATTCTGTTGTGAACACATGAAAACCTAATTTAAAAAGAAATGCCTGGGGTAGACACAACTAAACAATCACAACTTTTTCAAACTTATAATTTTGTCCTGGATGGCATATTACAATTTTATAGTGTTAAATCTGTAGTAAGAAAACTGTTAAGAATTTCCTGCTTTCAAGATTTTATGTACCATCCAGGTAAGGTGGAACAAGTGATTGTGTTTGACAATAAGGTGAATCATACCTTACTTTATGAAAGAGCATTTTCCAGTCTCATGGACTTCACGTGTATTTTTTATTAACCAAATTACAGTAAAAGGCATTCAACATTTGGAATATATGTTTGAAAAAATATGGAAACTTAAGTGCAAGATAAAAATACTATCAAGTTAGGGAAAGAAGAATCTGCTACTACGTGTATGCAGTTTGTAGAATCATTAACTGAGCAATTTCAAATCCCCAGACAGACGTATCAGCTCCTGTGTGGTACCCAGATGTTTGGTGTGTGAAACATGACTGAGCCAACATCAGAAAAATCTGTCATTTATCTGTCATGCATGTCTATGAGAACACGGCCAGAAAAAGGCTTTTTGATATTCAGTCGGCTAAGGTGCATGCCGAGTTTGAATAACTTCAGAAAAAAATAAACAGAAAATAAAATGTTATCACTGCAAGAAACATGGACATTTTAGGGGTCATTCCGAGCCACAAATAGCTGTTGAGACGTCCATCCCCACTATTCGACCACTCAGCTGACCCTAACTAACTTCCCCGCATGTTGTACGGGGAAGTTAGATGGGGGCGAGAAAGGGGCAGTGCGGGGGCAAGTCCAGTGTCGGCCCTGTACATCGGGGGCCAGCTACCTGAACGGGGAACTTATTCCACCTCTGAGGTGGAATACGTTCCCCTAGACGGGTGGTTCTGGCAGGCCTGGGGCGCAGCAAAGGCGGGAGGCCAGATCATGGGTCGGGCTGTGGGGAATGAAAACTTTTTTCAGCAGCCGGGGATTGCGGCTCCTGAATGGAGCCGCAGTGCCATGGCAACCAAACGCCATGGCGCCACAGTTCCATTCAGGAGTCTTGACTCAATTAGCCTGGCAAGGCCTGTACATGCAGGCTGACCGGAATCGCGGTCCCGGCCTGCATATACAGGCCTGGACGAGATTCTGATCCCGCAGAGCTAGATGTGCCCTGCGGGATCAGAATCCCATCTAACTCTGTGCGTCCGGTTCCAACTGGGCACACAGAGGGCTGGGACATCCAGGACAGAATAGGGCCCTTTGCAAAGGACTGCTACTCTACATCCAACAGAAATAAAAATCTCAAAATACAAAAGGGACTCAATATTTTTCAAGCAATGAAAAGTATCAGGGGAAAAGATTCAAAGGGTAAAAATAGCAAGAGCATCATCTAATGATGAGAATTCTGGATTCATCAAGAATATATATATATATATATAAGAAATTGATAAAGCCATGTTCAGTAGATTTTGGATTTCTCAAGTTATTTGATTTAATAGCATTAACTACTTAATAGCTATACTCCAATACAGAATCGATCCGTCACAAGGGCGTAGGGAATTGTCTAAGGATGACAATCAAGTAGAAAGTATTCCATTTAAGCTATATGGAAGGTGACATTTTACTACCAGTTAATGTCCTTTCCTCGAGTCCTGCTAGACCACTCCAGACAAATAGCGTAGCTACTCACATGTAACAGATATTCTCAAGAGTCAGCAGGAATCAGTCCTCACTTATGGGTGATGTCGACACCAAGCCTGCGCAGAGCAATTCCCCTGCTTTCAAAGAAAGCCTTTGGGATTGATGCCACACATGCATGGTCCTCTTCCCGCCCAAGGGTGCCATCTTGCTCAGTCAGGTCCCATAGCTAGAGCCCCACTAAGTGGATGGCAAGGGAAGAAAAAGAATGGCAACTCTTAAGGGAAGGTGGGAGGTTAGCGAGGACAGATTCCTGATGTCCCTGGAGAACATCTGTTACAGGTGAGCAACTACACTTTCTCCAAGAACAAGCAGGAAGTCAGTCCTCACTTATGGGACTCTCTAGCTACAGGCTACTGAAACCTATAAGCAAAGCGCCCCCGTTAAGCCGTGAGCAGATGCCGATGATCAGAAGGAAGCCCAAGTCCTCAGGGGCCAAGCTCCCGGTAGCCGCAGGAGGAGATCGAAGGGCAGGAGTTGCTTATACCCTAACATAAGAACATAAGACATGCCATACTTGGTCAGACCAAGGTCCATCAAGCCCAGTATCCTATCTCCAACAGTGGCCAATCTAGGTCATAAGTACCTAGCAGTTTCCCCAAAAGACACAGGTTCCTCAATGCTTGTATTGGGTCAAGCAGTGATATCCCGGATCCCTCTTAATAATGGTTTATGGACCTTTTCTCCAGGAATTTGTCCTACCTTTTTTAAACCCAACTACACTAACAGCTTTTACCACATCCTCCCGTAACAAATTCCAGAGTTTGATTACACGTCGAGTGAAAAAATATTTTCTCTTATTAGTCTTATATAGGTTATCCTGTAGCTTCATGGCATGCCCCCTAGTCTTTTTATATTCTGATGACGTAAACAATCGATCTACATTTATTCGTTCCACTCCATTCATTAATTTATAGATCTCTATCATATCTCCCCTCAGCCGTCTCTTTTCCAGGATGAAGAGCCCTAACCTTTTTAGCCTTTCTTCATAGGAGTATCCTTCCATCCCCATTACCATTTTGGTGGCTCTTCTCTGTACCTTTTCTAATAACGCTATATCCTTAAGATACGGCAACCAGAATTCAACACAATATTCAAGGTGCGGCTGCACCATGGAACGATGCAGAGGCATTATAATATCCTTTGTTTTATTTTCCGTTCCTTTCCTTATAGAAACATAGAAATATAGAAATATGACAACAGAAAAAGACCACATGGCCTATATCTAGTCTGTCCTTCCATAACTACAACAGTCCCCTTTTTACCTTTAGAGATCCTCTGTGTTTGTCCCATGCTTTTTTTAATTCAGTTATTGTCCTCATCTCTACCACCTCCACTGGGAGACTATTCCACGGATCCACTACTCTTTCCGTAAAGAAATATTTCCGCATATCACTCCTGAATCTATCTCCCTTCACCCTCATCCCATGTCCCCTCGTAGCAGAACTTGCTTTCAATTGAAAGAGGCTCTCTCCCTGAACATTTATGCCACGGAGGTATTTAAACATCTCAATCATATCACCTCTATCCCGCCTTTCCTTTAAGGTGAACATATTAAGATCCTTCAATCTGTCCTCATATGCTTTATAATGAAGACCACTAATCATTTTAGTAGCCACCCTCTGCACCGACTCCATCCTGTTCACATCCTTTTGAAGGTGCGGTCTCCAGAATTGCACACTATACTCCAAATGAGGTGGCACCAAAGACTTATACAGAGGCATTATCACCTCCTTTTTTCTGCTAGCCATTCCTCTCCGTATGCACCCAAGCATCCTTCTAGCTTTTGCCGTCGCCTTTTCTACCTGTTTAGCTACTTTAAGATCATCAGATACAACCACGCCTAGGTCCCGCTCTTTTTTAGTGGACAAAATACTTCACCCCCTATACTATATTGCTCCCTTGGATTGCTGCAGCCCAAATGCATGACCTTACATTTTTTAACATTAAATCCCAGCTGCCAAATTCTAGACCATTCTTCAAGCTTAGCTAGATCCCTCCTCATGATACCCTCCTTATGATACCTAGCATTCTATTTGCTCTCTTGGCCGCCACTGCACACTGGACCGAGGGTTTTAACATGTTATGCACGATGACGCCTACATCTTTTTCCTGGATGGTGGTTCCCAGTATGGAACCTTGCATCATGTAACCATAGTTTGGGTTGTTCTTTCCTAGGTGCATAACTTTGCACTTGTACACTTTAAATTTCATCTGCCATTTGGATGCCCAGTCTTCCAATTTATCAAGATCCTCTTGCAATTTTCCACATCCTCTTGGGTTTTAACAACTTAAAATACTTTTGTGTCATCTGCAAATTTAATAACCTCACTCGTTATTCCCTTTTCCAGGTCATTTATGAATATGTCAAAAAACAGCGGACAAATCCCTGGGGTACTCCACTATTCACCTTTTTCCAATGGGAAAATTGGCCATTTAGCCCTACCCTCTGCTTTCTATCTTTTAACCAGTTCTTAATCCACAATAGTACATCACCTCCTATCCCATGACTTTTTAGTTTTGCCAAAAGTCTCTGAAGAGGGACCTTGTCAAAGGCTTTCTGAAAGTCCAGATAAAATCCTGAACAGATTAAAGAGTACAGCCTGGCTGAAGGCACTGTCCCGGCAGGGCTCCCTCTCCAGACAGTAGTGCGAAGCGAAGGTGTTCACAGAAGACCAGGTCGCAGCCCGACAGATGTCCATCAGAAGCACTGAGTGCAGTGAAGCCACCAATGCCGCCTTGGCATGAACACTGTGCACGGTGACTTGTCGATCTAGTGGGACCCCAGCCTTCGCCTGGGCAAAGGCAATACAGTCCCCCACCCAGATGGAGAGGGTGTGCTTGGTGACTGCAAGCCTCAGACGGTTGGGATAATAGGCGATGAAGAGCCAGTCAGACTAGCGATGACCCTGGGTGCACTGCAGGTAAAGGCGAGAGCCCTCTTGCAGTTGAGGGCATGAAGAACCACCGACGCCTGGTCGACATGAGGTCTCGGGAAGAAATTCGGTAAGACTATCTCCTGGTTGAGATGGAAATCTGAGACAACTTTCGTTAGGAACTTGGGGTGGGTGCGAAGGACCATCCTGTTCCCATAGAACCTGGCGTAGGGGGCCGTGGCCATGGGGGCTTGAAGTTCGCTGACTCGCCGAGCTGATGTCAGCACCACTAGGAAGACTACCTTCCAGGAGAGGTGACGAAGCGAGCATGTCGCCGTCGGCTCAAAGGTCGGCTGCATCAGCTGCACGAGCATGATGTTCAGGTCCCACTCCATCGGCGGAGGCAAGATGGGGGGCTTGAACAGTAAACGGCCCCGCATGAAGCAGGAGACCTGTGGCTGGCCCGAGAGGGGTTTACCCTTGACGGGGAAATGATTGGCTGAAATGGCGCTTAGGTGAATCCTGACCAAATTGGAATTCAGCCCCACCTGCGAAAGGTGGAGGTGGTACTAAAGAACCAACCAGGTGGAACAGGAGAACGGATCGATCTAAAGCCCAGAGCACCAGACCGAGAATGTTTAATGTTTAATAGAATATGATATACCGCTCAGGCCAGAAGCATTAGAGCGGTTTACAATGCTACATCGAGGAAATTAGGAAAGGAACGCCATTTATATAATAGGACAGAATAGAGAACAGAGATAGTCAGACAGATAAAAGAGGAGGAGGAACATGGAACAGCAAATTGCCACGACATAGGAACACATCAACCTCTAGGCCTCGATGTGAGCAGGACTTCCTCAATCTCCTCTGGGAGGTGCAACGAGGCTAAATTGACCCTTTCAGCCGCCAGGCTGCTAGAGATAGCGAGTACAGGTTCGGGTGACGCACCAGTCCCTCCTCCTGCGTCAGCAGACCTGGAGCATTGCCCAGGGGAACTGGGGGTTCAGACGAGAGCCGGAGTAGAAGTCGGAACCAGGGCTGTCTAGGTCACAAGGGGGCCACGAGAATCACTGATGCTTGGTCCCGCTGAATATTGTGGAGGGTCCTCACTATGAGGGGAGTGGGGGGAAATGCATAAAGAAGCCCGGAGGTCCAGGTCAGGAGGAATGCATCCAGGGCTACCCTGCTCGGGTGCAGTATTGGTCTGCAAAAGCAGGGCAGCTATGTGCTCGCCGGAGTAGCGAACAGGTCTATGGATGGAGTCTCCCAGCGGCGAAACAGGTGGAGAACCACCTCTGGACTCAGGCGCCACTCGTGTGGGCAGAGAAGCCTGCTGAGCCTTTCCACGAGGACGTTGTCTTGGCTCAGGAGGTAGACAGCTCTCAGGGTCATGCTCCGGCGCACTGCGAAGGAGCAGAGAAGGCGGGAACCCATACCCCCTTCCTTATGTAGAACATCGCAACCTTGTTGTCCGTCTGTACGAGCACTGACTTGCCTTGCAATTGGTGCTCGAAGACCCTCAAGGCCAACCGGACCGCTCGAAGTTCAAGCAGGTTGATCTACTGCTTGGATTCCTCGGGTGACCACCATCCCTGGGTACAGAGGTTGTCACAGTGGGCTCCCCAGCCCGATAGCGAGTCATCCGTTGTCAAGATGAGTTCGTGTTGCAGAGCCTGGAAGGGCATGCCCCGAATTAAGCTTCAGAGATTCTGCCACCAATCCAGGGAATTGGGTAGGCTGCGCAAGACCGAGATGTGATCCTGGAGCCGTCCCGAAGCTTGGGACCATTGCGCTCTGAGGCACCACTGGGCTGCTCTCATATGCATGCAAGCATGGGGAACAACGTTTACGGTTGAGGCCAAGTGCCCCAGAAGCTGCAGAATGACTCGTGCTGAGACACTGGTTCAGTTTTGGTCCTCAGCAACCACATTGCGGAGGTGGTCCGCGCGTACTCAAGGGAGGAAGGCGGTTGCCTGTTCTGTGTCAAGCAGTGCGCTGATGAACTCCAGTGCCTAGACCGGTTCAAGGTGGGACTTGGAGTAATTGATCAGGAAACCGAGGCGCTCGAGGAAAAGGAATGTGCGCAATGCCGAGAAGCGTGTCTCCTCAGCCGATGAGCTTGTGACAAGCCAATCATCCAGGTAGGGGTAGACGGGTATGCCCTGCAGTTGAAGGTAGGCTGCGGCCACTGACAGGCATTTGGTGAAGACTCGCGGGGCAGATGCGACCCTGAAGGGGAGCATTCAGTACTGATAGTGCTCCCCCTTCCCCCTGAAATGCAGGTACTTCCTGTGCTTGGGGTGAACAGGGATGTAGGCGTAAGTGTCTCTGAGATCCAAGGAGCATAGCCAATCGCCCTGCCGGAGGTAGGGCAGTAGGATGCCAAGTGATAGCATTCCGAACTTCTCCCTCACCAAAAATGTGTTCAGTTTCCTGAGATCGAGGATGGGCGCAGGCCCCCTGTTCTCTTCGGAATGAAGTAGTAACAGGAGTAGAATCCCTGACTTTGGAGATGTGGCCGGACCCTTTCGATCACCCGTTGACCGAGGAGGTTGTCTTATTCTTGCTTTAAGCAAGCCTGGTGTGAGGGAAACAGAGTAGGCTCTGCTGGGGAGAAGGGAGGGGGGAGTCTGTCCAGATGGAGATGGTAACCGTCCCGGATGACCTGTAGGACAGACCCAGGTGTCCAATGTGATGGCCTCCCACTCGGGGGCGAAAAGGGACAGATGCCCTCCTACCGGCGGGAGCACTGCCAGAAAACGAGAGGCTATGAATTTGGCATCAAAACCCGGAGATGGCTGGGGTACCGCCGGTGGCTGTGTCTTGAGCTCCTTAGGTTTCCAGTGGCCCTGAGCTCCACCCTTGCTTTGGCCACTGGGCGTCAGCACTGGGGCGGGCAGATAAGGTGGATATCCCCGGTAAGGAAGCCCCTTCCTCTGAAAGAAGGGCTTCTTGCTGTGCTGTTTCTTCCGAGGAAGGGACAAAGTTTTCTGAAAGAGATGGGTGCGGGTTGTTCACCGAGGCAGGGAACATCCAGGAGTTTCTCCTGGACCCACTGTTCCAGGTCTGAGGACTAGAGCCATGCTTGACGCTGGGCTCTGATGCCAGCCGCTGCCACACAATAGGAAGACTTGAACCAGTCATACGCGGCGCGAGTAAGGTATTTCGAGCAGTCCGTGACCTATTTCAGGAGGATCTGAAATCTGAGAAGGTGGTCCACTTCGAGGCCCATGGAGAAACCATCGAGCTCTTTAGTGAGGTCGTGAATGATCACACCCATATATAGCTGGTATGCCTGGATGCAGCATGCCAGAATAGATCCCTGGTAAGATATACACCAGAGGGCGTCGAGGCCATGGGATTCGCTGCTGGGTGGAACCGAAGAATGCAACTTCGGGCTCTTCGGTTTCCGCATCACAGATTCCACTACCATGAAGGTATGGGAAAGCTGGGCCTTTTGAAACCCAAGGCTGCGCTGGACTCTGTACATGGCTTCAAGTCTTTTACTGATGACAGGGACCGAGGCGGTGCGTCCCACATGCAGAGGAGCAGCCAGGTCAGGAAGGACAGCACAGGGACCGTGAGAGACTCTCTTGGAGAAGACTCATATTGCAAAATGTTGAGTTCCTCTGCCCTTGGCTCTTCCTTGGTCTGCGTGAGCAGATTGAGGGCCCGAGCCATATCCCACACGAATACCAAGAAGGTATCTTCAGGGGGGGTGCCAGCCTTCGCAAGGTGGGTTGGGACGGGTCATAAGGAAGATCCCAATGGGCACGGGTTTCAGGGGACGTGTAAATGTCCGATTCCCAGCCCGAGAGGTCCGAGTCAGACTTTTCTCACATCCAATGGCTGAGGCCGATCTGGAGCCGGAGGCATTGACTCTGGAAGACCTCATCCCCGAGGAACGGGATGGCGAGTGAGACCAGTGCCGAGGACCCTCGCGAGGCCCGTGTCTCTCGGGGGTTTCCAAGGCAGTTTTTGGGACCACAGTCAAGGGACCCTCAGTCTCGAGCCAGCCGTGCTGAGCAAGAGTGCCTGCTGGGCAGCTAGGAAGGCAGAAATGCTGCGCTCTAGTGCCAACATACGGGACTCCCACTCAGGAGTGGGTCCCTGAGACACCGACGCTGGGGTTACCGGGACTGGCGTGGAGGAGGAGAGGGGATCCTCAACGGGACGACCCTCAGGAGACCGGGCGCCATCGCCGGAGGCCTCCGTGTCTGTATGAAGTATCTTTCGAGGCTGCTCCTTATCCGACTCTTGAGAATGCCAAGGAGGGCTAAGGGAACGAGCACGAGACCGCTCACGCTTATCCGGAGCCCCCGACAGCGTCTTTGAGGTAGTCTTCTTTTTTCACCATTCCACTTCAGGCGAACCCTGGTCAGAGTGACGCCTGGGACATGGAGTCACTGCGGGGGACCCCGCAAGTGGTGGATCAGTGGAGGGGGGCGCCACCGGGGACTCCAGTGCTGACTTATGAAAAAAGTCATCTGACTTCTGCTTACGGCTTTGAAGGGCCTTAGACATTTTCTCGCAAAGCGAACAGAGATCCGGGTTGTGGTCAGCCCCCAGGCACCACAGACAACAGTTGTGGGTATCCGTGAGTGACATGTTTTTGGAGTATCTGTCACATTTTTTGAAGCCAGTGGCTATGGGGGCAAAAATAACCCTACGAGGTCAAATACCCTCGAGGCCAGAGGTTAGAAAAAGGGCGCGAAAAGGGCCCAAAGAAAGAAAAAAAAAACGAAAGAAGGGAAAATTAAGGATCCCCTGGCCCACAGCCAAAGCGGGGGCGTCGGGAAGGACGGAAGAGGACCGGTGCAACCGGAAAAAAGGCCAAAAGGCCAAAAGGAGAAAACCTTTTTCTGAGGGACAAGGACGTGCATCCGAAGGGCTCCGCGGAAAAAGGGAGACTGAGCAAGATGGCACCCTTGGGCGGGAAGAGGATCATGCATGTGTGGCAGCAATCCCAAAAGCTTTCTTTGAAAGCTGGGGAATTGCTCCGCGCGGGCTCCATCTGTGTCGACGTCACCCATAAGTGAGGACTGACTTCCTGTTTGTTCCTGGAGAAGGGTTGTGTTCCTCTACTAGAAGATTGGTGGAGACAAAGAACCAATGACATCACTCTCATGCCTCTATTCTCTTCAGCCACTAGAGGATCCCTTCAGTATTCATCCCAAAACATACGGCAGAAACATGGAAAACCTCAACCGTGGGTAACAATGAGTGATCAACAGTAGAAACTATGTACAGGAGCGTATAAACATAAGCTGAACCTGCAGACCAAAGTATAACAATCAGAGCAGACCCAAGGGTACTGCAGCAGAACAGAGCAATACAGTTTCAGCGGCAGGCCCTGGACTGGTCTAGCAGGACTCAAGAAAAGGACATTAACAAGTAAAATGTCACCTTCCATATCATCCTGCTAGACCAGTCCAGACAAGTGGGATGTACCAAAGCTACAACTCTACCGAGAAGGAAGACAGCAGCTCACAAAAACCTTGAGCCAAGGACTGTGTCCACCCTAGTGTGGAGAATCATGCCCATGTCGCTGCCCAACAAATATCTGCAGGGGCTACCAAATTCCACTCCGCCCATGAGGACACTTGTGCTTGGGTGTAATGAGTGCACAAACCCTCCAGAACCAGCCGGTTCTGCAACAGATATGCCGAGGCAAAGGCCTCTTTAATCCAGCGCCCCAAAGTCAATTTAGCCGCTGCCTCATCCTTGCATGGGCCGGCAAATAGCACAAAAAGATGGTGAGACTTACAAAAGGAATTTGTAACCTCCAAGTAACGGAGAAGCACTCTCCAGACATCCACAAGGTGAAGATCCTTATCCTGGCACTACTCCTTAAAGGAAAGCAGACGAACCAGCTGGGTCATGTGAAAGGGAGAAAGCACCTTAGGCAAGAAGGCAGAGACGAAATAGAAATGGTCTCCTTGAAAAAGATGGATAAGGATCTAAGCAAGACAGAGCCTGCAGCTTGGAAATCTGCATTGCGGAACAAATCAAACAAGGTGACAGTCTTGAGTGTCAAATTCTTTAAAGTAGCGTGCTTCAATGGCTCAAAGGGCGCTGCCATCAGGGCTCTGAGCAGTAGACTCAGATTCCAGGAAGGGATCACAGACCAGAGGAGAGGAGGCAGATGCCGAACCCCCTGGAGAAAGCGGAAGACATCTGGGTGAAGGGCTAGGGGCTCACCAGCTACCTGACCTCGGAAACAGGCCAGTGCTGATACCTTAACTTTCAGGGACCTAAGGGAGAGGTCCTTTTCAAGGCCATCCTGTAGAAAGCCCAGCATAAATGGCACCTTGACTGCCTCAGGAACCGACTGCCGAACGTCGTACCATCATTCACAAAGGCACCAGACCTCCATGTATGCTAGCTTGGTAGACCTCCTTCAGGCTCCGAGCCAAGTGGAGACCACTCCCAGGGAGTAATCTTTATGCTCTAGCTGTCTCCTCTCAAGAGTCAAGCTGTAAGCAAGAAGGGAAAGCACAGTTACTTACCTGTAACAGGTGATCTCTGGGAACAGCAGGAATAAGTCTTCACATATGGGTATGTCGGTACCGACGAAGCCTGCGCGAGAACGCTCCCAGGCTTCCCAAAAAGGAAAGTTTTTGGGAGCATCCCACAGCGCCTGCGCACTACCTTCCCGCCTTTCCTAACCAACTCTCCTCAGTTTGAGTTTAAAGCTGAGACAATAGAGAGAGAGAGGAAAGGAAAGATAGAAAAGAGATACAACTTCTAGGGGAGGTGGGAGGGTTGTGAAGACTTATTCCTGCTGTTCCCAGAGATCACCTGTTACAGGTAAGTAACTGTGCTATCTCCAGGAACAACCAGGAATGAGTCTTCACATATGGGGACTCCCTAGCTAAGATGCCTGGAAGATCCCCAAGGATATGAGACCCTGAAGGGGTCTGCGTCCTATGGATCTTGGGCATCCATCCAGGGAAGGAGGCCAGGAGTTGTTTAAGAATGGAACAGGTGTCTGAGGACAGCCTGACCAAACAAGGCATCCTGGCGGGAGTCCTTGTCCAAGCAGTAATGGGCTGTGAAGGTATGAACCGAGGCCCAGGTGGCTGCTCGACAGATCTGGTTGATGGACACAGAATTTAGATGAGCCATAGAGGTGGCCATGGCCCTCACATTATGAGCTGTGACG
The DNA here is from genome assembly GCA_033557465.1 of Ichthyophis bannanicus. Taxonomy (NCBI): domain Eukaryota; kingdom Metazoa; phylum Chordata; class Amphibia; order Gymnophiona; family Ichthyophiidae; genus Ichthyophis; species Ichthyophis bannanicus. Next base: position 259,559,957 of record CM066044.1, read on the forward strand.
TGGCTCTCCAGAGAAAGGTTCTTACTCTGGTAGGCGAAAGAAATACACTGAGCAATCCAATTGGACAGTGTTCTCTTAGAGACTGGAAGTCCCAAATGAGAAAGATCAAAAGCAACAAAAAGCTGGGAAGACTTTCGATGTTGCTGTGTCCTATGTAAGTAAAAAGCAAGAGCTCTTTTACAATCCAGAGTATGAAGATTCCTCTCTGCACTGGATGCATGAGAGCTGGAAAAAAAACAGGTAAATATACCCTCTTGATTAAGATGAAAAGGTGAGACCACTTTAGGCATAAAGTGTGGATTTGTCCTAAGGACTACCTTATCATGATGGAACCTTGTATAAGGTGGATTAGCCACTAATGCCTGCAGTTCACTGATGCGGTGAGCTGAAGTAACTGCAATGAGGAAAATAACCTTCCATGAAAGAAATTTCAAGGAGGTAGTGGCTAAGGGTTCAAAGGGTGGCTTCATGAGCTGACCAAGAACCAAATTTAAGTCCCATGCCACCAGAGGAGGCCTAATGGGAGGTTTAGTTAAAGTTAGGCCTCTCATGAATCTTGCAAGGAGAGGATGAGAGGAAATAGGTTGTCCATTGATGGGCTTAAGGGATGCTGCAATAGCACTCAAATGGACTCTTACTGAATTTGTTTTAAGGCCTGCATTGGAAAGATGCAGGAGATAGTCTAAAAGAGAATTTAAAGGTAGTGCTAGAGGGTCAAGACCCTTTTCAGCACACCAAATGGAAAACCTTTTCCATTTAAAAGCATAAGAACACCTGGTGGAAGGTTTTCTGGAAGCATGGAGGATATCCTTCACTTTTTGAGAAAGATTCCAGTCTTGAAGGTCTAGGCCTTCAGTAACCAAGCTCTGAGGTGTAGGGACTTGGGGTTTGGGTGCCACAAAGTCCCTTCCTCCTGGGACAGAAGGTCTGGAGCAGCTCCCAAGTCCAGAGAGGGGGCTTGGGAGAGATGTAGAAGTTTAGGGTACCACACTTGGCGTGGCCAGCGTGGAGCTATGAGGATCATAGATCCTTGATCCCTCCGGAGTTTGAACAGAGTCTTGGGAATCAAGGGAATGGGTGGAGATGCATACAGGAAGCCCTGACCCCAATGGAGGAGGAAGGCATCCTTAGCCTGAACTCCCTGACACGGAATTCTGGAACAGAACCGGGGAAGTTTGGCATTCCACGGACTTGCAAAAAGGTCTATGTCCGGGGTTCCCCATTCTTGGAAGATTCTGAGTACCTGATCCATGTGCAGGGACCATTCGTGTGGAAGCAGAACTCGACTGAGTCTGTCTGCCCAAGAGTTTTGGACTCCTGGGAGGTATACTGCCAGGAGATGGATTTGATGCTCTCTGGCGAAGGCCCACACTCTTAAAGCTTCGTTGCAAAGCGACAGAGAGCCAGTTCCTCCTTGCTTGTTTATGTAAAACATGGCTACTTGATTGTCCGTATGAATGAGGACTGTCTTGTAGCTGAGGAGGGTATGAAAGACCTTGAGAGCTAGAAAAACTGCTCGCAGCTCCAAGTGGTTGATATGAAGGGAGGTCTCCTGTGGGGACCAAGTGCCTTGAGTGGAGAGGTCCTGTAGATGGGCTCCCCAACCTGTTTGGGAGGCATCTGTTGTGAGGGTTGCTTGGGGCAACAACTGTTGGAAGGGGGACCCCAGCAACAGATTTTGAGTGGACATCCACCATTGGAGAGACCAAAAGACGTTTGGAGGTTGCTATTTGGTCTGAGAGAGCTCCTGAAGCTTGAGTCCACTGGGAGGACAAAGTCCATTGAGCTGCTCTCATGTGTAGGCGAGCATAGGGTACCACATGCACTGTGGAAGCCATGTGGCCTAGCAGTTGTAGCATCTCCCGGGCAGTTAAGTGGTTCTTTGACTGAATCTGGGAGGCTAACTGCACTAGACGTTGGCAACGGGCCTGAGGAAGGTAGGCCCTTGCAGTAGTGGTATCCAACCAGGCCCCTATGAATTCTAGGGACTGAGTAGGGGTGAGCTGAGACTTTTGGGAGGTTTACCACAAGTCCCAGATAATGCAGAATGCGCCTTGTGCGGTCCAAGGAATTCTGGGCCTCTGACTGAGATGGAGCTCGAATGAGCCAGTCGTCCAGGTATGGGAAGACAAATATTCCCAAAGTTTGTAGAAATGCAGCAACTATTGCCATGCATTTGGTGAACACTCTTGGAGCAGAGGCCAGACCGAAAGGAAGAACTCTGTATTGGTAATGTTTTCCTTGGAAAAGAAACCTTAGGAATCTTCTGTGAGATGGATGGATGAGGACATGGGTGTACGCATCCTTGAGGTCTAGAAAACAAAGCCAATCCTGACTTTGAAGGTATGGAAGGAGAGTGCCCAGAGAAAGCATCTTGAACTTCTCCTTGCATAGAAATTTGTTCAATTCTCTGAGATCTAAGATGGGTCTGTATCCCCCTGTCTTCTTTGGAATGAGAAAATAGGGGGAGTAGAACCCTGACCCTTGATGAAGAAGAGGAACTTCTTCTATTGCCCCTTGGGCAAGAAGGGTAGCTACCTCTTGACCTAGAAGGTCGAGAAGAGATGTGGGAGAATTGAAATGTCTCACCATGGTGTGGGGAGGAAGGTCTGAAAAATGAAGCTTGTAGCCCTCTCTTATGATGGAGAGGGTCCACTGCTCTGATGTTATTTGCTCCCATCTGGGAGCAAAATGAGCCAACCTTCCTGGAATGGTGAGAGGCTCTGGCTGCTTTAGAGCCAGAAAGGCTAAGTTCTCTAGCATCAAGTCAAAAACCATGAGGAGGTTGGGCCTGCTGAGTTGCAGCAGCCCCTGTAGGCTTAGGCCTGGCCTGTTTAGGTTGCTGACGCTTAGTGGCAAAGCGACCTGTAGAAGATTGTTGGCCAGAAGTAGAAGGAAATCTGCCCTTTTTAAAGAAAGACTTTTTAAAAGGCTTTTTCTTGGCAGGAATGGAGGTTGACTTTGAAAGTCTATCCAGAGCAGAGTTTTCTGCATCCATTTGAGTGGCTTTTATTTGCCATTCTTTGCCAAATAGGTTTTCACCTGTACAGGGAAGATTTCCTAAGCCATCTTGAACCCAGGGCTCTAAATCAGAAGCCTGGAGCCAAGCAATTCTGCGAGCAGCTATGGCAATGCCTGAGGCTCTGCTGGCACCTTCAAAAGAGTCAAAGGCTGCCCTGATGGAAAACTTTGAAATGTCTTGGGTATGCTTAAGCCAAATGAGGAATTTCTCCCTTTTATCCTCTGGAAGAAAAGGGAGGAAAGTGTGCAGTTTTTGTGCAACTTCCTTTACAAACATACCCATGTAAAGGCTATATGAGGAGAGAGAGTGAGAGGAGTCTCCCATAGATCAATCATGTGTTCATAAAGAATCTCATGAATTGGTACGGTGACCGCCTCTTTAGGAGCTCTAGAATAGCCTAAAAAATCCAATTTTTTAGCTCTAGGCTCTGATTCAGAAGTTACTGAAATAGAAAGTCCTTTAGCTACTTCTCTTATGAAGTCTTGAAAGGACAAGTCTTCTGGAGGAGACATTCTTCTTTTTGGAGAAGGCGGCTCTTCAGGAAGGGCTATGGATACTTCAGGAGACTCGTCTGATGTATCAGAATCATCAGAGTAATCGAAGTATCGCCTGTCAGAGTGCTCTTCCAACGCTAGATACGCGTATCGAGCTGTATCGACATCGGGCGTCCCCAGTACCGGATCGGTACCGGTAAGCAGCCCTAGACAAGGAACCGCTGCAGCCGGTATCCTGGTCGATGTCGATGCAGTCGGTACCAGTATCGGTGCTGCTGCCGGTACCGGAGCCGATACCGAGAACAGAGTTTGTTTCGGCACCAGAGGCGTCGCAGCTTGAATGAAGGCCGTAATAGCCTGCTGCATGGACAGAACATTGTGATCCATCGACGCCATGAATGCCTGGAAGTCGGTACCGGGAGATTGTGCCGGTACCCCAAAGCATTCTGACAGGTGATCGGTCGAGGCCGTGCCATCAATGTCAACCTGTAACCCCATAGGAGGAGCTTTGGAAGCCGGAGCTTCCCGCCGGGGTTGTTTTGCTGGCGCAGGATCCTCGAGGGCAAGCCCGGAGGCATCTTGATGCTTAGAGGGAGATCTACCCTTCGAGGACCTGCTAGGTTTATGTTTGGTTACCTGAGATCCATCAGGAGAAGAAGACCTGGAAGATGTCGATGCTACCGACGGTGCATCAGCGGGAAACAGCACATGGAGCTTGGCTGCTCGGTTCTGTAACCCCCGTTTAGACATAAGAGAGCAGGACGGACAATCCGGAATGGAGTGTTCAGGACCCAAACATTTAAGACACCATTCATGGGTATCTGTAACATAAATAGTACCGCTACACTTAGTGCATATTTTGAACACGGAGGCTGGTTTTTCCATGAGGGAAATTTTCTTGTGGGCCCTAAGAAGAAAAATACACCAAGTGAGGAAAAATATCGATATATATATATTTTTTTTTTTAAAGAAAGAAAGAAAAGACCGGCGATACCGGTCCGGAGTCGGGGAAGGCAGACACGCAACCAAAGAAATAAAATAAAATAAAGAACTTCTTCAGCGGTGACAGGGCTCGACCTGCTGGCTCCGCGGCAAAGAAGAACTGAGGAGAGTTGGTTAGGAAAGGCGGGAAGGCAGCGCGCAGGCGCTGTGGGATGCTCTCAAAAGCTTTCCTTTTTGGGAAGCTGGGGAGCGTTCCCGCGCAGGCTCCGTCAGTACCGACGTACCCATATGTGAAGACTCATTCCTGCTTGTTCCTGGAGATCAGGGTCTTCCAGGATGATCGGTCCCTGCCACAATAGGCCCCAAAATGGAGGTAACCGAAGAGGTGGTGCTTGCAGGAGTCCCATTAGATCTCTGAACAAAGCTCTCCTCGGCCAATCTGGCGCTACTAGAACAATCCCTGCCCCCATGGCGCTCTATATGCCGAATCACATGCCCCACCAGAGGCAACGGAGGAAACATGTACAGCAGCTGCTGACTTGGCCAAGGCTGGTTCAGGGCATCACCACCCTTGGACCCCGTCTCCAGCCAGCGACTAAAGTAGGTCACCATAAGATCCATTTTGGGGTGACCCCAGTGGCACAAAATCAGCTTAAATGCCCCCCGACTCAACTCACACTCTCCGGGGTCCAGAGAGTACCAACTGAGGAAGTCTACATCAACACTGTCCACCCCAGCAATGTGCTGAGCCAACAAGGCTAGGAGGATAATCTCCACCCAGGCAAACACGAGAGTCATCTCCAGTGTTACCCTGGCACTCCTTGTGCTACTTTGCTGATTTACATAAGCCACTGCTGTGGCACTGTCTGAAAACACCCGAACCATCCGGCAACACAGAAGAGCCAACCTGATGGCCCCTGCCTCAAGGAATGGCAAGAACAATGCCAATAAGATCTGGATTACCAGTCAAATTTTGAGCTGTTTCAACAAGCAACTGTGAAAAAAAAAATCACCAGAAGACACAAGGACAGACAAGAAGCAATATCTGGAAAAAAAACCTACAATCTTTGTTGGTTTTTGTGAAGATTGGAAAGGACATCATTTTCCAGTCTGTTCATCACAGCTTCAAGAGACTACACACTCAGCTAAGGCTTTCAGATTTTACAATTGCTGGCTTTTAATATAAATTTTTAAAAGTTGAATATAGTTTTTTAGGAATATTCAGACTGCCTACATTCCTTGCATAGCCTTTAAATTAGATATCTGAGTGTGCCCTCCGTTCATATAAGGTATACTGGCCAGGGACACTTAAGTTCCTGCCCACCCTACCCCTCACCCCACCCATCCCAGGGTTGTATTGCCTATATAGTCATCATATACATTGACATCTGTCCTTTAATTAGATGTTACACCCACTTTTTCTCCTTTTCTCCTCCTAGGACAGCTAAATCAGCATGTCATGTATTCAATGCAATAACTGTGGTGCTTTCATTCTGAGAAAAATCATAAGAACATAAGATATGCCATACTGGGTCAGACCAAGGTCCATCAAGCCCAGTATCCTGTTTCCAACAGTGGCCAATCTACGTCATACGTACCTAGCAGTTTCCCCAAAAGACAGGTTCCACAATGCTTGTACTGGGTCAAGCATTGATATCCTGGGTCCCTTCTAAATAATGGTTTATGGACCTTTCCTCCAGGAACTTGTCCAACCCTTTTTTAAACCCAGCTACACTAACAGCCTTTACTACATCCTCCGGTAACAAATTCCAGAGTTTGATTACACATTGAGTGAAAAAATATTTTCTTTTATTAGTCTTAAATAGTTTACCCTGTAGCTTCATTGCATGTCCCCTAGTCTTTCTATATTCTGATAACGTAAACAATCGATCTACGTTTACCCGTTCTACTCCGTTCATTAATTTATAGACTTCTATCATATCTCCCCTCAGCAGTCTCTTTTCCAGGTTAAAGAGCCCTAACCTTTTTAGCCTTTCTTCATAGGAGTATCCTTCCATCCCCTTTACCATTTTGGTGGCTCTTCTCTGAACCTTTTCTAATAACTCTATATCCTTTTTAAGATACGGCGACCAGAATTGCACACAATATTCAAGGTGCGGTCTCACCATGGAACGATATAGAGGCATTATAATATCTTTTGTTTTATTTTCCATTCCTTTCCTTATGATACCTAGCATTCTATTTGCTCTCTTGGCTGACGCTGCACACTGGGCCGAGGGTTTTAACAGGTTATCCACAATGACGCCTAAATCTTTTTCCTGGGTGGTGGTTCCTAATGTGGAACCTTACATTGTGTAACCATAGTTTGGGTTGTTCTTCCCTAGGTGCATAACCTTGCACTTGTCCACATTAAATTTCATCTGCCATTTTGATGCCCAGTCTTCTAATTTATCAAGATCCTCTTGCAATTTTCCACAATCCTCTTGGGTTTTAACAACTTTAAATAGTTTTGTCTCAACTGCAAATTTGATAACCTCACTCGTTATTCCACTTTCCAGATCATTTATGAATATGTCAAAAAGCAGCGGACCCAGCACAGATCCCTGGGGTACACCACTATTCACCTTTCTCCATTGGGAAAATTGGCCATTTAGCCCAACCCTCTGCTTTCTATCTTTTAACTAGTTCTTGATCCACAGTAGTACACTGCCTCCTATCCCATGACTCTTTAGTTTTGCCAAAAGTCTCTGATGAGGGACCTTGTCAAAAGCTTTCTGAAAGTCCAGATACACTATATCAACCGACTCACCTTTGTCCACCTGTTTATTCACACTTTCAAAAAAACATAACAAATTAGTAAGACAAGATCTTCCTTGTCTAAAGCCATGTTGGCTGTCTCCTATTAGGCCATGACTATCTACATGCTGAGTAATTTTATTCTTTATGAAGGTATCTACCATTTTACCTGGTACTGACGTGAGGCTCACCGGTCTGTAGTTTCCCTGATCACCCCTGGAACCCTTTTTAAAAATTGGTGTTACATTGGCGATCTTCCAATCTTCAGGTATTAGAGATGATTTTAATGATAGTTCACAGATTACTAATAGCAGGTCTGCAATCTCATATTTCAGTTCTTTCAACACCCTTGGATGTATACCATCCGGCCCAGGTGATTTGCTACTCTTCAGTTTATCTAATAGTTGTAATACATCTTCCCGATGTATCGATATTTCTTTCAATTCTTCTGCACCTTTAAATACCACTTCAGTCATGGGTAACATCCCTACATCTTCCTCAGTAAAGACTGAAGCAAAGAATTCATTCAGTCTCTCCGCTATCGCCTTGTCGCCTCTTAGTGCCCCTTTAACTCCTCTATCATCTAATGGACCAACTGACTCTCAGGTTTTTTGCTACAAATGTACTTGAAAAAATCTTTATTTCGCGTTTTTGCTTCCACAGCAAGCTTCTTCTCAAATTCTCCCTTTGCCTGCTTTATCAATGCCTTGCATTTGATTTGCCAGTGCTTGTGCATTCGGCACCTAAGAGCTTGCCCTATATGCCTCAAGTATCTGCTATATATAAAGAATTGACTCTATTAAGGGAAGAATAAGCTGCAATTAAACACACCTCCTCTAGGGTACAAACTGAACAAAATAAACCACCACTTCCACAAAGAATCAAATAGCCCAAAACAAATGGATCACAGTGGGCTCTGATAGGTTGCGAAATGCAACGGAGAGACACCCTATACATCAAGAGATATCCCTGAATAATGCCTTCCCTGCATTGAATAATGAGGGTGCCCAATTCGTAGAAAGTGCAGTACCCTTACATGAAAGGCTCAATGCCAAATCTACTGATAATGCACCAAATAGGAAAAAAAAATCACAAACCAGCAAACTACTACTACTTGGAGATTCCATCATCAGAGGCACCAACTTGGGAACACAATTCAAAGGAGATATGATGATCAAATGCCTCCCAGGTTCTTCAGCGAGCAGACTGGTAGCAGAATCTCCGAAGCTTACTTCAGGGCAAAACTGATGTCATCCACTTGCATACAAACGACCTGGCTAGAAAAAGTGCCTCTGCAGTTTCAAAGGGACTTCCAGACTCTGGGAGAGAAATTCAAGTCCACTGTTAACACTATAGCATTCCCAGAAGTTCTATCTGTTCATGGTAAGGAAAGGCTGCATCGCATAACAACTTTAATACATGGCTCCAAACCTGGTACAAACAAGAAGGATTTAGATATATAGGCGACTGGGGAAACAGATGGATCAACAAGAGACTGTACTGTGCTGTGCTAATGGACTACATCTCTCTGTCGCAGGAAAAAGGATCCTAAGAGAAAAATTCAGGCAGTATGTGGACAGGCATTTAAACTAGTGAAAGGGGGTGATGGATGGAGAAGGACAAGTTCAGGATGATACTCCCAGCAAAAGCAATATGACATTAGAAACAGCCACACTTTTAAACCACACATCAATGGCAAGTAGGACAGGGCATACAGACGAAAATCCATGCAAAATACAGGCAAGTCATTCAACATATGCTGGAAAGCAACAAGTACAAATGCTTGAAGCCTAGCCAACAAAGTTCCTAACCTGGAATCCCTAATGGTGGAAATGGACTTGGACACTGTGACCATTATAGAAAGCGTAGTTACTCACTTGTAACAGTCGTTCTCCAGGGACAGCAGGAATCTGTCCTCATATATGGGTCATGTCGACGCTGACAGAGCCCGCGTGGAGCACATCCCCAGCTTTCAGAGAAAGCCTTTGGGAATTGCTACCATGCATGCGTGGTCCCCTTCCCGCCCAAAGGTGCCATCTTGCTCAGTCAAATGATATAGCTAAAAAGACGGCAATGAAAACCCTAACCAGGGAAGTAGCACTCCGGTAGCCTGAACACAGAAGGGTCGGAGGGTAGGAGTTGCCTAGACCCCGAAAAGGTTACGGAGTATTAGCCTGGCCGAAGGCACTGTCCCGTCCGGACTGCCTATCCAGGCAGTAATGAGCTGCAAAGGTTTGAACCGAAGACCAGGTGGCAGCCCGGCAGATGTCTGCCAGAGGAACAGAGCGCAGATAAGCCACTGCAGCCGCCATGGCCCTGACCCTATGAGCCGTAACACAGCCCTCCTAGGGAAGCTCGCTTCCTCATAAGCCCAGGCAAGACAGTCCGCCACCCATGTGGACAGCGTACTCTTGGCCACTGCCTTCCCCAGCTTACTGGGGTCGTAGGAAACAAAAAGCTGAGAGGCTTTTCGGTGACCTTGAGTACGCTGAATGTAGGAGGACAGAGCACTCTTACAGTCCAGGGTATGGAGGACCGCCTCTGCCCGACTGGCATGTGGCCTGGGGAAGAAGGTAGGAAGAATGACCTCCTGATTGAGGTGGAACAAGGAGACCACCTTCGGAAGGAACTAGGGGTACGTGCGAAGCACCACCATATTCTTGTAGAACCTGATATAAGGCCTCTCCGCCACGAAGGCCTGGAGCTCACTCACCCTCCGGGCAGAAGTGAGCGCAACCAAGAACCACCTTCCAGGAGAGATAAAGGTGGCACGTTGCCAACGGTTCGAAGGGCAGCCATGTGAGTTGCTTCAACATTACACTGAGATCCCATTCGGTCGCCAGGGGGCGGACCGGGGGCTTCGACAGGAGTAGGCCCTTTAGAAACTGGGACACCACTGGGTTAACTGAGAGGGGCTTTCCATCCACGGGATAGGGGTTCGCCGCTAGGGCACTGAGATGCAGTCTGATGGAGTTGGATTTAAGCCCTGTCTCGGAGAGGTGGAGAAGTTATTGCAATACCAGAGCCACTGGGCAAGAGAAGGGGTCTACCCATTGCCCAGCACACTAAAGCGCAAATCTGCGCCACTTAAAGATGTAGATGTTCTGCGTGTAGCCAGCAAGACCTCCTCTACATCCTTCGGAAGGAGGAGCGGGGCGAGAGTCACCCTCTCAGCAGCCATGCCATCAGCGAAAGGGAGCTGAGGTTGGAATGCAAGAGAGAACCCCCCTCTTTGGAAAGAAGTCGCGGAGACAATCCCAAAGGAATGGGGGTCTCCACCGCCAGCTGCAGAAGCGGGAACCACGGTTGCCTGGGCCACCGTGGGGCTATCAGGAGGCTCTGTCGTGAACAGAGTCTTGGCGATCAGAGGCGTCAGGGGAAAGCATACCGACGACCCATCAACTATGAAACTAGAAAAATGTCAGCTGTCAACTGGTGATTGTCCGGGCTTGCAAACAGGTCCATAACTGGTTCCCCCCAGGTCTGGAAAAGCCTGCTGGCTACTACCCGTTCCAGCTGCCACTCATGCGGCTGGAGCATTCTGCTGAGTCTGTTGGCCAACCAGTTGTCCTGGCCCGGGAGGTATACCGCCCTGAGAATTCCCTGCAGGACTGCATAAGAGCACAGATCTAGGGCTTCCTGACAAAGGGTACAGGACCCCGGGACCCCCTGTTTGTTCACATAGAACATGGCAACTTGGCTGTCCGTTTGCAATAGAACAGTCCTGTGGCCCAGGCACTGCCTGAAAGCCTTCAGGGCAAGACAGATTGCACACAACTCCAACAAGTTGATCTGTTGGGCATTCTCGTCTGGGAACCAAACTCGCTGTGTGCGGTACCCCTGGCAATGGGCTCCCCAGTCCAGCAGGGAGGCATCTGTGGCGAGGACCCTCGAGTGGTGGGGGCCTGGAAGGGCATCCCTGCCTCCAGGTGATGGGGCAAGAGCCACCAGGTCAGGGACTATACCAGGCGCCCGGTCACTCTGACCCTGTCCTGGAGATGTCCCGTGGCCTGGGACCACTGGTCCCTGAGGCACCACTGAGCAGTTCATATGTGGAAGCGAGCATCTGGAGTGACATGGACCGTGAAGGCCATGTGCCTGAGGAGGCGCAGCAGATGCCTTGCTGGCACTGAGGAGCGGTGCTTTATGTCCTCAGCTAGGCCATGAGTCTGCTTGCCCTGTCTGCAGGCAGGAAGGCCTTCAACTGAAGGGTGTTTATCCTTGCCCCGATGAATTCCAGCTCTTGTGCCAGGCAAAGGTTGGACTTCAGGTAGTTGATAACAAACTCCAAGTGCTGCAGGATCTGGGTGGTGCGCGTTGTGATCTGCTGCACCTCGGGGGCTGAAGTGCCCCTGTTGAGCCAGTCATCAAGATAAGGGAAGACAAAGATCCCCTGAAGCCTGAGGAAGGCGGCGACCACTGCCAGGCACTTTGTGAATACCCTGGGGGCCGAGGCAAGGCCAAAAGGGAGCACTTTATATTGGTAATGATTGCCCCCTACCACAAAGCGTAGGTATTCCCTGTGGTTTGGGTGGATTAGGATATATGTGTAAGCATCCTTTAAATCCAAGTATCACAGCCAGTGTCAATGGCGTAGGTAAGGCAGCAATTCCAAGGCAGCAATTCCAAGGAAGAGCATCTTGAACTTCTCCCTCAACAGGAATTTGTTGAGAATGCGCAGGTCAAGAATGGGCCTTAAATCCCCATCCTCTTTGGCACGAGGAAGTACCTGGAGTAGAACTCCTTGCCCTTGAGGTGGTGGGGCACTGGTTTCACCGCCTGATCCTCGAGAAGACCTGCCAACTCCTTCAGAATAAGGTCCCGGTGAAGGGGAGACCTGATAGGCTATCCTGGGAAGTAGTGTGGAAGCACTTGGGCTAGATGGAGGAGGTACTCCTCCCTGACTACTTGTAATGCCCATGAATCGGTGGTGATGGTTCCCCATCTGTGGGCATACAAGACGATTTGAACTCCTGTGGGTTGCCCTGCTGTGGCTGGGAGAGGGGGCCATGCTGCAGGAGTCAAAAACTCCTACCAGGCTGGGCCTGGGCAAGAGTCTGAGGTTTGGGGGATGTCTGCTTACGCAGGCCATGCCCCTGTCCCTTGGCCTGCTGCCCCTGTTGGGGAGCTGGGGAGGCCTGGTAAGGGGGTAGTTTCGGTATGCAGTGGACTTCCTCGGGTAAAAGGGCTTTTTACACGAGCCCTTCTTACGAGAAGGGGCAGAGGTCTTCTTAGAGAGCCGTGTCCTCGTCATGATCTCGGTCTCCAGCTCTGCAGTCTTGTCGGTCATGGGCTTTCCAAAGAGGTTCTCCCCTTGGCACGGGAAATCAACCAACTTGTCCTGAACCCATTGCTCGAGGTCAGACTGCAGCCAAGCTTGGTGGCATGCACCGCTGCCCACCGCGGCTACCCATGCTGCCAACTCAAACCCGTCATAGGCTGCCCGAGACATGAACTTGGAGCATTCACGGACAGCTTTGGACAGGCCCTTGAAGCGCTGCTAAGGCTCCTTGAAGAGACCAGCCGAGAACCCAGTGATTTCCTTCGCCAGATCTCTCAGGTACATGCCCATGTACAGCTGGTACACCTGGATCCGACAATTCAGCTTTGCTCCCTGGAAACACTTCCTGCCGAGGGCATCCAAGGTGCGGGCCTCCCTACTGGAGAGTGCGTCTTCTGACTCTTCAGTCGACGCATGGCCAACGCCACATCCATGGAGTTGTGCGGCAGTTGTGATTTGTGGAACCCATGGCTCCAGCAGACTCAATACACTGAGTCAAGCTGCTTGCTGATTACCGCCGGTGGCGCCGGCATCTCCCACATGCGGAGCATAAATCGTTCCAGGATAGGAGGAATGGGCACCGTGAGAGCTTCTCGAGGGGGAGCCTCATACTGGAGGATCTCTAGCTCATCAGCTTGAGGATCCTCCTCGGACTCTGTCGGGGAAAGCCAAAGCCTTGGACATATCTTGCACGAAGTCCAAAAAACCCATATCCTCCGGTGAGGACTTTCTCTGAGGTTCAGATACTGGGGAATCAGAGGGGCCATCTCAATGACACAGAGTGTCCGGGGACTCTTCGTCCTCAGTCTCCCAAGTGGAGGCCTCCAAGGAAGACTCGTGGAGCTCCTCGGGCAGAGGGTCCTGGCACCATCCGCCCCGACGCCTGCAGGCTCGGCGGTGATGACCTCGGTCCCGACGAGCAGGAGGCCGAGTGCGACCATGGCCGAGGATCAACTCGAGCCCAGAAGGCCTCGAGGATCGGCTCGACCTCTGGGGTCGATTTCAATGTCAAGATCCCGGTGGTTGGGGTGGGGGATCCTGACGTGCCGGACATCAGCGCCTGCTGCTGTTCCACGAAGGCAGTAAAACTGCGCTCCAAGGCCACCATACTGGACACCAGTCCCAGAGGCTCCGCAGTCTCTGGCTCGGGCGCCAACAAGCTCGGGCCCAAAGCCAGTTCCCCTGGAGGGGAGTCCTCGACTAGGACAGTATGTACTTGCCTAGGCCGATCCGCGTCCCTGCTGGGCGCTCCTTCACCAACGCCCCAGGCAGGCCCTCGGGGCTCCGCAACCGGCCCCGAGAGGAGCCAGGCCACTCAGAACCATCCAGACACGCCGCCTTTGAGGGTTTTTTCCTTCTCTTTTGTTCCCTTGAGGTAGACCCCTCTCCGAGGAACACCAATGACACTTGGGTTCGGTGTGCTCCTCCCGAGTCGTGGAGGCCTCAGACGAGGTCCTGGCTCTCGGAGGCATGGGGGAGCCACGAAAAATCTCATCATGCTGCTGCTGGCAGCTCCTCAAAGCCTTCGAGGACATCTTTTTACACAGACCACAGACTGCCGTATCGTGGTCCAGGCCGAGGCACCGGAGGCAGCAGTCATGCGTATCTGTTAGGGATATAATTTTCCTGCACCAATCTCACTTTTTGAACCCGCTGGTAGCTATGGGGGGAAAAAGGACCCCAGCATGGTCAAAGACCCTTTGGGCTGCCAGTGAGGGAAAAATGGGCGCGAAAATGCCCCAAGAAAGAAAAATCAAAACTAAAGGAACCGACCCGATACAGAGATACCAAGGCCAGAGGCGGGAAGGGTACTGGTGTTGAACCGGTGAAAGCCAAAAGGCACAAATAATCAACTTTTCCCGGGACACTACAGACATCTGATGGATGGGCTCCACGGAAAAAAGACGACTGAGCAACATGGCACCCTTTGGCGGGAAGGAGACCATGCATGCATGGTAGCAATTCCCAAAGGCTTTCTTTGAAAGCTGGGGATTTGCTCCGCGTGGGCTCCGTCGGCATTGTCACCCATACGTGAGGACTGACTTCCTGTTTGTTCCCGGAGAAACATGATTTAACAAGTCGCATGAATGGGATATAGCCATAGCTGGCTATAATCTATTTAGAAGAGATAGAGAGGGTAGAAAAGGAGGAGGAGTAGCCCTATATGTCAAAAGCAATATTAAAGCTGCTGAAATGCAGGGGACGTGGGGAAAAGAAGAAGCGCTGTGAATTGTGTTGGAAAGAGGAGATGGTACGGTCATCCATACTGGTGTGGTCTACAGGCCTCCAACTCAAACTGAAGAAATGGATAGCACATTCATTGTTGATATTGCAAAGATAGACATGAAGGGAGAAGTGATCATATTGGGTGACTTTAATCTATCCGAGGTGGATTGGAGTGTTCCTTCTGCAAATCTGGAAAGAAGTAATAAAATTGTGGATGCCTTACAAGATGCGTTACTTAAACAAATGGCGAGGGAACCGAACAGGGAGAGCTCCATACTGGATTTAGTACTCACCAACGGAGAAAGCATGTCGAATATCCAGGAGGGTGTCCATGTGAACAGCAGCGATCATCATATGGTGTGGTTTGAGATAAAAAGGTGGAATCCAATCACAGCAAGCTCAAAGTCCTAGACTTCAAAAACGCTGACTTCAGTAAAATGGCCTAGTACCTGAAGGAGGAGTTGGTAGGGTGAGAGAGGATAAAGGAAGTGGAATGGCAATGGGCTAAACTAAAGAAGGCAATAAAAGGTGCAACAAATACATACATAGGGAAAGTAAATAAAAACAAGAGGAAAAGGAAACCTATTTGGTTCTCCAAAGAAGTGGCTGAACAAATAAAGGCAAAAACCACAGCTTTCACAAAATTCAAAAGTTTACAAACAGAGGAACACAGAAAAGAATACAGGATCAAACTAAAAGACACAAAAAGAGAAATAAGGATAGTAAAATCAAAAGGTAGAAGAAAAGATGGCTAAATATGTGAAGTGTGGCAGCAATTCTTTTTTCAGGCATAGTCGGGAGAGCAGGAAAATCAGAGGTGGCATTTCAGGACTCAAAAAAAGTGCTGAGAACGGATTTGTGGAAAGTGACACTGAAAAAGCAAAAATGCTAAACAAATACTTTTGTTTTTACTAGAGAAAATCCTGGAGAAGGACCATCTGTGATTGACAAATATACAAATGGGAATGGAATAGATACTAAACCAGTCACAGATGATGATGTGTTAGAACAGCTTGCAAAACTGAATGTGGACAAGGCCATAGGACTAGATGGGATAAACCCCAGGAAACTGAAAGAGCTCAGAGAGCTTCTTGCAGGGCTGTTAAAGGACGTTTTTAATAGATCATTGGAGAGAGAAGAAGTTCCACAGGACTGGAGAAGGGCTGATGTGGTACCTCTTCAAAAAAGTGTCAGTAGGGAAGAAGTGACAAACTACAGGCCAGTAAGCCTTACCTCAGTGGCAGGAAAAGTAATGGAGGCGCTCCCGAAAGAGCGAATAGTGGACTTTCTCAAAACCAACAGGTTGCATTATCCAAGGCAACATGGCAAAGGATGATCTTGCCAAACAAATCTGATTGAATTCTTTGACTGGGTGACCAGAGAACTAGATCAAGGGCATGCGATGGATGTGATCTATCTAGATTGCAGCAAAACCTCCAATACTGTTCCTCATAGGAGGTTATCAATAAACTCAACAGTTTGGGGATGGGTACCAAGGTGGTGAACTGGATCAGAAATTGGTTGAATGACATGACAAAAGGTGACGGTAAACGGAACTCACTCAGATGAAAGGAAGGTGATTAGTGATGTGCCCCAGGGTTCAGTCCGGGGACCGATACTGTTCAATGTATTTGTGAGTGATATTGCTGAAGGACTGAATGGAAAAGTCTGTCTTTTTGCAGATGGCATGAAAATTTGCAACAGAGTGGACTCCCTGAGGGAGTGGAGAACATGAGGAAAGATATACAAAAGCTGGAAGAATGGTCTAATGCTTGGCAGTTAAAATTTAATGTGAAGAAGTGCAGTGTCATGCACTTGGGAAGCAGAAATCCAAGGGAATTGTATGCGATAGGGGGCGAGAGGTTGGTGTGCACAGACCAGGAGAACAACCACGGAGTGATTGTTTCTGAGGATCTCAAGGTGGCGAAACAGTGTGACAAGGTGGTGGCAAAAGCCAAAAGGATGCTGGGTTGCATACAGAAAGGAATTACCAGCAGAAAGGAAGAGGTACTAATGCCACTGGTACAAGTCGCTGGTGAGGCCCCACTTGGAATATTGTGTTCAGTTTTGGAGACCATATCTTGCAAAGAACATAAAAAGGCTGGAAACTGTTCAGAGGAAGGCAACCAAAATGATTTGGAGCCTGCATCAGAAGACTTATGAGAAGGGACTTGAAGATCTAAATACGTACACTCTGGAGGAGGAGAGGGACAAGGGAGATATGATCCAGACCTTTAAATACTTAAGAGTATGAACAATCAAACCTCTTCCAAAGACAGGGAAACTGTAAAACTAGAGGGCATAACATGAAGCTGCAAAGGGGTAAATTGAAAGGCAATGTCAGGAAATATGTTTTCACTGAAAGGGTGGTGGATGCTTGGACTGCCCTCCCGATGGAAGTGGTGGGAGCAAATACAGTGACAGAATTCAAAATGGCATGGGACAGACACAGTGGATCCCTTTATAGCAACAGGATAAAATCAAAATAAGCATAACCATCTCTTATATCTGAACAAATAGGGGTGACCTACACGGAGCGGTGGGTACACCCCTAAACAAAGACATGGGGAGGGGTGACCTGCATGGAGTGGCAAGTGCACCTACTCTTGCCGCTTTGCTGGACAGAATAGATGGACCATACTGGTCTTTATCTGCCATCATATACTATGTTACTATTTCTGGCTCATTCTAATTTTCCTAGGACTGGAGTCCTCATAATGCTCCCCCCCCCCCCCATTAGAGACTGTTAAGGGAGACAATGATTAGCAACCTCTTTGTCCCGTCACACCTCCCCAACCCCTCCTCCTACGGATTTACGCTTCCACCAGAAATCCACAAAATTTTTAAATAGTTATGTAATATGTTATGATAACTGTAAACTGCCCCTAATCTCTGGATTAGGTGGTATAGAAGAACCAAATAAATAAATAAAACAAAAGTTTTCATACACAGAGTAGCAATTCAGAGGAGGAATCTCTGGGAGCATGCATACATGAATGAA
This sequence comes from Ichthyophis bannanicus, assembly GCA_033557465.1. Lineage (NCBI taxonomy): Eukaryota > Metazoa > Chordata > Amphibia > Gymnophiona > Ichthyophiidae > Ichthyophis > Ichthyophis bannanicus. Next base: position 259,577,680 of record CM066044.1, read on the forward strand.
AATGTTTGGTTGGAAGATTTAGTTGATATTGTTGCATTATGTGCTATATCTAGAGGTCCAACAATGCAGGATTTGCCTGAAATGTAAACAGATTTAGCATCTGCAGTCAGGACAGGAAGATGGAGTGGCAATGCAAGATTGCTTAGCACCATCTATATACTGATGTTTATTGTTGTAATGGGCCACTGAGGTTGCTAATGTGTAAAAAGGGGAGGAAGGAGTAGCCTGGTTGTTGGGGCAAGTTACCTCAGGCTGGAAGACCGAGGCGTTCAAATCCCACTAGAGCACAGCAAACCTTGGGCCGGAAGGACTGGGATTTCTAGTCCCACTGGTGCTCCTTGTGGACTTAGGCAAGTCACCTAACACTCCATTGCCTCAGGTACAAAAACAGATTGAGAGCCCTTCGGGGACAAGGGAAAAATATATACAGTATCTGAATGTACACTGCTTTGACTTGTAGAAAAAGCAGTATATAAACCTAGTTAAATAAATAAATAAAAATATTGGCGCTGTATTTTATAGATGCATGTTATAATTTTTGAAAATTTTGACAAAAATAAAGGGAAAAAAAGGCAGGCCATGGATTAAAACAAATAGGTTGTGCCATGGCTACATAACATTAGATCAATTATTTTTGACACAATCACATCAATGTTTCATATATACTGCAACAAGGAGAATGCTACACTAGTAAAAACAAATGACACGTTTTTACAATGAGCAAATGGAAATTACACTTACCTGGTAATTGATGTTCCTTGAGGGAGTACAGTTCAGTCCTCCACCACTGGGTAGTGCACCTCCTCCTGCAACATGGAGACTGGACAAGTCAAACTTGTGACATCACCGGGTATATCCTGCTGGTCTTCTCCCATGATCCCCCAGTGACCTACTGTCAAAGCAGACTCAAAGGAGCAAACAAACAACCAGTTAAAGTACTAAATACAAAGCTATGCTCAAACTTCAACTTTAAAATCACAGGGCCCCAAAAAGAAAGGCCGAAAACACCCTCCTCCGTGCCCCTGTCCCCCTGCGCACCAAACAGCGGAAGACAGAGAGCTAGAAGAAAGGAGAACTAAGGAAGAGTATAGGCAGAAAAGGTTGCTCTCGCGATTACCTGCCAATCAGAGCCCGTTGCCGACTCTAGGATCCGAAAGCATACTCGGAACTGACGCCTCGCGTCTGAAACATCCATCCCCGGGCGGGAATGAGGACTGAACTGTACTCCCTCAAGGAACATCAATTACCAGGTAAGTGTAATTTCCATTTCCTTATCGGTCCTACAGTTCAGTCCTCCACCACTGGGATGTACCAGAGCAGTAATCATTGGGAGGGACCTATCCAGTTGGCTCGGCCCCTAAACGAACAGAGCAGGCACCGACCCCAGCCCGCTCCTCACGTCAACAGGCGGTAAGCCAACCAGGAAGACACGACCTAGAGCCCACTTGGATCCTCTTCACTGGTGAAAACAGCACAGAACTCTGCCCCAAGCAGCGCTAGTGCTTCAGAAAGACAAACTCGCCATCGCAAACACACTGAACGCCCTAGAAACAGACCTACTGAGAAGGCTACCGGAGCTCCGCCTGAAAAATCCGCTTGAGCTCCCCCTTGGCTCTCGACCCCACCAGGGTGTCAAGTGTTAGCAACCGCTGCTCTCCCGCAGAACCTGCCTCCACGGAGGGACAGGCAGCGAAGAGACCTCCCAGAAAGCGACGGAACCTCACCTAAGGTCCAAGGAACGCAGGTTACAAGCAAAGTGTTCTTGCGTAAGTCCCAAACCGACAACTAGACAGGCACAGCCGGATTCCACGAGGGAGAACGGAACCGAGGTCCATCCAGACAGAGGTGGGAAGCAAAATGAGGGAAATGGAAAAACCACCAGCGTCAAACACCCTATTTGTCACACCTCTTAAGGGCTTTATTCTTTGCAACACAAAGTAGCTCTACAGCTATGTCCTGGACCAGTTGGAGTCTTTTTAATTGAGAATGTGGAATGCAGCTAAGCAATGAGTTGCAATAAACCAAGCGTGATCCACCAAGGGCATATAAGAGGGTGTCAAGTGCCCTAGAGTCCAGCGTTGTTTCAGAAGATGTGGAGTCTTACATGGTGTGACAAAAAAGAAAGGAAACTCTGGTAGCCACGCCCACGACGCAATGCCAGTAGGCCAACCGCTTACATCACCTGGATATGCCCTCCGGAATTGGAGGAACCATGCAGAAGTAGCAACCGCCGACGTGATCCATGGGCCCTCTCCAGATCATTGGAACCGCAAAAGACTTTGATGGTCTTTTCCCATCCATCCACAGCCTGAGATCTGCTACACATGTTTTGCAGCATATGTGTGGCGCCTAGCTTTTATCCTGATCTTTTATTCTGCAGCCAAAATATAAATTGTAGGCTTTCTGAACCGCCACAGTCATATGCCATTTTTGTGATGTAAAAGTCACATCACCACAACTAGAGCAGAAATTATCTGCATGATTAACACCAGGACGAGGAATCGCCAAATATGCTGTGAGTGACCTATCGGTATAAAATAAATATGTCTTTTTTTTTTTTTTTTTACTGTCAAGCGAGGCAAATTTAAGTAGTGACTGCATCAACTGGTTTTGGACAGTTATTTCGATTGGTTGCAAGTAAAGATTATGCAAGCTCACGCAAATGTTGCAGAATACACTGGTAATGGTCCCCACTGACTAATGAAGAGCACATATCTTAGCAACCAGACCCAGTCGGCCATTTTCACTATGACCTCTGAAAGGCATAGAATGGACCGGGCCACGGCCCCGTACCAATGCGTCAACGCTATCCAGTAGCCTCATATGTCCTCTGCTAAACATCGACCAATCGCCGCAGACTGACAGGTCGCCATGAGGTCCAATATGGGCTGACCGCATCTGAGCACACGCGGCGCGCACACCGCCTGATGCAATCTCACTCCTCCGGCAAACACTCGGACCCCGCTAAGGACATTCGCCACCACAGTGTCCCCATCGAAACGCAGGCCGCCAAGGCTTCAACCGCGCACGCTGTCCCTTCGCTCGGGCCACCCTGACCACCCGACCGACTCCACCCTGCCGATCGAAATAGGCCACCATCCCGGAGATCTCAGACAGCACCTACAGCGCTCGATCCGCTACCGTGTCCGTGAACGCCTGCCACGGCTGACGTACCGCGTACCGTTCCAGTCAGACGATGGAACACTGGGCGTGCTGCGTACACTAAAACGCCTTGTACCTAAAGGATCCCCAAAATGTAGCTGAGTCTAACCACGCTCCGGCCAAGCTCCCGGAAGAAAGGGACAGAACCTTATAAAAAAGAAGTGGGGACAATTAGGAAGGCTTTCCTGTTTGATTTTTTTTTTTTTTTTTTCCTTTTTACAACTCCATAAGGGCCACAAGGCACACAACCGAACAGGGCATTGTCCAGAGAACGCAAGGCCCCTCCTCCAGGCTGACTCCACAGCCTAAACCGGCAGTCACCTTGGCTGATGCCGAGCAGCGCGGAAGCCAACTTGTAAGCCCAGCATATGAAGTATGCCTACTAGTACAGCATTCCACAATGGAGGGACATGTAACCGGACAGCTTTGAATATGAACCTACAGATATCCCGCGCTTGCTCCAAGACAAGCACTGTGCAGCCTACTGGTCTTCTCGGAGCACCGCCACGACCCGAAGACCTAAACCGGCCAGCAAAAGACGACGTACGCTGGGGGCCCGAAGGAACCTGGTTGAACGGATCCCAGCACTCCCTGTATCGTTAGGATCGGAGCCTCCCCCCAAGGACTCAGCCCTGGCTGGAACCGGCTGAGCATAACTCCAGGCCCTGCGGCGAGCCCCCACGAAGAAGTGGGACGCAACGATGCCTTGAGGAAAGGGAAGGCCAAATGGGTGAAGCAAGTTGCTAGCCGACCAAGGGTGTAAACCCCACACGCGCACCTCAACGGAAGGTCGGAAGAACCGAGGATTCTGGTCCCACAGGTGCGTCTGCTAGCCTTTAACAACATACACCTCCGCAGGTACAAAAAACTTAAAATTGTGAGCACCTTCAGGGGTAAGGGGAATAGACGACAGCCTCCGACTGTTGACCACCTTGTCTTGCACAACAGACAGCAGCACCCCACCAAACAAATGATTGGGAATATATGACCTCAGAACCCCAAGACAGAAGTAAAACAGTAGAACGTGCAGTGGACGTGAATTTCCAGATCTGCCAGCCCCCCTGCCCACATTGAGAAGAGGCAGAGAAGAACTGGAGCGGCGGATCTGGAGGGGTGCCTCCTGGACAGCCGGGCCATCGAAGGGAAAGCTGATGACTGAGGCCCAAATTCCTCAGGATGGCCCCGTCTTGCATTGGCAACCCCATGCAACACCATGACAACCCCGCTCACGATATCCCAAGCGATCTCTGTCATTGCTGCAACAATCACCTGAGCATGAGATCACAGACGGAACACGGACATGCAGACGCACTCAAGGAGAGTGCACCTAAGAAGTATGAGCCTATCCAACATCCAGCACCACATGTCCAGGTGTCCCACTCCTGTCACCCAAAACACAGGACGCTTGAACCTAGGTGACCGTCATAGCAAAGACAGGGAGGCCTGACTGCCGCTATCAACCCTTCCAGGACCCTAGAACACTAAGCCCCGGACTGTGCCATCCAGCAACACTTCTCACGATCCCCAGCAAGGGCCTTTCCCCAGATGGCCCAGATGGGCAGTGTTCCCGCCAAATGGGCAAGCTGCGCTCTGATAACATAGTGCAGAAAACCAAATCAAAGTGTCTTAACCTAGCTAATTTTTGTCTAATAGTGATCATTCATAATATCAGCCAGGCTCAATCATAACATTAGTATTAATGACCTCTAAAGATTGAAGAGTTACTAATGTAACACTAATTGGGGTTTTTTTTGTTTTTTTTTAAAGAGCTTCAAAGGCGATCTTGGAAACTACAGACCAATGAATCTGAGTTCAGTGCCAGTTAAATGATAGAACTTGTTCTGAAAAGCAGCACCAAGCTGTCTTTTCAAAGGGTTAATAAACATGTGAGTAAGCCAAATGATATGTGTATCTGGATGTTTTAGAAGGTACTTGACAAAGCCCCTTATGAACTTCTCCTGAGGAAGGAGATGATGTGCTATTATAGAATGGGAAATGGATCAAAAACAGGAACACAATAGGACTAAATGGCCAGTTTTCTCACAGGAGACCCGTAAATAGTGGAATGTCTCGGGATCTGCACTGGAACTGGCATCTGGTAACATCTACTGCACTGAAATGATCTGGAAAAGAGATCAGCAAGCATGGCGATCAAATTTGCAGATGGCATAACGACATTTAGAGGCTGTCTGCACAATTTCCAAGCGTATAAACATGGAAATAGCATCCTTATGTAAATGACAATTTCAGAAAGGGCTCAATTTGTAGGTGGTTGTGCCGCCGATGACCCTGAATGGCCAAATCCTAGCACGGAAACCTGCTGCTGACAGACGTCGCTAACTGCCAGAATGCAGACAAAGGTAAAGGCACCCCCCAAGAAGTAAAACCCAAACCAATCACATTGCATTCAAAGAACTATAAACTATCATGAAATTAAAAGGAAATTAAAATTAAAGGAAATTAAAATTAGAATTAAAATTAAAAGTAACAGCAAAAGGAAGTCCTTATCTGAGTGTAGCCGCGTGGAACAGCGTCGTCTGCTCAAACGCGGGGCAGCTCCGCTCTCCGCCACGAGGCCTCAGCCCTGCCGAGAAAATGGCGCCAATCCGAAGCAGGCCCGTTTGGCGCCAAACACCACAGAGGCGGCAAGAGCTCAGAGCCCCTCCATGCGGACTCGAGAGACTCCCTTGTGGCGTCGGGATGCAGCAGTTACCCCGCTGTAGCTGCGGGGTGAAGAGCTGTCCAGACACGCTGCTGCCTCACACCACCAGAAGTAGCAGACGCTGCGAGCCCCGGCCCACCGGCTAAAGAACCTCGAACGGCCTGAGGCTCCCGCCGCGATGGGAATCTGCCGCATGGACACTGCCAAAATGCAGGTGTTCCACAGAGCTCTCCCCCGTACAGTCCTGGGGGAGAGATCACCGGGCACAGAGACCGAAGAATCCCAAGCAGAGAGGCTAGCTGGCAGCGTGAACTTTGAAAAGGGACAGAACCCCCCTTTACACTAAGGCAGACTAGGTGAAAATAAATAAAGTAAAAGTAAATGAAATTAAATGAAAATGAATTCAATTTACAGGATTACACCTAAAGAAGGGCAAAAGAAATGCAAGGTAAATCAAATCCTGACTAACTGCTCCTAAACTGCTTCTCAAGTGAGCCCAGCACCTAGGCTCACTACGTCCTCATGCTGCATGGAGACTGGACACACTGGGGGATCATGGGAGAAGACCAGCAGGATATAACCGGTGATGTCACAAGTTTGACTTGTCCAGTCTCCATGTTGCAGGAGGAGGTGCACTACCCAGTGGTGGAGGACTGAACTGTAGGACCGATAAGGAACCACCACTTTAAAGACCAAAACTCAACAAAAAGGATTTAAGAAAGCAAAGTCAAATCTCAGCCATTGACAAAGGAAGAAATGTCAAATCTTTGCATTTCTTCCTTTGTGAATGCCTAACCAAAACAACTGTCTATCAGTCAAAAGAGCTATAAGGAAAAGAAAAAAAAATGAAAAACAGAAAAAACATGATAGCCAATGAATTAACCAAACTAATTCAAAAGAATATGAATCAATTTGGATTTTGGTACTGTGCTGGAAACAAGTTTCATTTCACTGAGAGAGTCTGTTTGAGATATTAGAAAATTTCTCTAGTGGCGAAAGTGTATGTACCTTTTGGGAACCCGACAGGCACTTGTTACCTGGATGGTCACTGCTGGAAATAGGATACTGGGCTTGATGGACCTTTGGTCTGACCTAGTATGGCATATCTTATGTTCTTACTTACTTGCTTCCTGTTTGTATATAATATGTTATGTTGCTTGCAGATATAGCACAGTTACTTACCTGTAACAGGTGATCTCTGGGAACAGCAGGAATAGTCCTCACATATGGGTACGTCGGTACCGACGGAGCCTGCGCGGGAAAGCTCCCCAGCTTCCCAAAAGGAAAGCTTTTGGGGCTTCCCACAGCGCATGCGCGCTGCCTTCCCGCCTTCCTGACCAACTCTCCTCAGTTCGAGTTTAAAGCTGAGACAATAGAGAGAGGAAAGGAAGAGAAAGAGATACAACTCCTAGGGGAGGTGGGCGGGTTGTGAGGACTATTCCTGCTGTTCCCAGAGATCACCTGTTACAGGTAAGTAACTGTGCTATCTCCAGGAACAAGCAGGAATGAGTCCTCACATATGGGGACTCCCTAGCTGAGATGCCTGGGAGATCCCCTCCGTAGGTATTTCATCTTCCGATGGATCTCAGGCATCCATTAAGGGAAGGTGGGCAGGAGTTGTTTAAGAATGGAACAGGTATTTGAGGACAGCCTGACCAAATAAGGCATCCCGGCGGAAGTCCTTATCCAAGCAGTAATGGGCTGTGAAGGTATGAACCGAGGCCCAGGTGGCTGCTCGACAGATCTGATCTATGGATACAGAGTGAAGATGAGCCATAGAGGTGGCCATGGCTCTCACATTGTGAGCTGTGACATGGCCCCTCCAGAGAAATGTTTTTACTCTGGTAAGCAAACGAAATACACTGAGCAATCCAATTGGAAAGTGTTTGTTTTGAGACTGGAAGTCCCAAATGAGAAGGATCGAAAGCAACAAAAAGTTGGGAAGACTTTCGATGTGGCTGAGTCCTATGGAGGTAAAAGGCAAGAGCTCTTTTACAATCTAGAGTATGAAGGTTCCGCTCTGCACTGGATGCATGATGAGCTGGAAAGAAGACAGGTAGGTATACTTCTTGATTAAGATGAAAAGGTGAAACCACTTTAGGCATAAAGTGTGGATTTGTCCTAAGGACTACCTTATCATGATGGAACCTTGTATAGGGCGGATTCGCCACTAAGGCTTGCAGCTCACTGATGCGACGAGCGGAAGTGACTGCAATGAGGAAAATAACCTTCCAGGAAAGAAATTTCAAGGAGGTAGTGGCTAAGGGTTCAAAAGGTGGCTTCATAAGCTGACCAAGAACCAAGTTTAAGTCCCATGCCACCGGAGGAGGCTTAATGGGAGGTTTAGTTAAAGTTAGGCCTCTCATGAATCTTGCAATAAGAGGATGAGAGGAAATAGATTGTCCATTGAGAGGCTTGAGGGATGCTGCAATAGCACTCAAATGGATCCTTACTGAATTCGTTTTAAGGCCTGCATTGGAGAGATGCAGGAGATATTCCAATAGAGAATTGATAGGAAGAGCAAAAGGATCAAGATCCTTTTGAACACACCAAATGGAAAATCTCTTCCATTTAAAAGCATAAGAACGCCTTGTGGAAGGTTTTCTGGAAGCATGGAGGATATCTTTCACTTGTTGAGAGACATTTAAGTCTTGAAGGTCTAGGCCTTCAGTAACCATGCTCTGAGGTGGAGGGACCTGGGGTTTGGGTGCCACAAAGTCCCCTCCTCCTGAGACAGAAGGTCTGGAGCAGCTCCCAGGTCTAGGGAGGGACCCTGGGAGAGATGCAGAAGTAGAGGGAACCACACTTGGAGTGGCCAGCGTGGAGCTATGAGGATCATAGATCCGTGATCCCTCTGCAGTTTGAACAGAGTCTTGGGAATCAAAGGAATGGGTGGAAAGGCATATAGGAGGCCCTGACCCCAATGAAGGAGGAAGGCATCCTTGGCCTGAACCCCCTGACACGGAGTTCTGGAACAGAACCGGGGAAGTTTGGCATTCCACGGACTTGCAAAGAGGTCTATGTCCGGGGTTCCCCATTTCTGAAAGATTCTGAGTACCTGATCCATGTGCAGGGACCACTCGTGTGGAAGCAGAACTCGGCTGAGTCTGTCTGCCCAAGAGTTTTGAATTCCTGGGAGATATACTGCCAGGAGATGGATTTGATGCTCTCTGGCGAAGGCCCACAGTCTGAGAGCTTCGTTGCAAAGCGACAGAGAGCCAGTCCCTCCTTGTTTGTTTACGTAGAACATGGCTACTTGATTGTCGGTATGAACAAGCACTGTCATGTTGTAGAGGAGGGTATGAAAGACCTTGAGAGCAAGAAAAATTGCTCGAAGCTCCAGAAGGTTGATATGAAGGGCAGTCTCCTGCGGAGACCAAAGGCCTTGAGTGGAGAGGTCTTGAAGATGAGCTCCCCAGCCTGTCTGGGAGGCATCTGTAGTGAGGGTTGCTTGGGGTGGTAGCGGTTGGAAGGGGGACCCCAGCAACAGGTTTTGAATGGACATCCACCACTGGAGAGACCCAAAGAGACGTTTGGAGGTTTCTATTTGGTCGGAGAGAGCTCCTGATGCTTGGGTCCACTGAGTGGACAGAGTCCATTGAGCTGCTCTCATATGCAGGCGAGCATAAGGTACCACATGAGCTGTGGAGGCCATGTGGCCTAGCAATTGTAACATCTCTCGGGCAGTCAAGTGAGTTCTGGACTCAATCTGAGAGGCCAGGTGCACTAGCCGGTGGCAACATGCCTGGGGAAGATAGGCCCTTGCTGTGGTGGTATCTAACCAGGCCCCTATGAATTCTAGGGATTGAGTAGGGGTGAGTTGAGACTTTGGCAGATTGATGACAAGTCCCAGATACTGCAGAATGCAGATCGTGTGGTCCAGGGAAGTCTGAGCCTGAGACTGAGATGGCGCTCGGATGAGCCAGTCGTCTAGGTATGGGAAGACAAAGATTCCCTGAGTGCGTAGAAATGCAGCCACTACTGACATGCATTTTGTGAACACTCTTGGAGCAGAGGCTAGACCGAAGGGGAGTACTCTGTACTGGAAATGTTTTCCCTGGAACAGAAATCAAAGGAATTTTCTGTGGGATGGGTGGATGAGTATATGTGTGTACGCATCCTTTAGGTCTAGAGAACAAAGCCAGTCCTGACTCTGAAGGTAAGGAAGGAGAATACCCAGAGAGAGCATTTTGAATTTTTCCTTGCACAGGAATTTGTATAATTCTCTCAGATCTAGGATGGGTCTGTGTCCTCCTGTTTTCTTTGGTATCAGAAAATAGGGGGAGTAGAACCCTGAGCCCTGTTGGAGGAGGGGAGCCTGTTCTATTGCCCCTTGGGCAAGCAGGGTATTCACCTCCTGATCCAACAGGTGTAGGAGAGATGGGGGAGAGATGAAATGTCTCACCCTGGGATAGATAGGAAGGCTGGAAAAATGCAGTTTGTATCCCTCTCTGATGATAGAGAGGGTCCACTGCTCTGATGTAATCTGTTCCCATCTGGGAGCAAAATGAGTCAGCCTTCCTGGAATGGTGAGAGGCTCTGGTTGCTGCAGAGCCAGAAAGGGTATGTTCTCTAGAAGTAAGTCAAAAACCCTGAGGGGGTTGGGACTGTTGAAGCGTAGCAGCTCCTGCAGGCTTTGTTCTGGCCTGTTTAGTCTGCTGTCGCTTAGGAACAAAGCGAACTTGAGTGGATGACTGGCCAGCATTGGAACCAAATCTAGGCTTTTTGTAGAAAGACTTCTTAAAAGACTTCTTTTTGGCAGGGAGTGAAGTAGACTTAGAGAGTCTATCCAAAGCAGCATTCTCTGCATCCATTTGAATGGCTTTGACTTGCCACTCTTTGCCAAAGAGATTTTCACCTGTACAAGGTAAATTGCCTAGGCCATCTTGCACCCAGGATTCCAGGTCAGAGGCCTGGAGCCAAGCAATTCGACGAGCAGCTATGGCTATGCCAGATGCTCTACTAGCACCCTCAAAAGAGTCAAAGGCAGCCCTATTGGATAACTTTGACACATCTTGGATATGCTTTAACAGAAGCAGGAACTCCTCTTTTCTATCCTCTGGAATAAAGGGGAGAAAATCTTGTACTTTAAGAGCAAGCTCCTTTAGAAACATGCCCATATAGAGGCTGTAGGAGTTGATTCTGGCAATAAGCATACTAGCCTGAAAGATTTTCCTGCCAAAAGCATCCAAAGTTCTACATTCTCTTCCTGGAGGGGTAGAAGAGTGCCTTTTGGTACTCTTAATCTTTTTCATAGCAGACTTCACCACAATAGAATGGTGAGGAAGCTGGGTTTTTTGAAAACCAGGAGAAGGAGGGACCCGATACATGGTATCCAACCGACGAGAATGTGGAGATAGTGTAAGAGGAGCCTCCCATAAATCCATCATATGTTCTTGGAGAATATTATGAATGGGTAAGGTGACTGCCTCTTTGGGAACCTTAGAGTATCCTAAAATGTCTAATTTTTGAGCTCTAGGTTCCTTTTCAGAGGATACTGTAATGGAAAGTCCCTTGGCAACTTCCAAGATGAAGTCCTGAAAGGACAAGTCCTCTGGAGGAGACATTCTTCTCTTTGGGGAAGAAGGCTCCTCAGGAAGAATAAGGGATGCTTCATCAGAATCATCTGAGGTATCGGCATCCTCAGAAGACTCGAAGTATCGCCTACTTGCTTCCAGAGACTGATACGGGTACCGACCGGTATCGACCTCGGGCGTACCGGGAGCCGGGTCGGTACCGAGAATATCGCGGGAAGCAAAAACCGGTACCGGCCTTCTACTGGAAGTAGATGCTCTGGGTACCGGTATCGTTTGTGGTACCGGAACCGGGGTCGGAACCGACGGTTGCGGTACCGAGGGCGTCACAGCATTAATAAAAGCCATTATGGCCTGCTGCATGGATTGTACCGTAGTACCCATTGATGCCACAACTGCCTGGATGTCGGTACCGGTTTGAGCCGGTACCCCAGAGCAGTCTAACAGGTGATCGGTCGAGGCCGTGCCATCGATGTCAACCTGTAACCCCATAGGAGGAGCTTTGGAAGCCGGAGCTTCCCGCCGGGGTTGTTTGGCTGGGGCAGGGTCTTCAGGGTCGAACCCAAGGGCCTCTCTCTGCTTTGAGGGAGATTTGCCCCTTGAAGACTTGCCCGAGGAATGTTTGGTTACCTGAGATCCATCCGGAGATGAAGACCTGGATGATGCTGATGCTGGATTATCTGTGGAAAACAGCACATGAAATTTAGCTGCTCGGTTCTGTAAGCCCCGTTTGGACATCAGAGAGCAGTATGGACAATCCGGAACCGAATGGTCAGGGCCCAAACATTTAAGACACCACTCATGGGTGTCTGTGACTGAAATAGTACCAGAGCACTTGGTGCATTTTTTAAAACCAGAAGATGGTTTCTCCATGAGGGAGAATTTGTAAAGGTCGGTAGGCCTTACAAAAAGAAATACACCAAGTGTGGAAAAAGAAAATTTTTTTTTTTTTTTTTAAAGAAACAAAGAAGTAAAGACCGGCGGTACCGGTTCGGAATCGGGGAAGGCAGATACGCGGTCAGAACAACTTTTAAAACAAGAAATTCTTCAGCGGTGACAGGAACACGACCTGCTGGCTCCGCGGAAAAAGAAGAACTGAGGAGAGTTGGTCAGGAAGGCGGAAAGGCATCGCGCATGCGCTGTGGGAAGCCCCAAAAGCTTTCCTATTGGAAAGCTGTGGAGCTTTCCCGCGCAGGCTCCGTCGGTACCGACGTACCCATATGTGAGGACTCATTCCTGCTTGTTCCTGGAGATATACCTTGTTAAATAAAAAGCAGTGCTATTTTTCTACTCTTACAAAACACTTGGTGTTCAAGAATTTTATCTAAACAAATTTCCCTATGTTCCATATCTCCAATATCTAAAAGGTCCACTACCCAAACTGATCTACTTATGTGCATTGCATTTGGAATATCAAGAACAAATGACCTGAAATTTTGCGCTCACTCTTTCTATCTCTCTACAGCTAGACCATCATCTACCCAGCCCCTGCAGCCTCCTCCTCACCATCAGCGGCAGCAGGAAGAGCAGTGATCTCCTCACGGTCTCTCAATGGTAGAGCACTGAGTCTCGGCACATCCTCAGGAACTATGGCCCGTGGCTGCCCCAAGGCCACAGAAGCATGGCGGCACACATGCTTGATTCGCGGACCTTGCACTGGAGACTCCAGACCCTGTAGGAGGAGAAATCAAATATTAGAAGTACAAGAGGCTGATATTAAAATTTTAAAAGCAAATTTCCTAAATTCAAAAGCCTGTTTAAGGTAATCAAGCTCTCTGAAAATAGGCTTCTAACTTTAGGTTCCCTAATTTAGGGCGGCTTAACTTTAGGTACCTATGACAGATGCCTTGATGCTGGAAATCAGCATCATATGCCTAATTTGCTTCCCTGACCTAAACGCCCCTACCACCGGACTCCATCCACTTTTCCTTACCACTTATTTGTATAGTGCTACAAGGTGAACACAGCACTGTACAGAGACATTTCCTGCTCATAAGAGTTTACAATCTAGTCAAGACAGACAACACAACTGGGGACTAGGATATATCTATCAAGGAGAATGGTAAGGACAACTGGAGACTAGGTACCTACAGTACATCTACTAACACAGCTGGTAAAGCACAGTTACTTACCTGTAACAGGTGATCTCTGGGAACAGCAGGAATAAGTCTTCACATATGGGTACGTCGGTACCGACGGAGCCTGCGCGGGAACGCTCCCCAGCTTCCCAAAAAGGAAAGCTTTCGGGAGCATCCCACAGCGCCTGCGCGCTGCCTTCCCGCCTTTCCTAATCAGCTCTCCTCAGTTCGAGTTTAAAGCTGAGACAATAGAGAGAGAGAGAGAGGAAAGGAAAGATAGAAAAGAGGTACAACTCCTAGGGGAGGTGGGAGGGTTGTGAAGACTTATTCCTGCTGTTCCCAGAGATCACCTGTTACAGGTAAGTAACTGTGCTATCTCCAGGAATGAGTCTTCACATATGGGGACTCCCTAGCTAAGATGCCTGGGAGATCCCCAAGGATATGAGACCCTGGGAAGGGTTCTACGTCCTCCTATGGATCTCAGGCATCCTTCCAGGGAAGGAGGGTAGGAGTTGTTTAAGAATGGAACAGGTGTTTGAGGACAGCCTGACCAAACAAGGCATCCCGGCGGGAGTCCTTGTCCAAGCAGTAATGGGCTGTGAAGGTATGAACCGAGGCCCAGGTGGCTGCTCGACAGATCTGGTCGATGGACACAGAATTTAGATGAGCCATAGAGGTGGCCATGGCCCTCACATTATGAGCTGTGACATGGCTCTCCAGAGAAAGGTTCTTACTCTGGTAGGCAAAAGAAATACACTGAGCAATCCAATTGGACAGTGTTCTCTTTGGGACTGGAAGTCCCAAATGAGAAGGATCAAAAGCAACAAAAAGCTGGGAAGACTTTCTATGTTGCTGTGTCCTTTGTAAGTAAAAGGCAAGAGCTCTTTTACAATCCAGAGTATGAAGATTCTTCTCTGCACTGGATGCATGAGGAGCTGGAAAAAGACAGGTAAATATACCTCTTGATTAAGATGAAAAGATGAGACCACTTTAGGCATAAAGTGTGGATTTGTCCTAAGGACTACCTTATCATGATGGAACCTTGTATAAGGTGGATTAGCCACTAAGGCCTACAGTTCACTGATGCGGCGAGCAGAAGTGACTGCAATGAGGAAAATAACCTTCCAGGAAAGAAATTTCAAGGAGGTAGTGGCTAAGGGTTCAAAAGGTGGCTTCATAAGCTGACCAAGAACCAAATTTAAGTCCCATGCCACCGGAGGAGGCCTAATGGGAGGTTTAGTTAAAGTTAGGCCTCTCATGAATCTTGCAATGAGAGGATGAGAGGAGATAGGTTGTCCATTGATGGGCTTAAGGGACGCTGCAATAGCACTCAAAAGGACTCTTACTGAATTTGTCTTAAGTCCTGCATTGGAAAGATGCAGGAGATAGTCTAACAGAGAAGTTAAAGGTAGTGCTAGAGGGTCAAGACCCTTTTCAGCACACCAAATGGAAAATCTTTTCCACTTAAAAGCATAGGAACGCCTGGTGGAAGGTTTTCTGGAAGCATGGAGGATATCCTTCACTTGCTGAGAAAGATTCAAGCCTTGAAGGTCTAGGCCTACAGTAATCAAGCTCTGAGGTGAAGGGACTTGGGGTTTGGGTGCCACAAAGTCCCTTCCTCCTGGGACAGAAGGTCTGGAGCAGCTCCCAAGTCCAGGGAGGGGGCTTGGGAGAGATGCAGAAGGAGAGGGTACCACACTTGGCGTGGCCAGCGTGGAGCTATGAGGATCATAGATCCTTGATCCCTCTGGAGTTTGAATAGAGTCTTGGGAATCAAGGGAATGGGTGGAAAGGCATACAGGAAGCACTGACCCCAATGAAGGAGGAAGGCATCCTTGGCCTGAACTCCCTGACACGGAATTCTGGAACAGAACCGGGGATGTTTGGCATTCCACGGACTTGCAAAGAGGTCTATGTCCGGGGTTCCCCATTCTTGGAAGATTCTGAGTACCTGATCCATATGCAGGGACCATTCGTGTGGAAGCAGAACTCGACTGAGTCTGTCTGCCCAAGAGTTTTGGATTCCTGGGAGGTATACTGCCAGGAGATGGATTTGATGCTCTCTGGCGAAGGCCCACAAAGCTTCGTTGCAAAGTGACAGAGAGCCAGTTCCTCCTTGCTTGTTTATGTAAAACATGGCTACTTGATTGTCCGTATGAATGAGGACTGTCTTTCTTGTAGCTGAGGAGGGTATGAAAGACCTTGAGAGCTAGAAAAACTGCTCGAAGTTCCAAGTGGTTGATATGAAGAGAGGTCTCCTGTGGGGACCAAGTGCCTTGAGTGGAGAGGTCTTGTAGATGAGCTCCCCAACCTGTTTGGGAGGCATCTGTTGTGAGGGTTGCTTGGGGCAACAACTGTTGGAAGGGGGACCCCAGCAACAGATTTTGAGTGGACATCCACCATTGGAGAGACCAAAAGACGTTTGGAGGTTGCTATTTGGTCTGAGAGAGCTCCTGAAGCTTGAGTCCACTGGGAGGACAAAGTCCATTGAGCTGCTCTCATGTGTAGGCGAGCATAGGGTACCACATGCACTGTGGAAGCCATGTGGCCTAGCAGTTGTAGCATCTCCCGGGCAGTTAAGTGGTTCTTTGACTGAATCTGGGAGGCTAACAGCACTAGACGTTGGCAACGGGCCTGAGGAAGGTAGGCCCTTGCAGTGGTGGTATCCAACCAGGCCCCTATGAATTCCAGGGACTGAGTAGGGGTGAGCTGGGGACTTTGGGAGGTTTACCACAAGTCCCAGATACTGCAGAATGCACCTTGTGCGGTCCAGGGAAATCTGGGCCTCTGACTGAGATGGAGCTCGGATGAGCCAGTCGTCCAGGTATGGGAAGACAAATATTCCCAGAGTGCGTAGAAATGCAGCAACTATTGCCATGCATTTGGTGAACACTCTCGGAGCAGAGGCCAGACCAAAAGGAAGCACTCTGTATTGGTAATGTTTTTCTTGGAAAAGAAAACGTAGGAATCTTCTGTGAGATGGATGGATGAGGACATGTGTGTACGCATCCTTGAGATCTAGAGAACAAAGCCAATCCTGACTTTGAAGGTATGGAAGGAGAGTGCCCAGAGAAAGCATCTTGAACTTCTCCTTGCATAGAAATTTGTTCAATTCTCTGAGATCTAAATGGGTCTGTACCCACCGTCTTCTTCGGAATGAGAAAATAGGGGGAGTAGAACCCTGACCCTTGTTGAAGAAGAGGAACTTCTTCTATTGCCCCTTGGGCAAGAAGTGTAGTCACCTCCTGACCTAGAAGGTCGAGAAGAGATGTGGGAGAATTGAAGTCTCTCACCATGGTGTGGGGAGGAAGGTCTGAGAAATGAAGTTTGTAGCCCTCTCTTATGATGGAGAGGGTCCACTGCTCTGATGTGATTTGCTCCCATCTGGGAGCAAAATGAGCTAACCTTCCTGGAATGGTGAGAGGTTCTGGCTGTTGTAGAGCCAGAAAGGCTAAGTTCTCTAGCATCAAGTCAAAAACCCTGAGGAGGTTGGGACTGCTGAGTTGCAGCAGCCCCTGTAGACTTAGGCCTGGCCTGCTTAGGTTGCTGACGCTTAGTGGCAAAGCGACCTGTAGAAGATTGTTGGCCAGAAGTAGAAGGAAATCTGCCCTTTTTGAAAAAAGACTTTTTAAAAATCTTTTTCTTGGCAGGAATGGAGGTTGACTTTGAAAGTCTATCCAGAGCAGAGTTCTCTGCATCCATTTGAGTGGCTTTTATTTGCCACTCTTTGCCAAATAGAGTTTCACCTGTACAGGGCAGATTTCCTAAGCCATCTTGAACCCAGGGTTCTAAATCAGAAGCCTGGAGCCAAGCAATTCTGCGAGCAGCTATGGCAATGCCTGAGGCTTTGCTGGCACCTTCAAAAGAGTCAAAAGCTGCCCTGTTGGAAAACTTTGAAATGTCTTGAGTATGCTTAAGCCAAATGAGGAATTCGTCCCTTTTATCTTCTGGAAGAAAAGGGAGGAAGTTGTGCAGTTTTTGTGCAACTTCTTTTAGAAACATACCCATGTAAAGGCTATATGAGTTGATTCTGGCAATAAGCATACTGGCTTGGAAGATTTTCCTACCAAAAGCATCCAAGGTCCTGCATTCTCTTCCTGGAGGAGCAGAAGACTGTCTCTTTGTACTCTTTATCCTCTTCATAGCTGACTGCACCACAATGGAATGGTGAGGAAGCCGAGTTTTCTGAAATCCAGGACAAGGAGGGACACGATACATAGTGTCCAATCTGCGAGAATGAGGAGAGAGAGTGAGAGGAGTCTCCCATAAATCAATCATGTGTTCATGAAGAATCTCATGAATTGGTAAGGTGACTGCCTCTCTAGGAGCCTTAGAGTATCCTAAAATATCTAATTTTTTTGCTCTAGGCTCCAATTCAGAGGTTACTGAAATAGAAAGTCCTTTAGCTACTTCTCTTATGAAGTCTTGAAAGGACAAGTCCTCTGGAGGAGACATTCTTCTTTTTGGAGAAGGCGGCTCTTCAGGAAGGGCTATGGATACTTCAGGAGACTCATCTGATGAATCAGAATCACCAGAGGAATTGAAGTATCGCCTGTCAGGGTGCTCTTCTAACGCTCGATACGCGTATCGAGCGGTATCGGCATCGGGCATCCTTGGTACCGGATCAGTACCGAGAAGTAGCCCTGGACAAGGAACCGCTGCAGCCGGTATCCTGGTCGATGTCGATGCAGTCGGTACCTGTATTGGTGCTGGTGCCGGTACCGGAGCCGATACCGACAACGGAGTTTGTTGTGGTACCATCGGCGTCGCAGCTTGAATGAAGGCCGTGATAGCCCGCTGCATGGGCAGAACATTCTGATCCATCGACGCCATGAATGCCTGGAAATCGGTACCAGGTGATCGGTCGAGGCCGTGCCATCGATGTCAACCTGTAACCCCATAGGAGGAGCTTTGGAAGCCGGAGCTTCCCGCCGGGGTTGTTTTGCTGGTGCAGGATCCTCGAGGGCAAGCCCGGAGGCATCTCGATGTTTAGAGGGAGATCTACCCTTCGAGGACCTGCTAGGTTTGTGTTTGGTTACCTGAGATCCATCAGGAGAAGAAGACTTGGAAGATGTCGATGCTACCGACGCTTCATCAGCGGGAAACAGCACATGGAGCTTAGCTGCTCGGTTCTGTAAACCCCGTTTAGACATTAGAGAGCAGGACGGACAATCCGGAGTGGAGTGTTCAGGACCCAAACATTTAAGACACCATTCATGGGTATCTGTAACAGAAATAGTACCGCTACACTTAGTGCATTTTTTGAACCCGGAGGCTGGTTTTTCCATGAGGGAAATTTTCTTGTGGGCCCTGAGGCCCAAGAAGAAAAATACACTAAGTGAGGAAAGTATAGATTTTTTTTTTTTTTTTTTAAAGAAAGAAAGAAAAAGACCGGCGGTACCGGTCCGGAGTCGGGGAAGGCAGACACGCGACCAAAGAAATAAAATAAAATAAAGAACTTCTTCAGCGGTGACAGGGCTCAACCTGCTGGCTCCGCGGCAAAGAAGAACTGAGGAGAGCTGGTTAGGAAAGGCGGGAAGGCAGCATGCAGGTGCTGTGGGATGCTCCCAAAAGCTTTCCTTTTTGGGAAGATGGGGAGCGTTCCCGTGCAGGCTCCGTCGGTACCGACGTACCCATATGTGAAGACTCATTCCTGCTTGTTTCTGGAGATAAAAAAATTAGGTGTTCAAACAGTGAATTTTTTTCAGAGAACATCAGCCTGTAAGCTAATAAGAATGTGAGGACTTATTCATACCAACACCTTACGCCTAGGGGAATTTACCTGCAACTTTGGTTTCTGTCCATCCACTCCAGGAGACACTGTCATCTTCCTCATGCTGGTGTCTTGGCTGTTGTCCACTACTGCTGGTACAGAGACCGCTACAACCGCAGCCAGTGACTCCACTACCTTCTCTTCCTCTGCTGGGACAGGGGAAGGAGAATGGGGGACAGGGGAAGGAGAATGGGGGACAGGGGAAGGAGAATGGGGGACAGGGGAAGGAGAATGGGGGACAGGGGAAGGAGAATGGGGGACAGGGGTAGGAGAATGGGGGACAGGGGAAGGAACCTGAGGAGAGGACTGATGGGAAAAGCAGGTTTCATCATTTTGCTCAATAAAAATACATTGGAATCCTAGTTAAATGGCAACTGCAAAATATAGTCACATTCATTTTGTTACATCTCAACAGATAAATTACTAGTTTGGATTATATTGAGAAAGAAATTTCATATAGAAATAAAGTAGCCTATCTCACAGATTGCACATGTGCGCACATATGGTATTACACCAAAAAAGCAAAGCAAAAACATAACATTTGGCCTATCAATATACTCATGGATCCCCCAACACATGGAAAGCGTAGTTACTCACCTGTAACAGGTGATCTCTGGGAACTGCAGGAATTTAGTCTTCATATATGGGTTTCGTCGGTACTGACGGAGCCTGCGCGGGAACGCTCCCCAGCGTCCACTAGAAAAGCTTTTGGGAGCATCCCACAGTGTCTGCGTGCTGCCTTCCCGCCTTTCCAACTGTCCCTCTCCAGTTGAGTTTATAACTGAGACGAGAGAGAGAGAGAGAGATACCACTCCTAGGGGAGGTGGGCGGATTGTGAAGACTAAATTCCTGCTGCTCCCGGAGATCACCTGTTACAGGTGAGTAACTATGCTATCTCCAGGAACAAGCAGGAATGTAGTCTTAACATATGGGGACTCCCTAGCTGCAGATGCCAGGGAGATGGCCCCAGGAAGTGAAAGGGCCATACATCCCCCATGGATCTCTGGCATCCTACCAGGGACGGTGGGTAGGTGTTGATTAAGTCTGAAAAAGGTGTTGAAGAACAGCCTGGCCAAACAAGGCATCCCAGCGGGAGTCCTTATCTAAGCAGTAGTGGGCTGTGAAGGTATGTACCGAAGCCCAAGTAGCTGCTCGACAGATGTCGTCAACAGACACAGAGTGAAGATGAGCCACTGAGGCCGCCATGGCTCTCACATTGTGAGCTGTGACATGGCCTTCAAGAGGAAGGTTCTTACTCTCATGCGCAAATGATATGCACTGAGAAATCCAGTTAGATAGAGTTCTTTTGAAAACTGGAAGTCCCAAATGACTAGGATCAAAGGCAACAAAGAGTTGAGAAGATTTTCGATGTTGCTGTGTCCTTTGCAAGTAAAAGGCTAAAGCTCTTTTACAGTCCAAGGTATGAAGGTTCCTTTCTGCAGTGGGGGCATGAGGCCTCGGAAAGAATACAGGAAGGTAAACTGCTTGGTTTAAATGAAAAGGCGAAACCACCTTTGGCATAAAGGGTGGATGAGTCCTAAGAACTACCTTATCATGGTGGCTTAATGGGAGACTTTGTTAAAAGAAGGCCTCTCATAGACCTCGCTATGAGAGGAAATAGGTTGTCCACTTAAGAGGCTTGTAAGAAGCTGCAATAGCACTAAGATGGACTCTTACTGAATTTGTCTTAAGACCCGCATTTGACAAGTGAAGGAGATACTCTAGTATTGATTCCAGAGGTATTACAAGAGGGATAAGACCCTTCTGCGAGCACCATATGGTAAACCTTTTCCACTTAAAGGCGTATGAGCGTCTTGAAGAGGGTTTCCTAGAAGCATGAAGGATATCCTTTACCTGTTGGGAAAGGTTGAGATCCTGAAGTTCTAGGCTTTCAGCAACCAGGCCCTGAGATGCAGAGGCTGGAGATTGTGATGCCACAGCATCCCGTCCTCTTGGGAGAGAAGATCTGGAGCAGATCCCAACTCCAGAGGCGGAGCTTGAGAGAGATGTAGAAGCAGAGGGTACCACGTCTGCCGTGGAGCTATGAGAATCATGTGACCTCTGTCGCTCTGAAGCTTGACTAGTGTTTTGGGGATGAGGGGAATGGGTGGGAAGGCATATAGGAAAGTCTTGACCCCAGTGAAGGAGGAAGGCATCCCTTGCCTGACAATGTCGAGCCGGAATTCTGGAACCGAACCGGGGAAGTTTGGTATTTAACAGACTTGCAAAGTGGTCTATGTCCGGGGTTCCCCAAATTTGAAATATTTGGGCAACCTGGTCTGTATGGAGAGACCATTCGTGCGGTAGAAGAACTCGACTGAGTTGGTCTGCCAAAGAGTTTTGAATGCCTGGAAGATACACCGCAAAGAGATGAATCTGATGCTCTCTGGCGAGGGCCCATAGTCGCAAAGCTTCGTTGCATAATGACAGAGAGCCTGTTTCTCCCTGCTTGTTCACATAGAACACGGCTACTTGATTGTCTGTTTGAACTAGGACTGTCTTGTAGCTGAGCTGGGCATGAAATACTCGAAGAGCAAGGAAGATTGCTCTGAGTTCTAGGTGGTTGATGTGAAAACAGGCCTCCTGTGGAGTCCAGGTACCCTGGGTAGAGCAATCATGCAGGTGAGCTCCCTATCCCACCTGAGATGCATCTGTTGTTAGGGTGGCTTGGAATAGGGGTTGCTGGAAAGGAGACACCACCAGAAGATTTCTGAGTGATTGCCACCATTGGAGGGACGAAATAAGACGATCTGAGTTTGCTATTTTGTCCGATAGGCAACCTGAGGCCTGTCTCCACTGAGTGGATAAAGTCCACTGGGCTGCTCACATGTGGAGGCGAGCATAAGGAACCACATGTACGGTGGATGCCATGTGGCCCAGCAGTTGTAGCATTTCTCGAGCAGTGAGATAAGGCTTGAGCACTGCTTGGGAAGCTAGTTGCACTATGCGAAGACAGCGGGGCTGCGGAAGGAAAGCCCTTGTCTGTCTGGTATCCAGATGAGCTCCTATGAACTCTAGGGACTGAGTGGGAGCAAGATTGGATTTTGGAAGGTTTATGACCAGTACCAAATACTGAAGGATTTGCATTGTGCGAAACAGAGCAGAGCTGGCTTCTGGCACTGTAGGGGCTCGAATGAGCCAGTCGTCTCTAAGTAAGGGAAGACAAATATTCCCAGTGTGCGAAGAAATGCAGCTACCACAGTCATGCATTTTGTGAACACTCTTGGTGCAGAAGCCAGGCCAAAGGGAAGAATCCTGTACTGGAACTGCTTTCCTTGAAACAGGAATCGGAGGAATCTCCTGTGATTTGGATGGATGATAATATGAGTATACGCATCCTTGAGATCTAGAGAACAAAGCCAATCCTGACTTTGAAGGTATGGTAGCAGAGTTCCCAGAGAGAACATTTTGAACTTCTCTCAAAACAGATATTTGTTCATTTCTCTGAGGTCTAAAATGGGCCTGTTTTCTTTGGAATAAGGAAATAGGGGGAGTAGAACTCTGTACCCTGTTGGGGAATGGGTACTTCCTCTATTGCTCCTTGAGCAAAGAGTGTCATGACTTCTTGACCTAAGAGACTGTCGAGAGAGGTCTGAGAATTGAACTGTCTTACAATTGTAGGAGGGGGCATGCTGTGAAAATGAAGCTTGTACCCCCCTCTAGGACAATGGACAGAGTCCAATTTTCTGCTGTTATTTGGTACCATCTGTGGGTAAAATGACAACCTGTCTGGGATGGTCGAGGGTTCTGGACCATTCAGGGGCAGGAAGGCAAAGTTCTCTAAAAAGGAGGGAAAGCCCCTGAGGAGGTTGAGCCTGCTGAGCTGGCTGAGGTTTTGCAGCTTTTAGCTTCTTTTGTTGTCTAGGTTGTTGCTGTTGTCCTTTTTGGGCAGTCTGACCTGGACGGTGTCCCTGTTGGGTATAGGATGGATAAAACTTCTTTTTCTTATTGAAAGAAGGTTTTTTAGAGGATCTCTTCTTTGCAGGATCGGCTGTAGATTTGGACAATCTATCTAATGTGATATTGTCAGAATCTCTCTCATTAGCCTTCTCCTGCCAATTCTTGCCAAAGAGATTTCCTCCAGTGCAAGGAATGTTTCCTAATTTATCCTGTGCCCAAATTTCCAATTCAGACGCCTGAAGCCAGGCAATCCGACGTGCACCAATGGCAATAGCAGAGGTTCTGCTTATGAACGCAAAACAGTCAAAGGCTGCACGATTTACAAACTTGGAAACATCCTGAGCATGTTTGACAAGAGTAAGATAGTCTTGTCTTTTGTCATCAGGAAGAAGGGGACTCATAAGCTCCAAGTCTCCTGTGACTGCTTTAAGGAACATTCCCATATACAAGATATAAGAACTGATCCTAGCTGAGAGCATGGAAGCTTGGAAGTATCGATGCCCAAAGGCATCGAGAGTCCTACATTCACGACCTGGAGGATTGGATGCATGTCTCTCTGCACTTTTCATCCTTCTCATGGCTGATTCCACCACCATTGAATGGTGTGGTAATTGAGATTTTTGAAAGCCAGGACAAGGTGGAACTCGATACATGGTTAGATAGCATTTGTCACATTCCTCCTCGCTTCTCACCACCAGCAAAATATTGTCTAGTAGACAACTTTTTGGTGGTGGTGAGAATCAAGGAGGAATGTGACACATTCTATCTACCCTTCTGATGTCTAGGACATCTGTACCTTGCCCACTCACAATCTTAAATGACAGAGGTGTAAGGCAGGGGTCTCCAAATCCAGCCCTGGAGGGCCACAAACCAGTCAGGTTGGCAGGATCTCTCTAATGCATATATATCTCATGCATATTCATTAGGGATATCCCGAAAACCTTCAGGGTTGTGGACCTCCAGGACCGGATTTGAGTAGCTCTGCTTTAGGGTATTGGAGAATTTCCAGCGCCTTTGCCCTAGGCTCTTTTTCAGGAGCTACTGTGATGGAAAGGCCTCGGGCCACATTACAGATAAAGTCCTGAAAGGACATATCTTCTGGCAGAGACATTCTGTGCTGAGAAGAGGAATCCTCGGGGAGAAGTATTCTTGCATCGGCAGAGTCGGAGTCTTCAGACTCAGAGGATTCAAAATACCTCCGATCTGGGTGATCGTGCAAAGCATGGTACTGGTATCGATCAAAGTCAGTATTGGGTTGCTCTGGTACCGATCTGTTGATGCCGGAGACAGAGGCATGACTCGGTATGGGTGGCATACCCGCCGATGTCGATGCAGACGGTACCGGTATCGGTTGAGGTGTCTGAAACGGTTTCAACGGTGCCGAAGCCGTGAGAAGAGCCACTAGACTGCATTCGATAGCAAGGAATCTCTGGTCTATCGACGCTGCCGATGCTTGGGTGTCGGTACCGGTAGAAGTGGCCGAAGCCCCAGAGCATGGCGCCAGTAATTCTGTTGAGGTTGAGGCCTCGAGAACATCCTGGAGCCCCTTTAATGCTTTGGAAGCCGAAGCCTCCCGCCAGGGCAGTTTTGCCTGTGAAAATTCCTCAAGGGCAAAGCCAGGGGCATCTCAATACTTAGGAGATCTAACCCTTTGAGGACCAGCTAGATTTATGTTTAGTAACCTGAGATCCACGGGAGGAAGATGAGGCCCTGGAGGATGTCGATGCAACAGACGCCGCGTCTGAGGAAAAAAGGGTGCTAAGTTTAGCAGCTCGGTTCTGCCGGCCCCTTTTAGACATCATTTCACAGGAGAGGCACTCTGAAATAGAGTGGTCAGGACCTGAACATTTGAGACACCAATCATGGGTATCGGTGACGGAAACGGTACCGCCACATTTAGAACATTTCTTAAAACCTGATGTTGGTTTTCCCATATTTAAGGAAAATTGGGCCTAGTGCCCAAAATGGTGCCTAGCACCACGGAAAAAAGTTTCTGAAGTAAAACACCTCAGAACACTTTTTTTTTCTTCTTTTTTCAGAAGAATGAATGAATGAACCGGCGGTACCGGTATAGCGTCGAGGGAAGGCAGACGCAACCACAAGATTAGAGACCAGAGACAACATTTTTCTGTGGTGACAGGGTATGCGACCTGTCAGCTCCGCAGAAAACGAAGAACTGGAGAGGGACAGTTGGAAAAGGCAGCACGTAGACGCTGTGGGATGCTCCCAAAAGCTTTCCTATTGGACGCTGGAGAGCATTCCCGCACAGGCTCCATCGGTACCGACGATACCCATATGTGAAGACTACATTCCTGCTTGTTCCTGGAGATAATATTTTGTGAATTGGGATACTATCACACAGACATGGTGATCTCCTAAGTCTATTTTTCTAATTTGGGAAAACACAACTAAAAACAATATAGCTCTTCTATGATTAAGCTCATGTTCTAATAAATCAGATAATAGTTGGGCAATTCATTTTGCCAATTTAAACTTTCACTGAGGCCTTAGTAGCCACTTAAAGTGCTTACTGCATCACCTTTGACCAATACAGAATTCTATTGAGCTGACTACAAGTTGCAGACTAGGAGGCAGAGGTTTATTGCCAGCCAATTATGAGCACTCCTGGCTGGAAAGAGTCTGTATTTGTACTTATTGAATTAATTTGCACTAAGTATAGACAAAGAAGTTGCTGAAGATGAGATCTGTTGCCCATCAATACTTGCCAACTGCCATGAACCATCCACAATCCTTGTTCTCCTTCCCTGTGCCACAAAGGTCACTTTGGAGGTCATTTTTACAAATAAAACAGATGTTTCTGTGCAGAAATGGCTCATAAAAATAGCAGTAGCATACTTATACATTATGTACACAACACTATTTCATACATACTTTTACCCAAGACAAGCAGAGGTCCTGCTGGTAGAAGAGCTGGGGAAGAGTTTGGGTTGAAATGCTTACTTTTATATTTTCAAACATATGCAAAAATGTGGCATGCACACATGTAAATTTGTGCGTGCAGTTTTGATGGACAATTTAAAGAGAAAATATGTGCATATTTTCCCTCTGAAGATTAATGTACCTTATGCAAATACTTGCTACATGTTATGCAGCCTGCTGAGAGTAATTTTGTTCAGCTTTACCTCCAGGGCTCTCATAAAATTGTGCACAGGTATATGCACATAAAATATACATGTGCTGTAAGATGAGACTGCACTCTCAAGAAGTGCACATATAGTCATTCCCAAGAATGGAGTTGTGAAGTACCCACTTATCTAAAAATTTTAGATTGTTTACAACGCAAAGCTGTATTTTCTCTGATGTGGTACCAAGTCACTGGAATGCTTTACCAGATGAATTAAAGATTATTCAGATTTATCATTTATACAGCAATTGAAAACCCAATTTATTACATATCTGATTTGGACTGTAAATATGGGAATGTGTAGATTAGGAAAAAAAAATTAATGGTTGGGGGATGAGTTTGTTTGTTTTTATTAATGTTTATACTCGTAACTTGTTTATTAACCTCATGACACAAATTTCCATAACTCATGAGTCTATAATATTCATAGGCACACTAGAATCTTCATCCTATTGAGCCATACATAAAATATATATTTAGATGTGTACCCCTTCTTTCGTCTTTAACTAATCAGTTAACACTTATACAAGTATTAAAAGTGTTATAAAGCACAGTTACTTACCTGTAACAGGTGATCTCTGGGAACAGCAGGAATTAGTCCTCACTTATGGGTACGTCGGAACCGATGGAGCCTGCGCGGGAAAGCTCCCCAGCTTCCCAGAAAGGAAGCTTTTGGGGCCTCCCACTGCACATGCGCGCTGCCTTCCCGCCTTCCTGACCAGCTCACCTCAGTTCGAGTTTA
Organism: Ichthyophis bannanicus; assembly: GCA_033557465.1. NCBI lineage: Eukaryota > Metazoa > Chordata > Amphibia > Gymnophiona > Ichthyophiidae > Ichthyophis > Ichthyophis bannanicus. The sequence goes on from CM066044.1 coordinate 259,604,676, forward strand.
TAGCTGAGACAATAGAGAGAGGAAAGGAAGATAGATAGAAGATACAACTCCTAGGGGAGGTGGATGGGTTGTGAGAACTAATTCCTGCTGTTCGCAGAGATCACCTGTTACAGGTAAGTAACTGTGCTATCTCCAGGAACAAGCAGGAATAAGTCCTCACTTATGGGGACTCCCTAGCTAAGATGCCTGGGAGATCCCCTCCCAAGGGTTCACCATCTTCGTATGGATCTCAGGCATCCATCCAGGGAAGGTGGGCAGGAGTTGTTCAAGTATGGAACAGGTGTTTGAGGACAGCCTGACCAAACAAGGCATCCCGGCGGGAGTCCTTGTCCAAACAGTAATGGGCTGTGAAGGTATGAACCGAGGCCCAGGTGGCTGCTCGACAGATCTGATCTATGGATACAGAGTGAAGATGAGCCATAGAAGTGGCCATGGCTCTCACATTGTGAGCTGTGACATGGCCTTCCAGAGAAATGTTTTTAGTCTGGTAAGCAAAGGAAATACACTGAGCAATCCAATTGGAAAGTGTACGTTTGGAGACTGGAAGTCCCAAATGAGAAGGATCAAAAGCCACAAAAAGTTGGGAAGACTTTCGATGTGGCTGAGTCCTGTTGAGGTAAAAGGCAAGAGCTCTTTTACAATCTAAAGTATGAAGGTTCCTCTCTGCACTGGATGCATGAGGAGCCGGAAAAAAGACAGGTAGATATACCTCCTGATTAAGATGAAAAGGCGAGACCACTTTGGGCATAAAGTGGGGATTCGTCCTAAGGACCACCTTATCATGATGAAATCTGGTATAAGGTGGATGAGCCACTAAGGCCTGTAGTTCACTGATGCGGTGAGCCGAAGTGACTGCAATAAGGAAAATGACCTTCCAGGAAAGAAATTTCAAGGAGGTAGAAACCAACGGTTCAAAAGGTGGCTTCATAAGCTGACCTAGAACTAGGTTCAAATCCCATGCTACCGGAGGAGGCCGGATGGGAGGTTTGGTTAGAGTCAGGCCTCTCATGAACCGTGAGATAAGAGGATGAGAGGAGACAGGTTGTCCATTTATTGGTTGTCCATTTATTGGTTGTAAAGATGCTGCAATAGCACTCAAATGGACTCTTACTGAATTTGTCTTAAGGCCTGCATTGGAAAGATGCAGGAGATAGTCTAATAGAGAATTCAAAGGAAGTGCTAGAGGGTCAAGACCCTGTTGAGCACACCAAATGGAAAAGCGTTTCCATTTGAAAGCATAGGAACACCTCGTGGAGGGTTTCCTAGAGGCATGAAGGATATCTTTCACTGGTTGAGAAAGATTGAAGTCATGAAGGCTTAGGCCTTCAGTAACCAAGCTCTGAGGTGTAGGGACTTGGGGTTTGGGTGCCACAAAGTCCCTTCCTCCTGAGAGAGAAGGTCTGGCGCAGCTCCCAGGTCCAGGGAGGGTCCCTGGGAGAGATGCAGAAGTAGAGGGAACCACACTTGGCGTGGCCAGCGTGGAGCTATGAGGATCATCGATCCGTGATCCCTCTGGAGTTTGAACAGAGACTTGGGAATCAAAGGAATGGGTGGAAAGGCACATAGGAATTCCTGACCCCAATGTAGGAGAAAGGCGTCGTTGGCCTGAGCTCTCTGGAACAGAACCGGGGAAGTTTGGCATTCCACGGACTTGCAAAGAGGTCTATGTCCGGGGTTCCCCATTCCTGAAAGATTCTGTTTATCTGGTCCATATGTAGGGACCATTCGTGTGGAAGCAGAACTCGACTGAGTCTGTCTGCCCAAGAGTTTTGAACCCCTGGAAGATACACTGCCAGAAGATGAATTTGATGCTCTCTGGCGAAGGCCCATAATCTGAGAGCTTCGTTGCAAAGCGACAGAGAGCCTGTCCCTCCTTGTTTGTTTATGTAGAACATGGCCACCTGATTGTCTGTATGGACTAGGATGGTCAGGTTGACTAGGAGGGTATGGAAGACTTTGAGGGCAAAGTAGATTGCTCGCAGTTCCAGGAGGTTGATGTGAAGGGTGGTCTCTTGTGGAGACCAAGCACCCTGAGTGGAGAGGTGTTGAAGATGGGCTCCCCACCCTGTTTGGGAGGCATCTGTTGTGAGGGTTGTTTGGGGCAACAAAGGTTGGAAGGGGGCCCCCAACAACAGATTCTTGGTGGACATCCACTATTGGAGGGACCAAAACAGACGCTTTGAGGTGAGTATTTGTCGGAGAGCGCTCCTGATGCCTGAGTCCACTGGGTGGCCAAGGTCCATTGAGCTGCTCTCATATGAAGACGAGCGTAGGGTACCACGTGTACCGTGGAGGCCATGTGGCCCAGAAGTCGCAGCATTTCTCTGGCTGTCAAGTGACTGCTGGACTGAGCTTGGGAGGCCAAGCACACCAGACGTTGGCCCCGGACTTGAGGTAGGTAGACCCTTGCAGTGGTGGTGTCCAACTGGGCCCCTATGAATTCCAGAGACTGAGTAGGGATAAGTTGAGACTTGGGAAGGTTTATCACCAGTCCCAGATACTGCAGAATGTGCCTTGTGCGGTCCAGGGAAATCTGGGCCTCTGACTGAGATGGAGCTCGGATGAGCCAGTCGTCCAGATATGGGAATACAAAAATTCCCAGACCTCTTAGAAATGCGGCAACAACTGCCATGCATTTGGTGAACACTCTTGGAGCAGAGGCTAGACCGAAGGGAAGTACTCTGTACTGGAAATGTTTTCCCTGAAACAGATATTTTCTGTGGGATGGGTGGATGAGTATATGTGTGTACGCATCCTTGAGATCTAGAGAACAAAGCCAATCCTGACTCTGAAGGTATGGAAGGAGAATGCCTAGAGAAAGCATTTTGAATTTCTCCTTGTACAGAAATTTGTTCAATTCTCTCAGATCTAGGATAGGTCTGAATCCCCCTGTCTTCTTTGTTATGAGAAAATAAGGGGAGTAGAATCCTGTCCCTTGTTGAAGAAGAGGAACCTCTTCTATTGCCCCTTGGGCAAGGAGAGAAGAGACTTCCTGATCCAACAGGCCCAGGAGAGATGGGGGAGAATTGAAGTGCCTCACCATGGTATATGGAGGAAGGTTGGAAAAATGAAGTTTGTAGCCCTCTCTGATGATAGAGAGGGTCCAGTGCTCTGATGTAATTTGCCCCCATCTGGGAGCAAAGTGAGCTAACCTTCCGGGAATGGTGAGGGGCTCTGGTTGTTCTAGAGCCAGAAATGTTAAGTTCTCTAGGGGCAAGTCAAAACCCCTGAGGGGGTTGAGCCTGCTGAGGAGTGGTAGACGCTGCAGGCTTTGACCTTGCCTGTTTAGGTTGCTGACGTTTAGCAGCAAAGCGAGGCTGAGAAGATTGTTGGCCAGTATTTGTGGAAAATCTGGCCTTCTTGTAGTAAGGCCTCTTGAAAGACTTTTTCTTGGCAGGAGTAGAGGTAGACTTAGAAAGTCTATCTAATGTAGCATTTTCTGCGTCCATTTGAGTGGCTTTAATATGCCAGTCCTTACCAAATAAGTTCTCACCTGTACAGGGCAGATTCCGTAAGCCATCCAGGACCCAGGGTTCTAGGTCAGAGGCCCGGAGCCAAGCAAGTCGTCAGGCTGCAATGGCAATGCCCGAAGCTCTACCGGCACCTTCAAAGGAATCAAAGGCTGCTCTGTTGGAGAACTTAGAAACATCTAGAAGCTGTTTCACTATAGAAATGAACTCCTCCTTTCTATCCTCCGGGATAAAGGGGGCAAAATGCCGTACCTTTAGGGCAAGTTCCCTGAGAAACATGCCCATATACAGACTGTAAGAATTAATCCTGGCTATAAGCATACTAGCCTGGAAAAGTTTCCTGCCAAAAGAGTCTAGGGTCTTACATTCTCGCCCTGGAGGGGTAGAAGAGTGCCTTTTGGTGCTCTTAATCTTTTTCAGCGCAGACTTCACCACAATGGAATGGTGAGGCAGCTGAGTCTTTTGAAACCCAGGAGGAGGAGGGACCTGGTACATGGTGTCTAACCTACGAGAGTAAGGAGACGTTAGAGGAGCCTCCCATAAGTCCATCAAGTGTTCTTGAAGGATTTCATGGATAGGCAGGGTGACTGCCTCTTTAGGAACCTTAGGGTATCCTAAAATATCCAATTTCTTTGACCTAGGTCAGCGATGGCGAACCTATGGCACGCGTGCCAGCTGTGGCACGCGAAGGCCTTGCAGCTGGCACGCGTGAAGGTCCGCAAAAAAAGAAAAAGCGGGCTCTGGCTGCTGCCGCGGACGCGGCAGCATGCAGTGTCCCGCGGGGCCCCCTCCGCCCGCTAAGCCCCTCTGCAAGGGCTTTCAGATTCGCGAGGGAGACAGCGTCTCCCTCGCGTCTCTGTTAAGCCCGCAGGGGTTAATGGGAAATTTCCCATCAGCCCCTTTAGACGCGAGGGACTGATGGGAAATTTCCCATTAGCCCCTGCGGGCTTAACCGAGACGCGAGGGAGACGCTGTCTCCCTCGCGAATCTGAAAGCCCTTGCAGAGGGGCTTAGCGGGCGGAGGGGGCCCCGCGGGACACTGCATGCTGCCGCGTCCGCGGCAGCAGCCAGAGCCCGCTTTTTCTGTTTTTAAATATGCCGGGGGGGGGGGGTTAGGACTGCTAATGGGCTAGGGGGGGGGGGTTAGGACTGCTAATGGGCTGGGGGGGGGGTTGGACTGCTAATGGGCTGGGGGGGGGGGTTAGGACTGCTAATGGGCTAGGAGGGGGGGGGTTAGGACTGCTAATGGGCTAGGGGGGGTTAGGACTGCTAATGGGCTGTGGGCTGATGGGGGCTGTCTGGAAATGGGGTGATGGGGGGTTAGGACTGCTAATGGGCAGGGGGGGGTTAGGACTGCTAATGGGCTGGGGGGGGTTAGGACTGCTAATGGGCTAGGAGGGGGGGTTAGGACTGCTAATGGGCTAGGGGGGGTTAGGACTGCTAATGGGCTGTGGGCTGATGGGGGCTGTCTGGAAATGGGGTGATGGGGGGTTAGGACTGGTAATGGGCTATGGGGGGGGGTTAGGACTGCTAATGGGCTAGAGAGGGGGGTTAGGACTGCTAATGGGCTGGGGGGTTAGGACTGCTAATGGGCTAGGGGGGGGTTATGACTGCTAATGGGCTCGTGGGGGGGGTTAGGACTGCTAATTGGCGAGTAGGGGGGGTTAGGACTGCTAATGGGCTGGGGGGGGTTAGGACTGCTAATGGGCTAGGGGGGGGTTAGGACTGCTAATGGGCTAGGAGGGGGGGGTTAGGACTGCTAATGGGCTAGGGGGGGGGTTAGGACTGCTAATGGGCTAGGGGGGGTTAGGACTGCTAATGGGCTGTGGGCTGATGGGGGCTGTCTGGAAATGGGGTGATGGGGGTTAGGACTGGTAATGGGCTATGGGGGGGGTTAGGACTGCTAATGGGCTAGAGAGGGGGGGTTAGGACTGCTAATGGGCTGGGGGGGGGGTTAGGACTGCTAATGGGCTGATGGGGAGGGGTTAGGACTTGAGGTGGGCTGTTGGGTGGGGTAAGGACTGGAAAAGGGCTGATGGGGGGTTAACACTGGAGGTGGTCTTAAGCGCTTAGGACGTGAAATCGGCTCTGGGGGGGTTTAGGACTGATAATGGGCTATGGGGGGGCTGGGACAAGAAATGGGCTGATGGGGAGGGGTTAGGACTTGAGGTGGGCTGATGGGGTTAGGACTGGTAATGGACTGTGGGCTGATGGGGGGGTTAGGACTGGCAATGGGCTATGGGGGGCTGACTGGAAGTGGGGGGTTAGGACTGGTAATGGGTTATAGGGGGGGGGGCTTAAACTGAAAATGGGGTGATGGGGGGTTAGGACTGGAAGTGGGTTGATGAGGGGGGGATAGGACTGGTATTGGGTTGGGGGGCTGCTAGGACTGGAAATGGGCTGATGCAGGGACTAGAAGGGAATGGATGCTGGGTGAGGCTGGAACTAGAAGGGAGCTGGTGTTGGTGGAGGATTAGAATGGGATGGGGCTGGGAGAGTAAAATGGAGAGGGGAAAAATATTTTGTGTGGGAGGGATAAAAAATCTACAATTGGCCGGGTATTGGGAGAGTAAGTGGGGATTGAGGATGGAGGGGTAAATTTTGAGTAGATGAAATAGGAATGAGGAAAGAGCCAAAGGAGAAAGATTAGTATGTTAAAGCAGATGTAGAGAGAGAATGGAAAAAAAAAAACAAGAAGACAGAAGAAAGGACAAATGGACAGCAGATGGAGAGTTAGCAGAAGACACGAAGAAGAAACCAGAAGAAAGTGGCTGGAACAATTGCAACTGAAAAAAAATGCACAAAAGGTAGAAAAATATCTCTTTATTTTGAATTTATTAACTGGAATATGTCAGCTCTGGGAAATGTGCATCATTAATTTTTGCGCTTTGTTTAGTACAAGAGGAAATTAATATATAGTTTTATTTCTACAGTGTTGTTGTATATTCCAAGTTTGGCTTTTGGGGTTCCCAGTTTAATTATTGTCTTCCTGTTTCTAAATTGTGATTCCTTGTTTGGTGATGGTCTGTTCTGCATGTGTAACTGAGCTGAGGTATTCTGTTTATATAATTCCTATTTGACATTGCCACTTGTTCTTTCCCCAGTAGGTCATGTATTGTTGTTCTCTGAGATGTATTGGTTTAATATTTGCAGTGTTGCCTTTTGATAGGTAGAGTATGGTGCTTTGTGAGTCCTGGTAGTGCTGTTAGGATACGGCGGGTTTGCTATGGGTTCTAAATGGGCAGCGTTTGTAGTAGTTCCTAATGTGCCTGGCGGTTGGTACTGGATTATAGTAATGTAGAAACCTTTTAGTCTTTCTTTATCCATATACTCATTAAGAGGCATGTTTACTAAAAGTTAGTGTATGGTAACATTATGCAAATATTTATGCAAATGAAGCACCTTATGCAAATGGGGCTTTAATTGACGTGCTGGCACTTTGAGGAAATTCTTTGGTTTTGTGCGGCAGTTTGGGCACTCGGGCTCAAAAAGGTTAGCCATCACTGACCTAGGTTCTTTTTCAGAGGATGTGGTAATAGAAAGTCCTTTAGCTAGCTCTATAATGAAGTCTTGAAAGGACAAATCCTCTGGTGGAGACATTCTCCTCTTTGGGGAAGAAGGGTCTTCATGAAGAACTAGAGACAGCTCATCAGTCCTCAGAGGAGTCAAAATCCTCAGAAGAATCAGAGTATTCTCTATTTGCTTCCAACGCACGATACACATACCGATCGGTATCGACATCGGGCGTACCGGGTATGGGATCGGTATCGGGTGAAAACCCGGATCCGGCATGCGGAACCGATCTGCGTTTGGAAGTCGATGGTCTCAGTTCCGGTATGGGAGACGATACCGGAACCGGACCCGGTACTGCTGAACGCGATACTGAGGGCGTCGCAGCTTTAATAAAAGCCAGCATGGCCTGCTGCATGGTCTGAACAGTATTGCTCATAGACACCACTGCTGCCTGGATGTCGGTACCGGTATGGGCCGGTACCCCAGAGCAGTCTAACAGGTGATCAGTCGAGGCCGTGCCATCGATGTCAACCTGTAACCCCATAGATGGTGCTTTGGAAGCCAGAGCTTCCCGCCGGGGTTGTTTGGCTGGGGCAGGATCCTCATATTCAAAAGTGAGAGCCTCTCGATGCTTTGAAGGAGATTTGCTCTTTGAGGACCTGCCCAAAGAAGGTTTGGTTACCTGAGATCCATCCGGAGAGGAAGACCTGGATGACTGTGATGCTGGATTATCTGAAGCAAACAGCACATGGAATTTGTTGGCCCGGTTTTGCAAACCACGTTTAGACATCTGGGAGCAGGATGGGCAGTCCGGAATGGAGTGGTCAGGTCCCAAACATTTAAGACACCATTCATGGGTGTCTGTGACAGAAATAACAGCACTACACTTGGTACACTTCTTAAAACCAGGGGCTGGTTTCTCCATGAGGAGAATTTGTGTAGGCCTGAGGCCTAACCGAAGTCACCAAGTTGTGCAAAGATAAAGATTCTTTTTTTTTTTTTTAAAAGAAAAGAAAAGAGAGACCGGCGGTACCGGTTTCGGTATGGGGAAGGCAGGTACGCGGTCTAAAGAAATAAACTAAACTAAAAACAATAATTTCTTCAGCGGTGACAGGAACACGACCTGCTGGCTCCGCAGAAAAAGAGAAACTGAGGAGAGCTGGTCAGGAAGGCGGGAAGGCAGTGTGCATGTGCAGTGGGAGGCCCCAAAAGCTTCCTTTCTGGGAAGCTGGGGAGCTTTCCCGCGCAGGCTCCGTCGGTTCCGACGTACCCATAAGTGAAGACTTATTCCTGCTTGTTCCTGGAGATAATGTTATATCTTCCGCTTCCTCCCTCCTTCAACCCCCCCTCCTCCCTTCCCCCCTCACCTGGCTCTCCCCCCCTCCAATGTTCCCTCTAATTTTCTGTAGGCTGTGTGCACATAAAATATCAGCTGTGCAACTTTTGAAGGAAGGTTAAATTTTTGTGCGCCACATAATGACACTCGGACTTATATACTTTAAAATTTGACTACACGTCAGAATACAGTATGTACACCACATTGATTGCACTAGAAAATATTGTAGAACTTGTGAAAACCATAAATACACCACAACTTTTCAATTTTAAGAACGTCTGTGTTGTTTTCTATCAGAATCAGAACCGTAATTTTTGTGCGCTCTGTTGTAAAGTATGTGCGCTCACTCGGCGAGGTGTGTGCGCGCGCACACGCGCACAGCTTAGAGGGAACAGTGCCCCCCTCCCTTCCTCCCTCTTACAATCCTAAGGGACTTACATCTACTATTCCAACCAATCTATACTGTTAAATTATCATTTCTCGCTTTGGCAGATACCCCATCTAGGTATGGGGACCAGATCGCCAGGAAACTCTCTTTCTTCTTTATGTGTCTCTTAGAGGACTCTCCCTCCCACATCACCAGTTGATGCAGTGTATTCCTCCACTCCCAGTACTCCGGACCCCCTGAGTCTCTCCATTTACGAAGTATACATTGTTTGGCAACAAGACAGCATTTCCTCACCACTGATCTATTCCCAGTTTTAGTGATTCCCAAGGGCTCCAGAGCATCTAAAACAGCTAGGCCTGGAGTCAAAATCAGTGTCTGCCCCAGTAGCTTCCCCAGGAATTTCTGAATTCTATTCCAGAACTTCCCCACCTTCGTACATCCCCAAAACATATGCCCCAGATGTGCCTCTCTAACCCCACACCATGGACAATTGCTATGATCCGCAAATCCCGCCCTCCAAGCTCTATATGGGGAAATGTAGGCTCGTTCTAATATTCTGAATTGCATCTCTTGAAATCTAGCTCCTGCTATTATTTTAGGGATTCTCCCCATTGCCGCCTCCCAGGAGAAAGAACAGACTTATTCCCAATTCCCGCCCCCATTGTGTGAGCGATTGAGCATAACATTTATCCGGGACACACCTGTTTAGAGCCCAAATATCCAGCAACTGTAATCCGTTCCTTGTCTTTCAATTCAAACCACTCCACCAGTTTCTCAAAATTTTCCTCATTCAGACCTCTTTCCTTCTTTCAATGATGCCACATAATGCTTTAACTGTAAATATGCATAAAAATGTCCACTAGGCAAATCGCATACCTCCTGCAGTTCCATAAATGGTTTTATTACTCCTTCCTCATTAAGTTCTTGCCCTAGCTGCTTAAGGCCCCTTAATGCCCATTTCCGAAAGAAACCAGACTCTATGCTTGGCTGAAAAGATAAATTCCCCTGCAAGGGTAGGTATCTTGATATCTCAAATGGAATCTCTAGCTTACCACATAAAGCCCGCCAATTCCCTCATACCCCCTTTAACAGAATGTGATCTCGTAAACGTTCCGGTAATTTTATTTGTGGAACGTGTAGCATGTAGATGGGAGTGAATACGGGGTAACCAGAGCCGATTCTAGATCGTATTGGGTGTACACCAAACTCCCCCCCCCCAACCAATCTCAGACATGACGCAGTAAACATCCCAAATTATATTGTTCTATTCTTGGTAGCCCTATTCCTCCATGTTGCCAATGACCATATAACCGACCAATTTTAAGTCTAGGTTTTTTCCCTTTCCAAAAAAAATTTGCAGGGATCTTTCAAGATTTTGAATGTCCTGTCTCTTCAACTGTAATGGGAGGGAGTTGAAGGACAAAATCTTTGGGAAGAGGATCATCTTATATACGGCCACCCTTCCGATAAGGGAGAGCAGTAACGGTGACCAGTCTCTTAATTTATTTTGAATTTCTTGCACTAAAGGAAGGATATTATACTGGTACAATCTTTTTATGTCATGGGGCAACCATATTCCTAGGTATTTAAATTTATTCTCTGCCCAACGTAGAGATAACGGTCCACCCCATTCTTTTTGTAACCCGCCTGTGACATCTAGAGCCTCTGACTTGACCATACTCAATTTTAGCCTTGCCATTGTCCCATAATCTACTATCACCTCTAACAGCCTAGGTAAAGAGTCCCTAGGATCAGCCAACATTACCAATAAATCATCTGCGAAAGCTTAGACCTTAAATGTACATGACCCCATTGTCACCCCCCGTATATCTTCTCTGGCATGAATCATTCTTAGCAATGGGTCTAGGGAGAGTACAAATAATAATGGGGATAATGGGCAACTTTGCCTTGTCCCACGCTGAATCTCAAAACTAGATGTAATCACTCCATTCACCCCCAACTACTGCCGCCGGCATCTGATACAATCCCTGAACCCCCTGTATGAACCCAGATACCAGACCATAGGCTTCCAACGTCTCAAATAAATATGTCCACCCTACCCTGTCAAAAGCTTTTTCTGCATCAAAACTTACCAGCAAAGAGGAGATATCTTGCCTTCTAACCCATTCAAGGGCTCCTATTATTCTTCGTACATTTTTAGTGGGGTACCGCCCCTGTATGAAGCCCGTCTGACATTCGTGCAAAAGACTAGGAAGGTACATGGCTAATCGATCTGCTAAGATCTTTGCATACAACTTAAGGTCATAATTAATGATATTGGTCGGTAGGACCCCACTTCTGACAGATCTTTGCCTGGTTTAGGTAAGACCACTATATGGGCTGTATTACTATTATACTTAAAGACACCTGTGTCTAACCAAGTGTTAAACAAGGCCATTAACGCAGGGGTAACCTTTGTTATTAATAATTTATAATATTCGGCCCAATAACCATCTGGTCCAGGGGTTCGACATGCTGCTGCATTTCCACTACCACCCTGAACCTCTTCAATTGTTATTGGTCCCGCTAAATATCCCTGTTCCTGTGTAAGCTGGGGCAAGTCTATTCCAGCCAAAAACCTTCTAATATGTGATCTTGGGGCATCTTCACTAGCGTACAGCTTATGATAGTAATCTACAAAAATTCTCCCTATAGTTGGGGATTTTGTGTGTGTCCTTCCCATTTCATCCTTCAAAAGTGGCACAAATCGGGATCCCGGGCTCCGTGTGAGACATCGAGCTAGTAACCTCCCTGCTTTATCCCCATATTGATAAAGTTGATATTTATAATAAACCAGAGATTTTTTTGCTCTCTAATGTAATAGTGTTCAATGTTGCCTGGGTGGCCAGCAGCTATGCCCTACTAGCTGCAGAGGGGTAAGTCGCCATGAGTCGGCGCTCCCTACATATTTGTTTCTCTAATCTTAAGATTCTTGCTGTTATCTCTTGCCTCCAATGGATACTATAGGCTATAATGTCGCTTCATAACACAGCTTTAGATGCTTCCCAGTATAAAACTCTGGGTCCCCTTGGTGGATCTGATTGTGATATTCATATTCCTTCCATCTTTCCCCCAAATAGCTTTTAAATTTATTATCCTGACAATTCCAGTGGTAAACGCCACGGCACTCTGTGGCCACTCGATTGCCCACACGTCCAATCTATCCATACTGGTGCGTGGTCTGATATCTCATAAGGCCCAATTGTCGCATCCGTAATTGCTTGAAATAGCTCCTCCGAAACTAGTATTGCATCCAGTCTACTACTAGTTCCATGCGCCCTGGACGTGTGTAATCTCTCCCCACTGGATGAAGGGATCGCCACACATCTATGACTTGATACCGTTGACAAAACCTCCTCAGGTGTCATGTAGTATTAAAGTGATTATTCTTGTACTCTCCCGAAGTGTCCATGGTTGGGTCAAAGATTCCATTCCAGTCTCCCCCTATAATTACAGGGGATTCCAACAATATCTCTATCTCTGTGGCTATTCTAGCAAAGAATTTTGGGTCAGGCACATTGGGAGCTTATATACTCCCTATTAGTAACTTGCGCCCCTCTAAGTCCCCTTGTACTAGTACATATCGGCCTTCTGGATCTACCACTGTGTGTTCCATCTTGAATCGTATACTTTTCCTAATTAAGATTGCGACACCCCCCCCCCCCTTTCTTCCTGCACGCCGATGCCCCATAAATTTGTTCTGTCCCTCCCTTCTTCAATCTAAGTCCCCTATTGTTTGGTGGGTTTCTTGCAATAGTATAATGTCACCTTTATGGCACCCCATTGCACGTATGACTTTATTCCTCTTAAAGGGGCTTGCTAGTCCGCATACATTCCAGGAAATAATTCTCAGCCCTGTTTTGTTGTCTGTAACATATTCAGTGTGCCCCCTTCCTGTGTCTGTTAGAGGGGCCTTCCTAGCCTAAGGGCCCCCCCTCCAATCTGCCAATAACATTCTCCTCCTCTGGAATCTAAGCTGTCTCTGTACTTGGTGTCCCTTTTTGCCCCTTGTATCTACCTCCCCTCTCCCTACCCCTATCCCTCCCCCTTAACACAACCCCTTACCCTTACCCAATATATTTCCTGCACCTTCTCCATGATCACCTTTGACGTTAGGCCCTCCCCTTCCCTTTCTTGCTATAAAATTATATTCCCTCCCCTCTTGACAGACAATTCTCCCTGTTCCATTGGCAGCTTTTTTATCTCACCCTCCCCCCTCTTTCCTTTAATGGCTAAGCCAAGTAATAAACTTTTTTTTTCTCCTACACTACTCCATAAAACAATTATAAGGGAGTTATATAAACATCAAACACATTTATAATCATCTTTCTATATTCCACAGTATCTTGCAATTGTCACACTTTCCAGCAAGCCTAAAGCCGTGGCTTCTTTCATGAAACTGTTATGGTCTTCATGTCTGAAATATCAAAGGTACCCATCCACAACAGTCATTGTGTGTTCCCTTTCAAAGGGTCTACATGTCTCTGGATCCATGTTTGCGCTTCATCTGGCGTTTCCAATGTCACTGTTTTGGCATTAAGAAAAATTCGCAGTCTCACTGGATACTGCACCATAAACTTCAAATGTGCTAATTTCTGGCATACATTGGCATACGCTTTCCTTTTCATGCTCAGTTGCACTGAATAATTTTGAAAAACCTGGATGCGTGCTCCCTCGTGCATCAAGGGTCCATTAGCACGAACCGCACGCAGAGCGCCATTTTTTTTGCAGGAAAATCAGAAATCTGGCCAATACTATTCTTGGCCGCATGTCCTCTGGGCGAGGCCTTCCCAGCCTGTGTATCCGTTCAATTGGGTTATTATCCTCCCACAGATTTAGTTTGCGTATCACATCCAGAAAATAACTGCATAATTATGTATCCTTTACAGTCTCAGGTATGCCAAGTATCCAAAGATTTTTCCTTTGGCCACGGTTCTCCAGGTCGTAGAGTTTTTCTCCCTGTTTGGTGACTGTTGGTTTTCAATGTATTAATCTCTCTGCCTGCATTTAATAGTTTGTCCTCCAGTAATGATATGCGTCCCTCCGCCGCTTGTATCCATGTACCCACAGCCTCCAACTGCTTACTGATACTGTCCAATTGCCCCGTGATACCATCCAGCCTTCCACTCAGTGCATTCACCACCGCGTTAGTCACTTCTATGGACACCACTGGCTGACCTGGCGAAGGGGGTCCGTCGGCCATCTTTGTTGGGGCTGTGAAATTTTTCTACTGGTCTCAGCAAGCTGCTTTCATTCTACTCAGCAGATTTTCAACATTCGGCTTGCTGTCTTGTTCCTGTAATGTTTCCGACACCGTTTCTCTTGCTTTCTGTCTTAATAGGAGTATGTTCAGGGCTCGTAGGGTGGCGAGAGCCACGGAGCTGACCCAGCTAATCTCTGAGCCCGCTCAGCACATCACGTGATCCCCTGGGGGATGAGTGTTTAAGTCATATTTTGTTATTTGTGCTGTACAGTCATGTGGTCGAAAATATGCAGAACAATTAAGCTGAAATTAAACTTACCCGCAGAACTCCAGTCCCGCACTTCTGGGGTAGTGTACGTCTTCCACTCTTCCAGCAGCTTGGAGACTGAGCATGTCATCTTGATGATAGCAGTACTAATACCAGAGGGACTACCCACAAGCTCCAGTAACCTACTGTGGCAAAGTCAGCTATCCTGAGAGTGGGGGAGGTGAGAAGCATAACGAATTCACCCTAGTTAAGGGTCCCCTTCTAAGAGTGCAGGGAGAGAAAGCCACAGACAGGTTTCAAAGACAGAAAACCCCCAGCTGGAACAGGTTTCAGCCAATGACTGATAAAGTAAGAAAGAGGGATTGCAAGCACAAGGACCAAAGCCCTTACTTTAACAAGTGCATTGATTATTCTAATATCAGAAGGCAGGGGGATTACCAACACCTGGGAAAGAAAGAGGTGCGGTTAAGACCCTGGAGCTATAAGCCTGGGTTAGATTATGCAGAGAGGGGGAGACGAGAAGGAGAGCAGCCGGGAGAGCAGCTGAGACAGAAGCAGAGGAGTGGATTCTTGGAGAAGAGCTGAGCTACCCAGAGCTGAGAGAGCTGAATTCCCTGCAACAGGTTGGCAACAGAGGTGGGGACCAGGAAGTGGAGAAGCTTTCAGACCACCAGAGGTTGTCAGCTGAGCAGTCTGACCAGGTCGGTGAGTCAGAACCCATGCAGTTGGGAGAACCAGTGTCAGAGTTGGGGGAAGAAGATTGCTTTATGGATTGCTCTCTATGTCAAGCTCTGGACAGGAGATCTTGAGGAAAAGCTAGCCCTGAAAGAAGTAATTCTCCTTGGAAGTTAACCATATGGCAGAAGCAGTGTGGAGGTAAATTCCTGTCTGTTTTAAAAGGGAAATTTACTGCAATGTAAGCCTGATCAGGAAGCTCTGATTCAGGCTTGTTTGTCACCTGTGTTTGAACTGTGCAACAGCAAGAAAAGCCAAGTTAGCTGCTATAAGAGTTTTTGCTTGCTCCTCTCCTATATGAAAAGCCTGCTAAGAGTTTTGATAACAGCTTGGAATGTTTGTTTTGTTCTAAGTTTGGTTTCACGTAGAAATTCAGCCTAGAGAGGTTTTTTTGAGGCTGGCAGAAACCAAACTGCTGTAGAAGAATTAAGCCTGAATTTTTCTTTATGCTCTGATTAACAAGGACTAAACAGGAAAGTGGCAGCCTAGTTTCTAAAGGCAATTGCTTCTGCAAGTAAGAGGACTTTAAAAAGCCATTTCTGAGTTCTTTTGGTTTGTTTGTCATTATTTGCTGTACCTTAAGCAAATCCTACAGTTGTAATCCTGTAAATGATACCTTGAACCTGCTGTGTTTTGTGTTATGGAAATAAACTTTCTGTTACAAGCCTTACCCCTCGGTTACCTCAACTACAAACCTTCTACTTAAAGCACTAACATATTTTTAGCAGTACTACACTTCTCAGAAACCAACACGAAGAAATAGGCTGCTAGGAGCTGATAGAAGAAGGAATCCTCAACCACCACACTCCTCGACCACTAGAGGCAAGTGGCTTCGGGCGTTGTGCTTGTGACACTTAACAAAGTAGACTCACCGGAGCAACAAATAAGTGTTTTAACTTGAACCAAACAAACTCTAAACCTTCCCCCCATCCCCCCCTCTCCGGATAAGAGATTCCCCCTCCTCTCAGAATGTGGAGGCTTACCTGTAGCCCACCCGGGCGACTGCAGTACTGAGCGTAAGACAAAGAATCCTTTCAGCATGCTTGCAACATCATCCACCCCATCACCTGGGCCACTTCCTTAGCCAAGGAAAACTGCTTTAGGCCCCGGTCACAGTCAACCAGCATTTAGGGAGGGGATCCAGAACTGAACTGGAGTTCCTCAAGAAGCAACAATTAGCAGGTAAGTAATTTCACCTTCCTTATTGTCCCCCTCCACTCCAGTCCCGCATCTCTGGGGATGTAACAGAGCAGTTAAGATTAATGGGAGGGACCTGCCATAGCAGCCTGAAGCATCGCCGAACCAAAAGGGGCATCTCCCACTGCCTGAACATCCAGGCGGTAATGCTTAGCAAAGGTATGAAGCGAAGACCAGGTTGCCGCCCTGCAAATTTCGACTGGCGGCACCAAACTATACTCCGCCCATGAGGCCACCTGAGCTCTCGTGGAATATGCACGCAACCCCGCCAGAACTGGATTACTCTTCAAAATGTATGCCGACGAGACTGCTTCTCTGATCCTTCTGCGAAGTCCCCCAAATTGCACAAGTAGGCAATCTGACTTGCAGAAGACCGCAGTCCTCTTCAAATAACACCTCAGGACCTGCTGCACCTCTAGAAGGTGCAACTGCGGGGTTGACGGAGATGTTCTCTGTGATCCCGAGAACCGGGAGAGAGAAGGACTGGTTCAAATGAAATGTTGATATCACCTTTGGTTCTACGGCCGGTGCCGTCCTTTTTGCCTCTCTCTCTCTGGAAAATGAAAGGGATGGCTGTTGGCTAGATAAGGCTTGCAGCTCTGAAATCTTGCGTGCCGAGCATATGGCCACAAGAAATACCATCTTGAGAGTTAAGTCCTTCAGAGACGCACAGCTTAAAGGCTCAAAGGGCTCTCTCCCTAGCGCCGCCAATACCAAATTGAGAACCCAGGGTGGTACCACTGACCTTCGCAGTGAGCACAAGTGGGCTACTGCACTGAGGAATCAGTTGGGGTGCATCCCCAACACTACCCCCCTGGACCTTTCCGTGATAGCAGGAAATCACCGTCAGTTGTACCTGTAGGGAACTAACCCTGAGGCCCTTCTTGAACTCGGCCTGCAGGAAAGCTAAGATGTCTGGAACAGAAGCCTTGAATGGCCAAGTCTGCCAGTCCTCACATCATGCCTCGAAGATACGCCAGACTCAAATATAGGTTAGCAAAGTAGACTTCCTCCTCGCCTGCAGGAAGGTTTAGACCACTGAGCCTGAGTAGCTTTTTTTCTTCAATCTTGCCCCCTCAAGTACCATGCCATAAGTGAGAATCGATCTACCTGTGGCATGTGCACCGGCCCTTGGGTAAGTAAATCCTCTTAAGCCGGAAGATGCCAAGGGCGATCCGCTAGAATCCACACTAGGTCAGCATACCACGGGCATCTTGACCAATCTGGAGTGATCAAAATCACCAACCCCTGATAAGCTTTGATCCTCTGCACAACCTGACCTATCAGAGCCCATGGAGGGAAAACAGAGGAGTCTCTCCGTGGGCCAAGCTTTCACTAGGGTGCGTCTAGGCCAGTGGTTCTCAGACCCTTTTGCTGCAAGGCCCACATTTAAAATTCAAACATTTTTACGGCCCATGTGTTAAATAAAGTTAATAAACTAATAAAGTGCTTTATATTTATACTATAAATATAACTTTATAAAGTATTATGTTATATTGTTCTCTAAATGTTTAACTGCGTATTGATTGGTACACAAAAGTTCTTTTCATTTACCTTTATTGTTAAAGATGGCACTGTTTCCAGTTGGATAGCATGTGTATTCTGGCTGGAATTTGTGACAAACACACTCGAAGATCATCCTTCACGTTCATTCTTGACCGATATTTGGTTTTCATGGCAGTCAATGCAGAAAATGAAATCTCGCATAAATAAGTTGTTGAAAAAGGTAGAACTTTTTTCATTGCCAGGGCTGACAACAATGAATATTCCAGCGAAACAGTACACCAAAAGGAAGAGATATCCACAGCGGGGTCATTAAATTTGATTTGTAATGTGTGATCGCTAGACAGCTCCGCTAATTCTTCTTGTGCACGACCGGTTAATTCAGAGAATGCACACTGAAAAGGATTACGAATCCAGTCGTAAGCTTCAATGTCTTCATGCATGAAGTATTTGTCAAAATATTCAGCAAGAGATCTCAGGTGCTCTTTGATTACACCAGTGACACCTTTCAACATCTTTTATTTATTTATTTCAACTTCTTGTATACCGCACTCTGACATCAGCGCGGTTTACAGATAACAAAGAAACCAGAACAACAGGCTGTTTGGTATTACATATAACAGGAGTATCAACTTGGATAACATGGGAGAACTATTTACATGGAGTATATAATCTATTAACTAGATAACATGCTCAAACTATTTACATAAAATTAGCAGGAATGCTTGGAACAAGGAGAGAGACTGTGGATTGTATTAGGGAGGGGCTATTATGTTACGCTTCATGTGGATTGTATTAGGGTGGGGCTATTATGTTACGCTTCATGTGGGGTAGTATTTGATGAAAAGGTGCAGTTTAAGGGCCTTTCTGAACTGGGTTAGGTCGGTTATGGCGCGGAGATCAGATGTGAGAGAATTCCAGCATTTTGGTGCGCTAAACATGAAAGCTCTGTTTGACGTTGATAGGCTGCACGTTGTTATAGCCTTTGGGGTTGTTAGTGAGTTTAATGCTGCCTGTCTCCTATTTCTGTTTGATGGGACGGTTTGGATGAGTTTAGAAAGTGATGTGGACGATAAACCATTTATGGCCTTAAAAGTGAGAATAAGGGTTTTGAATGTAAGTCTTCCGTGTATAGGGAGCCAATGGAGCTGTTTGAGGATAGGTGTGATGTGTTCATTTTTGGGCGCTCCTAGAAGAACCCTGGCAGCTGTGGCAGTGTTCATGGCAAGCTGTAAGGCGCTTACGGTGGATTGTGGGAGTCCTTGTAGAATGGAGTTGGCGAAGTCGAAATGCGGTAGTATCAGAGCTTGGTAGATGGTTCTGAAGTCTTCGTGGTCTAGTAGGGGACGTAGGTGTCTGAGCGTGCGTATTTTGAAGTACACAGATTTCACGATATTGTTTATGTGTGATTTCATATCGAGCCTATGGTCTAGTGTGACTCCGAGGTATTTTATTGTTTCCTTGGTGCCTAGGTCAGCTCCCTTGACACTTATGTGGTGGTGGAGTGAAGTTGGGGTCTCTTGTGATAAAGAGAACCTCAGTTTTCTTATGCTGAATGCAGAGGTTCTGTGACAGGAGCCATTGTGAGACTGCGTCGAAGCAGTTTGTTATAGGCAATAAATCCATTTGCATTGTGGAAAATGGCATGTAGTAGGATATCGTCGGCGTATATCATACATTTCACATTGAAAGACCTGATGATATCGCAGATAGGCTGCATATAGATGTTGAACATGAGGGATGAGAGTGAGGACCCTTGCGGAACGCCTTGTCTTTGATGGAAGAGTTTTGATTCTCCTGTTGCAGATTTAACGTATTGCATTCTGGTATCGAGGTATGATTTATACCATTCAAGTGCTGAGTTGCAGATGCCTTTTTCTTTCAGTCGACCGAGGAGAATCTCGTGATTTACCGAGTCAAACGCTGCTGCTATATCCAAGAAGATTAGCACAACGCCTTGTCGGATGTTGTCTATGGTATTGAGAACATCATTGAAGAGAGTGGTAAGCAGTGTCTCAACGCCATGGAATTCTCTGAAGCCGTGTTGAGAATGGTCTAGAGGGGCTGCGGAGTCAATGTGGTCTTGGATTTGGCGCTGTGCCTCTTTCTCAAAGATCTTTGCTAAGAGGGGGATACTGGCTATAGGCCTGTAGGAGTCTGGCCTCTTTGGGTCTAGTTTAGCGTTTTTTAGAAGTGGCCTGATGGATGTGAGCTTTAATGCAGATGGGAAGGAGCCAGTAATGAAGGAGAGGTTTATGATTCTTGCAATGAAGGGGCTAAATGCACACCGAAGATCCTTAATCCAAAAGGCTGGGCAGGGATCGGTCTGCGTGGTGGTCGTGTTGAGTGAGGTGATTGTGTCTTCAATGTGTTTAGAAGAAGGCGTGGTAAGTGCGGATAGGGATGTTGGGCAGGTTGTTTCTTGTATATTGTTTTTTGAGAGTTCATCTGTCTGTAGGAGTTTTGATTGCAAGTAATCAGCGAATTCTTGCGGGTGGATATCATTATTTTGTTCAGAGGATGGTTCCTTTGATAGTGACTTAACCAGGTTGAAAAGGTCACAAGGTTTGTTCAAAGATCTCTTGAGCATATCTGAGTGGTATTGCTTCTTTCTGGTTGTGATTGCCTCTCGGTGAGTTGAGAGGTGGAGAATGTAGGCTTCGTGGTCATCGATAGCCAGTGAGCGGCGCCAGCGTTTTTCGAGCCTTCGTAGGTGCGTAAGAGAGGACCATAGCTCGGGGAAAACCATGGAGCAGAGGTTCTTTTCCCTGATATGGACTTTTTGTGTGGTAGTTGAGCAACAGCGTTGAGGCTATTGTTCCAGGCAGCGATTGACTCGTCAAGGTTGAGAGCTGTGTTGTTGAGGACTGGTTGGGTACTCGACAGAATAAGTTCTCTGTTGAAAGGTCGAAAGCCCCGTGTTACTCTAGATGGATTGGCGAGTTTACTGGTGTTCAGACTGTTGTTGTTCAGGGGAATTTGTAGGTTTATAAGTTTATGGTCAGACCATGGGACATCGGTGATCGATTTTACAATGTTGCTGTTTTGCTCAGAGACATGGTGGGGGGCGAATACCATGTCAAGAATGTTTCCTTTGGAATGAGTGGGCTCAGTGATCATTTGTTTGTAACCAAGGTTTTCAATGGCATTGAGGAGTGAAGAGGACTGGTTTTGTTGTAGAGATGGGAGGTTCAGGTCTCCCATTATCCAGTTGGGAGTGTTGGGGTTGCAGGTATTGGCGGCCAGATCCAATATGGTGGGCAGGTCGTCTGGGGAGCTCGAGGGGGCTCTGTAGACCAGGTTCATGGAGCATTGTTTATTGGCTATGGTAATTATGTCTAGATTGTTTGTGCTATAGGAGTTAGTCATGATGAAGAGGAGTTCAGACTTGGTGAGTATGAGTGCTCCTCCTCCCTTCTTGTTTTCTCTGTGGGTTGTGTGTATAGTGAAGTTTGGTGGAATGAGTTGGTTGATAAGGACATTGTCCTCTTTAGATAACCAAGTTTCGGTGATCATGAGAGCATCAAGATCATAAAGGGTAACTATATCTAGGATTACAGGCCATTTTTTTCGAATTGATCGAGCATTTATAAGGGCACATTTTAAGTTTTGTGAGGGTGAGGGTTTGTGTTGCTTCAAATTACTGGATTGCTGTATTGCAATGTGGATCAAGTGGGAGTGTCGGATAGGAGCTTCCCTAGTTGGATAAAGATAAGGGTTGCCTGCCCAATGTTTTCCATGGTTTTTGAGGATGGGGATATGACTGGAGGTGGGGGAGTAAGCAATGGTGGTTCCGAGCCAATCTGTGAGAAGGTAAAAACTGAGGAAGGTAATGAGGTGGAGAGACATTTTGGTTTCTGGGATGTAGTGTGAGAGGGTAATTGAGTTTTGAGTGGTGAGAATACACAATACAGTATACAGGTAATTTCACAGTACAGTATACAGGCTATGAAGTAGTAACAAAGATATCACTGATTAAGGTGTAAGTTACAAAGCTAGCAATGACTACAGTAAATATAACAGGGGTCAGGTGTGTGAGTGTGTGAATGCTATACAGACAACTGTAATCTTGCCATTAACTTCATTGCTCTCTATAAATTGACAAAACAAGTCAAACATGTCTTGTGAATTGTTCTCGAGTCGCATGCGCCGAAGTCATAACTTCTTCTTAAAGGCTGCAGCTTTGTCGTATGTCTTCAGTATACTGGCTTCTTTATCCTGCAGTGATATGTTTAAACTGTTCAAAAGGCTAAAAATGTCACCAAGGTAGGCCAGCATGGCAAGCCGCTCTGTATCAGTGACCTTAGCTGCCAGGTCGAGATTGTGTTCGGTCAAAAACTGCAACAATCCTAAACGAAGCTCAAACACCCTTACAAAAGCTTTTCCTCTGGACAGCCAACGCACAGCCGAGTGCAATACGAGATGCTTGTGTTCTGCATCTGACTCAATACAAAGTTGAGCAAATAATCGTCTGTTCACTGTTCTAGTTCTAATGAAGTTTACAATCTGTACACAGTCTTCAAATATAGATCCCAGAGTTTTATTCAACTTCTTTGAAGCCAATGCCTCACGATGGATCATGCAATGGGCGCCTACAATCTCGGGTGACACTTGCTTTATAGGAGTTACAACACCACTGGTGCAGCCAGTCATTCTGGCTGCACCGTTGGTGCAAACACCGATGCAATTTGTCCACTGCAGTCCAAAAGTTGTGAAAAAATACTTTAAAACACGAAAGATTTCATCGGCCGTCGTTCTCGCTGGCAATGACTTGCAAAAAAAGAAATTCCTCTTGTATACCATTTTGCCAACAATAGCGAACATAAACAAGCAGCTGTGACTCGCTGGCGATGTCAGTTGACTTAATCGTTCAGTTAGCTGCGTGACAATGTCTTCGGACATTTCAGATATTCTTCTGCGGATAGTATCGTTTGAGATAGGAATGCTTTTCAGTTTTGTAGCATATTCTGAGCCGAACAATACATCACAAATCTCAACAGCGGCTGGCATAATAAGATCTTCTCCAATCGTGTGCGGTTTCTTTGATTTTGCGATTCTCTGGGCAATCAAGTACGATGCTTTAAGAGCTTTTTCATTGAGAGTGACTCTTGTTTTTAATACTGTCTTCTGTTTACTATATTCCTCGGCTTTACGTTCAAAAAAGTCTTTGGTTTTATTCTGTAGATTTGGATGTCTTGTAGTTAGATGACGACACATTTTCGTCAGCTTCATTGCCTCATTAGAGAGGATTTTCAAACAAATAACACACTGTGGCAGATTTTGGTCATTTGCTGATGGAACGAATCCGTACTTAATATACTCCACATCATATTTTTGAACATATTTAGTTTTTTTACAAGTATCAACTTTAACATCGTCTCGATCACAATCACTTTCGCTGCCACTACTATCAATTTGTTTGCGTGAAGTCGAAGGCTTATGTTTCACAAATCGATCCATTGCCTGCCTCAAATGGCGCCGGGTCTCGCTCTCATGCTGCGCATGCTGCTCAGATGCGTGGCTGGCTGCCTGCCTCAAATGGCACTGGGTCTCGCTTTCATGCTGCGCACGCTGCTTGTAGACGCGTGGCTGGCTGCCTGTCTCAAATGGCGCCAGCGGGGTCTTGCTCTCACATGCTGAAAGAGCAAGTCACACTCTCACAGCAGTGACTCACAGTGCTCTCACAGTCACACTCACACAGCGACTCAGCAGCGAGCAGGCCTCCTCAAATGCCTGCCTCAAATAGCGCCGGCCGGGTCTTGCTCTCGTGCGCTGCAAGAGTAAGTCACACTCTCACAGTCACACTCACACAGCAGCGACTCAGCAGCAAGCAGGCAGCAGCTAATTGAGCTCCTATCGCGCGGGGAGCGGCTCATGCACAACTTACTCGAGTCTTGATTGGTTAGTGAGACTGTGAGAGTGATGAATCTTATCTGATGACGACGAGCATAAGACAGGAAGTGAAGTGACTGACGTCACGTAACCGGAAATGACAACTCGCCGGCGCAGCAACACATGGTCTTTAAAAAAATCCCCAAGCTTTCCAATGAAAATCCCCAGATCCCAAGATTTGATTAAAAAAAACAAGATTTTGTGAAAAAAAGCCCAAGAGTAGTCTGACTTCAGCACAGCCCACAATACTCCCTGTCACGGCCCACCTTTGGTCCACAGCCCACAGGTTGAGAACCACTGATCTATAAACTTTATCTCCACAGCATCTTCTGCTGCAACATGGACTAAGTCCATACTTGTGTAATTGAAATCACCCATTATTACTGTGTTGTAACTTTTGTTAGCTTCCCTGATTTCTTTCAGCATGTCATCATCCATTTGTTCATTCTGGACAGGTGGTCGGTAGTATAGCTCCACTGCCATTGCCTTCCCCCTTTTACATGGCATTTCCATCCATAGAGATTCTTTGGCGTATTTTCTTTCCTGCAAAACTTTAATCCTATGTTACTCAATTCCCTCTCTAACAGAGTGTAACCCCTCCACCAATTTGATCTACTCTATCATTGTGATATAGTTTGTATCCAGCTACCACAGTCTCTCAGGTAGGGGTTTTAAACTCAGAAAAATGTCCAAACATATCATCCATCTTTGTACCTTCTGAACATTAATGCAAAATTCAGAAAAAGTCAGCTGACGATCCTAACCTCCTGCATCCTCAGCACATCTGAAAGGGCCCTCCCTAAACATATGGACTCAAAGTACATGTATAGTTTGCCAATGCTGTAATCTGCCCACAGCAACAGATATTAGCTGGCAGTACCAACAACCACCAATAAGAACAAAGAAAATGAAATATAAATTAGAATTACTAAAATACTTCCCTTTAGGGATAGGGACTTTTTAACAATCCTTGAGTGTGTGTGCTATGCATGTGTTATGCCTGAGGTGTGGGGAGTTGTTTGCAGTGGTTGAGCATTTGTTGGGAATGGGGGTACTTTTGGTGTGAGGGGCAGTTTGTAGGATGATGGGGCAGTTGCACGAGTTAGTTTTTGAGGGTGGGGCAGGTTGTGGGGGGGAGGGGTTTTAAGATGGGACAATTAGCAGGGTGGTGGGGCAGTTGTGGGTGATATTTTTGGGGATGTGGCTCTTTCTGGGATTGTAGGACAGTTGAAGGGATGTAGTTTTCAGGGATGGGGCAGTTATTGTGGTAGCTTTTAAGGGTAGGACAATATGAGAGGTGATGAGGCAATCGTGGGGGATAGCTTCTGGAGATGAGGGCAGTTTGCAGGGTGGTGGAGCCATTATAGTACATAGATTTTCAAGGTGGGGCATTTTGCACAGCAGTAAGGCAGTTGCAGGGCATAGTTTTGGGGGGTGGAGCAGTAGATGCAGGGACAGTTTAAGTAACAGGAAGAGGTAGTCTGAAAGGAGGAAGTCCTTAACTGTTATTTCACTGTACGTTTCTATGCTACAAAACCTGAACTTCTAACTTCCAGTGCAGTGGTCATTCTTTTGGCCCATTTTCAAACTCTTTCTACTGATTTTCCCACACATCAAGTTTCATCCCATCCCATTATAATTGTCAGAGAGTTATTTTGCCCCAAGACAGATGGTCAGACATAACTGACCCCCCTCCTGTATAATTCTTCCCATCTTCCATTGGGTTAGAAAGAATAACAAAGCAACTCAAATTATAGATCTCTTTGGGCAAAGACACTACTGGTTCAGGATCTTATAGCCCTGCATCACCTTGATGGCCTCCTCCTTAGAGAAACCTGGCTGAAAGAGGGTGAGGACCACTTCTCAACCGCTGCCTCCCTGAAGGTTTCTCTGCATTTTAATCACCACAGGTGGGCTGCAGTGGTGGTGGTATGTTGAATTCTCCAGTCATCCTTACCCATATCTAAAATCTCCTCCCCTGCTCTCCACTACCCCAAATCTCTCCTCCTTCACTTGTGCTCTTTTCTGCTTCTCCATCTTCTCTTAGTCTACTCCTCCCTGACCCTTAGTCCTCATCTCTGGGACTCCCTATTCCTTACTCTCTCTGAGGCATCCCTCCTCTATCCCCCACTCCTTATTCATAGCGAGTGCAACGTCCACTTTGACCACCCCTTGAAACCTCATGATAGATAATGTGTCACTCATCTTTAAGACCTCTCACTCATCCAATGTATACTTCCCCACCCATGTCGCTGGTCACACCTTTGACCTGATTCCTTCCGCATCAGACTCTCACGTTCTTCCCACCTCTGTCAGCCATGCATCTCCCTTGGACCGACCACCACTGTATTTCTTCTTGTTCCGACCACCACTGTATTTCTTCTTGTTCCCCACTTGACACCAGGGGGAAAATGAATAATCAATGATATACATACTTGCACACTCTACTCTTACCGTATTACACTGCACTATAATTTTATCTAATTACCTCCTCCATGTAATTAACCAAAATACCATGTACATAGTTAACCATACGTACCGCTACATTTTTATTTGTATATAGTTAAACCCTGTTTACCCCAAGTTTTTGTACCCTGTTCTTTGAAAAAAACCAATGCTGATTGTATCATTGTGTTTAAATTTGTTCATTTGTAAACCGCACTGATTAAAAGCGCGGTATATAAGAAATAAAAATAAATAAAATAAATAAATAACTATGCTTACACACTGCTTTTACTGCAGGCCACTCATCTTCTGCTGTTCCAGACAAATTACTTGCCATATCACCTCTCATACCCTTGAACTCTTCCCAGCTTCCAACACAGTCCTCCTTAGCAACTTCACTTCCCTTCCTGTCAACACCCAGGTCCAGACATGACACTAACTAATGCCCTTGAGCAAACTGCCCCACTTCACCCCAGACACAAACAGCCCAAACATTAACATCCTTGATACCACCCTGGCCTCCTACTTTCGCAGTGCCAAGAAAGCCAATATGAAACCTCACACCACCCCCCCCCCCTCCATTCCTGCCGCACTTCAAAACTCACCGACATAACAGTTGCTTAATTAACAGCGCTAAAAAAGCTTATTACTCCAAGCTCATCTCTTCCTCCTCCAACTTGTCTTGTCAACTATACTCTGTTCTAGCCTCCCTTTCTAAATCCAGTTCTACCTCTCCTGTCTCATCCCCAGAAAATACCCCGGACCCAGATCACTTTGCCTGTTTGTTTCATGACAAGAAATTGACCTTCCGTGCCGCATTCTCAGTCTGCCCTCTGCCCCTCCCTCCCTGTCTCCCGAGCCCTAATCATTCCCCATTGCCATCCCTAACTCACATCTGGTCATCCTTTCACATGGTCTCTGCTGCGAAACTGCTCAAAACAATAACTTCTTCCCATAAAACCACCTGCCGCTCTGACCCTATTCCATCAACCTGGCTGACCAAACCCTCCTTCGCGCTCCTGCCACCTCTCTATTTTCAATAATAGATTAGTTTCTGGCACTTTCTCAGTCCTCTGGAAAAAGGCCCCGATTCGCCCCATCGTAATGACCCCTCTACCCCTGCTTCACTACAGGCCCATTTCAAAATCTGCCTTTTCTATCCAAAATCCTTGAGCAAATGGTACTTGCCCAGCTCATTGCTCACCTTGATGCCACACATACCCTGCACCCCCATCAATCTCTTTTTTGCCCTGGACACAGCACCGAAACTATCTGCTCGCCTTTCTCAATGAAGTTCAGGAATTTCATGACAGAGACAACATTTCTCTTAAGGTTTCCCTGGATCTATCCTCCACTTTTAACTTCGTTGACCACACTGCCCTTCTTTTCCCACCTTATGATTCTGGCATACACAGCATCGTCTTAACGCTGGTTTCACTCCTTTCTCTCGCACAGGTCTTTTTCTGTTCTCCAATTTCTCATCTCCTTTTATCCCACTTCCCTACAGTGTCTCACAAGGCTCAGTGTTAGCCCCCCACCATTATTTGTCACTCATTTCACTCCCTCTAGCAAATTTGTGCTATCCGACCTTTTCTCTCCTCCTCCTGCCTGACAACCATTCTATAACACTTAGTGTGCTGGGGCTCGACTACCGCAATGTCATCTTCGCAGGTCTCCCACAATATTAACTTCACCGCTTATAGAATATTCAGAACACTGCTGTTCGGATTCTTGCCCACACCTCCCACTTTGATCACGCCATCCCGCTTCTCATCCATTTCCCCTGGTTCCACTCAAATATCTTATACAAGTCAAGCTTCTCACCTTGGTCCACAAAGCCCTGCATAACGGCACTCCCCTCTACCTTTCTGACATCCTCCAACTACACTCTCCACATCAGGTACTTCACTCCATTCACACCAACTGCCTCTACCTTCCCTCCGCTTCAAGAGCTAGACTAGAATCCAATTGAAACTGTCTTCTACTTCCTTCGCCCATCACTATGGAATGCACTGCCTCCCATCTCTACTTCGAACCTTCCTATATTAAGTTCAAATCACTACTCAAAACCCACCTCTTTCAGACAGCCTTCAAGATACCACCTCCCTAACCATAGCTCTCCTGACCTTACTCTCCCTCTGTATGAGTGTAATATCTTTCCTATTAAGTGGCGTTCCTTTTCCGTTTTTCTTCCAATTTTTGTTTTAATGTACACTGCAAATGTGAAGAGTAATATATCAAACGTAACATACTATATAAATAGGGAACAATAGTTATTGTTTTCTCACATTACAGTCTCGCTCCAGTTTCTTATTGAGAAAGTTCATGGTTATCTATAGAAAATGCTATCTTTTGGTACCTTATTCCAGCCTATTAGAGAAAGCCTGTAACAAGTGTTCTCCGGGGACAGCAGGAATCAGTCCTCACATATGAGTGACATTGGCACTGACGGAGCCCTCGCGGAAGCAGCTCCCCAGCTTTCAAAGAAAGCCTTTGAGAGATGCACCACACATGCATGGTCCCCTTCTCGCCCAAGGATGCCATCTTGCCTCAGTTTAATGACATAGCTGAGATGGCAAAAAAATTAAAATACGGTAAAGAAGCAACTCCAAGGGAAGGAGGGAGGGTTGTGAGGACTGATTCCTATTGTCCCCAGAAAATACCTGCTACAGGTGAGTAACTACGCTTTTTCTGGGAACAAGCAGGAAGTCAGTCCTCACATATGGGACTCCCCAGCTACAGGCTACTGAGAACCTGTACAAATTGCCAAGGCAATCACAGATGGTGAGCCGTGAGCTGCAGCAGTTGAGTCCCAACTGAGAGACTCTCACAAGTCCCAAGTGTCCGGCAGAAAACCAGCACTCGAGCAGCCTGAACATAGAAGGGTCGGAGGGCAGCAGTTGCCTACATTCCAAAGAAATTACGGAGCATGGCCTGGCCAAAGGCACTGTCCCGTCAGGACTCTCTCTCCAGGCAGTAGGTGAGCTGCAAAGATATGGACCGAAGACCAAGTGGCGGCCCGGCAGATTTCCGTATCAAGTACGGAACACAGATTTGCTACAGAAGTAGCCATGGCTCTGACATGATGTGCCATGACCCAGTGGACTAGTGAGATCCCAGCCTGCTCATTGGTAATGGCAATGCAGTCTGCCAACCAAGTAAACAGAGTTTGCTTAGTTACTGGAAGCCCCAGTCGACTGGGGTCATAGGAGACAAAGAGCTGAGGCAGTTTGCAGTGGTCCTGAGTCTGTTGCAGATAGGACAGGGTGCTTTTACAATCCAGATTATGGAGAATGGTCTCCGCCTTGTCAGCATGAGGCCTCGAGAAGGTGGTGGGGAGCACCACCTCCTGATTGAGGTGGAAGGGGGACATCAACTTTGGCAGAAACTTGGGGTGTGTGCAGAGCACCACTTTTCTTGTTGAATCTTGTGTAGGGTTACTCTGCCATCAGAGCCTGTAACTCGCTGATCCTATGAGCAGACATGAGTGCCACGAGGAAGACAACCTTCCAGGAGAGGTACCACAGGTGGCAAGTAGCCATGTGCTTCAATGGCAGTTTAGTGAGCTGTGAGAGTACCACATTGAGATCCCACTCCGCTGTTGGTGGGCGGAGAGGGGGCTTAGACAACATAAGGCCCCACAGGAAATGAGAAATAAGGGGCTGAGCTGAGAGGGGTTTGCCCTCGACAGAGTAGTGGTGTGCCACAATAGCACCCAGGGGCACTCTTGCTGAGTTGGACTTCAGTCCCACCTGTGACAAGTGGATTAGGTACTGAAGCACCAGCCGCATTGAGCAGGAAAAAGTTTGCCTGTCTCGGTGCACCACACTGAAAATCAATGCCATTTGAAGGTGTATGCCCTTCTCGTATAGGTATTATGGGAGGCCAAAAGGACCTCCTCCACGTCATATGGGAGGTTGAAGGGAGCTAGCACTACCTTTTCAGCAGCCAAGCTGTGAGCAACAGGGGCCCCAGGTTGGAGTGCAAGACAGTACTCCTCCTGTGAGAGTAGTCCTGGGGTACAGCCCAGGGGAATTGAAGGTACCGCCGACAGAGAAGCAGCAGGAACCAGGGTTGCCTGGGAGGCTACCAGAATCAGTGATACCCTGTCATGCTGGACCTTGAAGGGAATCTTGGCGACCAATGGTGTTGGCAGGAAGGTGTAAAGGAGGCCTTCTCTCCATGGAATGAGGAATGCTTCTGCTGCCACCTGGGACGGTTGCGGCTGGCGGGAGCAGAAATGGGGCAACCTGCGTGTTGTCCAGGCTGGTGAACAGGTTCAATAGGGGGACACCCCAGAGTCTGAAAAGCCAGAAGGCCACTCTGTGGTCCAGGCACCACTCGTGTGGCTGGAAGACTTTGCTCAACCTGTCCACCAGGGCGTTGTCCAGGCCCAGGAGGTAGACCGCCCGCAGGACGATCACATTGCATGTCGCAAAAGAGGAAAGGGCTACTGTTTTCTGGAAGAGGGAGTACGAGCCCATGCCTCCTTGTTTGTTGACATAGAACATTGCAATTTGGATGTCAGTCTGGACCAGCACTGACTGGTGCTACAATCGGTGACCAAAGGCTCGAAGAGCCAGACATATCACCAGAGCTCCAGCAGGTTGTTCTGCAACTGGCACTCCATCAGGGACCACACACCTTGGGTGTGGAGGTCCTTGCAATAAGCTCCCAATCCTCCCAGGGAGACGTCCCTGGTGAGGACCCTCTGGGGGCGGGTGCCTGGAAGGGCATCCCGGCCTGAAGGTGGTGGGAATCCATCAACTGGCGGGTCACTTTTACCCTATCCTGAAGTCTGCCCATGGCTTGTGTCTATGGGAGAAGGAACACCACTGAACCACCTTCATTTGCAGGCAGGCATACAAGGTTACATGGACCATGGAGGCCATGTGGGCTAGTAGACTGAGCAGAAGGCAAGCTGGCACCGATCAGCGACACTGCACTTCCATGGCTAGCGCTCTGTCCTCTCTGGAGGGAGGAAGGACTTGGCCTGGAGGGTGTCCAGCTGAGCCCCTATGAACTCCAGGCACTGTGCTGGAGAGAGGTGGAACTTGGGGAGTTGATGGTAAACCCCAGATGCTGCAGGATATGGATGGTGTGCTCGGTGGCATAGTGCACCTCTGCAGCTGTGCCTCCCCCTTATGAGCCAGTCGTCCAAGTAGGGAAAAATGAAGGCCCCTTGGAGTCTAAGGTGGGCTGAGACTACTGCCAGGCACTTGGTGAAGACGCCAGCCCAAAGGGTAACACCCTGTACTGGTAGTGACCTCCTCCCACCATAAACCAGAGGTATTGTCGGTGGTTGAAATGGATCAGGATGTATATATAAACATCCTTCAGGTCTAAGGAGCATAGCCAGTCTCCCTGCTGGAGGTAAGGCAGCAGTGTTCCAATGGAGAGCATCTTGAACATCTCCCTCACCAGGAATCCAAGTCCCATAGGTCCAGGATGGGCCTGAGACCCCTTGTTCACATGGGAACGAGGAAATATCTGCACTAGAAGCCTCTACCCCAAAGGTGTTTGGGCACTGGTTTGGGCACCGCCTTGTCCATGAGGAGGCCTGCAAGTTCAGCAAGAAGCAGAGTCTGGCAAAGGAGAGGCTGTACCCGTTCTCCTGGGAAGAACGGGCGTGGCGTCTGTAGCATGTGGAAGAGGTATCCCTCTTTGACTACACCTGCAGCATCCAAGAGTCTGTGGTGATGAACCCACTAGAGGACAGAGTCTGTGGTGATGAACCCACTAGAGGACAGCAACCTTGGGCCGGAAGGACTGGGGTTTCTAGTCCCACAGGTGCTCCTTGTGGTCTTGGGCAAGCCACTTAACCCTCCATAGCCCATGTTCCCTGTAAAATAGTTATCTCCAAGTTATAATGCCCTGTTCAATGTAATTTCAGTTTGTTCAATGTAAACCGCACTGATGCAGAATAGCGCGGTATATAAGAGAATTAAAATAAATAAATAAAATAAAAATAAAAAAAATCTGTGGGCAAACAGAATTAGACCCCCCCCCCCCCCCCGTGAGCTTCTGAGGGCTTCCTGGGGGAGAGGAGGCCATACCCAAGGAGTCAAAAACTCCCTTTAGGCTGGGCTGGGGCTGGTGCCTGGATCTTAGAGATCTTAGGCATCTTAGGCTTGAGGGGGCTGTGTCCTTGCCCCTTGGACTGTTGCTCTTGCTTGGGGGCAGAGAAGGCCTGTGGTGCAATACCAACCACCCCCTTCTTCTCCAGGAAGAAAGACTTCTTCCCTGGGGCCTTTTTACGAGGGTACACATAGGTCTTCTTCGAGAGTCTGGTTCTAGTCAGGAACTCAATCTCTATCTCAGCAGCTTTGTCTGACATGGGTTTTCCAAAGAAGTTCTCTCCAGTGCAAAGGACATCAATGAGGTGAAACGATTGCAGCCACACTCTGGTTGAGAATTCAAAGCTAACGTATGCTGCTCAAGAGAGGAACCGAGAGCACTCCTTGACTGCCGAGGCCAGTGGCTTGAACCGCTGAAGGGGCTCCCCATAGAGGCCTGCAGAGAAACTGGCGAGTTCCCTCATGAGTTCTTTTAGATACATTCCGATGTACAACTGGTAGGACTGGACTTGCCAAATCAGTATCGAGCCCTGGTAGCATTTCCGGCCAAGGGCATCCAAGGTCCGGGCCTCCCTACCCGAGGGCACCAATGAATGAGTCTTTTGGCTCTTGAGTCGTCACATGGCTGATTTGATGAAAATAGAACTGTGAGGGAGCTGGGCTTTCTGGAACACCAGGTTTTTCGGCAGACTCAGTACATGGTGTCGAGCCGTCTGCTCACAACAGGCACTGACACCAGTGTTTCCTACATATGGAGAAGGCAGCGCTCGAGGATCAGAGGGACGGGAACCATGAGGACCTCTCCTTTGGGAGGGTCTCATACTGGAAGATCTCAAGTTCCTCCGTGTGGGGTTCCTCTTCCACCTCAGTCTCGAATGTGAGCGCCTTTCCATATCCCGCACAAAGTCGAGGAAGGCAATGTCCTCGGGTGGGGAATAGCACCAGGACACCCGTGGAGATGGGTCTGAGGGCACGTCTCTGTGTTGCTGAGTGTCCGGGGACTCTTTGTCCTCAGT
The DNA here is from genome assembly GCA_033557465.1 of Ichthyophis bannanicus. NCBI lineage: Eukaryota > Metazoa > Chordata > Amphibia > Gymnophiona > Ichthyophiidae > Ichthyophis > Ichthyophis bannanicus. Next base: position 259,637,719 of record CM066044.1, read on the forward strand.
CTCCCAGTCTGACGAAGTCAGAGGAAGAATCCAAAGCTCTGTGGCTCTCAAGGTTGAGTCCTGCGCCTGAAGGCCCATGACCCACAGCCGTGCATTTGCCGGGAAGGACCGGTGTCCTGAAGAATGGGATAGATAGATAATTCAATTATTCCTATTAAATCAGAAGTGAAATATCTTGGAGTTACTCTAGACAAGGAATTAAATCTCAGATCACACATAAACAAGACGATTAGAAGCGCTTATTATAGAATGAAAATCATCAGAAGACTAAGGCCGCTTCTGGAAACTGTTCACTTCCGCAATGTTTGTCATGCTCTAATTACACCATTACTTGACTTCTGCAATCCAATATATCTGGGTCTAGCTAAGCAGTCACTGCAGCCTTTACAGTTAGCGCAAAACACCGCTGCTCGTATAATTTTTGGTCTATCAAGTAAAGAGCATATAACTCCTATCTTAAAGGAGCTTCATTGGTTACCAATATCATCTCGTATTAAATACAAAACAGTAATTTATATTTTCAAGATAAAGCAACAATGTTCTGCAAAAAGTCTGACGTATCTTATCCGGTCAGATATTAGCAACAGACCTAGGAGAAGTGTATCTGAAAATAGAATCAGCTCCTCAAATGACATCAGAAAAACACGCAAGGAGACCTCTGAGAGAGCTTTCTCGTTTGCTGCGACTTCCATCTAGAACTCCCTACCTAATGATCTGAGAGCAGCTCAGGACATCAAAGACTTTAGAAAACAACTGAAAACAGTTTTGTTTACGGAGCACTACGGTCATGCAATCAACTAATTAATTTTTAAGAAAGCAATTATTTATATATACATTGTACAATAGCTCACTTTATAGTATAGCTCACAATATATATAGTGCACCTTTTCCAAAAACATTTAATCATATATTTACAAACTATGTATATATTATCACAGATTTTTTCACTATTACTAATTTTCTCTCTTGTTAAACCGCTTTGATTGTATGATAAGGCGGTATAAAAATCCAATTAAATAAATAAATAAAAATAAATAAATAAATGGGTCTCTCGAGGTGGTTGGCGCTCGAGGTTCAGCTCAACGACTGGGGAAGCTCTCGAAGTCGAGGGTCCAGTCGTCAGGGCAGATGAACCGGAAGAACCGGACATCAGCACCTGCTATTGTGCTAGTAGTGTAGTGATACTGTGCTCCAAAGCCGCAATTCTGGTCTCCATGCCAGACTGGTCTGCAGCCTTCTACTTGGGCACCAATGGCTTTGGGCCCAGTGTCTGTTCCATCGAGGGGGGAGTCTTCAACCAGAATGGCTTCGGGGGTCTGAGGCCTTCGCCTGATGCAGACAACTCCTTCCAGGGCAGCTTGTGAGGCTATTCCCACTCCAACCCCTTGGACTCATGCCGGGGACTGTGGGGCCTGGTGTGGGACTTACCCGCTTTCCCCGCCCCGCCCTCTGAGGCGGTCTTCGAAGGCTTAGAGCTCTTCTTGCATTCCAACTGCGGGGAGTTACTGTCTCCAAGTCAACTGCATATTCATTTTAAAGTTGGCTTTGAGACTTTCTATGCATTAATGCCTTTGCCTTTAAACATGCCATCAACTTGTATTGCCCTAGGTGTTCTTAGATCACAGTCACAAAGACAGGTCAAGGTTCCATCTTTAAAAATTGCTAGGAGTGTTAAGGATTTTATTCAAATGTTTAGTATAGCAGGCTCAAATAAATATTTCACTGCCTTTTATAAGATTGCAACTGAATTTGGTCAATTTTAGAAAACATGAAATTTTTTTCTCCAGATAGGCATTTAGTGGATTAAAGGTTAGATACATAGAAACATGACAACAGAAAAAGATCACATGGCTTATCTAGTCTGTCCTTCCATATCAACCACTACAACAGTCCCTTTTTAACTTTAGAGATCCTCTGTGTTTGTCCCATGCTTCTTTGAATTCAGATACTGTCCTCATCTCAACCACCTCCACTGGGAGACTATTCCACTGATCCACATTTCATTCATTTATGATCAATTTTATGTCTTTTTCATTATATGATTTTTTTTGTTGTTGCTGTTGTTCACTGCCTAGAACCGGTAGAGATGAATAGTATAAAATAGGATCAGGTAGCATAATTATTCACCTGTAACAGGTGACATCTGCATCGACTGAGCCCGTGCTGATTCACTCCCCAACTTTCAAAGAAAGCCTTTGGGGCCCAAGGGTGCCATCTTATCTCAGTATGTCGTCTTTTTTTTTAATGCTTGATTAAGCTGTGTCATCATACCAAGTTAAGATGGCACCCTTGGGCGGAAAGATGACAGCACATACACACCGATGTTCACCACAGCTACATGAGCCACAGACTCGAAGCAGTCAAAGGCTGGTGAAGTCTGGAATCTGGAGCATTCCTTGACAGAGATGACGAGGGTCCAGAAGCGCTTGAGAGATTCACCTGCCAGCCCAGCTGAAAATCCAGCGAGCTCCTTCGCCAGGTCCCTCAGGTACATGCTCATGTACAGCTGGTAAGCCTGGATGCGGGCCACAAGCAGCAAGCCCTGGTAGCACTTTCTGCCAAACCAGTCTATGGTGCGGGCCTCCCTACCAGGGGGCACAGAGGCATGCGTCTTCCGACTATTTATCCGACACATGACCGACTCCACCACCATGGAGATGTGAGGCAGCTGTGTCTTCAGAAAGCCGGGGCTCTTACCAACTTGATACTGGGAATCGAGTCACCAGCTCATTACTGGCACAGTCACCAGGCTCTCCCACATCCTGAACATCTGAATTTCAGGCCGGAGGGACTGGGGTTTCTAGTCCTATAGGCACTCCTTGTGGCCTTGGGCAAGCCACTTAACCCTCAGTTGCTTCAGAGAGACAGAGATTGTGAGCCCTTTGGGGACAAGGGAATGTATCCAGTACCTGCTTGTAGTAATTACATAATGTAAACCACTTTGATAGAAGGATAAGGCGGTATAGATAACTGGTTAAATAAATAAAATAAACAAATCTAGCACTCCAGGATGAGAGGAATCGGGATCATCAGTGCCTCTTTCGGAAGCGCCTCATACTGGAAGATCTCCAAGTCTTCAGCACAAGGCTCATCCTCTGATTCCACCACCAAGCCAGGGCCTTCAACATCCTCCAGACAAAGTCGAGGAAAGCAAAGTCCTCTGGCACGGACCTCCGATGCTCCTGAGGGAGAGAAGGTTCAGAGGGGACATCTCTGTGCAACATGGTGTTGGGTGACCCATCATCTAACAGCCCGGTTCTGAACTGGACGAGACCTCAATTCCCAGACGGTCATCAGGTCGATGAGCCACTGGTGCTGAAAGAGCGAGGTGCCCGATGCGCTGACCCCAAGATGCTTGGGGGAGAGCCGCCAACCGACACAGCTCCAAGCGAGCAAAGCATTCCAGCACAGGCTGGACATCCTCCGGGGAGGTCCTCGCAGTGGACCGTCCCCATTGTTGGTACCGATGACCCGGAGGCTCCAGGCATCGGACCCCACTGCGCCTCAAGGAAGGCAGCTAAGCTGCGTTCCAAGGCCACCATCCAGCTTTGATGCCAGTAAGCTCCCCAGCGAATGGTTCGGGTCTCGAAGTTGAGTCCAGAACCCTGTCCCTCAAAGCGGAATCGGTCCAAGAACGAGGGGGAGTAGGACCAGGCTACAGTGGGAGAAAACCTAAGTCTTTATTAAGGACTTTATTGGGTCCTTAATAAAGACTTAAGATTTCTCCCAGTGTGGCCTGGTCCTTCTCCACCTGGTTCTTGGACTGTACCCATCTGCGGAGAACACACTCTTTCCCTCCTCAAAGGGGAATCACCAATGGTGATCACATCAGAGGACTGAGCCCAATCAATTCCCCGTGGTGGGAGTCTCCTCCCGCTGGGGCAGCTTCGAGGGCCATCCTTGGTCTTGGGTCAAGGACTCAGAGACCGGGTACCAGGCATCTTTTACCTCTGGGGCTCTGGGATTGGACATCAATTTTGATGATGTCTTGGACCCACAGGGAAGATCCTCAGAGGACAACACCTGGTCTCAGGCTCCGCGATCTCAGGGCTTGGATCAAGCACATGTGCATGACACCGAGTCATTGGACACAGTCTTCGAGGGCAGATTCAATACCCGATGCCGGCCCCGCGGCAGAGGCCTTTGAGCCAAATAACTCCCCCTGCTGCTTTTCATGATTCCTCTAGTTCTTGCTAGACATCTGCAGACAGAGAGGGCAAGTGGAGTTATCGTAATCCACACTGAGACACTTGATACAGCAACTGTGGTGGTCGCTTGTGGACATGGTACAAGGGGGGGGGGGGATTTGCCACATCGCTTAAAACTGTTGACCAAAGACATAGCAGGGAAGACAGCACCCGTGAGAACTCAAACTCAAACATCTTGGTCAGGGAGGGGCGCAAGAAAAGACCCATGCACCGAAAAAGAAAAGTTAAAAGGACCCAAGAAAAAACACGATGCTGAAGCGAGGCAGACTCGAGCAGCGAGAAAGTGATCAGGAACAGACTGGTAAAAAGAAGTGCAAAAACACTAAGAGAAAAAGGGTAGAAAAAAATCAAGATGATATAAATGGTATTAGTACTGCATTATGGTAATAAATGGACAGGTAAGAAGGTTATGACCTTATATGAAGCACGAGATGGAAAAACCAATTCCACTTGAAGGCATAGATTCACTGAGGGAATGGTTTTCTCACAGCTATTAGTATGTCTTGAATAAGGGGTTGGTAGACCTAGAGTAAAAAGTAAAATATGCTCAATTTCCACGTTGTGAGGGCTAAGGCCTTCAGGACTGGCATGAAGGACACAGCTCTTTTCTTGAGTGATTAATGCTGGAAATCTATGTAGCCTGCCTGGTAGCAGAACTGCTAGCCTTCCTAGAAGAGTAAACCAGATCTGCTAAGGTTAATATGGGACTATGAGAATGATGATGTTTGACAATCATTGAAATTTTGTGCAGTTTTTTTTAATTACGAGTACAATAGGGGAACACACAAAGAAACAAGTGTAGGGGGATTGCCAGCATAGCTGGGAGTAGGCAGTCAAAGGATGGAGCAGTAGAGGTAGCTTATCATTTTTGGTGCTGGTGAAGAGGATCGCAGTCCTGAAAGACCATCTATAGGGATGCTACATCCATGAGCATGGAGAACTCTGATGAGCTTGTCAGCTATATGGCTCAAACTCCAGTGATATAAGCAGTTTGTTCCTGGATGCAAAATGGTTATGAGAAAGTCCCAAATCTTATGCTGTTTCCTGGTAGAAATGTAGGGATCCCTTTATTTCTTCTTTGTTGACAGAAAACATAGCCACTAAGTTATCTGTCTGAATAAAAGCCAATGCGCCCTGCAGCAGACAAAGAAAGATTCCCAGGGCATGGTGAATTGCTTGGAGTTGCAAGTGGTTGATGTAAAGAAATTTCTCAGATTTTGATCATTACTTGTGTGTAGTAAACATTGGTCTGAGCTCCCCGCCCTATATTTGATGCATAGGGGAAATGGTACTGTGCTGCAGCAAAGGGGATATTTGTAAGATTGAACTATTGAGTTCAATAGAGTAGACACCCAGGAAGGTGTAGATAACATGAGGAGGGATCTAGCTAAGCTTGAAGAATGGTCTAGAATTTGGCAACTGGGATTTAATGTTAAAAAATGTAAGGTCATACATTTGGGCTGCAGCAATCCAAGGGAGCAATACAGTATAGGAGGTGAAGTACTTTTGTCCACTAAAGAAGAGCGGGACCTAGGCGTAGTTGTGTCCGATGATCTTAAAGTAGCTAAACAGGTAGAAAAGGCGACGGCAAAAGCTAGAAGGATGCTTGGGTGCATACGGAGAGGAATGGCTAGCAGAAAAAAGGAGGTGATAATGCCTCTGTATAAGTCTTTGGTGCGACCTCATTTGGAGTATGGTGTGCAATTCTGGAGACCGCACCTTCAAAAGGATGTGAACAGGATGGAGTCGGTGCAGAGGGTTGCTACTAAGATGATTAGTGGTCTTCATTATAAAGCATATGAGGACAGACTTAAGGATCTTAATATGTACACCTTAGAGGAAAGGCGGGATAGAGGTGATATGATTGAGATGTTTAAATACCTCCGTGGCATAAATGTTCAGGGAGAGAGCCTCTTTCAATTGAAAGCAAGTTCTGCGACGAGGGGACATGGGATGAGGGTGAAGGGAGATAGATTCAGGAGTGATATGCGGAAATATTTCTTTACGGAAAGAGTAGTGGATCCGTGGAATAGTCTCCCAGTGGAGGTGGTAGAGATGAGGACAGTAACTGAATTCAAAAAAGCATGGGACCAACACAGAGGATCTCTAAAGGTAAAAAGTGGACTGTTGTTGTTATGGAAGGACAGACTAGATGGGCCTTGTGGTCTTTTTCTGTCATCATGTTTCTATGTTTCTATATTACTGTAGTAGACATACACAAGACCAAAGTCAAACTGAAGATATGGGGGGGGGGGGGGGAGGGAACTGGGATCGCTGGTTCCACTGGAACTTGAGGTTTTGATAAGGTTGTCTCATTTTCATTCAAAGACTATTACATGGATGGCTGCAGCCATGTGGCCCAACAGCTACAAATCAAGACCTGGTCATGATCAACAGTGAAATTTGTATGTTGCAGACCTGTGAAATAAGGGCCTGTAATCTGTCTCTGACAAAAAGCGTAGTTACTCTGGGGACAGCAGGAATCCGTCATCACATTTGGGTGACATCAGCACCGATGGAGCCCCATGGAAGCATCTCCCCAGCTTTCAAAGAAAACCTTGGGAGATGCACCACACATGCATGGTCCCCTTCCCACTCAAGGGTGCCATCTAGCCACAGTCGAATGACATAGCTAAGACGGCAAAAATTAAAATACGGTAAAGAAGCAACTCCAAGGGAAGGAGGGAGGGTTGTGAGGACTGATTGCTGCTGTCCCCGGAGAACACCTGCTACAGGTGAGCAATTATGCTTTGTCCAGGAACAAGCAGGAAGTCAGTCCTCACATATCCGACTCCCCAGCTACAGGCAACCAAGAACCTGTAAAAATGCCACGGCAACCTGCAAAGGGAGAGCCATAGGCAGCAGCAGTTGAGTTCCTACTGAGAAACTCTCACAAGACCAAAGTGTCCAGCGGGAAAAGAGTAGTTACTCACTTGTAACAGGTGTTCTCCAGGAGCAGCAGGAATCAGTCCTCATATACGGGTGACGTCGGCGCCGATGGAGCCCTCGTGCGGAGCATTTCCCCAGCTTTCAAAGAAAGCCTTTGGGAATTGCAGCACGCATGCGCGGTCCCCTTCCCGCCCAAGGGTGCCATCTTGCTCAGTCTGATGACATAGCTAGAAGACAGCAAAAAAATTAGCAAAATAAATCATATGACTGCAACTCCAAGGGGAGGAGGGAGGGTTGTGAGGACTGATTCCTGCTGCTCCTGGAGAACACCTGTTACAGGTGAGTAACTACTCTTTCTCCAGGACCAAGCAGGAAGTCAGTCCTCACATATGGGACTCCCCAGCTTAAGGCTACCGGAGACCTCAAGCAGAAAAAATGAGCTCCCTCTAGCTCGTCAGTACGTAAGGAAGGAATCTTCTCTGAGAACGCCCCCAACCAGTAGCCCAACACCAGGGCCGGAGGGTAGGAGTTGCCTAAACCCCAAAGAGATTATGGAGTACTGCCTGTCCGAAAGCACTGTCCCTGCGGGACTCCCTCTTAAGGCAGTAATGGGCCGCAAACGTCTGGCTTGAAGACCAAGTAGCGGCCCGGCAGATGTCTGCCAACGGAACAGAGTGGAGATGAGCCACTGATGGAGCCTTCGCCCTGACACGATGAGCCGTGACTCGACCCTCCAACGAGAGGCCGGCTGCCCCATAAGCCCAGGCGATAAAGTCAGCGACCCATATGGACAAAGTACGCTTGGAGACAGGTAGCCCCAACTTATTGGGGTCAAAAGAAACGAAGAGATGAACAGCCCTCCGATGCTCCCGCGTACGGTCAAGGTAGAAGGATAACGCCCTCCAACAGTCCAGGGTATGCAGGACCATCTCAGCCCGGTTGGCATGCGGCCTGGGAAAGAAGGTGGGAAGAACCACCTCCTGATTGAGGTGAAAAGGGGAGACAACCTTAGGAAGAAACTTCGGGTGAGTCCGTAAGACTACCCTATTCCTGTAGAACCTAGTGTAAGGGGGATCAGACACTAGTGCCTGAAGTTCACTTACTCGCTTAGCAAAGGTAAGAGCTACCAGAAACAAGGTTTTCCAGGAGAGAAAACGGAGAGGGCAGGTAGCCATAGGTTCAAATGGCAGACAAGTAATCCGCTGTAAGACCACATTCAGATCCCACTCAGGGGCTGGTGGACGTAAAGGAGGCTTAAGCAGGAGGAGGCCTCTGAGAAAACGAGCCACCAAAGGGTGGTTGGAAAAAGGCCTTCCGCCCACTGGCGAGTGGTGCGCTGAGAGAGCACTGAGGTGAACCCTGACAGAGTTGGACTTAAGGCCGAGATTGGAGAGGTAAAGCAAATATTGCAATACTACCACTACCAAGCACGAGAAGGGATTCTCGATGTGCTGAGCACACCATGCGGAGAATCTACGCCACTTAAGAGCATAGGATTTCCAGGTGGATTGCTGTCTAGAGGCTAAGACTACGTCTTCCACCTCTCTAGGCAGTAGTAGGGGAGCCAAGACTCCCCTTTCAGCAGCCAGGCCATCAGATGAAGGGACTGGAAGTTGGGATGCAAGAGAGATCCCTGTTCCTGAGACAGGAGATCGTGTTGAATCCCCAAAGGAAGAGTGTCCACCGCCAGTTGCAGCAGAAGTGGGAACCACGGTTGCCTCGGCCACCTCGGGGCTATCAGAATCATTGAGGCCCCGTCCTTGAGGACTTTGAACAGTGTTCGGGACACTAGTGGCGTGGGAGGAAACGCACAGAGTAGGCCTTGGGACCACGGAATCCGAAACGCATCCGCTGCTACTCTGAGAGGATGCGGTTGTCTGGAACAGAATCTGGGGAGTTGCCGGTTCAGAGGACTGGCGAAAAGATCCATGGTGGGGAGGCCCCACCTGAGAAAGATCTGCTAAACCACCAACGGATTCAATCTCCATTTGTGTGGTTGCAGGATCCTGCTCAGTCTGTCTGCCAGGTAATTTTCTTGACCTGGGAGGTAGACAGCCTTGAGGAGGATTCCGTGATTGACGGCCCAAGAGCACAGCCGTTGTGCCTCCTGACAGAGAAGGAAGGAGCCTGTGCCTCCTTGTTTGTTCACGCAGAAAATGGCAACTTGATTGTCCGTCTGGACCAGTACAGACTGGTGAGAGGTGAGGTGGGAAAAGGCTCTCAGAGCTAGGCGTATCGCCCATAGCTCCAGGAAGTTTATCTGCTGAGCAGCCTCCCAAGGGGTCCAGAGACCCTGAGTACAGGCCCCTTGGCAATGTGCTCCCCAACCTAGAAGAGAAGCATCTGTCGTCAGCACTTGAGAATGTGGAGGGGATTGAAAAACCACTCCGAGTACCAGATTCGGAAGATGAAGCCACCATTGCAGAGAGGAGACGAGCAGGGCGGATATTCTTACTGAGTCTGCAAGGCTCCCTGTGGCTTGATGCCACTGAGTTCGAAGGCTCCACTGAGCAGGCCACATGTGCAGGCGGGCATTGGGGGTTACATGAACCGTGGAAGCCATATGGCCGAGAAGTCTCAGGAATTGCCTGGCGGAGACCAGGGAATTGCTGTGAAACTGCCTGGCTAGATCCATCAACCTGTGGGCTCTGTCCATTGGCAGAAAAGCCTTCGCCTGAAGAGTGTCCAGCCTTGCTCCTATGAATTCTAAGTTCTGGGACAGGAGCAAATTGGACTTTGCGAAGTTTATGACAAACCCCAAGTGCTGAAGCAGAGCCACAGTGCGAAGGGTGGCTTGACTGGCCTCCTGGGAAGACTGGCCCCTTATGAGCCAGTCGTCCAGGTATGGAAACACAAAAAGACCTTGAAGCCTCAGGTAGGCCGCCACCACTGCCAGACACTTGGTGAACACCCTGGGAGCGGAGGTTAGGCCAAAGGGTAGTACTCTGTACTGGTAGTGGTTTCCCCCCACAACAAATCTGAGATATTGTCTGTGGTCTGGATGAATAAGGATGTGAGTATAAGCATCCTTTAGATCTAAGGAGCATAGCCAATCTCCCTGCTGGAGGGTAGGGCAGCAGGATTCCAAGGGTAAGCATCTTGAACTTTTCCCTCTCCAGGAACTTGTTGAGGTTACGCAAGTCTAGGATGGGTCTGAGGCCTCCTGTTCTTTTTGGTACCAGAAAGTACCTGGAATAAAAGCCTTGACCTCTCACTCAGGTGGTGGGGCACTGGTTCCACAGCCTGTTCCTTTAGCAGACTTGCTAACTCCTGAAGGAGTAGGTCCCTGTGCAGAGGGAGTCTTGGAGGCTCCCCTGGAAAATAGGAGGGAGGTACCTGGTGAAAATGGAGAAGATAGCCCTTTTGGACTATATGGAGCACCCAGGTATCTGATGTGACGGCTGACCACCTGTGGGCAAAGTGGGCCAGCCAGCCTCCTGTGCTGATGTGAGCCAGCTGAGGAGAAGAGGCTATGCCTTCTGAGTCAAAAACCCCCACCCTGCTGAGCAGGGGCCAGTGTTGGTGGCTTGGGGGCCTTCTGCCTACGGGGCCCAAGACCCTGCCCCTTGACCTGCTGACCCTGTTGGGGAGCTGCAGAGGCCTGATAATGAGGGTATTGTTTATAGGCAGATGACTTCCTCGGGTAAAAGGTCTTTTTTCCCGAGCCCTTCTTTTTCTGAGAAGGGGCAGAGGTTTTTCTGGACAGCCTAGTTCGGGTCAGAGTCTCGGTCTCGAGTTCTGCAGCCTTTTCAGCCATGGGCTTGCCAAAGAGGTTTTCACCTTGGCAGGGGACATCGACCAACTTGTCCTGTACCCATGGCTCAAGATCGGATGATTGTAGCCAAGCCTGTCGGCGGGCACCGATGCCGGCCCCGGCTACTCGGGCCGAAGCCTCGAAGCCATCGTAAGCTGCTCGAGAGATGAACTTCGAGCACTCTCGAATACCAGTGGACAAGGCCTGGAACCTCTGCAAAGGTTCCTCGTAGAGACCAGCAGAGAACCCGGCAATCCCCTTTGCCAGGTCTCGGAGATACATGCCCATGTAGAGCTTGTATGTCTGGACACGGCAAGCAAGCATAGAGCCCTGGAAGCACTTCTTACCGAGGGCATCCAGGTTCCGGGCCTCCCAGCCGGGAGGCACCGAGGAGTGCATCTTCTGACTTTTCAGTCGATGCATGGCTGATTCCACAACCACGGAGTGGTGTGGTAATTGTGCTTTTTGGAACCTGGGGCTCTTGTGGACTCGATAGATGGAATCGACCCGCTTGCTCAACACCGGCGTCGAGGACGGGGTCTCCCACATGCAGAAGAGCAGCCGCTCCAGCATTGGAGAAAACGGTACAGTAAAGGCCTCCTTCGGGGGAGAGTCATACTGGAGGGCCTCGAGCTCCTCGGCTCGAGGCTCCTCCTCGGGATCCACGGGGAAGGCCAAGGCCTTGGCCATATCCCGCACGAAGTCCGAGAACCGGGTATCCTCCGGTGGGGATCGTCTCCGAGGTTCGGACTCCAGTGAGTCCAATGGGACACACCGAGTCCGATAGATGTCGGGGGACTCTTCGTCCTCCGTCTCCCAGCCCGACTCCTCGGAGGAGGTATCGAGCGGCTCCGGTCAGGCGGGCACCGATGCCCTCCGCCCCGACACCGAGGGTACCGGCATCGATGACCTCGGTCCCGAACGGGAGGCCGAGGGAGACCATGGTCGAGAATCGACTCGAGCCCGCATGGACTCGAGGATCGGCTCGGCCTCCAGGGTCGACTTGACGTCGATGTCCCAGTGGTCGGGGCAGATGCACCGGTGAGACCGGCGATCAATGCCCGCTGCTGTTCCATGAAGGCAGCGAGGCTGCTCTCCAAGGCCATCAACCTGAGTCCGAGCTCAGGAGAACCAGCAGCCACCGACTCGGGCCCCGACGGCGTTGGGCCCGATGTCGGCTCCCCTGGAGGAGAGTCCACGAGGACTACAGCACTCATGTGTCCAGGAGACTCCATCTCGATACGAGGTTGCTTGGCAGGCCTCTCCGACTCCGAAGACCCGGGACGGCTATCGGGGCTATGCGACCTGGCTCTCGAGGAACCAGGAGCGTCCACCGACGCTGCCCTCGTGGGTTTCTTCTTCCTGCGCTGTTCCCGCGAAGGAGATCCCCGCTCAGAGGAACCCCGACGCTGCTCGGGGCCGGAGTCCCGAGACGTCGAGGCCTCTGACGAGGTCCGGGCCCGTCCGGACGCGGAGTCAGAGAAGATCCTATCCTTCTGGTGTTGCCGACTCCTCAATGCCTTCGAGGACATTTTGCCACACGGATCACAGATCATCGGGTCATGATCAGGTCCGAGGCAGCGGAGGCAGCAGTCATGTGTGTCGGTAAGAGACATAAGTTTCTTACACCGATCACACTTTTTAAACCCGCTGGCAGCCATCGGGGGAAAAAGGGCCCCTGCGAGGTCAAAAGACAGGGCTGCCAGTGAAAAAAGAAAAAATGGCGCGAACGCTAGTCACGAAGGACAAAAACCGAAAAAGAGAGAGTGGGCTCGATACCGGCGTATCGGGGCAAGGCGGGAAAAGGATCCGGCGTCAAACCGAAGGAGAAGAACAAAAACAGGAAAATCAACCTTTTCCTTGGCGAAAAACGAACTACGTCCATCGGGCTCCACGGAAAAGAGAAGAGTGAGCAAGATGGCACCCTTGGGCGGGAAGGGGACCGCGCATGCGCGCTGCAATTCCCAAAGGCTTTCTTTGAAAGCTGGGGAAATGCTCTGCACGAGGGCTCCGTCGGCGCCGACGTCACCCATATGTGAGGACTGACTTCCTGCTTGGTCCTGGAGAAAGTGTAGCTACTCACCTGTAACAGGTGTTCTCTGGGGACAGCAGGAATCAGTCCTCACATATGGGTGACATCAACACCAACAGAGTCTGTGTGGAAGGATCTCCCCAGCTTTCAAAGAAAGCCTTTGGGCGATGCACCAAGCACAAGTGGTCCATTTCCTGCCCAAGGGTGTCATCTTGCCTCAGTCAAATGATAGAGATGGCAAAAATAAAAGATGGTAAAGAAGCAATTCCAAGGGAAGGAGGGAGGATTGTGAGGACTGATTCCTGCTGTCCCCGGAGAACACCTGTTACAGAAGAGTAACTACGCTTTCATCGGGAACAAGCAGGAAGTCCGTCTTTACATATGGGACTCCCCAGCTACAGGTTACCGAAACCTATAGAAAATGCCACGGCGACTTGCAAAAGGTGGACCGTGATCAGCAGCAGTTGAATCCCAAGAGACACTCTCGCAAGGCCCAAGCACTGAAAACCAGCACTCTGGTAGCCTGAACAGAGAAGGGTCAGAGGGCTGGAGTTGCCTACACCCAAAAAGATTACGTAGTACAGCCTGGCCAAAAGGCACTGTTCCGTTGGGGTTTCCTCTCCAGGCAGTAGTGAGCTATGAAGGTATGGACTGAAGACCAGGTGGCAGCCTGGCAAATTTCTGTCATGGGAGACGGAATGCAGATTGGCCACGGAAGTAGCCATGGCCCCGACACAGTGCACCGTGACTCTGGTCCAGTAGGATCCCCGCTTGCTTGTAGACAAGGGTAATGCAGTCCTCCACCCAAGTGGACAGAGTTTGTTTAGTCACTGGACGCCCCAGGTGGGGTCATAGGATACGAAAAGCTGAGGTGCTTTGTAGTGGCCCCGAGTCCATTGCAGATAGAAGGATGGAGTCCTTTTACAATCCAAAGTATGGAGAACAGTCTCCGCCCTGCTGGCATGAGGCCTTGGAAAGAAGGTGGGGAGCACCACCTCCTGACTGAGGTGGAATGGGGACACCACCTTTGGCAGAAACTTGGGGTGTGTGCGGCGCACCACCCAGTTCTTGTACTACCTCGTGTAGGGGGGCTATGTCATCAGTGCCTGGAGCTCACTGACTGCGAGCTGATGCAAGTGCTACAAGGAAGACAACCTTCCAGGAGAGGAACCTCAAGTGGCGGGTAGCTAGGGGCTCAAATGGCAGCTTAGTGAGCTGCGAGAGCATCATACCGAGATCCCGCTCCTCTGCTGGAGGGCAGACAGAGGGTTTGGATAGCATGAGGCTCCACAAGAACAGAGATACAAGGGGCTGAGCCAAGAGGGGCTTGCCCTCAATGGAATGGTGGTGCACTGCAATAGCACTCATGTGTTCCCTGACCGAGTTGGACTTTAGTCCACCTGCAACAGGTGGAGCAGGTACTGGCATGCCATTTGTACTGAGCAGGAGAACGGGTTCACCCACCTTTCGGCACACCACACTGAGAATTGGCATCACTTGAAGGCATATGCCCTTCTTGTGGAAGCCTTATGAGAGGCTACAAGAAGCTTTTCCACATCCCATGGGAGGTTGAAGGAAGCTAACACTATCTTTTCAGCAGCCAAGCCATGAGTGACAGGGACCCCAAGATGGGTTGTAGGAGAGAGCTCTGCTCCTGTGAGAGTAATCCAGGGGCTCGGCAACACTGCTGAAGGGAGAGAAGCAGTGGGAAACAGGGTTGACTGTGCCACCGGGGAGCTATCCGTATTCGTGATGCCCTGTCGCGATGGACCTTTAAGAGAGTCTTGGTGACCCAGTGGTGTCGGTGGGAAGGCATACAAGGAGGCCTTCCATCCATGGAATGAGGAATGAGTCCACTGCCATCCAGGACAGGTGCGGCTGGCGGGAACAGAAACAGGGCAATTGCATGTTGTCTGGGCTTGCAAACAGGTCCACCAGGGGGACACCCCATTGTCAAAACAGCCGGGAGGCCATTTCAGGATCCAAGCACCTCTCGTGTGGCTGGAGGACTCTGCTCAACTTGCTCACCAGGACATTGTCTTGGCCGGGGGAGGTAGACCACTCTTAGAAGCATCCCTCTGCATGTCGCATAATAGCAGAGGGCTACCGCCTCCTGGCAAAGAGAGTACGACCCCGTGCCCCTTGTTTCTTCATATATAACATTGCGACTTGGTTGTTGGTCTGGACCAGCACCGCCTGATGCTGAAGTCAGTGGCAGAAGGCTCAGAGAGCCAGAAATATTGCTCAGAGCTCCAGCAGATTGATTTGCAACTGGAATTCCATCTGGGACCAGCTGCCTTGCATCTGGAGGCCCTCGCAATGCGCTCCCCAGCCCAGTAAGGAGGCATCCATGGTGAGGACCTTCTGGGAGGTGGATGCCTGGAAGGGCATCCGAGCCTGAAGGTGACAAGGGTTCTGCCACCATCCAAGGGAGTCTGCCAGCTGGCAGATCACTCTCACTCTGTCCCGAAGCCTGCCTGTGGCTTGCGTCCACTGAAAGCAGAGGCACCACTGGGCCGCTCTCATGTGCAGTCAGGCATATGGGGTCATGTGAACCATGGAGATCACATGGCCCAGCAAGCAGAGAAGCTGGTCGGGTAGCGACCATTATCACTGTACCTTTGTGGCTAGCCCACTGAGGTATTCTGACCTCTCCTGAGGGAGGAAGCCTTGGTCTAGAGGGTGTCTAGCTGAGCCCCTATAAATTCCAGACGCTAAGACAGAGAGAGGAGGAACTATGGGTAGTGGATGACGAACTCCAGATGCTACAGGGCGTTGATGGTGCACCCTGTGGCGCACTGCATCTCTGCAGCTGTGCCTCCCCTTATGAGCCAGTCATCCAGGTAGGGAAAGACAAAGGCACCTTGGAGATGAAGGTGTACTACGACCATCGCGAGGCACTCTGTGAAGACCTTTGTTGATGAGGCCAGCCGAAAGGGCAGCACTCTGTATTGGTAGTGCTCTCCTCCCACCACAAACTGGAGGTATTTTCTGTGGCTAGGATGGCTCAGAATTTGTGTGTAGGCATTCGTTAGGAGTATAGCCAAGCTCCATACTGGAGGAATGACATTAATGTTCCAAGGGAGAGTATTTTGAAATTTTCCCTCATTAGGAACTTGTTCAGGTCCCACAGATGCAGGATGGGTCCGAGGCCCCTTGTTCTCTTGGGGACAAGGAAATACCTAGAGTAGAAGCCAGTGCTCCAGAGTTGTTTCGCACTGGCTTCACCGCTTTGTCCTTGAGACCTGTGAGCTCGGTGAGGAGCAGGGTCTGGTGAAGGAGAGGTCTTACGGGCTCTCCTGGAAAGTACAAGGGTGTCATCTGCTAGAGGTGGAGGAGGTAGCCCTCCTTGACCGGTTGTAGCAGGCAGGTATCAGTGGGGATGGCAGACCACCTGTGGTAAAACATGGCCTGACACCCCCCTGTGGGCTGCAGGGGACCTCCTGAGAGAGAGGTGGTCACACCCAGGAAATCAAAAGCTCCCACCAGGCTGGGCCGGGGCCAGCGCCTGGGACTTAGGGATCTTTTGCTTACAGGGGCCATGCCCCTGTCCTTTGTGCTGTTGGCCTTGCTGAGGGGTTGAGAAGGCCTGAAACTGCGAGGTGTTGCCAAACCCCGCTTCTTCCCTGGGGCCTTTGAGAGTCTGCTTCTCGTTAGGAGCCGTCTCTACCTCTGCAGCTTTGTCTGCCATGGGTTTCCCAAAGAGGTTCTCTCCAATGCAGGGGACATCAATAGGTTTGTGCTGAACCTGTTTTCTAAATCAGACAACTGCGGCCACGCTTGGCATCATGCCCCAATGCCGCCGCGGCCACCCTGGCCATTGTAAGCTGTTCGAGATAAGAACTACGAGCACTCTTTGACCGCCAAAGCCAGAGACTTAAATCTTTGCAGAGGTTACCTGTCGAGGCCTGCTGAGAATCCACAGAGCTCCTCAACAGCTCCTTGAGGTACATGCTGATATAGAGCTGGTAAGACTGGATCCGTCAAGTCAGCATCGAGCCCTGAAATGCCTTCCGGCCGAGAATGTCGAGGGTCCGGGTTTCCCTGCTGGGTGGCACCAAAGAATGAGTCTTCTGGCTCTTGAGTCTGCGCATGGCTGACTCAACAACCATCGAGTTCTGGGGGAGTTGAGTCTTCTGGAACCCAGGATTTCAGCATACTCGGTACATGGAGTCGAATCACCTGATAACAGGCACCGATGCCCACATCCGGAGGAGGCAGTGCTCAAGGATTGGAGACATCGGTACCATAAGGGTTTCCTGGGGGGGGGGGCTCATACTGGAGTATCTCCAGTTCCTCTGTGCATGGGTCTTCCTCAGCCTCAGTTTCGATGGTGAGTGTCTTAGCCATATCCTGCCCAAAGTCGAGGAAAGCAACATCCTTGGGAAGGAAATGGCATCAAGAAACCGGAGGAGACAGGTCTGAAGGCACGTCTCTGTGTCGCCAAGTGTCTGGGCACTCTTCATCCTCTGTCTCCCAATCAGACTCGAAGTAAGAGTATGAGTCCGAGGTTCCGTGATCACCACCACAGTCAAGGTCCATGCCGGGCGGTCCGCAACCTCCAGAGAATCTGTGGTCCAAGTCATAGGCGCTCGCTGGAGAGGACTGGTACCCCAAGGAACGGGATTAGGACCTCGTCCGGAGCTGTTGGGTCTCTAGAGGCAGGTGGCACTCGAGGATCGGTGTGATGTCGAGGGTCCTGCCATCGAGGTGGATGAACTGGACAAACCAGACAAACGCCCGATGCATGGCCACGATGGCAGAGATACTGCTCTCTAGGGCTGCCATCCTGGTCTCCATGCCAGGTGGCTCTGCAGCCTTTGATGCAGGCACAGAGTATTTTGGGCCCAGTGTCGATACTGTCGAGGGGGAGTCCTCGATGAGGATGGCCTCAGGTGTCTGAGGCCAGTCGGCAGGTGCTGACAACTCCTTGCAGGGCAATTTATGAGGCCATTCCCGCTCTGACTCCTCAGACTCACGCCAGGGACTGCAGGACCTAGAGTGGGATTTCCCCTTTTTCCTGGACTCATCCCCCACCAAGGACGTCTGAGGGTTTCGACTTCTTGCATTCCAGCTCTGGCGATTTCCTCTCGAAGGAACTGCAGCTGCGTGACTCTGAGGAGGCTCGGGCTTCGTTGATCACCAAGGTACTGGAAGGGGGCCCTGGAGGGTGTTGTCACCAGAGACTCCGGCACGGAGACAGACTTTTGGAAGAATTTCTCCTGCTGCTGGTGATGGCTCTTTAGGGCCTTTGAAGTCATGGTTCTTGAAAGTTTGCAGTCTGAGCTGTGTTCCAGGCCGAGGCACCAGAGGCAGCAGTCATGTGGATCGGCGAGGGACATCATTTTGCTGCACTGATCACCCTTCTTGAAGCTGCTGAAAGCCATCAGGAAAAAAGGGGGCCCTGCCACTCGGCAGGTATCAGAGGCCTTCGGCCAAACAAGGGTGCGAACACTGGTCGAGGGAAACCTCAAGATATAAAAGGGAAAAAAACCAAAGGAATGGGCCTAAGGAGCAATGCCAAGGCTAGCTGGCTCGGGGTAGGAGATGAAAAAAAGTGTTCCCCCTGGAAGCTAAGGATCACAGCCAAGCAGAAAACACAATGGTCTGGGGGTCATGCCCTTCCTCCAAATATTGGAGGCAGACTGGCTGAGGGTCTACACCTTCTGTAATGATCTGAAAAACTGCAGATAGGCGCAAATTGGCTAAAAGACAGAAAATGGAGTAGGGCTAAATGGACAATTTGCTCAATGGAGAAAGGTGAATAGTAGAGTACCCCAGGGATCTGTGCTGAACCTGCTGCTTTTTGACATGTTTATAAATGACCAGGAAATGGGAACAAAGAACAATGACACAAAATTATTTAAAGTTGTTAAATCACCAGATGAAACTGCAAGAGGACCTTGAAAAACTGGGAGACGGGTCATCCAAATGCCAGATGAAATTTATTGTAGACAACTGCAAAGTTATGTACTTAGAGAACAACCACCCAAACCATGGTTACACAATGCAAGGTTTTGCATTAGAAACCACCACCCAGGAAAAAGATTTGGGCGTCATTGTGGATAATACATTGAAATCCTCTGCCTAGTGTGTAGCAATGACCAAGGAAGCAAATAGAATGCTAGGAATTATAAGGAAAGGAATGGAAAATACCACCAAGGATATTAAAATGCCTCTGTATCACTCCATGGTGTAGCCACACCTTGAATACTGCATGCAGTTCTGGTCACAAGGATAGTGTAGTTACTCACCTGTAACAGGTGTTCTCCAGGAGCAGCAGGAATCAGTCCTCACATATGGGTGACGTCGGCGCCGACGGAGCCCTCGCGGAGCAATTTTCCCCAGCTTTCAAAGAAAGCTTTTGGGAATTGCAGCGCGCATGCGCGGTCCCCTTCCCGCCCAAGGGTGCCATCTTAGCCAGTCAGATGACATAGCTAAAAGACAGCATAAAAATTTGCAAAAAAACTAAAGCAGATAATTGCAACTCCAAGGGGAGGAGGGAGGGTTGTGAGGACTGATTCCTGCTGCTCCTGGAGAACACCTGTTACAGGTGAGTAACTACGCTTTCTCCAGGACCAAGCAGGAAGTCAGTCCTCACATATGGGACTCCCAAGCTTAAGGCTACCGGAGACCCTAAGCACAAAAATGAGCTCCCTCTAGCTCAGCAGTACAGAAGGAAGGAATCTTCGCTGAATTATGACCCACCGGTAGCCCCCATCCGGGATGGAGGGTAGGAGTTGCTCAAACCTCGAAGAGATTTCGGAGGACTGCCTGTCCGAAAGCACTGTCCCTGCGGGACTCCCTCTCGAGGCAGTAATGGACCGCAAAAGTCTGGCTCGAAGACCAAGTAGCGGCCCGGCAGATGTCTGCCAATGGAACAGAGCGGAGGTAAGCCACTGACGTAGCCTTCGCCCGAACACAATGAGCCGTGACTCGACTTTCTAAGGAGAGTCCGGCTGCCCCATAAGCCCAAGCGATACAGTCAGCAACCCAGATGGACGGAGTACGCTTGGAGACCGGGAGCCCCAATTTATTGGGGTCAAAAGATACAAAAAGCTGAGCAGCTTTACGGTGCTCCCGCGTACGGTCAAGGTAGAAGTTCAATGCCTTTCTACAGTCCAGGGTATGCAGGACCATTTCAGCTCGGCTGGAGTGTGGCCTGGGAAAGAAGGTCGGAAGTACCACCTCCTGATTGATGTGAAAAGGGGAGACCACTTTTGGAAGAAATTTCGGGTGAGTCCGTAGGACTACCCGATTTTTGTAGATCCGAGTGTAAGGGGGATCAGACACGAGGGCCTGCAATTCACTTACGCGTCTAGCGGAAGTGAGGGCTATCAGGAATAAGGTTTTCCAAGAAAGAAAACGTAGAGCACAGGTAGCCATAGGTTCAAAAGGCGGACAGGTGATCCGCTGTAAAACCACATTCAGATCCCAGTCAGGTGCTGGCGGGCGCAGAGGTGGTTTAAGTAGAAGGAGACCTCGGAGAAACCTTGCCACGAGAGGGTCGCTGGAAAGAGGTCTGCCGTTCACCGGCACATGATGTGCTGAGAGAGCACTGAGGTGAACTTTGACGGAGTTGGACTTAAGTCCCAGATTAGAGAGGTAGAGCAAGTACTGCAAGATCACCGAAACCGAGCAGGAGAAGGGATCCTGAGACTGCTGGGCACACCAAGTGGAAAAGCGACGCCATTTAAGGGCGTAGCATTTGCGGGTAGAAGGTCGCCAGGAAGCTAGGATGACCTCTTCCACCTCTGCCGGCAAGAGAAGGGGAGCAAGGACTACCCTTTCAGCAGCCAGGCCATCAGATGTAGAGATCTGAGGTTGGGGTGTAGCAGGGACCCCTGATCCTGTGTCAGGAGATCTGGTTGAAACCCCAGAGGGAACGGATCCTCCACCGCTAGCTGCAGCAGGAGTGGAAACCACGGTTGTCTGGGCCAGCGAGGAGCTATCAGGATCATGGAAGCTTTGTCTCGGAGAACCTTGAAAAGCGTTCGGGAGACTAGCGGTATTGGAGGAAAGGCATAGAGGAGGCTTTCCGACCATGAGAGCAGAAAAGCATCTGCCGCTACTCGAAGGGGATGCGGCTGCCGAGAGCAGAAGCGAGGACGTTGCCGGTTGAGAGGACTGGCAAAGAGATCCATCGTGGGGAGGCCCCACTTCAGAAAAAGTTTCTGAACCATCAAGGGATCCAGGCGCCACTCGTGCGGCTGGAGGATTCTGCTGAGTTTGTCCGCCAGGCAATTTTCTTGGCCTGGGAGATAAACCGCCTTGAGACGAATGCCGTGGCTGACGGCCCAAGAGCAGAGCCTCTGTGCTTCTCGACAGAGAAGGAGGGAGCCCGTGCCTCCCTGTTTGTTCACGTAGAACATGGCAACTTGATTGTCCGTCTGGACAAGGACGGACTGGTGAGAAGTCAGGTGGGAGAAAGCCTTGAGAGCCAGACGGATTGCTCTGAGCTCCAGGAAGTTGATCTGCTGCGCAGACTCCCACGTGGTCCAGAGACCTTGAGTACATGCCCCTTGGCAATGCGCTCCCCATCCCAGGAGAGAAGCATCGGTCGTCAGCACTTGAGCCAGCGGAGGAGACTGAAAAGGCATTCCGAGCACCAGGTTCGGCCGATGAAGCCACCACTGTGGAGAAGAGGCCAGCGGGCCGGAGATGCGCACTAAGTCGGCTAGGCCGCCCGTGGCCTGTTGCCACTGCTTGCGAAGGCACCACTGAGCAGGCCGCATATTCAGGCGGGCATTGGGGGTCACGTGGACGGTGGAAGCCATATGGCCGAGTAGTCTCAGGAAGCGCCTGGCGGAGACCAGGGACTGGCTGCGAAAGCGGCCGGCTAGGTCCATGAGCCGTTGAGCCCTGTCGAGAGGCAGGAAAGCTCGTGCCTGAAGAGTGTGCAATCTTGCGCCGATGAACTCGAGATCTTGCGAGGGGAGCAAAGTGGACTTTGCGAAGTTTATGACAAAGCCCAAGTACTGCAGAAGAGTCACAGTGCGGTGTGTGGCTTTTGTGACTTCTGGAGAGGACGATGCTCTGATGAGCCAGTCGTCTAGGTACGGAAAGACAGAGGCCGTGAAGCCGGAGATAAGCCGCCACCACCGCGAGACATTTTGTGAAGACTCGTGGTGCGGAGGATAGGCCAAAGGGCAGTACTTTGCACTGGTAATGATTTCCCGCCACCACAAACCTTAGGTATTGGCGGTGGATTGGGTGGATGAGGATGTGCGTGTAGGCATCCTTTAGATCCAAGGAGCATAGCCAATCTCCCTGCTGGAGGTAGGGCAGAAGAATTCCAAGGGTAAGCATCTTGAATTTCTCCCTGACGAGGAACTTGTTGAGGTTGCGCAAGTCCAGGATGGGTCTGAGGCCTCCTGTTCTTTTTGGTATTAGGAAATACCTGGAATAGAAGCCCTGACCCCTCAGGTGGTGGGGCACCGGTTCCACAGCCTGTTCCTGAAGAAGACTTGCTAACTCCTGAAGGAGTAAGTCCCTGTGCAGAGGGAGTCGTGGAGGCTCTCCCGGGAAATAGGAGGGAGGGACCTGGTGGAAGTGGAGAAGATAGCCTTCTCTCACCACCTGAAGCACCCAGGCATCTGAGGTGACGTTGGACCACCTGTGGGCAAAGTGAACCAGCCGGCCTCCTGTGCTGGGAGGAACCAGCTGAGGGGGAGAGGCTATGCTGATGAAGTCAAAAACCCCCACCCTGCTGAGCAGGGGCCGGTGGTGCAGGCTTGGGGGCTTGCTGCCTACGGGACCCGTTACCCCGTCCCTTGGCCTGCTGACCCTGTTGGGGAGCTGCGGAGGCCTGATATTGAGGGTAGTGTTTATAGGCAGCCGCCTTTCTCGGGTAAAAGGACTTCTTTCCCGAGCCCTTCTTCTTCTGGGAAGGGGCGGAGGTCTTCCTAGAAAGCCTAGTTCTGGTGAGAGTCTCCGTCTCGATTTGTGCAGCCTTTTCAGATATGGGCTTGCCAAAGAGGTTCTCACCTCGGCAGGGGACATCGACCAACTTGTCCTGCACCCAAGGTTCCAGGTCAGACGATTGAAGCCAAGCCTGTCGGCGGGCACCGATGCTGGCTGCGGCCACCCAAGCCGATGCTTCAAAGCCATCATAGGCTGCTCGAGATATGAATTTGGAGCATTCCCGAATACCAGTTGTTAAGGCTAGGAACCTCCGCAAAGGTTCCTCGGACAGCCCAGCGGAGAATCCGGCTACCTCTTTAGCCAGGTCTCTGAGATACATGCCCATGTAGAGCTGATAGGTCTGGACACGACAAGCAAGCATAGAGCCCTGGAAACACTTTTTACCTAGGCCATCCAGGTTGCGGGCCTCCCTGCCAGGAGGCACCGAGGAGTGCATCTTTTGGCTCTTAAGCCTATGCATGGCCGATTCCACCACCATGGAATGGTGCGGTAGCTGTGCTTTTTGAAAGCCAGGGCTCTTGCGGACCCGATAAATGGAATCAACCCGCTTGCTCAATACCGGCAACGATGCCGGACTCTCCCACATGCGGAAGAGTAGTCGTTCCAGCATGGGAGGAACAGGCACAGTAAAGTGCTCCCTGGCGGGAGAGTCGTACTGGAGGGCATCGAGCTCTTCGGCTCGGGGCTCCTCCTCGGGATCCGCAGGGAAGGCCAAAGCCTTGGCCATATCCCTGACGAAGTCCGAGAACCGGGCGTCCTCCGGAGGGGACTGTTTCCGAGGTTCGGACTCGGGCGAGTCCGAGGGGACACACCGAGTCCGAAATGAATCAGGTGACTCTTCCTCTTCAGACTCCCAGGCCGACTCCGAGGAGGAATCGGTGGGGTCGGCCCGGGCGGGCGGAGGCGTCGGCCGCCCCGACGCCGAGGGAGTCGGCGTCGACGACCTCGGTCCCGAACGGGAGGCCGAGGGTGACCTCAACCGAGGATCGACTCGAGCCCACATGGACTCGAGGATCGGCTCGGTCTCCGGGGTCGACTTGGACGTCGACGTCCCGGCGGTCGGGGCAGAGGCGCCAGCGAGGCTAGCGATCAGTGCCCGCTGCTGGTCCATGAAGGCAGAGAGTCTGCTCTCCAAGGCCGTCAACCTGAGTCCGACCTCAGGTGACCCAGCAGCCCCCGACTCGGGCCCCGACGGTGTCGGGCCCGACATCGGACCCCTCGGAGGCGAGTCCAGGAGGACTACAGGACTTACCCGAGCAGGCAACTCCGACTCCAGACGAGGTTGCTTCGGCAGATGCTCCTTCTCCAAAGACCCGGGACGGCTATCGGGGCTATGCGACCTGGCCCTCGCGGAACCAGGAGCGTCCACCGACGCCGCCCTCGTGGTTTTTACCTTCCGATGACGGTCCCCGGAGGTCAGAGCTGGACGCCGAGGCCTCCGACGAGGTCCGGGTACGGGCGGGATCAGCGAAGATTCGTTCCCGCTGATGCCGCCGACTCCTTAACGCTTTGGAGGACATCTTGCTGCAGGGCCCACAGATCAGTTCTTCGTGATCCGGGCCGAGGCAGCGGAGGCAATTATCATGTGTGTCAGTGAGTGACATATTTCTGTCACACTGAACACACCGTTTGAAACCACTGGCAGCCATCGGGGGAAAAAGGGCCCCTGCAAGGTCAAAGGACCGGGCTGCCAGCGAAAAACCGAAAACGAAACTGACAGAAAATCAGAAAAACCGAAAAATAACAGAAGGACTCGCAACGGCGTCGCGAGTCCGGGCAGGAAAAGGACCGGCGTCGAACAGACCGAGAAAAAAGATGAAAATCACGAAAAAATCAACTTTTCAGCGGGGACAAGACGGGCACGTCTGTAGGGCTCCGCGGAAAAAAGAAGGCTGGCTAAGATGGCACCCTTGGGCGGAAAGGGGACCGCGCATGTGCGCTGCAATTCCCAAAGGCTTTCTTTGAAAGCTGGGGAAAATTGCTCCGCGAGGGCTCCGTCGGCGCCGACGTCACCCATATGTGAGGACTGACTTCCTGCTTGGTCCTGGAGAAATGGTGGATTTGAAAAAGGTACAGAGAAGAGCGATCAAATGATAAAGGGGATGGAAAAAAAGATGACGGAGGGGAGATATGATAGAGGTCTATAAATTAAAGAGTGGAGTAGAGCAGGTAAATGTAGATTGGTTGTATACTCCTCCAAAAAGTAGAAAGACTAGCGGACAAGCAATGAAGCTACAATGTAGCGCATTTAAAACTCATTCAAGAAAATATTTTTCCATCCCACATGTAATCAAACTCTAATTCATTACTGGATAAAGTAGTACAAGTTGTTAATGTAGTGAGGTTTAAAAGAGGTTTGAACAAGATACTGGAGGAAAAGTCCATAAACCATTATTAAAGTGGACTGGGGAAATCCACTGCTTCCCCTGGGATAAGCAGCATGAAGTCTGTCTATTGTTTGGAACCTGATAGGTACTTGTGATCTGGATTGACCACTGCTGGAAAAAGGATACTGGGATTGATGGACATTCAGTCTGAACCAGTATGACATCTCTTATGTTCATAACTTCAGATCCTTGAAGTTTGTTTTAATGTAAGAAATGGACAAGAATCATCATAAGAGGTTAAGAGAAATTTTGTGTTCCTGATCATTTTCATTCCTTGAGTACTTTCAAACTAGTCCAGACAAGTGGGTCAACCCCTCCTCCTATCAAGTGGTGCCTTCTTATATTTAGGCTGGAAGAGGATGGGATCTTTCCAATATTGCTGTCATTAGGAAGAACTCTTACTTGTGTGGCTCTTCTTCCCTCTCCCTTATTTCTTTGAAAGAATCCATGTATGTACAGTACAGGTCATGTACCATTTCTTGCAAACTGCCTCCACATTCTAAGTTCTTTTGAAAGAAATTGGACACACTACTTGAGGTAGAGTCTCACATCATTTATCATAGAGAGTGGAATCCTTAAGAGGAAAAGAAGTGTTCCTCTTTAAAGCATGTTATCACAGCTATGTCCCCTTTCTCCTCCCCCTCGCTAAGATGCAGTTCCCCTACCCTTCTGCTCCTCCTCCCCACTCTCCTGCCCCCTCCCTCTTTACCCCCTCTTGTTTACCTTCCCACGTAAACGTACATTGTTTGTCCATCTGTCTACTACCCCTTTTATTATTAGTTGTACTTTTTGCCTTTTACCTCCACTAATCTTATGCTATTTTCTGTCCCTTTTTACAGATTTTATGGCGTTCCTTTCTTTTCCTTTTTTTGCAGCCTTATTTTAATCTTGTTTGTAAACCGCCCAGATGCTATTGTTTATGGGCGGTATATAAAGTTTTAAATAAACAAACATACCAGCTGACTGAGTTACCCAAGCTGACATTTCCCAAAATGCCATTACTCAAGATCCAAATTATAGTATTATGCAACAATTCAATTCAAATGGGAGACAAGCTAAGTGAGGTAAAATTGAATGATCAATTTCCAATCCAATCTGCCCATAAAGCTGCAGTAAGTCACTGGTCTATAGCCTTTAGTACCACTATCAAAGGCCTCTTTTGCAAACCATTTTACAGTCCATGTTCTAGTAGTATTTATAGCTATGGTTCAAATATTACTACTAGTATCTACCTACCATGAAGAGGAAAAACCAGTCAAAGACTCAACATTTCATTTAGATCAAGACTCAGAAAAAGAATCACTGTACTGGTTACTATGTTAGAATACTAACTAGCTCCATGCCATTGGGACAGGATGTCAGTTTTAATTTTACCCTACCGCATTTATGGATCATAAATACAATGATGCAAAACCATGACTAGTTAGCCTGTCCCAGAGGCAGTTGGAGACAGAGCTAATTCAACGTATTGAGCCAAAACTGAATACAAATAGTCAGTCAAACAAACTGATATATGCTTGAGTAACCACAAGACATTCAAGCCTGGTAGATATAGCTCTAGAACGAACTTTTATGCAGTAAAGGCTTTACAGCCACAAAGAAGTTGACATTTTTGGACGTGCACAAGTCAGCACTGAAAAAGACCCTTTATATTCTGAAAACAGCTGGAAGACTTAGAGGGAATGAAAAGATATGCAGTGATACTGAGAGGGCGGTGATCTTCAGCCTGGCTTTTGTGTATGATGATATATGTTTTTTTTATATTTAAATTTCTTATACACTGTTGTCACTCTTGTTTTTATTTATTATATATTGATTGCTATTTATTTGTTTCTTTCCATTTTTATGATTGTATCTTATGCTTAGCATTTATTTCTCTCTCTTATATGGTTGATACTTATGGCATCACCTATATTGTTGGCTATTACGTATTTGTTTTTTGTAGATTCGCACAATATTTATTGTTCTAGTTTTTAATGTATGGTTCTCTTTGAGATAACCACCTGACAAAGGTACTGCCGAAACGCAGCTGTGTAGAGGTAGTGAATAAAGGACTTTTCTTACATCACTTTCTTGCCCCTTTTGTTTGTTTTGCACAGACCCCTTGGTGCCATGGCTGCTACCACCATGACCTTGGAAAACGACTTCTGGGTGGTGGATTTCCCGAAAGTGAGGGCAGCAAACTGAAAGTGAGAGCCAAACACGACAAAAGCGAGATACTTCTGCTAATCCACTCAGATCAGAATATGAAAATATGCCTCGACCAGATCCAGAGAAGCCACGAACTCCTCCTCGGTGCATTGCTAGAATCATGGAGGCAATGTTTCCATCTAGAAGCACGGGGCACGCAAGTGATTGTTGACCCTATTGAGGTCCAGAATGGACCAGAAAGAACAGTCCTTTTTGGGCACCAAGAAATTAGATGGTGTATCTGCCCTTGCTCCACTCGTCCAATGGGACGGGCCCCACTGCCTTTAAGTGCAAGAACTTATCCAGGGTGGCTCGCACAACAGCACTTTGCTCATAGACCCATAAGAAACATAGAAACAGAGAAACATGATGACAGAAAAAGACCACATGGAAAATCTAGTCTGTCCTTCCATATCAACAACTACAACAGTCCACTTTTTACCTTTAGAGATCCTCTGTGTTGGTCCCATGCTTTTTTGAATTCAGTTACTGTCCTCATCTCTACCACCTCCACTGGGAGACTATTCCATGGATCCACTACTCTTTCCGTAAAGAAATATTTCCGCATATCACTCCTGAATCTATCTCCCTTCACCCTCATCCCATGTCCCCTCGTAGCAGAACTTGCTTTCAATTGAAAGAGGCTCTCTCCCTGAACATTTATGCCACGGAGGTATTTAAACATCTCAATCATATCACCTCTATCCCGCCTTTCCTCTAAGGTGTACATATTAAGATCCTTAAGTCTGTCCTCATATGCTTTATAATGAAGCCCACTAATCATTTTAGTAGCCACCCTCTGCACCGACTCCATCCTGTTCACATCCTTTTGAAGGTGCGGTCTCCAGAACTGCACACTATACTCCAAATGAGGTCGCACCAAAGACTTATACAGAGACATTATCACCTCCTTTTTTCTGCTAGCCATTCCTCTCCGTATGCACCCAAGCATCCTTCTAGCTTTTGCCGTTGCCTTTTCTACCTGTTTAGCTACTTTAAGAACATCAGATACAACCATGCCTAGGTCCCGCTCTTCTTTAATGGACAAAAGTACTTCACCTCCTATACTATATTGCTCCCTCGGATTGCTGCAGCCCAAATGCATTACCTTATATTTTTTAACATTAAATCCCAGCTGCCAAATTCTAGACCATTCTTCAAGCTTAGCTAGATCCCTCCTCATGTTATCTCCCCCTTCCTGGGTGTCTACTCTATTGCAGATTTTGGTATCATCCGCAAAGAGGCAAACCTTACCTGACAGCCCTTCCGCTATATCACTAACAAAGATGTTAAAAAGGAGAGATGAAGGCATCCAGAACTGGTTCTTTGCACGCCAGGATATAGCTGAACTGAATGGTGTGTATCACACAGCGATCCTTGGCAAGCCATGCCCATTCCTGAAAGAAAAGGTGAAGTCTGCCTCCAAATGGAGGAACCAGGGAATAGGCCCCGAAACCTTCATTGTGTAGCCTGGGAGGGTTCTCCTCTGGAAGTGGCTGAGTCCCTGGGCCCACCCATTCCATGAAAGAACTGAGAATAAGATAAGCCTGAGATAAACCGCCACCACCGCCAGGCGTTTGGTGAAAACCCTGGGGGCATAAGTTAGGCCAAAGGGAAGTACCCTGTACTGAAAATGGTTTCCTCCCATCACAAATCTGAGAAATTGTCTGTGGTCTGGATGAATGAGGATGTGAGTATAAGCATCCTTTAGGTCTAAGGAGCATAGCCAGTCACCCTGCTGGAGGTAGGGCAGCAGTATCCCAAGGGTAAGCATCTTGAACATTTCCCTCTCCAGAAACTTGTTTAGGTTTCGCAAGTCTAGGATAGGCCGGAGGCCTCCTGTCCTTTTTGGTACCAGGAAGTACCTGGAGTAGAAGCCTTACCCTTTCAGGTGGTGAGGCACCGGTTCCACCGCCTGTTCCTTTAGAAGACTTGCCAACTCCTGAAGGAGGGGGGTTCCTGTGTAGAGGAAGTCTTGGAGGCTCCCCTGGATAGTAGGAGGGGGGTAGCTGATGGACATGGAACATGTAGCCCTTTTGGACTATGCTGAGTACCCAGGTATCCCCTGTGATGGCTGGCCACCTGTAGGCATACAGGGTCAGCCGACCTCCTGTGTTGAATGGAGCCACCGGCAGAGGAGAGGCTATGCTGTGGAAGTTAAAACCCCGCTCCATGCTGTGCAGGAGCCGGCGGCTTGGGGGTCCTCTGCCTATGGGGTCCATGCCCCTGCCCCTTGGCCTGCTGGCCCTTTTGGGGAGCTGGAGAGGCCCGATACTGAGGGTAAGTTTTGTATGTAGCACCCTTCCTCAGGAAAAAGGGCTTCTTTCCCGAGCCCTTCTTTTTTTGAGAAGGGGCAGAAGTCTTTCTGGACAGCCTTGTCCTGGTGAGAGTCTCAGTCTCAATTTCTGCAGCCTTTTCAGTCATGGGCTTACCGAATAGGTTGTCACCTCAGCGCGGGACATCGACCAACTTGTCCTGCACCCATGACTCCAGGTCCGATGACTGTAGCCAGGCCTGACGGCGTGCACCAATGCCGGCCGCGGCTACCCGGGCTGAAGCCTTGAAGCCATCATAGGCTGCTCGAAGGATAAACTTCAAGCACTCTCGGATCCCTGTAGACAAGGCTTTAAAACCTCTGCAAGGGTTCCTCGGAGAGGCCAGCTGAGAACATGGTAATCTCCTTTGCCATGTCACGTAAGTACATGCCCAAATACAGATGGTAAGTCTGGACACGGCAAGATAGCATAGAGCCCTGGAAGCACTTTCTACTGAGGGCATCCAGGTTCCGGGCATCTCAGCCGGGAGGCACCGAGGAGTGCATCTTCTGACTCTTCAGGCAGTGCATGGCCGATTCCACAACCATGGAATTGTGCAATAGCTCTGCCTTTTGGAACCCAGGGCTCTTACGGACTCAATAAATGGAATCAACCCGTTTGCAAAGAACCGGCGCAGAGGCCGGTGCCTCCCACATACGGGAGAGCAGCCATTCCAGCATCGGAGGAACCGGTACAGTAAAGTCTTCCTTTGGAGGAAAATCATATTGGAGGGCATCGAGCTCCTCGGCTCGAGGCTCCTCCTCGGCGTCTGCAGGGAATGCCAAAGCCTTGGCCATGTCCCTCACGAAGTCCAAGAACCGGGTATCCTCCAGGGGGGACCTTCTCCGAGGCTCGGACTCCGGACACACTGGGTCCGGAAGGTGTCTGGAGACTCCTTGTCCTCCGTCTTCTATGCTGACTTCTCCAAGGAGTCGTCGAGCGGCTCTGACCGTGTGGGCCTCGGTGCCACCCGCCCCGATGCCGAGGGCACCGGCGTCGACGACCTCGGCCCCGCATGGGAGGTCGAGGGGGACCTTGGCCGAGGATCGACTCAAGACTTGATGGACTCGAGGATTGGCTCGGCCTCCAGGGTCGACTTAGACATCAAGATCCCGATGGTCGGAGCAGCTGCACCGGTCAGACCGGCGATCAGTACCCGCTGCTGTTCCATGAAGGCAGCCAAGCTGCTCTCCAAGGCCGTCAGCCTGAGTCCAAGCTCAGGAGACTCAGCAGCCCCCGACTCGGGCTCCGATGGTGTCGGGCCCGACATCTGTTCTCCCGGAGGAGAGTCCACGAGGACAACAGAACTTACATGACTCAGGGACTCCGGCTCCATGCGAGGTAGTTTGGATGGCCTCTCTGACTCCAAGAGCCTGGGGCGGTGGTCAGGGCTATGCGACCTGGCCCTCGAGGACTCAGGGGCCTCCACTGATGCTGCCTCACGAGCTTCTTCTTCCTTTTGTGCTCCCGGGTGGGAGACCCCCTCTCAGAGGAACCACGACGGTGCTCAGGGTCAGACTCCCGAGATGTCGAGGCCTCTGATGAAGTCTGGGCCCAACTGGATGCGGACTCTGAAAAAATTCTCTCACGCTGATGCTGACGGCTCAGAAGTGCCTTCGACAACATTTTGCTGCACAGGCCACAGACCAGCGGGTCATGGTCGGGCCCGAGGCATCGGAGGCAGAAGTCATGTGTGTCGGTGAGCGACATAAGTTTCTTGCATCGATCACATTTTTTGAACCCACTGGCAGCCATCGGGGGAAAAAGGGCCCCTGCAAGGTCAAAAGACTGGGCTGCCAGTGAAAATAACTGAAAAACCGCGAACGCTAGTCACAAAGGACAAAAACCGAAAAAAAGTTCTGGACTCGATATCGGTGTACCGAGCCCAGGCGGGATGGGAAACCGGTGTCGAACCGGATAAAGAAACGCGAAAAATTGCAGAAAAAAATCTACTTTTCCCTGGTGACACGAACTACGTCCGTTGGGCTCCGCGGAAAAAGAAAGACTGAGCAAGATGGCACCCTTGAGTGGGAAGGGGACCGCGCAGGCGCGCTGCATTCCCAAAGGCTTTCTTTGAAAGCTGGTGAAATGCTCCGCACGGGGGCTCCGTCGGCGCCGACGTTACCCATATGTGAGGACTGACTTCCTGCTTGGTCCTGGAGAACAGTAGTTATTTATAAAATTATATAATCTTAGACACAAATGTCATTCAAAATGATTAACAATTCAAACAGACAATAGCACATGGAAAAAGATAGAGACTATAATTATAGAAACCCCTAACCCCTACATCCCTTATCATTAAGCCTTTAACCAGCACAATCAAAAGCTTTGTTCTCATCATAATCATAAACAAACATGAAATTAATCTCTTCTCTTTCCAAACAGTGGATTAGGATCTCACAAAGAGTCACATCACCAGTGGACAGACTCAAAGAAACAGGACCATTCCTTCTCTCTGAACTTCCATTGTCCAGTACTGGCAGTCAGCATGGAGCCTATGAGCTAGGGAACATTCACAGGGTTTTCCATGTACTGCTTCATAGACCCTGGCCCTTTCTAAATATGCTTCCTATTGAAGTGGAAATCTATGCAAGTACTGAGGTCTGTGAGTACAAACCAACTCTAGCCCTGCTCGGACTGCTGTCATTTTTGCCACTACTGCATTCCTGCTTTGAATAAGTGAATGTATGTGCGTGTGTGTGCATGCGTGTGCGTGTGTGCGTGTATGCACAGTGTAGTTACTCATTTGCAGAAGGTGTTCTCCATGGACAACAAGAAAAGCCTCCCAATAGGGATAACGTCATCTGATGAAATCTGCGTGAGGGCTTTCCCAGCTTTCTAGAAGCTTTTGGAAGCTCAACTGCACGTGCTTTCCCACATGCTGCCACATTGCCATCTTAACCTCAGTCCTATGAAGAACTGAGAAGAATACAACCCCCCAAGGGGAAGAGAGGATTGTGAGGACTTTTCCAGCTGTCCACAGAGAACATCTGCTACAGGTGAATAACTAAGCTTTCTTCGTAGACAAGCAGGAAAAAAAAATCCTCACATATGGGAATCCCTAGCTACAGGCTGCCTTGAACAAAAAAGGGAAGAATAAATACATGTCCAACTTAGACCAATAAAGAAATAATTTTTGTTGGCAACAAGCCTTTTCTGATTTTGTGTTTCTTTAAGGCACCCTGGATAGAAGGAAATGGGCCTAGAAAAGAGGAGTTGGATTCTACTCCCCAAAAAGATTCTGCAGCACTGATTGACCGAATAGCATACTCACTCACCTACAGCAGGTGTCTTCTGTGAACAGCAGGAATAAGTCCTCACCTATGGGTGACGTCACCAATGGAGTCAAAGCGGAATGCTCCCCAACTTCCATTGGAAGCTTTTGGGAACTGCACCACGCATGCGCACCTGCCTTCCCACCTGCCACGGCGCCATCTTCTCCAGTCAATTTTCTAAGCAATAGCCAAGAAAACAACTCCTTGGGGAAGTGGAAGGGTTGTGAGGACTTATTTCTGCTGTTCACAGAGAACACCTGCTACAGGTGAGTAACTACACTTTCTTCATGAACAAGCAGGAAGTCCTCACATATGGGACTTCCAATCTACAGGCTACCGAAAAATGAGGAGACCCAAGTCCAAAAGGGGCAACAAAACTGGAGAAACAGAACAGGAAGGTAGTCTCTCTATGGACTCCACCAAATCAGCATCCTCAGCGTACCGCAGCACTGAGGTTAGTCAACTTTTCCAAGTAGCCTGGATGGACAGCACGACATGGCCAAAGTTGCTGCCCCATCAGGAATCCCCATCAAGACAGAAGGGGGCTGTGAAGGTATGGACCGAAAACCATGTGGCAGCCTTTCAGATTTCCTCTATGGTGGCCAAGCACAGATTAGTGACCAAAGCGGCCATGGCTTGAACATTATGAGCTATGACATGACCCTCGAGGCTCAGTCCAGCCAGCGAATATGCCAAGGCAATGCAATTCCTGAACCACAGGGACTGCATGCACTTAGAGACAGTAGTCCAACTTACTAGGGTCAAATGAGACGAACAGCTGCGTGGACTGCAGAGGGCCTTGGTGCAGTCTACATAAAAGGGCACGGCATGCTTACAGTCCAGCCTGTGCAATACTGCTTCCCCTCAGTTGGCATACGGCCTTGGGAAGAAAGTCAGTAGGACAATCGATTGGTTGAGGTACAACTTGGTTACCACTTTGGCAGAAATCGTAAGGCAGATGGGCCACCACAGCCTGGAGCTCACTGAAATGACAAGCCAACGTGACCGCCACCAAGAAAAGGACCTTCTAGTCAAGTATCTAAGGAGGCAAGGATCTAGCAGCACAAAAGGAGCCCATATGAGCTGCTTAAGGACCACATTGAGATACCAAGCCACCACAGGGGCTTGATGAGAGGCTTTGAGAGAAGCAAACCATACATGAATTGAGCCACCAGTGGGTAAAGCAGAGACAGCCTGGCCCCCGAGCTGCAATGAAAGGTGCCGATCTCGCTGAGGTAGACCCAGAGCTGGATTTCAGGATGGAGTCCGAGAGGTGTAGGAGGTACTCTAGTAAGTGATCCACCTCACGAAGGGATCCAGCACCCTATCCGGGCACCAAGTTGCAAACCTCCAGCACTTGAACATGTAAGCCTGACATGTCTAGTCCTTTCACGATGTGGAAACATCATCCGTGACACCGTCAAGTTGATTATGCTCTGACAGGACTACCCATTCAGCATCTGGGCCATGAGGACCAAGCAGCGGACATTGGTTTGCAACAGGGTCTCCCCCCCCCCCTATCCTAAGAGATGAGGTCTGAGGCAGAGCCCAGACAAACAGGCTCCCTCAGTGAGCTGCAGCAGCAGGGGGAACTACGGCTACCGGGCCAGTATGGGGTGATGAAGATCATAGTGCCCTTTTCGGCCTGCAGCTTCAGCAGCATTTACACCACAAGGGGGACTGGAGGAAAGACATAAAGCAGACCTACTCCCCAGTGGAGGAGGACAGCATCAGAGGCCACCTGGTCGCTGGCCGGCCTCCTGCAGAACCGGTCCACTTGGACATTCTGCGACGTCGCAAAGATATCAGACCTGCCAGGACTTTGAGATTGCACTGGATCATGGGATGGAGCTCCGAGCGATTTACTTGCCCTGGCAAACTTCCACAGCCAGACTACTTCCCAGCAGAGGAGATATGAGCCTGGACCTCCCTATTTGTTGACATAGAACATTGCCATTTGGTTGTCTGTCTGGATTAGGATGACCTGGTTCAGTAGGTGTGCCCAGAAGGCCCGGAGGGCATTTGCTATGGCCCGCAACTCAAGGAAGTTTATCTGGTGCAGGATCTCCTTCTCGGACCAGGTAACCTGCATCCACAGGCCATCCAGGTGGCTTCCTACCTGAAAGAATCTCTTTGGCTTGTGCTACTCCTGACCAGGTAACAAAATTCAACCTTGGCTCTTTGGCTCCAATTCTCTAAGTTCAAGTGCAAATTCAAATGCAAATAGAGTGAGGAATGAAATAAAAACAAAATGCACATAAACAGACTTATCAATAACAGTACTATTTAAGGCCTTAAGGGAGAGGCTCAGGCCTGCTAACTTGAGCAGTGTCCTGTAATCCCTCAATTTAGCTAGGCCAGAGTACTTCTTTTATTAAGAAAAACTGTAACATGGTACAAATTCAGCTCTACATCAAGCTTTGTTTATCTACATGTTATAGGTCAAGCCAGATTACATGTTACAGGAGTAACGTGTGTGACCATATTTCGTGCATTTCTTAAAGCCGTTCACCGGCTTGGATATGTCAGGGAAGACCACTTTGGTGATGTCAAAGGCCTCTATTGCAATGGCAGGAAAAAAGCCTGGACAAGGGGAAAAAGCACCAACAACATAAAAAGCAAAGCAATAAAAAATATATCAGCTGGGAGCCAATTAACCAAAGACAGGCAGATCCTACAAGGGTAACAGAGAAGACTTTTTCTGCTAGTGCAGGACACATCCTGTAGGCTCTGCCAAAAAAAGAAGTCTGGAGCTGCAGCAGGCGGGAAGGCAGGCACACATGCACAGTGCAGCTCCCAATTTAGGATGTGGGCAGGGGGGGGGGGGTGCCATAAAGTGGTGCTTTATTCCTTTTCACACTACTCAATATAGCTTTACTTTTGTGGGCAATATCTTGAGAGATGACAGGCTGCAGAAGGGGGATACCTACACTCCAGACTACCTGATGCAGTGTGCCTGTGGAACTCTACAGACACCCCCATACATGAGGGGATATGGGTGTGTGCATGGTGGAAAAATGTTCTTGGGGTGCTTATCAGCTTGTAATGCAATGGTATAAATGGGATGGGGGGGTAGTAGTGGGAGAAAATAAAAGGCTAAATCTCTGTATTGTTGGTTCTCTGTGTACTCCAGTGGTGGAAAGTTGAAGGGTGCAAGGGGACCTAGGCTTTTGTGAGCCTCGGTACTGGGAGGGCTGAATGCCAATAACCACTCTTCTCCTAAGGCCCCTTTGGGGGTAACGCTGAATGTCTGAGAATTAACACATTCTGAACTTCAGATTGCGTATCTATAAGAAACACGGAGAAGAAACTTATGAGATAGGTGGGGAAAGGGAGAAAGGGAAATAGTATGCCTGTGTAAAATAAAATAATGGAGATTCAGTGTAGCACAGTTACTTACCTGTAACAGGTGATCTCTGGGAACAGCAGGAATAAGTCTTCACATATGGGTATCGTCGGTACCGATGGAGCCTGCGCGGGAACGCTCCCCAGTGTCCAATAAGAAAGCTTTTGGGAGCATCCCACAGCGCCAGCGTGCTGCCTTTCCCAACCGCCTCTCTCCAGTTTGAGTTTTAAAGCTGAGACAAAGAGAGAGAGAGAGAGAGAGAGAGGGAAGGAAAGACAGAGAGATACAACTCCTAGGGGAGGTGGGTGCGTTGTGAAGACTTATTCCTGCTGTTCCCAGAGATCACCTGTTACAGGTAAGTAACTGTGCTATCTCCAGGAACAAGCAGGAATGAGTCTTCACATATGTGGACTCACTAGCTGCAGATGCCAGGGAGAAAACCCAGAGTTGTGTCTCCTTGAAAAGGGCTCTACCTCCCCCCATGGATCTCTGGCATCCAACCAGGGTAGGTGGGTAAGAGTTGATTAGGAATGGAACAGGTGTTTGAGAACAGCCTGACCAAACGAGGCATCCCGGCGGGAGTCCTTGTCCAAACAGTAACGGGCTGTGAAGGTATGAACCGAGGGCCAGGTGGCCGCTCGACAGATTTGGTCAATGGACACAGAGTTTAGATGAGCCACTGAGGCTGCCATGGCCCTCACATTGTGAGCTGTGACATGGCCCTCCAGAGAAAGGTTCCTACTCTGGTAGGCGAAAGAAATACACTGAGCAATCCAGTTGGACAGTGTTCTCTTAGAAACTGGAAGTCCTAAATGGGAAGGATCAAAAGCAACAAAGAGTTGAGAAGACTTTCTATGTTGCTGTGTTCTTTGTAAGTAAAAGGCGAGAGCTCTTTTACAATCCAAAGTATGAAGATTCCTCTCTGCACTTGATGCATGAGGTCCTGGAAAAAAGACAGGTAAGTATACCTCTTGGTTCAGATGAAAAGGCAAGACCACTTTGGGCATAAAGTGTGGATTGGTCCTGAGGACTACCTTATGATGAAACCTTGTATAAGGAGGATTAGCCACAAAGGCTTGCAATTCACTGATGCGGCGTGCTGAGGTGACTGCAATGAGAAAGATAACCTTCCAAGAAAGAAATTTCAAGGAAGTGGTGGCTAAAGGTTCAAAGGGTGGCTTCATAAGCTGGCCAAGAACCAGATTTAAGTCCCATGCCACTGGAGGTCATCTAATGGGAGGTTTAGTTAAAAGAAGGCCTCTCATGAATCTTGCTATAAGAGGATGAGAGGAAATAGGCTGTCCATTGAGAGGCTTGAGGGACGCTGCAATAGCACTCAAATGGACTCTTACTAAATTCGTTTTAAGGCCTGCATGGGATAGATGCAGAAGATACTCTAGTAAAGAATTCAAGGGTATTGCAAGAGGGTTAAGACCCTTCTCTGAACACCAAATGGTAAATCTTTTCCATTTGAAAGCATAAGAACGTCTAGTGGAAGGCTTTCTGAAGCATGAAGAATCTCTCTGACTTGCTGAGAGAGATGAAAAACTTGAAGGTCTAGGCCTTCAGCAACCAGGCCGTGAGATGGAGAGACTGGGAGTTTGGGTGCCACAACGTTCTGTCTTCCTGGGATAGAAGATCTGGTGCAGAGCCCAACTCCAGGGAGGGAGCTTGAGAGAGATGCAGAAGTAGAGGGTACCACACTTGGCGTGGCCAATGTGGTGCTATGAAGATCATGGAACCTCGGTCTCTCTGAAGCTTGAAAAGTGTTTTGGGAGTTAGGGGAATGGGTGGAAAGGCATAAAGGAAGTCTTGACCCCAGTGAAGAAGGAAGGCATCCTTGGCCTGAACTCCCTGACACGGAATTCTGGAACAGAGCCGGGGAAGTTTGACATTCCACGGACTTGCAAAGAGGTCTATGTCCGGGGTTCCCCAAATTCGAAAAATCCTGGCTACCTGGTCCATGTGGAGGGACCACTCGTGTGGAAGCAGAACTCGACTGAGTCTGTCTGCCCAAGAGTTTTGAACGCCTGGAAGATATACTGCCATAAGATGAATCTGATGCTCTCTGGCGAAGGCCCACAGTCGCAAAGCTTCGTTGCAAAGCAACAGAGAGCCAGTCCCTCCCTGCTTGTTCACATAGAACATGGCTACTTGGTTGTCCGTGTGGATGAGGACTGTCCTGTAGCTGAGCAGGGAGTGGAACACTCAGAGCTAAGAACATTGCTCTGAGTTCCAAGAGATTGATGTGTAGAGAAGTCTCCTGTGGAGACCAGATGCCCTGGGTGGAGAGATCTTGCAGATGAGCTCCCCAACCCATTGGAGAGGCATCTGTTGTAAGGGTTGCTTGGGGTAGTGACTGCTGAAAAGGGGACCCCAGCAACAGGTTTTGAGAGGACTTCCACCACTGGAGAGACCAAAAAAGGCGACTGGAGTTTGCTATTTTGTCTGACAGGCAACCTAATGCCCGAGTCCATTGGGTGGACAAAGTCCATTGAGCTGCCCTCATATGAAGGCGAGCATATGGAACCACATGCACGGTGGATGCCATGTGGCCTAAGAGTTGTAACATTTCCCGAGCAGTTAAATGGGACTTTAACTGTATTTGGGAGGCTAACTGCACCAAGCGTAGGCAATGAGCCTAAGGAAGGTAGGCCCTTGCAGTTGTGGTATCCAGCAAAGCCCCTATAAACTCCAGAGATTGAGTAGGGGTGAGATTGGATTTTGGGATGTTTATTACCAGTCCCAAATACTAAAGGACATGCATAGTGCAGGTTAGAAAAGTCTTGGCCTCTGACTGAGAGGGAGCTCGAATGAGCCAGTCGTCCAGATATGGGAAAACGAATATTCCTAGAGTGCGTAGAAATGCAGCTACTACTGCCATGCATTTCGTGAGCACCCTTGGTGCGGAGGCCAGACCGAAAGGAAGCACCCTGTATTGGTAGTGCTTTTCTCCAAAAAGGAACCTTTTGTGTGTTGGATGGATGAGGACATGGGTGTACGCATCCTTGAGATCTAGAGAACAAAGCCAGTCCTGACTCTGAAGGTATGGAAGCAGAGCACCAAGAGAAATCATCTTGAATTTCTCCTTGAATAGAAATTTGTTCAATTCTCTGAGATCTAAGATGGGTCTGTAGCCCCCTGTTTTCTTTGGGATAAGAAAATAAGGGGAGTAGAACCCTGTGTCTTGTTGAAGAGGTACTTCTTCTATTGCCCCTTGGGCAAGAAGGGTGGCAATCTCCTGACCCAGAAGGTTGAGGAGAGATGTAGGAGAATTGAACTGTTTCACTATGGTGTGAGGGGGAAGGCTTAAGAAATGAAGCTTGTACTCTTCCTTTATGATAGAGAGTGTCCATTGCTCTGCTGTAATTTGTTCCCATCTGGGAGCAAAGTAAGTCAACCTTCCCTGAATGGTAAGGGGCTCTGGTTCCTCCAGAGCCAGAAAGGCTAAGTTCTCTAGCTGCAAGTCAAAGGCCCTGAGGAGGCTGAGGCTGCTGGGTCATGGAAGGCCTAGAGCCTTTGATTTGGCCTGTTTAGGTGGTTGCTGATGCTTTGCAGCAAAACGACCTGCAGAAGATGCCTGCTGACCATATGCAGGATAGTATCTTCCCTTTTTGGAAAAAGATGTCTTTTTGAACAATCTTTTCTTAACAGGAGCAGAGGTAGACTTTGAACGTCGATCCAAAGCAGAGTTTTCAGCATCCATCTGATTGGCCTTTGCTTGCCAATCCTTACCAAAAAGGTTTTCACCTGTACAAGGGATATTCCCTAATTCATCTTGGACCCAGAGCTCCAAATCAGAAGCTTGTAGCCAAGCAATTCTGCATGCCCCTATGGCAATAGCTGAAGCTCTGCTTACACACTCAAAAGAGTCAAAGGCTGCACGGTTGGAAAATTTGGAGGCATCTTGGGCATGTTTGAGCCAAGTGAGAAACTCCTGCCTTTTATCCTCCGAAATGAAAGGGGTTAAAGTCTGCAGATGATCTGTGACTTCTTTTAGAAACATTCCTATATAGAGACTATAGGAGTTGATCCTGGCAGCTAGCATAGCAGCTTGAAAAACCCTTCGACCAAAAGCATCTAGGGTCCTGCATTCACGTCCTGGAGGATTAGATGAGTGTCTCTTTGCACTCTTTATCTTTCTCATGGCAGACTCTACCACAATAGAGTGGTGAGGAAGCTGAGTTTTGTGGAAGCCAGGACAAGGAGGGACACGATACATGGTGTCTAACCTGCGAGAATGAGGAGAGGTGGTAAGAGGTGTCTCCCACATCCTCAACATGAGATCATACAGAATCTCATGGATAGGTAAAGTAGCTACCTCTTTAGGAGTTTTAGGATATTGTAAAATATCTAACTCCTTGGCTCTGGGTTCTGACTCAGGGGCCACTGTGATGGAGAGGCTCCTAGCCACTTCCCTAATCAAGTCTTGAAAAGACAAGTCTTCTGGAGGAGACATTCTTCGTTTAGGAGAAGACTCCTGAGGAAGTAGTATCGATGCCTCGACAGAATCCTCAGTCTTCAGAGGAATCAAAATATCGCCTGTCTGGATGCTCCTGTAAAGCCCGATAGCCGTACCGAGTAGGATCGGTATCGGGAGTAACCGGTACCGGTTCGGTACCAATGGGCATCATAGGACAGGGTACCGTTGCAGTTGACACCGAAGCCGATGCAATCGGTACCGGCACCGGGAGTGATGCCGGTGCCGGAGCCGGTACCGACAATGGGGATTGTTGTACTACCGGAGGCGTTGCAGCCTGTATGAATGCTGTTAGGGTGCGCTACATGGTCAGAATCTTCTGATCCATCGACGCCACTAATGTCTGGATGTCGATACCAGTGGGAGCCACCGGTACCCCAGAACACGGCAACAGGTGATCTGTCGAGGCCGAGCCATCGATGTCAACCTGTGACCCCATAGACAATGCTTTGGAAGCTGGAGCTTCCCGCCGGGGTAATTTTGCCAGTGCGGAATCCTCAAGGGCAAGCCCGGAGGCATCTCGATGCTTGGAGGGAGATCTACCCTTCGAGGACCGGCTAGATTTATGCTTGGTTGCCTGAGATCCATGGGAGGAAGAAGCAGCCCTGGAAGACGTCGATGCCACCGAAGCTGCATCAGAGGGAAACAGGGTACTGAGCTTGGCTGCTCGGTTCTGCTGACCTCTTTTAGACATCATGGTACAGGACATACAATCCGTAATGGAATGGTCAGGCCCCAAACATTTTAGACACCAGTCATGGGTGTCGGTGACAGAAATAGTACGCCACATTTTGTGCACTTTTTAAACCTGGAGGCGGGCTTCTCCATGAGGAAAATATTTTTAGGCCTAAGGCCCAAAAACTGAAAATGCACAGTGAAGAAAAGATAAATTGTTTTTTGGGGTTTTTTTGAAAGAAAGAAAAGAAAAGACCGGCGGTACCGCTCCGACGTCAAAGGCGGCAGACGCGACACAAAAGAATTAAGAAAAAATAAAGAACTTCTTCTGCGGTGACAGGAACACGACCTGCTGGCTCCGCGGAAAAGAAGAACTGGAGAGAGGCAGTTGGGAAAGGTGGGAAGGCAGCACGCAGGCGCTGTGGGATGCTCCCAAAAGCTTTCTTATTGGACGCTGGGGAGCGTTCCCGCGCAAACTCCGTCAGTACCGCTAATATCCAGTATCTTCCTGCACTGTTAGTATTTCCACAGTTAACCTCGTCAGCACTAGTAACCTGTATCTACTTACACTGTTGTCACGAATTGACTGTACTGCTGCCAATCTAGAATGTACAAATTCCTGCTATTATTCATCTCCCTCCTTACCCTTGGACTTCCCAGCATCTCAAATGCTTTCAACCATGGTACCAATTACATACCAATCCTACACAACTATGGAAGGAGATGGTCTGAATTCCCCCACCACACCACAGCAAAAAACAACCATACATCCCACTCCCATTTACTTAACATCCCCCTCCAAATCATCAAAAAGACACAAGCCGAGAAAGCAACATCACCAACGCCTACTGAAGTGTGCGTTGATAAATGCCAGATCAGTACGATCAAAATGGCCTGCAGCCATTGACCTGATACCCCTATACAACCTCGACATCTTGATGATCACGGAGACATGGCTATCTGATTGCGACAACGTCCTCTTGAATCAGATGCTACCACCAGGATTTTCTCTATACACATGCCACAGGTCCATTCAGAAAGGAGGCGGGACGCTCATCCTCGCCAAAGCCGATCTACATTTCAAGCTGTGCAACACCTCCAGCTCAACCCACCTTGACTCTCTCACTATATCAAATGAGCTCTGCACAATCAACCTTCTATACCGGGCACCCACCCCATCACCAGATGACCTTTCAACAATAATTGAGCTTGCATGCACCACATCCACTCCACGCTCTCCAATTTGGTTAGTTGGTGACTTCAACCTCCCATCCCTTCAAGACAGCCACGCAGCAGCATTCCTAGATGCCCTAGAGGATCTAGGTTACAAACAATATGCCGACTCTCCCACCCACACTAAGGGAGGTAAGCTAGACCTCATCTTCGCACCTCATTCCAATGCCACGACATCCCAAGCCCTCGCACTGTCCATAACACCAGTGCCATGGTCCGATCACTATTTACTCAGATTCCATATACCCATAAGTACATCTCTCAAGAGTGGAATGATATCAAATACATCCGGAACCCCAACAGCCCGCTTCCGACCACTCAACCAGAGCGAAGTCCTAGAGAATCTCCGACCTCTTATGACCAACACAACCCTCAACTTAGATGATCTCATATCTAAATGGGACGAGAACCTTAGAGCTGCCTCCTGTCCATCATACACCGAAAAGAAAATAAGACAACGGGAACATGCACCATGGTTCTCCACAGACCTACGAACATCTCTCCACCACCTACGCAAACTTGAGAGACGATGGCGCCGAACCCACTCCCCCGAGACGCATGCTGCATACAACTCATACTTAATTACCTACCGTGCGAAGATAACGCAGAGTAGGAAACTTTACCACACTGATATATTAAAACGCTCCATCAATAAACCACATGCCCTGTTTAATATAGTAAAGTCCATAACAGGAGAGCCGGTTTCAGCCCAACCTCCAGTGCCTCAGCCACAGGACTACGCAAACTATTTACAATTAAAGATGATTAAGACCAACACAAACATAAGTGTCAGTAACCCCTCCGTATCGCCTAAAGCATCCCAAGCAACACCATTATGCAATTTCACCACGGTATCCAATAAAGAGGTTGAGAACATTATTGCTTCCATCAATCCCAGCACAGCACCCAATGACCCCTGCCCAGCCAGCTGGATCAGAGAACTGCGACATGACCTAAGCCAAATCCTGAGCAAAATACTGAACCAGTCCTTTTTAACGGGTTCGTTCCCGCAGAGTCTGAAACACACCTCTATCAGGCCGCTACTGAAAAACAGCAGACTAGACCCATCCAAAGTTGAATCTTTTAGGCCAATCTCAAGCATCCCCCAGCTTGCCAAAATCATCGAAAAAGCTGCTCAACAACAAATCCAGCATCATATCGATACGGAAGCACCGCTAGATCCATCCCAACACGGTTTCAGGGAAGCACATGGAGTCGACACCGTCCTTACAACCCTATTCAATGATTTGGTCACAGGAATAAACAGCATCCAACAAGGATTTGTCCTCATCTTTCTGGACATCTCTGCCGCCTTCGACTCTGTGAGCCATGACATACTTCTACAAAGCATGAAAGAAAAGGGGATTCAAAGCACAGCACTGGAATGGTGTAAATCCTACCTATCCAATAGGTGGCAATAAGTCAAGGCAGGCCACACATCCTCAGAACCATTTCTGCAGACACAGGGTGTACCTCAAGGATCGTCCTTATCGGCACTGATGTTCAATATCTATATGCAGCGGATATGTGATTTGATCCAATCCTTCAACGTACAATGCCTTGCTTACGCAGACGACATCCTCCTTTACATGCCGTTCACAATTGACCAACCAATGCTCTCCCCAATAATCAGATGCTTCGAAGCTGTAGCCGAATGGCTGTTGACACAAAACCTACGGATCAACC
The DNA here is from genome assembly GCA_033557465.1 of Ichthyophis bannanicus. Classification (NCBI taxonomy): domain Eukaryota; kingdom Metazoa; phylum Chordata; class Amphibia; order Gymnophiona; family Ichthyophiidae; genus Ichthyophis; species Ichthyophis bannanicus. The sequence goes on from CM066044.1 coordinate 259,682,116, forward strand.
ATGAGAAAACTGATGTTCTATTTGTCACGAGGAACTGTAAGTTCGTACCTCCCCCATCACTACTTGCCAACAATGTAGAGTTGAAATCCAAATCCACAATCCGTTATCTCAGCATCACACTGGACCAGCACCTGGATATGACAACACATGTGAAAAAACGTCACAAAGGCAATATATCAAAGGTGTAGAAGAATTGAAGGAAATATCGATACATCGGGAAGATGTCTTACAACTATTAGATAAACTGAAGAGTAGCAAATCACCTGGGCCGGATGGTATACATCCAAGGGTGTTGAAAGAACTGAAATTTGAGATTGCAGACCTGCTATCAGTAATCTGTGAACTATCATTAAAATCATCTCTAATACCTGAGGATTGGAGGATCGCCAATGTAACACCAATTTTTAAAAAGGGTTCCAGGGGTGATCCGTGAAACTACAGACCAGTGAGCCTGACATCAGTACCGGGAAAAATGGTAGAAACCATCATAAAGAATAAAATTACTCAGCATGTAGATAGTCACAACCTAATGGGAGACAGCCAACATGGCTTTAGACAAGGAAGATCTTGTCTTACTAATCTGTTATGTTTTTTTGAAGGAGTGAATAAACAGGTGGACAAAGGTGAGTCGGTTGATATTGTGTATCTGGACTTTCAGAAAGCCTTTGATAAAGTCCCTCATGAGAGACTTTTGGCAAAACTAAAGAGTCATGGGATAGGAGGCAGTGTACTACTGTGGATCAGGAACTGGTTAAAAGATAGAAAGCAGAGGGTAGGGCTAAATGGCCAATTTTCCCAATGGAGAAAGGTGAATAGTGGTGTACCCCAGGGATCTGTGCTGGGTCCGCTGCTTTTTGACATATTCATAAATGACCTGGAAAGTGGAACAACAAGTGAGATTATCAAATTTGCAGATGACACAAAACTATTTAAAGTTGTTAAAACCCAGGAGGATTGTGGAAAATTGCAAGAGGATCTTGATAAATTGGAAGACTGGGCATCAAAATGGCAGATGAAATTTAATGTGGAGAAGTGCAAGGTTATGCACCTAGGGAAGAACAACCCAAACTATGGTTACACGATGCAAGGTTCCACATTAGGAACCACCACCCAGGAAAAAGATTTAGGCGTCATTGTGGATACCTTGTTAAAACCCTCGGCCCAGTGTGCAGCGGCGGCCAAGAGAGCAAATAGAATGCTAGGTATGATAAGGAAAGGAATGGAAAATAAAACAAAAGATATTATAATGCCTCTATATCGTTCCATGGTGAGACCGCACCTTGAATATTGTGTGCAATTCTGGTCGCCGTATCTTAAAAAGGATATAGCGATTTTAGAAAAGGTTCAGAGAAGAGCCACCAAAATGGTAAAGGGGATGGAAGGCTACTCCTATGAAGAAAGGCTAAAAAGGTTGGGGCTCTTTAGCCTGGAGAAGAGACGGCTGAGGGGAGATATGATAGAAGTCTATAAATTAATGAACGGAGTGGAACGGGTAAACGTAGATCGATTGTTTACCTTATCAGAATATGGAAAGACTAGGGGACATGCAATGAAGCTACAGGGTAAACTATTTAAGACTAATAAAAGAAAATATTTTTTCACTCAACGTGTAATCAAACTCTGGAATTTGTTACCGGAGGATGTAGTAAAGGCTGTTAGTGTAGCTGGGTTTAAAAAAGGTTTGGACAAGTTCCTGGAGGAAAGGTCCATAAACCATTATTAAGAAGGGACCCAGGATATCAATGCTTGAACCAGTACAAGCATTGTGGAACCTGTGTCCCTTGGGGAAACTGCTAGGTACGTATGACCTAGATTGGCCACTGTTGGAAACAGAATACTGGGCTTGATGGACCTTGGTCTGACCCAGTATGGCATATCTTATGTTCTTATGTTCTTATCATAAGATCAGAACTCTACGTCACCTCCGCCCCCTACTGGATTTCACCGACTACCGAACAACCTTCCAGGCATTAGTCCTCCCACACCTGTATTTCGCTAACATCCTCCTCCATGGTCTCGCACAATCAACCTTAAATCCGCTCCGCCTAGCTATGAATGCAGCTGCGAGAGTCCTTTCTGGATCGTCAAGATCTGACCACATAACGCCTATCATGAAAGATCTGCATTGGCTACCTTTACATGCCAGACTCCAATACAAGTCATTAGTCCTTACTTTCAAAGCCCTAAATAACTACCCCCCTACGCCAATAAGCAAGCTAATCCACGGTACCCTGGAAAATAGAAACAGGAGGCCTACTGCAATGAACACCTTAGTAGTCCCCAAGATGATGACTAAGTGTACAAAGGCTACCTCCAACAGGGCCTTCTCTATATTTGCTCCTTTAAACTGGAATGCCCTTCCCCATGAAATCCGTGGCATCAAAAGCCTAGTCCTATTCAGAAAAGCCTTGAAACACCATCTGTTCACAAAATGCTACCCAGAAACCATCCGAGGCGCACACCCACCCGGCAAGCTTCCCACATGCCCCAGCCGCCCTAGCACCTTAATACAAACAGAAAATGGTTAGCCTACACATAAGCCCAACCACTAATCATCATACATGTACCACCCACCCACAAAAGCACATGCAACATCCAAATGAGTTAGAGTATTGTACATAGTATCGAGTTAACTTGTACATAGTTTTCCCGGTTTATCCCATGTTTAATCTCCTGTTCATTGTAAACTCAATGTTGCTTGTATGCATTGTAGTATGTTTTTGTTCGATGTACACCGCGCTGATTATAATAGCGCGGTATAGAAGAAATGTTAAATAAACAAAAATAAATAAATACCGACGATAGCCATATGTGAAGACTCATTCCTGCTTGTTCCTGGAGATTTATGTTTATTATTACATTTGATATACCGCTCAGGCCGAAGCATCAGTGCAGTTTACAATATGATGGGCATTTGTCTTAACAATAAAGCACAGTTACTTACCTGTAACAGGTGATCTCTGGGAACAGCAGGAATTAGTCCTCACATATGGGTACGTCGGAACCGACGGAGCCTGCGCGGGAAAGCTCCCCAGCTTTTCAGAAGAAAAGCTTTTGGGGCTTCCCACAGCGCATGCGCGCTGCCTTCCCGCCTTCCTGACCAACTCTCCTCAGTTCGAGTTTATAGCTGAGACAACAGAGAGAGGAAAGTAAGATAGATAGAAGATCCAACTCCTAGGGGATGTGGGTGGGTTGTGAGGACTAATTCCTGCTGTTCCCAGAGATCACCTGTTACAGGTAAGTAACTGTGCTATCTCCAGGAACAAGCAGGAATAAGTCCTCACATATGGGGACTCCCTAGCTAAGATGCCGGGGAGATCCCCCTCCAAGGGTAAACCATCTTCGTATGGATCTCAGGCATCCATCCAGGGAAGGTGGGCAGGAGTTGTTTAAGTATGGAACAGGTGTTTGAGGACAGCCTGACCAAACAAGGCATCCCGGCGGGAGTCCTTGTCCAAACAGTAATGGGCTGTGAAGGTATGAACCGAGGCCCAAGTGGCTGCTCGACAGATCTGATCTATGGATACAGAGTGAAGATGAGCCATAGAAGTGGCCATGGCTCTCACATTGTGAGCTGTGACAAGGCCTTCCAGAGAAATGTTCTTACTCTGGTAAGCAAAAGAAATACACTGAGCAATCCAATAGGAAAGTGTACGTTTGGTGACTGGAAGTCCCAAATGAGAAGGATCAAAAGCCACGAAAAGTTGGGAAGACTTTCGATGTGGGTGAGTCCTGTTGAGGTAAAAGGCAAGAGCTCTTTTACAATCAAGGGTATGAAGGTTCCTCTCTGCACTGGATGCATGAGGAGCCGGGAAAAAAACAGGTAGATATACCTCTTGATTAAGATGAAAAGGCGAGACCACTTTGGGCATAAAGTGGGGATTCGTCCTAAGGACCACCTTATCATGATGGAATCTGGTATAAGGTGGATTAGCCACCAAAGCCTGCAGTTTACTGATGCGGCGAGCCGAAGTGACTGCAATAAGGAAAAGAACCTTCCAGGAAAGAAATTTCAGGGAGGTAGATACCAACGGTTCAAAAGGTGGTTGCATAAGTTGACCCAGAACTAGATTCAAGTCCCATGCTACCGGAGGAGGTCGGATGGGAGGCTTAGTGAGGGTCAGGCCTCTCATGAATCTTGCAACAAGAGGATGAGAGGAGACAGGTTGTCCATTTATAGGTTTTAAGGATGCTGCAATAGCACTTAAATGGACTCGTACTGAATTCGTCTTGAGGCCTGCATTGGAAAGATGCAGGAGATAGTCCAGTAGAGAATTTAAAGGAAGTGCTAGAGGGTCAAGACCCTGTTGAGCACACCAAATGGAAAAACGTTTCCATTTGAAAGCATAGGAACGCCTGGTATTTTATTTTATTTATTTATTTATTTCAACTTCTTATATACCGCACTCTTTGACATCAGCGCGGTTTACAAATAACAGAAAGGAACCAGAACAACAGGCTGTTTGGTATTACATATAACAGGAGTATCAACTTGGATAACATGGGAGAACTATTTACATGGAGTATATAATCTATTAGCTAGATAGCATGCTCGAACTATTTACATAAAATTAGCAGTGATGCTTGGAACAAGAGGGATATTGTGGATTATACTAGGGTGAGGCTGTTATGTTACGGTTCATGTAGGGTAGTATTTGATGAAAAGGTGCAGTTTAAGGGCCTTTCTGAACTGGGTTAGGTTGGTTATGGCGCGGAGATCAGGTGGGAGAGCATTCCAGTATTTTGGTGCGCTAAACATGAAAGCTCTGTTTGATGTTGATAGGCTGCACGTTGTTATAGCCTTTGGGGTTGTTAGTGAGTTTAATGCTGCATGTCTCCTATTTCTATTTGATGGGACGGATTGGATGAGTTTGGTAAGTGATGTGGACGATAAACCATTTAAGGCCTTAAATGTGAGAATGAGGGTTTTGAATGTAAGTCTTCCGTGTATAGGGAGCCAATGGAGCTCTTTGAGGATAGGTGTGATGTGTTCACTTCTGGCTGCTCCTAGAAGAACCCTGGCAGCGGTGTTCATTGCGAGTTGCAAGGAGCTTATGGTGGATTGTGGGAGTCCTTGTAGAATGGAATTGGCGAAGTCAAAGTGCGGCAGTATCAGTGCTTGGTAGATGGTTCTGAAGTCTTCGTGGTCTAGTAGGGGACGCAGGTGTCTAAGAGTGCGTATTTTGAAGTATACAGATTTTACGATATTGTTTATGTGTGATTTCATGTCGAGCCTATGGTCTAGTGTGACTCCGAGGTATTTTATTGTATCCTTGGTGCCTAGGTCAGCTCCCTTGACACTTATATGTGGTGGTGGGGTGAAGTTGGGGTCTCTTGTGATAAAGAGAACCTCAGTTTTCTTATGCTGAATGCGGAGGTTCTGTGACAGGAGCCATTGTGAGACTGCATCGAAGCAGTTTGTTATAGGCAGTAAATCCATTTGCATTGTGGAAAATGGCATGTAGAGTAGGATATCGTCGGCGTATATCATACATTTCACATTGAAGGACCTGATGATATCGCAGATAGGCTGCATATAGACGTTGAACAAGAGGGATGAGAGTGAGGACCCCTGCGGAACGCCTTGTCTTTGATGGAAGAGTTTTGATTCTCCTGTTGCGGATTTGACGTATTGCATTCTGGTGTCTAGGTATGATTTACACCATTCAAGTGCTGAGTTGCAGATGCCTTTTCCTTCCAGTCGACCGAGGAGAATCTCGTGATTTACCGAGTCAAACGCTGCTGCTATATCCAAGAAGATTAGCACGACGCCTTGTCGGATGTTGTCTATGGTATTGAGAATATCATTGAAGAGGGTGGTAAGCAGTGTCTCGACGCCGTGGAATTCTCTGAAACCGTGTTGAGAATAGTCTAGGGGGGCTGCGGAGTCGATGTGGTCTTGGATTTGGCGCTGTGCCTCTTTCTCAAAGATCTTTGCTAAGAGGGGGATACTGGCTATTGGCCTGTAGGAGCCTGGCCGTTTTGGATCCAGTTTAGCGTTTTTTAGTAGTGGCCTGATGGATGTGAGTTTTAAAGCAGATGGGAAGGCGCCAGTAGTGAAAGAGAGGTTCATGATTCTTGCAATGAAGGTGCTAAAGTCACACCGCAGATCCTTTATCCAAAAGGCTGGGCAGGGATCGGTTTGCGCAGTGGTTGTGTTGAGTGAGGAGATGGTGTCTTCAATGTGTTTAGAAGAAGGCGTGTGAAGTGCGGATAGGGATGTTGGGCAGGTCGTTTCTTGTATATTGTTTTTTGAGAGTTCATCTGTCTGTAGGAGTTTTGATTGCAAGTAATCAGCGAATTCTTGCGGGTGGATATCATTATTTTGTTCAGAAGATGGTTCCTTTGATAGTGACTTAACCAGGTTGAAAAGGTCACGAGGTTTGTTCAATGATCTCTTGAGCATATCTGAGTGGTATTGCTTCTTTCTGGCTGCGATTGCCTCGCGGTGAGTTGAGAGGTGAAGAATGTAGGCTTCGTGGTCATCGGTAGCTAGTGAGCGGCGCCAGCGTTTTTCTAGCCTTCGTAGGTGCGTAAGAGAGGCCCGTAGTTCCGGGGAAAACCATGGTGCAGAGGTTCTTTTCCCTGATAAGGTCTTTTTGTTTGGTAGCTGAGCAACAGCGTTGAGGCTGTTGTTCCAGGCAGCGATTGACTCGTCGAGGTTGAGTGATGTGTTGTTGAGGATTGGTTGGGTACTTGACAGAATAAGTTCTCTGTTGAAAGGTCGAAAGCCCCGTGTTACTCTGGATGTATTGGCGAGTTTGCTGGTGTTCAAATTATGACTGTTGTTCAGAGGGATTCGTAGGTTTATGAGTTTATGGTCAGACCATGGGACATCGGTGACCGATGTTACAATGTTGCTGTTTTGCTCGGCGACATGGTGTGGGGCAAATACCATGTCAAGAATGTTTCCTTTGGAATGAGTGGGTTCAGTGATCATTTGTTTATAACCAAGATTTTCGATGGCATTGAGGAGTGAAAAGGATTGGTTTTGTTGTAGTGATGGGAGGTTCAAGTCTCCCATAATCCAGTTGGGAGTGTTGGGGTTGCTGGTGTCAGCGGCCAGATCCAATATAGTGGGCAGATCGTCTGGGGAGCTCGAGGGGGCTCTGTAGACCAGGTTTATGGAGCATTGTTTATTGGCTATGGTGATTATGTCCAGATTGTTTGTGCTATGGGAGTTGGTCATGTTGAAGAGGAGTTCAGACTTGGTGAGTATGAGTGCTCCTCCTCCCTTCTTGTTTTCTCTGTGGGTTGTGTGTATAGTGAAGTTTGGTGGAATGAGTTGGTTGAATAGGACATTGTCTTCTTTAGATAACCAGGTTTCGGTGATCATGAGAGCATCAAGATTATAGAGAGTAACTATGTCTAGGATTACAGGCCATTTTTTTCGAATTGATCGAGCATTTATAAGGGCACATTTTAGGTTTTTTGAGGGCGATGGTTTGTGTTGCTTCAGGTTGCTGGATTGCTGTATTGCAATGTGGATCAGGTGGGAGTGTCGGATATGCGCTTCCCTAGTCGGATACTGGAAAGGGTTGCCTGCCCATTGCTTTCCGTGGTTTTTGAGGATGGGGATAAGACTGTAGGTGGGGGAGTAGGCAATGGTAGTTCCGAGCCAATCTGTGAGAAGATAGAAACTGAGGAGAGTAATGAGGTGGAGAGACATTTTGGTTTCTGGGATATAGTATGAGGGGGTAATTGAGTTTTGGGTGGTAAGAATACACAATACAGTATACAGGTAATTTCACAGTACAGTATACAGACTATGAGGTGGTAGCAAAGGTATCACTGATTGAGGTGTGTGTTACAAGGCTAGTAATGGCTATAGCAAAATATAACAGGTGTGTGCGCGTGTGTGAATGCTATACAGACAACTGTAAGAGTAAGACCAATGAAGAGAGTCAGGTGTGAGAGTATGTGAATACAGGCAACTGTAAGAGTCAGGCTGATGAGGAGAGTCAGGTGTGAGGGTATGTGAGTGCAATACAGGCAACTGTAAGAGTCAGGCAAATATAACAGGTGTCAGGTGTGTGTGTGAATGCTATACAGACAACTGTAAGAGTAAGACCAATGAAGAGAGTCAGGTGTGAGGGTATGCGAGTACAGGCAACTGTAAGAGTCAGGCAAATATAACAGGTGTCAGGTGTTTGCTGTGTGAATGCGATACAGACAACTATAAGAGTCAGGTTGATGAAGACAGTTGTTGTTTGTGAGTGGTGTTGCTTAGTGAGGGTGAAGTGGGAGATCAGTTGGGAGTGAATACTGATAGTATAAGACAGCATATGACAACATAAGACAGCAGAATCTTGATGGTTACTGACAACAGTATGGGACAAGTCAGGAGTATAGGCAGTCCGTTGGATCTTAGGGTGTATATTCAAGGGACAGTCATGAAATGCTATAAGTGGCAGTATGTGGGATTGCTTTGAACTGCTGAGTGAATTTCTTGGTTAGAGAGTTGAAGTATACTTGCTGTGAGGTCGGACAACTCGCTGTAGATGACTGAGGGTTCCAGTTGGGGGTCGGGTGGTTGCAGACTTCTTGGCTTGGCTGTTGCTCGGTGTCATCTGAGAGTGCCTTTGCCTAAGGGCCGTGCCCCGACAGGCGCGGGCCCGCCTGACGGCGGCTGCTTTTCCTGGGCAAGGCTCCGCCTCCCACAGCCCCGATTGGACCGGAGGTCTCCTGAGCAGGCTAAGATGGCTGCTGCCTGCTCAGGCGTGCTCTACCCCGATCGGGGAGCACAGAGCCGGTTGGGAGCTGAAGAGAGGTTGCTTTCCTGCTGCGGCTGCTTTTCCTGGGCAAGGCTCCGCCTCCCACAGCCCCGATTGGACCGGAGGTCTCCTGAGCAGGCTAAGATGGCTGCTGCCTGCTCAGGCGTGCTCTACCCCGATCGGGGAGCACAGAGCCGGTTGGGAGCTGAAGAGAGGTTGCTTTCCTGCTGCGGCTGCTTTTCCTGGGCAAGGCTCCGCCTCCCACAGCCCCGATTGGACCGGAGGTCTCCTGAGCAGGCTAAGATGGCTGCTGCCTGCTCAGGCGTGCTCTACCCCGATCGGGGAGCACAGAGCCGGTTGGGAGCTGAAGAGAGGTTGCTTTCCTGCTGCGGCTGCTTTTCCGGGGCAAGGCTCCGCCTCCCACAGCCCCGATTGGACCGGAGGTCTCCTGAGCAGGCTAAGATGGCTGCTGCCTGCTCAGGCGTGCTCTACCCCGATCGGGGAGCACAGAGCCGGTTGGGAGCTGAAGAGAGGTTGCTTTCCTGCTGCGGCTGCTTTTCCGGGGCAAGGCTCCGCCTCCCACAGCCCCGATTGGACCGGAGGTCTCCTGAGCAGGCTAAGATGGCTGCTGCCTGCTCAGGCGTGCTCTACCCCGATCGGGGAGCACAGAGTCGGTTGGGAGCTGAAGAGAGGTTGCTTTCCTGCTGCGGCTGCTTTTCCGGGGCAAGGCTCCGCCTCCCACAGCCCCGATTGGACCGGAGGTCTCCTGAGCAGGCTAAGATGGCTGCTGCCTGCTCAGGCGTGCTCTACCCCGATCGGGGAGCACAGAGCCGGTTGGGAGCTGAAGAGGTAGAGGGTTTCCTAGAGGCATGAAGGATAGCTTTCACTGGTTGAGAAATATGAAACTCATGAAGGCTTAAGCCTTCAGTAACCAAGCTCGGAGATGTAGGGACTTGGGGTTTGGATGCCACAAAGTCCCCTTCTCCTGAGACAGAAGGTCTGGTGCAGCTCCCAGGTCCAGGGAGGAGCCCTGGGAGAGCTGTAGAAGTAGAGGGAACCACACTTGACGTGGCCAGCATGGAGCGATGAGGATCATCGATCTGTGATCCCTCTGAAGTTTGAACAGAGTCTTGGGAATCAAAGGATTGGGTGGAAAAGCATACAGGAATTCCTGACCCCAATGCAGGAGAAAGGCATCGCTGGCCTGAGCTCCCTGACACGGAGTCCTGGAACAGAACCGGGGAAGTTTGGCATTCCACGGACTTGCAAAGAGGTCTATGTCCGGGGTCCCCCATTCCTGAAAGATTCTTCGTATCTGGTCCATATGCAGGGACCATTCGTGTGGAAGCAGAACTCGACTGAGTCTGTCTGCCCGAGAGTTTTGAACTCCTGGAAGATACACTGCCAGAAGATGAATTTGATGCTCTCTGGCGAAGGCCCATAATCTGAGAGCTTCGTTGCAAAGCGACAGAGAGCCCGTCCCTCCTTGTTTGTTGACATAGAACATGGCTACCTGATTGTCTGTCTGGACTAGGACAGTCAGGTTGACAAGGAGGGTGTGGAAGACTGTGAGGGCAAGGAAGATTGCTCGCAGTTCCAGAAGGTTGATGTGAAGGGTGGTCTCCCGGCGAGACCAGGTGCCCTGAGTGGAGAGGTGTTGGAGATGAGCTTCCCACCCTGTTTGGGAGGCATCTGTTGTGAGGGTTGCTTGGGGCAACGAAGGTTGGAAGGGGGTCCCCAACAACAGATTTTTGGATGACGTCCACCACTGGAGAGACCAAAACAGACGTTTTGAGGTGAGTACTTGGTCTGAGAGCAGTCCCGATGCTTGAGACCACTGGGTGGCCAAAGTCCATTGAGCTGCTCTCATATGGAGACGAGCATAGGGCACCACATGGACCGTGGAGGCCATGTGGCCCAGAAGTTGCAGCATTTCTTTGGCTGACAAGTGACTTCTGGACTGAGCCTGGGAGGCCAAGCTGAGTAGCCGTTGGCCTCGGACCAGAGGAAGGTAGGCCCTTGCCGTGGTGGAGTCCAAGCGGGCCCCTATGAATTCCAGGGACTGAGTAGGGATGAGTTGGGACTTGGGAATGTTTACCACAAGTCCCAGATATTGAAGAATACGCCTTGTGCGGTCCAGGGACATCTGGGCTTGTGAGTGAGATGGAGCTCGGATGAGCCAGTCGTCCAGATATGGGAACACGAAGATTCCCATGCCTCTTAGAAATGCGGCTACGACTGCCATGCATTTGGTGAATACTCTTGGAGCAGAGGCTAGACCGAAGGGAAGTACTCTGTATTGGAAATGTTTTCCCTGGAACAGAAAGCGAAGATATTTTCTGTGGGATGGATGGATGAGTATATGAGTGTACGCATCCTTGAGATCTAGAGAACAAAGCCAATCCTGACTCTGAAGGTATGGAAGGAGAATGCCTAGAGAAAGCATTTTGAATTTCTCCTTGTACAAAAATTTGTTCAATTCTCTCAGATCTAGAATAGGTCTGAAGCCCCCTGTCTTCTTTTTGATGAGAAAATAAGGGGAGTAGAAACCTAACCCCTGTTGAGGAAGAGGAACCTCCTCTATTGCCCCTTGGGCAAGGAGAGAAGAGACCTCCTGACCCAACAGGGTCAGAAGAGATGGGGGAGAACTGAATTGCCTCACCATGGTATGGGGAGGAAGGCTGGAGAAATGAAGCTTGTAGCCCTCCCTGATAATAGAGAGGGTCCATTGCTCTGATGTGATTTGTTCCCATCTGGGAGCAAAGTGAGCTAGCCTTCCAGGAATGGTGAGGGGCTCTGGTTGTTCTAGAGCCAGAAACGGTAAGTTCTCTAGGGGCAAGTCAAAACCCCTGAGGGGGTTGAGCCTGCTGGGGTGCAGCAGACACTGCAGGCTTTGACTTTACTTGCTTAGATTGCTGACGCTTAGCAGCAAAGCGAGGCTGAGCAGATTGTTGGCCAGTATTTGTGGAAAATCTGGCCTTCTTGTAGTAAGGCCTTTTAAAAGGCTTCTTTTTGGCAGGAGTAGAAGTAGACTTAGAAAGTCTATCTAAAGTGGCATTTTCTGCGTCCATTTGAGCAGCTTTAATTTGCCAGTCCTCACCAAATAAGTTTTCACCGGTACAGGGCAGATTCCTGAGGCCATCTACAACCCAGGGTTCTAGGTCAGAAGCCTGGAGCCAAGCAAGACGTCGGGCTGCAATAGCAATTCCCGAAGCCCTGCCAGCAACCTCAAAGGAATCAAAGGCTGCCCTGTTGGAAAACTTGGAGACCTCTGAAAGTTGTGTCACCACAGAAATGAAGGCCGCCTTGTTATCCTCAGGGATAAAGGGGGCAAACTGCCGTACCTTTAGGGCAAGTTCTCTGAGAAACATGCCCATATAAAGGCTATAAGAATTGATCCTGGCTATAAGCATACTAGCCTGGAAAATCTTTCTACCAAAAGAGTCAAGGGTTTTACATTCTCGCCCTGGAGGGGTAGAAGAGTGTCTTTTAGGACTCTTTATCTTCTTCATGGCAGACTTCACCACAATGGAGTGGTGAGGCAGCTGAGTTTTTTGAAACCCAGGAGAAGGAGGGACCCGATACATGGTGTCCAACCTACGGGAATGGGGAGACAGTGTTAGAGGAGTCTCCCACAAATCCATCAAGTGTTCTTGAAGGATTTCATGGATAGGCAGAGTAACTGCCTCTTTAGGAGCTTTAGAGTATCCTAAAATATCCAATTTTTTTGACCTGGGTTCCTTTTCAGAAGATGTAGCAATAGAAAGTCCTTTAGCTACATCAAGAATGAAATCCTGAAAGGATAAATCCTCTGGAGGAGACATCCTCCTCTTTGGAGAAGAGGGCTCCTCAGGAAGATCAGGCTCAGCAGAGTCATCAGAGGAATTGAACTCATCAGAAGAATCTGAGTATTCTCTCTGTGCTTGCAATGCACGATACGCGTACCGATCGATATCGACATCGGGCGTATCGGGCATGGGATCGGTATCAGGCGAAAGCCTGAATCCGGCATGCGGAACCGATCGATACTTGGAAGTCGATGGTCTCGGTTCCGGTGTGGATACCGGAACCCGAGTCGGTACCGATGGAATCGGTACCGAGGGCGTCGCAGCCTTAATGAAAGCCAGAACAGCCTGCTGCATGGTCTGGACAGTATTGCCCATGGACGCCACTGCTGCCTGGATGTCGGTACCGGTATCGACCGGTACCCCAGAGCAGTCTAACAGATGATCAGTCAAGGCCGTGCCATCGATGTCATCCTGTAACCCCATAGGTGGTGCTTTGGAGGCCGGAGCCTCCCGCCGGGGTTTTTTGGCCTGGGCAGAATCCTCGAACTCAAGATTGAGAGCCTCTCGATCTTTTGAAAGAGATTTGCTTTTAGAGGATTTGCCCACAGAAAGTTTAGTTACCTGAGATCCATCCGGAGAGGAAGACCTGGAGGACTGTGATGCTGGATTATCTGAAGCAAACAGCACATGGAACTTGTTGGCCCGGTTCTGCAACCCACGTTTAGACATCTGGGAGCAGGATGGGCAGTCCGGTATGGAGTGGTCAGGTCCCAAACATTTAAGACACCATTCATGGGTGTCTGTGACAGAAATGACAGCACTGCACTTGGTACACTTTTTGAAACCAGGGACTGGCTTCTCCATGGGGAAAATTAAAGTAGGCCTGAAGGCCTAACAAAAGTTACCAAGCTGTGCTGAAGAAAATAAAAGATTTTTTTTTTTTTTTTTTAGAAAGAAAGAGACCGGCGGTACCGGTTTCGGTATTAAAGAAACAAATAAAATTAACAATTTCTTCAGCGGTGACAGGGACACGACCTGCTGGCTCCGCGGAAAAAGAGAAACTGAAGAAAGCTGGTCAGGAAGGCGGGAAGGCAGCGCGCATGCGCTGTGGGAAGCCCCAAAAGCTTTTCTTCTGAGGACTTATTCCTGCTTGTTCCTGGAGATAAAAGTTTCAACCTAAACCCACTGGCAAGTTTATGAGACATTGTCATCCAGAAAAACAGCAGAGAAGAATCAAACAACCAGACTGCCAAGCATCTATGAGGTCGGAGGTGCTGCAGAAAATAAAGGAAACGTAAAACTAGTTGAAGGAGTGGAGGAATAGCCTAGTGGTTTAGAGCACTGGCTTGATAACCAAGAGACCAGGGTTCGATTTGAACTGGACTCCTTGTGACCTTGGGCAAGGTCACTTAATCCTCCATTGTCTCAGAAGAAAGGCCTGGCAGTCTACTTCCAGTCACACTGCCAAGAAAACCATAGATACTGCTGGGTCATCAGGGTTCAGCATCGACTCTAAGGCACACATTGCATTGTTTGCAAAACCGGTCAAAAACCCTATTCTAAGGAAGATATGGTAAAAAAAACAACCCACATGGAAACCGTGATGGCAGGCAGGAAAAAAATACAGCAACAAAAAATACTCCACAGGAGAGATTATTCCATGGAAAGAAAAGGACAAAGGGTACGGATAGCACCGTGGCAGCAGGTGAGAAGGTATGCACATGCACAGTCAAGCTTTAGAAGCTTCTAGACGGAGGTGGAAAAGCTCCTCCTGCATGTGGCTCTGTCAGATGACATCACCCATATGAAGAGACTTTTTTTTTTCCACAGCTTGTCCATGGAGAACTGCTCTTCCATTTTCCTCAACCGTGGTCACATGAATTTTCAGTTGTTAAAGTCATATTGGAGAAATGTTTGTGGCACCTGTGGCACTGTGTTAGAAGGTTCCTCAATCCTACTTATGTACATAGGGGAGTTAGAAAGCATACAAAGAATTTGCATAGATGGAGCCTATGCTTAGTACCTCATTATCAGAAAGAACACTTTTAGAGTCTGAGTTCTCTCTTTCACCGAAAGATTTTCAATATGACATAGCAAAGTAATGTCCTGCTTTCTAGGTTTATATCCAATGAGAAATGAATTATTTGCAGGTTCTTTATTGGTTCAACATCACTATCCAGAGATTACTTTAATATTTTATTGCATAAGGTGCAATTCTCTGACTAGAATAAAGATGATCAGCTTTCAAAAATGTCCATAAAAATTCATATAACATCAAAAAAACAATATCAATCAAAAACAATTACATTAAAGTATTAACATTAGCAACCGAGAAGAGCAGCCTCTGTATCCCATCTTCAACAAGTTCCATTTTTATTATTCACTAGATGGAAATAAATGCAAAATCATATTGAAAACTAACCAAGTCATCCAGAAGGCACAAATACACTGGTAATTTATTGCAAAACTATAAATGCATGCAAGAATGCAGCCTCGAGACCACATAGGTCTCTTTTTCAGATGTGATTTATGTAACGTGCAAAGAGCTCCATTTTCTTCAGAATTAAAGCTCAGAAATTACAATAGCTAACTATTAACTGTGAGATAATTAAGTGGCATGTAAGAAGTAAGTCTGCAAAAAACTAAGGATGCACAAACAGAAATGTCATGCCAAGCAAGCAGAACCTACATTCTGTCCAAGCCCTTA
Organism: Ichthyophis bannanicus; assembly: GCA_033557465.1. NCBI lineage: Eukaryota > Metazoa > Chordata > Amphibia > Gymnophiona > Ichthyophiidae > Ichthyophis > Ichthyophis bannanicus. Next base: position 259,697,325 of record CM066044.1, read on the forward strand.
ATTTATGAAAATCAGGTGTAAAAGCAAACAACCATCTATTTTATGTTCAGGCTTGGGACTCAAAAAACTATAATCCAATCCTCCTGAATACCTGATTGCAGCAGGAAGAGAGCACATGCTCACATGGCTCTGGAGGTGGGGCATGGAATATCAACACTGCCAGAGGTATCAAATATTCTGTGGCTAGAGGAGAGAGGGAGGTATCAGAGACCTACAGGAGATTTGATAGGGCAGAGTGGCAAATGAAGACAAATCTTAGGTGGCATAGTACCCCCCCCCCCCCCGCACCGGGACCATACCCTCTCAAAGGCATAAATTACATCATGACCCTTCCCACTCATGGCAGAATTAGAAACCAGAGCCCCCACCCTAGCAATAATAGAAAAAAACCCTTCCTCTTGCCTAGCATGATAGCATCTCATCAGGAGATGCCGAGGGGTCAAGCAGAAGTAACAGGGTTATTCTTTCTATCTAGCTCATCTTCTTTTCAATCGCATAGTATGCTAAAAAATATAATGAGAGGGGGCAGAGCACACCACACACTATACAAGAATTGAAGAAAACTCACCAGAGATGCTGATTTCTGGTACTTCTGTTGATCAATCTTGAAGAGCTGAACCTTTGCCTTCTTTAACAAGTTAATCATCTTTTCGTCCATGCCAGAGAACTGCATCTTGTGTGATGGGATGGCATCTTCAAGTCTGTGTTCGCCCACTTTCTCTGTCTGCTCACATTCCATTGTGGGTTTCTGCTCAAGATCAGGGCTGACTGGATCCTCACTGGAGCAATCTGCTTCAGAAATGCAGATCACGTCTTCCTCAGCTAGGTTGGACTTAATCGGTACAGCCTCTGTAGAAGAGCAGGGCACTCGTGTAATGACCACTTTCCGTACAACTCCTGGGCAGTCCATGTCTACAATTTTGATCATCTCAGCTTCATGAGATCTTTCTGCTTTATTGGGGGGTTCCATTTTTTGAATGGGAGATTCAGAAAACTGAGGCAGAGTGAGATGATTTGTTCTTCCCCCACTCTGCTGCTTGGCAGCAAGTAAGCAGATGGGATTAGGAGAAGGAAGACCACTTGATTTGCTTGGAATCTGACCTGAGAGCGTCGGCTTAGGCATGGAGTCTCCCTTTTTCTCCAACTCCGAGCCCTCAGAGGATGTAAGGTAGTTAGACCTGGAAACAGGCTCGACCTCAGACTGACCCAAATTGAACGTGAAAGGAGAAAAAGAAGAGTTTGTGGAGTCTGCCACTGGTTTGTGCTCTGATAGCTGGGCAGAGACAGCTTCATGGATCTTTAAGTGGGCTTCACTTGGTGTGAACTGGGGAGCTCGCAATAGAGGCACTCGTTTGCAAGAATCAACCTTCTCCAAAACCTGGGGCCAACATGCAGCCGGTTGCAGGGATGGTATAGGTACAGATATTGAAGAGGGAGGGAATAAGCCATCATCTAATATGGTGGATGGGAACCTGAAGAGAGGTTTTGCTGCATGGCTGTCATTTTGCAGAGCGGAAGGAAAAATGTCTGTAGCTTGATTACACAATGAAGTCCAGCGGAAGGTTGGCTCCCGTAAGATTGACCGCCGTTTCTCTATCAGCAGAGACGTTTGTGGTGGTGGAGTGATAGAAGAAACTGGGGAGGAAGTGGTTAGCACCGAGTCTGTTCTTGGAGAAACAGGAATTATCTGTTTCAGCAACTCCTCCTCCTCCTCCAGCACCTCATCCTTTGACTCTGTTTTGTGCAGCAGCTCCCCTGCTTCAGAGGATGACAACAATCCATCTTTTTCCTGTTCCACACAAAGCCTCGGATCATCTACTCTAGTTAATGTTTGAGTAGGTTCTGAGTTGGCTCCACTCACTATTTTAGAAACGGTCACTGCTTTGTCAGCCTTGCCTGGAGATGGCTTCTGATTTAACAATTCCAGCTCTTCATCTATGAACCGCCGTGGGGTCTTGATAATGCGAGAGGATCTGGCACTCATCACTGGCATAATGAAGCGACGGAAATTCTTCAGAAGGTTGGTCCTTGCTGCCTGAAGTTCTTCTGGTGTCTTCTGCTGGGAGCACACTCTATCTTTTTTGGGAGTATCCTCCTTCTCTTTTGCCAGCAGATGTACCATTCTTCTTTCTGCTTTCTGATCAGGGGTCAGTGGGGGGCGCCCCCTTCCCTTCTTTAGAGTCAGTTTCTCAAGAATTGATTCCTCACAGGATGCAGCATCCTGCTCTGCATTGAGAAGGTTGGGAGGAGGGGATTCCATAAAGCCCGATTGGCCAGCATCCAGTTCCAGGTGGACTCTCTCATTCTTCTCTGTGGGAGGGGTTGTCTCTTTCTCCTTTGGAAGGTAAGTTTCATATGGCTCCACTGTTTGGCCTGTAGATTGCCGGGGTCTTTTTTTCCATTTCTCCTTTGGGGCTTTGGTTTCAGAGTTGTTCTTGTTCCCTATAGTTTCTGCGTTAAGCTGCTGCATTGCCTCTGCTGGGGGAAGAAGGTACATGTCTGGGTCACTGTAAAGGTTTACCATCTGCACAGCATTCTTCATACAACCACTATTACTCCTCTTCCCTCCTTTTTTTCTATCCAGCTTCTTAGGAGCTTTTAACTTGACATGAGGATGCAAAACAACCTGGGTGGCCTTCATTTTCTTAGCTTTGGATACAAATTTTAAAATGATGGGTGGCTTCTGTGTGTCACATTTTTCCCCTTTGTTTTTGCTTTGGCTCTGTACCTCTTCATCCTTGTCACCTTTAACTCTGACCCTGGCAATCAGCTCTGTACTCTTCCCAGTCTTGCTTGGAAAATCCTGCTGAATCTTTTTCAAAACTACTCTGACATTTGGCAGCTCCTGTTTGCAAGGCAAGTGCACATCCTCCTCCTTCAGTGTAGGGGTATCATCCTGTTTTATTCCTGCTGATTTCTCCTTAGGCCTTGGGGGCTCAATGGGGCTCCTGCATTTAGTCTTGGGTTCTGAGCTTCTCTGCTGCCATTTCCAAGGTTTTTTTGTAGAATCGCTCAGTCTTGGGCCTATATTATCCGGGTCAGGAAGCACCCCATCTCTACAAACAGAAGCTAAACCCTGTGGCTCAGATGTACAAAACCCTAGATCCAATGCCACTGGCTCAGTCAGCATGCATCTTGAGCCTTCAAGTCCAGCACAGCCATGATCATGCTTTATAAGAGACTGCTGTGAAGCTGGAGCAGAAATCAATTCTTTTAGAAAAGGAGGTAAATGCTGGCATTTCTCCTCTTTTGTCCACGTTGCAGTTCTTCCTGAGAAAACAAAATAAGAGGACAAAATTTTTAAAACAGCAAGGAATTCTTTAGATTAAAGCTGATTAATCTGTGAACCCAGTGTATTTGTTAAATCGGTAAGGGTCTAGTAGCAGCAAAGAGCTTTCAGTTTAAATTTAACACACAGAGGAGAGCTTTCTGATTAAATTTAGAACCCAGCAGAGCACACTTCCAGTTTAAATGTAATACTCAGTCAGGGCCTAGTTTAAATTTAAAACACAGAGGAGAGCTTCTGGTTAGATTTAGAACCCAAGAATCCCTCTAACAAAGCAAGGGCTGTGGGACTCCCTCTGGAGATTGGTCACAGTTTACTTTAGAAGCAAAGGACAGAGTACTGTGTAGCAACCAGCTTTTAATAAGTCTCAATGCGTGGATGAGACAATGGTGCAAGGATGAGGGTTTTGGATTTCTTAGGAACAGGGGAACATTCTTCGGAAAGGAGAGGCTCTTCCGAAGGGATGGGCTTCATCTTAACCGGGATGGAACAAGGCTGCTGGCATTAACCTTTAAAAAGGAGATAGAGCAGCTCTTAAACTAGATAATTTTATTTATTTATTTATTTGCATTTCTTATATACCACACTATTTGCGATCAGCGCGGTTTACATAGAACAAACAGTATCCGACAATATACAAAAGTCAGGTCATTACATTGAACAGGAACAAGTAACTTGGACAACAGGGTAAACTATATACATCTGCGATACGTTGAGTATCTGCGATACGTTGAGTAAGGTAAATTATATACATGTACAAATGAAATTATTAGGTATTGGTTATAATTGGGGGTGCCCTAATAATGATGGCTAGGGTTCAGGGGAGTCAGTGAGGTATTTAATAAAGAGAAAGTGTTTCAAGGCCTTCCTGAACTGGCTCAAGTTGGGGATTGTCCTGATGTATGGTGGTAGGGAGTTCCAGAGACTTGGGGCGCATAGTCTGAAGGCTCTATTCGATGTTGCTTAATAGGGGAAAGCAGACAGTTGCCCAAGAGCGCATGGTTCGAAACAATGATACTACCAAAAAAATGAAGTTAGAGCACATCAGCAGAGAGGTTCCAATAAAGACAAAGGTAGCCCAAATGCCCTTGAGAATAGAGCAGACAGAGCTTAAAGATTCCACATTACCCCTGCCTACCGATAACCAGATTAATATGAATAAAATACAGTCTCTAAAATGCTTGTATGCAAATGTTAGAAGTCTAAAAAAATAAGATGGGAAAGTTAGAATAGATAGCACTAAATGAGAAATTAGATATGATTGGAATATCAGAGACATGGTGGAGGGAGGACAACCAGTGGGACACTGATACCTAGGTACAAACTATATCGTAATGATAGAGCTGATCAAATTGGTGGAGGGGTTGCGCTCTATGTTAGAGAGGGCATTGAGTCAGAAAGGATTAAAGTTTTGCAGGAAACTAAATTAGCTGTAGAATCTCTATGGATTGAAATTTCATGTAAAAAAGGGGAAGGCGATGGCAGTGGGGGTGTACTATCGACCGCCTGGCCAGAATGAACAAATGGATGATGAAATGCTCAAAGAAATCAAGGAAGCTAACAAAAGCTATAGCGCAGTAATAATGGGTGATTTCAATTACCCCGGTATCGACTGGGTCAGTGTCACGGCAGGACATGCTAGGGCGATAAAGTTCCTAGATGACATAAATGACTGCTTCTTGGAGCAGCTGGTTCATGAACTGACCAGAGGGGAAGCCATATTAGACCTAGTCCTTAGTGGAACACCAGATCTAGAGCAACAAATAAGGGTATTGGGGCCATTTGGCAATATTGATCATAGCATGATCACCTTTGATTTAATTAGTGGAGGAGGGATAGTAAGGAAATCCACAGTACTACCTTTTAACTTTCGAAAGGGAGACTATGATAAAATGAGGAAAATAGTTAAGAAAAAACTAAAAGGAGCAGTTGCAAAGGTTAAAGACTTACATCAAGCTTGGGTGTTGTTGAAAAATACTATCTTGGCAGCCCAGAACAGCTGTATTCCACGCTTTAAGAAAAGTGGAAGGAAGTCCAAAAGACTGCCAGCATGGTTTAAAGGTGAGGTCAGAGAGGCTGCTGTTGCCAAAAAAACATCTTTCAGGAAATGGAAAAAAGAGCCAAACGACAAAACCTGGAAACAGCACAAGCACTGGCAAGTCAAATGCAAGGCATTGATAAAGCAGGCAAAGGGAGAATTTGAGAAGAAGCTTGCTGCGGAAGCAAAAACGTGAAATAAAGATTTTTTCAAGTACATTCGTAGCAAAAAACCTGTGAGAGAGTCAGTTGGTCCATTAGATGATAGAGGAGTTAAAGGGGCACTAAGAGGCGACAAGGCGATAGCGGAGAGACTGAATGAATTCTTTGCTTCGGTCTTTACTGAGGAAGATGTAAGGATGTTACCCATGACTGAAGTGGTATTTAAAGGTGGGGAAGAATTGAAGGAAATATCGCTACATCGGGAAGATGTATTACAACTATTAGATAAACTGAAGAGTAGCAAATCACCTGGGCCGGATGGTATACATCCAAGGGTGTTGAAAGAACTGAAATATGAGATTGCAGACCTGCTATTAGTAATCTGTGAACTATCATTAAAATCATCTCTAATACCTGAAGATTGGAGGATCGCCAATGTAACACCAATTTTTAAAAAGGGTTCCAGGGGTGATCCGGGAAAGCGTAGTTACTCTCCTGTAACAGGTGTTCTCCAGGAGCAGCAGGAATCAGTCCTCACATATGGGTGACGTCGGCGCCGACGGAGCCCTCGCGGAGCAATTTTCACCAGCTTTCAAAGAAAGCCTTTGGGAATTGCAGCGCGCATGCGCGGTCCTCTTCCCGCCCAAGGATGCCATCTTGCTCAGTCAGATGACATAGCTAAAAGACAGCAAAAATTAGCAAAAACAAACGCATATAACTGCAACTCCAAGGGGAGGAGGGAGGATGGGAGGACTGATTCCTGCTGCTCCTGGAGAACACCTGTTACAGGTGAGTAACAATGCTTTCTCCAGGACCAAGCAGGAAGTCAGTCCTCACATATGGGACTCCCAAGCTTAAGGCTACCGGAGACCCTAAGCACAAAAATGAGCTCCCTCGAGGTCAGTAGCACAGAAGGAAGGAATCTTCTCTGAATATGTCTCCAACCGGTAGCCCAACATCCGGGACGGAGGGTAGGAGTTGCCTATACCTCAAAGAGGTTACGGAGGACTGCCTGTCCGAAAGCACTGTCCCTGCGGGACTCCCTCTCCAGGCAGTAATGGGCTGCAAAAGTCTGGCTTGAAGACCAAGTAGCGGCCCGGCAGATGTCTGCCAATGGAACAGAGCGGAGGTAAGCTACCGACGTAGCCTTCGCCTGAACACAATGAGCTGTGACTATACCTTCCAGCACGAGGCCGGCAGCCTCGTAAGCCCAAGCGATACAGTCCGCAATCCAGATGGACAGAGTACGCTTGGAGACAGGGAGCCCCAACTTCTTGGGGTCATAAGACACGAAGAGCTGAACAGCCTTTCGGTGCTCCCGCGTACGGTCAAGGTAGAAGGTCAACGCCCTTCTACAGTCCAGGGTATGCAGGACCATTTCAGCTCGGCTGGAGTGTGGCCTGGGAAAGTAGGTCGGAAGTACCACCTCCTGGTTGATGTGAAAAGGGGAAACCACTTTGGGAAGAAATTTAGGGTGAGTCCGTAGGACTACCCGGTTCTTGTAGAATCTAGTGTAAGGAGGATCAGAAACCAGGGCCTGCAGCTCACTAACGCGTCTAGCCGAAGTGAGGGCTACCAAGAACAAGGTTTTCCACGAAAGAAAACGTAGCGGACAGGTAGCCATAGGCTCAAAAGGCGGACAGGTAATCCGCTGCAACACCACATTAAGATCCCAGTCCAGGGCTGGCGGGCGCAAAGGTGGCTTAAGGAGAAGGAGGCCTCTGAGAAATCGAGCCACCAGAGGGTGGTTGGAAAGAGGTCTACCATCCACCGGCATGTGATGTGCAGAAAGAGCACTGAGGTGGACCTTTACCGAGTTGGACTTAAGTCCAAGGTTGGAGAGAGAGAGCAAGTACTGCAAGACCACTGATGCTGAACAGGAGAAAGGATCTTGAGACTGCTGAGTACACCAGACGGAGAACCGACGCCACTTGAGAGCGTAGGCCTTTCGGGTGGAGGGCCTCCTGGAGGCCAAGACGACCTCCTCCACATCTGGAGGTAGCTGCAGAGGAGCAAGGACTACCCTTTCAGCAGCCAGGCCATCAGATGAAGGGACTGGAGATTGGGGTGTAGGAGAGTCCCCTGATCCTGCGACAGGAGGTCGGGCTGAAATCCCAGTGGAAGAGGAGTGTCTACCGCTAGCTGCAGCAGAAGCGGGAACCAAGGTTGTCTCGGCCACCGGGGAGCCACTAGGATCATCGATGCTTTGTCTCTGAGAACCTTGAAGAGCGTCCGAGACACCAGTGGCATGGGAGGAAAGGCATACAAGAGGCCGGTGGACCATGGAATTAGAAAAGCATCCGCCGCTACCCGGAGAGGATGCGGCTGTCGTGAGCAGAATCTGGGCAGCTGCCGGTTCAGAGGACTGGCAAAGAGATCCATGGTGGGGAGGCCCCACTTGAGAAGGATCCGCTGAACCACCAGCGGATCCAACCTCCACTCGTGTGGCTGGAGGATCCTGCTGAGCTTGTCGGCCAGGTAATTTTCTTGACCTGGGAGATAGACAGCATTGAGGATGATGCCGTGGTGGACTGCCCAAGAGCATAGTTTTTGTGCCTCCTGACAGAGAAGGAAGGAGCCTGTTCCGCCTTGTTTGTTCACGTAGAAGATTGCAACCTGATTGTCGGTCTGTATCAGCACCAACTGGTGAGAAACCAGGTGAGAGAATGCTTTCAGCGCTAGGCGGATGGCTCTGAGCTCCAGGAAGTTTATCTGCTGAGCTGACTCCCAAGGAGTCCAGAAGCCTTGAGTACGTGTCCCTTGGCAATGTGCTCCCCAACCCAGGAGAGAAGCATCGGTCGTCAGGACCTGAGAATGCGTAGGGGACTGAAAAGTCACTCCTAGTACCAGGTTGGGCAGATGAAGCCACCATTGTAGAGAAGAGACCAGCTTGTCAGAGATCTTTACGGAGTCCGCTAGGCTCCCCGTGGCCTGATACCATTGATTGCGAAGGCACCACTGAGCAGGACGCATGTTCAGTCGGGCATTGGGGGTCACATGGACCGTGGAAGCCATATGGCCGAGCAGTCGCAGAAAGTGCCTGGCTGAGACCAGCGCATTGCTGTGAAAGTGGCCGGCGAGATCCATGAGCCGCTTGGCCCTGTCCAGAGGGAGGAAGGCCCGCACCTGAAGTGTGTCCAACCGGGCGCCGATGAACTCGAGATTTTGAGAGGGGAGCAAAGTGGACTTTGCGAAGTTTATGACAAAACCCAAGTGCTGGAGCAGAGCCACAGTGCGATGAGTGGCTTGAGTGGCCTCTTGGGAAGACTGGGCTTTGATGAGCCAGTCGTCCAGGTATGGGAACACAAACAGACCTTGAAGTCTCAGATAGGCCGCCACCACTGCGAGGCATTTGGTGAACACCCTGGGTGCGGAGGATAGGCCAAAGGGCAGCACACTGTACTGGTAATGATTTCCTCCCACAACAAATCTGAGATATTGTCTGTGGTCCGGATGAATGAGGATATGAGTATATGCATCTTTCAGATCCAAGGAGCATAGCCAGTCTCCCTGCTGGAGGTAGGGCAGCAGGATTCCAAGGGTAAGCATCTTGAACTTTTCCTTTGCAAGGAACTTGTTGAGGTTTCGCAAGTCCAGGATGGGTCTGAGGCCTCCTGTTCTTTATGGAATCAGGAAGTACCTGGAGTAAAACCCCTGGCCCTTCAGGTGGTGGGGCACCGGTTCCACGGCTTGTTCCTGAAGGAGACTTGCTAACTCCTGAAGTAGTAAGTCCCTGTGCAAAGGTAGTCGGGGAGGCTCCCCTGGAAAGTAGGAGGGAGGTACCTGGTGAAAGTGAAGAAGATAACCCTTTTGAACTATGCGAAGTACCCAGGTATCTGTGGTGATGTTGGACCACCTTTGGGCAAAGTGGACCAGCCGGCCTCCTGTGCTGAGAGAAACCAGCTGAGGGGGACAGGCTATGCTGAGGAAGTCAAAAACCCCCACCCTGCTGAGCAGGGGCCGGTGGTGCAGGCTTGGTGGCTTGCTGCCTACGGGACCCATTACCCCGTCCCTTGGCCTGCTTTCCCTGTGGGGGAGCCGCTGAGGCCTGATAGTGAGGGTAGTATTTATAGGCAGCACCTTTCCTCGGGTAAAAGGGCTTTTTCCCCGAGGCCTTCTTCTTTTGAGAAGGGGCAGATGTCTTCCTCGAGAGACAAGTCCTGGTGAGAGTCTCCATCTCGATTTATGCAGCCTTCTCATCCATGGGCTTGCCAAAGAGGTTATCACCTCGGCAGGGGACATCGACCAACTTGTCCTGTACCCAGGGCTCGAGGTCGGACGTCTGAAGCCAAGCCTGGCGGCGTCCACCGATGCCGGCCGCAGCTACTCGAGCCGACGCCTCAAAACCATCGTAGGCTGCTCGAGAGATAAACTTGGAGCACTCTCGAATACCAGTAGACAAGGATTGGAACCTCTGCAAAGGTTCGTCGGAGAGAACAGCAGAGAACCCGGCTATTTCCTTAGCCAGGTCTCGGAGATACATGCCCATGTAGAGCTGGTATGTCTGGACTCGACAAGCAAGCATAGAGCCCTGGAAGCACTTCCTACCGAGGGCATCCAGGCTTCGGGCTTCCCTACCAGGGGACACCGAGGAGTGCATTTTTTGACTCTTTAGTCTATGCATGGCCGATTCCACCACCATGGAATGGTGCGGTAGTTGTGCCTTCTGGAAGCCGGGGCTCTTGCGGACTCGATAAATGGAATCGACCCACTTGCTTAACACCGGCGACGACGCCGGGCTCTCCCACATGCGGAAGAGAAGTCGTTCCAGCATCGGAGGAACCGGTACAATAAAGGCCTCCTTCGGGCAAGTCCACCTCGAGTCGAGGATGTTTTGACGGCCTCTCCGTCTCCGAGGACCCGGGACGGGAATCGGGGCTATGCGACCTGGCCCTCGAGGAACCAGGAGCGTCCACCGATCCCGCCCTCGCGGGTTTCTTCTTCCGATGATGTTCCCGGGTAGGAGACCCCCTTTCAGAGGAACTTCGACGATGCTCAGGACCAGAGTCCCGAGACGTCGAAGCCTCTGACGAGGTCCGAGCACAGCCGGAGTCAGAGAAGATACGCTCCCGTTGGTGCTGCCGACTCCTCAATGCTTTTGAGGACATTTTGCCGCATGGCCCACAGATCATGGAGTCATGATCTGGGCCGAGGCAGCGGAGGCAGAAGTCATGAGTGTCTGTAAGAGACATGAGTTTCTTACAGAGATCACACTTTTTAAAGCCGCTGGCAGCCATCGAGGGAAAAAGGGCCCCTGCGAGGTCGAATGACCGGGCTGCCAGGGAAAAAGGAAAAAGGCGTGAAATCTGTCACGAAGGACAAAAAAACGAAAAATAAGGGACGGACTCGCAACCGGCATCGTGAGTCCAGGCGGGAAAAGAACCGGCGTCTAACCGAAGAAAAATAGAGAAAAAATCAACTTTTCTGCGGGGATTCACAGGCAACGTCTGTAGGGCTCCGCGGAAAAAAGAAGATTGAGCAAGATGGCACCCTTGGGCGGGAAGAGGACCGCGCATGCGCGCTGCAATTCCCAAAGGCTTTCTTTGAAAGCTGGGGAAAATTGCTCCGCGAGGGCTCCGTCGGCGCCGACGTCACCCATATGTGAGGACTGACTTCCTGCTTGGTCCTGGAGAAACTACAGACCGGTGAGCCTCACGTCAGTACCGGGAAAAATGGTAGAAACCATCATAAAGAATAAAATTACTCAGCATGTAGATAGTCATGGCCTAATGGGAGACAGCCAACATGGCTTTAGACAAGGAAGATCTTGTCTTACTAATCTGTTATGTTTTTTTGAAAGTGTGAATAAACAGGTGGACAAAGGTGAGTCGGTTGATATAGTGTATCTGGACTTTCAGAAAGCCTTTGACAAGGTCCCTCATCAGAGACTTTTGGCAAAACTAAAAAGTCATGGGATAGGAGGTGATATACTAGTGTGGATCAGGAACTGCTTACAAGATAGAAAGCAGAGGGTAGGGCTAAATGGCCAATTTTCCCAATGGAGAAAGGTGAATAGTGGAGTACCCCAGGCATCTGTGCTAGATCCACTGCTTAACATACTCATAAATGACCTGGAAAAGGGAATAATGAGTGAGTTTATCAAATTTGCAGATGACACAAAACTATTTAAAGTTGTTAAAACCCAAGAGGATTGTGGAAAATTGCAAGAGGATCTTGATAAATTGAAAGACTGGGCATCCAGATGGTAGATGAAATTTAATGTGAACAAGTGCAAATGTATGCACCTAGGAAAGAACCCCTCAAACCATGGTTACACGGATGCAAGGTTCCACATTCGAAACCACCACCTAGGAAAAAGATTTAGGCAGTATCGTGGATAACATATTAAAACCCTCCGCCCAGTGTGCAGCGGCAGCCAAGAGAGCAAATAGAATGCTAGGTATCATAAGGAAATGAATGGAAAATAAAACAAAGGATATTATAATGCGTCTGTATTGTTCCATGGTGCAACCGCACCTTGAAGACTGTGTGCAATTCTGGTCGTCGTATCTTAAAAAAGATATAGCGTTATTAGAAAAGGTACAGAGAAGAGCCACCAAAATGGTAAAGGGGATGAAAGGATACTCTTATGAAGAGAGGCTAAAAAGGTTAGGGCTCTTCAACCTGGAAAAAAGACGGCTGAGGGGAGATATGATAGAGGTCTATAAATTAATAGAGTGGAATGGGTTAACGTAGATCGATTGTTTACATCATCAGAATATAAAAAGAGTAGGGGACATGCAATGAAGCTACAGGGTAACCTATTTAAGACTAATAAGAGAAAAACAATTTTCACTCAACGTGTAATCAAACTATGGAATTTGATACCAGAGGATGTAGTAAAAGCTGTTAGTGTAGCTGGGTTTAAAAAAGGTTTGGACAAGTTCCTGGAGGAAAGGTCCATAAACCATTATTAAAAGGGACCCAGGATATCAATGCTTGACCCAATACAAGCATTGAGGAACCTGTGTCTTTTGGGGAAACTGCTAGGTACTTATGACTTAGATTGGCCACTGTTGGAAACAGCATACTGGGCTTGATTGACCTTGGTCTGACCCAGTATGGCATATCTTATGTTCTTATGTTTTTATGTTAAATCCCACCCATGCTCTTTGTGATCTTGGTCAAGCCACTTGATCCTCTGCTGCATCTGGTATAAACTTAAAGCCTCATTTACTAAGTTGAATACACACACATTATTTAATGCAAGCTCCATTAGTTACTAAATAAGCCTCACTTAACATAACCACATAACTTACATTAAGGAGAAATTTACATACCTGATCATTTTCTCTCTTTGAATCTTGTTAGGCCATTCCATATGAGTGGATTATGTTCTCCAGCCAGCAGGTGGAGGCAGACCAGAGCAACTTTCAGTGATGTTATCACTTGCTATATCTACTGGTGCAGCACTAAGAGAAGCCAGTATAAAACTTCCCAAGCAGTAAGCAAACTGAAAAGCTCATTGAAGCTATTCAAAGTTAATAACAGTTATCATAACTATTTACATACTATTTTGCTCTCTTAGCAAGTTCAATTCTGCATCAGAAACAGAAATAGATTGCTCCATAAAAAGTCAGTAGGGCTCTCAAACCTGTAAGAATAGTCTTCCAGGGAAGGTTCTGGACTGGTCTATTTTTTTTTAATCTATTTTTAGCATTTAGCTCACGCTTTTCCAGGAGAAGTTCAAGGCAAGTTACATTCAGGTACAATATGCATTTCCGTGTCCCCAAAGGACCCACTATCTAAGTTTCTACCTGATGAAATGGAGACCACAAGGAGTGCGCCAGTGGGATTTGAACCCCAGTTTTTCTCTAGGCTGATGCTCTAAACTCTAGGCCAGTCCTCTAGAGGATTAAAGGAAAGAACATTATCAGGTATGTAAATGCATCCTTCCTTATTATCCTGCTAGACAAGTGCAGACACGCAAGGGATGCATCCAGTCATGACCCAGGGTGGCAGGAAGACGATACTCTGGACAGAACTGCACTGTCAAATGTACAATCCGTTCTGATTCCCACCTGCAATCTGTAGTGCTTCACAAAGGTACTCAGAAATAACCAGGTATCTGCCTTACAGATGTCCTCTGGGGACACTAAGGCAGATTCCACCCAAGACAAAGTCTGTGCCCTAGTGTAGTGAGTATTCACGTCCTCCGGCATAAGCCTTCCACACAGAAGGTAGATTGAGCAGAAAGCCTCCTTAATCCAGTGGATAATCGAGGACTGGCCTCTACCAGTGCTTTCTTCGTTCCACTGAAGAGCAAAAAGAGATGGTTCAACCAATAGAAGGAATTAATATTCAGATATATCAACACCCTTCACATGTCCATCAAACGCAGTGAGGAGTCTGCCCAAAGATTGTCTCAGTAAAGGAGGGTACTATGACAATATGGTTACGATGAAAGGACAACAGCATCTTTGGGAGAAAGAATGGAACAGTCCACAAGGAAAAGGACACTGTCAAGATAACCAGAAAAGGCTCCCTGCATGATAAGGCCTGCAGCTCTGACATCCATCCTCTTGAGAGAGGCCTTTCAAATGGGCTCAAAAAGAGGGCCTTTCAGAACCTTCAACACCAAAGAGACACCACTGAGGAATTATCAAGCGTACTAGAGAATGGATCTGCTTTACCCTTCCCTCTGAGGAAGTGGGAGATGTCAGAGTCAATGTTCCCTCTAACCTGCGCTAGGTCCGCCGCCAACATTCCTGCCGGTGGGGGGGGGTGGGGATGGGGGGTGCAGAGCAATCGACACTCTTCCCCTCCCCCCACCGACAGGAATGCCAGCGGCAGACCCGGTGCAGATTAGAGGGAACATTGGTCAGGGTGCACCACAAACATCAGCCATGGTAGCATGCTAGGGCCACAATCTGAACCTTGAAACACCAACTTGGGAACACAGTTCAAAGGAGAGAAGAAAGTCAAATGCCTCCCAGGCTCCTTAGCCGGCAGGAATACAAACCAAATTATTGATGTACTTAGCGCGGAAAGCAAACACTCCAAACTTGATGTTGTCATCCACTTGGGTATGAATGACCTGGCTAGAAATAGTGCCTCTACAGTCCAAAAGGACTTTCAATCTCTGGGAGAAAAACTCAAGCCCACTGTTAACACTGTAGCATTCTCAGAAGTTCTACCTGTTCTAGGTAAGGGGGCAAAAAAGGCTAAAGCGCATTAACAGCTTTAATACATGGCTCCAGACCTGTTGCAAACGAGAAGGCTTCAGATTTATTGGCGACAGGGAAAAAACATGGACCAACAAGAAACTATACTGTGCTGATGGACTACACACCTCTGTCACAGGGAAAAGAATCCTACGTGAAAAATTCAGGCTGTATGTCGATTTGCATTTAAACTAGAAGGGGGTGACGGCCGGGGAAGGTCAAGTTCTGGACGTCACCCCCTGCAAAAGCAGAACAGAAACAACCACACTTTTAAACAACACATTAAAAGCAACTGGGAAGAAGTGGGTAGAATAAAATCAAAGCAAAATACACACAAGCCATTTAAATGCTAGAAAGCAATGAGCACAAATGCTTGAAGCTTAGCCAACAAACCTCCAGACCTGGAAGCCCTAATGGTGGAAAAAGACTTGGACATTGTGGCCATTACAGAAACATGGTTTAATGAATCGCATGATTGGGATATAGCCATACCTGGCTATAATCTATTCAGAAGAGACAGAGAAAATGGAAAAGGGGGAGTAGCAGCCTTGTATGTCAAAAGCAATATCAAAGCTACTGAAATGCAGGGTGCATGGGGAAAAGAAGAAGCGCTCTGGATCATGTTGCAAAGAGGAGATGGCACTGTCATCCATACTGCTGTAATCTACAGACCTCTGACTCAAATTGAAGAGATAGATAACAAATTGATTATACATATTGCCAAGATAGCAACAAGGGAGGAAACGATCATATTGGGTGACTTTAATCTACCCGATGTGGATTGGATTACTCCTTCTGCAAATCTGGAAAGCAGCAAAAAAACTGTGGACACTATCCAAGATGCATTACTTAGATGGAACCAACCAGGGAAAGCTCAACGCTGGATTTGGTGCTCACCAACAGTGATAGCGTGTCTAATGTCTGGGTGAGTGCCCCTGTGAGCAACAGTGATCATCACACGGTGTGGTATGAGATAAAAGCCAAGGTGCAATCCAATCATAGCAAGCTCAAAGCCCTAAACTTCAAAAACACAGACTTCAATAAAATGGCCAAGTACCTAAAGGAGGAGCTGACAGGGTGGAAGGGGATAAGGGAAGTGGAATTGCAATGAGCTAAACTAAAAGGGGCAATAAAAGGGGCAACAGATAAATATGTAAGAAAAGTAAATGAAAACAAGAGGAGAAGGAAACCTATTTGGTTTTCCAAAGTGGCGGCTGCTCAAATAAGGGCAAAACACACAGCTTTCGCAAAATTCAAAAGCTTGCAAACAGAAGAACACAGAAATGAATACAGGATCAAACTCAAGGAGACAAAAAGAAAAATAAGGATAGCAAAATCAAAGGCAGAGGAAAAGATGACTAAAGATGTTAAGTGCGGCGACAAAACTTTCTTCAGGTATATTTGGGAAAGGAAGAAGAACAGAGGTGGAATTGCAGGACTCAGAAGTGCTGGAAACGGACTCGTGGAAAATGACATTGATAAAGCGAAATTACTAAACAAATACTTCTGCTCTGCTTTTACTAAAGAAAATCCTGGAGAAGGACCACCTGTGACTCCCAAATATAAAAATAGGAATGAGGTAGATACCACACCATTCAGAGAGGATGAGGTTTTAGAACAACTCGCAAAACTGAATGTGGACAAGGCCATGGGACCGGATGGGATACATCCCAGGATACTGAAAGAGCTCACAGAGGTTCTTGCAGGGCCGTTAAAGGATGTTTTCAACAGATCCTTGGAAACAGGAGAGGTTCCTCAAGACTGGAAAATGGCTGACGTCGTACCTCTACACAAAAGTGGTGACAGGGAAGAAGTGTCAAACTACAGGCCCGTGGGCCTTACCTCTGTGGCGGGAAAAGTAATGGAGATGCTCCTGAAAGAGCGAATAGTGAACTATCTCAAAACCAGCGGGTTACAGGATCCGAGGCAACATGGTTTTACCGAGGGACGATCTTGCCAGACAAATCGCATTGAGTTCTTTGAATGGGTGACCAGAGAACTGGGTCAAGGACACGCGATGGGTGTCATCTACCTGGATTTCAGCAAAGCCTTTGATACTGTCCCTCATAGGAAGCTTATCAATAAACTCAGTAGTTTGGGGATGGGTTTCAAGGTGGTAAACTGGATCAGAAATTGGTTGACTGACAAATGACAGAAGGTGATGATAAACGGAGCTCACTCGGATGAAAGGAAGGTGATTAGCGGGGTGCCTCAGGGTTCGGTCCTAGGCCCAGCACTGTTCAATGTATTTGTGAGTGATATTGCTGAAGGACTGAATGGAAAAGTCTGTCTTTTTGCAGATGACACGAAAATTTGCAACAGAGTGGACTCCCCCGAGGGAGTGCTTAACATGAGGAGGGATCTGCAAAAGCTGGAGGAATGGTCTGATGCTTGGCAATTGAAATTTAATGCAAGGAAGTGCAGTGTCATGCACTTGGGTAGCAGAAATCCAAGGGAAATGTGCACAATAGGGGGCGAGAAGTTGGTGTGCATGGAGCAGAAGACAGACCTCGGTGTGATTATTTCTGTAGATCTCAAGGTGGCAAAACAGTGCGACAAGGCGGTGGCAAAAGCCAGGAGGATGTTGGGCTGCATTCGAAGAGGAATTACCAGCAGAAAGGAAGGGGTACTAGTACCACTATATAAGTCTCTGGTGAGGCCTCACTTGGAATACTGTGTTCAGTTTTGGCGACCGTATCTTGCAAAGGATGTAAAAAGAATGGAAGCTGTTCAGAGGAAGACAACTAAAATGATTTGGAGCCTGCGTCAGAAGCCTTATGAAGAGAGACTTGAAGACCTAAATATGTACACTTTGGAGGAGAGGAGGGATAGGGGAGATATGATTCAGACCTTTAAATACTTAAAGAGAAATAATGAACAAACAAACCTCTTCCAGAGACGGGAAAGCTGTAAAACTAGAGGGCATAACATGAAGCTGCAAGGTGGTAAATTGAAAGGCAATGTCGGGAAATACTTTTTTTTACTGAAAGGGTGGTGGATGCTTGGAATGCCCTCTCGATGGAGGTGGTGGGGACAAACACAGTGACAGAATTCAAAGTGGCCTGGGACAGACACTGTGGATCACTTTACAGTAACAAGATTAAATTAAAATAAACGGAACCATCTAATTTCTCAACAAATAGGGGTGTCCTACATGGAATGATGGGGGGGAGGAGCGGTGTGTTCACCCCTAAACAAACAAAGATATGGGGAGGGGTGAAGACATGGGGAGGGGTGCACCTGCTCCTGGTGGGTGCACCACTATGCAAAGACATGGGTAGGGGTGCACCTACTCCCTAAAAGACATGGGAAGGGGTGTACCTACTCCTGTCATATTGCTGGGCAGACTAGATGGACCATGCTGGTCTTTATCTGCCGTTATTTACTATGTTACTATATGTTACTATGAGATAGTTTATTGCCAAGTCTTGGTCCATACCAGATTGCAAGAAGGACAGAACAGCAATGATATCTGGCTTCCAGGGCCTGAGAGGAACCATCACCTCTTGAAGACCCACCAGACTCTCACACAGGCCAAAGTAGTAGAGGCCTTCCGGGCCCTGAGCAGAGTATTCACTACCACTCTAGAGCAGTGGTTCTCAACCTAGTCCTCGGGACATATCTAGCCAGTTAGGTTTTCAGGATAGCCATAATGAATATGCATGAGAGAAATCTGCATATAATGGAGGCAGTGCATGCACATCTCTCTCATGCATATTCATTGTGGTTATCCTGAAAACCTAACTGGCTAGATGAGTTCTGAGGACTGGTTTGGTAACCCCTGCTCTAGACAGCCTTGGACAGCCTGCTCCTCTCAAGGGCTAGGCTGTAAGTGAAAAGGAAATGGGATCTTCCATCACCAGAGGTCCCTACCACAGAAGGCCCTTCTCTTGAGGGAGCAAGAAGGAATCCAGCCAACAGGTTCAAGAGATCTGTGTACCATGGACTGTGTGGTCAGTCTAGCACCACCAGAAACCACTAGGCCTGGGTGAGACTGAAGAAAATGGTTCACTAATTGCTACAAGGGAAAGACATATAGGGGCCTTTCCTGAAGCAGGGCATCCCAGCCCGCTGCCCATGGATACTTCCTGTGGCTGAAGTAGTTCTCCACTTTGGCATTTGCCTGGGTGGCCATCAAGTTGAATTCTGGAGGGCCCCACTTCCTTACAATGAGGTTGAATATGTTGGGCTTAGCTCCCAATCACCAGGATCCATGAATTCCAACTCAAGAAGTCAGCAGGTATCAACAATGTGTAGGCTATGTGGGCCACTGACAGGGCAAGCAGATTTTCCTATACCCAAAAACACAGCTCTGCCATCTCAGCAATGCAAGTCCCACCTTGCTTGTTGATATAAGCCATGTCACTGTCCAAGAACAGACAGACTGCTTTGCCCACTAGGAGAGGCCAAAATCTCCCCAGTGCTAGGCAGATTGTCCTGGTATCCAGGTGGTTTCCTGAGGGGACCACAGACCCTGGGCAAACCAAACCAGAAAGTGAGCTCCCCAGGCCTTCAGGTTGGCATCCATGGTGACTATCTCCCAATCTGGCACTTTCGGAGGCATCCCATCTAACAGATGAGTGCGCAGTCAACAATCCAACTGCAATAAAGTCGTCGCCATCCTTTATCGCTCCTCTATCAATTTCTCTGAGCTCACCTCCTCGGTTCTTCATTACTCTGACGCTCTGTTACTTAAGATGCCCTCCTATCCACTTTCTCCTTCTCTATTCCCCCCCTCCTCTCTTAGTTCTTTCCCTCTTGGAATCTCTGCTGTTTACGATTTCAGAAGCCTCCATCCACTATCCTCATGTGGGAGATTTCAATGTTCACTTTGAAAACCCGCTTACACCTCAGAAGCTGTTTTCTGCTTATCTTTCTGATCTCAGCCTCACATTCATTCGCCTATCCATGCTGTTGAATACACTTGATCTCATTATCTCTTCTTTTACCGTTTCCTTTCCTCCAACCATAACCACAACTTTCCCTTTGCCTTGGGCCAATCATTTTTGAATTTTTTTCTCTTTTCTGCCCTCGTTTACCCTGCCCAGCGCTGTGGGGCTCACTCATCTAGTTCACATGAAGCGAGAGATGTATGTTGGTCAAGGGTGCCTTTATTAATAAACCCCAAAGCGTTTCAGCAACGCCTTCTTCAGAGGGAATGCAGCTCATGAAATAAAAACAATGTGTTATAGATAAAAATCAAACAAAGCAATTAAATACTTAAAAAGTATATAAAAATATATAAATATATATGTAAACTGTATGATAAAACTATACTAAACCCACATATAAATAATAACGATGGTTGATACTAAGAAGATTAATTGTCTATTTTCTCATATTTTCTTTTTCTTATTCCCCTTTTTTATAAGTCACTATTTGGCTGGCACCTTATGTAACCACAATTAATAATTTCCACATAATGCAGTGTTTATTTCTACTTCTCTCTGGCATGTAATCATGCTTTTAAAACACTCTTTTCCCCTAACAGAACTACTCGTTTTGGGACTTTTTGATTTTTCCTGAATCTCCTCGGAGTTCGTCTTGTGAGAACTACTGGGTTTGAGATTTTTTGACTTCTCCTAAATTTCCTCGGAGTTTGTCTTATGAGACTGGCATTATTCTTTTGAGGTAGGTTATGTCACAATTTGACTGTTTTTTTATACAATGTAGCACAGAATGAGCTTTTGAAGACAGTGTGTTAACTTTGAGGTCCACTATACTGGCTCTGCATCACAGTGTGTCGCGTTTGTTTTGACAATATTTTATGCGGTTTCTACAATATAATGCTTAAGTGCACAATGGTTGAATGTGAATATTGCTATTGTGAAACAATTGTTCTTGGGCAAAAAAGCAGCTGTTTGTTTGCGCGGGCTCATCCGTTTATGTTTATAAACACATTATATTAGCGCTCTGTTTTAACATTTTCACAAAGCACTTCAGTGCCACGGTATTAGTTTCTCTTTGTTAGCATTTTAACATTTTCGGTTCTCCTTTATTCATGTTTGATTCATTGTGCTCACATGTTTTATGCTGTTTTTCAACGTCAAACAGAGTTTGACTCCACGGGTTCCTCCGTGTGAGTTTTTTCCAAAAGACTACATAAGACTCAGTGCTCCATTTCTTTAAAAAATAACATCTTTTTAAAAAACATTTTCCTGTACTGTGCACCTCCTTTGTCAAGGTTTATTATGGTATCCTTGATTTGTTCTTTTTTGTTTACAGTATTTAATTATTTAATTATACAGCTTTCATATAGATAGTCCAATCCGTTCATATCCTTCCGAAAGACTATTTACTGGGTGCATCTAGTAAGTATTAACCAGATCATATACTTTTTTTATTATTTTTTTTATTTACTTTGTTATCACTGTTAATATTCATTAGTCTTTCTTTGCCTTCCAGCCTGCTTTAACAGTTTGTCCTCTGCCCTATGTTTTTCACTTTTAATTGTGTGTTTTTAATCTTTGTGTTTTTAAATTTTTTTTAACTTTGATGTTTCTTGTATACACGGTTTTATCATTATTTATATATGGCTTTAATATGGTTTTATTATACAGTTTACACATATTTATATATTTGCATATACGTTTTAAGTATTTAATTGCTTTGTTTGATTTTTTATCTAACACATTGTTTTTATTTCATGAGCTGCATTCCCCCTGAAGAAGGTGTTGCCAAAACGCGTTGGGGTTTATTAATAAAGGCACCCTTGACCAAGATAGTCTCTCACTTCGTGTGTTCCTGTGTATTTCTGCGAGGGCCTTTTGCTCTTCCTTGTGTTTGCTCACTCATCTAGTTCTACAAGCATATTATCTCAAAGACTAAACTCGCATGGCTTCACTAACTTCCCATCCCCTGACAAGCTCTTTCCTGCGAATTTCTATTCTCTCCCTGTGGACAATCAGGTCCAGCTTTGGCACTCTCATATCAGCTCTGTATTGGGCATCATTGCTCCTCTCCGCCCTTATCTGTGGAAAAAGCACCAGCACTCCTGGTATCACTCCAGTCTGTTCACCCAGCGGTCTCATCTACATCATGTGTGCCGTTGGCAAAGGTTGTGTACCCCTGAGTCCATGGCCACCTTTAAACAGATCCACCACCTCTATAGATATATGATGGTGACCATTAAGTGAGAATATTTCTCACGGTTCATCAATTCCTCCGCGAACCAATCATTCAAAGGCACTTTATTCGGCCCTTTCACTTATACTCCATCTACCATCTCCACCAGACTCTCCTTCATCTTCCTCATTCTCAGACGAATTGGCTCTTCTTCTACGAGAAGGTGGGAAAACTTCGAACCAACTTCCCTAATGATTCTCAAATATCTTTCATTCAACCATCCTCCCCAATGGCCTCCCCCTCCCCTCGTCTTCCCACACATGCCTTGGAATTCCTTTGCTCCAGTCTCCCTCTCTGCCCTGTTTCATCTCATTTCCACCTCTCAGAAAACCACCTGTCCCCTGGACCCCTTTCCTTCTGCTTGGCTCCCTGCGTACTCACTTGCACTCTTACCTCCTACCCTATATAATTATCAATGCCAGCCTCGGGGACCTTGCCTTCCCAACTGCAAAAAGTCCTTGTTTGCTTTATCCTGAAGTCGTCCTCCTTAGATAGCACAGCCTTGACAAACTATGGACCAGTTTCTAATCTACCTTTCCTGTCTAAAACTCTTGAAAAGCTGATCTTCACCCAGCTCATTTCTCACCTAGACAGCACTAATTCTGTTCTCACCCACCAATTTGGTTTTCATCCTGGCCATAGCACAGAAAACATCTTGCTTTCCCCTCCTCAGCAAAGTCCATGAATGCCTCAACCGCAGTAAAATTTCTCTTGCAGCATCCTTGGATCTTTCATCAGCTTCTAATCTTGTCAACCACTCCATTCTACTCTCTTACTTACAATACATAGGTCTCTCCAGCACTGTCCTTCACTGGTTTAGGTCTTTATTATCAGTTGGTCTTTCTCCGTTCTCTAATGCTTCCACCTATCTTGCATATAACATCATAAGAACATAAGAAATGCCATACTGGGTCAGACCAAGGTCCATCAAGCCCAGTATCCTGTTTCCAACAATGGCCAATCTAGGTCATAAGTACCTAGCAGTCTCCCCAAAAGACACAGGTTCCACAATGCTTGTATTGGGCAAGCAGTGATATCCCGGGTCCCTTTTAATAATGATTTATGGACCTTTCCTCCAGGAACTTGTCCAAACCTTTTTTAAACCCAGCTACACTAACAGCTTTTACAACATCCTCCGGCAACAAATTCCAGAGTTTGATTACACGTTGAGTGAAAAAATATTTTCTCTTATTAGTCTTAAATACGTTACCCTGTAGCTTCATTGCATGTCCCTAGTCTTTTTATATTCTGATGACGTAAACAATCGATGTTTACCCGTTCCACTCCATTCATTAATTTATAGACCTCTATCATATCTCCCTTCAGCCGTCTCTTTTCCAGGTTGAAGAGCCCTAACCTTTTTAGCCTCTCTTCATAGGAGTATCCTTCCATCACCTTTACCATTTTGGTGGCTCTTCTCTGTACCTTTTCTAATAATGCTATATACTTTTAAAGATACAGTGACCAGAATTGCACACAGTATTCAAGGTGCGGTTGCACCATGGAACGATACAGAGGCATTATAATATCCTTTGTTTTATTTTCCATTCCTTTCCTTATGATACCTAGCATTCTATTTGCTCTCTTGGCCGCCGCTGCATATTGGGCAGAGGATTTTAACATGTTATCCACGATGACGCCTAAATCTTTTTCGTGGGTGGTGGTTCCCAATGTGGAACCTTGCATCATGTAACCATAGTTTGGGTTGTTCTTTCCTAGGTGCATAACTTTGCTCTTGTCCACATTAAATTTCATCTGCCATTTGGATGCCCAGCCTTCCATTTTATCAGATCCTCTAGCAATTTTCCACAATCCTCTTGGGTTTTAACAACTTTAAATAGTTTTGTGTCATCTGAAAATTTGATAGCCTCTCTCGTTATTCCCTTTTCCAGGTCATTTATGAATATGTCAAAAAGCAGCAGACCCACAACAGATCCCTGCGGTACTCCACTATTCATATCCTCTTGTCTGCAGTGTTCCATGGGGACCGGATCTAGCCCCTCTGCTGTTTAACATCTTTCTCCCCCCTTGCTTTACTGGTACAGCAACTAGGAAGCTCTGCATACTATTATGCTGATGATATTCTTTTACTCTTCCGTATGATCCCTCTTTCTCTTAATCTTGCGCCTTTAAACACTTGTGTTGCCCACCTGGTTAGAGCAAAATCAGTTCATGCTTAACCCCAGGAAACTTTAGCAACCTGGCTGACAGGGTCCACTTCTCCACCATCACTGTCACCCCTTCTCTTTGGTAACCCCATTCCCTCTGCTCCTTATGTTTCGTTACCTTGGCATTACTCTTGATTCATCACAGTCATTTCATGAGCACATCGGCTCAATTATACAGGAGTTCCCTCTTTTAGATCAGAGCCACTCATCCTTTTTTGTCTACCTCATCACTGACCATTCTCCTCCTTTCCCTAGTTGTCACATTTGTATTATTGCAATGTCATTTACGCTGGTCTTCCTTCTTCTCAGCTTCACAAATTACAGCTCAGAATACCGCTTCCAACAACTGGCACATGCTTCTCGATATGATTATGTCACCTCTCTCCTAATTCACTATAACTGGCTTCCTATCCAGTACCGTAATCAGTTCAAGCTTCTCGCTCTGGTACACATGGTTCTTCAAATAGGTATTCCAGCTTATCTTTCTTCCCTCACCATACTTCATACCCCCCCCCCCCCCGAATCGTGTTTTGCGCTATCTTCATTCTAATCATCTTCATTCACACCTTTCACCATGCAAGCTAGACGAAGTAACTCACTCCGCTTTTTATTTCTGGGTCCTTATCTTTGGAACAATCTGCCCTCGCTTCTCTATTTAGAACCATCTTATTTCTAAGCTCAAATCAAGACTCTGTTTCATAAAGCTTTTGGTCTGTCCATCAACTGATTCTATTGCCTGCCTGTGACAGAATTGATTTTGCCCTTTCCCTGTCCCATCTTACATAGTAACATAGTAAATGACGGCAGATATTTGTTTCTTCCTATTCTGTTTTTCCCTCTCAGTATGATTGTATCACCTTTTGTATTGTTTTTACAGAATTCTTTATCTTCTTCCTTTCCGCTAACAAAATGTTTTTATTGTAAACCGTTCTGATATCTATGAAGGGCAGTATTTCAAATTTTAATAAACAAACTCCTTGATCTCCTGGAGGAGAGGAAGGAGCTGATCAAACTGGGAGCCTGGAGACCAGTGCTTCAACAGATGCCTCTGTAAGGGATGTATGTGCACCCTGGTCAAAGGAATCGGCTCCTGGATTGATGCCTACAATTTGCAGGCAGTCCCATGTCTGTGGAGCTGGCCAAGCACAAAATCCCAGAGTTGTTTTGACAGCTTGGGCAACATCTTGTGTGTGAGAAACACACTCTTCCCAAGCAAAGACTGATCAGTGTACCCACTTATTCATTTATTTATTAGCAGCATTTAGCTCGCGACTTTCCAGTAGCAGTTTAAGGCAAGTTACATTCAGGTACAGTAGTTATTTCCCTGTCCATGGAGGGCTTACAATCTAAGTTCGTACTGAGGCAGTGGAGGGTTAAGTAGCTTTCTGAATGCCAGAAGGAGCATCAGTGGAATCTGAACCCTGTTTTTTTTAGTTCCAGGATGCTGCCGTAACCACTAGGCTACTCCTCCACTCCAAGTCCTGTGAGGAAATCAGTCTGTTCTTGGAGCAACTGACCAACCTCAGTCATTCCAGCCTATGAATCACCAAGACTGTCTCTGTCCTGGATTGTTCCAAGAAGTTAGACTGAATCACATTAGTTGTCCAGGTAGAGATGAGCCTGGATGCCTTGCTTGTGCAGGAACACCGACTACCAACACAACCTTCGAGAAGAGATGTCATAGCCAGACCATAGGGTGGAGCCAAAACTTGAAATGGTGCACCCAGGACACAGAAGCAAAGGAACTACTGATGGTACTCCCAGATGGGAATATGGAAATTTATTTATTTATTTATACCGCGCTCTTTAGAATCAGTGCGGTTTACATGTATACTAACAGGTACTTTTTATTCCCTTGTCCCCGAAGGGCTCACAATCTAAGTGTACCTGAGGCAATGGAGGGTTAAGTGGCTTGCCCAAGGCCACAAGGAGTGGCCATGGGACTAGAGACCCCAGTCCCTCCAGCCTGAAGTTGCTTGTCCCCATGCGGGAATTGAACCCCTGGCCTTCCAGCCTGAGGTAACCTGTCCCAACCACTGAGCCACTCCTCCCTCTCATACTTTAGCAAAGTCCAGGGAGGATAGAAATTCTTCTTGACAGACTACTATGATGACACACCTGATGGTCTCCATGCAGACATGAGGCACTTGAAGCCTGGCACCGACTGCCTTCAGTGTAGAATGGACCAAAAGGGCCAACCTTCTTGAGTACCACCCGCAACAGCGCACCTTCCCACCAGAAACTGAGCAGCTCAGCAGCACACAGTCACAGCTGAACTGCCCCAGTTTTGGTGGGAGTGTTTGCCACTTTGTCCTGGGACCCACAGTGACTTACGTGGACTGTCCAGAGAGGCGCAAGGGAGAGTGGAGATGCCCAAGGTGGTCAGAGGGAGCAGTGCCAGGTTGGCAACCACCATGGTGAGACAAACTCTGCATCTGAGGGCATTTGCACACAGTCGGGTAGGTTTGCCTTTCCTTTCAGTTCGGTGCTCAATAGAGAGACATTTTGATCGCACTGTATAAGGAATGTGTTAGAAAAGATGGGGACATCGGAATTAAGATCACGATGTTCACAATTCCAGCAGTATTTTAGAAAAAGCTTTGCTAAACATGGAGCCTTTTCTAAAACACGAAATAAGGAGGTGCAAGAGCGCACATGTGCAGCAAGTGCCTTCAAGTCAATGCTGACTCCTGGCAACCCAGCAGCTCCTGGGTTTTCTTGGCAGTATGACTGGAAGTAGCTTGCCAAGCCTTTCTTCTAAGGCAATGGAAAGTTAAGCGACTTGCCCAAGGCCACAAAGAGTGCTAGTGGGAATCAAACCCTGGTCTCTCGGTTACCAAGCCTGTGCTCTAACCACTAGGCTACTCCTCCACTCTGAGCACGTGTGTGTGATGATATATGAAGCCAGAAAAGCTATTTCACAAAGATGCAGATAGGAAAAATCAATGGGTTAAACATGTAAGTACCAGAGTTCACAACTTATACATGTATGGTAGCTATTTTGCAAGCCTTCACGTAAAAATGCCGCTATGTCTATCTAAGTTAACTTTAGGGTAGGGGAAAATAAATAAGGGGGGAGGTGTAAATCCCTCCATTAAACGGCCAGCCAAATTGAACATTTTTATATTATCTAAACATGTCAGGGAGCAGATGTAAATTCTGACATTTACAATTTTGGTCATACGCATGTATACCATATATTGGGGAGTACATGCATGTTTGTTTTCACAGAATTATTTTGTGCAACACAGGGTTGAAGTTTTATTTTTATTTTTTTTATTTAAAGTTCTATTAAGGTACCTCTCAGAGAGGAAAATCAAAAAGACAAAAATTCTTTCATCCTTTTGGTGCTTTTTATAAGGTTCAAATTGTTATGCATATCCAACAATGAACTAACTCTCACTTTATCTAGATCTATTTCCCCTATTCCCTTTCCCTTCCTCCCCCAACCAATCCACTTCTGCACGACTATTCACCTCTTTGTCAGGTCAGCGCATCACTGTCATTGCCAAAGGGTAACTACATAGTTTTTCTTTATAAACTAAGGCAATTTAAAGGGTTTTTTTTTCCAGTCTGGCCACTATCATTCCAAGGGTAACAAGCTGAGATTCTTCTGTGGCAGAGCAGTGTTTAAAGGGCTCCATTCATTTGCTTAGCATTTGGTGCTGAAGCAGTAAGCTAAAAAATTGAAAGACTATCAAAAACTGTACGTCAATACATTGCCATGACATATGTGCATATGTAACTTCCTGTCCACATTCTCTTTAACATTGCTTAAAGTGTAAAGAGTGAAGGAATAGCCTAATGGTTAGAGCACTGGCTCGGAAACAAAGAGACCGGGGTTCAATTCTCACTAGCACTCCTTGTGGCCTTAGGCAAGTCTCTCAACCTTCCTCTGCCTCAAAAGAATCAAGTTACCAATGTCCCTGTTTAAAGTTAAATTAAACTTTACCTGCTAATTGGCATTCCTTGAGGAACTCCAGTCCAGTCCCATACTTCTGGGTTGTGCTCCCCTTCCAGAAATTTGGAGACGGAACATGTCATCTTTTTGATGACACTAGTACACTTAAGCAGCTGGCACCGCCTACCAGCTCCAGTAATCTATTGACAAAGCAGACTCACAGAAGCACAAATAAGTAGCCAGTCGTAACCAAACATTTTATTCCCCCCCCCCCCCACCCCCAGAGAAGGGATTCCCACGTTCCCTTGCTCACATGAGGCGGCTTACCTGCAAACTGTCCGAGAAAAAAATCAGGCCACCAACCGGGCTATCAAAGGCCTGACAACACTCCTGCCTAACCTGATCACCGTAACGGACATTGCTGCGACACCTTGGCCTCCCACTCCTCAACACCCCTGATATCAATAGCCAGGAATGGCCCACTCTTCAGGCCCAAGGCACGAGACAGGCTATTAAGGGGAGGGATCTGAGACTGGATTGGCATTCCTCAAGGAACGCCAACTAGCAGGTAAGGTCTAATTTAACTTTCCATATCGTCCCTCTAGTCCAGTCCTGCACTTCTGGGATGTAACAGAGCAGTTTTAGGTACAGGAGGGACCCATGAAATCGGCCTGAAGCACTGCAGACTCGAAATGGGCATCCACTACTGCTTGCACATCCAAACAATAATGCTTAGCAAATGTATGAAGGAAAGTCCACGTGGCTGCCCTACCAATCTCGACTGCTGGCACTAAGCATCCGTAACCCTGCTTTTCCCTTCAAGATGTACACTGATGCGATAGCTTCCCTGATCCAACACAAAATCGATGCCTTGGCTGCTGCTTCTCCCTTCTGTAGCCCCCCAAAAAGTACCAACAGGCAATATGATCTACGAAATGAAGCTGTCCTCTTCAAATAACGCTGCAGCACCCTCCGAATATTTAAGAGCCACAACTGCAGATCCTCAACCTCACTCCCTACCCTTCCTAGCACTGGCAAGGCCACAGGCTGATTTACATGAAAGACCAATACTACCTTAGGTAAAAACAAGGGTACCGGACGGAGAATTACCCTCTCCTTTTAGATAAAGGAAAGGCTCCCAACAAGATAAGGCTTGAAGCTCCAAAATCCTTCACGCTGAACAGACAGTGACCATGAAAACAGTCTTAAGGACAAGTCCTTCAGCAAAGCCTGACTCAACGGTTCAAAGGGCTCCCTTGTAAGGGCCGCCAATACCATATTGAGGTCCTAGTTCGGCACCACTGGCCGCCTTCAGGAACTGCACCGAACCATGTCCGGGTGCAAACCTAATGACACTCCCTGGACCTTACCTCGATAGCAGGAAATCGCTGCCACTTGAACCTTCAGGGAACTGGTGGCTAAGCCCTTCTCAAATCCGGTCTGCAAAAAATGCCAGGATGTCCGACACTGATCCTCCTTCACACCACACCTCAAAAATGCACTATACACAGATGTACAGTAGGGAGGTGGACCTCTTCCGGGTATTCAGCAATGTGGTAATGACCGGCCCTGAGTAGGCCCTCTTCTTCAAACGTGCCCTTTCAAGAGCCATGCCGTAAGCGAGAATCAATCCACTTGGGGCATTCGCACCGGCCCCTGAGTCAAAAGATCTTCTCGCGCCGGAAGCCTCCACAGCTCCCCCTCCACTAGTCGCATGAGGTCGGTGTACCATGGGCACCTTGGCCAATCTGGGGCGATCAGGATGCTTCTCTCCACTGCACGACCCTGCTAATGAGTGCCACAGAGGAAACGTATAGAGCAGCCCTTCCTTGGGCCACCTCTGCACCAGAGCGTCCAGACCCTCTTCTCCTGCTGAAAATCTGGCTTGCTTTGGCATTCTCGAATGCTGCAATTAGATCCATGTTCAGTGTGCCCCATCTGCACGCCACCTGTGAGAACACCTTCTGGCAGAACACCCACCCGCCCGGGTCAACACGCACACAACTGAGGTAGTCTGCCGTCACAGTGTCAACGCCCACGACAGTGTTTCGGCTTCCTCCTCCAAACCCACGCTGCCCGTGCCTCCCTGGCAATTGATATAGACAACAATGATGGCATTGTCCAAAAAGACCCAGACCGCCTTCCTGTGCAGCCAGAGCCACCGCCACCACTCATCTCTAGCCTGTTGATCGACCAAGTGGCTTCCTGTGTGTCCCACTGTCTCTAAGCAAAATGCCCTTTGCAGCGGGATCCCCAGCCTACCAGACTGGCATCTGTCATCAGAGGGATCCACTGTGGCAATTCGAGGGGCATTCCTTCCTCCAAACTCCCCGGGCGAAGCCACCACCTGAGCACCCCCCTGGTCACTTGAGGACAGGGGAGTCTCTGTGACAAGGGATACCTTTGGTGTGACCATTTGCAGAGTAACGCCCTCTGCAAGGGGCACATGTGTGTTCCAGCCCAGGGCACAAGCGCGAGCATCACTGCCATGGGTTCCCAGCACCTGCAGATAATGCCAGGTTGTCGGCTCATACATCCCTAGGAACTGCCATATCAACCGCTGCAGCCCTGGGCCTGACGACTAGGCAGGAATACTTTCCCTACATGGGTGTCGAAGCGTGCTCCCAGATACTCGAGCTGCTGTGCCGGCACTAGACAACTCTTCACCTGTTGATTACCCAGCTGAGACTCTGCAGGAACTCTACTACTCTCATTGTTGCTCGCTCGCTCTTGTGCTTGGACTTTGCTTGAATAAGTCAGTCGTCGAGGTTAAGTGTGCACCAAGATCCCTTCCTTATGCAGTGCTGCTGCTACTACCACCATATCCTTGGGTGAAGGTACGAGAAGCCATTGCAAGTCCAAATGGAGTGGAGGAATGGCCTAGTGGTTGGGGCAAGGTACTTCAGGCTGGAAGGTCAGGGGTTCAAATCCCACTAGAGGACAGCAACCTTGGGCTGGAAAGACTGGGGTTTCTAGTCCCACAGGTGCTCCTTGTGGTCTTGGGCAAGCCACTTAACTATTTTACAGGGAACATGGGCTATGGAGGGTTATCTCCAAATTATAATGCCCTGTTCAATGTAATTTCAGTTTGTTCAATGTAAACCGCCTTGATATCATGAAAGGCGGTATATAAGTAATGTTAAAGAAAGAAAGAAAGAAAGAAAATAAATGGCAAAGCCCGAAATTGGAAATGTCCCATTGGCACCGCAAAGCGGAGAAAATGCTGGTGATCTGAGCAGATGGGGGTGTGTAAATATGCTTCCATGAGATCGAGAGAGGTCAAGAAATCTCCGCTCCTGACCACCACTAAGACTGACCGCAGCATTTCCATGTGAAAACATGTCACCGGCAGCCAATTATTCACCCACTTGAGATTGAGAAACGGCCAAAAGGAGCCCTCCTTTTTGGGAACCATGAAATAAATGGAGTACCGACCTAAGCCGTATTGGTCTTAGGGGGACTGGCACTACGGCCCCTAACTGCTGAAGACTCACCAGGGTGTCCTCTACCGCTACTGTCTTGCTTCACGACCTGCAGGGAGAGCGAATGAAAGACTGGGCCACCGGACGTGCAAATTCCAGCAATTAGTCATCTCGAACAACATCCAGGACCCACTGGTCAGACGTGATCTGGACCCAGACAGGGTAAAAATCCTGCAGCCGACCTCCCACGGGCTGCACCATTGCCTGGGCCCCCCTCACTTCATTGTGCTTTCTTTGGGCCTGAGGCGGCAGCAGCCCCAAAACCCTTACCCGCTCCTCAAAACCCCTGGCCTCGTGAAGGAAAACACCCCCTCTGATAGGGGGCCTGCCGGGACATACAAAATCACTTAAAGTCCCACGGCTGGCCCCGCACTGTAGGGACACCATGACTCTGCTTCTGCTTGTCCTCCGGTAGTTGTCCACCCTTGGACTCTTCCAAATCCTTCACCAACTTGTCCAACTTGAGTGGAGGAGTGGCCTAGTGGTTGGGGAAAGATACTTCAGGCTGGAAGGTCAGGGGTTCAAATCCCACTAGAGGACAGCAACCTTGGGCTGGAAGGACTGGGGTTTCTAGTCCCACAGGTGCTCCTTGTGGTCTTGGGCAAGCCACTTAACCCTCCATTGCCCATGTTCCCTGTAAGTATTAGTGTATGTGTCTCATATCCCCTCGTGTTAAATGTATCCCAATTGTGTTGTGACCACTTTGATTGAAGGATAAGGTGGTATACAAAACTGTCTAAATAAATAAACTAACTCCTCTCCAAACAGGAGCTTCTCTCTGAACGGCAGTTTGCTAAGCCAGGCCTTAGAGGAACCATCCGCCGCCTAATTCTTCATCCAGAGATAGCATCATGCTACAACCACAGAGGCCATACTCTTGGAGAGGCCTCTAATGAGATCGCAGCAAGCGTCAGCAAGGTACGCTGCTCCTGATTCCAACTTGGCTGCCTCTTCTTCCGGGTCCCTTGTCGCATTACTTGGATCCAGAATCCACTGCGACCAGCGGAGACGGGCCCTAGCCACCCAGGCCCCACAGACGGAAGCCTGCAATGAAAAGGTGCTGACTGCAAAGGTTTGCTTTAACTAGGTGTCCAGTTTCCTATTCCTGACAGACACAAGGAGCAGGAGATGTTGGAAGAGAAGGGTCTTTATTGTGCACAGGACACCCCAACGCGTTTCGGCAGCGCCTTCCTCAGGGGGAGGAACACTAACAAATACAATCAAAGTATGTACATTAAAAAACAGTTAAGAAAATTTAAAACATAATTAAAAACATATATTAAAATATGAAAGCACCGGCAGGATATGAAACGTAGAATAATGTAGTAATACAATAAAAAACATAGAATCATATAATACAATAATACAATAAAAAACAATAAAAAACACAAAAACAAAGCAGGGCTGAGGAACCAAAAGAATATATCTAGAACAATGTATAAAGGAAAGAAGAAGAGCATAACACAGAGGTGGTGTGAAAGCATGTTATATATACCATGTAAATAGAGCTAATATACTAATGAAATTAGCATGAAACAATGGGACTAAAATACAACTCTAATATAAACTGGTGAAACATAAAAAACGAAGGACCCGATTAGGCCAAGCGCTCTGCATATAATTATAAATAATAAATAAATAAGCAATAAATACTGTCCAAGTAAAACTTAGTACACAGGGACGTATAAACACAAAAATGGATAAAAAAATAAATATGTAGTAATCAGTATATTAAAAAAGAAAGGAATAAAATACAATAATCATCTTATGAAAAAGGAAATAAAAAATGAAAATTAAAATTAAAAATTAAAAATTAAAAAATTAAATTAAAAATAAACAATTTTAAAAAAGTATGTTATAATAATATAAATAATAAAAATAATAAAATAAATGGAAACAATACAATATAACAATAAAAAAATATAATAAAAATGAAAAAATAAAAAATAATAAATATGAATAAGGAGAATATAATAATCATAATGCAATAGAACAAGAATAAATTATAAATTGCAATCGCAAATTTAAATTGAACTAGAACAATAAAACTGAGACAATAAACATCGATAAGTATGGCATAAATCATAACAATGATGTCCACCAGAAGCAAAATGTGTTAACTACATGTTGAAAATGAGGAATTAGAATTAAAAATAAAACAAGTAAAATCTTAAAAGTAATAATAAAAAAATAAAACAAGTAGTAAAATCTTAAAAGTAATAATAAAAAGGGGGGAACACGACGGATGCTTGACAAATATTCATTTATATTATTTTATTATTTTATCATTATTTATTGTTTTATTATTTATTGCATATATATTTTTCCTTGTTCTTCAGCATTTTTTAGAGTTTCCTGTTTTTCATTATATGGTTTTATACTTTGGTTTGTGATGGTACACCATGGTCCCCCTGTTTCATATCTTCGTATACAGCTGCAATTCTGAGTTAGTTTATAGAAGGGTGAATGTCTACAATTTTTGATTGTCATATATGCCATTTTGTCAAGCATCCGTCGTGTTCCCCCCTTTTTATTATTACTTTTAAGATTTTACTTGTTGTTTTATTTTTTTATTATTACTTTTAAGATTTTACTTGTTTTATTTTTAATTCTAATTCCTCATTTTCAACATGTAGTTAACACATTTTGCTTCTGGTGGACATCATTGTTATGATTTATGCCATACTTATCGATGTTTATTGTCTCAGTTTTATTGTTCTAGTTCAATTTAAATTTGCGATTGCAATTTATAATTTATTCTTGTTCTATTGCATTATGATTATTATATTCTCCTTATTCATATTTATTATTTTTATTTTTTCATTTTTATTATATTTTTTATTGTTATATTGTATTATTTCCATTTATTTTATTATTTTTATTATTTATATTATAAGATACTTTTTTAAATTGTTTATTTTTAATTTAATTTTTTAATTTTTTATTTTTTATTTTCATTTTCATTTTTTATTTCCTTTTTCATAAGATGATTATTGTATTTTATTCCTCTCTTTTTTAATATACTGATTACTACATATTTATTTTTTTATCCATTTTTGTGTTTATACGTCCCTGTGTACTAAGTTTTACTTGGACCGTATTTATTGCTTATTTATTTATTATTTATAATTATATGCAGATCGCTTGGCCTAATCGGGTCCTTCATTTTTTATGTTTCACCAGTTTATATTAGAGTTGTATTTTAGTCCCATTGTTTCATGTTAATTTCATTAGTATATTAGCTCTATTTACATGGTATATATAGCATGCTTTCACACCACCTCTGTGTTATGCTCTTCTTCTTTCCTTTATACATTGTTCTAGATATATTCTTTTGGTTCCTCAGCCCTGCTTTGTTTTTGTGTTTTTTATTATTTTTTTATTGTATTATTGTATTATATGATTCTATGTTTTTTATTGTATTACTACATTATTCTACGTTTCATATCCTGCCGGTGCTTTCATATTTTAATATATGTTTTTAATTATGTTTTAAATTTTCTTAACTGTTTTTTAATGTACATAATTTGATTGTATTTGTTAGTGTTTCTCCCCCTGAGGAAGGCGTTGCCGAAACGCGTTGGGGTGTCCTGTGCACAATAAAGACCCTTCTCTTCCAAAATCTCCTGCTCCTTGTGTCTGTTTGGACTCTCTGCGGGAGGTAGCTCCTCCTTGTGTCCCCAGTTTCCTATCCTGGACATCCTTGAGTGCCGTACTATCTTCCACTGGAATTGTCATCTTCTTGGTCACTGCTGACACTGCCACATCCACCTTCGGAGACCAGAGCAATTCCCGCTCCTGCTCCAGAAGCACGTAAAGGAACAATATCGTTTGCACCCCTCAGAGGCAGGTCCCACTCATTTTGTATCATCTGTCTGACCACTCTATGCACTGGAAACACCTTCTGCGGCTTCCACACTGCCTAGAGTAGAGGATCCTCATGTCTTTTCTTCCACCGGTAGCCCTGCGGGCATATTTAGGGCCTGTAAGGACTCAATGACAGCCGGCAACTCTTCCCGGAAGAAGACCCGTACAATCCGTGCCTTTTCCTCCTGTGGGATCTCTGCTTCCACCAGCTCTTCTCCTTCCACAAAGGCGACTACTCTCCCCAGTCTTCAGATGGTCTAAGCTTCTTAGCCACATCGGCAGCAGACTTGCCCCCTCTCGTCTCTGCGGACCTTTTCCGATTGCTCTCCTGCACTACCGAGTAGCTACCGACACCTTGCTGGTACATACAGAAAGCCCTATACAATAGCAAAACAAATTCCGGTAAAAATCCCCTTGGGGACAGCTTGAGCGAAGGCTGGGATCCGTTTGCCGGCTCTAGCAGTAGCGGAACAGACCCCCTATTCTGGGCTCCCTCTCTGCTGTGTCCTGCAGTGTCTCCGAGGTGTACTCCTGCTCGTGTAGGACCTGTTCCACAGACCGGGCCTCTGTCTCGCACCCGCTGGTGTCAGAGACCGCCCCTCTCTGCGAGCCGCACACTTAGCACTGTGGCCTGGCAGGCATGGTCAGTGGTCTGCCCCCTACCACCAGCCTAGCACAAAAAAAGAACCTAAAAACCCAAGTGAATTTAAAATGAGATGGAGAAAAGGACAGGACAAACCCCCTAGTCTGCTGTTTCTCTTCCTTTCCTTTTTTCTTTTTTGTACTCCCCCAGAGAACAAGCTCCAAAGGAAAGAACCCAAACGCAATGGCCTTAGGGCAAAACAGGTGGTAGCAGAGTCTACCCCAGCAAAAAACAAAAGATTTTCCCACGCTCAGGTGTCTACACCAACTTTCCTCTAGGCCACTGCTAGGTCCCCGCAACCACACGGTCTGTAGTCGCGTGCCCAAGCACCTTCTGCAACTCTTAGTTTTGTTCCATCGGTGGGGGACCCCCACCATGGACCTGTTCACCAGCCCAGGAAACAGGAAGAACACCTCTCCTGCAATAGCGAAGCACAAACAAAAGGGAGCAGGCAGAGCCCCAACCACTGGTAGAGCGCGCTTTATTTGTAGTCGCAAAGGTCAGCCCTACACGTGTTTCGGGAGAAACCTTCTTCAGGGGACTGTGACAACCGGATCAACATGGAACTGATTTGATAGCGCACAACTGAGACGCTGGAGTTAAACATGAAAACAACTGTTTAACTTCGACGCTGTGGCTGGCGCGGGAGTGGGTGGGTAGGGTGGGTAATACTGGTAAGATAGACCCTTCATTGGGAAGAACGGCTTCTTAGCTTGTTTTTTCTTCTGAGGGAGGGAGGAAGTCTTGCGCGAGAGGCAGGTTTGGTTATGAACTCAGTTTCTATCTCGGCAGCCATAGGCTTACCGAAAATCTGCTCGCCAAGGCAGGGGACATCCAGGAACGTTTCCTAGACCCACTGCTCCAAGTCCAAGAACTGGAGCCATGCCTGGCGCTGGGCCCCGATGCTGGCAGCCGCCACACGGGCCAAGGATTCAAATCCATCGTAGGCAGCACGGGAGAGGTATTTCAAGCACTCCGCGATGGACGTCAGGAGGGTCTGGAACCTAAGGAGGGGTTTTTGCCTGCGAGGCCCGCAGAGAACCCCCTCAGCTCCTTGGCAAGGTTGCGTAAGAACATATCCATGTACAATTGGTAAGCCTGAATACGGCATTTGAGCATGGACCCCTAGTAAGCCTTGCGCCCCAAGGCAGAGGGCTCTCGACTCCCTACCCTGCAGAATCGAAGAGTGCGACTTTGGGGTCTTTTGCTTCCGCATCGCTTATTCCACCACCATGGAGGTGTGGGGAAGTTGGGTCTTCCTAAACCCGGGGCCGCGCTGGACCCTGTACATTGCATTGAGGTGCTTACTAACAATGGGAACCAAGGCAGGTGTCTCCCACATGAGGAGTAGTAGCCTGGACAGAATGGGAGTAACTGGGACAGTGAGAGACTCCCAAGGCAGGGACTCGTAATGCAAGATATCGAGCTCTTCGGTTCGAGGCTCCTCCTCGGCCTGGGTAGTAGCCAAGTTGAGGGCCTGCGCCATATCTAAAAGAAAACCAAGGAGGTGGTGTCTTCAGGTGGCGAACGCCTCTGAAAGGCGGGCGGGGACGGGTCTGAAGGGAGGTCCCTCTGGGTGCGGGTCTCCAGGGAAGTATCCCCATCTGACTCCCAACCCGAGAGATCCGAGGAAGAATCAGACTTGTGTTGGTCGCCCCATCCGGAGGCCAAGGCCTGTTTGGAACAGGAGACCCTGGAGAATCTCGCCCCTGAGGAATGGGAAGGTGAGCGAGACTGGCGCCAAGGACCCTCATGGACCTGCACGGAGCGGCAAGTGCACTTACTCTTGTTGCCTTGCTGGACAGACTAGATGGACCATACTGGTCTTTACCTGCTATTATATATATACATACACACAAACATATATACAGATGCTATCACCACCTAGTTGTCCATTTGAACATGGACAACCTGATTCGCCAGATAATGCTGAAAGACACGCAGGGCATTCGCAACCGCTTGGAGCTCAAGGAAGTTGATTTGGAGCTAGCTCTTCTCCTGTGACCAGAGACCCTGGGACTGAAAACCATTACAATGGGCTCCCCAGCCAAGCTTTGAGGCATCCGTGGTGAGGATCTGTTGATGCAGGGGATCCTAAAAGGGGAGCCCCACCAGAATTGCTCGACCGTTGCCAACAGGCGAGGGAGTAGGAGGGGGCAGAGTGACCCGTAGCCTGTCTGACAGGCACCCCATCACCTGATTCCACTAAGTGCAGAGAGCTCATTGGGTCCGATGCATGTGGAGACAGGCTGAAGGTGTGACATGAACTGTCGAGGCAATGTGCCCCAGGAGGCAGAGCATCTGCTGAGGTGAGATTGGACCTCCCCCGCCAAGGCAGAGGCACACAGAGCCCCGGGTCTGAGTGGTATTGAGGAGAGCTCCAATGAATTCTAGATACTGTAGGTGGGACTTGGGATAGTTTACTATGAAATCCAAGGTCTCCAGGAGCTGGATGGTGTGATGTAAGGCCTGTTGGACCTCATCGGGGAACTCCCCCCCCCCCCCCTTATCAGCCAATTATATCCAGGTAAGGGAAGACAAACACGCTCTACAGTAGCAGGAAGGCAGCAACCACTACCAGGCACTTGGTGAATACCCTGGGAGTGGACTCCGAATGGGAGAACCCAGTACTGGTAGTGATATCTGCCGATAACAAAGCATAGGTACTGTTGGTGCAAGGGGTAGATCAGGATGTGGGTATAGGCATCTTTGAGATCCAAGAAGCATAGCCAGTCATCCCATTGGAAGTAAGGCGGCAACCTTCCAAGGGATACCATCTTTAACTTCTCCTTCACTAAGAAGTGGTTGAAATCCTGTAGGTCTGGAATGGGTTGCAACCCACCTATCTTCCTGTAAACCAGGGAGTTGAACCCTGTGCCTCTTAGGCAACAGGACGAGCTCCACTGCCCTGTTGGTGAGGAGTTGTGAGCTCAATTTGAAGGAGGTCCCAATGGGTGAGATCCAGTGGAAGTTTTCCTGGGAAGAACAAGGAAGGTGTTTGGTGAAGTGAAGGAGGTAGCCCTCCTTTACCACCTGAAGTGCCCGGGTGTCGGTGATAATGCTGGACTGCCAGTTGGCAAAGAACATGAGATGTCCCCCTATGTGCTGCGATTCCTGATCTCCCATGGCAAGAAGGGCTATGCCCCGAGAGTCAAACCCCATCCCCAGGCTGCAGCACAGGTGCTGTTTGAGATCTGGGGGCTTTAAGCCTATGAGGGCCCTGTCCCTGGTTGGCTGCCCCTGCGGGGGAGCTTGATAGGACCGATAGGCCTGATGTTGAGGGTATGTTACGTAGGCCTCCTTCTTTGGGGGAAAAAGTCCTTCTACTCAAAGTTTTCCATCGGGAAGGATCAACGGCCTTCCAAGAGAGCCTGGTTCTGCTCATCAGCTCAGTCTAGAACTCAGTGGCCTTCAGTCATGGGCTTGCCGAAGAGATTCTCCCCCCAGCAGGGGACATCAACCAATTTGTCTTGAACCCACTGCTGCAGGTCTG
The DNA here is from genome assembly GCA_033557465.1 of Ichthyophis bannanicus. NCBI lineage: Eukaryota > Metazoa > Chordata > Amphibia > Gymnophiona > Ichthyophiidae > Ichthyophis > Ichthyophis bannanicus. The sequence goes on from CM066044.1 coordinate 259,736,653, forward strand.
AGGACTGTAGCCATGCCAGACAGTGGGCACTAGTGCCTACTGTAGTCATTATAGTCACAGATTCAAAGCAGTCATAGGCCACTCAAGTCACATACTTTGAGCATTCCCTGACTGTGGTCACCAGGCCCCGTAAGCACCGGAAGTGATGAGAACCCAGTGAGCTCCTTTGCCAGGTCTCTCAAGTACATGCCCATGTACAGCTAGTAAGCTTGGATATGGGCCACAAGCATCAAGTCCTGGAAACACCTCTTCCCAAACCCGTTCATGGTGTGGGCCTCCCAGCCCGAGGGCCCTGAAGAGTGCGCGTCTTCTGGCTTTTGATCAGGTGCATGGCCGACTCCACCACTATGGAATTGTGTGGTAGTTGAGTTGAGTTTTCTCTAAGTTGGGCTCTTGCGGACCCAATACATGGAATCAAGCCATGGGAACTGTAACAGAGGCTTCCCACATCCTGAAAAGGAATCACTCCAAGATGGAAGGCACCAGCACTGTTATGGCCTCCTTGGGAGACGAGTCATACTGAAGTATGTCCAGGTCCTCCGCCCGAGGCTCCTCTTCTGCCTTGATGGTGAAGGCGAGGACCTTGCCCATGTCCCAGACAAAGTCCAAGAAGGAAAAATCCTCCCAGAAGGGACCTCCGATGCGCCTGAGAAGGAGAGGGGCTGAAAGAATGTCATGATGCCGAGCGGTATCAGGGGACTCGTCGTCAGTCTCCCATTGTAAATCGGAATTGAAAGGAAGCTCGAAGCACCGGCAGGAATCGCATCAGTGTGGAGTTGGGGGTGAGGATTGCAGTAGAGATTCCAGGCAGTCCAATCCCAAAGCACTCGATGGTGAAACCCTAGGCTCGGTCAGATATTGAGATCGGTCATCGGAATCAGCTCATAGGGAAGGCCTTTCCAGAACAAGCTGCATCTCCCCCGGTGAGGCCCTAGCAATAGAGGGGCCTGTCACTGGTCCTGAGGAACCAGAGATAATCAGAACCAGGATCTTCTGGCTCACCAGGAAGGCAGCAAGGCTCTGCAGCCACTGGCCCCGATGGTGAGTTCCCACTGAGGGAACCGGCAATGGTGATCACCTCAGTAGTCTCAGGGCAATCCTCTGAGGGGTGGGAACCGCTTTCCACCAAGGCAGCTTCAAGGGCAGCTCCTGGCCCTTACCCTCAGAATTCCATTGAGGGCTGTGATGCTGGTGCTCACAGGTCTTGCCCACGGGTACAGAGAACACTCCCTGTTGAGGACTTGGTCGAAGTCCAGTCCTTCCAGGGACTGCCCTCCACAAACCGTTGCTGGTCAGACCCTCCATGACCTCAGTGCTCTGAGTGAGCTTGGCAGCTGCTGGTGTAAGGGTCCTGCATGGCTGCCCCCGAGGGTGCCGATTACGAAGCTGATGACAGCACCAAGGCCAAGGACTTGGGACCAAACAGCATCTCCTCCTGCCTTTCACGATTCTTATGCCCCTTATTAGTCATCTGAAGACAGAGTGGGCAAGCAGAGGAGTCCTGATCATCTCTTAGGCATTGATGGCAGCAACTGTGGTGGTCCATGATGGACATGGTCTTGCCACAATCAGTGCACTTCTTAAAACCACTCATCGAGGACATAGCGGGAAAGACAGCCCCCACGAGGTCAAACTCCAATGTCTTGATTAGAAGGGCACAAGAGAAAAAATACTGCACACCGAGACAGAAAAAAAGAGAAAAAATAAGTAGCTGAGAAAAACACGACGCAAAGGTAGCGACAGTTCCAGGACCGCAAGAAGCTGATGGTACACGACCGAGAAAAAGAGCAAGAAAACAATAAGAATTCACTGCAAGGAAAAACATCATTTTCAGGGGTGTAGACAACACGTGTGGTGGGCTCCGCTGAAAAATGAAGACTGAAGGAAAATGGCTCCCTTGGGCAGGAAGGTGACCACGCATGCGTGGTTGATCCCCAAAGGCTTTCTTTGAAAGCTGAGGAGAGATTACCATGCGGGCTCCGTCCGTGCCGATGTCACCCATATGCGAGGACTAACTTCCTTCTTGTTCCTGGAGAAAGCATAGTTACTCACCTGTAACAGGTGATCTCCGGGAACAGCAGGAATTTAGTCCTCACATATGGGCATCGTCAGTACCAACGGAGCCTGCACGGGAACGCTCCCCAGCGTCCAATCAGAAAGCTTTCGGGAGCATCCAACAGCGCCTGCGCGCCGCCTTCCCGCCTTTCCCAACTGCCTCTCTCCAGTTGAGTTTTAAAGCTGAGACAAAGAGAGACAGGGAAAGGAAAGAGATAGTTAGAGAGATACAACTCCTAGGGGAGGGGGGGTGGGTTGTGAGGACTAAATTCCTGCTGTTCCTGGAGATCGCCTGTTACAGGTGAGTAACTATGCTATCTCCAGGAACAAGCAGGATTGTAGTCATCACATATGGGGACTCCCTAGCTTTAGGTGCCAGGGAGAGACCCCAAAAGTTGTGTGTCCCTGAGAAGGGCTCCACTTCCCCCCATGGATCTCTGGCATCCTACCAGGGATGGTGGGTAGGAGTTGATTAGGTATGGAACAGGTGTTTGAGAACAGCCTGACCAAACAAGGCATCCCGGCGGGAGTCCTTGTCCAAGCAGTAATGGGCTGTGAAGGTATGAACCGAGGCCCAAGTGGCTGCTCGACAGAGGTCGTCAATAGACACAGAGCTTAGATGAGCCATTGAGGCTGCCATGGCTCTCACATTGAGCTGTGACATGGCCCTCCAGAAAAAGGTTCTTACTCTGATAGGCGAAAGAAATACACTGAGCAATCCAGTTAGATAGAGTTCTCTTGGAAATTGGAAGTCCCAAATGAGAAGGATCAAAAGCAACAAAGAGTAGAGAGGACTTTCTATGTTGCTGTGTTCTTTGTAAGTAAAAAGCAAGAGCTCTTTTACAGTCTAAGGTATGAAGATTCCTCTCTGCATTTGATGTATGAGGTCCTGGAAAAAAGACAGGTAGGTAGACCTCTTGGTTGAGATGAAAAGGCAAAACCACCTTAGGCATAAAGTGTGGATGAGTCCTAACTACCTTGTCATGATGGAACCTTGTATAAGGTGGATAAGCTACTAGTGCTTGAAATTCACTAATGCGGCGTGCTGATGTGATTGCAATGAGAAAGATAACCTTCCAAGAAAGAAATTTCAAGGAGGTGGTAGCTAAGGGTTCGAAAGGTGGCTTCATGAGCTGACCAAGAACCAGATTTAGGTCCCATGCCACCGGAGGTGGTCTAATGGGAGGTTTAGTTAGAAGGAGGCCTCTCATAAATCTTGCTATAAGAGAATGAGAGGAGATAGGTTATCCATTTGGAGGCTTAAGGGAAGCTGCAATAGCACTCAAATGGACTCTTACTGAATTTGTCTTAAGGCCTGCATTAGACAAATGGAGGAGACACTCCAGCAAAGATTCCAGAGGTATGGCAAGGGGGAAAGACACTTTTTCCGGACACCAAATAGTAAACCTTTTCCACTTGAAAGCATAAGAACGTCTAGTGGAAGATTTTCTGGAAGCATAAAGAACATCTTTTACTTGCTGAGAAAGATGAAGATCTTGGAGATCTAGGCCTTCAGCAACCAAGCCCTGAGATACAGAGACTGGGGATTGGGATGCCATAACATTCCGTTCTCCTGAGATAGGAGATCTGGAGCAGACCCTAACTCCAGGGAGGGAGCTTGAAAGAGATGTAGAAGCAGGGGATACCACACTTTCCGTGGCCAATGTGGTGCTATGAAAATCATGTAGCCCTTGTCTCTCTGAAGCTTGAAGAGGGTTTTGGGAATTAGGGGAATGGGTGGAAAGGCATACAGGAAGTCTTGACCCCAATAAAGGAGGAAAGCATCCTTGGCCTGAGCCCCCTGAGCCGGTGTTCTGGAACAGAACCAGGGAAGTTTGGCATTCCATGGACTTACAAAGAGGTCTATGTCCGGGGTTCCCCAAAGTTGAATTATCCTGGTCACCTGGTCTGCATGCGGAGACCACTCGTGTGGAAGGAGAACTCAACTAAGTCTGTCCGCCCAAGAGTTTTGAATGCCTGGAAGATATACTGCCAGCAGATGAATCTGATGCTCTCTGGCGAAGGCCCATAGTCGCAAAGCTTCGTTGCAAAGCAACAGAGAGCCTGTTCCCCCCTGCTTGTTCACATAGAACATGGCTACCTGATTGTCCTTATGAATGAGGACTGTCTTTGTAGCTGAGCAGGGAGTGGAACACTCGCAGAGCTAGGAAAATTGCTCTGAGTTCCAAGAGGTTGATGTGTAGAGAACTCTCTTGGGGAGACCAGGTGCCCTGGGTGGAGAAGTCTTGCAGATGAGCTCCCCAACCCTTTGGAGAAGCATCTGTTGTGAGAGTTGCTTGGGGTAAGGGTTGTTGAAAAGGGCACCCCAACAACAGATTTTGAGTGGATGTCCACCATTGGAGGGACAAAATGTGGCGACTTGTGTTTGCTATTTTGTCTGACAGGCACCCTGATGCCTGGGTCCATTGGGTGGATAAAGTCCAATGAGCTGCCCTCATGTGGAGGCGAGCATATGGAACCACATGCACGGTGGATGCCATGTGGCCCAGCAATTGCAACATTTCTCAAGCAGTTAGATGAGGCTTGTGATAAGGAAGCTTATCATAGCTCAGGTAGGAGCTATAGAAAAGATGATGTGACTCTGAACAAGCAACCTGTCAGTTCTGGTAGAAGTGAGAAAACAGAATTTTCACATAAAAGACTACCAGTCCCAGAATGCACCAGGTTTCCAGCAGCCATGAGAGGGGCTGAAGTGAGAGAATGTGTGTGCAATCAAGAGAGCTATGAGGTAATCCCTAAGCACTCATCTCAAAGGGCAGGGCCTGATTCAACACAGCTGCGCTGTGTTAGGGAGCAGCACACATTAGAACAGGATAAGAATAGAGCTTATTCTTCAGATAACAGCTACAGAGGGAGGAAGAGATACAGAGACAGCAACGGCTACAAGCACCAGTATCACCTGGAGAAACAGAAGCCAAGCCAAGCAGATAGAGAGAGAAGGAAACTCTCTGGAAGGAAGAGAAGAAAGGCCATTGGAAGGTCTGGGAGATTCCAAGGCAGTACTCATACTGGGAGGTATTCCAAAAGCCAGCAGAGTCCATTGGACTGGATTCAGCCAGAGGAATGGAGTGGCAGAGATAGGAATCACCAGTGGCTACCTGGAAGAGAGAAGACTGCATGTGGAAGGGACTTTCAGACCAAGGCCAGAAGGTATGTGAGAGAAGATCCAGCGTCCAGGGATCAAGATTGGAAGGCTGGACATCAGAATTGGATTACATATTGGCCAGGCTATACAGAGAGGAATAATGATAGCAGGAGAGGCTCAGGTATGAACACTGATCCAGACCCTATCTATAATAGAGAATGGCAGCAAGGGAATAAGCATTCTCATGATAGTGCCTTAATGAAAGACTCATCTGTGCCAATGTATGATATTGACCCTATGATTGTTGATGCAGGGGGAAATACAGCAGATGAAACTATTTACATGGACTGTTCTTTATCTAAATGCTATTGCTAGTTTTCTATGAGCAAACACATCAGCCATCACAAAGAAACCTAACTTTGTTCTTTATTTCCACTGCAAACAGCTCTTAAAGCAGGATTTGGGCTCACACAGTTGCAGCCAGCCAGCTAAAGGCTTTCAGCTGGTCCATTGATAGTAATTAGGGCTGCACCTGATTGTGTGTGTGAGCAAGGGAGAATCACTGCTGAGATCTGCGTGGAAAATAAGCAGAAGTTAACCTAACCAGCAAAGTTTATTGTTTTCCTTGTGCCTTTGTATTTGGTAATTATTTGCTAAGAAAACATTAGCTAATTGCCTGACAAGCTGAAGGTTGTTTCTGGTTTACTTTGTGACTTTTTGTTATCCATTTAAACACTGCAAGCAAGTAACCTCATTTATAGTGCTATCAAGCATACATGTGCTGGGTGAATTAAACCCCATCAATAAAAGAAGTATTTTATTGATCTTACCACTTGGTTTCACAACTCAAATTATTGTCATCAGCTGTGTTTGGGAGTGAATGAACTACAATACCCACAATACCTTGCAAGAATCATATGAATATATGCATCGTCAAGATTGTGTAAGTTCTCACCCTAGGCAGCCGTCTGACAGGCTTTAGCACTGCTTGAGAAGCTAACTGCACCAAGCGAAGGCAACGGGCCTGGAGAAGATAGGCCCTTGCACTTGTGGTATCCAGAAGAGCTCCTATGAACTCTAAAGAGTGAGTGGGAGTCAGACTGGATTTTGGGATGTTTATTACCAGCCCTAAATACTAAAGGATACGCATTGTGCAGGATAGAGAAGTCTTGGCCTCTGACTGTGTTGGAGCTCGAATAAGCCAGTCATCCAAGTAAGGGAAGACGAATATTCCCAGAGTGCGTAGAAATGCTGCTACCACAGCCATGCATTTGGTGAACACCCTTGGAGCAGAGGCCAGACCAAAAGGAAGCACCCTGTATTGGTAGTGCTTTCCCTGAAAAAGGAACCGAAGTAACCTTCTGTGGGTTGGATGGATGAGAACATGGGTGTACGCATCCTTGAGATCTAGAGAACACAGCCAATCCTGACTCTGAAGGTATGGAAGCAGAGCTCCGAGAGAAACCATTTTGAATTTCTCTTTGACAAGGAATTTGTTCAATTCTCTGAGATCTAAGATAGGTCTGTATCCCCCCGTTTTCTTTGGGATAAGAAAATAAGGGGAATAGAACCCTGTGCCCTGCTGATGAAGAGGCACTTCTTCTATTGCCCCCTGGGCAAGAAGGATGGTAACCTCCAGGCCTAATAGGTTGACAAGAGAAGTCGGAGAATTGAACTGCTTCACTATTGTGTGAGGGGGCATGCTTGAAAAATGAAGTTTGTACCCTTCCTTTATGATGGAGTGTCCAATGCTCTGCTGTTATTTGCCCCCATCTGGGAGCAAAATGACATAACCTTCCTGGAACGGTGGACGGTTCTGGTCCTTCCAAAGACAGAAAGGCTAAGTTCTCTAGCTGAAAGTCAAAGGCCCTGAGGAGGCTGAGGCTGCTGGGCCGGTGGAGGCCTAGCAGCCTTTGCTTTCTTCTGTTTGGGTGGTTGCTGACGTTTGGTTGAAAACTGACCTGCAGAAGATGCCTGCTGACTTTTTTCTAACAGGATCAGCAGTAGACTTGGATAGTCTATCCAAAGTGGAATTTTCAGCATCCATTTCATTGGCTTTTTCCTGCCAATCTTTACCAAACATGTTCTCACCAGTACAAAGGATATTTCCCAATTTATCTTGTACCCAGAGCTCTAAATCAGATGCTTGGAGCCAAGCAATTCTACGTGCACCTATGGCAATAGCCGAGGTTCTGCTTATACATTCAAAGCAGTCGAAGGCTGCACGGTTGGAAAATTTAGAGACATCTTGGGCATGTTTGAGCCAAGTGAGAAAGTCCTGTGTCTTTTATCCTCAGAAATGAAAGGACTTAAAGTCTGTAAATGATCTGTGACTTCCTTTAGGAACATCCCCATGTAGAGACTATAGGAACTGATTCTTGCAGCAAGCATGGAAGCTTGAAAGACTCTACGTCCAAAAGCATCCAGGGTTCTGCATTCACGTCCTGGAGGATTAGAGGCATGTCTTTTTGCACTTCTAATCCTTCTCATAGCAGACTCCACCACAACAGAGTGGTGAGGAAACTGAGTTTTATGGAACCCAGGACAAGGAGGGACACGATACATAGTATCTAACCTACGAGAATGAGGAGAGGTGGTAAGAGGTGTTTCCCACATCCTCAACATGAGATCATATAGAATCTCATGAATGGGTAAGGTGGCTGCCTCCTTAGGAGTTTTGGGGTATTGTAAAATATCCAACTCCTTGGCCCTGTCTCAGGGGCCACAGTGATGGACAGGCCCCGAGCCACCTCTCTGATGAAGTCTTGGAAAGACGTGTCCTCTGGAGGAGACATCCTGTGTTTAGGGGAGGAGGACTCCTGTGGAAGAAGCATCGCTGCATCGACAGAACTTTCAGAATCCTCAGATTCTTCTGAGGAGTCGAAGTATCGTCTGTCCGGATGCTCCTGCAGAGCCTGATACCCGTACCGACCAAGATCGGTACCAGGAATAACCGGTACCGGAGAACTGGTACCGGAGGGCATTGGAGGACAGCGTACTGGCATAGCAGACACTGATGCCGATGCTATAGGTACCGGTACAGATACTGATGCCGGTGCCAGTGCCGGTACCGGTGGAGTTGTCTGTCGCGGTACCAAGGGCGTTGATGCCGCAAGGAAAGCCGCTAGACTGTGTTCCATGGACAGAATTCTCTGGTCCATAGACGCTGCCAATGCCTGAAAGTCGGTACCGGTGGAGACCACCGGTACCCCAGAGCATGGCACCAGGAGATCTGTCGAGGCCGAGCCATCGAGAACATCCTGGAACCCCGATAATGATGCTTTGGAAGCCGAAGCCTCCCGCCGGGGTAATTTTGCCGGTGCAGAATCCTCAAGGGCAACGCCAGAGGCATCTCGATGCTTAGAAGGAGATCTACCCTTCGAGGACCGGCTGGATTTATGTTTAGTTACCTGAGATCTACGGGAGAAAGAAGCAGCCCTGGAAGACGTCGATGCCACCGAAGCCGCATCAGAGGGAAACAGGGTACTGAGCTTGGCAGATCGGTTCTGCCGACCTCTTTTAGACATCATAGCACAGGACACACAATCTGTGATGGAGTGGTCAGGACCTAAACATTTTAAACACCATTCATGGGTGTCAGTGACGGAAATGGTACCACCACATTTTGTGCACTTTTTAAAACCTGAGGCAGGTTTTTCCATGTTAAGGAAAGATTTTGGGCCTAAGGCCCTAAAAGGCGGGTGCACCTGAAGAAAAGGAAAAACAGATTTTTTTTTTTTTGAAATAGGAAAAGAAAGACCGGCGGTACCGGTAGAGCGTCGAAAAAGGCAGACGCGACCACAAAAAGAAATGAAGAAATAAAGAAATTCTTCTGCGGTGACAGGAACACGACCTGCTGGCTCCACGGAAAAAGAAGAACTGGAGAGAGGCAGTTGGGAAAGGTGGGAAGGCAGCACGCAGGCACTGTGGGATGCTCCCAAAAGCTTTCTGATTGGACGCTGGGGAGCGTTCCCGCACAGGCTCAGTCGGTACCGACGATACCCGTATGTGACGACTACATTCCTGCTTGTTCCTGGAGATTGCTCTATTCCCAGATCTGACCTTCATTTTATTGAACTTCAGTATGCTCTCTTTTATATTACCTTCATGAAATATTACCTCCACTGGCTTAGGATCAGTCCCAACATCTCCCCAAATTGTTGTTTTCAGATAGTGGCACACTTGACAATAGAAAAATACATTTTTCTCATCCAATTTATATTGTTCTTTGTTATCATCCAGCTAGACCAGTCTAGACAAGAGGATCATGCATTCCAGCCAGCAGATGGAGAAAGAGCAACACAACTTTCAGTGATGTCATTGCTTGCATAAGTGGGTGGTGCAGCACTGGATATTGCTAGTATTCTCTGCCTCGTGCAGATGGTTAGCGTCTGGTCTGATGCAGCAGTATGAGGCTTGGGCTAGCTCCCCAGGCACAGTCTATGGTTTTGTGACCACTGCATTCAAGCTCTGTAGGAGCCCTCTCTACTTGGAGCTAAAGGATGCCCTGGTTCCAAAGCTGTTAACTTTGGGTTCCAGCACTGGTGAGCAGAGAGGCAGCCACACAGACCCCCAGGAACCCGTTCTGGGGGCGGTAAGTAAAGGCCCTTGCCTCATCTTCTATGGAGTAGCCTCCTAATGGTTAGAGCAGTGGGCTAGAACTAGGACAACCAGGATTTGAATCCTACTGTGACTCCTTGTGATCTTGGGCAAGGTCTCTTAACCCTTCATTGCTTCCGGTACAAAACTTAAATTGTAAGCCCTCTGGGGACAGAAAAATATCCACTGTGCCTGAACGTAACTTACCTTGAATTTTTGAAAAAGGCGTGAGCTAAATCCAGTTCCCATTCCTCCCTTCTTTGTTTTCAAATTGGCTTTTTAATATTTCTTTCTGCCTGGGATGCGGCCTTGCTAATAAAGTAGGCAAATTTAAAAAATAAATTAAAAAAAAGACAACTAGCACAGGCAGTTTCCTTTGCTCTGTGGAGTCTTGCCATGGGAAGGGAGGAGGGAATAACCACTAGTTGTCAGGACTCCCTTTTCGAGGCACTAATGTTTTGCTTTGTTCACAGCCATGATGTTGGGAGTTTAGTGATGTGCGACCATGGCAGCAGCCATCGGCTCAGTTCCGCAGCTGTTTCTTTTTGCTTTTGAATGGCTGGAGATGCCTCAACACAGCTTTCTGTCACTAATCTGAAACATTCCCTCCCCCCCCCCCCCCCCCACCAAGAGGGCCCAGGGCTTGATGCTATTTGTTCTGCCAACCCCATATCTCACCCGATCTTCCCGTCACCAGAAACCGTGGCCATCTTGGATGGCTATATGGTTCCCATGTGGGGCAATGCAGGTAGACTACCTAAAGAATAGGTCCTACAGCCCTTTGGGGATCCTGAGATCCTTTTAAGCAGGCTTTGAATAGCGGTTGCTTAAGCAGCTAACGGGCTGCTTTTGAGAAAACCTTAGCTGCTTAGCAGGCTGTTTTGGTGAAGTCCAGTCACTTGTCATTCCTTGCAAGGGATCCGGGGTTCATAAGGTTTTCTGTGCTCTGCACTGGGGGGTTCTGAGTGTCCATGTCACCAATGAGGGCCCTAAGAGCACAGCACTGGCTTCTTTATGTGAGGACTGGGGTATGGAAGAGATATCTGCTCTCTCTGACCAGTCCCATTGAGGGGGGCAATTCTAAATTATATCCCATTCCACAACATTCTTCTGTCCTTGATATTTCAAAAGTGTTTAAGCTGCAGGGTTAAAACCAGTGCTATCCATACTAGTTTTGATCACAGAGGCAGAATCCTCCCACCTCAGTTTTGCTGCCTGTCTTGGAGCAAGCTCATTCATTTCTGTGAAAAATGTGTCATGACTGTCAAAGACCTGGTAATAACATATATTAAGGTCAAGCTGCACCTTAGAGCTCTCAATTCACAGGTTAACTCTCTTGCCAGAGAGAACCTCCTTCTCAAGATATTATGCAGAAATTAGACCTTACCTGCTAATTGTCTTTCCTTGAGTTCTCTCGGGGCCAGTCCAGGACATTAGGGTAGTCAACCTCCTCCAGCAGCTGGGGACTGAATACTGAACAAAAAACTTGCTGACATCCTATCCAGCTCCCCCTGGCGTCAGAGAGTCAGTCTTATTGTAACAAAGCAGCAGAACTACACTCACAACTGGAACAACAAAACAACAAAACCTCATTCGTTAACACCAAGAGGAAGAATTTCTTCAAACCTTCACCTTTTTCTCTTGCGTCATTCCGCATTATAGGTTATGTACCTTTTTTTTTTTAAAAATAGATTCCCCATCATAAGAGGAAGCCCCACAATTTCCTTTGACTGTCCCATTGAAAAATAAACACCTCAGCCCCAGCCACCAGCTTGGCGACCCATAGCATATTTGAACTCCTGGCCGAGGAATAGCACAACAACCAAACTCGCAGACAAGACAGGGTGGGTCCTGGACTGGCCCGGAGAGAACTCAAGGAAAGACAATTAGCAGGCAATGTCTAATTTCTGCTTCCTATCAGTCTCTCCGGGCCAGTCCAGGACATTAGGGCAGTACCTAAACCCAGGGGGGACCTGCGAGCCTCGCCACAACAACCGAGGCGCCCACTCTAGCATCCTCCCTTGCCTGAACATCCAATCGGTTGTGCCTCGCAAAGGTATGGAGAGAAGACCATGTCGCCGCCCGACAGATATCCACCGGCGGTACTAACGCATACTCCGCTCAGGAGGTTGCCTGACCTCTCGTAGAATGCGCTCTGAGCCCAACTGGAGCCACCAAGCCCTTTGATTCATATGCTGCTCGTATGGCATGCTTTACCCAGCAAGCAATAGAAGCCTTGGTAGCTGCCTTCCCTTTAGACGGACCGCCAAAAAGCACGAACAATCTGTCCGACTTCCATAATGGTTCCATTACCTTGAGGTATCTTTTCAGCACGCGTCTCAAATCCAACCTCTTAAGTGACCTATTCGGCTTCCCGCCCCTCCAGAGCTTCAAAAGTGGGAAGCGAAACGGCCTGATTCACATGAAAAGTAGACACCACTTTAGGAAGAAAGGAGCGTACTGGCCGTAACACCACTTTTTCCACCGAAAACTGAATGTACGGCTCCCTACACGAGAGCGCCTGCAGATCCGAAATTCTACGCACAGAACAAAACACCACCAAGAAAGCAGTCTTCCAGAACAACTCCCGGAGATGTGCAGGAGCCCTGGACTCAAAGGGTGGCTCCGTCAAAGCTTCCAAAACCAAATTCAAATCCCAAGACGGAACCACCTGCCCAATTGGAGGTCTAATTATCTTGGCTGCTCTCAGATAACGCTGTACATCCGGATGAAAGGAAAGCAAACGGCCCTGCACCTTTCCTCTATAACAAGACAGCGCCACCAGATGCACCTTTAGGGTGTTAAGAGCCAGTCCCTTTTCTAGGCTCCCCTGCAGAAAAGACAAGATATCCGGCAGTAGCACTCTGGAAGGCTTCAACCGGCGATCTGCACAACACGCTTCAAAAATGCGCCACACACAAATGTACGCCAACGAAGTAGATCGCCTCCAGGAGTTCAACAGCGTGGTTATGATGGAGCTGGAGTATCCTCTATGACGCAACCGTTCCCTTTCAAGAGCCAAGCCGTAAGCAAGAACCGATCCACTTGTGGCATTAACATGGGACCCTGGCACAACAGATTCACCCGAGCAGGCAGCCTCCAAGGAGGAACCACCAGAAGGCGCATCAGATCCGCATACCATGATCGTCTGGGCCAATCTGGAGCAATGAGAATCACCATGCCATCGAACCTCGCTATCCTCTGAATGACGCGCCCCACCAGCGGCCACGGGGGGGGGGGAACACATAAAGCAGCTGGCCCGACGGCCATGGCTGCACCAGGCCAGGCCGTCTAGCCCCTCCGACATGTGCTCTCTGCGCCTGCTGTAAAACCAAGCCGCTTTGGCATTTTCTAGCGTGGCCATGAGATCCATGATCAGCTGACCCCACCGTCGAGTGATCTTGTGAAAGACTGCCCAGTTCAGTTCCCATTCGCCGGGATCTAGAACATTTCGACTGAGATAGTCCGCTTGGATGTTGTCTTTTCCTGCCAAATGTGCTGCCGAAAGCGCTAAGAGATGGGACTCCACCCAATGAAACAACTGTCGACTCTCCTCTTACAGGACAGCACTGCCCGTGCCTCCTTGCCGGTTGATGTACGATAACGTTACCAAGTTGTCTGAAAACACCCGAACTGCTCTGCCCTCGAGCAGCTCGACAAATTCCAGTAGCGCTAAGCAAACCGCTCTCATCTCCAAACGATTGATCGACCAGACTCCTCCGCCGTCCAGGTGCCCTGTGCTGTCCGCGTCAAACAGTGTGTCCCCCAACCCGAAAGGCTGGCATCTGTCGTGAGCAACACCCAGTCTGTCAGGTCTAACGGAACCCCAGCTTGAAGATGAGCCGGGACCAACCACCACTGCAGACTGACACGCACTTCTTCTGGACATTGCAACCGACGAGAAAGAGGATGATCTTGCGGCGACCATCTCGACAGTAACGCCTGCTGAAGCGGCCACATATGCGCTCTTGCCCACGGCACCAGGTCTAAGGCTGCCGCCATCGACCCCAACAATTGTAAATACCTCCAAGCCGTCGGCGCCGCAACGCACAAGAACGTCGTCACCTGTGATAAGATCTTTTTTACCCTCTCCACAGGAAGAGAAACCGCTCCTTTTTCCGTATCGAACAAAGCTCCTAGATAAGTCAACTGCTGCCCTGGTCGCAAATGACTCTTTGTTCGGTTGATAACCCAACCTAGCTGCTCGAGAAACTCTACTACTCATGCGGTTGCCGCGAAGGAATCCGCTAGAGACGGTGCCCGGATCAACCAGTCATCCAGATATGGATGCACCTGAATTCCTTCCTTTCGTAGCGCTGCCGCCGCCACCACAATCACCTTGGTGAACATTCAAGGCGCGGTAGCCAGACCAAAAGGTAACACACGGAATTGAAAATGACCCATCGGAACCGCAAAACGTAGAAACTTCTGATGTTCTCTCCTGATCGGGATGTGCAAATACACCTCTGTTAAATCTATGGATGAGAGGAATTATCCCGGCTTCACCGACCGGATCACTGACCTTAATGTTTCCATCCGGAAATGAGGCACTCTCAAGCAACGGTTCACGTGCTTTAGATCCAGAATTGGCCGGAAAGAACCTTCCTTCTTGGGAACTACGAAATAAATCGAGTATCGACCGAAGCTGCACTGGTCTGCAGGAACTGGCTCTATCACGTGGAGGCTCAGCAAACGTAACAACGTGTCGTTGACCGCAGTCCTCTTTGTCTGAGGACCACACGGAGACGACACAAACGCTTCCACTAGTGGGTGAGCGAACTCTAGAGCATAGCCCTCTCTGATAATTTCGAGCACCCACTGGTCCGTAGTGATGTTGGCCTAGGCAGAGAGAAACTCCTGTAAACGACCTCCCACCAAAATCTCCGCCTGGACCAGCGTCCCTTCATTGCGGTTTCTTAGCTGAGCTCTGTTGGGCATGAAAATAGCTCCTACTGAAGCCCTGAGCTCCCCGAAAGGACTGGCCCCTAGCCATAAACCGCCCTCGTTGATAAGGCGTAAAGCGAGGTCTCCGGAACCTACGAAAGTCTCGTCCCAGACCCCTCTGTATGGACCCTATCTTATCCCCTCTCGGACGGTCTTTGGGAAGGCGACCCCCTTTGGAATCACCTAGATCCTTAACAATCTTCTCCAAAGCCTCCAGCAACTTGCCCTTATATGGAAGCTTACTGAGTCGTGCCTTAGACGAGGCATCCGCCGCCCAGTTCCGCAACCAAAGAAACCGCCACGCAGCAATGACCGAAGCCATCGATTTCGCTGAAATCCTCACCAAATCATAGAAGGCATCCGCTAGATAAGCCGCCGCCGACTCCAGCTTCGCTCCTTCCGCTGAAGATTCCTCTTCCTTATCCGGACGCTGTTCTTCTTGGAGCCAGCGAATAGAAGCCCTAGATACATAAGCACCACAAACGGAAGCCTGTAGAGCCAGCGCACTGGAATCAAAAGCCTGCTTTAAGAGGGCTTCTAACCTACGATCCTGGGGAGCCTGTCAGCCACACGTCCTGTTCAGCTGCTGAGGACTGAAAGACTGACTCTGACGCCAGGGGGAGCTGGATAGGCTGTCAGCAAGTTTTTTGTTCAGTATTCAGTCCTCAGCTGCTGCAGGAGGTCGACTACCCTAATGTCCTGGACTGGCCCAGAGAGACGAATAGGAAAGTGTCACTTATCTACTTCCTATTCTGTGTCGCAAGATGTTCATTGTTCTGAAGATGAAAAAGACTGAAGCAAGCATTGTCAGACTGGTTTGAAAACTTTGATCTGTCATTTATTCCATAACTTTAACCTTCTAGGTGGTAAGCATAAGTTGGTGACATTTTAGTCTGTGAAGACATTTTTTATCCTAGATTTGTCTGATGGTGACAGGGGTATTTTTTCTTCTGTGACAGGAAGTGAAGCCCTAACAGATGTCTCTGCCCTTTTTAAAATTCATAGACGCTCCAGAGGCCACAGCTATAATCAAAGTTCACGCTCCGATTCATGAGTAGCACATGCATATGGCAAATACCAGTGCCTGTGCAACCGGTATCTTTAAAAAAAAAAAAAAAAAGACCCTTAAGGTTCTGCCAATCACAGGATACAACACAGCTCTTATAAGCTGTTTTATTTTTTTCTTTCTTTCTTTATTTTATTTAAAGTCTTTTCTATACCGCGCTCTTCAAAATCAGCTCAGTTTACAGATAACAGCAGTTTTGTTCAGATACAGGTAGCGCCCGTACTGGCCTTACAGAAAACAGGGTTATTCAACTTGGGTTAACTGGGGAAATTATATATACAAGCTCTAGGCTAAGGCAGTTTACAGTTTTAGGTGACTATATGCATGCTCCTGCTGGGAGTCAGGTAGTGCGCTACTGTGCAGCGCTGGTGGCGTGTATAGTAGGTAGTTTGGGGTGGCTGCGGATGGGTGGTTGTTGTGTGGTACCATAATGCTGCAGGAAAAGGTGGTGTTTTAGTGTTGTGTTGGCTATGAAAAAATAAAATCAACGAAATGCATGCATTTTTCCCAATACATCGCCTAAAAAAGATTCCAGGCTTTCAGATCACCTGGGGCAAGAAAGTCTCCCAGGGAGCTATGCTATTTGCAACAATTGCATCTCATCAGCTGTACATGGTACAATACACATAACACCCTCCTTCAGAAAGGACTAGCCTCCTCTCTGCCTGCTCAAATATAATCTGAGCTGACTTATTTTGGCTGAAGCAGATGAGTATGGGACTCATTCATTCAGCACATGACTATGTTTTTGACACATCTAGGATATCAGCATCAGCCATTGTGACTAGAGGACTATAGGCATTCGGACTACAAGAGGAGATGCACACCAAGTCAGCAGATGCAGCTTGTATTGGGGACACCTTTTGGTGACAACCACCTAGCAGCATCTTTCTACTACTACATCCAAATCTGCTCATTCTCCAAACAAATTGGTACAAATCTGTATAAGAGAGTCTCTTCCTTCAGAAAAATAATTTCTCTCTCCTTTATCTGGTAGTCTCAATGAGCAAAGTATCAGCCTTACCCCTAGGACTAAATAGCTTGTTCCTGGCCAACCCAAATAAATTTCCTCTTTCTGACTGATCCAGCCAGTGCATTTACAAACCCAAACCCTGCCCTACCTACTACTAATAACCATTTGTATATCATTACAAGGTGTACACAGAGCTGTACATATAGATGTAAGACACAGTCCCTGCTCACCAGAGCTTACAATCTAATCAAGAGGAAAATATATCGCAAAACTGGGGACTAGAGTATGGCAAAATACACAAATAGTGGACAAAAGAATGAGGAGCATTAGGATCCAAAAGCAGACTGCTCCAGTTCCCTTTGGGGCGAGGACACCGATGCCCCCCACCGAGACCACAAGCTTATGCAAGGGCTTAGGGAGAGGGAAAGCAATTACTTACCTGTAACAGGTGATCTCTGGGAACAGCAGGAATTAGTCTTCACATATGGGTACGTCGGTACCGACGGAGCCTGCGCGGGAATGCTCCCCAGCATCCAATCAGAAAGCTTTTGGGAGCATCCCACAGCGCCTGCGTGCTGCCTTCCCGCCTTTCCAACTGTCTCTCCTCAGTTAGTTTTCAGAGCTGAGACAAAGAGAGAGAAAGAAAGGAAAGGAAGAAAGAGAGATACAACTCCTAGGGGAGGTGGGTGGGTTGTGAAGACTAATTCCTGCTGTTCCCAGAGATCACCTGTTACAGGTAAGTAACTGTGCTATCTCCAGGAACAAGCAGGAATGAGTCTTCACATATGGGGACTCCTAAGCTAAGATGCCTGGAGTCCTAGCATGCAGGGGACTGACATGCCATACCTCATACTGCCAGGCATCCTGAGGATGGAGGGTAGGAGTTGAAGAGAAAAGAGCTGTGGGAAAACAGCTAAGTTAAGAGAGGACTACAGGTCAAGAGTCCTTCTATATATGAGAATTACCATGAATACATATTGAAAAAGTAGAGAGATTCATGATATCTACTGTGGATCCAGTAGAGGAACTTCAAGGTGACCTCACTGAAGTGAAGGTGACAACTCACAGGAGAACAGTGAAGGTCAAACTGTGGAGTGAAGGTAACCCCAGGATTGAACTGGGGTAGCAGAAAAACCGGCAGGTCTTCAGTGGAAGCTTTATGAGAAAAGCTGAAACACTCCTTTAGCTACAGGGTTATTTATATTTAGGAGCAAAGGAGGAAGACTGACCGACTTAAATAAATGAAGAAGTCCTTGAGGGAAGAAAGGTATAGGAAAAAACCTGTATTCCCAGGAAAAGGACAGGTGTCTGGGGGGGTGGAACCTCAGACGTACTACAGATCAGCCATGACAGTCTTAACTGGCATGGATCTCCAGTGATATCGAGCCCTTAGGGACATTGGAGAAGCTGTAGGTACCCCAGGAGTGGTTGTGTGCGTAATACCCCCAAACATGCTGTGGAACAGCATGAAGAGGGATAAGCCCTGACTGGAACCCATAGGAAGGTAATACTTATATGGGTAGAGACCGTCAAAAGATAAGTATGTGAATACATATCTAGTTATAAAAGAACTCGACAGAGAGAGAGATATATAGGTATATATCCATATATCCATATATATATATATGGAAAAAAAATATATATAGATACGCAACACTTAGGGATATATATCCCTCCATGACGAGAACTAAAGGCAGAGGATATGCACACTCAGCTGACCAACCTATACATCGAAAGATATATAGGTCCAATAATTGTCTACGATTGGCTTCACATGAGAAATGTGAACAAGAAAGATTCAGGTGACAGCAAGAGGTGGAACCCCTTTGAAAGAATGTATCCAAGAATCTTTCCCTCCTGGTAACAAAGATGCAGAATGTATCTAACAAGATGACCAGGATGGTTACATGAAAGACAGAGGATATTGTTACTCTGTAGCAGCAAGCCTTGAGTCTAGTATAACTGTATTCAAGTGAGTGGACAGGGACAACACATAGAGGGGATACTGAGTGATCCTTTGAAGGAACCAGGGATACCCTGGGTTCCTGGCATAACTATGTGCTGTCCATGAAGGTGCAGCTACAGAGAAAAGAACATATTCCGTATAGGAATTGGCTAAGTCTCTATGCTTTCATGTAAAGGAGTTTTATGCTCTTTGTTTTAAAGAGAAAATAAAAAGAGCTGAAGAACCCCTACAGCCATGAGGGAGATGACTGCAAGGCCTTCTGCAACCCTGTAAGAAGGCATTAGAGAGAAAACTCCATGCTCTCTAGCAAGGGCCCAATAGTTGAAGAGCTCCTCTGAGGATTGCAGAGAGCATCATGCAGGAGAAAGAGTTGTCTGATAGAGAGGTGGCAGGCATAGGAAGTATGCTGCCAATCCCAAGGGAAAAGTGTTGATAAAGATTATCCAAGAAGATGTTCTTGGAATCACTACCAAGACCAGACAGAAGTGGGAAGGATAGCCCTGGAGACTTGTGAAGAAGTACCAGAGGGCCCACTAATAGGCTCCTGCAGGGGCAAATGCTGATGGACAACAGCAGAATCTTTCTATGTAGAGATGTCCAGTGAACGCCCTTTTGCTTGTAAATGAAAGATGTTTTCCAGTTGGTGTGCTGCGAAGGGTCTTGACCCTTCAGCACTATCTGTGGAGTCCTTAATGGAAACTGAACTGCAAATTTGAAATACAGACCTTAAGGTTAGAGACAGACAAACAGACCAAATGTGGAGAAACACATGTATCTGTCTGAGGAACTGTCCAAGCAAAAGGGAGGGGAGTCAATACAGAGAGAGAATTCCACACTGGCAATAGAAAGACTAGATAGGCTGACGGAGAAGCCTACCAGTGTGATAGCACCAGTCTTATGAGGGAACCCTGATAAGAGGGTAGGGACAGAAGAGCTGAGAGGAGACGTACCAGGTGGTAAGTCTGTGGAAGGAGAAATTTCAAGCTGGCACAGAGACTATCATCTGATAGTTAGGAAACTCCCTCTTCCTGGTGAGAGGAAGAGGAGCAATCTGTGACTTATAGCCTGAAAATCCTGACAGCTCAAAAAAAATATAAGTACTAAACAATGGATGTCTTGGGGAGGAAGGTATGATAGGAGTTTTCCTACCTACTGGGGAAGAGAAAGGCTTAGAAGAGCCTTGAGACACAGGGAAGTCAGTGAAGCACTGAGCAACCTGTCGAAGAGACTCATTGAAGAGATTGTCTCCAATACAAGGAGTGTTACCCAGTCTCTGTTGTGCCCATATGTTTAAATCTGAAGCTTGGAGCCAGGCTCTACGTCGTGCCCCTATGGCTATAGCAGAGGTTCTGTTAGCAGACCCAAATGAGTCTAGGGAAGCACGAGATAGAAACCAAGAGAGTAGTCTGCAGTCTTGGGTTCTGCAAGGAAAGGAGTCAAAAGATGTAATTTCTTTGTGACCTCCTGAAGAGAAAGACTCATATAGAAAATATATGAGAGAATTCTTGTTGACAGCATGGATGTCTGGAAGATTTGACATCCAAAGGCATCCAGTGTCCTAGACTCACGACCTGGAGGGCAAGAAGAATGCTTCTTCTTACTTCCCACCTTCCTCAAGGCTGAGTCCACTACAAGGGAATGATTTTGAAACCCTGGAGGGGGCACCTGATATAAAAGATCAGTTGCTCTAGAGGGTGGGGGGGGGGGGTACCTTTAAAAGGTGCTTCCCACATTCTCAATAAAAGATCCTGCAAGGAATAATGCAAGGGAAGCATTATGTTTGCCTTTGCCTCAGAAGAAACAAAGGCCTGTGTAGGATCACCAGGGATAGAAATGGAAAGTGATCTTGCCATATCCAGAAGGAAATTCTGAAAGGAAGGCTCTCCAAAGAGAACTTCCCTTGGACAGGTCAGATCTGAAGATCTAGCCTGAGCACCGAAGAGTTTATCTGCACGGTGCAAGACAGAATCCTTAAAGGATGTATGCTGGTACTGGGGATCAAGACCTGTGAAAGGCAGTACCGCATCGTCCATGACAGGTATCGACTCCAGACTTGGAATCGAAAGGAGTGATCCTGTTGAAAAAAGCATGGGCGCAGAAGACTGCAATGCTATTGCAGGTACCGGTACCGGCGTGGATACCGGTAGGAGTATCGGTATCGGGGGTGATACCGACATCGAAGCAGTCATCGGTGGCAGCTCAAGCGGTACCGAGGTACGGCACGGAGCGCCGATACCGAGCACCCGGCACCGATAGGTATCGGAACCGAGCCATGTCGGTACCGAGTCCTCCAGACTCGAGATTGATTCCAGACTTGGCATCGAAAGAAGCGAGTCTATCGATGCACGTCTGGAGGGTACCGACGTCGGTAATAGTATCGGTATGGAAGCCGATACTGGAAAGTCAAACTGGTCCTTAACCAGCGGTCCCAAGGGTACCGAGGAGGCCAGATGACGATCCTTGGTGAGGAGCGTTACGTCCAACACCGGTGCCGATGCCGGGGAATCGGTACCGCTCGAAGCGGATGCCGCCACCAAACATGGCTCAGGTATGTTCTGTGAGAGGTGAGCCCCAGGAACAACCTGAAACCCCTTAATGCTTTGGAGGCCGAAACCTCCCGCGGGGTTCTGAGCCAGGGGACCCTCGAGGGCAAGGCCGGAGCCGTCTACATGCTGTGCATGAGACTTGCCACTCGAGGACTGGCTAGTCTTCACAGACTGTTTGTGGGTTACCTGATCCTGTGAAGGGGAGGAAATGGTCGATGCCCCTATACCAGAAGGGACTCGGGTATCGAGGAAGACTCGATGTGGAACCTCTCCTTTCACCAAAGTGCAGCCGAACGGCTCTGGAGGAAAAAGGTCAGGACCCAAACAGGTCAGACACCAATTTCTGGAGTCCAAAAATAAAGTAGTACCGCCACAGTTTAAACCTTTCCTGGAAGAAATGGTTGGCGGTTCCATGGTGGACATGGAGAGGCCTGGGAAAAGTTAAGACACTGAGGGAAAAAAATTCCCTGAGTAAAAATAAGAAAAAGAAAAGAAAAAACACCGGCAGTGAGACAGGAGACAGCCGCGACCACAGAAAAAATAAGGATAAAAAGAAACTTTTCAGCGGTGACAGGAGAACGTCCTGCCGGCTCCGCGGAAAAAACGAAAACTGAGGAGAGACAGTTGGAAAGGCGGGAAGGCAGCACGCAGGCACTGTGGGATGCTCCCAAAAGCTTTCTGATTGGATGCTGGGGAGCATTCCCGCGCAGGCTCCGTCGGTAACGACGTACCCATATGTGAAGACTCATTCCTGCTTGTTCCTGGAGATAAAGCCAGATAGCTGCCACAAGTCCTTCAGCAGGAAAATTGTAGGATAAGCAATAAAGGCAGCAAAATTGGCATGTGGTCCTGCACTGTTGAAAACATGCCTCAAAGCATCTCTATCACGCTCAGGCAAAGCGAGCCAGTCGTGGAGCCGCAAAAAGCACAGCACTGAGGACCCGGCATCATAGAAGAGTTGTCAAGTGGCAAAAGAAAAAAAAAACTGCAACTGAAAAAAGCCCACAGCGAAAATGAAACCCTTGAATAGGAAAAGGAGTCCTAGCACCTGACAGGCCGGCAGGTGCAATCCGAGAAGGGCTGCCCTAGCAGACCTGGGAAAGCCTGGCTGCTGCAAGAGCTGTCTCAACATTTTTTTTTAACTGCTTTACTGCAAGCCACAAAGGAGCCAACTAAAAAAGGAAAACACAAGAGCAGGCAGATAGAGGACAGTAAGAGAGAAGGAAGTGGCCAGACTGACTGACCCCCTCCCCTCAGGGCCCTGTGGGATTTTCCTGTCCACTCTCCATGGATAACAGGACTGGACCCAGGGCAGATATTGGCTCAATG
Source organism: Ichthyophis bannanicus (assembly GCA_033557465.1). Taxonomy (NCBI): domain Eukaryota; kingdom Metazoa; phylum Chordata; class Amphibia; order Gymnophiona; family Ichthyophiidae; genus Ichthyophis; species Ichthyophis bannanicus. Next base: position 259,759,237 of record CM066044.1, read on the forward strand.
GGACAAGGGCAGTAGTGGGATTCAGCTGGTTCACACCGGTTTGCCCGAACCTGTTCCTAAAATTTCCTGAGTTTGCCAAACCAGTGCACTGAAAGACAATGAATCTCTAGTGGCCCTGTGGCCCCGATCCCCCTACCTGACAGTATTTTGATGGCATTGGTGACAATCGCGGCATCAGGAAAAGCCCCATATGCTATCAAAATACTGTCTGAGGCCGGTGCCCCGACAGATAGTAAATTCCTGGTGGCCTAGCAGTCCGGATCCTCCCTCCCTTAAAAAGAAATAGACCTGGTGGCCTAGAGGCCCTCTGGAACCCCACGCCCTTGCTAACTAGCAAACAAAATAGGCCTAGTGGCCCCTTAACCACCACCCTCTCGGTATCTTTTGAAATGAGTGGGATCACTGCCTATGCACCCCTGCTCGTGGTCCACCATCTTAAAAAATGCCAGCACCTGGCCCCGTGTGGTACATCCTGGGATAAGATGCACCATGCAGGGCCAGGCACCGCGCTATTTTTGAAGATGGCGGACCACGAGCGGGGGTGCGTAGGCAGCGCTCCTGCTCATTTCGAAATGTACCAGACAGGAGTGGTTCAGGGGTTACCAGGTCTATTTTGTTTGTTAGTCATAAGGGGGGTAGGGGGTTCAGGGGGCCACCAAGCTACCATGTCTATTTGCTTTTAGTCGAAAGAGGTATAGGGGGGTTCAGGGGGCAACTAGGCCACCAGGTATATTTGTTTTTAGGTCGGAAGGGGGTGGAAGGTTCAGGGGACCACTAGGCCACCAGGTCTATTTTCTTTTTAAGGGAGGTGGGGGGGGGGGATCTGGACCATTAAGCCACCAGGGATTCATTATGTGTCGGGGCACTGGCCCCCAACAGTATTTTGATGGCATCAGGGGCTTTTCCCAATGCTGCGATTGCCCCTGATGTCATCAAAATACTGTCAGGTGTGTGTGGGGGGGGGGGGGGAATCAGGGTGCGGCAATCCGCTCATACTGACCGATACAGAACCGGTTCCTAAGATTTTTGAATCCCACCACTGGACATGGGTGTACCCCACGCTCCAAGAAATGTTGTACCCACAAGTCTCAAACACACAGGCCACAAAGCCCATTATCTGGGCCAGAGGAAACAGGCCTATCTGCACTGCTGCACCAGTCAACACACCTTACCTTCTGCTGGGAGGCAGACAATCCTGGCTTTTAGCAGTGCTGCACCACTGTATATACTAGTGATGCAATCACAAAGTTGGCTTTAGTCTTCCTCCACCTGCTAGGTGAGGAGCACACTCATCTCATCTAGACCAGTCTAGCAGATGACAAAGAAATGACTAACAGACTTAAGGTTTTTCATTACACAGACTAAGTGAAAAATGGCTCTCACCTTTGAGAGGTCTGAGGGCTGACCGTAGGCGACTTTTGACCAGCACCTTGCCATCTTGGAAACCATAAAACTCTTCCTGTGGGAGAAATACAGGCTGTTAACCACTGATGAGGAGCATGAACATAAGTATCAGACTCTCAATTTATTTTATTTTGAAACCATATCTATACCGCAATTTCCGAGGATCAAATGCGGTTTACAATTAACAACATTTTTGAAGAGTGCATGAACAGTTGCATTCTTCAAGTACTTGGAACAGAAAAGAACTATGTGCATGAGTTTAAATGTGCTGCGTGCTTAACAGTGACAGCAACAAACATTCATTTGATTCAATGTGCATGTGAGAGCTTTTGCAATGTATTACCATCTGATATCAATGAGAGCTGTGTTGGTCAGAATGATAAATGAGGGGAAGATGTGTGAAAAGTGGATTTAATAAAATTTGGTTAATGTTATACTGGAAAACCACTGTGTACTATTTTTATGCTTGAATACATTTTGTACGTTCAGGACTGAGCCACCGATCATTACATTAATGTAGAGTCACACTTAATAAAAATTAAAAAACAAGAAAAACACACATACACACAATAGTGTGAACCATGGAGGAGCTGCCTGACCCTATTGCCCTTATCTGCAGGCTGCCCTGAGCATGTGTGCAGGTTGTGTTTAGTGTCCAGACCCCCTGGCTCTGGCACCTCCCTTCCCCCAACATGGGGTAACACACTCCACAATGGCTATGGTGCTGTCCAAACCATGATGAGAGGAAGGAATGAGAGGTGGGGCCCATCTCAGGTGGGGCCCATCTCAGGTGGGCCATCCATCCCTCCCTCCCTCCCTCCCCCACCCCACCCCACGTCCTGTACTGTGCTTTCTGCAGCCTAGGTGAACAGGTACCCTTGGCACCTCAGGGAGAAGGGGTTCACCTATCTCCCCCCCCCCCATAGTGGATGTCTTGCCTGATCCAAATGTAAGGTCCCCTGCATCTCCAGATGCCACATTTTAACCCTATTTCCCGCAGTTAAGGACGCAGCACATACTCTCTACATGTCTTTGCTTTGCTGATTTGCATGTCCCACCCTTTTGTACTTAGCCCCTATACTCTGAGCTGTGCAGGCAGTTGGGCCCATTCCTGGTCAATCCTCTGTATTCTGAGCTGGCCAGCTGAAACCTTCCTGCATATGCGCTTGGGGCACAGTTCCTACTGTCCACAGTGTTTCCTTTGCCCCCGCCACCCTATTATTGCACCACTGCTTTCCTTTCCCCAGACGCATGGTATGATCGCATGCACTAGTGCCATGCATTTGCTACTACCACAACTCACAATGCCCCTTGTCTCTACCACAGCTGCTAGGAACGTGCAAATTTTGCATGTTAACCTCGCACTCCCTGCTGTACTTTAGTAAACAAGCCCCTAAGAAAAAGTATTTAATATTGGGAATTCATTTGATTCCGTTTCAAAGATGCCTGAGAATGTTCAGGCTCATGAGTTTTTAAACTGTTAGCTAAGGTTGTATTTTTCCTAAGCTGAAGAGAGCCGATTATTCTTCCTACTTAAGGTTGGCAATCTCAGCTATTTTAACACAATTTACCCCCTATATTGTAAAGTGAGCTTGATTCAAAACTAGCTACAGCCTAGCTTAGAAGATCCCCTTACACACTGTTCCTGCCGAGATAATCAAAGGGGTAAGAGAATCTCTACAAGCCGCTCTTCTCTTATCAATTCTTCTTTAGAAAAAGGTGATTTTTCCAACCAATTTTAAGCAGGCAATCATGTAATTTTATAAAAAGTGTTTCCAATTCAGTAGAAAGAAACAATTTATTGTTTAATATTTTCTATTTATGGGAAAACAAATAAAGCAAATTGTAATCTCCCAATTAAATGAGTATTTGGAGGATACAGTAGCCTTTGGACAATCAGTGTTCTGTTTTAAGCACAGTACTGAAACCACTCTTTTGGATCTAATGAATACCTAAAGTCTGAATAAAGGACAGGACTGTGTAACTGTACCGTTGAATCTCGTTGCTATCCGTCTTTGACACGGGTAACCTTCAAATTCTGCCTATGGGTATGCTTCTCAACCTTTTCCTGGAGGAACACCTAGCTAGGATAGCTACAATGAAAACACATGACAGATATTTGCAAATCAGAGGCCTCCATGAAACAGACTTCTCTCATGAGTATTCATTGCGGATATCCTGAAAAGCCAACTGGATAGGTAGGCCTCCAGAAGAGGGTTGAAAAGCACTGGTCTATAGTGTTGAAAACAATTTGTTGGGATAGAAGCTTCTCTGCAAGGTCAAATTTAGTGTTGGGTTCCTCAGGGATTAATGTGTACATGTGGCCCCATCCTCAAGCTTTAAACTTTGGCTGTGCACTCCCATAAACAACCACTGTTCATGTTAAATTAATTTTTCCCAATTTTTGGGCATTCTTCATGTTCGTTTCTTCTGTGTGCATCTCCTAATATAAAACCGGAGGTCATTGTCCTTTTCTATCTTAAAATTATTCTCTTCATTCTAATGGCTTTCACTACTATTTATTGGCCACAGACAAGTACCTGGTTCCCATTATGCCTCAAAGCTGTCCTGATGCTAATGACCATTACCAAGCCTGCACCATCTTCAGTTCAGGTAGGCCTTATAAATACTGCAAGTCTAAAACAGAAGACTTGCTTAATTCAAGATCTTTTTACGCTATACCAGTTAGAAAGCCTTGCTGTTAGTGAAACCTGGCTTAAGGAAGGCTAGCATAAAGACAGATATCCACCTACACATTTCTTCTCTAGCCATCACACATATAAACGAGGTGGTGGTGTTATACTTCCAAACAAATTGGAACTGTAGAGGAGTTACCTCTTCTCCAGGATTAAAAGCTTTGGCAGTGAGAATTGATGGCCCTCTCTCAGTACATTAATTAATATGACACTCCATCAGTTTCTGTTTCTCTTACAGACCTCTCCCCTAGCTCTACCCCCTCATACACTCCGTTCACTTAACGTCTAGCTGTAAATCTACCACAAATCAAGGACTCTGATGTCCCTACATACCCTTTATACATAATTTACCTGTTTATGTTTATTTAGATTTGATATACCGCTCAGGCCCAGAGGCATTAGAGTGGTTTACAATACTATATCATTCAAGAAATAAGAAATATAAGTTTGCTTGAAAAAATCTCCTGCATGCCCCCCTTCACCCACTGCTCTATGTAAAACTCTCAAGTTGCACTGTAAAATGCTTTGATTATGAGCTAAAGCGGTATAAAAATCCCGTTAAATAAATAAATAAAATAAAAGAGACAGAAAATGGAGTAACGGCCGGACCCACACTGGTCGGCAGGCACCGGCAGCACCGTTCACATGCGAACAAGCCTGTCCAATATAGCCCTTACCACACCACACCACACCACACACCCCCCCCAGACCGCCCCCCGCCCCCTCCCGCGGACTTGCAAGGATAAACCAGGAAGGGAATGGGTCGCCCCTACTCCCAAATAATCTCTAGCATCAATTGGTCTTGCTTAATTTGGACCTAAGCTGAGTAGAAGAGTTGCAGACACCCACCAATCTTGTCCCCTGCTTGGGTCTCCCTCGCCTCATTGCAACTTCTTCGCGGGTCCCCTGGCAGAGGAGAAATATTCCCTGCCTGCTTCTTTGCTACGAAACGAGAAATTCCCCTTCACGGGGTAATAACTCCTCTGAAAGGATGTGAAGGGCATTGCCTCCCAATCCCCAGAAATGACCTCCAGAGCATGCCCTGAGGAATCAGACTCTGAAGATGCAGACTCCCCTAGCTGCTCCAGCTGGTTCCTAGATCTCTTGGCCAGGGGTGTCCCCCAGGCCTCTAGAAGGGGGAAGCAATTCCAACTGACACCCGATCCAGGCCTGTCTGCCTGGGTGGTCTCCTTCGCTCCCCAGCCCTGCTTTAACAGGCCTGGTGGGGCAACAAAACAAATTCAGGCAAAAAAGGCATTTCTGTGCCCTGATCCTGAGCCTCTGCCTGAATGCGGCATTTTTTTAGACTTAGAGGATGACTCAGAGGCCTTTCCAATCCCAGGCTTGTCCCCCGTAGCAGTACCTTGCAAAATGGATGCTTTTCCTGTGCTCTTCAGAACGCGTGGTTTCACTACCTGGTCCGCTGCTGATTCCCCCGTTACCTTGACCATTTCCGCCTTCCCAGAGGAACGGCCAGTGGAATCAAGGGCCACCGCTGCTGATCTGCTCTCCTCAGAGCAGATTCTGCAGCTGACAACACCCGCCTGCCTGGTCCACAGGCCACGCAAGCCTATTTTCCTGCCAACATGTTCAACCACGTGCTCCCAAGCAGCCTCGCCCCCAAACTCACCAAATGCCAGAGAGGAGAAGAATCTCTGACCTGCCTCGAGCCACAAAGCCACACCAGTTAACAACCCACAGTACCCCAAACTGGAACAAGGGGAAACAAAGTACACTCACCAATCGCCAGAAGACAGGAGAAGCATGATCCCAGCTTCCTACCTCTCAATTCAGCAATGACGGCAGGGGGTGGCAGATCAGTAGGGAGGGACCGGGGGCACCTGGGTTTTCACCCAAGGCACCAATGAGCCCATCACCGTTCCGAATATTTCGCACTGCTCATAGGGATAGAGGCCAGCTTTCGCTCGTGCTACAATCAGGTCTCTTTTCCTCTCCTTAGCTTTCTTTAAAAGTCATGGGATTGGAGGCAGTGTAGTATTGTGGATCAGAAACTGGTTAAAAGATAAAAGGCAGAGAGTAGGGTTAAATGGCCAATTTTCTCAATGGAGAAAAGTAAATAGTGGAGTACCCCAGGGATCTGTTCTGGGCCCACTGCTTTTTAACAATCATAAATGACCTGGAAATGGGAATAATGAGTGAGGTGATCAAATTGGCAGATGAGACAAAATTATTCAAAATTGTTAAAACCCAAGAGGAAGAATTACAAGAGGACCTTGATAAATTGGAAGACTGGACATCCAAATGGCAGATGAAATTTAATGTGGAAAAGTGCAAAGTTATGCACCTAGAAAAGAACAACCCAAACTTTGGTTACACGATGCAAGGTACCACCTTAGATACCACCACCCAGGAAAAAGATTTAGGCGTCATCGTGGATAATAAGTTGAAACCCTCTGCCCAGTGTGCAGTGGCAGCCAAGAAACCTAATAGAATGCTAGCAATCATAAGGCAAAGAATGGAGAATAAAACCAAGGATATTATAATGACTCTATCATTCCACGGTTCAACCACACCTTGAATATTGTGCGCAATTCTAGTCACCATATCTTAAAAAGGATATAGCGGAATTAGAAAATGTACAAAGAAGAGCCACCAAAATGGTAAAGGACATGGAAGGATACCCCTATGAGGAAAGGTTTAAAAGGTTAGGGCTCTTCAAATTGGAAAAGAAAAGGCCGAGGGGAGATATGATAGAAATCTATAAGTTAATGAATGAAGTGGAACGGGTTAATATAGATCGGTTGTTTACGCCATCAAAAAGTAGAAAAACTAGGACACGCAATGAAGTTAATGTAACCATTTAAGACTAATAAGAGAAAATATTTTTTCATTCAACACGCAATCAAACTCTGGAATTCGTTACTGAAGGATGTAGTAAAAGTTGTTAGTGTAGCTGGGCTTAAAAAGGTTTGGACAAGTTCCTAGAGGAAAAGTCCATAAACCGCTGTTAAAGAGGACCTGGGAAATCCACTGTTTATCCCAGGACAAGCATTGTGGAAGCTGTGGACTTTGGGTACCTGCCAGGTACTTGTGACCTGAATTGGCCACTATTGGAAAAAGGATACTGGACTTGATGGACTTTGGTCCGACTCAGTATGGCATTTCTTATGTTCCTACCTAAAAGCCTAAATTTGGCCTCCAGAACCTCCCTACCACACTTTCCTAGGTCATTGGTATCAACATGTACCAAGACAGCAGACTCCTCCAGAGTGTTATCTAAGATCTTGTCTATGTGGCGCATGAAGTCTGCTACCTTCGCACCAGACAGGCATGTTACCAGGAGACACTCATGTCTACCAGCCATACAGTTATATGCCTAATGATCGAATCACCAACCTCCTTGATGCGAAAGGGTTTTACATCACCTGGAGGACAGGTCCTAGCTACAGCATCACTTCCTGCCACACCATGGTGATGCTCTGTCACGTGACCTCTCTCCTCTATGGCAACAGAGAAGCTGCCAGACTAGAGGTGGGACTTTAGTACTATGTCCCTGTAGGTCTTGTCTATATACCATGCTGTCTTCCTTATGTCCTCTGTCTGCTATTCTAGCCTCCAGAGATTGGACTCGATCCCTGAGAGCAAATAGCTCCTTGCGCCTAGTGTACAAGACAGACCCCTCACCAACTGGGAGAAAATCATACATGTGACACTCAATGCAAACAACTGGAAAGCCCCCATCTTGCTGCTGGACTGCTGTCTGCATCTTAGTTTTAAGGTTTGTTCAGATATTAAAGTTATTTACTTACTTAGGTTTGCTGGGGAAATTTATACTAATACAACCTTATCTTATGTGTTAAATGGACTTTGTTCACCTCAAGAATAAAATCTCAGGTCCTTAATAAATGTATTCCTGATGAGGATAACCAGCCACACCTGACAGTGATTACGGGCACCACCACCCCTTTAACGGATGTATAAAATAAATCCTGGTTTGCTAGAGTACATTAAGTTCACTATGGCAATGTAGCAATCCACACTTTTTTTGAGATATGAAGATGGTCAGAACGTTATTCATAACATTAAGATCCAGTAAGGAATATTTCAGGGAGATTCCCTGTTACCACTTCTGTTTTGTTTGGTACTTAATCCAATGAGTACTCTCATTAACTCTTTGGGATGGATTTAGCCTGAATCATGATGATGCAAGTATTAGCAGTAAATTTGAGAGACTAAGATCATACTCCATATACCCTGGCTTAGAAGTGATGTTCACAACTGTCATGGTATCTGCAAAATTAACCCACTTGGAGAAACAGCCCCGAGTGTAAGAGCCTATAAAGCTAAGATTATCCCGGGGAGGGAGGGAGGGAGGGAAAGAAAACTTAAAAGCTGGCTTGCTACACATTGCCCTCATTTGTGCTTCTAAGGTAAAGTCTTACCAATTTCCTGGGCTTCACTCACTATCTCCCTCTCTCTCATGCCCCAAGGCTTCACTCAGTATCTCACATTTCCCCCCCAACCCCAAGGCTTCACTCAGTATATCTCTCTCACAGCTCCCCCCAACTCAGGCTTCCCCTAGTGTCTCTTCTCTCATGATTCTCCCCAACCCAAGCTTCAGTGTCTCTCTCATGGCCTCCCTATCCACTCCCTCTCTCAGCCACTACAGCTAGATGCAGCTCCTGGATAACAGCGCAGTGCACACTTCTCCCACCACGATTGGATCTGTGTACAATTGCACCCCACTGTAGAGGATGTTTAGGTGATCTCATGGTTTCAAGGCTCAGAGATCCCCCTAAACCTCCTCCACTACAGGACTCAACAGTGCAGAGCCAATCATGGTGAGTGAATAGAACAATGTGCCATACTTCAGCAGCAGTCCATAGCAGCAGCTTCTCTTCCACTGGTGGGAGATGCGGTCCCTGCTTGTCAGAGCTCTCTCAAAATCATGGGCTATGATCTTTGTTGTGATCACAGCAGCGGCTGTCATCTTCCCCAGTGGGGAGTGGGGTTTCTGCTGGCTGCAGCTTTCCAGAGCATTTAAACCTAGGCACCAGGATGCAATTTTAAGACACCATGGAGACCTGGCGCCCACGATTTGTCAAATCTTCGCTTTAAAAAAGACATTTAAAAGAGGCAGAACAGAAATAGAGAAAATACAGCCCTCCTTGTTCTGGAAGGAGGGGTAAGGCAAGCATAATTACTCACCTGTAACAGGTGTTCTCAAGGGAAAGCAGAACTCAGTCCTCACATATGGGTGGCATTGGCGCCGACAGCGCCAGTGTGGAGCATCAACCCAGCTTTCAAAGAAAGTCTTTGGGACAAGCTACCACACATGCATGGTCCCCTTCCTGCCCAAGGGTGCCATCTTGCTCTGTCAGATGACATAGCTAGGATGATAGTAAAACTTAAACAAGGTAAGGAGACAACAGGGGAGAAGGGAGGGTTGCGAGGACTGATTCCTGCTGTTTCTGGAGAACACCCGTTACAGGTGAGTAACTACGCTTCTCCAGGAACAAGTCAGTCCTCACATATATAAATCCCTAGCTCCAGGCTGCCAAGGACCAAATGAGAAGAGCGCCAACGCAACCATTCGGGTAGCCGTGAGTTGCAGAAAGTGAGTCCCCACTGAGGGACTCTGCAAGACCCTAGCATCCAGCAACACTATCACTCCCGTAACCTGAACACAGAAGGGTCAGAAGGCAGTTGTTGCCTACACCCCGAGATTATTATGGAATACTGCCTGGCTAAAGGCACTGTCCCTGCGGGACTCGCTCTCTAGGCAGTAGTGAGCTGCAAACGTATGAACTGCAGACCTTGTGGTGACCTGCATTTTTCCATCACCGGCACGGAGCGGAGGTTGGCCACAGACGTGGCCATTGCCCTTACATGATGCACTGTGATCTGGTGTTCAAGAGAGGCCCTCTTGCTCATAAGCGAGGGCAAGTCAGTACGCCACCCAAGTGGACAGAATTCGCTTAGTCACAGGAAGCCCCAGTCTGCTGGAGTCATAAGAGATAAAAAGCTGAGGAACTTTGCGGTGGGCCTAGGTCCGCTGTAGGTAGAAGGACGGGGCCCGTTTGCAATCCAGTGCATGAAGCACTAGTTCCTCTCAGCTGGCGTGAGGCCGTGGGAAGGATCACCTCCTGGTTGAGGTGGAAGGGAGATACCACCTTCGAGAGGAATTTGGGATGTGTGCAGAGAACTATCCTGTTCTTATAGAATGTTGTATATGATAGATCTGCTCTCAGGGCCTGGAGTTTGCTCACTCTTTGAGCAGACATGAGGGCCACCAGAAAGACCACTTTTCACGACAGATGCCGCAAGTGACTAGGGGTTCGAATGGGAGCTTGGTAAGCTGGGAGAGCACCACATTGAGGTCACACTCTGCTGCTTGAGGACAGAGAAGGGGCTGGGATTACAAGAGGCCAGGAGAAACCTGGAGATCAGGTGCTGGCCCGAGAGGGCTTTCCCCTCGATAGTGTGATGGTGAGCGGCTATGGCACTCAGATGCACCCTCACTGAATTAGACTTTAGCCCAATATGGGATAGGTGCAGTAGGTAATGGAGTACTACTTGCAAATGGCAGGAGAAGGGGTTTCCCCCACCCTTTCCGCACACCAGGTAGAGAACCTCCTCCACTTAAAGGCATAGGCTTGTTTGGTGGAGAGCTTCAGGAGTCCAGCAGAATCTCCTCGACTTCTCTCAGAAGGTTGAAAGGGGCTAGTACTACCCCTTTCAACAGCCATGTTGTTAGTGTTAGAGATCCCAGGTTGAGGTGCAAGAGTGAGCCCCCCCCCATCCTGGGACAGGAGGTCTGGCACTCAGCTCAGCGGGACTGGAAGTGCCACTGACAGGGAGAACAGCAGTGGGAACCAGGGCTGCCTTGACCACTTAGGGGCAATTAGGATGAGTGATGCCCTCTCGCTCTGGACCTTGAAGAGGGTCCTGGCGACTAGGGGAGTTGGTGGGAATGCATAGAGTATGCCCTCAGACCACGAGATCAGGAAGGCATCTGCTGTCACTCTCTCCAGGTGGAGATGACGCGAGCAGAAGCGAGGCAGTTGTGCGTTATCTGGAGAGGCAAACAGATACATCATGGGCCTGCCGCAGAGGTGGAAGAGCCTCTTGGCCACCCTGAGGTTCAAGCACCACTTGTGCAACCGAAGGACTCTGCTCAGCCTGTCCACTAGACAGTTGTCCTGGCCCGAGAAGTAGACTGCTCGCAAGAGCATGTCATTGCGAGCTGTTAAGGATAGGAGGGACACCGCCTCCTGGCAGAGGGAGTACGAGCCCGTGCCCCCCTTGCTTATTGATATAGAATATGGAGATTTGATTGTCCATCTGAATCAGTATGGACCGGTGTCACAGGCGGTGGCGGAATGCTCAAAGGGCTAGGAAAACCCAGGAGATTGATCTGTAAGAATGATGACTCCTGAGACCAGCTGTCCTGTGTGCGGCGGTTCCCACAATGTGCCCCTCAACCCAGAAGGGAGGCGTCTGTGGTCAAGGTCCTTACCTCTCACCCACCCTAGCACAAATAGAATAAAACACACCAATTCTACCCACATACATCACCTATTTAACTAAAGAAAATTTCTTTGAACCTAAATTGAAACTGCAAACTGTATAGATGTAAACTGTATATATGTAAATTCATCCTGCAAGTTGTAAATAGTTCTATAGAGACCAATATTGTATCTGTTTATAGTTGCTCATGGTTCTATGTTCTATGTATTGTTTTATAGTTACATTTGGCACTATGTTCTATGTACTTTACCTTTGTTCTGATGTAAACCGCCACTGATCTTAGGAACTGGCGGTATATAAAAGTTTTGCAAATAAATAAATAAGGTCTTCAGGCACGGGCACCTGGAAGGGCATTCCCACTTGGAGGTGACAAGTTTTGCCACCAGTTGAGGGACCACCAGTTGACAGGTAACTCTAACCCTGTCCCATAGCTTGCCCATGACGTGAGTCCACTGTGAGTGGAGGCACCACTGGGCTGTCCGCATGTGCAGGCAGGCTGAGGGCGTGACATGGACTATCGAGGCCATAAGGCCCAGCAGGCAGAGGAGGATACGATCCGGCACTGATCGGCAGTGTAGTATCTCTCCTGCCAGTTGCCTGAAGTGTTCTGCCCTCTCTCTGGGGAGACTTAGACTTAGTATTCTTACCTAACATAATCCACAGTGACTACAATCCTAATTCCCTTGAGGTAACACCAGTACCCTGGTCCGACCACCACCTCATAAAAAGTCAAATTTCCACTCAGCAGACAGCAATCCCACAGCAAATAAACTCCACACAACCCTATAAATTCAAGAAATTTGACAGAGAAACCTTCTTAAAACAAACAACCCAACACCTATCCACACCTTCCCGCAACCTCGATGAAAGAACAAAATGGAATGACACAATATCAAAAGCTGCCATCCTACAGGTACACTCTCCACCCACCACAAAAAAAACCACACACACACACAAAACTACTCATGGTTTAAGCCCGAATTAAAGCAACTCAGAAGATCTACGCAAAGCAGAACGCAAATGGCGCCACTCCAAATCCACAACACACCAAGCACTATACATGGTCAAACTAAAACATCACCGAGATACAATAAATAATTTAAAGAAAGAACACTACTCCAACATTCTATCAAAGTCCATCAACCGTCCAAGAGAACTCTTCCAAATTATTAAATCCTTAATCAACAACAACCCAAACAATGAACCACTACCATAGACCCCCAAATTCTTGCTAATTTCTACAAAGACAAAGTATCACAACATATCCCAACACAATATATCCCAGATCTCCAACCCCCCTGCAGTAAATCATACATGGTCTACATTCTCCCTTACATCTATGGACGTACTGGAGAACATTATCACCAAAGTTAACACAACTACTTCACACCTTGACCCCTGTCCAGTAAGCTGGATAAAGGCAACGAAAACTGAATTCACCCCACTTATTCTCCCTATCAACACCTCCCAACAACTTGATTATATGCCTCCAGCCCTTAAACATGCAATAATACGCCCAATTCTCAAAACCAGTACAATGGACAAAAACAACCCCTCATCATACAAACCAAACTCTAGCCTTCCATTACTGACCAAACTAATTGAGAAAGCAATTCTAATCCAACTCCAAGACCACATAGGCTCGCATGCCCCCCTGGATGATCAACAATATGGCTTGAGGCCATACCATAACGTTGAGACACTCCTTACTGTCCTCTTCGACTGCATTCTACACGGCATTGACAACACTGAAAACGTGTTTCTGCTCCTATTCCTCGACATCTCCGCAGCCTTTGAAAGTGTAAACCACCACATCATGTTATCCAGACTACAACATATAGGCATCAATAACACGGTATTACAATGGTTCAATTCATACCTTTCAGAAAGAACCCAACAAGTTAAGATAAGCAATAACACCTCCAAAACCTATAACCAAGAACAAGGTCTCCCGCAGGGCTCCGTGCTCTCCACACTATTATTTAACATTTACCTGCAGCCCATCTGTTCCATATTTAAAAAATTCAAAATACTGCAAAAATGCAATGTGTGCCTTCGAGTCAGTCCTGACTCCTGGCGACCCAGAAGCTCCTGGGTTTTCTTGGCAGTGTCACCGGAAGTAGATTGCCAGGCCTTTCTTCCGAGGCAATGGAAGGTTAAGTGACTTGCCCAAGGCCACAAGGAGTGCTAGTGAGAATCGAACCCTGGTTGCTTGGTTGCCAAGCCAGTGTTCTAACCACTAGGCTACTCCTCCACTCCAAAATACTATATACCACATATATGCGGACGATATAATGATATGTCTCTCTTTCAAAATTAATAAGCCACCAATCCAGCAAATCACCGACTGCTTCACTGAACTACTCAACTGGCTTTCATCCCACAATCTTAAGATTAACTTCAGTAAAACCGGAGGTCCTCTATATAACACAAAATCAAAACTTCTCACCTCCTCCATCCATTAAAATTCACAACACAACTATATCTGTCAAAGAAGAGATAAAATACCTTGGTGTACTCCTAGATTGCACCCTGAACATGGCCACATTCATAAAACACACAAGAAAGATTTACTATAAGCTTAGACTACTAAAACAGCTCCACCCACTCCTCCACCCCACAGATTTCAAATCTGCACTTAATGCAATTGTCATCCCCCACTTCGACTATGCCAACTCTTTACGCCAAGGACTACCTAAGCAAACAGTAAGACCACTCCAAATTGCACAACACATTGCTGCTAGAATAACAGCAAACGCCAACCCAATTGATCACATCACACCAATCCTATCTAATTTACACTGGCTCCCGATACAATGCCGTACCCAGTACAAAATCATCGGAACCACCTTTAAACTAACAACATTTCACCATCCTACCTATCCTCTCTCATCTCTGGTGAAAAGAACACCTGTACCCAACGGGACTGCAATAAAAACAAATTTATAACAGCAGCAGACTACAGAAAGGCTAAAAAAAAATATCACAAACAGAGCATTTTCCCACTGCGCTCCCACTCTTTGAAACAAACTCCTGGACAGCTTAAGAGCTACAAAAAAACCTCTCTTCCTTCTGGAAAAAAAAAAACTTAAAACATATCTATTCTCACAACACTTTAACTCTATAACATAACTTCTGAGCATAACCTAGGCATCCTACACATCCAAGGAACAAAAGGCGGCGGCCTTCCGCAAATTAACAAACAAAAATACAGCGGAGGGCAATTTACCACGGCCTACCAAGGATGATTGGTAAAAACAACTTTATTGAAGACCCAACTTTACAAGTTTCGGCCAAAGGCCTTCATCAGGGATCTAAAAAACAGACACAAAGTAAACATAATGATAATACATAATAAAAATATATACATAAGTAACTATGTAAATAATTGAAAAAAGTTACCAGATAACCACATAGAAAGTGTATGGGACACGTCTATGGGGTGAAACAACCACTCTTCCCAATCTAAAACATAGTAAAAGTACATACATGAATAATACCACCTCTAAAAATGTACAGGGTATATATAACAAAGAACACGTATACATGACTAAAAAGAGGGAAAAGAAAAAGTACAAGATAAAGGAAAACAACAATAAAACACAGTTACTTACCTGTAACAGGTGATCTCTGGGAACAGCAGGAATAAGTCTTCACATATG
The DNA here is from genome assembly GCA_033557465.1 of Ichthyophis bannanicus. Lineage (NCBI taxonomy): Eukaryota > Metazoa > Chordata > Amphibia > Gymnophiona > Ichthyophiidae > Ichthyophis > Ichthyophis bannanicus. The sequence continues at coordinate 259,774,490 of CM066044.1, forward strand.
GGTATCGTAGGTACCGACGGAGCCTGCACGGGAACGCTCCCCAGCGTCCAGTAAGAAAGCTTTTGGGAGCATACCACAGCGCCTGCGCGCTGCCTTCCCGCCTTTCCCAACCGCCTCTCTCCAGTTCGAGTTTTAAAGCTGAGACAAAAAGAGAGAGAGGAAAGGAAAAATAGATAGAGAGATACAACTCCTAGGGGAGGTGGGTGGGTTGTGAAGACTTATTCCTGCTGTTCCCAGAGATCACCTGTTACAGGTAAAGTAACTGTGCTATCTCCAGGAACAAGCAGGAATGAGTCTTCACATATGGGGACTCCCTAGCTGCAGATACCAGGGGAAGACCCCAGGTTATGTGTCCTTGAAAAGGACTCTACCTCCCCCCATGGATCTCTGGCATCCAACCAGGGTAGGTGGATAGGAATTGATTAGGAATGGAACAGGTGTTTGAGAACAGCCTGACCAAACAAGGCATCCCGGCGGGAGTCCTTGTCCAAGCAGTAATGGGCTGTGAAGGTATGAACCGAGGCCCAGGTGGTCGCTCGACAGATTTGGTCGATGGACACAGAGTTTAGATGAGCCATTGAGGCAGCCATGGCTCTCACATTGTGAGCTGTGACATGGCCCTCCAGAGAAAGGTTTCTACTCTGGTAGGCGAAAGAAATACACTGAGCAATCCAGTTGGACAGTGTTCTTTTAGAGACTGGAAGTCCTAAATGAGAAGTATCAAAAGCAACAAAGAGTTGAGAAGACTTTCTATGTTGCTGTGTTCTTTCTAAGTAAAAAGTGAGAGCTCTCTTACAATCCAAGGTATGAAGATTCCTCTCTGCACTTGATGCATGAGGTCCTGGAAAAAAGACAGGTAAATACACCTCTTGGTTCAGATGAAAAGGTGAGACCACTTTAGGCATAAAGTGTGGATTGGTCCTGAGGACTACCTTATCATGATGAAACCTTGTATAAGGTGGATTAGCCACCAAAGCTTGCAACTCACTGATGTGGCGTGCTGAGGTGACTGCAATGAGAAAAATAACCTTCCAAGAAAGAAATTTCAAGGAGGTAGTGGCTAAAGGTTCAAAGGGTGGCTTCATAAGCTGGCCAAGAACCAGGTTTAAGTCCCATGCCACTGGAGGTGGTCTAATGGGAGGTTTAGTTAAAAGAAGGCCTCTCATGAATCTTGCTATAAGAGGATGAGAGGAAATAGGTTGTCCATTGAGAGGCTTGAGGGACGCTGCAATAGCACTCAAATGGACTCTTACTGAATTCGTTTTCAGACCTGCATGGGATAGATGCAGAAGAAACTCTAGTAGAGAATTCAGAGGTATTGCAAGAGGGTTTACACCCTTCCCTGAACACCAAATGGTAAATCTTTTCCATTTGAAAGCTTAGGAACGTCTAGTAGAAAGCTTTCTAGAGGCATGAATAACATCTCTGACTTGCTGGGACAGATGAAAATCTTGAAGGTCTAGGCCTTCAGCAACCAAGCCCTGAGATGGAGAGACTGGGGGTTTGGGTGCCACAACGTTCCTTCTTCCTGGGATAGAAGGTCTGGAGCAGAGCCCAAGTCCAGGGAGGGAGCTTGAGAGAGATGCAGAAGTAGAGGGTACCACACTTGGCGTGGCCAATGTGGTGCTATGAGGATCATGGTCCCTTGATCTCTCTGAAGCTTGAATAGTGTCTTGGGAATTAGGGGAATTGGTGGAAAGGCATAAAGGAAGTCTTGACCCCAGTGAAGGAGGAAGGCATCCTTGGCCTGAACTCCCTGACACGGGATTCTGAAACAGAACCGGGGAAGTCTGGCACTCCATGGACTTGCAAAGAGGTCTATGTCCGGGGTTCCCCAAATTCGAAAGATCCTGGCTACCTGGTCTATGTGGAGGGACCACTCGTGTGGAAGCAGAACTTGACTGAGTCTGTCCGCCAAGAGTTTTGAACGCCTGGAAAATATACTGCCAGAAGATGGATGTGATGCTGTCTGGCGAAGGCCCACAGTCGCAAAGCTTCGTTGCAAAGCGACAGAGAGCCAGTCCCTCCCTGCTTGTTTATATAGAACATGGCTACTTGGTTGTCCGTATGGATGAGGACTGTCCTGTAGCTGAGCAGGGAATGGAACACTCTGAGAGCTAAGAAAATTGCTCTGAGTTCCAAGAGATTGATATGCAGAGAAGTCTCCTGTGGAGACCAGATGCCCTGGGTGGAGAGATCCTGCAGATGAGCTCCCCAACCCCTTGGAGAAGCATCTGTTGTGAGAGTTGCTTGGGGTAGCGGTTGCTGAAAAGGGGACCCCAGCAACAGGTTTTGAGAGGACTTCTACCACTAGAGAGACCAAAAAAGGCGACTGGAGTTTGCTATTTTGTCTGACAGGCAACCTGATGCCTGAATCCATTGGGTGGACAAAGTCCATTGAGCTGCCCTCATGTGAAGGCGAGCATATGGAACCACATGCACGGTGGATGCCATGTGGCCTAATAGTTGTAACATCTCTCGAGCAGTTAACTGGGACTTTAACTGAATCTGGGAGGCTAACTGCACCAGACGAAGGCAACGGGCCTGAGGAAGATAGGCCCTTGCAGTTGTGGTATCCAGCAAGGCCCCTATGAACTCCAGAGACTGAGTAGGGGTGAGATTGGATTTTGGGATGTTTATTACTAGTCCGAAATACTGAAGGATACGCATTGTGCAGGTTAGACAAGTCTGGGCCTCTGACTGGGATGGGGCTCGAATGAGCCAGTCGTCCAGATATGGGAATACGAATATTCCTAGAGTGCGGAGAAATGCAGCTACTACTGCCATGCATTTCGTGAACACCATAAGAACATAAGATATGCCATACTGGGTCAGAGCAAGGTCCATCAAGCCCAGCATTCTGTCTCCAACAGTGGCCAATCTAGGTCATATGTACCTAGCAGTTTCCCCAAGAGACAGAGGCCAGACCGAAAGGAAGCACCCTGTATTGGTAGTGCTTTCCTTGAAAAAGGAACCGAAGGAACCTTCTGTGTGTAGGATGGATGAGGACATGGGTGTACGCATCCTTGAGGATCTAGAGAACAAAGCCAGTCCTGACTCTGAAGGTATGGAAGCAGAGCCCCTAGAGAAATCATTTTGAATTTCTCCTTGAATAGAAACTTGTTCAATTCTCTGAGTTGTTTCACCATGGTGTGAGGAGGAAGACTCAAGAAATGAAGCTTGTAGCCTTCCTTTATGATGGAGAGGGTCCATTGCTCTGCTGTGATTTGCTCCCATCTGGGAGCAAAGTAAGCCAACCTTCCTGGAATGGTGAGGGGCTGTGGTTTTTCCAGAGTTAGAAAGGCTAAGTTCTCTAGTTGCAAGTCAAAGGCCCTGAGGAGGTTGAGGCTGCTGAGCTGTGGTAGGCCTGGCAGCCTTTGACTTGGCCTGTTTAGGTGGTTGCTGACGCTTTGCAGCAAAACGACCTGCAGAAGATGTCTGCCCATGAGCAGGATAATATCTTCCCTTTTTAGAAAAAGATGTCTTTTTGAACAATCTTTTCTTAACAGGGGCAGAGGTAGACTTTGAAAGTCGATCCAAAGCAGAGTTCTCAGCATCCATCTGAGTGGCCTTTGCTTGCCAATCCCTGCCAAACAGGTTTTCACCTGTACAAGGAAGGTTTCCCAACTCATCTTGGACCCAGAGTTCCAAATCAGAGGCTTGTAACCAAGCAATTCTGCGTGCACCTATGGAAATAGCCGTGGCTCTGTTTACACACTCAAAAGAGTCAAAGGCTGCACAGTTGGAGAATTTGGAAACATCTTGAGCATGTTTGAGCCAAGTGAGAAATTCCTGCCTTTTATCTTCTGAAATAAAAGGAGCTAAAGTCTGCAGATGATCTGTGACTTTTTTTTAGAAACATCCCCATATAGAGACTTTAGGAGTTGATTCTGGCAGCAAGCATATTGGCCTGGAAAATCCTTCGGCCAAAAACATCTAGAGTCCTACATTCACGTCCTGGAGGGTTAGATGAGTGTCTCTTTGCACTCCTTATTTTCTTCATAGCAGACTCAACCACAATAGAGTGGTGAGGAAGCTGAGTCTTATGAAAACCAGGACAGGGAGGGACACGGTACATGGTGTCCAACCTACGAGAATGAGGAGAGGTTGTGAGAGGAGTCTCCCACATGCCCAACATGAGATCATAAAGAATCTCATGAATAGGTAAGGTAGCTGCTTCCTTAGGAGCCTTAGGATATTGCAAAATATCTAATTGCTTGGCTCTGGGCTCTGACTCAGAGGCCACTGTAATAGAGAGGTCTCTAGCCACTTCCCTAATGAAGTCTTGAAAAGACAAGTCCTCTGGAGGAGACATTCTTCGTTTTGGAGAAGCAGACTCCTGAGGAAGTAGTACCGGTGCATCGACAGAAGCCTCCGACTCAGAGTCTTCGGAGGAATCGAAGTATCGCCTGTCTGGATGCTCCTGTAAAGCCCGATACGCGTACCGAGTGGGATCGACATCGGGAGTAAGCGGTACCGGTTCGGTACCGATGGGCATCATAGGACAGGGTACCGTTGCAGTCAGCACCGAAGCCGATGTCGATGCAATCGGTACCGGCAACGGGGATTGTTGCAGTACCGAAGGCGTCGAAGCCTGCATGAACGCCGTAAGGGTGCGCTGCATGGATAGAATTTTCTGATCCATCGACGCCACCAAAGTCTGGATGTCGGTACCAGTGGAAGCCACAGGTACCCCAGAACACGGCAACAGGTGATCGGTCGAGGCCAAGCCATCTATGTCAACCTGTGACCCCATAGATAATGCTTTGGAAGCCGGAACTTCCCGCCGGGGTAATTTTGCCTGAGTGCAATCCTCGAGGACAAGCCCGGAGGCATCTCTATGCTTAGAGGGAGATTTGCCCTTCGAGGACCGGCTAGATTTATGTTTGGTTACCTGAGATCCATGGGAGGAAGCAGCAGCCCTGGAAGACGTCGATGCCACCGAGGCTGCATCAGAGGGAAACAGGGTACTGAGCTTGGCTGCTCGGTTCTGCCGACCTCTTTTAGACATCATGGTGCAGGACACACAATCCGTGATGGAATGGTCAGGACCCAAACATTTTAGACACTAATCATGGGTGTCGGTGACAGAAATAGTACCGCCACATTTTGTGCACTTTTTAAACCCGGAAGCGGGCTTCTCCATGAGGAGAAAATATTCAGGCCTAAGGCCCAAACTGAAAATGCACAGTTGAAGAAATAAAAGTTTTGGGGTTTTTTTTTTTTGAAGAAAGAAAGAAAAGAAAAGACCGGCGGTATCGGTCTGACGTCGAAGAAGGCAGACGCGACACAGAAAAATAAAGAAAAAATAAAGAACTTCTTCTGCGGTGACAGGAACACGACCTGCTGGCTCCGCGGAAAAGAAGAACTGGAGAGAGGCGGTTGGGAAAGGCGGGAAGGCAGCACGCAGGCGCTGTGGGATGCTCCCAAAAGCTTTCTTACTGGACGCTGGGGAGCGTTCCCGCGCAGGCTCCGTCGGTACCGACGATACCCATATGTGAAGACTCATTCCTGCTTGTTCCTGGAGATTACACTTAAAAATATATAATATAATAAAATGTGTATATATATAATATCATAAGTAAAAACCTTGTCTATATACATATTAAAAACAGGAGAGGATAACAAACATGAAGGTGCACATAAAAACATATGCAATATGTTATAAAACATCATGCAGAGGAACTTGCAATAAAAGAAAACAGAAAACATATGGCAAAATAACTCAACAGGCAAATGCAACATCAGAAATATGTAATGGGATATGAATTGTTGGACAATATAGTTACAAGAAGGAAAAAACAAACAGCATGTCTAAAAAAAAAACCCATATACTCTTGGCTGAGGCAGCCATAGCATTGGCTTTTACATATGTGTACATACATAGGCTCTATACAATTAAAAAGTGAAAAATAGAAAAAGTTAACTACCACTTATTGCAAGTGTATGTGAAATGATGAGAAGGGTAGGCTAGCAGATGGTAGTATGTCCATTGTATATATTGTTGAAAAAGTAAACAGTTTGTTTTACAAAAAAGTATATACAAGCCATAACTGTGCAATATAAACGAGAAAAAGGAGGACAGACATTGTTACTGATTAATTAAAAACGAAAATAACCAAATGGATTAAAACACAAACCATGTCTAAAATGTGTAGGGTGAAAAACACCACATAAAGGCATAAATATGACAGGAAAATTAAAAACAATGGAAGCAAATAAAAATGAAGATTATACATTACGCGCTATCCCTGCTCCTCCTACCAGTGGGAGGAGCCTCCCTTCCTTTAAGTAGGTTACTTATGACCCTGCGCAGCGTTTTCCCGCTTCTGACAGTCTGTGCAGGTATAGTGCTCCTTTCACTGTTATGTATAATCCTGTTTTCATTTTTATTTTTATGCATATCTATTGCTTTTTTAAAATCGTTTGTCACATTACTTCTTTATTTGGCGTCATTTGCTCTTCATGTTTTATGCAAGTCCCGTGTTTTAATCTATTTGGTGACCAATTTTGTTTCTAATGAATTGGCGATATTGCCTCTTTTCCCTTTTCTACACGGCGCATTTATGGCTTATGTACCCTTTGTAAAACACACTATCCGCTTTTCAGCAGTGTAGTTATGAGAGATGGTACAATTTGTTATTCCTTTCATTTTTTTTTACGCATACTTGCAAGTTGATTACCTATGCCCATGTGCGGCGGTTTTCCCGCCTCTCACAGTCTGTGCAGGGATAGCGCGTAGTGTATAATCTTCTTCATTTTTATTTTAATTTGCTTCCATTGGAGAGAGATGGGATTTGGGGTGACTGATGAAGAACCCCAGGTGCTGCAGAAGGAGGGTTGCATGCTCTGTGGCCTGACTGACCTCTGAGGCTGTACCACCCCTGATTAGCCGGTCGTCTAGGTAGGGGAAGACGAAAGCCTCTTGTAAGCGCAGATGGGCGGCTACCACCACCAGGCATTTGGTAAAGACCCTTGGCAAGGAGACCAGGCTGAAGGGTAGCACCCTCCTCTCACCATGAACCGCAGATACTGTATGTGGGAGGGGTGGATCATGATGTGCGTCTATGCATCCTTTAGATCTAAGGAGCACAGCCAATTTCCCTGGTAGAGATAAGGTAGCAGTGTTCCAAAGGATAGCATCCTGAACTTCTTCCTCACCAGAAACTTGTTTAAGTTTCTCAGGTCTAGTATAGGCCTGAGGCCCCCAGTTTTCTTTGGGACAAGGAGGTATCTGGAGAAGAAGCCTTTTCCCCATAGGTGCTTGGGTACAACCTCTACTGCGTTGTTCCTGAGCAGACCTGTGAGCTCTGCGAGCAGAAGGGTCTGGTGAAGTTGAGGTCGCACTGGCTCCCCTAAGAACCAGGGTGGTGCCTGCTGAAGGTAGAGGAGATATCCCTCCCTTACCACCTGCAGTACCCACTGGTCCAAGATGACCTTTGCCCACCTGTGGGCTGGTGAAGGCTTCCTGGGGGAGGGGAGGCCCTGCCCTGGGAGTCAAAAGCTCCCCTCCGGGTTGGGCAGGAGCTGGAGCCTGGGGCTTCTGAGCCTTTGGTTTCTGAACGCCATGGCCTTGTCTTTTGGGGTGAGAACTCTATTGCTGGCCCGGAAAGGGCTGGTAGTAGTGATTGTTGAAATTGCCCCTTTTTCCTCGGAAAAAGGGGTCTTTTCCCTGATAGTTTCTTACGGAGAAAGGATGAGGTCTTTTTTGAGAGCCTCTGTCGGGTCACCACGTCGTACTCAATCTTGGCAGCCTTGTCGACTAAGCTTGCTGAACTGGTTCTCCCCGGTGCAAGGGACATCGAGCAGCTTGTGTTGGATCTATTGCTTGAGGGCCAAAGACTGTAGCCGGGCTTGGTGCCGGGCACAGACGCCTGCCGCTGCTACTTGGGTTGCTGACTCTAAGCCTTCGTAGACTGCCCGGGAGAGGAACTTAGAGCAGTCCTTGATCCCAGATGTCAGAGATTGGAACCACTGAAGAGGTTCCCGGCCAGCCTTGTTGAAAACCTGACACTTCCTGGGTTAGAGTCTTCAGATACATGCCTATGTATAGCTCATATGCCTGGATCTGACACTCCGGCATCCATTCCCGGTAACAATTGCACCCAAGGGCATCAAAGGCTCTAGCATCCCTTCCAGGAGGGACAGAAGAGCAGGTCCTTCTGGCTCTTTGGTTTTTGCATGGTTGACTCGACAACTATGGAGTTATGTGGGAGCTGGGGCTTATGGAACCCTGGGCCTTTCCGGACATGGTACATGGTGTTGGGGCGCCAGCTGACCACTGGCACCGACGCCAGAGTCTCCCACATTCTAAGCAGTAGCCACTCAAGGATCGGCTGTACTGGCACCATGAGAGTTTCCTTGGGTGGAGACTCATACAGGAGAATCTCCAGTTCTTTGGTGCGTGGGTCTTCTTCCGCCTCAGTCTGCACCAAAAGGGCTCTGGCCATATCACTGACAAAGTTGTAGAAGGCCACATCCTCTGGAGGAGAATGGTGTCGAGGGAGACGGGCCCGAGGGGATGTCTCGGTGCTCTCTGGTTTCCGGTGCTGCCTCATCAGTCTCCCACTCAGAGTTGAGGGGTGACGACTAGTCCGAGGCCCCGTGACTCCTTGCCTTGATGCTAGCATTAAGGTGCCAGGGGCCTCCAGAGGACCTGGGGTCAGAGTCACAAAAACTGGCCGGGGAGGATAAGATCCCCGAGGAACGGGACCCAGACCTCAACCAGTGCCAAAGGCTTACCCAAGGCCGGTGGCGCTCAGAGCTCCGGTTCAATGACCGGAGACTCCCCTGCAGTCGGGGGCTCTGTCGTCGGGGCAGATTTATTTATTTAACATTTCTTATATACCGCCTTTCATGATATCAAGGCGGTTTACAATGAACAAACTGAAATTACATTGAGATAACTATTTTACAGGGAACATGGGCTATGGAGGGTTAAATGGCTTGCCCAAGACCACAAGGAGCACCTGTGGGACTAGAAACCAGTACTTCCGGCCCAAAGTTGCTGTCCTCTAGTGGGATTTGAACTCCCGACCTTCTGGCCTGAAGTACCTTGCCCCAACCACTAGGCCACTCCTCCACTCCAGGGTGGTGCCATCATGAACCAGCCATCATTGCCTGCTGCAGTGCCAGGATAGCAGTGATGTTCTGCTCCAGGGCCACCATTCTGGTTTCCAAGCCAGAAGGCTCCACAACTTTCAGCGCAGGCGCCAACACTCTTGCGAGTGCATCCTCGATGAGGACTATGACTTCGAGGAACCTCACACAGTCTCCACTGGCCGAGGAATCCTTTTTGAGGATCTTGGTAGGACACTTCTTGGAGCCGCCCAAGTCCCTCCTAGTGGTTTTACTAAGTTTCCCCGGTGGTTCGACGGACTTCAACGATTTTTTCTTCTTTCTCTTAGGGTCTTCTCGGAGAAGCCGCCGCCACCACCACAGGACTCTGAGGACACTGGGGTCTCATGGGAAGTGCTGGGCTTGGAACTCAGCATAGGGGATGCAGATACTGAGTTCTCAGACCTTGGGAACAGTTTTTCCTGCAACTCTGACCTCTTTTTATTGGTTTTAGGCATCATGGCCTGGCATAGGTCACAGGAGGTGCTGTCATGGTCTGGTCCTAGGCAGCAGTAATGGGTGTTGGTGATTGAAATGGTTTGACTGCAGCAGACATTTTTTTTAACTCACGGGGGGACATGGTGGGTAGCACCTGGCCGGAGTCGACAACTCCGGGCGAAAAAAGGCACGAACACTGGTCGAGGCAAGCCTAAATCAAAAGAAAGGGAAAGGAGCCAAGAACAGCCCTGGACTCGGCACGTCTCGAGGCAGGAAGAGAACTGGTACGCAAACCGCAAAAAAGCTAACTTTTAAGGATATTAGCAAGGAATTTTTCCAGAGAAAAATGACAGAGGTCCGTTGGGCTCTGCAGAAAAAAAGGAGACTGAACAAGATGGCACCCTTGGGCGAGAAGGGGACCACGCTTGCATGGTAGCATGTCCCAAAGGCTTTCTTTGAATGCTGGGGAGATGCTCCGCTGGCGATGTCACCCATATTTGAGGACTGACTTCCTGCTTGTTCCTGGAGAACTACATACTAAAAATATAACCTGATGATTAAGAAAGTAAAATCCGCCTATATTACAACTTCATTCATACACATTTATTTATTTATTTATCTATTTCTTCTATACCACCCCTTCCAGAGATCAAGGGCGGTTTACATGGAACAAGTTAACAATTTTGTATACTTCAGTATACATTTACATTGAACAGAAACTTTCTAACTTTTTACAAATGATAAATGCGATAAACTGTCCAAACTATTTACATTGGTTATTTACAAGTGGTTATATACAATGTGTTACAGAATATTCATAGGTCATGCGTAAGTGGTGGAATTTATTTCCATTTTTTTCTTTATCATAAGTTTTTTGTGTGTGTGTGGGAGGTCTGTGTGGGGTTAGTTAATTGTGGTTTTTAGGAGTTTTGAGTTTGCGTGTCTGTGGATGCTGTGGGACAGGACTTGGGGGGTAGGGGATTTCGAAGTGTTCGGAGAATAGGTAAGTTTTGAGTTCTTTCCTAAATTGGAAGAGGTCTTTTATGATGAAACATGAAAATTACCTCCTATTAATCACCCACAAAACCATACAAGAGAGATTTTACCTGACCAATTTGTCCTTTTCCTAATCAACAGAATCCTTAACCTCCATGGAAAACCTTGCATTTGGATTAATAACTTTCCCACTTTATGATAACCCAGATCAAAATTCAGACTCATCAGGAATACCCCAAAGGTCCTTTTCTTGTTTTACAGAGCTGACTGAATTCCATTTGGGAAAAATACTTAAATTAACTGAACCCTCGTTTAATGGCTAACATACCACCATATCTGCTAAAAGACTTTAATCCTCCTTAAATTCTTTGGCCCTAAAACTGATCAATTACAGTCTCTCCCAGGAAATAGTACCTGAAAGCTGGAAATACTTAGTGATCAGACCATTATTTAAAAAGCCAAAGCTGGACTCTACTTAATTAACAGTCTCTCTCAAATAAACCATTTTTTGCTAAACTACTTGTGAGAGAGCCAGTTGGACCATTAGATGATAGAGGGGCACTAAGAGAAGACAAGGCCATAGCGAAGAGAATGAATGAATTCTTTACTTTAGTCTTTACTGAAGATATAGGAAACTTGTTTATTACATTTGATATACCGCTCAAGCCAAAGCATCAGAGCGGTTTACAATATTACATAAAAGTTACAGAAAATATGAAAAGAACGCCATTAATTAGATAGGACAGAATAAGAGATACAGTGATAGTTAAAGGAATAGAGGAGACAAGAAGAAATGTTCCACATAGCATCTGAAGAGGTAGATGATATACCACCAGGTGTTTTAAGCTCCCACTCACAACCTCCGCTGTCGACATCACCCCTCCACTGCTCCGATCTCCACAGCAAGCAGAACCAATGTAGCAGCATTTTATTTATTTTTTTATTTATGCATGCTATTCTTCTATACCGCTTTTTCCAGAGATCAAAGGCGGTTTACATATAACAAATATTAAACAAAGGTTTTTACATGGAACAGCGTTTTAACTATATACAATTAACCTTTCATGAATATCAAATTGTAGTAACTTTTTACATCTTGAAATTAATTGAAGTCAACTCAAGCAATAACAATGCATTTAAACGGCCCCGCAGGTCCTACGCCTAAGGGCCATGCCAAAGGGCCCTCTGGCGAGGCCCTCAGGCGCGCCAGTGGAAGTGACGGTTTTAAAGCCGTTAAAGGCAGCTGGTATGGGCAGGCTGAAAGGAAAGAGGTGGAGCTCCTGCTCACACGCCTCCGATGCTGGCTGGCTGGCTGCTGCTCTCCCCGTCTCTGCGCACCAGTGGAAGTGACAGTTTTAAAGCTGTTAAAGGCAGCTGGTATGGGCAGGCTGAAAGGAAAGGGGTGGAGCTCCCGCCAGAAATTAAATTTAAAGGTAATGTATCATAGGAATTGAAACAAAATGATAAAATCGTGACAATGTAATACAGCCACTTAATAGACTAAAGAGCAGCAAATCACCTGGACTGAATGGTATACTTCCCAGAATGCTGAAAGAACTGAAATATGAGATTTCAGATCTACTTTTAGTAATCTGTGAACTATCCTTAAAATCATCTGTAGCACCTGAGGACTGGAGAGTGGCTAGTGTAATGCCAGTTTTTAAAAAGGGTTCCAGGGGTGATCCAGGAAACAACAGACCAGTGAGCCCGATGGCTGGACCAGGCAAAATGGTAAAAACCATTATAAAGAACAACATTACTGAACATGTGGATAGTCATGGCTTAATGGCAGGAAGACATCATGGATTTAGCCAAGGAAAGTCTTCTCACTAAACTGTTATATTTTTTTGAAGGTTTCAACAAACAGGTAGGTAAAGGTGAACCAGGGATATAGTGTTTCTGGATTTTCAGAAAGTTTTTGACAAGGTCCCCCATGAGAGACTCTTGCAGAAATTAAACACTCATGGGATTGGAGGCAGTGTACTATTGTGGATTAGGAACTGGTGAAAAGAAAGAGTGGGACTAAATGGACAATTTTCTCAGTGGAGAAAGGTGAATAGTGGAGTACCCCCGGGATCTGTGCTGGGCCTGCTGCTTAACATATTTATAAAATGACCTGGAAATGGGAACGAATGAGGTGGTCAAACTTGTAGATGAGACTAACTTCTTTAAAGTTGTTAAAACACAAGAAAATTGTGAAAAATTGCAAGAGGACCTTGAAAAATTGGGAGGCTGGGTGTCCAAATCGCATATGAAATTTAATGTGGACAAGTGCCAAGTTATGCACTTAGGGCAGAACAATCCAAACTAGTTACACAATGCAAGGTTCCATATTAGGAACCATCCAGAAAAAGGATTTAAGCATCATCTTGGATAATACTTTGAAACCCTCTGGCCGGTGTACAGCAGCAGCCAGAAAATCATATAGAATGCTAGGAATCATAAGGAAAGGAATAGAGAACGAAACCAAAGATATTATAATGCCACTGTATCATCCTATGGTTCAACCGCACCTTGAAAATTGTGTGCAATTCTGGTCGCCATATCTTAAAAAGGATATAGCAGAATTGGAAAAGGTACAGAGAAGAGTGACCAAAATTGTCAAGGGGATGGAAGAATACCCTTATGAGGAGAGGCTTAAAAGGTTAGGATCTTCAACTTGGCAAAGAGAAGGCTGAGGGGAGATATGAGAGAGCTCTATAAAGTTAATGAATGGAGTGTAACAGGTAAAAGTAGATTGGTTGTTTACTCCTTCAAAAAGTAGAAAGGCTAGGAGACACTCAATGAAGTTACAATGTAGCCCATTTAGGACTAATAAGGGAAAATATTTTTTCACGCAATGCTTAATCAAACACTAATTTGTTACCAGAGGATTAAAAATGTTAGTGCAGTTTGGTTTAAAAAAAGGTTTGGACAAGTTTCTGGAGGAAAACTTTTAAACCATTATTAAAAAGAGGACCCAGGAAATCTACTGCTTATCCTAGTATCTTTTTGGGAACCTCTAGGTACTTGTGACCTGGATTGGCCACTGTTGGAAACAGGATACTGGGCTTGATGGACCTTGGTATGACCCAATATAGCATGTTCTTATGTTATGAGTGGTGTCCTTGGCTGGGTGATCAATCAGGGAGAGTGCCAATTAATGCCTTCCCAGTCCCTGGAGTTCCTGGGAGCAGGTTTCAATACTCAAGTGAGCAGAGTCTTCCTGCTAGAGGAGAAAATCAAAAGGTTTTTGGAGTGCAAGGCGCTGCTTGCAGCAGGATCCCAGAGTCCGGGTTTATAAAGTGAATGGAGTGGAACAGGTAAATGTAGATCAGTTGTTTACTCCTTCAAAAAGTAGAAAGATTAGGAGATATGCAATGAAACTAAATGTGGCACATTTTTTATTTAAGACTAATTGGAGAAAATATTTTTTTTACTGAGCACATAATCAAACTCATTACCAGTAAAAGCTGTTAGTGTAGCTGGGTTTAAAACATGTTTGGATGAGTTCCATTATTAAAGAGGACTGGGGAAATCCACTGCTTATCCCTGGGACAAGCAGCATGGGATGTGTATACCTTTGGGAACCCCAAAGGTACTTGAGACCTGGAATTGTCACTGCTGGAAACAAGATACTGGGCTTGACAGACTCTTGGTCTGACCCAGTATGGCATATCTTATGTTCTTACTTGAAAAATTAGTGGCTCAACACATTATTGCATACCCGTTTATCCAAGTTATTACTCCTGTTCTATGTAAAGCAGAAGCATGTTATCCAAGTTGTTTTCTCCTGTTCTATGTGAAGCCAAACAGTTTGTTATGGTCATTTTGTTGTATGTAAACCGCGCTGACAATAGTGCGGTATATAAGAAATTGTAATAAATAAATAATAAATAAATTATCAGCAGCACTGCCATTTCTATGTGTGACCCTTTTTTGCCAATGACTTAGGAAAAATTTGCCAGTCACTTTTTTTTTTGGTTAATTTGCCTGTGCCACTTTGAGCAAGAAAATCACAAAAACAGAGAAAAACAAGAGGAAAAAAATTCTAATTCCGGTATCAGACAGACAGCAGCCTAAGGCTGCATCTCATTGGTCAGGTCCCCAAGCAGCCAATTAGGAGATGACCAATGAGATGTGGCAGAATAGAAATGACTGGCTGCAAAATGACATTCAATCAGGTAAGGGGAGGGAGAGGATAAGAAGATGTGAGCAAGATAGTCATGTGGCAAGGTGGATATGGCCATACCTGATGGACAGCAACACCAGCCAATCAGAGAAAAGGAAGGTGGAGCCAAGGGTAGATTGCTGTTTTGGGCTGGAACTTTAGAGTTCTGGCAACACTGCTTATGAGATTCCTAGATGTCGGTAACTGTTTTCATCCAAGACATCTGCGTTCTGCTGTGGGCACAGCACCAAAATCACTTTGGTTGCTACACTAAATCACAATCACTAACCGTGACCACTTTAAGGATGTCATAGCGATTCATCTAGATCTTAGCGCAGCATTCAATGTCATCAGTCATGCTCTTTTACTTTTATTTATTTTATTTATTTATTGAACAGTTTTATATACCGCCTTTCAGAAAAATCAAAGCGGTTTACATAGAACAAAACTTGAACATTACATTGAAACGGTAATTTGAGGGTTACAATGCTGAGTAAATGCTGATTAGGTATATAGAAAGTTTAAACATATATACAGATTTAAAATATTTACAAGTTTTAAAAATCTTTTCATCTTATCTGAGCAAGGAAAAATGTATTGTAGTTCACTAGAATTATTAATGTAATGATTAAATGTGATAAATGTGGAGAATTGAGTATTGCAAGATAGAGTAAGAAAAAGGAAAAAGTTAGTTGTGTATTAATGAATAAGGGTATACATGAGTTTAAGAGGGAAATATTTCATCTTTTGGGAATGAGTCACCAAAGTACTCTATAAATAGGTGAGTTTTAACATCTTTTCTAAATGCTGAAAGATCTGTGGTATCTCTGAGTTTATCTGGCAGAGCGTTCCATATTAATGGAGCATTGAAGCTGAATGCCCTATTTGTTGTAGTTTTATTGAGTTTTGAAAAGTTGTTTGGAACAAGTAGAGTGTTCAGGTTCCTTTGTCTCACTGTTCTAGTCCTTTATCATCTATATGAAGTTAGTATTAAGGACATTGCCCTTAACCCGTTTTGGAGAGCTCGCATATTCTCTCTCTGTTCTGGATGATTTATTAGATTTGTTACACTCAAACAACTATGAAATACCAGCAATAATAAAAAATATTAAAACTTTCCAGAAAATAGAAGTTTCACATAGTGTATGTTTTTCATACACTGGTCCAATATAGTATATTGTCTGTCTTCAGAAAAGATAGGATTCAGTTCCAATATTCATTGACATAAACATACTGTATGATACTATTGAAACTGCAGTTTTCATTTAAAACACTTTATTATGCTATAATATAGTTTGTCAACAGTCCATTCTGACGGCGGAATATGATACACGTGAAAACACTTCTGATGCAGTGCGTCGATATTGCACCATTGAAATGCAGTATCCCAGCTAACGTGTGCTATGAACAATTGAATGGAAAATTTGCCAGAATGCTTGACAGCAATTAGTTTCAACAACATATTAGCCCAGCTTATGAAAAACATACAACATACACACCAATAAATCTGACACTAAGTAACTTATAGTTATCTAAACCTATTTTCTAAAGTCTACAAATACTTTTATTTGCAAAATAGTAGCTATTACAGCATTATAAGCTACTTACTATTTTTTGTGATCTTTTTATGTTGAGCCGCCAGTACCATCAAAATCAGCAAACTTCGAATACCTATTAAACTAACTAGATCTCAGATAAAAAAAATCTGTATAACGCTTTTTGACATAACAATAATAGCTAAACATAGTTCCATTTAATTTATAACCATTAATTAGTAAACAGTTGAGTAGTAAGTATGGAAACCTTATGTATGTAAAGCATACGCTGGTCCAAAACGGGTTAACTAGTGTCAATTGTATCTTTCTAAGAGTACCTATCAGGTATACATAACATTTTGTCATCTTCTTATACACTTTCTTATGTCAGCTCACAAGGTTTGATATTGGACCCTACTCTAATTTTTTTTATTTCTCCCCTGGCATTACTGATTCAAGATCTGGGCATAAATGCCTATTTATATGCTAACAACATTCAATTGTTCATAGCACACGTTAGCTGGGATACTGCATTTCAACAAGTACTTGAATACAAACTTGAAAAAAAGATGGTTTTCCAGACTCGCTCACAAACTGATTTGAATCCTCAAAACATTGAAGCTATCTGGACTTCACATAATGATAAACCTCCCCCATTTCAACCTCTTACTTGATGTACTCTAATATCCATAAAGGCAAAAAAAATCTTATCATTGGTATGATAACTGATAAAAACTCTCTTTCAAGCCTTACATCTCAAAATTATCTACCTAACTACCCATACTGTCAATACCACTAGAGCGATTTACAAGATCAGGACCATTCAACACTTAAGACCACTTTCATCTCCCCAGGGCTTCCACACAGTGCTGCAATGATTTTTCATCATTTTGACTTTTGTAACATCCTCCAAGGTCTGTCAAAACAAGCCCTAAATCAACTACAGATGGCCAACACACCACTGCACGACTTATCCACAGAGCACCAAAACCAGAAAGAATCACACCAATCCTATACCTGCTTCACTGGCTCCCAATAGCAAGCAGAATTAAATATGAAGTCATAATAATTACCTTCAAAGTATTACACAACTTATCTGAACCACTAGAATCACTCATACAGAATCCCAAAAAGCAGACCAAGAAGAGGCTGCTCGCAGAATACCTTAATACATACAGCTTTTAGAAATAGTACTCAATCTATATGCAGGAGAGTATTCTCGCTTTGGAACTCACTACAAGACAATTCAAGCAGCATACCAGACCTCTCAACATTCATAAAACAGCTAAAGACATACTTATTCACAGAGCACTTCAGGAAGTAATTAGACTGTCCGAATACTAGCCCAAAATAACCTGCAGAACAACAGGAGTGGAGGAGTGGCCTAGTGGTTGGGGCAAGGTACTTCAGGCCGGAAGGTTGGGGGTTCAAATCCCACTAGAGGACAGCAACCTTGGGCCAGAAGGACTGGGCTTTCTAGTCCCACAGGTGCTCCTTGTGGTCTTGGGCAAGCCACTTAACCCTCCATAGCCCATGTTCCCTGTAAAATAGTTATCTCCAAGTTATAATGCCCTGTTCAATGTAATTTCGGTTTGTTCAATGTAAACCGCACTGATGCAGAATAGCGCGGTATATAAGAGAATGTAAATGTAAATCTCCTATCTACACTAGCTATATATATCTGATCTTACCCAGTAATGATGCTATCACCTGAAGTCATTAGGTTTTCCCCTCGTTCAGTATTCTGTGCAACTTAGTTGTTCCCAACCCTGCCCAAGTGTCATTGTATCAAGCTGCATTCATTATTATTTAGGTTTAACCTCGTTACTTATATTTGGCTATGGTTATCCATATTGATTCGATCAATGTTAACTAATGTATTTGTATATTCTTGTTCTTTGATTCATTGACTAAGCAGTATAAAAAACAAAAAGTACAAAAAATTCACTGGCCTTAGAAGCGTAAGACCCATTAAGCCAGGGCTGGACAAATTCCAGGTGCCAGGACACCATGGCAACCAGAAATCTGCATCTGAGCCCTGGGATTTTTGTCCCCTCTGGATGGCCGTGACCTCTTATGTCTGCCCACAGGGATCTCATCTCCCATGGGCCAAACAGAAGGGAAGGCTGCAATTGCAGCAAAGATTCCTTTCTGCCCCTAGATAACAAACATGATGACTGAAGACGACCACATGGCCTTTCTAGTCTGCCCTTCCATATCAACTACTACAAGAGTCCCCTTTTTCCCTTCAGAGAGCTTCTGTATGTCCAGTGCTTTTTTGGATTTAGATACTGTCCTCATCTCTACCACCTCCACTGGGAGACTATTCCATGCATCTCTGAAGGCAGACAGAAGGTATAATTGCTATGATTGCACCCGTGCTCTTCTTTTCTGCTACAGGGAACAGATCTCCCACAGACAGACAGAAGAGGTCTTTGCCACGATTGTAGCTGTGCTCTTCTTTTCTGCCAGTGAGAGCTGGGATCCCCACAGGCAGCCAGCCTGCATCGTTGTTGCGATCATGGTCTTCCCCTTCTGCCTATAGGGATCCCAATTTCCACGGGCAGAAAAAACAGCATGGATGTGAAAGCGGCAAAGACCCATTCTTTCTGCCTACAGGAGATGGGATCCTTGCGGGCGGGCAGGCAGCCAGCCTGCAGCAATAAAAAGGTTGGGGGAGGGGTGGGGAGGAAAGTAAGGTGGAGAAGGGAAAATTTAAAGGGCCAATGGGCTTATAAAAAAAGGAGGATGGGGGATTTTAGGGCAGGTGATGGGGGTGCTGGTGGGGTTAGTGAAGTGGGAGAGAGTCTGGAAGGGTAACAGATTAGGTGAGCCAGCAGGAAGGATTAGAGGAGAGGGTAGAGCGCAAGGTGGTGCCAAAAGGTGCATTCCCCTCCACCCAGAACACACAGTCACCTCACCTACACACAACAGACTTGCACCCCAGCGCTACACTATACACACACAAACGCACCCCATCTCCGCATCACATACACACACACATATACAGGCATCTCACGTCTGCACCACACAGAGGGGCTCCCTAGCTCTGCAGCATGCACACACACATGCACCACAGACCCACACAAAGGCATCCACCACCACATCCCATGCACAGACAGACATACCACAGTTACATCACATACAGATATTTAACAGTTATAGCTTCAGATATAATCTGTATTTCTGTCTAAAGATGCTGCGTGGTATAGGAACTGGCACTGGTCTTGCGAGACTCGAGAACACGAGACCTGCACAAGAGACAATGACAGAGGGCCCCAAGGTCACAAAGCACCGCTTCCTCAGATTTTGCCTGGCTCCTAAATTCACACAAAATTTGTTAAGGCCTGCATTAGGGATTATTTAGATAAGTGCTTCTTAAATAGTGCGCCGTGGCACACTGGTGTGCTTTTGGAAAGTCCCTGGTGTACCTTGGGGTGACCGACAGAGGCATGGTTAGACATGGGTTCATAAGGGTGTTGCCCCATTTCTATTAGACAATGCCCCAGAGAACAGTCCTCTGTTTTCTACTCCTGCCTCTCTTCTTGGAGTTAGCATGTAGAGAACAAGTGGGGGGGAGGTGGGGAGAGAGAAGGGGCATGGGACATAGCAAAAGGGAGCCACTTTGTCCCCTAATCTGCTCTTTCCTCTTGCCATGCATCGGATTAAGGGGCGTGACTGAAGCAGACTCTGCATAGCAAAGGAGAACCCCTACTCTCCGAGTTGCAGCACATTTCTCTTCCATTCATAAAAAGCATTTCTTTTCAGTTTTAATGATTAGAATATATAATACATAATAACATAGTAAATGACGGCAGATAAAGACCAGCATGGTCCATCCAGTCTGCCCAGCAAACATACGGCAAGAGTAGGTGCACCCATCGCTCCGTGCAGGCCACCCCTCCATATGTCTTTGTTTAGGGGTGGACCCACCACTCTATGTAGGACACCCCTATTTGTTGAGAAGTTAGATGGTTCAGTTTATTTTGTTTTTATCCTGTTGCTATAAAGGGATCCGCAGTGCTTGTCCCATGCTGTTTTGAATTCCGTCACCGTGTTTGCCCCCACCACTTCCATCGGGAGAGCATTCCAAGCATCCACCACCCTTTCAGTGAAAAAATATTTCCTGACATTGCCTTTCTATTTTCCACCTTGCAGATTCATGTTATGCCCTCTAGTTTAGACCCGGCTGCGAATTAACGCAGCCGGGCACAGACGCGCAGTGGCGGGCCGAGGGTTGGGGGGGGGCGAGGGTGGGCAACGAGCCGCATATAAAAGGCTCAGCCTCTTTCGCCGCTCCCCCCCCCCCTTCCTAGAGGAGGACGACGGACAGGACCGCATCTCAGGGCTATCCAGGCTGAGCACGAGTGTTCATCTGTCAGAGCGCAGCAAGCGGCAAGTACATAATTAAACGGGGGAACAAGGGATAGTACGGATTGGGTCGCCCGGTGCGAGCATAGCCTTCCAGCAACGGCGGTTCCGTAGCGAGTGAAGCGGCCTACGTGCGCTTGGGGGGGGGGGGGTTATATAGTTATATATTGGTGGCGATAGTCATGAGATAAGGAGGCAACTAAAGACCCTACCTTTTTTGTCTTAGTAGAGGGCAGCATCGGTGGCCATTCGGGGGGTATTATGCGGGCCATGTGCGTGCACAGAAAGCACCGCGGGCACACGCGATCCGGCTGGATAAGGAGCAGACACAGCAGGGCTAAATAAATTTTTTTTAATCTGTTCAACAAAAAACTATAAGGGAAGAAAGTGGATTCATGTGGGGAAGCAAAGCTTAGAGGTTTCTTGTTTAAGGCAATGTTCAAGAGTGGATTCTGTGCTTGCAAGTAATGAAGAAGTAGCTTATTGGGGAGTAATGCTGCCATCTAATGGGCTAAACCGGTATAGCAGAGCAGTGGGATAATTTGTTCTGTGTTATCTTGAAGAGGACCAGGTAAATAAAGAAATGGAGACTGTTTTAATGTGCAATTGCGGATTGAAAGGGTTATGCATCCAGGGGATATGTGAACGATGGCGGGGGGAATATATGTGTAGATATGTATAGGTATATATATATCTTTAGACGTATATGGATACCTATGGATATCGATACATATATGGATATTATGAAACAGGTGTGGCACAGGATTAAGGCAAACATTCGAGATACATAGTAATTTAGACTTTCCATTACCTCCGCGTAGTAATTTCATCCTAGGTTAGAGATGCCGAGAAAGGAGACACAAAAGGCTTCCAAGACGCGAGGCGCCCAGCAGGCAGGTGGCAGGGCTACGCCGAAGGCAGCACCAGCAACAAGGGCGCGGGCAGCTACTGCCTCAAGCAGAAGGAGAGCACATGTGGCCAGCCATGACGCAACTAGCGGCGTCACAGCGGTTAAACCTAGGCGCAGCAATAGGAGGGCAGCGCCACAGCAACAGGACAGCTTAGCCCCTACACAGAGGCAAGAGCTGGACGACCTGCTCCAGATGGTACGGGAGCAGGTTACGCAGCACGGCCTGACCTCAGTTAAACAACGACTGGGAATGCCAAGCTTCAGGAGCGAAGAACAGCCAACAACGAGCAACAGCACAGTAACACCTAGCACGACAAATGGTAAGTCTGGGTGTGAAAAGGGGGCACCAGAGTTGTTAACCTCATCATCTGACGATTCCTTTTCTGACAGTGACGGTGACATAGTATGGGCAGATGTGATACAATATGCATTAAAGAAATTTAAAAGGAAGAGGAGCCCAAAACAACCTAATCCCCTCAGGCAGGCCTGGTCGGGGCAGAGTCAGAGGGGCGAGGACCGCGGGAGCACACCATCTGGGGCGGCCCAAAGAACGCAGCTGGATTGGCGCGATACCAGTCGCGATCCACGCTGCGGGGTGAGCTCCCTGGCTGTGTCTGTACCAAAAAAGATAAAAAAGAAGATTTGGAGGCAAGAATATATTGACCTATTCTCTCTCCTGCTCAGAGATCAGGATGACGAATCAAACAGTGGAAAAGATAAGGATAAAAGAAGTGAGAGAGATAGGAAACCTAAAATTCCCAAATCCATTAACAACTGGGTGACAGCATTCCACATCTTTATGAGCGTGGTGATGGAGAAGGAACCCGAATCGGGGCCATATCTGACCAGGTACCTGGACACGATCACCAGAGCACATAAACAATACGGGGGGTGGGCCTGGCTGAACTATGATGTGAAGTTCAGGAGAAGCATGGCAGAAGATCCCACCCTAGCATGGCATCACAGAATTCTGGACATGTGGACAGAAGAAATGGCGCCCAATAGGCCATGGTGTCAGGACGGGCTGCAGCAGCCTCTGCCGAGCACGCAATGGCAACAGCCTTTTCAGAACACGCAATGGCGGCAAAACAATCAGTTGGCAGGGAGACGGGCATGCCGACAGTACAACGCAGGGAGTTGTACATGGCAGCCTTGTAAATTCAAACATTCCTGCTCAGTATGCGGAAGTGGACACCCCGCTTTCACCTGCAGGGCATCAAGGGAGGCCAAGCCTTTCAGAGCATTACAGCAACGCTCAACCGAGGGAGTTGGCCCCAACACCCATCAGGCTTGAGAGTATGCGTCCATAGCTAAGAGCCTACCCTAAGCGGGATATAGCTATCAGTATTGAAAATGGCTTCTCGCAGGGTTTCCGCATCCCATCCCTAATAATAATTTAAAAAGCACAAACGCGCTTTATAAATAACCCACCATCTGTCCAAAAACACAACGAGATCGCACACAGCAAGATAGCAAAAGAAATAGGTATGGGGAGAATAGCGGGTCCTTTCCATTCACCCCCATTCAAGGACATCATAATCTCCCCACTGGGGGTCATACCTAAAAAGGAGCCGGGACAATTCCGGTTAATTCATAACCTATCATACCCCAAGGGAAAGTCAGTTAACGATTATATTGACCCGGCGTTATGCTCTGTTAAATATGCAACCATTGATCAGGCAATTATGCTCATACGAAGTAAGGGGCCGCGAGCACAGCTGGCGAAGGCCGACATAGAGTCCGCGTTCCGGCTATTGCCGGTACATCCCGAGTCCTTCCCTTTATTGGGTTTCTCGTTCAATGGGGAGCAGTTCTATGATAAATGTTTGCCCATGGGATGTGCGGTATCATGCGCATATTTCGAACAATTTAGTTCATTCCTACACTGGGTAGTCGAAGACCTGGCGGGCCCCAACACGGTTGTGCACTATCTGGACGATTTCCTGTTTGTAGGAAAAGACCATGACGACTGCAAAAGGATATTGGATATCTTTGAGCGGATGGCACAGTCGTTTGGAATCCCGTTAGCGAAAAAAAAAAGACAGATGACCCGAAAGGGATCATCACTTTCCTGGGCATACACTTAGATGTGCCGGCACACAGGTCACGTTTGCCAGCAGATAAGGTGCTGAAGTTGAGGAAAGATATTCAACTACTTCACAGCCAGCGAAAAGCGACACTGCAACTATTTCAGTCAATACTGGGCCTGCTATGCTTCGCATGCAGGGTGATACCCATGGGGAGGGTTTTCTGCCGCCGTAAGGCATGGGCAACGAAAGGTATCACAAAAAGATACCATCGCATCCGGGTCACCAGGGAAATACGGGAAGACCTGCAGGTCTGGCTGCAATTCCTTAGCACCTTCAATGGCCTTGCCTTCTGGCAAGCACTCCCGGTATCTAATGCGGAACTCGAATTCTTCACCGATGCCTCGGGGGGGATTGGTTTCAGCATCTACTATAAAGGGGCGTGGTGCTCAGAGACATGGCTCATGGAATGGCAAGCGGAAGGGACCACCAGGGACATCACGTTCCTGGAGCTTTTCCCGCTAATGGTAGCCTTATGTATCTGGGCTCCAGGGCTCGCCAACAGAGCTATCACCTTCCATATCGATAACCTAGCTGTGATGTGGGCAGTAAACAGTATGAGAGCTAAGACGCCAAGGGTAGTGGCACTATTAAGACAAATAGTGTTACTATGCCTGGTGCATAACATAACCCTTAGAGCGGAGCACACTGAAGGCGAAAATAATAACATTGCCGATGCTCTCTCTCGTTGTAAGATCAGGCTTTTTCACCAACTGGCTCCCGAGGCAGACGCGGTCAAGACAGCTGTGCCCGATCATGTCTGGGAGTATGGTCCACCAAGGTATGGGAGCTCCTGTTAGGCTCCTTAGCGGAGAATACCAGGTGTAAATACGTAGCGGCATGGGAACAATACCAAACATTTTGCAGAGAAGCCATAATACAGCAAGAGGACAGATTTAAAGTAGCAACGATTCTGAGATGGATTTTGCATTGCAAAAGCAATGGCTACACAAAAGCAGCAGTGCAAGCCCGTTTGGCAGCGGTATCATTTTTTGCAAAGGCTATGGGTAAGAGGAGTCCCAAGGCGGAGTTTATCATAAAGAAGGTAATGAGAGGCTGGTCCTTGGGGCAGCCCCGGAAAGTAGACCAACGCCGCCCGATCACTCATCAGATGCTCCAACAACTGATGGTAACGACTAGCCAAGTGTGTTACGATGAGTACAAGACAAGGCTGTTTAGATGTGCCTTTTCCTGGGCCTTTTACGGAGCATTTCGAGTAGGGGAGCTAGTGGCTTCCTCATCCTCGAAGCACGGGACAGCCTGTGGAGGTATGGAAAAGCACGATGTGAGCATACTCACAAGGGCCATAGTGCTACACTTGCGCTGATCCAAAACTGACACGGAGGGAAAAGGGGCATAGGTGGTGTTGTTGGCATTGCGCAATGACCCCTCATGCCCACTGAGAAATGCTTTAGCCTACCAACAGTTACGGGCACACTCAGGAAATCAATGGTTCGTGCATGCGAACGGTGCCCCCCTATCACGTTTCCAATTTATCAGCGTACTCAAGCTGGTAATAGAACGAACAGGACGGGATGCAAGCTTCTACGGCTCGCACTCCTTTCGCATTGGAGCTGCTTCAACGGCAGCCAGCACTGGGATGTCAAGAGAACAGATCATGAATATAGGACAATGGCGCTCCAATAGATACAAACTGTATATACGTCCAGCGGAATGAGGAATGATGGGTTTATAAAAAAAAATAAAAAAACATGTAGAGAGCAGGGGTAAGGCGATACTGGCAATGTGGAAGCATTTTTTGTATAAAATCAGTGTTATGATCATTGTTGGATAGTTGGATTTCACAATAAATGTGTAGTGTGTGAACCTGCCACTTTTGTTTTTGGTTCTGTTCTGCTGGGTGTGGCTGTTGCCACCTTTAGTTTAGCCCATTGCAATTCCACTTCCCTTATCTCCTTCCACCCTGTCATCTCCTCCGTTAGTTACTCGGCCATTTTCTTGAAGTCAGTGTTCTTGAAGCTTAGGGCTTTGAGCTTGCTATGTTTAGCCTGTACCTTATCTACTTCAATCCCCTTTTAATTCCTTACTGTCCTGCCCACACGCTGAGATCATCCCAGGTAAATCAGAGACACTACCCTGATTCCCGCTATCCTTCCAGCAGTGCTTTATTAGCTGTTTGGATCCTAGAACAAACATGGAACTTAACTCCTACAGAGAATTTACATGGTGGGGATATATTTGGATTATGTTGGCAAATTTTTGTTTTGGCGCAGCATAATTAAATCTTTTGCATTCAGGATATACTCACCAGCCTTGAAGCTTTTGTATTGGGCCCAAATATATTGTGTGATAACAAAACTTAAAAGAATGTGCATATAGGTATACTTTGAGAACAGGTTACTATAATCTTCCTCAGAGACACTACCCTGATTCCCCTATCCTTCCAGCAAACACACTGCTTGCTTAGTACTAGCAATACAGAGAACAAGTGTCCCAGATTCGTCCACGCCCCTCCTTACCTCCCCTAGCAAAAGGACAGTACTTCTTTCCTGTGCATTTCTTTTGCCGGCTTCAGTCTGATGTCCGAGTAAATGACCTCATGTATTCACACATCAGATTGAACCCATCAGAGTGAGACCCACACAAGATAAAAGTGCTGCTCTCCTCCTGCTAGTGGGAGGGACAGAGAGCGAGGATCATGCAAAATTGGGTTTGGTGTGCCACGAGAATTGAACATATTCAAAAAGTGTGCCACAAAATAAAAAAAGGTTGAGAAGCACCGATCTAGATAACCAAAGCCTTAAAAACAGTCTTATATGCACTAATAATAAATAACACCTTGATTACTATTAAATGCCTTATTAGCTGGAGGCCCCAAATCCCAACTCAGAAGACAATAAACTTACTGAAAACCCCATGGTAAAACTTATCTATGGTGCAAAAAGATCTAACTATGTGACACCACTATTTTCTGAACAACTTTGGCCTCTACCTGGACTAGAATTAAATGTAAAATATTACTTTTGGCTCATCAGGCCTACAACACAGAATTCACCATCTATTCAATCCCTTTTAATTCCTTACTGTCCTACCCACACACTGAGATCATCCCAGGTAAATTTCTTAAAATATAAGAACATAAGATATGCCATACTGGATCAGACCAAGGTCCATCAAGCCCAGAATCCTGTTTCCAACAGTGGCCAATCTACGTCACAAGTACCTAACAGACTCCCCAAAACACACAGGCTCCTCAATGCTTGTATTGGGTCAAGCAATGATATCCCGGGTCCCTTTTAATAATGATTTATGGACCTTTCCACCAGGAACACATGTCCAAACCTTTTTTAAATCCAGCCTATTCTAACAGCTTTTACTACATCCTCCGGTAACAAATTCCAGAGTTTGATTACACGTTGAGTGAAAAAATATTTTCTCTTATTGGTCTTAAATAGCTTACCCTGTAGCTTCATTGCATGACCCCTAGTCTTTTTATATTCCGATGATGTAAACAATTGATCCACGTTTACCCGTTCCACTCCGTTCATTAATTTATAGACCTCTATCATATCTCCCCTCAACCGTCTCTTTTCCAGGTTGAAGAGCCCTAACCTTTGTAGCCTCTCTTCATAGGAGTAGACTTCCATCCCCTTTACCATTTTGGTGGCTCTTCTCTGTACCTTTTATAATAACGCTATATCCTTTTTAAGATACGGTGACCAGAATTGCACACAATATGCAAGATGCGGTCGTACCATGGAACAATACAGAGGCATTATAATATCCTTTGTTTTATTTTCCATTCCTTTCCTTATGATACCTAGCATTCTATTTGCTTTCTTGGCCGCTGCTGCACACTGGGTGGAGGGTTTAAACAGGTTATCCACGATGACTCCTAAATCTTTTTCCTGGGTGGTGGTTCCCAATGTGCAAACTTGCATTGTGTAACCATAGTGTGGGTTGTTCTTTCCTAGGTGCATAACTTTGCACTTGTCCACATTAAATTTCATCTGCCATTTGGATGCCCAGTCTTCCAATTTATCCAGATCCTCCTGCAGTTTTCCACAATCCTCTTGGGTTTTAACAATTTTCAACGGTTTTGTGTCATCTGCAAATTTGATAACCTCACTAGTTATTCTCTTTTCCAGGTCATTTATGAATATGTCAAAAAGTAGCGGACCCAGTACAGATCCCTGGGATACTCCACTATTCACCTTTCTCCATTGGAAAAAATTGGGCATTTAGCCCTACCCTATGCTTTCTATCTTTTAACCAGTTCCTGATCCACAATAGTACACTGCCTCCTATCCCATGACTTTTTAGATTTGCCAAAAGTCTCTGATGAGGGACCTTATCAAAGGCTTTCTGAAAGTCCAGATACACTATAATCAACCGACTCTCCTTTGTCTACCTGTTTATTCACACCTTCAAAAAACATAACAGATTAGTACGACAAGATCTTCCTTGTCTAAAGCCATGTTGGGTGTCTCCCATTAAGCCATGACTATCTACATGTTCAGTAATTTTGTTCCTTATGATAGTTTCTACCATTTTTCCCGCTAATGACGTCAGGCTCACTGGTCTGTAGTTTCCCGGATCACCCCTGGAACCCTGAGAGAGATAGTGCGTTCCCCAACCATAAGACTGGCATCCGTTGTCTCCAAGATTCATTTCGATTGATCAAGCGGCATGCCTGCCCTCAAGTGAGCAGGCGCCAGCCACCAATTCAAACTGGTCCACACATCTTCCGGACATACTAATCTTCTGGACAACGGATCTTCTCTGAGGCGACCATCTCAGCAAGTGTTTGCTGCAGTGGGCGCATATGGGAATGGGCCCATGGCACCAGATCCAATGCCGTCACTTTCAAGCCCTGCAACTGCATGTACCACCGTGCTGACAGTGCTTTCCGTCTCAAAAATTGGCAGATCTGCATCCCAATCTTTTCCAAACTGCCATCTGGCAATGCCATGATCCCTGCGACCGTATTGAACAGGGCCTCAAGATAGCCGCAGCCAGTCCAGCATCCGGTGTAACTCTTGGCGAGGTTGACCATCGAGCCCAGCTGTCACAGAAACTCCAGCACCTGCCACATAGCAGCGGAAGCCTTTGTCTCTGACTTAGCCCAAATGAGCCAATCGTCCAGATAGGGATGAACGATAATCCCTTCCTGCTGCAAAACCGCTGCCACCATTGCCATGATCTTTGTGAAGGTGTGTGACGCCATAGCCAGCCCAAAGGGTAATGCCTGGAACTGGAAATGGCCGATAGGCACCACAAACCTCAGGAATCGCTGGTATTCTGGTCTGATGGGAATGTGCCGGTAAGCCTCCATCAGATCCAAGGAGCACAGGAACTCGCCCCATCTGACTGCGAGATTGACTGACTGCGAGATTGACTGACCGCAAGGTCTCCATGCGGAAGTGCAGCACCCTCAAAGATAGTGTTTGAGATAGAGGATGAGCCAAAAGGCCCCCTTCCTTCACTGACACTACGAAATAAATGGAGTATTGACCGGATCCAAAATGGTCTCTGGGGACTGGAATCACCACCTCCAGATGCACCAACTGCTGAAGAGTGGAGCATATTGCTTCCCATTTATCACATTACTGGCTGAAAGCGAAGACAATTTGAAACATTTGCTTCTTAAGATCAAGGAATATAGTCTTAAAATGGGTCTGCACTTTAACATTAAGATGACAAAGATCCTGACAACTGGCAAAATCAATAAGTTCATCATTGATGGAGAAGAAATTGAAATAGTTGACAGCTTTAACTTACTTGGATCAACAATCAATAAAGAAAGGACTAGCAGTCAAGAAATCCGATGATCTATTGCTCTTGGTAGAATGGCTATGAAGGAACTAGACAAGATCCTCAAGAGCAGAGATGTCTCTTTCCAGACAAAGATTCGACTTGTCCAGGCCATGGTATTTTCAACAACATATGGATGCGAAAGTTGGACAGTGAAAAAGAGAGACAGGAAAAAAATTGATGCCTTTGAATTATGGTGCTGGCAACAAATATTGTTTATACCGTGGCCTGCCCGAACAATAAACCAGTCAGTACTAGAGGAGATCAAACCTAAGCTTTCCTTAGAAGCTTAGATGACAAGAATTGAAGAGCAAGGGACAAAAAACAGCATGAACAAGGAGGGAGGAAAATTGTAACGCCAAAACATCGTTGTAAAGTGCAAAAAACAATTAGTAACTAGTGTTGGGACAGTGATCCTTTCTGAAATCAAACCTTAAGAGCTACTATTTGTAATTGGGATAGCAGAGCCAATGTAAACTGGCAGACTACCTGCCTTTAAAAGAGGAATGAATGAATGCAGAAACTAACATTCATTATATCTTTATAGTTAACCTATGTAAAACAAATGCTGCATAAAACGAAAATGAAAGTCTTTCTAGCGTGTCACCAGCCGCCGTTATCCCAATTACAAATAGTAGCTCTTAAGGTTTGATTTCAGAAAGGATCACTGTCCCAACACTAGTTACTAATTGTTTTTTGCACTTTACGACGTTTTGGCGTTACAATTTTCCTCCCTCCTTGTTCATGCTGTTTTTTTATGTCCCTTGCTCTTCAATGGGTTCATTCCCTAACTTCAAGAATAGCCCTTTCTAGTGCTTATAGTTGGTTTTATTTATTTATTAGCTTTTAAGATATTTATTATGTATGTATATTTATTATGTATGTCCAGTAGGTATTTTTAAGCTGTATTTATTTATTTATTTTAGTTTTACCATCACAATTTCCTTCTGAGGGCCACAAGTTTCTTGGGTCTACATACAAAGGTACCAATTTGGTTTTTTGCACATCTACAATGACGCTTCGGCATAATTTTTTTCTCCTCTTTTTCGCTCCTGCTGCTGTTTTACGCCTTTTGCTGTTTTACGTCTCTTGCTCTTAATGAGTCTGTTCCCTAATTTCAGAATAGCCTTTAGTTATTAGGTAGTTTTAATTATTTATTAGCTTTTAGGATATTTATTATGTATGCATAATTATTGCATATGTCTAGTAGGTATTTTCAATTTGTATTCATTTATTGTAGTTATACCATCATATTTCTTCCTGAGGGCCACAAGTTTCTTGAGTCTACATACAGAGGTACCTTTGTACAACATAATTGCTTGTCACACCCTGTTTTGTTTTGTTTTATTACAACTCTGTATTTGTTTTACTAATATTGTGTTTAGATTATGCTTTTGTTTTTATCTATTTTTCTATTTTGCGTATCCACACTTTCTTATTTGGTTTATAGTATATTTATTGTTTTATCTATTATTGTTTTATCTATTTATGAGCCTTATTTTATTACATATTTGTTAATGTATCATGGTTTTCAGATCTGTTCTTTCACATTATTTTAATTATGGAATTATAATTATATTTAATATCTATGTTTTTTATGTTTTTAGTACCTTACCTGATCAACCCCTGATGAAGGTTTGCGAAACACGGCCTGTGTCGGGTTGGTAACAGGTCTTTGTTTAATAAAATTGTTTTTCCACCTACATCACGGTTTGGACTGTATCTCTGATACTTACGTGAGTATTGCCTATCTGTTGGACTTTTCTGCATACCGGCATGTTCTCCCCGTGGAAAGACATTCTCAATTTTGGGGATGATGCTTTGGATAAGCTCATACCACAAGAATCCCTCATTGATACAAATGATGAAACTATAGATGATCCTTGGAGCAAATGGGAAGAGGTGGTTGAGCAGACTAAAAGATTAGTGAAAGAACAGATGCATTCGGCATATCTTCTTGAGTGCTGCAAATCGAAAATTATCCCGAGAGGACTACGGATGAATAAAGCACCGGGATTATATACTACAGAAGAAGGTTTTATAAAGTGTTGGAACGCAATACTTAACAAATGTTCCTTGGATCTTATGATTCTTTTAATAACTACTGCAAATAAAAAATCCTAAATTTTTAAATCTGAGATAGATGAAAAACTTACTATATTAAAAGGATGTGACAAGCAATTTGATAAGGTTTTTTAAGATTATCAGAAAAATATACAACAATTTAAAAAAGAAATTAAGAATATCAAAATAGATAAGTTTAAGAGGGACGAAGACGACTATAGGATAGGTTATGTGTATCATTGGAGCAAGAAGATAGATAATGCTCAACTTTGGTTCAAAAAAAGGACTTCGATCTTTGATCGAAAAGAAAGTATAGTCAATGAAGAAGCTAGAGATGGCTCTCTAGAACAGAAAAAGAAACGCAGCAGGAGCGAATCGGGTGACTTTGATACATCTGCCTCTCTTTTTTCTACTAAAGAATCTAGTAGATCCCAAGGAGATAAGAGTGACAGAATATCCTGGCCAAGACACTCCTAAAGAGCCTTTTTTCAGGATGGATCAACTTTGGAAGGGAGGAGGTCGAGAGAACTCACGTACCCGTCCGGGGCAAAAGAGAGTGGACAGGGATCAAGAACAAGATCATGGGATCCATTATGGCCAAGGACCATACCGCACAGGTCACGATCAGTACCACAGAGATCGGGGTCGTGGCCGGGGGAGAGGGAGGGGACAGTGGAAAGCAGATCATTCGGAGGAGAGGAGGTATCAATAGATCTGTCTATTGGTAATAGCTCTAATAATGTTAATAACATTTCTCATTACAACCTTACAAAAGATGAAATATCAATTCTTAGTGAAGGACTATCATTCGTTCCTAAGAACAGAGCTGACACTTTTGAGATACATATTGATCTATATAAATTTTTCAGAAAATTAAAGATTCATCAATTTTTTTCTAATCAACCAGACACCTCCTGTGAAGTCTCAGTGATTAGCAAAAAATCGACTTGGATTCCCCCTGTCAGACGGCTGCCTGGGTGAGAATCTTCACAGTCTTGACAATGCATATATTTATATGATTTTTGCAAGGTATTGTGGGTAATGTAGTTCATTCACACCAGACACAGCTGCTGACAATAATTTAGTTGTGCACAAGTGTTAAAGCCAATAAGATACTTCTTTATTTATGGGGTTATTTCTCCCAGCACAGATATGCTTGGTAGCACATAAATTAGGTTACTTGCTTGCAGTGTTTAACTTGGTAAAACAAAGTCAAAAATCAAAATCAGGAAAACAACCTTCAAACTTGTCAGGCAATTAGCTAATGTTTTCTTAGCATATCTCTAACAAACGAAAAGCCACAAAGAAAGAAATAAACTGTTCTTGTAAGGTTAACTTCTGATTATTTTCCACACAGATCCAGAAGTAATTCTCTCCTAGCTCACAAGCAATTAGGTGCAGCTCAATTGCTATCAGTTATCCAGCTGAAACCCTTTAGCAGGCTGGCTTTCTACTGTGTGAGTCAAATCCTGCTTCAGGAGCTTTTCTTAGTGGAATAAAGAACAAATTTATATTTTCTTTGTGATGGCTGCTGTGCTTTACCACAGAAAGTTACCAACGGAGTTTGGATAGAGAGCAGTCCATATAAACAATATCTTGATCTGCTATTATTTCCCCTTCATCAACAAGCATAGGGTCACTATCATGAATTGGCACAGATGAATCTTTCAATGGAGCACTTTCAGGAGAACACTTATTTCCCTGCTGTCTTTCAAGGTTATAGCTAGGGCATAGATCAATGTTCATACCTGAGCTTCCATTGTTGCTATAGTTCCTCTCTATATAGCCTGGCCAGTATGTAGTCCAGTTCTTATGTCCAGCCTTCCAGTCCTGATCCCTGGACACTGGATCTCTCTTCACATACCTTCTGGCATAGGTCTTAGAGTCCCTTCCACGTGCAGCCGTCTCCCTCACAGGTAGCCTCTGGTGATTCCTTGTTCTGCAGCACCATTCCTCTGGCTTTCCCCAGTCCAATGGTCTATGCTGGCCCTTGGAATACCTCCCAGTATACGTACTGCCTTGGACTCTTCTAGACCTCTCAAAGGCTTTTCTCCTCTTCCTTCCAGAGGGTTTCTTTCCTTCTCTATCCGTCCGGTTT
The DNA here is from genome assembly GCA_033557465.1 of Ichthyophis bannanicus. Lineage (NCBI taxonomy): Eukaryota > Metazoa > Chordata > Amphibia > Gymnophiona > Ichthyophiidae > Ichthyophis > Ichthyophis bannanicus. Next base: position 259,808,031 of record CM066044.1, read on the forward strand.
GGCTTCTGCCTCTGCTGATCCTTCAGATGAAACTGATGATCCTTCTCTGCATCTCCAAGGTGATCATGAAGATGGTCATCTGTAGAATAAACTCTACTCTTATTCTGCTTGGATGAGTGCTCCTCCCTAATACAGCGCAGCTGTGCTGAATCAGGCCCTGCCCTTTGAGATGAGTGCTTAGGGATTACCTCGTAGCCCTCCTGATTGAACACACGTTTCCCCACTTCAGCTCCTCTAATGGCTGTTGGAAACCTGGTGCATTCTGGGACTGGTAGTCTTTTATGGCAAAATTCTGTTTTCTCATTTCTACCAGCACTGACAGGTTGCTTGTTCAGAGACACTTCACCTTTTCTATAGCTCCTTCCTGAGCTATGATAAGCTTCCTTATCACACACCCCAAAAAACAGATTCCTATTTTGGAAGCTTTTGAGAAAATAGTTCTCAAACAAGTTAGTGACGTTACAAAAGATGCATCACCCTCTTACCAAAATATTACGCAGGGCGAAAGGGCAGCTATTACATCTTTACAGAAGAACAGCCAGATTATCATTAAACCCGCAGACAAAGGGGGTGCTGTTGTGGTACTAGATAAGCATGACTATATACAGGAAGTTAACAGACAACTAAATGATAAGACCTTTTATCAGAGACTCACTGGAGATCCTACCTCAGATATTAAGAGGAATATTGACAACTTAGTGACTACTGCTTTCGAAATTGGTTATATCACTAGAAAGGAGAGAGACTTTCTTATTGTAGATGCACCTGTGATTCCCACTATCTATATTCTGCCTAAGATTCATAAATCTCTCGATAAACCACCTGGACGTCCGATTGTTTCGTCAATTGGTTCAGTTTTAGAACCCCTTTCTAAGTTTTTAGATATATTTTTACGTCCGTTCATTAAAGATATGTGGTCGTATGTACGCGATTCATCGCACGTTATAGAAATTTTATCTACTTTTAGAACCTATAATGGTGATATCATTTTAGTCACTTTAGATGTGGAGTCTCTCTACACCAATGTTCCTCAAAAAGAAGCTTTAGATATGTTTTACAAGCAGATTAAGGGTGTAGCGATGGGGTCAGCCATGGCCCCTGATGTAGCTAACCTCTACATGCTTAATTTTGAAGAGAGTTTTTTAAAAGAACATCCATTTAAAGATAATGTTGTGCTGTGGATTTGATATATAGATGATATTCTTATATTGTGGAAGGGTACCAAGGAATTATTATCCAAATTTAATATATGGATTAACCAGTTGGATATGAACCTGAGGTTTCAGATGACATATGATCTCCACAAGATTTCATATCTAGATCTTTTGATTAAGAAAGAAGAATACAGTTTCTCCACAACGCTTTACAAGAAACCTACTGATAAGAATCATTTTCTACATTACGACAGTTTCCACAACCCATCTCTGAAGAATAATCTTCCAGTAAGTCAGTTTCTTAGGGTCGGGAGGGTGTGTTCCAATTTCCGTGATTTTGAAGATGAGGCATCCATTATGAAGACACGTTTTTTTGATAAGAATTATCCCGCACGGTATGTAGAATCTGCATATAGGAGAGCTAGAGATACATCACGAGAATCACTTTTGAAACTCAAAACGAAAAAAGAGAATATAGGGCTTGTGTGCCCCCTTTTATATTCTCAGCATTCAGTAAAGATAACTGCAATACTTAAGAAAGAATGGCATATCTTACAAGCTCTGCCAGCTTTTCAAAATATGAACCTCATCATTGCACATAAGCGCAATATCAATTTGCGCAATCTACTTGTACCTTCAGCCCTCACAGAGAGAAAATATCTATCACAACATAAAGGCCAATTCCAATGTGGTAGGTGTTCTGTTTGTCTTAACACGTTACCTGTTAGAGATACATTTATTCATCCTACCACACAGAAGAAGTTTTTTATCAATGATTTCTCTAAATGTGACACATCCAACATTATTTATGTAGTCCAATGTCCTTGTAATTTATTATATGTCGGTAAAACTACTCGCAGTATCAAGACTAGGATTATGGAACACAAGAGCTGCATTAGGAGGAATGTAGATGACAAACCTCTGGTTGCACATTGGCGAGAACAGCACAAGGTTACTGAATTGAGATTTTTTGTTATAAAACGAGTTAAATCAAATTGGAGAGGCGGTGATATGAATAGAACTATTTTGAGGCTGAAACAAAGATATATATTCTTATTAGATTCACTTATTCCCAATGGCCTCAATTTAGATCAAGATCATTCTGTTTTTCTCTAATAGCTTTTTAACGCTTTTTAATAGAGTTTTGATCTGTACAAGAGTCAGGTCTTCCATATACGTATTTTTCATCTAGATTTTTATTTTTTATGCCAAGTTTTATCATATATTAGTTCTTTGACATAGTTTTTACCTATGGTTTTTACTATTAGAAAAGTCCTCCGTATAGACCACACTTGCCCTAGTTCACAGCCTTAAGAGATTATGAAGATATATTTGTGGTTTGAGAATAATTTCTAGAGCTTTCAGCTCAGAATAGATATCCCCCCTCCTCTTTCCCCCTCTTTTCCTCCCCTCCCCCTCTCCCCCTCCCCCACCCCCCTCTTTTTCCCCCTCCCCCCTCTTTTCTCCCCCACCCTCCCTTTCCCCCCCCCACCCCTTAATCTGTGAATCCACTATTTTTGTTAAATCAGTCAGGGCCTAGTAGCAGCAGTTTAGGTTTAAATTTAAAACAGAGGAGAACTTTCTGGTTACATTTGGAACCCAGCAGGGAGCTTGTAGTCTAAATTTAATAGTCACTCAGGGCCTAGCATCAGCAAAGTTCTTTTAGCTTAAATTTAAAACACAGAAAAGAGCTTTCTGGTTAAATTTAGAACCCAGCAGAGAGCTTGTAGTTTAAATTTCATAAGAAGTTAGAGCCTAGCAGCAGCTAAGAGCTATAATTTAAATCAAATCAGAATATAGCTTACCTCAGCAGCACAAGACAGGGTACTGTGTAGCAGCCCTCTTTTAATAAGCTTTATAGGTACTTACACATCTTAAAAGACAGGAGGTGCTCTCAGGTAAAGCTCATTACCCAAATCAGTCATACACTAAGGACCTGAGATTAGTTAAGCTTCAGGTGAACAAGGTATATTACACGTATTACGTATAGTTTTATTAGTATAAATATCCATAGCAACCCTTAGTAAGTAAAGAACTTAAATCTAAACACAAACTTAAAACTAAGATGCAGACAGCAGTCCAGCAGCGGGATGGGGGCTTTCCAGTCTTTTGCATTGAGTGTCACATGTATGATTTTCTCCCAGTTGGTGAGAGGTCTTACATGTGCACTAGGTGCAAGGAGCTCTTTGCTCTCAGGGAACGAGTCCGTTCTCTAGAGGCTAAAGTAGCAGACTTGGAAAGCATAAGACAGACAGAGAGGTACATAGATGAGACCCAGCATCCCTGTTGCCATGGAGGAGAGAGGCCACGTGACAGGAGAGCATCACCCTAGTGTTGCAGAAAGTGATCCTGTAACTAGGACCTGTCCTCCAGGTGATGTAAAACCCTCTCGCACCGAGGAAGTTTCTCCAGGGCCATGTGCCCATGAGGGAAGGGTTAGGACAGCTGTTATAGTTGGTGATTCGATCATTAGGCATGTAGATAGCTGGGTGGCTGGTGGACGTGAGGATCGCCTGGTAACATGCCTGCCTGGTGCGAAGGTAGCGGACCTCACGCACCACCTAGATAAGGTCTTAGATAGTGCTGGGGAGGAGTCTGCTGTCTTAGAAACATAGAAACATAGAAATATGACGACAGAAAAAGACCACATGGCCTATCTAGTCTGTCCTTCCATAACAACTACAACAGTCCACTTTTTGCCTTTAGAGATCCTCTGTGTTGGTCCCATGCTTTCTTGAATTCAGTTACTGTCCTCATCTCTACCACCTCCACTGGGAGACTATTCCACGGATCCACTACTCTTTCCGTAAAGAAATATTTCCGCATATCACTCCTGAATCTATCTCCCTTCACCCTCATCCCATGTCCCCTCGTAGCAGAACTTGCTTTCAATTGAAAGAGGCTCTCTCCCTGAACATTTATGCCACGGAGGTATTTAAACATCTCAATCATATCACCTCTATCCCGCCTTTCCTCTAAGGTGTACATATTAAGATCCTTAAGTCTGTCCTCATATGCTTTATAATGAAGCCCATTAATCATTTTGGTAGCAACCCTCTGCACCGACTCCATCCTGTTCACATCCTTTTGAAGGTGCGGTCTCCAGAATTGCACACCATACTCCAAATGAGGTCGCACCAAAGACTTATACAGAGGCATTATCACCTCCTTTTTTCTGCTAGCCATTCCTCTCCGTATGCACCCAAGCATCCTTCTAGCTTTTGCTGTCGCCTTTTCCACCTGTTTAGCTACTTTAAGATCATCAGACACAACCACGCCTAGGTCCCGCTCTTCTTTAGTGGACAAAAGTACTTCACCTCCTATACTGTATTGCTCCCTTGGATTGCTGCAGCCCAAATGCATGACCTTACATTTTTTAACATTAAATCCCAGCTGCCAAATTCTAGACCATTCTTCAAGCTTAGCTAGATCCCTCCTCATGTTATCTACCCCTTCCTGGGTGTCTACTCTATTGCAGATTTTGGTATCATCCGCAAAGAGGCAAACCTTACCCGACAGCCCTTCCGCTATATCACTAACAAAGATGTCGGTACCAATGACATAGGAAAATGTGGTAGGGAGGTTCTGGAGGCTAAATTTAGATAGAGCAGCTTTTAAACTAGATATTAGGGGAAAGCCGACAGTCGCCCAAGAGCGGATGGTTCGGAAGAACGTATCTTTGAAGGATACTACCAAAAGCAGAGAGGTTCCACAAAAGAGTAAAGTAGCCCAAATGCCCTCAAGTATTGAGCAGACAGAGCTTAAAGATCCCAAATTACCCATGTCTAACAACAGCCAAATTAATATGAATAAAATACATTCTCTAAAATGCTTGTATGCAAATGCTAGAAGTCTAAAAAATAAGATGGGAGAGTTAGAATATATAGCACTAAATGAAAGGTTAGATATGATTGGAATATCAGAGACATGGTGGAAGGACGACAACCAGTGGGACACTGTGATACCTGGGTACAAACTATATCGTAATGATAGAGCTGATCAAATTGGTGGAGGGGTTGCTCTCTATGTTAGAGAGGGCATTGAGTCAGAAAGGATTAAAGTTTTGCAGGAAACAAAATCTGCTGTAGAATCTATATGGATTGAAATTCCATGTAAAAGGGGGAAGGCAATGGCAGTGGGGGTGTACTATCGAGCGCCTGGCCAGAATGACCAAATGGATGATGAAATGCTCAAAGAAATCAAGGAAGCTCACAAAGGTTACAGCACAGTAATAATAATGGGTGATTTCAACTACCCCGGTATCGACTGGGTCAGTGTCACGTCAGGACATGCTAGGGAGATAAAGTTCCTAGATGAAATAAATGACTGCTTCTTGGAGCAGCTGGTTTATGAACCGACCAGAGGGGAAGCCATATTAGACTTAATCCTTAGTGGAACACCAGATCTAGTGCAAGAGATAAGGTTGTTGGGGCCACTTGGCAATAGTGATCATAGCATGATCGCCTTTGATTTAATTAGTGGAGGAGGGATAGTACGGAAATCCACAGTACTACCTTTTAACTTTCGAAAGGTAGACTATGATAAAATGAGGAAAACAGTTAAGAAAAAACTAAAAGCGACATGGGCATCCATCGGGCCAACCACTTTCACTGCCTTAGATTGGACCGACTGAGAATAGTGTTTTCTTCTTTTCCCCATCACGGGGATCCTCCTGCGCCAAATTAGCGCCGAAGAGGCACCAAAGGGGCGGGACCTGCCCCTTTGGTCACACCCCTTCGAGCACGCGCCCCCAGGATGCGCCCGCTTCGCGTCCCGCGAGCAGGGCAAGCTGAAATAGCCCTTGAGACTCCGCCCACAGCAGGGAGCGGCCTCCAACCCCCAGGAACCAATCAGATCGGTCCAATCTAAGGCAGTGAAAGTGGTTGGCCCGATGGATGCCCATATCACTATGGGGGAAATACCTGCTTCGTCTTCTTCACCTGGCTTATTGGATGTCGGAGCTGAGAAAATTCTTTCTGTAAGTACTCTTTCCTCTTGCGATGATTCCCGAGGAATGGGGTTGTCTCCTCCCATTCAAGAGGCTAAACAATTGCCTGCTTTAGAGTCGTCTTTAAAGCAAAAGAACTCTGCTGTTGAGGAGACTGATATGCTTTTGGGTTCCTTTTTGCGTTTAGAAAGTGAACTTCCTCCCCCTTTACCTTCAGTGGTAACTTTTGCATTGCCTGGGGAACCTCAAATTCCACCTGCAGATTTGTCTCCAAAAGATATTTGGATGGTTACATCTCGTACTGAATTAGTTTTGGGGACTTCTCTGCAGCGTGTTTCAGAGTTCTCCAAGGCTACAGTTCAGAAACTTGCTGACCATGATAAACGGATGATGTCTGTTGAGCAAAGAACTGATTCTCTTGAGGCTGATGTTTCAGCTAATAAAGATGTGTTAGCTTCTTTTGTTCAAGATTTTAGTTCCTTACACCGTCAAGATGAGGTTTTAGAAAATGTGATACGTTCTAGGAACCTTCGTTTACTGAACTTTCCTTGTACACATTATCTATCCCCAATGATTTTGTTTCAGAAATACCTTAAAGAGATATTGTTGATTACTGATTTTCAAGTTTCTTCAATCTCTAAGATCTATTATGTACCTTTGAAGAGTTTAAATCAACAATTTGGGGGTGAAGGAGAAGTTCTCTCTTCATCTGGGAAAATTACTACAGATAAAGTTCTTTCTTCCACCTTAGAAAGCTCTGCTTTTTTGGAAACAACTTAGGACAAAATTTCCTCTAGGGCTACCTTATTGGTCTCCTTTACCTCTGAATTGGATAAAGATAAAATATTGCGGGCTTACTTTCCAAAAAAGTCTGAAAGATTTTGTGGCCAATCTATTCAAATTTTCCCTGACGTGTTCAGGGCCACACAACTGCGGCGCAAAGCTTTTTTAGAATTGCGTCCGCGGGTGTTGGCCATTGGCGCGGTTTTTCACTTGAGGTTTCCATGTAAATGCCTTATTATTTTTCAGGGTAAACGATATTTGTTTTTTGATCCGGTGCAGTTGATTGAATTTCTTAAGGATAAAGTTTAAGTATAGCCTCTTCTTTTTTGGAGTTTGTTTAGGTTGCTCTGGGTACCATTTAGGTTTTCTGTTTTGCTTATTCCAGAACTCCTCCTTGAAGTGGTCTTTCATTTTGGTATATTTTTGTAAATGTTTTCTTTATTACAAATTATGTGTCTGATACATAATTGTTTTCTTTGTATATTGAGAAATCTTAATAAAGAAAAAAGAAAAAAAAGAAAAAGAAAAAACTAAAAGGAGTAGTTGCAAAGGTTAAAGAAGTACATCAGGCTTGGCTGACCTATTCCACGCTTTAAGAAAAGTAGAAGGAAGTCCAAAAAAACTGCCAGCATGGTTTAAAGGTGAGGTCAGAGAGGCTGTTGTTGCCAAAAAAGCATCTTTCAGGAAATGGAAAAAAGAGCCAAACAACGAAACCTGGAAACAGCACAAGCACTGGCAAGTCAAATGCAAGGCATTGATAAGGCAGGCAAAGGGAGAATTCGAGAAGAAGCTTGCTGCAGAAGCAAAAACGCGAAGTAAAGATCTTTTCAAGTACATCCGTAGCAAAAAACCTGTGAGAGAGTCAGTTGGTCCATTAGATGATAAAGGGGTTAAAGGAGCACTAAGAGGCGACAAGGCAATAGCAGAGAGACTGAATGAATTCTTTGCTTCAGTCTTTACTGAGGAAGATGTAGGGATGTTACCCATGACTGAAGTGGTATTTAAAGGTGCAGAAGAATTGAAGGAAATATCGATACATCGGGAAGATGTATTACAACTATTAGATAAGCTGAAGAGTAGCAAATCACCAGGGCCGGATGGTATACATCCAAGGGTGTTGAAAGAACTGAAATACGAGATTGCAGACCTGCTATTAGTAATCTGTGAACTATCATTAAAATCATCTCTAATACCTGAAGATTGGAGGATCGCCAATGTAACACCAATTTTTAAAAAGGGTTCCAGGGGTGATCCGTGAAACTACAGACCGGTGAGCCTGACATCAGTACCGGGAAAAATGGTAGAAACCATCATAAAGAATAAAATTACTCAGCATGTAGATAGTCATGACCTAATGGGAGACAGCCAACATGGCTTTAGACAAGGAAGATCTTGTCTTACTAATCTGTTATGTTTTTTTGGAGGAGTGAATAATCAGGTGGACAAAGGTGAGTCGGTTGATATTGTGTATCTGGACTTTCAGAAAGCCTTTGACAAGGTCCCTCATGAGAGACTTTTGGCAAAACTAAAGAGTCATGGGATAGGGGGCAGTGTACTATTGTGGATCAGGAACTGGTTAAAAGATAGAAAGCAGAGGATAGGGCTAAATGGCCAATTTTCACAATGGAGAAAGGTGAATAGTGGTGTACCCCAGGGATCTGTGCTGGGTCCGCTGCTTTTTGACATATTCATAAATGACCTGGAAAGTGGAATAACGAGTGAGGTTATCAAATTTGCAGATGACACAAAACTATTTAAAGTTGTTAAAACCCAAGAGGATTGTGGAAAATTGCAAGAGGATCTTGATAAATTGGAAGACTGGGCATCAAAATGGCAGATGAAATTTAATGTGGACAAGTGCAAGGTTATGCACCTAGGGAAGAACAACCCAAACTATGGTTACACGATGCAAGGTTCCACATTAGGAACCACCACCCAGGAAAAAGATTTAGGTGTCATTGTGGATACCATGTTAAAACCCTCGACCCAGTGTGCAGCAGCAGCGGCGGCCAAGAGAGCAAATAGAATGCTAGGTATGATAAAGAAAGGAATGGAAAATAAAACAAAAGATATTATAATGCCTCTATATCGTTCCATGGTGAGACCGCACCTTGAATATTGTGTGCAATTCTGGTCGCCGTATCCTAAAAAGGATATAGCGATTTTAGAAAAGGTTCAGAGAAGAGCCACCAAAATGGTAAAGGGGATGGAAGGATACTCCTATGAAGAAAGGCTAAAAAGGTTAGGGCTCTTTAACCTGGAAAAGAGACGGCTGAGGGGAGATATGATAGAAGTCTATAAATTAATGAACGGAGTGGAACGGGTAAACGTAGATCGATTGTTTACCTTATCAGAATATAGAAAGACTAGGGGACATGCAATGAAGCTACAGGATAAACTATTTAAGACTAATAAAAGAAAATATTTTTTCACTCAACGTGTAATAAAACTCTGGAATTTGTTACTGGAGGATGTAGTAAAGGCTGTTAGTGTAGCTGGGTTTAAAAAAAAGGTTTGGACAAGTTCCTCGAGGAAAGGTCCATAAACCATTATTAAGAAGGGACCCAGGATATCAATGCTTGAAACAATACAAGCATTGTGGAACCTGTGTCCCTTGGGGAAACTGCTAGGTACATATGACCTAGATTGGCCACTGTTGGAAACAGAACACTGGGCTTGATGGACCTTGGTCTGACCCAGTATGGCATATCTTATGTTCTTATATTCTCTGCTGTAGAGCTTCGTTTTTTGGGTCCTTTACATAATAGTTTTTATCCATAGGTCTTCCCCTTTTTTGATAGATTTTCGTCTATTTAGACTAATATCCTTGGCTTTTTTTAAAAGTTATGGTATTATGATTTAGTGTGCAATTCATTTGTTGAGAATTTTTGAGAGCTGTACAGCCTAAATGCACATTTTTTTCTCTCTCCTTCTCTTTGTTTTTCAAGAGCTGCATTTTCTCTGCTTTGCCACATTTTATATTACTTCACCCTATAAGCGGTGATTTGTTGCAAGTCTTGGTTTAGTCTCGTTTTGACACGCCCCCCCCCCCCCCTGCATGAGCTAGCGTTTTCAAGTCTTTTATTTACTAGTGCGTAAAGCACGATTGCTGCTTTATAGTTTAAAGAGCTCTTCTACACAGAAGTTGTGCTACGGAGGTACGTTGGGGTTTATATTGGCGTCCCTTTTAGGAAGATTATTCTTGCGCCGGCAGACTCATACACAGCTATAAATATAATATATATAGCCTCAGTTATTGCACTATAGAGATATATATTTAGCCTTTATTCTCGCCAAAGATTTTTACCATAAAGCACGTTTTGAAAGTTTAACAAGAATACGTGATATTTGTGCAACAACATTAAATCCTAATATGAAGGGTGGTCCGTATCCGTGCTTATCTAATCGAGCTACATTTTACATCTGAATATAGTTTTTTTCATCTCTAGTTTTTTTCATTTTTAGCATTTTGAATGGTTGCCATATGGATGGAGTGTCCTGTTTGTAGGCTCTCAAGTACATATTCAGAGCTGATGTTCAGCGCGGCGGCTGGTGACACGCTAGAAAGACTTTCATTTTCGTTTTTATTTATTGTTTTTTTATATACCGCGCTCTTTAAAATCAGTGCGGTTCACAGGTAACATTTGAGCATCTCAATAAAAACTGATATGCTTTTACATTGAACAGGGGGTACAACTTGGATTTCAACTAGGGTAACTATTTACATGTACAATTCTGTACATTGTGACCATAGGTTGCCACCTGGCTTATTGTTTAGCTGGATGTGATGTGGCTGGTATTAGGTTGTGAGTAGTGTAATAGGAAGAGATGATGTTTTAGGACTTTTCTGAATTGGTTTATGCAGCATTTGTGTTACATAGGTTAACTATAAAGATATAATGAATGTTAGTTTCTGCATTCATTCCTTCCTCTTTTAAAGGCAGGTAGTCTGCCAGTTTACATTGGCTCTGCTATCCCAATTACAAATAGTAGCTCTTAAGGTTTGATTTCAGAAAGGATCACTGTCCCAACACTAGTTACTAATTGTTTTTTGCACTTTACGACGACGTTTTGGCGTTACAATTTTCCTACCTCCTTGTTCATGCTGTTTTTTATGTCCCTTGCTCTTCAATGGGTTTGTTCCCTAACTTCAAGAATAGCCCTTTCTAGTGCTTATAAGTGGTTTTATTTATTTATTAGCTTTTAAGATATTTATTATGTATGTATATTTATTATGTATGTCCAGTAGGTATTTTTAAGCTGTATTTATTTATTTTAGTTTTACCATCACATTTTCCTTCTGAGGGCCACAGGTTTCTTGGGTCTACATACAAAGGTACCAATTAGTTTTTTTGCACATCTACAATGACGCTTCAGCGTAATTTTTCTCTCCTCTTTTTGGCTCCTGCTGCTGTTTTACGGCTTTTGCTGTTTTACGTCTCTTGCTCTTAATGAGTCTGTTCCCTAATTTCAGAATAGCCTTTTTTTAGTTATTATTAGGTAGTTTTAATTATTTATTAGCTTTTAGGATACTTATTATGTATGTATAATTATTGCATATGTCTGGTAGGTATTTTCAATTTGTATTCATTTATTATAGTTATACCATCATATTTCTTCCTGAGGGCCACAAGTTTCTTGGGTCTACATAGAGAGGTACCTTTGTACAACATAATTTTTTTTTTTTTTTTTTCAAATTTAAAAATTTTTTATTTAGAAAATCTGAGGCAAATACAGATAGTTTCCATAACCATATCTTCAACTATAACAAATATATATCATTCCCCAAAAACTAGCCCACAAAATTTGGAGCGCATTCATAAAAGCGAGACTGAAAAAACAATCCTGAGCAAGAGCGGAGAAACTATATAACCCCTTTTAACTTAGCAAGAACCAGACAACTAAAACTAATGACGATACATCTTCATCCTGACTTATGTAAGAAAGTCTCTAATTGCGAAGAATCATAAAAAACAAACGAGTTACCCTGAAAGGAAACAAGACATTTACAAGGATATTTAAGCTGGAAGGAAGCTCCCATTGCAAGTACCCGAGGGCGTAATGCAAGGAAAGCTTTCCTCCACAATTGAGTAGCTCGACATACATCCGGAAATACTTGTACCTCCTGACCAAAATATTTGTCATGTCGATGTTTAAAATAAGCTTGAAAAATCTTATCTTTATCTTTCTCCAAGGAGAAAGAGACTAACAACGTAGCACGAACTGAAATCTCCTCTAGGGAGGTTTCCAAATAAGTAGATAGATCCAAACTTTGAACTGAGAGATGGTCCATTTCCCCCGCCTCAATAGAAAAATAGATAAAAACAAAAGCATATTGAGGAGGGGGATTATGCTTTTGTTTTTATCTATTTTTCTATTTTGCGTATCCACACTTTCTTATTTGGTTTATAGTATATTTATTGTTTTATCTATTATTGTTTTATCTATTTATGAGCCTTATTTTATTACATGTTTATGTATCATGGTTTTCGGATCTGTTCTTTCACATTATTTTAATTATGGAATTATATTTAATATCTATGTTTTTTTATGTTTTAGTACCTTACCTGATCAACCCCTGATGAAGGTTTGCGAAACACGGCCTGTGTCGGGTTGGTAACAGGTCTTTATTTAATAAAATTGTTTTTCCACCTACATCACGGTTTGGACTGTGTCTCTGATACTTACGTGAGTATTGCCTATCTGTTGGACTTTTCTGGAGATACAGTCATACACAAGCAATCTGCATGCACTTTTAATTTTTAGGAACCCAAACAAAATCTGCACTTACAAATGCACATCCCTACTTTAAATACTGTGCATGCTGATATTCAGACTTACTGTAATCTTAGGAGTATGTTTAACAATATGCTTTTGCTGTCTTTGCGGCGCTAATGCAGGATCGTCACGCTGCAAAGGCAGCTAAAGCAGGAGAAATGCAACTACTGCAGGGCCTTTTTCCAAGGTAGCGCATTTCCCATGGTATGCTTGAAAGGGTGGGATGTGGGTGTTCCTATTTCAAAACAGCCACCATGGTGTTTATATCGCACAGTAGCAGTTCTTTCTGCAGGCTTCATGGATGCAGCTATCGCTACCTCAGTGAGTGATGATACCTGCATCTGTGAAGCTGGCTCCCCATGGAATCTGCAGGGAGATGCTGGAAATGCCCCTGCACATACTGTGGGACATTTGCAGTTAATGCCAGCTTTTTTATAGCTAACACTCGGCATTAGCTACAAAAACCGTTCACACTTTAGTAAACATACCCCTTAGAATCAACGATTCTGAAATCTGGCTGTCTGCTCATTGGCATGAAATTCCTCTTAAACATCAAAACAATGCAGGGATCCAAAAAAAAGAAAAAATGACTGCTCCACACAATTATTATAATATCTTTAAATATAATATATGAAACTCAATGTCTAATGTTTATAAGCCTCTCAGATTACTGACATCAAATTTTAACTAATGGGCTGAACAGGTGCATCACCACACAATCCTTCAAGTGAGGGGAGGGAAGCTCAATAGGGTGACCAAAACTTATAGGTCACACAACTAACTTTCATCATCATTCCCAAAAAAAATCACATCAATGTTTCAATATTTCAAAAGAAAAAAACATGTCACGCAAATATATCAAAGATAGTGTTTCATAAAGCAAAACCACTCAGTCTTGCTCATCCCAAGGGTAGAAAAACTCATGATCAGTTCATAAACAATGCTCCAACTGCTCAACTTCACATCACTCTGAACTTGGCCATAGGTTTCACCAACTGGTTTCGTCAGGGATTTCAACTAAGTGAACTGAGTGAACATGGCAGACCACTCCTCTCAGTGGGGAATATAAGGAATGTTGATTTTGCAGCTGAAGCATTTTCCCATTCCTCTTAGACATGCTGTAGTTCCATAGACTTTGTATACAGTCTCCTTGCCTAAACAGACATTTTACTTAGCAGATAATGTCCTTTCTTTGAGACCTGCTAGACCAGTCCAAACAAGTGGGTTGTGTTCCCTTACCAGCAGATTGGTGGAGACAAAGAACCAATGAAAAGCTCAGGTTCCAGTGACATCATTCCCAATGCCTCGATCCGCCTCAGCCACCAGATCCATCCCAAAGCATATGGGAGAACATGGCAAGTCTCACAGAACCTCAATGTGGGCAACAATGAGTAATCAAACAGTAGAGAACTATGTACAGGAAACCACAAACAGAAGGCTGTTAGTATAAGATGAAACTGCAGAGCCAATTATATAAATCATGGCGGGCCAAAGGGTACAACTGCAGAAGAACAGAGCACAAACAATTTCAGGGACGGGTCCTGGACTAGTCTAGCAGGACTCAAGGAAAGGACATTATCTGCTAAGTAAAATGTCACCTTCCATATCATCCTGCTAGACCAGTCCAGGGCCTGTCCTGAAACTGTTTGCTTTGTTCTTCTGTGGTGGGACATACCAAAGCTAAGCTTCCATTGGGCTGGAAGAGGACACAGCAGTTCACAAATCCCTTGAGTCAAAGGTCATGTCTGCCCTCATGTGGACATCAAAGTGGTAATGCTTGACAAAAGTAGAAAGTGATGCCCACTCTACCACCCAATATCTGCAGGTATTACCAAGCTCTGCTCCACCCATTAGGATACCTGCACTCTGGTAAAATGGGTGTGCAAAGCTTCCGGAACCGGCTGCTTCCACAGCAGATACACCAAGGCAATAACCTCCTTAATCCAGTGCCCCAATGTAGACTTAGCTGCTGTGTCATGCTTGTGCAAGCCAGCAAACAGAACAAGAAGATGGTTGGGTTTAAGAGAAGCATTTGTAACCTTCAAGTACCTGAGAAGCACCCTCCATACATCCACAAAACAAAGATCCTTATCCTTCTCCCAACACTGTACTTTAAAGGAGGAGGGTAGGCAAACCACCTGGTTCACATGAAAAGGAGAAATCACCTTAGACAAGAAGGAAGGTACAGACCTAATTGAAATGGCCTCCTTGAAAAAGAGTGCCTGCAGCTCGGAAATGCTCCTTATGGAACAAATAGCTACCAAAAAGACCATCTTGGGCATCAAGCCCTACAGAGTAGCGGTGCTTCAACAGCTCAAAGGACTCAGACATCAGGGCCCTGAGCACAAGACACAGATCCCAGGAAGGGACCACAGACCAGAGAGAACACAGATGCCGAACCCCTCGAAGAAAGTGTGAAACATCCAGGTGTAAGACTAGCAACTTACCAGCCACCAGACTCCTGAAACAGGCCAAACCTGCCTCCTGAAGCTTAAAAAAAGCTAAGAGACCCTTCTCCAGACCTTCCTGCAGAAAGGCCAGCAAGATGGCAGCTTTGCTGCCTCAGGAACCAGCTGCCATGCACCACGGCTTTGCTCAAAGAGGCACTAGACCTGCACGTATGCCAGGTTGATAGACCACCTCTGGGCTCCAAGCAAAGTGGAAACTACCACTAGAAAGTAGCACTTGTGCTAGCTATCTGCTTTTAAGAGCCAAACCATAAGTAAGAAGGGAGCCGGATCTTCCTGGACAATCAGCCCATGACACAAGAGGCCCCGAGATGGGACAAGCAAAATGGTAGCATTTGCAGGAGCTACATCAGATCTCCAAACCATGCTCTCCTTGGCCATTTCAACACCACCAGAATAATGCTCCTTGGATGGCGTTCTATGCTTTATATCACATGCCCCACCACAGGCCATGGAGGAAACACATACAACAGGCATTGACTTGGCCAAGGCAGAGCCAGAGCATTGATGCTCTTGAACCCCATCTCAGTGCAGTGACTGAATAAGAGGTACACTTTTGGCTTTGGAGCAGGTCACCATTAGATCTATCTCAAGGCAACCCAGCAGTGCAGACTCAATTGAAATGCCTCCTGACTCAGCTCCCACTCTCCAGGATCCAGAGAGTGCTGGCTGAGGAAGTTCACTTCCAAATTGTCAATCTTGGCAATTTGCTGAACAGACAATGCTAGGAGGTTCTTTTCCACGCAGGCAAAACAGGACCATTTCCAGGACAACCCCGGCACTTCTCATGCTGCCTTGCTGATTAACAAAAGCCACAATCGCGGCATTGTCTGAAAAAAAACAAAACCGCCTGGCCTTTGACTAGGGGCCGGAAATGCATTAGAGTCAACCTGATGGCCCTCAACTCGAGGTGGTTGATGCACCACATCACCTCCCTGCGGTTCCAACAGTCCTAGGCAGCGCAGTCATGGCAATCGGCTCCCCAGTCCAAAAGACTGGCATCTGTGGTCAGAAGGATCCACGAGTAATCATTCAGTGGCATGCCCTTTCTCAGATGATTGGGCTGCTGTCACTATCGCAGGCTGGCCTTCACCATCATTGGGAGCGGAAGCCTCAGCTCAAACTCCTGAGAACTCTGGGACCACCGAGCTGTTGTAACTGCCGCATAAGCGCATGCACCCACAGCACCATCTCGATTGCTGCCACCATCAATTCGAGGAGCTGAAAATAATCCTGGACTCTGGGATCCTGCTGCAAACAGCGCCAGGCAATTCAACAATCTTTCCTTCCCTCTGCCCTCCCCCCTCCCCCCTCAGCGATCAGTCTGTCTAGTCATGCAGCTTTGTTTCTTTCCTATTTTTCTTCCTTTGTATAAATAGTGCTTTCCTGTCAATTAAATGGCATTCCTTTCTTCCTGTACTTCTCTAGTAGCCTCCCCCTTGTTTATTACTGTACACCGCTCTGACACTTCGGTTTGGGCTGTATATCAAGTCTTGCTAATAAATAAAAAATAATAAAATTTTGATTTTCTCCTCTGACAGGAAGACACTGCCCACTCGCGTATCGAAACGAGCTCCCAGGAACTTAAGGGACTGGGAAGGCATCAATTGGCTCTTTCCCCGATTGACTACCCAGCCAAGGCTTTCCAAGGAGGACACCATTCATAACATAAGAACATAAGAAATGCCATACTGGGTCAGACCAAATTCCATCAAGCACAGTATCTTGTTTCCAACAGTGGCCAATCCAGGTCACAAGTACTTGGCAGGTTCCCAAAAAGGTACACAGATTCCACAACGCTTATCCTGGGATAAGCAGTAGATTTTCAGGTCCTCTTTAATAACAGTTTATGGACTTTTCCTCCAGGAACTTGTCCAAACCTTTTTTAAACTCAACTACACTAACAGTTGTACTAATCCTCCAGTAACGAATTCCAGAGTTTGATTAAGCATTGAGTGAAAAAGTATTTTCTCCTATTAGTCCTAAAGGGCTACATTGTAACTTCATTAAGTGTCTCCTAATCTTTCTACTTTTTGGAGTAAACAACCGATCTACGTCTACCTGTTCCACTCCATTCATTAACTTTATAGAGCTCTATCATATCTCCCCTCAGCCTTCTCTTTGCCAAGTTGAAGAGCCTAACCTTTTAAGCCTTTCCTCGCAAAGATATTCTTCCATCCCCTTTACAATTTTGGTCACTCTTCTCTGTACCTCATCCAAATTTTGCTATATCCTTTTTAAGATACGGCAACCAGAATTGCACACAATATTCAAGGTGCGAACGCACCATAGAATGATACAGAGGCATTATAATATCCTTGGTTTTGTTCTCTATTCCCTTTTTTATGATTCCTAGCATTCTATTTGCTTTCCTGGCTGCCGCTGCATACTGGGCAGAGGGTTTCAAAGTATTATCCACGATGACGCCTAAATCCTTTTTTCTGGGTGGTGGTTCCTAATGTGAAACCTTGCATTGTGTAATCATAGTTAGGGTTGTTCTTCCCTAACAGCCCAATGAAGAAAGCTGGCGCTTAAGTCGCACAATATCAACTCTGTACGCCTCTTTGCTGCACACAGATAGCATGCAACTTCAGCACTAGCATGCAGAAAGGGGGCTCATATGCAAATCTGTCACGCATTAAACGGTGCAAATGGCAGCGTTAAATTGGGAGAGCAAGCCAAACATGCGCACAGAAGTCAGCGCAAGTTTGGCATGCTCTCCCAGAGAAACATGAGCACTGCGTGGCTAATTTGCATATGTGCCACAACAGTATTTTGATGATACTGGGGGCTTTCCCTAATGCCTGGATTATCTGAGGGGAAGTGTACTTCCCCCCTCAGATTATTCAGACATCAGAGAAAGCCCCCAATGCCATCAAATACTGGCAGGGGCCGGTGCCACTGACAGAAAGCAAATGCTTGGTGGCCTAGCGGCCTCGATCCCAACCTGCCCAACTAAAAAGAAGC
Organism: Ichthyophis bannanicus; assembly: GCA_033557465.1. Taxonomy (NCBI): domain Eukaryota; kingdom Metazoa; phylum Chordata; class Amphibia; order Gymnophiona; family Ichthyophiidae; genus Ichthyophis; species Ichthyophis bannanicus. Next base: position 259,826,129 of record CM066044.1, read on the forward strand.
CCTGGTGGCCCACTGGCCCGAATTTCCTCTCCACCCACCCAACTAAAACAATGCCTGATGGCCCAGTAGCTATGAACCCCCACCCCTCTTCCTGGTAACTTCACAAAGAAGCGAGAGCACTGCCCACATATTCCTGCGCCACCATCTTGAAAAAAGGAGACACCTGATCCCAGGATGCACTGTGTGAAGCCAAGTGCCACCATTTTTCAAGATGGTGGCTTTGGAGCAGAGTACACAAGTGCTCATTGACACCTTGAACTCCAAAATGAGCCAGAAGGATCCATCCTTCTTTGGTACTATAGAAACATAGAAAAATGACGACAGAAAAAGACCACATGACCTATCTAGTCTGTCCTTCCATATAAACAACAGTCCCCCTTTTTCCATTACAGATCCTCTGTGTTGAATAGATAGATAGAATACCTGCCCTTGCCCCGATCTTCTGGGTGAATGGCCACCACTGCCTTCAGGAGCAGCAACTTGTCCAAGGTGATCCGCACAGCAGGAGATGATGAAACATCTGGGATTAACTCTTTGCATTCCAGCTGTACTGTCTAGCATCCAGTAATCCTTGCTGATCCAGGCCCAGTCCTGGAAGAAGAGATGAAGCCTTGTCCTCAACTGGAGGAGCCAGGGAATGGGCCCCCAAACCTTCAATGTACAGCCCGGGAGGGTCCTCCTCTGGAGGGGACGGAGTTCCTGGGCCTATTTGCTCCATGAAAGGACAGAGAACCAGCCTGAAATCCAGAAGAAAAGACTGTTAGAAGGGCTTTCCAGGTCGGTAGCAACAGGAGTCCTGAGACCCATAGGAGTCTGCCTAGTGCGCCTGCGAGGAAGGGGTGGAAGTTGACTGAAAAGGGGCTCCTGCCTGCTTCACAGGCCCCCTGGACCTGTCCTCCGGATTTCATCTCGCCCAGGTCCTTCACCAGCTTCTCCAAATCCGCCCCAAAAAGACACTTCCCTTTAAAGGCCAGTTGGATCAACCAGGCTTTGGAAGATGCGTCCACTGCCCAGTGTCTGAACAAGATCCAACACCATGTCACTGTCAACAGAGTACTATCCCTGGCCGCAAGACATACCAGGTTGTCCATGGCATCAGAAAGGAAGGCCATAGAAAATGCCAAGAGAGGTAGTATCATCCAGTGGTGGAGACTAAGTGCAGCAGGGCTCGAGACATCAGGCCTGCACATATCACTAACTGAATAGCAGCCAGCATAGCAAACTGATTCTTAACCAACAAATCCACCTTTCGGTACAGAATATCCTTTAAAGCCTATCTGCCTTCCACAGGTATGGTGACCTGCACATTCACCTTGGGAATATCAAACCACAGAACACACTCCCTTTCCAGGAGAGTGTATAGCATAGTTACTCACCTGTAACAGGTGATCTCTGGGAACAGCAGGAATTTAGTCTTCACATATGGGTATCATCAGTACCGACGGAGCCTGTGCGGGAACGCTCCCCAGCGTCCAATTAGGAAGCTTTTGGGAGCATCCCAGAGCGCCTGCATGCTGCCTTCCCGCCTTTCCCAACTGCCTCTCTCCAGTTGAGTTTAAAGCCGAGACAAAGAGAGAGAGAGGGAAAGAGAAAGAGATAGCTAGAGAGATACAACTCCTAAGGGAGGTGGGTGGGTTGTGAAGACTAAATTCCTGCTGTTACCGGAGATCACCTGTTACAGGTGAGTAACTATGCTATATCCAGGAACAAGCAGGAATGTAGTCTTCACATATGGTGACTCCCCTAGCTATAGATGCCAGGGAGAGACCCCAGAAGTTGTGTGCCCTTGTGAAAGGGCTCCACTTCCCCCCATGGATCTCTGCCATCCAACCAGGGATGGCAGGTAGGAGTTGATTAAGTATGGAACAGGTGTTGAAGAACAGCCTGACCAAACAAGGCATCCCGGCGGAAGTCCTTGTCCAAGCAGTAATGGGCTGTGAAGGTATGAACCGAGGCCCAAGTGGCTGCTCGACAGATGTCGTCAATAGACACAGAGTGTAGATAGAAACATAGAAACATGATGACAGAAAAAGACCATATGGCCTATCTAGCCTGTCCTTCCATAACAACAACTACAACAGTCCACTTTTTACCTTTAGAGATCCTCTGTGTTGGTCCCATGCTTTTTTGAATTCAGTTACTGTCCTCATCTCTACCACCTCCACTGGGAGACTATTCCATGAATCCACTACTCTTTCTGTAAAGAAATATTTCCGCATATCACTCCTGAATCTCTCTCCCTTCACCCTCATCCCATGTCCCCTCGAAGCAGAACTTGCTTTCAATTGAAAGAGGCTCTCTCCCTGAACATTTATGCCACGGAGGTATTTAAACATCTCAATCATATCACCTCTATCCCGTCTTTCCTCTCACATTGTGAGCTGTGACATGGCCCTCCAGAGGAAGGTTCTTACTCTGATAGGCAAAGGAAATACACTGTGCAATCCAGTTGGACAGTGTTCTCTTGGAGACTGGAAGTCCCAAATGAGAAGGATCAAAAGCAACAAAGAGTTGAGAGGACTTTCTATGTTGCTGTGTTCTTTGCAAGTAAAAGGCTAAAGCTCTTTTACAGTCTAAAGTATGAAGATTCCTTTCTGCATTAGAAGCATGAGGCCTTGGAAAAAACACAGGCAGGTAGACCACTTGGTTTAAATGGAAAGGCGAGACCACCTTTGGCATGAAGTGTGGATGAGTCCTAAGGACTACCTTGTCATAATGGAACCTTGTATAAGGTGGATCAGCTACTAGTGCTCGCAATTCATTGATGCGGCGTGCTGATGTGATTGCAATGAGAAAGATAACTTTCCAAGAAAGGAATTTCAATGAGGTAGTAGCTAAGGGTTCCAAAGGCAGCTTCATGAGCTGACCAAGAACCAGGTTTAAGTCCCATGCCACTGGTGGTGGCCTAATGGGAGGCTTAGTTAGAAGAAGGCCTCTCATAAATATTGCTATAAGAGGATGGGAGGATATAGGTTGTCCATTTAGAGGCTTGAAGGAAGCTGCAATAGCACTCAAATGGACTCTTACTCAGTTAGTCTTGTTCTGCATTGGATAAATGAAGGAGGTACTCCAGTAATGATTCCAGAGGTATCACATTGGGGTTAAGACCCTTTTGCAAACACCATATGGTAAACCTTTTCCACTTGAAAGCACAAGAGCGTCTTGTGGAAGGTTTCCTGGAAGCATAAAGGATATCCTTTACTGGATGAGGAAGGTTAAGATCATGAAGATCTAGGCCTTCAGCAACCAAGCCCTGAGATGCAGGGATTGGAGATTGGGATGCCATAACATTCCGTCCTCCTGAGACAGGAGATCTGAAGCAGACCCTAACTCCAGGGAGGGAGCTTGAGAGAGTTGTAGAAGCAGAGGGTACCACACTTGCCGTGGCCAATGTGGTGCTATGAGAATCATATGGCCTCTGTCTCTCTGAAGCTTGAACAGGGTTTTGGGAATTAGGGGAATGGGCGGAAAGGCATAAAGGAAGTCCTGACCCCAGTGAAGGAGGAAGGCATCCCTGGCCTGAGAGCCCTGAGCCGGAATTCTGGAACAGAACCGGGGAAGTTTGGCATTCAACGGACTTGCAAAGAGGTCTATGTCCGGGGTTCCCCAAATTTGAAAAAAATCTTGGCCACCTGGTCCGCATGTAGAGACCATTCATGTGGAAGCAGAACTCGACTGAGTCTGTCTGCCCAAGAGTTTTGTATGCCTGGAAGATACACTGCCAGGAGATGAATCTGATACTCTCTGGCGAGGGCCCATAGTCGCAAAGCTTCGTTGCAATGCGACAGAGCCTGTACCCCCCCTGCTTGCTCACGTAGAACATGGCTACTTGATTGTCCGTATGAATGAGGACTGTCTTGTAGCTGAGCAGGGTGTGGAACACTCGAAGAGCAAGGAAGATTGCTCTGAGCTCTAAGAGATTGATTTGTAGATGAGTCTCCTGTGCAGTCCAGGTGCCCTGGGTGGAGAGGTCTTGTAGATGAGCTCCCCAACCCATTGGTGAAGCATCTGTTATGAGAGTTGCCTGGGGTAAAGGTTGTTGAAATGGGGACCCCAGCAACAGGTTTTGAGTGGACTGCCACCACTGGAGGGACAAAATAAGGCGATCTGTGAATGCTATTTTGTCTGACAGGCACCCTAATACCTGAGTCCATTGAGTGGAAAATGTCCACTGGGCTGCTCTCATATGGAGTCGAGCATAAGGAACCACATGAACTGTAGATGCCATGTGGCCTAGGAGTTGTAACATTTCTCGAGCAGTGAGATGAGGATTTAGCACTGCTTGAGAAGCTAACTGCACCATGCGAAGGCAACAGGCCTGAGGAAGATAGGCCCTTGCTCTTCTGGTATCCAGCAAAGCTCCTATGAACTCTAGAGACTGAGTGGGAGTTAGACTGGATTTTGGGATGTTTATGACCAGACCCAAATACTGAAGGATACGCATTGTGCAAGATAGAGAAGTCCTGGCCTCTGACTCTGATGGGGCTCGAATGAGCCAGTCGTCTAAGTAAGGGAAGACGAATATCCCTAGAGTGCGTAGAAATGCTGCTACCACAGCCATGCATTTCGTGAACACTCTTGGAGCTGAGGCCAGGCCAAAGGGAAGCACCCTGTATTGGTAGTGCTTTCCTTGGAAAAGGAACCGAAGGAACTTTCTGAGTTGGATGGATGAGAACATGGGTGTACGCATCCTTGAGATCTAGAGAACAAAGCCAATCCTGACGTTGAAGGTATGGCAGCAGAGTTCCTAGAGAAATCATTTTGAATTTCTCCTTGAACAGGAATTTGTTCAATTCTCTGAGGTCCAAAATAGGTCTGTATCCCCCTATTTTCTTTGGGATAAGGAAATAGGGGGAGTAAAACCCTGTACCCTGTTGATGAATGGGTACTTCTTCTATTGCCCCTTGGGCAAGAAGCATAGTGACCTCTTGATCTAAAAGGTTGATGAGAGGTCTGAGAATTGAACTGTCTTACCATTGTGGGAGGGGTCATGCACAGAAAGTGCAGCTTGTACCCCTCCTCTCTTATAATGGAGTATGTCCAATGCTCTGCTGTTATCTGCTCTCACCTGGGGGCAAAGAGGCATAACCTTCCTGGAATGGTGGAAGGCTCTGGTCCATTGAGGGCCAGGAAGGCTAAGTTCTCTAGATGAAAGTCAAAGGCCTTGTGGAGGCTGAGACTGCTGAGACGCTTGAGGCTTGGCAGTCTTTGCTTTCCTTTGTTTAAGTGGTTGCTGACCCTTTGTTTAGGTGGTTGCTGACCCTTTCGGACAAGCTGACCTGCAGAACGTCCCTGTTGGGAATAAGAGGGATAAAACCTCTTCTTTTTCGAGAAGAAAGGCTTCTTGAAAGATTTGTTTCTAGCAGGATCAGCTGTGCCTTTGGATAGTCTATCCAAAGTAGAATTGTCAGCATCCATCTCATTGGCCAATTCTTGCCAAATAGATTCTCACCTATACAAGGGATATTTCCCAGTTTGTCCTGCACCCAGAGCTCCAAATCAGATGCCTGGAGCCAGGCAATTCTTCGTGCACCTATGGCAATGGCAGAGGTTCTGCTTAGGCACTCAAAACAGTCAAAAACTGCACGATTGACAAACTTTGAAATATCCTGGGCATGTTTAACCAGTGTGAGAAAATCCTGCCTTCTGTCCTCAGGAAGAAGAGGGCTCAAAACCTCTAAATCCCCTGTGACCTCTTTAAGGAACATTCCCATATATAAAATATAGGAACTGATCCTGGCAGAAAGCATGGAAGCCTGGAAGATATGACGTCCAAAGGCATCCAAGGTCCTACACTCACGACCTGGAGGATTAGAGGCATGTCTTTTTTGACTTCTGATCCTTCTCATAGCTGACCCAACCACAATAGAGTGGTGGGGAAGCTGAGTCTTTTGGAAGCCAGGACAAGGAGGGACTCGATACATAGTATCCAGTCTGCGAAAGTGAGGAGAGGTGGTAAGAGGTGTCTCCCACATTCTCAACATGAGATCATGTAAAATCTCATGAATGGGTAGGGTAGCCGCCTCTTTAGGAGCTTTGGGGTATTGTAAAATCTCCAATTCCTTAGCTCTGGGCTCTGTTTCAGGAGTCACAGTGATGGACAACCCACGAGCCACCTCTCTGATGAAATCCTGAAAGGAAATATCTTCTGGAGGAGACTTCCTACGCTTAGGAGAGGAAGGCTCCTCCGGGAGAAGTATCCCGGTACCGGCAGAGCTGTCAGAATCCTCGGAGTCCTCTGATGATTCGAAGTACCGCCTGTCCGGATGCTCTTCAAGAGCCCGATACCCGTACCGACCGAAGTCGGTACTGGGGGTAATCGGTACCGGTGTATCGGCACCGGAAGGCATCGCATGACTGGGTGCCGGCAAAGCCGATACCGATGTCGATGCTATCGGTACCGGCATCGGTACCGGTGGAACCGTCTGATGTGGTTCCGAGGGCGTCAATGCCGCAAGGAGAGCCGCCAGACTGCGTTCAATAGCCAGGAACCTCTGGTCTATCGACGCTGCCGATGCCTGGGTATCGGTACTGGATGCAACCGTTACCCCAGAGCATGGCACCAGTAGTTCTGTCGAGGTCGAGGCCTCGAGAACATCCTGGAGCCCCGATGATGCTTTGGAAGCCGAAGCCTCCCGCCGGGGCAATTTTGCCGGTATGGAACTCTCAAGGGCAACGCCAGAGGCATCTCGATGCTTAGAAGGAGATCTACCCTTTGAGGACCGGCTGGACTTATGTTTAGTTACCTGAGATCCATGGGAGGAAGACGAAGCCCTGGACGTCGATGCCACCGAAGCTGCATCGGAAGGAAAAAGGGCACTGAGCTTGGCAGCTCGGTTCTGTCGACCCCTTTTGGACATCATGGCACAAGCCAAACACTCGGAGATGGAGTGGTCAGGACCTAAACATTTAAGACACCAGTCATGGGTGTCGGTGACTGAGATGGTACCGCCACACTTGGTGCATTTTTTAAAACCAGAGGCGGGTTTCTCCATAGTGGAGGAAAATATTTGGGCCTAAGGCCCAAAAAGGAGCACACCTGGAAAAAAGTTAGGAAAAGAATATAATTTTTTTTTTTTTTTTTTTAAAGAAAGAAAAAACCACCGGCGGTACCGGTATAGCGTCGGGGAAGGCAGACGCGACCACAAAAAAATAAAAAATAAGGAAACAATTTTCTGCGGTGACAGGAACATGACCTGCTGGCTCCGCGGAAAACGAATAACTGGAGAGAGGTAGTTGGGAAAGGCAGGAAGGCAGCACGCAGGTGCTGTGGGATGCTCCCAAAAGCTTCCTAATTGGACGCTGGGGAGCGTTCCCACGCAGGCTCCGTCGGTACCGACGATATCCATATGTGAAGACTACATTCCTGCTTGTTCCTGGAGATATCTTCTTACACACACTCAGCCTTCGGGGGATTCCACTCCAACCAGATCATTTCCTTGATCACCTTCGGGAACGGCAATAGTGGATTTCCACATCCCTTGCAGAAGTGGATGCACCTTCGGCTCCTGCTCCGTGCTTGGAGCATCCACAAAGCTTAAGGTGAATGAGACCCTGGCAATCCATGTCACCAGTTCCTCTTCCGGAACAGATGGATACCACTGACTTTTTCACAATCCTCCGAAGATGAGAGGGACTTTGTCCATATCAACCCCTCCTTCAGAAGTTCACCACAAACAGACCACAGAGATCTGCCACATTCAACAAGCTCAAAATACCACAATCTAAAACACAACTGCCAAAGAGCATTTGAACTCTCCACCTGACACTAAGCAGCATCACTGACCTTCCCTCTTTCCGCAAACACTTGAAAACCCGCTTACTTATTTACCGAACACTTTGGACCCACCACTTTATTTATTTATTTTTATTTACATTCTCTTATATATCGTGCTATTCTGCATCAGTGCGGTTTACATTGAACAAACTGAAATTACATTGAACAGGGCATTCTAACTTGGAGATAACTATTTTACAGGGAACATGGGCTATGGAGGGTTAAGTGGCTTGCCCAAGACCACAAGGAGCACCTGTGGGGCTAAAAACCCCAGTCCTTCCGGCCCAAGGTTGCTGTCCTCTAGTGGGATTTGAACCCCCAACCTTCCGGCCTGAAGTACCTTGCCCCTACAACTAGGCCACTCCTCCACTCCTTTCACTTAACTTACCCACTAACATGATTAAAATGTGACAAACACACACAGACTAGAACTCACATTCGTAAATAGTTAAAGAACGTACCGATAGGTATAGCTATTGTAATTGCATATAGTTCAATGGTTGAAAATAGTTGGCTAACATATATGTAAATTTATTCTTGATTGTTTACTACAATGTTATCTTGTTCTATGTATCTAAGTTATTTATCTGTTTTTGTTCAATGTAAACTGCTTTGACCCGGTGAAAAGAAGTATATAAGCATAGTTAAATAAATATAAGAGCCCAGAAATGAGGCTGATCCCCACCTCCAGGGACCGCCCTTCACAAGGGACACAGTCATAAGCACTCAAACAGGGCTTCCACTCTCAGCCTGACCCTCACGAGGCTGGGCTGGGGGGGGAAGGCCACAAAGACTGAATTTTCACGCAAGAATAACTAGGCCTAGTGCAAAAAGGAAACAAATTCCGGAGACAACAATGCAGACTCCGGAAGCTCTTCTTGCAGAAATGACACTCCTACACCAGGGGATATAGCTACCGCCAATCCCCTACAGGACAGAGAGCGGCCCACATTATGGTTGCCAGAAGATTCAGCTGGCTGGTTATCCTTACCCCAGTACCATCAGCCACCTCCTGCCCTAAGGCAGGCAAGGTTTGACTAACTATACCCCTGGCTGAGAGTGTGAGAGCAAGCCCTCCAGGGACAACTGAGAAGCTGCCATGCAAGAAGAGCAGAGTTCAGAAGCCAGAGAGGAGACACCTCACTACCCATAGGCCAAACAACTTTTCCTGGAAAAAGACAGAGTTAAAGCAAGTATCACAGCAGCTAAGGGCACGGCAGACCAGCAGGCGCACATTAACAGCACTTATACAGCAAAATATATTACGGGCACTTGTGGAAGGCACGCATTGGAGCCACTTGGGGAGAACATGCGCAAGGACCGTGTGACAACCAGGCAAAAATGGTGGGAAACCGCCAGCAGTCCATCCTGAACTGCACCCCAGACAGACGGAATCGGACCCCCCCCCCTCCCCCAGGGACAATGACAAGGTCATGGTTTAGCACAGGAAGAAAATCTTTATTATATCACTTAAAATATACAATATAAATTACAGGGTTGCCAGGAGTCAGCATTTCTCTTCCTGTAATTTATATTGTACATTTTTGTATGTTTGTAGCCAATTTCGCCCCTGATGAAGACATAGTGAAACACGGCCTGTGTCGGGCCATTGGCTGAAAAGTGATATAATAAAGATTTTCTTCCTGTGCTATCCATGTTTTTGACTGGGTTTGTTCGTTGCATGTGGAGTTTGTGCTTTTTTGTTGGAAGGTCAAGGTTTAGTACTCACCCCCCCCCCCCTCCTCCGAGCGCTCCAGGCAGAAATCCATGCTGGACTCAGCTCTACTCCCCTGAAACTGTTTATCTGGCTTTGCAGACACTGCGTTTAAGGTGGCTAGCAGACAGATTCCTCAGAGCCTTCTTCAATCTACAAGAGAGAGCAGGGGGGTAACAGAGGAGGGAGGGAGGGAGAGGGTGTTGAGGTTGTGTGAGGCTGCTGAATTGTGTCTAGCACCCAGCGATCTTTGGCAACCCGGGCCCATTCCTGAAAGAAAAGGTGAAGCCTGCCTCCAACACGAGGAACCAGAGAATGGGCCCCAAAACCTTAATTGTATAGCCCAGGAGGGTCCTCCTCTGGAAAAGACAGAGTCCCTGAACCCACGCACTCCATGAAAAGACTGAGAAAGAGCCGCAAGCCCAGACGCAAAGGAGAAGAAAGGTTTTCCAGGTCAGTAACGACAAGAGTCCCGAGGACCCCGGGAATCTGGCCAGCGCACCCTCAATGGATGGGCAGAGGTTGATAAGAAGGAGCACCAGCCTGCTTCACAGGCCCCTTGGTCCCGTCTTTTGGAAGGCAGATTTTGTCTGGCAGGGTCCTTCACCAGCTTCTCCAAATTGGCTCCAAACAGAAGATTCCCCTTAAAAACCAGCTGGATCAACTGGGCTTTGAAAGATGTGTCCACTGCCCAGTGCCAGAGCCAAATCCAACACCATGACACGGTTGTCAGGGCACCATCCGTGGCCGTCAAATGTACCAGGTCATACATGGCATCAGGAAGGAAGGCCATAGCCAACTCCAAAAGAGGAGTAGTATTATCCGGCGGAAGAGATTGAATCCACTGGAGCAGAGCTCAAGACATGAGGCTGGTACATACCGCTAGTTGTAGAATAGCCGTCGGCAAGACATAACTGGCTCCTCAACCACGAACCCACCTTACAGTCCAGAAAATCCTTTAAAACTAATCCTCCTTCCAGATGAATGGTGGTGCATCTGGTAACTGCTCTGATTTGCGCATCCACCTTGTGAATGCCAAACCACTCAACGCACTCTTCCTCCGGGAGCGTAGAGTTCTTCTTACATACCCTTAACCCTTTAGGCAGGGAATCTGGAGAGTTCCACTCTGACCAGATCATATCCTTGATCACATTCGGAAACGGGAAGACAGGAGTGGATTTTTGCACCCCTTAAAAGTGTGGGTGTACCTTCAGCTCCGGCTCAGTGTCAGAAGAATCCATCAAGTTCAATGTGGATGAGACCCTGGTAACCAACACCACCAGGATCATAGAAACATAGAAACATGACAGCAGAAAAAGACCACATGGCCTATCTAGTCTGTCCTTCCACATCAACCACTACAAGTGTCACCTTTTTTCCTTTAGAGATCCTCTGTGCTTGTCCCATGCCTTTTTGAATTCAAACCCTGTCCTCATATCTACCACCTCCACTGGGAGACTATTCCACAGATCTACCACTCTTTCCGTGAAAAAATGTTTCCGCATATTACTCCTGGAGTCTATCCCCTTTCACCCTCACCCTATGTCCCCTTGTAACACAGCTTGCTTTCAATTCAAAGAGGCTCGCCTCCTGTGCATTTATGCCACACCTACCACCACACGAACAGCAAGGAGAACAAACACACAAGAAGATTTAAAACGTTCATCAAAGAAGATTTCCTGGCACAAAGCCTACCTGAACGCCAAACATGTTCCAACAATATTGACGACCTGGTGCGCAACTGGAATACCACAATCTCCGCTGCAGCCAGCACAATAAGCAAGACTAAAACCAGACACACCTCTGCAAAAGCCCGATGGTTCACACCCAACCTCTGGAAGCTAAAGACCAAACTTAGAAGAGCAGAAAGAAAATGGAGAAAAACCAAAAAAAGACAAAAAGATTTACATATACGAATTGGACGTATACCACACAGAAACAGACAAAGCAAAAAAGGCCTTCCATACAAAGATCATAAACACGTCAATAAACAAACCACGAGAACTGTTCAATATTATCAAACAACTGACAAAAGCACCCAACCACTCCGACCAGCTACCAAACATCCCACCTGAACTACTAGCACAACATTACAAGCAGCTTCAACAACCACAGAATCCACAACTGAACGCAGAGACATCAGCAAACCACCCCATCACCACGGACAGAAACTGGAACACATTCAAAACAATCACAAAAGAGGAAGTATCATCCATCATCTCTCGACTAAATACCACCACCTCCCCACTAGACCCCTGTCCTACAGAATGGATAAAGAAAACAAAAGATGACCTGAGCGCACCACTAACCCGCATTGTTAATGAATCCCTCAGCCAAGGATGCATGCCAGATCTCCTTAAAACCTCAGTCATCCAACCAACCCTAAAAAAACACAATCTGGATCCCCTCGAACCCACCTCCTACAAACCTATAGCAAGTCTCCCGTTTACCGCCAAACTCATTGAGAAGGTAGTCCAAAGACAGCTCCAAGAACATTTAGATGCCAACAACATACTGGACCCATAACATGATGGCTTTCATCCACTCCACTGAGTCGAGACCCTCATGACATCGCTAATGAACACCCTCGTCATGGGAACCCAAACCAAGCACTCTGGATACGCCATGATCTTCCTAGACATATCAGCTGCCTTCGACACCATCTCCCACCACATCCTCATACACAGACTACAAGCAATAGGCATCCAGGATAACGTACTCCAATGGTTCCGTTCATACCTGACCAATAGACAACAATTGATCCGCACAAACATATCAACCTCCCCCCCTTTCCAGCAACACCAAGGAGTACTCCAAGGATCCACATTATCTGTCATGCTCTTCAACATCTACCTGCAACCACTCTGCTCAATCATACGCACATACAACATTAACTTCCATATCTATGCAGACGACATAATGCTCTATGCTCCAATCACAACATCCAACCTAACCAACAAGCACTTATCAGAATGCTTCACCGAGGTATCCAGCTGGCTACAAAAGAACAACCTCTCCATCAACATAAAGAAAACTGAAGCCCTCATAGTAACAAAAGACCCAAACTTCACACCACCCACACACCTCGAAATTGGAACCACAAAAATACAAGTACAACCACAAATAAGATACCTAGGAATCATCATAGACCAAGCAATCACACTCAATCAACAGATCAAAAAACACACTGCTACAATCTACCACAAAGCTAAAACAGTACAACGCCTCAGACCTCTCCTCGAACCACAGGACTTCAGAACAGTGATGCAAGCCTCGACGCTACCCCACATGGACTACTGCAATATAATATACCATGGACTCCCAGGCACCCATACCAACCCACTTCGAACTGCATTAAACACCACAGTCAGAATTATCAACAATTCAAAAAAACGAGACATCACCCCAAACCTGAGGGAACTACACATACTCCCTCTAGAAGCAAGAATCAAATATAAATCCGCCCTACTCACCCACAAAGCTCTCTGCCAAACTCCAACCTCCCAGATCCGCACCCTACTGCCTCAACCAGCCCACAACAGAACAACCAGACAAACCACCAACAACTCCCTCGTCATCCCACAAAAAAGAACGAAATACAACCAACGGACCTGCAACAGAGCCTTCGAACTATATGCACCATCCCTCTGGAACTCTCTACCAAACCACATCAGGAGCAACACAGACCCCTCATCTTTCAGGAAACAACTTAAAACTGCACTATTCCAAGAATTCCTCAGACCAGAAACAAGCACCCAACAATGACTCCCTCCCAACCACCATTTTCATTCCCCTGAACATATGTCCCATGTAACTATAACACAATACCTATGTCTATGTCCCAATTAATTGTTTAAAATCATTATTGTTGGCCACCTGGTGACGGCCCCAAACCCTTGTAAATGTTTATTGTATATTCTACCACTTTGACCCGGTGAAAAGCGGGATATAAATACAGCTAAATAAATAAATAAATAAAATGCCACAGAGGTATTTAAACGTCTCAATCATATCACCTCTATCCCACCTTTCCTCTAAAGTTTACATATTAAGATCCTTAAGTCTGTCCTCATATGCTTTATAATGAAGACCACTAACCATTTTAGTAACCACCCTCTGTACCAACTCCAACCTATCTATATCCTTTTGAAGGTGCAGTCTCCAGAATTGCACACAATACTCCAAATGAGATTGCAACAAAGACTTATACAAAGGCATTATCACCTCCTATCTTGTGCTGGCTATGTCTCTCCCTATGTACCCAAGCATCCTTCTAGCTTTTGCCACCTCCTTTTCTACCTGTTTAGCTATTTTAAGATCATCAGACACAATCACTCCTAGGACCTGCTCTTCTTTTGTGGACATAAGTACTTCACCCCCTATACTATATCGCTCCCTTGGATTGCTGCAGCCCAAGTGCATGACCTTGCATTTTTTAACATTAAATCTCAGCTGCCAAATTCTAGACCATTCTTCTAGCTTAGCTAAATTCTTCCTCATGTTATCTTCACCTTCCTGGGTGTCTACTCTTTTGCAGATTTTGGTATCATCCGCAAAGAGGCAAATCTTACCCGACAGCCCTTCCGCTATATCACTAACAAAGATGTCAAAAAGAATCAGACCAAGGACAGATCCCTGGGGCACACCACTGATAACCTCCTTCCCTCAGAGTGAGCTCCATTTACCTGTACCTTTTGTCACCTCCCACTCAACCAATTTCTAACCCAAGCAGTAACTTTAGGATCCATCCCTAGGGTGCTCAGTTTATAAGTCGCCTGTGTGGAACGGTGTCAAAGGCTTTACTGAAATCTAAATACACCACATCTAGGGCTGTCCCTCAATTCAACTCCCTCGTTACCCAAAGAAATCAATCAGATTTGTCTAACAAGTCCTGCCTCTGGTGAATCCATGCTGCCTTAGATCCGGTAATCCATTCGATTCCAGAACCTCACTATTTTCTCTTTCAGCAGAGCTTCCAATAATTTACTCACCACTGAGGTTAAACTAAACCAGCCTGTAGTTTTCAACCACATCCTTACTTCCGTTTTTGTGTAAAGGAACCACATGTGCTTCTCTCCAGTCCTCTGGCACCACTCCTGACTCCAACGAGGCATTGAAAAGGTCAGTCAGTGAAGCTGCTAGAATGCCCCCTCAGTATTCTCGGGTGTATCCCATCCGCATCAAACATTACATCCAGAGAATTACACATTCTTTCCCACTCTCCTTGTTGAACGTTCAGTTGAGATTAATTTTGAGAAAATAAGCCATAGCACCTTTTCATGTACAAGTCCAATTAGCTGGTAATTCTAATCCTAAGGAGTTTAGTTGGTTCAAGATTCAGCAATACATTTCAGAAGTTCTGCAAAGCCTGGTTATTTAAGGCTATTTTCTTAAAAAATTTGGGTCTAGTTTTAAATTTTACTCAATAATGAAGCTCTGGAATTCACTACAGGAGAATACTGTAAAATAAATTAGCATAACTGGGTTAAAAAAAGGTTTGGACAAGTTCCTGAAGAAAGAGTCAAACAGTTATTAAGGCAGACTTGGGAAAAGCCACTGATTGTCCCTTGGGGGGGGGGGGGTAGACAGCATGGAATCTTGCTACTTTTTGGGATTCTGCCGGGTACTTGTGACCTGGACTGGCTACTGTTGGAAAAAGGATACTGAACTTGATGAATGTTTTGGTCTGACCCAGGTCTGGCAATTATCTTATGAACTTTTTTTTTTTACTTTTCTATTTATACACAATCAAAATACAATACAAAAATCCCATAAAAAGAAAAAAGTGATATCAAGAGAATAGCACAGCAATAATGTAGCCCACAATAAGGGACAAGTGAAAAAATGAAGGCAAACACAATGCCTAATTAAAACAAAGGAAAAAAGAAATCTTGGAGCAATAATTACAAAATCGGCCGCAGATATGAGACATTAATTCACATTTTCTCTGCCCGACAGTTAATCAGATAACCGTTTAGGCTCAAAAATAAGGAACTGCTTAGATTAGTAAAGCGAGAAACATTTACAAGGAAATTTCAAAAGCAAAAGAGTTCCTAGAGCCACCACTGTAGGACAAAGGTTCAAAAAAAATCTTTCTTCCTCTTCGAGGTTTCACAAGATAAATCAGGAAACACTTGAATCTTACAACCTATAAATAGTTCACAAAAATGCTGAAAAAGTCTCAAAATATTGTTCTGGTCCATCTCCAGAGCAAAAAAAAACTAGGAGGGTAGCTCGTCCCATAACTACATCTAGTGAGCTCTTAAGAAATTCCGTGTATCCCCTCTTTCCTGAAACAAGAGGGCACAGCCGATTACTGAGCCTTCACTAAAGGGATCAATACATCACTAGGAATTTTCAGAATCTCCAGGCGGTACTTCCAAAGCAAATCCAAAGGCTTTTGCAATGGAGAATTGAGAAAGTTAAAAAAAAAAAAAAAATTCTCCTGATTTGGTTCTCTAAGTACTCCAACTTCTGAGACTACACCATATTATCCTTGTTATGGACACTACTCAGTGTTTGAAGCTCACCCAGATGAGCTTCAAGTTGAGCTACCCTAGCCCCCTGCTGTATCTGCTCGAGAAACTTCCCAGAGCACAGATTTTAAAGATATTACCTCCAAGTTCACATTTGCAAACACGGAGGCAAGAGAATCATTGAGGGTCGCCACTATGACCCATAAGCTATCCAAAGTTACCTGCACAGATATAAAAGCCCTAGTCCACGGCAGAGGCTGAAGATCAGAGCTCTCCAAAGCAGCACCCATCCTAGCATTGACCCGGGGTTGCAGGGCCCCTGCTGCAGAAAGGCCAGACCTCTAAAGAGGGCTACCCTCAGTTCCCACACCAATCTGTGTGCTTGTGCAAGCCAGAGAGGAAAGCAACCATTCACTGTGGGAAACACTTCTGAGTTGGACTGGAGTGATGCAACCATCAGAGCTAAGCACAACCCCTTCACTGCTTGGATCCGACACAGAACACCTCAGATCCGCTGCTGCCAAAGAAACCCCGCTTGCTCCAGGGTTTTCTGGTAAACACAGATGCAGCAGAAGAGCTGGAAGGCATGCTAATCTACTTGCTCTTCTTCGATATCATTCTGGGAAAGGGGAAAGAAGAATGGCGGTAGCAAACCTGGGAATGGCAAGGACTGCCTAAATACAACGTCCTACTCTGACACCATCTCAGTCCAGCGCACAAAAAAAAAGTAGTTGGGTTATGATCCGTGTTTTGAAGATTAAAGTATTTTTATGATACAAATATATGTAACTGCTTTTTAGTCTGTTTGTGTATAAATTTTAAAACTATATACCACCTCCTATGCAAATCTCTACTAAGTGTGACTCCTTCCTTCCATTACCTGACCTTTGTACTTTAAAACCATTTCCAGGAAAAGTTTTGATAATTTATTATGTTTTCTTTTTTAAAAAATAACAAAGGTTGCAAAAAAGGTAATGAGAGATTTTAACATATCTGATAATCTCCTTTCCTGAATACTGCTAAACCAGTCTAGATGAGTGGGTTATGACCCCCTGCCAGCAGGTGGAGGCAGATTTGAGCGACTTTCCGTGATGTCATCTCCTGACTTATCTACTGGTACAGCACTGAGAGAAGCCAGTATGACACTTCCCAAGCAGTAAGAAAAACTGAAATATTCAGAAAGAACTCAGTTTATGTTTATTTCAAACTTGCTATACCGCCCTTTGCAAGTATCAAGGTGGCTTACAGTAGAATTAAACACAAAAGCAAACATTTATAACATAGAATAAACAGTATACATAAAAGCAAGAAAAGAAATACAATGCATTTTACTTGACCAGAAAAGATGGCAAAAGAAAGAAAAGAAAAGAACGGTAAATCTTATAGGAGTCGCATACCAAGATCATTCCACACTCGAATATGAAACAAATCAAAGTGACAAAGATGTTTGTTTTTAGTATCACTAAGACTGTGATCAAGTACCTCATTCTCTTACTATGAAAAAATGGAGCCCCACCACAAGACTGACTAGACCTTTCACGGCAGCTGAAATCCTCCAAATCTGCAAAGAATCTCACAGGCAGTAACATCACTAACACAAACAAAATGCAGCAGACTTTCTAACCTGCAAAAGGAGTCTTCCAGGGCGGGTTCTGGACTGGTCTTGCATGATTCAAGAAAAGGAGATTATCAGAGATGTTAAAATCTCTCCTCTCTTATCATCCTGTTAGACTGGTCCAGATGACTGCTTAAAATTTTTGTTCTGTGTTTACAGATGAAGGGCCAGGAGCAGGATCTCAGAAAACATCAACAAATAGGAACAGAAGTGAAAGATCTTTAACGATTTTCAGAAGACTCTGTTTGTGAGGAACTAGCTAAACTAAAAGTAGGCCAAGCAATGGGGCCAGATGGGATACATCCTGGAGTTTTGAAGGAACTTGGGGAAGTTCTAGCGGCTCCACTGTCTGACCTTTTCAATGCTTCTTTACAGTAGCGAGCAGTCCCAGAAGCCTGAAGGCACGTGTTCCCTTTACACAAAAGAGGAAGTAAGGATGAGGTTGAGAACTACAAGCCGGTTAGTCTGATCTCTGTGGTGAGTAAAGTAACGGAAATGCTGCTACACAGAGGATAGTGAGGTTTTTGGAGTCCAATGAATTGCAGAATCCTATGCAACATGGTTTTAATAAAGGCAGCTTTTGTCAGACAACTCTAATTAATTTCTTTGACTGGGCGACCAGAGCGCCCTAGATGTGTATTTTTTTTTATTTTTTTTTTAAAGTTCCTTGAAGTTAATGCTGACTCCTGGCGACCCAACAGCCCCTAAGTTTTCTTGGCAAGGTATGATCAGAAGTAGATTGCCAGGCTTTTCTTCCAAGGCAATGGAAGGTAAAGTGACTTGCCCAAGGCTACAAGGAGTGCTAGTGGGAATCTAACCCAGATCTCCTGGGTAGCAGACTGTTGCTTTAACTACTCCCCTCCACCTCAGTAAAGCACAGTTACTTACCTGTAACAGGTGATCTCTGGGAACAGCAGGAATACGTCTTCACATATGAGTATGTCGGTACCGACGGAGCCTGCGTGGGAACGCTCCCCAGCGTCCAATCAGAAAGCTTTTGGGAGCATCCCTCAGCGCCTGCGTGCTGCCTTCCCGCCTTTCCAACTGTCTCTCCTCAGTTGAGTTTTATAGCTGAGACAAAAAGAGAAAAAGAGAGAAAGAGGAAAGGAAGAGAGATAGAGAGATACAACTCCTAGGGGAGGTGGGTGGGTTGTGAAGACTTATTCCTGCTGTTCCCAGAGATCACCTGTTACAGGTAAGTAACTGTGCTATCTCCAGGTACAAGCAGGAATGAGTCTTCACATATGGGGACTCCCAAGCTAAGATGCCTGGAGCAATAGCATGTTGGTGATTGAAACATGCTCCACCTCATATGCCCAGGCAACCGAGGATGGAGGGTAGGAGTTGAAGAAGAGAGGAGCTGTAGGAGACAGCTGACCTAAGATAGGACTACAGACAAGGAGTCCCTGTATATATGATAAGCATCATGAAATATATTGAAATGAACAATCACCATATGGACCTCACCTACTGGATTGCAGGAAGTAGAGAGGCTGATGGAATCTACTGGGGATCCAGTAGAGGAATCTTCAAGATGACCTCACTGAAGTGAGTTGAAGGTCAAAATCTGGAACTGACAGGTGACCCCAGGATTCAACTGGGGAAGTACAAAAACGATAGGTCTTTAGTAGAAAGCTTTATGGAAAAAGCTGAAAACTCTTTTGGCTACAGAGTTAATTATAGTTAGGAGCAAAAGAGGAAGACTGACTGAGTTGGACAAAACTGGCTTAGTCCTTGAGGGAAGAAGGGGTATGGGATTACAGGGTTTTCTCCAAGGAAGGACAGATGTCTGAGGAGTTGGAAACCTCAGATCTACTGAAGATCCCCCATGTCTCTCCTAACTGACGAGAGGTAGGAAGATAAAGGAATAGGGAGCTTCAGGGATACCTGAACCTAAGGTTATGGTAAAAGCTGTCAGTACCACAGCAGTGGTTGTGTGCATAAGAGCCGAAACATACTGTGAAATAGTATGAACATGTGAAAACCCACTGTCTGGAACAGATAGGAAGGAAAAAACACCTTGATGAGCACAGACAGTTAGAGAGATAAGTATGTGAATACATATCTACCTAAAGGAAGTATCTCGACAGATACTGTGATAAGGAAGCTTATCATAGCTCAGGAAGGAGCTATAGAAAAGGTGAAGTGACTCTGAACAAGCAACCTGTCAGTTCTGGTAGAAATAAGAAAACAGAATTTTCCCATAAAAGACTACCAGTCCCAGAATGCACCAGGTTTCCAACAGCCATTAGAGGAGCTGAAGTGGGGAAACGTGTGTTCAATCAGGAGGGCTATGAGGTAATCCCTAAGCACTCATCTCAAAGGGCAGGGCCTGATTCAGCACAGCTGCGCTGTGTTAGGGAGGAGCACTCATCTAAGCAGAATAAAGGTAGAGTTTATTCTACAGAGAATCATCCTCATTATCCTGAGAAGCAGTTTGAGCTTGATCATCTTCATCATCAGGAGGATCATCAGAAGCAGAAGCCAAACCGGACGGACAGAGAGGGAAAGAAACCCTTTGGAAGAAGGAAGAGAAAAGCCTTTGAGAGGTCTAGAAGAGTCCAGAGCAGTACGTATACTGGGAGGCATTCCAAGGGCCAGCATACACCATTGGACTGGGGAAAGCCAGAGGAATGGTGCTGCAGAGCTAGGAATCTCCAGACGGTACCTGTGAGAGAGACGGCTGCACGTGGAAGGGACCCTAAGACCCGTGCCAGAAGGTATGTGAAGAGAGATCCAGTGTCCAGGGATCTGGATTGGAAGGCTGGACATAAGAACTGGACTACATACTGGCCAGGCTATATAGAGAGGAACTCTAATAGCAATGGAAGCTCAGGTATGAACACTGATCTATGCCCTAGCTATAACCTTGAAAGACAGCAGGGAAACAAGTATTCTCCTGAAAGTGCTCCATTGAGAGATTCATCTGTGCCAATCCATGATATTGAACCCATGCTTGTTGAAGAAGGGGGAATGATTGCAGATGAAGAATGTGTTTATATGGACTGCTCTCTGTCCAAACTCCTTTGGTGATTTTCTGTTATAAAGTACAGCAACCATCACAAAGAAATACAATCTTGTTCTTTAATCTACTCAGAAAAGCTCCTGAAGCAGGATTTGACCCACAAAGTAGAAAGCAAGCCAGCTAAGGGGTTTCAGCTGGATAACTGCTAGCAATTGAGCCTTACCTAATTGCTTGTGAGCTAGGAGAGAATCACTTCTGAATCTATGTGGGAAGTTATCAGAAGTTAACCTGAAAAGAACAGGTTTTTTTCTTTCTTTGTGGCTTTTCGTTTGTTGTTTGATATATGCTAAGAAAACATTAGCTAATGCCTGACAAGTTTGAATGTTGTTTTCCTGATTTTGTTTTTTTCAAGTTTAACACTGAAAGCAAGTATCCTGATTTATGTGCTACCAAGCATATCTGTGTTGGGAGAAATAACCCCATAAATAAATATCTTATTGGCTTTAACACTTGAGCACAACTAAATTATTGTCAGCAGCTGTGTCTGGTGTGAATGAACTGCATTGCCCACAATCCCTTGCAAATCATATAGATATATGCACTTGCCAAGACTGTGAAGATTCTCACCCAGGCAGCCGTCTGACAATACACACACACATTAGATAGATAGATATAGATATGTTTATGGCGAGATCCAGGGGGTATAGCAGATGCACACATGGCTGACAGACATATGCATCTAAAGAAAGCATATAGACATATGTACATATATGAATATATATATAGGTCTAAAGAGAAATGTCTGCAAGTAAGCAGAAAGAGATATGTCTACAGGAATCTTCACATGGAAGATGTGAAGAGGAATGATTCATCTCATAACAAGAAGGTGGAACCTACTTGAGAAGATATAGAGAATCTATTCCCTCTGGTTAAGATGGAGTAGAATGCTACCCAGTAAAATAACCAGGCTGGTTGCGAGAACACAGAGGATAATATTAGTCTGTAAACAGCAAGTCCTGAGTCCAGTAGAACTCTAACATGGTGAAGGGACAGAATACGCATAGGAAGAGACACCAGGTAGACCCACTTGAGGGACAAGGGGTGGGGTATCATGCGTTATTTAGTTAAATATGTGCTGTCCATGAAGGATTAGGATACCATGAGGACGAGCTGCAAGGAAAAAGAGCATATTTCCTGTAGGAATTTGGTAACTCTTTAGACTGTCATGTAGGAAAGGCTTATGTCCTTTATTAAAAGGAAATAGAAGGGTGTAAGAACCCTCACAGTCATGGGAGGTGACTGGGGAAGCCCTTTTCAACCATATAGGATAGTCATTAGAGAAAAAAACCCTCATGCTCTCTAGCAAGGGCCCATAGTGGAAAGTTTCTCTGTAAGATTGCAGAGAGCATTATGCAGGAGAGTTGGGAAAGAAAACTGGCTGTTGGAGACAACCAGCTGCCAGCTCAACTATGCTGTCAACTCCAAGGATTTGGAGATGGCAGAAAAGAAGTTATAAGGATTATCCAAGATAGATGAGCACTATCTTGGAAGCACTACTAAGGTTAGATAAAAAGTAGTGGAAGACAATACTGGAACTTATAGAAAAGTACCAGTAGACCAATCACTGAAGCTCCTGCATGGGCAGCTGCTGAATGGCAGAGCAGAAAGATCTTTCTGTTTTTAACAGAGAGAACAGACAGAACAAGAGGAGAATATCCTGTCCCTGTCTGACAAGCTGCCCAGATGAGGAAAAAAGGGGTTTACTCAAGAGAAAGAACTCTACACTGGAATGGAAAGGAAGACTGGAAAGGCTAAGAAAGCCTTCCATTGGTATGATACCACTCTTACAGGGGAACCCTGGAAAAGAAGGTAAAGAAAAAATAGGAGCTGAGGTGAGACTTGCCATACGGTAAGTCTGTAGAAGGAAAAATTCATGGTGGTACAGAAAAACTATCATGAGATAGTTGGCAAACCTCTCTTCAGTGTAGGAAGAGGAGGAAAATCCTGTGACCCATAGACATGAATATCCTGACAGCTCAGCATACCTAAAAACAAGTGGATGTCCTGGAAACAGAAATCCAAGTGTAGAGGTTTAAATGAAAAAACAGTGAAAAATCTTCTAATGAGAAGAAGTGGACTGTATGTTATAACAGATTAATTGAAACCCTATTGAGGGTTAATTTTCCTGGCTTGAGTTTGGATTCTTCAGACCAGGGCGAGGTTTCCCCTGTTTGGGAACATCGGCATGATGGGCAGGAGAATAAAACCTTCTTCTTTTAGGAAAAGGAGGTTTGGTAGGGCATTTCTTACCTGCTGGGGAAGGAGAAGGTTTAGGATGGCCCTCAGAAGCAGGGAAGTCAGTAGAGCAATGAGCAACCTGACGCAAAGACTCCTTGTTGAAGAGATTTTCTCCAGTACAAGGAGTGTTACCCAGTCTTTGTTGTGCCCATCTGCTCAAGTCTGAAGCTTGGAGCCAGGCTCTACGTCGTGCTCCTATGGCTATAGCAGAGGTTCTGCTAACAGACTCAAAGGAGTCTAGGGAAGCACGAGAAAGAAACCTAGAGATATTCTGGCTATGACTAAGAAGCAAGGAATAGTCTGCAGCCTTGGGCTCTGAAAGAAAAGGAGTCAAAAGAGATAATTTCTCTGTGACCTCCTGAAGGGATAGACTCATATAAAAAATATATGAGAGAATCCTTGTTGCCAGCATAGATGTTTGGAAGGTTTGACGTCCAAAGGCATCTAGTGTTCTAGATGCACGACCTGGCGGGAAAGAAGAATGCTTCTTCTTGCTTTTTACCTTCCTCATTGCTGATTCCACTACAATGGAATGATGGGGAAGTTGAGTCTTTTGAAACCCTGGAGAGGGGGGCACCTGATACAGAAGAGCAGTTGCTGTAGAAGGTGAGGAAGCCCTTAAAGGTGTTTCCCATATTTTCAGAAGAAGATCCTGTAAAGAATGATGTAAAGGAAGCATTATATTTTCCTTTTCCCCAGAAAAGCCTTGTGTAGGATCATAGCCAGGGATAGGAATAGCCAGGAATGTTGCCATGTCAAGGAGAAATTTCTGAAAAGAAGGATCTCCAATGGGAACAATCCCTGGACAGGCTAAACTCGAAGAACTAGGCTGGGCACCAGTACTTGTCCGGTGCAAACCAGGATCTCTAATGAATGGATACTGGGACTGGCAGGGATGACCTGAAACCGTCAGTACTGTATCGTCCATGCTAGGTATCGACTCCAAACTAGGTATAGAAAGGAGCGATCCTGGTGAAAAAAGCATGGATGGAGCTGGTCCCGATGTTCCTGCAGGTACCAGCATAGACACCGATACCAGTAGCTGAGCCGGAATCGAAGGCGATACCGACATCTGTGATAAGGAGCTATAAAAGAGGTGAATTGGCTCTGAACAAGCAACCTGTCTTTTCTGGTAGAAATACTAAAACAGAATGTTTTCATAAAAGACTACCAGTCCCAGAATGCACCAGGTTTCAAACAGCCTCTAGAAGAGCTGAAGTGGGGAAACGTGTGTTCAATCAGGAGAGCTATGAGGTAATCCCCAATCACTCATCTCCAAGGGCAGGGCTTGATTCAGCACAGCTGAGCAGTGCTAGGGTGGAGTATCCCTCTAAACAAGTTAAAAGTAAAACATATTCTACACAGAATGAGAGGGAGATCAGGAAGCAGCAGCAACAACGTGGAAGAAAGAAGAGAAAGACATCTTGGAGGTCTAAAGAAGGAGCCCACAGCAGTACGTGTGTTGGGAGTCATTCCAGAGGCAAGCATACTCCATTGGACTGGAGGAAACCAGAGGAGTGGGGTTACAGAGCCAGGAATTCCCAGACTGCACCTTTGAAGGAGACGGCTGCATATGGAAGGGGCCCTAAGACCAGTGCAAGAAGGTATGTGAAGAGAGACCCAGTGTCCAGGGATCTTGATTGGAAGGCTGGACATAAAAGCTGGACTACTTACTGGCCAGGATATCTGGAGAGGAAACCTAACAGCAAAGGAAGCTCAGGTATGAACACTGATCTATGCCCTAGCTCTTCACTTGGAAGACAGCAGGGAAACAAATATTGTCCTGAGAGTGTTCCATTAAGGAATTCCTCTGAGTCAGACCATGATATTGATTCTATGATAGTTGAAGGAGGAGATATTTTAAATGATCAGAATGAATACATGGATTGCTCTCTGACTAGGCTGCTGTGGTAAAATACTTTCACAAATACAACAACCATCAAAAGGAACTATAACTTGTTCTTTTATATACCCAGAAAAGCCTGCAAGAAAGCTTTAGGATAGGGTTTGAGCCACGTAGAGAAAGTGAACCAGCAAAGGGGTTTGTAGCTGGCTAATTATGGGTAATTAAGCCATGCACAGTTGCACATGAGCTCTGAAAGGAAACTTCTGTTGGTGTGTGAAAATAGAAGAAAGTTATCCTTGAAAAAGAACAGTTTTTGGTTACTTTTGGGTTTTGTTTTTGCTTTTGGAGCACTGCTAAAAGTTATTAGCAGGAGCCCTCAAAAAGACCTTTTCTGTTTCCCATCAAGGTCTTTTATTGTTTGATTGCTTAAGAAGTTCAGTTGCTTATATCATGATTTGTTTTTCCTAAGTACAATACTGAAGCAAGTGTCCTTTTGTGTTACCAAGTAAATCTGTGTGGGAGAATTAACCCCATCAATAAATATATTTTTCTTTGCTTACACTCGAGCAACACAACTCATTATTTGTGAACGGCTGATTCTGGTATGAATGGACTACATTCCCCACAATCCTTTGCAAGTCATAATAGTATTTTGCCTTTGCCAAGACTGTGGACATTCACGTCCAGCGCCCCGTTTACACATCGAAACAGTCATCGGAGGCTGCTCAAACGGTACCGAGGAAACTCGAAAGTCTCGGTGAATTATCCTCAGTACCGCGCATCCGGAATCGGTGCGTGTCGGTTCCAAGACGAGTCGGTACCCAGTCTTCCAGACTAGATATCGATTCTAGACTGGGCATCGAAGGAAGAGAATCTATCGATGCATGTCTAGATGGTACCGACGTCAGGGGTCGTATCGACGGAGCTGACGATACTGGAAAGTCAATCTGGGTATCGATCGGTCCTGAAGGCACCTAGTACACCAGATGACAATCCCTGGTAAGGAGTGGATCGCTCAACACCAGTGCCGATGCCGGGGTATCGGTACCACTCGAAGTGGATGCCACCCCCGAGCATGGCTCAGGTATGTTCTGTGAGGGGTGAGCCCCAGGAACAACCTGAAACCCCTGAAAGGCTTTGGAGACCGAAAACTCCCGCCGGGGTTTTGAAGCCAATGAGGTCTTGAGGGCAAGGCCGGAGCCGTCATCATGCTTGGCATGAGACCTACCACCCAAGAATTGGCTAGTCTTAACAGACTGTTTGCGGGTTACCTGATCCTGTAGAAAAGAAATGGTCGGTGCCCTTACACTGGAAGGGAAAACTGCAGAGGGAAACTCGAAATGGAGAATTTCTTCTCATAAAATTGTAGCCTGATGGCTCTGGAGGAAAGGGGTCAGGACCCAAACAGGTTACACACCAGTTATTGGAGTCTAAAAAGAAAACTGTATTTCCACAGTTAAGGCACTTCTTAGGAGAAGGCGGCTCCATAATGGAGAGGCCTTACAGGCCCAAAAATTCAAGACAGAAACAGAGGGAAAAAAACTCCCTGAGTTTTAGGAAAAAGAAAAGAAAAAACCACCGGCGGTACCGGTGGAGTCGGGGAAACAGCCGCGACCACAAGAAAACAAAAAGTAAAAGATTTAAAGAAAAAAATTCACTGCGGTGACAGGAAGACGTCCTGCCGGCTCCGCGGAAAAACGAAAACTGAGGAGCGACAGTTGGAAAGGCAGCACGCAGGCGCTGAGGGATGCTCCCAAAAGCTCTCTGATTGGACGCTGGGGAGCGTTCCCGCGCAGGCTCCGTCGGTACCAACGTACCCATATGTGAAGACTCATTCCTGCTTGTTCCTGGAGATAGCCTTTGACACTGTTCCACACAGGTCTAAATAAATTGAGCACCCTAGGAATACCCTAAATTGACTGACTGGATTAGAAAGTGGTTGAGTGGAAGGCGACAAAGGATACAAGTAAATGAAGCTCACTCTGAAGTCTGGTCTGACTAACATTTTTTTTTTGTTAGTGATATTGTGGAAGGCAGTGTTAGTGCTACCATTAAGTGACCCAGACAGTCGCCTAGAGCACCAGCCCTCCAGGGGTGCCCATTGCCACCGCCACTGCTCACCACTCTTGGGGGCAGACAGCAGCAGTAATGGGCCTGAAACCGCAATGCAGCACTTACCCATCATCTCCAGGGCTGCATTACGATTTCTCCATTGTCAAATCTGCTGTTTGCTCCACCGATGCAAATCCCACTGGTACTTCATGTGGCCTTGGGCAAGTCACTTAACCCTCCACTGCCTCAGGTAAGAACTTATATTGTAAGCCCTCCGTGGACAGGGGAAATACCTACAGTACCCGAATGCAACTCACCTTGATCTACTACTGGAAAGGCGTGAGCTAAATATATAAATAAAAATAAAATTTCCGGTTGCCATGAAAGGAGACAGAAGTAGCAAATTCAGAAAAAGAGAAACCGCGACACAGCCCCAGAGATGGTGGCTAAGTGCTGTGCTGCGGTTTTGAACCTATTGCTGCCACTGCTGGCCCTGAAGAAGAGCAGGCAGAGACGGCATAGGCATGCATGGCGCAGTAACTAACAAGAATGGATGTGGTCACTTTCTGAGCTGGAATGACAATATATAGTAACTATGTATTTTTCAGCTCAATCCTAAATTATGAGTTTAGCCTTCAGTAATCCTATTGCTACAGAAAAACTTTTTTTAGGATGCAACAAGGTCTCAGACTGTTATGAGGCTCTTATTCAACTCAGACTTACTGGGGTGAACTGCCTTCTTAGCATCAATGACCTTACTCCGTTGTCAATCCTTAGAGGTTTTCTTATTTTTAATGTAAGTCTTTCTGTTGTGTTTAATACAATATTTTTGTATCCAATTGTAGTATTTTTCATGATGTATTCAATCATTTAATGCTCCCATAAGAAATTTTCAATCCATCAGATACTATCGCTGATCACTATACTCTAATATATTTTTCTCTTCCATAACTCTTAAAAGATAGCGCTTATCTGATAGTGGAAGTTATAATCGTTTCTGAAGCATTGTAATAATTCAATGCAGCCCAAGCGGGTGATGTTCCCAACGTCTAGCCGAAGCGCTTGCATGTTTCACTGCTCGTTTCTTCAGGGGGGTAAAGCTCCAGGCGTCCAAACACGCTTTCCAACCTGCACGGACTATAAAAAATCCTACAATGTATACTAGCTATAACATCCCGAACTCTCATAAATAACATTTATACACTATCAAGATTAATACTGAGCTAAAGGTTACCTTCCTTTTTGCACCATAGACTTGACTCTTCAACGATTTCCAAACGATTTCCAAAAAACGCCGTGCATGCGGGATTCTAAATCCCCTGTGTTTTATAGGGGGAGGTATCATACTGAAAGGAATCGCATATTTAAAGGGGCATACGTCACTTCCATCATCGCTAATAGTATTTAAAGAACTAGTTTTAAAGGATGTCACGAGTTTGATGCAGACACAGAGTAATAAAATTGGGCATTCATTGTCACGAGCAGAGAATAAAGTACTACAAGATCTTCGATCTCGCACGGATGTAGTTATTCGACGGGCGGACAAGGGCGGAGGTATAGTGGTTATGAACAGACAGGATTATCTAGATGAAGCATATCGTCAATTATCGGATGTCATAGTCTATACCATTGTGCAAGAAGATCCAACATACCGCCTGAAGACATATATTAATGAATTAACGACGCAGGCATTACGTGATAAGTTGATTACTAACAAGGAATGGAGGTTCTTGAATCCAGTTAGCCCAATAATGGCAAAATTCTATCTGGTTCCGAAAGTACATAAGAGTCTTCAAAGCCCCCCCGGTAGACCTATTGTTTCTACCAAGGGCTCGATATTGGAGCCCCTATCGATATACTTGGATTCGTTCCTCCGCCCTTTGGTATCTAAAATGACGTTGTATATGCGAGATTCAACACACTGTTTGCTACTTTTATCTTAACATGCATGGTTAACAAGTGTGTCAGATATTAAGTTAGTGACATTAGATGTTACCTCGTTGTATACGAGCATCCCACAACAGGAGGCTAATGCAATAGTTCAAGAAGTTTTAACAAGAAGGGAAGATTTATCAGAGGCTCTTAAGAATTTTCTGGGGCAGTTGGTGGGCTTGATCCTCTATGAAAACCACTTTATTTTTGAAGGATACATCTATCAAACGTCTGGAGTAGCGATGGGCGCCACATGCGCCCCATCAATTGCAAACTTATATATGGACAATTTTGAACGTCAGAGGATCTTTACAGCAAATCCTAATTACCATATTAAATTATGGCGTTGCTATATTGATGATGTTTTTGTGTTTTGGGAGGGTCAAGAATCTGAGTTGACTTCCTTCATAGGGTGGTTAAATGAACGAGATGAGAATATAGAATTTACCCATGTATGGGATGCAGTTAACATCACGTATTTAGATGTTTCAATAACTAAAGGAGAGGGAACATGGATCACGTCTATTTTCTGCAAGCCTACAGATCGAATTTCTTTATTGCATTATTCTAGTGCTCATCCAAGGAACCTTAAGGATAGCCTTCCGTTTTCAAAGTTTCTCCGATATCGTCGGAATTGTTCAGAAACATCAGATTATAAAAAACAAGCAAAGTGTTTGAAAGAAAAATTTTTGGCAAGGGGATACCCACAATCTACAGTATCCCAAGCCTATAAACGAGCTTTATATAATCGGGATTTACTACTTTCTAAATCACAGAATTCTCACACAGATGATAACTATATTAATTTAATTACATCTTATTCCCCTTACAGTTATAAAATACAGAACATTATGCAACGTCATAGTAATGTTTTGAAACATACTCGAGGACTGGAAGACAAACACATTCGGTGTGTGTGGAAGAGACATCGAAACTTAAAGGAGATTCTTAGTCCAGCAATATTGCGACCCCTTGTACAAAGGGACATATCACCTATCCGAGGTCATAATAAATGTGGTAGTTGCACTATTTGCTCGGTCACCTTGGAAATCTCTTCGTTCCATTATCGAGGAAAATAATACTCTGTGTGAAGTTTTACTACATGTCAATCCACTTATGTGGTTTATGGGGTATTTTGCCCTTGTCAATTAATCTATGTGGAGAAAACGATTCGTTCATTGAGTGTTCGGATGCAGGAACATCGAAGTCGATTGAAGTGTCAGAGAAGAGAGGCTCCTATGGTTGAACATTGTCTTCAACTACACCATACTTTTGAGGACCTTTGGTGTTTTAGTATAGAACAAGTTATGATAGGGGTGAAGGGCCGTTCAAGAGAACAACAATTAGTTTTTCAAGAACAAAGATGAATATTTAATTTGCAAGCAGTATACCCTACGGGGTTAAATGCCCAGATTGATTGGCATTTGTGCCAATAGGAAAATGACGTATGCCCCTTTAAATAAGCGATTCCTTTCAGTATGATACCTCCCCCTATAAAACACAGGGGATTTAGAATCCCGCATGCGCGGCGTTTTTTGGAAATCGTTGAAGAGTCAAGTCTATGGTGCAAAAAGGAAGGTAACCTTTAGCTCAGTATTAATCTTGATAGTGTATAAATGTTATTTATGAGAGTTCGGGATGTTATAGCTAGTATACATTGTAGGATTTTTTATAGTCCGTGCAGGTTGGAAAGCGTGTTTGGACGCCTGGAGCTTTACCCCCCTGAAGAAACGAGCAGTGAAACGTGCAAGCGCTTCAGCTAGACGTTGGGAACATCACCCGCTTGGGCTGCATTGAATTATTACAACGCTTCAGAAACGATTATAACTTCCACTATCAGATAAGCGCTATCTTTTAAGAGTTATGGAAGAGAAAAATATATTAGAGTATAGTGATCAGCGATAGTATCTGATGGATTGAAAATTTCTTATGGGAGCATTAAATGATTGAATACATCATGAAAGTTACTACAATTGGATAAAAAAATATTGTATTAAACACAACAGAAAGACTTACATTAAAAATAAGAAAAACTCTAAGGATTGACAACGGAGTAAGGTCATTGATGCTAAGAAGGCAGTTCACCCCAGCAAGTCTGAGTTGAATAAGAGCCTCATAACAGTCTGAGACCTTGTTGCATCCTAAAAAACGTTTTTCTGTAGCAATAGGATTACAGAAGGCTGAACTCATAGTTTAGGATTGAGCTGAAAAATACACAGTTACTATATGCATGGCGCAGTGGCAGAATGGAGTGCCCGCCTAGGGCGCCTGCAGTCCTTTCATGGCCCTGGCAGAAGGACTGTTGGGTAAGGTCTGCTTCTTTGCAGATAATACCAAAATCTGCAATAGAGTAGACACCCAGAAAGGAGTAGATAACACAAGAAGGGATCTAGATAAGCTTGAAGAATGGTTGGGAATTTGGCAGCTCAAATTTAACGCTACAAAAAGGAAGCATTATGCATTTGGGCTTAAAAAATGCAAGGAAGTAGTACACTATAGGTGTTGAAGTACTTCTGTCCACAAATGAAGAGCAGGACCTGGGCATGATCATTTCTGATTATCTTAAGATGGATAAGCAAGTAGAAAAGGCAAGAGCAAAAGCCAGATGGATGCTAGGGTGCATAGGGAGAGAATGGCCAGGAGGGAGGGAGGTGACAGTGTCTCTGTATAAGTCTTTGGTGAGACCTCATTTGTAATATTGTGTGCAATTTGGGAGACCACACCTTCAAAAGGATATAAACAGGATGGGGTTTGTACAGAGGGTGGCTACCAAGATGATCAGTGGGCTGTCAAAAGGCACGGGAAGGACAGACAAAGATCTCAATACGTATACTCTGGGGGAAAGGCGAGAGAGAAGAGAGATATGATAGAGATATTTAAATACCACCGTGGTATAAATGCACAGGAGGAGAGTCTCTTTCAATTGAAAGAAAGCTGTACAACGAAGGTGTATACTGTAGGATGATGAAAGGGGATAGACTCAGGAATAATATGCAAAAATCATTATTTATGGAAAGATTAGTAGATGCATGAAATAGTCTCCCAGTGAAGGTAATAGAGACCAAGACAGTATCTGAAATAAAGAAATCATGGAACAAACATAGAAGATCTCTAAAGGAAAAAAAAAGGCTATAGTAGTTGGTATGAAAGGGCAGACTGAATAGGCCATATGGTCTTTTTCTGCCATTATGTTTCTATGTTGCCCAAATAGTCAGGACTCAGGGTGGGAGGAAAGCGTAGTTACTCACCTGTAACAGGTGATCTCCGGAAACAGCAGGAATTTAGTCTTCACATATGGGTATCATCAGTACCGACAGAGCCTGCACGGGAACACTCCCCAGCGTCCAATAGGAAAGCATTTGAGAGCATCCCTCAGCACATGCGCGCTGCCTTCCGCCTTTCCAACTGTCTCTCTTCAGTTAAGTTTGTAGCTGAGTGAAAGGATAAAGGGAGAGAGGAAAGAGACAGAGAGATAAAGAGACAACTCCTAGGGGAGGTGGGTGGGTTGTGAAGACTAAATTCCTGCTGTTCCCGGAGATCACCTGTTACAGGTAATTAACTATGCTATCTCCAGAACAAGCAGGAATGTAGTCTTCACATATGGGGACTCCCTAGCTGACGATGCCAGGGAGATAACCCCAGGAAGCTTCCACCCAAGTAAGGTGGGCCATGCTTCCTCCCATGGATCTCTGGCATCCCACCAGGGTTGGTGGGTAGGAGATGAATTAGGTCTGGAAGAGATTTTGAAGAACAGCTTGGCCAAAGAAGGCATCCCGATGGGAGGCTTTATCTAGGCAGTAGTGAGCTGTAAAGGTGTGTACCGAAGCCCAGGTGGCTGCTCGACAAATGTCATCAATAGACACAGAGTGAAGGTTAGCCATAGAGGCTGCCATGGCTCTCACATTATGAGCTGTGACATGGCCTTGAAGAGGAAGACTCTTACTCTCATAAGCAAAGGATATGCATTGTGCAATCCATTTGGACAGAGTTCTCTTGGAGACTGGAAGTCCCAAATGACTAGAATCAAAAGTAATAAAAAGTTGAGAAGACTTTCTATGTTGCTGTGTTCTTTGTAGGTAAAAAGCCAAGGCTCTTTTACAATCCAAAGTATGAAGGTTCCTTTCTGCATTAGAGGCATGAGGCCTCGGAAAGAATACAAGAAGATAAATTGATTGATTTAAATGAAAAGGCGAAACCACCTTTGGCATAAAGTGTGGATGAGTTTTAAGAACAACCTTATCATGGTGAAACCTAGTATAAGGAGGATCAGCCACTAAAGTTTGCAATTCACTAATGCGACACACAGAGTTGACTGCATTTAGGAAGATGACCTTTCAGCAAAAAGCTTTAGGGTTGTAGTGTCTAAAGGTTCAAAAGGTGGTTTATTGAGCTGCCCGAGAACTAGGTTTAAATCCCATGCCACAGGTGGTGGCCTGATGGGAGGCTTTGTTAATAGAAGACCTCTCATAAATCTTGTTATGAGTGGATGAGAGGAAATTGACTGTCCATTTAGAGGCTTATAGGAAGCTGCAATTACACTAAGATGGACTCTTACTGAATTGGTCTTTAGACCAGAATTTGATAAATTAAGTAGATACTCTAGTATCGATTCCAAAGGTATCATAAGGGGGTTTAACCCCTTCTGTGAACACCATATAGAAAAACGTTTCCACTTGAAGGCGTAAGAGCGTCTTGTGGAAAGTTTTCTAGAAGCCTGAAGGATATCCTTTACCTGTTGGGAAAAGGTTAAGATCCTGAAGGTCTAAGCTTTCAGCAATAAGGCCCTGAGATGCAGAGACTGGGGATTCGGGTGCCATAGCATCCTGTTCTCTTGGGAGAGGAGATCGGGAGCATAGCCTAACTCCAGAGGTGCAGCTTGAGAGAGATGTAGAAGCAGGGGATACCACGTTTGGCGTGATCACCGTGGTCCTATGAGGATCATACGATCTCTGTCTCTTTGAAGCTTGAAGAGTGTTTTGGGGATGAGGGGAATGGGTGGGAAGGCATAGAGGAAGTCGTGACCCCAGTGAATAAGGAAGGCGCCCCTTGCCTGGCAATTCTGAGCTGGAATCCTGGAACAGAACTGGGGAAGTTTGGCATTCAGTGGACTTGCAAATAGGTCTATGTCTGGGGTTCCCCAGATCTGAAATATCATGGCCACCTGGTCTAGCTGGAGAGACCATTCATGAGGCAGCAGTACTCAGATGAGTTTGTCTGCCCAAAGGTTTTGAATGCCTGGAAGATATACCACGAGAAGGTGAATTTGATGCTCTCTGGCGAGGGCCCATAGTCGTAAAGCTTCGTTGCATAACGACAAAGAACCTGTTCCACCCTGCTTGTTCACGTAGAACATAGCCACTTGATTGTCCGTTTGGACTAGGACTGTCTTGTAGCTGAGCTGGGCATGGAATACTCAAAGAGCTAGATAGATTGCTCTGAGTTCCAGGAGGTTTATGTGAAGACAAGCCTCCTGTGGAGTCCAGGTACCCTGGGCAGAGAGATTATATAGGTGTGCTCCCCATCCCACCTGTGATGCATCTGTTGTTAAGGTGGCCTGGAATAGGGGTTGCTGGAAAGGAGACCTCACTAGAAGATTTTCCAGTGATTGCCACCATTGTAGGGACAAGATCAGTCATTGTTTGATATCCTGCCCGACAGACGTCCTGTGGCCTGTGTTCACTATGTGGATAGGGTTCACTGGGCTGCTCGCATATGAAGGCAAGGGTAGGGAACCACATGAACCATGGATGCCATATGTCCCAATAGTTGTAGTAGTTCTCGAGCAGTTAGGGAGGACTTCACCGCTGCTTGAAAAGCTAGCTGCATTATACAAAGACAGCAGGGTTGTGGGAGAAAAGCCCTTGACTGTCTGGTATCTAGACGAGCTCCTATGAACTCTAGGGACTGAGACGGAGCACGTTGGGATTTTGGGAGGTTTATGACCAATCCCAAGTATTGAAGGATTCGCATTGTGCCAGACAGTGCAGATCTGGCTTCTGGAACCGAGGGGGCTCGAATGAGCCAGTCGTCCAAGTAAGGGAAGACGAATATCCCCAGGGTTCACAGAAATGCAGCTACTACTGCCATGCATTTCGTGAATACTCTTGGTGACGAAGCCAGACCAAAGAGAAGAATCCTGTATTGGAAATGTTTCCCTTGAAAAGGAATCGTAAGAATTTCCTGTGATCTGGATGGATCAGAATGTGAGTATATGCATCCTTTAGATCTAGAGAACATAGCCAATCCTGACTTTGAAGGTATGGCAGAAGAGTTCCCAGAGAAATCATTTTGAACTTTTCTCGGAACAGATATTTGTTCAATTCTCTGAGGTCTAGAATGGGTCTGTGTCCTCCTGTTTTCTTTGGAATAAGAAAATAGAGGAAGTAGAACCCTGCACCCTGCTGAAGAATGGGCACCTCCTCTATTGCTCCTTGAGCAAGGAGTGTTGAGACTTCTTAATCCAGTAGACTGCCTGTAGAGGTTTGGGAATTGAACTGTCTTACGATTGTAGGAGGGGCATACTGTGAAAATGAAGCTTGTACCCCTCTGCCACAATGGACAGAGTCCAGTTTTCTGTTGTTATTTGGTGCCATCTGTTGGCAAAATGACACAACCTGCCTGGAATGTTTAGGGGTTCAGGCCCCTTCAGAGGCAGGAAGGCTAAGTTCTCTATGAAGGAGTCAAAGCCCTTGAGGGGGCTGGGCCTGTGGAGCTGGTTGAGCTCTAAGGCCTTTTGGCTTCTTTTGTCTGGATCATTGTTGTTGACCCTTCTGGGCAACTTGACCCTGAGCTTACCCTTGATGGATAGCCTTCTCCTGCAAATTCTTGCCAAAGAGGTTTTCTCCTGTGCAAGGGATGTTTCCCAATTTATCCTATACCCAAATCTCTAAGTCTGATGCCTGAAGCCAGGCAATCTGACGTGCACCAATGGCAATAGCAGAGGTTCTGCTAATGCATTCAAAGCAGTCAAAGGCTGCACGGTT
This sequence comes from Ichthyophis bannanicus, assembly GCA_033557465.1. Taxonomy (NCBI): domain Eukaryota; kingdom Metazoa; phylum Chordata; class Amphibia; order Gymnophiona; family Ichthyophiidae; genus Ichthyophis; species Ichthyophis bannanicus. The sequence continues at coordinate 259,861,787 of CM066044.1, forward strand.
TACTAACTTGGAGACATCTTGAGCATGCTTGACCAGAGTGAGAAAGTCCTGTCGTTTGTCCTCAGGGAGAAGGGGGCTCATAAGCTCCAAATCTCCTGTGACCTCTGAGGAACATTCCCATATATAAAATATATGAGCTGATCCTAGCTGAAAGCATGGAAACCTGAAAGGTTTGACGTCCAAAAGCGTCAAGAGTCCTGCATTCACGACCTGGAGGATTGGATGCATGTCTCTTTGCACTTTTCATCCTACGCATGGCTGACTCCACTACCACTGAATGGTGTGGCAGCTGAGTCTTTTGAAAACCAGGACATGGTGGAACTCTATACATGGTATCGAGTCTCCTAGAACGAGGAGATGTGGTCAAAGGTGTCTCCCACATTCTGAACATCAAATCATGAAGAATTTCATGAATGGGCAGAGTGGCTGCTTCCTTGGGAGCCTTAGGGTATTGGAGAATTTCCAATTCCTTTGCTCTAGGTTCTTTTTCAGGAGTTACCATGATTGAAAGGCTTCGGGCTACATCACGAATAAAATCCTGAAAAGACATGTCTTCCAGAGGAGACATTCTGTGTTGGGGAGAAGAGGAGTCTTCCGGGAGAAACACCGATTCTTAAGAAACCTTCTCTTGACCCTCTGGACCCCAACAACTATCGCCCAGTCTCCAACCTTCTGTTCCTCTCCAAACTCCTTGAGAAAATCGTCTTTGCCCAACTATCTCACCAACTGGACTCTACCAATCTCCTTCACCCCCGTCAGTCAGGCTTCCGCACTGGGCACAGTGTTGAAACTATCCTTCTCGCTTTCACTAATTCACTGCACGTAGCTCACGATCGTGGTGATATTTTGGTGGCGGTAGCCCTCGATCTTTCTGCTGCATTTGACCTGGTCGATCACTCCCTTCTTCTCTCCCGACTACGTGATGCTAGTCTCTGCAGCACTATCTTTCGGTGGTTTCACTCTTTCCTTTCCTCCCGATCCGGCACTGTTCTTTCATCCTCCCCATCCGTCTCCCCCTCTGATTCCTTTCCCCTATCCTGTGGGGTTCCCCAAGGTTCTGTCCTGGCCCCCTTGCTTTTCAATCTCTTCTTAACCCCTCACACTGCTAATACAACAATTCGGGATTTCGGCTTTCTACTATGCAGATAACATTCTTCTTCTTTATCACACCTTCCCTATCAACTCCTGTCTCGCTGCTGTGTTTCCAACTGGATGACCCAAAACTGCTTACACCTCAACCTATCGAAAACTACTGCTATCTGGTTTCCTCATGGCCACCCCTCCCCATCCCTGGCACCTTCTTTCCCTGGTACACCCATCTCTCTGGTTCCCACCCTTCGGTATCTCGGGGTGCTCTTTGATCCTGATCTTTCCTTTTCTGCCCATGTTTCCCATGTCTCCAAGACCTCCTTCTTTATCTTCGTCAAATTCGCGCAATTCGCCCCTTCCTTTCTCCCTCTGCTCTTGCCACCCTGCTGCTATCTCTTGTCATCTCCCGCATTGACTTCTCCAACTCTATTCTTTCCGGCATTTCCAAACTACAGCTGACACGATTGCAAAGAATCCAGAACACCGCTGCCCGACTTGTGTCCCACTCCTCCTCTAGAGATCACATCACTCCCCTCCTGCTTAGTCTTCACTGGCTTCCCATTTCCTTTCGTATCCAGTTTAAACGTCTTACACTTGTTCATAAGGCGCTTCACACCACTACCCCGCAATATCTGGCTGACCTAATCAGTTTTCATACCCCCAGGCACACCCCTCGATCCTCCCATCTTAACCGCCTCGCACTAACCCCCCCCCCCCCTTCACAGGCTCACCTTCACTCCACCCGTTCCTCGGCCTTTTTTTTCGTAGGTCCCGCCCTCTGGAATTCCCTTCCCACTGCCTTCCGTCTTGAACCACATCACCCAACCTTCAAACATGCTCTGAAGACCCACCTATTTTCCCTTGCCTTCGACCTTCCCTCCTCCCAGCCTTAGCCTCTTCCCTTGTGTCTGCTGCTCTCAATCCGCTCTTTTCTCTCTGTCCTATTTTGAATTTGTAATTTCCTTTTCATCTTCTGGCCTTGTGCCCCGCTGTACTGAAGTTTTTATTGTAAACCGCTCTGTTTACCACTGAAGAGCGGTCAAGCAAATGAATAAACAAACAAACTCTGGTACTGGCAGAATTATCAGAGTCATTGGAATTGGAGGATTCGAAGTATCTCTGATCCCGATATTCATGCAAAGCACGGTCTCGGTATCGATCGAAGTTGGTACCGAATTGGTCTGGTACCGATCTGTCGATGCCAGAAAAAGTCTGCATGGGAAGGATTCCCACCGGGGCCGGTACCATCAGTGCTGGTACCAGCATCGGTACTGGTGCCCGTTGAACCATTGGTGTCAACGGTTCCGCAGCTGTAAGGAGAGCTGCAAGACTGCGTTCAATAGGAGGAATCTCTGGTCTATCGACGCTGCCGATGCCTGGGTATCGGTACCGGTAAAAGCGGCCAGAACCCCTGAGCATGGCACCAGTAGTTCTGCCGAGGTCGAAGCCTCGAGAACATCCTGGAACCCCGTTAATGCTTTGGAGGCCGAAGCCTCCCGCCGGGGCTATTTTGCCGGTGTAGTTTCCTCAAGGGCAATGCCAATGGCCTCTCGATGCTTTGAAGGAGAGCTACCCTTTGAGGACTAGCTCTTATGTTTAGTTACCTGAGATCCATGGGAGGAAGACGAGGCTCTTTTAGTCATCCCTATACAGGAGGAACACTCAGATGGAGAATAGTCAGGGCCTAAACATTTTAGACACCAGTCATGGGTGTCGGTGACAGAGACGGTACCGCCACATTTAGTACATATTTTAAAACCACTAGCTGGTTTTTCAATCTTCTGGGAAAAATGGGGCCTAATGCCCAAAATGGTGCCTGGCACCAAAAGAAAAAGTTTCTGAAGAGAAACAGTTCAAAAATAGATAGATATATATCTATTTTTTTTTTTTTAAAGAAAGAACAGGCGGTACCGGTAGGTGTCGTGCGGAGGCAGGCGCGACCACAAGAAAACAAGTTTAAAGAAGAAATTTTCTGCGGTGACAGGATGCGTGTCCTGTCGGCTCCACGGAAAACGAAGAACTGAAGAGGGATAGGCGGGAAGGCAGCGTGCATGTGCTGAGGGATGCTCCCAAAAGCATTCCTATTGGACGCTGGGGAGCGTTCCCGCGCAGGCTCCGTCGGTACCGACTATACCCATATGTGAAGACTACATTCCTGCTTGTTCCTGAAGATAACAAACAGGACCGACTATCCTGCCAGAGAAGTTATCTGAATAGTCTCCACAAGCACCCTCACAAAGTTGATTAACTAAGGCCAGGCAGGTTATAACTGTCCACTGGGGATAGGCACATGGACTCCACCCAAGAATGTTGCACTCCATTGAGAGAGCTGCGACTCCCTCCTGAGCACATCTACCAGACAGGATGAGTACTGCACTCAAGAATCTCCAGGGGCGAACAGGCAAGAGAGGACTTGACTTTTGCCAGCACTTCTATCATATTAGCAAGAATGGCGGTCTGACTGATGGGAAACTGTGATAAACCCAAGCAACACCCTCTTCCTGTCCACCAGCCACAGCAAGGAGCCCATTTAAAGACCCTTCTCCACAAAGGAAGGTAGGACCACAATCCAGTCAGAATGAGCAAACAGAGGGGCAAGCCTCCTTGAAGAAAAGGATGGCAAAGATTTTGCTGCAATAAAGAAGCTATCCAAAGAACCAGAAAGGCATACTTATGGCCAAGGGCCACCAGCACAGACACCCTTCGACGGACACCAGATATGCCTGGAATGGATCACAAAGGACGAACCCTCCATGACAGCTATACATATGAATCCAAGAAGGCTCCTTCCAGGGCCCTCTCTACCAAAAAGCCCATAAAGACCCAACAGGACCCTCAGGTGGGCAGAACTGCTTTAATTCTGCTGAAGGAAGCCTCGCCAAGATGCCTCTAAGAGACTCTTTGGAGGGTAAGATCCATAGCAGAATGGGGCCACCACTTGACCCCCCAAGGGTTCCAAGCCATTCTGCAGTCCAGGTTGAACTGCTAAAAGATTCTAAATTCTTCTATGGGTACAGACACCAACAGGTCCTAAGCAGCAGCTACCAAGCGGTTTAACCAAACCAGCATACACCCATAAGGCAAGGCCCTAATGAGAAGGTGCCAGGAAAGCGTAGTTACTCACCTGTAACAGGTGTTCTCCAGGAGCAGCAGGAATCAGTCCTCACATATGGGTGACGTCGGCGCCGACGGAGCCCTCGCGGAGCAATTTTCCCCAGCTTTCAAAGAAAGCCTTTGGGAATTGCAGCGCGCATGCGCGGTCTCCTTCCCGCCCAAGGGTGCCATCTTAGCCAGTCTGATGACATAGCTAAAAGACAGCATAAAAATTTGCAAAAAAAACTTAAGCAGATGATTGCAACTCCAAGGGGAGGAGGGAGGGTTGTGAGGACTGATTCCTGCTGCTCCTGGAGAACACCTGTTACAGGTGAGTAACTACGCTTTCTCCAGGACCAAGCAGGAAGTCAGTCCTCACATATGGGACTCCCAAGCTTAAGGCTACCGGAGACCCTAAGCACAAAATGAGCTCCCTCTAGCTCAGCGGCACAGAAGGAAGGAATCTTCACTGAATTATTACCCACCGATAGCCCACATCCGGGATGGAGGGTAGGAGTTGCTCAAACCTCGAAGAGATTTCGGAGGACTGCCTGTCCGAAAGCACTGTCCCTGCGGGACTCCCTCTCGAGACAGTAATGGACCGCAAAAGTCTGGCTCGAAGACCAAGTAGCGGCCCGGCAGATGTCTGCCAGTGGAACAGAGCGGAGGTAAGCCACTGACGTAGCCTTCGCCCGAACACAATGAGCCGTGACTCGACTTTCTAACGAGAGTCCGGCTGCCCCATAAGCCCAAGCGATACAGTCCGCCACCCAGATGGACAGAGTACGCTTGGAGACCGGGAGCCCCAATTTATTGGGGTCAAAAGACACAAAAAGCTGAGCAGCTTTACGGTGCTCCCGCGTACGGTCAAGGTAGAAGTTCAATGCTCTTCTACAGTCCAGGGTATGTAAGACCATTTCAGCTCGGCTGGAGTGTGGTCTGGGAAAGAAGGTCGGAAGTACCACCTCCTGATTGATGTGAAAAGGGGAGACCACTTTTGGAAGAAATTTTGGGTGAGTCCGTAGGACTACCCTATTTTTGTAGAACCGAGTGTAAGGGGGATCAGACACGAGGACCTGCAATTCACTTACGCGTCTAGCGGAAGTGAGGGCTATCAGGAACAATGTTTTCCAGGAAAGAAAACGGAGAGAACAGGTAGCCATAGGTTCAAAAGGCGGACAGGTGATCCGCTGTAAAACCACATTCAGATCCAAGTCAGGCGCTGGCGGGCGCAGAGGTGGTTTAAGTAGAAGGAGACGTCGGAGAAACCTCGCTACGAGAGGGTCGCTGGAAAGAGGTCTGCCGTCCACCGGCACATCATGTGCTGAAAGAGCACTGAGGTGAACTTTGACGGAGTTGGACTTAAGTCCCAGATTAGAGAGGTAGAGCAAGTACTGCAAGATCACCGACACCGAGCAGGAGAAGGGATCCTGAGACTGTTGGGTACACCAAACGGAAAAGCGACGCCATTTAAGGGCGTAGCATTTGCGGGTAGAAGGTCGCCGAGAAGCTAGGACGACCTCTTCCACCTCTGCCGGCAGGAGAAGGGGAGCAAGGACTACCCTCTCAGCAGCCAGGCCATTAGACAGAGATCTGAGATTGGGGTGTAGCAGAGACCCCTGATCCTGAGTGAGGAGATCCGGTTGAAACCCCAGAGGGAATGGATCCTCCACCGCTAATTGCAGCAGGAGTGGAAACCACGGCTGTCTGGGCCAGCGAGGAGCGATCAGGACCATGGAAGCTTTGTCTCGGAGAACCTTGAAAAGAGTTCGAGAGACTAGCGGGATGGGAGGAAAAGCATACAGAAGGCCCTCCGACCATGAGAGTAGAAAAGCATCCGCCGCAACTCGAAGGGGATGTGGCTGACGAGAGCAGAAGCGAGGAAGTTGCCAGTTGAGAGGACTGGCAAAGAGATCCATCGTGGGGAGGCCCCACTTTAGAAAGAGCTTCTGAACTACCAAGGGATCCAGGCGCCACTCGTGCGGCTGGAGGATCCTGCTGAGTTTGTCCGCCAGGCAATTTTCTTGGCCTGGGAGATAAACTGCCTTGAGAAGGATGCCGTGACTGACGGCCCAAGAGCAGAGCTTCTGAGCTTCGCGGCAGAGAAGGAAGGAGCCCGTGCCCCCCTGTTTGTTCACGTAGAACATGGCCACTTGATTGTCCGTCTGGACAAGGACGGACTGGTGAGAAGTCAGGTGGGAGAAAGCCCTGAGCGCCAGACGAATTGCTCTGAGCTCCAGGAAGTTGATCTGTTGAGCAGACTCCCACGCGGTCCAAAGACCCTGAGTACATGCCCCTTGGCAATGTGCTCCCCAACCCAGGAGGGACGCATCTGTCGTCAGCACTTGAGCCGGCTGAGGTGACTGAAAAGGCATGCCGAGTACCAGGTTCGGCCGATGAAGCCACCACTGGAGAGAAGAGGCCAGCGGCTCGGAGATGCGCACTAAGTCGGCTAGACCGCCGGTGGCTTGCTGCCACTGCTTGCGAAGGCACCATTGAGCAGGCCGCATATTCAGGCGGGCATTGGGGGTCACATGGACGATGGAAGCCATATGGCCGAGCAGTCTCAGGAAGCGCCTGGCGGAGACCAGGGACTGGCTGCGAAAACAGCCGGCTAGGTCCATGAGCCGTTGAGCCCTGTCGAGAGGCAGGAAAGCTCGCGCCTGAGGAGTGTGCAGTCTTGCGCCGATGAACTCGAGATCCTGTGAGGGGAGCAAAGTGGACTTTGCGAAGTTTATGACAAAGCCCAAGTACTGCAGAAGGGTCACCGTGCGGTGCGTGGCGTTGGTGACCTCCGGAGCGGACGCTGCTCTGATGAGCCAGTCGTCGAGGTACGGAAAGACATAGAGGCCGTGAAGCCGGAGATGGGCCGCCACCACCGCGAGACATTTTGTGAAGACTCGCGGTGCGGAGGACAGGCCAAAGGGCAGTACTCTGTACTGGTAATGATTTCCTGCCACCACAAACCGTAGGTATTGGCGGTGGCTTGGGTGGATGAGGATGTGCGTGTAGGCATCCTTTAGATCCAAGGAGCATAGCCAATCTCCCTGCTGGAGGTAGGGCAGAAGGATTCCAAGGGTAAGCATTTTGAACTTTTCTCGCACGAGGAACTTGAGGTTGCGCAAGTCCAGGATGGGTCTGAGGCCTCCTGTTCTTTTTGGTATTAGAAAATACCTGGAATAAAAGCCTTGACCTCTCAGGTGGTGGGGCACCGGTTCCACAGCCTGTCCCTGTAGGAGACTTGCTAACTCCTGAAGGAGTAAGTCCCTGTGCAGAGGGAGTCGTGGAGGTTCTCCCGGAAAATAAGAGGGAGGAACCTGATGGAAGTGGAGAAGATAGCCTTCTCGTACGACCTGAAGCACCCAGGCATCGGAAGTGATGTTGGACCACCTGTGGGCGAAGTGAACCAGCAGGCCTCCGGTGCTGGGAGGAGCCAGCGGAGGGGGAGAGGCTATGCTGATGTAGTCAAAAACCCCCACCCTGCTGAGCAGGGGCTGGTGGTGCAGGCTTGGGGGTTTGCTGCCTACGGGACCCGTTACCCCGTTCCTTGGCCTGCTGGCCCTGTTGGGGAACTGCGGAGGCCTGATATTGAGGGTAGTGTTTATAGGCAGCCGCCTTTCTCGGGTAAAAGGACTTCTTTCCCGAGCCCTTCTTTTTCTGGGAAGGGGCGGAGGTCTTTCTAGAAAGCCTAGTCCTGGTGAGAGTCTCCGTCTCGATCTGTGCAGCCTTTTCCGCCATGGGCTTGCCAAAGAGGTTCTCACCTCGGCAGGGGACATCGACCAACTTGTCCTGCACCCAGGGTTCAAGGTCAGACGACTGAAGCCAAGCCTGCCGGCGGGCACCGATGCCGGCTGCGGCCACTCGAGCCGATGCTTCAAAGCCATCATAGGCTGCTCGGGACATGAATTTGGAGCATTCCCGAATACCAGTTGTTAAGGCCAGGAACCTCCGCAAAGGTTCCTCGGACAATCCAGCAGAGAATCCGGCTAGCTCTTTAGCCAGGTCTCGGAGATACATGCCCATGTATAGCTGGTAGGTCTGGACCCGACAACAAGCATAGAGCCCTGGAAACACTTCTTACCAAGGCCATCCAGGTTACGGGCCTCCCTGCCAGGAGGCACCGAGGAGTGCATCTTTTGGCTCTTAAGCCTATGCATGGCCGATTCCACTACCATGGAATGGTGTGGTAGCTGTGCTTTTTGGAAGCCAGGACTCTTGCGGACTCGATAGATGGAATCGACCCGCTTGCTTAAGACCGGCGAGGAGGCCGGACTCTCCCACATGCGGAAGAGTAGTCGTTCCAGCATGGGAGGAACCGGTACAGTAAAGTGTTCCCTGGCGGGAGAGTCATACTGGAGGGTGTCGAGCTCTTCGGCTCGAGGCTCCTCCTCGGGATCCGCAGGGAAGGCCAAAGCCTTGGCCATATCCCTGACGAAGTCCGAGAACCGGGCATCCTCCGGAGGGGACTGCTTCCGAGGTTCGGACTCAGGCGAGTCCGAGGGGACACACCGAGTCCGAAAGGAATCAGGTGACTCTTCCTCTTCCGATTCCCAGACCGACTCCGAGGAGGAATTGGTGGGGTCGGCTCGGGCGGGCGCAGACGTCGGCCGCCCCGACACCGAGGGAGTCGGCGTCGACGACCTCGGTCCCGAACGGGAGGCCGAGGGTGACCTCGACCGAGGATCGACTCGAGTTCGCATGGACTCGAGGATCGGCTCGGTCTCCGGGGTCGACTTAGACGTCGACGTCCCGGCGGTCGGGGCAGCGGCGCCAGCGAGGCTAGCGATCAGTGCCCGCTGCTGGTCCATGAAGGCAGACAGTCTGCTCTCCAAGGCCGTCAACCTGAGTCCGACCTCAGGTGACCCAGCAGCCCCCGACTCGGGCCCCGACGGCGTCGGGCCCGACGTTGGCAGTCTCGGAGGCGAGTCCAGGAGGACTTACCCGAGCAGGCAACTCCGACTCCAGGCGAGGTCGCTTCGGGAGGTGCTCCTTCTCCAAGGACCCGGGACGGCTATCGGGGCTATGCGACCTGGCCCTCGCGGAGCCAGGAGCGTCCACCGATGCCGCCCTCGCGGGTTTCGCCTTCCGTCGATGGTCCCCGGAGGGAGAACCCCTGTCGGAGGAGCTTCGGCGATGGTCAGAGCTGTAACCTCTGGACGCCGAAGCCTCCGACGAGGTCCGGGTACGGCTGGGGTCAGCGAAGATTCTATCCCGCTGGTGCCGCCAACTTCTCAACGCTTTGGAGGACATTTTGCCACAGGCCCCACAGATCATTTCTTCATGATCCGGGCCCAGGCAGCGGAGGCAATTATCGTGTGTGTCAGTGAGTGACATATTTCTGTCACACTGACCACACCGCTTGAAACCACTGGCAGCCATCGGGGGAAAAAGGGCCCCTGCAAGGTCAAAGGACCGGGCTGCCAGCGAAAAACCGAAAACGAAACTGAGTAAAATCAGAAAAACCGAAAAATAAGAGAAAGACTCGTGACGGCGTCGCAAGTCCGGGCAGGAAAAAGACCGGCGTCGAACCGAAGGAAAAAAGAGAAATATATTATAAAAATCAACTTTTTCGCGGGGACACGACGGGTACGTCTGTAGGGTTCCGCGGAAAAAAGAAGACTGGCTAAGATGGCACCCTTGGGCGGGAAGGAGACCGCGCATGCGCGCTGCAATTCCCAAAGGCTTTCTTTGAAAGCTGGGGAAAATTGCTCCGCGAGGGCTCCGTCGGCGCCGACGTCACCCATATGTGAGGACTGACTTCCTGCTTGGTCCTGGAGAAACTGCCTTACCAGGAGCCCTTGACATGCTTCTTCAGTAGGTCCATACCTGACAAGGAAGAGAAAAACCACACCGTTTGGCCCAAGAGTGCGTGACTCACACTGCTTGAATTCAAATCTGGGGCCCCTAGGACCACCAGGATTAAATGGGCCGATAATCTATGCAGAAAATTGCTCACTCAAGGTCAGAGAGGAAGCCACACAGCAACCTTCTCTCCTAGGCTGTTCCAAAGGAAGTGCCTCCCAGCCTGACATTAGCAGAATCCCCATGTGCCCCAAACTGTTCCTCAAACAGCATTCGCTGGAGAGGCCATGGGATACTTAAGACCACAATGAAGCCATGGGATACTTAAGACCACAATGGGTAGCCTTGGAGAAGGCTACCCAGCAAGGGCAAGCTCAGGGTCAAGTTGCCCAGAAGGGTCAACAACAATGATCCAGACAAAAGAAGCCAAAAGGCCTTAGAGCTCAACCAGCTCCACAGGCCCAGCCCCCTCAAGGGCTTTGACTCTTTCATAGAGAACTTAGCCTTCCTGCCTCTGAAAGGGCCTGAACCCCTAAACATTCCAGGCAGGTTGTGTCATTTTGCCAACAGATGGCACCAAATAACAGAAAACTGGACTCTGTCCATTGCGGGAGAGGGGTACAAGCTTCATTTTCACAGTATGCCCCTCCTACAATCGTAAGACAGTTCATGGGATACTTAAGACCACATGGGATACTTAAGACCATGTCTTTGCATCAAGGTATCCCATGTGGGAGGGATGAATTCTCACTTCATCCAGACTCAAGATGTTCTGACAGACAGGCTATTTGCTACCATAAACATGCTAATGAACTTTATGATATACACTTCAGCCCACACACCTTGCCAACTGTGGGATGCAGAAAGGTGAAATTAGACTTACCTGCTAATTGTTGTTCCTTGAGGAACTCCAGTCTAGTCACGAACCTCTGGGTTTAGCACCTCCTCCAGCAGCTTTGGAGACTGAGAAACGTCAATTGCTCTGACGACACTGGCATAAATACTCCTGGGACCGCCTCTTCTGTCCAGTAATCTATTGACAAAGCAGACTCACCGGAGCAACAATTAAGTAGCCATACAATAACAAAATATCAAACTAAATTTAAATAAATATAACTAAATTTTAACTAAGCAATGGACAAGGACTGTCCCTGCTCTCCCATCTTCTAGAAATGAAGGTACGGATATCATACTGTGCTACTGAGGTCCGTCTTTCCCCGCTCCCCCGGGAGATAATGACCCCAGTTGAATCCCCACTCCCCCAAAACTCTTATCCATTATGCCCGCATTTTCACAGTAGATTCATCTTACCTTGCGACATCACTTCGTGCTTCAGGCCACAGTAACCGAATAAACGAGGGAGGAATGCGGGACTAGACAGGAGTTCCTCAAGGAACAATTAGCAAATAAGTCTAATTTCACCTTTCTTATCACCCCTCCAGTCTAGTCCCTAACCTCTGGGGATGTACCGTATTTTCGCACATAAACCACGCGCGCGTTATACACATTTTTACCTAACATGCAACCCTCTCGCGCGGTATTTGCGAGGGCGCACTATACCGAAACTTTATTACAAGGAACCAATGCCATAAAAGAGCCCTTACAAGAATATAATGGTTTCAAAATATATTTAATTTATTTTTATCATCCGATTCCATAAAACCTTCGAAATCACTCGCCTCATCAACATCATCATTGAAATAATTTAAAACCGTCTGGAGACGCTCTTCCGTAACATATGCACTTTCATCGTCACTCCTTTTGACATTTTCATCATCATCTTCGTCATCACTATGCACCCGATCCTCGTTCTTATAAACAATCCCGGCTTTTCGGAATCCATTTCTTATGGTTTCCAGGGATATTTTGTCCCAAGCAGAACACAACCAATTGCAGATTTCCGTTAATGTAGCCCTCTTTAATCGTCCCGATGGTGTGAATTCATGAATTCCCCGCTGCATCCAATTATCCCACTCTCGTCTGATGAACTTTTTGAACGCGTGATTAACTGCTATATCTAGCGGCTGCAGCTTGCAAGTAAGACCACCCGGTATCACTGCGATATGGGCACCAGTCGAATATAATTTTGCACATTTGTTTCTTTATGGGCAGCCATGGAATCGAAGATCAACAAAGACCTTTTAGAAAAGAAACCACCAGGCCTGGCCCTATAACATTTATCAATCCATATTTTCATGACCTCAGAGTCCATCCATCCCTTTTTGTTACAATGAACAACAATACCTTGTGGAAATTTTTCGCGGGGCATGGTTACTCGCTTGAAAATAACCATCGGCTTCAATTTAAGCCCACTCGCTATGCAACCCAGGACTACAGTGAAGCAAGCCCTCTCGTGTCCAGTTGTTATTGCGACAGTTTTTGAACCCGAAGCAGCTACAGTCCTGGTTGGTGGAATGTCAAAAGACACAGGAACCTCATCCATGTTAATAACATCCATTGCCGAAATGTCGAACTCCGAAATTTCTTTGCTGACAAATGTGCCGAAATCCGCCATCTTTTGTTCCCAGTCATCCGGAATCCTCTGGCCTACAGTTGTTCTTATTCGCACGGAAAGACCATTCCTCTTCATAAATTTGCAAATCCAGTTGAAACTAGCCTGGAAACGTGAAATTCCTCTTTCATTGGCCAGCAGTTTTGCTTTGAATTGAATTGCGATAGTTGAAACAGCTTGATTTTGCTCCCTTCTAGACAGAATCCACTTTTTTAAGTCACTCTCTAGCTCTGGCCACTTTTCTTTGGGACCCCAACGCGCACATTTTCGCGGGTTCATCTCCTCTAGCGCTTTTTTCTCCTTTCTCCAGTCGCGAACAGATGACTCACCAACATCAAATTCTCTTGCTGCTGCTCTGTTGCTTGTTTCTTCAGCTTTTGCCACAACTTTCAGCTTGAAGTCCGCAGTATAAGACTTGCGTTTAATTCCGGGCATGATGACTGGATTATAATAGAAGAGATCGCAAAGTTTAAATGTAAGGTATAATAGAACCGAGGGCCTTTTATATACCCCACAGTGCACTCGACACATGCGCGATATACGCGCGTGCGCATAATGTGAGAAATTCTCTGCAGAACAGGCCGAAAATTGTGCTTTATATGTGGGTGCGCATTACATGCGCGAAAATATGGTAACAGAGCAGTGAAAAATAAATCAATGGGAGGGACCTGCTAGCCTAGCCTGAAGCACTGCTGAGCCAAACATAGTATCCCTTTCCGCCTGAACATCTAGACAGTAATGCTTCACAAACATATTGAAAGATGACCAAGTAGCCGCCTTACAAATGTCAACCAGCGGCACTAACTGACACTCAGCCCAGGAGGCTACTTGCACCCTAGTCGAATGCGCTCTAATGCCTTCTGGCACAGACTTACCTTTTAGAAGGTAAGCTGACGCTATAGTCTCTTTAAGCCACCTTGCAATGGAAGCTTTACTGGCTGCTTCCCCTCTTCTAGCTCCTCCAAACAGGACAAACAATCTATCCGACTTTCAGAAACTTGCCGTCCTCCGGAGATACTTCTTTAATGCTCGACAAAGTCCAGCAATTGCAACGTACCTGCGTCTGTCTTTCCAGCCTGACCTTCAAAGACTGGTAGAGAGACCACCTGATTCACATGGAAAGCCGACACTACCTTCGGCAAAAAAGACAAGACTGGTCTCAACACCACCTTCTTATCATAAAATGACAAAAAGGGCTTTCGCCAAGATAAAGCCTGCAGTTCTGAAATTCTACAAGCTGAACACATCGTTACTAGAAATACTACCTTGAGAGTAAGATCTTTCACTGAAGACCTAGACAAAGGCTCAAAGGGCTCACGTACCAACGCATCCAGCACCAACGTGAGATCCCATGGTGGAATAGCAGATCTACATGGTGGCCGCAAAAGCGAGACTGCCTTCAAAAAATGCTTAATATCTGGGTGCACCCCCAGAAACTCCCCTCTTACTTTTCCTCTATAACATGACAGCGCCGCCACCTGCACCCGCAAGGAAACCGCCTTGCAAGAAAGACAACATGTGAGGGAGCGAAGCCCTCAATGCTTCAACCGACCTGTCTGCACACCACGACTCAAACACTCGCCAAATGCGAACATACGCCAACGAAGTAGACTTCCGTCTAGTCTTCAACATGGTGGAAATAACCACCACGGAATATCCTCTAGCTCTCAGCCTTGCCCTTTCAATAGCCAAGCCGTAAGCGAGAATCGATCCACCTGAGGCATAAGGATGGGACCCTGGAACAACAGATCCTTCAGACTTGGTAGGCGCCAGGGACGTTCCACCAAGAGTCTTATCAGATCGGCATACCAGGGCCTTCTTGGCCAATCCAGCACTATCAGAATTACTTGTCCCTTGTGAACTTCTATTCTTCGTAGCACCCCACCTATTAGGACCCAAGGAGGAAACACATAAAAGGCGTTGTTCCGGCCACTTCTCAATGAGTGCATCGAGACCCTCCGACATTCTTTCTCTTTCTCTTGGCCTGCTGAAAAATTGGCTGGCCTTTGCCAACTCGAAGGTCGCCATTAGATCCATCACTGGCTCTCCCCAACAATGTACCACCATTTCGAACACTTCTGGATGGAGAACCCACTCTGCTGAGTCCACAACTTGACTCGACTCAGAAAATCGGCAGTCACATTGTCCACTCCTGCCACAGACAACGTTACCAGATGTACCTCGGCCCACACCAATAGCTGTTTGGCCTCGGACTCCAGCGACACACTGCTGGTGCCGCCTTGCCGATTGATGTAGGCCACCGCGGTTGCAGTGTCAGAGAACACACGCACCGCTTTTCTCCTTAGGGAGCCCTGAAAGGCCCTCAGTGCCTGAGTGACCGCTCTCAACTCCAGTCTGTTGATGGTAATTTATTTATTTGATATGGTAATTTTATTTGATAAACCGCCTTTCTGGAACAAACAAAGCGGTGTACAATATACAAATTAAGGAAAAGGCTCGGAGCCAGAGAAGTGGAAAGGAAATTACAATAATCTTATGAGAAAAGAAAGAGAGGAGAGACAGGACAAGACAAGAAGTGGATACATACATAAAGGGGAGAGAATCTAAGGCGGGTCACACAAGGGGGAGGGAAGGCCAAATGCTGTGGAGAAGAGGTGAGTTTTCAGGTCTTTTTTGAAAGTGTTATGATTGGGTTCGAGGCGGAGGGATGAGGGAAGTGAGTTCCACAGGCCCAAGTCTTCTCTACATCGGTCCACTGTCCTTGGGCGAAATTTCTTTCGATGTGTGCCCCCCAACCCAAGAGACTGGCATCCGCCGTGAGGGGTATCCAGGCGTGAGCTTCCAGAGGCATCGCCTTCTCCAGGACCCCTGGCCTTAGCCACCACTGAAGCGCCTGCCTCGTCTCCAGCAGGCATGGTAGTCTCTGAGACAAGGGATCGCCCTAGTGTGACCACCTTCGAAGCAAGGCCCTCTGCAATGGTCTCATATGAGACCATGCCCACAGCACCAACTTGAGCATTGCTGCCATCGTGCCTAGAAACTGAAGATAATGCCATGCCGTGGGAATCCTTCTGCTCAGAAAGGTGCGGACCAGCTTCCTCAAACCTTGCACTCGCATATGCGGCAGAAAAAGCTTTCCTAACTTCATATCGAAACGAGCTCCCAGATAATCCAGGTTCTGTGAAGGCTCCAATCTGCTCTTCACCATATTGACCACCCAATCTAGGCTCTGCAGAAACTCTACCACTCTGGTCGTCGCCGACTCATTCTCACTCCTGGATTTCACTCGAATTAACCACTCGTCTAGATAAGGGTGCACGAGGATTCCCTCTTTTCTCAACGCAGCTGCCACGACCACCATGACTTTGGTGAATGTCCGTGGAGCCGTCGCCAACCCAAAGGGCAACCCTTGGAATTGAAAATGCCCCATTGGAACTGCAAATCTGAGGAACTTCTGATGCTCCTACCGAATCAGAATGTGAAGACACGCTTCTGACAAATCCAGGGATGTAAGGAATTCTCCCACTCTTTTTGCCACTATAACCAACCTCAGAGTTTCCATATGAAAATGAGACACTCTTAGACAGTGATTTACTCCTTTGAGATCCAAAATTGGGCGAAAAGATACTTATTTCTTTGGCACCACGAAGTATATGGAGTATCGACCATAACCGCACTGATGTGGTGGTACTGGCACCACTGTGTTGAGGTTCAGCAGTCACTCTAACGTCTCTTGTACCGCCTGGACCTTGAGGGGTGCTTTGCATGGTGATTGAACGTAAGCATCTACCACCAGGCGTTGAAATTCCAGAGCATAGCCTTCTCGAATGACCTCCAAAACCCACTGATCAGAAGTAATTTGGACCCAAGCCAAATAAAATTCCCATAGTCGACCCCCTACGGGAACAAGCCCCGCCTGGGTCCACCTGGCTTCATTGTGGTTTTTTAAGGTTCGAGGATAGGAAGTAGAAAATCCTCTGTTTGCCCCTCTAAAGACTTCTTTAAGGGAACCTCATGAAGCCCCGAACCTAGCGGGGTCCCCGGCCGCTTCACACCCGGCTCCAACTCTGTAGGGGTAGCCTCTGATCCTTTCTTATTCCCACTGAAAGCTTGTTGAAGAAGGGCCACGAACTCAAGAGAAAAGATTGCCGTCAGTCCCCCCAACAATGCCGGTTGAAAAGGCTGGAGATCTGAACCCAGAAAGGGCCAGCCACTGGCTCCAGTAGCGGTATGGAAGGGGACACAGGATCTGGCAGAACTATTTTATTTTTATTTATTTATTTACATTCTCTTATATACCGCGCTATTCTGCATCAGTGCGATTTACATTGAACAAACTGAAATTACATAGAACAGGGCATTATAACTTGGAGATAACTATTTTACAGGGAACATGGGCTATAGAGGGTTAAGTGGCTTGCCCAAGACCACAAGGAGCACCTGTGGGACTAGAAACCCCAGTCCTTCCGGCCCAAGGTTGCTGTCCTCTAGTGGGATTTGAACCCCCGACCTTCCAGCCTGAAGTACCTTGCCCCAACCACTAGGCCACTCCTCCACTCCACATCGCTTTCTGACTGTCCACACCAATTTCCAGTCTGCTCCATAGAGACCGCCATTTGGACACAGCCCCTACAGACCCCTGTGTCTGACACCGCTCCCCTCCTAGAACCGCACACTAAACACTGCGGCTTAAAAGGCATTCCTCCCCCGCTTCACTGAATGCCTTTCCGGTAGCCCAAGTATTGATATAGAGAGAAAAAAATAAACACCAATACTCGCAGTCACCTAAATACATACACACACTTTTAACATGGCATCGGAGTCAAAAAGAAACTAGAAGCACGAGCAGCGACGACGAAATTGAGGCCTGTACAGGCCCCCAAAGCCCCCAGTGGCTTTCACGCACTTCTCCCACTCGGCCGCTGCCTGTAGTTGAATGAACGCCACGCTCGCGCTGTCCCCCCGATTGACCAATGCTCGTTTAAAAACGGGGTTACTGTACTCACCACTGGCTGCGGGTGTTCCTGCCGATTCTCCCCGCACGCAGCTGGAAACGCGGCTTCCAAGACGAGCGAGAATCTGGCACAGAGGAGAAACTGCTGTGGCGACCCTCGGCTCTGCCGCGCATCCAGGCACTGAGCTGTAAAGTGCTTTCCTTCGCTCCCGCTGCCAATTCCTCACCAAGAAGTGGGTTCAGGAACCGGAGTGCAGCCCCTCCACACGTTTTAGAGTGTCTTCTCCCCTGTCCCTCAAACAGCAAATGAGGGGGGGGGGCTTCAGTGCAATTTTTTTTTTAAATCTCCTTAACTATCAAGCTGAGCTTAGGACAAAAATAGCACTAACACCTAACTACTCTCCTTAAATGTTTCTACAGTGAGCCTCGAACCTCCAGGCTCACCACCCTCCAACTGCTTGGAGACTGAGATAACTGGACAGAGGAGGCGGTCCCAGGAGTATTTATGCCAGTGTCATCAGAGCAATGACGTTTCTCAGTCTCCAAAGCTGCTGGAGGAGGTGCTAAACCCAGAGGTTCAGGACTAGACTGGAGGAATGATAACGAAATAATGGTTTCTCTTAGTGCTGTACCAGAGGATATGTCAAGTAATGACATCACTGAAAGTTGCTGAAGTCTGGCTCCACCTGCTGGCAGGGGGACATCACACATTCATGTGGACAGATCTAGCAGGATGATGCTGAATACCATGAGGAAGGGCTCAATAAACCATTAAAACAAAAGCCACACCCTCAAATCAAACTTAATAGCCTTGTCTGCTAGTGCTGGTTCACCTTAAAACAACTTATTTTACAGTCTTGATATACTACCCTTTGCATGGCATCAGGACAGTTCATAACTTAAAAAAAAATAATCTAGTTAGAAAATATGAAATAATGTAGGGCTCGACAAATCCCAGGTGCCAGGTCGCTATGGCAACTTAAAAAAGTTTTTCAAACTTGGCACCTGGTCTTTGGAACACCTGCAGCATGACCAGCACTAGCTGCACACAGGGATCCCATCCCCCATGGGCAGATGTGCTGCCCAAGGCCTCAATTACAGCAATACTGGCTCTGACTGCCCACAGGGATCACCGCGATTGCAGCACAGATGCAAGCTGTCTGTCCATGGGAAATTTGATTGCTGCAGGCAGACAGCTTATATCTGGGCTGTAATGGCAGCCCTCCCCTTCTCTTCTGCCTGTGGGGATCCCAACTGGTTGGGGCCCTACAATAAAAAAATTTAAAACATGTTAGACAACAGGGTGAGGAGAGCGGTGAAGGGCCAGAAACTAAGAGGATGGGGAAATCCAGGGCAAGGGAGAGAGGGGAAGGGGAGAGATTCTGGAAGGGGAACAGAGAAAGATTTTAGGGATGAATCTATGGGGGCAAAAGGGCACAATATCTATTTACCTAAAAGTGCATTCCCCTCCCCCAGAAAAAACACACACCCACGCACCCACCACCACATCCCAAGCACAAACTGGCACACCACCGTTGTACCACACACACACAGATGCTAATCTTGAGCTACAGCTGTTATCTAAAGATGATGCACATGTGGGAACTCTGGCACTGATCTCATGAGACTTGAGAACATGAGACCAGCACAAGAGAACCAGTAGGGGGGGCAGGGGAGACTGAGGTTGTCTCGAGCACTGGCTCTGAAGATTTCGGCCTGGCTCATAAATCTCCACAAAATTTATCAATGTCTGAAATAATGATAAAAAGGAAAGATAAGTAGAGAAGGGAGAAAAGCAGCTAACACATCTTTATGGACCTAACTGCAGAAGAAAGAGAGATAAGAAAGGAACAAATGCCATACAGGCGAAAAAAGTAAGAAGCAGATGCTATATAGAAGTCCAGTCCCCAGCCCCAGATACAAAGCAAAATTTAGCTAACAGGAAAGGTCTGAGAAAAAAAATAAGAAATGTAAATTACTATTGAAAGCCTAAGTGAGGTTTCAAGACAAATGTATTGGGATTTGTATTTATTTATTTTATTTTATTTATTTATTTATTTTTTTCTTTATCCCACGCTCTTTAGAATCAGTGCGGTTTACATGTATACTAACAGGTACTTTTTATTCCCTTGTCCCCAAAGGGCTCACAATTTAAGTGTACCTGAGGCAATAGAGGGTTAAGTGGCTTGCCCAAGGCCACAAGGAGTGGCCATGGGACTAGAGACCCCAGTCCCTCCGGGATAATGAATTCCAAGAGCGAGCAGCCAGAAACAGAGGCAACTTGACACTCAGCTTTCTAAGTGTGCTCAACTTGGTGGAGAAAGGACAATGAGATTATCATCCTGGGACGTTAGGGCATATATGGAGGTATAAGGCACAAGTAAATCAGAAAGATAGTAGGGTAAATCGGGATTGACGAGCCCTTAAAATCAGCAAACGGATCTTAGTATAGTATACAAAGTCAAATCTACTACTTATCATTTGTATAGTGCTACGAGGCATTTGCAGCTATATGTATATAAATATACATATATACACACACATACATACATATATATATATATATACATACATATACATACATACACACACCTCTCACTTGGTTTGCAGCTTGTCGTGCTGTGAGGGCTTGCGTGCATCAGTGATGCTGAGAGCTAAACTATCGGTAGTTTAACTACTGGCAGGGTCTCCCAAGATGGACAGGCCTCAGCTGAGGTGCCAGACCAAGACAAACCACCCATCTGGGCAGCAGCAGAATGGGACAGTGTTGATGGCGGAGGATCACACTTTTGTGACAACGGCAACACCACCAAACTTAAACTGCGCGGAAGAAAGGCCCGGCAATCTACTTCTGTATCTTGCCATGAAAACCCAATGGATAGTTACAACAAAACAAATTGTGCTATGGTGCTGGAAGATGAGACCCCCAGGTCGGAAGCCACTCAACTAGCTACTGGGGAAGAGCTGAAGACTTTTCAGAGTAAAGCCAGCATTTATGATGTGGTTGGATCAAAGCCCTCGGGAAGTCTGATTGCTGATGTAGCTGCGCATGAGAGTCAGAGGCTGTAAAGATGTCTTACACATTGGAACATGGAACACACGAAGCATGAACCAAGGGAAGTTGGAGGTGGTCAAGAATGAAATAGAAGGTGTACAACTTGATCTGTTGGGTGTCAGCGAACTGAAATGGACTGGCATCGAGTACTTTGCATCAGATAATCACATGGTCTACTATGCTGGAAATGAAAGACAAAGAAGAAATGGTGTTGCATTTATAATAAAGAAGAAACTTGCAAGAACTGTAATGAAATACAATGCAGTCAGCGAACGCTTAATCTCTATTAGTCTACGAGGAATGCCTATCAACACAACTATAATTCAAGTATATGCCCCAACAACAGCTGTAGAAGAGAATGAAATTGAAGAGTTCTATGAACAAGTACAAGCTGAAATTGACAGAACATGCAAACAGGATATCCTGATAGCCATGGCTGACTGGAACGCAAAAGTTGGCAACAAAGAAGAAGGCAAAGTAGTTGGAAAATATGGACTTGGCAACAGAAATGAAGCTGGAGAAAGACTGATAGAATTCTGCAAGACCAATGATCTATTCATCTCAAACACCTTCTTCCAGCAACACAAGCGGAGACTGTACACATGGACTTCACCCAATGGACTGTATAAAAATCAAATTGATTACATCTGTGGAAGTCAATGATGGAAAAGCTCTGTAACATCAACAAAGACAAAACCTGGAGCTGACTGTGGTACAGATCAACAACTACTATTATGCAAACTCAAGCTAAAGTTGAAAAAGAGCAAACCACTCATGAATGCAGCAAAACATGACCTTGAGAATATACCACTGGAATTTAGACTGCCTGCAAAATCGATTTGCTGCTTTAGATACAAATGACAGAGCTCCGGAAGAGTTATGGAATGACATCAAGAAGGTTGTGTTGGAAGAAAGCGAAAAGTCTCTACAAAAGTTGAAAAAGCAAAAACGGCCAAAATGGATGACGGAAAAAACTCTGAAAATTGCCCAGAAACGCAGAGAAGCTAAAGCCAGAGGAGAAAGAAAGACAATCGCAGAACTCAACAGAGATTTCCAACGTGCAGCAAGACAGGACAAGGAAAAGTACTACAATGACACTTGCAAGGAAATAGAAGCAAAAACTATTAGAGGAAGAACAAGATCGGCTTTCCTAAAGCTACGGGAGTTAAAGAAAAAGTTCCAGCCTCGAATTGGAATGTTACAAGATGCTCAAGGTTCCATATTGAATGATGCTGAGAAGATCAAGAAAAGGTGGAAGGAATATACAGAGTTTTTATATCTTTATCTTTATTTTCAGATTTAATATACCGCTCTTTACCGGTGGCATCAGAGCGGTGTACAATGATAAAATATACAGGCTGCTGAAACAGAAAGGAACGCCAAAAATTTAGAGAGCAGGATAGGAAGAGACAGAGCAGACAGCAGATAATACAGCCATTGATAAAGATCAAGTGGCCCAACAGCCATTTCAACCTGTACCTTATGATTGGGAACCATTGGTGATGAAAGAAGAAATTGAAGCAGCATTGAAAGCCTTATCAAAGAACAAAGCACCAAGCATTGATAGCATTCCCATAGAAGTATTACAGCAATCTGATGCAGCTGTTACCATACTTACAAGGCTCTGCCAAGAAATATGGAAGACACCAGCATGGCCAACTGACTGGAAAAGATCTGTGTTTATACCAATACTAAAGAAAGGTGATCCAACTGACTCTGGAAATTATCGAACAACCGCTCTGATCCCACATGCCAGCAAGATTCTTCTGAAGATTATTCAAGAGAGACTACAACCATACCTGGAACAAGAACTACCTGAAGTGCAAGCAGGGTTCAGGAAAGGGCGAGGAACGAGAGACATCATTGTGGATGTGAGATGGATCCTTGAAAAGACTAAAGAATACCAAAAGGATATCTATTTGTGCTTTATCGACTATAGCAAGGCTTTTGACTGTGTAAACCATGAGAAACTCTGGGCCACATTAAGAAGCATGGGTATACCAGAACACCTGATCGTTCTCTTGCGCAATCTGTACATTGATCAAGAAGCAACAGTTCGAACGGAACAAGGAGAAACAGAATGGTTTAAAATAAGCAAAGGTGTAAGACAAGGCTGCATACTTTCCCCCTACCTGTTTAATTTATATGCAGAACAAATCATCAGAGAAGCAGGATTGTGGGAAGACAACAGAGGTGTGAAGATTGGTGGAAGACTCATCAACAACCTTCGCTATGCTGATGATACTACATTACTGGCTGAAAGTGAAGATGATCTGAAACATTTGCTTCTCACAATCAAAGAACATAGTCTCAAAATGAGCCTGCACCTTAATGTAAATAAGACAAAGATCATGACAACTGACATAATCAATAGGTTCATCATTGAAGGAGAAGAAATTGAAATTGTGAACAACTTTAACCTACTTGGATCAACTATCAATAAAGAAGCAACAAGCAGTCAAGAAATCAGACGACACATTGCTCTTGGCAGAATGGCTATGAAAGACCTAGATAAGATCCTCAAGAGCAGAGATGTCTCTCTCCATACAAAGATTCAACTTCTCCAAGCCATGGTATTTTCAACAACATCATATGGATGTGAAAGCTGGACATTGAAAAAGACAGACAGGAAGAAAATTGATGCCTTTGAATCATGGTGCTGGCGGCGAATACTGTGTATACCATGGACTGCCCGAAGAACAAACCAGTCGGTACTAGAGGAGATCAAACCTAAGCTTTCTTTAGAAGCTCAGATGACAAGACTTCGACTTTCATACTTTGGACACATCATGCGAAGAGAGAGATCATTAAAGAAAGACATCATGCTTGGCAAGATAGAAGGTCAACGCAAAAGAGGAAGGCCAGCAATGAGATGGATCGATACAATAACAGCAGCTATGGGTACCAATCTGTCAACAATGAGCCGCTTGACTGAAGACCGAACACAATTTAGGATAGCTATCCAGAGGGTCGCCATGAGTCGACTCCGACTCGACGGCACTTAACAACAATATATACACACACACATATACGATTGTAACCTCTATAGAGAAGAAACTATCTAATTAAGATAGACAACACGATTATGGACTAGAGTAAATCTAAAGGAATGATAAAAATACATATAGGTGATGATCAGGTGAATAAGGGTATCAGGATTCAAACGCAGCAAGGGGTTACCAATGTTAATTGATAAAGAGGAGCAACACGGTCAGATTATTCAACATGTGAAACAAACTTCACTGCCATATTTTTAATAATCTGATGGCATTTCATGTTGTTATATGTATATCCATTATATAGTGTATTGCAGCAATCGAGTTTACTGATAATTAGTGTGTGAACTAAGCTTCCTTCTTCAGATGAGGTCTTATAAACCTAATCTGCTGCAGAGAACAGAAACAGGATTTAGTGACAGGTGGGATTTGGGGACGGTATTTTAGATGTGAGTCACGGAAACAACCAAATATGTGAAGGACTGGTTGAAAGGAAAGCCAATGCCTAGATATACTAGGGGCTAAAGTGGGAGTGGATGGCCGATCAATTATCCACATGGCCTGGGACTTTGAATAATTCAATTTTAGATGATTCTTTCCAAGCCAAGTTGCAACAGCTTTAAGACAATTATTTAGTTGGGTGAGATCAAGCTGAGTGGGAAGAAATTTAAAGAAGATGTTTAATACCTGTAACAAGTTGCTCTGTAGATTGCTCCTGTTTTAAATTTTTGCATTAATCTGACAAAGATAATTTGCTGATCATAATTATATTCAATAGTGTATGCACTAATGCACTAGCACCTCTTATCAACCACAGGAAACCAAATTCATGGGTCGTATAAAAGAGTACACCTAATATGAGCAACCTTAGTTGCAGCAATTAGCACACTTTCACTGGTAAGGTGCTAACACTACTACTACTACTGAGAGCTAACACATCCTCATTGGGATAGAAACATCTAAGAACCTGGGCACCAACCAAATTTTTATAATTATTTTAGCACCCATGTGTAAATTAGAATCCAGTGTATCTGTTAAATCAGTCAAGGCCTAATCTCAGCAAAGAGCTTTAATTTAAATCAAATCAGAATATAACTTAGCATAAAAGGAAAAAGGTTAAATTAGACTTACCTGCTAATTGTAGTTCCTGGAGTAACTCCAGTCTAGTCCCGGAATCTGTGGGTTGTCAACCTCCTCCAGCAGCTTTGGAGACTGAGAAACTTCACATCTGTGATGTCATTGGTATATAAGCACTGGAACCGCCTCCTCACACCAGTTAACCTATTGACAAAGCAGACTCACCAGAGCAACAAGTAAGTAGAATTGCAGACAGAAAAAACAAAATAAAAACAAATAACCAGGTAACTTTACAGGACCTGAGGTCCAACTATTTACACTAGCTGCAGCTACTGCCTATACCATGAGGTCCCCATTTCCTCCATGAGCTAAAATCAAATACGTCCTGCACAGCAAATCCCCCGAAGCACCCCAGCCCTACCATGACCCAAAATGAAACACACGAAACAAATTGCTTACCTGGAAAAGAAGGCGTGCTTCAGGCCAACAAGCATCAGCAAACTAGGGTGGGGCACGGGACTAGACTGGAGTTACTCCAGGAACTACAATTAGCAGGTAAGTCTAATTTAACCTTCCTGATCGTCCCTCCAGTCTAGTCCCGGAATCTGTGGGATGTAACAGAGCAGTGAAATATCTAACGGGAGGGACCTGCTAAGCCAGCCTGAAGCACAGCCGCTCCGAAACAGGAATCCCTTTCAGCTTGCACATCAAGACGGTAATGCTTCACGAAAGAATGCAATGACGACCATGTCGCTGCTTTACAGATGTCGGCCAGGCGGTACCAAACCACACTCCGCCCAAGACGCCGCCTGTGCTCTAGTGGAATGAGCTGTTAGCCCTTCCGGAACTACTCGACCACGTAAAAGATAAGCTGACGCTATCGCTTCTCTCAACCACCGGGCAATCGACCCTTTAGAGGCTGCCTCACCTTGCCTTGCGCCCGCAAACAGAACAAACAGTCGGTCAGACTTACGGAAACTAGCCGTTCGAGCTACATACTTCTTTAAAGCTCGCCGAATATCTAAACAATGGAGCCATTCCGCGACTCGTCCCTTACTGCTCGTCGCGAAAACTGGCAAGGACACCACTTGATTCATATGAAAAGCCGATACTACCTTCGGAAAGAAGGACGGTACATTCCGTAAAACCACCTTCGAATCCGAGAAAGAGAGAAACAGCTTCCTACAAGACAAGGCCTGCAACTCAGAAACCCTTCTCGCGGAAGCAATCGCCACTAAGAAGACTACTTTAAGAGTCAGATCCTTCAACGAGGTCTGCGCTAACGGTTCAAACGGCGCCTTACTCAATGCCTCTAAGACTAACGGAAGATCCCAGGCCGGAATGAAACGTTTACGCGGCAGCCGCAGTAGAGTCACCGCTCTCAAAAAACGCCTCACATCTGTGTGACTCCCCAGCGAGTTGCCCTGCACCTTACCCCTATAACAGGACAACGCTGCCAACTGGACTCTCAACGATGCCGCCGCTAGGCCTTTTTGAAAACCATCCTGTAAGAACGCTAGCACTTGCGGCACTGACACCTTCAAGGGCACGACCTCCTGACCCGCACACCAGGCTTCAAAAATACGCCATACTCTCACATACACCAGCGACGTAGACCTCCGTCTCGCTTTCAGCAAGGTAGAAATCACCGCCCTCGAATAACCCCTCGCAGTCAATCTAGCCCGCTCAATAGCCAGGCCGTAAGCGAGAATCGATCCACCTGAGGCATGCAAAGAGGTCCCTGCGTTAGAAGGTCCTTGCGAAGAGGAAGCTTCCAGGGCTCCCACACCAAAAGTCTTACTAAGTCCGCGTACCATGGCCTTCTCGGCCAATCCGGAGCAATTAGAATCACTTGACCCTTGTGATGCTCTATCCGCTGCAACACCCGACCGATTAACACCCACGGAGGGAACACATACAGGAGTTGCCCTTCCGGCCAAGCCGGCACAAGAGCGTCCAGACCTTCCGCCATTCTCTCCCTGCGTCTGCTGAAGAAGCGTCCGGCTTTTGCCGACTGAAAGGTCGCCATGAGGTCCATCGCCGGCTCCCCCCCAGCGCCGAACCAGCATTTCGAACACCTCTGGATGCAGAACCCACTCTCCTGGGTCTACCTTCACCCGACTCAAGAAATCGGCCTCGACATTGTCCACTCCCGCGACATGCGCTGCCGACAAAGCTACTAGATTCTTCTCTGCCCAGTCGAACAAACCTTCTGCCTCGGTTTCTAGCGCCACGCTGCTGGTGCCACCCTGTCGGTTTATGTAAGCCACCGCAGTCGCGTTGTCCGAGAACACTCGCACGGCCGCCTGCCAAAGATAAGGGCAAAACTCTTGCAGAGCCAATGTTACCGCCCTCAACTCTAATCTGTTGATCGACCAGGTCTGTTCTAGGGCGGACCACTGTCCCTGAGCCAGGCGACCCTGACAATGGGCTCCCCAGCCCTGCAGACAGGCATCTGTTGTCAGGGATATCCACGCTGGAATCTCTAATGACATTCCTTTCTCCAGGCTGCCCGGAGCCAACCACCATTGGAGAGCTTGGCAAGTCTGTGGCGGGCACGGCAACCGCTGGGACAGAGAATCCCGTTGATGCAACCTCCTTCGTAACAGCGCTCTCTGCAAAGGCCGCATGTGAGCCCGTGCCCATGGCACCAATTCCAGCGTTGCCGCCATGGCTCCCAATACTCGTAGGTAGTCCCAGGCAGTGGGACACTGCTTGCTGAGAAACTGACGAATCAAGAGCCGGAGGCCGAGCGCCCTCTTTCTGGGTAGAAATACTCGACCGTCCTCCGTGTCGAAACGCACTCCCAGATACTCCAGGTTTTGAGACGGGTCCAACTTGCTCTTGGACATGTTGACTACCCAACCTAGACTCTGCAGCAGAGCCACCACTTTGGACGTAGCTGCAACACTCTCTTCCCGAGACTTTGCCCGGATCAACCAATCGTCCAGATACGGGTGCACTAACACTCCTTCCTTCCGTAAAGCCGCCGCCACCACCTCCCTCACCTTGGTGAAGGTGCAAGGAGCGGTAGCCAGGCCAAAAGGAAGAGCCTGAAACTGAAAATGGCCCATAGGCACCGCAAAGCGGAGGAATTTTTGATGTTCTTGCCGAATCGGAATGTGCAGATACGCCTCCGATAGATCCAAGGACGTCAGAAATTCCCCTTTTCTCACCGCCACGATGACTGACTTGAGAGTCTCCATCTGAAAATGAGAAACGCGGAGACAGCGATTCACCCTTTTTAGATCCAGAATAGGTCGCCACGTGCCTTCCTTCTTTGACACTACAAAATAGATGGAGTACCGACCGCAACCGAACTGGTCTGCAGGAACTGGCACAATTGCCTTGAGAAATAACAGCCTTTGCACCATCTCCCGCACTGCCTCGCACTTTGCGCTTGCCTTGCACGGTGACCGAATGAAAGAATCGGTCACCGGCCGCTGCAACTCCAACGCGTAACCTTCTCGAATGACCTCTAACACCCACTGATCGGACGTGAGGTGGGCCCAGGCAGGGTAGAACTCCCGCAGACGCCCTCCCACGGGAACTAGTCCTGCCTGAACCCCCCTGGCTTCATTGTGATTTTCTGAAAGAGGAGGAAGTGGAGGCAGCCGCAAATCCCCTGTTCGCTCCTCGAAATCCTTGGCTTCGTCCAGGGAAACGCCCCCCGCTGCCCCTGACCAAACCTTGAAGGGCGAAAACAGCGGAACTCCCGTTGCTGCCCCTTAGCACCGGGATGCCCTTGCCGTTGCTTGTCCTCAGGTAACCTACCCCCCTTGGATTCTCCCAAATCCTTTACTAACTTATCCAACTCTTCCCCAAAAAGTAACTTACCGCGGAAAGGAAGCCTACTCAACCTCGTTTTGGATGAACCATCCGCTGCCCAATTCCGCAGCCAAAGACATCTCCGTCCCGCGACCACCGAAGCCATACTCTTCGCCAATCCCCAGATAAGATCATAATGAATATCCGCCAAATACGCTGCGCCGGATTCCAACCTGGTCGCATCCTCGGCCTCTTCCCCCGAGCGGTCCCCTTGAATCCTCTGCGCCCACCGTAAGCAGGCTCTGGCTACCCAGGCCCCGCAAATAGATGCCTGCAAGGACAGCACATTTGCTTCAAAGACTTGCTTTAGTAAAGTCTCCAATTTACGATCCTGCGCATCCTTGAGCGCCGCTGATCCTTCCACGGGAATGGTAGTTTTTTTGGTCACCGCTGCCACTGCGGCATCCACTCTCGGAGCCTTGAACAACTCCCTATCCTGATCTACCAGAGGGTAAAGCCTCGCCATAACTCTAAACCCCTTAAGCACGGCTTCCGGCATATCCCACTCTTCTTGAATCATTTCCTTAAACACTCTATGCACTGGGAAAGCCCTCTGAGTTTTCCGAATGGCTTGCAACAAGGGATCTGCCAGGGCCGAATCCTCCACCGGACCTCCAGTAGGCATGTTAAGGGTCTTGAGGGACTCCGCTATGAGCGCCGGTAATTCCTCCCTACAGAAGACCCGCACCACCCTTGCCTGGTCTTCCTGGTCCTTTATCTCACCTTCCTCTTCCAGACCCCCTTCTATATCCGCGTCTTCTGAGCGGAGGTCCTCTGACAGGACTGACAGCTCTAACTGATCCGTATCCCCTCTGGCCCTTTTAGCGCTGACGCCAGACACGTCTGCTGTCAGCGGAGAAGTTGGCCTCTTTCCCCGGAGCGCCGCCCCTGCAGTACCTGCGAAAGGTACCCCCGGAGGGCTGCCTAAGGCCTTATGAAGCAGAATCATGAAATCTGAGGTAAAAATCGCCGCCAAAGTCCCCGCGCCAGGTGGCTGCGAAACCAGGGAATCCTGCGCTGCAGAGGTACTGGGACCCGGCTCAGGAGCAGGCAGAGAAGCAACGGCGAGCTCCACCACCTCCCTCAAAATCTCTTGCCCCCCTGCCTCTGGCTCAGGAGCTAGGCCCCCAGCCCCAGACTCCAGACTGCAACCCCTGCAGACACCTTCTTGTGTTAGGGAACTCCTCCTGGTCCCACACATGGAGACAGAGCTGCTTGGCTGGCATGGTACTCTATTACCCCTTGCCTCAGCCAAACCCCGTCGCAAAGAAAAATTTTTTTTTTTTGTTTTTTACTAGCTGTATCGTCAGGCTCGACCCCCCCAGCTAGAATCTGAAGACCCGGGCTAAAAACGAAGCTTCTTAACCGAAATATGCACAATTGAAGCCCCGAGATCGCAACAGCAATTTCCCGTGCGGTTACCACGCGGCCTGGCCTGCCAAACGAAAGAGCCCGCTGTTCCCGCCTAAGCACGGCTTCCTACCTTCTGCGCCTCAGGCGGACTGCCAGTAACTGCCAGGCTCGTGTGTCTCCTGCAAGGCAGACGGCTAAAGGCTTACTCGTCAGGGTGGAAAAACTCCCCCGAAGCAGTTCCAACTGTATAGGACGGCTCGAGGCGCTGGCAGGCAAGTCTTCTTCACACGCCGAGCTCAGCCCCACAGTGATACCTGAACCTTTCCCTCTCAGCTCGGTAATCAGCTGCTGGTCCTCCCCTCAACGCGCTGCCGCTAAGCAGCAAGCCCCCGACTGGACCCAGTAAGGTAAAAGAATGAAACTAAAAAATAACCAAAGAAAGGAGGACCTCAGGACACCGGAGGCCAGAACAGCTGCACCAAGTCCAAAGGGAGCCCTTAAAATAGCTCCCCTCTCAAATTGCTGCTCACAGCCTTCTGTTTTTTTGTTTTTTTTTGTAATCAGGTTCAAAGTAAAGATAAATTCAATTTAAAGTCTGCTTAATCGTTCCTCTAGTGAGCCCCGAAACCCCTGGGCTCACCACCCCTCCAGCTGCTTTGGAGACTAATAACTGGTGTGAGGAGGCGGTTCCAGTGCTTATATACCAGTGACATCACAGGTGTGAGGTTTCTCAGTCTCCAAAGCTGCTGGAGGAGGTTGACAACCCACAGATTCCGGGACTAGACTGGAGGGACGATCAGGAACAGGGTCAGTATTCTTTGAGCAATAAATTGTTTCTAAAGACCTTTACAAAGAGGCCTTCTAGATAGGGGGAAAGAGACCTGTTAAATTGTTTTAAATAGGTGTTGAATTCAAGTGACAGATCAAAAGGGCATTTTTAAAGACTCCCTCTGTCAAAGCAAGGGTTATGTGAATCACCCAGGAAATTGGTCACAGATTACCTTAGAAGCACAGGATATGGTACTGTATAGCAGCCAGCTTTTAATAAGTGACTGCTTCTCAGAGCAGCTGGTTCATGAACTGACCAGCGGGGAAGCCATTTTGAATCTAGTCCTTAGTGGAACAAGATCTGATGCAAGAGATAAGGGTGTTGGTATTACTTGGTAATAGTGATCATAGCATGATAGTGTTTGATTTAATAAATGGAGGAAGGACAGCAAGAAAATCCACAGTACTACCTTTTAACTTTCAAAAGGGAAACTATGATAAAATGAGGAAAATAGTTAAGAAAAAACTAAAAGGTGCAGTTGCAAAAGGTTAAAGATTTACATCAATGGGTGTTTAAAAATACTATCTTGGAAGTTCAGACAAGCTGTATTCCACGTTTTAAGAAAAGTGGAAGGAAGTCCACAAAACTGCCAGCATGGTTTAAAGGTGAGGTCAGAGAGGCTGTTGCCAAAAAAGCATCTTTCAGGAAATGGAAAAAGGAGGCAAATGACAAAAACTGGAAACATAAGCACTGGCAAGTTAGATACAAGGCATTGATAAGGCAAGCAAAGAAAGAATTTGAGAAGGCTTGCTGTAGAAGCAAAAATGCATAATAAAGACTTTTTTTTTTAAAGTACATTTGTAGCAAAACACCTGTGAGAGTCAGTTGGACCATTAGATGACAGAGGAGACAAAACCACAGTGGAGAGACTGAATGAATTCTTTACTTCAGTCTTTACTGAAGAAGATGTAGGGATGCTACCCATGACTGAAATAGTATTTAAAGGTGATGCCGCAGAAGAACTGAAAGAAATATCGATAAACTGGGAAGATGTATTACAACTATCTGATGAACTGAAGAGTAGCAAATCACCTGGACTGGATGGTATACATCCATCAGAATATAGAAAGACTAGGGGACATGCAATGAAAATACAGGGTAAACTATTTAAGACTAATAAGAGAAAATATTTTTTCACTCAACGTGTAAATCAAACTCTGGAATTTGTTACCGGAGAATGTAGTAAAAGCTGTTAGTGTAGCTGGATTTAAAAAAGGTTTGGACAAGTTCCAAGAGGAAAGGTCCATAAACCATTATTAAAAGGGACCTGGGATATCAGTGCTTGACCCAATACAAGCATTGTGGAACCTGTGTCTTTTGGGGAAACTGCTAGGTACTTATGACCTAGATTGGCCACTGTTGGAAACAGGAAACTGGGCTTGATGGACCTTGGTTTGACCCAGTATGGCTTATGTTCTTATGAAAAAACTGAAATATGAGATTGCAGACCTACTATTAGTAATCTGTGAATTATCATTAAAATCGCCTGTAATATCTGAAGACTGGAGGATGGCCAACGTAACGCCAATTTTTAAAAAGGGTTCCAAGGGTGATATGGGAAACTACAGACAGAGCCTGATGTCAGTACTGGGAAAAATGGTAGAAAGCATTATAAAGAACAAAATTACTGAACATTTAGATAGTCGTGGCTTAATGGGAAAACAGCCAACATGGCTTTATTCAAGGGTGCTGTGGAGCATCTCATGGCTCAAGGGTAGCACCAGTTTTGTTCATCCTCATCAGCTCACTAGCATTGCTAATCCAAAAATTGAAATTACACTTACCTGGTAATTGTAGTTCCTTGAGTGACGACAGTTTAGTCCTCCACGCCTGGGTAGTGCACCTCCTCCTGCAGCTTGGAGACTGGGCATGTCAAACTCGTGACATCACTGGATGTAGCCTGCTGGAATCTCCCATCAACCCCAGTGAACTATTGACAAAGCAGACTCAAAAGAGCAACAAACAAGTAGCTAACATCTTAATGATAATCCTATCTCAAATGAAAGGCATAACCAAAAACTTATCAAACCATTAACCTCCCCCTTACAAGGAAAGGGTGAGATTTACCCTTTTATCCATCTCCTCCCTGCCAAACCAGAGACTAGAAAGAGAAGAGAGAGACAGGTCGAAGAAGGTAGAATGAGAACAGCAGCAAATCACCTTAAGGTGACACTCACCTGTAAAGCTGTATTTCGCTCCATAAAACTTGCCCTGTTAATAAATCAGACCCTGGGTGGGAATGAGGACTAAACTGTCGTCACTCAAGAAACTACAATTACCAGGTAAGTGTAATTTCAATTTCCTTATCATTCCTCCAGTTTAGTCCTCCACACCTGGGATGTAACAGAGCAGTACTAACGGGAGGGACCCTTCCAGCTGGCACGCAACACCACCAACCCGAAACAGGCATCATTCGCCGCTAGCACATCAAGGCGGTAGTGTTTACTGAAGGTATGAAGAGAGGACTGTGTGGCCGCTCTACAAATCTCCACCGGCGGAACGAGGCTGTGCTCTGCCCAGGAAGCCGCTTGCGCTCTAGTGGAGTGAGCTCTCAGGCCCACAGGCGCCAGACGACTCTGTAAAATATAGGCTGAGACAATCACCTCCTCAATCCATCTGGAAAAGGAAGCTTTCGCTGCCGCTTCCCCTTTCCTTGGGCCTCCAAACACAAACAGATGATCTGACTTGCGGAAAGATTCGGATACCGCCAAATATCGATACAACACCCTCTTTATGTCCAAGCGACGCA
This sequence comes from Ichthyophis bannanicus, assembly GCA_033557465.1. NCBI lineage: Eukaryota > Metazoa > Chordata > Amphibia > Gymnophiona > Ichthyophiidae > Ichthyophis > Ichthyophis bannanicus. Next base: position 259,895,085 of record CM066044.1, read on the forward strand.
AACCTCGATCGGAGACGTGTCCTACCTCCGACTGTAAGACTGGTAAAGAAACCGTTTGATTTAAATGAAACGGAGGGGACACCTTTGGCAAGAAGGATGGAACTGGCCAAAGAACCACCTTTTCTCTGGAAAAGCACAAAAAAGGCTCTCTACATGACAGGGCCATCAACTCAGAAATGCGCTGCGCCGAACAAATGGCTACCAAGAAAACCGTTTTTAAAGTCAAATCCTTGACGGACGCTTGGCTTAAGGGCTCAAAAGGGTTCTTTACGAGCGCCCCTAAAACCAAGTTGAGATCCCACGGGGGAACCGAAACTCTATGCGAGGGACGCATTCTGGAAACTGCTTTAAGAAACGTACATCGACGTGAGCTCCTAGCGACAATCCTTGGACCTTACCTCTATAACATGCTAGGGCTGCTAATTGAACTTTCAAGAAACTGGCAGCCAGCCCTTTCTCGAATCCGTCCTGCAGAAAACTTAATATCAAAGGTACGGACGCCGTAGCGGCGCAGACTTGATGCCTCGAGCACCAGTCTTCAGACGCACCAGATGCAAACATAAGCCAACGACGTTGACCGTTTCCGTGCCTGAAGTAATGTTGCAATAACTGATCTGGAGTAACCTTTCTTTTTTAGCCTTGCCCTTTCAATGGCCGTAAGCGAGAACTGATCCAACCGCGGCATTTGAAGTGGGCCCTGCCTCAGCAGCTCCTGTGAATCCAGCAGTCTCCACGGAACCCCGTTGAGTAACCTCACTAGATCGGCATACCACGAGCACCTGGGCCAGTCTGGGGCCACTAATAGCACCCGTCCCCGATGCACTCCGATACGCTGAATCACGCGACTGATGAGTGTCCATGGTGGAAAGACATAAAGGAGACCCGTCGACAGCCAAGGCTGTATCAAAGCGTGTCAGACGGCTGCCTAGGGTGAGAACTTACACAATCTTGACGATGCATATATTCATATGATTCTTGCAAGGTATTGTGGTTATTGTAGTTCATTCACTCCCAAACACAGCTGATGACAATAATTTGAGTTGTGAAACCAAGTGGTAAGATCAATAAAATACTTCTTTTATTGATGGGGTTTAATTCACCCAGCACATGTATGCTTGATAGCACTATAAATGAGGTTACTTGCTTGCAGTGTTTAAATGGATAACAAAAAGTCACAAAGTAAACCAGAAAACAACCTTCAGCTTGTCAGGCAATTAGCTAATGTTTTCTTAGCAAATAATTACCAAATACAAAGGCACAAAGAAAAGAATAAACTTTGCTGGTTAGGTTAACTTCTGCTTATTTTCCACGCAGATCTCAGCAGTGATTCTCCCTTGCTCACACACACAATCAGGTGCAGCCCTAATTACTATCAATGGACCAGCTGAAAGCCTTTAGCTGGCTGGCTGCTACTGTGTGAGCCCAAATCCTGCTTTAAGAGCTGTTTGCAGTGGAAATAAAGAACAAAGTTAGGTTTCTTTGTGATGGCTGATGTGTTTGCTCAGAGAAAACTAGCAATAGCATTTAGATAAAGAACAGTCCATGTAAATAGTTTCATCTGCTGTATTTCCCCCTGCATCAACAATCATAGGGTCAATATCAGACATTGGCACAGATGAGTCTTTCATTAAGGCACTATCATGAGAATGCTTATTCCCTTGCTGCCATTCTCTATTATAGATAGGGTCTGGATCAGTGTTCATACCTGAGCCTCTCCTGCTATCATTATTTCTCTCTGTATAGCCTGGCCAATATGTAATCCAATTCTGATGTCCAGCCTTCCAATCTTGATCCCTGGACACTGGATCTTCTCTCACATACCTTCTGGCCTTGGTCTGAAAGTCCCTTCCACATGCAGTCTTCTCTCTTCCAGGTAGCCACTGGTGATTCCTATCTCTGCCAATCCATTCCTCTGGCTGAATCCAGTCCAATGGACTCTGCTGGCATTTGGAATACCTCCCAGTATGGGTACTGCCTTGTAATCTCCCAGACCTTCCAATGGGCTTTCTTCTCTTCCTTCCAGAGAGTTTCCTTCTTTCTCTATCCGCTTGGCTTGGCTTCTGTTTCTCGAGGTGATACTGGTGCTTGTAGCCGTTGCTGAAGCTCTCCCCTCTGTATCTCTTCCTGAAGCTGTTCTTGAAACTGTTGCTGAGACTGTTTCCTGAAGAATAATCTCTATTCTTATTCTTTCCTAATGTGTGCTGCTCCCTAACACAGCGCAGCTGTGTTGAATCAAGCCCTGCCCTTTGAGATGAGTGCTTAGGGATTACCTCATAGCTCTCTTGATTGCACACACATTCTCTCACTTCAGCCCCTCTCATGGCTGCTGGAAAGCTGGTGCATTCTGGGACTGGTAGTCTTTTATGTGAAAACTCTGTTTTCTCAATTCTACCAGAACTGACAGGTTGCTTGTTCAGAGTCACATCATCTTTTCTATAGCTCCTACCTGAGCTATGATAAGCTTCCTTATCACAAGCGTCGATCCCTTCCGACATGGTCTCTCTTCGCCTGCTGTAGAAACGACTCGACTTCGCTGACTGGAAGGTTACCATCAGATCCATGACCCGAGGTCCCCACCAGTGAACTATTTGCACGAATACGTCTGGATGCAACTCCCATTCCCCTGCATCTACTCGGACTCTGCTGAGAAAATCTGCCATTATGTTGTCCTTTCCCGCAATGTGGGCCGCAGATATCGCTTGTAAGCAAGGCTCTATCCAAGAGAACAGCCCTTCTGTCTCCTCCTCCATGGCCACGCTTCCGGTACCGCCCTGCCGATTTATGTAGGCCACTGTCATGGCATTGTCGGACAGTACTCATACCACTCACCGTGGTTTCGAAACTTTGTAGGGCCAGAAACACTGCTCTCAACTCCAGCTGGTTGATAGACCATCTGCTCTCTTCCACTGACCAAACGCCTTGCGCAAAGTCCTCTCTGCAATGCGCTCCCCAGCCTGCGAGACTTGCGTCCATTAGTAGTGGGATCCACTCCGGCTGTTCCAGAGGCATTCCTGCCCGCAGGGACGTGAGTAGAAGCCACCACCGCAGGGACTGCCTGACCTGCAGAGGGCAAGGGAGACATTTGCTCAACGAGTCGGAATGGTGCAACCAGCAGCGAAGCAACAACCGCTGTAAGGGTCTCATATGGAATCTGGTCCACAGAACGACCTCCAAGGTCGCCGCCATTCTCCCTAGCACCCGAAGGTAACGCCATGCCATGGGCGCTGGAGCGGCCCTGAAGCTTTGCACCAGCTTTTGAAGAGCTTGGGCTCTCCGCTCCATCAGAAATACAGCCTCTTTCCGAGTGTCAAACTGTACTCCCAGATACTCAAGGACCTGAGACGGAATCAACTGGCTCTTGGTCGGATTGACCAGCCAGCCAAGTCCCTGCAGAAAGGACAACACCTTTTCCGTGGCTCATTCGCCCTCGGGTTTGGACTTTGCTCGAATCAACCAATCGTCGAGGTATGGATGAACCAAGACCCCTTCCTTTCGTAGGGCTGCCGCAACCACTACCATGATCTTGGTGAACAACCGTGGAGCTGTCGCGAGACCGAAGGGCAACGCTTGAAACTGGAAATGCCCCCAAGGGAACGCGAACCGCAAGAGCTTTTGATGAGCAGCTCCGATCGGGACATGTAGATACGCCTCCGTGAGATCGAGAGATGTCAGATACTCTCCCTGACGAACTGCCACAATGATGGACCGCAGCGTTTCCATTCGAAAATGCAGCACTCGGAGACAGTGATTTACCCCTTTGAGATCCAAAATTGGACGAAGGGACACGTCTTTCTTTGGCACCATGAAGTAAATGGAGTACAGCCCACGCCGTAATCCGCCACCAGCACTGGGACGACAGCACCCAGCTGCAAGAGCCGGTCCAGGGTTTGTCGTACTGCCAGGGTCTTTGGTTGACCTCTGCAGGGCGACATCACGAAAGGGTCCAGAAACGGCTTCGCCAAATCCAGTGCACAACCTTCACGAATGATCTCCAGCACCCACTGATTGGACGTTATTTGGGTCCATGCAGAAAGGAATCCCCGAAGCCGACCTCCGATAGGTTGACTTTTTGCTGGAAACTGCCTCCTTTCATTGCGGCTTTTGAGCGGCTCCTGCGGATTCCGCTGCAAATCCTCTACTTGTTCCGCGAAACCCTCGAAACCCTTGGGCCTGAGAAGCAAATCTTTCCCTTTGGAAACCCCCAAAACGGGAAGTGCGAAATCTTCTGAAATCTAAGTTAACCCCGAAAGGCCATCAAGAATTTTCCTTGCTTGGGCTTGTCCTCCGGAAGCCTTCCACCCTTGGACTCCCCTAAATCCTTAATCAGCTTGTCAAGGTCTTCTCCAAAACAACAGCTTCCCTTTAAACAGGAGCTTACTGAGTCGTGACTTAGATGAACCGTCGGCCGACCAATTCCTTAGCCACAGGGAACTCCGGACAGCCACCAACAAAGCCATACTATTTGCTAAAGCCCTGATCAGGTCGTAGTGCACATCCGCCAAATACACCGACACTGACTCTAAATGCTCTAGCTCTCTTACACTGTCCTGCTCCAAAGAAGCTGACTGCCGTAAGTGCTGAGCCCACCAGAGGCATGCCCTCGCCACCCAAGCTCCACAGATGGATGCCTGCAAAGACACCGCATCCGCTTCGAAGGACTGTTTTAACAAACCATCCACTTTCCTATACTGCGCATCCTTTAAAGCAGCGCTACTTTCCACTGGTACAGTGGTCTTTTTAGTAACCGCTGACACTGCTGCATCAATTCTCGGACAACGGAATTTCTCTTTGTCCTTATCCGCGCCAAGGGATATAGCCTGTTAATAGTCCTTGATCCTCTGAGAACCGCTTCAGGTTGATCCCACTCATCTTGGATCATCTGATCAACCACCTTGTGGACTGGGAATACCACTTGCGTCTGACACACCGCCTGAATAATAGGATCTTCCCCATCTTCTTCCTCAGTCGGCTGCTCAGGAGCTAGTTTGAGCGTCTGCAGGGACTCCGTAATCAGGGCCGTCAACTCATCCTTCCGGAAGACCCGGATGGATCCTCGCCTGATCCTCAGGTTCCGGGATCTCCCCCTCTTCCAACTCTTCCATATCTGCCTCCATCTTCTGCCACCCCAACTCTGAAGTGGAGTGGTCCGGTGGGCGAGGTCTCTTGGGGGGTTTAGGTGCAAGGTTAATCAAGGAAGCTAACAAAAAGTTACAGCGCAGTAATAATAATGGGTGATTTCAATTACCAAAAAAGTATCTTTCAGGAAATGGAAAAAGAGAGCCAAAACGACAAAACCTGGAAACAGCACAAGCACTGGCAAGACAAATGCAAGGCATTGATAAGGCAGGCAAAGGGAGAATTTGAGAAGCAGCTTGCTGCGGAAGCAAAAAAGCGAAATAAAGACCTTTTCAAGTACATTTGTAGCAAAAAACCTGTGAGAGTGTCAGTTGGTCCATTAGATGATACAGAGGTTAAAGGGGCACTAAGAGGCAACAAGGTGATAGCAGAGAGACTGAATGAATTCTTTGCTTCAGTCTTTACTGAGGAAAATGTAGGGATGTTACCCATGACTGAAGTGGTATTTAAAAGTGATACTGCAGAGGAATTGAAAGAAATCTCTACACCGGGAAGATGTATTACAACTATTCGATAAACTGAAGAGTAGCAAATCACCTGAGCCAGATAGTAAACATCCAAGGGTGTTGAAAGAACTGAAATATGAGATTGCTATTAGTAATCTGTGAACTATCCTTAAAATCATCTGTAATACCATAGAAGATTGGAGAATCGCCAATGTAACGCCAATTTTTAAAAAGGGTTCCAGGGGTGATCCGGGAAACTACAGACTGGTGAGCCTGACGTCAGTACCGGGAAAAATGGTAGAAACCATCATAAAGAACAAAATTACTCAGCATGTAGATAGTCATGGCCTAATGGGAGACAGCCAACATGGCTTTAGACAAGGAAGATCTTGTCTTACTAATCTATATTTTTTTTGAAGGTGTGCATAAACAGGTGGACAAAGGTAAGTCGTTTGATATAGTGTATCTGGACTTTCAGAAAGCCTTTGACAAGGTCCCTCATCAGAGACTTTTGGCAAAACTAAAGAGTCACAGGATAGGAGGCAGTGTACTATTGTGGATCAGGAACTGGTTAAAAGATAGAAAGCAGAGGATAGGGCTAAATGGCCAATTTTTCCCCAATGGAGAAAGGTGAATAGTAGTGTACCCCAGGGATCTGTGCTGGGTCCGCTGCTTTTTAACATATTCATAAATGACCTGGAATAGGGAATAACGAGTGAGGTTATCAAATTTGCAGATGACACAAAACTATTTGAAGTTGTTAAAACCCAAGAGGATTGTGGAAAATTGCAAGAGGATCTTAATAAATTGGAAGACACGGCATCAAAATGGCAGATGAAATTTAATGTGGACAAGTGCAAAGTTATGCACCTAGGGAACAACCAAAACTATGGTTACATGATGCAAGGTTCCACATTACGAACCACCACCCAGGAAAAAGATTTAGGCGTCAGTGTGGACTACATGTTAAAACCCTCAGCCCAGTGTGCAGTGGTGGCCAAAAGAGCAAATAGAATGCTAGGTATCATAAGGAAAGGAATGGAAAATAAAACAAAAGATATAATGCCTCTATATCGTTCCATGGTGAGACCGCACCTTGAATATCGTGTGCAATTCTGGTCGCCGTATCTTAAAAAAAGGATATAGCGTTATTAGAAAAGGTTAAGAGAAGAGCCACCAAAATGGTAAAGGGGATGAAAGGATACTCCTATGAAGAAAGGCTAAAAAGGTTAGGGCTCTTTAACCTGGAAAAGAGACGGCTGAGGGGAGATATGATAGAAGTCTATAAATTAATGAACGGAGTGGAACAGGTAAATGTAGATCGATGGTTTATGTTATGAGAATATAGAAAGACTAGTGGACATGCAATGAAGCTACAGGGTAAAATATTTAAGACTAATAAAAGAAAAAAAATTTCACTCAACATGTAATCAAACTCTGGAATTTCTTACCGGAGAATGCAGTAAAGGCTGTTAGTGTAGCTGGGTTTAAAAAAGGTTTGGATAAGTTCCTGGAGGAAAGGTCCATAAACGATTATTAAGAAGGGACCCAGGATATCAATGCTTGACCCAATACAAGAATTGTGGAATCTGTGTCTTTTGGGGAAACTGCTAGGTACGTATGACCTAGATTGGCCACTGTTGGAAATAGGATACTGGGCTTGATGGACCTTGGTCTGACCCAATATGGCATAGCTTATGTTCTTATATGTTCTTAAGGCTTTCGCCATCCACCATCCCAGATTGCTGAACAGTCGAGAGTAGAGGCAAGGCTCCGGCAACTTACCCCGGCGTCTTAGACAGAATGCCTGTTGCATGATCAAGACAAAGTCTGGACAAAAATCCCAGAGCTGCGGATCGGAGCCTAGTCCCTGTAAGGCACTATGGTCCCCAGATGAAGTCTCCGGGCCGGACGTGGATGGTACCGCCACCCACGTTCCCCCTCTGCTCCTGTTGCGGGCCCCTGGGAAGCGGGGACAACGGAATTCTCCATCTATTGCTCCACACTGGCCGATACAGCCGCACAGCCCCAACAGATGCCGGTGTCCGCGACCGTGCTTCTATAGGTGCCGCAGAAGACACACTGCGGGCATGCTGACATGAGCTGTTCGCCCCCACGCAGCTCCTCTGATTATAGGAAGTTAATTACCTATTTACTCAATGAAGTCCCCCCCCTTTTTTTTTTTTTTTAGGACAACTGTATCTTAGAGACTGTTAAATGCTTGATACAAGCCCCCCAAGGTTAGATCCCAGAGACCTGTCTTAAACGGGAAATGTAAAACAAACCAAAATCAGAAAAGAAAAAAAAAAAGAATCAAGGCCAAGTAAAGTGAAGAAACTGAATAAAAGAGCTAGCAATCAAAAATTAACTACACTGTGAGGCTTTCCTAACAAAGGCTCTACAGATCAACCAACAGTAAGGATTTGAGGGTTTATTTTATTATATTAATTTGCTAGCTCTCTGACTAAGAGCTCTTAAAAGGTTTTTTGTATATTTTTAAGGCAAGGTTACCTTCTTTTTGGTGCTTTAGTGGAACTTTCCTTGAGCACAGTAGGTTGCTGAACTCTAGTAACCTCCTCAGGTTTGGAAACTGCCAACACCTAATCAGGTGTTAGTTCCCTCCCTACCCACCCCGACTCCCACCCACCCCTAGTGAGCAGTCTTGCTTTATAGGGCACCTCCCCATTTAACAAAGCACAGAGAATTGGACCAGCACATTTTGAATATAATTAAAGAGATTTAACTGCTTCTTCTCTGAAAGGACAGCTGGGAAACCGGCTGGTACTTGGTAGATCTCTCTCTTTTGCTTTAACAGATACCTAAGCTCCACGAACAGAACAATGGCTGGGAAAAATCGTATCGCTAAAGCTGTTGCCCCCGTTACAGCTTCTGCCTCGGTCCAGACAGAGGTCCTAATGCCAGTTGAAGGCCAAGTTCCATGTGCAGGGTACCTGCATGCTGAAGCTCTGAGGAAACAAGTGGAGGAACTCAGAGAGGAGGTGGTGAGGCTAAGGAGCATTCAAGACAGTGAGAAGTACATTGATGAGATGCTTCTTGCAGCAACCAAGCTCTCCAGCACAGGAGAAGATGGGTGCCAAGAGAATGTCGATGGTTGGACACAAGTCACCAGGGCCTGCAAAATCACCAATCCAACTTCTCCAGCCCTTGAATTGAAGAACCATTATGCTGCCCTGGAAGTGGAGGTGGTGAAAGCATCCCTGGAAAGGGAAGAACCAGAGCTCAAGTACCCCAAAGTTTCAGAATCAGTGACCAGATGGAAACGAAGGGTAGTGGTGCTTGGAGACTCTCTTCTGAGGGGTACTGAGGCGTCCATCTGCCGACCAGACTTGATGTCCAGAGAGGTATGCTGTCTGCCTGGTGCCAAAATACAGGATGTTACGGAGAGTTTGCCGAGACTCATCAAGCCCACTGACTATTACCCAATGTTGCTAATCCATGTTGGAACAAATGATACTACCAGGTATACCTCGGAACGTATCAAAAGTTACTTCATGGCTCTGGGACAGAGGGTGAAGCAGTTAGGTGCACAGGTGGTGTTCTCTTCAATCCTCCCTGTTGAGGGTAAAGGCCAAGGCAGAAAGGCTCGCATCCTGGAGATGAATGCATGGCTGCGTGGATGGTGTCAGAGAGAGCGTTTTGGTTTCCTAGACCATGGGATGCTGTTCCAAGGGTTGCAGAGCAGAGATGGCATCCATCTGTCCAAGAAAGGTCAACACATCTTTGGTAGTAGACTGGCTAATCTACTGAAGAGGGCTTTAAACTAGATTCATTGGGGATGGGTGAAGAAAGCCCCCAGGTAAGTGAAAGCCCCCAGGTAGGTGATACATTAAATACCTTTATGGAAATGGGTAACAGGAATAATATATGGAAAGCAGTGTGTATAAATGCCCGTAGCATGGGAAATAAGATCCCTGATGTTGAAGCTTTGGTGGGAGTGGCTGACTTGGATTTAGTGGCAGTTACAGAAACATGGTTCACAGAAAACCATGACTGGGATGTAACTATATCTGGCTATACTTTATTCAGAAAGGACAGGGTAGGAAGAAGGGGAGGATGAGTGGCACTATATGTAAAAACTACTATTAAAGCTTTGAAATTACAGAGCTTAAAAGGGAGAGAGAAGGCATTCTGGGTTAAACTAGAAAGAGGGAAAGAGAAATCTATTTGCATTGGTGTGATATACAGACCTCCCTCACAAGAAAAAGAGGTGGACAGAGAGTTAATTGAAGACATACGCAGCATTGCTAGGAAAGGGGAAGTGCTACCGATAGGAGATTTCAATATGCCAGATGTTGTTTGGCACATTCCTGCTGCAGTATCATCTAGAAGTAAGGAGATCCTGGATTCTCTACAGGGAGAACTATTCAGGTAATTGGTAACAGACCCCACACGTGAAGGGACCATACTGGACTTGGTGCTCACCAATGGTGAAAGTGTTTTCGATATTGTAGTGGGAGATCATTTTGCATCTAGTGATCACCAGATGGTGTGGTTCAGTATTAGGACTAGGGCTGTTAGAATCCATTCAAAGGTGAGGATCTTAGACTTTAGGAAGACTAACTTTGCGAAGATGGGCCAATACCTCAGGGAGTCGTTAGTGGGATGGGAACAGCTGGGGGATGTAGAAAAACAGTGGGCAAAACTGAAAGGGGATATTTTAAGGGCAACCAACCTTTTTGTTAAAATGGTAAATAAAGGTAAAAGGAAAAAGGAGACCGCTATGGTTTTCGAAAGAAGTAGCTGAAAAAGTGAAGAAAAAGAGGGAGGCCTTCATGAAATACAAGAGATCACAGAGAGAGGAAGACAGGCATCTGTATTTGGAAAAACTTAGAGAAGCTAGCAAAGTAGTCAAGAAGGCAAAGATTCAAAAGGAGAAGGAAATAGCCAATGCAATAAAATGGGGGATAAGACATTTTTCAGATATATTAGTGAAAAGAGGAAGGGCAAAAGTGGTATTGTCAGACTCAAGGGTGCAGGGGAGGAATATGTAGAAGCTGATAAGGATAAAGCAGAATTGCTTAACAAATATTTTTGTTCTGTGTTAACAGATGAAGATCCAGGAGCAGGACCTCAGAAAACATCCACAAATAGGAACAGAAGCGAGGGACATCTTGAACAATTTTCAGAAGACTGTGTTCGTGAGAAACTAGCTCAACTTCAAGTAGACAAAGCGATGGGACCGGATGGGATACACCCTAGAATACTGGGGACGTTCTAGCAACTCCACTGACTGACCTTTTCAATGCCTCGTTGGAGTCGGTAGTGGTGCCAAAGGACTGGAGAGAGGCTCATGTGGTGCCTTTACACAAAAGCGGAAGTAAGGATGTGGTTGAAAACTAGAGGCCGGTTAGTTTAACTTCGGTGGTGAGTAAATTATTGAAAACGCTGCTGAAAGAAAAAATAGTGAGGTTTCTGGAGTCCAGCGGATTACAGGATCCGAGGCAGCATGGATTCACCAGAGGCAGGTCTTGTCAGACAAATCTGATTGATTTCTTTGACTGGGTGACCAGGGAGTTGGACCGAGGGAGAGCTCTATATGTGGTGTATTTAGATTTCAGTAAAGCCTTTGACACTGTTCCTCACAGGCGACTCAAACAAACTGAGAACCCTAGAGATGGACCCTAAAGTTACTGCTTGGGTTAGAAATTGGTTGGGTGGGAGGCGACAAAGAGTACAAGTAAATGGAGCTCACTCTGAGGAGAAGGATTTTACCAGTGGTGTGCCCCAGGGATCTGTCCTTGGTCCGATTCTTTTTAACATCTTTGTTAGTGATATAGCAGAAGGGCTTTCAGGTAAGGTTTGCCTCTTTGCGGATGACACCAAAATCTGCAATAGAGTAGACACCCAGGAAGGTGTAGATAACATGAGGAGGGATCTAGCTAAGCTTGGAGAATGGTCTAGAATTTGGCAGCTGGGATTTAATGCTAAAAAATGTAAGGTCATGCATTTGGGCTGCAGCAATCCAAGGGAGCAATATAGTATAGGGGGTGAAGTACTTTTGTCCACTAAAGAAGAGCGGGACCTAGGCGTGGTTGTGTCTGATGATCTTAAAGTAGCTAAACAGGTAGAGAAGGCGACGGCAAAAGCTAGAAGGATGCTTGGGTGCATACGGAGAGGAATGGCTAGCAGAAAAAAGGAGGTGATAATGCCTCTGCATAAGTCTTTGGTGCGACCTCATTTGGAGTAGTGTGCAATTTGGGAGACCGCACCTTCAAAAGGATGTGAACAGGATGGAGTCGGTGCAGAGGGTGGCTACTAAAATGATTAGTGGTCTTCATTATAAAGCATATGAGGACAGACTGAAGGATCTTAATATGTACAACTTAGAGGAAAGGCGGGATAGAGGTGATATGATTGAGATGTTTAAATACCTCCGTGGTATAAATGTTCAGGGAGAGAGCCTCTTTCAATTGTCTCTGCTTTTAATCTCCCAGCCGCAGCCAGCTGACCTGGTTTATACATGTTTGCCTCTGTCTCCCCCTCTGTTTCGGCCTTCCTATGTATTCTCTTTTTCTTTCCTCTTTCCTGTCCAGTTATGTATTTCTTTTCTTGCAATGAGGGCTTGTGCCCACCACTGTAATATTTTGTAAACCGCTCTGGTTGTAATGAAGAGCGGTATATCAAGTTAAATAAACATAAACATAAAGTAAGTTCTGCTACGAGGAGACATGGGATGAGGGTGAAGGGAGATAGATTCAGGAGTGATATGCGGAAATATTTCTTTACGGAATGAGTAGTGGATCCATGGAATAGTCTCCCAGTGGAGGTGGTAGAGATGAGGACAGTAACTGAATTCAAAAAAGCATGGGACAAACACAGAGGATCTCTAAAGGTAAAAAGGGAACTGTTGTAGCTGTTGATATGGAAGGACAGACTAGATAGGCCATGTGGTCTTTTTCTGTCATCATATTTCTATATTTCTATGTTCTATGTTAAAACTATTGCTCTCTGCCAAACCCTGCGCTGTACTCCGGGCCGACATCGCCGCCGCAACACGCTGACATGCGGCAGAAACCGCGTGTTCAAGATGGCCGCAGCTGCTGAGGAAAGGATTTTGGCGCACAAGGGGAAACTCACCCCCGGCCGAGGAACTCACCCGGATGTACCTTGACTTCTGCAAGCAAGGCCAAAAGCAGCTGATCTGGACCTGGAGACCCTGCAAACCGTGTCAGCACTCAGCGGCAACCGGAGCAATGTCTGCTGCGAGGGCCTCAGCTGTAGCCGAACACGCTCTCCAGCGCAGCTCCCGGAGCCGCAAGCTGTCGCTCCACAGGAGCCGGTCTGCAAATGTGCCATCTAAGGAGCTCTTCCCTATGCTTACAAGGGACATAGATCCGAGCAAGACAGAGAGAGACGTCTTGGTTTGGCAGGGACAGGTAACACCTGTTTTTTTTTTTTTTTAAGGGAATATCACCCTCTATAAAGAAAACAAATTTAAAGGGACCATAACCAAAAATAAATGAAAGGTATCCTAGATGATTTAAGAATTTAAACCCTAACTAACTTGCTCCTTATTAGTTTCTCTAGCGAGTCCAGCACCTAGGCTCACTACGCCCTCCTGCTGCATGGAGACTGGACACACTGGGGCTGATGGGAGATTCCAGCAGGCTACATCCAGTGATGTCACGAGTTTGACATGCCCAGTCTCCAAGCTGCAGGAGGAGGTGCCCAGGCGTGCAGGACTAAACTGGAGGAACGATAAGGAAATAAGCTGTAAATGGGTACCTTTATGCAGATGAGTCAGTCAGTCAAATCTGCTACATTGATCCCAGAAGTCCCAACCTTCCATCTCTTAATGCCTGCCTGGATGCCATATCCCACTGGTCAGAAAGTAAACTAAAATTCACTCAGACAAAATCCATAGTTAAGTGTATCATAGGCCGTAAGCAAATACTTGAGAGGCTGCAATCTGTTAATGGACTCCCAGTCACCTTAGCTACAAATCTTAGATACAAGACTTAAAATCGTAAGCCCTCCAAGAAATCTAAATTATCTACTGACCCTGAATGTAACTCACCCGGAGCTACTCCTGAAAAAGAAACATAAAAAGGCATGAGCTGCATCTAAAATTCCTTCCCTTGATTCTGTCAAGGATGCCATTGATTTCATGCTCGCCTTCAAAAAGCAATCTCGCAGTTAGATCTTTCTTCTTTGCATTATGTCAAATTTGTTTCACCTGGGGATATTGGTTCCTGGTGAACATTTATAATTCCATTTAAGCACATGCTCCTAGCCACAGGGCCTTACCACCAAGGACCTCCTTCATACTAAGCAAATCATTAAAGTTCCTATTGTCTCTCTAACCAGTTTAACCACAACATGATCATATTAGCATATTCCTCTAGTTTTGCAAGCCCATTTGAAACTACCCCCTCCTCCCCAATCTATTACTTGTTATCAATGTCCTTGCCCTTTGGAATACACTGCCAGTGTATTTATGCATAGAGACCTCTTATTCTAAATTTAAAAATCAATGCCTTCAAATTATAAGGCTGGTAAAGAATACCGTGTACCCCATAGCCTACCCAAAGAACAAATCATTCAGTTCTAAAGGAGATCAAACCTAAGCTTTCCTTAGAAGCTCAAATGACAAGCCTTTGAATTTCTCCTCTCTTTGCATGATGTGTCCAGAGTATGAAACTTTAATCATACGTGAAAATTTCCTTTTCTTGAATCTTGCTAGGTCAGTCCAGACAAATGGATTATGCTCTCCTGCCAGCAGGTGGAGGCAGACTTGAGCATATTTCAATGATGTCATCAGAAGCTATAACTAGTGGTGCAGCACAGAGAAGCCAGTAAGAACGGCACTTCCCAAGCAGTAAGCAAGACTGAAAAACACAAAGATAAAACTTGGCTATTAGCAAAACTAGCATTCAATCATCAGAACAATTTGAACTAGTATTTGGCTCTCTTACCACAGCTGAATCGTCATCAGGCACTACAACAACAATGCAATGTAAAGGCAGCTAGACTGCCCAACCTGTAGGAAAGTCTTCCTGGGCAGGTTCTCGACTGGTTTAGCAGGATTCAAGGAAAAGAAAGCACAGTTAGTTACTTACCTGTAACAGGTGATCTCTGGGAACAGCAGCAATAAGTCTTCACATATGGGTACGTCGGTACCGACGGAGTCTGCGCGGGAACGCCCCCCAGCATCCAATCAGTACGCTTTTGGGAGCATCCCAAAACGCCTGTGTGCTGCCTTCCCGCCTTTCCCAACTGCCTCTCCTCAGTTAAGTTTTAATGCTGAGACCAAGAGAGAGAGAGTGAGAGAAAGGGAAAGACAGAGATAGAGAAATGCAACTCCTAGGGGAGGTGGGTGGGTTGTGAAGACTTATTCCTGCTGTTCCCAGAGATCACCTGTTACAGGTAAGTAACTGTGCTATCTCCAGGAACAAGCAGGAATGAGTCTTCACATATGGGGACTCCCCAAGCTAAGATGGCCGGAGGGAGTCCTAGCATGTTGCGATTCTAGAATGAGCCATGCTACTCCTCAGAACCTCAGGCATCCTGGTGATGGAGGATAGGAAATGAATTACAGAAAGGTGCTGTGGAACAGCTGGGCTAGAACAGGACTTCTATAGAGGAAGACCCTGTATAGATGACATTTAGTAGTAAAAATATTGAGTGCAACAGTCTAATATGGACCTCCCTTGGTGGTATTGTAAAAGGTCTATTGAGGTTCATATGGATCTGTTAGAAGAGCCAGTAGAAGATCCTCAAGGAGTACCTCACTGTGAAGCAGAGGTAATAAATTGTAGGAAAAACAAGTGGAGGTCAGAACCCTTCAGGTTGAGAAATAGCCCCAGGGGAAACTGGGGTAGTACAATGAGGTAGGGCTTCAGCGGGAAACGCAGAAGGTACTATTAGACAAAGCTTAAGCTCTTTTGGCCGAAGAACAGTACAATCCTAGGACCAAAAGGATAATAAGTCTGACCGATTTGGACTGACAATAGAAATAGTCCATGTAGGAGAGAAGGGGTATGGAAGACCCCTGTATCCGATAACAAAGTAAGGACAGACTTATGAAGCGTTACAGCTTTAGATTAACTGAAGATCTGAAATGTCTTTCCTAAATGAGGTCAATTAGGAAAGAAAAAGGTACATGGAGAGCTTCAGAGGTACCTAACCCTGAAAGGTTATGGTAAGAAAAAATTTGCTAATTACCACAGGGAGTGGTTGTATGTGTAGAACCCTAAGCATGCTGGCACAGCATTGATAGGGGTAGTGCCCATCTGTCAGAGTCATATAGGAATATATGGATATATGAACCTAAACAGACAGATAAGTACATAGATACATATCTAACTAAAAGATATACATATACATACATACATATATACATACATACAGACATATAGACACATGTCTCCACGTATGTAGATGGAGACATGGCTATATAACTATATCCCCATAGGAATATGTGGCACAGGGCACCCCACTCCGCGCCCTACTGCCTCGCCCAACCCACAACAGAACAACCAGACAATCCTCCAACAGCTCCGTTGCCATCCCCCACAAAAGAACCAAAGCAACTCAACGGACCTGCAACAGAGCCTTTGAACTCTATGCCCCATCCCTCTGGAACTCTCTACCAAACCACATCAGGAACAACGGTGATCTCCCATCATTCAAAAAGCAGCTTAAAACCATCCTATTCCAAGAACATCTCTTAATTGGAACCCCCCCCCCCCCCCCCATTTCTCTCCAAGATCTCCAAACCAGTAACTATGCTATCTTGTCAGTCTCTATGTTCACCCCAAAAATCATCAATGTTGAACCCCCGGTGATGGCCCTCCCCACATTTGATTCCCCCCTCCCCCCCCTGGTTATATGTCCCACCGCTTTGACCCGGTGAAAAGCGTGATATAAATACAGTTAAATAAATAAATAAAAATATGGGGAGAGAGAAAGATTCATCTAATAGCAAGAAGGGCGATACCTTCTTGAATAGATGCATAGAGAATCTTCTGTCCCTGGTTATGATTGACAGAGTCAGAGGAATGGTCTCCCTGACAAGGAGGAGTCTAGATTCCTTTAAGAATTCGAGCTCTTGAATAACCAGGATGGCCTACGTGAAAAATGCAGAGGATAACTTCAGTCTGCAGGCAGCAAGTCCAGATCTCACTAGAACTCCAATATGGTAAATGGATAGAGGACGCCAATGGAATAAGATACCATACTGACCCGCCTATGAGGGCAAGATGGGTATCATGCGTCCTTCAGTTGAACATGAGCATCCCATGAAGTATTGGGAAGGAAGCATACAAAGAAGATGTGGACCAAGCCAGGGAATTGGCCATTCTTTAGGTTTTCACTTGATGTAAGGCCTGTGTCTTTTGTTTCGAAAAGTGATTTTAGATGAGATGGTAAGGGTAGGGAACACCTACCAGTCATGGGAGCATGACTGGGTGAACCCCTCCTAACCATCTGGGATTATATGCTAGACAAGATACTAATGCTCTCTAGCAAGGGCCCATTTAGTGCAAAGCTACTCTGTAGAGTTGCAGAGAGCATGTTGCAGGTTGGTTAGAAGAAAAAACTGGCTGCTTAAAGCCAGTAGGTAACAAACTATTCTGCCAAAAACAAGGGAATTGGAGATGGCGAAGAATAGAAGTCAAACCAACAAGCCTGTGATAATAGGGTTTCCAAAAAAAGGTTGATAACCTGTTTTGGGTTTACTACCCAGGCCGGAAGGATTGCTAGTGGAGGACAAACCCTGGTTGTGTGGTGAACAGAACCAGTGGTTTAACCACTAGGAACTGCTGCATTTGCAGCAATTACCAGGGCAGCGGAAAAAAAATCTTTTTTTTTTTTTTTTTTAGATTGGAAAAAGAGACAGACATAAGGAGGAGTGGTAAGACTTCCTTATTGTCTGATAAGCTGCCCTAAAGTAAGAATGTGAAAGGGGGAGACAACTCTGGAAAGGAAACCCCTTCCTGGAATAGGTAGAGAACCATAGGGGCTTACCAGTGTAATAGAACCACTCTTACAAACCGAATGTTGTAGTAAGAGGGCAGGTAAGACAGATGAAGGAGACTGACGATGTAGTAAGTCTCTGAAAGGTAAGATGATACATGCCAGTACAGGGAAAACTGTCTTATTGATAGTTGTTACACCTCTTTTTCCCAGTAGGAAGAAGAGAAACCTGTTAACTATAGGCATGATCATCATAAAAACTCAGAGCAAAAAGAAAGGATGTCTCGTGAAAAGAGATCCATGAGAATTTAGGATGAAATTAGTGTAGATGCTTCAAGTGAAAAGAAGCAGACTACAAACTAACCCCCAAACAGGAGATGTAATGATAATCTATCAGAAACACTGTGACTGCTGGGTTTGCTGAACCTGTTGAGGTTGTGGTTTCTTTAGCCCGGTCCGATGTTTCCCCTGTCTGGGAACATCTGTATGATGGGTAGAAGATGGATAAAACTTTTTCCCCTTAGGGGAACAAAGTTTGTTAGGAAATTTCCTACCAACTGGGAAAGAGGAAGGCGTAGACAAGCCTCTGAAAACAGCAATGTCAGTGGTTAACTGAGCAGCTTGGAGTAAAGACTCCTTGTTAAAGAGATTTTCTCCAGTGCAAGGAGTATTTCCCAGTCTCTCTTGTACCCATTTGTCCAAGTCTGAAACTTGGAGCCAGGCTTTACGTCGTGCCCCTATAGCTATAGCAGAAGTTCTGCTAACAGACTCAAAGGAGTCTGGGGAAGCACGAGTAAGGAACCTAGAGATATTTTGAGCATGACTAACCAATAAGGAATAGTCTGCTCTTTTGGGCTCTTGAAGAAAAGGGGTCAAAAGCAGTAATTTCTTTGTGACTTCTTCAAGAGATAATCCCATATAGAAAATATATGAGAGAATTCTTGCTGAAAGCATGGATGCCTGGAAGATTTGGCGTCCAAAGGCATCTAAAGTCTTAGACTCACGACCTGGCGGATAAGAAGATTGCTTTTTAGTACTCTTAACACGCCTCATTGCTGATTCTACAACAATGGAATGATGAGGAAGTTGAGTCTTTTGAAAACCTGGAGAAGGGGGCACCTTGTATAGAAGATCAGTTGCCCTAGAAGGTGGGGATACCGTTAAAAGGAGTTTCCCACATTCGAAAGAGCAGATCCTGCAAGGTCTGATGCAAAGGAAGCATGATGTCCTCCTTTGGATGCCAGGGAATATACAGAGATTCTGTATTCCCTGGTGCAGGATCTTGACCAGGTATAGAAATGGCAAGTGACTTTGCCATATCAAGCAGGAATGCTTGAAAAGAAAAATCCCCAGAGGGAAGTCCTCTAGAAAGAGGAGTACAGGCTAGATCTGTTGAAGAACTAGCATTGGCACCCAGGGATCTATCCAAATTCATTGGAATAGAAGACCCTAAGGGGTGGAGCATCGGACTGTCCTTACAGGATGGTCGCCGGTACCGCAGGAGGTCGGGACCACAAGCAGTCGGTAGCGCATCGTCCATGCTAGGGATCGATTCCAAACTCGGTACCGAGGGAAGCGAGCCTGTTGAAACAAGCATGGAAGGTACCGACAGCGATGCTAATGTGGATACCGGTACCAACTCCGGTACCGTATCCGATACCGATACATGAAGACCAGTCTGTGACAGCTCTAACGGTACCGAAGAAACCGAGAGTGCCCAACATGGATTATCGGAACCGTGCCTTCGGTACCGTCCAGTGTCGGTACCAAGGCGAGTCGGTACCCAGTCATCCCAGACTGGAGATCGATTCCAGACTCGGCATCGAAGGAAGCGAGTCTATCGATGCACATCTGGAGGGTACCGACATCGGTACCGGGATCGATACCGATACTGGAAGATCGGTCTGCAGCATCTCTAACGGGCACGAAGGAACTGAGGGCGCCAGACTGCGATCCCTGGTGAGGAATGTTTCATCCAACACCATTGCCGATGCCAGGGTATGGGTACCGCTCGAAGCGGATGCCACCACCGAGCATGGCTCAGGTATGTTCGGAGAGGGGTGAACCTCAGGAACAACCTGAAACCCCATTAAGGATTTGGAGGCCGAAGACTCCCACCGGGGTTTTATGTTTAAATCTTTTTTATTATTAATTATAAATGAACACACAGTAAGCAGCAAAACAGTACACGGGTATAAACATTGCAGACTTATCGAGGATCTGAAATAGCAGACAGAACAAGGAATATAGGACAGATGCAATTCAAGAACCCCCAACTGAGATCAACAGGATAACTAGAAGAAGAACCCATGGAGCAGCAGCTTCAAGAGGCCCTCCCTGGACAGCCGCCCAGGGGCGGACCCAAACACCAGCAGACCGCTGCGCTCATAAGTGCTACCCCTCCCCCCGTCCTCCCCCCCCGTCCTCCCCCCCCACCCCCCTCCCTCTCCCCGATACAGACCGAAATGGGCCCCCCCTCCCTACCACTTGCCCACAGCAATCCGTCCGTCAAGGGGCAGAAGTGACGGGCACGAGGTGGATTCTGCGCTCATGCCCGCCCCCCCCCCCCCAGTGAGCACCAAACCGTGTGGTGCTACCAGCCTAAATTCCCCCCCCCAACCCACCCCCCCCAAACAACAGCCCCAAGGGGAGTGTCTCCAAGTCTAATCAATCTCCCTGGCACCCGTCTCAGAATGGCTAAAGTTAAGGACCTGTCATCCTAGGCTACCACTGTGGCTACTGCAAGAGGTCAAGGTTCCCCCAGCAGACGCCGACGCAGCCCCATGGGTAATAACTGAATATGAGAGCTCCACATTTGCAGGAAGCAAGACCATCTACGCTCCACCCCAGCCGCATGCAGCCGATCCATAAGCAATACTCTATGCAATCGGAGTCTCCAAAGCCCATAACTAGGTCCTCGCTCCTCCATCCATTGTTGCAACACCGTCATACGCGCAGTCATCAACACCAAACGCAACCAGCGCAGTTCCACTGCCCCCAGCCTTCTCCCCCATTCATCCCCCCACACATCCAACACCACATTCTGCGCCTTGAAGGGCTCCAAAGACAAGAGGCAGCGTCGGAGATGACCGAATACCCGACCCCAAAAAACCCGGACCGTAGAGCACCTCCAGAACATATGTCCCAACGTCGCCCGGTTCTCACCGCACCGAGGGCAGCAATGACTTACCCCCGCTCTCCACGCCCTCACCGGTGCAAAGTACAGACGGCGCAGGATCCGATATTGGGTGTCGCGGTGGATTACTTGGACACTAAGAGTCGGGATGGACGCCAATCCCCCCATAAGCTGCTCCGTTCCAATCTCTTCCCGCAGCTCCTCAGACCATGCCGACGCCAGTGCCTCCACCGCCAAAGGCGCCACTCCTTCCCAGAGCATTTTGTAAAGCCCGGATACCCGAGCCCCAGTATCCCCCCCCATCAACGCCAACTCAAGCTCCGTGCATACCGCCCCCCGCAGCGTATCCAAGGGTAGCGAGCGGAGATAACTACGGAGCTGGACATAAGAAAAAATATCCCGATCTCCTAAGGGATACTGGCGACGCAACTCCAAGTAAGACCACATTTCGCCCTCAGAATTCAGCACGTGCTCCAGATTCACCACCCCAAGGGTCTCCCATCGTTGAAAATAAGAGCGCCCCAGGCCCGGTAGAAAATCCGCGTTGCCTCTAATCGGGAGATACGGCGTAGAAGACGCCGACAGTCGTCGGCCCACACAAAAGGAGCGCCATACCTGCCAGATAGGCTTAAAAAGGACGTCCCGAATCTCCCCGGGCACCTCCCGAAGCGTCTTAGCGTGTAGCAAGTACCGCACATGAAGAGGGGCCACCATGGCCTCCCACATCGCCAGCGGAGAACAATCAGTGGTATCCCACAGCCAGTCCCGAACATATCGCAAGAGGCATGCCATATTATAACGCTTGATATCTGGAAAGCCCATACCACCCCTGTCCCAAGGCTGCCGCAATATCCCCAGCCGCACCCGGGGTCTCCTCCCTCTCCAAAGGAGTCTATTGAACCGACACTCCAGCTGCCGAAGGTCAGCCCGCCTTAGGAGCAACGGAAGAATCTGAAGCGGGTAAAGTATTTTAGGAAAGATTGCCATCTTACTAAGGGCCACCCTACCCCCCAGGGACAGTGGCAAGTCCCGCCATCTATCCACACAAGCCGAGACCTCTTTCAGTATCTTGGAAACATTGAGGCTATAAAGATCCCCCAACCGTGCCGGCAGATAAATTCCCAGATACTTAAAATGCCCCGTGGCCCACTTCAATGGGAAAGGTCCCTGCCATCCCGGGTGTCCGTCTGGGGCCAAGAATAGCGCTTCTGACTTGTCGAGATTGAGGCGAAGACCCGAAGGCTCCCCATATTCCGTAATGAGCTGCAACAGACAAGGTAGCCCGGCCACCGGGTCCCCCAGATGCACGAGCAAGTCATCAGCAAACGCGGCGAGACGGAATTCCTCCCGCCCCAGCCTAATCCCCCGAAACTGGGAAGAGGAGCGAATAAGAGACAGAAGAGGCTCCAATGAGAGTACAAAGAGAAGGGGGGACAACGGGCATCCCTGCCGGGTGCCCTTCTGAATATCGAAATCCGCGGATGTAGTCCCATTGACCAGGACCGCCCCTTGGGGGTGGGCGTAAAGCAAGTGGATCACATCCACAAAGAACCCTGCAAACCCCATCGTTTCCAAAACCTGGTACATGAAGCCCCAGTTGACCCGATCAAAAGCCTTCTCGGCATCAAAGCTGATCAACAATGAGGCGTCCCCCGTCAACCGCCCCGCTCCCAATGACAACAAAATGCGCTGCAAACTATACGCTACCTGCCGCCCACGCACGAACCCCACCTGGTCTCTATGAATCAAAAGTGGTAAATAGTTAGCCAACCTATCCGCCATTATTTTTGCGAGAAGTTTGATATCAACATTAAGCAAGGAGATAGGGCGGTAAGAGCTCGGCAAGAGAGGATCCCTCCCTGGCTTAAGTAAGATAGTAATCAGAGCCTTATTGGCCTCAAAGGGGAAACTACCACGCCGTATCAGGTCCTCGAAATATCCCACCAGGGGAGGCACCACCGCAGCCCCCAAGGCTTTGTAAAACTCGCCGCGGTACCCATCTACCCCCGGAGCCTTCCCATTGTGCAGGGCCTTAATCGCAGACTGGACCTCCAGTCCCGTAAGGGGTTGGTTAAGGGACTCAAGCTGTTCTACCGCTAAGCGTGGGAGCCGGCATCGCTCAAGAAAAAGACGCCCCGCCTGTTCTTTGTCACCATCACTGGCATAGAGGCCCCGATAAAAGTCCGCAAATACCTGTTCGATTGCCGCGGAGTCCCGTGTGAGGGTCCCATCTGCCCGCCGAATGGCCCCAATCGATCGAGATCCCCCGGTCGGCCTCAGCAGTGAGGACATCAATTTGCCTGCCTTGTTCCCAAACCGATAGAGCCGATATCTATAATAAAGCAGCGATTTCTGGGCCCTGCGATGGAGCAACAACTCCAGCTCCGCTTGCACCTCTCGAAGCCTGCGTATATTGGCCACGGTTTTAGCTCCAGCCACCGTCCGGCGTACCCTGCCTAAGTCCCGTTCCAACTGTAGGATCTGTTGATTCAGCCGTTTGCGCCGCTGACACTGATAACTAATTATGTCCCCGCGGAGGACCGCCTTACCAGCCTCCCAGAAGAGGGTCGGGGAGATGTCCGGGGAGGCATTCAAGGTCTCATAATCTTGCCATCTCTTCCGCAAAAAAGCCTCAAACGCGACATCACCGCATAACTCCAAAGGGTATCGCCACGCGCTGCCCACCGGGGTGCCACGCCCTCGCAGGTCCAAAGTGACCGGTGCGTGATCTGAGATAACAAGAGGTCCAATTTCCGCGCTCGAGACCCAACCGAATGACGACTCCGTCACTAGAAAGTAATCTATACGAGACCAGGACCCATGCGCCCGAGACAGGTGTGTATAATCTCGGTCCCCAGGATGCAACACTCTCCAGATATCGAGCAGACCGTAAGCGTCACTCAGCCCCCGCAAACGGTGTCTCATCCGACGGCCCCCACTGCCCGTGGAGCCAGACCGGTCGAGATCAGCATCTAAAACGGTGTTAAAATCCCCGCCTAGGATAACCTGATATCCCTCAGCATCGGCTAACAATTGGGAGAGATGCAGGAAGAATCGAGCTTCGTAAACATTCGGCCCATAGACCGAGCATAACACCACTTTCCGCCCAGCCAGTCTCCCCCAAACACCCACATACCTACCCTCGGTGTCCGAAACCACCTTTTCCTCCACCCAACTAACCGATTTAGCTACAAGAATGACCACTCCGCGCTTTTTACCCACCGCCGGGGCTCCATACACATGCGCAATACGCCCACTGCCCAGTTTCTTGTGTTCCACCTCAGACTGATGAGTCTCCTGTAACAGAACCACATCTGCCCTCTGGCGTTTTAAGTGCTGCAGAATTTTATATCGCTTCACCGGGGAGCCCAACCCACAAACATTCCAGGAGACTATACGCATATGCTTATCCACTACAGGGGATGAAACAAAGATAACTCAATGGAGGAATCCAAAGTAGACCCGAGTAGCAGTCCCCCCAGCCAAGGACCGCCCCCCATTGTCGCCATACCAGGTCAATCCACACATCTCGACCGCTCAACTCACTCAAACCAGCGCCACACATACCACCCCCCATGCATCCAACCTCCCCTATACAGCCTAGTTCCATTCCCCCCCCCACCTCAACCTCCCTCACCCTACCCAACCCCCCCAACCCCCCGTCCCGCTCCCCCCCCCCCCCCTCCCTCCCTCCCCTTCACCCAATCCACAACCTGACCCCCAACCCCTCGTGGCACCACCATGACTCCCTGAGCTTGCGGCCCCCCCCGCCCCCCCCCCGCCACTGTCCTTCCCATCTCTCCCCCCCCCCACAGCAAACGAAGCAATGTGAGGTACCCAGGGAATGAACATGTGGCCGGTGAAAGAAATTGTACAAACCCCCTCTACCCACTCTAGTATAGCAGGGTGCGGGCACCCTGACCCCATCGGGGTACCAAATATTACAGAGGAAGTCCCAGCGGCCAACCGGCATCGCTGGGAATTACGTGACAGTGAAATGAGAAAAAAGGGAGAAAAACCAGAAAGTGATAGAGCCCCGAGAAACTCCCCAAAAGAGGCATCAGAGCATGAGATCGCCCAATCAGAAAAATACATTGTACGCAATACGCAAGACACACTACGCGAGGGCCCATTCGAAGGTAATACGAGAAAAAGCAAGAACGGAGAGAGTCCCAGAAAATGGGAACCCCGGAGAGCGCAGGGCTCCGCGTCAAGACAGCAGCGAGTCCCCGCGGCCCGCCCGCCCCCCGGCCTCACTCCCTAAAAGCAATCAGCCCTCTCCGAGCGGAGAGGGGGCAGAGACGATCCCACCCTACGAGCGCTGGGCATTACCCCCACATATGGCACCCGAAATTGTCCCCCCCCGCTATATAGAGAGAGGTAAAAGTATAAATACACTTGTCATAGCCCTGCAGCAAGCTAAACAATACACACTAAGCCAGGACAAAAGGCCCAACTGCGCGGCCCGCCTGCCAAGGATAGCTGAAGGGGCCACCCCCCCTCTAGACAAACGGGGCTTTGTATCAACCTCACCCACCCACCCAGCACGAAAAAGGAAGAAAAGAAGAAGGAAGAAAAGTGGAGGTGGGACTCAGTACAGCAGCAGGCAAGTCTTCCAAAATGCACAATGCACCATACCACAAAACCACCCCCCCATCCTCCCCTCTGAGCATCCATAGTGGTCTAATTGATAACAGGAAACAGTAACACATTAAACCATGCTCCCCAAACAATAAAGTCTACATTGTTGTAAAATGTATCAAGTCCAAATTCCATGGAGGCTCGCAACAATAGAAGAGAGTAACAAAATTACTGCTTTGTGTTGAGGTTCAGGTGGAGGGAAGCTGTAACATCGTAGCACCGCCAGGCAAATTGGTTGCGGGAGATAGTTCCAGCCATTGAGCCTCCCTCGTCTCGCAGACACTGGCACAATATAGGGCTAAAGAGAATGAGTCCAAAAGCTTCCACACAAAGTCAAGACTCAATGCAATAGCATCCTGATACAGCACCTCAATTTTAATATCAAATGAGGTGGCGGTTGCCAAATCTCAGGCCCCAGCAGGATCACGAGTCAGCAGTGCCCTGTCCCCCAGATGTTCCCGGTTGCCCAAGCCAACACCGTACCTTTTTAGCTGACACTGTTGCAGTACTCCTGGGCTTCGCGAGGAGTATGAAAAGTCCGAGTCCCCTGGGCACCGTAGACCCGCAGAACCGCGGGATAGGCCAGTGTGAATCGGATTCCCCGCTCTATAAGCTTACTGCAAAGGTCCTTATAGGCGCTCCGTCGTTGAGAGACACTGGCCGAGTAGTCCTGAAAGATCAGGATCCGCTGGGTGGAGGAATCTGTTTGTCGCAATTGCCGAAAGGCCCTCAGCACCTCGTCTTTCTGTGCGGAGTTGAGAAAGCGGGCAATCACCGCCCGCGGTCTACGGTCCCCGGTGCGGGAGGGCCCCAGCCGATGAGCTCGTTCAAGCACTATGCGCCCGACATCATCCGGCAGGGCCAAGGTGGACATCATCCATTGCTCCAGGTGGCGCCGCAAGTCACGCTCCGCTACAGTCTCCTCCACTCCGATAAACCTCAAATTGTTCCGGCGGCTGCGGTTCTCGAGGTCTTCCAATTTATCTTGATGCTGGGTAAGCGTGGCCTTCAAGTTTTGGAGTTCAGCCAGGTCTTGCACATGCTGATCTTCCAGGGAGCTAATACGGGCCTCAGCATGGTCGACCCGCTTAGTGAAATCGGCCACCGCTTGAAGCACTTCCCGCATTTGAGTCGCCAAGCCCCCCAGTTTTTCCTCCAGCTTCTCTTCCAACGCACCCACCACTGCGCGGGACACCTCCTCCACCAGCACAGGAGCGTCTCTGGGGCCCAGGGGTTCCCGTCTACCTTCCGCCATCTGATCGTCCCCTCCGCGTGTTCTGGTCTTCCGGGGAATTTTCGTGGCCATAGACCAAGAAGGTTGTTATTGATCGGTATCGTCCCAGCCCCCCGAAGCTCTGCAAACTTATTCCCCAACGATATCGTCAGGAATAGTAGATATTTGAAATGAATCGTCAAGGGGGGAGGGTGCGGGTGCCGGAGCCGAAACGAACACGTCCGTTCAGCTCACCATGCTACCGGAAGTCTCCCCCACCGGGGTTTTAAAGCCAGTGTGTCCTCGAGGGTAAGGCCAGAGGCATCTCTATGCTGTGCATGAGATCTACCACTCGAGGACTGGCTAGTCTTAATAGACTGTTTTTGGGTTACCTGATCCTGCGAAGAAGAAAGGGTGGTCGGTGCCCTGAAGTTGAATGGGGACCGCGTATCGAGGTGAACTCGATGCTGAAGACTTCTTCCGACTATACTGTTGCAGGAGAGACACTCCAGCGGATAGTGGTCAGGACCCAAGCAGGGTAGACACCAATTATGAGTGTCTAAAATCAATTTTGTACCACCACAGTTTGAACATTTCTTAGGGATAGTGGCTGGCGCTTCCATGAAGGAAAGTGAATAGGCCTAGCAGGCCAAAAAAACCGTCAGGCACTAACAAGGAAAAAAGTATTCCTTAAAAAGGAAAATTTACAAGAAAAAAGAAAAGAAACACCGGCGGACCGGTGGCGTCAGGAAAGGCAGACGCGACCACAAGAAAACCAAAAAATAAAAGAAGAATTTTCTGCGGTGACAGGAGGACATCCTGCCGGCTCTGCGGAAAAATGAAAACTGAGGAGAGGCAGTTGGGAAAGGCAGGAAGGCAGCACGCAGGCGTGTTGGGATGCTCCCAAAAGCGTTCTGATTGGACGCTGGGGAGCGTTCCCGCGCAGACTCCGTCGGTACCGACGTACCCATATGTGAAGACTCATTCCTGCTTGTTCCTGGAGATATGATCAGGTATATAATTAAAATTTCTCCTTCTTTATCATTCTGCTAGACCAGTCCAAACAAGTGGGATGTACCCAAGCAATCAGGACACAGGGTGGGAAGATGACTATGCTCTGGCCAGCACAACACATTACCCCCATATTCAAGCAGCTGCACTAGTTACCCATCACTAAAAGCATCAAATACAAGCCCCTGCTAACAATTTTCAAAACCACCCATAACCTCTCTGCCGTCCACCTACAATCACTGTTACAAAAAATACCAGACAACAGGAACAGAAGACCTGGCTCCCTCAACACTCTAGGCATACCCACATTAAATACTAACACCACTAAGCCATCTCTCTCTTTGCACCAACACTATGGAATACAATCCCTGGCAAACTTCGTGCCACAGATGACAACAACAGTCAGAAGGAACCTCAAGACACTCCTCTTCCTCAAGTGCTTCACCGATGAAGAAACCTAACCAGCCAGCACACTGCCTCCCCACCATGCCCCCTGTTCCTCCCCCCTACACATTTGTAAATATGTTCTTGATGCTTTAATTCTAAACATGTTGTTTTAACTATTTATACTCATCCAACTAACCTGTACACATAGTTAATTCCCCTCCCACTCTCGTTCAATGTTCTATGTAAAGCCACGTTGGCCTGTTTTATATGAACCGCTCCGACTCTTAGATTTAGTGGTATTAAGCACAGCTAAATAAATAAGCAAGCTTGCCAAAGGCACCATCAGCATTTGTTCCTACATGCAATCTGTAATGCTTCACAAAAGGTACTGAGCACCAGGTAGACACTTTACAAATTTATTTATTTATTTACATTCTCTTATATACCACGCTATTCTGCATCAGTGCGGTTTACATTGAACAAACTGAAATTACATTGAACAGGACATTATAACTTGGAGATAACTATTTTACAGGGAACATGGGCTATGGAGGGTTAAGTGGCTTACCCAAGACCACAAGGAGCACCTGTGGGACTAGAAACCCCAGTCCTTCCGGCCCAAGGTTGCTGTCCTCTAGTGGGATTTGAACCCCCGACCTTCCGGCCTGAAGTACCTTGCCCCAACCACTAGGCCACTCCTCCACTCCAGATATCTTTCAGAGACACCAAAGCAGACTCTACCCAGGAAAAGGCCTGTGATCTAGTGGAGTGAGCCTTCACACCCCTCCAGTACCCGTTTCCCAACCATAAGGTAGGCTGAACTAATGGCCTCTTTGATCCATCAATAAATCAAGGACTTGGCCACTGCCTGTTCTTTCCTCGAACCGCTGAAGAGCACAAAAAGATAATCCAAGCAGCAAAAGGAGTTGGTCTCATAAGTATCCAAGCAATACCCTCCTCCTTACATCAAAGCAAACGCAACGAGGAATCTGCCCAAAGCTCCTCCTCTGAAAAAGAGGGCAGAATGACCACCTTATTGTAGTGAAAAGAAAAGATCACATTTGGAAAGAAGAATGGCACTGCTCACAAGGCAACTAAAGCCGTCAAGATAACCAAAAAGAATTTGTGGCAGGATATGGCTTACAGCATCAAGACCAATCCTGGCAGAAGCAACAGCCACCAGAAATGTCACCTGAAGAATCAAATCTTTGAGAGAAGCTTACAGATGGGTTCAAAAGGGGGCCCTTTCAATACCAATGAAAAGCTCCACTGGGGAGCTCCTGGATGCATGGGAGGATGAATCTCCTTAACCCCACCTCCCCCAAGGAAGTGAGAAACATCAGAGTGGGTTACCAAAGACAAGCCCTGAATACACAGTAACAGTTTATGATGGCAGATAAAGACATGTATCATCCATCTAATCTGCTCAGTAAGGTGGCTAGAGTAGTCGCACCCATAACTTCATAAAGGTTACCTCCCTCTATGCCTTTATTTAGGGTTGTACCCGCAGCTTTGTGCAGGTCAACCCTCCCCATGCCTCTGTTTAGGGTTGTACCCACCACTCCGTGCACGTCCCTGGTAGAACAGGCTGAATGGTAACACTTTTTTGGGCACCACAGAGTAGATGGAATATCGGCCCTGACCTTGCTCTGTGGAAGAAATGGGTAAAAGTCTGCAACTGCAGGAGGCACAACAAGGTTCCTACAACCACCACCCACTTGAGCAGGGAGTCACAGAGAGACACTACAAATATGTCTCAGAGACTGCAAATTCCAGTGCATACCCTTGACCTAGGGCCTCCAGAACCCACTGGTCTGATGTGATCTGAGAGAAACTGCCAGAGCTGTCCTCCTACTAGCTGTATCTTGGAAGGGACCTACCAGATCTCACTGCAAGGCTTCCCTGCTCTGGTAGCAGCTGTCAAGGAGTCTTTAGATTACTGGGAGCCCCAAAAGGGCTGGCCCTTCTTTGGCCTAGATCCATATGGGAAAAGGCTGAACCCAAGCTTTTGACTGCCCTTGGATGCCTCCAAGCTCCACAAGAAATTCTTAGAGAGCTGGGGCAAATGCCCTTGGGCCTGTCTTCTGATAGCCTCTGAAGATGGGACTCACCGAGGTCCTTCATCAACATTTGGAGCTCCTCTCCAAAAAGCAGCTTGCTTACACGCAACTCAGAGGTACACATCCACTGACCAGTGGAGAAGCCAGAATCACTGCCTAGCCATGACCACTGCTGCCATGGACCTGGGAGAAAAACACTCTAATCAGGTTGAAAAGAGCCTCAGCGACAAATACGGCTCCCTATTCCAGTGTGGCAACCTAAGGACTGTCTGGAAGTTGTTGAACCCAGTACAAGTGTGCTCTGGCTACTAAACCTACACAAAAGGCCACTTGGGAACCAAAGGCCAATGCTGTGAAGGCATTCTTTAGGAGGATCTCTACCTTCCTGTCATGAACCTCCTTATGCACAACACTCCCTTCCACAGGACTAGTCGTGCGCTTAGTCACCACCATAACAGAGGCATCCACTCAAGGCATGTGGCATGCTTGTCTGGCTCCATGCAACTACAAGAAAGAAAAACCCACAAAAAAAAAATAACTTGTGAAAAAGGCTACCGGAAAAAACAGTGGAGGCCATGAAAAAGACTGCCAAAAAAACAAAACAAAAAAAGTTACAATATGGCGAAAATGGAATCCCAATTGGGAGTCTCAGCACATAAAAGGTGATCAGGGAAATCCGATCTGGGCTTTCCCAAACACCTACATGGGTGTGGGAAGCCTCGCTGCAAGAGAAGGCCTGATGGTTTGGGGGGAATCTGCTTTATAAAGCAGACAAGAGAGACAAATACAGCCGATAATCAATGGGTAAAAATTTAAAAGAAGAAAAACGTAAGAAAAACTAATATTGGCATGCAGATAAGAGTCAGCAAGAGGGGAGGGAGGCCTGGGTCCAACTTTCCAGTCCATCTCAGGGTCCCAGTGGTATCCTCCTGCTCCCCTTCGGCCCATTAAGCACTAGTAACCTATGGGAAAGTGCTGGTTATCTGGTGGCAGTCAGCTTGAGGAGTCAATGGCATACACATGCTACAAGCGACACTGGGCCCTTCAGGCTTCAATCTCCAAGACCACTGCACCGTAGTGTGGGCCAGGGGAGTTAAGCCTATCTACACTGCTGCACTGCATTGGTCCACATACCCTGCCACCTGCTGGAGGCAGACAACTACTGGCTTCTTTCAGTACTGCACTAGTGGTTATACCTTCTGATGGCATCACTGCAAGTTGCTCAAGTCTGCTTCCACCTTCTGGGAGCATAACCCACTCAACTAGTCTAGCAGGATGATAAGAAGGTCAGCGCAAAAGAGAAAGACCGGTAATGTATGGATCAATACAATAAAAGCAGCTATGGATGGCACTATCAACATGGCTGCGTGGATAGTGTCATCAAGAGCGTTTTGGTTTCCTGGACCACAGGATGCTGTTCCAAGGTTTGCAGAGGTAGATATGGTGTCCATCTGTCCAAGAAGGGTCGACATGTCTTCAGTAGCAGACTGGCTAACCTACTGAAGAGGGCTTTAAACTAGATTCATTGGGGATAGGTGAAGAAAGCCCCCAGGTAAGTAAAACATTAAATACCTTTATGAAAATGGGTAGGGAGCGTTCTAAGATGGCTGCCTGATCTTTGCTCGCTTCTCGTGTTCCCTATGGGAAAAAGAAAAGGTGAAATTAGTCTTACCTGCTAATTGTTGTTCCTGGAGTGTAGCCAGTCTAGTCCCGAACCTCTGGGTTGCCCATCTCATCCAGCAGCTTGGAGACTGAGAAACTCCTCCTTTTGTGATGTCACTGGTATATCCTCTCGGGAGCTGCCTCCTGTCATCAGTATCCTATTGAGAAAGCAGACTCACCGGAGCAACAAATAAGAATCAACTGTAAGTATTGCCTAACAATGAACAAATAACTGAACCACTAAAGCTTAACAGAGGGAAACACTCCCTTTTTGTACATAGACTTTAAACTTAACGAGGCCACTCCCTCACCTGAAAGGAAGGAAAGTGTACCCAAAGTAAATGCCATTCTGCAGGTAAACCCCCACCCCAGGACCCGAAGCCCCGTAATTGAAGACACCTCTTACCTGTGAGCCATATAGACACTTCAGGCTTCTATTCGCACAAGAATACTGGGGAGGGATACGGGACTAGACTGGCTACATTCCAGGAACAACAATTAGCAGGTAAGACTAATTTCACCTTCCTGATCGTGTATCCAGTCTAGTCCCGAACCTTTGGGTCTGTACCAGAGCAGTGAAATCATCCACGGGAGGGACCCGGCAGGCCAGTCTGAAGTACTGCTGATCCAAAATAGGTCTCCTCCGCCGTTTGAACATCCAGCCGGTAGTGCTTAACAAACGAATTCAAAGACGACCAAGTCGCTGCCTTACAAATCTCCACCAGCGACACCAACCGAACTTCTACCCAGGATGCCGCTTGTGCTCTAGTGGAATGGGCCCTAAGCCCCTCCGGCACCAGCCTACCTTTCAGCACATATGCCGACGCAATGGCCTCCTTAATCCACCTCGCAATGGAAGCCTTTGACGCCGCTTCTCCCTTTCTTGGCCCCGCGAAGAGCACAAAAAGTCTGTCCGACCTGCGGAAATTGTCAGTCCGACGAAGATACTTCTTTAACGCCCGGACATCCAAGAGATGCAACTTCCTCACCGCCGAACTTCCTGCATCCTCTCTGAACACTAGTAAGGAAATTTCCTGAATCACATGAAACGCCGAGTCCACCTTCGGCAGAAAGACCGGTACAGACCTCAAAACTACCTTTGCCTCAAAGAACAAAAGATAGGGTTCCTTACAGGATAGCGCTTGCAGTTCCGAGACTCTTCTCGCCGAACAGATGGCTACCAGAAAAAACACAAAGCGTGAGGTCCTTGAATGACGACCGAGACAACGGTTCAAAGGGCTCCCGTTCCAGCACGTCTAGCACTAACGGCAGATGCCATTTAGGAAATCTGTCTACACGGTGGCCTCAGTAGAGACACCGCCCTTAAAAAATGTTTAACATCCCATGACTCCCGAGCGTCTGACCCCGTATCTTACCTCTGTAACATGACAACGCTGCTACCTGCACCCGTAGCGACGCGGCAGCTAGCCCTTTGTCAAACCCATCCTGCAGGAACGCTAAGATCTGAGGGCTGGTGGACCTTAACGCCTCGCACTTCTTATCTACGCACCATGCTTCAAATACCCTCCAGATTCGAACATAAGCTAGCAATGTTGATCTCTTTCTGGCCTTCAGCAAAGTAATAATGACCGCCGCCGAGTACCCCCGAGACTTCAACCGAGCCCTCTCAATAGCCAAGCCATAAGCAAGAACCAATCCACGTGAGGCATAAGCAGGGGACCTTGCGACAACAGATCTGCTCGAGGGGAAGACGCCAGGGCTTTGCAACTAACAACCTCAACCGGTTTCCCGTACCAGGGCCGGCGTGGCCAATCTGGAGCAATCAGAATTACCTGACCTCTGTACCGCTCTACCCGTTGAGCCACTCTGCCTATCAAGACCCACGGCAGGAAGACATACAGTAGCTGCCCCCCCAGTCAGTCTTGAATGAGAGCATCCAAGCCCTCTGATATCCTTTCTCTTTGTCTGCTGTAGAAGCGACTGACCTTTGCCGAGTCAAAAGTCACCATGAGATCCATGACCAGCGAGCCCCACCGGCCTACCAGCATCTCAAACACCTCTGGATGCAGGACCCATTCTCCTGGATCCACTCTTACTCGACTGAGGAAATGGGCCTCCACATTGTCCACCCCTGCTACATGTGCTGCCGATAGATCCAGAAGGTTCGCTTCGGCCCATTCGCACAGGGCTTCGGCCTTGGACTCTAGCACGACACTGCTGGTTCCCCCTTGCTTGTTGACATAGGCCACCGCAGTCACGTTGTCGGAAAACACTCGGACTGCCCTCCCTCCGAGAGATGCCCGAAACGTCTGTAGAGCCAGAGCCACTGCCCTTAATGACAACCTGTTGATTGCCCATGTTTTTTCTTGAGAATTCCACTATCCCTGTGTGAACTTGCCTCGACAGTGCGCTCCCCAGCCCAGAAGGCTGGCATCTGTCGTCAAGGGCACTCAGTCCGGCGACTCCAATGACTTCCTGCTCTCCAGTGATTTGGGAAGCAACCACCATCGCAGGGCCTGACGCGTCTCCGCTGGACAAGGCAGCTTCCAGAACAGCGGATCCTGCTGATGCGACCAGCGCCAAAGCAACGCCCTCGGCAAAGGCCTCATGTGAGCCCTTGCCCAGGACACCTGCTCTATTGTCGCCACCATTGTGCCCAACAGTTGGAGGTAATGCCAAGCCGAGGAAGCCTTGTAACGCAAGAATCTCTTGACTAGCTTCCGCAAGCCCTGCGCTTGCTGTTGTGTTAGAAAAACCTTTCCAACTAGTGTGTCGAACCGAGCCCCCAGGTATTCCAGACACTGAGAGGGGACCAACTGACTTTTTGACATATTGACTACCCAACCGAGCTCTTCCAGAAAGGACACCACCCTGGCCGTTGCACTCTTGCTCTCGGTCCTCAACTTTGTCCGGATCAACCAATCGTCTAGATAAGGGTGTACGAGAATTCCTTCCTTCCTCAAGGCTGCTGCAACCACCACCATGACCTTGGTGAAGGTTCACGGTGCAGTCGCTAGGCCAAAGGGCAACGCTCGGAACTGAAAATGCCCAAAAAGGAACCGCGAATCTGAGAAACTTGTGATGAACCGGTCTTATGGGAATGTGAAGATACGCCTCTGACAAATCCAGGGATGTAAGGAATTCTCCTTTTTGTACCACCACTATTACTGATCGCAGCGTTTCCATGTGAAAATGCGACACTCTAAGACAACAACGATTCACTCCCTTGAGATCTAGAATCTGCCGAAAACCTCCGTCCTTCTTTAGTACCACGAAATAAATGGAGTATCGACCGTAGCCATATTGGTCTGGCAGCACTGGCACTATCGCCTTGAGGTCTAGCAGCCTTCGCACCGTCCCCCGCATGGCCTCGCACTTGGAGGCCGAATTGCCGGGGGATCTCACGAAGGCATCTCGCACTGACTTAGCAATTCCAGCGCATAGCCCTCTCAGATGACTTCCAGCACCCACTGATCTGACGTGACTCGGACCCAGGCAGAATAAAACTCCTGCAACTGCTCCCCTACGGGAAGTAAGGGCGCCTGGGTCCCCCTGATCTCATTGTGGCTTTCTAGAGTTGAGGGAAGATGAGGAGGAAGGCCCAAAGCCCCTTCCCGCTCCTCGAAACCCCCGGAACCCCTGATTCCAACTGGAAAACCATCCTCTTTGACCTGAATTAAATCTCTGGAAACGGAACCAGCGAAAATCCCGCTGTGCCCCCTGCCCGCAGGAGACGCCCAGCCTGGCTTAGGCTTGTCTTCTGGCAATCTACCTCCTTTAGACTCCCCTAGATCCTTGACCAACTTCTCTAAATCTACCCCAAACAAGAGACGCCCTTTAAAGGGAAGTTTACTTAACCTAGCCTTAGAGGAGCTATCTGTCACCCAATTGCGCAGCCACAGGTAACGCCACACTGCTTCGGCCGACGCCATGCTCTTCGACAATCCGCGCATAAGGTCATAATGAATATCTGCCAGATAGGCTGCACCCGGTTCTAACCTGGACGCCTCTCTATTCAACTCACTCTCCTGCCCATCTTGCACCTGCTGCGACCAGCGAAGGCAGGCTCTAGCCACCCATGCTCCGCAAATAGCCGCATGGAGCGACAGAGCATTCACTTCAAAGACCCGTTTCAACAAAGCATCCAACTTCCTGTCCTGGGTATCCTTGAGGGCCGCACTACCCTCTACGGGTATGGTGGTCTTTTTCGTCACCGCTGAGACAGCCGTGTCCACCTTGAGCGACTTAAACACCTCCTTATCCTGGTCCACCAACGGATACAGACGGCTCATAACTCTGGATCCCTTCAGAGGCACCTCTGGAATGTTCCACTCCTCCTGAATCATTTCCTGAAACACCCTGTGCACCGGGAACGCTCTTTGATTCTTTCGGAAGACCTGCAATAACGGATCCTTTAGTGCCTCATCATCCGCTGACCCCAGAACCGGCATATTTAGCACCTTTGGCGTCTCTACTATGAGCACCGACAGCTCCTCTCTTCTGAAGACCCATACCACTCTTGCCTGGTCCTCTTTCTCTGAGAGTCCACCTTCCTCTAACTCCTCTTCTAAGTCCATGCTGCGGCCTTCCTCATCCAATAGCGGACCCTCCGAAGGCACTGATTTCTCTCTAGGCTCCCCCTCGACTCGTGGCCTCTTAACCCCACACGGGAGCTCCTCAACCTGCAGGGGAGTCGCGAACCTCTTCATTCCACCAGTGTCCGTGGTACCTTTCTGCTGTTGAGCGTTGCTAAACACCTCCTGCTGCAGGAGAGTTACAAACTCCTGCGAAAAAATGGACACCAGCCCCTTGGGCAAAGACGCCTGAGAGGAGAGTGTGTCCGGAGCGGAAGACAGCCCTGCCACCGGCTCTACCAGAGACCCCTCCGATAATTGCGAGGCCGAACCCCCCGCTTCGGCCCCTGGGACCCCCTCCTTATCTTCCAGAGTTTGCTCCGTAATAGAAGCTTCTTTCACACAGGCCTTACACACTCCTGAGCCTGTGCCCTTTCTAGCCCCACACACCACACACAGTGGCTTAGAAGGCATCCCAGCTCAGGGAACAGCAGACACGTCCCCTGCACGCCTAGACTGTTCCCCCACCCAGCCAGGAACCGGCCCTGCAACCATGCTGCAGAATTTGACAAAAAGTACTCCTCTGTCTTTTTGTTTTTCTTTTTTACTAACCTAAACCGCTAGAGGCTTACCACCCAAACACGACAGCTAGGACTCCCAAGGAAGGCTTCCCCATTGAAAAATACCCCCCCCCCCCCCCCCAAAAAAAGTCTCTTTGCCGACGCGGCACTTCCCGCACCAGCGCCACGCGGCTGGGCCTGACTGCTTCGCTCCCAAACGCGCTGCTAACAGACGTGCTCCCGAATGGGCCCTCTTACCCCCGCCGGCTTCAGAGCAAAGCAGCAGCAAATCTCAATCGTGCTGTGCTTGCCGCCGGCCCCGGAGCAAAGCCGTTGAGCAGGAGCAGCCTGCTATCGTTGTCCAGCTTGAACCCCCGCCGCCGTACGCTCGCGAAGAGCCACCAAAGCGCGCTGACAGGCAAAGCTTCTGTGAAGCACTGGCTAAGCTCTGCTCCGGTTTCTCACCCTGTCTGTTGCCTGAGAACCGGAGCTGCCCCCTCCACGTACCTGCTGATCGTCCCATGCTCACAGCAGCCACCAACGGGGGAAGAGGGGGGGCAAAGGATGACGGAAGGCTCCCTGCCAACTTAGAGGCACAGTCCTTTAATATAAAGGCTCTTGCCCTACCGTTTTATTTTAACAAAATTCTTTTAGCAATTAATTTAACCTATTCTCAATTGTTCCTCCAGTGAGCCCAGACCTCCGGGCTCACCGTCCATCCAGCTGCTTGGAGACTGAGGTAACTGGTGACAGGAGGTGGCTCCCGAGAGGATATACCAGTGACATCACAAAAGGAGGAGTTTCTCAGTCTCCAAGCTGCTGGATGAGATGGGCAACCCAGAGGTTCGGGACTAGACTGGATACACGATCAGGAAGTTATGGTTAAGTCAAGCAAAGCACCTGTGAGCACCCCAACACCACCGATGGACCTCTTTGTGCGAGACGTGGTTGCATCGTTGAACTCTGGTATGGCTCCGGCTATGTCAACGCCGAGGTCAGTGGACCCAGTGTCTTCTTCGGATGTGGATTTAACACTCTCCCCAGAGGAGCATCTCCCTCCCCGACCCCCAGTAATGATAGCTCAACTGCAGTTGGATGCTGCTGGAGTTGTGTCCAAAGGCGGCTCGACTTCCAGCTGTCGTGGGGACATTCCAGCAGTAGCAGCCAAAACATCTAAGTTGCTTCCTGTACTGGCAGCAACTCCTGGGGTGCTGAGTGTCTGCCCAGGCCGGGAGTGCCATGCCTACCTCAGGTATGTCTTCTCCAGCAGTTTCTTTGGTGTCTTTTCTGCTTCGGTAAGACCAGAAAAAATTACCTTGGAAATGTTATGGGATGCTATTACTCAATTGACTTCTGCTGTCTCGGTTCAAACTCAAGTATTCCAGTCAACTTCAGGATTGTGTTAACAAGACACTCAGTCAACAAGCAGAAATTGATAATTTAAAGGTTGAGGTATCTGCAAATGCAGCTCGGATTGAAGTGGTTCAGGAGTTAAATGTCTCTCTTAAGAGACTCTACCTCTCTAAGATTTAAGTTGGAGACCCTTGAGAATCTCTCTAGGGCATCCAATTTAAGGTTTATTAATTTTCCAAAACCGTCTGTCTGCTCTCCTAAAGAGATGTTTGTTTCACAGGCATTTGATGGAAGTTTTGCAAGTTCCAAAGTAAGCTGTTCTCCCTGTCTCCCATGTGTATTTGTCTTTGGGGAAAAAGCAGTCTTCAGAGGGGCTTCCATCGATGGATACATTAGATGTTTCGGCTTATTTGAAAGACTCACAGTCTGAACCAGAGTTCCTGTGACTCTTCTGGCTACTTGTGCACCATCTGTGGATAGAGACTGGATTTTGAAATTGTTTTTCAAGAGACGACAATTTTCCTCTCTAAGCTGCAAGGTCAGGATTTTCCCGGACATCGCTAAAGAGACTCAGAAGCGATGTAGGGAGTTTCTTCTCTTGAAGCCAGAAGTAATACAGCTTGGGGTATTATTCTTTATAAAATTTCCCTGTAAACGTTTAGTGAAATATAATTCTGTTAATTATGTATTTTTTCAACCATCTGAATTGCTTTCCTTTATTAATGCTAAACAGGTATCTTCTTGTATACAGAGAAGGTCTGCTGTAGTTGACATTCAAATATGGGTACGCTGCATTGATCAGTCAGCTTGTTTTTTGATTAATCATCATTATATATTTCCCTTACCATTATGTGTGGATCTCTCCCCCCTTATTATAGTGGGCTTAGGTTTACTTTCCTAGCTATTTTTCACCTTTATTATGGTATGGGTCATACCTTTTTTCAAGTTAATGTCCCTTATCTGATGGTTACTTATAATATATTGTAAAATTCAAATAAACATTTTAAAAAAATGAAAATGGGTAAAAAGGGCAACATATGGCAAGCAGAGTGTATAAATGCGCGTAGAATAGGAAATAACATCCCAGATGTTGAGACTTTAATGGGAGAGGTTGACTTGGATTTAGTGGAGGTAACACAGGCAGACCTGACTGGGATGTAACTATGCCAAGCTATATTTTATTCAGAAAGGATAGGGTAGGAAGAAGGGGAAGAGGAGTGGCACTATATGTAAAATATAATATTAAAGCTATGGAAATACAGGGCTTAAAAAGGGAGAGAGGAGGCACTGCAGGTTAAATTAGAAAGAGGGAAAGAGAAATCTATTTGCATTGGCATGATATACAGACCTTCATCACAGGGAGAAGAGGTGGACAGAGATTTAATAGAAGACATACTCAGCATTGCCAGGAAAGGAAAAGTGCTACCAAATGGAATTTCAGTATGCCAGCTGTTGATTGGCACATCCCTACTGCAGTACCATCTAGAAGTAAGGAGATCCTGGATTCTCTACAAGGAGAACTATTCAGGCAACTGGTAACAGAACCCACACGTGAAGGGGCCATACTGAACTTGGTGCTTACCAATGATGAATGTGTTTCTGATGTTATAATGGGAGATAGTCTTGCATCCAGTGATCACCAGATGGTGTCGTTCAGTATTAAGACTAGGGCTGATAAAATCCATTCAAAAGTGAGGGCCTTAGACTTTAGGAAAACTAACTTTGCCAAGATGGGACAATACCTCAAAGAGTCGTTAGCGAGATAGGAACAGCTAGGGAATGTAGAAAAACAGTGGGCAAAACTGAACGGGGATATTTTAAGGGCAAACAACCTTTTTGTTAAAATGATAAATAAAGGTAAAAGGAAAAGGAAACTGCTATAGTTTTTGAAAGAAGTAGCTGAAAAGGTGAAGAAAAAGAGATAGGCCTTCAAGAAATACAAGAGATCACAGAGAGAGGAGAGCATCTATATTTGGAAAAACTTAAAGAAGCTAGCAAAGTTGACAGGAAAGAAAAGATTCAAAAAGAGGAGGAAATAGGAGGAAATAAAATGGGGGGATAAGACATTTTTCAGATGTATTAGTGAGAAGAGGAAGGCAAAAGTGGTATTGTCAGACTCAAGGGTGAAGGGGAAGAATATGTAGAAGCTGATGAGGATAAAGCAGAATTGCTTAATAAATATTTCTGTTCTGTGTTCACAAATGAAGAACAAGAAGCAGGACCTCAGAAAACACCCACAAAGAGGAACAGAAGTGAGGGGTATCTTGAATGTTTTTCATAAGACTGTGTTCGAAAGGAACTAGCTAAACAAAGTAGACAAAGCAATGGGACACACCCGAGAATACTGAGAGAACTTGGAGACGTTCTAGCAGCTCCACTGACCGACCATTTGCCTCTTTGGAGTCTGGAGTGGTGCCAGAGGACTGGAGAAAGGCACATATGGTCCCTTTACACAAAAGCAGAAGTAAGGGTGTGGTTGAAAACTACAGGCCGGTTAGTCTAACCTCTGTGGTGAGTAAATTACTGGAAACGCTGCTGAAAGAGAAAATAGTGAGGTTTCTGGAGTCCAATGAATTACCGAACAGAGGCAGCATGGATTCACCAGAAGTAGGTCTTGTCAGACAAAGCTAATTGATTTCTTTGACTGGGTGACCAGGGAGTTGAAACGAGAGAGAGCCCTAGATGTGGTGCATTTAGATTTCAGTAAAGCCTTATAACAAACTGAGCACCCTAGGGATGGATCATAAAGTTATTGCTTGGATTAGAAATTGGTTGAGTGGGACACAGCAAAAGGTACAGGTAAATGGAGCTCACTCTGAGGAGAAGGAGGTTACCAGCAGTGTACCCCAGGGATCTCTCCTTGGTCTGATTCTTTTTAACGTCTTTGTTAGTGATATAGCAGAAGAGCTGTCGGGTAAGGTTTGCCTCTTTGTGGATGAGACCAAAATAGAGTAGAGTAGACCCCCAGGAAGGGGTAGATAACATGAGGAGGATCTAGCTAAGCTAGAAGAATGGTCTAGAATTTGGCAGCTGAGATTTGAATGTTAAAAAATGTAAGGTCATGCTTTTGGGCTGCAGCAATCCAAGGAAGCGATATGGTATAGTGGGTGAAGTACTTCTTTCCACAAAAGAAGAGCAATCCTCATGTGATTGTGTCTGATGATTTTAAGGTAGTTAAACAGGTAGAAAAAGGCGATGGCGAAAGCTAGGATGCTTGGGTGCATAGGGAGAGGAATGGCCAGCAGAAAAATGGAGGTGAAAGTGCCTCTGTATAAGTGTCTAGTGAGACCTCATTTGTAGTGTTGTGTGCAATTCTGGAGAACACATCTTCAAAAGGATATACACAGATTGGAGTCAGTGCAGAGGGCTGCTACTAAAATGGTTAGTAGTTATAAAGCCTATGGAGACAGACTTAAAGATCTTAATATGTATACTTTAGAGGAAAAGCGGGATAGAGGTGATATGACAGAGTCACTTAAAAGAGAGCCTCTTTTGATTTAAAGCAAACTCTACTGTGAGGGGACATAAAATGAGGGTGAAAGGGGTAGATTCAGGAGTAATGTGTGGAAATATTTCTTTACGGAAAGAGTGGTAGATGCGTGGAATAGTCTCCTAGTAGAGGTGATAGAGATGAGGACAGTATCTGAATTTTAAAAAAGCATGGGATAAACACAGAGGATCTCTAAAGGAAAAAAAGGGACATTTGTAGTGGTTGATATGGACGGGAAGACTAGATAGGCCATGTGGTCTTTTTCTGCCATCATGCTTCTGTTTCTAATTAGCCACCTGACTGAAAAAGCAAATACATTTTAGGACAACAGGGTTGATATGAGTCAACATCAACTTGACAGCACTTAATAGAAACACAAAAAAATGACAGCAGATAAAGACCATACGACCTAGGCAGTCTGCCCTTCCATAACTACTGAGCTGTGCAGTCCCTGTTTTTCTCTTTAGAGATCCTGTGTGTTTGTCCCATGTTTTCTTGAATCGAGTTCAAACTTCTCCCACTGACCCTATAAGTGCACACGTTCTGTTGCTTCTCACTATCTTTCCTCTTATCTCTCCCTACACCCCTCCTCAGGAACTCTGCTACTGCCAACTCCAGACTTTGATCTTTTCACCTTGATGCTTTTTATGCCTGGAACAAAACTACCCGAGTCTGTACGGCAGGCTTCATCTCTGGCCCTATTCAAAGCCAGGCTGAAAACTCACCTCTTTGAGGCCACGTTTGGATCCTGATCTGCCTAGCTTCCTACAGTATGTGTTTCCTTACCATTCCCCTAGATGAATCCTCAGCTGTTGTGCCGTCTGTCTTGACTAGATTGTAAGCTCCAATGAGCAGGAACCATCTCTTACATGTGTCTGTACAGTGCTGTGCATGCCTTGTAGCACTATACAAATGATCAATAGCAGCAGTAGCAGAGCCATTGGAGGCAGTAGAAACAAGGACTGTGAGACTATTCCATATATCCACCATTCTTTCCATAAATAAATATTTACACAAAATATTTCAGTCAATCCCCTTTCACCTTCCTATGCCGCCTTGTTGCAGAGCTCTCTTTCAAATGACTCGCCTCCTATGCATGTATGTCACGATGTATTTAAATGTCTCTATCATATCTCTACTCTCCCACCTTTCTTTTAAAATATACATATTGAGATATTTAAGTCTGTACCCTTATGACCAAGGCCACTGATCTTTAAGTCTGTCCCCCATATGCCTTATGATGAAGCCTGTTGACCATTTTGGTAGCCACCCTCTGCACAGACT
The DNA here is from genome assembly GCA_033557465.1 of Ichthyophis bannanicus. Classification (NCBI taxonomy): domain Eukaryota; kingdom Metazoa; phylum Chordata; class Amphibia; order Gymnophiona; family Ichthyophiidae; genus Ichthyophis; species Ichthyophis bannanicus. The sequence continues at coordinate 259,937,936 of CM066044.1, forward strand.
CCATCCTGTTTATATCCTTTTGAAGGTGCGGTCTCCAGAATTGCATACAATACTCCAAATGAAGTCGCACCAGACACTCATACAGAGGCACTATCACCTCCTTCCTGCTGGCCACTCCCTATGCACCCAAGCATTCTTCTGGCTTTCACCTTTGCCCTTTTTACCTGTTTAGCCACCTTAAGATAATCAGAAACAATCACCCCCAAGTCCCGCTCTTCTTTCGTGGATAGAAGCACTTCACCACCTATACTGTACTACTCCCTTGGATTTTTGCAGCCCAAATGCATGACCCTGTGGTTTTTAGCATTAAATCTCAACTGCCAAATTCTTGACCATTCTTCAAGCTTCACTAGATCCCTCCTCATGTTATCTACATCTTTCTGGGTGTCTACTCTGCTGCAGATTTTGGCATCATCCACAGAAAATCAAACGGATAGCTCTTCCACAATATCACTTAAAAAACTAACATCAGTCAGTGGGATATGATGGCTAAGAAGTAATACACTCCCCCTGGCTTCCTTTTTCCTTTCCTCCCATTTATTAAAAACCGATACCACCTGCTGTAGTTTTGACTGGTTTCTTTGTATGTTATCTGCCTCACTTCTGATATTTTACTGTGAACTATCATGTTATGCTGCTTTTTACAAAATATAGCAAACACCCAATGAACTGACTCCAGCCTCTCTACCTCAACACTTTTCCCTTGTCTAGCAATTGCAGCAAAGGAGACAGTCTCTCTCCCTAGGTTTGGGCTGAAGACAGGTCTTTCTGGCTCAGGATCTAAGAACATTAGCTACTCCCAGCCCAGGGCCTGCCTGCAACAGCAGCAGCATCTCTTCCACCTGAGACCCAGGATCCCATGGCAACAGTCCCCCCCCCCCCTCCAACCAACGGAAGCATCACTTTATCTTTGCCAAAAAGGAGGCATCTCCTCCTGGACAGAGGCCTACCACAACAGAAGCAGCTCTTTTTCTGGCCCAACTCCTATGAGAATGAAGTGATGGCATTTTTTCTTCCACCCTAGGCCCAATCACAACAGAAGAATACCTCTAGGGCCAGCATTAGGTACCACATGCCAGTTGTTAAATGCGCTGGCAGCCAGAAATTTTCTATTCATACTGCCTCACATATATTTAAAGAATTTTAACAAAACAATTTTGATTCTTTTCCCTGCATTTTAGCAATTAGCTACGTTTAGGAAAAACATCATGAACTGTGTTATAAAACAATGAGGTATCTGACTACTACTGCATGGCCACTTTGAAAAAAGCAGATTGATGCTACAGACATTTATACTTCTTCCAAATATTGATGCACACTGCAACAGAAGGAAGAGGACTGTGTGCAATAAGTAAAAGCTTAAAATTCATTTTTATGAATTCCACAAGATTAATTCTAAAACCTCATGACCTTCTAAAACTATATAGCATAACATGGAATACAAATTTTATTTAGAACCACCAATGGCTCAATTTTCCGACAATCTCTTTTTTTGAATGGTATGAGACTAGAAGGAAGAAACCTGACAGATATTAAAGGAACTCTCAGTGGAGATAGAGATGGTGGAAATTCATTGTTTCACATCAAAGGTGGGGGGAGGAAAGAAATCCACAGATGAGTCAACAGATCGACACACCCTCCTAAAGGAAGCACAGGTTGTTCAAGTCCCCAAGGATGGCCAGTGATTCAGATATATATAGAGAGAGGCAGGAGGTTTTAGTTGATGTGTTTAATGTAGTTTGCTTCCAATGTCCAATAAAATGATGCATTTAATGTAGTTTGCTTCCAATGTCATTTTATTGGACATTGGAAGCAAACTACATTAAATGCATCAACTAAAACCTCTTGCCTCTCTGGACAAGGCAAAAAAGCTGTCCCCCTCTAACTCTTCCAAATAAAGAGGACAGCTGTGCCCCTATCCTGAGGATGCTATAACACATCCATCCTCCTCTCCTGGTTGTATATTTGTAATTATTATTTATTAAAATAATTAAGGTTTACAAGGTCTTGCTGCTACCTGGTATCCCTCTTCACCCCAGTCAAACAGTCCCTGAAGTCTCTGTCAGAACTCAAATTCCCATTAGAAATACCCAAAGAAACTCTTGCAAAATAAATGGCTAATTTAAAATCATTCGTGGAAGCAACAGTATTAGCAACAAGTTATTTTTAGATAATTCTATTGGCTATTAGAAACTCTAAAAAGTCCAATACAATATTTTATATTAACATGTTGAGGGGATTTTGATGAGCAAACTTTTGAAAGCTTCTCAAATACTGCTGTGCTCAGCCTTACCACAAAAGCCCACGTAAGTCTCACACCAATACATGCACTTGTAGATCAGATGAATACAGCACAGACAGCTGAAGAACTGAACCCCATGCAGACATCACACATGTAAAATCTGAGTACAGCAAAAACGGCTGTAGCAAGGACACAAGGAAAGACATTTTAAACATGGGAATGTAAATAAAAGCTACAAGAGAGACAGGAATAAATCTGAATGAGGAAATGACAGAACCATGACATATGCGAGTAAATATTGTGGAATCCAACTAGTTCTACTCATTTGGGAAGCAATTTTATAACTGCCTGCAATGGAGAAAGCTGTTTTGTTTTTTTAAAGTGCCATCAAGTCAACACTGACTCCTGCAACCCAGCAGCCCCTGGGCTTTCTTGGCAAGGTATGACCGGAAGTTGACTGCCGGATCTTTTCTTCAGAGGCGATGAAAGGTAAAGTGACTTGCCCAAGGTCATACGGAGTAGCAGTGGGAATCGAACCCCGATCTCTTGGGTATGTACTTTTCATTCCATGACACTGCAGGATTTTCAAAGTAAAGTAGTACATATTTTCACTTTGAAAATTATCCTAGCAAAAATACACAAATATTTACACCTGCTAATTTATTTATTTTATTTATTTATTTAACAGTATTTCTAAACCGCCTTATCTTAATAATCAAGGTGGTATCACAGCAAACAATCTGGTAAAGTGAGTGTGTTATACATGCAGTGAGGGTGAAATTTAGTTGAGTGAAAATTTGTACTTAGCAAGTTTTCAAAGTAAATATACAAACATACTATTGAAAATTATTTATAAAGCCAAATCTCACCCAGTCCAAACATGTGAAAATGGCAGTAACCATATACTTTAACCCACATATAAATGGACAATTTTATATAGGCCCATTTCCATGGGTAATGCACCGTTTTACCTGTGGAAATGGCTTTGAAAAATGTTCTATAACATTATACCCCCATGAAAAGGATGAAAGTGCATGACAAAACAGAGTATCACTTTTTTTCTGTCATCCAAAAACAAAAAATGTTTTTTAAGTAATAGGTATGAAATGTTTTGACTAACTAAAACAAAAAATGAACTAAACCTTTAAGATCTCTCCACAATCTATAAAAACTGAAACCTTATTTCCCCCTGCTTGTCTTAAAAAGTAAAGAACATATTTTCTTCAGGACTGGATGATTATGTCTAATACTCCACTTTCCCTCTTCAACTTAACCCACTGAGATATTTATAAAAACAGAAAAATAATCACAATTTTAAATGGAATATGGAGGACAGACATGCAAAACATAGTAAATGATGGCAGATAAAGACCAGTATGGTCCATCTAGTCTGCCCAGTACGATGTCAAGAGTAGGTACACCTGCCGCTCTGTGCAGGCCCCCCTTCCCCATGTCTTTGTTTTCACTCCTTGTAGTACACCCCTATTTGTTAAGGAATTAGATGGTTCCGATTATTTTGATACTTTCTTGTTGCTGTAAAGGGATCCACTGTGTCTGTCCCAAGTCTCTCTAGCCCAGGGGATCTCAACCCAGTCCTTAGGACACATCCAGCCAGTCTGGTTTTCCGGATATCCACAATGAATATGCTTGAGATAGATTTGCAATGGAGACAGTGCATGCAAATCTATTTCATGCATATTCATCATGTTTATTCTGAAATACTGACTTGCTGGGTGTGTCCCAAGCACTTGGTTGAAAACTCCAGCTTTAGTCCCCAACACACAAACACTGCAGGGGTATCCACCCATCTATCACTCTTGTCCCTAGGAGTCTCTCTACCTAGTTATAATAGATTTATCCTCAGTTGTCATTCTGTGATTTTGCACCTTAATATATTCTACTTTTCTGTTGGTTATCTCTATTCCCAGACTCAAAACGAGTGCTCCTGAGTATTCCCAGTACTCTACATTACAGATGTATGGTGGGTGGAATCGTATCCAAGTAATTTTTCTGTTAACTTTCTTCTATCCAGTTTAAGAGTATGGAAGAAAATGGAGTGTTGGACAGACTGCTTGGCTTATACCTGTTAGTAAGTTTTTCAACCTGGATCTCTCTCTTTCAGAGACATCCTACCTCTCTTCCTTCAAGCTACCTCCCCTGCCAGCAGTAACCGTGTCTCTTTGCTCAGACTGTTTATGAATACCTCTCTCCCTCTCTGTGTTCAGTCAATATGTTACACTCCATCAGACAAACACCATTAACAAGAGACATTTCTCTCTCCCTGACAGTTGAGGGACTTCCTAGCAACTCCAAAAATGAACATGTGGGGCTTCTTTCCAGTCTAAGTTACTATCCTTATTTTATTCCCCCCAGTCCTTGTAGCTTATATAACATAATGGTAAGAAACGGAAACAACTGTATACCATCTTCCTCGAAGATCTCAGCCCCAGCGACTGTCATTTCCCTTCAGGATGAAAGCAGCTTTTCATTTCCACCAGACTAGTCACACAGTTTCTCTCCTTCGTACAAGGTTAACAGCGGTCGGGTTCCCTACCTTAGCTCAATAACAGCAGTTTCTCCCTAAAAGCTATTTGTCCTCGTCTCCTCCTCCAGCCTGTCATTGCCTCTGTCTCTCTACAAGCTGTCACTCTGTCACTCCGCGGATGGCAAGAACTGTCATGCTCTGTCCCTCCACGGCCAGGGCTCCGGGCGCTCTCGGTCACTCACCTCCTGCTCCCCGCCTCCGCATACTTCCCTGAGCCGCCGCAGCCGCAGGCTCAGGCCGAGGAGCTGCAGCAGGGCCGGGTCCGGAGATAGGCCCGACGCCGACGCCTCTCCTCCCGTTCCTCCTCCGGCCCTGAGTGGTACTCGCGACCTCTCCGCCCTGCTTCCGCTCCCGCTCCCGCCGCCACACCGGCTCCGCCCGCCCCATGGCCGGCCGGGGAACCGGCCCCGCGCTACTCCCACTGCCGCCGCCGCCCCGGCAGCCGAGGCCGAGGCCGCAGCCGCCGCCATCTTTAAACACTGAGATAAAACTACAATAACAATCTTCACACAGCCCCACAGAGGAGGGGGTAAAAGCACCTCCCAGGCCTGCAGGCACGGGGCACTAAGGGAAACGTAGTCCACTCTTTGACATACGCCATTCTAAGTGCGCGAGGGGAGGAGCTTCAAAACTACAACCCCTACGGTGGCGCAACAAGAGTGTGACGTCACCGGCAGGTAGGCTTGGGATGCCTTATGGTAGTTGGAGTCTCTATGTGCTACTTACAACAACCTTTAGGCATAGAATCTATTATGTTTCTAGGACTACGAATCCCAAGTCGCCGAGGAGCTGTTTCCGCAGAGGATAATGGGAAATGGAGTTTCTGAAGAAAAAGGTTTGTGGAAAGATGAGTGGTAAATGGCACACGAAAAGACTACAATATCCAGAACGTATCCTTTCTAACCATTATAAAAGGCAGGTGAAGCACACCTGTTCCTGCAATGCTCTCGCGTGACACTGGTAGAGGTGAAAGTGGTTTTGCTATTAGGACAGCTATAGTTTTGTTTCGGAAATAGCTGAGCTTCAGTTAATTTTCCTTTGGAAAAGTGTGCCTAAAAAATGTAATTGCAAACAATTGGAGGAAAGAAGTACTTTAATTGCCCAGTTTTTGTTTATTATCTATTCTACGATGTTATTATTCTAACTTTCAAAATCATACGACCATTGTAAAACATGCGAAAGATAACAATAAAGCGAAGCACTGGTTACAGCAGGTTTTGAAAAGTTAAGTTAGCATATTTTTTACCCTAAATTAATTGAAATAGCTGCTTTATTAGAATAAGTATTTAATGGTATATAATGTATCCCCATACAAATACATCAACAGTTGTAAAATGTAAATACGTTAACAGTTCCCGTGACATGTTTTACTATTCCTTCTAAACCGCTTTGACCCTGTGAAAAGAGATATACAAAAATAGTAAAATAAAACAAGTATAGAGAAAACGTTCATGTTTGCACAACTTTGCTCATTGATGAAAACCAGAAGTCTTAAAAAAAGGGTTTTAAATGATTTGAAGGCTTTACAATACCATTAAGGAGCCACCAGGTTCAAGTCCTGGCTCAGGATTCTGTATTTATAGTCTAAAGTCATCACACAATAGCCAGACTGTACAGCGCTGCGTACGACTGGTAGGGCTATATAAATGTTCAGTAGTAGTAGTAGTAAGGGGCTCATTTACTAAAGTGTGCTAGTGACTAATGGGTGTTTTAGCACGCTGTAAACCAGTACTGATTGTTTGGTGGGGCTTAAGATGAACATGAGTGGGCATAGGGCAATGCAGATGTTGACACGATCTTCAGTTTTCCTGCTGCTGCTGCCACTTCCTGGGTAGTTCTCACTGCAAAGTGGAGAGGTCATAGCCCAGCCATAGCTATGCCTCTGGTGGTAATTGCTACTGCATGCTAAATGACCAAGATGACTGCACAGCACGTGATGGGGGACTGAACACATTGCAGTTAGTGGAAGGGTACACATTGTGTGCTATTAATGCAGATGCATGAATTGTGAATGCCGCTGCCACATGTTAAGAGTACTTTTTGGTGCAGGAACTGCCATACATGCTGGCCACACCCCTGGCAGCACACTACTTTACACTTACTGTGCATTAAGTTTTGTGGAAAAACTTACCACACCTTAGTAGAAGAGTCCCTTTGGGTCCAAGAGTGCAGCATTCCAGAAAAGACCCAAGAGCACATTTCTCCCATCCCTACCGCACCCAAGTTCATTCACCACAGTTATCATAAGCAGACTTTCTGGGATGGACGGTAGCAATTCCATTGCTGATGCACCCGACACAACCACTTCTGGATTGCATGGTGCAAAGAGCAGCAACAAAATTGGTGAAAACTGTCAGGAGAATCTTCTTCCCTTCTTGGGAGGTGGACAGTAGAATGAGGGGCACTTTGTACAGATTCAGCCAGTGGGCTAGGCTTGTGGTATGAGCCATGCAGTTTCCCATACATCTTGTGGTAAATGCTGTCAGACTGGCCGTGCGTGGCTCTGGAAACTGGATCTGTGTGACGTGCAATGCCTCCTGCCAGCCCTGTGGGAGGAGGGGCATGAAGGCCTGAGCCAGCTTGTTAAGTGGATAGAGGGAGGAAAGAAGGAAAATGAGGCCAGGCTAGGCCAGATGCACAGGGAATCAGGGAGGACAGAGTGGACTCTTGGGGGCAAAGGAAAGCTTTCAGGAGATTAAGGAGATGGCGCTCAGAGAAAAAAGGACAGGGGATGAAGGGCGAAGACAGAGAATGAGTGTAGAGCAGGAGTCCCCCGCTGTGCTGCTGCCAGTAGGTGGAGGTAGTGCAAAATTACACTTTAGCCATGCGGAGCAAGCAGTGCCTGCACCTTGCACCAAAAAATGAAGAGATTCCAAATCACACAAGTTGTGCATGTGACAAATGCATTTGGAAGGAATCTCTCTCACACCCCCAGATCCTTTTCTTTCACATATTTTGATCCGGCTGCACACATAACCTCCTATCTCTACCCTCTGCTACCATGGTCATTGGCCTACCTCTGCTGGTCACCCTAAATCCCGGTAAAGTATCTGTGGATGTCACAGGGCCACTGAATGCAGGTGTGCCCGCTCAAGCTCTTCTGGGTTCTGCCCCCTTCAGGAGGAAGTTTGCAACAGAACTTGAGTGCACGTCTGCGCTCAGTGGCTCCGTGTCATCCATAGCTACTCTGTTGAGATTTAAGACAGCCTGCAGAGATAGGTGGCAGTGTATTGGGGCAGTGAGTAGGGGGGGGGGGGAGAGATGCTGGACAGAGGGGCAACTTGAGAGGGGAAGATGAGGGAATGAGAAATTCTGGACACGGGGATGGGAGCATTAGGGGAGATGCTGGCTACTTTGAAGGGAGATAAGGAGGAGAAGAGATCATATTTGCAGTCCTGAGACTTAGTGCTCTTATGATATAGCAGCTTTTACTTGTACATTTTGAGGGTTTTTTTAGTAGAATTTTGTGACAATGGGTTTAGTAAGGAGGGAGTCTATACACCCTGAATGAGTGAGAGAAAACCTCGCTCATTTGCCTTCAAGTCTCACTCATTGGAAGGGTGCATCTCAATTTTTTGGGATTGATCACCCTTGGTAGTTCTGCAAATGTGATCTTGCAGCACCTCTCCTTACCAGCAGCAGTGTGGGCAAAGGACTCCCGCACTGCTCACAGGAACATTGGTGCAAGGAGGTCCAGTGAATTTCATTTAAGGAGGTAATCAGGGGGTCCGGAGGATCCTGTTTTTACCTATTTCCATGCAGGAACGAGGAGAGAGGAGATCAGGGATGAGTGAACAGGAAAAGGGAGGACGGATAGGAAATGGTAGGAGAGAAGAAGAGGTAAGCGGAGAAGGAGGGTGGCAATAGAAATTAGGAGGGGTGGATGTGAGGGAAGAAATGAAAAAAGAGAGTATGAGAAGGGAAAAGCGAAGGGGAGAAGGTGGGAGGAGCGAGATTGGAGGAAAGTGGAAAAGAGATGAGAAGGAAAGGAGAGAAAGCAGGATGGGGGATCTGGAAGAAAGAACTAAGAAGAGAGAGTGGGGGAGGAGAAAGGAAGGAAGTGAGGGGTGGAGGAGAGAAGGAAAGGAGGGATGTATGATAGCAGCAAGAGGAGAGAATTGCATAAAGGGAAGGAAAAGTTGAGTGCTTGAGAGAAGGAATGTGTATAAAGAGGCGAGGAGCAAGGAAGGGTGAGAAAAAGAGAGAGAATGGAAGCGTGGAGGTGAGATAGAGAAACACAAAGAAAACGAGAAACAAAAGAAATGGGACCTAGAAGTGACAGAAGCAAAAGAAAAAAGATGGCAGCAGGGTGGAAAAATCTAGAGGAAAGTCTGAGAGAACAGACCAAGGAACAGAAGGAAACTTAGAAATCAAAGGGGGAAGAGGCATGAATAAATAAGGGAAGACTAGAGAAATGAAAACGGGAGACCTAAATGAAAAAAAAAAGGGAAAGCGAGGAATTGAAGAAGGTTATAAGAACAACAAATACAAATGTTTCAGAAATTCTCTGGCACTGCTCTGCTACAGCGTGTTAAAGCTGGTAGGGGAGGGTGCAGAGCTGACTAGTTCCCGGTTTCAGGAGAGAGATTTTTAAGCCAGACCTGAATGTCTATCTTGATGAATTCTGGGACCTGCATCGGGGACCACAAATACCCCACTGCTTTGGAATGTTCCAAACCACAACTGGCTGAACGTCTTCCTCCTGGAACTGGGTAGCTTGTCAGCTCTGTAAAGCAGTGTGGTACTTGTGGTCTCTGATTCTACCCATTGAAATCAGTGTTGCAGGTCCAATAATGCAATGGGATTCTCAGAAATCCAGGACTGGCAGCTCTGAAAGTATGGGGCAGGAGAGAGAAAAGGGTTGCATCCTGTCTCCTGCCCCCCCCCCCTCCCATCCTCCTCTGCCACTCTGAGCTCCCTATTGTTGGGTCTCCCCTCCCCCAAAACTAAATAGGCAAAGCACACCTATGACAGTGATGACTGGGCTAGGTAATTTGGGAGGGAATATAAAATAGGAGAAAATATCCTCAGGTAGTTGCAAAGGAAGGCTTGTAGCACTAGATCCTTGCTATTGTTTGGGGGGGGGGGGGGTGGCAAGATTTTCCTCTTTCTCCTCCTCCTCCTCTTTTTGGGTTTCCAGTCCCAGTGCCAATTGGTTTGGAAGCCCCAAAAAAAGAATATGATTATAACCAACTTTAATTCTCCTGTCGGCGTTTTTTTAAAGTATTGCTGTTTAATTATTCTTACTATTAATCAAGGCTTAATTTCTGGGAGAACAACTTGGGATGCAGGTCCAACACTTTTCAGATTCCAGAGCAGCAGGAGTATTCTGCTGCAGCCCGTCTCTTCCTGGTAGCCTGTAGGAAAGCGAAGGGGAGCCTGGAGCAAAGCGGAAAACACTCATTCTGGTGTTTCTTCTCTGGCTCCTCCCCCTGGCCTGCCTGCCTCCTCTTTCAGCTCCACAGTTCCACTCCCCTTTTCTCTACAAATTAACAGGCCAATGTAGAAAACTAGTGTGGCCTTTAAGCACAGATAACACCATGTTAAAGCGGGGAAAGGACATTTGTGGGGTGTGCCAGGGATCGCGGCTCCTGCATGACAACATAACATAAGAACATAACATAAGATATCCCATACTAGGTCAGACCAAGGTCCATCAAGCCCAGTATTCTGTTTCCAACAGTGGCCAATCTAGGTCATATGTACCTAGCAGTTTCCCCAAGAGACACAAGTTCCACAATGCTTGTACTGGATCAAGTATTGATATCTTCGGTCACTTCTTAATAATGGTTTATGGACCTTTCCTCCAGGAACTTGTCCAAACCTTTTTTAAACCCAGCTACACTAACAGCCTTTACTACATCCTCCGGTAACAAATTCCAGAGTTTGATTACACGTTGAGTGAAAAAATATTTTCTTTTATTAGTCTTAAATAGTTTACCCTGTAGCTTCATTGCATGTCCCCTAGTCTTTCTATATTCTGATAAGGTAAACAATCGATCTACGTTTACCTGTTCCACTCCGTTCATTAATGTATAGACTTCTATCATATCTCCCCTCAGCCGTCTCTTTTCCAGGTTAAAGAGCCCTAACCTTTTTAGCCTCTCTTCATAGGAGTATCCTTCCATCCCCTTTACCATTTTGGTGGCTCTTCTCTGTTCCTTTTCTAAAATCGCTATATCCTTTTTAAGATACGGCGACCAGAATTGCACACAATATTCAAGGTGCGGTCTCACCATGGAACGATATAGAGGCATTATAATATCTTTTGTTTTATTTTCCATTCCTTTCCTTATCATACCTAGCATTCTATTTGCTCTCTTGGCCGCCGCTGCACACTGGGCCGAGGGTTTAACATGGTATCCACAATGACGCCTAAATCTGTTTCCTGGCTGGTGGTTCCTAATGTGGAACCTTGCATCGTGTAACCATAGTTTGGGTTGTTCTTCCCTAGGTGCATAACCTTGCACTTCTCCACATTAAATTTCATCTGCCATTTTGATGCCCAGTCTTCCAATTTATCAAGATCCTCTTGCAATTTTTCACAATCCTCTTGGGTTTTAACAACTTTAAATAGTTTTGTGTCATCTGCAAATTTGATAACCTCACTCGTTATTCCACTTTCCAGGTCATTTATGAATATGTCAAAAAGCAGCAGACCCAGCACAGATCCCTGGGGTACACCACTATTCACCTTTCTCCATTGGGAAAATTGGCCCTTTAGCCCTACCCTCTGCTTTCTATCTTTTAACCAGTTCCTGATCCACAATAGTACACTGCCTGCTATCCCATGACTCTTTAGTTTTGCCAAAAGTCTCTGATGAGGGACCTTGTCAAAGGCTTTCTGAAAGTCCAGATACACAATATCAACCGACTCACCTTTGTCCACCTGTTTATTCACTCCTTCAAAAAAACATAACAGATTAGTAAGACAAGATCTTCCTTGTCTAAAGCCATGTTGGCTGTCTCCCATTAGGTTGTGACTATCTACATGCTGAGTAATTTTATTCTTTATGAAGGTTTCTACCATTTTTCCCGGTACTGACGTCAGGCTCACCGATCTGTAGTTTCCCGGATCACCCCTGGAACCCTTTTTAAAAATTGGTGTTACATTGGCGATCCTCCAATCTTCAGGTATTAGAGATGATTTTAATGATAGTTCACAGATTACTGATAGCAGGTCTGCAATCTCATATTTCAGTTCTTTCAACACCCTTGGATGTATACCATGCGGCCCAGGTGATTTGCTACTCCTCAGTTTATCTAATAGTTGTAAGACATCTTCCCGATGTATCGATATTTCCTTCAATTTTTCCGCACCTTTAAATACCACTTCAGTCATGGGTAACATCCCTACATCTTCCTCAGTAAAGACCGAAGCAAAGAATTCATTCAGTCTCTCCGCTATCGCCTTGTCGCCTCTTAGTGCTCCTTTAACCCCTTTATCATCTAATGGACCAACTGACTCTCTCACAGGTTTTTTGCTACGAATGTACTTGAAAAGGTCTTTATTTCGCGTTTTTGCTTCTGCAGCAAGCTTCTTCTCAAATTCTCTCTTTGCCTGCCTTATCAATGCCTTGCATTTGACTTGCCAGTGCTTGTGCTGTTTCCAGGTTTCGTCGTTTGGCTCTTTTTTCCATTTCCTGAAAGATGCTTTTTTGGCAACAACAGCCTCTCTGACCTCACCTTTAAACCATGCTGGCAGTTTTTTGGACTTCCGTCCACTTTTCTTAAAGCGTGGAATACAGCTGGTCTGGGCTTCCAAGATAGTATTTTTCAACAACACCCAAGCTTGATGTACGTCTTTAACCTTCACAACTGCTCCTTTATGTTTTTTTCTTAACTGTTTTCCTCATTTTATCATAGTCTCCCTTTCAAAAGTTAAAAGGTAGTACTGTGGATTTCCTTACTATCCCTCCTCCACTAATTAAATCAAAGGCGATCATGCTATGATCACTATTGCCAAGTGGCCCCAACAACCTTATCTCTTGCACTAGATCTGGTGTTCCACTAAGGACTAGGTCTAATATGGCTTCCCCTCTGGTCGGTTCATGAACCAGCTGCTCCAAGAAGCAATCATTTATTTCATCTAGGAACTTTATCTTCCTAGCATGTCCTGACGTGACACTGACCCAGTCAATACCGGGGTAATTGAAATCACCCATTATTATTACTGCGCTGTAACTTTTGTTAGCTTCCTTGATTTCTTTGAGCATTTCATCATCCATTTGGTCATTCTGGCCAGGTGCTCGATAGTACTGCCATCGCCTTCCCCCTTTTATATGGAATTTCAATCCATATAGATTCTACAGCAGATTTTGTTTCCTGCAAAACTTTAATCCTTTCTGAGTCAATGCCCTCTCTAACATAGAGCGCAACCCCTCCACGAATTTGATCAGCTCTGTCATTACGATATAGTTTGTACCCAGGTATCACAGTGTCCCACTGGTTGTCCTCCTTCCACCATGTCTCTGATATTCCAATCATATCTAACCTTTCATTTAGTGCTATATATTCTAACTCTCCCATCTTATTCTTTAGAGTTCTAGCATTTGCATACAAGCATTTTAGAGAATTTATTTTATTTTTATTCATGTTAATTTGGCTATTGTTAGACATGGGTAATTTGGGATCTTTAAGCTTTGTCTGCTCCATTCTTGAGGGCATTTTGTGGAACCTCTCTGCTTTTGGTAGTATCCTTCAAGGATACATTCTTCCGAACCATCTGCTCTTGGGCGACTGTCGACTTTCCCCTAATATCTAGTTTAAAAGCTGCTCTATCTCCTTTTTAAAGGTTAATGCCAGCAGCCTGGTTCCATCCCGGTTAAGGTGAAGCCCATCCCTTCGGAAGAGCCCCTCCTTTCCCCAGAATGTTCCCCAGTTCCTAACAAATCCAAAACCCTCATCTCGGCACCATTGTCTCATCCATGCATAGAGACTCCGGAGCTCTGCCTGCCTTTTGGGTCCTGCGCGTGGAACAGGAAGCATTTCGGAGAATGCTACCCTGGAAGTTCTGGATTTCAACTTCCTACCTAAAAGCCTAAACTTTGCCTCCAGAACCTCCCTACCACATTTTCCTATGTCATTGGTACCGACATGTACCAAGACAGCAGACTCCTCTCCATGTAGGTGCTAGGCTGGGCGTGCCAGGGATTTTCTGGATATCTGGACAACCAGAACTGGGACACGGCCTGCGCGTCCAGGCCATTAGACCCGATTCTGATCCCGCTGGCATGTCTAGCCCCCACAGGATCATAATCAGGTGCACCTGGAGCACGTCCTGATTCTGACTGGCCAGACATGCGGGAGACGCACACAACAGAATTGGCCTCTTAGGGAAGAGCAACCCAAACTACAGTTACACGATGCAAGGTTCCACATTAGGAACCACCACCCAGGAAAAGAATTTAGGCATCATCATGGATAATATATTGAAACCCTCTGCCCAGTGTGCAGTGGCAGCCAAGAGAGCAAATACTGTAGAATGCTAGGTGTCATAGGAGAGGAATGGAGAATAAAACGAAGGATATTATAATGCCTTTGTATTGTTCCATGGTGCAACCGCACCTTGAATATTGTGTGCAGTTCTGGTCACCAAATCTTAGAAAGAATATACATTATTAGAAAAGGTGCAGAGAAGAGCCACCAAAATGGTAAAGGGAATGGAAGGATATCTCTAAGAGGAAAGGCTTGAAAGGTTAGGGCTCTTCAACTTGGAAAAGAGACGGCTGAGGGGAGATATGATAGAAGTCTATAACATAATGAATGGAGTAGAACAGGTAAATGTAGAACGGTTGTTTACCCCTTCAAAAAGTAGAAAGTCTAGGGGACACACAATTGAGCTACAATGTAGCACATTTAAGACTAATCAGAGAAAATATTTTTTCACTCATCACATAAACTCTGCATTTAAAAGAGGTTTCAACAAGTTTCTGGAAGAAACGTCCATAAACCATTATTAAAGAGAACCGGAGAATGTGACTGCTTACCCATTGGATAAGCAGCATGGAATCTGTGTATCTTTTGGGAACCTGAAAGGGACTTGTAACTTGGATTGGCCACTGTTGGAAACAGGATACTGGGTTTGATGGACCCTTGGTCTGACTCAGTATGACATCTTATGTTCTTAAGTAAACAAAACGATGGGGCCAGATGGGATACATCCGAGAGAATTGAAGGAACTTGGGGAAGCAGCTCCACTGTCTGACCTTTTCAATGCTTCTTTAGTCTGGCATGGTCCCAGAGGACTGAAGAAAGGCACATGTGGTTCCTTTACACAAAAGAGGAAGTGAGGAAGTAAGGACGAGGTTGAAAATTACAGGCCGGTCTAACCTCGATGGTGAGTAAATTATTGGAAAAGTTGCTAAAAAAAGAGAATAGTGAGTTTTTTGGAGTCCAATGGATTGCAGAATCTGAGGCAGTATGGGTTTACCAGAGGCAGGTCTTGTCAGACAAATCTGATTGATTTCTTTGACTAGGTGACCAGGGCATTGGACCGAGGGAGAGTCCTAGATATGGTGTACTTAGATTTCAGTAAAGCCTTTGACACTGTTCCGCACGGGCGACTTATAAACAAACTGAACACCCTAGGGATGGACCCTAAAGTGACTGATTAGGTTAGAAATTGGTTGAATGGGAGGCAAGAAAGGGTACATGTAAATGGAGCTCACTCTGAGGAGAAAGATGTTACCAGTGGTGTGCTGAGGGATCTGCCCTTGGTCTGAATCTTTTTATCATCTTTGTTAGTGATATTGCAGAAGGATTGTCGGGTAAGATTTGCCTCTTTGCTGATGATACTGAAATCTGCAATAGAGCAGACATCCAAGAAGGACTAGATAACATGAGAAGGGATCTAGCTAAGCTTGAAGAATGGTTAAGAATCTGACAGATGAGATTTAATGCTAAAAAAAAATGCAGGGTCATGCATTTGGGCTGCAAAAATCCAAGGGAACAGTACAGTGTAGGGGGCGAAGTACTTCTGTCCATGAAAGAAGAATGGGACCTGGGCATCATTGTTTCCAATAATATTAAGGTGGGTAGACAAGTAGAAAAGGTGATGGCAAAAGCCAGAAGGATGCTTGGATGCACAGGGAGAGGAATGGACAGCAGAAAAAAGGAGGTGATAGTACCTCTGTGTAAGTGTCTGGTGAGACCTCATTTGGAGTATTGTGTGCAATTCTGGAGACTGCACCTTCAAATGGACATAAATAGGATGGAGTCAGTGCAGAGGGTGGCTAACTAAAATGGTTAGTAGTTATAAAGCCTATAGGGACAGACTTAACGGTCTTAATATGTATTCTTTAGAGGAAAGGCGGGATAGAAGAGATATGATAGAGAAGTTTAAATACCTCCATGGCATAAATGCACGAGGAAGATTCTCTTTCAATTGAAAGCAAGCTCTGCTATGAAGGGACAAAGAAGAGGGTGAAAGGGGATGACTCAGGAATAATATGCATAAATATTTCTTTACAAAGAGTGGTAAGTTTATGGAATAGTTTCCCAGTGGAAGTAATAGAGATGAGGACAGTATCTGAATTTAAAAAAAAGCATGGGATAAACACAGAGGATCTCTAAAGGAAAAGAGGGGACTTTAATATTTGATATGGAGGGGCAGACTGGATAGGCCATGTGGTCTTTTACTGCCATCATGTTACTATGTTTCTATATTTCTATTTCCTTCTTCTTCTCTATAGTCCATTAACAGATGACTGGCTAGCAATGGAATCTGTAGTAAAATCTGATATAGAAGGCAGTGACTATAGATACAGTAACACCAGAACAGGAGGCGCCCTTCAGACTGTGGATACCGCCATCTGGCCATGGCGCATAAACTATGACAGTCATGGAGTTTTGGAAATGACGAGGGAGGCGGCTTAGGGGTTGAAAGCAGTGCCGTAAGAGTGAGTTTTGAGGCATGATTTGAATGTGGCCGGGGAGGACACTGATTCGGGAGGGTCATTCGATTTAGATTGTAAAGCCACCCGGTATACCTGACTGTAAGTTGCATTTAGCTGAGATGTAGGAGAGGCAGGCTAATAGAATCTAAATCTAAAAATTCATTCCAGTCATTTGGTGAAGCGAGATGTAAGGTGCAAAGTCATAATTTGGCAATGGAGGAGATTGGCACAGGTGCAGGCAAAAATATTCTGGTCATTCTGGTCTGCAAACTGGGTAAATGCCACATAGTGAGCTACTCCATGGCGCTGACATGGTTAGTCCCACTGGATATCCGTGGGTGCTGCTGCTACACACCCCACTACTATGCGGTTAGCACTGAGGCATGTCACGGGCGTTCCAGGGTGGAGCGGAGGCAGCACCCATCACTAACCAGGCAGTAGGGATATTGAGCCCCTGCTCAGTTAGCGACCCACAGGTAGAAATATAGAAACTTGACGACAGAAAAAGACCACATGGCCTGTCTAGTCTGTCCTTCCATATCAACCACTACAACAGTCCCCTTTTTACCTTTAGAGATCCTCTGTGTTGGTCCCATGCTTTTTGAATTCAGTTACTGTCCTCATCTCTACCACCTCCACTGGGAGACTATTCCATGGATCCACTACTCTTTCCATAAAGAAATATTTCCGCATATCACTCCTGAATCTATCTCCCTTCACCCTCATCCCATGTCCCCTCGTAGCAGAACTTGCTTTCAATCAAAAGAGGCTCTCTCCCTGAACATTTATTGCCACGGAGGTATTTAAACATCTCAATCATATCACCTCTATCCCGCCTTTCCTCTAAGGTGTACATATTAAGATCCTTCAGTCTGTCCTCATATGCTTTATAATGAAGACCACTAATCATTTTAGTAGCCACCCTCTGCACCAACTCCATCCTGTTCACATCCTTTTGAAGGTGCAGTCTCCAGAATTGCACACTATACTCCAAATGAGGTTGCACCAAAGACTTATACAGAGGCACTGTCACCTCCTTTCTTCTGCTGGCCATTCCTCTAGGTAAAATTAGGTGCGGAAAAGGTTAATCAGGGGAGGTAACTGGGCAGCGGCTTAATATTGGCACTGCTCACTTAGCTTCTGGATTGTATGGCAACCTGGATATTCAGTGCTGGTGGGGGGATATCTGGGGTTAGTATTCAAGCGTTAGCCACCACCGCCGCTGAATATCAGGCCTATCCTGTCCTAATCCTGTGGAGCTATGAGCCAAGTGATCTTATGGCTCTTATTGTGAGACTTGCCCCATGGTAGCAGGAGGTGATGTGTGAAGGGTCAGTCCAGATGGGGCAATTAGAAGAGGCGGTGTGGTAGCATTGTTGCAGGTAGGTGCGATGTGCGCTGGGTTTACCTCCTCTCAACACCCTTCTCATACACACACACAGCGTTGCCTTTGCCCCGTCTCCACACATACTCCCTTGCCCTATACAATACACCACTGAGCTCACTCCTGCCTCAGACACTTCTCACTTCCCACACAAATCTCCCACTCTCTCACCAGAACGCCAGGGTCGGGATGGAGGTGCCATCTTCTCATTTGCCTTAAGCAGTAGCTTATCTCGAGCCACCCCTGAAGAAGTGGGTTTGAAACCTACCTCTCAGCGCTTTTAACTGTTAAGGATACCATTAATGGAAAACCCATTGAGACTCATTTTCAATATTTGATTTTATTCCTTATACAGTCACAGTGTTCCTTACATTAATACTTTATAGTCTGCTGAGGGCTTTCAACAGCAGCTTCCCCATTACACGACTTTCTACATGTTTTACAGTGCTGTGGGGTCAGCTACATTCCAAAAGAAACATTCAACCAAAAGAAAAAGGGCGTGCAGCAAATAGGTGAGTCCAGTCCAGAGAGAACCAGAATTATAACCATTCAGCTCTGCAGTGCTGTAAGCTTATGAAGTTAGTATACGAAGCCATTGCTGATTACAGTGTAACTAAGTAATGCAACGTGCTTTCCATCTATTTAAAAGTATCTAATAATGCTCTACTTTCCATCACAGGGTGTACAGAATTATTACATTATAAAGCAACACTCAGCCTCTTCACAGGGTACTTTGAAAGTGAATAGACTTGCCTCTCCATTCATTTCTTCATATTCAAAACAGAAGCCTTAATGTCTTTGACATGCACAGGTAGAATATATCCACAGTGAGGTGATACACAACATTTTCAAGGGTCTAAAAAGCAAAGACAACAGCTCCCTGGTTTAAGGTTCTTTGGGAGTCACTTTCACTGAAGGCTTCGTGTTGTGGATCACTTCTCTTAAAGGTCCTATGGGTGTAAATCTGTGAAATCACAGTATGCCAATTGATCCTACAGTTTTGGTTACCATTAATGGCACCCTTGCTGTTCAACCCCTTAATGTCCAATATCTTGTAAAAAAAAAAGTGGCCAGTGAAATGGCTTTGGACTTTATATGTACACCTATTTGACACATAAAATAATCAAATTAAACAAGACCAATTTAAAAAGGAAATAGTAGAAAACATAGAAACATAAAAATATGACGACAGAAAAAGACCACATGGCCTATCTAGTCTGTCCTTCCATAACAACTACAACAGTCCCCTTTTTACCTTTAGAGATCCTCTGTGTTTGTCCCATGCTTTTTTTAATTCAGTTACTGTCCTCATCTCTACCACCTCCACTGGGAGACTATTCCACGGATCCACTACTCTTTCTGTAAATAAATATTTCCGCATATCACTCCTGAATGCCACGGAGGTATTTAAACATCTCAATCATATCACCTCTATCCCGCCTTTCCTCTAAGGTGTACATATTAAGATCCTTCAGTCTGTCCTCATATGCTTTATAATGAAGACCACTAATCATTTTAGTAGCCACCCTCTGCACCGACTCCATCCTGTTCACATCCTTTTGAAGGTGCGGTCTCCAGAATTGCACACTATACTCCAAATGAGGTCGCACCAAAGACTTATACAGAGGCATTATCACCTCCTTTTTTCTGCTAGCCATTCCTCTTCGTATGCACCCAAGCATCCTTCTAGCTTTTGCCGTCGCCTTTTCTACCTGTTTAGCTACTTTAAGATCATCAGACACAACCATGCCTAGGTCCCGCTCTTCTTTAGTGGACAAAAGTACTTCACCCCCTATACTATATTGCTCCCTTGGATTGCTGCAGCCCAAATGCATGACCTTACATTTTTTTAACATTAAATCCCAGCGGCCAAATTCTAGACCATTCTTCAAGCTTAGCTAGATCCCTCCTCATGTTATCTACCCCTTCCTGAGTGTCTACTCTATTGCAGATTTTGGTATCATCCGCAAAGAGGCAAACCTTACCTGAAAGCCCTTCCGCTATATCACTAACAAAGATGTTAAAAAGAATCAGACCAAGGACAGATCCCTGGGGCACACCACTGATAACATCCTTCTCCTCAGAGTGAGCTCCATTTACTTGTACTCTTTGTCGCCTCCAACCCAACCAATTTCTAACTCAAGCAGTAATTTTAGGGTCCATCCCTAGGGTGCTCAGTTTGTTTATAAGTCGCCTGTGAGGAACAGTGTCAAAGGTTTTACTGAAATCTAAATACACCACATCTAGAGCTCTCCCTCGGTCCAACTCCCTGGTCACCCAGTCAAAGAAATCAATCAATAAAAACAAGGACATTGTCAGGACATGGTTATCGGCACCCTTATTAACAATTCAAAGCAGTTTGAACAGAAGGACCACATTCCCATTGCAGTAAAATTAGACGCAACAGTGATCAATTGTCAGTACTCACATTACTTGAATCAACCAATGAATAATGGCTCTAATGTTTAAAATGGCCACATTCACTCCCTGTTCCATTTTCACCATGAAGACAAGAGAGCTGCCTGAGACCGTCAGAAAAGTCATTATCATCAAACATCAAAGGGGTAACAAGACATCTCCAAAGACCTTGGGATTCCTATGTCTACAGTTCGCAATGTTATTAAGAAGTTTTATGATCATGGAACTGTCAAGAACCTTTCAGGATGTGGTGGGAAGAGGAAAATTAATCCAAGTATTTATTTATTTTATTTATTTAACGTTCTTATATACCACACTTTTATCATCAGCGCGGTTTACAGTAAACATAAAATACTCACCGATAGCAACAGGCTGTCGTGAGTTTACATATAACAGGAAATCTAATTGGATACAACATAGGGGAGAACTTTGTACATATAAGTTATATAACTATATACAATTGTATTCTTCTTGTTGTACAGGGAGTGATAGTAGTCTTTGAAGGTTAGTGAACTTAGGAAAAACACCATGTACAACATCCAAAGAGCTTAAGGCTGACCTGGAGAAATCTGGAGTGATGTTTTCAACTTGCACCATACACCACGCACCAAACAAAGAAGGACTTCATTGGCAAAAGCCAAGGAGGACCCCACTGCTCAAAGACAGACATAAAAAAGGCACACCTGATCTTTGCTAAGAGCACCTTGAGAAACCACAATCTTTCTGGGAAAATGTTCTGTGGACAGATGATACCAAACTTGAAGTCTTTGGCAATGCAGACCAGCGATACATTTACAGGCGAAGAAATAAAGCTTACAAGGAAAAAAATACCCTTCCTACAGTCAAATATGGTGGAGGTTCCATAATGTTGTGGGGCTGTTTTGCTGCATGAGGAACTGGAGGCCTGGAACACATTTAAGGAATCATGAAGTCAGAGGACTACCAAGGTATTTTGGAGCAAAATATGCTACCTAGTGTCAGAAAGCTAGATCCGGGTTGAAGGTCATGGATCCTCCAGCAGGACAATGACACAAAACATACATCCAAAAGTACAAAAGAAAGGTTAAAAAGGAACAAATGGACTGTTTTAAACTGGCCAGCAACGAGTCCTGATCTCCATCCAATTGAGAACCTTTGGAAAGAGCTGAAATCTGCCTTTGGTAAATGGAATCCTGGAAACATTCATGAGCTGGAAGAAATTGTCATTGAAGAGTGGGAGAAACTACCAGCAGACAGATGTACAAAACTTATAGATAGCTACAAGAAATGTTTGGAGGCTGTCATCACTGCCAAGGGTTGTGCAATCAAATATTAGAGAAGGGTGCCATTAATCCTGTCCAGGTCATATTTTGTTTGTTTGTTTTTTCTCAGAAATTATTACATCTAAGTTGCACAGACATCTTTTTGTTTGTTGTATATTATCTTTGAACATATTATTAAACTATTATGATGACATACAGTTGAAATATTTCGAGTTATTTCTCAAGATATTGTACACAACATTCCTAAAATGCAAGGGAGCCAATAATGTTGACCACAACTGTAGAAGTTTTAGAACCCAGCAACTACCTCTAAGAAGGATATTCAGCGGTACTAACATGGTTAGTGCTACTCAATATCCCTGGATACTGCTGCAATAGTCCTCGATGCTACATGGTTAGCATTGGGGCATTCTGGGTGGCAATACCCATCGCTAACCCATGGGTAGAGACAGACGTGGTAAAAGCCACGGGAACTAACCAGGCAGTGGCTCAAGGTTGCCGCTGACCAGTTAGCTTCCAGGCTGTGTGGCAAACCCAGGTATTCAATGCCAATGGCCGGATATGGCCCTGGCTTTGAATATCCGGGTTTGGCACTTAGTGACAATGGCTAGACTCTGTAATCAACACCGCCACTGAATATGGGACCCTTGGCTTTTAATTCCTCATTACGGTGACTTTCACCTGAAAGACACACATTACTCTTTATAAAATGGGGAGGGGGCTACAGTTTTCAACTGGGGGAGAAAGAGCAGTCTTCCAAGCAGCTCAAGTCTGTTTTAGTGGGAAGTGAAGGCTTTTCTCCGGACAGCAGCACAGAGGGTGATGGAGAGGAGGGAAAGGAAGAGGGAAGAGGCATGGGAAATGTCACAGTATGGGTGGCAGCAAGGGACATCTTGGGGTCAAGGGAAGGCATCAGGGGACATTTTAGATAAGGAAAGGCAGTGGAGGGATGTGTCACACAGGACAAGCAGCAGAGAGGCACTGCAGGCAGTGTTAGGTGGAGTACGTGTATAGATATGTCTTCTCAATGCTCCAGTTGGCAGGGATCTCCTCCACCCTATGACCCTTCATGTGTTTCTGCATCGCAGAGAGACTGGGGCAGAACTCAAGGCAGACAGTGCAGCGGTAGGGCGCAGCCCCATTGTGGGTGCGCAAGTGTTTGATCATAGCAGAGTAGTCCCGCGATCGCTGGTGGCAAAGGTTGCATTCAAATGGTTTCTCTCCTGTCCAGAAACAGAGAGGGTAATTTTAGAACAGGGTGCCAAGGTTAAAAGAGCAGGAAGGTGCCTATTTTTAGATGCACAGATCACGCAGAAATCGAACCTGCATGCAAGGGGTGGAGATTGCACCTATGCAGGAGCACGGTTCATGTTAGTGCATAAAGGGCACATACATGCAAATCATGACTCTGCCGATGCTCCGCCCAAACTCCTCCCCTGAGCACAAATATGTAACAACTTGCACCACACATACTTTTAGCTGTGATGTCATTTTAGAAGAAGCATATTACACATGAAAATATTTATAAAATGACCTCTGTAATGTGCTAGGGTAAATCAATATCCTTGAGCTCAGGAGGAGGTGAGGCAGCGCCACTTCCATTTCACTTCTGCGCCAGGAGGCCCCACATATATATTTTTTTGTCAATATTGGGCAAAATTGTAAGAGTTGTGGGAACACGGAGCTATGACACTATGTGTGCGCGTTTCTATGTCTATACATAGGTTACTATATTGTACACACAGGGTCATCGATATCTCTGTGTAGGAGATATAGTCTGTTTCTTCGCCCTAGCGCTATCATATCACAGTCTCCCTACCTTCCGCAAACACCTGAAACCCAGCTATTCACCGAACACTTTGGTCCCTCCACCATCAACATAGCGCATCCAAAACAGATTCACAATTGTAAATAGTTGTTTGAATACACCATCTAACTCCAAGTTTGTATATAGCACTACAGATTATAACACTTTGTATATTTTGTTAACAATTGAAACAGTTCAACATTTTGCTAACTGTTATGCCGTTCCTTGTACAACACATGTTTTCTGTAAAATGTTCTGTTCTCTGGAAACCACTTTGACTGGTGAAAAGCAGTATATAAGCCTAGCTAAATAAATCAATAAATCATATAACTTCATGTATGTAGGGAAAAAGCTGACCCAGACCTGGCTTCCACCCACTGTGTGCATGAACCTCTCCCCTGGATATGCATATTGCACTGGCGCTTGCTTCCCAGTAACTGCATGTGTTCTTCTGCCCAGTGCTGGCCCAAGGGTTTCTGCCACCCTAGGCAGAAGCCCCAGCTGTGCCGCTCCCCCAAGCACCGTGGCCCCCCCTCCCCATGCTGAGCCGTGCTTCTCTGCTGCCACTGATTCTGGCTCACTGGCGGCAGGCAGCTCACAAGCATATGGCCTGCTGGGAGTTGCTGCCGCCCGCCGCCAAAATCAGCGGCAGCAGGGTGGGGGAAGGGGGAACATCTTTGCGGTTCAGCATGGGGGAGGGTGGTGCAGCTGGATGTGTTGGGGAGCGGCAGACTATGTGTGCCGAAGCATATGACCTGCTGCCCACAGAAGTCTGCCACTCTAGGCAGCCACCTAGTGGACAGGCCGGTCCTGCCTCTGCCCCAAGACCTGTATACAGATGGGGTGGGGGAAAGCATATCCCTGTTTTTCTAGGCATATACCTATATCTATATGGTGTAAAAGGGGCTCTCTCTATTTCTCTAGTACCTGTGTGTATATGGGATGGAGGGAGAGGATATCCCTGTCCTTTAGGTCCTGTGTTTATAAAGAGTTGGAAGGGTTTCTCTGTTATATTAGTGTATATGGAGTGTTGCGTTGGGGGGTGGGGGGGGGGGGAATCCCTGTTTCCTAGTACCTGTGTTTATATGAAGTGGGGAGAGGGTTTCTCTGTGTCTGTTACACCCTGTTTCCCTAGAACCTGTGTTTATATGGAGTGGGGGAGGATTTCTCTGTTATATTTATTTATGTGTTTATTTATTTAACATCATTTTTTCCATACTGCTTTTTCCTTCATTCAACGCGGTTTATAGTAAAACATAGTAACAGTTTACATTGTTACAGGTAATGTTAACATTATAACAAGGTTACAGTTTATAGTATAACAGTTTGGCTTGGTAATAGTTACGTAGCTTGGTAACAGTATAGCATAGTTACTCACCTGTAACAGGTGTTCTCCGGGGACAGCGTGATGTCGATGCCGATGGAGCCCTCACAGAGCAAATCCCCAGCTTTCAAAGAAAGCCTTTGGGAGTTGCTACCACGCATGTGTGGTCCCCTTCCCACCCAAAGGTGCCATCTTGCTCAGTCAAATGACATAGCTAAAAGACAACAAAACAATGAAGATAAGAGGACTGCAACTCCAAGGGGAGGAGGGAGGGTTGTGAGGACTGATTCCTGCTGTCCCTGGAGAACACCTGTTGTTACAGGTGAGTAACTACACTTTCTCCGGGAACAAGCAGGAAGTCAGTCCTCACATATGGGACTCCCCAGCTACAGGCTACCATGAACCAATAGCACAAAAAAATGTCTCCCTCCACGAGAGCCGCAAGTAGTCACAATGAAATAGGACCTGGGTACAAGGAAAGTAGCACTCTGGTAGCCTGAATACAGAAGGATCGGAGGGCAGGAGTTGCCTAGACCTCAAAAAGGTTACTGAGTATAGCCTGGCCGTCAGGACTCCCTATCCAAGCAGTAATGAGCTGCGAAGGTATGAACCGAAGACTAGGTGGTGGCCTGGCAGATGTATGCCAGAGGAATGAAGCGCAGATGAGCCACTGATGCCGCCATTGCCCTGACCTTGTGAGCCGTGACATGGCCCTCCAATAGAAGCTTTGCTTTCTCATAAGTCCAGGCAATACAGTATGCCACGCAAGTGGACAGTGTATGCTTGGTTACTGCCTCCCCCAGCTTACTGGGGTCGTAGGAAACAAAAAGCTGAGAGGCTTTCTGGTGGCCTTGAGTATGTTGAATGTAGAAGGACAAGGCCCTCTTACAGTCCAGGGTATGGAGGACCGCATCAGCCCGACCAGCGTGAGGTCTGGGAAAGAAGGTAGGGAGGACCATCTCCTGGTTGAGGTGGAATGAGGACACCACCTTTGGAAGGAACTTTCAGTGTGTGCAAAGCACCACCCTATTCTTGTAGAACCTGGTATAGGGCCTCTCTGCCATGAGGGCCTGAAGCTCACTCACCCTTCGGGCAGAGGTGAGTGCGACAAGGAAAACCACCTTCAAGGAGAAATAATGGAGGTGACACGTAGCCATCGGTTCGACAGGCATCAAGGTGAGCCGCCCCAACGCCACATTGAGATCCCATTCGGTCGCCAGAGAGCGGACCAGGGGCTTAGACAGGAGTAGGCTTTTAAGGAACCAGGACATCACTGGGTGAGCTGAGTGGGGCTTCCCGTCCACCTGGTGGTGGTTCGCTGCTAGGGCACTGAGATGCACTCTGACGAAGTTGGACTTGAGCCCCATACTGGAGAGGTGGAGAAGGTATTGCAACACCATAACCACCAGGCAAGAAAAGGGGTTGACCCCCCATTCAGCACACCAAAGCACAAACTTGTGCCACTTAAAAGCATAAGCCTGTCTGGTAGACGCTCTGCATGAAGCCAGCAAAACATCCTCTACGTCCCTTGGAAGTAGGAGCAGAGCTAGTGACACCCTCTCAGCAGCCACACTGTCAGCGAAAGGGAGCTGAGGTTGGGGTGCAGGAGAGAGCCCCCCTCCTGGGAAAGGAGTGCAGAGCTGTCCTCAAGGGGATGGGGGCCTCCACCGCTAGCTGCAGGAGGAGTGGCGAACATGGTTGCTGAGGCCATTGTGGGGCTATCAGAATGACTGAAGCTCTGTCGCAAAGAAACTTGAACAGAGTCTTGGCGATCAGAGGTGTCGGAGGAAACACATACAGAAGACCCACCGACCATGAGATTAGGAAAGCATCGGCAGCCACCCTGGCAGGGTGTGGCTGCCTTGAGCAGAAGCGGGGTAACTGGTGATTGTCCGGGCTGGCAAACAGGTCCATCACCGGTTCACCCCAGATCTGGAAAAGCCCGCGGGCCACTTCTGGGTCAGCTGTCACTCATGCGGCTGGAGCAGTCTGCTGAGTCTATCGGCCAGCCAGTTGTTCTGACCCGGCAGGTACACTGTCCTGAGGAGAATGACCTGCCAGACTGCGTAAGAGCACAAGTCCAGGGCTTCCCGACAGAGGGCATGGGATCCCGTGCCCCCATGTTTGTTTACATAGAACATGGCGACCTGTGGCTCAGGGACCGTCGGAACGCCTTTAGGGCGAGATGGATTGTACATAGTTCCAACAGATTGATCTGTTGAGATGTTCAGCACTCTCGTCTGGGGACCAAATGCCCTGGGTATGGTACCCCTGGCAGTGGGCTTCCCAGCCTAGTAGGGAGGCATCTGCGGTGAGCACCCTCCAAGTGATGGGGCGAGAGCCACCAGTTCAGGGACTGTGCCAGGCGCTTGGTCACTTTGACTCTGTCCTGGAGATGTCCTGTGGTCTGGGCAATTCACATGTGGAAGTGGGCATCTGGAATGACATGGAGGTCATATACCTGAGGAGGCGCAACAGGTGTCTTGTTGGCACTGAGGGACAGTGCTGTATGTCTTTGGCTAGC
The DNA here is from genome assembly GCA_033557465.1 of Ichthyophis bannanicus. Classification (NCBI taxonomy): domain Eukaryota; kingdom Metazoa; phylum Chordata; class Amphibia; order Gymnophiona; family Ichthyophiidae; genus Ichthyophis; species Ichthyophis bannanicus. The sequence goes on from CM066044.1 coordinate 259,965,339, forward strand.
GCCATGAGCCTGCCTACCCTGTCTGCAGGCAGGAAGGCCTTCAACTGAAGGGTATTGATCCTTGCCCCAATAAATTCCAGCTCTTGAGTCGGGCGAAGGCTGGACTTGGGGTAGTTGATAACGAAAACTAAGTGCAGAAGGACCTGGGTGGTGCATGCCATGGTCTTATAATGCCATGGTATTATAATGCCTCTATATCGTTCCATGGTGAGACCGCACCTTGAATATTGTGTGCAATTCTGGTCGCCGTATCTTAAAAAGGATATAGCGATTTTAGAAAAGGTTCAGAGAAGAGCCACCAAAATGGTAAAGGGGATGGAAGGCTACTCCTATGAAGAAAGGCTAAAAAGGTTGGGGCTCTTTAGCCTGGAGAAGAGACGGCTGAGGGGAGATATGATAGAAGTCTATAAATTAATGAACGGAGTGGAACGGGTAAATGTAGATCGATTGTTTACCTTATCAGAATATGGAAAGACTAGGGGACATGCAATGAAGCTACAGGGTAAACTATTTAAGACTAATAAAAGAAAATATTTTTTCACTCAACGTGTAATCAAACTCTGGAATTTGTTACCGGAGGATGTAGTAAAGGCTGTTAGTGTAGCTGGGTTTAAAAAAGGTTTGGACAAGTTCCTGGAGGAAAGGTCCATAAACCATTATTAAGAAGGGACCCAGGATATCAATGCTTGAACCAGTACAAGCATTGTGGAACCTGTGTCCCTTGGGGAAACTGCTAGGTACGTATGACCTAGATTGGCCACTGTTGGAAACAGAATGCTGGGCTTGATGGACCTTGGTCTGACCCAGTATGGCATATCTTATGTTCTTATGTCTGCTGCACCTTGGGGGCTGTCATGCCCCTGATGAGACAGTCATCGAGATAGGGGAAGATGAAGAACCCTTGAAGCCTGAGAAAGGCGGCGACCACCGCCAGGCACTTTGTGAATACCCTGGGGGCAGAGGCGAGGCAAAAGGGAAGCACTCTGCATTGAAAATGATGGCCCCCCACCACAAAGCATAGGTATTGCCTGTGGTTTGGGTGGGTTAGGATGTGTGTATAGGCATCCTTTAAATCTAAGGAGCATAGTCAGTCTCCCTGGCAGAGGTAAGGCAGCAATGTTCAAAGGGAGAGCATCTTGAACTTCTCTCTCAGCAGGAATTTGTTGAGATTGTGGAGGTCGAGGATGGGACTTAGGCCCCCTGTCCTCTTTGGCACAAGTAAGTGCCTGGAGTAGAACCCCTTGCCCTTGAGATGGTGGGGCACTGGTTCCACTGCTCGGTCCTCGAGAAGACCTGCCAACTCCTTCAAAAGAAGGTCTCAGTGAAGGGGAGACCGGAAGGGCTCTCCGGGGAAATAGTGTGGAGGCACTTCAGCTAGGTAGAGGAGGTAACCCTCCTTGATCACCTGTAATGCCCAGGAATCGGTGGTGATAGTTCCCCACCTGTGGGCATACAGGGTAGGCTGACCTCCTGTGGGCTACCAAGCTCCGGTTGCGAGAGGGGCCATGCTGCAGGAGTCAAAAGCTCCCTGCAGGCTGGGATGAAGCTAGATCCTGGGGCTTGGGAGTCTTCTGCTTATGCAGGCCATGGCCCTGTCCCTTGGCCTGCTGTCCCTTCTAGGGAGCTGTAGGGGCCTGGTATGGGGGGCAGTTTCGGTAAGCAGTGGACTGCCTCAGGTAAAAGGGCTTTTTACCCGAGCCCTTTTTTCGAGAAAGGGCAGAGGTCTGCTTAGAGAGCCTAGTCCTCGTCATGAACTCAGATTCCAGTTCAGCGGCCTTGTCGGTTATTGGTTTGGCAGAGGTTCTCCCCCCGGTATGGGACATTGACCAACTTGTTTTGCACCCATTGTTTGAGATCCGACGACTGTAGCCAAGCTTGGCAGCATGCACCAATGCCCGCTGCGGCTACCCTGGCCGCCAAATCAAACCCGTCGTAGGCCGCCCAAGACATGAACTTGGAGCATTCACCGTCAGCTTTGGAGAGGCCCCTGAAGTGCTGCAAAGGCTCCTCGGAGAGACCAGCTGAGAACCCAGCAATCTCCTTTGCCAGGTCTCTCAGGTACATGCCCATGTACAGCTGGCAGGCCTGGATCCGGCAATTCAGCATCGTGCCCTGGTAACACTTCCTGCTGAGGGCATCCAAGATGCGGGCCTCCCTGCCGGGTGGCACCAAGGAGTGCATCTTCTGACTTTTCAGTTGACGCATAGCTGACTCCACCACCATGGAGCTGTGCGGCAGTTGAGACTTCTGAAACCCAGGACTCCGGCAGATCTGATACATAGAGTCGAGCTGCTTGCTGATTGCTGGCGTCTCCCACATGTGGAGCATAAGTTGTTCCAGGATAGGAGGAATGGGCACCATGAAGGTCTGCCTCGTACTGGAGGATCTCGAGTTTGTTGGCTTGAGGATCCTCCTCGGACTCTGTCAGGAAAGCCAAAACCTTGGACATATCCCAAACGAAGTCCCAAAACCCCATGTCCTCCGGCGGGAACCTTCTCTGAGGCTCTGATATCGGGGAATCAGATGGGACATCCCGGTGATGATGACTGTCCAGTGACTCCTCATCCTCGGACTCCCAAGTGGAGGCCTCCGAGGAAGACTCGTGGCACTCTTAGGGTCTCGGTGGGCCCAGCGCCATCCGCCCCGATGCTCGCTGGGTTGCCGGTGATGACCTCGGTCCCGATGAACGGGAGGCCAAGCGTGACCTCAGCCAAGGATCTACTCAGGCCCTCAAGGCTTCGAGGATCGGCTCAGCCTCCAGGGTCGACTTCGACGTCGAACACCTGGTGGCCGGGATGGAGGAACCAGACATGCGGGATATCAATGCCTGCTGCTGCTTCAGGAAGGCAGTGACATTGCGCTCCAAGGACACCATCCTGGACATCAGTTCTGGAGGCTTCATAGCCTTCAGCTCGGGCACTGATGTGCTCAGGTCCGAAGCCGGTTCCCCCGGAGGGGAGTCCTCGACTAGGATACAATGTACTTGCCAAGTCTGGTCCATGACCGGGTCTTTTTGAGGAACCTTGGCTGGGCGCTCCTTCTCCGATACCTCGGGCAGGCGCTCAGGACTCTACAACCGGCCCCACGAGGAATCTGGCCATTCCGAGCCATCCAGAGACGCCGTCTTTGAGGATTTCTTCCTTCTTTTCGGTTCCCTCGATGGAGATCCCCTCTCCGAGGACTCTCAATGATGCTTGGGTTCGGAATGCTCCTCCCGAGGTGTGAAGGCCTCAGACGAGGTCCTGGCTCTGAGAAGCATGGAGGAATCAGGAAACGTTTTAGCATGCTGCTGCTGGCGGCTTCTCAAGGCCTTCGAGGACATCTTTTTGCACAGGCCACAGACCGCCAGGTCATGGTCCGGGCCGAGGCACTGGAGGCAGCAGTCATGCATATCCGTGAGGGATATGATCTTCCTGCACCGATCGCACTTTTTAAACCCACGGGTAGCCATGGGGGGGAAAAAGAACCCCAGCAAGGTCAAAGACCCTTCGAGCTGCCAGCGAGGGGAAAAAGATGCGAAGACGCCCAAGAGAGAAAAAAATAAAAAAACAGAAAAAAAATAGAAAAGGGGCTGGCCCGATACCGGGGTCAGGCAGGAAAGGTACCGGTGCGAAACCGGAAACAGCCAAGAGGCAGAAAAAAAATCAACTTTTTCCGGGACAGAAACAGACTACGTCTGATGGGCTCTGTGGAAAAAAGGAGACTGAGCAAGATAGCACCTTTGGGCGGGAAAGGGACCATGCATGCGTGGTAGCAACTCCCAAAGGCTTTCTTTAAAAGCTGGAGATTTGATCCGTGCGGGCTCCGTCAGTGTCAACATCACCCATATGTGAAGACTGACTTCCTGCTTGTTCCCGGAGAAAACGTATGTACATAATAACTTGATGAGGGAGTGGGATGCATAACTTTAATAACTTAGAGAGGGAGTGGGATATCAGAGTGACATGAACTGCGATGTTACCATAAAGTAGGGTAGTTGGGGTCTATAAGATGGAATAGTGGGGTGTTAAGATGTTTTTAGTACTTGAAGTGCTATGTTATTGTTCCAAAATGCTCAATGTACAGGAAAGATTTCAACTTTTTTTCTGAAGTCTTTGATGTCCTTCATGTCTGATGTCCTGTGGGAGGCAGTTCCATAATGCAGGTGTAGCTAGGAAGGAATTTGTTGGGATTTTGTGTGGACGTTTGGTGCAACGATCTGATTTTTATTGATGGTTCTCCTGGGTCAGAATTTAGGGTTTTTGGTGACTGACGTCTGTAGCACATCTAGAGTGATATTGTGTAATATTTCAAATATGGTGAGACATGTCTTGTACTTGGTGCATGGGTAGCCATTGTAGTTGATTCAATAGGGGTATTATGTGATCATGTTTAGTTGATCCTGTGATGATGCAGGCTGCCGTGTTTTGGGCCATTTGCAGTGGTTGAACGGAATGCTTTGGGAGGTCTTGATATATTATGTTACAGTAATCCAGAACTGGTGTTATAGTGGCTTGGCAGATGATACAGAAGTCATTTTGATTGAGCAGTGGTTTCAGCTTTTGGATGATTTTTATTTTATGGTATTCATTCTTTGTGGTTTTATTTGTTTGCGATTGCAGGTTGAGATTTTGATTGAGTGTGATTCCCAGATATTTCACTTCATTCTTAACTGTTATGTTGCCATATGTTAGTTTTATTTTATTTTATTTTATTTATTTATTTATATTCTCTTATATACCGCGCTATTCTGCATCAGTGCGGTTTACATTAAACAAACTGAAATTACATTGAACAGGGCATTATAACTTGGAGATAACTATTTTACAGGGAACATGGGCTATGGAGGGTTAAGTGGCTTGCCCAAGACCACAAGGAGCACCTGTGGGACTAGAAACCCCAGTCCTTCCGGCCCAAGGTTGCTGTTCTAGTGGGATGGAAGGAGGTGGGATGAATGTTGTGTTTCTAGTGATATGAAGCACCTCTTTTTTTTTGTAGTTGATATTCAAGTTCATGTGGTCATTGCTTCTACGCATTTGGTTAAAATAGAATAATCAGGTTTGCTTGTATTGAATAGGGGTGTAGATCATCATGTCATCTGCATATAATCGGTATTGGATGTTTTGAGAGTTTTTTAATGTCACAGATGGGTTGTGTATATATATATAAGTTGAACAGTAACAAGGAGATGGATGAGCCTCATGGGATGCCCTGGTGTAATGTGATTGGTGTAGATTTGTTTTGCTCGTCCTTGACTTGCAGCTGTCAGTTGTTTAGATAGGATTGGAACCATTTGATCATATAATTGTGGAGGCCTATTCCTCTTAGTCGTTGTAGTAGTATATTGTGGGAAACTATTGAAAGCAGTGGATACATCTAAGAATATAAGGATGATGCTGGTCTTGATGTCGTCTATGCTTTTTATGATACTGTCGAGGAGGGATGGAAACAGGATTTCTACAATATAGTTGAGTTTGAAACCTTGCTGATGGGGGTCCATTGGAGCATGTAGGTTCATGTGCTCTTATTGCTGTTGATGTACTGTTTTCTTTATTATTTTAGCAATGAGTGGTAGGCTGGAGATTGGACAGTATGCTGAGGGGTCATTTGGATCAAAAGAGGTATTTAAGGATAGGTTTTATGGTAGCTTGTTTTAGTGTTTGAGGCATGTATCCTTGTGTAAGGGATATTTGGGTCATTTTTTTGTATAAATGGACTTAATTCCTTTCTGTTTGCTTTAATCCAAGACATAAGGTATGGATCAGCTCGGGATGTGATGGTGTTCAGGATAGCGATGATATGTTCTATTTGCTCTGTGGTTGGAATGTGGAAATTGCCCCATGATTCGCTGGTCTTGAGGTTCGTTGTGTGTGTGGCTATTGGTGGTTGAGCAATAGCTGGGATATGTTTGTGTTTTTCCATTAGGAAGTTAGCCATTTATTGTGGATGTATGTCCCCTCCTTTTCCTTGTGTGGGCTCTTTAATGAGTGCCTTTTTATATCAAATAACTCTCTAGGTTTGTTGACAGCTTTCATAATAAGGTTTGTGTGGTATTCTCTTTAGATTTGTTGATTAATTCATTGTGATCATTTTGCTTGTTTCTGTATTGTTGAAGGGATATCTTGATTGTATTGTGTCTCCATTTTCTTTCTAATCTCCTTAATGTCGTCTTTGCTTCTTTTATTTTGTTTGAGTACCAAGGCAAGGAGTGGTTTCTGTAAGTTGTCTTGTTCTTCTTAAGTGGTGCTGCTGGCGGTGTTTGAAATGGTGTCATTCCAGTTATTGATTATGTTATCGAAGTCCGTTATAATTTGGGGTAATCTTGGTAAGACTTCTTGCAGGAATATCTGTTAAATCTTTGAACCTTCTATAATGCTGTTTTTCCTGAATGGGAGTAGTTGCGTTGATGTTTAGGTCAAATATTATCATGTGGTGGTCGGACCAGGGAACTGGCATTGTTGTAGGGTAAGATATGGTGTTGTACTCGAGAATTTGGTTGGGGATAAAGACGAGGTCGAGGGTATTCCCTTGTTGGTGTGTGGATGTGTTTATGATTTGCATATATTGAAGCAATTCCATGGCTTTCAGGAATGAATTGGCTTCCTTACTGAGTGATGAAGGGAGGTTTAATTCCCCAAGTGTAATTAGCAATTGATGTGGTGAGGTGTAAGCGCATATTGACTCCAAGAGTGTGGATAATACTACTGCTACTACTACTACTACTGAACATTTCTATAGCGCTACAAGACATACACAGCGCTGCATAGACACATGTAAAAGATGGTCCTTGCTCATCAGAGCATACAATCTAGTCAAGACAGATAACACAGTAGTTGTAGACATGGGATACAGCTAGGGGGGATCGTAAGGAAGCACAAAGGAGATCAAGTGAGTCAAGATCCAAAAGTGGCAGTGAAGAGGTGAGTTTTCAGCCTGGATTTGAAAAGGGTCAGAGAAGGCACAGACTCAGGCACAGAAGTACAGACTCAGGTAATTTGTTCCAGGCATAAGGAGCAGCAAGGTGAAAGGAGCGGTCTGGAGTTAGCAATAGAAGAGAAGGGCACAGATAGAAGCGATTTGCCAGAAGAGTGGTGTTCCTAAGGAGGGGTGTAGGGATAGATAAGAGAGGAAAGGTAGTGAGGAGCTGCAGAGTTCATGCACTTATAGATCAGCAGGAGAAGTTTAAACTGGATGTGGAAATGGATAGGGAGCCAATGAAGTGACTTGAGAAGAGGGGTAATATGAGCATGATGAGGCTGGTGAAAAATTAGCCGCACAGCAGAGTGTTAGACAGATTGAAGGGGAGAGAGATGATTCAGAGGGAGACCAGCAAGGAGTAGGTTAAAATACTCTAGACGGGAGGTGACTAAGGAGTGGATAAGTGTCTTAGTAGTGTGTTCAGAAAGGAATTGATACATTTTCTTGATGTAAAGAAAGAAATGGCAAGTTTCAGCTATCAGTTGCATGTGTCTGGAGAAGGAGAAAGAGGAGTCAAAGACGACCCCAAGGTTGCGCGCTGAGACAGGGAGGAGTATAGAGTAATCCACAGAGATAGAGAAAGGAGAAAGGGGAGAGGAGAGTTTTGGGGGAAAAATAAGCAGCTCAGTTTTGGCTATGTTCAATTTCAAGCAGCGGTGAGACATCCAAGCAGCAATGTCCGAAAGTCAGGCAGAAATCCTGGCCTGGATTGCCAGAGAGATTTCAGGTATAGAGAGGTAGATCTGGGAGTCATCAGCATAAAGATGGTACTGAAAGCCATGAGTGCACCAGGGACTGGTATAGAGAGAGAAAAGGAGTGGACCCAGAACAGATCCTTGGGGTACACCAACTGAATGCAGGATAGTAGTAGAGGAGGATCCACCAGAACAAACACTGAAAGAATGATGGGAGAGAACCAGGCTAGCACAGAGCCTTTAAAACCAAGCAAGAGGAAGGTGTCAAGGAGAAGGTTGTGGTCAACAGTGTCAAAAGCAGCAGAAAGGTTAAGAAGGATGAGGATTGAGTAAAGGCCCTTGAATTTTGCCAGGAAGAGGTCACTGGAGACTTTGGCAAGAGCCAGTTTGGTAGAATGTAAAGGATGAAAGCCAGATTGTAGAAGATCCAGAAGGGCTTGAGAGGAGAGAAAGTCGAGGCAACGGCAGTGAACCGCACATTCAAGTAGTTTAGAAATGAAGAGGAGGAGGGAGATGTGTCAACAGTGAGAAGGACAATTAGGGTCTAGTGAAGGTTTCTTGAGGAAAGGAGTGATCACAGCATGCTTGAAGGCTGCAGGAAAAGTTGCAGTGGAGAGCGATAGATTGAGAATATGAGAGATGGAAGGGACTACAGTGAAGGAGATAGAGTTAAGGAGACGGGTGGGAATAGAATCTGAAGAGCAGGTAGTGAGTTTGGATGAGGAAAGAAGTTGAGTGGTTTCCTCCTCAGAGATCATAGAAAAGGAACAAAGGGTAGCAAAGATAGGAGGGAAAACTGGATGTGGAGGAGGAGGAGGAGGAGTAGCTGACCTCGTGGGGAATTGAAGTGTGATCTTGTGGATTTTGTCATGGAAGTAGTCAGCCAGGGTTTGGGCAGAAAGGGAGGGAGGGGCCGGAGGCAGAGGTATCTTGAGAAGAAAGTTGAGTTGTAAAAAGACGTTGAGGGTCAGAGGCAAGAGAATTCATCTGCCTTGGAATATGGGGCAGTGTATACTACTGGTGTGATTTGATTTAGGATGACGTTATCTGTGTCCATTAACCAGGATTCCATTATGCACATTATGTCAATTTGATTGTCACATTGGTAGTCGGTTATGATGTTTATTTTATTTCTCACAGAACAGGCGTTGATTAGTGCACATCTTATGAGTGCATTAAGTAGTGGATTGCCATTGAGAGTGTATGGCTGTGGGGTAGTTTTTATGTGTATGAGTCTCTGGGGTCTTCTGTATGGTGATTTTTGGATGTGTTGCTTTGATGAGGAAAGTTGCATATCATTTAAAATGGGCATGATGAGGGTGATGGCTTGTGGTGGGATAGCTCCTATGTAGATTAGGAGGTGCTGTAGCAGTAGTGGAATTAGTATAGGGTTTCAGTAGAGTATCATGTTGTTGTTACTGTTATTGTTACTTGCTTTTAATTTATTGATCTAGATATAGCTGTCATGATACTTGGAGTCTTGTGGGTGGTTGTAACTGAGAGCACTGATTTCTGTGAGCTTGTGAGTTTTTGCTTTGGTGTGATGCCAGTGAGCAGTTGAGTGTTTGTATAACTTCTATATGTAATGCTGTTGCGGCTGCAGCACTTACCTTAGGCTTTGTATAAATTTGAGTGGTTCTTCTTGTTTAGTTCCCTCCATGTCCACTTCAAGGGCCACATCTAAGGCCCCTTTGGCATGCCCCTAAGGCGCGGGCACGCTTGCAGCGTGTTTGAATTTAAAGGGCTCCCGGCCCCGGGCAGGCTCTTCAGCATGGGGGAAGAGCTTACCTCCCTTCCATGCTCACTGTCAGGGTCCCGATGTATGGCGGTTGCAGGCTGGTGAGAAAGGGCCCTGGATTGTTTCTCCTGCAGCATGTTTGAATTTAAAGGGCTTTGGCCTTTGGAGTTTTGGGCAGGGGAATCCCTGTTTCCCTGGAACCTGTGCTTATATGGAGTGGGAGAGGGATTCTTTGTTTCCCTGTTACATGAGTATATATGGAAGGGGGGTGAGGGATCCCTGTTTTCCTGGTACCTGTGCTTATATGGAGTGGGAGAGGGATTCTTTGTTTCCCTGTTACATGAGTATATATGGAAGGGGGGTGAGGGATCCCTGTTTTCCTGGTACCTGTGTGCACACGGAGGTGTGTCTCCAGCTGGTGCTTGAGGCTGAACTTCTTCCCGCATTCGTTACATTCATATGGCTTCTCTCCAGTATGGACACGCTTGTGATTTCTTAGCAAAATTTCATCTCGAAAGTATCGCCCACAAAATTCACACTCATGATGGTTACCTAGAAGAGAGGGGGTAGTGGTGAGGGGAGAAAGACAGAGGGAAAGGTGAAAGAGAAAGAAAAAGAAAAGAGAAGAAAACAGAGGATGAAGAAAGTAAGAGACAGAAAAGAGAGATGAGAGGCAGGGTGAGAGAAGACAGGAAAGACAAATAGAAAAGAGGATAGAGGAAAAAATAAAACATAGAATGGGAAGAGAAAAAGAGAAAATGTGAAGGTTTTCTTTAGATGTACTTAAAGGAAGAAATGGATAAAATAGACCTTACCTGCTAATTTGCTTTCCTTAAGTCCTTCCAGTCCGGTCGAGATGCATGGGTTATCTCCCCTAACCAGCAGCTGGAGACTGAACATGTCAGGTCTTGATGATGTCATGCTAGAAAGAGCAATGAGCACCACCCACCCAACAGGTATATTCTGTTGACAAAGCAGACTCCCAAGAACAACAATCACTAATATATAGTAATTAACACAAGTTCTGTGTGTTTTATTGTTTTATGTTTTTTGTAAATAACAAATGAGGAAAAACTCTTAGGTAAAGCTCCTGAGAGAACCCAGCGTACTGGAGCTGAACCAGATTCTATTTGGAATCCCCGAAAGCACAAGTGAGGCAACCAGAAACACTCACCTGGATAACTGAAATGAAATGCTGTATTCTTTTCTATCCGGGTTCACTTCAGATGAACGGCAGGATGTTCCAAAGGGCAGGTTCTGGGCTGGACTGGAGGGACTCAAGGAAAGCAAATTAGCAGGTAAGGTCTAATTTATCCTTCCTTATCATCCCTCTAGTCCAGTCCAGACACGTGGGATGTACCATAGCAGTACTAGACCAGGGCGGGACCCACAAGTCAGGCCTGTAAAACCGTGGCCCTGAAATGTGCATCCCCCGATGCTTGCACATCTATTCAATAGTGGCAGATGAAGGTATGGAGAGAGGACCATGTTGCTGTCCTGCAGATATCCACCAGAGGGACAAGACCGAATTCTGCCCACGAAGCAGCTTGAGCCTTGGTCAAGTGAGTGTGCAACTCCCACAGAACATGTTTCCCTTTAAGTAAATATGCCAATACTATTGTCTGACAAGTCCTGCCTGTGGTGAATCCATGCTGCTTCAGATCCAGTAATCCATTGTACTCCAGAAACCTCACTATTTTCTCTTTCAGCAGCGATTCCAATAATTTACTCACCACCGAGGTTAAATTAACTGGCCTGTAATTTTCATCCACATTCTTACTTCCACTTTTGTGTAAAGACAGCACATGAGCCTCTCTCCAGTCTTCTGGCACCACTCCCGACTCCAAGGAGGCATTGAAAAGGTCAGTCAGTGGAGCTGCTAGAACGTCCCCAAGTTCCCTTAGTATTCTCAGGTGTATCCCATCTGGTCCCATCACTTTGTCTACTTTTTGTTTAGCTACTTTCTCATGAACACAGTCTTCTGAAAATTGTTCATGTTTATGGGTGTTTTCTGAGATCCTGCTCCTGGTTCTTCATCTGTGAACACAGAACAGAAATATTTGTTAAGCAATTCCGCTTTATCCTCATCAGCTTCTACATATTCCTCCCCTTAACCCTTGAGTCTAATACCACTTTTGCCCTTCCTCTTCTCACTAACATATCTGAAAAATATCTTATCCCCCCATTTTATTGCATTGGCTAATTCCTCCTCTTTTTGAACCGTTGCTTTCCTGACTACTTTGTAGCTTCTCTACGTTTTTCCAAATATAGATGCCTGTCTTCCTCTCTCTGTGATCTCTTGTATTTCATGAAAGCCTCCCTCTTTTTCTTCACCTTTTCAGCTACTTCTTTCGAAAACCATAGAGGTCTCCTTTTCCTTTTGCCTTTATTTACCATTTTAACAAAAAGGTTGGTTGCCCTTAAAATATTCCCTTTCAGTTTTGCCCACTGTTTTTCTACATCCCCCAGGTATTCCCATCCCGCTAACGAATCCCTGAGGTATTGTCCCATCTTTGCAAAGTTAGTTTTCCTAAAATCTAAGACCCTCACTTTTGAATGGATTTTAGCAGCCCTAGTCCAAATACTGAACCACACTATCTAGTGATCACTGGATGCAAAATGATCTCCCACTATAGGATCAGAAACACATTCACTATTGGCAAGCACCAAGTCCAGTATGACCCCTTCATATGTGGGTTCTGTTACCAGTTGCCTGAATAGTTTTCCCTGTAGAGAATCCAGGATCCCCTCACTTCTAGATGACACTGCAGCAGGGATGTGCAAGTCAACATCTGGCATATTGAATCAGTAGCACTTCCCCTTTCCTGGCAATGCTGCATATGTCTTCAATGTCCACTTCTTCTCCCTGTGAGGGAGGTCTTTATATTACGCCAATACAAATACATTTCTCTTTCCTTCTTTCTAATTTAACCCACAGTACCTCCTCTCTCCCTTTTAAACCTTGTGTTTCCATAGCTTTAATATTATTTTTTACATATAGTGCTACTCCTCTTCCCCTTCTTCCTACCCTGTCCTTTCTAAATAAAGTATAGCCTGGTATTGTTACCTCCCAGTCATGGTTGTCCATGAACCATGTCTCTGTCACTGCCACTAAATCCAAGTCAGCCTCTCTCATTAAAGCCTCAAGATCTGGGATATTATTTCCCATTCTACAGGCATTTATACACACTGCTTTCCATATGTTGTCCTTTTTACCCATTTCCATAAAGGTATTTAATGTTTCACTTACCTGAGGACTTTCACTTACCTGGGGCTTACTTCACCCATTCCCAATGAATCTAATTTAAAGCCCTCTTCAGTAGGTTAGCCAGTCTGTTATTGAAGAAACGTAGATCCTTCTTGGACAGATGGATGCCATCTTTGCTCTGCAACCCTTGGAACAGAATCCCATGGTCTAGGAAACCAAAACACTCTCGATGACACCATTCACGCAGCCATGCATTTATCTCCAGGATGCAAGCTTCTCTGCCTTGGCCTTTACCCTCAACAGGGAGGATTGAAGAGAACACCACCTGCACCCCTATCTGCTTCACCCTCTGTCCCAGAGCCATGAAGTCACTTTGATATTCTCAGAGGGATACCTGGCAGTATCATTTGTGCTGACATGGATGAGCAACATTGGGTAATAGTTAGTGGGCTAGATGAGTCTTGGCAAACTCTCCATAACATCTCGTATTTTGGCATCTGGCAGACAGCATTCCTCCCTGGACATCGAGTCTGGTCGGCAGATGGATGCCTCAGTACTCCTCAGAAGTGAGTCACCAACCACCACTACCCTTCGCTTCCTTGTGGTCACTGATTCTGAAGTTTTGGGGTGCTCAAGCTCTGGTTCTTCCCTTTCCAGGGATGCTTTCACCTCCTCCACTTCCAGGGCTGCATAATGGTTCTTCAATTTAAGGGGTTGGAATCTAGAGCAACACCCAAGTAACAGATTGTGTCAACTAAGGGGATAGAAGAGTTGGGGTGGGAAGGCGCCAAGGCTGGAGGGGGACTGCCAAAAGTAAACCAAATTGTTGTAGACTTATTAAGACTGAGATGTAGAAAATTGTCTGAGAACCAAGATGACATAGCGGAGAGACAGGCACTTAGAGACAAAAGATCTGGGGACACTGGGCTGGTATGGTGAAGAAGAAATATCTTGTCAGTATAATAGTGTGCAGAAATGTCATGCTGTTGAACCAAAAGAGTTAACAAAATTAGGAAAATGTTGAATAGAAGAGGGGCCTTAACAGAACTCTGGCAGATATTGCAAAGGAGTGACCGGGATGAGGAAGAGCAAGTACCAAAAGAAACAGAGAAAAAGCACTGTGCCAAAATGAACAAAACCACTTTAACACTGATCCCTGAAATCAAAGACTGAAGAAAGGTCTAGAGAAATCGCCACTGAAATATCACCACGATCATGTGGCGAAAGAGGCAATGGTGAACCAAGGAAAAAGTGGGAGACTGTAGATCATCTGGGAAAGGATCAGGAATGGTAGTGGGATTCAGGGCTGGGGGGTCAAGGGTGAGGGGAAAAGGGCAATTAAGGGCAAGCGCCAGTGGACCGGAGAGCTTGAACTTTATTGAAAAAGTGGTCAGTGAGGAGATGCGGAGATGGGGGAACATGGGATGGAGGGGGTGAGCTGCAGTGGACAGAGTGGAAAGTGTAGCTAGAACTGAGTATAGCCATCAAGAGGAATTGGTGGAAGAAGAGATGAGATTAGAATAGTAATTTCTCTTAGCAGTATGAAGAATAGAGTGGTATTGGTAATGAAGATCTTTGAAGGGAAGCTGAGGAGGGTCGCCTGCACCACAGGCATTCCGTCCGGTGGAGGTGACGGCGCTAGAGGTGGAGACCATGATAGAAGAAGGGGTGGGATTGTTTGGAGCGGTGAACACAGGACCGAAGTGGGGCAGTGACATTGAGAGTGGAAATTAACAACGAAAACCATAGTTGGCCCTGGGAATTGACAGACAGTGATGTAAAATCCAATAGGAAAATGGAATCAGCGGGAGGGAAACTTTCTAAGGTGTGAATGGAGAGGTCACAGCTGAGAGTTGAAGTTAAGTGAGAAGACCTGTTTTGTATAGGGGAAATTATAGCTAAGGAAAAATGACAAATGAAGAGAATGCAAAAATGATCTGACCATGGGACTGGAAAAGAAGTAAAGGCTGGGAGAGCTGAGCGGAATGAAGGGGAGACAAGAACAAGGTTAAGGATCTGGCCGGCAGCATGAGTTGGAAACAAAACTAGCTGCAGGTCCTTCTCTATGAACAAATGGCCAACAGAAACACTGCTTTCAAGGTCAAATCCTTCACTGTAGCCTGTGATAAAGGCTCAAAGGGAACAGCGATAAGGACCAACAATACCAGATTGAGATCCCATGGTGGAATCAAGGGCCACAGCGATGGATGGAGTTGTTTCACCACCCACAGAAAGTGGTCCACATCTGGATGGGTAGCTAAGGACACCCCCTGCACCCATCCTTGGTAACATGTGAGAGCAGCCACATGCATGTGCAGGGAATTTAAAGAAAATCCTTTTTCCAAGCCAGCATGAAGGAAGGCCAAAATCTCCGGCACCAAGGTTGACATTGCTCTACATCCATTGCCCATATACCAGTCCTCAAAAATTGCCATACATGCATGTAGGACAGTGATGTTGAATGCTTTTGGGCTCTGAGGAGGGTTGCAATAACCGGAGCCAGGTAGCCCTTCTTCCTCAACTGAGCCCTCTCAAGTGCCAAGCCGTCAGCGAGAATTGATCCACCTGTGGCATGAGGATTGGGCCCTATTTTAACAGATTGGGATCAGACTGAAGGTACCACAGACGGTCCACCACTAGTCTGACCAGATCGGCATACCATGGCCTCCATAGCCAGTTGGGTGCCTCTAGAATTGCAGCATGGGCCTTTATCCGGCCGATAAGAGGCCAGGGTGGGAAGGCATACAGAAGACCACCCCTCAGCCATGCTTGTACTAGGGCATCCAAGCTCTCAGACATCGACTCCTGGTATCGACTGAAAAAGCGGGACACTTTGGCATTGCTGGCTGTTGCCATCAGATCCATGATCAGGGCACCTCAGTGATGGACAATGCCCTCCAACACAGCTGTGTCGAGAACCCATTCCCCTGGATCAAGCTGGTGGCAACTGAGGAAATTGGTTTGCACATTCTCCTTTTTAGCTATGTGGGCTGCCAAGAGAGACAGAAGGTTTGCTGCCACCCACAGAAATATGGGACTTATTTCATCCTCCAGGGTCATGCTGCCTGTCCCCCCTTGATAGCTGATGTACGTCACCATGGTGGCATTGTCTGAGAATACTCTTACCGCTCATTGATGAAGTAGAGAACAAAAGAACTAGAGTGCTAAGAACTCCGCTCTCATTTCCAACAGGTTGATGGACCACATGCTCTACTGTGGTGTCCAATGGCCCTGGGTAATATTCAACTCGCAATGAGCCCCACTAGCTGGTGAGGCTCGAATCCGTGGTCAGCATTCTCCATTCAGGACTTTCCAGAGGCATTCCCTCCAACAGATTGCTCGAGACCAGTCACCAACGAAGTGCTGTCATGTTGAATAGCGGACACGTTAACCTCCTCGAAAGAGCAGGTCTCTGAGGAGACCAATTTTAAAGCAGAGCTCTCTGAAGAGGTCGCATATGTGTCCGAACCCACGGGACCAGCTCCAGTGTGGTTGCCATGGAACCCAGTAATTGTAGATAATGCCAAGCTGAGGGCGCCGACACCTGCAGGAACTGATGAACATGTACCCGCAATTTCTGTACCCGGTCGAGAGGCAATGAGACTATCCACATCTGTTTGGAAATGTGCCCCAAGTAGATCAGATCTTGAGATGAGTGAAGGTTGCTCTTGGAGAAATTGATCACCCAACCAAGCTGTTGAAGGCTGTCTATCACCTGCTGAGTAGCCTCGTGACTTTCAGAGAGAGACTTTGTTCTTATCAGCCAGTCATCCCGGTAAGGATGTACTATTTATTTATTTATTTAAAGGGTATTTATATCCCGCCTTATCCTTCAATCAAGGCGGTGTACACAGCAAACAATCAATTTAAATTGCCATTTGTGTTCTCATGTGTTCTTATACTGTACAGTGAATGTGTGTGAGTGTGGGTAGGTTGATTGGAGTGCACTAATTACAGCATGAGCTTTTATACAGTGTTATGTGCAATGAGCATGCAGGTAAGTCTTTAGTCCGGGGTTGGTGATCCCATAATGTGTTCAGGCCTAGTGCTCCATGAAGAGCAAAGTCTTTAGTTGCTTTCAAAGGTTCTTAGTGTCATCTGTCAATCAAAGTTCATCGGGGAGTGCGTTCCACATTATAGTGCCATTGATAGTGCTCTTCGTGCGGTAGACTTGCGCGCCTTTGTGTAGTCTTTTGGAGTGTTGATTGTGTCTGATGTGGCTCTCCTCCTAGGTCTTGCGCTGGTGTCGGGTAGTATGAGAGGTTGGAGGCTGAGTGCTGAGTTCCTGTGTTTGATTCTGAATATGTTTAGGACTTTTTTGTATTTGATGCAGGAGCTGATTGGGAGCCAGTGGAGGTCTTTTAGTATGGGGTGATGTAGTCTTGTTTTGATGATCCGGATATTATTCGTGCCGCCGTGTTTTGGGCAATTTGTAGTGGTGACTGTTTAGGCATGCCGATATAGATCGGGTTGCAGAAGTCAAGGATGGGAGTTATTAGGGCTTGACAGACTGTGCGGAAATGATCTTGCGTGAGGAGGGGCTTGAGGCGTCTGATTATTCTCATCTTGAAGTATGCGTTTTTGGTGGTCCTGCTGATGTGTGACTGTAGGTTTAGCTCTCTGTCGAGCGTCACTCCGAGGTATTTCACTTCCTGTTTTAAAGGTATTGTTGTATAGTTGACATTGATGGAGGGTGGAGGAATGAAGCTGATGTTTCGTGTGATGAGAAGTGCTTCTGTCTTGTTTTAGTTTATGGTCAGGTTGTTGTCTTGGAGCCAGTTGGACATGTGGTTGAGGCAGTCTATTATTTTGGTGTAGTCAGGGTTGTCGAGGTTGACTGGGGTGTAAATCATGATGTTGTCTGCATAGATTGTGTAATGTATCTTGTGTTCTTTCATGATGTTGCAAATTGGTTGAATATAGAGGTTGAATAGTAGAGCGGATAGGGCAGAGCCTTGTGGTACACCTTGTTTGATCTTTACGGGTCGTGAGGTGTTGGAACCAATCTTAACCTGGAACTGTCTGTCTGTTAGGTAAGAGTTGAACCATCTTAGGGTGGTGCCATTTATTCCAGTGCTCTGTAGTCTGGAGGATTCTGTGGTCCACTTTGTTGAACGCAGCTGAGATGTCTAGGAAGATTATTAGTGTTCCTTTTTTGTGGTTGTCAATGATACTAAGATCCCTTTGTGCTTCAGAGCTGCCATGACAACCACCATGACCTTCGTAAATGTCCGTGGAGCTGTGGCCAGCCCGAACGGCAATGCCTAAAACTGGAAATGCCCCATCGGGACCGCAAACCACAGAACATGTTGATGATCCAGATGGATAGGTATATGAAGATATGCCTCTGTCAGATTAAGAACATAAGAACATAAGACATGCCATACTGGGTCAGACCGAGGTCCATCAAGCCCAGTATCCTGTTTCCAACAGTGGCCAATCTAGGTTATACGTACCTAGCAATATCCCCAAAAGACAAGTTCCACAATGCTTGTACTGGGTCAAGCATTGATATCCTGGGTCCCTTTTTAATAGTGGTTTATGGACCTTTCCTCCAGGAACTTGTCCAAACCTTTTTTAAACCCAGCTATACTAACAGCCCTTACTACATCCTCCGGTAACAGATTCCAGAGTTTGATTACACGTTGAGTGAAAAAATAGTTTCTCTTATTTGTTTTAAATAGTTTACCCTGTAGCTTCATTACATGTCCCCTAGTCTTTCTATACTCTGATAACGTAAACAATTGATCCACGTTTATCCGTTCCACTCCATTCATTAATTTATAGACCTCTATCATATCTCCCCTCAGCCGTCTCTTCTCCAGGCTAAAGAGCCCTAACCTTCTTAGCCTCTCTTCATAGGAGTAGCCTTCCATCCCCTTCACCAATTTGGTGGCTCTTCTCTGTACTTTTTCTAATAACGCTATGTCCTTTTTAAGATACGGTGACCAGAATTGCACACAATATTCAAGGTGCGGTCGTACCATGGAGCGATACAGAGGCATTATAATATCCTTTGTTTTGTTCTCCATCCCTTTCCTTATGATACCTAGCATTCTATTTGCTTTCTTGGCCGCCGCTGCACACTGGGCGGAGGGTTTTAACATGTTATCCACAATGACTCCTAAATCTTTTTCCTGGGTGGTGGTTTCTAATGTGGAGCCTTGCATTGTGTAACTATAGTGTGGGTTGTTCTTTCCTAGGTGCATAACTTTGCACTTGTCCACATTAAATTTCATCTGCCATTTGGATGCCCAGTCTTCCAATTTATCCAGATCCTCCTGCAGTTTTCCACAATCCTCTTGGGTTTTAACAACTTTAAATAGTTTTGTGTCATCTGCAAATTTGATAACCTCACTAGTTATTCCCTTTTCCAGGTCATTTATGAATATGTCAAAAAGCAGCGGACCCAGTACAGATCCCTGGGGTACTCCACTATTCACCTTTTTCCATTGGGAATATTGGCCATTTAGCCCTACCCTCTGCTTTCTATCTTTTAACCAGTTCCCGATCCACAATAGTACACTGCCTCCTATCCCATGACTTTTTAGCTTCGCCAAAAGTCTCTGATGGGGGACTTTGTCAAAAGCTTTCTGAAAGTCCAGATACACTATATCAACCGACTCACCTTTGTCTACCTGTTTATGCACACCTTCAAAAAAAACATATCAGATTAGTAAGACAAGATCTTCCTTGTCTAAAGCCATATTGGCTGTCTCCCATTAGGCCATGACTATCTACATGCTGCGTAATTTTGTTCTTTATGATGGTTTCTACCATTTTCCCTGGTACTGACGTCAGGCTCACCGGTCTGTAATTTCTTGGGTCACCCCTGGAACCCTTTTTAAAAATTGGTGTTACGTTGGCGACCCTCCAATCTTCAGGTATTACAGATGATTTTAATGAAAGTTCACAGATTACCAATAGCAGGTCTGCAATCTCATATTTCAGTTCTTTCAACACTCTGGGATGTATACCATCCGGTCCAGGTGATTTGCTACTATTCAGTTTATCAAATAGTTGTAATATATCTTCCCGGTGTGGCGATATTTCTCTCAATTCCTCTGCAGTATCACCTTTAAATACCACTTCAGTCTTGGATAACATCCCTACATCTTCCTCAGTAAAGACCGAAGCAAAGAATTCATTCAGTCTCTCTGCTATAGCCTTGTTTCCTCTTACTGCCCCTTTACCCCTCTATCATCTAATGGTCCAATTGACTCTCTCACAGGCCTTTTGCTACGAATGTACTTGAAAAAGTCTTTATTTCGTGTTTTTGCTTCCGTAGCAAGTTTCTTCTCAAATTCCCGTTTTGCCTGCCTTATCAATGCTTTGCATTTAACTTGCCAGTGCTTGTGCTGTTTCCAGTTTTCATCATTTGGCTCTTTTTTCCATTTCCTGAAAGATGCTTTTTTGGCAGCAACAGCCTCTCTGACCTCACCTTTAAACCATGCTGGCAGTTTTTTGGACTTTCTTCCACTTTTCTTAATGTGTGGAATACAGCTGGTCTGGGCTTCGAGGATAGTATTTTTAAATAACACCCAAGCTTGCTGTAAGTCTTTAACCTTTGGAACCGCTCCTTTTAGTTTTTTCCTAACTATATTCCTCATTCTATCATAAGGAACTCACCCTTTCTTATGGCCACAATGACAGAGCACAATGTCTCTATGTGAAAATGTGGCACTCTCAGGGACCGATTGACATGTTTTAGGTCTAGAATGGGCTGAAAGGAACCATCCTTTCTGGCCACGATGAAATATATGGAGTATCGACCATGACCTAATTGGTCTGGAGGCACCTTGACTACCGCTTCCAACTGCTGTAGCTGCTGAAGCATGTCCAGAACTGCCTGCACCTTGGCAGAAGCTTTGCAAGGGGACTGTATGAAGGAGTCTGAGAGGGGTTGTGCCAACTCGAGGGCATGCTCCTCGTGGATGACTTCCAGTACCCACTGATCTGACATGATATGGGCCCAGGAGGAGTAAAAACATTGCAGTCATCCTCCTACCAGTAGCAATCCCTCGCTTCACTGCAACTTTTTATGGACCACCTCAGCTCCTGAATAATAACCACGGGTTGTTCCTCTGCTGCCTCAAAATGGCTGACCCCCAAAGGGATAATGAGCCTCTTGGTAGGGGGTGAACCGGGCAGTCCAGAACCACCTAAAATCCCTTAACTGTCCTCTTATCGGGCCTGCCGCATGGATCGGCTTCAATTTATCCTCCAGAAGCCAAGTCTATTTCATTTTCCCCAGATCCTTGACCAACTTTTCAAGTGCATCACCAAAGAGAAGCTTATCCTTAAATGGGAGTTTTCTAAGCCTTGTCTTAGAAGAAACATCTGCGGACCAAGTTTTTAGCCAGAGAAAATGCTGTGCTGTAATGACAGAAACCATACTTTTGGCCGACACTCTTACCAAGTCATAAAAGGCATCTGCCAGGTAGGTAGCCCCAGATTCCAACCTAGCTGCCTCCCTTGAAGGCTGGGAAGGATCTGATTCTGGTAGCCCCTGGATCCAGTGCAAACACTCTTGGGCCTCATATGCCCCACAAATGGAGGCCTATAGCGACAACAACAACAGGAACAAAGCAAAGAACACTCAACCCTTTGATGTCATAAAACCAGCTTTATTGAAACACCCCTGCACTGGCAGTGTTTCGGCAATACTATCTTCATCAGGGGGTAAAGCCTCCAACAAATAAAAATAGATTCATAGAGCATAGATAAACTAATAAGTAAAGATATATAAAAAATAAATAAAACATAATGACAAATATAGCCATAAGAATATCTCATATAAAAAGGTCTAATAAAATGAAGACAAAAGTAATGTTAAAAAGTTTTAATCAAACAGAACCAGAGAAATGTATTAACAAATGATATTGCATATAAACACATGTGTATAGTACCGTGATTATGGGAGGATTACAGGAAGGATGATGGGACTGACAGCCAATTAAAAATAAAAAATAATTTGATCCACATTGTATAAACATATGAACCAAGGTTTCAGACAAATAATCCAAAGGATAAATGCAACACTGAGGCAATGAAATTGCAAATATAAAGTGTAATATATAGAACCCAGATGAACAGAACAATCAGGCAGTGAATAGGGGGATTAAGGTGGAAGCAAAACTTACATTGCAGTGTACCCAAATACCTACAGACAGTGTAAACTACTGTCAGAAACACTCACACGGCACAACCATGAGCTGCAAAAGAAATGTGTAATAAAGAAGTTAATATAAAGAGGATGTATACTAATTGATTGGTGTGGCATAATCAAACCCTGGTCCCATTGGGAAACATTTGTGGGAGGGTATTGTGTATGGGATAAATGAATCATTAAATAGTTTAAAAATGGTGGCTGGTTACCCCAGCAACGGAACATCACAGCTTTTGCTTTTTGGAGTGGAGGAATGGCCTAGTGGTTAAAGCAGCAGCCTAGATCCAGGAAGACCCGGGTTCAAATCCCACTGGCACTCCATGTGGCCTTTGGTAAGCCACTTAACTCTCCATTGCCTCAGGTACAAACTTAGATTGTGAGCCCTTTGGGGACAGGGAAAGCATACTGTTCCTGAATGTAACTCCCTGGAAAGGTGTGAGCTAAATACTATACTAAAAATGTGTCCATCTGGCATCTCTCATTTAACTGGCCCATCCAAGAAAAGTTGAATATAAGTAAAATTAAAATTGAACCTGAAGAAAACATCATATGAGATTGGTGTCCCATTGCCGGAGTAACTGCCCACACTTTTTGATGCCAAATTATCACTTTAAATGGTGGTTTGCCCTTGCCGGCGTTCTTTTCTAAATGCCTAAGTTAGAGTTTGCTTGTACCAGGTAAGGTGTTTCTAATACTACAGCTTTGGGGTACAATTATTTAACGTCACCTTTTCAGGCCATTTCTCTCTGTATTTAACAACTTCTACATGGTTTGGACAGTGAAAAAGACAGGAAGAAAATTGATGCCTTTGAATTATGGTGCTGGCGGCGAATACTGTGTATAATATGGACTGCCCGAAGAACAAACCAGTCGGTACTAGAGGAGATCAAACCTAAGCTTTCCTTAGAAGCTCAGGTGACAAGACTTTGACTTTCATACTTTGGACACATCATGCGAAGAGAGAGATCATTGGAGAAAGACATAATGCCTGGCAAGATAGAAGGTCAACGCAAAAGAGGAAGGCCAGCAATGAGATGGATTGATACAATAACAGCAGCTATGGATACCACTCTATCAACAATGAGCCTCTTGGCTGAAGACCAAACACAGTTTAGGTCAACTATCCAGAGAGTCGCCAGGAGTCGACACAGACTCGACGGCACTTAACAACAACAACATGGTTTTTTACAATTAGCATTATGGGACTCACCATTTTTTTAACTGTTTAATGATTAATTTATCCCATACACAATGCCCTTCACCGCTGAAAATGTTTCCCAACGGGACCAGGGTTTGATTATGTCACACCGGTCGATTAATATACCCTCTTTATATTAACTTCTTTATTACACATTTCTTTTGCAGTTCATAGTTGTGCCTTGTGAGTGTTTCTGACAGTAGGTTATACTGTCTGTAGGTATTTGGGTACACTGCAACATAAGTTTTGCCTCCCCCTTCCCCCCCCCCATTCATTGCCTGATTGTCCTGTTCATCTGGGTTTTAGATATTACACTTTATATTTGCAATCTCATTGCCTCAGTGTTGCATTTATCTTTTGGATTATTTGTCTGCAACCTGTCAGACGGCTGCCTAGGGTGAGAACTTACACAATCTTGGCGATGCATATATTCATATGATTCTTGCAAGGTATTGTGGGTATTGTAGTTCATTCACTCCCAAACACAGCTGATGACAATAATTTGAGTTGTGAAACCAAGTGGTAAGATCAATAAAATACTTCTTTTATTGATGGGGTTTAATTTACCCAGCACATGTATGCTTGATAGCACTATAAATGAGGTTACTTGCTTGCAGTGTTTAAAATGGATAACAAAAAGTCACAAAGTAAACCAGAAAACAACCTTCAGCTTGTCAGGCAATTAGCTAATGTTTTCTTAGCGAATAATTACCAAATACAAAGGCACAAAGAAAAGAATAAACTTTGCTGGTTAGGTTAACTTCTGCTTATTTTCCACTTCTGCTTATTTTCCACGCAGATCTCAGCAGTGATTCTCCCTTGCTCACACACACAATCAGGTGCAGCCCTAATTACTATCAATGGACCAGCTGAAAGCCTTTAGCTGGCTGGCTGCTACTGTGTGAGCCCAAATCCTGCTTTAAGAGCTGTTTGCAGTGGAAATAAAGAACAAAGTTAGGTTTCTTTGTGATGGCTGATGTGTTTGCTCACAGAAAACTAGCAATAGCATTTAGATAGAGAACAGTCCATATAAACTGTACTTTCATCTGCTGTATCAATCAGCATAGGGTCATTATCATACATTGGCATAGACGAGTCTTTCATTAAGGCACTATCATGAGAATGCTTATTCCCTTGCTGCCATTCTCTATTATAGATAGGGTCTGGATCAGTGTTCATACCTGAGCCTCTCCTGCTATCATTATTCCTCTCTGTATAGCCTGGCCAATATGTAACCCAATTCTGATGTCCAGCCTTCCAATCTTGATCCCTGGACACTGGATCTCCTCTCACATACCTTCTGGCCTTGGTCTGAAAGTCCCTTCCACATGCAGTCTTCTCTCTTCCAGGTAGCCACTGGTGATTCCTATCTCTGCCACTCCATTCCTCTGGCTGAATCCAGTCCAATGGACTCTGCTGGCTTTTGGAATACCTCCCAGTATGAGTACTGCCTTGGAATCTCCCAGACCTTCCAATGGCCTTTCTTCTCTTCCTTCCAGAGAGTTTCCTTCTCTCTCTATCTGCTTGGCTTGGCTTCTGTTTCTCCAGGTGATACTGGTGCTTGTAGCCGTTGCTGAAGCTCTCCCTCAAGCTCTTTCTGTGGCTTTTGCTGAAGCTGTTCTTGAAGCTGGGCTGGAGCTTGTAGTAACTGTTATCTGAAGAATAAGCTCTATTCTTATTCTGTCCTAATGTGTGCTGCTCCCTAACACAGCGCAGCTGTCTTGAATCAGGCCCTGCCCTTTGAGATGAGTGCTTAGGGATTACCTCATAGCTCTCTTGATTGCACACACATTTTCTCACTTCAGCCCCTCTCATGGCTGCTGGAAACCTGGTGCATTCTGGGACTGGTAGTCTTTTATGTGAAAACTCTGTTTTCTTGCTTCTACCAGAACTGACAGGTTGCTTGTTCAGAGTCACATCATCTTTTCTATAGCTCCTACCTGAGCTATGATAAGCTTCCTTATCACATACCCCCCTGCTTAAGTTATTACGGACTGGTTTTACTGGTGAAACTGCTTCTCTACAGTCCGTAATACCTACGAGAGTGTTATCTTCTTGAAGCTCACTTACATCCTGACTGGGTTCAAGGTCATTATCTACAGGCCTCTCCCTCCAAGACTTAAGTACATTAATATGGTAGGTCTGCCTACACCCTCTGGCATTTTCTACCATATAAGACACTGGGCTTACTTGTTTAACAACCTCCCATGGCCCTTTCCACTGTACCTCAAATTTTGGAGCAGTTCCTGCTACTTGAACCAAAACCTTTTCACCAATGCTTAATTGGCGGCTTTTGGCCTTTCTATCATACCACCCTTTCTGGCGAACTTGACTGTCCTGCAGGTTCCTCTCAGCAACCTGCGACGTCCTTTTCAAACGTGCTCTCAAGTCACGTAGAAACAGTGGCACCTCCTGACATCCTGGTTCAGGATCAATCCATTGTTCCCTCAAAATATCCAACAAACCCCGGGGAGCCCTACCATACATCAACTCATAAGGAGTTACACCTAGGGACACTTGAATTCTTTCCCTGCAGGCATATAAGGCAAAGGGTAATAACATATCCCATTCTTTTACCTCTCCTGCTAACCCCCTTCTCAACATTTGTTTGAGAGTTTGGTTGAATCTCTCCACCAAACCATTTGATTGTGGATGGTAGGCTGAGGTTTTCACGTGACGAATGCCAAAGGCATCCCAGACCTGGGCCAAATATTTGGATACAAAATTGGACCCTCGGTCAGTCAACACCTCTCTTGGGAATCCCACTTCACAAAACAATTTTACTAGCTCTAAAGCTATTGTTTTTGCAGAAACATTCCTCAATGGTATGGCCCAGGGAAACCTTGTTGCCTGATCTACCATAACTAGGATGTATTGGAAACCTCGGGGCGTTTTGACTAATGGGCCTACAATATCCATGGCAATGCGACCAATTGGGTCTGTGATAATTGGCATGGGGATCAATGGCACCACCGGTGGGTGAGCCGCTGTAACTTGCTGACACGCTGGACATGCAGCACAAAACTGGGCAGTTTCTTTGAATATACCTGGCCAGTAAAAACGCACAAGAATTTGATCCAGCGTTCCTTGCATACCTTTATGACCTCCCACTGGATGATCATGTGCTAGTCTAAGTACTAGCCCTTTGAAAGTTGTGGGTACCACCAATTGTTTACGTATGGCACCATTTCTGGGGTCCTGACTCTCTCTATATAATATGTCATTATCTAGTCTGAATCTAGGCAATTCCTCCCTGACCTCCTGAGCATACTTAAAAGCTCGGGTGAGAGCTTGATCAGCTCGCTGCTCTTGTGGAAAGTTAGGAAACTTTGCCACCAACTCAGCTGGCACCCAGGGTAAACTTTGACCAGCTAACATCTCAGCCCTACCCTGTGCTCTGCAAAGTCTCTCACGCCTCTTTTGTGCTTTCAACTTTCTTACTTTACCAGATGATGGGGTTATTAAATCATCATGAGAGGGTAAATCTCCTAATAACTCTGCCTGCTCCCCCTCCTCCTTCTGCTGGCTCTCTAACTTAGCCTGCGAGCGGGTGGATACAAGGCCCCTCTTATTACCCATAGTTTGGCCTTCTGGAAGCTTAACCATCTTTTTAGCTAGGGACTGAGGACTTCCAAAGAAAGGCCCGGGAGCTATTTCCATTATTAAACCTTCTCCCTCCTTCTTTCCTAGCCCTTTCACTAGTTCCTGCTTAAATCTTGGCCAGTCCTTTCCTAGGACCAAATCAAAGGGTAGCCTAGGCACCACTGCTAATAGGACTTCCTCTTGTTCCCCCAGGCACTTAACCTTAAACCTATAGGTGGGATATGATGTTGCAGCACCATGAACGCATCTGATGTGAACTTGGCTTTCAGGGGTTCTAGGCACAAATCTTTCTTGGGCCTCTATCCTCTTCCAAAGCCTTTTTGACATCATACTCTGGTCTGCCCCAAAGTCTAATAATGCATTTGTGGTAATTCCTTGCACATCAACCATCAAAAGAAATCCTTCCTTGGGCTGTTTTAAATCCAGACCCATTAAACTAGTGTGTGTCTGGCATCTCTTCTCAAAATGTCCCAATTTTCCACACTTGAAACATTTCTTTCTATTCCACTGTGTCATCTGGTTTGATACAGTACATTCATTTTTAGAAACATTCTTAATTATTCCTTTTTCTGATACAGCACATCTAGCCTCAGCATCCATCTTTAGAGGGCCACCCATTCTATGGCAAGCCTGCGTGGCTTCCAAGAATCTCTCTGCTAGCATGGTTGCCTCTCCAAGATTTTGGCAATTTTGCTGTATAAGAAAAACATTCAAATCTTTAGGTACCCCAAGCATAAACTGTTCCAGCATTATAATATCTAATAACATTTCTACTGTCTTTTGCTCAGGCTCCAACCATTTTACAGCTAAACTTCTGATTCTCTGACTCGGAGCCCTGGGTGTCTCACCCACTTTCAATGTAACAGCTCTAAACATTCGCCTATACTCTGAAATTGACAACCCTAGGCGATCTCTAATAGCTGCCTTTACATCCTTATAAATCAAAGCCTGGGCTGCTGGCATTACTCTGTAAGCTGCTAGTGCCTCACCAGTTAATGAGGCTGCCAGCCTTACTGCCCACTGGGTCTCTGGCCATGCTAAAGCCTGTGCCACTCTTTCAAAAGACTCTAGAAAATCATCAACATTATCTTCTGGAGTTAATTTCCCAAAATTAAATGCCCCAATCCCTTGATTGAGTCCCACAGTGTCCACATGTGGTGCACCAGTACTAACTGCTGGTCTTGCATCTGTTCCAGTTTGGCTCTGCAGCTGAACTAGAGCTTGCACCAGATCAAGCACTGGTTTCTGCTGTTCCATTAAGGCCTTCATAGCAGTGTCCTGGGCCTGCTGTGATAGCTCCTGCTGCTTACTAAATTGGGCTGCTATCCACTGAGCCATCTCCCTCGGATCCATCTTGACCCCTGCAAGAAAAGAAAAAAAAAAAAAAAACCAAAGAGCAGCACCTTCCAACCAGGTGTGTTTTTTTTTTCAACTTTTTTTTTTTTTTAATTACCCCCTGTGCTTACACACATCCACCACTAGACATGCCCAGGTACATATTACCTTGTCTCAGTGATGAATCCAGCTTTGCACAGGGTCTTTTCCTCTGGGACAGCTTCCTGGAACAACCACTTTTCCTCCAAAGTGCAGACGAGGGAAAAAATCTTCTTACAGCTTTAAACTTGACTTTTATTTGTAATCCACAACAAGTAAATCCTCTTGGTGCAAGAGCAATCCGAAAAACTACGCCATTTGTCAGACGGCTGCCTAGGGTGAGAACTTACACAATCTTGGCGATGCATATATTCATATGATTCTTGCAAGGTATTGTGGGTATTGTAGTTCATTCACTCCCAAACACAGCTGATGACAATAATTTGAGTTGTGAAACCAAGTGGTAAGATCAATAAAATACTTCTTTTATTGATGGGGTTTAATTTACCCAGCACATGTATGCTTGATAGCACTATAAATGAGGTTACTTGCTTGCAGTGTTTAAAATGGATAACAAAAAGTCACAAAGTAAACCAGAAAACAACCTTCAGCTTGTCAGGCAATTAGCTAATGTTTTCTTAGCGAATAATTACCAAATACAAAGGCACAAAGAAAAGAATAAACTTTGCTGGTTAGGTTAACTTCTGCTTATTTTCCACTTCTGCTTATTTTCCACGCAGATCTCAGCAGTGATTCTCCCTTGCTCACACACACAATCAGGTGCAGCCCTAATTACTATCAATGGACCAGCTGAAAGCCTTTAGCTGGCTGGCTGCTACTGTGTGAGCCCAAATCCTGCTTTAAGAGCTGTTTGCAGTGGAAATAAAGAACAAAGTTAGGTTTCTTTGTGATGGCTGATGTGTTTGCTCACAGAAAACTAGCAATAGCATTTAGATAGAGAACAGTCCATATAAACTGTACTTTCATCTGCTGTATCAATCAGCATAGGGTCATTATCATACATTGGCATAGACGAGTCTTTCATTAAGGCACTATCATGAGAATGCTTATTCCCTTGCTGCCATTCTCTATTATAGATAGGGTCTGGATCAGTGTTCATACCTGAGCCTCTCCTGCTATCATTATTCCTCTCTGTATAGCCTGGCCAATATGTAACCCAATTCTGATGTCCAGCCTTCCAATCTTGATCCCTGGACACTGGATCTCCTCTCACATACCTTCTGGCCTTGGTCTGAAAGTCCCTTCCACATGCAGTCTTCTCTCTTCCAGGTAGCCACTGGTGATTCCTATCTCTGCCACTCCATTCCTCTGGCTGAATCCAGTCCAATGGACTCTGCTGGCTTTTGGAATACCTCCCAGTATGAGTACTGCCTTGGAATCTCCCAGACCTTCCAATGGCCTTTCTTTCTTCTCTTCCTTCCAGAGAGTTTCCTTCTCTCTCTATCTGCTTGGCTTGGCTTCTGTTTCTCCAGGTGATACTGGTGCTTGTAGCCGTTGCTGAAGCTCTCCCTCAAGCTCTTTCTGTGGCTTTTGCTGAAGCTGTTCTTGAAGCTGGGCTGGAGCTTGTAGTAACTGTTATCTGAAGAATAAGCTCTATTCTTATTCTGTCCTAATGTGTGCTGCTCCCTAACACAGCGCAGCTGTCTTGAATCAGGCCCTGCCCTTTGAGATGAGTGCTTAGGGATTACCTCATAGCTCTCTTGATTGCACACACATTTTCTCACTTCAGCCCCTCTCATGGCTGCTGGAAACCTGGTGCATTCTGGGACTGGTAGTCTTTTATGTGAAAACTCTGTTTTCTTGCTTCTACCAGAACTGACAGGTTGCTTGTTCAGAGTCACATCATCTTTTCTATAGCTCCTACCTGAGCTATGATAAGCTTCCTTATCACAAACCTTGATTCACATGTTTATACAATGTTGATCCAATTATTTTTTTATTTTTAATTGGCGCTCAGTCCCATCATCCTTCCTGAAATCCACCCATAATCATGGTACTATACACATGTGTTTATATGCTTTATGAATCTGTTTTTAAAGGTGTTTATCTTTATTTTTACACTTGATTAACCACTCAAACCAAGGCATCAGGGCGGTGTACAATAACAAATGATTGCTGCTGACAAAGTCATAATAGGATAGAGAAGAGAACAGGGCACACAGGAAAGATATGCAGGCAATAAGAGAAGGGAAGGGAGATGCAATATGAACTTAAGTAGGGGGGAGATCAAAGGCGATGCCAAAGAGATGGGTCTTCAGCATCGCCTTGAATCGGGGGAAGGACAGCTCTGCATGGAGGGCAGATGGTAAGGATCTCCAGAGGGCGGGTCCAAGAAAGAAGAATGCAGAATGCCGTGTAAGTTCCAGGTGTGCACGTGTCGGTGAAGGGAGGGATAGACGGTGATTGTGAACGGAGAGTGCGGGAGCAGGGGATGTGCATGTGTAACAGATCAGCCAGATATTGTGGGGTACCAGAATGAATTACCCGATGGACAGTGATAAGGACCTTATACTGAAAGCAATATTGGAGGGGAAGCCAGTGCAGATTAAGTAGTAAGGGAGTGATATGATCAGCATGAAAGGCATGGGTAATGAGCTGGGCAGCTGTATTTTGGAGCAGCTGTAAGCAGTGGAGCTGGTAATGAGGGAGGCTGGCCAAAACAGAATTATAGTAATCAAGTCTGGAGAGAAAGAGCGACACCGTGAGGGTAACCAAGGATGACACCGGGAGGAGAGAACATACTGCTCTTAGCTGGCACAATGTAAGAAAAGAATAAAGCACAACAGAGGTGATGTGTGGATGAAAAGAGAGGGAGCAGTCAAGAGTGACCCCCAAATACCGAAGAGTTGACATCAGAGGTATAGGAATTCCAGAGAGAGTGGGGGCCAAGGTTGGGGAGGGGGCACTGAAAGTAAACCAAATGGCTGCTGATTTAGCAGGGTTCAGATGCAAATAGTTGGATGATAGCCATGAGGAAATCAGGACTAGGCAGGAGTTTAGAAGAGCAAGATCAGGAGAAAGAGAACTGGTATGGAAAAGGAGAATATCATCGACATAGTAATATGCCGAGAGCCCAGACTGTTGTACGAGCAGAGTCAGTGGTGCAAGAAACAGACTGAAGAGCAGAGGTGCTAATACAGAGCCCTGTGGAACATCGCATGGGAGAGGTGTGGTGGACGAGGATGAAGGACCAACGCGAACCGTGAAGGAACGTGAGGACAGAAAGGACCTAAACCACCGAAGGACTGTGCCACGAATCCCATAGTCATGAAGATGGGACAGAAGGGTAAGGTGGTTTACAAGGTCAAATTCAGCAGAGAGATCGAGCAATACTGCAATAGCGAAATCACCCCGTTCATGTGCCACATGCAAGCATTCAGGAGAGAAATAAGAATGGTTTCTGTGCTGTGCCCAGCCTGGAAACCAGACTGCTGGGGGTGAAGAGCCAAAGTGGATTTGAGATGTAAAAATAGCTGTGAGAAAACCACCTTTTCCAGAATCTTAGATAGGAAGGGTAGATTAGAGACGGGCCACCAGTGTGCAGAGAGGGAAGGGTTGAGGGATTTTTTTTTAGAATGGGACGGACAATAGCATGCTTCCAGGAGGAGGGGAAAGAACCAGAGGAGAGACTGGAGTTAAGCATACAGAGCAGGAAGGGAAGAAGGGCCAGAGAAGGGAGCCAGTGGGAGGGAATGGGATCGCTGGGAGATGTAGTCTTGCATGAGGCACAGGAGAGCTTAGAGAGCTCGGGCATTGTAACCGAACGAAAAGAAGTCCAGGTATGTATGCAGCCAGCATTGACTGGGGAAAGAGGATTGACAGAATCATGGGAGGGTGACAGAGAGCCTGAGGGTAGAGGAGCAGGGCAACTTCGGAAGATCAGACGCAGGGACTGGACCTTGTCAGCGAAGAAAACAGCAAGAGCAGCAGGATTAGGGGTGCTGAAGGGGACAACAGATAGGACAACTCCATGAGGGGCAGGTAAGGAGTGGAGAGTTGAGTATAGCTGACGGGATGAGCTAGAAGCCAAGGAGATGCGATCAGAGTAATAGGTGAATTTGGCAGACTTAATCATAGTCCGGTAGAGGTAATGTGAGGAGTGAAATTGAGCCAAAGAGGCTGGGAGGGATACCTGCACCAAAGGCGCTCAGCACGACGCAGGTAGGACCGCTGCAGATGCAAACTGTGGTGGAACCATGGGTGATGGGAGGAGGGACGGGGGCGTCGGACAGGGACCCTAGGGGCCAGCTTATCCAGGGCTGCCAATAACAGTGTATCCCATGTCTGAGCCTGTAGATCTGTGGGGAAGGTAGCAAAATCAGAAGGGAAAAGGGAGTCAGCTGATGGAAATGTTTGAAGGGTAGCAGGGGTAATCCAGCGGATTAGCTGGACAGGAGGACAGACAGAATCCAGATGGGAGGTGTGAGGGATTACTATGGACAGAGTAAACAAAAGACAGAAATGGTCTATCCAAAGGAGGGCTTGAGCGGAAATATTAGTGGGGGGACAGGGTGGACCAGGTGATGAAAAGATAAGATCTAATGTATAACCATCAGAATGAGTAGCACAGCGGACATGTTGCTGAAAGGAGAGATCATCAGAGAGTGTGAGGAGGGCCTGATCCCAAGGGTGAAAGGGCGGAGTAAGATGTGAGTTAAAATCTCCAAAAACTAGGAGGTGGGGAAAGGAAAGAGACTTCAGTTAGAGTCAGGAGAAAAGCGTCCAAAAAATCTGTGTGAAGAGATGGTGGGACGTAAATCAAAAGAAAATAAATGGGGGTAGAGGCAGCTAGACTGTAGAGGGAGCACTCCGGGTAGTGCAAAGGGGTGGCCACTTCAGTAAGCGCAAGAGAGGAACGATAAAGGATGGCTACACCCCCACCATTCCAACCAACCCACGGAGTGTGAAAAGCGAGCCAGGTGGCTGGGAAGTAATCCTGAGGAAGGGGAGGGGCGCTAGCCCCAGTGAACAGCGATGTGTGCCATGGCTGAAAGCACGGACAGCAGAAGCAAATAGCATAGAAAATGGTGGAATCTACAATGGAAAATGGTATTTGAGGAGAAAGCACAATCAAGCTTGGTGGATGAGGAGCCTACGCCGCTGGAGCCGCCCCAAGGAGCAGGACCTGATCCTTGGTCGCGCGCCTGGGGTGTGCCGTGTTTAATTTATAGTGGTGGAAGAAGAGCATGATCATAGACACAATAGCCTTACTTCTGGTAGATGGAACCAGTGAAGGTGCAAGCAGCAGGGTACCTGAAAAACAGTAACAGTACAGAGAATGGTAAACGGCAGCTCTTAACCATGTAATAGGAGGCAGCAGTCACAGGAGGGAAGGTGTTTTTATCTGTTGAGGTTTTTCCCCCTGAGGAAGGCAGTACTGCTGAAACACTGCCAGTGTAGGAGTGTTTCAATAAAGCTGGTTTTATGACATCAAAGGGTTCTTCACCTTGCTCCTGTTGCTGTTGCATGTTTGTCTGCGATTGTGAGTGCCTTTTTTTGGCCTGCAGCGACAAGGCATTGATCTTGAAAGACTGTTTCAGCAGAGTCTCAAGTTTCCTGTTTTAAGGATCCTTCAGAGCAGCTCCGCCTTCCACAGGAAGGAGAAATTAGACTTACCTGCTAATTGTTGTACTTTGAGGAACTCCAGTCCAGTCCCAACCTCTGGGTAGTGCACCTCCTCCAGCAGCTTGGAGACTGAGCATGTCTTCTTTTGATGACCTCAAGGTACCTACCAGATCCAGTAATCTATTGACAAAGCAGACTCACAGGAGGAAGAAATAAGTTAAAATAAGTTAAAATAGAACTACATTAACCATATTCTAAAACAAAGACTAGGCGCTGGAAACAGATCCGTCCACTTCCTCCAGAACCCTCCAGCTACCAAGAAGAAAAGAAGGCTTACCTGTCAATCTTCTGAACGATGAGCTGACATGAGTTCTGACGGACTTCCTTCCAGGATACTATGTGCCGGACCATTCTTGCCCAGAGAAGCCTTCTCCTGGCCCGAGATCACCAAACTGTCGCCAAGACAATATCAGGGAGGGATCCAGGACAGGACTGAAGTTCCTCAAGGAACAACAATTAGCAGGTAAGTCTAATTTTTCCTTCCTTATCGTCCCTCCAGTCCAGTCCCGACCTCTGGGATGTACCATAGCAGTATTAGATTCAGAAGGGACCTGCAAGCACGGCCTGAATGTATGCCACCTCGCACTTGGCATCCTCCTAGCCTGCCCATCACAAAGGACTAAAGAGATGACTGCTGGTGGCACAAACCCTTGAACCCTGCTCACCGCTGTGGCAGAAATGAAGGACCTCTAAACAACCAGCCTGTCCAACCTTCAGAAAAGGCTCTGTCCTTTCCAAACAGCATCGAAAGTCGACACACTGCCAACTAGCGCTACTGCTGGTCCGAGACCTACTCCGATGCCCCCGACAAACCCCGACAGAGTAAGTGGATAACATTAGAAATGGAGAGCACCATAGGTAAGACAACGGAACCGAGCGCAAGACTTCCTTCTCTTGAGATGGGGTGACGATTTCTCGACAGGACCATGCATGGAGTTCCGATATCCTACTAGTGGAACCGATAGCCACTGGGAATTCTGTCATAGCAACAAGACGTTCAAGGTGCAGAAGCTCAACTGCGCTTTTGCCACACCTGACAATACTAAGCTGAAGTCCCAGGGAAGAACTACTGCCTGCTACAGTGGGTGGAGATAACTGAATGCTCAGAGAAACCGTATCCCTCTGGGTGCATCCCTAAGAACATCACCAGGGGCCACCCTGGTAGTGATACTAGCCGCTGCCTGCATCAGCCCACAACCGCGGGCCAACCCTTGACCAGGCTTGACTGAAGGAAAGCTAAAACCCCTCAGATATGGACACTGGTAAAGGACAGCCTTGCCGACCCCTGCCGTGCCTTCTGAGCTATCAGAAATTACTAGAGGAGAATAGCCTTGCTTGTTCCACCAAGCCCTAGCCAAAGCCATGGCTCGATCCATCTAAGGCCTACAAACTGGCCCCTAGAGCAGAATGGGCAAACACCACGGCCGCCCCACCGTTCTTCTGATAAGTTCTGCATACTTAGATCTCCAGGCCCAGTCTGTGGCGATAATCCTCATTCGCCCTTGGTGTGCCTCGAATCTCTGTACAATGTGCTCAGTGAGCGCCCAGGAAGGATAACAGAGCAGTCCCCGCAATGGGACAACTCTGCCTTCCAGCGTCTAGGGCTTCCGCAAAGCTCTCTTGTTGCCTGACGAACCTGCTCACTTTGGCCATCGCTAAAGCCGCACTCAGTTCCATTATGGGTGAGCCGGCCATCTGCATTATCTGCGAGAAGCCTGTCGCAAAGCATCCACTCTCCAAAGTCTAGGTGCATGCGACCTTTCTGTGCCCACGTCACGGGCAATCGAAATGGCTTGCAGATGTGTTTCCGCTCAATTCAGCAGGCAGCAGGTTTCGATGTCCAGGTGGACACTTACCTTGCCCCCTTCTTGATTGATGTAGGCCACAGCGGTGGCACTGTCAGAGAGAACCAGATCTGGTTGTCCTATAGGAAGGGGAGAAACTCCTACCCTGCCAGGAATACTGCCTGTCTCGAGCCAGTCGAACGTGCAGCCGCTCTCTCCCGGAGGACAGTGCTCTTGGGCCATCCGGCCCTCACATTATGCTCCCTACCTTAGGCGACTATGTCCATTGTGGGAGTTAATTAGTAAGGTGAATCCAGAGACCTTCCTGCCTCCAGCACCGACGTTGCTCTCAGAGCTTTCCGGGTTGCTCCCCGACCAGGTAAGGGTCAGCTCCGCATATGGCATTGCGAAGACCAGCATCGGAGCAGCGTCCAGAGCAAAGGACGAATGCAGGTATGCATCTCTATTGTAGCTGCCCTGGTCATCCGCATGTGAAGAAAACATCACATGGAAGGCAACTGCCTCTTGTCCCCCTGACCAGGAGGAACATCCTGTCATTGAGCGTGCCAAAGGGCACCCAGAGGTACTCCTGGTCCCACGACGGGACTAGCTGACCCAGTGCCACATGGAAAACCCAGCCGAGGCTATGCAGAAACTCTAAAACTGCACTATAGCTCACTCTCCCTGCTCCCGGGGCTTTGCCAGCATGCACCCCACATCGAGGTAAGAATGAACCAGCAAACCTTGAGAAAGGTAAGCGGGGCATCGGCAAGCTGAGAGAACGCTCGGGACTGAAAACTGCTCTTTAGGTCAGCCAAATACCAGAAATAATGATGTTCCGGACGGATCAGAATGTGTAAGTAAGCCTCCTGAGGCCAAGGGAGGAAGAAAACTATCATTCCTGCACGGCCAACTGGAGGGTCTCAATGAGAAACCATGATCCCCGTAAACCTCCGCTTACAGGCTTGGAGGTTCAGAATAGGCCGAAACTAGCCTCCCCTCTCAGCATGATGAAATAAACGGAGGATTGACCTCTGCCGCCCTGGTCCTGCAGTCTCTAACTGCAGCAACTGAGCAAGAGTGCCCTGCATAGCTTTATGTTTGGGAAACGTACAGAGGCGGTATTGAGAGGGTGTAGCGACCAATGGGTCCAACATGGAGTGAAGCCAGGCTGGGTAACAGTCCCTGGACCGACCCCCCCCCCCCCGGACTTGTTCACTGCCTAGGGCTGCCGTGCTGCTTGGCCTCTTCTGTAGGCCCAAGAAGCATAAGCCGGAGAAGTATCCTTGCCCCGTTCCACAAAAAACGTTGGTAGACATGTCCCCGCGAGGGAACCACCTCCTGGTATGGAGCAACCGTGTCACGCGGAATCAGTGAAATCCGTCAACTGGTCTCATGCTGGCACCGGGGAGCACCTCTGATTTTGCTTGTCCTCGGACAGGTGCCCCCCTTTTGGACTCCCCCAAGTCCTTCCCGAGCTTCTTCAATGCCACTCCAAACAGGAGCTTGTCCTCAACCGGTAGATTACTCCCAGCATCTTGGAGGATACCTCGCCGCCCAGTTACTCAACCAAAAGTAGCGGAGTGCCACTACCACTGAGGCCATGCTCTATGAGAGCCATAGGATAAGAATGCAGAAGGTTGGTAGGTGGCTCCGGAATCCCACTTTGCTGCTGCTGCCGCCTCTGGCCCATGAGGCTGTTCCGCCAGCTCTAGCCCTTCCTGTGCCCTGCTGGGGCAAGCTCTGGCCAACAACGAAGGCTTGGCTGGAAAAAGCATTATTATCCAATGCGTGCCTTAACAAATTATCCAACTTTCTGTTCTCAACCTTCCTGAGGACTGACCTACCCTCCATGGGGAAAATAGACTTTTTGGTCACCGACAGCACGGAATCCCCTTAGGGCAACAAAGGAACTCTCTCTCTCTTGAGTACCAGGAGAGGGTAAAGGCACAGACTGCCTCTTGTCCCCCTCAGAATGGCCCCTGAGAAGTCCCACATATGCTGATCCTTTAGAGAAGTAGCAGACCAGGCATACAGACAGATTCTGTTTAGCCATACTGGGGAGGAGCCTTTTTCTTAAGCAAATTTTTTTCAGTGCCTACTCCTGGCGACCCAGTCGCTTCTGCAATGCATGACCAGAAATAGATAACCAGGCCTTTTCTTCTGAGACAATAGAGGGAAAAGTGACTTTCCCAAGGTCACAAGAAGTGCCAGTGGAAATTGAATCCTTGATCTTCTGGGTACCAAGCAGTTGCTCTAACTACTAGGCTACTCCTCGACCCCTTCCAGGGTCCTCCTGTAGCATACCAAGGACTCTAAGCAATTGGGCTATCAGAGTTGCCCCTATAAGTGGCAGACGACTCGTATGGTACGAGCCTATCCCAATGCCTACTCGCATCTTGCTGTGGGACCATGCCTTTTTCCAACTCTTCCTGCCCTCCTGCAGCCCTCTAGTCTTTGGAAGGCAGGGAGCCCCCTTGTTTTTTTTCGCAGAATCTTGTCAAGGTGGCGCCTGCTGGTTAGTGGCTCATCCCCCTGAAGCCACTGAGCAGCCACAGCGCGCTTCTTACTTCTTTCTGACCCAGTTGCGGCGCACTTCTTTCCTCTTTCCGACCCTGCAAGAGGGCTGTTCCAGGCAGAATGCCTTATTCCTGAGAAGATCGAATACCTGGCAAATGCCTCCCTGAGCCCCCTACTCAAATCAAACCTATTATGGGAGGACCCGGGAGGGGAGCTGCCCACTGCACATTTTTTTTTGTGTGGTATTTCCCAGGCAGATGGCACTCTTATGAAGTAATCTTGCATTTTTGTCCTCCAACCTGCTTCTGTCAGGTATCCTGGGGGTTGAGCCCATGACCCTGCTGTTTATTTTTTTTTTAAGGTCATGCTACTAAGCAACAGACTTGGCCAGGCAGAGAGAAGACAGAGAAAAAATAAAAAAATGCGAAGGAATAACCCCATGTCTGAGCAAGCCCCCCTTCCATAGCCTGACCCCATATAACTGGCTTACCTAGCAAAACGGCAGCATGCTTCCCACTCTCTCCTCAAAATGGCACTGAACCCATGCGGATTTTGGCAGACTAGTGAAGCCGCAACCGCGAAGACGGAGAATGCTGGATTTGACCTGGAGTGCCCAAAAGGGTTGATCTGTTCTCAGTGGCCCCATTCACTTTCAGCGGCTCCCTCATCCTGCTCAGTAGTTACACACAGCTGTGGCGGGGGAGGGGGGGCCAGGGAGCCCAACAGAAGGCTACAACTCTGGCTCCGGCTCCGGCCTGGAGTACTGAAAGAGATGCGTCCTTTTCTCTGTTCATTCACTCCTGCGACCTGCTCAACCCTCACAGACCGGCTTCAGCAGGAGGAGTGGGAGCCTGATGGAAAGCCATCTACTGCCTCTGTGTCTCTTCACAGCTTCTCATCCGCTGACAGATTTGGGAGCCACGGCAGACGTCCGAGTGAACACAGGAGCCTGATTCTTTCCAACGGGGAGGGCTTGTGCTGTGGTCTCTTTTTTTAATCTCTTTCTGAGCTCTGCTCTCTTCAGCTTGCACTGGCCAGCTATAATAAGCTGTAGCTTGAGCCTCCCTCTTCTCTCAAGGCAGAGAGCTAGTTGAGCTGCCCTGCCACTGCCATTTCCAACAGAAGTAATAGATAGGCCTCTAAGCTGTCCCTATAGTGAGTCCCAACCTTGGGAACATCCTCCAGATGCTTGGAGACTGAGTTTACTGGGACTGGTAGGTGGGGCCAGCTGACAGTCGCCCAAGAGCGGATGGTTCGGAAGAATGTATCTTTGAAGGATACTACCAAAAGCAGAGAGGTTCCACAAAAGAGTAAAGTAGCCCAAATGCCCTCACGTATGGAGCAGACTGAGCTTAAAGATCCCAAATTACCCATGTCTAACAATAGCCAAATTAATATGAGTAAAATACATTCTCTAAAATGCTTCTATGCAAATGCTATAAGTCTAAAAATTAAGATGGGAGAGTTAGAATATATAGCACTAAATGAAAGGTTAGATATGATTGGAATAGAGACATGGTGGAAGGAGGACAACCAGTGGGACACTGTGATACCTGGGTACTGTCCCCAGGCGCCCCTACGGGCGTAGGAAATAAGGGCATCCGGTGACATTTAATTTTTTTTAAGGAGTGGTTGAGCTGAAGGACCAGGAGGATTCTGGTCCTTGTAGTGCAGAACTCCTTACAAAGAACAATCTACGCCAAAGTGTAGGGTAATAAGGCTTTATTTCCCCGGTCAACGCTTAGGTTCAATAAGACACAAAAGAAAATGAAGGTAATTCTTTCCTCTAACAAAAAGGTTCCACCGTGATATAAACAGTTAAGGGTTGTAGGCTTCACAAGTAACTGTTTATCTGGGTTAAGGCTTCTTTCAAATCAACAGAAATTAACATCAGGAAACAAATGGTTATCAACTTCACCATATGCAGAGTTCTCTTTCTCTATACATTTAGCAAGGCAATCAAGCTAGTTCTTGAACAGAAGTTACATTCCATTGGTTCACTCTGAGGAATGGGAACACTGGTTTCACAATCACAGTCCATTGATTCTGGGTCACTCCCTTCTTCAATGCTATGACTGTCTTCAATATCTGCTAACTCCTCACAGAGGTTCTTCTGTTTCTCATACAACTTCCTTATCACACTGTTGGGAAGTACTTTTAAAAGGTTAGCTTTACTTCTAACTTTCTGAGGCTTATCTATTTCCATAAGGTTTTCATCACTTAAACTTTCCCTTATAATGAAAGGCTTTTCATACCTTGGCTTCTGTAGGCTGCCACACCCAGGACTCAGCTTTCGATGTAGCTTCTCAAGCTGACAAGCTGTTCTGTGCACTGCTCTACAATCAGAGTTACCAGGAAAACCTGATGTGGAATTCCACTCTCTGTGTTTCTTGGCAAAAGTAGAAGGAATCTCCTTTCCTTGTGCCTTTCTGGTTTAGCATAGGAGACTTACTTGGGCTAGGAGAGTTGCTTTCATCAGGCAAGCTGCTTCTTTGGTTTGCTTGGCTTTGGACTCCGTTCCAATACCTTTGGCCTCTCTGGACTTTATCCCTTTGAGAATACCTCTTTTGGATTCTGTCTCCTTGAGTTGGCTGCACATGGAAGCCTTCCTCTTCCAGGCTTCTCTCACTGGTCCTGCTGCCGGTCCTTCTGACCTCGCTCTTGCCACTTTCCCAACACTTGCTCTTGCCTCCTCCTGTTTTAGTTCCTGTTCCTCCTTTCCTACTGATCATCTGGTTTCC
This sequence comes from Ichthyophis bannanicus, assembly GCA_033557465.1. Taxonomy (NCBI): domain Eukaryota; kingdom Metazoa; phylum Chordata; class Amphibia; order Gymnophiona; family Ichthyophiidae; genus Ichthyophis; species Ichthyophis bannanicus. The sequence continues at coordinate 260,005,972 of CM066044.1, forward strand.
TTTATAAAGGGATTTCTGGTTTGCCCGTTCTGAGTTTGAGGACAGGTGAAACTGCTTGTTATTAATGTGATCAATGCAAAAGCACGTTGCTTCAGGTACTGTGTAATTGTTCATGTGCCCTCTGGCTGAGCTGCGCTGGAACTGCGCTCTCTGCCTTTTCTGAGTTCCATGAAAATCAGGAGTTTTTTTCAACACTGTTTCATTTCTAGCTCCAGCCTCATGACAGTACAAACTATATCGTAATGATAGAGCTGATCAAATTGGTGGAGGGGTTGCTCTCTATATGTTAGAGAGGGCATTGAGTCAGAAAGGATTAAAGTTTTGCAGGAAACAAAATCTGCTGTAGAATCTATATGGATTGAAATTCCATGTAAAAGGGGGAAGGCAATGGCAGTGGGGGTATACTATTGAGCGCCTTGCCAGAATGACCAAATGGATGATGAAATGCTCAAAGAAATCAAGGAAGCTAACAAAAGTTACAGTGCAGTAATAATAATGGGTGATTTCAACTACCCCGGTATCGACTGGGTCAGTGTCACGTCAGGACATGCTAGGGAGATAAAGTTCCTAGATGAAATAAATGACTGCTTCTTGGAGCAGCTGGTTCATGAACCGACCAGAGGGGAAGCCATATTAGACCTAATCCTTAGTGGAACACCAGATCTAGTGCAAGAGATAAGGTTGTTGGGGCCACTTGGCAATAGTGATCATAGCATGATCGCCTTTGATTTAATTAGTGGAGGAGGGATAGTAAGGAAATCCACAGTACTACCTTTTAACTTTCGAAAGGGAAACTATGATAAAATGAGGAAAACAGTTAAGAAAAAACTAAAAGGAGCAGTTGCAAAGGTTAAAGACGTACATCAGGCTTGGCTGTTGTTGAAAAATACTATCTTGGAAGCCCAGACCAGCTGTATTCCACGCTTTAAGAAAAGTGGAAGGAAGTCCAAAAAACTGCCAGCATGGTTTAAAGGTGAGGTCAGAGAGGCTGTTGTTGCCAAAAAAACATCTTTCAGGAAATAGAAAAAAGAGCCAAACGACGAAACCTGGAAACAGCACAAGCACTGGCAAGTCAAATGCAAAGCATTGATAAGGCAGGCAAAGGGAAAATTTGAGAAGAAGCTTGCTGCGGAAGCAAAAACGCGAAGTAAAGACCTTTTCAAGTACATTCATAGCAAAAAACCTGTGAGAGAGTCAGTTGGTCCATTAGATGATAAAGGGGTTAAAGGAGCACTAAGAGGCGACGATAGCGGAGAGATTGAATGAATTCTTTGCTTCAGTCTTTACTGAGGAAGATGTAGGGATGTTACCCATGACTGAAGTGGTATTTAAAGGTGCGGAAGAATTGAAGGAAATATCAATACATCGGGAAGATGTATTACAACTATTAGATAAACTGAAGAGTAGCAAATCACCTGGGCCGGATGGTATACATCCAAGGGTGTTAAAAGAACTGAAATACGAGATTGCAGACCTGCTATTAGTAATCTGTGAACTATCATTAAAATCATCTCTAATACCTGAAGATTGGAGGATCGCCAATGTAACACCAATTTTTAAAAAGGGTTCCAGGGGTGATCCGGGAAACTACAGACCGGTGAGCCTGACATCAGTACCGGGAAAAATGGTAGAAACCATCATAAAGAATAAAATTACTCAGCATGTAGATAATCATGACCTAATGGGAGACAGCCAACATGGCTTTAGACAAGGAAGATCTTGTCTTACTAATCTGTTATGTTTTTTTGAAGGAGTGAATAATCAGGTGGACAAAGGTGAGTCAGCTGATATTGTGTATCTGGACTTTCAGAAAGCCTTTGACAAGGTCCCTCATCAGAGACTTTTGGCAAAACTAAAGAGTCATGGGATAGGAGGCAGTGTACTATTGTGGATCAGGAACTGGTTGAAAGATAGAAAGCAGAGGGTATGGCTAAATGGCCAATTTTCCCAATGGAGAAAGGTGAATAGTGGTGTACCCCAGGGATCTATGCTGGGTCCGCTGCTTTTTGACATATTCATAAATGACCTGGAAAGTGGAATAACGAGTGAGGTTATCAAATTTGCAGATGACACAAAACTATTTAAAGTTGTTAAAACCCAAGAGGATTGTGGAAAATTGCAAGAGGATCTTGATAAATTGGAAGACTGGGCATCAAAATGGCAGATGAAATTTAATGTGGACAAGTGCAAGGTTATGCACCTAGGGAAGAACAACCCAAACTATGGTTACACGATGCAAGGTTCCATATTAGGAACCACCACCCAGGAAAAAGATTTAGGCGTCATTGTGGATACCATGTTAAAACCCTCGGCCCAGTGTGCAGCAGCAACCAAGAGAGCAAATAGAATGCTAGGTATGATAAGGAAAGGAATGTAAAATAAAACAAAAGATATTATAATGCCTCTTTATCGTTCCATGGTGAGACCGCACCTTGAATATTGTGTGCAATTCTGGTCGCCATATCTTAAAAAGGATATAGCGATTTTAGAAAAGGTTCAGAGAAGAGCCACCAAAATGGTAAAGGGGATGGAAGGATACTCCTATGAAGAAAGGCTAAAAAGGTTGGGGCTCTTTAACCTGGAAAAGAGACGGCTGAGGGGAGATATGATAGAAGTCTATAAATTAATGAGTAGAACGGGTAAACGTAGATCGATTGTTTACCTTATCAGAATATAGAAAGACTAGGGGACATGCAATGAAGCTACAGGGTAAACTATTTAAGACTAATAAAAGAAAACATTTTTTCACTCAACGTGTAATCAAACTCTGGAATTTGTTACCGGAGGATGTAGTAAAGGCTGTTAGTGTAGCTACGTTTAAAAAAGGTTTGGACAAGTTCCTGGAGGAAAGGTCCATAAACCATTATTAAGAAGGGACCCAGGATATCAATGCTTGAACGAATACAAGCATTGTGGAACCTGTGTCCCTTGGGGAAACTGTTAGGTACGTATGACCTGGATTGGCCACTGTTGGAAACAGAATACTGGGCTTGATGGACCTTGGTCTGACCCAGTATGGCATATCTTATGTTCTTATGTTCTTATGCCTAAGTACCTTGAGGTCATCAAAAGATGACATGCTCAGTCTCCAAGATGCTGGAGGAGGTGCACTATCTAGAGGTTGGGACTGGACTGGAGGGACGATAAGGAATTGTAGTTTTCTTAATAACTGTGGCAACCGTGGCAGCTTCAGCTACTTATTGTCCTCCATCGGAATAGGGTACAAATGAGCCATCGCTCATCCCCCCCCCCCCTTGGGCAGGTCTGCCTCCATTATTTCCCTTTCAGCCTCAGTCATCTTCATGATGGCTCTGTGGACTGGAAAGGTGGTCTATGAATTTTGTATGCCCCCACAAGCGGATCCAGAGACACTTCAGAATGAACTGAAGCCTGATCCTCAAATAACTCCACATCCAGCCATTTCCACTTGGGGATAGGTTCCCCCAGCTCCTGCAGTACCCCTTGAGCAGCCCCTGTGAGCATCTCGGTCTTCTTGTTAGGGTCCAACTTCCCTCAGGCTACCCTACTCATCCCCTGCTTCAGGCAGTATGCCTGATGCAGAAGGAATACAAAATCAGGTGGAAAAGGGGTAGGAGATGGCTCAGAAACTTGAATTAATGACAAGGGAGAAGTCTCGACTGAACTCTGTGCAGCCTCCATTATATGCCCCAATGAGGCAGACTGACCTAAAATGGCTGTGTTTCCCGCCAAAATGTGGGACGAGGGGATACTGTTAGCAGGGGCGGCCCAAGGGGGGTGCGGGGCCATGTGCGGAGACTCGGTGCGGGGCCTCATTTGCATAAGTGGCCTTATTTGCATAAATATTTGCATGTTACCATACACTAACTTTTAGTAAACATGTCTCTTAATGAGTGTATGGATAAAGAAAGACTAAAAGATTTCTACATTACTATAATCCAGTGGCAACCGCCAGGCACATTAGGAACTACTACAAACGCTGCCCATTTAGAACCCATAGCAAACCCGCCGTATCCTGACAGCATTACCAGGACTCACAAAGCACAAGACTCTACCTATCAAAAGGCAACACTGCAAATATTAAACCAATACATTTCAGAGAACAACAATACATGACCTACTGGGGAAAGAGAACAAGTGGCAATGTCAAATAGGAATTACATAAACAGAATACCTCAGCTCAGTTACACATGCAGAACATAGACCATCACCAAACAAGGAATCACAATTCAGAAACAGGAAGGCAATAATTAAACTGGGAACCCCAAAAGCCAAACTTGGAATGTACAACACTGTAGAAATAAAACTATAAATTATTTCCTCTTGTACCAAACAAAGCGCAGACGTTAATGATGCACATTTCCCAGAGCTTTCATATTCCAGTTAATAAATTCAAAATAAAGAGATATCTTTCTACCTTTTTTTCAGTTGCAATTGCTCCAGCCACTTTCTTCTGGTTTCTTCATGTTTTCTGCTAACTCTCCATCGTCTGCTGTCCATTTGTCCTTTCTTCTCTCTTCTAGTTTTTTTTCCATTCTCTCTCTCTACATCTGCTTTAACATACTAATCTTTCTCCTTTTGCTCTTTCCTCATTCCTATTTCATCCACACAAATTTGACCCCTCCATTCTCAATCCCCACTTACTCTCCCAATACCCGGCCAATTGTAGATTTTTCATCCCTCCCACACAAAATATTTTTCCCCTCTCCATTTTACTCTCCCAGCCCCATCCCATTCTAATCCTCCCCCAACATCAGCTCCCTTCTAGTTCCAGTCTCACCCAGCATCCATTCCCTTCTAGTCCCTGCATCAGCCCATTTCCAGTCCTAGCCCCCCATCAGCCCATTTCCAATCCTAGCTCCCCCATCCACTTCCAGTCCGAGTCCCTTCATCAGGTCATTTCCAATCCTAGCCCTCATCAGCCCATTTCTAGTCATTTCCTAGCCCCACCATCAGCCCATGTCAAATCCTAGCTCCCCTCCACTCAGCCCAATTCCAGTCCAAGCCCCCCCCCATTAGCCTACTTCCAGTTCTAGCCCCTCCATGAGTCCATTTCAATTCAAGCCCCCACCACAGCCCATTTCCAATCTTAGCTCCCCCCAACAGCCCATTTCCAGTCCTATCCTAGCTGCTCCATCAGCCCATTTTCAATCCTAGCTCCCATCCCTCACAGCCCATTTCCATTCCAAGCCCCCTCCCCATCAGCTATTTGCAGTTCAAGCCTCCCCGCCCACTCAGCCCATTTCCAGTCCTAGCAACCCCCCAAACCATTACCAGTCCTAGCCCCCCATCAACCCACTTGCAGTCCTAACACCCCATCACCCCATTTTCAGTTTAAGCCCCCCTATAAACCCATTACCAGTCCTAACCCCCCATCAGCCCACTTCCAGTCCTAACCCCATCAGCCCATTTCCAGTCAGCCCCCCATAGCCCATTACCAGTCCTAACCCCCCCAAAAGCCCACAGCCCATTACCAGTCCTAACCCCATCAGCCCACTTCAAGTCCTAACCCCTCCCCATCAGCCCATTTCCTGTCCTAGCCCCCCATAGCCCATTACCAGTCTTAACCCCCCCATAGCCCATTACCAGTCCTAACCCCCCATCACCCCATTTCCAGACAGCCCCCATCAGCCCACAGCCCATTACCAGTCTTAACCCCCCCATAGCCCATTACCAGTCCTAACCCTCCCCAACAGCCCACAGCCCACCTCAAGTCAAGTCCTAACCCCCTCCATAGCCCATTACCAGTCTTAACCCCCCATAGCCCATTACCAGTCCTAACCCCCCATCACTCCATTTCCAGACAGCCCCCATCAGCCCACAGCCCATTACCAGTCTTAACCCCCCATAACCCATTACCAGTCCTAACCCACCCACAGCCCACCTCAAGTCAAGTCCTAACCCCCGCCATAGCCCATTACCAGTCCTAACCCCCCATAACCCCATTTACATACATCCCCCATCAGACCACAGCGCATTTACAGTCTTAACCCCCCCCATAGCCCATTACCAGTCCTAACCCCCCCCAACAGCCCACAGCCCACATCAAGTCAAGTACTAACATACTCCATAATCCCTTACCAGTAGTAATCCCCCATCACCCCATTTCCAGACAGCCCCCATCAGCCCACAGCCCATTACCAGTCTTAACCCCCCCATAGCCCATTACCAGTCCTAACACCCCCCATCAGCCCACAGTCCACCTCAAGTCAAGTCCTAACCCCCTCCATAGCCCATTACCAGTCCTAACCCCCCATCACCCCATTTCCAGAGAGCCCCCATCAGCCCACAGCACATTACGTCTTAACCCCCCCATAGCCCATTACCAGTCCTAACCCCCCCCCATCGGCTCATGGAAAATTTAAAAAAAAAAAAAGCTGGCTGCTGCTGCTGCCGCTGCCGCGGCAGCAGAATGGAATATCCCGCGGGGCCCCCTCTGCCCAGCTGAGCTCTCCCGGCCCAGCTGAGCCCCTCTGCGCCAGCTTTCAGATACGCGAAGGGAGAGTGTCTCCCTCGCATCTCTGTTAAGCCTGCAGGGGCAGATGAGAAATTTCCCATCAGCCCCTGCTTCCCATCAGCCCCTGCGGGCTTAACAGAGACGCGAGGGAGACACTCTCCCTTCGCGTATCTGAAAGCCGGCGTAGAGGGGCTCAGCTAGGCAGAAGGGGCCCCGCGGGACACTCCATTCTGCTGCTGCTGCGGTGGCAGCGGCAGCAGCCAGCTTTTTTAATTTAATTTTTCAAAAAGCAGAATGTTCTTTGCACGGGGGCCCCCTGAAACGTGGGGCCCTGTGCAAAAAACATTCTTGCTCAATGGACGGGCCGGCCCTGACTGTCAGTGACTGATTCACAGCCTCAGAGAGATTTCCTGATCCAGCTACGCTCCCCCCCCCCCCCGATAAAGATTTGGATGCGGATAATACTTCCTCAGCACTGTGGGCTTCTTTTTCACAGCTTTGGCAGAAGCTAATGGCTGAAAGAGTCCCCCATCAGCTACCATATGCCAAACAAATGGCTTTCCCCGCAGGCATGATTTACTTTGAAAACCCCCCCAATAAAATGCTGAAGGGGACTTGACAGCTCAAGATGTGAGTAAAAATGAAAGTAAGTGCCTGCGCAAACGAGCCGGCCCCCTCCCGTGGCACAGACCCCTACTGTCGAAAATGCTCTGCACATGACCCAGCTCTAGAGCCTGTCACATGCGCTGTCCCTGGTACTGAGGATCACTAGCCGTGGGAAATGAGAAAGAGCCCACATCTTACCCAGAGTTTAACTGCTATGCTGTGATATGCTGAGGGAGAAGAGAGGGACCTGGCACCACTAGGTATTTCCCTCTAAGAGAACTGGACTGACTCAACAGTCCCGGTTCTAACAGAAGCCTTGATTTTGTGTCCAATTTAAACTCGGCTTGTTGCAGAAGAGAATCAGCTTGGTAAGCCTTGTTCCCCTCTAAGCTCCTGATAAAAGACTCTCTCTGTCTTTTATTTTTATTTTGTTCAATCCATTCAGTGGAGTCCAACTACAAAGATGTTCACCAGCTGCTGGAGACTGAGTACACTGGTCAGGTGGGTGGTACTCACTGCCCTTTCTAGCATGACATCATCAATACTTGACATGCTCAGTCTCCAGCTGCTGTTTAGGGGAGATAACCCAAGCATCTGGACTTGGCTGGAGGGACGATAAGGAAGCAGCTTTTAAGAAAGAACTCTGCTAAGAAAAGCACAAATAAATCTACCCCTACTCCACCACCCCCCCCCCCCCCCAGAGAGGAAACTTTAAATGTTGTTGCCGTTATTCAGACATTTTGCAAGAGCAGCAGGGCCAACCAAACCATTAGGCAAACAAGGCAGTTGCCTGGGACAGCAGTTTCCGGGGGATGGCAAAGAGCAAGGCAATCAAAGCTAAACAATAGATTCTGACAGCTGGGAGGCATAAGGCTTAAGGTTTGTCTAGGGCACCAACACCTTAAACCAACTCTATGGCCGGCCCTGAGTGAATGTCCCATACTGGCAGAAGCTGAAGAGTCACCAGGGGAATGACAAAAGGAATTCTGGATAAAGACCCGATGTCCAGAGAGGTATGCTGTCTGCCTGGTGCCATAATCCAAGATGTTACGGAGAGTTTTCCGAGACTCATTAAGCCTGCAACAGATAGGACTACGCAAGAACACTCTGAAATGGTTCACCTCATACCTAGAAGATCGAACTCAACAAGTCAAATGCGACCAAAAGAAATCATTGAAGTTCCCCATCACGCAGAGAATACCTCAGGGATCAGCCTTGTCATCAATGCTCTTCAATATTTACATCCAACCCATATGCAACATCATCAAACGACACAAACTCTACTATCACATCTATGCCGACGACATCATGGTGTATGTTCTAATCAACCTACTAGCACCTAACACCATAACAATAACCAAATGCATTGAAGACACGAATACCTGGCTCACAGCCAATAACCTGACAGTCAACTACGATAAAACTGAGGCAATGTTCGTCACCCAAAACAATACCTGCATTCCACCACAGACTATTAGTATTCTAAACAAACACATAGTAGTCAAAGATGAAGTCAAGTACCTGGGCATCACAATGGACAGAACCCTGAACCTGAAATCTCATATCACCAAAACCGCAAACAAAGCCTATCAACGTCTGAGGATCATAAGAAAGATCAAACCATTGCTCCACCAAGACAACTTCCGCACGGTATGCCAAGCACTCATCACACCTCTGCTTGGTTACGGAAACTCGTTATATCAAGGTCTCCCTCAGCATACCCTACACCCACTCCAAATGGTGCAAAACACTACAGCATGCATCATTACTGACACTCCAAGATCTGAGCATATCACCCCCATCTTACAACAACTACACTGGCTCCTGATGGTGGCCAGAGCAAAATTTAAAACAATCCTAATTATCTTCAAAATCATCCATCATTTATCGGCAGATGCACTACAAGAAATCATAACAAGAGATATCAGTAATAGACCAAGAAGGAACAATAATGACAACATGATCGGCACACCTGCAGGATACCACAAGACTAAACAAAATACTTCAAGAAGAGCTCCTTCACTACTGGCATCCACACTATGGAACTCCCTCCCAACGAGCCTAAGGGCATTAGAAGAACATAAGATATGCCATACTGGGTCAGACTGAGGTCCATCAAGCCCAGTATCCCGTTTCGAACAGTGGCCAATCTAGGTCATACGTACCTAGCAGTATCCCCAAAAGACACAGGTTCCACAAATGCGTATACTGGGTCAAGCATTGATTATCCTGGGTCCCTTTTTAATAATGGTTTATGGACCTTTCTTCCAGGAACTTGTCCAAACCTTTTTTAAACCCAGCTACACTAACAGCTCTTACTACATTCCAGAGTTTGATTACATGTTGAGTGAAAAAATATTTTCTCTTATTTGTCTTAAATAGTTTACCCTGTAGCTTCATTACATGTCCCCTAGTCTTTCTATATTCTGATAGCGTAAACAATTGATTTACGTTTACCCGTTCCACTCCATTCATTAATTTATAGACCTCTATCATATCTCCCCTCAGCCGTCTCTTTTCCAGGTTGAAGAGCTCTAACCTTTGTAGCCTCTCCTCATAGGAATAGCCTTCCATCCCCTTTACCATTTTGGTGGCTCTTTTCTGTACTTTTTCTAAGAACGCTATATCCTTTTTAAGATACGGCGACCAGAATTGCACACAATATTCAAGGTGCGGTCGTACCATGGAACGATACAGAGGCATTATAATATCCTTTGTTTTGTTCTCCATTCCTTTCCTTATGATACCTAGCATTCTATTTGCTTTCTTGGCTGCCGCTGCACACTGGGCGGAGGGTTTTAATCTTTTTCCTGGGTGGTGGTTCCCAATGTGGAACCTTGCATCATGTAACCATAGTGTGGGTTGTTCTTTCCTAGGTGCATAACTTTGCACTTGTCCACATTACATTTCATCTGCCATTTGGATGTCCAGTCTTCCAATTTATCCATATCCTCCTGCAGTTTTCCACAGTCCTCTTGGGTTTTAACAACTTTAAACAGTTTTGTATTGTCTGCAAATTTGATAACCTCACTAGTTATTCCCTTTTCTAGGTCATTTATGAATATGTCAAAAAGTAGCGGACCCAGTACAGATCCCTGGGGTACTCCACTATTCACCTTTTTCCATTGGGAATATTGGCCATTTAGCCCTACCCTCTGCTTTCTATCTTTTAACCAGTTCCCGATCCACAATAGTACACTGCCTCCTATCCCATGACTTTTTAGTTTTGCCAAAAGTCTCTGATGAGGGACCTTGTCAAAGGCTTTCTGAAAGTCCAGATACACTATATCAACCAACTCACCTTTGTCTACCTGTTTATTCACACCTTCAAAAAAACATATCAGATTAAGACAAGATCTTCCTTGTCTAAAGCCATGCTGGCTGTCTCCCATTAGGCCATGACTATCTACATGCTCTGTAATTTTGTTCTTTATGATGGTTTCTACCATTTTTCCCGGTACTGACGACAGGCTCACCGGTCTGTAATTTCCCGGGTCACCCCTGGAACCCTTTTTAAAAATTGGCGTTACATTGGCGACCCTCCAATCTTCAGGTATTACAGATGATTTTAATGAAAATTCACAGATTACCAATAGCAGGTCTGCAATCTCATATTTCAGTTCTTTCAACACTCTTGGATGTATACCATCCGGTCGAGGTGATTTGCTACTATTCAGTTTATCAAATAGTTGTAATACATCTTCCCGGTGTAGTGATATTTCTCTCAATTCCTCTGCAGTATCACCTTTAAATACCACTTCAATCTTGGGTAACATCCCTACATCTTCCTCAGTAAAGACCGAAGCAAAGAATTCATTCAGTCTCTCCGCTATAGCCTTGTCTCCTCTTACTGCCCCTTTTACCCCTCTATCATCTAATGGTCCAATTGACTCTCTCACAGGACTTTTGCTACGAATGTACTTGAAAAAGTCTTTATTTCGTGCTTTTGCTTCCGTAGCAAGTTCCTTCTCAAATTCTCGCTTTGCCTGCCTTATCAGGGAGAGAGGAGGCACTGTGGGTTAAACTAGAAAGAGGGAAAGAGAAATCTGTTTGCATTGGCATGATATACAGACCTCCCTCACAAGAGGAAAAGATGGGCAGCGTTAATTGAGGACATACGCAGCATTGCTTGGAAAGGGGGAAGTGCTACTGATAGGGGATTTCAATATGCCAGATGTTGATTGGCCAATCCTGCTGCAGTATCATCTAGAAGTAAGGAGATCCTGGACTTGGTGCTTACCAATGGTGAAAGTGTTTCTGATGTTATAGTGGGAGATAATTTTGCATCCAGTGATCACCAGATGCTGTGGTTCAGTATTAGGACTAGGGCTGTTAGAATCCATTCAAAGGTGAGGGTCTTAGACTTTAGGAAGACTAACTTTGCCAGGATGGGCCAATACCTCAGGAAGTCGTTAGCGGGATGGGAACTGCTGGGGGATGTAGAAAAACAGTGGGCAAAACTGAAAGGGGATATTTTAAGGGAAACCAACCTTTTTGTTAAAATGGTAAATAAAGGTAAAAGGAAAAGGAGACTGCTATGGCTTTCGAAAGAAGTAGCTGAAAAAGTGAAGAAAAAGAGGGAGGCCTTCATGAAATACAAGAGATCACAGAGAGAGGAAGACAGGCATCTATATTTGGAAAAACTTAGAGAAGCTAGCAAAGTAGTCAGGAAAGCAAAGATTCAAAAAGAGGAGGAAATAGCCAATGCAATAAAATGGGGGGATAAGACATTTTTCAGATATGTTAGTAAGAAGAGGAAGGGCAGAAATGGTATTGTCAGACTCAAGGGTGAAGGGGAGGAATATGTAGAAGCTGATGAGGATAAAGCGGAATTGCTTAACAAATATTTCTGTTCCGTGTTCACAGTTGAAGAAGCAGGAACAGGACCTCAGAAAACACCCTCAAACAGGAATAAAAGCGAGGGGCATCTTGAACAATTTTCAGGAGACTGTGTTCGTGAGAAACTAGCTCAAATTATAGTAGACAAAGTGATAGGACCGGATGGGATACACCCTAGAATAGTGAGGGAACTTGGGGACGTTCTAGCAGCTCCACTGACTGACCTTTTCAATGCCTTGTTGGAGTCGGGAGTGGTGCCAAAGGACTGGAGAGAGGCTCATGTGGTGCCTTTACACAAAAGCAGGAGTAAGGGTGTGGTTGAAAACTACAGGCCGGTTAGTTTAACTTCGGTGGTGAGTAAATTATTGGAAACGCTGCTGAAAGAGAAAATAGTGAGGTTTCTGGAGTCCAACGGATTACAGGATCCAAGGAAAACCTGATTGATTTCTTTGACTGGGTGACCAGAAAGTTGGACCGAGGGAGAGCCCTAGATGTGGTGTATTTAGATTTCAGTAAAGCCTTTGACACTGATCCTCACAGGTGACTTATAAACAAACTGAGCACCCTAGGGATGAACCCTAAAGTTACTGCTTGGGTTAGAAATTGGTTGAGTGGGAGGCGACAAAGAGTACAGGTAAATGGAGCTCACTCTGAGGAGAAGGACGTTACCAGTGGTATGCCCCAAGGTTCTGTCCTTGGTCCAATTCTTTTTTAAGATCTTTGTTAGTGATATAGCAGAAGGGCTCTCCGGTAAGGTTTGCCTCTTTGCGAAGGATACCAAAATCTGCAATAGAGTATACACCTAGGAAGGTGTAGATAACATGAGGAGGGATCTAGCTAAGCTTGAAGAATAGTCTAGAATTTGGCAGCTAGAATTTAATGTTAAAAAATGCAAGGAAATGCATTTGGGCTGCAGCAATCCAAGGGAGCGATATAGTATAGGAGGCGAAGTACTTTTCTCCACTAAAGAAGAGCGGAACCTAGGTGTGGTTGTGTCTGATGATCTTAAAGTAGCTAAACAGGTAGAAAAGGTGACGGCAAAAGCTAGAAGGATGCTTGGATGCATACGGAGAGGAATGGCCAGCAGTAAAAAGGAGATGATAGTGCCTCTGTATAAGTCTTTGGTGCGACCTCATTTGGAATATAGTGTGCAATTCTGGAGACTTCACCTTCAGAAGGATATAAACAGGATGGAGTCAGTACAGAGGGTGGCTACTAAAATGGTTAGTGGTCTTTATTATAAAGCATATGAGGACAGACTTAAGGATCTTAATATGTACACCTTAGAGGAAAGGCGGGATAGAAGTGATATGATTGAGATGTTTAAATACCTCTGTGGCATAAATGTTCAGGGAGAGAGCCTCTTTCGACTGAAATCAAGTTCTGCTACAAGGGGGCATGGGATGAGGGTGAAGGGAGATAGATTTAGGAGTGATATGTGGAAATATTTCTTTACGGAAAGAATGGTGTATCCATGGAAGAGTCTCCCAGTGGAGCTGGTAGAGATGAGGACAGTATCTGAATTCAAAAAAGCATGGGACATACACAGAGGGTCTCTAAAGGTAAAAAGGGGACTGTTGTAGTTGTTGATATGGAAGGACAGACTAGATAGGCCATGTGGTCTTTTTCTGTCGTCATTTTTCTGTTTCTATGTTTCTAAGAGCAAGGCTCACGGTATACCATACATACTTTTAAAGTATTTTATGCTAATCATTTTGTTTTGAGTAATTTAAATATAAAAATAAACCACCTGGATTTCAGAGGTGATTAACTGGATACTGGCAGCCTTTATCCAGATAGTGCCAGTTTAGGGCAATTAGCCTTTGATTTTCAGCATCACTATACAGTATGTATAGTGCTGCTGAAAATCATTACAGATCACTCAGGCTGTCCTACATTTGTCCAAATAGTCATGTAGTTCATTCCCAACCACAAATAACGGGGATATACATCAAGCCTGGACATACATCCCCGATATTCATCCAAAGGCGCCCGCCGGAAAAAAAGCTCCCCGTACATCAGAGTTGTACGGGGAGCCTAAGAGGGGGGTGGGGGAGGGCAAAGCATAGAAACAGAGAAAAATGACGACAGAAAAAGACTACATGGCCTATCTGGTTTGTCCTTCCATATCAACAACTACAACAGTCTTTTTTTTCCTTTAGAAATCGTCTGTGTTTCTCCCATGTTTTTTTGAATTCAGATACTGTCCTCATCTCTACCATCTCCACTGGGAGACTATTCCATGCACCCACTACTCTTTCCGTAAATAAATATTTCTGCATAACTCGTATCACTCCTGAATCTATCCTCTTTCACCCTCATTCCATGTCCCCTCAGAGCAGAACTTGCATTCTATCAAAAGGGCTCTCTCCCCTTGTGCATTTATGCCACGGAGGTATTTAAACATCTCAATCATATCACCTCTATCGCACCTTTCCTCTAAGGTGCACATATGAAGATCCTTCAGTCTGTCCTCATATGCTTTATAATGAAGACCACTAGCTATTTTAGTAGCCACCCTCTGTACTAACTCCATCCTGTTTAGATCCTTTTGAAGGTGCGGTCTCCAGAATTGCACACAATACTCCAAATGAAGTCGCACCAAATACTTATACAGAGGCATTATCACCTCCTATTTTCTGCTGGCCATTCCTCTCTGTATGCACCCAAGCATCCTTCTAGCTTTTGCTGTTGTCTTTTCTACCTGTTTAGCTTCTTTAAGATCATCAGACACAACCATGCCTAGGTCCCGCTCTTCTTTAGTGGACAAAAGTACTTCACCACCTATACTATATTGCTCCCTTGGATTGCTGCAGCACAAATGCATGACCTTGCATTTTTTAACATTAAATCCCAGCTGCCAAATTCTAGACCATTCTTCAAGCTTAGCTAGAGTAAGGGCGGGTCATCTCCTTGGATGTACAGGACCTATTCTGAGGTTGGCTCTATAAATCCGGGGTTGGCCAGGTAGACAGGGGCTTATTCCACCTCTGAGGTGGAATAAGTCCCCCTGGACATTGGAGGATTGTGGTGCAGGGCTAGGTCAGTGGGGCAAAAGGTTGGAGGAGATTCCCAGCAACCTGACCCTTCCTTTGGAAGGGCGCATCGGAGGTTGGGCTGCGGGAAAAGAACATTGCGGTGGCCGGGGATCATGATGCCATGGCACTGCAACTCCATTAAAATTTCTGAACGAGTTAGCCAGGTAGGTGGCTGGACATCCGGGGTGCCTGAATAGGAGCACGTTCCAGAAGTCCAGCCACTGTGTTGTGATTCTGCTCCTGCAGGGACGTCTAGCCCCCACAGAAGCAGAATCAGCTGTGTCTTCTGGCCATCCGGATGTCTGTATTTACGGACAGCCCGGAGACGTACAAAGCAGAATGTGCCTCCACCTGAATAGCAGACTGAATATCAGCGCTGACCAGAAGTGGTGATGCTTGCCACTCTCTAGGGATTATTTTATGAGCCTTATTCACACATTCCATGTGCAAATTTGGCATTTACATGTGGAAATGGCATCCACATGTAAATGACGATTTTGAAAGGGGATGAATTGACATATGGATGTCCTTGCAATGTAGAAATTGCAAGGCAGTTTGTCAGGGGCATGGCTCGGATGGGTCAAAAATCTACATGGTCGTTTCCCATTTCATATAGGGAATACACCTGTATGACTGCAATTGCCCATATTGGGATTTAGGGCATGTCAGGCATGTTTAGGTTTTTAAAAGGTGCTCATTTAGCCAGCTCTTTACAGGAGGGATTAAGGAGGTTATCCTTCTTAATCCCCCATTGTTTATCTCCCTCTTCAAACTGGAGAAAAATAGCAGCATCTGTAGTCAGGACTGGCCTCAGAGTTGGTTCAAGGTGTTGGGGCCCTAGGCAGACCATAAGCTTTACATCTGCCTTGGCTGTCAAAATCTATTGTTTAGCTTTGAATGCCCTGCTCTTTGCTGTTCCCCAGAAATTGCCACTCTAAGTGACCCCCTAGTTTGCCTAATGGTTGGGCTGGCTCTGTCTGTAGTTAATCAGTGCCGGTTTTGTAAAACGGCTGACATACACATATCAGTGTCGGCACGTAGATGTGGAAGTTGCTGAGTTTCCCCTATTGATTTTTCTCACATATAGATTTTCAAAATGGGTCCTTTGGCCCCAAAAATCATCAAATACATGTGCATTCCTGCACTGTTTTAGTACAGGTTCCATGTTTTGTTTTTAAATTAAGATTTTAACCAAAATACATACACAATGTATATAAGAAAAGCATAACCTGCTACTATTAGTAATTAGGAAAATATGCAACCCCTCCAAAAAAACAATAGCAATAGATACTCCAGCCCCCATCATGGGAGAGAAGCAGAAGAGAAGATAGTAACATAGGGCCTGATTTTCAAAGGCATTTACACAGTTAACAGCCCTTGTTAACCATGTAAATGCCTTAATCGGGGATTTTCAAAGGCACCTACATGGCTAGTGCCTTTGAAAATCCCCAATTAGGTCCCCTACACACCCCGATGCTGTCCGGTTAGCATCGGGGGCATGCTGGGGGCATTCTGGGGCGGAGCAGAGACGGGGAATGGCACTGACCAGGTAGCAGCAATTTTGGATGCTGCCCGGTAAGCGCTCTGTGCCTTAAAGATACTGTAGGCGAGGAAGACCCTCACCTATTTTTAAGGCTCTGAGGCTAACCAGACAGCATCCAAAATTGCTGCTGCTCGGTTAGGCTCAGCAGCTTTCCGGCTGTGTGGCAAACACCCCGATTTTCACGTTCGTCATCCCGAAAGTGGAAATCCAGGGTTAAGGGGTTGCAGGTAGGGCTACGCGGCTACGGCGCTTAGCCCTGCCCAACTGAAAATCGGGCCCATAGTATATGACTGCAGATAAAGACCATCATAGTCCATCTAGTCTGCCCAGCAAGGTGGCAAGAGTAGGTGCATCCGCCGCTCCATGCAAGACACCCCTCCCCATGCCTTTGTTTACGGGTGAACCCACTGCTCCGTGCAGGTCACCCCTATTTGTTGAGATAGCAGAGACAGTTTAGGTTATTTTGATTTTATCCTGTTGCTATAAAATACTACTGCTACTACTGAGCATTTGTATAGCGCTACAAGACATACACAATGCTGCATAGACATGTAAGAGACGGTCCCTGCTCATCAGAGCTTACAATCTAGTCAAAACAGAAAACACAAGGAAAACACAAGGAGATCAGGTGAGTCAAGATCTGAAAGCGGCAGTGAAGAGGTGAGTTTTCAGCCTGGATTTGAAAAGGGTCAGAGAAGGTGCCTGATGTACAGACTCAGGTAGTTTGTTCCAGGTGTAAGGTGCAGCAAGGTGAAAGGAGCAAAGTCTGGAATTAGCAATCGAAGAGAAGGGCACAGATAGAAGCGATTTTCTAGAAGAGTGGAGTTCCTGAGGGGGGGTGGGCATAGGGAAAGATAAGGGAGTAAAGGTAGTGAGGAGCTGCAGAGTGAATGCACTTATAGGATTGCAGGAGAAGTTTGAACTGGATGTGGAAACAGATAGGGAGCCAATGAAGTGACTTGAGAAGAGGGTTAATATGAGCTTGACGAGGTTGGTGCAAGATTAGCCGTGCAGCAGAGTGTTGAACAGATTGAAGGGGAGAGAGATGATTCAAAGGGAGACCAGCAAGGTGTAGGTTACAATAGTCAAGATGGGAGATGATTAAGGAGTGGATAAGTGTCTTAGTAGTGTGTTCAGAAAGGAATGGATGGATTTTGTTGATCTTATAGAGAAAGAAACGGCAGGTCTTAGCTATCAAATGGATGTGTATAGGAGGAGAGAGAGGCGTCAAAGGCGACCCCAAGGTTGTAAGCTGAGGAAACAGGGAGGAGTAGAGATTTATCCAAGAAACTGCGAAAGGAGGAAGAGGAGAGGAGGTTTTAGGGGGAAAAATAAGAAGCTTGGTTTTGGCCTTCTTCAAGTTCAAGCAGTGGTGAGACATCCAAGCAGTAGTCAGAAAGGCAGGCAGAGATCTGGGTCTGGATTGCTGGAGAGATTTCAGGTGTACAGTGGTAGATCTGGGCGTCATCAGCATAAAGATGGTATTGAAAGCCATGGGAAGAGATGAGCGCACCGAGGGACTGGGTTTAGAGAGAGAAAAGGAGCGGACCCAAGATAGATCTTTGGGGTACACCAACTGAGAGCGGGATAGCAGCAGAAGAGGATCCACCAGAACAAACACTGAAAGAGCAATGGGAGAGATAAGAGGAGAACCAGGATAGTACAGAGCCCTTAAAACCAAGCAGGATAAAGGGATCCACTGTGTCTGTCTCATGCCATTTTGAATTGTGTCACTGTATTTGCTCCCACCACTTTCATCAGGAGGGCATTCCAAGCATCCACTACCTTTTCAGTGAGAAAGTATTTCCTGACGTTGCCTTTGTATTAATACCTAGAACTACCCCAGTCAAAACAGGACAAGAGTCAAGAATATACACAAATCCCCAAGTACCCATACTAACCCACTGATTTGTCCTGAAGAAAATTCTCCAAATAGGAAACATCTGTGAAAACAAACTTATTTCCAGCTTAGGTAACCACACACTTACAGGAGAAATGGAAATAGAACAGGGCTCCGATAGCCAAGACTTTAGCCCGCAATTGCAAAAAAGCCTTCCTATGCATTTGCATAGACCTGGTCACATCAGGAAAACTCTTTATTGGCTGGCCACAAAAGGGAAGAGACTTTTTAGAAAAGTATAATTTCAAGACAGCAATCTTCCCTCTGATGGGCTTCGAGGGAACAAGATGGCATCTGACTAAGTTCTCTTCACGTACCGCTTGGTCGGGTTGCTTTCCTCTGGTGGCCGAAATGGGTAAGAAATGGAAATCCAAGACATTGCCCTCCAGTCTTGGGTCTCCTGCACCTGGGAGACCCTTCTTGATTGCGGTATGGGCTTGGTTGCCCGAGATTGCACTTCAGCAGTGCTGGCGGAGTTGTCAGTGTCAGCTATCAGCAGGGCATCTTTGAACCCCATAGAAAGGGCCACACCTCTGAGATCTGGTAGTTTTGCCAGTGGAGCCTCGATCCAGTTGCAGATCTCCCCGATGGGAGGGGGCCTGGAAAAGGGAGCGTAGGGAGCTCCAGTTGAGCATCAACCCCTCTCCTTTGGCCACTTCAACCAGAGTCCCCTTGGAAACCTAAAATAACTTAGAAATAACTAGTGCATCAATATTACTAAACAACAACATTTCTTTCAAATACTTTTTCAGCAGTTTGAGAGGGGACAGAAGCCGCATCACAGGAAAATTCAGGAATTGCAAATTCCTTTCTCTTAATTCTCCATTGCCTCTAGTTTGGTATGAATAATCAAACTATCCTTAGCTGCTGCCCCCACTAGAGACTGCAATGAGGGCTGAGAGCCCTCAAGTTTCATTACATGAGACTCTAAAGAAGAAATTAAAGAATCCTGCTCTTTAAATTTGTCCACAGACTCCTCGGAAAATTTGCACAGTTGATACATAGTCCCAATCAATATCAATTCCACTCTCGACGGCTTACCCCACACATCCCTCAAGGAAACCTCAGTGGAGGGGTCCAAAGGAACAACCATACTTTAGATGGTGATGCAAGAGAAACTGCCTTGGGGTACCAAACACCAGCCAGGCGGTCCGAGAGAGAGGGGGATCGCAGAGAGTGATCGCTTGCAGGTGGAGAAGAAGTGGCTCTCTGAGAACCATTATTAGCATCCAGAGCAGAAAAACCTATTATAGATGAAGGCTGGGGTGGAGGTGAAGGGCAACCAGAACTCAAGGAAGTTTCATTATCCAAAGTATTTTTCATGGTTGTAGAAAGAGGCAAAGCAACAGGTTGAACATGGAGATCCATAGACCCTTTGACTGGGCCTGTTCCTCCAGCACCTCCTGGTGTCTTGTTCTTCACCTTCCGCTTACCCATAACAATTCAGAGCCTCTTCTGGTGCTCCTTTGTGCACCAAAGGGGCAGAACACACCTCTTTGGTCACACTCCTTCGGTCACATGACCGCAGTCATGTGCTCACATTCACGTCCCATGGGAAAACTGAACTTTTACCTCTGAGGCCAATCAGAGGAGGAAGGAGCAGTCTTACAGCTTGTCTCTGCAGAGGTGCAATTGCTAGAGATGGTAAAGCAGCAAAAGTATGTAGTTTCTCTCCAAACACACTGCAGGAGAGCTGAGCTTTTACCTCCAATGCTGATCACAGAGGGGAGGAGCAGTCTTACATCTGGTCTCCACAGGGGTGAATTGCTAGAGATGTTAAAGCAGCAAAAGCAGAAGTCTCTCTACAAACAACTCTCCAAGCACACTGCAAGAGAACTAAGGTTTTACCTCTGATGCTGATCACAAGGGGAGGAGCAATCTTATAGCTGGACTCTGCAGGGGTACAATTGCTAGAGATGATAGATGAAGATCAAAACAATGTATCAGAAACAACAAGATCCCAAGGGAGACACTGTGAATCCGAAGTTATATTTGTCGGACACACTGTCACAAGAGGAGATGGATTTCCCTCCCCTTCCCTCCCCCACTGCATCCGGTACAACTAGGACAATTTCTGTATCTTTTTGCCATGTATTCTTAGTTTCTGATCACATCTCTTAGTACTTGAGGATTTGTGTCCCCATGCACTGTGCAGAGTATTATCATTGGTCATTCAATTTATACTGCGTCTAGTAATTATACCATTCAAGCTGGATTGCAATGTCACATTTATAATAAAAAGAAACTTCTTCTTCAAAACCTTAAACACTCAGCACTAGCTAACATTTTTTTGTGTTTTTCTCCTTTACCGTTTGGTTCGTTTTTCATTACCTGCGTGGGTTCGGAGATGCCTCCTCAGTGCAGTCTGACTGGGGAACGCTCGGTCACACTCAGCACACCTATAGCTCCACCCTTCTGTGTGTGCGGTGATGTGCTCCTGTAGGATGTTCTGCGAGCTTGGATGTTTTCCATATGGTGTGCAGTGGTCAGGGGAAAAAGAGGAAGAGGAACTCCCTGCAAGAAGGTGGGTACAGAAGCAAAGCCAGCTTAGAACATTGAAGAAAGCACGATAAGCTTGTCACGGTAAATTGGTGGAATGTCCAGATGAGAGCAACCAGAATCAGGGCTGGCACAACACAGCATGGCAAGGAGCACTGACGTTTGGAGGGCATCAAAATGCAGAAAAATAAAAAACGGAAGAAATAAATAAAAAATAAAAAAGAGAAAAATATAAAGCTAAACAGCAAAGAAACAGAAATATTAAAACCTAAGTTGTTATCAAAAACAGCATTGTGGGTGCAGACATGGGTCACTGGCTAATGAGGGGGGACGGGGGCGATTTATAGGTTGCAGGGGAGGCACTAGAAACCCTAGTACAAGCCCTGACCAGAATATGAGGGCTACAAAATATTATCCATGAGAATAAGTGGAAGGAGTCAGGTTTCTTTCACTTGGAGAAAAAAAGACCGTGTGACAACATGATTGCAGGCTTCAAATCCTAAGTAGCGGGTTATAGAGAGGATGAGGGTCAGTTTCTTCCTCTCCACATCAAACAAAAAGTAATGGTCTTAAATTATAGGAGAGGGTGGGGGATGAGAGGGTAGGTTCAATACTGGGAAGGAGTAGGGGGTTGTTGCAATCTCTGTCATCAAATGTTTTTCTGAGCAAGATAGAGAACCATCTGTCTGGGATAGTTGAGGTACAGTGGATCCTATTTGCTTGCAGCAGCAGGACTTAATTATTTATAACATTTTTATACTGTCTTTATGAACTAAGGGGCTTGTTTACCGCGGCTTTGTAAACAAGCCCCTAAGTGTCATCCAAAATGGTTTAAAATATAAATAAAACAATAAGAGATTGAAAGAAAAATTAAGGATAAAAGTTATGAAAATTCGCATTATCAACAATAAGAATTCCAGAATGTGGTAACTGGTCACAGTGAACGCTATCACATAGGCATGTCAGCTAACGAGCACTATAACACTCGTTAGCAGGCGCTCGTACCCTGATGTGGAGAGTGGGCAAGTTAGAGGTGGAGTGTGGGCGCGGAGAGCACATTAGTGTAGTTGCCATTTATGTGCCAATTAGGACGGGTGCACCCAATGAACGCTGTCGCATGTTAACTGCTGGGAACATGCTGGTCATGCCTCTGACCACTAACACAATTTAAGTGCACAGCCTTACTGGATTAGTAAAAGGCCCCTTAATCTTCAACAGGGGATAAAAATGTCTTCACCCCTTTCCTAAAAAACAGCAAATTTCTCTCGTTTTGCAAACTAGTCCAGCATTCTGTACCAACCACACTAAAAGCTCTGTTCCGCCAAACCATCTTTTGAATGAAATTCCTGAGACTTCTAAGTAACCGTCATACTCTCCCAGGTATATAATTTTGTAATCTACTTTTCAAATACAAAGGTCTAGAATTTCTCTTTATCTTAACAGCTTAAAAATGCATTGCTCATGAACAGGTGGCCCGTGTAACATTCTCCGCAGGGGACGAGCCCTCCCCTCTAACAAAAATCTTGCTATTGCATTTTCAACTATTTCCTTGCTGCCGTCCCCAAATACAATATATTATAATAAAATACTCAGCAGAAATTTATTGAACAAATACACATAACTATTTTTCCCCCTAAAGCCAGTTTAAGCTGACACACTAATTTCAATTTTAAAAATATGATCTAGTTACATTAGCAATCTCTTTGTATCCTAGCCTCTCTTTTTCAATAATCATTCCCAAGGAGCGAATTGCTTGTACCCAGAGAATATGGGCGTTATCAATTATAGATAAAATCGCTAAATCTTTACCCCTCCTATATCTAGGCAAAGGTGACATTTTACTTAGAAACATAGAAGCATGTCAGCAGAAAAAAAGACCATATGGCCTATCTAGTCTGTCCTTCCATGTCAAATACTATAGTCCCTTTTTTTCCTTAAGAGATCCTTTGTGTTTGTCCCATGCTTTCTTGAATTCAGATACTGTCCTCATCTATACTACTTCCACTGGGAAACTATTCCACACATCTACCACTCTTTCCATAAAGAAATATTTCCGCATATTACTCCTGAGTCTATCCCCTTTCACCATCATTCTATGCCCCCTTGTTGCAGACTTTACTATCAATCGAAAGAGGCTCTCCTTTTGTGCATTTATGCCCTGGAGATATTTAAATATCTCTATCATATCTCCTCTATCCATATCTCTCAAGGACATATGGTCAGTGGTATCTCGAACAGAGGAGGTGTTGGGGGGAACTTTGGTTCAATTACAAGACTTCACGACGGATTCTGTGGCTAAATTTGGTGAATCGGAGGGTAGAACTGATGAAATGGAGGGGCAGCTGAGTAAGCTCAAATCTCAACTTGTTGCCGTGTAGTCTGTGTCTATTATTATTACTGATAATTTGTATTGCCATCGACAGATGGAAACTTTAGAAAATTTTGCAAGGGTCTTAATTTTACGGTGACTCACTATTTGTCTCCATTGATTCTCTTTTATAAATATTTGAAAGAAGTATTGCAGTTTACTGATCCGAAGCTTATCTTGATTAGTAATGCATATTATTTACCTCGTGGTAAGCAGATTGAATTGACGGCTGAGGGAGCCACAGCAAGTCCCAAAGGTAGACCGTTTAGATCTGTGTAATTTTTTGGAGTGGTCATCTGATTTAATTGCCTCCTGTGCAACATTAGTAGTTTCCTTCGTTTTGGAGATTGATAAGAATAAAGTTCTGAAGTCTTTTTTTTCTAAAAATGATGTGTTATTTTGTGGACAAAGAATCATCATCTTCCTGGACGTTGTCAGACCTATTCAAGTTAGGCGTAAAGCCTTTATGGCACTGAAACCCCAAGTGTTGGCGCTTGGGGCGACTTTTTATCTTATGTTTTCTTATAAGTGTCTGGTGGTAAAAGATACTGCTTCTTTGACCAACTTCAATTAGAAGATTTCTTGAAAGTTAATTGTCCTTAAGTGGGTTGGATGGTTTAATAATACAAAGGTTTTGATTTGTTTGGGTCTTAGCTACTGCTTGTTCATTTTGGATGGATGGATTATTTGTTTGATCTAAATATTGGTTCTTTCTATGCCCAATAATGTGGACTTGATGATAAATGATGTGAATGTAAAATATTGTTTTTCTTTTTGCGGCAATTTTGTGCCTATTTCTTGTTTCATTCTAGAACTTGTTTCTTTGTTACTTTATATAAATCCTCATTAATAAAAAAAAAAAAGAAATATTTATGCATATTACTCCTAAGCCTATCCCCTTTCACCCCCATCCTATGCCCCCTTATTGCAGAGCTTACTTTCAATTGAAAGAGGATTTCCTCTTGTGCATTTATGCTATGGAGGTATTCACAACTTCTCTATCATATCTCTTCTATCGTGCCTTTCCTCTAATGTATACATATTAAGATCTTTAAGTCTGTCCCCATATGGTTTATAATGAAGACCACTAACCATTTTAGTAGCCAGCCTCTACACTGACTCCATCCTACTTATATCCTTTTGAAGGTGCGGTCTCCAGACTTGCACACAATACTCCAAATGGGGTCACACCAGAGACTTATAGAGAAACACTATCACCTCCTTTTTTCTGCTGGCCATTCCTCTCCCTATGCACTCAAACATCCTTCTGGCTTTTGCCATCCCTTTTCTATCTGTTTAGCCACTTTGGGCCTGATATTTATCTTTGTAGATCTTTGAAGGGCTATACGCCAATGGGCGCATAGCCCTTCCTGCTGACCTCTAAACCAGATATTCAATGTCGCAGACATGGCATTGAATATCTGGTGATCGCCACCAAAGCTGGAAGCTGCTGAAGCTAATCAGGCAGCAGCGATATTGGATGCTGCCCGGTTAGCTCCGGCGCCTTAAAGGTAGGTGAGAGTTTTCCTTGCCTATCTTTAAGGCACAGATCCAATATCGCTGCTGTCCAGTTAGCGCCATTCTCTGCCTCTGCTCCACTGGGCTGTAAACCGTGTAAATGCCTTTCGAATATCGGGCCCTTTCAGATAATCAGAAACAATCATGCCTATGTCACGCTCTTCTTTCATGGTCAGAAGTACTTCGCCCCCCTACAATGTATTACTCCCTTGGATTTTTGCCGCCCAAATGCATGACCCTGCATTTTTTAGCACTAAATCTCATTTGCCAAATTCTTGACCATTCTTCAAGCTTAGCTAGATCCCCCTCATGTTATCTATGCCTTCCTGGATATCTACCCTATGGCAGATTTTGGTATCATCCACAAAGAGGCAAACCTCCTTTCGTACCCATCTTAAAACCTACTCATTTGCCGAACATTTCGGTGATTACATGTTTCCAACTAACAACACCTAATACCCCTCCCCCCCATCACCTCATCCCTCTCCCCCTCTTACTCCCTTCCCCAAACCTCCCCTCCCACCAAACCTAATCTAAAAAACAAAAAAACCCAATGTCATCATAATGTAAAAATGTATATAAGTTAACTCAGTTGAATATGTAAACCTGTTACTTACTTTATGTTACAACACTAGTTCTTTGTTAAACTGTTCTATGTACATGTTGTTCAATTGTAAACCGCTATGATTACCTGAAATAGTGGTATAAAAAACACACAAATAAATAAATAAACCTTACCCGACAGCCCTTCTGCACTATCACTAACAAGGATGTTAAAAAGAATCGGACCAAGGACAGATCCCTGTGGCACACCACTGGTGACATTGCTTTCCTCAGAGTTAGTTCCATTTACTTGTACACACTGTCGCCTCCCTCAACCAATTTTTAATGCAGTCAATTACTTTAGGGTCCATCCCTTAGGTGCTCAATTTATATATAAGTTGCCCGTGTGGAACGATGTCAATAGCTTTACTGAAATCCAAGTACACCACATCTAGGGCTCTCCCTTGGTCTAACTGTCTGGTCACTGAGTCAAAGAAATCAGATTTGTCTGACAAGATAACCTACCAGATAATGTCCTTTCCTTGAGTTCTTCTAGACTAGTCCAGAAAAGTTGGTTATGTTCTCCTATCAGCAGTTTGGTGGAGACAAAGAACCAATGAAAAGCCCAGGTTTCAATGACATCACTCCCATGCCTTTATTTGCTTCAGCCATCAGAGGCCCCTTCAATATTTGTCCCAAAACATATGGGAGAAACATGGCAAGCCTTACACAACCTCAACCATGGAAAACAATGAGTGATCAACAGTTGAGAACTATATACAGGAAAACATAAAACATAAGGCTGACAATAGACAATGAACCTGCAGAGCCTAGTATAAAAATAAGAGGAGACCCATGGATAATGCAGCAGAAGAGCAGAGCAATACAGTTCCAGGGGCGGGTCCTGGAATGGTCTAGCAGGACTCAAGGAAAGGACATTAACTGGTAAGTAAAATATCATCTTCCATATCGTCCTGCTAGACCAGCCTAGAGAAGTGGGATGCAGAGGCGGTTCTTCCATTAGGCCGCCTGAGGCGATCGCCTCAGGCAGCACTCCAGTACCGATGGCACTCTGGATCTGTTTTCATTTTAGATTTTGCAGTCTCTGGCCTGCCTCTGATTTCCCACGCGGGAAGTCAGAGGCAGGCCAGAAGCTGCAAAATCTAAAATTAAAACAGAACCGAAGTGCCGCCGGCATTGGACAAATCAGCCTGATTGCCTGCAACTGCAAGCGATCAGGCTGATTTGTGCGGTGGCAGGTGGCACTCCGGTTTTTTAAATTTTAGATGTTGCCACCTCTGCTCTGCCTCTGCCTTCCCACCGCTTTTTTTTTTTTTTTGCTGTAAGCATTTCTTGAGGGAAAAAACATGGCAGGAAGGCAGAGGCAGGGCGGAGGTGGCAACATCTAAAATTAAAACAGCCAGAGTGCCCCTGCCGCCGCTGCCGGATGAGAGGTGCAGGTGAAGGGAATGGGGACAGGAGGAGGGCAACAAGGAGAGACAACGGTGAGTGACAGGGGGGACAAAGGGGGAGACAGGGGACATGCTGGACAAAGGGGGAGACAGGGGGACAAGTGCTGGACAAAGGGGGAGACAGGACATGCTGGACAAAGGGGGAGACGAGGACAAGTGCTGGACAAAGGGGGAGATGGGGACATACTGGACAGAGGGGTGAGACAGGGGGCAAATGCTGGACAGAGGGGGGAGACAGGAGGCAAATGCTGGACAAAGGGGAGATGGTGACATGCTGGACAAAGGGGGAGACAGGGGGACAAGTGCTGGACAAAGGGGAAGACGGGACATGCTGGACAGAGGGGGAGACGGGACATGCTGGACAAAGGGGGGAGACATGGGGATAAGTAGTAGACAAAGGGGAGAGACAGGGGGCAAATGCTGGATAAAGGGAAGAGACAGGGGGACATACTGGACAGAGAAGGGAGAAATGCTGGACAGAGGGAAGAGACAGCGCAGGTTAGTATTATAATGGGCTGATGGGGGGGCTAGCACTGGTAATGGCAGATTGGGGGTCTAGGACGGGTAATGGGTTGATTAGGGAAGACTAGAACTGGGGATGGACTGATCGAGGGGGGGGGGCTGGGACTCGTAATGGACTGATGGGGGGCTAGCATTGGAAATGAGCTGATCGGGAGGGGGGCTAGGACTGGAAATGGGCTGATTAGGGGGGCTAGCACTGGTAATGGGCTGATTAGGGGAGGCTAGGACTGGTAATGGGCTGATGGGGTGGGGTAGGACTGGTAATGGACTGATGGGGGCTAGCATTGGAAATGAGCTGATCGGGAGGGGGGCTAGGACTGGAAATGGACTGATTAGGGGAGGCTAGCACTGGTAATGGGGTTGAGGGGGGACTAGCACTGGAAGTGAGCTGATTGGGGGGCTTCGACTGGGAATGGACAGATGGTGGGAGGGGAGAATAGAGCTGATGGCCCTGGAAGAAAACTGGGGGCTAGGGCTACAAATGGGCTGATGGGAGAATGGAACTGGAAGGGAATGGACACCAGTGGCAGTCATGGGAATGCAAGTTGACAGTGGAAGGTACTGGGAGGGAGGACTGGAAAGGGACTGATACTGGTAAGGGTTACTGGGGCTGGAAATAGGCTGATGGAAAGAAGTGAAGAAAACAAAATAAGAGATAAGAAATGGCAGATGGACCATAGACCACAGAAAGAGAGCTAAGAGAAGACAGGAAAGCAGAAGCCTCAGATCGGGACCAGCATGATCAGAGAATAAACTGGTCAGACAACAAAGGTAGAAAAATAATTGTATTTCATTTTAGTGATTGGACTTTGTGTTATCTTTATATTTTATACTGTATGGGGGAACTGCATATCTTATTTATCTGATGTTGCTCTGCTTGAAGAGTCTGGCTTCTTGGGGTTTCAGTTTAAATTTTGTCTACATATTTTTATTTTTACTTTAGATTGTAAGTCACTTATTCTGTACTTGGTGAGGGTCTGTGTTCTGAGTGTGTGACTGAGCCCAGGTGTTCTGTTAACATAGAGTTAGTACATAAAGATCTATACTGTACTGTAGTAATTTGTCATGTTCAGCTTTTCAAATAGGTGTATGGATGTTCCAGGGCCCACTATAGTATTTACAGTAACACTTTTTTTTAGTGGGCTCCTTCTGTGAGTTTTGGAAGTAGGTGCTGATATGGTATGGTATGGTAGATTTGCTCTATAGATATTCAGTGACTTTGTTTTAGGGGTTTGTATTAGTTCACAATATGCCTGGTACTGGAGAATGTTTGTTATTGTTGTTAGTGAGATGATCAGAATCAGATTTTTTTTTAAAGATATTGAGTTCTGTGGGTGAATGTCCTGGTTCTGCTCTGCAACCACTGTTGAAGGGGGTTCTGTGGATGCAAAATATATGTTGAAAAAGCAATAACCAAAACACAGTTTACAACAACAAAATAAAAATGAGTTATAATTTAATTTTATAAACTGTGCTGTGGTTCTCGCTCTCTTTTAGTTCCTTGGTGTGCAAACATCTTGCATTTCCTCCATATAATCTAATCAGCTTTTTGGTTTGGTTCAGTCCCTGATTGGAGTTTTGAAAAAGCCCTGCCCCCTCTATGGGCGGGGGGGGGGGGGGTTGATCTCATCCTTCACCTCAGGCAGCAGATTGCCTTGAGCCACCCCTGGTGGGATGTACCAAACAACAATTCCACTGGACAGGATGAAGACAGAGCAGCTCGTAAAACCCTAGAGCCAAAGGCCATGTGTGCCCTCGT
This sequence comes from Ichthyophis bannanicus, assembly GCA_033557465.1. Classification (NCBI taxonomy): domain Eukaryota; kingdom Metazoa; phylum Chordata; class Amphibia; order Gymnophiona; family Ichthyophiidae; genus Ichthyophis; species Ichthyophis bannanicus. Next base: position 260,035,015 of record CM066044.1, read on the forward strand.
ATGGACATCCATGCGGTAATGCTTGACAAAAGTTGAAAGTGATGCCCACGTTGCTGTCCGATAAATGTCTGCAGGGGCCATATGCTCCGCTCCACCCATTAGGACGCCTGCGCTTGGGTAGAATGTGTGCACAAACCCTCTGGACCCAGCCAGTTCTTTATCAGATACACTGAGGCAAAGGTCTCCTTAATCGAGCACCCCAAAGTTGACTTAGCCACCATGTCACCATTGCATGAGCCAGGAAACAGCACCAAAAGATGGTCAAACTTATGAAAGGAATTTGTAACCTCCAAGTACCAGAGAAGCATCCTCCGGACAACCACAAGACAAAGATCCTTATCCTTCCCCCGACACTATTTCTTAGAGAAGGCGGGCAGGTGTACCATCTGGTTCACATGAAAGGGAGAAAGCACCTTAGGCAAGAAGGAAGGCACAGGCCAAATGGAAACAGCCTCCTTGAAAAAGACAGATAAGGATCTCAGCAAGACAGAGCTTGCGGCTTGGAAATCCACCTTGCAGAACAGATCACGACCAAGAAGACTGTCTTGAGTGCCAAATCCTTTAAAGTAGTACGCTTCAATAGCTCAAAGGCACCACCATCAGGGCCCTGAGCACCAGACACAGATTCCAAGAAGGGATCATAGACCAGCGGGGAGGACACAGATGCTGAACCCCCTGGATAAGCATGAGATGTCCAGGTGCAAGGCTAGAGAAGCTAGAGACTTACCAAAGACTTACCATGGAAACAGGCCAAAGCTGCTACCTGAATATTCAGGGAGCTGCCCTTCTCCAGGCCATCCTGTGGAAAGGCCAAAAGAGATGGCAACTTGGCCTCCTCAGGAGCCAACTGCTGAGTGCCGCACCATAGCTCATAAGAGGCACCAGATCTGCATGTTTGCTAGCTTGGTAGACCTCTCTGGGCTCCGAGCAGAGTGCAGACCACTGCTGGAGAGAGTAACCCTTATGTGCTAGTCGTCTCCTTATAAGAACCAAGCCATAAGTGAGAAGGAAACCGGGTCCTCCAGGGTGATTGGTCCCTGCCCAAACAGGCCCCAAGACAGAGGCAACTAAAGAGGATGCATCTGCAAGAGCTGCATCAGAACTCTGAACCACGCTCTCCACAGCCAATTTGACACCACCAGAACAATCCTGCCGGGTGACGTTCTATATGCTGAATCACATACCTAACCAGGGGCCATGGAGGAAACACATACAGCTTGTGCTGACTTGGCCAAGGCTGGATCAGGGCGTCAATGCTTTCTGACCCCATCTCCATGTGGCAACTGAAGAAGCAGCAAACTTTGGGATTTGAGAAAGTTGCCATCAGATCCATTTTGGGGCAATCCCAGTGGCACAGAATCAACTGAAAAGCCTCCTGACTCAACTCCCACACTCCATGATCCAGAGAGTGCCAGCTGAGGAAGTCCACCTCCACATTGTCCACCCCGGCAATGTGCTGAGCTGACAAGGCAAACAAGAGAGCCATCTCCAGAGCTACCCCGACACTCCTCATGCTGTCTTGCCGACTGACATAAGCCACTGCTACTGCCGTGGCATTGTCTGAAAACACTCGAACCACCCTGACTTCGATCAGAGGTTGGAAATGCAGAAGAGCCAACCTGATGGCCCTTGCTTGAGGCGGTAGATGAATCATATTGCTTCCCTGCGGTTCCAATGGCCCTAGGCTGTACAGCTGTGGCAACAGACTCCCCAGCCTGAGAGACTGGCATCCATTATCAGGAGGATCCAGGAGAAATCGTTCAGTGGCACACCCTTCCTCAGATGACAGGGCTGCTGCCAGTACACTAGGCTGGACCACTGAGTCAACAAGGACCACTGGAGTGCTCAGGTGTGAGCAAGTGCCCATGGCACCATCTCTATGGTCATTGCCATCAATCTGAGGTGCTGAAGAGAATCTCAGACTCTGGGAGGCTGCTGCACACAGAACAGCACCAGGCAATCCAACAGACTTTGAAGTTCTCCTCTGGCAGGAAAACTCTGCCCACTCGAGAGTTGAAACATGCTCCCAGAAATTCCAGTGACTGGGAAGGCCACAACTGGCTCTTTCCCAATTGATCACCCAGCCAAGGCTTTCTAAGAAGGACACAGATCCCTTGGTGCCACAGCACTGCAGCTGCCATCACCATGACCTAGGAGAACATCTTTGGGATGGTGGAAAGCCCAAAAGGGAGAGTGGAGACCTGATAATGAGAGCCAAGCATGGCAACGTGCAGATACTTTTGCTGATCTGCCTAGATCGGGATATGAAAATACACCTTAGCCAGATCCAGAGAAACCAAGAATTCTCCTTGGTGCACTGCTCAAATTATGGAGCGCAAAGATTCCATCTGGAAGCGCAGGATGTGCAAGTGCTTGTTGACCCCCTTGAGGTCCAGAATGGACTTGAAGGAACTATCCTTTTGGGTACCACAAAATAGAAGGAGTATCTGCCTTTGCCCCTTTGCCAGCAGGAACGGCATCACCACCTTTAGATGCAGAAACTTGTCCAAGGTGATCCACTTAGTGTCTTTTTTGATCACAGATCCATAAGGGGAGATGATGAAGACATCCGGAATCAGCTCTTTGCATTCCAGGTCATAGCTGAACTGAATGGTATCTAGCACCCATTGATCCTTGGCAACCGAGCCCATTCCAGAAAGAAAAGGCGAAATCTGTATCCAACTGGAAGAACCAGGGAATGGGCCCAAAAACCTTCCTTGCGCAGCCCAGGAGGGTCCATCTCTGGAAAAGATTGAGTCTCTGGCCCCATGTGCTCCATGAAAGGACTGAGAATGAGCCTGAAGCCCAGAAGCAAAGGGGAAGAAAGGTTTTCCAGGTCTGTAATGATGAGAGTCCCAAGCCCCTTGGACCTGTCTTCTGGAAGGTGATAGATTTTGTCTCACCAGGTCCTTCACCAGCTTCTCCAAATCAGCTCCAAACAGAAGATTCCCCTTAGAAATCAATTGGGCCAACTGGGCTTTGGAAGATGTGTCCGCTACCCAGTGGCAGAGCCAAATCCAACACCATGACACTGTCATCAGGGCACCATCCAGTGCTGCCAAATGCACCAGGTCATACAGGCATCAGAAAGGAAGGCTGTAGTCAACTCCAATCAGGCTGGTACATACTGCCAGCTACAAAATAGCCACTGCTATGGAGAAACTGGCTCCTCAACTACGAATCCACCTTATGGTCCAGAAAGTCCTTTAAGGCCGATCTATCTTCCACAGGAATGGTGGTCCGTCTGGTAATTGCCATGACCTGCACACCCACCTTGGGAATGCCAAACCACTCAATGCACTCCTCCTCTGGGAGAGCAGATCTTCGTACACAACCCTTTATGCAGAAAGTTGGGAGAGTCCCACTCCGACTGGGTCATATCCTTGATCACATCCAGAAACAAGAAGACAATAGTGGATTTTCGCACCCCTTGAAGGAGTTGGTGTACCTTTGGCTCCTGCTCCATGCCGGAAGCATTTGTCAAGTTCAAGGAAGATGAGATCCTGGCCATCAACACCGCCAGCTCCTCCTTCCGGAATAGGTGGATCACACTGGCCTCCTCACAATCTTCTGAAGGTGAGAGTACTTCCATATCCACGTCAGACACCAGTACCAAGCTATCCGAATACAAGTCATAGTCAAAATCTTGGACAGTTCCCAGCTGTTCCCAAACCCCAGGGAGCGCCCACACCGGGAGACACTTGGCAATCGAACAGGCCCCACATGAGACTATGTCTGGGAGCACATAGAGGTCGCAGGGTCTGAATTTTCACGCCAGAAGGACCAGGTCTGCTGCAAAAAAGAAAGAATTTCAGGGAGGACAATCCGGAGTCCGGAAGCTCTGCTCTTGGAAATGACCCCCCAACACCAGGGGGCACAGCCACCACAGACCCCCTAGAGGATGATGAATGGCTCACTGCATGATCGCCAGATCCTCTGGCTGGCTGGATATCCTTACCCATAGCATCATCCATCATCTCCTGCCCTGAGGCAGGCAAGGTCAGACTAATTGCATCCTCCAGCTGAAAGAAGGGGAACAGACCCTCCAGGGACAACTCAGAAACTGCCATGCAAGAAAAGCAGAATCCAGAGATGAGGCACCTCGCTTGCCACATGTCAAACAACGTTTCCTGGAAGAAGACAAAGAGAGTTAAGGCAAGTATCACCACAGTGTGTGCTAAGGCTGCGATTGCGAAAGCCCTTGCTAATGTTTGCAGATGGGTGAATCCATCCTCCACCACCTGCACTTTAAATGAATACGCTATGCTGGTGCATTTCAGGCTCATTTGAACATTTGTTTGCATGGCCAAAAATGTTCATGCCGCAAACCGTGTGCATGTACATCAATTGTGCACACATATATTTGGAGGTATATGCACATACACAGGGGCGGCCCAAGGGGGGTGCGGGGCCATGTGCGGAGACTCGGTGCGGGGCCTCATTTGCATAAATATTTGCATAATGTTACCATACACTAACTTTTAGTAAACATGCCTCTTCATGAGTGTATGGATAAAGAAAGACTAAAAGATTTCTACATTACTATAATCCAGTGCCAACCGCCAGACACATTAGGAACTACTACAAACACTGCCCATTTAGAACCCATAGCAAACCCACCGTATCCTAACAGCACTACCAGGACTCACAAAGCACCAGACCCTACCTATCAAAAGGCAACACTGCAAATATTAAACCAATACATTTCAGAGAATAACAATACATGACCTACTGAGGAAAGAGAACACGTGGCAATGTCAAATAGGAATTACATAAACAGAATACCTCAGCTCAGTTACACATGCAGAACACAGACCATCACCAAACAAGGAATCACAATTTAAAAACAGGAAGACAATAATTAAACGGGGAACCCTAAAAACCAAACTTGGAATTTACAACAACAATGTAGAAATAAAACTGTAAATTAATTTCCTCTTGTACTAAACAAAGCACAGACGTTAATGATGCACATTTCCCAGAGCTGACATATTCCAGTTAATAAATTCAAAATAAAGAGATATCTTTGTACCTTTTGTGCATTTTTTTTCAGTTGCAATTGTTCCAGACACTTTCTTCTGGTTTATTTGTGTCTTCTGCTAACTCTCCATCGTCTGCTGTCCATTTGTCCTTTCTTCTCTCTTCTAGTTTTTTTCCATTCTCTCTCTACATCTGCTTTAACATACTAATCTTTCTCCTTTTGCTCTTTCCTCATTCCTATTTCATCCACTCAAATTTTACCCGTCAATCTTAGGGGTATGTTTACTAAACCGGGCTAACGGTTAACCCGTGCTATCTGCCACTAGGTCCCATATTATTCAATGGGACCTAGCTGCAGATAGCCCGGGTTAACCGTTAGCCCGGTTTAGTAAACATACCCCTTAGTCTCCCAATACCCGGCCAATTGTAGATTTTTCTTCACTCCCACACAAAATATTTTTCCCCTCTCCATTTCACTCTCCCAGCCCCATCCCCTTCTAATCTCCCCCAACATCAGCTCCCTTCTAGTTCCAGCCCCACCCAGTATCCGCTCCCTTCTAGTCCCCGCATCAGCCCATTTCCAGTCCTGGCCCCCCATCAGCCCATTTCCAGTCCTAGCTCCCCCATCCATTTCCAGTCCTATCCGAGTCCCCTCATCAGCCCATTTCTAGTCCTTTCCTAGCCCCACCATCAGCCCATGTCAAATCCTAGCTCCCCTCCACTCAGCCCATTTCCAATCCAAGCCCCCCATAAGCCTACTTCCAGTTCTAGCCCCTCCATGAGTCCATTTGAATCCAAGCCCCCACCACAGCCCATTTCCAATCTTAGCTCCCCCCAACACCCAATTCCCAGTCCTATCCTAGCCCATCAGCCCATTTCCTGTCCTAGCTCCCTCCCCTAAGAGCCCATTCCAAGCCCCCTTCCACTCAGCCCATTTCCATTTCAAGCCCCCTTCCACTCAGCCCATTTCCATTCCAAGCCCCCCTCCCCATCAGCTATTTGCAGTTCAAGCCTTCACTTCCACTCAGCCCATTACCAGTCCTAGCCTCCCCTCCCACCCACCCATTACGTCATAGCCCCCCATAGCCTATTACCAGTCCTAAGCCCCCATCAGCCAGTCCTAATCTCACCAGCCCATTTCCAGTCCTAACCCCCCATCACCCAATTATCAGTTTAAGCCCCCCCATAGCCCATTACCAGTCCTAACCCCCCATCAGCCCCCTTCCAGTCCTAATCCCATCAGCCCATATCCAGGCTTAGCTCCCCCATAGCCCATCACCACTCCTAACCCCCAGCCCAGCCCAGCCCAGGGAAAATTTAAAATAAAAAAAAGAAAAGCTGTCAGCTGTCTGCTGCCGCTGCCGCTGCCGGGACCGCCGCGGCAGAATCGAGTGTGCCGCAGGGCCCCCCCTGCACGGCAGAGCCTGCCCTCCCCTGTACTAGCTCCCTCTTTCAGCTGCAGTCACACGCGCCGGCTTTCAGAGCGCGAGGGGAGAGTTTCTCCCTCGCTGCTCTGTTAAGCCCGTGGGGGCTGATGGGAAGTTTTTTTTGGGGGGGGGGGGAGTAGGGGCTTATATATCTGGTACCCCGTCCAATATGACCCATTTCAAACTCCAAGTTTTCCCACCTGCCAGGTTTCATCCCATTATGTTAAATTTTCAGAGTTGGAAAGCATAAAAGAAAAAAAAAACTTCAGATACAACATTGTTTGATTTATCTGCTCAACAGCCAGCTGCAAGTTGAAAAGAAATCCTTTTCTGTTAAGGATCATCTTTTTGAATATTAGTAATCATCCACTAGATGGCAGCAGAATCTGAGAATTGAGGGGAAATCGGGCTCTGTCCATGCTACCCCTGAGGCTGTCTATGAATGAGCACATAGCCACTTTCCTAGTTCATGAAGACTGAAGAAAATCATCAGTGGTGTGGGATATGATCCAAGAAACTGAGCTGAAGAGAAGTGGAAAAAGGCAGCTGAAGTTATCGTCACAGGCACGACTGATACTGCTAAACATCTGTTAGCAGTGGGTCTCAACATTTTTCAAGATCAACCAGAGCTGGGCAGAACTAAACAGAGCAGGAGCTGACAGGTTGGAACCAACTAGAATGTGTGATGCATCTTTAAGAGCCAACCAAAAGAACATGAAAGTGTGAGTGTTAATGAGAGTCGAGCTTAATGGGCCTTCTGAACAAATAGGACATGACATTTTCAGAACCAGAACTGAACCTAAGCACTTTGATGATCAAGTAAGGATGTGCTTCTTAGCGTGAAGCATTCTCACCAAAGGAGGGGTGGTGCAAAGCTGTGAAACTAAATTCCGTTTCAGACAATGAAGACAATGAAGATTTTCTCATTTGTTATCTAAAATAAACAGTCATGAATAAAAGCTTTAAAAATGTTCCTCACCCTTTGTGTGACTTTTGCTGTGGGCCTGCAGCTCCTCTTCACTGCTGAACAGGATACTGCACCGGGGGCAGGACCGAGGCTGGCCAGCTGAGGAGGAAGGCAGGATCTGGGGATCGGGCAGGTTTCAATGGGATCCCCTCGCCCTCCCAAAGATTCCTTAACCCCTATAAAGTTTGAGAACCACTATCTTATAAGCAAAGCTCCCACAAAACTGAGCGGGAGTCTTCCCATGCTGCTGCCGGTGGGGGGAGGTGCTGTGTTATCATATCATGGGCGGAGCTTCCTGGGAACATTGGCGGTAAGATGCTCCCTTCATTCTTTGCTTCTTTACTCCCTGTTTGGTTGACACCAGCATGCCCCAGGCTTTGTCTACTGCAGATCATGCTGTTTTTCAGCTGTTATAACTAGCTCTCTTTTTCCTGGATTAGTTTTAGCAAATATTGTCTCATTCAAAGATGCTGCTGCAATAAACTGCTCTGTGCTGTAGCGCAGCAATTCTCGCAACATTTTCCCGTGCTGCTTTATTCCTGATGCAGCTCAGTAGGCATGCACATCACATACAAATGACAAAACATGAAATTGCTTTTGATTTAAAAAAATTGTGCTGAAACTTAGTACAACATTTTACTCTTCCTTTGAAACAGAATTTATTTAATTTATTTATTTATTAACTAGGCTTATATACCGCTTTTCTACCAGTCAAAGCGGTGTACATTCAGGTACTGTATATATATTTTTCCCTTGTCCCTGAAGGGCTCACAATCTGTTTTTTGTACCTGAGGCAATAGAAGGTTAAGTGGCTTCCCCAAGTCCACAAGGAGCGCCTGTTGAATTAGAAACCCCAGTCCTTCCAGCCCAAGGTTGCTGTCCTCTAGCGGGATTCAAACCCCTGGCTCTCCGACACAAGGTAACTTGCCCCAACTACTATCTTTAAGGCATCTCAGGATCGGTGTAAAGATGCAGTTGAGAGAGAAGGATCATATGACGTGGTGTGACACTGACCTCAGATGACCCAAGCAGGCCTTGGACATTCAATTCTTCTTTCCCCAACTTTGCTATTGCCCTCCCCACACATCCCCAAAGCTTCTAATATCCGCTGATGCTTGAAAAATAAAATTGGTGGCCCAAATAGCTCCTACTCCCCGAACCCCACAAGAAACTCATCAGTGGCTCAAGTGGCCCCTGGTCATCCATCTTCTACTCTGACCCCTTACAAAAAGTACTCACTGGCCTGTGGTCCTCCTCCTGTCTCCTCCCTGTACTCCGCCAACCCCTTTAGTACCACCAATGCTTCTGCTGCCATGCCACCATCTTGAAAAATGGTGACACCTGACCGCACATGGTATGTTGGGATGTACTGTCAGTTTTCCAAATAAGGCAGTAATAACAGTTGATAAAGAAGCAGTGTGAATGTTAAGCCGTGGCATCAGGGAAGGGAGCAGGAAGGAGAGCCCCCCCACTCTCCACCACAAGGCCAATCAGGGCCATACCAGGACTCCAAAATTAGTGGCACTCCCAGGCGCGCCCGCACCTTAGGTTCTCAGACATGGACCAAGAGAACAGCAAAGCCTCCACCATCCAGGCTCCAACGAAGCCCCCTGAAGCCAGCAGAAACTACTTTACCACTGACCACACCTCGTCCATCCATCCAGGATTGTCCCCAACCACCCATCTGAATAAGGTACCAAAACACAGCACCACCATGCTCTCCTTATACGCAACTATTTATGCTCTTCTAGCTCTCATAGTGCTAACCCTAACTTCCAATGCCTATGTGTTCCCCCATAATCATTTCTTGATCACTCCTTGTGTATCCTACTCCTCATCCCCTTCCATACATACACACCCAACCAAGAAAAGCCCCTCACCTAATACACATTCCCATCTCCCCGCATCCAGCAGGTACACGCCCTTCCCCCTCTTACACCATACTTACACTCAACTGTGCATTAATAAACGCCTGTTCAATCAAGAAAAAGATCCAGCTAATCAGAGACGTCACCGCAAACAAAAATTTGGACATCCTGTGCATAACCAAAACCTGGCCACACAAAACAGACTCAGTCCTATTGAACCATCTCACCCCCCAGGGTTACCAAGTACATCACTGCCCTTGTTCCCAGCTCAAAAGGGACAGAGTTATCATCCTCTCCAAGCTCCAACACAACTTCAGCACACAAGTCTCCAACAGCACAAGGGAATCAGACAACCTCACAATCGCAAATAAACTCATTACAATATGCTTCGTCTACTGGCCACCATCCTCTCCTGCCTCTGACCTAACCATCATTCTGGAATACGCACTCATGACCACCAAGTCAAACAAAACCACCATTCTACTAGGAGACTTCAACCTACCCTCCCCTTCACCAAAACCAGGCCACCACCTTCCTAGATGCTATGAAAGCCATGGACTATGAGCAGCTAGTTCAAATCCCTACCCACAACAAAGGCAATAGTTAACCCTATTTACCGCCACATTTTTTGTATATAGTTAACCCTGTTTATTGTCAAGTTTTTGTACCCTGTTCATTGTAAAAAACCAATGCTGACTGTATTCATTGTGTTTAAATTTTGTTCATTTGTAAACCGCACTGATTAAAAGAGCGTGGTATATAAGAAATAAAAATAAATAAATAAATAAAATAAAATATCCTTGACATGATATTTGTCAACAAATGCACCTCCCTTCCTCACTCCATACTCCCTATACAAACTCAAATACAACCAGTTCCTTGGTCCAACCACTGCCTCATCAACTTCAATTTTCCATCCTTTAGACCCTCCCACACTTCATCAATACCAACAAGAGAAGATTCAAACAATTCAACAAAGAAGACTTCCTCAACAACATACTCCCATTCCTTGAAGACAGAGCTAACAACCCTGAAGCTTTTCCAGATTTATGGAACAACACCATCCAAGCAGCCTCATCAGCACTGTTCCCTCTAAGCTGTGCGCGTGCACACACCTCGCTGAGTGAGCGCACATACTTTACAACAGAGCGCACAAAAATTACGGCTCTGATTCAGATAGAAAACACAGACATCTTAAAATTTAAAAGTTATGATTGCAATTACTAAGAATTTCCCACTTACTTTAGTAATCGTCTATTTTCATTTAATTTGATTAAAATCAATGTGGTGTACATGCTGTATTCTGACGTGTAGTCAAATTTTAAAGTATATAACTCCGAGTGTCGTTATGTGGCGCACAAAAATTTAACCTTCCTTCAAAAGCTGCACACAGCTGATATTTTATGCGCACACAGCCTACAGAAAATTAGAGGGAACATTGCTCATCAGCCCCTACCAACTCACAACACAAGCCAATCAAAATCCCTAAAACCTCTTAGTACACATCTCAACTCCAGAGAATCAAAACCTGCCTATGGAAACTAGAGAGAAAGTGGCGGAAAAACAAAAACCCCACTGATCGCATCCTCTACATGAATCTGCTAGATGAATACAGGACTTCAACAGACAATGCAAAAAAAAAATACAATACCACTCTAATCAAGTCATCCCTCAACCATCCAAGAGAGCTCTTAATATTGTGAAACAACAACCAAACTCCCCACCAAGCCTACTCCAGATAATACAATTAACCCTCAACATCTAGCAGACTACTACAATCACCTACAACGTCAAGCCCAGCTACGAGATCTCCCTCCACCATAACCATCCACTTCTGCAACACCCTGGTCATCCTTCCACTCTGTAAGCACAAGCTATATTGAAATTGTCATTTCCTCACTCAACACCACCACTTCTCCTCTTGGTTCATGCCCATTCTCCTGGATCAAGGCAATGAAAACAGAGCTCAACGCCATCATCACCAAACTCACTGAACTATTCCTCACCCAAGGATGTATGCCCAGCAGCCTCAAATCTGCCTCAATCTGCCCAGTCCTCAAAAAACCCAACCTCGACCCATTGGCCCCCTTCTTCATACAGACCCATTGCCAGCCTCCCCTTCATGGCCAAAACCATAGAAAAAGTGGTATGCCAACAACTCCAAGATCATATTGAAATTCATGCTCCACTCAACCCCCAACGACACGGCGTCCGCCCCCTATTACAGAGTCGAAACCCTCCTCTTCTCCCTTTTAAACAAACTCATCCAAGGCATCCAAGTGGAAGAAGTGACTGAAGTGGTATTTAAAGGTGCGGAAGAATTGAAGGAAATATCGATACATCGGGAAGATGTATTACAACTATTTGATAAACTGAAGAGTAGCAAATCATCTGGACTGGATGATATACATCCAAGGGAGTTGAAAGAACTGAAATATGAGATTGCAGACCTGCTATTAGTAATCTGTGAACTATCATTAAAATCATCTGTAATACCTGAAGATTGGAGGATGGCCAACGTAATGGCAATTTTTAAAAAGGGTTCCAGGGGTGATCCTGGGAACTACAGACCGGTGAGCCTGACGTCAGTACTGGGAAAAATGGTAGAAACCATCATAAAGAACAAAATTGCTGAATATGTAGATAGGGTCCAACACAAAGCAAACAACCACGTCAGATGGAAGACACAGTCAGAGAACGTGGACAGAAACCAAGGAATAGGAATTCTATAAAAATCTTTTATTGATACGTAATGCCAACCCGACACAGGCCGTGTTTCGTTTATACTTCATCATGGGTGAAGGCAAACTAAAAACAAGAAAAGTAAGGCAAATAAAAATAATAACAAAACATAATTCATTTATACTCATAAAACTATAAATATAAATCAAGTGTAGAAATTAACAATTATGCACAAATAAATATCAAAAACACATAAAAACCATATAGAAAAAGATAAAACCAATGTTGGAACGCTATACTTGATCACTAAAAAAGGGGAGATAAGAATATAAATCCAACAAACCAAAATACATAATGCAAACTAATTAAACATATATGTTAAAAAGAACAATTAATTAAGAAATCCTGAAAATGTATACACATATAAATTAAAAACACTTAAGAATATACACAAATGAACATTATAAATAAATTAATTAAAAGTATAATATACAGACCAGACAGGAAAGTGGCAATGAAAAACACATACCCATCTCATAAATTCCTTTAGCTAAAATCTATAAATAAAGAAAATGAGGAAAGAGGAAAAAAGAGTGAGTCTGAGGGAAGTTGAACCTCCGCATACACAAAAGCCCAAAACACTTGTGATCAGGCAAAATAAAACTCTTAATAAATAACAGAGCATCCATGAATCAAAATATATTTATTGTAAAAAATAATATATATGTTTATTTTATAACTGGGGGGGGGGGGGGGGACGGGACCAAAAACTCAAACCCCTATAAAGGTTATTAAAAATGTTTAAAAACACACCACCATGTGGAACTACTAGCCACATAGATGAAACCATCCAAACCACCAAAAATTGCTACTATCAACAAACCGGTTGTTTAAGAAGCTATAAGAAAGAATGTATTACTTACACGGCAGTCAAGCTATCATCCAAAGACTAAGGAAAAGCAAAAAAAGAGCCATTGTTACATAATTTAAACCGACTCGGTATAACAAGAAAAAATAAATGAACCACGCTCAAATAAACCATAAAACATATTCACTCACTGTGAAGAACACATCAAAAGAATCTTCACTGTTAAGTGCTGTGACTGAAGAGAACCGCTGCCATAAACTACAAACACATCGCGCTTCCGTAGAGAAATCCAAACTACTGTTTGAAAAATGTAAAAGACGCCAGCACATGTGCAGAGTGTTAAAAGGAGTTGGGTATTGACGTTATAAACATAAGCACCTTAAACTAAACCATTAATTCCCAAAAGCTCCTTTTGCTAAAACGAGGGAAATAGTAACCAGTAAATGAATGACATATTTCAAATCATTGCACAATTAGCTTGAACAGGACCAAAAAAAGGGGGGACCGAACAATATCATAATTCCAACCATACGTCTTTCGCTAAAAACAAGGGAATGGTCGCAAATGAATGAATAGCATATCTCAAATCATTATATAGATAATTTAAACGAGGCTCAAAAAGAAAAAGAGACACAGTAAAAAACCGGCAACTTATATCACACCAGGCACATCGGAAAAGCAACAAACCATGAATCCAAAAATGCGTCTATCGTTAAAACGAGGGGAATGGTCGCAAGGAAAATAAATAGCATATCTCAAATCAATATATAGGAAACTAAACTAAAAGAACTAGGCTAAAAAAAGGGGGGGGGGGTATGAACTATCCAACGCAGTAAAACAACGGCGACAAAATCACATTAAGCACATAGTAAAACACCAAGGGGGTCAGCCGGAACCAATTAAAAACTAAAAACTAAGATAGACAAATGAACTTAAAATGACCATTTAAATAAATAAATGAATTTGTATATACAATAAACAATATAAAACCATACTGACAAAATTTTAAAAGAAAGAAAAAACCTTGGTCCAAATGAGGTCCCTTAGGGGCCATAAAATCTAACCTAAAAATTTTAAGTTCATTTGTCTATCTTAGTTTTTAGTTTTTAATTGGTTCCGGCTGACCCCCTGTGGCTAGTAGTTCCACATGGTGGTGTGTTTTTAAACGTTTTTAATAACCTTTATAGGGGTTTGCTGAGTTTTTGGTCCCCCCCCCCCCAGTTTTAAAATAAACATATATATTATTTTTTAAAATAAATATATTTTGATTCATGGACGCTCTGTTATTTATTAAGAGTTTTCTTTTGCCTGGTCACAAGTGTTTTGGGCTTTTGTGTATGCAGAGGTTCGACTTCCCTCAGACTCACTCTTTTTTCCTCTTTCCTCATTTTCTTTATTTATAGATTTTAGCTAAAGGAATTTATGATATCGGTATGTGTTTTTCATTGCCACTTTCCTGTCTGGTCTGTATATTATACTTTTAATTAATTTATTTATAATGTTCATATGTGTATATTCTTAAGTGTTTTTAATTTATATGTGTATACATTTTCAGGATTTCTTAATTAATTGTTCTTTTTAAACATATATGTTTAATTAGTTTGCATTATGTATTTTGGTTTGTTGGATTTATATTCTTATCTCCCCTTTTTTAGTGATCAAGTATAGCGTTCCAACATTGGTTTTATCTTTTTCTATATGGTTTTTATGTGTTTTTGATATTTATTTGTGCATAATTGTTAATTTCTACACTTGATTTATATTTATAGTTTTATGAGTATAAATGAATTATGTTTTGTTATTTTTATTTGCCTTACTTTTCTTGTTTTTAGTTTGCCTTCACCCCTGATGAAGTATAAATGAAACACAGCCTGTGTCGGGTTGGCATTACGTATCAATAAAAGATTTTTATAGAATTCCTATTCCTTGGTTTCTGTCCATGTTCTCTGACTGAACATGTAGATAGTCATGGCTTAAAGGGAGACAGCCAACATGGCTTTAGACAAGGAAGATCTTGTCTTACTAATCTGTTATGTTTTTTTGAAGGTGTGAATAAACAGGTAGACAAAGGTGAGTCGGTTAATATAGTGTATCTGGACTTTCAGAAAGTCTTTGACAAGGTCCCTCATCAGAGACTTTTGGCAAAACTAAAAAGTCATGGGATTGGAGGCAGTGTACTATTGTGGATCCGGAACTGTTTAAAAGGCAGAAAGCAGAAGGTAGGGCTAAATGGCCAATTTTCCCAATGAAGAAAGGTGAATAGTGGTGTACCCCAGGGATCTGTGCTGGGTCCGCTGCTTTTTGACATATTCATAAATGACCTGGAAAAGGGAATAGTGAGTGAGGTTATCAAATTTGCAGATGACACAAAACTATTTAAAGTTGTTAAAATCCATGAGGATTGTGGAAAATTGCAAGAGGATCTTGATAAATTGGAAGACTGGGCATCAAAATGGCAGATGAAATTTAATTTAGACAAGTGCAGAGTTATGCACCTAGGGAAGAAGAACCCAAACTATGGTTACACGATGCAAGGTTCCACATTAGGAACCACCACCCAGGAAAACGTTTTAGGCGTCATTGTGGATAACATGTTAAAACCCTCTGCCCAGTGTGCAGCAGCGGCCAAGAGAGCAAATAGAATGCTAGGTATCATAAGGAAAGGAATGGAAAATAAAACAAAGGATATTATAATGCCTCTGTATTGTTCCATGGTGCGACCGCACCTTGAATATTGTGTGCAATTCTAGTCGCTGTATCTTAAAAAGGATATAGCATTATTAGAAAAGGTTCAGAGAAGAGCCACGAAAATGGTAAAGGGAATGGAAGGATACCCCTATGAAGAAAGGCTAAAAAGTTTAGGGCTCTTTAATTTGGAAAAGAGACGGCTGAGGGGAGATATGATAGAAGTCTATAAATTAATGAACGGAGTGGAATGGGTAAACATAGATCGACTGTTTATGTTATCAGAATATAGAAATACTAGGGGACATGCAATGAAGCTACAGGGTAAACTAAGAAAATAAGAGAAAATATTTTTTCACTCAACGTGTAATCAAACTCTGGTATTTGTTACCGGAGGATGTTGTAAAGGCTGTTAGTGTAGCTGGGTTTAAAAAAGGTTTGGACAAGTTCCTGTATGAAAGGTCCATAAACCATTATTAAAAAGGGACACAGGATATCAATGTTTGACCCAATAAAAGCATTGTGGAACCTGTGTCTTTTGGGGAAACTGCTAGGTATGTATGACCTAGATTGGCCAATGTTGGAAACAGGATACTGGGCTTGATGGACCTTGGTCTGATCCAGTATGGCATATCTTATGTTCTTATGTTCAGTCTGTGCAACAAGGATTTATCTTAGTTTTTCTCGACATCTCGGCTGCATTTGACTCAGTAAACCACCCCATCCTTCTCCAATGCCTCCAATCTATTGGAATCCAGAATACAGTGTTGAATTGGTTCCAGTCCTTCCTGTCCAATCATTAACAGCAAATCAAGATGGGAGACTCCTTCTCCACCCCATTCACCCAAACTCAAGATTTCCCACAAGGCTCCACCCTCTCTGCCCTGCTCTTTAGCAAATATCTACAACCTCTCTGCTCTATAATCAAATCCCACAATTTACTCTACCACCTCTATGCTGATGACATCCTGATCTACACTCCCTTCAACACCAATCAACCCACTTACGGAAAGCTACAACACTGCTTCTTCAGAGTCTCCCAATGGCTCGCAAGCAACCATCTCTCCATTAACTACAAGAAAACCAAAGCCCTCTTCATCAATGAAGATAGCATGTTTACTCCCCCTGCAACCATATCAAGATACAGCAAGAAATAAAATATCTTGGTATCACTCTAGATTACAAACTCACCTTCAAACAACAAGTGAAGAAAACAATGAACTCAGTCTTCTACAAGATCCGCACTCTCCAACACCTCTGCCCAATCTTGGATCCTCTTGACTTCAGATCTGCACACCAAGCTTTCAATCTTTCCTATCCTCAACTACTGTAACTCTGTTTATCAAGGACTTCCACAATCCACCATCCTCCCATTATGTACGGCTCTTCATACTACCATATGTACCCTTCTGTCAGTCCCCATACAAGAACACATCACCCCCATCCTCAAGCAACTCCACTGGATTCCCCTGAACAACTGCATCAAATACAACACACTGATGACAACCCACAAAGCACTATCTGGCTTTTCCTCCTCCTACCTCCTCAGCCTTCTCCATCCCTTTCAAACAAACAGAGCCAGCCGCCAATTCAACAACAACACCCTGATTGTCCCTCACATAAAAACTAAGAGCACCCAGCAGACCTGCTCAATAGCATTTGAGCTATACACACCAACCCTATGGAATTCTCTTCCCATGTTTATTGTTGTTTATTGTTTGTTTATAATCACTTGATATACTGCCTCCCATTACATCGAGGCGGTTTACAATAAAACTATAAAATATATAAAATGATTAAAAGGAAAATGAAAACAACAATACTTTAAAAATACTTTTTTCTTTAAAAGGATAGGAGAAAAAGAAGGTCAGGATAGAGAAGATAGATTGCAAATAGGAGCAAATCATAGGAAAAGCAGAAATCACTGGAAAAGATTAAAAGCAGTAGAGAAAAAATGTGTTTTGAGACGGGAGCGGAAAGTAGGAATGGACTGTTCTAAACGGAGGTCAATGGGGAGGGAGTTCCAGAGAGCAGGACCAATGTAAAAAAAGGCTGATTGCCGGGTAGAGTGAAGGTGAGCTTGAGAGGGAGAAGGGAGGTGCAAGCGATTAATATGAACTGAACGGAGACTGCGGGTGGGAGTGTGAAAGGTTAATAGATCGGATAAATACTGAGGTGTGTGCAGATAAATAGCCTGATGGACAAGAGTGAGAATCTTAAACTGAATTCGAAAGTTTATGGGCAACCAGTGAAGATGCTGAAGAATAGGAGTGATATGGTCACGGGGAGAGGTATGGAGGATCATCCGAGCTGCAGTATTCTGTATGAGTTGTAATCGGTGGTGCTGGTATTGGGGGAATGCCAGCATAAACAAGATTGCAAAAATCTAACCTAGTGATAACTAAAGAAAGTAAGAGGGTGGAAAGAGCCTGAGGGGAGAGAAATGGTCTGATGGCACGGATTCGTCTAAGGCAATGGAAAGAGTGACGGGACACCTGGGAAATGTGATCATGAAACGAGAGATTACTATCAAAAAAGACACCTAAATACCAAAGCTTAGAGACTAGAGATATTGAGGTACCCGAAAAAGATGGAGCAAGTGATGGAGCAGTAGAGCTGTGAGGAAACCATATAGCCGCGGTTTTAGCGATATTCAACACAAGACAATTTGTAGAAAGCCAGGAAGAGACCATAGATAGACAGGCATTAAGGGGAGCAATATCAGGTTGGGAAGAGGATGTGTGGTGTAGAAGAAAAATATCATCTGCATAGTAGTAACCCAAAATACCCAATTGCTGTATCAAAAGGGCAAGGGGGGTCAGAAAAAGATTAAATAAAAGAGGAGCCAATATAGAGCCCTGGGGGACACCGCAAGAAAGAGGAAAGGCATCAGTAGTGACGGAGGAGGAAGGGACTGCAAATGACCGAGAATGTAAGTAAGAATAGAACCAGTGGTAAACAGTACCCCGGAGACCTGCATCCTGTAATCGAGCAAGAAGAAGAGAGTGATCCACCAGATCAAAGGCAGCAGAAAGATCTAAAGAGACCGCCACCGTGATGTCACCACGATCGTGAGATGAGTGAATTTCATTCAGAAATGCTGTAATAATGGTTTTGACACTATGTCCGGTCCTAAAGCCGGACTGCCGAGGGTGAAGAAATTGCGTGGAATCTAGATGGTGTGAGAGCTGGGAGAAAACTGCCTTTTCCAAGAGCTTTGATGCATAAGGAAGATTAGAAACAGGTTGATAGTTTGCTGGCACAGAGGGGTCCAAAGATGGATTTTTAAGCAAGGGCCAGACCACAGCATGTTTCCACGTGTGAGGAAATAAACCAAAGGACATACTGGAATTGATAATAGTAAGGAGTGGATGCAATAAATCAGGAGAAGAATCAGAAAACCAACTGGAAAGTACAGGATCTGATAAACTAGTGGTTTTATGAGAAGTGGACAGAAGCTTAATGAGTTCTGAGGAGGATATGATACTAAAATTAGACCAGACATGAGAAAGTGACGGGGAGGATAAAGGTGAAATAGGAGGGGGGGGGGGGGAGACAGAACCTGAGGACAAGAGGGAAGTGAATGACGAAGATCCTGTACTTTGGAAGAGAAAAAAGTAGCCAATGCGGTAGGGCTAGGGATTTCTGTAGAAATGGGAGAATTGCGGGAAGTTTGTGACTGTAGTCGAGAGAGCGTGTTGAGGGTTTGAAAGAGAGAATGAGATCTATTTGGGGCTGAAACAATAGAGTCGGAATAGAAGGAGCGCTTGGCACTATGAATACTAGCACGATAGGCTGCATGACAGGACTTAAAGTTCTGATAGGTAGAGGGAGAAGGAGATTTCCTCCAGAGACCCTCGGATCTCTGCAACTGGGCTCGATGCAGACGAAGTCCAGCATGGAACCAAGGATGGTGGACCGTGGTCCTGGGATGGTGTATGCGCCATGGGGCAATTTGATCTAACGTATAAGACAGTCCCGCATTCCAGACTGTAACCTGGGATGAGGGCGAAAGCGATAAAAACTCAGAAGAGGGAGCATGGTATCTCTCAAGAAATGCTTGGCGGGTACCAGAATTGATATAGCGAGAAGGACGAGTAGGAGATAGAGGAGAGACAAGAGGAGGGGACGTGAAACAGAAAGCAGAGGTAAGATAAGAGTGATCTGACCAGGGAACTGACGTGGAAACAGGGGATGAAATCTGTTCAGAAAGAACTGAGGGAGAAATAATCAGATCTAGGGTATGACCAGCAATGTGAGTGGGAAGGTGAACATGCTGATGTAATGAGAGATCGTGCAGAAGGGAAACAAACGTTACATCCTTAGCTGAAACAGGGAGGTCATAATGCACATTGAAATCCCCAAGTATAATCATTTGTGGAAATTGAAGAATCAAATCGGAAATGGAAGCAATGAGGGTATCCCAGAGGGAGGGAGCGGCCGATGGTGGGGAATAAACCAGTAAGAATTGAAAGACCGGTTGGACAGAAAACTGGAGAAGGAGAGCTTCAGGGTAGAGTAGAGACGGAGAGGAGATATGAGAGAAAGGGAGTGTGGAACGGTGTATGACAGCGACTCCACCACCGGTTCGTGCTACCCGGGGAACCGAAATGGCGTCATAATTCGGTGGGAGACAGCGTGTCAGAAGAGGATCCTCCCCCTCCTTAAGCCATGTCTCTACCAGGAACAAGGCATCAAGGGATTCTCTCTCAATCAAGTCGTAAATCAGTGCGGTTTTAGTTCGGAGAGACCGACAATTAAGTAGTCCTAGTCGTAGAGATGTGGACATAATAGAAAGTGGCTTAAATGAGGAGGGGTGACGATTCACCGGGGAAAGCAAAGTACATCGATGCAAACAAGGAAAAGGTTTAGGGGGGCGGCGGCCCCAGATGACCGGAATGGCGGCCATGAGCACTAACCAGAAAATAAAACAGATGGAGAGATACCTGTAACCGACTATCAGGAGCATCAAAGACCTTCCCTTATTCAGGAAGCATCTGAAGATCCATCTGTTCATTGAGCACTATGAGACTGTAACATAATCCCACTCACCCATGCTCCCCAACAAATACAAATCTTTGTATATAGTTAATATACTAGATTCATTGGGGATAGGTGAAGAAAGCCCCCAGGTAAGTGAAAGCCCCCAGGTAGGTGATACATTAAATACCTTTATGGAAATGGGTAACAGGGGTAACATATGGAAATCAGTGTGTATAAATGCCTGTAGCATGGGAAATAAGATCCCTGATGTTGAAGCTTTGGTGGGAGTGGCTGACTTGGATTTAGTGGCAGTTACAGAAACATGGTTCACAGAAAACCATGACTGGGATGTAACTATACCTGGCTATACTTTATTCAGAAAGGACAGGGTAGGAAGAAGGGGGAGAGGAGTGGCACTATATGTAAAAACTACTATTAAAGCTTTGGAATTACAGAGCTTAAAAGGGAGAGAGGAGGCATTGTGGGTTAAACTAGAAAGAGGGAAAGAGAAATCTATTTGCATTGGTGTGATATACAGACCTCCCTCACAAGAGGAAGAGGTGGACAGAGAGTTAATTGAAGACATACGCAGCATTGCTAGGAAAGGGGAAGTGCTACTGATAGGAGATTTCAATATGCCAGATGTTGATTGGCACATTCCTGCTGCAGTATCATCTAGAAGTAAGGAGATCCTGGATTCTCTACAGGGAGAACTATTCAGGCAATTGGTAACAGACCCCACACGTGAAGGGGCCATACTGGACTTGGTGCTTACCAATGGTGAAAGTGTTTCTGATGTTGTAGTGGGAGATCATTTTGCATCCAGTGATCACCAGATGGTGTGGTTCAGTATTAGGACTAGGGCTGTTAGAATCCATTCCAAGGTGAGGATCTTAGACTTTAGAAAGACTAACTTTGCGAAGATGGGCCAATACCTCAGGGAGTCGTTAGTGGGATGGGAAGAGCTGGGGGATGTAGAAAAACAGTGGGCATAACTGAAAGGGGGTATTTTAAGGGCAACCAACCTTTTTGTTAAAATGATAAATAAAGGCAAAAGGAAAAGGAGACCGCTATGGTTTTCGAAGGAAGTAGCTGAAAAAGTGAAGAAAAAGAGGGAGGCCTTCATGAAATACAAGAGATCACAGAGAGAGAAAGACGGGCATCTGTATTTGGAAAAACTTAGAGAAGCTAGCAAAGTAGTCAAGAAGGCAAAGATTCAAAAGGAGGAGGAAATAGCCAATGCAATAAAATGGGGGGATAAGACATTTTTCAGATATATTAGTGAGAAGAGGAAGGGCAAAAGTGGTATTGTCAGACTCAAGGGTGCAGGGGGGATATGTAGAAGCTGATAAGGATAAAGCGGAATTGCTTAACAAATATTTTTGTTCTGTGTTCACAGATGAAGAACCAGGAGCAGGACCTCAGAAAACACCCACAAATAGGAACAGAAGCGAGGGACATCTTGAACAATTTTCAGAAGACTGTGTTCGTAACATGACCACATAACACCAATCATGAAAAATCTGCATTGGCTGCCGTTACACGCCAGACTCCAATATAAGTCATTAGTCCTTACTTTCAAAGCCCTGAATAACTACCCACCTACACCGATTAGCAAACTAATCCACAGCACCCTGGAAAACAGAGACAGGAGATCCACTTCAATGAACACCTTAATAGTCCCCAAGACGATGACGTCATGTACTAAGACCACTTCCAACAGGGCTTTCTCTATATTCGCTCCCCTAAATTGGAATGCCCTTCCACATGAAATCCGTGGCATCAAAAGCTTAATCCTATTCCGTAAAGCTCTGAAACACCACCTATTCACAATATGCTACCCTGACACCAACCCTGACACCCACACATCGGGTAAACTTCCCTCATGTCTCAGCTACCATAGCACCTTATTACAACCAGAAAATGGTTAGCCTATACTACTGCCCACCCACCACTTTTACGCCTATCCCTCCCACACAAAATGAAGATGATACCAAATTGGCTTAGAGTATTGGTGACAATACTAATTTAACCTGTAAATAGTTACCCTGTAAATAGTTATCCCGGTTATCCTATGTTTTTTTTTTCCCTGTTCTATGTAAAACTCAATGTTGCTTGTATGCATTGTAGTATGTTTTGTTCGATGTACACCGCGCTGATTGTAATAGCGCGGTATAGAAGAAATGTTAAATAAATAAATAAATAAAACTAGCTCAACTTAAAGTAGACAAAGCGATGGGACCGGATGGGATACACCCTAGAATACTGAGGGAACTTGGGGACGTTCTAGCAACTCCACTGACTGACCTTTTCAATGCCTCGTTGGAGTCAGGAGTGGTGCCAAAGGACTGGAGAGAGGCTCATGTGGTGCCTTTACACAAAAGCGGAAGTAAGGATGTGGTTGAAAACTACAGGCCGGTTAGTTTAACTTCGGTGGTGAGTAAATTATTGGAAACGCTGCTGAAAGAGAAAATAGTGAGGTTTCTGGAGTCCAGCGGATTACAGGATCTGAGGCAGCATGGATTCACCAGAGGCAGGTCTTGTTAGACAAATCTGATTGATTTCTTTGACTGGGTGACCAGGGAGTTGGACCGAGGGAGAGCTCTAGATGTGGTGTATTTAGATTTCAGTAAAGCCTTTGACACTGTTCCTCACAGGCGACTTATAAACAAACTGAGCACCCTAGGGATGGACCCTAAAGTTACTGCTTGGGTTAGAAATTGGTTGGGTGGGAGGCGACAAAGAGTACAAGTAAATGGAGCTCACTCTGAGGAGAAGGATGTTACCAGTGGTGTGCCCCAGGGATCTGTACTTGGTCCGATTCTTTTTAACATCTTTTTTAGTGATATAGCGGAAGGGCTGTCAGGTAAGGTTTATTTAGTGTACACTTGTATCCCGCTACTTCCAGCGATCAGCAGCGGTTTGCTATACACAACAGTGCGGCTGTACAGGCCAGGAATTAAAACATACATAATGATTTAGTGGAAAAGTACAGGTCATATCACTTGAATTATATGATTCACACTTGATTGCAGGCTAGTGATTTCACAAGTATATACATATTTACATGTCGCTGGGTCTATTGTTGGCTAGAACGCGGAGTTCTTTCTTTGTGCCTGTTGTGACCCAGTGTGAGTACAGGGTGATTAGGCAGGATTGAAATGCGTCTGGAAAAGATGAGTCTTAAGTTTTTTTCTGAAGTCCAACAAGTCACTGTTTGCTCTCAGTTCGCATGGTAGTTGGTTCCATAGCAGAGGCGCTATAAATTAAAATACTCGGTTGCTGGTATTTGTACTGACAGATCTCAGGCTCCCCGGGACCAGGAGGGTATTGAGGTTTGGAGATCTTCTGCTTCTGTTATTTGGCTGTAAGGTGATAAGGGTGTTGAGGTAAGAGGGTGCTATATTATGAATGAGCTTGAATGCGGTGATAATGATTTTATATTGTATGCGTGCAGTGATTGGGAACCAATGTAGGTCTATTAGTATTGGTGTGATATGATCCTTCAGGCCGATCCCCATGATGATTCTAGCTGCCACATTTTGCGCCATTTGCAGGATATTGAGGGTTTTTTTAGGCAGACCCTGTAGTATGGCGTTGCAATAGTCCAGATGAGGAATGATGAGGGCTTGTGCTACGGTCCTGAAGTCAGAGTGATCTATGATGCTATGTAGTGGTTGCACGATTTTTAGCTTGTGGAAAATGGCTCGATTGGTAATTCAGAGATGCTTTTCCAACTTCAGGTGGCAATCCAGTGTCACGCCTAGGTATTGTCACACCTCATCCGCCCCAGCCGTGACTGCTGGTATTGCTGGGCTATTATGAGGGTGGTAGTTGTGCCTTGCTTCTATATATATAAATCACACAGAAGAACTTTCTTTTCTTTTAGGGTTTTATTCCCCGTCCCTTGAGGTTTCTTCTTTTTAAACAACAGAAATTAATAGCCCACTTGGCTTCAAACAAAAGATAACTATGTAACAAAAGTAGCTTCCTTCAGCTGATAACTTTAAACCAAAAGTAAATAATAAACAGCCTAACTGACTGCTTGGCTTGGAGAGAGGGAGAGAGTTGCAGCTCTGCCACTTGTATACTGGAATTTAAGGTTACACAAATCACATTTACCTTAATGATATCTCTGGCTCTATCACAGAGAAAGAACAGTCCATCAATTCTGTATTTGTTAATACTTCAGAATTCTCATATTCCATTATTTCCTGCTCATTGGTATCTCCACTATCCACTTCCAACGTGGAATAAAAATATGGAAGGCTTGCCTCGTCAGTCAAGAAGTTTCTCTTCCTGTGAGCAGCACTGCCTTTCTGGGGAGTATCACCAAACTCTGAGTGATGTCTTTCAGAGCCCTGCCCCCGCTGGTGCCTCAATGCATAGCTCAGGTCCTGGTTTGACCTGCTAGCTGGGTAATTTTGATAGGGTCCCTGCCGGGTCTGCCCTAGCTTTCCAGGCCCAACTGTGCCTGATTGCA
The DNA here is from genome assembly GCA_033557465.1 of Ichthyophis bannanicus. Taxonomy (NCBI): domain Eukaryota; kingdom Metazoa; phylum Chordata; class Amphibia; order Gymnophiona; family Ichthyophiidae; genus Ichthyophis; species Ichthyophis bannanicus. The sequence goes on from CM066044.1 coordinate 260,059,958, forward strand.
GCCGGTGTAACGGTGTTTCCCTAGAAGCTGGGAATTCACCGTGAGAAGGGATTTCTTCAGCTTTTCTAAGTAAGTGAAGCCCTCTTCTTTTAACACTTCTATAATCAGGAGAAAAGCTATTATTAGCCTCTGAATATCTGGGCTTTATATGGCTATTTCTAAGCCTCCAGGGCCCTTCCCTTTCAAATGGCAAATAGCCCTTGTATCTACTCTTTTCCCCTGTACCTGCTGTTGCAGTCTTCCTGTATTCTTCTTGCTTTCCAAACACATTCACGCTGTCAGGGTGTTGCCTTCTCCCAGAACCACACAGGTCTCTGGACTCTTTCCAACATTCACACCGGCTCCCCTGCTGCCTTTCAGCTTGTGACCTCTGCTGCTTTAATTCCTCTCTCAGGGATTCTCTCCTCGGCTCATCCCTCCAGGATTCCCTCCTTGACTCCTTTCTCCAGGATTCCCTCCTTGGCTCCTCTCTCCAGGATTCCCTCCTTGGCTCCTCTCTCCAGGATTCCCTATCTCCAAATGTTTGGTAGTCTGTTTTATCTGCGTATTTCCTGACTCCACCTTCCCTCAGGTGCACTCTATTAGGTAAAGCAGACTCCCTTGCTTTGCTCTCTGGGTGTGTCTTTCTGGGCTCTGTGCACGTGTGCTTAGGTTGTCGCTGGCAACCAATAAACATTCTCCTGTTTATTCTGTCACTTTCACCGTGATCATTCACACTGCTCTGCACCTTCTCAGGCTGCCCTATGTCCACCCTGTGACAGTATCTTATTTCGTTCTTTGTGGCGTAGACATTATTGTTCAAGGTGACTGTTGGTGGTGGGTTGAAGTCAGTTTTTCTGGACATGCACATCACTTCCGTTTTTTTGTGATTTATGGACATATTATTTTGTTGCAACCAGGTTTGGAGCTCACTGAGGCATTTCTCTAGTTGTCTGAGATTCGGGTTGTCGACATCAAGTTGAGTATAGAGCATTAGGTCATCAGCATAGATGTGATAACTGATCATGTGATCCTGGAATATTTTACAAGCTGGTCGTAGATAAAGGTTGAAAAAGAGGGAAGACAGGGACGAGCCTTGCGGTATGCCTTGGGTTTGAGGGAATGGTGTGGCCATTTCGTTATTGAAGTGGACTTGCTGCATTCTGTCGGTTATGTAGGAGGAGAACCATTTCAGAGGGGTGCCTCTAATGCCTATGGTCGCGAGTCTGTTTAGGAGTGTGGGGTGATGTACTGTATCAAAGGCAGCTGATATGTCTATGAAAATGAGCATGTACATTTTGTTTCTTTCTTCCAGACCTTTGTCCAGTAGGGCTAAGAGGAGGGTTTCCACACCATGATGCTGTCGGAAGCTGTACTGGTGGACGTCGAAGGCGTTGTTGTCATCGATGTGGTCTTGCAGTTGTTGTTGCACTGCCTTTTCAGTGATCTTGGCAAGGAAGGATATGCTTGATACTGGGCGGTAGGATGTAGGGTCGTTCTTGTTGAGGGTTTTGTTCTTCAGTATGGTTCGGATGATGGATTTTTTGAGGTGCGTTGGCATTAGCCCCTGAGATAGCGATTGGTTCACTATGTGGGTGACGAATTGGGCAACTTCCTGTTTTATGTCCTTGACCCAGGTAGCTGGGTATGGGTCGAGTGGGGAGGTGGTGGTTCTTAAGCTGGAGATTATGTTCATGATTTGCTTGACTTCTATGCTTCTGAAGGTGGACCATTCTTGGTACTGGGTAGCTCCTTCCGAGGTGTTGGTTGTTTGCAGGGTGGAGCTCATAGACAGGTCTTGGGTGGGGGGTTCAGGCGCTTGAGGGTTCATGTTTCTGGCTGGAGGGTTTAGCTTGTTGGCATAATGGTCTGCCAACTTTTGGGCTGTCACAGCCCCGTTTGTATTAGGTTCTTGAGTATTCTTCGTGAGAGATTCGACCAAAGCAAATAGTTCCCTGAGTCGGTTGAGGGCCTTATTAAGCGTGTTGTAGTGGGGAGTTTTCTTTGCAAGGTTAATTTCACTCTTGTAAGCTGCAAGACGTTTGATGTATTCCATCCTATGCTCCTCGGTTTTGTGACTTCTCCATTTCCTTTCTTGCTTCCGCAGGCGCTTCTTTAGTTTGCGGAGGGTGGGGGTGTACCATGGTTCATTCCTGTTTCTGGATGAGGTACTTAGGGGTGTCCAGGTTGGTATTGAGATTGTTTCGATACCTGAGTTCCATTGGTGGACAATTAGGGCCGGCCGGTGGGGACCACTGCCTAAGGGCCACGCCAAAGGGCCCTCTGGCGAGGCCCTCAGGCATGGGCCCGCCAGGTGCGGGTGCACCGGAGGTGCGCTCCTCCTTTTATCCTGCTCCCACTGCCCCGATTGGGCAGGAGCCTTCAAAGGGGACGGTTTCCCTCGCTCCGGGGTTTTGGAGGACGCCGGAGGTGCGCTTCTCCTTTTATCCTGCTCCTCTTTGCCTCTTTGCAGATGATATCAAAATCTGCAATAGGGTAGACACCCAGGAAAGTGTAGATAACATGAGGAGGGATCTAGCTAAGCTTGAAGAATGGTCTAGAATTTGGCAGCTGAGATTTAATGTTAAAAAATGTAAAGTCATGCATTTGGGCTGCAGCAATCCAAGGGAGCAATACAGTATAGGAGGTGAAGTACTTTTGTCCACTAAAGAAGAGCGGGACCTAGGTGTGGTTGTGTCTGATGATCTTAAAGTAGCTAAACAGGTAGAAAAGGCGACGGCAAAAGCTAGAAGGATGCTTGGGTGCATACGGAGAGGAATGGCTAGCAGAAAAAAGGAGGTGATAATGCCTCTGTATAAGTCTTTGGTGCGACCTCATTTGGAGTATAGTGTGCAATTCTGGAGACCGCACCTTCAAAAGGATGTGAACAGGATGGAGTCGGTGCAGAGGGTGGCTACTAAAATGATTAGTGGGCTTCATTATAAAGCATATGAGGACAGACTTAAGGATCTTAATATGTACACCTTAGAGGAAAGACGGGATAGATGTGATATGATTGAGATGTTTAAATACCTCCGTGGCATAAATGTTCAGGGAGAGAGCCTCTTTCAATTGAAAGCAAGTTCTGCTACGAGGGGACATGGGATGAGGGTGAAGGGAGATAGATTCAGGAGTGATATGCGGGAATATTTCTTTACGGAAAGAGTAGTGGATCCATGGAATAGTCTCCCAGTGGAGGTGGTAGAGATGAGGACAGTAACTGAATTCAAAAAAGCATGGGACCAACACAGAGGATCTCTAAAGGTAAAAAGGGGACTGTTGTAGTTGTTGATATGGAAGGACAGACTAGATAGGCCATGTGGTCTTTTTATGTCATTATGTTTCTATGTTTCTATGTAATATATACACTCCATGTTTTTTGTAACTCCATTTCAATGTTTTATTGTAACTTTGAGTAGTTTGTAAACCGCTGTGATCCGGTGAAAATCAGTATAAAAGCATATCTAAATAAATAAGCGTTTGTAAAATTTTCCTTCAATAAGAAATTTTATTTATGTGCTTTTTTATTTCTTCATTTCTTTTATTTATGTTTAGCATACAAAGGAATTATGGAGTAGTCTAATGGTTAGCACAGTGGGCTGTGAACCAGGGAAGTCAGGTTTGAATTTTACTGCCACACATGGTAATCCTCCATTGCTTCAGGTGCAAAATTCAATTGTAAGTCTTCTGGGGACAGCAAAATACCTTCTGTATGTGGATGTAACTCACCTTAACTTTGGAGAAAAGACATGAGCTAAATTCAGTTATATTCAACCTTCCATTTTATCTTTGGTGGATAACTATTGCAACATAATCTTCATCACTGTTGCAAGTATTCCAAAGACGCCTCTCTTTATCATTTCTAATGTATGCTCAAAACCAACCCATTAAATTCAAGAACACTTCAAACATATATGAAAATACTTATTTCATTTGATATACATCTTCATGCATTTTTTAAATTCCTCTAATAGATATCTAAAGGGAATCCAGCACCTTTTTGATATATTTCCTGTTCTTATTTAAGATGTCTTAATAATTTTCATTCAGCATGTTTTTATTTTTATATTCATGTCACCTCAACAGCTCACTTCTTTGCAAGTTCACTTATAAGGACAGGCTCCTTGATCCGTATAACTCAACTTTTCTATCAACTCTTTAGAAGTCATACTTGCACACTTATACAACTAAAATGTGCTAAAAATATATTTAGCTCTACAAAAAACACAAGTGTGTTTAAAGGAACAGCTAACAAGCTGATTAGAAATTAAGTAGAAGCAAGTGTCTCAACAATTTGTAGTTTATGGTTTTTAGTATTCTTGTAGGGTTAAATATATTCTTAGCACATTTTAGTTGAACTAGGGGCCATTTTCAAAAGCATTTCCATAGATAAAACTTATAGAAATGATGCCCTTGTTAAAAATGGGCTTCTATAAAATTGCCGCCTTTGTGCAGGTAAAATAACGTGTAGTGGGAAATGAATGGAGCCTAGCTGGAGTGGAGGAGTAGCCTTGTGGTTAGAGCAGTGGCCTGGTGACCAAAGAGACCATGATATGAATTCTGCTGGTACTCCTTGTGGCCTTGGGAAAGTCACTTAACCCTCCATGCCCTCAGTTGCAGCACTTAGGGACATGTTTACTAATGTGTGGTAGCCGGGGTGCAGGGCTATTGCATGTTGTCCGTCCATGGTAGGCGGAAGTATGTCGGGACATAAAGTGGATAGCAACTGTGGAATGCCGCTAGCGTGATTGCACTAGTGGTGCTCTAGAGGCACAAAGACCACGCTGCTGCCAGCCTCTGATCAGGCGGTAGTTTCACCCACCTCACTAGCCCATCAGAAACATGTGGTTTATACACGAGTGTTAGAAACAAGACAAACATATAAAGGAAAAAAAGGGCAACTAGGCAATAGGTGCCTAGACCACCAGTTCAGAGGGGCTACGTAGTGCAGCTGCCATAGCAGTGGACCACAACAGTCTGACAGCCACAAAATCAGGGCCTGCAGGTCAAGGGTGACCCTGCTCAGCCAGTGGGCAAACATCCATAGAACAATCAATAGATGTCTTGACTGGATAGATGTCGCAGGGCTGCTGCTGTTGTGTGCTGTGGAGGTGTCAGGAGATAGGGCCTGTGCTCTGTGCGTCAGCCACTATTGGCCACATAGCCAGAGCTGGAGCCACCAGTGGGGTGGGGCATGCAAATGAGGTTTGTAACATACCTGCAACAGGACAGTTTGGCATCAAAAGGTGCAGCCCAACCTTCCTGTGGGTAGATGGTCCCTCACCCTGGCAGATACACACGTTTCCCCACTTCAGCTCTTCTAGAGGCTGTTTGAAACCTGGTGCATGCTGGGATTGGTAGTCTTTTATGAAAACATTCTGTTTTAGTATTTCTACCAGCAAAGACAGGTTGCTTGTTCAGAGCCAATTCACCTCTATTATAGCTCCTTCCTGAACTATGATAAGCTTCCTTATCACATACCCCCCTGCTTAAGTTATTACAGACTGGTGCAACTGGTGAAACTTCTTCTTTACAGTCCGTAATACGGGAAAGGGCATCCGCATTTTTGTGTAACTTCCCAGCACGATGTTCGATGTTCCACTTGAAAATCAAATGCCTGTAAGGCCATGTACCAGCGTGTCAACCTGGCATTGTGGTTCTTCATTTGTTGCAACCACTTAAGTGGGGCATGGTCTGTAACCAATTGGAACTTCCTCCATGCAAGGTAAAGCACAGTTACTTACCTGTAACAGGTGATCTCTGGGAACAGCAGGAATTAGTCCTCACATATGGGTACGTTGGTACCGACGGAGCCTGCGCGGGAAAGCTCCCCAGCTTCCCAGAAAGGAAAGCTTTTGGGGTCTCCCACAGCGCATGCGTGCTGCCTTCCCGCCTTCCTGACCAACTCTCCTCAGTTCGAGTTTAAAGCTGAGACAATAGAGAGAGGAAAGGAAAGAGAGAGAGATAGATACAACTCCTAGGGGAGGTGGGTGGGTTGTGAGGACTAATTCCTGCTGTTCCCAGAGATCACCTGTTACAGGGATGTGACTTCCTCCACAGGTGGAAAACCCAGTCTCTCACATATCAATTGAGCGACTCTGTCTCCCGTCTTCACATGGTAATCGTTCTGTCCAAAATTAAATAACAAAACTTTAAGATTGCCCCTGTAATCGGGATCAATCACTCCCGCTCCCACATCGATGAAATACTTAAGGGCTAATCCGGATCTTGGGGCTACTCGCCCATAGCACCCAATGGGTATTTCAACTTGGAGTCCAGTGTCAACCAGGGCTCTCCTTTGGCTAGGCACAGTCACATTTTCCACACTGCACAGGTCAAACCCAGCAGCTTGAGGGGTTGCCCGCTTAGGAGCTTGGGCCTTCTCTGTGACCCTATGGTACTTCAAGACAAATGTCTGCTTCTGGGTAGTTTGGTCTTCTGGAAGCTTAACCATCTTTTTAGCTGGGGTCTGAGGACTTCCAAACAAAGGCCCGGGAGCTATTACCATCATTCCTTCTCCCTCCTTCTTTCCTAGCCCTTTCACTAGTCCCTGCTTAAATCTTGGCCAGTCCCTTCCTAGAACCAAATCAAATGAAAGCCTAGGCACCACTGCTAAAAGAACTTCCTCTTGTTCCCCCAGGCACTTAACCATTAGCCTATAGGTGGGATATGATGTTGCAGCACCATGAATGCATCTGATGTGAACTTGGCTTTCAGGGGTTCTAGGCACAAATCCTTCTTGGGCCTCTATCCTCTTCCACAGCCTCTTTGACAGCATACTCTGGTCTGCCCCAGAGTCTAACAGAGCATTTGTGGTAATTCCCTGCACATCAACCACCAAAAGGAATCCTTCTTTGGGCTGTTTTAAATCAACACCCATCAAGCTAGTGTGTATCTGGCATCCCTTTTCCAAATGTCCCCATTTTCCACATTTGAAACATTTCTTTTTACTCCACTTTGTAATCTGGGTTGGCACAGTACAATTATTCTCAGAAACATTTTTAACATTTTTAACATTTTCTTTTCTGATACAGCACAGCTTGCTTCAGCACCAACCTTCAGAGGGCCACCCATTCTATGGCAAGCCTGCGTGGCTTCCAAGAATCTCTCTGCTAGCATGGTTGCCTCTCCAAGGTTCTGGCAATTTTGCTGTATAAGGAAAGTGTGCAGATCTTTAGGCACAGCAGACATAAATTGTTCAAGCATAATAATGTCTAATAACATTTCCACAGTCTTTCCCTCAGGCTCCAACCATTTTACAGCCAATCCTCTGATTCTCTGACTCAGAACCCTGGGTGTTTCACCCACTCTTAATGCAGTTGCTCTAAACATTTGCCTATACTCTGAAATAGACAACCCTAGGCGATCTCTTATAGCAGCCTTTACATCTTTATAATTCAAAGCTTGAGCTGCTGGCATTGCTCTATAAGCTGCAAGCGCCTCTCCAGTTAATGAGGCTGCCAGCCTTACTGCCCACTGGGTCTCTGGCCATGCTAATGCTTGTGCCACTCTCTCAAAAGATTCAAGGAAATCATCGACATTATCATCTGGAGTCAGCTTCCCAAAACTAAATGCCCCAATTCCCTGATTGAGTCCCACATTGTCCACATGCGGTGTACCAGTTATTACTGTTGGTCTTGCATCCGGTCCACTTTGGTTATGAAGAGCAACTAAGGCTTTCACCAGATCAAGCACTGGCTTCTGCTGGTCCATTAATGCTTTAATGGCAGTGTCCTGAGCCTGCTGCGCTAGCTCCTGTTGCTTGCTAAACTGGGCTGCCATCCAGCTGGCCAGTTCCCTTGGATCCATCTTGAATCCCTGCAAGAAAACAAAAGAAAAAAAAAACACAGAGCAGCACCCTCCAAACAGGTGTTTTTCTTCTAACTTTTTTTTTTTTCAATTACCCCTGTGTCTTACTCCCATCCACCACTAGACATGCCCAGGTACTTATTACCTTATGCCAGTGATGAATCCAGCTCACACAGGGTCTTTTCCTCCTGGGAGAGCTCCTGGAACAGCTACCTCTTTTTTTCTCCAAAGTGTTGTTAAGGGAAAATCCTCTTTCCAGCTTTTAACTTGAACTTTTTTTCTTCTTTCAGATTTCAGTTGTAATCCTTATATCATGTAAATCCTTTGCGCAAAAGCAATCCGAAAAACTACGCCAACTGTAAACGGGGGCGCTGGGCGTGAATGTCCACAGTCTTGGCAAAGGCAAAATACTATTATGACTTGCAAAGGATTGTGGGGGATGTAGTCCATTCATACCAGAATCAGCCGTTCACAAAATAATGAGTTGTGTTGCTCGAGTGTAAGCAAAGAAAAATATATTTTATTCATGGGGTTAATTCTCCCACACAGATTTACTTGGTAACACAAAAGGACACTTGCTTCAGTATTGTACTTAGGAAAAACAAATCATGATATAAGCAACTGAACTTCTTAGGCAATCAAACAATAAAGACCTTGATGGGAAACAGAAAAGGTCTTTTTAAGGGCTCCTGCTAATACCTTTTAGCAGTGCTCCAAAAGCAAAAACAAACCCCAAAAAAGTAACCAAAAACTGTTCTTTTTCAAGGATAACTTTCTTCTATTTTCACACACAAACAGTAGTTTCCTTTCAGAGCTCACGTGCAACTGTGCATGGCTTAATTACCAATAATTAGCCAGCTGCAAACCCCTTTGCTGGTTCACTTTCTCTACGTGGCTCAAATCCTACCCTAAAGCTTTCTTGCAGGCTTTTCTGGGTAGATAAAAGAACAAGTTATAGTTCCTTTTGATGGTTGTTGTATTTGTGAAAGTATTTTACCACAGCAGCCTAGTCAGAGAGCAATCCATGTATTCATTCTGATCATTTAAAATATCTCCTTCTTCTTCAAATATCATAGAATCAATATCATGGTCTGGCTCAGAGGAATTCCTTAATGGAACACTCTCAGGACAATATTTGTTTCTCTGCTGACTTCCAGGTAAAGAGCTAGGGCATAGATCAGAGTTCATACCTGAGCTTCCTTTGCTGTTAGGGTTCCTCTCCAGATATCCTGGCCAGTAAGTAGTCCAGCTTTTATGTCCAGCCTTCCAATCAAGATCCCTGGACAATGGGTCTCTCTTCACATACCTTCTTGCACTGGTCTTAGGGCCGCTTCCAAATGCAGCCGTCTCCTTCACAGGTGCCGTCCGGGAATTCCTGGCTCTGTAACCCCACTCCTCTGGCTTCCTCCAGTCCAATGGAGTATGCTTGCCTCTGGAATGACTCCCAACACACGTACTGCTGCGGGCTCCTTCTTTAGACCTCCAAGATGTCTTTCTCTTCTTTCTTCCACGTTGTTGCTGCTGCTGCTTCCTGATCTCTGAGTTCCTCCTCTCATTCTGTGTAGAATATGTTTTACTTTTAACTTGTTTAGAGGGATACTCCACCCTAGCACAGCTCAGCTGTGCTGAATCAAGTCCTGCCCTTGGAGATGAGTGATTGGGGATTACCTCATAGCTCTCCTGATTGAACACACGTTTCCCCACTTCAGCTCTTCTAGAGGCTATTTGAAACCTGGTGCATTCTGGGATTGGTAGTCTTCTATGAAAACATTCTGTTTTAGTATTTCTACCAGCAAAGACAGGTTGCTTGTTCAGAGCCAATTCACCTCTATTATAGCTCCTTCCTGAACTATGATAAGCTTCCTTATCACAGTGGGCATCCTATATGGTGGGCCATGGAAGTGCTTCTGGACACTATGGAGGTGCTGGCTGGCAGTGTGCCCAGAGCATGTGTTCCCTTCCCTCTCCCAAAATCTGTGTGCTCATTGTATTTGGTCTCCAGATCTGCTGGCTTTAGTGCCCCTCCTTCCCCCACATGGAGAACACACTCCATAATGGCTAAGGTGCTGTCCAAGCCATATAAGAGGAGTGACCGAGATAGGTATTCCAGGGATTCCCCCCCCCCAAACACCAGAGGCCTTGTACTGTGTTCACTGCAGCCTAGGTGAGGAGGGTTCATATACCTGTTCCACATGGTGGACACTGTGGACACCCTGCCTGATCCCATAGACAGCCCCCTGTGCCTTCAGATGCCACGTTTGCACCCTATCTCCCACAGTTCAGGGCACAACACAGACGCTCTGCATGTATTTGCTCTTTCGTTATGCTGTGAAGCTGCTGTGTCAAATTTTGCTTAATGGTCTCCAAGTCGTCAAATCTCCTTCATTCCAGTGGTAATTTCAGTTTTGGAAACAAGAAAAAGCCACAGGGTGCGAGGTCAGGTGAGCTGGACTTAGAAACCCCTGCTAAAGCTCTAGTTCAGGGTTCCCTAATTTCCTAATGCATGTTTAACATGGACGTTTGCTCATGCATGCTATAAGCAAACAGTATACAAATGAGACATGCACAAAAGCCCATGTTAAACACAGAGAGCAAACCAGACACATGTGCACAGGGGTCCACATTAGCAGTCTGGATTGACAAGAAAAAAGATCATCTGAGGTGAAGTTCGACGCTTCACCTCAGAGACTATTGCAAGGCAGATCCTCAGATCAAACATTCCCAACACCCTCCAACCATATCGCCACCAAAATATCATTGGTGGCTTGATGACTCCAGCCCCTCTCTCTGAACTTCTCATAGAAACTTTTCTGTTGGCCTTGTGATCTATATGTGCCCCCCCCCCCCTTGAATCCCTAAAAATATCTCCCTGGTAACCTGGTGACACCTACCCCTCCACCTGCTGGTCCATCCCTCCCCCAGTACCTTAATTGCTGGGGGGAAGGAATGATCCGCATGCTTCTGCCCCTGCACCACCATCTTGCACCTGGTGTACCTGGGATATTTTATGCTTTATTAAAAGCTTGATATACTGCCCCTCAAACATCAGAATGGTTTAAAAATTTTAAAAAACAATGTTTAAATGAAACAGAAAAAGATCATCAATCAAATCAAATCAGAGTAAAAAGCACATAGATAGCCATACATACAGAAAATACACATATAAAATGGACAGCAGGCAAACAAATTTTGATAGTGGGTATCATGGTTCTAAGTTAAAAGCCTTTTGAAAGAGGTGTGTCTTAAGTCCAGTTTTACATTTTGGAATGATAGTTTCTGATGAAGATCAGGTGAAAGGGCATTCCTGAGGGTGGGTGCATGGAAGTAAAATGCAGACTGTCGGAGGACGTGACGTCACCATCCGGGATGGTTGCCTGATAGAGGAGCTCTCCTTGAGACGGGAGAAAAATAGCAATAAGTGAATGCATCGGGCCTCCTTAGAAGTGCACATTATATAGCACATAGGAGAAATAAACATCTGGAATGTTGACCCGGAAAAAATTGAAAAAGTATCGCTCCTCTTATGCTCCAGTGAGATTGCAGACGGAGTGAGGTGATGGAGAAGAAATGGAGGTGGAAGAGGAACCGGCGAATGCTGAGGAGCAGTGCACGAGAGGAGATCTGTGGCACTGGTGCAAAGAGATAAAAACGGAGGTGATCGGAGTAAAAAAAGAGGTGAAGGAGATGTTGAATGAATTTTGGGTGGACTTGCAGGCCCTTGGGGAGAGAGTGGACTATTTGGAAGAGCATGTGGAGGAGGCAGTAATGGCGGCTGAGAGCACTCAAAGCTTGTACAATGAGTGGTGGAAAGAAAGGGAAGAATTGCGGGACAAGATCGAGGACCTTGAAAATAGGTCGAGGCGCTGTAACATACGCATCAGGGGGGTTCCTGAGGAGGGGCAATTTCAACAAGCACATCGGGTAGTTCAAGAAATATGCGAGGCCCTGCTGGCGGAGGAGGACCAGGAGTCCGCGGGGGCTAAGCGACTGATTGGACTTGAGCGAGCACATCGGGCCCTCAGACCCCCTCATGGGAATCACCCCAGGGATATTATCGCCTGCCTTTCTAGCTATCAAATGAAGGAGGAGATCATGAAAGCAGCGGCCCAGAAGGGCAGACTAGAGTGGCAGAATGTGACCATAGAGATCTTCCAGGATCTGGCTCCCTCAACATTCCAACACCGACGGACCATGCGCCCGGTGACATTGTACCTAAGGCGTGAAAATATTAAATATAAATGGCTCTTCCCGTTTGGGCTGCAGTTTATTTATTTATTTATTTTTATTTCTTATATACCGCGCTCTTTTAATCAGTGCGGTTTACAAATTAACAAGTTAAACACAATGGTACAATCAGCATTGGTTTTTTACATTTAACAGGGTACAAAAACTAGGAGGTAAACAGGGTTAACTATCTACAAAATATAGTGTTAACTATATACAAGGTATAGGGTTAACTATATACAAAATGTGAATAGGGTTAACTATGTAAATGGCAATTTTTAGGTAACTACATGGTAGCAGTGACAGAGAATATTATAGTACAGTATAAATATAAATAGAATATGAGTAGAGTGTGACTGAAAGGATCAGCAGAATTAGCCGTTTTCTACCGGGGATAACTGGGAAAGATCAGTATGAGAGCTGTGTTCATTTGCGGTTGTTTCAGAGTAGTATGCTAGAAACAGGTGGTATTTTAAGGCCTTTCTGAATGTAGTGAGGCTAGTGATGGATCTGAGTTCGGGTGGGAGGGCATTCCAGGCCCTAGGTGCAAACAGTGAGAAGGTCCTGGAGGCTGTGGTTTTAGAGCATTTGATAAGGATTTTTGGTAGGTTGATGGAGTTCAGAGCAGCAGGTCTCCTGGCTCTGTTCGTTACGGTGACTTGTATCATATTGCTGATTGGTGATAGGGCTGGGCTCTTGACAGCTTTGAAAGTCATGACCAAGGTTTTATATAGGGTCCTGGCCTGGAGGGGTAGCCAGTGTAAACTCTTCAGTATCGGAGTTTGAATTGCAAGGAGTTGTCCAGCGAGTACGGACTGTAACAGAAGCTTGGAAGTGCCTTGAGAAAGCGAAAGCGCCAAATCTACCTCAGACTCGGACTCAGCCAGAAACACGAGATCGTGAGAAAGGGCCTGGGTCCCTATCGGAACAGTAGAGGTGGCAACGGATTACTTCAAAGGGCAGGCGGCTCCAGCGCCTCTCCGGGACATCTCCAAGGGAGGAGGAGGGGGAGCAAAGTGCCTCCATGCAGACAACCTGAGGTTGAGAGACTTTGCCAGGGTTCTGTTAATGGACAAATGCAGGTGTTTACATTGAAGGTTGATAGCTGTTTATAGCTATATACTGTTGATTGTGGTTTGGTGGTTGGGAGGGGGGGAGAGGGTTCAAGAAGGGTAGGTTTTCTTCATGGTGCATATGGGGGGAGGGTTAGGGGGAACGAATTTGGGGAGGAAGGAAAGCAAACTAACAACAAAGATAGGGAGGGGAAAGGATGAATGATGAATGGGGGGGGGGAATAAGGGGGGAATAATGGGGGAAGGGGGCCTAGTTGGTAGGGGAGAGGTCAGGTCTCGGGTGGGGAGCTTCGTCCTCCAGTCAGGAGTCACAGGGGGAAAATGACCTGTGGTGGGATTCCGGGGAGGGGGGAGAGGGCAGAGTTAAAGGGGGAAGCATAGGGAGGGTGGGAAGAGGGAAGAGGGAAGGAGGGGAGGGGGTTTCAGAACATACAAGTAGATATAATTGCCAGCTTTATGTATAAGTTACAATGGCGGACTTAGGGTAGGCTCATTAAATGTCAGAGGACTAAATACCCCACAAAAGCGGAAGGTGATGTTTAAGGAAGTACAGCACCAACAGTGGCAAGTGGTTTTTCTGCAGGAAACTCACTTACTACCGAAAGATGAACATCTGGTCAGGCATGGGGCCTTCAGTAATATTTGATTTAATGCAGAGGGATTCCACAAGAAGGCAGGGGTGGCTATCCTAATTAGGAGTGATGTTCCCTTTCAGGTGGGGGGAGTAATAAAGGGTAAAGGGGATGAAGGGGTGCGTATTATTAGTTTGGGGGGAACTGCATGGCCAGGAGGTCACGTTTGTAAATGTTTATGGCCCCAATGACCCACATACATCTTTTTGGGAGACACTAGCAAGTTGGCTGAAAAATAAGATTCATGGGGCGATATTATTGGGGGGAGATTTCAACGAAGTACTGGACCCCCAGAAAGATAGAATGAGGTCGGGCGCTGTTGAAGGGAGTAAAGGGCGGTCTCAATTATTGGAGCTAATGGCGCAATTACGGGTGTATGATATTTGGCGCCAGATGTATCCTCAGGAGCGAGATTATTCATACTATTCTTCAGTGCATCAAAGTTATAGCAGGATTGATTTTTTTTTAGGTGATGAATACTGGACCTGAAAGGTTACTAGAGCAAAAATTGAGCCAATAACGTGGACAGATCATGGCCCTATATGGGTGGAATTTGGGGGAGAGCAGGATAAGGAAGGCCGGGCCTTCTGGCGGCTTAATGAAAGTCTCCTGCAGAATAAGGAGGTCATTAAAGATATTGAGGAAGACATTTCAGAGTATTTTCGGTTGAACGATACAGGGGAGGTAGCCTGGGAGATACAGTGGGATGGGCTAAAGGAGGTTTTAAGGGGGAAATTGATATCTTGGGCAGTGCGGAAAAAGCGGGAGAGAGAGGGACAGGTGAACCTCTTACTAGAAAAGATCTCAGAACTGGAAAGGCGTCACAAACGTGTTGGCGGAGTAAAAGTGAGGGCGGCACTGGACTGTGCCCGGTCGCAATTAATGGCGTTGCGGACGGAGACAATCCAATACCAGTTAAAGAGAGTTAATCAACATTATTACGAATTTAACAATAAGGCTAGCACATTGCTAGCTAGGAAGCTACGAGACCAGGAACAACGATCTACTATATTAAAAATTAAAGGACCGGGAGATCAACTGTTTCGCACTAAAGAGATTAGAGAGCAATTTGTGCACTATTACAAAACATTATATACTAGTTCGCTAGGGGGCTTGGCACAGCGAGCGGAGGATTATCTGAAGGAGGGTGATGCAATCCCGGAGTTATCAGAGCCGGATAGGGAATTGCTTAATCAGCCGATTGGGCTGGAGGAAATCGGTCTGGTAATCAAGGGACTGGCTTTGAATAAGACACCTGGGCTAGATGGCTTTCCGGCTATTTTTTATAAAACATTTGGGGAACGGCTAGCCCCATTGCTATAGAGGCTATTTAATGAGGTATTGCAAGGAAAATCATTGGCTCCCTCTACGCAGCAGGCGGGGATCATGGTTTTGGCAAAGCCGGGCCGAGACCCCACTTTGTGTGGATCATACCGCCCAATTTCTTTATTGAATAAGGATGGGAAAATCCTAGCAAAAGTGCTGGCGAATCGGCTTGGGGCTATATTGCCGAAGGTTATACATTCGGACCAAACCGGGTTCATACATGGGAGGAATACGGGGGATAATATCAGGAGAACTATTCAAGTGATGTGGACAGCGAGGCAACAAAAACAGGAATTGTTATTGTTAAGTATTGATGCAGAAAAAGCTTTCGACCGGGTGGAATGGAGTTTTATGTTTGCGGTACTGGAGAAGATTGGGATTGGATTGAATATGATGGCTTGGATCAAGGCCTTATATGCTAACCCTGTGGCAGCCATTAAAATAAATGGGAGATACTGTGAATTTTTTTGATTGGAACGGGGTACTAGACAAGGTTGCCCGTTATCCCCATTGTTGTTTGCTCTAACTATGGAACCGCTGGCGAGAAGGTTAAGAAGCAATGTGGACGCCAAGGGCTTAAGGGTTGGCAAGGATGAGCACAAAGTGGCGTTGTTCGCTGATGATATGTTGCTGTTTGTGGCTAGCCTCTTAATTTATTTATTTTATTTATTTATTTAGTAGACACTTGTATACCGCTGCTTCCTACGATCAGCAGCGGTTAACTTCACAGATCAGGTTGGACTGCACAGTACAGTAATTTGTATGATTTACATTATGATTGGTTAAAGATTTGATTTGAAAACAACACAACTCAGAGTCATTTGATTTACATTTGATTAGTGTGTGCGGGTTTGCTTACCTATATATATATACACATTAGGATGCATGAGTGGGGGTGTGCTACGTATATACATATATACAATTAACAGAACTGGTTACTGGTTAGTTCAGCCTATATACATATATACAATATAACAGAACTGGTTACTGGTTAGTTCAGCCTATATACATATATACAATTAACAGAACTGGTTTCGGTTAGCTCAGCCTAAAATGGGATTGAAAAAGGTGTGTTTTGAGGTTTTTTCTAAATTCTTTTAAGTCATTTATTAGTCGAATGTCGTGGGGTAGCTGATTCCAGAGTAGCGGTGCAGCATACGAGAAGGCCCGGCGGCTTGTTTCTGCTTTGACCGTTCTTATGCTGTTTGGGACGTTGAGGGTGTTTTGAGTTATGGTTCTTCTGCATCTATTGGATGACTGGATGGTGATTAGATTGTTGAGGTATGATGGGGCTATGTTGTGGATGAGCTTGAAAGTGGTTACTAGGATTTTGTATAAGATGTGGGCAGTAATGGGGAGCCAATGGAGTTCAATGAGTACTGGAGTGATGTGTTCAGAGACGCCTTTTTTCATAATGATCCTGGCAGCGACGTTTTGGGCCATTTGAAGTATGTTTAGGGTGCTCTTCGGAAGGCCTTGGAGAATAGCGTTGCAGTAGTCCAGGTGTGGAATGATAAGAGCTTGTGCTACTGTTCTGAAGTCGGAATGGTCGATGATGTTGCGGAGTGGTTGAAGCACTTTTAATTTATGAAATATGGCCCGGTTTGTTGTCCGTAGGTGTTTTTCCATCCTCAGGTTGCTATCAAGTAGTAACCCTAGATACTTTATTTCGGGCTTGGTGTAGTAGACGTTATTGTTGAGGGTGACGGTGGCGGGCGGGGTGAAGTCTTTTTTCTTGGCGATGAACATCACCTCTGTTTTTTTGTGGTTTATTGACATGTTGTTCATTTGTAACCAGGTCTGGAGCATGCTGAGGCATTCCTCGAGTTGGGTGTAGCTTGGTTGGTTTATGTCTAGCTGGGTATACAACATTAGATCGTCTGCATACATATGGTAGCTGATCTTATGTTTCTGTATGATTTCACATATCGGTTTAATGTATAAGTTGAATAGTAGGGAGGATAGAGCTGATCCCTGTGGAATGCCTTGGGTTTGTGGGAATGCATCAGCTTTTTCATTGTTGAAGTGAACCTGTTGCATTCTATTTGATATATATGATGCGAACCATTTTAGCGGGGTCCCTGTTACACCTATGGAGGCGAGTCGGTTGATGAGGGTGCTGTGGTGCACTGTATCGAAAGCAGCAGATATGTCGATAAAGATGAGAATGTACATCTTGCTTCTGATTTCGAGACCCTTAAGGAGGTTGTCAAGGAGTGCTATATGCAGGGTTTCCACTCCATGATGCTGATGGAAACCATATTGATGCATGTCCAGGGCATTTCTGTCGTCTATGTGGTCTTGGAGTTGTTGCTGGACTGTCTTTTCAATGATCTTGGCTAAGAATGATATGCTCGATATGGGTCGATATGATGCTGGATCACTGTTGTTGAGCGTTTTGTTTTTTAAGATTGGTCGTATTAGTGATCTTTTTAGCTGCGTTGGCATGGAACCTTGCTGTAGTGATTGATTTACAATGTGGGTGATAGGTTGGGCAATTTCACTCTTTGTAGCTTTGATTCAAGCCGCTGGACATGGGTCTAGAGGGGAGGTCGTGGTATTTAAGTTGGTGACAATGTTTATGATTTGCTGATCATCAATATGAAGGAAAGTACTCCATTCCGTATTTTGCTCTGTATTTGCAGATGTGTGTTCCATTGGTGGGTCATTGTCTATACTCTGGTCTTGAGTGGTGCGGGTGAGTATTTGTGGGTTTAGTTTCTTGGCATAATGGTCTGCTGGGGTTTGGGCATTTATTGCGCCCATAACGATACTGTCTTGTGATGTTTTGGTGAGGGATTTAACAAGTTCGAAAAGTTCCCTTGGCCTATTAATTGCCTTATTGAGCAACTTAGTGTGGTGTGTCTTTTTTGCCAGGTTGGTCTCATTCTTGTACTTTGTGAGGAGTGTTAGGTATTCCTGTTTTCGTTCTTCGGTTTGTGCTTTTCTCCATTTCTTTTCCAGTTTACGTAGTTGTTTCTTCATCCTGCTTAAGGTTGTAGTGCTTAATGGCACTGCCAATGCAGTGCTTAATGGCACTGCCAATATATATGGCAGAATTAAAACAATATGGGAGGGTAGCGGGATTTAAAATCAACTGGGATAAAACGGCGGCGCTCAATGTAAGCTTATCAGATAATATGTTGGGGCATTTGAGAGGGAACTATAATTTTCGCTGGGCCTCAAAGACAATTCAGTATCTCGGAATCTGCCTCACTGAGGACCCGGCGGGGTTGTATGGGGCGAATTATCCCTCCCTGATTGGCCAGATAGAACGGGATATGGAAAAGTGGAATAAGGAGGAGATATATTGGTTAGGTAGAATAGCCACGCTCAAGATGATGGTGCTGCCTAGGCTGTTGTATTTCTTTCAAGTGCTACCAGTGCGGGTACCTAGAATAGTGCTACAGAGATTACAACAGAAAATGTTCTTATTTGTGTGGCGGCACCGGCCCCCACGCATAGCGCGACAAATATTGTACCGTTCCAGACGGAACGGGGGACTGGGGATGTTAGAGATTGCTGATTATTATTTGACTACCCAGATGCGGCAGGTAATGGAGTGGCGGGAGTCTGAGAGTACTAAATGGTTCCATGCTATAGAACAATTTTGGGTAGATGGCTGGCGACTCCAGTATATACCTTGGCTGCAGAAGGTTGTGTTGCATGGGGAGTGGACGGCGAATCCCTTTATTCGGCATTTATGGGGAGAATGGCAGAGGGGATGGAGCTGGATCAATGTCTGGGTAGGGGCTTCACCACTTGCGCCCATTAAGGCCACCCCTGCCTTCAGTCCAGGAAGGGAGGGAATATTTCAAGGTTGGGCAAGGAAAAGGTTGGATAACCTTATGCAATTGACTGACTTGGGGGATGTTAAATCTTTTGAGCAATTAAAGGATGAGTTTCAGCTGGGGACCAGAGATTTCTTTGCCTACCTACGGGTGGCGCACTATTTACGTCAGAAGGATAACATGGAAAAGATAGAAGAGGGACCTAATGATTTGGAAGCCCTATGGCTTGGACATCATCAATCTCGTGGATTGATTTGTTTGCTGTATACTAGCCTCCATAGGGCTAGAAAGGGGGAGGGCAGGCTTAGCTATATGATGGAGTGGGAAAAAGATCTGGGTGTACAGTGGGATGAGGAAGAGTGAACAGCAATATAAAGGGGGGCATCTAAGTCCTCTTTATGTACCACCATTCAGGAGAATGCTTACAAAATACTGATGAGATGGTATTATACTCCGGTATGATACAAGAAGATGTTTCCTGGGGCCCCGGACCTTTGTTGGAAGGGATGCGGCACCCGGGAGACATATATACATATGTGGTGGGATTGTCCAGTGGTATACCGATACTGGATGATAAGAGATCAAATGGGGGTGATCTTTGGGGTAACACCGGAGTTGAGTCCATCTTTATTTTTGTTGGGGGTGTGGCCTACCACTCTAACCTTCAGATGGCGTAAGCCAATGATCACATGCATTATTGCGGCTAGGTGTGAAATAGCATGGAAGTGGAAACAAAGTACGCCACCGGAGTTGATTCACTGGCATTCCAGAATACATAGGGTATTAAATATGGAGCATCTGACAGCGCTTCGGAGGGGTCAAGGGGAAAAGTTTAATAAGCAGTGGCAGCCCTTGTTGCTATATTTGGAAGCACGGGCTGTTTGAAGGGGGGGAGGAGAGGGAAGGGGGGGAAAAGGGGGGTGGGATGGGAAGGATGCTACATGGTGGTAAAGTTCGAAGCTGTTTGTTTGAATCTGCCCTGTTTATTGGAAATGTTGAGAATGTGTATTTGTGATTTGGGATTGTATTGAGGTGTAAACCGTGTATGCTAATGGCTGTTAAGTGTACTAAGAAATACCAATAAAAATTTAAGTTAAAAAAAAAATGCAGACTGTCTAATCGAGTCATATCTGTCATGTGAGACTGAGGGGAGGAAAAGTCGATGAGCATGAATGGAGCAAAGAAAATGAGGAATAATAAGTGAAGAGGGGTAAGAGGAGACACCAGTGTAGAGAGTCTTGTGTGTTAGAATAAAATTCTTCAGTTGAACATGAAAAGCAATTGGGAGCCAATGTTACTGAATTAATAACGGAGTGACATGATAAAACATCAATGCATGGATGAGCAGTTTGATGTCAGTGTTCTGAACAGTCTGAAGTCTTTTCAATTGATATTTGGGAAGACTGGCATAAATGACATTGCAGCTATCCAGTTTGGAGATGACTAAGTTGAAGAATAATGTGGTTAATGCAGAGGAACTAAGGAAGGGATGAAAGAATCTAATCTGACCAATGAATAGAATGAGCTTCTGACGGTGGAACTGATTTGATCATGAAATGATCCGAATATCACTCCCAGGTATTTGAAGGAGGACGAGGAGTGCTGTCTAAGATGGAAGTGACAGTTGGAATAGTGGAGTTTCTGGTGAGCCATATGATAGAAATCTTTTGAATATTAGGCTTGAGTAAATTGATTTTTAACCAGGAAGATACTTTGGACAGTTATTCATAGGGGCTATGTCAGGTTGCGTAGGATGAGTATGATGAATGAGAATATTATCGGCATAGTAGTAGGGCTGTGATTCCAGACATAGATAGCAGAATGGGGTGAGCCACTAGGGCCATGGCCCCACCAATATTTTGCCCAACACAACATCAGCAGCTAGAGAATTGGGGGAAGAGCTGAAGATTGGATGGTTTGGTCTATCCAACCAAAAAGATGTTCCAATGCCCCTGATTCCAGAGTCCTGTATTATGGTTGTAAGTGGAGCAATGAAAATGTTAAAAAGCATTGAGGCATGAACAGAACCCTGAGGGACACCACTGGTAAGAGGATAGGAATTAGAGGTAGAGGAACCAAAGGTGACTGAAAAAGAGCAATCTATTAAGGGAGAACAAAACCAGGGACGAACAGCTCCTCAAAGATCCAGATCATAAAGACGAGAGCACACAATCGTGTAGGTTACGAAATCAAGAGAGGATAGGTCAAGAGGAACCGCAAGAGTGATGTTATCTTGATCAAAAGTACTGTGAACTTCACTCAGTAATGAAGTGAGCATGATTTCCGTGCTCTGCCCAGGACAGAAACTGGACTTCCTAGGATGTAGCACACTAGTATTAACCAGGTGAAGACAGAGCTGTGAAAAAGCAAGTTTTTCAAGGATCTTTGAAAGGAATGGAAGGTTGGAGACAAGATGATAATTTGTCACAGCTGTTCTGTCAAGCCAAGATTTTTTCAGAATTGGACAAACTAATGTTTTTTTTCCAAAGGTTTAGAATGATACTAGATGATAGATTGGTGTTGCTGATAAACAGGACTACAGAAAGTAGAGCATGTGAATCAATGACAAGCCAGAAGGAAGATACTGGGTCAAGTAGACAGGTAGTTTTCCGCAAGGAGATAATAAGCACATTCTAACGGGATTAAATGAGGACCAAGTGTGAGACAGAGTTGAAAAAACGACAGGAGATAAAAGGGATAAAGGATATGAATGAGTTGAGGCAGCTGGGTGACAAGTAAACGAAGAAGGGTGGGGTGATATGGGAGGGGACAAAAATTCCCTGGGGAAAGAATTCAGAACGAATATCAGATATTTTGCTGGAGAAAGAGTCAGCCACTTGTTCGGAGGAGGGAGTGTATGCTCTAACCGTGAATATTACTGTTAGTGTGTGTGAACTTGGCTCCACTTCACTGCATGCCGGCTAACACAGCGCTATGTGTTAGTATCGCGCTATCCGCAAGCGGCTGGACAGCCCCCTCCCAAATATTAGCATGGGCCTCTGTGCTAATTTTGCGGCACAACTACAACCTACCAATGTGCCTGTTAGTAAATATGCCCCTAAGTCTTATTCTTTTTGCTTCTTAATCTTAAATTTCAGATCCTTACAATAAAGTGTCCATTCTCTGCCTTCATTCTCTCTGTTTCCTAGATTGATTTATTTATTTGGTGTTTTTTTTTTATATACTGCCTTTCAATTTTATCAAGGCGGTTTACAATGAACATGAAACAGTTTTACAAGGAACAGATATATCAGAACTATTTTACAAGAATCAAATAACCACTTAACTGTGCAACAATTCCAAAACTATTTACAGTATAGTTTGAGGGCTTTAGAGTATCATGGTGGGGGGAGTGATTGGCAGGGGTTCTTGATTTTTACTGTTGTAAATTTGCTATGGTGTCAACGTATTCTATGATGAGATGAGTCTTTAGCTGTTTTCGGAAGTCGGTGGTATCCGTGGTTGCTCTTCGTAGATGTGGGAGTGAGTTCCATAGACACGGGCTGTAGTATTCAAACACTCTGTGGCAGGGTGAGATGTAGTACAACCCTCATTCAGAAGTGGATATAGCCACCTGCCGGCATTCCTTGTGTCTTTTAGGTTATAAATTTCATCTTAAAGCTTTTTAAATTTTATATGCAAGCAGAGAGCTGCTAGAGCTAGATTCACTAAAAGGTGCCATAAGGTTACAACGAATTAACACATGATGCACGCTATTTACCACAAGTCCACAATCTTTACCACAACCTTCTCCTTGATACCTTGTCCTCACTTGGTTTTAAGGGCTCTGTACTATCCTGGTTCTCCTCTTATCTCTCCATTCGCTCTTTCAGTGTTTGTTCTGGGAGATTCTCCGCTACTGCTATCCCACTCTCAGTTGGTGTACCTCAAAGATCTGTCTTGGGTCCTCTCCTTTTCTCTCTATATACCTAGTCCCTTGGTGTGCTCATCTCTTCCCATGGCTTTCAGTACCATCTTTATGCTGATGACTCCCAGATCTACCTCTCTACGCCTGAAATCTCTCTGGCTATCCAGACCCGGATCTCTGCTTGCCTTTCTGACATTGCTGCCTGGATGTCTCACCGTTGCTTGAAATTGAACATGGCCATAATATTTTTCCCTCTAAGCCCTCCTCTCCCCTGCTTCCTTTCTCAGTCTCTGTGGAGAACTCTCTACTCCTCCCTGTTTCCTCAGCTCGCAACGTTGGGGTCATCGTTGACTCCTCTCTCTTCTTCTCCACACACATCCAACTGATAGCTAAAACCTGTCGTTTCTTTCTCTACAAAATCAACATACTTCACCCATTCCTTTCTGAACACACTACTAAGATACTTATCTACTCCTTAGTCACCTCCCGTCTAGATTATTGTAACCTACTCTTTGCTTGTCTCCCTCTGAATCATCTCTCTCCCCTTCAGTCTGTTCAACACTCTGCTGCGGGGCTAATCTTCCGCCAGCCTCATCATGCTCATATTACTCCTCTTCTCAAGTCACTTCACTGGCTCCCTATCCGTTTCCACATCCAGTTCAAACTTCTCCTGCTTACCTATAAATGCATTCACTCTGCAGCTCCTCACTACCTTTCCTCTCTTATCTCTCCCTGCACCCCTCTTTGGGAACTCCACTCTTCTAGCAAATTGCTTCTATCTGTGCCCTTCTCTTCTATTGATAACTCCAGACTTCTCTCCTTTCACCTTGCTGCTCCTTATGCCTGGAACAAACTACCTGTGTCTGCACGTCAGGCGCCTTCTCTGACCCTTTTCAAATGCAGGCTAAAAACATACCCTCTTCACTGCTGCTTTTGGATCTTGACTCACCTGATCTCCCTCATGTTTCCTTACCCCCCCCCCCCCCCCCCCAGTTGTATCCTATGTCTCAGCTACTGTTTTGTCTGTCTTTATTAGATTGTAAGCTCTGATGAGCAGGGACTGTCTTTTACATGTGTCTGTGCAGCATTGCGTACATCTTGTAGCGCTATACAAATGTTCAGTAGTAGTAGTAGTAGGTCCCATGTTATGCGATGGAGCCTGTTTACTAATAACACTCATTAACAATATTAAAACGCACTTTAGCAAACAGTCCTTAAGGACTTTGATTGTTCAAACTAAATTCTTTAAGTATTTTTGCTTGTTCTGCTGGTTTTTCATTTTAGCTGTGATGGTTTCTCCTCTCTTGAAGTTTCTAGAACCCGAGTGATTTCCTCTTAGGGCTGCCAACTTTTTGAAAGAGAAAAACCCGCCACTTGTGGCTAGCCATGCTCCACCCATGTTCACCCTGCCCCCTGCCCCGCCCATAAACAATAATTGTAGAGAGGGTAAAGGTGCAGGCTTTAGTGGCTGCAGGCTATATCACGGGGGGATGGAGGTACAAGAGGTTGGACTCTTCAGCACCTATTCAGCCACAGTTCCCTTCTCAAGCCCCTCTAACACACATATGCTCTCCCATATGGCATTAAATCCAAACTATAATTTGCATCCACTGAACTCCACCCCCCGTCCCCGTTCCCAACAATATGTGCAGAGCAGAGCTAGAACCTTCCCCATAAAAGTTACCATGCGAGAAAAAAATCATTCTCAATACCAAGCATATTGTACGAGTCAGGGTGAGCCTCAGAGCTGATTTAAAGTGTTGGCACCGTAAGCAAATCTTAACCCATATGTCCCCCCTGGCTTTATTATTTAGCTTGGCCGATGCCAAGATGGAATCGCTTGATGGCTGGGCTGGCCCCGGAATTACAAACAAGTCATTTCAGACCAAGAGCAAATTTACCATGCCAGTACTAACTTCCAAAACTCACACAAGGAGCCTACCTAGAAAAAGGCAGCACCATAAATATTGCAGTGGGCCCTAAAACATCAATAAACCTGTTAGGAAAGCGGAACAAGCCAGATTACTACACACTCTTAAAAAGAAAGTCCCTGCTGACAGAATACCCAGTCTTGGTCACACACACACGCACACACACATTACAGATAGGCCTCTGCCAATAAGTGACCACAAAATGAAAATAGAAATATGTAGACAAAAATTAAACTAAAACCTCAGAAAGCCAGACACTGCATGCAGTGCAACACCAGAGAAACAGAAAGAAATGCATCTCCCCCTATATTGTACAAAACAAAAACCAGCAGATGTCAAGATTGGAATTAAGAGGGAAGCAACCAGGGCAATTGCCCCGGGCCCCCAAGTCAAAGAGGGCCTTAGATCTGTCTAAGACTGAAAAAGGCGCAGCTTGCTAGCGGGCTTTAGGGTCCCTTCTGAGATTTTTGCCTTGGGCTAGGCCCCGGCCATGTCTGACACCAATCCTGACTCTTGCAGATATACTTTACAAATACTGACATTGTCCATTTACAAAATAGAAAATAAAATTCTTTTTTCTATTTTTGTTGTCGGGTCATTTTATTTTTCTAATGGTGTTGGTCCCGGTCTCTAGTTTTTATTTTACTCTGTCTTCTCTTAGCTCTCTTTTCATGGTCTCCTCTCCATTTACCATTTCTTCTGTCTCCTGTTTTCACTTCCTCTCTTATATCAGTTTTTAACACTGATCTCTTTACAGTTTTCTTCCATTTATTTTTCAGCTTCTGTATTCAGATTTCACTCCTTCTTCTTACCAACCAGTCCTCAATTTCATCCATTTTACTGTATCTAGCTCTAGCTTTCCATCTCTTTCCCTCACTCCAACCCTTCCATTTCCTATCTCTCTCTCTCTCTTTCCTCAGCCTCTTATTTCCTATTATTTCACCAACTCTCCCCCTCTCTCCTCCATGTCCAGTATCAGCCCCTTTCCCCGCCTGCTTCCCTCCTTTCATGTCCATCATCTTCTCTCTGTGTCCCTATCCCCCATCTCCTCGCTTTGGCTCTTCTTCCTCCCCATGTTCAGCATCTCCTCATGTGTACTTCTACCCCCATGTCAAGTCTACCTCTTCTGCCCCATCTCCCCCTATACCCCCATGTCCAACAGCATCTCACCCGACCTCATGACCAGGCCCAGCTGGCTCCCCCCTCCTGTGCCTCCTGCCCTTGCTCTGTTGCTGCTTTTCCTGTTCTGTTAGTGGCAGCTGCGGACCTCCAATTAAAAAACCAAAACAGTGGGTCTTTGCAACTCTGTGCTTGGATAGTCTCTAAAACCGGTCAGTTGGCAACCCTACCTGTGCCATCCCCAAGCATCAGACCCATCTAACATGCTTCCCCCTTCTCCCAACCTACCATCTGCCACTATGAACTTTCTTTCTTCCCCCTCCAATCCAGTATATCCCCCCGTCTCCTTATTTCCCCTCCCCCTCTCTGTGTCCAGCACACCCCTCTGTCTTCCTCTACCCCTCCATCATCCAGCATCTCCTCCTCTCTTCCCTACCTCCCACCGATCCACCATATCCCCCTCCTCTCTTCCCTACCCCCACACTCAGCAGCCACGGCTGTGATAGCATTAAAAACAAAACAGGTGTGGAGCCTTCTGACCGGCTGCTGCGTCCCTCTCCCTCCAGTGTAACTTCCTTCTGGGGACAGGTCGCAGCAGCAGAGGTTCAGTAGCACAGGCCAGAAGGCTCCGCAGTGGCTGTGCACCTGGTTCTTTAGTTTTTAATAATTATTGCTGTCACAGCCACAACTCTGTAAGATGCAGGAGCCACGGCTGGATTGGAAGAGTGTGTAAGGCTGTGGGGGGACAAGGAAAGAGAGAGAGAACCACCGCCAGTCCCACCAGAGCAAAAGACTGGCTTTTCAATGGCCGGTTGTAGCTCTCTGCTGGCAGCCGGCCTGGCCATATAAAAACTGACCAGGCCGGCTACTTCCTCTATCCCAAAATATATTCTGTGACCTTCTTCCCCATATGTAATTGGGTCTTTTCACAGTCAGCAAACACAAACCTTTTGGGAAATTATTTTTTATTGTCTTACCTGAAGGGATAACTGTATTTTGTTGCCCTGTTTCATGCAGTATTTCAGGCACATACAGTCCTTAAAGTGTGCTATACCTCTGTAGAAGTTAGACTGTTTGCTTTCTTTATCTAAAAATGCTTCCGTGTAACTGCCCTATGAACGGCCATGTTCAAAACTCGGTTACAGATTATCACTGCATCTGGCTGGTTCACAGAAGTCACCCAGCCAGAAAAGCAGGTGCATAGACAGTGACAAATCCTTTATTGCGATCAACCACAACACCCCTACACATTTCGGCCAAGGCCCTTCTTCAGGGGGGAAAGGAGCCTGGTTGATTATACTATGTAATATGTGTAGCACTGTCAAGGAAAAAGCTGATTAACAGTCCGAAGTAAAGGATGCAAGAATTCCTTCTCTCTCTTTGGCCGAAACGCGTAGGGGGTTGGTCACTGTCTACGCACCTGCTTTTATGGCTGGGTGATTTTTGTGTAGGTGCTTTTGCTCTCCTTTTGACTGTTTGGTCCACAGAAGTGACATAGGGACCAATCAGATGCCACTTCAAGTGAGGTCATTTATGACGACACGCTTTCAAGCATGCACAGAGCGACAGGTGCACCTACTCTTGCCGTATCTTGCTGGGCAGACTGGATGGACCATGCTGGTCTTTATCTGCCGTCATTTACTATGTTACTGTGTTACTATGGCTGCTGTTTGGTGACTCAGCAGAACTGTAAGAGAAAGCTTTAAATGATTTTAATAACAACTTCAAATCAAACACTGAGCACGGTCCTGCGGTTGCACTATTAGTCTACTTCAGTATTTATTTTTATTTATTTAGCAAGATCGGCAAGGCCGCGGAGCCATGTGCTCGCGGCCACCATTAACCGGGGGGGCGGCCGCGTGCATTCCCCCGGCGTTAGCGTGGCTGTTGAGAGCTTGGGGGGGCGGAGCGAGGGGATAATGCCTTTCCCATTGGCGGCAGCGGGTGACGACTCGGCGCTGCGGCCAATGGGAGGATGGAGACCCAAGGGCAGGTGCGGGGACGCGGCGCGGCTCCGGCCTCTTTCGTTTGGGTGCCGGAGCCGCCGGACGCCCTCCCACCCTCCCTGGTTTCAGGTGGGTCTTTGGGGGTTGTTGTTGGGGGTGTTGCAGCTGGAAGGGGTTGGCGGGATCCCGGAGGTTTCCGGGGTCCGGAGCCAGATGCAAGCAGTACGGCGGGGGTGGGGTACTCCCGCCCGGACAATCCCTCGGTTTTTGCTAATAATATGGCGAAGCCGGATGAGGGAGGGCGAGGCAATTTTGTCGGGGCCTGTACCCGGGGGAAGCGGCAGCGGCGTCACCTTGCTAATAACATGGCGGGTGGTGGCTCGCACTGCTGGTGGGGGGGGGGAGATGTTAATTTGTTAATTGAAAGTTGTGATTGTTGTAAGTTAATAAAGCTGCGACCAGTTCAATTCCAAGTGATGTGTAATGGTTTTCTTTGAAGGTTTAAGTGTGCCTATTAAAAGCAAGGGGAAAGGGGGGGGGGGGGGGGGAACCAGGGCGGAAGCAGCCGGTCCGCCTTACCCAGTTAGTTTATATCGCCTTTCACCAGGTCTAAGTGGTTTACAACAAACAATTTGAAATTGGTTTACAGAGAACAATTAACTATATACAGTTGCAAGGAAAGCATAGCGATGTACATTTGAACAGCTCTTACAAGGCCGATTAACTATGTGCAATGGATTTTAAGCATTTTGCTATGTACATTTTGATTACAGTCAAATGGTTACTGGGGTGAGGGGAGGTGGGGTTCACAATGTAGTTGGTTATGTTGGCTATATAAGGTCAGCCATGAAGCTGTAGATAAGACCTTTTTATTGGACTAGCTTAATACAACTTAAAACAAGTCAATCCAGCAATCAGTTGAAAGCTGCCAAGTATCTTCAAGCAAAGACAGTAGGGACAAATCATGGTAGTCCTACAGTTGCTTCTCCAATAGTGGAGCAGGAATGGATTAAGTTTATTGCTGTTTCTGGATTTATTACTTGGACATCTTTCTAATGTAGAGTCAGGTTTACTAACATGTGCTGACCATTAGTACAGGGTTTATTGCTCTGTACTAACAGTGTGGGGCCTCATGCTGACAGCGCGTGATTGGGTGGCTTAGGAGCATAATATGGGCGTTGATGGTCTGTCATGAAGAGTGCAGGTCTTTTGGACATGCGCAAACCACGCCTATTGCAGCGGGGCTTTAAGGTCTGACTGATTTAAGGTAAATCGGGATCTTCCTCAGGAATCAGCCTTGTCAGTGGTTTTATTTAACATCGATGTGCAGCTCCTTTGTACTCTTATTCGTACAGTATTGTTTTTATGCTACTACTATTACTACTACTGAACATTTTATAGCGCTACAAGACATACGCAGCGCTGCACAGAAACACGTAAAAGACGATCCCTGCTCATCAGAGCTTACAGTCTATTCAAAACAGACAACACAGTAGCTGTAGACACAGAATACATCTAGGGGGAATGGTAAGGAAACATAAAGGAGGCTATTTGCACCAGCGACTAATAGTTTGGTTGTGTCATTGACAAAACCTTTGTATTGCATTGTTGCAGTAGCATCTTGGCTGATAGCTCAGGGTTTATACCTAAATTATTCAAACACTGAGATGTTGGTTATTCATTGAAACATAGAAACACGACAGCAGAAAAAGACCACATGGCCCATCTAGTCCACCCTTCCATATCAACTACAATAGTCCCCTTTTTCCCTTTAGAGACCTTCTGTGTTCCTCCCATGCTTTTTTGAATTCAGATATTGTCCTCGTCTCTACTACCTCCACTGGGAGACTATTCCACGCATCTACCACTCTTTTTGTAAAGAAATATTTCCGCATATTACTCCTACGACTATCTCCTTTCACCCTCATCCTATGGATGTTGAAGTTCAGATTCCTGCTACGGTAAACTTGGGGGATTTTTAAAAAAACTATTGTTTCACAAGCTCAATATCTGGGAATAACTGTGGATTCTTCTTTGTCGTTTCTCCATATATTGGAGAATGTGTGAAACAGTCCTTTTATAAATTTCCTTGATGCATCCGATTTTAGAACTGTTATCTAGTCATTTTGTCCTGGCCCGTCTTGATCATCATATTATGATTTTATATGGCCTTCCTATGACATATTTGAAAGCTCCACAATTAGTTCAATATTCAGTTGTGCGTTTGACAGCAGGGGTTGAGTCTTGGGAAAACATCTCCCTACCTTTGAAGGCTTTACACTTTCTTTCTTTCTTGACAAGGCTTCAGTTTCAATTACTTATTCTTATATTTAAAGCTTTAAATATAGGAATTGATATTCCATTACTGTATCCTTGGAAATTCTGTCAGAGTGTGGTCTGAGCGGGGGGCGGGGTTTACACTGTCCTGTGATCCCTGAAGTTCATGGGATTCAAATATTAAATCTTTTGTCTTCTATTGCGTGTCTGTTTGGATTTTTGAAAGCAGCTAAAAACATTTTTTCAGGCAGATGTACTCTTGAAAGAGCTGTGATGTTTTGGAAGGTTTAGGCAGGTTTTGTGTTACATTTTTGTATATTGTGCATTTTATTATATTTTATTTTATTTTTGTAATTTTTTTATTATTTGTTATGTTTTATTAGAAACTGTGGAGTATGCAACAGATCCATGGTATACAACTGCTGTAAATAAATTAATTAACTAAAGAAAGAAAGAAAGTATAATACTCTAGATAGCCTTAGTTCTAATGCCCATGTATTGTATATATGGGAAAAATTGACAACTCTGCCCCTCTTCAAAATAACACACTAATTTTGCATAGTGAAGAAGCATAATGCCCCTCCCCCTCAGAAAACATACCTCCATACAAAATTTGGTGGAAATAGGTCCAGCCATTTTAGAGTTATAAGGGGGGGGGGGGGTTCACACACTGCAACATAAACCATAGAACACACACACACACACACACACACACACTGCAGCACAAACAATAAAACACACACATGCTGCAACAATAAATAAAATAAACATAAGCATAAAGGATTTCTCGTGTATATATGCCAGTCTGCACATGCCAGAGATCTCTCATATGTAGAAATATATACAGTACAAGTAGGTGTGTACTTGTACATGACTTTAGAATAGGCATGTTCAGGGGCGAGGTTTGAGTGGAACACAGTGCTGTGTATGCCTTGCAGCACTATATCAATGATTAATAGTAATAATAGTAGTAGAATATTTTACACACTAACTTTTACACCTGCTCCCAAGCAAACATAAACATCCGTGACTTCAATCTAACCAGGATTTCTGCTAATATTTATAAAGCCATATAGGGTGCCTATGTATTATTGTAAAACAGACTAAAAATACGTGCCCATTTGTCTTTATAAAGTAGGATAAAAATAGGCAACTATGTGGCCTTCACACACAGGCGTCCTGTTATAAAGTTGCTCTCCACCAATACTGTCTAATAAGCCTCTGTTTGGATCGAGCTAAGGCTAGAAAAGAATCAACCGCAATTTGTTTTTTGACCCCTAGTTCTACAAGTTGAACACTGTAATTGACACCGAGGACCTGATATTCAAAGTATTTATGCTCCTAATTTTGAGGGATATGCTCCTAAATTGGCCACTTTGAAAATTTACTACAGCTACGTGCCTAAATATTTTCTTAAAATGTTGGTAAACTCCTAAATTTAGGAGCATTAAAAGTGGGTGGCAACGCGGGCAGATTTAGGGTAGGGAAAAGCAGTTAGGAGCTTAGCAGTGATTTTCAGTATTAGTCATCTAAATTAGGCTCATAAATCTAGGCAAATGATGGCAGGCCTAAATTTAGGAGCATACATTTTAAGTTTCTAAATTAGGATAAATATTTTGTTTAATACTTAGGCTTCTAAGTGTGGTTGAAAATAGGGCAGACATTTAAGAACTCTGTTTTTTTGAATATCGGTCCCAGGGTGTATAGCTGGAATCGAGGATTAATTTGGATTGCTTCAGTTTTTCTTTTCTTATTTCTTGTGCGTCTGAGAGAGAGATGATAATAGGACTTACGTGCATGAGAGTGGAGATGTAAACGCAGATGCAAGGTGTCCAGGAAGTACCTCCCACAGAAGTGACATGGAAAGCCTCTTGTAATGTCCTGTACTTTCCTGGTCAGAAAACAGAATTTAGACCATTCATTAATCACCAAGAATTACCCGTTTACCCTTGCAATAATATGGTCACCATTTTTCCTAGGATATTCATGTTTACAGACCTCAGCAAAATCATTCTCTTAAATATTCCTTCATCATCTCAGTTACCTTCAGAGATTTCAGCAGCACTATCCTACCAAAGATCTCTTCCCCACACCATTCACCTCCATAGACTTTAATGGCCTTACCCAAAATATCAGGCTTATTCTATTAGAATGAAGAGTTCATCTTTGGTCTGAAAAGTGATCAAATGCATAGTTAACAAAGTATTGCTCATCCGATAAAGTACTCATGCAATCATTTATCTGCCCAACCTCAAGTTTTCTCAATCATACTGTAAAAAGAAGAAGCGAACTTCAGATAATTCGATGGTTTAGACAATAAGTGATAACACTAGTTAAGGAAATGGAAAGATGAGCGTCTGTGCTGTAATTGAAATGAATTTGTGTTTTTGCCGGTTGCAAGCAACAAAGCAGTAAAACATGAACTACAGCACACCATCGGCTTCTGTCTTATGTGAACTTATTCTTTCAATTATGGTGAACCTCAACAAAGACTATGAGGCAGAGGGTTAGTTCTGAGAAAAGAGGCCCCTTTTCAAACCACATAACTGGAGCTATCTCATCAAAGCAAGCACTTGGACTAGGAACTGGGGGTAGGTGGGGTAGGTGTTAGTGGTATTGGGGAAATTCTGCTTCTGATTGCCATCGAAATCCAGGCAGGGGTCAGGTCAGGGAGGAGATGGAAAAGATTTAAGCTTGGCTAAGATAATACTGTTCTCAGAAACGTGACTTCATCTGTTACCTGTATTTTTGATCCCATGTACATTTGGTTTCCTGTCAGTAACTTGCCGAATACTTGGTACTTGCACTCCTAGAAACCATGTGTGTGTGTATATGAGTATATAGCAGAAAAGTGGCAATTCTGAGGTGCACCAAGGGACCAGCAGCTAAACTGTCTCTTCTA
Source organism: Ichthyophis bannanicus (assembly GCA_033557465.1). Classification (NCBI taxonomy): domain Eukaryota; kingdom Metazoa; phylum Chordata; class Amphibia; order Gymnophiona; family Ichthyophiidae; genus Ichthyophis; species Ichthyophis bannanicus. The sequence continues at coordinate 260,092,835 of CM066044.1, forward strand.
TTTACTGCACATCTGAAAGATCAAGGATAGGTAGCACTAGGAAATGTGCTGTCCAGTTTACCTAACCACACAATGCACACCTCAAACCACAGCACAAAGACCAGCATTGTTTCTGCAGTTCTGAACAAGACCTGTTGAAGGGAAGCCCTGCAAAATACAGTCAAGTCAGAGTCAAGGCTGTCTCAAGTCAAGAGATCGTCAAGTTGAAGCATCTTATAATTCCCCCTTTTTACTATTTGTTAGCAATGGTAGCCCACTTCTAGGTACCAGTCCCAGTGTAGCTCTTTTAGAAGTTCTGCAGCTAATCGGTAACGTAGTGGAAGTGCCAACAGAGATGGCATATCGAGAAAACTGAGTCTGTCAACCACGCACTAACACATATTCTCCTGCTACTCTTTCACTGTGAACGAGATACTGCATAGGGGTAGAACATCTCCAGATCATTGCTGTTTTTACCTCTAGTAATCACTAACCATGCCTGCATCTCCCTCCTCCTATCAAACACATTGAGTATATACACAGCAAATATTTAAGAAGTAGTTTTGCATAATTTTGTTTTAAAACCCAATTGATTGCCTATTTGGTTAATCTGAAAGCCATGCTTGTTTTGGAGGGGGTTGTGGTTCTTGAACGTAAGGGATGCAACAACTGAGTGTCCCTTTCACTGATGCCTCAGGGAGTTATTTTCAAACTACCCACAGGGGTGCAACATACCTATGATTTGTGGTCTTTGCACCAGCTTTATGGGGAAAATACATTGAACTTAGATTATTTACCATACCGTCTTAACATTGCAAAAAGTTACATTTCAAAAATTGAGAACCTTGAGAGAACAAGTGGAGAAAGCATATGGAGCATTACGGATGGAATTCTTTCCATCCCCTCTGTGTGTGTGGTACGCGCGCGCGTGTATGTGTTGTTGTGTTGTCTCTGTGTGTGTCTTTGACTTGGAGGAGAGAGAGAAGGGGGCAGCTTGAATGATGTGGTACCCAAAAATTATATTGGTTTGGTTGTTGTTAAATGCCAAAGTTTGGAAAGAATAATTCAAATCATGTGTAATAATATATGAACCACAAAACAATAAAATCCTGGCAAGGCAGAACCCTATCAAATACAAATAAAACCCAAACATGCCTGAGTTATGTAGGCAAAACATTCTGGGGGTTATTTTAAAAGCCTTATATAAATGCTGCAGGCATCTGAAAACAGGCGCAGAGACAACCAAAGCAAGAGATATCCCTGGAGCCATTTTAGAAGCCGGGTGTATGGACATCCCCAGTGTCGGAATGGGGGTGTGGTGAAGATGTGGCCATGGTGTTCCCAAAAACTTGGACGTCCTTGCCCAATTACAGAAGCATCCTGCATGTACCAAGCCACGTCAAAGGTTATACCTGCTCCAGGCACGAATAGGCATCTGAAAACTGCTCGTTTTGTCAGGCAAACGTCTGGAAGGTATAGAGAAGGAGGTACACTCATATCCCCTTTATCTTAAAATTTGACAGCGAGCACTGACAGGGGATAGAGATTCATGTTTTCGTTTTGCCATGCCACTGGATGTCCCCGTATGCAACGTTGCCCGAGATGGATGTTCCCGCCCCACGGTTTCACAGCAGGGACATTTATAAGATGCCAGCATGGGTGTCAGGGCCGGCCTTAGGCATGTTTGTGCATGTTGCCTGCACATGGCCCTGCACTGTGCCAACTGCACTGAAAAAAATTTCCTCCAGATTCCAGACACTGCTGCCGCTGCTGCTGCATGAGCCAGGGCCTGGAGCAAACATTTCCGGCAGGGGACCTCCATCATCCATGTGCCCCCCACGTCATCCATGTGCCTCTCTTATCTGCCACTGCTACCCCTCTCTGGGACATGCAGCGGTGACAACATATAAAAAAGGCATCACGGCGCCACCATTGCCTTCTTTTCTGACGCTGTAGTGATGTTTGTACTTCTGCTTCTGCCCCTTCCAATGAATCAGAGGGGGCAGAAGCAGAAGCATGAATGGCACTGTGGCACCGGAGAAGATGGTAATTCCATCACCACAGTGCCTTTTGTATGTGTTACCCACTGCTGCACGTCCTGAAGAGGGGTGGTAGCGGCAGCAATAGGCATGGCAGCAGGAGCAGGGCCACTCTTACTTATGGGCAGCCAGGCAGCTAGGCTCCCACTGTGCAGGGGCCCAAGGCAGCTGTCCTTTTTACCCATAGGTAAAACAAGCCCTGGTGGCGGCAGTAAGTTCAGCACAGCGTAGAGCCTCCAGAGCAGCAGTTCGTGGCTGCGGAGCTGTGGCAATGGAGCGAAAGGGGCAGCACTTGTGCTGAGCACCTATGGTCAAGCCGGCATCCCTGGGAGAGGAGGAGAAGGGGACTCAATGCATAGGACCATATATGGCAGGGGAAGGGAAAACATAGTAGAACCAGGGCCGGCCAAAGGGTTTCTGCTGCCCCAGGTAGAAACCCTGGTCATGCCACCCTCCCCCTCATGCTGAGCTGCACCACTGCCACCGATTCTTGAATGGGGGAGGTGGTGTGGCTTGGCTTGGCATAGGCAGACTATGTGTGGGGCTTGTGCTGTGCCACCTGCAAAGGTCTGCCACCCTAGGCAGCCACCTACCTCGCCCTGTGGACAGACCGGCCCTGAGTAGAGCTACCAGACAGAAGGGATAGAGGAAACTGAGAAGGAGATGGGGAGGTCACAGGGATAGCAAGAGAGATGGAGGGGGATGCTTGACACAGGGGAAGGGGTACTAGGGAGATGGGGGGTTATAGGCAGATGAAAATGAGAGAAAATTTGGGAGATGAAGAAGAGAATGATGTTGGATATGGGATGTGGTCATAGAAACATAGAAATATGACGACAGAAAAATACCACATGGCCTATCTAGTCTGTCCTTCCATATCAACAACTACAACAGTCCCCTTTTTTCCTTTAGAGATCCTCTGTGTTTGTCCCATGCTTTTTTGAATTCAGTTGCTGTCCTCATCTCTACCACCTCCACTGGGAGACTATTCCACGGATCCACCACTCTTTCCGTAAAGAGGTTTTTCCGCAAATCACTCGTGAATCTATCCCCCTTCACCCTCATTTCATGTCCCCTTGTAGCAGAACTTGCTTTCAATTGAAAGAGGCTCTCTTAATAGGGAGATGGAGTGGAGATGCTGGACATTGCGAATGGTGAGAGGGAGGAAGATGTTGGACACTGGGCATAAAAGATGGAGTGGAGATGCTAGACATAGGGGAGGGGCAAAGAGCTACAGAGTGGAAAATCTGGACTTGACAGGAAATAAGGGAGATGAAGTACAGATGCTAGACATAGGAGGAAATAGGGAGAAGGGCAGGAATACTGGAAACAGAGAGACAGAGGGGGGATTTTGAAAATGGTGGGGATATGGTGTGAGAGAGGTGGAAATGCTGGATGGGAACTTGGGAAGAGAGAGTGAGGGGCAGATACTGGATGAGGAAATCTGAACAGTGAGGAAAGAGGGAGGGGGAGATTCTGGACACAGTAGGGAAGAGAGAGAATTAGTGATAGGCTAGGGAATAAGAAGCATGGGTATACCAGAACACCTGATTGTTCTCTTGCACAACCTTTACACTGATCAAGAAGCAACAGTTTGAATGGAACTAGGAGAAACAGAATGGTTTAAATCAGCAAAGGTGTATGACAAGGCTGCATACTTTCCCCCTACCTCTTTAATTTATATGCAGAACAAATCATCAGAGAAGCAGGACCGTATGAAGAGAACAGAAGTGTGAAGATTGGTGGAAGACTCATCAACAACCTTTGCTATGCTGATGATACCACATTACTGGCTGAAAGTGAAGATGTTTTGAAACATTTGCTTATCAAGATCAAGGAATATAGTCTTAAAACGGGTCTGAACTTTAATGTTAAGAAGACAAAGATCCTGACAGTTGGCAAAATGAATAAGTTCATCATTGATGGAGAAGAAATTGAAACAGTTAACAACTTTAACCTACTTGGATCAACTATCAATAAAGAAGCAACAAGCAGTCAAGAAATCCTACAATGCATTGCTCTTGGCAGAAAGGCTATGAAGGACCTAGACAAGATTCTCAAGAGCAGAGATGTCTCTCTACATACAAAGATTTGACTTGTTCAAGCTATGGCATTTTCAATAACATCATATGGATATGAAAGTTGAACAGTGAAAATGATAGACAGGAAGAAAATTGAGGCCTTTGAATTATGGTGCTGGCGACGAATACTGTGTATACCATGGACTGCCCAAAGAACAAACCAGTCAGTACTAGAGAAGATCAAACCTAAGCTTTCTTTAGAAGATCAGATGACAAGACTTTAACTTTCATACTTTGGGCACATCATTCAAAGAGAGATATAATTAGAGAAAGACATCATGCTTGGTAAGGTGGAAGGTCAATGCAAAAGAGGAAGGCCAGCAATGAGATGGATCGATACAATAACAGCAGCTATGGGTGCCAGTCTGTCAACAATGAGCCGCCTGACAAAAGATCAAACACAATTTAGGACAACTATCCAGAGGGTTGCCATGAGTCAACACTGACTTGACGGCACTTAACAACAACAGGGAATAAGAGGCTGGGGAAAGAGAGAGAGATTGGGAATGGGAAGTTTGGGGTTAAGGATGAAAAGCAGTAAACTGAGGACAAGATATAAGAAGAAGGAGAGAAATTTGATTCCATAGAGAGATTAAAAAAATGCATGGAAGAAAGCTGAAAAGTAAAAGATCAATGTAAGAGGTGGATGTTCAGGAGAGAAGTAGCCGATGGATTGCTGTCTCCTCCTCCCACGTGTGCATAGTCTGTTCTGTTTGCTTCTCTCTGCTCTGGGAAGAGCAGTGCCCTCACAGTGCTCTGCTAGAGAGGTGGATATTTAACTCCTGTGACGACTTTGCTGTGAGTTCTAGCTCTATATTTATTTATTTATTGTTGTCTTTATTGGTGTGTTACTTCACCTCCCTGTTCCCTTTAGTTTTGCACTTCAGCTTTCTCAGCTGTATAACTTACTTTGCCTCTCTCAACTAACTGGCCTTTGTGTGGTAACCAGGTTAACTGTTACTTTAAATTAAATATCTCTCCCTGCTCTGTCCCCAGAATGTGCTGCGTTTTAAACTTTTTGTCCTGCTCTAGCCTACCTGAGGGACTAACCCCCTCCCCCCCTGCTGAGGGTACAGGACATGGTACCTTGTAACAGCCCTCTTTTAATAGGTCTTATTTCCCTCCCTCCCTCCCCAACACCCACCCGCCCCTGGGGTAATTGTAGCTTTATAGGTACTTACATATCTTAGAGGAAAGGGGCTGCTCTCAGGTGCAGCTCTTTTTCCAAATCAGTCATACATTGAGGACCTGAGATTAATTAAGCTTCAGGTGAACAAGGTATATTAGAGGTATTAGATACACTTCTATTAGTATAAGCATCTACACCAACCCTTGGTAAGTACAGAATTTAAAGACCTAAACACAAGCTATAAACTAAGATGCAGACAACAGTCTAGCAGCGAGATGGGGGCTTTCCAGTCTTTTGCATTGAGTGTCACATGTATGATTTTCTCCCAGTTGGTGAGAGGTCTTACGTATACACTAAGTGCAAGGAGCTCTTTGCTATCAGGGAACAAGTCTGTTCTCTAGAGGCTAGAGTAGCAGACCTGGAAGACATAAGAAAGACAGAGAAATACATGGATGAGACTTACAGGGATATAGTCCTGAAGTCCCACCTCCAGTCTGGCAGCATCCCTGTTGCCATGGAGGAGAGAGGTCATGTGACAGGAGAGCATCACCCTGGTGTGGCAGGACGTGATCCTGTAACTAGGACCTGTCCTCCAGGTAATGTAAAACCCTCTCGCACTGAGGACATTTCTCCAGGGCCATGTGCCCATGAGGGAAGGGTTAGGACAGCTGTTATAGTTGGTGATTCAATTATTAGGCATGTAGATAGCTGGGTGGCTGGTGGACGTGAGGATCACCTGGTAACATGCCTGCGTGGTGCGAAGGTAGCGGACCTCATGCACCACCTAGATAAGATCTTAGATAGTGCTGGGGAGGAGTCTGCTGTCTTCGTACATGTTGGTACTAATGACATAGGAAAATGTGGTAGGGAGGTTCTGGAGGCTAAATTTAAGCTTTTAGGTAGGAAGTTGAAATCCAGAACTTCCAGGGTAGCGTTCTCCGAAATGCTTCCCGTTCCATGTGCAGGACCCAAAAGGCAGGCAGAGCTCTGGAGTCTCAATGCGTGGATGAGACGATGGTGCAAGGATGTGGGTTTTGGATTTGTTAGGAACTGGGGAACATTCTGGGGAAAGGAGGGGCTCTTCCGAAGGGATGGGCTTCACCTTAACCAGAATGGGACCAGACTGCTGCCATTAACCTTTAAAAAGGAGATAGAGAAGCTTTTAAACTAGAAAACAGGGGAAAGCCAACAGTCGCCCAAGAGCGCATGGTTCGGAAGAAGGTATCCTTGAAGGATACTACCAAAAGCAGTGAGGTTCCAAAATAGAGTAAAGTAGCACAAATGCCCTTGAGTATGGTGCAGACAGAGCGTAAAGATTCCAAATTACCCATGCCTACCAATAGCCAGATTAATATTAATAAAATACAGTCTCTAAAATGCTTGTATGCAAATGCTAGAAGTCTAAACAATAAGATGAGAGAGTTAGAATATATAGCACTAAATGAGAGGTTAGATATGATTGCAATCTCAGAGACATGGTGGAAGGAGGATAACCAGTGGGACACTGTGATACCTGGATACAAACTATATCGTAATGATAGAACTGATCAAATTGGTGGAGGGGTTGTGCTCTATGTTAGAGAGGGCATTGAGTCAGAAAGGATTAAAGTTTTGAAGGAAACAAAATTTGCTGTAGAATCTCTATAGATTTAAATTCCATGTATGAAGGGGAAGGTGATGGCAGTGGGGGTGTACTATCAACCGCCTGGCCAGAATGAACAAATGGATGATGAAATGCTCAAAGAAATCAAGGAAGCTAACAAAAGTCACAGCAGAGTAATAATAATGGGTGATTTCAATTACCCCGGTATTGACCGGGTCAGTGTCACGGCAGGACATGCTAGGGAGATAAAGTTCCTAGATGACATAAATGACTGCTTCTTGGAGCAGCTGGTTCATGAACCGACCAGAGGGGAAGTCATGCTGGACCTAGTCCTTAGTGGAACACCAGATCTGGTGCAAGAAATAAGGGTGTTGGGACCACTTGGCAATAGTGATCATAGCATGATTGTGTTTGATTTAATTAGTAGAGGAGGGATAGTACAGAAATCCACAGTACTACCTTTTAACTTTCAAAAGGGAGACTATGATAAAATGAGGAATATAGTTAAGAAAAAACTAAAAGGAGCGGTTGCAAAGGTTAACGACTTAGATCAAGCTTGGGTGTTGTTTAAAAATACTATCCTGGAAGCCCAGACCAGCTGTATTCCACGCATTAAGAAAAGTGGAAGAAAGTCCAAAAAACTGCCAGCATGGTTTCAAGGTGAGGTCAGAGAGGCTGTTGCTGCCAAAAAAACATCTTTCAGGAAATGGAAAAAAGAGCCAAATGACGAAAACTTGAAACAGCACAAGCACTGGCAAGTTAAATGCAAAGCATTGATAAGGCAGGCAAAGCGAGAATTTGAGAAGGAACTTGCTACGGAAGCAAAAACACGAAATAAAGACTTTTTCAAGTACATTCGTAGCAAAAGGCCTGTGAGAGAGTCAATTGGACCATTAGATGATAGAGGGGTAAAAGGGGCAGTAAGAGGAGACAAGGCTATAGCAGAGAGACTGAATGAATTCTTTGCTTCGGTCTTTACTGAGGAAGATGTAGGGATGTTACCCAAGACTGAAGTAGTATTTAAAGGTGATACTGCAGAGGAATTGAGAGAAATATCGCTACACCGGGAAGATGTGTTACAACTATTTGATAAACTGAATAGTAGCAAATCACCTGGACCAGATGGTATACATCCAAGAGTGTTGAAAGAACTGAAATATGAGATTGCAGACCTGTGTCCCCCGCAGCCCCCTCTGGTGGCGGCGTAGTGGTTCCACCGGGGCTGGGGAGCGCATAAGAATAGGGGTATCAGGGTTGGCCTGTTGCGAGGGTCATGAGGTAGCGGCCCTCTGTGGCTACCTCGTTGCCAACTTCCCATAAAGCGACTTTCAGCCAAGTGTAGGGAAAAAGGAAAAAGGCTTTTATTTCACCTTTACGCAAAATGGTTCAAAATATGCGGTTAAGAATATAACAGGGCTGTATCATTCCTTGCATCAGGTTCAACTCACACAAAATGTTCAAAATAACACTGTTAATCTTCACAGAAACTTAAGACATAAAGCATCCTGTATTCACGTCATACATTCTGTTGCTCCAAACAGCTTAAGGCTTTCCTACTGTACAATAAATACAATCCATGGGTTCATCTGCCTCATCAACCTCAGATTCCCCTGGCATCCATTCCATCTCTGAGGGGTCTGAATCTGAAACCTCAGGAGGGTTGAATTCGGGCTTTCTGAAAGCATGCCACACTGTGTTCCAATGCTGGTTTGTCAGCTTGGGGCGTCGTTTTTTGGCTATGGTATAGAACCCTGGCTGTTCATCTGCTACAGGTTTAAAAGTTCGCTTGTCCCAACCTTTAGCATTACTAGCTTTCTTCTTGGGGAGATTATCTGTTACTTTTTGCATAAAAGTGTCCTTATCATACAGATAAAACTCATTCTTTTGTTTCTCTCTTGTGCTAGGTTTAGGCAAGCAATCGCAGGCAACAACTGTTTTGCCTTTAAACTTCCTGCAGTCTCTTACAGGACAGGTTTGAGGCCTAGCCTGATTGTCTTCCAATTCTTGCTGGCTCAAGTATTCCAAGTGTGTCTTTCTTTCTTTAGAGTGGGGAGAAACTTCCCTGAGGCATGGCTGCAGCTGATGCGCTTGTCCTTCACTTCTACCCCTGTGGCAGTTGGCTAGTGGCCGCGCCCTCTCAGCTCTTCCCTGTTCCCCAGGCCTCTGAGTTTTCCACTCCTCCTTCAGGTTACTTCTATAAAAATCTTTAAAAGTACCTTTCTCTCCTTGGGTATTCTTTTCAGCTGGATATCTCTTTCTCAGATTGTGTCCCAGCCCTTCTCCCTGGATAGGGCTTTCTCTCAGGCTGGAAGGGAGAGCACCTCCTTCCTTGGCTGCTCTCTGCAGTGCTGCTCCTTCCAGTTGTCTCTGGTCTTCCTCTAGGCCTGTTCTTTGGCCTTCACCTCGGCCTGCTCTCTGAGTTACTCCTTGGCCTGCTTCTCGGCCTACTCTCTGGCCTGCTCTCCAAGTTGCTTCAACTCCTCGAGCTGCTCTGGGTCTGACACCGACTCCAGCTCTGACTCTGACTCCAACTCTGCCTCCGACTCTAACTCTGCTTGACGCAGCTCTGTCCCTGCTTAAATCGGGACTAACTGATTCTAGGTCCTGCCCATAGAGGCGTGGTTCCTCTGCTTCCAGGCTGGCTCTCCTGCTCCCTCTATGTGGACCTTCAGGAAATTGCATGTGAAGCTTGTTTTTTTCAAAATTTAAAACTTTTTTTCTTTCTGCCAGAGGGTCCGCTGTATCACACCTGCTATTAGTAATCTGTTAACATTCATTAAAATCATCTGTAATGCCTGAAGATTGGAGGATCGCCAATGTAACGCCAATTTTTAAAAAGGGTTCCAGGGGTGATCCGGGAAATTACAGACCAGTGAGCCTGACGTCAGTACCGGGGAAAATGGTAGAAACCATCATAAAGAACAAAATTACACAGCATGGCCTAATGGAAGACAGCCAATATGGCTTTAGACAAGGAAGATCTTGTCTTACTAATCTGATACGTTTTTTTGAAGGTGTGAATAAACAGGTAGACAAAGATGAGTCATTTGATATAGTGTAACTGGACTTTCAGAAAGCCTTTGACAAGGTCCTTCATCAGAGACTTTTGGCAAAACTAAAATGTCATGGGATAGGATGCAGTGTACTATTGTGGATCGGGAACTGGTAAAAGATAGAAAGCAGAGGGTAGTGCTAAATGGCCAATTTTCCCAATGGAAAAAGATGAATAGTGGAGTACCCCAGGGATCTGTACTGGGTCCGCTACTTTTTGACATATTCATAAATGACCTGGAAAAGGGAATAACTAGTGAGGTTATGAAATTTGCAGACGACACAAAACTGTTTAAAGTTGTTAAAACCCAAGAGGACTGTGGAAAACTGCAGGAGGATCTGGAGAAATTGAAAGACTGGGCATCCAAATGTCAGATGAAATTTAATGTGGACAAGTGCAAAGTTATGCTCCTATGAAAGAACAACCCACACTATGGTTACACAATGCAAGGTTCCACACATTGGGAACCACCACCCAGGAAACAGATTTAGGAGTCATCGTGGATAACATGTTAAAACCCTCCGTCCAGTGTGCAGCGGCGGCCAAGAGAGCAAATAGAATGCTAGGTATCATAAGGAAAGGAATGGAAAATAAAACAAATGATATTATAATGCCTCTGTATCGTTCCGTGTTACAAACACACTTGAATATTGTGTGCAACTCTGGTCGCCGTATCTTAAAAAGGATATAGCGTTATTAGAAAAGATACAGAGAAGAGCCACCAAAATGGTAAAGGGGATGGAAGGCTACTCCTATGAAGAGAGGCTACAAAGGTTAGGGCTCTTTAACCTGGAAAAGAGACGGCTGAGGGGAGATATGATAGAAGTCTATAAATTAATGAATGGAGTGGAACGGGTAAACGTAGATCGATTGTTTATGTTATTTATTTATTTAACAGTATTTCTAAACCGCCTTATCTTATTAATCAAGGTGGTATCACAGCAAACAATCGGGTAAAGTGAGAGTGTTAAACATGCAGTGAGGGTGATATTTAGTTGTGTGTGTGTTGTATTGTGTGCTAGATTGGTTTGAGCTATGTACAATGTTGTATTGTGTGCTAGAGTGGTTTGAGCTATGTACAATATGGGCTATATACAGTGATGCAAAAAACATTTTCTATACATACAGTGTTTAGGCGGTATCATGTGCTGTTATACATTCTCTGAGGTTATGTGATGTGTCCATAGTGTTCTATGAACAGCATGGTTTTTAGCTGTTTTCTAAAGTCTTTGAGGTCTGTAGTTGCCCTCAACTCGTCCGGTAGTTTGTTCCATATTGTTGGAGCAGCCATGGAGAGTGCTCTGTCTGTTGTGTCCTTGCGTGTGTGTTTGAATTCACTTGGGGTGCTGACTCGGTTGTGTGTTTGTTTTCTTCTAGGACGTGTGCTGGTGTCTGGTTGTATGAGGGTGTGCAGGCTGTTGGCTGATGTGTGCTGATTTATCTTGAATAGGTTTATGATAGTTTTGTATCTGATGCGTGCACCGATTGGGAGCCAGTGTAAATCCTTTAAGGTAGGTGTGATGTGCTCCTGTCTTGCAGTACCGGATATTATTCGTGCTGCAGTGTTTTGTGCTAGCTGGAGTGGTTTGAGGGCTTGTTTCGGGAGTCCAAGGTATATCGGATTGCAGAAGTCCAGTAGTGGGGTTATCAGTGCTTGACAGACGGTACGTTATGTTATCAGAATATAGAAAGACTAGGGGACATGCAATGAAGCTACGGGGTAAACTATTTAAGACTAATAAGAGAAAATATTTTTTCACTCAAAGTGTAATTAAACTCTGGAATTTGTTACCGAGGATGTAGTAAAGGCTGTTAGTGTAGCTGGGTTTAAAAAAGGTTTGGACAAGTTCCTGGAGGAAAGGTCCATAAACCATTATTAAGAAGGGACCCAGGATATCAATGCTTGACCCAGTACAAGCATTGCGGAACCTGTGTCTCTTGGGGCAACTGCTAGGTACGTATGACCTAGATTGGCCACTGTTGGAAACAGAATACTGGGCTTGATGGACCTTGGTCTGACCCAGTATGGCATATCTTATGTTCTTATGTTCTTATTTGAGACCCTGGAAAGAGTTAAGAGTAAAATAGAAAGCAGAGACTGGAACCAGTGCAATGGCCAAATGACTAAGGTAGAAAAAAGTATTTTATTTTCAGTTTAATGAATGAAATATATTGGAGGGGAGATATTCAAAGGCATTTAAATGGTTTGCAGACTGACAAACCGTGTAAATGCTGCTGAATGGGATATTTAGAGGCACTAACACAGTGCTGCTGGATATCTACGGGTGCCACCCCTATATGGCCTGATACTAAGCAGTTAGCACCGGGATGTGTCATGGTTTGGATATCCAATGGCACCAACCATTTTCCAGGGCAGAGCGCACCCATCACTATCCAGGCAGAAGGGATATTGAGCGGCTGCCCAGTTAATGCCAAGTAGGTAAAGTAAGGCATGGCAAATGCTGGGCCAGCTTTACCTGTGGAAGGTAACTGGGCAGCGGCTTACTATCGCTGCCACCTGGTTTGCTTCTGGGTTCTGCGATGACCCAGATATTCAGCGTCTTTGGCCAGATATAGTCTCGGCATTGAAAATCTAGGATTAGAATTCAGTGGTAAAGGCTATACGCTTTACAAGCACTAGCCATCACCACTGAATATCCCCGCCCCCCCATTGATTTTTCTGTAATTTACATGTACTTTCTTAATATACATCTTTTTACTTCTTTGGTGTTGTGCTACATGCAGAGTGTGGCTTCTTGGGATTTCAGTTTAATTTTTGTCGACATTTCTATTTTTAGTTAGTGGTCCCTTATTTTATACTTGATGAGGGTCTATCTATCTATGTTCTAAGTGTGTGGCTGAAGCCAGGTAGTCTATTCTGTTAGTATGGAGTTCTGTATAGGAATCTGGCTTGTTCATTTTCCCAGTAAGTGTGTGAATGCTCCAGGGCCCACTGCAGTATTCATGGTGCGTCCTCTCTGGGCTCGCTCCTTGTTGTGAGAGTTTTGGAAGTTAGTGCTGTTATGGAATGGTAGATTTGCTCTATGGGTCCTGTTCTTGGTGTGTAGTCAACTGTAGGGTGTTGGTGGTTGGTAGTGCAATCTGGAATTTAAAATACTGTATTTTGCTAGATCAGATTCAAGGAAATCTCACATTTTAAGGGAACATATCAGTTGAATTTTGTTGAGTAGCCCGATAGCTTCACTGCTGCTGATTTCTGGGCTTTTCCACTAATAAGGTCCAATCTAGCCCGAGCACTATGATCTTGAATTCCTGGTTATCAAGATTAGTTTTTCGTATTTTATATCTTCCCTCCTCACCAATAAGCTGGTCAAATAAATATGGTATGCGGATTTTTATAATGGTTTGCTTTTTATGGGTGTGTGAAAGTGTTTTTAAGCTAATTTTGATTCATGAGTATTATGTTTTATTTTAATGTATGTTTTAATATATTGTATATGCATGTTTGGAAGCCATTTAGGATTTTAGATAGGCGGCATATAATTTTAAAATAAATTATATTTATGCAAATGAGGCCCAATGGCTATGTAAATATTTATGCAAATTAGGTACTGCAATGAGTTCCCACACATGACCCCACATCACACTTGGGCCACCCCTCATGGGCATCCACGTAGGGGACTTCTATGTTTCTAAAATCGGGCTGAAACAGAGCTGTCCCCCAACATTTTTCTGCACGTTCTGCCTGAATGTCCCAGATTGCACTTGGAGGCCCTTTCTAAAATGTTACTTCACATACACCGTGTGCCACAAACGTTTTAAAAAATGGAGAACAAGGACCATCAACAGAGAATACACAATCAAACTAATGTCTCAGAAAGTTGTGTCATGACTCAGTTTATTTTATCATCAGTCCAGGAGCTGTGGCATGACTATTTGAGATATTAGTTTGATCGTATATTCCTTGTTAATGGTCCTTGTTCTCCATTTTTTTAAAAATCTGTGACATGCTGTGACGCCCTGTCTTCCAATTTTTCAAGGTTTTCTTGCAATTTTTCACAATCCTCTTATGTTTTAACAACTTTGAATAATTTTGTGTCATCTTAAAATTTAATCACCTCACTTGTTGTTCCCATTTTTGTCATTTGTTACATAGCAGCGTGCCCAGCACAGATCCCTGGGATACTTCCCTATTCATCTTGCTCCATGATAGGAAAAGATAAAAAATACCACAGAGACAGAGCAAAAACAATGTAGTGATTATACTGACAGCAAATAGACTTCCAGTGGCCTCCATATTTTTTGACCCTCAAGCCTGCGAACCAGACATACCGAATTCCATCAAAAGGTAACATTCGAGTAAGATACCTCCTTCCAGTTATGCAGTACTTGCTGAACAGCCAGTGATACAAGTATATCAAATAGTTTTTTCTCATATTTACTAAGTCCCATAGGAATTGAAAGAGAATGAAATAGTACAATTTGAATGACAAAATTAACATTTATGTTTAAGAATACTTTTAATATAGAACCAAACATCCTCCCAAAACTCATTTATAAAAGGGCATTCATAAATCATATGAGCTAGTGTTCCAACTGAAGCAGAGCATGCCAGCAAGAGTTAGACTTTCCAAGGCTGGCCCTTTGCATTTTTTGAGTCCATATAGTCTGTGAGAGATAGTGATTGATAGCTACCTCATATGAGCCTATTAGGCGGCTGCCTAGGGTGTTAAGATTTAAGTTGCCTTCGATACAAAAAAGAGTCTTGTAGTCAAGTGGTAAGGCAAAAAATAATATTAGGGCTTTATTCCCTGCCCTGATGGGATATTCCTGGGATACAACAAACAATATGAAACAAAAGAACTGTTGCACAGAAAAATATCTTCTTTCCTTTAGGCACCATCAGCTGGCTGCTTTGCACGCGTTCAACATAAAGATACAATATCATCAGATAAACAAATTGTACAATCCATGGGCACAGGGTCAGAATTATAACTGCTGTTCTCCCACTGCATTAACTCAGAGTCACTTACGATTGCATATGGGTCACACTCTTCACAGCTGCTGTCTTCCTTAAAACTCTCCTGTGAGTCATGGGCTAGCTTTTCTAGAAAGGGCTCCTTAAATCCAGGGCTCTGAATGCCTGGTATATTAAAAGCTTCCTTCTGGCTTTCCCTTCTTCTCCACACTGGTGGAATTACTGTATGACTTTCAGTATCAAAGTTACTTCTGATGCCACGCCCTTGCCTTTCAAACCAAACAGAACTTCTTGCCTTTTCTTTAGCAAAGCTAGGTTCCCACCTCTTAGCTGTGGTTCTGTCTCTTATATCTGGGCTTCTGGCAGCTCTCTCCTGGGCTCTCCAACTACCAGGAATCCTAGCAGGGTCCTGGGCACGGTGCTGGCTGTTTCCTGCTCTGCTGCCACTCCTACTGCTTCCTTCCCTCAGTGGATTTCCTCCAGCATGACATGTGTTCACTGGATGCTGGCTTAGTCCTCTCAGGTTGCAGCCCCTACTGGCCTTCCCTGGTTCTACCCTGCAGCTTTTATCCTTGTTCTCTTTGCATGCTGCGTGGGTTTCTGAGCACAGGTGTTCCTGATTAGCCTTCCTGCTTCTAGCTACGTCGGGACTAGTGCAAGGACATTTTACTCTAATGCCTTTTTGCTTTTCTTGTGCTGAGTTTGTTTGCTGCTCAGCTAATTCTACATGTGCTGAGTTTGTCTGCTGCTCAGCTAACTCTACATGAGCTGGGTTTGTTTGCTGCTCAGCTAATTCTACATGAGCTGAGTTTGTCTGCTGCCCAGCTGATTCTGAGGTAAGTTCCTTACTTTCCCCTAACTCCATGGGCTCTGTGCCAGCTGCTGTGTCACAAGTCCTATGAGTTAGGATGTGCAAAGATTGAGACAAACTCCTGGACATCGTAGGATACACTGTAGAACACCAAAAAACGCTCCAGTTAATTTCATCTTGCTGTATTTCTGCACAATACTCCCAAGTATGATGCAAACCTACAAGGGACTTACTCTTAACCGCCCTTAAAAGCGTATAAAATCCTGAGCTTGTCTGCCATTTTGCATGCCATTTTTTGCATGACAAATAAAAATCAGAAACACAGCAAAGATTTTTGAATTGAAAATGGTCCTGTATTAAACTTTGACTTCCACATCATCCTGCTAGACCAGTTCAAACAAATGGGTTGTGTTCATTGTTCCCTCTAAGCTGCGCTGGGTCCTTCACCGGCATTCCTACCTGGGGGGGGGGGGTGCAGTGTGATCTACGCTTCGCCCCTCCCCACACCGGTAGGAATGCCGGCGAAGGACCCGGCGTGACTTAAAGAGAACAGTGGCTGCGGCGTGTGTTTGATCCAACAAAACGCCGCAGCCAATGTTCTCTTTAAGCCGCGTCGGGTCCTCCGCCGACATTCCCGCTGGTGGGGGGAGGGGCGGAGCATCGATCGTGCTGCACCTCCCCCCCGGCAGGAATGCCGGCAGAGTACCCAGCGCAGCTTAGAGGGAACATTGGTTGTGTTTCTCTACCAGCAGATTGGTGGAGACAAAAAAACAATGAAAAGCCCAGGTTTCCATGAATCAGTCCCATGCCTCTATCCGCCTCAGCCACCAGAGGTCTCCTCAGTATTTCTTTGTCTCCAGCAAATCCCACGTCTGCTATCACTGAAACTGTGCTGAGTACTAGGGATGATTGAGTTCTTTCTTCTCTACACCCTCTGTATGTTTTTCAGCCAAAAACAAGCACTTTTCAGATTCCTGTTCATGTCTGGAGCAGGTCTAAACTTAGAAGTCAGACATCCAGGATTTTTCTGAAATCAGGTGGGGATGTCCAGGTTCCTCAGAACACACCAGTCATGCCTCCAATTTTCAGAGAGACAATGTATACTGGTAAAATGCTATTTACCACCAGAAAATTGGTTTCCATGAGTACAAGCGGGGTAAAAAAGAGAGGCCCAGTGGCTGAAGATGAGCTGCTGCCCTTTCAGGTTCCTCTCCGCAGCAGGGTCAGCAGATGGTTGCAGATCATAGTGGATAGACTGTCACTCCTTGCTTTACAAAATTTATAAAAGACTGACTACGTTTGTCTCTGGTATAGGGGCTATCTGGTCATCTGAAGTGATCAGACATCCATATGTCCTCAGGGACAGACAGGGTGAGTGATTTCTAGGACTGTCTCATTGTAGTTCCTGCAGTTCTTAAAGAGCCTGTCTCTGATAGGGATATGCATCTGGTTTCTGGTTTTGGCTCGGAAAACATTATGCATCTAAAGAATGCCAACTAGATCGATTTTACCCATACAAAACTTCCAAATTAATGCATGTAACATTGATTTATGTGTGTTAAAATTACTTTACACACCTTAATCATATTTCACAAGCATTAATTTCTGAAATGAGCTGAAAAAATGTCTAAAAAACTGAAAATAAACCAAAACATTTTCCATCCATACCTCTAGTTTCTGAAGGCTTGAAGCTGTTTTGTCACCTTCTGGTAACCTTGTCAGAGTACAGTTCCAGGCAGGTACAGTAAGAGACTTTGGCTGTTTCTCTCTGCTTCTTGCCACACCTGAGAAGCCAGAGGTGAGGTAGAACACACTGTGCCCTATCTGTACTGTACTACTTCCTCTGACGAAAGCTGGGCCGCAGAGGGAGGAAGCGGCAACCACATGACTCAAAATCCCAAGCAGACATTTCTGCAAAAAGAGACCTTCTCAAACCAGACTGAGGTTATGTACTGCACAGAGGTACGTAGAGATATACCCATATGCTGATGCACTCGTATACTGAAACACACACACACACTCACAGGCACACATGCATACAAAGATATAGTTCAAGAGAAACACATAGATAGACATACAGACACAATTAATACGCCAGGGGCCATGTTTACAAAAGCACAACACTGCATCTAGTGCAATGCCTCCCGCTAGTGATGTGGCCCAAGCCTGGAGGAGCAGACTATGGTCTGTGAGCCAAAGTTCATGTTTTTCTGGCCCGCTTGGCATTAGGATAATTTATTTATTGAATAAAATGTAAATCTATGTGTGGGTACACCAACCAATGCACAATGTTTTGTTTATTAGCTTTTTGCTATACTGCTCTTAAAAAGGTATATCAGAGGTGTTTACAGTCTCATTTCTCTAAAATCAAACAAGTTAAGATTAATAACAGAAGATATTTTTTCACTCAACATGTAATCAAACTCTGGAATTTGTTACTGGAGGATGTAGTAAAAGCTGTTAGTGTAGCTGGGTTTAAAAAAGGTTTGGACAAGTTCCTGGAGGAAAGGTCCATAAACCATTATTAAAAGGGACCCGGAATATCACTGCTTGACCCAATACAAGCATTGTGGAACCTGTGTCTTTTGGGGAAACTGCTAGGTACGTATGACCTAGATTGGCCACTGTTGGAAACAAGATACTGGGCTCGATGGACCTTGGTCTGACCCAATATGGCATCTCTTATGTTCTTAAGTTGAAAAGTGTATACTTATGTGACACAACGGTGCGTTTCTCCCATTTTCCGAATCAGGCATGTGGGGAGGTACAGATGAGTGTCTCATAGTCAGTGTCAGGAGGTGCATGTGTGTGTGTGTGTGTCAGCAATGTCAGGATCTGCATGTGTATATGTGCGTCATGGAAAAGTATACATGTGCGTATCTCACTCTCATACCCACAAGCATTTCTCACTTCACAAGCAAATCAATTAATCATCTGTTCCACTGTATATATGTTGTGTGATTCCGCACCTCCCGCTTGTTCCCCTCCCCTTTGTTCTCCTTGTAATGGTTAGAATCATGTTCTTTCATATGCAAGTTCTATGTAACCGTTTTTTGAGTTTCAATGTAAACCGCCTTGATTAAATGAGAAGGCGGTATAGAAAAATTGTTAAATAAATAAATACCACCCTAAGCTTTCCCCCAATCTCTTGCTCTCTCATACCCCCCTTCACCCAGCTGTTCTCTCACTCGCTGATTCTTCTTCCTAGTTGTAGATCCTGAAGAACATGCCATTCACACATCCCCCTCCATGATTACTCTTTGCAGGGTTGAGACACTCATCAAAGGAAGTTTGGGCTGATCTCTTGGTTTCAAGTCTCATGAGCTGCCAAATTGCGCTTAAATGAACATTTCAGCAGACTCAATAATAATGTATTAACAGCCCCAATAGTTCAGCATTTTATTTCTAAGCCATGGATTTCACCTGGAGAGTTATTGAGCAAGAGACATTAGACTAGCATTGAGGTGATCAAAAACAATTAATGAATTATCAAGAGCAACATTGGATTTTCAAATTAAACACTATCACTATAAACCATATAAATACTATATAAACAATATAAATACTATCCGGATGTCCAGACCCACTAAACGGCAGGGCAGCCTGCCAGAGACAGAGCTCCCTGTATGAACTGGCGATTTGTACAGGGAGCTCTGTTCATGGGAGGGAGGGGATGGGACAGAGGCAGAGCGAAGTCAGGCAGTGGGCGAGAACGACCCCGGATGTACAGGGCCGATTCTGAGGTCAGCCCTGTACGTCCAGGGTCGACCATGGAGACGGGGGACTTATTCCACCTCAGAGGTGGAATAAGTCCCCCTGGATGTCGGGGGACCATGGCGCCAGGCAGAGATGGAAGGTGAGGGGTGCAGGGGGATCCCTACAGCCCGACCCTGGCCATGGGAGGCCAGATCGTGGGTCAGACTGCGGGGAAAGGTTAGCGTAGCTGTCGGCTGGGGATCGCCGCTCCTGAATGGATTCTGATTGACTGTACAGGGGCTGGACGGCCAATATGGAATCAGCCTCTATGAGTCCTGTCAATGAAATAGAGATTTTGTGATCCCTTGTTGATAGTCCTTTTAAGTTATGCACAGTATCATGTAACATATTATATATTGTGGCTGCTGAAAATTGCTGTAGAAAACAGTTGCCTCTAGGGTTTGAGAGTTATTGATTTATTTTTCTTTACTGATGGTATAGCTCTCAGTATCAATTTAATTTAGTATAGAATGATCAGAAAGTTTGGCTGAAACTGATTAATTTGATAGCTGTATTTTGAACAATCTGTAGCCTTTTGATAGCTACTGTTGGGACTGTTACATAGGGTGTTGCAATAATCTAATCTTGATATAAGAAGGGTGTGAACTAATGTGAGCAGTTCTTTCCTGTCTAAGAAGGACCAAATAGATCTGATATGACGAAGGATGAAAAAACAGGTTTTTACTGTAGTGTAAATCTAAATGTAAGATCAAAGTCTAGTACATATGGCAATATATTTACAGCTTCAGCAAGAAACCCTTGGGCCACCCCTGCTAAGCGGATCAGGATCCAAAAGCGGCCTTGAAAAGGTGAGTTTTCATCCTGGATTTGAAAAGGGCCAGAAATGAAGCCTGACAGACTCAGGTCCAGGCATAAAGAGCAACAAGGTGAAAGGATCGAAGTCTGGAGTCCTCACTTAATAGAGCAAGCAAACACGTTTCTATGCTAGGATGCCCTCTAAATCCAATTAGCAATTGAAAATGCTGAAACTCTATATAAAAAATCAAAACAATAATAATTTAAAAACTAAAACCGCAACCTAAAATAACCAAACAATAACAACTAATAATACATCTGAAATCATAATATTCCAAGCATGTATCATGATCTTTCATTCCAGCTCGCTGAAACTAACTTGACAGTTGCTCTTACAACTCCATTATTCAAAGCCCAAAATATTCACCCTTGATAATGTGCCAATATTTGTGCATCATCAAAGGTGGACATTTTGGTCATTTAATGATGATGTTGGAAGAAGAGCAACCTCTGAGCTAGTAGTTGTGTTGCAGATTTTGGCACAAATCTTAACTGCTGCTATCCCAGCCAGCGAGATCCTCACCACTGCTGATCCAACCAGCAGGTATCACTGCTACCCTGACAAGAGTTTAACCTGAGCTGAAGGAAATTAAGGGTGCAATATGGCTTTGAATTAGCCTTTGGGACTTGGAAGCTTCTGAAGCCAGAGCTATAGCAAATGGTCTAAGTAAAGCAGGACATCATCCCACCTCCCCAAGACCAACAACATTCTCATTGCCAATGTTCTGACAACGCTGTACAAGAGTTCGCCACCTAGCCATCCTAACTCAATATCGAGCCCAATATTACTACTGTTGTTGTTAAGTGCCGTTGAGTCGGAGTCGACTCATGGCGACCCTCTGGATAGCTATCCTAAATTGTGTTCGGTCTTAAGTCAGGCGGCTCATTGTTGACAGACTGGTACCTGTGGCTGCTGTTATTGTATCGATCCATCTCATTGCTGGCCTTCCTCTTTTGTGTTGACCTTCTATCTTGCCAAGCATGATGTCTTTCGCTAATGATCTCTCTCTTCGCATGATGTGTCCAAAGTATGAAAGTCGAAGTCTTGTCATCTGAGCTTCTAAAGAAAGCTTAGGTTTGATCTCCTCTAGTACCGACTGGTTTGTTCTTCGGGCAGTCCATGGTATACACAGTATTCGCCACCAGCACCATAATTCAAAGGCATCAATTTTCTTCCTATCTATCTTTTTCACTGTCCAGCTTTCACATCCATATGATGTTATTGAAAATACCATGGCTTGAACAAGTCGAATCTTTGTATGGAGAGAGACATCTCTGCTCTTGAGAATCTTATCTAGGTCTTTCATAGCCATTCTGCCAAGAACAATGCGTCGTCTGATTTCTTGACTGCTTGTTGCTTCTTTATTGATAGTTGATCCAAGTAGGTTAAAGTTGTTCACAATTTCAATTTCTTCTCCTTCAACGATGAACCTGTTGATTATGCCAGTTGTCATGATCTTTGTCTTCTTTACATTAAGGTGCAGGCCCATTTTGAGACTATGTTCTTTGATTGTGAGAAGCAAATGTTTCAGATCATCTTCACTTTCAGCCAGTAGTGTGGTATCATCAGCATAGCGAAGGTTGTTGATGAGTCTTCCACCAATCTTCACACCTCAGTTGTCTTCATATAATCCTGCGTCTCTGATGATTTGTTCTGCATATAAATTAAACAGGTAGGGGGAAAGTATGCAGCCTTGTCTTAAGAACATAAGAACATAAGACATGCCATACTGGGTCAGACCGAGGTCCATCAAGCCCAGTATCCTGTTTCCAACAGTGGCCAATCTAGGTCCTACGCACCTAGCAATATCCCCAAAAGACCACAGGTTCCACAATGCTTGTACTGGGTCAAGCATTGATATCCTGGGTCCCTTTTTAATAGTGGTTTATGGACCTTTCCTCCAGGATCTTGTCCAAACCTTTTTTAAACCCAGCTATACTAACAGCCCTTACTACATCCTCCGGTAACAGATTCCAGAGTTTGATTACACGTTGAGTGAAAAAATATTTTCTCTTATTTGTCTTAAATAGTTTACCCTGTAGCTTCATTACATGTCCCCTAGTCTTTCTATATTCTGATAGCGTAAACAATTGATCCACGTTTATCCGTTCCACTCCATTCATTGTCACCCCTTTACTATGCAGCGCCTCCTGATGGTCACAGTTGGTACTGCACCCGGGTGTAAACTACTGGCCTTTTCAATACTTATAGTCCTTGCCAGTATGTAAAGAAGTTGTGACACCGAAATCGGTTTAACTGGGTTTTATTCCCCGTCCCGTAGGATTCTTTTCCAAAAGTATAACAGTCAAATAAACATAACCCTTCTCGGGTAAACAAAAGAACTATAACAAAAAATAGCTTTACCTTTCAGCAAACAAAAATAGGAATGATACAGAAATACAGCTTGTCAGCTTTCCAGATGAAGGCTTCTCAGGAATAGTTCAGCCTTCTATCTGAGAGACTCTATATGGTCAGCTATTATAAAACTACAGTCCATTTGTTCAACAGGCAATTCAGTGTTGTCCTCAATTTCATAAGGCTCACACTGCATGGGAACACTGTCAGGTACAGAGGCTTCGTTACTTCTCTTCTGAGATAACTTGCTTAACAAACTTTCCAGCTTGTGACGTACTTGACTTTCTACAGCAGGTATCTGTTTGGCTTTACCGTATTCTCTTGAGTTGCTTAACCAGGAGCCTTTCCTCTGCCTCTGGTAATTAGGCAGAGTAAAGCAGTCAGCTGCCCAGCTATCAGAGAGTGGAACCTTTGCACGGGGTTTTTGTCTTAACAGGAGCTTTGCAAACAGCTGTTGTCTCCAACGGCAGTTTCTGTGGAGGCTTATGCCAGCTATATCCCTCTGAAGGATTCTCTCCCAAAGGTAACAAGCTTTGTTCTCTATTCTGTTTGTAACCCAGATTCTGGAGCTTTCCTGCTTTCCTTAAATTAGCATTATAAGGCTTTTGTCTTTCATACAAATGCCTCTCATAGCTCAGCTTAGCATTTCTCCTATCTGGTTCAGAATAGCTTTTCCTAGCTTGTTGCTTGTGTCTTAAGGCATAGCTTCTATCAAGGCTGCTGCATACACTGTCCCTGTCTGAATTCAGCTGCTCACTTATTTCACTTAAATGTTCATCAGACTCACTCAGACTTTCATTCAGCCAATGCCTTCTGCCTTGCTGTGGAGACCTGGGATATCTGTATCCTTCCCAGTCTGGATATCTCCTTCGTCTATGAGGTTCCTCAGCTCTCACTGCTTCTGCCCTCTTGGCTTCCTTTTTGGCTTCTCTCGTAGCTCCGCTCCTATCTCCTCTAGCCTGTGAGCTGCACTGATCATTTACGTAATCCCCAGCTGCACCACACCCTAGCCTATTGGGGTCAGGTGGGACCTTCCTTGCTTCCCTACTGGCTGGGTGATAATTCCAGGCTTGTGACCTCATTCCCTTATACTCATTCTGATACCCTTGTGTCATGTGCTCTCTCCCTACGTCAGTGTTTACTTGAGGAGTAGTGTTTTTTAGCACCACAGGGGGCTCTAGAGAGTCTGCTCTGTGACATCATTAATTTATAGACCTCTATCATATCTCCCCTCAGCCGTCTCTTTTCCAGGTTAAAGAGCCCTAACCTTTTTAGCCTCTCTTCATAGGAGTAGCCTTCCATCCCCTTCACCAATTTGGTGGCTCTTCTCTGTACTTTTTCTAATAACGCTATGTCCTTTTTAAGATACGGTGACCAGAATTGCACACAATATTCAAGGTGCGGTCGTACCATGGAGCGATACAGAGGCATTATAATATCCTTTGTTTTATTCTCCATCCCTTTCTTTATGATACCTAGCATTCTATTTGCTTTCTTGGCCGCCGCTGCACACTGGGCGGAGGGTTTTAACATGTTATCCACGATGACTCCTAAGTCCTTTTCCTGGGTGGTGGTTTCTAATGTGGAGCCTTGCATCGTGTAACTATAGTGTGGGTTGTTCTGTCCTAGGTGCATAACTTTGCATTTGTCCACATTAAATTTCATCTGCCATTTGGATGCCCAGTCTTCCAATTTATCCAGATCTTCCTGCAGTTTTCCACAATCCTCTTGGGTTTTAACAACTTTAAACAGTTTTGTGTCATCTGCAAATTTGATAACCTGACTAGTTATTCCCTTTTCCAGGTCATTTATGAATATGTCAAAAAGTAGCGGACCCAGTACAGATCCCTGGGGTACTCCACTATTCACTTTTTTCCATTGGGAATATTGGCCATTTAGCCCTACCCTCTGCTTTCTATCTTTTAACCAGTTCCCGATCCACAATAGTACACTGCCTCCTATCCCATGACTTTTTAGCTTTGCCAAAAGTCTCTGATGGGGGACCTTGTCAAAAGCTTTCTGGAAGTCCAGATACACTATATCAACCGACTCACCTTTGTCTACCTGTTTATGCACACCTTCAAAGAAACATATCAGATTAGTAAGACAAGATCTTCCTTGTCTAAAGCCATGTTGGCTGTCTCCCATTAGGCCATGACTATCTACATGTTGTGTAATTTTGTTCTTTATGATGGTTTCTACCATTTTCCCTGGTACTGATGTCAGGCTCACCGGTCTGTAATTTCCCGGGTCACCCCTGGAACCTTTTTTAAAAATTGGTGTTACGTTGGCGACCCTCCAATCTTCAGGTATTACAGATGATGTTAATGAAAGTTCACAGATTACCAATAGCAGGTCTGCAATCTCATATTTCAGTTCTTTCAACACTCTGGGATGTATACCATCCGGTCCAGGTGATTTGCTACTATTCAGTTTATCAAATAGTTGTAATATATCTTCCCGGTGTAGTGATATTTCTCTCAATTCCTCTGCAGTATCACCTTTAAATACCACTTCAGTCATGGGTAACATCCCTACATCTTCCTCAGTAAAGACCGAAGCAAAGAATTCATTCAGTCTCTCCGCTATAGCCTTGTCTCCTCTTACTGCCCCTTTTACCCCTCTATCATCTAACGGTCCAATTGACTCTCTCACAGGCCTTTTGCTACGAATGTACTTGAAAAAGTCTTTATTTCGTGTTTTTGCTTCCGTAGCAAGTTTCTTCTCAAATTCCCGCTTTGCCTGCCTTATCAATGCTTTGCATTTAACTTGCCAGTGCTTGTGTTGTTTCCAGTTTTCATCATTTGGCTCTTTTTTCCATTTCCTGAAGGTTGCTTTTTTGGCAGCAACAGCCTCTCTGACCTCACCTTTAAACCATGCTGGCAGTTTTTTGGACTTTCTTCCACTCTTCTTAATGCATGGAATACAGCTGGTCTGGGCTTCGAGGATAGTATTTTTAAATAACACCCAAGCTTGCTGTAAGTCTTTAACCTTTGGAACCGCTCCTTTTAGTTTTTTTCCAACTATATTCCTCATTCTATCATAGTCTCCCTTTTGAAAGTTAAAAGGTAATACTGTGGATTCCTTTACTATCTGTCCTCCACTAATTAAATCAAACATGATCATACTATGATCACTATTGCCAAGTGGTCCCAACACCCTTATTTCTTGCACCAGATCTGGCGTTCCACTAAGGATTAGGTCCAGTATGGCTTCCCCTCTGGTCGGTTCATGAACCAGCTGCTCCAAGAAGCAATCATTTATTCCATCTAGAAACTTTATCTCTTTAGCTTGTCCTGCCGTGACACTGACCCAGTCGATACCGGGGTAATTGAAATCACCCATTATTACTACTCTGTTGTGACGTTTGTTAGCTTCCTTGATTTCTTTGAGCATTTCATCATCCATTTGTTCATTCTGGCCAGGCGGTCGATAGTATACTCCCACTGCCATCGCCTTCCCCTTCATAAATGGGATTTCAATCCATAGAGATTCTACAGCAAATTTTTTTCCCTGCAAAACTTTAATCCTTTCTGACTCAATGCCCTCTCTAACATAGAGCGCAACCCCTCCACCAATTTGATCAGCTCTGTCATTACGATATAGTTTGTATCCAGGTATCACAGTGTCCCACTGGTTATCCTCCTTCCACCATGTCTCTGAGAGTGCAATCATATCTAACCTCTCATTTAGTGCTATATATTCTAACTCTCCCATCTTATTGTTTAGACTTCTAGCACTGGCATACAAGCATTTTAGAGTCTGTATTTTATTCATATTAATCTGGCTATTGGTAGGCAGGGGTAATTTGGAATCTTTATGCTCTGTCTGCTCCTTACTCAAGGGCATTTGGGCTACTATACCCCCTTTTGGAACCTCACTGCTTTTGGTAGTATCCTTCAAGGATACCTTTGTCCGAACCATGCGCTCCTGGGTGACTGTCGGCTTTCCCCTATTTTCTAGATTAAAAGCTTCTCTATCTCTTTTTTAAAGGTTAATGCCAGCAGTCTGGTCCCATCCTGATTAAGGTGAAGCCCATCCCTTCGGAAGAGCCCCCCCTTTCCCCAGAATGTTCCCCAGTTCCTAACAAATCCAAAACCCTCATCCTTGCACCATTGTCTCATCCACGCATTGAGACTCCGGAGCTCTGCCTGTCTTTTGGGTCCTGCACGTGGAACAGGAAGCATTTCGGAGAACGCTATCCTGGAAGTTCTGGATTTCAACTTCCTACCTAAAAGCTTAAATTTAGCCTCCAGAACTTCCCTACCACATTTTCCTATGTCATTGGTACCAACATGTACCAAGACAGCAGACTCCTCCCCAGCACTATCTACGATCCTATCTAGGCGGTGCGTGAGGTCTGCTACCTTCGCACCAGGCAGGCATGTTACCAGGCGATCCTCACGTCCACCAGCCACCCAACTATCTACATTCCTAATGATTGAATCACCGACTATAACAGCTGTCCTGACCCTCCCCTCATGGGCACATGGCCCAGGAGAAACGCCCTCGGTGCGAGAGTGTTTTACATCACCTGGAGGACAGGTCCTAGTTACAGGATCGCTTCCTGCCACACCAGGGTGATGCTCTCCTGTCACGTGACCTCTCTCCTCCATGGCAACAGGGATGCTGCCAGACTGGAGGTGGGACTTCAGGACTATATCCCTGACGGTCACGTCCATATGCTTCTCTGTCTTTCTTATGTCTTCCAGGTCTGCTACTCTAGCCTCTAGAGAACGGACTCGTTCCCTGAGAGCAAAGAGTTCTTTGCACTTAGTGCATACGTAAGATCTCTCACCAACTGGGAGAAAATCATACATGTGACACTCAATGCAAAAGACTGGAGTACCCCCATCTCGTTGCTGGACTTCTGTCTGCATCTTAGTTTAAAGCTTGTGTTTAGATCTTTTAAATTCTGTATATAATAAGGATTGGTGTAGATCAGGGGTCTCAAACTCAAATTGCTTTGAGGGCCAAATGAGGACTTGTAAAATAACCCGGGGGCCGCATGAGACGTGGGACCTCATTTGCATAAATATTTGCATAATGTTACCATACCCTAACTTTTAGTAAACATGCCTCTTAATGAGTGCATGAATAAAGAAAGACTAAAAGATTTCTACATTACTATAATCCAGTGGCAACCGCCAGGCACATTAGGAACTACTACAAACAAACACTGCCCATTTAGAACCCATAGCAAACCCGCCATATCCTAACAGCACTACCAGGACTCACAAAGCACCATACCCTACCTATCAAAAGGCAACACTGCAAATATCAAATCAATACATTTCAGAGAATAACAATACATGACCTACTGGGGACAGAGAACAAGTAGCAATGTCAAATAGGAATTACATAAACAGAATACCTCAGCTCAGTTACACATGCAGAATACACCATCACCAAACAAGGAATCAAAATTTAGAAACAAGACAATTTAAACTGGGACCCCCCAAAAGCCAAACTTGGAATGTACAACAACACTGTAGAAATAAAACCATAAATTAATTTCCTCTTGTACTAAACAAAGCGCAGACGTTATTGATGCACATTTCCCAGAACTGACATATTCCAGTTAATAAATTCAAAATAAAGATATTTTTCTACCTTTTGTGCATTTTTTTTCAGTTCCAGCCACTTTCTTCTGGTTTCTTCGTGCCTTCTGCTAACTCTCCATCGTCTGCTGTCCTTTTGTCCTTCTCTCTTCTAGCTTTTTCCATTCTCCCTCTACATCTGCTTTAACATATTAATCTTTCTCCTTTTGCTCTTTCCTCATTCCTATTTTCATCCACTCAAATTTTACCCCTCCATCCTCAATCCCCACTTACCTGGCCAATTGTAGATTTGTCTTCCCTCCACACAAAATATTTTCCCCTCTCCATTTCACTCTCCCAGCTCCATCCCATTCTAATCCTCCCCCAACATCAGCTCCCTTCTAGTTCCAGTCCCACACAGCACCCCCTCCCTTCTTGTCACTGCATCAGCCCATTTTCAGTCCTAGCCCCCCATCAGCCCATTTCCAATCGTAGCTCCCCCCCATCAGCCCATTTCCAGTGCTAGCTCCCTCCCCTCACAGCCCATTTCCATTCCAAGCCCCCCTCCCCATCAGCCATTTGCAGTTCAAGCCCCCCTTCCACTCAGCCCATTTCCAGTCCTAGCAGACCCCCCAGCCTATTATCAGTCCTAGCCCCCCCATAGCCGATTACCAGTCCTACCCCCCATAGCCCCAGTCTTACCCCTCATAGCCCATTACCAGTCCTAACCCCCCCATCACCCCTATTTCAGTGTTACCCCCATCACCCCATTTTCAGTTACCCCCTCATAGGCCATTACCTGTACTAACCCCCCATCACCCCATTTTCAGTGTTACCCCCATCACCCCATTTTCAGTTACCCCCTCATAGGCCATTACCAGTACTAACCCCCCCCCCATCACCTCATTTTCAGTGTTACCCCCAACACCCCATTTTCAGTTACCCCCTAATAGGCCATTTCACGTACTAACCCCCCATCACCCCATTTTTTTTTTTTCCCCCATCCCCCCCTTTTCATTTACCCCCCTCATAGGCCATTACCAGTCCTAGGCCCCCCCCCCCCATAGCCCATTACCAGTCCTAACCCCCCTCCCACCATTAGCCAAATTAGATTTAAAAAAAATGTATATTTGCTGCTGCTGCAGTATTAAGCGTCCCGCGGGCCCCTCTGCCTGGTCCTCTCCTCCCTGCAGCATTCAGCTCCAAAAGCGGCGGCTTTCAGAGCCGCGAAGAGAGAGAGAGTTTCTCTCGCGCGGTTCTGAAGACTCTCGCGCTGCTCTTCAGAACCGCGCGAGAGAAACTCTCTCTCTTCGCGGCTCTGAAAGCCACCGCTTTTGGAGCTGATACTGCAGGGAGGAGAGGACCAGGCAGAGGGGCCCGCGGGATGCTTAATACTGCGGCGGCAAGTTTGGAATTTTTTTTTTTTACTCGCCGGTACTTCGCGGGCCGCAGAAGATGCTCTCGCGGGCCGCGTGTTTGAGACCCCTGGTGTAGATGCTTATACCAATAAAAGTGTATCTAATACCCCTAATACACCTTGTGTACCTAAAGCTTAATTAATTAATCTCAGGTCCTCCGTGTGTGACTGATTTGGATAATGAGCTGCACCTGAGAGCAGCCCCTTTCCTCTAAGATGTGCAAGTACCTATAAAATTACAATTACCCCAGGGGTGGGTGGGTGCTGGGGAGGGAGGGAGGGAGCTAAGTCCTATTAAAGAGGGCAGTTACAAGGTACCCTGTCCTGGACCCTCAGCAGGGGGGGAGAGGGGCAGGGGGGTACCACAAAAAGCCCAGTTAGTTGAGAGAGGCAAGGTAAATTACAGCTGAAAACAGCTGAACTAGCACTAAGACAAACAATAAATAATTAAACAAACAGTTAGACAAACAATAAATAGTTAAATAAACAGCTAGAACTCACAGCAAAGTTTCTCAGGAGGCAAAATCCACTTTTCTAGCAGAGCACTGTAAAAAGCACTGCTCCTCTCTGATCAGAAGAAGCAAACTGAAAACAGACTATGCACACGTGGAGAAAACAGGAAGAAGGCTACACAATACCTCAGCAAAGGGGGGGGGGAGGGGAGGATTCACTCAAGCAGGCTAGGGCAGGAAAAGTTTAAACACACAGCAGGGTCTGGGGAGAGATTTAATTTAAAATGAACAGTTAACCTGGCTACCACACAAAGCCCAGTTAGTTGAGAGAGGCAAGGTAAATTACAGCTGAAAACAGCTGAACTAGCACTAAGACAAACAATAAATAATTAAACAAACAGTTAGACAAACAATAAATAGTTAAATAAACAGAACTCACAGCAAAGTTTCTCAGGAGGCAAAATCCACTTTTCTAGCAGAGCACTGTAAAAAGCACTGCTCCTCTCTGATCAGAAGAAGCAAACTGAAAACAGACTATGCACACATGGAGAAAACAGGAAGAAGGCTACACAATACCTCAGCAAAGGGGGGGGGGAGGGGAGGATTCACTCAAGCAGGCTAGGGCAGGAAAAGTTTAAACACACAGCAGGGTCTGGGGAGAGAGATTTAATTTAAAATTACACCTGCTACTAATCATAAATGCTAGTAATCATTTGTATAGTGCTACGAGGCGTACGCACTTCACCCCCATCAGCAGCAGCATGGGTGGAAGATTTCCTTGTTGCTTCATGCAAATGATGCTTATAGCAGGAGGCATGCACGGCGTTTTTTTCATAGCAAGGGGGAGAATCGCCTATGGAGAACATGTTTGTATAAGTTGAAAACATTGGAAGTCGGCTTGTAAGCCCCTGCAGAAACGAAGTAATCGTGAAACGTAGCAGCGCTGAGTCTGGCGTTGGGACTCTTTAACAAAGATAAGCCTGACTTTTTTGAAAATTTTGAATATTAGAAAAATGAGCAACGATAAAAGGGGTCATTGATGCAAATTGGAGCATTTGGTTGAAAAGTTATTACCGTAGCTCCTACAAGTCTGAGACCCGGTTCTTTTATAGAAAAGTAAAATAACTTTCAAAAAATGTATATGTTTATAGCTATTTGGGAAGTTTAAGACTAACTGTGAAGAATTCTCATATTGGTGGAGTAATTATGCTATTTTGTGGCATAGCAGGAGGAAAGCAGCAGCGGTGATTCTTATCTACGATTGCCTGCTTTTTCCTCCACTGGCTCACTAACAAATTAGATCCATGCCGGCTAGCAGACCTCAAGAGACCATAGGACCTTAGCAGTGTCAAATATCAATGAGCAGGTAGGGGAGGAAGCAGACCATTAAGGATAAGTGCTGCTTTTGCTTTCCTCCTGCTGTAGGAGGGTACCGAAGAGTTCTGGGGAGGGTGAAGAGAGCAAAGAAAGGCTGGGGAGAATTTATTGGAAAGGAAAGCAAGTGTGGAAAAATGAATCGGGGCATGGTGAAAGAATATGATTAAAAGAAATATGGGGAAGTGTTGGAGTAAGAAGTGGGGGTAAACAAGAGGAACAGGGACTTGAATGAGCAAGGGATCTAGATGAGGGAGCGGAGATCCCCACTAACCCTCCAAACAAATATATCCTTCAGGTTAAAAGGTTGGCCCACCCCTGAAGCACACACACAAATACAGACATAAAGAAAGTCATTTTAGAAAGCTTGTGTGGCTTATATAGTGTCAGTAGCAGCGTTTACACATTTACATGTAAAAATTGTCACGGCTATTTTGGAAAGCCACTAGTTCCATTTAGATATTGTCACGTGTCCCTATCCCCAGCCACGTGCTTAGGGGATTAGGGTTGCCATTTTTGTCCTCTTTAAAGGGTTTGAAAACTATTTCCTTCGGGAGCAGTGCCCTCTGGGAGTTGTAGTTTCCCTCTTAAAAAGGATAGTCGTGGAGACATCGAGTGAAGGCAAACATGACAGTTTATTTCCCCAAAATATGCACAAATAAGGTTCAAACGCAAAGTATCTGGATATTTCCTCCAGGACAAAAAGTACAGAAGATATTTACATCCTTAAGCTGAGTAACTTCTCAAAGGCATTAAACAGAAGCAGACGTTTCATCAATCAAAACAGGCAAATCAAAAGTACAGCTTCTTAGGTTCAGCAAAGTAAAGAATGTCTTTCTGCTTCCTTAGTGAGATAATATACAGTGCTGTGCAAGCTTGTCTTACTTAACCTGGTTCCTACCTTAGCAAGGTTAAGTTTTCTTGGTAGTACTTTTTCCCCAAAAGCATTTACTCAGGCTGCTACTCCTTAACCAAGGATTCAGTAGCCTCTGCATGACACAAAGAACAGTCCACTGGCAGTTCAGTAATCAAGGGGTCTGGTTCATTATACTCCACTTGCATTTCCTCCTGCTCTGGAATTATAATATCCTGCATTGAGCCCTCATGACCTGCCTCTGATGGAATTCTTGCTGAGGATTCCTGTAACTCCCTCCAGGACTTCTCTACCCGGTAAGGAATATGGAGAACTGTATTACTGGATATCTTTCTTTGGTTCTCTGGTCCCAGTTCCTCTCTGAGGTTTAACCACGGCTCTCTGTTGGAGGCTGGGTTCTTCTGCCTCCTGGTTTGAAACCTAGGCACCCACCTCTGAGTGTTGAACCTCTTGGTCAGGGACAGAAGTTTGGAACCTGCCCTGCTCTCTCCATCTGAGCAGCTCTTGCCTGGTTTCCCTTGTGCCAGACTCTTTCCAGGTCCTTCTTCTTTCCTCTGCTTGGAACTTTCTTTCTGGGAACTTCCAGCTCAATTTCCAGTCCTGCTCTGAGTTTCTGAAAGAAAGCTTGATTGTACCGGGTTGGATACACAGTCAGGCCCTGTGTATAACATTATATTTCTATAAGCCCTAAGAAAGACTTAATATCATTTATAGCTCCTTATTTAATACCATCCTTGAAAACTCTGTAGAAGAAATTGGGTGAAAGGTTTAGATAGCATAAACATTAGCCTATGTTATTAGAAAGATAAGTAAAAGGCAAGTTGTTTACCCAGCTTCTCAGTCTCACAGTCTCTGGTCAGAGATATCAAACTGTCAGTGTTAGAATTAATTAGAATTAAGGCCTACATAGTCATGCCTGAGAATATATGTATGTCTTTTCATGATTGTCTATGACGTGCATGCCTATAGAAAAGTATGTTATGAATATACGTAACACTAGACGTAGAATAGAATATGTATATTATGAATATACGTGATGTGAGACGTAGAATAATAAAGTGAAATTATGCTGTGTAATGGAATCTTTCCATATAAATAAAGTGGCCTAAAGCTAGGATGTCAGAGTAAACATAGGCAGAGGCCTGGCTTGCTCTCCCAAAGCGCTTTGGTCCTGTGTGTATAATACAAGTGTGTTGTGTATTATTTACAGATTTGTGTATTATTTAAAGATTATGATCAATTAACCTTCTCCTTGCTTTGTGTGTGTGGATTTCTGTGACCCAAGAGCCCTATCTGTTATAGGTGAGGGGGGGTGCAGAGTATTCTTTCAGTTGGTGCCGTACCGGATCAGATCTCTGCATTCAAGGCAAGGGCAGAAGGTGCCTGAAGATTTGTGAGTATTATGAAAATTACCAGTGATGGGTAATCTGTTAAGGCAAGGGCAGAAGGTGCCTGAAAGATTTGTGAGTATTATGAAAATTACCAGTGATGGGTAATCTGTTAAATAGACAGGCTCTGTCTCAGATGCGTGAATGGCATGATAGAGCTAGGGCTTTAGTGTTTAGAAAAGGTAGCCCTTATTGTATGCTTCTATTGTATGTGTGAGAAGCATGGTGATGTAGCCATCGATTCCGTAGCACATAGGGATTCAGTGACAAAAGGTAATGTGAATTTGCAGTTTCCTTGGCAGGGAACTTTCTCTGTAGATAAGGTCCATTGCCTGAGATATGAATTAGCGGTTAAAGGTAAACAGTGCAAATGTGTTTACATGGTGGGAACGGATGGTACATGATGCAAAACATTGGAATGTTTATGTTTTGAAACAAAAAGATGTTTGTGTTAAGAAATGTAATTACTGACCAGCTGAGCAAGTGCAGGTCACTCGTGTAGCAGAGCTAAGAGAAAAAGAAAATGTTTAAAGCGCAACAGCAGTTAGGGGGAGTAGAATTGTGTATTTTGGATATTTGGAATGTCTCCCAGCTCAAAGAATTGAGAGCATGTTTGAATCAAGAAACGGAAAGTGTTGTACTTGTAATAAGAATCTTAGAAGTAGCAATAGGTCATAGAGTTTCTGTTGCAAAAGATTTAGCATTCTTGGGAGATAAATTACCTATGCCTGGAGTTCAGGATAGCAGTAATGATTTGAAATTCAAAGCAGAATTTGTAGGTTTTTAAGCAGATTTGTTATTGTGTACTTCTCCTTTGTGTGTACTTCTCAAAAGAATTAAGTGTTTCTGATGAAGTGTGATCAATTATATTATGATTTAGGCTCTATTCAGGATGTTCTATTCAGCCTAGTTTATGTTCTGCCACTGTTAAACTGAAGCAGCTGTGGGAAATGATATTGTGACTACTTAAAGAAGTGTTTGATTTGACTAAAACGTTTCCTAACTACAGGGATAACCCTGGTAGATTTGTGTCTTTATGGTCTCAGATAATTATAGTTATAATCCCATTTGGGCAGCTCTAGATAATTTGTGTTTTTTAATCCATCTGATTTTCATAGGGTCACTCATTCAGTTCGTGACAGACCCTGTGATAGATTTCCAAAAGAAGACTTAAAGAGATAATTTTGTTTTTGTGTAAAAAAAAAATTGTTAGAATTCCTTACAGTAGTATGCAAACTTGTAAAGGATTGGTCGAGATTAACATCTCTAAGGCAGGATAGGGGTGAAAAAGTTACAGATTTTCACACTAGGTGTATGCTAGCTTTTAAAGACTATTCTGGTGAGGCAGAAGACACACCTTCAGGATTTACTAATATTTTTGTAAATGGATTGATTCCAAGAATAAAAGAAATTTTAGAAACTTCAATAATAGACTGGCCAGCTAGAACAGCTGATGCAATTTTGGAAGGGGCTCGATACAGTGAGTTGAAGTTCCTCAAGGAACAACAGGAACAACAAACCAGATTAGATGTAAAAAAAAAAAAGCGAAGTTGCTTAATTTGCAGATTGCTTTCATGCAAACTCCCATGGGAAGGGGGAGGGGTAGATTCAGAGCTAGAGGAGGTTATGTGAATTCTCAGCGAGAGCGTGGACAGTCCAGAGAGCTGTGTACGTGTTACACTTGTGGAGAGGCTGGACATTTGCAGCGAGACTGTCCCCGGAATTGGAATCCTGATGGCCAGAGAGCTGATTTCCCTCCTCCCCCTCCAGTACAAGCTGAATTCACTCCAGTATATCAGTGCTTCTCTATCCCAGAAGATTGTGGAGGTGATACATGGGATGCATGACTATTCCTGAATTTGACTGTAACTCCTCAGGGTGAGTTAGAAGCTAAACTGGGAGGTTCTAATTTGAAATTTGTTATTGATACTGGAGCTACAACATCAGCACTGCGTTTACAGGATTTGCCTGCCATCTATTATACTCAATTAGCACAAGCACCGATAGTACATTGTGAAGGCATTGAGGGAAAGATAATTCCTCATCGTAGACTTGAATATTTACCTTTGCAGATTGGAGAGATTGTATATCCAAATACTTTTCTTGTGGGAGACACTTTGCCAGTGAATCTTCTAGGTTGGGATTTTTGGTGTCACATCATGCTACTCTATCCTGGATGGGTGGCAAGTTCTCTTTCCAGCTGTACTCTCTCTCTGAAGTGCCGTCCCCCTCCGATGCCAGTACCATTCATCCTGCTCTTGGAGAACCTCTGTCTACTTTGTGGGCAGTGCCGGGATCAAATATCGGATGCCTTTCTATCCCGCCTGTGAAGATCACTGTGAAACCTGGAATTCAGCTTCCTAGACTAAAGCAGTATCCACTGCCAGCAGCTGCCATTGAAGGAATTCGTCCTGTGATTGAAGATCTTCAGAAACAAGGTGTCATTTATTCTACAACTTCATTATGTAAGACTCCAATTCTTCCTGTACTAAAGGCTGACGGTAAGACTTATAGATTTGTGCAAGACCTGCGAGCAGTAAATAATGTGATTTTGCCAATTTTTCCCTTTGTGCCTACTCCACATGATATCTGGACACAGATGCCTTCAGGGACCACCTAGTTTTCTGTTGTAGATTTGAGTTCTGCTTATTTTTCAGTAAGAATTAGCAAAGAAAACCAATACACCGGTAGTCCTGCATATTTTCACAGGCCTTAAGAACTGCATTATTTGATGTAAGACTCGACCATTCCTCTTTAGTTCAATATGTGGATGGTTTGCTTTATGTTCACCATGTTATGAGTTTGTTTGTTAGATTCTTTGTCTCTATTAGCTCATATTACTAATTTAGGTTTGAAGGTTAATCTGTCTGAACTGCAATTTGTATCTCAAAATGTTAATTTCCTGGGTGGTGTTCTAACACCATCTGGTCGTGCAAGTACCTCTGCTAGATTGAAACCTATTCTATCATTGCCTTTTTCCAGCAACACCAGTGTTATTGTGTAGCTTCCTGAGTTTATTCATTTTCTGTAAATAATGGCTAGCAAATGTCTCAGACCTTACTGCTCCGCTTTCTGCTCTCATCTTGGAAAGAAGAATCTGAAGGCCTCAATGTACCCACATTATCACAGTGGGAGGTTTGTTTTAAATGTAAAAATTGCACTAGGAAATGCGCCATGTTTATTGTGTATGATTATTCTTTACCATTCAAATTGTATGTGGCTATTTCTGATTCCTCTGCTACCTGTGTGCTTTTACAAGCTTTCCCAACTGGTTGCAAGCCGGTAGGCTATTTCTCAAAGCAATTTGATGCAGTGACTTTGGGACTCCCACTATGTCTACGTAGTTTGGTAGCAGTGGCTTTTGCAATTGAAACTTACTAATTTTCTGGTTCTACAGCGCCCTTTTGTTCCATCTAACCAAGACTCAGCCTTTGTCCTCCACACGTTTTATTGACTGGAATTAATCATTTCTCCCCTTCATGTTTCAGTATGTACTAGATCACTATGCAACCTTTCAATACTTGTGGAGGAGGATGGGTCTCATAATTGTTTCCAAACTGTACCTCTACCAGCCCCGGATTGTACCTTTGTTTGTGGATAGTTCTGCTTTTAGAGATGACAAGGGCAAACTTCGTATAGGCTATGCAGTCACTACGGTTTTGTGGAATTTTGGCAATATTTGGCAGCAACGAGGGTTTTGACTTCTGCTAATAAACCAATTAAACATGCTGCATACATTCACCGTTTGTTACAGACTGTCCTCTTGCCAGCACAAGTTGCAGTTTTAAAATGCAAAGGACATTCTTCTGCTGAAGATTTTGTGTCAAAGGGCAACCATTTTGCAGACCAAGAAGCACGGTGTCACCGACAGTGCTGTATTTAACACCTTCTAATATGACTTTGTTTTCCCTTTCATCTTTCTTGCAGCAATAGCAAGATACTTCCTTTGAAACCCAGACTCTGACTTCGTGGGGTGCATCCTGTGATGCTCAGAGCTGCTGGAAAGAGGATCATCTGCTTATTTGTCCTGACAGTCTTTTGTTTCTACTTGCCCTGTTCCTGCATCATAAGCTTTGCCGCTGTGGCTATGAATTATGTCTTTTTGGTTCTCTGGTATCACCTGAACTTCTGTTATTTTTTCCTGTGGCACAGCTTGTCTGCACTGTTTCAAGACTGGCACTGTAGGGTCAGCTTAGGGTCAGTTATTCAGATTTCAGCCTTCCGAACTCTTTTTGATTTTGCAGCCTGTTTTGCAGATCTGCCATGTGCCAGAGGAAGGAGGTGGTATTTGTCTGGCGGTCACTTGTCTATTCTCCGGATGTGTAGAAGCTTATCCATTACCAGTTTATTCCTGTCTGGGGTGTTCCTTTTGTTCTTTCTTGTCTGGGTCCAGCCATTGTTGCGAGTGTCTGGGAGGGTATTGAAAATTTGGTTTGGTATTAAGAGACAACTGCACACTCCTTATCATCCGCAAAGCTCTGGCCAGGTGGAACGGATGAATAGGACAATCAAAAGTCACTTGCGCACTATGACACAGGATTGGGCTACAGATTGGACGGAAGCCCTTCCTTTTGCCCTTATGGCAGTGCGTAATTCCCCCAGCGTGCTCGGGGAGGCCTGACTCCATATGAAATAGTTACTGGACGTCCAGGTACTTCTCCGCATTACTTGGCAGTTATCCCAGATCCCCAATTGTTGCGCAGCGATATTTTGACTTATTGCTCACGGATGCACTCAGTCCTGTCTGTTTCCCTTTTATTGCAAGTGAATCCTCAACGAGATGACAGAATCATCATATCCAGAATCATCAGAATCATCATATCCAGAAATGAAGTCACCAGACTGGGTCCTGATTAAGAATTTGCATCCAAAGACGCTTCTGGCTCCCAAGTTTCTAGGTCCATTTCGTGTGCTCCTGGTGGGATACTCGGCTTGTAAAGTGGAAGGACATTTCGTTGGATACACCTTACACAGTGTAAAAAGGCTCCTTCACAGGATCCAGAAGGTGGTTCCCTGCATCAGTGAATGAAGAGATTGCAACGCAGAGACTTATTGAACATTACATTGATATTACAGAAAAGATCATCAGGATTTACATGCTTTTTGAATGAACTACTTATGCAAAAACCTTTTGTCCAGCATTTATACTACTGATTAGGTGGATAAAGGTGGTTTGATTTCGTATTTTACTAATATATAAGCAGTGACCTTTGGGTACTTAACCTCTACTTCATGACGTAATTGAGAATTAAGGGGTAGTTATAGCTATAATATATATCTTCATCATCTTAAGAAGAGTAGGTGTATTTTTATTTTTGTCTTAGAACATTTATGTTTAGAGTAATTATAGTTTCAGATGCTTAGAGGTTTGCTAAGAATGTTTCCGTATTTGGTCTTAGTTGTGCTATGACATATTATTGTTAATGAAGCAGTACTGCATTTAGAATCTTGGGAAAGTTATGGGGAATATCCAAATATTTTTGAGTCACATTTACACTCAGTTACAAAACGTTTTAATCTGTCACGTTGTGCGGTCTGCCTTCCAGCTGTGACAGCTACTCAACACGGGTTTCTACCACAAGTTAGGCCCAAAGCCTTTGAAGAGTTTCATGATACAGCTTTTAATCTAACTACTGTACGATGGTCTCATACAAACACAGAACCTAGAGTAGTTAGTTCTATGCCTTTAAAGTCCCCTCCAATATGTTTTATGGCTCAAGGTACAAGGAAAAGGTAGGGGACACCCCATGGAACGTTTGTAATATAATAATGCTACATAATTCTTCCATCTGGTATAAGAAATCCCACGTACAGAAACCTTATATTTCCGTAGTACAATTAATGCAAGTTTAAGGGAATCAGGTGCATGATTATGACTTGTTACAGTATAATAGTTCTGGCTACCTTTTGAATGACTCAGTCCGAGACATACCTAACTGGAGTTGCCCCTTATTAGAATATTACCATCCCTGGGAACGTAATCTATCTGTAGGAATTAAGGAAATGAACATTACTCAGTGGGCTTTGAATAATTGTATGCAGAATCTAGTCTGTCCCCATAACTTGACAATTTGGGAAAATGGATTAGTGGCTTTAAAGGGAGACTATTTTGTGTGTGGTAATCTTGCATATACAGAACTACCCAGAGGTTGGTCAGGTACTTGCTATGTTGCTCAGTTAGATACCCCGTGGCGGTTTTTACCTTACCAAAATGTTACTTTATTATCAACTTTGAATAATTCCTTAAGAAGAAAAAGGGATGTTTCCCCTCAGGATGAAGCCATAATAGCAGCACAACAGTTGGTAGACTCTACAAGTCCTTTAACTAAATCTCAGATAGATGCATTTACAGGTACTGTTTGGCTCTCAACATTTGGAGCCATAGCACCCACTAGAGAATATGGTACCCAGATTATGCGATTACAGGCAGTTGTTGAATTTACAGCCCTGGATCTCACAGAGGCTATTAGTGTGTTACAAGGTGCAGTAGACAAGGTGTCCACTTATGCAGCTCAGAATCGCATGGCTTTAGACTACCTACTAGCGAAGGAAAATGGTGTATGTGGCCTAATTTCTGATTTCTGTTGCAGTATGCTTGATGATGAAGGGAAAGTAGTGACAGACCTACTAGATAAGGTTAGGAATCATACATTTGTATCAAGTAGTAGTTATGTAAGTTATTTTTCTGATGTTTTTGGTTCTGTTTCTTCTTTCTGGAATCATTATCTAGGCCCCTGCAAGGTATAGTAGCTTCATTATTTGGCTTATTAGGGATTATCATTTTAGGAACAATAATTCTTTGTGTAATATCTGCTTGCTGTAAGAAATCAGTGGAGACATTGACCCCTAAAATGATGTTACAGGTTGACCCAGAAGCTAGCTATGATCCATTTTTAATACCGATGTCTGAGTTTCCTTATCTGTGAAATGATTCTTTACAGAATCAGAGGAAGGACTGAAAGAAAGCTTGATTGTACCGGGTTAGATACACAGTCAGGCCCTGTGTATAACATTATATTACTATAGGCCCTAAGAAAGAGTTAATATCATTTGTAGCTCCTTATTTAATACCATCCTTGAAAACTCTGTAGAAGAAATTGGGTGAAAGGTTTAGATAGCATAAACATTAGCCTATGTTATTAGAAAGATAAGTAAAAGGCAAGTTGTTTACCCAGCCTCTCAGTCTCACAGTCTCTGGTCAGAGATATCAAACTGTCAGTGTTAGAATTAATTAGAATTAAGGCCTACATAGTCATGCCTGAGAATATATGTATGTCTTTTCATGATTGTCTATGACGTGCATGCCTATAGAAAAGTATGTTATGAATATACGTAACACTAGACGTAGAATAGAATATGTATATTATGAATATACGTGATGTGAGACGTAGAATAATAAAGTGAAATTATGCTGTGTAATGGAATCTTTCCATATAAAT
This sequence comes from Ichthyophis bannanicus, assembly GCA_033557465.1. NCBI lineage: Eukaryota > Metazoa > Chordata > Amphibia > Gymnophiona > Ichthyophiidae > Ichthyophis > Ichthyophis bannanicus. The sequence goes on from CM066044.1 coordinate 260,133,880, forward strand.
AAAGTGGCCTAAAGCTAGGATGTCAGAGTAAACATAGGCAGAGGCCTGGCTTGCTCTCCCAAAGCGCTTTGGTCCTGTGTGTATAATACAAGTGTGTTGTGTATTATTTACAGATTTGTGTATTATTTAAAGATTATGATCAATTAACCTTCTCCTTGCTTTGTGTGTGGATTTCTGTGACCCAAGAGCCCTATCTGTTATAGGTGAGGGGGGTGCAGAGTATTCTTTCAACTCTGTCTTCCTGGACTCTCTCCTTGAGTGTTTGCTTGCTCTGCTCTTCCCTTCTGAGCAACCTTTTCCTCCTGAGCAGCTCTTCTCCTCTCTGCTTTTCCCTAAGCAGGGTTTATAAAGGTGCTTCCTGGGCAGCGTTTCTCTCTGCCTTAACAGGTGTTCATAATCATGCTCCAAGCCTGCTACTCCGTCAGCAGAGCTTGGGTGCGCCAGCCTAGCCTCAGAAACTCTAAGCTTGCTCTGAAGCCTGTGCACTGCTGGAATGTTTTTAAAGGTACAATCACTGATTTTCTCTAACTCTGCAGGCTCACCAGTGCCTTCCTCCAGGGGCGGCCCAAGGGGGGTGCGGGGCCATGTGCGGAGACTCGGTGCGGGGCCTCATTTGCATAAGATGCCTCATTTGCATAAATATTTGCATAATGTTACCATATACTAACTTTTAGTAAACATGCCTCTTAATGAGTGTATGGATAAAGAAAGACTAAAAGATTTCTACATTACTATAATCCAGTGCCAACCGCCAGACACATTAGGAACTACTATAAACACTGCCCATTTAGAACCCATAGCAAACCCGCCGTATCCTAACAGCACTACCAGGACTCACAAAGCACCATACTCTACCTATCAAAAGGAAACACTGCAAATATTAAACCAATACATTTCAGAGAATAACAATACATGACCTACTGGGGAAAGAGAACAAGTGGCAATGTCAAATAGGAATTACATAAACAGAATACCTCAGCTCAATTACACATGCAGAACATAGACCATCACCAAACAAGGAATCACAATTTAGAAATAGGAAGACAATAATTAAACTGGGAACCCAAAAAAGCCAAACTTGGAATGTACAACACTGTAGAAATAAAACTATAAATTAATTTCCTCTTGTACTAAACAAAGCGCAGACGTTAATGATGCACATTTCCCAGAGCTGACATATTCCAATTAATAAATTCAAAATAAAGAGATATTTTTCTACCTTTTGTTCCTTTTTTTCAGCTGCAATTGCTCCAGCCACTTTCTTCTGGTTTCTTCGTGTCTTCTGCTAACTGTCCATCGTCTGCTGTCCATTTGTCCTTTCTTCTCTCCTAGTTTTTTTCCATTCTCTCTCTACATCTGCTTTAACATACTAATCTTTCTCCTTTTGCTCTTTCCTCATTCCTATTTCATCCACTCAAATTTTATCCCTCCATCCTCAATCCCCACTTACTCTCCCAATACCCGGCCAATTGTAGATTTTTCATCCCTCCCACACAAAATATTTTTCCCCTCTCCATTTTACTCTCCCAGCCCCATCCCATTCTAATCCTCCCCCAACATCAGCTCCCTTCTAGTTCCAGCCTCACCCAGCATCCATTCCCTTCTAGTACCTGCATCAGCCCATTTCCAGTCCTAGCCCCCCATCAGCCCATTTCCAGTCCTAGCAACCCCCAACCCAATACCAGTCCTAGCCCCCCATCAACTCACTTCCAGTCCTAACCTCCCATCGCCCCATTTTCAGTTTAAGCCCCCCCTATAACCCATTACCAGTCCTAACCCCCCATCAGTCTACTTCCAGTCCTAACCCCATCAGCCCATTTCCAGTCAGCCCCTCATAGCCCATTGCCAGTCCTAACCCCCCCCATCAGCCCACAGCCCATTACCAGTCCTAACCCCATCAGCCCACCTCAAGTCCTAACCCCTCCCCATCAGCCCATTTCCTGTCCTAGCCCCCCCATAGCCCATTATAAGTCCTAACCCCCCATAGCCCATTACCAGACAGCCCCATCAGCCCACAGCCCATTACCAGTCTTAACCCCCCCAATGTCCATTACCAGTTCTAACCCCCCCAACAGCCCACAGCCCATTACCAGTCCTAACCCCATCAGCCCATTTCCTGTCCTAGCCCCCCCATAGCCCATTATCAGTCCTAACCCCCCCACAGCCCATTACCAGTCCTAACCCCATCAGCCCACCTCAAGTCCTAACCCTTCCCCATCAGCCCATTTCCAGTCCTAGCCCCCCCATAGCCCATTATCAGTCCTAACCCCCCATTGACCATTACCAGTCCTAACCCCATCAGCCCACCTCCAGTCTTAACCCCCCATCAGCCCATTTCCAGTCCTAGCCCCCCATAGCCCATTACCAGTCCTAACACCCCCCAACAGCCCACCTCAAGTCCTAACCCCTCCCCATCAGCCCATTTCCTGTCCTAGCCTCCCATAGCCCATTACCAGTCCTAACCCCCCCACAACAGCCCACAGCCCATTACCAGTCCTAACCCCATCAGCCCACCTCCAGTCTTAACCCCCCCAGCCCATTTCCCGTCCTAACCCCCCATCAACCCACAGCCCACCTCAAGTCCTAACCCCCTCCATAGCCCATTACCAGTCCTACCCCCCCCATCGGCTCAAGGAAATTTAAAAAAAAAAAAAAGCTGGCTGCTACCGCTGCTGCTGCCGCCACGGCAGCGGCAGAATGGGGTGTCCCGCGGGGCCCCCTCTGCTCGGCTGAGTCCCTCCCTCTGCGATGGCTGAGCCCCTCTGTGCCGGCTTTCAGATTCGCGAAGGGAGAGTGTCTCCCTCGCGTCTCTCTTAAGCCCACAGGGGCTGATGGGAAATTTCCCATCTGCCCCTGCAGGCTTAACAGAGACGCGAGGGAGACACTCTCCCTTCGCGAATCTGAAAGCCGGCACAGAGGGACTCAGCCGTCGCAGAGGGAGGGAGGGATGGACTCAGCCGGGCAGAGGGGGCCCCGCGGGACACTCCATTCTGCTGCTGCCGCGGCGGCAGCGGTAGCAGCCAGTTTTTTTTTAAAATTTAATTTTGAAAAAAAGCAGAATGTTCTTTGCGCGGGGCCCCCTGAAACGCGGGGCCCTGTGCAAAAAACATTCTTGCTCAATGGACGGGCCGGCCCTGCCTTCCTCATCACAATATCCACAAAACATAGTTTCCAAAGGGGCATGTTGCAGGGCAGGCCAGAAAGGTGTGTGTGTATTTCCGATTTTGCAGAAGCAAGATACGCATACTTACATAAAATTGCCTATTTATTTATTTATTTTATTTATTTATTTTTCTTATATACCGCGCTCTTAAATCAGTGCGGTTTACATATGAACAAATATAAACACAATGGTACAAACAGCATATGGGCAAACGTGGAAGTGCCCTGAACCTCTGCACAACGGGGACCCAGCTGCCTGCTGCCAAGAAGTGGCTGTGACTCTATAATTGGAGGAGATCGCTTGACCTCTGGGTGGCGCGGCCGTGGGAAGGCGGGAAGCACAGTGACAGGCAGCACAGGGCCTTCCTGTCCCTGCGACTGGTTAAAGTTTCTCAGTCCCGCCTCCTCTGAAACAGTAAGTCTGCATTGGAAGGGGCAAGAGTGACTGACTTTAGGCACATGCAGGGACTGAAAGACTCATGTTGCATGTGGTGTGGCAGCCAGGCCAGAGGCAGAACAGCAAGCAAGGAGTGATGTTCTACCCGAGGAAGGTTTTATCTTCAAAAGCTAGTCTACTAATGTATTAAGTTAGTCCAATAAAAAAGTATCATCTTATTTTCTTTTTTGTTTCTCTTTTTATTTAACTGCCTGATGTTTGAAAGCACTGATTCAGAAAGTAGCACCTGCTGTCGGAATAAGTGCTGCTGGTTGACCCTTCCATTGATTTTCATTATTGACCGTCTTGGCACTGTTTGTTTAGAGTGGGGCGGTGTGTGGGTGAGCCTGGAAATTATATGGGTTGCTGATTGAGTATGGCTACTTTGGGGGTCATTTTAGAAGCCCTATTTGTGCTTTGGATGTCTGAAAATGGGCACAGAAATGTCTCCAGAGTCAATTTAGTAACTAGGTCTCTGGATGCCCCCAGTGTGAGGACGTCCAAGTCTGAACGGGGGCGTGGTGGAGGCATGGCTGGTGTGTTCCGAGGAACCTGGACATCCCTGCCTATTCTCAGAAACATCCTGGCTGTCTGGCATTACATCTAAGTTTAGACCTGCTCCAGACATGAACAGGAATCTGAAAAGTGCTTGTTTTGGCTAGTAATTAGACAGCCTACCTTCTGGCTTAGAGACAGGGGAAAGTTCGTGCACAGCCTGGTCAGGAAGGGGTTTAAACCTCAGAGGTTTTCCTCTGTACTTTGGCTTCTCAACCTCTTTTTCTGACATGCAAATGTCCTCCACCGAATACCTTTCACTCCCTGGAGTTTGCAAGTGCTTCCTAGATAGCTTTACCGGTAACGTTTCCCTCTGTGTGTCTTCCCAATAGGACAATTGCCTGGAGTTCTTGCCATAGGGTTTTTGGGCCCTGCTCCTCCAGTTATTCCTGCTGGTTACTTCCTGTATTTCTCTATCACTCTCAGAATCACAATCCTCTGAGTCACTCACGTACTTTCTGTCGTGTTTCCTTCCACACTGAAACATACGTTGCTTCTGACTCTCAGACTTCAGCTCACTCAGCTTTCCCAGCTGGGTCTGTCCAAGCTTTCTCTCTCTCTCTCGTACTCCAGTTCCTCTGCTCCTTCTGCTCTTGGCTTTCTTTGGTGTCCTTCACCTCCACCACCACCACCACTCTGAAACTCTAATGAGCGTTTCTTATATGTCTGGTTTGGAGCTAATCTAGCCCTTCCCCCTCTCAGGTGAAAACTATTGGGCTCAGGAGATGGGGATTGTTTGCTAGCTGGGCGGGGCTGCTGCACTCGTGGCTGGGGTTGTTTATGTTGCTCCTGGCAACTGGGAGTCCTGTGCTTTGCCTTCCTGTCAGCAACAGACCTACTTCTCTCAGGTTCCTCTGTTTCCATGGCAAAGGACGTCTCTTCGTCTTGAAAGAGCGTTTTTGTTTTGTTCAGCATTGTTCATCATAACTGGTCAAGATCAGTATTGCAATAGGTGCCGTTTATATAGGCCAAATTGAACCATTCTACCTACAGTGCCTTTATATCCCCCCGAGGAAGGCTCCGGCCGAAATGCGTAGGGGACCACCAATAAAGGCACCTGTGTTCATCCTCTCTCTTGCCTCACTGTCTCCTGTTGGAATAGCAAGAGTATCCTGCTCTCCTTGTGTCTGAAAGGACGTCTCTTCCCCATTACACTATCCACGAGCAACTGCAAGACATACACATGCAGGTCATGGAGTCATGAAATTTGCTTGAAGTTACCATTTGCCCTAGACCTGGCCCTGGTCCTGATTCACCCATCCTGTGGCTCTGCTGAAGTTCTGCCATCACCTCTCTCTCTCTCTCGACAGCCTCAGCAAGCAAAGGTGCCGGTCAAGTTCAACTTCATCAAACTCTTCCACACGTAAAAATAAATGTTTGGGGGAAAACATTTCATTTTTCAAAAAACCGAATCCACGTGCTTAGAAATGAACTTAGGAATTTTTTTAAGAAGTAAGTTTTGTTTGTGGAGTGAGGGAGTAGCCTAGCGATTACAGCAGAAGGCGGAAACCAGAAAATTGAGGTATCAAGTCCGGCTGATACTTTGTGACCTTGGGCCCCATCAATTAATGCTCAGCGTGAAATGGGGCATGCTTACTGAGGAGCGTGCCGATAATGCACGTGCGGGCCACGTTGCTAGCCCAGAAGGTCAGCACTAACTTCAAGGGCCATGTGCTTCCATTCCCCTGGAGTTAGTGCAGGCCCAAGACATGGCACGGTGCAAGCCGGCACACTTGATGGCATCCATTGAGGTAGCTTAAGTGCACTCGTGCAAAGGGCAGCAAGCTGGGCCCCTAACGCCGGTGCTTGGTGTGATGCACCAGCAACACCGATATTCCACCCCTGCCTTGCCCAGTCTCCACCCTGATACATGCTACCAGGGATAGCATGTGACTTTTGGCACAAGGGCCTCTGCTACCTTGTAGTGGCACCCAAACCTCGCGCTAAGCCCCACGCTTCCGGGTAGCGCCTCACTGAGCATTAGCATGTGTTATCTGGCCCATAGGAACAGAGTGAAGCATGGTGGCAGATAGCACGCAATTATTTGAAGGTGAAAGCTTGACTGCTATTCTTGCTTGTTGATACTTTCACATCTCAAATTTGTTTTGGAGATTTTTTGAAATTGCTTCTCCTTTTATTGTGCTATATTGGGAAATTCAGTTTCTTTACAAGAAATTTGAATAGTAATGGGGTTGTTGTCTTTATGTACATTCAAATTAATATTTATTCTTTGATGGTATCTAATCTGTATTACTTGTCCACTAGAGTCTTGTCTCAGGCGGGATGAGGTAGCTCCTGTGAGAGAGGGCTCTGAGCTAGATCTGACTAATTTCCTTGAATCATCTGTTGATGAAATGCCCTCCAGAGCTGCTCTGATTGTCTCATTCCTTACTGAGATCGTTAAAATTAGTGTTTTAAAAACTTACTTTTGCAAGTTAGATAACTTGTTTTGTGGTCAAAAGGTTACACATTTTCCAGTTGTCTCTAGATTTACCAGAACATGGAGGAAAGCATTCCTTCAGCTTAAGCTGTGGGTGTTGGCTGCTGGACGGATGTTTTTCTCCATTTTCTGCTATCCCCCAATACTTTTCATGGTGCTCACGAAAACCGAAAGGAAATGAGGACAATTGGTTTTTGTCCAGCCAACCAATGCACATCCCTACGTGCAGAATCACTGGCAAGAACGTGCATTCAGCATAGGATTGATGTCCTTGCCTCCAGTTTTTGTGGTGGGCATGTCTGTGTGATTACTAGCATGGGTATCCATATCGGTGATTTATTTATTTGTTTGTTTGTTTGGTTTTATATACTGCTTTGTCTTGGAAATCAGAACGGTTTACATGGAACTTTTGAACTACTGCGCAGTGCAGTTTACAAGGAACAAGAAACAGGTGATGTCCAAGTTTCAAAAATCAGGCCAAAACAAACATCCCCAGCATTTTTTAAGACATTTTGCTTTGGATGTCCCAGTTTGCGCCTGGATGTCCTTTCTGAAATGCCACTAAAAATGTATCACGCCAAAAACAGAAAGAACAAAAGCCTTCTAAAAAAAACCCCTTAAATTATAAATCGGATAAATTCTGTTCCCAATCAAAAAACAGGAGGAAACAGAGGAGAGCATTGATAACAGAGGTGTCAGTTCCAAGCGACTACTCTGTGAATCACGTGGAGAGGCAGAAGATCCTGAAATACCAGGAAATGCAGCCAGAGACCAAGAAAACGCGGCAGAAAGATACAGAGATATTTCCCATCGTGTTGGGTGCCACAGGCTTGATAACAAAGAATTTCCAAGCACATCTTAACAAATTACCCATACATGTTATATCTTACGAACTCCAGAAGAAAGCTCTCTTTGGCACGATGCAAGTCTTACGCCGAGCCTTAGCAGTATATTTGAGAGACTGAGATCATATGCACATACCCTGGCTTAGAAGTGAAGTTCACGACTGTCATGGTATATGCAAAACTAAACCATTTGGAGAAACTGCCCCCAACACTGCTAGTAGAAGGCTGAAATCTTATAATTATTGCTCACCTCAAACCCCTTCCCTCCCCCCCAAATATATAAAAATAAATAATGGGTTTGATAGCACACGAATCACACCAAAATCCTTTGGAGCCCATTTTTGAACATCATGCCGATGCAAAAATAGAAGCGACTAGAGAAAACCTTTCGTTTTATGCCGCTGTTCAGTATTTGCTTAGCACTCCTGAATACAGGCATTCGGATGCGCTTAAAAGCAGGTGCATAGTCTGAATGTCTAGGTGCTGAAAATCAGTGCCTGTACATTTATGGGCATGTTTATTAAAGGTTAGCATGCATTAAGGAAGTTAACGTGCGTTAAGTGCCACGGCACCCATAGAAATAAAAGAGCTGTAGCCCCCTTAACATATGTTAAAAAGCTTTCGTAAAAGGACCCCACACTAGGTGCCAAAAATTGGCCCCTATACATCTAAACTATGTGTTCTGGTGACTCCATCCGCAGAACATCCCAAACCTGCCTGCCCGCAGACCCCACAGTATTGTATGTGGAGCAGGATATTTAAATCACACTCTTCGTATAATGCTTCTGAATATGAAGAATGACAAGCACCTATGCATTTGGCACAGCATCGAACATCTAGGTGCCCTGTAAAAATGGACCCCCTTTGGGTATACATTTATTTATTTAAAAAAATTTATATTCAGCACAATTCCACAATCTTGGCAGATTACAGCCAAGCATGTATAATAAATAAAAACATTCATTGAAACAACTCATAAAATAAATACCAATAATACCGTTAAAAAATAATGCAAACAATGTTAAGAAACCAATAGAAGCAACATTCATGCTATTACAGCTGGAAAGTTTTATTGGGTAGGAGCATATCCAATCGTTAGCTCTGTCTTTGGTGTGAGCATATAATATTGTGAGCATTGCCTATACTGGTTTGGTAACAGATTTTGCTTTTTGTATTTGTTATGTATACTTGCCTGCAATTTCTGCTTCCTTTTTTGCAGTAATTTCTTCACACTCCTTGAGGAAGCTGGCATTAGCGAAACAGCGCTGTGTCGGAGGTTTTGAGAAAATTTGGGAAGACTTTATAAGAATTCACGAAGATCTGTGAGCCATTGAAAAGAAGATTTGCTTGTTTATTTATTAAAATATATTTTCTATTGAAAATTGATTCAAATTAGAATTATATACACTAAAGTTTTTGATATTAGTTCTATCCAATCAATTATTAATTTATAGTTTTTTTAAAGTGAGCAATGATTATAAGATTTCAGCCTTCAACTGGCGGTGTTGTGCCATATTGAGTGATTGATTGAAGTGGGTTCAATTGATTTATAAATGTAAATTCTTTTGAGAAGATTTAAGAGGGTCCTTTTTGTTTTTTCTGACATGTAAAAGCTTCATACAATCTTCAGATTTTCACAAGTTTTCAGTGTGTCCATTAGAATTCGGTTCAACAATTCCATTCACAGTACATATAAGGAGAGTCAAGGAATGACTGGAGACTCTTTATGGGCTCAACTGCAAAGACAACAGGGTGCAGCCCAATGTCTATGAGCGCAAGGTCTACAATAAGCCCTGCATTTTATTATTATTCCCCCGTGGTCTTCAAACTCAGGCAGTACCTCATTCACAGTCTTCAGGCTCAGCACCCTTCTTCCCTAGGTGTCCAGTTTTGGTCTGTGGAGAAATTGGCAACTCTAATTACATATCTGAGAGGTTAGAAGGATCTCGAATATTTGTCCAGTCATGGAATTTCTTCTGACTATTTGCAGGTCAAATGAATAAATCAACTTTCTGGATCTTATTAACAATTCATTTTAAAAAGTAGTAATGGATCAACTGGAAAGCTGCTCAAACTTAGCACATGCCAAATTTGATGTTTTTATCATTGTCAATCTGTTAAAATCAGCAAATAGTAATTTTGCATTAATAATTGCAGAACAATGTTTATGTTTGTTCGGATTTGATTTTCAGGTTAATATTTCATCACTGTAGTCAGCAGTTTCTTTTGAATGCCAGTTGCAACATTTAAAGAAAACTTATATTCAACTCCACTATGAGGATAATTTTAGAGCAGGGTGCCTTTTAAAGTGCTTTTGTTGTTATTAAGTGTCATCGAGTCAGTGTCGACTCGTTGGCTCATTGTTGATAGAGCGGTATCCATAGCTGCTGTTAATATATTGATCTATCTCATTCCCGGTCTTCCTCTTTTAAACACACCTAAATTGCACTTATTTTATAAGCACCTACTTCTCTTTAGAAAATATTAGTGTATGTGGCAAAGAATGTGGTTTGAATGAAGGCACAAGCCTGGTGTAAATGAACGTGCTTAAATTTTTCAAGTACACATTGTTACCCTTAGCATCCACTCCCTAACCTTGAGGGTTTAAGGAGGGATGGGTCTTTGTAGTTGTGGGGCCAAATGATAGGCGGGCACAAGAATATTTATTTTTATAAGGATTTATTTACCCTGCTCCGTGGTGGAATGGAACAGGCGTGAGGATTAAACCAAAACAGGAACAAAAGAAAATCAAGGCTTTTCAATACTGTGCTTGAAATGTCCTTTCATACTGGGATTCACATTACGTCATGTGTCCTCTTACTTTGCAATCACAATAAACAAGGGAAAAGAATACTGTTCATGAGTTGTATCTAAATTATACTTTAGCTTATTTTCACTGCTTCATAAGCTCTTCATCCAGGTACTTAAACAACATACATTTTCGTAAGCTCTTCATCCAGGTATTTAAACAACATACCTTTTAGGACATGCTAGAAAATGACCATTCAAGCTTTGCTTTAGTTAGTTCTATCAATCAGACCGATTGAGCAGTCCATTGGCTGATTGACTTCAATCATGGGCAATGGAGAAGCTAATGGTATTTCTGCCTCAGGATTCTTTCCTGCTTGCACTAACATTTGTTCAGCAATAGCTCTTTTATCTAAGAATTGTTTAAACTCTTTAAGGAGAAATTCAGCCTGCTTTCTAGCTGGGCTAGACTGAGGATTTGCTCCTTCCTTGGGTAAGTAATTGTTTACAGAGTTTACTTCTGGAAAGCAAGCAATGCCATCTCTGTTCAAACATTCATTCACTGCAGTGGAGTTACCCCTCCCCCACTTATCTCTGTATGCAGGTGTCGGGTTAACAAGTTCCTTTGTATGAGGAGTGTTTCTAAGGAGTGATTCAAAGGTAGGACCTCCTAAAACATCCTGGCTTAATTCTCTCCTGAACAATTCAGCTGGATTCCTTATATCAGCCTGCTTGCTAAAAGCTTCAGCTGTCTGGTGAGAAAAGCTGGGTTTGTTTAAAGCTGGGGTCACCAACCTCCAGAGGGCCGCGGGCCGCACAGCCGACTACCGGGAGCCTCGCGGGCCGCACCCCTCTTCTCCCCGCCCCCGTGAAAAAAAACAACAAACGCAAAATTATGAAAACAATGGCTGATCACCTTTATTGAATTTAATGAGATGGCTGATGATTCATGCTAGCAGACAAACGCTTAAAGTCCGGCTTCACAGATGACACTGACAGGAGAAGGGATGCTTGCAGGTGGTCGTCGGTGAGCTGCGAGCGCGTGGATACAATGGCAGGAATCCTTGGCGGGCCGCATGTAATGTTAACCGGGGTAGAGCCTCGCGGGCCGCACGAAGGGACCTCGCGGGCCGCAGGTTGGTGACCCCTGGTTTAAAGGAACTTCAGGCTGCAGCCAACTGCTTTCACAAGGCCTGAGGCTGTCCTGAGTTTTAAAGTCAGCACTCACTCTTTCTGGGTTCTCATAAAACTTGTCATATGAATTAAATACACAAGGTACCTTATAATGAGGCTTGTCTGAGAATGCCTTGCCACGCTGCCTTCCTCTCCAAGGGTCAGCTGTTTCTTCCAGAAACCTAGGCTTTATCCCTGGGTCTCTCAGTGCTTCTAACCTCTGTTGCTCCCAGAAGGTTCTTTCAGGCACTGAGTATCCCCGGTACCTACTTCCTGGTTCTGAGTCCCTTTTCCTTGTATTACAGCTGGGCAGTGTTTCTCTTGCTAGGTCAAAGGTTTCTGTATCAAAGAGAGCTTCTTGTCTTATTCCATCTTCACTCTCCTTTCCTTGTTGCTTTTCCAACGTCCTTTGCCTTCTCATTCGTTTTCCCCTTCTGATACTCATTCCAATTCCACTCATACTACTACTGTCTTCCTTCTCTCTGTTTAACAAGGTGCCCCTGCTCTGGGGAGCCCGCCTCCTGCTAGGGCGTGCCCAATCAGCAACTCTGCTTCTCTCCTCCCCTGAGGTGAACTGTGTTAGCTGATTAGCTCTGTGCATCTTGTGCTGAGAAGGGAAAACCTTGCATTTACCTGCAGTACCTGAACCTTCCAGCGGGTCAGTATCAGTTTCCATGGCTTCCAGCCCTGCCACTGCGTCACAACATGCATAGTTCTGCCACCCTTGATGAACTTGCTCCCCCTCATTCCGTGGCTCTTCGCCCTGTCACCCGACACCCCTGGTACCATTCCGGTTTTTTCCTGCTTCGCTCCCACCTCCGCCGGGCGGAACGCCTGTGGCGGAAACATCACTCCCCCGATTCTCTTTTGGTTTTTCGGCAAGCCCATGTTTCCTACCGCTCTCAAATCACCTCCGCTAAACAATCCTATTATTCTCAACTCATTTCCACATCCTCTAATTCCTCTCGACGCCTTTTTCTCATCCTCAAGTCCCTTTCTTCCACCTCTTCTCTCCCTCCTCACTCCCCCCCTTCTGCCCCTAGCCCATCTACCCTGGCCTCCTTCTTCACTAACAAGGTTCTCTCCCTTCGCTCCTCCTTCCCTGCTTGCCCTCCTCCTCTCTCCCCGCCCCCTGCTTCTCCCTCTGCTCTCCTTCCTGTCAACTCCCCACCCCCTTCCCTCGCCTTCCCCCATACCTGGCGTGCCTTCTCGCCCATCTCTGCGCCAGAAGTCCTCAAACTTGTCTCTTCCGCCCATCGGACCACCTGCCCTCTCGACCCCTTACCCTCGTCCTGGTTGCTGAACCCGGACCTCGCTCTCATGCCCTAAATACTCTCCATCTTTAACACTAGTCTGTCCTCCGGTCTCTTCCCTTCTAGTTGGAAACACGCTATCGTCCGCCCCATACTGAAGAAGCCCACCCTTGATCCTGCCACTCCTGCAAACTGGCGACCGGTCACTAATCTCCCTTTTCTCTCAAAGGTTCTCGAAAAAGTGGTGTTTTCTCAACTTGCCTCTCACTTAGACTCTACTTTTGCCCTTCACCCCCGTCAATCCGGTTTTCGTACAGGTCACAGCACCGAGACCATCCTCACAGCCCTTCTGTCCGAACTACACTGTGCTCACGATCGTGGTGATTTCTCTGTGGTGGTGTCCCTGGACCTTTCATCTGCCTTCGACATGGTCGATCACCGCACTCTCTTGGCCCGTCTGTCCGACTGTGGTATAGGTGGGACTGTCCTACAATGGTTTCGTTCCTTTCTGTCTGCACGCTCCTTCTCTGTCCACTCATCCAATTCCACCTCCTCTCCATCCCTCTCCATCTGCGGCATCCCCCAAGGTTCTATTCTTGCCCCCCTTCTTTTTAATGTTTTCCTTGCCCCGCTAGCCTTACTAATCCAACAATCTGGTATTTCTTTTTACATCTACGCCGACGATATTTTGCTGGTTCACCACACCTCCTCCTCCATCCCTGATCTTGTCCCTCTCAACCATTGTCTTTCTACTGTTTCATCATGGTTTGCTTCTAATTTTCTTCACGCCAACCCTGCTAAGTCCTACGCAATCTGGTTTTCTTTCAGACTCCCTTCCCCTAGCTTGTCACCGGTTATGTCTTCCTGTCCTATTCCTCTGGTTTCAACCTTGCGGTACTTGGGGGTCATCCTGGACTCGTCCCTTTCCTTTCACCATCACATCTCAGCCGTTATCCGCACTTCCTTTTTTCACCTCCGTAGGATCCGGGCCGTCCAATCCTCACTCCCCTCTTCTTCTGTTGTCACCCTCGTCCTGTCCTTAGTTATGACCCGGTTAGATTATTGTAACATCATATACGCAGGTCTCCCCGCCTCCCAGCTTCACCGCCTTCAAGTCGTCCAGAACGCTGCTGCTCGCCTCGTCACCGGTTCTCCAATACGCTCACATGTGTCCCCCTGTCTTCTTGCTTTGCATTGGCTCCCAGTCAAATTTCGTTTCGTCTTTAAAGTCCTCATCCTTACACACAAGGCCCTCCATTCTAACACCCCTCAATACTTATCAGATGCCATCCATCTTCAGCCCTCTCCACGTCTTCTCCGCTCTGCCTTTGGTAATCGCCTTTTCCTTCCCTCTCCTTCCCAGGCCCACTTAGAATTAACCCGTCACTCTGCCTTCTTTTTCCTGAGCCCTGCTCTTTGGAATTCACTCCCGCTGTCTCTGCGCTTAGAACTCTCCTACCCTCATTTCAAGAACCTTTTCAAGACACATCTCTTCTGCCAAGCCTTCGATCTTCCCCCTCCTGTTAGCGGTGCTCTGTCCCCTGGTCGTGCCCTCCCTCCATGATCATTTCCCCGATAGACCCTTCCCGTACCCTTTCCTTTCTGCCCTTCCCCTTCTATGCCATTGCCCTACTGGGCTCTTCCTTCATTCTGTCTCTTTTCTATCCCCTCTATCCTATCTGTTTTTTGGCGTTCCTTTCTGACTTTGTTTCCGGTAGCCTATGATTGTATTGTACACCGCCCTGACGCTTCGGCCTGGGCGGTCAATCAAATGTTTGGAATAAAGATAAAGATAAAGATCAATTGCTCACACTATGCACACTCCACCCATGAGCGCACCCTTCGTGAAAGCAAGTGCCATGCAGACAACACAGATACTTTTATGCTGATTAGTATTTTATGAGGTGATTTATGTGCTTATTTGGTCACTGGCATACACCAATAACTAAAATACCAGCTCTATTCATGATTTGGATGGCTGTAAATGGGCCTTCATACATGCGAATCACAGAGACGCCCATGGGGCCATTTTAGAAAGCTGGGTATATGCACGTTTCCAGGGGCCTGGTAGAGGTGTGTCTGGGGCATTCAGTAAAAGATATACATGTGCGCCTGATTTTAGAAACGGCCAGCACATCTCAACCCACCAGTGGTGATGTCCATTGTCTATTCCTGCTCCGTGGCATGAATAAACATCAAAACAGCTCTTGTTCTGCCACCAAAACATCTGTAGGGAGTACAGAAGAATCTCCTCTGATATCCCCAATACTTTTCACAACCGGAGAAAAATGAAGGGAGATGAGAACACTTGTTTTATGGTTGATGCACCGATGAACGTCTCCGTTTGCAAAATAGCAGGAGGGGACATGTACCCAGCATGGGACAGCCATCCCCATCCTGAATTATTGTCACTGGAACATCTATGTCACCATGGCCACCGCCATCTATTATGGGCATGCATACGTTTTTTTAAATTGGGCCGAAACTTGCATGTGGATAGCCTTTTTACATACATTTTGACCTGGACATCCCAGCCTGCACCTGGATATTATTTCTGAAATGTGTCTTCTCATGTATATATGTAGAGACTGCTGACAAGTAGCGGTTATAATTATACACAAAACTTTAAAACTAAGATGAATACAGAAGTCTAGCAGCATGATGGCGGCCAGTCAATCTTTTGCATTGAGTGTCACATGTACAATTTTCTCCCAGTTGGTTAGGTGTCCTATGTGTGGATAAGGTGCAAGGAGCTCTTTGCTCTCAGGGAACAAGTCTGATCTTTGAAGGCTAGAGTAGCAGACTTGGAGGAGCTAAGGGAGGTATATAGATGAGACCTATAGGGATGTAGTACTGAAGTCTGTGGGAGCCAGAGGAGAAGGGGTTAACACAGTAACACAAGAAAATCATCGAAATGTCTGAATGCTGGAATTGTACTGAGATGCGTATGTGAAGCTTTCAGAGGTATGTGACATCATATGGAAAAGATATGAAAATACACTTATCAGTAAATGATGGACCTTGAGAGAGGGTAAAAAGGCAATCATGAGAGATAAACATGCCAGTTTAGCATGAAGAAGAACATATGGCCCCCAGTATAGTTGCCAGAACACGGGGAGTTGAAGAGATATATTTCTTGAGAACTGAGGGGTGGGAGAGAACCAAGCAAGAGAACCAAGTGAAGAACTGAGTGAGGGGGGCAGAGGTCAGTTAACAATATAAATCTGACAAGGCCTAGGGCCTCAGAAGATGGTCAACACAGAGGGGTGCAGATATGAGTAGAATAACATGGGAAATCACACAAGTAGGGCCCTAGACAGCTGGAACAAGAATTAGTTAATTAGAGAAGAATGCTCCGAATAGCAAGAATGGTCCTGAGCAAGAGTATATAATGAGACAGGTCCAGATTGTGGCAAGGAGGCCTATCCAGAGTCTGGGGGAGGACAAAGAGACAGGGAATTCACCCTAGTAAAGGGCCTCCTTTCACCAAGTCAGGGTAGGAAAGCCACAACCACCTCCAGGAATCAGAAAACCTCCATATTGCCTACGTTTCATGCGCCCCCTAGTGGAATGAGGGAGGGAGGATATAGGGCCCAGAACCCCTATGGCAGTGAATTCTCCAAGCACTTAGGTAGCTAAAGTCAGGCTGATTACCGTCACCTGGGAAGGGAGGAGTTGGAGCTAGAGCCCTGGAAATATAAACCCATGCCAGACTATGAGGAAGGGGGAAGAGAAGCAGGAAGCCAGGCTGACACGAACAGAGGCACAGATACAAGCAAGGGAAGCTTGACTAGTGCTGAGCAGAGCAGAGGAACTGAGCTTCCAGGAGAAGAAAGTGCTAATTGGCATATAGCACGTCTGCAAGCGAGATTGGGGCCAGAAACAAGAGGGACTCCAGGATCCCCCGGGAGGCTGTTAGCTGAGCACTGTGAGCAAGACGGGGACTCAGAATCCATGCAGCTGGGAGAGCCCGAGGTGGAGCTGAATGAGGACACTCCCATGGATTGTTCCTTTTGCCAGGCTTTAAACATGGGAACGTAGAGAAAAAAAGCTATCTTGAAAGAAAGTCTTCAAGGAAAGAAGGTACCCATAGTCAACAAGCAGGGTGGCCGTGATTCCCGCGTGTTTGCAAAAGGGACGTTTACGGGGACTAAGGAGCAAGCCAGGAACTGTGATAAGCTTGTTAACCACCTGCTGCCTGAATTATGACACCGGGGTAAGCTAAAGTAGCTATGAGAACCACACTGTCTTTTGCCCCTGGGTTCTACCTTTTTGCTTGGAAGGTAGCCAAGAAAGGTTTGAAGCTGAATAGAAGCTAAACTACCACAGACATTAAATTTGATTGGTTTTTGTGCTTTAGCCAGCAAGGCTAAAAAGGAATTCTATATCCTTGCTGTTAAAGACTGTATATCCTGAACTATAGAGAACCTTTGAACAGCCATTCTTATGTTTGGGTTTGTTTTATGGAAAATGCACTGCCTCAAAGAATCCTGAACAGATAATCCTGTGTGTGGTATGTTCGAACCATTGTGTGTAAAATAAATTTCTGTCATTTGCCTTACCTCGTTGAGCCTGACTACAACTTTCTGCCTGATGCACCTATACAGCTTAACAAAACAAACTACATTTCCCAGAGAACACTGCAGGGAAATAATTTGTTAAGGCGGATAGCGGGAAGTTCCTCTAATAACAACACCTCTCTAAGCTAGAGGCGGGTGGTGAGGCCGTGACAAGATACACAATGAGTTCGTCTCCTGCGCAGTGAAGGCTGTGTGGGGTATGGATTCCCTGGGTTCCCTATGGCCCCAGTATCCCTATTGTCGTGTCTGAGAGTTTCGTGTGCATGCTAGTTTGTCTTGTGTATGTCTGTTATACTGATTTCTTGTGTCCAGGAAAGCCTGTCATACATTCTCTCACTCGCTGTTGAGTCAGGAAGTAAGACAGAATCATGCAGGCAGGAGCAGACATTCTGGCTTGTAGCTGTTTAGAGATCTGCATCTGAGATAAGACAGAATGACCCTGTTTGCTTGCAGTGAGAGGTGGCAAGATCTGTAATTCCACTGGACTGTTTTCCTTTGTTCTTAGTTTTCTGTATCTATCAGATAGAAAATAATAAAAGGAACCTTTTCGAAGAAAAATCTGTGAGATAGTTATTACCATGTACGAGCGTGTTGTCCTGCATAAGGTGAGATTTTATTGGGAAGTGTAAGTCCTCTCTGTGTGTTTCTTTTATTGGGAAGTGATATGTCCTCCGTGAGTGGTTCCCCTTTGGGATGAAGGAAGGTGTCTGCTTGGGAACTGTTTGGCCCACAGTCCAGCTGACCCTTCGTTCCGTACAAGTCCCACCTCCAGTCTGGCAGCCTCTCTGTTGCCATGGGTGAGGGCACATGAAAGAAGAACATCACCTTGGTGTGGTAGAAAGTGATCCTGTAGCCTAGGACCTGTCCTCCAGGTGATATAAAACATTCTCACACTGAGGAGGTTTCTCAAGGGACATGTGCCCATGAGAGAAGGGTTAGGATGGCTTTTATAGTTGACGATTCAATCATTAGGCATGTAGATACTGTAGCTGGGTGGCTACTGGATGAGAGTATCAGCTGGCAACATGCCTACCTGGTGTCAAGGTAGCAGACCTCATGCGCTACCTAGACAAGGTTTTAGATGGTTCTGGGGAGGAATCTGATGTCTTGGTACATGTTGGTAACAATCAATGTTCCTGCTAAGCTGCGCTGAATCCTCTGCTGGCATTCCTGCCAGTGGGGAGAGGTGCAAAGCAAAGGCGATCACGCTTAGGACTGTGCGGCATAGGCATACCTTTGCACTTACTACTACTACTACTATTTAGCACTTGTAAAGCACCACGCACACAGCGCTGCACAACTACCCTACAAGAGGTAGTCAACATACAAGAGACAGTCCCTGCCCGTCAGAGTCAAGCTCATCGGAGCTTACAATCTATATAGAACAGTACAGAGCATTAGTCAGTTCAGCGGAGGGTACGGTGTGGTATAGTTTGGTCTAAGATTTGGTCATAAACATAGATGGGGGTCAGGGTAGGGTAAGATGAGGATGGAGGTCAGGATCTGAATGCAACGGTGAAGAGGTGGGTCTTCAACCTGGATCTGAAGAGGGCCAGGGAGGATGCCTGGCACACAGACGCAGGTAGGCTGTTCCAGGTGTACGGTGCAGCAAGGTGAAAGAGCGCAGTTGGGAGTTCGCGGTGCGGGTGAAGGGCATTGATAGAAGTAGTTTGTTGGCAGAGCGCAAATTTCGAGCGGGGACGTAGGGAGAGATAAGAGGTAATGAGGGGCCATAAAGTGGATGCATTTATAAGTCAGCAGGAGAAGCTTGAATTGGATGCGGAATAGGACAGGGAGCCAGTGAAGTGATTTGAGAAGAAGAATAATGTGGGCATGGCGAGGCTGGCAGAAGATTAGTCGAGCAGCAAAATTTTGTATAGATTGAAGGGGAAGGAGCTGGCTTGTCCACATTACATTTCATCTGCCATTTGAACATCCAGTCTTTCAATTTATCAAGATCCTCTTGCAATTTTTCTCAGTCCTATTGTGTTTTAACAATTTTGAATCATTTGTGTCATCTGCAAATTTGATCACCTCACTCATTATTCCCATCTCCAGGGCATTTATGAAGATGTTAAAAAGCAGCGGGCCCAGCACAGATCCCTCGGGTACTCCACTAATGACCTTTCTCCATTGAGAAAATTGGCCATTTAGTCCTACTCTCTGCTTTCTATCTTTTAACAGTACCTAATTCACAACAGTACACTGCCTCCAATCCCATGACTTTTTAATTTGGTCAAGAGTCTCTCACAAGGGACCTTGTCAAAGGCTTTCTGAAAATCCAGATATACTATATCAACTGACTTACCTTTGTCTACCTGTTTATTCACACCTTCAAAAAAATATAACAGGCAAGACTTTCTTTGGCTAAGTCTATGTTGGCTGTCTCCCATTAAACCATGACCATCTACATGTTAAGTAATTTTATTCTTTATAATGGTTTCTATCATTTTGCCCTGTACCAGTGTCAGGCTCACCGGTCTGTAGTTTCCTGGATCATCCCTGGAACCCTATTTAAAAATTGCCATTACATTGGCCATTCTCCAATCTTCAGGTACTACAGATGATTTTAATGATGGCTCACAGATTAATAATTGTAGATCTGCAATCTCATATTTCAGTTCTTTCAACACCCTTGGATATATATCATCCGGTCCAGATGATATACTACTCTTCACTTTATCAAATACTCTCTTCACTTTATCAAATACTTGTAATACATCTTTCCGGTTTATCGATATTTCTTTCAATTCTTCTCATATAACACCTTTAAATACCATTTCAGGTATGGGTAACTTCCCTACATCATCTTCAGTAAAGACCGAAGCAAATAATTCATTCAATCTCTAGCTCAACTTAAAGTAGACAAAGCGATGGGACCGGATAGGATACACCCTAGAATACTGAGGGAACTTGGGGACGTTCTAGCAGCTCCACTGACTGACCTTTTCAATGCCTCGTTGGAGTCAGAAGTGGTGCCACAGGACTGGAGAGAGGCTCATGTTGTGCCTTTACACAAAAGCGGGAGTAAGGATGTGGTTGAAAACTACAGGCCAGTTAGTTTAATTTTGGTGGTGAGTAAATTATTGGAAACGCTGCTGAAAGAGAAAATAGTGAGGTTTCTGGAGTCCAACGGATTACAGGATCCGAGGCAGCATGGATTCACCAGAGTCAGGTCTTGTCAGATAAATTTGATTGATTTCTTTTACTGTGTGACCAGGGAGTTGGACCGAGGGAGCGCCCTAGATGTGGTGTATTTAGATTTCAGTAAAGCCTTTGACACTGTTCCTCCCAGGCGACTGAGCACCCTAGGGATGGACCCTAAAGTTACTGCTTGGGTTAGAAACTGGTTGGGTGGGAGGCGACAAAGAGTACAGGTAAATGGGGCTCACTCTGAGGAGAAGGATGTTACCAGTGGTGTGCCCCAGGGATCTGTCCTTGGTCTCCCCTTGGTCTGATTCTTTTTAACATCTTTGTTAGGGATATAGCGGAAGGGCTGTCGGGTAAGGTTTGCCTTTTTTGCGGATGATACCAAAATCTGCAAAAGAGTAGACACCCAGGAAGGTGTAGATAACATGAGGAGGGATCTAGCTAAGCTTGAAGAATGGTCTAGAATCTGGCAGCTGGGATTTAATGTTAAAAAATGTAAGGTCATGCATTTGGGCTGCAGCAATCCAAGGGAGCAATATAGTATAGGGGGTGAAGTACTTTTGTCCACTAAAGAAGAGCGGGACCTGGACGTGGTTGTGTCTGATGAACTTAAAGTAGCTAAACAGGAAGAAAAGGCAACGGCAAAAGCTAGAAGGATGCTTGGGTGCATACGGAGAGGAATGGCTAGCAGAAAAAAGGTGGTGATAGTACCTCTGTATAAGTCTTTGGTGCGACCTCATTTGGAGTATAGTGTGCAGTTCTGGAGACCACACCTTCAAAAGGATGTGAACAGGATGGAGTTGGTGCAGAGGGTGGCTACTAAAATGGTTAGTGGTCTTCATTATAAAGCATATGAGGACAGACTTAAGGATCTTAATATGTACACCTTAGAGGAAAGGCGGGATAGAGGTGATATGAATGAGATGTTTAAATACCTCCGTGGCATAAATGTTCAGGGGGAGAGCCTCTTTCAATTGAAAGCAAGTCCTGCTACGAGGGGACATGGGATGAGGGTGAAGGGAGATAGATTCAGGAGTGATTTGCGGAAATATTTCTTTAGGGAAAGAGTGGTGGATCCGTGGAATAGTCTCCCAGTGGAGGTGGTAGAGATGAGGACAGTAAATGAATTCAAAAAAGCATGGGACAAGCACAGAGGATTTCTAAAGGAAAAAAGGGGACTGTTGTAGTTGTTGATATGGAAGGACAGACTAGACAGGCCATGTGGTCTTTTTCTGTCGTCATATTTCTATGTTTCTATCTCTCTGCTATGGCCTTGTGCTCTCGTAATGCCCCTTTTGCCCCTTTATCATCCAATGGTCCAACTGACACTCTCTCAGGTTTTTTGCTACAAATGTACTTGAAAAAGTTTTTATTATGCGTTTTTGTTTCCACAGCAAGCTTTTTTGCAATTCTGTCTTTGCCTGCCTTATCAATGCCTTCCATCTAACTTGCCAGTGCTTATGTTGTTTCCCATTTTTGTCATTTGGTTCCTTTTTCCATTTTATGAAAGATGCTTTTTTTGACTAAACAGCCTCTCTGACCTCGCCTTTAAACCACGCTGGCGGTTTTTTGGACTTCCTTCCACTTTTCTTAAAATGTGGAATACATCTGGTCTGGCTTCCAAGATTTTATTTTTAAACAACACCCAGGCTTGATGAAAATCTTTAACCTCTGCAGCTGCTCCTCTTAGTTTTTCTTAACTATTTTCCTTATTTTATTATAGTATTCCTTTTGAAGTTAAAAGGAAGTACTGTGGATTTCCTTGTCATCCTTCTTCCATTTATTAAATCAAACACAATCATGCTATGATCACTATTGCCAAGTAGCAACAACATCCTTATCTCTTGCACCAGATCCTGTGTTCCACTAAGGATTAGGTCCAGAATAGCTTCCCCTCTTGTCAGTTCATGAACTAGCTGCTCAAGGAAGCAGTCATTTATTTCATCTAGAAACTTTATCTCCCTAGCATGTCCTGCCGTGATGTTGACCCATTTGATATCAGGGTAATTGAAATCACCCATTATTACCCCTTATTATTAATGACCTTGAATATTGTATGCAATTCTGGTAACCATTTCTTAAAAGGATATAGCAGAATTAGAAATGGTACAGAGAAGAGTGACAAGGCTTAAAATGTTGGGGCTCTTCAACTTTGAAAAGAGACAGTTGAGGGGAGATATTATAAAGGTCTATAAATTAATGAATGGAGTGGAATGGGTAAACGTAGATCGATTGTTTACGCCAGCAAAAAGTAGAAAGACTAGAGGATGCGCAATGAAGCTACGCATTTAAGACTAATAAGAGAAAATATTTTTATTTTACTCAATGCATAATCAAACTCTGGAATTCGTTACTGGAGGATGTAGTAAAAGTTGTTAGTGTAATTGGCTTTAAAAAAAGGTTTGGACAAGTTCCGGAGGAAAGGTCCATAAACCATTACTAAAGAGGACCTGGGTAATCCACTGGTTAATACAGGACAAGCATTGTGGAACCTGTGGCCTTTGGGAGCCTGCCAGATACTTGTGACCTAGATTGGCCAAATTTGGAAACAGGATACTGGGTTTGATGGACCTTGGTCTGACCCAGTATGGAACTTCTTATGTTCTCATGTTAATAGTGGAGTACCCCAGGGATCTGTGCTGGGCCTGCTGCTTTGTAGCATTTTATAAATGACCTAGAAATGGGAATAATAAGTGAGGTGATCAAATTTGCGGATGACACAAAATTATTCAAAGTTATTAAAACACAAGAGGATTGCAAAAAATTGCAAGAGGACCTTGATGAACTGGAAGACTGGACATCCATATGGCAGATGAAATTTAATGTGGACAGGTGCAAAGTTATGCACTTAGGGAAGAACAGCCCAAACTATGGTTACACGATGCAAGGTTCCACATTAGGAGCCACCACCCAGGAAAAGGATTTAGACATCATCATTGTGAAGATGACATTGAAATCCTCTGCCCAATGTGCAACAGCGGCCACAAAAGCAAAAAGAATGCTAGGTATCATAAGGAAAGGAATGGAGAACAAAACCAAAGATATTATAATGCCTCTGTATCGTTCCATGGTAGGACCGCACCTTGAATACTGTGTGCAGTTCCGGTTGCCATGTCTTAATAAGGATATAGCAGAATTTAAAAAGATACAGAGAAGAGCGACAAAACTGGTAAAGGGAATGGAAGGATACCCCTAGGAGGAGAGGCTTAAAACGTTGGGGCTCTTCAACTTCGAAAAGAAATGGCTGAGGGGAGATATGATAGAGGTTTATAAATTATTGAATGGAGCAGAATAGATACATGTAGATCAGTTGTTTATTCCTTCAAAAAGTAGAGAGACTAGGAGACACTCAAGGAAGCTACAATGTAACCCATTTAGGACTAATAAGAGAAAATATTTTTTCACTCAACGAGTATTCAAACTCTGGAATTCATTACTGGAGAATGTAGTAAAAGGTTTGGACAAGGTCCTAGAGGAAAAGTCCATAAACCATTATTAAAGAGGATGAGGGAAATGCACTTCTTACCCTGGGATAAGCATTGTGGAATGTGTATGCTTTTTTGGGAAACAGCCAGGTACTTGTGACCTGGATTGGTCACTGTTGAGAACTGGGCTTGATGGACCTTTGTCTGACCCACTATGACATTTCTTATGTTCTTATATTCTTAGACAGTGGTGATCTTAAGCTTCTATACCTATGGCTGGGCAGTTTAATTCAAGACAATCTTTTTGTGGCCTAATTAAGCTGCTTCGTAACTGGATAGTGGCTGAGTATCACGTCCATAGATACAGTGACACAAAACTACTCTGATGCATTTCTTATGAAGAACGGTATAGCAAATCTCTGAATAAACTGAAGTATAACTAGGCAGAAGCTTGCTCACTCACCTGCCCTCGCTGTGCCACAACACTATGCAGATAGTGTTGAAGGGTTTAGTGTGAATTTTTGTCAGCTCTATATGCAGGGCTGGTGCTACCATTAGGCGAACCAGGCAGTCACCTGGACCACCAGCCCTGCAGGGGTGCCCATGCCAGAGATGCTGTCACTCCTCCCAGTACAGGTAGTGGTTTCAATGGCAATAAACAACCCCCTGGGGCTTACCTGTAAATTCCGATGCCACGGGGCTATTTGCTTCCGCTCCCTCAGCCCACCAGATGCCGATTTCCTGTTTGCAAAAGGAAGGCGATATTGTATGTTGGGGGGGGGGGGGGGCAGAGTCAAATAGCCCCGCAGTGCCTGTGTTTAATGGTAAGTGCTGCAGGGCTGTTTGCGGCCATTGCTGCCGCTGCATATTCCGGAGAGGGGTAGTAACGGGCACCGGAGGGGGAGCGAAGGGGAGAAGGATCGTTTGTAGCACTGCATCTCCTTGCTCCGGCCCTGATTATATGTATCGCGCCACTGAAAGTTTAGGGATAAGGGTCTTATACATTTGGCAGAGGCTGATAAACGTATAAGTTCCTTTGAATATTAACCAGGTTGTGTTTCGTTTTATATCACGTAGAGGATGTATCAGCTTCTGTTCACTTCAGAATTCATTGAAACCTATAGTTGGAGCAGGGATGTCTGTGTCACAAGAGACAGAAGCGGAGGCTTTGAGTAAGTGCTGCATTCCTGCTTTAATGTCACTGATGCTGCTGCGGCCTCCAGAGGGGGGCTGGGAGCAAAGGAGCGGGAGAAAGAAGGGTTCACATAGAGCAACTCGTGCCCTTGTTGCATCGACCCTTAGAACATGCTCACACATGCCATAAAAGTACAAACCTTCAGGTCACTGTGTGTCTTGTTACATACATAACCCCAGATGATTTTATAAAAACCCTATTATGCTTGGAAAGCAAAGGTTTTATGCACAGACACCCTACGTATCTTTGAGGCAATGGAGGATTAAGTGACTTGCCCAAGATGTTTATGTTTATTTTATTTGCTTACCCGCCTTTCGCATGTGCAGCAGGGCAGGGTACAAAAATGAAAAACAAGACTAAAAGAATGAAAAAGAAAACTCCATGAAATCATAAGACAGTTAAAACACACGGGGGTAGGGAAAGATAGTAGAGTCAGGGAATAGGTGCGTCAAATGAGGCAGTAAATAAATGCGTCTCGAGAAGGGCTTTAAATTTGTTATAAGAGGGTTCTAGTCTGAGGGCAGGAGGAAGAGAATTCCAGGAGGCTGGAGCTAGGAAATAGAATGCAGAGGAGCGGGTGGCTGATAGCCAGGCTTGGGAGGCGGAGGGAAGATGTCATTGGTTAACGTGTATAGTACGGAGAGCCCGGTGTGAGGGGTGGAGAAGCAGGAAATCAGCAAGGTGGCGAGGAGAATCAGAGTGCAGTGAGTAATTTTACCGAAAGCCAATGCTAGTGAACGAGGAGCGGAGTGACATGTTCATGACGGGAAGCACAGGCAAGGATGCAGACTGCTGTATTTTCGATGAGTTGGATTCGTTGCAACTAACATTGAGAAAGGCCAAGGTACTCGGTGTTATAATAATCAATCTTGGCCACAGATCACAAGGCCAGCGGTGGGATTTGAACCCTGCGTCTCACTCCACTACTCCAGCCATTAGGCTACTTCTCCATTTCATTTCCTTTCTAGGGTTTTAGGTCTAACTATCCTTTATTGTATCCTCTTCTGCTTTTTTCCTGAGTGCTCATGCCATGTGGAAGCCCCTTCAAAAGCGTCTGAGTGTTCCAGCAGAGGTTGGTGGCCAGTGGATCGGTGTGTGCATGTGAGTGTAGCCTGCAGACAAGTGATAACCCTTTTGGAGGTGGAAATGTATAGTGCTGCCTCCTATCTTGCTTTGCTCTTCCCAGGGCTGGCACTACATTAGATGAACTAGACAATTGCCTAGAGCATTGGCCCTCCAGAGGTGCCCATTGCTGCTGCTGATGGCCCTCTTGGGACTTGCAGCAGCGGAAATGGCTGCAAACAGCCCCATGGTGCCGAAGTTGTATGTTAAGCGCTGTGGGGCTGTTTGCTTCTGCTCCCTCGAACCTCCTAATGCTGACTTCCTGTTTGCAGACAGGAAGTTGGCATTGGCCAGTCCGAGGGGTGGAAGCAAAGAGCCCCGCGGTGCTAGAGTTGTAAGATAAGCGCCCCAGGGCTGTTTGCTGCCATTGCCACTGCTGGAGGTCCCAGAGAGGGGAGGCAGCGTGATGGCAATGGGTGCCAAGGGGGGGGGGGGCACAAGGGATGAGGTTCACCTAGGGCACCTCCTTTTGCTGGCCCTGGCTCTTCCCGTGGAGCGAACTTCCTCTCTGATTCTCCTTTAACTCTTAGAAGCTCACCACAGTGGAAAAGAAGGCACCTGAGGAGACGCCATCAGCACTGCTACAGGGAACATCGACCTCACAAGGATGGCAATCAACAAGCATTTTTTCTCAAAACTGTGAAGAAAAATAGAATGTTTTGCTTGCATGTTAGCATCTGAATCTTTTGTGGTAGGTTTAGTGATCTGTAAGCGTGATGGGCTTGCGTGCAGGAGTCTGGATGCATTCTGTGTGCATGTGAAAAAGGATGTGGGATGACTGACAAAGACGCCTATATGGTTAATGAGGCCGGTAACATGCTTGTGCAGCTGGGAGGCTCTGCCAGGGTGCTTTTAAAAATCCAAGGGCAAGTGAACTGTGGTGTAGAAACCAGTCTGGTCTTTTTAAAAGCATCGGGAAAGGCTGCTGAAATGATAGCAGTTTTGGAAGACACTTATACGTGCTTCCCTTCACGGCTGTGAGTCCCCCAAAGTTTTGGATGTTCTGCTCTGGATGTGCAGATTCTTCCTAGATGCCCCTTCAAAAGTTCCACTTTACGTGTGTAAATCAGTTCGCGACTCCATTCACATTTCACCCTGACTCTTCCCTTGAGCAGATGTACTCTACAAGTAGGCACCAAATTGTGCAAGAGGCTTTTTGCATATGGAAAAGATTTATGAAATTACCTCCTACAAATCCATGCACTGTAAAAGCCCCCGAGTGCTTTTAGCAGGGCAGAGGGCAATTTTCCAACAAGAAATTTTATCTGGGCAAATGTCTTTGAAAATATTGCTTTGTGGATATTATAAGCCCTTTCCACACGTAAAATGCCGATTTACCTGCACAAAAGGCCTCACATAAAATTAGATCAAGCCTTAAAATACGTGTGGTGTAAGTATTTGTAGAGTAGGCATGCTTGGAGGAGGAATTTGGGTGGAGCATGGGGGGGTCATGATTTATGGGCATATTTTATGAAACACACACATGCAACCATTCTTTATATGCTGAGAATGTCCACAATTGAGATACTAGCATACACCTGCAGAAATAGTATTTTATAAAGACATATAGGTTCCTATGTGTTTTTATGAAATGTAGGCTAACTATAGACACTTTCTCCAGGGCCAACCCAACCATTAGTAAGGTTACCAGGTATCCTCGATTTATCCTAGCTTCAGAGAACAAAGGAGGCAGCCAAGAGCTGCAGGATTATAGCAACAAGTGAAGCAGAGAGTGGTGGGCCCCAGAGCAGAGAGGAGGCAGAGGAACTGCAGGACCACCAGGGTGATGTTGGAAGTAGGTCAGTAATAGATAGCTTGAAGATGGGAATAAACTTCCAAAGAATTCAAACACAGCTACAAAGTCTTGAATGCAAATGGTGAAAAACAACCACCAGAGAAGACCAAACAAATTACATGAAGCTACTATACAACTACCGCTCTGCAACCAATAATGCCAAGCGTGAATACCACACAAAGCTAACAAACAACTCTCTCAATCGACCAAGAGAACTCTTCGACATCATTAACGACTTACAAGACCACCCAGCAACTCCAACATAGATCACAGCATCACACCACAACAACTGGCCTCCCACTACAAACAATGCCACCATCAACCCACTCCCAACCTCGCTGCCCCCCTACCCAGACCCACGACACTGTCACATGGTCCACCTTTGAAACAGTCGGCAGAGAAAACATCAAAGACATCATCTCATCACTCAACACGACCACATCTCTTCTTGATCCATGCCCAGTGTGCTGGATCAAAGCAGCAAAAAAAGAACTCAGTCCTATGCTCACAAAAATCACACAATCAGTGCTCCAACAAGGAAAAATGCTAGAATGCTTTAAAACCTCTCCTCCATTTGCCCCACAGAAGCCTGACCTCGAGCCCTGCAGACCCAGCATCCTACCAACCAATTTCTGGCCTCCCCTTCATAACTAAAATCGTTGAGAAGGCCATCCAGCAAAACCTCAAGACCATATCAACAGAAACAACTTCCTTGACCCCCAGCAACATAGTTTCTGCCCCCTGCATGGAGTAGAAACACTGATGATATCCTTCAGCAATACCCTGATAAAGGACATCCAAAATTTCTCTGCTCCCTGCCTCACAAAGCTAATCACCTCAAAACACACAACAAGACCAAGAAGATCTAACAATCAGAACCTACTGAATATTCACCCACTCGAGACCAAAACGACAAAACAAACCAGTAACAGAGCATTCTCCATTTTCGCTCCATCATTATGGAATTCACTACCAGAAAACATAAGAGCAGCAAAATCCATTACAGAACTAAAAAGGTCACTCAAAACATATCTCTTCATTGAATACTATGGACTCAATGACATTACTTAATCTCAATTAACACAACCTACCCCCCCTGACTGCTCAGATCACTCTTGCACTTCACCCTACTCGTATGCAATATCTGCCTCTCTAAGGTCTTAATTTATATCTTTCTTCAGTTATCCCCATATTTATCTCCAAGTTGGCCTCCCCTTGTTTAATGTAAAAATTATTCTTATGTAATTGTTATGTTGTTCATTGTAAACCGTTTTGGACAAAGGTGGTATAGAAAAATTGTTAAATAAATAAAATAAATTTAAAAAAAGGATTCCTCCTAATTTTCCTAGATGTCTCAAGCTGCTTTTGACATTGTCAACCAGAGCATCCTCCTCCAATGCCTTCGGACCACTAGAATCCAAAGCACAGTTCACCAATGGTTCCATTCCTACCTAATCTCCAACAGCTCACTTCCAAACCACATATAATAAAACAACTAGAGCTATCTGCTACAAGGCCAAAACTCTGCAACACCTCCACCCACTCCTAGAACAATCTGACTTCTGCTCAGATCTCCAAGCCTTGATTCTGCCACATCTAGACTACTGCAACTCCATCTTCCAAGGCTTACCAAAATCCATCCTACTCCTGCTTCGCACTGCTCGCCACATAGCAGCACACATCCTCCAGGGAGCCACAAAGCATGATCACATCATGCTCATCCTCAAACAGCTCCAGTGACTCCCACTCCCCAGTCAGATAAAATACAAATCCATCTTTCTAACACACAAAGTCATCCACAGCCATCCCATCATACATCTCCACAGTCTACTCAAACCCCCCCAGCCCAACAGAACCAAAAGATCATACACAATAAACAAACTTATTATCCCCCACACCAAAAGAAACTATAGCCAATAAGCATGTGGAAGAGTCTTTGAGTTCTATGCACCATCCATATGAAACAAACTTTCAGATATAATACAAAATATAACTGACCTCCGCACCTTTTGCAAACACCTAAAGATCCTCTTATTCGTTGAACATTTTAGCCCAACAACCTAACTCCAACCCACTGACACCACTCATTCCCTAACAACCCACCCCCAAACCTACCAGATGTGTTCACTTCCCACCCCCCTAAGAACTACCCACCCCAATACAATCACCATACCACTCCCATAAGCCACCATGCTGTACACAGTTAACTGGTACTGTACATAGTTAATGTGCACTGTGTGCTGCCTGCAATATGTTCCTGTACATAGTTAATTGTTCTATGTAACTTCTGTTCTTTTGTTCTATGTACACTGCTTTGACCTGGTGAAAAGTGGTATATAAACCCTGCTAAATAAATAAATAAAATAAATAGGAGGGAAAGAAGGGCAGAGTAAGGAACAATGGAACAAGGGCCAGAAGAGGAAGTATTGGAATTAGAGAGGGTTAACTAAAGGAAAGAAGGGTAGCAGCAATGGAAAAGGATTGGAAAGATTACAGAGGAGGAAGGGGTGACTAAACTGGGGTGAAGGTGATAGAACTCAGGCAGGGAGGAATCAAATTGGTGCTGAGGAAATAAGCATTTGGAGGAGACAGAGAGTAACGGGCAGGGATAATGGAAATGGGTGGGAAGGGGGGCAGTATAGAAAGGTGAGGAAGCAGATAATTGCACTGAGACAGAGGAAAGCTGCATGGGATCGTTGGAGAAGAGCAAGAGGAGGATGAGTTTATATTAAGCAAGAGCGATGAGAGCAAGGAGAGAGCAAGAATAAGAATGCTGAGAGAGGAATGGAAGAAGAGAGGGCGTAAGAGAGGAAAGAGCAAGATTGGTGGAGAAGAGTAGGAATAGAGAGAAAGACGTGAGATTGAGAGGAAGGTCTACGCGTTGAGAGAACGAGAGGAGAAAACAAGAGTTAAGGAAGAGAGCAAGAGGGAGTGAAAATAATGCGGGGGAAGGAAAGGGAGAGGAGTGCTTAGGAGGGGAAAGAGGTGACAGGAAGGAGCAAGAGAGCAATGGTGAAGGATGGAGAGGAAGTGGGAGGGTTGAGTGAGGAAGGGTGAAAAGAGAAAGCATTGTAAAGGAGCTCGGTAGAGAGGAGGGAAAGAAAGTGTTTAGCAAGGAAGCAAAGTGAAGAGAGGGTATGAGGGAGACAGAAAGGTCTTATCTGAAGGAAGAGGATCGGGGATAGAGGGAGATGACTGGCATGAGGGAGGCTAAGGGAAATAGGATCTGGACTAGGAAAAGAAGATGCAAAGGGTTAAAGGACCTGAGGAGGAGGAGAGAGAGAAAGCAGGAGATGGAGAAGGAAAGGACTGGGGATGGGGAGGCACAGAGCACTTTAGAAAGGAGATGGACGGTGGGGATAGAAGGAAATTACGTAGACTGAAGGAGATGATGAATATAAAAGAGACCAGGGGAAAGAGGGCAGAAATGTAGGAAGAGGAGCAGACAGAAAGAATAGGATGAGGAGCCAAGGAAGAAGATTCCAAAAAGAAAAGGAGGAAGAAAGAGAGATTGAACTATCTGCTGCTGAAAGAAAAGATAGAACTGAAACATAAAAGAGACAGATGAAAAATAAAAAAGGAATAGTGAATTAAAAAGAAAGACACTGGGCCAGAGACAGAATAGTCATTAAGGAGAGAGTAACTCCAATGGAGACAGGAAAAAAGAGGAAGAGAGGAAATCTGTGCTAATTTCAGGATGGGCACAAGTCAAAAGCTCCCAGGTACCTATTTGGAGAGAAGAAGGCGCCCAGCTGTTTTCCGTGCCTTGGGGCAACTGAAGGTATAAACTGCCGCTGACATCCTCACACCTGGGAATTGCTTTTATTATTTCTGTTTAGTGTAATATAATTCTCTCCAAACACATTCATGTCAGTTGTTTGCCAAAGGGCCAATTGCATAAAATTGGCCTTGGGGCTAATAACGTGGGCTAATGATACCAGTGCAAGCTTTTACCGAACAACCTCCATAGAGAGCAATCTTTAAAGTTATATACCTGGATAAATTGAAAATTGCCTGAAAATTGCCCTCCTTCCTGTAATCTAATTTCATTTCAAAATATATACTATCACTTTTCCAACGGAAATTATCCAAACTGTGTGCGGATTTCCAGAGCGCGTGCACTTTGAGCTGAGTTAAAAGAGGTGCTGCTGGGGCGAAGAGGCTCTTAGACAGTCAGGAGTACAGGATTTTCAAAAGTACATGTATCTGAGCTATTGAAATTCTCTAGGAAAAACTAAACAAACCCGGTAGTTTCTCTTTGCAAATTAGCTAAACATACATAGAATAAAAGTATGCATGAAACGTTTAGCCACATGGGCTACTGAAAAATTCCTTTTCTAGTAAGAGCGAACCTGGAGCCTTTGCAAGCTGTGATACCTTTCATAGGACCAGTGAACATGATGTAAAGGAGCTGTTCAGACCTCGCAGCTCCCTTTTTCAGATGGAAAGTGGTCTGAACAGAGAGAGAAACAGAAGGAGGGAAAAAGAAAGACAGGGCAACAGAGGCAGATAGAAAGGTTAAGAGAAAAGAAAGAGAAATAGAAGCCAAGAAAGACAAGCGGAAAACAATAGCGATAAGAGGCAGAGAGCAAGAGAGCTCTAGGAACATCTTTGCAGGCAGCGTATGCCTCCTCTTTTGAAGATGTGCAGCGTGGGAGAGGAGAAAGCTGGGGGAAGCACCAGCTCAGCTTCTAGAAGTCAGTCAATCTCGTGCAAGTGCCTCTTTTACTTGTTTTCACACTCATTTTCTTCTTTCTGTTCCAGAAGTGAGTTTTATATCACCAAATATTGGATGATTTTGTTAAACCTGATTTTTCAGAACCTTTGTATTTTGTTGTAGCCTGCGTTGATGCTGAGATAAGACCAAGGGACTGAACAGCTCCTGTCTCTCCCAGCAGGGGGGCACTGTAAGGAATAGTACAGGCAGACTGGCTGTTAAGGAGCTCAGAGCTCCTACAGTCCCAGTCTCACCTAGTAGGAGATGGTGTAGGGAACAGAGCGTGAGCACTGACTGTGGGGTATCTCTCTGGCCCTGCAGTCCTGTTCTCTCCCAACAGGAGGCACTATAGATAATTATTATTTGAACCCACTGGGAGCACAGCAAGCTGAGAGATCTCCGTAGATTAGAGGCAGTGAGGCCACTGCTCAAGCTCTTTAAAGAACCAGAGGGTGCAGATGACTGGGAGGGCTCTACTGCTGATTACAGGTTGACAACTATTTGCACTAAAGGACAAATTTATTGTTATTCTTGTTCTGGCTTTTATGTTCTCAATCATTCTGCATACATTTTAGAAATATATTAGAACATATATAAATTATGTCAGCTATTTTCTCTACTGAAAACATTGCCTGGCTGTATGAAGGAGGAGATAAAAAAGAAAGCACTATGAATGACAGGAAGGTGGTGATTTGAATAACATGCAGTGATTCAGAAGTGGAAATTTTTCTTTGCTACCTGGAAAGTCCTTACTCACAAGGGAGAGATTTAGTCAGACGGCTCCTTCAATTAATCAAGGACTGTCTTTATGCCGACCTCCTTTCCCAGGGGCAGTGGTTATCTCTGCCTCTCTCTCTCTCTTTCCCCCTTTTCCTCTGTTCATCTCTCTCTTTGCCTTCCTCAGTTTCTCTATTCCTTCCCTATCCATCCCTTTCTCTCTCCCATTCCCACTGCTTTCCCTCTCTTGATATTCTTCCCACCATATTTTTGTGTCCTCTTTCCCTGGTTTCTTTCCACCTGTCTTTCTCTTTATCTCACTATCCTTCTCACTTCTTTCTTCTTCTTTCATTGTTTCACTCTCTGCTTCCTCTCTCTCCTTTGCTGCTTTTCTCCTCAAGCTTTATCTTCTTTTGCCACTTTTATTATCCATCTTATACCATCCCTCTCTCTGCCATCACTCTTACTCCTTTTCTCCATTCTTTGCCCATCCCTTTTTCTGCTTCTCTGTCTCATCTCCCTCTAGGCCTCTCTTCCTTTCATACTTTGTCTTTATTTGCTCTTTTTCACTCTGCTTTATGTTATGAATGGAGGACAAAATGGTTGACCACATCACTGCATCTCTGAGAAGCAAAGCAAGCTCTTTTCATTATGGATTTCTAGTTTCAAATTTTCTTTGAAAAAAAAAAAGAATTACAAGTTGGTCAACTCAGTGGGTTAAAAGTGGCACCTACTCTTCAGCATGTCTGAAATGACCAAGGGCCACATGGGGACCCTGCTATCAACACCTTTTCCACTAATGCTTACGGTTGTTCCATCAGCTGCCTCTCCATCATGGCTCCTCCGTTGCTATTGACCACTTCATGCATATTGGACTGAGTCAACTCCTGCCTGCTGCTGTGCTCACTCTGAAGTATATCTTGTGGGAAAGGACTCATACAACCATGCAATCCCACTGAGGCCGACAGGGTTGTGTGTGCGGGGGTCATCATAGGCAAGGAGGGTGGAAGAGCTCTCAATTGGTAACCGACCAGTGGCACAGGAGGTTGGAAGGACTGATTGTATCTCAGTCCTACCATCCCATCACAGCCCCAAATCATCTCAGGAGACCAGTGTCTTGCTCTGTTTTGTGGGGTGTGGTTCTTCTGGGGCACTGTAGTGGTGTTTGCAGTGGTGATAACACTGCCTCTTGTTTTAAAGCTGCTGTTGCCAAAATTATAACTGCTTCCAGTCTTTACCATCATGGAGCTGGTGCTGTCTGCAGTAATGGGATCTTCAGAATCTACCTTCTCTTTTGATGGTGATGCTGGGTGCATGTTGCTGTCCATCAGATGAACAGTTCTCTTTTTGACTTCTTCATGCCCATTAGCCAGTAGAGATCTACTGGACTCCATTAGACTCATTTTGGTGAGATCCTGTGACTCAGTTCTTATTGACGTAGCATGTCCTTTCTGACCTTGGAAAGGACCGTTGATTATGTTGCTCTGATTTTCTCCACAGGGCAACTTATTGAACTCAGTACCTTTCTCAGGTAAACTGTTCATTGTCCTGTTTGACTCCATCTTGTTTTTCATTTCAGCATCCACAGTGACATTACTCAGTACCTTGTCTTTGATCTTTGGACTTTGCAATGAAAGAGATTCCAGGCTCTTCAGGCATTCACTTGCCAAGAACTCCATCTCCAGTACTTCAGCTGCTGCCAGAATGCTACTGAGGTCCTCCACCCTGGCCTCTAGACTCTCTGTGTAGGAGTATTCCAAGATTTGCTGAAAGATCTTGCCTGTGACGAAATCCAGGCTGTAGTGCTTAGTGTGATCTTGGGCCCTGTTGCTATGACCTTGGAAGAGGGTTTGGAACTTTCTGCTGGCACATGCCAGGACCAAGCTATGTGCACAGAACTCCTGATGGCCCACCTTGATATGCACATCGCAGAGCATCCGTGAAAGTCTCATCTCATTGGCTTTCTGCAACAGCAGGCTTGAATGGTATGGATTCCACAGCTTCACTTGGGTCATATTCCTTAAGAAGTTCTTCAAACAACCCCTTTGACCTCAGCTACGACATATCGCTGTCCTGCTAAAATAAAAAAGCAAGTTGATTAATTAAATATAAAAAGGGTTCAAAAAATAAAATACACAGTTAAGAGTCAGAACCACATTACCATTTCAAATCAACCAGTGGAGAGAGTAGAATTCCACAAAGACAAGTTCAGCCTATAGCTAGAATCCAGTTACTAAAAAATGTTTGCTGCCATAGTTAACTAGTGTCCAGATATTCATTGCCATATCCAGATGGCAGCTGACCCCTAACATCCAGATACTGCAGTCAGCACCAATTCTATCCACAAAGTGGCAATATTCAGTTGCTATCTGAAAAGGCAAGCCACCTAGCACTTCGGACAGCTTTTCTGTTGTCCTAGGTTACAGAAATTTGTTCTCGATAGCAGCGAAAAATGCCACAATGAAGATATGTGCCAGCTCTGCCCACATAGTGCCAAGGCAGTCAGGGGAGAATATTAAGAGGCACCGTTCAGACTGTGCCGCTGACTATTCCTCTCAATGAGATTTATCCAGTTAGAATGTGAATATGTCTTTCTGAATATTGAGCACGTAGACTCCAACCCTGCTGGCTGATGCGTGAGTTATAACTGTTCTGGTGATAGGAGCTTAAATTAGGGATGGGACAGAGTGGTGGTAAAGAACTATTCCCCAACCCATATCCTTTGCACCCAGAATAAAAAAGAAAAAAATCCAATCTGCCTGGAGAAGGAAATCCACTTTTCCTGATGGTCATTGACTTTTGATTTGACTCACAGAAAGGTGTGGGTAAAGTGCTAGGACATTGCATTATCAGTAGTAAGAGAAATGACCAATTACTGGAGACGTTTCTGGAGTTATGAGGAAATATACATGCTTTCTCCTCCTCCCATGTATCTTCACCCCGTCCCCATAGCATGACCCACATCAGAGGAAGTCATGGCACTGTGGACTATATACAGTACACTCAAGGCTTGTCTTGCTCAGTCAAAAGTGAGCATGAAGACAAAGAGTCAGGGATGCCCTTATGCTGGTAGACTATGGGGTATGTTTACTAAACAGCGCTAATGTCGCAGCAGCGACGTTATCGCGCGATAATGGTGCATTACCGTGCGATAACGTCACGTATCGCGCGATAATGTCTCCGGCGGCGTTAAGGTGCACAGAGGGTGGAGTAAGGCTCCCCAGAGGGAAGAGATAAGGGGGTCAATGGGCGGAGAGTGGGCAGGGAGAGGCCCCAGGCACACTAACCCTGTGAAATCAGGATCTGAAAATTAACGCCTGTAAAAGCCTTGCGCTAGAGGCACATTTGCAGGAGAGAGAAACCAGTTCAGTCAGCAATGTACAACAAAGGCAGGGAGACCCAGATAAGTGATAGTAGTGATACAAGTGCAGTAACAAAACATGCAAAAACCAGAGAGATAATGACCAGAACCAAAATAGAAATACAAAACACCGAGCTCTCCAATAGAAAAAAACATTGATAAATGGTAATCAACACTACCATAAAGAATAAGAAGGAAGATGTCACTTTTGGAAGGGTCAATTCTGATTCCCCCTACAAAGTGAATGTTCCAACATTGATAGTGTTGAGGAGGATTTGCTGTGGTATACATTGGGCAGCTTGCTTATGTGGCTTTCACATGTGCAGCAACAGCAGAGTGGCCACGTAGGAAAGGGCACTATGGTGATGGTGTAGATGGGGTACAGGGGGCTGCAGGCGGCACATGCAGTGGGCCAGCTGGGGCACAGTGTGGACTAGGCAGATGCCTACCTGTCACATAGGAATGCAGAAACTGAAAAGCAGCAAGACAGCAACTGACCAGGGTCCAACATGGCCACGAGTGTCCCAGGGGACAGTACCCAGCAGGTACCCCCAAGGGCACAGAACATTGGCAGGCAGTGCCAGGGGGACGTGCTAATGTCCATGTCAGCACCCTTACCCCATATCACACACCATAGGCAGCTGCCTACCGGCACATTGGATGGCCTGGGACTGCACAGCACCAGCACCACCGGCATAAGGGCATGTCAGCATGGTGGCGGAGGGGTGCTGGTGGTGGAGGGGGCAGTGGCATCTGCCCATAGCAGGCCAAGGCCAAGCCCTGTTTAGGTGGGTGCCATGTACTGCAAAAGACAAGGTCTGTCTGACAAACAGTAATGGTATCCCCAGGGAATGACCTGCCTCTGTGGCAATGGTTTGGTGCAGTACACACAGCCAATGTGTTCAGGGACAGAAGGTCAAAGGGTCAATTCCCAGCTGTGGCTCCTGCAGACCATGTCCCTATATTTTACCCAGTACTAAACTGTGGTAATAAAGAAGGAACCTTTATTGCAGATAAAAAAATACACCATAAACGCCTATATTTTACCCTACAGAGCACATACACCATAAACATGTGCAATTCCTAGAGCAGAGTTTCCCAACTGCAGTTCTGGAGAGCCAAACACCATTCAGGTTTCATGCTGTCCCTAAGAAATATGCCTGTGATGCATTTGTATGCAGCGCCCCCATTGTATGCAAATGTATCCATGCATATTCATTAGGGACAGCATGGAAACCTGAACCGTGTTTGGCTCACCAGGACCGGAGTTGGGAACCTCTGTCCTAGAGCAGCGGCTAACAGGGGCACAAACACCCACAGGCTCCACTATCCAACGGCTCATGGAGAGTCAGGATGTTGGGCCCTGCGCGGAGCAGCATCTACCAATACTAGCACCTGCATACCTTAGCAATGCTGTTTTACACTTGGAAAAACATTCCACATATATCTGAAGGTTGCTATGATTAATGTCAGATAACAAATCCTAAGTTAAACACAATTTATTGACAGAGATTCATCATAGCAACCTTTCTGATATCTGTGGAGTGTGTTTCAGTTTTTGTTTCTGACAGTGTTTACCACCCCAGGGAGTGACCCTAACAGTATTGAGTACCATAGCAATGCCTGCACTGTGCCCAGGACTGGTGTGGCGGCCAGGGCTGCAAACCACCTTTATATCTGCACAATGCTGAAATAGGTGTGGGAGTGTGTGTATGTCTATCCAGTGTTTTGTGGCTGCCTACACCTTACTGAGCCCACAATGCTTGCACTGTTTCCAGTGTTAGCCTGCCAATGTGCATAATGAGGAGCATGGTACTGTGGGTATGGCCCGGACAGGGCGGCCTGGGCAGGCTGCATCTGCACAGGGCATAGGGCAATGGCTGAGACATTGTACTGCCCGACCACCACCTGCACGGACAGGGTGGCCACAGCATGTCATGCTGGGGGGGTCACTCTCACCCTGACTGAGCAGTGACCATGGTATGGCTAGGTTCCCAATAGTACTATGCAGTATTTCTCTCATGTGATATCCAGGAGTTCCCTTTTCTGGGCCCCAATCACTGACATACCTGCGTGGTGTGTGTGTGTGCTCACATCCTATTTTTGGGTGCACACATTTCCTCCAGGAACATGCACTATGTACTAGCTAGCAGACTGTCTGCAGTTAGCACGTGTATGGCTGGAACACCTTGCAGCGTGCAGCGGTTGGAGACTGACTGTGCCCTCTGCTGGTGAATGTCAGATAGTGGTGGGGGGCACCTGAGCTTTTCCAGGCCTACTGCCAGTGCCCTATGTGATGTGTACAGATCGACATTGACTGCCCTGTAAGGTGCCTATTCCCCAGCATGATTTGGGTTGATGTCCCCTCTACTGCCACCATTGCAGAGATGTAGAATGTGGATCTGTTAGTGAGAGATCCTGTCCCCCACCCTGACCCACAGAGGGCAGGTTGGGTGGTGCTACATAATCCGCTTTTGGGTCCAAATACCACCCTTCGCTTATAACATGTGACCATGGCAACCACACAGGATATGCACTATTCTGGGTGCATCATAGTCCACAAGGGCTAGACATGACTGGGAAATACAGATGGACACAGGTTTATCCTAGGTGCGTCTGCAAGGACTACCTATCACACACTGGCACTGATGGGGACCTGCAGCACAGCCTATCTCAGCCATGCCATGTGCTGTGGACCTGGTGCTGGGCGCCCCACCTCACCCTCAGGGTGAGCACAGGAACCACACAATGTCACGGTCTGTAGTTACTCTGTGCCAGTAGCACACACGGTCAGTTTCCCCTACCAGGCCGGGGTGCTATAGAGGCGCATACTCCATCTTGTGATCAGATGTAGGCTGCTGATCGGCATATGCAGTGCATCATGGGTACGGGTGGATTTGCCCTATCCTGGTAACCACAGCAGACAGTTTGTGTGGTGACCTGCAGTCTTTCTGTAGCCAGCCAGCGGTGGGTTAGATGCTATAGAGCTGTAGCCCACTGGTACTTCAATGACTGCAAAGGCAGAGGTCATGGGTTTGATGCCACAGTGGTGTTATTTAATAGGGCTGTCTGAGGCGTTTCCTTTTAATTTAAATCAGTGCTGCCAGCAGAAACACCCTCACAGAGCCGTAGCCTAAGGTGCCTCATAAGGCGCCCTATACAGCACCCTATAACACGCCCTATAAGGCGCCCTATAAAGTGCCCTATAGGGCACATTATAACGTACCTTGGCGGACAGGGCACTTTATAATGTGCCCTATGGAGTGCCTTATAGGGCGCCTTATGCGGCACCTTAGGTTACGGCACTGTGAGGGTGTTTTTGCTGGCAGCACTGATTTAAATTAAAAAAGGAAATGCCTCAGACAGCACTAATTTAAATTACAAAAAGGAAATGCCTCAGACAGCCTTTTTACATAACACCACTGCAGGATTGAACCCATGACCTCTGCCTCCACAGTCATTGCAATAACCAGTGGGCTACATCTTTATAGCTTCTAATACTGCGCTGGCATGAACTTAGGGTTAACGCACGTTAACGTGCCATGGCGCCCACTATCACACGATACTGTTTCCTTGCAACCTTACCTCCGGACCATCCACTACCTTATATGACATTCTTCACATTAACACTGCAACTAGCGCCGGTAACATTAAGACGGTTTAGTAAACATACCCCTATATCTGGGGCCTCATGTACGTATCATGACTATGGCTTGTTCATGATGACTCTTTGTCTTTTTGCCCCTTATAGGCTTTCTACTTGTTGAATTTGTACAGAATGGAACCAGTAGATTAGAGTCACAAACCACAACTGTGTGTTTCTCCCAGATCAATCTTGAACTTGTGATCCAGGGCAGGTCTTGAACCCATTGTAGATGTCCTTTTTCTGCAGAATCTCAGAAAACTGCCCAGTCATCGAATCTTGCATTCCTATGCTGCTTCTCTCTCTGTCTTCTTGCCACTTCTCTTGCAGGCCGGGCCTCATTTTCCATCCTGGATCCAGCTGTTTTGACTTTTTTTTATTTTATTTTTATTTAAAAGTTTTCTATACTGCCTTATCAGTCAGTCAAAGCAGTTTATAACATAACAATTACATCAAAACAGTAATTAACTATGTACAGGGTAACCAGTTGAGCTTGCTAACATTCAATGGCTATTTACATTTAGTGGTGAGGGCGAATATCTACTACTGCCATGGACTAAGCCACCTCTCTCCCTCCCTGCCACTGAGGCTTGGTTGACTATCTCTCTCCCGTCTACCCACTGTGGACTGGGCCACCCTTCTTTCTGTCTTTCTCCTTTCCTCCATCTCACTAGGCCAATTTTCTCCCTCCCCCCATCTGCAACAGACCAAACTACCTCTCTCCCTTCCACCTTCTGCAGAATTAGCCAGCTCTCCTCCCTC
Organism: Ichthyophis bannanicus; assembly: GCA_033557465.1. Lineage (NCBI taxonomy): Eukaryota > Metazoa > Chordata > Amphibia > Gymnophiona > Ichthyophiidae > Ichthyophis > Ichthyophis bannanicus. The sequence goes on from CM066044.1 coordinate 260,174,959, forward strand.
CTTCCCTTCTTCTACTGCACCAGGATTGGGCCACATTTCTTTTCCCATCACTTCTTCAACTCCATCCCTTTTTTCCTGTTTACCCATCATGGATACCTGGGACAATCTCATTTGCACAGACAAAAAAAACTTGATGCAAAAAAATCAGTCATTGTGATAAAGGAGAAAAATAGAATGGCATTCGTACTAGAAGTGCCAATAGCAAGTGACTTTTCTGCACTACATGTGGAGAGAGAGAAGATCCGCAAGTATCAAGAAATGCAGTCAGAGACCAAGAAAAGGCAGCAGAAAGATACAGAAATTGTCCCAATTGTCCTGGGCGCCACTGACCTGATTAAAAATAATTTCCAAGTGCATCTCGATATAATGCTGTGCTTTTTACACCTAAGAACATAAGATATGCCATTCTGGGTCAGACCAAGGTCCATCAAGCCCAGTATCCTGTTTCCAACAGTGGCCAATCTAGGTCATACGTACCTAGCAGTTTCCCCAAGGGACAGAGGTTCCACAATGCTTGTAGTGGGTCAAGCATTGATATCCTGGGTCCCTTCTAAATAATGGTTTATGGACCTTTCCTCCAGGAACTTATCCAATCCTTTTTTAAACCCAGCTACACAAACATCCTCTGGTAACAAATTCCAGAGTTTGTTTACACATTGAGTGAAAAAATATTTTCTTCTATTAGTCTTAAATAGTTTACCCTGTAGCTTCATTGCATGTCCCCTAATCTTTCTATATTCTGATAAGGTAAACAATCAATCAACGTTTACCCGTTCCACTCCGTTCATTAATTTATAGACTTCTATCATATCACCCCTCAGCCGTCTCTTTTCCAGGTTAAAGAGCCCTAACCTTTTTAGCCTTTCTTCATAGGAGTATCCTTCCATCCCCTTTACCATTTTGGTGGCTCTTCTCTGAACCTTTTCTAATAACGCTATATCCTTTTTAAGATACGGCGACCAGAACTGCACACAATATTCAAGGTGTGGTCTCACCATGGAACGATATAGAGGCATTATAATATCTTTTGTTTTATTTTCCATTCCTTTCCTTATGATACCTAGCATTCTATTTGCTCTCTTGGCTGCCGCTGCACACTGGGCCGAGGGTTTTAACATGTTATCCACAATGACACCTAAATCTTTTTCCTGGGTGGTGGCTCCTAATGTGGAACCTTGCATCGTGTAACCATAGTTTGGGTTGTTCTTCTCTAGGTGCATAACTTTGCACTAGTCCACATTAAATTTCATCTGCCATTTTGATGCCCAGTCTTCCAATTTATCAAGATCCTCTTGCAATCTTCCACAATCCTCTTAGGTTTTAACAACTTAAATAGTTTTGTGTCATCTGCAAATTGATAACCTCACTCGTTATTCCCCTTTCCAGGTCATTTATGAATATGTTAAAAAGCAGCGAACCCAGTACAGATCCCTGGGGTACTCCACTATTCACCTTTCTCCATTGGGAAAATTGGCCATTTAGCCCTACCCTCTGCTTTCTATCTTTTAACCAGTTCCTGATCCTTACGGACTCCAGGAGGAAACTCTCTTTGGAACAATGCAAGTGTTGAGATGAGCATTAGCAGTGCATCTGACATTCCAAGATCATCTCCTACTTGGCTTAGAGGAGAGACTCATTTTTATCTTTATTGACTTTTCTCGCCACTCCAGTCTCCTCCCTTCCCCCTCTGCACCCTCACTCACTGCTAATATGACCCTCACCTCCTCACCTATTCTCTGCTTTCACCCCCAGTCTTATACATCCCCAACCTTCTCAACAGGGCCAGTGTTAGACATGTGGGGGTAGAGGCAGCAATTTGGAAGGGGTTCCAGAGCACACCAGCAGGTTGTGCTCTTTGCAGGCTGTGGTATGGGGACCCTGGTTGCACCTCACTGACCCTGCTCCTCATTGTACCTCCTCTATGATCGTTCACTGTCCTTATCATCCCAACCTTCTCTATGCTCCATGTCATAGATGAAACTGTCTTTTCTTGACCAAAATGTCGGCTTATGTTTTGGATTTTGTTTGTAACTGTACAACTTGTTCCTGCTTTGTATGAGATTATCACTGAAAATATTTTTTTCATGAAAATGGCTATGAATATGTCATGAAAAACAAAGGGTTCTGCCTCATCTGTTGTATTATGCCATCCCTGTAGCTCTAAGTTCCGCTATATTCTATCTACATATCTGCTCCCTCTTTCTCTTCTCCTCTGCCATGTTTCTGTCTGCTCTTAGATGCTCAAAATATGAAATCTCTTTATACACACTTGTCTTTTCTTAGCTTATACAGAGCCCTTAAAACCAAGTGAGGACAGAGTATCGAGGAGAAGGTTGTGGTCAACAGTGTCAAAAGCAGAAGAGAGGTCAAGGAGGATGAGGACAGAGTAAAGGCCCTTGGACTTTTCCAGGAACAAGTCACTGGAGACTTTGGCAAGAACCGTTTCAGTAGAGTGTAAAGTACAACAGCCAGATTGTAAAAGATCCAGGAGGGCATGAGAGGAGAGGAAGTCAAGGCAGCGGCGGTGAACCGCACATTCAAGTTGTTTAGAAATGAATGGGAGGAAGAAGATGGGTCGATAATTAGAAGGAAGGATCAAGTGAGGGTTTTTTGAGGAGAAGTATAACTACAGCATGCTTGAAGGCTGCAGGGACAGTTACAGTGGAGAGCAATAGGCTGAGAATATGAGAGATGGAAGGGACGTGGAGGAGATGGGACAGGAGACAGGTGGGGAAAGGATCAGAGGAGCAGGTGGTGAGTTTGGAGGAAGAAAGAAGATGTGCAGTTTCCTCTTCAGAGATCACAGAAAAGGAAGAGAGGGTGGTAGAGGGGGAAAGTTGTGAGTGAAGAGGGGGAAGAGGGGAAGGAGGGGAAGTAGCTGACTTTGCGGGGAATTGGAGGGTGATCTTGTGGATTTTGTCTTGGAAATAGTCAGCCAGGGTTTGGGCAGAAAGGGAGGGAGGGGTCGGAGGCAGAGGCACTTTGAGGAGAGAGCTGAGAGTAGTAAAGAGACGGCCAAAGTCAGAGGCAAGAGAGTTACAGTAGTCAGATTGACATTATAGTCTTGTTTGGCAAGAGCTATGGCTGACTGGAAAGAGACGAGCATAAATTTGAAGTGTAGAGAGTCCGTAAGGGAACAGGATTTAAGCAAAGAATGCACAGCTGAACGGGTACAGGAACGTAGATAGTGAGTAATAGATGAAAGCCAGGGCTGGGGTGCAGTACGCCTCACAGGACGTGTCATGGACGGAGCGAGAGCATCCAGAGCAGAGGAGAGTGCAGCGTTATAGGAAGCTACTGCCTCGTCAACAGACTTAGATGACATAGTGGAGGGAAGAGATGAAGAAACAGTGGAAGAGAGAACCAAAGGATCAATAGCATGAAGACTGGCTGGATTCCACGCTTTTAGAAAAGTAGAAGGAAGTCCAAAAAACTGCCAGCATGGTTTAAAGGTGAGGTCAGCGAGGCTGTTGTTGCCAAAAAAGCATCTTTCAGGAATTGGAAAAAAGAGCCAAATGACAAAAACGGGAAAAGGCACAAGCACTGACAAGTTAAATGCAAGGCATTGATAAGGCAGGCAAAGGGAGAATTTGAGAAGAAGCATGCTGCAGAAGCAAAAACGCGTAATAAAGACTTTCAAGTACATTCATAGCAAAAAAACTGTGAGAGAGTCAGTTGGTCCATTAGATGATAAAGGGGTTAAAGGAGCACTAAGAGGCGACAAGGCAATAGCGGAGAGACTGAATGAATTCTTTGCTTCGGTCTTTACTGAGGAAGATGTGGGGATGTTACCGATTACTGAAGTGGTATTTAAAGGTGTGGAAGAATTGAAGGAAATATGGATACATCGGGAAGATGTCTTACAACTATTAGATAAACTGAAGAGTAGCAAATCACCTGGGCCGGATGGTATACATCCAAGGGTGTTAAAAGAACTGAAATATGAGACTGCAGACCTACTATTAGTAATCTGTGAATTTTCATTAAAATCATCTGTAATACCTGAAGATTGGAGAATGGCCAACATAATGCCAATTTTTAAAAAGGGTTCCAGGGGTGATCCGGGCAACTACAGACTGGTGAGCCTGACGTCAGTACCAGGAAAAATGGTAGAAACCATCATAAAGAACATGTAGATAGTCATGGCTTAATGGGAGACATCCAACATGGCTTTAGACAAGGAAGATCTTGTCTTACTAATCTGTTATGTTTTTTTGAAGGTGTGAATAAACAGGTAGACAAAGGTGAGTTGGTTGATATAGTGTATTTGGACTTTCAGAAAGCCTTTGACAAGGTCCCTCATCAGAGACTTTTGGCAAAACTAAAGAGTCATGGGATAGGAGGTAGTGTACTATTGTGGATCAGGAACTGGTTAAAAGATAGAAAGCAGAGGGTAGGGCTAAATGGCCAATTTTCCCAATGGAGAAAAGTGAATAGTGGTGTACCGCAGGGATCTGTGCTGGGTCCGCTGCTTTTTGAAATATTCATAAATGACCTAGAAAAGGGAATAACGAGTGAAGTTATCATATTTGCAGATGACACAAAACTATTTAAAGTTGTTAAAACCCAAGAGGATTGTGGAAAATTGCAAGAGGATCTTGATAAATTGGAAGACTGGGCCCCAAAATGGCAGAAGAAATTTAATGTGGACAAGTGCAAAGTTATGCACCTAGGGAAGAACAACCCAAACTATGGTTACACGATGCAAGGTTCCACATTAGGACCCACCACCCAGGAAAAAGATTTAGGCGTCATTGTGGATAACATGTTAAAACCCTCGGCCCAGTGTGCAGCGGCGGCCAAGAGAGCAAATAGAATGCTAGATATCATAAGGAAAGGAATGGAAAATAAAACAAAGGGTATTATAATGCCCTGTATCGTTCCATGGTGAGACCGCACCTTGAATATTGTGTGCAATTCTGGTCGCCGTATCTTAAAAAGGATATAGCGTTATTAGAAAAGATACAGAGAAGAGCCTCCAAAATGGTAAAAGGGATGGAAGGATACCCCTATGAAGATAGGCTAAAAAGGTTAGGGCCCTTTAACCTGGAAAAGAGATGTCTGAGGGGAGATATGATAGAAGTCTATAAATTAATGAATGGAGTGGAACGGGTAAACGTAGATCGATTTTTTACGTTATCAGAATATAGAAAAACTAGGGGACATGCAATGAAGCTACAGGGTAAACTAAGCAAATAAGAGAAAATATTTTTTTCACTCAACGTGTAATCAAACTCTGGAATTTGTTACCGGAGGATGTAGTAAAGGCTGCTAGTGTAGCTGGGTTTAAAAAAGGTTTGCGCAAGTTCCTGAAGGAAAGGTCCAGAAACCATTATTAAAAGGGACCCAGGATTTCAATGCTTGACCCAGTACAAGCATTGTGGAACCTGTGTCTTTTGGGGATACTGCTAGGTACGTATGACCTAGATTGGCCACTGTTGGAAACAGGATACTGGGCTTGATAGACTTGATATCTCACCACACAAACACACACACATTTACACATACACACACATCCCCATATCTCACCACACAAATGCACACACATTTACACAGACACACACATCCCATATCTCACCACATAAACACACACACATTTACACATACACACACATCCCCATATCTCACCACACAAACGCACACACATTTACACAGACACACACATCCCATATCTCACCACAAACACACACACATTTACACATACAAACACATCCCCATATCTCACCACACAAACGCACACACACATCCCATATCTCACCACACAAATGCACACACATTTACACATACACACACATCCCCATATCTCACCACACAAACACACACACATTTACACATACACACACACACATCCCATATCTCACCACACAAACACACACATTTACACATACAAACACATCCCATATCTCACCACACAAACACACACACATTTACACATACACACACATCCCCATATCTCACCACACATACGCACACACATTTACACATACAAACACATCCCATATCTCACCACACAAACACACACACATTTACACATACAAACACATCCCATATCTTATCACACAAACACACACACACATTTACACATACAAACACATCCCATATCTCACCACACAAACACACACACATTTACACATACACACACAGCCCCATAAAAAACAACAAACACACACACATTTACACATACAAACACATCCCATATCTCACCACACAAACACACACATTTACACATACAAACACATCCCATATCTCACCACACAAACACACAATTTACACATACACACACATCCCCATATCTCACCACACAAACGCACACACATTTACACAGACACACACATCCCCATATCTCACCACACAAACACACACACATTTACACATACACACACACACATCCCATATCTCACCACACAAACACACACATTTACACATACAAACACATCCCATATCTCACCACACAAACACACACACATTTACACATACACACACATCCCCATATCTCACCACACATACGCACACACATTTACACATACACACACATCCCCATATCTCACCACACATACGCACACACATTTACACATACAAACACATCCCATATCTCACCACACAAACACACAAACACACACACATTTACACATACAAACACATCCCATATCTTATCACACAAACACACACACATTTACACATACAAACACATCCCATATCTCACCACACAAACACACACACATTTACACATACACACACAGCCCCATATCTCACCACAAACACACACACATTTACACATACAAACACATCCCATATCTCACCACACAAACACACACACATTTACACATACAAACACATCCCATATCTCACCACACAAACACACAATTTACACATACACACACATCCCCATATCTCACCACACAAACGCACACACATTTACACAGACACACACATCCCATATCTCACCACAAACACACACACATTTACACATACAAACACATCCCATATCTCACCACACAAATGCACACACATTTACACATACACACACATCCCCATATCTCACCACACAAACACACACACATTTACACATACAAACACATCCCATATCTCACCACACAAACACACACACATTTACACATACACACACATCCCTGAAAGCATGTATATTCGTACGGGGTACCATATACTATTAGACTGAATAAATCTGAGAAAGAGTTAATTTTGTTCAGAACCTTGCTTAGAAATAAAACTTCATATATTAGCTTACTAGGTGAAGGTTTACATAAATAAAGAAAGGGCAGGTTGTACCCCAGCCTCTCTGACTCAGGGATACCAGATAGCAGTCTCAGAGTTATTAACTAAAATACTCTCAGGGTTAGTAATTAGTAGATATCAAGAGGTATTAGCAGTAAACAATTATGTCAATTAGGTCATTCTATATCTTGGATTCCTGTATGTCTCCTTATAATGGCCATGTAACAGTAAATAATTATGTCTCGGACTCCATTTATGGCTCCACACTGACCCACACTGAATAAGTTGACCTACAATATGAAACATACATGACGTATAATGATAAAGTTAAATTATGCTGTATCATCTACAAAAGCCTTATAAATAAAGTGAACCATGACTAAGAAGTTAGAGTAAACAGGGAGAACGTGTGTCTCTCAGTTTCTCTCCACAAAGCTTTGGTGTATTTTCTATAGAACTGTTGTATTTATTGCTGTATTTGATAACCTTCCCATTGTTTGTGAATGTAGTTATTTGTAGCTTCAAGAACCCAGTGAGGTTACTGGTGAGGAGGGAGTTAAGTAAGCTCTTCAATCCCCATATCTCAGCACACAAACACACACACATTTACACATACAAACACATCCCATATCTCACCACACAAACACACACACATTTACACATTCACACACATCCCCATATCTCACCACACAAATGCACACACATTTACACATACACACGCATCCCCATATCTCACCATGCAAACACACACACATTTACACATACACACACATCCCCATATCTCACCACACAAACACACACACATTTACACATACACACACATCCCATACCTCACCACACAAACAAACACACATTTACACATACACACACATCCCCATATCTCACCACACAAACGCACACACATTTACACATACACACGCATCCCCATATCTCACCACGCAAACACACACACATTTACACATACACACACATCCACATATCTCACCACACAAACACACACACATTTACACATACAAACACATCCCATATCTCACCACACAAACACACACACATTTTCACATACAAACACATCCCCATATCTCATCACACAAACACACACATTTACACATACAAACACATCCCATATCTCACCACATAAACACACACATTTACACAGACACACACATCTGCATATCTCACCACACAAACACACACACATTTACACATACACACATCCCCGTATCTCACCACACAAACACACACACATTTACACATACACACACATCCCCGTATCTCACCACACAAACACACACACATTTACACATACAAACACATCCCATATCTCACCACACAAACACACACACATTTACACATACAAACACATCCCCATATCTCACCACACAAACACACACACATTTACACATACAAACACATCCCATATCTCACCACACAAACACACACATTTACACAGACACACAGATCCCCATATCTCACCACATCTCACCACACAAACACACACATTTACACAGACACACGGATCCCCATATCTCACCACATATACCACCTCCAACACCCTCCCCCCACCTTCAATACCTCTTGAAGTTCATACATCCCCCCTCAACGTACACCTAAGATAGACACACATATATACATAATATTTCTGAAACTACCTCTTATAGTTCCTATAGAGGCCATATAAGCCCTTCTGTTGTACCAAAATATATTTTAGCATGACTCTTTCCACCAAGTCCCACAGAGAGTCATCCATGAGTCTGCAAAGAGAAGAGGAAATGTGCCTTTGTTTCAGATGTGGAGAGTAATTTTATAAAGCAGTGCCTAGTTTAAGAACATAAGAAATGTCATACTGGATGATGCCTAGTATCCTGTTTCAAACTGTGGCCCATCCAGGTCACAGATACTTGGGATAATCCCAAAATGTAGATAGGTTCAATGCTACTTCCATCAAGTATAAGCAGTGACTTTTCCCTGGTCTACCTTGTTAAAGGTTTATGGACGTTTCCTCCAGGAACTTATCCAAGCCTTTTATAAACCCAGCTACACTAATCATATTTACTACATCTACTAGCAACAAGATCCACAGCTTAACTATGCGCTAACTAAAAAAATATTTTTTGCTGTTTATTTTAAATGTACTACTCTGTCACTCCTTCACTTGTTTTGCAGCTTGTTGTGCTGTGAGGGCTTGTGTGCATCAGTGATGCTGAGAGCTAAGTTATCGGTAGCTTAACTACTGGCAGGGTGTCCCGAGATGGATAGGTCTCAGCTGAGGTGCCAGATTAAGACAAAGCACCCATCTGACAGCAGTAGAATGGGACGATGTTGGCAGCAGAGGATCACATTTCTGTGACAATGGCAACAGCACTAGAATTACTTGCATGGAAGAAAGGCCCGGCAATCGACTTCTGTATCTTGCCATGAAAACCCAATGGATAGTCAAAACAAAACAAATTGCACTATAGTGCTGGACGATGAACCCTCCCAGGTCAGAAGGCACTCACCTGGCTATTGGGGATGAGCTGAAGACTTTTCAGAGTAAAGCCAGCATTTATATTGTACTTGGATCAAAACCCTCAGGACATCTGGCTGCTGATGTAGCTGCACATAAAATGAGAGTCAGAAGCTGCAAAGACGTCTTACATATTGGGACATGGAACGTACGAAGCATGAACCAAAGGAAGTTGGAGGTGGTCAAGAATGAAATGGAACGTGTACAACTCAATCTATTGGGTGTCAGCGAACTAAAATGAACTGGCATCGGACACTTTGCATCAGATGATCACATGGTCTACTATGCTGGAAATGAGACAAAGAAGAAATGGTGTTGCATTTATAATCAAGAAGAAACTTGTGAGAACTGTAATGAAATACAGTGCAATCAGTGAACGCTTAATTTCTATTTGTCTATGAGGAATGCCCATCAACACAGCTATAATTCAGGTACAATATATCCCTAACAATAGTTGCAGAAGAGGAAGAAGTGGATGAGTTCTATGAACAAGAACAAGCTGAAATTGACACAACATGCAAATAGGATATCCTGATAGTCATGGGTGACTGGAATGCAAAGGTTGGCAATAAAGAAGAAGGCAAAGTGCTTGGAAAATATGGACTTGGCAACAGAAATGAAGCTGGAGAAAGACTGATAGAATTCTGCAAGACCAACGATCTATTCATCTCGAACACCTTCTTCCAGCAACACAAGCGGCGACTGTACACATGGACTTCACTCAATTGATTGTACAAAAATCAAATTGACTATATCTGTGGAAGTCAATGACGGAAAAGCTCTATAACATCAACAAAGGCAAAACCAATCATCACCGTACTGCATTCTGAGCTCTCCATTAAATGTATGTAAGAGTGCACGAAACTGTATAGCTTAAATAATTGACACACTTGTAATGTTTGAAAGACCAAGCAATCATCATTGCTGAGGCCAACCCATTCCTCCACGATTATCTTAGTCTCAGTCAAGCACAGAATATTCATTGCATGTTCTCCACTGGGCACGCTCAGATGTGCAGCTATCTTCCCCTATTTGAGTAACCATTGCTATTTTGTACAAAACCATAGTTGTTTAAAGATCACCATTGTGTAGCTGGTCACCCCATACAGATAACCTGCCGCCTCATTGTTTCTGTTGTATAAACTGTTTCCTATACCAGTACACCGTGTTGACTCACAATTCAACATGGCCTTATCCATCCTAATCCTAACCAGCCTATACCTCCTTAGCAGCGCATTAATCAGCCCTCCCAACCTATCCTCCAACTACAACCTCATCTCAACCCTTCAAGGCTGTGGAAAAAGATATCATGGCAGCTCACATTTTAAACCGGCAGAATTTCTTCAAAACCCATACCCACGCTTAATCCACATACAATCCAACACCCCGCAAAACCCAAAGCAGTACAGCCCCTAGGTCAGTGAAACCTGAAATGTGCCCCCATAAATGCATGCTCAGTCCGCAGGAAATGGCCAGCTATCACCGACCTTATAACCCACCTTGAACTAGACATCCTACTAGTCACTGAATCGTGGCTCACGGACTCAGACACAGTCCTCAATAACCAACTTATCCCCCCCAACCTCTCAAGCTACACATGCCACAGACCTAACCGCAGAGGTGGTGGTACACTCATCTTATCAAAGACAGAGCTCCTGTATCAGCTGATCAAATCCAGCAGCACAACACACCTCGACACACTCACTATATCCAACAGCCACAATACCATCAATCTAATCTACAGATCACCGTCCTCCTCCCATGAAGACCTTACAACTATAATTGACCTTGCCTGTAACCCTAAGAACACTCACAGACCAAACTGGATATTGGGAGACTTTAACCTTCCAGCTCTCCAAGATACCCACTCCAAAGCCTTCCTTGAGGCACTCAAAGAACTAGGCTACGAGCAGATAATCGAAACACCTACCCACCAGAAGGGAAATATACTAGACCTCATATTCATCCCACGACCTGACATAAGCCCAAACTACAACCTAAAACTAGATATTACCCCAGTCCCATGGACCGACCACAACCTAATCAAATTCCAGATACCCATGCTTCAAAACAGCAACACGCCTAAGAAAACAGCCGAAAGCCCGCCCTCACCCATAAGATGATTCAGACCGTTTGATAAAGAGGCGATCCTAAATGAAGTCCTTCCAAACCTCCAACTAGACTCACCTGACCTGGAAGACCTGATGACCACATGGAATAACAGCCTGAATTCCTATGCATGCCTACCTACCTCAACCAAGCTAACCACCCCCTGCAAGTCACCTAGAGGTAAGAAACCAGCACAATGGTACTCCACAGAGCTATGGTCCTCACTCTTTCTCCTTAGGAAACTGGAAAGAAGATGGTGGCGATCCCGGTCCCCTACTGACCAAGCAGCCTGAGATTCCGTCTCAGTAAAAATGAAAGAATACCACTCCAAACTCCTACTCCGCTCACTAAACAAACCTCACAACCTCTTCAACTTAGTGAAGTCCATGACAAAAGAACCTTCGCCTACACAGACTACAATGATACACCCACAGGAATATGCAGATTACATACTAGCCAAAGCCAGCAACATTACCATAGCCAGCAAACCCACCCCCGGTCACAACACAAGTCAACCAATACCACTCAACTCACTCACAACATCATCAGTCAGAGGCATCGAGGACATCATCGCAGCCATCAATGCCACCACACCTCCAAATGACCCATGTCCAGCCCACTGGATAAGATCTCTGCGTAAAAAACTCAGCCCGACGCTAGCCAGGATCATGGAGCGATCCTTCTCCACAGGAATGTTCCCAGCCTGCCTCAAGCAGGCATTGATCTGACCCCTTCTGAAGAACAACAAACTGGACCCCCGGAACGTGGAGTCCTACCGGCCAATCTCAAGCATTCCACTTCTAGCCAAGATCATTGAGAAGGTAGTGCAACGGCAAATCCAAGAGCACATTGACTCCACTGCCCCCCTTGATCCATGCCAACATGGCTTCAGGGAATCACATGGAATCAAAATGCTTCTTGCCACACTTTTTAACATTAATCACAGGGATTAACAACCACAGACATGGATACGCCCTGGTCTTCCTGGACATCTCCACGGCCTTCAACTCGGTCAATCATGAGCAGCTCCTGACACGTCTCCAGGAAAAAGGAATCCAGGACTCAGCCTGGAGCTGGTGCAAATCGTACCTAACAGATAGATGGCAGCAGGTACGCACAGGCTCCTTGACCTCCAAGCCTTTCCAACAAAAACATGGAGTTCCCCAGGGTTCTGCACTATCCGCCCTACTATTCAATATATATATATGCAGCCCATATGTGACATCATCCGCTTCTTCAACATCTCCTGCCTGATATACGCGGATGACGTGCTACTCTTCACCCCCTCAATCATCGATCAACCAGACTTCTCCTCACTGGTAAAATGCTTTGATGCCGTCACTGACTGGCTTAACTCACAGAGTCTCAAAATAAATTTCAGCAAGACAGAAGTGCTGTTCATCACGATAAATCAAACCTCCTCCCCCCCAGCAACATTAAAGACAAGAGATGCCGAGCTCACGAGCCACCCCACCATCCGCTACCTGGGAGTCACACTTGACCAGCACCTCGACCTCAAAGCCCACATAAGTAACACTGTCAAGAAAGTCTACCACAAGATGAAGACAATTCGACATCTCCAACCCTTACTGCAACCAGAAGACTTCCGGACAGTCTTCCAGGCGCTAGTAACCCCCCACTTTGACTTCGCTAATGTGATCCTTCATGGGCTCCCCAAGAACACACTCAACCCCCTACAGTTAGCTATGAACGCCGCTGCCTGATTCCTACATGGGGCCTCTAGAAGAGAGCACATCACTCCAATCCTAAAGGACCTCTACTGGCTACCAATCTACTGCCGACTCATCTGCAAAGTTGCTCTCTTAACTTTCAAAACCATTAACAAAATAACCTCCGGCACCTTGACAAACCTTATCCACCCCACACCCACATCCAGAGCAAGAAGGTCCTTCACCACTAACACACTAATAACCCCCAGCGAAGTAACAAAATGCACTCAGACAACAAAAAACAGAGCGTTCATGTTCTATGCCCCTACCTGCTGGAACGAGCTCCCAGTGTCCATCCGCATGATCACTGACCTCACACAATTCAGAAAAGCACTAAAGCACCACCTTTTTCTCCTGCACTATGCCCAAGCTAACAACACATCTCTATCTGAAAAAAAAACGCACGACCCAATTCACATCCCTATACATAGCTCGCAAGGAAACCTTTGTTACCATTGCCGTGCAGCAACCTCCCACCCATACTGTATGTAGCCTGTATATAGCTTGCATATAACCTGTATTTACCTCCCGATGGTTATTAACCCAAGTTGTATTTCCTGTTCGATGTAAGTGCAAAGCAGGCTCTTCCTGCTCTCCACTAAATGTTATCTGTAAACCGCACTGATTGTAAAGAGCGCGGTATATAAAAGCATTAAATAAATAAGATAAATAAATAAAAACCTGGAGCTGACTGTGGTACAGATCACCAACTATTAGTATGCAAACTCAAGCTAAAGTTAAAGAGCAAGTCACTCATGAATGTAGCAAAATATAACCTTGAGAATATACCATTGGAATTTAAAGACTCCCTGCAAACTCGATTTGCTGCTTTAGGTACAAATGACAAAGCTTCAGAACAGTTATGGGGTGACATCAAGAAGGTTGTGTTGGAAGAAAGTGAGAAGTCTCTACAAAAGGTGAAAAAGCAAAAATGGCCAGAATGGATGACTGAAGAAACTCTGAAAGTTGCCCAGAAACATAGGGAAGCTAAAGCCAGAGGAGAAAGATAGGCAATCGAGAACTCAACAGAGATTTCCAATGTGCAACAAGAAAAGACAAGAAGTACTACAATGACGCATGCAAAGAAATAGAATCAGAAACTATTAGAGGAAGAACAAGATTGGCTTTCCTAAAGCTGTGAGAATTAAAGAAAAATTTTCAGTCTCGAACTGGAATGCTACAAGATGTTCAAGGATATTGTTTAATAGGATCCACCTATTAAACAATACATCCAATAACTCCACCCTCTCTCCTACCCCGACAGCCTAACACATCCTATTTCCCTACTTTAACTCATTGTAAATAGCAAGGAAAATCCAGCCTTCACTATGCCTCTGTAATAGTGTGCACTGGTTTGCATATAGTTCTTGTCCTATGTTCCTCGTTTAAATTATGTAATGGTTAAATATGTTCCATGTACCACTGTGTTGTAGTTCCATGTAAACTGCCCCTGATCGCTGGAAGGGGCAGTATAAAAAAAAACATTCAAATAAATAAATAAAATAATGTTTTATCATTTCATATTACAACATGGCTCACTCACTTTACTTGCTAACCATCCTAAGTATCCTCTTCTTATCTCCATCACAGTCCCCTGCACTTACATTTCACCGCCTTCCAATCCCCCTAATTCCCAACCATACAAACAGACTACCAAACTTAGGGCACCCTTCCAGCTCTCACCATGACAGAAAGTATGGACGCCTCATCATGAAACAGATAATGGACCCAAAGACTCCATCTTCTAAACATAAGAACCTCAAGCAACTTCACAATCCCATAAGATGTGCCCTCATCAACACACACACCGCCTGAAACAAAATACAAACCATCTTGGACTATATAACAGACAACAAGATTGATGTACTATGCCTCACTGAAACCTTATTCTCTGAAAATGATAATGTCCTACTCAACCAACTCAACACCACCACTCACAACATCCACAACTGTCCTCGTACATCCAGCAGAGGAGGAGGAGTCTGTATACTCAGGCCTCAATTTCAATACCATGAACTGCACCTCCACCCCCAACCTTGACATCATCACAATCTCAAGCCGAAACCTCACCATCTATCTGGCATACAGGCCCCCACACACCGATGCTGATGAATTAGCCACCTTATTGAAAGAAATCTGCACTCACTCAGCCACCCACAAAGACTTTATCCTACTCGGAGATCTAAACCTCCCATCTGCCTCCTCCAGCCACTTCTCAGCCTTCCTCGATGTTATGACAGACTTACAATTCACCCAGCTTATGTCCACCCCAACCCATGAAAAAAGTGGCATCCTTGATCTGGTTTTTCTCCCAGATTGGGCTCTTAAATGCACATGGATATATTCCACTCTCAGTACTTCCAGTCCCCTGGTCTGATCACAGCATCATCTCCTTCAACGTTCCCAGTTCATCCACACAAGTCCCACCTCTGAGATGCCCTCCAATAACTCGGAGGTTCCTCTCATTTGATCAACAAGCATTTCTCCAGAAGACCATCCCAGCCCTAACTGCTTTACAAACACAGACAGACCTTGAAACCAAAATCTCCAAATAGATCTCAGCCACCTCAGCAGCCGCTTTTGCTCCACCCAAAACCTCATGCAGTAAACAAGATCTTGAAGTATCAAGAAATGCAATCAGAGACCAAGAAAATGTGGCAGAAAGATACAGAAATATTTCCCATTGTACTGGGAGCCATAGGTCTGATAAAGAAGAATTTCCTAGCACATCTTGACAAACTACCCATACTGTACATGTTACATCTTACGAACTCCAGCAGGAGGCTCTCTTTGGCACAGTGCAAGTATTACGCCGAACATTAGCAGTAAATTTGAGAGATTAAGATCCTATTCCACATATTCTGGCTTAGAAGTGAGGTTCACGACTGCCATAGTATGTGCAAAACTAACCCATTTGGAGAAAGTACCCCGAGTAAACAACAGCCACGTGCCCCTTGATACTCTGCAGCCCTAAAAGCACAGAAACGCAAACTGCAACATCTTGAACAACAGTGGAGGAAGTCTCAAAGCAATCAATTCCAATCTCATTATCTACAGGAACTAAAGTTATACCACAATGCAACCATCAACATCAAAAAAGAGTACTACAATAACCTTCTCTTACACTCCATCAACAAACCCAGAGAACTCTTTGATATTGTTAAATCACTCACCGAAGACCCCTCACAAACAAACCAGAACCACACCCTCAACCCACAGGACATGGCATCTTACCTACTGGCCAAGTACAATTCCACCCCTTCCTGCAGCTCTACCATACCAACTTCAAACGAAGAGACCTTATAAGACCACCACTGGACAACCTTCAACATTTTAACACAAGAGGAGCTCAATAACATAATCAGCAATATCAACACCACAACCTCTCCTCTTGAACCATGTCCAGTCTCCTGGATTAAAATCACAAAAGACCAATTCTTACCAATCCTCTCTGACATCGTCCACTCCTCCCTCTTTCAAGGACTCCTTACTCCCTCCCTCAAGCAAGCATTGATAAGACCATTCCTGAAGAAATCAAACCTGGATCCACACTCACCAACCTCCTATAGATCCATAACAAGCATACCATTTATTTCCAAGGTCATCGAAAAAGCTGTTCAAACCCAACTACAAGATCACATTGAGCTATATACACCTCTAGATGCACATCAACATGGTTTCCAATCCAACCACAGCACAGAAACACTCATGACCTCCCTACTAAACTCACTCCTAATGGGCATTGAAACAATCACCCAAGGCTTCATCCTGCTTTTTATAGACATCTCTGCTGCTTTTGACATCATATCCAATCAACTTCTTCTCAACCAACTCCACCACATTGGAGTCCATGGCACACCCCCCCCCCACTCAAATGGTTCCATTTCTATCTCTCCAACTGTAACCAATGAATAAAAATTTGATCACAAACATCAAATTATTTCACCTTATACCAAGGAGTGCCCCAAAGATCATCTCTCTTCTTTCTGTTGTTCAACATCTACATCCATCCGGTATGTACTATTCTCCAACAGTTCCGAGTTGAGTACCTGATATACACAGATGACATAATGATCTTTGCACCATTCTCCCACACCTGACTACGCCATGATCTCAAATTGCTTCACTGAAGTAATCAAATGGCTTCATCTCCACAATCTATCGGTCAATCTTAATAAAACAGAGCTCCTCATGTCACAAAGAACCCCAACCTCATCCCCCCTGCTTCCATTAGAATCAGCAACAATGACATCTGAGTCAGATCCCAGATAAAATACCTCAGAATCATACTCCATCAGCAACTGACCTTCCAGCCCAAAATTCAAAGCATCACCAAGGCAGTATACTTTAAGCTTTAAACTCTCTGAAATCTATGACCTCTCCTTTCCACTGATACTTTCCACTCAGTCTGCCAAGCCACCATCACACCTCTATTCGACTGTTGCAACTTAATTTACCAAGGCATACCTAAGCACGCACTTCTCCTATTACAACTTGCTCAGGATAACGTTGCTTGTACCATATTCCAAGCCTCAAGACAAACCCACATCACTCCTATCCTCAAACACTTCCACTGCCTTCCCATCAACTCTAAAATAAATTACAAATTCTAACCATCATCCACAAAATCCTAGATAAATAATCTTCAGAACACCTCCAAACAATAATTCACACATCAAATTCTGACACACCCAAAATCTACTCAGTCTTCCACCACAGCTTCGCAACTGCAAGCAAGCCAAAAGAAGAAGAGCATTCTCTATCTACGCCACCACACTCTGGAATTCAGTACCCCCCTCAATTCACAAAATGATGGACAGGTGTCAGCTGAGGTGCCAGACCAAGACAAACCGCACATCTGGGCAGCAGCAGAATGGAATGGTGTTGGCGGCAAAGGATCATATTTCTGTGACAACGGCAATAACACTAGAATTAAACTTCCGTATCTTGTCATGAAAACCCAATGGATAGTCACAACAAAACAAATTATACTATAGTGCTGGAAGATGAGACCTCCATGTCAGAAGGCACTCAACTGGCTACTGGGGAGGAGCTGAAGACTTTTCATAGTAAAGCCAACATTTATGATGTGGTTGGATCAAAGTCCTTGAGATGTCTGACTGCTGATGTAGCTGCGCATGAAATGAGAGTCAGAAACTGCAAAGGCATCTTACATATTGTAACATGGAATGTAAGAAGCATGAACCAAGGGAAGTTGGAGGTGGTCAAGAATGAAATGGAATGTGTACAACTAGATCTGTTGGGTGTCAATGAACTGAAATGGACTGGCATCAGGCACTTTGCAGCTGATGATCATATGATCTACTATGCTGGAAATGAAAGACAAATGGTGGTGTGTTTATAATTAAGAAGAAACTTGCAAGAACTGTAATTAAATACAGTGCAATCAGTGAACGCTTAATATCTATTCATCTATGAAAAATTCCCATCAACACAGCTATAATTCAGGTATATGCCTCAACAACAGCTGCAGACGAGCACAAAGTTGATGAGTTCTACGAACAAGTACAAGCTGAAATTGACAGAACATGCAAACAGGATATCTTAATAGTCATGGGTGACTGGAACGCAAAGGTTGGCAACAAAGAAGAAGGCAAAGTGCTTGGAAAACATGGACTTGGCAACAGAAATGAAGCTGGAGAAAGACTGATAGAATTCTCCAAGACCAACGATTTATTCATCTCAATCACCTTCTTACAGCAACACAAACGGCACTGTACACATGGACCGCTCAATGGATTGTACAAAAATCAAATTGACTACATCTGTGGAAGTCAACAATGGAAAAGCTCTATAACATCAACAAAGACAAAACCTGGAGCTGACTGTGGTACAGATCACCAACTACTAGTATGCAAACTCAAGCTAAAGCTGAAAAAGAGAACAAATGTAGCAAAATATGACCTTAAGAATATACCACCAGAATTTAAAGACTGCCTGCAAACTCGATTTGCTGCTTTAGATACAAATGACAGAGCTCCAGAAGAGTTATGGGATAACATCAAGAAGGTTGTGTTGGAAGAAAGTGAGGTTTCTACAAAAAGTAAAAAAAAGCAAAAATGGCCAAAATGGATGACTGAAAAAACTCTGAAAATTGCCCAGAAATGCAGAGAAGCTAAAGCCAGAAGAGAAAGAGAGGCAATCGCAAACTCAACAGAGATTTGCAATGTGCAGCAAGACAAGAGAGGAGAAGTACTACAATGACACATGCAAGGAAATAAAAGCAGAAATTATTAGAGGAAGAACAAAATCAGCTTTTCTAAAGCTATGAAAGTTAAAGAAAAAATTCCAGCCTCGAACTGGAATGTTACAAGATGCTCAAGAATCCATGTTGAATGATGCTGAGAAGATCAAGAAAAGGTGGAAAGAAAGTATAGTTACTCACTGTAACAGGTGTTCTCTAGGGACAGCAGGAATCATTCCTCACATATGGGTGATGTCGATGCTGATGGAGCCCTCATGGAAGCATCTCCCCAGCTTTCAAAGAAAGCCTTTGGGAAATGCCACCATGCATGCGTGGTCCCCTTACTGCCCAAGGGTGCCATCTTGGTCAGTCTGATGACATAACTAGAGCCGACAAAAAGGATGGTAAAAAATTACAGCAACTTCAAGGGGAGGAGGGAGGGTTGTGAGGACTGTCCCCTGGAGAAGACTTATAGGTGAGTAACTACGCTTTCTCCAGGAACAAGCAGGAAGTTGGTCCTCAGATATGGGACTCCCTAGCTACAGGCTACCGAGGACATGTAGAAAAGGCAAAAACATGGCCCTTCCGTGAGCATCCACAAGCAAATATGAAGACAGACTCTGAGGACCCCAGTGTCAAGGGAGAACCATGGCTCTAGTAGCCTGCACAAGAAGGGTTGGAGGGCAGGAGTTGCCTAAACCCCAGATTATGATATATGACCTGGCCGAAGGCACTGTCCCATTGGGACTCCCTCTCCAGGCAGTAGTGAGCTGCAAAAGTGTGGACCAAAGACCAGGTGACGGCCCAGAAGATGTCTGCCATGGGAACAGAGCAAAGGCTCACAATTGAAGTTGCCATAGCCCTGACATTATGTGCCATGACTCGGTGCTCCAACTGCCGCTCAGTCGTGGGCAAAGGCGAAGCAGTCCACCACCCAGATGGACAGAGTCAATTTGGTAACAGCTTCCCCCAGACAACTGGGGTCATATGAGACAAAAAGATTTGCGGTGGCCCTGAGTATGCTGTAGGTAAAAGGACAGGGCCCTTTTGCAGTCCAGAGTATGGAGCACGGCCGATGCCTTGTCGGTGTGGGGCTGTGGAAAGAAAGTTGGAAGTACTACCTCCTGATTGAGGTGGAAATCAGATACCACCTTTGGAAGAAACTTCAGGTGAGTGCGTAGTATGGCCCTGTTCTTGTAGAACCTGGTATAGGGTGGCTCAGTCACCAGAGCCTGGAGCTTGCTGACTCTGTGTGCAGAGGTGAGTGCCACCAGGAAGGCCACCTTCCAGGATAGGTATGGCAGATGGCAGGTCGCCAAGGGCTCGAAAGGCAGCTTGGTAAGCTGTGCCTGGACCACATTGAGATCCCATTCTGCCAAAGACAGACAGATGGGAGGCTTAGAGAACAGCAAACCCCACATGAATCAGATGATGAGGGGCTGCACGGATAGAGGTTTGCCCTCTATAGAGTGGTGGTTCACAGAGAGGGCACCCTGACAGAGTTGGACTTGAGTCCAGACTGCGAGAGATGGAGCACCACAGGCACTGGACAGGAGAATAGGCTTACCCGTTGTTCCGTGCACACACTGAGAATCTGCACCACTTGAAGGCATAGGCCTGTCTTGTGGAGGCTTTGAGAGAGGCCAGGCTGACTTCCTCTACCTCTCGAGGAAGGTTAAGTGGTGCTAAAGCAACCCATTCAGCAGTCATGCTGTGAGAGATAAGGATCCCAGGTTGGGGTGGAAGATCAATCCCTCCTCCTAGGTTAAAAGTCCTGGGAGGATCCCGAGAGGGACTGGAGACTTTCGAGAGTCGAAGCAGTAGCGGGAACCAAGGCTGCCTGGGCCACCTCGGGGCCACCTGGATGAGGGAAGTCTTGTCCTGCTGGATCTTGAAGAGGGTCCGCGCTATCAGTGGTGTAGGAGGGAAGACATAGAGCAGGCCCTCTGACCATGAGATGAGGAAGGCATCTGCTGCTACCTGAGCCGGATGCAGTTGAGAGCCATAGAAATGTGTTAGCTGAGCAATGGTCGGGCTGGCAAAGAAAGGTTTGGGATGCCTCACAACCGGAAAATCTGCTGTGCCACCCTGGGGTCCAGGCGCCACTCATGTGGCTGAAGGACCCTGCTCAACTGGTCTGCTAGGGAGTTGTCCTGGCATGGGAGGTATATCGTTCTGAGGAGCATACCCTGCTCATTCACAAAGGAGCAGAGGGCTACTGCCTCCTGGCACAAGCAGTAGGAGCCAGTGCCCCCCTGCTTGTTCAGGTAGAACATTGTGACCTGATTGTCCGTCTCGACAAGCACTGACTGATGTTGCAGGCGTGGCTGGAATGCCCTCAGTGCCAGGAAGACGGCGCTGAACTCCAGCAGGTTGATCTGCTGTTGATATCCCTCATATAGCTGGTCTGTATTCTTTGTCAGATCATATGTATGGCTCAATGTTCTGGTCGTCATACAGATTTTAATATGTTGATTCCATCCATTATAATAGGTTCCACAATGCTTGTCCTCTCTTATCTCTCCCTACACCCTTCCTTGTGAACTCTGTTCTTCTGGTGGATTACTACTGTCTATGCCCTTTTCTTCCACTGCCAACTCCAAACTTCGATCTTTTCACCTTGCTGCTCCTTATGCCTGGAAAAAACTACCTGAATCTGTAAGTCAGGCCTCATCTCCTGCCCCTTTTCAAATCCATGCTAAAAGCTCACTTCTTTGAGGCCACTTTTGGATTCTGTACCGTTTAGTCTCCTATATGTCTCCTTACCTTCCCTAGTTGTTTCTTTATCCTTATCCTTTATCCTTAGCTGTTGTATTATCTGTCTTGAGTAGATTGGAAGCTCTGATGAGTGGGTACTGTCTTTACATGTATCTGTGCAGCGCTGCGTATGCCTTGTAGAGCTATATAAATGATCAGTAGTAGTAGTACTGTTGGTGTTCGAGTGAACAGACCCCTTGGGTACGGAATTCCCCACAGTGGCTGCCCCAACCTAGCAGGGAAGTATCCATTGTGAGGACCCTTTGGGGGCTCAGGAGCTGGAAGGGCATGCCCTTTAGCAGGTGCTCTGTGTTCTGCCACCAACTGAGTGATTCCACCAGCTGACGGGACACTGAGACTCTGTCCCAGAGTCAGACCGAGGCCTGGGTCCACTGTCAGTGGAGACACCACTGAGCTGCCCACATGTGAAGGCAGGCACTGGGGACCACATAGACTGTGGAGGCCATGTGGCTGAAGAGACGAAGCAGGGACCGCGCCGACAGGTGTAGCAGCATTGTATCTTGACTGCCAGAGCTGTGAGGCAACCTGCCCTTTCCAAGGGGAGGAAAACCTTGGCCTGGAGGGTGTCCAAGCGGGCCCCTATGAACTCCAAGTCCTGTGTTGGAGTGAGGTGGAATTTTGGGTGATTTATCATGAATCCCAGATTTTAAAGGACCTTGATGGTGTGGCCTGTGGCCTGCAGCATCTCTGAGGCTGTGTACCCTTTTACTAGCCATTCGTCCAGGTAAGGGAAGATGAAGGCCCCATGGAGACAAAGATAGGCAGCTACCACTGCTAGGCATTTGGTGAAGACCTTTGGTGCGGAGGCTAAGCTGAAGGGAAGTACCCTGTATTGGTAGTGGTCACCCACAACCATGAATCAGGTATAAGCATCCTTTAGGTCCAAGGAGCATAGCCAATCTCCCTGTTGGAGGTAGGGCAGCAATATTCCAAGGGAAAACATCTTTTTTTTTCATATTTATATTTTTTTATTAAATTTGTCATGAATACTAAAGTAAACATTTAGAAAAGAACATTCCCTTTGCATAAACACTGAAAAAAATTACAAATTCAAATATTTTTCAGAGGGAACAATCTCAAAAAAACACATTAAATGAGAAACAGCTAGCTGAGCATACTAAAAATCAAGACCTCCATCTTGAACTTCTCCCGCACCAGGAATTTGTTCAAGTTTCTCAGGTCCAGAATGGGCCTTAGTCCTCCTGTTCTTTCTGGGACCAGAAAGTACCTGGAGTAAAACCCTTTTCCTTTCATGTGGTGTGGTATGGGCTCCACAGCCCGGTCTCTGAGAAGGCCTGCAAGTTCTTGTATTAGCAGAGCCTGGTGCCGGGGAGGCTCCCCAAGGAAGAAGGGTGAAGGTGTTTGGTCCAGGTGGAGGAGATAACCCTCCCTTACTGCCTATAGTGCCCAAGAGTCAGTGATGATGGAGGCCCACCTATGGGCAAAGTGAACCAGACGCCCCCCTGTCGGCAGCTCACCCTTCAGAGGAAGAGAGATTATGCTGGGGGCATCAAAACCCCATCCCAGGCTGGGCTGGGGCTGGAGTCTGGGGCTTGGGGCCCTTCGGCTTGCAAGGGCCTTGGTACGCTCCCTTGCCGTGGTGACCCAGCTAGGGGGGTCTGAGTGGCCAGGTATAGAGGATATCCTTGATAGAGTTGGCTCTTTCTCTGGAAAGGAGGCTTCTTTCCTGGAGGCTTTTCCATAAGAAGAGTAGAAGTCTTCCTTGAGAGTCGAGCCTGAGTCATGTACTCAATCTCAATCTTTGCCACTTTGTCCTCCATGGGCTTGCCGAAGAGATGCTCCCCAAGGCATGGGACTTCAGGAACCATTGGTGATGAAAGAAGAAGTCAAAACAACATTGAAAGCCCTATCAAAGAACAAAGCACCTGGTAGTGATGGCATTTCCATTGAAGTATTACACCAATCGAATGCAACTGTTGCCATACTTACAAGGCTCTGCCAGGAAATTTGGATGACAACATTATGGCCAACTGACTGGAAAAGATCTGTGTTTATACTAATATTAAAGAAAGGTGATCCAACTGACTGTGGAAATTATCACGCAATCTCTCTGATCAAAATATGCCAGCAAGATTCTACTCAAGATTATTAAGCAGAGACTGCAACCAAACCTGGAACAAGAACTGCCTGAAGTGCAAGCAGGGTTCAGGAAAGGGCGAGAAACGAGAGACATCATCGCGGATGTGAGATGGATCCTTGAAAAGACTAAATACTGAAAGGATATCCATTTGTGTTTTATTGACTACAGCAAGGCTTTTGACTGTGTAAACCATGAGAAACTGGGCCACATTAAGAAGCATGGGTATACTAGAACACCTGATAGTTCTCTTGCACAACCTTTACATTGATCAAGAAGCAAAAGTTTGAATTGAACAAGGAGAAACAGAATCGTTTAAAATCAGCAAAGGTGTATGACAAGGCTGCACACTTTCCCCCTACCTGTTTAATTTATATGCAGAACAAATCATCAGAGAAGCAGGACTGTATGAAGATAACCGAACTGTGAAGATTAGTGGAAGACTAATCAACAACCTTTGCTATGCTGATGATACCACTTTACTGGCTGAAAGTGAAGATGATCTAAAATATTTTCTTTTGAAGATCAAGGAACATAGACTTAAAATGGGCTTGCATCTTAATGTAAAGAAAACAATGATTCTGATAACTGGCAAAATCAATCAGTTCATCGCTGATGGAGAAGAAATCAAAATAGTGGACAACGTTAACCTACTTGGATCAACTATCAATAAAGAAACAAAAAGCAGGCAAGAAATCTGACGATGCATTGCTCTTGGCAGAATGGCTATGAAGGACCTAGACAAGAATTTCAAGATCAGAGATGTCTCTCTCCATACAAAGATTCAACTTAGCCAAGCCATGGTATTTTCAATAACATCATATGGATACGAAAGTTGGACAGTGAAAAAGGTAGAAAGGCAGAAAATCAATGCCTTTGAATTATGGTGTTGGTGACAAATACTGTGTATATCATGGACTGCCCAGAGAACAAACCAGTCAGTACTAGAGGAGATCAAGTCTAAGCTCTCTTTAGAAGCTCAGATGACAAGACTTTCATACTTTGGACACATCATGCAAAGAGAGAGATCATTAGAGAAAGATATCATGCTTGGCAAGATTGAAGGCCAACATAAAAGAGGAAGGCCAGCAATGAGATGGATCGATACAATAACAGCAGCAATGGGTGCCACTTTATCAACAATGAGCTGCCTGACTGAAGACCGAAAACAGTTTAGGTCAACTATCCAGAGGGTCTCTATGAGTCAACACAGACTCGATGGCACTTAACAACAACAACAATTTTGTAACATCTTATCATGTCCCCTAGTCTTCGTATTTTCTGAAAGAATAAACAGTTGCTTTACATTTACTCATTCCATTCCTCTTGGGATTTTATAGATCTTTACCATATCTCACTATGGCCATGTCTTCTACAAGCTGTAGAGTCCTAACCTCTTTAGTCTTTCTTCCATCACCTTTATCATTTTTGTCGCCCTTCTCTGCACTGTATCTTTTTTGAGATGCAGTGACCAGAACTGCACACAAGACTCAAGATGCAATGACATTAGTATACAGAGGCATTATAATATTCTTTGTTTTATTCTCTATTCCTTTCCTAATTATTCCTAATATTTGAGTTGCTTTTTTGGCTACTGCAGTACACTGAGCAGAAGATTTCAATACATTGTTCATGGAGATGCCCATATCCTTCTCTGAAGTGGTGGGTTTCAAATTCTCATAGGAACTGGTTCGGTCCGTAGTAGGAAGCAGCTGGGTCACAGCGGTTCATGCAAACCGGTTCCTAGTGTTTCCCACATTGAATGAACCAGTCTCTACAGGCTGTAACCACCAGATCTGCATTGGCGGCTTTCGAAACACCTCATTATTTGGATGGCATCGGGGGCTTCTCTCAATGCCGTGATCTCTCCAATGCCATCCAAATAATGTCGAGTTTTTTTAAACCTGACAGTGCCGATCTGGTGGTGAAACAGCCTGTAGGGACTGGTTTGACGAACGCAGGAAATTCTAGGAACTGGTTCACGCAAACTGGTTCAAACTGGCTGGATCCCACCACTGCTTCTTAATTTCCTCAGAAGTCTCTCATGTGGGACTTTGATCAACACTTTCTGAAAATCCAGATACACTATGTCAACCCACTCCCTTTTGTCTTCATGTTTAGTCACACTTTTGAAAAAATGTAGCAGATTGGGGAGGCAAGACTTCCATTGGCTGAATCCATGTTGATTCTGTCCCATTAAACCATATCTACCTATGTGTTCAGTAATTTTGTTCTTTATAATAGTCTCTACCATTTTGCCTGGCCCTGTTTTAAGTGTTTTCAGGTACCTATATTAAGACAATTTTATGAAGATAAGCAGTTGTCTTCTCGTCTTTATAAAATACCAGCTTAAGTGGCAGATCTCACACCTGCATTTACACCAGCCCTGGAAATGGCGTAAATATTCATGCTTATAATTTTAAGATAAATTATATTTTATAATCTACGCACATACTTGTGCTCTATTGTTATTATTTTACTGTTTTGTTAATGTGTGTTTGGGAATATTGTACACTGTTTTGTCTTAGCAACTAAATGCAGAGGCAGTGGAAAAGGGTGGGCCACAGGGGTCACGGCCCAATATTATTCCCTACAAAGCATCAGCAAGTAGAAAGCTTGGAGATGGAGCTGGAGATTAGTTTGCCTGGTTCCTCCAACCAAAATAATGTCGCACTGTCCCAGTTCTTCCCAGTGTCTCCTTGTTGGGGCCACTTTATGCAAGGCTGGAAAATGTGTTGTAAAATCTGGGCCCGATATTCAGTGCTAGCCGCTAGCGCCCCTACAGAAACTGGCTGCCGGCGATGAATCCTAGATGTTGGGACTACATCTGGCCGCTGACATTGAATATCTGGGTTGGCTGCAGAACCCAGAAGCCAACTGGGCAGCGCAATATTCAGCCACTGCCCATTTAGCTTCCACGGTGAAAGTAAGACGAGCCTTTGCTGCGCCTTACTTTTGCCACGTAGCCATAACCGGGCAGTGGCTCAATATCACTGTGCCAGTTAGCTTTGAGGTGCGCAGTGATGACACCCATGGATATTCAGCGGCGCTAACTGTGCTAGGGCAACTGCATATCCTGCTTAACGGCATTTACATGCCTGCGAACCATGTAAATGCCTTTGATATCGAGCCCTCTGTCTCTTCTTTATTAAAATGAATTTAAGATACCTCAGAGCTTTTTATAATCTATTCTTTTACATGAATTCAGAAGAAAAAGCCATACTTAACAGGCCAAAGTTAAAAAGTGCAAATGAATTACAATTTTTTAAAAATCCTATGATATAAATTTTTGCTTCTAGCAGCACCCATAGCTGTTAATATAGACTGCTGAGAATTGAAGTATAGGACACTTAACGCATGAGAGCTGCCACTATACAGATGCGTTCTTTTAAATATTAACCTGGGAGGTCTTTTCCTCCATATAGCATAAGATTAAAAATTAAAAAAACAAACAAACATTAGTTATATAATGCCCATAGGAATCACAAATAGTATCACTGTTTTATTTTATTTTATTTTTTTGCATTGCTTTTGTTATGACTTTTGGAGATTTGTTTCCTTTGATACACAACACTGTCTTCAAAATAGAATTGCTGTCTCTCTGAATCTAATCAAATCTATCTTCTGCTTTGCCATTGAGGGCATTAACATTAAAGTAAGCAATTGTTCATCCAATACAATAGTAAAAATGGTCAGTTACTCAGTACAGATTACAGCGTTAACTATGTCATGCTCTTTATTAAAAAAGAAACAATCATTTTACAAATTGCTTAGACAAAACTTTGTAGAACTCAAAATGATTGCTCAAAGAGACAAGTTTTCAAGTTCTTAGGAAACTACATGCAAAATTGCTCCCATCTCAAGTCCTTAGGCAAACTATTCCAGACCAAGAGGCCCTGGGGCTTTCTCACTTGTCCCGGCCAGAATACAGACTCAAGGTGGAGAAAGCTTCCACCCGCATCCTGTAATGAGCAGAGACTATGCGATGGGTAATTTATGTCTACTAAACTGATCAAATAGGCTGAGACTACACCATAAATTACTGTCAAACAGAAAATGAAAACTTCATATGCAATCTGGCCGCCACTGGCAACCAATGTATTTGTCTCAGAAAGACAGCAGACTATTCCCCCATCTTGGCCACAGTGTTCTGCAGCAGTCACAACTTGGCCAACAACCTTTGGGTAAGCAGTGGCGGCAGCAGCAGCAGCAAGTTTGTTTTTTCTTTTAAAGGTTCCCTGGGCTGATGGGGGGGAGGGGGGTTAGGACTGGTAATGGGCTATGGGGGGGCTAAGACTGAAAATGGGGTGAAGGGGGGTTAGGACTGTAAGTGGGCTGATGGGGGACTTAGGACTGGTAATGGGCTAGGGGTGGCTAGGACTGGTAATGGGCTGGGGGGTTGCTAGGACTGGAAATGGACTGAGTGGAAGGGGGGACTTGAACTGCAAATAGCTGATGGGGAGGGGGGCTTGGAATGGAAATGGACTGTAAGGGAGGGAGCTAGGACTGGAAATGGGATGAGTGGGGGGGGGGGGAGCTAGGACAGGAAATGGGCTGATGGAGGGGCTAGGATAGGACTGGAAATGGGCTGTTGGGGGGTGCTAAGATTGAAAATGGGCTGTGGTGGGGGCTTGGATTGAAACAGACTCATGGAGGGGCTAGAACTGGAAGTAGGCTCATGGGGGGGGGCTTGGATTGGAAATGGGCTGAGTGGAGGGGAGCTAGGATTTGACATGGGCTGATGGTGGGGCTAGGAAAGGACTAGAAATGGGCTGATGGGAGGCTGGGATTGGAAATAAGCTGATGGAGGGACTTGGATAGGACTGGAAATGGATGGGGGAGCTAGGACTGGAAATGGGCTGATGGTGGGGCTAGGATAGGACTGGAAATGGGCTGATGGAGGGCCAGGACTGGAAATGGGCTAATGCGAGGACTAGAAGGGAGCGGATGCTGGGTGGGGCTGGAACTAGAAGGGAGCTGATGTTGGGGGAGGATTAGAATGGGATGGGGCTGAGAGAGTGAAATGGAGAGGGGAAAAATATTTTCTGTGGGAGGGAAGAAAAATCTACAATTGGCCGGGTATTGGGAGAGTAAGTGGGGATTGAGGATGGAGGGGTAAAATTTGAGTGGATGACATAGGAATGAGGAAAGAGCAAAAGGAGAAAGATTAGTATGTTAAAGCAGATGTAGAGAGAGAATGGAAAAAAAAACCTAGAAGAGAGAAGAAAGGACAAATGGACAGCAGACGATGGAGAGTTAGCAGAAGAAACAAAGAAACCAGAAGAAAGTGGCTGGAGCAATTGCAACTGAAAAAAAATGCACAAAAGCTATAAAAATATCTCTTTATTTTGAATTTATTAACTGGAATATGTCAGCTCTGGGAAATGTGCATCATTAACGTCTGCGCTTTATTTAGTACAAGAGGAAATTATAGTTTTATTTCTACAGTGTTGTTGTACATTCCAAGTTTAGCTTTTGGGGTACCCAGTTTAATTATTGCCTTCCTGTTTCTAAATTGTGATTCCTTGTTTGGTGATAGTCTATGTTCTGCATGTGTAACTGAGCTGAGGTATTCTGTTTATGTAATTCCTATTTGACATTGCCACTTGTTCTCTTTCCCCAGTAGGTCATGTATTGTTATTCTCTGAAATGTATTGGTTTAATATTTGCAGTGTTGCCTTTTGATAGGTAGGGTCTGGTGCTTTGTGAGTCCTGGTAGTGCTGTTACGATACGGCGGGTTTGCTATGGGTTCTAAATGGGCAGTGTTTGTAGTAGTTCCTAATGTGCCTGGTGGTTGGCACTGGATTATAGTAATGTAGAAATCTCTTAGTCTTTCTTTATCCATACACTCATTAAGAGGCATGTTTACTAAAAGTTAGTGTATGGTAACATTATGCAAATATTTATGCAAATGAGCCCCCTTATGCAAATGAGGTCCCACACCGAGTCTCCGAACATGGCCCCACACCCCCCTTGGGCCACCCCTATCCTCTGGTAACGCATTCCAGAGTTTGATTACGCGTTGAGTGAAAAAAATATTTTCTCTGATTAGTCCTAAATGTGCTACATTGTAGCTTCATTGAATGTCCCTTAGTCTTTCTACTTTTTGAAGGAGTAAACAACCAATCTACATTTACCTATTGTACTCCATTCATTATTTATAGACCTCTATCATATCTCCCCTCAGCCATCTCTTTTCCAAGTTGAAGAGCTCTAATCTTTTAAACCTTTCCTCAGATGAGTACCCTTCCATCCCCTTTACCATTTTGGGTGCTTCCTCCATACCTTTTTCAATTCTGCTATATCCTTTTTAAGATATGGTGACCACAATTGCACACAATATTCAAGGTGCAGTTGCACCATGGATTGATACAGAGGCATTATAATATCTTTGGTTTTATTCTCCATTCCTTTCATTATGATTCCTAGCATTCTTTTTCTTTCTTAGCTGCCACTGCACCCTAGGGAGAAGGTTTCAACATATTATCCATGATGACATTTAGATCCTTTTCCTGTGTGGTTGTTCCTAATGTGGAACCTTGTATTCTGTAATCATAGCTGGGTTGTTCTTCACTAAGGGCCCATTCTGTGCCACTAATAACGGGGATGGTCCACCACCACTGTTCCCTCTAAGCTGTGCGCGTGTGCGCGTGCACACACCTCGCCGAGCGAGCGCACATACTTTACAACAGAGCGCACAAAAATTACAGCTCTGATTCTGATAGAAAACAACACAGACGTCTTAAAATTTAAAAGTTATGATTGTAATTACTAGAAATTTCCTACTTCATTTAGTAATCGTCTATTTTCATTTAATTTGATTAAAATCAGTGTGGTGTACATACTGTATTCTGACGTGTAGTCAAATTTTAAAGTATATAACTCCGAGTGTCGTTATGTGGTGCACAAAAATTTAACCTTCCTTCAAAAGCTGCACACAGCTGATATTTTATGCGCACACAGCCTACAGAAAATTAGAGGGAACATTGTCCACGACGCTATTCGTGCCCCCTCCTGCCGTTGTTTAGCTTCCCCGCCGGTTATACGGGAAAGCTAGACAGGGGCAGGAAAGGGGAGTATCGGGAGCGGCATTAGGGTGGGCAGGGGGGCGGACACCGGCCCTGGATGTACAGGGCAGATTCTAATGGTGGCATCCGGGGCCGGTGCCTTGAACGGGGAAGTTATTCCACCTCTGAGGTGGAATAACTTCCCTGGACATTGGGGATTGGCAGGCCCGGAGCTGGGAAAGGGCGGCAGGGGGCAGAGAGCATTCCCTGCAGCCTGACCCTGTCCCTCGAAGGGCAAATCGGGGTTTGGGTTGAAGAGCATAAACAGTTTGTTCTGATGGCCAGCATCATGGTTTGTAAATGGAGCCATGGTTATTTTAGTATTTTTATTAGTATTTTTATTTATGATTTCCTGAATTATAACAAACAATAAAGAATAAAGTTAACACCCACACTGTTTACAATGTTCAAGAAAAAAGTATGCCACATAACTAAAACCACATCAAGGAAGAACATACTACCAATTTATACAATACATGATAAGGAAATCAGAAGTATACAAAACTCCACTATTGGGAGACAGAAATCTCACTGCCAACTTCCTTTACCTTTCTCTGATTCAAAAAAGATTTAAGTTGGGACACATCCGTAAACACAGAAGACTGACCCTCAAGAGTAACTATACATCTACAAGGAAATTTTAAGTAGAAGCATGCACCTATAGCCAAAACAGATGATTTTAACAGCAAAAACTGCCTACACCGGGCCTGAGTAGCCCTGCTCACATCCGGGAAGACCTGCAGCCTTTGGCCACAAAAAAGGGATTCCCTGTACTTAAAATAAGCACGAAGAACGGTTAATTTAATGAGCTCCGAACCAAAGGTAGCAACTAAGGTGCTACGCTTGGAAATAATATCTGCGGAGTCTTCTAAGAAGGCAGTTAAATCCCGCCCAGCAGTGTCATCTAAAGGGGAAGAAGAAACAACCTCTCCCTGAACATCAGAGGAGGCAGACCGAGTTGGCAAATAATATAAATAAATAGCCTCAATACTACCATCCAGTTTCAATACTTCTGTAAAATATTTCTTAAGCAATATAGCAGGAGACAGCAAATGGGTGACAGGAAAGTTAAGGAAAAGTAGGTTTTTGGCTCTAGACTGATTCTCAAGCATCTCCAATCGATAATTAAGGGAGGAAAAATCCCGTATCAAGGCATAACTATTATCGGAACAAACTTGGAGTTGAGATTCAGTCTTAGCCAAAGCATTAGTTATGGCACCCAATTGTTTATCAGTGCTTTGCATTTTACAAACCACTTCAGAGGTAAACATACAGTAGCTGTTAAACGCTTATCAATGCCATTGATAGCAGTCCAAATATCCTTTAGAGTTACCTCACCAGAGCCAGGATCAGAACTCTGTGGGATTTCCTCTGGCTTCCCCGGAAGAACCGGTCGTGGAATAGGTGTAATATGCTCCAACGGTGATTCTATTTTCGTTGATGACAGAGAAGGCAAAGGAGGAAGAGGCGGTGTCCTGAAACGGGGGCTTAACGAAGCTCCCTCAGGTGACGATACAGCAGATAGCTGGGAGACTAGGTGTTTGTCCATGGGCCCTACAATTTTCTCTACTAACATCTTCTCACCAGATTTCACAGCTTTACCTTTGCGTTTGCCCATGACGCAAAAACAACCAGCCTCAGCTTCTCAGTTGCGCCGAAGGGGCGCCAAAGGGGCGTGTCCTGCCCCTTGTACCACGCCCCTTAGGTCACGCCACGCGGGCCGCGACACGCGGCCGCGTGAAGAAGCCGCCGAAAGAAATGGAGGATCGGAGAAGGGGTCCTCCTCAGCCGAGGGCGACCCTCCCACTGCCTGGCCGAATCCGGGCAGGGCCTCCAGGCACCTGCCAGCTGCTCCCGCGGCACAGAAAACCTTGCCGCGTCTGTCTCCGATACAGGTAGGCTCTCCAATGACCACCTGCAGCCGCCGGAAGAAATGGAGGATCGGAGAAGGGGTCCTCCTCAGCCGAGGGCGACCCTCCCACTGCCTGGCCGAATCCGGGCAGGGCCTCCAGGCACCTGCCAGCTGCTCCCGCGGCACAGAAAACCTTGCCGCGTCTGTCTCCGATACAGGTAGGCTCTCCAATGACCACCTGCAGCCGCCGGAAGAAATGGAGGATCGGAGAAGGGGTCCTCCTCAGCCGAGGGCGACCCTCCCACTGCCTGGCCGAATCCGGGCAGGGCCTCCAGGCACCTGCCAGCTGCTCCCGCGGCACAGAAAACCTTGCCGCGTCTGTCTCCGATACAGGTAGGCTCTCCAATGACCACCTGCAGCCGCCGGAAGAAATGGAGGATCGGAGAAGGGGTCCTCCTCAGCCGAGGGCGACCCTCCCACTGCCTGGCCGAATCCTGGCAGGGCCTCCAGGCACCTGCCAGCTGCTCCCGCGGCACAGAAAACCTTGCCGCGTCTGTCTCCGATACAGGTAGGCTCTCCCAGAGCCATGGTTATTTTATTTTGTTGTTATAAACTGAGTTGTCGGGCTTGTCTTGTACGTGCAGGGTGGGCTGAATCACAATCCCGGCCTGCACGTAGAGGACATACCCCATGGGATCAGAATCACGACCCCCTTTGTACGTTCTGTACGGATGTACAGAAGGGGTGCACGTCCGGGATGGAATGAGCCCTTAAGTGCATAACTTTGCACTTGTCCACATTAAACTTCATCTGCCATTTGAACGTCCAGTCTCCCAATTTATCAAGGTCCTCTTGTAAAATCCTCTTGTGTTTTAACAACTTTGAATAATTTTGTGTCATATGCAAATTAATCACCTCACTTATTATTCCCATTTCCAGGTCATTTATACGTGTGTTAAAAGCAGTGGGCCCAGCACGGATCCCTGGGATACTCCATTATTCAACTTTCTCCATTGAGAAAACTGACCATTTAGCTCAACTTTCCATTTTCTATCTTTTAACCAGCTCCTAATCTACGAGTGTCAGGCATGTGTAACTGAAAGCAATGATCAGTATCAGTGCACTAGCACAGAGGCTTGAATGCTTGAGTTAAGAGGCTCAATGAGTGTGAGAGTGAGAAAGCCTTCAAATGGAGTGTGGTACACTCCCAGTGGGTGAGACTTGGCATCTCTGCTTTCCAGTAGTAGTTCAAAGTGAGCTACATTCAGGTATTTCCCTGTCCCTGGAGGGCTTACCACCTAAATTTGTACCTGAGGCAATAGAGGACTAAGAAGGGCTGTATGGTCATACAGGGTGTCATTTCTAGGCTTCCAGGAAGCCTGGCAAGACCGAACCTTACCAAAAGCTGTGTGGGGGGTGATAAGTTCACGAGTGACGCGAGGTGCATTTCTAGCTTGAATTGGATGCTCTGGAATTAGGGACACAGGACGAAGGTAAAAGGGGATAGAGTCAGGAGTAATCTAAGGAAATATTTATTTAATCAAAAGGTGATTGATACATGGAACAGCTTCCTAGTGGAGGTGAGGAAGACCAGGACTGTACATGAATTCAAGAAAGCATGGGACAACACAGAGCATCTCTGAGTGAAAGGAAGGGATTGTAGAGCTTAGTAGCAGTATGGATGGGCAGGCTGGATAGGCCATATAGTCTTTATCTGCCTTCAGTTTCTATCGGCCTGATATTGAAAGATACTTATTTAATTTTTCAGGTGGGCACTATAGTGGATTTGAGGTGGCTTAGAGTCATCAAATTTATAAAATTACACTAAAAATATACAAAAAAAAAATATTAAAACATGCACATTTTTACTAATACAAAAAAATCATCCTACCTGACCTGACTAATTCAATCAATAAACTCAGGTGCATAACAAATTATCTGCAGCTTGCCTCTTCACACCACTGTCACAAATAACCAGGTTTTCACCATCTTATGAAATTTTAGATAATTTTGTTCCAACTTCACTGTCCTGGGAAGTCTATTCCAGATTTTGGGTATCAAATGCCTTAAAGTCCAATCCTGTTAGCTGATAACCTACATTTCTTAACCACATAAGTGTCAGTGAATATTTCCTCTAATCACCTTGACACTCTCCGGGGGTAGAGCATGTGCGGATACATGCGTAGATTGCTGCATAGCAGCGATTTTCAGCGCTTCTATCCGGTAACTATCCACATAACTTAGGACAACAAAAGAGGTGCCTTAAATGGTGTATGGGTAGCCTAGCTGAAGAGCCGCTGAACAGTGTTGTTTTCTACAGGGCTGGTGCTAGGTTTTCTGGTGCTTCTTGCAACCTATAGATTGCCCCACCCCCTCATTACTATTAATGCTGGCTACCCCCTACACCATTTTCCCCCAAACTTCTTTCTAAACTCTTTTCGCATATGCTAGTATTTCTCCTTCAAATTCTGTGTAGTAAGAAAACCGCAGTGAAGGGGAAAATGAATAGCCAGAATAAAATAAGTACCAAGCAGTAAATACTTAGCATCATATGAACAGACTGTGACAGTCCAAGAGCACACTAAATTTTAGAAATGATCAAAAGAAAAACACTCAGCTATACAGACAGCTTAGAAATATTTTACTTCTTGAAAATATATGCAGGAGAAAGATTTTGTACAAAATATAGGAATCAAAAACATGATAGCCATGCAGTCAATGTACATCTAGAAACTATAAGCAAACTGGTATAATGTTGATGCCAAGAATAGTTACAACATAGGAGGATAGTGACAACATTAATATTGTTGTTGTTAAGTGCCGTTGAGTCGGAGTCGACTCATGGCGACCCTCTGTATACCTATCCTAAATTGTGTTCGGTCTTCAGTCAGGCGGCTCATTGTTGACAAACTGGTACCTGTAGCTGCTGTTATTGTCTCGATCCATCTCATTGCTGGCCTTCCTCTTTTGCGTTGACCTTCTATTTTGCCAAGCATGATGTCTTTCTCTAATGATCTCTCTCTTCGCATGATGTGTCCAAAGTATGAAAGTCAAAGTCTTGTCATCTGAGCTTCTAAAGAAAGCTTAGGTTTGATCTCCTCTAGTACCGTCTGGTTTGTTCTTCGGGCAGTCCATGGTATACACAGTATGCGCTGCCAGCACCATAATTCAAAGGCATCAATTTTCTTCCTGTCTATCTTTTTCACTGTCCAGCTTTCACATCCATATGATGTTATTGAAAATACCATGGCTTGAACAAGTCAAATCTTTGTATGGAGAGAGACATCTCTGCTCTTGAGAATCTTATCTAGGTCTTTCATAGCCATTCTGCCAAGAGCAATGCGTCGTCTGATTTCTTGACTGCTTCTTTATTGATAGCTGATCCAAGTAAGTTAAAGTTGTTCACGATTTCAATTTCTTCTCCTTCAACGATGAACCTGTTGATTATGCCAGTTTCAATGAACTTTGTCTTCTTTACATTAAGGTGCAGGCCCATTTTGAGACTATGTTCTTTGACTGTGAGAAGCAAATGTTTCAGATCATCTTCACTTTCAGCCAGTAATGTGGTATCATCAGCATAGCGAAGGTTGTTGATGAGACTTCCACCAATCTTCACACTTCTGTTGTCTTCATACAATCCTGCTTCTCTGATGATTTGTTCTGCATATAAATTAAACAGGTAGGAGGAAAGTATGCAGCCTTGTCTTACACCTTTGCTTATTTTAAACCATTCTGTTTCTCCTTGTTCCGTTCGAACTGTTGCTTCTTGATCAATATACAGATTGTGCAAGAGTATGATCAGGTGTTCTGGTATACCCATGCTTCTTTTTTTTTTATATATCTTTATTTATAATCCACCAATCAACAATAATAGCAATAACAGAATGATACATCTCCGGGGGGGGGGGGGGGTTGTACTCTGATCCCCCCCCACGGGAGCACAGCATAAGTAAACGCACAATAGGTGGGATTTAACATATTTACCCTACTACCCTCCCTTCCACCCAACCCCCGCCCACCACCCTCCTCCCCCCCCTCGCTCTCCATGTGCAGTGTTAGCTCCCTTATATCCCTTCTACCCCAAGCCCCCTCCATTATGGGCGTCTTCAACTACCGACCTGCAAAATCTCATTACGGCTTCGAGCCCCCAATTGTTGGATATAGGGCTCCCAGACCGCCATAAAGGCCGTCCAGCGTTTGGCACTGCCCCGCGCCCCCCATCTCTCCGTCAACATCAGCTGATGAAAACAGTTCCGCCACTCCCCAAATGTGGGAGCCGAGGAATCTCTCCACAACCTAAGAATAGGCGCTTTCCCCACCAGACAAGCCTTGCGCATTAGCAAACGTTCCCCTGGTTTAGCGGGGCAGGGAGCAGATATGCAATCCAACACTACTAGGGGAGCGGACCAACGCAATCTCCGCTGTAGTAATCCCCCTATAAAGGAACAAATCTTCGCCCAATAAGGCTCCAATACTTTGCAGTCCCACCACATGTGTAGCAAGGTCGCCATAAGCTCTGAACAGCAGGGGCATCGACCATTGGTCGTCAATCTACTGCGCAGCGCTCGCCTCGGTGAGAAGTGAGCTCTAGTAAGGCATTTAAATTGTATCTCCCTCCACCTCATCCCCTGTACTAAGCGTACTATCCTTCGTAGGGCTGCTTGGAGCGTCCCCGGGGCCACTTCACCGTCTAGCTCGGCCGCCCAGTCCTCTTCTACCTTTCGGTAATCCGGCAGGGCCTGGAATTGTGCCAATCGGGATTTATATGCAGAGATTGACAGCGGCATCTCCCCTCCCAGCCCGAAGAATTCGAGGATCTGCGCAGAGCGTTCGATCTGTAAGGCGTCTCGAGTGAGCGAAGAGACATAATGAGTCACCTGAATATACGCGAAGCAATGTCGGGGGGGCAGGTCATATTCCCGACTTAGCGCCCTAAAGGATTTGCATTTCCCTGTCACCTCCACTAAATGTCCTATATTCCTCAATCCCCGCGCGTGCCACTCCCGGAAGGGCATATAGTCTGAGCCTGGGGGAAAGGACGTATTGCCCTGTATTGGGAGCCAACTAGAAGTGTGCCAAGGCATGCCCCATGCTCCATTAAGAGATTGCCAGGTCCGCCTGGCCGAGCTAATGAGCCCACTCCGCACAAGGTAACTAGGGAGCTGGCGATTCTCCCCATGAAGAGCCCCCATCAACGTTAACGGGCCCACAAAACATTCTTCCAGGGCTCAGGGTGTGTAAAACTCTGTCCCACCCAGCCAATCCCCAAGATGGCGTGCCTGACAGGCCAGCGCATAGGCTTTTAAATCAGGGAATCCCATCCCTCCCTCCTTCCACTTCCCCAAGAGCCGAGTCCACGGTATGCGGGCTTTGCCACCTTTCCAAAGAAAGCTACGAAAACAGGCCTCTAGACGACGAATGTCGCGACGTAGTAGCCACACCGGCAATGTCTGTAGCCAATATAATAATCGGGGTAGCACCACCATCTGTATTGCCGCCACTCTCCCAGACAGAGATAGCGGGAGGGAGCTCCAAGCTTTCAACTGTATCTGAAGGCGTCGTAATGTACGGTCAAAGTTGCTCCTATACAGCAACGAAGGCTGTCGAGTCAACACAATCCCCAGGTATATAAACTCATCTGCCGCCCACCGCAATGGGAACGTCCCCTCCCATGTAGCTCA
Organism: Ichthyophis bannanicus; assembly: GCA_033557465.1. Lineage (NCBI taxonomy): Eukaryota > Metazoa > Chordata > Amphibia > Gymnophiona > Ichthyophiidae > Ichthyophis > Ichthyophis bannanicus. Next base: position 260,214,219 of record CM066044.1, read on the forward strand.
CAGTTTTCCCAGTACATCTAAAGCTTCAGATTTTTCCTGGTTAATACGCATCCCCGCGGCCTTCCCAAATCTCCCAAATTCAGCCAACAGTTTCCTCAGGGATTGCCCGGGATTGAGTAAATGAACCAGTATGTCATCCGCGAAAGCGGATACTTTGAATCCTTGTTCGCCTATGTTGACCCCCTGTATCTCCCTCGAGTCCTCCATTGTCCTTATCAAAGGATCTAGCGAGAGGACAAATAGAAGGGGGGAAAGCGGGCATCCCTGTCGTGTTCCACGACCCAAATCAAAAACATCCGAAAGGAGCCCATTGCATAACACCGCGGCTGTCGGTTGGACATACAAGCTCATCACCATCCGACAGAAGACGGGCCCCAGTCCATATTTTGGTAGAAGGCCCCAAAGATAGTGCCAATTGACCCTATCGAAGGCCTTTTCAGCATCAAAGCTCACCAGCAAGGACGGCAGTTGGCGGTGGTGCACCCATTCCAAGGAGGCTACGATTTTCCGTAAATTCCGGACCGCGTATCTACCTTTGACAAATCCAACCTGCGAGTCGTGTACTAAGTGCTCCAAGACCTCCGCCAGTCTAACTGCTAAAATTTTTGCAAGTATTTTTAAATCAAAATTGAGGAGCGAAATGGGTCGATAAGAAGCCACCGACAATGGGTCCTTGCCTGGTTTGGGGATCAATACAATGTGAGCATGGTTCCGCCCCCAGCGGAATGTCCCGTGCTCCGTGCGACTACCAAAAACCTCTCGTAATAGTGGACAGACAGCCTCCCCTAGAATCTTATACAGCTCCGCCCCAAAACCATCGGGACCCGGCGATTTGTAACAGTTCACCGCAGATATGACCGACTGCACTTCCTGAATAGCCAGGGGCTGGTCCATCATCGCTTGCTGTTCCGCGGTCAGTTGTGGGAGGTCTAGGCTCTCCAAATAGTCTTCCATTTCTCCCGACGGCCGTTCCGCCTCATAGACTGACTGAAAAAAATGCCGAAATGCTCGGGCTATCTCCCTGCTTTCCCTCTGTAATTTGCCCCCGTCATCGCGGAGAGCTGCTATCCAGGAAGAGCCCCGCCGTCCCCGCAAACACCGGGCTAGCAACTTCCCCGGTTTATCCCCGTGGCAGTGCAATTGATAACGGTAATAAAGATGGGATTTCTTTGCCCGTTGGTGAAGCAGTTTGTTTAGACCAACTTGGGCTTCCCACAAACATTTTTTGTTTGCGGCTAGTGGGGTGCGGGCGCATAGCCGACGAAGGCCTACAACCCGCCGTTCAAGACGGATGATACGCTCAGCGAGCATCCGGCATTTCCGAACCGCGAAACCAATAATGTCGCCCCGTAACACCACTTTCGCCGTTTCCCAGATCAGTTCCGGGTCTTCGCTATGACATTCATGGTCGCTCAGAAACTCCTGCCATCGTTGTCGAATAAAGGTATGAAACTGAGCGTCCTGGTATAATTCTAAGGGGAAACGCCAAAGTCGCGTCCTATCCACGGGATCGCCCCCCCAATGTAGCTCTATCCATACCAAGGCATGGTCTGAAATTTCCAGGGGGCCAATCTGGGCCTCCCCGGTCTGGGCGAACAGTCCCCCCGACAGAAGTAGATAGTCGATACGGGCGCTGGTTCCATGTGCTCGGGACTGATGGGTGTAGTCTCGCTCCCCTGGGTGGAGTAGTCTCCAAGGGTCTACCAAGTCTAGTCGCTTTCGAAATTTTTGTAATATCCGTGTTACAGGGACTCTGTCCCGTCCATCTCCGCCTCTCGAAGTGTCCAAATCGACATCGAGGACCCCGTTGAAATCTCCCCCTATTACTAGGGGGTAGTCCGGTAGACATTCTATTTTAGAGGCCAGGCCATTATAAACATTAGGGTCTATCACGTTTGGCCCATACAAGTTTCCTATCAATATTGGTTTCCTTTCTAAGTGGCCGGAGAGCAAAAGGTATCTGCCCTCATCATCGGCTACGACCGAATCTGCCGCGAACTGGACCTTTTTATGGACCAGTATGACAACCCCCCCTTTTTTCCCTTTGGCCGGGGACCCCCACACTTGCCCCACCCACGACTTACAGAGTTTGCTGTGTTCTTCAGCTGTCTGGTGGGTTTCTTGTAACAGGGCAATATCACACTGGTGTCTGGCTAAAGCCTGCAAAATTTTATATCGCTTGATCGGACTCCCCAGCCCACATACATTCCAGGTGATGATCTTCAGGGGCATAGGGCAGTGCCAAAGCTCCACCTACTAGTAAATTCCTCATGGCGGATGAGGGTCCCCCCAGCCTGGGACCCCTCCCGCTTAGTGATTGGGAGAACACCACCCTGCAACCAAACCATGAGAGAAACACTGTCCCCCTCCCTCCTTCCCCCTCCCGCCCTCGCCCCCCCTCCGCTCCCCTGCCGTCCCACCCCATCCACAGCCCCCACCAGCCCACCCACCCCCCCACCCCTCCCACCCCCCCACCCCCCCTCCGTTCCCCCACCTCTAAACCGCCAGGTCCACCCATTAGGCTGGACAACTTCCCTGTGGCAATCGGGTCTGCCCCAACCATCTCAACAATAAATTGACAGTACTCCCCACCACTTCCCCTCTCCGCTCCTCCCGAGGGCCTCAACATTCCCTGACCCACTCCAGAGGAGTTAGAAATTGGTACCGCCAGGCCCCCCCCCCCTCCCCTACCCCTGCTTTCATTCGTCCCCCAGGGTCTCCTACCCCCTTCGCTCCCAAGCCTAGAGCCTTACCCCCCCCCCCCCTAAGTCTGCTGCGAACCCTCACCCGGCCACACATTAATAGAATATTCACCCAGCTCAGACAGTAGCAAGATACACACATACTTGCTCAGCCAAACAATTGAAACACCGTAACAGTTTAACAATGTTGCCAGCCAAACTGGCTTAAACAAGTGAGCAATTGACACAGTATGGCTAAATGTAACAAGTTACAGCTTACACAAATCCAGGAAGCACCAGTGCTACACTGGCACCAAAAGAAAACTATCTGCTATAGCCCACAGCCACAACTGGTCTATATGCCTCTCTTTGTCCGTGAGGTCTCAACATCCCATTCCCTTTGGCAATCCAAAGTTCACGAGGGCGAGGTGGTCTGGGCATTCAGGGTTTCTAAAAAAGCAGCAGCCTCTGCCGGTGTTGTCAGATAGCGGGTCTGTCCCTGGACCTCCACTCGAAGCCGAGCAGGATACAGCAGCGAGAATCGTACTCCTTTGTTCAGCAACTGGGTGCAGACCCCCGAGAAGGCCCGGCGCTGCTGGCTAACCAAGGCCGAGTAGTCTTGAAACACAAGTATCGGTTCCGTATCCTGCTGTCTCATCCTTCTACTCCGGGCGGCTTTTAACACAGCTTCTTTTTGCCGGTAATCCAAAAAGCGTGCAATAACTGCTCGTGATCGTCGCGCCTGTTCCCTCCGCTGACCCAGTCGATGCACGCGCTCCAATTTTACAGGATCCCCATCCTGGTTATGCAACAGGTTTCCAATCCAGGTCTGTAGGTATCCGAAAAGGGCGCCATCTGCCACGCTCTCCGGTATCCCAATGAAGCGCAGGTTCTTGCGTCTCCCCCGGTTTTCGAGCTCATCCAGCTTGTCACCTTGTTGCTTTACCAGAGTCTCCAAGGCCTCCACCTTAGCTGCCAGGGAATGCTGGTTATCCTCCACATCTGAAACTCGGGTCTCTACTTGGTCTAGTCTCCCGGTAAAGTCCGTAAAGCGTTGGCTCACAGTCTGAATCTGGTCAGCCAAGTCTTGGAATCGGGTAGCCAGTGCCTGAACCACCGCAGCACTGACCTCCGTGACCAGGTCCGGTGTGCCCCCACCCCTCGGGCTAGCCGGCGCCCCCTCTGTCGTTTTCCCCTCCGGGGCACGCAGCTTCTCCTTTCGTGGCACTTTCGACGCCATGCTGGGTTGTGGCGGGGTGGAGACTGCTTCCAATACTATGAGAGTATCCCCTATGATAATGTTCAATGATCAATAAATGTGGAGATAGGACCCACTCAGCTAGCGAGGGTCTTTATGAGCAAAATAGGTCAGGGTTAAGCCACAACACCCACTGCTGTTTGCAATGGGCTTTAGATAGAAGGCAGCGCCTGAGAGGCCACGCCAGAAAGCTCTTCGGCCAGTCCCCCAATCGCAGATCTGGCAATCGCAGTCCCGGTTCAGCGTGCTATCCCCTGTTCAGTGTTGTCTGCCCCAACCGGGTATGGAGGCCCCTATCCTCCCCGCCGCCACAATACCCCAAGGAGGGGAAGTTGAAAAAGGCTGGGGGAAAAATCCAGTTGCGCCTCAGCGCGGTTATTTTTTCATGCAAATGACTGTTCCAGGGAAGCAGAAAAAAGGGTTACAGGCCCCTTACCGCTGAGAGCACCTCGCCACGTGTAGGGAGAGTGGATGTTCGCGATGCAGATGTCTGCTATGTGCCGTTGTGTGTCTCGATCCAGCCAAGGTGATCGCCGATCCTTTCTCTGCTGGGGGTACAGTGTCCCCTAAGGGAAGAGCTGACAGTGGCGGTGGGGGGGACGTCTGATCACGCCCCAGTATGCTTCGTGCCCGTGCCGCTGTCTATCTTGGCAAGACGGAGGCAGCCACAAGTCTCTACGCTTCGGCAGGCTCAGTGCCTCGCAAGGGGGTGAGCTGATAAGGACAGCGGGAGGCTTACCCGAAGTTGGGCCGTGGCGGCCGTATGCCTCTCCACCGCCGGAGACTCGATATCTCGTGCAGGAGGGAGATCGGATGTAGGCAGTGGGGATAGAGCCCGATCGCACCGCAGCACACGTTTCAGCTGTGTAGTATTCTACTCTTGTCTGGTACGGATGGCCGCAGGTTGTTATGCTTCTGAGGACCCGATGCCCCGCGGGGGAGAAGGTAATGATGGCGGTAAGAGAAGGGCCCGTCTTCTATGGGGTTAGCTGCCCCAAGTAGCCAGGGATAACCGCTGTTCTCTTCATGTGCGTAGTCTTAACCCCCCGTGGGAGAGGGAGTGATGAAAGTAGTGGAATAAAGATTTTTAAAGGATTTTATAGCCGTTTTGCGGGGCCAGTTGCCCGGAGCTGATCGTGAGCTGTCCGATCAGCTCATTGCCCAACCGGAAGTCCCATACCCATGCTTCTTAATGTGGCCCAGAGTTTCTCATGGTTTACACACTCAAAAGGCTTGCTATAGTCAATAAAGCGCAAATAGATATCCTTTTGGTATTCTTTATTCTTTTCAAGGATCCATCTCACATCTGCAATGATGTCTCTCGTTCCTTGCCCTTTCCTGAACCCTGCTTGCACTTCAGGTAGTTATTGTTCCAGGTATGGTTGTAGTCTCTTTTGAATAATCTTCAGTAGAATCTTGCTGGCATGTGGGATCAGAGCAATTGTGAGATAATTTCCACAGTCAGTTGGATCACCTTTCTTGGCCATGTGGTCTTTTTCTGTTGTCATGTTTCTATGTTTCTATGTTGTTATGGAAGGACAGACTAGATAGGCCATGTGGTCTTTTTCTGTCATCATATTTCTATGTTTCTATTTCTAGTATTGGTATAAACACAGATCTTTTCCAGTCAGTTGGCCATGATGTTGTCTTCCATATTTCTTGGCAGAGCCTTGTAAGTACGGTAACAGCTGCATCAGATTGCTGTAATACTTCTATGGGAATGCTATCAATGCCTGGTGCTTTGTTCTTTGATAAGGCTTTCAATGCTGCTTCAACTTCTTCTTTCATCACCAATGGTTTCCGATCATAAGGTACAGGTTGAAACGGCTGTTGGTCCACTTGATCTTTATCATATAAAAACTCTGTATATTCCTTCCACCTTTTCTTGATCTTCTCAGCATCATTCAACATAGAACCTTGAGCATCTTGTAACATTCCAATTCGAGGCTGGAACTTTTTCTTTAACTCTCGTAGCTTTAGGAAAGCCGATCTTGTTGTTCCTCTAATAGTTTCTGCTTCTATTTCCTTGCATGCGTCGTTGTAGTACTTTTCCATGTCTTGTCTTGCTGCATGTTGGAAATCTCAGAGTTCTGTTATTGTCTTTCTTTCTCCTCTGGCTTTAGCTTTTCTGCATTTCTGGGCAATTTTCAGAGTTTCTTCCGTCATCCATTTTGGCCATTTTTGCTTTTTCACCTTTTGTAGAGACTTCTCGCTTTCTTCCAACACAACCTTCTTGATGTCATTCCATAACTCTTCTGGAGCTCTGCCATTTGTATCTAAAGCAGCAAATCGATTTTGCAGGCAGTCTTTAAATTCCAGTGGTATATTCTCAAGGTCATATTTTGCTGCATTCATGAGTGGTTTGCTCTTTTTCAATTTTAGCTTGAGTTTGCATACTAGTAGTTGATGATCTATACCACAGTCAGCTCCAGGTTTTGTCTTTGTTGATGTTATAGAACCTTTCCATCGTTGACTTCCACAGATGTAGTCAATTTGATTTTTATACAATCCATTGGGTGTAGTCCATGTGTACAGTTGCTGCTTGTGTTGATGGAAGAAGGTGTTTGAGATGAATAGATCGTTGGTCTTACAGAATTCTATCAGTCTTTCTCCAGCTTCATTTCCGTTGCCAAGTCCATATTTTCCAACTACTTTGCCTTCTTCTTTGTTGCCAACCTTTGCGTTCCAGTCACCCATGACTATCAGGATATCCTGTTTGCATGTTCTGTCAATTTCAGCTTGTACTTGTTCATAGAACTATTCAATTTCATTCTCTTCTGCAGCTGTTGTTGGGGCATATACTTGAATTATAGTTGTGTTGATAGGCATTCCTCGTAGATGAATAGAGATTAAGCGTTCGCTGACTGCATTGTATTTCATTACAGTTCTTGCAAGTTTCTTCTTTATTATAAATGCAACACCATCTCTTCTTTGTCTTTCATTTCCAGCGTAGTAGACCATGTGATCATCTGATGCAAAGTGCCCGATGCCAGTCCATTTCAGTTCGCTGACACCCAACAGATCAAGTTGTACACATTCCATTTCATTCTTGACCACCTCCAACTTCCCTTGGTTCATGCTTCGTACGTTCCATGTTCCAATGCGTAAGACATCTTTACAGCTTCTGACTCTCATTTCATGCGCAGCTACATCAGCAGTCAGACGTCCCGAGGGCTTTGATCCAACCACATCATAAATGCTGGCTTTACTCTGAAAAGTCTTCAGCTCTTCTCCAGTAGCTAGCTGAGTGCCTTCCGACCTGGGGGTCCCATCTTCCAGCAGTATAGCACAATTTGTTTTGTTGTAACTATCCATTGGGTTCTCTTGGCAAGATACAGAAGTAGATTGCCGGGCCTTTCTTCCGCACAGTTTAAGTTTGGTGCTGTTGCCGTTGTCACAGAAATGTGATCCTCCGCCGTCAACACTATCCCATTCTGCTGCTGCCCAGATGGGTGGTTTGTCTTGGTCTGGCACCTCAGCTGAGACCTGTCCATCTTGGGAGACCCTGCCAGTAGTTAAACTACCGATAGTTTAGCTCTCAGCATCATTGATGCACACAAGCCCTCGCAGCACGACAAGCTGCAAACCAAGTGAGGGAACATTAATATACTGATAATTTAAAACCATATATATTAAGCAGCTTTCAATGACAAACCAGTAGGATGCAAGCTGTACCACCATGAACAATAATTAAGAAAGTACACCAACAGTATACAAGCATGCCATTAGACTGCTGTATAATAAAAAATTATACTGAATATATTATTCATATGCCAGCATTTCAGGATACTGTGCTGTGCCCAGGCAATTCACTGATAATAAACTGGTCCAAGAAGTCCAAACAGAGTCCATAAAATATGTTGAAGCAATCTGATTACTATTTTTCCCTAAAATGTTTTATCGTGCCATGCTTTAATTAGACAAACAGTCGTATTTTTAAATACCCAACTGATATTGCAAAAGACTATAATTTAGAGTCGTCTTGATTCCAGGTTGTTGAAACAGCTCCTAGCAGATCGTAAAATCAATTGCCCTTGCCTCCCCAATAAATCCATGCTTTTTCCTTGCTGGATCTTAGGTTGTGTTTTCATTTCTTGATCGAGCCTATGTTTTTCTGGCTTTCTCTCAATCTAGCTTCACTACCTAGTGGGGGCGGTAGGATGTGAAACTGGAGTGAGAGAAAAGAGAGAATAACACAGCCACTTTCTGACCGTACCAAGGACTACATTTCATGCTTGTTCCATTACTCCTAGGTTTTCAGGATTTATTTCCTAAAATTATACTTACCTCCTGAGTGAGGCAAGAGAAAGAACTTTCAGAAACAGGCATCTGCATTGTCAGCAGAAACTAACATAATGGTTCGGCACAAGTAGTGAAGGTAGAACTAATGCCACCTCAGTGGGAGGCCTTAATTGCACCACTGCCGTTTTGCCACATTGAAGTGCAGTAACTGCAGGGAAATATACCTACCCCCCTGCAGTTAGCCTACAGCTCTGCCCTGGTAATGTGGCCCACACATGTGGTACCAGCACAGAGCTTAATAAACATGCCACTAAATGTGCCGATTAACAAGAGGGGCTCAACAATACTGACACAGAACCTCCCACTTCCAAGAAACAAGAAGAGCAACTTAGCAGCCCCAACATAGCATTTTACACCTTCACAAAAACGAGATGCTCCTACACAACACCTCCCATTCCAACATTAACATCAAGAGTAACTTGGCAACCCCATCATAACTCCTGAAACTACACACTGGACCAGCATGGTGTTAATGTAAATATATATTCTGAAAAAAACAAAAGAAATGCAAAATGCTCGCACATCAAGGAACTAAAAGAAAAAGCGAAAACCACAGCACAGTTTACAACATCAGATTATAAAATTATTTTATTTTGTTGTTATAAACTGTATTATGATTCTTGCTTTTTCTTTTTGAACATATATTCTGTATCCACAGAAACCCTTCCCTCGACAAACGGTGCAGAACAAAACTAGGACATTCACCCATAGAACTCAATGTATAAGAAAAATCAGATTTTGGTCATATCAGTAACAACATAAACATTCTCCAATCACAGGCATATTGTGAAGTAATACAAAACCTTACAAAGGTCACTGAAGATCTACAGAGTAAATTTACTGTATCATAAAAGCACCAACTTCCAAAACTCATACAACATGGAGCCTACCCAGAAAAAAGCAGCATTATAAATACTGCAGCGGACCCTAGAACATTCATGCACCTATTTGAAAAGCTTAACAAGTCAAATTACTACAGTACAGATCCCTGCGTACAAACTCCATGTTAACATAACACCTAGCTTCGGTCACACACTCAGAACACAAATCCTCACCTAGTACAGAATAAGTGACCACAAACAACCTAAAGTAAAAATAAAAATATATAGATAAAAATAAAACTGAAACCCAAAAGGCCAGACTCTGCATGCAGTGCAAAACCAGAGAAACAGAGATGCATTTCCCTGTACTGTGTAAAAAATAAAGATAGCTCAAATTCCGATCACTAAATTAAAAATAAAATTATTTTTTCTACCTTTTTATTGTCTGACCATTTTATTCTCTGATCATGCTGGTCCCAGTCTTAGGTTTCTGCTTTCCTCCGTTTTCTCTTAGCTCTCTTTCTACGGTCTCTAGTTCATCTGCCATTTCTTGTCTCCCCTTTTGTTCTTTTCACTTCTTTCCATCTTGAATACTGATCTTTTCCTTTCAACTTTCTTCCATTATTTTTCTGTCTCTCTATCTACTCCAATTTCACTACTCCTTACTATCCAGTCCTCAGTCCTCATCTTTTTCACTTCAGCTACCTACCGCTTTTCAACCCTCGCCCCAGTTCTCCCTGCCTCTTCTTCCCTGGTCCATTATTCCTCAGTCTTCCGCTCACTCTCTCTCTCCCCTCCATGTCTAACATATCCTCCTCCCCATCAAGTGGGATTATATCTCTTGCTCTGTTTCCCTCCATCCAACATCTCTGCTCTCTCTCCCTCCTATCCTGCCATGTTGAGCATCTTCTTCCTTGTCTCCATATCCCCTGTGTCCAGCATCTCTCCATCTTCATACCATCCCCTCCCTATCACTCCCATGTCCAGCATCTCTCCATCTTCACACCATCCCCTCCCTATCACTCCCATGTCCAGCATCTCTCCATCTTCATACCATCCCCTCCCTATCACTCCCATGTCCAGCATCTCTCCATCTTCATACCATCCCCTCCCTATCACTCCCATGTCCAGCATCTCTCCATCTTCATACCATCCCCTCCCTATCACTCCCATGTCCAGCATCTCTCCATCTTCATACCATCCCCTCCCTATCACTCCCATGTCCAGCATCTCTCCATCTTCATACCATCCCCTCCCTATCACTCCCATGTCCAGCATCTCTCCATCTTCACACCATCCCCTCCCTATCACTCCCATGTCCAGCATCTCTCCATCTTCATACCATCCCCTCCCTATCACTCCCATGTCCAGCATCTCTCCATCTTCATACCATCCCCTCCCTATCACTCCCATGTCCAGCATCTCTCCATCTTCATACCATCCCCTCCCTATCACTCCCATGTCCAGCATCTCTCCATCTTCATACCATCCCCTCCCTATCACTCCCATGCCCAGCATCTCTCCATCTTCACACCATCCCCTCCCTATCACTCTCATGTCCAGCATCTCTCCATCTTCATACCATCCCCTCCCTATCACTCCCATGCCCAGCATCTCGCCATCTTCATACCATCCCCTCCCTATCACTCCCATGTCCAGCATCTCTGTCCATTTCTCAACCTATTTACTCCATGTCCATCTTCTCCCCTCTCTCTCCCTATTAGCCCCATGTCCAGCATCATCCCATACCCCCCCCCCCATGTCCAGCATCACCAATCCATCTCAAAAATGTCCTCATCTTGCTTCTACCTATGCCTGTTCTCGCTATGCCCCCTTCCCATGTCTGGTATCTCCCTTTCATCTTCCTAGCCCCCTCATCTAGCATGTCCCCTCTGCCTCCCTATTCCCCTCAGCATCCAGCATCTCCCCTGATTTCCTGTGATACTGCCTTGTGTCCAATAGCTTCGCTCCATCTCCATTTCTTTATACCCCTCTGTGTCCAATATCTCCCTCTGTCTTCCTAGCTCTCCATCCCCATGTCTGCTGTCTTCTCTTCCACCCTCTGGCCCCTCTCCTGCTGCCCCCAACTCTCTTTTCCCCTTCCCAGATTCCCCTTTCCACCCCTCCCCCACCTTCCTTAAACAACCACTGCCCCTTTAAATATCCCAACCTCTCTGCCCCCATCTTTGCAGCAGGGCCGTCAGCCCTTCTGCCAGTGGGACTTGCTGATCCCGTGGGCAGGATCTTCCACTCTGCTGCCTCTGTCATCCTTCTTGGGGGGAAGGGGGGGGGGGATATGGTTAGCAATGGCGGCTCCTGCCAACTTATTGCGCTTACTGCGTAATTCTGGCACTGGCTATCTGGATATTGCTGCGCTGATTGCAAAAGCCAGATATTCAGCACTGGCCCACTCTCTGGATACCGGTCCTGAATAGAACCAGTCAAAAACCGTGGGCAGCAAGGAAGGAACTTTTATTAGAACACTCTCACTTTTTTAGCCAGGCCCGACACAGGCCGTGTTTCGCTTATGCCTTCATCAGGGGCTTTTGGCTGTGTGTCCTATATCTGGTACCTTGCCACACTATATATTCGCAGTAAACTAAACTTTAACCATCAACTGCCAAGAATACTTTTTTGGATATCCACAATTTCTTCTGAGATCCAACTTCTCTTCACGATAAAGTTAAATATTGGGGTATATGCTGTCTTGAGGCTGGAGCTAGAAAAGAAACAGTGTTGAAAAAAACTCCTGATTTTCATGGAACTAAGAAAAGGCAGAGAGCGCAGTTCCAGCGCAGCTCAGCAAGAGGGCGCATGAACAATTACACAGTACCTGAAGCAACGTGCTCTAGCATTGATCACATTAATAACAAGCAGTTTCACCTGTTCTCAAATTCAGAACCGGCAAACCAGAAATCCCTTTATAAAGGAAACCAGATGATCAGTGAGATAGGAGGAACAGGGAGAGAAACAGGAGGAGGCAAGAGCAAGGTTAGAAGGACCGGCAGCAGGACCAGTGAGAGAAGCTTGGAAGAGGAAGGCTTCCATGTGCAGCCAACTCAAGGAGACAGAATCCAAAAGAGGTATTCTCAAAGGGATAAAGTCCAGAGAGGCCAAAGGTATTGGAACGGAGTCCAAAGCCAAGCAAACCAAAGAAGCAGCTTGCCTGATGAAAGCAATTCTCCTAGCCCAAGTAAGTCTCCTATGCTAAACCAGAAAGGCACAAGGAAAGGAGATTCCTTCTACAGTGATACTTTTGCCAAGAAACACAGAGAGTGGAAATCCACGTCAGGTTTTCCTGGTAACTCTGATTGTAGAGCAGTGCACAGAACAGCTTGTCAGCCTGAGAAGCTACGTCGCAAGCTGACTCCTGGGTGTGGCAGCCTACAGAAGCCAAGGTATGAAGCGCCTTTCATTATAATGGAAAGTTTAAGTGATGAAAACCTTATGGAAATAGATAAGCCTCAGAAAGTTAGAAGTAAAGCTAACCTTTTAAAAGTACTTCCTAAAACAGTGTGATAAGGAAGTTGTATGAGAAACAGAAGAACCCCTGTGAGGAGTTAGCAGATACTGAAGACAGTCATAGCATTGAAGAAGGGAGTGACCCAGAATCAATGGACTTTGATTGTGAAACCAGTGTTCCCATTCCTCAGAGTGAACCAATGGAATGTAACTTTTGTTCAAGAACTAGCTTGATTGCCTTGCTAGCTGTATAGAGAAAAGAGAACTCTGCATATGGTGAAGTTGATAACCATTTGTTTCCTGATGTTAATTTCTATTGTTTTGAAAGAAGCCTTAACCCAGATAAACAGTTAATTGTGAAGCCTACAACCCTTAACTGTTTATATCACGGTGGAACCTTTTTGTTAGAGGAAAGAATTCCCTTCATTTTCTTTTGTGTCTTTTGAACCTAAGCGTTGACCGGGGAAATAAAGCCTTATTACCCTACACTTTGGCGTAGATTGTTCTTTATAAGGAGTTCTGCACTACAAGGACCAGAATCCTCTTGGTCCTTCAGCTCAACTACTCCTTAATAGACATTAAATGTCACCGGACGCCCTTATTTCCTACGCCAGTAGGGGCGCCTGGAGACAATGCTTCTATGACTCTTTTATGCCTCTTCAGACCTTGCGTTAAAACTCCAGCATTGCGCTTCTGGTCTTCTGCGCACTTCTCTGCATCTGTACTGACTAGCTAATTACTTCGTTACCGTAGGTTTAAATGTGCTGTGCGCTGATGTCTACCCAAGGCTTTGCACACAGCCCATGCACGAAACGTCTTTCTATACTGATAGCAAACTACATTGTGTGGAAAAGTCCAGTGCACTTTAGTGCATCAGCTGTTGGCATATAAAATGCTTTTTCTAGGGTAACCTCTATTGTGGTATGTATTTATATCGGTGAGGTTTTCTTTTTTTGAATGTACTGAGAATTCAAAGTTACAAACCTGTTTTCTGTGGACGCTGAAGATCTTAAAGCTAGCTGTCCTAGATTCTGCTGTAAGTATGTAAATCAGAGGTCAAAACTTAGCTTAGGTGGGTTGCACTTGAAATGTCTGCACCTGGTCTCCGTCCTGCCTATTCTTCTTACCACAGCAGCCAGAAATGGAGTTGCTGACACACATTAGTTTACTGCAGAGCCACAGTTGTGTTAAGTGAGGCACCAAAACCCTGGTATGGGTACCAGATAGACTATAGGGGGGGGGGGGGGCGGGTTCCCATTTTGTTTTTAAGCATAAAGAGGAGATATTCAAAGGCATTTACATGGTTTGCAGACCTGCAAATGGTGTAAAGCCGCTTCGCAGGATATTCAGCAACACTAACATGGTTAGTGCCGTTGAATATTTGTGAGTGCTGTCACTGCACATGCTGATGCTAACTGGTTCCCTCGGGGCATGCCAGGGGCACTTCAGGGTGGCAGCCATTTAACCAGGTGGTGGCGATACTGAGCCACTGCCCAATTACTGTCATGTGGCGAGTTAGGTACCGAAATGGCTAGCCTAATGATTGCCACAAAGAATAAACGGGCAGTGGCTGAATATTGCTGCTGTCCGGTTCGCTTCCTGGCAATCCAGCCAACCCACATATTCAATGCTAGAGCCTAGACATGGTTTAGAGTTCAGCAGCGATGGCCGGCTTCCACCGCTGAATATCAGACCCAAAATGTTTAGTACGTCTGGTCTTTAATGGGGATAATTTGATACAGCTTTCTTGCGTGTAAAAGGCCTTTTATAAAATTACCCCGTGGGGATCGCTTTAGTAAACGGGCTCCCTTAGGCTCCTGAGTTTGGCTGAAAATAGGGCACAAATTTAGGAGCCTAAATTTAGGAGCTCACTGCCCGATATTGAAAAGGGATAATATTTCAATGCAACGATCAGACCCAGTGCTTAAATATAATCTGGATATTCAGTGACGGTATCTGGATAGTGGAGTTGCTGTGGCATATCCCCGGATTGAGCCGGCACGCTCCAGATAAGTGTGGACCTTATCCAGATAGCAGTGATTTTAGCCGAGCTTATGCAGATAGCTTGAACTGCAAGTCTAAATTACTGTCCAGATAAGGTCAGCCGAAAACTGCTGCTATGCGGATAAGGTCCACATTTATCTGGATCGTGGCTGCACTGCCTTAGCTTGGCCCACTGACACCCCTGCACTAACCAGATAGTGCTAGGATGATCTGCTGAATATCTCTTTCAGCACCCTTATCCAGATAGCCCTCCCCTCCCCGCCCTCACTATGGGCTATTCAGATAAAGGCTTTGAAAATCAGCCTCTCAGCTTTTTGGTATATTGAACCCTGTATGTCCTGTGCTGTCTTTTTTTCCCAACACTTTCTAAATATTAGTGTCTTTTTGCTTTATGTAGCCCTCCAGAGTTATCTTCACTCCCCTTCATGTGAGGTGCGGCTACATATGTGGCAAATTTTAGTTGATAGTTCTTAGCCAGTTTTTCAGCAGACCCCAACCAGCTAGGTTTTCAGCTGAATATTGCTCCCAATCTGGCTGTGTTGCTGATGGTGTCTGTCAAAATTTACCTAGACAGTGCTGAAAATAAGCTCACCCAGGAATACACCTTGGAGCTACCTCATTTTTACTTCGCTAAATCTGGTTGCCTTGCGAATTTAGGAAGACAAATTTAGCTATGGGAAAGAGAGGTTTCACTGACTAACTCCAAAAATTAGCAGATTAAACTTTCTGAAAATTGATCCCAGAATGAACAAATGAGAAACTCAATAAATAAACGAAAATTGTGGCCAATTGGAGCAGGTACATCTTTTGGCTTAGTACATGCTTGTGATTTATCAGGGCAGGTTTAAAGCTCTCTGCCTGATTTCTAAAGCCCTAAATCAGAGTGGCCCACTGTCTCTTAGAGAAAAATGAATAGGTAAATATTCAGCCACTGTCAGTGGTTTTTTTTTTGTAATGCAGGCTAGAGCGGCTAAATAAAATATGGCTACTAAGCACCGGTATCCACACTCCAGCTGATAAGGAATATTCTAAAGCCATAGTAATAAAGCTAGGAAATCTCTTCTGCTGTTCTAACTTTACGAAATAGTTATCTTTACTAATAGTTATCCAGCTGGCGAGCTCAATATCGCTGCTAACCAGATAACTTATTTATTTATAAGCATTTAAACCCCATTCTGACAGAATGTCAATCAAGAGGGTGTACAGCAAATAAATCAAAAAACAAAAAAAACCAACAACATTAATGCAAAACAGCAGAGCATCATTGATGCACTGCCGTGGCGTTACTTGAATAGTACCAAAGTGGTCTGTAAGGATGAGAATTCAGCGGAACTGTCCATATATTTCCCTGTGAGTTTTTAGACTCCTGTCAGGTCACTCTGGTTATCTCAGCAAGCCTCTTTGACATTCTCGGTTGGGGTAAGGCTGCAGTCTGCCCACTGGACAGCATTTGTGTTTGTAAGGTGTGAAGATTGGTGGAAGACTCATCAGCAACCTTCCCTATGCTGATGATACCACATTACTGGCTGAAAGTGAAGATGATCTGAAACATTTGCTTCTCACGAACATAGTCTCAAAATGGGTCTGCACCTTAATGTAAAGAAGACAAAGATCATGACAATTGGCAACATCAACAAGTTCATTGTTGAAGGAGAAAAATTTGAAATCGTGGACAACTTTAACCTACTTGGATCAACTATCAATAAAGAAGCAGCAAGCAGTCAAGAAATCCGATGACGCATTGCTCTTGGCAGAATGGCTATGAAAGACCTAGACAAGATTCTCAAGAGCAGAGATGTCTCTTTCCATACAAAGATTTGACTTGTTCAAGCCATGGTATTTTCAATAACATCATATGGATGTGAAAGCTGGATAGTGAAAAAGATAGACAGGAAGAAAATTGATGCCTTTGAATTATGGTGCTGGTGGTGAATACTGCGTATATCATGGACTGCCCGAAGGACAAACCAGTCAGTACTAGAGATCAAATCTAAGCTTTCTTTAGAAGCTCAGATGACAAGACTTCGACTTTCATACTTTGGACACATCGTGCGAAGAGAGAGATCATTAGAGAAAGACATCATGCTCGGCAAGACAGAAGGTCAACGCAAAAGAGGAAGGCCAGCAATGAGATGGATCGATACAATATCAGCAGCTACGGGTACCAGTCTGTCAACAATGGGCCACCTGACTGAAGACCGAACACAATTTAGGACAACTATCCAGAGGGTTGCCATGAGTCGACATCGACTTGATGGCACACAACAACAACAACAAAGATTATCTTTGTTTTCGGAAGTAGCTCATGGTCTGAATACTTGTGAGGAAGATTTCACTTGGTGATTCTTCTTCATTCTGTAGGTAGTGGGATGGGGGAGTCTATTGCTTAAAATGACTTAATTGTTCTCATTTTATTGTACCTCATTTCGAACATTATCAAAGAAGTGAGTAATCAAATATGATAAAATAAAGAAATATGATTGATGCTACAAGGCATTCACTCTATTTCTTGATGTTTGGGCAAGAAGCCTGTCTAGCTGTGAACATGTGCTTCTGGATATCTACTGATACCTCAGCGAATGACTCAAAGGAATATGTAGATAGACTGAGGAAAGATTTGCATCAGGCCCACCAAATTGACCAGAAGGCTGTAGGGAGAAAAACAGCAGCAACATGGCCCGAAATGTCCAAAGGACCAAATGTCATGGCCATAAGCCAGGAGATGAGTGAGGAATGTGGGCTTCCTTGCAAATACAGTATAAGCTTGTTGGTAGATGGGGATCAATACCCTATGCCAGGGGTGGGAAATTCCGGTCCTGGAGGGCCGCAGACCAGTCAGGTTTTCATGATGTCCCTAATGAATATTCATACACCTATTTCCATACAATGGAAGGCAGTGGATGCAAATAGATCTCATGAATGTTTATTAGGGGCATCATGAAACCCTATGCGATCCATTCTCAAAACCATGAAGATACAGAAGGATCTATCAAGGTATGGTATAATAATCATTTGATCTCAATTGCTTGGATCAGGAATCACCTCGGTGAGAGGATGCAGCATACCTGGCAAGGCTAACATCCTGATCAAGAACCAGGAAATGAAACTGTGGAACCAGGAAACAGTGGTGTGGGATCCAAGTGGGGAGGCCAGATGAACAGTTTCCATGGGACTAATTCCAGGAGACTGTTGCCCCAGCATAAGTGTGTCTTACTGAACTTGTTTATATCCTTTTCTAAATTTGAGTCAAAACTAATGCTGACCTACTGAGGGGCTTCTGGAGTCTGGTGTCTACCTCCCTCAGGTCCACTTGATAACATCTGCCAGCCTCCTTCATGGGTCAGTGGCTTCCACAGATTTGCTATAAGTCTCTAGCCTAAATCTTCCAGGGTCACAGGTTTGATCTCTGTTGTCTTTGAGACCTTGAAGATCAAAAACGTTAAGCAAAGATCCTGTTCCCTTACAAATTGTATCAAATCCTGAAGAGGAAGGTGAGAACTCTTGAGTGGGAGTTTTCATCTCATTCTTTGAAACTGAACTCTTAAGGCCCCAGCAAATAACAGAACCTGAATTATGGTCTAATTTGGAGGATCAGTCCACCCTGAATTCGGATGTTCCTGCCTTCAATCCTAGTGAAGAAGGTCCTGTAAATGAAATGCTTCTGGACAAGGTATAGCAGAACAGAATCATCCAATCTGAGAAAGTTCAGAGCAGTTGTTTCCTGGAGATCCTTTGGATACACATGCTGACATACCCAATAGTCCTGAGAGCCCAAAAAGAGCAAGAGACATCAGATTTCCACTGCTCTGCCCCCCAACAGGCATGTATCCTATGAAGCCCAAGGTGAGAATATTGAGGAATCCTATTTAGCAACCCACTGAACAGAGCCAGCCTTAAACCAATTGAACCTATTTCACCAAATGGAGTCCCGTGCCTACAGGAGGTCCAATGCTGGATTTCCACCTGCAGCTAATAAAAATGAATTTTAATAGGATGTATATTTTTTATTTGTACTTTTTCAGTCTGATTGTATCTCTTGGTACTGTTTCTTTTGCCTCGTTGTTCCTATTTATTTTCAGCAAAGTGCCGCTGCTGATACCTCGGCCACACCCCGAGCCATGTGACAGTGGCAATAAAACAGAGTGTGAGGCCTTTAAGCCTGTGGATGTGCTAAAAGCCCTGCTTCTTCTGCCCTTCAGAAACAGTGGAGGGGTGGAAGTGGCAGGGTTTTCAGCACATGCATAGGTTCAAAGGCCTCGCACTCTCTTACTGTTTTATCATTACTGCACATTGAAGGGAGCGGCAAGGTGTGGGGGGATCCAAGGCAAGTGAACTACTGGACCAGAAATGCATTTGGAGGAAAGAGCTGCTGGATCAGGAGAGAGATACCAGACCACAGGGTACAAGTTCTGCTGTTGCTCCCTGCTGTGAGACTGTTGTGGGCCAGATGAAGAGGCTCATCGGGTTGGAAACAGCCCACAAGCCTTATGTTTGACATCTCCACAGTGGACCAACCTCATGACCACCAGAACACTCATTTCAGGGCAAGATCCCTTCAGAATTCTATTTAGCTCAGACAAAGAAAGAAAAAACATAAGAACTGCCAGTATTGTGTCACTTCAGAAACCCTCCATTCCAGGATCCTGCCTTGGGCTGTGATAAGATGCAGAGGCTTAGAGAAAATGAGTGAGAAGCTGCATGTGCAGATCCCTGCCACACCCTTCGAGTTCCCAGCAGTCTGGATCTGCGCATGCAGTGAATCTGTGGAGACATCTCTGCTGTAAGCTCATCAGATCCTTTGGGAAACTCTGCCATGCCCTTTGCTTCCACAACGCTCTGGGGCAGAAAGAGATGAGGAGAGAAGGAGTAAGAAGAGACAGAGAAATCAGGTGTTTTTAATTCATTGCATTTACTGCTATTCTTACATAACAATATCTGGCAAATTCAAAATCAGAAACAAGATTAAGACTGAAACTGTGTTAGTAAAACTGGAAGATCTTTGTTATGATTGCAAAGAGTATGTGAGTTGAGCGATAATTTCCTGACCAGCAGTAGCCTCTCTACTGCTGCCGATGCCAGGAGTTTTCCCTCTTACATCTTGGCAAAGGTCACAACTTCCAGCACATAACCAGCATGGTCTGAGAGGCAACACATATATGTTTCTCTCTGAGTGGCTTCAGGGTATTAAACCCTGGGAATTCAGTGAAAATTGCCATATCATCCCAAGAGAAACAGAGAAGAGTAGCCTAGTGGTTAGAGCACTGGCTTGGTAACCAAATGACCAGGATTTGCCTTAAAGATTGGCCTGGCAATCTACTTCCAGTCACATTGCTAAGAAAACCCAGGAGATGCTGGGTCAGCATTGACGTAAAGGCACACGTTGCATTTTACATTTCTGAGGGAGCAGCAAAATATCAGACACCTCATCTGAACAGAGACCATACGGGCCAGCACCAGAACCTGGGAACTAGTTTGCTGTTATTCTCTCTGTCCCCTGTCAGGTCAAGATTCAGCTGCTGTGATTGGCATTTAAAAAAAAAAATACTGGCTCTATCAGCCAAAAAAATCCAGACGAATGAATATCAGGACAATCTACTTCAAAACTGACCCTGCAACGACTCCGTCCCCTCCTCAAACCAGAAGACTTCCGCTCAGCATTTCAAGCCCTCACTCTCCCTCATGCTGATTATTGCAACAGTATCTACCAGGGCCTACCACAGGCCACCTTCCTCCCCCCTCCAATCTGCACTTCACACACCTACACATACAATCCAGAGTGCCGCTAAACATGACCACATTACCCCCTCCTAAAACAACTTCACTGGCTGCCCCTCACTAGCAGAATTAAATATAGGGCCTTGCTCCTAACTCATACCCAGCCACTCTCCTACAATCTCTTCTTCAGAAGTTCACGACAAACAGACCACGAAGATCCACTACAACCAACAAGCTCAAAATATCACAATCTAAAACAAAGTTTAATCAACAAACTTGCCAAAGAGTATTTGAACTCTCCACACCATCCCTTTGAACATCCTTGCCTGACACAATAAGGAACATCACCTCCTTCCTCAAACACTTGAAAACCCACCACCTAACCCACCATCTGACATGACTCCAACAAGACAGACACACACATGACAGAACCTACACCTGTAAATAAAGAATATCCTGCTACGTCTAGCTGTCCTAATTGTATACAGTTCAATGATTGCAAATAGTTGGCTAATATACATATTGGGCCCGATTTTCAACAAGGCATTGAGGCATGCCATATCTGCATAAAGATACCCACTCAGGAAAAATGCTTAAATCGTGAGTCAGGCGCCTCCAAAATGGCCAAGCATCAAAAATGTGCCACAAACTGAGCACAGTGGCAGGCACCTAGCGTGGCATAGACGGGTATGTGTAGGGGCCGGAACCTAGGCTCAGTGCCTAAGAAAATGTTAGCCTGCAAGACCTGTGTAGGGGTCCAAACCAGCAGGTAGATAAGTGGAACAGCAAGTGTGCATGAACCCATGTATCGCCCATCCAGTGTACCCGTGCAGTGACGACACCGTCACACAGGTCCCATGAGCTGCCTGTGCAAGAACCCCCTGTGGCTGGGCGGATAGACACCAGTGGCATGGCGGTGTGAAGGACAGTAAACTTCTGCCCTGATGAGTTGGAGGCTCTGCCTGATCTGTGCTGCAGTACGAGGTGGTGCTATATCCCAGGGGGGCCAGTGGCTGACCATGGCCATATGGAGGGCCATCCAACTCCGTTTGCACAGGTAAGGAGACCTGAATGGATGGGGGGGAGGGGCTGAGCACCATGCTAGGCCATACGCACCCTGAAAAGCACAGCTGTGTGTCTGCACAGGGAGACAGGGCTGGGGGGCCAAACCACATGCAGGTAGCAGCACAAATGGTAGCAGTACAAGTGACAGCGGGGGGACGGGCCATGCATGGTACAGGTTCCATCTCTGGTTGCCCACAGCAGTAGGCGTATCCAGACACAGCAGGCATGGAAGCTGCTGCACCCCCTGGTTGCGGATGATAGCAACACTACAGGGCTGGCACAGCAAAGGTATTGCCCAGCGCATGGAGAGCTGTGAGTTGGGCTGCCTGCTCCAGGGGAACCTGCTGGCCTTAGACATGCACCCCTCCCCCCAGCTTCTGTGACCCCAGCCCAAGGGTCGGAAGGGCCAGTGGCAGTATCCACAGATGTGCTGTTCATCTGTCCCTGCAAGTGGATCAGCTACCACTGCCTGCCACCCCCTGATTAACTGTGTCAGCATGCCGATAATGTGGTGCCACAGGAACTGACAGATGTGTAATGGTGAGCATACACAAATTGCGACACTCTGTCCTGCATGGTGCCTAACAAACCATGCAATGATGTGGCCCCTGAAGCAGTGGATGTCCCCGCCATTACACCTGACCATAGCCTAGGCCACTCATGGTCCACAACCATGTACTATGGTGCCAAGGCAAGACTGTGTGCAACAGATGGGAACAAGTGAAGGGGGGGAGGTCTGCAGAGGTGGCTGAAGGGACTAGAGGTGTGACACAGGTGAATCATTGGCCCATATGGCACTGTTGAAAGGTGGCACAGGGCACGTGTCAGAGGCCCAGGGAAGTGGTGGGGATAAATCCAGTCCCAGAGGTGTACCATCACATGCACCACACACCTGCTACCCATTGATATGCCCCTGCCCCCAGGATGGGCAGGCCACCAGGAAGAGGCAGGATACAGGTATGTGCAATAGGTGATGTGGAAACACACATTTGAATCCATTGTGTCCCCTCCCCCTCTCTCCCACAGTGACTATGGCATGCGATGTACCCCGGAGGCCCTCAAATGTCACTACAGGACACTGCGCCTGAAGTGACCAAATCAGCTTTAGCACATCAGGGAGCGACTGGCAGCTGAGGAAGTCAGTGGAGTACACAGTACAGCCCAGCAGACACAGGGAGTAGCAGTCATGGCTGCTGAACAGGTGCAGGCAGACCATCCGGTGGGAGATCCCCTGTACACAATGATGGGAATGTGCTTGGGGCAGCCTTGCCATCCCCCAGTACTACTATCCCATGTGTTCACCAGCTGGCACCCAATACATGCAGATGTCCACACACCTGGCTGGGGCATGGCATGGAATGGCAGTACAGGGGCACACACCACCAGCAGTGGGCCCAGATGCACATTGCCCCGTGTGGGTGTCTGTCACCCAGGGGGCAGCCGGCAAGCCACAGTTGGGATGTGAGGGAGAGAACTGAGCTGGCTGAAGGTGGGCAAAGGAGAGGGCATGTGAGATGGCACACCCCCATGGCTTGAAGGTGACTGGCACAATGCATGTGTGGGCCCCCTGGATATCTGCCAGTCCCACCCCTGGGCCATGCCAGTGTAGACATGTAACCTCCCCTCCCTCTTCCCCCACAGCCGGTTCCAGGGAGGCACCAGATAGTGTTGGCCCAACAAGGGCACCAACCTGGAGCAGTGGTCCAGTGCCAGCGCAGCTGTCCCAAGGTGCATCTCCCAGCAGTACCTCCAGCAGTGACAGGGAGGAGGTGTCCAGCGTCACTATGATGGAGGACAACACCACAGAGGGAGAGGGCAGTGAGGAGGCTGTGGCACAACAGCAGGACAGGGAGTCTGAGGAGGAGGAGGGCTCAGAGGGTCAGGGGCAGGACGGGGAGTGAGGACAGGAGAAGACAGTGGGACCAGAGCTGTCCCCTAAGTCCGAGGCAGAGGTGGGCCCCAAGGGGGTTGCAGGGGGATGCAGTCACCACCCTGCAAGCACCCCAGGTATGGCAGTGCAGTGCAGTGCACAGCCAGCAGATGCCTGGTGGATGTGCCAGTGGAAGAGCAGCACCCCCTAGCTGTGCCCTGCACCCCACAGCCATGCCTGCCCATGACCATCCCAGGGTGCCATGGCCCACCACAGGGCCTGGCACGGATCATGCATGATGTATAGCAGACCCATGGGCCACGTTCTGCAGCAGACCCATGGGCCACATTCCACAGCCATGGGCCCCCACATCCACCTCAGCACCCATGGGCATGGCATGGCTATGCTGCATCAGGCCCCTCTGCACCACCACCCACTCAGCCATCTAGTGACTGGGTTCTGGCCACTGTGGTGGTGGAGGTGCGGCTCCTCAGGGAGGATGTGCAATCAGCAGTACAGACAATCAGTGTGCACCTGGATACCCTCACTGCTGCATTGACAGGGCACAGGCAGGGCCCCCCTGAACCATAGGCCATCCCCATGCCAGGGATTTCCCTGCATTGGGCCATAATGGGGTGGACCAGTCCCTGTTAATGTGACGATCTCTGTGGTTTTATACTGCAGCCAGTGTTGTACATGTTACAGGGTTTGTGATAAAATGTTCCCAGTTTGCAAGAACAATCTGTTGTCAGTTTTGTGGGGGCAGGGCTGAGTATCTGCATGGGTGGGGAAGGGGACTGTGAGAGGGGGTCTGGGAGTTGTGGGCATGGGGTGTGTGCCCTGTGAGTCATGTCCATGTGCACAGGTATAACACAGAGGCACCACATGTGCATAATGGTGGCAGTCTCAGCTCTGCACGGGTAGCGCCTCTGTGCCATTCCCACACAGAGAGGCCACAGCTACCACCCAGCTCAGGTAGCACCGCTGTGCTATACCCATGCAGAACAGGTGGCGGTGCCATCACTGTACTTGTGCAAAGTGCGTGTACCATCGCCGTTCAGCATTTTATTTATTTGTGCGCTTTTCTATGCCACCCCTTCCAGAGATCAGGGGCGGTTTACAGAGAACTTGTGTTAACGTTAAACATTAAATTACATAGAACATTTTGAGCACATAAGTAACTATTATACAAAGAACATATTAAACTATTTACATAGGTTGAGAAAATTATTCATTATTTATCAATGATAGTACAATATGGAAAACTATAAACGGCAGAAAAAAACTATTTACAATAACTATTATGGAAAATACTAAAAGTATGGAGTTCTATAATGGAGCATGGGTGTGGCACAGCAGTGCTATATGCGCAAAATTCCCCCTGCCCCGAGAGGGCACCAATATGAGCAATGCCGTGCACCGGTCCTCATGCCTGCATACTGTGCTATCTGTCCTACCCAGGTATTACCATCTGGATGTCCATGCATGCATACGATGCCGCCTCGCCGTGGTATGCGACTATGGCGTCCTACAGTGGATAGCTGTCACACAGATTTTCATACTGTCGGTGCTCAGGAACCTATGCAGGTACCAGATATGCCTTTGGATGGGGAGTGTAATGGCTGTGCGTCGTATCCGTGTATGTGTTAAAGGGCCTATAGGGGTAGCCTAGCACTGCCATAGCGCCTGAGCAGTACAATGGCAAACACAGTGCAGAAAGGGCCAAAGCGAACCTGGAAGGCAAACTTTACACCCTCCAAGACCTCTATGGCCCTGGGGCTCATCCTTAAGCAGCATGCTGCCCTCTTTGCAGCAGAAGATGCCAGCTCACAGCTGACAGCATGGCGTGACTTTGTCAGGAGAGTCACTGCCATCCACCACCACCACAACAGGGATGTGGAGGATATTAAGAAGAAATGGTGGATGGTATGGCGGGCTGCGATGGAGAAAAAGGCCAGCAACAGAAAACTGCCACCTGCGTGCCAATGCAGACTCACCCCTCTGGAGGAACAGGTGCTTCAGTTTGTGGAGGAGGCCTCCATCTCAGGGGTTACAGGCTTTGACAGCTCCACCCCAAGCATACAGGAGAGTGAGTAGGGGTTGCCCATGGCCTGGGTGGCACCTTGATGGCCATGCATGTGTCCACACCATGATTCTGTCCACCCAGGGCCTGCCTGTCTGTCTGTCAGTCCTTGGGTGATGTAGGAGTTGGGGACAGTGCAGACTGGGAATCCCCCTGCTTGTTCCATTGTGAGCATAGTGGCACTCCATATGCCAACTCAGCAACCCATGGCACTACCCTCTGCCACCTTTGCTCTCCCACAGACCTGCCAGAGACCCACCCCTCATAGCCTGGAACAGATACATCGGAGGTAGCCTCACCACCTGCTGCGAATGAGGCCAGTGCGCAGCTGCCAGGGCGTGGTGCTTTATAAGTGCTGAATAGTAGAGGAACAGCTAACAGGATAGAGGTGTGGTCTGGTGTGCCTGCCAGGGCAGAGGAGCAGTCTAGTGTGACACCCAGGGCAAAGGAGCAGGTCGATGCAGCTCCCAGGGTAGTGGAGCAGGCCAGTGTATCTACCAGTGCTGGGGAGACAGAGACAAATGATACATCACTAGCTGAGCTACAGTTCACATCCTTGATGACCGTGTAGATGCAGGGGGTACTGATGTGGACCAGGAGTTACTGCAAGAGGGTGCTAGCCTGCACCGAGGGCATACAGTCCAAGCTGCATGGTATCTGACTGGACCTACATTCAGCAACACAGGCGAGGGAGGCTGAGTTCAAGGAGTAGCAGGAACACCGACTGCGAATGGAGCACCATCTGAAGGGACACCTGCGTCTGATGAGGGAGATGGGAGCATACCAGGCAATGCTTGCTGGTTCCCTGCACAGTTTGGTGGGCTTCATGTATGTGCAGTGGCCTGTCCTGCTGAAGAGAGTGATGATGCTGCCAGCATGTCATCGGACATCACTCCACTGCATTGCAGTGCACATGTCAGCAAGCACCCATGGCAGGCTGCAATCCTGTGGGCAGGGGACACATGTAGGGGAAATAAACACTCTGCACACACAACATCATTTCAGACATTTTATTGGTGAATGTGTGTGTCCTATCCTGGTGATGGTGGGGGCAGTCATCTCAAACTGTCTCGTATCAGCTGCACATGGTGGGCCAGTGCTGGGCCTGCTGCTGGCTCCCAGCCTCTGTGCCGTCAACCATCTGCTGCTTCTGCGGCCTCCCACTCCTCTGCAACTGCAGGCTCTGGGTCCAGCAATCCTGCATCCGTGCAGTATAGAGCACAATGCAAATATCTGGATACATGCTTCAGGCTGTAGAGGTGTTCCCTGCCACTCCTGTCAAGGCACCAGAAATGTCTCTTTAGCACCCCTATTGCTCGCTACACAACCGCCCAGGTCTGCTGACGGACGACATTGTATTGCTCCTCCTTCCGGCTCATAGGGTGGTACACTGGGGTCAGCAGCCAGGTCCTCGGGATATCCACAGTCGCCTGTGGGGGCAATGTGAGATGTGCACATAAGCATGGGACATGTGTCGGTTAAGGTCTATGGGCTGTTACGGACAGCATACAACACATCATCCTCTGGCAGGGTGGGGTGCAGTATGAAACAATCAGACACTGTGGCAATGAGAGGACACCAACATATAGCTTGTACGACAGTCAGGCATGTGGAGCAGGGCAATGGAGGACGGTAACAAGGGCTGGCCTGATGATAGAGGGGGGGGGCAGGGGCGTGGCACAGAGATGTGGTTTGGGAATCTGCTGGCTGAGATGGTGGCATGTGGTACGTGCTGTCTGCTCTTGACCATGGGACTGCTCCTGGTTGTTTCCACAATGTGCAACATGACCTGATATGTGCATGGATCTGCGGAACAGTAGCACATGTGCACACAGTGGTCAGCAATATGCATGTAACACATATATCCCCCCATGTTAGCATTACACATAGCATCACACTACAGTGGCTCTTGTTTTGGGCATTTGCTTGGGCTCAAATATTTGCGCACTCACCTAGCAGCCATGCATCTCTGAACTGACCCCCAGCTGCTACCTGGACCAGGCTGGACTGGGTAAGGACAAATGCATCGTGTCAGGACTCTGGGTAGTGGGCACATACATCAATAAAGGTCATGTTGGCATCCACAACGACCCGCATGTTCATCGATGTGTAATTATGCCTGTTCCGGTATGCCCTCTGCTCCAACCGTGGTGCCCACAGTGTAATATGGGTGCAATCTATACTTTCAAACACCAATAGGAATCCAGCCACATTATAGAATGCCTGCATGGTCTCATACCACATCTGCTGTGTACGGGGGAAGGCTATGAGGTGGCACATCCTCCGCAGCAGGGCCCTGGTGAAGGCACTTATGTAGTGGCTGGCAGTAGACTGCATAATTCCAACAGTCGCCCCTATCACATGCTGGAAGATGCCAGATATCCCAGGGCAGTGGTTACCATCATAGCCACTGGCAGGGCCTGGCTTCTGGAAGTGGAGGGCTCCAGGTCCATACTGAGTATGCTGCACAACTCAGTTATTGTTGCCCCATCCAGTCTGTATCTCTGGTAGACCTCCTCCTCCATCAATTGCAGGTAGCTCTCCTTGGGCCTGTGTACATGTAAGGCATGGTACCTGTGCCTTGGGTGCTAGGCTACTGTCTGCTGATGGATCTGCACTGCCTGCTGCATCCTTTGCTGTGCCGGGCACGATGTGCACATATCCACATCTAGAACACCCTGTGCATGGCCCATATGGCTTCTCAGCTGGTCCAGCAACGCTTTACCACTGCACGGTTTGGGTATAGCCTACACACACTCTCCTCACTGTACTATGCATTGTAACACCACTACATGGGTTCGCCGCACACCTTAAGCAGTTGTATGCACCAGGAAACATCATGTAGGCTTACGCAGTTAGTGACCAATGTCGGTGCACACGGCTTTCAGAAATCCACTTTTCGCAGATTTCAAGACGACATGCCCCCATTCCACCTCAAGCCTTGGCGCTTGGTGCTGTGCAGGTAGCTGGGCTTCTCTGATTCAAGCCGCCTTGTTGAAAATCTGGTTTACACAGTTATGGTGGATTTACACAGGTAAGGCCATCTTTTACACATATAGCACATGCCTAGGGCTTCGAAAACCGGGACCATTATGTGAGTTATCTGTTATGAAAATACTGCTGGCTGTTAACTAAAATGTTTATTCTGTTCTACTGTATGTATCTAAGATGTTTATCTGTTTCATATAACAAATGTTTTGTTCGATGTAAACCGCTTTGACCCAGTGAAAAAGCGGTATATAAGCCTAGTTAAATAAATAAATAATGCAATCACCAATGCCACTATCAGGATAGTGGTGATATTCAGTCCACCGTCCATAGGGCTATCTGGAAAAAGTTAGGACAGCTTTTTTCCTAATTTTAGCCAGATAGCGAACTAAATATCACGAGATAATACGCCACCCCACCCTTCCTCTGCCCATGGATTACCCTGTCATAATTTGGATAATGTCAAACAGGTCTGTCTGTAAGATATTCAGCTACACTGTCCAGATAGCCCCAGCCGGTGGAACTTGACCAGATAGCAGGTACTGCTATCCAGATACATGCCTTCAAACATCTACCCCTCTACTTCTACATTATCGTTTTTGATAAACCAGTGATCTGGATGTCTGCAAATGGGCATGCAGATGTCCAAATCACAGAAACGTCCCCGGAGCCATTTTAGAAGCCAAGTCTGTGAACATCCAAATCTGGCGTGGCGGAGGTTTGGCCAGGGTGTTCCTAAGAATCTGGACGTCACTGTCTAATCTCAGAAATGCCCTGGATGTCCCAAATCATATCTAAAGTTAAACCTGCTCCAGGCATGAACAGGCATTCAAAAGGGGCTTGTTGTTTCAAACATCTGGAAGGTGTGGAGACGCAGCTACATTAATACCCCCTGTATGTCAGGGAATGGGGTCTCTCGTTTTCACTTTGCTATGCTGCTGGATGTCCCCTTATGCTAGTTTGCCCGAGATGGATATTTATTCCTGACTCAAGCGTCTCTAATGGGGACGTCTATGGCCACTCTTGTGTACATCCAGGTCGGGGAAGTATATGTTCCTGGAATCTGCCGGAGACATGGACATCCCTGGTGGTTTTCTGCACTTTCTGTCCCCGATTTAACTTAGACGTCCTTTCTAAACTCTTCCTCTTTATGGATAGCCAGCAGCATAGAAGGTGGCCAATTAGCATGAATGCAATTAGCATCACCTCAATAGATGGAGGTACGTGCACCTGTGCTGATGTGGCATGCGTAGGAGACGGTGTTGCACATTAACTGACACCAATATACTTTCCATGCCCCAACAGTTAACATAGTGGTTTTGCACCTAACGCCTATGGTTTTGCATGTTGTTGGTACGTTAGCTGCAAATCACTAGGCACTTTACTAAAAGGGCTCCTTAGGGTCTAAGCTTTAGGGGATGCTGTAGATGCCCGTAGTACTTGGGAGGTTAGGATTGAAACTGGCTTTTTTCAGGATTATACAGATCTTTACATTAATGTCCTGCAGGACCGACCCCAGGGACAATGCAAAGCAATGGGTGCTCTAGGCAAACTTTCATCTTTACATCCCCTCCCTCCTCCTCCACCACTCCTACAACAATCTTCTAAAAATGCATAACTGGACATCACACTGTTAAATAGGCTTTATATGCATGTGTGTGCCCACTCTCCCTGCAGGCAGGGGCGGCCCAAGGGGGGTGCGGGGCCATGTGCGGAGACTCGGTGCGGGGCCTCATTTGCATAAATATTTGCATAATGTTACCATATACTAACTTTTAGTAAACATGCCTCTTAATGAGTGTATGGATAAAGAAAGACTAAAAGATTTCTACATTACTATAATCCAGTGCCAACCACCAGACACATTAGGAACTACTACAAACACTGCCCATTTAGAACCCATAGCAAACCCGCCCTATCCTAACAGCACTACCAGGACTCACAAAGCACCATACCCTACCTATCAAAAGGAAACATGCAAATATTAAACCAATACATTTCAGAGAACAACAATACATGACCTACTGGGGAAAGAGAACAAGTGGCAATGTCAAATAGGAATTACATAAACAGAATACCTCAGCTCAGTTACACATGCAGAATATAGACCATCACCAAACAAGGAATCACAATTTAGAAACAGGAAGACAATAATTAAACTGGGAATCCCAAAAGCCAAACTTGGAATGTACAACACTGTAGAAATAAAACTATACATTAATTTGCTCTTGTACTAAACAAAGCGCAGACGTTAATGATGCACATTTACCAGAGCTGACATATTCCAATTAATAAATTCAAAATAAAGAGATTTTTTTTCTACCTTTTTTGTGCATTTTTTTTCAGCTGCAATTGCTCCAGCCACTTTCTTCTGGTTTCTTCGTGTCTTCTGCTAACTCTCCATCGTCTGCTGTCCATTTGTCCTTTCTTCTCTCTTCTACTTTTTTTCCATTCTCTCTCTACATCTGCTTTAACATACTAATCTTTCTCCTTTTGCTCTTTCCTCATTCCTGTTTCATCCACTCAAATTTTACCCCTCTATCCTCAATCCCCACTTACTCTCCCAATACCAGGCCAATTGTAGATTTTTTTTATCCCTCCCACACAAAATATTTTTCCCCTCTCCATTTTACTCTCCCAGGCCCATCCCATTCTAATTCTCCCCCAACATCAGCTCCCTTCTAGTCCCTGCATCAGCCCATTTCCAGTCCTAGCCCCCCATCAGCCCATTTCCAGTCCTAGCAACCCCAGAATCCAATACCAGTCTTAGCCCCCCCCATCAACCCACTTCCAGTCCTAACCCCCCATCACCCCATTTTCAGTTTAAGCCCCCCCTATAA
Source organism: Ichthyophis bannanicus (assembly GCA_033557465.1). Classification (NCBI taxonomy): domain Eukaryota; kingdom Metazoa; phylum Chordata; class Amphibia; order Gymnophiona; family Ichthyophiidae; genus Ichthyophis; species Ichthyophis bannanicus. The sequence continues at coordinate 260,245,308 of CM066044.1, forward strand.
CCCATTACCAGTCCTAACCCCCCCATCAGCCCACTTCCAGTCAGCCTCCTATAGCCCATTGCAAGTCCTAACCCCTCCCCATCAGCCCATTATCAGTCCTAGCCCCCCCATAGCCCATTATCAGTCCTAACCCCCCCATAGCCCATTACCAGACAGCCCCCATCAGCCAACAGCCCATTAGCAGACTTAACCCCCCCCCATAGCCCAATACCAGTTCTAACCCCCCCCAACAGCCCACAGCCCATTACCAGTCCTAACCCCATCAGCCCACCTCCAGTCTTAATCCCCCCAGCCCATTTCCAGTCCTAGCAACCCCCCAACCCATTACCAGTCCTAGCCCCCCATAGCCCACTCCCAGTCCTAATCCCACCAGCCCATTTCCAGTCCTAATCCCCCATCAACCCACTTCCAGTCCTAATCCCATCAGCCCATATACAGACTTAGCCCCCCCATAGCCCATCACCACTCCAAGCCCAGCCCAGCCTAGCCTAGGGAAAATTTTTTAAAAAGAAAGCTGTCTGCTGCCGCTGCCGGGGCCGCCGCGGCAGAATCGAGTGTGCCGCGGGGGCCCCCCCTGCCCAGCAGAGCCTGCCCTCCCCTGTATCACCTCTCTTTACAGCTGCAGTCAGTCACACGTGCCGGCTTTCAGAGCGCGAAGGAACTAGTTTCCCTTTCGCGGCTCTGTTAAGCCCGCGGGGGCTGATGGGAACTTCCCATCAGCCCCCGCGGGCTTAACAGAGCAGCAAGGGAGAAACTCTCCCCTCGCGCTCTGAAAGCCGGCGCGTGTGACTGACTGCAGCTGTAAAGAGAGGTGATACAGGGAAGGGCAGGCACTGCTGGGCAGGGGGGGGCCCCGCGACACACTAGATTCTGCCGCGGCGGCCCCGGCAGCGGCAGCAGACAGCTTTTTTTTTTATTTTATTTTATTTTACTTTTAGATCAGAATGTTGTTTGTGCGGGGCCCCCTGAAACGCGGGGCCCTGTGCAAAAAACATTCTTGCTCAATGGACGGGCCGGCCCTGCCTGCAGGTAAAATAATATGCTGATGGTTCTTTGAATTTGTGCGGCTGTCAGAATCTATTGTTTTTTGCTTTCAATGCTGCTGCTGTTTACACCCCTCTCCCCCCCCCCCCCAAACCCCACCCCAAAAAAGCTGCCATCCTAGAAATGCTTAGTCTTGCGTAATGGTTGGACCAGCCCTGGTCCAGAAGCTAGAAGGATGAACATTTTTCATTTTAAAACCCCTATATGCAGTTCCCTAATCCTCCTCCTTGTGTGAGTGAATCTGCTCTGCCTGCTTCCAATGTAACTAGCAGCAAGACTGTGGGTAGCATCCAGCCAATGGGAAGGCTGTGGGGGCGGAGCACTGGAATGCTGCTCTAGTCACAGCCTAGGAAGGGAGAAGGTGAGCTGGGGGAAGTTCCTTTGTGTGGCAGGAGATGAAAGAGAAATGAAACCCCCACCATTTCCTAAAATGCCCAGTCCATTTCTATGGGAAATGCAGTTCCAACAGATGCAAAATACTAACTCTGATTCATAGTAACATGGCAATTTCAGAACTGCACCTGTCAAACATCATTCTCTTATCATTTGCATTCCCTATCACAGACACACTGAGAACCAACAAATAAGAACATAAGATATGCCATACTGGGTCAGACCAAAGGTCCATCAAGCCCAGGTCCACTGTTTCCAACAGTGGCCAATCCAGGCCACAAGTACCTATCGGGTTCCCTAAAGGTACACAGATTCCATATTGCTTGTCCCGAGGTAAGCAGTGGATTTCCCGGGTCCTCTTTAACAATGGTTTATGGACTTTTCCTCCAGGAACGTGTCCAAATTTCTTTTAAACCCCGCTACACTAACATCCTCCAGCAACGAATTCCAGAGTTTGATTATGCCTTGAGTGAAAGAATATTTTCTCTGATTAGTCTTAAATGTGCTGCTACATTGTAGCTTCATTGAGTGTCCTCTAGTCTTTCTGCTTTTTGAAAGAGTAAACGACAGATTTATGTGTACCTGTTCTACTCCACTCATTATTTTATAGATCTCTATCATATCTCTTATAAACCTCTATCAGATATAAATACACCCCCCAATACTAACATGCCCACGTATGCAGGCACAGTTTAGGCTGCAGCAATCCAAGGGAGCAATACAGTATAGGAGGTGAAGTACTTTTGTCCACTAAAGAAGAGCGGGACCTAGGCGTGGTTGTGTCTGATGATCTTAAAGTAGTTTAACAGGTAGAAAAGGCGACGGCAAAAGCTAGAAGGATGCTTGGGTGCATACGTAGGGGAATGGCTAGCAGAAAAAAGGAGGTGATAATACCTCTGTATAAGTCTTTGGTGCGACCTCATTTGGAGTATGGTGTGCAATTCTGGAGACCGCACCTTCAAAAGGATGTGAACAGGATGGAGTCGGTGCAGAGGGCGGCTACTAAAATGATTAGTGGGCTTCATTATAAAGCATATGAGGACAGACTTAAGGATCTTAATATGCACACCTTAGAGGAAAGGCGGGATAGAGGTGATATGATTGAGATGTTTAAATACCTCCGTGGCATAAATGTTCAGGGAGAGAGCCTCTTTCAATTGAAAGCAAGTTCTGCTACGAGGGGACATGGGATGAGGGTGAAGGGAGATAGATTCAGGAGTGATATGCGGAAATATTTCTTTACGGAAAGAGTAGTGGATCCGTGGAATAGTCTCCCAGTGGAGGTGGTAGAGATAAGGACAGTAACTGAATTCAAAAAAGCATGGGACCAACACAGAGGATCTCTAAAGGTAAAAAGTGGACTGTTGTAGTTGTTGTTATGGAAGGACAGACTAGATGGGCCTTGTGGTCTCTTTCTGTCATCATGTTTCTATGACATGCAATCAAGCACAGATACACATAGAAACATATATGCACTGACACATAAAGATGTACGTATACATACAATAATGTATGGACAAAGCAGCCCACAGATCTAGAAACAGATATACATGCACATGTTCAAAACAGAGATACACCGAGGCAAAACATAGGTACAAGACATATGCATACAAGCAATGCAGGATACAGACAGGCATGTGTGTACACGCACACGCACACGCACACACGCACACGCAGAGGGGTTGGAAGGGAGCCATGCTCTACATACTTTCCTTATTTATCTTTAAAACGAAAGATTGTTTTCATAGCGGATAGTTAAGACAAGAGATGGTGGATCATTAGGTAAAAGGTTGAGATCCAGTTTTGAGTTATGCGGGGGAAGTATTTTCCACCTCTGACATACCGAAATGCCTCTGTCTCACCATGAGCAGTATGGAGGCGGGTGGGCAATTCTGCGTAACAGAAGCTTTTCTCATCTATCAGATGAGAAAATGCTGTGGCCAAATCTTTACAAATCTTTACAAATATCCTTTCATTTACCCACCTCGGAAGAACAGGAACTTAGGAGACAAATTTAAGGATCAAGCGCAACATTAGCCCAAATGCCTGCAAGGTTGTTTGCTTTTGACCTTTTTGAAATGGCATGCCCATTACCCCAAGCTTTAATTTCCGGTAGCTTCTAAGTAAGAAGAACATTTTCCATGCAAACAGCTGCACATAATGGGTGATAGCTAAAGACTGGGTACGCGTCTCAGTAGCACTGGCAAAATGTTTTCGCTATCTAGAAGTTGCCATAAATTAATGCAGAACATACTCTACAGTATTTCAAAATGGTGCAGCACAGTGGCCTGTCGGCTTGTCACATCCATTTTTTTGGCTCAACCACTAAAGTGGGGCTCTAAAAATTGTACTTGCAACTTCTGCTGAAGTAGAGGCATTTTCTTTGCCATAAAAACACAGACCAAGAGCAAGGGGGAGGGAGAAAAAGGGGATTAAATAAAAGCTCTCCCATGGGTTGATATTATTGCATTATTACATTTATTTCTTGCTGTCTTATTTGATTTTATTTGATATTTAGTTACTAGGTTGCCCTAATTAATGCACGTTAATTTGCTGCTATTGTGCGCTATTAGTAACAGTGTCTCCTTGAACGACATGGGACCTGTGCTAAAATAACTCGGGATACGTTGAATTAACCCACTTTTGTAACTAGCTCCCTCAGTGTTTTAATATTTGTTTTCAATTCTTGTTTAACTCACTATTTTAATGTTGCTGCTTTAAATGTATTTTGTTGTATCCTCCTTTTGTGTTTTTGTTGAATTGGCAAGCTATGGAAATAGATATACTAAGAAGATAGATTGGGTGACTTATGCAAACCTTCTGCCCCCTCTCCCCTCATGAAAAGTTTGATAAATAAACTCAACATAACCATCTCAACACCACCTCTCTCACAACAATCCTGCAAAAATGCAGAACTGGACACAGGTCTGGCTCCAGAGTTGGTTCAAGGTGTTGGTGCCCTAAGCCTTACATCGCCTGGCTGTCCGAATCTATTATTTAGCTTTGAATGCCTGCTCTGTCTACTCCCCCCCCCTCTCTCCCTTTACAGAAACTGCTGCCCTAGCGTATATGTGTAAAGTCAGTGATTACTTTTTACCCACGGACCTTCCGTTGGTTATTAAAGGAAAAATTCCCCTTTGAAAACTAACTCGGGTAAAGTCCACTCTCAGATTGCACCAGCTGTTTGTGTGGGTGCTCTTTCTATCAAATCCAGTCTGCTCTCCAACCCTCCCTCCAGTTAGGGCCTCCTTGATATACCCTTATGTACTGGGCAATCTTCAAAAGCCCTATTTCTGCGCATGCATGGAAATGCCTTTGAAAATTGGTGTGATGTCTTAGAAATTTCCTTTAACTTGGGTGCTATCCACCTTTCACAAATCAGAGTAAACGGGGAGGTGGTGTTGTGCTGATCTTCATGCAGGTGTTACACTGATACATATACAACAAGAACACAACACAATCAGCTGAACAATGAGAGTCCCAGGCCGGCGTCTCACTGATATATGTAAAACACGAATACAGAGAGCTGAAGAGCAAATCTTCATCACAGCCCCAAGCCGGCATCTCACTGATCTATGAAGAGGAGAAATTCAATCCATTTTACCCAGGTGACTAAGCAGTAGCTAAGAGGGGGAGACTGTCACCTTCCAATTATTCTAACCCAAATGACAACACGTTTCATTTCCCCTTCACACTACCGCTGTAATGTACTCTATGTTTCACTAGCAATGCTTTGGCAACGTCATCTCTTGTTCTGACCTGCTCATTCTCTCTAGATCTAAGGAGGGAAGTGTTACCTCCTGACAGCCAGTCAAGAAATGTTAGCCCACTAAAAAGGTAACAGTTTTATATATTTTTTGTTTGTTAACTTTTGTTTCCGTACATTCAAGTGAACTAACATGAAAATCACGCTATCTTAAAACTGAAAGCCATAAAAGATGAATACAGCACAGACAGCTGACAAGCAGATTGTCATCAGAGCCTCAGGCAGGCATCACACAAACATATAAATCACAAATGCAACACGGGGAGCTGACGAGCACAACTTCATCAGAGCTCCATGCGCGCATGTCACTCCTGCACATAAAGCATGAATACAGCACAGACAGATGAACAGCAGACTTTCATCACAGCTCCATGCAGGCCTGTCACTCATACACGTAAAGCTTACAGAACAGACAGATGAAACTGCTGGGGTACTGTCTAAGAGGGACAGAGCCATTAGTTCATCTTTAATCAGGTTCTGTTTTACAAATCTTTTCAAATAATTATTACGAAAACACTTCTGCACAGGAAGCTGTGTGGTGGAGAGCTGATAGTTCAGTGAAGCAATAATGTCCAGGGCAGAGTATATCAGCAGATAAGAACCAGTTCTTGCACTTTAGGTAAAACAGAGTTAACATCTATGATAGGATAGCACAGAGCAGCTCATGTACTGAGGAGAAGATGCAATGTCCTTGGTTACACGGTTGATTTAGGTTGAGAGGAGTCCATTGGGTGTGACCCTCACAACAAGCTACATCAGAATCCAGGGGAAGGTGAAAAAACACCAGGCATGTTAGTTAACTTTGCAGCAATTTAAAAAAGAAAATTCCTTCCCAACCCAGACGTGATGATCAGATTAAGCCTATTTCTTTAGGTAAAAAATAATTTTTGGAAGTCAGAAAGAAACCCCAAACTATCTTTCAAAGTTCATTCAGATTTTTTAGAGCCCTTCAATTTCTTCTTGTGGACTTTTGAAAGTTAATGAATACCAATTTTTATTAATAGCATGCAGGAAAATTACACATATTGGGGGTTTTATATTTTTAACAATGTACACCAGAGCTGTGGATGCTTAAATAATGCAGTGAAAAATTGCAAGTTTAGAATTTACTTTCTGGGCCCTGCGCCTATGTTCTGTGCAAAAGGAGGACATTTCTCATCTCCCAGGTACCTTTCAGCATGGATCCAGCACGTGTATGCACTCATGAAACAAACTCAACCGATGGGTACAAAAATGTTTAGATGAACTCAGTTTTAAAAGAAATAAAATAAGCAATAAAAGCATATATTAAATAATAAAAAAACTAGAGATGCATTTCCCAAGCAAAATGGCAAAACAGGAAAGTTTGGTCCTTTGCTCCCAAATTTCCCTGTCAAATTTCAGAGGGTAAAAAGAATTAGCTGAAGCAGATTTTCCTGCCAGGGCAAAAAGTTGCATTTTGGGTGCCAGTATAACTATTTTTATTCCTGGAGGGGATCGTCAGAGCGGAATGGACTCCAACTCAAAAAAAGTAACAGAATTCTAAAAACTTGATTTCCTTTTTCATTGAACCCACTTTGCTTTCCTTCCCTGCTAAGAATTTCTAATGGCCCAATATTCAGTGGGGCTTATGCGGTTAGCAACACCTGTGGACTACATAAATCCCACTGAGCGTGATCCAGATAGTTGTGCCACTGAACAGCACCACAGAGGCGGTCCAGAATCAGAGTCAGGGCAGAAAAGGAACTTATTTAGTTTAGTTGATTTCTTGATATACTGTCTCTGGGGTTTTTAGGGCCCAACAAAGCCGTTGATAACTCAAGTATAATAGGGAGAAAAAGGAAAGTTACATTAAATCATAAATAATAAAACCTTAGATGATAGAAAATAGGGCGGAGAGAATTTCGGCTGTCCTGTCTTCAGATTCCTTGGTACTGAGGGTGATTATTGGTCTCCAAATTCTTCTAAAAAGTGTTTTTTTTTTTTTAATTTAGTTTTTATAATTTGCAATTACATACTTCATACAATAGGTATAGCAAGAAAGCAAACATATACAATACTTAACAAAAAAGTCCCCACAAAATACTTTACAACTTTAGTCCACAAGTAGAAGTAAACGGACCCAAGAAAATAAAAAGAACCATCCAAGTAAAAAAAAAAATTCTACTAGACAATGCTCCTCATGACAAAACCTCCAAAGCAGACCAAAAAGTGATATGTTTTTAACCTGTTTTGGACAGCTCACATATTCTTTCTCTGTTCTGGATGATTTATTAGATTTGTTACACTCAAACAACTATGAAATACTGGCAATAATAAAAAATATTAAAACTTTGCAGAAAATAGAAGTTTCACATAGTGTATGTTTTTCATACACTATTCCAATATAGTATATTGTCCGTCTTCAGAAAAGATAGGATTCAGTTCCAATATTCATTGACATAAACATACTGTATGATACTATTGAAACTGCAGTTTTCATTTAAAACATTTTATTATGATATAATATAGTTTGTCAACAGTCCATTCTGATGGTGGAATATGATACACGTGAAAACACTTCTGATGCAATGCGTCGATATTGCACCATTGAAACACCTAGAACAGAATGCTTGACAGCAATTAGTTTCGACAACATATTAGCCCAGTGTATGAAAAACATAAGGCCGATATACGCACCAATAACTCTGACACTAAGTAACTTAAAGTTATCTAAACCTATTTTCTAAAGTCTACAAATACTTTTATTTGCAAAATAGTAGCTATTACAGCATTATAAGCTACTTACTATTTTTTGTGATCTTTTTATGTTGAGCCGCCAGTACCGTCAAAATCAGCAAATTTTGAATACCTATTAAACTAACTAGATCTCAGATAAAAAATCTGTATATAACGCTTTTTGACATAACTATAATAGCTAAACATAGTTCCATTGAATTTATAACCATTAATTAGTAAACAGTTGAGTAGTAAGTATGGAAACCTTATGTATGTTTATGTTTATTGGGAACTTAATAGACCGCCCATCACAATAGCGTCTGAGTGGTTTACAATATACAAAAGGCTGCTTAGAAAATTAGGAAAGGAACGTCATAATGTGATAGGAAAGAAGAGAGAAGAGTAAAGGGTCGAGGCTAGATTATAGTAACAGGAACAAGGGAAAACAACATCATGTGGGTGGTGAAAAGGGGCGCGGGGAGAGAGGCCAAAAGCTAACAGAAGAGATGGGTTTTTATATTTGCCTTAATTGTTTTAAATGAGGGTTCCAAGCGAAGGTCTGGGGGGAGCGAGTTCCATAGGCGGGGACAAAGGAAGTAAAAGGCAGAGGAACGGGTGGTTTCTAGGTGGGCCTGGGATGGGGAGGGTAAGGTTAGGTTATGCGGTTCATGTGGATGGTGCGGAGGGAACGGTAGGGAGTGTGGAGGTGGATCAGATCGGCAAGATAGAGGGGAGTGCCAGTATGAATAGACTTGTGAACAAAAAGAAATTTGTACTGAATACGGAAGGGAATCGGAAGCCAGTGCAGGCGAATGAGAAGAGGGGTGATATGGTCGAAACGGGAAGAGCAAGTGAGGATACGGGCAGCAGTGTTGTGGACTCGTTGCAGACGTTGAAGTTGGGATTGGGGGAGACCAGCTAAAGAGACGTTACAATAATCAAGGCTTGAGACAACTAGGGAGATGAGGAGGGTGGTCATAGCGGAGAAAGAGAGGAAAGGGCGTACAGATAGGAGATGTCTTAGGGTGAGAAAGCAGCGCTGAACTACAGATGAGATATGTGCTTTGAACGATAGAGAGGAGTCGAGGGTCACACCAAGGTAGCATAGAGAGGTAACGATGGGGATTGCAGCGGAAGAGAGCAGTGGAATGAAGGAAGGGGCAGGGCTACCGGCAGTGAACCAGATGGCTGAGGTTTTAGAGAGATTGATATGCAAGAAGTTGGAGGAAAACCAGGATGCTACTGAGGAGAGACAATTGTTGAAGGATGTAATATCGGGGGAGACAGAGTTAGTGTGAAAGGAAAGATATCGTCAGCGTAATAATATGCGGAAACACCGTGTTGGACTAAAAATGCGAGAGGAGCCAAAAAGACATTAAAGAGGAGGGGTGCAAGAACAGAGCCCTGGGGGACACCGCAGGGAAGGGGAGTGGAGGGTGAAGAGAGAGAACCAGTGGAAACTGAAAAGGAACGGCCAGAGAAGAAAGAGTGAAACCAATGAAGAACTGTGCCGGTGATGCCGGCATCTTGGAGGCGTGAAAGAAGAGTGCGATGATCAACGAGGTCGAATGCGGCAGAGATCCAGGGAGAGAGTGACAAGGCCATAATCGTGAGCGGTGTGTAGTTCATTTAGAAGAGAAAGAAGAACGGACTCCGTGCTGTGACCGGGGCAGAAACCTGATTGTCGAGGGTGAACATACGCTGGTCCAAAACGGGTTCAGACTGATTTAAATTTAGTCGTGTTTAATTCTTCTCTTAGGTTCAGTGGTACAAAATTCCATTATTTTGGGCCAAAGTAAGAAAACGCTGTACACCTCGTCCAATCAAACTGGATTTTTTGAGGGAGGAGGAAGGGAAAGTTGATGTTGCACGTAGAGAGTTTTGGGGGATGAGAAGGTTAGAAAGATAAACTGGAAGACCAGAGTGTAATACTTTATGTTTTAGAGAAAGTGTTTTAAGACAAAGCCTAGCGGTAATGGGAAGCCAGTGTAAGCAGTTTAGAGCTGAGATGATCTAGTCGGAACATTTAAATCCATAATAAGTAGAAGTTGTAATTGATGGATAGTAGGCTGGGGGAAAGCCATTATAAACTGGATTGCAATAATCTAAACAGGAACGTTTTAAAGCAAAGGCAAGAATGTTCAGGTTATTTTTGACAAAGATCACTTTTAACAAGATGAATCTGTCTCAAAGCAAAGAAAGAGGATTTAATAATAGATACAATTTGCGACTCAGGTCTTAACAGAGAATCAGTTTTAAATCCCAAGATGGTAATGTATTTGTTAATGTAATTATGGAATTTCCAATCACAGAAGATAAGTTTGGAAGGGGAAGATGATGAGTGATTCATATGACCTTACAATTGGAAGAGTTACGTTTCGTGCCATTTATTTATTTAACAGTTTTTCTATACCACTTTTGTCCAAAGCAGTTTACATCGAACAACATAACAATCTTGGTGGAATTGTTTTACAATGAACAGGGAGAAGTAACTTGGAGAAAAATAGGGGTTAACAACAACAAAAACAGAGGGTAGGTGGAAAAGCTTATTGTTGGACACCGGATTGGGTAGGGGAAGAACATTTTGAAAAGGAGGCTAAATACGTAGGGAGGCTAAGATTACGGTTAGCAAGCCAGTGAGTAATCTTAAGGAAGAATAAGTTTAACTGAACGAGGGTTGGCTAACTTATCCGGATAGTGGCGATTTTTAGTGCCACTCTCCAGGTAGCTATCCACAAACCTAGAACAGCCAAAACGTGCATTGCTGTCCAGATAGCCATCTGACACTGGACAACCAGTGCTGAATCTGGATTTATTTTATTTATTTAACAGGTTTTTTATACCATTGTATCATTTCAGGCCATTATATCTGGATATTCTGTGTTGGTCACTCTCTGGATACCAGTGCTGAATATCTGTAGCAGCCAGTGCTTAAAAAGAAAATGTTGACTGTGGAGGGCTGAACATTGGCCTAAAAATATATCATTCCTTGGAATTTTTGTCATCTGGATCTATATTGCAGAGTGGGATGACACAAGGTTGTTCTGGATTGAATCAGCAAAATCGGGAGTGGCAATTTCCTACAGAGATCGACTGAATTGCAGATGGCAGGGGGGGCAGTTATCCTAAAATGCCACGTGGATTAACAGAGCCTACCGGAAACCAATGGCAGCCTCAGATCCTCACAGTGACCGCAGAAGCTCAAGGGAATTATGTTGTTTACAATAGAAGAAGTGAAATGCCAAAGGAAGGCTTCATTAGCTGCTTATGAACAAACCCAATGGCTTTCAAAAGAAAGACTAAGTACACAGCAAATTCCTACAGAGCTGGAATTCAGTAGGGACTACAGTACACTACAGAAACACATTCAAAACTGTCTCTGATCTTCAAAGCCCTTAAAGGATGTGGATCTGCCGTTGACACCGTATGAGCCTCTTAGGAGCCTTCGGGCCTCTCAGCAATGATTGAGTATTCCGGGACATGTACAGTGTCAGCGAGCCGGTCCAGGGTATTTTGTTGTAGTAGCCCAATGCCTTGGAACATGCTTCCATCCCCATAGAAACATGATGGCATAAAAAGACCACATGGCCTATCTAGTCTGACCTTCCATATCAACAACTACAACAGTCCCCTTTTTTCCTTTAGAGATCCTCTGTGTTTGTGCCATGCTTTTTTGAATTCAGATACTGTCCTCATCTCTACCACCTCCACTGGGAGACTATTCCATGGATCCACCATTCTTTCCGTAAAGAAATATTTCCGCATATCAGTCCTGATTCTATCCCCTTTCACCCTCATCCCATGTCCCCTCGTAGCAGAGCTTGCTTTCAATCGAAAGAGGCTCTCCCCCCTGTGCATTTATGCCACAGAGGTATTTAAACGTCTTAATCATATCACCTCTATCCCGGCCTTTCCTCTAAGGTGTACATATTAAGATCCTTAAGTCTGTCCTCATATGCTTATAACGAAGACCACTAACCGTTTTAGTAGCCACCCTCTGCACCGACTCCAATCTGTTTATATCCTTTTGAAGGTGCGGTCTCCAGAATTGCACACAATGCTCCAAATGAGGTTGCACCAAAGACTTATGCAGAGGCATTATCACCTCCTTTCTTCTGCTGGCCATTCCTCTCCCTATGCACCCAAGCTCTGGAACTCGATCTGCCTCAGGAAAGAGGTGAAAAGTCCCACTCTTCTCCCAAGCCTTTAATGGTGGACTTGCCTGTTATTCATTTCCTAAGATCAACTGCACACACCACAGCAGCACTAACTTACCACACTCACTCAAAGACGATTTGCACACACCTTCTCCCAAGCAATTTCCCTTCAAGTTAGTCGGCCATTTTGTCTATCCCAACTTCTCTCCGTCCCCATGTTTTCCACATCCACATATTCATTTTCTGTCAATGAAGATGTTTTCCTGCCTAATGTGGTTAATGTTCTTGCCTGCTCCTCTCAACTAAAAAAAACAATAACACTGCACCTACCCATACTGGCAGCCGCATGGCTGGAGGACTCCTGTGCAGCTTGGTGGCGACATTGATTGCGGTGTCATTGTGAGTGTTATTTTTCTATTATATGAATGTTTTCCTATGCTTTATTGTGAATGTTTTATAATGTTGTTTTAATGTTTGACACTGTATCATATTGTTCTTGCTATGATTTAATTTGCCTATTTATAAGCTCACCCTTCTGTCCTAATTGTGTATTATGCTGATATTTGAATGTTTTCATATGGTCATATGTCACTGTGATTGTAAATGGCCTGTGTCCATATACAGTTGCTGTACATGGCCTTGGGTGAACTTCTCTAAAAGGCAGTAAATAAATCTTAATAAATATATTAAGCAGAGAATTGAATTTAAGATCACAGTGCTGATTTTTAAGACACAGCATGGGATCTTTCCACTATATGTATCCGCATATGTGTAGCAAGAGGAAATTATTACAGATACCCTTTTTATGTTAGGAATCTGAAGGCTGGGACTCTCTGCCAGAAGATTTAAAGGCCATTGATGATGTTTTAGTATTTCACAAAACGTGCAAGGCTTTTGTTATTTACTAAGACGTTTAATTAAGAAACTTAATGGAAACCGTAATTGTTTATGTGTGTTATGTTGATTGCATGTCTTGTAGGCTTGGTCTACTTTAGAAACCATTTTCTAGCCCTTAATCCAGGGAAGAGAGGGCATAAAACATTTTTTTCTAAACAAACAAATAAATACATACATACCACAATGCACTAGGTTGTAAGTTCAAAGGTCTCTCTCCTGGAAGTTGATTTTACTTGGCAGCGCTGTTACTTGGCTACCAAATCACCTGGAACAGGTGGCATACATCCCAGGGTGTTAAAAGAATTGAAATATGAGATTGTAGAACTATGTACTATTAGTAATCTGTGGTCTATTATTAAAATCATCGGTGGAACCCAAAGATTGGAAAGTGGCCAAAGTAATGCCAAGTTTTAAAAAGGGTTCCACGGATGATAAGGGAAACCACAGACCAGTGAGCCTGACATAAGTACTGGGCAAATGGTAGAAACCATTATAAAAAACAAAATTACTGAACATGTAGATCGTCATGGTTTAATGGCAGAAAGCCAATATGGATTTAACCAAGGAAAGTCTTGTCACCAATATCATATATTTTTTGAAGGTGTGAATAAACAGGTAGATAAAGGTGAGCCGGTTGATATAGTGTATCTGGATTTTTCAGAAAGCCTTTGACAACGTCCTTCATGAGAGACTCTTGGGGAAATTAAAAAGCCATGAGATAAGAGGCAGTATACTATTGTGGATTAGGAACTGGTTAAAAGATAGAAAACAGAAAGTCGGCTAAATGGCCAATTTTTTCATTGGAAAAAGGTGAATAGTGGAGTATCCCAGGGATCTGTGCTGGGCCTGCTGCTTTTCAACATATTTATAAATGACCTGGAAATGTGAATAACGAGTGGGGTGATCAAATTTGCAGATGACACAAAATTGTGCAAAGTTGTTAAAACACAAGTGGATTATGGAAAATTGCAGGAGGACCTTGATAAATTGGGAGACTGGGCATCCAAATGGCAGATAAAATTTAATGTGGACAAGTGCAAAGATATGCCCTTAGGGAAGAACATCGCAAACTACAGTTACACGATGCAAGGTTCCACATTAGGAACCACCACTCAGGAAAACGATTTAGGCGTCACCGTGAATGACATGTTAAAACCACCCGCCCAGTGTGCAGTGGCAGCCAAGAGAGCAAATAGAATGCTAGGTATCGTAAGGAAAGGAATGGAGAATAAAACCAAGGATATTATAATGCCTCTGTATTGCTCCATGATGCGACCGCACCTTGAATATTGTGTGCAGTTCTGGTCACCATATTTTTAAAAGGATATAGCAAAATTAGAAAAGGTACAGAGAAGAGTGACAAAAATGGTAAAGGGGATGGAAGGATATCCCTACGAGGAAGGGCTTAAAAGGTTCTTCAATTTGGAAAAGAGGCACCTGAGGAAAGATATGATAGAGGTCTATAAAATAATGAACGGAGTAGAATGGGTAAATGTAGATCGGTTGTTTAATCTTTCAAAAAGTAGAAAGACTAGAGGAGATGCAACGAAGCTACAATGTAACACATTTAAGACTATATCAGAGAAAATATTTTTTTCACTCAACGTGTAATTAAACTCTGGAATTCGTTACCAAAGGATCTAGTAAAAGTTGTTAGTGTAGCTGGATTTAAAAGAGGTTTGGACAAGTTCCTGGAGGAAAAGTCTATAAACCATTATTAAAGAAGACTGGATAAATCCACTGCTTGCCCATTGGACAAGCAGCATGGAATTAGTATAACTTTTAGAAACCTGACAGATACTTGTGACCTGGATTGGCCATTTTTGGAATCAGGATGCTGGGCTTGATGGACTCTTGGTCTGACCCAATATGGCATATCTTACGTTCTTAGGTTCTTAAGTGGTAGAGAGAGATTTGCATATGAAGGAGGCAGTGTATGCAAATCTCTCTCATGCATATTCATTGTGGTTCTCTTGAAAACCTGACTGGCTAGGTTTGCCCCAAGGACTGGGTTGAGAACCCCTGATCTAAAGGTACATGCAAGTCCTGGGGGTTACATGCAAAACCTGGGGGTCTGCTTTGGGTGAGATTGGAAAATGTAGCATGTACGTAGGTCGTACGTATTTTCAGATTTTCCTGCATAAGAAGTAGATACAGATTTCAAAGGAAAACCATACACATACTTTCCCTTTGAAATATGGTGAAAGCTCGTGAACGGAAAGTGCAGATGAACTTTGCAGAAAAGCGAACCGCCTGAAAATCGTCCTCAAAACCTCCTGAATCTGAGACATGTAAAATGAATTCTGCCCATCTTATCTATCTGCCAAAAAAGAACTTTGGATCTTTTCCAGGGTGAGAACTCTGTATGTCCTTATAATATGGATCACTTCCAAAGGAAAGGACACATCAGGCCTGTGAGAAGAAGTTCTTATACAGGCAACATTTTCAAAACAGGAATTACTTCTTTAGGAAGGAAAATACGGATACTGTTAAAAGATGTTTTTCTGTGGAAATTTCTTTTTTAGATCCTGAAGTTGAAGTAAAAGAAAAGTCAGAGCAAAAACTGTCCAGTTTCAAAAGTGCCAGCAGGCTCACTCCGTGAGCTCTAACGTTGCCCAGTCCTTCCGTCTGGCGGCAAAGATCAAACGCGTTGAATGATTCCATATTCCTGGGGTAATGAGTCTTAGGCTGGTGGCGAGTGAGAATCTTGTTTATTTCACTTTGCCACCAAGATTTGTCCATAGGACTTCACAGCATATATTTTTTGTGTGAAAACTAAAAAAAAATTGGGTCAATGGATTTACAAAAACTGCAGAAAACCACTGATAGAGCAGCTAGGCTTAAACTGAGAATTATAGCAGCTCATCGGGGGAGGAGGGAAGAAGACAAAATTACTGAGGCCGTTTGTCCGCACCTTTTTTGAGGAGTTTGGGACAAAAAAATCCTAAGGTAAGAAAATCTGAATTTTCATCAGGAACAACTTACATGAGCAAATGCTCCAATTTTGCATTTTCAGTGTTGAGGCAAACTTTTCCATATGCCAGTCAAAGATCCAGTCAGACCAGACTAGGATTTATTGGGATTAAACTTCTCCTGCCTCTCTATCAGCAACTGCTGGTACTCACACCACAGATACATCGCCATATCCCTAAACCCTTATGTGCTTATGAAATGATCCAGCTGGCTATGGACTAGATCCTGTCCAAAGCATTTTCCCCAGAAGTACAAAATGAGGAAAATGCTTTAGCACATAGTTGCACTAAAAGAAAACTAGAGGTTCATTAAATCAGCCTTCAAATTGCCCAACAGCTTCTTTAAAATCTACTAGTTCATATGTCCTAAGTAGGCAGGAGATCCCCGAAGCTGACTACTCTAACAATGATATTAAATCAAAACACAGCAGAAGTCAGAATTAATGGCAACTGAAGAAACAGAAGTAATTAACGCTCAGACAGAGCTTTCAATGAGCATGTATCTCTGCCATAGAACTAAGCATTTTGCCTCTCTCGTTCCCTGCATTCTCCATTCTTGCCGAGTCTCCTGCATTTGACTGGAGTCTCTGACACTTCCATGTTCTACTGTTCTCAAGCGTCCTTTAAAAACCCTGGAAAAGTTACTGAAAAGCCCTCAGCTATATCTCTGAATGTTCCTGAAATACCTCACAGCAGAAGGTGGAGCGTGGAGACTGCAGTCTGGCTCCATGTGCTACACCTCTGCTTCTATCCATCCAAGCACCTGCCTACAGTGATACCCTCTTTCCAAAAACACCCCACTAGTAACAAATCTTCCTTTTCAACAAGCTCTAAAAGTTAAGGTTCAGGGCACTGAACTTCAGATGCTTGGAAAAGTTTCTTTCTGCAATCAAGAAAAAGATGTTTAGCTCCAGCTCACCAGTTTCTGCAGAAGCTTCCCACTCGGTTCCCTTCTGCAGCTACTGTCTCCGTCTCATCTGAGAATTTGTCTGTCTAACAGGTGTCAAGGCTTCTGGTCAATCAGAGTGAAACTTCCCCACCCCACCCCACCTCCTTTTTCCCCTGATCGGGGTAGATGCAATCTGACAGTACTTGAAACCACTATCCACCCACCAATCATGCTCTTCAGAGGCACTTTGAAAGTAGTAGGGGTGACCTGAAGAAAGAGATTGTTATTCAGTCAGTGGTTCGAAGAAACAAATCTAGTCTCACTGGTATACAACCAGAGCTCCCTTTTTCTTTTCAGATCCTTCTTTAAGTGTGTAATAGCTTCAAAATGTTTCTAGCACCCAGTGACAGTAGGGTGCTGTTTTGCTGTTGCTCCCTTGTCTACCTAAAATTTTAATGCAACAGGAACTTCTGAGGAGTGACTTCAAGGGAGCATCAAGCAGTATCCTGATATGCCCAAATGAAGACTGTAGCTTGCATGCTAGAAGAGAGCCTTCAGCAGTGAAAAAGCATATAAAACTGTGATTGTCAGAAACAGTCCTGCAATACAATACAGATTTGTTGTAGAGTAGGTTTGCATCAGATTTCCAAGAGGATATTGGGCTTTTATCCTGCCATGTTGTTTTTTCTGACACTCAGAAACATATCAATAGAGAAGAGAAGAGAACAGGAGGTTTTACCTAGCCGTGAGAAGATGCTTAGGTTCCTGGTTACTCGGAGCAGTTATACTCTGAAATCTGAGAATGACACCAATACTGCACTTGTTCCATAGCTCATATTCTCAATGTGAAACTACAGCTATGTAGAGGGTGGAAGACGACGTAACATAAGTTCTTACCCTGAACCACAAAGGCTGGGCCATGTGGTCAGGTTATGTCAGGATGCTTAATGCATATCCTCCGGCTCCTTGCTCATTTTTATCTAATTTTTAGTTCTTGCGTACAGGGTCATCACTGGACAAAACAAAGAGCTGCCAAGTTATTCACTTCCAAGAGGGAGATTTAGGTCAGTCCTGAATTTCTGACAATCCTGCCTTGATGCATTACGAGATCTGCAGCACCTCGGAAGAAAGGACTGGCAAGCTACTTCCGGTCACACTGCCAAGAAAACCCAGGAGCTGCTGGGTTGCCAGGAGTCAGCACTGACCCAAAGACACGCATTGCATTGCAGCAGTGGTTATAATAGGTAAAATCAGCAACTTACAAACACCATACTGCTTTAGGATGTTAGTTCAGCACTGACCAAAAAGTCTTCCTCTTGGAACTGGGTAACTTGGCAGGGCTTCAGGCAAGGGTTGCTTTCAGTGCCCATACCCCCAACCCAGTGGCATAAGTTCAAAATTTGCTTAGGACTCCCTCATAAGGGAAGTTGCCACAAAAAGAGGCGGAGAGAACACCTTTCCCCTTCCCTCCTGAAAACTTAGCAAAAAAACCAAGTGATGGTCAGTAAATATTAAACTTACTTTTAAAGAAGTTTGCCATGCTGCTCCGTGCTGCTCCATGCCGCCCCATGGCAGTCAACACTTTTCCGGGCCTCTGGCTTCCTCAGGGCAGCTCTTTACAAAAAGATAGTGTGAAGAAGTGTGCCGTTGCTGTGTTGGGATCGCTGGGTCCTCTTATGGCCTGGCCCCCTTCCCCCAATTGCAGGGGCTTTATGGGCAGTATTTACACTACTGTCCCCACCCCTTTCCTTCCCAGCTCTTATGTTAGCAGATTCACAATCTCAAAACAGCAGAATGATGCACTGTAGCCTTGGCACCTCAGGGGACATTCCTGCTTGCCCGCTCTTTGTGACATCTCTGCTTGTGCATTGCCAAATCGCATGTAGAGACCCCTTGAGTTAGAAATATAGAAACATAGAAATATGATGACAGAAAAAGACCACATGGCCTATCTAGTCTGTCCTTCCATATCAACAACTACAACAGTCCCCTTTTTACCTTTAGAGATCCTCTGTGTTTGTCCCATGCTTTTTTGAATTCAGTTACTGTCCTCATCTCTACCAGCTCCACTGGGAGACTATTCCACGGATCCACTACTCTTTCCGTAAAGAAATACTAATGCTTATCACTCCTGAATCTATCTCCCTTCACCCTCATCCCGTGTCCCCTCGTAGCAGAACTTGCTTTCAATTGAAAGAGGCTCTATCCCTGAACATTTATGCCACGGAGGTATTTAAACATCTCAATCATATCACCTCTATCCCGCCTTTCCTCTAAGGTGTACATATTAAGATCCTTCAGTCTGTCCTCATATGCTTTCTAATGAAGACCACTAATCATTTTAGTAGCCACCCTCTGCACCGACTCCATCCGGTTCACATCCTTTTGAAGGTGCGGTCTCCAGAATTGCACACAATACTCCAAATGAGGTCGCACCAAAGACTTATACAGAGGCACTATCACCTCCTTTTTTTCTGCTAGCCATTCCTCTCCGTATGCACCCAAGCATCCTTCTAGCTTTTGCCGTCGCCTTTTCTACCTGTTTAGCTACTTTAAGATCATCAGACACAAACACGCCTAGGTCCCGCTCTTCTTTAGTGGACAAAAGTACTTCACCCCCTATACTATATTGCTCCCTTGGATTGCTGCAGCCCAAATGCATGATCTTACATTTTTAACATTAAATCCCAGCTGCCAAATTCTAGACCATTCTTAAAGCTTAGCTAGATCCCCCCTCATGTTATCTACACCTTCCTGGGTGTCTACTCTATTGCAGATTTTGGTATCATCTGCAAAGAGGCAAACCTTACCCGAAAGCCCTTCCGCTATATCACTAACAAAGATGTTAAAAAGAATCGGACCAAGGACAGATCCCTGGGGCACACCACTGGTAACATCCTTCTTCTCAGAGTGAGCTCCATTTACTTGTACTCTTTGTCGCCTCCCACCCAACCAATTTCTAACCCAAGCAGTAACTTTAGGGTCCATCCCTAGGGTGCTCAGTTTGTTTATAAGTCGCCTGTGAGGAACAGTGTCAAAGGCTTTACTGAAATCTAAATACACCACATCTAGGGCTCTCCCTCGGTCCAACTCCCTGGTCACCCAGTCAAAGAAATCAATCAGATTTGTTTGACAAGACCTGCCTCTGGTGAATCCATGCTGCCTCGGATCCTGTAATCCGCTGGACTCCAGAAACCTCACTATTTTCTCTTTCAGCAGCATTTCCAATAATTTACTCACCACCGAAGTTAAACTAACCGGGCTGTAGTTTTCAACCACAT
The DNA here is from genome assembly GCA_033557465.1 of Ichthyophis bannanicus. Classification (NCBI taxonomy): domain Eukaryota; kingdom Metazoa; phylum Chordata; class Amphibia; order Gymnophiona; family Ichthyophiidae; genus Ichthyophis; species Ichthyophis bannanicus. The sequence continues at coordinate 260,265,404 of CM066044.1, forward strand.
CCTTACTTCCGCTTTTGTGTAAAGGCACCACATGAGCCTCTCTCCAGTCCTTTGGCACCACTCATGACTCCAACGAGGCATTGAAAAGGTCAGTCAGTGGAGCTGCTAGAACTTCTCCAAGTTCCCTTAGTATTCTAGGGTGTATCCCATCCGGTCCCATCGCTTTGTTTACTTTAAGTTGAGCTAGTTTCTCACGCACACAGTCTTCTGAAAATTGTTCAAGATGTCCCTCGCTTCTATTCCTGTTTGTGGGTGTTTTTTGAGGTCCTGCTCCTGGTTCTTCATCTGTGAACACAGAACAGAAATATTTGTTAAGCAATTCCGCTTTATCCTTATCAACTTCTACATATTCCTCCCCTGCACCCTTGAGTCTGACAATACCACTTTTGCCCTTCCTCTTCTCACTAATATATCTGAAAAATGTCTTATCCCTCCCATTTTATTGCACTAGCTATTTCCTCCTCCTTTTGAATCTTTGCTTTCCTGACTACCTTGCTAGCTTCTCTAAGTTTTTCCAAATACAGATGCCTGTCTTCCTCTCTCTGTGATCTTTTGTATTTCATGAAGGCCTCCCTCTTATTCTACACTTTTTCAGCTACTTCTTTCGAAAACCATAGCGGTCTCCTTTTTCCTTTTATTTACCATTTTAACAAAAAGGTTGGTTGCCCTTAAAATATCCCCTTTCAGTTTTGCCTACTGTTTTTCTACATCCTCTAGCTGTTCCCATCCCACTAACGACTCCCTGAGGTATTGGCCCATCTTGGCAAAGTTAGTCTTCCTAAAGTCTAAGATCCTCACCTTTGAATGGATTCTAACAGCCCTAGTCCTAATACTGAACCACACCATCTGGTGATCACTGGATACAAAATGATCTCCCACTACAACATCAGAAACCCTTTCACCATTGGTAAGCACCAAGTCCAGTATGGCCCCTTCACGTGTGGGGTCTGTTACCAATTGCCTGAATAGTTCTCCCTGTAGAGAATCCAGGATCTCCTTATTTCTAGATGATATTGCAGCAGGAATGTGCCAAACAACATCTAACATCTTGAAATCTCCTATCAGTAGCACTTCCCCTTTCCTAGCAATGCTGCATATGTCTTCAATTAACTCTCTGTCCACCTCTTCCTCTTGTGAGGGAGGTCTGTATATCACACCAATGCAAATAGATTTCTCTTTCCCTCTTTCTAGTTTAACCCACAATGCCTCCTCTCTCTCCCTTTTTAAGCTCTGTAATTCCAAAGCTTTAATAGTAGTTTTTACATATAGTGCCACTCCTCCTCCCCTTCTTCCTACCCTGTCCTTTCTGAATAAAGTATAGCCAGGTATAGTTACATCCCAATCATGGTTTTCTGTGAACCATGTTTCTGTAACTGCCACTAAATCCAAGTCAGTACTCCCACCAAAGCTTCAACATCAGGGATCTTATTTCCCATGCTACGGGCATTTATACACACTGCTTTCTATATGTTACCCCACCCATTTCCATAAAGGTATTTAATGTATCACCTACCTGTGGGCTTTCACCTACCTGGGGGCTTTCTTCACCCATCCCCAACGAATCTAGTTTAAAGCCCTCTTCAGTAGATTAGCCAGTCTATTACCAAAGACGCGTTGACCTTTCTTGGACAGATGGATGCCATCTCTGCTCTGCAATCCTTGGAACAGCATCCCATGGTCTAGGAAACCAAAACGCTCTCGATGACACCATCCACGTAGCCATGCATTCATCTCCAGGATGCGAGCCTCTCTGCCTTGGCCTTTACTCTCAACAGGGAGGACTGAAGAGAACACCCTCTGTCCTAGAGCCATGTTCACCCTCTGTCCTAGAGCCATGAAGTCACTTTTGAAATGTTCCGAGGTATACCTGGCAGTATTATTTGTTCCAACATGGATTAGCAACATTGGGTAATAGTCAGTGGGCTAGATGAGTTTCTGCAAACTCTCCGTAACATCTTGAATTTTGGCACCAGGCAGACAGCATACCTCTCTAGACATCAAGTCTGGTCGACAGATGGACGTCTCAGTACCCCTCAGAAGAGAGTCTCCAACCACCACTACCCTTCATTTCCTTGTGGTCACTGATTCTGCAACTTTGGGGGACTTGAGCTCTGGTTCTTCCCTTTCCAGGGATGGTTTCACCTCCTCCACTTCCAGGGCTGCATAATGGTTCTTCAATTCAAGGGCTGGAGAAGTTGGATTGGTGATTTTGCAGGCCCTGGTGACTTGTGTCCAACCATCGACATTCTGTTGGCACCCATCTTCTCCTCTGCCGGAGAGCTTGGTTGCTGCAAGAAGCATCTCATCAATGTGCTTCTCACTGTCTTGAATGCTCCTCAGCCTCGCCACCTCCTCTCTGAGTTCCTCCACTTGTTTCCTCAGAGCTTCAGCATGCAGGCACCCTGCACTTGGAACCGGTCCTTCAACTGGCATTAGGACCTCTGTCTGGACCAAGGCAGAAGCTGTAACGGGGGCAACAGCTTTAGCAATACGATTTTTCCCAGCCATTGTTCTGTTCGTGGAGCTTAGGTATCTGTTAGATCTCTCTCTTTTGCTTTACCAAGTACCAGCTGGTTTCCCAGCTGTCCTTTCAGAGAAAAAGCATTGAAATCTCTTTAATTATATTCAAAATGTGCTGGTCCAATTCTCTGTGCTTTGTTAAATGGGGAGGTGCCCTATAAAGCAAGACTGGTCACTAGGGGTGGGTGGGAGTCAGGGTGGGTAGGGAGGGAACTAACACCTGATTAGGTATTAGCAATTCCCAAAGCTGAGGAGGTTACTAGAGTTCAACAACCTACTCTGCTCAAGGAAATTTCCACTACAGCACCAAAAAGAAAGTAACCTTGCTTTAAAAATATATAAAAACCCTTTTAAAAGCTCCCAGTCAGAGAGCTAGCAATTTAATAAAATAAACCCTCAAATCCTTACTGTTGGTTGATCTGTAGAGCCCCTGTTAGGAAAGCCTCAACAGGGCAGGGCACTGGAGTTCTTCCCTGTGATAGCAGAGACCTCTAGTGGTTCTACGAATGTACTGTGCTGTGACCTGTAAATGGTTTGGTAATTTTCCAGAACAGGGGAGGTTACTCTTTCTTAGTGTCATAATGCTAGGAGGAGACTTATCTCCAGGTGAAAATCCAACCACTGTAAAATCCTGACCCAAGGATAGATTTCTGTCTTTGGCTGATTTAGCCACTGTACCCTCAAGATGTCTTCACTTGGCTAGACAGAGCCCATAAGGGAGTAGTGGGGTTGGAAAGTGACAAAAGTTGCTTAGGCCTCTGCACCAAATATTCTGTGTGTCCTGGTGAACACCACTAGCACACTCTCTACTCAGGAGGAGAGGAGTCAGCGTATTGTAAAAGAACAATTGGGAATCACTGATTTAAGGAAGAAAGGGGAGGATTTAAGGAACCTGCACCAGGGACCTGCATCTATGGCAGCCTCCAGTTTTGAAGATGCACTGGAACAAAGATAGTGCAGAAGGAGGGTTCCCCTAGTGTGGAGTAAGGAGAAAGGACTGTAACTGATTATAGTGTATTTCCTTGTCTTTGCCAGTATCTAACTGTCATTCAACAAGCATGAAAAAATCCATGGATGCCATATAAATGAGGGATAAGTACAACTTATTCAACAATCCGACGCGGTGGTGTTTTAGCAGTCCTCCTGCATCAGGGGTTTGAATTAGAAACAGGTAGAGGCCAATACAGAATTGAACTCCTCCGGCCCATCCGGAAATCCAGAATCTGGATGTACTGGAATTGCACCTGATCCTGATCCCGCGGGGCTAGATGTTCCCATGGGATCAGAATTGGGTGCACCTGGCCTGGATGGGCTGGCCATGCCCTGATTCTGGGCCTCCAAAAGTACAGTCACATACCCGGCTAGCTCAGCCAGGCTCCTGCAAGGAGCTGCGGTCTTGAAGGACTAGAAAAGGGGACTGTTACTTCTGGAGAGAGATCTGCAATTGTGAATATATACTTCTGGGAATTTTCTGAAAGGAATTTTTTTCTATTAAAGCTAATTAATCTGTGAACCCACTATTTTTTTGTTAAATCAGTCAGGGCCTAGTAGCAGCAGTTTAAGTTTAAATTTAAAACACAGAAGAGAACTTTCTGGTTACATTTCATACCCAGCAGAGAGCTGTAGTTTAAATTTAATAGTCACTCAGGGCCTAGCATCAGCAAAGTACTTTTAGTTTAAATTTAAAACACAGAAGAGAGCTTTCTGGTTAAATTTAGAACCCAGCAGGGAGCTTGTAGTTTAAATTTCATAATAAGTTAGAGCCTAGCAGCAGCAAAGAGCTATAATTTAAATCAAATCAGAATATAGCTTACCTCAGCAGCACAGGACAGGGTACTGTGTAGCAGCCCTCTTTTAATAAGTGTTATTACCCACCCACCCTGGGATAATCGTAGCTTTATAGGTACTTACACATCTTAAAAGACAGGAGGTGCTCTCAGGTGAAGCTCGTTACCCAAATCAGTCATACACTAAGGACCTGAGATTAATTAAGCTTCAGGTGAACAAGGTATATTAAACGTATTAGGTACAGTTTTATTGGTATAAATATCCATAGCAACCCTTAGTACATAAAGAACTTAAAGATCTAAACACAAACTTAAAACTAAGATACAGACAGCAGTCCAGCAGCGAGATGGGGGCTTTCCAGTCTTTTGCATTGAGTGTCACATGTATGATTTTCTCCCAGTTTGTGAGAGGTCTTACGTGTGCACTAGGTGCAAGGAGCTCTTTGCTCTCAGGGAACGAGTCCATTCTCTAGATGCTAGAATAGCCGACTTGGAAAACATAAGACAGACAGAGAGGTACATAGACGAGACCTACAGGGATGTAGTCCTGAAGTCCCACCTCCAGTCTGGCAGCATCCCTGTTGCCATGGAGGAGAGAGGTCACGTGACAGGACAGCATCACCCTGGTGTGGCAGGAAGCGATCCTGTAACTAGGACCTGTCCTCCAGGTGATGTAAAACTTTCTCGCACCGAGGATGTTTCTCCAGGGCCATGTGCTCATGAGGGAAGGGTTAGGACAGCCGTTATAGTTGGTGATTCGATCATTAGGCATGTACATAGCTGGGTGGCTGGTGGACGTGAGGATCGCCTGGTAACATGCCTGCCTGGTGTGAAGGTAGCAGACCTCACGCGCCACCTAGATAAGGTCTTAGATAGTGCTGGAGAGGAGTCTGCTGTCTTGGTACATGTCGGTACCAATGACATAGGAAAATGTGGTAGGGAGGTTCTGGAGGCTAAATTTAGGCTTTTAGGTAGGAAGTTGAAATCCAGAACTTCCAGGGTAGCATTCTCCGAAATGCTTCCCGTTCCACGCGCAGGACCCAAAAGGCAGGCAGAGCTCCGGAGTCTCAATGCGTGGATGAGACAATGGTGCAGAGATGAGGGGTTTGGATTTGTTAGGAACTGGGGAACATTCTGGGGAAAGGAGGGGCTCTTCCGAAGGGATGGGCTTCACCTTAACCGGGATGGAACCAGGCTGCTGGCATTAACCTTTAAAAAGGAGATAGAGCAGCTTTTAAACTAGATATAGGGGAAAGCCGACAGTCGCCCAAGAGCGGATGGTTCGGAAGAATGTATCCTAGAAGGATACTACCAAAAGCAGAGAGGTACCAAAAAAGAGTAAAGTAGCCCAAATGCCCTCGAGTATGGAGCAGACAGAGCTTAAAGATCCCAAATTACCCATGTCTACCAATAGCCAAATTAATATGAATAAAATATAGTCTCTAAAATGCTTGTATGCAAATGCTAGAAGTCTAAAAAATAAGATGGGAGAGTTAGAATATATAGCACTAAATGAGAGGTTAGATATGATTGGAATATCAGAGACATGTCTTGTTACTTTACAGGGAATTAATTATGTTTTTGTTGATTCATTACAACTCGAGACACTTTTGGCGTCCTCTTAATTTAGGAATTTCTACTTTCTGTTTGGGTCTCGGTTGGGGGTATGGAACCTTTACTAAGTATTACCCTTGTTTGTTCTTTGGCTAAAAGTTCCTCCATGATGTGGGCTATATTACGGTCTTGGTGATGTTATATTGCTATTGTTTTCCTTTTTATTTTGCAATATGTTTTGATCCTTGACCGCATTTTCTTTAGTTTTGTATTTGTATGCTATAAACAAAATCAATAAATGAAAAAAAAGCCAAATTAATATGAATAAAATACAGTCTCTAAAATGCTTGTATGCAAATGCTAGAAGTCTAAAAAACAAGATGGGAGAGTTAGAATACATAGCACTAAACGAGAGGTTAGATATGATTAGAATATCAGAGACATGGGGGAAGGAGGACAACCAGTGGGACACTGTGATACCTGGGTACAAACTATATCGTAATGATAGAGCTGATCAAATTGGTGGAGGGGTTGCTCTCTATGTTAGAGAGGGCATTGAGTCAGAAAGGATTAAAGTTTTGCAGGAAACAAAATTTGCTGTAGAATCTCTATGGATTGAAATTCCATGTAAAAAGGGGAAGGCGATGGCAGTGGGGGTGTACTATCGACCGCCTGGTCAGAATGAACAAATGGATGATGAAATGCTCAAAGAAATCAAGGAAGCTAACAAAAGTTACAGCGCAGTAATAATAATGGGTGATTTCAATTACTCCGGTATCGACTGGGTTAGTGTCACAGCAGGACATGCTAGGGAGATAAAGTTCCTAGATGAAATAAATGACTGCTTCTTGGAGCAGCTGGTTCATGAACCGACCAGAGGGGAAGCAATATTAGACCTAGTCCTTAGAGATAAGGGTGTTGGGGCCACTTGGCAATAGTGATCATAGCATGATCGCCTTTGATTTAATTAGTGGAGGAGGGATAGTAAGGAAATCCACAATACTACCTTTTAACTTTCGAAAGGGAGACTATGATAAAATGAGGAAAGAAACTAAAAGGAGCAGTTGCAAAGGTTGAAGACTTACATCAAGCTTGGGTGTTGAAAAATACTATCTTGGAAGCCCAAACCAGCTTTATTCCACGCTTTAAGAAAAGTGGAAGGAAATAAAAAAAACTGCCAGCATGGTTTAAAGGTGAGGTCAGAGACGCTGTTGCCAAAAAAGCATCTTTCAGGAAATGGAAAAAAGAGCCAAACGACGAAACCTGGAAACAGCACAAGCACTGGCAAGTCAAATGCAAGGCATTGATAAAGCAGGCAAAGGAAGAATTTGAGAAGAAGCTTGCTGGGGAAGCAAAAACGCAAAATAAAGATTTTTTTCAAGTACATTCACAGCAAAAAACCTGTTAGAGAGTCAGTTGGTCCATTAGATGATAGAGGAGTTAAAGGGGCACTAAGAGGCGACAAGGTGATAGCGGAGAGACTGAATTCTTTGCTTCGGTCTTTACTGAGGAAGATATAGGGATGTTACCCATGACTGAAGTGGTATTTAAAGGTGCGGAAGAATTGAAGGAAATATCGATACATCGGGAAGATGTATTACAACTATTACATAAACTGAAGAGTAGCAAATCACCTGGGCCGGATGGTATACATCCAAGGGTGCTGAAAGAACTGAAATATGAGATTGCAGACCTGCTATTAGTAATCTGTGAACTATCATTAAAATCATCTCTAGTACCTGAAGATTGGAGGATCGCCAATGTAACACCAATTTTTAAAAAGGGTTCCAGGGGTGATCCGGGAAACTACAGACCGGTGAGCCTGACGTCAGTATCGTAAAAATGGTAGAAACCATCATAAAGAATAAAATTACTCAGCATTGAGATAGTCATGGCCTAATGGGAGACAGCCAACATGGCTTTAGACAAGGAAGATCCTGTCTTACTAATCTGTTATGTTTTTTTGAAGGTGTGAATAAACAGGTGGACAAAGGTGAGGCGGTGGATATAGTGTATCTGGACTTTCAGAAAGCCTTTGACTAGGTCTCTCATCAGAGACTTTTGGCAAAACTAAAGAGTCATGGGATAGGAGGCAGTGTACTACTGTGGATCAGGAACTGGTTAAAAGATAGAAAGCAGAGGGTTGGGCTAAATGGCCAATTTTCCCAATGGAGAAAGGTGAATAGTGGTGTACCCCAGGGATCTGTGCTGGGTCCACTGCTTTTTGACATATTCATAAATGACCTGGAAAGTGGAATAACGAGTGAGGTTATCAAATTTGCAGATGACACAAAACTATTTAAAGTTGTTAAAACCCAAGAGGATTGTGGAAACTTGCAAGAGGATCTTTATAGATTGGAAGACTGGGCATCAAAATGGCAGATGAAATTTAATGTGGACAAGTGCAAAGTTATGCACCTAGGGAAGAACAACCCAAACTATGGTTACACGATGCAAGGTTCCACTTTAGGAACCACCACCCAGGAAAACGATTTAGGCGTCATTGTGGATGACATGTTAAAACCCTCAGCCCAGTGTGCAGCGGCAGCCAAGAGAGCAAATAGAATGCTAGCTATGATAAGGAAAGGAATGGAAAATAAAACAAAAGATATTATAATGCCTCTATATCGTTCCATGGTGAGACTGCACCTTGAATATTGTGTGCAATTCTGGTCACCGTATCTTAAAAAGGATATAGAGTTATTAGAAAAGGTTCAGAGAAGAGCCACCAAAATGGTAAAGGGGATGGAAGGATACTCCTATGAAGAAAGGCTAAAAAGGTTAGGGCTCTTTAAGCTGGAAAAGAGACGGCTGAGGGGAGATATGATAGAAGTCTATAAATTAATGAACAGAGTGGAACGGGTAAACGTAGATCGATTGTTTACCTTATCAGAATATAGAAAGACTAGGGGACATGCAATGAAGCTACAGGGTAAACTATTTAAGACTAATAAAAGAAAATATTTTTCCACTCAACGTGTAATTAAACTCTGGAATTTGTTACCAGAGGATGTAGTAAAGGCTGTTAGTGTAGCTGGGTTTAAAAAAAGGTTTGGACAAGTTCCCGGAGGAAAGGTCCATAAACCATTATTAAGAAGGGACCCAGGATGTCAATGCTTGAACCAATACAAGCATTGTGGAACCTGTGTCCCTTGGGGAAACTGCCTGGTACGTATGACCTAGATTGGCCACAGTTGGAAACAGGATACTGGGCTTGATGGACCTTGGTCTGATTCAGTATGGCATATCTTATTTTCTTTTGCGGTGTCATGGCATCGCGGCTCCATGCAGGAGCAAAGATCCCTGGCAGATCCTGAAATAAGCATTTCCCCGCCACTTGACCTCAATAAGGCGTGATGTGACTAGTGTCAGGCTACAGAGAACACCCTGCACCCCCTAACCTATTTTTCTGGGTGCAGATCCCGCATTTTGCATTGTCCAGGGGGACTTATTTCACCCCCGGTTGGGTGGCGGCAGCAGCACACATGGATAGCCGCCACAGTCCCTGATTCCATTTGGGAGGGGAGGTAGGCGGCAAAAGCTGGCGCTTATGGAAATGCTGCCACTGCTCTACCTGCCTTCGTCTCCCTAGACAGAATTGGCGGCAGCTAGGTGGCATAGCGACGGTGATGGTGGCCGCAGCTGGGGGGGGGTAGTGGTGGCTGGAAGGGGGCAGTGTCAGTGGGGGGGGGGGGGGGAGGCGGTGGCAGCAGGAGTGGGCGGCAGCGAGGCTGGGGTTTCTGCCTATGGCGGCAGAAACCCTTGGGCTGGCCCTGGGAAGGGGAAATGGGTGCTGAGTGATTGATAGCAGAGCTTATGATTAGAAGAGTGAGTGCATGGTTGGTGTCAGAGGCAGAGGGAATGAGTAAGTGAGTGGATAGGGCAACCAACAGCAGAACAGATGAGTGAGTGAGTGAATGAATAGAAGAGAGGGTTTGTCAGTTGAGTGAAAGCTGAAAGATCAGTGCTTGGAACCATGATTGAATGTGGAGGAAGGGGAGATTTCTGATTAAAGTAGACAGAATTTCAGTGCTAGGGACAACTTGTCCCCCTTCCTTTATGTCTACCTCCTCTTTTTGGGAAGTAAGACCAGTCTTCTCCCTAACACAATGCTCACCTTTCCTGCAGTTAGGCAGGTGTGTCCAGGCTCTCGCCTGCCATAATTTCATAAGTGCCTCGGTCCTCTCTCGTTTGGCAGGCAGGCCTGGGCTTCCCACCTGCTGTGGGCCTTGATCTTATTGAGCAAGCGGGCCCAGGCCCCCCTACTGGCATGACTTCTGTGCTGGTGCGGGGTCTCTCTCCTCTTTAGCAGGTGCCCCGACACCCCCCCCCACCCCGCCTGCCTTGATTTCATTGCTGGCACAATTCCTCTTTCTTCTTTATTGACCAGTTTTAGGCTGGCTCGGCCAGTTTCAGAAACTGGAGGCCAGCGGCCAGCAGGACAATAAAACCAACCAATGAAGGGACAGCTTTCTGCCGACAGCCAATCGCTCCCACAACTCCATTGCCACGCAGCTCAGGACATAGGTGTCAGAACGGGGAGGAGGGGGCACACGGGACAGAGTTTGAAGGAAGATGTGGGGCTAGAGAGGAAGAGGGGTGGAAAGTAGAGAGGTTGAGGTTGAGGAGGACAGAAGGGGTGGAACATAAGGAGAGGGGTGGGGTTGAAGGAGAAACCGAAGCGAGGGTTAAAGGGAAAGCATGAAAGTTAGGGAAGGAAGAGAGAGAGTAACGTTTGGTGGGAAGGAAAGGAGGGAGAATGCAGGAGGGAGGATACTGAAGGGGAAGGAGGACAACAGTGCAAGGGAGAGAGGAACATACACTATATACCTGAACCACACACCATGCACACACACACTTTTGAGAGAGATGTAACTTCCCAACACATATACACACACCACCCTACCTACCCACGCAGCCCCCAACACCCACACACCCACCCATACAACCACTAACACACAGATGCATGCACACACATGCAATCCAACAGACACACACATGCATGCAGTTCCCCCACACATACATGCATATGAATGCATTCTCTGACACACACACATATAGACACCCCTACCTACTTACGCAGCCCCCCCAATACATACCCACCCACCCCCAACACAGATACATGCACATGTATGCAGGCTGACACACACATAGATGTGTACACATGCAGTCTCTGACACGCACACATACACAGACGCACACAGACGCAGCGAGATGTGTTTGTGAGTTTGTGAGGTCTGTGTGTTGGTGTAGAGCAGCTCTGTTAATATTAGTAGAATCTTTTCAGTGTACAGAGAGTGAGCGCTTGGGTTTCAATTAGATGGAAGCAAGATTGAACATTGCAGTTAGATATATGCAGATTACTGAGTGTGTGATGAGTGGGAGCAAGTCAGGATTGGATTTGTGTCATGGTCTGATGCTGCATATAGGGCAGGGAGAGTGGTCTGATGCTGAGGTGCCAGTGGCCAGAGTTGAAAGAGGACCGGACGATCGAGGAGAGTGAAAAGGGAATCTCGCACTGCTTTGCAGGTAAGCTCAAAGTGCTGATCAGATGGAAAAGGGGATTGATGTTGGTGCTGGGAATGAGAGAAGAGGCATAACAGAATTTGAATGGAATGTTTTTGTGTGTTGAGCTATAAAGTGAAATGTTCTGCTCTGTACCCATTGTTGGTTGAGTTTTATTGGTTGATCTGGAACTATCCCATGTGAATGAAGAAATATACTCTATATGATTTGCATAGAAAATATATGCAAGAATGACTAAGCGTAAATTGGAGTGGGAACTAGGAGCAGAGTTAAGGGGGCGGAGCTTGGGACACCCCCAAACAAAAAGGCGTTCCACTGCCCCTGACTCGGGGGGCCTGCATTTAAACCAGGCGTGCACACTGAGACGTCCCCCTCTAATGTCAGATGTCATCAGATGGGGTGTGATGTGGAACAGCCATCTCTGCACACGCACATGGCTTAAACACAGGCTCTGTGCAGCAGTTTCTTGTGCTGGGGGGGGGGGCGGTGAGGGATAAAGACAGAGACCCACTGAGAGCATATGCTGGACATGCAAGATACGGATGCAGAGCAGTAAGGTTGGACATAAGGGCAGAGGGATACATAGGGGTGATGCTGGACCTGGGGGGTAGGGACACACAGGGGGAGATGTTGGACAGGGGGGAGGGGGAAGGAACAAAGAGGGGAGTTGTTTGACATGGGGGATAGGGACACAGAGAGAAGATGGTAGACAGGGAGGAAGGGAAGCAGAATGGGGAGAGGGGCTGATATTGGACATGGGGGGGGGGGGGGGGCAAATAGATACGGAATATATGTTTGGATTTAATGGCATATGGAAGAGCATATGTGTGCTAGGGGAGGGACCTGAGAAGAAGACTGTGGCTGAATAGGTGCTGAAGACTTCAACCTCTTCTACTCCCGCCCCTTGATATAGCCCACAGACACTAAAGCCTGCACCATTGGCCTCTTTGCAATTATTTTTAGTGAGCGGGGCAGGGGGCGGAGCATGGCTAGCCACAGGTGGCAGGTTTTAAAACACTGGCAACCTTACTTCTTCAGCAGACAGGCTGACCTCCTCGCCTGCCACAACAACGTTCTCATTAATATCCACCAGCATTCTGTACGCAGACCTTTGTGCATGCGCAAACATAGCTTTACATATGGACAGACAGGCAGACATACACACAGATGGACTGATTCTCAAGAATAGCCTGTATTGCCTGATGTGAAACGAGCCCGACAATAAATTACCCATTTTTAAGGGTGAAAGACAAAAAACAATGTCAGAAAATGCACAGAGGTTAATCCTCTTCAGGAGAAACTGCAGAGCCTTGTTTTTGCGCCCATCATCAGCAGAGCAGAAAAAGGCAAAAACTAAGGAGACCACTGTGTGCAGGAAGGACCGACCGCACATGCTCGGAACCTTACATTCCGTTCCATTCATGACATCACCCACTTGTGCACCTTACTCTGTCCTGCTTGTTGATGGAAATGTTCCCTTTACTATGCTGTAAGACGGATGGAGCAGACATATCTACTTCCCTCTAGAAGTTCTTCTCCTTGGTATCTCTGACTCTCCAGTGAAATCAACTGTTTTATCCCACAAGTCAGTGATCAGTGAGCAGTTCCAGCGAATCTGCACCCATGCACCTTCGACCTGACTCAGGACACCTTTGGCAAGCCCTACCATTACGCTGGAGTATTGGCTTCACTTCCTGTATATCCCTATTAAGGTCATATGCATCGTTCTGTGCCGAATTTTCCCAGACATTTATTTCCTGCAGCCTGTTGCTATTTCCATGTTCAGGTCTTTGTGCTATTTTTCTGTCCTAGCTGTGCTACAGAAACTTCATTTTTGAATGAGACGCTATCCATTGTTGTTCCAAATCTGCTTATAGCTGAATTTGTTGGATATTCAGTCATTACATGTCGCATTTGTAACTACTGATAAAACAGTCTAACACTGTTTCCTAACTTGTTATCAGTGGTCTGCTGGAGGGGCTCTTGTTAGATTATTTATATATTTAGTCATTTATCATGGCATCAAGAATTACTTAATGAAAGCAGGAAAACAACTTGCTATCTGTGGCATATATTTCTTGAGTTCTTCTATTTTTGCTAAGCTTGTCCTTGGCTTTCCTCTGAATTAGGCTGCGGTATTAGGGTTATATATTTTGAGCGTCACTGTTAAAGCTGATGACCAGCACATATGTACAAGTCCAGTTACTGGTCGATAGGTTACTGCTCTTCCAAGGGATAAATAAAGAATATACTCCAGAGACGTGAATGCGGCGCAGCATTGCCATAAATTCATTCACCAATGCAGCTAGTCCATGCTGAGCCACTTCACAAGAAACTGAAGCTGAGCTGCCTGCTAACATCATTTCAACAAGGTCATATCAGACCATCATGACCTTATGGAAGCCACTTCTGCCTCCATGCAAACAGGTAGTTGGCGTTGGGCGTTGGTGGAGGTGGACGTTTTAAGGTAAGCACCTCAGGGCTGTTGCAGGCCACTATAGGTCCTCGTGAGAGGTGGCAGAGGCATCAACAGGTGCCCATGGAGGGCCAGCGCTCTAGGCGACTGCCTTGTTCACCTAATGGTAGCGCCAGCCCTGAGTGGGCATCTAGGTGTGTGGTGTCAGGGTGTCTGTGTGTATGCTGGGGATTTGCGTGTATGAATCACAGGTGAGTGAGCATGTGCAGAGCTAATGCAGGCATAGCAAACCTTTAGCTTTGGGTCTCTCTTAATTGACTCAGACGTAGGGCACCCTATACCAAATATGAGACCCCAAAGCCATCCCTCCACAAACAATCCTGTAAAAAGCCATAATTGGGCATCATACGTCTAACCATTAAGCTTTGTTTCATATCTATATCTGTCTGTCTATCTATGTATTACACACATACATGTGAAGGTTGATTCCAGACTGTGCATATCCGGCCCGTCCAGATAATGGACGGGGCACCGTTGTACCGAATTCTGCAACCACGGGAGCTGTATGTTCCCATGGCTACAGAATCTGGCCATTTGGATGGGCTGGCATGCACAGTATGCTGAGCAGGGAGACGTACGGCATGCTGCCCATTTCCACCGCTCAGTGCTCCTGCTGGTGTGCCAGTGCCATGGTGTCCTATTACCATGGCACTGGGATGCTAAGCAGGCACACACAAGGCTTGACAGTGGTAAGGAGCTCTTTACCCCGCTGCCCAATCCTCAGCAGGGTCAGCCAGGGCTGGGCTTGGACGGCAGGGGCTCACCTGCCGTGGCTCTGTTGTCCGTGGGATGCTGAATGCCCCAATCGCAAGGACGCCCAGCACTTATTCCACCTCTGAGGTGGTATAAGTTGGGTGTCCAAAATGCGGCTGCTGGACGTACAGTGCCCTGACCGGAATAGGCCCTGTATGTCTGAGTGCTTCAGTCTGCTCATGCTCCGCCCCCTCCCGCCTCCATCCAGCACTCCCCACTCTAACCCTCTGTACGTGTGGGGAAGGCTGGACTCAGAATAGCATGCCGGGTCAAAACGGAGGTCGGTCGTCCAACCCTGCTGTTCATGTCTCTCCATCGGGCCCCAAATCGTTCTGTCACTCTCCATCACAGCAGTGAGATTTTGATTTGTTTGAGGAATTCTTTTGCACTAAAAGATAAGTTCCCAACTGAGGGAGGGCAACCACAACTTGCTATATTGCAGTGACTCTCCCAGTCAAAATCTCACATTTTTGGTGTAGCAGCATTGTACAGATTCCCTACAGCTAGGGCTGGCCTCTCCCAGCAGAAAGCGTTTTAGAAACTGATACAGCAATGGAGGCAGTTAAAAAGCACGCCATGCTGGATGTGAGATTTCCACTTCGAAGAAAGCTACTGCTGTTCAACAGGTTGTAAGGTTTTGATGTGGTCATAAGGCGTGTGAGAACAGAAACATCAGAAAGGGCTCTTCACAACCACTGAAGCCAGACTTGCTGGAGGTAGAATTCAGGAAATTACTACTAGTTATCATTTCTGTAGTGTTACTAGACATACGCAGTGCTGTGGACATACACAGAAGAGACAGTCCCTGCTCCACAGAGCTTACACTCTATTCAAGAGAGACACAACAAGCCTCTGTTATTCCTACATATCACTTGTATGGTGCTGCTAGGTCTATGCAACACTGTACATGTAAATGTAAGACACAGTGGCTGCTCAATAGAGCTTATAATCTATTCAAGGCAGACAAACAGAAAAAACAGGGGACTAGGGTAGTTCTTTGAGGAAAAACGATGAAAACATACATGTGTGTTAAACAGGAGAATAAAGGGGGCAGGATAGAAAGGCAGCCTTGAAGAGGTGGGGTTTTAGCCTGAATTTGAATAGAGCCAGAGATGGAAAGCCTGGATTTAAATAGGATGAGAGAGGGAGCCTGACGCACCGCAGCCTATTCCAGGTGAAAGACGTAGCAAAGCGGAAGGAATGGCATCAGGAGTTGGCGGTGGGGGAGAAGGGCACAGATAAGAGTGACTTTTCCTGAGGAGAGGGTAGGGAGAGATAAGCAAGGAGAGATAATGAGGAGCTGCAGAATAAATGTACTTGTAGGTCAATACGAGAAGTTTGAACCGTATAGTGAAAGAGAAGTGACTTGAAACTGGCAGAAGATTGTGCAGCAGAATTTTGAATGGCTTGAAGTGGAGAAAGATGGTTCAGTGGGCAGGGCCGGATTTACCTTGAGTGAGGCCCTACGCCAACAAAAATTGTAGGCTCCCAGAAAAGATAAAAACGAGCACGCCGGATCAGCTGCGCGCTGTTGGCCCTGACGTCATTAAACTGGGAATCCCAAAAGCCAAACTTGGAATGTACAACACTGTAGAAATAAAACTATACATTAATTTGCTCTTGTACTAAACAAAGCGCAGACGTTAATGATGCACATTTACCAGAGCTGACATATTCCAATTAATAAATTCAAAATAAAGAGATATTTTTCTACCTTTTTGTGCATTTTTTTTTCAGCTGCAATTGCCGGCACGGAGGGGCTCAGCCGGGCAGAGGGGGCCCCGCGGGACAGCAGCAGCCAGCGTTTTTTTTTTTTAACTATTCAAAAGCCGGCACGGAGGGATTCAGCCGGACAGAGGGGGCCCCGCGGGACAGTTCATGCTGCCGCGGTAGCAGCCAGCGTTTGTTTTTAACTATTCAATTTTTGTGGGCCCTTGCCAGCTGTGGGCCCTATGCCACGGCGTAACTGGCGTATAGGTAAATCCGGCCCTGTCAGTGGGAGACCTGAGGAGCAGGTTGCAGTAGTCTAAGTGGGAGGTGATAAGAGTGTGCATAAGGGTTTTGGTAATGTGTTCAGAAAGAGAGGCGTAAAAGATGACGCCAAGGTTATGAGCTGAGGGAACTGAGAGGAGACACAGTTATCCACAGAAACATAGAAAGAGGGAAGGGGAGTGATGGATTTAGGGGGAAAGATAACAAGTTCTCTCTCAGACAGGAAAAGTGTCAGAAAGCATAGGACAGCCTGGCAGCAATATCAGACAAGCAGGCTGCGATTTGGGCCTGGATTCCTCTCTCCCTACACCCCCTCCTTGTGAACTCCGCTCTTCGTCTGGCTTTCTTGTCTCTGTGCCCTTTTCTTCCTTTGCCAACTCAAGACTTCAGTCTTTTCACTTTGCTGCTCCTTATACTTGGAATAAACTTCCTGAATCTAGACGTCTCTACTACCTCTGTAAGAACATTTAATAGGACGTTCACAGACACCACTCTAAGGAGTGATATTTAAAGATTGGCACGAAGTCAAAAATTCATGTTATAAGGAGGGGCTTTTGGATCCGAGATGGTATTAGCAGCATATGAGACTCTTGTTCTGCTGCTGATAGTCAAATCTGAGCTCTGTCTTTCCTCCTTTTTAAATCCCTCCAGCCTCGAGAATATGCACTGGATTGGTTGTTTTGCACGATCTCCAAAAGGTAGCAGTGGAGATCGTCTTCTATTAATAAATGTTATTGAAGACCCGACCTGACCAAATTTCGGCAACTATGCCTGCATCAGGGGCCAACAAATAGTTCAGCTGATGCAATATAAAGCAATAAAACATCAAAATGAAAAGCCAGGAACAAAGAAGTGTACAACATTCACTAGAATGCCAATTGGAAGCAAAAACTGAAACCACCGCACATAGCACAACTGTCTTGTCTTTCAATCTGGCCATACAGGTGGAAGAGAAATTAGACTGTAGATTGAATTCCTTACATCACACAGTTGGTAGATCTAGGAGTTTAGAAAGGGGGATGAACAGGACCACATTTTAATCACTGGAACCCATTACACCTACCTGAATACTCCCTTTCTTCTAATACCTTATCTCTGTGACCTTACATCACCCCGCAGCAACTAGCAACTTTAACAAGTAACTCTCCAGCGTGAGGCCTTTCAGCATTTGTGTACTGACATTGGCTACCCGCCAAGCCCCGAGTACTATAACAGGTTTTAATTATAGGTTATAGATTACTGCTAATAGATCTGCAATTTCATTTTGTAGTTCTTTCTAAACTTGTCGGTATATAGGTTTTGCCCTGGTGATTTGTTATGTTTTAGTTTGTCGGTTTGCTCTGTTACATATTCCAAATTCGCCATGATATCCTTCTGTTTCTCTGAATCATCACCATCCGTCTTTCCCTTGTGAGTATCTCTCCGACATCCTTCTCAGTAAAGACCAAAGCAAAAAATTCATTAAATTTGTCCATTGTGGCTTCGTCCTTCCTGAGTGTCCCTTCAACTCTTGACCATCTAGTGGTCGAACTGGCTCCCACACAGGTTTTTTGCTTCCAATGTGCTTGAAAAAATAAGTTTTTACCTGGTTGGAAACTCATTTTTTCAAATTCTCATTATTAAAGCTTTAGAGTGGAAGAGTAGCTTAGAAGTTGGAGCAACAGCCTACTACCCAAGAGATCAGGGTTTGATTCCCACTGGCACTCCTTGTGACATTGGGCAAGTCACTTTACCTTCTACTGCTTTGGAAGAAAATATCTGGCAATCTACTTCCAGTCATACCTTGCCAACAAACCCCAAGGGCTGCTGGGTCACCATGAGAGTCAGTATTGATTTGACAGAGCTAAAATAAAAAATTAATGCTTTACATCTAACTTAAGAACATAAGATATGCCATACTGGGTCAGACCAAGGTCCATCAAGTCCAATATCCTGTTTCCAACAGTGGCCAATCTAGGTCACAAGTACCTAGCAGTTTCCCCAAAAGACACAGGTTCCACAATGTTTGTATTGGTTCAAGCAGTGGATTTCCCAGGTTCCCTTTAATAATGGTTTATGGACCTTTCCCCAGGAACTTGTCCAACCCTTTTTTAAACCCAGCTACACTAAAGCTTTTACTACATCCTCCAGTAATGAATTCCAGAGTTTGATTACACGTTGAGTGAAAAAATATTTTCTCCTATTAGTCTTAAATGGGTTACACTGTAGCTTCACTGCATGTCCCCTAGTCTTTCTATATTTTGATGGCGCAAACAATCTACGTATACCCGTTCCACTCCATTGATTAATTTATAGACCTCTATCATATCTCCCCTCCACCGTCTCTTTTCCAGGTTGAAGAGTCCTAACCTTTTTAGCCTCTCTTCATAGGAGTATCCTTCCATCCCCTTTACCATTTTGGTGGCTCTTTTCTGTACCTTTTCTAATTCCGCTATATACTTTTTAAGATACGGCGACCAAAATTACACACAATATTCAAGGTGCGGTCACACTTGCTAGTGCTTATGCTTTTTTTTTTTGTGTTTTTTTTTCATTTTGATCTGCCCTTTTGGATTTAATTACATTTTTCATTTCTCGATTCAACCATGCAATGAACTATTTAGTCTTCTTTTCACCAATTTTAATGCGTAGAATACATTTACTATGGGCCTACAAGATGGTATTTTTAAACAGTGCCCATACCTCATACAAACCTTTAACCTTTGCAACTTCTCCTTTCAGTTTTTTCTAGGAGAGGAATGGCCAGCAGAAAAAGACGTGATAGTGCCTCTGTATAAGTCTTTGGTGCATCCTCATTTGGAGTATTGTGTGCAATTCTGGAGACCGCACCTTCAAAAGGATATAAACAGGTTGGAGTCGGTGCAGAGGGTTGCTACTAAAATGGTTTGTGGTCTTCGTTATAAAGCATATGAGGACAGACTTAAAGATCTTAATATGTATACTTTAGAGGAAAAGTGGGATAGAGGAGATATGATAGAGTTTAAATATCTCTGTGGCATAAATGTTCAGGGAGAGAGCCTCTTTTGATTGAAAGCAAGTTCTGCTACGAGGGGACATGGGATGAGGGTGAAGGGAGATAGATTCAGGAGTGATATGTGGAAATATTTCTTTACGGAAAGAGTAGTGGATCCGTGGAATAGTCTCCCAGTGGAGGTGGTAGAGATGAGGACAGTATCTGAATTCAAAGAAGCATGGGACCAACACAGAGGATCTCTAAAGGTAAAAAGGGGACTGTTGTAGTGGTTGATATGGAAGGACAGACTAGATAGGCCATGTGGTCTTTTTCTGCCATCATGCTTCTATGTTTCTATCTTAGGGGCAGGGCCGGCCCGTCCATTGAGCAACAATGTTTTTTGCACAGGGCCCCGCGTTTCAGGGGGCCCTGCGCAAAGAACATTCTGCTTTTTTTTTTTTTTTAAATTACATTAAAAAAAAAAACCTGTCTCTGGCTGCTGCCGCTGCCGCGTCCGTCGCAGCAGCGGCAGAATGGAGTGTCCCGCGGGGCCCCCTCTCCTCGTTGAGCCCTCTGCAAGGGCTTTCAGATTCGCGAAGGGAGAGTGCTCCCTCACGTCTCTGTAAAGCCCGCAGGGGCTAATGGGAAATTTCCCATCAGCCCCTCGCGTCTAACGGGGCAGATGGGAAATTTCCCATTAGCCCCTGCGGGCTTTACAGAGACGCGCGGGAGCACTCTCCCTTCGCGAATCTGAAAGCCCTTGCAGAGGGCTCAACGAGGAGAGGGGGCCCCGCGGGACACTCCATTCTGCCGCTGCTGCGACGGACGCGGCAGCAGCTAGAGCCAGGTTGGTTTTTTTTTTAAATTTGCCAGAAGGGAAGGGGGGGGGGGTTAAGACTGGTAATGGGCTGGGTGTCTGATGGAGGCTGTCTGGAAATGGGGTGATGGGGGGTTAGGACTGGAAATGTGCTGGGGGGAGGTTAGGACTGGAAATGTGCTGGGGGGGGGTTAGGACTGGAAATGTGCTGGGGGGGGGTTAGGACTGGAAATGGGCTAGGGGGGGTTAGGACTGCTAATGGGCTGGGGCTGATGGAGGCTGACTGGAAATGGGGTGGGGGGGTTAGGACTGGAAAGGGGCGGGGGGGGTTAGGACTGGAAATGGGCTAGGGGGGGGTTAAGACTGGTAATGGGCTGGGGGTTGATGGAGGCTGACTGGAAATGGGGTGATGGGGGGTTAGGACTGGAAATGTGCTGGGGGGGGGGTAGGACGGTAAATGTGCTGGGGGGGGGGGTTAGGACTGTAGATGGGCTGGGGGGGGTTAGGACTGCTAATGGGCTGGGGCTGATGGAGGCTGACTGGAAATGGGGTGAGGGGGGGGTTAGGACTGGAAATGGGCTTAGGGGGGGTTCGGACTGGAGAGGGGCTGGGGGGGTTAAGACTGCTAATGGGCTGGGGCTGATGGAGGCTGACTGGAAATGGGGTGGGGGGGTTAGGACTGGAAATGGGGTGGGGGGGGTTAGGACTGGAAATGGGCTAGGGGGGGGTTAAGACTGGTAATGGGCTGGGGGTTGATGGAGGCTGACTGGAAATGGGGTGATGGGGGGGTTAGGACTGGCAATGTGCTGGGGGGGGGTTAGGACTGGAAATGTGGTGGGGGGTTAGGACTGGAAATGGGCTAGGGGGGGTTAGGACTGCTAATGGGTTGGGGCTGATGGAGGCTGACTGGAAATGGGGTGAGGGGGGGGGTTAGGACTGGAAATGGGCTTAGGGGGGTTAGGACTGGAAATGGGCTGGGGGGGTTAAGACTGCTAATGGGCTGGGGCTGATGGAGGCTGACTGGAAATGGGGGGGGGGGGTTAGGACTGGAAATGGGCTGGGGGGGTTAAGAATGGTAATGGGATGGGGGTTGATGTAGGCTGACTGGAAATGGGGTGATGGGTGGTTAGTAATGAAAATGGGCTGGGGGGGGTGGTTAAGACGGGTAATGGGCTGTGGGCTGATGGGGGCTGTCTGGAAATAGGGCTATGGGGGGGTTAGGATTGCTAATGGGCTATGGGGGGGTTAGGACTGCTAATGGGCTATGGGGGCGCTAGGACAGGAAATGGGCTGATGGGGAGGGGTTAGGACTTGAGGTGGGCTGATGTGGTTAGGACTGGTAATGGGCTGTGGGCTGATGGGGGGGTTAGGACTGGCAATGGGCTATGGGGGGCTGACTGGAAATGGGCTGATGGGGTTAAGACTGGAAGTGGGCTGATGGGGGGTTAGGACTGGTAATGGGTTATAGGGGGGGCTTAAACTGAAAATGGGTTGATGGGGGGGCTAGGACTGGTAATGGGTTGGGGGATTGCTATGACTGGAAATGGACTGAGTGGACGGGGAGGCTTGAACTGCAAATAGCTGATGGGGAGGGAGCTTGGAATGGAAATGGGCTGTGCGGGAAGGGAGCTAGGACTGAAAATGGGCTGATGGAGCAGCTAGGATAGGACTGGAAATGGGCTGTTGGGGGGGAGCTAAGATTGGAAATGGGCTGTGGTGGGGGCTTGAATTGAAATGGACTCATGGAGGGGCTAGAACTGGAAGTAGGCTCATGGGGGGGCTTGGACTGGAATTGGGCTGAGTGGAGGAGAGCTAGGATTTGACATGGGCTGATGGTGGGGCTAGGAAATGACTAGAAATGGGCTGATGGGAGGCTAGGATTGGAAATGAGCTGATGAAGGGACTCAGACTGAAAATGGATGGGGGAGCTAGGACTGGAAATGGGTTGATGGGGGGGCTAGGACTGGAAATGGGCTGATGCAGGGACTAGAAGGGAATGGATGCTGGGTGAGACTGGAACTAGAAGGGAGCTGATGTTGGGGGAGGATTAGAATGGGATGGGGCTGGGACAGTAAAATGGAGAGGGGAAAAATATTTTGTGTGGGAGGGATGAAAAATCTACAATTGGCCGGGTATTGGGAGAGTAAGTGGGGATTGAGGATGGAGGGGTAAAATTTGTGTGGATGAAATAAGAATGAGGAAAGAGCAAAAGGAGAAAGATTAGTATGTTAAAGCAGATGTAGAGAGAGGATGGAAAGAAAACTAGAAGAGAGAAGAAAGGACAAATGGACAGCAGACGATGGAGAGTTAGCAGAAAACATGAAGAAACCAGAAGAAAGTGGCTGGAACAATTGCAACTGAAAAAAAATGCACAAAAGGTAGAAAGATATCTCTTTATTTTGAATTTATTAACTGGAATATGAAAGCTCTGGGAAATGTGCATCATTAACGTCTGCGCTTTGTTTGGTACAAGAGGAAATTGATTTATAGTTTTATTTCTACAGTGTTGTTGTACATTCCAAGTTTGGCTTTTGGGGTTCCCAGTTTAATTATTGCCTTCCTGTTTCTAAATTGCGATTCCTTGTTTGGTGATGGTCTATGTTCTGCATGTGTAACTGAGCTGAGGTATTCTGTTTATGTAATTCCTTATTGACATTGCCACTTGTTCTCTTTCCCCAGTATTCTTTGAAATGTACTGGTTTAATATTTGCAGTGTTTCCTTTTGATAGGTAGGGTCTGGTGCTTTGTGAGTCCTGGTAATGCTGTCAGGATACAGCGGGTTTGCTATGGGTTCTAAATGGGCAGCGTTTGTAGTAGTTCCTAATGTGCCTGGTGGTTGGCACTGGATTATAGTAATGTAGAAATCTTTTAGTCTTTCTTTATCCATACACTCATTAAGAGACATGTTTACTAAAAGTTAGTGAATGGTAACATTATGCAAATATTTATGCAAATAAGACCACTTATGCAAATGAGGCCCCGCACCGAGTCTCCGCACATGGCCCCGCACCCCCCTTGGGCCGCCCCTGCTTAGGGGGTCTTTTACTAAAGGGTGCTAGCTGTCAGCTCGTGTTCTGGCATACACTGAAGGTGTGCTGAGACATGTGTTGACAGCATGGGACCATCATAGCACAGACTGATTCCCTTACTATGAATCGCGCATTAGGGTGCTAAGGAGGTGGATTAGGGGAAAGAGTGGGTGTGGTGAGCATTCCACAGAGTAAACACTACATGCTGTGACCCTTGCAATTAGTGCAGGTTCATTTAATGCCACTTCAATAGGTAGAGTTAAGTGCACCCACGCTATTTGTATGCCAAGTGGCCCCAGCACCCTTATCTCTTGCATCAGATTCTGTGTTCCACTAAGGACTAGGTCCAAAATAGCTTTCCCTCTTGTCAGTTCATGAACCAACTGCTCCAAGAAGCAGTCATTTATTTCATCTAGAAACTTTATCTCCCTAGCTTGTCCTGCTGTGACACTGACCAATTGATATCGGGTTAATTCACTTCACCCATTATTATTGTGTTGCAACTTTTATTAGCTTCCCTGATTTCTTTGAGCTTTTCATCATCCATTTGTTCATTCTGGCGAGGTGGTCGATAATACACCTCCACGGCCATCGCCTTCCCCGTCCCCTTTTTTCATGGAATTTTAATACATAGAGATTCTACAGTGAATTTTGTTTCCTGCAAAACTTTAATCCTTTGTGACTCAATACCCTCCCTGATATAGAGTACAACCCCTCCACCAATTTGATCTACTCTATCACTGCAATATAGTTTGTACCCAGGTATCACAGTGACCCACTGGTTGTTCTCCTTCCACCAGGTCTCTGAGATACCAATCATATCTAATTTCTCATTTAGTGCTATATATTCTAACTCTCCCATCTTATTTTTCAGACTTCTAGCATTTGCATACAGGCATTTTAGAGGTTGTATTTTATTCATATTAATCTCTTTAAAAGGATATCTATTTGTGCTTTATCGACTATAGCAAGGCTTTTGACTGTGTAAACCATGAGAAACTCTGGGCCACATTAAGAAGCATGGGTATACCAGAACACCTGATTGTTCTCTTGCGTAATCTGTACATTGATCAAGAAGCAACAGTTCGAACGGAACAAGGAGAAACAGAATGGTTTAAAATAAGCAAAGATGTAAGACAAGGCTGCATACTTTCCCCCTACCTGTTTAATTTATATGCAGAACAAATCATCAGAGAAGCAGGACTGTATGAAGACAACAGAGGAGTGAAGATTGGTGGAAGACTCATCAACAACCTTCGCTATGCTGATGATACCACATTACTGGCTGAAAGTGAAGATGATCTGAAACATTTGCTTCTCACAATCAAAGAACATAGTCTCAAAATGGGCCTGCACCTTAATGTAAAGAAGACAAAGATCATGACAACTGGCATAATCAACAGGTTCATCGTTGAAGGAGAAGAAATTGAAATCGTGAACAACTTTAACCTACTTGGATCAACTATCAATAAAGAAGCAACAAGCAGTCAAGAAATCAGACGACGCATTGCTCTTGGCAGAATGGCTATGAAAGACCTAGATAAGATTCTCAAGAGCAGAGATGTCTCTCTCCATACAAAGATTCGACTTGTTCAAGCCATGGTATTTTCAATAACATCATATGGATGTGAAAGCTGGATAGTGAAAAGACAGACAGGAAGAAAATTGATGCCTTTGAATTATGGTGCTGGCGGCGAATACTGTGTATACCATGGACTGCCCGAAGAACAAACCAGTCGGTACTAGAGGAGATCAAACCTAAGCTTTCTTTAGAAGCTCAGATGACAAGACTTCGACTTTCATACTTCGGACACATCATGCGAAGAGAGAGAGATCATTAGAGAAAGACATCATGCTTGGCAAGATAGAAGGTCAACGCAAAAGAGGAAGGCCAGCAATGAGATGGATTGCTACAATAACAGCAGCTACGGGTACCAGTCTGTCAACAATGAGCCGCCTGACTGAAGACCGAACACAATTTAGGATAGCTATCCAGAGGGTCGCCATGAGTCGACTCCGACTCGACGGCACTTAACAACAACAGGGGTAATTTGGAATCTTTCAGCTCTGTACTTAAGGGCATCAGGATTACTTTTATCTTTATTGCCCTAACTTCCCTCTTTTTCTAGTGTCATTCAAGGATACATCCTTCCAAATCATGTGCTCTTGGATGACTGTCGGCTTTCCCCTACTATCTAGTTTAAAAGCTGCTCTATCTCCTTTTTATAGGTTAATGCCAGCAGCCTGGTACCATCCCGGTTAAGGTGGAGCCCATTCCTTTAGAAAAGCCCCTCCTGTCCCCAGAATGTTGCCCAGTTCCTAACAAATCCAAAACCCTCATCCTTGCACCATCGTCTCGTCTATGCATTGAGACTCTAGAGCTCTGCCTGCCTTTTAGGTCCTGTGCGTGGAACGGGAAGCATTTCGGAGAATGACACCGTGAAGTTCTGGATTTCAACTTCCTACCTAAAAGCCTAAATTTGGCCTCCAGAACCTCCCTCCCACACTTTCCTATGTCATTGGTACCGACATGTACCGAGACAGTAGACTCCACCCCAGCACAGTCAAACCTTTGGCGAGTGAGGTCTGCTACCTTCACACCAGGCAGACATATTACCAGGCATTAGATAGCCCCTGTATCACCATCTGAACTTCTCCAAGCGTAATTGACAAATCCAGTTTTTCCCTAGGTTCACTCCCCCCTAAATATTTCTCAGTTTCCTCATCCTGTACCATTCTCTTTCTAGTACAGCTTCTGATAAAATACTCTGAATTCTTCCCTTATGAGAGGGGGCAGATAAGTCTCTGGCCTTGTAACAAAACAGAAAACTACAGGCAGAAGAATTGCATAAGGCCACGAATGGGGCAGAGAATTGAAGAGCCTGCTCGTGGGAGCACCATATCCCATTGGCAGAAGAATTGGCCAATCAGCCAAGAATGGAAGAGCCTGGCCTATGGGAGAAGCAAGTTCAACGGGCAGAAGAGCTGCCGGCTGATTGTGCCTGCTGTAATGCCCTGGAGGGTGGGGGGGGGGGGGAACAATGGGTAGTGGGGGATGTGGATATAAGGAAAGAATTCAGAGTATTTTATCAGAAGCTGTACCAGAGAGAGGATGGGTCCACCAAAGGAGCACTATACCACGTCACTCTAAGGCACCCAGTACAGACACGTGGTTGAAGTAGGAAGGATTCTTTTATTGATTGTGATTAACCCAAATAGCCCGACACAGGCCGTGTTTCGACTTTACTTCATCAGGGGCTTTCAGGTATGCTACATCCATAAATAAACATAAATAATATAAAACCCAAATATCATCACAAATATAAATCAGCACTCAAAATATTACTGAATAAGTCATTAAAAAATTGAAAAAACTTATGAATCGTCAGTTTTATTATTTTTATTTAATT
Organism: Ichthyophis bannanicus; assembly: GCA_033557465.1. Lineage (NCBI taxonomy): Eukaryota > Metazoa > Chordata > Amphibia > Gymnophiona > Ichthyophiidae > Ichthyophis > Ichthyophis bannanicus. The sequence continues at coordinate 260,292,221 of CM066044.1, forward strand.
TATTATTTTTTTTATGAATCATTAGTTTTATTATAAGTTATTTCAATTATTTATTTGTTCAGGAGTCATTTGTTAATATTTACGTATTTATAAATTTTAAATTTTGATTTTATAATTTATAATTCCAGCATAATCATATTAATTTATGTGTTTTTAAATGTTAGTATGATGAGATGTTATAGCCTGAAGTCTGAAATGCGTTTTAAGGTTTTAATTTTTTAAGTTTTCAATTTTTTAATCCATAAATAAACATAAATAATATAAAACCCAAATATCATCACAAATATAAATCAACACTCAAAATATTACTGAATAAGTAATTAAAAAATTGAAAACTTAAAAAATTAAAACCTTAAAACGCATTTCAGACTTCAGGCTATAACATCTCATCATACTAACATTTAAAAACACATAAATTAATATGATTATGCTGGAATTATAAATTATAAAATCAAAATTTAAAATTTATAAATACGTAAATATTAACAAATGACTCCTGAACAAATAAATAATTGAAATAACTTATAATAAAACTAATGATTCATAAAAAACATAAATAAATAAATTAAATTAAAATAATAAAACTGACGATTCATAAGTTTTTTTTCAATTTTTTAATGACTTATTCAGTAATATTTTGAGTGCTGATTTATATTTGTGATGATATTTGGGTTTTATATTATTTATGTTTATTTATGGATGTAGCATACCTGAAAGCCCCTGATGAAGTAAAGTCGAAACACGGCCTGTGTCGGGCTATTTGTGATTAACCCAATCAATAAAAGAATCCTTCCTACTTCAACCACGTGTCTGTACTGGGTGCCAGAGAGAGGATGGTACAGGATGAGGACACTGAGACATATCACTTGTCAACAAATTTTTACAAAAGTCATGTTACTAAAATAAATAGTAATTTCTTATCAATTTTTATATGCTGAACACGAATATGACAGTGAAATTGCAAAGTTCGCTCTAGTTTTTTGTAATCTACAAGAATTAATGTTTACATCACGAAATGCATGTCAATAGTAAAAATAATAGACCTTCGGTTAATACCTGTAAAAAACCAAGTCATAGATTACTTCTTAGATTTTTTCACCTGTCTCTTGTACAGCTGTTCGGGAGCTTCTCTGGGGAGTGTCCAGCAGTAGTCAGCCAGCATTGTAGTGGACCATTTTCCCTGGTATCTTTGCTTCATCGTTGCGATATGCTGGTGAAAACGTTCGCCCTGTTCATCACTAACCATACCACAGTTGTCAGGAAAGAAATCGAGATGGGAATCAAAGAAATGGATCTTTAGAGACATATTGCAGCCAAGTTTCTGATGCTGAATCAGCATGTCTTCTACTAGTTCCTTATAGTTTTCTGCCCTAACTTTCCCGAGAAAGTTTGACACTAAGCGAAAAGCATTCCATGCCTGTTTTGCATCACCCTGCAGCAAGTTGTTGAACCGGTTATCTTTGAAGATGTCTCGAATCTGAGGACCCACAAAAACTCCCTCTTTAATCTTTGCTTCGCTGAGTCGAGGGAATTTTTCATGCAGGTATCGGAAAGCTGGCGAAGTGCGGTCCATGGCTTTCACCAAGTTTTTCATCAAACCTAGTTTGATGTGAAGGGGTGGTAGCAGGATTTTGTGAGCCTCAACCAGAGCTGGGTGCTGGATATTCTTCTCTCCAACTGTTACATTTTGTCTGCGATTCCATTCCTTCTGCAAGTAGTGCCAATCCCTTGCTCGGCTATCCCACTCACATAAGAAACACATGTATTTTATATATCCTTGCTGCAGTCCCATTAAAAGGGCCATTAAAAGGGCTTCCCACCCCCCATAGCTCAATCTATCAATACTACCTAACTACTCACTTACAATTTTAACACTATCCAAAGCTGATTGATGTCACAGGTTGTAAATGTCGCAGTTTGTAAATATTCAAAAGTTTTTGTTATAAGTTGTAAATAATTACTTTGGTCCATGTACTTATTAGCTTATTACTTTTGTTCTCTGTAAACAGCCACTGATCTTGGGAAGTGGCGGTACATAAAAGTCTTTCAAATAAATAAATAAATAAACTACCTTCAAGTCACCACAGAGGTGCCAGCTGTACTTGTTATAGTTAATGGAAGTCAGTAGATTCTTTAAGTTATCGTATGTCTCTTTCATGTGGACAAGTAATGAAAAACCTCCCAAAACGCCAACTATTATCAATGTGGAACTTAAAGCTTCAATGTGGAACTTGAAGCTTGCTTATACCGCCTCTTCTGGCGTTTACTATCAAACAAGTTAAATTTGAAATTCGTTAAAGGTCTCAGACTTATGTGGCACACATTTTTTCGTACTTGCAATACGTCCAATATCAGTGCCTAATAGCATCAATGACCTTCTCACGAAAAAATCAGTAACTAAGAAAGTGAATGGAACTGCTCACTCATCTCATCAGTTCTCGTTTTTGTTAAACATCCATACATGACAATATCTGTACTACAAATATTGTCACTAATGTTCTAATGGGATTTGAAAGCAAAGAGTTTGAAGACTTAATTTACCATTGGAAGCTAAGTGTTCCCTACAAATTTGAATCTTGGAACGTTAGTGACAATATTTGCAAGTCCGAAAAAATGTGTGCCATACAAGTCTGAGACCTTTAACAAATTTCAAATTTAACTTGTTTGATAGTAAACGCCAGAAGAGGCGGTATAAGCAAGCTTCAAGTTCCACACTGAAGCTTTAAGTTCCACATTGATAATAGTTGGCGTTTTGGGAGGTTTTTCATTACTTGTTGGTAAACGTTTAGAGAGAGACCATCATTTATTGTTTCTTTCATGTGGATGGCATGCACTACTGGAATAGATGGAAGACGGTTTCCATTGTTCAAAAGCACAGCCTTCAGACTCAGTTTTGAAGAGTCTATAAACAGTCTCCAGTCTTGTGGGTCATGAGTGATTTTTAAGGCATTCATGAGGCTTTCAATATCGGAACATAATGCCAGATTACTTTCCTTTCCAACTGCGTATAGTACACTGCTGATGTCAGATGGCTTCAGCAGCCGTCTGGCAGTAGTATTGCATTGCATCAGAAAATGATGCAATCAACTCTGGATGATGTGTGCATGCTGGTATTATGCAATGTGATGCAATATTACATCATTCAAGGCTTATTTGGGATGTTGTTGATGTCCTACTGGATAAATTTACACAGTGAAACATCAAAAATGAACTATATGCAATATCTTCAAATCAAGAGCCAATAAACATTTTTTAATGTTATATTCGCGTTCAGCTCACCAAGATACTACAGATTAGGACCTTTTAAAGTCAGTAACAATTTCATTGTTGACCAGTAGAGGGCAGTGAACCCAGGGGCAGCCCAAGGGGGGTGTGGGGCCATGTGTGGAGACTCATTGCGGGGCCTCACTTGCATAAATATTTGCATAATGTTAACATGCGCTAACTTTTAGTAAACATGCCTCTTAATGAGTATCTAGATAAAGAAAGACTACCAGATTTCTACATTACTATACTCCAGTGTCAACCGCCAGGCACATTAGGAAGTACTACAAACATTGCCCATTTGGAACCATAGCAAACCCGCTGTATCATAACAGTACTACCAGGACTCACAAAGCACCAAACCCTACCTATCAAAAGGCAACACTGCAAATATTAAACCAATACATCTCAGAGAACAACAATACATGACCTACTGGGGAAAGAGAACAAGTTGCACTGTCAAATAGAAACTACATGAACAGAATACCTCAGCTCGGTTACACATGCAGAACATAGACCATCACCAAACAAAGAACAAGGGATCGCAATTTAGAAACAGGAAGACAATAATTAAACTGGAAACACCAAAAGACAAACTTGAAATGTACAACACTGGAGAAATAAAAGTATAAATTAATTTCTTCTTGTACTAAACAAAATGAAGACTTTAAAGATGCACATTTCCCAGAGCTGACGCATTCCAGTTAATAAATTCAAAATAAAAAAGTATTTTTCTACCTTTTGTTTGGGCATTTTATTTTTCAGTTGCAATTGCTTCAGACACTTTCTTCTGGTTTCTTCATGTCTTCTGCTAACTCTCCATTGTCTGCTGTCCATTTGTCCTGTCTTCTCTCTTCTAGTTTTTTTTTATTCTCTCTCTGCATCTGCTTAACATACTGATATTTCCCCTTTTGCTCTTTCCTCCATTTCTTTCTTTATTCCTTTTTTTCATTCACTCAAATTTCACCCCTCCATCCTCAATCCCCATGTACTCTCCCAATATCCGGCCAATCGTAGATTTTTCTTCCCTCCCACACAAAATATTTTTCCCCTCTCCATCCTCACTCCCCCAGCCCCATCCCCTTCTAGTCCTCCCCCAACATCAGCTCCCTTCTAGTTCCAGCCCCACCGAACGCTGTTCCTTTCTAGTCCCATTCTCCCATCTCCCGCTTTAGCCTATTTCCATTCCAGTCCAAGCCCCACATCAGCCATTTCCAGTCCTATCCTAGCCCCCCATCAACCCATTTCCATTCCTAGCCCCCCATCAGCCCATTTCCAGTCCAAGCCCTCCAATCAGCCCATTTCCAGTCCTAGACCCCCATCAGCCCATATCCAGTCCAATCCTAGCCCCCCATCAGCCCATTTCCATCCAAACTTCCCCCAATCAGCCCTTTCCAGTCCTAGACCCCCCATCAGAAGTTTTCAGTCCTATCCTAGCCCTTCATCAGCCCATTTCCAGTCCTAGCCCCCATCAGCCATTTCCAGTCTTAGCCCCCATCAGCCCATTTCTCTTCCTAGGCCCCTATCAGCCCTTTCCAGTCCTAGCCCCCCCATCAGCCCTTTCCAGTCCTACCCTAGCCCCCCATCAGCCCATTTCCAGTCCAAGCCCCCTCCTACAATCATCCCATTTCCAGTCCTAGCCCCCCATCAACAATTTCTAGTCCGAGCCCCCCATCAGGCCGTTTCCAATCCTATCCTATCCCCCCCCCTGAAGAGCCCTGTGCCTGTCTGACCAACTTGAGGCAGAGCCGGGGAGGCTCGAAGCCCCGACTTACCTCTGCACAGTTCTGGAGTGAAGAGCAGCATGTTCTTTTTCTCCATAAGCTGTGTTCTCCTGAAGCACGCTGATGCACCAAGGTTGAAGGGCATTTCCTGTTTCCCAGCACTCAGTGTGCTTCGGAAGAACAGCTGCTGGACACCGCTCTTCACTCTGGCGCTGTGCAGAGGTGAGTCAGGGCTTCGGGCCTCCCCAGCTCCCGTTGAAGCCAGCTGACCCTGCAAACTGAATACCATGTGCAGAATGGAGTTGGCATGGGGCCCTCTGAAGCGTGAGGTCCTGTGCGAACAACATTTCCGCTCAATGGATGGGCCAGCCCTGAGTGGACCTGCCGTACTCTCAGTGAGCACTTCGGAAAAATTGGATGGGTCAATTACGCTTAGAGAAGTTCAGATGGTAATACAGGGGCTATCTAAGGCTAAAGCTCTGGGCTTGGACAGGCTGAAACCCACTTCACCTCAGGGATCTGTGCTGCACCCGCTGATTTTTAACATTTTAACCAAGGGAACTTGGGGACGTTCTAGCAGCTCCCCTCACTGACCTTTTCAATGCCTCCTTGGAGTAGTGCCAGAGGCATATATGGCCCCTTTACACAAAAGCGGAAGTAAGGATGTGGTTGAAAACTACAGGCCAGTTAGTTTAACCTCTGTGGTGAGTAAATTATTGGAAGCGCTGCTGAAAGAGAAAATAATGAGGTTTCTGGAATCCAAAGGATTACTGTATCTGAGGCAGCTTGGATTCACTAGAGGCAGGTCTTGTCAGACAAATCTGATTGATTTCTTTGACTGGGTGAACAGGGAGTTGGACCGAGGGAGAGCCCTAGATGTGGTGTATTTAGATTTTAGTAAAGCCTTTGACACTGTTCCTCACAGGCGATGTATAAACAAACTGAGCACCCTAGGGATGGACTCTAAAGTTACTGCTTGGGTTAAAAATTGGTAGGGTGGGAGGCGACAAAGGGTACAGGTAGACAGAGCTCACTGAGGAGAAGGACGTTAACAGTAGTGTGCCTCAGGGATCTTCCTTGGTCCGATTCTTTTTAACATCTTTGTTAGTGATATAGCGGAAGGGCTGTCGGGTAAGGTTTGCCTCTTTGCGGATGATACCAAAATCTGCAATAGAGTAGATACTCAGGAAGGTGTAGATAAACTGAGGAGGGATCTAGCTAAGCTTGAAGAATGGTCTGGAATTTGGCAGCTGAGATTTAATGTTAAAAAATGCAAGGTCATGCATTTGGGCTGCAGCAATCCAAGGGAGCGATATAGTATAGGGGATGAAGCACTTCTGTCCACAAAAGAAGAGCAGGACCTAGGCGTGATTGTGTCTGATGATCTTAAAGTAGCTAAACAGGTAGAAAACGCAAAGTGAAAGCTAGAAGGATACTTGGGTGCATAGTGAGAGGAATGGCCAGCAGAAGAAAGGAGGTGATAGTGCCTCTGTATAGGTCTTTGGTGCGACCTCATTTGGAGCATTGTGAGCAATTCTGGAGACCGCACCTTCAAAAAGATATAAACAGGCTGGAGTCAGTACAAAGGGTGGCTGCTAAACTGGTTAGTGGTCTTCATTATAAAGCATATGAGAACAGACTTAAGGATCTTAATATGTACACCTTAGAGGAAAAGCAGGATAGAGGTGATATGATGGAGACGTTTAAATACCTCCGTGGCATAAATGCACAGGACGAGAACCTCTTTCGATTGAAAGCAAGCTCAGCTACGAGGGGACATAGGATGAGGCTGAAAAGGGATAGACTCAGGAGTAACATGCGGAAATATTTCTTTACAGAAAGAGTGGTAGATGTGTGGAATAGTCTCTCAGTGGAGGTAGCAAAAACGAGGACAGTATCTGAATTCAAAAAAGCATGAGACAAACCCAGAGGATCTTTAAAGGGCAGGCTGATATAGAAGGGCAGACTAGATAGGCCATGTTGTCTTTTTCTGCCGTCATGTTACTATGTTTCTATATTCATGAATGACTTGGAAATGGGAATAACAAGTGAGGTGATCAAATTTGCAGATGACACAAAATTACTCAAAGTTGTTAAAACACAAGAAGATTGTGAAAAATTGCAAGAGGACCTTGATAAAATGGAAGACTGGACGTCCAAATGGTAGATGAAATTTAATGAGGACAAATGCAATGTTATACACATGCAGTGTGATTCCATAATGTGCATGTCCAGCCCATGGACACGTCTAAATGAAAAACGGGCCCTGTTTGACCCTAATTCCCCATGTGCGGGTCTGGATTTGCCCACGGGTCCAGAATTGAGGACAGATTTATACCGCAATTTGCAGAGAAAAGTGCAATTTTCACGGATATGCTGCGGAAGAATTGTCCAAACCAGCTAAAGTGGACACCTGAAGCTGAAAAAGCTTTTTCAGTCCTAAAAGGAAAATTGTGTACAGGACCGGTACTGAAAGGGGTGGACTTCAAGAAACCCTTTCTGGTTCAAACGGATGCATCGGATGTAGGGCTAGGAGCGGTTCTATCCCAGTGTCATGAAGGGGAGGAGCATCCTGTGATGTACCTGAGCAGGAAGTTGTCACCGGCTGAACAAAAGTATTCCACAATAGAAAAAGAATGTTTAGCTATAAAGTGGTCAGTGGAGGCGTTAAGGTTTTACCTTACAGGGAGAAAGTTCCAGTTTGTCACAGACCATGCCCCACTCAAGTGGTTGCAGCAAATGAAGAACCACAATGCCAGGTTGACACGCTGGTACATGGCCTTACAGGCATTTGATTTTCAAGTTGAACATCGTGCTGGGAAGTTACACAAGAATGCGGATGCCCTTTCCCGTATTACGGACTGTGGAGAAGAAGTTTCACCAGTTAAACCAGTCCGTAATAACTTAAGCAGGGGGGTATGTGATAAGGAAGCTTATCATAGCTCAGGAAGGAGCTATAGAGAAGGTGAAGTGACTCTGAACAAGCAACCTGTCAGTTCTGGTAGAAATAAGAAAACAGAATTTTCCCATAAAAGACTACCAGTCCCAGAATGCACCAGGTTTCCAACAGCCATTAGAGGAGCTGAAGTGGGGAAGCGTGTGTTCAATCAGGAGGGCTATGAGGTAATCCCTAAGCACTCATCTCAAAGGGCAGGGCCTGATTCAGCACAGCTGCGCTGTGTTAGGGAGGAGCACTCATCTGAGAAGAATAAAGGTAGAGTTTATTCTACAGAGAATTATCCTTATCCTGAGCTTGATCAGTTTCATCTGAAGGATCATCAGAAGCAGAAGCCAAACCGGACGGACAGAGAGGGAAAGAAACCCTTTGGAAGAAGGAAGAGAAAAGCCTTTGAGAGGTCTAGAAGAGTCCAGAGCAGTACGTATACTGGAAGGCATTTCAAGGGCCAGCATACACCATTAGACTGGGGAAAGCCAGAGGAATGGTGCTGCAGAGCTAGGAATCTCCAGACGGTACCTGTGAGAGAGACGGCTACACGTGGAAGGGACCCTAGGACCCGTGCCAGAAGGTATGTGAAGAGAGATCCAGTGTCCAGGGATTTGGATTGGAAGGCTGGACATAAGAACTGGACTACATACTGGCCAGGCTATATAGAGAGGAACTCTAACAGCAATGGAAGCTCAGGTATGAACACTGATCTATGCCCTAGCTATAACCTTGAAAGACAGCAGGGAAACAAGTATTCTCCTGAAAGTGCTCCATTGAGAGATTCAACTGTGCCAATCCATGATATTGAACCCATGCTTGTTGAAGGGGGAATAATAGCAGATGAAGATTCTGTTTACATGGACTGCTCTCTGTCTAAACTCCTTTGGTAACTTTCTGTTACAAAGTACAGCAACCATCACAAAGAAATACAAACTTGTTCTTTAATCTACTCAGAAAAGCTCCTGAAGCAGGATTTGACCCACACAGTAGAAAGCAAGCCAGCTAAGGGGTTTCAGCTGGATAACTGCTAGCAATTGAGCCTTACCTAATTGCTTGTGAGCTAGGAGAGAATCACTTCCGAATCTATGTGGGAAGATATAAGAAGTTAACCTGAAAAGAACAGGTTTTTTTTCTCTTTGTAGCTTTTGGTTTGTTGTTTGATACTTGCTAAGAGGATATTAGCTAAGCCTACAGAAAAAGACCAGTTTGTTATCAACCAGGTCTTTATTTCTTTTGCTTTGATTGCCTGACAAGTTTAAAGGTTGTTTTCCTGATTTTGATTTTGTTTTTCCAAGTTAAACACTGGAAGCAAGTAACCTGATTTATGTGCTACCAAGCATATCTGTGTTGGGAGAAATAACCTCATAAATAAATATCTTATTGGCTTTAACACTTGAGCACAACTAAATTATTGTCAGCAGCTGTGTCTGGTGTGAATGAACTACATTGCCCACAATCCCTTGCAAATCATATAGATATATGCACTTGCCAAGACTGTGAAGATTCTCACCCAGGCAGCCATCTGACAATACGTAGCAGGCGGCATGGATGTCCCTGCCCTTGGCAAATTCCGAAAAGATGTATGGCTTCACTGCTGACTGTCTCTGTGCAGCCATGTCTCCTCAGTTAAAATGTGCATCCCCAAAGCTGCTCCTCATACTACTGGTGTGGTGCTAGGTACGTATGACCTAGATTGGCCACTGTTGGAAACAGGATACTGGGCTTGATCTGACCCAGTATGGAATATCTTATGTTCTTATACCAACTACCCATGAAAACGGATGATACAAACATGCTTATGCAAAACAGACCATATAAACTAGTCCTTTGCATGACCAGGACACTGCAAAGTGATCTCTGTGCACTCAGAGATGTTACAACAGCAAGTAGAAAGTGATATGAGTGTCCTGACATACTTGCAGCACAACATACATGGCAATAGGTGAACATTTTAGTTGTGCTTGCATTGGTCATCTCTGACAACAGCCTGTACAATGCTACGTATGGACTAGAAGAAATCAAAAATGGTCCAGTACAGTTAAAGGTCAGAACGTATCCCTGACACTAAATAGGGACCCTCAGAGTGAGCGCATGCACCAGCGCAAACACCACCACTGGAAGCCCAAGGGCACCAACATGTCTATACAAATGGGCACATTGTGAGACCGCTGATGGTGCTGTGTGCCCTGTTGCATGCACGAATTCTAAGGGTCCCTTATTGCTGACAGGGATATGCTTTGACATTTAGCCTTAGAGACCCCATTCTGCTGTATCTTGGCCAATCATTCTGGCACCTGGTCACACTGTGGTCAGCCCTATGGACCAGGTACTAGCCAGGCATTGATGTCCCCACAAAATTGCAGTTGCACACACCAGGTCCACCCATGGTTCCCTCTAACCACACACATGCACACTCTCACTTGTAGTCACACAAAACATAGATCTGCAGTACAGATACCCTACAGAAAACAGCTGGTATAATATGATGGCATGGGGTCCCAGGACTACTAATCTGATCTGCGTTTCTCATCCACACATGCATCCATTCTATACTCACCTACATACAATCCCTACATCGTTAGGGTGCCCTAGATTATCTCCTCTAGTTCACATAGCAATTGTCAGCATAGCTGGAATAATCACCGTTGCACCTCTGAATATTTCTGTAGGGGTGTTTAGTAATGTGTCTTAACCATACAACTTTCCCCCACTTCTGCATTCCGTTCTTTACAAATGCGTGGTCTTCCAGACTGCAGACACACCAGTTCACAACATCTTTGTTACAGCCATTTATCTCTTTGGGATGCATCGCAGGGCAGAGCAGAAACATTTCTAAATCCTGGTCTTATTCCATGTTTCCACTGGTATAATATGGACGTCTGTGGGGAAACATGTAGAATGTACACGGGCCTTTCCTGAATATGCAAGCCCCCCTTCCACCCCCTCCCGCCCATGTTCTGAGATCCCTGTGCTAGTGCCATGTACATGGAGGGCCATGGGTGTTTCAGAATAGGTCATATACATTTTCGTTAGAAAAATATCTACGCCACACGTCCAAGGGCTTATTCCTGTTCCAGAATGACCCCCTTAGGAAAGAACAACCCAAACTACGGTTACACGATGCAAGGTTCCACATTAGGAACACTGTCCAAGAAAAGGATTTCGGCATCATCATGGATAATTTGAAGCCCTCTGCCCAGTGTGAAGCAGCGGCCAAGAAAGCAAATAACATAGTAACATAACATAGTATATGATGGCAGATAAAGATCAGTATGGTCCATCTAGTCTGCCCAGCAAGGCGGCAAGAGTAGGTGCACTTGCCACTCCGTGCAGGTCACCTCTCCCCATGCCTTTGTTTAGGGGTGTACCCACCGCTCCGTGTAGGTCACCCCTATTTGTGCAGATATAAGAGATAGTTATGCTTATTTTGATTTTATCTTGTTGCTATAAAGGGATCCACTAGGTCTATCCCAAGCCATTTTGAATTATGTCACTGTGATTGCCCCCACCACTTCCATCAGGAGGGCATTCAAAGCATCCACCACCCTTTCAGTGAAAAAGTATTTCCTGATATTGCCTTTCAGTTTACTCCCTTGCAGTTTCATGTTATGTCCTCTAGTTTTACAGCTTCCCTGTCTTTGGAAGAGATTTGTTTGTCCATTAATACTCTAAGTATTTAAAGGTATGAATCATATCTCCCCTGTCCCTCCTCTCCTCCAGAGTGTACATATTTAGGTCTTCAAATCTCTTTTTCATAAGTCTGAACAGGCTCTAAATCATTTTGGTAGCCTTCCTCTGAACCGCTTCCAGCCTTTTTATATCCTTTGCGAGATATGGTCTCCAAAACTGAACACAATATTCTAAGTGAGGCCTCACCAGCAACTTGTACCAGTGGCATTAGTACCTCTTCCTTTCTGCTGGTAATTTCTCTCTGTATGCAACCCAGCATCCTTCTGACTTTTACCACTGCTTGTAACACTGAAGTCTTGAAGGAATAGAAAAAGAGACTGTTACTTCTGGAGAGAGATCTGCAATTGTGAGTATATACTTCTGGGAATTTTCTGAAAGGATTTCTTTGTATTAAAGCTAATATCTATGAACCCAGTGTTTTTGTTAAATCAGTCAGGGCCTAGTAGCAGCAGTTTAAGTTTAAATTTAAAACACAGACGAGAACTTTCTGGCTACATTTCATACCCAGCAGAGAGCTTGTAATTTTAAATTTAATTCTCACTCGGGGCCTAGTATCAGCAAAGTACTTTTAGTTTAAATTTAAAACACAGAAGAGAGCTTTCTGGTTAAATTTATAACCCAGCAGAGAGCTTGTAGTTTAAATTTCATAATAAGTCAGAGCCTAGCAGCATCAAATCACATCAGAATATAACTTAGCATAAAAGACAAAACAGGGTCAGTACTCTTTGAGCAACAAATAAGTCTTCTAGAGACCTTTACAAAGAGGCCTTCTACCTAGGGGGCAAGAGACCTGTGAAACATTTTCAATAGGTGTTAACACCAGGTGGCAGGTCAAAAGGCCATTTTGAAAGTCTCCTTCTATCCAAGCAAGGACTGTTAATCACCCAGGAAGTTGGTCACAGCTTACCTCAGCAGCACAGGACAGGGTACTGTGTAGCAGCCCTCTTTTAATAAGTGTTATTTCCCTCCCTCCCTCCCCAACACCCACCCATCCCTGGGATAATCGTAGCTTTATAGGTACTTACACATCTTATAGGAAAGGTGGTGCTCTCCGGTGAAGCTTGTTATCCAAATCAGTCATACAATAAGGACCTGAGATAATTACGCTTCAGGTGAACAAGGTATATTAAACGTATTAGGTACAGTTTTATTAGTATAAATATCTATAGCAACCCTTAGTAAGTAAAGAACTTAAAGATCTAAACACAAGCTTAAAACTAAGATGCAGACAGCAGTCCAGCAGCAAGATGGGGTCTTTCCAGTCTTTTGCATTGAGTGTCACATGTATGATTTTCTCCCAGTTGGTGAGAGGTCTTACGTGTGCACTAGTTGCAAGGAGCTCTTTGCTCTCAGGGAACGAGTCCGTTCTCTAGAGGCTAGAGTAGCAGACTTGGAAGACATAAGAAAGACAGAGAGGTACATAGACGAGACCTACAAGGATATAGTCCTGAAGTCCCACCTCCAGTCTGGCAGCATCCCTGTTGCCATGGAGGAGAGAGGTCACGTGACAGGGAGCATCACCTTGGTGTGGCAGGAAGTGATCCTGTAACTAGGACCTGTCCTCCAGGTGATATAAAACCCTCTCGCACCAAGGAAGTTTCTCCAGGGCCATGTGCCCATCAGGGAAGGGTTAGGACAGCCGTTATAGTAGGTGATTCGATCATTAGGCATGTAGATAGCTGGGTGTCTGGTGGACGTGAGGATCGCCTGGTAACATGCCTGCCTGGTGCAAAGGTAGCGGACCTCACGCACCACCTAGATAAGTTCTTAGACAGTGCTGGGGAGGAGTCTGCTGTCTTGGTACATGTCGGTACCTGGGTACAAACTATATCGTAATGATAGAGCTGATCAAATTGGTGGAGGGGTTGCGCTCTATGTTAGAGAGGGCATTGAGTCAGAAAGGATTAAAGTTTTGCAGGAAACAAAATTTGCTGTAGAATCTCTATGGATTGAAATTTCATGTAAAAAGGGGAAGGTGATGGCAGTGGGGGTGTACTAACGACAGCCTTGCCAGAATGAACAAATGGATGATGAAATGCTCAAAGAAATCAAGGAAGCTAACAAAAGTTACAGCGCAGTAATAATAATGGGTGATTTCAATTACCCCAATATCGACTGGGTCAGTGTCACAGCAGGACATGCTAGGGAGATAAAGTTCCTAGATGAAATAAATGACTGCTTCTTGGAGCAGCTGGTTCATGAACCGACCAGAGGGGAAGCCATATTAGACCTAATCCTTAGTGGACACTAGATCTAGTGCAAGAGATAAGGATGTTAGGGTCACTTGGAAATAGTGATCATAGCATGATCGCGTTTGATTTAATTAGTGGAGGAGGGATAGTAAGGAAATCCACAGTACTACCTTTTAACTTTTGAAAGGGAGACTATGATAAAATGAGGAAAATAGGACTTCCGGTGATGCGGTGAGCCGGAGCAGTTGCACGCTGCCCGGGCTCTGGGCCCCCTCACCCCTCCGGCGAAGAAGCATGCTGTGACTGGGGCTAATCTCGGGGGTTTTCGCCCCCCACGGGCTCTCCCGATTGGACCGCCATAGGGGCTGGTGCCCCGGTGCTCTCCGCTCACCCCCACACGACGACTTTTGGAGGCGGCCTGGATCCAGGAGGCAGACGCCGTGCGGTGAGTGCAGCTGCACTGCGAGGTGAGACGGCGGTCGGAGCGGGGCCCCGCGGCGGCGGCAGCCCTCTGATTAATGCATCCCGCCCCCCCCCGCGTGTATTTACTGAACGGGCCCTGAGAGGGGGGCTGACACGGCAGCTACTGAGGGGGCCGGGGGCTGTTGTTGGGCCTTGATCTGGGTCGCCGCTTGCCTCTCCCGCCCTCTGAGAGATCCTCGAGGGCCGAGCAGCCCGCCGGAAGATCTGTGCGCCCACCAGAAGACCCGTGCGCCCTGCAAAATAATCCACCCTGCTGTCCACAAACCACCACACTGTACTCTAGCAGACACTGCACAGGGGACTGTGCCCTATCTTCAGCATGCAGATGTCTGGGTCCTGAGTCTGGCCTTTGGCACGCGGAGTCTGAGTTGTGCCCCCCGCCTCCTGCCTCTGACCGGCACCCTGTTGCTGCCGCACCACCAGCACACAGCAGCCTATACCCCGCACCCCGGGCCCTCCCCCCGGCGCACCGGAGTATGAGACCTGTGCCTCGTGTCAGACACGTCGGAGCCTGAGACCTGCGCCCTTCTTTCAGCACTCAGGAGCCTGAGACCGGTGCTCTGCCCTTGGCTCTCGGAGGCTTGCGACCGGCCCCTGCCTCTGGTGCACGAGAGTTGGAGACCCCTCCCTTGCCCTCAGCGCCTAGACGCCTGAGACACGGGCCCTTTCCCTAGCGCATAGCGGCCTGAGACCTGCACCCTTCCTCCAGTGCACGGGAGCCT
This sequence comes from Ichthyophis bannanicus, assembly GCA_033557465.1. Lineage (NCBI taxonomy): Eukaryota > Metazoa > Chordata > Amphibia > Gymnophiona > Ichthyophiidae > Ichthyophis > Ichthyophis bannanicus. The sequence goes on from CM066044.1 coordinate 260,307,243, forward strand.
GAGAAAAAAAAAAAAAAAATTGTGACGCCTGAGACTTGGGCACAACAGAGGCCTTGGTGATGGCGGCAAAGGGAGGCCGCCGGGTGGAGAAGGAGAAAACCCCCCTGCCGCCAAGGGGGGGGGGGCAGTCCTCGCCACCGAAGGGAGAGGCCAAGGCCACGGCGGGGATGGTGGACGAAATCTCCCTGGCCGTGGCGGGGGCGCTGTCTGCGCAGTTTGACGACCTGCGGGGCCGCATGGACCTAATCCAAACTTCAGTGGAGGCCCTGGGCGGCCGACTGCAGGAGGCGGAACACCGGATAGAGAGGTCAGAAGAGCATGTGTTGGAGCTACAGCAGGAGATGGCCCGGGTGAAAAAGTTACTCCAGGGGCAGGAGGCCAAGCTAGACGACCTTGAAAATAGGTCCCGCCGTAATAACCTGAGATTTCTTGGGGTTCCGGAGGTTATAGAGGACCGGGACCTACAATCCTACGTAGAGGACCTGGTGAAACAAATTCTGGCGAACGATCCTGAAGGCACCTTAGTGCAAATTGAGAGGGCGCACCGGGTCGGGCCTAGGAGAACCAGTGACGGCCGACCTAGGGTGGTCCTAGCACGGTTCCTGAGATTCCAACAGAAAGAAGCAGTCCTGCGGGCCGCGCGAAAGAAAGGGACCATTCAAAAAGACAATGTCCGGCTACGTATCGTTCAGGATTACTCAGCGGCTCTGGGACAGCGAAGACGAGAGTACGGACCCTTATGCCAGATCCTGATAGATAATAATATCAAATTTATAGTGCAATACCCTGCCCGGCTGATCTTCACTCATGGGGGGACCCGTCGGTCCTTTGACTCCGCGACAGCAGCAACGCCCTACGTGGAGGAGATACGGCGGAGGGCTGCAGTGGCGGTCGAGTCCTGAGGTCCGGAGGGGAGGACTATTGATGTGAAGAACAAGCCAGGAGTCTCCACTTTGGACTTTAAAGCGATGGTGATGGTAACCGGGGTGGGGGAGGGGGGAGTACGGGGCCTGTTCAAATTACTTCTAAGTGGGGTTGACTGTTTTCCATGGGTGTGGGGGGCGGGTGGGGGACGGCTCAAGTAGTTGGGGGTGTTTTGCCTGGGGGGGAGTGGGGAGGGGGAGTGAATTTGGGGGGGGGCTCCGGGGGGCCCCCCTGGACGATTTGTAGCAGAGCCGGCACAATGGAGGGGTGAGGGGGTACCTCACGCATCTAGGAATACATAGAGGAGGGGAGGAGGATGATAGATGGGATAAGGAATTGGAGTGGGGAAGAGAGGGGGAGGGGGTGGGTGGGAGGGGGGGAAGGAGAGGGTGGGAAGGAGAGGGAGGGAGGGAGAGGGGGTGTAGGAGGAGAGCAGTATTCTCGGGGACCAATGGAGGGGTGGACGACAAGAGGGATTATCCTTGTGGAGAAGAGGGGAGGACCTCAGGCTGGGGGGGTCCCTTCCTTAGATCAGGTATGGTTTATGCTGTATTATAATAGGCCTACTTTTGTATTACATGCCGCTTAAGATAATTTCTTGGAATGTATGTGGTCTGGGTAGCCCCATTAAACGGGCCAAAATCCTGCAGGCTCTAGCAAGGCAGAAGGCGGACATCGCTATGCTCCAGGAAACCCACCAGACTGCCGAAGAACACCGTAAATTATGCCGGGAGTGGGTGGGACAGGTCTGGGGGGCCCCAGCTCAGGGGAAGAAGGGGGGAGTAGTACTCCTGATTCATAAACGGGTGAGGCTGGAGGTTGTCCAGGACTCTGTAGACCCGACAGGCAGATTTATCTTGGTGCAGGGAGTCCTCGAGGGGAGGCCTGTCATACTGGGCAACCTGTACTGTCCAAATGTGCTTGACTTGCCCCTTTTTGCCCGTCTTGCCTCCAAGATCGAGACATTGCCGGAGTCCCCCTTGATTTTGGGGGGAGATTTTAATGGGGTCATGGATGTCGATCTCGATACTTCTAAGGGGGGGGGGGGAGCAGAGAGACAGAATCGCGACGGTTCGGGCCTTGCGACGTTTATGTTCCCGGCTGGGGTTGGTGGACCCTTGGCGACTACTACACCCGGCCGAACGGGATTACACGCATATATCTCGGGCTCATGGCACTAGCGCCCGTATAGATTACCTGTTGATCTCTACCGGTCTGTTTGTTAAAGTAGCGGATGCTCAGATAGGGCCTATGGAGATATCTGACCATGCGTTTGTTTGGCTCGACGTCCATTGGACTGGGAACTCTCCCCGGTCCCCGACATGGCGATTCCCGCTTGAACTATATAGGGACGCGCAATTTCGTTCTTTTCTTCAGCAACGATGGCAGGAATTCGAAGCTGATCATAGGGGTCACCAGGATGACCCCGAACTGCTCTGGGAAACTGCAAAGGTGGTTCTGCGGGGGGACATAATAGGGTTCCTTGCCCGGAAGAGAAGACTGAGGGCCGAACGTATTATTGGTTTAGAGAAGTTGGTGACGCGGCTACGGCGTCAAGGGGCTCAAAACCCGACGGCAGGGCTTAAAAAGCAGCTGTGGGACTCTCAAATGGAACTAAATGAACTCTTGCACCAACGGGCAAAGAAATCTGTGTTATACTATCGGTACCAACTTTATCGTTATGGGGATAAGCCCGGGAAACTATTGGCCAGATGCCTTCGGGGACCTAGGGGCTCTAAACTGGTGCCGGGTTTGCGGGATGACTCGGGGGTGCTACATCGGGAGAACCCGGAGATTGTGCGGGTTTTTCGTTCCTTTTTCCAGAGCCTCTATACCACGGAGTCGCCCTCCCTCACGCAGATGGAGGAGTATGTGGGGGGCCTTGGAGTTACCGCGCTTGACCGCGGAGCAAAGAGCGCAGTTGGAGCGGCCGATAACGGCGGCCGAGTTGCAGGGGGCTATTTCCAAGGCCAGCTGTTATAAATCCCCGGGATCCGACGGGCTTGGTGCGGAATTTTACAAAATTCTTAACGATTTGATTTCCCCAACGCAGGCCGCCGTACATAATCGGAGGGCGCAACAGGGCTACTTTCGGTGGGGGGCTAATCATGCCCATATTGTCCTTATTCCTAAACCGGCGAAGGATCCCCTCTCTGCGACTTCGTATCGTCCTATCTCACTGCTTAATTTTGATCTTAAATTGATGGCCAAAGTTCTGGCAGACCGCCTGGCGGAGTTTCTGGGGTTGTTGGTGCATGATTGTCAAGTTGGGTTTGTGAGGGGGCGATACGCAGTCCGCAACCTGCGCAAAATTGTGGCATCCTTAGAGTGGGTCCAGCATAGACAGCTGCCCTCTTTACTTGTTAGCTTTGACGCGGAAAAAGCCTTCGACCGGGTGGACTGGCAATATCTGAAGTACATCCTTCCTTGCTATGGTCTAGGGCCTTTATTTTGTAGCATGGTTGCGAGCCTGTATGCCGACCCGACGGCGGCGATACTTTGCAATGGGGTGGTATCAGAGAAGTTCACGTTGCAAAGGGGGACTCGTCAGGGCTGTCCCCTCTCTCCTCTCCTTTTTGTCCTGTCTTTGGATCCTCTCCTGCGGAGAGTGGCGGGAATGCGTTCCATAAGGGGGGTGAGAATGGGCGCTCAAGAATTTAAGATATCTGCTTTTGCCGATGACCTGTTGGTACATTTACTTTCGCCTACAGACTCCTTGCCGCTTCTCCTAGGAGAGCTCCGAACTTTTGGACAATTTGCGGGGCTACGTATTAATAGGGACAAATCCGAAGCCATGGACGTGTTGGGGAGCCTTCGGAGTGGCTGACCGGGGGTCTTCCCTCTTAAATGGGCTGAGAATCAATTTGTATATTTGGGGATTGTACTGCCCTGCCATCCGGGACGATTGTATAGGTGCAACCTGCAGCGAATGCTGACCAAGGTGCGAACTCAATTGCAGGCCTGGCGGCCTCTCCCCCTGTCCCTATTGGGAAGGATTGCGGCGATTAAACTGGTGCTCTTGCCGCGGATCTTGTATTGGTTGCAGACCCTCCCTGTTTGGCTTCTCCGGAGGGATGCCCGGCGCTTTGAGGTGGAATTCCGAGGCCTTCTCTGGGGGGGGGGCCGAGAGCCCGTGTCCCCTACGGTTGGCTGGTGGGGAGGATGCGCAATGGGGGGTGGGGGCTCCCGGATCTCGGTGCTTATGCATTGGCCTGCCAAGCGCGCCATTTGGGGGATTGGCTAGGTGACACTGACCTCTACACGCCCACAGCCTTGGAGGAGGAATTTGTGGCACCCCACTCTCTGCGGGCCCTCTTGCACCTGGAGGTTAGCCAGTGGGCTACCCACTTGGCTGAGAGTGTGTTGCTACTCCCGGTATGCAAGACCTGGCGGCAGTTGAATACCTATTGGGGCCGTAATTGGAAGGCGTCAAGTTGGCTACCCCTTCGGGGAAATGCCAACTTTACCCCGGGAACGGAGACCGCGGCCTTCCGTTTTTGGGGGGAGAGAGGGGTCCATAGTGTGGGAAACGTGGTGGACTTGACGGGGAGGCCCAAACCCTTTCTTGCGCTTTCCCGCGAGTTTGACTTGCGGCCTCACCATTTCTTTGCATATATGCAAGTGGCCCACTATGTGGCCTCCCTTCCAGGAGAGGAGTTACATGGTGACCGCTCGGTCCAGATTATGGGGTTTTTTGGTTTGGACGACACGACACGACCGTCAATCCGGGGTTTTCACCTCCGGTTGGAGCAGCTTCGCCAGCGCCCAGACTATGGCAGAGTGGAACAGGCTTGGGGGGCCGAAATGGGGCGGGAAATCCCCCGTGGCATTATTTTAGTGGCCCTACGGCGCATGGTGAGCCTGGTGGAGGGGGCCCGTTGGCGGGAAATACAATTTAAATGTCTAACCAGGATCCACTTCTCCCCGCGGAGGGCCCTTCGCTGCCACCTGACTGCGGATGGCAGTTGTCCGCGGTGCGTGGCGCCCATGGCGACTTTGTTACACATGTGGTGGGGATGCCGACGGATTCGCCCATATTGGCGGAGGATCGACCTGTACGTAGCTAATCTGCTGGGACAACCTATTCAGTGGGATGCAGCCTTGGTGGTCTTGGATGTTTTGGCCCTTGCCTCTCCGAAGGGGAAGTGGGGTCGCTGGCTTGTGCGTAAGGCCTGTCTGGTGGGTAAAGGACCTCTGTTGCGGCGGTGGAGGGAGATCCACCCGCCCTCTTTTTGGGAGTGGCGGAACTCTTTCCATCAGCTTATGCTCCTGGAGTGTAGGGCTGCCCGGGGCCATGTCCAGCGATGGTCCGCCTTCTTGTTAATTTGGGATCCATACATTCAAAATTTGAGTGCCCGGACCCGTAACACGGTCTTGCAGTTGGGCTGTTAATACCCTCATCCACTGTTTTGTTATTTGGGTGAAATGTGGAACTCTCAGATGGTCCTGCGTGGCCGTGACATGTGGGGGGGGGAGGTGGGGGAGGGGGGGGGGAGGGGAGGGGGTAGGGGAAGGGGGTGAGGGTAATTAATCTTTGAAAAATCCTTGTAACCATCAATGGGTATTGCTCCTGGGGATAAGAGCTAACCCCAGAGAGTGGCGATTTTCTGTGTGTCTTGTATTTGTTGTTTGCTGTTGATGGTTCTAAATAAAATTTTGAAAAAAAAAATGAGGAAAATAATTAAGAAAAAACTAAAAGGAGCAGTTGCAAAGGTTAAAGACTTACATCAAGCTTGGAAGCCCAGACCAGCTGTATTCCACGCTTTAAGAAAAGTGGAAGGAAGTTCAAAAAACTGCTTGCATGGTTTAAAGGTGAGGTCAGAGAGGCTGTTGTTGCCAAAAAAGCATATTTTAGGAAATGGAAAAAAGAGCCAAATGACGAAACCTTGAAACAGCACAAGCACTGGCAAGTCAAATGCAAGGCATTGATAAGGCAGGCAAAGGGAGAATTTGAGAAGATGCTTGCTGCGGAAGCAAAAACACGAAATAAAGACTTTTTCAAGTACATTCATAGCAAAAAAACTGTGAGAGAGTCAGTTGGACCATTAGATGATAGAGGAGTTAAAGAGGCACTAAGAGGCGACAAGGTGATAGGGGAGAGACTGAATGAATTCTTTGCTTCGGTCTTTACTGAGGAAGAGGTAGGGACGTTACCCATAACTGAAGTGATATTTAAAGGTGCGGAAAAATTGAAGGAAATATCGATACATCGGGAAGATGTATTACAACTATTAGATAAACTGAAGAGTAGCAAATCACCTGCGCCGGATGGTATACATCCAAGGGTGTTGAAAGAACCGAAATATGAGATTGCAGACCTGCTATTAGTAATCTGTGAACTTACATTTAAAATCATCTGATACCTGAAGATTGGAGGATCGCCAATGTAACACCAATTTTTAAAAAGGGTTCCAGGGCTGATCCGGGAAACTACAGACTGGTGAGCCTGACGTCAGTACTGGGAAATAGAAACCATCATAAAGAACAAAATTACTCATCATGTAGATAGTCATGGCCTAATGGGAGACAGCCAACATGGCTTTAGACAAGAGAGATCTTGTCTTACTAATCTGTTATGTTTTTTTGAAGGTGTGAATAAACAGGTGGACAAAGGTGAGTCAGTTGATATAGTGTATCTGGACTTTCAGAAAGCCTTTGACAAGGTCCCTCATCAAAAACTTTTGGCAAAAGTAAAGAGTCATGGGATAGGAGGCAGTGTACTATTGTGGATCAGGAACCATTTAAAAGATAGAAAGCAGAGGGTAGGGCTAAATGGCCAATTTTCCCAATGGAGAAAGGTGAATAGTGGTGTACCACAGGGATCTGTGCTGGGTCCGCTGCTTTTTGACATATTCATAAATGACCTGGAAAAGGGAATAACGAGTGAGATCATCAAATTTGCAGATGACACAAAACTATTTAAAGTTGTTAAAACCCAAGAGGATCTTGATAAATTGGAAGACTGGGCATCAAAATGGCAGATGAAATTTAATGTGGACAAGTGCAAAGTTATGCACCTATGGAAGAACAACCCAAACTATGGTTACACAATGCAAGGTTCCACATTAGGAACCACCACCCAGGAAAAAAGATTTAGGCGTCATTGTGGATAACATGTTAAAACCCTCAGCCCAGTGTGCAGTGGCGGCCAAGAGAGCAAATATAATGTTAGGTATCATAAGGAAAGGAATGGAAAATAATACAAAAGATATTATAATGCCTCTATATCGTTCCATGGTGAGACCGCACCTTGAATATTGTGTGCAATTCTGGTCGCCGTATCTTAAAAAGGATATAGAGTTATTAGAAAAGGTTCAGAGAAGAGCCACCAAAATGGTAAAGGGGATGGAAGGATACTCCTATGAAGAAAGACTGAAAAGGTTAGGGCTCTTTAACCTGGAAAAGAGACGGCTGAGGGGAGATATGATAGAAGTCTATAAATTAATGAACGGAGTGTGTGGCAAGGAGGCCTATCCGGAGTCTGGGGGAGAACAAAGAGACAGGGAATTCACCCTAGTAAAGGGTCCCCTTTCACCAAATCAGGGTAGGAAAGCTATAAACATCTCCAGGAATCAGAAAACGTCCACGTGGACCACATTTCATGCTCCCCCTAGTGGAATGAAGGGGAAAGGATACAAGGCTCAGAACCCTTTAGGCAGTGAATGCTTCAAGCACTCAGGTGCCTGGAGTCAGGCTGATTGCCGTCACATGAGTAGGGTGGGGTTGGAGCTAGAGCCCTGGAAGTATAAACCCAGAGCAGAGTATGATTTAGGAGAAGGGAGGAGAAGCAGGAAGCCAGGCTGAGCAGAGCAGAGGAATGGAGATTCCAGCTGGAGAGAGTGCTATTTGGCATGTAGCACGGCTGCAGAAGAGTTTGGAGCCAGGAACAAGAGAGACTCCAGGATTCCCCGGAAGGTTGTTAGCTGAGCACTGTGAGCAAGGTGGGGAGTCAGAGCCTATGCAGCTGGGAGAGCCTGAGGTGAAGCTGATTGAGGAGGACACTCCCATGGACTGTTCTTTGTGCCAAGCTGTAAACCTGGGAACGTAGAGAGAAGGCAAGCCAGTCCTGAAAGAAGGTCTTCCAGGAAAAAGGTACCCTTATTCCACAAGCAGGGTGGCTGTGTTTCCCTTGTGTTTATAAACGGGAAGTTTACCACAGACTTTAAATGTGATTTTTGTTTAATGCTTTAGCCAGCAAGGCTGAGAAGGAAATATAATAAGCTTGCTGGTAAAGACTGTGTATCCTGCAATAGAGAAAACCTTTAAAACTGCATTTTGTGCTTGGATATGTTTTGGATAATTTTTGCTTCCAAGAGTTCTGAACCAACAATCCTATGTGTGGTATGATCGAACCATTGTGTGTATAAAAATAATAAATTTCTGTCATTTGCCTTACCTACTTGAGCCTGACTACAGCTTTCTGCATGGTGCACTCATACAGCTGAATAAGGACTACATTTCCCAGGGGGCATTGCAGGGAAATAGTTTAAAAAAAGCTGAAAAAGCATACAGCAGAAAGTTCCTCTAAAAATCCACGCCTCTGTAACCTAGAGGCGAGTGTTAGATGACTATGACAAGTGGAACGGGTAAACGTAGATCGATTGTTTACGTTATCAGAATATAGAAAGACTAGGGGACATGCAATGAAGCTACAGGGTAAACTAAGACTAATAAAAGAAAATATTTTTCACTCAACGTGTAATCAAACTATGACAGTAGCGTAGTTGTGAGAGTCAACACAGGAGCAAGGTAACTAACACCGGAAGGACCAGCGATGCTGCGAATGGACAATCTAGCAGGCCCACACACCAGCGGAGCATTTAATTTTGGAAAACTTTCTCCTGATGATGACATAGATGAGTTCTTGGAGTCATTTGAGAGGGTGGCTCAAGCCGTGGGTTGGCCAGATAGCCAGTGGGCGGTGAGATTGGCAACCTCCTTAACAGGAGAAGCACTAGCCGCATATAGGGCTATGCCAGTTGCCCAGGCCATGGACTATAATGCAGTAAAAAATGCAATTAGAGACCGATTGTGGTTAACAAAAATGTTGTATCACCGTATGTTTAGAGCCACGGTTTTAAAGGCTGGAGAGACACCTAAGGCCTTAAGCCAGAGAATTCGAGGTCTAGCTTTAAAGTGGCTAGCCCCGGAAGGAAAAAGTATGGATATGGTGGTGGATATGGTGATATTGGAACAATTTATGGGTGCAATACCAAAAAGGGTACAATCTTTTCTGATTCAGCAAAACTGCCAGAGCATAGGAGAGGCAACCCTTTTGGCGGAGTGCTACATGGAAGCTGAATTGGCGTTTCTTCCAAAGGCGGGCCCTCCAAAAGTAGCGGCAGAGGCCAGTTTTGATTTATCAGAAAAGAAACAGGGAAATAATGTAAAATGTCTTAAAACTTGTGTGTCTGCTCATGAGGGTAAGTGGGCTGAGACAAAATGCTATCGTTGTGGGGAGATGGGACACCTGCAGAGAGGTTGCAAAGCCCGCATGGGATTAACTGGTACCAATGTGAAACATCTAGGAGAGGGATTACTCTTAAATGTTAACATACAGGGGATCACTACCCATGCTCTGCTCGACTCTGGGGCCGACCAAAGCATGGTGTCACGAAAGCTTTGGCAGGCAATTGAGGCCCAGGATGAGTCTCGCCAGAGCAGGCAAGAAGGGCAGGTGCAAATTAGGTGCATACATGGAGGTGCTTCTTTCTACCCTGTGTACAGAGTGGTGATAAAAGGGTTGGGGGTGCAGAAAGAAGTTCTCGTGGCAGTGGTTCCAAAACTACCCTATGATTTAGTATTGGGAAGGGACTGGCCCCAATTTAGGGAAGGATTACAAAAAGGCCTAAAGCAGAAGGTCAGGTTTGTGTCCACCCGGTCTCAGACCCAGGCCCGAAGGGACGGGTCCCCTGAGGATTCTCTGAGTGTTTTACCCTCACCTGATGACCTGGAGAACCCTCCATCTTCTAGAATCAAGAAGGAGAGGGCTGTTAAATGCCGCGAGAGGCGGTGTAGGGCTCGGGGAAGGGCTGAGACAGTGTCTGGCCAAGGGTTACCCTGGGTATCTGCCAAGTTGGTGGAAAGGTTCCCGTCCTTCCCTAAGGAACAACAGGCAGACCTGGCACTTACCGGGCATTTGAGTACGCCCAGGTGGCGCGAGATGCCCTTCCTCGATTTCTTCTGGACAAAGGGGTATTATACAGGGAGAGTCGCAAGCCCCGGACAGGGATGGTCAGGAAACAGCTGGTGGTGCCCGCAGTCTTTAAGGGATTGGTCCTAAGGCTGGCCCATGACCATCCAGTCGGCGGCCACAAAGGGGTGCAGGGAACCCTGGACCAGATTCTTGTACGTTTTTACTGGCCCGGGATCTTTAGAGAAACCGTCCGGTTTTGCGCTGCCTGCCCCTCGTGTCAGCGGGTCGCGGCTACTCGGCCTCCAATAGTATCCATGATCCCAATCCCCATTATTTCTGACACTATCGGACGAATTGCCATGGACATAGTTGGGCCACTAATAAAAACACCCCGTGGTTTCCAGTATATTCTTAGTATGGTGGATCTAGCCACCAGATTTCCATGGGCAGGCCCGTTATGCAACATTTCTGCCAAAACAATAGCGTTAGAAGTGGTAAAACTATTTTGCGAAGTGGGTTTTCCCCAGGAAATATTAACGGACCGTGGGTCCAATTTTTTGTCCAAATACCTGGCACAGGTCTGGGATGCTTTCGGAGTGCAACATGTGAAAACGGCTGCCTATCACCCCCAGTCTAATGGCCTGGTAGAAAGGCTAAATCAGACAATAAAACAGATGCTAAGATGAGGCTTAGACGGGAACATGTCAGAGTGGGATGGGTTGCTTCCTTTTGTTCTGTACGCCTGCAGAGAGCGGGTACAGGCCTCCCTGGGGGTATCCCCTTATGAATTAATGCATGGTCGAGCCCCTCGGGGAGTCCTGGATATATTACGGGAACAATGGATAGAGCCCGAGAAAGAGGCTATGGGAGTCCCGCACTTTCTCCGAGATTTAAGAGGGCAGTTAAGTAGGACCACCCAGGTTGCTGAGGAGAATTTACGGGCTAGTCAAAGTCGCCAGAAAGAGCGATATGATCAAGATGCAAAACCCCGCCAGTTAGTTTTAGGAGAGAAAGTCCTAGTAATGGTAGCGGGCGCCGCCCCTAAATTTGAGTTCCAATGGAAGGGACCCTGGAAAGTCATCAGACAAGTAGGCCCAGTATCCTATGAGGTAGAAAGTAGTAAGGGTCGTAGACAAATTTACCACATAAACGTGCTCAAACCCTGGCAGGAAAGATCTGGGGTGGCTGGTTTGTCTAAGATAGAGCATCGGGCAGGGAAGCTACATCACAATGTAGATGCCTTATCCAGGATTACGGACTGTTTGGAGGAGCTTCAACAACCTCTGCCAGCCCGTAATATCTTGAGTAGGGGGGTATGTGGCAAGGAGGCCTATCCAGAGTCTGGGGGAGGACAAAGAGACAGGGAATTCACCCTAGTAAAGGGTCCCCTTTCACCAAATTAGGGTAGGAAAGCCATAAACACCTCCAGGAATCAGAAAACTTCCACGGGGACCACATTTCATGCTCCCCCTAGTGGAATGAAGGGGAGAGGATAAAAGGCTCAGAACCCTTTAGGCAGTGAATGCTTCAAGCACTCAGGTGCCCGGAGTCAGGCTGATTGCCGTCACCTGAGTAGGGTGGGGTTGGAGCTAGAGCCCTGGAAGTATAAACCCAGAGCAGAGTATGATTTAGGAGAAGGGAGGAGAGGAGAAGCAGGAAGCCAGGCTGAGCAGAGCAGAGGAACGGAGATTCCAGCTGGAGAGAGTGCTATTTGGCATGTAGCACGGCTGCAGGAGAGTTTGGAGCCAGGAACAAGAGAGACTCCAGGATTCCCCGGAAGGCTGTTAGCTGAGCACTGTGAGCAAGATGGGGAGTCAGAGCCTATAGCCCTGTATGTCAAAAGCAATATTAAAGCTGCTGAAATGCAGGGTATGTGGGGAAAAGAAGAAGCGCTCTGGATTATGTTGGAAAGAGGAGATGGCACTGTCATCTATACATAGCAAATTGATTGTTCATATTGCAACGATAGCATGAAGGGGGAAGTGATCATATTGGGTGACTTTAATCTATCCGATGTGGATTGGAGTGTTCCTTCCGCAAATCTGGGGTCCAACAAAGAGCACAACACCACGTGCGATAACAGTCCAACAAAGAGACGTGGATAGCAAGGAAGGTGACGTAAATAAACCTTTATTGAACAAACATCAGCCACTTGGCCCAACACAGGCCATGTTTCGAAAATCCCTTCTTCAGGGGCTTAAATGGCTAAAACAAAATATAATACAACAACATAACAAATATTAAAAAACAATTAAAACAAACAATATAAACAAACAATGTAAAACAGCGGACATGAACGAATGCATAATGTGTAAGAAATATACAGTAATATTCCTGAATGATGGAGCAAATAAGTACGGCTAACTTAAAAAGAAGAACAATAAATTATAATTAAGAGTTTTAAATATGATAAAAAGAATAATTAAAAATGATGGAACCAAAGTATAAAAGTCAATAAAATAATAGAAAGAATATCCAAAATAACATATAGATTACACATACCTGTGTCACTAAACTGTATGACTCAATCAGACAAGAGTCTAAATTTATGTACCCCAAAATGAGCTAATAAAAATAAACAATAAAATAATAAATATACTAAACAACAACATATTTTATAACTTATTGCAATGTATACTTCAAAAATAAATGAAATACAAGGATAAATAAGTGTTGCAATAATAACATTTAAATTTAAAATATAAATATATGGATAGTCATAAAACATTAATATAAATCAGAACAAAATACAAGAGAGATGAAGACGAATCATATATGTAAATGTGAGAACCAACTGCTAAAAACTGGTAAAACAAGAGAATAAAAATATAAAAATATATATAAAAGTATAGCAATATGTAAGAATATAAAAATATAAAAAATAACTCTGTTACCTGACCATGGGTAATCTTCCTATAGGTTTAAATATGTAATCTGTGAAGTGTAAATAAAATAATGACATGTATGGTGTGAATTGAAACAACTGAGCCGTGTCATGCATATTTAGAAATGCAACATATACAAATCAAATGTAAACAATGGAAAATATGTAATGAATCAGACTTCCTGAAATAAAATGTGGTGCAAATAATAAAAAATGAAAAAGGAAATAAACACAATTTCAAATGTGCACTGAAAGGATTGTTTTTTATAAATTTGTCCTCGAAATTAGCTACGTACAAATTAGCCACATCAGGGGCCATTGAAGAGCCCATAGAGACACCCTTAATCTGCTTATAAAACAAATCACGAAAGCAAAAGTAATTTTCGCACATTGCGAAACAGGCAAGATCAATCAAAAAAAAAACCTGTAGGTATGCGTCTATTTTCTTTTCTCAAATATAAAACCTGTTCTAAAATCTGTAAAGCTTCTGCCTGAGGGATATTGGTATATAATGACTCAACGTCAAGGGTAACCAAAAATGTATCAGAATGTAGATCAGTGATAGATGCCAGAATATTAATCATATGTGAGGAATCATGGACATAAGACCACATGGATTCAACAAACGGTCGTAAAAAGACATCTAAAAATTGAGATATTGGCTCCAAAAGGGATCCTATTGCAGCTACAATGGGTCTTCCCGGAGGTTGGGATAAAAATTTATGTACTTTAGGAAGTATATAAATAGTGGGTGTGATTGGAAAATCAACAATGAGAAAATCTCTTTCTTTCTTTGTAAGGTATCCGAACTCAAAACCATTTAATACTAAGTTATCAATAGATTGTTTGAGAGTGGTAGTGGGATCATCGGGAAGGCGTAAATAAAAATTAGCATCATTAAGTTGTCTTTCAATTTCTTTAATATAGAAAGATTTATCCATAATTACAATTGCACCTCCCTTATCGGTGGGTTTGATAATGATTTTATTATTGGTTTGTAACGATTTGATCGCTTGTTTTTCCATGAGTGTCAAATTGTGATATGGAGCCTTAATGGAATGCCTAATTGACTGAACCTCTTTTAAAACCATTCTTTCGAAACTTTCAATAAGGGGGTCCGTGTTAGGAGGGGGAATCCAACGGGACTTATCTTTAATAATAGATTGATCACAATCATCATGTGTATAATTCAAAAAGAAATGTTTAATACGAATCTTACAGAAAAATTTAAAAAGGTCAACCCGAGTTTCAAAGGGATCGTAATTGCGAACGGGGACAAAGGACAAGCCCTTGTTGAGTAAGGATGTTTCTCCGGCTGAAAGTACATATTGTGAAATGTTAATAACATTGTCTACCGAAGGTGTCAATATCTCCTTTCTGTTGACCTCACTGAGCCTCGACGACCCCTCCCTCGGCCTCGACCGCGTCCTCGGCCTCTGAATTGTTCGTTCGATGTGTAGGACCTGTCTTGATCTTTCTCCTGATTCCATTGATGTTCGTTCCGTGTGTTGCGAGTGCGTGACTGCCCTCTGCCCCCTCCTTTCCATAGGAGATCCATATTTAAAAAAGGTTTCTTGTTCTTTTTTCTTTATCCTCTTTTAAAATATCTTCATGATCTCTTAGAGACGGAAACAGGGGAGCAGAGGAAAAGGCTGCCTCAACTGAATCTTGCCTACTTCTTTTTTTGTTTTGTTCACATCCGCGGTCACGTTCTTCTTCTTTCTCTGGATCTTTTTGATCAAAAACCGTGGTACGTTTTTTAAAAAGGCGATCTCCTTCTATCTTTTTACTCCAAGGGTACACGTACCCAAATAAATAGACGTCTTCATCCCTCTTGAATTTCTCTCGTTTTTGATTTTTAATCTCTTTCTTAAAACTTTGCATATTACGTAAATGATCTTTATGAGATGTATTGAAATTGTTATCCATTTCTTTAAGAGCGATAAGTTTCTCATCCAATTCAATCTTATGTAGCTCTGACTGTTTGTTAGCCGTACGTATTAATAAAATCATTAAATCTAATGAACATTTATTTAAAATAGCGTTGCAGCATTTGATAATCTGGAAAGAAGTAAAAAAATTGTGGATGCCTTCCAAGATGTGTTACTTAAACAAATGGTGAAGGAACCGACCAGGGAGAGCTCTGTACTAGATTTAGTGCTCACCAACGGAGATAACGTGTCGAAAATCCAGGTGGGTGCCCATTTGAGCAGCAGCGATCACCACATGGTATGGTTTGAGATCAAAGCCAAGGTGGAATCTAATCACAGCAAACTCAAAGTCTTAGACTTCAAAAATATTGACTTCAGTAAAATGACAAAGTACCTGAAGGAGGAGTTGGTAGGGTGGGAGGGGTTAAGGAAAGTGGAATTGCAATGGGCTAAACTAAAGAAAGCAATAAAAGGTGCAACAGATAGATACGTAAGGAAAGTAAATAAAAATAAGAGGAAAAGGAAACCGATGGCTGCACAAATAAAGGCAAAAACCACAGTTTTTACAAAATTCAGAAGCTTGAAACAGAGGAATACAGAAAAGAATATAAGATCAAACTAAAAGAGACAAAAAGAGAAATAAGGATAGCAAAATCAAAGGCAGAAGAAAAGATGGCTAAAGATGTGAAGTGTGGCGAAAAGGCTTTTTTTCAGGTTTATTCGGGAGAGGAGGAAAATCAGAGGTAGAATTGCAGGACTCAAAAATGTTGGGAACGGATTCGTGGAAAGTGACATTGAAAAAGCGACAATGCTAAACAAATACTTCTGCTCTGTTTTCACTAGAGAAAATCCTGGAGAAGGACCACCTGTGATTGACAGATATACAAATGGGAACAGTAGATACCACACCATTCCCAAAAGATGATGTGTTAGAACAGCTTGCAAAACTGAAAGTGGACAAGTCTATGGGACCAGATGGGATACACCCCAGGATACTGAAAGAGCTCAGAGAGGTTCTTGCAGGGCCTTTAAAGGATGTTTTTAATAGATCCTTGGTGACAGGACAAGTTCCACAGGACTGGAAAAGGGCTGATGTGGTACCTCTCCACAAAAGTGGTAATAGGGAAGAAGTGACAAACTACAGGCCAGTAAGCCTTACCTCGGTGGCGGGAAATGTAATGGAGGCGCTCCTGAAAGAGCGAATAGTGGACTTCCTTGAAACCAACAGGTTGCATGATCCGAGGTAACATGGTTTTACCAAAGGACTATCTTGACAAACAAATCTGATTGAGTTCTTTCACTGGGTGACCAGAGAACTAGATCAAGGGCATGCGATGGAAGTGTTCTACCTAGATTTCAGCAAAGCCTTTGATACTGTTCCTCATAGGAGGCTTATCAATAAACTCAACAGCTTGGAGATGGGTCCCAAGATGGTGAACTGGATTAGAAATTGGTTGACTGACAGACAATAGAAGGTGACGGTAAACAGGACTCACTCGGATGAAAGGTAGGTAATTAGCAGTGTGCCACAGGATTTGGTCTTGGGACCGGTAGTTGTTGTTGTTAAGTGCCGTCAAGTCGGAGTCGACTCATGGCGACCCTCTGGATAGCTATCCTAAATTGTGTTCGGTCTTGAATCAGACGACTCATTGTTGACAGACTGGTACTCGTAGCTGCTGTTATTGTATCGATCCATCTCATTGCTGGCCTTCCTCTTTTGCGCTGACCTTCTATCTTACCAAGCATGATGTCCTTCTCTAATGATCTCTCTCTTTGCATGATGTGTCCAAAGTATGAAAGTCAAAGTCTTGTCATCTGAGCTTCTAAAGTAAGCTTAGGTTTGATCTCCTCTAGTACTGACTGGTTTGTTCTTCGGGCAGTCCATGGTATACACAGTATTCGCCGCCACCACCATAATTCAAAGGCATCAATTTTCTTCCTGTCTATCCTTTTCACTGTCCAGCTTTCACATCCATATGATGTAATTGAAATACCATGGTTTGAACAAGTCGAATCTTTGTATGGAGAGAGAAATCTCTGCTCTTGAGGATCTTATCTAGGTCTTTCATAGCCATTCTGCCAAGAGCAATGCGTCGTCTGATTTCTTGACTGCTTGTTGCATCTTTATTGATAGTTGATCCAAGTAGGTTAAAGTTGTTCACGATTTCAATTTCTTCTCCTTCAACGATGAACCTGTTGATTATGCCAGTTGTCGTGATCTTTGTCTTCTTTACATTAAGGTGCAGGCCCATTTTGAGACTATGTTCTTTGATTGTGAGAAGCAAATATTTCAGATCATCTTCACTTTCAGCCAGTAATGTGGTATCATCAGCATTGCGAAGGTTGTTGAGTCTTCCACCAATCTTCACACCTCTGTTGTCTTCATACAATCCTGCTTCTCTGATTTGCTCTGCATATAAATTAAACAGGTAGGGGGAAAGTATGCAGCCTTGTCTTACACCTTTGCTTATTTTAAACCATTCTGTTTCTCCTTGTTCCGTTCGAACTGCTGCTTCTTGATCAATGTACAGATTATGCAAAAGTACAATCAGGTGTTCTGGTATACCCATGCTTCTTAATGTGGCTCAGAGTTTCTCATGGTTTACACAGTCAAAAGCCTTGCTATAGTCGATAAAGCACAAATAGATATCCTTTTGGTATTCTTTAGTCTTTTCAAGAATCCATCTCACATCTGCAATGATGTCTCTCGTTCCTCGCCCTTTCCTGAACCCTGCTTGCACTTCAGGTAGTTCTTGTTCCAGGTATGGTTGTAGTCTCTTTTGAATAATCTTCAGTAGAATCTTGCTGGCATGTGGGATCAGAGCGATTGTGCGATAATTTCCACAGTCAGTTGGATCACCTTTCTTTAGTATTGGTACAAACACAGATCTTTTCCAGTCAGTTGGCCATGATGTTGTCTTCCATATTTCTTGGCAGAGCCTTGTAAGTACGGTAACAGCTGCATCAGATTGCTGTAATACTTCTATGGCAATGCTATCAATGCCTGGTGCTTTGTTCTTTGATAAGGCTTTCAATGCTGCTTTAACTTCTTCTTTCATCACCAATGGTTCCCGATCATAAGGTACAGGTTGAAATGGCTGTTGGTCCACTTGATCTTTATCATATAAAAACTCTGTATATTCCTTCCACCTTTTCTTGATCTTCTCAGCATCATTCAACATAGAACCTTGAGCATCTTGTAACATTCCAATTCGAGGCTGGAACTTTTTCTTTAACTCTCGTAGCTTTAGGAAAGCTGATCTTGTTCTTCCTCTAATAGTTTCTGCTTCTATTTCCTTGCATGCATCATTGTAGTACTTTTCCTTGTCCTGTCTTGCTGCACGTTGGAAATCTCTGAGTTCTGTTATTGTCTTTCTTTCTCCTCTGGCTTTAGCTTCTCTGCGTTTCTGGGCAATTTTCAGAGTTTCTTCCGTCATCCATTTTGGCTGTTTTTGCTTTTTCACCTTTTGTAGAGACTTCTCGCTTTCTTCCAACACAACCTTCTTGATGTCATTCCATAAATCTTCTGGAGCTTTGTCATTTGTATCTAAAGCAGCAAATCGATTTTGCAGGCAGTCTTTAAATTCCAGTGATATATTCTCAAGGTCATATTTTGCTGCATTCATGAGTGGTTTGCTCTTTTTCAACTTTAGCTTGAGTTTGCATACTAGTAGTTGATGATCTGTACCACAGTCAGCTCCAGGTTTTGTCTTTGTTGATGTTATAGAACTTTTCCATCGTTGACTTCCACAGATGTAGTCAATTTGATTTTTATACAATCCATTGGGTGAAGTCCATGTGTACAGTCGCCGCTTGTGTTGCTGGAAGAAGGTGTTTGAGATGAATAGATCATTGGTCTTGCAGAATTCTATCAGTCTTTCTCCAGCTTCATTTCTGTTGCCAAGTCCATATTTTCCAACTACTTTGCCTTCTTCTTTGTTGCCAACTTTTGCATTCCAGTCACCCATGACTATCAGGATATCCTGTTTGCATGTTCTGTCAATTTCAGCTTGTACTTGTTCATAGAACTCTTCAATTTCATTCTCTTCTGCAGCTGTTGTTGGGGGATATACTTGAATTATAGTTGTGTTGATAGGCATTCCTCATAGATGAATAGAGATTAAGTGTTCGCTGACTGCATTGTATTTCATTACAGTTCTTGCACGTTTCTTCTTTATTATAAATGCAACACCATTTCTTCTTTGTCTTTCATTTCCAGCATAGTAGGCCATGTGATCATCTGATGCAAAGTGCCCGATGCCAGTCCATTTCAGTTCGCTGACACCCAACAGATCAAGTTGTACACGTTCCATTTCATTCTTGACCACCTCCAACTTCCCTTGGTTCATCCATCGTACGTTCCATGTTCCAATGCGTAAGACATCTTTACAGCTTCTGACTCTCATTTCATGTGCAGCTACATCAGCAATCAGACATACCGAGGGCTTTGATCCAACCACATCATAAATGCTGGCTTTACTCTGAGAAGTCTTCAGCTCTGTTGCAAATTTTGGTGTCATCTGCAAAAAGACAGACTTTTCCATTCAGCCCTTCGGCAATATCACTCACAAATATATTGGGACAGGTACTGTTCAATATATTTGTGAGTGATATTGCCGAAGGGCTGAATGGAAAAGTCTGTCTTTTTGCAGATGACACCAAAATTTGCAACAGAGTGGACTTATCTGAGGGAGTTGGGAACATGCGGAAAGATCTGCAAAAGCTGGAAGAATGGTCTAATGCTTGGCAGTTAAGATTTAATGTGAAGATGTACAGTGTTAAGCACTTGGGAAGCAGCAATCCAAAGGAATTGTATGGATAGGGGACGAGAGATTGCCTCCGTGTGATTGTTTCTGATGATCTCAAGGTGGCAAAACAATGAACATAAGAACATAAGATATGCTATACTGGGTCAGGCCAAGGTCCATCAAGCCCAGTATCCTGTTTCCAACAGTGGCCAATCTAGGTCATACGTACCTAGAAGTTTCCCCAAAAGACACAGGTTCCACAATGCTTGTACTGGGTCAAGCATTGATATCCTGGGTCTCTTCTTAATAATGGTTTATGGACCTTTCTTCCAGAAACTTGTCCAAACCTTTTTTTAAACCAGCTACACTAACAGCCTTTACTACATCCTCCAGTAACAAATTCCAGAGTTTGATTACACGTTGAGTGAAAAATATTTTTTTTTATTAGTCTTAGTTTACCCTATAGCTTCATTGCATGTCCCCTAGTCTTTCTATATCCTGATAACGTAAACAATCGATCTATGTTTACCCGTTCCACTCCGTTCATTAATTTATAGACTTCTATCATATATCCCCTCAGCCATCTCTTTTCCAGGTTAAAGAGCCCTAACCTTTTTAGCCTTTCTTCTTGGGAGTATCCTTCCATCCCCTTTACCATTTTGGTGGCTCTCCTCTGAACCTTTTCTAATAACGCTATATCCTTTTTAAGATACAGCGACCAGAATTGCACACAATATTCAAGGTGCGGTCTCACCATGGAACAATATAGAGGCATTATAATATCTTGTTTTATTTTCCATTCCTTTCCTTATGATACCTAGCATTCTATTTGCTCTCTTGGCTGCCGCTGCACACTGGGCCAAGGGTTTTAACATGTTATCCACAATGACGCCTAAATCTTTTTCCTGGGTGGTGGTTCCTAATGCGGAACCTTGCATCATGTAACCATAGTTTGGGTTGTTCTTCCCTAGGTGCATAACTTTGCACTTGTCCACATTAAATTTCACCTGCCATTTTGATGCCTAGTCTTCCAATTTATCAAGATCCTTTTGCAATTTTCCACAATCCTATTGAGTTTTAACAACTTTAAATAGTTTTGTGTCATCTGCAAATTTGATAACCTCACTCATTATTCCACTTTCCAGGTCATTTATGAGTATGTCAAAAAGCAGCGGATCCAGCACAGATCCCTGGGGTATACCACTATTCACCTTTCTCCATTGGGAAAATTGGCCATTTAGCCCTACCCTCTGCTTTCTCTTTTAACCAGTTCCTGATCCACAATAGTACACTGCCTCCTATCCCATGACTCTTTAGTTTTGCCAAAGGTCTCTAATGAAGGACCTTGTCAAAGGCTTTCTGAAAGTCCAGATACACTATATCAACGAACACACCTTTGTCCACCTATTTATTCACACCTTCAAAAAAACAACAAATTAGTAAGACAAGATCTTCCTTGTCTAAAGCCATGTTGGCTGTCTCCCATTAGGCCATGACTTCCTTTTCTACCCTTTCTATCTCTTCTAAATAGGTTATAGTCAGCTATGGCTATATCCCATTCATGTAACTCGTTAAATCATGTTTCTGTAATGGCCACAATGTCCAAGTCCATTTCCACCATTAGGTCTTCCAGATCAGGAATTTGTTGGCTAGGCTTCGTGCATTTGTACACATTGCTTTCCAGCATTTGTTGAATGGTTTGCCTGCCTTTTGCATGGGTTTAGTTCTACAAGTCCCTAACCGCTTGCCATTGTTGTGTTGTTCAAAAGTGTGGCTATTTCCAATATTGTTTTGCTTTTGCTGGGAGGCACTGAACTTGTCCTTCTCCGTCCGTCACCCTCTTTCCCTAGTTTAAATGCCTGTCCACATAATGCCTGAATTTTTCACTTAGGATCCTTTTCCCTGAGGCGGAAAGATGTAGTTCAGCAGTATAGTCTCTTGTTGATACAAATGTTTCCACAGTCGCCTATATATCTAATCCTTCTTGTTTGCACCAGGTTTGGAGCCATGTATTAAAAAGCTGTTTATGTGATGCAGCCTTTCTGCCTCCTTACCATGAACAGGTAGAACTTTGGAGAATGCTATAGTGTTAGCAATGGGCTTGAGTTTCTCTCCCAGAGTCTGGAAATCCCTTTGAACTGCAGAGGCACTGTTTTTAGCCAGGTCATTTGTACCCAAGTGGATGACAATATCAATTTTGGAGTGCTCACTTTCTGCACTAACTATATCAACAATTTGGTTTGTATTCCTGCTGGCTGAAAAGCCTGGGAGGCATTTGACCATCCTCTCTCCTTTGAACTGTGTTCCTAAGTTGGTGCCTCTGATGATGGGATCTCCAAGGAGTAGTAGTTTTCTGTTTTGTGATTTTTTTCTTCCTATTTGGTATATTATCAGTAGATTTGGCATTAAGTATATCATTTAAGGGCACTAAAGTTTCTATCAATTGGGCACCCTCATTATCCAAGGCAGAGAAGGCATTGTGCAGGGATTGCTAAGAACCATAAGAAAAGGAATGGAGAATAATACCAAGGATATTATAATGCCTCTGTATTGTTCCATGGTGTGACTGCACCTTGAATATTATGTGCAATTCTGTTTGCCATATCTTATAAAGGATATAGCAGGATTAGAAAAGGTACAGAGAAAAAGCACCAAAATGGTAAAGGAAAGACTTAAAAGGTTAGGGCTCTTCAACTTGGAAAAGAGATGGCTGAGGGGAGATATGACAGAGGTCTATAAATTAATGAATGGAGTACAATTGGTAAATGTAAAGCGTAGTTACTCACCTGTAACAGGTGATCTCCGGGAAAAGCAGGAATTTAGTCTTCACATACGGGTGACATCAACACCGATGGAGCCAGCGTGGGAATGTTCCCCAGTGTCGAATAGGAAAGCTTTTGGGAGCATTCTGCTGCACCTGTGTAGCTGCCTTCCCGCCATTCCAGCTCTCACTCTTCAGTTGAGTTTGTAGCTGAGACAAAATGAGAGAAGGAGAAGAAGATCTACAACTCCTAGGGGAGGAGGGTGAGTTGTGAAGACTAAATTCCTGCTGTTCCCGGAGATCACCTGTTACAGGTGAGTAACTACGATATCTCCAGGAACAAGCAGGAATGTAGTCTTCACATATGTGACTCCTTAGCTCGGAGATGCCAGAGAGATGACCTCAGAGTCAGCTGTGGAATCACAGGTATAACTAAGGAGGTCATGTATCCTCCAAGGATATCTGGTATCGAAACCCGGGATGGAGGGTAAGAGTTGATCTAAGTCTAAAAGAGATACTGGAGAAGAGCTTGGCCAAACAAGGCATCCCGATGAAAGTGGAAGAGTGGCCTAGTGGTTGGGGCAAGGTACTTCAGGCCATAAGGTCGGGGGTTCAAATCCCACTAGAGGACAGCAACCTTGGTCCGGAAGGACTGGGGTTTCTAGTCCCACAGGTGCTCCTTGTGGTCTTGGGCAAGCCACTTAACCCTCCATAGCCCATGTTCCCTGTAAAATAGTTATCTCCAAGTTATAATGCCCTGTTCAATGTAATTTCAGTTTGTTCAATGTAAACCGCACTGATGCAGAATAGCGCGGTATATAAGAGAATGAAAATGAAAATAAATAAGTCCTTGTCCAGGCAATAGCGAGCAGCAAAACTGTGGACAGAAGACCAAGTTGTTGCTTTGCATATCTCATCAATAGCTACAGATCATAGATTTGCCATAGAGGCAGCCATGGCTCGAACATTATGCGCAGTGACGTGACCCTCGAGAGAGAGTCCTGCCTTTTCATAAGCAAAAGAGATGCAGTCCGCTATCCTCCTGGAAAGAGTTTGTTTAGATACTGGCAACCCCAGGTGATTCGAGTCAAAGGACATGAAAAGTTGGGAAGCTTTTCTGTGCTCTTGAGTTCTCTGGAGATAAAAAAAGTCAAGGCACGTTTGCAATCCAGAGTGTGAAGTGTTGCCTCTGCCCTAGAGGAATGAGGTCTAGGGAAAAGGACAGGAAGATAGACTGACTGGTTTAAATGGAAGGATGAGACCACCTTTGGCATAAAGTGAGGATGAGTCCTAAGGACTACCTTATCATGGTGGCATCATGTATAAGGAGGGTCAGCTACCAAAGCCTGGAGCTCACTAATGTGTCTTGGTGAAGTGAGGGCAATAAGGAAGGTGACTTTCCACGTGAGAAACTTCAGTGATGTAGCAGCTAGAGGTTCAAAGGGAGGCTTGAGAAGCTGTCCTAAAACAACCTTAAGATCCCATGCCACTGGAGGGGGCTTAATGGGAGGTTTGAAGCATGCTACAAGCGGCTGAGAAAAGATGTCTGGCCATCTAAGGGCATGTGAGAGGCCGCAATTGCACTTAGGTGTACTTTGACTGAATTGGTTTTGAGTCCAGAAGAAGATAGGTGGAGGAGATACTCAAGTAATGCCTCCACCGGAGCTGAGAAGGGGTTAAAATCCCTCTCAGAATACCAGAGAGAGAATCTACGCCACTTGAAGGTGTTGGAGTGCCTGGTGAATGGCTTCCTAGAAGCTAAGGGTATATCCTTAACCTCCTGGGAAAGGTTAACATCCTGGAAGGCTTAGCCCTCAGCAGCCATGTAGTGAGATGGAGGGACTGTGGATTGGGATGGAGCAATGTCTCCTCCTCCTGAGAGAGGAGATCTAGAGCAGACCCCAGATCTATGGTTTGAGCCTGAGACAGATGTAAAAGAAGAGGATACCACGGTTGTCATGGCCAGCGTGGGGCTATGAGTATCATGTAGCCCCTGTCTCTCGAGTTTGAAAAGAGTCTTGAGAATTAGGGGAATAGGAGGGAAGGCATATAGGAAGCCTTGACCCCAGTGGAGGTGAAAATCATCCAACTGCTGGCTGGCTGGTGCAGGAGTCCTGGAGCAGAAGCGAGGAAGCTTGGCATTCTGAGGACTTGCGAACAGGGCTATCTCTGAAGTTCCCCAGATCTGAAAAATGTGAGCAACTTTGTCTGCATGGAGAGACCACTCGTGGAGTAGAAGGACTCGACTCAGTTTGTCCTCCAAGACATTGTGTTTGCCCAAAAGATACACCGCATGCAGGTAAATGCGATGCTGTATGGCAAAAAAACACAGTTGCAGGGCCTCACTGCAGAGGGTCCAAGAGCCTGTTCAGCCTGCTTATTCAAGTAGAACATGGCTACTTGATTGTCTGTTTGGAGTAGAACTGTGTGGAATCGAAGATGGTCCTGGAACACTTTGAGACCATTGTGAATGGCTCTGAGCTCCAGCAGATTTATGTGGCATTGTGACTCCTGATGAGACCAGAGCCCCTGAGTGGGGAGATTGTCCAGATGAGCTCCCCAGCCCAATTTGGATGCATCCGTTGTCAGGGTACATTGATGTGCTGGCATCTGAAAAGGTGACCCTACAAGGAGGTTTTCTGGGGATTGCCACCACTGAAGAGATGAGATTAGGTGGGTAGTGACCATTATTTTGTCTCACAGGCAACCCAATGCCTGAGACTACTGGGAAGCCAGTGTTCATTGAGTTGTGCGCATATGTAGACGAGCATATGGAACAACATGCATCGTTGATGCCATATGGTCCAGAAGTTGTAGCATTTCTTGAGCAGTGAGAAAGTTCTTGAGGCATTGCTAAGATGCTAAATGATTGAGTCGAGCGCAACGGAGTTGGAGCAGAAATGCCTTTGATTGCTGAGTGTCTAGGAGAGCCCCTATAAACTCTAGAGTTTGAGAGGGAACGAGTTGGGACTTTGGAAGATTTATTACAAATCCCAAGTGTTGCAGCACCTGCATGATACACGAGAGGGAAAGACTGGCCTCTAGAGAGGTGTTTGCTCGAATGAGCCAGTTGTCTAAGTAAGGGAAGACAAATATCTCGAGAGTTCTTAGGAATGTGGCTACTACCCCATGCATTTTGTCAAGACTCTTGGGGCAGAGGTGAGACTGAAAGGCAGGACTCTGTATTAATAATGTCTCCCTTGGAACATGAAGCACAGGAACTTTCTGTACTGTGAGTGAATAGGTATGTAAGTATATGCCTCCTTTAGATCTAGAGAACAGAGCCAATCCTGACCCTGAAGACAGGGGAGAAGGGCCCCTAGGGAGATCATTTTGAACTTCTCCCATAGTAGGTACTTGTTCAGTTGTCTGAGTTCCAGAATGGGCCTGTACACTCCTGTTTTCTTTGGAATGAAGAAGTATGGCCGCCGCCGGACAGATCAAAGGGCAGTGGCCCTTTAAAAGCAGCATGCTCCATCGGAGGAGCCAGAGCACGCTGCCGCCGGATAGATCAAAGGGCAGCAGCCCTTTAAAAGTGGCGTGCTCCATCAGAGGAGCCAGAGCATGCCGCCGCCGGATAGATCAAAGGGCCCTTTAAAAGCGGCATGCTCCATCGGGCGCACCCGCGCCAGGCAGGCCCGCGCCTGAGGGCCTCGCCAGAGGGCCCTTTGGCGTGGCCCTTAGGCACGGGCCCAGGAGCACTCTGGTGTGAGCCGATAACCCTGCTCCTCCTAATCATCACAGCTGCCTGGAGCCAGCCCTGTAACCGGGTAGGCACAATCGCTCCTCCACACTTCTGACCCCAACCATCTCGCCAACACCACCTTCCTTCAAGCAACTTTCCTTGACTTGCTGCCCACTGCTGACATTGACCTTACCTTCCATTATCCGCCTCGTACTTGCTACCCATTGTCTGCTTATTACTGTTACCTACTGCCTGCCTAGAACTGCTAACCATTGTTTGCACTGAACCGCTACCCACTGTTTGCCTAGATCTGTTGCCCACTGCCTGCACTGAACTGCTACACAGTACTTGCACAGAACTGCTGCTCACTACCTGCACCCCAGCAGAACTGCTCCCCAGTACTACTCTGAACTGCTACCCATTGCTGCACAGAACTGCTACCCAGTGTTGCGTAGAACTGCTTCCCAGTGTTGCACAGTACTGCTACCCATTGTTGCTTAGAACTGCTACCCATTTTTACGTAGAACTGCTTCCCAGTGTTGCTTAGAACTACTATCTATTATTGCGTAGAATTGCTCCCAGTGTTGCACAGAACTGCTACCCGTTGTTGCTTAGGACTGCAACCCATTATTGCCTTGAACTGCTACCCAATGTTGCTTAGAACTGCTACCCAGTGCTGCTTAGAACTACTATCTATTGTTGCGTAGAATTGCTCCCAGTGTTGCACAGAACTGCTACCCGTTGTTGCTTAGGACTGCTACCCATTATTGCCTTGAACTGCTGCCCAGTGTTGCTTAGAATTGCTACCCACTGTTGCGTAGAATTGCTCCCAGTGTTGCACAGAACTGCTACCCATTGTTGCTTAGGACTGCTACCCATTATTGCCTTGAACTGCTACCCAGTGTTGCTTAGAGCTGCTACCTATTGTTGCTTAGAACTGTTACCCAGTGCTGCTTAGAACTGCTACCTAGTGCTGCTTAGGACTGCTACCCATTATTGCCTTGAACCGCTACCTATTGTTGCTTAGGACTGCTACCCATTATTGCCTTGAACTGCTACTCAGTGTTGCTTAGAGCTGCTACCTATTGTTGCTTAGAACTGCTACCCATTATTGCCTTGAACTGCTACCCAGTGTTGCTTAGAGCTGCTACCTATTGTTGCGTTGAACTGCTTCCAGTGTTGCACAGTACTGCTACCCATTATTGCCTAGAACTGCTACCCAGTGTTGCTTAAGACTGCTACCTATTGTTGCTTAGAACTGCTACCCGTTGTTTACCCAGACCTTGCTGCCCACCCCCATAGCCCCACATCTCATTGTCCTTCTCTCCCTCATCCTCCCCAACTGCCTCCCCTCCTATCAACACTCTTCCTCCTCTTCCCCTACCCTCCTCACTTCTCCCTCCACTCTTTCCCCCAACCTAGCATCTACCTTCCTCACTTCTCCCTCCACTCTCCCCCCTAGCCTAGCATCTGCTTTCGAGCCTCTCCACACCATCCCCCGCACCTACCCAGCCCCCCTCTCCACCTTTCTCACGTCTCCCTCCATTCTGCCCCCTACCCTAGCACCTGCTCTTGAGCTTCTTCACACCATCCCCTGCATTCAACCTGCCCCCTTCTCTTTAAGGCAACCTCACCCTTGCTTCCGCCGTACTATCTCCACTTTACCTTGCTCTCTAATACTCATTCTCCTTCTCTCTTCAGGTAATATCAACCCTAACCCTGGTCCCTCTCCCCCCCCCCCCCCCACCGATTTCTCTCCCACTCTAAAGATAATTCCTCACGTACCCTATCTAATCTCATCCACATCCCACTCCTCCCTCCTTCCACCCTCTCCCAGTCATCCCACAATCACTCACCCATAAATATCAACTCCAACCCTACCCCAAAAAATACTCCCTCACATAACCTACCTGGCAACATCAAATTATCCCTTATTTCCCCCCCCTCATATCCCTCTCGGGGAGCACATACACCCAAACATACCCACCCTCACCCTTCTCCATCTAAAACTCGCTACTACCCTAAAAATAGACCCCAGCGCTATTCTAACAAGAAATCCGCACATAACTTATCCAACCTTATCCATATCCCTCTCCTCCCCCCCTCCGCTCTCCTGTTTACTTGCGCCCTATGGAACGCATGCTCAGTCATAAAAAAAAACCTCTTTTATTCATGATCTTTTCATCTCTAATGCCCTACACCTCCTTGCTCTGACCAAGACTTGGCTCCCTCCAGACAACACCGCATCCATTGCCTCTCTCTGCTATGGGGGCTACCAATTCTCCCATACACCTCGATCTACTGGTTGCGGTGGTGGCGTTGGCCTCCTACTCTCTCCCTCTTGCCAATTCCAACCCATCCTGCCACCCCAATCACACTTCCCCCTCTCCTTCGAAGTCCACTCCATTCGCCTCCTCACACCACTTCCCCTCTGAGTAGCTGTTATTTATCGCCCACCTGACTATTCCAAATCAACCTTCCTCACCAACTTCGACTCCTGGCTCTCTGCCTTTATGGATCTCTCCTCCCCCACTCTTATTCTTGGCGATTTCAACATTCACATCAACAACCCCTCCGACCCCCATGCCTCAAAGTTCCTCACTCTTACTGCCTCGTTTGACCTCCAACTTTGCTCCACTGCCCCCCACACACTTACACGGCCACTGCTTTGACCTAATACTCTTCTCCAATTCCTCTCCCTCGAACTTCCGGAAATCAATCCTTCCCTTATCTGACCATTACCTCTTAACTTTTACTCTTCAGCTCCTGCCATCCCAACCTCGTCCTGTCTCCTCCGACCTATTTAGAAATCTTCATAATATTGATCCCCTCACTCTCTCCTCCACCATTTCTCCATCTCTTTCCTCCATTTTATCATCCGAGTCCGTCGACAAGGCATTATCTTTATACAATACTACACTATCTTCAGCCCTTGACACTCTTGTCCCTTCCACCCCACGTCCTGTTAAACGATCTACTTCCCAACCCTGGCTTTCACTCACAATCCATTACTTACGCATCTGTGCCCATTCTGCCGAATGAGCCTGGTCCAAATCCCGCTCCCCAGAAAAACCTCTACACTTCAAATTCATGCTTGGCTCCTTCCATTCAACCTTAGCACTTGCCAAACAAGACTACTACATCCATCTGACTAATTCCCTTGCCTCTGATCCTCGCCGTCTCCCCTCAATTCTCTCCTCAAGGTCCCCCCACCCCCAATCCCGCCCTCCCTTTCTGCCCAAACCTTAGCCGACTACTTCCACAACAAAATCCTCAAAATTACCCTCCAATTCCCTACTCCCTCATCTACCTCCCCTCCTCCCCATTTCTCCTCCCCCATCCATACTCCCCCTGCCACCCTCTCCTCCTTCCCTTCGATCTCTGACGAAGAAACCACACTCCTTCTTTCCTCCTCCAAACCCACCACCTGTTCTTCAGACCCTATCCCCACCCATCTCCTACGTTCCATCTCCCTCACCATTGTCCCCTCCATCACTCATATCCTTAACCTTTCACTCTCCACTGCAACTGTCCCCGCTGACTTCAAACACACTGTTGTCACACCCCTCCTCAAGAAACCCTCACTTGATCCCACATGCCCTTCTAACTATTGACCCATCTCCCTCCTTCCCTTCATATTCAAACTATTAGAATGAGCAGTCCACCGTCGCTGCCTCGACTTCCTCTCCTCCAAGGCCCTCCTGGACCCACTTCAATCCGGCTTCCGTCCCCTACATTCCACTGAAACGGCACTCACTAAAGTCACTAACGACCTGTTCCTGGCTAAATCCAAGGGCCTCTACTCTATCCTCATCCTTCTCAACCTTTCTGCTGCCTTTGACACCATTGACCATGACCTTCTCCTCATCACCCTCTCCTCACTTGGCTTAAAGAATTCCGTACTATCCTGGTTCTCCTCCTACCTCTTCCATTGCTCATTTAGTGTATGCTCTGGTGGCTCCTCCTCCTCCCCTACCCCACTCCATGTAGGAGTACCCCAGGGATCTGTCTTGGGCCCCCCTCCTCTTCTCTCTCTATACCCAAGGCCTTGGCGCGCTCATCTCCTCTCATGGCTTTCAATACCATCTCTATGCCGATGACTCCCAAATCTACTTCTCTACACCTGATATTTCTCCGGCAACCCAGTCCAAAATCTCTGCCTGTCTTTCGGACATCGCTGCCTGGATGTCTCATCGCCGATTAAAATTGAACATGGCCAAGACTGAACTCCTTGTCTTTCCACCTAACTCCTCCCCCCTACTTCCCCCTCTCTCAATCCATGTGGATGGATCTACTATCCTTCCTGTTCCCTCGACCCGCAATCTGGGGGTTATCTTTGACACCTCTCTCTCCTTTTCTGCTCATATCCAGCTTGTAGCTAAGACCTGCCGCTTCTTTCTCTACAACATCAGCAAAATCTGCCCATTCCTCTCTGAACACACTACCAAAACGCTTATCCACTCCTTAATCTCCTCTCGCCTTGATTACTGCAACCTACTCCTCGCTGGTCTTCCCGCAAGCCACCTCCTTCCCCTCCAATCTATACAAAATCACGCCGCTCGACTAATCTTCTGCCAACCTCACCATGCCCACGTTACTCCTCTTCTCAGGTCGCTTCACTGGCTCCCTGTCCAATTCCACATCCAATTCAAGCTTCTCCTGCTAACCTATAAGTGCATCCACTCTATGGCCCCTCACTACCTCTTATCTCTTATCCCTCCCTACATCCTCTCTCGAAACCTGCGCTCCGCTAACAAATTACTTTTATCAATGCCTTTTACACGCACTGCGAACTCCCGACTGCGCTCCTTTCACCTTGCTGCACCTTACGCCTGGAACAGCCTACCTGCGTCTGTGCGCCAGGCATCCTCCTTAGCCCTCTTCAAATCCAGATTGAAGACCCACCTCTTCACTGTTGCATTCAGATCCTGACTCCTTCCTCATCTTACCCTAACCTCCGTCATCATTTATGACCAAACTACTGACCAAACCATACCTTGCGCAGAACTGACTAATGCTCTACCTTGCGCAGAACTGACTATACTGTTCTAACTTATCTTTTGTTCTAACTATATTGTAAGCTCCGATGAGCTTGACTCTGACGGGCAGGGACTGTCTCTTGTATGTTGGCTACCTCTTGTAGGTCAGCTGTGCAGGGCTGCATGCGTGACACTTTACAAGTGCTGAGTAGTAGTAGTAGAATAAAAGCCCATTCCCAGCTGGGATGGTGGAACCTCTTCTATTGCGCCCTGCAAGAGAAGGGAGGTGACCTATTGCAGCAACAGCGCAGTGAGAGAGGCTGAGAGCGGAACTCTCTTGGAGGCATCTGGGGGGGGGGGGGGTAGACTTTGTAGATGAAGTTTGTACCCCTCCGGGTCCATTGCTCTGATGTGATAAGATGCCACCTTTGGGCAAAGTGACAGAGTCTGCCGGGGATGTGGACGGGATCTGGAATCTTCAGAGGCAGAATGGCTATGTTCTCCAGAAAGGAGTCAAAAACCCTGAGGAGGCTGGGTCTGCTGAGGTGGCTGTGACTTAGGAGTCTGAGCCTTCTTCTGCTGTTTTGCTGACTGCTGCCCCTTCTGAGGAGCATGGTGTTGACACTGTAGAGCAGGGGTATAAGAAGGATAGAACTTCTTATTATTGAAAAAAGCTTTGTTGCTTTTTTCCTAGCTGGGTTGGCAGTAGATCTAGATAGCCTATTAAGAATGGTGTTCTCAGATTCTAACTGAGAGGCCTTGTCCTGCCAATCCTTGCCAAAAAGGTTTTCACCAGTGCAAGGGATACTCAGCTTATCTTGAACCCATTGTTCAAGATCCGATGCTGGAGCCAAGCAATCCTGTGTGCAATGATGCAGATGGATGAATTCTGCTGATGCAGTCAAAACAGTCAAAAGTTGCCCTGTTAACAAACTTTGAAACATTCTGAGCATGCTTTTACAAGGGTGAGATAATCTGCTCTCTTGACATTGGGGAGAAGATGAGCCATTAACTCCAAATCCTTAGCCACCTCTCTAAGCAACATACCCATATAGAGTATGTAGGAACTGATCCTGGCCGATAATATGGAGGCCTGAAAACAATGTTGACCAAAGGCATCGAGGGTTCTCGATTTCCTACCTGGAGGGTTCGAGGAATGTGTCTTAGCATTGCCGATTCTACCACCACGGAATGGTGCGGCAATTGCATTTTTGAAAACCGAGACACTCCGGTACCAGGTAAATGGTATTGAGTTGTTGGTTCTGGGGATAGATGGTAAGGGGTGTTTCCCACATATGAAGCATAAGGTCGTGAAGTATGCGGTGGATAGGGAGCATAGTAGCCTCCTTCGGGGCTGTAGAGTATTGAAGAATTTCAAGTTCTTCGTCCCTAGGCTCTTTCTCTGATGTCACTGTTATGGACAGACACCAAGCAACATTGTGAATAAAGTCTTGAAAAGACATGTCCTCTGGAGGGGACATGCGATGTTGTGGAGATGGAGATGGGTCTTCTGGGATTGTTCTTATGTCCCGTGTATCGGCTGATTCATGATCCGACGAATCGGAATCTGAAGACTCAAAGTATCGACGGGCAGGGTGTTCCCACTCCGCACGTACTCGGTACCAATCAAAACCAGTAGCTGAGGCTTGCGGTGCCGGAACCTCAGTACCGTAAACAGATTTGAGGGCCGCCATGGGAGGTAGCATGGTAAGTGGCAAAAAAGTCAGTGCAGGTTGTGTTGGTAACAGAGCCAGTACCGATGCCTGCGGAATCGATTGTAAAGGTTTTGCTAGTACCGAGGCCGCTAGTAAGGCCTCTAAGCTCCGCTCGATGGCCAGGATATGTTGATCCATGGAGCTTGCTGATGCTTGGGTATCGGTACCAGAATTGCAGGCCACGATCCCTGAGCATGGCACCAGGAGCTCTCCAGAGGTGGAGGCCTCAGGAGCATCCTGGGACCCCACTAAGGCTTTGGAGGAAAGGTCCTCCTGTAGCAGATAAATGAGTGAAGAAAGAAACACCCAAGGAGTCTTAGAAGGAAACAATGGTTTAATGTGCACAGGCCCAGAGAAAATAGTTTTTGCAAATTCTGGGCCCCCACCAGAGGGCTCAGAGAGATTATATTTATTTATTTATTTATTTAGACAGTTTTGTATACCGCCTTATCCTTCAATCAAAGCGGTCACAACACAATTGGGGGATACATTTAACATGCGGGGATATGAGACACATACTTACAGGGAACATGGGCAATGGAGGGTTAAGTGGCTTGCCCAAGACCACAAGGAGCATCTGTGGGACTAGAAACCCCAGTCCTTCCGGCCCAAGGTTGCTGTCCTCTAGTGGGATTTGAACCCCCGACCTTCCGGCCTGAAATATCTTACCCCAACCACTAGGCTACTCCTCCCTTGGAATTGTGCCCTAGACTGGCCACTATTGGAATTTGGCCACCAAGAAGCCCAACAAGGGCAAAACTCAACTGCAGTACGGCAACAGGCCTTAATGGTCAAGAGACCAACTATGTACAAAAGCAGTGATCCTCTCTTCCATTTTTTTGTTTTAGGTTACCTGGACAGAACATAATGGGCCTATGGGGGATGGAATTTGTGCCCTAGACTGGCCACTATTGGACAGAGGTTACTGGGCTAGCAGGACCTTGGTCTGACACAGTGTGGCATATATTTGGAACGTATGTTCCTATGCTCTAGTCTGCCCTGTCCACCAGCACCTCCCCACTGCATGAACACCATGCCACCCCCTGTGCCCCATTTGCACCATCAGCATGATGTCCTTTCCTACTTGAGCACCTTGCTGTTGCTGCAAATATAGACCTCATATCAGATTATTACAGCATTTCTTCATGACTGGTCACTTTATTACAGTATAGTCCCGATTGGAGAAAGTCTACTATACTCTTATCTCTAGCAAAGCAGAAGGAGAGTAGTTATCTCTAGCAAGCAGAGAGAGCAGCAGGACAAAGGAATAAGGGAGGGGACAAGCGTGTCCCAGGGTATGACTTCACCAAGAGGGGTGTATCCCTTTCACTTAACCCTTCCAGCTCTCAGCCCTGCCTGGATTTCTACCTCATTCCCCAATTTTTAAGGGAAAAATTTGCCTTGTAGTGAAGGAGGCCAATTTTCCTCATAGCAGTTGATCTGACTATGGAAGGGATTTGTATTTGCATACTGCCATCACATGGGCAGCAGTGTTCCGCTTTACCATGGTCTCAATGGTGGAGGTAATAAATCGGATAAGGATAGGGATACAGCATGGCAGGATAATACATAGCAGGACAAAGGAATAAGGGAGGGGACAAGCGTGTACCAGGCTGTAAGTGAAAAGAATACACCCCTCTTGGATTTCTACCTCACTCCCGCCGGGGTTGTTTGGCCGGTGTGTCCCTCTCCAGGGCAATGCCCAAGGCATCTCGATGCTTAGAAGGAGATCTACCCTTGGAGGGCTGGCCAGTCTTCGATGAAGACTTAGCTTTCAATACCTGAGATCCTTGGGAGGAAGATGAAACTCTCGATGACGATGATGCTAAAGATATGCCCTGCTTTGCAGCTTGATTCTGCAGGCCTCTCTTTGTCATCTTCCTACAAAGAGGACATTCTGTTGGTTGATGATCCGGTCCTAAGCATTTCAAATACCAGTCATGGGTGTCTATGGCCAAAATGGTACTGCCAGATTTGGAACACTTCTTAAAACCACTGGATGGTTTTTCCATTTTGTCTGTGACAAAAGGAGAGGCCTAAGCCTAAGATGGCGTTGATGTGCCTGAAGGGAAGAAATACATTTTTTCCCTCACAGAAGATTTTTTTTTTTTAATTGCGGTATCCATGTAAATGTGTATTGTTATATCAAACTAAACATTTCCTTTTTTTTGAACCTGTGCAACTATTGCAATTTCTTCAGGCGAGGGAACTGGGGGGTGAGGGTTAGCTCCGATACTGGCTGCCATGTGAATTAGTCTTTGCTCATAAGATGATTTCTCTTTTTTCTTTTTATTTTATTTCTTGTTTTGGAACCTTATTGGGGTTATCTTATTGGGGACTAAGTGTATAATATGGGACTTGGTTTGTTTCGTGGTTGATTTTTATTGTATGTGGTTTATTCTATATGTCCCTGTTATGTATTTACTTCTTGTATACTTTGTAAATTGCATAAAAATTAAATTTAAAAAAAAAAAAAAAAAAGAGAAAAAATGAAAGAAAGCACCGATGGAGGTCGGTACCAGCATCAACAGGAAGGCAGACGTGATCACAAAAAAATAAGAAAAAGACAAATTTTCTGCGGTGACAGGAATTGGCCTAGTTCTAGCCACGGATTGCTAACCGGGTAGCGGTGCAATATTGCCGCTATCCAGTTAGCATCAGTTTCCGCCTCCACGCCGCCCCAGAACACCCTGATGCTAATCGGATAGCCTTGGGGCGCGTAGGGAACTTAGAAGGCCATATTCAATGGCACTAACCATGTAAGTGCCATTGAATATCCCCATTTAAGGCATTTATATGGGATACTGGGCTGTAAACCTTGTAAATGCCTTTCGAAAATCGTGCCCATGGTCTTTAACTGCTGTCATTTTTCTGTCTTTCTTTGATCACAACTTCTTGATTCTCCATAGTTCTGTCAGATCCCAGAGTTTTTCTGGCACAGTAATGCTATAGCATTTTATGTTTTCCACGGGACGAGACATGTTTATGTTTATTGACTTGATATACCGCTAAAGGAAAAACATCAACGCGGTTTACATAATTCAAAATAAAGAACAACCATAAGGTAAGAGAAGAGGAAAGGAAATTACAATAATGGATAGGAAAGCATACCTAACAGATTCATACGACAAGACAATGGAGGAGAGAGAGAGAGGGGGCAGGGGAAAGTAAGGTCACACAGAGGGATCAGGGAGGTCAAAGGCAAGGGCAAAGAGATGGGTTATGAGGCTGTTCTTGAAGATAGTGTGTCCCTGTTCAAGCCGGATAGAAGAGGGCAGGGAGTTCCACAGGGCTGGGGCGAGGAAGAAAAAGGCAGAGGAGCGAGTGGATTGGAGGTGAGCACAAATGGGTGAGGGAAGACGTAGGCGGTTGAGATGGAGGGATCGCAAAGAGCGAGCTGGAGTATGAAAGTGAACGAGATCGGCCAGATACTGAGGGGAGTGGGTGTGGAGGACACGGTGAAGGAGTACCAAGATTTTGAAGTGAATGCGGAATTTGATGGGAAGCCAGTGAAAACGGATGAGAAGAGGTGTAATATGGTCGCGTGGGGAGGAATGAAAAATGAGTCGAGCAGCGGTGTTTTGAATACGTTATTGCGCCTTTCTATATACAGTTTTGCCGACATCAACAAATCCAACCTAGTGATGAGGTGTGTGGTCATTTCCAATTCAGTGCTGCAAAATCTGCATTTGTTCTACCAGCTTTTTTATGTTGGCTGTGACTGCTCATGTCTGCAGTCTACTACCCTGTGCTGCAGTAATCAGTCTGTCGTCACTTCCCTTTAAGCATTCCTGTGATGCACTTAAAGTTTCTGAAGTAACTCTAGATTTCCCATTGGGTTTGTGCTTTAGCCCAGGGCTGGCGCTATGATTAGGCAAACTAGGTGGTCGCCTAGAGTGCCAGCTCTCTGGGGGTGCCCCCCCCCCACACACTCATTGCCGCCGCTAGCACCGCTCTCTGGGCAATTGGCCCTGAAACTGCAACGCAGCACTTACCCTCTCTCTCCAGGCTGCATCGTGGTTTCATTCTCTGCAATCTGCCACTTCTGGTCCCAAATGCAGCTACGGAGACAGAGGGTAAGTGCTGCATCTCAGTTGCAGGGTCAATTGCTGCCACTGTCAGTCCTGGAGAGGAGGGCCAGTGGCAGCAATGGGCACAGGGGGATCAGCGGAGGGCAGCAGGATGTAAGGCCTGCCTAGGGCACCTCCAGTCCTTGCAGCAGCCCAGCTTTAGCCAGTTTCACTTCCTCATTGGCTGGTCTAATTTTTTAAAGTTTTTCTCTTGTTTTACAAATTCTCTTGCTTTTCCATAGATGTGGGCAGACTCTTTCTCCCTCTAGTTCTTGAAATGCTTGTCCTAATTTAAGGATGGAAACTAATTGCAGATGTTTACTTTCACACTTCAGTGTACCTGAAGGCGTAGGCTAGTAGCTCTGTATGTATGATTTATTTCTAAGCGCTCCAGTGGCTTTGGAATGTACCTTTTTCATATTTAGTGGATTTATCACCAGATATAATAAGAAACATAGAAACATGATGGCAGAAAAAGACAACATGGCATATCTAGTCTGCCCCTCCATATCAAATACAATAATCCTCTTTTTACCTTTAGAGATCCTCTGTGTTTGTCTCATGCTCTTTTGAATTCAGATAGGGCCTGATTCTAGTGTGGACGTAGAAGCCCTCTGTGCGCCTGGCCATAACCGGATGCACAGAGGGCGTCGTGATTCTGATCCCATGGGTCATGTCTAGCCCCACAGGATCAGAATTGTGTCCAGCCTGCACGTACAGGCCTTCCCCAATTAACTCAGTCAGGGCTTTTAAATGGAGCCACGGCTCCATTTAAAAGCCACGATCCCTGGCCGCCAGTGTCCAAATAGCTTTCCCTGCAGCCTGACCCCCGATCTGGCCTCCCAGGGCCAGGGTCAGGCTGTCGGGAATGCTATCCGTCCCCTCCTGCCGCTGACATGTCCCGGGCCCGCTGATCCCGCTGCATCGGGAAGGTTATTCCATCTCGGAGTGGAATAACTTCCCCGTTCAAACAACCGGCCCCGGACGTACAGGGCCAACATTAGAATCGCCAAACTGCCCACTGCCCGCCCAAATGCCACCTCCTATCCTCCCTTTCCCGCCCCCGTCTAACTTACCCCTACAATGTGTGAGGAAGGAGGACTGGGCTGGGAAAGGCCATGATTAGCGGGGATGGACATCCCAATGGGATGTCCATCCCTGCTCTTCGTGTCAGAATGACCCCCATACTGTCATCTTGTCCACCACCTCCATTGCAAGACTATTCCGCACATCTTCCACTCTTTCCATAAAGAAATATTTCTGCATATTACTCCTGAGTCTATTCCCTTTCACTCTCATGCTGTGTCCTCTTGTAGTAAAGCTTGCCTTCAATTGAAAGAGACCCTCCTGTGCATTTATGTCACAGAGGTATTTAAATGTCTCCATCATGTCGCCCCTATCATATTGCCTCCAAAGTATATATATTAAGATCTTTAAGTCTATCCTCATATGCTTCATAATGAAGACCATTAATCATTTTAGTAGCCACCCTCTGCACCGAATCCAACCTGCTTATATCATTTTGAAGGTGCGGTCCCCAGAATTGCACACAATACTCCAAATGAGGGCACACCAGAGACTTATACAGAGGCACAATCATCTCCTTTTTTCTGCTGGCCATTCCTCTCCCTATACTCCCAAGCATCCTTCTGGCTTTCGCAGTTGCGTTTTCTACCTGTTTAGCTACTTTAAGATCATCAGATACAATTATGCCCAGATCCCACTCCTCTTTTGAGGACAGAAGTACCTCACCCCCTACACTGTACCGCTCCTTTGGATTTTTGCAGTCCAAATGCATGACCCTGCATTTTTTAGTATTAAATTTCAACTGCCAAATTCTAGACCATTATTCAAGCTTAGCTAGATCCCTTCTCATGTTATCTACTCCTTCCTAGGTGTCTACTCTATTGCAGATTTTGGTATCATCCACAAACAAGAAAACCTTACCCAACAGCCCTTCGGCAATATCACTAACAAAGATGTTAAAAAAAAAAAATCGGACCAAGGACAGATCCCTGCAGCACGCAAGTGGTAACATCCTTCTCCTCACTGAGCTCCATTTACGTGTACTCTTTGTTGCCTCCCACTCAACCAATTTCTAACCCAGACTGCCACTTTAAGGTCCATACTTAGGGTGCTCAGTTTGTTTATATGTCGCCTGTGCAGAACGGTGTCAAAGGCTTTACTGATATCTAAGTACATCACATCTAGGGTTCTCTCTCGGTCCATCTCCCTGGTCAACCAGTCAAAGAAATAAGAGCTGCGAGAGGGAGTCTTCCTGCAGTATTCCTCACTGGAACTTGATGTTAGTAATGACAAATTGCTCATCCCCATAATTCAGATGAAATGTATTTTGCTATATTTTCAGGGTGAATTTGATCTACTCAATCAATCCAGGGTTTATTCTGCATGTCAAGGCAATTAATTATCCAGGAGTGAGAGATGCCATGGAAATCTTTCTTATCATTATTCCAGGCTGACTTGGACCTGTCTTACAACTAATCCTGGCTTTATTCAATATCTACTGGTCTTTGGTTCCATATGCTCACCTCTTATTATCCTTCTGTCTGTCATCAAGATGCCTTTAGGGGTATGTCTATTAAACTGTGTCAGTTTTGGCTGCTAACGCAGTACGTTAGCAGCCAAAACCACGTGGTAAGCAGTAAACCTCCATGGTATCTGCAGGTGGTGTTCCCAAGGGTGGTCCTGTAAATATGCAGGTCCATGCATTCAGTATATGTTCATTTAATTGTAAACCGCTTTGACCTGGTGAAAAGTGGTATAGAAGCACAGCCAAATTAATAATATGCAGAGGTTTGGATTTCCCGCGGAGACCCCATGTTACCTGCCTTGGCAGATACAGTAGGAAAAGTCCCGTAGGTCTTGCAAAAGCAGGTACCATGGGTCCCCTGTGGTAAATCCATGGGGCGGGATGATAGCAATTTTGTGTCTCAATCGCAGCCATGTCCCCCAACTGCCACGCTTGGGCTTCTCCCCCCACAATATTGTCAGTCTGCAGCATTGACAGTATAAGTGTTGGCTGTCCCTTCAGCACCAATCCCCCTGGACAGCTCACGATCCCCATCAGGAGCTGTCCAGGGGGGATTGGTACACACCCCAAAGCTGAAAAGTGTTCTGACTAGTTAGTTGGGCCAGACTCCCTCCTCCTTCCACCTTCCAGTACATAAAACACATCCCACCAAAGGGGGAGCCATTGGGCACCTGACCTCCCTGGGGCCCCCTTTGCATATATCTTTTCTTCCATGGTGGTCTAGTGGAAGAATGGGACAGGAACTATCCTATTCCCTCCTGCCTCATATTGTAGTCAAAACAAAATGGCCACCACACGAGGTGCTGCCCTCTAGCCTACTGCTAGGGGGCAGCAGCTCAAGATTGTGGCCATCTTTGTTAGGGCCTATGAGAAGGGCAGGAGCCCTTTTTTGCACAGTGGCTGCCAAACATGGCCACCCCCACTCCAAGCCTGCCCTAGGAAAGTCTACCACATGAAAATCAGATATTATGGAAAATTGCCTGCGATATCTGATTTTTTTCAGATAGACTCATAGTAGCAGCAATCTCGGTTTAGTAGACATACCCCTTAGAGTCATTACAACTTGTATATTCTATCAGCATCTGTTGCAGTCAATAGTTTGCAAATTGTGGGCCGACAAATGACTGGTCAGTTTTTAGAGAGTACTTGAGTCTCCTTTTGAAAGGAGATTTTATCTTCTTGTTATTCCTGTGATTTGCATCACACTTTGGGGATCATTTACTAACAGTATGAACCGATGCTGTTATCTACCGCAGGGTCCACTGCATAGATAATGCATGAAAACAGTGTTAGCACATGCTGTAAACGGCCCTCTTTGAACATTTAAATGTTTTTTTCTGCTGCATGAACTCGGATAGGCCTTTCAAGCTAGGCTTTCCATGCAAGGCATCTTTCACAGTTAGTATATTTAAAAGGCTTCTCTGGTTTCATAACAAATTTTTCTAATCCCTTTTA
Source organism: Ichthyophis bannanicus (assembly GCA_033557465.1). Lineage (NCBI taxonomy): Eukaryota > Metazoa > Chordata > Amphibia > Gymnophiona > Ichthyophiidae > Ichthyophis > Ichthyophis bannanicus. The sequence goes on from CM066044.1 coordinate 260,348,082, forward strand.
CCACTGATTCTGTGTGTGTGATCTTGAGTGAGTTACTTTCTCTCTCCGTGCATCAGTTTATAACGCTATGATTATTAATTATTGTTAATAAGTGGCTCAGATCCTTGGAAAGGGTTGGATACTTAGGGGCATGTTTACTAAAGCATGGTAGCCATGAGTGCAGTGTCTAGCATGCAAACAGCACTCATCCCAGCCCTGTGTGTGCAAAAAGGCAACCACGCTAAAAATGCTGCTCTACTGGCATACCATACGAAACGATGGGGTTAGGATGGAGTTGGGTTGGAGAGTGGGTGGAAACAGCCCTGCACAGCTAGTGAAGCTGCAGACCACGAAAGAGGCCACTAGCATGGGGGGGGGGGGGCAATAACACCAGCCTCTGGCCAGGCACTAGTTGTACCCCCTGTGTCAGCATAGTCAGGACACAATCCCCTTACAGGCAACAGCTCAGAACTAGCCCACATAGAGAACAGGCTGGTACTGTACCAAGGCAAATCAAGCAGACACCAACAAGTGGGGGAGAGGGGTATCAATGTGCAGCAGCCAGGAGAGCGAAAGAAATGACCCCAACAACCACAAAAGCCAGAACCATCAGCAGAAGGCTGTACCTACTGGGAGAGTGTGCACGCATAGCATGGAAGCCTTCTGGCTGACTCAGGGTGAGAGGGTCACATGCTCCAGAGCCTGCACCCTGCGGTCACCAGGAAGGGATCCCCGAATCTGTACCTAATGCCCACAGACATGGCCATAGCTCAGTCTCTATCTATGGCCCCGTCCCTTTCTACTCTGGCCTATATCACTGTGCTGTGCAGCAAGGTGCACATATTCCCTAGTCAGCCTTCTCTGTCCTTCACTTGCCATTTGCACTGTGCTCCGTTGGTGGGGCTGGGGGTCTGTTCTCTCTGCTGCTGGGGTGTGGTAGGCAGCTTCCTCACATGTTGACAGAGTGGCACTGCTGTGTTTCTGGACCATGGGGATGTGTGCTCCCATCCTCCAATAGCAAACTTCTGTCTAAAGGGGCATTGCACTGGTGTTAGCATGCAAATGCGAGACACACTCAGCGCATGCCTTCACAGGTGCCTGACACGTGGTCATTACTGCTGCATTGCTTCTGCACCCCCTGCCACGGTCGAAAGGCATGCAGTAGCATTAGTCCCCACGCTACCTGCAGCACCTTAGTAAACATGCCCCTTAGAGATACAAATACAGTCACTGATATCTGGTAGACTGTGTGCAGCATTTACATTAATAGTAATAATTGTGGTATGTTTTTCTCTACAACTATTGAAACATGTTGCAGGCCTGCATCTATAGTAGTAAGCTGCAAAGCACTGTTGGGCTCATGTTTGGATTGAAGGAAAAATATAAACTCACACTGTCATTATTTTAGCTATAAGGTGGTAGAACTTTGTGTTTTGCTTTTCACCAGCTGCCATCATGGGCTCCACTGACTGGTTTGCTTCAGCTCCCTCTGAGCAATGACAGTTCTTAGCATTTCGGTTTAACCCCTACTGCACCACTGCTTCCTGTTGAGCTACTGGCTAAGGAAGGGTTTGTGCATATTGGGCATGCAGGACTGGTGCTGGTGATTCATAGTGAGAGGAAGATGTAAGTACAGCAAGGGGTCGGGGATAGGTTTACAGAACTCTTAACCATCCTGTCAAGTGTTACTGTACACAGAGGCCATGCTGGGATATTTTCCACAGGGATCCCCCCCTTCCAATGGATCACTATGTGATGCTGAAGAGTTATTATCCTATGGCTTGAAAACACATGGTCACCAGCTTTCTTCCCATCCAGTTGTTTTTTAGAAAAAAGGTATTGGGTTAGAGCCAGCAGTGGCTTCACCTGTTTCTCCAGTTGCAGTGAGGCAAAGAAAGCAATCTGCTGTAGTTCAAAATGAGTGTTGTGCTGTAGACAGACATCCCTTATAGTTTACGGTTTATTAAAAACCTTCTATACCACCCTTCAAAAGCAGAGCGGTGTACATTAACAATAAAATCATATTAGAAAAGGAAAAGAATGGCATTAAAATGATAGGAAAGAAAGAAAAAGACAGAACAAGACTTAATCATAGGGGAGGGGGAGAGAGGGAAAGTGAATAGAGCGAAGGAGCTGAGGGAGCGCGTGTGGGATAATGTGCAAGGAGAAATAGGCAGGGGTGCCCGTGTATAGTGTTTTGAGATCAGAGAGAGAGGTTTAAACTGAATGTGGAAAGAGATGGGCAACAAATGGGATTTGATAAACAGAGGGGTAATGTGACATGATGCATGATGCAGGATACGGATTGTGGTATTTTGGACGGTTTGTAGTTGCTTGATCTGATACAGAGGTAAACTGCAGTAGATAATATTACAATAGTCGAGGCATGACATAAGAGGGAGAAGCAAGGTAGTGATGGCAGAATCTGTAAGAAAAGGGCATAGTGAACGGATCTGATGGAGAGTGTAGAAAAAGCGTCTAACCACCACAGTAATTTGGTCATGAAACGTCAGGTCACTATCTAGAACACCACTAAGGTATTTAAGAGAGGAGACCAGGGTGAGTGGAGAACCATCCTGTGAGGGGGCCACAGAGGGAGTAGGAGAAGAACCAGTGAGCCAAGTCATGTAAGTCTTATTAGGGTTCAGCTTAAGGTGATTAGAGTGCAACCATTGAGCCACATGGGAAAGACAAGCATTGACAGCGGTGCGATCTGGAGAAGAGGGGTGAGCGTGAAAGAGAAGTAGAATGTCATCTGCATAAAGAAAGGCAGAAACCCCGTGCTGTTGGATGAGAGTGGCAAAAGGGGCCAGAAAAACATTAAAGAGCAGGGGAGCTAGGACTGAACCTTGGTGGGCTCTACAAAATAGAGGAAACACTGAGGAGGTAAAAGAATGAAATGACACCGAATAAGAGTGACCAGACAGGAAAGAACAGATCTGAAAGCCAGCAGCCTGTAGACGAGCTAGAAGAAGAGTGACTAACAAGATTGAGTGAGATAGCCAGAGGAATGTTACCCTTATCTAGTAACTCATGTGTTTCATTAAGAACTGAAAGTAGTATGGTTTCTGTGCTATGGCCTGCATGGAAACCAGACTGCCTAGAGTCCATGATAGAAATGGACCTCACTCTGTGCCAGAGCATATTGGAAATTATTTCCATCTCTCAGATTCAGTAATGCTCACTTCAACACTTGTTTTGTTCCGTGGAGAGCTTTTTATGTTTTAAGTGCCTTCAAGTCAATGCTGACTCTTGGCAACCCAGCAGCCCCTGGGTTTGCCTGGCAAGGTATAACCAGAAGATTGCCAGGCCTTTTCTTCTGAGGCAGTGGAAGGTAAACTGTCTTGCCCAAAATCACAAGGAATGCCAGTGGGAATCAAACCCAGATCTCCTAGATAGGAGGCTGTTGCTCTAACCACTAGGCCACTCCAGAGTTCCTAAAATATGACATTCACAGGTAACATATCAACATGTGCTTGGAAATTCTTTTGTAATCAGATAGGTGGCACCCAATACAACTGGGATAATTTCTCTATTACTACGCCACATTTTCCTGGTCTCAGATGCAGTTGGTGGTATTTTAGGATCTTGTTTTTTTTCATTCGTAGTACACTTTATCATAAAGCGTAGTTACTCACCTGTAACAGATGTTCTCCAGGGACAGCAGGAATCAGTCCTCACTTATGGGTTATGTCGGCACCAACAGAACCCATTCAGAGCAATTTCCCAGCTGTCAAAGAAAGCTTTGGGGATTGCTGCCACTCATGCATGGTCCTCTTCCCGCCCAAGGGTGCCATCTTGCTCAGTCTCCCTTTTTCCGCAGAGCCCTTAGGATGCACATCCTCGTCCCTCTGAAAAAGTTTTGTTTTTTCGCCTTACAGGCTTTTCTATTTTCCAGTTGCACCAGTCCACTGGCTTCCTGCTTGTTCCTGGAGAATGTCTGGTATTCTTGCATCAAGCTTGTTATCTCGGAAAAGAGGGATTTTCCAGATGATCACAGTCTTTATTCTCAATAAGTCTGTGCTGAGTCATGAGCCCAGTTTTTTTCTGACACAGCAATCTTAAAGTGTTCACGTGAAACCTTCTACCTTATTGTGCCTTTCTGTACACAGGCTTGCTGACACCAGAACTTAATACCCACTGAGGACAGTTTCCAATTAAGTGGAAGAGTGGCCTAGTGGTTGGGGCAAGGTACTTCAGGCCAGAAGGTCAGGGGTTCAAATCCCACTAGAGGACAGCAACCTTGGGCCGGAAGGACTGGGGTTTCTAAGTCCCACGGGTGCTCCTTGTGGTCTTGGGCAAGCCACTTAACCCTCCATAGCCCATGTTCCCTGTAAAATAGTTGTCTCCAAGTTATAATGCCCTGTTCAATGTAAACCACACTGATGCAGAATAGCGCAGTATATAAGAGAATGTAAATTAAAATAATAATAAATAAGTGCTACAAAATCTACATTTGACTGTTTAACCAGTTTTTTTTCTCTGCTGGCTATGGACCATCTTATCTGGGATCCATTATCCTGTGCTATAATTATGAATCTTTGATCTTTACGTTTAAATTCACCCCTCTTTAAGCATTCATGTGTCAGGTTTTGATCTACTTGTGGTTTCTGAACTAGATTTCCCGCTGTTTTTGCACTTTTTGCCAGATCTTCCTTGATTGTTGGTCTAATTCTTCAGTGGGTTTTTTTCTTGTTTTGAAAATTGTATTGCTTCTTTCCCTCCGTTTACTGGTGTACTGTTACTCATTCTTTCCATTTGTTAAAATGCGTATCCTGGTTTAAGAGCTGAGACTGATTTAGGCCATTTGCTTTCAGACTTCAGCACTTTTTGAGTTTGCAGGTCTGCTGATGCTAATCCTGAGGGAGGGGGCTGGTTGCTAGGCCCCGGAGGGATTTCTGATTGGACAGGTGCAGGGAGCGTGGAACCAATGAGAAGTCTGCATGTATCGAGCTAGAACCGATAGTATCACTTAAAGCAAATCACCATAAAGTTGCAAATAATCAAACATAATATCCATACAATGCAACTGAAAAAACTAACATCAATAATACATATAATGTAATACTTTATATGTTTACATATTAAATTAAATATCAGAATGCAATTTTTATTACAACATTCAAAAAATAAATCTATTCTATTTTTATAATCCAATTTATCATAATGTTACAATTTATTAAAGAGAGAAATTTTACTTCTATAATTACAAAATGAACCCAATATAAACCCAATTCATACACATACATACCCCCAAATAAAAAAAATCAATTATACAAAAATATGTTTTATAAAAAATAATACTAAACCCTCAACAGACGAAACGCAAATTGTGCCAAATATTTATTTCCTCCCACAGTTTTACAACTCACTTTATATATACATTTATTGTTAACCCAGCTAGATTACAAAACTGCAAGAGCACACACGCCTCATTAACGCCTGAACACAGCTATACCGTGGCCCTGCAGCAGAAGCCACGGAATACAGCTGAGTCTGGGCAAAAACCAGCAGAGCAAATAAAGTACAACAGAAGTACGGGACAAACAATATCATCTCACTTATTTCACTGGACTAATCCCGTGCATACAGAAGCCCCTGTGTTACTCTTCCCCACCATTCGTGGTCGGAGTCATCAAGCCTCGCTATACCGTACTGTCTGGCACACAGAGCAGACGACGATCAGCTTCATAGAGTCTCCCCACACATTAAACAAATTCATTCAATCTCGCCACATTTCCAACCATGGACCATAGTTACGCCGATGACCGGCTTCTTCAGGGAAACTTCAATTCCACATTCAAAATCTGAAACCATCTCCTATCACTGCAAAACAAATCCCCAAAAACCTCAAAACAAGAAATTTCAAAAAAATTATTACATACAAGCACGCATACCAAATAAAAAGCTCCACTGATTTTAAACTTCTCACTTCCTTAAACACGCATAGTCCTTTATAATGCCATAATGAAATCCAAAATCAAGGAAGACACTAACGCACTTGCACTTGTACCCAAAATTTAAATCCTCCAGCATTCAATAGAACCAATGCCATTCAATCTGTGAATTTAACCCATTAGGTTCCACGCTGTTCCAACGAAAAATGAATGTTGTTCTCTATGGCACAATAGCCGATAGTCTTCACCCTCTCCACTCCTCACTTGTTCTAAAACAAAACAACAAAACGCCTGTAATGTATGATTCTTGTTCTTCCAATGCATAACCAAAGGTGCCGATTCTACCCCCTGATGAATGGCTGATAGATGTTCAATGATACGGGTTTTAAAGGGACGAGAAATCTGGCCAATGTAAAGTAACTGACATGGACATAAAATGACATAAATTATTCCACTTGACTCACACTGTAGCAGCAAAGTGCAATCAATGAATAAATCCAGGAGTCAATTGACAGGGTCCAAGCCAGTTTATTGTGCACAGGCCCAGTCAGTCAAGCTTCAAAAGGAACTGAGCAAAGTTTTTACAGAGACATAACCATTTATACCTCTTTTTCAATTTGATACATGAGAACTTTCTATCGGTTCTAGCTCGATACATGCAAACTTCTCATTGGCTCCACGCTCCCTGCACCTGTCCAATCAGAAATCCCTCCGGGGCCTAGCAACCAGCCCCCTCCCTCAGGATTGTTCTAACAATGGTGCAGTTCTTGATTTTGATACTTCTCTACTGCAAGGTTATCCCTAGCTTCAGGAATGCATGTATTGAAACATTTCTTTCTTTTGCACACAAGAGAATAATGGAAGACTTATGAATTCATGTAAAACTTCTTAATAAGCAGTTTAAAACAATTTTCTCATTTCTCACAGATCTTTGGTTCTTTTCTAGCTATAATGGGGGTTAGGATCCAGGCCTAACTTACAGGCCTTTCATAGTAGCAGGCCATGCTAGGCCATAGCCTGCCACATTCCCCCCTTTGATTATTCTCACCCGCAAGTGAAAGGGTGAGAATTAAATCACTCATTAGTCAATTAACACATTATACAGGTGTAATAGCATCATCGTGGGGTATAGGGTAATACTGCCACATAGCTAATACCTTTGCAGCTGCCTTCCGCTCTATAGTTTTATCAATTGCTGAAGTTACCATGCGTAAGCAAAGGGGTAGGAGACAAGGGAGCAATAAGCACATGGCTAATATGAATAATACAATAAACATAAGGGCTTTTAGACCTCCGATCCATGAAAATAGCGAACCAAACCACCCATCCAGCTTCATACTATGCCAGGTCTGGACAGGCACAAATGTCTGCTCTCTCATCTGGGTGGCTAAATCTTCAACTACATGCTCATTATTATCAATCTGTAAACAACAATTACTTAAGTTCAACTTCCCACATACCCCTCCTTCAGCTGCTAACAAATAATCTAAAGCTAAACGATTTTGATAAATGGCTGTGCGCATTTGTGTACTTTGTTTTGCCAGAAGGGTTAGTGCTTTACTAGTTTCATTAGTTATTATTTCAACAACAGCTTGCAAACGTATTATTCGATTAATCATATAAACAGGAGTACGATATCCCCATGTCCCATCCTGCTCCCAAGTAGCAGGTCCATAGTATGAGATAATTCTCTCAGGTGGCCATTCTTCAGATGTCGCATCCCATTTGTCCCATTGGCCTATCTTTAAGGCCTCCTTCAGCTGTCGACTTCTGTACACAGGATATCCCAGTTGTTCTCCATGGGATGTAGGCAAAAGGAAAAAGGAAGGTTGTATAGTTCCCAATACACATGCGCCACCCCAGTGATGAGGGAGTCTAGCATATGCTCGGGTTCCGCAAATCCAGTATAGTCCAGGTGGTGCTTGCCAAGAATTATATGTTGCTAAGTTAGTCCAGATACCGGCAAGTTTGGGGAAACGAACTAGAGGATTGGAAGGTTCAGTAGCGTTGACTCCTGACCACCAAGACGTCTTCTTAGTGGTACTGTTGTAGAACTTTTGATTGAGACAGACCAGCTGCCCCACTTCCATATTAAACAATGGTCCATAGCGAGCAAAACACAAGGTACCCACAATGGAGTGGGCCAATACCCATTCGCTCGTGGTATTATGTATATCAGTCTGATTATATGGAACAGAATAGTTCAGTTCTTGTGTCTCCCAAGGCCATTGGTCTCCCATCGTAGTTCCTCCACAAAATAAACAGTCTGAAACGTGGAGACTAGATGCAACTGCTCCTGCTAGCTCAAGGAACAAGTTCTGGGAGATCGGAGGAATTTCAAACTCAGCTTTCATGGCTTCGTAGAAGGAGTGATGTATACAATAGGGTGAGGATACATGGGCCTTGGTATTCAGTTGTAGATACAGGATAGTCCCAGGATCTATACCTCCTCCTGCTATACGCAACCCAAACTTGTATCCTTGATTCCATTGGCTGGGGTTGACTATGAGGAGTTGCAGAGGATTACAGACACCTTTCTGGCATTTCTTGGGCTCAGGTAATCTAATCTTTGTCAGACTGCCTTTGCGATTATCACCATCTCGTCCCACAGGTGCATTCTTCCATGTAGCAAAATATACGCAGTCCCATTTTGGGCAAAAGTAATCATGTTTAGATGTAGTGGTGTAAGTGGTGGCTGCCGAGTTCTTTCCTGTGCACCGTCCCCATCCGTAGGCTCCTTCTGGACACATATATTTATCATCATGGTAGTATGCTCGCTCCCATGACCCACATCTGTGGTAAGCATTTCTGTTAATTGCATCACAAGCATCAAAGTCCAAGGCAATAGGTTTCGTGGGGTTTGCAAGGGGTTTTGTTGCATTTAGGATGGCTCCATCTTCATCATTCCAGCATATCTCAAATGTGTAAAATGAAGGATTTTGCCAGGGGGTTATAACAAGTCTTACTTTTTCCCTTTGTGAAGTATCATTAAAATCATCTCTAATACCTGAAGATTGGAGGATCGCCAATGTAACACCAATTTTTAAAAAGGGTTCCAGGGGTGATCCGGGAAACTACAGACCGGTGAGCCTGACGTCAGTACTGGGAAAAATGGTAGAAACCATCATAAAGAATAAAATTACTCAGCATGTAGATAGTCATGACCTAATGGGAGACAGCCAACATGGCTTTAGACAAGGAAGATCTTGTCTTACTAATCTGTTATGTTTTTTTTGAAGGAGTGAATAATCAGGTGGACAAAGGTGAGTCGGTTGATATTGTGTATCTGGACTTTCAGAAAGCCTTTGACAAGGTCCCTCATGAGAGACTTTTGGCAAAACTAAAGGGTCATGGGATAGGAGGCAGTGTACTATTGTGGATCAGGAACTGGTTAAAAGATAGAAAGCAGAGAGTAGGGCTGAATGGCCAATTTTCCCAATGGAGAAAGGTGAATAGTGGTGTACCCCAGGGATCTGTGCTGGGTCCGCTGCTTTTTGACATATTCATAAATGATCTGGAAAGTGGAATAACGAGTGAGGTTATCAAATTTGCAGATGACACAAAACTATTTAAAGTTGTTAAAACCCAAGAGGATTGTGGACAATTGCAAGAGGATCTTGATAAATTGGAAGACTGGGCATCAAAATGGCAGATGAAATTTAATGTGGACAAGTGCAAGGTTATGCACCTAGGGAAGAACAACCCAAACTATGGTTACACGATGCAAGGTTCCACATTAGGAACTACCACCCAGGAAAAAGATTTAGGCGTCATTGTGGATACCATGTTAAAACCCTCGGCCCAGTGTGCAGCAGCGGCCAAGAGAGCAAATAGAATGCTAGGTATCATAAGAAAAGGAATGGAAAATAAAACAAAAGATATTATAATGCCTCTATATCGTTCCATGGTGAGACCGCACCTTGAATATTGTGTGCAATTCTGGTTGCCGTATCTTAAAAAGGATATAGCGATATTAGAAAAGGTTCAGAGAAGAGCCACCAAAATGGTAAAGGGGATGGAAGGATACTCCTATGAGGAAAGGCTAAAAAGGTTAGGGCTCTTTAACCTGGAAAAGAGACGGCTGAGGGGAGATATGATAGAAGTCTATAAATTAATGAACGGAGTGGAACGGGTAAACGTAGATCGATTGTTTACGTTATCAGAATATAGAAAGACTAGGGGATATGCAATGAAGCTACAGGGTAAACTATTTAAGACTAATAAAATAAAATATTTTTTCACTCAACGTGTAATTAAACTCTGGAATTTGTTACCGGAGGATGTAGTAAAGGCTGTTAGTGTAGCTGGGTTTAAAAAAGGTTTGGACAAGTTCCTGGAGGAAAGGTCCATAAACCATTATTAAGAAGGGACCCAGGATATCAATGCTTGACCCAGTACAAGCATTGTGGAACCTGTGTCTTTTGGGGAAACTGCTAGGTACGTATGACCTAGATTGGCCACTGTTGGAAACAGGATACTGGGCTTGATGGACCTTGGTCTGACCCAGTATGGCATATCTTATGTTCTTATGTTCTCTGGGGCAAACTACGCTCTGGGGGCAGAGTCGGGAGCGAGCACGGTCCGGTGCCATTTTGGAAGCCATGCTGCTGTGTCAGGAAGCCATGGGGGGGGGGGGGGGGAGTGTCAGACACAAAGAGAGCAGGACGCTCTTGCTATTCCAACAGGAGACAATGAGGCAAGAGATGGGATGAACACAGGTGCCTTTATTAGTAGTCCCCTACGCGTTTCGGCCTGAAGCCTTCCTCGGGGGGATATAATGGCACTGTAGGGAGAATGATGTACTTTGGCCTGATCTTGACCAGTTATGATGAACGACACTAAATAACCAAAATATAAACGCACTTCCAGAATAAAGGTGTAGACTGAGCTCAGTCTACACCTTTATTCTGGAAGTGTGTTTGTATTTTGGTTATTCAGTGTCGTTCATCATAACTGGTCAAGATCAGGTGCCATTTATATAGGCCAAAGTACATCATTCTCCCTACAGTGCCATTATATCCCCCCGAGGAAGGCTTCAGGCCGAAACGCGTAGGGGACTACTAATAAAGGCACCTGTGTTCATCCCATCTCTTGCCTCATTGTCTCCTTCCGGGGGGGGGGAGTGTCTCAGAAGTCTTGGCTGAGGTCTCAGGTGGTGCAAGAGCTACAGTGGGAGTCTGTGAGGCTGCAGGACCACTCTTTGAAGAGGAGCTCTGATTCCTTCCCACTGGTCGGCCAGGGATGGAGGCCCTGCTGGGCACATCCTGTGCCGGTGAAGACCGCACATGTTCAGAAGGCAGACCTGGGGTAGGAGATCCAGGAGGCAGCAGGCTGGGCTCGCAGAATGGTTTGCCGGTACGGGTTCACTCGTGGAGGCCAGGAAATCCTGAAGAGTGTGGTTTATCGATTTTCTTGCCCTGGGTGACATCCTGGAGCAGTGTGAACAGCCTTCCACTCCTAGATATCGGACACATTGATCGTGAGTATCTGTGCTGTTCATTTTCCTTCCACATCGTTGGCACTTTTTAAACTCTGTTTTGGGCATTCTTTCTGTCTTGTTAATAGATAGTATGTTGGAGAGCTGGAGACTCCGTCTTGAGGCAAGGCAGAAGAAAAAAAAGATTGGCCTGGCTAGGGGCGGGCCGGGGATGTGGGACCCTCTACTCATGCTCAGAAAGGTCACCTTTCTGAGCTCTGGAGAGCACTTCCATCTATGGCGCTGCCCGGAGGACGTCACCAGGTGTGGCTGACACATCCTGCTTGTCTATTGAGAACTTTGCAACTGTGAGGGTAGACAAGCATTGAGTCTGGTTACCTAGGAAAGGGTGGCATCTCTATCTATGAAATACTTTTAGGAGCAGGTTTAACAGACATCTCTCTGGGATGGCTTAGAGTCAGTAGGTCCTGCCAGGAGGCATAGAGACAGACCATATGATCCCTTAATGCCCATTCCAACCGTATCTCTCTGTAATTCTGGATGAATCTTTGCATAATCCTTTTAAATGCTTACACAACATTATCATTTCTGTCTCTTCGTTTTCATGTACTTATAGGGGTCAATTTGCCAAAATCATGTTAACCTCTGAAGGGCAAATAGCAGAAAACAAAACCAGCAATTGTTAAAACAGATATATATTTTTTTTATTGTTAAATGTCTTCTATTTGACAAGGCCTGGACAAAAATATTCACAGCATTTAAGTGAAGGCGCCACCATGGAGGCTACTCTAATACTCTTCTTTTAGTTTGATAACTTGAGAATTATTTGTTGAATTTCTAAAATGCTCAAGAGATATAACACTCTCCTATGTCACATGTACCAAGATAGCCAACTCCTCCCAGCACTGTCTAAAATCCTAGTTAGATGACTTGTGAGGTTTGCCACTTTTGCACCAGGCAGGCAAATTACCAAGCAACCCTTAAATCCACTAGTCATCCGGCTATCTACATGGGAAAAAGGAGGGTATATACATATCGAGAGCAATGCAAAACACTATGTCTCCTTCTACCACCTCTAAAAATCAGTCTCTTCCTCTCCCAGTACACCCTGAGCTCCTCTGCTCGCACTGCCGTAAAAATGTGATATTGCAGCACCTCTTCCTACCAGCAACAGCAAGGGCAGAGGATTGCCATGAAGCTTCATGAGAACGTTGACTACTCTTGTCTCCCATTTAGAATTACTGCAGCTTGCTCCTACCAAGATTCCCACTGAACTACCTTCAAACCTGACACCCTAGGCTGTTGCCTATGTTATCTATGCCGCGATCTGGGCCTGCCTGAATCTCCTCTCTGGACTCTCACCGGCCTTTGTGTCCTCAGTTTCAGTCTGTCAATTAGACTGTAAGCTCTTCTTCTCCGATGAAATGCCAATCCTCAGATAAGCTGCTGTTATCTGGGCTTTTCTCCTCCATCACCAAATCCTGGTGTTATGCCTTACATCTTGCTTCACCAAATGTCTGAACAGCCTTTTTGAACTGATGCATTTTTCTCCCTCTCCAAATATATTCAGATCCCATCTAAAAGCCACCTTTGTGACACCGCTTTCAATTTCACAGTTGTTTCTCCCTGATCATTCCCTACTGTAAAATAATTTCTCTATTGTCCTAATTCAGATGGATCCTAGCTGGATTCTGGGGCCTATGGAGCAAAGGACATCTCTTGTGTGAACCTGTGCAGCAATAATTAATAGTGGTAGCAGGAATTATCTTTCTGTCTGCAGTTATTTCTGTTCTGCCTTTGCCCCTCTAATATAGATCCCCATGTTTATTTAGTAGTATTTAGCTCATCCCTGGCTTACAATTTATCGGGCTGATACAGAAAGCTAGTGCGGCCTTTAAGAACCTATAATGTCACATTTAAGCACACTTTCGAATCTTTTGAATGCAGAAAACAGATGTAAATGCCGATGGGAAAACTAGCACCCAGTTAACGCCACGTGTATTTAAATGTATTTTAATCAGCTGCACATAATGATCTGGTATGCAAATCATGGCTTCGCCTGATGCAGAGACAGGCATAAAGGATATCATAACCAGCCACAGCGCCAACATTTTTTACTGCAGGCTCTGAGGTTACTTAAACCTCTAATGCATGCCCCCAACAGTATTTTGATGGCACTGGCTGCTTTCCCCGATGCCTAGATCATCAACACACTGTCGGGGGTTGGTGCCTGACAAAAGAGAATCCCTGATGGTCCACCTTCCCACTCCCCAACAGTATTTTGATGGCAACGGGTTGATCACAGCATCGGGAAGAATCCCTGATGCTATCAAAACACTTTTGGGGCCTGGTGCCCCGACAGAAAGTACATAAGAAAATAAGAGATGCCATACTGGGTCAGACCAGGGTCCATCAAGCCCAGTATCCTGTTTCCAACAGTGGCCAATCTAGGTCATACGTACCTAGCAGTTTCCCCAAAAGACACAACTAAAAGTACTTTGCTGATGCTAGGCCCTGAGTGACTATTAAATGTAAACTACAGCTCTCTGCTGGGTTCCAAATTTAACCAGAAAGCTCTCTTCTGTGTTTTAAATTTAAACTAAAAGTACTTTGCTGATACTAGGCCCTGAATGACTATTGAATTAAAACTACAAGCTCTCTGGGTATGAAATGTAACCAGAAAGTTCTCTTCTGTGTTTTAAATGTAAACTTAAACTGCTGCTACTAGGCCCTGACTGATTTAACAAAAAATAGTGGGTTCACAGATTAAGTAGCTTTAATAGAAAGAATTCCTTTCAGAAAATTCCCAGAAGTATATACGCACAATTGCAGACCTCTCTCCAGAAGTAACAGTTCCCTTTTCTAGTCCTTCAAGTAAGTACCTGGTAGTCTAGTGGCCCCTGTACCCCGCACCCCAAAGTAAAATAAAATAAATTAAAATCACCTGGTGGTCTTTCAGACCCTTTACCCACCACTAAAAGAATACAACCTGGTGGTCTAGCAGCCCCTGTACCCTCCACCTCCATGTAAAAAGAAATAAAATCACCTGGTGGTCCAGTGGCCCCTGCACCCCCCACTAAAAGAATATAACCTAGTGGTCCAGTGGCCCCTGTACCCCCAACCCAAAGTAAAATAAAATGAAATAAAATCACTGGGTGGTCTAGTGGCCCTTAATTCCAACCCTCCCCCTCCCCCCAGTACCTTAAAATAGGCAGAGCTGGGAGCGAAGGGGGCATCAGTGCTGGAAGAGTAGCAGGTGCCGTAGAATATGACTGAGTTGCACTGGCAGCAGGAAGACGGATTTTCTCAGTGCTGGAATGGCAGATAGTGAGAACAAAACCAAGAAATAAAGTATGAAGGGGCTCTAGTATAGGAACAGCTGAACAGAAACCCCAAAAAGATGATGGAAGAAGAAATCTTGAAAGTCAGAGAGCTGATGAAAAGGAGACGCGGTGGCGGTAGAGTTTTAGTTTCCTCTCTGCTACGATTCCTTCTCAGAGAGTCTGCTACTACCTCGAGGTACTCGCAGATCATGACTCAGACCCCACAGGCAGCATGTGTGCTTCAGCCTTGCCCATTGCCTCTGTAGGTGCTGTCCCAGAGTCCTGAGTCAGGGGGGGATGACTGAGTTGTGTCACCCGATCACGTATGTTTTCTTAATGGAGTAAAGCAAAGGTGAATCTCTGAAGAGAGAAGGCACAGCTGTATGCTACATAATGGGGACTGCATGCTGCTAGCTACAATACAAAAAAAGAGGAAGCGCGTGGGGTTTGGGGACCTTGATCACAAGACTTCACAAGGAATATTTTTCTGTGAGAAAAGTTAGTAGGGGGGATTTCTGTGTCAAAGGGATTTCCCCTTTAAAAAAAATAGAGAAGCAGAAAATTAACAGTGAAATAAGCTTTTTTGTGGGATTGTCAATAGTGATGATTGTGGAAAAACTGAAGTAGTAATAGAATGTGTGTGTGTGTGTGTGTGTGTGTGTGCGTGTGTACACACATGCTCAGTGGCCCAGTTCCTGGAGGGAGATTCAGCTCAGCCCTTGGCTTCCCAAGCTACTCCATGCCTGTTGCATGCTGGCATCTGTAGTGCAACAAGAAGCAGCAAAGGCTTCAAGTACTACAATGAACAAGCAAGGTGGAAAGACCAGGAACTGTCCAAACGTCTTCCTACCAGAAAGCATAGTTACTCATCTGTAACAGGTGTTCTCCGGGGTCAGCAGGAATCAGTCCTCACATATGGGTGACGTTTGTGCTGACGGAGTCCACACGGAAGCATCTCCCCATCTTTCAAAGAAAGCCTTTGGGAGATGCACCATGCATCTGTGGTCCCTTTCCCACCCAAGGGTGCCATCTTGCCTCAGTTTAAGCTAGCTAAGATGGCAAAAATTAAAATACGGTAAAGAAGCAACTCCAAGGGAAGGAGGGAGGGTTGTGAGGACTGATTCGTGCTGTCTTCGGAGAACATCTGTTACAGGTAACTACGTTTTCTCTGGGAACAAGCAGGAAGTTAGTTCTCACATATGTTTATGTTTATTAACTTTATATACTGCTAAACGATAACATCAAAGCAGTTTACATAGCATATACAAAAAAAAAGCAGGAGGCAGAGGAGAGGAAAGGAAGTTAGAATAGTGGATAGGAAGGCAAACCAGCAGAGTCATACAATGAGACAAGGGGGAGGAGAGAGAAAGAGGGAGAGTAAGATTACACAGAGGGATCAGGGACGTCAAAGGCAAGGGCAAACAGGTGGGTTTTGAGACTGTTCTTGAAGGCGGTATGCTGTTGCTCAAGCCGGATGGAGAAGGGTAGGGAGTTCCAAAGTGCGGGACCAATGTAGAAGAAAGCAGAAGAGCGAGTAGACTGGAGGCGAGCACAAGTGGGGGAAGGGAGATGTAGGCAATTGAGATGCAAGGATCGTAAGGAGCGTGCTGGGGTATGAAAGTGAAAGAGATCAGCCAAATACTGGCGGGAGTGGGTATAGAGGACACGATGGACCAGTACATGGATTTTGAAGCGGATGCGGAATTTGACGGGGAGCCAGTGAAAATGAATAAGTAGGGGCATGATGTGATTGCGTGGAGAGGAGTGGAAGATGAGACGGGCGGCAGTATTTTGAATGCGTTGGAGGCAGTGAAGTTGCATGGAAGGGAGACCAGCTAGGACGGAATTACAGAAGTCGATACGGGACATAACCAGGGATAAGAGAAGGGTAGTAAGTGCCTGAGTGGTAAGGAAGGGCCGGATAGCATGGATTTGACGGAGGAAGAAAAAAGAAGTTTTGGAGACATGAGAGATGTGATCGCGAAAAGATAGGTTAGAGTCAAAGAAGACGCCCAAGTAGCGAAATGAGGAGACTAGGTGGACGGGAGAGCCAGAAAAGGAAGGGGACACCTGGGGGGGAATATTACCACGAGCAAACCAGATGGCAAGGGTTTTTGTGAGGTTAAGGTGCAAACAATGAGTGGTGAGCCAGTCGGCAATGGCTATGAGGCAGGAGTCTAGAGGGGAGAGATCAGGATGAAGGGGGGGGGGTATGGTGCAGGAGAACCAGATCGTTGGCATAATAGAAAGCAGAGATCCCGTGTTGCTGAACCAGTAAAGCAACAGGTGTGAGGAAGATATTGAAGAGAAGGGGGGCCAAGACTGAGCCTTGAGGAACACTGCAGGGGAGGGGAAAAGGCTCGGAGGAGGATAGAGGGGTAGAAAAGGAAAGAACAGAGTAAGATCTGGAGGAGAGAAAGGAGTGGAACCAGTGAAGGACTGTGCTGCAAAGAACCGCCTCCCATAGGCGGACCAGAAGAAGGGAGTGGTCGACAAGATCAAAGGCGGCAGAAAGATCCAAGGAAACTGCCGAGAGATCACCGCGGTCATGAGCTGTATGGAGTTCATTCAAAAAGCCCAAAAGAACCATTTCAACACTGTGACCAGGCCGGAAACCAGACTGGCGGGGGTGGAGGAAGAGAGTTCAGTCGAGATAAGATGATAATTGAGAGAATACAACCTTTTCCAAGATTTTAGAGAGGAAGGGGAGGTTGGAGACTGGGCGATAGTGAGCAGGGATCATGGGGTCAAGTGAGGGCTTTTTAAGAATGGGACGAACCAATGCGTGTTTCCAGGATTGAGGAAAAACACCCGTGGAAAGACTAGAGTTGATTATAGCAAGAGCAGGAGGAATGAGAGCTAGGGAGGGGGAGAGCAACCAGGAGGAGGGAATGGGATCCAGGGTGCAAAATATTTTCTTGGAGGAGGAGATTGTTGCAATGAGTTCGGAAGAAGTGATTTAGTGAAATGAATGCCAGACATGGGACAGTTGGGAAGTGGGAGGAGGGGAGCAGGGAGGAGGATCGGAAATAGGGGGAGGACAGTGGGACAGGATAGCCTGAGGTCTAGGATCTTAGTGCTGAAGTAAGTTGGAACTCTCCTGCTACAGGCTACTGAGAACCTGTACAAAATGCCACAGCGACCAGAGAAGGAGAGCCGTGAACTGCAGCAGTTGTCCTAACTGAGAGACTCTCGCAAGATCTAAGCGTCCAGTGGAAAACCAACACTCCGGTAGCCTGAAAACAGAAGGGTCGGAGGGCAGGAGTTGCCTACACCCCAAAGAAATTATGGAATATGGCCTGGCCGAAGACGCTGTCCTGTCGGGACTCCCTCTCCAGGCAGTAGTGAGCTGCAAAGGTATGGACTGAAGATCAGGTGGCGGCCCAGCAGATTTAAGTAACAGGTATGGAAAGCAGATTTGCTACAGAGGCTCCGACGCAGTGCACCATGACCCAATGGTTCTAATGAGATCCCAGGCTGCTCATAGGTGAGGGCAATGCAATCAGCTACCCAAGTGGACAGAGTTCGCTTAGTTACTGGAAGCCTCAGGAAACTGGGATCATAGGAAACAAAGAGCTGAGGCGCTTTGCAATGGCCCTGAGTCCGTTGCAGATAGAAGGACAGGGCCCTCATACAATCCAGAGTATAGAGAACAGTCTCTGCCTTGCCAGTGTAAGGCTTTGGGAAGAAGATGGGGGAGCACCAGCTCCTAAGTAAGGTGGAAGGGGGACACCACCTTTGGCAGAAACTTGGGTTGTGTGCAGAGCACCACCCTGTTCTTGTAAAACCTCATGTAGAGCAGCTCTGCCAATAGAGCCTGTAGTTCACTGACCCTGCGAGCAGACATGAGTGCCACGAGGAAGAAAACCTTCCAGGAGGTGGCGAGGCTGAGGAGCATTCAAGACAGTGAGAAGTACATTGATGAGATGCTACTTGCAGCAACCAAGCTCTCCAGCTCCGGAGAAGATGGGTGCCAACAGAATGTCGATGGTTGGACACAAGTCACCAGGGCCTGCAAAATCACCAATCCAACTTCTCCATCCCTTGAATTGAAGAACCATTATGCAGCCCTGGAAGTGGAGGAGGTGA
This sequence comes from Ichthyophis bannanicus, assembly GCA_033557465.1. Taxonomy (NCBI): domain Eukaryota; kingdom Metazoa; phylum Chordata; class Amphibia; order Gymnophiona; family Ichthyophiidae; genus Ichthyophis; species Ichthyophis bannanicus. The sequence continues at coordinate 260,366,807 of CM066044.1, forward strand.
AAGCATCCCTGGAAAGGGAAGAACCAGAGTTCAAATACCCCAAAGTTGCGGAATCAGTCACCAGAAGGAAACGAAGGGTGGTGGTGGTTGGAGACTCTCTTCTGAGGGGTACTGAGGCGTCCATCTGCCGACCAGACTTGATGTCCAGAGAGGTATGCTGTCTGCCTGGTGCCAAAATCCAAGATGTTACGGAGAGTTTGCCGAGACTCATCAAGCCCACAGACTATTGCCCAATGTTACTAATCCATGTTGGAACAAATGATACTGCCAGGTATACCTCGGAACGTATCAAAAGTGACTTCATGGCGCTGGGACAGAGGGTGAAGCAGTTAGGTGCACAGGTGGTGTTCTCTTCAATCCTCCCTGTTGAGGGTAAAGGCCAAGGCAGAGAGGTCCGCATCCTGGAGACAAATGCATGGCTGCGTGGATGGTGTCATCGAGAGCGTTTTGGTTTCCTAGACCATGGGATGCTTTTCCAAGGGTTGCAAAGCAGAGATGGCATCCATCTGTCCAAGAGAGGTCAACACATCTTTGGTAGTAGACTGGCTAATCTACTGAAGAGGGCGTTAAACTAGATTCCTTGGGGATGGGTGAAGAAAGCCCCCAGGTAAGTGAAAGCCCCCAGGTAGGTGATACATTAAATACCTTTATGGAAATGGGTAACAGGGGTAACATATGGAAAGCAGTGTGTATTAATGCCCGTAGCATGGGAAATAAGATCCCTGAGGTTGAAGCTTTGGTGGGAGTGGCTGACTTGGATTTAGTGGCAGTTACAGAAACATGGTTCACAGAAAACAATGACTGGGATGTAACTATACCTGGCTATACTTTATTCAGGAAGGACAGGGTAGGAAGAAGAGGAGGAGGAGTGGCACTATATGTAAAAACTACTATTAAAGCTTTGGAATTACAGAGCTTAAAAGGGAGAGAGGAGGCATTGTGGGTTAAACTAGAAAGAGGGAAAGAGACATCTATTTGCATTGGAGTGATATACAGACCTCCCTCACAAGAGGAAGAGGTGGACAGAGAGTTAATTGAAGACATACGCAGCATTGCTAGGAAAGGGGAAGTGCTACTGATAGGAGATTTCAATATGCCAGATGTTGATTGGCACATTCCTGCTGCAGTATCATCTAGAAGTAAGGAGATCCTGGATTCTCTACAGGGAGAACTATTCAGGCAATTGGTAACAGACCCCACACGTGAAGGGGCCATACTGGACTTGGTGCTTACCAATGGTGAAAGTGTTTCTGATGTTGTAGTGGGAGATCATTTTGCATCCAGTGATCACCAGATGGTGTGGTTCAGTATTAGGACTAGGGCTGTTAGAATCCATTCCAAGGTGAGGATCTTAGACTTTAGGAAGACTAACTTTGCGAAGATGGGCCAATACCTCAGGGAGTCGTTAGTGGGATGGGAACAGCTGGGGGATGTAGAAAAACAGTGGGCAAAACTGAAAGGGGGTATTTTAAGGGCAACCAACCTTTTTGTTAAAATGGTAAATAAAGGCAAAAGGAACAGGAGACCGCTATGGTTTTCGAAGGAAGTAGCTGAAAAAGTGAAGAAAAAGAGGGAGGCCTTCATGAAATACAAGAGATCACAGAGAGCAGAAGACAGGCATCTGTATTTGGAAAAACTTAGAGAAGCTAGCAAAGTAGTCAAGAAGGCAAAGATTCAAAAGGAGGAGGAAATAGCCAATGCAATAAAATGGGGGGATAAGACATTTTTCAGATATATTAGTGAGAAGAGGAAGAGCAAAAGTGGTATTGTCAGACTCAAGGGTGCAGGGGGGGAATATGTAGAAGCTGATAAGGATAAAGCGGAATTGCTTAACAAATATTTTTGTTCTGTGTTCACAGATGAAGAACCAGGAGCAGGACCTCAGAAAACACCCACAAATAAGAACAGAAGCGAGGGACATCTTGAACTATTTTCAGAAGACTGTGTTCGTGAGAAACTAGCTCAACTTAAAGTAGACAAAGCGATGGGACCGGATGGGATACACCCTAGAATACTGAGGGAACTTGGGGACGTTCTAGCAACTCCACTGACTGACCTTTTCAATGCCTCGTTGGAGTCAGGAGTGGTGCCAAAGGACTGGAGAGAAGCTCATGTGGTGCCTTTACACAAAAGCGGAAGTAAGGATGTGGTTGAAAACTACAGGCCGGTTAGTTTAACTTCGGTGGTGAGTAAATTATTGGAAACGCTGCTGAAAGAGAAAATAGTGAGGTTTCTGGAGTCCAGCGGATTACAGGATCCGAGGCAGCATGGATTCACCAGAGGCAGGTCTTGTCAGACAAATCTGATTGATTTTTTTGACTGGGTGACCAGGGAGTTGGACCGAGGGAGAGCTCTAGATGTGGTGTATTTGGATTTCCGTAAAGCTTTTGACACTGTTCCTCACAGGCGACTTATAAACAAACTGAGCACCCTAGGGATGGACCCTAAAGTTACTGCTTGGGTTAGAAATTGGTTGGGTGGGAGGCGACAAAGAGTACAAGTAAATGGAGCTCACTCTGAGGAGAAGGATGTTACCAGTGGTGTGCCCCAGGGATCTGTCCTTGGTCCGATTCTTTTTAACATCTTTGTTAGTGATATAGCGGAAGGGCTGTCGGGTAAGGTTTGCCTCTTTGCGGATGATACCAAAATCTGCAATAGAGTAGACACCCAGGAAGGGGTAGATAACATGAGGAGGGATCTAGCTAAGCTTGAAGAATGGTCTAGAATTTGGCAGCTGGGATTTAATGTTAAAAAATGTAAGGTCATGCATTTGGGCTGCAGCAATCCAAGGGAGCAATACAGTATAGGAGGTGAAGTACTTTTGTCCACTAAAGAAGAGCGGGACCTAGGCATGGTTGTGTCTGATGATCTTAAAGTAGCTAAACAGGTGGAAAAGGCAACAGCAAAAGCTAGAAGGATGCTTGGGTGCATACGGAGAGGAATGGCTAGCAGAAAAAAGGAGGTGATAATGCCTCTGTATAAGTCTTTGGTGCGACCTCATTTGGAGTATGGTGTGCAATTCTGGAGACCGCACCTTCAAAAGGATGTGAACAGGATGGAGTCGGTGCAGAGGGTTGCTACCAAAATGATTAATGGGCTTCATTATAAAGCATATGAGGACAGACTTAAGGATCTTAATATGTACACCTTAGAGGAAAGGCGGGATAGAGGTGATATGATTGAGATGTTTAAATACCTCCGTGGCATAAATGTTCAGGGAGAGAGCCTCTTTCAATTGAAAGCAAGTTCTGCTACGAGGGGACATGGGATGAGGGTGAAGGGAGATAGATTCAGGAGTGATATGCGGAAATATTTCTTTACGGAAAGAGTAGTGGATCCGTGGAATAGTCTCCCAGTGGAGGTGGTAGAGATGAGGACAGTAACTGAATTCAAGAAAGCATGGGACCAACACAGAGGATCTCTAAAGGCAAAAAGTGGACTGTTGTAGTTGTTATGGAAGGACAGACTAGATAGGCCATGTGGTCTTTTTCTGTCGTCATATTTCTATGTTTCTATGTTTCTAGGAGAGGTACCGCAGGTGGCAGGTAGCCAGGTGCTCAAACGGCGGTTTAGTGAGCTGTGAAAGCACTACATTGAGATTCCACTCCACCGCTGGTGGGCAGACAGGAGGCTTGGACAACATAAGGCCCTGCAAGAAATGAGAGAAGGAGCTGAGCCGAGAGGGGCTTGCCCTCGACAGAGTGGTGGTGCGCTGCAATAACGCTCAGGTGCATGCTGACTGAGTTGGACTTCAGTCCCACCTGTGACAGGTGGAGTAGGTACTGGAGCACCAGCTGCACTGAGCAGGAGAAAGGGTTCACCTATCTCTCAACGCACACCAAAACCAGACACTGTTTGAAGGCATATGCCCTTCTTGTGGAGGCTTTACGGGAGACAAAAAGGACCTTTCTGTGTCATGTGGGAGGTTGAAGTGAGCTACTGCTACCCTTTCAGCAGCCAAGCCATGAGCAGCAGAGACCCCAAGTTGGGGTACAGGAGAGAGCCCTCTTCCTGTGAGAGTAGTCATGGGGTGCAGCCAAGGGGAATCGGAGGCACCGCTGACAGACAGAGAAGCTGTGGGAACTAGGGTTGCCTGGACCACCAGGGGGCTACCAGAATCATTGATGCCCTGTCGTGCTGGATCTTGAAGACGGTCTTGATGACCAGCGGTGTCAGCGGGAAGGCATAAAGGAGGCCTTTTGTTCATGGGATGAGGAATGCATCTGCTGCCACTCAGGACGGCTGGTGGGAGCAGAAGTGGGGCAACTGTGTGTTGTCTGGGCTGGCGAACAGGTCTACTAGGGGGATGTCCCAGAGTCGGAAAAGCCGGGAGGCCACTGTGGGGCCAGGTACCACTGTGAGGCTGGAGGACTCTGCTCAGTCTGTCTGCCAGGGCATTGTCCAGGAGCATCCCATTGCATGTTGCATATGAGGAGATCGTATATGAGCATGCGCTGGTGTCCTGAAGAATTGGGGAGCTAAGCTTTTTATTGCAGTAAAGGAGAGCGTTGATACAGGGCATTAATATTGAATTGCCCGAAACGCAGTACTGTGTTCTTTTTCAAAACTGCGGTTTATTCAAGAAACAGGAATTTAACAGAGTCTGGTGAAATGCTACGGCTTGATTTTTCCATGGACATCGGATAAGCAATTTTGATTATTCATTACTTTTGATGATCCTATTGGATTGGTTTCAGTTATTTATTTATAGGATCGTTGGAAGTGGCAACCTTTTGAATACGTTGGTGTAGGGAACACTACTATTAGGTGGCTTCACCTACTTTTAAGCTCTTGTTAGAACTATTTAAATTGAGTGAAACGGAAGTACTGCCACGAGAGGTAGTTTCTCCTCACAGCTAATCTTCCAACATTTACACATACACATATTTATGCTCACAACTTTTTTGATTTTGCTCTATTTTTGTTTTTGTGAAATATACATAGAGTAAGGTTATTTTTGAAGTATTTATTATGAGGAGAGGGCTATCACCTCCTGGCAGAGAGAATACGATCCTGTGTCTCCTTGTTTGTTGACACAGAACATTGCGACTTGGTTGTCTGTCTGGACCAGTACTGACTCGTGTCACAACTGGTGGCAAAAAACTCAGAGAGACAGAAATATTGCCTGGAGCTCCAGGAATTTGATCTGTAAGTGGCACTCCATCAGGGATAAACGTGCCATGGGTGCAGAGGTCCTAGCAATGAGCTCCCCATCCTCGCAGGGAGGCGTCCATGATGTGGACCCTCTGGGGGCGGGTGCCTGGAAGGGCATCGTGGTCTGAAGGCGGCAGAGGATCTGCTACCAGTGAAGGGAGTCTGCCAGTTGGTGGGTCACTTTTACCCTGTCCCAAAGTCTGCCTGTGACTTGTATCCACTGGGAGTGGAGGCACCACTGAGCTGCCCTCATATGCAGGTGGGGTTATGGGATTATGTGGACTGTGGAGGCCAGGTGGCCAAGCAGGTGGAGGATAATTGGCACTGACCGGCGGTGTTGCACTTCTGCGGTTAGTGCCCTGAGGTGCTCTGTCATCTCTGGAGGGAGTAAGGTCTTGGCCTAGAGGGTGTCCAGCCGAGCCCCTATGAACTCCAGATACTGTGCCGGAGAGAGGTGGGACGGGGTAGTTGATGATGAACCCCAGACGCTGCAGGACATGGATGGTGCACTCGGTGGCATGGTGCACTTCTGCAGATGTGCCTCCCCTTATGAGCCAGATGTCCAGGTAGGGAAAGACGAAGGAAGCCATATACGGAGGAGGTGGCACTCTAGGATGGGCACCGTGAGGGTCTGCTTCGGAGGGGCCTCGTACTAGAGGATCTCAAGTTCCTCCATGTGGGGATCCTCTTCCACCTCGGTCTCGAACATGAGCACCTTTGTCATATCCCGCACAAAGTCGAGGAAGGCAACTTCCTCAGGCAGGGAACGGTGCTAGGACACCAGTGGAAACGGGTCCGAGGGCACATCTCTGTGTCGCGGGATGTCTGGGGACTCCTTGTCGGTCTCCCAGTCTGATTCGAAGTCAGAAGAAGAATCCAAGGCTCCGCTGCTCCCGTGACCCCCACGGGACCTGTGGGGTCTGAGCCACATGCACAGATGGCTCCGCAGCCTTCAACACGGGCACCGATGGCTTTGGGCCCAGCATCGGTTCTGTTGAGAGGAAGACCTCAATCAGGATGGCCTCAGGGATCCGAAGCCAGTTGCCTGATGCTGATGACTCCTTCCAGGGCAGCTTGTGAGGCTGCTCCCACGCCGACCCCTTGGACTCATGCAGGGGACTGTGGGGCCTGGTGTGGGATTTACACGCCTTTCCAGACTCGTCCTCTAAGGCGGTCTCTGAGGTCTTTGAGCTCTTCTTGCATTCTACCTCCAGGGAGATCCTCTTGGAGAAGCCATGGCTGTGGGACTCTGAGGCAGCCCTGGCATTACGTGACACTGAGGTACCTGAAGGAGCCCTGAACATGGCATTGCCAGGGACTCTGGCACAGAGTTAGATCTATGGAAGAACTTTTCCTGCTGCAGCTGGCGGCTCTTGATGGCTTTTGAGGATATGGACTTACAAAGGTCACAGTCCGAGTCCTCATTGTCCAGCCCAAGGCAATGGAGGCAGCGGTCATTTGGGTTGGTGAGGGACATTACCTTACTGTACCGATCACATTTCTTGAAGTCACTGGGAAAAAGCAGGTCCTCGAACCCGCACAAGGATACAAGGCCTGATGGCCAAAAAGAGTGCAAAGTGCCAGTTCAGGGACCTCTCAAGAAAAACCAAGAAAATGAACCCGAGGAGCAACGCTGAGGTGAGCTGGCTTGGGGGCGAGAAGAGGAACCAGTACACATACCAGAAAAGAAAAATTTTAAAACAAAAGACATTTTTTCCAGGGAAACGGGACAGATGTTTGGTGGGCTTCACAGAAAAAAGGAGACTGAAGCAAGATGGTACCATTGGGCAGGAAGGGGACCGACCACACATGTGGTGCATCTCCCAAAGGCTTTCTTTGAAAGCTAGGGAGATGCTTCCGCGCAGGCTCCGTTGGTGCAGAAGTCACCTTATGTGAGTACTGACTTCCTGCTTGTTCCTGGAGAACTTGTAGTTCTGCAATTTGGATACTGGATCTCAGGAAAAAACTCAGGGCCTCCCCAAACCTATCTTGGTGATACCAGAGTCATCCTGAAAACCCAACTAGTTGTGGGGTCACTAGAGCAACCTTGGAAACTACTGATCTAAGTGATCTTTGCTCCCTCCATATCAATCGACTTCACCTCCCCCCACCGTCTCGGGCGCATTTACAATCTACCCGTCACTCTGCCTTCTTCTTTCATGGTCCAGCCCTTTGGAACTCTCTGTCTACTTCACTCCGTCTGGAAGAAAACTACACTACCTTTAGGTCACTACTCAAAACTCACTTCTTTACCTCTGCTTACAACCTTCCGGCCACACCCAGCTGACCTGGTTTATCCATGTTTACCTATGTCCTGTCTCCCTCTCGCTTTACGTCTCGTCCTATGTCTTACTATTCTCCTCTTTCCTGTCTTAATTTTTGTAGTTCTTTTCCTGCTACGGGGCCTTGTGCCCATCCCAGTTTGACTTTGTACATGTAAACCGCCCTGATGTAACATAGGGTGGTATATCAAATTTAAATAATGTCGTGCACCGCCCTTGTGGCCAATGGTCGTAAGGGTAGGTGGGACACAAAAATTATTTTATTATGAGAGAAGGGACTTTTAAGAGCCAGGTGTAACCTGGTCTTGGCAGTTCAGCTCCTAACTAAGAAAAATTGTGAATGCAGAGTAGAGGGTTAACAAGGCATTTATTTCCCTTTACGCATAAGATTCAACTGGGTTACAACCTAAAGAAAAAGTCCTTAACGTCAGGAATGAAATCAACTCAGGTTAACAAAAAACTGTTATGCTTCACAGTTGTAACAATGCTTAATTAAGCTTTCCCGAGTAAAGCAAATGTTTCAGCACTCTTCTTCCATTTCACGAATGAATAACATTCTGAAGATAACATATATCATTCACAGGTTTAACAGTGACTCTGCACTGCCTGAAATACACAAAGAACAGTCCATCTCTTCCTGAGATAAAAGGCGTGGCTCTACAAGTTCCACTTGCATCGGCTCAGGATTATCTCTGTCTATATCAGTGGTTTCACTGGCTATAATTTCTGGCCAGGCCCTAGTCCTGTTCTCTGGATGTTTAAAGAGTTCCTCTAGTGTTTGCCAATGAGCATGGCCTACCCTCAGGCGTTGGCTACTTGGCTTATGAGAGGTAGCTTTGCTTTCCTTTCTCACAGGTTTAGCATTACTTTCAAAAGGCTTTTTATAAGGTAAGGTTTTCTTCATAGAAACAGAGTCAGCATACCTTGGCTTCCAGCAGCATATAGAACTGGGATTTCCTCCTTCCCGTAGTTCTGTAGGAATACAATCCCTGTGCCAGTCTCCTCTCTGAAAGCTTCTGTTATCTTTCGGTTTTGCTCCAGGTTCCTCTAGTTCAAGCAGGCTTCTTGCTTTCACTCTGCTTTGCCTCCAAAGGTGATTGTTCCTTTGCCCGGCACTAGTTTCCCAAGTGCTTCTTTCTGCTTGGTCCTTGCTTGTAGTGCTTCTTTCTTGTAAACCTTCAGCTTTACCTCCAGCTCCACACCTGCAAGCACTGCTCTGCCCTCTCCAGTCTTCCTTTTATAAAGCTCTCCTGTGTTTGAGCTTTCCGGGCTGACTGTCAGGTGCTCTCGATTAACTAAGTGTGTCCACTCAGGTTCTGTGAGTGCATGCCTGCTCCCTCTAGCTATTCTGTGCGGATATTGCATCTTGTGCACATCTTTTCCCTCATGAAAAACAGCTTCTCCTGCATTTTTACTTTCATCAGCCCCTGCTGCATGACAATAAACATAAACATCCACAATGAAATCCATGAGATAAATTTGCATTCGCTGTCTATAACAAACAGGTTATTGAGTGCACATCTCTCTCATGCACACACTATTATACATATGATAAAAAACAGTAGTTACTCACCTGTAACAGGTGTTCTCCAGGAGCAGCAGGAATCAGTCCTCACATATGGGTGACGTCGGCGCTGATGGAGCCCCCGTGCGGAGCATTTCCCCAGCTTTCAAAGAAAGCCTTTGGGAATGCAGCGCGCCTGCGCGGTCCCCTTCCCGCCCAAGGGTGCCATCTTGCTCAGTCTGATGACATAGCTAAAAGACAGCAAAAAACAAAATAAAGTATATGACTGCAACTCCAGGGGAGGAGGGAGGATCGTGAGGACTGATTCCTGCTGCTCCTGGAGAACACCTGTTACAGGTGAGTAACTACTCTTTCTCCAGGACCAAGCAGGAAGTCAGTCCTCACATATGGGACTCCCCAGCTCGAGGCTACCAGGAACCCAAAGCTGAAAAAATGGCTCCCTCTCAAGAGCCTCAGCATCTGTGATAAGAATATCCTCTGAAAACTCCCCCGTACGGTAGCCCAACACAAGGGCCAGAGGGTAGGAGTTGCCTAAACCTCAAAGAGATTACGGAGTACCGCCTGTCCGAAAGCACAGTCCCGTCAGGACTCTCTCTCGAGGCAGTAGTGGGCTGCAAAGGTTTGGCTTGAAGACCAAGTAGCGGCCCGGAAAATGTCTGCCAACGGAACAGAGCGGATATGAGCTACTGATGCGGCTTTCGCCCTGACATGGTGGGCTGTGACTCGACCCTGCAAGGGAAGGTCAGTTGCCTTGTACGCCCAGGTGATACAATCTGCTACCCAAGTGGACAACGTACGCTTGGAGACAGGTAACACCAATTTATTAGGGTCAAAGGAGACGAAGAGCTGAGTAGCCCTTTGATGTCCCCGCATACGTTCAATGTAAAAGGACAACGCCCTCTTACAGTCCAGAGTATGCAAGACTGTCTCAGCCCGGCTGGTATGCGGCCTGGGAAAGAATGTTGGAAGAACCACCTCCTGGTTGAGGTGGAAAGAGGAGACAACTTTTGGAAGGAACTTCGGATGAGTCCGAAGGACCACCCTGTTCCTATAGAACCGTGGGTACAGTCTATCAGAAACCAGAGCTTGCAGTTCACTCACACGTTTGGCCGAGGTAAGAGCTACCAGGAAGAGCGCCTTCCAAGAAAGGAAGCGTAAATGGCAAGTAGCCATCGGCTCAAACAGTGGGCGAGTAAATTGTTGCAAGACCACGTTCAAGTCCCACTCAGTGGCAGGTGGATGAATCAGAGGCTTGAGCAAAAGCAGGCCTCTGAGGAAGCGGGACACCAAGGGGTGAACCGACAGCGACTGTCCCTCCATCGGTAAGTGGTGTGCTGAAAGAGCACTGAGGTGGACCCGAACAGAGTTGGACTTAAGGCCTAGGTCTGACAGGTGAAGTAGGTATTGTAGCACTACTGGCACCAGGCAGGAGAAAAGGATCTTCATTATGCTGAGCACACCATACTGAGAACCTGCGCCACTTGAGTGCATAGGACTTTCTGGTGGATTGCCTCCTCGAGGCCAAGACCACCTCCTCAACTTCCCTAGGTAGAAGCAAGGGAGCTAGCACTATCCTTTCAGCAGCCAGGCCATCAGATTGAGGGATCTGAGATTGGGGTGCAGAAGGGAACCCTGATCCTGAGACAGGAGATCGGGTTGCAACGCCAGAGGGAATGGAGTTTCCACTGCCAACTGCAGAAGAAGTGGAAACCACGGTTGTCTCGGCCATCTGGGGGCTACCAGAATCACCGAGGCCTTGTCCCATAGAATCTTGAACAGAGTTCGGGCCACCAGGGGCATGGGAGGAAACACATACAGGAGGCCCGTAGACCAAGAGATCAGAAACGTATCTGGTGCCACTCTCAGGGGATGCGGCTGTCTGGAGCAAAACCTGGGCAGCTGACGGTTCAGTGGACTTGCAAAAGAGATCGATGGATGGAAGTACCCATTGTAGAAAGACCTGCTGAACAACCAGTGGATTCAACTGCCATTTGTGAGGCTGGAGAATCCTGCTTAGTTTGTCTGCCAAAAAGTTCTCCTGACCAGGTAGATAAACTGCTTTGAGAAACATGCCTTGTTTGACTGCAAAGGAGCAAAGGGCCTGCGCCTCCTGACATAGGAGTCTGGACCATGTGCCCCCTTGCTTGTTCACATAGAACATTGCTACCTGATTGTCTGTCTGAACTAAGACAGACTGGTGAGAGAGGGCATGAGAAAAAGTCTGTAGAGCCAAGCGAATTGCTCGCAGCTCCAAAAGATTGATCTGCTGTGTGGCCTCCCGAGGAGACCAGAGGCCTTGAGTGCACGTGCCCTGGCAATGTGCACCCCAGCCCTTTAAGGAAGCATTGGTCGTCAGCACCCTGGTGTGTGCTGGGGCCTGAAAGGGTACCCCCCCTGAGAAGGTTTGGGAGATGTAGCCACCACTGCAAGGAGTCCAAGAGTGGTTTGGACACCTTTACTCTGTCTTGGAGGTCGCTGTGGCTTGCGCCCACTGAGCCCTGAGGCACCACTGAGCCGCCCGCATGTGCAGACGGACATTCGGGGTCACATGTACCATGGATGCCATGTGGCCCAGGAGCCGCAAGAAGTGTCTGGCGGAGGCCTGAGAATTGCCTTGGAACTGGTTTGCCAAGTCCATCAGTCTGTGGGCCCTGTCCTCAGGCAAGTAAGCTCTTGCCTGCAGGGTGTCTAATCTTGCCCCTATAGGTTCTGTGAGGGGAGCAAAGTGGACTTTGCGTAGTTTATGACAAAGCCCAGATGCTGAAGAAGAGAGACAGTGCGAAGAGTGGCTTGTCTGGCCTCCTGGAGAGACTGACCTCTGATGAGCCAGTCGTTCAGGTATGGGAAGACAAAAATTCCCTGATTCCTGAGATAGGCCGCCACCACCGCTAGGCATTTGGTGAAAACCCTGGGGGCGGAAGTTAGGCCAAAGGGAAGTACTCTGTACTGAAAATGGTTTCCTCCCACCACAGATCTGAGATATTGTCTGTGGTCTGGATGAATGAGGATGTGAGTATAAGCATCCTTTAGGTCTAAGGAGCATAGCCAGTCTCCCTGCTGGAGGTAGGGCAGCAGTATCCCACGGGTAAGCATCTTGGACTTTTCCCTCTCCAGAAACTTGTTTAGATTTCGCAAGTTTAGGATAGGCCGGAGGTCTCCTGTCCTTTTTTGGTACCAGAAAGTACCTGGAGTAGAAGCCTTGCCCTTCAAGGTGGTGAGGCACCGGTTCCACCGCCTGTTCCTTTAGAAGACTTGCCAACTCCTGAAGGAGGAGATTTCTGTGCAGAGGGAGTCTTGGAGGCTCCCCTGGAAAGTAGGAGGGGGGTATCTGGTGGAAGTGGAGCATGTAGCCCTTGTGGACTATGCTGAGGACCCAGATATCCCCTGTGATGGCTGGCCACCTGTAGGCGTACAGGGTCAATTGACCTCCTGTGCTGAGTGGAGCCGGCTGTGGAGAAGAGGCTATGCTGTGGCAGTCAAAACCCCGCTCCCTGTACTGAGGCCTTGGTTTCTTAAACAAACACATTCTATCTGTACAAATGAGGCTGCGAATACAGAAAACAAAAAGTTTTGCATTCACCAGCTGCCAGCAAACGCATAACTCTGTGTGAATATCAGGACGACATCTTTTACATTTTGTGTTGTAGCTTCTTTTATCAAAGTTTTGTTATTTAACAACTATATTTTTGTTGTAAAGATGGAAGAACTGCATTGCAATCACAACTCCTGGAAGCATTTACCACTGGGATGAATTGTGCCAAATTGCTGTCGAACTACCACCGAGTACTGGTTGCAATGACGCACTGCGAGTCTGTTGTGAGATGCAGTTGCACAGCGAGAAGCATATTTCATGTTTCCTTCCCATCCTCTCTGTTTGAAGGAAGAAAAGGGCACTGCAATAGCAATCACAGATATTGGAAGAAAACATGAGCTGAATTATGTTTGAGATGATGATGTTGCGTTATTTTCTGTCCCCCTAGTTCACACATGCGGTTCTGCAGGAGAGGCTTTGTGGCCTTAGCCCCAGTAGCTCTGACAATGGTGATGCATCAAGAAAACAAAGGGGCTACTGGCTTTAGTATTCTGCTCCTGTATCCCCCATAAAGTCCATATATTGGTCCCCTATTTTCAGACTGACCATAGGCTCCTGAGGACCCAGGGAAACTTGGAGTCCGGTCTGGCCTAGTCTTCATCCATGCTGTAGCCCTCTTCGGCTGCCACTCACTCTATAGCTGCTTCCCTCTCTTGCTGGAACACTGTGCTTGGTTTATTCTTTCTAAAATCAAGTACTCCCTCCTCCCCTCCTGGGGGTGGAGTCAAGATATGGGCATTCACTTCTCTAATGTCCTTCTTCTCTGCAATGGGCGCACTGATTCGCACCCAGTGGGGGCCGATCATTTTCACGACCCCTTTCACTTCCTCTGCTCCTTCGGTTAGGAAAACCTCCTCCACATCATTCAACTAAAGTATCAGCAAGAAGATCTGTTTTCTTCCTTATCTTACATTCACTTTCTCTGTCACATTTATTTCCACAATTCACAAACTTTCTGAACAACTTCCATTAACTATGCTGTATTCATGCCCGCAAATTCATCCAGTTTCTGCAATTTCTGTTTTATATCTCTCTGGGACTGACTGACAAAAACGCAAATTCTCCTGGGCTGCTGGATCGCATGGGATATATAGTGAGGGCTGCCTGTGCTATTTGGATCCCACTTGGGGCCATCAAGGCTGATGGGTCTGCATAATACTGTTCATTAGTTCAATCAAATCCTATGGTTTCTCAGTGTAGGAGGCATAATGCAGCTTTCAGTTCAGTAAATCAGTGGCAGAAACAAAGCTGGTCAGCTGGCTAGTGCAAAGCTGGCCCTGGATCTAGTGCAATGGGATAACGTGACCCTCCCCTTTTACTGGTAGTTGTACTTCTGAAGGCATATGGCAATCGGGACTGTCTGGGTTCCACTTCATGTTCTTGGGCGCTGGCTGTGAGTGACCCTGAACTAGCAAATGAATCCCTGCTTGTAGTGTCATCGGTGGACTGTGGCCTACTCTGAGTACTTTAAACTGTGCCGGGGCTTTCGGTCAAGAGGGGGTGTACATCCTTCTGCTGCAGAGGTGGCTGGTGATATTTGCAGGGAGGTATCACCCCCCCCCCCCTGCCCCAGGCTCTGCCCGGGGTGGTGGCAGAGCTGAGGGAACTGGCCTATAAAGATAATAAACGGGCAGGGTTTTTTTTTTTTTTCAAACATTTAACCAGGAATCCTATGTAGGGGAACTGATCAGGGAACATTCTCTGTACAATCTAATAAATACGGGAAACTACGGGGCCATGAAGTAACTAACACTGGCCACCCTCTTCCACAGAGCATTTCTAATAGGGATGGAGACATTTTAAGTCTGTAGTCTTCAGCAAAGTCCTTGCTAACATTCCTAGTCATACATTTCAACAAAATCTGCATGGACTCTGACCCCCCCCCCCCCCAAACCAGTCAGGCTGCATTTTCCTGTGGACTAAGTATAAAACTATTATTTTGCAACATGTTATAACAATCCCAACAGGAAGAACTATAGCTCTTAACATGACGGCCACATATCTGTTACGTATGACTGGAATAAAATTACTTGGCATGAAAACTAACTGCCAGCCGTAATCAGCATGTCTCTGCAAAAGAAACGACTTTAAATCTTACAGTTTTAGGAAGCAGATATTCAAAAGACATTCCGAATACTTTTTCCATAAAGTGGGTGGATATCTAGAATACATATACACTTTTTTCTTCCTATCTTATTTTTATTAACAATAAGTATGTCTTCTATGAGGTGCTTGCCGCAGTATATCAGGAACTAGAATTCAAACACAATGAACTCCTTATTCACTCAGGATTTAAATCACTTTCAAGTCGCGATCTGGTACTAGTGGCTCGGAATGGTTCTTAACCTCTACTTCGTAGGACAAAGGGAAAACAAAAGCAGTTTCCTGAATTTTTCTATCATTTCCTATTTAAACCATTACAGTACTTACTGAAGGTTTGAACATAAATAACACAAAACAAAGCTAAGCCCACAAATGCATTATACCTATAGCCCTACAAAAATTCTTCTCACTTGGTCCGTACAAGTACAGGAACTCGAAAGGGGTTAATAAGAACTTAACCCTTTCCAGGCTAAGCCCAAAACTATCGGGATCCACAATCCTGACTAAACATTCTTATCAAATGATATATAATACATGACCATAGCAGAAGGAACATCACTATTAAAACATATTGAATAAAACAGGTGCAATTTTCCTGAAATAAGCACAAATTAGCCTAGCTGCAGAATGTTGAAAACAAGCCCTCACAGGGTTAACAGCTACTATACATTCCTTTCTTCAGACACGCCCCGACTCTCTCGCTTGCCAGCCTCAGCTGTACTGAAGGAAAACTGAAATGAGTGAAACAGCTTCTTGATTTTACAGTGACTCTGGCATAGGTGTTTGCGTCTTCTTTCTTCTTTTCTTACTACTATTTCTTAATCGGTAAACTGTCACAAATTACCCAACAGAATAATCTTACATCATACCAGAAGGGAAACTCGCGGTTTCAACAGATAACAAAAATAAGAGACAAACAATAAACAGTAAGAACAGACGAACACCAAATGCTTCCTCCTTTTCGCGACCTGGGCGCAGTCGCCTGGCCAGGAACTGCGCTACTCAGAAGTCCGCTCTTGCTCGGCCTGTATTTCAAGACCTCTCACTCACACAAGCAATCATATTTTAACAAGAAATCATTTTTCAAGTGCCCAGGTTTTTCTGACTAACTGACTATTTCAAACAAGAAGGGTTGATGACTTCGGCTTCCGCTTTCACTTACGCGGAGCTTACTAGGACCGCCCTTATGGGAGGTGATCAGACTCCCTTGTCTCGCACACACTCATGCGAGATTTTTCCCAGTTAGTCTATACCAAATATACCAAATCAGTCTTGCGCATACTCATGCAAGACTTTTTCCCCAGGCTGCACTGACTTTTAAACAAGAAAATATCTATTCACCGGATCCAGTTCCTGATACCAAACCAGTTTGTGGGTTGGACCCTGGACTCCCCCGGGTCGGAGGTGTTGGCCAGCTGGACCCGATGGCCCGCCGAGGCAGGCGGAACCCTCTCCGATACATAGGGATCGGCGGCGCCTGAGAAGTTCCCCTGCGGTCGGACAGACATGGTTCCAACCGGACCAAACCTCGAGGCAAATTTCGTAGATTAGTCACTTGAATACCATTTACTACTCGCACTTCCCGGCCCAACGCATCAAGAATATGTTGTAGCAAAGTGCAGTCAATGAATAAATCCAGGAGTCAATTGACAGGGTCCAAGCCAGTTTATTGTGCACAGGCCCAGTCAGTCAAAGCTTCAAAAGGAACTGAGCAAACGTTTTTACAGAGACATAACCATTTATACCTCTTTTTCAGTTTGATACATGAGAACTTTCTATTGGTTCTAACTCGATACATACAACCTTCTCATTGGTTCTATGCTCCCTGCACCTGTCCAATTAGAAATCCCTCCGGGGCCTAGCAACCAGCCCCCTCCCTTAGGATTGTTCTAACAATGGTACAGTTCTTGATTTTGTTACTTCTCTACTGCAAGGTTATCCCTAGCTCCAGGAATGCATGTATTGAAACATTTCTTTTCTTTCACACACAAGAGAATAATGAAAGACTTATGAATTCATAAAAACTTCTTATTAAGCACTTTAAAACAGTTTTCTCATTTCTCACAGATTTTTGGTTATTTTCTAGCTATAATGGGAGTTAGAATCCAGGCCTAACTTACAGGCCTTTCATAATAGCAGGCCATAGCCTACCACAAACCCACACGTGAAGGGGCCATACCGGACTTGGTGCTTATCAATGCTGAAAGTGTTTCTGATGTTATAGTGGGAGATCATTTTGCATCCAGTGATCACCAGATGGTGTGGTTCAGTATTAGGACTAGGGCTGTTAGAATCCATTCAAAAGTGAGGGTCTTAGACTTTAGGAAAACAAACTTTGCCAAGATGGGCCAATACCTCAGGGAGTCGTTAGTAGGATGGGAATAGCTGGGAGATATAGAAAAACAATGGGCAAAACTGAAAGGGGATATTTTAAGGGCAACCAACCTTTTTGTTAAAATGGTAAATAAAGTTAAAAGGAAAAGGACACCGTTATGGCTTTCGAAAGACGTAGCTGAAAAGGTGAAGAAAAAAAGAGGGAGGCCTTCATGAAATACAAGAGATCACAGAGATAGGAAGGCAGGCATCTATATTTGGAAAAACTTAGAGAAGCTACCAAAGTAGTCAGGAAAGCAAAGATTCAAAAAGAGGAGGAAATAGCCAATGCAATAAAATGGGGGGATAAGACATTTTTCAGATATGTTAGTGAGAAGAGGACGGGCAAAAGTGGTATTGTCAGACTCAAGGATGAAGGGGAGGAATATGTAGAAGCTGATGAGGATAAAGTGGAATTGCTTAACAAATATTTCTGTTCTGTGTTCACCGATGAAGAACCAGGAACAGGACCTCAGAAAACACCCACAAACAGGAACAGAAGCGAGGGGCATCTTGAACAATTTTCAGAAGACTGTGTTCGTGAGAAACCAGCTCAACTTAAAGTAGACAAAGCAATGGGACCGGATGGGATACACCCTAGAATACTGTGGGAACTTGGGGACATTCTAGCAGCTCCACTGACTGACCTTTTCAATGCCTCGTTGGAGTCGGGAGTGGTGCCAAAGGACTGGAGAGAGGCTGATGTGGTGCCTTTACATAAAAGCGGAAATAAGGATGTGGTTAAAAACTACAGGCTGGTTAGTTTAACTTCAGTGGCGAGTAAATTATTGTAAACGCTGCTGAAAGAGACAATAGTGAGGTTTCTGGAGTCCAGCGGATTACAGGATCCGAGGCAGCATGGATTCACCAAAGGCAGGTCTTGTCAGACAAATCTAATTTATTTCTTTGACTGGATGACCAGGGAGTTGGAACGAGGGAGAGCCCTAGATGTGGTGTATTTAGATTTCAGTAAAGTCTTTGACACCGTTCCTCACAGGCGACTTATAAACAAACTGAGCACCCTAGGGATGGACCCTAAAGTTAATGCTTGGGTTAGAAATTGGTTGTGTGGGAGGCGACAAAGAGTACAGGTAAATGGAGCTCACTCTGAGGAGAAGGAAGTTACCAGTGGTGTGCCCAGGGATATGTCCTTGGTCCGATTCTTTTTAACATCTTTGTTAGTGATATAGCAGAAGGGCTGTCGGGTAAGGTTTGCTTCTTTGCGGATGATACCAAAATCTGCAATAGACACCCAGGAAGGTGTAGATAACATGAGGAGGGATCTAGCTAAGCTTGAAGAATGGTCTAGAATTTGGCAGCTGGGATTTAATGTTAAAAAATGTAAGGTCATGCATTTGGGCTGCAGCAATCCAAGGGAGCAATATAGCATAGGGAGTGAAGTACCTAAGCGTGGTTGTGTCTGATGATCTTAAAGTAGCTCTGGAAAAGGGCGCCTCAACCCAGGCTCTAAAACTAAACTGGAGACTATAAAATAAATTGAGTTATCATATAATAAAATAACCTATACAACTATGGATCACCCTGTCTATTGCAATTTGGATTTAGACGTGGGCATATGGTAAGGAGTTCACCACTTACCTGCAATCCAAGTTATGTCATACAGATAAATCTTCAATATTGGTTGCATCCACAGACCAAGTGTGTCCAACATCTCTAACGTCTTTCTCTACCCCTTCCAAGAGGTGCATTGAAGACACTATCATGTCCCTCAACACTACTACTGAGCAAACAGATCCTTGTCCAGCGTTCTGGATAAAGGAACTGTGCAGTGACTTCAGTCCGATAATAACCAGGATAATGAACCTATCATTCACAGCTGGTGCCTTCCCTCCTGCCCTCAAGCACACGTCCATCAAACCGCTGCTAAAAAATAGCAAGCTAGACCCCCAAAAGGTTGACTCTTACAGACCCATTTCAAGTATACCTTTACTTGCAAAGCTAATCGAAAAAGAGGTGCAAAGTCAATTACAAGAACACATTGACTCTGCTGCTCCTCTGGACCGATACCAACATGGATTCAGGGAGGCACACGTTGTGGAAACACTCCTTACCACCCTCTTCAATAATATAATTACTTGCTTTGACAACATCCGTCAGGGGTGTGCACTCATTTTCTTAAACATTGCCGCAGCCTTCGACTCGGTAAGCCATGAGCTTTTCCGCGGAACAGCACTTGAATGGTGCTGATCATACTTGTCTGGAAGATGGCAGCACGTACGATCTGGTGGAGCAACTTCAGAACCATTTCATCCTGATCTCTATCCGCCTTGATGTTCAACATATACATTGTCATGGGGCTGGAGTCATGGAAGCTGCAGCTTTAGAAAAAAACCCTGTTTTGTATAGAGCTGAGAATGTGCAGAGAGTGCAGTTGCATCGCAGCACAGCCAGAGGGGGCAAGAGTAATCCCACAGAGGCTGAAGCAACGTGCTCAGACACTGATTGTATAAGTGGCAATCAGTTGCACCTGAGGCCAAGCCCGGGACGTTCAAACCAAAACTCCCTTTATAAGGAGAAACAGAGAGCAGCAAGAGAGAAGGGGGGAAGGAAGGTGGAGAACCTGCAGAACGAGCAGGACAAGAAGAACGTGGAGCAGGAAAGATTCCACACAGAGCCAATCCAGAGGGACAGAATCCAGATGGAGTTTACCCAGACGGATAGAGTCCAGAGGGGTAGAGCACAGAGGGACGGAGTCCACAGAAAAGCTGCCAGAAGAAACAGTTTGGTAGGAGTGACTCTCCCAGCCCAAGTAACCTTGTTGGATCAGGATTACAAGGAACAAGGAGGAGAGGTTCCTATTATAAAGATACCTTTTCAGAGAACCACAGTGATTGGGAATCCTTACCAGGTTTTTCTGAACTCCATGAAAGCAAAGCACTGCACAGAAAAAACTATCTCCCAAGAGAAGTACGTCAGAAGGAGAGCTCTAGGTGTGGCAATTCCAGGAAGCCAAGGTATGCTGAATCTTTAATTCTAAAGGAAAGCCTTGCTAATAGAAACCCTGATAGAGCAGCTATTCCCTATAAGGGGAGGGGAAGCAAAGCAGAGCTTTTTAAAGCAATACCTCACAGCTTAACAGGAAAGTTTTACTGGAAGCAAGATAGACCCTGTAAGTTTGTAACAGGGAGTGAAAACTACTATTCAAGGGAAGAAGCCAGTGACTCAGAGTCTATGGAAATTGAATGTGAGAATATTATTCCCATGCCTCAGGATGAATCCATGGACTGTAATTTCTGTTCTGCTACTAGTATTGAATCCCTGCTAGAATTGTAAATAGAAAAGAACTGTGCAACAGATGGTGAACCTTATAACCGTTTGTTTCCTGAATTGTTTAAATTGCTTTGAACTAAAAGAAGCCTCAGCTAGGACTTGCATTCAACTGTGAAGCCTATAACAGTTATCTGCTTGAATATTGGTGGAACCCCTTTTGATAAAGAAAGGACTGTCTTTATTTTCTACTTGTCTTAGTGAATCATTGCGTTAAAGGGGAATTAAAGCCTTGTTACCCTACACGCTTGGCTTGGATAATTTGTGCTCACAAGGAGCTAGAACTTCAAGGACCAGAATGCACTAGGCCTTTAAAGTCACATCGCTCCTTAAAAATAATAAATGCGCAGGATGCCCTTATAGCCATTGGCCACTGGGGGCACCTGGCGACAACATGCAACCCATCTGTAAAATCATCCGGTCTTTCAATGTCAGTTGCGTGATATACGCTGATGATGTCCTGCTCTATATGCCATTTGTCATAGATAAATTGGATCTCTCCCCGTTGACCAACTGCTTCAATGCCATATCGGAATGGCTCCTGTCACAAAACCTTTGAATTCAACATAAGAAGACTGAGGTGCTCTTCATCACGAGGAACCCAAATTTCATCCCACCCCAATATTTGAAGGTGAAAGAAGCTGAGCTACTTGCAAAACCCACAATACGGTACCTGGGTGTTAAATTGGATCAAAACCTTGACATTAAAGCACACATAGCTAACACTGTAAACTATGTTCACTCAGACATTTATGCCCATTGCTTGAACCAGAGGATTTCAGGACAATTTACCAGGCCCTGATCATACCGCATTTTGATTACGCCAATGCCATTTTGCAAGGGCTCCCTCAATCTACCCTGAACCCCCTACAGCTTGCTATGAATAGTGCAGCGAGGGTTCTCCACGGTGCATCTAGGAGAGATCACATGACGCCCATTCTGAAACAGCTACACCGGCTGCCCATACAAGGCAGGATCATCTTCAAGACAGTGCTGCTGACTTTCAAAGCGGTCAATAGTCTCTCCTCCTCCTCACTAACCGACCTCATCCAAACCATAGCCCCTAATAGATCAAGAAGATCTACAGCAATAAATATGCTAAAAATGCCGAGGGAATTAACAAGTTGCACCTCAACAACAGCAAATAGGGCCTTCAGTCTTTGTGCCCCTAGAATCTGGAACGCATTACCACCAAACATCAGGGCAATCACTAACATATCCCAGTTCAGGAAGGCCCTTAAACACTACCTCTTCCTCAAATACTTCCCTGAGGTCACCGTTCCACATCCCCACTCAAATATGTACAACGACACCAACACACCTAGTCAGCCAGGCAAACACCCAAATATTTACAATAACACCAACACACCTAGTCAGCTAGGCGAACACTCCCAACAAGTAGTCCTTGGCCTATGAATATGAAACTCATGCTATGCTGTTCTATGACACTAATGTGTAAATAGTTACCTTTTTGTTATCCAAGTTTTGTTACCCTGTTAATTGTAAACTCAGACTTATTTACCCTGTCTGATCTTTTGTTCCATGTAAACCGCGCTGATGCCGAATAGTGCGATATAGAAAAATTGTAAAATAAAATAAATAAAGAGGCTGTACTATGCCAAGAAGCGACCTTCCCCAATCTGATGTACGTCAGGATGCTGTAGGAGCTAGTTATTCACATGCTCAATACCCTGTTTTTACCCCTAACCAGACTTCAGTCATGACCCAATATTATGCGGAAACTGACCTGGACTGTAGTGAGGACTGACTAGGCTTGGTTGTGTGCCCCAATACACAGGGAGAAATACGCGCTACTATCTTGGGGTATGAATTGCTTTTCCTGTTAGATACAGGCGCCTCTACCTCTGCCATAGCGCTATCTCAGTTATCTCCTCCTCTGTTTAAGGCACTGTCTACTGCTCCTAAAGTCCCTTGTGAAGGAATTGAAGGAATAACTATAATGCACCAGAAATTGTCTGATGTGCCGCTTCTTGTGGAAGGGAAATTGTATCATACAGATTTCCTGGTTGGCCCTACTTTGACTGTCAATTTGCTGGGATGGGATTTTCTATCCAGAAATAAGACTGTTATCAACTGGGAAACTGGCACTTTGACTTGTACCTTGTGTCCCCTGCAAGTTCAACAGCCTGTAGCTGTGACACCAGCTGTTGTGACAGCTCCACCATTGGACACCCTTCCTTCAACCTTGTGGGCTGTGCCAAGTAATGATATTGGACATCTCAACATTTCTCCAGTCAAGATTGAGGTACGGCCAGGAGCTCCACTGCCATATGTGCGTCAGTACCCTCTGCTTGCTGCTTCAGTGGCTGGAATACGGCCAGTGATTGAAAACCTGCTAGCCCAGGGTGTGTTGGTACCCACTTCTTCTCCTTGCAATACTCCTATTTTACCTGTGCTGAAGGCCGATGGTAAGTCTTACAGATTTGTACAAGATTTGAGAGCTATTAATCGTATTGTTCTACCAGTTTTTCCCCTCATACCCAATCCTCATGACATTTGGACTCGTATACCATGTGGCTCCACCCACTTCTCAGTTATAGATTTAAGCTCTGCCTACTATTCCATACCAGTGGGGGAGGAGTTTAGGTATTTACTGGTTTTTACATATGAAGGGCGTCAGTATACCTGGACTACCCTTTCTCAAGGGTACACCGAGAGTCCTGCTTATTTATTTATTTAACATTTTTTATATACCGCACTATTCATCAGTGCGGTTTACAATAAACAACAATATACCTGTCAATACATGACTGATCTAGGTTTACAGATAACAGGGAAGATAAACTGGGTGTGAACTGGGGATAACTATCTACATAATTATATATACATTGAATAGGTTACATCAGGATTTGATATTTGACAAGATACAGTGTTTTCACATTTTGATCCTTTGTTTTGGGTTGTTGTTATGTGTAAGAGTTAGCTGAGTGAGGCGGGGGCCGGTTCTATTGTGTGTATGGTAGCCTGAAGTGCAAAGTGAATAAATAGTGCTTGATGGACTTTCTGAATTGGGTGATATCCCCGATTGATCTGATGTTGGGAGGTAGTTTGTTCCAGCACTTGGGAGCATAGGACACAAAAGCTCTGTTTATAGTTTGTTGTGTCCATTTTGTGGAGATACTAGGAGTAACTAGTGTGTTTTCTGCTACTAGTCTCCTGGGTCTGTTGTTTGGTGTGTGGGTGAGGAGATTTGAGATCGATGCAGGAGATAATTTATTAATAGCTTTGAATGTGATGAGGAGAGTTTTGTATATTATTCTGCAGTTTATCGGAAGCCAGTGTAGATCGATCAGTATTGGTGTTATATGATCTCTTTTAGAAGCTCCAGATAAGATGCAGGCTGCCGCGTTCATCGCCAGTTGAAGTGGATTTAGTGTGTTCTTGGGGAGGCCATGAAGGATGATATTCACATAGTCGAAGTGCGGTGTGACTATTGCTTGGAAAATTGTACGGAAGTCCTTGGTCTCCATCATTGGTTTCAGGTGGCGCAGTGTTTTTATTTTGTAGTAAATTGACCTTACTGTGTTTTTTATGTGCTCTTTAAGATTGAGTTGTTGATCGAGTATCACACCGAGGTACTTTATGGAGGCCTTGATTGGGAGTTCTGCATCTCTTACTATGAGGGTTGTTGGTGGAGAAAATTGCTTGTTTCTTGTGGCTATGAGTACTTCGGTTTTCTTGAAGTTTATTTTCATGTTCTGATTGAGGAGCCAGTCGGTTATTGCATTGAAACAGTTGATTAGTGGAGAGTAGTCAGGATTTGATATATTGATCGGTGTGAATATTAGCACGTCATCTGTGTATAATAGGCAAGATATACCGAAGTCTCTGGTGATTTGGCAGATTGGCTGCATGTATATATTAAAAAGCAACACAGATAGAGATGAGCCTTGAGGTACTCCCTGTTTCTGTTTGAAGGGTTCAGATGTAATGTTGCCTGTACGGATCTGTTGCCAGCGCTCATCTAAGTAAGATTTGCACCAGTTCCAGGCTTGGTTACGGATGCCTTTTTCGTGAAGTCTAGGTAGCATAATCTTATGGTCAACTGAGTCGAATGCCGCTGATATGTCCAGAAAAATCATTGCAATGGCCATGTGAATGTTGTCAATCCCACAAATGAGTTTGTTAAGTAGTGAAGTCATGAGTGTTTCTGTTCCGTGAGCTTCTCGGAATCCGTGTTGGCATGGGTCCAACGGGGCTGCTGTGTTGATGTGGTGTTGGATTTGCCTCTGAGTTTCCTTTTCAAGTATCTTGGCTAGATAGGGAATACTGGAAATTGGGCGGTAAGACTCTTCCTTCGTTGGGTCCATCTGGTTGTTTTTTAGCAGAGGGCGAATTGATGTTTGTTTAAGGGCAGTAGGGAAAATCCCAGTTAGATAGGAGATATTCGCGATCTTAGCTATGTAAGGGCTAAGCTCAGCGCGTAAGGTTTTGATCCAGTGTGCTGGACATGGGTCATTTGGTGCCGTGGTGGTGTTAATGGTGGCGATGATATCTTCGATGGTTTTTCTTGATGGAGGTGAAAATTTATCGAGTGAGCCTTGAGCTTGCGGGAGTTGGATTAGTATTTGTGATGATATTGTGTTCGCCTTGACCATTTTGGATTGGATGAAGTTAGCATATAGTTGTGGTTGTATGGATTCTTGATGCGGTGGCGATGGTTCTTTGGTTAATGTTTTTACTAAATTGAAGAGATCATGTGGTCTGTTTAGTGTTTTGCTGAGAAGATTGGAGTGGAATTCTTTCCTTGTAGTCCAAGATAGTTCGCGATGCTTTTTGAGATGAGTGAGATACTCTTCTTGTACCTGGCTGTTGTGGGTGTGTCTCCATTTTCTTTCTAACTTCCTCAGTTGGAGTAGAGATGTACGTAGTTCTGGAGAGAACCAAAGGGCATCCTGTTTTTTCTTGGAGCGATTCCTGGGTGGGAGTTTCTTGTTCATGCTTGGTTGATGGGCATACTGATGGAGAGTGTCATTCCAGTTAGAGATCAATTTTGCTTATTTTTCGCAGGCTCTTAAAGCTGCTTTGCAGGACTTGGCATTTGATAAATCTGTGTTAATACAGTCTGTAGATGATTTACTTATTTGCTCTCCTTGTTATGATGCTTGTGTTGCTGATACTGTGTTAACTCTTGTACATATCTCTCATCTGGGATTGAAAGTTAATCAGTCTAAGTTGCAATTTTCTTTGCCACAAGTGATATTTCTTGGTGTATGTCTCTCCTCAGCTGGACGCTCTATTACTGCTCAGCGGATTGGTCCTATTATGTCTATGCCTTTTCCTGCTACTGTGCCTTTAATACGCCGCTTTTTAGGACTTTTAATATTTTGCCGCCAGTGGATTCCTGACTTTGCTGAACTTGCTGCTCCACTGTATGCCCTTCTTGGCCGTGAGGCTCCTGAGGGTATTATAGTTCCTACTGAAGTTCAGCATAATGCTTTCCACTCTCTGTGACAAGCTCTACTGACTTCCCTCTGTCTTTCTTCTGTCTTTCTGTCTCTATGTGGCTACATCCACATCTGCTGCTGTGTGTGTTTTGGCACAACGCTTTCCTACTGGATTGAAGCCCTTAGGCTATTTTTCCCAAGCCTTTGATCCTGTCGTTTCTGGCATGCCGCCATGTTTCTGATCTTTGGCTGCTGTAGTGTTTGTTATACAAACTACAGACTTTCTTGTTCTCCAACATGAATTATATGTGTACACTTCTCATTCAGTTGCTCGTCTGTTGCATTTGGCTAAAACCCAGCCTCTGTCCAGCTCTCATTTATTGTTATTTGATTTGGCTATTTGCCAAGCACATGTCACTTTACATGAGGTCTCACTGTTACAGCCAGCTCAAATCCTGGCTTCGTTAGATCCACTGTTACACCTGTCTGATCCTGATGGAACTCATGATTGTCTCTCCTCTGTAACAGCCTATTCAAAGGCTAGGCCTGATCTGTCTTCTGTCCCTTTGTCCAGCCCTGACTGGGTTCTGTTTACTGATGGTTCTGCTTTCCGTGATGAGCAAGGGAATTTACTTGTTGGCTATGCTGTTATTACTGTTGATACTGTAATAGAGGCAGGAGCCTTGCCATTTGCTAGTGCCCAGTTGGCAGAAGTGTTTGCCCTTATTCGAGCCTTGGAAATGTCTACGCATTTGGTTGTGAATATCCATAGTGACAGCGCGTATGCACTTGGGGTTCTATGGGATTTTGGGAGCATTTGGGCTCAACGTGGATTTTTGACAGCTGCTCATAAGCCTATTAAGCATGCCCGCTACATTGAACGCTTGCTTGCTGCAGTGCTTAAACCAGCTCAGGTGGCTATGTTGAAATGTAAAGGACATGATCTTACTGGTTTTGTGGTGTCACAAGGCAATCAGTTTGTGGATCAAGCTGCAGCGGTGGGGCCTGCGTCTCCGTCACATCCCTTATTAACTCTTTGTTCACCTGCAGCTTCTACTTCTGGCTCATTATCATTGGACTTGATGCATTCTCATCAGGACTCAGCTGACTTCACCGAAAAGCAAGAATGGCTATCTTGGGGAGCATCACCCGATGGTACTGGACTATGGAAAAAGGACCAATTATTTATATGTCCTAAATCATTATTTTATCCTGTTGCTTTGTTCTTACATCATAAGTTGCATTTAAGTGTTCCGGCTATGACAAATGCTTTTGCTCAGTTGTGGTATAATCCTGCATTTGCTTCTGCTGCTCATACTGTGTATGTTTCTTGTCTCCCGTGTCTACAAGCAGGAAAGTCTGGATGCACTCTTCGCGCATTACCTTCTCCATCCTTGCCTAGGCCTCAAGGACCCTTCCTCTTCCTGCAAATGGACTTTACTGATCTGCCTTGTGCCAAGGGGGGAAGGAAGCACCTTTTGGTTTTTACCTGCTTTTACTCAGGATGGCCTGAAGCCTATCCAACTAATTCGTTGTCTGCTGCTACAGTTTTGAAGTGTTTGCTTACCCAGTTTATTCCATTATGGGGAGTGCCCCTGGTTTTGTCTTCCGATCAAGGCCCAGCTTTTACGGCAGAAGTTTGGAAAGGCATAACTGCATTTTTTGGCCTTCATCAGCAACTTCATCCTCCGTATCATCCGCAAAGCTCTGGCCAAGTGGAACGGATGAATCGGACGCTGAAGGCTCTCCTCTGGTCCCTAACTCATGATTGGAGTCGGGATTAGGTGGAAGCTCTGCCATATTTTCAATTCGCAATTCTCCTCAACG
Organism: Ichthyophis bannanicus; assembly: GCA_033557465.1. NCBI lineage: Eukaryota > Metazoa > Chordata > Amphibia > Gymnophiona > Ichthyophiidae > Ichthyophis > Ichthyophis bannanicus. The sequence continues at coordinate 260,394,359 of CM066044.1, forward strand.
AACTCAACAAGGCCTTACCCCTTATGAAATTGTGACCAGACGTCCGGCAACAACTCCAGCCCATGTTATAGTTCCACCAGATCAATTGCCCGATCCCCAACTGCTGCACAGCGACTTATTATCCTATTGTAAATATTTGTACCAAACGCTGGTATCTCCTTCCTTTTTGCAGCTTACTAAGCAGGGTGCTCAAGCATCACGACCACCTCCAGAAGTGGAACCTGGAGACTGGGTGCTTATCAAGGATCCGGCACCGAAGTCTGCGCTGGCAGCGAGATTTCTGGGACCATTCCAAGTGTTGCTGGTGGGATATTCAGCATTGAAAGTGAAAGGACGGAAAACCTGGATACATTTGGATCAGTGCAAGAAAGCACTGTCATCTGGATGAGACAACTTCCCTGTACACAGCCTAGGCCAGACCCAGAGGAATTTGAGATTGAACTGGACTCACTTCCTCCGATTTTATCTCCACTTAACCAAGAAAGTGGGTGTGAAGTTGTTGGACAGTTACAGCCCACTTCAGACTTGTCCACGGAGAGTTGGTTAATATGTATGCTTTCAGTAGCATTGGCACTGTTTTTGTGTTTTTTAATCTGGTGTGTGGGAGCTCTCTCCCACGAGTAGGAGGTGTGGAGGCTTTCGTAAAAAGGCTATTAGAATTAAGTAAACCAACGGTAGGGCCTAAACAGGCAATAGTAGATTAATTGCTCCGAACCTTCAACCTTGCCCCTACTCCTTCAGTGGTCCAAGATCATACTGTCCCTGATCATACAGTCCCGGAGTATGATCCGCATGCTGCTTGGGCAAAACATGGTGGGTTCTATAATGTGTTCCATTCTCATATTTACTCCTTAATTCAGTGTTTTAACATTTCCAATTGCACAGTGTGCTTACCTCACCCAGCAGCTACGCAGTTTGGATTTTTGCCTAGACCCCGACCTCTCTCTGCAAGAATTAAAGAAGTTGTCTATGAATGAAACATTATTCAATCTTACTGTAACATGGCCAGACGTAGCAACCTTTGCTCCAAGAATTATCAGTCCTTGGCCAGTAATCAACCCTCCTATTTGTTTTCAGCGAGAGGGAGCTCATCCTGTAGGGGAAACCCCCCTATCTAGTTGTCAGATTGTTATGACTAATAATCATGTGCATTTAGTAATGGACCATCCCACAGTGAGTTCTGTACAAGCCCAATCTAATCTGAGGGTTGTTACTGTTCTCACTAATCCTAAAACTCGTTTTGACCAGTATGAATTACAGTATTATGACCAGGATGGGCTACCAACATATGGGAAGTACAGATTGCAGAAAAGCAAAGATGGTTCAGGATATGGCTTTGTTGATAACTATCTATATCCCTATTTAGGATACTATCACCCATGGTTAAGGGATATTTGGCCTGGAACTGAAGTTCTGCTTACAGAACCTAAAGATTACAAAATTTGGCCTGATGGACTACTTGCCTTGGTGGGTCATTACTTTGTGTGTGGAACTTTAGCCTATGTCCGGTTGCCTGATGATTGGTCTGGCAATTGCTACATAGCTACCCTTGACCTGCCATGGAAACTGGTCCCTTATGAAGCTTTACTTGGAGTGCCTTCAAGCCGTCATCGCAGAGCTGCAGATGACTATAGTGCAGATATACGTGCAGCAAGAAAATTGCTAGATGATAATACTATGCTCACTCAACAAGAAGTAAGCACCTTCACTGGAACAGTTTGGCTTAGTACCTTTGGTGCCATACGTCCTACAGCACGGTATGGTGAACAATTATTGCGAATCTATGCTCTAATAGAAGTAACAGCTCAGGATTTGACTGATGCTCTCACAGTCATGCAAGGTACTGTAGACAAACTAACTGCTTACTCTGCCCAAAACAGAATGGCCTTGGATTTATTAGCCAAGGAAGGCGGAATTTGTGGGGTTGTACATGGTCATTGCTGTACTCTTGTTGATTCTCAGAGCAAGGTGGTCTCTGGTATCTTAGATCAGGTGAGAAAAGAAACTAATTTCTCCAAAGATAATATTGAAGGAACTTCTGATTCTGTGTGGCCCTGGTTTGAAAATATGTGGAGTGGCTTGTCAGGTCCCATAAAGACCTTACTGATGGGCCTTTTTGGCTTCCTAGTAGCCCTCCTACTCCTAGGAATATGCCTTGCCTGTTTTATGAAGTGTTGTGCTTCATATAAGGCTAAGACCACAAATACCATTGCAGTCCTTACATTATGAAGTGCTCCCCGTACTAGAAATTTGCTCCATGAAATGCCCTTTTATGAAGAATGTGGTTCTGAGCAGAACCAAAGGGAGGACTGTGGAAAAGGGCACCTCAACCCAGACTCTAAAACTATAAAAGAAATTGAGTTATCATATAATAAAATAACCTATACAACTATGGATCACCCTGTCTATGGCAATTTGGATTTAGACATGGACAGTGACAGTGAATCTACATATGGAATACTGGACATAGGTACTAGCAGTGAATCTACAGAAAATCACGAAACAGGACTGTAAAGTTAGCTAGCTATAGGTGAAACATATGCTTATTGGAATTCACAACTAAACTGCAATATTAGAGTTTTTCTCTGCTAGATTGTTCTTCTGTACTGTTAGAATTGCATCAGAAAATTAGCTAACAGACCTGTGTACACAGTTATTGGGTCACAGGCCAGCTTCTCTAAAAATCAATGGTTACAAATAGTGCTTCCCCTTTATCTCTGCAAGATTGGTTGAAGAGTAGTAACTAGGTCAGCATGAACTTTAGAGAACCAGACCTTAGGTCAACATATAACTGGAAATTGAACAAAGCTTTAATAAATAACAGAAATTCAGCAAATATTACAAGAGTAACTAATCAGCTTTTACTTCATGGAAAAATTACAGCGACACCCGCTGTGTCTAGTGAATATAGTCATAACCTTGTAACTTCTGCTTTCACATGTTGCTTGGCAAAGATATCAGCAGATTCTATTTCAGACTTGTACTTTTATAATATGAATATCACCAGATGTTAATTAAAAATTAACTGTGTCAGCTGATACGTCTCAATAAAAGCTGGAACTCTGGCTGAGAAATCTTTGAAGGAATTCAGATGGAAAGGCCTACTTTTGGCGCCCTGATCCTTCCTTACAGAGCTCTGGAATAATAATTAAATAATTGTGTCTCTTGTTCTTTTCCTTCCTGTTAGAAGGTTTCAGATAATTAACTATAAGAATCCAGGTTCACTGAAGGAGGGCAGGCCCTGAGAGAAAGGGTTCAACAGTAGCTAAACAGGTAGAAAAGGTGACAGCAAAAGCTAGAAGGATGCTTGGGTGCATACGGAGAGGAATGGCTAGCAGAAAAAAGGAGGTGAAAGTGCCTCTGTATAAGTCTTTGGTGCGACCTCTCGTAGTGTGCAATTCTGGAGACCGCACCTTCAAAAGGATATAAACAGGCTGGAGTCAGTACAGAGTGTGTCTACTGAAATGGTTAGTGGTCTTCATTATAAAGCATATGAGGACAGACTTAAGGATCTTAATATGTACACCTTGGAGGAAAGGCGGGATAGAGGTGATATGATTGAGATGTTTAAATACTTCCGTTGCATAAATGCACAGGGGGAGAGCCTCTTTCAGTTGAAAACAAGTTCTGCTACGAGGGGACATGGAATGAGGGTGATAGATTCAGGAGTGATATGCAGAAATATTTCTTTACGGAAAGAGTGGTGGATCCGTGGAATAGTCTCACAGTGGAGGTAATAGAGGTGAGGATAGTATCTGAATTCAGAAAAACAGGGAACAAACACAGAGGATCTCTAAAGGAAAAAAGGGGACTGCTGTAGTTGTTGATATGCAAGGACAGACTAGATAGACCATGTGGTCTTTTTCTGTCATCATTTTTCTATGTTTCTAAGATACGACAACCAGAATTGCACACAATATTCAAGATGCGGTCGCACCACGGAATGATACATAGTATCATAGTAAATGACGGCAGATAAAGACCAGTATGGTCCATCTAGTCTGCCCAGTTTATTTTGCTTTTATCCTGTTGTAAAGGGATCCACTGTGTCTGTCCCATACCATATTGAATTCCATCACCGTGTTTGCCCCCACCACTTCCATCAGGAGGGCATTCCAAGCATCCACCACCCTTTCAGTGAAGTAGTATTTCCTGACATTTCCTTTCAGTTTACCCCCTTGCAGCTTCATGTTATGCCCTCTAGTTTTGCAGCATCCCCGTCTTTGGAAGAGATTTGTTTGTTTGTTCATTATTTCTCTTTAAGTATTTAAAGGTCTGAATCATATCTCCCCTATCCCTCCTCTCCTCCAAAGTGTACATATTTAGGTCTTGAAGTCTTTTTCTCATAAGGCTTCTGACCAAGGCTCCAAATCATTTTGGTCGCCTTCCTTTGAACAGTTCCCATTCTTTTTACATCCTTTGCAAAATACGGTCTCCAAAACTGAACACAGCATTCCAAGTGAGGCCTCACCAGTGACTTATACAGTGGCATTAGTACCTCTTCCTTTCTGCTGGTAATTCCTCTTCGTATGCATCCCAACATCCTCCTGGCTTTTGCCACCGCCTTGTCGCACTGTTTTGCCACCTTGAGATCTACAGAAATAATCACACCAAGGTCTTTCTCCTGATCAGTGCACTCCAACCTCTCGCCCCCTATCGCGTACATTTCCCTTGGATTTCTGCTACCCAAGTGCATAACCCTGCATTTCTTTGCATTAAATCTTAATTGCCAAGCATTAGACCATTCTTCCAGCTTTTGTACAAGCATTGTGGAACTTGTGTCTCTTGGGGAAACTGCTAGGTACATATGACCTAGATTGGCCACTGTTGGAAACAGAATACTGGGCTTGATGGACTTTGGTCTGACCCAGTATGGCATATCTTATGTTCTTATGTTATGTAGATCTTTCCTCATGTTCATCACTCCCTCGGGGGAGTCCACTCTCTTGCAAATTTTCGTGTCATCTGCAAAAAGACAGACCTTTCCATTCAGTCTTTCAGCCATATCACTCAAATACATTGAACAGTGCTGGGCCCAGGACCAAACCCTGGGGCACCCCACTAATAACCTTCCTTTCATCCGAGTGAGCTCCATTTACCATCACCTTCTGTCGTCTGTCAGTCAACCAATTTCTGATCCAGTTTACCACCTTGGGACCCATCCCCAAGCTACTGAGTTTATTGATAAGCCTCCTATGAGGGACAGTATCAAAGGTTTTGCTGAAATCCAGGTAGATGATATCCATCGCATGCCCCTGATCTAGTTCTCTGGTCACCCAGTCAAAGAACTCAATCAGATTTGTTTGGCAAGATCGTCCTTCGGTAAAACCATGTTGCGTCAGATCTTGCAACCTGTTGTTTTTGAGAAAGTTCACAATTCGCTCTTTCAGGAGCGCCTCCATTACTTTTCCTGCCACCGAGGTAAGGCTCACGGGCCTGTAGTTTGACACTTCTTCCCTGTCACCACTTTTGTGTAGAGGTACGACGTCAGCCATTCTCCAGTCTTGAGGAACCTCTCTTGTTTCCAAGAATCTGTTGAAAACATCCTTTAACGGCCCTGCAAGTACCTCTCTGAGCTCTTTTAGTATCCTGAGATGTATCCCATCCGGTCCCATGGCCTTGTCCACTTTAAATTTTGAAAGTTGTTCTAACACCTCATCTTCTGTGAATGGTGTGGTATCTACTTCATTTCCATTTTTATATTTGGGAGTCACAGGTGGTCCTTCTCCAGGATTTTCTTTAGTAAAAATGGAGCAGAAGTATTTGTTTAGCAATTTTGCCTTTTCAATGTCACTTTCAACGAGTCCATTCCCAGCACTTCTGAGTCCTGCAATTCCACCTCTGATCTTCTTCCTTTCCCGAATATACCTGAAGAAAGTTTTGTCGCCACACTTCACATCTTTAGCCATCTTTTCCTCTGCCTTTGATTTTGCTATCCTTATTTCTCTTTTAGTCTCTGAGTTTGATCCTGTATTCATTTGTTCATTCATTCCACTGTTTGCAAGCTTTTGAATTTTGCGAAAGCTGTGTTTTTTGCCTTTTTGAAGTTTAGGACTTTGAGCTTGCTATGACTGGACTGCACCATGGCTTTTATCTCGAACCACACCGTGTGATGATCGATGTTGCTCACATGAGCGCCCACCTGGACATTTGACATGCTATCACCGTTGGTGAGCACTAAATCCAGCGTTGAGCTTTCCCTGGTTGGTTCCATCACCATTTGTCTAAGTAACACATCCTGGAGAGCATCCGCAATTGTTTTGCTTCTTTCTAGATTTGTAGAAGGAGTTATCCAATCCACATTGGGTAGATTAAAGTCACCCAATATGATTGTTTCCCCCTTTGTGGCTATCTTGGCAATATCTATAATCAATTTGTTATCTCTCTCTTCAATTTGAGTTGGAGGTCTGTAGACTACAGCAGTATGGATGACAGTGCCATATCCTCTTTCCAACATGATCCACAGCGCTTCTTCTTTTCCCCATGCCCCCTGCATTTCAGTAACTTTAATATTGCTCTTGACATACAAGGCCACTCCTCCTCCTCCTCCTTTTCCATTTACTCTGTCTCTTCTGAATAGATTATAGCCAGTTATGGCTATATCCCAATCATGCAATTTATTAAACCATGTTTCTGTAATGGCCACAATGTCCAAGTCCATTTCCATCATTAAGGCTTCCAGGTCTGGAACTTTGTTGGCTAAGCTTCGAGCATTTGTGCTCATTGCTTTCCAGCATTTAACTGGCTTGTGTGCATTTTGCATTGATTTTGCTCTGCCCACTTCTTCCCACTTGTTTTTGATGTGTGGTTTAAAAGTGTGGCTGTTTCTGATGTTTTTCTGCTTTTGCAGGGAGTAACGTCCAGAACTTGACCTTCCCCATCTGTCACCCCCTTTTTCTAGTTTAAATGCATATCTACATACTTCCTGAATTTTTCACTTAGGATTCTTTTCCCTGCAACAGAGAGATGTAGTCCATCAGCACAGTATAGCCTCTTGTTGGTCGATCTGTTTCCCCAGTCAGGGCCGGCCCGTCCATTGAGCAAGAATGTTCTTTGCACAGGGCCCCGCGTTTCAGGGGGCCCCGCGCAAAGAACATTCTGCTTTTTTTTTAAAATTATATTAAAAAAAAAAAAAAGCTGGCTCTGGCTGCTGCCGCGGCCTCCGCGGCAAAATGGAGTGTCCCGCGAGGCCCCCCTCTCCTCGCTGAGCCTCTCTGCAAGGGCTTTCAGATTCGCGAAGGGAGAGTGTCTGTCTCCCTCGCGTCTCTGTTAAGCCCGCAGGGGCTAATGGGAAATTTCCCATCTGCCCCTTTAGACGCGAGGGGCTGATGGGAAATTTCCCATTAGCCCCTGCGGGCTTAACAGAGACGCAAGGGAGACACTCTCCCTTCGCGAATCTGAAAGCCCTTGCAGAGAGGCTCAGCGCGGAGAGGGGGCCCCGCGGGACACTCAATTCTGCTGCTGCCACGGTGGCAGCGGCAGCAGCCAGAGCCAGGTTGTTGTTTTTAATTTTAAATTTGCCATAAGCCGATATGGGGGGGGGGGTGTTAAGACTGGGACTGGGCTGGGCTGGGCTGGGGGGGGGGCTGTTAAGAATGGGGCTGGGCTGGGCTGGGGGGGTGTTAAGACTGGTGCTGGGGCTGGGCTGGGCTGGGGGGGTGTTAAGACTGGTGCTGGGCTGGGCTGGGCTGGGGGGGTGTTAAGACTGGGCTGGGCTGGGCTGGGCTGGGGGGGTGTTAAGACTGGGGCTGGCTGGGCTGGGCTGGGGGTGTTAAGACTGGGGCTGGGCTGGGCGGGGCTGGGGGGTGTTAAGACTGGTAATGGGCTGGGCTGGGCTGGGGGGGTGTTAAGACTGGTAATGGGCTGTGGGCTGATGGGGGCTGTCTGGAAATGGGGTGGGGGGTTAAGACTGGTAATGGGCTGGGGGGGGGCAAGGACAGATAATGGGCTGGGGGGCTAGGACTGGTAATGGGCTGTGAGCTGTTGGGGGGGTTAGAACTGGTAATGGGCTATGGGGGGGTTAAGACTGGTAATGGGCTGTGGGCTGATGGGGGCTGTCTGGAAAGGGGGTGGGGGGTTAAGACTGGTAATGGGCTGGGGGGGGGGCTAGGACAGATAATGGGCTGGGGGGCTAGGACTGGTAATGGGCTGTGAGCTGTTGGGGGGTTAGAACTGGTAATGGGCTGATGGGGGGGTTTAAGACTGGTAATGGGCTGTGGGCTGATGGGGGCTGTCTGGAAATGGGGTGATGGGGGGTTAGGACTGGTAATGGGCTGGGGGGGTTAAGACTGGTAATGGGCTGTGGGCTGATGGGGGCTGTCTGGAAATGGGGTGATGGGGGTTAGGACTGGTAATGGGCTGGGGGGGTTAGGACTGGTAATGGGCTGGGGGGGTTTAAGACTGGTAATGGGCTGTGGGCTGATGGGGGCTGTCTGGAAATGGGGTGATGGGGTGTTAGGGCTTGCAATGGCTGGTGGGGGGGTTAAGACTGATAATTGGCTGTGGGCTGATGGGGGCTGTCTGGAAATAGGGTGATGGGGGGTTAGGACTGGTAATGGGGTGATGGGGGGTTAGGACTGATAATGGGCTATGGGGGGGGCTAGGACAGGCTGATGGGGAGTGGTTAGGACTTGAGGTGGGCTGTTGTGGTTCGGACTGGTAATGGGCTGTGGGCTGATGGGGAAGGGGGCTAGGACTGGCAGTGGGCTATGGGGGGCTGACTGGAAATGGGCTGATGGGGTTAAGACTGGAAGTGGGCTGATGGGGGGTTAGGACTGGTAATGGGTTATAGGGGGTCTTAAACTGAAAATGGGGTGATGGGGGGTTAGGACTGGAAGTGGGTTGATGGGGGGCTAGGACTGGTACTGGAAACGTGCTGTTGGGGGGAGCTAAGATTGGAAATGGGCTGTGGTGGGGGCTTGAATTGAAATGGACTCATGGAGGGGCTAGAACTGGAAGTAGGCTCATGGGGGGGCTTGGACTGGAATTGGGCTGAGTGGAGGGGAGCTAGGATTTGACATGGGCTGATGGTGGGGCTAGGAAATGACTAGAAATGGGCTGATGGGGGGCTAGGACTGGAAATGAGCTGATGAAGGGACTCAGACTGAAAATGGATGGGGGAGCTAGGACAGGAAATGGGTTGATGGGGTGTAGGACTGGAAATGGGCTGATGCAGGGACTAGAAGGGAATGGATGCTGGGTGAGACTGGAAGTAGAAGGGAGCTGATGTTGGGGGAGGATTAGAATGGGATGGGGCTGGGAGAGTAAAATGGAGAGGGGAAAAATATTTTGTGTGGGAGGGATGAAAAATCTACAATTGGCCGGTTATTGGGAGAGTAAGTGGGGATTGAGGATGGAGGGGTAAAATTTGTGTGGATGAAATAGGAATGAGGAAAGAGCAAAAAGGAAAGATTAGTATGTTAAAGCAGATGTAGAGAGAGAATGGAAAAAAAAACTAGAAGAGAGAAGAAAGAACAAATGGACAGCAGACGATGGAGAGTTAGCAGAAAACATGAAGAAACCAGAAGAAAGTGGCTGGAGCAATTGCAACTGAAAAAAAATGCACAAAAGGTAGAAAGATATCTCTTTATTTTGAATTTATTAACTGGAATATGAAAGCTCTGGGAAATGTGCATCATTAACGTCTGCGCTTTGTTTGGTACTAGAGGAAATTAATTTATAGTTTTATTTCTACAGTGTTGTTGTACATTCCAAGTTTGGCTTTTGGGGTTCCCAGTTTAATTATTGCCTTCCTGTTTCTAAATTGTGATTCCTTGTTTGGTGATGGTCTATGTTCTGCATGTGTAACTGAGCTGAGGTATTCTGTTTATGTAATTCCTATTTGGCATTGCCACTTGTTCTCTTTCCCCAGTATTCTCTGAAATGTATTGGTTTAATATTTGCAGTGTTGCCTTTTGATAGGTAGGGTATGGTGGCTTTGTGAGTCCTGGTAATGCTGTCAGGATATGGCGGGTTTGCTATGGGTTCTAAATGGGCAGCGTTTGTAGTAGTTCCTAATGTGCCTGGCGGTTGGCACTGGATTATAGTAATGTAGAAATCTTTTAGTCTTTCTTTATCCATACCCTCATTAAGAGACATGTTTACTAAAAGTTAGTGTATGGTAACATTATGCAAATATGTATGCAAATAAGGCCACTTATGCAAATGAGGCCCCGCACCGAGTCTCCGCACCCCCCTTGGGCCGCCCCTGTCCCCAGTCACCTATAAATCTGAATCCTTCCTCTTTGCACCAGGTTTGGAGCCATGTGTTAAAGCTGTTTATGCGATTTAGCCTTTCTTCCCCCTTACCAAGAACAGGTAGAACGTCTGAGAATGCTACAGTGTTAACAATGGGCTTTAGTTTCTCCCCTAGAATTTGAAAGTCCCTTTGAACTGTAGTGGCACTGTTTCTAGCCAGGTCATTTGTACCCAAGTGGAAGACATCAATTTTGGAGTGCTTGCTATCAGCCCTAATGACATCAACAATTTGTTTTGTATTCTTGCTAGCTGAAGAGCCTGGGAGGCAATTGACTAACTTCTCTCCTTTGAACTGTGTTCCCAAGTTGGTGCCAGTGATGATGGAATCACCAAGTAGTAGTAGTTTTCTGTTCTTAGAGTTTTTCTTTGTATTTGGTGCTTTATCAAGAGATTGGGCATTGACTGGCTCATTTAAGGGCCCTACAGCTTCCCTGGATTGGGCATCCTCATTAACCAAAGCAGAGAAGGCATTTTGCAGTGATATCTCATGATGTACAGGATGCTTCTGCATTACAGGACGCAATCTACCAGAGCCCACTGTGATCCATTTGTTCCTGGGGTGTTTGATTCTTTGTGGGTGCAGTGGTGGACTTTGTTCAATTTGTATCCTGGAAGAGGTGCGTGTAATCAAACTCTGGAATTTGTTACCGGAGGATGTAGTAAAGGCTGTTAGTGTAGCTGGGTTTAAAAAAAAATGTTTGGACAAGTTCCTGGAGGAAAGGTCCATAAACCATTATTAAAAAGGGACCCAGGATATCAATGCTTGACCCAATACAAACATTGTGGAACCTGTGTCTCTTGGGGATACTGCTAGGTACGTATGACCTAGATTGGCCACTGTTGGAAACAGGATACTGGGCTTGATGGACCTTGGTCTGACCCAGTATGGCATATCTTATGTTCCTATGTTTCATTGCAGCCAGTTCCTCCCTCAGTAGAGTCAATTCTTTATGCATGGCAGCTAGGTCTTCCCTTAGTAGAGTCAATTCTTTATGCATGGTAGATGACTTGAGGCACATAGGACAAGCTCCTAGGCTCCAAATGATTTGTCTTGGAATGAAAGTACCACTGTTTTTGCACTGAATACATGATATGCTGATTAAGCAAAGAGGAAGAAGAAGAAGAAGAAAAAGTGGGTGTAACTCAAATTAAAAAGGATAGTTGGCAACATATGTGGCCACTATATAGGCAATGCTGCCCCTGGGGTGGGTGGGGTGAGGGGTAAGGTGGGTGGGAACCTAAATGTCCCTGGCCAATAGGGTTTACCTGAACTGTGGGCACACTCAGATATCTGATTTTAGGCTACACAAGGAAAGAGGCAGGTAGAATATCCCCAGCTTATTGTATAACCAACAGTTAAAATCTATATTAGCAATCTCCCCAAATCTTAAAGTCAAACCAACAGTTAAATTCAAGAAACCAGCAGAGATTAGGTTTAAAATTGTAAGCTTAGCTGTGTGCAGGTTCACGCTGGCTATTCAGTCTAGCTCTGACCGGTATGTGAGGCCAGGTGTAAGATGATCTAAATTAGCCCCTCCCCTTCCTCCCCGATTCCACCAACGATCAGCTGTTCGAACGGCTTGAAGACAGCCGTTGCCAGCAGCTTCAGTGAGGCAGCGGCGTCGACGGGGGTGAGAGCGGGAGCTCCCCCTTCCTCCCCGATTCCACCAACGATCAGCTGTTTGAAAGGCATCTGCCAATCACATCGGGGCAGCAACGGATTTAAAGGACGCCATTAGGTCCGTGGGGTATCAAGGAAATGGCTGTTCTATGTTGATTCTGTTTGTTGTTTTGCTTTGTGTAGTCAATTATAATGTAAGGTATGTATGTATGTATTTCCCTATGTATGTGTCTATGTTCTGACAATCTGATGCTTGTTTCCCTACCTTTTTGTGTAACTTGTGCTGTATTAACCGCTTTGATTTAAGGAAAAGGTGGGATACAAAACTTGTAATGTAATCTCTGTTGTACATGTGTCATGTATTGAAATGTATTGTATTGTACTGTGGCCGCTTTGATTGAAGGATAAGGCGGGATATAAAACATGTTAAATAAATAAATAAATAAATAAACCTGGAGCACAATGATTCAACAACAAAGAAAAAACCTTTGAATCTCTATCTATCTGCCTCCTGTGTAAAAGATCTCTGATACCTTTGCTACTAACATAATCTGTCCCCTGCAATGTAAGTATTTCTATTCCAAGTAGCTGACTATCAGAGGTGTCCCTGGCCAGTAGGGTTTACCTGAACCGTGGGCATACTCAGGTATCTGATTTTAGGCTACACAAGGAAAGAGGCAGGTAGAATATCCCCAGCTTATTGTATAACCAACAGTTAAAATCTATATTAGCAATCTCCCCAAATCTTAAAGTCTAACCAACAGTTAAATTCAGAGGCATTATAATATCCTTTGTTTTATTTTCCATTCCTTTCCTTATGATTCCTAGCATTCTATTTGCTTTCTTGGCCGCCGCTGCACACTAGGCAGAGGATTTCAATATGTTATCCATGATGATGCCTAAATCTTTTTCCTGGGTGGTGGTTCCTAATATGGAACCTTGCATTGTGTAACCATAGTTTGGGTTGTTCTTTCCTAGGTGCATAACTTTGCACTTGTCTACATTAAATTTCATCTGCCATTTCAAAATCTAGTCTTCCAATTTATCAATGTCTTCTTGAAATTTTTCACAATCCTCTTGGTTTTTAACAACTTTGGATAATTTTTTGTCATCTGCAAATTTGATTTCCAAACTCGTTATTCCCATTTCTAGGTCATTTACGAATATGTTAAAAAGCAGCAGACACAGCACAGATCCCTGGGGTACCCACTATCCACCTTTCTCCATTTGGAAAATTGGCAATTTAGCCCTACCCTCTGCTTTCTTGATCCACAATAGTACACTGCCTCCTATCCCATGACTTTTTAATTTTGCCAAGAGTCTCTCATGAGGGACCTTTTCAAAGGCTTTCTGAAAATCCAACTCACCTTTGTCTACCTGTTTATTCACGCCTTCAAAATAACATATTAGTAAGACAAGACTTTGCTTGGCTAAAGCCATGTTGGCTATCTACTTGTTCAGTAATGTTTTTCTTTATAATGTTTTCTACCATATTTCTCAGTACTGACATCAGGTTCACCAATTCGTAGTTTCTAGATCACCCCTGGAACCCTTTTTAAAAATTGGCGTTATACTGCCATCCTCCAATCTTCAAGTATTACAGATGATTTTAATGATGGTTCACAGATTAATAGTAGGTCTGCAATCTCATATATTTAAGTCCTTTCAACACTCTTGGATGTATACCATCTGGTCCAGGTGATTTGCTACTCTTCAGTTTATCAAATAGTTGTAATACATCTTCCCAGTTTATCAATATTTCTTTAAAACCTCTGTGGTATCACCTTTAAATACCATTTCAGTCATAGGTAACGTCCCTATATTTACCTCAGTAAAGACCAAAGCAAAGAATTCATTCAGTCTCTCCACTATGACCTTGTCCCATCTTAATGCCTCTTTTACCACTCTATCGTCTAATGGTCCAACTGACTCTCTCACAGGTTTTTTGCTATGAATGTACTTGAAAAATTCTTTATTATGCATTTTTGCTTCCATAGCAAGCTTCTTCTCAAATTTTAGAGCAGCTTTTAAACTAGATATTAGGGGAAAGCCGACAGTCGCCCAAGAGCGGATGGTTCGGAAGAATGTATCTTTGAAGGATACTACCAAAAGCAGAGAGGTTCCACAAAAGAGTAAAATAGCCCAAATGCCCTCAAGTATGGAGCAGACAGAGCTTAAAGATCCCAAATTACCCATGTCTAACAATAGCCAAATTAATATGAATAAAATACATTCTCTAAAATGCTTGTATGCAAATGCTAGAAGTCTAAAAAATAAGATGGGAGAGTTAGAATATATAGCACTAAATGAAAGGTTAGATATGATTGGAATATCAGAGACATGGTGGAAGGAGGACAGCCAGTAGGACACTGTGATACCTGGGTACAAACTATATCATAATGATAGAGCTGATCAAATTGGTGGAGGGGTTGTTCTCTATGTTAGAGAGGGCATTGAGTCAGAAAAGATTAAAGTTTTGCAGGAAACAAAATCTGCTGTAGAATCTATATGGATTGAAATTCCATGTAAAAGAGGGAAGGCAATGGCAGTGGGGGTGTACTATCGAGCGCCTGGCCAGAATGACCAAATGGATGATGAAATGCTCAAAGAAATCAAGGAAGCTAACAAACGTTACAGCACAGTTATAATAATGGGTGATTTCAACTACCCCGGTATCGACTGGGTCAGTGTCACGTCAGGACATGCTAGGGAGATAAAGTTCCTAGATGAAATAAATGACTGCTTCTTGGAGCAGCTGGTTCATGAACTGACCAGAGGGGAAGCCATATTAGACCTAATCCTTAGTGGAACACCAGATCTAGTGCAAGAGATAAGGTTGTTGGGGCCACTTGGCAATAGTGATCATAGCATGATTGCCTTTGACTTAATTAGTGGAGGAGGGATAGTAAGGAAATCCACAGTACTACCTTTTAACTTTTGAAAGGGAAACTATGATAAAATGAGGAAAACAGTTAAGAAAAAACTAAAAGGAGCAGTTGCAAAGGTTAAAGACGTACATCAGGCTTGGCTGTTGTTGAAAAATAGTATCTTTGAAGCCCAGACCAGCTGTATTCCACGCTTTAAGAAAAGTGGAAGGAAGTCCAAAAAACTGCCAGCATGGTTTAAAGGTGAGGTCAGAGAGGCTGTTGTTGCCAAAAAAGCATCTTTCAGGAAATGGAAAAAAGAGCCAAACGACGAAACCTGGAAACAGCACAAGCACTGGCAAGTCAAATGTAAGGCATTGATAAGGCAGGCAAAGGGAGAATTTGAGAAGAAGCTTGCTGAGGAAGCAAAAACGCGAAGTAAAGACCTTTTCAAGTACATTCGTAGCAAAAAACCTGTGAGAGACTCAGTTGGTCCATTAGATGATAAAGGGGTTAAAGGAGCACTAAGAGGCGACAAGGCAATAGCAGAGAGACTGAATGAATTCTTTGCTTCAGTCTTTACTGAGGAAGATGTAGGGATGTTACCCATGACTGAAGTGGTATTTAAAGGTGCGGAAGAATTGAAGGAAATATCGATACATTGGGAAGATGTATTACAACTATTAGATAAGCTGAAGAGTAGCAAATCACCTGGGCCGGATGGTATACATCCAAGGGTGTTGAAAGAACTGAAATACGAGATTGCAGACCTGCTATTAGTAATCTGTGAACTATCATTAAAATCATCTCTAATACCTGATGATTGGAGGATCGCCAATGTAACACCAATTTTTAAAAAGGGTTCGAGGGGTGATCCGGGAAACTACAGACCGGTGAGCCTGACATCAGTACCGGGAAAAATGGTAGAAACCATCATAAATAATAAAATTACTCAGCATGTAGATAGTCATGGCCTAATGGGAGACAGCCAACATGGCTTTAGATAAGGAAGATCTTGTCTTACTAATCTGTTATGTTTTTTTGAAGGAGTGAATAATCAGGTGGACAAAGGTGAGTCGGTTGATATTGTGTATCTGGACTTTCAGAAAGCCTTTGACAAGGTCCCTCATGAGAGACTTTTGGCAAAACTAAAGAGTCATGGGATAGGAGGCAATGTACTATTGTGGATCAGGAACTGGTTAAAAGATAGAAAGCAGAGGGTAGGGCTAAATGGCCAATTTTCCCAATGGAGAAAGGTGAATAGTGGTGTACCCCAGGGATCTGTGCTGGGTCCGCTGCTTTTTGACATATTCATAACTGACCTGGAAAGTGGAATAACGAGTAAGGTTATCAAATTTGCAGATGACACAAAATTATTTAAAGTTGTTAAAACCCAAGAGGATTGTGGAAAATTGCAAGAGGATCTTGATAAATTGAAAGACTGGGCATCAAAATGGCAGATGAAATTTAATGTGGACAAGTGCAAGGTTATGCACCTAGGGAAGAACAACCCAAACTATGGTTACACGATGCAAGGTTCCACATTAGGAACCACCACCCAGGAAAAAGATTTAGGCGTCATTGTGGATACCATGTTAAAACCCTCGGCGCAGTGTGCAGCGGCAGCCAAGAAAGCAAATAGAATGCTAGGTATCATAAAGAAAGGGATGGAAAATAAAACAAAGGATATTATAATGCCTCTGTATCGTTCCATGGTACGACCGCACCTTGAATATTGTGTGCAATTCTGGTCGCCGTATCTTAAAAAGGATATAGTGATTTTAGAAAAGGTTCAGAGAAGAGCCACCAAAATGGTAAAGGGGATGGAAGGATACTCCTATGAAGAAAGGCTAAAAAGGTTAGGGCTCTTTATCCTGGAAAAGAGACGGCTGAGGGGAGATATGATAGAAGTCTATAAATTAATGAACGGAGTGGAACGGGTAAACGTAGATTGATTGTTTACGTTATCAGAATATAGAAAGACTAGGGGACATGCAATGAAGCTACAGGGTAAACTATTTAAGACTAATAAAAGAAAATATTTTTTCACTCAACGTGTAATCAAACTCTGGAATTTGTTACCGGAGGATGTAGTAAAGGCTGTTAGTGTAGCTGGGTTTAAAAAAGGTTTGTACAAGTTCCTGGAGGAAAGGTCCATAAACCATTATTAAGAAGTGACCGAAGATATCAATGCTTGACCCAGTACAAGCATTGTGGAACTTGTGTCTCTTGGGGAAACTGCTAGGTACATATGACCTAGATTGGCCACTGTTGGAAACAGAATACTGGGCTTGATGGACCTTGGTCTGACCCAGTATGGCATATCTTATGTTCTTATGTAGGATACTGGGCTTGATGGACCTCGGCCTGACCCAGTATGGCATATCTTATGTTCTTATGTTCTTACACAGCGTGTAGTCCCCACTGTAACCCAACATATACTGCATAGTGTCTAGAATCCTTAGCCACCTCATTGCTTGCAAGTTATCTTACACTGCATAGCCCCCACTACTCCTCTTCTATGGCTCCACATCACATCACCCTTCTCTTCCTCACACTTCCCAACTGCCTCCCTTCCAACCAGCACCCCCACTTCTCTCCCCCCTACCCTCCCTCTATCTTCCTCACTTCTCCCTCCATTCTATCTTCTAACCTAGCATCCACTCTTGAGATTCATCACACCCTCCCCCTCATTCAACTAGACCCTCTCTCCTTAAGGCAACCCCACCCTCGTTTCTGCCGTACTGCCTCCACTTTACCCTGCTCTCTACTACTCCTTCTCCTTCTCTCATCAGGTAACATCAACCCCAACCCTGGCCCCCCTCTATTTCTTTCCCATCCTAAGAAGAGCTCCTCACGTACCTTATCTAATCTCATCCACATCCCTCTCCTCTTCCCTTCCGCCCTTCCCCACTCATCCCACAATCACTCATCCAGAGATATCAACCCAAACCCCAACTTATCCAGAGACACCCGCCCATACCCTAGCCCCTCTAGATCTCTGTATTACTCTAGAAATAGATCATCTAGATCTCTGTAAAACTCTGGAAATAGATCCTCATGTAACGACCCCCCTAGACCGCTGTCTTACTCTGAAAAGAAATCCTCACGTAACTTATCCAACCTAATCCATATCCCTCTCCTTTCCCCCTCTGCTCTCCCATTCTCTTGTGCCGTATGGAACGCATCCTTGATCTCTAAAAAGTTTGTTTTTACTCATGATCTCTTTATCTCTAATGCACTACACCTTCTTGCCCTAACTGAGACATGGCTCCTCCCAGACGATACCGCATCAGCTGCTGCTCTCTGCCACGAGGGCTACCAGTTCTCCCATACACCTCACTCCACTGGCCGCAATGGTGGTATTGGGCTTCTACTCTCTCCCTCATGCCAATTCCAAATCCTCCCGCTGCCTCAATCACACTCCTCCCTCTCCTTCGAAATCCACTCCATTCGCCTCTTCACACCACTTCCCCTCCGAGTAGCTGTTATCTATCGCCCACCCGACAAATCCAAATCGACCTTCCTCACCAACTTCGACTCCTGGCTTTCCGTCTTTCTGGATCCCTCTTCCCCCACTCTTATTCTTGGCAATTTTAACATTCACGTTGATAACCTCTCTGACCCCCATGCTTTAAAGTTCAACGCCCTCACATCCTCGTTTAACCTCCAACTTTACTCCACTGCCCCCACCCACTTGCACGGCCACTGCTTTGACCTGATACTCTTCTCTAATTCTTCTCCCTCTTAGCTCCGCAACTCAATCCTTCCCTCATCTGACATCACCTTCTAACCTTTAATCTTCAGCTCCCGTTGTCTCAACTTCGCCCTGTCTCCTCCGACCAATTTAGAAACCTCCATATCATCGACCCCTTGACTCTCTCCTCCATCATTTCTCCATCTCTTTCCTCCATTTTGTCCTCCAAGTCAGTCGATGAGGCAGTATCCACTTACAATGCTGCTCTATCCTCAGCTCTTGACACTCTTGCCCCACCCAACCCACGTCCTGTCAGATGCTCTGCTCCCCAGCCCTGGCTTTCATCCACAACCCACTATTTATGCACTTGTGCCCATTCGGCTGAACGTGCTTGGACCAAATCCCGCTCCCCGGAAGACCTTCTACACTTCAAATTCATGCTTGACTCCTTCCAGTCAGCCATAGTACTTGCCAAACAAAAATACTATATCCATCTAACTCCCTTGTCTCTGATCCTCGCCGCCTCTTTAATACACACAACTCTCTCCTCAAGATGCCCCCGCCCTCCCTTTCTGCCCAAACCCTAGCCGACTACTTCCATGAAAAAATCCACAAGATTACCCTCCAATTCCCCACTCCCTCATCTACCTCCTCCCTTCCTCGCTTCTTCCCCCCCATCCATACTCCCTCGGCCGCCCTCTCTTCCTTCCCTATGATCTCCAAAGAGGAAACCACACTCCTTCTTTCCTCCTCCAAACCCACCACCTGTTCCTCTGACCCTATCCCCACCCATCTCCTAGAACCCATCTCCCCTACCATTGTCCCCCTCCATCTCTCATATTCTCAACCTCTCACTCTCCACTGCAACTGTCCCCATAGATTTTAAACATACTGTTATCACACCTCTCCTCAAGAAACCTTCACTCGAACGACCTGTCCTTCTAAATATCGGCCCTTCTCCCTCCTACTGTTCATATCTGAACTACTAGAATGAGCAGTTCACTGCCGCTGCTTTGACTTCCTCACCTCCCAGGCCCTCTTGGACCCACTACAATCTGGCTTCCGTCCCCTACACTCCACTGAAACGGCTCTTACAAAAGTCTCCAATGACTTGTTCCTGGCTAAATCTAAGGGCCTCTATTCTGTCCTCATCCTTCTTGACCTCTCTGCTGCCTTTGACACTGTTGACCACAATCTACTCCTTAACACCCTCTCCTCGCTTGGTTTCAAGGGCTCCGTACTGTCCTGGTTCTCCTCCTACCTCTCCCATCGCTCCTTTAGCGTATGCTCTGGTGGCTCCTCTTCCTCTCCCACCCCATTCCATGTTGGTGTACCCCAGGGATCCGTCTTGGGCCCCCTCCTTTTCTCCCTCTATACCCAATCCCTTGGCGGGCTTATCTCCTCCCATGGCTTTCAGTACCATCTCTATGCCGATGACTCCCAAATCTCTCTCTCCACACCTAATATCTGTCCAGCAATCCAGACCAAGATCTATGCCTGCCTCTCTGACATCGCTGCCTGGATGTCTCATCGCCGCCTGAAATTGAACATGGCCAAGACTGAACTCCTGGTCTTTCCCCCCAACTCCTCCCCTCCTCTTCCCCCCTTCTCAATCTACGTGGATGGATCTACAATCCTTCCCGTTCCCTCGGCTGGCAATCTGGGGGTTATCTTTGACACCTATCTCTCCTTCTCCACGCATATACTGGCAATCTGGGGCTTATCTTTGACACCTCTCTTTCCTTCTCCACGCATATCCAGCTCATAGCTAAGACCTGCCACTTCTTTCTCTACAACATTAGCAAAATCCGCCCCTTCCTTTCCGAACACACTACCAAAACGCTTATCCACTCCTTAATCTCCTCTCGCCTCGACTACTGCAACCTACTCCTTGCTGGTCTCCCTGCGAGCCATCTCTTTCCCCTGTCAATCTAAACAAAATTATGCTGTTTGACTAATCTTCAACCAGCCTCGCCATGCCCACATTACTCCTCTTCTCAAGTCGCTTCACTGGCTCCCCATCCAATTCCGCATCCAGTTCAAACTTCTCCTACTGACCTATAAATGCATTCATTCTACGGCCCCTCAATACTTCTCTTCTCTCATCTCTCCCTACATCCCCCCTCAGGAACTTCGCTCCGCTAACAAATTACTTCTATCTAGGCCTTTCACTCATACTGCTAACTACCGACTTTGCTCCTTTCACCTTGCTGCACCCTACGCCTGGAATAGCTTACCTGTGTCTGTACGTCAAGCATCCTTCCTGGCCCTCTTCAAATCCAGGTTGAAGACCCACCTCTTCACTGTCGCTTTCAGATCATGACCTCTAATCTTTATCTTAACCTAACCCCTTCAACTTTTATGACCGAATTGTAAAGACCTTATAGTATTTGTCGCGACTAGATTGTAAGCTTGGATGAGTTGGACTCTGATGAGCAGGGACTGTCTCTTGTATACATGTCTGTACAGCGCTGCGTGCGTGGCGCTATATAAATGCTAAATAGTAGTAGTAGTAGGAAGGCTACCAATTTAAGTTTGTAGTTGAGGGAATGGAGGCTGAAGTCACAAACATCAGTGAGATATGAACCTTGACTTCCCTAGTTCTCAGCCCATTGTTCTAATAACTAGGCTACTCCTTATCTTCAATACGTAACTTAGATATAGTACCCCCCTCCCCATACACAAGGGGCTCGCTCAATACTAGCGCTCAGTCCCATAGAGCACTTGCAACCCTAATGTGGAGCTTCCAACAATGGGGAGTGAGGGAGGGGAGGGTAATTTGTCTTTAGGGCCTATGACATTTAGAAACATAGAAAGATAGAAATATGACGACAGAAAAAGACCACATGGCCTATCTAGTCTGTCCTTCCATAACAACTACAACAGTCCCCTTTTTACCTTTAGAGATCCTGTGTTTGTCCCATGCTTTTTTGAATTCAGTTACTGTCCTCATCTCTACCACCTCCACTGGGAGACTATTCCACGGATCCACTACTCTTTCCGTAAAGAAATATTTCCGCATATCACTGCTGAATCGATCTCCCTTCACCCTCATCCCATGTCCCCTCGTAGCAGAACTTGCTTTCAATTGAAAGAGGCTCTCTCCCTGAACATTTATGCCACGGAGGTATTTAAACATCTCAATCATATCACCTCTATCCCGCCTTTCCTCTAAGGTGTACATATTAAGATCCTTCAGTCTGTCCTCATATGCTTTATAATGAAGCCCATTAATCATTTTAGTAGCCACCCTCTGCACCGACTCCATCCTGTTCACATCCTTTTGAAGGTGCGGTCTCCAGAATTGCACACTATACTCCAAATGAGGTCGCACCAAAGACTTCTACAGAGGCATTATCACCTCCTTTTTTCTGCTAGCCATTCCTCTCCGTATGCACCCAAGCATCCTTCTAGCTTTTGCCGTCGCCTTTTCTACCTGTTTAGCTACTTTAAGATCATCAGACACAACCACGCCTAGGTCTCGCTCTTCTTTAGTGGACAAAAGTACTTCACCCCCTATACTATATTGCTCCCTTGGATTGCTGCAGCCCAAATGCATGACCTTACATTTTTTAACATTAAATCCCAGCTGCCAAATTCTAGACCATACTTCAAGCTTAGCTAGATCCCTCCTCATGTTATCTACCCCTTCCTGGGTGTCTACTCTATTGCATATTTTGGTATCATCCGCAAAGAGGCAAACCTTACCTGAAAGCCCTTCCGCTATATCACTAACAAAGATGTTAAAAAGAATCGGACCAAGGACAGATCCCTGGGGCACACCACTGATAACATCCTTCTCCTCAGAGTGAGCTCCATTTACTTGTACTCTTTGTCGCCTCCCACCCAACCAATTTCTAACCCAAGTTGTAACTTTGGGTCCATCCCTAGGATACTCAGTTTGTTTATAAGTCGCCTGTGAGGAACAGTGTCAAAGGCTTTACTGAAATCTAAATACACCACATCTAGGGCTCTCCCTCGGTTCAACTCCCTGGTCACCCAGTCAAAGAAATCAGATTTGTCTGACAAGACCTGCCTCTGGTGAATCCATGCTGCCTCGGATCCCGTAATCCGCTGGACTCCAGAAACCTCACTATTTTCTCTTTCAGCAGCGTTTCCAATAATTTACTCACCACCGAAGTTAAACTAACCGGCCTGTAGTTTTCAACCACATCCTTACTTCCGCTTTTGTGTAAAGGCACCACATGAGCCTCTCTCCAGTCCTTTGGCACCACTCCCGACTCCAACGAGGCATTGAAAAAGTCAGTCAGTGGAGCTGGTAGAACATCCCCAAGTTCCCTCAGTATTCTCGGGTGTATCCCATCCGGTCCCATCGCTTGGTCTACTTTAAGTTGAGATAATTTCTCATGAACATAGTCTTTTGAAAATTGTTCAAGATGTCCTTTGCTTCTGTTCCTATTTGTGGGTGTTTTCTGAGGTCCTGCTCCTGGTTCTTCATCTGTGAACACAGAACAAAAATATTTGTTAAGCAATTCCGCTTTATCCTTATCAGCTTCTACATATTCCTCCCCTGCACCCTTGAGTCTGACAATACCACTCTTGCCCTTCCTCTTCTCACTAATATATCTGAAAAATGTCTTATCCCCCCATTTTATTGCATTGGCTATTTCCTCCTCCTTTTGAAACTTTGCCAGCTTCTCTAAGTTTTTCCAAATACAGATGCCCGTCTTCCTCTCTCTGTGATCTCTTGTATTTCATGAAGGCCTCCCTCTTTTTCTTCACTTTTTCAGCTACTTCTTTCGAAAACCATAGCGGTCTCCTTTTCCTTTTACCTTTATTTACCATTTTAACAAAAAGGTTGGTTGCCCTTAAAATATCCCCTTTCAGTTTTTCCCACTGTTTTTCTACATCCCTCAGCTGTTCCCATCCAACTAACGACTCCCTGAGGTATGGCCCATCTTCGCAAAGTTAGTCTTCCTAAAGTCTAAGACCCTCGCCTTTGAATGGATTCTAACAGCCCTAGTCCTAATACTGAACCACACCATCTGGTGATCACTGGATGCAAAATGATCTCCCACTACAACATCAGAAACACTTTCACCATTGGTAAGCACCAAGTCCAGTATGGCCCCTTCACGTGTGGGGTCTGTTACCAATTGCCTGAATAGTTCTCCCTGTAGAGAATCCAGGATCTCCTTACTTCTAGATGATACTGCAGCACGAATGTGCCAATCAACATCTGGCATATTGAAATCTCCTATCGGGTAGCACTTCCCCTTTCCTAGCAATGCTGCGCATGTCTTCAATTAACTCTCTGTCCACCTCTTCCTCTTGTGAGGGAGGTCTGTATATCACACCAATGTAAATAGATTTCTCTTTCCCTCTTTCTAGTTTAACCAACCCACAATGCCTCCCCTCTCCCTTTTAAGCTCTGTAATTCCAAAGCTTGTGCAGGGCACCCTCTGTAGAGGGGTAGTAGACCCGAGAGGGACCGGGACACAAGAAAGTTGAGGGTTGAGGTTGGTCTATGCTGCAAGGGTTAAGGGTGGTTATTCCTTATGGCTTCCTTGTAACCAACGCTCAAAGAACAAATGCAAAGAGTGGAGGGAAAGTCAAAGGCTTTATTTCCCTTTCTTGCCCAAAACGGTTCAAAAGGATTGGTTATGGTAACAACTGAAATGTCCTTACTTCAGGATAGGGAAAAATAAAAGCAAGCAATAAAGTAAAGGCTGTTATCTTCACAGAACATTTGTACAAAAACAATAAACTTCCTTCACTTAGTTATCTGATACATTGGAGATATATTCAACACTCCCCGAGGCAGAATATGTACAATCCATTGCATTATCTGATTCTTCCCCCTCTGATCCTACTTGCATGGATTCAACCTCAGAAGCCTCTGAATCTGTAACATCAGGGTAATCGTAATCGGGTTTCTTATATACTTGTTGCACTATGTCCCAATGCCTAGCATTTAGCTTTGGGCGTCGGTCTCCAGGAGTTTTGCAGTACAACGGTCCCTCTCTGATTAGAGGTTCAAAAGCAGATTCATAAAAAGATTTCCCACTCAAACTTCTCTTCTTAGGCAAACTTCTTTCATAGTCTTGCTTACAAGAATGTTTAGGGTAACAGTAATCCTCTTCCCACTGTCTTCCCCATACTTTAGGCTTCTGAAGGTAATTATCAGTAATAAGAGTTTTACCTTTGAGGCTTCTCTTCCTTCTTTCTAGTAAGGCTTGAGGCCTACCTTGGTTTGGCTTCCGCGCAGCAGTGCTCAAGTTCTCCTGCGGTCTTTCCTTAGACTTCAGACCATAGTGGTAAGGATGTTTTCTTTCTTCCAAACAAACATTTCCCACCTCTGAAAATGGTCGAACCTCTTTATTCCATGGCTGCTGTGAGGACCTTCTGCCAGGTACTCCCTTGCGGTCCCAGTACTTCTCTTGGCTTTTCCTCTGTTCCTTATTCCACTCCAACTCTGGTTGAAGTTCCTGCTTTGCTTTCTGCTCAGGACTCTGCTTCTTTCTGCTCTTGCCAGTGTATTTGCCTTCCTCTTGGCCTCCTCTACTCTGGTTCTGGCTGCTGCTTCTGCTTTGGCTGATGCTTTGGTCCTTCTTCTCCTCCCTCTCTAAGTCAGACCTGCCTCTGTTCAAAAAGAAGCTGTCTGGGCTTGCGTCCCGCCCATAGGGGCGTGGTTTTTCGGTCTCTCTCTCGACTCTCCTGCTCCCTCTAGATGGATCTTCCCAATATTGCAGGTTGTGCTTGCCTTTTTCTGGTTTTAAAACTTTTTCTCTCTCTTCAAGAGGGTCCGCTGCATCACAAGCTTTAATAGTAGTTTTTACATATAGTGCCACTCCTCCTCCCCTACTTCCTACCCTGTCCTTTCTGAATAAAGTATAGCCAGGTATAGTTACATCCTAATCATGGCTTTCTGTGAACCATGTTTCTGTAACTGCCACTAAATCCAAGTCAGCCACTCCCACCAAAGCTTCAACATCAGGCATCTTAATTTCCCATGCTACGGGCATTTATACACACTGCTCTCCATATGTTACCCCTGTTACCCATTTCCATAAAGTTATTTAATGTATCACCTACCTGGGGGCTTTCACTTACCTGGGGGCTTTCTTCACCCATCCCCAACGAATCTAGTTTAAAGCCCTCTTCAGTAGATTAGCCAGTCTACTACTGAAGACGCGTTGACCTTTCTTGGACAGATGGATGCCATCTCTGCTCTGCAACCCTTGAAACAGCATCCCATGGTCTAGGAAACCAAAATGCTCGATGACACCATCCACGCCGCCATGCATTCATCTCCAGGATTTAGTTGGAAACAGTTCCAAGGATACGCTGCACACAATATTGGGCGTTTCAAAATAAGAGTATTTATTCAAAGCAATACAAGTGTAAAGGGGTGAGCTGAAGCTCTCAGGGGATCTTGTTAAAAAAAAACAAACACACAATAGAGATTTCTGATCCTTGCTTGCACACTTTAGTGGACACCCTCACTTCCCTACTAGACCTAGGCTCCCTTGGGACTGTATTTGGGTCCCTAGCTCACCAAGGACTCTTGCTATACCTGCTTCTCCAAATCTACCATCTTCCAAAACTTACACCACAAGGACCCTATACCTAGGAAAAGCACCACATCGGCAGGCAGGACAAGCCTCTTGTGGGTGGGAGAGTGAATTTGGCAAAGACTGACGCAGAACTCATGTTGGTAAAACAAGGCTGCTGCTTTATTATCAAATGACAAACAAGATAATGCATAAGAGTCAGAAGGAAGGGATGGGATCCCTGGGTCTACCCAAAACAAGAGCCATTGCTGCTTGGTGCTACTGCATGGTCTGTGCCTATCTGAATCAAAATTTTCTCACGCTGGAGGGGTGACTGCCTTGAGCTGGGGTGACTGCTGTAAAAGGATACTAGCAAAAGAGGGAAGTTCGAGCATCCCAATAGAGAGGTACCAATAAAGATAAAAGTAACCTAGATGCCCTTAAGTACAGAGCTGAAAGATTCTAAATCACCCTATCAACTAATAACCAGATTAATATGAATAAAATATAATCTTTAAAATGCCTGTATGCAAATGCTAAAAGTCTAAAATATAAGATGGGAGAGTTAGAATATATAGCACTAAATGAAAGGCTAGTTGTGATTGGCATCTCAGAGACCTGGTGGAAGGAGGACAACCAATGGGACACTGTGATACCTGGGTACAAATTATATCGCAATGATAGAGTAGATCACATTGGTGGAGAGGTTGCACTCTATATTAGAGAGGGCATCGAGTCACATAAGATTAAAGTTTTGCATGAAACAAAATACACTGTAGAATTTCTGTGGACAGAAATTCCATGTAAAAAGCTATTTTGGACCTAGTGCTTACTGGAACACAGGATCTGGTGCAAGAGATAAGGGTGTTGGGGCTACTTGGCAATAGTAATCATAGCATGATCGCGTTTGATTTAATAAATAGAAGCAGGACGGCAAGGAAATCCACAGAAATATCTTTTAACTTTTAAAAGGGAGACTATGATAAAATGAGGAAAATAGTTAAGAAAAAACTAAAAGGAGCAGCTGCCAAGCATGTCTAACCTTTCATATAGTGCCATATATTCTAGCTCTCCCATCTTATTTTTTTAGACTTCTAGCATTTGCATACTGGCATTTTAAAGGCTGTATTTTATTCATATTAATATGGTTATCAGTTGATAGGGTTATTTAGGAAAATAGTTAACAAAAAACTAAAAGGAGCAGCTACAAAGATTTACATCAAGCATGGGCATTGTTTAAAAATACTACTATCTTGGAAGCCCAGACCAGATGCATTCCACGCTTTAAGAAAAGTGCAAAGAAGGCCAAAAACATGCCAGCATAGTTTAAAGATGAGGTCAGAGAGGCTGTTGTAGCCAAAAAAAGCATCCTTCCGGAAATGGAAATAAAAAAGCCAAATGATGAAAATGGGAAACATAAGCACTGAAAAGTTAGAAGCAAGACACTGATAGAATGCGAAAGTTAGAAGCAGGCAAAGAGAGAATGCAAAAAAAAAAAAAAGCTTGCCATGGAAGCAAAAGCACATAAAACCTTTTTCAAGTACATTCATAGTAAAAAAAAAACTGAGTCAGTTGGACCATTAGATGATAGAGGGGTAAAGGGGGCACTAAGGGAGGACAAGGCCATAGTGGAGAGACTGAATCAATTCTTTGCTTCGGTCTTTACTGGAGAAGATGTAGGGAAGTTTCCCATGCCTGAAATTGTATTTAAAGGTGATATATTGGAAGCACTGGAAGAAATATCGATAAACTGGGAATATATATTACAAGAATTTGATAAACTGAAGAGCAGTAAATCACCTGGACTATATGGTATACATCCAAGGGTGTTGAAAAAACTGAAATATGAGGTTGCATACTGTGATGAAGCTGACACTACTGAAGCTATGGTTAGGAGAAAACTCTGTTTCTTTTAAAGAAACTGATTTACAGAGAATGCAGTTACCAAGAAGTGCAGCCAGAGGGAGTAGGCATGAGGCTGCAGAAGGTAGGCTGACACACCCAGATTGTAATGATGCAATAGCTAATCAAACACACCTGAGTAGAGGGCCAGAAAGCCCACTAGAGAAACGGCTTTATAAGCAGTGCTCAGTCAGGAGAATACAGAGACAAACACAGGAGCAGAGAGGACCATGAATAGAGAAATGACCACAGGAGCAGAGAGGACCACAAATACAGAGAGCAACAGAAACCCCTGCTACTAAGGAGAGAGAAAGGGGAAAGCTCAAACTACGGAAGGAAAGGCAGTTAAGCTTGCAGTCCTTACAAGGAAGGTACAATTTTCAGAAAGGACAAGCCCATGCTGAAAAGCTCCAGAAAGAAGTCTCAGGGAAGACAGAGTAAGCAGGAGAGTGCCTGGTAAAGGGAATACCAGCAACACACGTCTCAGAGAACAAAGGTACATTCACACCTCCTTTCCTGAATGTGTGCCAGGTCCTAGAAAGGCTTGTAAACCCGAGAGCCATAGATATGAGAAACAAAGCTGGGGAAAGCTTTGGAAACCTGTGCAGAAGGTCCTAGATAAAAGCCATATTAATTGTTTGCCAGACCAGGTCTAGCCAGGCTGGAAAGTCTTGGAGAGAACTACTGAAGTACAACCAGTTTTGGGAGCTGACTACAGCGTGTGAGGAGGTGTGGAGCCCTTCCATCTGGGCTGCGTGACTGCTGGAACTGCCTGCCTGCTGCCGCTGACGCTCTCCTGCTCTGATCGGGCAGGCACGCCCGGGGCAGCCTGCAGTACCTGGGGCTTGACGGCCTTTAAAGATCTGTTCCTGCTACCCCCCGTTGGAGCCGACTACAGCGTGTGAGGAGGTGTGGAGCCCTTCCATCTGGGCTGCGTGACTGCTGGAACTGCCTGCCTGCTGCCGCTGACGCTCTCCTGCTCTGATCGGGCAGGCACGCCCGGGGCAGCCTGCAGTACCTGGGACTTTTCCATCTATAAAAGTGATAGCGCTCCCTCCGTGAACGCGGAGCGTGGTCGCGGGGCGTGTGTTTAAGGGGCGTGTTTAAAGGGGCAGGTTCTGCCCCTTTTACGCCCCTTCGACGCCACTTGGTTTCTCAGTTATCTGCTTGGGGTGGCTCGGTCTCTGTCCGGAGGTAGGTGTGATCTATAGTTGCTTCCTCTGCTAGTTTTACTACTGCTTGTTGATGAAATAGAGTTCGTAGTGGTTTTTATAGCCCCTATGAACTTTAGTTTGTGTTGCTGTAATGGGTAAACGGAAGCCTAAAGATTCCACTAACAACAACCGGCTGCTGTGGATAGCAAACCGGTTGGTCCACTGGACAGACACTTCGCCCCCCTCCCTTTGGCACAGTCCTCTCCTGAAGGGGTCTCATTGAGCTCCGGAGGGAGGACTCCCCCCCCCGTGTCCGGGTTTAGAGAGAGCTGTTGGTTCTGGGGACCTCCTTGGACAGAGCCGGGGGACTATGTTACCTGTAGTATTACCTAAACCTGTTCAGCTGACAGTTTTGGAAGGTGTTACAGATCTCCCTGCTCGGCCCTTAGATGCGGAGATAACCTTAAGAGATCTTTGGGGAGCTTTGAAAACAATTGATTCTAAAGTTTCTCTTGTAGTTAATTCTCTCTCTACATTTTCTCAGGAAGCTGCTGACTCGATTCAGCAGCTCGATGAGAAAATCTCTTTGACGGATCAGAGAGTTAGTAAATTAGAATCACAGGTGCTCCCACTTCAATCTATTAACGTGGTTGGAATTAAAGATTCCCTATTATTGCATTCCAAGTTGGAAGCACTTGAGAACTCTTCCCGGATGTATAATTTGCGTTTCCTTAATTTTCCTTGTTCATCCCTTCTTTCTGCTAAAATTCTGTTAGACAAATACTTTAAGGAGGTGCTAACTATCTCTGATCCAATTGATATTTCTCAGATCTATTATGTGCCCTCTAGGTCCAAGAAGGTTATCTCCGAGGAAGGGGCATTTGATGAGATTGTACCATCTATGTCTAATTTGACTGCATTCCTAGAGGACTCCTTGGACACAATTACTCAACGGGCCACATTACTAGTGACCTTTATGTCTATGATAGCGAAACAACGGATCCTTAAAGCCTTTTTTAAAGTTAAGGCTACTAAGTTCTGTGGCCAATTGATTAATGTTTTTCCTGATGTCACACGTAGCACCCAACTTCGCCGGTGGCAGTTTTTGATCTTTAAGCCCCGGGTTTTGGCATTGGGTGCTACATTTTTCCTTCGATTTCCATGTAAGTGTGTGATTGTTTATGAGGGTGTTTCTTACATCTTCATGGATGTCTCACATTTGGAAAAATTTCTCTCAGACCGGCAAGACAGGGTGAGGGATGCGCAGTCTACAATGTGAAATTGCCTCCATTTTGTTGGCCTTGCGGCCTTGTTTTCTTAATTATCTACTATCTTTATTATCTTAGTTAGTTTTGCTTCCGTAATGTGGCCTATATTGTGACCCTTGTTGTTTGATTCTGGATGTCCTTTTGGGCTGGAAATGGTGTTAATTGTTTGCTTGTCAAGTGTACACGTTTTTCCTTTCTCGTTTTGGTTGTTGTAATGACTAAAAAAGCTCAATAAAAAAAAAAAAAAAAAGAAGTACAACCAGTTTTGCCTAGGGAAAGCTCAGGTTTAGCAGACACCATATCTGAGCAAGAGGATATGCTAACAGACCTTGTAGAATCAGAATCATTGCTACCTGAATATCCTATGGACTGTACTCTCTGTGTAGCTGAGAGTATAGAATCTCTCACAGAGTCATAGCATAAGACATGCTCTAAAATGTCATTGCTTTGTTGAGCTGAAAATAAGAAGTTTTTGTGTTTATTTAACCTGTTTATATTGAAAAATCCTGCTTGAATGGAAAAGACTGTGAAGCTCTTATAACAGTTTTGGACTTTGTAAATACTTTGGTAGAAACCCTGAATCAAGGTGAATTCTGTTGTCTTCTTGGAGAACCTTAGCGCATCAAGGGAATAAAACCTTATATTTAACCCAGCACAAGGTTCACACAACTATTCTTTATAAAGAAGGGAACTACAAGGACCATAATGCACCTGGTCTAGGTTAAAGTTTCCGGCTTCAACAATAAATGTCCGCCCTGACCCTTCAGCACGCTGCCACCGGGAGGGGCTGTGACAATACCTACTATTAGTAATCTGTGAACTATCATTAAAATCATCTGTAGTACATGAAGACTGGAGAATGGCCAATGTAATGCCAATTTTTAAAAATGGTTCCAAGGGTGATCTGGGAAACTACAGACCGGTGAGCCTGACATTGGTACTGGGCAAAATAATAGAAATCATTATAAAGAATAAAATTGAACATGTAGATAGTCATGGTTTAATGGAAGAAAGCCAACATGGATTTAGCCAATGAAAGTCCCATCTTGCTAATCTGTTATATTTTTTTTGAAGGTGTGAATAAACAGGTAGACTAAGGTGAGCCAGTTGATATAGTGTATCTGGATTTTCAGAAAGCCTTTGACAAGGTCCCTCATGAGACACGTTTGGCCAATTTTTTTATTTTTTTTTAACTTAATCTTTATTAATTTTTCCAAAGCAGACATAGCAAAACACGGAGCAGAGCAGAATACAAAAGAAGAATGTAAATATAAACCATCCGCCTCTCCTCCTGCAATTATAAATACCAACGATACAAGGATATAAGCTATACAATTTTCACCCCCCCACTCTCCCCCCCCACCCCCCTCCCCCCACCCTTTACAAATAACATCCGCATAACTGTGAAATCCCTTTCCCCCGCAATCCCCCTCAATGCCCCCCCACCCACAATGAGCTCATCTCATACCTGAGGTTGCCAAGTACTCCAGCAACGGTTGCCATTGACAATCAAAGCGCTCCCCTTGATTTTTCCTTATGGCGGTCAGACGCTCCATATGCAAAACTTTATATAGTCGAGCTACCCACTGATGAAGCCCCAGGTGGCCCCCCTGCTTCTACTTCCAGGCTATTTCGCACCTCGCCGCCACTATACAAGACCGCATGGGGCGGGACCATTTCTGCGACTGATTAGCTGGCCAGACTCCCAAAAGAAACAACGTTTGGCCAATTTTAAAAGTCATGAGATTGGTGGCAGGGTACTATTGTGGATCAGGAACTGGTTAAAAGACAGAAAGCAGAGAGTAGGGCTAAATGGCCAATTTTCTCAGTGAAGAAAGGTGGATAGTGGAGTACCCCAGGGATCTGTGCTGGGCCTACTGCTTTTTAATATATTCATAAATGACCTGAAAATGGGAATGAGCATGGTGATCAAATTTGCAGATGACACAAAATTATTCAAAGTTGTTAGAACACAAGAGAATTGGGAAAAATTGCAAGAGGATCTTGATAAATTGGAAGACATCCAAATGACAGATGAAATTTAATGCAGACAATTGCAAAATTATGCACCTAGGAAACAACCACCCAAACTACGGTTACATGATGCAAGGTTCCATATTAGGAACCACAACCCAAGAAAAAGATTTAGTTGTCATCATGGATAATACATTGAAACTCTCCACCCAGTGTGCAGTGACGACCAAGAAAGCAAATAGAATGCTAGGAATCATAAGGAAAGGAATGGAGAATAAAATGAAGGATATTATAATGCCTCTGTATCCTTCCATAGTGCAACTGCACCTTAAATATTTTGTGCAATGCTGGTCACCATATTTTAAAAAGGATATGGAGGGAGTGTGGTTCTAACAAGATGGACCCCTGAGGATTGTGCCGTTGCCTCAACATGCCAAAAAGGAAAGGGAAGTCAAAGGCTTACCCTGTTGAGCCCTTGTCTCCCGTGTCGGGTCTGATGGATTGGTTTGTAGTCGTTCCCGATTCTGTTAGGAAGGACTTTGGAACAGAATTATCTCAGAAATCCTCTGACGTGCCTCCAAACTTCTGCGATTCCATGGCTGCAGGAGAAACTGGATAATTAGCCTGTTGCATCCCCACGTGCAACCAACAAATCTGAAACTGCCCTGCTATATAATTCAATTATCTGAAGGAAACTATAAGCATTTGCAATGATCAGGTAGCTCAGCCACCAAGCAATTCACTCTAGGTCATAGAGGAGCTTAAAGAGAGAAACACCTCTGTCTATCCTCCAAGCCTGTTACCGATACTACTGCTGCCATTTAGTGGTGACCTGCTCTTGCTGCTGGAGTTGCAAATGTTGCCCAGATTCCAAACGAAAAACTTCATAGCACATTTGAAAATTGTTTTTCCTACTTTATTTTTTACTTTTTTCATTTTGTGTGTAGCATTTTTACCCTATTTCATTATTGTATATTTTCTATTTATATATAAAATAAATGTATTTTTATAAAACATACACTTCTCCCACTTCTGTTTATCTGATACACTTAGGGCAAAGGGGTGTTTGTGGCAGACTGGTAAGATGCCCATGGAGCTGGGCAGACTAGGACTGGAGGCTCCTAACTTTGAAAGTTAGGCTCCTATATTGGCCTCTTTGAAAATTTAATAGGATTGCACGCCTAGATTTTTCTTAGAAATTGTTTAGGCTCCTAAATTTTGGAGCATAAAATGTAGGTGGCAATGGAGGCGGATTTAGGGCAGGAGGAGGGGGGAGTTAGGAGCTTAGCACTGATTTTCAGCCCTAGGCTCATAAACCCTGGCAAATGAATGTCAGGTTCAAATTCAAGAGCATAGAGGAGGATTTTCAGCAGCGGCAGCTAGTGCTAATAAAGCAGTTTAGCCATTGTCACTGAACTTTGAACTCAGATATTCAACGCTTGCTATTTAGCTAAAGCAGTGAAAGTTAAGTGAGCCTTAAGAATATAACATAAGAAATGCCATACTGAGTTAGACCAACAGTGGTCAATCCAGGTCACAAGTACCTGGGCAGGTTCCCAAAAAGACGCACAGGTTCCATAATGCTTTCAGCTGGCTAACTTTCATTGCTTTGGGATAGCCCACTAGCGCCTAAGCATCGCCACTAGCCAGTTATGCCCAGGTGCCACCTCGGATCTGCCCGCAGAACACCCTGATGCTAGCTGGTAGTGTCAGGGTGTTTAGTAATGTCACCCAAGGATATTCAGTGACACTAACAGCTTAAACTTCCTAAACTGCCTAAATGCCTATGAAAATCCCAACTCCGCCCCGCCCCCCAAAGGTTTAAGCACCTAAGAACATAAAATGTGCCCTACTGGGTCAGACCAAAGGTCCATTAAGCCCAGTATCCTGCTTCCAACAGTGGCCAATCCAGGTCACAAGTACCTGGCAGGTTCCCAAAAGATAGACAGATTCTATATGCTTCTTATCCCAGGTGTAAGCAGGGGGGTTCCCAACCCACTCTAATAATGGTTTGTGGACTTTTCCTCCAAGAATATAGAGGATATTTAAACACCACAGCAGTCAGTTATGGCATTTAAATATCCACTGTCTGCCACGAATATCCGGATTGTGCCGCCACCATCCTACTATTAATTATTTATATGGTGCTACAAGGAGTACACAGAGCTGTACAGACAATATAAGAGACTAAAAATGGTGACAATATCCAGATAGTGGCTGAAAAGTGCCACAATCTGGATAGTGGCCACACCATTCTGGCTCTACCCATGGACCACCCCCATACTAACCAGATAGTGCTCAGGCAGTCTGTGAAGATATTCAGCAGCAATATCCGGATATTGC
Source organism: Ichthyophis bannanicus (assembly GCA_033557465.1). Classification (NCBI taxonomy): domain Eukaryota; kingdom Metazoa; phylum Chordata; class Amphibia; order Gymnophiona; family Ichthyophiidae; genus Ichthyophis; species Ichthyophis bannanicus. The sequence goes on from CM066044.1 coordinate 260,428,953, forward strand.
CGCTAAATATCTGTCTCATTGCCCTTATCCAGATCGGAGGTTATCTAGATAAGGACTTTGAAATATATATGTTTATGCCTGCTCTCCTTTCAGGTAAAAGAATGTGCTGAGGGCTCTTTAAGTTTGTAGCTGTCAGGATCTATTGTTTTGCTTTGACTGCTGCTGCTTTTTGCTGCCTCCCCCCCCCCCCCCCCCACATAGAGGAAAATAATTCAAACTGTAATACACAATGCTAGGATCCATATTAGGAGACATCATCCAGGGAAAGATCTAAGCATAACACATTAAAATTCCTAGTGGAGGTGAAAAGAACAAACAAAATATTATGAATTATTAGAAAAGAAATGGAGAATATCATAATACCTCTGTATCTATTGTCATGATGTGGGTATCAATAAAGATGAGAACTTGAAAAGAAATCCTGTTTCTTTTAGGAAGCTAGATGTGCAGTCACCTCCAGGCACAGTTAGAGGGAGCAGGAATGACCATACAGGAGCGAATGAGCCTAAGAGGGCTAATGATTTGCACCTGGGAATGACCCCGGAAGTCTTGAAGGAAAGATTTCTTTATAAGCCAGAGCTGAATGCCAGCAAGGCAGAGCAAGGAGAGAAGGAGAGAGAGCAAGCAGAGAAGGGAGGAACGACTTCACAAGGAGGAACAGCTCTATTAAGAGGATCAGCTCCAAGAGGAGTAAGTGAAAGAATCCTATGTGAGCAAGCCCAAAGGAACAGAGTTCACAAGGGTGAAGTTCAGAAGGGCCAGGCTAAGCGTGCAGCTGTTCAACGGGAGTTTGTTAGAGCAAGCACTGAGGCTAGAGTGTGTGCCACTCCCTGTTCTCACAGTGCTCCTGACTCAAGAGCAGAGAGACATAAGCAAAGAACCAGAGAGAACGGTTAAAAGGAAAGCTTGCAGTCTCTGGGAAATACTAACCAAGTTTTACCAGGCAAGAAAGGAAAAGCACTTTATGACAAAGCTAAGTTCTTACCAAGGGAGAAAAGGGAATCCACGTCAGGTTTTACCAAACTGCCAGAAAGCACAGTCCTGCCTAAAGCTTACAGGCAGAGAACCTGTTACAGGAGGAAAGTTTCTGAAAGAGAAAACTCCACGGATTCAAACCAGCCAGACTCCAGGTATGAAAGCTTTATTGAGGATACTAAATGCTTGAGTCCTAGAGGCCCTGTTAAAACAAACGCTCACGCTGTAAAGAAGAAGAAACCAGAGTGGTTTCAGAAAATCCCTAAAGCACTTAGAACACAGTGGTATTGGAGACAAGACCCTAGAGACATTTCACACAGACCTGTATCAGACAGGGACAGTGATTATTCCCCTGATGAATATAGTGATGAAGAATCCATGGAGATAGAATGCATAAATACTGTTCCCATTTCTCAACCTGAACAGATTTATTTATTTATTTATTTTATTTATTTATTTAGTATACACTTGTATACCGCTACTTCCAGCAATCAGTAGCGGTTTGATTACAGATTGGTAAATGTCAAATCATGACAGAAATGTAGGAGGTCTACACACATAGATTAGAGGGTAAGGCACAGCACACAGAAATAGGGTCTTAAGGATAGGCGTTAGAATTTACATATTTACATTTTTACAGGCGAGGAGTTAGAACTTACATATATACATTTTTACAGAGCAGAATTCATGTTTTATTTGCGTCATCTTGTAGTCCAGCGGGATTTACATTGAATTGAATTGACACTGGAATAGATGTGTCTTTAGTTTTTTCCTGAAAGCAATAATGTCTTTGATTGCTCGTAGCTCATATGGTAGTTGGTTCCAGAGGGTTGGGGCAGAGAATGAGAATGCTCGACGGCTAGTACTAGCTTTTACCGATCTGATATTGGTTGGAACTTGTAGTGTATCTGAGTTGATGGTTCTCCTGTCTCTGTTGGTTGGTTGCATGTTGATAAGGGTGGAGAGGAAGGATGGAGCTAGGTTATGTATGAGTTTGAACGTGGTTAACAATGTTTTATATTGTACCCTAGCAGCAATGGGTAGCCAATGTAGCTCGATCAATACAGGCGTAATGTGTTCAGCAATGTTTTTTCGCATGATGATCCTCACCGCCACATTTTGGGCCATTTGCAGAATATTTAGTGTTTTCTTTGGAAGACCCTGCAAGATGGCGTTGCAGTAGTCTAAGTGTGGCATAATGAGTGCTTGCGCAACAGACCTAAAATCACAAGGATCGATGATATTCCGCAGAGGTTGTAGCACTCTAAGTTTGTGGAAAATGGCATTGTTGGTTTTGCGTAGGTGCTTTTCCATCTTTAGTTTGCTGTCAAACGTGACTCCCAGATATTTGATTTCATTTTTTGTGTCGTACGTGTTGTTACACAGGGTGATTGTCGGAGGGGGTTCAAAGTTTGGTTTACTGGATAAATACATCACCTCCGTTTTCTTATGGTTGATCGTCATGTTGTTTTGCTGTAACCATTTTAACATCTCGTTTAGGCATGTTTCAAGCTGAGTATATTTAGGGTCGATGGTATCCAATTGTGTGTATAGCATAATATCATCTGCATAAATGTGGTAGTTGATATTATGTTTCTTGAAAATATCACAGAGGGGCTGCATGTAAATGTTGAAAAGTAGTGCCGAGAGAGCCGATCCCTGGGGTATGCCTTGAGTTGCCTGTGATTTGTGCATGGCCTCGTGCCAGGAGTCTGTAGCCACTGTGTAACTTAGAAGATGTTTATAGAAGTTTTATGCTATTGGAATGAACTGAATTCCTCTGACCAAGCCTTGCATTAATTGTGAAGTTTAACCATTAAGCAGATGATTTGAATGCTGGTACCTTTTGAAACAAAGGACTTTCTGTTTGATCAGTGTCTTATTTTGAACCCTTGCACCGACGGGGAATAAAAGCCTTGTTTTCCCTACACTTGGTTTCGTTAATGAGTTCTCTTAGGAAGCTGGAATAAGTGAGAACATTTTCTTCATCAGGTGAACCTTACATTCCTTTTGGCTCCCTATAATAATCTTTGCCGTGGAGCATGCCCATAATTCTAACGGCGTAGGGGGCGCGCCCCACGACACTATCCATGGTGTAACTGCACCTTGAGTATATTGTGCAATTTTGGTTGCCACATTTCAAAAAAAGATATAATGGAACTAGCAAAGGACGGTCAAACAGATAAGGGGATGGAAGGCCTTCCCTATGAGGAAGCCAGGGCTTTTTTCAGGGGCTACTCAGTGGTACTGAGGATCAACACCTCTTCCATTGTCTGATAAAATTGGCCCACGGTCCCCAAGTATTAATAAAAGAGCCTAGGCTTTGTACATCCAAAATGCATGCATAGAGCATGTCACCCCCTCCCTCCCCCCAGGAGAAGCAGTGTCTCCAACCCTGCAGGTTTCTGGGATCTCAGCCCCGCTAAATGTGGGAGACACCGGTTACAGGAGCTGAGCTGTCTAGACAATAAGGGAGATACAGTCAAAAAAGGCAACTCACCACCAGCACATCAATAGTAAACAAAACAGGCGATAGCATAGTCTCCTTTATTCAACTGATCACCAAGCAGACCCTAAGCCATGTTTCAGCATTATCATGCCTTCCTCAGGGGTCAGAGTACATAAATCTTATGTAAATAAATTAAACATGCAATTATCAATATTATCATCTCATAATTATACAAACTTAAACACAAAGAATTCACCATAAGACCTTCTACAGTATACTTGAATCTCAAGCTGAAAGGGTTAAAATATCCACTGAAAATTAATAAATAATCAAATTGTGTAAATTAGATCCATTACATGTTGGCTGATATAAAGAACCACAAAAATCATTTTTTTAAATTTTATAAAGTAGAATCTGTTCTTGAATAAAAGAGATTGTGTTATATCATCATCGCCTGTTTTTGTTTTAGACAATAAGGAGGTAATTTTATAAGCAGCTGCCTATTTTGGGGGGCCTACAATGCGCCAAAATGTCAATATTTTAGTCACTTATGTGCATCAATGACCTATTATAAAATACCAACTTGTGGGCATGCACATGGGCAGAGTTTGGGCAAAGCATGCAAGTAAGTGTGTTAATTATAAAAGGTTATAATTTATGTACACACTTGCAAAACTTTGGCAGGGCAATTTACACCAATTAGTCATTGCACCCCATGACACGTTCTCTGCCACTTAAGCTTTGTTTTATAAAAAAGGCTTAAAATACACATATAAAAACATGCACCTTTATAAAATTGCCTCTAAGAAAGTAATTTTGTAACCAGTTGCTTAGTTTAAGGCAGCTAAAATGTTTCTATTTTAAAAAGAAAAGTAGGTACGTACTTTTCTTTATCAAATACTAGCCTAAGTGGCCGAAAACATGCCTCAATTTAAGGCGTCCTAGAGCTGGTGTAAATGATCATGTCTACATTTAGCAAGAATGTGCATAAGTTATAATATTTTATAATCTACGTGCGGACTTGTGCACTCCACCTACAATCTGTTCAAATTCCACCCCTGTGGAGAAAGTACATGCCACGAAATTAATTTATAAGAGGCTATTTATGTGCTTAAGACTAAAATACCCCCTTTTAGGTGACTACTTTCATGAGTAAAATTCTGAAGGTCCAGTGACAGCATTATCCTCTGAAAAGGGTAAATTAGACTTACCTGCTAATTGTTGTTCCTTGAGGAATTCCAGTCTAGTCCCGAACCTCTGGGTTGTGCTCCTCCTCCAGCAGCTTGGAGACTGAGAAACATCATCCTTTTGTGATGATACTGGTATATCCTCCGAGGATCCGCCTCCTCCTTCCAGCAACCTATTGACAAAGCAAACTCACCGGAGCAACAATTAAGTAGTAAACTTTACCACAAACGTAACTAACTGAACTATTTCTATAAAAGAGGAGAAATTATCCCGTTAACTGATATCCCCCTTTTATAATAACTATTGTTAGCACTACTTAGGCCTGCCCTCCCCCAAAGTGGAGGATAAAGACCCAACCTCATCCGATGCCCAAAAGCTACTCCTTACCTGTTCTCTCTTATTCGCTTCAGGCACTAGCTCCAGAAAAAAACAAAGTCCGGGAGGGATACGGGACTAGACTGGAGTTCCTCAAGGAACAACAATTAGCAGGTAAGTCTAATTTACCCTTCCTTATTGTCCCTCCCGTCTAGTCCCGAACCTCTGGGGATGTAGCAGAGCAGTAAAATTAATCAATGGGAGGGATCTGCTAGACCAGCCTGAAGCACTGCTGATGCAAAACAGGTATCCCTTTCTGCCTGGATATCAAGACGGTAATGCTTGACAAAGGAATTCAGTGACGACCAGGTAGCTGCCTTACAAATTATCTACCAAAGGCACCAAACGGAATTCCGCTGAATAGGCTGCTTGCGCTCTAGTCGAATGAGCCCTTAGACATTCAGGTACCGACTTACCCTTCAAAATATATGCAAACGCAATGGCTTCTTCAATCTACCTGGCAATGAAAGCTTTTGACGCTGCCTCTCCCTTTCTCGGCCCTCCAAGCAGGATAAACAGCCTATCCGACTTGCAGAATGATGCCGTCTTCCGAATATCCTTCTTTAGCGCCCTATGCATGTCCAAAGGATGAAGATTACCAGTGGAGGAACCCTCCGCCGACTCCCCGAACACCAGTAACAAAACCACCTGATTCATGTGAAATGGGGAGACCACTTTAAGCAAAAAGGACAGCACTGGCCTCAGAACCACCTTCGTATCATAAAAAGACAAAAAAGGTTTCTTACAGGATAACGCCTGTAACTCTGAAATTCTTCTAGCTGAGCAAATAGCTACCAGGAACACTACCTTGAGAGTTATAACCTTTAAGGACGCCCTCGCCAAAGGCTCAAACGGTTCTCGACCCAATGCTTCCAATATGAAAGGTAGGTTCCACTTAGGCACTAGCGGTCTACATGGTGGCTTTAAAAGAGATACCATTCTTAAAAAGCACTTGACGTCCGGATGCCCACCTAGCGCTATTCCCGCTATCTTACCTCTATAACAGGACAACGCGGCTACCTGCACCCGCAAGGACGTGGCCACTAAGCCTTTAGCCACACCATCCTGTAAAAATGCCAGTACCTGCGGAATCGATGCTCTCAATGCCTGCAACTGTCTGTCCTCACGCCAGACTTCAAAAACCTGCCAAATGCGAACATACGCTAACGATGCTCTTCTTGCTCTCAACAAAGTGCTAATCACTGATGCGGAGTACCCTCTCTTCGTCAGCCGAGCCCTCTCAATAGCCAAGCCGTAAGCGAGAATCGATCCACGTTAGGCATGTGTAGTGGATCCTGAGACAACAGATCTGTCTGCAGAGGGAGGCGCCATGGCTTCTCTACTAAAGGTCACATCACATCCGCATACCAAGGGCGCCTTGGCCAATCTGGCGCTATGAATATCACCTGACCTTTGTGCCGCTCGATGCGCTGTTCCACCCTTCTGATTAACACCCAAGGAGGGAACACATACAGCAGTTGCTCTTCCGGCCAGACTTGTATGAGAACATCCAAGCCTTCCGACATTCTCTCTCTCCTTCTGCTGAAAAATCGATCAACCTTTGCCGATTAGCAGGTTGCCATTAGATCCATTACGGGCATTCCCAGTGATGCCTCAGCATCTTGAAGACGTCCTGATGGAGAACCCACTCCCCTGGATCCACTTTTACTCGACTCAAGAAGTCGGTCTCCACATTGTCCACTCCCGCTACATGTGCTGCCGACACCGCTAGAAGATTTACCTCTGCCCACTTGAACAACTTTTCGGCCTTGGCTTCCATCTGAACACTGCTCGTGCCGCCTTATCGATTGATATAGGCCACTGCAGTGGCATTGTCGGAAAACACCCGAATAGCTCTTATTTATTTATTTATTTATTTATCTATTTCTTCTATACCGCCCCTTCCAGAGATCAGTGGCGGTTTACATGGAACAAGTAAACAAATTTGTATACTAATGTATACATTACATGGAACAGAGATTTTTAACTTTATACAGATAATAGTTATTAACAGAGATTTATAACATTGTAACTTTATACAAATAACTGTGCATTAATTGTCGAAACTATTTACATTTTATATACATTAATAAGTTTCTGTATCATAGTGTTGATCAGAATTTTTCTACCTTTTTACAGGTAGTCAGAGTTTTCTACCTTTCATATGTGTGTGAAGATAAACCGTGAAGATAAACCTGAAACTCTTGTAGAGTCAGCATCACTGCTCTCAATTCCAGTCTGTTTATTGACCAGCTTTTCTCCAGATCGGTCCACTGACCCTGAGCGAACCTTCCTTGAAAATGAGCCCCCCAGCCCATCAGGTTGGCATCTGTTGTGAGCAGTACCCAACACGGCGACTCCAAGGACATGCCCTTCTCCAGACATCCCAGGAGCAACCACCATTGAAGGGCCCCCGCGTTTCTTGCGGACAAGGCAGTCTTTGCGTCAGGGAATCATTCTGATGTGACCATCGTCTGAGTAACACCCTCTGCAGCGGCCTCATATGGGCTCTCGCCCACGGAACCATCTCTAGAGTCGCTGCCATGGTCCCGAGCAACTGCAGATAATGCCATGCTGTGGGTGCTGTCCTGCTTAGAAATTGCTGTACTAGTCGCCTCAAACTGCTCGCTCTTTGCTGGGCAGAAAGATTCTCCCTGCGTTCGTATCAAACCGAGCTCCCAAATACTCTAAGTGCTGTGTGGGAACCAACTTGCTCTTTGCCATATTGACTACCCAACCTAGACTCTGCAAGACCATTACCACTCTATTGGTAGCTGATTTGCTCTCGGCCCTGGACTTTGCCCGAATTAACCAGTCGTCTAGATAAGGGTGCACCAGAACGCCCTCCTTTCTCAACGCTGCTGCTACCATGACTATCACTTTGGTAAACATTTGCGGTTCTGTAGCTAGCCCGAACGGCAAGGCCCGGAACTGAAAATGTCCTAGAGGAACCGCAAACCTTAGAAACCTCTGATGCGCCTGCCATATCGGAATGTGTAGGTATGCTTCTGACAAGTCCAGGGAAGTAAGAAACTCCCCTTTTCTTACTGTTACAATTACTGAACGTAGGGTTTCCATATGAAAGTGTGATACCCGAAGACAACAATTTACCCTCTTGAGGTCTAGAATAGGCCGAAATGCTCCTTCCTTTTTCGGAACCACGAAATAGATGGAGTACTGACCGCATTCGCATTGGTCTGGAGGCACCGGTACTATTGCTTTGAGGTCGAGTAGCCTTTGTACCGTCTCCCTCACAGCCGTGCACTTGGCTGGTGCCTTGCACGGAGACTGAACAAACGAATCCGTTACCGGTCTCTGAAATTCCAACGCATAACCTTCTCGAATGATCTCCAGGACCCACTGGTCTGATGCTATATAGACCCAGGCAGGGTAAAAATCCTGTAGCCGACCTCCTACGGGGAGCAGACCTATCTGGGTCCTGCGGCGCTCCTGCCCGGCCTTGGGGCTAAAGACAGGAGCGGCGGTCTGATGCTTCGTGAGGAAGGAGAGTAACCTGTATCCAGGGAATGCTGGGTATTGTAGTTCCTGCTCCTCTCACTCCGAAATAAAGAGTTGTAGTTATGGGGTTTCCAGTATATTTATTATAGTAAAGGATATTGTTCCATCACATGGCAAATAAATGCAAACAAAATAGGTGCTTCAAATGCTAACAGGAAAACTTAGGATAAAGGCAACTTAAAGTATAACTGCTTCTTTTCACTTCTCAGCATATTACTCACTTTGCCCCAAGAGGTCAGTTAGATTCACCGCAGCCTCTTTCAGCCACTGTTACCTTCACAGTGCTGGGGAAAATCAGGTGCACATAATTAGAGCTCTCTCAGCAAGGCAATACAACAGCTCCGTAGCATTCAATTCACATACGGTAAAAAGCAGTTTCCTTCAGCTTGGCATCTCTACACAGCAGACCGTGCAATCCATGCTCTCACAATCTGGTAAGTCTGTATTATCTTGTGTTAATTCAAGCTGTATGGAATTACTGGCTTCTGGTAACACTGGCTGTCTTCTAGCTTGCAACTCTAAAAACTGCTTAAAACTCTGTAGGAGCAATTCAGCCTGCTGTTTGTGAGATAGGGAATTGCTATCAGCTATACAACTTCCCTCTGGCTTAAGGCTGTTTATTTTCTCCTCTCTTAGATTAATTGTGTCAGAGTAACTGCTAGTCTCTTTTGCTAATGTTTCACACACAGGAGAGTTAGCTTTATGTTCAGCCTGGAAACTTTGTGGCAATTCACTTACTTGTTGCCATGCCGTTCTGACTTTAGATGGCTCCAACGTTCTCCAGCTGTTAGAATGTTTGTTGCTCTCTGGCTCAAACGGTACTTCACAGAATGATTGTTTTCTCTCTTGTGCCTGCCTTGAAGGCTTCCTTTTCCAGGGCTGTGCCTTCCAACGGTTGTCTAATTCAGGGCTAGGTCCTCTCTCCTTGGGACTTCTACTCACTGCCTCTGAATAGAACTTTGCAGGTCTCCTTCCAATGCCAGGTTCCCAAGTATCAGCATACTGTTTTCTGGACTTCCAATCATTCTTCCTCTTCTCCTTCTTTCTCTTCTCTATCTTAATCCCATTCTCATTCTGACTAGCAAAGCCATGCTCTGGTTTAAAACCACGTTCTCTCCTGGACACGCCCCTTCCAAGGGCAGGGTGTGCCCAATCAGGACTGCAAGACTCCTCCCCTGGGCTGGTTTCCATGCTCAGCTCTGTGGAATAGAGTCTCTCTTTCTTCCTTGGTTTCTCAAATAGGCATAAATCCTGCTGAACCTCAGGATTTTCATCCGTTTCCATAGGCTCAGGAGGGCGCTGTTCACCACAGTCCCCATGACTTCATTGCGACTTTCGAGGATTTGTGGAGGAGGAAGAGGCACCGAAACCTCTACCCACTCCCTGAAACCCCTGGTTTCTAACGGGAAAACACCCTCTCTGAGTCTGACCGAACCTAGGGAAACGGAACCTACGAAACTCCCTTTGCTGCCCTTTGGATGTTGGAGCCGAGTGTCCCTGCCGTTGCTTGTCTTCCAGAAGTCTGCCTCCTTTGGACTCCCCCAGATCCTTTACCAGTTTGTCCAACACTTCTCCAAACAGAAGCTTCCTCCTGAAAGGAAGTTTGCTTAGTCTGGACTTGGAAGACCCATCCGCTGCCCAGCTGCGCAGCCAAAGGTACCGACGGGTCGCTATCACCGAAGTCATGCTCTTCGATAAACCCCTAATGAGGTCGTAATGGATATCAGCCAGATAAGCCGTTCCTGACTCGTCTGGTTGTTTCCCCAATGGCATCCTCTCCTTGTTCGTTCTGAATTCATTGTGACCAGCGTAGGCAGGCTCTCGCCACCCATGCCCCACAAATAGCCGCCTGAATGGACAGCGCATTGACCTCAAAGACCTGCTTTAACAAGGTATCCAAATTCCTGTCTTGCATATCCTTGAGCGCCGCACTTCCCTCTACAGGAATAGTAGTCTTCGTCACTGCCGAGATGGTGGCATCCACCTTGGGAGACTTGAACAACTCGCGATCCTGGTCCACCAGTGGGTAAAGCCGACCCATAACTCTGGACCCTTTTAGCATTGCCTCTGGCATGTTCCACTCTTCTTGTATCATCTCCCGAACCACTCTATGCACCAGAAAGGCCCTTTGAGCTTTCCGAAACACCTGCAGCAATGGATTCTCTAGAGTAGCATCCTCCGATGGTCCTGGCGAGGGCATATGAAGAGCTTTTAGCATCTCAGAAATGAGTGCCGGCAACTCTTCTCTCCAGAACACTCTGACCACTCTAGCTTGGTCCTCCTTGTCCGTGATCTCTCTTTTCTCCAACTCGTCATCAACTTCAAAGTTGGGATCCCCCTCGTCAGAATGCAGCCCCTCTGAGAATACAGCTGTTCCTTCTGGTCTTTTTCCATCCTAGCTCTCTTTGTCCCGCTAACTGCTGACTTCACACTTAACGGAGTCCCAGGACTCTTGTCCCCCAGTACTCCGCCTATGGCACTTGTTGCTTGCCCCTTCTGCTGGCCCCCAAATGCCTGCTGAATAAGCGAAACAAATTCTTGTGAAAAGATTGCCACCAGGACCCTGGCAATGACGTTGTGATAAGGAAGCTTATCAAAGCTCAGGGAGTAATGACAATAGAGGAGAATTTACTCTGATCAAGGGACCTGTGCTGGCAGGTTATAGAACTAAGACAGCTTGTTTCCCTAAAAGACTACATGATCCAAAATGCACTTGTATGCAGAAAATCCCTACGGGAGCTAGAGTGGAAAAGCATGTGTCTAATCAGAGAAAGCATTATGTCATCCCTAATCAAACAGCCCCTAGAAGAATGCTTAATCCACAACACCTGAAGAATGCAAGGGTGGAGTTGCCATCTAAGTCCTTTAAAGCTAGAGGAGAATATTCAGGAAGACAGAAGGAGACGGAGACAGAGAAGGGGAATCAGAAGAACAGAAGGAAGAACAACCGGAACCTGAAGGAACAAGGACAAGGAAGCAGACGGTCCAAGAGAGGAGCTCAGAGAAATACCTATGCCTGGAGAGATACCTGGGGGAAAGGATCAGAGGACTGGAGAAAGCCAGAGGTCTGTAGATCCACAGCCAGGGACCCTCAAGCAACACCTAGGAAGAGGACTGTTGCAGCTAAGGAAGAAAGGAGCCCACATACCTCTTGGAGGACGTCTGGAGAAAAGATCCTGAGGTCCAGAGATACCAACTGGAGGACAGGACACAAAAGCTCTATTGCATACTGGCCAGAATACCAGAAGCAGTCTGACGCTTGCCTGGATTCAGGTAGGAACTGTGAACGTTTCTCTAGCTTTGAGCAGTGCAAACAGGGAAACAGTTTTTCTCCGTGCAGAGGTCAGTTCCTAAAGCCCTCTGAGTAAGACGGAGAAACAGAATCTATGCAATTTCAAGAGCAAGGTTCAATATCTGATACAGAGGATAATTATATGGACTGTTCTTTGAATAAGTTGTTATTTTAGGAAAATCCTAAATATCAGAGCAAACATCAAAAGGAAACATTCTGAATATTGGCTTCCCATAAAGTTTTGTCCAAAAGAAAAACTTTTGGGAACGTTTTGTACGTGTGTTGAAATCAAGCTACTGATTGCAGTTAATTGTCACCTGCTGGTGGAGGAGAGCCCAGCACAAGCTGTGCACACGTAAGGATTAAAAAGTTCTTTTCTGTATGGAGAAAGTGAGCATTGTTTTTGTATAAAGAAGTTTCCCTCTTTGATTTGTTTTTCCCCAGCACTGCTAAGGAGTTTATTAGCAGTGGCTGAAAGAAGCCTTTCTGTTCTATAAAGGACTCTGATTCTTATTTGCATAAGATATTTCAGTTGCCTTATTTTGTGTTGAATAAAACCCTGGAGGGGTTATCTGGAAGGTGTTACCAAGCATATCTGTGTGTGGGATAATCACCCCATAAATAAACTCTAATTTTGTCTACACTCGACCAACTACAAGAGTTTTCATTATTCTAAAAAGGCAAGCTTTGTGTGAATGGACTTCAATAACCATAATCCTTTGCAAGACAGTTAATTTGCATACTTGCCAAGATAGTGGTACCTTCATAACAAGCACCCCCTTTTACAACGTCTGCGATGATGGGAGATCAGGCGCGGACGACGGCCCTGCTACGGGCTCTGGTAGCGGAAAATCCAGCGAGACTGGGTCCTGCAGCGGTACTGGGGTAACTTGAACCTCAGCCGTGCCTTCCAAGGAGTTTTCCCATAGTGGACGCTTCTTGTGCACAGCCCCTACAGACTCCTGTGTCCGACAGTGGGCCCCTTTTAGATCTGCAGAGTAGGCACTGCGGCTTAGAGGGCATTTCTCTGTTGTGCTGAAACTGCTTTGAAACTGTTTCCTTCAGAAATACAATCTAGGGACCTAAAAATGAAACTGACCCAATCCAGTCAGAAAATCAATGTCCGTCTACCATTTTAATTATTATTTTTTTTTTTTACAACGAACGTATAAGCTGCAGCTCAACGCCCCTAGCTTGAAACTGCTACCGAAAATAAAAAACGAGGCTTCCCGCCGAAGATATAAGCCTCTGAAGGCCTCCAAAAAGAACCGCGGTTTCCCGCATTGCCACCACGCGGCTAGGCCCGCTGCTCCGCTTACCAACCGCCTCACTTGCCCAATGCAAAGCGACCCCCCTTACCTGAATCACTAGTGGGGCCCCTTGTCCTCCTCGGGCCAATGTCTGCTCCGTTTTCACCCGTTGCGCTGCGTTCTCAGCGTTAGGAAGATAGTGGAGGGTGAGGAAAAGCAAGAAACCGCGATCTGCCGTATCTGCCTGTCCCGGAGCTCTGCACAGCGCTAGCAGGCAAAACCTCTGCATGCGCTGAGTGTCTCGAGCTCCGATTCCTTACCCCTGTAAGTAGGATTGGAAGCCGGAGCCCTGCTGTCACTGAAACCTGCTCCTCCTTCTAAATCACAGCAAGTGAGGAGAGAGGAAGGGGTGGGGGGGGGGGGGGAGAGAGAAGGCCTCAGCACTCCTTTTCAAAGGCACAAAACCCCTTTAATTAAATCTTCCTTGAAGTCTTCTCATCTTCTTCTTTCACTTCCTAATCCTTTTCAATTTCTACTTCCCAAATTACTATCTAACTCTCCTTAATTGTCTCTCTAATGAACTTGGACCTCCAGGTCCACTGATCCTCCAGCTGCTTGGAGACTAAGGTAACTGGAAGGAGGAGGCGGATCCTCGGCGGATATACCAGTGTCATCACAAAAGGATGACGTTTCTCAGTCGCCAAGCTGCTGGAGGAGGAGCACAACCCAGAGGTTCGGGACTAGACTGGAGGGACGATAAGGAAGTCATTGTTTTATTGTTCTAATTTTTCCCGAAATGGTCAGAATTTTCTTGAACACTTTGAAAACAGTAATGTTTGTAAAGCTTCGGTAGAAAGCGTTCAGCTATTTCAATATGCAGTTGAAAACTGTATTACTACAGTACAGAGTGTCTTCACAACACATAATAATGCCTGTTATCAGCTAAACAGTCATAAAGCAGCCAGCACTGTGCTTCATAACATCATAGAACTCAAGTGTTTTGCTCTGAAGTGATAGCTTTTCTCTCCCCTGCAGGGGGAGCTGTGATAATGAGAGGAGCCTTCCACTGTCTCTGCTCTTCCCTGTATGGAGCCTGTGACACAAACATACACCATGAGAGTAAAGACCCCCTTCAATCTATCCTTCTACACTTCTCACCCAGCTTTGCAGTCCTCTGTGCTTGTCTCACATGTTCTTGAATTTTAGTCCTATCTTGTCTTCACCACTTCCTGGGAGACTCTTCCATGCATCACCTTTTTCTTTATGTAAATATTTATCTTAGAGTATTCTTGAATCTACCAACTTTTACCTTCAAGTTAATGCTTCCTTTCCACTGAAAGATGCCTGCTTCTTCTATATTTTTTGGATGTATTTAAATGTTTATATTTCCACCCTCTTAGATCTTTAAATCTGTCTCCATCTGCTTTATGATGAAGACTGTTGACTATTTTGACTATATGGCTTTTGGACAGATGCCGTCTGGTTAATATATTTTTTGATGTGATCTCCAGAATTGCATATAGTACTCCAAACATGGTCTCAGAGACTGTCATCAGTTAGCATATGGCCTGTGAGCCAGTGAACATTCATTGGCCTTTGACCCTTCCTGTTAGCCTGTGTAGTGGAGTCTGTAAGCACACTGACACAAGGGACCCTGTGCTGACGGCTGCCTTCCTGCTTTAGTTGAGTGGAGAGAGATCTGCCAATTTGATTTCATCATCAGCTGGGATCATGTGAATTTTCACTTGTTAAAATGGGGTCATACAGGATAAAAAGTTTGAAAAGCACTGCTGTACCACTTCCTTAATCTTTACCACCCAAATGCATGTCCCTGCATATGCTAGCATTAAATCTTAGCTGCCAACTCAAGTTTCACTAGATCCCTACTTATGCTTTCCACACCTTTCGAGGTGTCTACCTCAGGGGTTCCCAAACCTGTCCCAGGGACAGGACTTACCAAGCTAGAAGTGCACCCTATGTGACTTGTGTACCTGCACCCCCTCCCTCCCCCCACACAAAGGAACTTGTCAAGCTTTCTGGAAGACTAGTGATGTTATCAGCCCCTTTTCTGTACTTGCGCCCTGTGCGGCCGCACAGCCCTTGGTCTTGAAGGACTAGAAAAAGGGACTGTTACTTCTGGAGAGAGATTTGCAACTGTGAGTATATACTTCTGGCAATTTTCTAAAAGGAATTCTTTGTATTAAAGCTAATTAATCTGTGAACCCACTATTTTTGTTAAATCAGTCCGGGCCTAGTAGCAGCAGTTTAAGTTTAAATTTAACACACAGAGGAGAACTTTCTGGTTACATTTGTCAGACGGGTGCCTGGGTGAGAATGTTCACAGTCTTGGCAAAGGCATATATCAATATGATTTGCAAGGGATTGTGGGAAATGCAGTCCATTCACACCAGACACAGCCGCTCACAATAATTAGTTGTGCTTGAGTGTAAAGCCAATAAGATATTTATTTATGGGGTTATTTCTCCCAACACAGATATGCTTGGTAGCACATAAAACAGGATACTTGCTTTCAGTGTTAAACTTAGAAAAACAAAATCAGGAAAACAACAGCTGAACTTGTCAGGCAATCAAAGCAAAAGAATAAAGACCAGGATGGTAACAGAATGGTCTTTTCTGTAGGCTTTAGCTAATATTTTCTTAGCAGTACTTCAATCAACAAACAAAACCCACAAAGTAGGGAAAAACTGTTCTTTTCAGGTTAACTTCTTATATCTTCACACATAGACTCAGAAGTGATTTCCTCAGAGCTCACAAGCAATTAGGTAAGGCTCAATTGCTAGCAGTTATCAAGCTGAAACCCCTTAGCTGGCTTACTTTCTACTGCCTGGCTCAAATCCTACTCAGAAGCTTTTCTGAGTAGATTTAAAGAACAAGTTTGTATTTCTTTGTGATGGTTGTTGTACTTTGTAACAGTAAATTACCAAAGGAGTTTAGACAGAGAGCAATCCATGTATTCACAGCCTGTATCTATAACCTCTCCCCCTTCTTCAACAATCATGGGTTCAATATCATGGATTGGCACAGAGGAATTTCTCAATGGAGCACTCTCAGGAGAATACTTGTTTCCCTGCTGTCTTTCAAGGGTATAGCTAGGGCATAGATCAGTGTTCATACCTGAGTTTCCATTGCTGTTAGAGTTCCTCTCTAAATAGCCTGGCCAGTATGTAGTCCAGTTCTTATGTCCAGCCTTCCAATCCAGATCCCTGGACACTGGATCTCTCTTCACATACCTTCTGGCACGGGTCTTAGGGTCCCTTCCAAGTGCAGCCATCTCCCTCACAGGTACCGTCTGGAGATTCCTAGCCCTGCAGCACCATTCCTCTGGCTTTCCCCAGTCCAATGGTGTAAGCTTGCCTTTGGAATGCCTTCCAGTATACGTACTGCTATGGACTCCTTTAGACCTCCCAAATGCTTTTCTCTTCTTTCTTCCAAAGGGTTTCTTGCCCTCTCTGTCCGTCCGCTCTGGCTTCTGCTTCTGATGATCCTCCAGATGATAAAAATGTCCAAGATGAGGATGATGTCCAAGATGAATCTGAGGATCTCCCAGATGAAACTGAGGATAATTCTCTGTAGAATAAACTCTACCTTTATTCTGCTTAGATGAGTGTTCCACCCTAGCACAGCGCAGCTGTGCTGAATCAGGCCCTGCCCTTTGAGATGAGTGCTTGGGGATTACCTCATAGCCCTCTTGATTGAACACACGTTTCCCCACTTCAGCTCCTCTAATGGCTGTTGGAAACCTGGTGCATTCTGGGACTGGTAGTCTTTTATGGAAAAATTCTGTTTTCTTATTTCTACCAGAACTGACAGGTTGCTTGTTCAGAGTTACTTCACCTTTACTATAGCTCCTTCCTGAGCTATGATAAGCTTCCTTATCACACATTTCATACCCAGCAGAGAGCTTGTAGTTTAAATTTAATAGTCACTCAGGGACTAGTAACAGCAAAGTACTTTTAGTTTAAATTTAAAACACAGAAGAGAGCTTTCTGGTTAAATTTAGAACCCAGCAGAGAGCTTGTAGTTTAAATTTCATAAGAGGTTAGAGCCTAGCAGCAGCTAAAAGCTATAATTTAAATCAAATCCGAATATAGCTTACCTCAGCAGCACAAGACAGGGTACTGTAGCAGCCCTCTTTTAATAAGGACATGCTAGGGAGATAAAGTTCCTAGATGAATAAATGACTGCTTCTTGGAGCAGCTGGTTCATGAACCGACCAGAGGGGAAGTCATATTAGACCTAATCCTTAGTGGAACACCAGATCTAGTGAAGAGAAATCCATAGTACTACCTTTTAACTTTCGAAAGGGAGACTATGATAAAATGAGGAAAATAGTTAAGAAAAAACTAAAAGGAGCAGTTGCAAAGGTTAAAGACTTACATCAAGCTTAGGTGTTGTTGAAAAATACTATCTTGGAAGCCCAGACCAGCTGTATTCCATGCTTTAAGAAAAGTGGAAGGAAGTCCAAAACACTGCCAGCATGGTTTAAAGGTGAGGTCAGAGAGGCTGTTGTTGCCAAAAAAGCATCTTTCAGGAAATGGAAAAAAGAGCCAAATGACGAAACCTGGAAACAGCACAAGCACTGGCAAGTCAAATGCAAGGCATTGATAAGGCAGGCAAAGGGAGAATTTGAGAAGAAGCTTGCTGCGGAAGCAAAAACGCGAAGTAAAGACCTTTTCAAGTACATTCGTAGCAAAAAACCTGTGAGAGAGTCAGTTGGTCCATTAGATGATAAAGGGGTTAAAGGAGCACTAAGAGGCGACAAGGCGATAGCGGAGAGATTGAATGAATTCTTTGCTTCAGTCTTTATTGAGGAAGATGTAGGGATGTTACCCATGACTGAAGTGGTATTTAAAGGTGTGGAAGAATTGAAGGAAATATCGATACATCGGGAAGATGTATTACAACTATTCGATAAACTGAAGAGTAGCAAATCACCTGGGCCGGATGGTATACATCCAAGGGTGTTGAAAGAACTGAAATACGAGATTGCAGACCTGCTATTAGTAATCTGTGAGCTATCATTAAAATCATCTCTAATACCTGAAGATTGGAGGATCGCCAATGTAACACCAATTTTTAAAAAGGGTTCCAGGGGTGATCCGGGAAACTACAGACCGGTGAGCCTGACATCAGTACCGTGAAAAATGGTAGAAACCATCATAAAGAATAAAATTACTCAGCATGTAGATAGTCATGACCTAATGGGAGACAGCCAACATGGCTTTAGACAAGGAAGATCTTATCTTACTAATCTGTTATGTTTTTTTGAAGGAGTGAATAATCAGGTGGACAAAGGTGAGTCGGTTGATATTGTGTATCTGGACTTTCAGAAAGCCTTTGACAAGGTCCCTCATGATAGACTTTTGGCAAAACTAAAGAGTCATGGGATAGGAGGCAGTGTACTATTGTGGATCAGGAACTGGTTAAAAGATAGAAAGCAGAGGGTAGGGCTAAATGGCCAATTTTCCCAATGGAGAAAGGTGAATAGTGGTGTACCCCAGGGATCTGTGCTGGGTCCGCTGCTTTTTGACATATTCATAAATGACCTGGAAAGTGGAATAACGAGTGAGATTATCAAATTTGCAGATGACACAAAAGTATTTAAAGTTGTTAAAACCCAAGAGGATTGTGGAAAATTGCAAGAGGATCTTGATAAATTGGAAGACTGGGCATCAAAATGGCAGATGAAATTTAATGTGGACAAGTGCAAGGTTATGCACCTAGGGAAGAACAACCCAAACTATGGTTACACGATGCAAGGTTCCACATTAGGAACCACCACCCAGGAAAAAGATTTAGGCGTCATTGTCGATACCATGTTAAAATCCTCGGCCCAGTGTGCAGCAGCGGCCAAGAGAGCAAATAGAATGCTAGGTATAATAAGGAAAGGAATGGAAAATAAAACAAAAGATATTATAATGCCTCTATATCGTTCCATGGTGAGACCGCACCTTGAATATTGTGTGCAATTCTGGTCGCCGTATCTTAAAAAGGATATAGCGATTTTAGAAAAGGTTCAGAGAAGAGCCACCAAAATGGTAAAGGGTTTGGAAAGATACTCCTATGAAGAAAGGCTAAAAAGGTTAGGGCTCTTTAACCTGGAAAAGAGACGGCTGAGGGGAGATATGATAGAAGTCTATAAATTAATGAACGGAGTGGAACGGGTAAACGTAGATCGATTGTTTACCTTATCAGAATATAGAAAGACTAGGGGACATTCACTGAAGCTACAGGGTAAACTATTTAAGACTAATAAAAGAAAATATTTTTTCACGCAACGTGTAATCAAACTCTGGAATTTGTTACCAGAGGATGTAGTAAAGGCTGTTAGTGTAGCTGGGTTTAAAAAAGGTTTGGACAAGTTCCTGGAGGTAAGGTCCATAAACCATTATTAAAAAGGGACCCAGGATATCAATGCTTGAACCAATACAAGCATTGTGGAACCTGTGTCCCTTGGGGAAACTGCTAGGTACATATGACCTAGATTGGCCACTGTTGGAAACAGAATACTGGGCTTGATGGACCTTGGTCTGACCCAGTATGGCATATCTTATGTTCTTATGTTATACGCGTAGCAGGATATCCTCATTCAATATACATGAGATAGATTTGCATACAATGGAGCTACAGCATGCAGATCTCTCTCGTACATATACATTGTGGACACCCTGAAAACCTGACTGGATGGGGGTCCTCCAGGAAAGTTTTAGGAACCCCTGCTCTCACTATCATTTCCATTCGTGTATTTGGCAGTTTGTGCTCCTTCCTCAGGGAACACCACATGGAAATATTTGTCAGGCGCTTACGCTGCCCAGCTTCTTGGCTCTAGTCACTGTTTTCTGCAGCTGCTGTTTCTTAGCTGGCTCTGGTCACCTTCTCATGAAGGACATGGGGCATCTACTGCAGTCTTTCTGAGGACTCTCTCGCTCAGTGCAGCTTCTCCCTAGTTTTTTGCCTATGCACTCCCAGTCTTTAATGTCCTCTGGCCAATTCCTCCTCCTTCATGAGTTTATTTTCAGCATGTGCATTTCTCAGGCTTCTTCTGTAGTACAAAGGCCCCAGAAGTGTCACTGTCACAGTGAAGAGAGTCTGTAATTGCTCAGCAGAGGAAATGGATCTCTTCTTTGGAATCCAAGTTACAAGCACCACTGGCAGGAACAGGAAGCCAGCATGTTCAGAGGTCTATGAGTTACACTTTCTTATAAATGAGTAGGTCATGACAACAAACCAGTTTCCAAGCTACTGCGTGATTCAAGCATCTAAGCTGTCAGCATAGACCTGGCAGTGCAGGATTCACATAGTGGTTACCCAACGCCTGTTCCTCAGTAGTATGTGGCTGCTGCTTAGAACTCACCACTGATTGCAGAGACCCTTAGGTGAAGAGAAGCAAAACACACTGCCTGTAAGTGAAAAAGAGCAAAGTTTAGCAGTGCAAGAGTCAGCCCAGGAAGAAAAGAAAGCAATGATTCATATCGCCTTCTGCACTAGTGTCCCCCCTAGTTCAATGGCTAGAAACCATATTGGCCCTGGAGAAAACTGCAGGGTTAGTTGGCAATATCTTATTTTTTATTATTCATTTATTGGTTTTGCTTATTTAAATCTTTGGCAATCTCCAAGATTGATTACTGTAACTCATTTTGGATGGAATTCAAAAAAGGTGTAGGACAGACACAGAGGATCACTATTGTCACAGGGCCTACCTTTGCAGCGTAATGGACTGAGGTAGGTTGGACATAAAAACATATGAGGTTGGGTTTGGCTAATGTCTTACAGGGCCCAGGGACTTGCAGCCCTGGTAGCTTCCTTTGTTACCAAAATCCCAAAGAATACAAAGGTCCGAGTGGAGGGAAACAAAGGCATTTATTTCCCTTTCTTGCAAAAAGGTTCAGATGCTTGGACAAAAACATCAAACACAAGTTCCTTACTTCAGGTTACAGAAAAAGTAAAACATGACGTTAAAGCAAAGCTGTTATCCTCACAATAAAATGGTGTATCAAAACAAACAGTCTCTATTCCCCAAGATAGAGCTTATGTGCTAAGCAGGGACTCCAGGCTTCCTGTCTTACAATAACTACAGTCCATCTCGGTATCTGAAGCAAATTCCACCTGCATCGGTTCCCCTTCTGAAGCCTCTGAAACCAAGTCAGTACTTGCTGGCAAATTGTAATCAGGCTTTTTTTTATATATCCTCTGCACAACCTCCCAATGCTCAGGGTTGAATGTAGGGCATCGGTCCTGCGCCCTCCTATACTGGGAACTATCTTCCTTTTGCAAGTGTTTTACCTTAGCTTCCTGCAAAGCTTTGTCATTAACAAGTTTCTCATTCGGTACGTGTTTCTTGCACCTTATCTCATAGGCAGTTTCACAAGGACAGTATTCCTCTGCTCCCTGTCCTCCCCATACACCAGCAGTCTGCAACCTGCTTTCAGTTAAACATGGGTTACCTTTTCTCCTTGGCTTGTCTACTCCCGGTGAGGTTTGAGGCCTGCTCCGGCTGGGATCCTGCCTGGCCTGAGCAATAGGCCTTAAGTTCTCCAACCGTCCTTCTGTTGGCTTTAGACCGTAGTCAGAGCCACACCTTTGCCTCTCTGGACGAAAAGCACCCACTCTGAATGGAGCTATCCCACCTTCTCCAGGGTTGCTTCTTTCCTCAAGCCACTGCGGCTGCTGCTGCCTCCTGTGAAACCCTTGTCCAGGGGTTACTGCTTCTTCTGGATATCCTGCCCATCTTGCTGGTTCTCCTGGCAGTCCTCCTTCCCCTGGCCGTCCTGCCTGTTCTGCCCTCCAGTCTTCCAGACTCTCTTTAAGAGGTACTCCTCTCTTCCTTGATTGGAAGCTGGCTGGCATTACCTCATGACCTAGGAGGTGTGGTTCCTCAATTCCTCGGAGGTCCCTCTTGCTCCCCCTATCAGGTTCCTCATAATATTGCAGCCTGTGCTCGACTTTTCCTGCGTTTAAAACATTTTCTTCTCTTCTCAGAGGGTCCGCAGCATCACACATCCCCCCTCTTAAAATATTACGGGCTGGTGAAGCCTCTTCCCCGCAGCACGTAATACATGACATCGTGCTTTTCCGCAGCTGACTGGTTCGATAATTCCCTCGACTGTCGTCCACTTGTATCCCTTCAGGGTGGAATATATTGGTAGCCGACGCTAGCAAACCTGACCGCTCGTGCCAGGGCCGAAGAACATTAACATGATAAATTTGTGTATGTCCTTTGGTATCCTGGACCAAATAGGAAGTTGATCCTATGGGCTTAACTATTGTATGTGGCCCCTTCCATCGGGCTTCAAACTTGGGGGTAGCGCCCGATACTAGGATCATCACTTTTTCTCCGGTTTTTAATTGTCTGGGCTTTGTACGCCGATCATAATATCGCTTTTGTTTTTGTTGACTTTCTTTTAGATTCTCACCTGCGACTCGGGAGGTTCGTTCTAGGCGAGTCCTTAAGTCCTTCAAGAACCGGGGTATGCCTATTTCGGTCTCAACTGGTTCAATCAATTGTTCCTTTAAGACATCTAACAGGCCTCTGGGTGGTCGTCCATACATGAGTTCATAGGGTGAACTCCCCAAGGAACTCTGTTTTCTCTCCCTACAAGCATATAGGATGAAAGGCAGCATGGTGTCCCACTCCGTCATTTGTCCATCCAACGCTCGTCGAAGCATTTGTTTTATGCTTTGGTTTAATCGCTCCACCAAGCCATTACATTGGGGGTGGTAGGCGGCGGCCGTTATGTGGTGGATGCCAAAAGCGTCCCAAACCTTACCGGGTCCGAAATGATGGGCATCGGCACTAGTGGTACTTCAGGTGGTCTGTGAGGGGTCACTCTTTGGCATGATGCGCACGATTCACAGAAGCGAGTTGTTTCCCGAAAGACTCCCGGCCAATAAAATCTGGCTAAAATCTGGTCAAGGGTGCCCTGTGCGCCCTTATGGCCCCCTACCGGATGGTCATGGGCCAGACGTAAAACCAGTGATTTAAACTTATTCGGTACTACCAACTGTTTCCGCAGAGCTCCAGTTCGAGGGTTCTTACTCTCCCGATAGAGTATGTCCTCATCCATGATGAATCTGGGGAAAGAATCCTTTTCTTCCTGTGCATGCTCAAATGCACGGGCTAGTACAGGGTCTGCTCTCTGCTCCATCTTGAAGGAGGGGAACCTTTCCATTAAGTCTGCCGGTACCCACGGCATCCCTCTCCCAGCTTCCAATTCCGCTCTGCCCTGCGAGCGGCACTTTCTTTCTTTCCTTCGCTCAGCTTTGGATTTCCGTTCTCTCCTCGAGGGGTCCCCCATTAGATCTTCGTGCGAAGGAAGGTCCCCTAAAGAGGTATCTTTAGAACATGAGGGTCTTTCATCATCCTGGGCGTGCGACCGTGTGGAAACCAGAGCTTCCCTGGGATCCGTACCCTTCTTCGGGCAATTTGGTTGTGGCTTGGGGTTCTCAGTAGGCTCATGCCGAGTGCAAGTGGAATTTGGCACCTTGGGTGGAGATAAGCCCTCTTTAAGACTTCTCCGAAATTGTGGCCAATCGCGGCCCAATACCAACTCCTGTGGCAACTTAGGCACAACTGCTACTAGCATTTCTTTTTCTAAGCCCAATCCTTTAACCCACAACTTATAAACAGGATAGCGGGTAGCCGTTCCATGAATGCATTTTATTTTAACATTTCCTTCTGGATGTTCAGGAACTGACAATCCCTGATCCTTGATCACCGACCATAACCTTTTGGAAATCATGGTCTGGTCAGCTCCTGAATCCAGAAGTGCTTGTACTTGACTCCATGAATTTTTACATTTAGTACAAAACCTTCCCGCATTGTCCTTGGGGCCTCTCCCACAAGAGCCGTGCGAGAAAAACACTCACTTTTTAAGTGACCTTTCTTACCACAAGCATAGCATCTTTTGACATTTTCTCTTATTAGCAGTGTATTACTTTTCAAATTACCATATGGAGGTCGTGAAGGACTTCCAACTCTCCATGCCTCCATTCCTATGGCCAATTTGGGAGTCCCTACCCTAGGTTGGGTGACTCTTTCTGCCTCCAAGTATTGCTCGGTGAGAGCTATGGCATCCGTAGTAGTACAGCAATTTTGTAAAATTAAAAAGTTCTGTACTCTACTAGGCACAGCGGACATGTACTGCTCCAATACCATGGCATCCATTAATGTATCTATATTTTTTCTTTCTGGCTGTAGCCATTTGTGTGCTAGGCTCCTTATCCTATGACCAAGGGCTTTTGGTGTTTCATCAGCCCTAAGGGACGTGGCTCTAAACATCTTGTTATAGGCTAGTGGTGTAAGGCCTAAGGGGTCCCTAATAGCTATGATGACCTCTTCATAGGTGTTGGCTAGGGCTGGGGGCATTGACCTGTACGCAGCTAGCGCCTCCCCTGTAAGGGACGCTGCCAGTCGAATGGCCCACTGCTCAGGTGGCCAATTAGCTGACCGAGCAATCCTACTGAATGAGTCTAAAAAGTCATCTACATTATCATTAGGGCTTAGCTTTCCCACCACCAGATCATTACATGACCACTGACCAGTCCCTGGGTTGGCCGGTCCAGTAGCCTGCAGCCTCTCCAAGTTGACCTTTGCCATCTCCTCTCGCTGCTGATCCAACCATTTCTCCATCGTCTGCAAGACTGGCACTTACTGGGCTTGCATGGCCTGCAATGCTTGGGCCTGGTTTTTCAGGGCAACCTCAGCTTGCTTGTCAAATTGATGTGCCATCCAGGCACAGAGATCCTTAGGCTCCATGATGAACCTGTAACAAGAGACAAAGAGAAAAAAAAACAAGTGTGGCTCTCCTAAACTCTCTTTTTTGCTCTCTATCCTTTTTTTTTTTTTTCTCAAAACTTCCCTGGCATCCAACACTTGTCAGGCCTAATTACATTTTACCTGACTTAAGTGTTGAGTCAGCTCTGGAACGTTAGTGGCTGTTCCAATCTGCAGCTCTTCTGCTCCGGGTTGGCAACAGGATTTTCCTTTCAGGATTTTCACCTTCCCTTCCGGACTTCAGGTTTACTCCCCTTCGGGTTTTCTCCCTCCGATCCGATCTCTCTAGCTGATCCGCTCCGGATCTTGTCTTTCCAGCAGTTCAATCTGGGCTTTCCTTTTTTTTTTTCAACTCAGGAATTTTCTTTTCTTTTCTTTGTGCAGACGTAGGTTCCAAGTAACAAAAATCCTGCCAACTACGCCATTTTATGTCACACCTACCTTGGCAGCGTAATGGACTGAGGTAGGTTGGACATAAAAACATATGAGGTTGGGTTTGGCTAATGTCTTACAGGGCCCAGGGACTTGCAGCCCTGGTAGCTTCCTTTGTTACCAAAATCCCAAAGAATACAAAGGTCCAAGTGGAGGGAAACAAAGGCATTTATTTCCCTTTCTTGCAAAAAGGTTCAGATGCTTGGACAAAAACATCAAACACAAGTTCCTTACTTCAGGTTACAGAAAAAGTAAAACATGACGTTAAAGCAAAGCTGTTATCCTCACAATAAATGGTGTATCAAAACAAACAGTCTCTATTCCCCAAGATAGAGCTTATGTGCTATGCAGGGACTCCAGGCTTCCTGTCTTACAATAACTACAGTCCATCTCAATATCTGAAGCAAATTCCACCTGCATCGGTTCCCCTTCTGAAGCCTCTGAAACCAAGTCAGTACTTGCTGGCAAATTGTAATCAGGCTTTTTTTTATATATCCTCTGTACAACCTCCCAATGCTCAGGGTTGAATGTAGGGTGTCGGTCCTGCGCCCTCCTATACTGGGAACTGTCTTCCTTTTGCAAGTGTTTTACCTTAGCTTCCTGCAAAGCTTTGTCATTAACAAGTTTCTTATTCGGTACGTGGTTCTTGCACCTTATCTCATAGGCAGTTTCACAAGGACAGTATTCCTCTGCTCCCTATCCTCCCCATACACCAGCAGTCTGCAACCTGCTTTCAGTTAAACATGGGTTACCTTTTCTCCTTGGCTTGTCTACTCCCGGTGAGGTTTGGGGCCTGCTCCGGCTGGGATCCTGCCTGGCCTGAGCAATAGGCCTTAGGTTCTCCAACCATCCTTCTGTTGGCTTTAGACCGTAGTCAGAGCCACGCCTTTGCCTCTCTGGACTAAAAGCACCCACTCTGAATGGAGCTATACCACCTTCTCCAGGGTTGCTTCTTTCCTCAAGCCACTGCGGCTGCTGATGCCTCCTGCGAAACCCTTGTCCAGGGGTTACTGCTTCTTCTGGATATCCTGCCCATTCATTCGGATGTCCTGCCCATCCTGCTGGTTCTGCTGGTTCTCCTGGCAGTCCTCCTTCCCCTGGCCGTCCTGCCTGTTCTGCCCTCCAGTCTTCCAGACTCTCTTTAAGAGGTACTCCTCTCTTCCTTGATTGGAAGCTGGCTGGCATTACCTCATGACCTAGGAGGTGTGGTTCCTCAGTTCCTCGGAGGTCCCTCTTGCTCCCCCTATCAGTTTCCTCATAATATTGCAGCCTGTGCTCGACTTTTCCTGCGTTTAAAACATTTTCTTCTCTTCTCAGAGGGTCCGCAGCATCACACTATATAGCAAGAGGATGGAATCAAAGCAAACATATATAAATTCATAAACAGAGAGGGGTAACCTGCCTGGAGCAGCAGGTACAGCCCTAAGCAAAGACGTAGAAGGAGAACAACATGCACAGAGCGGCAGGTGCGGCTCTGTGACTCTAGCTACCTTACTGGGCAGACCAAATGGACCATGCTAGTATTTATCTGTCATCATTTACTGTGTTACTATACCAGGGCTTAATACAGACCCAACTAACGAAGCTACAGATAATACAGAATACCTTGGTGAAACTACTCTTCAAGAAATATGATCATGTAACCCTCCCTTCTCCACAACGCGTTCTGGCTCCCTCCTAGACTACAAGATCCCCTTTAAAATTCACCACTACACACTAGGTCTACTGCAGCTTGCTACTCTTCCTGCCCCCCCCCCCAAAAAAAAAGATACCTGACTCCTCCCAACGTATGCTTTGTTCCTCCCAGCAGAAAAAAAAACACAAGGCGATTAACTTACATTCAGTGACAATTAATACACTATTAGCAAAATGTACAAATGGCTTACAAGTGCATTTCAGCGTATCCAGTCTAGTACTTTATAGCAAGTACTCAAACTTCCAGAAATAAAACGCAGAAAGCATCTTCTTTAGTGTTTATAGCAAAGTACACTTCTCCTAAGCAGAACCATAGCATCTGCACGTCCCAGGTTAGTTCACCTTTCTCAGCAGCGGCTGGTGTGCACATCCCTCATATGTCAATGGTTTATTAACAGAAGGCATATCCTCAGAATGCTGAGCTCTGCTCAGAACAGAAAACACACATAAGCGGAGACTCCCCCCCCCCCCCCATATATGACCATCACGTTTATCCACCCAGATAGAGAAGGCTACATTTGAGCTTCAAGAAGCAGCAGACTATAGATTTCAAGAAAGGGGGCCCAAATACCCTCAAATGTATTTATTTATTTATTTTATTTAACACTCATTTATATACCGCATCTTCCAGCGATCAGTTGCGGTGTACAATTAACAACAGTTAACAAAGCAAAGTTTGTTTTACATAGAACATTTTAACTTTTTACATAGAACATCATAACTTAAACAAAGCAGAGAGAAAACTAAGTAGAATATTTCAGTTGAAACAGAGTGAGTAACAATTATCTAAACAAAGTGTAATTTTTGAACAACGTAAGGCAGTACATAACATTTGTAACTATATACATGTGTGTATATATGTCTGTATGTCCAGGTGGGGAAAAGCCCCAACTCTCTCTCTTACTCTCCAACTTACAACTAACTGTAATGTGCTGCACAGCCAGCTTCTCCATGTTGTTAAAATCCCACAGCCTAGCCAACCAAACAGACAAGTTTCCAGGATGAAGCCAAGTTGAGCTTGGCAACATTTAAACTATTCCTGATCAGCAGCCTCTGTACTACCCAAATACCGGGAATGGTTAGATTAAGCAACAGTCCAGGCGCGTGGGTTTACGCTCTCCTACCAGCACTGCAGCCCACAGCTAACCAGTGTTTCTGTAACAAAGCAAACCATAACCCTTCTCCCACCCCCAAGCAAGAGAATGAGAGGTCAGCCAACAAGTGGATTCCAAGTGGCCTAAGAACAGCATTTTAATAGCAACCAAGGTGGAGACTACAACCAACAAGAAAATGTATCCGCATTTGTTCTACTACAGCAACTCCACTGCCCCACTGATGCAGACTACAGGACATTGGTGGTTGTAGAGGGGGGAGGGGGGCTGGAGGTTCAGGACTGGTCTGGAGGGACTCCAGGAAAAATAATTAACATGCAATACCTAATTTCCCCTTCACCCTTCCTCCAGACCAGTCCAGATGTGTGGGAAGTAGCATGTCATCATCAGGCCATGACTGGCAATACCTAGCGATGCATACTACTTTCAAAAGCTTCATCCACCAACCCCCACTTGCCTGGGTCCAGAGTGTGCTAACTCAAGAAGTCTGCCTAAGCAATGTTCATACCAGCTACATACACTGCTGAGAGACCTATCAGGTTCCTCTCTATCCAGGCCAATCGGGGCGCCACTTCCTCTGCCACCTGATGGCTTTTTGTGACACCCTGCCATTCACTTAGGCCATGGCCATTGCACTGTCAGAATTCAGGCTTGAAAGATTTACAAAGCCAGCCTGATTGTCCTCACTTCCAGATGACTGATGGAAAACTGCTTATCATCTGCAAACCACAGGCTCTGAGTGACATTGCAGCCCCCAGTCTCTAAGGCTGGCATCTCTTGTTACTATGGTCCACTGAGGAGCCTCCAGGTCCACTTCGCACCTCAGCACACCCAACTGCAACAACCAAGAGAGGCTTGCTCACGCCTCTTCCCGTAGGGACAACACTATCCTCAGATCCTGGGTCTGGGGGGACCACTACCCTCAAAGATATCTCTGCAAGCAGCTAATATGGGCCCTGCCCACAGAAGCAGAACCAGGGCTAGGACTATTGTCTCGAGCAATCCCTGTACTTGGGCTCTCAACTTCTGAATCCACTCTTCGGTGAGGAAAGGCTTCTCCACCCCAATGTCAAAACAAACACCCAGATACTTCAAAGAACTGGGAAAGAAATCATTTTGCTCTTGGCCTCATTGATGATCCAACTCAAGTCGAATAGCAAACTGCACACTCGGGCTGTCATCACCACACTCTCCTGATATGACTTTGCCCGAATCAGCTAGTCATCCATGTTGGAATGGACCAGTACTCTGAGATCCAGGGAAGTCAAACTCCCCTCTTCAAATGGCCACCATTCCTGACCTTAGAGTTTCCATGTGAAATCACAGGACCTGAAAGGTCCGGTTGATGCTTTCTAAGTCCAAAATGGGACAAAATGTGCCATTCTATTTGGAAACTGTGAAGTAGATTGAGTATTGTCCTTTGCCCCTCTCCTCCGAAGGCACTGGGACCTAACAGTCTGTGCAGGGTAGATCAAATGGCTCCCACCTTTAGCGCAAACTGGCATGGAGACTCCACACAGGGATCAGACAGGGATGGAGTGAACTTGAGGGTGTATCCTTTGCAGATCACCTTGAGAATCCACTGCCCCAAGGTGATCTGGGTCCACCTTAGGTGGAAACAATGGAGGTGTCCGCCTACTGGCAAAAGTCAAAGAGTAAGCCCCGTTCCTTCATTGGGAACTTCGGGCACCACTGGTGTCCCTTGTGTCCTCTTCTTAACCTCCTTTACTGCAACCCCCAAAAGGACTGGCCCTTGGACAAGAACCAATTCCTCTGGAATCCCAGAGACGTCCCCAAGCAGAACATATGGAACTCTTATGCACAACCTCTCGAAGACACCAGATGACCAGCCCTCCTGGGTCTATCCTCCAGAAGACTTCCCTGCCTCCTTCACCAGCTTCTCCAGAGCTTTGCCAAACAGAAGCAGCCATTTGAATGGCAACTTACTGAGATGTGCTTTAGATGCCACATCTGCTAAACAGGTCCACATCCATAGCAGCAGCCGAGGCATCACCAGAGAGGCCATAGTCTTCGATGACATCAGAATCAAATCATACAAGGCATCAGTCAAGAAGACCAAGCCCACTTTCAAATGAGCTGCCAGAGAAGACTCTTCTGATGATCCCAGCAGGGAATCTTCAGGCATTTGGAGCGTCCCAAAAAGAAATGCCATTGTGATATATCCACCATAAATCACCACCTGAAAGGCTAGTGCTGCCACCTCAAAGGACTGTTTCAAGGGGTACCCCATCTGATGATCCTGTGGATCCCTTCAGAGCTGTTCCCCCCTCCACAGGGATAGTCATCTTTGTCACTGCAGATACTAGGGCATCGACCCTAGAGAGCCACAACTTCTTCCACGGCTCCGGGATAGAGCCTAGACATCGACTTGGCCATCTTGAGGCTCTCATCTAGAGTGTCCCACTCCAACCATGACCATGACCATGTTCTTAGTTACTCTATGGATAGGGAACACCGTTGTCAGCTTTTTAATCTCCTCCAATAATAGATCTTCCTCCAGCGCCCACTCTGATGTTTTGGGGTTCCTGATTTCCCAGATGGTGGCAGTGTTAAAAATCTTGAAGTCCAACTCGTCCCTGTGAGAAATCCAAACTAAAATCATGTCCTCTTCTTGATATCCTCCCAAAGCTCAAGCATGGCCTCTGGCTCCACCTACACGGGCGACAATGACCCCAATGATCCTACCGAGCCTAGCTCCTCAAATGTCATCCTCCAGCTTCAGCTGAGGATTCTTCAAGGTTATAGAGCACTGCCCTGCCCCCTCTCCCCCACCACACTGAAATGGTCTCCTACTTGAAGGCACTGCCACCAGGTCATTTTTTTAAATTGAATTTTTATGGAGCAAGTTACATCTACACAACAATGCCAAACTTCCAGCTCAAACATTTTCTATGGTTCATGGACTTTATCAGCCCTCCAAGCCCTCCCTCCCAAGAGAAGGTAAGGGTTCAATTGAAAAAGTCCAGTAATGGCTGCCAATGTCAGGTAAATTACTCGCCCTTATGTTACCACAGGGCTGTCAAGCGTTCCATCAGCAGGCTCCTCTGGAGTCGCATTTTCCACACCTCCATGCCCAGAGCCTCACACAGCTTCTAGTTCCATGCAATTTCCCCTTGAGCAGCTTGCAAGCATGCCCGAATCAGGCGAGTTCACTTCGGGGCCACAGTCTCCAGCCAGATACCCAGCAAACAAAGTCCCGGATCCAGGCCCACATCTACCCTGAAGACCTCCTGCAGGACTAGAAAAGGGGACTGCTACTTCTGGAGAGAGATCTACAATTGTGAGTATATACTTCTGGGAATATTGAATTGTGAACCCAGTATATTTGTTAAATCAGTCAGGGCCTAGTAGCAGCAGTTTAAGTTTAAATTTAAAACAAAGAGCTTTCTAGTTAGATTTCATACCCAGCAGAGAGCTTATAGTTTAAATTTATTACTCACTCAGGGCCTAGTATCAGCAAAGTACTTTTAGTTTATATTTAGAACACAGAAGAGAGCTTTCTGGTTAAATTTAGAACCCAGCAGAGAGCTTCTAATTTAAATTTCATAAGTCAGAGCCTAGCAGCAGCAAATAACTTTAATTTAAATCAAATCAGAATATAACTTAGCATAAAAGGCAAAACAGGATCAGTATTCTTTGAGCAACAAATAAAGTCTTCTAGAGACCTTTACAAAGAGGCCTTCTACCTAGGGGGCAAGAGACCTGTGAAACTTTTTCAATAGGTGTTAACGCCAGGTGGCAGGTCAAAAGGCCATTTCGAAAGACTCCTATCCAAGCATGGACTGTTAATCACCCAGGAAGTTGGTCACAGCTTACCTCAGAAGCACAGGACAGGGTATTGTGTAGCAGCCCTCTTTTAATAAGTGTTATATACCTCCCTCCCTCCCCAACACCCACACACCTGTGGGATAATCGTAGCTTTATAGGTATTTACACATCCGAAAGGAAAGGAGGTGCTCTCAGGTGCAGCTCGTTACCCAAATCAGTCATACCCTAAGGACCTGAGATTAATTAAGCTTCAGGTGAACAAGGTATATTAAACGTATCAGGTACAATTTTATTAGTATAAGTATCCATAGCAACTCTTAGTAAGTAAAGAACTTAAATATCTAAACACACGCTTAAAACTAAGATGCAGACAGCAGTCCAGCAGCAAGATGGGGGCTTTCCAGTCTTTTGCATTGAGTGTCACATGTATGATTTTCTTCCAGTTGGTGAGAGGTCTTACGTGTGCACTAGGTGCAAGGAGCTCTTTGCTCTCAGGGAACGAGTCCGTTCTCTAGAGGCTAGAGTAGCAGACTTGGAAGACATAATTTATTTATTTATTACAATTTCTTATATACCGCACTATTCGATATCAGCGTGGTTTACAATATAACAAAATGACCAGAACAACAAGCTGTTCGGTTTTACAGAGAACAGGGGTACAAACTTGGATAACATAGGTGAACTATATACATAAAATATTTACAAAGAACAAGTGTAAAAGCTAAGATAACATGAGTGAAATATGTACATACATCTGCAGGCGGGATGCTGACACTGTATCAGAATTAACACTTTGGTTACTTTCTTAGGTGGGGTTAACTAGGCTTCATTGCTGACTGGGTAGTATAGGAGGAAAAGGTGATGTTTGAGTGCCTTCCTGAACTGAGTTAGGTCTACAATAGCACGAATGTCGAATGGTAGAGCATTCCAGAATCTGGGGACGCAAAGACTGAAGGCCCTATTCGCCGTTGTACTGTTGCATTTTGTCAAGGCCTTCGGGGTTATTAGCGAGTTTACAGCTGTTGCTCGTCTGGATCTGTTGGGAGGCACTGTGTGAATGAGTTCTGTAAGTGAAGAGGATGAGAGGCCATTGATGGCCTTGAATGTGAGGAGTAAGGTCTTAAAGATAAGCCTTCCGTGTATGGGGAGCCAGTGAAGCTGCTTCAGGATAGGAGTCACGTGGTCACTTCTAGAGGCTCCGTGGAGGACCCTTGCTGCAGCATTCATGGCCAGCTGTAACAGGCTCAGTGTAGATTGAGGGAGTCCTTGTAAGATGGCATTGGCAAAGTCGAAATGGGGTAAGATTAGTGCTTGGTATATAGTCCGGAAATCGTCCGGATCCAATAAGGAGCACAAATGCCTGAGTGTACGGATTTTGAAATATACGGCTTTTACTATATTGCCTATGTGTGATTTCATATCAAGACGTTGGTCCAACGTGACGCCAAGGTATCTTATTGTGTCTTTAGTTTGCAGGTCAGCTTCCTTGACTCTTGCATGGGATGGAGGAGTAAAGTTGGGGTCTCTCGCAATGAAGAGCACCTCAGTTTTCTTGTGCTGAATACGGAGGTTTTGAGATTGGAGCCATTCTGAGACCGCATTGAAACAGTCTACCAGGGGTGTAAGGTCCATTTGATTCGTAGAGAATGGCATGTATAAGAGAATGTCATCAGCATATATCAAACAGCTCACGTTAAATGATCTAATGATACTGCAGATGGGTTGCATGTATATGTTGAACATGAGAGATGACAAAGAGGAACCTTGCGGCACACCTTGAGTTTGATGGAAGCGTTTTGATTCTTCTGATCCGGATTTTACATGTTGCCATCTTCCATCTAAATAAGACTTGCACCATTCGAGCGCAGTGTTGCAGACGCCCTTCTCTTTCAATCGCCCGAGAAGTTCATGACTTACTGAGTCGAATGCCGCGGCAGTGTCTAAGAAGATGAGCACAAAACCTTGTCGGATGTTGTCGATGCCTGTGATTATATTATTGAATAGGATGGTGAGGAGGGTCTCCACTCCATGAGATTCTCTGAACCCATGTTGGCAATGATCTAGCGGCGCTGCAGTCTATATGATCTTGGATTTGCCTTTGTACCTCTTTCTCAATTATCTTAGCTAGGAGAGGAATACTAGCTATGGGCCTGTAAGAATCGACCCTTTGAGGGTCTAGTTTGGAGTTTTTTAATAGCGGTCTAATGGATGTCTGTTTGAGTGCTGTGGGGAAGGAACCCGTTGTGAAGGATAGGTTCATCAGTTTTGCGATGAAAGGAATGAATTCACTGCGTAGCTCCTTAATCCAAAAGGCTGGGCAAGGGTCAGTCTGCGTTGTGGAGGTATTGAGAGATGCGATTGTGTCCTCAATACATTTTGTAGATGGTGTGGAAAACATAGGTAGAGGGATTAGGCCGGTTGGTTCTTGATACGAGGCTGCTGAGACCTTGTCAGTCTGTATAAGCTTAGATTGTAGGTAGTCAGCAAATTTTTGTGGGTGAATCTCATTGTGTTGTTCAGGAGATGGTTCTTTCGAAAGGGATTTGACCAAGTTGAAAAGATCCCGTGGTTTGTTTAGAGATCTCTTTAGAGTGTCGGTGTGATATTGTTTTATTTTAACTGTGATTGCTTCTCGATGCATTGATAGGTGGATTTGGTAAGCGGTCTGATCTTCTGTGGAGAGCGATCGGCACCATCGTCTCTCAAGTCTGCGTAGATGTGTGAGAGAAGACCACAGTTCAGGAGAGAACCATGGGGCAGAGCTTCTTTTTCTCCTTGATGTGTTATTGGGGTGCGGACGTTGTGAGATGGCATTAAGGTTGGAGTTCCAGGAGGAGATTAGTTCTTCGAGGTCGAGCGTAGTGTTGTTGAGGAGTGAGTGGGTCTCAGACATGATGAGTTCCCTGTTAAATGGTCGAAAGCTTCTCGTTGACGTTCGTGATGTGCTGTTAATCTTTCGGTTGTTATGCAGCTGCTTGTCGCTGATGGGTATCTGGAGATTGATCAGTTTGTGGTCAGACCAGGGTACATCAATAACAAACATCATAAGGTCGTGGTTTTGTTCAAGGACTGACTGAGGAGCGAACACCATATCAAGAATATTACCCTTTATATGTGTGGGTTTATTGATGATTTGCTTGAATCCCAGGTCTTCAATGGCATCAAGGCATTGAATCCCAGGTCTTCAATGGCATAAGAAAGACAGAGGTACACAGACGAGACCTACAGGGATATAGTCCTGAAGTACCACCTCCAGTCTGGCAGCATTCCTGTTGCCATGGAGGAAAGAGGTCACGTGACAGGAGAGTATCACCCTGGTGTGGCAGGAAGTGATCCTGTAACTAGGACCTGTCCTCCAGGTGATGTAAAACCCTCTTGCACCGAGAAAGTTTCTCCAGGGCCTTGTGCCCATGAGGGAAGGGTTAGGACAGCCGTTATAGTTGGTGATTCGATCATTAGGCATGTAGATAGCTGGGTGGCTGGTGGACATGAGGATTGCCTGGTAACATGCCTGCCTGGTGCGAAGGTAGCAGACCTCACGCGCCTCCTAGATAAGGTCTTAGATAGTGCTGGGGAGGAGTCTGCTGTCTTGGTACATGTCGGTACCAATGACATAAGAAAATGTGGTAGGGAGGTTCTGGAGGCTAAATTTAGGCTTTTAGGTAGGAAGTTGAAATCTAGAACTTCCAGGGTAGCGTTCTCTGAATGCTTCCCATTCCACACGCAGGACCCAAAAGGCAGGCAGAGCCCCGGAGTCTCAATGCGTGGATGAGACAATGGTGCAAGGGTGAGGGTTTTGAATTTGTTAGGAACTGGGGAACATTCTGGAGAAAGGAGGGGCTCTTCCGAAGGGATGGGCTTCACTTTAAATGGGATGGAACCAGGCTGCTGGCATTAACCTTTAAAAAGGAGATACAGCAACTTTTAAACTAGATAATAGGGGAAAGCCGACAGTCACACAAGAGCGAACAGTTCGGAAGAATGTATCCGTGAAGGATACTACCAAAAGCAGAGAGGTTCCAAAAAAGAGTAAAGTAGCCCAAATGCCCTCGAGTATGGAGCAGACAGAGCTTAAAGATCCCAAATTACCCATGTCTACCAATAGCCAGATTAATATGAATAAAATACAGTCTCTAAAATGCTTGTATGCAAATGCTAGAAGTCTAAAAAATAAGATGGGAGAGTTAGAATATATAGCACTAAATGAGAGGTTAGATATGATTGGAATCTGAGACATGGCGGAAGGAGGACAACCAGTGGGACACTGTGATACCTGGGTACAAACAATATCATAATGATAGAGCTGATCAAATTGGTGGAGGGATTGCGCTCTATGTTAGAGAGGGCATTGAGTCAGAAAGGATTAAAGTTTTGCAGGAAACAAATTTGCTGTAGAATCTCTATGGATTGAAATTCCATGTAAAAAGGGGAAGGCGTTGGCAGTGGGGGTGTACTATCGACCGCCTGGCCAGAAAGAACAAATGGATGATGAAATGCTCAAAGAAATCAAGGAAGCTAACAAAAGTTACAGCGCGGTAATAATAATGGGTGATTTCAATTACCCCGGTATCGACTGGGTCAGTGTCACGGCAGGACATGCTAGGGAGATAAAGTGCCTAGATGAAATAAATGACTGCTTCTTGGACCGACCAGAGGGGAAACCATATTGGACCTAGTCCTTAGTGGAACACCACATCTAGTGCAAGAGATAAGGATGTTGGGGCCACTTGGCAATAGTGATCACAGCATGATCGCGTTTGATTGAATTAGTGGAGAAGGGATAGTAAGAAAATCCACAGTACTACCTTTTAACTTTCGAAAGGGAGACTATGATAAAATGAGGAAAATAGTTAAGAAAAAACTAAAAGGAGCAGTTGCAAAGGTTAAAGACTTACATCAAGCTTGGGTGTTGTTGCAAAATACTATCTTGGAAGCCCAGACCGGCTGTATTCCACGCTTTAAGAAAAGTGGAAGGAAGTCCAAAAAACTGCCTGCATGGTTTAAAAGGTGAGGTCAGAGAGGCTGTTGTTGCCAAAAAAGCATCTTTCAGGAAACGGAAAAAAAGAGCCAAACGACAAAACCTGGAAACAGCACAAGCACTGGCAAGTTAAATGCAAGGCATTGATAAGGCAGGCAAAGGGAGAATTTGAGAAGAAGCTTGCTGCGGAAGCAAAAACACGTAATAAAGACTTTTTCAAGTACATTCGTAGCAAAAAACCTGTGAGAGAGTCAGTTGGTCCATTAGATGACAGAGGGGTTAAAGGGGCACTAAGAAGCGACAAGGCGATAGCGGAGAGACTGAATGAATTCTTTGCTTCAGACTTTACTGAGGAAGATGTAGGGATGTTACCCATGACTGAAGTGGTATTTAAAGGTACGGAAGAATTGAAGGAAATATCGATACATCGGGAAGATGTATAACAACTATTAGATAAACTGAAGAGTAGCAAATCACCTGGGCCGGATGATATACATCCAAGGGTGTTGAAAGAACTGAAATATGAGATTGCAGACCTGCTATTAGTAATCTGTGAACTATCATTAAAATCATCTGTAATACCGGAAGATTGGAGGATGGCAAACGTAACGCCAATTTTTAAAAAGGGTTCCAGGGGTGATCCGGGAAACTACGGACTGGTGAGCCCGACGTCAGTACCGGGAAAAATGGTAGAAGCCATCATAAAGAACAAAATTGCTGAACATGTAGATAGTCATGGCTTAATGGGAGACAGCCAACATGGCTTTAGACAAGGAAAATCTTGTCTTACTAAACTGTTATGTTTTTTGGAAGGTGTGAATAAACAGGTAGACAAAAGGTGAGTCAGTTGATATAGTGCAGCGATGGCGAACCTATGGCACGCGTGCCAGCTGTGGCACGCGAAGGCCTTGCAGCTGGCACGCGGGAAGGTCGTACATTAAAAAAAAAAAAAAAGCTGCCCGCTGCCGCCGCGGCGGCATGGAGTGTCCCGCGGGGCTCCCTCTGCCCGGCGGGACTCTCCCGGCGCTGCTCAGCCCCTCTCTGCCGGCTTGCAGAGACACGAAGGGAGAGTCTCCCTCGCGTCTCTGTTAAGCCCGCAGGAGCTGATGGGACATTTCCCATCTGCCCCTGCGGGCTTAAGAGAGACGCGAGGGAGACTCTCTCTCCCTTCGCGTCTCTGCAAGCCGGCAGAGAGGGGCTGAGCAGCGCCGGGAGAGTCCCGCCGGGCAGAGGGAGCCCCGCGGGACACTCCATGCCGCCGCGGCGGCAGCGGGCAGCTTTTTTTTTTTTATTGCCATGAGCCGAGGGAGGGGGGTTAAGACTGGCAATGGGCTAGGGAGGGAGAGAGGGGGGTTAAGACTGGCAATGGGCTAGGGAGGGAGGGAGGGAGGGGGTTAAGACTGGCAATGGGCTAGGGAGGGAGGGAGGTTAAGACTGGCAATGGGCTAGGGAGGGAGGGGGGTTGAGACTGGCAATGGGCTAGGGAGGGAGGGAGGGAGGGGGTTGAGACTGGCAATGGGCTAGGGAGGGAGGGGGGTTGAGATTGGCAATGGGCTAGGGAGGGAGGGAGGGGGTTGAGACTGGCAATGGGCTAGGGAGGGAGGGAGGTTAAGACTGGCAATGGGCTAGGGAGGGAGGGAGGTTAAGACTGGCAATGGGCTAGGGAGGGGGGATGGGGGTAGAGACTGGCAATGGGCTAGGGAGGGAGGGGGGTTGAGACTGGCAATGGGCTAGGGAGGGAGGGAGGGAGGGGGGTTGAGACTGGCAATGGGCTAGGGAGGGGGGGTTAAGACTGGCAGTGGGCTGGGGAGGGGGGGTTAAGACGCAGTGGGCTATGGGGGGGAGTTAAGACTAGCAATGGGCTGTGGGCTGATGAGGGCTGGCAATGGGCTATGAGCTGATGAGGGCTGTCTGGAAAGGGGGTGATGGGGGGGTTAGGACTGGTAATGGGCTATGGGGGGGGTTAAGACTGGTAGTGGGCTGAGGGGGGGGGTTAGGACTGGTAATGGGCTATGGGGGGGTTAAGACTGGTAGTGGGCTGATGGGGGTGTAGGACTGATAATGGGTTATGGGGGGGGCTAGGACAGGAAATGGGCTGATGGGGAGGGGTTAGGACTTGAGGTGGGCTGATGTGGTTAGGACTGGTAATGGGCTGTGGGCTGATGGGGGGGTTTAGGACTGGCAATGGGCTATGGGGGGCTGACTGGAAATGGGCTGATGGGGGGTTAGGACTGGTAAAGGGTTATAGGGGGGGCTTAAACTGAAAATGGGGTGATGGGGGTTAGGACTGGAAGTTGATTGACGGGGGGCTAGGACTGGTAATGGGTTGGGGTGTTGCTAGGACTGGAAATGGGCTGAGTGGAAGGGGAGGCTTGAACTGCAAATAGCTGATGGGGAGGGGGCTTGGAATGGAAATGGGCTGTGAGGGAAGGGAGCTAGGACTGAAAATGGGCTGATGGAAAAGCTAGGATAGGACTGGAAATGGGCTGTTGGGGGGAGCTAAGATTGGAAATGGGCTGTGGTGGGGGCTTGAATTGAAATGGACTCATGGAGGGGCTAGAACTGGAAGTAGGCTCATGGGGGGGCTTGGACTGGAATTGGGCTGAGTGAAGGGGAGCTATGATTTGACATGGGCTGATGGTGGGGCTAGGAAATGAGTAGAAATGGGCTGATGGGGGGGCTAGGATTGAAAATGAGCTGATGAAGGGACTTGGACTGGAAATGGGCTGATGCAGGGACTAGAAGGGAATGGATGCTGGGTGAGACTGGAACTAGAAGGGAGCTGATGTTGGGGGAGGATTAGAATGGGATGGGGCTGGGAGAGTAAAATGGAGAGGGGAAAAATATTTTGTGTAGGAGGGATGAAAAATCTACAATTGGCCAGGTATTGGGAGAGTAATTGGGGATTGAGGATGGAGGGGTAAAATTTGTGTGGATGAAATAGGAATGAGGAAAGAGCAAAAGGAGAAAGATTAGTATGTTAAAGCAGATGTAGAGAGAGAGAGAGAATGGAAAAAAAACTAGAAGAGAGAAGAAAGGACAAATGGACAGCAGACGATGGAGAGTTAGCAGAAAACATGAAGAAACCAGAAGAAGGTGGCTGGACCAATTGCAACTGAAAAAAAAATGCACAAAAGGTAGAAAGATATCTCTTTATTTTGAATTTATTAACTGGAATATGTCAGCTCTGGGAAATGTGCATCATTAACATCTGCGCTTTGTTTGGTACAAGAGGAAATTCCCTATTTGACGTTGCCACTTGTTCTCTTTCCCCAGTATTCTCTGAAATGTATTGGTTTAATATTTGCAGTGTTGCCTTTTGATAGGTAGGGTATGGTGCTTTGTGAGTCCTGGTAATGCTGTCAGGATACGGCGGGTTTGCTATGGGTTCTAAATGGGCAGCGTTTGTAGTAGTTCCTAATGTGCCTGGCGGTTGGCACTGGATTATAGTAATGTAGAAATCTTTTAGTCTTTCTTTATCCATACACTCATTAAGAGACATGTTTACTAAAAGTTAGTGTATGGTAACATTATGCAAATATTTATGCAAATAAGACCACTTATGCAAATGACGTGCTGGCACTTTGAGGAAATTCTTTGGTTTTGTGCGGCAGTTTGGGCACTCGGGCTCAAAAAGGTTAGCCATCACTGATATAGTGTATTTGGACTTTCAGAAAGCCTTTGACAAGGTCCCTCATCAGATACTTTTGGCAAAACTAAAGAGTCATGGGATAGGAGGCAGTGTACTATTGTGGATCAGGAACTGGTTAAAAGATAGAAAGCAGAGGATAGGGCTAAATGGCCAATTTTCCCAATGGAGAAAGGTGAATAGTGGTGTACCCCAGAGATCTGTGCTGGGTCTGCTGCTTTTTGACATACTCATAAATGACCTGGAAAAGGGAACAACGAGTGAGGTTATCAAATTTGTAGATGACAAAGATATTTAAAGTTGTTAAAACCCAAGAGGATTGTGGAAAATTGCAAGAGGATCTTGATAAATTGGAAGACTGGGCATCAAATTGGAAGATGAAATTTAATGTGGACAAGTGCAAAGTTATGCACCTAGGGAAGAACAACCCAAACTATGGTTACACAATGCAAGGTTCCACATTAGGAACCACCACCCAGGAAAGAGATTTAGGCATCATTGTGGATAACATGTTAAAGCCCTCGGCCCAGTGTGCAGCGGCGGCCAAGAGAGCAAATAGAGTGCTAGGTATCATAAGGAAAGGAATGGAAAATAAAACAAAGGATATTATAATGCCTCTATATCAGTGATGGCTAACCTTTTTGAGCCCGAGTGCCCAAACTGCCGCACAAAACCAAAGAATTTCCTCAAAGTGCCAGCACGTCATTTGCATAAGTGGTCTTATTTGCATAAATATTTGCATAATGTTACCATACACTAACTTTTAGTAAACATGTCTCTTAATGAGTGTATGGATAAAGAAAGACTAAAAGATTTCTACATTACTATAATCCAGTGCCAACCGCCAGGCACATTAGGAACTACTACAAACGCTGCCCATTTAGAACCCATAGCAAACCCGCCGTATCCTGACAGCATTACCAGGACTCACAAAGCACCATACCCTACCTATCAAAAGGCAACACTGCAAATATTAAACCAATACATTTCAGAGAATACTGGGGAAAGAGAACAAGTGGCAACGTCAAATAGGAATTTCCTCTTGTACCAAACAAAGCGCAGATGTTAAT
Source organism: Ichthyophis bannanicus (assembly GCA_033557465.1). Classification (NCBI taxonomy): domain Eukaryota; kingdom Metazoa; phylum Chordata; class Amphibia; order Gymnophiona; family Ichthyophiidae; genus Ichthyophis; species Ichthyophis bannanicus. The sequence continues at coordinate 260,470,520 of CM066044.1, forward strand.
GATGCACATTTCCCAGAGCTGACATATTCCAGTTAATAAATTCAAAATAAAGAGATATCTTTCTACCTTTTGTGCATTTTTTTTTCAGTTGCAATTGGTCCAGCCACCTTCTTCTGGTTTCTTCATGTTTTCTGCTAACTCTCCATCGTCTGCTGTCCATTTGTCCTTTCTTCTCTCTTCTAGTTTTTTTTCCATTCTCTCTCTCTCTCTACATCTGCTTTAACATACTAATCTTTCTCCTTTTGCTCTTTCCTCATTCCTATTTCATCCACACAAATTTTACCCCTCCATCCTCAATCCCCAATTACTCTCCCAATACCTGGCCAATTGTAGATTTTTCATCCCTCCTACACAAAATATTTTTCCCCTCTCCATTTTACTCTCCCAGCCCCATCCCATTCTAATCCTCCCCCAACATCAGCTCCCTTCTAGTTCCAGTCTCACCCAGCATCCATTCCCTTCTAGTCCCTGCATCAGCCCATTTCCAGTCCAAGTCCCTTCATCAGCTCATTTTCAATCCTAGCCCCCCCATCAGCCCATTTCTACTCATTTCCTAGCCCCACCATCAGCCCATGTCAAATCATAGCTCCCCTTCACTCAGCCCAATTCCAGTCCAAGCCCCCCCATGAGCCTACTTCCAGTTCTAGCCCCTCCATGAGTCCATTTCAATTCAAGCCCCCACCACAGCCCATTTCCAATCTTAGCTCCCCCCAACAGCCCATTTCCAGTCCTATCCTAGCTTTTCCATCAGCCCATTTTCAGTCCTAGCTCCCTTCCCTCACAGCCCATTTCCATTCCAAGCCCCCTCCCCATCAGCTATTTGCAGTTCAAGCCTCCCCTTCCACTCAGCCCATTTCCAGTCCTAGCAACACCCCAACCCATTACCAGTCCTAGCCCCCCGTCAATCAACTTCCAGTCCTAACCCCCATCACCCCATTTTCAGTTTAAGCCCCCCCCCTATAACCCTTTACCAGTCCTAACCCCCCATCAGCCCATTTCCAGTCAGCCCCCCATAGCCCATTGCCAGTCCTAAACCCCCCCATCAGCCCACAGCCCATTACCAGTCCTAACCACATCAGCCCACCTCAAGTCCTAACCCCTCCCCATCAGCCCATTTCCTGTCCTAGCCCCCCCCATAACCCATTATCAGTCCTACACCCCCATCAGCCCACTACCAGTCTTAACCCCCCCCCCTAGCCCATTACCAGTCCTAACCCCCCCCATCAGCCCACTACCAGTTTTAACCCCCCCCATAGCACATTAACAGTCCTAACCCCCCCATTCACCCCATTTCCAGACAGCCCTCATCAGCTCATAGCCCATTGCCAGCCCTCATCAGCCCACAGCCCATTGCTAGTCTTAACTCCCCCCCATAGCCCACTGCGTCTTAACCCCCCTCCCCAGCCCACTGCCAGTCTTAACCCCCCCTCCCTAGCCCATTGCCAGTCTCAACCCCCCTCCCTCCCTCCCTAGCCCATTGCCAGTCTCAACCCCCCTCCCTCCCTAGCCCATTGCCAGTCTCAACCCCCCTCCCCCCCTCCCTAGCCCATTGCCAGTCTTAACCTCCCTCCCTCCCTAGCCCATTGCCAGTCTTAACCTCCCTCCCTCCCTAGCCCATTGCCAGTCTCAACCCCCTCCCTCCCTCCCTAGCCCATTGCCAGTCTCAACCCCCTCCCTCCCTAGCCCATTGCCAGTCTCAACCCCCTCCCTCCCTCCCTCCCTAGCCCATTGCCAGTCTCAACCCCCCTCCCTCCCTAGCCCATTGCCAGTCTTAACCTCCCTCCCTCCCTAGCCCATTGCCAGTCTTAACCCCCCTCCCTCCCTCCCTCCCTAGCCCATTGCCAGTCTTAACCCCCCTCTCTCCCTCCCTAGCCCATTGCCAGTCTTAACCCCCCTCCCTCGGCTCATGGCAATAAAAAAAAAAAAGCTGCCCGCTGCCGCCGCGGCGGCATGGAGTGTCCCGCGGGGCTCCCTCTGCCCGGCGGGACTCTCCCGGCGCTGCTCAGCCCCTCTCTGCCGGCTTGCAGAGACGCGAAGGGAGAGAGAGTCTCCCGCTCGTCTCTCGTATGCCCGCAGGGGCAGATGGGAAATTTCCCATCAGCTCCTGCGGGCTTAACAGAGACGCGAGGGAGACTCTCCCTTCGTGTCTCTGCAAGCCGGCAGAGAGGGGCTGAGCAGCGCCGGGAGAGTCCCGCCGGGCAGAGGGAGCCCCGCGGGACACTCCATGCCGCTGCGGCGGCAGCGGGCAGCTTTTTTTTTTTTAATGTGCGACCTTCCCGCGTGCCAGCTGCAAGGCCTTCGCGTGCCACAGCTGGCACGCGTGCCATAGGTTCGCCACGCTGCTCTATATCATTCCATGGTGAGACCGCACCTTGAATATTGTGTGCAATTCTGGTCGCCGTATCTTAAAAAGGATATAGCGTTATTAGAAAAGGTTCAGAGAAGAGCCACCAAAATGGTAAAGGGGATGGAAGGATACCCCTATGTAGAAAGGCTAAAAAGGTTAGGGCTCTAACCTGGAAAAGAGATGGCTGAGGAGAGATATGATAGAAGTCTATAAATTAATGAACAGAGTAGAACGGGTAAAAGTAGATCGATTGTTTATGTTATCAGAATATAGAAAGACTAGGGGACATGCAATGAAGCTACAGGGTAAACTATTTAAGACTAATAAAAGAAAATATTTTTTCACTCAACGTGTAATCAATCTCTGGAATTCGTTACCGGAGGATGTAGTAAAGGCTGTTAGTGTAGCTGGGTTTAAAAAAGGTTTGGACAAGTTCCTGGAGGAAAGGTCCATAAACCATTAAGAAGGGACCCAGGATATGAATGCTTGACCCAATACAAGCATTGTGGAACCTGTGTCTTTTGGGGAAACTGCTAGGTACGTATGACCTAGATTGGCCACTGTTGGAAACAGGATACTGGGCTTGATGGACCTTGGTCTGACCTAGTATGGCATATCTTATGTTCTTATGCACTTGGTCCTGGATCTGGACCCAGTAGCAGATCATTGCGGGGCACTCCCACCATAAATGTCCCCTGACCCCCACAGTGCCTCCAACATAAGCTTGAAGTATAGGGAAACAACTTCTGCAGCCGCTCAGGTTTATAGTACCATTTATACAAAAGCTTATAAGAAGTCTCCCGAACTGCCAGAGAGAGTCTGCCTTCAAATCCCATCAAATTCCCTCCCTAAGTCTCGCTGCCATGCCTGTTGATATGGGAATTTTGACAATGGGGTTCTGGATACCCCTATATAGAAGCCTAATTAGGCCCTGGCTCTTATGGTAGCCCTGCCAGAGTGCCTCAAGAACATTGCAGCCCTCTTCATAGGTAGCCCGAATAGGACTTTTTTTTCAAGTGAGAAATCTGCAAATGAGCAAAAAATCCCTTCCAAATAAGTGATACTTCTCCTGAAGTTCCTGGAAAGACAGTACCTCTCCCATGTTAATAAGTTTAGCAAATATATGAAGATCACAGCGCTCCCAGCAACGAAAGAGCCCCCCCCCCCACCCCAGCACAAAGGCTGAAAAAGCCTCAATAGGGGCCACTGCTATAAAGGTTGCTTGAGAGGCGGGAGCGGGGTGGTGGAAGGTAGCCCCCCACCTCCAGTGAGCCCACGGATGAAACATGAAGGGGTTGTCCTTCCACAGCCTGGCATAGACTGCCCCTATACCCCCAGGGGAGTTGGGTCACCGAAATATCTCCAGCCCATAACTGCTCAACCTTCTGGAACCTCTTCTCCCCCCCCCTCACCCACCACTCCATCACCTGTTGTAATTGGGTAACCAAATAATACCCTTCCAAATGGCATACAGGACCCACCATGGCATTCGCAGAGGCTGCCAATGCCATATATAAAGTCAAACACTCTGCAGGCGTTGCAGATCCCCTAGGGCCACCTTAATAGGTAGGGCCTGTGATAAGGAAGCTTATCATAGTTCAGGAAGAAATAATATAAGAAGTGAATTGGCTCTGATTAAGCAACCTGTGCTGGCTGGTAAAAGCACTAAAACAGGGTGTTTACCTAAAAGACTACCAGACCCAGAATGCACTGGTTTACAGAAAGCCTCTAGGAGAGCTGAAGTAGGGAAACGTGTGCCTAATCAGAGAAGCAATGATGTAATTCCTAATCACCCATCTCCTAGGGCAGGACTTAATTCAGAACACCTGCAGTGTGCTAGGGTGGAGCAGCCATCTAGGCACTTTAAAGCTAGAAGAAATTCTCCATACAGCAAGCAAGAGCAACATCAAGGAAAGCATGGACAGCAAGAGCTGGAGAAGGAGAGACTGATCGTGAACAGAAGGAAGACCAGCAAGACGTCCAGAAGGTCTAAGAAAGGAGCCCAAGGCAGTACGTATACTGGGAGAGATTCCAGGGGCAAGCATTCTTCATTGGACTGGAAGAAACCAGAGGCTTGGAGATATACAGCCAGGAACCCTCGGACAGCACCTGTAAGGGAGACGGCTGCATCTACAGAAAGAAGGAGCTCTAATACCTATTTAAGGAGGTATGGGAAGGGAGACCTAAAGTCCAGAGATTCTGACTGGAGAGCTGGGCACAGAAGCTTTACTACCTACTGGCCAAAATACCCAGAGAGGAAACCTAATGACAATGTGATGTCAGGTATGAACTCTAATCAGTTCCCTAGCTTTGCACAAGGAAGACAGCAGGGAAACAGTTTCTATCCTGGTAGAGATCAGTTAGAGAAATCCTCTGAGCCAGTGTTTGAAAGTGATCCTACGATATTTCAAGAGCAAGGGGAAATATCAGATGAGAAAGTTGAATGCATGGATTGTTCTCTATCTAAGCTGCTGTTCTAAAGTAATCCTCAGATAAGGATCAAACACCAAAAGGAACTGTACTGATCTTTAACTTCCCAGAAAAGTTTCTTGAAGAGAAAGCTTTGGGGAAAGTTGGAGCCACGTGGAGAGTGGACCAGCAATGGTTTGCAGCTGGTTAAGCACCTGTGATTAGAGCAAGGCACAAGTGCACGTGGGACTTTGGAAAAAAACTTCTTCTCTGTGTGAATGGAAGAAAGCTGTGTTTTTTTCTGATAAGAGAATTTTCCTTTTGGGTTTATTTTTCATTCCAGCACTGCTAAAAAGGTTTATTAGCAGGGGCTAGAAGAAAGACCTTTTCTGTTCCATCAAGGTCTTTACTAAGTTGTTGCCTAAGTAATTCAGTTGCCTTATTTATTTGTTTTGTTTCTGGAATAAAACTCTTGAAGAAAGTATCCTGTTGATGTTACCAAGCATATCTGTGCGAGGGAATAACACCCCATAAATAAAATCTGGTTTCTGCTTTACACTTGAGCAACTACAATTCTTTATTCTTGTTAAACGGCTAGTTTTTGTGTGAAGGAATTCCAAGACCCACAATCCTTTGCAAGTCAAGTAAATTCATGCCTTTGCCAAGATTGTGGAACTTTCACAACAAGCACCCCCGTTTACAGGCCTGAAACAAGTATAGTACCCAGGGAAGCAGATTCATCTTCATGGCTGCTACCCTACCCAGCCAGATTTCCCCCTTGCCCCATCTGACCAAGTCCCATTCAAGTTACTTGAACAGAAAGGGGCAGTTCTCCCAATACAGCCCAGTCTCTGTGAGTGTGACCCGTACCCCAAAATATGTGAGGGACAGAGTTGCCCACTTGAAGGGAAAGCTGGCCTGTAACCTCTCCACCAGGCCAGCATCTAAGGAGACATTAAGAGCCCCCATCTTGTCAAGATTTATTTTAAAAGTCAGATAAAGGGCCTATGGAAGTTTATTTCCCGCAACAGTGCCAGCAGAGAAGTCATAGGCTCGGTGATCGTGAAGAGCAGGTCGTCAGCAAAAAGCATGAGTTTATGCTGCCCTGGGCCTACCCCTTGTACTGTATATCCCCCAGTTCTCTCACACAGGCCACTAGGGGCTCTATGGCCAAGGCAAACAGCTATGGGGACAAAAGGTACTCCTACCGCATCCCCCAGCACAATGGGAAGAAATCAGAAAAGCCCCCATTAATGCGAACGGCTGCTTCTGGTGCGTGGTAGAGAGCTCAAATCCAAGAGATAAACTGGGGCCTCCACATGTGCTAAAACCATGAAGAGAAACTTCCAATGAACCCTATCAAAAGCTTTCTTTGCGGCAGAGAGAATCATGGCTCCCTATCCCTCCTGTCTAGTGAGCCAACTCAACTGTAGCACCCACCTGATGCTATCTCCTGCCTGTTGGCCATGTATAAACCCCATCTGGTCAGGATGAATCACCCCCGGCTTCAGAGGCCCCAGGCCAAAATCTTAATATCAACATTTAATAGTGAGATAGGCCAGTAGGAGCTACAAACTCCTTTACCTGGCTTAGAAATAACAATTGCTGCTTGTCGCATTGACAGAGGCAATGCCTCTTCATAGATCACTGCATTAAACACCCATTGTAGCAGTGGCACCAGGGGGGGGGGTACTCAATTTAATTTTTTTTTTTTTTTTATCGATGAGCCCCGTGATTCCATCCAGTCACAGTCGACTCTTAACCCGCTACGACTTGCCATGAACTCAGCTGCAAAAGTACTGACAGGGCTCTCAAGATCAGACCACATTACACCAGTTCTAAAGAACCTACACTGGCTTCCGCTGCGGGCCAGAATTCATTTTAAGGCTCTGGTCATGACATTCAAGGCCCTTAAGAACCATCCCCCACGCCCATCAGTGATCTCCTTCACAGCACACCAGACAACAGAACCAGGAGATCCACATCGATGAATACACTCGAAGTCCCGAAATTGTTGATAAAATGTAGGAAGGCAACAGCAAGTAGAGCCTTCTCCATTTTTGCACCTATGGCATGGAATGCCCTCCCTGCTGAAATCCGGGCCATCTCAAACCTGGCGCTATTCCGAAAAGCCCTCAAATACCACCTATTCTTACAATATTACCCTGACACCAATCCCGATACTCACACTGCCATCACCTTACCTCCCTATCTAGCCCGTCCCTTAGATCATCCTCCTGTAGATAACGGTTAACCAATTTTTTCCCCTATCTGCTTCTTTGACCCACGAGCCCAGGCCCCTAGGTATAGTTTTTCCAGAGTTTCTTCGTAAGAGTATCCATAATTTGTATATAATTTGTACATAGTTTCCCTCTGTATTTTCCTCCATGTTTACTTCCCCTGTTCAATGTAAAAAACTTGATGTAACTTGTTACATTCTTGTATGTTCTGTTCAAATGTAAACTGCACTGATTATAATAGCGCGGTATATAAGAAATAAAAATAAATAAATAAATAAATAAATATGTGCAGGGCCAACCCCTCTAATCACGGTCCCTACCTCATCCTTGCTAATCTCCCGTTCCAACCTTTTCCATGCATTCTCCCCCAGCTGACCCATCCCCTCCTCACACCGTCAGTAATTAAGTTCGTCCCAACCCCCCTCAGAGTTCCCTACAGTTTCATTCAAATTGTGCCCAAATCTCTGCATCCTCATATAATAGTCGATCACTAGGACCCTTCACTTTGCCAATGGTGGCCACCTGTACATTTTCTCGCAATTTCCTGGCTAGGAGCATGCTCGACTTGTTATCAAATTCATAATATATCTGCAGCACCTGCTGCAGCTGAAAGGCTATAGTTTCAAGCTGCATCTCAATGAGGCACCACCAAGCATCTTCCAGGTGGTCCCGAGTCCTACTGTCCCCTGTGCACGCTTATGGTCCTTTTCTAGGGCCCTCTACTTCCACCTGAAGCTGTCTCATTTGCTTCTCCCACTCTCATTTTTTCCATGCCCCCAGTTGAAGCAAGTGACCCTGGAGTACTGTCTTTAACCCGTTCCACAAAATTCCCACCCCAGCCTTCCCCGTGCCATTGCGTTCTAAGTAGCCCTGAATGACTGACTCCAGTGCTCACACCAATCAGCTTTTTCAGCAGGCTCTCATTTAGCCTCCAGAAGGTCTGGAACAAGCCCTCCAGAGATCCCCCAAACCACACCCCACAGGTGCACAAACAAACCACATAATGGGCCTAATACAAGCTTCTTCCAATCCCTCCACCTGGTACCTATCCCATTGCAAGTAGTCAATACAGCTATTAATTGTTATGGGTAGCACAGAAAAAAGAAAAATCATTTGTTGAGGGGTTAGAAGCCCTGCAGAGGTCAACCAACACCCTTGTCCCTCGTTCAATGTTGCACACTTTCTGAATAGGGGTCCTGGTCTTCTCCCACCCCGTGTCTCCTCCATCCCTCTAGTGCAACAATAAGGCCCCCCCCACCAATAACCACATTCTTACCCATTCATCCACCCATTTCCCCAGTCCTGCCCAAAACCCCACCTGATCCGCGTTAGGGCTATACACATTTAGAAAGGTGACAGGTTCCCCAAATAGTTCACCCCATACCAATAGGACCCATCCGTCCATCTGGTGTTCCACACCCCCCAAGAGTAAAGAGGATGTCCACCTGAATCATTATGGCCACTCCTGCTCTCTTCTTGCCCCTGCCCTCTTCTGCAAAGAACACATGCAAGAAAATCTGAGGATTCAGCAAGCCCTCATCCTTTGCATGAAAGTGTCTCTCCTGAAGAAACAGCACCTGCCAGCAAACTTCTCTCACCTCCTGCAACATCAACTTAGTTTTCTGGGGAGAGTTCAAACTTCAGACATTAAATGTCCCTACACTCAGCTGGGCAGCCATCTCAGCCAGCTTTTTCCCTCCTTCTCTTACAGTCTCCTTTCCCCCTTTCAATCCCACAGAACAGCAGAGTCCACCTCTGCTCATGTTGTCTAAGGAAAAGACTCTAGTGGGTACTGACCCTCTATTCCATAAGAACATAAGATATGCCATCCTGAGTCAAGGTCCATCAAGACCAGTATCCTGTTTCCAACAGTGGCTAATCTAGGTCACAAATACCTAGCAGTTTCCCCAAAAGACACAGGTTCCACAATGCTTGTATTGGGTCAAGCAGTGGATATTCTGGATCCACGTTAATAATGGTTTATGGACCTTTCCTCCGGAAACTTGTCCAAACCTTTTTTAAACCCGCTACACTAACAGTTTTTACTACATTTCAGACTCCAAGACACACTGTACAACAATCAACCCCCCCCCACTCCCACCCCCAGCCATTCTACCCAGCCACATTCGTCCCCTTCATCACCGCTCTCATACCAGACATCCAGGCTTCTCGTCCCCACCTCTACCAAAACCCTTAATCAAACTATTTTAAACACAGTAAAGTGAAATCCTAAGGTAAGTGAAACATTAAATACCTTTATGGAAATGGGTTAAAGGAACATTTGGAAAGCGGTGTGTATAAATGCCCGTAGCATGGGAAATAAGATCCCAGATATTGAGGCTTTAATAGGAGAGGCTGACTTGGATTTAGTGGCAGTTACAGAAGCATGGTTCACAGAAAACCATGACTGGGATGTAACTATACCAGGCTATACTTTATTCAGAAAGGACAAGGTAGGAAGAAGGGGAGGAGTAGTGGCACTATATGTAAAAAATAATATTAAAGCTTTGGAACTACAGAGCTTAAAAGGGAGAGAGGAGGCACTGTGGGTTAAACTAGAAAGAGGGAAAAAGAAATCTATTTGCATTGGTGTGATATACAGATCTCCCTCACAGGAGGAAGAGGTGGACAGAGAGTTAATTGAAGACATACGCAGCATTGCTAGGAAAGAGGAAGTGCTACTGATAGGGTATTTTAATATGCCAGATGTTGTTGGCACATTCCTGCTGCAGTATCATCTAGAAGTAAGGAGATCCTAGACTCTCTACAGAGGGAACTTTCCAGGCAACTGATAACAGAACCCTCAAGTGAAGGGGCCATACTGGACTTGGTGCTTACCAATGGTGAAAATGTTTCTGATGTTATAGTGGGAGATCATTTTGCATCCAGTGATCACCAGATAGTGTGGTTCAGTATTAGGACTAGGGCTGTTAAAATCCATTCAAAAGCAAGGATCTTAGACTTTAGGAAAACTAACTTAGCCAAGATGGGCCAATACCTCAGGGAGTCATTAGCGGGATGGGAACAGCTGGGGGATGTAGAAAAACAGTGGGCAAAACTGAAAGGGGATATTTTAAGGGCAACCAACTTTTTATTAAAATGGTAAATAAAAGGTAAAAGGGAAAGGAGACCACTATGGTTTTCAAAAGAAATAGCTGAAAAACTGAAGAAAAAGAGGGAGGCCTTCATAAAATACAAGAGATCATAGAGAAAGGAAGACAGACATCTATATTTGGAAAAACTTAGAAAAACTAGCAAAGTAGTCAGGAAAACAAAGATTCAAAAAGAGAAGAAAATAGCCAATGCAGTTAAACGGGGGGATAAGACATTTTTCCGAAATATTAGTGAGAAGAGGAAGGGCAATAGTGGTATTGTCAGACTCAAGGGTGAAGGGGAGGAATACATAGAAGCTGATGAGAATAAAGCGGAATTGCTTAACAAATATTTCTATTCTGTGTTCACAGATTAAGAACCAGGAGCAGGACCTCAGAAAACACCCACAAACAGGAACAGAAGCGCGGGGCATCTTGAACAATTTTCAGAAGACTGTGTTCGTGAGAAACTAGCTAAACTTAAAGTAGACAAAGTGATGGGACTGGATGGGATGCACCCTAGAATACTGAGGGAACTTGGGGAAGTTCTAGCAGCTCCACTAAATTACCTTTTCAATGACTTGTTGGAGTTGGGAGTGGTGCCAAATGACTGGAGAGAGGCTCATGTGGTCCCTTTACACAAAAGCGGAAGTAAGGATGTAGTTGAAAACTACAGGTCGGTTAGTTTAACTTCGATGGTGAATAAATTATTGGAAGCGCTGCTGAAAGAGAAAATAGTGAGGTTTCTGGCGTCCAGCAGATTACAGGATCCGAGGCAGCATGAATTTACCAGAGGCAGGTCTTGTCTGACAAATCTGATTGATTTCTTTGACTGGGTGACCAGGGAGTTGGACCGAGGGAGAGCCCTAGATGTGGTGCATTTAGATTTCAGTAAAGCGTAGTTACTCACCTGTAACAGGTGATTTCTGGGAAGAGCAGGAATTTAGTCTTCACATATGGGTATCGTCGGTACCGACAGAGCCTGCGTGGGAATGCTCCCCAGCATCCAATAGGAAAGCTTTTGGGAGCATCCCACAGTGCATGCGTGCTGCCTTCCTGGCTCTGTACCTCTCTCACTTCAGTTGAGTTTATAGCTGAGACCAAAGGAGAGAAGTAGAGAAAGAGAGAGATAGAGACAACTCCTAGGGGAGGTGGGTGGGTTGTGAAGACCACATTCCTGCTGTTCCCGGAGATCACCTGTTACAGGTGAGTAATTACACTATCTCCAGGAACAAGCAGGAATGTAGTCTTCACATATGGGGACTCCCCAGCTGAAAGATGCCAAGGGGTGACCCCATCTAGCTGCGAACCCAGGTGAGATGGGTCATGCTTCCTCCCATGGACCTTAGGCATCCAAACTGTGGATGGTGGGTAGGAGTTGTATTAAGTATGGAAGCGATGTTGTAGAACAGCCTGGCCAAACGAGGCATCCCGATGGGAGACCTTGTCTAAGCAATAGTGGGCTGTGAAGGTATGTACCGAAGTCCAAGTGGCTGCTTTGCAGATGTCATCAATAGAGACAGAACGAAGGCTAGCCGTAGCTGTACGGAAGAAAATCATGGCACCTTAAAATCAGGCCTCTCCATGTGAGTTCCTTCAAAGATTTCTCCGCAGAGTCCTGACTTTTTATTGAGGATTATCAGCTGACACAGTTAATTTTTAATTAACATCTGGTGACATTCAGGTAACAAAAGTACATATCTAAATAGATTTTGCTGACATTTGTGTCTAGTTTCATAAAAGCAGAAGTTACAAGATTATTACTATATTCACTAGACTCAATAGATGTCGCTGTATTCCTACCATACACAGAAGCTAATTAGTTACCCTTATATGATAATTGCTGACTTTCTACTATTTATTAGTACTATATAAGAGATATAAAATAAAATATTGAAGCTTTATTTGATTACCAGTTACATGTTGACCTAAGACCTAGTTCTCTAAAAAGACCATGCCGACCTAGCTAATCCTTTAGCCTATCATATTGCAGGATAAAAGAGGATGTACTTATTTGTTCTATTGATTTTTAGGGAACTAGCTTATGTACACATAGGCTCCATTTGCTAATTCTATGAAGCAATTACCAGAAAGCAGAAGGACAGTTTTAAAGTTACTTTTAAAGAGAAAAGCTCTTAATTTCACTGCAGCTTGGCCTGTAAATTTCCATGAGCATATATATCACCTATAACTAGTTTCTACAGTCCGGTTTCATTTATAGATTCACTGCTAATGCTTCCAATTCCTATGTCTAGTATAGATCCAGAATCACTGTCCGTTTCTGGGTCTATTAAATCCAAATTCCCATATACTGGGTGAACCATAGTGGCATAAGTTAGTGTATCAGAAGCCGATTCATCCAATTCTCTGATCGTATCCAATTTGGTTTTAAGACCTGGCCTGACTAGCCCTTTTCCACAAGGCTGCCATTGCTCTCACATTGTGAGCCGTGACATGGCCTTCGAGAGAAAGTCCCTTACTCTGATATGTATAGGATATGCAATCTGCAATCCAATTTGACAGAGTTCTTTTAGAAACTGGAAGTCCCAAATGACTAGAGTCAAAAGCCACAAAAAGCTGAGAAGATTTTCTATGTGGCTTAGTTCTTTGGCGATAAAAAGCCAAGGCTCTTTTACAATCCAATGTGTGAAGATTCCTTTCCGCACTGGAGGCATGAGGCCTAGGGAAGAATATAGGAAGATAAACCGATTGGTAAATGAAAAGGCAAAACCACCTTTGGCAGAAAGTGAGGATGAGTCCTGAGGACTACTTTATCATGGTGAAACCTTGTATATGGAGGGTCAGCTACTAACGCCTGTAGTTCACTAATGCATCTTGCAGAAGTGATGGCAATTAGGAAAATAACTTTCCATGAAAGAAACTTTAGGTCTGAAGTGGCTAAAGGTTCAAAGGGCGGTTTCATAAGCTGACCAAGAATAAGATTTAGATCCCATGCCACCGGTGGTGGTTTAATGGGAGGTTTTGTTAAAAGTAGGCCTCTCATAAATATTGATATAAGTGAATGAGAGGAAATACGTTGTCCATCGAAAGGTTTATGAAAAGCAGCAATAGCACTAAGATGGACCCTAACTGAAGTGGTCTTCAGACCAGAAGTTGATAATTGTAGCAGATACTCTAGTAGCAACTCTACAGGTACTAAAAGGGGGTTAAGTCCCTTTTGTGAATACCAGATAGAGAACCTTTTCCACTTGAAAGCGTAGGAACGTCTCGTGGAGGGTTTTATGGAAGCCAGGAGGATATCCTTTACTTGTTGAGAAAGGTTAACATCCTGGAATTCTAGGCTTTCAGTAACCAGGCCCCGAGATGTAGGGACTGGGGAGTAGGATGCAGTAAAGATCCATCCTCCTGCGACAGGAGATCTGGAGCATTCCCCAACTCCAGAGGAGTAGTTTGAGAGAGACGCAGAAGAGGATACCACATTTGCTGTGGCCAATGTGGAGCTATGAGTATCATACGACCTCTGTCTTTCTGAAGTTTGAATAAAGTCTTCGGAATGAGGGGAATAGGTGGGAAGGCATAGAGGAAGTCCTGTCCCCAGTGGAGTAGGAACGCATCTCTTGCCTGACAGTTTTGAGCCCCAATTCTGGAACAGAATCGGGGAAGTTTGGCATTCTGCGGACTTGCAAAGAGGTCTATATCTGGTGTTCCCCAAATTCGTAACACTCGAGCAAGCTGATATGAGTGGAGGGACCACTCTTGTGGCAGCAGTATTCGATTGAATTTGTCTGCCCACAAGTTTTGAATGCTCGGAAGGTATACCGCAAACAGGTGACTTTGTAACTCTGGCGAAGGCCCATATTCGCAAAGCTTCATTGCATAGTGACAGAGAGCCTGTTCTGCCTTGCTTGTTCACATAGAATACAGCTACCTGATTGTCGGTTTGGATCAGAACTGTTTTGTTGCTGAGATGGCCCTGAAAGGCTTGAATAACATTGAAAATGGCTCTCAGCTCTAGGAGGTTTATGTGAAGGGAAACCTCCTGTGAGGTCCAAAGACCCTGAGTGGAGAGATCGTGCAAGTGGGCCCCCCAACTCATCTTGGACACATCTGTCGCCAGAGAGGTTTGGCATAGAGGCTGCTGGAAAGGAGAGCCTACAAGGAGGTTTTCCAGGGATTGCCACCATTGCAGGAACAAAATCAGACGTGTGGTAGTTCCGATTTTGTCTGTTAGTCGACCCGAGGCTTGTGACCACTTAGAGGAAAGGTCCACTGGACTGCTCGCATGTGGAGGTGAGCATAGGGAACCACATGGACAGTGGATGCCATGTGTCCCAGCAGTTGAAGCATCTCCCGAGCAGTAAGGAATACATTCATAGATGCTTGAGATGCCAGTTGTATTATACGTAGACAGCTTGGCTAGGGCAGGAAAGCCCTTGACTGCTGTGTGTTTAGACGAGCTCCTATAAATTCTAGAGAGGGGGTGAGATGAGATTTTGGGAGGTTTATGACCAGCCCCAAGTATTGAAGAATTCTCATTGCTCGAGAGAGAGCAAAGCTGGCCTCTGGAGTTGTCAATGCTCGAATGAGCCAATCGTCTAAGTAAGGGAAGACGAATATTCCCAGAGTCCTCATAAATGCTGCTACCACTGCCATGCATTTTGTGAAGACTCTTGGAGCAGAGGCTAGTCCGAAGGGAAGAACTCTGTACTGGAAGTGTCTTCCTTGGACCAGGAATCAAAGGAACTTCCTGTGATCTGAGTGGATGAGAATATGCGTGTACGCATCTCTTAGATCTAGAGAACATAGCCAGTCCTGACTTTGGAGGTATGGTAAAAGTGTACTGAGGGAGATCATTTTGAACTTTTCTTGGAACAAATATTGTTTAATCCTCTGAGGTCTAATATAGGTCTGTGTCCACCTGTCTTCTTTGGAATAAGAAAGTAGGGGAAGTAAAACCCTGTCCCCTGTTGGGGAATGGGTACTTCTTCGATTGCTCCTTGAGCTAGAAGTGATGTGACCTCCGGCCACAAGAGGTCGGTGGCAGGGCCCTGAGAATTGAACTGTTTTATTATTGTAGGTGGGGGCAAGTTGAGAAAATGAAGCTTGTACCCCAGTTGTACAATGGACAGAGTCCAATTTTCTGATGTTATTTGTTGCCATCTTTTGGCAAAAAAAATAGTCTTCCTGGAATGGTCAAGGGTTCTGGACCTTTTAGGGTAGAATGACTAAGTTCTCTAGATAGAAGTCAAAGACCCTGAGGGGGCTGGGTCTGTTGAGCCAGTTGAGCTTTTTGAGCTTGCGGCTTTCTTTGCTGTCTGTTCTGCTCTTGCTCCTTCTGGGGAACATGGAGCAGACAGCGAGTTTGTTGGGTTTAAGATAAATAAGGCTTATTTTTCTTAATGAAAAAGGGTTTTTGAATATTTTCTTCTTTGCTGGGTTGGCTGTAGACTTTGACAATCTGTTTAAAGTAGTATTGTCAGATTCAAGCCGATTAGCCTTCTCCTGCCAGTCTTTGCCAAAGAGATTTTCTCCTGTGAAAGAAATGTTTCCCAGCTTTTCTTGCACCCACTGTTCTAAGTCTGATGCTTGGAGCCAAGCAATACAACATGCTCCTATGGATATAGCAGAGGTTCTGCTAATACATTCAAAGCAATCAAAGGTAGCACGGTTCATGAATTTTGAGACATTCTGGGCATGCTTGACCAGAATAAGGTAGTTTGCTCTTTTTACCTCCTTAACACAACGACTAATGAGCTCTAAGTCTTTTGTGACTTCTTCCAGGAACATTCCCATATAAATAATGTAGGAATTGATCCTGGCTCCCAGCATGGAGGATTAAAAGCATCGACGACCAAAGGCATCGAGAGTCCTGGATTCACGGCCTGGAGGATTAGAAGAATGTGTTTTAGCACTCTTGATCCTTCGCATGGCCGATTCCACTACCATTGAATGGTGTGGTAACTGAGTTTTTTGAAAACCAGGACATCTTGGCACTCGGTACATAGTGTCAAGGTGTCGGGAATGTGAAGATATTCTTAAAGGAGTCTCCCACATTCTCAACAATAGATCATGTAAGATCTTATGAATGGGAAGCATAGTTGCTTCTTTGGGAGCCATAGGGTATTGTAGAATTCTTAATTCTTCTGCCCTAGGTTCCTTTTCTGGAATCACAGTGATTGCAAGACCCTTTGCTAAATCACGTATGAAATCCTGGAAGGACATTCTCTGGAGGAGACATTCTGCATTGAGGAGAAGGAACCGAATCTTCTAATAGATTTGCTCTGGTACCGTTAGAATCGTCAGAGTCATCGGAATCCTCAAGCACTGGGTGCTCCTGTAACGCATGGTATCGGTACCGCTCGAAGTTGGTACCGAAATGTCTCGGTTCCTGATCCCAGATATCGGCATGGGGGGAAGCAGTCCTGTCGAAGCAGGTACTATCGGTACCGGTACCGATGCCGGTACCGATACATGTTGAACCATGTGTTGCGGTCTTAGCGGTACCGAAGCTGCTAAGAAGGCCGCTAGACTGCTTTCAATAGCGAGGATTCTGTGATCCATCCCTCCTGCCGATGCCTGGGTGCCGGTACCGGTGGAAGCGGCTACGACTCCAGAACATGGCACCAGAGGTTCCACAGAGGTGAGGCCTCTGGAACATCCTGGAGCACCGTTAGTGCTTTGGAGCCCAAAGACTCCCATCGGGGCTGTTTTGCCGGTGAAGTATCCTCAAGGGAAACGCCAGTGGCATCTCGATACTTTGAAGGAGATTTACCCGTCGAGGACCTGCTAGTCTTAGAAGACTTCAATTTGGTTACCTGAGATCCATGGGAGGAAGATGAAGCCCTGGAAGACGTTGATGCAAATGACATCGTGTTGGCGGCAAAAAAGGGTACCGAGTTTTGCAGCTCTATTCTGCAGGCTCCTTTTGGTCATCCTCGTGCAGGAGAGACACTCCGTTGGACAATGTTCAGGACCCAAACATTTTAGACAACAATCATGGGTGTCGGTGACGGAAATGGTACTGTCACATTTTGAGCATTTTTTGAAACCACTAGCTGGTTTCTCCATGCTTGAAGAAAAATGGGCCTAGTGCCCAAAATGGCGCCTAGCACCAGAAGCAGGGAAAGATCCTTGAAGAAATAAAAAAACAAAACAAAAAACAAAAAAACCTTGTAAGGAAAAAAGAAGAGAACCGGCGGTACCGGTAGGCGTCGACTGAAGGCAGACGTGACCATAAACAAGAATTAAAGGTCAATTTTCTGCGGTGACAGGGTACCATGTCCTATCGGCTCCGCGGAAAACGAAGAACTGAAGTGAGAGAGGTACAGAGGCGGGAAGGCAGCACGCATGCACTGTGGGATGCTCACAAAAGCTTTCCTATTGGACGCTGGGGAGCATTCCCGCCGGGCTCCATCGGTACCGACGATACCTATATGTGAAGACTACATTCCTGCTTATTCCTGGAGATAGCCTTTGACACTGTTCCTCACAGGCGACTTATAAACAAACTGAGCACCCTAGGGATGGACCCTAAAGTTACTGCTTGGGTTAGAAATCGGTTGAGTGGGAAACGACAAAGGGTACAGGTAAATGGAGCTCACTCTGAGGAGAAGGAGGTTTCCAGTGGTGTGCCCCAGGGATCTGTCCTTGTTCCGATTCTTTTTAACATCTTTGTTAGTGATATAGTGGAAGGGCTGTCGGGTAAGGTTTGCCTCTTTGCGGATGATTCCAAAATCTTTAATAGAGTAGACACCCAGGAAGGTATAGATAACATGAGAAGGGATCTAGCTAAGCTTGAAGAATGGTCTACAATTTGGCAGCTGAGATTTAATGTTAAAAAATGCAAGATCATGCATTTGGGCTGCAGCAATCCAAGGGAGCAATAAAGTATAGGTGGTGAAGTACTTTTGTCCACTAAAGAAGAGCGGGACCTAGGCGTGAATGTGTCTGATGATCTTAAAGTAGCTAAACAGATAGAAAAGGCAATGGCAAAAGCTAGAAGGATGCTTAGGTGCATAGGCAGAGGAATGGCCAGCAGAAGAATGGAGGTGATAGTGCCTCTGTATAAGTCTTTGGTGCGACCTCATTTGGCGTACTGTGTGCAATTCTGGAGACCGCACCTTCAAAAGGATATAAACAGGCTGGAGTCCGTACAGAGGGTGGCTAATAAAATGGTTAGCGGTCTTCATTATAAAGCATATGAGGACAGACTTAAGGATCTTAATATGTACACCTTGGAGGAAAGGTGGGATAGAGGTGATATGACTGAGAAGTTTAAATACCTCCCTGGCATAAATGCACAGAAGGAGAGCCTTTTTTGTCTTAAAGCATGCTCTGCTATGAGGGTACATGGGATGAGGGTGAAAGAGGATAGATTCAGGAGTGATATGCGCAAATATTTCTTTATGGAAAGAGCGGTGGATCCGTGGAATAGTCTTCCAGTGGAGGTGGTAGAGATGAGGACAATATCTGAATTCAAAGAAGCATGAGACAAACTCAGAGGATCTCTAAAGGAAAAAAGGGGAATGTTGTAGTGGTTGATATGGAAAGACAGACTAGATAGGCCATGTGGTCTTTTTCTGTCATCATGTTTCTATGTTTCTTAACTTCCCTTTTATCCACAGCCCATTATCCCCATCAGTCTCCATCATCGGGCACAATTCCCTGGGGCAGCTTCAGCTTTCCAACCTCTGCGAAAGTCGCTGTAGATGCTGGCCTTTACTAGGTACACGTTGCCACTTGGAGGGAGGCTTAGAAATTTTTGGCGCCTCATGCTGTACCGGGCAGTCAGGTAGATTTGGGGCTCCCACCTGCTTCAGCTTTCCCCAGGCTTCTTCCTCGGTTTTAACTCACACTGCTCTTCCATTAATTTCAAATAAAAGTCCAAACGGGAAGAGCCAATTGTATCGCACCGCTTCTGATTCAGGTACTGCATTATAGGCTACAAAGCCCTCTGGTGCTGAAGGGTGATAGGAACCAAGTCGTTGAAAAATTCCACCGTTTTGTCCCCCCAGCCAAACTTTCCTTGCTTAGCGGCCACACACATTTTTTTTTGTGCACAGCGCTCGAAGCACGCTACAGTGTTGCAGGGCCAATTACCCACTAACGGGTCTAAGGCCCTACATGCCCGCACCTGCACCATGTGGCTCTCCTCGTCTCCCCCATGCTGTTCCAGTAAGTGCTGACAAACTCACTGTACAACCTCCAGCGCAACGTTTACTGCTCCACGTCTGGAATCCCCTGGATACAGAGGTTGCACCGGCGCAAGCAGTTTGAGGTCCTCCAACTTATCTCAGAGGGCCTCCTGCTCAGCCCGCATCTGTTGCATTTGCCCCTCCACTGCTCCCACCAGTTCATCATGGCGCTCTGCATGCTGTTCCATGCCCTTGACTCGGTTCCCCAGGTCTTGTATCTCTCACCGCAGCTCACTCAGAGTCTTTCGGATTTCTTCTTGGACCATGGACAGGTCTCTGCATAGCTCCCAGAATCAGGCTTACATGTCGCCATGAGTGCAATGCTTGTCAACACGCTCTGGCTTCTCATTCATGTCGACTCCCGCCTCCATGTGCCCAACCTCATCCTGCTGCTCACGGCTTGTCTTTATAGCATGCAGGTATATAAACTTCTCCAGTTTTTTCCAGAGGGATATTGATTGTCTCATGGGTAAGCTGGGGGGGGGGGGGGGGGGGTTAATAAGTGTTTTCAAGTGTGGGGATTGCTCTGTTTTTTGCCCAAAATTGCAGTACCACAACGGGAGCTTGATCACCAAGCTCCATCTCCACTGCTGACGTTGCTTCCGCCTTCAGGTCCTTTTTTTAAAAAAAGCCCCGAGCAGCAACAAAATAAACTTGAATGAAAGCCCATAGACAGAATCCTGCGCCACCTCCCTGCTGCTTTGGAGGAGTTACTCTGGCAGAGAGCAATTGCAGCATCCCAAATGATGGAGGTTTCAGTCAAAATCAAGGCCTCCCCTATTTATTTAAACAGTTTTCTATACCGCCTTATCCTTCAAGGAAAGCGGTTTACATTATGTAATCACTACAAACAGGTACTGGATACATTCCCTTGTCCCCAAAGGGCTCACAATCTATGTGTACCTGAGGCAACGGAGGGTTAACTGGCTTGCCCAAGGTCACAAGGAGTGCCTATAGAACTAGAAACACCAATCCCTCTGGGCTGAGATTGCTGTCCCCCAGTGGGACTTGAACCCCCAGCCTTCTAGTCTGAGGTACTGTGTCCTAACCACTAGGCCATTCCTCCCTATGCTAGGATCTAGCAGAACTGGTAACACCAAGCTAGAATCACTTCTGTTGCTTGGACAACTCAATTGTCTTTCAGCTCCTCTGTGCATCTCCGACAAACCCCCACCACAGATACATAAGAAAAAGCAGCTCCACAGGCCACTCAGCGCTGACCATGCTCTGCTTGTGCCATCACCACAAACATCACCAAGCCATAACCAGTGGTATTCAGTCTCCATCTGCTGGTAGGAGAATGCAAACACATGAGTTTGATTGCAGGTTAAGTAACATAGCATATCACGGCAAATAAAGATTAGTGCACCTGCCGCTCCGTGCAGGTCACCCTTCCCCCTGCCTTTGTTTAGGGGTGTACCCACTGCACCATGTAGGTCACCCCTATTTGTTGAGATATAAGAGATAGTTATGTTTATTTTGATTTTATCCTGTTGCCATAAAGGGATCCACTGTGTCTGTCCCATGCCATTTTGAATTGTCACTGTATTTGTCCCCATCATTAGTCAAATATTACTACATTGTAGCTTCATTGTGTGTCCACTAGTCTTTCAACTTTTTGAAGGAGTAAACAACCTTTTACATTTACCCACTCCACTCATTTTATAGACCTCTATTATATCTCCCCTGAACCATCTCTTTTCAAAGCTGAAGAACCCCACTCTCATAAATATTTCTTTGTGGGGGTATCCTTCCATCATTTTTATAATTTTGGTCGCTTTTCTCTGTACCTTTTCTAATTCCGCTATATCCTTTTTTAGATATGGCGACCAGAACTGCACACAGTATTCAAGGTGTGATTGTACCATGGAGCAATACAGAGGCATTATATCCTTGGTTTTATTCTCCGTTCCTTTCCTTACAGTTCCTAGCACTGTACTTGCTTTCTTGACTGGTGCTGCACATTGGGTAGAGGGTTTCAACATATCCACGATGAGGCCTAAATCCTTTTGCTGGATGGTAACTCCTAATGTGGAACCTTGCATTGTGTAACTGCAGTTTGGGTTATTTTCCCCTACGTGCATAACTTTGCACATGTCCACATTAAATTTAATCTGCCATTTGGACACTCAGTTTCACAATTTCTCAAGATCCTCTTGCAATTCTTCACAATCTTTGTGTTTGTGTTGAATAATTGTGTGTCATCTGTAAATCTGATCACCTCACTTGTTTTTCTCCATTTCCATGTCACTTATGAATATGTTAAAAAGCAGCGACCCCAGCACAAATCCCCACTTTGATTTTGTAGACTCTGTAGGTCTGGAATCCTACACATAAACCCTGGATTCTTTTATATTTCTATACCTCTCAATAGGAAGAAAAGACGAGACACAATTATTTAATCAATCACTACGAAGCTTTGTAGGGAGGAAAATGGAAATTACTTACCTGGTAATTGTAGTTCCTGGAGGGTCCAGTTTAGTCCTCCACATCCGGGTAGTGCACCTCCTCCTGCAGCACGGAGACTAGACCAATCAGAATCTTGCTCTCATGATGTATCCTGCTGGAGCTCCCATCAGAACCCCAGTGAACTAGTAACAAAGCAGACTTAAAGAAGCAACACATGAAAGAAGTAAAAATAGCAAACCTTATCATAACTAAACCCCCTTACAGTTACAATGACCCCCTCCCCAAACGAGGAAGCCAAGACTCTGCACATCACTTCTGCCAGCCACCTGACAGAGCAGTAAGCAACCGACCAAAAAGAAGGGACTGACGTTCCAGAGGAATACAGAGAAGCCCTAGAAACCCCCAACAGAAGGGTTTCCTCAAAAATGTCTCATAGGACTCACCGTCACCCTGAAGTGAGCGCGCCGGATGAAAAGGAAGTAATAAAGAGAAGGGAGGAAGGAGGACTAAACTGGACCCTCCAGGAACTACAATTACCAGGTAAGTGTAATTTCCATTTCCTGAGCGGTCCTCCAGTTTAGTCCTCCACATCCGGGATGTAACAGAGCAGTTAGGAACGGGCGGGACCTTGCAAACCGGCGCGCAAAACCGCCGACCCAAAACAAGAATCCCGAGCGGCCAACACGTCCAAGCGGTAGTGCTTGCTGAAAGCATGGAGAGACGACCAAGTAGCAGCCTTGCAAATCTCCACCGGCGGAACCAGACTATATTCTGCCCACGACGTCGCTTGCGCTCTGGTAGAGTGAGCCCGTAAACCCAATGGAACCACACGCCCTTGCACAACATAAGCGGAGGAAATCGTCTCCTTAATCCACAGAGAAATAGATGACTTTGCCGCTGCTTCGCCTTTCTGGACCCCGCCAAAGAGGACAAACAAGCGATCCGACTTGCGGAAGGTTTCCGAAACCTTTAAATAACGACGCAGTACCCGTCGAACATCTAAGCGATGCAATCCCGCCTCCGAATCACCTGCTGAGACAGAGTGAAACACCGGAAGAAAGACGGACTGATTCAGATGAAAAGGAGATATCACCTTCGGAAGAAAGGACGGAACTGGCCTCAACACTACGCGATCTCTAGAAAAAGATAAGAACGGTTCCCTACAGGAAAGCGCCTGCAGCTCCGAAATGCGCTGTGCCGAACAAATGGCCACTAGAAAAACAGTCTTTAGGGTCAGATCTTTGACCGACGCTTGCCGCAGCGGTTCAAAGGGCGGATGAGCTAAAGCCTGCAGGACCAGATTCAAATCCCAAGGCGGAATAACAACCCTGCGCGAAGGCCGTAGTCGGAAAACTGCTTTCAGATATCGTCGGACGTCCGCGTGCATCCCCAGAGAAACCCCTAGCACCTTGCCTCTGTAGCACGCAAGAGCCACCAGCTGAACCTTCAAGGAACTGGCGGCCAGCCCTTTATCAAATCCGTCCTGCAAAAAACTGAGAATCATGGAAATAGAAGCCGTCGCCGCACGAATCCGACGACGCGAACACCAGTCCTCAAAATGCGCCACACGCACACATACGTGAGGGAGGTGGACGATTTTCGAGCCCTCAGCAGAGTAGAAATAACTGCTGAAGAATAGCCCTTCTTCCTTAAGCGAGCCCTCTCAATGGCCAAACCGTAAGCGAGAACCGAGCCACCTGAGGCATCCGCAGGGGCCCCTGAATCAGCAGATCCGGCAGGGCTAGAAGCCTCCAGGGAAGCCCGTCGACCAAGCATACCAGATCCGCATACCAGGGACGTCTGGGCCAATCCGGAGCGACGAGTAGCACCCGACCGCAATGTGCCTCGATGCACTGGACCACCCTGCCAATCAACACCCACGGCGGAAAGATATAGAGGAGACTGCTCCGCGGCCACGGCTGAATGAGGGCATCTATCCCCTCGGACATGGGTTAGAACATAAGAACATAAGATATGCCATACTGGGTCAGACCAAGGTCCATCAAGCCCAGTATTCTGTTTCCAACAGTGGCCAATCTAGGTCATACGTACCTAGCAGTTTCCCCAAGGGACACAGGTTCCACAATGCTTGTATTGGTTCAAGCATTGATATCCTGGGTCCCTTCTTAATAATGGTTTATGGACCTTTCCTCCAGGAACTTGTCCAAACCTTTTTTAAACCCAGCTACACTAACAGCCTTTACTACATCCTCCGGTAACAAATTCCAGAGTTTGATTACACGTTGAGTGAAAAAATATTTTCTTTTATTAGTCTTAAATAGTTTACCCTGTAGCTTCATTGCATGTCCCCTAGTCTTTCTATATTCTGATAAGGTAAACAATCGATCTACGTTTACCCGTTCCACTCCGTTCATTAATTTATAGACTTCTATCATATCTCCCCTCAGCCGTCTCTTTTCCAGGTTAAAGAGCCCCAACCTTTTTAGCCTTTCTTCATAGGAGTAGCCTTCCATCCCCTTTACCATTTTGGTGGCTCTTCTCTGAACCTTTTCTAAAATTGCTATATCCTTTTTAAGATATGGCGACCAGAATTGCACACAATATTCAAGGTGCGGTCTCACCATGGAACGATATAGAGGCATTATAATATCTTTTGTTTTATTTTCCATTCCTTTCCTTATCATACCTAGCATTCTATTTGCTCTCTTGGCCGCCGCTGCACACTGGGCCGAGGGTTTTAACATGGTATCCACAAGGACGCCTAAATCTTTTTCTTGGGTGGTGGTTCCTAATGTGGAACCTTGCATCGTGTAACCATAGTTTGGGTTGTTCTTCCCTAGGTGCATAACCTTGCACTTCTCCACATTAAATTTCATCTGCCATTTTGATGCCCAGTCTTCCAATTTATCAAGATCCTCTTGCAATTTTCCACAATCCTCCTGGGTTTTAACAACTTTAAATAGTTTTGTGTCATCAGCAAATTTGATAACCTCACTCGTTATTCCACTTTCCAGGTCATTTATGAATATGTCAAAAAGCAGCGGACCCAGCACAGATCCCTGGGGTACACCACTATTCACCTTTCTCCATTGGGAAAATTGGCCATTTAGCCCTACCCTCTGCTTTCTATCTTTTAACCAGTTCCTGATCCACAGTAGTACACTGCCTCCTATCCCATGACTCTTTAGTTTTGCCAAAAGTCTCTCATGAGGGACCTTGTCAAAGGCTTTCTGAAAGTCCAGATACACAATATCAACCGACTCACCTTTGTCCACCTGTTTATTCACTCCTTCAAAAAAACATAACAGATTAGTAAGACAAGATCTTCCTTGTCTAAAGCCATGTTGGCTGTCTCCCATTAGGTCATGACTATCTATATGCTGAGTAATTTTATTCTTTATGATGGTTTCTACCATTTTTCCCGGTACTGATGTCAGGCTCACCGGTCTGTAGTTTCCCGGATCACCCCTCGAACCCTTTTTAAAAATTGGTGTTACATTGGCGATCCTCCAATCCTCAGGTATTAGAGATGATTTTAATGATAGTTCACAGATTACTGATAGCAGGTCTGCAATCTCAAATTTCAGTTCTTTCAACACCCTTGGATGTATACCATCCGGCCCAGGTGATTTGCTACTCTTCAGTTTATCTAATAGTTGTAGGACATCTTCCCGATGTATCGATATTTCATTCAATTCTTCCACACCTTTAAATACCACTTCAGTCGTGGGTAACATCCCTACATCTTCCTCAGTAAAGACCGAAGCAAAGAATTCATTCAGTCTCTCCGCTATCGCCTTGTCGCCTCTTAGTGCTCCTTTAACCCCTTTATCATCTAATGGACCAACTGACTCTCTCACGGGTTTTTTTGCTACGAATGTACTTGAAAAGGTCTTTATTTCGCGTTTTTGCTTCCGCAGCAAGCTTCTTCTCAAATTCTCTCTTTGCCTGCCTTATCAATGCCTTGCATTTGACTTGCCAGTGCTTGTGCTGTTTCCAGGTTTCATCATTTGGCTCTTTTTTCCATTTCTTGAAAGATGCTTTTTTGGCAACAACAGCCTCTCTGACCTCAGCTTTAAACCATGCTGGCAATTTTTTGGACTTCCTTCCACTTTTCTTAAAGCGTGGAATACAGCTGGTCTGGGCTTCCAAGATAGTATTTTTCAACAACACCCAAGCTTGATGTACGTCTTTAACCTTTGCAACTGCTCCTTTTAGTTTTTTCTTAACTGTTTTCCTCATTCTATCATAGTCTCCCTTTCGAAAGTTAAAGGGTAGTACTGTGGATTTCCTTACTATCCCTCCTCCACTAATTAAATCAAAGGCGATCATGCTATGATCACTATTGCCAAGTGGCCCCAACACCCTTATCTCTTGCACTACATCTGGTGTTCCACTAAGGACTAGGTCTAATATTGCTTCCCCTCTGGTCGGTTCATGAACCAGCTGCTCCAAGAAGCAGTCATTTATTTCATCTAGGAACTTTATCTCCCTAGCATGTCCTGTTGTGACACTGACCCAGTCGATGCCGGGGTAATTGAAATCACCCATTATTATTACTGCACTGTAACTTTTGCTAGCTTCCTTGATTTCTTTGAGCATTTCATCATCCATTTGTTCATTCTGGCCAGGCGGACGATAGTACACCCCCACTGCCATCGCCTTCCCCTTTTTACATGGAATTTCAATCCATAGAGATTCTACAGCAAATTTTGTTTCTTGCAAAACTTTAATCCTTTCTGACTCAATGCCCTCTCTAACATAGAGCGCAACCCCTCCACCAATTTGATCAGCTCTATCATTTCGATATAGTTTGTACCCAGGTATCACAGTGTCCCACTGGTTGTCCTCCTTCCACCATGTCTCTGATATTCCAATCATATCTAACCTCTCGTTTAGTGCTATATATTCTAACTCTCCCATCTTGTTTTGTAGACTTCTAGCATTTGCATACAAGCATTTTAGAGACTGTATTTTATTCATATTAATTTGGCTATTGGTAGACATGGGTAATTTGGGATCTTTAAGTTCTGTCTGCTCCATACTCGAGGGCATTTGGGCTACTTTACTCTTTTTTGGAACCTCTCTGCTTTTTGTAGTATCCTTCAAGGATACATTCTTCCGAACCATCCGCTCTTGGGTGACTGTCGGCTTTCCCCTAATATCTAGTTTAAAAGCTGCTCTATCTCCTTTTTAAAGGTTAATGCCAGCAGCCTGGTTCCATCCCGGTTAAGGTGAAGCCCATCCCTTCGGAAGAGCCCCTCCTTTCCCCAGAATGTTCCCCAGTTCCTAACAAATCCGAACCCCTCATCTCTGCACCATTGTCTCATCCACGCATTGAGACTCCGGAGCTCTGCCTGCCTATTGGGTCCTGCGCGTGGGTTCTCTCCGCCTGCTGAAGAACCGTCCGGTCTTGGCCGACTGAAACGTCGCCATGAGGTCCATTAGTGGAGGACCCCACCGGCGAACTATCTGCGCGTAGATCTGTGGGTGCAGTTCCCACTCCCCGGGATCCACATGCACCCTGCTGAGAAAATCCGCCATGACATTGTCTTTTCCCGCGATATGCGCTGCCGAAATCGCCGGCAGACGAAGCTCAACCCACTGGAACAACGCTTCTGCCTCGGCTTCCAAGGCCACAATTCCTGTGCCGCCCTGCCGGTTGATGTACGCCACCATCGCTGAATTGTCCGAGAGCACCCGGACCGCTCGGCCCTGCAGAGTCGACTTGAAGGTCTCCAGCGCTCTCCACACCGCATGAAGCTCGAGCCGATTGATCGACCAGGAGGCCTCCTGGACTGACCATGTCCCCTGCGCGAAACAACTTTCGCAGTGGGCACCCCAGCCGAACAGACTGGCATCCATTATCACCGGAACCCAGCGAGGCTGTTCCAGGGGTAGACCCGCTCGCAACGTCCGGGAGAACCGCCACCACCGCAGAGCCTGACGAACACGGTTCGGACAAGGCAATCGCTTGTTGAGCGACTCCATCTGGTTCGACCAACGACGCAAGAGGGCTTTCTGAAGCGGACGCATGTGAAACCTGGCCCAGGGAACAACCTCGAGAGTAGCCGCCATCGTCCCCAACAAGCGCAGGTACCACCAAGCAGAAGGAGCGGGCATCCCGAGGAAAGTGTGCACTAGACTTTGCAAGGCTTGAACACGCCGGGACGGTAAGCAAACCAACCCTCTCGCCGTGTCGAACTGAACTCCGAGATATTCGAGGCACTGCGTCGGCACTAACTGACTTTTCTTCGCATTGACCACCCAGCCGAGAGATTGCAAGAGAGACACCACTTTCCCTGTAGCCTGCAAGCTCTCCTCTTTGGACTTTGCTCGAATCAACCAATCGACCAGATAAGGGTGGACCAGGACGCCTTCCTGTCGCAAGGCTGCGGCCACCACCACCATGATCTTGGTGAAAGTGCGCGGTGCCGTCGCCAACCCGAAAGGTAGAGCTTGAAATTGAAAGTGCCCCCAGGGGAACGCGAACCGCAGGAAACGCTGATGTACTGATCGGATAAGAATGTGCAAATAAGCCTCGGACAGATCCAGAGAAGTTAGGAATTCCCCTTGACGTACCGCCACAATGACAGACCTCAGGGTTTCCATGCGGAAATGAGGAACCCGGAGACAACGATTGACGCCCTTGAGATCGAGAATAGGCCGGAGGGACCCGTCTTTCTTTGGCACCATGAAATAAATGGAGTAGCGCCCCAGACCGCACTCGGCAGACGGAACGGGAACTACCGCCCCCAAGGCGATAAGACGATCTAACGTCAACCGAATTGCTTGCTCCTTGTGCGGGCCTTTGCTGGGAGACAGAACGAAGGAATCCCGAAGAGGACAGGCAAACTCCAGGGCATAGCCTTCCCGGATGACCTCCAACACCCACTGATCGGAAGTTATCCGAGCCCAGGCAGGCAGGAAGTTCCGAAGGCGACCTCCGATAACCGGACATCCCTCCGGAATCCGCCTGGCGTCATTGCGGCTTGCGAGAAAAGGAAGAGGAAGACGAAGAGGCGGCAGGGGCAAACCCCCTGCCCGCACCCCGGAAGCCGCGAAACCCTTGAGAGCGGTACCCAAACCTACCACGCTGGGAACTCCACAAACGGGACGATCGAAATCTTCGAAAGTCCCGAGACAGACCTCGCGGGACCGACGAAGTTCTGCCGAGTTTAGGCTTATCTTCTGGAAGCCTACCACCTTTCGAGTCCCCTAAATCTTTCACCAATTTATCCAGATCCTCGCCAAACAACAATTTTCCCTTGAAAGGTAATTTACTGAGACGCGACTTAGAGGAACCGTCAGCAGCCCAATTTCTCAACCAAATAGACCTGCGTGCCGCAACCAAGGAAGCCATACCATTAGCCAATGTTCTAATCAAATCAAATCAAATCCCCCTTGTTATCCAAGTTGTTACTCCTGTTCTATGTGAAGCCAAACAGTCTGTTATGGTCATTTTGTTGTATGTAAACCGCGCTGATAAATAGTGCGGTATATAAGAAATTGTAATAAATAAATAAATAAATAAATAAATAATGAACATCCGCCAAGTAAGCTGATCCAGATTCCAAGCGGGTCACTTCTAACAACTTTTGCTGGTCTAAGTTGGATTCATGTCCTAAACGCTGAGCCCATCTTAAACATGCTCTAGCCACCCAGGCCCCACAAATAGAGGCTTGCAGAGACAAGGCATTAGTTTCAAAGGCCTGCTTTAATAAACCATCTACTTTCCTGTCCTGCGTATCCTTCAAAGCCGCACTGCCTTTGACTGGAATCGTAGTCTTCTTGGTGACCGCCGATACTAGGGCATCAACCCGCGGCGATTTAAACTTGTCCTTGTCCGCTATAGGATATAACCGGTTCATCGTACGAATGCCCTTAAGCCCGGATTCGGGCTGATCCCACTCAGTCTGAATCATCTGAGCCACCACGCGATGCACTGGAAAAACTACCTGAGAGTCACGCACGGCTGGAATGAGGGGATCTTCCAGGCCTTCCTCCTCCGCTGAAGGAACCGAGGCAAGACTGAGGGTCTGAAGAGACTCTGTAATCAACGGAACTAACTCCTCCCTCCGAAAAACCCGAATGATCCTGGCCTGATCCTCGGGATCCGGGATTTCCCCCTCCTCCAATTCCTCACCGATGTCCTCGGTCTCCACCGCCAGCTCAGGCTCTGGCAAGTCGACGGCCTCACTCTCAAAAGAGAAACGAGAGCGCTTAGCTGGCTTCTGGACAGTCCGCTGACCCTTCTCACCAGAACGGGAGGGGAGGGACAACGAAGAAGGCCCGGCCTCTGGCAGCTTGCCTAGACGGCCCAAGCGGAAAGCCTGATGCATCAAAAGAACAAAATCTGGCAAAAAATCCATCGAGGAAGGGTCTGACGCAGCATCGGGGAAGGGAACCCCCTGCCCCTTGGCCGCCACAGGAGAAACTGGAGTTTGAGGGCCTGGAGACAGCTCCCTGTCAGTCAGCCGGGCAGGACTAACAGGTTCCAAGGGAATCTTGCCTTCCATCTGAAGTTCAATGTCAGAGGAGACTGACGCGCAGCCCTTACAAACCCCTGACTCTGATACAGCCCCCCTGCGAGAACCGCAGACTAAACACTGTGGTCTGGCAGACATTGAAGCAAAGGGACCCAAGGCCAAACTGGACCAAAGAGCCAACCACGAAAAAAGTGGTCTCTATAAAGGTTGTTTTTTTTTTTTTTATGAGAAACGAAGCCTATGGGGATAAGAACCGCAGGTCCCAAAAAAAAAATAACCAAGCCGGTATCTTTCTAATCCCCAGAACCCGCAGAAGCCCACAAGGACGAGAAAAAAGCGGGAAAAAGAAAAAAACGCCGGCGCGTTAAAATGGCCGCCGGCACCGACGGCTGAAGGAAGAAAACGTCGGGAAAAACAACAAATAATACCCCGCGAACAGCTTCCGTCCAAAAATAACAAAGAAAGAAAGAAAGATGCTGAAAAACACCCCCGGTGCAGTGACTGACTCACCCCTCGATGCCGGAGAGCCGAACGCCGAAAAACCGCTGAGCGGATGGAGCACTGCGGGACAGCCCCGATCAGCGAGGGAAAAGCTCACCCAAAGTGGCAGCCTGCCAGAGCCGTGAATAGCATACAGCCGGCGTGACTAGCCAGAAACGGGGCTGCTAAGACAAGATCTCACCTCCGTACTGTCTAGGAGGGAGATCTGCATTAACCAGCTGCCTTCAGCTCTCTCACAGCCAGCAGGGAGAAGTAGTGTGCAGGCTCGGCTCCTCAATCGGCCCTCCCCTTTAGGTACTACTAGAGGAAATTTAAAGGGACAGCTACCAAAAGAAAAGAAATACAGCAATGAAAAGAAAAAATAAACCACAAAGAAATCTAACTAGTGTTGCCTCAAAGCCACTAAGTGAGCCCAGCACTAGGCTCACAGGTCCTCCTGCTGCACAGAGACTGGACACACAGGGGGTCTGATGGGAGCTCCAGCAGGATACATCATGAGAGCAAGATTCTGATTGGTCCAGTCTCCGTGCTGCAGGAGGAGGTGCACTACCCGGATGTGGAGGACTAAACTGGAGGACCGCTCAGGAACACATGGAGTCTAAGTCAGACATATCCATCGAGTTTCTTCAAAGATGGCTTTGCAGGGCTCCCACTTTTATTGGAGAAATATCAGCTGACTCAGTTAATCTTTAATTAACATCTGGTGCTTTCCAAATTACAACGTGTACATAAAATTTGCTAACATAGGCAACATTGTCATATAGAAAGAAGTTACACCTCATAACTATGTTCACTCGACCCAATAGGGGTCGCTGTGTTTCTACTATTCAACAGAAGCTAATTAGTTACTTATAATATTTGCTGATTTCTACTATTTACGCAAGCTATATTTGCGGTTGACTTAAAGAGCAGATCATCCTGCCCTGCAATGCAATATGTGCCTTCGAGTTAGTCCCGACTCCTGGCGACCCAGAAGCTCCTGGATTTTCTTGGCAGTGTCACCGGAAGTAGATTGCCAGGCCTTTCTTCCGAGGCAATGGAGGGTTAAGTGACTTGCCCAAGGCCACAAGGAGTGCTAGTGGGAATCGAACCCTGGTTGCTTGGTTACCAAACCAGTGCTCTAACCACTAGGCTACTCCTCCACTCAAGCAACCTCTTTAACCTATCAGATTGCAGGATAAAGCAGATGTACCCTATGTTCTATTTATTTAGAGAAGTTCAACCTGACCTAATATCTATTTCTACACAAACTCTATTTGCTAAGTCCAATGTCCTAGAGAAAGCAGAAGTGCACTTAAAGAGACAGTTTTGCTGCAGTTCAGACCTGTAACTTTCTGTGGCCTAAAGCTAAGTTAGGTTCTATAATCCGGTTTCATATATAGATTGGCTGCTTCCTATCCCTATGGATATTATGGATCCTGATCCGCTGTCTGTTCCTGAATCTGATAACTCCAAATCTCCATATCCTGGGTGAATCATAGTTGTATAAATTTGTCTGTCAGAGGCTGTTTCATCCAATTCACTAATTATATCTAATTTACTTTTGGGGCCTGGCCTAGTTAACCCTTGTCTACAGATTTTATTACACAACCCCTGATCAAGGAGCAACAATTTGGAATAGCCTAGTGCGTAGAGTAGTGGGTAGATTGCCAGGGAAAGCAGGGTTCAAATCCTACAGATATTCCTTACGATTTTGGGCAAGTCTCTTAACCCTCCATTGTCTCAGGTACAAATTTAGATTGTAAGCCTTGCAGGTATAGGGAAATATCTACTGTACCTGAATGTAACCCACCTTGAACTGCTACTTTAAAGGCATGAACTAAATCCCCAATAATATATTAACACCACAAAACAAAATCACAAATGAAACAATAAAATTAGCTAAACATTATGGGGGGATATTCAAAGGTTGGTGCTGCTGGATATCCGTGGGTGCCACCGGTACACACCCCAACACTAAGTGGTTAGCATACAGGCGTGTAAGGGACATTGTGGAGGTGGCACCCATCACTAACCAGGCAGCAGCATTATACAGCCACTGCCCGATTAGTGACATGAGGGTAAAGTAAGGGCAGGACAAATGCTAGCCTAACCTTACCCAAGGAAGCTGTTAAACCGCACAGCAACTCCATATAGAGGCTCCCTGGTTAACTTCCAGATTCTGCGTCAACCCAGATATTCAATGCCAGTGGCTGGGTATGGCTCCTGCATTGAATAGCTGAGGTTAGACTCCATGGTAATAGCTAGCCTCCACCACTGAATATCCCCCTCTATAAAAACAAAAATCAACTAAAAGCATGGGGAAAAAGGTTTTATGGATGTATATTTTTGTATTGTTTCTTAACAGTGTATGCTATTTAATTTACAAAAGGAAATGAAACTATATAAACAAAAAAACAAAAACAATGAAAATACTCTGCTAGCAAACCCCAAAAGGCTTTTAGCTTGCTGCTAAAGATGTGTTCTTGAGACAAATATGGATTGGAACAAGTAGCAGCCTCGGATAAGACTGACTGAATACATGTAGCTTTTCAGTTTGCTGATGGTATTTGTATTAGTTTATGCAACATACTAATCCCCCAGGGATCATATAGATTAGATAATGCCCTAGGAGAGTCTTGAACCCAAAACACAGTGCTCCAAGAGCTGTGATGTCCCCACTAAGCCACCACCCCACTCCACTTGTTCTTTATCTTAATTAAATTATGTACCAGTCATTTAAAAATACAGGGCCTGATATTCAAAAGCATTTACATGTTTTTCAGACCTCCCAGGCATACCGTGTAAATGTTGATCTGCAGGATATTCAGCAGCACTAAAACCCACGCATGCAGCACTGTTGCACCAAACCGTGCATCCTGCCTGGTCTACAGATCCAGCCAATAACGCCAAGTAAAGGAATGAAGAGAGGACCAGGTAGCTGCCCGACAGATATCAAGGGGAGGAACCCTCCCCATCTTGGCCCAGGACGAGGCCTGCGCTCTAGTAGAATGGGCCCGTATGTCTGCTGGCACATGCCAGCCCTTCATAACGTAGATCAAGGCAATCGCCTACCGAATCCAACAGGCAATGGACATCTTTGAGGCGGCCTCCCCCTTCCGGGATCCACCAAAAAGAATGAACAGCTTCTCTGAACAGCAAAATGGCGAGTCACCTTCAAGTAGCGCTTCAATGCCCCCTGAACATCCAGTTTATGCAAGAGGGCAGACTCCACAGAGTCCTTCTGTCCCAAGAATGATGGCAGCATCACCACCTGACTGAGGTGACATGCTGACACCATCTTGGGCAAGAATGATGGGACGGGATGGTTCGCAGGACAACCTTCTCCTTGGAGAAAACCAAGTAAGGCTCCTTGCAGGACAGGGACTGCAACTTCAAAATCCACCACGCCAATCAAATAGCCACCTGGCAGACAACATTTGGGATACGATCTTTTAGTAAGGCTCCCTACAGCAGCTCAAAAGGTGGACCACCCAAGGCTGGGAACAACAGCTGACTTGGCAGCCGCAAATGCTTAATGTCCCACAAGAAATACACATCAGCATTGTACTCTGCCACAGCAGCAGGCCAGGGCCACTACCTGTACTCGCAGCGAACCCAGCACGAGGCCTGTCTCATGACCAGCCTCCAGAAATCCCAAGATGACCGGCACCAGAGTTGCCAAGGGGCGAATATTCTGATCAGTGCACCAGGCCTCAAAGAGAAGCCAAACTCTAATATAGACCAAGGTGGTAGAGCGCCTTTGCACCTGCAATAAGGTCGCTATTACCGGTTCTAAGTAACCCCGGGGTCTATACCATACCCTTTCAAGATCTAAGCTGTAAGCGAGAACTGATCCATCTCCGGCATGCATACCAGACCCTGGGTCAGAAGGATCTGCCACCAGAAGGCACACAAAGTCCATGTACCAGGGCCGGTAGGGCTAGTCTGGTGCAATCTACAGCACCAACCCTATCAGGGCCCAGGGTGGAAACACATAGAGCAGCTCTGTCTGGGGCCACAGCTGAACAAGGACATCGAGGCCCTCTGCCATCGGGGAACACGGCAACTGAAGTATCTTGTTGTGTGACCTGCTGCGGGTGTCTGCTAAAAGCATGGCCTCAGTGGTGGTAGCCTGCTACCTTATGTGGCTCCGCAACTGGACTAGAAAAAGGGACTGTTACTTCTGGAGAGAGATCTGCAATTGTGAGTATATACTTCTGGGAATTTTCTGAAAGGAATTCTTTCTATTAAAGCTATTTAATCTGTGAACCCACTATTTTTTGTTAAATCAGCCAGGGCCTAGTAGCAGCAGTTTAAGTTTAAATATAAAACACAGAAGAGAACTTTCTGGTTACATTTCATACCCAGCAGAGAGCTTATAGTTTTAATTTAATAGTCACTCAGGGCCTAGCATCAGCAAAGTACTTTTAGATTAAATTTAAAACACAGAAGAGAGCTTTCTGGTTAAATTTAGAACCCAGCAGAGAGCTTGTACTTTAAATTTCATAATAAGTTAGAGCCTAGCAGCAGCACAGAGCTATAAATTAAATCAAATAAGAATATAGCTTACCTCAGCAGCACAGAGCTATAATTTAAATCAAATAAGAATATAGCTTACCTCAGCAGCACAGGACAGGGTACTGTGTAGCAGCCCTCTTTTAATAAGTGTTATTTCCCTCCCTCCCTCCCCACACCCACCCACCCGTGGGATAATCATAGCTTTATAGGTACTTACACATCTTAAAAGACAGGAGGTGCTCTCAGGTGAAGCTTGTTACCCAAATCAAACATACACTAAGGACCCGAGATTAATTAAGCTTCAGGTGAACAAGGTATATTAAACGTATTAGGTACAGTTTTATTGGTATAAATATCCATAGCAACCATTAGTAAGTAAAGAACTTAAAGATCTAAACAAAAACTTAAAACTAAGATGCAGACAGCAGTCCAGCAGCGGGATGGGGGCTTTCCAGTCTTTTGCATTGAGTGTCACATGTATGATTTTTTCCCAGTTGGTGAGAGGTCTTACGTGTGCACTAGGTGCAAGGAGCTCTTTGCTCTCAGGGAACGAGTCCGTTCTCTAGAGGCTAGAGTAGCAGACTTGGAAAACATAAGAAAGACAGAGAGGTACATAGACGAGACCTACAGGGTGTGATAAGGAAGCTTATCATAGCTCAGGTAGGAGCTATAGAAAAGATGATGTGACTCTGAACAAGCAACCTGTCAGTTCTGGTAGAAGCAAGAAAACAGAGTTTTCACATAAAAGACTACCAGTCCCAGAATGCACCAGGTTTCCAGCAGCCATGAGAGGAGCTGAAGTGAGGAAATGTGTGTGCAATCAAGAGAGCTATGAGGTAATCCCTAAGCACTCATCTCAAAGGGCAGGGCCTGATTCAAGACAGCTGCACTGTGTTAGGGAGCAGCACACATTAGAACAGGATAAGAATAGAGCTTATTCTTCAGATAACAGCTTCAGGGAGAGCTACAAGAAGAGCTTCAGGAAGAGATACAGAGGGGAGAGCTTCAGCAACGGCTACAAGCACCAGTATCACCTGGAGAAACAGAAGCCAAGCCAAGCAGATAGAGAGAGAAGGAAACTCTCTGGAAGGAAGAGAAGAAAGGCCATTGGAAGGTCTGGGAGATTCCAAGGCAGTACTCATACTGGGAGGTATTCCAAAAGCCAGCAGAGTCCATTGGACTGGATTTAGCCAGAGGAATGGAGTGGCAGAGATAGGAATCACCAGTGGCTACCTGGAAGAGAGAAGACTGCATGTGGAAGGGACTTTCAGACCAAGGCCAGAAGGTATGTGAGGGAAGATCCAGTGTCCAGGGATCAAGATTGGAAGGCTGGACATCAGAATTGGGTTACATATTGGCCAGGCTATACAGAGAGGAATAATGATAGCAGGAGAGGCTCAGGTATGAACACTGATCCAGACCCTATCTATAACAGAGAATGGCAGCCAGGGAATAAGCATTCTCATGATAGTGCCTTAATGAAAGACTCGTCTGTGCCAATGTATGATAGTGACCATATGCTGATTGATGAAGAGGGAAATACAGCAAATGAAACTATTTATATGGACTGTTCTCTATCTAAATGCTATTGCTAGTTTTCTCTGAGCAAACACATCAGCCATCACAAAGAAACCTAACTTTGTTCTTTATTTCCACTGCAAACAGCTCTTAAAGCAGGATTTGGGCTCACACAGTAGCAGCCAGCCAGCCAGCTAAAGGCTTTCAGCTGGTCCATTGATAGTAATTAGGGCTGCACCTGATTGTGTGTGTGAGCAAGGGAGAATCACTGCTGAGATCGCGTGGAAAATAAGCAGAAGTTAACCTAACCAGCAAAGTTTATTCTTTACTTTGTGCCTTTGTATTTGGTAATTATTTGCTAAGAAAACATTAGCTAATTGCCTGACAAGCTGAAGGTTGTTTTCTGGTTTACTTTGTGACTTTTTGTTATCCATTTTAAACACTGCAAGCAAGTAACCTCATTTATAGTGCTATCAAGCATACATGTGCTGGGTGAATTAAACCCCATCAATAAAAGAAGTATTTTATTGATCTTACCACTTGGTTTCACAACTCAAATTATTGTCATCAGCTGTGTTTGGGAGTGAATGAACTACAATACCCACAATACCTTGCAAGAATCATATGAATATATGCATCGTCAAGATTGTGTAAGTTCTCACCCTAGGCGGCCGTCTGACAAGGGATATAGTCCTAAAATCCCAACTCCAGTCTGGCAGCATCCCTGTTGCCATGGAGGAGAGAGGTCACGTGACAGGAGAGCATCACCCTGGTGTGGCAGGAAGTGATCCTGTAACTAGGACCTGTCCTCCAGGTGATGTAAAACCCTCTCGCACCGAGGAGGTTTCTCCAGGGCCATGTGCCCATGAGGGAAGGGTTAGGACAGCCGTTATAGTTGGTGATTCGATCATTAGGTATGTAGATAGCTGGGTGGCTGGTGGACGTGAGTGAGGATCGCCTGGTAACATGCCTGCCTGGTGCGAAGGTGGCAGACCTCACGCGCCACCTAGATAAGGTCTTAGATAGTGCTGGGGAGGAGTCTGCTGTCTTGGTACATGTCGGTACCAATGACATAGGAAAATGTGGTAGGGAGGTTCTGGAGGCTAATTTTAGGCTTTTAGGTAGGAAGTTGAAATCCAGAACTTCCAGGATAGCGTTCTCCGAAATGCTTCCCGTTCCACGTGCAGGACCCAAAAGGCA
Organism: Ichthyophis bannanicus; assembly: GCA_033557465.1. Lineage (NCBI taxonomy): Eukaryota > Metazoa > Chordata > Amphibia > Gymnophiona > Ichthyophiidae > Ichthyophis > Ichthyophis bannanicus. The sequence continues at coordinate 260,508,341 of CM066044.1, forward strand.
GGCAGAGCTCCGGAGTCTCAATGCGTGGATGAGACAATGGTGCAGAGATGAGGGGTTTGGATTTGTTAGGAACTGGGGTACATTCTGGGGAAAGGAGGGGATCTTCTGAAGGGATGGGCTTCACCTTAACCGGGATGGAACCAGGCTGCTGGCATTAACCTTTAAAAAGGAGATAGAGCAGCTTTTAAACTAGATAATGGGGAAAGCCGACAGTCGCCCAAGAGCAGATGGTTCGGAAGAATGTATCCTTGAAGGATACTACCAAAAGCAGAGAGGTTCCAAAAAAAAAAAAAAGAGTAAATTAGCCCAAATGCCCTCGAGTATGGAGCAGACAGAGCTTAAAGATCCCAAATTACCCATGTCTACCAATAGCCAAATTAATATGAATAAAATACAGTCTCTAAAATACTTGTATGCAAATGCTAGAAGTCTAAAAAATAAGATGGGAGAGTTAGAATATATAGCACTAAATGAGAGGTTAGATGTGATTGGAATATCAGAGACATGGTGGAAGGAGGACAACTAGTGGGACACTGTGATACCTGGGTACAAACTATATCGTAATGATAGAGCTGATCAAATTGGTGGAGGGGTTGCGCTCTATGTTAGAGAGGGAATTGAGTCAGAAAGTGGAGTGGAGGAGTGGCCTAGTGGTTGGGGCAAAGTACTTCAGGCCGGAGGTTCGGGGGTTCAAATCCCACTAGAGAACAGCAACCTTGGGCCGGAAGGACTGGGGTTTCTAGTCCCACAGGTGCTCCTTGTGGTCTTGGGCAAGCCACTTAACCCTCCATAGCCCATGTTCCCTGTAAAATAGTTATCTCCAAGTTATAATGCCCTGTTCAATGTAATTTCAGTTTGTTCAATGTAAACCGCACTGATGCAGAATAGCGTGGTATATAAGAGAATGTAAATAAAAAAAAATAAAATAAAGGATTAAAGTTTTGCAGGAAACAAAATTTGCTGTAGAATCTCTATGGATTGAAATTCCATGTAAAAAGGGGAAGGCGGTGGGGGTGTACTATCGACCGCCTGGCCAGAATGAACAAATGGATGATGAAATGCTCAAAGAAATCAAGGAAGCTAACAAAAGTTACAGCGCGGTAATAATAATGGGCGATTTCAATTACCCCGGTATCGACTGGGTGAGTGTCACGGCAGTACATGCTAGGGAGATAAAGTTCCTAGATGACATAAATGACTGCTTCTTGGAGCAGCTGGTCCATGAACCGACGAGAGGGGAAGCCATATTAGACCTAGTCCTTAGTGGAACACCAGATCTAGTGCAAGAGATAAGGGTGTTGGGGCCACTTGGCAATAGTGATCACAGCATGATCGCCTTTGATTTAATTAGTGGAGGAGGGATAGTAAGGAAATCCACAGTACTACCTTTTAACTTTCGAAAGGGAGACTATGATAAAATGAGGAAAATAGTTAAGAAAAAACTAAAAGGAGCAGTTGCAAAGGTTAAAAACTTACATCAAGCTTGGGTGTTGTTGAAAAATACTATCTTGGAAGCCCAGACAAGCTGTATTCCATGCTTGAAGAAAAGTGGAAGGAAGTCCAAAAAACTGCCAGCATGGTTTAAAGGTGAGGTCAGAGAGGCTGTTGTTGCCAAGAAAGCATCTTTCAGTACCGGGAAAAATGGTAGAAACCATCATAAAGAATAAAATTACTCAGCATGTAGATAGTCATGGCCTAATGGGAGACAGCCAACATGGCTTTAGACAAGGAAGATCTTGTCTTACTAATCTGTTATGTTTTTTTGAAAGTGTGAATAAACAGTTGGACAAAGGCGAGTCGGTTGATATAGTGTATGTGGACTTTCAGAAAGCCTTTGCCAATGTCCCTCAGAGACTTTTGGCAAAACTAAAGAGCCATGGGATAGGAGGCAATGTACCATTGTGGATCAAGAACTGGTTAAAAGATAGAAAGCAGAGGGTTGGGATAAATGGCCAATTTTCCCAATGGAGAAATGTGAATAGTGGTGTACCCCAGGGATCTGTGCTGGGTCCGCTGCTTTTTGACATATTCATAAATGACCTGGAAAGTGGAATAACGAGTGAGGTTATCAAATTTGCAGATTTTTATTTATTTATTTATTAACTTCTCTTATATACCGCACTATTGTCATCAGCGCGGTTTACATGAAACAAACATATACATACAGATATCTGTTATGCATTTTACAAATAACAGGGGTTATAGAACTTGGAATAAAGAAGGTAAGCTATATCAACTAGGAAAACTATCTACAGTAATCTAAATGCATTGGTTACATTTGGTTATCATTTGAGGTAGACATGGTCAGGGAGTGTGGCATTAGTATTTTCTTGTGAACGATTAGATTGGAAAATAGCTTAAGAAGAGATGATGCTTTAGACTTTTTCTGAATTGTGTTAAGTCGGTTACAGCTCTCAATTCTGGTGGTAGGGCATTCCAGGCTGAAGGGGCGTGGATACTGAAGGCTCTCTTATTTGTTTCCTTAGTGTATCTGATAGCTTGCTTCGGGATAGTTAGTGTATTTATAGCTGCTGATCTTCTGGATCTATTGAGAGTCTGCAAGTGTATAAGGTTGGTGACAGTTGTTGGTGCTTGGTTGTTTAGTGCCTTGAATGTGGTGATCAGGATCTTGTAGTGGATTCTCGCGTTGCTTGGTAACCAGTGGAGCCTTTTTAGGATAGGAGTTATGTGATCAGACTTTGATATTCCTTCAAGTACTCTGGCAGCGGTGTTCATCGCCAGTTGGAGGGGGTTCAATGTTGACTGAGGGAGACCATATAGAATTGCATTTGTGAAGTCGAGGTGAGGCATTACCAAGGCTTGGTAGACGGTTCTGAAGTCTGTGGGTTCCAGTAAGGGTCGTAAGTGACGTAGTGTGCGTATCTTATGGTATATTAGTTTCGTTATATTCTTTATATGGGTTTTCATATTGAGGCGCTGGTCAAGAGTGATACCTAGGTATCGTATTGTAGGTTTTACTGTTAATTCCTTGTCTTTTATCTTTAAGGTGGTAGGAGGTGTGAAGTCTCGGTTCTTTGTGATAAACATCACATCGGTCTTGCTGTGGTTAATTCTCAGGTTCTGGGAGAGGAGCCAGTCTTCAACTGATTCGAAGCAGTTCGTCAATGGTGTAAAATCAGGGTGGTTGATGGAGAACGGCATGTATAGGAGAATGTCATCTGCATATGCTAAACAGGTAACGTTAAATGAACGGATGAGGTCACAGATAGGTTGCATGTATATATTAAATAATAATGCTGACAGGGAGGATCCTTGTGGTACCCCTTGATCTTGAAGAAATGGTTCTGATGTTGTTTCTCCAATTCGTACTTGTTGCCAACGGTTCGTTAGATAGGATATGCACCAGTCGAGTGCGGCTCCAAGGATTCCTTTCTCCTTAAGGCGATCGATGAGTATATGGTGACTTACTGAATCGAAAGCAGCTGAGATGTCCATGAATATGAGGATGAATCCTTGGTGTATATTATCTATTCCAGTGGTTAGTGTGTTGAATAAAGTGATAAGGAGGGTCTCCACTCCGTGAGCTTCTCTAAAGCCATGTTGTGCAGGGTCAAGTGGGGCTTCGGTGTCTATGTGTTGTACTTGACGTTGGACCACTTTCTCTATTATTTTAGCTAGGAGAGGGATGCTAGATATAGGCCTGTAGGACTCTACTTTTAGGGGGTCTAATTTACTGTTTTTCAATAGTGGTCTAATTGAGGTTTGTTTGAGGCATTGAGGAAGGTTCCAGTTGAGAAGGATTGTTCAATGATATCATGTAAGAAGAAACTTACTTCGTATCTGAGGTCTTTCACCCAGGCTGCTGGGCATGGATCATTTGCTGCGGTGGTAGCATTTATTGATGTGATAGTGTTTTCAATTTCTTTTATTGACAATGTGTTAAATTTGGTTAATGTGATTGACTGTGATGGCATGTCTGTGTTTGTTGACCCAATAGTGCAGATATTGGGTGTTTTTGTCATCTTTGACTTTAGATAGTTGGCATAGTCTTGTGGGTGTATTGTCTGAGTATGTTGAGGAGTTGGATCCTTTGCCATTGTTTTTACAATGTTGAAGAGGTCATGATGTTTGTTCAATGATTGCTTTAGGAGATTAGTATGGAATTGTTTTCTTCGATCTGCTATTTCCTGACGATGCTTTTCTAGGTATTTGCAGTAGACTGTGTAGGCTTCAGTAGAGCGTGATCGTCTCCAGCGCTTTTCCAGTCTACGAAGATGGAGGAGGGATGTTCTTAGTTCATTGGAATACCAAGCTACATGTGTGCGGTGGTTAGTCTTTCTTGTTATGATTGAAGGTTGAGAGTTGGCTCTGAGAGTTTGATTCCAGGTACTGATTAGACTGTCGAGATCAGGTTTAGAGGAGTGTAGAGATGGGAGAAGATTCTTGAGTACTTCCTCTTTGTCGAAGGGGCGGAACCTCCTAGTTGTTGGCTTGGCACTAGTGGCTTTGGAGTTAGTGGGATTGGCTGAGTTGGGGATTTGGAATAAAATGAGGCTGTGGTCAGACCATGGTACTGGTAATACGTAAAGATTGTAATTGTGACTGGTTGCTGTGGAAACTTGTGGAGCGAATATAAGATCGAGTGTATTTCCCATAGTATGAGTGGGAACTTTGACTATTTGGTTGTATCCAAGGTTGTCAATCGCTTCTATAAATGCTGCGGTTTGAGAGTCGTGTAGGGAGGGGAGGTTGAAATCTCCTAATATCCAATTATATAGTTGTGGTTTTTCTGTGACACAAAACTATTTAAAGTTGTTAAAACCCAAGAGGATTGTGGAAAATTGCAAGAGGATCTTGATAAACTGGAAGACTAGGCATCAAAAAGGAAGATGAAATTTAATGTGGACAAGTGCAAAGTTATGCACCTAGGGAAGAACAACCCAAACTATGGTTACACGATGCAAGGTTCCACATTAGGAACCACCAACCAGGAAAAAGATTTAGGCGTCATTGTGATAACATGTTAAAACCCTCGGCCCAGTGTGCAGTGGCAGCCAAGAGAGCAAATAGAATGCTAGGTATCATAAGGAAAGGAATGGAAAATAAAACAAAAGATATTATAATGCCTCTATACCGTAAAATGGTGAGACCGCACCTTGAATATTGTGTGCAATTCTGGTCGCCGTATATTAAAAAGGATATAGCATTATTAGAAAAGGTTCAGAGAAGAGCCACCAAAATGGTAAAGGGGATGGAAGGATACTCCTATGAAGAAAGGCTAAAAAGGTTAGGGCTCTAACCTGGAAAAGAGACGGCTGAGGGGAGATATGATAGAAGTCTATAAATTAATGAACGGAGTGGAACGGGTAAACGTAGATCGACTGTTTACGTTATCAGAATATAGGAAGACTAGGGGACATGCAATAAAGCTACAGGGTAAACTATTTAAGACTAATAAAAGAAAATATTTTTTTCACTCAACGTGTAATCAAACTCTGAAATTTGTTACCGGAGGATGTAGTAAAGGCTGTTAGTGTAGCTGGGTTTAAAAAAGGTTTGGACAAGTTCCTGGAGGAAAGGTCCATAAACCATTATTAAGAAGGGACCCAGGATATCAATGCTTGACCTAGTACAAGCATTGCAGAACCTGTGTCTTTTGGGGAAACTGCTAGGTACGTATGACCTAGATTGGTCACTGTTGGATACAGGATACTGGGCTTGATGGACCTTGGTCTGACCCAGTATGGCATATCTTATGTTCTTATGTTTTTATGACCTTTCCTCCAGGAACTTGTCCAAACCTTTTTTAAACCCAGCTACACTAACAGCCTTTACTACATCCTCCAGTAACAAATTCCAGAGTTTGAAAAAATATTTTCTTTTATTGGTCTTAAATAGTTTACCCTGTAGCTTCATTGCATGTCCCCTAGTCTTCCTATATTCTGATAACGTAAACAGTCGATCTACGTTTACCCGTTCCACTCCATTCATTAATTTATAGACTTCTATCTTATCTCCCTTCAGCCGTCTCTTTTCCAGGTTAAAGAGCCCTAACTTTTTTAGCCTTTCTTCATATGAGTATCCTTCCATCCCCTTTACCATTTTGGTGGCTCTTCTCTGAACCTTTTCTAATAACGCTATATCCTTTTTAAGATACGGCGACCAGAATTGCACACAATATTCAAGGTGCGGTCTGCCACACACCCACTCCCTAGACCTTGGGGTTTCAGGAGGAGGTGGCCTTGGATGCCCTTCAGGGTTGAGGTTGTAGTTGTGTATGTGCTCAAGCAGTAAGGCAGGCAAAGAAAATTTATTTGATGAGGTTTTATTTCTCCCGCTCCGCAGTTGAAATGCAACAGACGCAAAAGAAGATAAAATTGCCAAAACAAGAATGAGGAAAAACAAGGCTTTTCAGTGCTGGGCTAAATGTCCATTATCTTCAGGGGTTCACATTCATTAGGCATGTGACCTTTGCTTTACTAAACAAATTCTGGCAAAACAACAGTGCTTCTTGAGATGCAAACAAATTATGCTTTAACTTATTCACTTTTCATAAGCTTTCCAGCAATGCAAACATTCAGGTCACTTCTGTTATATTTCTTCATATAACCATTCAAGCTTTGCCTTAAATAACTTTCTCAATGAGACAGGTTGAGCAATCCATGGGCTGGTCTTGCTCTATGGATGGCTGAGAACAAACTAGTGGCATTTCCACTTCACAGCTGTTTTCAGGCTGTGCTAACTTATAGCTAGGAATTGCTCTGCTCTCAAGAAATTCTCTGAAGTCTTTAAGAAGTAACTCAGCCTGTGTCTTTCCTGGGCTAAGCTGATAAACTGCTTCTTCTTCAGGTAAATATTTGTTTGAGTTCCTTATCTCAGGATAATTAGTAATGTTGTACCTACTAGGACAACAATTAAGCGTGCTGGAAGTATCCCTCCCCCACTTGTCTCTGAACGTAAGTGCCGGGGTTAAAACTTCAGCTGTGCTTGGAGAGTGTCTAAAGAGTGCTTCAAAAGTAGAACCGTCAGGCTTCTCCTGGCTCATGTCTCTGCAATATGACTCAGCTGTTTTCTTCCTATTCGCTTCTCTGCTAAACGTTTCAGCTGGCTTGTGAGAATAGCTGGGACTGCTTAGACAATTTTCATGCTGAACCCAACTGCCACCATATTGACTGACTTTGTCCTGGCTTTTAAAATGAGCTTTCACTCTGTCTGGCTTCACACTATTAAACTTGCTAGCTGTATCAACCCCACCGTGTACCTTGTGCTGAGGCTTCCTCCATGAGAATTCTTTGCCCCTCTGCCTTCTGTTCCACGGCTCTGCTTGGTCCTCCAGAAGCCTGGACTGTAACCTTGGGTCTCTCAGTGTTCTGGAATCCTTCTGATCACAGAAGATTCTTTCTGCCCCTGAGTCTCCCAGGTACCTGCTTCCTGTGCCAAAATCCTTCCTTAGTGAATCACAGCTGCTTAGTGGGTCTCTCTCCAAGTCTTCCTCTAACGGTTGTTCCCGTCCTCCTTCTCCTTCTTTCTGTTTCTGAGTGCTTAACAAGCTCCCCGTGCCTTGCACTGCCCGCCTCCTGCTTGGGCGTGCCCAATCAGGGACTTTGCTTCTCTCCTCCCCTGAGGTGAGCTGTGTTTCCTGATTAGCCATGTGTTTTTTTCTCTCTGAAGAGAAAATCCTGCATTCTCCTGCAGTACCGGTTCTCTCCACTGGATCACTACCTGTTTCCATAGCTTCTTGAGAGGCTTCTACGTCACAGATCTCACCATGGAACGGTATAGAGGCATTATAATATCTTTTGTTTTATTTTCCATTCCTTTCCTTATGATACCTAGCATTCTATTTGCTCTCTTGGCCGCCGCTGCACACTGGGCCGAGGGTTTTAACGTGTTATCCACAATGACGCCTAAATCTTTTTCCTGGGTGGTGGTTCCTAATGTGGAACCTTGCATCATGTAACCATAGTTTGGGTTGTTCTTCCCTAGGTGCATAACTTTGCACTTGTCCACATTAAATTTCATCTGCCATTTTGATGCCCAGTCTTCCAATTTATCAAGATCCTCTTGCAATTTACCACAATCCTCTTGGGTTTTAACAACTTTAAATAGTTTTGTGTCATCTGCAAATTTGATAACCTCACCGTTATTCCACTTTCCAGGTCATTTATGAATATGTCAAAAAGCAGAGATCCCTGGGGTACACCACTATTCACCTTTCTCCATTGGGAAAATTGGCCATTTAGTCGAACCCTCTGCTTTCTATCTTTTAACCAGTTCCTGATCCACAGTACTACACTGCCTCCTATCCCATGACTCTTTAGTTTTGCCAAAAGTCTCTGATGAGGGACCTTGTCAAAGGCTTTCTGAAAGTCCAGATACACTATATCAACCAACTCACCTTTGTCCACCTGTTTATTCACACTTTCATAAAAACATAATAGATTAGTAAGACAAGATCTTCCTTGTCTAAAGCCATGTTGGCTGTCTCCCATTAGGCCATGACTATCTACATGCTGAGTAATTTTATTCTTTATGATGGTTTCTACCATTTTTCCCGGTACTGACGTGAGGCTCACCGATCTGTAGTTTCCCGGATCACCCCTCGAACCCTTTTTAAACATTGGTATTACATTGGCGATCTGCCAATCTTCAGGTATTAGAGATGATTTTAATGATAGTTCACAGATTACTAATAGCAGGTCTGCAGTCTCATATTTCAGTTCTTTCAACACCCTTGGATGTATACCATCCGGCCCAGGTGATTTGCTACTCTTCAGTTTATTTAATAGTTGTAATACATCTTCCCGATGTATCGATATTTCCTTCAATTCTTCCGCACCTTTAAATACCACTTCAGTCATGGGTAACATCCCTACATCTTCTTCAGTAAAGACTGAAACAAAGAATTCATTCAGTCTCTCCGCTATCGCCTTGTCGCCTCTTAGTGCCCCTTTAACTCCTCTATCATCTAATGGTCCAACTGACTCTCTCACAGGTTTTTTGCTACGAATGTACTTGAAAAAATCTTTATTTCGCGTTTTTGCTTCTGCAGCAAGCTTCTTCTCAAATTCTCTCTTTGCCTTCTTTATCAATGCCTTGCATTTGACCTGCCAGTGCTTGTTCTGTTTCCAGGTTTCATCGTTTGGCTCTTTTTTCCATTTCCTGAAAGATGCCTTCTTGGCAACAACAGCCTCTCTGACCTCACCTTTAAACCATGCTGGCAGTTTTTTGGACTTCCTTCCACTTTTCTTAAAGCATGGAATACAGCTGGTCTGGGCTTCCAAGATAGTATTTTTCAACAACACCCAAGCTTGATGTAAGTCTTTAACCTTTGCAACTGCTCCTTTTAGTTTTTTCTTAACTATTTTCCGCATTTTATCATAGTCTCCCATTCGAAAGTTAAAAGGTAGTACTGTGGATTTCCTTACTATCCCTCCTCAACTAATTAAATCAAAGGCGATCATGCTATGATCACTATTGCCAAGTGGTCCCAACACCCTTATCTCTTGCACTAGATCTGGTGTTCCACTAAGGACTAGGTCTAATATGGCTTCCCCTCTCGTCGGTTCATGGACCAGCTGCTCCAAGAAGCAGTCATTTATGTCATCTAGGAACTTTATCTCCCTAGCATGTACTGTCGTGACACTGACCCAGTCGATACTGGGGTAATTGAAATCGTCCATTATTATTACTGCGCTGTAACTATTGTTTGCTTCCTTGATTTCTTTGAGCATTTCATCATCCATTTGTTCATTCTGGCCAGGCAGTCGATAGTACTACCCCACCGCCATCGCCTTCCCCTTTTTACATGGAATTTCAATCCATAGAGATTCTACAGAAAATTTTGTTTCCTGCAAAACTTTAATCCTTTCTGACTCAATGCCCTCTCTAACATAGAGCGCAACCCCTCCACCAATTTGATCAGCTCTATCATTATAGTTTGTACCCAGGTATCATAGTGTCCCACTGGTTGTCCTCCTTCCGCCATGTCTCTGATATTCCAATCACATCTAACCTCTCATTTAGTGCTATATATTCTAACTCTCCCATCTTATTTTTTAGACTTCTAGCATTTGCATACAAGCATTTTAGAGACTGTATTTTTTTTATATTAATTTGGCTATTGGTAGACATGGGTAATTTGGGATCTTTAAGCTCTGTCTGCTCCATAGTCGAGGACATTTGGGCTACTTTACTCTTTTTTGGAACCTCTCTGCTTTTGGTAGTATCCTTCAAGGATACATTCTTACGAACCATCTGCTCTTGGGCGACTGTCGGCTTTCCCCTATTATCTAGTTTAAAAGCTGCTCTATCTCCTTTTTAAAGGTTAAGTTTTCTAAACTCTGTCAGGAAGCTCATCTTAAGTGGGATCAGGCCTTGCAAATAGTCCTTCTCTGTGTCCAGGCCTCTCCAACTCGGACCCTGGGAATATCCCCTTATGAAGTATTGTATGGTCGACCACCACCCATTGTTCAGGGCCTTAAGGGAGACCTAGAGCAGATAGGTAATAAACTCACGAGACAACACCTACTGGCACTGGGATCTGTTTTTCAGTCTTTGAACAGGTGGATACAAGAGCGACTGCCTATCTGTCAGAGCCGCTCCACCCCCAACAGCCGGGAGATCGTGTGTGGATTAAGGAATGGAAACGTGAACTACTTTGCCCTACCTGGAGAGGTCCTTACACAGTTCTCCACACCAACCGCAGTCAAGGTCGCAGAGGTTACCCCGTGGATTCATCATACTCGTCTCAAGAAAGCTGATCCTGATCTGGACAAGTGGACGATGCACAAACATTCTCAGGATCCCTTATGCTTCATACTGCGGAGAACCAGGGAATCGGCAGACAACGGAGCCCTGCGCTAGCTGCACACCGGAAGCCGGCTAGTCTACGCACGACGGAAGCTTGAGGAGTCATCTTCAGATACTGTTATGGAACAGAAGTGTAGTGGGACACTAGCTCCATGGTCAATATGCACCTGCCTATGCTGACTTTTGTTCTGGCATTCGTGTGGGGCCTTCCCTTGTTGGCCTCAGGAACTATAAATGTAGTAACACTACTTGCCGGGACTGCTTTGAATACTTTGGACTTTTGCGTACGCAGCTCATCGCAACCTGGAGTTTTTTTTTATCAACATGCCTTATTGCTGTACCTACTACTCTGTGTGAAATGCAGAAGTTTACTGTAATGCATAATCTGAACTGCAAACAGCCAAAGCTAACATTTTCTACATTTTTTACTTCATTGGTGTTACTCGTCTTTCCTCAGCCTATTTTACCAAGATCCCTTTCTCCTTGCAGGTTGTCTCAGATTGCTTTATTTTTGTAAATGCAACTAAAGGGGTTTTTAATTTGTCTAACACTGTATTATCATGCACGTTTATTACGAAGGTATCTTATGCTTACTCAGAAATGTATCTTCCCTTAGGATGTTTTTTGTTATGTGGTAAAACTGCTTATACTTATGTTCCCATAAATGCTACTTGAGGTCCTTGCACTTTTGGCAGACTTACTACTGCTGCTTTTTCTCATATTCCCAGGAATGTGAGTTCCCACTCCCACTATCTTCGGTCAAAGCCTATGTCCCCAACCTGTAACTCTAATGTAGAACCTTATAGTAATCAGACAGCTCTGGGACTGGCAATATCCATTTTAGGAGCACCTGCGTTAGCTTTACACAATGCTATGGAAGTCGTATTGCTTGTTCCTTGGCCAAATCCATTAATCTTACCTCAACCATCCTAGCCACTATGAATCATGAGATGTCTGGTCTGCAGACAGCTATTCTGCAGAATAGGATGACCATTCATTTTCTGCTATGTTTAAATCATGGCTGTGAGGAATTTGAGGGTATGTGTTGTTTTAATCTCACTGATGAGAGTGTTTCCATTGAACGCTCTATTCAAGACTTGCGTGACCTGGCCAATCACATTGCTTCCCCTTCCAAGGGTCCTGGGTGGTTTTGTGGTAGGCTACAGCCTGCAAACTAGGCCTAGATCCAAACCCCCACCTGGGATTAGTGCTGAAAAGAACCAGAGTTTAAGAATCTGCTTTAAACTACTTTTGATATGAAGTTTGTACAATTTCTTTATGCTTATGCTTGAATTGTCCTTGCATTCTCTGAGCTAGAAATGTCCTTGAAGCAGAAATGTAGCCAGTTCTAAGACTATGCCTTTGTTAGAACAGTTTGAGAAGGGGGAACAGGGAATGGGGCCCAGAGAGGGTCACCGATTGGATAGGTACGAGGGGCATTGGGACCAATAGAAAGTTTGCCTGTATCCAAACTGTAAAAATGTATATAAGGAATTTGCTCCTGTACTTCCTGGCTCAGTCTCTTTTGGACACGCTCCTGTTTGAGCCTGTGCACAATAAATTGGCTTGGACCCTGCAACTGACTCCTGGTATTATTTATTGCATGCACTTCGCTGCTACATATCCTGGTGCATTTGGCCGGGAAGTGCGAGTAGTGGATGGTATTCAAGTGAATATACCACGTTTTACCGCCTCAAGGTTTGTTCCGGCTGGAACCGTGTCTGACTGACCGCAGGGGAAACCTCAGGCGTCACCGGTCCTCTTGCAGCGGAGAGGATTCCTCCTTGCCTCGGCGGATTACTGGATCCAGCCGGCCAACACCTCCGAACCCGAGGGGAGTCCGGGATTCAACCCATGAACTGGTTCTGTATCTGGTACCGGATCCGGTGAGTAGAAATTTCTTTGCTACTCAGATAGTCTGGGAAACTTGTCTGGGAATACGGTACCGAGAGCCTGATCACCTCTCAGGGCAGTCCGAGTACGTCTTGCATGAGTATGCGCGAGACCGAAACCACTGCCCTTGGTTAGCAGTCCGAGTACGTCTTGCATGAGTATGCGCGAGACCGAAACCACTGCTTTTGGTTAGTCAGTAAGGCCTGGGAATTCTGAAATGTTGCTAGCATACCTGTGTTTGAATGAGAGGTCTTGAAAAAGCGTCTGGTGTTTGTGTCTCCCTCTGTTTCTAGGGCTGCCCGGACCCTTTACCGGCAGTCCGATCACCCGCACCCTCTGTCTGTTGTCTAACCGCAGGTTTCCCTTCTGGTATAATGTAAGGTTATTAATTAAGGAACAGTACTGAGAAAAGGAAAAAAAACAACTCAGGAGTCACTTTAAGGAATCGAGTCTAAGCACAGGCGACGAACAAGCTGTCTCAGTGATTTTATTTTTCAGCACAGCGTGAGAGACGGTATCTCTAGCAAGCAGAGGGAGAAGGGGTGTGTCTTTCACACAGCCTGCAGAAAGGAATGTTTCAGTATCCTTTAAGTTCTTATTAACCACGTCGGATCTCCTCAACTGTTTTAGTTATATCTCAGCCCTGCCTGTATTGTTACTTCACCTGTACCTGTTATATTAATTTGCTGGTTATATCTCAGCCCTGCCTGTATTTCTACGTCAACTGTTCCTGTTATATTATTTATTTATTCATTCTCTGATTTATGGGGGAAACCTGAACGGCTTAGAGGTCCGCGTACGGACAAAGGGAGGAGGAAAGTGTTTATTTTACAGTTGCTGGAAAGTGAGAGAGTGATTTCTGTGGGATTTAAGAGAGAGAAACCTGAATGAGTGAGAGAGAGACAAAAGTTTTGAATAGCATTTTTGAACAGCATGGGAGGGGGTGTATCTATACTGAGCCTTCTGCAGTGTCTCCTTAAGAACTTTAAGAGGGGTTTCTCTGGTGATTATGTAATTGTAATGACCCCCAGGTCGATGGGATGTTTTATGTGAACGGGAATGCCCTCCCCCCCCTGTCTTTATAGCGTGCACCCAGAGGAACACTGCCACATAGTTCTGTCACGCTGGGAATTTTGGATTTTGCCGGCATGTCTGTTTGTGTGTGTGAATGAGAGGTCTTGAAACACAGACCAAGCAAATGCGGACTCCTGATTAGAGCAGTTCCTGGCCGGGTGACCACGCCCAGGTCGCAAAAAGGAGGAAGCGTTTAGTGTTTGTTTACCTATTTGTTTCTAGGGCTGTACGGACCCCTTACCTGCAGCCTGACTACCCGCCCCTACTGTCTGTTGTTGTGTACGTCATTATGGGAGGGTCGGAGTCCATGGAAACTCCGCTGAAATGTATGATCAAGAATTTTAGCAAGGGAGTTGCCGGAGACTATGGAATAAAAATGTCTCCGTCCCGATTAGAGATGCTCTGTGAGAGGGAGTGGCCAGTACTGGTCACCTCATGGCCCCCTGGGGGTACCTTTGATGTTAGTATTATATCCTTAGTTCACCAGATTGTACGAAAAGACCACCCTGACCAGTTCCCCTATATAGATTCCTGGTTAAGTATTTGTGAAAAAGAGCCCTCCTGGATGAAGCGTTGTTATGAGAAACAGTGCAGGATATTTGTAGCAACCACACGGGGGGCACGGAAGTCGGGGGAAAAGAAATTGCCTGTTTATTCTGCCCCAGAATCTCCAGATATTCCGACCCGTCTGTCTCAATTCCTCTATAGGCCAGTCCCCTCAGCTCCGCCACCACCCCGGGCAGAGCCTGGTGCAGGGGGACACCCTTCTGCAGTTTTACCCCAAGTAGCCCCCCCAACTGCCTCTGCAGCCGGAGGATGCGCACTCCATCCTGACCGGAAGCCCTGGTTCCGTACAAAGTGCTTTGGGGGGGGGGGGGTCCACAGTCCACCGATGACACTGCAAGCAGGGATTCATTTGCCAGTTCAGGGTCACTCACTGCTGTCACCCAATATCATGGAACAGAACCCCGACAGTCCCGACTACCTTATGCTTTCAGAAGTACAACTGTGAGCCAAAGGGATGGTCACATTATGCCGTTGCGCCAGGTCCAAGGTCTACCTACTCTTGATGACCAGGGCCAGGTTGTGGTGGGACCAACTAGTCTCGTTTATGTACCCTTTTTCCACCACTGACTTACTGAACTGGAAGACGCACTATGCCTCCTATACTGAGAAGCCCCAGGCTCTGATTGAATTAATGTCTAGTATTATGCAGACCCATCAGCCTACCTGGTCTTGTCGCCAACTCCTGTCTACTCTCTTCACTACTGAAGAACGAGCACGGATTGTGCAAGCGTCCACCCGATGGTTAGAAGAAAATCCGGTAGGAGAAGCAGGCCTAAATCCCCGGCAAGCAGCCTCCGCGGATTTTCCAAATGACGATCCTAGATGGGATCCGAACAGTGTCGAGGGGGCGGCGGCCCTTAATCGGTTCCGCCAAGTCCTACTGCAAGGCTTGAAGAAAGGAGGCCAGAAGGTCATGAATATCGGAAAGGTATCCGAAGTCATCCAGCGTTCAGATAAGAGCCCAGCGGCCTTTTATGAACGCTTATCTGAAGCTTATAGACTATATACCCCTTATGATCCAGCAGCCCAGGAAAATTTGCGCATGGTGAATGCAGCCTTTGTGAGTCTGTCCCAGGGAGACATAAAACGGAAACTGCAGAAGTTAGAAGGATTTGCGGTCATGAATGCAGCCCAGTTAATGGAAGTTGCTCAGAAAGTGTTTGTGAATCGGGACAATGAGCGTCAGAGGGAGAGTGAACGTAAAATGAAGAAGAAAGCTTATTTTCTTGCTGTAGCTTTAGTTGAACGACGAGAAGGAAGTTCCGCTAACAGAAGGACCCGAGGACATGGAAGGGGCCGAGGAAATGGCCGGCCCCCGGTGGGCGTGAATCAATGTGCCCACTGTAGAGAAGAAGGATATTGGAAAATTGAATGCCTGAACTTTGACTCCGCCTCCCGAAGGGGGGGGGAACACTTGGAGAGCAGGGAGGCCGATTCCAGAATCACAGAGGAATGCATTGTGCACAGTTCCAACGAGAAGCAGCAGCTATAGAGGGAGTGGCAGTGGAAGAGGGCTACAAGACGGATGAAGACTAGGCCAGACCGGGTTCCAAGTTTCCTCTGGGTCCCCAGGAGCCTATGGCCAGTTTAAAAATTGGGGACCAATATATGGACTTTATGGTGGATACGGGGGCCGAACATTCGGTGGTGGCTAAACCAGTGGCCCCTTTGTCTTCTCGATCCATCGCCGTTGTCGGAGCTACTGGAACTAGAGCCACTAAACCTTGAATTAGGGGGACGGAAGATAACACACCAGTTCCTGTACATGCCTGAATGCCCAATCCCCCTCTTGGACCGAGATATGCTCGCTAAGCTCCAGGCGCAGATATCCTATGTTGAAGGGGGAGGAATGGAAATGACTCTGAATTCGAAGTCTGCTGGCCTGATGGTGCTGACTGTCCCCCGTGAAGAAGAATGGCGGTTCTATAGTACATCTCCGACCAAGGCAGCCAGTTCCCGTATACCCACCAGTATTCTGGCTCCGCCCGAGGTTTGGGCGGAGGATAATCCTCCGGGCCTAGAAAAAAATTGTAGCCCCTGTTCTCGTCACCCTCAAACCAGGAGTGGAACCAGTTCATATGAGACAATACCCTCTTCCGCAACCAGCGATTGAAGGCATTCATCGTCATCTAATGAAATTATTGAAGTATGGACTTCTAAGGAAGTGTCAATCACCCTGGAATACCCCCCTCCTCCCAGTCAAAAAGCCTGGGACAGACGATTACCGCCCAGTGCAGGATTTGAGATGAGTAAATGATGCAGTTGTAACCATACATCCGGTGGTACCAAACCCCTACACTCTCCTGGGACTGATTCCTGCTGAGGCTCCTCATTTCACCGTCTTGGATTTGAAGGATGCTTTCTTCTGTATACGACTAGCATCAACCAGCCTTGTTTGCCTTTGAGTGGGAAGACCCGACCACAGGAAGACGGGGTCAACTCACCTGGACTCGACTACCCCAAGGATTCAAGAACTCGCCTACTCTCTTCAGTGCTGCTCTCAACCAAGATCTTTCAAGTTACTCTGTTACTCCAGGAAAAAGAGTCTTTCTCCAGGATGTAGATGACCTACTGATAGCCACCAACTCTAAAAGTGAATGCTTGCAAGCCACCAGTGATCTCTTGCACCTCCTGAGTGAAGCCGGATACAAGGTCTGTGATAAGGAAGCTTATCATAGTTCAGGGAGAAATAATGTAAGAGGTGAATTGGCTCTGAATAAGCTACCTGTGCTGGCTGGTAAAAGCATTAAAACAGAATGTTTACATAAAAGACTACCAGACCCAGAATGCACTAGTTACAGAAAGCCTCTAGGAGAGCTGAAGTGGGGAAACGTGTGCCTCATCAAGGAAGCTATGATGTAATCCCTAATCATCCATCTCCTAGGGCAGGGCTTGATTCAGATCACCTGGACTGTGCTAGGATGGAGTGTCCATCTAGACACTTTAAAACTACAGAAAATTCTTCACAGAGGGGGAAGCAGAGGAAGAAGGAGAAACAGCTGGAGCAAGGCTGGCAGAGAGAACACAGAAGAAAGAACAGCAAGACGTCCAGGAGGTCTAAGAAAGGAGCCCGTGGCAGTACGTATGTTGGGAGAGATTCCTGGGACAAGCACTCTCCATTGGACTGGAAGAAATCAGAGGCTTGGAGATATACAGCCAGGAACCCCCAGAGAGCACCTGTAAAGGAGATGGCTGCATCTAGAGAAAGGAGCTCTAATACCTATTTAAGGAGGTATGAGAAAAGAGACCTAAAGTCCAGAGATTCTGACTGGAGAGCTGGGCACAGAAGCTTTGCTACCTACTGGCTCAAATACCCAGAGAGGAAACCTAACAACAACGTGATCTCAGGTATGAACTCTGATCTGTTCCCTAGCTTTGCACAAGGAAGACAGCAGGGAAACAAATGCTATCCTGATAGTGATCAGTTAGAGAATTCCTCTGAGCCAGTGTATGAAAACGATGCCATGATATTTCAGGAGCAAGGGGAAATATCAAATGGGCAAGTAGAATGCATAGACTGCTCTCTGTCTAAGCTGTTGTTTTAAAGTAGCCCTCAATTAAGCATTAAACACCAAAAGGAACTGTACTGTGTTTTTTTCAACTACTCAGAAAAGCTTCTTTAAGTGAAAGCTTTAGGGTAAGTTGCTGCCACGTGGAGAGTGGACCAGCAAGGGATTGCAGCTGGTTGAGTACCTGTGATTAAGCCAGGCACAAGTGCACGTGGGACTCTGGAAAGAAAACTTCTTCACTGTGTGTATGGAAGAAAGTTGTTTGTTTTTGATAAAGAAAATTATCCTTTTGGGTTTATTTTTCATTTAAGCACTGCTAAGAAAGTTATTAGCAGGGGCTAGAAGAAAGACCTTTTCTGTTCCATCAAGGTCTTTATTAAGTGATTGCCTAATTCAGTTGCCTTATTTATTTGTTCTGTTTTCCTGAATACAATTCCTGAAGAAAGTATCCTAATTGATGTTACCAAGCATATCTGTGTGAGGGAATAACTCCCCATAAATAAAATCTGTTTTCTGCTTACACTCAAGCAACTACAATTCATTATTTTTGTTGAACGGCTTATTTTGTGTGAATGGACTACAACACCCACAATCCTTTGCAAGCCATGTAAATTCCTGTCTTTGCCAAGATTGTGGAACTTTCACAACAAGCCCACCCGTTTACAGGTCTCAAGAGCCAAGGCGCAGTTATGCCAAACTGAGGTTAAATATCTGGGATTCCATCTGTCCAACGGGATTCGGAGGTTAGGACCAGAGCGTAAGGAAGCAGTGTGTTGCATCCCTACCCCAAACACGAGAAAGCAGGTTCGGGCTTTCTTAGGAGCTGCAGGCTACTGCCGAATATGGATACCCAACTTTGTGCTGCTGGCAAAGCCATTGTACCAGGCCACCAAAGGAATGGAACGATCTCCCTTGGAATGGGGACCAGAGCAGGATGCAGCATTCCGATCCTTGAAAGCAGCCTTGATGTCATCACCAGCTTTGGGGCTGCCAGATGTACAGAAACCATTCTGTCTATACGTCCATGAGTCAAGTGGGAATGTTCTGGGCGTTTTGACCCAATCCCTCGGATCTTGGCAGCGACCTGTAGCGTATCTATCCAAACGACACTGTAGCAAAAGGATGGCCACCTTGCCTGAGAGCCGTTGCAGCTACAGCTCTCTTGGTGAGTGAAGTCAACAAGCTCACCCTGGGTCAGAGTCTCCAAGTTACGGTACCACACTCTGTCCTAACCCTCATGGAGCACAAAGGAAATTATTGGTTCACCAATTCACGAATGCTGAAGTACCAAAGCATGTTGTGTGAAAACCCCCGATTGCAGTTGATCATCAGTCAAGCTTTGAACCCAGCTACGCTGTTGCCAATTGGTCCAGGCCCCCCCGATCATGATTGCTTGGAAATAATGGACACTGTATTCTCCAGTCACCCTGATCTAACTGATGTCCCATTGAAGGATCCTGAACAGATTTTCTTCATGGATGGAAGTAGTCTCGTTGTTGACAGACAACGTTGTGCTGGCTATGCAGTAGTGACCCTGGACACGGTAATTGAATCGTCAGCTCTGGCCCCGGGAACCTCAGCCCAGAAGGCTGAACTAATAGCCCTCACCAGGGCACTGATAATAGGGACGGGGCTCCGCTTGAATGTGTACACAGACTCAAAGTACGCCTTTACAACATTACACGCTCATGGAGCCCTGTACAACGAGGGTTGATAACCTCAGGAGGCAAGTCTATCAAATATGGTCCCGAGATATTGACACTACTAGATGCTGTATGGGCCCCAAAACAAGTTGCAGTTATGCACTGCCGAGGTCATCAGGAAGGGGAAGGAGAAGTTTCACGGGGAAATAGGTTTGCTGATGTTTCCGCCCGAGAAGTAGCCATGATTGGACAAGGTCCTGCACCCAATACCCCAGTCCAAGCAGCCTTATTTCCAGTACCTCTCAGTGCAAGGCTCCCCGATATACCTCCAGAGAGTTAGACTATTTCTGTCAGGAGGAAGGGGGAGTGTTAACAGAGACTGGATGGATAGTGCTACCACCGCCGGTAGGTGGCTTACCTCCCGGTCCAACTGTAATCCCTGAAGCATTAGGTCCTGCCTTTGTCCATGTTTTTCACCAGGCCACACATTATGGGAAAACTGCAATGGAAAAAGCTCTCAGACCCCATTTCTGTATTTCATTATTAGGACCCATATCGGCTTCAGTAGCCTGTAGATGTGTAATCTGTGCAAAGAACAATGCCCGGCAGGGTCCCAACCTGCCCCCAAGGGCTCAATCAGTAGGAGTTACCCCCATGGGAAATATCCAGGTGGACTTCACAGAAATGCCACGTGCTAATGGATATCATTATCTGTTGGTCTTGGTTTGTACATTCTCTGGGTGGGTGGAAGCTTTCCCCACCAGGACTGAGAAAGCCAAAGAAGTTACCAAAATTCTGCTCCATGACATCATTCCCTGGTTTGGAATACCATTAGTTATAGGGTCAGATAATGGGCCCTCATTTGTATCTCAAGTAACTCAGCAGTTAGCCCAAGCTCTGCAAGTGCAGTGGAAATTACATACAGCTTACAGACCCCAAAGCTCAGGAAAGGTAGAGCGTATGAATCGCACCCTAAAGTCCCAGCTGTCTAAACTCTGCCAGGAAGCTCACCTGAAGTGGCCCCAGGTTCTTCCTATGGCCCTCCTCAGGATACGTTCAGCCCCCACCAAGTCATTAGGAGTTTCCGCATTCGAGATTTTGTATGGGCGACCTCCGCCCATTGTCCAGGGAATAAAGGGGGATATGAACCAGAATGGGTCCGAAATCACTAGACAAGAGCTGTTGGCTCTAGGTTCTGTCTTGCAGAGTCTCCATGCTTGGGTACAAGACCAACTGCCCATCAGCCTGACTGAGCCACTGCATCCCTTCAAGCCTGGAAGTGCGGTGTGGATCAAAGAGTGGAGAAAGGAACCACTAATGCCTCATTGGAGAGGACCCTATGTTGTTGTGCTGTCAACCCCTACAGCCATTAAGGTTGCCGAGGTTGAACCTTGGATCCATCATAGTCGGGTAAAACCAGCAGCTACCACCGAATCTACTCTCTGGACTTCAACTGACCACCCCGGATCCCCATTGCGACTCATGCTGCGACGAAGACAGCCACCATAAGACTCTACAGCCCTACTCCTGCCACCTACTGGAAGCTGGCAGGTCCACGTACGGCAGAAGCTTGAGGAATCTACAACCCTATTCCTGTCACCTACCGGAAGCTGACAGGTCAATGTATGATGGAAGCTGTAAAGGAAGAGAACTCAAGTGAAAGATTTGCAATTTTTAAGAGAAATTTACTAAGATCTTGTCATCATGATATATCTTTGCATTAATGTTGTACTTGCAGTAGCCTTGGGGCCCCTTAGAATGACTCTTGCCATACCTCCTTGTACTGCCTGTGTAACCACTACCCGAACCGGGACAAAAGCTACCCAAACTCTACTGTATCATTCCTACTATAGCTGTACTGGTGCTGTTAGCCAGTGTGTATATAATGGTACAGAATTACGTATCTGTACAAGAGGGAAGTATCAGGCCTTGCCTCAGGAGGAAGCATCAGTTTGAGGAGAATATGATATGTGATTCTTTCCTCACCCCCTTTTTAGGAGGGGTGAGGATAATCAAAGGGGGGAAATGTGGTAGGCTACAGCCTGCAAACTAGGCCTAGATCCCAACCCCCACCTGGGATTAGTGCTGAAAAGAACCAGAGTTTAAGAATCTGCTTTAAACTACTTTTGATATGAAGTTTGTACAATTTCTTTATGCTTATGCTTGAACTATCCTTGCATTCTCTGAGCTAGAAATATCCTTGAAGCAGAAATGTAGCCAGGTCTTTGTTAGAACAGTTTGAGAAGGGGGAACAGGGAATGGGGCCCAGAGAGGGTCACCGATTGGATAGGTACGAGGGGCGTTGGGACCAATAGAAAGTTTGCCTGTATCCAAATTGTAAAAAATGTATATAAGGAATTTGCTCCTGTACTTCCTGGCTCAGTCTCTTTTGGACACGCTCCTGTCTGAGCCTGTGCACAATAAATTGGCTTGGACCCTGCAACTGACTCCTGGTATTATTTATTGCATGCACTTCACTGCTACAGTTTGAGGGATGGTTTAATTGGTTAGGTGGACTTAACACCCTAGTGGTAGGAGTTCTCCTTATTCTCCTGCTATGTTTTAGCCTGCCATGCTGTATCACCTATCCTTATCCGATTTATTACCTCCACCATTGAGACCATGGTAGAGCGGAAAAACTGCTGCCCATGTTGAGGTAGGCTATGGCTTAGCATGGCCTGCAACTATGAAAGGCCTGTAAGTTAGGCCTGGATCCTAACTCCCATTATAACTAGAAAAGAACCAAAAATCTGTGAAAAATAAGAAAACTTTTAAAATGCTTAATAAGAAGTTTTCATGAATTCATAAGTCTTCTATTATTCTCTTGTGTGAAAGAACAGAAATGTTACAGTATATGCATTCCAGAAGCCAAAGTTAACCTTGCAGTAGAAAAGTAACGAAATTCAGAACTATACCATTGTTCAAGCAATCCTAAAGGAGGGGGCCGGTTGCTAGGCTCCGGAGGGATTTCTAATTGGACAAATGAAGGGAATGTATAACCAATGAAAAGTTTGCATGTATCAAGTTGGAACCAATAGAAAATTCCCATGTATCAAACTGAAAAAGAGGTATAAAAAGTTATGTTTCTGTATAAACCTTTGCTCAGTTCCTTTTGAAGCTTTGACTGACTGGGCCTTGTGCACAATAAACTGACTTGGACCCTGTCAATCGACTCCTGGACTTGTTCATTGATTGCACTTTGCTACAGCATATTCTTGGTGCGTTGGCCGGGAAGTGCGAGTGGTAAATGGTATTCAAGTGAGTAATCCACGTAATTCGCCTTGAGGTTTGGCCCGGTTGGAACCGTGTCTGTCCGACCGCGGGGGAAACCTCAGGCGCCGCCGGCCCCTTTGTGCCGGAGAGGGTTCTGCCTGCCTCGGCGGGCCATCGGGTCCAGCTGGCAAACACCTCCGACCCGGGGGAGTCCAGGTTCCAACTCAGAAGCTGGTGTGGTATCGGGGACCGGATCCGGTGAGTAGACATTTTTGTGATTTGATAGTCAGAAAGAACAGCCTGGGACAACGTCTTGCGTGCGCAGGACTGATTTGGTATATTGGGTATAGACTAACTGGGAAATCTCGCATGAGTATTGTCACCCGGTGAGAGTCCCCAGGGGCTGGAGCCTGGGTAATTCACCGGGGCTACTTCAATACTAGCAAAAGTGGATGATTACAATGCCCTCTGGGAGTTGTAGTCCCCAATTGCTGAATAAAGAAGGTGAGTCGTGGATTAATAGTAAGGCTTTCAAAGAGGACTTTTAATTCCCCTTCCGGGTGGATTTTTAAAGCAATGGGAACAAAAGGCAAAACACCATGCTTCTGGTACAAAAATCAAAAGGAACAAACTGGAACCAAAATATGCTTATCTTCAGCTGAATTCAAAAGTAACACAAACAGTTCATTCAAAACAGGTAAGTTTTCCTCACTGCAGTTTGCTTATACTTTAACAGCCCCTTCAACAGAAAGAAGTAATGTCATCTGACATAATTAAAGTACAGTCCATGCATGTATCTGATATTGCTTCTTCATAATCATTACATTGCATTTCCTCTGGTTCCTCCTCTGAATAACATTCTTCAGGGTTATAGAAAACGTTATCTTTAGGCAAACTCTGCTCTCGGTAATTACACTTCCCTTCTTCCTGGTTAAAAGAGTGCAGTGAATAATTACCACCCTCTCTTGAGAGCTCCCTTTGTGAGTCACACAACTCCTTATATGTACAGGGCAAATCACTATATTCAAAGGCTCTTCTATTAGAAGGAATTAGCCTACCTCCCAACTGCCTTTTCTCTGAGCTCCTGCGTGTGAGTGAGTTATCAGAGCACTGCTGAGACGGAGACATTTCTCTGCCTTTCTGTCTTGGCTTTTCCTTAAGCATAAAACTTTCCCCAGGACAGACTTTCCCTCTTGTGCTGTACCTGGTTTTAGGAAGATAAAACTCCTCAGCTTTCCTGAGCCTGGCTTCTGTACCGTAGCTTCTCCTAGCTTTCGGGTAAGTTTCACCGGGCACGTCCTTAGCTGGGTACTGCTCTCTGCAACAGGCTGCTGTGTTTTTTCCCGTATACCTTTCAGTTCTGCTGGCTTCTGAACTCTCTCTCACTCCTGTGTCTCTGCTTCTAGAACTGGAACTTGTTCTGCTCCTCGCCCTGCCTCTTCTTCTCCTCTCCTCACTAACCTCAGGTGAGCATGTTTTAACTACACGTGTCCCTGTGCTTGGTTGGGCTCCACCCCTTCTCAGCTGCCCTTCATTTCCTAATGAATCAGGAACCTGCTTGCTGCTCGGGCATATTCTCCCACCATGTGATAGTGTTTGTTTTGGTTGCCTATAGCAACTCTGCTCCATGTGCTGATCTGAGCTGTCATTTTCAGATCTGTTTTCATCTGTTCTACCTATTTCCATAGGCTCTGATGACTCTACCTCATGACAGTATACGCGAGACAAGGGAGCCTGATCACCTCCCATAAGGGCGGTCCTAGTAAGCTCCGCGTAAGGAAAGCGGAATCTGAAGCCATCAACCCTTCTTGTTTGGAATGGTCAGTTAGTCAGAAAACCTGGGCACTTGAAATATTGAAATATGATATCTTGTTGAAATATGCTTGCGTGAGTGAGTGAGAGGTCTTGAAATACAGACCGAGCGAGAGCGGACTCCTAAGTAGTGCAGTTCCTAGCCGGGCGACCGCGCCCAGGAGGAAGCGAGTGGTGTTTGTCCCCCCCCCAGTGTTCTGTGGGCTGTACGGACCCCTTACCTACAGCCATCCTACCTATCCTTATTGTTCGTTGTCTTGTACGTCATTACGTGTATGTAGGGACGTAGGGTACGTAACGTTGAGTACGTAGAAAGTGTAGGTAGGTGCGTCTACGTTATGGGAGGGACGGAGTCCACGCAAACTCCGTTGGCATGTATGATCAAGAGTTTCCGTAAAGGATTTCCAGGCGATTATGGTATAAAAATGACTCCATCCAGATTAAAAATGTTATGTGAAAGGGAGTGGCCCGCATTAGCTGCTTCATGGCCCCGAGGGGGCACTTTTGATTCTGAAAGTTTTACGAATCCATCAGCTTATACTGAGAGCATATCCTGACCAGTTCCCCTATATAGATTCCTGGTTAAGTGTATGTGAACAGCAGCCCTCATGGATGAAGCGCTGCTATGAGGAGCACTGTAAAATATTTGCAGCTACTACTAGGGGAACCAAAAAGGCTAAGGAAGCAAAGCCGCCTGTGTATTCTGACCCAGAGTCCCCAGATATTCTGGATAGGTTACCCCAGCACCCACAGAAGTTAGTCCCCACAGCACCGCGACTTGAAGTAGAGCCCGAAGAGGAGTCCCAGAAAATACCGAAGCAACAGCCTAAGAAGCACCCTACCCCGAGTGAAAGTCCCGGGTCAGGCCCAAGCACAGCAGGGGGACTCAAGTCTTCTGATGAGATAGAAAGCGGAAGCTCTCCTGCCAGTTCAGGGTCACCCACCAAGGAGACTAGTGCCCGGGAGCCTTATGATTTAAGAAGCGTAACTACCAAGAAGAAGGAGAAAGCAGGGCACCTAATGCCATTACACCAAGTGCCTGGAATACCTGTTTTAAATGATCAGGGCCAGATGGCACCAGGATCAACCAGCTTAGTTTATGTACCCTTTTCTACCACAGATTTATTAAACTGGAAAACGCATTATGCTTCCTACACAGCCAAGCCCCAGGAATTAACAGAATTAATGTCTAGCATTATGCAAACCCATCAGCCTACCTGGGCCGATTGTCGCCAGCTCCTGTCCACCCTCTTCACCACTGAGGAGCGAGGCCGGATCGGGCAAGCAGCCCTCCGTTGGTTAGAAGAGAACCCTGTAGAAAGGGGGGGAATAAATCCCCCGCAAGCAGCTGCTGCGGAATATCCCAATGAAGATCCCAGGTGGGACCCGAATGAGGAAAGGGGGGCGGCGGCCCTAACCAGATTTCGCCAGGCCTTATTGCAGGGCCTGAAGAAGGGAGGCCAGAGGGCCATGAATATCGGGAAAGTATCGGAAGTTCTCCAGGGTCCAGATGAGAGCCCAGCGGCCTTTCATGAGCAGTTGTCTGAAGCTTATAGACTGTATACCCCATATGATCCTGCCGCTCAGGAAAATTTACGCATGGTATATGCAGCCTTTGTTAGTCAGTCCCAGAGAGACATAAAGCGAAAATTACAGAAATTGGATGGATTTGCGGGCATGAATACAGCTCAGTTAATGGAAGTCACTCAGAAAGTATTTGTGAATCGTGAAAATGAACAAGACAGAGAAAGTGAACGAAAGATGAAGAAGGCAGATCTTCTTGCTGCTGCTATAACCGAACGACATGGAGGAGGTATTCCTAATCAAAGGACCAGAGGACATGGACGAGGCCGCGGAAGTGACAGGCCTCCATTAGGTGCAAATCAATGCGCCTATTGCAAGGAAGAAGGACATTGGAGAAATGAGTGCCCGCATCTGGACTCCGCCCCTGCAAGGGGAGGAGGGAGTCACTGGAGGACCGGAGGAAGATTTTGAAGGAGAAGAGGAATGAATCGAACACAGTTCCAGCAGGAGAGGGAAGAAGCCATTGAGGGAGTGGCAGCAGCAACGGGCTATGACCTGGATGACATAGATGAAGACTAGGCCAGACCAGGCTCCAAGTTCACCCTGGGTCCCCAGGAGCCTATGGTCAGTTTGAAGATAGGGGACCAATACATGGAATTTATGGTAGATACAGGAGCAGAACATTCAGTAGTAGCCAAGCCAGTAGCTCCTCTGTCCTCACGATCTGTCACCATTGTGGGAGCCACTGGAAATAAAGCCACAAAACCATTCTTGCAGAACCGCATGTGTGAACTAGGGGGACAGAAGATAACACACCAGTTCTTGTATATGCCTGAGTGCCCTATTCCACTACTGGGCCGAGACATGCTTGTCAAGCTCCAGGCCCAAATATCCTTTGCTGAAGGGGAAGAAATGAAAATGACTGTGAACCCAAAGCCTGCTGGACTGATGGTGCTTACTGTTCCCCGAGAAGAAGAATGGCGGTTCTATAGTGCACCTTCAATAAAGTCAACCAGTCCCTGTATACCTATCAACCTCATAGCCCCACCTGAAGTATGGGCAGAAGATAATCCACCTGGCCTAGCGAAGAACATAGCCCCTGTCATTGTCACCCTCAAGCCAGGAGCGGAACCAGTGCATGTGAAGCAGTATCCTCTCCCTCGACCAGCCATAGAAGGAATTCACTGCCATTTGATGACTGCTCAAGTATGGACTTCTCAAGGAATGCCAGTCACCTTGGAACACCCCCCTTCTCCCAGTAAAGAAGCCTGGGACAGGGGACTACCGCCCAGTACAAGATCTAAGGTGAGTAAATGATGCAGTTGAAACTATACACCCAGTAGTACCAAACCCTTATACTCTCTTGGGACTGATCCCCGCTGAGGCTACTCACTTCACCGTCCTGGACCTGAAAGATGCCTTTTTCTGTGTGTGCCTAGCACCCACCAGTCAACTTTTATTCGCTTTTGAATGGCAAGACCCCACAACAGGAAGGCGGGGTCAGCTCACCTGGACCAGATTACCCCAAGGATTCAAGAATTCACCTACTCTCTTCAGTGCTGCCCTGAATCAAGATCTCTCAAGTTATCCAGTGGACCCAGGAAAGAGGGTTCTTCTTCAGTATGTAGATGACTTGCTCATAGCCACCAACTCAGAAAGTGAATGCCTACAAGCTACTAGTGAACTTTTGTACCTTCTCAAAGATGCTGGATACAAAATCTCAAGAGCCAAAGCACAACTATGCCAAACTGAAGTCAAGTATTTAGGATTCCAGTTGTCCAGTGGGATCCGACGTTTAGGACCAGAACGCAAGGAAGCTGTATGTAATATCCCCATTCCAACCACTAGGAGGCAAGTAAGAGCCTTCCTGGGGGCCGCGGGATATTATCGCATATGGATCCCCAACTTTGCCCTGATTGCAAAACCACTATACCAAGTCACCAGAGGAATGGAAAAATCCCCACTAGACTGGGGACCCGAACAAGATGTAGCCTCTGTCTTGAAGGACTAGAAAAAGGGACTGTTACTTCTGAAGAGAGATCTGCAACTGTGAGTATATACTTTTGGTAATTTTCTAAAAGGAATTCTTTGTATTAAAGCTAATTAATCTGTGAACCCACTATTTTTTGTTAAATCAGTCAGGGCCTAGTAGCAGCAGTTTAAGTTTAAATATAAAACACAGAGGAGAACTTTCTGGTTACATTTCATACCCAGCAGAGAGCTTGTAGTTTAAATTTAATAGCCACTCAGGGCTTGGCATCAGCAAAGTACTTTTAGCTTAAATTTAAAACACAGAAGAGAGCTTTCTGGTTAAATTTAGAACCCAGCAGAGAGCTTGTAGTTTAAATTTCATAAGAAGTTAGAGCCTAGCAGCAGCTAAGAGCTATAATTTAAATCAAATCAGAATTTAGCTTACCTCAACAGCACAAGACAGGGTACTGTGTAGCAGCCCTCTTTTAATAATGCGTGGATGAGACAATGGTGCAGAGATGAGGGTTTTGGATTTGTTAGGAACTGGGGAACATTCTGGGGAAAGGAGGGGCTCTTCCGAAGGGATGGGCTTCACCTTAACCAGGATGGAACCAGGCTGCTGGCATTAACCTTTAAAAAGGAGATAGAGCAGCTTTTAAACTAGATATTAGGGGAAAGCGGACAGTCCCCCAAGAGCGGATGGTTCGGAAGAATGTATCTTTGAAGGATACTATCAAAAGCAGAGAGGTTCCACAAAAGAGTAAAGTAGCCCAAATGCCCTCAAGTATGGAGCAGACTGAGCTTAAAGATCCCAAATTACCCATGTCTAACAATAGCCAAATTAATATGAGTAAAATACATTCTCTAAAATGCTTGTATGCAAATGCTAGAAGTCTAAAAAATAAGATGGGAGAGTTAGAATATATAGCACTAAATGAAAGGTTAGATATGATTGGAATATCAGAGACATGGTGGAAGGAGGACAACCAGTGGGACACTGTGATGCCTGGGTATAAACTATATCGTAATGATAGAGCTGATCAAATTGGTGGAGGGGTTGCTCTCTGTGTTAGAGAGGGCATTGACTCAGAAAGGATTAAAGTTTAGCAGGAAACAAAATATGCTGTAGAATCTATATGGATTGAAATTCCATGTAAAAGGGGGAAGGCAATGGCAGTGGGGGTGTACTATCGAGCGCCTTGCCAGAATGACCAAATGGATGATGAAATGCTCAAAGAAATCAAGGAAGCTAACAAACGTTACAGTGCAGTAATAATAATGGGTGATTTCAACTACCCCGGTATCGACTGGTTCAGTGTCACGCCAGGACATGCTAGGGAGATAAAGTTCCTAGATGAAACAAATGACTGCTTCTTGGAGCAGCTGGTTCATGAACCGACCAGAGGGGAAGCCATATTAGACCTAGTCCTTAGTGGAACACCAGATCTAGTGCAAGAGATAAGGTTGTTGGGGCCACTTGGCAATAGTGATCATAGCATGATCGCCTTTGATTTAATTAGTGGAGGAGGGATAGTAAGGAAATCCACAGTACTACCTTTTAACTTTCGAAAGGGAAACTATGATAAAATGAGGAAAACAGTTAAGAAAAAACTAAAAGGAGCAGTTGCAAAGGTTAAAGACGTAATCAGGCTTGGCTGTTGTTGAAAAATACTATCTTGGAAGCCCAGACCAGCTGTATTCCACGCTTTAAGAAAAGTGGAAGGAAGTCCAAAAAACTGCCAGCATGGTTTAAAGGTGAGGTCAGAGAGGCTGTTGTTGCCAAAAAAGCATCTTTCAGGAAATGGAAAAAAGAGCCAAACGACGAAACCTGGAAACAGCACAAGCACTGGCAAGTCAAATGCAAGGCATTGATAAGGCAGGCAAAGGGAGAATTTGAGAAGAAGCTTGCTGCGGAAGCAAAAACGCGAAGTAAAGACCTTGTGTGTGAAAGAACAGAAATGTTACAGTATATGCATTCCAGAAGCCGAAGTTAACCTTGCAGTAGAAAAGTAACGAAATTCAGAACTATACCATTGTTCAAGAAATCCTAAAGGAGGGGGCCGGTTGCTAGGCTCCGGAGGGATTTCTAATTGGACAAATGAAGGGAATGTATAACCAATGAAAAGTTTACATGTATCAAGTTGGAACCAATAGAAAATTCTCATGTATCAAACTGAAAAAAAGAGGTATAAAAAGTTGTCTCTGTATAAACTTTTGCTCAGTTCCTTTTGAAGCTTTGACTGACTGGGCCTTGTGCACAATAAACTGACTTGGACCCTGTCAATCGACTCCTGGACTTGTTCATTGACTGCACTTTGCTACAGCAATGTGATCGCAGTATGCAAAAGCAAGTCCCCACCACAGTCAGATGAACTCTTATGAGAAAAATTGGCTTCCTTGCTCTTCGTGAAAGTAAATCTCTCTGGTTTAGTCCAGCTAGTTCTACTGATAACACTTTTCCTCCAATCACAATGGTACTACAGTAAATATAGTCAGCTGAACCCTTTGTTTCGTTTAGGGCTCAGACTTTGAAATTTATTTCTCTGAGCGTGTGTACACATTAAAATAAGGCTTGCTTCCTAACAGAGACTCCTGAGTATTTCTTTCTTCACTCGTTTTCCTGCTACATAAGTATATAAAAAAAGAAATGTTCTGGAGCAAAACAAATACTCTGTTCAGAACCAGTCTTTGATTTCAGACAACTCCGTACTGAGGCATTATGGGACCTACAGCACTGATCTTAGTAAAAGCAGATTTCAAATATCACGCTTATTTGGGATGTGTGAATTCAAGCATAATATCAAACCAAACGTCTCCCTCAGTAGCTTTGAAAACGGAGTCTCAGTCCGTAAAAATAACCAACGGAAGCTCAAAAGAAACAGAAAGGGAGTAGTCGACTCGAGAATAACTATTTGCTTCCTCCCACCTATCAACTCTCAAAATAATACCAGCAAAATGGCCGACCCGAAATAACAGAACCTGAAGTCAACCATTTTTTGAAGCAAAGTAATCCGGAAATGCGACTACCCGCATGAAAGATGGTGGCATCACGTGGTCCCCTTCCAATATATCCGTAAATTAAAATAAGACAAAACTCCTCCCATTTCCTCATTGCAGAATATTCTCGGTTTTGTTCTCTCTCTATGGTCAATCGTTTGCGTGTGCCCGTGACGTACTTCCGGTATACTGTATTTCCGGGTACAGATTTCTCTTTTTTTCCAAAGTCACATTGAGCTGTGAGTAAAGAGAGCGCAGGTGAGTGTAATTTAGATAGTTCAGGAACTGGAAGTATGAAATGGAGAAGTTTTGGGGTTTTTGTTTGCTTTTCCTGTTTTGGGGTATTGAATATTGCAGAGGATTAATTAATCCTCCATATAGCAGCTTAGAATCTCATTGCTAGCTAGCAAGGATTATCTGTTCTTTCTTCACTGTAGAGTCTCTCTTCAATCTACTCATGACTTTGTGACTTTTTATAATAATTTTTTCCTATCGTTCTAGCGTAGGGGGCTTTAGCTCCGTTTGTGAACGGCTGTCTCTAATCGAGTTCTACTATCTAGCTCTGAGTATACATGGGGGAAAACGCCGTATGCACATTTTTCGGTTGTATACACGTTTATCTGACATTTTATTCATTAATGATATCTTGTAGACTAGACTAGTTTGTGGCGTTCGAAGACTGGCGTTATATACATTTATTCTTGAAATTCTTTTTCGCTAAATAGCGTTTCTTATGGTGTTTATACCTTTTGAAATAGTGGAAAATCGTTTTCATTGTATCCAGTGTGTATGTATTGGGTCTGTAGTTCTTAAGCTATAGTATGCTGTGTGTGATCTACAACCTAATTCTAAAGAAGCCCCCAGCCAGTTTAGTTTTAAGACATGCCCAGTAATTATGTGCAAAAACACAGTGTGTGTCTACCGCACCTCATATATGATCGTTTAGCTATCCTGAAACCAGACTGGCTAGGGGCTCTTCTGGGTTGGAAGACCACTGACATTCCTAAGAGATGTACAAAACCAAAACAGTCTCCTGTTCTGGAAAACTAGAGTTAGCTACAGACTGATTTAACATAACAACTACTTTTTTTTTTTTTTTTTTAATCTGCATGACAAATGGATAACATTTTTAGTTTGATCTGATTGCAATCTTCACAGTTGCAGGTACTCAGAACATCCTTAAATTTGAAACATGGGGTGGGAATGAGAAAAAAAATAGCAAAAGGTTTTGAATTTTTATGAAACGGATTTTTGCATGGTTTTGCAAACTATCCTGTGGACTACCTCTACCTTGTTAATCTTTATCATAAAGATGGCAGTGGAGGGAGACCTTGAGCGATCTGATCTTTTAACATTCGTTCCAGTTGTAATGCATTTTGGGTTATTTAAAAGTGGGTGATTCTACTGGGGCAACTGTAAAGGGAACTGGCCTTTAAGTCACTGCAAGGAATGTGTAGGTTAAACAAAAGATTGGTATAGTCATAGTGTAAGTATGTTGAATCCATGAAGTAGGGAAATGTGCAAGATTAGTATTAAACCAGTCCCAGAGTATCGCCTAGCCAAGCCTGATTTTCAGGGTAGTTGTAATGAATATGTATGAAAGTTGGCTGTATTGTTTTCAGTGACTAAAATCAGACTGACTACAAAGTACTTCAGGATTGGCTTAATAAACCCTGATTTCTATATTGTCCTGCTAGGACCAGCCTAGACAAGCTTGTGTTCCCATGTCAGCAGATATGGTGGAGATGAAGAACTAATTGCTAGTTGTACCATGTTCTATGTAACTTCTGTTGTTTGTAAACCACCTTGATACCACTGAAAGATGGTATATAAGAAATGTTAAATAAACTAATGAAAAGCCCATGTTTCAATGCCATCGCTCCCATGTCTCTGTCTGTTTCAGCCACCAGAAGTCTTTTCAGTATTTCTTTGTCTTCAGCAGATGGATGATTTTTCTCTTCTCTGAAGAATATCAGACGATTAAGAGGAAAAGATTGATTAAACCTCATGAATGACTACCTTGAGGGTGATTCTCTCACTTGAGCAAGACATGGGAGGCTTCACTAGACTGCAGTCTTTTCGGTAGCCATAGGGGGAGGGAAATTTTTAGTTCAGTTCCATGGACTCCCTCCTCCTCTGTTCCCCCACCCACCACCACCCTGCTCTCCTGAAGATTGCAGAAGGCTCGGAGGGATTTTCCTGCCAGCCACCTTAAATGCAGTGCTACAAAACCAGTGAGACTGTATTTGTGGGGTGGGGTGGGGTGGGGGGGGGGGGAGTAGAGCTGAACCCGGCTTGGTCCTCTGCCTGGGACTCTCAGGAGGTGAGTACCAAGACTTGGAATCATCACTGTCTTTGTGGGGGGTCTCCCGATTCAGTCTGCTTGTGATGTAATTTGGGGTGGTCTGCTGGCAACCTTTGACTTGGTATAGGGGTTTCCTGCTGTTTTTGTGCACACATTAATAACATTTTTGCCTATTGTGCACCTGTGGATTGTGGTCGTGGTGCACGTTCTACCCAAGTGTCTCCAACATGTGTACCTGTCCTAGCACGTGTTGCAGTAAAGCAGCCTTAGCATGCACGGTTGTGATACGTGCCTTAACTGTGTCATCTTTCAGGCAACATTTGGCCTTTGGCAAGTGAGGTCTCTTGGTCTGGACTCTGCTCTTTTGTATGGCAGCTTCTGAGCCATCCCTGGAGGGCCTGCTCTCCTTCTCTCAACTGGGAAATGAAGTTAGTCCGGCCTTGTCTGACTTGGGGCAGGAGGTGATGGATGGTGCTATGGGTAAGGATATCCAGCCAGCTGGAGGGTCCATCAACAGTGCTGTGAGCTGCTCCTCATCCTCTAGGAGGTCTGCAGTAGCTATGCCCCCTGGTATTGGGGGGGGTCATTTCCAAGAGGAGTGTTTCCGGACTCTGGATTGTCCTCCCTGGAATTCTTTTCCTTTATCTGGGAACAAGCAGGAAGTCATGTCCTCGCATATGGGTGACATCGGTATCAACGGAGCCCTCGCAGAAGCATCCCCCCAGCTTTCAAAGAAAGTCTTTGGGAGATGCTACCACGTTTGTCTGGCTTGTCCCTGGAAAACCTAGATTTTTTTTTTAATTTCATACTCTCCTCTGGTCTACTACTACTACTACTGAGAATTTGTATAGCGCTACAAGATGTATGCAGCGCTGCACAGATATGTAAGAGACGGTCCCTGTTCATCAGAGCTTACAATCCTAGTCAAGACAGACAACACAGGTGGTGTGGACAGGGATAAAACGAGGGGGAATGGTAAAGAAACAAGGAGATCAGGTGAGTCAAGATCCAAAAGCAGTAGCGAAGGGGTGAGTTTTCAACTGGATTTAAAAAGGGTCAGAGAAGGTGCCTGGTGTACAGACACAGGTGGCTTGTTCCAGGCATAAGTTGCAGCAAGGTGAAAGGCACAAAGTCTGGAGTTAGTAATAGAAGCAATTTGCCAGAAAAGCGGAGTTCCTGAGGGGGGGGGGGTGTAAGGAGAGAGAAGAGAAGTATCTCACTGCTACTCTTCCTGTACCCGACCTCGCTGCCTCAGCATTTGAGTTCAGGTCTCTCTTAGTTTTAGTTTTCTCTAATTTTCTGGCGTCTTCGTGCCTTTTTTCTCAACTGACAGCTCAGCGAGTCTTTGACCTTGCTTTTTTCCCCCCTTGGCTATCAGTGGCTTTAAGAAGTATGGTTGGTGCTCAAAACTTATGTCCTTAATCGATGCATATGACTATTATCTTTGCTGCCCCTGCATTCAGTCTTTGCAAGAGTATGTCCAGAAAAGCCCTCAAGAACTGCCAGCAGCAGCACCTTGGGTGGACCCTTCTGAGCGTGAGCCCCACCGTGGGCCTTTAGAAAGGGGGTCTCCCTTGAGGGAACCCAGGAAGAAGAAGAAACCCTTGAAGGCAGTGTCCTTGGATGGATCCGACCAGTTGGGTGCCCTGCCCCCCCCCCCCCCCCCGGGCCAGGTCCCGCAGTCCGAGACGCTTGTCTGAGGCATCAGAGAAGGAGCAGCCTGCAAAGGTCCCCTAGAAGGATTCAACCTCTGACCGGTTTCTGTCCCCAGACACCATCTTCGTTGAGGATTCCCCTTCAGGGGAGCCAGTGCTGGGCAGAGTCCCTCAGTGCCCATACCAAAAGGCTGCAGAGCCTTCTGGCCTAGAATCCAAAATGGCGGCCCTGGAGTTTAGTTTGTCTTCATGGACTAGCAGTGGGCACTGTTGTCTGGTACGACTGGTTCATCTGCCTCAACCACCGGGCCCTCGATGTCAAAGATGTCCCTAGAGGCTGAGCCGATCCTTGAGGTCCTTCGGCTTAGTCGATCCTCAACTGAGGTCTCGATCCGATTCCCACTCGTTGGGACTGTGATCATCCCCGGCAAATGTGCCCGGCACCGGCTGCGGAGCATTGGGAGGTCTGAGGCCCACAGAACACCCCTCCGAGTCCTCGACAGACTAGTCCGAGTGGGAGACGGAGGATGAGGAATCCCCTGATACCCGTTGCCACCGCAATGTCCCCTCGCTCTTCCGTCTTGAAGCCTTGGCAGTGGTCCCCACCGGAGGATATGTCTAAGGCCCTGGTGTTCCCTATGGAGTTGGAGGAGGACCCTCGGGCGGATGAGTTGGAAATCCTCTAGTACGAGGCTCCTCCGAGGGAATCACGGTGCCCATCCCTCCCATCCTGGCTGATGCTCCGTATGTGGGAGACACCGGCATTGGTGCTGGTGGCGAGCAAGCGGCTCGACTTAGTATATAGAGTCTGCCAGAGCCCGGGTTTCCAGAAATCACAGCTGCCGTATAGCTCCATGGTGGTGGAGTTGGCCATGCGTCTGCTGAAAAGCCAGGAGATACACTCCTTGGTGCCCCACAATCCTCACTCCTTCCCTTGGAGTTGTTCCTTTACCATCTTTTATTTTGCCGTGTCTTAGCTATGTCATCTGAGCAAAATGGCACCCTTGGGCGGGAAGGGGGCCACGCATGTGTGGTAGCATCTCCCAAAGGCTTTCTTTGAAAGCTGGGGGAATGCTTCCGTGAGGGCTTCGTTGGTGCTGACATCACCCATATGCGAGGACTGATTCCTGCTGTCCCTGGAGAACACCTGTTACAGGTGAGTAACTATGCTTTTTGCAACAGGCCTTGTCCTTCTGTCATGGAAATTCAGACCCTGCAGTCTTGTGAGGGGCAGGTTGAGAGTGCAAGCCCTGTTTGCTTTTGGCTAAGTGTCGCCAGTAAGGGGCGCCCCCTGGAGAAGGGGAACAACTGGGAGCTGTCTGCGATTTTGGATTCGGATGGCTCAGTACTGGGCTCTAACATGGATAAAGAAATACTCGTGCCTTCAGAGTCTTGTGATGAGGCTGGTGTGATCCCCTTATTCCAGAAGGATTGATTGCAAAAGTTGCATCCACCTGGAACTTGACAGGTGCCCACGGTACAGAGCAGGAGTTGAAGATGCACTCGCTACTTCAAGGGGTGCCGTAATCCACTACTCTCTTCCGTTCCCAGATGGGTCAAAGATATAGTCCGGTTGGTGTGAGATTCTCCTGACTCCCTGACTTAGGGTATGTAAAGATCTATGCTCTCTTGGAGAAGTGTTTGGGTGGTTTGATATTCCCAAGGTGGATGCATAGGTTACGGTAGTTATTAGACGGACCACCATTTCTGTGGAAGGCGGATCGGCCTCGGAGGATTTTCTGGACCGAAAGGTGGATGTGTTGAAGAACCAGTTTGCTGAAGCAGCTGCTGTTCTTCAACTGGCGATTGTGTGTTTGCCAGCCTGATGGCTGGAGCCCTGCTCCAGGGGGATTCGGTGTCTTCCGCTGGATACTTCTCCTCTTTTGGAGTTTGCAACAGCCTTCCTTTCTGATGCTATGTTTGGCGGCCAGGGATAGTGCCCTGACGACGGTGTCACGATGTTGGATTTGGCTCCTGCACTGGGCAGCAGACACATCTTCCAAACCCCTTGTTGGCCCAACTGGCTTTTATGGGGAAGCTTTTTGGAGCTGATTTGGAGAAACTGGTGAAGGACTTGGGTGACAGAATCTTTCCCCCTTCTGGAAGACAGTTCCAAGGGACCTCCTGAAATGGACTGGTGCCCCTTTCATGTCAGCCTCTCCCCGTCCACCAAGGGCACGCTGGCTGGAACCTGAGGGCTCTCGTCCAATGCTGACCTAGTAAACCTTTCTTCCCCTCTGCTTCCAGGCTTTAGGCTCATTCTCGGTCCTTTCGTTGAACACGTGGCCGAGGGACTCGTTCTCTCCAGAGGATCACCCTTCCAGGCTGAACAGTGAAGGTTTAATGGCTCATTCCCTAGTTCCTTCGGTTGGAGGCAGGCTTCGCCTTTTCTTTCAGGAATGATCCTGGATTACAAAGGATCGCTGGATGCTAGACCCCATTCAGTATAGCTATTTCCTGGAGTGCAAAGAGCAGATTCCGAATGCCTTCGTCATTTCCCCTTGTGGGCCTGCGATCAAAAGTACCACTGTGTGGACCACATTGGACAAGTTGCTGTTCTTAAACGTGGTGGTGCCTGTTTCCCACCCCCGATGAGTGGGGCAAGGGCAGCTACTCCCATCTATTTGTATGGTAACCAAAAAGGATGGTTCCTTTTGGCCCATTCTGGACCTCAAGGGTGTCAACAAGCACTTGTACATCCTGTGCTTCTGGATGGAAACCTTGCATTCTATGATTCAAGCTGTGCACCTTGGAATCCTCAGCTTCTCTGGATCTGGTTGAGGCCATATTTTCTTATCTCAGTCCAGATGGATCATCAAAAGTATCGGTGTTTGGCCATGCTTGGTTTCACTATCAGTTCGCCACCCTGCCTTTCGGGATACCCACTGCCCTGAGGATGTTCTCCAACATTGTAATGGTGACAGCTGTGGCGCTGAGGGATCTGTGCCCATTCCCATTTAGAAGCATCCAGAGTGGTGTCCTTTTTGGAAAGTCTCTCGGCTGGGTGATCAGTTGGGGAAAGAGCCAGCTGTTGGGCCCTCTAGTCTCAGGTTTTCCTGAGAGCACGTTTCAACACTCGAGTGGGCAGAGCTTTCCTGCCAGAGGAGAAAGTTGTTGGATTGCCTGGTGCTGTTCTGTGCATGGCAGACTTCGAGTGTGGGATTATCTTAAACTCCTTGGATTGATGGTGGTGACCATAGAGATGGTGCCATGGGCACATGCTCACATGTGCCCGCTCCAGCAGTTCTTGCTGACTCGGTTCCTGAGTGCTCAGGCGTTTGAGTGCAGGCTCCCGCTCCCAATGATGGTGAAGGCTAGTCTGC
This sequence comes from Ichthyophis bannanicus, assembly GCA_033557465.1. Taxonomy (NCBI): domain Eukaryota; kingdom Metazoa; phylum Chordata; class Amphibia; order Gymnophiona; family Ichthyophiidae; genus Ichthyophis; species Ichthyophis bannanicus. Next base: position 260,546,600 of record CM066044.1, read on the forward strand.
AGTGGTGGCAGCAGTCTTTTCATCTGAGGAAGGGTTGCCATGGGACGATTTCTTCTGGATCCTTCTGACAACTGATGCAAGTCTCGAGCTAGAGAGGACTACAGCCCAGGGCCATTGGGGCAACAGGGAAGCAGTGTGGTCTATCCAACTACCTTGGTCAGGGCCATCAGGTTGGCACTTTTGCATTTCTGGCCCTTGGTTGAGGGCCAGGTGATTCAAGTATGTTCAGACAATGCCACAGTGGTGGTTTCTGTCAATTAGCAAGGCAACACTAGGAGTGCTGGGGTAACTCTGGAGATGGCTGTTTGCCTGGATGGAGAAGAACCTCCTAGCCTTGTCAGCTCAGCATATTGTTGAGGTGGACAGTGTGGAAGAGGACTTCCTCAACCAGTACTCTCTGGATTCTGGAGAGTGAGAGTTGAGTCAGGAGGTGTTTCAGTTGATTTTGCACCACTGGGATTACCCCGAAATGAATCTGATGGTGACCAGCTCCAGTGACAAACTGTATGGTTTGGTGGGGTTATTTATTTTTTTTGCTGCTGCTTCAGTCGCTGCACAGAGACTGGGTCAGAGGGCGTTGATGCCCTGGCCCAGCTTTGGTCAAGTCGGTGCCTGCTGTCCGTGTTTCCTCTGGCTCCTGGTGGTGTACGATTTCAGTGTATAGAGCACCACCTGGGAAGGATTGTTCTGGTGGCACCAGATTAGTTGAGGAGAGCATGGTTAGGAATCCTGACATGGCTCCTGCATTTACCTTCTCTTCAGTTGTCTCTATCTCGGGGCCTATTGCGGCAGGGACTGATTTGTCCTAGAGGACCCAGTTCCCTTCTTGCTAACAGCTTGGCTCTTAAAAGGAGACAGTGCGTAAGGACTACTCTCCATTGGTGCTCAGAGCTGGAGGAGGTCTACCAAGCTAGCATACTTGTGGGTCTAGTGACCTTGAGTAATGGTGTGGCACTCTGCAGTTGGTTCCCAAGGCAGCCAATGTACCATCTCAGCCCTTCTCCAGACCATCCTATAGAAAGGCCATTCCCTTGACTCTCTGAAAATTTCACTTGCCAATTTTTGGCCTGTTTTCCGAGATCTAGTGGCTGGTAAGCACGAGGCATTCGAGTGCAAGGCTAGAGACTATCTCCAGGGAGTTTAGCATCTGCTTCTCCCCTCTGGTCTGTGGTCCTTTCCTCTGATCTGTGTCTGGTGCTCAAGGCCCTGATGTCGGTACCCTTTGAGCTGTTGAAGCTTGCTACCCTGGTTGCAATTTGTTCTTGCCGAGATCCCTTTCTCTTTCAAAGAAGGTCGTTGCCATTCAGCCTGTGCCTTCCTTCTTGCCTAAGGTGATTTTCCTCTTTCATGTGAACCAGTGGTCTGCCTGCCCTACTTTTAAGGAGTGTAGGGCTGGTACCCCTGCAATTCTACACCTGCAGTTCTCCGGCCTGCTCAGCAGCTCAGGCCTGAACCAAGCTGAATAGATAAGATGGATTCCTCACTACACTTTTGCTGTGTTCAGCTACAGACTTGACCTCCAAGCAACTGCTTGTGCAGCGTTTCTATGTGTGCATACAGAAGCTGTTGTCCCTGGCTAATTCACTGCCCACATGCAAGAACATCTGCTTCTCCAGTGCTTATCTATAGCTGGTTCTACTGGCCTTGGACACTTGTACCTATGCCCAGAAAGCTACATACTGTGTTCTCAGCATGACATCTTACTTTGGATCCTTTGTCTGCAAGAAGATGCCCGTCATCTACCTCCTGATTCGCTGAGAACACCTCAGACCGTCTTGTGCCAACCAATAACCGAACCTATCACTGAGAAATCCTCACAACGAATAATACAGTCCGGGCAGAAGAACTTACACAGGTTCTTTCGCTGTTTGTGCCCTGCTTACCTGGTTTCTGCTACCTGATCTGTCTGCAAGACAGCCACACTACTTGTGGGCAAGGCTGTTCTCCAAAGGACTGAGAAGACTTTCACAGATACCTCAGGTTCTGTGTTCTACTGCAGCTTGCCTCTGAAAAGGGCTGTCGCCTGCGTTATCTAGGTTAGCTGCTCTCGTATATGTGTGTGTGTGTATGTATGTGTGTATATATAGTATTTTTTTTACCTGGCTGTCCATAATACAAGTGTGTGTGTGTACACAGACCAGACTCATTTCGTGGCTCATTGCCAGAATAGCTCACAGAACTTCGGGCTGGGTATCAGTAGCCAATTTCCTCTAGACATAACGGAGAGCCTAACTAGCTTATCTTTTTGCGCTACTAATAATCCCTACAGGAGCAGTGTCTGGGGAAGGATAAGGAGGATCTTCGCCTTATGCTTCTCCAGTATTTGGAGATTATGAATTCTTTCAAACGTCAAACTATCTTTTTGTGCTGTCTGCTGGCCCACACAAGGGTGACATGGCAACTAAGTCTACTTTTGGGGTAGCAGATTAAGGAGGCCGTTGCCTCGGCATCTATTCAAAACCAGCCGGTCCCTGATGGTTTGCACGCCCATCTACCCAATCACAAGCATCTTCATGGGCAGAGCAGAACTCTGTAGCCCCTGCAGACATTTGTGAGAAAGTGATGCCTACATTGCTGCCTGCTTTTGTTCAGCTTTACCTTGGGTGGACTCTGCCTTTTTGCCTCATGTATTTTGCAAGCTGCTGTCCTTTTTCCCTCCCTGCCCAGTGGAGTTGGTTTTGATATGTCTCGCTTGCCTGGACTGGTCTAGCAGGACGATATGGAAGGTGACATTTATTTGCTAGTTAATGTCCTTGAGTCTTGCTAGACCAGTCCAGGGCCCACCCCTGGAACTGTTTACTCTGTTCTGTTGTGGTACCTTCTGAGTCTCCTGTGTTGGCTCTATAGGTTCATCTTCTACTGACAGCCTTCGGTTTTTATGCTTTCCTGTGCATAGTTTTCTACTGCTGATTACTCATTGTTGCCCATGATTGAGGTTGTGTAAGGTTTGCAGTGTTTCTCCCATATGCTTTGGGATGAATACCAAAGGGACCTCTAGTGGCTGAGGTGGATAGAGTCATGGGAGTGATTATCATTGAAACCTGGGCTTTTCATTGGTTCTTTGTCTCCACCAATCTGCTGTTAGGGGAACACAACCCACTTGTATGGACTGGTCTAGCTGGACAAGGAAAGGACATTAACTGGTAAATAAAATGTCACCTTAGATGATGCTTTGTAAATGCAGGGTCTGAAAATGATACAATAATTCAGCAGCTTTCTCAGTTTTTGAATGTTTTTTCACTTTTATGTTTTATTCTTTCTCCTTCATCCTATTATGTCTGCCCCCACAGTTTGAAAATAACTTATTTTCAGCATGAAGACTAATGTTGACAACTTTCTTTTTAGGACAAAAAAAAAATGGCAGAGGACTTCAAGGCCAAGATTCAGAACTACAAGACAGCCCCTTTTGATGCCCGCTTTGCTAACCAGAATCAGACGCGGTACTGCTGGCAGAGTTATGTAGGTGAGGCTCCTGCTATGACGACATCTGCTATTTTTGAAAACTAGATCGTAGCTAGAAGCACACATACGCCACCAAAGTATCCACACCAGGGGTTGCTGCGTCAGGTGCCTTCAACACCTGCTGTGATAGTCATCATCCGTATTGCAGTTGAGCAATTCAGGGTCCAGAGATTTAACTTTTTTTTTTTTTTTTATGTATTTAGTAGTTCAAGGTGAGTTACATTCAGGTACCTAGGTATTTCCCTGTCCTCGGCGGGCTTACAATCTAAGTTTGTACCCAAGGCAATGGGAGGTTAAGTGACTTGCCCAAGGTCACAAGGAGCCCCAGTGCTCTAACTTCTAGGCTACTCCTCCACCCAGACAATGATGTGCTTGGGATCAAATTGTGGTAGAACTGAGGCTTAGAGCTCACATACCACTTTTTTTCTACTAATATAATAGATGATAGATCACAAACAACTGACCCAAGTGGTTTTCTTCCACTTGATAAATCAGTCTTCCCATGTTTCAGTTCCCACCACCAGTACACCATATCTTTTTTTTTTTTACTTGACCTCTCTCAACCCTTTTCCCATAAGTGTCCTCTATATACATCCCCAGCACGCTGTTTAATGTTAAGGTTATAAACCTGGCCTTGCCGTGCATCTTATTCTGACATTATTGGAAGCCAACCTAAAACATAACTTTTGATTTCTGGTTGTGCATTTATTCTGATGAATAGCGATACCAACATTTTTCTCTACTTGGTATGTTTAGTTCTTGTAGCCAAGTTGGTTAATGTATGGACCTCTGGGGATAATATGAGCCTGGCGTTTTTGATCTAGGCTATACTTCTGGGAATTTTGGGTTCTTCATTGATGAGCAGGGATGATTAGGCCATAGAAGTGGTGACATCATCCAGACCTACAGCTCTCTCAAAGAACAGGTGCTGCTGCATAAATCCCATTAGCCATTTTTGTCCATGCTGCCGCCTAGACATGTTACCTCCTTGTAAGATTTTTCCAGAAGCCACTGAAGAGAATTTTTTTTTTCTTGAGTTTCCTTTTGAGACTTCCACCTTGTTAGATTTTTTCCATATTCCAAATTTAAAGAGCTAGAGTGGCCTCAGGGTGTTGATAAATCAGGCTATTCTTGAAGAGCATAACCTATAGTGATCAGATATGGAAGAATCACCTTATGTGCCCTTTGACTCATTACCATATTTTCCTAGGAGGACTTCTCTACCTGAATATCTCATGTGTCCAAAATATTTGAAAAAATATTAGGTGAGGTCCTACTTTAAACTAAAGGAAGAAAGGGAGGCCATAGCTTAACACTTTTGGATTATTGGCAATATATTGATGTTCCAAAAGAACCATGTCCATCCATAGGCTGGGTGGTGGTGGTTCCTAATTTGGAACCTTGTATCATGTAATCATAGTTTGGCTCCCAGCAGGCCTACCCCTCCAGGGTGGCAGTGGACACGTTCCTGGTCTCAAGGTCAGAAGGCCTCATGTACACCTTCCCTCTTATGCTGCTATTGCCAAAACCTTGTTAGGACCCTCTGCAACAGGGCCTCACTCATCCTGATAGCACCTTGGTGGCCCAGGCAACTGTGGTTCCTGCTGCTTCTACAGTTGATGGTGGAGACCCGCATCCCCTGGGGACTGCCCCAGGACTCCTATCTCAGGAGGGGGACTCTCTCTCTCCTGCACCCCAACCTTGGATCCCTGTCGCTCACAGCGTGGCTGCTGAGAGGGTAACTCTGGCCCCTTTCAACCTTCTGGTTAAGGTGGAGAACATTCTGCTGGCCTCTCGCAAGGCCTTTACTAGGAAGGCTTATGCCCTCAGATGGTGCAGGTTCTCAGTTTGGTGTGCTGAACACGAGGCTGATCATTTCTCCTACCCGGTGGCTGTGGTGGTAAAGTACCTTCTCCAGCTCTCTCGGTCCAGTCTCAAGTCTAACTCCATCCGAGTGCACCTTAGTGCCCTGGCAGTGCACCACTATCCAGTGGATGGTAAGCCCCTCTTGGTCCAACTGTTGGTGACCTGTTTTCTTTGGTGCCTGCTCTTATTGAAGCCCCTGGTTCGCCCTTCGGCAACCAAATGAGACCTCCAGTGTAGTGTTGGTGCAGCTCACTCGCCCGTCCTTCGAACCTCTGGCTGCTACCTATTGGAAGTAGGCTTTCCTGTCACGCTTACCCCCGCTCGCAGAGTTAGCAAGTTTCAGGCACTTGTGGCAGAGGTGCCCTATACCAGGATCTCCAGGAACAAGCAGGAATGAGTCTTCACATATGGGTACGTTGGTACCGACGGAGCCTGCGCGGGAACGCTCCCCCAGCTTCCCAAAAAGGAAAGCTTTTGGGAGCATCCCACAGCGCCTGCGCGCTGCCTTCCCGCCTTTCCTAACCGCCTCTCTCCAGGTCTTCTTTTCCGCGGAGCCAGCAGGTCGTGTTCCTGTCACCGCTGAAGTTCTTTGTTTTAATTTATTTCTTTGGTCGAGCGTCTGCCTTCTTCGACGTCAGACCGGTACCGCCGGTCTTTTCTTTAAAAAAAAAAAGAATATATTTTTCCTCACTTAGTGTGTTTTTCCTGTCTTGGGCCTTAGGCCTCTCAGGAAATTTTCCTCATGGAAAAACAAGCCTCCGGGTTTAAAAAATGCACTAAGTGCAGCGGTACTATTTCTGTTACCGACACCCATGACTGGTGTCTCAAATGTTTGGGTCCTGACCACTCCATTTTGGATTGTTCGTCCTGCTCCTCAATGTCTAAACGGGGCTTACAGAAGCGAGCAGCCAAGCTCCATGTCCTGTTTCCCTCTGATGCAGCTTCAGTAGCATCAACGTCATCCAGGGCTTCTTCCTCCCATGGATCTCAGGTAACCAAACATAAATCCAGCCGGTCCCCAAAGGCTAAATCTCCTTCTAAGCATCGAGATGCCTCCGGGCTTGCATTGATGATCCTGCACCGGCAAAAGTACCCCGGCGGGAAGCTCTGGCTTCCAAAGCTCTACCTATGGGGTCACAGGTTGACATCGATGGCACGGCCTTGACCGATCACCTGTTAGAATGCTCTGGGGTACCGGCGCAACCGTCCGGTACCGACTTCCAGACATTCATGGCATCGATGGATCAGAATGTTCTGTCCATGCGGCAGGCCATCACAGCCTTTATTCAGGCTGCGACGCCACTGATACCGCCACAAATGCCATCATCGGTACCGGCCCAAGTATTGACTCCGAGGCCGGTACCGGTACCAATTGCATCGACATCGGCCACGGTGTCGACTGCAGCGGTTCCCTGTTCAGGGATGCCCTTCGGTATCGAATCGGTACCGATAACCCCCGATGTCGATACAGCTCGATACGCGTATCGAGCTTTAAAGGAGCATCCGGACAGTCGATACTTCGATTCCTCCGAAGACTCTGATGCATCGGAGGCGTCTGCTGAAGTATCAATAGCCCTTCCTGAAGAGCCTTCTCCAAAAAGAATGTCTCCTCCAGAGGACTTGTCCTTTCAAGACTTCATAAGAGAAGTGGCTAAGGGGCTTTCTATTTCAGTAGCCTCTGAAACAGAGCCTAGGGCTAAAGAATTAGATATATTAGGTTATCCCAAGGCTCCTAAAGAGGCAGTCACCTTGCCAATTCATGAGATTCTTCATGATCACGTGATTGACTTTTGGGAGACTCCTCTCACCACCTCTCCTCATTCTCGCAGGTTGGACACCATGTACCGTGTCCCTCCTTGTCCTGGGTTTCAAAAGACACAGCTTCCTCACCATTCTATTGTGGTGGAGTCAGCTATGAAGAAAATAAAGAGCACAAAGAGGCACTCCTCTGCTCCTCCAGGAAGAGAATGCAGGACCTTGGATGCTTTTGGTAGAAAAATCTTCCAAGCCAGTATGCTCGTTGCCAGAATCAACTACTATAGTCTCTATATGGGGATGTTTCTGAAGGAAGTTGCAAATTGCACACTTTCCTCCCTTTGCTTCCAGAGGACAAAAGGGAGGAATTTCTTCTCTGCCTTAAGCATACTCAAGATATTGCAAAGTTTTCCAACAGTGCAGCTTTTGACTCCTTTGAGGGTGCCAGCAGGGCCTCCGCCATTGCCATAGCTGCACACAGAATTGCTTGGCTCCAAGCTTCTGATTTAGAATCTTGGGTCCAGGATGGTTTAGGAAATCTTCCTTGTACAGGAGAGAACCTGTTTGGCAAGGACTGGCAAATAAAAGCCACTCAAATGGATGCAGAAAATTCTGCTCTGGATAGACTTTCAAAGTCAACCTCCATTTCTGCCAAGAAAAAACCTTTTTAAAAAGTCTCTTTCTTTTCTCCAAAAAAGGCAGATTTCCTGCTTCTAGCCAGCAATCTTCTACAGGTCATTTTGCTGGTAAGCGTCAGCAACCTAAGCAGGCCAGGACTAAGTCTGTAGGGGCTGCTACAACTCAGCAGCCTCAGCCTCCTCAGGGTTTTTGACTTGCTACTAGAGAACTTGGCCTTTCTGGCTCTAGAACAACCAGAGCCTCTCACCATCCCAGGAAGGTTAGCTCACTTTGCTCCCAGATGGGAGCAAATTACAACAGAGCAATGGACCCTATCCATCATAAAGGACGGGTACAAACTTCATTTCTCAAACCTTCCTCCTTACACCATGGTGAGGTCTTTCAATTCTCCAGTACCTCTCCTAGACCTTCTAGGTCAGGAGGTGGCTACCCTTGCCCAAGGGGCAATAGAGGAAGTGCCTCTTTTTCAACAAGGGTCAGGGGTTTACTCCCCCTATTTTCTAATCCCAAAGAAAACGGGGCTACAGACCCATATTAGATCTCAGAGAATTGAACAAATTCCTTTGCAAGGAGAAATTCAAGATGCTCTCTCTGGGTATTCTCCTTCCATACCTTCAGAGTCAAGATTGGCTTTGTTCTCTAGATCTCAAGGATGCGTACACTCATGTCCTCATCCATCCATCTCACAGAAGGTTCCTCAGTTTCCTTTTCCAGGGGAAGCACTACCAATACAGGGTGCTTCCTTTCGGTCTGGCCTCTGCTCCAAGAGTGTTCACCAAATGCATGGCTGTAGTAGCTGCATTTCTATGCACTCTGGGAATATTTGTATTCCCATACCTGGACGACTGGCTCATCCGAGCTCCATCTCAGTCAGAGGCCCAGACTTCCCTGGACTGCACACTGCACCTTCTGAAATATCTGGGACTTGTGGTAAACCTTCAAAAGTCCCAGCTTACCCCTACTCAATCCCTAGAGTTTATAGGGGCCTTGCTAGATACTACCACTGCAAGGGCCTATCTTCCTCAGGCCCGTTGCCTACGTCTAGTGCAGTTAGCCTCCCAGATTCAGTCAAAAAGTCATTTAACTGCCAGGGAGATGTTACAACTACTAGGCCACATGGCATCCACAGTGCATGTGGTCCCCTATGCTCGCCTTCATATGACAGCAGCTCAATGAGCTTTGTCCACACAGTGGACCCAGGCATCAGGGGCTCTGTCAGACCAAATAGCAACCTCCAGGCGCCTCTTGGTCTCTTCAGTGGTGGAAATCCACCCAAAATCTGTTGCTGGGGTCCCCCTTCCAACAGTTGTTTACCCCAAGCAACTCTCACAACAGATGCCTCTCCAAGGGGTTGGGGAGCTCATCTGCAAGACCTCTCCACCCAGGGGATTTGGTCTCTACAGGAGACCTCTCCTACATATCAACCACCTGGAACTCAGGGCGGTTTTTCTAGCTCTCAAGGTCTTCCATACCCTGCTCAGCTACAAGACAGTCCTCGTTCATACGGACAATCAGGTAGCCATGTTTTACATAAACAAGCAAGGAGGAACTGGCTCTCTGTCGCTTTGCAACGAAGCTCTGAGATTGTGGGCCTTCGCCAGAGAGCATCAAATCCATCTCCTGGCCGTGTACCTTCCAGGAATCCAAAACTCTTGGGCCGACAGACTCAGTCGAGTTCTGCTTCCACACGAATGGTCCCTGCACATGGATCAGGTACTCAGAATCTTTCAGGAATGGGGAACCCCGGACATAGACCTCTTTACAAGTCCGTGGAATGCCAAACTTCCCCGGTTCTGTTCCAGAATTCCGTGTCAGGGAGTTCAGGCCAAGGATGCCTTCCTCCTTCACTGGGGTCAAGACTTCCTGTATGCCTTTCCACCCATTCCCCTAATCCCCAAGACTCTATTCAAGCTCCAGAGGGATCAGGGGTCCATGATCCTCATAGCTCCACGCTGGCCACGCCAAGTGTGGTACCCTCTACTTCTGCATCTCTCCCAAGCTCCCCCATTAGACTTGGGAGCTGCTCCAGACCACCTCTCTCAGGAGGAGGGAACGTTGTGGCACCCAAACCCCAAGTCCCTTCACCTCAGGGCTTGGTTGCTGAAGGCTTAGACCTTCAAGATTGGAATCTTTCTCAGCAGGTGAAGGATATCCTCCATGCTTCCAGAAAGCCTTCTACTAGACGTTCCTATGCTTTTAAATGGAAAAGGTTTTCCATTTGGTGTGCTGAGAAGGGTCTTAACCCTCTAGCACTACCCTTGAATTCTCTATTGGAATATCTCCTGCATCTCTCCAATGCAGGCCTTAAGACAAATTCAGTAAGAGTCCACTTGAGTGCTATTTCAGCATCCCTTAAGCCTCTCAATGGACAACCTGTTTCCTCTCATCCTCTTATTGCAAGATTCATGAGAGGCCTACTTTTAACTAAACCCCCCATTAGGCCACCTCCAGTGGCATGGGACTTAAATCTGGTTCTTGGTCAGCTTATGAAGCCTCCCTTTGAACCCTTAGCCACCACTTCCTTGAAATTTCTTTCCTGGAAGGTTATTTTCCTCATTGCAGTCACCTCTGCTCGCCGCATTAGTGAGCTGCAGGCCTTAGTGGCTAATCCGCCCTATACAAGGTTTCATCATGATAAGGTCCAACCCGGATTATAGTAACATATGTCGATGCCTCTCTGAAGCTGAGCTGTGGCTGAAATCAAGGAATATGAATATTAATTTTAAAAAAACAGAAGTTCTATTCATAACAAGAAACACAAGCTTCACTCCCCCACTTGAAATCAACATTGGAAAAAACTCTCTCCCAGTCAAAGATGAGATCAAATACTTGGGAGTCACTCTGGATAAGACCCTTAGCCTCACCAAACATATAAAACAATCTGTAAAAACCAATATATTTCAAATTGAGGACAATCCAACAACTTAGACCATTGATAGATAACTCTGATTTCAGAACCATAGTACAAACACTTATTACACCACATTTAGACTACTGTAATGGTATTCTTCAAGGGACCTCTAAGAAAAATATTCACACACTTCAATTAGCCCAAAATGTCACCGCAAGGATTATCTATAAAGCGAAACTTTCAGATCATATATCTCCGATTCTCTACGCTCTCCATTGGTTACCCGTCTCATGCAGAATCATCTACAAGTCCTTAGTCAATACGTTTAAGATCTTTAATAATATAGCACTATCTTTCTTATCTACGCTCATCAACATCCCACATGAAAATAGATCAAGACGAAGAATAAACCTTCACACGATACAAGTCCCTGATTCTATTCGAAAGACAAGTCAGAAGGCAAGTAACACGGCTTTCTCATACTTCGCCCCTACATTATGGAACAACCTCCCGATTGAAATCAGAGAAATCAAAGATCTTCAATTATTTAGAAAAAATCTAAAAACCCATCTATTTACTCTGCAATACAATAACCTCCATATTGAAGATAATCCTAACACAGAGAAAAACACCGATCATCAGTCACTCACTGACCCTACCTAGACAAGGCATAAACCTTTCCCACACATTCACATTGCTCACCTAGATTAAGCTTACTCTTTGAAAGCAATTGCTTGTCGCTAATGTGAATAACTGTAATTTAATGTAAATATTTCCCTTTACTGTTGGTAGTATGTTTTGAAACATCTAATTCATACCCAGTTCAAACGTTCCTACCTCTCCTGTTATCTCATTGTATTTTTGAGTTACATTTAATAGTTGAATGTTCTTTTTTTCTAAATCTGTTCTATGTAAAATAATAGTACTCTATTATTAAAGTTTGTTACCTGTAAACCGCCACTGATCTCTGGAAGTGGTGGTATAGAAAAGATGTATAAATTAAATAAAATAAATAAAATAAGGTAGTCCTCAGGACCAATCCACACTTTATGCCTAAAGTGGTTTCACCTTTTCATTTGAATCAAGAGGTGTATTTACCTGTTTTCTTTCCAGGTCCGCATGCATCAGATGCAGAACGGAATCTTCATACCCTGGATTGTAAAAGGGCTCTCACTTATTACTTACAAAGGACTCAGCAACATAGAAGGTCTTCCCAACTCTTTGTTGCTTTTGATCCTTCTCATTTAGGACTTCCAGTCTCTAAGAGAACACTGTCCAGTTGGATTGCTCAGTGTATGTCTTTCGCCTACCAGAGTAAGAACCTTTCTCTGGAGGGCCATGTCACAGCTCACAATGTGAGGGCCATGGCAACTTCTATGGCTCATCTAAATTCTGTGTCCATCGACCAGATCTGTCGAGCAGCTACATGGGCCTCGGTTCATACCTTCACGGCCCATTATTGTTTGGACAAGGACTCCCGCTGGGATGCCTTGTTTGGTCAGGCTGTTCTCAAACACCTGTTCCATACTTGAGCAACTCCTTCCCTCCATCCCTGTTTGGATGCCTGAGATCCAGGGGGGAGGTAGAACCCTTCTCAGGGTCTCACAACCCTGGGGATCTCCCAGGCATCTCTAGCTGGGGAGTCCCCATATGTGAAGACTCATTCCTGCTTGTTCCTAGAGATAGCACAGTTACTTACCTGTAACATGTGATCTCTGGGAACAGCAAGGAATAAGTCTTCACAACCCACCCACCTCCCCTAGGAGTTGTATCTCTCTATCTCTTTCCTTTCCTCTCTCTCTGTCTCAGCTCTAAAACGCGAACTGGAGAGAGGCGGTTAGGAAAGATTGGAAGGCAGCGCGCAGGCGCTGTGGGATGCTCCCAAAAGCTTTCCTTTTTGGGAAGCTGGGGAAGCGTTCCCGCGCAGGCTCCGTCGGTACCGACGTACCCATATGTGAAGACTTATTCCTGCTGTTCCCAGAGATCACCTGTTACAGGTAAGTAACTGTGCTTTCTACAAGAACAGAGTGGTGCTTCGCACACACCCCAAATTCTTGCCAAAGGTAGTGTCTCCCATCTCAACCAGGAAGTGGTGCTCCCTACCTTCTTTTCAAGACCTCACTCCAGTCCGGCGGAAATGGTCCTCCACACCTTGGACTGTAAGAGCGTTTTGTCCTTCTATATCCAACTCACGCGGGGCCACCGCAAAGCCTCTCAGCTTTTCATCTCCTATAATCCTAGTAGGCTGGGGGAGGCGGTGACCAAGCGTATGCTGTCCACCTGGGTGGCAGATTGTATTGCGCTCACTAATGAGCAGGTGAGCCTCCCACTGGAAGGCTGTGTCACGGTGCACTGTCGGGGCCATGGTGACTTTGGTGGCAAAATTGCGCTCCGTTCCGATGGCGGACATCTGCCAGGCTGCCATCTGGTCTTCAGTCCATATCTTCATGGTCCATAACTGCCTGGAAAGAATCCCGATCGGACAGTACCTTTAGCCAGGCTGTGCTCTGTAACCTTTTTGGGGTTTAGGCAACTCCTATCCTCCGAAGCTTCTGTGTTTAGGCTACCAGAGTGCTGGTTCATTGGACACAGGGGGTCCTACTGTGGTCTGTGTACACGGACTAAATTGCTGCTGCTTGTGGCTCCCTGTGAGGGAGCCCCTATTTTTGCTATGGGCTTTCGGTAGCTTGTAGCTGGGGAGTCCCTTATGTGAGGACTGACTTCTGCTTGCTCCCAGAAAAAAGCGTAGTTACTCACCTGTAACAGGTGTTCTCTGGGGACAGCAAGAATCGGTCTTCACAACCCTCCCTTCTCCCCTTGGAGTTGCTCCATTTACAATCTTTTATTTTTGCCGTATTTTAGCTATGCCATTTGACTGAGCAAGATGGTACCCTTGGGTAGGAATGGGACCATGCATGTGTGGTGGCATCTTCCAAAGGCTTTCTTTGAAAGCTGGGTGGATGCTTCCATGAGAGCTCAGTTGGTGCCAACGTCGCCCGTATGAGGACTGATTCCTGCTGTCCCCGGAGAACAGTTGTTACAGGTGAGTAACTAAGCTTTCTCTACAGGGAGAACTATTCCAGCAACTGGTAACAGAACCCACATGAGAGGGGCCATACTGGACTTGGTGCTTACCAATGGGGAAAGTGTTTCTGACATGGTGGGAGATCATCTCGCATGCAGTGATTGCCAGATGGTGTGGTTCAGTACTAAGACTAGGGCTGATGAAATCTATTCAAGAATGAGGGTCTTAGACTTTAGGAAAATTAGCTTTGCCAAGATAGTAAAATACCTCAAGGAGTTGTTAGCAGGATGGTAACAGCTGGGGGATGTAGAAAAGCTATAGACAAAACTGAAATGGGATAAGAACATAAGAGATGCCATATTGAGTCAGACCAAGGTCCATCAAGCCCAGTATCCTGTTTCCAACTTGTGGCCAATCTAGGTCACAAGTACCTAGCAGTTTCTCCAAAAGACACGGGTTCCACAAAGCTTGTATTGGGTCAAGCAGTGATATCCTGGGTCCCTTTTAATAATGGTTTATGGACCTTTCCTCCAGGAACTTGTCCAAACCACTTTTTTTTTTTTTTAACCCCAGCTACACTAACAGCCTTTACATCCTCCGGTAACAAATTCCAGAGTTTGATTACACGTTTGAACGAAAAAAAATTTTCTCTTATTAGTCTTCAATAGTTTACTCTGTAGCTTTATTGCATGTTCCCTAGCCTTTCTATATTCTGATGACATAAAAGATTGATCTACGTTTACCCATTCCGCTCCATTCATTAATTTATAGACCTCTTATCATATTTACCCTCTCTTCCAGGTTAAAGAGCCTTAACCTTTTTAGCCTCTCTTCATAGGGATAGCCTTCCATCCCCTTTACCATTTTGATGACTCTTCTGTGAACCTTTTCTAATAACACTATATCCTTTTTAAGATACGGCAAACAAAATTGCACACAATATTCAAGGTGCAGTTGCACCATGGAACAATACAGAGGCATTATAATATCCTTTTGTTTTATTTTCCATTCCTTTCCTTATGATACCTAGCATTCTATTTGCTTTCTTGACCGCTGCTGCACACTGGGTGGAGGGTTTTAACATGTTATCTACCATGGCTATTAAATCTTTTTCCTGGGTGGTGGTTTCTAATGTGGAACCTTGCATCGTGTAACCATAGTTTGGATTGTTCTTTCCACATGTCCACATTAAATTTCATCTGCCATTTTGATGCCCAGTCTTCCAATTTATCAAGATCCTCTTGCAATTTTCCACAATACTCATGGGTTTTTAACAACTTTAAATAGTTTTGTGTCATCTGCAAATTTGATAACCTCATTCGTTATTTCCATTTCCAGGTCATTTATGAATATGTTAAAGCAGCTGACCCAGCACAGATCCTATTTACCTTTCTCCATTGGGGAAAATTGGCCATTTAGCCCTACCCTCTGCTTTTCTATCTTTTAACCAGTTCCTGATCCACAATAGTACACTGCCTCCTATCCCATGACCTTTTAGTTTTGCCAGAAGTCTCTGATGGAGGGATCTTGTCAGAGGCTTTCTGAAAGTCCAGATACACTATATCAACTGACTCACCTTTGTCTACCTGTTTGTTCATACCTTAAAAAAAAAATAACAGATTAGTAAGACAAGATCTTCCTTGTCTAAAGCCATGTTAGCTGTCTCCCATTAAGCCATGACTATCTACATGTTCTGTAATTTTGTTCATTATGATGGTTTCTACCATTTTTTCCAGTACTGATGTCGGGCTCACCGGTCAGTAGTTTTCCGGATCACCCCTGGAACCCTTTTTAAAAATTGGCATTACATTGACCATCCTCCATTCTTCAGGTATTACAGATTTTAATGATAATAGTATCCCTCCCAACAGAAATCCGGACCATAAACAACCTCCCCCAGTTCAGAAAAGCCCTCAAACAGCACCTATTTATACAACACTTTTGTAACTCCGACAGCATCACCTAGACGGTATCACATGACCTTACAGTCTCTCAATCCAATGCCGCCTAACCAATCTCCTATGATAACTCTCCACCTCATCCAACCTTCCCCTTTAGGGCCTGTATAATAAACTCAGCTATGATGCAATCTCCTTTTGTATATTATGTATAAAGTTCACCTGTTATCCATGTTTAAATTCCCTGTTTTATGTAAGTTCAATGTATGGCTGTTCCACATTGTACCAACTTGTTCCTTGTAAACCGCGCTGATGCCGAATAGTGCGGTATAGAAAATAAATAAATAAAATAAAATGCCTGCTATCAGTAATCATCTGTGAATCTCATATTTCAGTTCTTTCAACACCATTGGATTTATACCATCCGGACTAGGTGATTTGCTACTCTTCAGTTTATCAAATAGTTGTATATTGATGATTTCTTTCAATTCTTCTGCAGTATCACTTTTAAATACTACTTCAATCATTGGTAACATCCCTACATCTTCCTCAGTAAAGACCGAAGCAAAGAATTCATTCAGTCTCTCCGCTATGGCCTTGTCCCCTCTATCATATAATGGTCCAACTGACTCTCTCTCATACGTTTTTTTTGCTACTAAAGTACTTGAAAAAGTCTTTATTATGCGTTTTTGCTTCCATAGCAAGCTTCTTCTCAAATTCTCCCTTTGCCTGCCTTATCAATGCCTTGCATTTAACTTGCCAGTACCTTTGCTGTTTCCAGACAGGGATAAAACAAGGGGGGAGGTAAAGAAACAAAGAGATCAGGTGAGTCAAATTCCAAAAGCTGCAGCGGTGAGTTTTCAGCTTGGATTTGAAAAGGGTCAGAGAAGGCGCCTGACGTACAGACGCAGGTAGTTTGTTCCAGACGTAAGGTGCAGCAAGGTGAAAGGAGCGAAGTCTGGAGTTAGCAAAGAAGAGAAGGGCACAGATCGAAGCAATTTGCCAGAAGAGCAGAATTCCCGAGGGGTGGTGTAATGAGAGAGAGAGAGAGAGAGAAGAGAAGGTAGTGAGGAGCTGCAGAGTGAATGGACCAGCAGGAGAAGTTTGAACTGGATGCGGAAATGGATAGGGAACCAATGAAGTGACTTGAGAAGAGGGGTGTAATATGAGCATGATGAGGCTGGCGGAAGATAGAGCTCTGTACATTGGAACGCAATAGGAAGTTTCATTTTCTGCTCCAGGAGCTCAATTATCAGACCCTGTATAAACTGGAGGGACAGGGCTTTTTCACATCTGTGCGCCTATTCCATTCACAAAGATGCTTTGCAGAAAATGAAACAGGACAAAGCATCTAAACCTTTTAGTTCCATACTGCCCTCTTCAGATTTGCTTTCCTTCATCAAACCAGCTATCAGTAGTCACTAATTTTTCTTTCAGAATTTCCTTCATTGATCACTTGTGATTGAAAGGATTCTTCATCCATAATCCATTTGCTAGTATTCAGAGCATACATATTACATGCTTCCTAACAGGAGCTCTCCATATTACTCAGGGGATGGAAAATATTTGGCAGCTTCTAGGAGGTGATCCATAAGGACTTACAGCTATCAATGAAGGAGATTCTGTGATCTGGTAAATGCAGGAAAATCTTGACCCCTTCCACCTTATTGCAAAATCTACTTCAGGATTTATTTCACCTTTTTGCCATCTAGTCTTGAAACTGTGTGGAAGTCACACTCAGTAATAACATACCACCTATATTTAGGCGGAAACTTGATTATTGCTACACCCATTGGTGGCCATATTCATGAAAATCTTATAGAACAGATGCTTTAGTCAGGCAGTGTAGTTTCTAGCATGCTTCTAGCTCAGCTGCGACCTGGCTTTCAACCACAGATACAGCAGACATGAAAAGATCTGTTCAGAAAATTTATCTGCTTAGTAGCAGTAACTTGAGCCTGAAGCTTCAAGAACTCCATATCTGCAACTTTTGCACAATAGGGTAGTTTTCTGAACAAACCCCAAATTCTTTCCTAAAGCAATACTGACTTTCCACCTCAAGCAGTTCATACTGTTTCCTACTTTCTTTCCAAAGCTTCACACAAGGTGAACATACTTTGCACACACTGGACTGTTAGAGCACTGGCTTACAGCATAAAAAGGACAAAGTTGCAACACAGTTTTTCATTTTCTTTTATCTTAAATTAGGAATTGCAGTGACAGAACTTTATCAGACTTTGATTAGCCCACTGCCTACCGCTACAGACTAGAAGGATTGCAGTTAAACGAGTCAGTGAAGGCATATCAGCAGCGCTATGGCAACCCCTTATGGAGATCAGCGCTCTGTTGTAAAGGGGCACTATATTTGGACAGGCAGTTCAAGTATTTTTCAGTTAAGTTACCTGCCCTAGTGGATTGCATTATAGAAGAAACCTAACAAAATAGGGTGTCCATTAAGGTAAGGGATTCCCCATTTGGGTACCTGATTTCTGCTGTTTGTCAATTGGAGAAAGCACAACTGCTTGTCTCTCTAATTGGGTTTCTCCTTATCAAGAGAACTTCCTGGGAAAGTGGGCAAGCCTGTGTCTAGTTAACTGCTAAGCTCTGCAGTAGACTGACAACTCCATGAGGTAGCGGCTGCGCAGGAAATCCCGCACAGATGCAAATAAAACTCCTGTTTTGCTTAGCCGAGAGAGCTGAACTGTCGTTGCTACCACCACTTGTATGTCTGATCTTGTTCTCTATGGAGAACCCCTGTTATGGAATGGAAAAAGGTGAATAGTGGAGTACCCCAGGGATCTGTACTGGGTCCGCTACTTTTTGACATATTCATAAATGACCTGGAAAAGGGAATAACTAATGAGGTTATCAAATTTGCAGATGACACAAAACTGTTTAAAGTTATTAAAACCCAAGAGGACTGTGGAAAACTGCAGGAGGATCTGAATAAATTGGAAGACTGGCATCCAAATGGCAGATGAAATTTAATGTGGACAAGTGCAAAGTTATGCACCTAGGAAAGAACAACCCACACTATGGTTACACAATGCAAGGTTCCACATTGGGAACCACCACCCAGGAAAAAGATTTAGGAGTCATCGTGGATAACATGTTAAAACCCTCCGCCCAGTATGCAGCGGCGGCCAAGAAAGCAAATAGAATGCTAGGTATCATAAGGAAAGGAATGGAAAATAAAACTTCCAAATCATACTGCTAGACCAGTCCAGACAAATGGGTTGTGCACCCCCTGCCAGCAGATCTTGGAGACAGAGAATTCTATCAGAGCGGTCTAGCAGTATTCAAGGAAAGGAAATTAACGGTAAGTGAAATTTCTCCAAAGGATATTATAATGCCTCTGTATCGTTCCATGGTACGACCGCACCTTCAATATTGTGTGCAATTCTGGTCACCGTATCTTAAAAAGGATATAGCGTTATTAGAAAAGGTACAGAGAAGAGCCACCAAAATGGTAAAGGGGATGGAAGGCTACTCCTATGAAGAGAGGCTACAAAGGTTAGGGCTCTTCAACCTGGAAAAGAGACGGCTGAGGGGAGATATGATAGAGGTCTATAAATTTAATGAATGTAGTGGAACAGGTAAATGTAGATCGATTGTTTACACTATCAGAATATAGAAAGATTAGGGGACATGTAATGAAGCTACAGGGTAAACTATTTAAGACAAATAAGAGGATATTTTTTCACTCAACGTGTAATCAAACTCTGGAATTTGTTACCGGAGGATGTAGTAAGAGCTGTTAGTGTAGCTGGGTTTAAAAAAGGTTTGGACAAGTTCCTGGAGGAAAGGTCCATAAACATTATTAAAAAGGGACTCAGGATATCAATGCTTGATCCAATACAAGCATTGTGGAATCTGTGTCTTTTGGGGATACTGCTAGGTACGTATGACCTAGATTGGCCACTGTTGGAAATGGGATATTGGGCCTGATGGACCTTGGTCTGACCCAGTATGGCATATCTTATGTTCTTATGTTAACTAAACCTTGCAGCAGGTAATATGAAAATGGATCTTTTACTGACAACTTTGCCTTCTGAGGTATATTTTTTTTATTTTGTAGATTTTCACCGGTGTGAGAAAGCGCTGACTGCCAAAGGACAGGACGCTAGCCTGTGCAAGTGGTACTATCGTGTCTACACATCCTTGTGCCCTATTTCTTGGGTATGTAAGTGCACTGAAATGGTTTATGGCAGGGCTCAACAAATCCCAGGTGCAAGGTCACCAGGGCAAGCACAAACTTGCACCTGAGTTTCTTCTTCCCCCTCCCCTTTAAAAAGGGATTATTTGCTTGCAAAGACCCCCTACTGGCTGCCAGTGGGTATCCCATCCCCTGTGAGCCGAACGGGGGAGAGAAAGCAGCAGGCTGCCCATGGGGATTCCATATCTTGTGGGCAGAAGACAAGTGAGCCCTTCTGTCTGCCCGCAGTAGAGCGGATTCCTGTGGGTAGAAAAGGGGATGGCAGCAGGCTGCCTGAGTAGATTCCATCCCTCGTAGGCAGAGGACAGCCAGATTGGGGTCTGCAGAGAAAAAAATAGGTTAGATTTGGGGGGGGGGGGGGTGAGGCAGCAAAAAAATGTAATCGGGCAATAGCTTGAATTTATTTAAAAAAAAAAAAAAAAAAAAAAAAAATGGGGCCGGGGTGAAAGAGGGAAGAGTGCAAGGTTTGGCAGTTAAAGGGATGAATGCAGGATAATAAAAGGATGTATTCCTCTCACCCCCCATGAAAACGTACGCAAGCACGCCACCTCTGCATGATACACGCATACATACCTCTCCTCTGACACACAGGCAGCTCACATCTGCGCACCTACTGCCACATCCCATGCACAGACAGGCAAATCACCATTGCACCACCCACACACCACTTGCTATCTATATATTTCCATCTAAAGATGCCTCATGCCACACGTTATTTGTCTTCAAACTCCTCTACTCTCTTCACACGTGTGAATTTGCAAATGAAGGAATGTTGGTGAACAAATGGGGCATGGTGGGGGGGCACAGCTACTGGCTCTTAAGATATTGGCCTGGTTCCTAAATCCAAGTAAAATTTGGATCCTTATGCCTGGGGCTCTTGGGGAGAAACAAATGTGGTTACAACACATTTAAATTTCCTTCCACAAAACTTGAAAAACACTACCACCTAAAATTTGAAGCAAAGCCCAGTTTGATGGATCAATCTAAAAAGGTTGTGTCCCTCAAGGTGTTTAAGATCTAATCAAGGAAACCTCATAGTGGTACCTTTTTTTGTTCAGGATATTTGTAGGATGAAATAGATACCACTACTGAAAAGGCTCCAGCTCTCCATCTTGCGGAACAATCTCTTTGAAGTTTGAAGACCTTTTTTGTTCCCAGCAGGGACTGAAGTATAATTTTCTGAGCGGGGAGGAATGGGTTGTCCTTACAGTAGTTGATTGACAGGTTATTTTAAAGTGTTGTTGTATAAGTTAGTAAATGGCCCCTCTTTGTCCTACAGGTAACACGTTGGGATGAACAGCGAGAGGAGGGGACATTCCCTGGAAAGATCTAGTAGTTTGGGGCTCTGCTCACATCCTCCAGCTGGTCCCAGTGCACTGTTCAGAAGATTTGGGATCCTTTAATGTTTGTTGCTAATTTTAAGTTTTCTTGGCTCCCATTATTTCTCCTGGAACAGCCCCGGTGTAAAACCAGTCTAATTCAGAGGCTGCTGTACAGAAGGGCCATCTCAGAGCCTCTAGATTTCTCCAGTAAAATATTGGGCAACAGATCATCGATTCTCTGCCTCTTATTTCTTGTGCTGAGGATTGTTTGCTGCCTAAGAGAAATGGCAAGCCACTAGCATATGAGATCACGTGGTTAATGGAAAGAAAATGTCAGTTTATCTATTAAATACAAAAGATGGTTGGGGCAAATAAGCATCCTGTGGAAGTTTACTAACTATACTCATATCTACTTAAGATTTATTAAAATATGCCTTCTCTCTCCCATCCTTAGACAGAGATGACTGGAAGTAGCCTTCCTGTTCTGCGTCTTTACTCATCTGGCTTAGCTATCACAGTGAAGTGCCTTGGTTGAGGGCTTAAGAATCCTGGATGTATGCTCAGAATCTGGCCACCTAGTTTCTCTGCCATATAATGGTGACTTTTATTTATGCTACTGTGACAGTAAGTTTGAGTCACAGTAAATCTGGTTTCTCCTGGAACAAGCAGGAAGTCAGTCCTCACATGGGTGTGACATTGGTGCTGACGGAGCCCTCTGGAAACATCCCCCCAGCTTTCAAAGAAAGCCTTTGGGAGATGGCACCATGCATATGTGGCCCCCTTCCTTCCCAAGGGTGCCATCTTGCGCAGTCTCCTTTTTTCCGCAGAGCCCTTCAGATGTCTGTCTGGTTTCCCCCAGAAAAAGTTGGTATTTTTTGACCTGAGTGTCGTACTCTCTTCGGTTGTGCACTGACACTCTTCTGCCACCCGAGCTTGCTATCTCCAGCATAGTGTCTCTGGTTCTTTGCTTTTTGTAATTTTCATTTACGTCCAACATTGCATTCCCCTTTTTTCCTTGATCCCACCACAAAACTACCCCCTTGCTTACACCAGTTCAGTTTCAATAAACAGTAGACATCCTTTTATACCCTTCCCTCTCCCTGATCTTCACCTTCTCCCCCCCCCCCCCCCGAAGTCCTAATTCCCTTCCCCTTCATCCCTCCTCCTCTTACCCCCCCCTCTCTTCAATCCTTTGTTACCCTCCATTCTTTATACCACCTCCAAGTGCGGTCAGATTGCTGCTTATGATTTTTATAGGCCTCAATTTCGCACATGTACCACATTCTTTCAAGCCTCCCCATTATCTCACTTTTGGTAGGTACTTTAGGGTCTTTCCATTTTGCCAATAGCTCCATTCATCCTGCATTAATACAATACCCTAAAAATTGGTCAAAATGTTTCACTTCTCTTATTTCTGTTAAAATTGCCATATTTTGATTTATCTTTACCCCCACCTGAGTGATTTCATAATATAACTGCTTCACCTCATCCCACATTTGCTGCACCTTTGGGCACCCCCATAATAAATGCATCAAATCCCCTGGCCTTCCACATCCCTTCCAAGCATAAGCTGTTTTGTTGTAATTCGCTGACTACCTACAAGCCAAGTCCAGCCGAACCAACACCCCCCCCCCCCCCCAACAACCCAAGTTCCAGAACCCAAGCAGCACCCACCCTACACCGTTGACAGCATTCATACCTCCGTCCATCAGTAAAATAGAAGAGACCATCACATCTATAAACGCCACCACAGCCCCCAACGACCCCTGTCCAGCATTCTTGATAAAATCACTGCGCACTGAGTTAAGTCCATACCTAACCAAGATCATGGACCTATCCTTCTCAACAGGGGTGTTCCCACCGGCCCTGAAACAGACCTCCATCCAACCCCTCCTTAAAAACAACAAGCTCGACCCCCAAGAAAGTGGAATCCTACCGTCCAATCTCCAGCATTCCCCTTTTGGCCAAGATAATAGAGGAGGACCTGCAACATCAAATACAACACCACATTGATACTACTGTCCCACTGGACCTGTGTCAACATGGATTTTGAGAATCCCATGGCATTGAGACCCTCCTTACCATGCTATTCGGCACCCTAATCTCAGGGATTGATAACAGCAGTAAAGGATATGCCTTAATCTTCATGGATATTGCTGCCGCTTTTGACTTGGTCAACCACGAGACGCTTCTGTCACGGCTACAAGAGAGGGGAATCCACGGCTCAGCCTTGAATTGGTGCAAGTCATACCTGACAGCTGGCAGCAGGTAAGAACTGACTCAGGACCTCCAAGCTGTTTGTTCAAATGCAAGGGTCCCCCAAGAATCATCACTCTCAGCCCTCCTTTTCAGCATATACATGCAACCCATTTGCGCAATCATCCTTCCTTCAAGGTCTCCTGCCTAGTGTACGCCAACGATGTGCTACTTGTTTGTGTAATCTGCACCTCCCCTCACCGGTAACTCACCAGGGCTCTTGGGTAATGGATATCCACACACAAAGCAATGAGAAGGAAAACAAGCATGGTAAAGTGGTAAATAATACACAACACACTTGTATTATTAAAACCCAAAGCTTTAGGAGAGCAAACCAAGTTAGCACCTTGTTTACTCTGCCATCACAGCTTTCAGCCATTTTATTTATAGGTAAATATTCCATTACACAGCATAATTTCCACCTTATTGTTCTACGTCAAGCATCACGTATATTCATAACATGCATCTCTATATCTCTACGTCATAGGTCAGTTCTTATTAGCATAGGTCATCATGAGGAGACATACATGTATTCTCAGACATAACTTTTGAGACAATGATTCTAACACTTGCAGTTTTGATATCTCTGAATCGAGACAGAGGCTGAGAAACAAACTTCTCCCTGCACTATCTTTTTTTTTATAACAAACCTAGTGTCTTTGTTTTTAGGAACGTTCAGCCTAGTTATTTCAATAGTCTTTCAAGGTTGTTGCTGAGTAATAAGCTCTGGAATGTCTGTGGTGTTAACTCTTTCTTAGGGCTTTTAGTAATATGATAAGTACCCTGACCATGTACACAGCCCTGTACAGACAAGCTTCCTTTCACTACTCTTCGCTCCATTCTCAATCAACCAACCCGATTTCTCGACCCTGACAAAATGCTTCGAGGCTGTTGCAGATTGGCTTCTTACACAGAGCCTAAAAATTTATTTCAAGAAAACCAATGTCCTCTTCATCATGAAGAATCACTTCTTCATCCCCCCAACATCAATAATAGTAAGAAATGTGGAGCTCTTGACCAAGCCCACCATCCGCTACCTGGGGATCACCCTCAACCAGCATCTGGACACGAGGGCACACATAAGCAATACAGTCAGAGCAATCTATAATAAGATACAAACCATCCGCCACCTGCGACCCCTATTGGAACACAATTTCCGGACAATCTTTCAAGCATTGGTAACCCTGCACTTTGATTATGCCAGCGCTATCCTGCAGGGACTCCCCAAGAACACCCTGCACCACCTCCAGCTGGCCATGAACGCAGCAGCCCGAGTCCTTCATGGAGCCTCCAGAAGGGACCACATCACCCCGGTCCTGAAACACCTCCACTGGTTGCCGATCCACTGTAGACTCACGTTCAAAGTCTTATTAATGACTTTCAAAGCCATCAACAACCTATCCTCCTTCTCTAACAGACCTTATTATCCTCCCCGTACCTGCGAACGGGGCCAGAAGGTCATTCGCTATAAACACACTTGTAATACCTAGAGAAATAACTAAATGCTCCCAAGCAGCAAGGAACAGCATTCAGATTCTACGTACCTATGCTCTGGAATGCCCTCCCTACCCCCATCCGAGCAATACCTGACCTCGCCCAATTTCGGAAGGCACTGAAGCACCATTTTGTTCCTCCTAAATTACTCCCTGCCCAATGGAACAACACAACCAAGCTCACCCCCGCCAACATCAAGGACACCACTGATACACCCATTCTGAACGCGACTGCCCAAACCTGTATATAAATATGTGAATAGTTTCAGTGAGTGTCCATGTGCTCTGTAGAACAGATTAGTTGTACATAGTGTATATAGTTACCCCTGTTAACCCAAGTTGTAAAACCTGTTACATGTCATGTACACCACATACTCCGCTGCTTTGTGCAATTGGTTGTTAAATGTAAACCGTGCTGATTTTAAAGAGCGTGGTATAGAAATAATATAAATAAATAATTGCCTAACCTGCATCTTCACTGGTGTCAGTACATTTGCAGCCACACCTTAATGCTGCTTTCTAGATAGACTGGTCCTGGGGCCAATTTCCTAGCCTTTTCCACTATTACTTGCCATCTCTTTCTGGTCCCATTCTCCCAAAAGCTCTTGTTCCCATTTTTGGTAGCTTCTAATCTTAGTCCCCTCTATCCTCAGCAACTCCTTGTATAACCTAGAAATCAACTGTTTAGGCAACCCCCCTTCCAACATCAACTGCTCTATTCCTGCCTCCGACTGCATCAACTCCTGTCTTATTCCAGGCTTCTGCAGAAAATAGTATACTTGTACATATGCATAATAATCCCTATGCTCTACCTTATATCTTCTGCACAGTGCTTCAAAAGTCAACACTGTGCTGTCCTTTTTATTGAATTTTAACAAACAAATCAAGAATACATCTTGAAACGGAAATAAAGATGGATACCACGAAACACAATATACAAAAAAAGAAACTATGTATAACAAAGCACACATTTGTCCCCATAAGGAAATTATACATGGTCCCCTCACTCTAGTCCTCAAAAAAAGGGGGGAAACAATGAATCGATAATATAACTTTATCAATATACAGAAAGGAAATAAGGTGAGCTAAGAAGTGGCATAAAGATTTACTCAACAGGAACCGGCAGGGCGTCTACCCTCCCCTTCAGAGACCCTAGCATTAATGAAACAAATCAATTGGGAGGGTTCATAAAATATATAGGAATTAGAATGATATTTAAACAAACATTTACACACAAACTTAAGGAAAAATAGCCCCCCCAACTGCAATATCCCAGTACGCAACAAAAGAAATTCACATCTCCTCTTCTGGGTCTCCCTAGATAAATCTGGAAACATCCGAACCGCCAAACCCTTAAACAAAGTATTACGTGTTTTTAAAGAATAATTACATAAGCCATTCCTTATCAGATATTAATGCTAAGGAAATCAGTAAAGTAGATGGAGTAACCTTTTCCTCTATAGAAGTCTCCAATATGTCAGTAACATTTAAAACATCCATCTGAGGTACACCAGTAGCACTAACATCCCCCACTTCTTTTTTACCAAAAGGCAAATAATAAACTTTTACTAATGGGGGGATGGGATTCAAGAGGAATACTTAAAATTTTAATTAAATAATTACGAAACATATCTCTTGCTGATATTAATGGGACTCTAGGAAAGTTAACTAAGCGAATATTCGGCATACGTACTGCATTTTCTAACATTTCCAATTTTGACAAAACAGGTGAAGAAACTTTCTTTAAAGAATCAACTTCATTTTCAAGAGCCAAAACTTTCATCTGATTTTGAGAAACGCCATTCTGTAATGCAGCAACTGTAGTCATAGTTTCTTTCAAACCCTGAGAGTTAATAGCAACCTGTACATCCAGAGCAGCCATCCATGGAACCAACTCCTCTCGCAATTTCATAATAGCGGCCCAGATCACCTCCAATGTCACCACCTCCGGAGGATCCATAGATGGAGGCAAAGGGGCTTCCACCAAAGGAGACGGAGCACCAACGCCCGGGATCAAAGTAGAGGGGGCATGCAAACTCGACGCCGGAACCGCGCCTGCCTCTGCCATTCCAATCAGAGCCTCAGCCCTCTGTTGCTGTTCACCAGTAGCCACGGAGCCCAAGTCACACTCCGCGCCCAGGCTCTGTCCGCTAGCGGAGCCCACCGACTCCACACTCTCGTGCTGACTTCCTGGTCTGCCGCTGAATTGGACTCGAGGCACCTTCGAGGCTCGAGTTGAGCAAGGGGATAGAAGATCACTCCCAGAGGCGGAGGATGAGGACACCTCCTCCAAACACCGCCTAGCCTGGTCACTCCCCTCCCCCCCCCCCCCCCCCAAAGCCAACTGCGAAAAATAAGAATCAAGAGGCCCAACAACCTCCAAAGGTAAAGGCGTTGAAGCTAGCGGGGCAGTAGGCTGTTTCGCGCCCCCCCCCCCTAGCTTTCTGCTTCCTTCCCATATGCAAAGAAAAACGCTGTGCCGATCAGCTCAACACAACCGCCGCCATCCGCTGTCCTCTTTTAAGAACTGTCCCAACTTTTGCAATCCTATTTTCCCCCAGTCCTGAAATACTCCTCCCTGCAACCCTGGCGGAAATTCTAACAGCTCTGTTATGAAGGTTCCCCTAAAATATTTTCTATTCCCCATAAATTTGCCTCTTACCTCCCCGCCATGTATCCTTCATCCCCAATTTAAAGAGATTTCCATCTGCTCCTCTTTCTTTACCCAAGTGGGGATTCCAAAGCCACTTCTACAAATTCTCTTTGCCCTCCTTCTCCATTTGCACCCATTGAGGCACCTCACCTGTGCTTCTACTCACCACCAATGCCCTTAATAGCGCTGCCTTGTAGTAGTTCATTATATGTGGCACCCCCATCTTCCTGGCCATAAACATCACCACCTGAGATACTTTTGGGCATTTTCCCTCCCCAAATTGAAAATTTTGATTCTGAATCTTTTTTAGCATCCCCCTTGGGACCCTGCAAGGCAAGGAGGCCAATAAAAACAGCACCCTAGGCAGGACATTCATCTTAATCGCCACTATACGCCCTATCCACGTTAAGTTCAGCCCCTTCCATTTTTGTAGGTCCTGACTAATCGCCTTAATTAACGGTACATAATTCCATTCCACTAACTGTTCTACTTCACATCCCAATTGAATGCCCAAGTACCAAAAACTTTGCTGTACCCATTTAAAGGGAAATGATTTCTGCAACTTCCTCTCCAACTCCTCCAGGAGGTTTACCCCCATAATTTCTGATTTACTAATATTAATCTTATATCCCGATGCTTCAGTATACTGTTTAATCTCATGCATAAGCACTGGCAAAGAGGTAAATGGATCTGTAACCGTGAAAATGACATCAGCAAATAGCGCCACCTTTTTTGATTTTGTCACCCCCCCCCCCCCCCTCATATCGGTATCCCTCTTATGTCTCTGCATCCGAAGTACCTCTACCAGAGGCTCTATGACTAATGCAAATAACAGGGGTGACAAAGGGCACCCCTGCCTTGTGCCCCTCTAACTCTATATAGTTTCCGAGTAGCTCCCATTCACTCTTACACAGGCTTTTGGATGTGCATATAGTGCTTTAATCCAGTCTTGAAAATTTGGACCTATCCCCGTATCCTCTAATACCTTATACATAGAGCCACTCCACCCTATCAAATGCTTTTTCTGCATCTACCGTAACCTTAACAGCCAACTGGCTCTCCCTTTGTGTATGCCATATAAGATTAACAATCTTCCTAATGTTATCTCCAGCCAACCTGCCCTTCACGAAGCCAGTTTGATCCCTGTGAATCAAATTTGGCAGCACCTCCTGCATTCTATTTGCCAATATTTTAGCATCCACATTAATCAAGGAAATTGGCCTATACAATCCACACACTGTAGGATCCTTCCCCGGCTTCGGCAAGATAGTGACCCCCGCTTCCTCCATAGAACTTGGTACTTTTTTCCTTCCACCAATAAGGGTTGTACCTGGACCTAGAAAACCTTATAGAATTTAGCTGTTTGCCCATTTAGCCCTGGGGCTTTCCCAACGTTGAGCCCCCTAACGACTGTTGTAATTTCTTCCCTGCTGATGAGTTTATCCAGCCTTCCCATCTCCTCACTGCTGATTTTCTTCAAACTGCACTTCTTTAAATAGTTTACACTCTTTTCCTCCCCCTCACTCACCTCACTGCTATAAAGAGACCTATAATACTCTCTAAAGATTTCCTTTATCTTTGCTGCATCATACTCCAGCTTTCCTTTTTTATTCCTTATACAACTTATCACTCCCTGCTGCTTCCTTGCCTTAAGCCTACTAGCCAACACTTTCCCATTCTTACTCTCGCCTTCTATGTATGTCTGTTTTAGCACGTTCAATTCATGCACTGAGACTGGCCATCAACCGCCCCAACTCCACTTTCAGTTTAGTCAGAGCCCCCAATGCTACTGGGATCCAGTCACTCTGACTTTAGTTCCAACTCCCTTATTTTCTTTAATAATTCCTGCTCTACCTTTTCCCTCACCTTTTTTGCTTTTACCGCCAAACCTAGCATATGTCCTCACTCAACTGCTTTAAACTCATCTCATACAGTTTGGGTAGACACTTCCCCTTGATTATTAAATTGAATATACTTACTAATACTATCAACATTCCTTTACGTCCCTCTAGTCCAGTCCCAGAACCATAGAGTTATCAACCTCCACCAGCAGCTTTGGAGACTGAAAGATGTCATCGTTCTGATGTCACTGGTATAAATGGGCAAGGACCGCCCCCTTCCACCAGTACTTTCAGTCTCCAAGCAGCTGGAGAGAGGTCTGAGCCTGGGACTAGGCTCAGTTAACGCAAATAAGCAGAGCTTTTGAATTTTGTACCCTTTTTAAATTTTACCTTATACATTTTATTTACCCTGGGTTTGTTTTTCTAGCTGATGTGCTGCTGCAGGAAGGGATCCTACTTCTCTCGGCTGGATTCTCTTTCTCTGTCTCTCCCACCCCCCCCCCCCCCCCCCGGGTACTTACTCCCCATTGCAAGAAACGAGCAAGCAGGGCAGCCTGCGAACTTTGGGGCCTCCCTGTTCCCGAACCCGCATTCAGAAGGGTGAGGAACAGGTAGAAGGCAGTGGCAGCCGTGGCAACGCAGCAACCGGCATCAGTCAGCAGCTGTTGCGCGCCAGAGCCGAAGCTGCGGAAAAAGGCTGAGCTCCAGCGGCTGTGGTGCTCCCGGCCCTCCCCTTTTTTCTGACACGGTGAGTTGTTTTGGGGGATTTGGTGTTTGTCCAGGCAGGACCAACGGGGCAATTGGGCCGCCTCCTCGGCCTGTAGAAGGGAGCTTGAGTGAGCAGCGTGCCATTAGCGGGGCCGCGTGTCTCCGGGCAGGAAGCTTGATGCCGGCGGCCATTTTGTGAGTGGTGAATTTTGTGTTTAAGTGTCAGGGGAGCCTCTGACAGGCGATTTCGGGCGTTTCTCTCCCTCATTTAGATAAGGTCTGCAGGGATTAGGCCTGGGTGGCTCG
Organism: Ichthyophis bannanicus; assembly: GCA_033557465.1. Classification (NCBI taxonomy): domain Eukaryota; kingdom Metazoa; phylum Chordata; class Amphibia; order Gymnophiona; family Ichthyophiidae; genus Ichthyophis; species Ichthyophis bannanicus. The sequence continues at coordinate 260,576,891 of CM066044.1, forward strand.
GCAGTAGTATTTAAAAAAAAAAAACAAAAAAAACGGACGAAAGTTTAATCCGTTGGTGCAGCGTCCGGGGAACCTTTGCATTTGGGAATCTAACAGGACAAAAGCTTCATAAAGTTTAACGCTGGGGTTGGGGGCTGAGTGTGCACATCTCAGTTTTCCTTCTGGCAGAAAGGATGCCTGCCAAGCCACGCTGCTTGGTGTGTGGCATTCGGCGTGGAGAAGTCTTAAACTCAGGGGTCTGTAAGGCCTGCACAGTGGGGGCAGTGCTCATGGAGAAGCCGCTGGATGAATCCTCTCGGGAGCAAGGGGAGCCTCCATTGGAGGGAGAGGTGGCCCTGCCTCCAGTTTTGGCGCCTGCGGAACCAGTAGCGGGACCTTCCTCGGCTGAGGACCCGGAGTGGCAGCTAGCTCCAGGCCAGGGGTCTGTCCAACCCAGGATTCCGCAGAATTTCTTTGCCCTTATGCAGTGGGCTTTGGCTTTGCTGCAGCTGTTGGCGGCCCCTCCTCAGGGTCCGGGGGGATGAAAGCGGACGAGGCCGCTGGATCGCCCTGAGGAGGAGACAGTTTTGGCTAAGGGGAAGTTGCTAGTGGCAGACAGTCTGCCGTCAATTTTGGATGAGGAGGCGGGGGACTTGGCGGAGGTCTTGGAAGTAGAGTTAGAAGAGGGGGAGTTGCTGGACTCGGAGCAGCAGAGTAGAGTGGTCCGGGTGTTCCGGCGGGAAGAGCTGCCAGCTCTGATCTCCAAGACTTTGAAGACGCTCAATATGCCGTCCGTGGAGCCTCTGCCGGAGGATGCGCTGGAGAATCCGTTGTTGCAGGCGGTGTGCCAGTCCCAAAAGGTCTTCCCGGTCCATAGGGTCTTTCGCAAGATGATTCAGGAAGAATGGGACTTGCCGGAGGCGGCCCTGCGCGGTTTGCGAGCTTTAGCTCGCCTCTATCCGCTTTCTGACCAGGACAGGGAGCTTTTTCGCTTGCCTAAGGTAGATGTGGCAGTATCAGCAGTCACTAAAAAGACCACGATCCCAGTTGAAGGTGCGGCGGCATTGAAGGATATGCAGGACAGACAGTTGGATTCGTTGTTGAAGCAGGTGTTCGATGTCTCGGCCCTTTCGTTGCAAGCCTCTATAGCAGGAGCGTGGGTGGCACACGGCTGTTTTCGCTGTTCGCAGAGGTTGCAGGTGGAGCAAGTAGACAAAGTTGCGCGGCTGGAGTCGGGTACCGCTTATTTGGCAGATGTTCATTATGACCTCATCCGGGGCCTGGCTAGGAGCATGGCATCGGTGGTAGCAGCGCGACGATACCTTTTGGTTGCGTAACTGGTCGGTGGACGCTTCGTCCAAAGCTCGCCTCAGCAAGCTTCCCTTTAGGGGTAAGCTTTTGTTTGGAGAGGATTTAGAAAAGTTAGTCAAGGACCTAGGGGAGTCCAAGGGCGGCCGTCTCCCAGAGGATAAGCCAAAGCAGCCGCGAGGAGCCTTGGCATCCCGGGGGGGCCTCAGAGTTTCGGAGGTTTCGGTCCTCTCGTTTTAGCCAGCCTCAGCGGGGGAGGTTTCCGGCGCGGGGCCAGGGCTTTCGGGGCTTCAGGGGGGCGGGCAGAGGCTTCATGCCTTTCCAGTCATCAAACGCTAAGAAGTCCCAATGAGATGAGGTGGACTCAGGTGGCAGTAGTGCCCATGGGAGGACGGTTGCGGGATTTCTACCCTGCCTGGGTCCAAATTACCTCAGACCAGTGGGTGTTGGAGGTCGTGCGGGAAGGCTATGCCCTAGAGCTCCATCATCCCGTGTTAGATTTCTTTGTCCGGTTGCCTTGCCGGTCTCCTCACAAGGTGCAGGCGGTCTCCGAAACCTTGCAGCGGCTTCTGCAACTTGAGGCGGTGGTGCCCGTCCCGTCAGATCAGTGCGGGTGCGGTCGATACTCCATTTATTTTGTGGTGCCAAAGAAGGAGGGCTCCTTTCAGCCAATTCTAGATTTGAAGCGGGTAAATCGGTGTCTCAGGGTGACCCACTTCCGTATGGAAACGTTGCGCTCGGTGATTGCGGCGGTTCGGGCAGGAGAGTTCCTGACTTCGCTGAACCTCACGGAGGCGTACCTGCACATCCCTATTCGGCAGGAGCATCAGAGGTTTCTGAGGTTTGCGGTTCCCATGGGACATTTTCAGTTTCAAGCTATGCCTTTCGGTCTGGCGACGGCACTGCGAACATTTACAAAGATCATGGTTGTCGTAGCGGCAGCGCTCCACAAGGAGGGAGTGCTGGTGCATCCGTACTTGGACGACTGGTTGATTCGAACAAAGTCTCGAGAGGAGAATGCAGTGGCTACCGCTCGCGTAGTTCAATTTTTAGAGAGCCTGGGTTGGGTGATCAACCTTGCAAAGAGCTGGTTGGTACCCTCGCAGTCCCTGGAGTACCTCGGAGCCCGTTTTGAGGCGGGTCAGGCGGCGGTATTTCTCCCGGTCCTCCGGGTGCAGAAGTTGCGAGCGCTCGTGAGAGAGCTTCTGTCCAGGCCGGTGCCAACGGCATGGCAATACCTGCAGGTGCTCGGGACGATGGCGGCCACAATCGAGGTGGTGCCGTGGGCCAGGTTCCATATGTGGCCATTGCAGAGCTCCTTGCTCCGGCGCTGGTCTCATAAGAGGGATGCGTTGTCCCAGCGGTTGGTTTGCCCTCAGGAGGTGTGTCGGGAGCTGCTCTGGTGGTTACGAGTGGAAAATTTGGAAGCGGGTGTCCTGCTGGAGCCTCCTTCCTGGAGGCTTCTGACGACCGATGCGAGCCTTCTAGGATGGGGAGCACATTGCGAGGGACACTTTGCCCAGGGGCAGTGGTCTCTGGTGGAGAGCAGGTGGCCCATCAACAGGTTGGAGATGAGGGCGGTGCTGTTGGGCCTCCGGCAGTTTCAGAGCAGCCTGCGGCAGGCGGTGGTGCGTGTGTTTATCGGAAAATGCAAAGACCGTGGTTTATATCAATCGGCAAGGCGGCACGGGAAGTGTGTCGCTGGAAGAGGAGGCCGGTCTCCTTCTCGGTTGGGCGGAAAGGAATCTGAAGGGTCTGTCGGCACAACATGTGGCCGGAATGGACAATGTCGAAGCGGATTTCCTGAGTCGTCGCAGAGTGGATCCGGGAGAGTAGATGCTGCATCCAGACGTCTTTGCGCTCCTAGTTCAGCGTTGGGGAATGCCTCTCATGGATCTGATGGCAACCTTCGAGTCAGCCCAGGTGGGGCGGTTTTTCAGCAGATGCCGAGAACGGATGTCTGAGGGTCTCGATGCGTTAGCCCAGAGGTGGCCGGAAGGGGGCCTTCTCTATGTCTTCCCACCTTGGGCGCTGGTAGGCCGCGTGATCCAGCGTATAGAACAGCACAAGGGCTTAGTGGTCCTGATAGCGCCCGATTGGCCCCGACGGCCCTGGTACGCGGATTTAGTGAGGCTGTTGGCGGACAGGCCGTGGAGGCTCCCCGGTCGGGAGGATGTGTTGTGGCAGGGGCTGTTACGCATGCCCCAGGTACATCGATTCTCGCTTACAGCATGGCTCTTGAGAGGGCGCGGCTGACGGCCAAGGGGTATTCCGCAGCGGTCATTACTACTTTGCTGAAGGCACGCAGACGCTCTACTTCATTGGCGTACATCCGGGTGTGGTGCATTTTTGAAGCCTGGTGTTCGGGGCGGAACCTGCGGCTGTTGCAGGCGTCAGTGTTGCATGTCCTTTCCTTCTTGCAGGATGGTGTGGTAAAGGGCCTGTCAGCCAGCACCTTGCGGGTTCAGTTGGCGGCGATTTCTTGTTATCGTGGTAAGATACACGGTCAGTTGTTGGGGGCGCACAGTGATGTCAGGCGGTTTCTGCGGGCGGTCTTGCTCATGCGGCCGCCGAGGCGTAGGTCGGTTCCGGCGTGGGATCTGAACTTGGTGTTTGAGGCCCTGACTGGGGCGCCTTTTGAGCCGCTGAGCAGGGTGTCGATAAAGGATCTGACCTTGAAAACGGTGTTTCTAGTGGCTATTTGCTCCACGAGACAGATTTCGGAATTGCAAGCGTTGTCCTGTAAGGAACCGTACTTATCCTTTTTTAATCATAAGGTGGTGTTGCGGACGGTGCCGGCATTCTTGCCGAAGGTGGTTTTCCTTGTTTCATCTTAACCAAGTCGTGTCGTTGCCAGTGTTTTCCAAGGAACAGAAAGATAAATCGGGAGGAAAGTTGCACCGTCTGGATGTTCGTCGCACTTTGAAGAGATACCTTCGCGAGACGGCTCCCTTCCGGAGGTCTGATCGGTTGTTTGACCTTTGGGGGTGCGCAGAAGGGGGAGGCGGCTAAGGCGTCCATTTCGCAGTGGTTGAAGGAGGCCATAGCGTCGGCGTAATATTCTGAACGGTTAAGCGATTCCGGAGGGTCTCCGGGCTCATTCAACTAGGGCGCAGGCGGCGTCTTGGGCGGAGTTTAGTTTGGTTCCTGTGGCGGACATTTTGTAGGGCAGCAACGTGGTCGTTGTTGCATTCTTTTGCTAAGCACTACAGGCTTGATGTGCAGGAAGCGGGAAATGAGCGTTTTGGTTCGGTGGTGCTTCAGGCTGGGCTAGCTGGTCCCTCCCGTTGAGATTCACTGCTCTGTTACATCCTCTATGGTTCCAGGACTGGACTAGAGGGACGTAAAGGAAGGTGAAATTAGACTTACCTGCTAATTGTTCCTTTAGGAACTCTAGTCCAGTCCCGGATCCCTCCCAGATATTCAGCGATAGTCAGCCTGAAGTTTAGGTAGGGCGCCACATAGTCTGGGCTCCTGGGTGGTCTCTCAGTGGAGGCGTAGTGGGAGCCCTTTTTCGCAGCACAGCTTCCTTTGCTCGGGGGTGGGGTTCTCCTGTGGCGGGGAGTCCGCTTCTTCTTTCCGAGAAAGGATAAAATAAAGTAAAATTGTAAAATTATAAAAAAGCCTGGCTATGGTTCTGCCTGGTGTTCCTAGTTCCTTTGGTTAATTGTTTTAACTACTTATTTGTTGCTCTGCTGAGTCTGCTTTGTCAATAGGTACTGGTGGAAGGGGGCGGTCCTTGCCTATTTATACCAGTGACATCAGAACGATGACATCTTTCAGTCTCCAAAGCTGCTGGTGGAGGTTGATAACTCTATGGTTCCGGGACTGGACTAGAGTTTCTAAAGGAACAACAATTAGCAGGTAAGTCTAATTTCACCTTTTTCCTTGTCCTCCAATAATGAATCATTAAGCCACCAGAATTTGAGACCTTCCTCCTCGACCCTCAGCCAAAAACTACCAAAATCGGGGCATGATCTGTCCAAGTTATGGACCCATGCTCTATTTCTTTCACCTTCGCAATCCATCCACCACCCACCCATACCATATGTATCCTCCTGTATGTTTCAGGGTTTTAGAAAAAAAATGTGTAGCCTCACTGTCCTGGATTCCTACACCTCCAGACATCAATGAATCCTACCCTTCATATGCCAAAGGCTCTCTCTCGCTACCTGCCCTCCCAGTCTTCCCTCTCCAGTGAAGTCTTAAGTGTGGATTAACTGTTTAAATTATAGTCCACCCCCCTACCCATCTTTTCCCACTCAGGACATCAAAATCTCATAAAATTCTTTCTGTTCCTCATTAGGTCCACACAAGCTTATTACCCATATCTCTTCCTTCCCCACATGTAAGCGAACCCCCACCCATCCTTTTTTATCTCTGCTTACTCCCACCACCTGTTCCTTAACCTTCTCTCCCAACAGAATACCTACTTCTTTCTGTGGCTCTGCTTTGTTTCCTGCCAATGCTACATACGGGTACTTCGGCCTGGCCTCTGCCCCAAGGGTCTTCACCATGTGCCTGGCAGTAGTGGCTGCCTTCCTCCGCTTCCAGGGGGTATTTGTCTTCTGCTACCTGGATGATTTGGCTCATAAAATGAGGCAAGGCTGCAGAGGTGAAGCAGGCCACCACATGTACCATCCAGGTCCTGCAACATCTGAGGTTTGTGATAAAACGACCCCAAATCCCACCTCCCAACACAATGTCTAGAGTTGTTTTTTTTTCATAGGGGCAAGGCTAGACACTCCGCAAGCAAAGGCCTTCCTCCCCTCAGACCGAGCCGACCATCTCAGAGTACTGGCCATAGATTTACAACACCATTCCTCGGCGTTAGCCCGGCTCCTGCTAGGCCTGCTTTGGCACATGGCCTTCATAGTCCATATCACCCCAGATGCCCATCTCCACATGAGGGCCACACAGTGGTGCCTTCAAGACCAGTGGACACAGGCCATTTCCAGGACAGAGTCTCGGAGACCCTCCAGTTGGCAGAATCTCTGACCTGGTGCCAAAACCCCTATCACCTCCAGGTAGGGATGCCCTTCCAAGCCCTCTGAGGGTCCTCACTACAGATACCTCCCATGATGGAGAGCCCACTGCGAAGAACTCCATACCCAGGGCAGCTGGTCGCAGGCCAAGAGCAACCAGCAGATCAACTTCCTGGAGCTTTGGGCACTATATCTAGCTCTCCGAGCATTCTGCCATTGTCTGCAGCACCAGCTGGTGCTGATCCAAACGGACAACCAGGTTGCAGTGCTCTCTATATAAACAAGCCGGGGGGCATAGGGTCTCGCACCCTCTGCCGCAAAGTGATGACACTGTGCTCCTACGCAGTCCAGCAGGGCATACTCCTACAGGCAATATATCTACCAGGCCAGGACAACACTGGCGGACAAACTGAGCAGAGTCCTCCAGCAGCACGAGTGGCAGCTGGACCTCAGTAGCCGACTGGCTCTTCCACATCTGGGGGACACCATGGGTGGACTTCTTTGCCTGACCGGACAACTATCAGTTGCCCTGCTTCTGCTCCCAGCAGCCCCACCCCTTCCAGGTGGCGGCAGATGAGTTTCTCATTCCATGGTTGGAAGGTTTCCTGTATACCTTCCCACCCACGCCACTTATTGCCAGAATGCTGTTCAAGGCTCTTACGACAGTCTCACTGATCCCAGTAGCTCCTCTGTGGCCCAAGCAGCCGTGGTTCCCATTGCTTCTCCAGCTGTCAGACTTCCATCCCACTGGGGAGCTTCCCATGGCTCTTGTCTCAGGAGGAGGGCTCTGTCCTGCACCCCAACCTGGGGTCCCTATAACTGACGGCATGGCTGCTGAAAAGGTCACCCTAGCTCCCTTCAACCTCTCGAAGTGAAGGAGATCCTGCTGGCCTCCTGCAAGGCTTCCACCAGGAAAGCATACATCTTTAAATGGTGCAGATTCTCGGTCTGGTGCGCAGAGCACAGGGTGAACCTGTTCTCTTGCCTGGTGCAGCTGGTGCTGCAGTACCTTCTCAGTCTCTCGCAGTCCAGGCTTAAATCGAACATTAGAGTGCACCTCGGCATCTTGGAGGTGCACCACCCAGTAGAAGGCAAATCCGTCTCGTCCAGCCTCTGGTGACCTGCTTCTTGAGGGGATTTCTGCTGTCACTCCGCCCCCCCCCCTCCACATAGCATTGGCACAGCTCACTCGCCTGCCATTTGAGCCTCTGGCTACCTACCACCTGAGATCTCTTTTGGAAGGTTGTGTTCCTGGTGGCGCTCACCTCTGTTCACAGGGTCAGTGAGCTCCAAGCACCATATACCAGGTTCTACAAGAACAGGGTTGTATTTGGGAGGAATTTGGGGTGTGTGCGGAAGGTGGTATCTTCCTTCCACCTCAACCAGGAGGTGGTGGTGTCCATTTTCTTCCCAAGGCCTCACTCCATTGGGGCAGAGACTGTTCTCCACACCTTGGACTGTAAGGGTACTTGTCCTTCTAAAATCAGTGTACTTGGGGCCACCAGAAAGCTTCTCATCTTTTTGTTTCCTATGACTCCAGTTGACTGGGGGAAGCAGTGACCAAACTAACACTGTCCACCTGGGTGGCGGACTGTATCGCCCTCACATGAGTAGGCAGAACTCACGCTGGAGGGCTGGATCACAGCACACTGTGTCAAGGCCATGGTGCTCTGTCCCTATGCTGGATTTCTGCTGGGCTGCCACCTGGTCTTAGGTCCATACTTTCACAGCTCATTACTGCCTGGAAAGGGAGTCTCAATGGGACTGCCTTCGGCCAGACCGTGCTCCATAATCTTTTCCGGGTCTAAGCAGCTCCTACCTATGACCCTTCTGTGTTCAGGCTTCTGGAGTGCTGGTTTCCATCGAACACGCTGGTCCTACTGCAGTCTACATCTGCAGACTCAATTGCTGCTCACGGCTCCACTTGAGGGTGACCGTGGTTTTTCCTTACAGGCTTTAGGTAACCTGTAGCTAGGGAGTACCATATGTAAGGACTGACTTTCTGCTTGTTCCCAGAGAAAGCATAGTTACTCATCTGTAACGGGTGTTCTCCAGAGACAGCAGGTATCAGTCCTTACAACCCCTCCCCCCCCCCCCCCCTTGGAGTTGTTTCTTTACCATCTCTTATTTTTGCCATCTTTTAGCTATGTTATTTGACACCATAAAAGAGAATCCAATTTGCTCAAAACCACCATTGTTAATGCCTATACACTATTTTTGTCGGAGCTCGTCAGCCCAGTGTCAAAAACTGTTTTAAAGACACAACCGTGACTGCTCCTATTTATTAAGTAAATTTAAAATAGGAAATGAAGTCCAACACTTAGCTGTGTGCCACCAAAACGCCGAAGCTCCCAGTAGACAACGTGGCTCACGTTTCGGGTTTTACACCAGCATGTCCAAAAAACCCTGCTTCAGGTCAAAACCCTGCTTCAGGAGCAGTCACGGTTGTGTCTTTAAAACAGTTTTTGATACTGGGCTGACGAGCTCCGACAAAAATATAGTGTATAGGCATTAACGGTGGTTTTGAGCAAATTGGATTCTCTTTTATGGTGTCTCTCATCTAATCCGATTTGGGTTCCTTTTTTGCACAACATGTTTGACTGAGCAAGATGGCACCCTTGGGTGGGAAGGGGAACACACATGCTGACATCTCCCAAAGGCTTTCTTTGAAAGCTGGGGGGATGCTTCCGCAAGGGCTCCATCGGCGCCAATGTCACCCATATGTGAGGACTGATTCCTGCCTTTCCCAGAGAAGATCTGTTACAGGTGAGTAACTACGCTTTCCATATTGTCCTGTTAAACCAGTCCAGACAAATAGGTTGTATTCCCCTATCAGGAGATTGGTGGAGACAACGAACCACTGAAAAGCCCAGATTTCAATGACACCACTCCCATGCCTCTATAAGCTTCAGACACATTTTATTTTTTTATTTAGCAAAGTTTTATATACTGCCCCTTCCTGAGATCAGGGGCGGTTTACATAGAACATCATACGTTTTTTACAATGAACAATGTAACTATATACATAAAACATTCCATAACTATATACAGATAACTTTGTCCAATATGGTTGCTTAGGTTATTTACCCTAAGGGTACTCCATAATTTTAAGAGTCTGGGTTAACGGGTGGTATTTGCTTGTTGTTTATGTTCCTTGTGAAATAGTGCGGTTGTTTGGGTCACCAAAATATTCAGTAAAAAGGTATGTGTTTAAATCCTTTTGGAATTTCAGGAGGTCCTTTGTTGCTCTTAGGTCGTTAGGGAGGGTATTCCATAATGTTGAAGAAGAAGAGAAGGCGCTGGTGCATTGGTTTGTATTACGGATGTGTGATGGAATTGTATATGTGTTTTGAGAGCAGTTTCTTCTTACCCTTGTGGTGTTTGGCATTTGTAAGGAGCGTGGATAATGTGGTGTTGGCTATGTTGCATTGGTGCTTAAAGACAAATCATTATGTATTTGTATTTTATCCTAGAGGTGATTGGTAGCCAATGAAGATCATGGAGTATGGGGGTGATCTGTGCACCTTGAGTTTGATGCTATATGTGCTGCAAGGTTTTGCGCTAGTTGGTGTGTGGTGAGGTTTGTTTGGGGTTTTTTTGGGGAGGGAGTCCCTGGAGGATACTATTACAATAATCAGTGAGAGGGGTTATTAGAGATTGTAATAAAGTCCTAAAGTTGCGGTCTTCCAAGAGTGGTCTGAGGCGTTGAATTGTTCTCAGTTTAAAGTATGTATTTTTTTGTAACTTTTTATTTGTGGAATCATGCTCGGGTTCTTATCTAATATTACTCTTAGGTATCTAACTTCCTCCGTAACTTCTATTCTGTTCCTTGTAGAAGGATTTTACTGGGGGTGATGAAGTTTGGGTTTCTTGAGATAAATAGCACTTCAGTTTTCTTGAGGTTGATTTTGAGATTCTGAGTGTTGAGCCAGTTTTATTTCAGCCCTGCATGCGGTTATTGCAGAGAAGTCCAGGTTAGTAGTATCCAATGGCAGGTGCATCGTGACATCATCTGCATAAAGATGATATCTGATGTTATGTGTGAAATATGTTGCAGATTGGCTGAATGTAAATGCTAGGAGGGAGGATCCTTGAGGGATAATTTTGTTTCTGAAGGAAGGTTGAAGAGGATTTTTGGGCTATTTGAACCTGTTGGGTTTGGTTATTTCGGTAAGACATGAACCGTTGTATGACTGTTTCTTGGAGTCCAATGTGCTTTAGTCTGTTTATTAGTAGATTATGATTTATACTGTCAAATGCAGCCGCTATGTCTATAAAAATCATTATGAAGGCCTGTTTACCAGAGTCCAGGCCATGCATGAGCTTGTCAAGTAGGGATAACATCAGGGTTTCGACACTATGTTGAGGTCTAAACCCATGCTGATTCTCATCTAGTGGGGCATTCATTTCAATAAAATCTTTGAAGTTTTAGTTGTACAACTTTTTCTATAACCTTTGTTAGGAAGGGTAAGCTTGAGATTGGGCAGTAATAATTTGGTAGTTTTTTGTCGGTTTGCAGATTTCAGTATGGGTCGGATTGTAGCCTGCTTCAGTGCATTGGGCATGTATCCTTGGTTCATCGAGAGCCATCTCAGATTGGTGAGAATTCATCTTTGTTGATTTTAACCAACTGACTGGGCAAGGATCATTGGGTGATGTAGTGGTGTTGATGTTAGTAATAATAATTTTGAGGTGTTTGTCAATACTGAATGTTGTCCACGTAGAATTACAATGTAAATTTTTGAGGTTGTGGGCTTGGGTACAGGTGAGTCCATTGGGATCTCATTCTGGCATGGATGAGATCCCCATAGGTCTCTTCGGTATTTCTTTTGTCTCCAGCAGATGGTGGATGGATTTTCTCCTCTGAAGATTTGAAAGGAAAAGATTAAATGCTCATGAGGAACCAGCTTGAGAGTGGCTCCCACTTGAGCATGATGGTGGGAGGCTGCACTAGACTGCAGGCTTTTCGGTAGCCATAGAAGGAGGGAAATTTTGGTTCAGCTCCATACGCTTATCATAAGAGCCCGTTGAACAGACAGAAATTGGAAGGATCTGGAAACAAACTCTGTCCCCTCCTTTCTCCCTGCTCTCTCCCAAAGATTGCAAAAGGCTCTCAGAGGGATCTGCTTGCCAGCCACCTTAACTGCAGTGCTTCATAGCCAATGAAACAGTATCAGGGGAGTAGAGTTGAGCCTGGCATGGATTGTTTGCCTGGGGCTCTGAGGGAGAGTACCAATGCTTGACCTCATTGTCCTTGTTGGTTCCCGATTCAGTCTGTGCAACACAATTCGGGGTAGATTGCTGATGACTGTTGGCAAAGGTTGGGGGTTTCTGTTGCTTTCTGCATGGGCTAGTAGCCTTTTCTCCTGTTATGTGCCTGTCGTTCGTGTGGTCTGTATGTATGTTCTGCCCAAGCAGTTCCAACGCATGTTCCTACCCTAGTTCCATGTGTGCTGCAGTGAAAGTGCATGCCTTTGTGCCGCTGTGGCTTTAGCACATGCTGTTCTGATACTTGCCTTCACTCTTCCAGGAATCGTTGTTTTGGCCTGTGGCAAGCAAGGTGCCTCATCTCCAGCATCTGGACTCTGCTCTTCTGGCATGTCAGCTCCTGAGTTGTCCCCAGAGGGATTGCTCCACCTCTACTCAGGGAGATGTGGTTAGTCTGGCCTTGCCTGCATAAGGGTGAAGGGACTAAGGATAAACAGCCAGCCGGAGGTTCCAGCGACCATGCTATGCACTGCTGCATGTCCTCTAGAGGATTGATGGTGACTGGGCCCCCTGGTGTAGGGGATCATTCCTGCGAGAAAGCTTCCTTAGTCTGGATTGTCTTTCCTGGAATTCTTTTCCTTTTACAACAGGCCTGATCATTGTGGCATGAAAATTCAGACCCTGTGGCCTCTGGGTCCACACCCCCCCCCCCCTCCCTCCAGAGTGTAGTCTCGTGAGGGGCAGGCTGAGAGTGGAAGCCCTGTTCAGCTGCCTATGGCTAAGCAGGGATCTTGACTGCTTGGATTCAGATGTCTGATGTGGATGAAGAAGTACTTGTCTTCAGAGGATTGTGAGGAAGCTGATGTTATCCACCTGTTCTGGAATGAGGAACTGGAGGCATTGCTTCCCAGTGCCGGTAGGATTAAGAGCTCATTCGACGAGGGCACAAGCGGCTTCCTGGGCGGAGTCTAGTTTGGTGCCAGCAGTGGAAATTTGTAAGGCGGCGACGTGGTCGTCATTGAATTCTTTTGTCAAGCATTAAAGGATTGATATCCAACCGGAAAGGGACGCTAGGTTTGGATCGGCGGTACTTCAGGCTGGTCTAGCAGGTCCCTCCCATTAAAATGTTTACTGCTCTGTTACATCCCCTATGGTCGGGACTACACTGGAGGGACGATAAGGAAGGTGAAATTAGACTTACCTGTTAATTGTTGTTCCTTGAGGAACTCCAGTCTAGTCCTGTATCCCTCCCAGCTGTAGTGTCAACGGCAGCCTGAAGTAAGGTAATATTTAGTGCTGGCTGCAGGAGTGGCTCTCAGGGCTCTGGTTTGTTCGGGAAGTGGGGGGTGAGGAATGGCTTTACAAGTATTGATGGTATCCGGTAGGAGGTCCTGGGGAAAGGGCGAGGCAAGCCTAAGCAGGAAACTCTGGGCCAGTTGCCTGGTATTTTACCGGGTGAATTGATTGTTCATGATAACTATATACATTTCACAAACTAAACGTTATAACTGTATATCTACTTACTTATTGCTCTGGTGAGTCTGCTTTGTCAATAGGTTACTGGAGCAAGGAGGCGGACCCTGGACACTCTCTCTATCTCGCTCTAACTCTCTAAAAGAGTGAAGTGTTCAGTCTCCAAGCTGCGAGAGGAGGAACATAAAACCCAGTGGTCGGGACTAGACTGGAGTTCCTCAAGGAACAACAATTAGCAGGTAAGTCTAATTTCACCTAACTGCTGCTTGCGCTGTCTGGGCCCAGACCATGACAGTGCTTCCTGCAACCTGTGCCAGGCCAAGACACCCAAAACCAACAGGAAAAGGTTGGCATTGCAGGAGAAATTTGTTCCCCAGGTCTGACTTGGGCCCCAGCCTCCCTAACGCTGAGCTCCAAGCCCAGCACATCCCATGAGGCCTGAGCATCCTCAGAATCTCACGGTGGCAGCTCCTCCAAGAAGACTTCTGACCCAGAGAAAAAGAAGTTGTCATCTTTGAAGTCTGCCAAGGTTGCACCAGAGAAACCCGGTAAAACCACCCGGAGGGACTCTGGTGACTCCGAGAAGCACCCTACCAAGGTCCTCAAGAAGGATTCCTTGGCCGGCGGAGACCGTTTGAGGTTCCTTGAGACTGTAGTCATTGAGGATGCACTCGCTAGAGTGCCGGTGCCAGGCCAGAGATCCTCTGCCTGTGCCAAAGGCTGCGGAGCCTTCTGGCTTGGAAATCAGAATGGCAACCCTGGAGCAGAACATTACTGCTATCCTGGCCCTGCAGCAGGCAATGGCTGGTTCATCTGCATCATCCGCCCTGATGACCGGGCCCTTGACTGTGAGGGAATCCCCAGTTGTCGAGCTGAGCTCAGTGTGCCATCAGCCTCGGGTAAGTCCTATGTGCCGGTTGAGATATTGGTCCCTTTCAGGCATCCAGTCCTTGTTGGCTAGTGTCTGCATTTCGGATCCCAGGTCCTCCTGCAGGCCACTGGGCTCAAGGTGAGGAGTCGCAGGGCCTCTGATTCGTCGTCGTCGTCGCTAGACTCTGAAAGGAGACGGATAATGAGGCCTCTTCAAACACTAATCGGCACTGAGAGATCCCCTTGGACCAGTCGCCCCCGGTGCCACTCTCCTCCTGAGGACATGGCCTTCCATGACTTCATAAGGAACATGCCCAGAGCTCCCTCTGTGCAAACCGAGGTGGAGGAAGACCTGTGCACCGAGGAGTTGGAGATTCTCCATTATGAGTCTACACCCAAGGAAGCTCTCTGTGCCTGCACAACCATCCTCAAGAAGCTACTACTTTGGATGTGGGAAACACTGGCGTCTGTACCAGTAGTGAGCTGATATCTCGATGCCATGTACTTCCAGGTCTTTGAACTCTACATAGGCATGTACCTAAAGGCTCTGGCCCAAGAGCTGTCAGGTTTATGGCAAGCTTTGTGGGGGAACCCTTCCCAACGGTTCCAAATCCTGGCTTTGGGGATCAAGGACTGTTCAAAGTTCCTCTCCCGGGCAGCATCTGACAGCTTTGATTCAGCAGCTCGGGTCACCGTGGCCAGCATTGGGGCCCAATGCCAAGCCCTGCTGCAGTCCTCCGACCTCAAGTAGTGGGTCCAAGACAAGCTGCTTCTTGATCCTGCACCGGGGAGAACCTGTTGGCAAACCCATGGCCGACAAAGCGGCTGAGATCGAGGCCGATATCGTGACCTGTCAGAGATTGTCCAAGAAGATCTCATCCCATCCCTGCAAAAAAACATCGGAGAAGAGGACCCCTTTTCTTGAGTCCTTTTGTGCAGGTTCACTAATATCAGCCCTTCTCAGGCCAACAGCAGGTTTCTCATGCCAAGAGCAAGGGCACGGAGGGATACCTCCTCCCGCCTACAGCAGATTCCACCCAGGTTCTTTCCCAGAGAGCCTGTGCAGCTACTTCTTCACCAGACCCTCCTGCTTGCAGGTCTTCTCAAGGACAATGCAGTAGTAGAGCCTGTATCCAAACACCTATGGAGCAAAGGCGTCTACTCTAGGTACTTCCTTGTCCCAAAAAGGACCTGGGGCCTCGGGGCCCATCCTAGACCTGCAAAACCTAGACAAGTTTCTGGTGAGGGAGAAGTTCAAAATGCTCTCTTTTGGAACACTGCTGCCTTACCTCTGCCAGGGAGACTGACTGTGCTCCTAGGACTTAAAGGATACATACATACAAATCCTATCCACAGGCAGTACCTTATGTTTGTGGTAGGAGGAAAATACTACCAGTATGGGTGCTACCTTTTGGCCTCTCCTCCTCGCCAAGGGTCTTCACGAAATCCCTGGTAGTGGTAGCTGCCCACCTGTGTCTACAAGGGGCTGTTGTCTTCCCCTACCTGGACGACTGGTTTTATCAAGGGCAGCACAGCACAGCTGCAGAGGCCAGTCAGGCCATGCGACCCTCCTGCTGCAGCATCTGGGATTCAACAACTACCCACCTCTCTCCAGTTCAGAGCCTGGAAGTCATAGGTGCTCAGCTGGACACACTACAGGCCAAGGCCATTCTCCCCAGGGAGAGGGCAGAATGCCTCAGACAGCTAGCGATAGAGGTTCAACACTGCTGGTCAGTGCCAGCTCGCCTCTGCCTGCTGGGCCATATAACCTCCACAGTCCACTTGACCCTGCTAGCTCACTTATACATGTAGGCAGCTCAGTGGTGCCTCCACTTTCAGTGGACCCAAGCCACAGGAAGACTGCAGGACAGGATCAGGGTAACCCGCCAGCTGGCAGAGTCCCTCAACTGGTGGCAACTTCTCTGCCATGTCCAAGCAGGGATGCCCTTCTAGGCACCTGTGCCCTAGAGGATCGTGACCACAGATGCCTACCTCCTAGGTTGGGGAGTGCACACTGTGGGGACAGCAGCACACAAGGAAGCTGGTCCCAGGCAGAATCTCTGCTACAAATCAATCTCCGAGCTCGGTGATCTTCCTGGCCCTATGGGCCTTTTGCCACCGCCTGCAACACCAGTCTGTACTGATTCAGACGGACAACCAAGTCGCTATGTTTGTCAACAAGTAGGGGGGCACGGGGTCATACTCCCTCTGCCAGAAGGTGGTGACCCTCCCTTTCTTTTGTAGCTTGCAACCACATGCTCCTGCAGGCAGTTCGTCTCCCTGGGCTAGGACAGGCTGAGCAGAGGGTCCTCTGACCAGACGAGTGGCACCTGGACCCCCGAGTGCCCGCTCAGCTCTTCCACCTCTGGGGCAGGCTCGTGATGGACCTATTCGCCACCCTGGACAACACCCAGCTGCCCTGCGTCTGCTTATGGCAACCACACACAGAGGGTGGCGGCGGATGCCTTCCTGATTTCCCCCCCCCCCCCCTCTCTATACTTTTCCGCTGATCCCTCTGGTTGCCAAGACCTTTTTCAAGGTCCAGCGTTAGGGGTCATCACTAATACTAATTGTCCCCAGTGGCCCAGACAGTCCTGGTTCCCACTGCTGCTCCCTGTTGGTGACACTGTTGGTCATGCTGGGCCGTGCCCTGGACCTCCTGTTCCAGGAAGGGGGGCTCCCTCCTGTACACCAATCTGGAGTCTCTAACGCTAACGGTGGCTGCTGAAAGGATAGCATTGGCCCATTTCAGCCTCCCAAAGGAAGTCGAGGTGGTCCTGCTGGCCTCTTGAAAGCCCTCCACCAGGCGAGCTTATGCCTTTAAATGGCGAAGATTCTCTCAGTGTGGTGTGTGTGAAGAAAGGGGAGAACATGTTCTCCTGCCAGGTGCAACTAATGTTCCACTGCCTACTGCATCTGTCACACACCTGGCTAAAGTCCAACTCGGAGTGCACCTGAGTGCGATAGCTGCACACCACTACCCTATTGAAAGAAAACCCCTCTTGGGTCAGCCCCTGGTCTCTCAGTGCCTCCGGGGCCTCCTGTTGTCTAAGCCTCCTAACTGCCCTCCTGTGGCAAAGTGGGACCTCAACGTGGTGCTATAGCAGCTCACCAGACCGCTATTTGAGCCTCTAGCCACTTGTCATCTGCGGTATCTTTCATAGAAGGTTGCCTTCCTGGTGGCCCTCACGTCTGCCTGAAGAGTAAGCAAACTTCAGGCCCTGGTGGTAGAACCACCATATCCAAGAATCTACGAAAACAGGGTCGTGCTCCACACTCATCCCATATTCTTCCCAAAGGTGGTATCTCCTTTCCACCTCAGTCAGGAGTTAGTTCTTACTGCCTTCTTCCCACAGCCTCACATCATTTGGGAGAAAATTATACTCCATACACTGGATTGCAATCGGGCTCTGTTCTGCCTACAGTGGACTCTGGGCCATCGCAAAGCTCCTCAGCTTTTTGTTTGTGATTGAAGCAGACTGGGGCTTCCTGTGACTAAGCGAACTCTGTCCACTTGGGTGGTGGTGGACTGTATTGCCCTTGCATTTGAGCGAGCTGGGCTCTCCCTGGAACACCAGATTACAGCCAATCACATGAGAGCGATGGCCACATAGGTGGTGAACCTTCACTCTGACAGAGCTGCAAGGTCACCATACGGTCTTCATTTCACACATTCGCAGCTCACTGTTGCCTGGAGAGCGAGTCCTGTTGGGACAGTGCCTTCAGCCAGATGGTACTCTGTAATCTTTTTCGGTGTAGGCAACTCCTGCCCTCCGACCCTTCTGTGTTCAGGTTACTGGAGTGATGGTGCTGCTGGATGCTAGGGTCTTGCAGAGCCTCTCAGTGGCCTCATCTTCTGCAATTCCTGGCTACCCAACTTGGGTGCTGTTGTAGTTCAGTCCTTAGCAGCCTGGAGCTAGGGAGTCCCATGTGTGAAGATTGACTTCCTGCTTGTTCATGGAGCAAGCGTAGTTACCTGTAGCAGGAATTGGTCCTCACAACCCTCCCTCCTCCCCTGCGAGTTGCCTCCCTACCTCGTTTTAGTTTTTTACTACTGTCCTGTTTGTCATGTGACTGAGCAAGATGGCACCCTTGAGTGGGAAGGGCACTACACATGCGTGGTAGCATATCCCAGAGGCTTTCTTTGAAAGCTGGGGAAATGCTTCCGTATGGACTCAGGCACTGACATCACCCATATGTGAGGACTGATTCCTGCTGTCCTTAGAGAGCACCTGCTACGAGTGAGT
This sequence comes from Ichthyophis bannanicus, assembly GCA_033557465.1. NCBI lineage: Eukaryota > Metazoa > Chordata > Amphibia > Gymnophiona > Ichthyophiidae > Ichthyophis > Ichthyophis bannanicus. The sequence goes on from CM066044.1 coordinate 260,594,961, forward strand.
AACTATGCTGTCCCTGCTCATCGGATCTTACAATCTAGTCAAGACAGACAGTACAGTAGCTGTAGACATGGGGTACATTTAGGGAGACCAGATAAGTCAAGATCCGAAAGCGGCAGGGAAGAGGTGAGTTTTCAGCCTGGATCTGAGAAGGGCCAGAGAAGGCACCTGATGTACAGACTCAGGTAGTTTGCTCCATGCAATAAGGAGCAGCAAGATAAAAGGAGTGTGGAGTTAGCAACAGAAGTGATTTTTTTTCTGAAGAGTGGAGTTCCTAAGGAGGGGTGTAGAGAGAGAGGTGGTGAGAAGCTGCAAAGTGAATGCACTTATAGGACCTTCCTATAACAGTGAGTGAGCTGTGCCTCCTATCTTCTGCCCCTCCCCTCCCAAATTGGCACACTCCCCTACTGCTGGTGCATGACACTTGCTCCTTACCTAGTATCCTCCAGCATTGGGATGAAGCATCCATTGCATCAAAGGGAGACTATTCACTGCCAACTTCAGAGTCAGACCAGCCAGACTGCACCCAGTCAAAGAAATTTCTTTGGGTGATAAGGGATTTGGACTGAGGGAGAGCCTAGATGTGGTATATTTAGATTTCAATAAAGCATTTGATGCTATTCCACCCAGGTGACTTATAAACACACTAAGCACCCTTGGGATGGACCTTAAAGTTACTGCCTGAATTAGAAATTGGTTGAGTGGGAGGTGACAAAAGGGTACAGGTAACTGGAGTTCACTCTAAGTTAAGGAGGGCACCAGGGAGTAACATAGTAACTGATGGTAGATAAAGACCAGCATGGTCCATCTAGTCTGCCCAGCACGATGGCAAGAGTAGGTGCACCTGCTGCTCCGCCACCCCTCCCCATGTCCCTGTTTAGGGGTGAACCCCCATACCATGTAGGATACCCCTATTTGTTGAGAAATTAGATGGTTCAGTTTATTTTGATTTTATCCTGTTGCTGTAAAGGGATACACTGTCTGTCCCATGCCATTTTGAATTCCATCACTGTTTGCCCCCACCACTTCTATTGGCAGGGCATTCTAAGCATCCACCACCCTGTCTGTGAAAAAGTATTTCCTGACATTGCCTTTCAGTTTACCACCTCACAGCTTCATGTTGTGCCCTCTAGTTGTACAGCTTCCCTGTCTTTTGGAAGAGGTTTGTTTTGTTCATTATTTCCCTTTAAGTATTTAAAGGTCTGACTCGTATCTCCCTTGTCCCCCCCCCCCCCTCCTCCAAAATGTACATGTTTAGGTCTTCAAGTCTCTTCTCATAAGGCTTCTGACGCAGGCTCCAAATCATTTTGGTTGCCTTCCTCTGAACAGTTTCCAGGTTTTTTTTACATCCTTTGTAAGATACGGTCTCCAAAACTGAACACAGTATTCCAAGTGAGGCCTCACCACTGACTTGTACAGTGGCATAAGTACCTCTTCCTTTCTGCTGGTGATTCCTCTTTGTATGCAGCCCAACATCCTCATGGCTTTTGCCACCGCCTTGTCACACTGTTTTGCCACCTGGAGATCTTCAGAAATAATCACACCAATGTCTTTCTCCTGATCCGTGCATACTAACTTCTCGCCCCCTATTGCGTACATTTCCCTTGGATTTCTGCTACCCAAGTGCATGACTGCACTTCTTTGCATTAAATCTTGGAGCGCTGCAGGGATCTGTCCTTGGTCCAATTCTTTTTAACAGTTTTGTTAAGTGATATTGCAGAAGGGCTCTTGGGTAAGGTTTACCTCTTTACGGATGAATCAAAAATCTGCAATAGTGTAGACACCCAAGAAGGAGTACATAGCATGAGAAGGGATCTAGCTAAGCTTGAAGAATGGTCTAGAATTTGGCAGCTGAGATCTAATGCTAAAAGACATAGGGTCATGCATTTGGGCTGTAATAATCCAAGGGAGTGGTACAGTATAGGGAGTGATGTACTTCTGTCCCTGAAAGAAGAACTGGACCTAGGCATGATTGTGTCTGATCTCAAAGTAGCTAAACAGGTAGAAAAGGCAGTGGCGAAAGAAGAATGCTTGGGTGTATAGAGAGGGGCATGGCCAGCAGAAGAAAGGAGGTGATAGTGCCTCTGTATAAGTCTCTGGTGACCACATTTAGAGAGTATTGTGTGCAATTCTGGAGACCGCACCATCAAAAGGATCTAAACAGGTTGGGGTCTGTGCAGAGGGTGGCTACTATAGTTAATGGCCTTCATTATAAAGCATATGCGGACAGACTTAAGGAGCTTAATATGTATACTTTAGAGGAAAGGTATGACGGGGGTGATATAACTGAGACGTTTAAATACTTCCATAGCATAAATGCACTGGAGATGGTCTCTTTTGATTTAAAGCAAGCTCTGCTACAAGGGGACATAGGATGAGGGTGAAAGGGGATAGATTCAGGAGTAATATGCGGAAATATTTCTTTATGGAAAGAGTGGTGGTAGATGTGTGGAATAGTCTCCCAGTGGTGGTGATAGAGATGAGGACAATATCTATCTAAATTCAAAAAAGCATGGGACAAACACAGAGGTTCTCTAAAGGGGGGGAAAAAGGGACTTGTAATGGTTGATTTGGAAGGGCAGACTAGGTTCTGTAGGCCATGTGGTCTTTTTCTGCCGTCATGTTTTTATATTGTGAAAACCTGACTAGGACTGTGTTGAGAACTACACCATGTCAATTCATGCACAAATATATTGTATATACAAGCATTCACATACACACATTTATTTGACTAGATTTGATATATTGCTGTTCAGTTTACATACAACTATCAGCGGTTTACAATAAAAAAAAGTCAAACAGTAACAGATTAGCATGCCCTGTGTGAGTAGTACAACAGTAAAATTCTTAGACAATTTCTAGTAAACTAGTGCACAAAGGGTGTATTTTTATTTTTTTTATTTATTTAACATTTTTTATATACCGCACTATTCATCATCAGTGCGGTTTACATTGAACATCAACATACCTGTCAATCCATGACTGATCTAGGTTTACAGATAACAGGGAAGATAAACTGGGAGTTAACTGGGGAATAACTATCTACATAATTATACATAATTATATGTATAAGCAGTGAAACCTGTTTTTCCCAAGAAATTAATACCTCAGTGTGTGGTCAGGGCCTTCAAGGGGTTTGGTAACTCTAGCCCTGTTGTGTCATGAAAAATTTGAAGGTTTGTTCCCCCCCCCGTGTTATGACCAGCCTGACCTCAAACTAGTGTCCCTTGTATTAGCAAGCAAACAATGCAATGTGTGCTGGCAAGCTGGTGCTGATTCCTGATGACCCAGTAGCTCATGACTTGGCTGTGTGACTGGAAGTAGATTGCCAGGCCTTTCTTCCGAGGCAATGGAGGATAAAGTCACCCTTTAACACAGGAAACAAAAACAAGAGAGGAAATTTTGTTTCACACTCTGGCTTCTACTGACCTGCACATGACTAAGCGCTGCAGCTTCTATTCCAGCCAATGGCACATGACTTAGTTGCATGAGACCTATTTTCTTCTGCTGCTGCTGGACCTGGAGAGGGGCAGCAGTGACAGCAATGGGGGCTAGAGCAGGGGGTGCAAGGAATGAGGTTCTCCTAGGATGCCACAAAGTTTTGCACAGACCCTAAGAAAAAGGATTAGATAGGGATATTGGGGTGGGAACTATTATGTTGTGGTGTAGACTACATAATTTCAGCAAAAACTGCAAGTGATGACAAGACATAACTAGTTATTTTTTTTTTAAGTAGTGAGATTTTTATAGTTCTTTTAGGAAGCTGTACTACTACTGATCATTTTATAGTGCTATAAGGTGTAAGCAGCGCTGTACGTAAAAGCTGGTCCCTGCTTATCACAGCTTACAATCTAGTCAAGAGAGAATACTACAGCTGAGGACAAGGATATATCTATGGTAATGGTAATGGTAAGAAAACACATCAGAGACTAAGGGAATCCGGATCCAAAAGCTGCTTCGAAGAGATTAGTTTCGAGCCTCGATTTGAAAACTGCTAGAGATGAAGCCTGACGCACAGACTCTGGTAGTTCCAGGCATAAGGACCAGCAAGATGGAAGGATCGAAGTCGGCAGTAGAAGAGATGGTCACAGATCTGCCAGAAGAGCAGAGTTCCAGGGGAGGGATGTAGGGTGAGAAAAGAGAGGAAAGGTAGGAGCTGCTTCTTTTGATTTCCTGATTGCTTACCTGAGGTTCCTGCCTGCCTAGCTCATCACTGGGCTGCTGGACTGGAGGAGGGCCCTTAAAGACCGGCCCCTACCCGGGACGTGTTAAGCAGATGTGTTGCCGCAGTTATGTGACTGAAGGGTTGTGACCAAAGGGGCAGGACATGCCCCTTTGGTGCACTGGTGGTATTAAGGTTATGGAGAAGCGGAGGAAACAGCATTTTCAGCCAGTGCAATCAAAGGCGGTCAAGATCATTGGCCCCATGGATGCCCACGTGCGTGTGGAGAATTCTCCGGCACTGTTGGGTTCCTTGCCATCGGATTCGTTGGACTCATCAACTGTGAGTACCGCCTCCTCATCCACCTCTGCTTCCGCTATGGGTTTAGCTAAGCCCAATCAAGAGATTACTGTTCTTGATAGTTGGGCTGTTTCTCCTCCTGTGGATAATGAAGGGCTTGGATGTTTCCCCAGCTTTACTTCCAGATTCATTTTTGAAATTAACTTCTTCTAATTTACCATTGTCATTACCGTTACCTTCGGTGGTTTCCTTTCCGGTTTTTGCTGAATGACATTCCCCTCCTGAACATGTTTCTCTGAAAGATGTCTGGCTTGTCATTTCACGGATGGAAACAGTGTTAAGTGCCTCATTGCAGAAGATATCTGTTTTCTCAAAGGAGACGGTTGGTAAATTAACTGATCATGAAGCTCGGCTGACATCTGTGGAAAGGCTTGTTAATTCTACTGAGCAATTAGTTTCCTCTCAAAGTGATGTTAGTTTGAAATTTTCTCAGGGTTTTAGCTCTTTGCAACGACAGGATGAATTTTGAGAAAATGTATTTCAGTCAAATTTACGTTTTTTAAATTTTCCTAGGACACATTACTTATCCCCCTTGTTGTTGCTGCAAAAATACTTTAAGGAAATTCTGATGTTTAAAGATGCTTCGGATATTTTAATTTCGAAATTGTATTATATACCTAGACTTAAAGACTTGGATGGTAACATGTCAGGGAATACCCAATGTGAAAAGCTGGCTTCTTCCACTCTGGATCTATCTGGCTTTCTTGAATCTTCCACAGATGATATTCCGACAAGAGATACCTTGTTAGTTTCCTTTGTTCGGGAGATGGATAAGGATAGGGTTTTGACGGCTTACTTTCAGAAGAAAACCGAACAGTTCTGTGGTCAAGTTATCCAGATATTTCCAGATGTGGCCAAAATCACACAAGAACGCCGTAAGGCTTTTTTAGTTCTTCGTCCATGTGTTATTGCTCTGGGGGGTTTATTTTATCTTAAATTTCCCTGTAAGTGTCAGATTACTTTTCAAAGTAAGCGATTTATATATTTTCTGAACCAGATCAGTTCCCTTTTTTGAGTGAGAGGGAACAGGCATAACTTGGTGTAAATTATAGGGAGAAATATAGTGTGTCACTTGATTTAGTATATTGAGCTTGTGATTGGTTTTTCTCAGGTTTCCTTTTAAATTTGATTGCAAATGTGTGAAGCCGCTCCTTGATGTGGACTGGATATTACAGTTTATGTAATGTTTTCTTTGTAATTCTTCTTTTTTTTATTTTTGAAATAAACTTTGGAAAAAAAAAGAGGGAAGGTAGTGAGTAGCAGCAGAAGAGTGCACTTATAGGTCAGAAGTTTGAACTGGATACAGAAACAGCCAATGAAGCGACTTGTGAAGAGGGTGTTATATGAGCATATTGAGACTGCAGAAGATTAGCCGTGTAGCTGAGTTTAGAACAGATTGAAAGGGGGAGAGATGAATCAGAGGGAGGTTGCAATAGTCCAGTCAGGAGGTGACTAAAGAGTGGATAAGTGTCTTAATCGTGTGTGTTGAAAGGAAGGGATACATTTTGCCAATAATATAATGAAAGAAAAGACAGGTTTTAGCTATGTGAGTCTACTCTTTCTCTGCACACATCCAAAGATGACCTCAAGGTTGTGAGCTGAGGAAACACGGAGGAGTGTAGTGTTGTCTACAGAAATAGGAAAGGGGGAGATGGGTTTAGCCATGTTCTTTTTCAGATGGCAGTGAAACATCCAGGCAGCAATGGCAGAGATGAGGGCCTGGATTCCTGGAGAGATTTCAGGAACAGAAAGTTGTCTGCATAAAGATGGTACTGAAAACCATAGGAAGGAAATAAATGCACCAAGGGACTGAGTGTAGAGAAAAAGGAGAAGTCCCAAGACAGAGCGGAATCATGAGAACATACACTAAAAGTGCGATGGGAGAGAAGAAGAAAACCAGGAAAGAACAGAGCCCCTAAATCCAAGCGAGGCAGGGTATCGAGGAGAAGGTGATGATCAATTTTGTCAAAGGCAGGAGAAAGGTTAAGAATGATAAGAATTGAGTAGAAGCCTTTAGATTTGGCAAGGAACAAGTTGCTGGAGACTTTGGCAAGAGTCATTTCTGTGAACTGTAGAGAGCGAAGGTCAGACTGCATTGGGTCCAGAAGGTCTTAAGAGGAAAGAAAGTCAAGATGGTGTTGGTGAACTATTCGTTCAAGTAGCTTTGAAGCAAAGCGAAGGCTTTTTGAGGAGAGGTGTAACCACAGCATGATTGAAGGCCACAGGAACAGTTGCAGTGGACAGGATAGGTTAAGGATACGACCGATAGAAGGGAAGATGATGGAAGAGAGAGAGCTTAGTAAGGGGGAGGGGATGGGAGCAGGTAGTCAGTTTGGAGAAGGAGAGAAGATTTGCAATTTCCTTTTTCAGTGATTTCAGAAAAGGAAGAAAGGGTTGACTGAAGATGAGGGAAGGATTTGGGATTGAAGAGGAGGAAGATGTGTTGGAGGTAACCCTGCAGATATTTCAAGGCTAATCTTCTGGACTTTGTCATGGAAAGTAGCCAACCAAGGTCTGGGCAGACAATGAAGGAGGGATTGGGGAAGGAGGGATTTTGAGAAGAGAGTTTGAGTGTAGCAAAGAGACTGTGAGGGTCAGGAGCAAGCAAGTGAGTTGGACATAGTACTCTTGCTTGGTGAGTGCTATGACTGACTGGAAAGAGGTTGGCATGAAGTTTGAAATGTAGGGTATGTGATTTAAGTCAAAGGCGCTCAGTGGAGGAGGCACAAGAACATAGGGAATGGGTTGTCGAGGACAGCCAGGGTTGAGGTAGGGTATGTCTCACAGGGCATGGAATGGGAGGAGCAAGTGCAGCCAGAGCAGAGGATAGTGTAGTGGGAGGATACTATCCATCAACTCGGATGACAATGGAGAAAAGAGGTAATAAGACAGCAGTGGAGAGAGCTGAAGGGTTGACAGAATAAAGATTCCTAAACCTGTTGGTGGAGATTGAGCGGGGGTGGTAAAGGTTAGCAGGTGATGGTCAGATAAGGGCAGAACTGAGGTGGAGAGGTTTTATGGTGAGCAGTTAGTGGAAAAGATAAAGTCAAGGCAGTGGCTGTGCTTGCGAGTAGGAGTGGTAGAGCACAACTGGAGGTTGAATAAGGTGGTTAGAGAAAGGAGCTTTAAGGCAGAAGGGTCATCAACATGAATGTTAAAATCCCCAAAAATAAGGAAAGGGGAAGACTCATCCAGAAAGGAGGAAAGCCAGGAGTCAAAATCTGTGAGAAATGTAGAGGTGGACTTGTTGGGGGGGGGGGTCAATAAATGACAGCTATCCGGAGACGTAGTGGAGAAAATAGGTGGATGGCATGGACTTCAAAGGAAGCACAGAAATTTAGATGAGGGCAGAAAGGGGGGCTGGAATTGGCAGGCATGAGCGATTAGGAACCCAACACTGCCTGCATGGCCAATAGGCCGAGGCGTATGGGAAAATAGCTTCAGTCTTTGCAGCTACCTGAATCTTTAGGGAGAAGCCAAGTTTCAGTAAGAGCCCGGAGATGCAGAGTATTAGAGGTAAGGAATGAAGGCAAGTTTATTGGAGACAGAATGTGCATTCACAATGCATAAAAAGGGAGGGGAGGAGGGGGATATGAACAAGATTAGATTACACATTGACCCTTGGGGTGTGAAAGTCTAGTGGGGGGTGGGCTTCCAGGGTTGGGCTTCCAGGGTTGGGGTTGACATCTCTGGGGGAAAGAGGAGGTGGCACAACATAAGTGAGGGTGAGGCTCCTTTGAGACTGGAGATGGCTGAATGAGAGGAAGGAAAAGGTGAAACTGAAAGGCAACTGCTAAAGTAGAAAACAACAGAAAAGCCTAATGGTTAGAGCTCTGGCTTGGGCACCTAGAGACCAGGGTTCAATTCCCACTAGCACTCCTTGTGGCCTTGGGCAAGCCACTTAACCCTCCATTGCCTCAGAAAAATCCAAGTTATCAATATCCCTGTTTAATGTACATTACCAAGTTTAAGTTACTATGTAAACCATTTTGATTGAAATGATAAAGTGGTATATAAAACCTGTTAAATAAATAAAATAATAGGTGAGGTGGGGACAGTAAGGAGTGAGTAATGAGAAGTAGGGCCATGGAACTGGTGGGAATGAGCAGAAAAGATTAGGGAGCGTTAACATCAAGAACACAACATGTTGTAGAGCCATAAACGAGGGGGAAGAGTAGAGAATGCAAATCACAGGAGGTACAGGTGGAGAGGGAGGATAAAGTTCTGGTGGCTATAGGCACACCTGAGTAATTGTGTCAATGAGCAGAGGAAAAGCAAAAAAGTGTTAGGCTAGGGGTGGGTGAATAGTAAAGTGTTGAGAGAGAGAGCGCGTGCACTGTAGAGGGCAGAAGATAGGACACTCACTGACCAAAACAGAAAGAATAATAAACAGGGCAGTATGTTAACTTTGGTTGAGGTTACACATTATGCTAATATTAGGAATATTTATTGAATCTCCCACTGTAAATGTTACCATATATCTCTGCAATATCTATCTACAATAAATAAATAGCTCATTTCTAGGGTACTTATGCTTGGTTGAGGCTCGAGAGCATATCTCTCTGCAAAACAATAGTAATCTTATTCAAGCAGGATGTGTACTATAACCTACAGCTGTCTTGGTACAAAGATCCTGTTCTGTTTTGTTTAAAGTTTAGCTTCCTCCCCCCCCCCCCCTCCCTCTAACAAGCCACATCCTGCTTGTGATACCTACAATTTAGGTTACCTCTGAGCTTCTAATATAGTTTGGCCTTCTGTTTGTAGAGCACCAGGTCCAACCGGTCTCTCTATTTTCCCAACTTGGTCTCTGGATTTGCTTTTCACTTCTCTGAATCTAAGGGGCATGCTTACTACACGGGGCTAGTGGTGTGTGTAGGCTATTTTTAACTAGGTCTACTGAATAACTGAACCTAGTTACAGATAGCCTGTGCTCTTATCCCAGCTGAGTAAAAATGCCTTTCAGTATTTCTTTGACAGCCCAATATTTTTTTTTTCTTTCTTTTAACCTAGCCAACTACAGTGAAAGCTTTGGCCCCCTGCAGCCTCCATGCTTCATGTACACGCACAGTGCTGCCTCTTCTGCAGAGCCTCTAGCATGGGGCAGTGCTGCAGTGTCTGATTTTTTTTTCTCTTCGGTTAGGAGATCACACTCCACGATACAGCCAGTGCTTCTGCCGCAACGTCCTCTGTCTGGGTTTCTTTGCTGTCCCATTCAAAGTTCTGGTAAGAGAAAATCACCCAGCAAGCCCTAACCACTGCAGTAATGATAAAAACAGCTATTACAGACACAAGGGTCGCGTTGTGGCTCCTGGAGGGTCCATCTATGTGTGGTTGCTCTGTAACAAGAAGCAGATCAAAACTGGTTTATGAACCAAATGGAGCAGAAAATTCTCAACCTAACTGTTCCAGCCATCCATCCCAGGCTTCACACTGGCACTTCTAGATCATATTCTTGCAATTGGAGTCTCATTTACAGAAATCAGTTTGGAACACACATGCGTACTTGTGGCTTTGACTAACATTAAAAAAAAATAGCTAAAATGGAAAGAAAATATCAGTCTGAATCCTAAGTCAAGTACATGGTCAATAACACAGGCAATGTAATACAATACAAATTTTTTTCACCAGGGTTTTTCTCATCTTTTATTAAAAATTTTCCTCTTGGTTTTCTTCCAGCAACTTTCTAGCATGTGTAGGTTGAGGTTTCAGCTCATCCATCTTTTGTGAAGTTGAATAGAGCATAGGACGCTTTGATCCAATAGTTTGAGCTGGGCTTCTACACCCAGCCTATCCCTCATGTGACTGAACTCAAGGGAATCCAGAGGCTGCAGGGTCTGAGTTTCCACACCAAAATGACCAGGTTAGCTGCAGAAAGGAAAAATAATTCCAGAGAGGAACAAGGAAATAGTGTGGTCCCAGCCCAAAAAACTGCCTGAGGAAAAGTCCATAAGGATAACTCAAATTCATTTCCACTTATAGGTTTTGGTATTGTTCTTTACCTCGGATGCTGACAATATTAAGTAGTGATTATTTTTTTTATGAGAATGCAATAGAGAGAAACTGGAGGCATGTACTGGAAACTTAGTCCCATAGTGGCTTCCTCCTGACTGGGCTGAGCCCTCTCATTTTTTTGATAGGTGGAGATGTGACTCATGGAAGTCCATCATCTCTTTGCAATGTGATAAACAGACTGCAAAACTTCCAAGAATTTCCAGAATGGAGACTTTTGGCCAGTCCTAGTTTTCTGACAACCCTAGCAAGATGCATTATGGGACCTGTAGCATTTTCTTTTTTCTTAATTGAGAAAAAACAACAGCATATATTTAACACTTAGCAAAGCATGTATCCAGCTTACAACATACCAGTTTATAGCTCATTCTCTGTCTAACAGATGGCTGCGTAACATTAACCTCCCCATCCTTCTCCCCCTTATTACATTACAACTCGACTCACAGCCAGAAGCTAAGTGTCTCAGACAAAGAAACTGAAACTGTCAGGGATCACAGCTGCCATCTACACAAAGGCCCCCAAGGTTTATAAAGGCATCAATAGCAAAGAACTAGTTTGTCTCTTAAACGTTATCCCATCACAGGACAAAAACAAAAGTGCTGTAACTAGGGAAGAGAGAGGCCCAACTTCCACTAATCATTCAATGCTGAATTAACTCAGGTATTGCAAGCAAATGTGTGGAACTTAAGTCCTTTGTCTTTTACAAAAAAAGGTAAATTGTTCTGTCACTTAAATCTTCCACTTTAAGTATCCATTCCTTCCTGGTGGGCAATGTTAAATCTTGCTGGAGCTTGGATACTGCCATCTTGCAGCTAATAAGACATCGGGTAAGTAGTGCCTCCTTAGAAAAAATGCAATCATCTTCTACCCCCAAAACAAAAACCTCATACAGTTATGGGAGTTTTGTTTTACTTTCTTTTCTCTGTCTCCCATCTGCTGGCAGGGGGAAATAACCCAGTAGTCTGGACTGATCTGGAATTATTACCCTGATCTCAGCCAAGTAAGTCCTGATCATAAGTCAATACCACCAGATATGATCAAAATTTGCATGAGAACTATACCCTCGCCAACACAGGGGGAAGAATGCAGGATTCCACTTATACTAACTAGAGTCAAGTACAGTCTCGTTGGTATTTTCATTTGCGTGGCCAGCAGATTCATAGAAATGGATATTTTCTCCACAAACAAGCAGGAAGTCAGTCCTTACATATGGATGACATCGATGCTGATGGAGCCCTTGCGGAAGCATCCCCCTAGCTTTCAAAGAAAGCCTTTGGGAGATGGCACCAAGGGTGCCATCTTATTCAGTCTCCCTTTTTTTCTGTGGAGTCCTAGGAAAAAAGTTCATTTTTCTCATGCACTTCTGTGTATCATCCAGTTAGTATGGTCTCTTTCCTGCCTCCAAGTCCTGTTGCTTCAGCCCCGGAACTTGGAACCTGTTTAGTCAGCTTTTTCCATCTGGCACTTGCGTGCTTTTTCTAACAGCTGGCTGTGTTGAACATCTTTGAACTTGCTGGAGCCCTTTTTGCCCCAGTGGCCACTGGGTTTAAAAAGTGTGATTGGTGCTCCAGGAATATGTCCCTTACTGACACGCACAATTGTTACCTAAGGTGTCTGGGTGCTGACCATGACCCAGAGGTGTGCTCCCTGTACAAAAAGATGTCTGCTAAGGCCATCCAGAGTCACCAGCAAAAGCAGGATGACATCTTCCACAGGTCAGATTTGGTTTGGTAGCTGTGCAGTCTATGACCCCACACGGATCCTCTGAGTTGCTTAAAGCCCCCACAGTCCCTGAGTGGGCATGTGGACACTCTGAGAAAGGTTCCCCAGGGTGGGAGCATATGAAGAAAGCTTTGAGGACCCCTTCCTGGGAAGGCGACATGCCTGGCAAGTCATGTGCAAAGTCCCACAGCCCCCAGAAGGTTCTGAGGAGTCAGAGTGGGAGTAGCTGGCCAAGGTACCCAGGACAGCTGCTGAGTCTGCTGGTGAAGGATCTTGGACCCCCGTGGCCTGTCCCATGGAGGATGCCCTCCCTGACCCGAACAGGTCACCCCAGCATCTGTGTCAAAGGCTGCAACCCCTGGGTGGGAAGCCAGGATGGTGGAGTTGGAACACAGTGTTTCTGTATTCCTTGCCTCACAGCAAGTGTCGAGGCCTGGCCCTGCTGGTGCATGCACTGAGACCACAGGGACCTCAATGCCAAGGACTCGCTGGGCAGCCAAAGAGATCCTCAAGAGCCCCATGCCTCGAGCCATTCCTTGGCAATGGTTTCTATCCCGTTCTTGGTCTTTGGGAAAGAGATCCTCCCCAGCAAGTGCTTCTGGTTCCACCCAAGCCTTTGCCATGGTCCACTGAAGACCAGATCCAATGATGCCCCTAGAGCTGTTGGGCCTTGAGTCCTCAACGGACTATTACACCGTGATCTCCCCTCAGACCCATCCCCACCAGCATCGAGGTGCCAGTCCCTGCCTGAGGACACCTCGTTCCTCGAGTTGGTCTGGGACATGATTAAGGCACTGTCCCTCACCATGAAGTCAGATCCCCGCATGAAGGAACTCTAAATCCTCCAGTACGAGGCCCCACCCAAAGAGGCCCTCGCAGTCCCTGTCCCCTCCAGCCTCAGGTGCCTCCTCAGAATGTGGGAAACACTGGCATCAGTGCTGAATTTTAGCAGCTGCCTGGATGCTATGTACCGGGTCCAGCAACAACCTGGCTCCAGGAAAGCACAACTCCCTCACACCTCCATAGTGGTCAAGTCAGCCATGTGTCGATAGAAAAGCCCAAAGGCTCACTCTTCGGTACCCCTGGGCAGGGAGTCCTGCACTCTCGATGCTCTTGGGTGTAAATGTTACCAGTGCTTGATGCTAGTGTGCCACATATCAACTGTATATCAGCATGTACCTCCAAGACCTCACCAAGGAGCTCAGGGGTTTTTTGTCAGGTCTCGGGGATCACCTCCAATGCTTCCAGACCCTCACAGAGTCTGTCGGGGAGTGCTTGAAGTATTTTTCTCGAGCGGCCTATGACAGCTTTGAGTCCAGTGCAGGAGTGGCTACTGCAGGCATCTGTGCCTAACGCTAGGACAGGCATGTGACCTCAAACAATGGGTCCAGGAAAAACTCCTAGACATCCTTTGCCTCAGTGAAAACCACTTTGGCAAGCGTTGGGAGGACAAGGCAGTGGAGAGAGTCCAAGTCCTGGTGCCATACTCTGTCTCTCACGAGGAAGACATCCACTCTTCCCAGGAAGAAACCATTGGGGAAAAGGTCTCCCATCAAAAAGGCCAACCTTACTGAGGTTATCCCCCATACCAGGCTCCCCAGACCCCTCAGCAGGGTCATCATGGCAAGGCAGCAGGCCAGGGCCCACGTAAGTCTAAGGGCCCTAAGACGCAGACACTAGCTCCTGTTCAGAATGGGTCGTCATTTTGACTTCCAGAGCATAGCCTCTCCATTTATGGGGGACTAGCTACTGATTGGGGGGGGGGGGGCTGATTCATTTTGCCTACTGGTGGGCTGCTATCACCAGACTCCTGGGCTCTTCAGGTGGTCAGGGAAAGTTACCTCCATCTGAACCAGATGCCTGTCACTTTCTTTCCTAGAGAAGCCCCTCAGATTCCCCTGCACCAGGCCCTGCTACTGCAGGAACTTGCAGGCCTTCTCAGGGATAGGGTTGTGGAGCCCATACCACACCACCTCAAAGGAAAAGGGTCTTGTACCAGAAGGTCCTCACCGCAGATGCCTCCCTATGGGGCTGGGGTGCTCACTGTGAGGAACTGCACATGCAGGGCAACTGGTCTCGAGAAGAAGAGCCAGCCCCACATCAACCTGCTGGTGCTCAGAGCCATTTTTCTGGCAATCAAGGCCTTCCAACACCGCCTGCAGCACCAGTCTATACTGGTCCAAATGGACAACCAGGTTGCAGTGTTCTCACCGCCTCTGCCAGGAGGCAATAGCCCTATGCTCATATGCAATCAGTCAGGGAATGCTCCACGGGGTGGTATACCTTCTGAGCCAGGACAATGTCCTGGTGGACAGACTGAGCAGGGTCCTCCAGCTGCAAGTGGGGTGGCACAGCGGCTATTCAGACTATAGGGAACCCCAAGTCTGGACCTCCTTGCCAGCCCGGCTGCCCTGCTTCTGCTGTCCCCAACCACATCTGTCCCAGATAGCGGATCCCTTCCTCACTCGTGGTTGGAGGGCCTGTTGTATGCCTTCCCTCCCATGCCACTAATTGCGTGGACCCTCTTCAAGGTCTAGCAGGACAAGTCTTCCATGATTCTGGTAGCCCAGACAGCCTTGGTTTTCTCCTGCTCTTGATTGGAGCTCCTGGTCCCTCTGGGGAATTCCCCAGACTTCTGACTCAAAAGGAGGGCTTGATTGTCCATTCCAACCTGAGGTCCCTATTGCTAACAGCATGGCTGCTGAATGGGTCGCCCTAGCACCTCTCAACCTCCACAGGGAGGTGAAAGAAGTCCTCCTGGCCTCTTGTAAGAACTCCACAAGACGAGCCTATGCCTTCAAGTGGTGCAGATTCTCGGTATGGTGTACAGAGTAAAGGGTAGATTCGTTCTCCTGCCCAGTACATACGGTGCTCAGTATTTGTTCCACTTCTTATAAACCGGACTCAGTCCAATTCTGTCAGGGTCCACCTGTGTGTGCTCTCCGTGAACCATCACTCCATAGATGGCAAGCCTCTTTTTGTGCAGCCCTTCATTACCTGATTTAAGTGGGGCTTGCTGCTCTCTAAGCCTCCCATCTGGCCGTCTCCAGCAGAATGGGATCTTAACATGGTTCTGATGCAGCTTACCAAGCTGCCCTTTGAACTCTTAGCTACCTGCCATTTGTGGCACCTATCTTGGAAGGTGGTCTTCCTAGTGGCACTCACCTCCGCCTGCAGAGTTGGTGAGCTTCAGGCCTTGGTGGCCGAGCCACCCTACAACAGGTTCTACCACAACAGGGTTGTGCTTTCCACCCACCCCAAATTCCTCCTGCATGTGGTATCTGCTCTTCACCTCAACCAAGAGGTGGTGCTCCCTACCTTCTTTCCATGCTGACAAGGCAGTGGTCGTTTCCATACTCTGCACTGAAAAAGGGCCTTGTCCTTCTACCTGCAACATACTCTGGGCTACCACAAAACCTCACATCTCTTTCATGTCATATGATCCCAGTCGACTGAGGGAGGCTGTTCCTAAACAGACCCTATCCACCTGTGAAGCAGACTGCATTGCCTTTTCCCATGATCAGGCTGGACTATTGCTGGAGTGCTGGGTGATGATGTACAGCGTCAGGGCTATGGCAACCTCAGTGGCAAGCCTAAGCTCTATCCCTATGGCAGACATCTGCTAGGCTGCCACCTGGTCCTCAGTCCACACTTTGGCAGCTCACTACTGTCTGGAGAGGGAGTCCTGACAGGATAGTGCCTTTGGCCAAGCCAGTTTGGGGTTTAGGCAACCTCTGCCCTCTGACCCTTCTTGTTCAGGCTCTTGGAGCCATGGTTCTCCCTGGACACTGGAGTCCTCAGATTTGCTTGCAGCTGTTCATGGCTGGGCTGTGGTTTTTTTTTTTTTTTTTTTTCTTTCTTTTCTTTCTCTCTCCTCTTCTACAGGTTTGCAGTAGCCTGTAGGGAGTCCCAAATGTGAGGACCAACTTCCTGCTTGTTCCTGGAGAAAGTATAGTTACTCACTTGTACTAGGTGTTCTCCAGGGACAGCAGGAATTAGTCCTCCCCAACCCTCCCTCCTCCCCTTGGAGTTGCTGTACTATTTTGGCCATCTTTGTTTGTCATCTCTAGCTATGTCATCTAAGTAATATGCCACCACCCATGCATGGTCCCCTTCCCACCCAAGGGTGCCATCTCCTAAAGGCTTTCTTTGAAAGCTGGGGAGATGCTTCTGTGAGGGCTCTGTCAGTGTCAACATCACCCATATGTGAGGACTGATTCCTACTGTCCCCAGAGAACAGGTTACAGGTGAGTAACTACGCATTCTTGGTGTACCACTGCTTGGTTTTTTTTCTTAGACATTGTCTTCCTTTAAGTAAATGGTCTAATCTAATGCCTCTGGTATATAAGGAGGTGACATACACAAAAGCTGAGTCAAGGATATGTAAAGCTGCGAAACAAGTTTCTTAGCACTCCTTTCGATGAAGAGCACCCTCTCTAAACCATTAGACAGTCTGGTAACCAGGCCATCCCCCTAGAGCAAGAAAATATTGAAATTGAACATACTGGAATGTATGAACTTGTATATTATGTTTCCATATTATCCTGCTTGAGCAGTCCAGACAACTGGGTTATGTTATCCTACCAGCAGATTGGTGGAGACAAAGAACCAATGAAAAGCCCAAACAATGTTTCCTGGAAGAAGGCCTAGAGTTAAGGCCATAGCAGCCTGGAAGGTGCATATTAACAGCACCTACACACCAACGTGCAGTACTGGCACTTGGGTAGGAATGTGTGTAACACCTGTGTGAGTACCAGGCACACAATAGTAAGGATGCTACTACCACATGTAGGAAAAAGGTGAGAAAACTCCCACTGCCAATAGTTGTCAGCAGTCCACCCCGAATTGCACACCAGATGGACAGAATTGGGAGCCTCTAACAAGTACAATCATGAGGTCAAGCGTAGTAGGTACTCATCCTCTGAGAGCTCCAGGCAGAATCTCTGTTCCAAGCTCAGCTCTACTTTCCTGAAACTGTTTTCTCTGCTTTGCAGGCATTGTGTTTAAGGTGGCTGATAGGCCTCTAAGAGCCTTCTGCAATCTTTGGGAGAGAGCTGGTGTGATGGAGGGGGCGGGGCTATCGAAGTTGTGTGAGGCTGCTGAACTCTAAATCCTTCCAATTTTATGCCTGTTCAACAGGGTCTTATGACAAGAGCATGGTGCTGAAGCAATTTTCCCTCCTATGGCTACTGCAAAGACTGCAACCTCCACGTCATGTTCAAGTGAGAGAGTCAACATCAAGATGGTCATTCACAAGTGTTTTCAATTGATCTTTTTTTTTGTCGATTATCAGATTTTCTTCAAAGTGGAGAAAATCTATCCACCAGCTGCTGGAGACAAAAGAATACTGAAGAGACCTCTGGTGGCTGAGGTGGATACAGCCATGGGAGTGATGTAATTGAAACCTGGGCTTGTTAGTGGTTCTTTGTCTCCACCAATCTGCTGATAGGGGAACAAAACCCACTTGTCTGGACTGGACTAGCAGGACTCAAGCAAAGGACAGGTAAAATGTTATCTGCTTTTAAACATGAATATTACTCTCTTGATAGTCCTGGAACCATAGCATACAGGTTTGCTTACTTTTAGATGCCATCCTGTCTCAGAAAAGTTATGAGCACTCAGAGGGGTGAAGGGGAAACTAACACCTTATTTATCTCCCATTTTATGTATCAAAAATCAACATTTCCATAATGCCCCTCAAAAAGGGTGCCCATGATCCCTCTATTGAAATTCCTTGGAGCAAATATTTAGGACTGCTGGCAGGCATATTGGGTGGAACACTAATTCCTCTAGTCTTATCCATGCTGGAACCCTCTGTAGAGTATTTCAGTATCTCACCACCTGTAGACAAGTAATACCATACCATATTTGGGAGACCTCTGCCTCATAAGCGGCAGCACCAAAGTATAATTGGGGACACTTCCCTTGCCATATAAATCTAATAAAATGACACTTAATCTCCTGAAAGAATCTTTGTGGCAGATAAATTGGGAATTGTAAAAAAGGAGGAGTGGCCTAGTAGTTAGGACAAGGTACCTCAGGCCGGAGTGCCAGAGGTTCAATTCCCACCTGGGGACAGCAATCTCAGGCCGGAGGGACTGGGGTTTCTAGTCCTATAGGCACTCCTTGTGGCCTTGGGCAAGCCATTTAACCCTCCATTGCCTCAGGTACACATAGATTGTGAGCCCTTTGGGGACGAGGGAATGTATCCAGTACCTGCTTATAGTGATTGTAAACCGCTCTGATGCCCTTCAGCCTGGGTGGTATATCAAGAAATTGCATAAATAGAAACTAGTATCTTGTATTAAAAATGACTGGTTTCCCTATTTATGCAACCCAACCAGGAGATGATAGCATCCTGCATATGCACAAGATTGTCTTTTATCTTCAGTAGCAAGGGCTTCTAGTTGAGCTGATACAACTGTGCCGGATCCGAAGGGATTAAAACACTTAAATATTTGAATTTTGGAATGATCTGAAAATCAACCCTTCCAAATCCATTGGGCCGGTTACACTGGATCTAAAGGGTTGCAAGGCAGATTTTTGAAAATTCCTAGAATAGCCAGAGATGGTGCTGAATTCTCTAATAATATCCATAAGCAGCACTTTTTTTTTCAATGAGTAGAATCAGGGACTACACCTACTACAGTGCTTTGGGTTGGAAGTTAAAAACTAGGACTGGCCAAAAGAAGCCCACCCTCCACCTCCTGGTAACTTGGCTGTTCTGAGACAGGCCCCAGTGGGGAGATCATTGTGATATGTCCAGCCTTCTTTAAGATGCACAGATTGAAGCTTCCAACCTGTCCACCCCTAACAACAGAATGAAAGAAAATGTGCCAGCATCTACATTTCTCCTACCCCTTTTCCTAGAGTACTAACATTAAGATACATACTCCCCATCAAATAAATTCCTGCCTGGATCACTCAGTTGCAGTCGTTTTAAATTAGGGATCCACTACCTACTGAAGGAATGTTTTCAAACATGCATGATTGTACTTTAAGGAATAGGAGAGATGTCTTTAGATCAGTGATTCCCAAACTGTGGCTCATGAGCCAAATTGGTGTTGCAGAAATGAGTCATGCTTCCATGGAGTCCTATGTACGACAATAAAGTCTGCCAGCTGACATTTCCAGATCCAGCCTTTCCTCTATGTGGGCTTCCTGCTAGAATGGAAAACTATAGAGAGGACTGAGACCTCTGAACACACACTGGCTCAGGCCCTGCTTTTGCTGCTACCTCCCTGCTTTGAGCGAGTGAGGGAAGAAGTCTGCTAGCTTTTATTTTATCAGTATTTGGGTTCATATGAATTTTCAAGTGTTTAAACTGGGTTATATTGGATAGAAAGGTAGAAAATGATGGCAGATAGACTACATGGCCTATCCGGTCTGCCCATCCATATAAGCTACTAAGCTTTACCATCCCTTCAGAATTCAGGAAACTTTGTCTTAGATCTTTACAGGCCCAACCGAATCTGGTTTAGGAATTATCATGTCAGGTCCATCAAAATAAGTGAAAAAACAAACGTATAAAGGGTAAACTATTGCAAAAGGATGAAGTGCTTAGGGGTAAGGTACTGTTTTTTAGTATATATGGACTTGACATTAATTTGCGCCGGCAACATGCTACTATGGCACATAGTCATTGCCATCAAACTTTAAACTTGGATATTTAACCGCCGGGGTCATATGCGACCCTAGCATTGAAAATCCAGGCTTGCCACACAACCCACAGAAGAAACAGAAGTGATATTGCTGGCCTATCTATTACCTACGGGTACTAACCAGGCAGTGGTGCAATAATCACCACTGCGTGGTTAGCAACTGGGCTTTCCAGTCCCACAGGTGCTCCTTGTGGTCTTGGGCAAACCACTTAACTATTTTACAGGGAACATGAGCAATGGAGGGTTATCTCCAAGTTATAATGCCCCGTTCAAAGTCATTTCAGTTTATTCAATGTAAACCGCCTTGATATCATGAAAGGCGGCATATAAGAAATGCTAAATAAATATACTGGTGCTGCTTCCGCTCCTCAGAATTCCCACAATATGCCCCAATGCTCCACGCTTGTCATCGGACATAGCGGAGCTAATGGTGTTGGTGCCGCTGAATATCCCTCTAAGTGGCGTTTATATGGTTTACAAGTCTGTAAACGTCTTTGAATATTGGGCCCTATATCTATTAGGAATGGTTAAGTAATGCTAGTCATGTTTACACTAGAGCTGAGGTGTGACAATGACCGTATTCATACAAAGGAAATAAGTCTTAAACTGCAGAAGGGGGATTTTTAGGTGAGATAATAGGAGGAAGTTTCTAACTGTATAGGTGTCTGGAAAAAATTACTCAAGAGGTGATGCAATCTCTGTTAGAGATTTTAGAGTAAGTTAGACAAGTGTCTGTTTTAATAGGTCAGGTCCAGAGCATCCTGCCTAGGGACAAAAGCATGCCTAGGAGGGGGACTGAGGGTCCAGGTCAAGAGTAAGAGTAAATTAGTATTAAAAAGAAAAAGGCTGAGGAGCAGACGGGAAAGAGAAACAAGGCCAGGGCAAAATTCTCTAACTGAGAAGGAAGATCACATACTGTATGATTTTGACTCCTAAGTTGAACTTCAGCGGATGTGGTGAAAGCAGCTAGCATAGCTGGGTTTAAAAAGGGTTTGAACTTGTTCCTGGAGGAAAAATCTATAAGCCAGCACTTGTGCCTGAGCAGGAAGAAACAGATCTCTTTTGAGCTCCTGCCATGGATTAGCCATGTGCAGAGACAGATGATGGTGCACCTTGAGCATGAAGCTTGCAAGAAACGGGGCTCATACTCTGCTTCTGGAAAGGACCCCAACACACACCCAGAAAAGATTGCACACACACAGGAATAAGAAGTCAAATCAAAAGCATACAAAATCCTTTTTCCCTAAACCTTTTAGTAATCTCTCCTGAATATTTTCACGGCGGAAGAAATTATGGACTCAGTATCCAGAACGCTTAGCCAGACGACCAACAGGAGGCTATCCGGATAAGGCTGCTGCCCATGCTATTCAGAGGTGCTATTCGCATAACACAGCTGAATATTTGGTTAGTGCAGATGGCAAGTCTGTGGACAAAGCTAGGGTGGAACCATGCTATCCGGGTAAGTGCCGATTTATCTGGATAGCGACAATTTTCAGTCGACATTTATTGGAATAACTTGGACTGCATGCAAAGAAGGCCTACGTTTCAATTCAGAAAAGTACCGACTGAAAATCGCTACTTAGCTGAATGAGACGGCACTGCGTGGTCAACGGGCAGCCTGCTGAATACTGGGCTTTTTGAAACTTGGCGTCTATCTGTTCTGTCTAATGAGGGACTTACAGAACAGGAAAAGTTGCTACCTCGAATGTACCATGTATTGCATGTTTAGTTGTGCATTTAGTCCATTGATGCATTCATCTGCTCCCATGATTTCCAGTACCATCGTGACGCTGATGACTCTCAGATCTACCTCTCTGCACCTCCAGGAATCCAGGACTATATCTCTTCCCTCTTACCTAAAATTCCTGGATGTCCTGCCACCGTATGAAATTGAACATGGCCAAAACTGAGCTTGTCATCTTTCTGCCTAAATCCACCTTTCTCCATTTCTCTGCATAACATCCTACTCCTCCCTGTTTCCTCAGCTCACAGACTTGGCGGTCATCTTTTTCTCTACACACATTCAACAGATGATAGCTAAAACCTGTTGTTTCTTTCTCTATAACGGCAACAAAATTCATCCCTTCCTTTCTGACACACTAATCGAACCCTTATTCACTCTCTAGTCTCCTCCCTCCTAGACTATTCCAGTCTCCTCCTTGCTGGTCTCCCTCCGAGTCCTCTCTTCCCACTTCAGTCTGTTCAAAACTCAGCTGCATAGCGAATCTGCTAGTGTCGCTATGCTCACATAACCCCTCTTCTCAAGTTATTTCATTGGCTCCCTCTCCGTTTCCACATGTAGTTCAAACCTCTGCTGACCTGTAAGTGCATTCGTTCTGCAGCTCCTCGTTACCTTTCCTCTCTTACCTCTCCATGTACATCTCCTCGGGAACTCTGCTCTTCTGGCACATACCTTTTCATCTGTGCCTTCTCTTCCACTGCCATCTCCAGACTTCAATCTTTCTACCTTGCTGCTCCTTATGCCTGGAACAGAACCTGAGTCAGTACATCAGGCTCCGTGTGTGGTCCTGTTCAAATCCAGGCTGAAAGCTCACTTTGACTGCTTTTCGATCCTGATTCCACCTAGTCTCCTGATCACCTGCTATGTGTTTCCTTACCAATCTCAAGTTGTTGTATTGTCTGTCTTGACTAGACTGTAAGCTCTGATAAGCAAGGACTGTCTCTGTAAGTGCTGCATACGCCTTATAGCAGTTATACAAATGATTAGTAGCAGCAGCAGCAGCATTATCTTCATGAGAACCTCAGCATCAACTTACCATGTTATTTGTTAGGACCACGAATTTACAACTGTCCCCATTTTTATATGCTTCTAGGTGACCTCTTGAGGTCTCTTCTAGCCCTGTAGCTCCATGCTAACATAAGAAATGTTTGGACCTTCCTCCAGCCCTGATCAGCAATCTGACACAGGGGAGCAGGACCCAGGATTCCCCTGCCCCATCCCCCACCCTGCAGCAAAGGCCAATCGGAGCCACACCAGACATTTAAATTTCAGAATGTGCCTGCGCCAGAGGGCTCTTTAGCGGGGACCTTAGGCAAAATACTAATCTGATGACTTAAGGACAAACAACTAGCAAAGCGACAGCCTTGCTATCATTCTTGACCAGAGCAAACAAGCTACAGAATCCAGATGGAATACTATACCCACGCCATTGAAGGTAACAGCCACTCTCCTGAATCCCCAACACTATAATGGCTCACTGCCATTACCTCCTTTGTGCTCTAATAATAGCAACCCTGCTTCAAAGGCATACCACCACTAGCCATTTATACAAGGACCATATTACTCCTCCTACCAGCCCACATTTGCTTTATCACCCCCTGACATCCCTTTAACTTTCAAAACGATAGGAGAGTTCACTCCCTTATACACATTAAACCAGCGATGGCGAACCTATGGCACGCGTGCCAGCTGTGGCACGCGAAGGCCTTGCAGCTGGCACGCGGGAAGATCCGCAAAAAAAGAAAAAGCTGGCTCTGACTGCTGCCGCGGACGCGGCAAGGGCAGAATGCAGCGTCCCGCGGGGCCCCCTCCGCCCGCTAAGCCCCTCTGCAAGAGCTCTCAGATTCGCGAGGGAGAGCGTCTCCCTCGCGTCTCTGTTAAGCCCGCAGGGGCTAATGGGAAATTTCCCATCAGCCCCTTTAGACGCGAGGGACTGATGGGAAATTTCCCATTAGCCCCTGCGGGCTTAACAGAGACGCGAGGGAGATGCTCTCCCTCGCGAATCTGAAAGCCCTTGCAGAGGGGCTTAGCAGGCTTAGGGGGCCCCGCGGGACATTGCAATCTGCCGCGGCAGCAGCCAGAGCCTGCTTTTTTTTTTAAAAAAATTTCCCGGGGGGGGGGGGTTAGGACTGCTAATGGGCAGGGAGGAGGGGGGGGGGGGTTAGGACTGCTAATGGGCAGGGAGGAGGAGGGGGGGTTAGGACTGCTAATGGGCAGGGCAGGGAGGGGGGTTAGGACTGCTAATGGGCAGGGCAGGGAGGGAGGGGGGTTAGGACTGCTAATGGGCAGGAAGGGGGGGTTAGGACTGCTAATGGGCTGGGAGGAGTGAGGGGGGTTAGGACTGCTAATGGGCAGGGAGGGAGGGGGGGTTAGGACTGCTAATGGGAGGGGAGGGAGGGAGGGGGGTTAGGACTGCTAATGGGAGGGAGGGAGGGGGGGTTAGGACTGCTAATGGGCAGGGAGGGAGGGAGGGGGGGGTTAGGACTGCTAATGGGCAGGGAGGGAGGGAGGGGGGGTTAGGACTGCTAATGGGCAGGGAGGGAGGGAGGGAGGGGGGTTAGGACTGCTAATGGGCAGGGAGGGAGGGAGGGAGGGGGGTTAGGACTGCTAATGGGCAGGGAGGGAGGGGGGGGTTAGGACTGCTAATGGGCAGGGAGGGGGGGTTAGGACTGCTAATGGGCAGGGAGGGAGGGGGGGGGTTAGGACTGCTAATGGGCAGGGAGGGGGGGTTAGGACTGCTAATGGGGAGGGAGGGAGGGGGGGGTTAGGACTGCTAATGGGCAGGGAGGGAGGGGGGGGGTTAGGACTGCTAATGGGCAGGGAGGGAGGGGGGGGGGTTAGGACTGCTAATGGGCAGGGAGGGAGGGAGGGGGGGGTTAGGACTGCTAATGGGCAGTGAGGGAGGGGGGGTTAGGACTGCTAATGGGCAGGGAGGGGGGTTAGGACTGCTAATGGGCTGGGGGGGTTAGGACTGCTAATGGGCGGCGGGGGTTAGGACTGCTAATGGGGCAGCTGGGGTAGTACTGCTAATGGGCTGGGGGGTTAGGACTGCTACTGGGCTCTGGGCCGAGGGGGGCTGTCTGGAACGGGGGTGCGGGGGGTTAGGACTGGTAATGGGTTATAGGGGGGGCTTAAACTGAAAATGGGGTGATGGGGGTTTAGGACTGGAAGTGGGTTGATGGGGGGGGCTAGGACTGGTATTGGGTTGGGGGGTTGCTAGGACTGGAAATGGGCTGATGGGGGGCTAGGACTGGAAATGGGCTGATGCAGGGACTAGAAGGGAATGGATGCTGGGTGAGGCTGCAACTAGAAGGGAGCTGATGTTGGGGGAGGATTAGAATGGGATGGGGCTGGGAGAGTAAAATGGAGAGGGGAAAAATATTTTGTGTGGGAGGGATAAAAAATCTACAATTGGCCGGGTATTGGGAGAGTTAGGACTATTATTATTGACTATTATTATTATTCATTGTAAATAATTACCCCGGTTACCCAAGTTTTTGTTCCTGTTCTATGTAAAAACCAGATAATATGTATCTTATCTGATGTTTTATTGTTCTATGTAAACCGCGCTGATTATAAATAGTGCGGTATATAAAAGATGTTAAATAAAAAAATAATAAATAATAAAATAAAATAAAGAGTAAGTGGGGATTGAGGATGGAGGGGTAAAATTTGAGTGGATGAAATAGGAATGAGGAAAGAGCAAAAGGAGAAAGATTAGTATGTTAAAGCGGATGTAGAGAGAGAGAATGGAAAAAAAAACTAGAAGAGAGAAGAAAGGACAAATGGACAGCAGATGATGGAGAGTTAGCAGAAAACATGAAGAAACCAGAAGAAAGTGGCTGGAGCAATTGCAACTGTGTAACTGAGCTGAGGTATTCTGTTTATGTAATTCCTTTTTGACATTGCCACTTGTTCTCTTTCCCCAGTAGGTCATGTATTGTTATTGTCTGAAATGTATTGGTTTAATATTTGCAGTGTTGCCTTTTGATAGGTATGGTGTGGTGCTTTGTGAGTCCTGGTAGTGCTGTTAGGATACGGCGGGTTTGCTATTGGTTCTAAATGGACAGTGTTTGTAGTAGTTCCTAATGTGCCTGGCGGTTGGCACTGGATTATAGTAATGTAGAAATCTTTTAGTCTGTCTTTATCCATACACTCATTAAGAGACATGTTTACTAAAAGTTAGTGTATGTTAGCATTATGCAAATATTTATGCAAATTGACGTGCTGGCACTTTGAGGAAATTCTTTGGTTTTGTGCGGCAGTTTGGGCACTCGGGCTCAAAAAGGTTAGCCATCACTGCATTAAACCAACCTCCAGCAAATAATCACCACACACCAACCCCTTGCTAAAGGCCCCCATCACCTGCACCCTCATCAAAGCAGGGTTTATAGGAAACAAAAAACACACCCAATCACTGATTAGCTAGAGACGCACCAAACGGATATATTATGCATCACTGAACACTGGCTAAATAACACCGACCAGGTCATCCTCAATCAAATCCCCCTAGCCACCTACTCCTCCTTCAACTGCCCCAGAAATCACAAAAGAGGATGTGGAGTCCTTATTCTAGCAAAAACACATTTTAAATTCAGAACCCTCACATCAAGCAGTTCAAATGAATCAAATACAATCATCATAGCCAACAAATATATCACACTGAGCCTCACTTACACAGCCCCCAATGCCAAGAGTGATGAACTATCCAAAGTTCTCAAATCAGTATGTGCACCCAGCACCCCTCAAAAGCCCCTCATAGCCTTGGGTGACTTTGACCTTGGACCTTCTCCCACCAAGGAGCCAGGTCCTTCCTCAATGCCATAGGAGCCCTACTCTACTACCCAAGTAATAAACTCCCATGAACCAAGCTAGCACAACCCCTTATTTTCATCCCCCAAACAATGCTAGATCACAACCACATAACATACCCCTCAATCACCCCAATACCGTGGTCAGACGACCACCTAATAAACTTTCCCTTATGCATCTGAACTGGAACCCTCCACAACACAATTACTGAAGATTCAAAAGCTTCAACAAAGACAAATCCAGAACAAAATCATATCCAAGCTACAGCAAGACACAGGTGACCTGGAGAACGCTGTTGATACTTGGAACAGTTTCCTAGCTGCAGCAGCAAAAGTACCCACCAAAAAGCCTTCAACCGCACACAGATTAAAAACAGCATCCTGGTACTCCAGTGAAATCAGGTCTGCAAAAAGACTCCTAAGAAGACTCAAAAGAAAATGGAGACAGACAAAAGCCCCAGACATCCTACGTCAATACAAATCCCTACAGATGGAATACACCCACACAATCAACCAATGTAGAAAACAGCACCATACAAATCTCATCATGAAATCGGCCAACAAACCAAGGGAGCTATTCAATATCATGAGGACACTCGCCAGAGACCCAACAATAAACAACACTCCTGACATACACCCTCAAATCATAGCATATTACCTAACGGACAAATACACGAAACAACCACAAAGACTACAACACATCAGTCTCAGGACTCAATCCATAAAGGAACATGGGGAACATTCAGTAGCCCATCAACCCAACAGATAGAAGAAGTCATTTCCTTGCTTAACACCACCACATCACCCTCAGACCTGTGTCCTGCCGCATGGTTAAAGTCAGCAAAAGAACAGCTCAAATACATTTTACCACAAAATAACTACCATGTCACTCACCCAAGGATACATGCCAACATCACTAACAAGCCACCATGTGACCTTTACTCAAAGACAAGTGCCTCAACAAAAATGATCCAGCTGCATACTGAGCAATCTCCAGTGTACCTTTTTATTGCTAAAATCATAGAAAAGGTCATCCAAAGACAACTCCAGGAACACAAAGACCAACATGCACCACTGGACCCACACCAGTATGGGCTCAGACCCAACCATGGCACAGAGACACTGCTAGTATCTCTATTTGACAGAGGAATAGAGAATGGTAAAACAGGGTTTGTCCTCATTTTCATGGACATATCCTGTGCCTTCAATACCATCTCCCACAGCATCATGCTATGGCGCCTTCAGGAAATTGGTCTGCATAACAACATGCTAGCAATCCTACCTCAGCAACCGAAAACAACAAGTCAAATGTGGAACAAACAAATCAACACCTTTCACCATAGACCAAGGAGTTCCACAAGGCTCATCACTCTCATCTCTTTTTTTATTTAACATCTACATCCAGCCCATATGTGAAATCATCATCAAAAAAACAAAGTCCAGTACAGATCGTATGCCGACAACATCATGGTATATGCCCCACTTGAAATATACAAGCCTGACCTTTCAACCATAAAACATCATGCATGGAGGACATGGTCAATTGGCTCGGCAACAACAACCTATCCATAAACTACAAAAAGACAGAGGCCCTCTTTATCACAAGGGATACCACAATTGCCCCTCCACAATCAATCATCATACAACAAAAAACCATGACAGTAAAAAAAACATACCTTGGCATCATGGATCAACACCTCACCATGCAGCCTCACATTAAAAAGACCACTGCTAAAGCGTACTATAAAATGAAAGTAATCAGGAGGCTAAAACCGTTTCTGGACCAAGATTACTTCCACACCATCTGCCAAGCAATTATCACCCCAACATTTAACTACTGCAACTCACTCTGCCACAGCTCCCAAAACAAATCATGCACTTCAAATAGCACAAAATACAGCAGCACAACTCATCACAGGAACACCCAAACAAGAATGCATCACCCTTCATTCTTGACCAGCTACACTGGCTCCCAATACACTCCTGCATCAGATACAAATCAACCTTAAACATTTTCAAAATCATTCACCAATCATCAGCTGACATTCTACAAGACTGCATAATAAGAGATGCAAGCACCCGATCTAGGAGAAATAATAACAAGCATATGATTATTACACCCCATGGATACCAAAGGATCAACCAATCCACATCTGGAAGAGCACTATCACTATACGCCCTCTCTCTATAGAACACACTCCCAGATGATATGCAAGCAACCACAGACATCAAATACTTCAGGAAACAGGTAAACTCTGCTCTACACAAACCACCTGGGACACATCACCTGACTGACGTTAAGACTAAACTACCATCTGTTGACCCCCGGCCTTGGACCAACAACTCTTCCTTGGCACCACACTAACTGTACATAGTCATGTCATAATTACATGACACTATACATAGTTAATCATGTTATTGACCTACCCCTTCCCCCTCCCTTGTTTAAATGTTTGTTGTATACCGGTTAAATGTTCTATGTATACTGTTGAGTTACATTGTAAACCACCTTGATTTGAAGGATAAGGTGGTATAAAAATATGGTTAAATAAATAAACTTCCATACTGGACCAGAGCAAGGTCCATCAAGCACAGTATACTGTTTCCAACAGTGGCCAATCTAGGTTACAAAGTACCTGGCAGGTTCCCAAAAAGGCACCCAGTTTCAACAATGCTTGTCCCAGGGTAAGCAGTGGATGTCCTGTGTCCTCCTTAATAATGGTTTATGGACCTTTCTTCCAGGAACTTGTCCAAATATATTTTTTTAAACCCAGCTACACTAACAGCTTTCACTACATCCCCCAGTAACAAATTCCTGAGTTTGATTATGCATTGAGTACAAAAATATTTTCTCTTATTAGTCTTAAACGGGCAACGTTGTAGCTTCATTGCATGTCCCCTAGTCTTTCTACTTTTTGCTGGCATAAACAATCGATCTACGTTTACCCGTTCCACTCCGTTCATTAATTTATAGACTTCTATCATATCTCCCCTCAGTCGTCTCTTTTCCAGGTTAAAGAACCCTAATCTTTTTAGCCTCTTGATAGGAGTATCCTTCCATCCCCTTTACCATTTTGGTGGCTCTTCTCTGTACCTTTTCTATTAACGCTATATCCTTTTTAAGATATGGCGACCAGAATTGCACACAATATTCAAGGTGCGGTTGCACCATGGAACGATACAGAGGCATTATAATATCCTTTGTTTTAATCTCCATTCCTTTCCTTATGATACCTAGCATTCTATTTGCTCTCTTGGCCGCCGCTGCACACTGGGCCGAGGGTTTTAACATGTTATCCACGATGATGCCTAAATCTTTTTCTTCTGTCGTTAGCATACTGATATTTAGCTGTTTCTAATGAGCTGCTTGGTAACAGTAGGAATGGATGAAGCTTCTAAAATCATTTTGTGGCAGCAGGAAATTGGAAAGATGTGTTGAGAAATTCTAACCTGCGTATGCATCTTGCGAATGGACAAAAATGTGGAGAGGCCCATAGGAATTGCACATCCCCCCAATATGCTGCTATTGTAACATAGAACTCAGTAGAAGTGTTGAATTAGCTTAGATAAGCAGAACTGCAGAACTGAAAGATGGAAAAATACAGAAAAATATGTTTAAAAGTTACTGATAAGAAAAGTACATTTGCAAGGGATTTAATTGGGATTGCTGACAGATGAGTTGCAGAGCCCTGCTCCCCTACATGCACAAATTGGCTCTATGGCCTTGAGAGTGTGAAAGTAACAAGTTGATGAACTGGCCATTGTAATTGGGACTGGCAGGGGGGTGAGCAGGTGCCAGGTCCACTGAAGGAACATAATTGGATAAGCTTATCAGTACCGGCACCAATGGAAGGGGTATGGGAGGTACGGGAGAGTAACGGGACCAATGAAATGTTTTTCTATACCTAGAATGGAACAGAAGTCTATAAAAGTTGTTGTAATGCTAGAAAACTTTGCTCAGCCATTTTGAAATTGATTTGCTTGAGACTTGTGCACAAATAAATGATTTGGACCTTCTGAACAGACTCCTGGTATCATTGGTTTGTCTGCGCTTTGCTGCTACATATTCTTGGTGCATTGGCCGGGAAGTTGTGGAATCAAAGTGTATATAGGGCAATATACCACGACTTTCCGCCTCTATAGGCTTGGTCCTGCCGGGATCGCGCCCTTCCGACAAGGGCTGCTCCCTGGCGCCGCCGGTCCCTTGTATCGGAGGGAGCTGGTCGGACCTCGGTGGGTGCCGGGCCCGGCTGGAGTCAACGCCTCGAACCCGAGTGAGGGGAGTCCGAGGTCCAACTCATGCGCCTGCTTGGGAAGTTTGAGGACCGGATCCGGTGAGTATAGTTTTGATTTGGTGTCTAGACAGAAATAGAAAGAGCAGTACTGCCATTGGAACTTGGAATTTGGAATTTGTAATCTCGAGATATTGGGAATTGGTAAGAGAGCATGATCACCTCTCAAGGAAGGGCCGAGTAACCCCACATGGGAATTCGCCGGGTGAAACCCTCATCCTTTTGGTAATTGGGAAAAAGACTAGTCAGAATAGATAGAAACGAATGCATTCTGGGATACGTTGCTAGCATGATTGTGTGAACGAAGTGTGAATGAGAGGTCTGGCAGCACGGACCAAGTGAAGGCGGACCCCTGAGTAGCGCATTTCCTGACCGGGCGACCGTTCAGGTCGCAAAAAGGGGGAAGCGATTGTCGTCTTGTCTTGTTATTTGTACTCCTTATACGTTTCCAGGACCGTGAGGACCCCTTACCCACGGTCCGCCCTCCTTTTCCCTTTTGTCTGTTGCGCGCACACATCGAAATGGGAGGGGCGGGGTCTACTAGAAACACTCCATTAGAATGTATGATCGCACATTTTAAAGAGAGATATTCTGGAGATTATGGTATTAAAATGACAGCAGCCCGTTTGCAGATTTTGTGTACTAGGGAGTGGCCCGATCTAGACCCCACCTGGCCCCGAGAGGGAACGTTCAATGTAGAGATTATTCAGTTAGTACACCGTAGAGTGCGGATAGCGCACCCCGATCAGTACCCCTATATAGATTCCTGGTTAAGTATTTGTGAAGATCCGCCCCTCTGGGCGCAGCGCTGTTATGAGGAACAGTGCAGAATAATGTTAGCTAAGACAGATTCTAGACAGAAAACGGAACAGCCCAGAATGAAAGAGCAGGATAAGAAGTCCAGGAAGAAGCCCATCCTGGTAGATCCTGATTCCCCAGAAATAATTCCCAGACAGCCTCGAACCCCAGGTCCGATAAGAGTAGCCCGGCGTCCTGCCCCAGAGCCCCAGAGACAGCCGGAGCGGGACCCAACTCCTGACCCACCTCCCGGAGGGGAGAGAGAGGAATTAGCTGAAGAAGAGGATGTTATATAAAGCGAGTCAGAAGCAGAGGTAGAAGAGGGAGAAAATGAAAATGCCCAAAGCGAGGAAGATAGCGAACAAGTGATTGCCAGTGCCAGTGAGCCAGCAAAATGTACACCCAAAGTGAAACCCGCTGAGAAAAAGAAAGTGATTTCTGGAAAGATAGTTAAGAAAATAACCCTTAGATCCCACAAGACACCTACTGCCAAAATGTTGCCCTTACGACAAGTCCCGGGAGTGCCCGTAAAGAATGATAATGATGAGGTGGTAGCGGGACCCTTAACTTATGTGTATATCCCTTTCTCTACAACTGATTTGTTAAATTGGAGGTCGCATTATGCCTCCTATACTAGTAAGCCCCAGGAACTGACGGAATTAGTAACTACTATTATGGAAACCCACCAACCCACCTGGCCAGATTGCCGCCAGCTCCTGACCACCCTATTCACGACAGAGGAGCGAGCACGAATTAGAAAAGCAGCTATTGAGTGGATGGCAGATAACCCTGTAGCTCCGGGACCGGGGCGGGACAGAATCGATTATCGGGAAGCGGCCCAGAAAGAATTCCCGAATGAAGACCCCCATTGGGATCCAAATACAGATGAAGGATCCACAGCCCTAGCCCGTTTTCGCCAAGGCTTTTTACAAGGCCTGAAAAGGGGGGGCCAGAAAGCTATGAACCTTTCCAAAGTTGCAGGAGTTATCCAAGGTGTAGATGAAAGCCCAGCAGACTTTCACGAAAGATTAACTGAAGCATATAGAATGTACACCCCCTATGATCCCGAGGCACCAGGAAGTTTATGCATGGTGAATTCTGCTTTTGTAAACCAGTCTCAACCAGACATTAGACGTAAATTACAGAAGTTAGAAGGGTTTGCGGGCATGAATGCAACACAGTTATTGGAAGTCGCTCATAAAGTGTATGTGAATCGTGATAATGAAAGACAGAGAGAATGTGATAGAAAGATGAAGAAGAAAGCTGATTTTTTGGCTGCGGCCATAGTTGAACAGAAAAGGGGAGGTGTCCCTAGTCGACGGAGCAGAGGAAGAGGGCGGGGTCAAGGCGGAGGCCGGACCCAGAAGCTAGGCGTGAACCAATGCGCCTACTGTAGAGAAGAAGGACATTGGAGAAATACGTGCCCGCAACTCGAAGACGCCCAGCAAGATGACGACAGCAATCATCAGTGGCGAGAAGAAAGACGAGGCTATCCCCGAAACCGCGGAGGAGCCAATCGAGAACAATTCCAGCGAGAAAGAGGAGGAGGAGCCATTCAAGCATTGGCCACAACGATCCATGATGAAAATGACGTGGATTAGGACAGACCGGGCTCCAAGTTTGCTTTAGGTCTCCAGGAGCCTATGGTCGGAATACAAATAGGAGACCAAGTTATAGACTTTATGGTTGATACTGGAGCACAACATTCAGTAATAGACAAGAAGATAGCCCCATTTTCTACAAAAGCAGTCACCATTATAGGAGCAACTGGTGCCAAAGCTACAAAATCTTTTCTTCAGAATCGAATATGCAGTCTAGGAGGACAGCAAATAACTCATCAATTCCTTTACATGGGACGAGATATGTTAGCCAAACTCCAAGCACAAATATCTTTCTCTGAACAAGGAGAAATGCAAATGACAGTAAATCCCCAAGCCAAACCAGCAGGAATAATGCTGCTGACAGTTCCCCGAGAAGAAGAATGGAGGTACTACATTGATGACTCTATCCAAGATACTTATTTTGAACAAACTTTAAAGAACATTCATGCACCACCTGGAGTATGGGCAGAAGGCAGTCCCCCAGGCCTAGCCAAGCATATAGCTCCAGTAATTGTAACCCTCAAGCCTAGTGCTACACCAGTGCACGTCAAACAGTACCCTCTCCCAAGAGCTGCAATTGAAGGCATTCATCGTCACTTGCAAAGATTGCTCGAGTATGGCCTACTAAAAGTATGTCAATCTCCATGGAATACTCCACTTTTGCCAGTAAAGAAACCTGGGACGGATGATTACCGCCCAGTGCAAGATTTAAGAAGAGTAAATGATGCAGTTGAAACCATACATCCAGTTGTACCCAATCCTTACACTCTTCTAGGACTGATACCTGCTGAAGCTACCCATTTCACCGTACTGGATTTAAAAGATGCATTCTTTTGCATAAGATTAGCCCCTGTAAGTCAAATATTGTTTGCATTTGAATGGCAAGACCCCATCT
The DNA here is from genome assembly GCA_033557465.1 of Ichthyophis bannanicus. Lineage (NCBI taxonomy): Eukaryota > Metazoa > Chordata > Amphibia > Gymnophiona > Ichthyophiidae > Ichthyophis > Ichthyophis bannanicus. Next base: position 260,629,010 of record CM066044.1, read on the forward strand.
CTGGAAGAGGGGGCCAACTCACCTGGACAAGATTACCCCAAGGATTCAAGAACTCGCCTACCATCTTTAGCGCTGCACTAAATCAAGACCTTTCAAGTTATCCGGTGGCCCCGGGGAAGAGAGTGCTTCTCCAATACGTAGACGATCTGCTGATAGCTGCCATATCAGAAAATGAATGTATACTAGCCACCAAAGATCTCTTGCAGTTACTAGATGAAGCTGGATACAAAGTTTCCAGAGCAAAAGCACAGCTATGCCAAAAAGAAGTGAAATACTTGGGTTTTTGTATAACCCAAGGGAGCCGAAGATTGGGCAGAGAAAGAAAAGAAGCAGTATGTAGAATTCCAACTCCAACAACCAGAAAGCAAGTCAGAGCCTTTCTGGGAGCGGCAGGATATTGCCGAATCTGGATACCCAACTTTGCCCAAATCGCCAAACCACTGTATGAAGCCACAAAAGGAGAAGAGAAGTCGCCACTGGAGTGGGGACTTGAGCAGGATACAGCCTTCAAGAAGTTAAAGGAAGAATTGATGTCATCACCAGCACTTGGACTACCAGATGTCCACAAGCCTTTCCACTTGTTTGTACATGAAGCACAGGGAAACGCCCTAGGCATGTTGACTCAGAAGTTGGGAAATTGGGAGCGACCTGTAGCATACCTATCGAAACAATTGGACCCTGTGGCCAAAGGATGGCCACCATGCCTGAGAGCAGTTGCAGCTACAGCACTATTAGTGAGCGAAGCAGACAAGCTCACACTAGGACAGAATATACGAGTCACTGTGCCACATGCAGTCCTTGCCCTCATGGAACAGAAAGCAAATTATTGGCTCACCAATTCCCGAATGTTGAAGTACCAGAGCATGTTATGTGAAAACCCACAGATACAACTAGAAGTGAGTCATGCCTTGAATCCAGCCACCTTGATACCCATCAGTGAAGAACTCCCAGAACATGACTGTATCGAAGTTATGGAGACTGTGTTCTCCAGTCGGCCTGACTTGACAGATGTGCCCATAGACAATCCTGACCAAATCTATTATGTTGATGGGAGCAGTCTCATTCTCGATGGACGACGCTGTGCCGGATATGCAGTCGTCACTCAACACGAAGTAGTTGAATCATCAGCTCTAGCCTCAGGCACATCAGCCCAGAAAGCCGAATTAATAGCACTTACCAGAGCATTATTGTTAGGAGAAAAACTCGTGCTAAATGTATATACAGATTCCAAATATGCCTTCACTACCTTGCATGCCCATGGAGCTCTCTATAAAGAAAGAGGACTCATCACATCCGGAGGAAAATCAGTCAAGTATGGTCCCGAGATATTGATGTTACTTGATGCAGTTTGGGCCCCAACACGTGTAGCTGTCATGCATTGCCGAGGACATCAAGCAGGAAAAGGAGAAGTTGCCTGAGGAAATAGATTCGCAGATGTCTCAGCACGACAAGCAGCAATGACAGGACAGATTATACCACAAGCTATGCCAATGCAAGCAGCATTGTTTCCAGTACCTCTGAATTTATGGACACCACGATATACCACCAAAGAATTAGATTACTACTGTAACAAAGAAGATGGAGTGCTAAAAGATGGATGGATTGAGCTGCCACCAGAAGAGGGCAGTCAACCCCCTGGACGAATAGTAATTCCTGAACTGTTAGGACCATCGTTTGTCAAAGCTTTCCACGAAGCCACCCACTATGGAAAAAGTGCTATGGAAAAAGCACTTAGACCACATTTTTACATCCCTCTATTGACAACCATATCAGCCTCAGTAGCACGTCAATGTCTAACCTGTGCCAAAAATAATGCCAAGCAAGGCCTTATAACGGCACCCCGAGTTCAGTCAGGAGGTGTAACCCCCATGCACAACCTCCAAGTTGATTTTACCGAAATGCCAAAAGCCAATGGATACCATTACCTTTTAGTGTTAGTTTGTACTTTCTCTGGGTGGGTAGAAGCCTTCCCAACCAGAACTGAGAAAGCCCGAGAAGTTACCAAAGTTTTAATGAGAGAGATTGTCCCTAGATTTGGAATTCCAGCAGTAATAGGATCAGACAATGGACCCTCATTTGTCTCCCAAGTTACTCAACAGTTAGCTAAAGCTTTGCAGATACAATGGAAACTCCACACTGCATACAGACCCCAGAGTTCAGGGAAAGTTGAGCGAATGAATCGTACCCTAAAAGCCCAAATGTCCAAACTTTGTCAGGAGACACACTTGAAGTGGCCCCAAGTGCTCCCCATAGCTTTACTCAGAATACGCTCAGCTCCTGTAAAATCAACAGGATTTTCCCCTTTTGAAGTTTTGTATGGTAAACCCCCACCAATAGTGAGGGAATTAAAGGAAGTCTAGCCCAAATTGGTTCAGAAATAACCAGGCAAGAACTCCTAGCTCTTAGTTTTGTTCTGCAGACTCTCCATACGTGGATGCAAGACCAGTTGCCTATCAACTTGACGGAACCCTTGCATCCCTATCAGCCTGGTACCTCGGTGTGGATCAAAGATTGGAAGAAGACACCGTTGGAACCCCATTGGAAGGGACCGTATACCGTCATCCTGTCTACCCCAACTGCAGTAAAGGTAGCTGAGATCGACGCCTGGATCCACCACAGCAGAGTCAAGCCCGCCGCTGATCCTGAACCTGAGCAGTGGACAGCAGAACAGCATCTGGATGCACCCTTGCGAGTTACTCTGAGACGGCAACCAGCAAAGTAGACACTTTATCACAGTGCCTTGCAGCAGCCAAGTCTTTCGAAGAGGATTGCTGTTTTCCATGCAGCAACAGTTCTGTTTCAACGAACCCAATCTGCGTGCGATTTTGCACACTACTTTGATACTATATTGAACCATACTTCAAAACCAACTGAATTGCTAAGTTGGTTGAGGTGTGATGGACAACTTGAGGATCTTCAATCAACACTCAGCACCCGTTAAATTGCTTCATTAGCAAACGGGACGAAGAATAAAAGACCATCGTGATCAAGATCAGCAAGCTGAGAATTCAGAAGAACTCCAATCAACATCAACATGCATCTTTACTTTTGCTTTGCCTTGGTTGCCTTATTTGGAGGTTTTGAACTGACTTATGCTTTACCTCCATGCACTGCCTGCATTACTTCTACTCGAACTGGATTGAAAGTAACTCAGACTTTGATTTACCATTCTTACTATACTTGCAAGGGAAAAGTGACTCGGTGTATCTATAACACCACTGAACTAAATGTTTGCACTCATGGCAAAATTAGAGCATGCTATAATCCGCATCAGAATCCATCCTATTACACGTTGGAAATACGATGGAAGGATGCAGATGGACCTATAATAGCTGCTACACCACCACTTAAGGACATTACTAAACCTGCTGTTTTGAATTTTGATGCATGTAATGTCATTAACAGAGATAGTTATTCCACCTGTGGTACGTGGGAGAAAGCGTATCGAAATGACCATAAGTACATGTGTCCGGAAGGTGCCACAGGGTGGTGGAAGTGTACAGGTAAAACGGGATCAGGCTATAGTACTGCACCAGCGGCAGATTACTATTGCCCGTATTGGGGATGTGTTTTTTATGCTACCTGGAATAATGGTATAGTTGATGGAAGATAGATAAACGAATGGCTACTTTAACCAAGCCAACCACAAATGATAAATGTCAGAAAGATGCTTGTAACCCCTTACACTTACGTATACACAATCCCCATGCATGGAAACAAGGATACAAGTTTGGTTTGCGTATTGCTGGAGGGGCAGTAGATCCAGGAACCATTGTGTATATTAGATTGAATACCCAGGCCCACAAGTCATCTAAATATCATATCCATAATACCTTCTATGAAGCCATGCATGTAAATAAGTTTGAGATCCCTCATCCCTCACAGAATTTATTTTTAGAATTAGCCGGAGCAGTAGTATCTAGTCTTAAGATTTCAGATTGCTATTTCTGTGGCGGAACCCAAATGGGAGACCAGTGGCCATGGGAAGCCCAAGAATTGAATTATTCTATGATTTACAATCAGACTGAATTACACAAGACTACCAGTGAATGGGTGTTAGCGCACTCAATCGTTGGATGTCTTTGCTATGCCAGAACTGGACCCCAGTTCACCCAAAAGGTAGGACAGCTGGTCTGTCTTAGCCAGAAGTACTATAATGCCACGACCAAAAAGACGGCATGGTGGTCAGGAATCAGACATCCTGAACCTCCTAACCCATTAGCCAGATTTCCTGAACTTGCTGGTTTATGGACTAATCTTGCCAAAGTCCAAGCCTGGCAAGCCTCGCCTGGCCTATATTGGATCTGTGGAAACCGAGCATATGCACAACTCCCGCCACACTGGGGAGGAGCATGTGTCTTAGGAACCATCAGACCTTCTTTCTTTCTTTTAAACACTGAACATGGAGAACAATTAGGATACCCTGTTTACACTACCCACCGACACAAAAGAGCATTAAGACAGAAAAGAGAAGCCTTACAAATAGGCAAGTGGGAGAAGTGGCAAGGTGATGATTGGCCACCAGAAAGAATCATTGAGTATTATGGGCCTGCCACTTGGAATGATGATGGCATGTATGGTTATCGAACCCCAATCTACATGATTAATCGTATTATTCGCTTACAAACAGTAGTTGAAATAATAACTAATGAAACTAGTCATGCACTTACACTTTTAGCTAGACAAAGTACTCAGATGTGCACTGCTATATATCAGAACCGCTTAGCACTTGATTATTTGTTAGCAGCTGAAGGAGGAGTATGTGGTAAATTGAATTTAACCAATTGCTGTTTAAAGATAGATGATAAGGGTCAAGTAGTTGAAGAAATTGCTAAAGATATGCAAAGACATGCTTATGTGCCAGTACAAACTTGGCACTCATTGAAATTCCCTAACTGGTTTGCTAACCTCTTTTCATGGGTGGGAGGATTTAAAACTTTCATTGTATTGGTACTAATTCTTGTTGTTGTTGTTTTCTTATTACCATGTTTAATCCCATGTTGTATGCGTTCTATTCATAACACTATTGATAGCACAGTAGAGCGAAAGACCGCCACTAAAATAATGGCCCTATATCGAGCCAGTCCTAGTCGAAATCCTTCGATCATGATGTGATTCTTCTAAAGGTGATTTAATTCTCACACCTTATTAAGTAATAGGGTGAGATTAATCAAAGGGGGGAATGTGGCAGGTGCAGGCCTGTGATCCACAGTGTCTGACATAAGCAAGCAGGCCTAACTAGCTTGACCTGTAAATGAAGCATGTGGAGAGGCCCATAGGAATTTCATATCCCCCAATATGCTGCTATTGTAAGATAGAACTCAGTAGAAGTGTTGAATTAGCTTAGATAAGCAGAACTGCAGAACTGAAAGATGGAAAAATACAGAAAAATATGTTTAAAAGTTACTGATAAGAAAAGTACATTTGCAAGGGATTTAATTGGGATTGCTGACAGATGAGTTGCAGAGCCCTGCTCCCCTACATGCACAAATTGGCTCTATGGCCTTGAGAGTGTGAAAGTAACAAGTTGATGAACTGGCCATTGTAATTGGGACTGGCAGGGGGGTGAGCAGGTGCCAGGCCCACTGAAGGAACATAATTGGATAAGCTTATCAGTACCGGCACCAATGGAAGGGGTACGGGAGGTACGGGAGAGTAACGGGACCAATGAAATGTTTTTCTATACCTAGAATGGAACAGAAGTCTATAAAAGTTGTTGTAATGCTAGAAAACTTTGCTCAGCCATTTTGAAATTGATTTGCTTGAGACTTGTGCACAAATAAATGATTTGGACCTTCTGAACAGACTCCTGGTATCATTGGTTTGTCTGCGCTTTTCTGCTACAATTTCCTACCTGCCTAAACCTGTTGGTGCTGCTGCTTTAAGTTTCTTGTTTAACATTCAGTGCCATAATAGCACCTAAGCACTGATAATTACTCTGTAGGTCACAGACAGGAATGTATCATACCTGATATCAATGTCACTGGTAGTGTAACGTTCTTGTTTAAAACGCTGTGTGCCAGCACGAACATGTACTGTGTATGCTGCCCTACAGGCACTGTCAGCTGACTGATGATGTTATAAAGCCCTTGGCTGTCTGGCATCTGGGTGGTATTGTTTGGTACTATGACATCATTTCCTGTCTGGTTTATCCACCACACCTTGGCTTCTGGGTATCCGCCTCCTGTCACAACCTTGAGAGTGACTGAACTCTGCTTTTGACCCCAGATGGCAATGGTCAGTTGGGGGTCCCTGTAGGATGCTGAAAGACAAGATGAGAAAATATACTGATTATTATAGGAGGATGTTAGGAAGCATCGAGAGAGGCTGTCAATTGGGTATTACTTTAATAAATAATAATCTATATACTGTTCTTATTTTGACATTTATTTGGCATTTGTATCCAGGGTGCCTTCCTAGATGCTTCATGTACAGAAATCCTAGAGGGTCAGTAAGATATGGAGTGAGGCAATGTAAACCACAGAAGACAATGGGAGGTCTTAATGTTACCGGCGCTAGTTGCAGCATTAATGTGAAGAATGCCATATAAGGTAGTGGGTGGTCCGGAGGGAAGGTTGCAATGAATCGGTATCGTGCGATAGTGGGCGCCATGGCATGTCAACGTGCATTAACCCTAAGTTCATGCCAGTGCAGTGTTAGAAGCTATAAAGATGTAGCCCACTGGGTACTGCAATGACTGTGGAAGCAGAGGTCGTGGGTTCGATTCCGCAGTGGTGTTATATAAGAAGGCTGTCTGAGGCATTTTCTTTCAATTTAAATCAGTGCTGCCAGCAAAAACACCCTCACAGTGCCGTAACCTCAGGTGCCGCATAAGGCGCCCTATAAGGCACTCCATAGGGCACATTATAAAGTGCCCTGTCTGCCAAGGCATCTTATATGTGCCCTATAGGGCGCTTTGTAGGGCACCTTATGAGGCACCTTAGGCTATGGCACTGTGAGGGTGTTTCTGCTGGCAGCACTGATTTTAAATTAAAAGGAAAAGCCTCAGACAGCCTTCTTACATAACCCCACTGTGGGATCAAACCCATGACCTCTGCCTTCACAGTCATTGAAGTAACCACTGGGCTACATTGCTATAGCGTCTAACACACTGCTGGCTGGCTACAGAATGACTGCAGGTCACCGCACAAACTGCTGTGGTTACCAGGATAGGGTAAACCCACCCGTACCCATGATGCACTGCACATGCAGATCAGCAATGTATCTGATCACAAGATGGGGTATGCGCCTCTATAGCACCCCGGCCTGGTAGGGGGAACTGACCGTGTGTGTTACTGGCACAGAGTAGCTACAGACCGTGACATTGTGCGGTTCCTGTGCTCACCCTGAGGGTGAGGTGGGGCACCCAGCACCAGGTCTGCAACACCTGGCTTGGCTCAGATAGGCTGTGCTGCAGGTCCCTATCAGTGCCAGTATGTGATAGGTAGTCCTTGCAGACAAACCTAGGATATACCTGTGTCCATCTGTGTTTCCCAGTCATGTCTAGCCCTTGTGGACTATGGTGCACCCAGAATAGTGCATATCCTGTGTGGGTACCATGGTCACATGTTATAAAAGAAGGGTGGTGTTTGGACCCAAAAGCGGATTATGTAGCACCACCCAACCCGCCCTCTGTGGGTCAGGGTGGGGGACAGGATCTCCCATCAACAGATCCACATTCTAAATCTCTGCAATGATGGCAGTAGAGGGGACCATCAACCCCCGTCCTGCTGGGGAACAGGCACCCTACAGGGCAGTCAATGAAGATCTGTACGCATCACAAAGGGCACTGGTAGACAGACAGTAGGCCTGGAAAAGCTCAGCTGCCCCCCACCACTATCTGACATTCACCAGCAGAGGGCACAGTCAGTCTCCACCCACTGCACCCTGCAAGGTGCTCCAGCCATACACATGCTAACTGCAGACAGTCTGCTAGCTAGTACATAGTGCATGTTCCTGGAGGAACTGTGTGCACCCAAAAATGGGATGTGAGCACACACACCAAGCAGGTATGTCAGTGATTGGGCCCCAGAAAAGGGAACTCAGATATCACTTGAGAGAAATACTGTATAGCACTATGGGGGAACCTAGCATGCCATGGTCACTGCTCAGTCAGGGTGAGAGTAACCTCCCAGCATGACATGCTGTGGCCACACTGTCCATGCAGGTGGTGGTCGGGCACTACAATGTCCCAGCCATTGCCCAATGCCCTGTGCAGATGCATCCTGCCCAGGTCGCCCTGTCTGGGACATACCCACAGTACCTTGCTCCTCATTATGCACATTGGCAGGCTAACACTGGAAACAGTGCAAGCATTGTGGGCTCCTTAAGGTGTAGACAGCCACAAAGCACTGGATAGACATACACACACTCCCACACCTATTTCAGCATTGTGCAAATATAGAGGTGGTTGGCAGCCCTGGCCGCCACACCAGTCCTGGGCACAGTGCAGGCATTGCTATGGTACTCAATACTGTTAGGGTCACTCCCCGGGGTGGTAAACACTGTCAGAAACAAAAACTGAAACACACTCCACAGATATCAGAAAGGTTGCTATGATGAATCTCTGCCAACAAATTAGTAACATAGTAACATAGTAAATGACGGCAGATAAAGACCAGCATGGGCCATCCAGTCTGCCCAGCAATACGGCAAGAGTAGGTACACCTGTCGCTCTGTGCAGGCCACCCCTCCCCATGTCTTTGTTTAGGGTTTGACCCACCACTCCATGTAGGACACCCCTATTTGTTGAGAAGTTAGATGGTTCAGTTTATTTTGTTTTTATCCTGTTGCTGTAAAGCAGCGGTTCTCAACCTTTTTTGTACCGTGACCCCTTTTACCATTGGTCAACTTGTGGTGACCCCCAAAGATAAAATCAAATACGTCTCTCTTCCTTTACCGTTAACGCATTGTTGCTGTAATCATTTGTTGAATTATTAATATATTATAGGCCTTTGCAATATGTTTTTATTTTATAAAATTTACTCATTTAAATCACAATAATTAATCACAATAACAAGTAACAATATTTGATTTTAAAATTATGATGATTTTGTAGTGAAATCACTAATATGAAATAAAATTATTTTTTCTACCTTTGTTGTCTGACCAATTTATTCTCTGATCATGCTGGTCCCGATCTGAGGCTTCTGCTTTCCTGTCTTCTCTTAGCTCTCTTTCTGTGGTCTATGGTCCATCTGCCATTTCTTATCTCTTTCATTTTCTTCACTTCTTTCCATCAGCCTATTTCCAGTCCCAGTAACCCTCCCCAGTATCAGCCCCTTTCCAGTCCTCACTCTCAGTACCTTCCAATGTCAACTTGCATTCCCATGACTGCCACTGGTGTCCATTCCCTTCCAGTCCCCCTCCTTCCCCACTGACCAGTCCCTTCTAGTACAAATACCATGGCAGCCCCTCTCAGATCCACTCCCTTCCAGTTCCGTTCTCCCATCCCCTCGTATCAGCCCATTTGTAGCCTTAGCCCCCAGTTTTCTTCCAGGGCCAGCAGCTCTATCCTCCCCTCCCCACAATCAGCTCGCTTCCAGTGCTAGTCCCCCCTCAACCCCATTACCAGTGCTAGCCTCCCCTAATCAGCCCAATACCAGTCCTACCCCCCATCAGCTCATTACCAGTCCTAGCCTCCCTTAATCAGCTCATTTCCAGTGCTGGTCCCTCCTCAACCCCATTACCAGTGCTAGCCTCCCCTAATCATCTCATTTCCAGTGCTAGTCCCTCCTCAACCCCATTACCAGTGCTAGGCCCCCCTAATCAGCCCATTACCAGTCCTAGCCTCCCCGATCAGCTCATTTCCAATGCTAGCCCCCCATCAGTCCATTACCAATCCTACCCCTCTATCAGCACATTACCAGTCCCAACCCCTCCTTAATAAGTCCATTCCCAGTCCTAACCTTCCCTAATCAACCCATTACCAGTCCTAACCCCCCCCATCTGTCCATTATAATCCTAACCCGCACTGTCTCTCCCCTCTGTCCAGCATTTATCCCCCGTCTGTCCAGTACGTCTCCCTGTCTCTTCCCTTTGTCCATGTCAGCCCCCCTCCCTCCCTCCATCCATGTCAGCCCCGCCTCCCTCCATCCATCCCTCCATGTCAGTCCCCCCTCTGTCCATGTCAGTCCTCCCCTCCCTCCCTCCATCCATGTCAGCCCCCCCTCTCTCCATTTCAGCCCCCCTCCTTCCCTCCATCAGTCCTCCCCTCCCTCCCTCCATCCATGTCAGCCCCCTCTCTTCCACCCATGTCAGCCCCCCTCGCCCCATGTCAGCCTCCTTCTGCAGCCGCGGCTCCCTGTCTCTTAGGGAATCGCGGCTATGCCTGTAAAACCGTTGGAGCCTTTCTGTCTCTAAACGACCTCCGTGCAGCATTGTCCCACCTCCAAAGGAAGTGGCAAACAACTTCCTTTGGAGGCGGGACAATGCTGCACGGAGCCCATCGAGAGGCAGGAAGGCTCCGCAAGAGTTTTACAGGCATAGCCGCGGTTCCCTAAGAGGCAGGGAGCTGCGGCTGCAGAAGATTGGAGTCTGAGTTTGCCGATGCCTAGAAGCAAACTCGGCAGCAGCAGCAACTTGTGCACTTTTTTTTTTAAAACGGCGGAGTGAGGCGACCTCCCGCTAAATCCTGTGGCGACCCCCGTGGGGGTCGCAACCCACAGGTTGAGAACCGCTGCTGTAAAGGGATCCGCTGTGCTTGTCCCATGCTGTTTTGAATTCCGTCACTGTGTTTGCCCCCACCACTCCCATCGGGAGAGCATTCCAAGCATCCACAACCCTTTCAGTGAAAAAATATTTCCTGACATTGCCTTTCAGTTTTCCACCTTGCAGCTTCATGTTATGCCCTCTAGTTTTGCAGCTTCCCCGTCTTTGGAAGAGGTTTGTTTGTTCATTGTTCCTCTTTAAGTATTTAAAGGTCTGAATCATATCTCCCCTATCCCTCCTCTCCTTCAAAGTGTACATATTTAGGTCTTCAAGTCTCTTCTCATAAGGTTTCTTATGCAGGCTCCAAATCATTTTGGTCGCCTTCCTCTGAACAGTTTCCAGTCTTTTTACATCTTTTGCAAGATATGGTCTCCAAAACTGAACACAGTATTCCAAGTGAGGCCTCACCAGCGACCTGTACAGTGGCATAAGTACCTCTTCCTTTCTGTTGGTAATCCCTCTTTGTATGCAGCCCAACATCCTCCTGGCTTTTGCCACCGCCTTGTCGCACTGTTTTGCCACCTTGAGATCATCAGAGATAACCACACCAAGATCTTTCTCCTGAACCATGCACACCAACTTCTCGCCCCCTATTGCGTACATTTCCCTTGGATTTCTGCTACCTAAGTGGCACTGCACTTTTTTGCATTAAATCGTAATTGCCAAACATTAGACCATTCTCCAGGACCAAGCAGGAAGTCAGTCCTCACATATGGGTATCATCAACACCGATGAAGCCCCAGCGGAGCATTTCCCCAGCTTTCCATGAAAGCCTTTGGGAATGCAGGCACGCATGCGCGGTTCCCTTCCCGCCTAAAGATGCCATCTTACCTCAGTCTCTCTTTTTCCGAGAAGCCCACCGGACGTGTGTCCTGTCATCCCGGATAAAAGTTTGATTTTTTTCGGCGATTTTCGCTATTTTTTCTTCCCGGTTCAACGCCGGTTCCCCTCCCGCCGGGTTCGGTACACCGGTATCGAGCCCGATTCTTCTTTTTCGGTTTTTGCCCTTCGTGGCTGGCGTTCGCGCCCTTTTTTGATTTTTCCCTGGAAGGCCGGTCCTTTGACCTCACGGGGACTCTTTTTTTTCCCCGATGGCTTCCAGCGGTTTCAAAAAGTGTGATCAGTGTAAGAAGTTGATGTCTCTCACCGACACACGACTGCTGCCTTTGGTGCCTCGGTCCGGATCAGGACCCTAAGACGTGTGGACCATGTGGGAAGATGTCGTACAAGGCACTGCGAAGTCGCCAACAGCAGAAAGAAAGGCTTTTCTCGGACTCAGCCTCCGGCCAGGCCCGGAACTCGTCTGAGGCCTCGACATCTCGGGATTCGGATCCCGAGCACCGTCGAAGCTCCTCGGACAGGGGGTCCCCCGACCGGGAATGCAAGAGGAAGAAGCGGCTCGTGAGGGCGGTGTCGGAAGAGGTCCCTGGCTCCTCGAGGGCCAGCTCTAAGACCCCCGACCATTGCCCCGGGCCCTTGGAACAAGAGAAGCCTGCCAAAGTTCCTCACGTGGAGCCGGAGTCTGCTGGACACGTAAGCCCTGTGGTCCTCGAGGACTCTCCTCCCAGAGAGCCGATGTCGGGCCCGGCGCCACCGGGGCCCGAGTCGGTGGCTGCTGCATCTCCCGAGCTGAGTCTCAGGATGACAGCCTTGGAGAGCAGACTGTCTGCCTTCATGGAGCAGCAGCGGGCACTGATGGGCCAGCCTGTCTGGCGCATCTGCCCTGACCACCGGGACATCGACATCGAAGTCGACCCTGGAGACCGAGCCGATACTCGAGTCCATCATGGCTTGAAGTCGACCTCAGTCGCGGTCTCCCTCGACCTCCCGTTCGGGACTGAGGGCGTCAACGCCGGTGCCTCCGGTGTTGGGGCAGGAGCTCCAGGGCCCCGTGGGGTCGGATCCTGACTCCTCGTTGGACGAGTCCGCCTGGGAGACGGAGGATGAGGAGTCCCCCGACACATTCAAGACTCGGTGCGTCCCCTCGGACTCACCGCAGTCTGAGCCCCGGAGTAGATCCCCTCCGGAGGACACCCAGTTCTCGGAGTTTGTCTGGGATATGGCCACCGCGTTGGCTATTCCGGCGGACCCCGAGGAAGAGCCTCGAGCTGAAGAGCTCGAGGCCCTACAGTACAACTCTCCTCCGAAGGAGGCCTTTACTGTCCCGGTTCCTCCGATGCTGGAACGGCTCCTCTTCCGGATGTGGGAGGCACTGGCCTCGGCGCCGGTTCTCAGCAAGCGAGTCGATTCGATTTATCGACTCCGGAAGAGCCCTGGCTTTCAGAAGGCGCAGCTACCACACCTTTCCATGGTGGTGGAATCGGCCATGCATCGTCTGAAAAGCCAGAAGATGCACTCCACGGTGCCCCCCAGCAGGAAGGCCCGGAACCTCGATGGTGTGGGTAGAAAGTGCTTCCAGGGCTCAATACTTGCTTGCTGTGTCCAGTCTTACCAGCTGTACATGGGCATGTACTTGCGAGACCTGGCCAAGGAGTTGGCCGGGTTCTCTGCTGGTCTCTCCGGGGAGCCCTTGCAGAGATTCAAGTCCTTGTCCTCGGGGATTCGGGAATGCTCAAAAGTTTATGTCCCGCGCCGCCTACGATGGCTTCGAGGCTTCGGCCCGAGTTGCGGCCACCAGCATCGCGGCTCGACGCCAGGCATGGCTGCAGTCATCGGACCTCGAGCCATGGGTTCAGGACAAGTTGGTCGATGTCCCTTGCCGAGGTGAAAACCTTTTTGGCAAGCCCATGGCCGAGAAGGCCGCACAGCTCGAGACTGAACACCTTACAAGGACAAGGCTGTCTAGGAAGACCTTTGCCCTTCTCACAAGAAGAAGGCCTTGGGTAAGAAGTCCTTTTACCCGAGGAAGGGCACTGCCTACAAACAGTATCAGGCTGCCCAAGCTGCACCCCAGGGTCAGCAAGCCAAGGGGTAGGGTAATGGGCCCCATAGGCAGAGGACCCCCAAGCCTCCGACCCCTGCTCCCACTCCGCAGGGTGGGTTTTTTTGACTCCTTGAGTGTAGCCTCTCAGTCCCTGCTCTCTCAACCCTGCACAGGAGGTCGCCTCGCCCTCTTTGCCCACCAGTGGCCCCACATCACTGGAGACAGTTGGGTGTTGAACATAGTCTACAGGGGCTATGCACTGCATTTTCACCAACTGCCTCAGCCATACTTTCCAGGGGAACCTCCCAGGCCTCCCCTGCACACAGACCTTCTCCTTCAAGAGCTTCAAGGTCTGTTGGTGGAAAGGGCGGTGGAACCTGTGCCTCCCCACTTGCAAGGTCACGGATTCTACTCCAGGTATTTCCTGGTGCCCAAAAGAACCGGTGGCCTTCGACCTATTCTGGACCTCAGGAACCTCAACAAGTTCCTAGAGAAAGAAAAATTCAAGATGCTTACTCTTGGAACACTTCTGCCCTACCTCCAGCAGGGAGATTGGCTATGCTCCTTAGATCTAAAGGATGCGTACACTCACATCCTCATTCATTCAGACCACAGAAAGTACCTCAGGTTCATTGTGGGAGGAAACCATTACCAGTACAGAGTACTGCCTTTTGGCCTCACCTCCGCTCCCAGGGTCTTTACCAAATGCCTGGCAGTGGTGGTGGCCTACCTGAGAAATCAGGGAATCTTTGTCTTCTCCTATCTGGATGACTGGCTCATCAGGGGTCAGACGTGCCAGGAGGCCAGACAAGCCACCTTCACAACTATTGCTCTTCAACGCCTGGGGATTGTAATAAACTTCGCAAAGTCCACTTTGCTCCCTTCCCAGAACTTGGAGTTCATAGGAGCAAGGCTGGACTCTCTGCTGGCAACGGCTTTCTTGCCAGAAGACAGAGCACAAAGATTGATAGCCTTGTCAAACCAGTTTCTCAGCAGGTCACTAGTCTCCGCCAGACTCTGCCTGAGGCTTCTAGGCCACATGGCTTCGACAGTACATGTGACCCCCAATGCCAGGCTCCATATGAGGCCTGCACAGTGGTGCCTTCGGACTCAGTGGTCACAGGCCACGGGCAGCCTCAGGGACAGGATAAGGGTGTCCAGACAATTTCTGAACTCCCTCAGCTGGTGGTTGCACCCACCCAATCTACTAAAAGGAGTGCCTTTTCAAATTCCTGAGTACACAGTGCTACTGACCACAGACGCCTCCCTGCAGGGCTGGGGAGCTCATTGTCTGAACAGGTGCACCCAGGGCCTGTAGTCTCCTTGGGAGGCTGCACAGCAGATCAATCTCCTAGAACTCAGAGCTATTCGATTAGCACTCAAAGCTTTCTCTCCTACCCTGGCTCATCAATCTGTCCTGGTTCAGACAGACAACCAAGTAGCCATGTTTTATGTGAACAAACAGGGCGGGATTGGGTCCAGACTCCTCTGTCGGGAGGCTCAGGACCTTTGTTCATTTGCCCTCAAGCACAACATGCTCCTCAAGGCTGTGTACCTTCCAGGCCAGGACAACTACCTGGCCGACAGGTTGAGCAGCATTCTACAGCCCCACGAATGGCAGCTGCATCCTTTAGTAGTTCAGAAGATATTCCTAAAATGGGGTCTCCCTTTTGATAGATCTCTTTGCCAGTCCACTGAACAAGCAACTGCCAAAGTTCTGCTCCAGGCAACCGCATCCTCTGCGGATAGCAGCGGATGCTTTTCTGATTCCCTGGTCTCAGGGCCTCCTGTATGCGTTTCCTCCCACGCCCTTGGTGGCCCAAACTCTCTTCAAGATTCTTCAGGACAAGACCTCGGTCCTGCTGGTAGCTCCCAGGTGGCCGAGACAGCCTTGGTTTCCACTTCTGCTTCAACTGGCGGTGGATCCCCCACTGCCTCTGGGGTTGCAACCTGACCTTCTCTCACAGGAGCAGGGTTCCCTTCTGCACCCCAATCTCAGAGTTCTCAATTTGATGGCCTGTAGGCTGCAAGGGTAGTTTTGGCTCCCTGGGGCCTACCTCAGGAAGTTGAGGAGGTTGTCCTAGCCTCTAGGAAACAGTCCACTAGGAAAACCTATGCTCTCAAATGGAAAAGGTTTTCTGTGTGGTGTCAGTTACGTACAGAGGATCCTTTCTCCTGTATTGTGCCAGTAGTGCTTCAGTACTTACTGCACTTGTCCAATCAGGGACTTAAGTCCAATTCTGTTCGGGTCCACCTCTCAGCTCTAGCAGCTCACCACTCATTGGTGGAAGGACATTCTCTGTCAGTTCACTCCTTGGTGTCCCGCTTTCTCAGGGGCTTGCTTTTGCTCAAGCCTCCAATCCATCCTTCTGCTCCTGAGTGGGAGTTGAATGTGGTCTTGCAGCAGCTGACTCGCCCACCCTTTGAGCCAATGGCTACTTGCCCTCTGCGCTTCCTGTCCTGGCAGACACTATTCTTGGTAGCCCTTACCTCGGCTAGGCGAGTGAGTGAGCTTCAGGCCCTGGTCTGTGATAGGCCTTACACTCGCTTTTATAGGAACAGGGTAGTCCTTAGGACTCATCCAAAGTTCCTTCCAAAAGTTGTCTCCTCCTTCCACCTTAACCAAGAGGTGGTTCTTCCAACATTCTTCCCTAGGCCTCATGCAAGCCAGGCTGAAGCAGTCCTGCATACCTTGGACTGTAGGAGGGCCTTATCCTTCTACTTTGGCCATACGCAAGGACATAGAAAGGCTACTCAGCTCTTCATCTCTTTTGACCCTAATAAGTTGGGGTTGGCTGTGTCCAAGCGTACCTTGTCCATCTGGGTGGCTGACTGTATCACCTGGGCTTACAAGGCGGCTGACCTTCCTTTGCAGGGTCGGGTCACGGCCCATCGTGTCAGGGCAATGGCTGCCTCGGTGGCTCATCTCCGCTCTGTGCCTTTGGTAGACATCTGCAGGGCTGCAACTTGGTCTTTAAGCCAGACTTTTGCGGCCCATTACTGTCTGGAGAGGGAGCCTTGTAGGGACAGTGCTTTTGGCCAAGCAGTACTCCGGAATCTCTTTGAGGTTTAGGCAACTCCTGCCCTCTGTTGGGCTACCGGTGGAGGTTGTGTCCGTGAAAAGCCTTTCTTTGATGCTGGAAGTAGAGGGAGTTCTCTTGTTCAGCCTGGGTTCCTCGGTAGCCCAGAGCTGGGGAGTCACCCATATGTGAGGACTGACTTCCTGCTTGGTCCTGGAGAAAGAGTAGCTACTCACCTGTAACAGGTGTTCTCCAGGAGCAGCAGGAATCAGTCCTCACAACCCTCCCTCCTCCCCTGGGAGTTGCAGTTGTACATAGTTTATTTTTCATTTTTGTGTGCTATTCTTAGCTATGTCATTTGACTGAGGTAAGATGGCACCTTTAGGCGGGAAGGGAACTGCGCATGCGTGCCTGCATTCCCAAAAGCTTTCATGGAAAGCTGGGGAAATGCTCCGCTGGGGCTTCATTGGCGTCGATGACACCCATATGTGAGGACTGATTCCTGCTGCTCCTGGAGAACACCTGTTACAGGTGAGTAACTACTCTTTCTTCCAGCTTTTGTAGATCTTTCCTCATGTTATCCACTCCCTCAGGGGAGTCCACTCTGTTGCAAATTTTTGTGTCATCTGCAAAAAGACAGACTTTTTTCCATTCAGTCCTTCAGCAATATCACTCACAAATACATTGAACAGCGCCGGGCCCAGGACTGAACCCTGGGGCACCCCGCTAATCACCTTCCTTTCATCCGAGTGAGCTCCAATGTACCATCACCTTCTGTTGTCTGTCAGTCAACCAATTTCTAATCCAGTTTACCATCTTGGGACCCATCCCCAAGCCACTGAGTTTATTGACAAGCCTCCTATGATGAATAGTATCAAAGGCTTTGCTGAAATCCAGGTAGATGACATCCATCGCATGCCCCTGGTCTAGTTCCTTGATCACCCAGTCAAAGAACTCAATCAGATTTTTTTGGCAAGACCGTCCTTCAGTAAAACCATGTTGCCTCGGATCTTGCAACCTGTTGGTTTTGAGAAAGTTCACTATTCGCTCTTTCAGGAGCGCCTTCATTACTTTTCCCGCCAGCGAGGTAAGGCTCACGGGTCTGTAGTTTGACACTTCTTCCCTGTCACCACTTTTGTGTAGAGGTACGAGATCATCCATTCTCCAGTCCTGAGGAACCTCTCCTGTTTCCAAGGATCTATTGAATACATCCTTTAACGGCCCTGCAAGAAACCTCTCTGAGCTCTTTCAGTATCCCGGGATGTATCCCATCCGGTCCCATGGCTTTGTCCACTTTCAGTTTAGCAAGTTGTTCTAACACCTCATCTTCTGTGAATGGTGTGGTATCTACTTCATTCCCATTTTTATATTTGGGAGTCACAGCTGGTCCATCTCCAGGATTTTATTTAGTAAAAACGGAGCAGAAATATTTGTTTAGCAATTTCGCTTTTTCTATGTCACTTTCCATGAGTCCTTTCCCAGTGTTTAACTTAGGATTTGTTATCTGACATTAATCATAGCAACCTTTTGATATATGTGGAACGTGTTTCCAAGTTTAAGACGGCATTGCTAAGGTATGCAGATGCTAGTATTGGTAGATGCTGCTCCACGCAGGGCCCAACAGCCTGACTCTATGAGCCATTGGATAGTGGAGCCTGTGGGTGTGGGTGTGGGTGTGGGTGTTTATGCCCCTGTTGGCCGCTGCTCTAGGGCAGGAGGTTCCCAACTCCGGTCCTGGTGGGCCAAACACGGTTCAGATTTTCATGCTGTCCCTAATAAATATGCATGGATACATTTGCATACAATGGGGGCGGTGCATACAAATGCATCACAGGCATATTTATTAGGGACAGCATGAAACCTGAATGGTGTTTGGCCCTCCAGGACTGCAGTTGGGAAACTCTGATCTAGGGATTGCACATGTTTATGGTGTCTGTGCTCTGTAGGGTAAAACTATAGGCATTTATGGCGTGTTTATTTTATCTGCAGTAAAGGTTCTGTCTTTATTACCACGGTTTAGTATTGGGTAAAATATAGGGACATAGTTTGCAGAAGCCAAAGCTGGGACTTGAACCTGTGACCTTCTTCTCCTGAATATACTGGCTGTGTGTACTGCACCAAACTGTTGTCGCAGAGGCAGATCATTCCCTGGGGATACCATGACTGTTCGTCAGACAGACCTTGTCTGCTGCAGTGCATGGCCCCCACCTAAACAGGCCTTGGCCTTGGTCTGCCCCCTCCACCACCAGCACCCCTCTGCCACCATGCTGACATGCCCTTGTGCCGATGGTACGCAGTCCCAGGCCATCCAGTGTGCCGGTAGGCGGCTGCCTATGGTGCGTGATATGGGGTAGGGGTGCCTGCATAGACATCCACGCTTCCCCCCCTCCCCGGAACCGCCTGCCAATGTACTGTCCCCTGGGACACTGTGGGACACACACTCTTGGACATGTTTGCCTTTGGTCAGTTGCTGTCTTGCTGGTTTTCTGTTTCTACATTCCTATGTGTCACCTAGGCATCTGCCTAGTCCACCCTGTGCCCCAGCTGCCCCACTGCATGTCCCGCCTGCAGCCCCCTGTACCCCATTTGCAGCCTCACCGTAGTGCCCTTTCGTACTTGGGCACTATGATGTTGCTGCACATGTATCACTATTATCACTTTTCTTGGTTTCCCTGCCTTTGCTGTACATTGCTGACTGAAATGGTTCTCTCTCCTGCAAATGTGCCTCTAACGCAAGGTTTTCACTGGCGTTAATTTTCAGACCTTCATTTCACAGTGTTAGTGTGCCTGGAGCTTCTCCCTGCCCATTCACCCCATCTCTCCGTCCTCTGGAATGACTTACTCCACCCTCTGTGCGCCTTAACGCCGCCGGAGACATCGCGTGATAACATCGCCACTGCGACGTTAGTGCTCTTTAGTAAACACACCCCAATATCTAAAACATAAAACCTTTAATTACATCAGTTGGTCCTACCTTACAGGGTCATGTTTTGGCGACAGCCTTTGCCAGGGGTGTAGGGATCCCCCTCTAACAAGCAAACAAAAATATGAGTATAAAACATGCATAGTGTTAAAACTATATCTCAGAACACATACATTTAAAACAATAATTAAAAAATAATAAAAGAATAGTGATAATATCTCAAGAGAAAACTGAATACAGAAGACTTTGATAAGGTTGTAAAATATAAATTAGAAAAGTATGCTTTTAACACCATAAAAAACTTAAAATGGAAATCAAAAATAGATAAACAAATAATTATACTGAAAGTAAGAGTGTCAATGTATACAATGATATTATATAAGCATACATGAATGGGAAGAAGG
Source organism: Ichthyophis bannanicus (assembly GCA_033557465.1). Lineage (NCBI taxonomy): Eukaryota > Metazoa > Chordata > Amphibia > Gymnophiona > Ichthyophiidae > Ichthyophis > Ichthyophis bannanicus. The sequence continues at coordinate 260,648,951 of CM066044.1, forward strand.
GAATTAGAGAGTTATAAATGGTGAGGTTGGGAAGCAGTTCTAATATATGAATATGCATAACAGGTCAGTAGTAGGAAACCGTAAAACTAATTTAAAAAAAGACCAATAAGAATAAAACAAAAAATTAAAACCCAAATATTTTAAATAACAATGAACTATAAGAACCTAACTCATAAAAAAGTATGTATATATTTAAATATAACAACATACATATTAAAAAATGTATAATGATAAAACTCATTAAGACATCTCCCATCTAATAAGTAAGCACAACAAAGTACTAAAAAGCCTATTTATCTTTGTAATCATATAATCTACAGAGAGGAGGAGTAGTGGGGGGATTCTGCAGGTGATAGACTTACATAGATGTAGACCCAGAAAATTGTATAATGATGAATTGTAGATAAATACGGCTCTACAAGATAAGAGTGAAATATCGAGGAAAAGGTGGGGGGGGGGGGAGGGAAGAAAGAAGGCAGAGAAAAAGAGGAAGGGAAGGGGGAGATTGACAATTGCATTAAAAATTCAATTCTACCAAACATTTTATTGGATTTATGCTGTCATAATTACTCTGTGTACCAAAGTATTGCTGATAGCAGAGAATCAACTAAACCCAAACATTGTCTTTGATTAGGTATCATTATATTGATGAAATGAAACTGGCAAAGCCTCGTGTTAAATAATGTATGTCTACCGTCCATGCATACTGCCACTCTGTCCGATCCACGATGTGTAAGGCTGCAGAGGAAGGGGGAGACGCTACCTTACAAACATGCTAGCATGTTCACGTCTCTGAGTGAGAGCAAATGCGATACATTTTAGAGGTGCATGCTCGCACTAAAATAAAGTGTATATCGTTTTTTTAAAAATAGACAAAGAAACATTTTGTGAGCATACTGATTAGCTGCTTTGGTATCTACAAAGGATAATCAAATTAAGTGAAGTATTTACCTTAGCGAAACACATGCAAAATACAGCGTCTGGAAACGCCATTCCTTTGAATGAACTGTGGAAGTTTGTTTGTTAGCGTTGGGGAAGCCATTTTTAAACCCTGAGATAGGCACCAAAACTTTGTTGACTATTGTCAAGGTAACCTCGAGGGGCCAGTGGGCAGAGCTAAAGAGAACATCTAACATTGATTGATTATAACAAATAAATCTGTAAATTTATAATTTTTTAAAAAGGGGAGGGGGAACAAGCATAAAGAAAGTAGACATCAGTTTATCTGTTCAAATCTATTTCTTATTGTATAAGTGTCCAGTGTTAGAAGTAAAATTGAAGCTATCTTTTACTAAACTATGCAGAGATAAAATAATGGTAAAATGGGGAGTAAAAGATAAAACCTGTAAACATAAAAATAAAATGAAGTACATATAAAACTCATCATGATTAAAACATGACAGGTATATATAAAAAGAAGATCAAGATTAAAAATTGGGAAAAATAAAACTATAGGACTATAATAGTATACTAAAAAAACATATAGATATAACTAACAAAAAATGTGTGTAAAAGAAATAATATATAAAAAAAGGAGGGGGGTTGCAGGGGACGAGGAAGAAAGGGGAAGGGAGGGGGATATGTGCAATAAACAGACCAACGGTGGTAAAAATATGCCTCGGACCAGCCAACCGTATAGATAGGTGTGCAAAAAAAAGGGGGGAGATCATTTTTCAAGATGGTGGTACAGGGATGGGAGCGCATGGGCAACGCTACTGCTCCATGGCAAAGTACCAGGAAGGGGACACTGGGCTACCAATGTTTTTTTTTTAATTGGGTGGATGGGGGGGGGGGGGGAGCAGGGCTGCTGGGCCACCAGGGATTTGGATTCTGTCGTGGGGGGGGGGGGGGGAGATGGAGGTTGGTTTCAGAGTCATTTTGATGGCATCGGGGGCTTTCCCTGATGCCTGTATCATCTGAGGTGAAGTGTCAAACTTCCCCTCAGATGACCCTGGTTCTCTGGGAGATCATGCCAAACTTGCAGTGACTTATGTGTGCATGTCTTTGGTTTGCTCTCCTAGTTTAACATGTGTCTAATTTGCATCTGCGCCCCTTTCTGCTTGCGGGCACTGATGTCATGCGCTACATAAAGGTGTACATAGCTAATAGCTTGCAACTTCAGCACCGGCTTTCTGCATCGGCCTGCAGGAGACCAAAATGCTGCGCAAGTTTATATTTCAGAAGCAGGTATGCAGCCATGCTGATTAGATTGTGAGCTCTGACAAGTAGAGGCCGTCTCTATCTGATTAGATTGTGAGCTCTGACAAGTAGAGGCCGTCTCTATCTGATTAGATTGTGAGCTCTGGCGAGTAGAGACCGTCTCTATCTGATTAGATTGTGAGCTCTGGCGAGTACAGACCGTCTCTATTTGATTAGATTGTGAGCTCTGGCGAGTACAGACCGTCTCTATCTGATTAGATTGTGAGCTCTGGCGAGTACAGACCGTCTCTATCTGATTAGATTGTGAGTTCTGGCGAGTACAGACCGTCTCTATCTGATTAGATTGTGAGCTCTGGCGAGTACAGACCGTCTCTATCTGATTAGATTGTGAGCTCTGGCGAGTACAGACCGTCTCTATCTGATTAGATTGTGAGCTCTGGCGAGTACAGACCATCTCTATCTGATTAGATTGTAAGCTCTGACGAGTAGAGACCGTCTCTATCTGATTAGATTGTGAGCTCTGACGAGTAGAGACCGTCTCTATCTGATTAGATTGTAAGCTCTGACGAGTAGAGGCCGTCTCTATCTGATTAGATTGCAAGCTCTGACGAGTAGAGACTGTCTCTATCTGATTAGATTGCAAGCTCTGACGAGTAGAGACCGTCTCTATCTGATTAGATTGCAAGCTCTGGCGAGTAGAGGCCGTCTCTATCTGATTAGATTGCAAGCTCTGACGAGTAGAGGCCGTCTCTATCTGATTAGATTGCAAGCTCTGGCGAGTAGAGGCCGTCTCTATCTGATTAGATTGTGAGCTCTGATGAGAAGAGACTGTCTCTATCTGTTTTGTGTAGTGCTTTGAATGCTTCGGAGCACTTTATAAATGTTTAATAGTAGTAGTAGATGAATGTGCATGTTCTGGCAAAACTTTTCTACTACTTAAGCTGCACTAAAGTTTCCAATGAAGATGGAGACAGGAACATTGTTATTGCTTAACTAGAGGAAAAGGAAGTATGGAGAAAGAGAGCCAGACGTCCCCCAGGTCACACCTTGGAATAGAGGCTGAACCCTAGAAGAGGCTGCATGTGCGTCAGAAAGTAAAACACAAGAGAGAAAGAAATCTACCTGCTACTTCCAGTTGTAGTTTTGTAGTACTGCTGTGCATCTTAGTGCTGACAGTGCAGATGTAGAGACCCCCATCCTGTACACGGATGTCCATCAGTCTCAGGGATGCGTTTCCCTGAGGGAACTTCTCTGGGAACAGCAGCGTCCGATTCCTGTACACTTTGCCCTGCCGCTCCAGCTGATCCCTTCCATAATAATAGCTGTGCACGACCACGTCCTTCTGGCCTTCCTTGCTCTGCTGCCATGTGATCACCAGCCACGGGTCATTCAGTGGAGGTGAGGAGGCAAAGCTACAGTCTAATATCATGTCGGTGCCATATAGTGCCGGAATAACCGTAACTGGACTTAGCAAATCCCCTGAAACAAGAAGGAAAGGATAAGGTTATTACTAAAAGTACCAATGATGCACTAAACAGCACGGTGGGTGTTCTGTTGGGTAAACTGAGTGGTTGCTTAAAGAGGTGCCAAAATAACTACCCATCTTTAAAGCATAGCACTACAAGGATTTTTAAAACTTGTAGGCGGGCACATTCTGACTACTGCTGATCAGGTAGTGACTGTGTAAGATCATGAGATCAGTTGTCAGGATATCAAATATAGTGGACTGCCCACAAGTTTTAAAAATCCTTGTGCTGGCATGGGGATGCTATCAGAGCTCAACCCACAGCGGACGAAGAGGAAAGGAAGTCTCGGACACCACCAGCAGTTGAAAAATAGAGGTGGTCAAGAGAAAGGGGAGGAAATGCCTGGGGTGGGAGGGGGAGAGGATGCTAAGTAGATGTGGAAGGTGGAGGAAAAAATGCACTGGGCAGATGGGATGCAGCGAATCAAAGTATTGGCTGGATGGGGTTAGGAGGCGATAAAAAGGATGTTGGATTGGTGGAGGAGGATGGAGAGAAGATGCTGGGAGGCTAGCGTAGAGAGAAGGAATTCCAGGCATTGCAGTTCGGGTGCTGCTGTTGTGCTGGGAAGGTAATAGAGGGGAGGGAAATGGTGGATGCTGGATGAGGGGGGGGGGAGAATTGAGGGGAGATGCACAGTAGGCAGCTTGAGAGAAGAGACGCCAGGCACTCCTGGGCTGTGTAAAGAGCAAAGAGAGGGATGCTTGACTGGGCAGAGAAGGGGGGATACGCAAAACTGAAGGTCCACTCATTCATTAAAACTTGATATACCACCCTGAGTGAGGGACAACAGACCGGTTTACAATAAAATCAAAACAATCTGGAAAGGAAAGCCAATGTTGGATAGGAAAGATGCGCATGACACCGAAAGCAAGGGAAGGGGCAGTAAACTAAAGAAACATATGGGAAAGGGAAGGCGGGAATATGTGAAAACAGACAAGACATAAAACTGTAGATTACGTTTAAAATATGAAAATGTGGACTAGTCAGGAGGGGAGGTCAAATGCAACAGAAAATTTGACTTCACTGCTCCATCTTTCATAAAAGTGAAGGATACAGATCTACAGACCAAGCCCACTATCAGATACCTTGGCGTGACCTTAGACCAGCACTTGGACATGAAGGCGCACATAGGAAACATTGTAAGAGTGGTATACCATAAAATCCGATCCCTTAGACATCTAAGATCCCTGCTTGCACCTGACGATTTCAGAACCATCTATCAGGCACTAATCATACCGCATTTTGATTATGCAAATTCAATCCTGCAAGGTCTCCCTCAAGCCACCTTAAATCCACTTCAACTTGCAATGAATGCCGCAGCAAGAGTTCTACATGGCGCTTCTAGGAATGACCATGTCACACCCATTCTAAAACATCTCCACTGGCTCCCGATACAAGGTAGAATCACTTACAAGACCTTACTACTTACCTTCAAGGTTATTAAAGGGCTTTCGTCGGCATCATTGACTGAACTAATCCAGACAACTCCTCTCAATAGGGACAGAAGGTCAGTAACACTTAACACCCTGGTAGTCCCAAAATTAATAACACAATGCACCAAGGCAACAGTAGGCAGGGCCTACAATTTCTGCGCACCAAGGTACTGGAACAGCCTCCCTCACGGCATCCGATCAATCCAGGACTTATTTCAGTTCAGAAAGGCCTTAAAACTTCACCTCTTCCTCCAGTTTTACCCAGAAGCCAATGTGGACGCTGCACCATCCTCACAAGCCTCTCAGAACCCCCTTGACTGAAGTCAAAAGAGTTCCCAATTATGTCTTAAATTGTAGTTACCCTGTTATCCAAGTTGTATTACCTGTTCAACTGTAAACACAAAGTACCATCGGAAATGTGTATTTTATTGTTCATTGTAAACCGCACTGATGCTGAATAGCGCGGTATAAAAGAGACTCTAATAAAATAAATAAAAAAATAAGAGTCTTAGTTGTGATTTGAATATGAGGACTCTAAGGGGGGGGGGATTGTTCCAGACGAAAGGGCCAAGAAAAAAAAAGTGTGGAACGTCGAGTTGATTTTAAATGTGCTTGGGAAGGGGATGGAAGAATGAGCCAATTCATGTGAACAGCAAAGCGATGGGGTGTCTGTAGTATTATGAGTGAAGAAAGATAGTGCGGTGAACCAGTATGAAGAGTCTTATGAACCTGGGTGAGAATCTTGAATTGAACATGAAAAGGAATAAGAACATAAGATATGCCATACTAGGTCAGACCAAGGTCCATCAAGCCCAGTATCCTGTTTCCAACAGTGGCAAATCTAGGTCATAAGTACCCAGCAGTTTCCCCAAAAGACGCAGGTTCCACAATGCTGTTTGCAGCATCTTGACCTTCACCAAGGCACACACTTGCTTTATCACCTTGGATACAAAGGGTGTTCCTTGATCTGTGAGGATCTCATTGGGTATCCCCACTTGTGAGAAAACTTTCCAGAGGGCATTTGCGATTGTAGTAGTTGTCATATTCCTTACATAAGAACATAAGATATGCCATACTGGGTCAGACCAAGGTCCATCAAGCCCAGTATTCTGTTTCCAACAGTGGCCAATCTAGGTCATACGTACCTAGCAGTTTCCCCAAGGGACACAGGTTCCACAATGCTTGTATTGGTTCAAGCATTGATATCCTGGGTCCCTTCTTAATAATGGTTTATGGACCTTTCCTCCAGGAACTTGTCCAAACCTTTTTTAAACCCAGCTACACTAACAGCCTTTACTACATCCTCCGGTAACAAATTCCAGAGTTTGATTACACGTTGAGTGAAAAAATATTTTCTTTTATTAGTCTTAAATAGTTTACCCTGTAGCTTCATTGCATGTCCCCTAGTCTTTCTATATTCTGATAAGGTAAACAATCGATCTACGTTTACCCGTTCCACTCCGTTCATTAATTTATAGACTTCTATCATATCTCCCCTCAGCCGTCTCTTTTCCAGGTTAAAGAGCCCCAACCTTTTTAGCCTTTCTTCATAGGAGTAGCCTTCCATCCCCTTTACCATTTTGGTGGCTCTTCTCTGAACCTTTTCTAAAATCGCTATATCCTTTTTAAGATACGGCGACCAGAATTGCACACAATATTCAAGGTGCGGTCTCACCATGGAACGATATAGAGGCATTATAATATCTTTTGTTTTATTTTCCATTCCTTTCCTTATCATACCTAGCATTCTATTTGTTCTCTTGGCCGCCGCTGCACACTGGGCCGAGGGTTTTAACATGGTATCCACAATGACGCCTAAATCTTTTTCCTGGGTGGTGGTTCCTAATGTGGAACCTTGCATCGTGTAACCATAGTTTGGGTGGTTCTTCCCTAGGTGCATAACCTTGCACTTCTCCACATTAAATTTCATCTGCCATTTTGATGCCCAGTCTTCCAATTTATCAAGATCCTCTTGCAATTTTCCACAATCCTCATGGGTTTTAACAACTTTAAATAGTTTTGTGTCATCTGCAAATTTGATAACCTCACTCGTTATTCCACTTTCCAGGTCATTTATGAATATGTCAAAAAGCAGCGGACCCAGCACAGATCCCTGGGGTACACCACTATTCACCTTTCTCCATTGGGAAAATTGGCCATTTAGCCCTACCCTCTGCTTTCTATCTTTTAACCAGTTCCTGATCCACAATAGTACACTGCCTCCTATCCCATGACTCTTTAGTTTTGCCAAAAGTCTCTCATGAGGGACCTTGTCAAAGGCTTTCTGAAAGTCCAGATACACAATATCAACCGACTCACCTTTGTCCACCTGTTTATTCACTCCTTCAAAAAACATAACAGATTAGTAAGACAAGATCTTCCTTGTCTAAAGCCATGTTGGCTGTCTCCCATTAGGTCGTGACTATCTACATGCTGAGTAATTTTATTCTTTATGATGGTTTCTACCATTTTTCCCAGTACTGATGTCAGGCTCACCGGTCTGTAGTTTCCCGGATCACCCCTCGAACCCTTTTTAAAAATTGGTGTTACATTGGCGATCCTCCAATCCTCAGGTATTAGAGATGATTTTAATGATAGTTCACAGATTACTGATAGCAGGTCTGCAATCTCAAATTTCAGTTCTTTCAACACCCTTGGATGTATACCATCCGGCCCAGGTGATTTGCTACTCTTCAGTTTATCTAATAGTTGTAAGACATCTTCCCGATGTATCGATATTTCCTTCAATTCTTCCACACCTTTAAATACCACTTCAGTCATGGGTAACATCCCTACATCTTCCTCAGTAAAGACCGAAGCAAAGAATAGAGTAATGACCTCCGATTATCGGGTAGTATAATCCAGTATGACTAAAATATCCTTGTTGCCACGGGTGGTTTGCTGCAGGGGTCCTGTTACGATTTCAAATGGGATTTCAATGATTGGCATAGGTACTAGAGGGGCAGGTCGGACTCTGTCAGAGTTGTGAAGTTGTCAGGTGGGCATGACTGGCAATATAACTGCACCTGTTTATGGACCCTGGGCCAGAAAAATCAGGCTAAAAATACACTAGTGTTTTCTCCACTTCCAGGTGTTCCCCTAATAAATGGCTATGGGCCAATGATAGCATCTTCTGATGATAGGGCCAGAGAACTATCAGTTGCTCTACCTCTTCCTCCTAGGGCACACTTGACCACTCTGTATAATAAATCTCTCTAACACAAAATAGAGACATGTTCTTGCATGGGACTCTTCGTTATCTATTGGAACCCCATCCACCTCCAAAACCTGCTCTCAGGCATGTTTAAGGGACTCATCCTCTTGCTGAGCCCTCCTGAAGTGCCCTGAGCTACCCCCAAGGTGTTTCTTCCCTAGGCTCTCTCTCCCCGAATCCCTCCCTCATAAGCACCCCCAGATTCTGTTGGTAGCATAGATTTTCATGATGATGCCAACTCCAGGACTTAGTAGACTTGGGATTCTCGTCATATAGATCCAGGTCTTCCAGGATGAAAATTTCTGGGAAATCTTCTGGTCAGACTTAGTAGAGCCATCAGTTAGTCGGACCCATATCACTCCAAAGTTTGGGTAGTCTTGCCGATCACCACTGAATACGGGAGCCAGGGCAGCACCAAGACTTTGAACGTGGCTTGCCCTGCTGGAGTCTTAAGTGAAACCTGTGCCGTTGGATACTGCCTCTGATCTCCATGCACTGTGACAAGGAAGCCTGTTTTGAGCCTATGAGTATAGAAAAGGCCAATGACTTTAACTTAGAGAAAGGAGAAATCCCTGCAGGGCATGGATTTCAGGCCCCTCATAGAGAAAGAAACCTGAGGGAGAGAAAGTTCAGGCAGCCACACCCTAACTCCTATGACGTAACTGCAGGCTAGAGAGGTGATTACAATCACCTGGGAGGAGTGGAGGAAGGGCTGGAGCCCTGGAGAGGGAAATATAAACCCCTGCTAAAGCAGAGGAAAGAGGAAGCTCAGAGGAAGGAAGAAGCTCTGGGGAGGCAGAGGTCTCAGGAGGTTCTGAAGACTCAGAGGATTCAGGGGAATCAGGAGTGGAACCAGGAGCACCTGCAGATCTCCAGGAGAGAACCCAGAGAGGAATACAGAGATCTCCAGGAGAGAACCCAGAGAGGAATACAGAGAGCTGTTCCAGAGAGGCTGGAAGAAGACAAGGAACGTTGTGAGCACAACCAGGGAGAACTGCCCAGTGCTTCAAGTACTGACTGTCTTTATCGGGGAGAGTTAAGCTCAGGAGAGACATTAGATCCCCCAGGGAGGCTGTATTCTGAGCACTGTGTCCAGAGCTCAGAACAGGCACTGCCCTAACAACACCAGAGGATATGCAGATTGAGTTGGCAGGGGAGGAATTGCAAGATCTAGATATCCCCATGGACTGTACCCTGTGTCAAACTACAAGTATGGAATCATTATGCTAAAGGCTAGAATTGAATGAGAAAGTCTCCTAGAAGCAGGTAACTGGAATTGAGCCAGGAATTGTGTTTGAAGAAAACTCCACTTGTTTGCATTTCTCAGGCAAAGTGCTGAGTCACGCTGAAGAGAAAGCTTCTGAATGTTTGTTACTTGTTTTCTTATTTTGAGTTTAAAACCTATCCTGAAAGGAAGGAGGGAAAGAAGAGGTTGTTCCAGAGAAACTGAGTTATTCTTTTGTTGTTAAGTGCTTCACAAACACAAGGTTAAAAAGAAGTATTTTTGCCTTGCTGAGCAGAGCTGTTTTCTCTAAGACTGAGCAACATTGTTAACCAGCTGCATGTGTTTAAAAGACTGTGAAGCAGTTATACTGATCTAAATGCTCTGTTACAAACAATCCTGAATGGACAAAATTCCCGAGTACAGTTTACTTGAACCTTTACTTTAAAATAAATTCTGTCATTTGCCTTAAATCCCGGACCATGACTACACTTCTTCTTAAGAGCCAAACTACATGTCCCAGAATCCACCTGAGGAAAAGCTAGTTTATTTGAGCTCACCGAGAAGTTCTCCGTTACCTCGCCCCTCTAAGCCAGTGGCCAGGGGCAAGGGCATGACAGCACACATAGCTAATGTTACCATCTTTATAGTCAATTTGAAATCTGGTTATGGTTTCCTGGTGAATGAGGGTCTGCATATTTCCAGAGTCTATCAAGGCCTGGAGATGGGTCCCCTTGGGTTCTACTGGAATCACAATGTTCTGTGCCCCTGGGTATGGAGTGTCCAGAAAAGTACAGGTATGAAGGGTAGTAAGGTTGATGTCCACGGGTTCCTCCATATCCAGAGGACATTCCCAAGCAAGGTGTCCTCAGGCTCCACACCTAAAACAGGTGAAGGGGTCATGGCTGGGTCTATGCCATTACTTAGAAGGTGACTTTGGAGGTCAGAACATGGGCACCAACATCAGTCCCAGCTTCCCTTCTGTGCTAACAACCTTTCTCACTGTCTGCTTCAGCCAGTCACCGACCGGGCTTCATGATACTCTTCAGCTATCTCCAGTGCACTCTCCAGTGTAAGTTTGGGGTGCTAATGTACCCACCATTTTAATCTGAGTGGTCAAGCCCTCAAAAGAACTGCTCCAATAGCACACTCTTGGCTATCTCGTGCCTGGTCTTTTCCTCCAGTTGCAGCCACTTTCATGCAAGATCCTTCAACTGATAGAGGGACCACCGAGGGAATCTTCAACCGATAGAGGAACCTCTGAGGGCTCTCTTATCTGGAGCCCCTCTTTTCGGAATCACTGGCAGTAGGCCTCTGGGTTACAACCAGCCTGTTCCAGGATGGTGCCTTGACAGCTTCATATGTAGCTCACCCATCTGGGTTGCTGTCCTGGAATGCAGCCTGACTGCTGCCCACCAGCAGATTCCTCAGATAAGCATTCCAGGTTGCCTCTGGCCACCCAGCTATGTAGGTGGTTTATTCAAAATTCACCAAGAAGTGGTCTGGTTCATCTTCTACTATCATTTTAAGAAGCGTTGTCATTGGAGGATGGAGTTGCGGCATCTGCAGGTACTGAACAAGAGTCTGTAGCTGCTGCTGCTATTGTTGCTGCCCATCCAGCAAGGCACTTTGAAATTGTTGCTGCCTTCTGCCAGAACCTGGAGGAGCTTGTTACTGTCTCTTACAAACCAACCATAGCTCATTATTCTGCAGCTGAGTTAACATTCCAGCATTCCAGCTCCAACAAACTTTTAGCAACCTCTAGTGACCAAAACAAAACCCTGCCTGTCCGGCACTGACTGAACTTCTTCAAGCTCCCTAACTAGGATGAAGCTAACCCTCTTAGGCCATATAATAGCCAAAAAAAAATCCTGACCTGCTGTAAAGGCCCAGCCCTGGAGGGACGTAGATTTGCCCTCAGTCGCATGTTAGAGGAAATCCCCAAGCTGCCACTATATGTGGTAGTGTGGCATGCGGTAGGAAGGGGTTTTCTTTAAAACACAGGCCAGACAGGGAAGAAGCAACATCACCGACCCTGATGGCGGTGTGAAGGCATCGCTCCGGGCCAACCCTGACGAAAATAAGCCAAAACACCCAGTGAAAGAGAAAAAAAAATGAGCGGAGAGCCGCGGGAGAGCTCGGGGAGTGTGCCACATGATTGGCGAAAAATCTGAAGCAGGCAGAACAGTGCAGAGAGTGAATGGGCTAAAGAGGCAGCAAAAACTGAAAGCGGAGGGGGAGAAGGTTGGAGCATCGGAGGTAGACAGGAGCAGATGGTGCGGCGAAAGTGCTGATCGAAGTGAGGGGGACATCAGGAGATCAGCCGGTGAGTGAGCAGAGGAAAGAGAGGAGAGAGGCTTGAAGAGAAACATAGAAACATGATGACAGAAAAAGACCACATGGCCTATCTAGTCTGTCCTTCCATAACAACAACTACAACAGTCCACTTTTTACCTTTAGAGATCCTCTGTGTTGGTCCCATGCTTTTTTGAATTCAGTTACTGTCCTCATCTCTACCACCTCCACTGGGAGACTATTCCATGGATCCACTACTCTTTCCGTAAAGAAATATTTCCGCATATCACTCCTGAATCTATCTCCCTTCACCCTCATCCCATGTCCCCTTGTAGCAGAACTTGCTTTCAATTGAAAGAGGCTCTCTCCCTGAACATTTATGCCATGGAGGTATTTAAACATCTCAATCATATCACCTCTATCCCGCCTTTCCTCTAAGGTGTACATATTAAGATCCTTAAGTCTGTCCTCATATGCTTTATAATGAAGCCCATTAATCATTTTAGTAGCCACCCTCTGCACCGACTCCATCCTGTTCACATCCTTTTGAAGGTGCGGTCTCCAAAATTGCACACCATACTCCAAATGAAGTCACACCAAAGACTTATACAGAGGCATTATCACCTCCTTTTTTTCTGCTAGCCATTCCTCTCCGTATGCACCCAAGCATCCTTCTAGCTTTTGCCGTCGCCTTTTCTACCTGTTTAGCTACTTTACGATCATCAGACACAACCACGCCTAGGTCCCGCTCTTCTTTAGTGGACAAAAGTACTTCACCTCCTATACTGTATTGCTCCCTTGGATTGCTGCAGCCCAAATGCATGACCTTACATTTTTTAACATTAAATCCCAGCTGCCAAATTCTAGACCATTCTTCAAGCTTAGCTAGATCCCTCCTCATGTTATCTACCCCTTCCTGGGTGTCTACTCTATTGCAGATTTTGGTATCATCCGCAAAGAGGCAAACCTTACCCGACAGCCCTTCCGCTATATCACTAACAAAGATGTTAAAAAGAATCGGACCAAGGACAGATCCCTGGGGCACACCACTGGTAACATCCTTCTCCTCAGAGTGAGCTCCATTTACTTGTACTCTTTGTCGCCTCCCATCCAACCAATTTCTAACCCAAGCAGTAACTTTAGGGTCCATCCCTAGGGTGCTCAGTTTGTTTATAAGTCACCTGTGAGGAACAGTGTCAAAGGCTTTACGGAAATCTAAATACACCACATCTAGAGCTCTCCCTCGGTCCAACTCCCTGGTCACCCAGTGAAAGAAATCAATCAGATTTGTCTGACAAGACCTGCCTCTGGTGAATCCATGCTGCCTCGGATCCTGTAATCCGCTGGACTCCAGAAACCTCACTATTTTCTCTTTCAGCAGCGTTTCCAATAATTTACTCACCACCGAAGTTAAACTAACCGGCCTGTAGTTTTCAACCACATCCTTACTTCCGCTTTTGTGTAAAGGCACCACATGAGCCTTTCTCCAGTCCTTTGGCACCACTCCCGACTCCAATGAGGCATTGAAAAGGTTAGTCAGTGGAGTTGCTAGAACGTCCCCAAGTTCCCTCAGTATTCTAGGGTGTATCCCATCCGGTCCCATCGCTTTGTCTACTTTAAGTTGAGCTAGTTTCTCACGAACACAGTCTTCTGAAAATAGTTCAAGATGTCCCTCGCTTCTGTTCTTATTTGTGGGTGTTTTTTGAGGTCCTGCTCCTGGTTCTTCATCTGTGAACACAGAACAAAAATATTTGTTAAGCAATTCCGCTTTATCCTTATCAGCTTCTTTATATTCCCCCCCTGCACCCTTGAGTCTGACAATACCACTTTTGCCCTTCCTCTTCTCACTAATATATCTGAAAAATGTCTTATCCCCCCATTTTATTGCATTGGCTATTTCCTCCTCCTTTTGAATCTTTGCCTTCTTGACTACTTTGCTAGCTTCTCTAAGTTTTTCCAAATACAGATGCCTGTCTTCCTCTCTCTGTGATCTCTTGTATTTCATGAAGGCCTCCCTCTTTTTCTTCACTTGTTCAGCTACTTCCTTCGAAAACCATAGCGGTCTCCTGTTCCTTTTGCCTTTATTTACCATTTTAACAAAAAGGTTGGTTGCCTTTAAAATACCCCCTTTCAGTTTTGCCCACTGTTTTTCTACATCCCCCAGCTGTTCCCATCCCACTAACGACTTCCTGAGGTATTGGCCCATCTTCGCAAAGTTAGTCTTCCTAAAGTCTAAGATCCTCACCTTGGAATGGATTCTAACAGCCTTAGTCCTAATACTGAACCACACCATCTGGTGATCACTGGATGCAAAATGATCTCCCACTACAACATCAGAAACACTTTCACCATTGGTAAGCACCAAGTCCAGTATGGCCCCTTCACATGTGGGGTCTGTTACCAATTGCCTGAATAGTTCTCCCTGTAGAGAATCCAGGATCTCCTTACTTCTAGATGATACTGCAGCAGGAATGTGCCAATCAACATCTGGCATATTGAAATCTCCTAGCAGTAGCACTTCCCCTTTCCTAGCAATGCTGCGTATGTCTTCAATTAACTCTCTGTCCACCTCTTCCTCTTGTGAGGGAGGTCTGTATATCACACCAATGCAAATAGATTTCTCTTTCCCTCTTTCTAGTTTAACCCACAATGCCTCCTCTCTCCCTTTTAAGCTCTGTAATTCCAAAGCTTTAATAGTAGTTTTTACATATAGTGCCACTCCTCCTCCCCTTCTTCCTACCCTGTCCTTTCTGAATAAAGTATAGCCAGGTATAGTTACATCCCAGTCATGGTTTTCTGTGAACCACGTTTCTGTAACTGCCACTAAATCCAAGTCAGCCACTCCCACCAAAGCTTCAACTTCAGGGATCTTATTTCCCATGCTACGGGCATTAATACACACTGCTTTCCATATGTTACCCCTGTTACCCATTTCCATAAAGGTATTTAATGTATCGGAGAAGCGGAGGGAGGACGTGTGGCAGCAGATGAGACAAGAAGAAAGGGGAAGAAAACGGCGAGCGGAGACCGCGTGGAGACTAAGAAAGCAGCATGAGCTGGAAAGAAGCATGGCAGAGATAGAAGGGGAGGCGAACCAGACAAGAAAGGAAGAGCAGAGGAGTGCATAGGAATGAGTGGAGGTAACCAACACAAAGTGACTATAGACTGAATGAGTATCAAACTAATTATGATCAGAGTGCTGAAGGCAGCATGGAAGCTTGATCAGGTTAGCCAAATGGTTAAAGTTTGGGGGGAGAGGAAAGAGAAGAGAAGAAGAGGAAAGAGGGAGAAAAAAAAACAAACAATGGAAGTGTGTAAGGGAGACAAAGTGTTGGTAAACTGGAGGAAAGTAGCTTACTGTTTGAATGAAGATGAGAATAGCAGGACAAAAATACTTTAAAGAAGAAACACTTAGGCCAATCTATTAGTAAGGGCACAGTATCGTGAAGAAGAAGAAGAAGACGAACAGAAGAAAGATCAGGAGTTTAATATGACCACGAGAAGGAAAACTATGGATCTGAGGGAGTATGCATACCAATGGGCGGGGGCAGGCGCCAGTGAGACTGTGGCAAAAACACTGAGCCAGCTGAGGGATCGGCGATCTGGCATAATATGGAGCAAGGACGGGAAACTGTGCAGGATCTTTCTAGAGGGGAGTTAAAGGAGTGGTTTGTGGAAATTAAGAAAGAAGTACAAGCAGTGAAAATAGAGCTAAGTGAACTTATAGGGACGCTGAAAGATATTGCAGAACTGACGCACACAGCAGGAAATCATGAGAACCGGTTGCAAAGTTTGGAGCAGCAGTAGGAGGAGCAGCAACGGGATTATCAGACCATTCAACAATGGCAAACAACTATGCAATATAAATTGGAGGACTTAGAAAATAGATCTCGCAGAAATAATCTGCGGATCCGGGGGGGGGGGGGGGGTACCTGAAGAAAAGGAATTCCAAGATAGTGCGAAGGTGGTGGCTTCAATATGTTCAGAAATACTAAGGAAAGGAGGAGAAGAAGTAGGACCTGAGGAGATTGTGTTGGACAGAGCGCACAGAGCACTAGGACTGGCAAGACTGAATAGACCTAGAGATATCATCATATGCTTTACTGGATATAAAATGAAAGAAAGACTTGCAACAAAAATAAAGAGTTTAGGGACATTAAACTGGTAGGGGTACCCAATCACAGTATAGGAGGATTTATCCCTTGGAACACTACAGAGATGGAGAGAAATGTCTCACAGACTTTGCGAAACAGAGGTATTAAATACAGGTGGCTGCATCCATTTGGACTTTCATTTATAATGAACGGGAAAAGCTGGAGAGTGCAGACGCTTGTGGCGGTGAAAGCAGCGATACAGGACGAAGGGAGTAAGACTGAGAAACTGGTCAGTAGACAGGATATGGAGACAGAGAATGGAGGAGAAAAGCGGAAAACAAATGAAGAACAACAGGAACCGAAGAAGGGGAGGAGTAAGGAGAGCAAAAATCGAGCAAAAAGATGGAGTATAAAGATGCTGTGCTGATATAAGGACTGGACAACAGTGGAGGAAACAGGCGAGATGGAAGACTAGAGACAAAACAGTTATTTGTAGCAATTTGGTTGATAATAGTGATATTAAGAATGTATAATGTAAACTATGTAGGAATGAAAACTGATATGTGTGAAAGGTTTGCTTATTAGAGGTGGGAGAGGGAGGGAGGGGGGAAGAATAGGAATAAGGGAAGAGATATGGGTGGAGACGGGGGGAGATGAGGGATGCACCACTCTAAATCTTCTGGGAAAGGAGGGAGGGAGGGGGGGAGAGGACAGAGGCATCGGAGGAGGGAAAGAAGGGGGGAAAGTGGGACAGAAGTATAGGGGGAAAGAGGGAGAAGATAAGGGTGACGGAGACATATGTGGGAAAAGGAGGGGGTTACACTCTAAGGATTTGGGGGTAACCACAAATAATGTTAAAGGATTGAGAACATGGCAAAAGCGCAGGCTCTTGGAAAGAGAAGGAAGGCGCAGGAGACATATTTAAGAGTGGGGCAGGGGAGAGTCAGCGGTGCCCGATACTGGGGCTCGGCGGCTGCTTCTTCTCCACCTGTGATTGGCTGCAGTAGTTCCTCCTTCCATCTGATCCCGATATCGGCTGGCTCCTGCAGTCCATGTAAACGCTGGCTGCCTTCGCAGCCGTGGCCCACGGTTGCGGTGCCTTTTTGGGGCCTTGGTGGCCCAAGTCATTGTGGGAATGCCCAGAAGTCATGCGAAGAGGAAGAGCAAGAAAAGTCAGTCATCACAGCAATCTTCTGCTTCTACCTGTACCCCTGCTGGAGCCATTGGCCCCATGGATTAACATGTTGTGGTTTTGTCTAATGCCATCGTTGGGGTTCAACGCTCCTCTTCTCCTGCTTCTGGGGCTTCCTTGAGTTCCATCGACAGGACTCCACCGCCCAACCCGGGTTCTTCTCAACTTCCTGTTTTGAATACTTCCTCCTCTGAGGTTTCTTCTTCCTCAGGTGAGGATGAGGGGACTTCTGCTCCTTTAGCTTGTTCTCCTTGTGAGGTACTTCCTATTACTCCTATTTCAGTGGTTGGCTCTGACGGTACTTCAGTTTTACCTCAAGCTGCTAATATTGGAGAAATTACTTTGTCTGATATTTATAAACAAGTTTTTGTTACCAACTCTTTATTGTCCAGATTTATGGATCAGACTGCTGTTTTTTCTCAACAAGTGGTCAATAGGCTACATTCTGTGGAAACTACAGCTAAAAGTTTGTCTCAGCAGACTGATAAGGTGGAGGCACACGTTGCTTCTTTACAATCGGCGAGTGCGTCCACCTTAAAAGATACTTTACTTTTGTATCAACAGCTGGAATCTTTAGAAAATCTCTCTCGTGCTAAGAATATTCGTATATTGAATTTTCCTAAGACCCGTCTTTTGTCATCTGTTCTTCTATTTAGACAGTATTGTAAAGAAGTTTTGTTACTATCGGAGGCTGACACTATTTTGATAGCTCATTCCTTTTACTTGCCAGTTCGGACGGCACCTGGGGAGACTAGTTTGGCGCTGGGTGAGGAGTGTACTGAATTAGACTTGACAGTTTTTTTGGAAAACTCTCAGACTCCAATTTCTTCCCACACCACTTTAGTGATTACTTTGGTCAATCTTGCTGATAAGGCTTTAATTATGAAAGCTTTTTTTCCGAAGAAAGAGTTTCTCTTTTATGGCCATAAGTTGTCTATTTTCCCCGATGTCTCCCGATCTACGCAATATCGGAGAAGGTCCTTTCTTTCGCTCAAACCTAGAGTTTTGGCTAAGGGAGGTACCTTCTTTCTTCGTTTTCCATGTAAGTGTTTGGTTACCATGCAAGGTTCTAATTATGTGTATTCTGATCCTGCTCAGTTAGAAGTCCTTTTAGATTCATTGCAGGTTTGAGATGAATATATTTTTGAGGTTTATTTTGTAGTCTTGTATTATGGTAGAGGTTGGGTGTTGTAGCCTTAGTTAGTTAGCTCTGGTGTCTTGCTGAAGCTTGTCAGACGGCTGCCTGGGTGAGAATCTTCACAGTCTTGGCAAGTGCATATATCTATATGATTTGCAAGGGATTGTGGGCAATGCAGTTCATTCACACCAGACACAGCTGCTGACAATAATTTAGTTGTGCTCAAGTGTTAAAGCCAATAAGATATTTATTTATGTGGTTATTTCTCCCAACACAGATATGCTTGGTAGCACATAAATCAGGTTACTTGCTTCCAGTGTTTAACTTGGAAAAACAAAGTCAAAATCAGGAAAACAACATTCAAACTTGTCAGGCATTATTTATTTTATTTATTTATTTATTTAGCTGTATTTATATACCGCTTTTCACCGGTCAAAGCGGTGCTACATAGGGGGGGGGGGGGCATCACCGGGGGGGCAACATTGACAATTCTGACATAGGACGGACTTTGGACATAGTACAGACATTGGACATAGACAAAGGCTTTGAGTTAGAGGTTCATTGTGGGTGAACTCGGGGGTTTGTGGCTTTTTCGGTGGGGGTCGAGTTGAAGTATTCCTGGAAAAGGATGGTTTTTAGCTGTTTTCTGAAAGATAGCAAACTTGTTCTTTAATCTACTCAGAAAAGCTCCTGAAGCAGGATTTGACCCACACAGTAGAAAGCAAGCCAGCTAAGGGGTTTCTTAGCATTAGCATTAGCATTAGCATTAGTTAATGTTTTCTTAGCATATATCAAACAACAAACGAAAAGCCACAAAGAAAGAAAAAAACTGTTCTTTTCAGGTTAACTTCTGATAACTTCCCACATAGATTCAGAAGTGATTCTCTCCTAGCTCACAAGCAATTAGGTAAGGCTCAATTGCTAGCAGTTATCCAGCTGAAACCCCTTAGCTGGCTTGCTTTCTACTGTGTGGGTCAAATCCTGCTTCAGGAGCTTTTCTGAGTAGATTAAAGAACAAGTTTGTATTTCTTTGTGATGGTTGCTGTACTTTATAACAGAAAATCACCAAAGGAGTTTGGACAGAGAGCAGTCCATATAAACACATTCTTCATCTGCAATCATTCCCCCTTCTTCAACAAGCATGGGTTCAATATCATGGATTGGCACAGATGAATCTCTCAATGGAGCACTTTCAGGAGAATACTTGTTTCCCTGCTGTCTTTCAAGGTTATAGCTAGGGCATAGATCAGTGTTCATACCTGAGCTTCCATTGCTGTTAGAGTTCCTCTCTATATAGCCTGGCCAGTATGTAGTCCAGTTCTTATGTCCAGCCTTCCAATCCAGAGGATCTCTCTTCACATACCTTCTGGCACAGGTCTTAGGGTCCCTTCCACGTGCAGCCGTCTCCCTCACAGGTAGCGTCTGGAGTTTCCTAGCTCTGCAGCACCATTCCTCTGGCTTTCCCCAGTCCAATGGTGTATGCTGGCCCTTGAAATGCCTCCCAGTATACGTACTGCTCTGGACTCTTCTAGACCTCTCAAAGGCTTTTCTCTTCCTTCTTCCAAAGGGTTTTCTTTCCTTCTCTGTCCGTCCGGTTTGGCTTCTGCTTCTGATGATCCTTCAGATGAAACTGATGATCAAGCTCAAGCTGATTCTCAGGATAATGAGGATAATTCTCTGTAGAATAAACTCTACCTTTATTCTGCCTAGATGAGTGCTCCCCCCTAATACAGCGCAGCTGTGCTGAATCAGGCCCTGCCCTTTGAGATGAGTGCTTAGGGATTACCTCATAGCCCTCCTGATTGAACACACGTTTCCCCACTTCAGCTCCTCTAATGGCTGTTGGAAAGGAAACCTGGTGCATTCTGGGACTGGTAGTCTTTTATGGGAAAATTCTGTTTTCTTATTTCTACCAGAACTGACAGGTTGCTTGTTCAGAGTCACTTCACCTTTTCTATAGCTCCTTCCTGAGCTATGATAAGCTTCCTTATCACACGCTGTACTCTTCATGATGTGGTCTGTGTTGCAGTACGTACTAGTGGGCGTTTTCTTTGTACTTCTTTAATGTAGCTTGTTGCTATCAGTTGTACTGCTTATTTTCATTGTATGTGTTATTTGGAATGCATTAAATAAAAATAAAAAAATAAAAAAAGAAGAGTGGGGCAGGAACACTTGTTAATCTAAAAAAAAATACCCAAAGGTGGTGTTAGCAGGGCAAAGGGCAAATCCTAGGAAGAGCACTGAAGCAGGCAGAGCAGTGGGAGTTGGAATTTTGGTGGGAGACACCATTAGTCATATAGTAGTAGGAGAAAGGAGAGGGAAGGATGGGAGATGGGTTGGGGTAAAGTTGAAAGTGGGGGAGGAACAGGTGTGGGTGATAAGTATATATGGGCCAAATGAGGGGCATGGAGAAGCATTTGATAAGATAACAACAGAGTTGGAAGAATTGGGAGATCTCAATTGGGAGATTGGGATCTCCCAATTCTCCCAATTGGGATCTCAAGATTGGGAGATCATTTCCAAACGTATGCTGTAAGTTACCTGTATATAGCTGTATATAGTTACCCTGTTATTACCTGTACATATACCCACGTTATATTGTAAATCCAGTGCAGACCACCTGTACTGGACAGTTATGTTTTGATGTAAACCGCACTGATACAGAAGAGCGCGGTATATAAGAAAGAAAAATAAATAAATCCCCCGTTAATAGTGTGTGTGTGTGTGGGGGGGGGATTTTAACTTGACTTGGAACCCGAGGTTGGATAATAGTGGGGGGCAAGGAAGTGGGGGAAAGAAGGACAGGCAAAGTTTGAGAAGGATGCAGGAGAGATTAGGGTTGATAGATCTATGGAGGTCAAGGCACCCAGGGGAGCGTAAGTATACATTCTATTCCCCGGTACATGGCACATACAGTAAATTGGACATGATATTGGGAGGTGGGATATGGGCCTCGAGAGTGAAGGAAGTGGAACAAGGAGAGATTACATGGACAGATCATGCTCCTGTCCATGTGATCTTTGATATGGGCATAGAAGACAAGGGGATAAAGCTTTGGAAGCTAAACGACTCTTTGCTGGAAGAGGAGGAACATGTGAGAGTCATACGAGAAGCTATAGAAGAGTATCTGGGATACAATGACATGGGGGAGGTTAAGTTGAAGACTGTATGGGATGGGTTAAAGGCGGTGATCAGGGGGAAGCTCATCAGCATAGCCACGAGACTTAAACGGGCGAAGAGGGCAGTTGAAGGGGAATTGCTGGGAAAGATAAAGCAACTGGAGGCTCAGCATCAGAAGAATATGGAGTGCGGGGTCATGGCTAAACTGATCAAGGCTAGGGCTGAGTTAAGTAGTTTGAGAGCTCAGGAAATAGGACATAAACTTAATATCCTAAAGCAGAAATATTTTGAAGGGGGAAACAAGTTTGGGAGGCTTTTGGCAAGTAGACTATGGGCTCAGTGACAAGCAGCATATATCGAAGGAATTAGGGATAATAAGGGGAGGATGGTACATCGCACAAAAGAAATAAGTCATATTTTCAGAGAGTATTATCACAAGCTATATCAAAGCAAATTGCAAAAATGACCAGAGGAGATAAAGAGGTATTTACAGGAGTGTGGGTTGAGGAAGGTAGCATCAGAGGATAGGGACAGAATAGGAGAGAATATTAAGGAGGAAGACATGAGGGAAGCTATAAAGACCTTGAAAGTGGGGAAATCCCCAGGATTGGATGGGTTTACGGCGCAATTTTATAGGAAGAAGGTCGAACAAGTTGTGCCAATACTGACTAGGGTTTTCAATAAGGTGATAGAAGGAGAAGACATTCCACAAACTATGGGGGAGGCGGGTATCACAGTGATACCAAAAACTGGTAAGGATAAGGGGGTATGTGGCTCCTATAGACCTATTTTGCTGATTAATTTAGATGCTAAAATATTGGCTAAGGTATTGGCGAATCGGATTCAGGGGATACTGCCTAAGGTAATACACAGAGATCAAACCGGGTTTGTAAAAGGAAGGCAAGGGAGTGATAACATCAGGAAAATGATGAACATTGCTTGACACCTCCAGGGTTTTAGGGAGCCGGCAGTGTTTGTTACGGTGGATGCTAAGAAAGCATTTGACCGGGTTGAATGGCCATATATGTTTCAGGTGTTAGAACAGATGGGATTTGGAGGCAAGTATGTAGCCTGGATAAAAGCTCTCTATGCACACCCGTGTGCGAGGATAAGGGTAAATGGGGGGTACTCTGAGCAATTTACATTGGGGAGGGGTACTCGGCAAGGATGCCCACTATCACCGCTTTTATTTTCATTGGCGACTGAGCCCTTGGCAGAAGTGGTTCGGAATGAAGGAGATGTAAAAGGAGTAGTAGTAGGAGGCAGGGAGGAGAAAATAGCGCTGTTCGCGGATGATGTAATATTCACATTGGGGCAGCCGTTAACTACTCTACCAGTATTGATGAAACTTATAACAGAGTTTAGTAGCATGGCAGGCTATAAAATAAATTCAAGTAAGACTGAGATCCTGGGGTTCAATCTAGTAGGAGGTTTGGAAGACCGATTGAAGGTACATTTTAAATTTAAATGGGTGCAGCAGTAATTTAGGTATTTGGGGATACAATTAGGGAAACCAATTGAGAAGATTAAACAGTGGAACTATAAGGTAGTGGCAGAAAATATATGGCAAGATATATCAAAGTGTGGGGGGGATAAGATTGCAACCGCTATCCATCCCAACCATGACAAAGATGAATATCTTACCCCGGTTGTTGTTTCTGTTCATGTCTCTGGCATGTCAGGTGAGCAAGAAGGAGATAGGGAAGCTGCAGAATTTGATTATGCAATTTCTCTGGGAAGAGAAGATTCCGAAGTTGGCAAGAGGGACCATGTATCAAGTGCAGGAGGAAGGTGGGTTGGGGGTACCATGCTTGATAAAATATTATGAGACTGTGCAATTGAGGGCGCTTTTGGAGTGGAGGGAGGGGGTGGACATTTTGAGTTGGGTACAAATAGAGTCAGGGTGGGGGGGAGGAGACCAAGGAAGGGAGGATATGGGACCCGGGAGGTTGGCGAGATAAAAAAGGGACGGGGAATCCCTTTAGGGAACTTATGTTCCAGATTTGGAGGAAATGGAAAGGACATCTTATGGAGGGGAAGGTGTACTCCAGGCATACATTTATCAGAACAGTGGGGGATAAGGGGCTAGGTGGGAATGAACAGGTGTATAAGGTATGGAGGAGTAAATGGCTAGAGCGACTGGGACAATCTCTTAGGAAAGGTGGGGGGGGGGGGGAAGTTAGAGCCTTTGAGGAACTCCAGCAAGAATTTAAGTTAGAAAGACAGGATCAAAATTCATATGTGCAATTGTGGTATTTCCTGCACCAAAAAGAGGTGAAATCAGATCTTGAACGAAAGCCTTCACAGTTTGAAGATCTGATGGGGAAGCAATGGACACAGAGAGGGGTCATATCAAAAATTTACAAAATGCTTCTACAGAAGGGGAAGGTGATGGGGAGGTGGCAGCAGAAGTGGGAAGACGATATTCCAGGTCAGTGGGATGAGAGTAGATGGGCTGCAGTATATGAGACAGCCTATAAATTAGCAAGGGGGACTCCAATGTTAGAAAATAGTTTGAAGTTGAGATATAGGATGTATTGGACACCAGTGAGACTACGGGCAATCTTTCCAGACAGTTCAAGTGAATGCTGGAAGAGCTGTGGGGCAAAAGGGGGATTTAATGCATATGATCTGGTACTGTCCAAAGGTGCAGGAGTATTGGGGTAAAGTGGGAAGGTTGTATGGGGATATTACGGGAGTGCAGATAACGTTAACACCAGGGATAGTAGTGCTCAATAAGAAGGCGTGTGAGGGAGAGGGGGATTTATTTATTTATTTATTTAACATTTCTTCTATACCGCGCTATTGAAATCAGTGCGGTGTACATCGAACAAAACATACTACAATGCATACAAGCAACATTGAGTTTTACATAGAACAGGGAAAAAAAAAAAAAAAACATAGGACAACCGGGGTAACTATTCACAGGGTAACTATTTACAGGTTACATTAGTATTGTCACCAGTACTCTGAGCTAATTTGGTATCATCTTCATTTTGTGTGGGAGGGACAGGCGTAAAAGTGGTGGGTGGGCAATAGTATAGGCTAGCCATTTTCTGGTTGTAATAAGGTGCTGTGGTAGCTGAGACATGAAGGAAGTTTACCCGATGTGTGGGTGTCAGGGTTGGTGTCAGGTGCACAGGGCGCCGCGCAAAAAACATCTTGCTTCAGCCCAACTAGGTTAAAAAAAAACACAAACCGGCTGCTGCTGCCGCCGCTGCCACCATGGCAGCGGCAGAATTGAGCATCCCGCGGGGCCCCCCCTGCCCTGCAGAGTCTTCCATGTGGCCTCAGCGTCGGCTGTCAGAGCCGCGCGAAGAGAGAGAGCTTCTCCTCTCGCGGCTCTGTTAATCCCGCCGTGGGGCTGACGGGGGGGGGGGGATTAACAGAGCCGCGAGAAAGGGAAACTCTCCCTTCGTGCGGCTCTGAAAAGCCCGCGCTGAGGCCACATGGAAGACTCTGCAGGGCAGAGGGGCCCCACGGGATGCTTGATTCTGCCGCTGACATGGCGGCGGCGGCGGCAGCGGCAGCAGCAGCCGGTTTGTGGTTTTTTTAACCTAGCTGGGCTGATGGGGGGGGGAGGGGGTTAGGACTGGTAATGGGCTATGGGGGGGTTAGGACAGGTAATAGGTTATGGGGGGCTAAGACTTGTAATGGGCTATGGGGGGGCTAAGACTGCAAGTGGGCTGATGGGGGGTTACGACAGGTAATGGGCTGTGGGGGGCTAAGACTACAAGTGGGCTGATGGGGGGCTTATGACTGGAAATGGGCTGATGGGGGTGTTAGGACTGGAAGTGGGCTGATGGGGGGGCTAGGACTGGTAATGGGCTGTGGGGGGGCTTAGGATTCGTAATGGGCTGATGGGGGGTTTAGGATTGGAAGTGGGCTGATGGGGGGTTAGGACTGGTAATGGGCTATGGGGGTGCTAGGACTGGTAATGGGATGGGGGATTGCTAGGACTGGTAATGGGATGGGGGATTGCTAGGACTGGAAATGGGCTGAGTTGAAGGGGGCTTGAACTGCAAATAGCTGATGGGGACGGGCTTGGAATGGAAATGGGCTGAGTGGAAAGGGGGCTTGAACTGCAAATAGCTGATGGGGACAGGGGCTTGGAATGGAAATGAGCTGAGTTGAAGGGGGGCTTGAACTGCAAATAGCTGATGGGGAGGGGGGCTTGGAATGGAAATGGGCTGGGAGGGGAGGGAGCTAGGACTGGAAATGGGCTGATGGAGGGGCTAGGATAGGACTGGAAATGGGCTGTTGGGGGGTGCTAAGGTTGGAAATGGGCTGTGGTGGGGGCTTGAATTGAAATGGACTCATGAAGGGGCTAGAACTGGAAGTAGGCTCATGGGGGGCTTGGATTTGGAAATGGGCTGAGTGGAGGGGAGCTAGGATTTGACATGGGCTGATGGTGGGGCTAGGAAAGGACTAGAAATGAGCTGATGGAGGGACTTGGATAGCTGGAAATGGATGGGGGAGCTAGGACTGGAAATGGGCTGATGGGGCTAGGATAGGGTTGGAAATGGGCTGATGGGGGGCTAGGACTGGAAATGGGCTGATGCAGGGACTAGAAGGGAGCTGATGTTGGGGGAGGATTAGAATGGGATGGAGCTGGGAGAGTGAAATGGAGAGGGAAAAATATTGTGTGTGGGAGGGAAGACAAATCTACAATTGGCCGGATATTGGGAGAGTAAGTGGGGATTGAGGATGGAGGGGTAAAATTTGAGTGGATGAAATAGGAATGAGGAAAGAGCAAAAGGAAAAAGATTAGTATGTTAAAGCAGATGTAGAGAGAGAATGGAAAAAAAAACCTAGAAGAGAGAAGAAAGGACAAATGGACAGCAGGTGGAGAGTTAGCAGAAGACACGAAGAAACTAGAAGAAAGTGGCTGGAGCAATTGTAACTGAAAAAAAATGCACAAAAGGTAGAAAAATCTCTTTTTTAAAAATTTATTAACTGGAATATGTTAGCTCTGGGAAATGTGCATCATTAACGTCTGCGCTTTGTTTAGTACAAGAGGAAATTATTTTATAGTTTTATTTCTACAGTGTTGTACATTCCAAGTTTGGCTTTTGGGGTTCCCAGTTTAATTATTGTCTTCCTGTTTCTATATTGTGATTCCTTGTTTGGTGATGGTCTATGTTCTGCATGTGTAACTGAGCTGAGGTATTCTGTTTATGTAATTCCTATTTGACATTGCCACTTGTTCTCTTTCCCCAGTAGGTCATGTATTGTTATTCTCTGAAATGTATTGGTTTAATATTTGCAGTGTTGCCTTTTGATAGGTAGGGTATGGTGCTTTGTGAGTCCTGGTAGTGCTGTTAGGATACGGCGGGTTTGCTATGGGTTCTAAATGGGCAGTGTTTGTAGTAGTTCCTAATGTTCCTGGCGGTTGGCACTGGATTATAGTAATGTAGAAATCTTTTAGTCTTTCTTTATCCATATACTCATTAAGAGGCATGTTTACTAAAAGTTAATGTATGGTAACATTATGCAAATATTTATGCAAATGAGACCCCTTATGCAAATGAGGCCCCGCACCGAATCTCCGCATATGGCCCCGCACCCCCCTTGGGCCGCCTCTGGATATGGACATAGTTGGTGAATCTGTCTCAAAATCAAAAAGGATCCTTGGAGGCCCGCTTACTGTGCTGAGAGTCCATCCATACTCCTGCAGCCATCCTTCAATGGCTAGAGACAGCAAGGGGTGCCACTAGTCAATATTCACTGGGCTTAGGACTGGCTATAGGAGGTGAGGAGGAGGGAGTGGAGAACTTTCAGCTGGGAAGGGTCATATCTGAAGGATTGGGTATTTGGGGAGGGAATTGGAAGCTTGCTTGAAGCAGGAGGAAGAGTTAAATATCGGATGTCTCTGAGGGAAGCAGAAATATTTCAGAGTTATGCGCTTTGGCATGAAAGCACACACTTTGCTGGTAGACATAGCAGAGAGTGTGATCTGGCCGTAGCATGGACAAAGTTCACATGTACATGCATAGATTAACGTACCTGGCTGGGATCAGATGCCAAAAGCCCTCATTCATAACCCTCCTGGGGCTTTTTCACGTATTTTACTTGCTGTCCTTCCTCCTTTCCACCTTCAAACACATCTAGTCTGCTCATTGCAGCGATGGTCCTGGGCCACGGACCATGTACAAGCGATCCTTCTGGAATCCTGCAATTATGGGCCCCTGAATCTAACCACCAGAAGTCTCCTTTTAGTGATGACCATGACTCTCGCACTCCTCCCACCCCATGGAGCTGTGAACACTACCTCCAAAGCATCCCAGTCTTAGCCTATTCAGGGAGCAGAAGGCCCAATTTGGGGATTGAGCCGGGAGCCTTTCCCTTAGCAGGACATAGTACTTGCCACCTGAATCAATAAGCTAGTCCAGGAGTATAAATTTTAGCCCCCCATGCGTACCTTCTGACAGGGAGTTTGTGTCTGCAAAATCTGCAGGGACTTATGTTTCTGTGGTCCCCCAAGGGCTGCAGGTACAAAGTACCCAGGGGCCTGCAAATATACAGAAGTCTGAAAACTGGCCTCTCTGGTATGCCAAGATCACAAAAAATGTTGATTCAGGCCTGGTTCTCTCTCCCTCTCATTGCCCTTCTTCCCCTGACTTGGGACTGGATGGAAAGGAGAGGTGGGGAGGAGGAGAAAGATGAAGACAGGGTTAGGAGGATAGGAGGAAAAGAGAGAGGATCGGGGTTGCATAGCATATATTTTTTTTGAAGGTGTGAATAAACAGGTAGACAAAGCTGAGACTCTTGGCAAAATTAAAAAGTCATGGGATAGGAGCCTGTCCCCATTAGTCCTCTATTTCTTTTCCTCTTTCTGTCTCCTCCAGTCTCTCTCTTTTCCCCTTCCCCCAGCTAGTTCCCTCCAGTCTCTCTGTTCCCTCACTCCAGCCAATGCCCACCAGTCTCTCTTTTTCCTCTTCTGTGTCCTGAGGGACCCTCTTTAATAGCCTCACACAGCCCCAGGGATTCATGGACTATGGGTTTGGAACCACAAATCTAATCAAAAGCCCCTTTCAGGAGCAGTTGCTGTAAGAAATGGAGCAGGAATGCTGGACGTGGGGGCAGCTCACAAGCTCTTGTAGTCCCGGTCTCTCCAAGCAGGAGGTGCTGTGGGGACTGGAGCAGAAGCATCGGCTCTAGGCAGAAGAGGTACGCGCATAGCTCCTATAGTTTCATCCTGTTTCAGAGCTTTTGTCTGTGTACGCCTGAGAATGTGAGGTACTTACAGAAAATTTAAACAACGTTTTCATTTTCACCCCCATTTTCTCTCATTTCTGTAAACCACTCACTTTAGTCAGTATGCCTAGGTAACGTGCTTTCGCTGGCCGAAAAGTCTTCTGCACTTATCCTCAGAGCTGCTTGTGACTGGCTTTAGAAAATCTTTCAGGGAAGAGGAATAATTTTAAAAAATAGGGATCTAGGAAAGCAAATGTCAGTGCATCTTTCCAGCCTTCCAGGGAATAAGTGCGTTGTGGCGAGTCTGTACAGGACTCAAACCTAAACCTGTAGAGTTTCAATATTGCAGCCCTGCAGCCTCTTAATTCCGTTGTCTTACCTGCTGTCAGAAGCGGCGTAATCAGGTGAAGCCAAGCACAGTACAGTTGCATTCTTATATGGAAGAAAAGACTTCGTGGAAAGCTTCCATGGAAGCAGATCACAGGCAGAAAGGGAATTCCAGTCCTCCCATGCTTTGCTAAGAGTCACAGATCATATGCCAGATGTTTTATCTGGAATCAGAGAGAGAAAGAGAGAGTTACAACTTACCCAGTATAATTGCTAAATCATTTGATTACATCATTCTGCAATGCAATGCAATACGTACCTCGCATACTGAGGCAGAAATCCAGGCAGGGCCGAGAGCTGAAGGGGCTAATAAGAACTGGAAAAAAGATACTGAGACATCTCTCTTCTCTATGCTGTCTGAAAAGGATACACCCCTCTTGGTGAAGTCATACCCTGATACATGATCGTCCCTCCCCTATTCCTTTGTCCTGAGGTTCTCTCTGCTTGCTAGAGATAACTTCTGTTCTCCTAGGACAAGCAGGATGAGTCAGCCACACTTGGTGATGTCATCCGATGGCACAGAGACGGAAGTACTCTCCATAGCTCAGAAGGGCTTTGCCTTTCTGAGCATGAGCCAACTGGCCCTATCCCCCAGCCCGCCCCTAGCTAGCCAGTTTTCACTTCTTAGTATATGTATATTATCAGAAACCCACAATTCAGAAGACCTCCTCCTGCTCCAAGAATAGCAACGATACTAGAGCAGAAGCAGAGGATTCCAAAAGAAATAGGGCTGGGAAAGAAGCTCCCAGGCAGCAGTAGCCCACGGCAGCCCAGGACGCGCCAAATGACCTCGGCTCGCATCTCTTTACAGACCCAGGATGTGCCCCAAGGGACCTCCATCCCCGGTCACTACAGCCTGGACCTCCCAGCTCCACAAAAGGCACCCGCAGCGCATAAACCCTCCTCCAACGGGATTGTAACTGCAGTGGAGAATCCGGTTCAGAAGAAGCACTCTTCTACAATCTCCACCGGTTCCCCCCGCTGTGTTCAGCCGCACCATGCTTCCCCACACTGCTCCTGGGGGCCGCCATCTTGATCGCATCATCGCCAGAAGCTGCGCCCACTCTCCAGCCATTGGACATTGTCACAGGCACTGTTGTTCTGCCTCCAAGCACCCGATTGGACAGAAGCATGGACACACGCCCCCTCTCACCGGCACCGACTCCAGAGCCTCTGACAACGTCGGCACCATTCCCCCCAGCACAGACAGGCAGCAGGAAAATGACCTGTCCTGCACCAGGCCGACTGCTGCTCTGGGTGCCGGAAATGACCTGACCTGCACCGGGCCGACTGATGCTCTGGGCGCCAGAAATGACCTGTCCTGCATAGGGCTGACTGACACTCTGGGCACCAGCACAGAACTCGGCGCGGAGGCATCAACGAGGACCGCGCCGACACTCTGGGTGCCAACAATCACAGCCGCAGCAAGCATTCTGCGACGGTGTCCGCTGCAGTGGTTCTTAAGGATTTTACTTAAACCAACTCTGGCTGCATATTTATGCTGGCTGCTTTCGCAAGAAGGCTGATGCCCTAAAGAATAGGAGGCTCTGCTCCGGGCACTATCTGCAGGTAAATTTTTCCTCCTTCATCCAGTGGGAATCCCCTCCCCCACCTAAGGATGACCTGCTGGCCTTGGCACCGAGAAAGCTTCTCGATGGCGCTGAACGGTGAGATGCACGCCACCAATGTCACCTCTGGTGATGCAATTAGCAGGTGCCAGGTGATGCAATTGGCAGGTGCTGTGGCGACAGGAGCAGCACTGTGCCGGCATGGAGGTGCATCGAAGAGCTCTCCACCATCGTCCTCGGCGCCCCCCCTTGGCGGCAGGAGCATGAGGTGGCCCGAATGCAGTCCCTGCTCCTCTCTAGGAGTGGGAATGCATCAATGCAATGTAAGGCCTGCAACTCATCAGCGTACCCTCTCGCATGGCGGCTACTCCCTCGAGGAGACTCCACCAGGCGTCGTCGCCTGTGACTGGACCGGGTAGGGGGTTCGGCCACGGCCATGCTTTTAGTTTCTGCTCTGGGGTGTGAAAAGCGGCCTGGTAGGGAAGCCAAGGGCGGCCATACTCCACCCTCCACTCCGGGGCAAAAAGTGGTAGCCTGCAAAAGCAGCAGAAAGACTGGCACCCCTGTCCTCCTGGCCCGGATTCTACACCATGAAACCCGATAGTTAGGGGGTCACCTGCATGCGCCCGGCCCACGTAAGTGTAGCCTAGTGGTTGGAACTGCAAACTTTGAACCTGAGAAGTCAGGGTTCAATCTGCTGAGACCTCTATGGGGCTTGGCCATGTCACTCAACCCGCCATGGCCTCAGGACAGCGAACACAGCGGTACCTGAAGATAATTATAGAAGCAGCATGGGGAAGGGGCTTCCAGAGCACAAGCTCACCAGCCCACCTCTGTACGCGTTGGGCAGGGTCAGCCTGCATCGCAATTCCTTCCTGGATCCCCTCTCTGGATCCCCTCTCAGGTAGGGATAAGGGAGGTGGACCACCAGGATGGCAGCGCTAACAGGAAAGAAGGTTCATCCTTTAACTGCTTAACTAGCCCATGTCACTAGCCCGGCGACACCAAACCATAATGTAGTGCTGAAAAGATGGCAGTGTGCCCATAGTGGCATTCGGACCCCAAATGACACCAGGCTCCCGCCACCTGCGGACTCTCTTGGATGCAGGGAAAACCAAGGTGGAGCCCTGGTAATCCTGGCCCAATCTTCAGCTCTAGGAGCCTTGACAAGTCTCTCGTATGGCTAGCCAATACCAGAACTCGATTCCACCAGAGCTTCTCCAGGCCTCCGCTCTTGAAACAGGCCCACTACAATAGTGAGCCTATTACCCTACGGACTTGAACCTCAACCAGCGTGCGCCTATGCACTGGGAATAGGTCCGTGCGCCTAGGTCCCCCAGACAATGTACAGATGCACAGGCCTCCCATCGCATTGTACCCTTACTCCCATCGCTGCTGCACCCGGAAGACTTGGCATCGCAACAGGGAGTACTGGAAAAAGGCGTTACTTAAGGTGACCATCGCCCTGTGCTGGTCCAGGTCAGTCTGAGCCCAAACCAACACAGCCCATGACGTTCAGTGTTCTGCATCTCTGGGGAGCAATACATCCCATTAGGAATGCCCCCCCCCCCCAACCTAATAAGGTAACCACCTAGTATGGTTTGACCCATACACAGTCACCCCCACAAAGGGGTGAAGACAGCAGGTAGCAAGTGAGAGCATCCGGTGACCAGCCTCTTCCCAGGAGTAAGACAGAGGTTGCCCAAGGAAAAATAGCCACTCAAAAAAAAACTTCTCAGACTCCACAGCGCCACTCTGCCATCAAGGGACAACTTGCCATCAGGGGACAATCAGCAGGACTACCCACCCTTGCACCAGGGCAGGGTTTCTCAAGTGCCCCCAGCATCATATGGTGGCAACATACTCCCTGGGAAATATTGGTGTCCCCCAATGTTCCCTCTAATTTTCTGTAGGCTGTGTGCGCATAAAATATCAGCTGTGTGCAGCTTTTGAAGGAAGGTTAAATTTTTGTGCGCCACATAACGACACTCGGAGTTATATACTTTAAAATTTGACTACACATCAGAATACAGTATGTACACACCATATTGATTTTAATCAAATTAAATGAAAATAGACGATTACTAAATGAAGCGGGAAATTTCTAGTAATTACAATCATAACTTTTAAATTTTAAGATGTCTGTGTTGTTTTCTATCAGAATCAGAGCTGTAATTTTTATGCGCTCTGTTGTAAAGTATGTGCGCTCACTCGGCGAGGTATGTGCACGCGCACAGCTTAGAGGGAACAGTGGTGTCCCCCCCTTCACCCACCCACAGACCAGGGTTGGATTCCCACTAACACTCCTTGCACTGTGCCACCGTGGGAAGACCAGACACCAATTCCCCGGGTTGGATTCCCACTAGCACTCCTTGCACTGTACCACCGTGGGAAGACCAGGCACCAATTCCCTGATGAAAGCCTCACATCAACTGGATGCTGCTGAAGCGAGCATCAACACACAGTCCCCATGGCACTCTTCCCACACTGGAGGGATAACATCCTTAGTGGGGGCAGTCGACTCAGTGGTTTTGGTATTCCTATGGTGAGCCGTGTTCGGACTCATCGTCATGACGACTCCACAACTATGTTGTGGCTACAGTGTGGTACACTATCCACAACCACTGTGCCTTGCAGCGCATCACAGGTTCAGGCCCCAGCCCAGGACATGTCTTCACAGTACCTGAATACCATGGCCTACCGTGGGAGGCTACATCCCTGGCGCAAATATGCAGCCTCCGATACCAGTGACAGAGCCACGACTCCTAGCTGCGCACTGTCCTCCGAATCGGGGGCAACAGGCTACCACCAAGACAGTCTAGGCTACTGTTGCCATGACTGGAGAGTGGCAGTCTCGACACCAGTAAAGGGATCACTGGCCTAGAGATCCTCCTCTTATGAGCAATTAAAGGGCAGGTGCAAGTCAAGCTTCCTCCACACTATACACAACATGGTAAACAGCTCATTAACCCAAGGAATCATGCCAGTTCAGCTAAAACTCGCCACGATAAGACCAATCCCAAAGAAATCAACACTCAACAAGAACAACCCAGCAGCCTACAGACCTATCTCAAGCATCCCACTACTGGCTAAGATCATTGAGAAAGCGGTAGAACATCAGCTACAGGACCACAGACAACCACGCACAACTGGACCTCAACCAACACGGTTTCCGCCCCAACCATTTCGACGATATGCTCCACCTCATAAAACAGCAAAAACGGAATACTCATGATCTTCATCGACATTTCATCAGCATTTGATACAGTGGACCACGGAATCCTACTTACAAGGCTACAGAACATCGGACTACATGGAGCCACCCTGAGGTGGTTCCACTCCTACTTGACGGACAGACAGATACAGGTCAAGATTGGCCCCAACACTTCCCGATCCATAAAGGTCATGCAAGGCGTACCCCAAGGATCCGCCCTATCAGCACTATTATTCAACCTCTACATCCAGCCAATATGCAGCATCATCGAAGAACACAGGATAAGATGCACAAATCTATGCAGACGATATAATGATATACACGCCAATCACCCTCGACAACCCAGACTATTCAAAGATAACAGAATGTCTAATGCACATGAACAGCTGGTTTCAAGACAACAACTTAATAAACTACAACAAGACCGAGGCTCTAATCATCACACGAAACTCTGACTTTGTCCCTCCTCCCAACATCAAGATAGACACCACAACCATACCCATACAAACAGAAGTGAAATACCTCGGAGTGACTCTGGACAAAGAACTGAACCTCCAGTCCCACATCAGCAGAAATGCATACCACAGGATGAGACTAGTCCGATGCCTCAAGCCCCTCCTCTCAAGAACACTTCCGCACAGTATGTCATGCATTAATAACCCCAATCCTAGACTTCTGTAACCCGATCTATCTTGGCCTAACAAAACAAGCACTCAGACCACTGCAATTGGCACAAAACACAGCAGCACGCATAATAACCGGCACCAAAAGACAAGAACACATCACTCCCACCCTAAAAGAGCTCCACTGGCTACCAATCAGCGCCCGCATGAGATACAAGACAATCATAAACATCTTCAAAATCAAACAACGCTCATCAGCTCTCAGCCTACACCCACTCATACAACCCGACAGCAGCACACGACCGAGGAGGAGAGGCACATCCAACCGTGTCAACACCCCTGATGACTTCAACAAAGTACGCAAGGACACCGAAAAACGAGCCCTTTCAAAAGCGGCTCCAAAAATCTGGAACGCACTCCCTGACGAACTAAGGGTAACAGCAGACATTAAGGACTTTAGGAAACTGCTAAAGATGACACTCTTCAATGAGCACTTTGGTAAAGTCACATAAGCTGTGCAACAAACTATACCCCACCTCACCAACATACCATCGAGACCAGATCACAGTACAGAACCAAAGCCCCGATGTACATAGTATTGTATATAGCGCACGTTGTAATTAGCTCGCCATGAATCAACAACCAGCTACTCGCACACGCACACACTGCTCACTGCATGTGCACACTAAACACATGACTTTGTTGATTGTTTGCTGTGTAGACCGCCTTGATTGAAGGAAAAGGCGGTATAGAAATCTGTTTAAATAAATAAAATAAATAAATTATTAACTAAATGTCACAGGCCATGACCCGGCAGCGGGTCTGGCTATGGATCGAAGCAAGAGCACCGGCAGTTTGCCACAACTGTTCTGCGCGATCACAGACCCGAACCTGCTTGGCAGGAAGACCACAAACTCCGGATGTACCACTCTGAGCCCAGCCTTACCACAGCCAAGCGTTCCCACCCAAGGCAGCGCCAATGAAGACCATCAGCCTCCTTACGGCCAGATAGCTAATCGACCTGCCCACCATATGGAGAACATGAAAGGCAATGGCTTAGGTTGGGCAGAGCCCAGGACATCTTAATCATACCTGGTGAACAGCAATACTTTCCCCCAAGCTTCTGTGAAACTCGAGATCTGATTGACAGGTGGTAACTTAGACCTAATCGACCGTAGTCTTCCACGAATGAACTCGTGCCTTGGCATATCATCATGCAATTCCTGAAAACTCGAGAGCCTACCAGACTGACAAGTCGTAACTCAGGCACGTCATGCAAATCCTACAGACCTGTTCAACAGTGGTCTTCTATGAATGAGCTTGTGCCTTGGCAACATCGTCATGCAAGTCCTACAGCGCCCGGCAAGAGCCCGGCACAAGTACCAGCAACCAGACGGGTTCCCCAATTCCCTTGTGATCGCTGACTCCGGCGACTGCGTTCAACAGCCTCGCCGACCCACCACTCCTGCCCCTCAGCCAGCTCGGGAACTACTCACTAAGATGGTGAACACCTCGAGGACTACCCCTCTGCAGACATGATTGAGGCAATGAGACTATTTAGATAGAGGTTCAAAATGCTACCTTCCTGACGACACACACAAACCACCTGTGGGACCCCAGACAAAACATCGGACTGCGGGATTCCTCTCTGGAGGTGCAGAGAATCCACACTCTGTATCGCTCCACAGCCCCAACTACGTGCACAGGGCACACACGAAATGGTGCACCAGCAACAGGGGACACATCTCCAGGGATCCCACAGACTCCCCCACTCGGCCAGTGGCACAAGCAAGGGCTCAAGCCACGCCAAGAGCAGGCACGGAACTCTAACCGCAACAAAGAGTCCATCACCAACCTTCAGCCTTGCGGCCTTAATTCTGCCTGGGCCATCTGCCTAACACTACACACTGTCCAAGACCATTGCAACACGGACAAACACATTGCCTAGCACACAACCAGGCCAGAGACTGTCTCATGGCCATCGTGGTATTAAGGCTCCATTCACACCATTCTTGTAGCACAATCGATTTTGATGCTGTTCTTATCCTCACAGCGTCCAGCCCTTACTGTGGCAGTATTAATACTCTAATTTGCGTCACTCTGGTAGCGCTTCCTACATCCTTACTCTCAGTCTCTCACCGCTACTGCATCTCTGTCGCTGCACGTGGAGACTGTATGCTCTCATAATCACTGCTACGGCACATGCACGCATCGGGACTGCAGGTTACACGTTCAGCATCTCATGGGCGCACACCCATTATCACTGCACGACGCACGCTCATGCTGCACGTTCCACGTTTGCCACCGCCTCCCGGCGCACTGCGGTTAGTTAACCCTACCTAACGGTGCTGTTACAAGGTCTCCCATGGTACACCAGTAAGAATCCAGTACCTCGGCTACCCCTTCCACCACAGCACTTGGTAGCTTGGGAGACACCAAGTGTGGCTGACTCATCCTGCTTGTCCTAGGAGAAAGTGATGTTACTTACCTGTAACAATGGTTCTCTGGGGACAGCAAGATAAGTCAGCCACACATACCTACCCTCCTTCCCTGGGAAGGGGTCGGCCTCCGACCAATGCCCACCTCTTAGCGGCGAAGGCCCAGCTAGTGACGAACTGGCTAGCTAGGGGTGGGCCGGGGGGGTAGGGCCAGTTGGGTCATGCTCAGAAGGGCAAAGCCCTTCTGAGCTATAGAGAGTACTTCTGTCTCGGTGCCGTCGGATGACGTCACCAAGTGTGGCTGACTTATCCTGCTGTCCCTGGAGAACCATTGTTACAGGTAAGTAACATCACTTTCCTCTGCTTCGCTAGAGATAAGAGTACAGTAGATTTTCTCCAATCGGGACTACACTGTAATAAAGTAGGACCAATCATGAAGAAATGCAGTGATGAATTGATAACATGTCTATATAGTCTGGCTTATTTCTCTGGGCGAGGTTCAGACTTTGAAAATTATTTCTCTGAGCATGTGTACATATTAAAATTAAGGCTTGCATCCCAAGAGACTCCTGTGTATTTCTTTCTTCACTCGTTCCTCTGCAAAGAAGAAACTTCCGTTTTTAATGTCATCTTTCTAAGAGTGAGACAAAGTCCTAGCAGCAAATCCTGGAAAAAACACACTCAAACACACATGTGGCTAGTCTGCTGTCCCACATCGACATTAAGAACCAAAAGACAAACAGCTGAAAAGATAACAGTGCAATACTGTGACGTGTCCTAACTTTAAGCTTATTGACTCACCTACTAGAAGGAGAGAGACTGAGAAATACAAGTATGCACTGCTGCGGATTCCTACACTGAAACGAAAGACTAGAGACCCACACGCAGGACCTTCAGTTCTCCCTCACCAGAGCCTCTCCCACCCTCCCCCAAGACTGTGAAAAATAAAGTAAAAAAAAAATCACAATTGCCTCCTAGGGGACTGCAACACATCTCCCACTTCAATCACTCTACAGCCCCACTGCAACCCCTCTGTAGCCCTAAAACATCTCTCCCCTCTCCACAAAAAGAAGCGCCATCACATCTCACCCCCCCCCCTTCCCCTTCCCCAAAGACAATAGACAAATGTGGCTCGGCACCCCAACATCACACCTCCCACCCCCTCACCATTAAAACAACAGTAGGTCAGCAGCACCAAAACATCTCTCTGCACCCAAAAACACCACCACTGGTTTCCCACTCACTCCCTGATCCACTTTTGCATTGTGCCAGGCAACATCATACCCATTTTCTTTCTACCTCATTTTTCTGCCCCCTCCACACAGCAGCATCTCTCCACTCCTCTTCCTCATCCACATTATATCTAGCAGCTTCCCCTTCTCTTCCCACTGCTTCCTACTTCATTCCTGCCCACCGCCCCCTTGTCTTTCAGTCCATCCCTCCATCCTATATTAACTCTGTTTCTCATGAAGCACCAGTATCTGACTCTCCCATTAGTCCTCTTTGCTCGCTACGCACTCTCCAGCAGGTCTCCTCCATGCCACTTCTTCCCTCTGCCCAACACTCTCTCTCAACTCCTACCCACCACTGCCTCTCATCTTCTCTAGACCTCGCCTCCCCATGTCCAAGGGGGAGATATGATAGAGGCCTATAAAATCCCGAATGGAGTGACTCGAGAAAATGCAAATTGATTGTTTGTTCTTTCAAAAAAGTACAAAGGCTAGGAGACATATCAAGAAATTACAAACTAATGCATTAAAAAAATAGAGAAAATTATTTGTTTTCACTTAACGCCAGAGGATAAGGTAAATGCAGTTAGCATAGCTGGGTTTAAAAAGAGGCTTAAACAAGTTCCTGGAGAAAACATCAATAGATGTTTTAAGATAGACCAAAAGAAACCCACTGTCTATCCCTGGCTCTGTTGTTGTTGTTATGTGCCATCGAGTCAGTGTTGACTCATGGCATCCCTCTGGATAGTTGTCCTAAATTGTGTTTGGTCTTCAATCAGGCGGCTCATTGTTGATAGACTGGTACCCGTAGTTGCTGTTATTGTATCGATCCATCTCATTGCTGGCCTTCCTCTTTTACGGTGATCTTCTATCTTGCCAACATGATGTCTTTCTCTATTGATCTCTCTCGTCGCATGATGTGCCAATAGTATGAAAGTCAAAGTCTTGTCATCTGAGCTTCTAAAGAAAGCTTAGGTTTGATCTCCTCTAGTACTGACTGGTTTGTTCTTCGGGCAGTCCATGGTATACACAGTATTCGCTACCAGCACTATAATTCAAAGGCATCAATTTTCTTCCTGTCTGTTTTTTTCACTGTCCAACTTTCTCATCCATATGATGTTATTGAAAATACCATGGCTTGAACAAGTTGAATCTTTGTATGGAGAGAGGCATCTCTGCTCTTGAGAATCTTATCTAGGTCTTTCATAGCCATTCTGCCAAGAGCAATGCGTCGTCTGATTTCTTGACTTCTTGTTGCTTCTTTATTGATAGTTGATCCAAGTAGGTTAAAGTTGTCAACGTTTTCCATTTCTTCTCCTTCAAAGATGAACTTATTGATTTTGCCAATTGTCATGATCTTTGTCTTCTTTACATTAAGGTGCAGGCCCATTTTAAGACTATGTTCCTTGATCGTGAGAAACAAATGTTACAGATCATCTTCACTTTCAGCCAGTAATCTGGAATCATCAGCATAGTGAAGTTTGTTGATGAGTCTTCCACCAAATCTTCACCCCTCTGTTGTCTTCATACAGTCCTGCTTCTCTGATGATTTGTTCTGCATATAAATTAAACAGGTAGGGGGAAAGTATGCAGCCTTGTCATACACCTTTGCTTATTTTAAACTATTCTATTTCTCCTTGTTCCATTCGAACTGTTGCTTCTTGATCAATGTACAGATTGTGCAAGAGAATGATCAGGTGTTCTGGTATACCCATGCTTCTTAGGGGTATGTTTACTAAACCGGGCTAACGGTTAACCCGGGCTATCTGCCAGTAGGTCCCATATTATTCAATGGGACCTAGTGGCAGATAGCCCGGTTTAGTAAACATACCCCTTAATGTGGCCCAGAGTTTCTCATGGTTTACATAGTCAAAAGCCTTGCTGTAGTTGATAAAGCACAAATAGATATCCTTTTGGTATTCTTTAGTCTTTTCAAGGATCCATCTCACATCCGCGATAATATCTCTTGTTCCTCGCCCTTTCCTGAACTCTGCTTGCACTTCAGGTAGCTCTTGTTCCAGGTATGGTTGTAGTCTCTGTTGAATAATCTTCAGTAGAATCTTGCTGGCATGTGGGATCAGAGTGATTGTTCAATAATTTCCACAGTCAGTTGGATCACCTTTCTTTAGTATTGGTATAAACACACATCTTTTCCAGTCAGTTGGCCATGATGTTGTCTTCCATATTTCTTGGCAGAGCCTTGTAAGTACGGTAACAGCTGTATCAGATTTCTGTAATACTTCTATGGGAATGCCATCAATGCCTGGTGCTTTGTTCCTTGATAAGGCTTGTCAAGCCTTGATATCCTGGGTCCCTTCTTAATAATGGTTTATGGACCTTTCCTCCAGGAACTTGTCCAACCCTTTTTTAAACCCAGCTACACTAACAGCCTTTACTACATCCTCCAGTAACAAAGATCCCTCCCTCAAAGTCTGAGAGAACAGTTGGGAAACCAGCCACTAGAAGATAGGGATCCCTCAGTTTTTCTAAGATATTTTTGATAAAGATATTGTCAGACAACCTTATCTCGGAACAAAAATACTTGGAGCACAACATTCTTTTTTCAATGCTCCCAACTTAAGACATTACTATTCCAAATTAAAAAAAAAAAGCTTCATTCACAAACCTGTCTTTGGATTTGAAAAAAATACTAATTTGAAAATCTGAGAATTATGAAACCGGCTTTATGTTCTTATAAATCTCTTACTGAGAAGACTTTATGTCAGATCCATAATTTATATGAAAGGATTTATATGAAAGGACTACAGGATACTGACACTTACTGGTGCATAATTTGGAAGCACACATTTAAGGGGTCCATCTCTTTAAATCATATAAAATATCTGGGTTAAAGTTTTAATGTTTTCCCCACATTACTCCCCAAAGAATTAGTAAGTGAGATCTCAATATGTCCAGTCCATGCTGGAAAAATTGTGGGATGAGAAGTTCCTTCGACCATTAATTGCTGGCACAGTACCAAGCAGGCCCAGATCAGGCACAAACAACATAGGCAACTGCACAGAGCACTGGGCCAGGCTTGGCCCCAAACTCGAAGAGCCCTGGCCCAGATGAAATGACCAATTTTTAGTTTAAACAGTAAATATCCCTCCAACAAGACCTGGCAAACTGCAAAAAAAACCCCAACAATTTGATCCAGCAGCGAGACTTAGCACCATAAAAGCTAACAGGAATAACACTTCTCCTTCCAAAGAGATATCAAGTAATGTTCCCAAAACCGATAAACAAGTATGTTGTCTATCTATAAAGTGTTCACTGCAGAGGTCTTCCGGTGGCATGGTGAGCTGAGAGGCACGCGTTCTCTTAGCTCCGGGGTCCGCTCTCCTTCCCTCCCCTACTTACCTGCTCTGCATGATAATTTTCTGACTCTGAAATAGAGATACCATCTCCCGCTGACCGGAGCTTACCCCAGGTTCGTGCCCGCGGTGAAAGCGAGATCACATGGCGACGAAAACCCCCAGGCGCGAGAGAGCGCGTGTGGGGGACCCAAAGATGGCGGAGGGACCCACGGACGATCCGATGCCGGCAGCCACTGCTACGATGGTTGCTGAGGTGTCCCGGGCGGTTGTGACTGCTTTGGAAGATCGTTTGGGCGGTTTGGCAACACAAATCACGGCTCTAACTCAAGCGGTGTCTGACTTCGCAGGCCGGGTGGAGCACGTTGAGCGCCGCATAGGCACACTGGAAGATACACGTGTTCAAGATGCGGCCCGGATCAAAAAGTTGGAGGAGGCACTCTTGAAGCAGCAAGACAAACTGGAAGATTTGGAGAATAGGAGTCGGCGGAACAATCTTCGATTTATTGGCGTTGCTGAATCGGTGCCCGATAGAGAGCTAAGGGCTTACCTGGAGAAGTGGATACCGGAGCATCTGCCCCTGGAGGATGGCACCGGCGGTATTGTGTTGGAGAGGGCGCACCGCCTGGGACCGCCTCGCGCTGGGGAAAATCGGCCTCGGGCTGTCATTGCCCGGTTCTTGAACGCGGCGCAGAAAGATGGAGTCCTGCGCGCCTCCCGACAAGCGCGACGCTCTGGGGCGAATGCATCTCAGATCCTGATATTTCAGGACTACTCGGCTGGGGTTGCTGCGCGGCGGAAAGCCTTCAAGGATGCCTGCGGTCGTTTGGTGCAGAAGGGCCTCAGATTCACCTTGGCCTACCCTGCGCTCCTCCGAGTCGACAGCGAGGGTGTTAGGCGTGTATTTGCCTCACCGGAGGAAGCGCTGGAATACTGCGATACCTTGGGCTGATGGATCGTGATTAGCCTGGATTGTGGCTGTTAAGAAGACCGTCTCCGCAGTGATGGGCATGTGTGGACATGTACTGTGCATCTTCAATCCTTATTATTTGTATTTTTTGGACTATTCTTTGAATTGTATAGTTGACTCTTGGTTTGTTTTTTTTTTTCCCTCCTTTTTTTTTTCTTCTTTTTTCATTTTTTTATTTATTTTGCTAGACACGGGGCAGATTTGGCGCGGCCCCATATGCAACCGCCACATGGTTTGGCGAGTGTAAGAGCAACCCCCGAGGCTGGGAGGGCTACTCTTAATCTTAATCTTAATTTTATGGTTTTTATTTTCATTCTTTGTACTGTTGGGTGGGTCCATGGGCTGGGTTGATTTAAGGGGGATGAGGTATTTGGGGGGTTCTTCCTTTCCTTTTTTTTTTTTTCTCCCCTTTTTATATTTTTATACTTTCATTTCTTTCCTTTCCTCTTCCTTCTTCCTTTCCTGTCTCTTCTTTCTTTTGATGGTCCATATTTGGGCTTTGGGCCGGCACAGGGTCCGACGGCTGGGCACGGAGGATGGAGAGCCCGTGCTGAGCTGCCCTGTGTTACATGTGCCTTGTCCATAATGTGGTTACATGCTGGGAAACGGTCCATGTTTAAGCTCTGCTGCCATCCCAAGGGCCCGTTTCTGTTTTTGATTTTGGAGAGAGACAGGAGGTGTATCAGCAGGAGCTGCTTGGAGAGGCTAGTGTCTTTTCTTCTTTGGCCCTCTTTATTTCCTCCCCTCTTTTTTCCTTACTCTGTCTCCGCTTTGTTTTTGATTGGCGGAGAGCTGAAGACTGCTTACTTGGCCCCCCTTGGGCTCCTCTGTGCAGGTTAGTTCGCCTATTTTATTTTCTATTTTCTTTTTTTATTTATTTATTTACTTTTTACCTTCTTTTAATCCTCTATTTTATTTTACTTTCTTTCATGGGTTCTTTTCTTCTTTATGAGGGGTGCTTTGAGTTCCCCACACCCCATCCCCTTCTCTTATGGGTTTCATTTTTATCCTGCAACCCTTATTGGTAATATAACCCACACTTGGCCTACTTTAGTTTACGAGGGGGTGCCTTACGGCAGCCTCAGTCACCCTACCTTAACTTGTGATGACTCCACTTATGTATATGATTATGTGTTCCTCACTGCGTAGGATATTATTGTATAATTTATTTAGTATGTTTTTATTTACTTATCTCTTTTTTCATATTCTTACTTTTTCTCCTCCATTGTAATTTAATTCATTTTTTGTACTTCTGAGCCAAAGGCACTGTGCAGGTGTTTCCTCAAACCCTTTGTTATATAGCTGCCCACGTGTATCTGTGCACTAATGTGTGAGCATTGTGGGGGAGGGATGTGGGAACTGAGGTAGGCCCAGTCCTAACGGCCTCCTACGTTTGTCAGTACGAGGGGGGGCCCTTGACGAGCTCCGGGCCACGGTGCTTCTGGTTAGAGGCGGGGGGGGGGTTGGCCACGATCCGGCCTCCTCTGCAGGAAATAGGATCGGACTCTGTTGCACTGTACCCAACATCTAGGGGGGCCTATAGATGGGGAGGCGATACTGTGCCAGGGGAGGCCCCTGGTGGGAGGGGTCCCGGGGTAGCTGGGCGGGATCTGGTTCTTGCAGTGTGAGCTGAGTGACGGGGGGCGGGTCGGGGGCGACCGGGGGGGGGGGGGAGAGGGGGCCCCTCATGCTCACGAAGTCGAGGAGGGGCCCGGGTAGGCTGCTTGGTGGTTAGGGGCAGTCTAGCGTTTGGGCGGGTAGGTATGAATGGGTTGGGATGGACGGTTGGGGGGGAGGGG
Source organism: Ichthyophis bannanicus (assembly GCA_033557465.1). Lineage (NCBI taxonomy): Eukaryota > Metazoa > Chordata > Amphibia > Gymnophiona > Ichthyophiidae > Ichthyophis > Ichthyophis bannanicus. The sequence goes on from CM066044.1 coordinate 260,693,084, forward strand.
GGGATCCGGGAGTTCAAGGGCTGCAGCAGGGGGGGGGTTAGGGGCGTCGGGGAGGTGGGACCACATATAACTAGTAGGGGTGTGCATGCGGCGCGGGTTGGATGTTCGGGTTATAGATGTGCGCAGCTGTCCGGGGCTGGACGTTGGTGGCAGAGAGGGGGAGCTCTAGGCTGGGGGGGCTTCCACCTTAGAGATTGGTGGCTAATAGTGTCATGGCGGCTCAATTGGGCCTTCGATTCTGGGTGATACTGCTACTACTCGAATAGCCTCTTGGAACGTGTGTGGTTTGGGGTCCCCAATAAAGCGTTATAAAGTGTTACAGCATCTGAAACGTCAGCATCTCAGTGTTATTATGCTGCAGGAGACTCATCAATCGACATTGGAGCATGAGAAGCTATGTAAAGGTCATATTTCACATGTTTACGGGGCGCCGGCGGTTGGGAAAAAGAGAGGGGTAGCCATTTTAATTGCTAAATCAGCTAGCTGGACAGAGGAAAAAGTGGTGGCGGATGTGGAAGGCCGGTACGTTTGTGTTTGGGGGTTACTCAACGGCAGGCGGGTGGCTATGTGTTCGGCTTACGGACCTAATGTTTACGAAGCCGGGTTTTATAACGCACTTATCCGTTTTTTAGAGGCTACCACTGGATATCAAGTAATCTTAGGTGGAGACTTCAATGAAGTATTGGAGGCAGAGATGGATCGCTCTGGCCCGGGTGGGGGGGGGGGGCGGTGGGCGGGCAAGGCGGCGTCTCCACGGTGTGTGCGAAGCGCATAAGCTTATGGATGTGTGGCGGGTTTTGCACCCGGGGGACTGGGACTATACTCATATGTCTCGCGCCCATGGTACTTGGTCTCGCATAGATTTTTTTTTTATCTCGGAATCACTGTTTAGTGGGGTCTCCCGCGCGGAGATTGGGCCGGTCGTGTTGTCGGATCATGCTATGATACTTTTGGAACTTCGTAGTGGTGTCCCCAGCCGGAACCGCTTGTGGAGGTACCCCCTAGACCTTAATGGAGACGTATCGTTTGCGGTTTATCTCCGAGAGCGCTGGGCGGATTATGCGGCCCTCAATGATCAGCCGGGGATCTCTCCTGCCCTCTTCTGGGAAGCTGGCAAGGCTGTCCTTCGTGGTGAGATCATCAGCTATTGTAGTCAAAAGCGTAAGCGGCTTCTTCAGCGGATACTGAGGTTGGAACGCGACCTGGGGAGAGCACGGAGGGTAGTGGCTGGACACAAATCGGTTGAGAATCAACGTCAGATGCGGGAGCTTCAGCTTGAACTGGAGATGCTACTTCACCAAAGAGCACAGAAGTCGATGTTGTACTACCGCTACCGGCTATATCAATATGGTAATAAGGCGGGCAAGCTGCTATCGGCTTTGTTGAAGCCACCTGGGGGGTCCCGACATATTGGAGCCATCAGACATCCGGATGGGAGCCTTCGACGCAGCGCTAGCGACATCGAAAGCATCTTTACCGCTTTCTTCCGGCAACTTTATGCTAGTGATGGAGCACAGGAACAGGCGGGGTCTATGTTTTTGTCCAGGTGTGCTCTGCCGAGACTCACCGAGGAGCACCTGCGGGCTCTTAATCAGCCTATCTCGGGACAGGAGGTACAAGCCGGCATTCGTAATCTCAAAAACGGGCGGGCCCCGGGGGTGGATGGGTATCGCAGTGAGTTTTATAAGGTCCTGGACGATGCGGTGGTGGCACCTTTGGTGGGCTACTTTGACGATTTGGTGCAACGGGGGGAGTTCCCGTATGAAGCCAATAAGGCTTTAGTTACTATCTTGCCCAAGCCGGGCCGGGACCCTCTCCATCCGGGCTCATACCGCCCAATTTCACTTCTAAATGTAGATATTAAGTTATTGGCTAAGATTATGGCAGACCGACTAGCCAACTGCTTGCCGAGTCTGATTCACCGGGATCAGGTTGGTTTTGTGCGTGGTCGTCATGTTGCATATAGTCTTCAGCGGGTGTTACTCTCGCTCTGTGCGGGGCGGGTGTCGGGAATTCATTCTCTGCTTATAAGCTTTGATGCCGAAAAAGCCTTCGATAGAGTGAGCTGGGGTTTTATGTACCAAGTGCTTGCAGCCATGGGTTTTGCTGGTTTCTTTGTCGATGTGGTCCACCTCCTATATGCTAACCCGATTGGGGCTTTGCTGATCAATGGGGTCATGACTGCTGACTTTGAGATTCAAAAAGGGACCCGCCAAGGATGCCCGCTCTCCCCTCTTCTTTTTGTCTTGACTCTAGAGCCTCTCTTGACCCTGATCCGTTCTTCCGACTTGTTCCATGGTGTCCCGGCGGGGAGGGAAGAGTTCCGAGTAGCGGCATTTGCGGATGATCTACTGGTTCACTTGGGCGACCCATGTGCGGGGCTGCCTGCGCTCCTACGCCTCATCCAGGATTATGGGCTACCCTCGGGTTTCCGCCTCAACCTTGATAAATCTGAGGCCATGCTGATTGGTGAGGGTGCGTGGCCTGGATGGCCAGGTGAGTTTCCTCTGAAATGGGCGGACGGTCATTTTAAGTATCTGGGTATATATTTGCCTGCGAATCCACGGGATCTGTACAACTTGAATGTCCCCAAAATTGTCCGGGCTGTGCAGCAGTCTGTGGACAAGTGGTGTGACCTACCGTTGTCCCTGGGAGGACGTGTCGCATTGTGTAAGATGGCCATCTTTCCCAAGATATTGTATGCGATGCAGACCCTTCCGTTGCTTTTTAAGCGAGTGGATCTTCACCGCTTGGAGCGTCTGCTGAATCGGCTTCTGTGGCAGGGTAGGCGACCAAGGGTGCGTCTTGCGGTTTTAAGACAACCGGTACTGCTGGGCGGCATGGGTTTTCCTGATCTCCAGAAATATAATATTGCCTGCTTGTTGCGGTTTGCCCGTGACTGGCTATGGGATCTGGACAACTACTCCCCGCTGGGGATGCTCCGAGCTGCAGTGGCGCCCCTTCACCTGCGTTATCTTCTACATGCTAGGCGACTCCAGGGGGTGGGGACTATTTTCAGGCAGGTCCTCTTTGATCCTGTCCGGAGGGCCTGGCGAACCTTTTGTGGCAGACGGGGGATTTCACCGCATTTTTCTCCCTATCTCCCCATCAGGGGGAATGCGGAATTTGTACCAGGGCTGGGTCTGACGAGGTTCCGTCGTTGGGAGCAGCTGGGACTGACTAATTTAGAGCAGGTCATAACCTCGGCCGGAGGGATGGAAAGTTTTAATACTCTCCGGCTCCGCCATCCGCTGGGCGATGGGGACGTCTACCCTTATTTACAGTTAAGCAGCTATATTCGTACGATCCCTGCAGCATCTCTTACAGGGGACACTTGTTCCGCCCTTGAACAGGCGCTTCTGGGCGGTGAGGTTGGGACGAGAGTTTCATGGTTATACAAGATGCTCTGGGAGGCGGTACCGCCTCTCGCCTTAGAGGACCTGGCTGAGGCCTGGACGGCGGAGCTTGGAGAGGAGGTTACCCCTGAGGAGATTCTCAGTGGCTTAGCGGGTATCCCCTCATTGAGTGTGTCAGGGCTTCATCGGGATATACAATATAAAATCACCCGCCGCCTATATTTCGCACCGGCTCGGGCTTGGCGGGCTGGAGTGAGCGACACTTCTAGCTGTCCACGGTGTGCAGCGTCTAAAGCGACGTTAGGGCATATGCTCTGGGGCTGCCCGCGGATCCAAGTCTTTTGGAAACAGGTGCTAAGCTATCTGTCTGCCTGCTTACATCGCCCTTTATCTTTGACCGGCGCGAATTTTGTGCTGGATATATGGGAGGGCTCCGGGGAGGTCGATTTAGATCGTATGAGGCTTCGTTGGACCCGATTAGTGCTGGTCACTGCTCGCGCGGTGGTGATGCAACAGTGGCTTACGCGGCATGGGCCAACCCGAGGCCTGTGGAGGCTCAGCCTACATAGGGTTTTGCTCATGGAAAAGATGCGGGCTGGTGGGGTGGCGCGCCGATGGGAGAATTTCCTAGCCTGCTGGGGACCCCATCTGCAATCACTAACTGGGGGAGAACGTAGCAGAATCCTGAGTTTGCCTTAAATAATAGCTTGGCTCCACGCTGATCTGCACCTTTTTTTTTTTAGGTTGGTGGGGGTTCTTCAGTCTTTCACCGTTCCAGTCCCCGGACAGCCAGCGGCTTGGGCACCCGTGGGGTATGTTCGCCCCGTATGTCGGTATGTATGAGAATGTATGTGAATGCTGTGGTCCCGCAGGGGGGGGAGGAGAGGGGGGAGGGCGGGGGGGGGGGGGTCCCCTGGGTGCAGACTACGGTGGTTGTTGGGCTTGGGAGCAGAGTCCACCCCAAGCCCGTGGGTTCATTCTTACTGGATCTGTCTGGCGCCTTGGGGGGGGGGGGGGGGTTCCTATATGGGCCTAGGGTCAAGCAACTGTTGGTCAGCCCGGTGGGTAGGGGCGGGGTAGATAGATGACCATTGTGCCACACCCAACACCTGCTGCTCCTTAAGCGCCATAGGCCCGGTACAGGTCCCAAGGCTTGTATGGTCTTATGGGTTGGTGTTTCTCTGGTCCCGGCCCGAAGGATGGCTCTTCCTGGAGACCAGTGCGCCGTACCTCTCTGTACCGCTGGTTATTGCATATTTGCTGCAGAGGTGGATGGCGCAAGGGGCTGTTGTGTTAAGCGGCTGGTTTTGAACGTTGTCCATGTTGTTCTTTATGCTATGTTACTCTCCTTTCCTGTTTAATGTGGACTGCCACCGTTGGCTGCTATATGTATGTACTACTGTACCATTTTGCACTGTTTTCTGAATGTTTTAGCCTTCCGGGGGATGCCCTGGAGTGCTGATGTCGTGTTTTCTTATTGCACTGTTAGGGGGTGCGGGTACCAAAATGTCAATAAAATAGATTGAAACATAAAGTGTTCACTGCAATAGAGGCAGACAGAATATATGATCATATCGATTCCAATAGCATCATGGCAGTGGGTGACAAGAGGGATCATATGGAATCAAAGACAATCTGTTGTTAAATAGAGCCACCACCATGGCTATTGCTAAGAAAAGCAGAAATCTCCATATAGCATGGTTGATTATAAGAAAGCTTTTGACAGTGTCCCCTACTCATGAATTATACATTATTATTACTACTACTATAGCTACTGCTATAGCTCTGCAAGACATAATAGACAATCCCTGCTCATCAGAGCTTACAATCTAATCAAAACAGACAACACAGTAGGTGTATACAGGGATACATTTAGGAGGAGTGGTAAGGAACACAAAGGAGATCAGGTGAGTCGAGATGCGAAAGCAGCAGCAGCAGCTTGAAATGTACAAAATAAACTCTAAATTGACTCAGTACATCAGGTTCCCATAACATTGCAGCAAACCACACACCACATGAAGTATGAAGACAGACAGCTCATCCTTCCTAACATCAAGATTCAGTGAGGAATATTTCGGGGAGATTTCTTTGTTGACGCTTTTCTTTTGTATGGCATTTAATCCACCGAGTGCTCTTATTAAAGGGCTTGTTTACAAAGCCGCGGTAGCGATTCGCGATCGCTTACAAAGCCGCGGTAGCGGATCGCGATCGCGGCTTTGTAAACGAGCCCCTAAGTCTCTGGGATACGGATGCATCTCTAATCCTAAAGGTTGTAAATGATCCAAAAGGTAATGTCACACTTACTGTTTGTAGACAGCTCGAAGCTCTGTAGTTTCAGTGAACAACTCAGTTTAGTCAAAAGCTTTTCAGACGAAACCAGGATGATTTTTGGCTTGGAAAAACGTGCTAAGGCAACCTTCCTTGGAGGAAAACTGAGCAAAACTGAAGACTTCTCTCTGAGGGGGTACTGCATAAAGGAACTTGTGCAGGAAGGAGCAGGATTAGAAAAGAGTCTCAGCAGCTGCCTGATTCGGTGAGACAGCTGAAGCTGCCGATGGCAAGTAAAGTAAATCCCCACAGCAGCCCAAGTGCTTGGTGCTTGAGGAAGGCTAAAGCGGGGCGGGGCGGGGCGGGGCTGGGGTGGAGCAAATTAAAATTCCTAGGGTAGGGGCAGCAACTGTGTCAGCAGTAAAGGGGCAGCTTTGAACACAGCAGGGAAGGGGGTCTTCACTTCTGTAGCTCTGGGGCAAGTGCAGCAGCCGCCGCCTCCCTAGCGATGGCAGTATGCACCCCAGGGAATCACGTGCCGGAAAAACAAAGGCATACACCTAAATAATATCAGATAGTAAAGAGAAATATATGCGGGCTTGTGACCAGTCAGCCCTAGCCCCTCCGCCCTGCATCTTCCTAGTGTTCAGCAGCTTGTCACTGAAATCTGCTGGTTACTGGGAACCATAAAATGATTTGCCTGTAAGTTTTTAGGAAGGTTGCCAAAAGACCACTAGACTTCAGATCTGCTGGCTTTGGGCAATTCAACAATAAACATGCTTAAAACATGCATTACCTATGTGAGCAGTCACTAGTGCTGAGAACCAGAGAAGGCAGGGTTCAAATCCCACCACAAACTTAGATTACAAGCCCTCTGGGGTCAGCAAAATACCTTCTGTACCTGAATGTAATTTGCCTTAAGCTACTACTGAGAAGGTGTCAGCTAAAGCTAAATCCCAAATCCAATACTAGACATATTGTGAAGTAATACAAAACCTTTCAAAGATCATTCAGGACCTATAGAGCAAATCTACCATACCATAAAAGCAGTAACTTCCAGGGCCCCTACGTAGGAAAAGGCAGCACTGCAAACACTGTAGAGGCCACTAGAACAGACGCACTGCAAACACTGCAGAGGCCACTAGAACAGATGTACACCAAATGGAAAACTAGACAAGCCAGATTAGTATTTATTTATTAATCAGGTTTTTTTTATACTGCTTTATCATTTCAGTAAAGCAGTTAAACTTGGTAGTGTACATTAAACAGGGACATTGATAACTTGGATTTGTCTGAGGTACTGAAGGGTGTTTTGTCCTAAATCAGTGTTCTAACCACTAGTCTACTTCTCCACTGTGTAATGTTTGCTGTTAACAGAATTCTTGACATCTTTCATACGTACAGAACATGGATAGACCCCCCCCCCCCCACCTCTACAAATTGAGCGACGTCAGCGGCTGAAACGTAGCACATCCGCAGGAGTAAAAGGAAAACACTCCCGCAGGGAGATCACCCCCCATAACAGATCAAGAAGGTCCTTTGCTACCAACACACTTGGAATCCCCAAAGAAACAACAAAATGTTCTCAGGCAACAAGGAACAGAGCCTTCGTGTTCTATACCCCAACATGTTAGAATAACCTCCCCCCCAACATCAGAGCGATCACAGACCTCACCCAATTCAGGAAGGCCTTAAAGCACCATCTGTTTCTTCAACATTACTCACAGCCCAATGATACAACCCCATATGCCACACCCCAGCCCACCCCGACAGCATCCCCAACACACCCTATGCAGTCCGAGACTACTGGGAGCTCTAATCCAACCACTTGATAGGCCAACGAACTGCTAACAAATGTAAATAAAGTAAGACTGTAAATAACTGTAAATAAATGACAAGCTTTGTACATAGTTATGAGTCCCAGCCATACCGTTGAACGTTGTAGGGACAAAGGGCTCAGCCTGTATATAGTTGCCCCAGTTATAATTCCAAGTTAGATCACCCGTTCAATGTAAGTACAATGCAGGTCCTTCCTGCATTGTGCAAGGAAAAGTTAATTGTAAACCGCACTGATTTTAAAGAGCGCGGTATAGAGAAGCTTTTAAATAAATAAATAAAATAAGTTAGAGTGAATTCTCTAAATCGCTAATTGTGTATTAGGTCTAATGTTAGTACCTATGGGTGAAGAAGATGATGTGAAATAGGTTAGTTTCTTTTCAGTTCGCTATCCCACTCTTCCTTGTGAACATATTTAAAAAAAAATTGAAATGACAAAGCTGACTGAGTATAGATCCCTGAAATTTATTACCTGGAAATGTTGAATTCTGTTAATTAGTGGTAAAGCATGGTTGCTTACCTGTAATGGGGGTTCTCCGTAGACAGCAGGGGTTTGCAGCCATACTCCTAAGGTGAAGTCCATACTGAGCCGAGATACTCGGGCTCTCTCCTAGCTTGGAGAAGTCTTTGGACCTCTGTGAGCATGGATGTGCCCTCCCTGCCTGCTTGGCTCAGTTCATAACACGGCAGAAGACAGTCTTTCCCGGCGTTTCCTCTAATTGTCTGTGCTTTCTTTGTTCTATTTTTTTTTTTATGTACATCAAGTTGTCCACCTCTGACCCTTTTTGACGGAGTCTTCATCTCCTTTGTGTTTGGCTTCTTTTGTTTTAAGAGGAGATGGTGGACCAGGGAGTGTGACTGCATTCCCCTGCTGCCCACAGAGAACCTCTGTTTCAGGTAAGCAACTACACTTTATCAGTTCTTGTAAAACTGTTGCATGTAATGCTGAAGTTCATTGTCTGTAAACTGCATTGATCTTCGGAAATGCGGTATATAAGAATAAATAAATAATAAGCAGGGGCATGCAGGCAAACTCCTAAGGTGAATCCAGAGCTTAGCGTCACAGCGGTAGCATTCAGAATCCGCAGCCTATGTGAGTGATCAGGAGGTGGAGAAAGGATTATGTTGCAAAGAGGTTGCAGAGAACTGCCTGTCCAAAGATGAAATCTAGTGCTGGAGAACAGTCCAGACGGTAATGTTTTGTGAACGTGTGAAGAGACGTCCAGGTGGCCACTTTGCAGATGTCCTGAGTGGAGATTGCAGCTAGACTAGCTATGGATGCTGCTGGGGCCCTAAGGTTGTGGGGCCCAATGCATCCTGGGGCTTGCAGGTGGGCCTGCTGGTAGTAGAAAGAGATGCAGTCTACTATCCTGGTAGAAATAGTCTTCTTAGATGCTGATTTGCCAGGTTATTGGGATTAAAACTTACAAAGAGCTTTGACAAGCTGCCTTGGGACATGGTACAATGCAGGTAGTATAGGAGAGCTCTCCTACAATCCAGGGTATGGAGGGTTTCCTCTGGGAAGTCCTGTGGCTTTAGAAAAGGCAGGTAGGATGAGGGGCTGATTGATGTGAAAAACTGACACCACTTTAGGCAGAAACCTGGGATGAGTTTGTAGTATAACTTTGTCATGAAGGAACTGTCTATAAGGAGGACAGTGAACCAAAGCTTGGAGTTCCCCAAGTCGCCTGGCACACGTGATGGTGATTAGGAAGGCAGTCTTCCATGTGAGATACTTGAGGGCGGCGGTTTAATGTTCATAAGGCCTTTCATGAATCTGACTACTAAAGAGTGGGTAAAGGTTGTTTGACCATCGACGGGAGCATGGGAATCCACAATGGCAGAGAGGTGATAGTGAACAGAGTTTGTCTGAAGACTGGAACTGGACAAGTGAAGCAGACAGGTGAGCATGTGTCCCAAGGAACAGTGAACACTACTATTATTACTACTAGTCATTTCTATAGTGCTACAAGGCATATGCTGTGCTGTACACATAGATGTAAGACACAGCCCCTGCTCATCAGAGCTCACAATCTAATCAAGACAAAACACATAGAGAAACTGGGGCCTCAAGTATGATAAGATACACATATGTAGTGGACAAGAGAGCGAAGAGCATCAGGATCCAAAAGTGGCTTCAAAGAGGTGAGTCTTCAGCCTGGATCTGAATAGGACTAGAGAAGGAGCCCAACGCACGGACTCGGGTAGTTTGTTCCAGGCATATGGAGCAGCGAGATGGAATGAACAAAGTCTGCAGTTGGCAGTGGCAGAGAAGGGCACAGATAGAAGGGATCCACCAGAGGAGTGGAGTTCCCGAGAAGGGGTATAGAGTGAGATCAGAGAGGAGGAGACGCAGAATGAATGCACTTGTAGGTCAGTAAGAGAAGTTTGAACTGGATGAGGAAACTGATGGGGAGCCAATGAAGTGACTTGAGAAGAGGGGTTACATGAGCACAGTGACACTGGCGGAAGGTAAGCCATGCAGCTGAGTTTTGAACAGATTGAAGGGGAGAAAGATGATTCAGAGGAAGACTAGCGAGAGCAGGTTGCAGTATTCAAGGTGGGAGGTGACTAGTGAGGCGATAAGGGTCTTAGTTATATGAGTAGAAAGGAAGGGACACATTTTGCTGATGTTATAGAGAAAGAAGCAGCAGGTTTTAGCTATCTGTTAGATGTGTGCAGAGAAAGAGTAGAGTCTAAGATGATCCCAAGACTGCGAGCTGAGGAAATGGGAAGGAGCGTAGTGTCATCCACAGAAATAGGGAAAAGAGGAAGTGGGGAGGTGGGTTTAGGGGGAAAAAAATGGAGTTCAGTTTCAGATGGCAGTGAGACATCCAGGCAGCAATGTTGGATAAGCAGGCAGAGATCTGGGACTGTATTCTGGGAGATTTCAAGTGCAGAGAGGTAGATCTGAGAGTCGTCAGCATAAAGATGGTAGTGAAAACCATGGGAGGAAATAAGTGCACGAAGGAAATGAGTGTAGAAAGGGAAAAGTAGAGGTCCCAAATAGAGCCCTGAGGGTCTTGATCCTGCAAAGCCACCCAGCTGCAAAAACTGAACACTTGCAGTGATAAGAATGTTGTGTCATGGGTCTCCTGAATGCTGTTATGACTGCCTAGACATCGTCAGGCAGAGTGTGCAGTCTCAGTTGGATCCCCTGGAGTTTCCAAGTGGTGAGGTACAGGCTCTTGAGATTGGGATGCAGCAGGAGCCCCTAATTATGAGTGAGGAGGGCCATGTGAATCCCCAGAGGACTGGGCCGTGCTCACAGCAGGGCTAAGAGATGTGGGAACCAGACTTAACAAGGCAACTGAGGGACTATGAATATGACTGAGGGTTTGTCCTGTCTGATTTTGAGCAAAAGACGTGTGATGAACAGGAAGGACAGAAAAGCATAGAGGACCCTCTTTGACCAATTTATTGCAAAATGCATCGTGTGCCCACTGATGCTGGCTGGATTGGATGGAGCAGAAGAGCGGGCACTTGGCATTCTCGTTGGAAGCAAAGAGATCAATATCCAGTAGCCCCCAAACACTTAAGATACTGTGGAGGTCTTCCAAGTCAAGGGACCACTCATGCGGGTCCAATTGGCAACTGAGCATATCCACCAAGTGATTCAAAGAGCCTGGCAGATAGGTCACCCTGAGAGTTGCACCAATGGAAAGGGCAAAGGTCCAGAGACATGCTGCCTCGTGGCAGAGTTGTCACAAAGCTCCAAACCTCCTTGCTTGTTGAGGTAGAAGATTATGACTTGATTGTTGGTTCTCATTAAAATGGTCTTGTGTTGGGCCCAGCTTCGGAAGATGCTGATAGTGTGTTCCAAGACAATGATGTGTAGAGATTGTTCCTGAAGTGACCATGCACCTTGCAAAGAGAGACATAGAAGAATGCACTCTCCAACCATATGTGGAGGCATCGGTTGTCCAGGTGAGATGAAAAGTGGAGTTTGGAAGGGCAGCCTACTGAGAGATGAGGGAGTATGGTCCACCATCAGAGGCTGTTGTGAAGTGGTGCAAGAGAGCTTCTGGCTAGAAGAATTCTGCTCCGCAAGGACTGGGAGTGTTGATGCCAGTTCAGGCAGAGGTGCCATTTAAGTGGATACATGGAGGCGTGTTAATGGTACCATATGGATGCAAGAAGCCATGCGTCCCAAGAGCCGCAGGGGCATGCAGGCAAATTTAGAGTGATGCTTGCCAAGCTTGGTGCTGAGAACACATATGGTCTGTGCTTTGACCTCGGGAAGGAAGACTTTTGCAGCAAGGGTATCTATTTGTGCTCTGGTGAACCCTAGATGCTACTGGGGAATGGGTTCAGATTTTTGAGTTTACTACAAATCCCAGAGCGTAAAGAACAGCAGCAGTTGCTTAGACAGATTGTACCACTCTTTCCTGTGAGGCAGCTGAGATGTGCGAATCATCGAGGTGAGATAGATGCAGTGTCCTTGATGCTGTAGGTGGGCAATGACCACCGCCAGGCACTTGGTGAAGACATGGGGAGTGAAAGAGAGGCCACAGGGTAGGACTCTGTATTGACAGTGCTGGTCCAGGAACTGGAAGCAAAGATATTTCCAGTGATGGGAGTGAAGGGGAATGTGTGTGTAGGCATCCTTCAAATCCAAGAGGTTAGCCAATTGTTGCAGCTGAGCAATGGCAGGATGGTGTTGATGGAGTGCATTTTGAACTTTTCTCGCTTGATGAAGAGGTTTAAGTGACGTAGAACGAGGATCGGTCAGAGAACTCTGGATTTCTTGGGATAAGGAAGAATCTGGTGTGGAACCTTTGATTGATTTGGTCGTGAGGTACTGGTTTGATAGCTGTGCTGAGTAACAGCTGATGGATTTCTTGAGTTAGCTGACATATATGATGTCCCAGAAAGTGTTTGTTGGGAGGAGCCAGGTGGTTGGGTGGTAGGGTAGAGAGGTTGATTCTACATCCAGCTTGAACGATGCTGAGCATGCAGCAGTCTGTTGTTACAGATTGTCAAACCGCTCTGAAGTATTGTATCCTGCCCCCTACTGGCAGGTAGTCAAAAACTAGAGGTAGGCTTAGGGATGGCAGCCTGCAGAAGCAGCTGAGGTTTTCTCTCCTACTGGCCAGGGCATTGAGTATATGGCTGAGTGGCAAGACATTGAACTGGTGGTCTGGGGTAAGATTGGTATTAGTGTTACGGAAAGAACTACTGAAAATATTGTAATGGTTAGGCTGGCGAAACTGAGGCAGCTGAGGTCAGCGAGCTGAAGCGCCTGTCTCCGCAGTGTGTCTGGCCCAAAGGCAATAGCAGCTGAGCGGGCTACACAGTCATAAATATCATAGGTAGCATGGATGATGTGCTAAAGAGATTTGTGAAGGTTAGTTGTTAGTTGTGCCAGGTCATCCCTGGAGAGATCATCTAATCCTAGAAGATCATGATGGTAATGGAGGATCTGTAGCTGAACGACGATCTGCATAGCTAGTGTGATGGCATCCGGAGTTTGCTGCTCTTTTCCTGGAGGCATTTGTACCAGCGGTTTGGAACTCTTAGTTTTCTTTTGCACAGCTGTGGAGACCATGGACTGATATGGAAGCTACTGGTGTTCGAAGCGAGGGGTGGGCAGGACCTTGTACTTTAAGTCGAGACAATGAGAAGTGACACTTCCTGAGGTGGGGGTTTTCCACGCAGAGGCCTGATGTTCTTGGAGTATTTGAGGGACAGGTAGTGCTATCACTTCCTTGAGAGCACTGCAGGCCTTGAAGATGGACTGGAAATCTCTCTTGTTTATAGGTGTTTAGGAATCAATCAGGGCAATTGCTCGAAAAAGTTTCTGTAGGAATTTTGGATAGGCGAGCTCCTCCACAGGATCATCTAGGGGTCTGTGATGCAAGGAGAGAGCATCGTTGTCTGCTATGGAGTCTGCAGTCTCCTGGCACATGTTGCAGGAGCAGAAAGTGCCGATATCATCAAGGGGAGGAGGCGGCATCAGTAGATGAAGGATGAGTCGCGGGTCCTCAGGTGGATCCACACTGGTGGTTGCAACTTCTGGGGCAGTAGTCTGTAGTATTGTGGAGCTGTCCTGTTCAGATCTCCAGAGAAGGGAGATGAGAGAATCGTGAGGAAATGGCCCCCTTGAGACTTTGGGAGGGGGGCTTTCGGGAGTCGATGCAGGCAGCATTATGTCTGCAGAGGTTCTGGTCCTTTTTGGACTGGAGTCAGCAGGCAATGTGTGCCATGCTGCCCATGGAAGCCGCCTAGTGGATGGGCCAGCCCTGGGGCCAAAGGTTCAAGAGAGATCTAATGATACCAACTCATGAGACAATCCCATGCTACAAATCGAGAGAAAGAAGACAATTGCTGGATCTATTTACAACATTATTTTCTCTAGATTGGAAAATAAGGCAGTTGAGCTTTATGTCCAAAGGGATGCGATAACTGGGAATTATAAAGTTCTGCCCTTGCCATCAGTTATATAACTGGCTGATAATTCTGATATACTGCTCGTGACTATTGGAGTCTGTATAATATTTGCACTGCCCAGGGATCAGGCTCAGTCTCTTTCCAGAACTGCAGGGGATTGTCACAGATAAAGCTCCTCCAAGCTGCAAATACTCTTTTAGTGTCCCTGAGTCATGCAAAAACAAACTGGAAGAGGTGGAAGTACACTTACCAAAACATTTATTAAATTTCCACTATGATACTTCCCTCTTTTCTTCTACTGTACTAGGCAAACTAAAATAACGGAAATGTGTTATCTCTGGGTGCTGGCCAGGAGGAGGGGGGGGGGGGGAGGTGCATCTCCACCAGGCTCACACGGCGGTGACAGCACGGCAAACCTACCTTAACGCGGCGAGCAGCTTGCCATGCTGCCTCTGCTCCAGGCCCGGCGGCTCTTCCCCCCAGGTCAAAGTCTAGCAGTTCGCATGGTGAAAGGGAAATTGAGGCAGGATTAACCCTTTCGTAGGTCCTAGGTAAATAAGCTGTTGGACCTCCTACCATAGTATACATCCATTTTTCTCCTAATGTAAACTCATTGATGAGATTTTCCCAATGGAAAAAAGGTGAATAGTGGTGTACCCAGGGATCTGTGCTGGGTCCGCTGCTTTTTAACATATTCATAAATGACCTGGAAATAGGAATCACGAGTGAGGTTATCAAATTTGCAGATGACACAGAACTTTTCAAAGTTGTTAAAACCCAAGAGGATTGTGGAAAATTGCAAGAGGATCTTGATAAATTGGAAGACTGGGCATCCAAATGGCAGATGAAATTTAATGTGGACAAGTGCAAGGTTATACACCTAGGAAAGAACAACCAAAACTATGGTTACACGATGCAAGGTTCCACATTAGGAACCACCACCCAGGAAAAATATTTAGGCGTCATCGTGGATTCCATGTTAAAACCCTCCACCCAGTGTGCAGTGGTGGCCAAGAGAGCAAATAGAATGCTAGGTATCATAAGGAAAGGAATGGAAAATAAAACAAAGGATATTATAATGCCTGTGCACTCTGGGCAGCACTGATTCAATGGGTAAAATCAGGGACTAGAAATACTAAATGCAAATTTAAAATCAGAACTGGCCAAAAGGTCTCACTCTTGGAACTGGGTAACTTGGTATCTTTGTAGGTCAAGCTAAAAAAAAAAAAGTTGCTCTAAGAACGGGGACAAGGAAGCAAGTCACGTAACCCTCCTGACTCTATGTAGTTTCTTATGCATATATAAACTTAGGAATAGCGGCAAATAAAGGTCACAAATATCACATAACAGCAAACAAGTTTTCTCACCCTTGGAGACGCTGCTTGCTCACCCTCGCTGCTGCTCTGGCTGCTTGCTTACCCGTCCACGGCTGGGTTGGGCTGAGATCACTGAACGATCTGCACAAAGCAGTGGTAAGTTATATGACTCACAGGAACTAGGCATCCTCATCCCCGCAGTTAATCATCAGGTTGCTCATGCAATTACTCTAGGCTGGGATTAGTAACAATGTTTAAATTAAGGCATATGTAAAAACCAGGGCTGGATTAGAGCATATTGGGTTTTTTATCGTGCAGGCGAGCGGGGATCGGGGCCACTGCAGATTTGGTTTCTGTTTGTGTTGGTGGGCACTGGCCCCCAACAGTATTCTGATGGCATGGGGGGGAGGGGGAGGGGGGAGGTTTTCCCCAATGCCTGGATCATCTGAGGTGTGGTGTCAATCGTGTCAAACTTCACCTCAGATGACACTTTTGCTCCCGGCTGGATCTTGGTGCCTGTCTGAAGCTGTCATGAAGATCCAGCGTTACAAAAAATGTAAAAAACTGCGCTAGGTTTCAGTGCAGCTTTTTATACATCAGGCACAATTGCTTATGCAGCGATTTGCATGCCAGATTTGCTGCAATGTAACACGGTTGGTTTTGTTTTAGTTTTTCCGGCGCTAGCTTGCCTTCTGCATCGGAGAGCAAGCCTAGCATGGGAAAAGCACCAGAAAATGTCCCGCTAAGCTTTTCTGCATCGGCCCGTAAGTTTATACTCGAAGCAATGCAGAGTTAAGTGATTTACCCCAGGTCACAAGAAGATGGGGGGTCACAGGTCAATGGGTTCTGAACCCTCACGTCCCTGGTTCCCAGCCTGCTGTTCCAACCACTAGGCTACTTTCCACTCCTTGTGTAATGGTGAGAGTAGACATTTTCTACAGTTGTAAGTACTGCTACCTTCTTAGGGATGAAAGCAAGAGGAAGTCAGTGGTTTTGCAAATTTATAATTGCCTACCGAATTATCTACAAATAGCTTTTGCACATATTCCGCAGCTGTAACCATTAGTGACAGATGCCTCAGAGAGTTACATAGCTGGATGACTCTCTTCCCCCTCTCAGGGCTTCTTAAGCAATTGGCAGGCTGGGCCTGACACCTGCCACAGGACAGTTTTGCTTATTTTGTCATTTAAAATGATTCACTTTGGCCTTTTGGCTGAGACAGATGGTCCCCTACAGTGACAATAGGGACAATACCCTATAGGGTTGCCAACTTTTTGAAAGAGAAAAACCTGCCACCCATGGCTAGTCATGCCCTGCACATGCCCACCCCGCCCACCACACCCTCTGCCCCCACCCTGCCCCCTAATCCGCCCATAAAAATAACTACAGACAGGGCAACGGTGCAGGCTTCAGTGTCTGCAGGCTATATCAAGGGAGGGAGGGAGTACAAGAGGTTAAACTCTTCAGCACCTATTCAGCTATAATCCCCTTCTCAGGCCCCTAACATATGCTCTCCCATATGGCATTAAATCCAAACACATATTCTGCTTCCACTGAAACCCCCCCCCCCTTCTCCAACGATCTGTGTAGAGCAGAGCAGAGACTGAACGTTCCCCATAAAACCATAAGAGAAAAATCCCTCTT
Source organism: Ichthyophis bannanicus (assembly GCA_033557465.1). Classification (NCBI taxonomy): domain Eukaryota; kingdom Metazoa; phylum Chordata; class Amphibia; order Gymnophiona; family Ichthyophiidae; genus Ichthyophis; species Ichthyophis bannanicus. The sequence goes on from CM066044.1 coordinate 260,709,894, forward strand.
AATACCAAGCACATTATTAATTAATCAGGACCAGCCTCAGAGTTCATTCAAAGTGTTGGTACCCTAAGCCAAAACCTAGGTCACAGCACATGCCCCCTCCTCAAAAAGGTGTAGTGCAGTTGCTTTTTTTAGGTTTTAGGGCCCGATTTACTAAAATGGTTTTCCTGTTTTCCGTGGTAAAAGGCTTAATAAATCAGGCTCTTAATTGGTTACTGCACAGTGCCAACAAAAGTCAGTGGCCCCACTCTTCCTCCTCCTCCTCCTCCTCCCTCTCCCACCACCCTCACTGACCCATTAAGCTACATTTGTGTGCAGTGTTGAGGTGGGGTAGTGCTGTGTATGTCATGTAGCGCTATACAAATGATAAATAGTAGTAATAGGTGAGAGTGTCTGTGTGGGTGTGTGGTGCGGTGCGGTGGTGAGGGTGTCTGTGTGTGTCTGGTGTGGAGGTGAGGGTGTCTGTGTGTGTCTGTGTGTGTGTGTGGAGGTGAGGGTGCCTGCATGTGTCTGTGTGGTGAGGAGGTGAGGTTGTCTGTGTGTGTGTGGTGTGGAGGTGAGGGTGTCTGTGTGTGTGTGGTGTGGAGGTGAGGGTGTCTGTGTGTGTGTGGTGTGAAGGTGAGGGTGCCTGCGTGTGTCTGTGTGGTGTAGAGGTGAGGGTGCCTGCATGTGAATGTGTGGTGTGGAGGTGAAGGTGTCTGCGTGTGTCTGTGTGTGTGTGTGTGGTGTGGAGGTGAGGGTGTCTGCGTGTGTGTGTCTGTGTGTGGTGTGGAGGTGAGGGTGTCTGCATGTGTGTGGTGTGGAGGTGAGGGTGCCTGCGTGTGTGTGGTGTGGAGGTGAGGGTGTCTGTGTGTGTGGCAAATGGACTATAGACCTTAGAAAGAGAGCTAAGAGAAGACAGGAAAGCAGAAGCCTCAGATCAGGACCAGCATGATCAGAGAATAAAATGGTCAGACAACAAAGGTAGAAAAAATATTTATATTTTCAATTTAGTGATTGAACTTTGTGCTATCTTTATATTTTACACAGGGTAGTTTCTCCAACTGGGTTAGTTATGCGCATACTATGGCAGTCGTGAACCTCACTTCTAAGCCAGGGTATGTGGAGTATGATCTTAGTCTCTGAAATTTACTGCTAATGCTCGGCGTAATATTTGCATCGTGCCAAAGAGCGCCTCCTGCTGGAGTTCTAAATTTGCACCTGTTACTTTTTGCAGTTTTTCTAATGCCAATTGTCCTTTTTCTTCCAGCTTTTGGCGGACTCTCTTTGTATATACTCTTGATTTAAATATAGGATTTGTAGCATAAAAGTAGCAATACATTATCTCCTCTATATTTGCAGAATTCCACTTAACCATAGTTAATCCTCTTAACTTTTTCATAAATTTCTGTGGTTTAGCTCCTGCCACAGTGGGTCCCTGAACAGGTTTCACATGGCCTTTATCTGTTGCAGGGATGTTATCTGCTTCTGCAGCACTTCCACTATCGCAACTACCATTGTTAGCCCTAGTGCGTAAGCTACAGGCAGGCACCTTTTAATCCTGGGCGACGTGCGGCCAGTATGTATTTTTCTTCTTTGTTCCTAACATGCTTTAAGTGTAGTGTCACCTTACCGAGATTTGGTAAAGATGTAATACAACGGGGCCACCACGTGAAGGTACGTGAGGGAACTTTCTCTCCCCCTAAGAGATGCACATCAATTTAAAAGCTGATGCATACCCCTTGACCCCTCAAAAGCTGATGCACACCCCTTGACCCCACAGTATGGGGAACTGCATCTCTTATTTATCTGATGTTGCACTGCATGCGGAGTCTGGCTTCTTGGGGTTTCAGTTTAATTTTTATCTACATATTTTTATTTTTACTTTAGGTTGTGGTCACTTATTCTGTACTTGGTGAGGCTCTGTGTTCTGAATGAGTGACTGAGGCCAGGTGACTATCGCAGCCTGTTTAAATGATGCTAAGTATTTACTGCTAAGTAGTTATTTTTATTCTGGCTATGCATTTGCCCTTTCACTGCAATTTTCTTACAACATTGGATTTGAAGGAGAAATACTAGCATCACATGAAAAGAGTTCACTAAAGAGTTTTGGGAAAAAGGAGGGTGGGGTGTAGCCAACATTAATAATGAGGGAGGGGCTCAGATTTATAGGTTGCAGGGGAACGCCAGAAACCCTAGCACGGCTCTTCTAGGGCCAGCGATATGCATGCAGCAGGACAGCTTCGGGCTGCAGTCGGGGCTGTCAGCAGCCGTGGTGGGCCTGAGTTAACCCTGGGCAGCAGCGGCAGAATTGAAAAAGAAAAGTGAAGCCGCGGGGCTGGGCTCAGGCAGCATATGGGGTCATGCAGGCGTCGGGGAGAGCCGCAATCACTGAGGCTGCTCCCGTTTAAAGCCTGTGGTGCTTGTAGCTACTCCCTAGTGCTGCGGCCACAATCCTGACAGCAGTCCAGCACTCTAGAGTAGCCATAAGCACTGCAGGTCTTAAAGGGGAGCAGCCATGGTGCTTGCGGCTCTCCCCGACGCCTGCATGACCCCATATGCTGCCTGAGCCCAGCCCCGCGGCTTCACTTTTCTTTTTCAGTTCTGCCGACGCTGCCCAGGGCTGACTTGGGTCCACCACGGCTGCTGACAGCCTGAAGCTATTCTGCTGCCCTTCCTCAATATCCTTGAACAAACAGTGTGGTCAAGATGCTGCCTGTTCTCCCTCTTGTGCTGATGGGCATGGGCAGAGTGTGACTAGCCACAGGTGGCGGGTTTTTCTCTTTCAAAAAGTTGGCAACCCTAGGCGGAAAGGGAGGGGGGGCTGGAACTAGACTTGATGATGCTGGGGCGGACTGGGACTAAAAGGGAGCTGATGCTGGCAGGGACAGAGACTGGCAGGGAGCTGATGCTGGGAGGAGCTGGAACTAGAGGAGTAGCCTAGTGATTAGAGAACCTTGGTCTCTTGGTCACCAAATCAGTGCAATTCCCACTAGCACTCCTTGTAGCCTTGGGCAAGTCATTGCCTCAGAAGAAAAGCCTGGCAATCTACTTCTGGTCACACTGCCAAGAAAACCCAGGAGTTGATGGGTCGCCAGGAGTGGGCATTAACTCAAAAGCACATATTGCATTGCCTAAAGCCCACTAGCAAACTGTCCCTTTTTCTGTCTGCAACAGATATGAGGCCCTGTCTGGCTTGTGGGTCCAGGGAAATTGCCAGGTTGCATCCGTCCTAATGCCAATCCTGACACCTGCTCTCTTTTATTTTGTACAGTACGGGGGAAATGCGTTTCTATTTTTCTTGTGTTGCACTACATGCAGCGTCTGGCTTCCTGAGGATTTAGTTTCATTTTTGTCTATATATTTCTCTTTTCATTTTGTGCTCATTTATTGATGAAGGCCTGTCTGTATTGTGTGTGTGTGTGTGTGTGTACAACCAATGCTGGGTATCTGTTAGTATGCAGTTTTGCTTGTTCAGTTGCACATTGCCATCTCTGCAATTAATTTTTAGGGGCAGGGGGTGGGACAGGAGATGGGGCAAGGATTGGATGGCGGCGGGGCAGGGGTGAGCATGGGTGGAGCATAGCTAGCCACAGAAGGCAGGTTTTTCTCTTTCAAAAAGTTGGCAACCCTAATCCCCCCCTCCCCCCTTTCATGGTCAATCTGTTTCCTATCTATCTCTTTTTTCCTGTCTTCATTTTGGGCCATGTGCAGCAATACTCATAGCAGCAACTTCCACTTTGTGCCCGCCAGAGCCAACTCCCAGCTGCAGGCCTGCATAACTTTCCTTTCAGGCTCACGTGTAACCTCTAACCTGGGCTCCCATGAGACAGCTCCTGCACCTGCAGCTGTATAAACCCAAGTTTAAATAGCTGTGGCCTCTTCATCTCGGACTCCAGTAGGACAGCACACACAACGGCTTTCTTTACTCCTTGAGCAGCAGCTACCCCCTCCTCGCCCAGGCAGACCAGCATCTTTACAGTTGCTCCTGTGCAGGAGGGGAATATGCACAAATTCTGCATTGCACAAGTGCACAAAATTTCCACAAGAATAAACCCTATACTTTTTTATGTAACAAATGAAACCAAATTAGCTTAAAAAAAAAAGAAAATCACATGTCTGTTACAGGATGACACACAAACCCACGTGTCAGTCATTTGGTAAATCCCATGATCAGCAGACCCCATGTGGTTCGTACACTCCTACACAATAGCCTTTTGTGATAATCCTTATGGTGGTCCAATATAAGATATCTTGCCCTGCAAAGAATCCAGACTTCACCAGCAGTGATGAGACACAAATCTACAAATGGCAGGATGGATAAGTACTAAAATGTTTCAGACAGATCATACAAACAGAACAATAGTCATTCCTTTTACCTAACTGGGACATATTTGTTTGAATTAGCATATGTTTAGTGTCTTGGCCTTATAATGTACTGCACGTTTTAAAGAAAACAAAAGAACATTTTCCTGTTCAACCCTCTTTTTTTAGCACTTCCCACCTGCCCTGCTGCTGTGGTAGCCCCGCACCTGACACCACTTGTTGTTCCACAGCACCAGCCAGCCCGTGGTGGTAGTAGCAGTGGCAAGTTCATGGAAACTGGCGGGCAGTCGGAGAGTGCTTCCTGTTCTTTAACTTCCAAGAAAGAATTCCCCCCTCCTCCCCTTCCAGTCTTCAGTCTTGGCTTAGCAAATTTACCCAGGCCCCTCCCGCTTAGAGCGTGTCCTGTCTGTAGGTATTAAGCGGTCAATTCAGCCATAGCGCTGGAAAGCAAATAGCAGCTGCCTATCTGTTCTTCATGAATATCTACTATTATTAAAGGGGATATTGGACTACTTTTCAGTGTCATTTCAGACTCTCAAAATGGACTTGAATAGAGAGCAAACAGTAGGCGAGGGCCACCTGAACGTTCTGTTACCAGGCTGCTCTCTACTTCTGCCCTTGTCTAAACATGTGTCTTATTTACTTCTCTGGCCCTTTTCAAATCCAGGCTGAAAACTCACCTCTTCAAGGCCGCTTTTGGATCCTGATCTGCCTATGTGTTTCCTTATCATTTGCCTAGATGTATCCTTGTCCTCAGCTTTTGTGCTGTCTGTCTTCACTAAATTGTAAGCTCCGATGAACAGGAACCATCTCTTATATGTGTCTGAACAGCGCTGCTTATGCCTTGTTGTTATTAAGTGCTGTCCAGTCAGTGTCGACTCATGGCGACTCTCTGGATAAGTTGACCTAAACTGTGTTCAGTCTTCAGTCAGGAGGCTCATTGTTGATAAAGTGGCACCCATAGCTGTTATTGTATCGATCCATCTCATTTCTGGCCTTCCTCTTTTATGTTTACCTTCAAACTTACCAAGCATGATGTCTTTCTCTAACAATCTCTCACTTTGCACGATGTGTCCAAAGTATGAAAGTCAAAGTTTTGTCATCTGAGCTTCTAAAGAAAGCTTAGGTTTGATCTCCTCTAGTACTGACTGGTTTGTTTTTCAAGCAGTCCATGGTATACACAGTATTCATCGCCAGCATCATAATTCAAAGGCATCGATTTTCTTTGTGGCCCAGAGTTTTTCATGGTTTACACAGTCAAAGGCTTTGCTGTAGTCAATAAAACACATAGATATCCTTTTGGTATTCGTTTGTCTTTTCAAAGATCCATCTCACATCCACGATGATGTCTCTTGCTCCTCCCCCTTTCCTGAACCCTGCTTGCACTTCAGGCAGTTCTCGTTCCAGATATGGTTGTACAGTAGTCTCTTTTGAACAATCTGGAGTAGAATCTTGCTGGCATGTGGGATCAGAGCGATTGTGCTATAGTTTCCACAGCCAGTCGGATCACCTTTCTTCAGTATTGGTATAAACTGTGATAAGGAAGCTTATCATAGCTCAGGAAGGAGCTATAGGAAAGGTGAAGTGACTATGAACAAGCAACCTGTCAGTTCTGGTAGAAATAAGAAAACAGAATTTTCCCATAAAAGACTACCAGTCCCAGAATGCACCAGGTTTCCAACAGCCATTAGAGGAGCTGAAGTGGGGAAACGTGTGTTCAATCAAGAGGGCTATGAGGTAATCCCCAAGCACTCATCTCAAAGGGCAGGGCCTGATTCAGCACAGCTGCGCTGTGCTAGGGTGGAGCACTCATCAAAGCAGAATAAAGGTAGAGTTTATTCTACAGAGAATTATCCTCATCCTCAGGATCTTGATCATCTTGGACAGCTTCATCATCTGGAGGATTATCAGAAGCAGAAGCCAAACCGGACGGACAGAGAGGGCAAGAAACCCTTTGGAAGAAAGAAGAGAAAAGCCTTTGGGAGGTCTAAAGGAGTCCAGAGCAGTACGTATACTGGAAGGCATTCCAAGGGCCAGCATACACCATTGGACTGGGGAAAGCCAGAGGAATGGTGCTGCAGGGCTAGGAATCTCCAGACGGTACCTGTGAGGGAGACGGCTGCACGTGGAAGGGACCCTAGGACCCGTGCCAGAAGGTATGTGAAGAGAGATCCAGTGTCCAGGGATCTGGATTGGAAGGCTGGACATAAAAGCTGGACTACATACTGGCCAGGCTATTTAGAGAGGAACTCTAACAGCAATGGAAGCTCAGGTATGAACACTGATCTATGCCCTAGCTATAACCTTGAAAGACAGCAGGGAAACAAGTATTCTCCTGAAAGTGCTCCATTGAGAAATTCCTCTGTGCCAATCCCTGATATTGAACCCATGATTGTTGAAGAAGGGGAAGGAGCGGTCTTAGATACAGGCTGTGAATATATGGATTGCTCTCTGTCTAAACTCCTTTGGTAATTTTCTGTTACAAAGTACAGCAACCATCACAAAGAAATACAAACTTGTTCTTTAATCTACTCAGAAAAGCTCCTGAAGTAGGATTTGAGCCACACAGTAGAAAGCAAGCCAGCTAAGGGGTTTCAGCTGGGTAACTGCTAGCAATTGAGCCTTACCTAATTGCTTGTGAGCTCTGAGGGAATCACTTCTGAGTCTATGTGGGAAGATATAAGAAGTTAACCTGAAAAGAACAGTTTTTCCCTTCTTTGTGGATTTTGTTTGTTGTTTGATACACTGCTAAGAAAATATTAGCTAAAGCCTACAGAAAAGACCAGTTTGTTACCAACCAGGTCTTTATTCTTTTGCTTTGATTGCCTGACAAGTTCAGCTGTTGTTTTCCTGATTTTGTTTTTCCAAGTTTAACACTGAAAGCAAGTATCCTGTTTTATGTGCTACCAAGCATATCTGTGTTGGGAGAAATAACCCCATAAATAAATATCTTATTGGCTTTACACTCAAGCACAACTAATTATTGTGAGCAGCTGTGTCTGGTGTGAATGGACTGCATTTCCCACAATCCCTTGCAAATCATATTGATATATGCACTTGCCAAGACTGTGAACATTCTCACCCAGGCAGCCGTCTGACAAAACACAGATCTTTTCCAGTCAGTTGGCCATGAATTTGTTTTCCAAATTTCCTGTCAGAGCCTTGTAAGTATGGTAATAGTTGCATCTTATTGCTGTAATACTTTAGTGGGAATGCCATCAATGCCTGGTGCTTTGTTCTTTGATAAGGCTTTCAATGCTGCTTCAATTTCTTCTTTCATCACCAATGGTTCCTGATCATAAGATGCAGGTTGAAATGGCTGTTGGTCCACTTGACCTTTATGGTATAATGACTCTATATATTCTTTCCACCTTTTCTTGATCTTCTCAGCATCATTCAACATGGATCCTTGAGCATCTTGTAGCATTCCAATTCAAGGCTGGAATTTTCTAACTCTTGCAGCTTTAGAACAGCTGATCTTGTTCTTCCTCTAATAGTTTCTGATTCAATTTGCTTGCCCCTTCCACCCCTTAACCATTTGACTGAAAAGTGCTTAAAATCCATTGTACATACTTAATTGGCCTTGTAAGCCACGTTCAGCTGTTCAAATGTACATTGTTGTGCTTTCCTTGTAACTGTATATAGTTAATCGTTCTCTGTAAACCAGTTTTGATTTGTAAACCGCTTTGACCCTGTCAAAGGCGGTATAAAAATCTTGCTAAATAAAATAAATAGTACTTCTCCTTGTCCTGTCTTGCTGCACGTTGGAAATCTCTGAGTTCTGCAATTACCTCTCTTTCTCCTCTGGCTTTAGCTTCTCTGCGTTTCTGGGCAATTTTCAGTTTCTTCCGTCATCCATTTTGGCCGTTTTTGCTTTTTCACCTTTTGTAGAGACTTCTCGCTTTCTTCCAACACAACCTTCTTGATGTCATCCCATAACTCTTCTGGAGTTCTGTCATTGGTATCTAAAGAAGCAAATCAATTTTGCAGGCAGTCTTTAAGTTAGAATGGTATATTCTCAAGGTCATATTTTGCTACGTTCATGAGTGGCTTGCTCTTTTTCAACTTTAGCTTGAGTTTGCATACTAGTAGTTGGTGATCTGTAGCTCAGTCAGCTGTACACTTTGTAGCACTGTACAAATGATCAGCAGCAGTAGGAGTAAATAGATCCACTCCAGCTCAAAGCAAGAGCCCCTCTGAGCTGCTATTATTTGTTCTGCAAGGGGAAATGAATGTTTTCTTTTCTTTTCCTCCCAGGAAAAGTCCTGGGAGCTAACTCAGGCCACAGGATTTCCTTGTACTCTGCTTCCAAAAAATAGCTCAGTCAAAAAATCTGAAAAACAAGTTCCGTCGTAGTTGTACCTCCCTGCTTTGAAACAGACCGAAAATGGTAAGAGCAAGGTGGCATTTACAGTCCAGATTAGCCACGGCTGGAAACAGGATTCTGGCCTTGATGGACTTTGCTCTGATCCAGTGCGGCATTTCTTATGTTCTTATGGAGCATGTCAACACACCATCCACATGTGCCTCCCCAACCCCCACCCCTCGTCCTTTCTACTCATAGCTCTCTCGCCGTCACTCGGAAGATACACTTTGGGGATCGCCCCTTACACAGACACTCACAGTCACCATTCGCACACACACACACACACAACACTAAGTCTAGAAAAAGGCACAAAGGGCACTAAGAAAGTAATTTGATATAGGTTGTGCAAATGTTTGTGGGAGAAATGTCACGCTAAACAGTGAGATCCTTCAGGCAGTGTCTCCGTGCTATGAAGAGTACATGGACGTGATGTATAGTAAAAAGACACAAAAGACCAGCATTCACCGAGAACAGGATCTCTTTGGGGCTGGTAAAATGAAATAGAGTAGTGCCAATAGGAGAACACATTTGTAAGGACTTTGCCACACTAACTAAGGAATTTCCCCAGGGCAGCGCAACTATTAGGCAAGACTAGGCACTGGTCTAGGGCCGGAGCTTGTGTGGGGCAGCTGCAGAGCCTTTACTTATGTCACTCCTACTCTCTGGAATGCTCCAGCGGACACACTGAGAACTACTAAAGTCCTACAAACATTCTGAAAGGAAATCAAAACCTATTTATTCATTCAATACTATGGCAATATAATTGACAACAACTAAATTTACTCAACCTAGCTGCTATCACACACAGTCCCACCTCCCATACGGAAGCCTAATCAATCAATGAATAATTATTTTAGTAATGCAAGGTTTACCAGTATATTCACTCTTGTAAATAGTTGATCTGTAAATATTAGTTTTTGTAAATATTATTCATGTAAATGGCTCACTTGTAGTTAGTGTATCAATGTTACCGTGAGTTTTATGTAATTTGGTTTGTTTTATTGTAAACCGCCCTTGATCTTGGGAAGGGACGGTATAGAAAAAAAAATCCTAAATAAAAGCAAAACAATAGATTCTGACAAACACACAAACTCAGTGTCATCAGCACATTATTTTACCAGCAGGGACAGCAGGCACTCATATACATACTGTAAACGGGGGCGCTGGGTGAGAATGTCCACAGTCTTGGCAAAGGCAAATAGTAATATGACTTGCAAAGGATTGTGGGAAATGTAGTCCATTCATACCAGAATCAGCCGTTCACAATACATTAGTTGTGCTTGCTCGAGTGTAAAGCAAAGAAGATATTTTATTTATGGGGTTACTTCTCCCAACACAGATATACTTGGTAGCACATAAAAAAGGATACTTGCTTTCAGTATTATACTTAGAAAAACAAATCAGGAAAAACAACAGCTGAACTTCTTAAGCAATCAAATCAAAGCATAAAGACCTTGATGGGAACAGAAAGGTCTTTTCTGTAGGCTCCTGCTAATATCTTCTTAGCAGTGCTTCAAAAACAAACAAGAACCCACAAAGTAAGAAAAAAACCTGTTCTTTTTCAGGGATAGCTTCTTGTATCTTCACACACACCCAGAAGTGTCCCTTCAGAGCTCACAGGCAATTAGGCAAGGCTCAATTGCTAACAATTACCGAGCTGCAAACCTCTTGGCTGGTTTACTTTCTATTACATGGCTCAAATCCTACTCAGAAGCTTTTCTGAGTAGATCAAAGAACAAGTTTATATTTCTTTGTGATGGTTGTTGTATTTTATGACAGCATATTACCACAGAAGTTTAGACAGAGAGCAATCCATGTATTCACACTCCTCATTTACAATATCTCCCCCTTCTTCAACTATCATAGATTCAATATCATTGATTGGCACAGAGGAATTTCTCAATGGAGCATTCTCAGGACAATACTTGTTTCCCTGCTGTCTTCCAAGTGAAGAGCTAGGGCATAGATCAGTGAACATACCTGAGCTTCCATTGCTGTTAGGATTCCTCTCCCAATATCCTGGCCAGTATGTAGTCCAGTTTTTATGTCCAGCCTTCCAATCAAGATCCCTGGACACTGGGTCTCTCTTCACATACCTTCTTGCACTGGTCTTAGGGTCCCTTCCAAAATGCAGCCGTCTCCCTCACAGGTGCCTGGCTCTGTAACCCCACTCCTCTGGCTTTCCCCAGTCCAATGGTGTATGCTTGCCTCTGGAATGCCTCCCAGCACACGTACTGCTATGGACTCCTCTAGACCTCCCAAATGCTTTTCTCTTCTTTCTTCCAAAGTGTTTCTTGCTCTCTCTGTCCGTCAGCTCTGGCTTCTGCTGATGATGAAGATGATCACGCTGATCAGGATGATGATCCTCAGGATGATTCTCTGTAGAATAAGCTTTACTTTTATCCTGCTTAGATGAATGCTCCAACCTAGCACAGCGCAGCTGTGCTGAATCAAGCCCTGCCCTTGGAGATGAGTGCTTGGGGATTACAAAATAGCCCTCCTGATTGAACACACGTTTCCCCACTTCAGCTCTTCTAATGGCTGTTGGAAACCTGGTGCATTCTGGGACTGGTAGTCTTTCATGGAAACATTCTGTTTTATTATTCCTACCAGAAAAGACAGGTTGCTTGTTCAGAGTCACTTCACCTCTATTATAGCTCCTTCCTGAACTATGATAAGCTTCCTTATCACAATACAAAGCAAACATTTAGGGGGTCTGTCTACTAAAGGGCGCTAGCTGCTACTGCGGGGCTAACGTAGATTTATCGCACGGCGGTAGCAGCTAACGCGGGCGAGAACCAGATATTGCAGGCATTTTTCTGGATATCTGCCTTTCATACATTGAGGGGGTGATGGGTCGAGATTGGGGTGGGGATGGCTGCCAAAATTAGGCCCCATTGCGGCTGCAGTGCTGTTATCTGCTGGTGATCTTCTGGCTTAGGCATCACAGCCTCTGCCAATCAGCAGCAGCTATCAGCTCTGGGGCCAAGCAGCCCTCCATGCCCCGATCAGCATAGGAGGGCCACTTCTGGCCTCCTCAGTAGTACTAACAGAAAAGGCCATGATCTCTCTATACCACTCCCTAGCATGAGGCTTGGGGCAGGACCGTGTGATCATGGACATTTTGTGCAGGCCCAACAATGAGGGGCAGGAGCAGGGAGGTCCACTCCTGCCCCCATTGACCACCAGACCACCAGGAACTAGAGATTTGGACTGGGGCAGGGTCCCCCAAGCTGACTGGCTAGCCAGGTGTACTTGTTTTTAATGGAGGGGAGGGAAAGAGATCAGGATTCCGACTGCCTAGCCAAGGGTTTTTTTTTTGTTTTTGTTTTTTAAATGATCAGGAGAGGGGGCCCTTTGGCCACCTGACTGACTAGCTTGGCATCATACTTGGCCAGGGGGTGCAGCAAACCCACCTGGACAGTTCCCAGTGGGGATTGTGTGCTGTCCAGGGAGATTGGTGCTGAGGGGGGGGGGGGGAGTTCAGGCTAGTTTTTTTAATATTGTCAGTGCTGTGGATCTCTACATCCATGGCACTGACAATATTCTCAGATCGGGGGGGCCAATAGGGGTATTTGGGGGCATGGCAGCTCTGTGCACCAGACCACTTCCTCCCCTTGGATTTACCGCAGGCACTGTGGGACCTCCCACACTACCTGCCAATACAGGTACCAAAGGTCACTGCGGTAAATCCAATTCCTCCGTGGTATCTGCAGGGGGAAAGCTGAGAATGCTCTCTGCAATACCATAGCAGTTTTTGACATACCACAGGCCTTTTGCAGCTATCACACTGCAATAGTTGCAAAAGGCTACCACGGTTTAGTAGACATATCACCTTAATATTTAAAAGTATGATGTCTGATTATGCATTTTTACAGGATTGTTGTGGGAGGTGTGTTGTGATGGGGATGGGGTTATAAGGCTGAGGTCTACGCAGGGTGCCCAGTACCCTTGCACTGGCCCTGAGTTCCTTATCGTTCCTCCAGTTTAGTCCTCCACCTCTGGGTTGTGCACCTCCTCCTGCAGCTTGGAGACTGGACATGTAAAAACTTGTGACATCACTGGATGTAGCCAGGTGGAATCCCCCATCAGCCCCAGTGTGTCCAGTCTCCATGCAGCAGGAGGACATAGTGAGCCTAGGTGCTGGGCTCACTAGAGAAACCAATAAGGAGCAGGCTAGTTAGGGTCTAAATTCTTTTCAATCCTTTTAAATTCTTTTAAATTCTTTGAAATTACTTTAATTTGTTTGCCGTGGGGTATCTTTAAATTTCCATTTTTGTTAAGGGGTTATGTGTCTTAAAAAAAAAAAAAGAGCGGAGGTAAGAGGAAAGGGAATTGGAAGAGCCCGGTACTCCCTTTCCTGCCCCTATTTGTCTGACGGATCTCTTCCCCTTGAAGGCACGGGGCAGAGCTCCGGGGGCAGTACGAGAACAGCTCCATTTTCTGTAAAGCGACAGCCCACGGCTTCGGGGGCTGCGTCTGGTACAATCGCGGCAGTTTGTTTTCAGTCCCTCGCGGTGAACGTCACTCCGGTTAGCTCGGGGCGACGCCGTGGCTGGCAGGGGCTGGGGTTCCGGATACCTGCTGTTGCCTATGATCTTTCTTTTCATGGCAGAAACCGCCGGGGGAGTTTTTTGGCATCTGCTGAGAGGTTTCCCTCGCTTCGCGCCAAAATTCTTGGTGAAGAAGCCGCGGCCATTTTAAAAGCGTGTTTTTTTGCCGTGTGGCATTTGGCGCGGCAGCAGCTCGAGGGGCAGCAGGCCTGGCGGGGACACAGTTTAAAGGTCTCCGGAGAGGCAGTGTCAGGGGCTATTAGGAATTTTCTGTTACTTTCATTTATTTCTCTTTTTTTTTTTTCAGGTTACTTCCAGTTAAAGCAGCAGTCTCTTTGGCATTAGCGCAGGGGGGGCTAGCCCAAGCATTTTTCAGGACCGGCTCTATCAGAGTCCCTTGATTAGTCATTAAGTTAAAAAAAATAATAATAAAATAAAATAACAAACAGGAGCAGAAGAACTTTAAGTGCTCAGTCTGGTTGTACGGTTGGGTCTGGCTGACGGCCGCTCAGCTCATGTCAGCACGGCCGCAGTGTGTCGTTTGCGGCACCCATAGAAGTACAGTCGCAGACACCAGCATCTGTCGGGGCTGTGCAGCTGTCTCGGTCAGTGTGGAACAGCAGATGGAGACCCCCATAGTCTCCGCCCCCCAGGGCCCTGCTGTGGGGGCAGAGGAGGAAGCGGGGAGGGCGGTTCCTTCCATGTCCGGAACAGAAACCATTTCAAGGGACTCTGGGGCGCCTTCGGGTCTCCGATCCGATGCGCAGATGGAAGATTTTGGTCCAGACTTTGTGTTGCTTATGCATCAAGCATTTTGTCTCCGACATCAAGGTAAGTTGCCGGGGCCCTTGCCTGTCCTCTTGGCTGTTCCGCGATCCGAGTTGGTGGATTGCGACAGCCTTACCCTTTAAACCCTCCAAGAGGCCTCGCCCACCGGATGGCTCTCCCTCTGAGTCGGAGTGGCAGGAGGGGGAGGACGCAGATTTAGATATGGAGGTTGATATTGACGAATTGGAAGAAGGGGAGATCCCAGAGCCTGAGGATCAGGCGAGGATCATCTGAGTATTCCGGAAGGATGAGCTATCGGCCCTTATTACGGAGTCCCTGCAGACGCTCAGACTGGCAACGGAACAACCAGTCGAGGAAAATGATGGGGAAGATCCTATCATCCAGGCGCTGCGTCAGTCGCAGGTGGTTTTCCCAGTCCATAAGGTGGTGGATCGAATGATACAGGATGAGTGGGATCAACCTGAAGCGGGACTCAGGGGGCTAAGGATTATGAACAAACTGTATCTTCTAGCGGATAAGGGCAAGGAGAAATTCCGCTGCCCAAAGATTGATGCCGCGGTCTCAGCGGTCACTAAAAAGACTACTATTCCAGTGGAAGGTAACACAGACTTAAAGGATACGCAGGATAGGAAGGTGGATGGCTTGTTAAAGCAATCCTTTGAGGTGGATGCAGTCTCTTTACAAGCTTCTATCTGCGGGGCTTGGGTGGCAAGAGCCTGTCTCCGCTGGGTTCAACACTTACGACATTTGGTTTCGCTGGTGCCGGACAGTGTTAGAGAGCTAGAGCGTTTAGAGTCTGGCTCCGCATATTTGGCGGATGTTCACTACGACCTGATCAGAGCTTTAGCAAATAGCATGGCTTTGTTGGTGGCTGCGCGGCGTTCACTGTGGCTGCGGAATTGGTCAGCCGACGGTTCCTCTAAGTCACGGCTCAGTAAACTCCCGTTCAAAGGAAAAATGTTGTTTGGAGAAGACCTTGACAAGCTAGTTAAGGATTTAGGGGAGTCCAAGGGCAGTAGACGTCTGGAGGACAGGTCCAAGCAAGCAAAATCCTCGTCAGTCTTTCGGGGTCAATTTCGAGATTTTCGGAGATTTCGCTCCTCCCGTTTTGCGGGATCTCAAAGGGGAAGATTTGCTTCTCGAGCCCAGGGGTTCCGAGGTTTTTGGGGAGCAAATAGAGGATTCACAGCAACCTCCACAGGGGTTGCGAGAAGGCCGCAATAAAGAGAGGCGGGTCCCGGCGGAAAGTCAACCGATCGGAGGTCGTCTTCGGGGTTTCCTTTCTGCCTGGACCCACATAACGTCAGATCAATGGGTACTGGAGATCATCCGTGAGGGTTATGCGCTGGATCTGGCAAAGTCGGTGCTGGACTCTTTCGTGATGTCGCCCTGCAGAGGTCAGCAAAAAGCCCTGGCCATTCGGCAGACGTTGAACCATCTTCTGCAGTTGGGTGCCGTCATACCAGTGCCGATAACAGAATACGACATGGGGCGGTACTCCATTTATTTTGTCGTGCCAAAGAAAGACGAGTCCCTTCGTCCAATTCTAGATCTCAAGGGAGTGAATCGTCTTCGGGTGCCACACTTTTGGATGGAAACGTTAAGATCCGTCATTGTTTTTGACATCTCTCGATCTCACGGAGGCGTAGCTCCATGTTCCGATCAGGTCCTCTCATCAGAAGTTCCTGCAGTTCGCACTCCCTTGGGGGCATTACCAGTTTCAAGCGTTGCCCTTCGGTCTTGCGACGGCTCCGTGGGTGTTCACCAAGATCATGGTAGTGATGGCGGTGGCCCCACGCAAAGAAGGGGGCTTAGTTCACCCATACCACGACGATTGGTTGATTCGCACAAAATCCAAAGCAGAGAGTGAGTGGGCCACGGAAAAGGTGGTGTCATTTCATCAGGACCTTGGCTGGGTGGTCAATCCGGTCAAGAGTCACTTGGTTCCGATTCAAGTCCTCGAGTATTTGGGATTGCAGTTCAATACTTGAAAAGGACTGTGTTTCTACCGGAGCGGAGAGTCCAAGTGCTTCAGAAACTAGTGTGGTCCTTCTGGGCAGCTCCGGCACCCACGGCGTGGAGTTATCTTCGGGTGCTGGGGACCATGGCGGCGACATTGGAGGTGGTTCCCTGGGCCAGATTCCACATGAGGCCGTTACAGTGGGCGTTGCTTCACCGCTGGTCCAACCAATCTGACTCGTTGAGCAAACGTCTACCTTGCCCCTTGCGCGTCAGACAAGCCCTTCTTTGGTGGTTGCTGCCTGCATCCCTGAGAGTGGGAATGCTTTTGGAACAACTGGAATGGATTCCGCTATTGACAGACGTGAGTCTCGCAGGCTGGGTGGCGCATTGCAGAGGGAACTTTGCACAAGCCCCTTGGTCGACGGAAGAGAGCAGTTGATCGATCAACCACCTGGAGCTGAGGGCGGTGTTTCTGGCTCTGCGCAGCTTCGAAAGCATGGTGTCGGGGCGAGCGGTATGGGTGCTATCGGACAACGCTGCAACGGTGGCCTACATAAATCGGTAGGGCGGTACCGGAAGCGTGGCCATGGAGGAGGAGTCGGAAGGTCTGTTCTCCTGGGTAGAGTCTCTGCTACAAGCGATTTCGGCGGCCCACATTGCGGGGAAAGACAACGTGGAGGCAGATTTCCTCAGCAGGGTCCAAGCGGATGCAGGGGAGTGGGAGTTGCATTCGGATATCTTCGCGCAGTTGGTTCTCCGGTGGGGAACTCTGGTCATGGATCTGATGGCGACCTGCCGGTCGGTGAAATCGAGTCATTTTTTCAGCAGGCGTCGGGAGCCCATGTCGGAAGGCATTGACGCCTTGATGCAACCTTGGCCGTCGACGGGTCTCCTCTATGTCTTTCTGCCATGGGCACTAATAGGGCGAGTGGTTCAGCAAATCGAAGCTCACCGGGGGCGTGTGCTATTAGTAGCTCTGGACTGGCCCAGGCGCCCGTGGTACGCCAACCTCGTGAGGTTGCTCAACGGAGTTCCGTGGCGGCTTCCAGTGTCGCAGGATCTGCTGTTGCAAGGTCCTCTTCAAATGCCTCAGGTGGATCGGTTCTCGCTTACGGCTTGGCCATTGAAAGGGCGAGGCTAAAAAAGAAAGGTTACTCCAACTCGGTCGTGGCAACCTTGCTTCAGGCGCGAAAAAGATCAACCTCGTTGGCTTATGTGCGTGTCTGGCGCATATTTGAAGATTGGTGTTCGAGACATCAGGTACGAGCTGCGACGGCATCCGTGCCTTTCATTTTAAGTTTTCTACAGGATGGATTCGAGAAAGGGCCAGCAGCCAGTTCCTTGAGGGTCCATCTAGCAGCTCTTGTGTGTTATAGAGGTAAAGTTCACGGGGTGTCTGTAGGAGCTCACGCCGATGTCATACGGTTTCTTAAAGTCGTCACCAGGTTACGGCCGGCGCGTAGAGTTTCGGTTCCGCCGTGGGACCTTAACTTGGTCTTAGGGGCACTTGTAAAGAGTCCATTTGAGCCCTTAAGCCACGCATCCGTCAAAGATTTGCGCGGCGCATTTCGGAGTTGCAGGCCCTGTCGTGTAGAGAGCCTTTCCTGTCTTTTTCTAGGGAAAAGGTGGTGCTTCGGCCGGTACCCTCTTTTTTGCCTAAGGTGTCTTCTCTGTTTCATCTGAATCAGATGGTTTCTTTGCCAGTCTTCCGGTCTGCGGACGAGCGCGATTCCGATAGGGGGTTGCGCCGTTTGGATATTAAGAGGGTGTTGCGTCGGTATTTGGTAGTCTGAGTCTTTCCGCAAATCGGATTGCCTATTCATGTTGTTTGGCGGTCCCAGGAAAGGAGTGGCAGCGGCTAAAGCTTCCATTTCCAAGTGGATTAAGGAGGCTATTGTCTCAGCATATATGTTGCAGGGTCGTACGGCGCCGGTGGGTCTGAGGGCTCACTCTACTAGAGCGCAAGCGACTTCCTGGGCAGAGCACAGTCTAGTTCCACCGGTGGAAATTTGTAGGGCGGCCACCTGATCCTCGCTTCATACCTTCAGTAAGCACTACCGCCTAGATGTGTTGGCAGCGAATGATGCCTGTTTCGGGTCGGCGGTGTTGCGTGCCGGCTGGCAGGGTCCCTCCCTTTAGTACTGCTCTGTTACATCCCAGAGGTGGAGGACTAAACTGGAGGAACGATAAGGAAATTGAAATTACACTTACTTGGTAATTGTAGTTCCTTGAGTGACGACAGTTTAGTCCTCAGTCCCACCCAGGGATTGTTTACTTACCAGGGCACGCGTTCTGAGACAAGGTTCAGGTATACAGGTGAGTATCACCTTAAGAAGATTGTCTGTTCTCATTTGTGCTTCTTTCCAATGTCTCTCTCTTCTCGGTCTTTTCCTCTTCCTAGTCCCAGGCTCGGCAGGGAGGAGGAAATTACTAGGGTAGATCTCACCCTTTCCTTTTAAAGGGGAGGTTAATAGTGGTTAGGTTGTTCAGTTATACATTGCATTACAGTTCAGTTTGTATTGGATATGTGGGCTATTTATTTGTTGCTCTTTTGAGTCTGCTTTGTCAATAGTTCACTGGGGCTGATGGGGAATTCCACCTGGCTACATCCAGTGATGTCACGAGATTTTACATGTCCAGTCTCCAAACTGCAGGAGGAGGTGCACAACCCAGAGGCAGAGGACTAAACTGTCGTCACTCAAGGAACTACAATTACCAGGTAAGTGTAATTTCAATTTACCCACTATAAATCCCCAACCTGAAAAATACCATCCACCCAGTGGTGACAAATATGTACATAGGTTTGACAGCACATGTAATTGTTGAAGGGGAGGCCAGATACCCAGGAGAGTGCACTCTGATGTCATTCAACTGCTTGGCCCACTAGACTTTTCTTCTCTTAAACTTTCTTCTCAAGAAAGCAGTGATCTGAATCACTACACTGGTCCTGAAACTCTGAGGAGTGAGAGAAGGGACTGAAAGTGTAGGAGTGTGAGCTAGGCCTCTAATCTGTATGACACGGCAAGTGTGATTCATTAGCAGTGTGTCATACAGATTAGAGGCCTGTCTCACACTCCTACACTTTCAGTCCCTTCTCTCACTCAGAGTTTCAGGACCAGTGTAGTGATTCAGATCACTGCTTTCTTGAGAAGAAAGTTTAAGAGAAGAAAAGTCTCTCTGAGGGGTGCACTCTGGAGATGCAGGGTAGGGTATGTGAAGGGGCATGTAGGCTTCCTGAAAGGCGACATGTGAAAGGTGCAACTCACAGGAGATGCCAAGGATGAATCATCCCAGAGAGTAAGTCCAAAAAGTGAGATTTTTTCAGATTTATTATTTATTATTTTATTTTTATTTAACATCTTTTATATACCGCACTATTTATAATCAGCGCGGTTTACATAGAACAAGAAAACATCAGACAGAATACAATATCTGAGTATTTTACATATAACAGGAACAATAACTTGGGTAAACCGGGGTAATTAATTAAAACAAATAGTAATTGTTTAGAACAAATAGTAATCAGTGTAACTATTTACATTTGGAAGAAACATTGTATATAAAGGGGCAGTATTGGTAAGGGAGAGAGGTGTGAAGAGTTGTTGGGATAGCAGAGGTTACATGGAAAGAATGGGATTGTTGCTATTTGAGTGTGATAAGTTGTGAATGGAGTGTGCCTGTGTTACTATGTTCTCAGGAAAGTATTTGGTGAAAAGGTGATGTTTCAAGGCCTTTTTGAACTGGAGGAGATCAGAGATGGACCTAATGTGTGGTGGGAGGGTGTTCCAAAGTTTCGGAGCGCATAAACTGAAGGCTCGATTTACTGTTGAAGAGTTGTATCTTAAGGACTCTTTTGGTATCATTAGCAAGTTTAATTCAGTAGTTCTTCTTAGCCTGTTGGTAGGGGTTGGTTGTATCATCTCAGATAATGATGAGGAAGAGAGTCCTTTTTGAGCTTTAAAGGCCAGGAGCAGAGTCTTAAAGGTGATTCTCGCTTGGATGGGGAGCCAATGTAGTTGTTTCAGGAGAGGGGTTACGTGTTCTCTTCTAGGTACCCCGAAAAGCACTCTTGCTGCACTGTTTAAGGCTAGTTGAAGCGGGTTTAGAGTAGATTGAGGGAGTCCTTGTAATATAGAGTTTGCGAAGTCAAAATGGGGAATAATTAGAGCCTGGTAGACTGTACGGAAATCATCTGGATCAATCAGTTGGCGGAGGTGTCTGAGGGATCGAATTTTGAAATACACTGCCCTTACTGTGTTGGCAATGTGGGACTTCAAATCCAGATTCTGATCCAGCGTCACTCCAAGATATCGAATGTGGGATTTTACTTGCAACTTAGCATCTTGCACGTCAAGGAATGTAGGTGGGGTGAACTTAGAGTTCCTTGAGATAAAGAGAACTTCTGTTTTTTTGTGTTGAATTCTAAGATTTTGAGTCAATAGCCAGGTTGAGATGGCGTTAAAACAGTTGGTTATGGGGGTGATGTTCATATTATCTATGCAGAATGGCATATAAAGTAATACGTCATCAGCATAGATCATAAAATTGACATTGAAGGACCTGATAATGTTACATAAGGGTTGCATGTATATGTTGAATAATAGTGATGATAGAGAAGAACCTTGCGGGACTCCTTGTTCTTGGTGGAACGGATCTGATGTTTCACCATTTGAGCGAACATGTTGCCATCTATCTGAGAGATATGAGATGCACCATTCGAGGGCATTTCCACAAAGACCCTTCTCTCTCAGGCGGAAAATGAGAAGATCGTGACAGACTGAATCAAAGGCAGCCGCAATATCTAAGAATATGAGAACAAAACCCTGTTTGATGTTATCGATGCCAGAGTTTAAGCTGTTGAGGAGTGAAGTGAGGAGCGTCTCGACCCCATGCGATTCTCTGAAACCGTGTTGACAGGTATCCAAAGGTGCTTCAGTGTCGATATGGTCTTGTAGTTGTCTGTAGGCTATTTTTTCAATTATTTTTGCAAGCGTGGGTATGCTGGAAATGGGTCGATAAGAGTCTGTTTTTTGTGGATCTAACTTGAGGTTTTTCAGTAGGGGTCTGATAGATGTCTGTTTAAGGGCAGCAGGGAATGAGCCAGTGTCGAATGATAACTTTATGATCTTGGATATTATTGGAGCAAGCTCTTTGCGAAGATCCTTTATCCAGAAGGCTGGGCAAGGATCAGTATGAGCTGTAGATAAGTTGAGAGATGAGATCATATCTTCAATCAGCTTCAAAGAAGGAGTGGAGAATGACACTAAAGGAGCTGGGAAACCCTGAATGCTCGAGACAGGGGGTATTGTAATTTTTATTTGTACAGCAGATCTTAGATTGTATGTAAAGAGCGTATTCTTGTGGGTTGATTTCACACTGGTGTTCCGGTGATGGTTCCTTGGCTAGTTTCTTGACAAGAGTAAATAGGTCGTGGGGTTTATTTAGAGCACGTCTCAGGGTGTCTGTATGATATAATTTCATTTTATCTGAAATGGCGTTACGGTGGGCGTCAAGATGTTGCAAATATGTAGTCTGATTGGTATTGGTGCGTGACCTCCTCCATTTCTTCTCGAGTTTTCGCAAAAGTTTTAGGGATTCTTTCAGGTCTGATGTAAACCAAGGTGCCGTAGTCTTTTTTCTTGAGGACTTGTTTCTGGGTGGACGAGATGAAATACGGTTGAGTCGGTTATTCCAAGAGGTGATAATTTCTTCCAGGTTTAGTGTAGAGTCTTTGAGGAGCGGATCAGTTTCAATGAGGATCTGATCTCTGTTAAAAGGTTGGAAGGATCTGGATGTGGAATTTGAGTATTTGTCTAGGTCCTTGTCGTTTGAGTATTGTTTCTTTTGACTGGGAATCTGGAATATAATGAGATTATGGTCTGACCATGGAACAGCTGTAATTGCAAGTAGAATATTTTGAAGTTGATTGTGTGTGGATTGTGGGGCAAATATAAGGTCAAGGATGTTGCCTTTTTTGTGTGTGGATTGTTGTACAACTTGCTTGTAACCTAAAGTTTCTAGAGCATCTATAAAGGCGTCAGATTGGTTGTCTTGTAGAGATGGTAAGTTAATGTCTCCTAAGATCCAGTTAGGTCTATTTGGGTTCTGTGAGTTGGAGGCGAGGTTTATAATGGTTGATAGGTCATCTGGTGAGGATGATGGCGCTCTGTATACTAAGTTTATAGAACATAGGTTATTAGAGATAGAGACGGTTTCCAGGTGGTTGTTGCTAGAAGAGTCAACCATTTTGAAATGGAGATCTGTCTTGGCGAGGATAAGTACCCCTCCTCCTCTTTTACTTTGTCTGCTGCTGTTAAAGACCACAAAGTTGTTGGGGAGGAGCTGGTTAAGAATTATATTATCTTCGGGAGACAGCCATGTTTCGGTGACCATAAGGATATCGAGGTTGTGAGATGTTATTATGTCTGTGACGACTGGCCATTTTTTACGAAGAGAGCGAGCATTAATAAGGGCACATTTGAGAGAGCAGGGTTGATTATAATTTCCAATATTTAAGTTTGTAGTATGATGAAGAGGTATGTGTAATAGATAATGGTGATGAGAACGATGGGCCCAGTTTCCATTGTGGTGACTGGTGCCTGACCATTTTCTCCAATTGTTATGTAATATAGATATGGAATTGCCTGGAGAAATTAAAGCTAGAATATCTGGTATCAGACCTATGATGAGGAGGTATAGGCCTAATGTTATCCTGATGTGTTGGGCCATTCTCAACTTGTCTAAATGTGAAGAAAATTGCTTGAGAGGGAGATTTTAGTGCGGGAGAGAATAGAATTAATTGTCAAATGATTGGTAGAGGATTGTTAGGGAGGTCAATTATTTAGTGAGACCTGAGTAACTATTAACTAACTTTGCTTCAGGAAAGGGTGTACTATTCTGTGATGGAGTGAATAATATCTGACTAAGCAGAGAGCATTTACTGGAGTTTAGTAAAGTACAGATGAATGTTACAAACATTTAATTACTGAGAGGTAAAATATAGATTCAAATCAAATTCTATTGCATGATATTTAGCGTTGAACATTTAAGTTAATATCTGCAGTTGCACATTAACAAACTGGACAATTACAACTGGTTACATAATGAAAACATATATGTTCACCTGAGAAAGCTGATTGGAGTGGCTTAGTGACTGGGTGGATTAAATGATCTCTTGAGTTGTTGTTAAGATTTGTTAAAACAAAGATGTGGAACTGTGAACTCAGTGGGGGTAGACGTATGATCTATACTGCTGGTTTTACAAGTGCCCCGCCTAAGGGCCACGCCAAAGGGCCCTCTGGCGAGGCCCTCAGGCGCAGGCCCGCAAGGCGCGGGCGCGCCCGACTGGCGCGGCCTTTTAAGGCCTTCAGGTGAGCCCCGATAGGGTGGTTTGCTGCCGCTGCCCTCCTGCTGTTCGGAGGCTCTATCCCCGGGCTGGGGAGAGCTGAGGATGGAAGCAGGAGGGGAAGAGACCACGCACCCGACTGGCGCGGCCTTTTAAGGCCTTCAGGTGAGCCCCGATAGGGTGGTTTGCTGCCGCTGCCCTCCTGCTGTTCGGAGGCTCTATCCCCGGGCTGGGGAGAGCTGAGGATGGAAGCAGGAGGGGAAGAGACCACGCACCCGACTGGCGCGGCCTTTTAAGGCCTTCAGGTGAGCCCCGATAGGGTGGTTTGCTGCCGCTGCCCTCCTGCTGTTCGGAGGCTCTATCCCCGGGCTGGGGAGAGCTGAGGATGGAAGCAGGAGGGGAAGAGACCACGCACCCGACTGGCGCGGCCTTTTAAGGCCTTCAGGTGAGCCCCGATAGGGTGGTTTGCTGCCGCTGCCCTCCTGCTGTTCGGAGGCTCTATCCCCGGGCTGGGGAGAGCTGAGGATGGAAGCAGGAGGGGAAGAGACCACGCACCCGACTGGCGCGGCCTTTTAAGGCCTTCAGGTGAGCCCCGATAGGGTGGTTTGCTGCCGCTGCCCTCCTGCTGTTCGGAGGCTCTATCCCCGGGCTGGGGAGAGCTGAGGATGGAAGCAGGAGGGGAAGAGACCACGCACCCGACTGGCGCGGCCTTTTAAGGCCTTCAGGTGAGCCCCGATAGGGTGGTTTGCTGCCGCTGCCCTCCTGCTGTTCGGAGGCTCTATCCCCGGGCTGGGGAGAGCTGAGGATGTTACATTCAGGGTATACATCTAGAAAGATGTACATGTAGTATTGCTTTTCAATGATAAAATGATATTTGCTTTTCTTTGGAGTCTCTGAAAGGATACAGATGGAGTGGAGGCAATAAGGGTAAATTCTCTGGGTTGACACTCAGTGTCTAAAAGTAGGTGCATAGGCTTCACAGCACCTGTACTTGTAGGCAAAGGGGAAATGAAGGGCACAGGAAGAGGGAGTAAGCAGGAAGGGGAGCTCAGATTTCTTCCTACTGGCTGGGCCACTTGGTTTTTCTTCTCTTAGGCTTGTCTCTCATGAAAGCAGTGATCAGGATTAGAGCTCTGGCACTGAGGTTCTAGTGCTTGAAATAAGGGCCTTGATGAGCCTGAGAACCTTCAAATAAGTGTGACACATTCTTAATGAGTAAGACTTGGCACATCTAAACTACTCTGTCCATGAAGGGCCCAGTAGCATTGACGCACACTCTGCCCTTGCTTCCTTTTTGGAGCTTTAGCTAAGGCCTACATGAGATAGACAAGGAAGTGCTAGAGGTAGACAAGGAAGTGTTAGAGGTTGGCATGTAGCAGAGCATCTAGCAGAGAAAGATCAGAAGGGACATTCTCGGGGTACTAGAACCATCCTGCTGCTTGATATGCACATAGCACTTCCAGAAGGCATCACTATGATAAGCAGCATTCACATATACTCTCAAGCAAAGCATCACCAGTCATTCACATGAGTCAGCCATGGGCCCTACAAGATAGCTGAAGGGATCTCTTTAATTCACCTGCCTATTTCTCTCTCTCTCTGTCCCTCTGTGAAGATCAAGGATCTGAAGGAGCAAGCCAGGAACCTGCACCTCTTTTACATATCTCTCCTGCTATCTCTCCTCCCTCTTCAGCAGCACCTGATCAGCATTGGAGGTGGGAGTGGGAGATCTAGCCCCTCCTGCTCCTCCCGCCAAGACTAATTGGGCACTGGACAAGCAGCCAACATATACTTAGTAACATAGTAACATCATATATGACGGCAGATAAAGACCAGCATGGTCCATTTAGTCTGTCCAGCAAGGTGGCAAGAGTAGGTGCACCTGCTGCTCCGTGCAGGTCACCCCTCCCCATACCTTTGTTTAGGGGATGTACCCACCGCTTCGTGTAGGGCATCCCTGTTTGTTGAGATATAAGAGATAATTAAGTTTATTTTGATTTTATCCTGTTGCTGTAAAGGGATCCACTGTGTCTGTCCCATGCCATTTTGAATTCTGTCACTGTATTTGCCCCCACCATTTCCATCGAGAGGGCATTCCAAGCATCCACTACCCTTTCAGTGAAGAAGTATTTCCTGACATTGCCTTTCAATTTACCACCTTGCAGCTTCATGTTATGCCCTCTAGTTTTACAGCTTCCCCGTCTTTGGAAGAGGTTTGTTTGCTCATTAATACTCTTTAAGTATTTAAAGGTCTGCAGCCAGCAGATGCGCCTGTGCCTGAGGGCCTCACCAGAGGCGAGGTCCTCAGGCGAGGACAGCAGGGGAGGACAAAAAAGCCCTGACGAGATGCATCAATAACAATATTGGACAAAATACACAATACTGCAAGGAATACGGCAACCGCAGCAACCAAGAAGGAGTAACATCCAACCAATCGGGACCAATCCAGCCGAGTCAACAAAGAAACACAGGTACAACAGACCATATTCCTCCATTCCTACTGCCAGCATATTTCCTAACAGCAATACCACCTTCACAATATTACATCAACAATCATGCCAACACTATCTTCATGCCACAATCTCTCCCACATAGCACCTCACAGAAACAATCAGTATTAGGACCTCTCCGCAGGACACAACCACAGCAAAGACTCACAGCTATCCCAACCATACCAGAACACGCACCCCACAACCCCATAGCGCCAGTAGCTACACAAACACTCCAATTCTCACTCATAAATACACAATCCGTGAGGAATAAACTTTCCATAATCCAAGACCTTATCCCATCTCAAAAGATTCATATCCTCTGTATAACTGAAACATGGCTATCAGAAACAAACACTGTACTCATGAACCAGCTCACCCCACATGGCTACAGCCTCTTCCACTGTTCATGTTCCCATTCCAGGGGAAGAGGTGTGGCCATAATAGCAAGAACAAGTCTCCACCTCCGAAACCATGCAACAGAAAGCACAGAAGAAGCAGACATAATCACAATCACCAACAAACATCTAACAATCTGCTTGATATACAGAGCTCCTACAACAACTGTCATGCCACCACCACTCGCCTCTAGCTTAGAGGGGCGTGGTTATTAGAGGAACTTTCTGCTATCCGCTTTTTCAGCTTTTTCAAACTATTTCCCCACAGTGCCCTCTGGGAAATGTAGTCTTTGTTTAGCTGTATGGGTGCGTCAGGCAGAAAGCTGTAGTCAGGCTCAAAGAGGTAAGGCAAATAACAGAAATTTATTTTGTTCACAATGGTTCGATCATACCACATACAGGATTATTTGTTCAGGACTCTTTGAAGTAGAGCATTGTCCAAAAACAAACCCAAACACAAAAATGGTTGTTTAAAGGTTCTCAATAGTTCAGGATACACAGTCTTTAACAGCAAGGATATTGCATTCCTTTCTAGCCTTGCTGGCTAAAGCACAAAAACAAAATCACATTTAAAGTCTGTGGTAGTTTAGCTTCTATGCAGCTTCAAACCTTTCTTGGTTACCTTCCAAGTAACAAATATAATCCAGGGGCAAAAGAAAGCTTTGTTCTAATAGCTACTTTTAGCTTACCCCAGTGTCATCATTCCAGCAGCAGATAATTAACAAACTTATCACAGTTCCAGGCTTGCTCCTTAGTCCCCGTAAACTTCCCCTTTACAAACATGAGGGAATCACGGCCACCCTGCTTGTGGACTATGGGTACCTTTTTCTGGAAGACTTTCTTTCAAGACTGGCTTGTTTTCTCTACGTTTCCCAGGTTTAAAGCTTGGCAAAAGGAACAGTCCATGGGAGTGTCCTCATCAATCAGCTTCACCTCGGGCTCTCCCAGCTGCATAGGTTCTGACTCCCCGTCTTGCTCACAGTGCTCAGCTTACAGCCTCCCGGGGGATCTTGGAGTCTCTCTTGTTCCTGGCCCCAAACTCTGCTGCAGACGTGCTATATGCCAATTAGCACTTTCTTCTCCTGGAAGCTCAGTTCCTCTATTCTGCTCAGCACTAGTCAAGCTTCCCTTGCTTGTATCTGTGCCTCTGCTCATGTCAGCCTGGCTTCCTGCTTCTCTTCCCTTTCTCTCATACTCTGGCCTAGGTTTATACTTCCAGGGCTCTAGCTCCAACTCCTCCCTACCCAGGTGACGGAAATCAGCCTGACTTCGGGCACCTGAGTGCTTGGAGAATTCACTGCCATAGGGGTTCTGGGTCCTATATACTCTCTCCCTTATTCCACTAGAGGGAGCATGAAATGTGGGCCACTTGGAAGTTTTCTGATTCCTGGAGGTGTTTATGGCTTTCCTACCCTGACTTGGTAAAAGGGGGCCCTTTACTAGAGTGAATTCCCTGTCCCTTTGTCCTCCCCCAGACTTCGGATAGGCCTCCTTGCCACACAACCTCTGGCTTATCGGATATTCTTAAACAAACGACCAAAATCACCAGTACTACAAAAGAACTGGTAATCCTTGGGGACTTCAACTTTCCATCAGTGCAAGAGAAACATGCAGCTGCCTTCCTTGAAGCAATGAAAGCCATGGAACTGGCACAAATCATCCACACACCAACACATGAGAAGGCTAAACTCTGGATCTCATATTCCTCAACTCCCAAACTTCCATCATAGGCAACACTCCCCAGATCTCACCTGTACCACAGTCTGACCACAGTTTCATCACGTCCAACCAAACAATTACCATTTCAGATTGATACACCTAATAAGACGATTTAAACCATTTAATAAAGACAACTTTCTCAAACAAGTCCTACCGAGCATACAATCAGGACACTCCGACCTTGATACATTAACCAATAACTGGAACAATGTAATAGCTACAGCAGCAGAATCAACGACAGTCCCCAAGGGAAAGAATGAAAGACCAACACACAACTAAGCTAAACACACAACTTAGAAGAATTGAGAGAAGATGGAGGAAAACCAAACTGGAACTAGACAGAACAAGATATTTGAATGCACTAAACAACTACTGCACTGAAACTGACAACACACGAAGAGACTACCACACAAAGCTCCTAAACACATCTCTTAACGGCCCATGTGAGCTCTTTGATCTCGTCAAACAGCTGACCAAAGCCCCTAACCATACTAAGCAACTCCCGAACATTCCACCACAACAACTCGCTGCACAATATAAACAACTCCACTCAAACCCCAATATCCCACCCATTCCAACAGGGAACTGCCACAATGTCATCCCCAATAACACATGGGGCATGTTCGAAACAATCAGCAAAGAAAGGGTCAAAAGCATCACAACCCTCAAAACCAACACCTCCCCTTGATCCTTGTCCGGTCAGATGAATCGAGATGGCAAAACATGGACTAAGCCCAGCACTCACTGCCATTGCACATGAATCTCTCAAACAAGGCCAGACGCCCCACCCTTAAGAAGCAGGAACTTGACCCACTGGATCCTACCTCCTTCAGACCAGTAGCGAGTCTCCCATTTGCTGCCAAAGTCATCAAGTAGACAGTACAGCAGCAACTACAGGACCACATGGACAGGAACAATCTGCTTCACCCACAGCAACATCGCTTCCGACCATCACATGGAGTTGAAACATTCATGGTCTCATAAGTACATTAATCAAGGAAATACAGAACAAACAAACCAGATACACACTCATCTTTCTAGATATATCAGCAGCATTTGATACTGTATCACACAGCATCCTCCTCCACCAACTTTAAGAAACCAACATACAGGACAAGGTTCTTCAATGGTTCCAGTCTTACCTGACAGACAGATATCAGCTAATTCAAACAAGCTCTAGCATCTCCACCTCCTACCGCCAGACTCAAGGAATACCTCAAGGTTCCGCACTATCGGCACTGCTCTTTAACATCTATCTACAACCACTCTGCTCCATAATACGGTCACACAACATCAACTTTCACTTATACGCAGATGACATTATGCTATATGGACCAATAACCACCGCAAACCCAATAAACACACAGTTACTTCATTGCTTCAACGATGTCTCTAGATGGCTCCAAGAAAACAATCTCACAAACAATCTCAAGAAGACAGAAGCATTATTTTTCACATAGGATCAAACCTTCACCCCACCAACCCACCTCACTCTGGGAACAACCCAAATAAGAGTTCAAGCACAAATAAAATACCAGGGAGTCATGCTTGACCAAACTCTCTCATTCAAGCAACAGAGAGCAAAAACCACAAGAATAATATTCTTCAAAACCAAAATGATACAGTATCTCAGACCACTTCTAGACCCCCAGGACTTCAATCAGTACTACAAGCAATGGCACTCCCCCACCTGGATTACTGTAATGCAATATATCAAGGACTCCCACTTTTCACTCTCCACCTGCTATCGACAGCCCTTAACACAACCTCCAGGATCATTCAACGGGCAAAGAAGTATGACCACATCACCCCAGTACTGAAGTATCTCCACATCCTCCTACTGGAAGCTCAGATCAAGTACAAATCCTTAATACTGATTCACAAAGCACTACACCAACAACAAACATTGCATCTACACACCCTCCTACCACAATCGAATTCTGGAAGATCCACAAGGCAGACCACTAACAATGTTCTGACCGTACCACATGCAAGGACAAAACACAATCACCAAGCATGTACCCGTGCATTTGACCTCTATGCCCTGTCCCTATGGAACTCTCTCCCAATCAAAATCTAGAACAACAAGGACCTCTCCTCCTTTCGAAAACAATTAAAGATCCACTTATTCAGATACCACTTTGGCACCCAAAGAACACAGGATCACATTGTATTCCAGAAACGTTGAGACCAAGATATGAAGAAGAATTGTAAATAAGTTATGGAAATACTGATGCATACCCAATTGGGATTGTAAATAGTTGAGTCCATGTTGAATATATATAACCCCCTGTAAATATGTCATGACCTATTCAATGTATCGCTTATTGTTTAATGTAAACCGCTTTGATCTGGTGAAAAGCAGTATATAAAAATAGCTAAATAAATAAATAGGGTGACACATTCATAGGCCAATCAAATAATGGATAGTAAATAATGTCACCAAGCCTTATGTTGTGTCCTGCATAATCACGCAACTAGTTGTTCAGTTCCCAACAGCCTAGCAGAAGTTGCTAGACCTCCTTCAGAATCTTCAGTGATTCGAATGCAGCCTGGTACTGCCACCACTGTCTGCTGAGGAGTTGCTGCCACACTTGGCTCCTCCATTGCATTCCTGGACAAGGATGATGACATTTAGGAGGTGATGCTCATTCTGGAGTTTCTGGAAATCCCTGACAACCACCTGCTGCCCCTTAACCAGCCACAACAAAAGCTCCTCCAGCTGCTGGGACTGCAGCTCCAGATCCTCCCAACTGGTCCCAGTGGAGATGGGGCAGTACATGTGGAGCAGCAGCTGATTTGGCAGAACGTGGCTACCATGGATGATCGGCTTAAGAGGATTAATGAGAGGATAGAGAGGAAGCCCATGATTCAAAGGTGAATGTTTCGAGAAATTTTTCTTCATGACATTTACCCTTGAATGTGTTGGCATCCTCTCCGTGCCTTCTATTCAAGTCCCCTAGCAATGCCACCTCCAGACATCTGTTCTTCTCCTCTCCCTGGGGTGGCTTGGCTCCCTCTTATTGCAACTTCCTCCCACATTACATAGGTTGCATAATTTAAAAAATAAATGCTTGGTATTTTTGCCAATGTCTGCAGTCATGTGTCTTATGGGGACCCACTCCTTCTGCCTTAACCCTACCCTTTCATTCCATGAGAGGGGCCTCACACATAGCAATACAGAGGAAGCTTACCCAGTGGAACATGATGCTACCTTAGTGTCCTGTCTGTAAACCCCCTTAGTTAAAGGCCACACCTTCCACACA
This sequence comes from Ichthyophis bannanicus, assembly GCA_033557465.1. Lineage (NCBI taxonomy): Eukaryota > Metazoa > Chordata > Amphibia > Gymnophiona > Ichthyophiidae > Ichthyophis > Ichthyophis bannanicus. Next base: position 260,741,083 of record CM066044.1, read on the forward strand.
GGATAGCTCTTAAATGGAAATTACACTAACCTGGTAATTGTAGTTCCTGGAGGGTCCAGTTTAGTCCTCCACAATCGGGTAGTGCCCCTCCTCCTGCAGCCTGGAGACTGGACCAATCAAGTCTTCTGTAGTATATATGCAGACGGAGCTCCCAGAAGCCCCCAGTGTACTAGTAACAAAGCATACTTAACGAAGCAACACATTAGATTAATATACAAAATGACATAATGAAAATGACATAATGCCCATGTTCCCTGTAAGTATTAGTGTATGTGTCTCATATCCCTGCGCGTTAAATGTATCCCCCAATTGTGTTGTGACCGCTTTGATTGAAGGATAAGGCGGTATACAAAACTGTCTAAATAAATAAATAAATAATTAAGGAACAATTTGTTTCCCCCCACAAACATATCCAACTTTCTCCCCAAACGAGGAAGTCAGAACACTGTATTGCGCTGGAACAGACGCCCCAGGAATCAAAACACAGCTCCGTATCAGAAATCTCAGGAGCTGACTGAACACCTGAGAAAGAAAGAGCCATAGCCAAAAACGCGGCTGCAAAAAAAAAGGTTCGAACGGCAAGAGGAACCGTCTTATGATCCACCGTTCGGAAAGCGCGCCGCATTATTATATCAGATAGTCGGGAGGGAAGGAGGACTAAACTGGACCCTCCAGGAACTACAATTACCAGGTTAGTGTAATTTCCATTTCCTGTTCGGTAATCCAGTTTAGTCCTCCACAATCGGGATGTAACAGAGCAGTCAAGACCGGGCGGGACCTTACCATCCGGCGCGCCGAACCGCCGAACAAAACAGGAATCCCGAGCCGCTGACACATCTAAACGATAGTGTTTACTGAAAGCATGCAGAGACGACCAGCGGCCGCCTTACAGATATCTGCTGGCGGAACTAGGCTATACTCCGCCCAAGAGGTCGCCTGAGCCCTAGTGGAATGAGCCAGTAGCCCCTCCGGAATAGACCACTGCTGCACAGATACGCAGACGCGAACGCTTCCTTGAGCCATCTTGCAATGGAGGCCTTAGCCACCGCTTCCCCTTTACGTGCACCACCGAAGAGCACGAATAGCCGGTCAGCCTTCCTAAAAAATTCGGTAGCCTTCAAATAACGACGAAGTGCACAACCCACATCGAGACGGTGAAGACTTTTGTCCGCCGACCCGACAGAGTGCGAAGAAAGAACTGGAAGAAACACTGCCTGATTCACATGAATAGGAGAAACCACCATTGGCAAAAAGGAAGAGACCGGGGAAAAAAGACAAAAAAGGTTCTCGGCAGGACAACGCATGTAGATCTGAAATACGCCGTGCCGAACAGACGGCTACAAGAAAAACCGTCTTCAGCGTAAGATCTTTCAGAGACGCCCTACTCAGGGGTTCAAAAGGTTCACGAACCAGGGCCCGCGGCACTAGATTCAAGTCCCACGGAGGAACGAAAATCCTGCGGGAGGGCCGCAAATGAACAACAGCCGTAACAAAACGACGTACGTCCGGATAAGAACCGAGGAGACGGCCTAAAACTTTGCCTCGATAACAAGAGATAGCCGCCAACCGGACTTTCAGGGAACTAGCCGCAAGGCCCTTATCAAAAGCATCCTGAAGAAACTTAAAACGACGGAAACGGAAACCGTCGCCGCCCGGACTCCACGCCGGGAGCACCAGTTTTCAAAGATCCCCCAAATCCGAACGTAAGTAAGAGAAGTGGACTTTTTCCTCGCCCGCTGTAGGGTAGAAATCACCGCGGGGGAGTAACCCATCTTTTTCAGCCGAGCCCTCTCAATGGCCAAACCGTAAGCGAGAATCGACCCACGTGGGGCATCCGCAAGGGACCCTGAAGAAGAAGATCCGGCCGCGCGGACCGGAGCCAAGGAATGCCGTCGCGCAACCGGACCAGATCGGCATACCGGGGCCTCCGAGGCCAATCCGGGGCCACCAGGAACACTCGACCCCGATGGCCCTCGATGCGCTGAACGACCGGCTGATCAGAGCCCACGGAGGAAAGACATAAAGAAGACCGGACGTTGGCCACGGCTGAATGAGAGCGTTGAGCCCCTCGGACATGCGCTCCCTTCGCCTGCTGAAGAAGCGTCCTGTCCTGGCCGATTGAAATGTCGCCATGAGATCCATGATGGGCGGCCCCCACCGACGAACTATTTGCGCGTAAACTTGCGGGCTTAGCTGCCACCCTCCGGGGTCCACCCGCACTCTGCTGAGAAAATCGGCCTGACCATTGTCTGCGCCTGCAATATGCGCTGCCGGGATGGCCAGAAGACGAGACTGCACCCAATTGACCAAGGCCGTCGCTTCTGAATCCAGGGCCACGCTGCCGGTGCCCCCTTGGCGATTGATGTAAGCTACGCTGGTCGCCTTGTCCGAGAGGACTCGCACCGGCCGGTCGAGAACTAGGGCTTCGAGGGCCAAGAGGGCTAGCCGCACCGCCCGTAATTCGAGGCGGATTGATCGACCAAGAAGTCTCCAGGGGAGACCATTCCCCTTGAGCGAAGTGGGTCTCGCAGGGAGCCCCCCAGCCGGTTAAGCTGGCATCCGTTGTGAACGGAACCCAAAGTGGAGGCTCCAGGGAATCCCCGCGTCAGGTTCTCGGAGGAGAGCCACCACCGGAGTGAACGGCGAACCGCCCTTGAGCAAGGCAATCTCCTGTTCAACGAGTCGAACTGGTTGGACCAACGGCGCAGCAGAGCACTCTGCAGCGGGCACATGTGGAAGCGCGCCCAGGGCACCACCTCCAAGGTTGCTGCCATCGTACCGAGGAGCTGCAGGTACCACCATGCAGACGGAGCGGGCATCCCTTGAAGAGTCGGACAAAGACCGAATGCGGCGCTCCGGCAGGCACACCAAGCCCCGTGCTGTGTCGAGGCGCACTCCCAGATACTCGAGATCCTGCGTCGGGCACAGACAACTCTTGCATTCTTTCACCACCCAGCCGAGGGACCGCAGCAGAGCCACCACCCTGCTCGTGACGTGCACATACTCCCGACTGGACTTTGCCGTCGAGATACGGATGGACCAGGACGCCCTCTTTGCACAAGGCCGCCGCGACCACTACCATCACGTTTGTGAAGGTGCGGGGGGCCGTGGCGAGACCAAACGGCATGGCCGGAAATTGGAAGGGGCCCCACGGAAGAGCGAAGCGGAGAAACCGTTGATGAGACGGCCGGATGGGAATGCGTAATGTGGTCTTCAGCGGCTGTGGAAGATCCTGCAGCAGGGGCTCTGAGGAGGGGGGAGATAAGGTGCTGAGGAACCCAGCTAGCAACGCAGTGGGCATGGGGAAAACCTCCGGGATGCAGCGTGCAGGTGGAACACAAGCAAGCTATTAATGTTCCCTTCGGCTGAGTACATTTCAGCTATAATACAGCCAGAGAAAAAGGCATTGTAGAGACTTAAACCACCTTTCCTCTTCTTGTGTGGGGTTTTATTTATTTCTTTTTTTTTTTTTTTTTTGCATTGAAAACAAAAAGCAAGGAAGGCTCAGGGAAACCCAAGACTCTTCAAGAAACGGATTGTGAAACTCCACGTGCCTCCACAGCATGATTAAATGTGTGGAAACTGCTGTTTAGAGCTGTTTCCTCTAAAAAGAAACACTGAAGAGAAAAACAAAACAGCCGCTGGCAACGAAAAACTGTCAGGTATTCACAGAACTGAGAAGGGAACTGGCAGTCATTCACTGTGCTGGCATAGAGAAACTTTCAAAGTCAGGGTAAGGCAATTACAGTGACTGAAAGTAGGGAAATTAGAGTGGGATCCCTCCGCTGCCATTCAGACCTCCATGGTAGGGGCTGAAAGGTGTTTCTGGGGAGGGATGTAGAAGCGCAATCCAGCCGTAGGAAAATTACAGTGAGCATGCTTAATTAGGCCGAGCCCAAAACAGACAGGATCCAAAACACTGACTTAAAACCTCAACCAAATGGTATATTGAATAAGACAGGTACAATAATCAGTAGGACGTACAAAGTAACCCGGCTGCAGTTTGGGGACTAAAAATTTAAAATAGGAACTTCAAAACTCAGAGGCAGCCGGTCCGGATACAGCTGAAATCATCCCAGAGCAGCTGAGGCGAGGAAGAAAAAACAAAAACAGAGTACTCACAGTTTTCATACAAAAAATGATACCTGAACTTCCTGGAGGTATCCAAACTCTCGTGGTAAAGACTCAGTGCAGCGTAAAGCCAATGGAGAGCTCCCCTGAAGCCAAGCTCCGGAGTTCCCAAGGTCATCTGGGGAAGCAAGATGCTGGGGGAAGAGCAGAGCGGATGCATGAGGTCCCTGTGTCTCTTCTGACAGCCTATGCAGCGTAACCGGAATAAGGCACAGGGAGAACTAAAAACAAATAACTGCGTCCCGCAGGAACAGGCATTCAACAATATTCCCCATAATAGGTAATGCCTCAGCCAGCCTTCTTTGTTGGGCACAGTGGGGAATGTAACCCATGAGCCCTGCACCCTTCGTCAGTGACTCAGCATTGTACTGTGGCTCTGAATTGCATACTGTTCTCTATCCATGCCTTCTGTACTTTCTATCCCTTATGTTCATACATAGGCAGAGAAAAAAGTAACCTCTGCACAACTGACATCTAGCAAGTGTTGTGGAAAAAAACTGAAACAGCAATATAGCTGTGAGAAGCCAGCAGAGAAGCAATCTGGCTTCCCGCCCAAAACCGAGGCTCATTAGCTATTCAAAATGGCCGCCAGCAAAAATAAAACACAAAAAGAGTGAATTAAAACCCCCAAAAACTAAGGAATTAACTTAAAAAGTCAAAGGAGAAGGTGGGAGGGTTGCAGGCATGAGAGAAATGCCTAAAATCGCTGAAAAATCAAGAAAAATCAATCGAGTTACCACAGAGCTACAGACAGCAGTGGGAGAAAGACATTCCAGGTCTGAAGAAACTGAGGTGCAGCCCCTGCAGATGCCAGAGTCAGTCACTGCACCTCTGCGGGACCCGCAAATCACGTATTGGGGTTTGGCATACATGCTAAGGCAACCTCCGCTCAGCGGGAAAGAATGGAACAGAACCAGGGCAGCCCACACCAAAGGGACCAACCCTATGTAAAACAGTACAGACTGAAATTTAAAACGTTTTTTTTTTTTTTTTTTTTTATAGACAACAAAACACTCCCCAGAATCCTAGGGGTGCCCTGAGCAAAATCGCCAGCAAAAGAAACCCCAAAAATGCAAGGGGAACCCGTGCACAAGTGTTAAAAAGTGCCTTTAAAAAGCACACTTTAGAAATTCAAAATGGCCACCGCACTTTTTCACCCGCGGTAAAAAAGGGCGCGAAAATACAAAGGTAACCAAATAATATGGAAAAGAAAGAAAACGACCCTCTAATACAGGGCAAGCGAAAAAAATCAGGAAAAAGTGCAATTTGGGAGCCAGGGGAGCCGACAGAGCCTCTGACAATGCAAACAACAGGGAGCTGAAAAGTTAAAGCAAGGAAAATTCCTACCAGCTCAGGAAACAGCAAGGAACTCAGCCAACTTCTCCAAGTGACAGGCAATGCTGAATCAGGTATGGCTCTTCCCCGTACAGCCTAGGGGAGAGCTCAACCCAGGGTTCAGAAATTCCCAGGCAGGAAGGCAGGAGCCCAAGCAGGTCTGGCTTCCCCCAGGATGTCCCCTGTGCAATGCTTTTTTTTTTTTTTTTAAAGATACAGCTACCTAGCAAATAAATGGTAAATAAATGGTAAATAAATGGTAAATAAAGGACCAAAAACAAAACCCCAAAAGAACTAACTAACTAGTGTTGCTCCTTCAAGTGTCACTTAGTGTGCCCAGAAAGGGCACAGAAGTCCTCAAGCTGCAAGGAGACTGGACACACTGGGGGCTTCTGGGAGCTCCGTCTGCATATATACTACAGAAGACTTGATTGGTCCAGTCTCCAGGCTGCAGGAGGAGGGGCACTACCCGATTGTGGAGGACTAAACTGGATTACCGAACAGGAACACAGGCTTACCTATGTAGCCTCATCACACACTAATGGAGGGTGAGGGTGAACAAAAGCACTGCCATACTGGGTCACACCAAAGGTCTATCAAGCCCAGTGTCCTGTTTCCAACAGTGGCCAATTCAGGTCACAATTACCAGACAAATCCCCAAATTAGCCAGTTTCATCCTACTTATCACCAGGGATAAGCAGTGGTTTTCTCTGGGACTACATTAATAACTGTTTATTAACTTTTCCTACAGGAATTTGTCCAACCTTTTTTAAGCCCATTTACACTACCTGCTTTTACCACAGCTGCTGGCAAGGAATTTTTTTCTCCTATCTGTTTTAAATATACTACTTTGTAGCTTCATTGCACGTCCCCTAGTCCTTGTATTTTTTGAAAGAGTAAACATCATCATGGATAATACATTGAAACCCTCCACCCAGTATGCAGCGGTGGCCAAGAAAGCAAATAGAATGCTAGGAATCATAAGGAAAGGAATGGAGAATAAAACCAAGGATATTATAATACCTTTATATCATTCCATGGTGCAACCGCACCTTGTATACTGTGTATAATTCTGGTTGCCATATCTTAAAAAGGATATAGCAGAATTAGTAAAGGTATAGAGAAGAGCCACAAAATAGTAACGAGGATGGAAGGATACCCCTATGAGGAAAGGTCTAAAAGGTTAGGGTTCTTCAACTTGGAAAAGAGACAACTGAGGGGAAGATATGATAGAGGTTTATAAATTAATGAATGGAGTGGAACGGGTAAATGTAGATCAGTTGTTTACTTCATCAAAAAGTAGAAAATCTAAGGGGCATGCAATGAAACTGCAATGTAACCCATTTAAGGCTAATAAGAGAAAATATTTTTTCACTTAACGCGTAATCAAACTCTGGAATTTTACTGGAGGATGCAGTAAAAGCTGTTAGTGTAGATTGGTTTAAAAAAGGTTTGGACAAGTTCCTGGAGGAAATGAAGAGGATCAGGGAAATCTACCATTGCCCCGGGACACACATTGTGGAATCTGTGTGCCTTTTTGGGAAGGTGCCAGGTACCTGTGACCTGGAGTGGCCACTCTTGGAAAAAGGGCTTGATGGACCTTGACTGACCCACTATGGCATTTCTTATGTTATTAAACATTCTATTCACATCTACCCATTCCACTCCACTCAGTATTTTAGAAACGTCTGTCATATCTCCCCTCAGGCATCTCTTCTCCAGGCTGAAGAACCCTTTAGCCTTTCCTCATTTAAGAGACATTCCCTCCCCTTTATCATTTTGCTGGTTCTTCTCTGTACCTTTTCTAATCAAATGATACCTTTTTTGAGATGTGTAGACCAGAATTGCACACAATACATAAGGTGCAGTTACACCATGGAGTGATGCAGAGGCATTATTGTTGTAGCGAAGTGTCCGCAATAAATAAAACCAGGAGTCTATTTACTAAGATTCAAGCCAATTTATTTGTGCACAGTCTCAGGCACTGTCACATTCAAAATGGTCTGAGCAATGGAGTTCAACAAAACAACATCTTTTATACCTTTCTTCATCAGTTCTATACAGACAAACTCCTCATTGGTCCCGGTGCCCCCTCCCACCCCCATCCAATGGGGATCTCTGACCGGGCTTAACACCTGTTCCCCCTGCTCAGGCCTCCCTAGCCATGGCTCCGTTTCTAGACATAACACATTCTGCTACAAGTTCCCTCCTCGGCTTAGAGAATGTGTGAAAGTAAGATACTGGAACACATCTGTTATCAACATAAAGGAGCTAAATAGAAGATTCTTGCATTCTTATCAAAGCAGTTTAAAACAGTTTTCTAACTTCTACTGGCTTTCAGCTCTGCTCAGCTATAATATTCTCAAGTGGGGGTTGGGACTCAGGCCTAACTTACAGGCCTTTCTTATTCCTGCAGGCTATTCTAGGCCATAGCCTATCACATTCCCCCCTTTGATTATTCTCACCTGCAAGTGAGAAAGGGTGAGAATTAAATCACATATGGTACGTCATTCTAGGGCGGAGGGATTACTTTGTGGTATAGGGTAGTAGTCCCACATTGCTAGTATCTGTGTAGCTGCCTTACGTTCAATAATACTATCAATGGTTGAGTTTAACATACGCAAGCATAAGGGGAGGAAACATGGTATACATAAGCAAACAGCCACAATCAAGAATACAATCAATACAAGTGTCTTCAGGCCGCCCATTCCTGAAAACCAAGAACCAAACCAGCCATCAAGTTGCAAGCCATGCCAGGTTTGGACTGGGACATAAGTTTGCTTTCTCATGTGATTGGCTATGTCTTCTACAACTTGCCCTTCATTATCAATTTGTAAGCAGCAGTTAGTCAAATTAAGTTTGCCACATACTCCTCCTTCAGCTGCAAGCAAGTAATCTAATGCTAAGCGATTCTGGTATATGGCTGTATGCATCTGTGTGGCTTGTTTAGCTAACAAGGTTAGTGCTCTACTAGTTTAATTGGTTATAATTTCAACAACAGCTTGCAAACGTATAATACGGTCCAACATATACACAGGAGTGCGGTAGCCCCAAGAACCATCTTGTGCCCAGGTAGCAGGTCCATAGTAGGAAACAATTCTCTCCGGTGGCCATTCTTCAGAGGTCGCATCCCATTTGTCCCACTGGCCGTTCTTCAGAGCCTCTCGTTTCTGTCGACTTTTATACACAGGGAATCCCAATTGTTCTCCGTGGGAAAGGGGCAAGAGGAAGAAAGAAGGTCTGATGGTTCCCAATACACAAGCCCCTCCCCATTTGGCAGGGAGTTTAGTATATGCTCGAGTTCCACAAATCCATTATAGTCCAGGTGGAGCTTGCCAGGTGCTATGCGTAGCCAGATTTGTCCATATCCTGGCCAAGTGAGGAAAAATGATCAAAGGATTAGGAGGTTCTGGAGTATTGGCACCTGACCACCAAGATGTCTTCCCTGTAGTGGCATTGTAATATTTTTGGTTCAGACAGACTAACTGTCCCACTAGTGCAGTCAGTTGTGGTCCTGCTCGTGCAAAACATAGTTTACCTACTATGGAGTGAGCTAGGACCCACTCATTGGTAGTTATATGCAAATTAGTCTGGTTATACGATATGGAATAGTTCAGTTCTTGTGCTTCCCAAGGCCACTGGTCTCCCATCTGAGTTCCTCCACAGAAGAGACAGTCCGAGACATGGAGGCTGGAGGCCACAGCTCCAGCTAGTTCGATGAACAAACTCTGCGAAGCGTGGGGAACTACAAATTCTGCCTTCATGGCCTCATGGAAAGTATGATGTATGCGATAAGGTGAAGAAACATGAGTCTTCACATTCAGCTGGATGTATACGATGGTTCCAGGATCAGTTCCACCTCCTGCTATGCGCAGGCCAAATCAAAATCCTTGCTTCCACTGGCTGGGGTCGAAGATCTGAAGTCGTAGGGGATTGCATGCACTTTTCTTGCACTTTTCAGGCTCCAGTAAGGGTAATCTCTCCAGCTTAGCCTTGCGATTATCTCCAGTCTGTCCTGTAGGGCCGCCAGACCAGGTAGCATAGTACACACAGTCCCACTTGGGATAGTAGTAGTCTGCTTCCGATGGCTTGCCATACGTTGTTGGGGAGTGTATTCCAGTGCATATCCCCCATCTATATGCACCTTCAGGACACATATACTTATTGTCATAATAGTAAGCTTGTTCCCATGATCCGCTTCTGTTAATTAAGTCACAAGCATCAAAATACAGGTACGCAGGTCGGGTGGGATCAGAGAGTTGACTTGTAGCGTTGACGAGGGCTCCATCTTCATCATTCCATCTCAGTTCCAGGACATAGTAAGATGGATTCTGTCGGGGTCTGAAACAAGTACGAGTTTTTCCCTTGGTACAGACGTTCAGTTCTGTACCATTATAGATACACCGGCTGACTATGCCAGTACAAGTATAGTAAGAGTGATAAAGTAGAGTCTGAGTGACTTGCATTCCAGTCCGGGTGGTGGTTATACAGGCTGCGCAAGGGGGCAAAGCAAGAGTGGTTCTCAGGAGTCCCAGGGCTACCTCAAGAATGAAACAACAGTTAGTAATCATCATGATCATAGTCTTTGGTGATTGATAAAGTCTGAAAGGTAGGTACTGCAAAAACTGGGGGACATCTTTTCCTTTGATGTCCAGGAGCAGGTTGGCACAGTCGTTACGAGGATGGATCTTTTCTTCGCAGCGTGAGTCGCAACGGTGATGCAGGATTAGCGATCGAGGTCCAGGGGCAACTCTCAGGAACTGCTGCTGGCTTCAGTCGACTGTGGTGGATCCAGGAGTCGATTTCTGCTACTTTGACTGCTGTTGGGGTTGATAGCAAAACGACATATGGCCCTTTCCAATGAGGCGCTAACGGTGTCTTCTTCCACTCTTTTACCCACACCGAGGCTCCAGGCTTGAAAGGATGCAATGGCTCTGTTAGATTGATAGGCAACCGGTCCTGCACCCAGGTATGAAGGCCCTGCAAAACAGAACTTAGAGCCAACAATTCTTGCCTAGTGATCGCTGATCCAATCTGATTCATATCCCCCCTTATCCCCTGAATTATGGGCGGGGGCCTCCCATACAAAATCTCAAACGGGGATACTTCTAATGGCGTGGTGGGGGCTGAACGTATTCGGAGAAGGGCTATGGGAAGAACTTGGGGCCACTTTAAGTGGACTTCCTGACAAAGCTTGGATAACTGGGACTTCAGGGTCCGGTTCATTCTCTCCACTTTCCCTGAACTCTGGGGTCTGTAAGCTGTGTGTAGCTTCCATCGTATTTGCAGAGCATGGGCTAGCTGCTGGGTTACTTGTGACACAAAAGAGGGCCCATTGTCTGACCCCATGGTCAAAGGTATTCCAAACCGAGGGATGATCTCATGGAGCAAGGCTTTAGTGACTTCTCTGGCCTTCTCAGTTCTGGTGGGAAAATCTTCCACCCATCCGGAAAAGGTACAAACTAGGACTAACAAGTAGTGATATCCATTTGCTCGTGGCATCTCTGCAAAGTCTATTTGAATATTTCCCATGGGGGTAACTCCTACTGACTGAACTCTTGGGGGTGGGACAGGACCTTGTCGGGCGTTGTTCTTGGCACAAGTCACACATCTTCGGGCTACTAAGGTGGTCAACGGTCCCAGCAATGAGATATAGAAGTATGGTCTCAGAGCGTTTTCCATTTTAGTTTTTCCATAGTGTGTGGCTTGATGGAAGGCTTGGACAAAAGCAGGGCCTAGTGCCTCAGGAATCACAGTCATACCAGGGGTTGAGCTCCCTTCGGGCGGTGGCAACACTATCCATCCAATCTCTGATAGTTGCCCCCCCCCTCATGTCGACAGTAATAGTCCATCTCATTCTGGGTGTATCGGGGCGTCCATGCACTAAGAGGCACTGGGAATATGGCTGCTTGAATTGTTACACTAGGGGTAGTAATTTGTCCAGCAATGGCCGCTTCTCGGGCTGCGGCATCGGCAAATCTGTTTCCTCAGGACACTTCCCCATCTCCAGTCCGATGGCCTCGACAATGCATTACAGCAACGTGTTTGGGGGCCCATACTGCTTCCAATAGAGTCAATATTTCTGGGCCATACTTGACAGACTTGCCTCCCGAGGTGATCAATCCACGTTCCTTGTACAGGGCTCCGTGGGCATTTAGTGTTGTGAAAGCATATTTGGAGTCTGTGTATACGTTCAAGCTGATTCCTGTTCCAATTTTGAGTGCGCGTGTGAGGGCTATCAATTCAGCCTTCTGTGCTGAGGTTCCTGGGGACAGGGCTGACGATTCTACTACCATGTCCAGGGTCACCACTGCATAACCAGCACATCGCTGTCCATCAATTATGAGGCTACTTCCATCCACGAAGAAAGTTTTGTCTGGGTGGCTCAAGGGGACATCAGTTAAATCTGGGCAGCTTGAGTATACGGTGTCCATTACTTCCAAGCAATCATGGTCAGGAGGGCCTGGACCGGCTGGCAATAGGGTAGCTGGGTTTAGAGTTTGGCTGACACTCAATTTCAGTCGAGAATTTTCACATAGCATACTTTGATACTTCAACATTCGAGCGTTAGTGAGCCAATGGTTTCCTTTGTGTTCCATCAGGGTTAAAACAGAATGTGGTACGGTGACTTGAAGATTTTGTCCTAAGGTGAGCTTGTCAGCTTCGCTCACTAAGAGGGCTGTAGCTGCTACAGCTCTCAGGCAAGGTGGCCATCCTTTGGCAACAGGAGCCAACTGTTTTGACAGGTAGGCTACAGGTCATTGCCAAGACCCAAGGGGCTGGGTCAAGACTCCCAATGCGTTTCCACCTGACTCATGGACATATAGACGAAATGGTTTCTGCACATTTGGTAGTCCCAAGGCTGGGGACGACATCAATGCTGTTTTCAGGGATTTAAACGCTTTTTCTTGTTCTGGGCCCCATTCCAGGGGAGATCGTTCCTCTCCCTTCGTGACTTGATACAAGGGTTTTGCCATGAGCGCAAAATTTGGTATCCATATACGGCAATAGCCTGCAGCTCCCAGGAAAGCCCGCACCTGTTTTCTGGTGATGGAGGTTGGGATACGGCATACTGCTTCCTTTCGCTCCAGTCCTAATTTCCGGGTTCTTTTGGACAGATGGAACCCTAGGTATTTCACTTCTGTCTTGGCTCTGGAGACCTTGTATCCGGCTTCATTCAAGAGGTGCAAGAGATCACTGGTAGCTTGCACACAATCAGTTTCGTTGTTGGTGGCTATAAGCAAATCATCTACATATTGGAGTAAGATTCTTTTTCCCGGAGTCACAGGGTAACTTGACAGATCTTGGTTGAGGGCTGCACTGAAAATAGTGGGTGAATTCTTGAATCCTTGTGGCAATCGAGTCCAAGTGAGTTGTCCTCGTCTTCCTGTGGTAGGGTTTTCCCATTCAAATGCAAACAAAAGCTGACTAGCAGATGCCAGGCGTATACAGAAAAAGGCATCTTTTAAGTCCAAAACAGTAAAATGAGCGGCTTCTGCTGGAATCAGTCCCAGGAGGGTGTAAGGATTTGGTACTACTGGATGTATGGTTTCAACTGCACTGTTTACTCGACGTAGGTCTTGCACTGGGCGGTAGTCACCCGTCCCAGGCTTCTTGATTGGGAGAAGGGGGGTGTTCCAGGGCGATTGGCATTCTCTGAGGAGTCCATACTGCAGTAATTTCTTCAAGTGGCGATGAATACCTTCAATTGCTGGTCGTGGGAGGGGATACTGACGCACATGCACTGGTTCTGCTCCTGGTTTAAGGGTGACAAGCACAGGAGCTATATTCTTCGCTAGGCCAGGTGGATTATTCTCCGCCCATACTCCAGGCGGGGCTGCAATGCTGGTAGGTATACAGGAGCTTGCTGCTTTGGATGCAGGTAAATAGAACCGCCATTCTTCTTCTCGGGGGACAGTTAACACCATCAGGCCAGCAGATTTTGAGTTTATAGTCATTTCCATTTTTCCCCTTTCAACAAAGAATATCTGTGCTTGGAGTTTTGTGAGCATGTCTCGGCCCAACAGGGGAACTGGGCATTCAGGCATATACAGGAACTGGTGTGTTATCTTCTGTCCCCCTAGTTCACAGGCGCGGTTCTGCAGAAAAGGTCTTGTGGTTCTAGTTCCAGTAGCTCCCACGATTGTGACAGATCGAGAGGACACAGGGGCCACAGGCTTGGCTACTACTGAATGCTCGGCCCCTGTGTCTACCATGAAGTCCATATGCTGGTCCCCAATCTTTAAATTGACCATAGGCTCCTGGGGACCCAGGAAGAACTTGGAGCCCGGTCTGGCCTAGTCTTCATCCATAAAATAGTCTTCGGCGGTTGCCACTCCCTCTATGGCAGCCTCTTCTTGCTGCTGAAACTGTGCGTGCTGCATCCCCCCTCGCTGCTGGAATCGCCCCCCCCCCCCCCGCTCTCCTAGCGCTCCCGCCTCCCCTCCAGGGGGTGGAGCCAATGTTCGGGCACTCGTTCTTCCAATGTCCTTCCTCTTCATAATAAGCGCACTGATTTGCACCTAAGGGGGACCGAGCGCTCCCTCGGCCCCTTCCCCATCCTCTGGCTCTTCTGTTAGGATATCCTCCTCCTCGTCCCTCAACTAGTGCTGCAGCAAGCAGATCTGCCTTCTTCTTCATCTTTCTTTCACTTTCTCTTTTGCATTCTTGATCACGATTCACGAATACCTTTTTTGCGACTTCCATTAACTGTGCTGAGTTCATGCCTGCAAATCCTTCTAATTTCTGCAGTTTTCGTTTTATGTCTCCCTGGGACTGACTCACAAAAGCGGCGTTCACCATACATAAATTCTCCTGGGCTGCTGGGTCATATGGGGTGTAAAGTCTATAGGCTTCAGTTAATCGTTCATAGAAAGCAGCTGGACTTTCATCTGGGCGCTGAAGAACGTCCGCTACTTTCCCAACATTCATAGCTCTCTGGCCTCCCTTCTTCAGGCCCTGCAGTAAGGCTTGGCGGAACCGGGCGAGGGTCTTCTCTCCATCTGCACTATTTGGGTCCCACTTTGGATCTTCGTTTGGGAAATCTACAGCTGCTGCCTGTTGGGGATTTAGGTCTCTCCCGTCTTCAGGGCTCTTCCAACCATCGAGTGGTTGCTCGCACTATCCGTGCCCGCTCTTCAGTAGTAAAAAGGGTAGCCAAGAGCTGGCAGCAGTCGGACCAGGTAGGCTGGTGGGTCTGCATAATACTAGACATCAATTCTGTCAACTCTTGGGGTTTCTCAGTATAGGAGGCATAATGTGTTTTCCAGTTTAATAAATCTGTTGTGGAGAAGGGCACATAAACTAGACTGGTCGGTCCGACCACAACCTGACCCTCTTCATTTACAATAGGTAATCCTGGGACCTGCCGCAGTGGCATTTGGCGAACTTCTCTCGGGCCCGCTGCCCTGCTTCTAAGGGCATAACGCAGGTTTGCGGACCCAGTGGTAATTCTGCTGCTGGTGCTTGGACTAGTGGACGACCCTGGACTGGCATCTGACCCTCCGCTGGCAGATCCTTCAGGGGATGATGGTTCTGCTGCAGAGCTCTGCTCAGGACTAGGGCTCTGACTTCTCCTTGGGGGAGGGATCTGGTCCTCAGGTGTTGGAAGTGGTGGAGGTGGGTGATCGGGTGGGGGTACCTCAGCTGGAGGTAGTCTTTCCACCTCTGGCTCTACTCGGGGTACTAATGGAGCTGACGGGACTGGAGTATACAGAAATGTGGGTGGATAACCCGGGACCTCCGGAGGCTCTAGGGCTGCATAAATAGGGGGCTTTTCTTTCTTAGCAGGGACTTCCGTTGCAGTTGCTAACATAATTCTACACTGCCCCTCACGGCAACACTTCATCCAAGGGGGTTGTTTCTCACAGATATCTAGCCAGGAGTCTATATAGGAAAACTGTTCGGGACCATATCTGCGCACCACCTTGTGCACTCGGGACACAATTTTGACATCAAAAGTACCCTCTGGTGGCCACACGGCATCCAGCACCGGCCACACCCTTCTACACAATATTTCTAAGCGGGTCGGTGTCATTTTTTCCCCATAATCACCACTAAATCCCTTCTTAAAATTCGTGATCATACAGTTCAGCGGGGTTTGTACGGACTCCGCCCCTCCTATTATGACGTATGACGTACAAGACAGCAAACAGAAAGGGTGGGTAGGATGGCTGCGGGTAAGGGGTCCGCACAGTCCACAGAACAATAAGGGGGACAAACACCGAACGCTTCCTCCTTTTCGCGACCTGGGCACGGTCGCCCGGCCAGGAACTGTGCTACTTAGGAGTCCGCTCTCGCTTGGTCTGTATTGCAAGACCTCTCAAGCACACGTAACACAACCAAACATGCTAGCATTTCCCAAATTCCAAATTCCCGGGCTAACTGACTAAACCAAAATTTACCAAACCAAAAGGGTCAGTGGCTTCGCCCCGCGCACTCTCATGCAGGGTTACTAGGACCGCCCTGGAAGTTGATCAGACTCCCTTTACCATTACCATACCATATTAGTCTCGAGACAGTCCCAGAGCTAACTGACTAAGAACCAGAAAAAAGCATTACTCATCGGATCCGGTAGCTAATGCACTGCGCAACCAAACCCTCCTTGGGTTGAATCCTGGACTCCCCTCAGGGTTCGAGGTGTTGGCTGGCCAGACCCAGCAAGCCGCTGAGGCAGGGCGGAACCCTCCGATGCAAGGGGACCGGCGGCGCCTGGGATCCTCTCCGCTGTCGGTCGGCCGCGGTTCCAGCCGGACCAAACCTGGAGGCGGTAATACGTGGTAGTATTCACTTGCGCACCATTCACATACCCCACCTTCCCAGCCAATGCACCAGGAATATGTTGTAGCAAAGTGTCCGCAATAAATAAAACCAGGAGTCTATATACTAAGATTCAAGCCAATTTATTTGTGCACAGTCTCAGGCACTGTCACATTCAAAATGGTCTGAGCAATGGAGTTCAACAAAGCAACATCTTTTATACCTTTCTTCATCAGTTCTATACAGACAAACTCCTCATTGGTCCCGGTGCCCCCTCCCATCCCCATCCAATGGGGATCTCTGACCGGGCTTAACACCTGTTCCCCCTGCTCAGGCCTCCCTAGCCATGGCTCAGTTTCTAGACATAACACATTCTGCTACAAGGTACCTCCTCGGCTTAGAGAATGTGTGAAAGTAAGATACTGGAACACATCTGTTATCAACATAAAGGAGCTAAATAGAAGATTCTTGCATTCTTATCAAAGCAGTTTAAAACAGTTTTCTAACTTCTACTGGCTTTAAGCTCTGCTCAGCTATAATATTCTCAAGTGGGGGTTGGGACTCAGGCCTAACTTACAGGCCTTTCTTATTCCTGCAGGCTATTCTAGGCCATAGCCTATCACATTACGATATCCTTTGTTTTATTTTCTGTTCCTTTCGTAATTGTTTGCATGCTCTAATCCTGACAGGGGGCAACAAGGCAGCAAAATCCAACTTCAGCTCTTTGAAAACAAAACACAATAACAGAGTCTGCTTAAGGCCTAAGTGAGGAATTTACAGGCTTGAAAACCTGAGCAGTCTCCTGTAAGACCCCCCCCCCCCCCCACACCCCTTCACCACCACGACTGCCAGCAGCACTTCTTTTTATTAGAAAAAAACTGCCACATTGTACAATTTCATCTTATCACTCTACGTCATGCTGCTGCTTTACCTTTTTATTTATCTACATATTGCAAGTCAAGCTAAACACTATCAGGTTCATTCCGAGCCATGAATAGTGGGGATGGACATCCAAATGGGACATCCATTCCCGCTATTCGTGTCCCTTCCCACTGTCATCTAACTTCCCTGCCAGTTGTATGGGGAAGTTAGACGAGGGTGGGAAAGGGGAGGATCGGAGGTGGCGTTAGGGCAGGCAGTGGCTGGTCGCCAGCCCCAGATGTACAGGGCCGATTCTAATGTCAGCCCTGTACGTCCGGGGCTGGCGACTTGAACGGGGAAGTTATTTTACCTCTGAGGTCTAATAACTTCCCCAATTCGGCAGGATCGGCCGGCCTGAGGCTGGGAAGGGGCAGCAGAGGGCAGAGGGCATTCACCGCAGCCTGACCCTGGCTCTGGGAAGCCAGATCAGGGGTCAGGCTGTGGGGAAAGCAATTTGGTAATCGGCAGCCAGGGATCGAGGCTTTTAAATGGAGTCACGGTGCCATGGCAATCAGACGCCATGGTGCCGCAGCTCCATTTAAAAACCCTGACTGAATTAGTCAGGCAAGGCCTGTACGTGCAGGCTGGGCAGAATCATGGTCCTGGCCTGCATGTACAGGCCTGTTCATGATTCTGATCCCGATGCTCAGTCTCCCAGTATCACAAGGTCCTCCCTTAGTTTCTCACAATTCACATGCAATTTTAATTTGGTGTCATCTGCAAATGTATTCATCTTGCTTATTGTTCCCAATTCCAGATCATTTATAAATGTTAAAAAAGCATTGGTCCCAATACAGATCCCATGTCTGTCCAAGTGTCAAGTAATTTTGTTCTTAATCATGGTTTTTACCATTTTTCTCAGCACTGATGTTAGGCTCACCAGTCTGTAGTTTCATGGATCACCCTTGGGAAACTTTCTAAAAATAGACATTATGTTGGCCACTCTCTAGTTTTCAGATACCATAGATATTTTTATTGATAGGTTAAAAATTACAGTAGCCCTAAAATTTTATCTTTGAATTCTCTCAGCCCTCTTAGGAATATACCATCTGATCAAGGTGATTTGCTGTTCTTTAGTTTATCAGTTTGCTCTATTACATCTTCCAGGTTCACTGAGATTTCATTGAGCTCCTCTGACTTATCACCATTAAATACCTTTTCTACCATGGGTAGCTTCCACACTCTCCTCTCATGACAGATAGACCAGAGAACAGAAACCTCATCCAATAAGAGTCTCTTTATTGAGAAATGCAGACAGAATATGATGTACATGGCAGTGTTGATAGAATTACAGACAGCACAATTCTCTGCAGACAAGCAGGGGGTATGCCATCCCTAATGGCTCCCATATGCCAGGCTCTCCCCCAGCTTAAAGAAGTCCTTTGGACTTCTCCAAGCGTGCATACTAGCTACTCCCTGCCATTCCCACCTAAGGTAGTTTTCTTTCTCGCCACAACTCTCCCCCATCGCGGGTCACTTCAGGTTTTTTTTTTTTAATTTAAAGTATGTTCAGCTTAGTGTTTTTGTCGTGATTAATTTCACTTTCGTTTTCCTTTCACTTCACCTTAGCCTCATGGACTATTTTTGCGTTTTTTTTCCTTACCCCCCCCCCCCCCACCCCCCGGCTCACAGCTCCTGCTATGCAGCCTCTGTCTTTCTTAAAAAAAAAAGAAAGAAAAAGCAAGCAGAATCACAGGCTGAGGCAAGGCAGGCTTTTTAAGTTCCTCCTTTTCTCCCTACGCAACATTTTGTTTTGCATCAACTGCTCCGAAAAAGAGCCTGGAGATGTCAGGACAATCTTCACTGAGCACTGCCCCATTGGGCTCAGACCAGGCATGATTGGGGCTCCATAGGGAACAACATGTCTGGAGGCAGACTCCCTACTGGCACCAGCATCGTCACAGCTTACCCAAAGCTTGCTGGGGACTCCACTCCTTCACCTCCTCAACTTTTGAACGCTGTGACAGAGCACAGCAGTACTGGAGGTAAGATAAAATCAAACTCCAAACATCTGATGTATGCTACTGACAGGAATGACTCAGCGGGTAAGGCACCTAAGCGCCTCTACCTACCTGAGCCTCTAGAGTCTGGACAGCCCTCTAAAAAAACCCAGAGGCAAACTGTTCTCACTATGCCTAAGCACTCACAGCCAGAAGGTACCACAAGTCCTAACTCTTCCCTCCTATCACTATTGCAGAAATTTGTTCAGGATTGCGCAATCATCCGTAGTGCAATCCCTGCAAAACCCAGGCCCCTGCACTCAACAAACCAGTGGATACACCCATGGATCGCAGGCATCATGCTCACCCAAGATCTCCCTCTGTAATAGCATGGCAGACACCCACTGCACTTGAGGATGACACCTATTCACTGCTTATCGTCCCCTACTCTCACGCAAGGCTGCAGGATAAATGAAGACTTCTTGGAGACCCTGCACTGCCAGAGCTTTTGGAAGATGTGCCCGAAGATCTCTTATCCAGAATTCCTGCAGAAAGTTTCTAGAGCCTTGGCTCCGCGTGACTCTCAAACTCCTACCAATAAGTGGGATTTTCAGTCTATTCTTACAGCTTGCAGTGCACCTAAGCAGATTTAACCACTCCTGGTTCATCAAATCCTTCAAGATCTTCAAGCCTCCATTTGGAAGAATTCCACTTCAGTACATGCTGCCTCTTGGCAACTTGACCTCAAATATAAGGTACTATGTGCACCACAATTTGACCACCAACAACAACTGCCTCATCAATTGGTGGTCTCCAAAGCTGTCCTAAAGAACTCAAAATCTTCTAAGTTGGCTTTCCAGATGCCTCCCAATAAGAAACGGAACTCTTGATGCTGTCAGACGAAAGACCTATCAGAGTACCCTTCTTGCCATGTGGGTTCTCGCACCTCAGCTCCAGATTCTATATTACCACCATTATCTCCTCCTACAGCTGGATGATACTCAAGCCTTACCAGTAGAAGAGCAAACTCAACTCCTCACTAATTTGCATAAGTCTCTATATCATATCATCTGCACCATCTAAGACGCCTGTGATTCGATAGCACGCTGTGCTACCACAGCTATTTCAGCCAGATGCAGAGTCTGGCTGCAGGTTTCTGGCCTTTGTGTGGACCTTTACGAGCAGCTTGCAGATGCCCCATATCAAGGAGTTAGCCATTTTGGATCCAAAGTGCAAGAAGCAGTCTCAGAGGTCAAAGACCATTCATCTACAGTTAGAGAATTGGCTGCCCAACCAGTAGAACCAGCATCACAACTCAGATGCTCTCAACTTCTTCACTACCAAAGAGCTTACCATTATCAGTATTTCCAGCAGTTTTACCCTCACTGGAAATATCAGCCATATTCCAGGCAGTCATTACAGTGCTCTGCTACATCAGCTTACTCTCAATGCTCCAGGCAGTGGGACAGAAAGCAACCTTCCAACTCAACTCCTGCCCCTAGACCTGCTCCTAGTTTTTGACTACACTGTTCAACAGCCAAAATGCTTCGGACATGAAAGCAGCTGTTCTAAACTAATTTAAGGCTGCTGAACACATAAATCATAATGAAAATGGCTGATTAGGTCTAGTTACATAGAAACATAGAAACATAGAAACATGATGACAGAAAAAGACCACATGGCCTATCTAGTCTGTCCTTCCATAACAACAACTACAACAGTCCACTTTTTACCTTTAGAGATCCTCTGTGTTGGTCCCATGCTTTTTTGAATTCAGTTACTGTCCTCATCTCTACCACCTCCACTGGGAGACTATTCCATGGATCCACTACTCTTTCCGTAAAGAAATTTTTCCGCATATCACTCCTGAATCTATCTCCCTTCACCCTCATCCCATGTCCCCTCGTAGCAGAACTTGCTTTCAATTGAAAGAGGCTCTCTCCCTGAACATTTATGCCACGGAGGTATTTAAACATCTCAATCATATCACCTCTATCCCGCCTTTCCTCTAAGGTGTACATATTAAGATCCTTAAGTCTGTCCTCATATGCTTTATAACGAAGCCCATTAATCATTTTAGTAGCAACCCTCTGCACCGACTCCATCCTGTTCACATCCTTTTGAAGGTGCGGTCTCCAGAATTGCACACCATACTCCAAATGAGGTCGCACCAAAGACTTATACAGAGGCATTATCACCTCCTTTTTTCTGCTAGCCATTCCTCTCCGTATGCACCCAAGCATCCTTCTAGCTTTTGCCGTCGCCTTTTCTACCTGTGTTTAGCTACTTTAAGATCATCAGACACAACCACGCCTAGGTCCCGCTCTTCTTTAGTGGACAAAAGTACTTCACCTCCTATACTGTATTGCTCCCTTGGATTGCTGCAGCCCAAATGCATGACCTTACATTTTTTAACATTAAATCCCAGCTGCCAAATTCTAGACCATTCTTCAAGCTTAGCTAGATCCCTCCTCATGTTATCTACCCCTTCCTGGGTGTCTACTCTATTGCAGATTTTGGTATTATCCGCAAAGAGGCAAACCTTACCCGACAGCCCTTCTGCTATATCACTAACAAATATGTTAGTTGCTAAGATATATGCTATTAATTAGTCATTAGGGGCCATTAACTGTGTATTACGCAACATTTGCATGAAATTGCGTAATTTCTACTTGCAACCAATAGAAATATCTGTCCAAAACCAGATGATGCAATCAGTATTTAAATTTACATCACTTGACAGTATAAATCTTAAGATGTATTAGTCACAGAAAAATTAAAAATTAATTATTTTGCATTATTTTATGCCGATAGATCAATCACAGCGTATTCGGCGATGCATCGTACTTGTGTTAATAATGCAGATAATTTATGCTATATTTGTGGTGAAGTGACTTTTACATCACAAAAACGGAATATGACTGTGGTGGTTAAGAAAGCCTACAACTTATATTCCGGCTGCAGAATAGGAGATCAGGATAAGAGCTGGGTGCCACACGTATGCTGCAATACATGTGCAACAAATTTCAGGCAATGGATGAATAGGAAAAGTCAATCAATGCCTTTTGCAGTTCCAATGATCTGGAGAGAGCCCACAGATCACGTCAGCAATTGCTACTTCTGCATGGTTCCTCCAATTCAGAAAGCCATGCAATATCCAAACATTTCATCTGCAATACACCCAGTGCCTCATGGAGAAGGGTTGCCGATTCCCAAAATGTCAGAATCATTATCATTAGAATCAAGTGAGGAAGAGGAAGAAGTTTGTAGTCATGAACCGTCAACCTCACGTGACCCAGAGTTTCTTCTGGCCACTGCTAATGAGCCACACCTCATAACGCAAGGTGAATTGAATGACCTTGTCAGGGATTTGGATCTCCCGAAGAATAAAGCTGAGCTTTTGGGTTCCAGATTACAGCAGTGGAATCTTCTGGCTGGTGACGTTCACATTTCTTTTTTCCGGGACCGTCAGAAAGACTTGGTGTCATTCTTTATCAAAGAAGGTGATCTTGCTGCATGCAACAACGTAAAAGGTTTAATGGCAGCTCTCAATATCAATTACAATGCAGATGATTGGAGGCTCTTCATTGATTCATCCAAAGCAAGTCTTAAAGCTGTATTGCTGCATAATGGCAACTTGCTACCATCAATTCCTATTGGTCATGCAGCTTTTATGAAAGAGACTTATGACAATATGAAACAACTTTTGAAATGTATAAACTATGATCAACATCTATGGTCAATCTGTGGTGACTTCAAAGTGGTCGCCCTCTTGCTTGTTCTTCAGGGTGGATACACCAAATACTGTTGCTTCCTGTGTGAATGGGATAGTCGTGCTAGAGATTGTCATTTCGTCAAAAGGGACTGGCCACTCCGTCAGTCACTGGATCCTGGAAGCAAAAATGTTCTGTTTCCAGCACTTGTAGACAGCAACAAGATTTTGATGCCTTCCTTGCACATCAAGTTGGGACTAATGAAAAACTTTGTCAAGGCGATGGATAAAACTAAACCTGCTTTCAGGTATCTTAGTGGTAAATTTCCTAGACTGAGTGATGCCCAAATTAAGGAAGGACTTTTTGTTGGCCCTCAGATTCGTGCACTTCTTCAAGATGACGAATTTCTTTGTTTATTGCGTGGAAAGGAAAAGGCTGCATGGATAGTATTTGAATCAGTGACACAAAATTTTCTTGGAAACAACAAAGCAAATAATTACCAAGAGATTGTTCAAGATCTTCTCAAGGCATACAAAAACCTTGGTTGCAACATGTCCTTAAACATTTTCTACACTCTCATCTAGATTTTTTCCCACAAAATTGCGGAGCAGTAAGTGATGAACATGGAGAACGATTTCACCAAGACATTGCAGCCATGGAAAAGAGGTATCAGGGTAAATGGAGTCCATCAATGCTTGCAGACTACTGCTGGACAGCGATAAGGGATATTCCATTGCTTCAGTACAAGAAACAGATCAGGAAGAGTTGTGAAGCCACTGAATGAGAACAAAACTTGCTAGAATGTACTTACAAATGTTCTTAATGAAAGTTAAATTGCAGACATAATTACTCCTCTGTTTCTTCTAAGTACGTTTATGAACTTTATTTTATAAAAACATGCTTGTTATTGTGCAAAGTTTCATTTGTAATAAAATTTTGATTTATATCTAAGGATTTAGGCTCGATTTTCACCATACATAGTGGTATGCTGCTTTTTGACATATTCATAAATGACCTGGAAAGTGGAATAACGAGTGAGGTTATCAAATTTGCAGATGACACAACTATTTAAAGTTGTTAAAACCCAAGAGGATTGTGGAAAATTGCAAGAGGATCTTGATAAATTGGAAGACTGGGCATCAAAATGGCAGATGAAATTTAATGTGGACAAGTGCAAAGTTATGCACCTAGGGAAGAACAACCCAAACTATGGTTACACGATGCAAGGTTCCACATTAGGAACCACCACCCAGGAAAAAGATTTAGGCGTCATTGTGGATAACATGTTAAAACCCTCAGCCCAGTGTGCAGTGGCAGCCAAGAGAGCAAATAGAATGCTAGGTATCATAAGGAAAGGAATGGAAAATAAAACAAAAGATATTATAATGCCTCTATATCGTTCCATGGTGAGACCGCACCTTGAATATTGTGTGCAATTCTGGTCGCTGTATCTTAAAAAGGATATAGCGTTATTAGAAAAGGTTCAGAGAAGAGCCACCAAAATGGTAAAGGGGATGGAAGGATACCCCTATGAAGAAAGGCTAAAAAGGTTAGGGCTCTTTAACCTGGAAAAGAGACTGCTGAAGGGGAGATATGATAGAAGTCTATAAATTAATGAACGGAGTGGAACGGGTAAACGTAGATCGATTGTTTACATTATCAGAATATAGAAAGACTAGGGGACATGCAATGAAGCTACAGGGTAAACTATTTAAGACTAATAAAGAAATATTTTTTTCACTCAACGTGTAATCAAACTCTGGAATTTGTTACCGGAGGATGTAGTAAAGGCTGTTAGTGTAGCTGGGTTTAAAAAAGGTTTGGATAAGTTCCTGGAGGAAAGGTCCATAAACCATTATTAAGAAGGGACCCAGGATATCAATGCTTGACCCAGTACAAGCATTGTGGAACCTGTGTCTTTTGGGGAAACTGCTAGGTACGTATGACCTAGATTGGCCACTGTTGGAAACAGGATACTGGGCTTGATGGACCTTGGTCTGACCCAATATGGCATATCTTATGTTCCTATGTTAAAATGTACATTCTTCAACATATTATAGAAACAGGAGCTAATTGACCAATTTCACTATCATATTTGAATTCAGCATATCAAATTCATTAAGAAATAGCACATTTAATTTCTGAAGCAAACAATTTTTGAATATTTGTAGAACAATGCTACCTGCCGGTAGAAGGCAGAATTCAGCACTTCAGAGAGGCGTGGTATTCCATAAATACCAATCACTGGGTACGCAGCATCATCAAAAGGGAGTACAAAATCAATTTTCTACAACTTCCACCCCCTTATTCTTCTTACGTGCCCATGCCTTCAACTCATCACTTGTGGATCCTGGAACAGGAAGTCACGGAGCTCCTATGCAATCAAGCCATCAAAGAAGTTCCCCTCAAACAATGTGATTTTACTCACATTTCTTCCTGATTCCAAAAAAAGGCTGGAAGATTACGCCCCATCTTAGACCTTTGGAATCTCAATTGGTATATCAAAAATGTAAAATTCAAAATGACTTCTTTCAGTGCAATCCTCCTCTTGCTCATTCAACACGACAGGCTGGCCTCTCTGGACTTGAAAGATGCCTACACTCACATTCCCATTCACTCGTTGCACTGGAAGTACCTTCACTTCATGTTCAAAAGTCATCATTACCAATACAAGGTACTGCCTTTTGGCCTTTCTGCTGCATCCCGTGTATTCAGAAAATGTTTAGCAGTCGTTGCACGCCATCTTCGGCGACAGGGACACTATGTTTACACATATCTGGATGATTGGCTCATATCAGGATCCTCTGTAATGGCAACGAGCCACACTATTCAAGACAGCATAACCCTCTTTCAAGCCACAGGTTTTGTCATAAACGAACAAAAATCTCAGCTCAACCCTCAACAGAATCTGTGCTTCATCGGAGCATACATAGACACAAAAAGGGGAAGAGCCTTTTTTCCCAACAACAGGCTCAAGCTTCTCTGGCACCTTATCAGCAGACTGCTTCAAATACTGGCTACAACTACTCTTACCCTGCTTCAGTTACTGTGCCACATGGCAGCTCTGTACTTGTCGTACCACTTGTAAGACTGTACATGCAGTCTCTTCAGTGGCACCTCAGTGCTCACTGGAATCAACACACACAGCCCCTGGGGATGAAAATCCCATTGGGCATGACTGCAAATCTAAACCTTCAAAACAGTTTACGCTGGTGGTCCGTTACATCACACCTGGCGGTGGGTTGCCTATTCCAGTCACCTCAGCCTCAACTCACCCTAACAACAGATGCTTCCAGCCAGCGGTCCAGCAGCTCCCCCGATTGGGGGTAGAGCGCCCGAACAGGAGGGAAGCCTTTGTCTCCTGCTCGGAGGCTCCTGCCCAATCGGGGCAGTGGGAGGCGGAGCTGAGCCGGCTTGAAAAGGCCGGCGCCAGCCAGCGCGCCCGCACCTGGCAGGCCTGCGCCTGAGGGCCTCGCCAGAGGGCCCTTTGGCGTGGCCCTTAGGCGTGGCACAAAGGCGTAAAGAGCAAAAAAGAGACAGCCTCACCAAAAAAGCACACGAAAGAAACAAAAAGACCCAGCAAGCAGCCAGGAGAGAAGAGCAGCAACCGTAAGTGCAAACCACAGAACTGAACAAAAACATGCACACAAATCTGATCTTCCCCCTCGGCCTCATACTCACACTACTCATTCCACCTCACACACACTACCACCACCCACACACATACACACCATGGCCTCCAACAACTATATGGACATACATAGACCACCAGCATACCCACAGGGACTCACAACGTTCTCCTACAACAAAGAGACAAGCAAAACACAAGTCCAACATACACGCCAAAACAAAGGAACCACACAAGACACACAACACCCCAAGACCAATAACAATTGAGCTCATAAACGCCAGGTCAATATGCAACAAGATCTATACCCTAGTTGACCACATAGATGACCATCAGCCCGACATACTCTGCATCACAGAAACTTGACTCAGTCTCACTGACAACGTCCTACTCAATCAATTAGTGCCCGACGCATACACAGCATACAACTGCCCGCGCACTCATAGGCGAGGAGGAGGGGCACTCATAATAGCAAAGAGCAGCCTAAAATTCAAATAAAAAAGTAACATGGACACCGAACACTCTAACACCATCTCGATAGAGAACAAACATATGGCCATATGTCTCACCTACAGAGCACCCCATGCACCACCTGAAGAACTAGACTAGCATCAACTCTAGAGACAGTCTGCCCAGTGAACTCCAGCCACAAACCCACAATACTCCTAGGAGACTTCAACCTTAAGTCCACCAACAAAAAAGATGCAGAAGCTTTTCTCCAAGTAATGAGTTCACTCCAATTCACGCAAATAATCACCACCCCGACACACAGACATGGATCCTCACCAGACCTTATTTTTGCACCCAATTACCTAACCTCAAGAGGCCTAATATCAACACCCATCACCACACCAGTACCATGGTCTAACCATCACTTAATTGAAGTAAAAATTACACCTAATGAGGAGATACTAAACAAATATCCGGACAACACCCCCACACAAAGAAGATTTAAATGCTTCGACAGAGACCAGTTCCTACAGGACACAATAGAAAACCTAAACCATGAAACAGATGACCTAGATGCACTAATCACCAACTGGAACAACACCATATACAACGCTGCCAAAGCAACAAAATATAGACACAGGACACCTCGCTGCAACAAACTATAACACAAACCATGGTACTCTAAAACTATAAGAAACGAAAAGAGGAGCCTCAGAAAAATAGAACGGAGATGGAGACAGAACAAGTCACCCGAGAACCAGGAACTATACCTAACAAAGCAAAAACAATACAATGAATGCATCAACCAAACAAAAAGGGTATACCATACAAACCTCATACGCAACTCCAACAACAAACCCAGAGAACTATTTGAAATCGTAAAAGCCCTCACCAAAGACCAGGATACCGAAGACAAAGTGCAACTGGACCCACAAAAATTTGCGGACCACATCCAAGAAAAGTTCCACTCAGCAGAACAAACAAGACCCAGCCCAACCCCAAAGACTATCACACCCTTGAACACCTGGGGAACATTCAACACCCCATCCATGGAGGAACTCTCCCACATCATCTCAGCAATCAAGACAAGCACCGTCCCCATGGATCCCTGCCCAGTGCCCTGGATCAAGGCCACCAAATCAAACTTCATCCAAACCATCCACAAGATAGTACACTCCTCCCTAACCAAAGGGCGCATGCCAAATCAATTGAAACTCGCAACAATAAGACCTATCCCGAAGAAATCCACACTTGACAAGAACAATCCAGCAGCATACAGACCCATCTCCAGCATGCCACTTTTAGCAAAAATAATCAAAAAAACTGTACAGCACCAACTACAAGAACACATAGACAACCATGCTCCCCTGGACAACAATCAACACGGGTTCCGCCCCAACCACGGGTTAGAAACTCTTCTGATATACCTCTTCGACAGCGTCCTCCACATCATAGACAACACCAAGAAAGGCATACTCATGATATTCATTGACATCTCATCTGCATTTGACACAGTTAACCACAAGACTCTATTGGATAGACTACAGAAGATTGGTCTACACGGTGCCACCCTGAATTGGTTCCATTCATACCTAACCAACAGACAAATACAGGTCAAAGTAGGACACAACCCATCTCGACCCATAAAAGTCAAACAAGGAGTGCCACAGGGATCGGCCCTTTCAGCTCTCCTATTCAAACTATACATCCAGCCAATATGTGCCATCATGAAAGAGCACCACATACATTATACAATCTACGCAGATGACTTCATGATCTGCACACCCATCTCAGTCGACAACCCGGACTACACCAACATAACAAACTGCCTCACCCAAATGGCAAACTGGCTTCAGGAAAACAACCTATCAATCAACTACAGCAAGACGGAGGCGCTGATCATCACGCGAAACCCGGCCTTTATCCCCCCACCCGACATCAAGATAAGAGATGCACTCATACCCATAAAATCAGAAGTTAAGTACCTCGGAGTCATCCTGGACAAAGAACTTAACCTCCAAGCACACATAGGCAGAGCAACCAAAAGTGCATACTTAAGAATGCGACTCATCAGAAGACTCAAGCCCCTCCTCGACCCAGAGCACTTTCGCACCGTTTGCCAGGAGCTGATAACCCCTCTACTAGACTTCTGCAATCCAATATTCACCGGGCTACCAAAGCAGACCCTCAGACCACTACAACTGCCCCAAAACACAGCTGCCCGCATAATAGCCGGTACTACAAGACACGATCACATCACACCCATACTGAAAGAACTGCACTGGCTCCAAATCATCTCTCGCATCAAATACAAGACTATCATAAACATATTTAAGATCAAACAACACTCCTCCACCATAAGCCTACACACACTCATACAACCCAACACAAGCACACGGCCAAGAAGAAGAGGCACCTCCAATCGGGTTAACACCCCAAAAAACTTCACCAAGACCCGCAAAGACACCGCACAACGAGCAATCTCCCTGGCTGCTCCATCCATATGGAACTCCCTCCCAGATGATCTGAGACTAACCACAGAAATCAAGGACTTCTGAAAACAGCTGAAGACAACCCTGTTCATCGATTACTATGGACATACCCCCTGAACCAGCATACAAGCCAGATCATCAAACCCCCCCACCCCAAGACTGTATATAAGACTGTATAATAGCTCATGATGTATAATAGCGCACTATGTAGATAAACCAAATCTAATCACATCCCCGCCAACACATACACACCACTCTGTACACTGCATGAAAACATTTGCCCCTTTGATTGTTTGCCGTGGAAACCGCTTTGATTGAATGATAAGGCGGTATATAAATACCATTAAATAAATAAATAAAATAAAATGGTTGGGGGGCACGTTTACTATATCTGTCCATGCAAGGACTCTGGTCAACATGAGAGTGCTCCCTTGACATCAATGTGTTGGGACTTCAGGCTGTCTTCTATGCCTTACAGGTCTTCCGACACTAGGCAACCAACAAAATCCTCTTAATACAAATGAACAAGCACATACAGGGGAGAGGAATGGACTGCACGAATTTGACGGAGATGGTAGAATGACCGACAGGTCACAGATGAGATGTGCTCAGTGAATTAAAGAGAGGAATCAAGAATAACCCTGAGATATCTGAAGGAGGAAACGAGTGGTATAGCAGTAGATGAGACTACAGGGGCCAGAGAGGGAGAGGGGGCCCTGAAGGTTATCCAAGTGGTGGTAGATTTAGAGAGGTTCAGCTGAAGGTAGTTTGAGGTCATACAGGTGTGGATGAGAGTCAGACAGGAATTGAGCAGGGTGACGTCAGGGGCAGAGGAATCAGTGCAGTGAAAGAGGATGATATCATCCATGTAATAGTATGCAGAGATATCTGATTGTTGAATTAGGAGGGCAAGGGGGCGCCATTAAAAATTTGAAAAGAAGGGAGGACAAGACAGAGCCCAGAGGCAGAGGAAGTAGACAGAAAAGAGAATGAACAGGCAGTGAAGAAAGATCAGAACCATCTCAAAGGAGTACCAGAAATGTCAAGATCAGAAAGACGCGTGAGAAGACTGTGGTGATCTACCAGGTCGAAGGCAGAAGAAAAGTCCAAAGAGACGACAGGAGTAAAGTCCCTGCGATCCTGAATAATGTGGAGTTCATTTAGGAGAGAGAGAAGGATAGACTGTGCTATGACCTACCCGGAAACCAGATTGACGTGGATGGAGGGCATTGGTGGGTGGAGATGAGTGGGAAACTGTGCAAAGACAAACTATTCTAGAAGTTTGGAGAGGAAGGAGAGACTGAAAACGGGGCACCAATTGGCAAGAATGGAAGAGTCAAGGGAGGGATTTTTAAGGGTAGGGCGAACCAGTGCATGCTTTCAGGGGGAAGGGAAGCAACCAGTGGAAAGACTATTGTGAACACTGAAAGGATAGAGGCAAGAAAAGAGAAGGCTTGAGTAGCCATTTAGAAGGGATCGGATCCAGACAGCAGCTCGTCTTCTGGGAAGTGGAAATGGTCTTGGTCAATTTTGTGGTGGTAATCGGATGGAAGGATGACCAGGTATGAGAGAAAGATAGCGCTGGAGGAGACAATGGTGGAGGAGGCGATGAAAGAATAGGTGAGAGAGGAGAGGGACAGGACGGGAATACTGAGTGGAGGGACAGGACCTTACTGGAGAAGAAGTCAGCTAAACTGATAGGGTCTGTGGTTGAGGACAAGGATGGGGAAATGTGGAGAGTGGAAAGAGACCAGAACTGACAGGAGGAGTTGGGAGATGTAAGAATCAAGTTGGAGTAATAGTCCTGTTTGGCTGAATGAAGCATGGAATGATATTGATGTTGGCGAAAAATATGGAGGTTATCAGAGGTGGGCCAGGCATGCCAGATACACTCGGTGCAGCAAAGATAGGGTCAGTAGACATGGAGTCCCAGATGATAACGAGGGTGATGAGTGAAAGAATGAGAAGCCGGAATGGGACAAGGGGGGGGGGGGGGTGGTGAGCAAATCAAGAGCATTGGAGAGGACAGTATTCCAGGTGGAACCTGGGAATCAGGAGATAGCAGGGAAAAGTCGTCTGGAAGGAGTTGATTGGCAGATGGAAAATGCTGGAGAGTAAGAGGTGAGATATGGTGCCTAAACTGATGGGCTCGAGGAGAAGATGGAGGGAGGATAGAAGGGGTGGGGCAGCTGCAAAGAAAAGAGGACACAATGGTGATCTGTCCACGGGAGAGGGAAAGTCAACAACAATGAGGGAGTAAAAGAAGAGGAGGATGGAGTGATGATGAGATCCAGGGTGTATCCTGCTGAATGAGTAGGGAGAAGGACATGTTGCAGAAGGGAGAGATCCTCTAAGAGGCAAAGGCCCTATCCCTAAGCTTAACAGGGGGATCAAGGTGGAGGCTGAAATTACCCAGGAGTAGAACATGAGGGTACAACAGGGAGATTTCAGAAATAGTTAGGAGATAATCCCAGCCCTGTGGTGGCAAAGAGGGGGGGGGGACATAAACAAGGAGGCAGAGAGATTCATGATAGTGCTAGGGTGGGTGAATGAATCTCCTGAAGACGAAGAGTGGAACGGTAGAGGACGGCCATGCATCCACTAATCCGTCCTAGTCAAAGGGAGGAAAAAGCTGAAAAAATCGGATCCTCTACATCTGTCCCATGGCTTTTTGAATTCTTTCACTGTATTTGCTCTCATCACCTCCTTCGGGAGGCCATTCCAGACATCCACCACCCTTTCTATGAAAAGGTATTTCCTGATGTTGCTTTTAAATTTACCTCCTTGCAACTTCATTTCATGTCTTCTAGTTCTACTGTTTTCCTGTCTTTGAAAAAGAGGTCTTTATTAATACCCTTTAAGTATTTAAAGCTCTGCATCATATCTCCCCCCCCCCCCCCCGTCTCTATGGGATGGTATTTGCTGCAAATTTAAATGCTATATATCATATTAACAAGGTTATAGAAGAGCTTAAACAGAAATGCTGAGACCTGTAGGAAAATGCATGCAAAAAGATGGCTGAACACTCCCATGAAAGCCCTGGCAGCCAAATAGGACCTCATGCTCGCCAGGCATGAGTAGTATCCACCTGTGATCCTTCTGCTATAGCAGGAGTCAGCCAATGTGACACCTCAAGGAGATCAAGTGAATCTTGCTCTATGGTGCCCCCTCTTTTGCCCCTTATTCCATTAGAACCATTGAATGATAATTTTCATGTGATTTTGTTACATGACATCTATAACATTACTCACCTACCTTCCCGTGCTATTGGATAATAGCAGCAAAATCATGTACACAGTAATATCCCATAACTTCTTACAATTCCATCCTCCTCCCTCTGCAAACTTCTTAAAACCATACATTTCCACCTATCCTACAGCCTATATACACATCAACTAAAATATTACTACTGCTTGCTACTACTACTAATATTTATCATTTGTATAGCACTACTATGTGTACAGTATGCAGCGCTGTACATATAGATGTACGACACAGTCTCTGCTCATCAGAGCCTACAATCTAATCAAGATGAAAAAACATTGCATAACGGAGGACTAGAGTATAGTAATATACACTTAGTTGGTGAACAAGAGTGAGGGGGATCAGGTTCCAAAGGCAACCTCGAAGAGGTGGGGTTTTAGCCTGGATTTGAATAGGGCTAGAGAAGGAGCCCGACATACTGACTCAGGTAGTTTGTTCCAGGTATATGGAGCAGCAAGGTTGAATGAACAAAGTCTGGAGTTGGTAGTGGCAGAGAAGGGCACAGATAAAAAGGATATGCCTGAGTAATTCCAGAGAAGGAATGTAGGGCAAAATAAGAGAGGAAAGATAATGAGGAGGTACAGCATGAAGGCATTTGTAGGTCAGTAGGAGAAGTTTGAACTGGATGTGGAATGGATAGGGAGCCAATGAAGCAACTTGAGAAGAGGGGTGACATGAGCATAGTGACGCTGGTAGAAGATAAGCCGTGCAACTGAGCTTTGAACAGATTGAACAGGAGAGAGATGATTCAGAGGGAGACCAGTGAGGAGCAGATTACAAGTCAAGACGGAAGGCGACTAGAGAATGGATAAAGGTCTTAGTAGTGTGTTCAGAAAGGAAGGGGCAAATTTTACTAATGTTATAGAGAAAGAAATGACAGGTTTTACAGTAGCTATCTTTAGATGTGTGCAGAGAAAGAAAGAGTAGAGTCAAAGATGACCCCAAGATTGTAAGCTGAGGAAACAGGGAGGAGTATAGTGGTTATCCACAGAAATAGAGAAGGCGGGAAGGGAGGAGGTGGATTTAGGGGGAAAGATAAGCTCAGTTTTGACCATGTTCAATTTCAGATGGCGGTGAGACATCCAGGGAGCAATGTTGGATAAGAAGGCAGAGATCCGGGCCTGGATATCTGGAGAGATTTCAGGTGCAGAGAGGTAGATCTGAGAGTCATCAGCATAATGATGGTACTGAAAACCATGGTAAGAGATAAGTCCACCAAGGGACTAAATGTAGAGAGAGAAAAGGATAGGTCCCAAGATATAGCCTTGAGGTACACCAACTGAAAGCAGGATGGTAGTAGAGGAGGATCCACCAGAACATACAGTAAAAGAATGGTGGAAGAGATAAGAAGAAAACTGGGATAGAACAGAGCCCCTAAATCCAATTGAAGATGGGGTATCAAGGAGAAGGTGGTGATCAACCTTGTCAAAGGCAGCAGAAAGATCAAGAAGGATGAGAACAGAGTAAAGGCACTTGGATTTGACAAGGAACAAGTCACTGGAGACTTTGGTAAGAGTCATTTCTGTAGAATGTAGAGAATGAAAGCCAGATTGTAGTGGATCCAAAAAGGCTTGAGAGGAAAGAAAGTCAAGACAGTGGTGGTGGTGAACCATTCATTCAAGTAGTTTTGAAGCAAAGAGGAGGAGAGAGATAAGCCAATAACTGGAAGGACAGGTAGGGTCTAGTGAAGTTTTTTTGAGGAGTGGTGTGATCACAGCATGTTTGAAGGCTGCAGGAACAGTGGCAATGGAAAATTGATAAGTTAAGGATATCACAGATGGAAGGGATGACAGCAGAAGAGATAGGGCCTGATATTCGAAAGATATTTATATAGTTTACAGCCACGTAAACCATGTAAATGCCTTAAATGAGGATATGCAATGGCACCTACATGCTTAGTGCCATTGAATATCCCTTACTAAGTCCCCTATGAGCCCTAATGCTATCCAGTTAGCATCGGGCCATGTTGTGACATTCCGGGGTGGAGCAGAGGTGGTGACTGCTGCTAACCGTGTAGCGGCATATTGGACCACTACATGGTTAGCGATCCCCGGCTAAAACTAGGCCAGCATTTGGCTCGCCTAGTTCTAGCTGTGGATCGCTAACCGTGTAGCGGTCCAATATTGGTGCCACACGGTTAGGCTCTGCAGTGGATTCCACTTTGCGCCAAACCCGGATAGTCAATGCCATTGCCGTGGCATTGAATATCCAGGGTTAGGGGTGAGTGGGCAGGGCTATGATCTGTAGCAACACATAGCCTGCCTACTTCAACATTGGGCCCATAGAGTTTAGTAGATGGGTGAGAATGGGATCAGAGGAGCAGGTAGCAAGTTTGGAAGAGGAGAGCAGATTTGCAGTTTCCTCCTCAGTGATTTTAGAAAAGGAAGAAAGGGTGACAAAAGTTGAGGGAAGCATTTGGAATTGAAGAAGAGGAAGGTGAGGTGGAGGTGACCTTATGGAGAATTCAAGACTAACCTTCTAGACTTTGTCATGGAAATAATCAGCTAAAGTCTGGGCTGAAAGAGAAAGAGGGAATGGGGAAAGAGGGACCTTGAAGAGAGAATTGAACATAACAAAGAGATGGCGAGGGTCAGAGGCAAGAGAGTTAGTCAGATGGACATAGTGCTCTTGCTTGGCGAGTGCTATGGCTGACTAGAAAGAGTTTAGCATGAAGACATAACTTGGAGTTTCTGTCTACCCATGTCAATACAACCAAATCCCTTTTCGTTGCTTTAACAGCCTGGGCTTTTCTTTAGGTGCTATATGATGTGAAAGTCATCATCCTTCTGGTGCCACTTAAAACTTGTACCATTTAGAAATACGGCATGCAGTGGCCAGTCATAGCACTTGATGAAGGTGCACACAGTAGGAAGGTAGAACATCATATTTGAACTTTACAGTGCACCACCCCCAGCTTCTATTCATGCCTATCCATTCCCACAGTATCCTCGATCCTGGGAGTGTTAGTGGATAATGGGGTCACATTCCAGGAGTTAAGAGACTTTAGCATGGCATGTGCCACATATCAGCATAAACACTATGGGCCCTATTCCGTCCTGGCCATCAATCCCCTCTGTATGTCTGGTCTGACCTGGATGTACAGAAGGGATTGCGATTCTGATCCCACGAGGCACATCTAACCCTGCGGGATCAGAATCAGGAACAGTCCTGCACCTGCAGGCCGGGACTGCGATTCAGTCTGGCCTGCACGTGCAGGACTGTCCCTGGGTAACTCAGTCAAGGCTCCTCAATGGAGCCACGGTGCTATGGCGTCATGTTGCCAGGGCACCACAGCTCCATTGAAGAGCCGTGATGCTGGCCGCTGGACTACAGAACCTCATTCCTCGCAGCCCGACCCCCAATCCAACCTCCAAAGGCCAGGGTTGGGCTGCAGGGACTGCCTTCAGGCCCCCCTGCCCACTGCAAGCTCTGGGCCTGTATAAGTTGCCGGCCCTGGTCATATAGGACCGACATTAGAATTGACTCTGTACGTGCAGGGCCGGCAATCGCCCAGATTCTGCCCCTGAGCCGCCCTTCCTTGCCCCCGTCTAACTTCCCCGCACAACCGGCGGGGAAGTTAGTCGAGACCAGATAAAGGCATGAATAGCGGGGATGGACATCCTGTTGGGCCATCCATCCCCATTATTTGTGGCACATAATAACCCCCTAACCTGATATTTAAAGGCATTTACATGGTTTACAGACCTGTAAACTGTAAATGCCCCGAAGTGGAATATTCAACAACACTACCATAGTTAGCGCCACTGAATATCCATGGGTACTGCCGCTACATGCCACAGTGCTAAATGGTTAGCATCAGGGCGTTCTGGGGGCGTTCCATGGGCGGAACCTGGGGATAATCGGTCAGCGGCGATAGCCGCTGTCTGGTTATCCCCCAGTGGCAAAAGTAAGGCGCAGCAAAAGCTGGTCTAACTTATGCTGCCTAGGCTAACCGGCAGCAGCTGAATATCACTGCTGCCCGGTTAGCCTCCTGCTTCACGGATGATCCCAATATTCAATGCCAGTGACTGGATATGGCCCCAGCATTGAATATCCAGGTTTAGTGTTGAGCAGTGACAGCTAGCCACTGTAATCACACAAGTTGTCACTGTTGAATATAGAGCCCTATGGGCCTGATTGTAATGCACGTCTTCAGTTAGCAGCAGCTGTTAATTGGATACATGCCAGTGAGAGCGGCACTGTCCTGAGAGTGCTGCTGAGCATCTCCTTTGACCACCATTGCACTGTCCAGACTGTACGGAGGTGGTCCATGGATAAGACAAGGGTGGTCTAAGAGGTTATCCAGTCAGCAGTAATTTTCACTTTACTAGCTGGATAAAAAAAAAAAAAAACAGGCTAACTTTATACAGTTTTGCTTTCCAGATAGCGGCTAAATATTGCCATAATCTAGGTAGCCTGTGGAGGTCACCACTGAACACTGCTGCTGAATTTCCAGTTTCATTTTGGCTGTGGCAGGCTGGTGTTAAAAAAAAATGCTGACCGCTTCGTGCTGATTATTGGCCCGTATGTTACCTTCAGGTTAGAAGCAGAGGTCCAGCAATTGCTTGACCAACTCCGTTCGAGTTCACTCATTAGATATCCCTTGATGTTTCCCATCCTGCAGGTGTTGCAACTGGGGTCAGACAAGAAGTGGAGGCCAGAAGGGATCAGGAAGTTGGTCTTTCACATGCGCATGAAGAGCAAAGACATGAACCAATGCTATGAAGCAGCCAGCAGAGAACATCCCAAGAGCATGAAGCTTCAGAAGAGACTGGTGAAGAGGAGGCCCATGATCAGGAGGCAGAGGAAGAGGACAGGCTCAAAGAGGAGGCGGATGAGGAGAGCAATCATGCTTATGGGGAAGGGTAGGAGAATACCATAGAGATGGGGAAAGGGAAGACCCTCAACGGAGGTGGCAGATGAGTCAACAAAATATAAAGCTGAAGGAGCAGGTCTCAAAGCTCTGAACCGACATCTGAGAGCTATAAAAACAGCATGGCCTAGGGATTTGTAGGCCTGTAGCCCATGAACAACACCTTGGTCTCCTTCCTGGCACAAAGTCTGGAACACCTCTTCCAACCTGGTGCCCCATTCTCTGCCAGTTCACTATGTAACTGGTCACCCCTCACTTTTATTCCTCCATTTTTATTGAAGCAGTGTGTGTCATCATCGCACTGCACCCCTGAATCTGTCCAGTCTAGGGTCTGCTAGCACCCGGTCTTCCTTGATTTTTATAGGATGGCCAGACACACCTCAGAGGTGGGACAAGATGGACAAGCCCCTTCTGAGGAGCCGCCAGGCTCTCAGGAGAGTCTTCACTGCAACAGCCAATTGTAACCTCCTCCCCAAAGAGAGGGATTGGAAGGGGGAAGAAAATGCAAATAGGGGCATATTAAGTAAACAGGCTTATGCACAAGAAATATGTGTGTGTGTGAGTTCATTCAAACCTGTATATGCGTTGCTCCTCTGTCAAGTTCAGGAACTGTGTTCCAGGGCTATACATTCTCTGCAGAGAGTACCGTCCTCCTCTTTTATTGCCTTTCTCATCTGTGAGCTCGAGTCCACAGGAGCCTCGCCTGGCTCACACTCATGGTAGCCACTCGCACCACCAATCCCACCAGCACCAAACCCTCACCACCTTCAGTGGCACAAGGAGAAAACCACAAATACATGCCCAGAAACAGTGGCACAGGGACACCCCCACAAACATACCCAGAAATACTAGCACAAGCACCCTGAGACACACACGCATACAGAGAGAGCTTTGGATTAAGAGAGAGAAAGGGTAGGGAGGGGGAGTTGTAGAGAAGGGTGTTAGAGAGGAAGGTAGGGGATTGTGAAGGAGAGGGTGGCAGAGAGAGGGCCAGATAAGATGACACAGGTAGGAATGAGGCTGCAGAGAGTTAAAGGGAAGTAAACAAGGGCAGAAGAGAAGACTATTCCAAGTGGAATAAAATCTGTCCATACACCAAACAGCAGCACCAAATACCAACCAATGCTCCAAGTCTAAAAAGATAGCTTTCTTCCATTCTGGGCAGTATATATAGCTGATGGAAATGTTGGCGCCAACTTTTGATGACAAATGTGCATGCAACGCTTAAAGAATATGCCATACACACATACCTTCCCACCTAGTACATACCCATTTGCCAACCAAAACAAGCCATTTTTGATGGTGCCTACATATAAGAGCTATCACAGACCTATTTCGATCCATTCTTAAATTATGCTTAACTCGTTTCTCATCATATCCATAACTATATGCCCAATGTAGGTGTGGATATGGTGCCTATTATTTTATAAAATTAATTCCTAAGAAAGTCATTATATAAGAGGGAGCCCAGTTTAAGAGGGCAAATTGGCACCCACTTAGGCGCTATTTTATAAGGGCACACAGGCATCTACATGGACACAGATTAAAAGTATTTCATAATCAATACATGTAGTAGCAAACTCCACCTGTGCTTTGTCCTTACTGCGCCCCCCCCCCCCTCCTGGCAATGCCTAAAATTACTCCCAATGAGGCCAATTCCGAAAACAGGCATATCCGGGCAGCGGGCATCTCCAAATGGAAATGTGCAGGAATAGAACCTGATCCCACATATGTGGGGATAGATGCAGCTGTGTGTACGGAATCTCACCCACAGAGATGTGCAAGGCGTGGCCCGCACACAGAACTATGTTGCACGAAGACAGGTATATACAGACAACAGCTAGGTATGTCCCCGTGCTCGCCATATTCCAAAAAGATGCACATCTGCGACTCTGCCTGTCTCCGTGCTATATCCGTGAACGGCCATGCCCCCCCTTTTAAAACATGTAGCTGTAAAGCTGCTGTGGGCATGGACAGTGCTGTTTCGAGGCTGAATGACAATGAACATTATTGATTTATATAGGTGGATGCAAGTTGGACAATGAAACCAGTCTGTGGCATGCCCAGAGCACTACAAAGCAATCGCAGTGCACAGTACTGTAGCAGGAAAGCAGGCAGAGCATGAGCCTACTGGCACAAGATGCAGTGTAGCACTACATACACAGCAGTAGATGACCTCCCGAGATATGCACATTGTGTACATCTCAGGAACATGACCGGATAATGCTAAGTAAGGATATGAACCCAACAGAACAGGCCCCTCATAGCGAACTACCCAAACATTTCCCCTGCACTACCAAAGAACCATTGGAATGACAGCTATCAGCAGTGCAGCAACACACAGACGTGCCCAGAGACACCGGCGTTGCTCCCTAAAACTGTGCACATTTGTAGAGACCAATGCTGGTGCACCTGGGAATGGCATACTGAGTTTGACGTGGTTGCATGCCTTCCCTCTGAGGTCCCCTTATTATTGGCAGGGATGTGTCTGGACAGGGAAGTGATTATGGAACCATCCTGCTCAATCCTGCCTGTATGCACTGGCACCTGGTGATGCTGCAGTCATCCCTATGGTCCAGGTACCTGCCAGGCATGCCTGTTTCCCCCCCCCCCCCCCGATATGTGGATGAGCAATCTAGACCCCCTCCTTCCCCGTGTTGCCCTCCAACCACAAACACACACGCACTCTCACTTGCAGTTCCACGGACACAGTCGTTTGCCAAATAAATGCCCTGCGCCGAATGTCTTAGCTGATGGAAAGGAAACTATAACAATTAGTACCTCCAACCCAGCATCATACCTATGCACTGCACTTTATTTAGATTTGGCTACTTACATACATGATAACTACAATAGTGGACCTCAAACAGATACAAAGCTGCAGTAGGCCCAAACAGCCCTTCCAGTATATCAGCCTCAAGGGTCAAACCTCATATGCGCATGCACCTCATAGGGCCACATATGTACACAACCACAACTATGACCTGTGCACAAACTATGTGCCTATAGACACTGGCGTACGATATCCTCAATATAGTGTTCCGATAGGAATCGCATACGCCCTTCTCTGCACCAGGGGATGGTGCACATTGCATAGAGCATATTGTAGAAATCCACTGTGTGGAGCGCAGCACTCCAGCTGGATGGTTGCTGCACATTACACCGATGGCTGGGCTTACACATGGGGTGCTAGGACCCCGTCACCAGTATCATTTCCAGGACGTGGGCATTGTTAGGGTGCCCTGGCTGTGCCCCTTTAGCTCACACAGCACATGCCAGCATAGCCGGATTGAGCACCAGTGCTCTGCTGCGTACATTTGTGGGGATGTTTATTTCTGCTGCTTTGACTTACATCCTTCTGTTCCATAACACTGCAGGCTGTGGTTTTCCAAACTGCAGTCACACCAGTGCACAGCGTAGGTTAGACATCCAGTCACCACTATTGGCTGCATTGGGGTGAGGAGCAGTAATATTTCTAAGTCCTACCTTTATTCCATGGTTTTGCAGGTCTAACCTGGACATCTGCCAACTGTGGGCATACACGGGTGTGATCGGAATAAGCTTTCTATGTCTCTGTGTCTGGCCATGCCCCCGTTCTCCCCCCTCCCGCCCACATTCTACGATTCCCATTTAAGTGTTGTGTACATGCAGGGCCGCGAAGATTCAGAATACGGTTTTAGATGCTTTCGCGGGATAAACGTCTATCCAGCACGTACAGGCGGCTTATTCGTGGTTCAGAATGAGTCCCAATGTGTCCACATAAAAGAAAAGTGGAGATTATCCGAGCCCTGCAGGGTAAGGCATGGGATTAGTAGGGGTGTGCACCAAATAATTTTTAGTTTTGTTTTTTGTTTTATTATTTCCTTTTATTTTTGTTTTATTTTTGTACTGTATGTTTTGTTTCTTTAAAACAAAACAAATGAAATAAATGGGGAAAAAATTGAAAATGAAAGGAAAAAATGCTTGGCCTCCCTCTCCCAAAGTTGTTGCTGCCACTGCTACATTTATTTAGCAAATCACCCCTATCTCTCTTGAGTTGCTTCTGCCCACGAAGACCAGACAAGGTAAGAAGGGTAGCTGGGGGCCACAATGTAAAAAGCAAATGGCGGTCAGACACAATTTTGTTCATTTTTCCTTTAGTTTTGTTTTGGAAATTAAATGAACTAAAATAAGAAATGCTGTTGACGTCTCCTATTCCGTTTCAGTTGGCAGCGCATCCCTAGTGATTAGTGCCCTCTGTGCAGAGGACATCTGTGTAGAACGATGGATAGAATGTGATTTTTATATGTGAGCACATGCTGACTTTTGCAAACCAGCATTTTGTCATATCCTGTTGCTTTTTTTTCTGCTTATAACAAGTGTTGGCATGTGTGGGAGTTCTGGGGGCTTCCCCTGGCTAGGGTGAGCAGGGAGTCAGGGAGGTGGGGGATCCCCTTCAAATATCACTGCAATGAGCCAGGGAGAGTCCCGTTCTGTGGACGCCCACTGATCCCTTTCTAATGGTGGAGCTACGCTGGAACAGTTATGCTAATGTCCAACGCTGCTGTAGTAAAAATTGAGGTGGAGGTACCTCTCCTGGGTCTGACGCCCCACATGGCCGCCCATCTCAACTACCTCTTCTAACTGCTCTGCATGTCAGAGAGCATATCACTGAACCAGCGATCCCATGACAGGACAGGAGATTTTGGCTTCCTGCCAATTGAACGTTCTGATATCACAGCCCCAAGCATGCTTAGTGTGTTTCCCCCATCTTTTTCTATGGGGAATCTGAAAGGAGGCTTGTCTGTACAGGGCTGTGTACACTATGAGGCTACTCAATAATAATATGTCACTGAGAGCCTTCAGAAAGAGTTAACACCACAGATTCAGTAGCTATTACTAAGCTGATGACATTGGAGAGGCTCTACTAAAGAAACTTTGTTGAGAGTTTAGATAACAGAGAAACTATAGGCCTGTTTATAGTACAGAAAGTGCAGGGGAGAACTTTCTCTTCAGTCTTGAAACAAAGATATGAAAACTGCTTGTGTTAGAATTATTGTTTAAGAAGTTATGTCTGGGAATACATGTAAGTCTCCTCCTGATGACCTATACTAATAAGATCTGACCTATGACATAGAGATGCACATTATGAATATACGTGATGCTTGACGTAGAATAATAAGGTGGAAATTATGCTGTGAGATGGGATTTCAAGTCAATAAAAGAGATGACCGAAGTAGGCGGGGTTAGAGAGAGAAGGTGCAAGCTTTGACTCTCTCTCCCAAAGCGCTTTGGTCCTCTGTGTGTGTGTGTGTGTGTGTGTGTGTGTGTGCGAATTGTATTATTTACTCTCATTGCTCTGAGTGTGGAGATTCGTTCCCAAGAGCCCAGGTGCTGTTACCGGTGAGGGGAGGAGCAGAGGACATTATCAGTACCCATAACAGGGTAGAGAAGACCCACATGGGACCCCTTGTTCAGTTTCCTACCAAGGTTACTGCATTTCTAGTTAATGGTGATCTAAGCAGACGATATAGTGGACCAACTGAGTTACTACTACTATTAATCATTTGTGTACAAGGCATACGCTGTGATGTACACAAATATGGCAAGAAAGTCCCTTCTCCACAGAGCTTACAATCTAATCAAGACAAACAGAACAAATAAGGGACTAGGGTAGTTCAAAAGGGAAATAAGAACATAATAAGAACATAAGAAATGCCATACTGGGTCAGACCAACGTCCATCAAGCCAATCTAGGTCATACGTACCTAGCAGTCTCCCCAAAAGACACAGGTTCCTCAATGCTCGTCCAAATCTTTTTTAAACCCAGCTACACTAACAGCTTTTACTACATCCTTCGGTAACAAATTCCAGAGTTTGATTACACGTTGAGTGAAAAAATATTTTCTCTTATTAGTCTTAAATAGTTTACCCCAGTGTTTTTCAACCTTTTTTGTGCAAAGGCACACTTTTTTCATGAAAAAAATCACGAGGCACACCACCATTAGAAAATGTTAAAAAAATTTACCTCTGTGCCTATATTGACTATATATAAAGTAATTCTCTTGAATAGGAATCAAACACTCACACCAACCCCTCTCCCCTGCTGGTTCACACCAACCCCCCTCC
Source organism: Ichthyophis bannanicus (assembly GCA_033557465.1). NCBI lineage: Eukaryota > Metazoa > Chordata > Amphibia > Gymnophiona > Ichthyophiidae > Ichthyophis > Ichthyophis bannanicus. The sequence goes on from CM066044.1 coordinate 260,784,696, forward strand.
ACTGCTGGTTCACTCACCCACCCCCCTGTCACTTACTCACCCCTCCTGCTGGGTCACTCACTCACTTACCCCCCTCCCCTGCTGGTTCACTCACACCACCCCCCCCCCCTCCACTGCTGGTTTACTCACACTCCCCCCCCCCCGCGTTGCTGGTTCACTCACACTCCCCCCCACCCTTGCTGGTTCACTCACACACACACACACCCCCTCTGCCCAAGCCGCTGCTTCTGCTTTGTACAGAGCAGCGGCTGCACTACACTTACATTGAAAAGTAAAGAGAAACTGTGTCAGGAGCCCTCCGGTCATCGCAGAGCCCGAGGAAGTGATGTCATGGGGGCGGGCTCCTCACAGACTGTCTTTCCTTTTCAAATTAACTTTATTGCAGCTAAAGTTAATTTGAAAAGGAAAGACAGCCTGTGAGGAGCCCGCCCCCATGACATCACTTCCTCGGGCTCTGCATGATCGGAGGGCTCCTGACACAGTTTCTCTTTACTTTTCAATGTAAGTGTAGTGCAGCCGCTGCTCTGTACAAAGCAGAACCAGCGGCTGCACTGCTATAGGGAATCGCGATCGCGTTCGCGCCGCGGACTTCGGCACAAAAGCCGGTTTTTTGCTCTGGCCGCTCCCGATCTTGCGGCCAGAGCAAAAAACCGGCTTTTCAATGGCCGGTTTTACAACTGTGCCGGCAGCCGGCCTGGCCATGGAAAAACCGGCCAGGCCGGCTGAAAACCGGCCGGTTGGCAACCCTAATTTGTGAGCCGAGGCCACATGTTACGGATGAAATTGGAATTTTTCCCACGGCACACCAGACAATATCTCATGGCACACTAGTGTGCCGCGGCACAGTGGTTGAAAAACGCTGGTTTACCCTGTAGCTTCATTGCATGTCCCCTAGTCTTTCTATATTCTAATGATGTAAACAATCGATCTACATTATGCATACATGGGTGTTACACAGGAAAGAAAGAGGGTCAGGAACAAAAAGCAGTGTCGAAGACTTGGGTTTTGATATCTGTGATACGAATGTGACATGCTTTGCCATGAATGGAATGGATACAGCAGACATGTAGCTATTGGGAGTTATTATAGGGCATAACAGCTTGCAGAATGGCCATAGTAGTCCTGTAAGATATTAGGGGTTATTATAGGGCATAAACAGCTTGCTTGAAGTGGTCTGAACTAGTATAGTGAGTCAGAAGCACTTCTCTGTACATAAATTGTGTATGAAATCTATATCCAATCATAATCATGAGAATTTTGCTTTCACATGAAGCTCACGCTGTAGTATCCAATGAAAACACATCTCTGATAGAAAACAATTACTGAAACTTGTATATCAAATGTGGAACTTTCCAAGGAGAGGGGAACCGTACTGCACCAGAGACAAAGCAATTCTGTTTTGGCAGCTTTCCCGGATTCCTTCATCGTGGAAAGTTCCTCCGATCGCTGAAGTGACACTACAATATCCGGTATATATTGATGCATTTCATTTCATGCTAGAACTTATTAGTCATTTTATGCTAGAACTTATTATGTTAGAACTTATTAGAACTTACTTATATGTAATGTATGACTTATAATCTTTTATTTACTATGCAATAAACAGTAGCTTAGTATTACTATCTAAATTGTGCCTGGTTTGGATGTCAGTGAGGACTCAGAGTGATTTGTTATAGTAATACAATATCACAGATGGAGTCTGATGTATTGACTCTGGTAGTCTGTTCCAGGACTATGGCACAGCAAGGTGGAATGAGTGGAGTCTTGAGTCGGCAGTAGAAGAGAAGGGCATAGATAAAAGTGATTTGCGTGATAAGTGTAGTTCCCAAGGAGGGATGTCGGGAGAGATAAGCGAGGTGAGATAACGACGCGCTTCAGAATGAATGCACTTACAGGTCAGTAGAAGAAGTCTGAACTATATGCAGAAACAGATAGGGAGCCAGTAAAGTGATTTGAAAAGAGGGGTTATGTAACCATAGTGATAATGGTGGAAGATTAGCTGTTCAACTGAGTTTTGGATGGATTTAAGAGGAGGGGGAATTGATTCAAGGGGAGATCAGTGAGAAGCAGGTTGCAATAATCTAGATGAGAGGTGACAAGAGAGTGGTTAAGAGTCGTGGTAGTCTGTTCAGAAAAGAAAGAATGAATTTTGCTGGTGTTATAGAGCAAGAACTGACAAGTGTTAGCTATCTGCTGGATATGGACAAAGAAGGAGAAAGGAGTCAAAGATGACCCCAAGCTTGCGAGCACAGAAATAGAGAAGGGAGGAAAGGGGAAGGTGTGTTTAAGGGAAAGATAAGAAGCTCCATTGAGGCTATGTTCAGTTTAAGTTGGCAGCAGGCCATCCAGGCAGCGATATCAGAAAAGCAGGCTGAGATTTGGTCCTGGATTCTGGGAGAGATTTCCAGGTTAGACAGGTAAATCTGAAAGTCATCAGCATAAAGATGATACTGAAATCCATGAGAGGAGATCAGGGCACCATGGCAAAGAGTATAGAGAGAGAAAAGAAGGGCTCCTAAGACTGAAAGGGAGATAGCAGTGGACGAGGATCAACTAAAATATATGTTAAAAGTGCAATGCGAGAGACAGACAGAAGAAAGCCCATAAATCCAGGCAAGAACAGGGAGAATGTGGTGATCAACAATGTCAAAAGCAGCAGAAGGCCAAGAAGGATGAGTATCGAGTAAAGGCCTTTGGATTTGGTCAGGAACAGGTAAATAAAGACTCTGACATGGGCTGTTTCTGTAGAATGTAGAGAATGAAAGCCAGTTTGCAGGGAGCCAGGATGACTTGAAAGGAAAGAATGTGAACAGTGACGGTGAACCACAAGTAGTATGATTGCAAACAGGTCAGCGCAAGGAGATGAGGCGCCCTAGGCAACCCTCATCCCTTGTGCCTCTGCGGCACCCATTGCTGCTGCTGCCGCCTCTTTCTGGGAACTGCAGTGGTGGCAATAGTCGCAAACAGCCCTGCAGCATTTACCTTAAAACTTCGGCACACAGAGCTGTTTGCCTCCACCTCCTTCGATGCCCAAAGCCGACTTCCTGTCTGTCAGACTTCACCTCAGATAATCCAGACATCGGAGAATGCCCCCGATGCCATCAAAATACTGTTGGGGGCTGGTGCCCTGACATCGCCCCCTCCCCCTGCCGACAGAAATCAAATTCCTGGTGACTCAGTGGCTCCGATCCCCCCCACCCACCCGATTGCAGGGCTTAAAGGGAACGAGGAGGCACTGTGGGTTAAAGTAGAAAAAGGGAATGGGAAATCCATTTGCACTGCCATGATATCTATATCTCCTTCACAGGAAGAAGAAGTGGACATTTAATATAAGAGATATTTAATATAAGAGATTTAATATAAGGCATACACAATATTGCCATGAAAGGAAAAGTGCTACTGATAGATGATTTCAATATGCTGGATTGACACATCCCGGCTGCAATGTCATTTAGAAGTAAGAAGATCCTGGATTCTCTACAGGGAAAACTATTCAGGCAACTAGTAACAGAATCCACATGTGAAGGGACTCACACGTAAATGGGGAAAGTGTTTCTTGCATCCAATGATCACCAGATGGTGTGGTACAGTATTAGGACTAGGACTGATAAAGTTCATTCAAAAGCAAGGGTCTTAGATTTTAGGAAAACTAACTTTGCCAAATGGGACAATACCTCAAGGAGTTGTTATTGGAATGGGAACATCTGGTGGATGTAGAAAAGTAATGGGCAAACCCAAAAAGGGATATTTTAAGGGCAACCAACCTTTTTGTTAGAAAGGTAAATAAATGAAAAGAAGTAGCTGAAAAGGTGAAGAAAAAGAGGGTGGCCTTCATAAAATACAAGAGATCACAGAGAAAGACATGCATCAATAACTGGAAAAAGAGAAGCTAGGAAAATAGTCAGGAAAGCAAAGATACAAAAAAGAAGAAGAAAAGTCAATACAATAAAATGAGGGGACAAGACATTTTTTCAGATATGTTCGTGAGAAGAGGAGGTATAAAAGTAGTAATGTCAGACTCAGGGGTGAAGGTGAGGAATATGTAGAAGCCGATGAGGATAAGGTGGAATTGCTTAACAAATATTTTTCTTCTGTGTTCAAGATGAAGGGCCAGGAGCAAGACTTCAGAAAACACCCACAAATAGGAAAAGAAGTGAAGAGGATCGTGAACAATTTTAGAAGACTGTTCGTGAGGAACTAGCTAAACTAAAAGTAGACAAAGCCATAGGTCCAGATGGGATACATCCGAGAGTATTGAAGGAACTTGGGGAAGTTTTAGTAGCTCCACTGTCTGACCTTTTCAATGCTTTAGAGTCGGGATAGGTCCCAGAAAACTGGAGAAAGGCACATATGATCCCTTTACACAAAAGCGGAAGTAAGAATGAGGTTGAAAACTACAGACTGATTACATAGAAACATAGAAATATGATGACAGAAAAAGACCACATGGCCTATCTAGTCTGTCCTTCCATATCAACAACTACAACAGTCCCCTTTTTACCTTTAGAGATCCTCTGTGTTTGTCCCATGCTTTTTTGAATTCAGTTACTGTCCTCATCTCTACCACCTCCACTGGGAGACTATTCCATGGATCCACTACTCTTTCCGTAAAGAAATATTTCTGCATATCACTCCTGAATCTATCTCCCTTCACCCTCATCCCATGTCCCCTCGTAGCAGAACTTGCTTTCAATTGAAAGAGGCTCTCTCCCTGAACATTTATGCCACGGAGGTATTTAAACATCTCAATCATATCACCTCTATCCCACCTTTCCTCTAAGGTGTACATATTAAGATCTTTCAGTCTGTCCTCATATGCTTTATAATGAAGACCACTAATCATTTTAGTAGCCACCCTCTGCACCGACTCCATCCTGTTCACATTCTTTTGAAGGTGTGGTCTCCAGAATTGCACACTATACTCCAAATGAGGTCGCACCAAAGACTTATAGAGAGGCATTATCACCTCCTTTTTTCTGCTAGCTATTCCTCTCCGTATGCACCCAAGCATCCTTTTAGCTTTTGCCGTCGCCTTTTCTACCTGTTTAGCTACTTTAAGATCATCAGACACAACCACGCCTAGGTCCCACTCTTCTTTAGTGGACAAAAGTACTTCACCCCCATACTATATTGCTCCCTTGGATTGCTGCAGCCCAAATGCATGACCTTACATTTTTTAACATTAAATCCCAGCAGCCAAATTCTAGACCATTCTTCAAGCTTAGCTAGATCCCTCCTCATGTTATCTACACCTTCCTGGGTGTCTACTCTATTGCAGATTTTGGTATCATCCGCAAAGAGGCATACCTTACCCTACAGCCCTTCTGCTATATCACTAACAAAGATGTTAAAAAGAATCGGACCAAGGACAGATCCCTGGGGCACACCACTGGTAACATTGTACTCTTTGTCGCCTCCCACCCAACCAATTTCTAACCCAAGCAGTAACTTTAGGGTCCATCCCTAGGGTGCTCAGTTTGTTTATAAGTCGCCTGTGAGGAACAGTGTCAAAGGCTTTACTGAAATCTAAGTACACCACATCTAGAGCTCTCCCTCGGTTCAACTCCCTGGTCACCCAGTCAAAGAAATCAATCAGATTTGTCTGACAAGACCTGCCTCTGGTGAATTCATGCTGCCTCGGGTCCTGTAATCTGCTGCACTCCAGAAACCTCACTATTTTCTCTTTCAGCAGCGTTTCCAATAATTTACTCACCACCGAAGTTTAACTAACCGGCCTGTAGTTTTCAACCAGATCCTTACTTCTGTTTTTGTGTAAAGGCACCACATGAGCCTCTCTCCAGTCCTTTGGCACCACTCCCGACTCCAACGAGGCATTGAAAAGGTCAGTCAGTGGAGTTGCTAGAACGTCCCCAAGTTCCCTCAGTATTCTAGGGTGTATCCCATCTGGTCCCATCGCTTTGTCTACTTTAGGTTGAGCTGGTTTCTCACAAACACAGTCTTCTGAAAATTGTTCAAGATGTCCCTCACTTCTGTTCCTATTTGTGGGTGTTTTCTGAGGTCCTGCTCCTGGTTCTTCATCTGTGAACACAGAACAAAATTATTTGTTAAGCAATTCCGCTTTATCCTTATCAGCTTCTACATATTCCTCCCCTGCACCCTTGAGTCTGACAATACCACTTTTGCCCTTCCTCTTCTCACTAATATATCTGAAAAATGTCTTATCCCCCCATTTTATTGCATTGGCTATTTCCTCCTCCTTTTGAATCTTTGCCTTCTTGACTACTTTGCTAGCTTCTCTAAGTTTTTCCAAATACAGATGCCTGTCTTCCTCTCTCTGTGATCTCTTGTATTTCATGAAGGTCTCCCTCTTTTTCTTCACTTTTTCAGCTATTTCTTTTGAAAACCATAGTGGTCTCCTTTTCCTTTTACCTTTATTTACCATTTTAACAAAAAGGTTGGTTGCCCTTAAAATATCCCCTTTCAGTTTTGCCCACTGTTTTTCTACATCTCCCAGCTGTTCCCATCCCACTAACGACTCCCTGAGGTATTGGCCCATCTTCGCAAAGTTTGTCTTCCTATAGTCTAAGATCCTCACCTTTGAATGGATTCTAACAGCCCTAGTCCTAATACTGAACCACACTGATCACTGGTTGCAAAATGATCTCCCACTACAACATCTGAAACACTTTCACCATTGGTAAGCTCCAAGTCCAGTATGGCCCCTTCACATGTGGGGTCTGTTACCAATTGCCTGAATAGTTCTCCCTGTAGAGAATCCAGGATCTCCTTACTTCTAGATGATATTGCAGCAGGAATGTGCCAATCAACATCTGGCATATTGAAATCTCCTATCAGTAGCACTTCCCCTTTCCTAGCAATGCTGCGTATGTCTTCAATTAACTCTCCGTCCACCTCTTCCTCTTGTGAGGGAGCTCTGTATATCACACCAATGCAAATAGATTTCTCTTTCCCTCTTTCTAGTTTAACCCACAATGCCTCCTCTCTCCCTTTTAAGCTCTGTAATTCCAAAGCTTTAATAGTAGTTTTTACATATAGTGCCACTCCTCCTCCCCTTCTTCCTACCCTGTCCTTTCTGAATAAAGTATAGCCAGGTATAGTTACATCCCAATCATGGTTTTCTGTGAACCATGTTTCTGCAACTGCCACTAAATCCAAGTCAGCCACTCCCACCAACGTTTCAACATCAGGGATCTTATTTCCCATGCTACGGGCATTTATACACACTGCTTTCCATATGTTACCCTTGTTACCCATTTCCATAAAGGTATTTAATGTATCACCTACCTGGGGGCTTTCACTTACCTGGGGGCTTTATTCACCCATCCCCAACAAATCTAGTTTAAAGCCCTCTTCAGTAGATTAGCCAGTCTACTACCGAAGATGCGTTGACCTTTCTTGGACAAATGGATGCAATCTCTGCTCTGCAACCCTTGGAACAGTATCCCATGGTCTAGGAAACCAAAACGCTCTCGATGACACCATCCACGCAGCCATGCATTCATCTCTAGGATGCGAGCCTCTCTGCCTTGGCCTTTACCCTCAACAGGGAGGATTAGTCTAACCTCTGTGGTAAGTAAATGAATGGAAACGTTCCTAAAACAAAGGATAGTGAAGTTTCTGGAGTCCAATGGATTGCAGGATCCAAGACAGCATGAGTTTACTAGAGGCAGGTCTTGTCAGACAAATCCAATTGATTTCTTTGACTGGGTGACCAGAGAGTTGGACCAAGGGAGAGCCCTAGATATGGTGTACTTAAATTTCACTAAAGCCTTTGACACCGCTCTGCACAGGCAACTTATAAATAAATTGAGCACCCTAGGGATGGACCCTAAAGTGACTGACTAGGTTAGAAATTGGTTTAGTCGGAGGTGACAAAGGGTACAGATAAATGGAGCTCACTCTGAGGAGAAGGATGTTACCAGTGGTGTGCCGCAGTGTTCTGTCATTGGTTCGACTCTTTTTAACATTTTTATTAATGATATTGTGGAAGGACTGTCAGTGAAGGTTTGCCTCTGTGCGGATGATACCAAAATCTGCAAGAAGAAGTAGATAGCATGAGGAGGGATCTACCTAAGCTTGAAGAATGTTGAGAATTTGGCAGCTGAGATTTAACACTAAAAAATGAGGGTCATGCATTTGGACTGCAAAAGTCCAAGGGAGCAGTGCAATATAAGGGGTGAAGTACTTCTGTCCATGAAAAAAAGAACAGGACCTGGGTGTGAATGTTTCTGACGTTTAGTTCAATTTAGTTTATTAAAGTTTGATATACCACCCTTTGGGAATAGCAAGGTGGTTTACAATAAAAATTAAACTAATTACAAAAAAATGTGGTTGAACATGTTGAAAAGGCGAAGGAGAAAGCCAGAAGGATGCTTGGGTGCATAGGGAGAGGAATGGCTAGCAGAAGAAATGAGATGATAGTGCCTCTGTATAGGTCTTTGGTGCGACCTCATTTGGAGTATTGTATGCAATGCTGGAGACCGCATCTTCAAAAGGATATAAAACAGGATGGACTTGGTGCAGAGGGTAGCTATCAAAATGGTCAGTGGTCTTCGTTATATACCATATGGAGACAGGCGTAAAGATTTCAATATGTATACTTTACAGGAAAGGCGAGATAATGCCAGTGTAATGGGCGGTATATCAAATTTCAAAATAAAGATAAAGATATGATAGAGATGTTTAAATATCTCCATGGTCTAAATGCACAAGAGGAGAGCCTCTTTCAATTGAAAGTAAGCTCTGCAACAAGGAGACATAGGATGAGGGTGAACATAACTTTTTTTTAATTTTATTTATTTGTGGATATTTTTATACTGCCCCTTCCAGAGATCAGGGGCGGTTTACATTGTAACAATTAAACTAGAACAATTACATGGAACAATATATACATAAGAACATAAGATATGCCATACTGGGTCAGACCAAGGTCCATCAAGTCCAGTATCCTGTTTCCAACAGTGGCCAATCCAGGTCACAAGTACCTGGCAGGTTCCCAAAGACCACAGTTTTCACAATGATTGTCCTCTGGTAAGCAAAAGATTTTCCAGGAATTTTTCCATACCTTTTTTAAACCCAGCTATGCTAATAGCTTTTACTACATCCTCCGGTAAAGAATTCCAGAGTTTGATTATGCGTTGAGTGAAAAAATATTTTCTCTTCTTAGTCGTAAATAGGTTACCCTGTAGCTTCATTGCATGACCCCTAGTCTTTTTATATTCCAATGACGTAAACAATCGATCTACGTTTACCCGTTCCACTGCATTCGTTAATTTATAGACCTCTATCATATCTCCCCTCAGCTGTCTCTTTTCCAGGTTGAAGAGCCCTAACATTTTAAGCCTTTCCTCATAGGGGTATCCTTTCCTCATAGAGGTATACTTCCATCCCCTTTACCATTTTATTTATTTAACAGGTTTATTTATACTGCTTTATTATTCCAGTCAAAGCAGTTTACATTGTAACTTGAACTTGGTAATGTACATTAAACAGGGACTTGATAACTTGGATTTTCTGAGGCAATGGAGGCTTAAGTGACTTGTCCAAGGCCACAGGGAGTGCTAGTAGGAATCAAATACTGGACTCTTGGTTCCCAAGCCAGTGCTCTAATCATTAGGCTACTCTTCCACCAAAATGGCTCTTTGGAGTGACTCTTCTCTGTACCTTTTCTAATTCTGATATATTCTTTTTAAGATATGGCAACCAGAGGACAGTAACTGAATTCAAAAAAGCATGGGACCAACACAGAGGATCTCTAAAGGTAAAAAGTGGACTGTTGTAGTTGTTGTTATGGAAGGACAGACTAGATAGGCCATGTGGTCTTTTTCTGTCATCATGTTTCTATGTTTCTATGTTTCAGATTTGCACACAATATTCAAGGTGCGGTCGCACCATGGAACGATACAGAGGCATTTTAATATCTTTTATTTTATTCTCCATTCCTTTCCTTATGATTCCTAGCGTTCTGGTTGCTTTCTTAGCTGCCGCTGCACACTCGGTGGAGGGTTTCAACGTATTATCCACAATGACGCCTAAATCTTTTTCCTGGGTGGTTGTTTCTAAGGTGGTCCCTTGCATCGTGTAATCAAAGTTTGGGTTGTTCTTTCCTAGGTGCATAACTTTGTACTTGTCCATATAAAATTTCATCTGCCATTTGGATGTCCAGTCTTTCAATTTATTAAGGTCCTCTTACAATTTTTCCACAGTCCTCTTGGGATTTAACAACTTTGAATAATTTTGTGTCATCTGCAGATTTGATCATCTCACTCATTATTCCCATTTCCAGGTCATTTATGAATATGTTAAAAAGCAGCGGACCCAGCACAGATCCCTGCAGTACTCTGCTATTTACTTTTCTCCATTGGGAAAATTGGCCATTTAGCCCTACCCTCTGTTCTCTATCTTTGAACCAGTTCCTGATCCACAATACTACACTTTCTCCTATCCCATGACTTTTTAATTTTACCAAGAGTCTCTGATGAGGGACCTTGTCAAAGGCTTTCTGAAAATCCAGATACACTATATCAACAGGCTCACCTTTGTCTACCTGTTTATTCACATCTTCAGAAAAATATAAAAGATTAGTACAACAAGACCTTCCTTGGCTAAAGTCATGTTGGCTTTCTCCCATTAAACCATGACTATCTACATGTTCAGTAATTTTGTTCTTTATAATGCATTCTACCATTTTGCCTGGTACTGATATCAGGTACACTGGTCTGTAGTTTCCCAGATCACCCCTGGAACCCTTTTTAAAAATTGACGTTGCATTGGCCATTCTCCAGTCTTCAGGTATTACAGGTGATTTTGGTGATAGTTCACAGATTACTAATGGTAGGTCTGCAATCTTGTATTTCAGTTCTTTCAACACCCTTGGATATATACCATCCGGTCCAGGTGATTTGCTACTCTTTAGTTTATCAAATAGTTGTAATACATCTTCCTGGTTTATCGTTATTTCTTTTGATTCTTCTGATTCATCAGCTTTAAATACCATTTCAGTCATGAATAGCTTCCTTACATCTTCTTCAGTAAAGACCAAAGCAAAGAATTCATTCAGTCTCTCCACTATAGCACTGTCCCCTCTTAGTGCCCCTTTTACCCCTCTAATAGTCCAACTGGCTTTCTCACAGATTTTTTGCTACGAATGTACTTGAAAAAGGTTTTATTACATGTATTTGCTTCCACAGCAAGCTTTTTTTAAAATTCTCTCTTTGCCTGCCTTATCAATGCCTTGCATCTAACTTGTCAGTGCTTATGTTGTTTCCAGTTTTTGTCATTTGACTCCTTTTTCCATTTCCTGAAAGATGCTTTTTTTGGCTACAACAGCCTCTCTGACCCCACCTTTAAACAATGCTGGCAGTTTTGGACTTCCTTCCACTTTTCTTACATAGTATTTTTAAACAATACCCATGCTTGATGTAAATCTTTAACCTTTGCAGCAGCTCCTTTTAGTTTTTTCTTAACTATTTTCTTCATTTTATCAGTTCTCCTTTTGAAAGTAAAAAAAGGTTGTACTGTGCATTTCCTTGCTGTCCTTCCTCCATTTATTAAATCAAACATGATCATGCTTTGATCACTACTGCCAAGTGGCCCCAAAACCCTTATCTCTTGCACCAGATCTTGTGTTCCACGAAGGACTGACTAGGTCCAAAATGGCTTCCCCTCTTGTCAGTTCATGAACCAGATACTCCAGGAAGTCATTTATTTCATCTAGAAACTTTATCTCCCTAGCATGTCTTGCCATGACACTGACCCAGTCAAAACCAGGGTTATTGAAATCACCCATTATTATTACTCTGTTGTAACCTTTGTTAGCTTCCCTGATTTCTTTGAGCATTTCATCTCCGTTTATTCATTCTGACCAAGCAGTTGGTAGTATACTTCCACTGCCATCGCTGTCCCCTTTTTACATGGAATTTCAATCCATAGAGATTCTGAAAATCTTTAATCCTGTGTGACTCAATGCCCTCTGTAACATAGGGGTATGTTTACTAAAGGGCATTAAGGTAACAGGCGTTAACGGCAGTGAAAAGGGGTGTTACATGTGAAAAAAGCTCTGGGCAGATAGGAAGCATTCCGATGTTAAGGTCGCAATGGGCCATTTAATGGGCATTAACAGGACATCGGGCTTTAAAGTGTCAAGCGTGCACCTTAACGTCCGAAAATGGATGTCACTTTATTGCTGGATAAGGGAGCCCCAGAAAAAGTCAATGTAAATGTGATGAATGGAAGGACAGGTGGGAGCTGAAGGACCTGACAGATCCATGGGCATCCGATGTGCCAGCCAGAAAGTGTGATGAGAATGTGGGAGGCAGCTGTAATAGAAACATAGAAACATGATGACAGAAAAAGACCACATGGCCTATCTAGTCTGTCCTTCCATATCAACAACTACAACAGTCCCCTTTTTACCTTTAGAGATCCTCTGTGTTTGTCCCATGCTTTTTTGAATTCAGTTACTGTCCTCATCTCTACCACCTCCACTGGGAGACTATTCCACGGATCCACTACCCTTTCCGTAAAGAAATATTTCCGCATATCACTCCTGAATATATCTCCCTTCACCCTCATCCCATGTCCCCTCGTAGCAGAACTTGCTTTCAATTGAAAGAGGCTCTCTCCCTGAACATTTATGCCATGGAGGTATTTAAACATCTCAATCATATCACCTCTATCCTGCCTTTCCTCTAAGGTGTTGTCCTGCCCCCGCCTAGGGCCGGTGACTCTAGAGCAAGGATGACCTCTACTTTGTCTTCAAGTGTCCTTTTTGACTAAGGTAGCAGCAAGGTACGCTGGGAGTTGTAGGCTAGGTTTACTATCAAACCAAGGTGTTGTGGCACAAGGGTCATTTGAACAGATAAATTTTTATTTGGGGTTTTCCCTTTCACACATAGATTCTTGGCTCAAAACATGACACGGATTACTTTCCAAAACAATAGGAATCAGGAGCAATTCAAAGTTAGAAAATAAGCATATAGCAAACTGTTTCTTCACAGCAAACATTCAGGAGAAAACAACTTTGCATTACCTTCATGCAAAGGTTGTCTAACGTAGGTCCAAGTGATCAATCTCACATAAAGAACAATCCATCTCACAGATATCAGTTGTATCAGGAGTGCTTTCTACGTCAACAATCATCTCCTCGCTGTAATCATTATAATTCTGCTTAGGGGAACTTCTAGACTGCAGGTCCCTGAGAACGTCTTGCAGCTGTTCAATAAAGTTGTCCCTCTGATTGGCAGTAACTTTCTCTAGTGCAGGAAACTGATTCTTATGTAAGCTCTTAGCAACAGCCTTTACATCTGTTTCAAAACACTAAGAATGTTTCTGACTGGAACTGTTTTCGCAGCAGTGCTCTCTCTGCTCTTATTAGCACTGTTCTTTAACTGCTGTACAATCTCATCAGCAAGTCTCTGGCTAGGAATTATGGCAGACGTACCTTTCTCACTCACAATGCCTTTTTTGTAATCAGAGCTTTCCTCCCTCGTATAGGTAAACACTTCTACCTTTTCTTCGGGCAGTTTCCACAGAGGTTTTGGCTTTGCTTCTAGTGCTCTCGAGGTAAAGGAAATGGACCCTCCAGAATCCTCCTTTGCTAGTTCTGGGTTCCAAAGTTTCCCTCTTTGCTGCTCTCCTCTTTGCCTTCCTTGCCTGCGTTGCTCTGTCTGCTGTCGTTGCTCGCCTCGTGGCTTCTGTGTGCTCTCTCTCTCTCCACCTCTCTTCCTGAACTCTAGCTCTGAAACAGGTTTAAAACGGCTTCCTTCAGCAGCCACACCCCTCTGGCTACTCAGGTGCAACTCATTAGAGTTCCACTCAGCTCCTACGTCACTGCTATAGCTGGGCTCAGTTCTAGTTAGAAGCTTTCGGTTTCTATGGGAACCTGACTTGTCCTTTGGCACCACTCCCGACTCAGTGTGTCAGTGTGTGGCATAGGATGGGGAGGATGTGTCCTCCAGCGGAGTGAGAAGTGGGATGATGTGTGCTTTGAAAGGAGGACGTGAAGATCAGGCATAGGAGAGGCATGCGTGAAGTGATCAAATGTGGAAAAGAGTACCTGTGTAGCCCATGGTGTAGCAGCCTGCACAAGAAGACATAACTACACACAGCTGACCGAGACGGATGGATGGGCTGAAGTAAGAACGGCGGCAAAGGAGAGGTTGGTATGGGCTGGCAGCACTGATGTGCCTTAGGTGTCATCCCCAACATATTTGTACTGTGTGGGAAAATGTGTGTCAGTGCCACATGAAAGGCTTTATACTAGACATGTGGGTCGCACACCTGTCCCAGCCACACAACCACCATACAACACCCCAGACAAAATGTGCTGATAACAACTGGACAGGTGTTATTCAAACTGGGCAAAAGGAGCACGTACGGACACGAGGTGATACCTGCAGGTGGCTATTCGAGGGGTAGGATGTGTCCACATGTACTGCAGAGATGTGATGGAGCCTAAGCTGTACAGTCACAGTCACAGTCACGATGCCATACATGACTCATGTCTCACATGTAGGTTACAGCTGTATGCATTTAACTGCCTGTTAATATACCACTGTATCAGTGCAGTCACATTATAGTACATCTTACTGACAAAGTGGTAATGTCTGATGATAAACAGGGACTGTATGGACCTGCAGTCAGCTGATTCATTAATGGGTTAAGTGACCTACTCAAGGTCACAAGGAGGTGGTGTCAGTCCATGAAGGTTGTGGCAGACATAAAATGTGACAGTAACACATTCTGAAATGTCACATAAGGAGTGGTAGTGGGTCTCAAGCCCTGGTATCCTGGCCTCCCAATCCATTGCCATGACCATTATGCCACTTCTCCAAGCAGGGGCCTGACATCTGCAGGTTAAACATGTCTAACCCCTGCAATGGGCTGCCACAGAGCCAATAAAGCCATGCTCTCAGAAGGGCATGATGGGGAATAGCATATGTGGTGACCCAAAGAGTGACCAGAATGCATAACAAAATAGAAGGATGAGTTTCTACAAGTCACAGCAGAGCCTGGACTGTTACAGACAGGGAAATGACTTGAGTAGCACACAGGCCCAAAATGAACACGTGGGAATCAAACCCTTGTGCCCTGCCTATGGAGACATTCCAGTAACCAGTAGGCTACACCTCCACACCACTCTATGCTGCAATGTCTGGATTCAAAGAGCCTACAGGTCGCTGCCTGAACTGTCTGCTGTGTGTGCCCTTGAGGCACTGCAGTCTGCAGCTGATCGCCAAATAGAGACTGCACTGATCCATCACATCAGCTCAGTACCATACCATGACAGTGTGTGCTACAAGCACATACCAGCTACAAACTGTGCTACTGCAGTTTCAGCGGTCACCCTGAGGGTGAGGATGGGCGACCAGCACCTGGTCCCCAGAATTTGCACTGCTAGAGATTCTTTCTGCTGGATTTGCTGCAAGTTCACATCACTGCCAGTGTGTTATGCTAGTCATCTGGTTTCCTACACAATTGTAGCATGCTGTTGGTGCCAGTCACATCTGGGCCCTGTGTCCTGCCCTTGTTGGACATGGACCCTCCTAGAACATGGCATTTCAGTTTCCAGTGTTGAACAGCTGATGCCATGGATGCCAACTGCAGTGGGGGCTTCTAGGCTTGTTTGGGGCTATTGCTACAGTCCTGCAGGTCCTACCATGACCACAGTGAGTAGGTCAGGAACAACTGCTGTCCCAACCATCTAGGACTAATAATCCATTACAGAAGACACAGTCAGACTGCACCTGCAGCCCACCACTGGGATGTTACAGCCATGCACATACCAACTGTGGCCGGTCAGCACACTATGAATGTGCACAGAGCAACCATGTGCACTCTGGCTTGGGATATATGGCATGGACACTCAGCATTTGGCTCAGTGATTGGTCTTCCAGGACAGAAATTGTACCCACATCATTAGAGTCAATCACTATATAGTACTATGTGGATACATAGCCGTGCCATGGTCACTGCTCAGATAAAGTGAGAGTGCCCTCTCAGCATGAGATGCTGTGTCCATCCAATCCATGCACGTGGCAGATGGGCACAATGAAGTCTCAGCCATTGACCCTACCTCTGATGCAGATACATCCTGGCCAATCTGCTCTGTTTCAGGCCATTCCCACAATCCACTGCTCTTCATCATGCACATTTGCAGACTAACACTGGAAACCAGTTTAGGCAATGCGAGGCACAGTGAAGTGCAGAAAGCCACAGAACAATGGAGAGACAGACACACTCACATTGCCGCACTGTGCTAAAGTGAGGATGGTTGGCATTCATGCCTGTCACTTTGGTCTCCATATCAGCTCAAGCATTGTTAATGTTTGCTCATTGTGCAGGTGCTATTAGCACGCTCTGACATTCACGCCCATTGTTAATGCTCGCTCAGTGTGCTGGTGCTTTCAGGCTGCCTTTCCATCCAGCTGTGGATAGTGGAGTCTGTCTGTGTAGCTGATGGGTGTCTGTACTCTTGCTGTCCAATTATTTCAGGGTTGCACATGCTGGTGCTGTACCTGCACTGTAGGATAAAGTTTACCCACAGGGACATGCAATATGCCTGGGTCTTGAACCTCTGACCATCTACCTACATAAACAGCTTTGTATGTTGAGCCACAGAGCTGTCATATGGCTTCAACACTCCTTGTGTAGAGCTGTGGTCATTGATGGGGTGAATGCAGGCCTGTGTAGGAGTCTTCCTATGTCTGATCCATGGGCCAAGTGATCCATATGGTTCCCTAGACCAGTGACATGGGTCAATGGTCAGAGTGGGTGACCTGTCACTCGCTCCATCCTTCCCTCCCTCCCATTGTAGACCAACCACTGGTTCAATGCTGCAGGTGGGCCTCACTGATGTTGCACCAGTGCGGCTGTGCATGCCCTGCCGCTCATGCCTCTCTCCACCGGAGATGTGGGCACGTGTCATGCTATGTCCGGCCTTGGTGGGGTGGGATCAGCATGTGCTCTACTGTCCCTGGCGCTGAAATGTTCCCCATCAGGCAGACCTTGGCAAATGTTGCAATGTGCAGGACACACAGGGTCAGGACATGGCTTTTGTCTGCTGCAGCTGGGGGATACTGTAACCGCTGCCAACATCCCCACACCATGCCGATATGCCAGCATGCTGCCAATGGGGGTGGTGTGCAGTCCAGGTCCATCCACCATGTGCCTTTGGTGGACACCTTGGAAGTCAGGGTAGGAGGGGAGGCAGAGGCACGCATTGATGGCCACACCATCCCTCCCAACCAGCCACTGCTGCTGGGACCCCATCCCCACCTGCTACAATATGTCTCAGAGGAGGCAAACATCCGCATAAGAACATAAGATATGCCATACTGGGTCAGACCAAGGTCCATCAAGCCCAGTATTCTGTTTCCAACAGTGGCCAATCTAGGTCATATGTACCTAGCAGTTTCCCCAAGAGACACAAGTTCCACAATGCTTGTACTGGGTCAAGCATTGATATCTTCGGTCACTTCTTAATAATGGTTTATGGACCTTTCCTCCAGGAACTTGTCCAAACCTTTTTTAAACCCAGCTACACTAACAGCCTTTACTACATCCTCTGGTAACAAATTCCAGAGTTTGATTACACGTTGAGTGAAAAAATATTTTCTTTTATTAGTCTTAAATAGTTTACCCTGTAGCTTCATTGCATGTCCCCTAGTCTTTCTATATTCTGATAAGGTAAACAATCGATCTACGTTTACCCGTTCCACTCCGTTCATTAATTTATAGACTTCTATCATATCTCCCCTCAGCCGTCTCTTTTCCAGGTTAAAGAGCCCTAACCTTTTTAGCCTTTCTTCATAGGAGTATCCTTCCATCCCCTTTACCATTTTGGTGGCTCTTCTCTGTACCTTTTCTAAAATCGCTATATCCTTTTTAAGATACGGCGACCAGAATTGCACACAATATTCAAGGTGCGGTCTCACCATGGAACGATATAGAGGCATTATAATATCTTTTGTTTTATTTTCCATTCCTTTCCTTATCAAACCTAGCATTCTATTTGCTCTCTTGGCCGCCGCTGCACACTGGGCCTAGGGTTTTAACATGGTATCCACAATGACGCCTAAATCTTTTTCCTGGGTGGTGGTTCCTAATGTGGAACCTTGCATCGTGTAACCATAGTTTGGGTTGTTCTTCCCTAGGTGCATATCCTTGCACTTGTCCACATTAAATTTCATCTGCCATTTTGATGCCCATTCTTCCAATTTATCAAGATCCTCTTGCAATTTCTCACAATCCTCTTCGGTTTTAACAACTTTAAATAGTTTTGTGTCATCTGCAAATTTGATAACCTCACTTGTTATTCCACTTTCCAGGTCATTTATGAATATGTCAAAAAGCAGCGGACCCAGCACAGATCCCTGGGGTACACCACTATTCACCTTTCTCCATTGGGAAAATTGGCCATTTAGCCCTACCCTCTGCTTTCTATGTTTTAACCAGTTCCTGATCCACAATAGTACATTGCCTCCTATCCCATGACTCTTTAGTTTTGCCAAAAGTCTCTGATGAAGGACCTTGTCAAAGGCTTTCTGAAAGTCCAGATACACAATATCAACCGACTCACCTTTGTCCACCTGTTTATTCACTCCTTCAAAAAAACATAACAGATTAGTAAGACAAGATCTTCCTTGTCTAAAGCCATGTTGGCTGTCTCCCATTAGGTTATGACTATCTACATGCTGAGTAATTTTATTCTTTATGATGGTTTCTACCATTTTTCCCGGTACTGATGTCAGGCTCACTGGTCGGTAGTTTCCCGGATCACCCCTGGAACCCTTTTTAAAAATTGGTGTTACATTGGCGATCCTCCAATCTTCAGGTATTAGAGATGATTTTAATGATAGTTCACAGATTACTGATAGCAGTTCTGCAATCTCATATTTCAGTTCTTTCAACACCCTTGGATGTATACCATCTAGCCCAGGTGATTTGCTTCTCTTCAGTTTATCTAATAGTTGTAAGACATCTTCCCGATGTATCGATATTTCCTTCAATTCTTCCGCACCTTTAAATACCACTTCAGTCATGCATTCCTACATCTTCCTCAGTAAAGACCGAAGCAAAGAATTCATTCAGTCTCTCCGCTATCGCCTTGTCGCCTCTTAGTGCTCCTTTAACCCCTTTATCATCTAATGGACCAACTGACTCTCTCACAGGTTTTTTGCTACGAATGTACTTGAAAAGGTCTTTATTTCGTGTTTTTGCTTCCGCAGCAAGCTTCTTCTCAAATTCTCTCTTTGCCTGCCTTATCAATGCCTTGCATTTGACTTGCCAGTGCCAGTGCTTGTGCTGTTTCCAGGTTTCCTCGTTTGGCTCTTTTTTCCATTTCCTGAAAGATGCTTTTTTGGCAACAACAGCCTCTCTGACCTCACCTTTAAACCATGCTGGCAGTTTTTTGGACTTCCTTCCACTTTTCTTAAAGCGTGGAATACAGCTGGTCTGGGCTTCCAAGATAGTATTTTTCAACAACACCCAAGCTTGATGTACGTCTTTAACCTTCGCAACTGCTCCTTTTAGTTTTTTCTTAACTGTTTTCCTCATTTTATCATAGTCTCCCTTTCGAAAGTTAAAAGGTAGTACTGTGGATTTCCTTACTATCCCTCCTCCACTAATTAAATCAAAGGCGATCATGCTATGATCACTATTGCCAAGTGGCCCCAACACCCTTATCTCTTGCACTAGATCTGGTGTTCCACTAAGGACTAGGTCAAATATGGCTTCCCCTCTGGTCAGTTCATGAACCAGCTGCTCCAAGAAGCAGTCATTTATTTCATCTAGGAACTTTATCTTCCTAGCATGTCCTGACGTGACACTGACCCAGTCAATACCGGGGTAATTGAAATCACCCATTATTATTACTGCGCTGTAACTTTTATTAGCTTCCTTGATTTCTTTGAGCATTTCATCATCCATTTGGTCATTCTGGCCAGGTGCTCGATAGTACACCCCCACTGCCATCGCAGCTGTGGTATTTCCCCAGTTGCTTGCATTTTGCAGCTCCTTGTGGCACTATAGCTGCTGCATTATCAGCCTCTTCCTCTGGAGCTGGCTTCAGCAACAGTGGGGGGTGTGGGGGCAGGGATTTCTGCCTAGAATGTCAGGAACCCTTGGACTGCCCTATGTGGCACATCACCTTTCTGCAGCAGCAGCATGTCTGTGTGCCGCCACTGTCACTTTGGGATCAAGATGGATACCACCTGGGCAGCCACCTGCTCTGCTTTGTGCACCATCAACCCCCACTGCCTGACCCACATACCGCCCCCTTTGCCCCATTTGCACTATCAACATCGTGCCCTTTCATACTTGGGCACTATGCTGTTGCTGCTAATGGAGCACTATTATCACTGTCTGGGGCTCCCCTGTGTGTGGATCACATTGCAGACAGTTAAATAGGCTCTCTCCCCTCAAAATACTCCCTTTCCGTGAGGCTTTACTTGGTATTAGGGTTCCCAGCATTAAAGGGCTTTTACACATGTTGCACAACAGGCATTAAGGGAGCACCCGCTATTAATGCCCACTCTCCACTCTGTTAATGCCCACTGTCCACCTACTGTACCCTTAACGCTGCAGGAGTCTTTAACGCCCATTAATGAGGCTTTTTCGCAGTGTTAAGAGCACAAGGATGCCGATAACAGGAGTTAATGGCATACTTACTGCCTTAACGCCCTTTAGTAAACATAACCCATAGAGCGCAACCCTTCCACCAATTTGATCAGCTCTATCATTACGATATAGTTTGTACCCAGGTATCACAGTGTCCCACTGGTTGTCCTCCTTCCACCATGTCTCTGAGATACCAATCATATCTAACCTCTCATTTAGTACTATATAGTCTAACTCTCCCATCTTATTATTTAGACTTCTAGCATTTGCATACAAGGATTTTAGAGACTGTATTTTATTCATATTAATCTGGTTATCGGTAGAAAGGGGTGATTTGGAATCTTTAAGCTCTGACTGCTCTGTACTTAAGCCAAACACAAGGAGCACGGCTGACAAGAATGCAATGGTTACAGTTCTGCTTTTATTGAGACGAGACCCCAATATGTTTCGGCAAACACCTTCCTCAGGAGGTAAAAGCCTAAAAAAAAAAAAAAAAAGGACACATGTAATTAATAAAATAATAGAAATAATAAATATAACAAATAAAACTAACCTTAATCATAAAACATAAAAACTATAATCGTGAAGTAAAAATAATAATCATAATAGTAATAATAATAATAATAATAAACATTAACATATACATATTAAAAGTAGGGCTGCCTAATAAAACCTTTAAAAGCGCATTTAGAAAAAGCACAGTAGATAATGACAACTGAATAAATAATTTCACTTCTAATGAGTCTGATCAGGAGACAAAACAGAAAATAAGAGGGAATGAGGAAGACAAATTCTATTCCTGCCCCTTATGGGTTAACTGGTTAGAAAACGATAAACAAATGAACTCACTCGTGGTAGCTATTGCAAATTCGTCAAGGCATTTCATAACACTGAAATACTTCTGTAAACATAAGAACCTGTAACTGAGAATGAAGTATTGACAAACAGGTGAAAATGCCTATTCTTAAGGTGAAATAATCTGATTCTAAAGAATTTTTGGAAAAACAGCTATGCAAAGCTTGTAGCAATGGCTGTAACTAACTGGGAGACTTTAAAACCTTTGGATGCTCGGGGCTGTTTATGGAACGTCATGGTCTTTTGTAAAGGGGGGAAAGTTAAAAAGAATCGTCTATGTGAAATAATTGACGATAGATGTTCCTAGATGAGAAAATCTGTGTAGTTTATTAAGAGCCCACATTATAAACACCATAAACCCAATATGGGTGCAATAAGCAAGGAGTCATATAATAGTATAACAGGGGAACAAAGAATGAAAATGGGACTTACCTTATCCAATAGGTACCAGCATAGGATTGTAAAGAGCAGCACTTAGCAATGTTTCAATTTTAAAGTGGGGAGGGGGTTTTGCGCCTCTGAAAGGTCAAGGTTCACCTTGGCTGCTAGTATGGATTTAAGGAGGAACCTACAGATATTGAAGAGCCATCGTGTTTACTATCTGTCCAGTTTTTATAGTGACATCGCTAATTCAAGGATGTCTATTCTGTGTTATGCTTTTAAACATATCGGGATTCACTCTATTATGTTAATTTTTCTGTGCCTAATGCCTTATATCAGTGGCTCCCAACCCTGTCTTCAGGTACCCCCAGGCCAGTCAGGTTTTCAGGATATCCACAATGAATATGCATGAGCTAGATCTGCGTGCACTGCTTCCATTGTATGAAGCTCTATCACATGCATAGTCATTGTGGATACCCTGAAAACCTGATTTGCCTGGGGGTACCCGAGGATAGGGTTGGGAACTACTGCCTTATATAAACTAATTCGGGGCCCTGTGAGTCTAGCTTTTAGGTTGGAATATAACCAGTTTTTTGGTGATCCTATGTGGAATACCACAGCGATTGAAGGCTCACACCTAACTGTGAAGCATTATGTCCTTTCGGAATGACAGACACTGAGCAAAGGGCTTAAAAGAGATTTCTTTGTAAAAGACGTGCTTATAAGCAAAAACATAGATAATATAAAATAGTTGAATGAATGGTCAAGGTGCATGTTGGAAAGCCAAAGAGTGGAAAGAGCACTAACTCAGTCAAACCAAAAGTGTAAAGAGAAGTTGGAGTACCACCAGCCACATTCGTGATGGAATTGAATAAACTGGAGACCTGCTAGTGTCATGTTATGAGTTTAAAGATTAAAGGTTCTTGCCTAACTGTTAAACATTGTGTCCCTTCAGAATTACAGACACCGGACAAAGGGTTTAAAGGAGATTTTTTTTTCTCCTTAAAAACATATTTAGTAGCAAAAATAGATAAGTTAATCTGTTATCCTGCCCCACATACCCATCCACAGAGTACTACTGTGGATCAAGAACTGGTTAAAAGATAGAAAGCAAAGGGTTGGGCTAAATGACCAATTTTCTCAATGGAGAAAGGTGAACAGTGGTGTACCCCAGGGATCTGTGCTGGGTCTGCTGCTTTTTGACATATTCATAAATGACCTGAAAAGTGGAATAACGAGTGAGGTTATCAAATTTGCAGATGACACAAAACTATTTAAAGTTTTTAAAACCCAAGAGGATTGTGGAAAATTGCAAGAGGATCTTGATAAATTGGGAGACTGGGCATCAAAATGGCAGATGAAATTTAATGTGGACAAGTGCAAAGTTATGCACCTAGGGAAGAACAACCCAAACTATGGTTACACGATGCAGGGTTCCACATTAGGAACCACCACCCAGGAAAAAGATTTAGGCTTCATTGTGGATAGCATGTTAAAACCCTTGGCCCAGTGTGCAGCGGCAGCCAAGAGAGCAAATAGAATGCTAGGTATGATAAGGAAAGGAATGGAAAATAAAACAAAAGATATTATAATGCCTCTATACCGTTCCATGGTGAGACCGCACCTTGAATATTGTGTACAATTCTGGTCGCCGTATCTTAAAAAGGATATAGCGTTATTAGAAAGGGTTCAGAGAACAGCCACCAAAATGGTAAAGGGGATGGAAGGATACTCCTATGAAGAAAGGCTAAAAAGGTTAGGGCTCTTTAACCTGGAAAAGAGACGGCTGAGGGGAGATATGATAGAAGTCTATAAATTAATGAACGGAGTGGAACGGGTAAACGTAGATCGATTGTTTACGTTATCAGAATATAGAAAGACTAGGGAACATGCAATGAAGCTACAGGGTAAACTATTTAAGATTAATAAAAGAAAATATTTCTTCACTCAACCTGCAATCAAACTCTGGAATTTGTTACCGGAGGATGTAGTAAAGGCTGTTAGTGTAGCTGGGTTTAAAAAAGGTTTGGACAAGTTCCTGGAGGAAAGGTCCATAAACCATTATTAAGAAGGGACCCAGGCTATCAATGCTTGACCCAGTACAAGCATTGCGGAACCTGTGTCTTTTGGGGAAACTGCTAGGTACTGTCATGATGTGGGTATCAATAAAGATGAGAACTTGAAAAGAAACCCTGTTTCTTTTAGGAATCTAGATGTGCAGTTACCTCCAGGCACAGCTAGAGGGAGCAGGAATGACCATACAGGAGCTAATGAGCCTAAGAGGGCTAATGATTTGCACCTGGGAATGACCCCGGAAGTCTTGAAGGAAAGATTCCTTTATAAGCCAGAGCTGAATACCAGCAAGGCAGAGGAGCAAGAAGAGAAGGCAGAGGAGCAAGCAGAGAAAGGAGCAGAGATGGACCTGAGAAGGAACAGAGACAGAGGAACATCTTCACAAGGAGGAACAGCTCTATTAAGAGGATCAGCTCCAAGAGAAGGAGTAAGTGAAAGAATCCTATGTGAGCAAGCCCAAAGGAACAGAGTTCACAAGGGTGAAGTTCAGAAGGGCCAGGCTAAGCGTGCTGCTGTTTAAGGGAAGTTTGTTAGAGCCAGCTCTGAAGTTAGAGTATGTGCCACGCCCTGTTCTCACAGCGTTCCTGACTCAAGAGCAGAGAGACAGAAGCAAAGAACCAGAGAGAATGGTTTAGAGAAAAGCTTGCAATCTCTGAGAAATGCTAACCAAGTGTTAACAGGCAAGAAAGGAAAAGCACTTTGTGAAAAGGCTGAGTTCTTACCAAAGGAGAAAAGGGAATCCACGTCAGGTTTTACAAGGCTGCCAGAAAGCAGAGCGTTGCCTAAAGCTTACAGGCAGAGAACCTGTTACAGGAGGAAAGTTTCTGAAAGGGAAAACTCCGCGGATTCAAATGAGCCAGACTCCAGGTATGAAAGATTTATTAATGATATAAAATGCTTGAGTCCTAAAGGCCCTGTTGAAACACGTGCTCACTCTGTAAAGAAGGAGAAGCCAGATTGGTTTCATAAAAACCCTAAAGCACTTAGAACACAGTGGTACTGGAGACAAGACCCTAGAGACATTGCACACAGACCTGTGTCAGACAGGGACAGTGATTATTCCCCTGATGAAGAATCCATGGAGATAGAATGCATAAATACTGTTCCCATGTCTCAACCTGAACAGATGGAATGTGAGTTGTGCATAGCCTCGTGCCAGGAGTCTGTAGCCACCGTGTAACCTAGAAGAAGTTTGTAGAATTCCTATGCTATTGGAATGAGCTGAATTCATTTAATCAAGCCTTGCATTAATTGTGAAGTTTAACAATTAAGCATATGATTTGAATGCTGGTACCTTTTGAAACAAAGGACTTTCTGTTGATTCTGAATGTCTTATTTTGAACCCTTGCACTGACGAGGAATAAAAGCCTTAATTTCTCTACACTTGGTTTCGTTAATGAGTGCTCTTAGGAAGCTGGAATAAGTAAAAACATCTTTACTACGTCAGATGAACCTTACATTCTCTTTGGCTACCTAAAATAATCTTTGCTGTGGAGCAGCCCCATATTTCTAATGGCGTAGACGGGGCTCCCCACGACAGTACGTATGACCTAGATTGGCCACTGTTGGAAACAGGATACTGGGCTTGATGGACCTTGGTCTGACCCAGTATGGCATATCTTATGTTCTTATGTTCCCCCTCCCCCACTGTTAGTGTTCTTTGTAAACAGTGAGGTTTAATGTAAACTGCTTTGATTGAAGGATAAGGTAGTATAAGAAAACTAGTAAAATAAAAATATACTTAATTGAAAATAAATAAATGAATGGTCAAGGCGCATGTTAGAAAGCCAAAGAGTGGAAAGAGCCATATTTTAATCAGCCATTTGAGCGGTAATGTAGTAAACACAAAAGTGTAAAAGAAAAGCTTGATCACCACTGGCAGCAATCATGATTGAATTTAATGAACTGTGGAGGCTCGCTAGTGCCACGTTATGAATTTAAAAACAAACATCTAGTTATGAATAGGCTAAAAACTAATGTTAAAAAATATAAATAAAAATAAATAAAGGGAGATAAAATATGTGGTCACTGGATAGGTTAATATTGAAAAATCATACATAATAACATAAAATTGATGTTAAAATTGTAGTAAGATGAGACACAACATTACATAAAAAGTTAAAAAACAGGAAGGATGTTACCAGAAGCATGTGTGGCAAGTAAAACAGGAAATAAAAATTAAAAAATCGTAAACTCAGGATTGCATAAATTAAAAAAGAATGATAATGAAAACTAATAGTGAAATGGGTTAAAATGAGTAAAAACATACAGCCGTTGGCTGAACTTTAAGTACTGTGGTGATGAGAGTGACCAGGAAAGAATGGAAATAGAAGAAAATGGTACTTGTGCCTTTAAAACTACTGACAGCCAAGCTTTGCACAGAGGGAGAAAAACTACTTTGAAAAAAAGTCAAGCCAAGCCACGCCCTAGCTCTGACGAGGAGGCAGGCCTGCTTACTGATTATGAGCACACGTGCAAAGAGAAAGGTGTGGCAGGAAAGAAACAGGTTTTTAACCCGTCTCCAAACAGAGCACAAGGGAGAAGAAGAGAGAGAGCACACGGAGCTTACAGAGTTCCCAGAGGAGTTCTCAGCATGCACGAAGGAGTTCCCAGGAGTAAGAGAGTTCCCAGGGGGAAGAAAGTTCCCAGGAGGAAGGAGCTCAGAGAGTTAGGAGAGCTGAGAGCCACGAGGAGGCTGACTTCCAGTTGCTGAAGCCTGAAAGCAGAAAAGGAAGCACTACATATCTGAGAAAAACTCCCAGACCTAAAGCCAGCAGACGGTTAGTTGGAAAGGCTACAAACCAGCTGGAACAGGTGCCTCTGTCCAATATCCAGGACTCCATGCTGAAAGGTCCAACTGCTAGAAGGTGGGTGGATACGTTCCTTTGGGGAAAGAACCATAACCCAGCCACAAGCAGGGCAGTAAATGTGGACACAGTAGAGACTTTAAAGCAAGTATTAGAGGGAGGGAAAGCTCACTCCTCAAATGTAAATGTTCATGACCAGAAACAGAAGTTATGGAATGTGTTTTATGAATTCCTACAAGCCAGAAAGTTTGAAGAAGCTGTTGAGTCCAGAGATAAGCCAGCCATAGTACCAGAACCCATGCAGATTGATTGCTGTGAGTCACAATCCATTCCAGAGGACTCTCTAATGGATTGCTCTCTTTGCTTTAAAGAAGCTTGAAAAACCTGTAAGCAGGGTTAAAAAGAAGGTTTTGAAAAAGAAGAAAATTACCTTTGCTGAAATTGCTTATAAGGCTGTGCTGTGTTTTGCTTTATTGAAGATAACAGTTTTTGTTAAAGAGACTTGTGCTCAGTTTACCTTCAGTTCCAGTTTCCTTACTTTACTCTTGTGTTATTGGAGAAGTATCCATTGTGTTTGTGTGCCTGAACTTTAATGCGTTTGGAAATCCACAAAATAAATATTCTTGTTTGCCTTAACCAACGGTTGCACAACTACAGTTTGTCTCTGAAAGTGAATTATCAACTACAAGTCCCAGGGTGCTTTGCTGGCGACAAAGAATAAAGTTGCATTTAAGGACAGACAAAAGGCAGCCCATAGCTGTAAGCCTTAGGCCCAGGCTAGGGTCCCACAGTACTCATAAAATACCAGTCTTGAAGATGTCTGTGAAAATACACAAAAAAAATTACAAGAATAAGACAAAGGAGAGAAAGGTCTGAGAGATGAACAAACATAAAAACATAGAACCAAAATGGTTATAGATGGCTTG
This sequence comes from Ichthyophis bannanicus, assembly GCA_033557465.1. Lineage (NCBI taxonomy): Eukaryota > Metazoa > Chordata > Amphibia > Gymnophiona > Ichthyophiidae > Ichthyophis > Ichthyophis bannanicus. Next base: position 260,812,339 of record CM066044.1, read on the forward strand.
AGTGAAATAAGAGGATTAAAAATGGTAAGATTAAAAAACGGTAATATGAAAGTGGGGGTGGGGGGAGGAAGGGGAGGTGGGGTTGGGTGTGTGTCTGTGGAAGTTAAAAACAAAAATAAGAATAGAAAAAAAATAAGAATAATAAAAATAAAAATAGGAATAAGAGTGACAGAGAACTGGATTACCATGGGCTATGCATTTAACTAATTCTGGTGAGCTGTGGAGGCCAATGGAGGTTAGAATAATACCAGTCTTTAAAAAATGGCAAAAAATAGCATAAATATTTGTGATACAACACAAAGAGCCGATATTAAAAAAGATGTCACCAATAAATAAATTCAATAAATATTTAAAAGAATGACCATAAATTGTCATTAAACGTTCTTAAAATATGGTCATAAAAGCTAAATTAAGAGAATTTGTCGCAAAATTGGATTGATGGGACGCGGAATGAGGCAATCTTCCAAACTTGAAAGTGCAAGCGTGCCAAATATGGCCACGGAATTACACGAATAGCAAACCATTAAATAGTGAGCCGTTGCTATACTCGTGGTAAGTATAAAACAAAGAAAGACTGCTCCAAACAAATCAAAGAAAAACAGATAGGTCCACTTCATGGTTCAAGCCATGGGGTGTGAGGGTTTTCAACTCAAAGATGTATCTCTGTCCTAATCGTAAAGTTTACCATTGATATCATCCCTCTCCACTGGGGTTGCATCGCTCTTTGGACCCAAAACTTAAGATCTGAGAGTTTGTGTTTTTTTTCTTCCCAGTGAGCGACTAATGTTTATCAGGTATTCTCCTTCTGATGCAGTTCTTGCGTTCAAGATGCCCCTCGCTTCTCTTCCTGTTTGTGGGTGTTTTCTGAGGTCCTGCCCCTGGTTCTTTATCTGTGAAAACAAAACAGAAATATTTGTTAAGCAATTCCGCTTTATCCTCATCAGATATAGATGCTTGTCTTCCTCTCTCTGTGATCTCTTGTATTTCATGAAGGCCTCCCTCTTTTTCTTCACCTTTTTAGCTACTTCTTTCGAAAACCATAGCGGTCTCCTTTTCCTTTTACCTTTATTTACCATTTTAACAAAAAGGTTGGTTGCCCTTAAAATATCCCTTTTCAGTTTTGCCCACTGTTTTTCTACATCCCCCAGCTGTTCCCATCACACTAATGACTCCTAGAGGTATTGGCCCTTTTTGGCAAAGTTAGTATCCTAAAATCTAAGACCCTTGTTTTTGAATAGACTTTCAGACCTAGTCCTAATACTGTGAACCACACCACCACATAGATTAACCAGGCCTTTGACATGCCCCCTCCAAACTTCCATGGACAAAGGATATCCATGTGTAAATAGAACTATTTACACGGGGATGTGATTTACACATGTACTGTATATGTCTGATTATAAATTGTGAATATTGATTCTAAAATAATCCCCTTAATTTCTCTTGGGTGTTTTTTTGCCTTTCATTGATTTCTTTATAGAGTTCCCATAGACTACACCCTATCTACAATCTCTCTGCCTTCCAGTGCTCTGTCCCCGGTGTCCTGCAACTGACTGAAACCTACCCATTGAAAGGCAGCTTGTCTGTACAGGGCTGTGTACACTGTGAGGGTACTTAATAAAACTTTATTACTGAAAGCCCTCAGAAACAGTTAACACCACAGATTCAGTAGCTCAGACATTCCAGGGCCTATTACTTAGCTAACGACCTTGAGAGACTCTACTGAAAAACTATGCTGAACTTTCACATAACAGAGAAACTAGGTTTGTTTATAATACAGAAAGTGCAGGGAAGAACTTTCTCTTCAGTCTTGAAACATACATGTGAAAACTGCTTGTGTTAGAATTATTGTTTAAGAAGTTATGTCTGGGAATACATGTAAGTCTCCTCCTGATGACCTATGCTAATAAGATCTGACCTATGACATAGAGATGCACATTATGAATATACATAATGTTTGATGTAGAATAATAAGGTGGAAATTATGCTGTGAGATGGGATTTTGACCAATAAAAACAGTGACCAAAGTAGGTGGGGTCAGATAGAGAAGGTGCAAGCTTTACTCTCTCTCCCAAAGCTTTGGTTTTGTGTGAATTGTGTTATTAATGGTTATTGCTTCCTTCTCATTGCTCTGAGTGTGGAAATCCGTTACCCAAGAGCCCAGGTGCTGTTATGGGTGAGGGGAGGTGCAGAGGGCACTTTCAGTTGGTGCTGTGCCGGATATACGGGCCTCTGCATTTCAAGGCAAGGGATACAGAAAGTGTCAGAAGATTTGTAAGTATTACCAGCCGATGGGTAATCTGTTAAGTAAACAGGCTCAGTCTCAGATGTGTGAATGGCATGACAGAGCTAGGGCTTTCGCGTATATGAACGGTAGCTCTTCTTATTGTATGCTTCTATTGTATGTATGAGAAGCATGGTGATGTAGCCATCGATTCTGTAGCACATTGGGATTCAGTGACTAGAGGTAATGAGAATTTGCAGTTTCCCCTGGAGGGAATTTTCTCCGTAGATGAGCTTCGTTACCTGAGATATGAGTTGGCGGTTAATGGCAAACCGTGCAATAGTCATGAATGGATTGTGCTCACATGGTGGGAACGGATGGCACATGAGAAAAAACATAGGAATGAAGTTCAAGATTTGAAACAAAAGTTGTTTGTGTTAGTGACAAAAGCTAATAAGTTGTGTGAGAGGGGGGTGGATGGGGAGAGTGAGGATGGGTTCCCAGCTGTTGTTCCTCCAACATATGAAGCAGACGTGACCACGCTGGCAATTTCAACCAGACCGCTCCCGGCTCTTTCTCCTCCCCTTCCTCCTCCTGCTTCGGAATCTCAAGAGACACCAGCTGAGCGGCTGCAGGTCACTCGTGCAGCAGAACTAAGGGAAGACATACTTAAAATGAAACAGAAGTTAGGGGAAGAGGAATTGTGTAATTTGGATATTTGTAATATCTCCCAGCTCCAAGAATTGAGAGCACGTGTGGACAGAGAAATAGAGAGTGTTGTACAAGTAATAGAGACCTTACGAGTGGCAATAGGTCATAGTGTTACTATTATAAAATAATTATGAAACTTACAAAGAGGAGCATGACAGATTATATCATGCTCTAGGATCTATTCAGGAAGCTATGTACCAGCAAAATAAATTACTTCTAACACAGCTAATTTTATTTATTTATTTATTTATTTATTTAGCACACATTTATATACCGCTCTTTCCCAAGTATCAAGTGCGGTTTACAATGAACAGAGAAAGTTGAAGGTACATGAGTAATCATGTCCTAGTCATTTACAGGGAACAGGTTTACATATAACAGTATAAATAAGCATGCAAACATTGTTTACATCCTGAGATATAGTGAGGATGTAATGAAAACTTTTTACATATTTACATTAGTTTTATACAGTTTGAATTACGTGAAAGCAACATTGTAATAACAGTTTTTACATTTTTTTTTTTTTTTTTATTATCAGATAGTGTGTGTCTAGTAGTTTATTAACCTGTATCTCTTTGTTTGGTTTGGTTAACCAGAGGTGTGTAATGTGAGGTAAATAGGTGCGTTTTTAGTTTTTTTCTAAATTCTTTAATTTCGGTCAGGAGGCGAACGTTGTCTGGTAGGTTATTCCAGAGAGTCGGTGCACAGTGAGAGAAGGCCCTATTATTGGTTAGTTTTCTAGCTTTTTTAAAGTCTTTAGGTAATGATATTGTGTTTGTATTTCCACTGCTTTGAGATCGCTTATTTGGTTCCATGTTGATTAGGTTGTTAAGCGCGGATGGTGCAAGTTTGTTTATCATTTTGAAGGTGGTAACTAGTATTTTGTATTGTATTCTATTATGAATTGGTAGCCAATGGAGTTTAGCAAGTATTGGTGTAATGTGTTCTTTTGAACTTACATTCATTATGATTCTTGCCGCAAGGTGCAAGGTCTTTCAGGTGCAAGGTCTTTCAGGTGCAAGGTCTTTCAGCTCCCGACTCTCAGCTAAAGCTCTCCCCTTACCTGGGGATCGAGCCGACGAGACCAGGAGGAGCCTGCAGCGTGGGAAGGCCCAATCCGGGCTCAGCAAAGCAGTCAATACCTTCGCGCCATCGGGCGCGCCCGCGCCTGGCGGGCCCGCGCCTGAGGGCCTCGCCAGAGGGCCCTTTGGCGTGGCCCTTAGGCGGGGACCGATAGAAGGGGCATCAAAAAATCAGCGGCACAAGCAAACAGCTCCAATCAGCAACAATCCTGCCACAAATAACAACGAGGGATTTTCACCGGCTGCAAATCTCACATGACTACATGCAGGTTGAGCCCCTTTAAAGTTGAGCTCACTCATACCTTACACGAAGGACTTCCTTATCACACCTCTGCCTACACAGAGTCACACAGCCGCACTACCCAATCGGGACTGCATCTCAGTCGTAATAGAGAGACAAAGGACCGTCAAATCGCAGCAAGTATAATTCAACCCAAGCAAAAACTTCTACTTTTCTGGTGTAATATTGCGAATTCTCTAAAATTTCATAACAAAATCTCCGGTTAATATATTCATTATCTCATCTGTAACTGCATCGAAACTGAAAACTTAACCTATAATATTAATTCTGTAAATGTACCTACAATTAGCGCTGCTAGTAATATAGTACTGTTGTCAGTATTTCAAGCTTTAGCTGAAAATAACATTGCTAGTAATATAGTACTGTTATCAGTATTTCAAGCTTTAGCTGAAAATAACATTGCTAGTAATATAGTACTGTTGTCAGTATCTCAAGCTTTAGCACATTGCTAGTAATATAGTACTGTTGTCAGTATTTCAAACTATAACTGCATATAACATTGATAGTATTATAGTACTGTTGTCAGTATCTCAAGCTTTAGCACATTGCTAGTAATATAGTACTGTTGTCAGTATTTCAAGCTATAACTGCATATAACATTGCTAGTAATATAGTACCCTTGTCAGTAGGCCAAAACTGCACTTATACTCACTTTAAGCCGAGCCAACAAACTGAAAATGCTTCACCCTAACAACATGCTTATAAGAGTATCATACTCCTGTATATTATTAACAATAATAATAATCGACCTATCCCTATGTTTAAACCACAAAGACCATATGACTATACCTATAATACATACATACAATCGAAATGATTGCCATATGGGGCACACTCATCAAAACTACCCAAAAATTAATTATCACAGACTAATTCACATACAACAAACAAATACACAACAAATAGACAAGAAAATCTGTTCTAACTATTATTCTTCCCTATCATGCATCCTCATTAACGCACGATCAATGAAGAATAAATTGCCCATATTTAACGACATGATAGCTGACTTAAAACCTGACATTTTATGTGTCACTGAGACATGGCTCACTGAAACAGATACAGTCTATCTAAACCAACTTGATAAAGAGAACTATGATACATTCTACAAACACAGACCCAACAAAAAGGTGGTGGAGTTCTAATGATGACAAAAAAAACACTAAACGCCAAGCCAATCCAATCAAATATCAATACTAACATAGACACATTATTAATAAGAATCAGCCACATAAAAATTTGCTTAATATATAGACCCCCAGACAATAAATCAGATGGCCTGGATTCTCTTATTGAACTCCTCAGTTCATCTACTGACCAAAATCCTGTGATCATGCTAGGTGATTTTAACCTTCCGTCACTCCCAACACTAGACTCTAAATTATTCCTAGACACCATAGCAGACATAGAGTACCATCAAATAGTTAAAACTGCAACACATATCAAAGGAAGAACACTAGATTTGGTTCTACTCCCCGAAATACTCTTCAAGCTAGTGCACTCTAATTCCATTGAATGCACAGAGACACCTTGGTCTGATCATTCTATCATCAAAATAAATATCCCATATCCCATCCCCAGCATCAATAATTACATAAGGAGTACTCCCACTACAAAATTCAAAAAGTTTAATGAAACAAACTTCATTGACTTAACAATCACCTACTTCTTATCAACATCTAATCTGGATGATGCTGTTAACAACTGGAATGATACTATCAATAATGCAGCTAAAAATAATCAACCTAACAAAAAGACAATATACACCAAATTAAATAGTTCACCATGGTTTAATAGCACTCTAAGACAAATGAAAAAAGAACTAAGAAAACTTGAAACAAAATGGAGAAAATCCAAGCTGACTGTACACAAAGAAATATTCAATAACTATCTATCAAAATATAAGGAAACAATTGACAACACAAAGAAAAACTATTATGCAGCAATCTTAACAAAATCATACAATAGACCAAGAGAGTTATTTTCTATAGTCAGAAAATTAACTAATAACGAGCAAACTTCCAGCAACGAAATCACGGAAATCTCAGTTCAAACCCTAGCTAATCATTACCAAAGCAAATCTAAGAAACCTTCCATGCACGCAGATAATATCAACATCACTTATCAACCTGTAGATGAATGGTCAGAATTTTACCCCATTTCAAAAGCATCATTAAAAACAATCATCTCCAACCTAAATACTACAACTTCGTACTTGGATCCATGCCCAGTTTCATGGATAAAAAACACACTGCAAACTCTAATATCCTATATTCTCCCAATAGTAAACCTCTCACTCACCCAAGGATACCTTCCATCCCCGCTCAAACATGCACAAATACGCCCAATTTTAAAGAACTGCAAACTAGACAAAACATTGCCAACATCATATAGGCCCATATCGAGCATACCATTCTTGGCCAAAGTAATTGAAAAGGTAGTGCAACTTCAGACACAGGAATTCATAGACTTATCTTACCCACTTGATGAACAACAATATGGTTTCCGACCTCGCCACGGAGTAGAAACACTCCTAGCAGTATTAATAGACACACTCCTAAAAGGAATTGACAATCACAAACAAGCATTCATTCTCCTTTTCATTGACATATCAGCAGCTTTTGATAGCGTGCATCACTCAATACTGCTCAACAACTTAAAACAGTTAGGCATAAATTCCACCGTACATAAATGGTTCACCTCATATTTACATAACAGAACACAAAATGTAAGAATAGGTAACCAAACATCAAACATATACAAACAAGAAATAGGTTTACCACAAGGTTCAGCACTGTCAGCCCTACTCTTTAATATCTATATAAAACCGATTTGCAATATTTTTAAAAAATTTGGAGTACAATATCACCTTTATGCGGATGATATCATGATGTACATACCTTTCACAATTCCTAACCTACCGATTCAACTTCTATCTGACTGCTACAATGAAATTACATACTGGCTAAAAACCCAAAACCTACATATAAACCATGCTAAAACCGAAGTCTTAATCGTAACAAAAAACCAAACGTTCACCCCGCCAACTCACATAATACTACAGAACCAAGAAATTAAAATAAAAAATGAAATAAGATATCTAGGTGTCATTTTAGACACACAACTTACCATGGAAACGCACATCAGAAATACCTTGAAGAAAATCTACTTCAAACTTAAAATCCTCAAACAATTACGCCCCCTTGTATTTATACAAGATTTTATCAATATAACACAGGCTACCATAACTCCACACTTCGATTTCGCCAACTTAGTACTTATAGGCATTTCAAAACAAAACATTAAAAGGATCCAACTCGCGCAAAATGCTACAGCCAGAATCATATTAAAGATAAATTCACTCCAACACATTACACCGATACTAGCATCCCTTCACTGGTTACCAATACAAAGCAGGATAACATACAAAACAATTATAACTACATTCAAAGCCCTAAAAGATATGGCCCCGAAGACACTCTGTAATCTAATAAGCAAAGAACCACCTAAGCCTACTTATAGAAAAGGACAATCAAATAAACTTAAGATGCCAAAAGAATATATAAGAACTCACAAATTAACAAATAAAAGAGCCTTTTCCCACGTAGCCCCAACAGTCTGGAACTCTTTACCAGAGGACTTGCGATCACTAACAGAGATAACAGAATTCAGAAAAAAATTGAAAACCTACCTATTCACTAAACACTATAATACCATAGAAAACCTTCCAATCAACTTAGATAAAGGCTAAACAAGAACCTGTCTAAAATTAAGATTATACTCCCTATTACAATAATACGTACAACTTAAATGAATAATCTTTCCATTCCAATGCATCAATACCCCACTTGTATATAGTTAAAATTGAGTTAGAAACAGTACTACAGTTTAAATTGTTACACAATCTGTGTTAGTTGATTCATTGAACTATTCCGCATATTTTTTACATACACTTTGTTGTTCAAGTTAAGATGTTCATTGTAAAAAGTTATAACTGTTCTATGTAAAACAAGCTCTGCATTGTTAATTGTTGTTAAATGTACACCGCAACTGATCGCTGGAAGATGCGGTATATAAATAAGTGTTAAATAAGTGTTAAATAAATATTTTGAGTTAGTTGGATCTTTTTAATGTTTTGCCGCGTGATTCCCTGGAGAATTGTGTTCGCGAAATCGAAGTGTGGGGTTATGATTGCTTGTATTATTGATATGAAGTCTTGTAAGTGAATTAAAGGGCGTATTTGTTTCAAAGTCTTGATTTTGAAATGTATGGTTTTTTAAGGTTTTTTATGTGTGAGTCCATATTAAGTTTATCATCAAGTATTACTCCTAAGTATTTTATTTCTTTTTTTGTTTTAATTTCATGGTTACTTAGGATGATGGAGTTTGGGGGTGTATATGTTTGGCTTTTTGTGACATAGAGGATATCAGTTTTTGTAAAATTGATATGCAGGTTATGATCAGAGAGCCATGATGTTAGGTCATTGAAACATTCTTTTATTTGTTGTAGGGGTGGGTGAGGGATTTTAAATGGCAGATAAAACATCATATCATCAGCATAAATGTGATATTGTACACCGTGACGTTTAAAGATGTTGCAGACTGGTTGGAGATAAATATTAAATAGCAGTGCTGATAGGGCGGATCCTTGTGGGAGGCCTTGGGTTTGGTTAAAAATTTTTGATGTTTGGTTGTCAATCCTCACTGTTTGGGTTCTGTTTGTTAGATAGGACCTAAACCAATTATATACAGTGGATGTTATTCCGATTTGTTGGAGTCTGCTTAACATTGTTATGTGGTTAATACTGTCAAATGCTGCAGAGATGTCTAGAAAGATTAGTATAAATGCTTGTTTTGGATCGTCAATTCCTCTTATTAATGTGTCAAAGAGTACTGTCAGTAGGGTTTCTACTCTATGATGTGGGCGGAAGCCATATTTATGTTCATCAAGGAGATCTATTGAATCGATGAAGTCTTGTAATTGAGTTTGGATTATTTTTTCGATGAGTTTGGCCATGAAAGGGATACTTGATATGGGTCTATATGAGGTTGGGGATGTCTTGTCAAGGGTATTATTTTTGAGGATTGGTCTTATTTGGACGTGTTTTAGGGAAGGAGGTAGATAACCGTTTTCTAATGAGCTGTTGACTATGGGGAGGATGAATGAAGAGAGTGTTGGGAGTGTCTTTTTTATCCATTTTACTGGACAAGGATCAAGGTGAGAGGTTGTAGTATTAATATTAGATATAATGGTTTTGAGAGTGGTTTTTGTTATTGGGTTGAAGTTTGACCAGGTATCAGATATGTTAGGGGTCGTCTCTGTATATATTTTTGGGGGCGTCATTTGTGGTTTATTTTTGTTTATGTAGTATTGGGCTAGTTCTTGTGGGGAAATGTCAATAGATGTTTCATATGTGTTATGGGTTTTGTTGGTCAAATTCTGAACTATACTAAAAAGTTCTCTTGGTCGGTTCATAGAATTAGCTAGTATGTTAGAGTAATGGTTTCTCTTAGCTGTATCAGTTGCTTGTCTGTAATCATTGAGAGTGTTTAAGTATTTTTCATGGTTAGGTACCGTTTTAGATTGTCTCCATTCACGTTCGTACTTTCTCAGTTTTCTTTTAATTTGTTTGATTGTTTTATTATACCATGGTGCATCTCTATTTTTGGTCTTATTGTTTTTATTATGTTGTGCTAAGGATGGTATGCATTCTGCTGCCTTGGAGATTATATTGTTCCAGTTGTCAATTGATTCTTCAAGGTTTGTTGGTGCTGGGGATAGTTGAGGGATTATGTTATCTAGAAACTTCTCTTCATTAAATTTTCTAAATCTGTTTTTTAGTGAGGGTTGTGGACTTTTTGTTTGGTTACTGTCAGTGTATTTTATGTCAAATTTTAGGAGGTAATGGTCTGACCAAGGGACAGGTATGTTTTTAAGTGTTGCATAGTCGAATAAGTTGTGGAGGGAGGTTGGTAGGAAAACAAGATCTAGTGTTTTACCTTTGGTATGTGTATGTTCAGATATTATTTGGTGGAAGTCCATGTCCATAGTAGTTTCTAAAAAGTGAGATGAGTATGTATTATGTGTAGAGGGAAGATTAAAGTCACCCATTAGAATCACAGGGTTTTGTCTGTGGAAGATGACATAATTTCTATTAATGTGTCAGTGATGTCTATGTTATGTTCTGGTGGTTTGTATATTAGGCATATCCTCAGGTTTTTAATTTTTATTGTAAGAGCATCAACATGGTTAGTGTTACTAGATGATATAAGTTTTGCATTGAATATTTTCTTTATGATCATGAGGACACCACCGCCTTTTTTATATGTTCTGTGTGTATGGAAGATCTCATATTCCTGAGTTTTTAGTTGGTTAATGTAAACTGAGTCTGTTTCTGTAAGCCAGGTTTGTGGGTTAAATCTGAAAAAGTTAAATTTAAATTTGTGGGTTAAATTTCAGTTAAATCTGAAAAAGCAACTGAGGAAAGTGAGATTGTGCCCACTTATCCTTTCCATTTGTACCCAGTGGGCTTGACAGGTTCTATGACTGTACCTGCAAATTGGAGCCCTAAGGAAGTGTCTGATTTAGCTAAAACCTTTCCTAATTACAGGGATAACCCTAGTAGATTTGTGTCCTTATGGTCTCAAATAATTAATATTTATAATCCCACTTGGGCAGATCTGGATAATTTGCTTAGAGCTGTGTTTTTATCCAGTTTATTTTCATTGTGTTACACATCCAGTCTGTGAGAATAACTGGCAGTGGCCACTCACAGACCCTGTGACAGATTTTCAAGAGAAGATCCAAAGAAATAATTTTGTTTTGAGTAGAGAAAAATTGTTAGAATCTATTAAAGCAGTATGTAAGCCTGTAAAGGATTGGTTAAGACTGATATCTCTAAGGCAGGATAGGGGTTAAAGGTTACAGATTTTCATACTAGATGTATGCTAGCTTTTGAGAACAATTCTGGTGAGGAAGAAGAAACACCTTCAGGATTCACTAATATTTTGGTAAACAGCTTGCATCCAAGAATAAAAGAAATTTTGGAGACCTAAATAATAGATTTGGCATCTAGAACAGCAGATGCAATTCTGGAAGGTGCTCGATACAGTGAATTGAAATTTATCAAGGAACAGCAAGAAGAGCAAACCAAGATAGAGACGAAAAAGACTAAACTGTTCAATTTACAGATTGCTTCTACGCAGCCACCCATGGGCAGGGGTAGGGGTAAAGCCAGAGGGAGAGGAGGTTATGTGAATTCTCAGCGAAGACATGGACAGTCAAAAGGAATGCCTACTTGTTATACTTGTGGTGAGACTGGACATTTGCAGCGTGACTGTCCCCAGAATAGAACCTTGATGTCCAGCGAAAGCTGAATTCACTCCTGTAGCCCAGAAGACTTTGGAGGAGATACATGGGATGCATGACTATTGTTGAATTTGAACATAACCCCTCAGGGTGAGTTAGAAGCTAAGCTAGAAGGATCTAATTTGAAGTTTATTATTGATACTGGAGCTACTACTTCAGCACTGCGTTTACAAGATTTGCCTGCCATTTATCACGCTCAGCTAGCGCAAGCACCGATAGTACACTGTGACGGCATTGAGGGTAAAATAATTCCTCATCGCAAGCTTGAATTTTTACCTTTGCAGATTGGAAAGACTGTATCCTACTACCTTTCTTGTGGGAGAGACTTTACCAGTAAATCTTTTAGGTCGGGACTTTTTAGCTTCACACTGTGCTACTTTATCCTGGATGAGTGGAAAGTTGTTTTTCCAGCTGTACTCTCTCTCTGAAGTGCCGTCCCCTGCAGATGCCAGTACCATTCATCCTGCTCTTGCAGAACTTCCTTCTACCCTGTGGGCAGTGCCAGGATCGAATGTCAGATCCCTTTCCATTCCGCCTGTGAAGATCACCGTGAAACCTGGAGCCCAACTTCCCAGACTCAAGCAGTATCCACTACCAGCAGCTGCCATCGATGGAATTCGTCCTGTGATTGAAGAACTTCAGAAACAAGGTGTCATCTATCCTATAACTTCAGCATGTAAAGCGTAGTTACTCACCTATAACAAGTGTTCTCCAGGGACAGCAGGAATCAGTCTTCACATATGGGTGATGTCGGCGCTGACGGAGCCCTCATGCGGAACAAATCCCCAGCTTTCTAAGAAAGCCTTTGGGAATTGCATCACGCATGCACGGTCCCCTTCCCGCCCAAGGGTGCCATCTTGCTCAGTCAAATGACATAGCTAAAAGACGGCAAAATAGCAAAATAATAATAATAATAATAGGACTGCAACTCCAAGGGGAGGAGGGAGGGTTGTGAGGACTGATTCCTGCTGTCCCTGGAGAACACCTGTTACAGGTGAGTAACTATGCTTTCTCCAGGAACAAGCAGGAAGTCAGTCCTCACATATGGGACTCCCTAGCAATAGGCTACCAAGAACCCATAGCTGAAAAATAGGCTCCCTCTGTGAGAGCCGCAGCAACCATGATAGGATTTTAACTGAGAGAGTAACGCTCCGTTAGCCTGACACCAAAGGGTCGGAGGGTAGGAGTTGCCTAGACCTCGAAAAGGTTACGGAGTACAGACTGGCCAAAAGCACTGTCCTTTCGGGACTCCCTATCCAGGCAGTAATGGGTTGCAAAGGTCTGACCCGAAGACCAGGTGGCGGCCCGGCAGATGTTTGCCAGTGGAACAGAGTGGAAGTGAGCCACTGATGCTGCCTTAGCCCTGACCCAGTGGGCCGTAACTCGACCCTGCAACGGAAGATCAGCCGCCCTGTATGCCCAGGCAATACAGTCTACCACCCAAGTGGACAACGTACGCTTGGAGACAGCCATCCCCAACTTACTAGGGTCATAGGATATGAAGAGCTGAGAAGCCCTTTGATGCCCCTGCGTACGCTCAGTGTAGAAGGCCAACGCCCTCTTACAGTCCAGGGTATGCAGTACTGCTTCTGCCCGACTGGCATGCGGTCTGGGAAAGAAGCTAGGGAGAACTACCTCCTGGTTGAGGTGGAATGAAGAGACCACTTTCAGCAGAAACTTGAGGTGAGTGCGGAGCACCACCCTGTTCCTATAGAACCTTGTGTAAGGTCTGTCGGATACCAGAGCCTGCAGCTCACTCACTTGCCTGGCCGACGTGAGTGCCACCAAGAAAATTACCTTCCAAGAAAGGTAGCGTAGATGGCAGGTTGCCATCAGCTCGAATGGTGGGCGGGTGAGCTGCCCTAAGACTACATTTAAATCCCACTCACTTGCTGGAGGGCGAACCGGGGGCTTCAGCAGAAGTAAACCTCTCAGGAACCTGGACACCAAAGGGTGTGCAGAAAGAGGTTTGCCTTCCATTGGAGAGTGGTGTGCGGCCAAGGCACTAAGGTGGACTCTGACTGAGTTGGATGAAGAAGGTACTGGAGTACCACAGTAACCTGGCAGGAAAAATGGTTTTCCTTCTGCGTTGCGCACTACACCTCAAACCTATGCCACTTGAAAGCATAAGTTCATTTCGTTGAGTGCCTCCTTGAGGCCAGCAACACTTCTTCCACATTTTTGGGAAGAAGGAGTGGTGCAAGTACTACCCTTTCAGGAGCCAGGCCATCAGGTTGAGGGATCTGAGGTTAGGATGCATGAGAGTGCCCCCCTCCTGTGACAGGAGGTTGGGATATGATCCCAGAGGAATTGGGGCCTCCACTGCCAGTTGAAGCAGAAGTGGAAACCAGGGTTGCATTGGCCACCTGAGGGCTACCAGAATGACCGAGGCCTTGTCCTGGAGGATCTTGAACAGAGTCTTGGCCACTAGAGGCGTGGGAGGAAACGCATAGAGGAGGCCCACAGACCACGAGATTAGGAAAGAATCTGCAGCCACCCTGTTTGGGTGTGGCTGTCTGGAGCAAAATTGGGACAACTTATAATTCTGTGGGCTCAAAAACAGATCTATGGATGGTTGTTCCGAAGTCTGAAACAGCCCTTGGACTATGTTTGGATCCAGCTGCCATTCGTGCGGCTGGAGAATTCTGCTTAGTTTGTCGGCTAACCAATTTTCCTGGCCTGGCAGGTAAATTGCTTTGAGATGCATTCCATGCCGGATTGCAAAGGAGTACAGGTCCAGGGTTTCCTGACACAGGATGCGGGACCCCATGCCTCCCTATTTGTTCACATAGAACATTGTCACCTGGTTGTCTGTCTGTATTAAGACAGGTTGATGAGCCAGGGTCTGAAAGAAAGCCCGGAGAGCCAGGCGGAAAGCTCGAAGCTCTAGGAAATTGATCTGTTGTGTGCTCTCCTGTGGAGACCACACACCCTGGGTACACGGTCCCTGGCAATGGGCTCCCCAGCCCAGCAAGGATGCATCTGTAGTCAGGACCCTCGTGTGCAGAGGAGCCTGAAACTCCACCCCCGCCACCAAGTGGTGTGGTTGAAGTCACCATGTTAATGAATGTACCAGTCGTTTGGACACTTTGATCCTGTCTCAGAGTCTGCCTGTGGCCTGTGTCCACTGGTCCCTGAGGCACCACTGTGCTGTTCACATGTGGAGGCGGGCATTGGGTGTCACATGTACTGTGGAAGCCACATGCCCAAGGAGTCGCAGGAAGTATCTTGCTGGCATCTGGGACTGTCGACTCACTTGTTGTGTCAGGGCCAGGACTCTTTGTGCCATGTCTTCTGATAGATAAGCCCTTGCTTGAAGGGTGTCTAGCCTTGCTCCTATACACTCCAGACCTTGAGTGGGAACTAGAGTAGATTTGGTGTGATTGATCACAAATCCGAGATGTTGCAGCACCTGAATGGTGCGAGATGTTGCCTGCTGGACTTCCAGAGCTGACGTGGCTCTGATGAGCCAGTGGTCTAAGTAGGGGAAGACAAATACCCCCTGGTTCCTGAGGAAGGTGGCCACTATAGCCAGGCACTTTGTGAATACTCTGGGTGCAGAGGCTAGGCCAAATGGAAGTACCTTGTACTGAAAATGGTTTCCTCCCACCACAAAACAGAGATATTGTCTGTGGTCTGGATGAATTAGGATGTGTTTATATGCATCCTTTAGGTCTAAGGAGCATAGCCAGTCTCCCTGGTGGAGGTAAGGCAACAATATTCCAAGGGAAAGCATCTTGAACTTTTCCCTCACCAGGAACTTGTTTAAGTTGTGCAGGTTGAGGATGGGTCTTAGGCCTCCTGTTCTTTTTGGTATCAGGAAATACCTGGAGTAGAAGCCCTTCCCCTGCAGGTGGTGGGACACTGGTTCTACCGCCTGATCCTCGAGAAGACCCGCTAACTCCTTCAAGAGGAGGTCCCTGTGAAGAAGGGGTCTGAGAGGCTCCCCTGGAAAATAAGAGGGAGGTACCTGGGTGAAATGTAGCAGATAGCCCTTTTGGACTATCTGGAGAACCCAGATATCTGTTGTGAAGGCTGGCCACCTGTGGGCATACAGGGCCAGCCTTCCTCCTGTGCATGGCCTTACTTCTTTGGAGAGAGGGGCTATGCTTTGGGAGTCAAAACCCCCCCTCCAGGCTGGCCGGAGCTGGTGCCTGGGTCTTGGGGGCTTTTTGCTTACACGGGCCATGCCCCTGACCCTTGGCATGCTGCCCCTGTTGGGGAGCTGGGGAGGCCTGATATGTGGGATAGTTGCAGTAAGCAGTACCCTTCCTTGGGAAAAAGGGCTTTTTACCTGAGCCCTTCTTCTTAGAAGGGGCAGAAGTCTTCTTCGAGAACTGTGTCTGGGTCAGGTACTCGGACTTGATCTCAGCAGCTTTCTTTGTCATGACTTTTCCAAAGAGGTTTTCACCCATAGGAACAAGGGACATCGACCAACTTGTCCTGTACCCATTGCTCCAGGTCCGACGACTGTAGCCATGCCTGGCGGCATGCACCAATGCCGGCCGCAGCTACCCGGGCTGACACCTCAAAGCTGCCATAGGCTGCTCGAGTCATAAACTGCGAGCACTCACAGATCCCAGTGGACAAGGTCTTGAAGCGCTGCAAAGGTCCCTCGGAGAGACCAGCTGAGAACCCGGCAATCTCCTTTGCCAGGTCTCGTAGGTACATGCCCATGTATAGCTAGTATGTCTGGATTCGGCATGATAGCATTGAACCCTGGTAGCACTTCTTGCCAAGGGCATCCATGTTGCGGGCCTCCCTGCCAGGAGGCACCGAGGAGTGCATCTTCTGACTCTTGAGCCGGCGCATGGCCGATTCCACAACCATGGAGTTGTGAGGCTGTTGTGCCTTTTGGAATCCAGGCCTCTTGCGAACTCGATAGATGGAATCTATTCGCCTGCTGAGTACCGGCATCGATGCCGGTGTCTCCCACATGTGGAGCATCAGCCATTCCAGAATCGTAGACACCAGTATAGTAAGGGCTTCCCGAGGGAGAAAGTCATACTGGAGGATCTCAAGCTCTTCGGCTCAAGGCTCCTCCTCAGCCTCCGCTGGGCATGCCAACGCCTTTGACATGTCCCGAACGAAGTCTAAGAACTGAGTGTCCTCTGGGGGGGGGGGGAACCTTCTCCGAGGTTCTGACACCGGGGAATCCGAGGGAACTTCTCTGGTCCGACGGGTGTCCGGTGACTCCTCGTCCTCCGTTTCCCACCCCGACTCCTCCAAGGAGGAATCGAGTGGCTCCGGTCTCGAGGGCTTCGGTTTTGACCACCCCAATGCCAATCAAATCGGCGTCAATGACCTCGGTCCCGAACGGGAGGTTGAGGGAGACCTCGGCCAAGGATCGACTGGAGTCCTCATGGCGAGAATCGGCTCAGCCTCCGGAGTCAACTTGGACGTCGATGTCCCGGTGGTCGGGGCAGAAGGACCGGTGAGACCAGCTATCAGCGCCCGCTGCTGGTCCATGAAGGCAGACATGCTGTGCTCCAAGGCCACCATTCTGAGACCGAGCTCAGAAGGCTCCACAGCCCCTGGGTTGGGTCCCGACGCCAGTTCTCCCGCAGGAGAGTCTTCAATGAGGACAGTGGTTACCTGCCTCGGCTGCTCTGGTTCCCATCAAGGGAGTTTTGCAGACCGCTCTGACTCCAAGGTTCCGGGACGACGGTCAGGGCTCCACAACCAGTCCTATGAGCAACCAGGCTGTTCGGAACCGTCCAACGATGCCGTCCTCATGGATTTCTTTTTCCTCCGGTGTTCCCGCGAGGGAGACCCCCTTTCGGAGGACACCCGATGCTGCTCGGGTTCAGATAGCTCCCGAGATGTCAAGGCCTCCAATGAGGTCAAGGCCCGGACGGGTGCGGACTCAGGAAAAATCCTATTATGCTGCTGCTGATGGCTCCTCAAGGCCTTAGAGAACATTTTCCTACACGGGCCACAGACCTTTGGGTTGTGGTTGGGCCCGAGGCACCGGAGGCAGCAAGCATGTGTGTCAGTGAGGGACATTAATTTTGTACACCGATCACACTTTATAAACCTGCTGGCAGCCATTGGGGGAAAAAGAGCCCCTGTGAGGTCGAAGGACCGGGCTGCCAATGAAAAATTAAAAAAGCGCAAACGCTAGTCACTAAGGACAAAAAATGAAAAATTGGACCGGACTCGATACCGGTGTACCGAGCCGAAGGCGGGAAGGGGAACCAATGTCGAACCGGTAAAAAAACAAAAAGTAATTTCTCACTTTTAAACACTTTTTTCTTGGGGACACTGGGACAATGTCCATTGGGCTCCACAGAAAAAAGGAGACTGAGCAAGATGGCACCCTTGGGCGGGAAGGGGACCACGCATGCGTGATGCAATTCCCAAAGGCTTTCTTAGAAAGCTGGGGATTTGCTCCGCATGAGGGTTCCGTCGGTGCCGACGTCACCCATATGTGAGGACTGACTTCCTGCTTGTTCCTGGAGAATACTCCGATTCTTCTTGTGCTGAAAGCGGATAGTAAGACTTATAGATCTGTGCAAGACCTGCGAGCAGTAAATAATGTGATTTTGCTTATTTTTCCCTTGATACCTTATCCACATGATATCTGGACACAGATACCCCAAGGGACCAACTGGTTCACTGTTGTGAGTTTGAATTCTGCTTACTTTTCAGTGAGAATTTGTAAAGAAAATAAATTTTTATTTGCTTTCCAATTTGGCCATAAACAATATACCTGGACCACTTTGTACCAAGGGTACACCGATAGGCCTACGTATTTTGCGCAAACCTTAAGAACTGCGCTGCTCAATGTAAGGCGCGAACATTCCTCTTTAGTTCAGTATGTTGTTGATGTGCTCTTATGTTCACCATGTTATGAGGCTTGTTGGTCAGATTTCTTGTCTTTGTTGTCTCATATTACTAATTTAGGAATGAAAGTTAATTTGTCAAAACTACAATTTATATCTCAAAATGTTACTTTCCTGGGTGGTGCCCGAACTCCATCAGGTCGTGCAATTACCTCTGCTAGATTAAAACCTATTCTGTCATTGCCTTTCCGAGCAACACCAGCGTTACTGCACAGATTCCTGGGTCTGTTAGTCTTTTGTAAACAATGGCTAGCAAATTTCTCAGAGACACAGTCCAAGACGTGATTATTGTGGAAAAACAATCTTTAATTTATTATGTTGACCTATACCCAGGGGCGGCCCAAGGGGGGTGCAGGGCCATGTGCGGAGACTCGGTGCGGGGCCTCATTTGCATAAGGGGCCTCATTTGCATAAATATTTGCATAATGTTACCATACACTAACTTTTAGTAAACATGCCTCTTCATGAGTGTATGGATAAAGAAAGACTAAAAGATTTCTACATTACTATAATCCAGTGCCAACCGCCAGACACATTAGGAACTACTACAAACACTGCCCATTAAGAACCCATAGCAAACCCACCGTATCCTAACAGCACTACCAGGACTCACAAAGCACCAGACCCTACTAATCAAAAGGCAACACTGCAAATATTAAACCAATACATTTCAGAGAATAACAATACATGACCTACAGAGGAAAGAGAACAAGTGGCAATGTCAAATAGGAATTACATAAACAGAATACCTCAGCTCAGTTACACATGCAGAACACAGACCATCACCAAACAAGGAATCACAATTTAAAAACAGGAAGACAATAATTAAACTGGGAACCCTAAAATCCAAACTTGGAATTTACAACAACAATGTAGAAATAAAACTATAAATTAATTTCCTCTTGTACTAAACAAAGCACAGACGTTAATGATGCACATTTCCCAGAGCTGACATATTCCAGTTAATAAATTCAAAATAAAGAGATATCTTTGTACCTTTTGTGCATTTTTTTCAGTTGCAATTGTTCCAGCCACTTTCTTCTGGTTTATTTGTGTCTTCTGCTAACTCTCCATTGTCTGCTGTCCATTTCTCCTTTATTCTCTCTTCTAGTTTTTTTCCATTCTCTCTACATCTGCTTTAACATACTAATCTTTCTCCTTTTGCTCTTTCCTCATTCCTATTTCATCCACTCAAATGTTACCCGTCAATCCCTACTTAGTCTCCCAATACCCGGCCAATTGTAGATTTTTCTTCACTCCCACACAAAATATTTTTCCCCTCTCCATTTCACTCTCCCAGCCCCATCCCCTTCTAATCTCCCCCAACATCAGCTCCCTTCTAGTTCCAGCCCCACCCTGTATCCGCTCCCTTCTAGTCCCCGCATCAGCCCATTTCCAGTCCTGGCCCCCCATCAGCCCATTTCCAGTCCTAGCTCCCCCATCCATTTCCAGTCCTATCCGAGTCCCCTCATCAGCCCATTTCTAGTCCTTTCCTAGCCCCACCATCAGCCCATGTCAAATCCTAGCTCCCCTCCACTCAGCCCATTTCCAATCCAAGCCCCCCATAAGCCTACTTCCAGTTCTAGCCCCTCCATGAGTCCATTTGAATCCAAGCCCCCACCACAGCCCATTTCCAATCTTAGCTCCCCCCAACACCCAATTCCCAGTCCTATCCTAGCCCATCAGCCCATTTCCTGTCCTAGCTCCCTCCCCTAAGAGCCCATTCCAAGCCCCCCTTCCACTCAGCCCATTTCCATTTCAAGCCCCCTTCCACTCAGCCCATTTCCATTCCAAGCCCCCCTCCCCATCAGCTATTTGCAGTTCAAGCCTTCCCTTCCACTCAGCCCATTACCAGTCCTAGCCCCCCTCCCACCCACCCATTACCAGTCCTAGCCCCCCATAGCCTATTACCAGTCCTAAGCCCCCATCAGCCCACACCCAGGCCTAATCCCACCAGCCCAGTTCCAGTCCTAACCCCCTCACCCAAATATCAGTTTAAGCCCCCCCCAAGCCCAGTACCAGTCCTAACCCCCCATTAGCCCACTTCCAGTCCTAATCCCATCAACCCATATCCAGGCTTAGCTCCCCCATAGCCCATCACCACTCCTAACCCCCAGCCCAGCCCAGCCCAGCCCAGGGAAAATTTAAAATAAAAAAAAGAAAAGCTGTCAGCTGTCTGCTGCCGCAGCCGGGACCGCCGCGGCAGAATCGAGTGTGCCGCGGGGCCCCCCCTGCATGGCAGAGCCTGCCCTCCCCTGTACTAGCTCCCTCTTTCAGCTGCAGTCACACGCGCCGGCTTTCAGAGCGCGAGGGGAGAGTTTCTCCCTCGCTGCTCTGTTAAGCCCGCGGGGGCTGATGGGAAGTTCCCATCAGCCCCCGCGGGCTTAACAGAGCCTCGAAAGGGAAACTAGTCCCTTCGCGCTCTGAAAGCCGGCGCGTGTGACTGCAGCTGAAAGAGGGAGCTAGTACAGGGGAGGGCAGGCTCTGCCGTGCAGGGGGGGCCCCGCGGCACACTCGATTCTGCCGTGGTGGTCCTGGCAGCGGCAGCAGACAGCTGACAGCTTTTCTTTTTTTTATTTTAAATTTTACTTTTAAATCAGAATGTTTTTTGCGCGGGGCCCCCTGAAACGCGGGGCCCTGTGCAAAAAACATTCTCGCTCAATGGACGGGCCGGCCCTGCCTATACCAACCCGACACAGGCCGTGTTTCGCTACCTTCATCAGGGGTTGAATAGGTAAGGTACTAAAACATAGAAAAACATAAACACTTATTACACAATACAAGATTAAAATAATAATACCGTAATAGAACAGATAACTAGAGCATATTAAAAGTATATTAAAAGTAAAACCATAAATATGTCTAATAAATAACATAAATATGATGAATACCTTAAAACTGTTTAAATAAGAAGATTAAAATTATATAAATAATGTAATTATAAATAAATAATGATGAAACAGCTATATATTATGAACATGTATGTTACATAAATAAAAACTAATAAAAACTGATAAAATCGGGATGTGACAGGCTGCATATGTAGTGCTGTAATAAATACCTCTATGTTGATTACTGCAGACCCATCAAGCTTGTAGCCTTTATGAAATACTATGCTTGTGTAAACTAAAAATAATGACCAACATAAGAGTTAAAAAGGGTTTGTTGCTGGCAGCACCAATTTAAATTAAAAAAAGAAAATGCCTCAGACAGCCCTACCAAATAACCCCACTGTGGGATCAAATCCATGACCCCTGGCTCCACAGGTAGTGAAGTAACTAGTGGGCCACATCGCTAGTGTGACCAACAAATCCCAAATAACGATGCGGTCAACCTATGGAGTATAACTGTCAAATGTTCAAAAATCGCACTCCAGATCAACAACAGTTTCTCTACGTACAAACACAGAATGCTTGCCAATCAAACAAACCAAGGTCTCAGCAAACAAGGGCATATGGCAAACACAATCAAGACCAAGGTCAAGATCATTACCAAAAACAAAAAGCCCAATAACATCACTGACCTTGTCAAACACTGAAAGCTACTGGCAAAATCCAAGGAAACACTCAACTTACTATGAATACGTGGATATACAGACTAGCCAGATGCCTGTTCCCCCAGCACTAACAAATCCCTGGCTGGCAGCTGAAGGACGTCAGGTCACCACACAAACTGTCTGCTGTGGTGGCCAGGATTTGGGTTAACCCACTCATACCCATGGTGGACTGCACATGCAGATCTGCAGTCTATAGATGAACACAAGATGGGGTATGCACCCCCACAGCACCTCAGCCTGGTGGGGGTAACTGACTGTGTGTGTTACTGTCACAGAGTGGCTACCGTCCATCACAGTGGACGGGTACTGTGCTCACCCTGAGTGTGAGGTGGGGTGCCCAGCACCATTTCCGCAGCACCAGGCCTTGCTGAGATAGGCTATGCTGCAGGTCCCCATCAGTGCCAATGTGTGATAGGTAGTCCTTGCAAACACCCCTAGGATATGCTTGTGTCCATCTGTATTTCACATCTAGCCCTTGTGGACTATGATGCACCCAGAAAAGTGCATACCCTGTGTGGGTGCCATGGTCACATGATTTAAGTGAAGGGGGGGTGTTTGGACCCACAGGCGGATTACATACCACCATCCAACCCACCCTCTGGGGCTCAGGGTGGGGGACAGGATCTCCCACCAACAGATCCACATTCTACCCCTGCAATGGTGGCAGTAGAGGGGACCATCACCCCAGTCCTGCTGGGGAACAGACACCCTACAGGGCAGGCAATGCAGAGCTGTACACATCCATAAAGCAATAGCAGACAGACAGTAGGCCTGGAAATGCACAGCTGCCCCCCACCACCACTATCTGACATTCTCCAGCAGCAAGCCTCCAGCCGCTGCACCCTGCAAGGTGTTCCAGCAAGACACATACATAGAAACATGATGACAGAAAAAGACCACATGGCCTATCTAGTCTGTCCTTCCATAACAACAACTACAACAGTCCACTTTTTACCTTTAGAGATCCTCTGTGTTGGTCCCATGCTTTTTTGAATTCAGTTACTGTCCTCATCTCTACCACCTTCACTGGGAGACTATTCCATGGATCCACTACTCTTTCTGTAAAGAAATATTTCCGCATATCACTCCTGAATCTATCTCCCTTCACCCTCATCCCATGTCCCCTCGTAGCAGAACTTGCTTTCAATTGAAAGAGGCTCTCTCCCTGAACATTTATGCCATGGAGGTATTTAAACATCTCAATCATATCACCTCTATCCCGCCTTTCCTCTAAGGTGTACATATTAAGATCCTTAAGTCTGTCCTCATATGCTTTATAATGAAGCCCACTAATCATTTTAGTAGCCGCCCTCTGCACCGACTCCATCCTGTTCACATCCTTTTGAAGGTGCGGTCTCCAGAATTGCACACCATACTCCAAATGAGGTCGCACCAAAGACTTATACAGAGGCATTATCACCTCCTTTTTTCTGCAAGCCATTCCTCTCCGTATGCACCCAAGCATCCTTCTAGCTTTTGCCGTCGCCTTTTCTACCTGTTTAGCTACTTTAAGATCATCAGACACAACCACGCCTAGGTCCCGCTCTTCTTTAGTGGACAAAAGTACTTCACCTCCTATACTGTATTGCTCCCTTGGATTGCTGCAGCCCAAATGCATGACCTTATATTTTTAACATTAAATCCCAGCTGCCAAATTCTAGACCATTCTTCAAGCTTAGCTAGATCCCTCCTCATGTTATCTACACCTTCCTGGGTGTCTACTCTAGTGCAGATTTTGGTATCATCTGCAAAGAGGCAAACCTTACCCGACAGCCCTTCCGCTATATCACTAACAAAGATGTTAAAAAGAATCGGACCAAGGACAGATCCCTGGGGCACACCACTGGTAACATCCTTCTCCTCAGAGTGAGCTCCATTTACTTGTACTCTTTGTCGCCTCCCACCCAACCAATTTCTAACCCAAGCAGTAACTTTAGGGTCCATCCCTAGGGTGCTCAATTTCTCATCAGCCCCTGCAGGCTTAACAGAGACACGAGGGAGACACTCTCCCTTCGCGACTCTCAAAGCCGGCACGGAGGGGCTCAGCCGGAAATCATCAAAAACACCAATACATAGAGAGGAGAGTAAGTATGTCACTTTGGACAGCACTTGGGGTAAACATGAGGCAGAGCACCGAGAAAGAATTAAGAGCAATGAACTGAGGGTTATAAGTAGTTTGCATAGGAATGTTGAAACAATCAGGACTTTACTGATTTTTTTCAATTTCTTGGAGAGCTTTCTGTTCTAATATCTAATGGCAGTGAATTCTATAGTGATGCGAATGCTGATTCCCTTGTCCAGACAAGTTTAAATGTGTGAGCGAAGGAACAGTTAAGAGGTGCAGCTGCGATGATCTTCATTATCTCAGGTGCCTGGTATAAAAAGCATGGTGGGCAAGTAGGAGGATCGTAGGCATGATCTTGCTCTTCATTGGCAGCTAGTGCAGTTCCATTAATGAAGATCTTACAGGATCTGATAAATAAGCTTAATGGCCCTGTTTCAAAGCAATTGAAGACACTTAATACTATACTGAGGAATTCCAATCAATAACAAATTACAGTCATCAGTCTATTTGGGATAAGTGTCTGGGGACAAAATAACTCTTCAAAACCTGAATATAATGAAGCCAAATTTGGCATGAGAGAAGAACTGGGGAAAAGAAAACCAATGTTTGAAAATGGATGAAATTGACAGGAGTTCCAGAGAAATAAATTTGCCATAAAGATGGCCAATCTATTTCTATGGAAGGAGCGATTGTAGCAGTTACGAATCTGTTGACAGTGACCTCTAGGGGGTAATGTTATAAGAAGGTGCCTAGATGAAAAGTCCAAAACTACATCTTTTTTAAGCCTATTTTATAACGGCAATATAGGACCCAGAACAATCCCTAATAGAATACAAATTTGCAGGAAAAAATTTACATCTGTTCCCAAAATGGTGTAACTTTGCACATATTATATGTGCATACTCTTTAATTTTATAAATTATGCATGCACACTGCAACCCTACCTCCACTCTGTCCAAACCATGCCAATACTTGACTAACATAGCATTTGTCAAACCTAATTTGCGTATTTTTGAAAGGTGGCTGTGCCCACTTTCAGTCCTCTAAGCCAATCAGTGTGTGCCCTTGACTCAAGTCCTGCTTTAGCCCTTCCCACTTCTGGCCCCACCAGCCCACTCCCGCCCTATAGATAATGCAGGGCCGGCCCATCCATTGAGCAAGAATGTTTTTTGCACAGGGCCCCGCGTTTCAGGGGGCCCCGCGCAAAAAACATTATACATTAGCACAAGTAGAATGCTTCTCTGACCTCTCGCGGCTCTGGGAAATCCCATCAGCCCCGGCGAGATTAACAGAGCCGCGAGAAGAAAGTGAAACTCTCGCGGCTCTGAAAGCCCGCGCATTGGGAGGGACTCGGGAGCTGATGCTGCAGGGAGGCTCTGCCGGGCAGGCGGGGCCCCGCGGTGGGACATTTGATTCTGCTGCTGCCACGGCGGCAGCGGCAGCAGCAGCTGGTTTGTTTTTTTAAATCTATCAGGGCTGATGGGGGGAGGGGGGTTAGGACTGGTAATGGGCTATGGGCTATGGGGGGGCTAAGACTGGAAGGGGGTTGATGGGGGGGGGGGGGTTAGGAGTGGTAATGGGCTCTGGGGGGTTAGGACTACTAATGGGCTATGGGGGGCTAAGACTGGAAGTGGGCTGATGGGGGGTTAGGACTGGAAAAGGGCTGATGAGGGGTTAGGATGTAATGGGCTATGGGGGGGCTAAGACTGGAAATGGGCTGATGGGGGGGTAGGACTGGTAATGGGCTATGGGGGTGCTAAGACTGGAAATGGGCTGATGGGGGGTTAGGACTAGTAATGGGCTATGGGGTGCTAAGACTGGAAATGGGCTGATGGGGGGTTAGGATTAGTAATGGGCTATGGGGAGGCTAAGACTCGAAATGGGCTGATTGGGGTTAGGACTGGTAATGGGCTATAGGAGGGGCTAAGACTGAAAATGGGGTGATGGGGGGCTTAGGACTGGAAGTGGGCTGATGGGGGGCTTAGGACTGGTAATGGGCTATGGGGGGGGCTAGGACTGGAAATGGGCTGAGTGGAAGGAGGGCTTGAACTGCAAATAGCTGATGGGGACGGGGGCTTGGAATGGAAATTGGCTGAGTGGAAGAAGGGCTTGAACTACAAATAGCTGATGGGGAGGGAACTAGGACTGGAAATGGGCTGAGTGAGGGGGCAAGGACAGGAAATGGGCTGATGGAGGGCTAGGATAGGACTGGCAATGGGCTGTTGGGGGGGGCTTGGATTGAAATGGACTCATGGAGGGGCTAGAACTGGAAGTAGGCTCATGAGGGGCTTGGATTGGAAATGGGCTGAGTGGAGGGGAGCTAGGATTTGACATGGGCTGATGATGGTGGGGCTAGGAAAGGACTAGAAATGGGCTGATGGGGGGCTGGGATTGGAAATGAGCTGATGGAGGGACTCGGATGGGGGAGCTAGGACTTGAAATGGGATGATGGGGGTTAGGACTGGTAATGGGCTATGGGGGGCTAAGATTGAAAATGGGGTGATGGGGGGCTTAGGACTGGAAGTGGGCTGATGGGGGGCTTAGAACTGGTAATGGATTATGGGGGGCTTAGGACTGGTAATGGGCTATGGGGGGCTAGGACTGGTAATGGGCTGGGGGGTGGCTAGAAATGGGCTTATGGGGGGCTGAGATTGGAAATGAGCTGATGGAGGGACTCGGATGGGGGAGCTAGGACTGGAAATGGGCTGATGCGGGGACTAGAAGGGAGCGGATGCTGGGTGGGGCTGGAACTAGAAGGGAGCTGATGTTGGGGGAGGATTAGAATGGGATAGAGCTGGGAGAGTGAAATGGAGAGGGAAAAAAAAATATTTTGTGTGGGAGGGAAGACAAATCTACAATTGGCCGGATATTGGGAGAGTAAGTAGGGATTGAGGATGGCGGGGTAAAATTTGAGTGGATGAAATAGGAATGAGGAAAGAGCAAAAGGAGAAAGATTAGTATGTTAAAGCAGATGTAGAGAGAGAATGGAAAAAAACTAGAAGAGTGAAGAAAGGACAAATGGACAGCAGACGATGGAGAGTTAGCAGAAGACATGAAGAAACCAGAAGAAAGTGGCTGGAGCAATTGCAACTGAAAAAAAATGCACAAAAGGTAGAAAAATATCTCTTTATTGAATTTATTAACTGAAATATGCCAGCTCTGGGAAATGTGCATCATTAACGTCTGCGCTTTGTTTAGTACAAGAGGAAACTAATTTATAGTTTTATTTCTACAGTGTTGTTGGGCTTTTGGGGTTCCCAGTTTAATTATTGTCTTCCTGTTTCTACATTGTGATTTCTTGTTTGGTGACGGTCCTATGTTCTGCACGTGTAACTGAGCTGAAGTATTCTGTTTATGTAATTCCTATTTGACATTGCCACTTGTTCTCTTTCCCCAGTAGGTCATGTATTGTTGTTCTCTGAAATGTATTGGTTTAATATTTGTAGTGTTGCCTTTTGATAGGTAGGGTCTTGTGCTTTGTGAGTCCTGGTAGTGCTGTTATGATACAGCAGGTTTGCTATGGGTTCTAAATGGGCAGTTGTAGTAGTTCCTAATGTGCCTGGCAGTTGGCACTGGATTATGGTAATGTAGAAATCTTTTAGTCTTTCTTTATCCATACACTCATTGTAAGGGTGGGGACACTCATTAAGAGGCATGTTTACTAAAAGTTAGTGTATGGTAACATTATGCAAATGTTTATGCAAATGAGGTCCCTTATGCAAATGAGGCCCCACACCGAGTCTCCGCACATGGCCCCGCACCCCCCTTGGGCCACTCCTGCTCCGCATTATGCACATTGGCAGGCCAATACTGGCAACAGTGCTAGCAGTGTGGGCTGTGGAAGGTGTCTGCAGCCACCACACACTGGATAGACAGACACACACTCCCCACACCTATGCCAGCATTGTGCAACTATAGAGGTGTTTGGCAGCCCTGGCCACCACACCAGTCCTGGGCAGAGTGCAGGCATGGCTATGGTAAGCAATACTGTTGGGGTCACTCCCCAGGGTGGTAAACACTGTCAGACACCAGACCTGAAGCACACTCCACAAACATCAGAAAGGTTGCTATGATGCAGCTCAATCAGCAAATTGTGCTTAACTTAGGAAGTGCTATCTGACAGTAATCATAGCAACCTTTTGATAGTTGTGTACCGTATTCCCAGGTTTAGGGTGGCATTGCTAAGGTATGCAAGTGCTAGTACTGGGAGATGCACGCAGGGCCCAATGTCCTGCCTCTCCAGGAGGCATTGGATAATGGAGCCTGTGGGTGCGGGTGTGTCTGCCCCTGTTGGCTGCTGTTTTACGGCAGAGGTTCCCAACTCCAGTCCTGATGTGCCAAACACTGTTCGGGTTTTCATGCTGTCCCTCATGAATATGCATGAGATACATCTGCATACCATGGGGGCGGCGCATAGAAATGCAGCACAGGCATCTTTATTAGAGGCAGCATGGAACCTGAATGGTGTTTGGCCCTCAGGACTGCATTTGGGAGACCCTGCTCTAGGTAATGCGCATGTTTATGGTGTCTGTGCTCTGTAGGGTAAAATGTAGGAGTTTTGGGCATGTTTACATCATCTGCAATAAAGGTTCTGTCTGTATTAGCACGTTTTAGTAGTGGGAAAAATATGGGGACTGGGTTGGCAGGAACCACAGCTGGGACTTGAACCTGTGACCTTCTGCTCCTGAACACACTGGTTGTGTGCACTGCACCACCATGTTGCCACAGAAATGGTGCGTTCCCTGGGGATTCCATGACTGTTCGTCAGACAGGGCCTGTCTGTTGCAGTGCATGGCACCCACCTACACAGGGCTAGGCCACGGTCTGCTCTGGGCAGCTGCCACTGCCCCCTCCACCACCAGTAACCCTCTGCCACCATGCTGACATTCCCTTCTGCTGGTGGTGCTGGTGGAGCGCAGTCTCAGGCCATCCAGTGTGCGGGTAGGAGGCTGCCTATGGTGCGGGTTCTGGGGTAGGGGTGTCTGCATAGGTGTCCACGCTTCCCCCCAGCACCGCCTGCCAATGTTCCGTGCCCTTGGGGGTAGCTGCTGGGTACTATCTCCTGTGACACTGTGGGAAACACAGTCGTGCCCATGTTGGGCCTTCAGCAGTTGCTGTCTGGCTGCTCTGCTGTTTCAGCATTTGTATGGGCCACCTAGGCATCGCCCTAGTCCGCACTGTGCCCAGCTGCACCACAGCATGTGCCGCCTGCGGCCCTCTGTATCCCCTTTTCCGGTATCTGTCCAGTTGCCATTCCGACATGCCTGCCCTGCTGTTGCCGCACATGTGCACGCCATAGGACACCTGTCCGATGGAGAGGAAAACCCTGCACAGCGCAATTTCACTATGGGCTCATTCACCTTGTATGGGGACGGAGCATAGACCCTTCCACGATTTATATCTTTTCTATGGAGCTTTCTCGGGGGGGGGGGGGTTGATGTTTCCCATTCATACCACTATTGGCCAGCTTGGTTATGTTTTTTTTCCAGTTTGTTGAGGTCATTTTCAATGTTTATGTGCCCTTTTGTTCTGTGCACATGTATCACACTTATCACTTGTTTTAGGTTTCCCTGCCTAGGCTGTACATTGCTGACACCTAAATGGTTTCTCTCCCCTGAAATGTGCATTTAACGGCAGGTTTTCAATCGCATTAGGATTCAGCTCTTCAGATCAGCGCATTGGTGTGAAAGGAGCCTCTCCCCACCCACACTCCGCCCATTGACCCCTTCTCTCCGCCCTCTCTCCACCTTCTGCGGTGTTTTACCGCGCCGCGGAACTTTACGATCGTTAACTTACGTTAACGCGCGTTATGAGACGTTAACGATCGTTAGCGCATCATAACGCGCGTTAACGTAAGTTAACGATCATTAACATTACATAACGCGCATTATGTACCATTACCGCAGTTTAGTAAACATGCCCCATAGTTTACCCATTTATCCTGAGATAAAGTGGTTAATATACACAATCTTTAGATAGGAAGGTATATGATCTTGGGTAATAATGTTTATGTTTTTCTATGTTTTAGTACCTTACCTGTTCAACCCCTGTTGAAGGGTAGCGAAACACAGCCTGTGTCGGGTTGCTATAGGTCAACATAATAAATTAAAGATTGTTTTTCCACAATAATCACGTCTTGGACTGTGTCTTTGCGATTTACGTGATTTTTTGCCTTGTTTGTGGTGCATTTTATTATTTATTTATTTATTTAACAGCTTTTATATACCGCGCTATTTGTTATCAGTGCGGTTTACATACAACAAGGGTGCACAGTCAGAAAACTGTTCTGTGCTTACATTGTAACAGGAGTTTAAACTTGGACAGTACATTGTAACAGGAGCATAAACTTGGAGTAACAGAGAAACTATAAACATATGTACAAAATATAATTAGATTTGGTTTGTATATACAGTAAGTCTAAAGCGGGCTCAAGATACTTGTGACAGGATGCAGTTTGTAGACATTGGTGGGTGGGTGGGTAGAGGTGGGGCAGATGCTTGAGCAAAGTGAAGTAGGAAAATGTGGTGTTTGATTGCCTTACGGAACTGCATAAGGCCTTTGATGGATTTTAGCAAATTTCTCAGACCTTACTGCTCCGCTTTATGCTCTCATTGGGAAAGAAGGACCTGAAGGTCTCATTGTACCTACATTACCACAGTGAGAAGCTTTTTTGAGTATAAAGACGGCACTGCAAAATGCCCCATGTTTATCTTTGCTATTCAAACTGTATGTGGCTATTTCTGATTCCTCTGCTATCAGTGTGTTTTTGCAGGCTTTCCCGACTGGTCACAAGCCAGTAGGCTATTTCTCGAAGCGATTTGACTCAGTGACTCTGGGACTCCCACCATGTCTACTCAGTTTGGTAGCAGTGGCATTTGCAATTGAAATGACTGATTTTCTAGTTTTACAGCACCCTCTTGAAGTGTATGTGTCACATTCAGTTTCCAGGTTGCTTCACTTGACTAAGACTCGGCCTTTGTCCTCCACACGTTTGTTGACTCTGGAATTAACGATTTCTCAGCCTCATGTTACAGTATATACTACATCAATATGCAACCCTTCAACACTTTTAGCTCCACTGACAGATCTTGTAGAGGATGATGGGTCTCATGATTGTTTTCAAACCATTTTGACCTCCTCTCGAGCTAGACCTCTTAGGGAACCGCGGCTGTTTACTACTTCCTTTGGAGGTGGGACAATGCTGCACGGAGCACGCCCATCGAGAGACAGAAAGGCTCTGCAATGATTTTACAGGCCACAGCCGTGGTTCCCTAAGAGACAGGGAGCCGCGGCTGTAGAAGAACAGCAGGGCACAGTAGCAGGCAGACAGGGAGAGGGGAGGAGGGGGCAGGGAACCTGCAACGGGGCTGACATGAGGGAGGGAGGGGGTTGACTGACATGGGGGATGGATGGAGGGATGGGGGCTGACATGGACTGGGGGGCTGATATGAACAGAGGGGGGACAGACATGGATGGATGGAGGGAGGGAGGGAGGGGGGCTGACATGGACAGGGCGAGAGGGGGGCTGACATGGAGGGAGGGGAGGGATGACATGGATGGAGGGAAGGGGGCTGACATGGACAGGGGGCTGACATGGAGAGAGGGGGGCTGACATAAGGGAGGGAGGGAGGGGGCTGACATGGACAGAGGGGGGACTGACATGGAGGGAGAGATGGATGGAGAGAGGGAGGGAGGGAGGGATGGGGGCTGACATGGAGAGAGGGGGAGCTGACATGGAGGGAGGAGGGGGCTGACATGGATAGAGGGGGCTGACATGGATAGAGGGGGGCTGACATGGACAGAGGGGGGACTGACATGGAGGGATGGATGGAGGGAGGGAGGGGGGCTGACAGGGAGGGAGGGCTGACATGGACAGAGGGGGGCTGGGAGGGAGGGAGGGGGCTGACATGGACAAAGTGAAGATACAGGGGGACATACTGGACAGACGGGGATAAATGCTGGACAGAGGGGAGAGACAGTGCGGGTTAGGATTATAATGGGCAGATGGGGGGTTGGCTAGGACTGGTAATGGGTTGATTAGGGAAGGCTAGGACTGGGAATGGACTGATGGGGCACTAGCATTGGAAATGAGCTGATCGGGGAGTAGGACTGGAAATGGGCTGGTTAGAGGAGGCTAGGACTGGTAATGGGTTGATGGGGGGGGGTAGGACTGGTAATGGGCTGATTAGGGGAGCCTAGCACTGGTAATGGGGTTGAGGAGGGACTAGCACTGGAAATGAGCTGATTAGGGGAGGCTAGCACCGGTAATGGGGTTGAGGGACTAGCACTGAAAATGAGCTGATTAGGGAAGACTAGGACTTGTAATGGGCTGATGGGGGGGGTAGGACTGGTATTGGGCTGATTAGGGGAGGCAAGCACTGGTAATGGGGTTGAGGGGGGACTAGCACTGGAAGCGAGCTGATTGGGGGGGCTTCGACTGGTAATGGGCTGATGGGGGGGTAGGACTGGTATTGGGCTGATTAGGGGAGGCTAGCACTGGTAATGGGGTTGAGAGGGGACTAGCACTGGAAACAAGCTGATTGGGGGGGGGCTTGGACTGGTAATGGGCTGATGGGGGGGGTAGGACTGGTATTGGGCTGATTAGGGGAGGCAAGCACTGGTAATGGGGTTGAGGGGGGACTAGCACTGGAAGCTAGCTGATTGGGGGGGCTTCGACTGGTAATGGGCTGATGGGGGGGTAGGACTGGTATTGGGCTGATTAGAGGAGGCTAGCACTGGTAATGGGGTTGAGAGGGGACTAGCACTGGAAACAAGCTGATTGGGGGGGGCTTGGACTGGTAATGGGCTGATGGGGGGGTAGGACTGGTATTGGGCTGATTAGGGGAGGCTAGCACTGGTAATGGGGTTGAGGGGGGACTAGCACTGGAAGCAAGCTGATCGGGGGGGCTTGGACTGGGAATGGGCTGATTGTGGGGAGGGGAGGATAGAGCTGCTGGCCCTGGAAGAAAACTGGGGGCTAAGGCTACAAATGGGCTGATACGAGGGGATGGGAGAATTGAACTGGAAAGGAGTGGATCTGAGAGAGGCTGCCATGGTATTTGTACTAGAAGGGACTGGTCAGTGGGGAAGGAGGGGGACTGGAAGGGAATGGACACCAGTGGCAGTCATGGGAATGCAAGTTGACATTGGAAGGTACTGAGAGTGACGACTGGAAAGGGGCTGATACTGGGGAGGGTTACTGGGACTGGAAATACACTGATGGAAAGAAGTGAAGAAAATGAAAGAAGAGATAAGAAATGGCAGATGGACCATAGACCACAGAAAGAGAGCTAAGAGAAGACAGGAAAGCAGAAGCCTCAGATCGGGACCAGCATGATCAGAGAATAAATTGGTCAGACAACAAAGGTAGAAAAAATAATTTTATTTCATATTAATGATTTGACTACAAAATCATCATAATTTTGAAATCAAATATTGTTACTTGTCATTGTGATTAATTATTGTGGTTTAAATAAGTAAATTTTATAAATAAAAACATATTGCAAAGGCCTATAATATATTAATAATTCAACAAATGATTACAGCGACAATGCGTTAACGGTAAAGGAAGAGAGACGCATTTGATTTTATCACTGGGGGTCACCACAAGTTGACCAATGGTAAAAGGGGTCACGGTACAAAAAAGGTTGAGAACTGCTGGTCTATTGTTTCCACTTGCCCTGTTCCTGCATCATAAGCGTCACCTGTCAACTGCGGCTTTGAATCATGCCCTGCGGTTCTCTGGTATCACCCAAAGTTTTTTTTTCTGTGGCACAGGCTGTGTATGCAGCTTATTTTATTATTTATTTATTTTTATTTCTTATATACCGCGCTTTCAGTCAGTGCGGTTTACAAATGAACAAATTTAAACACAATGAGACAGTCAACATTGGTTTTACAGAGAACAGGGTACAAAAAACTTGGGATAAACAGGGTTAACTATATACAAATAAAATGTAGCGGTAAGTATGGTTGACTATATACATGGCATTTTGGTTAATTGCATTGTAGTAGTAAATATATAGAATTATAGTACAGTATAAATATCGTATGAGTATAGTGTGCAAGTATGAACCATCATGATTAGCCATTTTCTACCGGGGTCAAGTGGGAAAGATCAACACGTAAACTATGTTCAATCGGAGTTGCTTCAGGGTAACATAGTAGTATATTAGGAACAAATGATGTTTTAAGACTTTTCTGAATGTCATGAGACTAGTGATGGCTCTAATTTCGGGTGGGAGGGCATTCCAGGCTCTGGGTGCAAACAGTGAGAAGGCTCTAGCGGCTGTCAATTTAGAGCATTTCGTAAGGAGTTTCGGAAGGTCAATGGAGTTCAGTGCAGCAGATCTCCTAGATCTGTTTGTTGGAGTAACATGTATCATAATACTGATAGGTGATAGAGATGGGCTCTTTGCAGCTTTAAAAGTCATGACCAGGGTTTTATAAAGGGTTCTGGCCTGGAGGGGTAGCCAGTGTAAACTCTTCAGTATTGGGGTTATGTGCTCAGAGCGTGGAGCACCTACGAGAATTCTCGCGGCTGCATTCATGGCCAGACGGAGGGGATTTAGAGTAGATTGTGGGAGACCGTGTAGTATGATATTGGCAAAATCGAAGTGAGGTAGTACTAAAGCTTGGAAGATAGTGCGGAAAACGGAGTAGTCTAGAAGAGGTCTGAGGTTACGTAGGGAACAAATCTTTTGGTAAATTGAGTTTGTTGTTTTCTTGATGTGTGTTGACATATCGAGCCGCTGATCTAATGTAAACCCTAGGTATCGGATTGAGGGTTGTGCCTTCAGCTCAATGTTGTTTACTTGTAATGAGGCAGGGGGTATGAATGTTGGATTCCTTGTTATGAATAGGACGTCTGTTTTGTTGTGATTTATACGTAGGTTCTGTTTGTGTAGCTAATTTGATACAGCTTCGAAACAATGAACTATTGATGTAAAATCTGGTTTTTCTACGGTGAATGGAGCATACATCAGGATGTCGTCAGCATATGCTAGACATTGAATGTTGAAAGTACGTATCACATCACAGATTGGCTGCATATAGATATTGAACATTAGTGCGGATAAGGAGGATCCCTGAGGGACACCTTGTTTAAGTGGGAATGAGTCGGATGTTGCTTCTCCTGTTCTGACTTGCTGCTGTCTATCAGATAAGTAAGATTTGCACCAGTTCAGGGCTAGGCCTTGGATACCCTTATCTTTGAGGCGCTGTAGGAGAGTATTGTGGTTTACTGAATCAAATGCAGCAGCTATGTCAAGAAATATGAGAATGAACCCTTGATGAATGTTTGGACTGTCTGAAGGCTGGCAGAGTAGGGTCAGTTATAAGGGTTTCTGCCGCCCTTCCCAAACCATCAGGACCATTTTTGATTTTGCAGCTCGATTTTACAGACCTGCCTTGTGCTAGAGGGGGGGGGGGGAGAGGTATTTGTTAGTGATCACTTGTCTTTTCTCTGGATGGGTAGAAGCTTCTCCCACTAGCAGTATGACTGCTGGTGTCTCCTTCAAATTATTGCTCACTCAGTTTATTCCCTTTTGGGGTGTGCCTTTTGTCCTTTGCTCTGATCAGGGTCTGGACTTCATTGCGAGTGTCTGGGAGGGTACTGAACAATGGTTTGGTATTAAAAGACAACTTCACACTCCTTATCATTCGCAAAGCTCTGGCCAAGTGGAACGGATGAATAGGACACTCAAAGGTCACTTACGCACTCTGACACAGGATTGGGCTACAGATTGGACAGAAGCCCTGCCTTTTGCCATTATGGCAATGTGTAATTCCCCCCAGGGTGCTCGAGGAGGCCTGACACCATATGAAATAGTTACTGGACGTCCAGCTACTTCTCCACATGAATTGACAGTAATCCCGGATCCTCAACTTTTGCGCAGTGATATCTTGACTTATTGCTCATGATTGCACTGTTTTGTCTGTTTCTCCTTTATTGCAGGTGAATCCTCAGCAAGATACTCCTTCAGAGTTATCGCATCCAGAACTGAAGCCAGGAGATTGGGTCCTGATTAAGAACCTGTATCCGAAGACACTTTTGGCTCCCAAGTTCCTAGATCCATTCCGTGTGCTCGTGGTGGGATACTTAGCTTGTAAAGTGGAAGGACAACCTCATTGGATACATCTTTCACAGTGTAAAAAAGGCCCCTTCACAGGATCCGGAAGGTGATTCCTTGCATCTGTGAATCAAGAGAAGCATCTTCTGTTGTTGCAATGCAGAGACTTATATGGACTTGGACAACAGTTATATTGCAGAAAGAATATCATGCTTGATTGCTTCTTGAATGAACTATTTATTTAAGAAACTTTTTCCAGGACTTATACTGCTGATTAGGTTGATAAAATTAGTTTGAGTTAGTTCTTTACTGATATATAAGCGGTGACCTTTTGGCACTTAACCTCTACCTTGTGAAGAGCTTGGGAGTTGGGGGTGGTTATAGTTATAGTGCTCATCTTTGTAGTTCTAAGAAGGATAGTTTTGTTGTTATCATTTTTTTTGAATAATTATTTTAGAGTAATTAATATTTTTGATATTTTAGAGGCCTGTTAAGAATGTTTCCTTATCTGGTCGTAGTTGTGTTGTGGCATATTATTGTTAATGAAGCAGTACTGCATTCAGAATCTTGGGAATGTTATGGGGAATACCCAAATATTTTTGAGTCATACTTACACTTAGTAACAAAACACTTTAATCTTTCAGATTGTGCTGTTTGCCTTCCAACTGTGGCAGCCACTCAGCATGGGTTTCTGCTACGAGCTAGGCCTAGAACCTTTCAAGAGTTTCATGACATAGCTTTTAATCGAACCACTGTACAATGGTCTCATACAACCACAAACCCTAGAGTGATTAGCCCTATGCCTCTAATGTCCCCTCCAATATGTTTTACGGCTCAAAATGCAGGAAAAAGGTAGGGGACACTCCTTGGAACATTTGTAAAACAGTAATGATACATAACTGTTCCACCTGGTAAAAAAAAATCCCATTTAAGAAATTCTTTTATTTCAGTAGTGCAATTAGTGCCAACACAAGGGAACCAAGTGCACGATCATGAATTGTTACAGTATAATAGTTCTGGCTACCCAATCCCTTTGAATGACTCTAGATCAGACCTAAAAAAGCAGAACCTGGACTGACAACAGTTATAGGTGAAAAACCATGTTTATTATGCCCCGACGCGTTACTTTGAGCAGCATTGCTGTGCAGAACGTACTTCGCGCTTTTAGCGTCCTACATGTCTGATTTATGTCTTTAGCGTTCTACATGACAGATTTAAGGTGTGCTCCTTTTAAGACCCCCTGAAGAAGGCTGGTAGCCGAAACACGTCGGGGCGTAATAAACAAGGTTTTTCACCTATAACTGTTGTCAGTCCAGGTTCTGCTTTTTTTGTTCTATTGGTGTGCGGATCCCTCTGCTCTTTTTGGTACTCTAGATCAGACCTAGACATACCTAAATGGAGTTGCCCCCTGTTAGGGTATTACCATCCCTGGGAACATAATCTATCTGTAGGAACTGAAGAGATGGAGTGTGCGGATTAATCCTTGATCATTGTTGTTCACTGTTGGATAATGAAGGAAAAGTAGTGAAAGGCCTACTAGATAAAGTGAGAAACAGTACTTTTGTCCCAAGTAGTAATTGAGTTATTTCTCTGATTTCTTTGATTCTGTCTCTTCTTTCTGGAATTCACTGTCTAAGCCCCTGTGAGGCATGTTGGCATCTCTACTTGGATTTTTGGGGGGTTTTATTTCAGGAGCATTGATTCTCTGTGTAATGTCTACTGTAAGGAGTCAGTGGATTCTTTGATTTCTAGGCTGATGTTACAGATTGGCCCATACCATTTAGGTATGTCTAGGTCTGATCTAGAGTCATTCAAAGGGATTTGGTTTTGCTTTCTTCTCATTGCTCCGAGTGTGGAAATCCATTACCCAAGAGCCCAGGTGCTGTTACCGGTGCGGGGAGGAGCAGAGGACACTTTCACCATGATCTCTGCTGTTAGTTACATTGGAAGTAGGCAGGGCAGGCTCACTCACACAGGGAGGAAGATTGGAGAACTATAGATAGAGGTTTTAAAGTTTGAAATAAAACAAAGGATATTATAATGCCTCTGTATCGTTCCATGGTACGACCGCACCTTAAATATTGTGTGTAATTCTGGTCACCGTATCTTAAAAAGGATATAGCGTTATTAGAAAAGGTACAGAGATGAGCCACCAAAATGGAAAAGGGGATGGAAGGATACCCCTATGAAGAGAGGCTAAAAAGGTTAGGACTCTTCAACCTGGAAAAGAGACAGCTGAGGGGAGATATGATAGAGGTCTATAAATTAATGAATGGAGTGGAACTGGTAAACATAGATAAATTGTTTACATCATCAGGATATAAAAAGACTAGGGGACATGCAATGAAGCTACAGGGTAACCTATTTAAGACTAATAAGAGAAACTATTTTTTCACTCAACGTGTAATTAAACTCCTGAATTTGTTACCGGAGGATGTGGTAAAAGCTGTTAGTGTAGCCGGGTTTGGACAAGTTCCTGGAGGAAAGGTCCACAAACCATTATTAAAAGAGACCCGGGATATCCACTGCTTGACCCAGTACAAGCATTGAGGAACCTGTGTCTTTTGGGGAGACTGCTAGGTACTTATGACCTAGATTGGCCACTGTTGGAAACAGGATACTGGGCTTGATGGACCTTGGTCTGACCCAGTATGGCATAGCTTATGTTCTTAAAATGTCCAGACATATTAGCCATCCTTGTGGATTCTGGACATTAATGGAAAAATCTATTGAATCCTGAAAAAAGTCAGACTATTGTCTATCCTGAACACATCTCACAGGGTGTCCCTAAATATATGGCATAAAGCATGTGCATAACTTGCCAATGCTCCAATCTGGCCCTTCCCATGACAACAGATTAGGAATATGCATGCCAAAAATGTTTGTCGGTTAGTCTTTGTTCCTGGACCTGTTTGGTTAGTGTTCATAAACCAAATCATTTGTGCATTTGTCTCATTTATTCTGTAGGACTGGCACCTGCTGTCTGCCCAGACCCAAAACATTGAACCAAACAAAATGGATTATTGCTATGGAAGCCTCTGGCGGGTTCCTGCATCTCAAATCTGCCGATGCCTCCAAGCTACTGCCTGCCAAGTGTGTTTATTGTTTCCTGCCTTGCTAGGTCTTTCTCATCCGCAGACTCCTCCTGCTGGTCTTGGAAATCTGCAGCATTGTATGGGACTGCGTATCATCTTCTACTGCATTTTGTCTCTCATCGTGGACTCTACTGTGTATGAAACTACCGCATGATGACTGCCTCCTGATTCGCCCAGACACCCTGCAGTATCTCATGCTAACCCATCGCCAAAGTGTGATAAGGGTTCAGTACAAAGAATAATGTATGCACAGAACTTTCACGCCTTTTACCTTGCCTTGCTGCTTACACAAACACAAAAGACATGGTTTGCTGTTTCACTAACCCTGGGAGGCAAACTAAGACTTTCACAGTACCTCTGGTGCTCTGTGCTACCCCTTGTGGCTCAGTTGTCACACTAGAGTCTGTATTGTTAGCATATCTGCCTCTTTGGGCCTTTTTGCTACCTGAATTGAACGCAGTTTCTTTCATTCATCTAGACAGAGCTAAAGTTTTCTCTCTTATATTTCCTCCAGTAGGTGGGGACTAGCCAGAGAGCTCTATTCTGTACCATTCTAAGTGCAGAGCGATCCTGTGATCTTTGGTTGTCGGTCATTTCTCTGTTGCTGCTTATATAAGAATTCTTAGTGCTGCTACCAAACCTGATTACCTCATTCTGAAATATGAGCCTTATGATTCCTTATTTTTGTACCCGTAATAAATCCTACTATATAAATCATACAGGACTTTTCTTTCTCTTGTGGCTCACTTCCAGAAAGTCTCACTGAACTAGCAGCGAGGGAAACACATTCCCTATGCATGACAGTGAGCATAAGTGATCTTCTCTTCTTGCTGATACCCTACAATCCCCATTGAAGTCGACGAGGCAAGCTGTTTTACAGTCTAACAGTGGAGCTTGCCAAACCTGCTGGAATCATTTTTTGAGTATCTTTGTTGTTTGATCATTTTATTTTGCAAGCTGGGTTAATTTAGTTTAGTTTAGTTTATTGGAATTTGATATACCGCCTATAGCGATCTTAGTCTTTCTTTACCACTTCTGTTTGAAGGTCTTCTCCCGAGTCATTTTCATTTTCTGGTTCTTCATTCTCTCTTCCTCCCCTACATTTTGACCTTGATCTTTCTGATTCATCTTTTTCTCCATTTCTCCCATCTGTCTTTTTATTTACCTCGAGCTAGATTTCATTCCTCCTTCTCCTTTCTCCTGTCTTCAGTCTCCCTCTTTTCAGCTTTCACCTACTTACCAGCTTTCCATTTCCTACTGTTGAGATATGTACACCAAAACTCTTTGCGTTGCTTAGCATTCATCCCCAGATCCTGTTTGGTTAGTATCCATACGCCTAATTATTTGTGCATTCGTCTCGGTCATCCATTCAAGTCTATGGGTCAATCTATTTATTTACAATCTAACAGTAAGGCCTGCCAGCCATTTTCAATCAAACTTGCTTGAAATTTGCTGGTAGGTAACTGTAACAGAGGCAAAACCACTACAAGCCATCCAGAGCGTCACATACACCTTACGGCACCAGAAGAGACTCAAAGGCATTAACAGTAGCAGCAAGACTACCAGATGCCACCATCAGAATGGCAAAGTGGCACAAAGAACAAAATGGACATACCGATGGAGTGGGGGAAGCTGCAGCAGCGTTTGGAGGAATAACCTGGCCAGCCAAAAGGGTTAAAGCAGCAATAACAACAGTACAATTAAGACTCCGATGGATACCAAGAAAGCCGCAAAACAAGAAAAGGAGGAAGATTGTATCAGCCGCTAAGACACTGATCGCAGAGCAATGCAGTAAGACCAGTGGCAACGACCCCCCTCCCCCCAGGCGTTAAAAAAGGGTGAAAGTGATAGAATGAAAATCTCCAAGGCACGCAGAAAGATGCAAAGCAGAAGGAGGAGGAAGACTGGCAAACAAACACAGAAAGAAGGTGGCAGAAGAGGGGCCAAGGCACAACAATAGTGGCATGAAGACTGCCGGGCACTGAGAGACAAGAAAAAGCAACAGCTGAGGCGGCATCACCGACACAGGCAGCAGCGGCAGACAGAGGTGCGGGGAAAGGAGATTTTTCTTTCTATCTTTTAAATTTCGACATGTGGGACTAAATGCACCCATTGAGAATGGGAAGCAGCCTGGAAAGACTGTATGGAAACGAGCAAAAACCCAGCAAGACGCTGATGGCATAGAGTGCAGGCAACTGCACTCATTCCTCCTCCCAGTTACATGGAAATTGAGGGAAAACAAGGGAGGGGAGGCTTGTCTTTAAAAGCACTAGCTTTCCCACAAATTACAGGTCTAGTTGTGAACGCTGACGACCCACAATATCCCCTGCCATGGAGAATATACAGTATGTTCACTGGGCACACTGGCTGGAGGACAGCACAGGAAATACTGCAGGACCCTGGCCAGTTCTGGCCAGTGTGTTGACTTGTGTGCCCAGTATGTCAAGGGATCTGTGGTCATAGGCTTCCCAATGTAGCACGTTACTGAAATTCGTGAAGGAGTCTGACTTGGGGCAGACTGGTCTCTGCTGCTTATCATTAGCTGAGGCTTCTGTCACCAAAGATTTTCCAGTGCTGGGGCTCAAAGAGCACTGGTGCTTAAAGGTGGAAGGGTGGAAAGTGGCAGCTAAGAGGATGATGCTGCACATGCTTCCACTACTGCTTGTTGACATGCCTACTCTTTCCCCTGCTGCATCACCACCACCCTCTGCCTCCTACACTCTCTTCCCTCCACCTGAATCCCTCTTGGAAGTCAATGTGTTTCACTGCAGAGCAATAGTTCCTTTCACCAGTGCGACACAGAGACTAGCCAGCACATTAGCGTCCTCCTTTGTGAGTGGTTTTAACCTTTTTTCCACTTGAAGATGCAAGAAGACCACCAGCAGCAAACGTTCTGCTGTGAACCTCCGTTGCTACTGAAAACCTCTGACATCACCTGTAGAATATTCATCACTGGAATGAGAAGGCTGAGGGTAGTCCTTCTGGAACTCAGTTCCTCCAATGGCATCCTTGAAGGACTTTAGAACTTCTATAACCAGAGTCATATTTGTCCACTCCTAGGGCCTCAGGGGGTGTTTAATACTGATCTTGGTCTCCACTGATATATCATGCAGAGCTGCTCGCTGTTCCACCAACCTCTCAAGCATCCTGAATGAGCTGTTGTGCAGATACCCTGCTGCTTCATTTAGGTCTCCCCCAATATCAGCTCTGTCGTTTGCAGTCCCTCCAAAATACAGCAGTGTGAGTCCTTTCTCATGCCCGCAAATCAGATTATGTTACCCCCCTGATGAGCCATCACCATTGGCTTCCGATCAGTTCCCATATTAAATTCTGGGCCATTACACTGGCTTACAAATAAATACATGATAAAGCCCCTGAGTACATCTCTTCCGTGTTACCCTTTATGCCCCTGCTAGGGCACTTCATTCTCTCCATGGCTACCGTCTCCACGTTCCTTCACCATCATTAATCAAACTGGAATCAAGCAGAAGGTCCGCCTTTTTTGCGCTACCCTTCCCTTATGGAATTGTTTACTGGCCCACTTGTGCACAGAACAAAACAGAGCACAGAGTACCTGCAGAAACAAGGTAGTGACAAAACAGAGCTCTTGTTTCAGTATTTCTCTCACTTTCCTATTGGATTAAATGGAGTTCTTTTCTCTCCTAAGTTATTTTTATCATAAACCACAATGCTTAGTTCATGAATTGCACTATATTAAATAAACTGAAGCAGGGCCTCTCCATTTCAAAGCAAGGTAAGAGTGTGTGGCTTTTAATTACTAGCTCTCTGCCTGAGAGCTCTTAAAAGGGTTTTGGTCTACATTTTTAGAAAGAGTTAATCTTTTTGCTGCTTTATTTTAAAAGGAGAAATACTTGGTGTTTTTTTTTAGTGGTGTATGTTTAAAACTCTGCTGTTAGTTTCTCTTTCTCTCAGCTCTTTGAAGCCACTCACACTTTATCAGGTGTTAGTTCCCCCCCCTAGCTCCACATTTCCCACCCACCCCATGTGAGATTCTTACTTTATAGGGCCACCCCCCAATTAGCTACATACAGGGACTTAGAACAGCACTTCTAGAACACATTTAAATAGGTTAACTGCTTTTTGTTTGAAAGGACAGCTGAGAAACAGGCTGCTACTTTAGTTGGTCTCTCTTTTACTTCAACAGGTTCCAAAGCTCCACCAACTGAACAGTGGCTGGGAAAAATCGTATTGCCAAAGCTGTTGCCCCTATTACAGTTTCTACCTCTGTCCAGACAGAGTTCCCAATGCCAATTGATGAACCGGTTCCATGTGCAGGATGCCTACATGCTGAAGCTCTCAGGAAACAGGTGGAGGAGCTCAGAGAAGAGGTGGCAAGGCTGAGGAGTATTCAACACAGTGAGAGGTACATTGATGAGATGCTTCTTGAAACATCCAAGCTCTCCAGCAGAGGTGAGGATGGAAACCTACAGAAGGACCAAGGTTGAACACAAATCAACAGGGTCTGCAGAATCACCATTCCAACTCCTCAAGCCCTTGAATTGAAGAACCATTATGCAGCCCTGGAAGTTGAGGAGGCAGAGGCATCCCAGGAAAGTGATGAACTAGAGCTCAAGCACCCCAAAGTTGGTGAATTAATGACCACTTGGAAGCAAAGGGTAATGGTGGTTGCTGTCTCTCTTCTGAGGGGTACTGAGGCATCCATCTGCTGACCAGACTTGATGTCCAGAGAAGTATGCTGTCTGCCAGGCACCAAAATTCAAGATGTTACGGAGAGTTTGCTGAGACTCATCTAGCCTATTGACTATTACCCAATGTTGCTCATCCATGTGGGCACAAATAATACTGCCAGGAATCCTTCTGAGCATATCAAGAGTGACTTCATGGCTCTGGGATAGCGGATGAAGCAGATAGGGGTGCAGGT
Organism: Ichthyophis bannanicus; assembly: GCA_033557465.1. Taxonomy (NCBI): domain Eukaryota; kingdom Metazoa; phylum Chordata; class Amphibia; order Gymnophiona; family Ichthyophiidae; genus Ichthyophis; species Ichthyophis bannanicus. The sequence goes on from CM066044.1 coordinate 260,856,560, forward strand.
GGTGTCCTCTTCAATCCTCCCTGTTGAGGGTAAAGGCCAGGGCAGAGAAGCTTGCATCCTGGAGATAAATGCATGGTTGCGTGGATGGTGTCATCGAGAGCGTTTTGGTTTCCTGGACCATGGGATGATGTTCCAAGGGCTGCAGAGCATAGATGGTGTCCATCTGCCTAAGAAGGGTTGACATGTCTTCAGTAGCAGACTGGATAACCTATTAAAGAGGGCTTTAAACTAGATACACTGGGGATGGGTGAAGAAAGCCCCCAGGTAAGTGAAACATTAAATACCTTTATAGAAATAGGTAACAGGGGCAACATCTGGAAAGCCGTATCTATATATGCCCGTAGCATGGGAAATAAGATCCCAGATGTTGAGACTTTAATGAGAGAGGCTGACTTGGATTTAGTGGCAGTTAGAGAGACATGGTTCACGTACCACCATGACTAGGATATAATTAAACCAGGCTATACGTTATTCAGAAAGGACAGGGTAGGAAGAAGGGGAGGAGGAGTGGCACTATATGTAAAAAATAATATTAAATCTATGGAAATACAGGGCTTAAAAGGGAGAGAGGAGGCAGTGTGGGTTAAACTTGAAAGAGGGAAAGAGAATCCATTTGCATTGGCGTGATATGCAGATCTCCATCATAGGGAGAAGACGTGAATGGAGATTATAATAGAAGACATATGCAACATTGCCAGGAAAGGGGAACTGCTACTGATAGGGGATTTCAATATGCCGGATGTTGATTGGCGCCTCCCTACTGTGGTGTCATCTAGAAGCAAGAAGATCCTGGATTCTGTACAGGAAGAAGTATTCAGGCAACTGGTAACAGAACAAGGCCATATTGAACTTGGTGCTTACCAATGCGGAAAATGTTTCTGATGTTATAGTGGGAGATCATCTCACATTCAGTGATCATCAGATGGTGTGATTCAGTATTAGGACTAGTATTCAAAAGAAAGGGTCTTAGACTTTAGGAAGACTAACTTTGCCAAGATGGGCCAATACCTCAGGAGGTGTTAGCAGAATGGGAACAGCTGGGGAACATAGAAAAAACAGTGGACAAAACTGAAAGGGGATATTTTAAGGGCAATCAACCTTTTTGTTAGAATGGTAAATAAAAGGAAAAGGAGGCCGCTATGATTCTCAAAAGAGGTAGCTGAAAAGGTGAAGAAAAAGAATGAAGTCTTCATGAAATACAAGAGATCACAGAGAGAGGAAGACAGGCATCTATATTAGGAAAAACTTAGAGAGGCTGGCAAAGTAGTCAGGAAAGCAAAGGTACAAAAAAAAGAAATAGCTAATGCAATAAAATGGGGGGATAAGACATTTTTCAGAGAGGAGGAAGGGCAAAAGTGGTATTGTCAGACTCAATGGTGAAGGGGAGGAATATGTAGAAACTGATGAGGATAAAGCGGAATTGCTTAACAAATATTTCTGTTCTGTGTTCACAGATGAAGGGCCGGGAGCAGGACCTCAGACAACACCCACAAACAGGAACAAAAGCGAGGGGCATCTCAAACAGTTTTCAGAAGACTCTTCATGAGGAACTAGCTAAACTAAAAGTGGACAAAGCAATGGGACCAGATGGGATACATCCAAGAATTCTGAAGGAACTTAGGGACATTCTAGCAGCTCCACTGACTGACCTTTTCAATGTCTTTTTGGAGTTGGGTGTGTTGCCAGAGAACTGGAAAGAGGCACATGTGATCCCTTTACACTAAAGCGGAAGTAAGGATGCAGAGGCGGCCCAAGAAGGGTGCGGGGCCATGTGCGGAGACTCGGTGTGGGGCCTCATTTGCATAAGGGGCTTCATTTGCATAAATATTTGCATAATCTTACCATACACTAACTTTTAGTAAACATGCCTCTTAATGAGTGTATGGATAAAGTAAGACTAAAAGATTTCTACATTACTATAATCCAGTGCCAACTGCCAGGCACATTAGGAACTACTACAAACACTGTCCATTTAGAACCCATAGCAAACCCGCCATATCGTAACTTTTTTCCCAATGGAGAAAGGTGAATAGTGGTGTACCCCAGGGATCTGTGCTGGGTCCGCTGCTTTTTGACATATTCATAAATGACCCGGAAAAGGGAATAACGAGTGAGGTTATCAAATTTGCAGATGACACAAAACTATTTAAAGTTGTTAAAACCCAAGAGGATTGTGGAAAATTGCAAGAGGATCTTGATAAATTGGAAGACTGGGCATCAAAATGGCAGATGAAATTTAATGTGGACAAGTGCAAGGTTATGCACCTAGGGAAGAACAACCCAAACTATGGTTACACGATGCAAGGTTCCACATTAGGAACCACCACCCAGGAAAAAGATTTAGGCGTCATTGTGGATAACATGTTAAAACCCTCGGCCCAGTGTGCAGCAGCAGCCAAGAGAGCAAATAGAATGCTAGGTATCATAAGAAAAGGAATGGAAAATAAAACAAAAGATATTATAATGCCTCTATATCGTTCCATGGTGAGACCGCACCTTGAATATTGTGTGCAATTCTGGCCGCCGTATCTTAAAAAGGATATAGTGTTATTAGAAAAGGTTCAGAGAAGAGCCACGAAAATGGTAAAGGGATGGAAGGATACTCCTATGAAGAAAGGCTAAAAAGGTTAGGGCTCTTTAACCTGGAAAAGAGACGGCTGAGGGGAGATATGATAGAAGTCTATAAATTAATGAACGGAGTGGAACGGGTAAACGTAGATCGATTGTTTACGTTATCAGAATATAGAAAGACTAGGGGACATGCAATGAAGCTACAGGGTAAACTATTTAAGACTAATAAAAGAAAATATTTTTTCACTCACTGTGTAATCAAACTCTGGAATTTGTTACCGGAGGATGTAGTAAAGGCTGTTAGTGTAGCTGGGTTTAAAAAAGGTTTGGACAAGTTCCTGGAGGAAAGGTCCATAAACCATTATTAAGAAGGGGACCCAGGATATCAATGCTTGACCCAGTACAAGCATTGCGGAACCTGTGTCTTTTGGGGAAACTGCTAGGTACGTATGACCTAGATTGGCCACTGTTGGAAACAGGATACTGGGCTTGATGGACCTTGGTCTGACCCAGTATGGCATATCTTATGTTCTTATGTAGCACTACCAGGACACACAAAGCACCAGACCCTACCTATCAAAAGGCAACACTGCAAATATTAAACCAATACATTTCAGAGAATAACAGAACAAGTGGCAATGTCAAATAGGAATTACATAAACAGAATACCTCAGCTCAGTTACACATGCAGAAAATAGACCATCACCAAACAAGGAATCACAATTTAGAAACAGAAAGACAAATTAAACTGGGAACCCCAAAAGCCAAACTTGGAATGTACAACAACACTGTAGAAATAAAAGTATAAATTAATTTCCTCTTGTACTAAACAAAACGCAGACGTTAATGATGCACATTTCCCAGAGCTGACATATTCCAGTTAATAAATTCAAAATAAAGAGATATCTTTATACCTTTTGTGCATTTTTTTAGTTGCAATTGCTCCAGCCACTTTCTTTTGTTTTTTTCGTGTCTTCTGCTAACTCTCCATCGTCTGCTGTCCATTTGTCCTTTCTTCTCTCTTCTAGTTTTTTTCCATTCTCTCTCTACATCTGCTTTAACATACTAATCTTACTAATCTTTCTCCTTTTGCTCTTTCCTCATTCCTATTTCATCCACTCAAATTTTACCCCTCCATCCTCAATCCTCACTTACTCTCCCAATGCCCGGCCAATTGTAGATTTTTCTTCCCTCCCACACAAAATATTTTTCCCCTCTCCATTTCGCTCTCCCAGCCCCATCCCATTCTAATCCTCCCCCAAAATCAGCTCCCTTCTAGTTCCAGCCCCACCCAGCATCTGCTACCTTCTAGTCCCCGCATCAGCCCATTTCCAGTCCTAACCCCCCATCAGCCCATTTCCAGTCCTATCCTAGCCCCACCATAAGCCCATTTCTAGTCCTAGCTCCCCCATCCATTTACAGTCCTATCCGAGTCCTTTCATCATCTCATTTCCAATCCCAGTCCCCCATCAGCCCATTTTTAGTCCTTTCCTAGCCCCACCATCAGCCCATGTCAAATCCTAGCTCCCCTACACTTAGCCCATTTCCCATCCAAGCCCTCCATGAGTCTACTTCCAGTTCTAGCCCGTCCATGAGACCATTTCAATCCAAGCCCCCACCACAGCCCATTTCCAATCTTAGCTCCTCTCAACACCCAATTTCCAGTCCTATCCTAGCCCTTCCATCAGCCCATTTCCTGTCCTAGCTCCCTCCCCTCACAGCCCATTTCCATTCCAAGCCCCCCTCCCCATCAGCTATTTGCAGTTCAAGCCCCCCTTCCCCTCAGCCCATTTCCATTCCAAGCCCCAGCGGGCTTAACAGATCCGCGAAAGGGATACTCTCCCTTCGCGGCTCTGAAAGCCAATGCGGGGAGGGACTGAGGCAGGGAGGGAGGGCTCTGCCGGGCAGGGGGGGCCCCATGGGACATTCGATCAGCGGCAGCAGCCAGCTTTTTTTTTATTTTAAAATTTACTTTTAAAGCAGAATGTTTTTTGCGCGGGGCCCCTGAAACACGGGGCCCTGTGCAAAAAACATTCTCACTCAATGGACGGGCCGGCCCTGTAAGGATGTGGTTGAAAACCACAGGCCAGTTAGTTTAACCTCGGTGATGAGTAAATTATTGGAAACGCTGCTGAAAGTGAAAATAGTTAGGTTTTTGGAATTCAACGGATTGCAGGATCAGAGGCAGCATGGATTCACCAGGGCAGGTCTTGTCAGACAAATCCGATTGATTTCTTTGACTGGGTGACCAGGGAGTTGGACCGAGATAGAGCCCTAGATTTCAGTAAAGCATTTGACACAGTTCCTCACAGGTGACTTATAAACAGACTAAGCACCTTTAGGATGGACCCTAAAGTTACTGCTTGGGGTAGAAATTGGTTGAGTGGGAGGTAATAAAGGGTACAGGTAAATGGAGTTCACTCTGAGGAGAAGGAGGTTACCAGTGGAGTGCTGCATGGATCTGTCCTTGGTCCAATTCTTTTTAACATCTTTGTCAATGATATTGCGGAAGGGCTGTCAGATAAGGTTTGCCTCTTTGTGGATGATACCAAAATCTGCAACAGAGTAGATACCCAGGAAGGTGTAGATAACATGAGGAGGGATCTAGCTAAGCTTGAAGAATAGTCTAGAATTTAGCAGCTGAGATTTAATGCTAAAAAATGTAGGGTCATGCATTTAGGCTGCAACAATCCAAGGGAGAGTGGTACAATGTAAGGGGTGATGTACCTCTGTCCACGAATGAAGAATGGGACCTAGGCGTGATTGTATCTGATGATCTCAAAATAGCTAAACAGGTAGAAAAGGCAACATTGAAAGCTAGAAAGATGCTTGGGTACATAGGAAGAGGAATGGCCAGCAGAAGAAAGGAGGTGATAGTGCCTCTATTTAAGTCTTTGGTGCGACCTTATTTGGAGTATTGTGTACAATTCTGGAGACCGCACCTTCAAAAGGATATAAACAGGTTGGAGTTGGTGCAGAGGGTGTCTACTAGAATGGTTAATAGTCTTCGTTATAAAGTATATGAGGACAGACTTAAGGACCTTAATATGTATACTTTAGAGGAAAGGCGAGACAGAGGTGATATGACTGAGAGATTTAAATACCTCCATGGCATAAATGCACCGGAGGAGAGCCTCTTTCGATTGAAAGCAAGTCTTTAATGAGGGGACATAGGATGAGGGTGAAAGGGAATAGACTCAAGAGTAATATGTGGAAATATTTCTTTACAGAAAGAGTGGTAGATGCGTGGAATAGTCTCCCAGTAGAGGTGGTAGAGATGAGGATAGTATCTAAATTCAAAAAAGCATGGAACAAACACAGAGGCTCTCTAAAGGAAAAAAGGGGACTCTTGTAGTGGGTGATATGGAAGGGCAGATTAGATAGGCCATATGGTCTTTTTCTGCTGTCATGTTTTTATGTTTCTATAAACATAAACATTTAACACCTAAGGTTAAAAGTATGATAATTAAAATAAACAAGGCTACATCCTATAAAGGGACCATTTAATGACATCACCAAAATAAATTGAATACAATATTATGCAGCTAAAATTATTACTGCAAGAATACTACCAACTAAACTTCAGGGCCAGAAGAAAAAGAGAGCAATAACAGTTCCTCTTTGGAAAAAGCGCATCAAAGGAAAAATACAATCATTACATGCGTAGGTATCCCTGATAGACAAGTTAAGGATTAAGATCATCGACGATATTGAGGAAGATCCAAGACATCAAGTTGAAGCATGTTGCATTAACAGCATTTATATGTCCAACAATAAATTGAAAGTAGCAGCAGAAGAGCAAAAACCGCGAAGATATAAAAAAAAACCAGAAAAGAAAGATATCAAAATAAACTTTTTAGAGAGAATCCAAAACAGTTCTTCAGGGAACTTGGAAAGAAAACACCACAACCATAGTTGAAACAGAAGCCTTCTGGAGAAGCCTGTACGAGGACTCAGAGCACAATCAAGAAGCAGAATGGTTACCCTCCATATAGGAACATTTCGAAAAATCAAATATCAAACCTATGTAATGGCAGTAACAACAAAAGAGCTGGAAAGCAGGTTTAAAATGAGCCCCAAACTGGAAGAGCCCTGGCCCAGATGGCGTGATCAACCTTTGGCTCAAACAGTTAACATCATTCCACCAACACCTGGCAAAGTGCAAAAACCAATTGATCCAACAGCTGATCTTAACACCATGATGGCTTATAACAGAAAAAACATTTTTCCTTCCAAAGGGGGACCCAAGTAACATTCCCAAAAATTACATACCAATAACTTGTCTACCTACAATCCATAAGCTGTTCACTGCAATGGATGCAGACAGAATATATGATCATACTGAATCTAATAACATCATGGCAATAGAGCAAAAGGTCAATAAGAGGGGAGCATTTGGAACAAAAGACCAGTTAATGCTAAATAAGCCATCATGGCCAGCGCTAAGAAAAGCAGAAATCTCAGTATTGCTTGGACTGATAAGAAAGCTTTTGACAGTGTTCCACATTCTTGGATAATAAGTACATTAAGTTCACCATGACAATGTGGCAAACCACACTTTTTCTGAAGTGTGAAGATGATCAGTAAATCATTCCTAACATTAAGATCCAGCGAGGAATATTTCAGGGAGATTCCCTGTAGTCACTTCTCTTTTGTATGGTGCTTAATCCAATGAGTATCTTATCGACAATTTGAGATACGGATTTAGCCTGAATCCTAAAGAAGGTAGCAATCCAGAAGTAACATCCCATTTACTATTTGCAGATGACCTGAAGCTCTTTAGTTCCAGTGACCAACAATTAGTAAAGCAATCTCTGCAGTGAAAAGCTTTTCTGATGACATCAGGATGACTTCTGGCCTTGACAAATGTGTTAAGACAACTTTTTTTTAAAGGAAAATTGAGCAAAACAGAAAAGAAATCGCTGGCTGAGGGCTATAACATCAAGGAACTTGAACAGGAAACAACACTCAAGCAGAAATCATTGAGAGAAAAGATCAGTAAAGACTACTATAGAAGATTAAAATCATTATTGAAAAGTGCCTTAACATCACAGAATAAGAAATAAGCCATCAATCAGCTGGAAATTCCTGTACTCTCATATAGATTTGGGATTGTTGATGGGACTCTTAAAGATCTTGAAAAGCTGGATGTGTGAACAAGAAAATTCCTCAATGCCCCCAAAGTAATTTACAAGAATCAGTGTATGCCAAGACTGTATATTCCTAGAGCTGAAGGAGGGCTAGGCCTCATAGAGCTTGATTACACATTCAGAGGTACCTTCATAGGCCTCCAGGCCTACCTAGCAGCATCATCGGATTCTAATATGCAAAAAGTGCTGAAATATGAAACGTGCAGAATCTGTCTCCATCATCAAACTTGGATAAGCAGGAATGAGTAAGAATCCACAATGATATACAGTGTCACCAGCAGAGGCTAAACTAGTGTTATTTAGCTTAGTGCACTACTGGCCCTGACCTTTCTATAAAAAGAAAGTGTAGTTGCGAGTCGAGGGTCAGGTTTAAACAAGGATTTATTCCCCTCCCGGGGTTTTGCTGGATTTTCAAAAATGATACAACTTCCAAACTCAAAAGATAACCATACTTCTGGCATAAACAAATGGGTAAAGAAAAAGTAGCTTCTTGCTTAACAAATTAAATGACAAAGCAAAATATATAATCAAGGTAAACACCTGGGCAGTTTCCTCTGTGCAGACCTGTTCTCTCTAGCAGGCTTATCTGCTCTCAGCGTAGAGAGGTCTCTTCAGTAATCACTAAAGAACAGTCCATCTTTTCCTCATAAGATAAACATTCATTTTGGTCAATACACATGGGCTCCTCAACTGCCTCGTCTTCCCTCTGGCAGAGAGTTTGTATCTTCCTCCAGCCAGTGACTGGTCTCTCTTCAATACTCTCTTCCTGGTCAGTGAGATAATTATCTGAGCCTTGATAAAACTGCTTTGCAGTCTTTCTGTTGAACCTTGCTCTTGTCAGTTTGCTGCCAGGCTTTACATACAAACATTCAGGCTCTTCATTCATACAAATATCCTGAAGCAGTTCACTATCTCTTTCACAAGGATGTGAATACCTTAAAAGCTTCTGGCTTTCATTAGCAAAGGGTTTTCTGTGGTTAAACTCACGGTTGGAGAATGGCTGCCTGTTCTGTCTCCCAGCCCTTCTTGGCTTCTTATTCCAGGCCTCACAATACACAGGGTTAGGCTGAGAATACTCTGACCTTTTGCTGAAGGGTTTTAGGTTCTCTCTAACCTGCCAGGTTTCACAAATGCTTGCTGCTTCTGTGTCCTCAAAACCTTCGTCAGAAATCATACAGGAATCACATTCAGCCTCTCTTCCTGGATTCTCTCTCTCCTGGACTCGAGCATAATAAGGATTCTCCTCTCTGGCCTGCTTCTGAACAGTGGCCCGTTCCTGAACTCTGGCCTGCTCCCGAGCTGTGGCCTGTTCCTGAGCTCTGGCCTGCTCCCGAGCTGTGGCCCGTTCCTGAACTAACTCTGCTTGCCTGCCTGCTTTCTTATGCAGAGTTATGGGCGTTTTTCCTGCACATGTGCAGAGTGTTTCCCTCAGTGTTTGGGGAGTGTCTGTTGGCTGGGCGTGCCTTCAGGTCTCGTGCCTCAGCCTGCTCTGGTTGCCTATAGCAACTAGGAAGCTTTTTCTCTCCCTTTCTGTCAGAGTCTGTGCCGTACTCTTCAGCTTTTTGTGTCTTAAAGTTACAGGGCAGATTTTCGGTGTTACACATCCCCCTTCTTAAGACATTACGAGCTGCTGACGTCCCCGTCGGACAGCGCGTAATTCTGCTCAACGCATCCGCATTACCATGCAGCTTCCCTGCACGGTGCTGTACCTCAAAACTAAAGGCTTGCAAAGCTAAGTGCCAGCGCGTCAGTCGTGCATTATTGTTGCGCATTTGGCTTAGCCATTTTAACGGTGCATGATCTGTTATTAATATAAATTTTCGCCCTGTCACATAATATCGCAATGCTTCTACCGCCCATTTGATGGCTAAGCATTCCCTTTCTACAGTAGAATACTTCCGCTCCGCATTGGACAGTTTCCTACTTAAGTAGGTAATCGGGTGTTCTACACCATCAAATTTCTGGGACATAACTGCCCCCAGTCCAGTCTCAGAAGCGTCTGTCTGGATAATGAATGGAAGCCGGAAGTCAACTCCCTTTAATACAGGAGCTTTACACAACTTCTCTTTAAGAGAGATAAAACTCTCCTCGGCCTCGGGAGTCCAATGCACTTTATTTGGGGCATTTTTCCTAATCATGTCTGTAAAAAGGCTGCTCTCCTCCGCAAACCTGGGGATAAATCGTCGGTAGTAGCCGATTAGGCCCAAGAAGCTGCGGACATGCTTCTTTTCTACCGGTCGTGGGAAGTTCCGGACACTCTCTATTTTGGTCTGCTAGAGGTTTCACTATCCCATTCCCCACTAAATGACCCAGGTATTTGGCTTCTTTAGCCGCAAAAAGACATTTTTTGGGGTTCAAAGTGAGACCCGCTTTTCGGATGGCGTTTAATACCGCCTCTATCCGTGATAGGTGTTCTAGCCAGGTGCCGCTATGGATAATAACGTCATCCATATAGGCTAACGCGTACTCTTGATGTGGCCTTAGGACCTGGTCAATAAGACGCTGGCACGTTGCCGCTGCGCCCTGTAGCCCAAATGGCATACGCCTAAATTGGTATAGGCCTAAAGGGGTGGAAAAAGCTGTTTTTGGCTTCGAATCCCTCGTCAAGGGGATTTGCCAATAGCCCTTGGTTAAGTCGAGGGTTGTGAGAAACCGGGCCTGCCCTAACCGATCTAACAGATCATCGATTCTTGGCATGGGGTATGCGTCAAACTGTGAGATCGCATTTATCTGCCTAAAATCAATACAAAAACGAAGGGAGCCATCCGGTTTTGGGACGAGGACTATTGGGCTAGACCAAGGACTATGAGATTCCTCGATCACCCCCATTTCCACCATTTCCTTGACTTGGGCAATGACCTCGTTTTGCTTCGCCTCTGGCAACCTATAGGGGCGTTGTCTAATAATTTTCCCCGGAACTGTGATGACCTCATGGGCTACCAGGCGTGTTTCACCGGGCACCGCTGTCAAGACATCGGAGAATTTTCTTAATAGCCGGGCTAACTCTACCTGCTGGTGTTCAGACAGGTCAGTACCTGTATGTATTTCGGGTTGTTCCCTCCAATCTGAGGGCTGAGGGCCTAAGTCCTCCTCTTTCCTTTCCTCAGCGATGGCTGCTAAGCCCTTAACGTCTTTTCTGCCTGTGGAGCCAAACCCCCCAGACCCACGGCCTGTAGAGGTTAATGAGGATGTCTCTAATAATACCGGGAAGCCCACCCGTTCACATATCAACTGGGCTATTCTTTCACCCCTTTTTATTATGAAATCCTCTTCCCCGAAGTTAAACAGTAGGGCCTTGACCACCCCCCGATAATCCGGGTCTATTACCCCGGCCCCAATGTCAATTGAATGATTGACCGCTAGGCCAGACCGCGGTGCTATGCGGCCATAACATCCTTCGGGGATTTGAATGCTCAACCCGGTATCCACGAGGGCTTTCCCTCTCTTGGGGACTACTGTATCCTCATTGCTGAAGAGGTCATAGCCCGCTGAGGCTTCAGTAGCTCTTTGGGGACTCTTTACCTGCTGGGATGTTTTCGTGAAGTGCAACACAAACCCTTTTTTAATTGGGGGTTTCCCTTCCACCCGCGGTTTCCCAAATAAAGCACTTGGGATCTTTTGTGCAATGGCTTCAGTTATGTGGGCTTCGGACGATACCTCTCCCCTTAGTGGTTCTTCGGGGCCTACTTTCCCCTCGAGGCCTTTCCCCAATTCCTCCTTAAATGGGGGCCAGTCACGGCCTAGGACCACCTTAAAGGGAAGCCGGGGGACAACTGCCATGTGTACCTTTCCTTTAGTATTCAACCCATTCACACTCATGTCATATATCGGGTAAAAAGAGGAAGCACCATGCACACATCGCACTTTCACATGTCCATCCGTACTATCCCACTGGGTAGGATTGTGGGCCTGAATGGCCTTCCACATTTCCTGGGAGACCATACTCTGGTCTGCCCCAGAATCCAGGAGTGCTACCGCATCTATACCCTCCACTTGGACATCTATAATAAACTCCTCCCCACCGTGTATTTCTCTTCCTGATACAAGGGCTATGTGTTCTTTACAGTCCCTATGTACATGACCATTTTTTCCACAGTGGAAACATCTTATCACCTTATTATAGCTTTTTACATTTTCTTTTGGGACCACAGAAGCATAAGCTTTCCTTATACCAGGCATCCTTTCCATGCCTGTTACCCTCATCATACTATCTCTAGAAGCTCCGGCTAATGCAGCTTCAAAATAGCATTCGGTCATTTCCGCTGCTTCTCTAGTGGACTGACATTTTTGTAACAGCAGGAAAGCTTTTACTTCGGCGGGTACAGCTTCAAAGTACTGCTCTAGCAGCACTGCATCCATTAAGGTTTCTATCGTGGCCCTTTCTGGAGCCAACCACTTTGCTGCTAAACCTTTCAACCTTTGCATTAAAGCTTTAGGTGTCTCCTGGGTAAGAGCCTTGCCTCCCTAAAAAGTCGGCGATAATGTGTAGGTGTTAAACCTAGCCTATCTTGAACTGCCAATTTTACATCTGGGTAACTGGACACTAGGCCAGCGGGCATCGCCTTATAGGCCGCCAATGCCTCTCCAGTTAACGACATGGCGAATCGGACTGCCCATTGGTCTAGGGGCCACTTAGCCGCCTGAGCGATTCGCTCGAATGCGTCCGAATAATCATCAAAGTTATCACTTTTTTGTAAAGGTCCTAGTGCCAATGCACCATAGTGTTGTACTCCTACCGCCGCTGGTACCGGTACACTTTCCTCCGCAGCCGTAGTAGTGGATGTCCGCTGTAGTAGCATGGTCACCAAGTCCAACAGGGGCTTTTGTTGCGCAGCCAGTGCTGCCATAGTCCTGTCCTGGGCCTGTCGTGCCAGCTCACTTTGTGCCTTCCACTGCTCTTCCATCCATTTCATCATTTCTTTTGAATCCATCTTGGCGCTTGCGGTATACCTGTATAGGCGAGAAAAAAACAGAGGGCCCACCAAGTGCGGCACACAATATAGTTCTTTCTCCCTATCTGCTTTTATCCAGATATCTCTCTCCCCCTTTCTCCACAATCCTTACCACCCGTGCCCAGCCACTTGTACCTTAGCACGGTGAAGGATCTTATTTTGAGAAAGGTTCTCTGCGCCTCCGTCCGGTCAGCTTGTGGATGTCCTCTCAGTATCAGGATTTTCTTCCTCTCAGGATTTCCTTTGCTGCTGTGGGTTTTTTTCTTCTTCCAATCTGTTTCTCTTTTGAAAAACTTTGGGCAGTAGTATTGCTTTTTTTTTTTTTTTTCAAAAATCCAACGTGCTACGCCATTTTATATGTCACCAGCAGAGGCTAAACTAGTGTTATTTAGCTTAGTGCACTACTGGCCCTGACCTTTCTATAAAAAGAAAGTGTAGTTGCGAGTCGAGGGTCAGGTTTAAACAAGGATTTATTCCCCTCCCGGGGTTTTGCTGGATTTTCAAAAATGATACAACTTCCAAACTCAAAAGATAACCATACTTCTGGCATAAACAAATGGGTAAAGAAAAAGTAGCTTCTTGCTTAACAAATTAAATGACAAAGCAAAATATATAATCAAGGTAAACACCTGGGCAGTTTCCTCTGTGCAGACCTGTTCTCTCTAGCAGGCTTATCTGCTCTCAGCGTAGAGAGGTCTCTTCAGTAATCACTAAAGAACAGTCCATCTTTTCCTCATAAGATAAACATTCATTTTGGTCAATACACATGGGCTCCTCAACTGCCTCGTCTTCCCTCTGGCAGAGAGTTTGTATCTTCCTCCAGCCAGTGACTGGTCTCTCTTCAATACTCTCTTCCTGGTCAGTGAGATAATTATCTGAGCCTTGATAAAACTGCTTTGCAGTCTTTCTGTTGAACCTTGCTCTTGTCAGTTTGCTGCCAGGCTTTACATACAAACATTCAGGCTCTTCATTCATACAAATATCCTGAAGCAGTTCACTATCTCTTTCACAAGGATGTGAATACCTTAAAAGCTTCTGGCTTTCATTAGCAAAGGGTTTTCTGTGGTTAAACTCACGGTTGGAGAATGGCTGCCTGTTCTGTCTCCCAGCCCTTCTTGGCTTCTTATTCCAGGCCTCACAATACACAGGGTTAGGCTGAGAATACTCTGACCTTTTGCTGAAGGGTTTTAGGTTCTCTCTAACCTGCCAGGTTTCACAAATGCTTGCTGCTTCTGTGTCCTCAAAACCTTCGTCAGAAATCATACAGGAATCACATTCAGCCTCTCTTCCTGGATTCTCTCTCTCCTGGACTCGAGCATAATAAGGATTCTCCTCTCTGGCCTGCTTCTGAACAGTGGCCCGTTCCTGAACTCTGGCCTGCTCCCGAGCTGTGGCCTGTTCCTGAGCTCTGGCCTGCTCCCGAGCTGTGGCCCGTTCCTGAACTAACTCTGCTTGCCTGCCTGCTTTCTTATGCAGAGTTATGGGCGTTTTCCTGCACATGTGCAGAGTGTTTCCCTCAGTGTTTGGGGAGTGTCTGTTGGCTGGGCGTGCCTTCAGGTCTCGTGCCTCAGCCTGCTCTGGTTGCCTATAGCAACTAGGAAGCTTTTTCTCTCCCTTTCTGTCAGTCTGTGCCGTACTCTTCAGCTTTTTGTGTCTTAAAGTTACAGGGCAGATTTTCGGTGTTACAACAGGGAAGGAAGTAACAGAATTTGCAAAACAAGAGAAAAAAACTTCAAAGAATTGAATGAGGAAAATAAGTTGCAAATGCATAAATATAGTGGGAAATTTGCTGATACTTTAGTTGAATGATGTGGAGGAGGTTATCCTGATCGAAGGAGCAGAGGAAGTAAAAACTGGGTGCGAGTCAGTGCGCCCATTGCAGAAAAGAAGGACATTAGAGAAGTGAATGCCCGCATCTTATCTCCACCTCAGGGGGGAGGAGGGAGTACTTGATTTAAAAAAAAAAAAAAAAGCCAGCCGGAGAAGGCTACAGCATGAATGAAGACTAGGCCAGACCGGACTCCAAGTTTCCCTGGGTCCCCAGGGGTCAGTTTGGAAATAGGGGACCAATATATGGACTTTATGGGGGGTACAGGAGCAGAATACTAAAGCCAGTAGCCCCTGTGTTTTTCTCGATGTATCACCATTATCAGAGCTACTGGGGCTAAGGCCACAAAGCCTTTTCTGCAGAACCGCATGTGTGAACAAGGGGGACAGAAAATAATGCACCAGTTCCTGTATATGCCTGAGTGCCCTATTCCACTTTTTGGAGCCGAGATCTGCTTGCAAAGCTTCAGGCACAGATATCCTTTGCTGGAGAGAGAGAAATGCAAATGACTGTGAACCCAGAGCCTGCTGGATTGATGGTGCTGACTGTTCCCCGAGAAGAAAATTGGCGGTTCTATAACACACCTCCAGTCAAGTCAACAAGTTCCTGTATACCCGCCAACCCTATAGCCCCACCTGGAGTATGGGCAGAAGATAATGCACCTGGCCTAGCGAAGAACATAGCCCCTGTCATCGTCATCCTCAAGCCAGAAGCGGAACTAGTGCATGTGAAGCAGTATCCTCTTCCCTGACCAGCCATTGCAGGAATCCACTGCCATTTAATGAAACTGCTGAAGTATGGACTTTTCAAAGGAATGTCAGTCACCTTGGAACACTCCCCTTCTTCCTGTTAAGAAGCCTGGGACAGGTGATTACCGCCCAGTGCAGGATCTAAGAAAGAATGCATGATGCAGCTGGAACTATACATCCAGTTGTGCCAAATCCTTACACACTCTTAGGACTGATCTCTGCTGAAGCTACACACATTTCACCATTCTGGATTTAAAAGATGTTTTTCTGCATACGCTTAGCCCATGACCCCACTACAGGAAGGCGGGGCCAACGCACCTGGACAAGATTACCTCAAGGATTCAAGAACTCGCCTCACTCAGCAAAAGATTTGACAAGTTATCCAGTAATTCCAGGAGAAAGAATTCTACTTCAATATGTGGACAACTTGCTTATAACCACCAACTCAGAAAGTGAATGTCTACAAGCCACCAGTGAACTCTTGCACCTTTTTAATGAGGCTGGATACAAAGTCTCAAGAGCTAAGGTGCAATTATGTCAAACAAGTTAAATACCTAGGATTCCCGTTGTCCAATGGAATTCGACGCCTGGGACCCTTACCAGAACGCAAAGCAGCTGTATGCAGTATTCCTACTCCAACCACCAGGAGGCAAGTGAGAGCCTTCTTGGGTGCCACAAAGTATGTTGTATATGGATCCCCAATTTTGCGCTGCTAGCAAAACCGTTGTATCAAGCTATCAAAGGAATGGAAAAGTCTCCATTGGAATGGGGACTTGAACAGGATGCAGCCTTTTGATCTTTGAAAAAACACTCTGATGTTGTCACCAATTCTGGGCCTACCAGATGTCCAGAAAACCTTTCAGTCTCTATGTTCATGAGTCACAAGGAAATGTTCTAGGAGTGTTGACTCAATCTCTTGGACCTTATTTGAGAAGCTGTTACAGCTACAGCCTTCCTAGTGAGCAAAAACTAACAAAAAAATCCCTTTGAGACAGAATCTTCAAGTTACTGTACCACACTCTGTTCTAACCAATATGAAATACAAAGGAAACTACTAGCTAACAAATTTATGAATGTTGAAGTATTGGAGTATGTTGCGTGAAAACCCTCAGATACAACTGAAGGTCAGTCAAGCTTTCAATCCTGCTATGTTGTTATCAGTTGGTCTTGATCCCCTGATCATGACTGTTTAGAAATTATGGACACTGTATTCTCAAGCCGCCTGGATTTGACTGATGTTCCTCTGGAGAACCCTGAACAGACTTTCTTTGTGGCTGAAGGCAGTTTCATCATCAACGGACATTGTTGTGCTAGATATGCAGTGGTGACCCCTGATTTGGTAGTTGAGTCCTCAGCCCTGGCCCCAGAAACTTGACCACAAAAAGCTGAACTGATAGCCCTCACTAGAGCACTAACAATAGGAAAAGGGCTCTGTCTAAATGTGTACCCAGATTCCAAGTATGCCCTTACAACCTTGCATGCACATGGGACCCTGTACAAATAATGAGGGTGGATAACCTTAGGAAGCAAGTCCATTAAGTATGGCTCCAAGATATTGACATTATCAGGTGCATACTACCTACAGCTTTCAAAACTTTAGGAAAAGTAGAATGTATGAATAGAACCTTGAAATCTCAGTTGTCCAAACTTTGCCAAGAGGTTTACCTGAAGTGGCCCCAGGTTCTTCCTATAGCCCTTCTTAGGATATACTTAGCCCCTGCTAAGTCTTTAGGAGTTCCCCTTTTTGAGATTCTGAGAATCTGTAGCCTATTTATAGGGAATAAAAGGAGATGTGAGACAGATAGGATCTGAAATTATTAGGCATGAACTATTGGTTTTAAGTTCTGTTTTGCAGAGTCTTCATACCTGGGTGCAAAATCGATCACCCATCAATTTGCCTGAACCCCTGCATCCTTTCAAGCCTGGAGTCTCGGTGTGGATCAAAGAGTGGAGAAGGATACCGTTAGCCCTGCATTGGAAGGGACCCTATGTTGTCATCCTGTCAACTCCAACTGCAGTAAAAGTCGCAGAATTCGAACCTTGGATCCATTTCAAGACTATCTGTTTATCTGAAGGTAAGCCTCGCATCTGGAGAAAGCTGCAATCATCAGAAATAGACTGTGTTGTGTTAAGAAATTGAGTCTTCTAAGAAACTGTGTTCAAATACTCTGATCTCCTCAAGGCAATAATAGCCTGAGAGACTGTACTATGATATTTTAAGAACCTGAGACATCCCAGAGGACAGTGATACTTTGGGATCTACAGCCCTACTCCTGCCACAAAGCTGGTAGGTCTACGTACGGCAGAAGCTTGAGGATCTACAATCAACTCTACATTTGTTATCTGTTGTGGATGCCGACAGTTCCACCAATTTTCCAGAGACTATGCCCATTATGAATTCTTATTATTGCTTTATTTTGGCAGCAGCCTTGGAGTGCTTTGAAATGACTTTTGCTTTACCTCCCTGTGCAGCCTGTATAAGTAACACATGAACTGGGCTAAAGGTTCCTCATGCCTCCTTGTTTCTTGAACTTGCCGAAGCAGTAGCATCTAGTCTCCACATTTATGACTGTTTCTCTTTGTGGAGGAACCAAGATGGGAGATCAGTGGCCTTGGGAGGCTCAAGAACTGAATTATTCCATCCCCTATGATCAGACTGATTTACATAATACTACTAGTGAGTGGGTATTGGCCCACCCCATTGTTGACAGTTTGTGTTTTGTTCGCACCGGACCACAATTTGCTATGAAGATTGGACAGCTGGACTGTCTAAATCAGAAGTTTTACAACAGCACAACAAAGAAGACATCTTGGTGGTCCGGCATAAATGCTCCTGAACCTTCTAATCCTTTAGTTCTTTTTCCCACTCTTGCCAAACTATGGACTTTGACTATCTGTTTGTTGCTCCCTTTTTTCTTGTCATTTTGCTTGCGGATGCTAACTTCAGTTATTAATAACACTGTAGAGCGTAAGGCAGCTACAAAGCTACCAGCTATGTGAAACTACTACCCTATACCACAGAGTGATATCTTTACCTAGTATTATGTGATTTGATTCTCACCCTTTCTCACTTGCGGGTGAGAATAATCAAAGGGGGGAATGTGGTAGGCGAAGGCCTATGCTCCATGCTAATTGAACTAAACAGACAGGCCTAAGCAGCTTGACCTGTAAATGAAGCCTGTAGTTAGGCCCAGAGGAATGAAAACCCCCCTGAATGATGACACCGTAGAATTGAAACTTAACTGAACACAATTTAGTATAGCTAAGCAGAATCGAAACTTAGAAAAAAAAGAAAAACAAGTCTAATTGGTACTGATAAGAGAGCACAGCTTCTATGGAATTAATTAACTTGCTGTAAGAAAAGTTACAGTGCCCTGCTTTCCCACATGTTCTAACTAGCTAAATGACCTTGGAGGAGGAAAGTATCTAAGTTGGTGAACTGACCATTGTAATTGGGACTAGAAGGGGGGTAAGCAGGTGCTGAGCCCAGACCAGAGTCCTAATTGGACAACTACGTAATGTTACCGGGACCAATAGATGGGTGAGAGGGGTTACTGGGACCAATGAAAAGTTTGCCTATGTCTAGAATGGAGAAGAACGGTATAAAAGTTGTTCTTTTGCTAGAAACCATTGCTCAGCCATTTTGAATTTGATTCTGCTTGAGACTTGTGCACAAATAAATGATTTGGACCTTCTGAACAGACTCCTGGTATCATTGGTTTGTCTGCGCTCTGCTGCTACAATACAAAGTGTTACTTCAGAGACCCTTTATTGATCAAGACCAGACATATGAAGGTTAGGGAGAGATGAACTGAAACTGAAGGATGAGAGATTGATAGTTGCAGACCAGGACAGTGGATTACAGACGAGATGGTTTACAGCGAGCATTGAAAAAACTGACAAAACAGACATGTCAATTCAGTAAGAAAGACCTGTAAGAAGTGATTAACCTCATAGCTTTCTGTGAAGTTCTGATGGTGGAAAATTTCTATACAGAAAGGCATAACAAAGTAGCACACCTCAACCATTGGAAACTCTGTAAACTACAGCATCACTGTGCCTGAAAAGCACTGGGATCATGAATCTAAGAGAATTACAGAGAATGAAGAGATTATGATCATTTGGGACATTCCTATTCCAACAGATAAGAAACTAGATGCGAGGAAACCCAACATTATGGTAAATGAGAAAAATACCAGAATGACATTGATAATGGAGGTGTCGATTCCAAGTGATTATTCTGTGAATTGCATGGAGAGGGAGAAGATCCTGAAGTATCAGAAAATGCAGTCAGAGACCAAGAAAATGTGGCAGAAAGATATAGAAATATTTCACGTATTGGGAGCCATGGGCCTGATAAAAAAGAACTGCCAAACATATCTTGACAAACTTTCTATATATGTTATGTCTTATGCAGGGCCGGATTTACCTTGAGTGAGGCCCTACG
This sequence comes from Ichthyophis bannanicus, assembly GCA_033557465.1. Taxonomy (NCBI): domain Eukaryota; kingdom Metazoa; phylum Chordata; class Amphibia; order Gymnophiona; family Ichthyophiidae; genus Ichthyophis; species Ichthyophis bannanicus. The sequence goes on from CM066044.1 coordinate 260,876,257, forward strand.
CCAACAAAAATTGTGGGCCCCCAGCAGGGGCGGCCCAAGGGGGGGGTGCGGGGCCCCATTTGCATAAGGGGCCTCATTTGCATAAATATTTGCATAATGTTACCATATACTAACTTTTAGTAAACGTGCCTCTTAATGAGTGTATGGATAAAGAAAGACTAAAAGATTTCTACATTACTATAATCCAGTGTCAACTGCCAGACACATTAGGAACTACTACAAACACTGCCCATTTAGAACCCATAGTAAACCCGCCGTATCCTAACAGCACTACCAGGACTCACAAAGCACCAAACCCTACCTATCAAAAGGCAACACTGCAAATATTAAACCAATACATTTCAGAGAACAACAATACATGACCTACTGGGGAAAGAGAACAAGTGGCAATGTCAAATAGGAATTATATAAACAGAACACCTCAGCTCAGTTACACATGCAGAACATAGACCATCAAACAAGTAATCACAATTTAGAAACAGGAAGACAATAATTAAACTGGGAATCCCAAAAGCCAAACTTGGAAAGTACAACACTGTAGAAATAAAACTATACATTAATTTGCTCTTGTACTAAACAAAGCGCAGACGTTCATGATGCACATTTACCAGAGCTGACATATTCCAATTAATAAATTCAAAATAAAGAGATATTTTTCTACCTTTTGTGCATTTTTTTCAGCTGCAATTGCTCCAGCCACTTTCTTCTGGTTTCTTCGTGTCTTCTGCTAACTCTCCATCGTCTGCTGTCCATTTGTCCTTTCTTCTCTCTCTTCTAGATTTTTTTCCATTCTCTCTCTACATCTGCTTTAACATACTAATCTTTCTCCTTTTGCTCTTTCCTCATTCCTATTTCATCCACTCAAATTTTACCCCTCCATCCTCAATCCCCACTTACTCTCCCAATACCCAGCCAATTGTAGATTTTTTATCCCTCCCACACAAAATATTTTTCCCTTCTCCATTTTACTCTTCCAGCCCCATCCCATTCTAATCCTCCCCCAACATCAGCTCCCTTCTAGTTCCAGCCTCACCCAGCATCCATTCCCTTCTAGTCCCTGCATCAGCCCATTTCCAGTCCTAGCCACCCATCAGCCCATTTCCAGTCCTAGCAACCCCCCAACCCAATACCAGTCCTAGCCCCCCATCAACCCACTTACAGTCCTAACCCCCCATCAACCCATTTTCAGTTTAAGCCCCCCCTATAACCCATTACCAGTCCTAACCCCCCATCAGCCCACTTCCAGTCCTAACCCCATCAACCCATTTCCAGTCAGCCCCCCATAGCCCATTGCCAGTCCTTACCCCCCATCAGCCCACAGCCCATTACCAGTCCTAACCCCATCAGCCCACCTCCAGTTTTAACCCCCCCCAGCCCATTTCCAGTCCTAGCCCCCCCATAGCCCATTACCAGACAGCCCCCATCAGCCTACAGCCCATTACCAGTCTTAACCCCCCCCCAAAGCCCATTACCAGTTCTAAACCCCTCCAACAGCCCATTACCAGTCCTAACCCCATCAGCCCACCTCCAGTCTTAATCCCCCCAGCCCCTTTCCAGTCCTAGGCCCCCCATAGCCCATTACCAGACATCACCCATCAGCCCTCCACAGCCCACAGCCCAGTACCAGTTTTATCCCCCCCCCAAAGCCCATTGCCAGTTCTAAGCCCCCCCAACAGCCCACAGTCCATTACCAGTCCTAACCCCATCAACCCACCTCTAGCCTTAACCCCCCCAGCCCCAGCCCCCCCCAATAGCCCATTACCAGTCCTACCCCCCCCCACCCCCGTCGGCCTAAAGTAAAATTTAATTTAAAAAAAAAAAACCTGCTGGCTGCCGCCGCGGGGCCCCCTCTGCTACCGCGGCAGCACCGACTGACCCGCGGGGGCCCCCTCTACAAGCTGAATCCGTCGGTTCGTTCCTTCCTCCCTCCCTCCGTGCACGCTGTGAGAGGCGCGAAGGCAGAATGTCTCCCTCGCGTCTCTGTTAAGCCCGCAGGGGCTGCGGGCTTAACAGAGATGCGAGGAGACACTCTCCTTTCGCGTCTCTCACAGCCTGCACGGAGGGAGGGAGGAAGGAACAAACCGACGGATTCAGCTTGTAGAGGGGGCCCCCGCGGGTCAGTTGGTGCTGCCGCGGCAGCAGAGGGGGCCCCACGGCGGCAGCCAGCAGGTTTTTTTTTAAATTTTATTTTTAAAAAAATTAACTTGTTCTTTTTTTGTGGGCCCCTGCCAGCTGTGGGCCCTACGCCATGGCGTACATGGCGTATAGGTAAATCCGGCCCTGGTTTTATGAATTCCAGAAGGAAGCTCTTTTTGGTACGATGCGAGTACTACGGTGAGCACTAGTAGTAAATTTGAGAGACTGAGATCATACTTCACATACCTGGCTTAGGAGTGAGGTCGATGACTGTCATGGTATGCATAGAACTAAACCAGTGACTTCCGGTGATGTCACCCACCTGAATGGCGGCGTAGCGCGGGAGCTCCGCCACCAGCAAGCAAAAAACAATGCTAAACTAGCCCCTACGGGCATCGGAGGGGCAGTTTGGAGCGGGGCCGAGCGCCCGGAGAGCAAAACTTACCCCAACGGAGGTTAGAGAAGAGGGGCGGTGAAGAGGAGAGGCGAGAGAGCCGTCCTAGTGCGGCAGCCCAGTCAAACGTGGGCTCCGTCGGCAGCGGGAGCGAGCAGGAGCGGAGTCGGCGGGGCTGTAGTCGGCCTGGGGAGGCACTGAATGAGCGGGCCCATAAGAGGCAGGAACCAGCACAGCCGGCAACAAAACCAGCGTTGTTGCACGGAGAGGCACACTGCCGCATGTTAAGATCCCGCGGTGCTCGTGGAGGGCCTAGCACGTGGCCGGTGCAACACAGCGGCTGGCACACTTGCACTTCACTCCTGCAATAACGAGCAGGTCGTGAGCGAGCCCGCAGCAACGGTGAGTCCCCAAAGCCTCAGCAACACCAAAGGGCCGGGGCAGAGGCAGAGTGCACCTGAGTGTGAGGCTTGCTTACAGCAACGGCAGCAGAGAGGAGAGAGGGGGGTGAACCCGAAGTGCAGGCCCTAAAGACAGTAAAGGGAAGGGGGAGCCAATCTGCAATGGAGAAAGTACATAAAAAAGAGAGCATGGTGAAAAAAAAACTGGCGGAATTCCGCTCCCCATATGTTGCCTCCAAAGGCGGGAAGGAGGGGGAGAGAGCGGGAAAACCATCTGCCGAAGCCCCGCAGAGTCCAGGGGGGAGTGATGGTGGAGAGGAGTGCTTGACTGCCGCGGAGCAGATCAAACAATGGCTCCATGAGCTGAAGGAGGAATTGAAGGTGGAGATGTGTGGGGTGAAGAATGAGATTAAAGAAGTTGTGCAGACCATGCGCCAAGATATACTAGAGCTGGGCGAGCGCATGGAAGAGGTGGAAACCAAGCTCGAGAGTCAAGGGGAGACTATGACGCAGATCCAGAGGAGCTGGGAAGAGCTGCAGATGGCGCAGGAGGTGCTTAAAGCCAAAACTGAAGATCTGGAAGACCGCTCCCGCAGATGCAATCTCCGGGTGAGAGGTGTGCCGGAAGAGCCTAAGTATAAGAACTGTGAGGAGGTGGTCCAGCGGATTTTCAGGGATCTCCTAACGGCAGCTGGACATGAGGTGGCTGAGGAAGATGCTCGCCTGGGAATAGAAAGAGCGCACAGGGGACTGGGGCCCATTCGAGAAAACAGGCCGAGAGACATAGTTGTATGCCTGCGCTCCTTCAAGAGCAAGGAGCTCCTTTTGGGAGTTAATCGCAAAATGAAAAGCTTCCATTGGGAGGGTCACAAAGTTGAGCTGTACCAAGACCTGTCCCAAGGTACGCTGCAACGGCGGCGAGAAATCAGAGAAGTTACAGCGTATCTCAGACGAGCTGACTTGCGATACAAGTGGCTTTTTCCATTTGGACTATTCCTCACGGTGAAAGGGCGATCGAGGACGGTGAGATCCAGCGCAGAGGCTTGGAAGGCTTTGCGAGAGCTGGGAGCGGAGCGCTTACCAGAGACGGCGGATGGTCCATCTACTCTACCGCGAAAAGAAGCCCGGCCCGGAGGCATGGAGAATATGCAATGGCAGAGAGCGAGCGGTCGGAGATTGGCCAGGACGGCCAGGGATAACCACCAAAGCCGGGAGTCCGAGCAAGAGACTGGATGAGCTGTGGCGACCTCTCAAAGGACTGGTATTCTTACATGAGTAATGTTGGCGGGTGGGAGGGGAGAGCTGGGTTGAGTAGTAGGTCAGGAGGGATGGGTGGACGGGGTCGGGATAGAGCTGAGAGGGAGGGGGTATGATGCAGAGAGGGGTGAGGAGGGGTGGGTAAGGGGGGCAAGAGGTGTAGGGGGTAGTGGGGGGACTGGGCTTGGTTGGGGAGAGGAGAGGTTACGGGGCTGCTGGGGTAGGAAAGGTGGGGAGGTGGAGGGGTCACTGAAATGGAAGTGAAATCTCCGCAGAGGAGAGTCATGAGGGGGGGGAGGGGGGAGAAGGGGGGAGGGGAGAGAAGGGGGGGAGGGGGGGAGAGGGTAGGGGGTAGGGGGGGTCAGGGAGGGGGGGGAGGCTGGGGTTAGGGGTGAGAGGAGGGGGTATGGGGGAAGGAGGGATGATGAAAATTCTAACGCTGAATGTTAAAGGATTAAACTCACCAATGAAAAGACAGAAACTGTATAAGGAATTAGCAAGGCACAAAGCGGATATAGTACTGTTGCAGGAGACACACCTACAGAAAAAACATGAGGCATTGGTGCTACCGCCAGGGTATACGCATCGAGTGTTTGCCTCCAATCTCAAAGAGAAAAAGAAGGGTGGGGTGGTGGTCTTTATTAGAGGGGATGCCCCAACTGAGATCCAGGTGCTATCCCGGGATAAGGGGGACGATATCTCTTGATGCGGGTGAAGCGAGGGGAGGAGTGGTTTTGTGTGGTGAATGTGTATGCACCTACGGGTACCCAAACTGAGTTCTGGAAGGAACTGGGTGCGCAGGTGGCGGCAATGGGGGATGGGGTCCTGCTTTGTGGAGGGGATTTTAATGTGGCGTGGGAGGTCGGGAGGGACACGACAGGGCAGAGGGTGGGGAGAGGTAAGGATAGGAAATGCTATCAAAGATTTGTGAAGGAGAATGGACTGATTGATGCGTGGCGGATATTACATCCGGGACGGAGGCAATTTTCCTTTTATTCGGCAGCACATGGAACCTACTCCCGTTTAGATGCTATTTGGGTGGGGAAGGAGTTAACAGGGAGGCTTCTGGGGGGCGATATAGAGCCCATCACGTGGTCCGACCATGCCCCGGTGGTGGTGCGAGTGAGTGTGGAACGGGAGGATAAGGGACGACAATTTTGGAAACTGAATGAGGGTCTATTGGAGGATGCTCGAGTGGTGAAAGAGATTGAAAGCCTAATACCGGAGTATTTCGAGCAAAATGGGGGCGGGGAGGTAAAGGAAGGGGTAGTGTGGGACACCTTCAAGGCTGTTGTGAGGGGGGTGCTCATTAAGTGGGGCGCGCGTATTAAGCGTGAGCGGGCAGAGAGGGAGGAGCAGTTGCGCAGCCAGCTGCGGGAGATGGAGGAGAGGGATGGACAAGACGGAAGTAGATCATGGCGGGGGGCAGTTTTGGAACTTCGGGCCAAAGTGAATGCGCTAGAGACGGAGAAGATACAGTTCCAATTGCAGCTGGTGAAACAGAGGTTCTTTGAAGGGGGGAACAAAGCCGGGAAATTCCTCGCGCGACAGCTGAAGAAGCGAAGGGAGTGGAATAGGATTTCGCAGATCAAGAGTAAGGGGGTGGTGGTGCGGGAGGTCCAGCGAATTAGGGAAGAATTTGTGTCCTTCTATAGTAACTTGTATGCGGTGCGGGAGACGGGATCGGGGGAGGAACTACGGGACTATGTGAGGGGAGCAAAGCTCCCGGCCTTGACGGGGGACGAACAGGAAGGGCTAGATAGGGAAATCCAAACTGAAGAGGTCCTACAGGCCATTAAGGCTTTAAAGACTGGCAAAGCACCAGGGCTTGATGGCCTGACGGCAAGGTTTTACAAACAATTTGGGAGTCTTTTATTGAACCCGCTGACCAGGGTATTCAACGGGCCGAGACAGGGGGAGACCTTGCCAGATACAATGGGCTGGGCAGGCATTACTCTTATTCACAAGGACGGGAAGGACCCCCAAGATTGTGCGTCCTATCGCCCAATCTCGTTGTTGAATGTCGATGCGAAATTACTGGCGAAAGTGCTAGCGACGAGACTTAACCGAGTGCTAGGGAAATTGGTACATGAAGATCAAGCGGGGTTCGTGCCGGGCCGGCAAGTGGCCGACCACATCAGGAAAGTGTTAAATGTGATATGGTCTGCACGAAAGCAGGGGACGGAGGCTTTACTAGTATCACTGGATGCAGAGAAAGCCTTTGATCAAGTGTCCTGGAAATTCCTATATTCGACACTGGAACTCCAAGGGTTCGGGCCTGGGTTCGTGCAGTGGATAAGGGCTCTCTATGCTAGACTGACAGCGTGTGTCCGAGTGAATGGGGGATACTCAGAGTTTTTTCCGCTCGAACGGGGGACTAGGCAGGGATGTCCCCTGTCCCCATTACTGTTCGCCCTCTCCCTCGAGCCCTTGGCGGCACGATTGAGGAGCAGTTTAGACATCGCGGGGGTCAAGGTGGGACGCCAGGAATGTAAAGCATCCCTCTTCGCGGATGACATCTTGCTGACCATCACGAACCCGAGAGAATCATTGATGGCAGTGATGCGGGAGATTCAAGAATATGGAGAGAGGGCGGGCTTTCGGATCAACTGGGGGGAAATCAGAGATCCTGAGTATAGGGGGGGAGGAGAGACGGAGCACCGAGACTGGCAGCAGAGTTTTCCCTTTAAATGGGCAAAGAAATCGATTCGCTATCTGGGGGTACAGCTGGGGAGAACATTGGAAGACTTGTACGCTTTAAATTATAAGACATTGGTGGGGCAGGTAGAGGGACGCCTACAGGGCTGGAGCAGGGGGTACTACTCGTGGTTTGGGCGCATGGCGACGGTGAAAATGATGCTTCTTCCCCGGTTCCTGTTCCTTTTTCAAGCTTTGCCTGTTCCGCTGCCCCGGAGAGTGCTGCGGAGGATACAGCAGCAGGTGGAGCGCTTTATCTGGGGGGGGGAAGCGGCCACGGGTTGCGGCAAGAACGATGCAAGTGTCGGTAGGGGAGGGGGGGGATGGGGGTACCAAACTTTAGTCTATATTATGCGGCGGTGCAGTTGCGGGCGGTTTACTCGTGGCTGCGGGAGCCGCATAAGCAGTGGGTGCAGATGGAAATGGATGAATATGGACCGGGAGAACTCGAACGGATCGTTTGGGAGGGGAGGGGGGAGAAGGGGAGGAATCCCATTGTGGGGCACACATTGCAAGTATGGCAGCAATACAGAAAGCGGTTGGTGGGAGATAAAAGGTGGTCGACTACCATGTCCCTACAGGCTTGTTGTGCGGAGAGTACGGGGCCTAGTGTCGCCATGCTCCGTAGGTGGGCGGAGCTAGGTCTGAACCAGGTGGCCCAGATAGTGGTAGGGACGCAGTGTAGAGGATTTGAAGGGATGCGAGACCTCTATCGACTGGGGGAGGCGGTTAGGTTTGCGTATATGCAGATCTGCTCAGTAGTGCGCCAAAAGGGGAAGGAGCAGGGGAACAGGGGGGGAGGCGAGTGGTTTGAAGGCGCATGTCTAGGTTCTATGGGCCGACAGGGGATGCTCTCTAGGATCTATAGAGGTCTCACAGCAAGAGGGGAAGGTAAGTTGAAGTATATGGACGCGTGGGAAAAGGATCTAGGGGTGAAGTGGGGGGTGGACGAGTGGGAGGCCGTTGCAGTGGGTATGGCCAGATTCTCCATTGCAACGTCATTGAGAGAGAATGGCTTTAAGGTACTGAGTCGATGGTACCTCACCCCAGAGAGATTGTGGAAGGCGGGGGTGTTGCAAACGGATGAATGTTGGCGAAAGTGTGGGGGACGGGGTTCCTGGATGCACATGTGGTGGACGTGTCCAGTGGTTGGAGCATATTGGAGCAAAATAGGGGAGAACATAAACAAAATTGTGGGAGCAGATATTCTGCTGGGGCCTGAGATGTGTCTCCTGCACAGACCAGATGGGAGATGGGAGGGGGATTGGAGGATCATTTGGTACTGTGTAACCGCGGCACGGTGTGAAATCGCATGGTATTGGAATAGACCGATTCTACCCTCCATAGCGAGTTTTGCAAGTAGGGTGTCGCATCTATTATGTTCTCTGTTTATGAAACCTGTTTAATGTATACCCAGTTCATTGTCCTGTTCATTGTAAGCACTGATCAATTTTTGTGACGTGTAGTTTCTGTTCATTGTAAACCGCACTGATGTCAAATAGCGCGGTATAAAAGAAACTGTAAATAAAAATAAAAAATAAATAAATAAATATATGCCATGTATAAACTGACGGGGGAGAAGGTGGGAAGAGGGGAGCGCATGGGGAAGCGGTGGGCAGGAGTGTGGAAGTGGTTGCGTGAAGAGGGGTGGAAGTAAGGGGGAGGTGGAGGGGTAGAAGTAGGGGGGGAGGGGGGATTAATTAATTGGGGGGGAGTTAAATTTGGGGGAGAATGTTATGTTCATGTTAAGTATTGCTAACATTTTGTTGATTATTGGGGAATTGATGTTTGGCATTTCCATCTGTATGTTATTTTCTACTGCTTGAACATAAGGGCAGGGGAGGGGAGGATGGGTGGAGGGGATACTTTATGTGGGTTTATATAACTGCTCTTGGGTACAAGCTGTACGTTCTTATTTGGGTGGCCTGCGTTAAGCTTGGTGTACTGCAGTTATTGAGTGGATGGAAATGTAAAAGTTATAAATGCTAATAAAAATTCAAATTAAAAAAAAAAAAAAAAAAAGAACTAAACCAGTGACAGAATTCAAAATGGCATGGGGCAGACACTGGATCCCTTTACAGCAACAAGATAAAATCAAAATAAACTTAACTATCTAATTTCTCAACAAATAGGGGTGTCCTACACAAAGCGGTGGGTTCACCCCTAAACAAAGACACGGGGAGGGGTGGCCTGCACAGAGTGGCAAGTGCACCTACTCTTGCCATCTTACTGGGCAGACTAGATGGACCATACTGGTCTTTATCTGCCGTCATTTACTATGTTATTATATATTTGGAGAAATTGCCCAGAGGGGAGAAATTGAACAGATGTGAGAAAGGGCTCAGCATTGGATGAAGCCGGCAGTAAGGATTAGGCCACAAGCCAAGTGACCTACGTTGGTCCATGCGTTGTCCTTGATGTCAGGAACAGGCCCCTGTACATAGTTTACTTCCTTCTATGGCTATGCTACTGTCTAACTGGGAAAAATTGCTAACCTAAATGGATCAAACACCAATACCTTTTAAATCTCATTGGTTTCACTGGCCAAAAAAACATACCTGTGACAACACAGAGCATCTGAGAGGTCCCCGGGGGTAGTCGCTGGCTCGTGGGCTTTGCATTGAAGAATACTGATTTAGGATGGCATCAGAGGTCATTTTAAAAGCAGCTACATGTGCAAATAAGGGCATTTACAAGTGTACATCAGCTACACATATAAAAAGCAATTTCAGAAGGATGCTATACACACGTGTACATAACCAGGATGATGAGATTAGAAGGGGACACATGGAAGGTATGGTTTAGGTCAGCTTAACACACTATAAGTGGGTTAAAGTTTTACAATAAGAATATATATATATATATATATATTGTCATGGGGTAGACCGCACAAAAAGTGAAATGCTAAAGGCTAGTGCAGAGAATGAGCTTAATTGCCAGGAGATAGATAGCACTAAGCCTGAAACACTAAGAAGCAATACACAGGAGAAGCTCACTTGTCAGAAGCCTGATAGCATTGAGCCTGAGATAGTAAAGGACAGTGTGGGGGAAGGGCTTAACTGGCAGGAGTTATACAGCACAGATCCTGAAACATTAGGAAATAAAATGGAGGAAGAGCTTACCTTGCAGCCTCAGGGGCAAGTGAGGCATTCACAGGGCAGAGAGGCAGGAAGGAAGAAAGCAAACATTCCACAGGGTGGGTGTGACGCAGGAAGAATTGAGGGGGCTAATCAGATCCACCTGAACTCAGACTCACGTTCCACGTCAGGGGAGCTGAGAGATAAAGGCAGGTGGAAAATCTCACAGAAGGAGAGCAGGCATGGGAGGCAGTTGAAGGAGCATTGGCAGTTGGAGTCCGAAGCAGGACTGGAGCCAGAGTTTGAGTACCAGGAGGGAAGGAAAACTCCCAAGCAAGTGCTGATAGACACTTTACCGAGGAGAGCCAGGACTGAGGGAAGACCGGCTGGCCAATCCAAGAGGGGTAAAGAAACAGAAATTAGACCTTACCTGCTAATTGTCTTTCCTGGAGATCTCTCCGGGCCAGTCCAGGAACAAGTGGGTTGTCAATCTCCTTCAGCAACTGAGGACTGAAATCTTAAACTTTGAAGAACTGGCATCTGACTCCCTCTGCTGGCCACTCCCAGTCTTAACCGTAACAAAGCAGATGAAGAGTACTGGCAAAACCAGAAGAAGTAGAAAAAATAGGAAAATACGAAACCGCAGCAGCCCAGCAGGAATGTAATGTAACAGTCAAAAATTCAAGTTTCTTTCTGTTATTGTTTTTTTTTTTTTTTTAAATAAACAACAAGTTAAAACGTAACCCATGAACAAGAACCCATGAGCGATAATAGAAAACACTCATTAGGAACCATGGCGCGGACGCCACCACCAGCAACCTAGAACCCTTAGGCCCCCGTGCCACACGGAAATGAGACCAAAAAAAACATGGGTGGGTCCTGGACTGGCCCGGAGAGATCTCCAGGAAAGACAATTAGCAGGTAAGGTCTAATTTCTGTTTCCTTTTCGTCTCTCCGGGCCAGTCCAGGAACAAGTGGGAAGTACCAGAGCAGTATCTAGCCACGGGCGGGACCGAACAGGCCGACGAGGACGAACGACGCCCTCGCACAGGCGTAGCCCTCGGCCAAGACCGCAAGCCGGTAAAGTCTGCCAATGCGGAAAGCGGCGACCACGTAGCTGCTCGAGAAAAAACCCTCGGCGGAATCCAAGCATATGCCGTCCAAAACGCCATTTGGCTGCCCGAAACAAACGAGCACACGACTATCCTTCGGCGGAACTTTCGCCGCGGTCTGCTAGGACAGCCGAACCGCCGGACCACCAATGGACGACTATACACGGCCACGCCCTTTCGAGACTCGGCAAGAAAACAACCTCTCCGAGACGCAGAAAGACGCAGTGTTTTGGAGAGATCTCCTGAGCCACCGTAGCACATTTTAATGGGAATATCTCTGACCCGAAAGGAGGAGAGATCGATAGACTGAGTTGTAAGCTAGGAACGATCCCCGGAAAAAAGGAGGGAAATGTCCGCAACCGCCTTCCTTCCTCTGAAAAGTGCAGATAGGGAATCCTACACGATAGAGCAGGGAGATCCGAAATCTACGTCGCGGAACAGAAGGCTCTGAAAAAGGCCATCTCCCAAGAAAGGTCCTTGAGAGAGATATTGCTGACTGGGCGAAACAGAGGTTGTAGCCCGTCGCAAGCAGCAAGAACAAAAACCACGGTATAATCTCACCATGAAAAAGGGGAACGAAAGTACTGAGCACCCGAAAATAAAAAATGAAGTACCGCTGGATGAGCTGCGCAATGAAGTCCGCTCACACCAGCGCGAATGAAAGAGAACACGGCTTAGCGCCCTAATGCAAACTGTCCGGAAGAAAAAACAGCACGTGCGGAAGGAAGGCATCACGAGGCCGGAGTTCTGTGCTCTGCAGCAAGACCCAGAAAGACGCTATACGTTAACCGAAGACAGGACTTGGAACGGCTGCGAACCTGCAGCCCAGAGACTATGACCAAAGGCGAATACCCTTACCAGAACTGGCTTCGACTCAGAGCCAAGCTGTAAGAGCGAAGGAATCCACCTTGGGCATGAGCCGACGGCTGTGGAACAGAAATCCCCTGTCGCGGGAGACCGCCCAGCCTTGTGGCTAGAAGATGCACAAAATGCGCATATCACACCTGCCAGGGCCAAGCCGCAGCAATGCTAAGAACTAGTCCGCAGCGACCCACTATCCTCCGAAACACTCAATGGACCATCCTCCATTGGCCATGGTTTCCCCAGTCCGCCGAAACCATTCCACATGCGCTCCCTGCGCCTGCGGACGATCCCGAGAAGCTTTGGTATCGGCGAAGGTAACTAGGAGAACCACCATGGGCTGCCCAACACAGGGTCAGATTGAGAAACACCGCAGCGTGCAGTGACCAAGCTCCGGAACCACCACAAGCGGGCTGAGGAAATCTGAACGGTTTTTTTTTTGTTTTTGTTTTTTATTATATACGTTGGCTTCTGCGCCATGGACCGTAGACAGTGCTAGTAAAAACACTTCTGTCCATGACCTGAGCTGCAGACTGCGCTGTAACAACTCCGCGCTGCCAGCTTCGCCGCGATGAGAGAAAAAAGACACCGTCACCGCCTATTCCGAGAAAAAAACTTACGCAGCTTCGTCTGAGATCAGAAGAAGAAACAAACAAAAAAAAAACCCCACAGCGCTAGAAACACCGCTGAAACCCTACCTGATGAAGGGAAGAATTCAGGATCCACGGTGCGAAAGCCCCCCGAGCAGTGGCCCCGGACCCTGAGCTCTGCAACCGACGAGACAGACATCTGTCGCAAGCAACACCCCGGCGGACTGGTGTAAGGGAAGCTCCGCACTGAGAAGAACCGGAACCAGCCACCACCGGAGCCTAACGGAGATGACGCTTAAGCGAAGCAACCGGCAGTTAAGGGAAAATCCGGAGAATGCCTGCACGATAACCACGGTCGCTGCAATGACCGCATGTGGCGGTTGCCCAGAGAACGTGGTCGAATGACACTGCCATATAACTAAGGAGGAGGAGATAGCATCACGCCGACAACGCTTGAAGATGCAAGAAGACCTGCACCTTCGACAGGAAGACCAGCATGGAGCTTACCGTCAGAAAAAGGTACCCCGACCTGGCATGTGAATACCACCCCTAAATAGAGGGATCCCGCAACCGGTTGTAACTGACCGTTAGCTCGATCAAGCACCCAATGAAGGTGCTGCAGGAGACGGACCACCCGCCGTGGCCGCCAGAGACTCCTATAGCAACGGGGCTCGAATTAGCCAGTCATCGAGGCAAGGGAGCACGAAAAAAACGCCCCCTCTCCGTAAGGCCGCTGCCACTACTACCATCAGTGAGTAGCTGACGTCATCGGAAGCTCCATAGCCCGTTAGAAAGAACTGGAATGTTGGTGGAAGGTGCGGGGCATCGCAGCCAGGCCAACCAGAAAAAGCGGAAAGCTGAAATGACTCTCATGCCCCGTAAAACGGAGCAAAATGGTGCTGCTCCGGCCGAAGTACAAAGGCATTAGGAATCCAAGGAGAACCTTGAGCTTTAAGCTAGCCTTCAGTCGTTGTTGCCCTCTAAGCCTCCGTACCATGAAATTTGATAGTGAAATCCAACCACCATATCTACAGCACTATCAGGTATCCAAAATGATCCTATAAAAACACATTAGTTGAAATCATACTTCCAAACATTAAGCCAATAAAGCTGTTTAGCCAGGCCCATGGCTATTCCTCTGTGTAAATGGTGCTCAGCAAAGATCCTACCCGTCCTGCAGATAAACACATATACTAATAGTTTCCCGTAAGGAAATTGTTATCCACACTCCTTGCTGTGGCTAATCTGGCCAAACAGTATGAGAGAGGAAGATTGTGAAGCACATTGCCAATTTTAGGTGCCAGAGCAGGTAATTGTAAGGGACAGGTTGGAAATGGGCCTTTGTGTAGTAGTCCCCACCTGTGGGAAACAAGTCAGCTATGTGGTGGTCATGAACGTTTGGTAAGGGAGTGCTATCAAGCAGGAAGCTGAATATAGCAAGTAAGCTGCATACGTTTGAAGAGATATCAGAGTAAGACAATGCAGACTTGCCTAGTATTGATGCAATTTCCTCAAGAGTACCCTGGTACAATTCCAAAGAAAAGGGCAAAATTAGTTTGCGAATTTTAGACTGAAAAAGATGATACAGCCTTGTCAATTGGACTCTGGGGTGTGTAATGTTATATATTGAAAAGGCAAAATAAGGGCACCGACCATACCCCTAAAGCGGAATATATTCAGGATAAGTTATGCAATCCGTGGGATTTTTCCACTTACAATACAGCCTATGTGGAGATACTCAGATGAAATTGAGTCAGTGAAAACAAGTAAAAACCATTGCTGTGTGCCCCAAGGTGAAAGCACCTTGGACCAATTCAATTTATTATTCCTGCAGAACTGAACCAGAAAAAAACATCATTTTCCCAGACCATTGTTAAGATAATATGCAATACAGTGGAGACGGTTCTGAGATGCGTCATTTAGAACTCGACCCCAGCATTTTACGAAAACATTGTGCTCCACACCATAGACCTGCTACCATAATGCCAGAAGTGAAAGTCCAGCTAGAAAAGCATGAAGCTGATGGCTGCATCACCCCTGTGATTGTAGTAAATGAATGGAACCTCAGTGTGGTCATAGTAAAAATGCCTAAGAATCTGAAAATGGTTATTGATTCCAAGTGTATAAACCTTGTGCTGAAGAGATCATAGTATATCCTGCCAGCACTTGAAAATGCTTTATACCAATGGCCCAAAGCTTACTTGCTTACATAGTGTGAGGCACATTATGCCTTTCAGTAGTGAAAATTAGATGAGAAAAACAGCCCCATGAACCTATTCTGGATCTTGTGAGGCAGAAAAAAATAGCTCAAACAAGTTTCACTGGAGCCTCTTTAGCACTAGAGGGTGAAGGAGCTTCTGACCTTAAAAACCGCCGCTGTGACTGCAGAGTGATGTCCCTTAGCGGACTTATCCTGAGGAGCCAAGGATAGTAAAACCGCAGTTTAAAAGATTTACTAGTACCCGGTTTTAAGCCATGGTTGCGGTCTGAACCAGAGACCTATAGAGCTCAACTGACCTGACTGTGCAGGAAGGCTACAGGAACAGTATTAGCCCGGGTGGTCGTTCCCGCCAAAATTAAACTGTTGGAGAGGCCTGCTTCTGAGGCAGGAGGTATGCCGGAGAGGCCCTGCCCCAAAATGGAGCAAACAGGAATACCCAACTTCAAATACCAATCTAAAACGAAGGAAGAAAATAAAATCCCTCTTGAAACCGGCTCCTGAGAAGCCGCCGCGGGAAAAACAAACAACAAATACCGACGCCAATAAAATGGCCGCCGGCAGACAGAAAACTAACAAAAAATGACCAACCTGAAGAACCAAAAAACTCCTGTTCCTTCAGCTCCTGGCACCCACTGCTAGTGGGGAGGTAAGCTGAGCCCCGGAGGCAGCAGGAAGGTATCTGGGGCTCCCAGAACCGCACTGCTAGCTGCTCTAGTAAACGGAGCTGAAAGTGAGACAGGCTCTGCCTCTTCAGCCCGGTGCCTCGGAGCGCCGCTAAAAAGTCGTTGGCAGCAAACGACACTGACAGGAACCCTGCTAGAGCCCCCTACTCAGTACCACTGTTGACAAGTCACAAAATAAAATAGAGAAAATAAAAACAGAAAGAAATAAAAACAAAAGATCTAAGTCTTAAGCATCTGAATGCGGGAGCCAGCCAGGATCACGTCCTTCAGCTGCTGAGGACTGAAAAGACTGGGAGTGGCCAGCAGAGAGAGTCAGATGCCAGTTCTTCAAAGTTTAAGATTTCAGTCCTCAGTTGCTGAAGGAGATTGACAACCCACTTGTTCCTGGACTGGCCCGGAGAGATGAAAAGGAAAACTGCAGCAGGGTCTTCCCAGCCAGAGGGGTCCTCCTACCAAGGCAAGCTGCTCAGTCAATAGGAGGCAAAGGTCACATACAGGGAAGCACCCAGGAAACAGGAAGTAAGTTGCCATCAGTCAAGCAACGTAACCAGATTTCCCTCAGAGAACCAGGAGGCAAGACAGATAGAAAGTCTTGGCGAGGAGCAGAGGGATTGGAGCTTAGCTTTGGCAGAAGAAAAGATAAGTACCCAGTTTTTACTAAAGAGAGGAAAAGGAATCCCAGAGTTGGAGACCAGGCATATAGTCAAGGGGACTCCTATCTGTACAAGCCGTGGAGAGAGATCTCCCACACCTCTCCTGATATCTGGGACTTACGAGGGCAGCTCCAACCAGTGACAGATGAGGTTTACCCAGGGCAAGATGCGGAGGGCAGCCTCCTAGGGGCTCAGTGTCCTTATACTGGAACAGGACCCAGCCCTATGCAATGGGAGAGCCATAGCACGGAGAATATCCCTGAAGCCATGGAGTATGAGGAGTATATGCCTGAGGAGGCTAAGAATCTTTATTGAAGTCAAGCAAGAAGTAGTATTTTGTGCACAGTGAAAATACTAAACTGTATTGCTGAAGGATATTGTGCACAGTGAAATACTGGGCTATATTGCTGAGAATATTGTGCACAGGGAAATTCTGGACTGCATCACTGAGAGATATTGT
Source organism: Ichthyophis bannanicus (assembly GCA_033557465.1). NCBI lineage: Eukaryota > Metazoa > Chordata > Amphibia > Gymnophiona > Ichthyophiidae > Ichthyophis > Ichthyophis bannanicus. The sequence continues at coordinate 260,892,799 of CM066044.1, forward strand.
GCACCGGGTAAATACTGGACTGTATTGCTGAGAGATATTGTGCACCATGTAAATTCTGGACTGTATTGCTGAGAGAAAGCAGTATTATCATTTCTGGTTTAAAACCCTTTTGACCTGGTGAATTCAACCGTTCATTTATGTTGTCCCTTATGCTGTAACATCCTAAAGGGAAGGGGAATAAAACCCATCTTTTCATTTGGACCACAACTACAGAGTCCTTATTTCTTCCACAACACAATGCTACCCGGCTCTAGGCATCCGCCTAGGACCGGCAAGTAGTCACAATATATATAAGCAAATCTCTCCATACAAAGATTCTACTCGTTCAAGCCATGGTATTTTCAATAACATCATGTGGATGTGAAAGCTGGACAGACAGGAAGAAAATTGATGCCTTTGAATTATGGTGCTGGTGGCGAATACTGCGTAATCCACGGACAGCTCGAAGAACAAACCAGTCAATACTAGAGGAGATCAAACCTAAGCTTTCTTTAGAAGCTCAGATGACAAGACTTCGACTTTCATACTTTGGACACAGCATGAGAAGAGAGAGATCATTAGAGAAAGACATCATGCTTGGCAAGATAGAAGGTCAACGCAAAAGAAGAAAGCCAGCAATGGAGATGGATCGATACAATAACAGCAGCTACAGGTACCAACCTGTCAACAATGAGCCACCGACTGAAGACCGATCACAATTTAGGACAACTATCTAGAGGGTCGCCATGAGTCGACACTGACTCGACGGCACTTAACAACAACATATAAGCAAAAAGATTTCCCTGTCAGCTTTTGTACTTCCTCTGAATTGAGCGCAACTTTTATAAAAGTGCTTGTTGTGGACAAGGACTAAGAGGGATTAACGGGGGTTAATACCCTTAATCCCTTGTGTTTTATTTTTGTCTTTTAAAAGTATAAAATGGCAGCTCTGCTGCTTAACTAGCATCAATTATGCATTTCGTTTTCTGAACTAGAACTGCAACACTTACATGCTGAAGTTGCAAAATTGCCACGTCCACATATAAATGCCAGCATGTATACATGGAGGAATGGGGAGGTGCTATTGCTAGGTGATTTCAGTTTGATGTATGTTGGCTGGGACATCCCAGCTGTGATGTTGTCTAGAAGTAGGGAGATCCTGAATTCTCTGCTGGAATGTGTGTTATTTGCCAATAACGCAGATTCATGCAAGATTTTTTACCACAACATTCCTTGATTTGGCAGCCTGATCTCTGATGGCTGTCATTAGTTGAGTAACAGCTACTGGGGCAGAAGTGACCAGGGATTGCTCCTGCCACCCACTAACCACCAGGGATTGGCAATACCCTGATTATTTTTCGGAAGGATTGAGGAGGTGTAGAAGATCCTATGTTTGGCATGGATTGGGAGGTGAGGGATACTTGTTGGGAAGATTGATTATTTTTGCATGGATGCAAGAGTGGGGGCATTTTTTTACTGCGAGGGCCATCCCTTTAAAAGGTAGTGATGTTCAGCCTGCTTGGATAAAGTATTTGTATATTGGTAGTTTTCCCCTTTTTGCACCAAAAGACTGCTTTAAATACGCTGGTGGGAAGCTGTGCCGGCTTTCACAGGATCAGCGATACTGTGTGCTCAGTTTGTCCAAAACAGGTCAGTTCCTTTTGGTTCATATGCGTTTAAGTATATTTCACCCCCGTTTAGACATGGAGCCCGATTCACATATGGGCACGTCCGGGCCGTCCAGACGGCCCCAAGCAAGACGGACCCATCTGGACCCGATTCTGGACCGCAGGAACAAAACATTCCCATGGTACACAGAATCGGGCCCAAGGATGGCCCGACATGCTCCGGCTTGCCTGCAGGGATGTCTTCCCTCCAGACCCCCCTGGCTGCCGCGGCTCGCACCCCCCCCCCCCCTCTTTCCCACTGCCTGACCCACAGCTGGCCAGCCGGGGCCTGGATCGGGTTGTGGGGACCCCACCTGCATCCAGCCTGGCGTGGAATCCCAGACCCGATTGTTGGGTCGGTGCTGTTTATTCCACCTTTGAGGTGGAATAATCAGCACGTCCCCTTTGACCCGGCAGGATGTACAGGGCCGTGACCTAAATTGGCCCTGTACATCCTGCTGGGCTGTCCTGCCCCCGCTCCGCCCCCTCCCACCCCCCCGCCGGCTCTTCCCATCCGGCTGCTCAGGAGCTACGGGGAGAGCCACAGGGGAAATCGGGCCCAGACGGCTTGTGGGGCTGCACGTCCCACCAGGATATGCAGCCCCGCAACCCGCGTGCCGGAATCAGGCCCATTATTTGCAAGTAGTACTGTTTGTGCCCGACTACTGAATTTATTTTGGTTGCTCTTTCACTGATTGCTTTAGAATCTATTGCCTGTCTCCTCCGTTTTAAACAGCAGTTCCCATCCATGCTTCTGATAGATAATTTGAATAGTAATTCTCACCCATGCTTCCGACAGATATAAGAGAAAGACTCAAAATATATTTTACATGTGTTCCTTCTCTGTTTGCCTGTTCATATCACTATTGTATTTAAAATAACAATTCTTGACCCATGCATTAAGTTTCTGGACATGTCCCTATAATTTCCTCAATCTAAAAACATAAACCTGGTCTGTCCTATTTTTAATTTTTTTAGTGCCATCAAGTCAGTGTTGACCCATAGTGACCCAGTTACCGCTGGGTTTTCTTGGGAATGTATCACCGGAAGTAGATTGCCAGCCTTTTCTTCTGAGGCAATGGAGGGTAAAGTGACTTGCCCAAGGTCACTAGGAGTGCCAGTGGGAATTGAACCCTTGATCTTCTGGGTACTTGGCAGTTGCTCTAACCACTAGGCTACTCCTCCTAAATTCTAACTATGCAATATATCAAAGGTTTCCCTTTTTGATGTAGCAGGTTTTTCCCATTGTACTGACAAACAAGGTTGAATGGAAACCATCTGATACAATTCCTCTTTTCTTTATTTGTAACCCGCGTGCTTCCACCCTCCATTGCGCAATACAATATTCCGTTTAATATATGAAGTATGGTATAGTTTTCATTGATTGCTCTCTCATGGTAATTCCATAAGAGTTGTTTTTAATTTCCTTTTATGTATTGTGTTTATGACATTAATATAGGAGGTTTTTATTATAGATGTAGCCCTGTCCATACCTGGTGTATATTTATGTTTTAAGTTATCTTTACAAGTGGCTTCTTTTATAGTATTTATATTTCTTTTATTTTTTGTTTTTGTTTCAATGGCATGGCACGCCATGATGGACATTAATATTGTTTTATTTCTTTTTAATGTTCAAGATAAGTATTGTCATGCCCTCACCACCCGCCTCTAGCCTAGAGGAGCGTGGTACCGGAGGAACTTCTCTCGATTGGCTTGGGCAAACTAACTTTCCCCAGGCGTATCTTGGGATATGTAGTTTGCCTTCAAAAATGGCTTCAAGAAGTTGTAGTCATGGTCCAGAGGTAAGGCAAAGTGACAGAATTTTATTTCTTACGCAAAAGTTCAAGTACCCTGTACATAGGACTCCTTCTTATGCAGGATTATTGGTAATACAGCACTAGAACAGCATAACTGCTTCACAAGCTTCAAACACACACAGCTGCTTCAAACGTTTCTCAGCCCTGAAAAACAGCACTTCTTTAGCAAGGGTAAAAATGCCTCTTTTTAGCCTTGCCTTGTAAAACAATCAATGGCAACAATAAAACTTAGTCCCACTGGAACAAAAGCTTCTTCTTCTCCCTTCCCGGATTAAGTTTAAACCAAAATATGGGAGACACGGGCAGCAAATATTCACCAAGCTTTTTAGCTTCCCTGCAAGTTTTCCTGGCTGCGTCACAAACCTTCGGGTGCTAGCAAAAGTATCCCCGGCCTCCTGATGGTTCTCTGGGTCTTGTTATTTCCAGCTTTAGGAGACCTTCTCAGAAAGTGTTAGCCCTCAGCATAACGGTTCAACGCACTTGGCTTGGCATAAAGTACAGTCCCTAGGAATATCCATAGCCCTCAAGTCATCCTCCGCAGTATCGACTTGCATATCTTCAATTGTTGGAGCAGTGCCCTGTCCTGAGTTCTCAAAGCAGTGCTCAGTAAACAGCTCCCTCTTGGGTCCTAGAGTCACTCCTGTTCCCAGCTCTACCCGAGACAGCCGGTCAGTACCTTCAGCCTTCGGCCCGTCTCCTCGGCTGTGTTCCCTGTGGTTCAGCTCCTCCCAGGGCTCTCCTCTATGGCTCCGCTGCATCTCCAGCTTCTCTTGACTCTCCTGAGACTCTTGTTTCTTCAGCTTCCCCTCTCTTTGCCTTAGCAGGGGTTTATATTTCCACCTCCAGGGTTCCAGCCCCTCCTCCTCCCTTCCGGCCCTTCCCAGGTGATAATAATCTCTTCTCATGCCTGCAGGGACCTCATAGGAGTCTGGGTGTGGCACCCTGGGCTTTCTCTCTCTTCTTTCTCTCCCTTCGCGGGGCCTGAGATCCAGGCCAGGCAGGGATTTCGTGGGTATCGATGTACGCAGGATTCAGGTTACCCTTGAAATACACAACTGGGCTCCCCCCTAAGTCCAATTCCATGTCCTTTTCTATTCTCATGGATTCAAGACGGGCATCTCTGTCACAGTATGTATTTATTTTCAGGGTCATTCTGAGCCGCAAATAGCGGGATGGACATCCTGTTGGGACATCCATCCCTGCTATTTGGCCCCTCTGCCGACACCGACTAACTTCCCCATACAACGTACAGGGAGGTTAGACGTGGCAGGAAAGGGGCAGTGCGGGGGCGGAGTTAGGGAAGGCAGTGGGTGGTCAGTGGCCCCAGACATACAGGGCCGATTCCAATGTCGGCTCTGTACGTCCAGGGCCAGCAGACTGAACGGGGAACTTATTCCACCTCTGAGGTGGAATATGTTCCTCTAGTCGGCGGGGGACAGCAGGTCCAGGTGGTGGAGGAAGTAGGAGGGGGTAGAGGAGATTTCCCACAGCCCGAACCTGACCTTGGAAGGCCAGATTGGGGGTCGGGCTGCGGGGAATGACAAATCTGGTCGGTGGCTGGGGATCGCGGCTACTGAATGGAACCGCAGTGCCATAGCAACCGGATGCCATGATGCCGCGGCTCCATTCAGGAGCCTTGACTGAGTTAGCTGGGCTAGGCCTGCACATGCAGGCCTGGACATGATTCTGATCCCATGGGGCTAGATGCGCCCCGTGGGATCAGAATCCCATCTAAATTACCCTCCAAAGAGGGAGTAAGAATAGGATCCCTCTTCCGCATGTGGGTAACTCTGGGGTTCTGTGATATGCACTGGTAAAGTCTGCAGTGTGGTATACCACAGGGACTGTGCCATTCTATTCAATGCTTGCTTTTTAGACGTGACACAAGATCTTTATCTTGGTGAACAAAACGTGTAATTCCCTACTAGAAAGAACATTTATTTATTTATTTAACATTTCTTATATACCGCCTTTCATGATATCAAGGCGGTTTACATTGAACAAACTGAAATTACATTGAACAGGGCATTATAACTTGGAGATAACTATTTTACAGGGAACATGGGCTATGGAGGGTTAAGTGGCTTGCCCAAGACCACAAGGAGCACCTGTGGGACTAGAAACCCCAGTCCTTCCGGCCCAAGGTTGCTGTCCTCTAGTGGGATTTGAACCCCCGACCTTCCGGCCTGAAGTACCTTGCCCCAACCACTAGGCCACTCCTCCACTCCAGAAGTCTCTCAGCTGAAATACGTCTATCCATTTTTTAAAACCTCTAAAGATGGGGAGACCAGAGAGGACAGCCTTCCAGTCCGGAAGTGACCGGTTCCTGCTCCGGCGGCCCCGACGTCAGCGGGGGCCTCTTCATAGGCGGAGCAGTGAGTGCGGAGCTCTTGGGAGACCAGAGAGGACAGCCTTCCAGTCCGGAAGTGACCGGTTCCTGCTCCGGCGGCCCCGACGTCAGCGGGGGCCTCTTCATAAGCTCCGCAAGGTTAGGCGCAGCCGGAGGCGCTAGTCGGGGGCTGCGACCTAAGGGGCTAGATATAAGGGGCATGTCTGGCCCCTTGGGACCCCCTTGGAGCACCGCAGGAGATCGCAGTACATGGCATCTGTTGAAATGGGGAAGAGAAAAAAGAAAATAACACCAGCGGAGTCAGAAACAACGGTAGGCCCTATGGATAAGCACGTTAAGCCCTTGGTGGGAGCTGATGCCTCGTTAGACCCTGACTTTTTAGTTTTGCGCTCGTCCGTTGCGTCTTTGAACTCTCCGGACCGTTCTCCTCCCTCCCCACCGACATACATCTCACCGCCTCTAACCGGTTCTGTGGGGCAGTTTCAACAGAGTACTCCAGCTGATACCGGTGGGAAATTGGAAAGTGTTTGGACATCTCCTCCTGGTGTGGCTATTGAGCCACCTGAACAGGTGACTCTGGGTGACATCTGGAAAGTGGTGACTCGAATTGAACACTCCTTAGTTCCCACAGTTAAGCAGCTTTGTAGTTTTTCCTTGCAGGTTACTACAAGGCTGTGTGAGTTAGAGGGGCGGTTGGGGGATATGACCACTCAATTATCTAGCTGTGAAAATCAATGCTCTACCTTCAAGGCTGTTAGTTCATCTAATATTAATGATAGCTTAATTATCCATCATCGGCTGGAAATGTATGATAATATGTTTCGTGCTAAGAATATTCGACTGTTAAATTTTCCTTGTTGTCGTCTTCTATCTGCTGAGATATTGCTTCGTAAGTATTTTAGGGAAGTTTTAGGCTTGGCTTCGGCCGATTCCATAGCTATCTCTAAAATATATTACTTGACTGGTCAAGGGCTGTCTGTGAGTCCTCCAGGGGATTTTGATGTAGTTCAGGCCCGTGATGGACTTGATCTTACTCAATTCTTGGAGGACTCGCAGGACAATATTGCTTCTTGTGCTACTTTGATCGTAGGCTTTGTCTCTGATCAGGATAAGATGTTAGTTTTTCGTAGTTACTTTAAAAATAAGTCTGCTGTATTTTGTGGTGCTGGGGTGCAAATTTTTCCTGATGTTTGTCGGGCCACACAAACTAGGCGGAAGGCTTTTTTAGCCCTAAAACCTAGGGTGTTGGCCCTGCCTGCTACTTTTTTTCTTAGATATCCGTGCAAGTGTCTGGTTACCTATCAGGCTTCTAAATTTGTTTTTCTAGATCCAGTTCAGTTGGGCAGTTTTTTGAATGGTAAAGAGGGCCAAGGTAATTGATTGGTCTAGGGTAGGGAACTTGTTAATTGCTGTCTCGTATTTAGAGCTATTGCTCTTGCTATTTCCTTTAGATTTATTACTTTAGTAATGTCTCCCCATTTATTGTGGGCTAGGGATAGAGTGTTTGCTGGATAATCTAGTTATGGTATATTTTTATGTAACAACTTTAGTGTTGTGTGATTTTGTAAATGCTCTTGATTTTCTTTGTACTTGCTTTTTGTAAGTTGTTGAAAATATCATAAATAAATAAAAAAAAAAAAAAAACCTCTAAAGACTCAGAGGTTTTAGACCTTTTATTCACTGTAGAAATACATTAATAGAGACTGAAATATGCAGCCTTTATCCCTTTGGCTATAGTTTATGGCTAATATTTCCATGACTTTCTCAATTGTTTCTCATGCCACAATCACACCATTTCTCTTCTGCCCATGTGTTGTCCTCTCTCATCCTTCAGCTTCTTTCTTTCTATTTCAGTTTAAGATAAATGGCAGATAGTGACTGGTGCTGTTCAGAACTGCTCCCATATGTCCTCAGTTTATTTTCTGTTACCATGAGTAAACAGAAAGATAAAATTAGGGGGGGGGGGGGGTTTCCCTTTGACCTACAGTTAGCTATAACGGTGGGCCTTATGGACAATTTATGGGGCACCCTGATTCCCGGGAGTCAGCACTGAAGACCACCCACTCAAATTTTCAGAAGACACAGAAGGATCTTGGCCTTGAAGCATCATTAAGCCCGGAGCAGTGAATTGTCCCAACTCTGCTACAAACAGAGGCTGTGGGTGTTTGTTCTGGATGGACATCCATTGATGATGTCAGCAAGAATATCACACAGTCCAAGTGGCAGAGATCAGTGGAAAGACGGCTCTGTCGGATCGGCTGCAGGGAGCTCCTGAGACTCCGGACAGAGTGCTGGATGTGCAAGCTTCAGAATCATAGGATGTTTTGCAATTAACATCCTCAAAAGCGTCTGCAGCTGGGAAGGACTCCGGAATGAGCAGGAATCTGGATAGAAGCCAGTTGCTCAGCACACCATGTCGCTGGGTGAGCCATCCTTTCCCACCTGAATTTTTGCTATCTTGTTCCAAGCAATATACTTTAGAAACCATCTGAGAAGAAATATCTGACTTAAGAAAAATGTTAACAGGACTGTTAAACTGAGTGACTGCTAAAGTTCAGGAGACTGAAGATAGATATCCAATATTAAAGGTCCATTTCAATATGATTCTAAGCTCTACGCTGCAAAGTGATATATTGCAGAATGTGACAAGGTAAGCTATTTTTGCATTATTAATGTTCCTAAATTTTCTTTGCTTGCGCTTGGAGATATGTTTAAGAGTTGTTTAATCAAAGTACTGAAGATTCCTTCAGATTATATTCCACCTGTATCAAGGATATTGAGGGTAATTTTATAACCAGCACTTAGGGGTATGTTTACTAAAGGGTGTTAAGGTAACAGGCATTAACAACAGCGATAAGAGGTGTTACATGCATAAAGGGCGCTGGGCGGGTAGGGGGTGATCCGATGTAAAGGGCGCTATGGGCCATTTAACGTGCATTAACAGGATATCGGACGTTAAGGTATCAAGCATGCACCTTAACGTCCGACAACGACTGTAACCCTAATGCTGGATAAAGGAGCACCAAGGAAAGCCGTCCCCCATACCACACTCACACCTCACCTCACCTCTGCACGACACACACACACACACACAGAGGCACCTTACCTCCGAGCCATGCCCACTCAAATACCTCACACCTCTGTCCTCTGTGCCAGAATACACACACACAGGCACTCCACCTCGACACTACACAAAAAAAACCTCACTGCAATATTTATGGTGCTACCATTTCCTAATTAGAGTCCTTGTTGTGTAAGCTTTGGAAATAGAAACATAGAAATATGATGACAGAAAAAGACCACATGGCCTATCTAGTCTGTCCTTCCATAACAACTACAATAGTCCCCTTTTTACCTTTAGAGATCAGCTGTGTTTGTCCCCCCACCGCTTCTCCCCCCATCGCTCCATGTAGGACACCCCTGTTAAGTGCCGTCGAGTCGGAGTCGACTCATGGCGACCCTCTGGATAGCTATCCTAAATTGTGTTTGGTCTTCAATCAGGTGGCTCATTGTTGACAGACTGGTACCCGTAGCTGCTGTTATTGTATCAATCCATCTCATTGCTGGCCTTCCTGTTTTGCGTTGACCTTCTATCTTGCCAAGCATGATGTCTTTCTCTAATGATCTCTCTCTTCGCATCATGTGTCCAAAGTATGAAAGTCGAAGTCTTGTCATGTGAACTTCTAAAGAAAGCTTAGGTTTGATCTCCTCTAATACCGACTGGTTTGTTCTTCAGGCAGTCCATGGTCTACACAGTATTCGCTGCCAGCACCATAATTAAAAGGCATCAATTTTCTTCCTGTCTGTCTTTTTCACTGTCCAGCTTTCACATCCATATGATGTTATTGAAAATACCATGGCTTGAACAAGTTAAATCTTTGTATGGAGAGAGACATCTCTGCTCTTGAGAATCTTATCTAGGTCTTTCATAGCCATTCTGCAAAGAGCAACGCGTTGTCTGATTTCTTGACTGCTTGTTGCTTCTTTATTGATAGCACAGGTACACTACCAAAAAACTGCCTCCAGTTTTGCAACTGATTCCTATAGATTTTGGGGTGCTGAATCCAGGAAAAATAGCCAAAATGTTCCATCACGTCACGTTTTCTTGCAAAATTAGATTTCTTACCCATATAAGGAATGTTCACATAATTTCTTTTTAGCCGACTGCAGTTTATTTTCTTGGCCCAAAATAGAGGTTGTAATGGTTAACTAACTAGAAACACTCCCTCATGATATTTTAGAGTGTTTTGTATTCATTTTATACATTAACAGGACAATTGGGAGGCGGGGGGCTAAATCCAGTACTCGCGCTGGCGCATGTTCTTTCCTGTTCGCCTCGCCTCGTTCGCTCTCGCTCAAACACGGTGGTTGCGACATGAACGTTCCTGTCAAATTTCAGTTTCTTGCAAGTTCATTATTACCTTTTGTTTGCTCAGTCGTAATCCAGCTTTATTCCGAAGTGGTTCACTACAGTTGTAGTTTGCAGTGCTGTGTATTTGTGATGGCTCACAGAGCCAGAGGTTGCGTCAACTCTCCGGACAGTATTTGTTTTATTTGTGGGGAATATACCGTGAAAAAGCGGCAGAGGAACATTTCTGCATTTATTAAAAAAGTATATTTCGCCTATTTCGGTTTGAAGTTAGGCGATCAAGACAAACCGTGGGCTCCTCACAAAGTGTGCAAGACATGTGAGGAAGATCTACGCTTATGGATGAAAGGTAAAAAACAAGCATTTCGTTTCGGAATACCTATGATGTGGCGTGAACAAAGAGACCACAGCAGTGACTGCTATTTTTGCTCTTGCATTGTGAAGGGATACTACTTAAAAAATAAGAACGTAATAAGTTACCCCAACCTTCCCTCAGCAATTAGGCCTATGCCTCATAGCAACGAAGTACCTGTGCCTGAACCACCAAAATCTTTGGATCATATTTGTGTGGACGGTTCTGATCATGATGAGACTCATCAGATGGCTTTTCCCGATGAGTCCAGTACTTCCGAGTTTGAAACTGAACCAGATCCGAAACCTGAACTTTTCTCTCAAGCTGAATTGAATGATTTAGTCCGGGATTTAGGACTCCCAAAAGATGCTGCCCAACTGCTAGGTTCTCGGCTTAAACAGAAAAATCTATTGTCACCAGGAACAACTTTTTATTGGTACCGCAACCGCGAGACACAATTTTTGAAGTATTTTAGCAAAGAGGAAGATTTGGTATTTTGCAACGATATATACGGAGTGATGGAAAAGTTTAAACTCAAGTATGATCCTGCTGAATGGCGGCTGTTCATTGATTCGTCAAAAGACAGCATAAAAGGTGTTCTTCTTCATAATGGCAACACATTCGCTTCAGTTCCTATTGCTCACTCTGTTATTCTCCAAGACAAATACGAGAATTTGGCCCTGATTCTTCAGAAGATTCGTTATGATGAGCATAAGTGGATGATTTGTGGAGACTTTAAAATTCTATCCATGCTATTAGGGCAGCAATCCGGTTTCACCAAATATCCCTGCTTCCTTTGCTTGTGGGATAGCCGGGCCCACGACCTACACTGGGGGAAAAAAGACTGGCCAATTCGGGAGTATTTGAGACCCGGTGAGAAAAATGTTCTTCATGAGAGCTTGGTACCACGTGATAAAATTCTATTACCACCTCTCCACATTAAGTTGGGTCTCATTAAGCAATTCATCAAGTCCCTTCCAAAAGATGGTGAGTGCTTTCGGTACCTTTGCTCAAAGTTCCCCCGACTTTCTGAAGCAAAGCTAAAGGAAGGAGTGTTTGTTGGCCCTGATATAAGGAAACTCATTTCAGATAGAGCATTCGCTGAAACGATGTCTGAGAAGGAAAAAGAAGCCTGGGATTCCTTCAAGGATGTTGTTCTCAAATTCTTAGGGAACAGGCGGGATGAGAACTATAAGGATATTGTTGCCAGGATGCTCAATGCCTTCAAAGAACAAGGCTGTAACATGAGCCTGAAAGTCCATTTCTTGCACTCCCATGTGAACTACTTTCCCGAAAACTTGGGGGCGTACAGTGAAGAACAAGGTGAAAGGTTTCACCAGGACATCAAGGACGCAGAGAGAAGGTACCAAGGAAGATGGAACACCACTATGATGGCTGATTTCTGCTGGTTGCTGCTGCGGGAAACCCCAGATGAAAAATACGCCAAGCAGCGCACCAAGAGAAGCATTCGGGGGAAGAAGAAACGGGCCCACCAGGAGATTGATTGACCCAAGAATGACTTTAAAATCTAAACTGTGTTGACAAATATTGTGTTTTTACTAAACTTTGAAATAAAAATTTGCTAGTTATTACCACAGTGTCGGATCTCATTTATTAGAATTTTATTTTCACACCATCGGGTGTTTGTCTTCATGTATTGCAATGGTGCGGTTTGCGTTTTCTATTCTTACATACATACCTGTACAACATTTTTTGCACATTTCTTTGCTTTGCTTTGTGTCTAACCTCGCTCTTATATGCTCAGTGTTTGTGCACATGTATGTGGCTGTTTTAAGTGCAGACAATTTTGCTACCATCACAGTGTGTTTTGTTGACATTACTCTATTCTTATGTGCTGCCTTGTTACAATTTTCTTTATTCTTATTTGAATAACTACTAAACAATTAGTATAAAGAATTCATCCAAGAAACTTTTATCTCGATCGCACTCAATCTGAAACGTTCACCTCAAACTGCTAACCCAATGTAGCAAAAAATCTGTACGTGATGGAGCAAATTGGTTACCAGATTTGGATTCAGCGCACCAAAAAACGTAAAAATCAATCGAAACATTAGAGGCAGTTTAAAAAAAATTTTTTTTAGTGTACCTGTGTAGTTTATCCAAGTAGGTTAAAGTTGTTCACAATTTCAATTTCTTCTCCTTCAACGATGAACCTGTTGATTATGCCAGTTGTCATGATCTTTGTCTTCTTTACATTAAGGTGCAGGCCCATTTTGAGACTATGTTCTTTGATTGTGAGAAGCAAATGTTTCAGATCATCTTCACTTTCAGCCAGTAATGTGGTATCATCAGCATAGCGAAGGTTGTTGATGAGTCTTCCACCAATCTTCACACCTCTGTTGTCTTCATACAATCCTGCTTCTCTGATGATTTGTTCTGCATATAAATTAAACAGGTCGGGAGAAAGTATGCAGCCTTGTCTTACACCTTTGCTTATTTTAAACCATTCTGTTTCTCCTTGTTCCGTTCGAACTGTTGCTTCTTGATCAATGTACAGATTGCGCAAGAGAACGATCAGGTGTTCTGGTATACCCATGCTTCTTAATGTGGCCCAGAGTTTCTCATGGTTTACAAAGTCAAAAGCCTTGCTATAGTCGATAAAGCACAAATAGATATCCTTTTGGTATTCTTTAGTCTTTTCAAGGATCCATCTCACATCCGCAATGATGTCTCTCGTTCCTTGCCCTTTCCTGAACCCTGCTTGTACTTCAGGTAGTTCTTGTTCCAGGTATGGTTATAGTCTCTTTTGAATAATCTTCAGTAGAATCTTGCTGGCATGTGGGATCAGAACGATTGTGCGATAATTTCCACAGTCAGTTGGATCACCTTTCTTTAGTATTGGTATAAACACAGATCTTTTCCAGTCAGTTGGCCATGATGTTGTCTTCCATATTTCTTGGCAGAGCCTTGTAAGTACGGTAACAGCTGCATCAGATTGCTGCAATACGTCTATGGGAATGCTACCAATGCCTGGTGCTTTGTTCTTTGATAAGGCTTTCAATGCTGCTTCAACTTCTTCTTTCATCACCAATGGTTCCTGATCATAAGGTACAGGTTGAAACCGCTGTTGGTCCACTTGATCTTTATCATATACGGAATTCAGTAGGACACTCCTATTTGTTGAGAAATTAGATAGTTCCATTTAGTTTGATTTAATCTTGTTGCTGTAAAGTGATCCACTGTGTCTGTCCCAGGCCACTTTGAATTCCGTCACTGTGTTTGCCCCCACCACCTCCATCGGGAGGGCATTCCAAGCATCCACCACCCTTTCAGTCAAAAAGTCTTTTCTGACATTGCCTTTCAATTTACCACCTTGCAGCTTCATGTCATGCCCTCTAGTTTTACAGCTTCCTCATCTCTGGAAGAGGTTTGTTTGTTCATTATTTCTCTTTAAGAATTTAAAGGTCTGAATCATATCTCCCCTGTCCCTCCTCTCCTCCAAAGTGTACATATTTAGGTCTTCAAGTCTCTCCTCATAAGGCTTCTGATGCAGGCTCCAAATCATTTTGGTTGCCTTCCTCTGAACAGCTTCCACTCTTTTTACATCCTTTGCAAGATACGGTCTCTAAAACTGAACACAGTATTCCAAGTGAGGCCTCACCAGAGACTTATACACCTGTCCCAGCCACACAGCCACCATACAACAGCTCAGACAAATGTGAAGATAACTGCACAGGTGTCATCCAAACTGGGCAAATGGGGCAGTTGGATAGCTCCAGGGTGAACATGTATGACCCCCTGCAATGTGCTGTAGCACAGCCAATAAAGCCATGCTCTCTGAAGGACATGATGATGAATAGTCTGTTTGCTGGCCCAAATTGTATGCAGAATGCATAACAAACTATAAAGCTGTGTATCTGCCAGTCACAGCAGAGCCCTGACTGTTACAGGCATGAAAATGATCTGAGTAGCACACAGTCACAAAAAAAGAACAAGTAGGAACTGAACCTCTGTCCCCTGATTATGGAGACATTGCACTAACCACTAGGCTACACCTCTACATTGCTCTGCACAGCAATGGCTGGATACAAAGAGACTGCAGGTCACAGCCTAAAATGTCTGCTGTATGTGCTCATATAGGTTAGCCCCTCCAGAACCCATGATGCAGTGCAGAACAGCAGTCTGCAGTTGATCACCATATGGAGAATGCACTGATCCATTACCTCAGCTCAGTAAGATGCACTGACAGTGTGTGCTACAAGCACAGAGCAGGTACAAACCATGCTACAGAGCAGTTACTGCGGTCACCATGAGGGAGAGGATGAACATCCAACACCTGGTCCCCAGAACTTGCACTGCTAGAGGTGGTCTTTGCAGACCCACATCATTGCCAGTGTGTGGCAGATGTTGTCTGCAGTGTGTTATGTTAGTCACCTTGTTTCCTACACAACTGCAGCATGGTATATGCGCCAGTCACAGCTGGCCCTGTTGGACAGGGACCCTCCTAGAACAGTGCATGTTAATAGTCAGTGTTAAACTGCTGATGCCATGGATGCCAACTGCTGTGGAGACATCTAGGCTTGCACAGGGTTGTTACTAGAGTCCTGCCTGTTCTACCGTTACCACAGGGAGTAGGCCTGGAACACCTCCTGTTCCAACCACCTAGGCCCAACAATCACCCACAGCCTGCACTTGCTGCCCACCACTGGGTTTTCCAGCCATGCACATACTAACTGCAGACAGTCTTTTAGTAAGCACATATTGCATGTGCACAGAGCAACTATGTGCACCCAGGCTTGGGATAAATGGCATGGACACCCAGCATTTGATTCAGTGATCGGGCCTCCAGGACAGGAAGTGCACCCACTTCACTGGAGCCAGATACTATATAGCACTATGTGGATACATAGCCATGCCAGGTCACTGCTCAGTCAGAGTGAGAGTGCCCTCCCAGCATGACATGCTGTGGCCACCAAGTACATGCACGTGGCAGACAGGCACTATCACATCTCAGCCATTGACTCTACCTCCAATGTAGACACATCCTGACCAATCTGCCCTGTTTCAGGCCATACCCACAATACTATGCTCCTCATCATGCACATTTGCAGACTAATGCTGGAAACAGCTTAGGCAATGTGAGGCTCAGTGAGGTGTAGAAATTCACAAAGCAATGGAGCGACATATACGCACACACATACACTCATATCTCTGTGCAAAAATGGGGACGGTTGGCATTCCTGCCTGCCACTTTGGTCTCGATGTCAGTTCAAGCATTGTTAATGTGTGCTCATTATGCAGGAGCTAGTTGCGTGCTCTAATGTTAACATTTGCTCAGTGTGCCGGTGCTATCAGCCTGACTCTCCATCCAGCTGTGGATAGTGGAGCCTGTCTGTGTGGCTGATGGGTGTTTGTACCCTTGCTGGCCAATTCATTTAGGGGTTGCACTTGCTAGTGTTGTACCTACGCTGTAGGCTAAAGTTTAGCCACAGGGACATGCAATGCATGATCCACAGCCAGGATCTAAATTTGTGACCCTCCGCTCATATACACACCAACTGTGTGCACTGAGCCACAGTGCTGCTATATGGGTTACAATAGTCCCTGGGGCTGTCATGCTTCCCATCAGAAAGACCTTGGCACATTTTGCAATGCACACAGCGCACGGGACCAGGACATTGCTTTGGTCTGCTGCAGACGGGTGCCGCTGCCTCCTCCACCAACACACCCATGTGCTGATGTGCCTTTGTGCTGCCAGTGTTGGTGTTGCACAGTCCAACCCATACAATATGCGGGTTTGCGGGTGCCTAGGGTGCAAGGTCCAGATGAGGAGGGGCAGAGGCATACATGGACATCCACACAGCCTCCCCCCAACCATCTGCCTCTGCAGGGAACCCATCACCGCCTGCCAACAATACATCTTGGGGGGAGGATGACCAGCCACTGCTGTGGTAGTCCCCTGGGCACCTGCATGTTGCAGCCACCTGGTACAATCGACTTCTTCCCCCACAGCTGGGTTCAGTGGCAGGAGGGGTGGGGGCCAGCTGGGATATCTGCCTGGAGTGCCAGGACCCTTGGACCGCCCCATGTGGCACATCTCCTTTCTGCAGCAGCGGCAGCATGTCTGTGTGCTGCCACCTGTCACTGTGGGATCATGACGGACATCACAAATGGTAATGTGGATGGCAGGATACTCCCATGAGGAGAGGCTAAAAAGGTTGAGGTTCTTCAACCTGGGGAGGAGATTGCTGAGGGGAGATGATGATAGAGGTCTATAAATGAATGACTGGAGTGGACCAGGTAAACGTAGATCGTTTGTTTACCCCATCAAAATGTAGGAGGACTAGGGGATATGCAATGAGGCTACAGTGTAACCCATTTAAGATTACTAAGAACAAATATTTTTTCAGTCAATGCGTAATCAAACTCTGAAATTCATTACCAGAGGATGTAGTAAAAGCTGTTAGTGTAGCTGGGTTTAAAAAGGTTTGGACAGGTTCCTGGGAAAAGGCCCATATACCATAAGAAGACCTAGGAAATCCACTGCTTGCTCCAATACAAGCATTGAGGATCCTGTATGTCTTTTTGGGAAACTGCTAGGTACACGTTACCTAGATTGGCCACTGTTGGACACAGGATACTGGGCATGATGGACCTTGGTCTGACACAGTATGGCATATCTTATGTTCTTATGTATCACCTGGGCAGCTGCCTTGTCCGCCTTGTGCACCAGCAACCCCACTGCATGACCTATGTGCCACCTCCTTTGCCGCATTTGCACCATCAACATAGTGCCCTTTCATACTTGGGCACTATGCTGTTGCTGCTAATGAAACACTACTATCACTATCTTGAACTCCCCTGTCAGTGCATCGCATTGCAGACGTCAAAATAGGCTCTCTCTCTCTCCTCAAAATACACCCTTTCCGTGAGGTTTTACTTTGCGTTAGGATTCTCAGCATTAACGGGCTTTAACACACGTTAGCGCAAAAGGCATTAAGGGAACACCCATTGTTAACGCCCTCTCTTCCCCTACAGCGCCCTTTATGCTGCTGGAGCCTTTAATACCTGTTAAAGCAGCTTTTCACTGTGTCTTTTGGGGAGACTGCTAGGTACTTATGATCTAGATTGGCCACTGTTGGAAACAGGATACTGGGTTTGATGGACCTTGTTCTGACTCAGTATGGCATTTCTTATGTTCTTAAGGGTGCAATGGTGCCGATAATGGACATTAATGGCACACTGGCTCCCTTAACGCCCTTTAGTAAACATACCCCTTAGTTTTAGGCACCTAGAATGCGCCTATCTTAAGCCTATTTGATAAAGAAAAGCAGGTGCCTACTTCTCTATTAAACAGGGGCGTAAGTGTCTGAAAACACATGTAGAATCTAAGTGCGAGCACAAACCCTGCGCCTAGATTTTTAAATGCCACATGTAAGTTATAGTATTTTATAACTTACCCATGTAGATTTACAGTCCATCCACACTGACAATACGCAGCATCTTCCTGACACACGTACTTATCAATTATAGTGAACAGCTAAACTACGTGCATAAAGGTCCAGCCCTGTGCATATATCACTGAAAATACACGACTTGCATCATGCACTGATTGCATGTAACTTTATGTGGTTCCTTATAAAATTACCTCCATAGAGTGCACTGTAAACATCTTCACATTCTTGTAGAGTTTCCATATTCTGCTGTCTAAAAAGTAGAACTCAAAATGCATTCAAATGGGAGTTTGTTTCACTGATCTATACTGTGGAAGAGCAACTATAGAAATATGCATAAAGTAATTAAAAATAAGAAAGTGAAAAGGTTTGATTGCATACGTTTTCACTCTCCTTGCCTTACTACTTGTGGAAGCCCCATTACAGCAATGACAACCATTTGTAGTTTAGGGTGTCTACTAAATTTGTTCAGCAGGGTGGGGCAGGACATGCTAGGGAGATAAAGTTTCTAGAAGAAATAAATGACTGCTTCTTGGAGCTGCTGGTTCATGTACCGACCAGAGGAGAAGCCATTTTGGACCTAGTCCTTAGTGGTGCAAGAGATAAGGGTATTGGGGCGACTTGGCAATTGTGATCATAGCATGAGTGCGTTTGATTTAATTAATGGAGGAAGGACAGCAAGGAAATCTACAGTACTACCTTTTAACTTTCAAAAGGGAGGCTATGATAAAATGAGGAAAATAGTTAAGAAAAAACTAAAAGGAGCAGTTGCTAAGGTTAAAGACTTACATCAAGCTTGGGTGTTGTTGAAAAATACTATCTTGGAAGCCCAGACCAGCTGTATTCCACGCTTTAAGAAAAGTGGAAGGAAGTCCAAAAAACTGCCAGCATGGTTTAAAGGTGAGGTCAGAGAGCTGTTGTTGCCAAACAGCATCTTTCAGGAAATGGAAAAAAGAGCCAAATGACGAAAACTGGAAACAGCACAAATTTAAGACAAGTTAAATGGCAAGTTAAATGCAAGGCATTGATAAGGCAGGCAAAGAGAGAATTTGAGAAGAAGCTTGCTGTGGAAGCAAAAATGCTTTATAAAGACTTTTTCAAGTACATTTGTAGCAAAAAAAACTGTGAGAAAGTCAGTTGGACCATTAGACGATAGAGGGGTAAAAGGGGCACTAAGAGGGGATAAGGCCATAGCACAGAGACTGAATGAATTCTTTGCTTCAGTCTTTACTGAGGAAGATGTAGGGATGTTACCCATGACTGAAGTGGTATTTAAAGGTGATACTGCAGAAGAATTGAAAGAAATATCGCTACATTGGAAAGATGTATTACAATTATTTGATAAATTGAAGAGTAGCAAATCATCTGGACCAGATGGTATACATCCAAGGGTGTTGAAAGAACTGAAATATGAGATTTCAGACCTGCTATTAGTAATCTGCGAACTATCATTAAAATCATCTGTAATACCTGAAGATTGGAGGATGGCCAATGTAACGCCAATTTTTAAAAAGGGATCCAGGGGTGATATGGGAAATTATAGACCAGTGAGCCTGACCTCAGTACCGAGAAAAATGGTAGAAACCATCATAAAGAACAAAATTACTGAACATGTAGATAGTCATGGCTTAATGGGAGACGGCCAACATGGCTTTAACCAATGAAGGTCTTGTCTTACTATCTGTTATGTTTTTTTTGAAGGTGTGAATAAACAGGTAGACAAAGGTGAGTCAGTTGATAATAGTGTATCTGGACTTTCAGAAAGCCTTTGACAAGGTCCCTCATCAGAGACATTTGGCAAAACTAAAAAGTCATGGGATAAGAGGCAGTGTACTATTGTGGATCAGAAACTGATTCAAAGATAGAAAGCAGAGGGTAGGGCTAAATGGCCAGTTTTCCCAATGGAGAAAAGTGAATAGTGGAGTACCCCAGAGATCTGTTCTGGGTCCGCTGCTTTTTGACATATTCATAAATGACCTGGAAAAGGGAATAACGAGTGACGTTATCAAATTTGCAGATGACACAAAACTATTTAAAGTTGTTAAAATCCATGAGGATTGTGGAAAATTGCAAGAAGATCTTGATAAATTGAAAGACTGGGCATCCAAATGGCAGATGAAATTTAATGTGGACAAGTGCAAAGTTATGCACCTAGGAAAGAACAATCCAAACTATGGTTACACGATGCAAGGTTCCACATTAGGAACCACCGCCCAGGAAAAAGATTTAGGTGTATTCGTGGATAAAATGTTAAAACCCTCCGCCCAGTGTGCAGCGGCGGCCAAGAGAGCAAATAGAATGCTAGGTATCATAAGGAAAGGAATGGAGAATAAAACAAAGGATATTATAATGCCTCTGTATCATTCCATGGTGTGACCGCACCTTGAATATTGTGTGCTATTCTGGTCATCGTATTTTAGAAAGGATATAGCGTTATTAGAAAAGGTACAGAGAAGAGCCGCCAAAATGGTAAAGGGGATGGAAGGATACCCCTATGAAGAGAGGCTAAAAAGGTTAGGGCTCTTCAACCTGGAAAAGAGATGTCTGAGGGGAGATATGATAGAAGTCTATAAATTAATGAATGGAGTGGAACGTATAAACGTAGATTGATTGTTTACATCATCAGAATATAGACAGACTAGGGGACATGCAATGAAGCTACAGGGTAACCTATTTAAGACTACTAAGAGAAAATATTTTTTCACTCAACATGTAATCAAACTCTGGAATTTGTTATCGGAGGATGTAGTAAAAGCTGTTAGTGCAGCTGGGTTTAAAAAAGGTTTGGACAAGTTCCTGGAGGAAAAGTCCATAAATCATTATTAAAAGGGACCCAGGATATCACTGCTTGACCCAATACAAGCATTGTGGAACCTGTGTCGTTTGTGGAAACTGCTAGGTACTTGTGAGCTAGACAGGCCACTGTTGGAAACAGGATACTGGGCTTGGTGGACCTTGGTCTGGCCCAGTATGGCATATCTTATGCTCTTATATATTCTTATTTGTCTTGTCAAAATAGCTCAAACTTTTCTCGGGTTGGCTGGGGATCCCCTGTGGACTGTGTGACTTTGAGCTACTTGAGGACATTCACTTTCTCCTTGCTGAGCCACCTCGTTGTTGCTTTGGCTTTGTGCTCAGGATCATTGCCCCGTTGAAAGGGAATCCACTTTCCCTTGCTTGCACTTTGCACCATCCATCTTTCCCTGGCTCTTCACAAGCCTCACTGTTCCTGCTGCTGCAAAGCATTCCTACAGCATTAGGCTGCCACCACCACGCTTTACTGTACTGATAGTGTTGGCAGAATGATGTGCTGTGTTTGTTTTATGCCACACAAATTGTTTAGAACTGAGACCAAAAAGTTCCACTTTGGTCTCATCAAACCATAAAGCCTTCTCCCACACATGTGCAAATTGCCCTAAGTGTTTCTTTGCAAATGTGTTATAATAGCACCTTAGTAGTAGCTTCCTGTTTGCCTTGCTTCCACAGAGGCCTTGTTTCTGGAATAAGCCTGAAATTATTGACAGACAACATTTTTCACAGAAGTAATCCTAGGCCTCACTGTGGCCTTCCTTAGAAGTTTCCTTAACCCACAGCTATGGGCTTTGGAGGGACAGCATGACTGAGGCATTGCCTTGATAACGCCAAACTATTTTCAGTTTACAAAGATGGACCTGACAGTGCTCCAAGTGATATTCAATCACAATGAAATGTTATAGCTCTCTCAATCTGTACCTTTGCATAATTTTATCTTGGAGTTCTTTTGGCAGATCCATGTTTTGCATGTTTAGACCTTTGCTTCAAATTCACTTATACAGTAAAAACAGCTTGATTCTTCATCCAGAAGTATTTGAGCCAGCTCTGCTACTGTGATTTGTCATAGGTGAGCTCTATTTAACTTATCATGGGCCTTGTTAAGGCAGTTTTTGAAGAGGAGCTAATCTAGATTTGCAAAGGATGTGAACACTTAAGTAATAAGACTTTTTTGTTTCTTATTCTTAATTACGTTTTGACTATTTCCATGAATGTTCTTTTCTATTGAAAGTGTAGCAGATTAGTGTACATGTACAGTTCTCTCTAGAATAGAAGCATGCATACCCTGACACTAGCCACTAGGAGTCACCATTGTGCAATAGCTAAGACCCCAGGTGTTATGAAAGTTAACTTCACAGCAGAAACTGACTCAGGACTTAAAGCAGATCTGCTGCAGAGTGGCACATTGCACTGGATCTGTAAACACATCTTTGCCACTGCCAGTTTCTCTATTTTATCCTGGTAGTTAATGAGAACCAAGCAAGCAAGAGTTCCAATTTCTCTGCTGTTTATTGTGACCTTGGGCAGGTTACTTCACTCCTCATCCCTCAGGTACAACTCAGGGATTCATTTATCGCTGGTGTTACTGCACATTAACATGCATGAATTTCATTTAACCACCGGAAATAAGCCCCATTGAGAATAACTGAACTCGTGTTATTTAATACGCATTAATGCACATTAACGAGTTAACACTTTAGTAAATAAGGCTGTTAGACTGCAAACCCTCTGGATTCAGGAAAATACATACTGTGCCAAGTATAATTGCACAGGCATGAGATAAAATAATAATACTCCATCTTTCTATGGCTGTTTTCTCAGTGGTCTACTCTTTCTTACAGTTTCAGGCTGTTTGTCTAATTTCTTAATCATCATAAGGAAAGCAGTGGATGAATCTATTTATTCCCCTGTTAATATTTCCTGTGACTCACTTTCTCAGTTCTGACCTTCACATCTTTCTTAATGTCAGTTCATGTTGTGTTGATATCTGATTCTAGTAGCCTTATCTCATTTACCATCATTTGTAAGCTTCCTTTCATTATGATTCATGATATGTTGCTGTTATGTTTAAGCCATCGGTTTTTCTCTGCTTGATGTAGCCTCACCTGCCAGATTCAGCCAAGCTTCATTTAGCTTTTATACCTCCCATTCCTGTTGTCCATGCTATATCTGAAATTATTACCTCTAACTTGAGTTTTTTTGGTGGATAGATTTTTTGTTAATTTTTATTCTGTTCCTAGGGCGACTGTGGAGGAGCTCTTTAGAATGCAGTCACTTTCCTTCACAGGTTGCTAATGCTGTCTCACAATTTTGATTTTTTTTTTTAGAATGTTATTTTGGATCTGTGTTTCTTTCTTGTCCTTTGAGTCAATAGCTTGATCTGGGAGCACATGCTATAGCATTCATTTACAAGTTCTTGGGGATTTTATGCTTTATTTTATATTTCCACCCCCAGTGTACCTGGTCTGGTCATTGCAGTAACAGTTCTGGGCCAGGGGCCATACTCCAGGTTCCTCCTATAAATCTGCAGTCATAGGCCCTGAATCCAGCCACTAGGTGTCACCCTTTAGCAATAAGCAGGACTCTCTCCACACTCTGAGAGCTGTGAATGTTGTCACTGCAGCAGCCTCCCCATTGGGGCTCCGGGTGACCTAGAGAATGGAAGACTTGATCTGGGGAGTGAACCAAGAAGTTCTGCATTAGCCACAAGGCCGACCCTAATTAGAATATTTCTTAAAATCTAACTTCTTTTATCAAAATAGTTTTCACGATACAAGAAGCTGCATATTTTCAGGTTAACATTCCCATTCTTCCCAAAGGGCAACATGTTGTGCTCAGACCCCTGAACCAGGAGTTGACATTTCATGAGCTTCAGGTTGATCTGAAATATATCCAGAAAAAAGAAGATACCCGCTAATGGACCAAATCCAACAAAACAAAGCAAAACGTTCGGTTTAAGAAAAGAATAATTTGTGTTTTAGCAGCCAATCTAATGCTGAAAATGCCTAGCGTAGACTAGCCCAGAGAGTGAGATTTACTGCTCTGAAGAGCCTGAAGGTCAACGAGCGGGATTTCTCAGATGGTGTGGCCAATCTAGAAAGATTTAAGCTTGGTATTGCTTTGCAAATGAAACAACACCTAATAGTATTTAGCTTTCTTTGGTGTTTCTGAAATGATACAAAATGAAGACAATGCAGGGTCATTTTTTTTTCAAAGGAATTTGGCCAGATAACTAAGCAGTTACCTGGATTTCTCTGGGCTGAAAATATCCCTCCACTCAGTGGTTAGAAATATGCACACCCTACCTGTCTCACACAGAAAGAAGGAAGGAAGGCATGCTAGACTTACTGCATTTAGCCCATGTCTTTTTCACAGAAGTCCAGGGCAAGTTACATTCAGGTACAATAAATACTTTCCTATCCCCAGAGGGCTTACAATCTAATTTTGTTCCTAAGGCAATAGAGGAGTGGGGGACTTTCACAAAATCATAATGATGCAGCTGTGGGATTTCATCCAGGCTTCTCTGGCTGTCAGCACACTGCTCAAACCTTTAGGCAACTCCTCCACTCCACTTCTAGAGTCAGCAAGAGAAAATCAGCAGCACAAGTCCATGGATGATTGGGACATGCTCCGGAATGGATCAGCATCTTTGGGGGAACCTGGGTGAGACAGGCCCCAAACTGGTTTATAGTAACAAATTGCCTGACTGGAAGCAGTTCGCCACTTATTTGTCTGGTGCCTCAGAGCAGGATGTCCTCCTCAACACAACTGGGCTGCAGCAACATGTCCTCCTCAATGCAACCTTCACAGGTAAGTGCAGCAAGAGGTCAAAGGGAAGTGCAGTACTGGGGTCAAAGGGAAGTGCAGTACTGGGGTCAAAGGGAAGAGCAGCATAAAATTCACTAGCTGTGGTTGGTGAATTGCTCTGCATCTCTTAGGAGGCGAGAATGTAGTTCCCTCCCCAAGTCTTGCGGGGTACATTCATGTGGTGACTCTGGTGTACAAAGTCTATACTAAATCCCAGCCAGGTAACACTACAATTGAAGTAGGTAGGAAAAAAAAAGGAAAATACATACTGGCCACATGTCGCCCAGGGTATAAAGTGCCCACCATTAGCCTCTGCACTAGGATGCTGGTAGCGATAGTGAAGACAGTGCAGATGCAGGTAACATCCCTGCCACAGATAAAGGCCATGCTGAGCCTGTTCATGGACCCACTGTGGCAGGAGATCAACCACAGAAATTAATGAAAAAAAGAGGATTAAATGCTGTTAAGCGGACTTCTACAGATAAAGAGGAGATAGTGCACTGCTACTCTTATGCCACAAACCCTATATTTAAATCAAAAGGGTATACAAGGAGAATCCGCCAAAAACTGGAAGAAAGAGGAAAATTGTCACAAGAAAAACTGCTAAAAGCAACAGTTGCAAATTTAAGATCTTTAATTTCATAGATCAAAATAAAGAGGTATGTGAATGATAACATCTTGAATCAACTTTATAGCAACAGGATAAAATCAAAATAAACTTAACTACCTAATTTCTCAACAAACAGGGGTGCCCTACACGGAACGGTGGGTTCACCCCTAAACAAAGATAAGGGGAGGGGTGACCTGCACAGAGCGGCAGGTGCACCTACTCTTGCCACCTTGCTGGGCAGACTAGATGGACCATACTGGTCTTTATCTGCCGTCATCTACTATGTTACTATGTAACTAAGGGCTTCCATGGAAAAAGAAACACAGAGAGGAGGAGGAGGAGACCTAGGTGAGAGCACCAGAAGGAAGGAATACACAGAAACAGGAAGAGCAGTTGAGGGGGAGATGGAGCTTAGAGATTAAGGACAGGTCAACAAATCAACTGAAGAGGAGGAAGAAGGGGAGGAGAAAGACCCAGAGGTGGAGGAATTCAAGATTGAACTCCTAGTCCATATGGAAAAGAAGAATATGTTGGGTTTCAGGCAAGGGAAAGATTATCCAAGTTAAATTTAACACCTAAGGTTAAAAGTATGATAATTAAGATGAACAAGGCCATGTCCTTTTATTGACATCACTGAAATAAATTGAATACAATATTGTGCAGCTAAAATTATTACTGCAAGAATACTACCAACTAAAGTGCAGGGTCAGAATTAAAAGAAAACAATAATAGTTCCTCCATGGAAAAAGCGCTTTGAAGGAAAAATACAATCATTGCGTGTGGAGGTATTCCTGATAGACGACTATCTAAAAGGATTAAGACCATCAAAGATATTGAGGAAGATCCACGACATCAAGCTGAAGCATGTTGCATTAACAAAAGAAGACCTGAAATGTATGTGTTCCAGCAATAAACTGAAAGTAGCAGCAGAAGTGGAAAACTGCAAAGATATGAAGAAAACAGAAAAGATAGATATTAAAATAAACTATTTAAAGAACCTAAAACAGTTCTACAGGGAACTGAGAAAAGGCATTAATATGGTAACAATACCACCAACCGAGTCTGAAACAGAAACCTGGAGAAGACTGTACTCCATAGAGCACAATCAAGAAGCAGAATGGTTACCCTGCCTACAGGAACATTTAGAAAAATCAAACATCAAACCTATGGAATGGCCTGCAGTAACAACAAAAGAGCTGGAAAGCCCCAAACTGGAAGAGCCCTGGCCCAGATGGAGTGACCAATCTTTGGCTCAAACAGTTATCACTCCACCAAGACCCGGTAAACTGTAAAAACCAATTGATCAAGCAGCTGAACTTAACACCATAATGGCTTATGATAGAAAGAATATTTCTCCTTGCAAAGGGGAACCCAAGTAACATTCCCAAAAATTACAGACCAATTACGGCTACCTACAATTTATAAGCTGTTCACTGCAATAGATGCAGACAGAATATATATCATGTTGAATCCAATAACATGGCAACAGAGCGAAAGGGCAATAAGAGGGGAGCACATGGAACAAAAGACTAGTTCATGTTAAATAAGACCATCAAGGCCAGCGCTAAGAAAAGCAGAAATATCAGTATAGCATGGATTGATTATAAGAAAGCTTTTGACAGTGTCCCACACTCTTGGATAATAAATTGCCTTCAGATGCATAAGATAAATCCTTGAGTACAATACGTTTGCCATGACAATGTGGCAAACTACCTTGTTTTGAAGTATGAAGGTGGTCAGTACATCATTCCTAACATCAATAGCCAGCAAGGAATATTTCAGGGAGATTCCCTGTTGCCACTTCTGTTTTTATATGGTGCTTAATCCAATGAGTATGTCATCAACTCTTTGGGATACGGATTTAGCATGAATCCTAAAGAAGGTAACAACCCAGAGGTAACATCCCATTTACTATTTGTAGATGACCTGAAGCTCTATACCATCACTTGCTAAGCTTCACTCTTCATCACCCTTTGCCTCATTCTCGCCCAGTCTCCTCCAACCTCTTTAGAAATATTCATGCTATCAACCCATCGGCTCTCTCCACTACTATCTCATCACCTCTTTCCTCCACTATGTTATTTGAGTCTGTGATGAGGCAGTAGCTTCCTATAACACTGCACTCTCCTCTGCTTTGGATACTCTTGCTCTGCCCTGGCTGTCTTCGACTACCCGCTACCTAAGTTCCTATGCCTGCTCAGTTGAGCACATTTGGCTCAAATCTCACCCCCTTGCGGACTTTCTACACTTCAAATTCATGCTTGCCTCTTTCCAGTCAGCCATAGCACTAGCCAAACAAGACTGTTATGTCCACCTGATTCTCTCTTGCCTCTGACCCTCACCATTTTTTTACAACTCTCAACTCTCTCCTCAAGGTGCCTCTGCCTCCACCTCCTCCTTCCTAAACTTTGGTTGACTATTTCCATGACAAAGTCCACAAGATTACACTCAAATTCCCCATGAGGTCTGCTCCATCTCCTATTCCTTCCCAACACTTCCTGCAGCCTCTGTCACCCTTTCTACCTCTTCTAAGATCTCTGAGGAGGAAACCACACATCTTCTTTCCTCCTCCGAACTCACTACCTGCTCCTCTGATCCTATTTCCACCCATCTACTACCTTAATCTGCTCCACTGGCATCTCTTCCATCTCTCATATTCTCCACCTGTCGCTTTCCACTGCAACCTTTCCTGCAGTCTTCAAGTATGCTGTGGTTACACCATTCCTCCAAAAACCTTCACTAGACCCTACCTGTCCTTCTAATTATCAACCTATCTCCCTCTTTCCCTTCATTTCTAAACTACTTGAATGCGCAGTTCGCTGCTGTTGCCTGACTTTCTCTCCTCATAAGCCCTTCTGGATCCATTCCAATTTGGCTTTCATCCTTTACATTCTATTGAAACAGCTCACCAAAGTCTCCAGTGACCTGTTCCTGGTAAAATCCTTTACTCGATCCTCATCCTTCCTGTCCTTTCTGCTGCTTTTGACATTGTTGACCACTACTTTCTCCTTGATACCTTGTCCTCGTTTGGTTAAGGTTTAAGGTTTAATTATTTGATAAAAACCGCCTTTCTATGTCAATCAAGGCGGTGTACAATAATAAAATACATAAAAAAATTTTGGCCGAGGCTGGTAAAAGAAAGGAAATGTACAAAATTAAAAAGGATAGAAAGCAAAAGGATAATAGAGACAAGACAAGATACAGGAGGCAGACAGGTTTTAAGGGTTCTGTGCTAGCCTGATTCTCTTCTTATCTCTCCCATCACACTTTCAGTGTTTGTTCTGGTAGATCCTCCTCTACTGCTATCCTGCTCTCAGTTGGTGTACCCAAGGATCTGTCTTGAGTCCACTACTTTTCTCTCTATATATCCCGTGCCTTGATGCATTCATCTCCTCTCATGGTTTTCAGTACCATCTTTATGCTGATGACTCTCAGATCTACTCTCTACACCTGACATTTTTTTCGGCCATCCAGGACCAGATCTCTGCTTGCCTATCTGACATTGCTGCCTGGATGTCTCACCACCATTTGAAATTGAACATGGCCAAAACTGAGCTTCTTATTTTTTCCCCTAACCCCCCCACCCCCTTCCACTTTTCTCCATGTTTGTGGACAACGCTATACTTCTCCCTGTTTCCGCGGCTCGCAACCTTGGGGTTGTCCTTGACTCCTCCTTCTCCTTCTCCACACACATCCAACTGATAGCTAAAACCTGTTGCTTCTTTCTCTATAACATCAGCAAAATTCGCCCCTTCCTTTATGAACACACTACTAAGACACTTATCCACTCTTTAGTCACCTCCTGTCTAGACTATTGCAATCTCCTCCTTGCTGGTCTCCCTCTGAATCATCTCTCTCCCCTTCAATCTGTTCAAAATTCAGCTGCATGGCTAATCTTCCGCCAGCCTCACTGTGCTCATATAACCTCTCTTCTCAGGTTGCTTCATTGGCTCTCTCTCCGTTTCCGGACCCAGTTCAAACTTCTCTTACTGACCTACAAGTGCACTCATTCTGCTGCTCCTCACTATCTTTCCTCTCTTATCTCTCCCTACACCCCTCCTCGGAAACTCCGCTCTTCTGTCAGATTGTTTCTAGCTGTGCTCTTCTCTTCTACTGCCAACTCCAGACTTCGATCATTCCACCTTGCTGCTCCTTATGCCTGGAACAATTACCTGAGTCTGTATGTCAGGCTTCATCTCTTGGCCTTTTCAAATATAGGCTTAAAACTCACCTCGTCGAGGCCATTTTTGGATCCTGATCCACTTAGTCTCCTGTGTTTCCTTACCATTCCCCTAGATATATCCTTGTCCTCAGTTGTTGTGTTACCTGTCTTGACTAGATTGTAAGCTCTGATGAGCAGGGACCGTCTTATACATGTGTCTGTACAGTGCTGTGTATGCCCTCTAGTGCTATACAAATGATCAGTAGTAGTAGTAGTAGTATCTTCAGTGATCAATCATTAGCAGTGCAACTCTGTGTTGAGAAAAGCTTTTCTGATGACATCAGGTTGACTTTTGTCTAGACCAGCGATGGCGAACCTATGGCACGCGTGCCAGCTGTGGCACGCGAAGGCCTTGCAGCTGGCACGCGGGAAGGTCGCACATTAAAAAAAAAAAAGCTGCCCGCTGCCGCCGCGGCGGCATGGAGTGTCCCGCGGGGCTCCCTCTGCCCGGCGGGACTCTCCCGGTGCTGCTCAGCCCCTCTCTGCCGGCTTGCAGAGACACGAAGGGAGAGTCTCCCTCGCGTCTCTGTTAAGCCCGCAGGAGCTGATGGGAAATTTCCCATCTGCCCCTGCGGGCTTAAGAGAGACGCGAGGGAGACTCTCTCTCCCTTCGCGTCTCTGCAAGCCGGCAGAGAGGGGCTGAGCAGCGCCGGAGAGTCCCGCCGGGCAGAGGGAGCCCCGGGGGACCCTCCCTGCCGCCGCGGCGGCAGCGGGCAGCTTTTTTTTTTTTATTGCCATGAGCCGAGGGAGGGGGGTTAAGACTGGCAATGGGCTAGGGAGGGAGAGAGGGGGGTTAAGACTGGCAATGGGCTAGGGAGGGAGAGAGGGGGGTTAAGACTGGCAATGGGCTAGGGAGGGAGGGAGGGAGGGGGGTTAAGACGGGCAAGGGGCTAGGGAGGGCGGGAGGTTCTGACTGGCAATGGGCTAGGGAGGAGGGGGGTTGAGACTGGCAATGGGCTAGGGAGGGAGGGAGGGAGGGGGTTGAGACTGGCAATGGGCTAGGGAGGGAGGGGGTTGAGACTGGCAATGGGCTAGGGAGGGAGGGAGGGGGCTGAGACTGGCAATGGGCTAGGGAGGGAGGGAGGGAGGTTAAGACTGGCAATGGGCTAGGTAGGGAGGGAGGTTAATAAATGCAATGGGCTAGGGAGGGGGGAGGGGGGTTGAGACTGGCAATGGGCTAGGGAGGGAGGGGGGTTGAGACTGGCAATGGGCTAGGGAGGGAGGGAGGGAGGGGGGTTGAGACTGGCAATGGGCTAGGGAGGGGGGTTAAGACTGGCAGTGGGCTGGGGAGGGGGGTTAAGACGCAGTGGGCTATGGGGGGAGTTAAGACTAGCAATGGGCTGTGGGCTGATGAGGGCTGGCAATGGGCTATGAGCTGATGAGGGCTGTCTGGAAATGGGGTGATGGGGGGGTTAGGACTGGTAATGGGCTATGGGGGGGTTAAGACTGGTAGTGGGCTGATGGGGGGGTTAGGACTGGTAATGGGCTCTGGGGGGGTTAATACTGGTAGTGGCTGATGGGGGGTGTAGGACTGATAATGGGTTATGGGGGGGGCTAGGACAGGAAATGGGCTGATGGGGAGGGGTTAGGACTTGAGGTGGGCTGATGTGGTTAGGACTGGTAATGGGCTGTGGGCTGATGGGGGGGTTTAGGACTGGCAATGGGCTATGGGGGGCTGACTGGAAATGGGCTGATGGGGGGTTAGGACTGGTAAAGGGTTATAGGGGGGGGGCTTAAACTGAAAATGGGGTGATGGGGGTTAGGACTGGAAGTTGACGGGGGGCTAGGACTGGTAATGGGTTGGGGTGTTGCTAGGACTGGAAATGGGCTGAGTGGAAGGGGAGGCTTGAACTGCAAATAGCTGATGGGGAGGGGGCTTGGAATGGAAATGGGCTGTGAGGGAAGGGAGCTAGGACTGAAAATGGGCTGATGGAAAAGCTAGGATAGGACTGGAAATGGGCTGTTGGGGGGAGCTAAGATTGGAAATGGGCTGTGGGGGGGGCTTGAATTGAAATGGACTCATGGAGGGGCTAGAACTGGAAGTAGGCTCATGGGGGGGCTTGGACTGGAATTGGGCTGAGTGGAGGGGAGCTATGATTTGACATGGGCTGATGGTGGGGCTAGGAAATGAGTAGAAATGGGCTGATGGGGGGGCTAGGATTGAAAATGAGCTGATGAAGGGACTTGGACTGGAAATGGGCTGATGCAGGGACTAGAAGGGAATGGATGCTGGGTGAGACTGGAACTAGAAGGGAGCTGATGTTGGGGGAGGATTAGAATGGGATGGGGCTGGGAGAGTAAAATGGAGAGGGGAAAAATATTTTGTGTAGGAGGGATGAAAAATCTACAATTGGCCAGGTATTGGGAGAGTAATTGGGGATTGAGGATGGAGGGGTAAAATTTGTGTGGATGAAATAGGAATGAGGAAAGAGCAAAAGGAGAAAGATTAGTATGTTAAAGCAGATGTAGAGAGAGAGAGAGAATGGAAAAAAAACAAGAAGAGAGAAGAAAGGACAAATGGACAGCAGACGATGGAGAGTTAGCAGAAAACATGAAGAAACCAGAAGAAGGTGGCTGGACCAATTGCAACTGAAAAAAAATGCACAAAAGGTAGAAAGATATCTCTTTATTTTGAATTTATTAACTGGAATATGTCAGCTCTGGGAAATGTGCATCATTAACATCTGCGCTTTGTTTGGTACAAGAGGAAATTCCTATTTGACGTTGCCACTTGTTCTCTTTCCCCAGTATTCTCTGAAATGTATTGGTTTAATATTTGCAGTGTTGCCTTTTGATAGGTAGGGTATGGTGCTTTGTGAGTCCTGGTAATGCTGTCAGGATACGGCGGGTTTGCTATGGGTTCTAAATGGGCAGCGTTTGTAGTAGTTCCTAATGTGCCTGGCGGTTGGCACTGGATTATAGTAATGTAGAAATCTTTTAGTCTTTCTTTATCCATACACTCATTAAGAGACATGTTTGCTAAAAGTTAGTGTATGGTAACATTATGCAAATATTTATGCAAATAAGACCACTTATGCAAATGACGTGCTGGCACTTTGAGGAAATTCTTTGGTTTTGTGCGGCAGTTTGGGCACTCGGGCTCAAAAAGGTTAGCCATCACTGGTCTAGACAAATGTCTTAAGGCAACTTTCTTTAGAGGAAAATTAAGCAAAACGGATAACATCTCCCTGGCTCAGTGCTATGATAGCAAGGAAATTGAACAGGAAGGCGTATATAAATATCTTGGATAGAGGAAGGAATGAAACTCAAGCAGAAATTACTGAGAGAAAAGATCAGTAAAGAATATAATAGAAGGTTAAAATCACTAATGAAAAGTGCCTTAACATCACAGAATAAGATAGAAGCCATCAATCAGTTCACAATTCCTGTACTCTCATACAGCTTCGGGATTGTAGATTGGTCTCTTAAAGATCTTGAATAACTATATGGAAACATGAGGTAATTTACAAGAACCAATGTATGACAAGATTATACGAGCCCGATAGTCTTCTGGGCAGGCTATGCGGCCCTGGCATTGAATGTCCGGGTATTGCTGCACAACCCGGAAGCCGTCAAAGCTAACCAGGCATCAGTGATATTGCATGTTGCCCGGTTAGCGCCTGTGCCATACAGATAGGTGAGGGTTTTCCTCGCCTATCTTTTCAGCGCAGAGCACTAACCGGGTAGCATGCAATATCGGTGCTGCCCGGTTATCTCGCGCCCCTGTCTCTGCTCCACCCCGGAACGCCCCCGACATGATCCAGTGCTAACTGCATAGCATCAGGGCACATAGGGGACATAGATGGGGGTATGCAATAACACTACTCTTGCATGTGCCGTTGAACACCCCCATCTAAGGCATTTACACGGTTTACTAGCCTGTAAACCGAGTAAATGCTCTTTGAATATCGGACCCTACGTTCCTAGAGCTGAAGGAGGGCCAGGCTCCATAGAAATTGATTACACATACAGAGCTACTATCATAGGCCTCCAGGCCTACCTAACAGCATCATCAGATCCAAATACGCAAAAAGTGCTGAAATATGAAAGTAAAGGGTCCAGAATCTGTCTCCATCATCAAACTTGGACAAGCGTTCCGACAACTAGAAGGAATAAGTGAGAATCCACAAGCACACACAGGAAAGGAAGTAACGGAATTTGCAAAACAAGAGGAAAAAAAAACTCTTCAAAGAATAATTTTTTATTTTATCTATTGAATGGTTTTATATACCGCCTTTCTGCAAAATCAAAGCGGTTTACAAATAATTAGTAAGGAACCATTACATCTTAACAAGTTTCAACGGGTAACATCAGAGAGTATAAATTAGAAAATCTGCACCTGATCAGTGCCAAAAAACAATATAACTTATTTACAAGTAGGAATATATGTGCAAGCAGATTTATTTACAAGGATATTCGTATTTATATCTTATGTGTAATTCTAATAGTGAAGCAAGAGCTGATCCCAGAAGAGTTATCTGACCATGAAAGTAAACGATAAGGCAAAGGGAGAGGGGGGTATAGGAGTGAGAGGGGGGTCAGTGTTATGTACGTGACAGATTGGTATGTCAGTGTTAGGTAGGGAAGAGGTTTTGCATTGGTTCGTATAAGCCAAAATGCTCTATGGAAAGATGTGTCTTAAGTTCTTTTCTGAATGCTATTAAGTCAGTAGTGGATCTAAGTTTATCTGGCAGGGGCATGCCATAACATCGGTGAAGTAAAACTAAAGGCTCTATTGGTGGTCGCCCTGATAGGTTTCGATAGGATGAGGGTACTAGAAGTGTGTTTGCATACATTCCCTTCTTAGTCTGTCTTTAGAGGGACTCTTTATGAGTTTGGTTAGGTATGATGGTCAATAGTATTTTATACTTGATTCTACTGTGTATGAGCAGATTATGTAAGATTGGAGTAATGTGTTCTGATGGGTTTCCTTTAGCGATAATCCTTGTAAACTCTGTATATTAATTTACTCCACACATCAAACCTCCATTCAAAGTGTTTAACATGCCTCTGACTTAAATATCAATGGAGAATGGTCTCAGACTTAGCGACACCAGAGTATAACACTGCCAAACTGGCAGACACTCAATGTGTCTGATAGCATCAATGACCAGTCCTCCTAAACCTCCCTATTAAGGGAGGTTAATAGGGAGGTTTAGGAGGACTGGTCGTTGACATATTCATAAATGACCTGGAAAGTGGAATAATGAGTGAGGTTATCAAATTTGCAGATGACACAAAACTATTTAAAGTTGTTAAAACCCAAGAGGATTGTGGAAAATTGCAAGAGGATCTTGATAAATTGGAAGACTGGGCATCAAAATGGCAGATGAAATTTAATGTGGACAAGTGCAAGGTTATGCACCTAGGGAAGAACAACCCAAACTATGGTTACACGATGCAAGGTTCCACATTAGGATCTACCACCCAGGAAAAAGATTTAGGCGTCATTGTAGATACCATGTTAAAACCCTCGGCCCAGTGTGCAGCGGCGGCCAAGAGAGCAAATAGAATGCTAGGTATGATAAGGAAAGGAATGGAAAATAAAACAAAAGATATTATAATGCCTCTATATCGTTCCATGGTGAAACTGCACCTTGAATATTGTGTGCAATTCTGGTCGCCGTATCTTAAAAAGGATATAGCGATTTTAGAAAAGGTTCAGAGAAGAGCCACCAAAATGGTAAAGGGGATGGAAGGATACTCCTATGAAGAAAGGCTAAAAAGGTTAGGGCTCTTTAACCTGGAAAAGAGATGGCTGAGGGGAGATATGATAGAAGTCTATAAATTAATGAACGGAGTGGAACGGGTAAATGTAGATCGATTGTTTACCTTATCAGAATATAGAAAGACTAGGGGACATGCAATGAAGCTACAGGGTAAACTATTTAAGACTAATAAAAGAAAATATTTTTTCACTCAACGTGTAATCAAACTCTAGAATTTGTTATCGGAGGATGTAGTAAAGGCTGTTAGTGTAGCTGGGTTTAAAAAAGGTTTGGACAAGTTCCTGGAGGAAAGGTCCATAAACCATTATTAAGAAGGGACCCAGGATATCAATGCTTGAACCAATACAAGCATTGTGGAACCTGTGTCCCTTGGGGAAACTGCTAGGTACATATGACCTAGATTGGCCACTGTTGGAAACAGAATACTGGGCTTGATGGACCTTGGTCTGACCCAGTATGGCATATCTTATGTTCTTATGTTCTAATTTATGGAAATTAGACCAAATTAGTTTGGGTGTCGTTTGATTGAGAGTAGATGGTATTGGACAGTCTGATATAGGTGTGAGTTTGGTAATGTAGTAGTTTGCAAGGGTTTGAGGGGGTTATTTAGTTGGTTTGGAACACCTGTTAGATTTTTGACAATCTCCCTGGGCCAGTTCAGTGAATTCTTAAGGATCTTCTTATTGTAGTCTTTCTTGCTATTGTTCATTATATTTTAGTAAATATTAAGTTTCTCATTATACAGTTGTCTATCATGGGGGTGTTAGAAATTCTCCATTTTTGTTCAGGTTTCCCCAATTGTCTTTATAACTGCCTTATCTCTTGGGAATACCATGGGTCATATGCTTTTTGTCTTATTTTAGGTTTATTCATGTGTGATTTTGGGAGGAATGTAGTTCTATCTATTGTTCCAGTTTACGATGTACAGTAGTTATCAAGGTCAGTATGTAAGGAGGAGAAATCTGGTATGATTTCTTTTAGGAAGCTATCCTTGTCAAATGTTTTATATCTTGCACGTTGTATGTAGGTGAATTCTGTCTTTTGGTGGTTTATGTAGTAAGATATTTTAAAATTGATTAGGTAGTGGTCGGAACATGGAACAGAGATAGCCTGGGAGGGGGGGGGGGGGGTGCAGATACATAGTAATGTGGGGTTGTGGTGGATACAAAGAATAGGTCAAGTGTATTCTCTTTTCTTTGTGTTGGGAAGTTCAAAATTTGCTGAAAATCCAACTTAGTCTTGATGTCGAGGAATGTTTTAGTGTGGTTGGTATTAAGAGAGGGAACATAAGAACATAAGATATGCCATACTGGGTCAGACCAAGGTCCATCAAGCCCAGTATCCTTTTTCCAACAGTGGCCAATCTAGGTCATATGTACCTAGCAATTTCCCCAAAAGACACAGGTTCCACAATGCTTGTACTGGGTCAAGCACTGATATCCTGGGTCCCTTCTTAATAATGGTTAATGGACCTTTCCTCCAGGAACTTGTCCAAACCTTTTTTAAAACCCAGCTACACTAACAGCCTTTACTACATCCTCTGGTAATAAATTCCAGAGGTTGATTACACGTTGAGTGAAAAAATATTTTCTTTTATTAGTCTTAAATAGCTTACCTTGTAGCTTCATTGCATGTTGCCTAGTCTTTCTATATTTTGATAATGTAAACAATCGATCTACGTTTACCTGTTCCACTCCGTACATTAATTTATAGACTATCATATCTCCCCTCAGCCATCTCTTTTCCAGGTTAAAGAGCCCTAACCTTTTTAGCCTATCTTCATAGGAGTATCCTTCCATCCCCTTTACCATTTTGGTGGCTCTTCTCTGAACCTTTTCTAATATCGCTATATCCTTTTTAAGATACGGCGACCAGAATTGCACGCAATATTCAAGGTGCGGTCTCACCATGGAATGATATAGAGGCATTATAATATCTTTTGTTTTATTTTTCATTCCTTTCCTTATGATACCTAGCATTCTATTTGCTCTCTTGGCCGCCGCTGCACACTGGGCCGAGGGTTTTAACATGGTATCCACAATGATGCCTAAATCTTTTTCCTGGGTGGTGGTTCCTAATGTGGAACCTTGCATCGTGTAACCATAGTTTGGTTGTTCATCTCTAGGTGCATAACTTTGCACTTGTCCACATTAAAATTTCATCTGCCATTTTGATGCCCAGTCTTCCAATTTATCATTTACCACTTGTTTTTCCTCATTTGCTGACCTCTACCATTGCCTTCGGATCTCCAAGCGAGATGGTGGCGTACTCATTACTATTAAGTCCCATCTTAAAACCTCGCTATCTTACACTGAGAACATTGAAGAAATGGACATGCTCATGATAAAAACCTATCATCTCTCGCTATGTCTGCTTTACAGACCCCCATCTGCTGAAACGAAAAGCCTTGCCTCCAATCTAGAAACAGCTTGTTCCACTACTACGACAAAACAATTAATACTGTATTACTAGGGGATTTTAACCTTCCCTCAGGGCTTAGGTTCATCAAAGTACTTTTAGTTTAAATTTAAAACACAGAAGAGAGCTTTCTGGTTAAATTTAGAACCCAGCAGAGAGCTTGTAGTTTAAATTTCAAAATAAATTAGAGCCTAGCAGCAGCAAAGAGCTATAATTTAAATCAAATCAGAATATAGCTTACCTCAGCAGCACAAGACAGGGTACTGTGTAGCAGCCCTCTTTTAATAAGTGTTATTTCCCTCCCTCCCTCTCTCCCTCCCCAACACCCACCCACCCCTGGGATAATCGTAGCTTTATAGGTACGTACACATCTTAAAAGACAGGAGGTGCTCTCAGGTGAAGCTCGTTACCCAAATCAGTCATACACTAAGGACCTGAGATTAATTAAGCTTCAGGTGAACAAGGTATATTAAACGTATTAGGTACAGTTTTATTCGTATAAATATCCATAGCAACCCGTAGTAAGTAAAGAACTTAAAGATCTAAACAAAAACTTAAAACTAAGATGCAGACAGCAGTCCAGCAGCGAGATGGGGGCTTTCCAGTCTTTTGCATTGAGTATCACATGTATGATTTTCTCCCAGTTGGTGAGAGATCTTACATGTGCACTAGGTGCAAGGAGCTCTTTGCTCTCAGGGAACGAGTCTGTTGTCTAGAGGCTAGAGTAGCAGACTTGGAAAACATAAGAAAGAAAGAGAGGTACATAGACGAGACCTACAGGGATATAGTCCTGAAGTCCCACCTCCAGTCTGGCAACATCCCTGTTGCCATGGAGGAGAGAGGTCACGTGACAGGAGAGCATCACCCTGGTGTAGCAGGAAGTGATCCTGTAACTAGGACCTGTCCTCCAGGTGATGTAAAACCCTCTCGCACCGAGGATGTTTCTCCAGGGTCATGTGCCCATGAGGGAAGGGTTAGGACAGTCGTTAGAGTTGGTGATTCGATCATTAGGCATATAGATAGCTGGGTGGCTGGTGGACGTGAGGATCGCCTGGCAACATGCCTGCCGGGTGCGAAGGTAGCGGACTTCATGCGCCACCTAGATAAGGTCTTAGATAGTGCAGGAGCCACATCAGAGCTCCAAATCACGCTCTCCTTGGCCATTTCAATGCCAGAAGAATAATCCTTCTCAGGTGGCACTCCATATGCCAAATCACATGCCCCACTAAGGATCACAGAGGAAACACATACAGTAAGTGTTGACTCAGTCAAGGTTGAGCCAGGGTGTCGATGCCCTCAGATCCCATCTCAGTGTGGCATCTAAAGAAGAGGCACACTTGGCATTAAGAACAAAAGAACATAAGATAAGAACATAAGATATGCCATACTGGGTCAGACCAAGGTCCATCAAGCCCAGTATCCTGTTTCCAACAGTGGCCAATCTAGGTCATACGTACCTAGCAGTTTCCCCAAAAGACACAGGTTCCACAATTCTTGTATTGGGTCAAGCATTGATATCCTGGGTCCCTTCTTAATAATGGTTTATGGACCTTTCCTCCAGGAACTTGTCAAAACCGTTTTTAAACCCAGCGACACTAACAGCCTTTACTACATCCTCCGGTAACAAATTCCAGAGTTTGATTACACGTTGAGTGAAAAAATATTTTCTTTTATTAGTCTTAAATAGTTTACCCTGTA
This sequence comes from Ichthyophis bannanicus, assembly GCA_033557465.1. Taxonomy (NCBI): domain Eukaryota; kingdom Metazoa; phylum Chordata; class Amphibia; order Gymnophiona; family Ichthyophiidae; genus Ichthyophis; species Ichthyophis bannanicus. The sequence goes on from CM066044.1 coordinate 260,932,043, forward strand.
GCTTCATTGCATGTCCCCTAGTCTTTCTATATTCTGATAACGAAAACAATCGATCTACGTTTACCCGTTCCACTCCGTTCATTAATTTATAGACTTCTATCATATTTCCCCTCAGTCATCTCTTTTCCAGGTTAAAGAGCGCTAACCTTGTTAGCCTTTCTTCATAGCCGCTCTAGAGCAACAGCATAAACGCTGGTTGACACCTAAGATCTAGCCCTAACCTTTTTAGCCTTTCTTCATAGGGGTATCCTTCCATCCCCTTTATCATTTGGGGTGGCTCTTCTCTGTACTTTTTCAAATAACGCTATATCCTTTTAAAGATACGGCGACCAGAATTGCACACAATATTCAAGGTACGGTCTCACCATGAAATGATATAGAGGCATTATAATATCCTTTGTTTTATTTTCCATTCCTTTCCTTATGATACCTAGCATCCTATTTGCTCTCTTGGCCGCCACTGCAGACTGGAGTGAGGGTTTTAACATGTTATCCACAATGATGCCTAAATCTTCTTCCTGGGTGATGGTTCCTAATATAATATCTTGCATCGTGTAATCATAGTTTGGGTTGTTCTTCCCTAGGTGCATAACTTTGCACTTGTCCACATTACATTTCATCTGCAATTTTGATGCCCAGTCTTCCAATTTATCAAGATCCTCTTGCAATTTTCCGCAATCCTCATGGGTTTTAACAACTTTAAATAGTTTTGTGTCATCTGCAAATTTGATAATCCTCACTCGTTATTCCCTTTTCCAGGTCATTTATGAATATGTCAAAAAGCAACAGGCCCAGCACAGATTCCTGGGGTACACCATTATTTACCTTTCTCCATTGGGAAAATTGGCCATTTAGCCTTGCCCTTTGCTTTCTATCTTTTAACCAGTTTCCGATCCACAATAGTACACTGCCTCCTATCCCATGACTCTTTAGTTTTGCCAAAAGTCTCTGATGAGGGACCTTGTCAAAGGCTTTCTGAAAATGCAAATGCACTATACCAACCGACTCATCTTTGTCTACCTGTTTATTCACACCTTCAAAAAAAACGTAACAGATTAGTAAGAAAAGATGTTCCTTGTCTAAAGCCATGTTGGCTGTCTCCCATTAAGCCATGACTATCTACATGTTCAGCAATTTTGTTCTTTATGATGGTTTCTACCATTTTTCCCAGTACTGACGTCAGGCTCACCGGTCTGTACTTTCCCGGATCACCCCTGGAACCCTTTTTAAAAATTAGTGCTACGTTCACCATCCTCCAATCTTCAGGAATTACAGATGATTTTAATGATAGTTCACAGATTACTAATAGCAGGATTGCAATCTCATATTTCAGTTCTTTCAACACCCTTGGATGTATACCTTCCGGCTCAGGTGATTTGCTACTCTTCAGTTTATCTAATAGTTGTAATACATCTTCTCGATGTATCGATATCTCCTTCAATTCTTCCGCACCTTTAAATACCACTTCAGTCTTGGGTAACATTCCTACATCTTCCTCAGTAAAGACCGAGCAAAGAGGAGCTGCTTCTTTTGATTTCCTGATTGCTTATCTGAGGTTCCTGCCTGCCTAGCTCCTCATTGGGCCGCTGGACTGGAGGAGGGCCATTAAAGACCGGCTTTCAGGTGGAACAGTGAGCTGCTTCTTTTGATTTCCTGATTACTTACCTGAGGTTCCTGCCTGCCTAGCTCCTCATTGGGCCACTGGACTGGAGGAAGGCCATTAAAGACCGGCCCCTACGCAGGACGCGTTAAGCGGGCACGTTCCCGCAGTTCCGTGACTGAAGGGGCGTGACCAAAGGGGCAGGACACGCCCCTTCGGTGCACGAGGTGCATTGGTGGTATTAAGGTTATGGGGAAGCGGAGGAAACAGCATTCTCAGCCAGCGCAATCAAAGGCGGTTAAGATTATTGGCCCCATGGATGCCCACGTACGTGTGGAGAACTCTCCGGCACTGTTGGGTTCCTTGCCATCGGATTCGCTGGACTCATCAACTGTGAGTACCGCCTCCTCATCCACCTCTGCTTCCGCTACAGGTTTAGTTCAGCCTGATCAAGAGATAACTTTCTTGGCTCTCCGTCCACGTGTTCTTGCTTTGGGGGGTTTATTTTATCTTAAATTTACCTGTAAATGTCAGATTACCTTTCAAGCTAAGCGATATATATTTTCTGAACCTGATCAATTAGTTAGCTTGTTGAGTGAGAGGGAACTGGTATAACTTGGTGTAATTATAGGGGGAATATAGTGTATCACTTGATTTAGTATATTGAACTTATTGGTTTTCTCAGGTTTCCTTTTAAATTTGACTGCAAATGTGTGAAGCTGCTCCTTGATGTGGAGTGGATATTACAGTTTATGTAATGTTTTCTTTGTAATTTTGTTTCATTTTGAAATAAATTTTGGAAATTTAAAAAAAAAAAAAAAAAAGACCGAGCAAAGAATTCATTCAGTCTCCCCGTTATCGCCTTGTCGCCTCTTAGTGTCCCTTTAACCTCTCTATCATCTAATGGACCAACTGACTCACAAGTTTTTTGCTACGAATGTACTTGAAACAGTCTTTATTACGCGTTTTTGCTTCCGCAGCAAGCTTCTTCTCTAATTCTCCCTTTGCCTGCCTTATCAATGCCTTGCATTTAACTTGCGAGTGCTTGTGCTGTTTCCAGGTTTCGTCGTTTGGCTTTTTTTCCATTTCCTGAAGGATGCTTTTTTTTGCAACAGCCTCTCTGACCTCACCTTTAAACCATGCTGGCAGTTTTTTTGGACTTCCTTCCACTTTTCTTAAAGCGTGGAATACAGCTGGTCTGGGCTTCCAAGATAGTATTTTTCAACACCCCCCAAGCTTGATGTAATTCTTTAAACTTTGCAAGTGCTCCTTTTCATTTTTTTCTTAACTATTTTCCTCATTTTATCATACTCTCCCTTTCGAAAGTTAAAAGGTAGTATTGTGGATTTCCTTACTATCCCTCCTCCACTAATTAAATCAAACGTGATCATACTATGATCACTATTGCCAAGTGGCCCCAACACCCTTATCTCTTGCACTAGATCTGGTGTTCCACTAAGGACTAGGTCTAATATGGCTTCCCCTCTGGTCGGTTCATGAACCAGCTGCTCAAAGAAGCAGTCCTGCCGTGACACTGACCCAGTCGATACTGGGGTAACTGAAATCACCCATTATTATTTCTGTGCTGTAACTTTTGTTAGCTTCCTTTATTTCTTTGAACATTTCATCATCCATTTGTTCATTCTGGCCAGACGGTCGATAGTACACCCCCACTGCCATCGGCTTCCCCGTTTTACATGGAATTTCAATCCATAGAGATTCTACAGCAAATTTTCTTTCCTGCAAAACTTTAATCCTTTCTGACTCAATGCCTTCTCTATGCCACTGGTTGTCCTCCTTCCACCATGTCTCTGAAATTCCAATCATATCTAACCTCTCTTTTAGTGCTATATATATAAAGCCCCTCCTTTCCCCAGAATATTCCCCAGTTCTTAACAAAACCAAAACCCTCATCCTTGCACCATTGTCTCATCCACGCATTGAGACTCCGGAGCTCTGCCTGACGTTTGGCTCCTGCGCGCGGAACGGGAAGCATTTTTGAGAACGCTACCCTGGAAGTTCTGGATTTCAATGTCCTACCTAAAAGCCTAAATTTAGCCTCCAGAACCTCCCTACCACATTTTCCTACGTCATTGGTACCGACATGTACAAAGACAGCAGACTCCTCCCCAGCACAATCTAAGACCTTATCTAGGTGGCGTGTGAGGTCTGCTACCTTCGCACCAGGCAGGCATGTTACCAGGAGATCCTCACATCCACCAGCCACCCAGCTATCTACATGCCTAATGATCGAATCACCAACTATAACGACTGTCCTAACCCTTCCCTCATGGGCACATGGCCCTGGAGAAACATCCTCGGTGCGAGAGGGATTTACATCACCTGGAGGACAGGTCCTAGCTACAGGATCACTTCCTGCCACACCAAGGTGATGCTCTCCTGTCACGTGACCTCTCTCCTCCATGGCAACAGGGATGCGGCCAGAATGGAGGTGGGACTTCAGGACTATATCCCTGTAGGTCTCGTCTATGTACCTCTCTGTCTTTCTTTTGTAGCAGAATGCCATCAGATCCCTCTCAGAACAACTCCAGCAGTGAAGAAACAACTGAAACACTTCCTGACTCAACTCCCACTCTCCTGGAACCAGAGAATGGCAACTAAGAAAATCTACTTCCACAATGTGCACCCCGGCAATGTGCAGAGCCAACAAACTAGGAGATTCTTTGCTGTCCAGGCAAACAAGGGAGCCATCTTCAGGACTACCCAGCACTCCTCGTGACACCCTGCTGATTAACATGAGCCACCACTGCAGTGTTTTCCAAGAATATTTGAACCACCTTGTCTTCGACCAAGAGCTGGAAACGCAGAAGAGCCAACCTAATAGCCCTCACCTCAAGGCAGTTGATGGACCACACTGCCTCCCTGTGGTTGCAAAGGTCTTGGGACATTCAGCTTTGGCAATGGGCTCCCCAGCCTGGGAGACTGGCATCTGTCATCAGAAGAATCTACGAGCAATTGTCCAGTAGTATGCCTTTCCTCAGAAGACAGGGCTGCTGCCACCACCACAGACTAGCCAGCACCATCATTTGGAGCAGGAGCCTGAGCTTGAACCACTTTGAACTCAGGGACCACTGTGTCAGTAAGGACTGTTGGAGTGGCCCACTGCACTCTCTTGACTGTCACTACCATCATCCCAAAGAGCTAGAGAGTAACCCAGCCTCTACGAACAGAACAGTGCTAGGCAATCCAACAGCCTATGACTTTCTCCTCTGGCAAGAAGACTCTGCACATTCGAGTATTTAAATGTGCCCTCAGGGACTGAGAATGCAACAACTGGTTCTTTCCCCAATTGATCACACAGCTGAGGATCATCAGAAAGGATAGCACTCGTGGAGCCACTCGAGACACCTTTGAAAGAGAATTGGCTCAGATGAGTCAGTAGTCCAGATATGGAGGCACAGAAATCCCTCTGTGCCATTGCGCCACAGCCACCACCACCACAACCATGAAGAATGTCCTTGGGGCAGTGGAGAGTCTGAATGGGAGGGCGGCAAACTGAAAGGGAGTGCCAAGCATGGCAAAACACAGATACTTTGTTGATCTCCTGGATCGGGATATGAAAATACGCCAAGACCCCTGGGAGTTTGACCAGTGTGCCTACAAGGAGTGTCGTTGATCGAGACATACAGAAAAAAAGAGGCTCCTGCCCGCTTCACGGGCCCCTTGGACCTGTCTTCCAGGTCCTTCAGCAGCTTCTCCAAATCAGACCTGACAGAAGCGTCCCTCCAAGGCCAGATGGGCAACCCCATCTGCTGCCCCATGTCAGAGCCAAACCAATACCATGTCACCCTCGACAGGGCACAATCCCTGGTCTCTAGACATACCAGGCTGTAAATGGCATCAGAAAGTAAAGCTGTAGCCGACTCCAAAAGAGGGGTAGAATCATCTGGCAGAAGAGACTGAATCCACTGGTGCAGTGCTTGAGATGTCAGGCCTGCACTTACTGCCAATTGAAGAATAGTAACTGCCGCAGCAAACTGGTTCTTCAACATGAATCCGCCTTTTGGTCCAGAGTATCCTTTAAGACTGATCTGCCTTCCACAGGAATGGTAGTCCATCTGGTAATCGCTGTGACCTGCGCATCCTTCTTACAAATATCAAACATACAAGACACTCCTCCCTGAGAGCGTGCTTTTCTTATATACCCTTAGCCCCTTAGATGGGGAGCCGGGGGAATCCTACTCTGACTGGAAGAAGCTTTTAGAACCTCTGGGAACAGGAAAATAATAGTGGATTTCCACACCCCTTGCAAGAGTGGATGCACCTTTGGTTCCTGCTCCTGCTCCTTGCCTGGAGCATCTGCCAAGCTCAAGGTGAATGAGACTATGGCAATCAATGCAACCAGTTCCTCCTTCCGGAATAGGTGGATCACATCGGCCTCTTCAGAATGAAGATTTGAGCCTCTTTGAGCCCATGCAGTCGGCAGACATGAAGCTTGTCTCCTGGAGGACTTTGTTCCTAGTTGCCATTACTTCTGCCAGAAGCATCAGTGAACTTCAGGCCCTAGTGGCGCACCCGCCATACACGCAGCTCAGGAATGATCGCTCTGGTAGCCTCTGCCTTCCACATCAATCAGACTATTGAGCTCCCTACCTTCTACCCAGGGCCCCACTCCTCTCCAGAGGAGGAGCGGGTCCACACCCTGGACTGTGTTAGGGCTCTACGCCTCTACCTTCTCAGGACCAAGAACCAGAGACAAGGATCACAACTCTTCGTGTCCTACGACCCTAACAAACAAGGGCGCCCTGTCTCCAAGTGCACCCTGTCACTCTGGACCTCCTCCTGCATTGCCTTTTGTCTGAACCAAGCTGGAAGTGAGCATTCACCCTCGGTCAATGCTCACCAGCTGAGGGCGCTGGCTACCACCATTGCCAACCTACGGTCAGTACCGGTAGCTGATATCTGTAAGGCGGCCACCTGGTCATCCCTGCTAACCTTTCAAAAGCACTACTGCCTCGACATACAGCCCGGCCATTCCTTCAGTCAGGCGGTCCTAACGGCCGCCTGCCAACCTGCGCCCTGATATAGCCCCAAGGTCGCATGTCCTGCCACATACCATGACTATGTTCGGCTCCTGTTTACAACCTGTTTACAATGTATGCTTTGCACATGTTACAACAACCTGTTTACAATGTATGCGTGCGAACTATGCCTGCTTGCACATGTTGCAAGGTATACTCTGCACATGTTAGTTGCCGGTTGCACCAGTCACACTTTATGTCTTCACAATGTTGCACTGTTATTGCTGTGTTATTGTTTTTGCACCTTGCACTGTTATTGCACTGTTACTGTTGCACCTTTGCGCATCTCTGCTTGTTCCCGCACGTTATTGCCTGCACATGCCTGTAATAGTTCTGTTCGCAGTAGCACCCTGTTCGTTAATAAACTCTTGTTTTGCACCGCATGTTCATGTCCCTTCTATTTTCGGACAGGGCCCCTTCCACCGCAGCCCTTCGGAGCTCGGGAGGCACCAGGTGTGGCTGACTTCATCCTTCTTGTCCTAGGAGAAATCGGAGTTAATGTGGCTGACTTCATCCTGCTTGTCCTAGCAGAAATCGGGGTTACTTATCTGTAACGGGAGTTCTTCGTGGACAGCAGGATAAGTCAGCCACATACTCCCACCCTCCTCCCCTGCAAGGGACCCCGTCTGCTCCCTGGACTCCGCGCCCTTAGCTCCTCTATCGGCTCGGGACACAGTGGCCGGCTAGGGGCGGTCCCAGGGGTAGGGCCAGGCCATCACAGCCCTGTTCTAAATCTTGAATAGATCCCAGATGATCCCCATCTCCAGGGAGCGCCCCTCACCAGGGATACTTAGCCAAAGACGGTTGAACAAGGCTTTCACCCTCAGCCTGCCCCACTGAGACTGCGCCCACGGGCACCCAGAGGCTGGAGGGTCTGAATTTTCATGTCAGAAGGACCAGGCCTGCTGCAAAAAGGAAAAGACTTCCAGGGACGACAATCCAGAGTCCAGACGTTCTCCTCTCGGAAATGACCCACAAATACCAGGGGGTATAGTGGCCACAGACCCCTAGAGGACAAGAAGCGGCTCACAGCATGGTCGCTGGACCTTCTGGCCGGGCTGAATTTGCTTACCCACAGCGCCATCCGTCACTTCCTGCCCTGAGGCAGGCAAGGCTGGACTAACTGCATCCCCCATCTGAGAGAGGGTGAGCAGGCCCTCCAGGGACAACTCAGAAACTGTCATGCAAGAAGAGCAGAGTCCAGAATCTGGAGATGAGGCACCTCACTTGCCAAAGATCAAACAACGTTTCCTGGAAGAAGGCAGAGACAGTTAAGGTAAGTATCACAACAGTGTTTGCTAAGGACGTGGCAGCCCAAAAGGCACATGTTAACTGCTCTTTTACTACAACGCACATTACAGGGGTTTGGGTAGGAATAGGTATTGGAGTCGCTTGGGTGGAATGCCAGGTGCAGAATAGGTAAAACCGCTACTACCATGTGCAGAAAATAGCAGAAACCCCCCCACCACACCAGTGGTCCACCCCGAATTGCATCCCAGGCAGACAGAATCGGGCACCCAAGTTCTGATTCTAAGATAAGCATTTTTGCTATTATTTCAATCGCTGAAAGAGTCATGAATATCTAAGTTATTGAAAGAGACATTTGAATGAACATTTAAATTATTGAAAGCAACCAGCAGAAGAGATTTCTGATTTCAAATTATTGTAAGAAACCAACCAAGAGATTCACTGAACTCCAGGTCCTTGATGCAAAGAAGGGGATTGGTGTTCAGAGGTTTTCGCCTCATAAGATTCCTCCCCGTTATAGTCTGAGACCTGTTCCCTAAATAGAATAGTGTTTTTTGACCATGTGAATGAATGGAGCAATATTCATAGTAGGATTGGCATTTTATTTGCTCTAATAAACCCGATTGGTGATACGTTGTTAGACAGAATCGGGAACCTCCAACAAGGACAATGGATGTCAAGCTTTGGCATTCACCTCCTGAGAACCCCAAACAAAGAATCCATTCTGAGTTCAGCTCTTCTCCCCAGAAATTGTGTTACTGCCTGGCTATGCAGCAATGCATTTAAGATGGTTGGTAGGGAGATCCCTCTGACAGCCGTTTGCAATCCTTGGGAGAGAGCAGGAGGGAACAGAGAGGGCATTGAGGTTGTGTGAAGCTACTGCATTCTTCCAGATCTTTCCAATTTCTGGCTGCTCAACAGGCTCTTATCATGATAAGTTTGTAGAGCTGAACCAATTTTCCCTCTTCCTATGGCTATTGAAAAGACCATTTTATTTTATTTAACCAATTTTCTATATTGCCTTATCCTTCAATCAAAGCAGTTTACATTATGTAATTACTACAAACAGGTACTGGATACATTCCCTCATCCCCAAAGGGCTCACAATCTATGTGTACCTGAGGCAACAGAGGGTTAAGTGGCTTGCCCAAGGCCACAAGGAGTGCCTGTAGGGCTAGAAATCCCAGTCCCTCTGGCCTGAGATTGCTGTCCCCAGGTGGGAATTGAACCCCTGGCCCTCTGGCTTGAGATACCTTGTCCTAACCATTAGGCCACTCCTCCCCTTGGTCTAGTGGAGCTTCCCATGTCACACTCAAGTGAGTCACCCTCAAGGTATTCGTTCGTTTAATCAATCTTTTCCTCTCAAATCTTCAGATTCTCTTCTGAAAGGAGAAAATCCATCCACCATCTGCTGGAGACAAAAAAATACTGAGGAGACCTCTGGTGGCTGAGGTGGACAGAGGCATGAGAATGTTGCCATTGAAACCTGAGATTTTCATTGGTTCTTTGTCTCCACCAATCTTCTGGTAGGGGAACCAAACCAGCTTATCTGGATTGGTCTAGCAGGACGATATGGAAACAAACAGGCTGATGCAGAAAGCTGGCGCTAAAGTCATGCTCTATTGACCTTTTATGCCTATTTGCAGTGTACTGATAGCATGCGACTTTAACGCCAGCCTGCAGAAAGGGGCTCATATGCAAATTAGCCATTTGTTAAATTGTGCGCAAATGGCAGCATTAAACTGTGAATGCAAGCCAAACACGTGTGCACAAGAAGTCAGCGCAAGTTTGGTATGCTGTCCCAGAGAAACAGGGGCACTGCATGGCTAATTTGCATGAGTCCCGACAATATTTTGATGGCATCAGGGGCTTTTTCCAATACCTGGATCACCTGAGGGGAAATGTCAAACTCCCCTCAGATGATCCAGGAATTGGGAAAAGCCCCGATGACATCAAAATATTGTTGGGGGTGGTGCTCCCGACAGAAAGCGAATCCCTGTTGGCCAAGCAGCACTGATCCTCCTGGTGCTGGGATCGGAGCTGCTGGGCCAGCAAGGATTTGCTTTATGTTGGGGGCACCGACATTGTGGGGGGGGGGGGGTCCATTCCCCAATGCCTGGATCAACTTTGACATTTCTCCTTAGATGATCCAGGCATCGGGGAATGCACCCAATGCTATCAAAATACCGTTGGGGGGCACGCACAAATGTTTAAGCCACCTCAAGACAAGGTGTAGAGATATTGGTGCTAAGACTGGTTGCAAAAACCTCTATGGGTTTCTCTGCAGCCAATATTAGCATACCATTTTATTATGTACAGCTTATTTGCCTATAATTTAAATACATTTAAATAGTCTTGGTGTTAATTGTGCACTAGTTTTTAGTTTGCTGTTTACGCAAACGTCTGTCTCTTTTCTGCATTTGCCGGTGGTGGTGTGTTTAAAAGTGGTGTTATCTGTGCTTAAATGCTGCACTAGTCTTCTGCATTGACCCAAAAATGTTACTCCAGGAAATCTTTGTCAACCAAGAACGGATACATGAATGTTTAAGGAGAGGTGAACTGAAACCGATGGATGAGAGATTGATAGTTGCAGCTCAGGATAGCGGATTATGGACAAGATGGTTTACAGCGAGCATTGAAAAAAAACTGGCAAAACTGACATTTGTCGATTCTGTAAGAAAGACATGGAAAAAGTGATTTACTTCAGAGATGGCTGTGAAGTTCTGATTGCAGAAAAGTTCTATACAGAAAGGCACAACAAAGAACCACACCTCATCCATTGGAAACTCTGTAAACACTACAGCATCACTCTGCCTGAAAAGCACTGGGATCATGACCCTAAGAGAATCAGAGAATGAAGATGTTACAATACCTGTGACATTCCCATTCCAATGGATAAGAAACTGGATGCGAGGAAACCCGACATAGTGGTAAAGGAGAAAACCACCAGAACGACATTGATAGGCGTTGGTTCCAGGTGATTATTCTGTGTATCACGTGGAGAGGCAGAAGATCCTGAAGTACCAAGAAATGCAGTCAGAGACCAAGAAAAATGTGTCAGAAAGACACAGAAATGTTTCCCATTGTATTGGGAGCCACAGGCTTGATAAAGAAGAATTTCTAAGCACATCTTGACAAACTACCTATACCTGTTACATCTAACGAACTCCAGAAGGAAGCTCTCTTTGGCACGATGCAAGTACTACGCCGAGCGTTAGCAATAAATTTGAGAAACTGAGATCATTCTCCACATACCCTGGCTTAGTAGGTGTCAGGAATTAAGTTTTGATTACTCAAGCCAGTCTTGAAGTATCCCCCAGCTAGTCTGATTTCCAGGATATCCATAATGAATATGCATCAAACTGGCATGCAGATGTATCACATGCATATTTTTGTGGATATCCTGAAAGACAGATTGGCTAGGGAAGGGTGTCAAACAGTAATCCTCAAGGGCCACATGCTGGCCTAGTTTTCAGGATATTCACAATAAATATGCCTGAGATAAATTTGAGTGTGCTGCTTCCACGGTTATCATCATCATTATTATTTAAAACATTTATATACTGCCATATGCACAATGCATCCAAGGCAGTTCACAGCACATTAAAAAGAATGGTCCCATGACCCTAATTAGAAAACAATGAAAACTAGTGGAAAATGCAGAAATGAAAACCAAACTGGTTAGGGGTACTCCAGGACTGGCTTGAGAAACACTGAGCCTGGTGACAAGCAATTAAAATAATTCCAATTCCACGCCTCCATGATTATTAGTAATAGACTAAGGCAACCTTATGTTCCATTTTCTCAAAGAAAAGAAGAAACCAGGGGCGGTTCTATCATTAGGCCAACTGAGGCGGTGGCCTCACGCGGCAGTTTCTAGGGGGCGGCACTCCGGCTGTGTTTGTTTCTGATTTTGCCGCTTCCTAGAAACTGTCAATAACTAAATATAATTCACTCAAGTAAATCACTAGTTAGTTTGTGTAATAAGTGCTTTTGTCAATACACATGTTCATAATCCACTTCAGTTTTAAACCAGTTAATTGTATAAAAATGCTTCTATCATCTCAGGTACATACAACTAACTAATGCGTGGGAGGTCTCAGAATTATCGGCAACAATTTGTAGATGTTGATTGTATCTTCACTAGTGCCCTTTTGCATCAATGACCTTCCCAACACTTTGAAAACTTAGATTAAAGATAAACTCTTTAAATGTGCTTATCTTAATACATTCCCCAATGCCTCTCCTTGGCGCCTTCTTTGCGTTTCACTCCCTTCGAGTTTCTTCAGGGGGTTATGTGACTCAGTACTCTATAAAAATCAAAAGTTAAAAATACTAAGTGAACTTGCTTTCTGCTTCACACTAACTATTTTTTGTCTTATATTATTTTTATTAACTAAACCTTTCACATACCAAATACACTGATGCTGCAGCTATCTTCCTCCTTAGGATTTCTAACTGACCAATTTTGTCAAAGAACGCCGCGCATGCGGAATGCTCACTAAAACTTCTTCTATTATACCCCTACACCCTTGCGTGGATGACATATTACCTGCTTTACGTTTTTCTACGTCATTACCTTATACAACAGATTCTCAATCCCAGTCACATAATCTTTCAAAGTGATCATCACAAACACGCACTCCAATCTGTGCATTGAGGCCTCTTGGAATCAATGCTTGTAGAATAAAGATCCATCGCTGTTCTTGTATAATCAGCGTCTGTTCTCGTGTTTTTCCTGCTTTCCCTGAAGATACTCTCTCGATGCAAAAGCATCTAAAATCTTCAAAGCTATGCCCTTTTTCCAGACAATGTGGTACTAAAGGTGCTGTCATGATTTTACATTTTAAACGGCTTCTATGTTCCGCCATCCATGTTTTAAATGATCTGGTAGTCTTCCCCACATAAATTAAATTGCATGGACATTGTACTGCATAGACCACAAATGTGGTTTCGCAGGAAGTATTTCCTTTTAACATATATTGAATTCCATGATAGGTGAAGCTACTGATTACATTGGTTATAGTGCAAATGCCACATTGCCCAACTTCTATGGCCCCTTACATTATCCATTTCTATCTCACTAGTATTGGGAGATCGCAATACCGCTGGACTCAATTTTTCTTTCAGATTTTGTTTTCTTAACCACACACAACGTATGCTCTTATCCTCCAAACCTAGAACATTGCTTATAACATTAGCATGTTTCAACAAAATACGTTGAATTTTAAAGCTTAAAGGTGAATACTTCGTGATTAAGTTCACGTGGTTTGTATCTAGAGATTTGCTTTTATCCCTTGAACCTACTAGTAATATTCTGTTGTTACATAACGCTCGATTATATGCTCGTCTAATGACATGTTGGGGATATCCCCTTTCTCGTAGATTTGACAAAATCTGTGACTGTTTTTTAAATTCATGATCTTCCGAACAGTTTCTTCTGTAACGGATGAATTGAGAAAAAGGCAAACTATCCTTAAGGTTTAATGGATGTGCACTGTCATAATGCAAAAACGTACTGCGATCTGTAGATTTGCTATGAATAGACGTGACCCACCCTTGATCTCCCTTGGTGATGATCACATCTAAAAATGTCATTGTGTCAAAGTGAAATGAATGAGTGAACCGAATGTTACTATCTGGCTCATTCAGCCATTCAAACAATTCTTCCAGTGATTCAGATGACCCTCTCCATAGCAAACATCATCGATGTAACGGCACCACAATTTTAAATTTGTGCCATATGAAGTTGTAGATATCCATCGCTTTTCATAATTTCCCATAAACAGGTTTGCAATGGAGAGGGCGCGTGTGGCTCCCATTGCTACTCCGGAGACTTGGTGATATAATACATTCCCAAATACAAAATAATTTTGAAAAATAGTCAAATTTGCCAACTGTAATAGAAACTTCAGCTGTTCTTCCGATAGACCTCCTCGATGTTTTAAAAAACATTCTACTGTCTCATACACCACTATTTGCGGTATATTTTTAGATGTGATCATCACCAAGGGAGATCAAGGGTGGGTCACGTCTATTCATAGCAAATCTACAGATCACAGTACGTTTTTGCATTATGACAGTGCACAGCCATTAAACTTTGAAAGTTTGACATTTTCTCAATTCATTCGTTACAGAAGAAACTGTTCGGAAGATCATGAATTTAAAAAATAGTCACAGATTTTGTCAAATAATCTACGAAAAAGGGGATATCCCCAACATGTCATTAGACAAGCATATAATCGAGCGTTATATAACAGAATATTACTAGTAGGGTCGAGGGATAAAAGCAAATCTCTAGATACAAACCACGTGAACTTAATCACGAAGTATTCACCTTTAAGCTTTAAAATTCAACGTATTTTGTTGAAACATGCTAATGTTATAAGCAATGTTCCAGGTTTGGAGGATAAGAGCATACGTTGTGTGTGGTTAAGAAATCAAAATCTGAAAGAAAAATTGAGTCCAGCAGTATTGCGATCTCCCAATACTAGTGAGATAGAAGTGGATAAAGTAACGGGCATAGAGGATGTGGACAATGTGGCATTTGCACTATAACCAATGTAATCAGTAGCTTCATCTACCATGGAATTCAATATACGTTAAAAGGAAATACTTCCTGCGAAACCACATTTGTGGTCTATGCAGTACAATGTCCATGCGATTTAATTTATGTGAGGAAGACTACCAGATCTTTAAAACGTGGATGGCGGAACATAGAAGCCGTTTAAAATGTAAAATCATGACAGCACCTTTAGTACCACATTGTCTGGAAAAAGGGCATAGCTTTGAAGATTTGAGATGCTTTTGCATCGAGAGAGTATCTTCAGGGAAAGTAGGAAAAACACGAGAACAGACGCTGATTATACAAGAACAGCGATGGATCTTTATTCTACAGGCATTGATTCCAAGAGGCCTCAATGCACAGATTGGAGTGCGTGTTTGTGATGATCACTTTGAAGGATTATGTGAATGGGGTTGAGAAACAGTTGTATAAGGTAATGACATAGAAAAACGTAAAGCAGGTAATACGTCATCCATGCAAGGGTGTAGGGGTATAATAGAAGAAGGTTTAGTGAGCATTCCACATGCGCGGTGTTCTTTGACAAAATTGGTCGGTTAGAAATCCTAAGGAGGAAGACGTCTGCAGCATCGGTGTATTTTGTATGTGA
The DNA here is from genome assembly GCA_033557465.1 of Ichthyophis bannanicus. Taxonomy (NCBI): domain Eukaryota; kingdom Metazoa; phylum Chordata; class Amphibia; order Gymnophiona; family Ichthyophiidae; genus Ichthyophis; species Ichthyophis bannanicus. The sequence goes on from CM066044.1 coordinate 260,947,105, forward strand.
AAGTTTTAGTTAATAATAATAATATAAGACAAAAAATAGTTAGTGTGAAGCAGAAAGCAAGTTAGAACACAACATAAGATATGCCAGACTGGGTCAGACCAAGGTCCACCAAGCCCAGTATCTTGTTTCCAACAGTGGCCAATCTAGGTCGTAGTGATGAGGAAGCCTCTAGTGAGCATATGGAAGTAGAAGAAAAGAATGATTTTACCTTTAAGAAAAGTGACATCCCTGCAGTACACACGTTTCAGCGTTTGCCAAAAGAAAGCAAGCACAGAGAAACTGAAGCTAGGCTGCCACACCCAAGCTCTGCTGACGTAGTAGCAAGCTTGGAACCTAATTACAGACACCTGTCCAGAGAGGCAGAGACACGGCTCAGAGAGCAGGAATATAAACCCTGGCTAGAGAGAGAGTCAGGAGGACGAGGATGAGGCAGGAGGAGAAAGGAAGAACAAGGAAGAGACAGGAGAACAACGACGACAGCACATGAGAGGGAACACAGGAGGAGACACAGCTGGAGAAGTGGAGGTGAAGCAATCAGAGCAGAAGGGGAGAAGAGAAACCTTCAAACCCCAGTGCCGGATAGAAAGGTTCAGAGAGTTCAGAGGTGGGAGCCCAGGACTCAGTCCAAGAGTCTACAAAGCCTCGCCTGGAACAGGGAACCAGGGCAGAGCTCCAGGGAGGAACTCCAACAAGGGAACCAGAGACTGCTTCCCCATAGCTGGAGAGAGATTGCTGAACAGAGCCAGAGAGGAGTCTCCACAACCTCAGGTACCTGTAATCCATATCACATAGAGCTGTTCTCAAAGGAGACACAGAACCCCTTAGGGAGGAGTTACCCTAAGATGTATGATAGTAGCTTGAAGCAAAACACTGCAGTTCAGGAGTTGGAGGAAATGCAAGTGGACTGTAATGAGAATGATTCATCATCATCTGAAGTACCTATGGACTGTACGCTGTGTTTAGCTGATGACATTGAATCCCTTTGCTAGTGTACATTGGAGAGCTGAGGGAAGACAAAGGAAAAGAGAATTTTTTCTTTGTGGAAGGAAGCTGCTATGTTTTTCTTTATCTGTTAAGCAGTTACACTTTTGAGTAAAGAATGTGAAGTTCAGCCAGCATACTTGGGTAAATAACCTTGAGCGAGCAACTGAAGAATTATCCTGATGCAATCTGCATAGAACCTTTTGTTCGGGGAATAAATTGTCATCTTTGCCTTTACCACTGGTTTCACAACTATTTCTTCTTAGAAGGCAAAAGAACTACCACTCCCAGCAGTCTTAGCTGGAGCAAAATAGTTTATACCACCTTCTATAAGGAGAACATAATGGCAACTCTAACCCTCTTAGCCTGAGGCGGAGGGCTAGGGCATGCAGTACCTAGCAGTTTCCCCAAAAGACACAGGTTCCACAATGCTTGTACTGTGTCAAGCATTGATATCCTGGGTCCCTTCTTAATAATGGTTTATGGACCTTTCCTCCAGGAACTTGTCCAAACCTTTTTTAAACCCAGCTACACTAACAGCCTTTACTACATCCTCCAGTAACAAATTCCAGAGTTTGATTACACGTTGAGTGAAAAAATATTTTCTTTTATTAGTCTTAGTTTACCCTGTAGCTTCATTGCATGTCCCCTAGTCTTTCTATATTCTGATAAGGTAAACAATCGATCTACGTTTACCCGTTCCACTCCGTTCATTAATTTATAGACTTCTATCATATCTACCCTTGTGGTAGCCAAGACCTATAGACTAGGCCATAAGCCTGAACCTGAAAAATGACAGGCCTAAGAACCAAGCCTGGATTTCAGTAGTGCTGAGACATAAAATTAAAAGACAGAATTAAATGCTGCTTTAGAATGAAATGCTGCTATTGCAAAGTTTGCACAAAGTGAATACAATGCCTGTATGTTAAATCGTTACTCCAGAATTGTTACTTACACATTTTAGAAGCTAGATATGACCTTGCTGAAGAAAAGTAACCAGGTTTGAACCAAACCATTGTTCAGCTAGTTGGAGAAAGCGGAGCAAAGGGCATAGACCCTGATTGGTCAAATTCAGGGAAATGTCAGACCAATAGAAAGTTTGTAGAAATTAGCATGAGACCAATAGAATGTTTTCATGTATCAAAATGTTTAAACTGTATAAAATGAACATGTTTCCGCTAAAGCGGGGCTCTGTCACTTTTAGACTGCCTTGTGCACAATAAATTGGCTTGAACCTTGATAAAGACTCCTGGTGTCATTGGTTTGGTGGTGCTCTGCCGCTACATATTCTTGGTGCGTTGGCCGGGAAGGTGTAGTGGTAGAGAGTGGTCAAACTGATATACCACGAAATTCGCCTCAAGGTTTGGCCTGGTTGGGACCGCGTCTGACCGACATGTGAATTCTCAGGCGCCAACTGGTCCATTGCATCGGAGAGGGTTCTAGCCTCGGCGGGCATTGGGTCCGGCTAGGCCAACACCTTCGAACCCGAGGAGGGGAGTCCAGGCTTCAACCCATGTGCTGGCTTGGGGACGGGTACCGGTCTGGGTGAGTATAGAGTTTTTGTATTAAGTCAGACAGTACTGGAACCTGGAACCATATGGTAATGGGAAAAATGGGAAAAGGACACTGATCACGTCCGGTGCGGTCCGAGTACTCTTGCAAGGGCTATTAAGAGCACAAGAGGAAACCACTGACTCCTTCTGGTAAAAAAAAATCATGATTAACGGTAATGGTAAAATTTTGGTAAGCCTAGATAGTCAGGATTGGGCTTTTGGGAAATGCAATTGTGTTTGTGTGTGAGATGTGTGAGTGAGAGGTCTTGAAAAGGCCGAGCGAGAGTGGACTCCGGAATAGCGCAGTTCCTGGCCGGGCGACCGCGTCTAGGTCGAGAAACGGAGGAAGTGATTGGTGTTTGTGTCCCTATCTGTCTCCAGAGCTGTGAGGACCCCTTACCCCACAGTTCGACCTCCCTCTCCTACTGTTTGAAGTAATAATTTGTTGTACGTGATTACGTAGTACAGATGCACCACATTACACATAAAAATGGGTGGGATAGAGTCCACGCAAACTCCGCTAGAAATCATGATCAAGAACTTTAATAAAGGGTTTACTGGGGATTATGGTATTACAATGTCTCCTAATAGAATGGCTGTGCTGTGTGAAAGAGAGTGGCCGTTAATAAACAATGCATGGCCCCGTGAGGGCACTTTCAATGTGAGAATTATTTCTTCTGTGCATAAGTGTGTGAGAGAACGTTATCCAGATCAGTTTCCTTACATAGACTCTTGGTTAGATATTTGTGAGAAGCAGCCACCCTGGATAAGGCAGTATTATGAGTTAAGAAGAATTATGCTAGCAAAAGGATTAGAGGAAGCTGAACAGAAACCCGGGAAGGGGGGATTGCCTATATACTCTGCCCCAGAGTCCCCAGATATTCTAACACGATCACTGCAGCATTCTGTTACACTAGCACTGCCTAGACCTGAAGTTAATATAAATGTGCCGCCTCTGCAGCTGGGGGAAGGGCAGACTTCCCCGATTGAAAGTCCTAAGCAAAGTCCTAGCACTTCGGGGAGACAAACTACTGACGAAACTGAAAGTGCAGAATCATCCACAAGTATAGAATCTCCTGCAGCTATAGAAAGTTTTTCTCAGAAAACATACGATTTAAGAAGTATTGGCAGTGCCAGTAAAAAAGTAATGCCCCTACGTCAGGTACCTGGCCTGCCTATCAGGGACGATCAGGGACAGATGGCTTTAGGACCTACCAGCCTGATTTACGTACCATTTTCTACAACTGACTTGTTAAATTGGAAAACACATTATGCATCCTATACTAGCAAGCCTCAAGATTTAACTGAATTAATGAGCAGTATTATGCAAACACACCAGCCTACCTAGTCAGATTGTCGTCAGCTCTTGTCTACTCTATTTACTACTGAAGAAAGAGTAAGAATTGTGCAGGCATCCACTAAGTGGCTAGAAGAAAAAACTTTGTTGAAAGAGCAAATTTAAATCCTCAGCAAGCAGCAGCCGCAGCTTTTCCAAATGAAGATCCTGGATGGGATCCAAATAGTGAAGGGGGGCAAGAGCTTTAACACAGTTTCGCCAAGCCCTATTACAAGGCCTAAGAAAGGGAGGCCACAAAGCAATGAATATTGGAAAAGTAGCAGAAGTAATACAAAGTCCAACTGAAAGTCCTGCAGCTTTTTATGAGCGATTATCTGAAGCATATAGACTGTATACCCCATATGATCCAGCAGCTATGGAAAATTTGTGCATGGTAAACGCAGCTTTTGTAAGTCAGTCCCAAGGGGATATTAAACGAAAATTGCAGAAAATGGATGGCTTTGCAGGTATGAATACAGCACAATTAATGGAAGTTGCTCAAAAAGTATTTATAAATCGTGATAATGAAAGAGAGAGAAAGTGAACGAAAAATGAAAAAGAAAGCAGATCTTTTAGCCACAGCTTTGGTAGAGCGGCGAGGGAAAAGTTTTTCCAACAGAAGAATGAGAGGGCGTGGGAGGAGTCGAGGGAATAGCCAACTCCCACTAGGTGAGAACCAATGTGCCTATTGCAAGGAGGAGGGGCACTGGAGAAATGAATGCCCGCAGAGAGACCCTGCCTCACAGAGGGGAGGAGGGAGCTGGAGAGGAAGAGGGCGTAACCAGAATCAAGCAGGAACAGGTCGTATGCAATTTCAGCAAAAAAGAGAAGGAGCTATTGAAGGAGTTGCAGTGGCAGAAGCAGAATACAATAGTGATGAAGATTAGGACAGACCGGGCTCTGAGTTTACTCTAGGTCCCCAAGAGCCTATGCTCTGCATGAAGATAGGGGATCAATACATGAACTTTATGATAGATACAGGAGCTGAACATTCAGTAGTAGCAAAACCAGTAGCCCCTTTATCTAAACGAACTGTCACTATTGTTGGAGCCACTGGGACAAAAGCAACTAAACCATTTTTACAGAATTGCATGTGTGAATTAGGAGGACAAAAGATAACACATCAATTTTTATATATACCAGAATGCCCTATTCCACTTTTAGGTCGAGACATGCTTGCTAAACTGCAGGCACAGATAACTTTCACTGAAGAAGGAGAAATGCAAATGTCTGTAAACACAAATCCTAAACCTGCAGGATTAATGGCACTAACAGTTCCACGAGAAGAAGAATGGAGATTCTACAGCATTTTTCCTGTCAAGAAAGCAACTATTCCTATTGAAATTTCAGCACCACCTGGAGTATGGGCAGAAGATAATCCACCTGGCCTAGCAAAGAATATAGCCCCAATTCTTGTAACTCTCAAATCAGGAGCAGAACCTGTGCATGTGAAGCAATATCCTCTTCCACGACCAGCAATAGAAGGAATTCATATCCATTTGAAGAGATTATTGAAACATGGATTACTTAAAGAATGCCAATCATGGAATACTCCTTTACTTCCAATCAAGAAACCTGGAGGTGACTACAGACCAGTACAAGATCTGAGAAGAGTCAATGATGCAATTGAAACTATACATCCAGTAGTACCAAATCCATACACACTGCTGGGATTAATTCATACTGAAGCCACTCACTTCACTGTTCTAGATTTAAAGGATGCTTTCTTCTGTATACGGCATGCCCCTGCCAGTCAGCTTTTATTTGCATTTGAATGGAGAGATCCAACAACAGGAAGAGGAGGCCAACTTACCTGGACAAGATTACCACAAGGATTCAAAAATTCACCAACAATCTTCAGTACTTCACTCAGCAAGGATTTATCAAGTTATCCAGTTATCCCAGGAGAGAGAATTCTTCTTCAATACATAGATGATTTGCTGATTGCCACCAGCTCAGAAGAAGAATGTTTGCAAGCCACAAGTGAACTTCTACATCTCTTGAATGAAGCAGGATACAAAGTCTCCAGAGCAAAAGCACAGCTATGCCAAAAAGAAGTCAAATACTTAGGTTTTCAGCTATCCAATGGAACACGACGACTGGGACCAGAACGCAAGGAAGCAGTATGCAGCATTCCAATTCCAACTACCAGAAGACAGGTAAGAGCTTTTTTAGGTGCAGTAGGATACTGTCGAATATGGATACCTAACTTTGCTCTAATTGCAAAACCACTATATCAAGCCATCAAAGGATTGGAACAATCTCCATTAGAATGGGGACCTGAACAAGAAACAGCATTCAAGACTCTGAAGACAGCCCTGATGACATCACCAGCCCTTGGACTACCAGATGTACAGAAGCCATTTCGTCTATATGTTCATGAGTCACAAGGAAATGCCTTAGGAGTGTTGACTCAGCCACTTGGATCTTGGCAGCGACCTGTAGCGAATCTAAGCAATTGGACATTGTGGCAAAAGGATGGCCACCTTGTCTGAGAGCCATCGCAGCTACAGCACTTCTAGTAACTGAAACAGACAAGCTCACTCTAGGACAAAATCTCTGTGTAATAGTGCCACATTCTGTTCAAACCCTCATGGACCACAAAGGAAATTACTGGTTCACCAACTCACGAATGCTAAAGTACCAGAGCATGTTGTGTGAAAATCCTCGATTACAATTGATGGTCAGTCAGGCCTTGAATCCAGCTACACTGTTACCAGTTGGAACTGACCCTCCTGATCATGACTGCATAGAAGTCATGGATACTGTATTCTCAAGTCGACCAGATCTGACAGATGTACCTTTTGAAGATCCAGAACAAACTTTCTTCGTGGATGGAAGCAGTCTTGTAGTCAATGGACATCGTTGTGCTGGATATGCAGTAGTAACCCTGGATCTTGTAATTGAATCTTCAGCCCTAGCCTCAGGAACATCAGCACAGAAAGCAGAATTGATAGCACTCACAAGAGCACTAATACTGGGAAAAGGACTCTGTATAAATGTATACACAGATTCTAAGTATGCATTCACCACATTGCATGCTCTTGGAGCCTAGTACGGAGAACGGGGATTGATAACTTCAGGAGGAAAATATATCAAATATGGCCCAGAGATATTGACATTGTTAGATGCTGTATGGGCCCCCGAGCAAGTTGCAGTTATGCACTGTCGAGGACATCAAGCAGGAAAAGGAGAAATTGCACAAGGGAACAGATTTGCAGATGCCTCTGCTCGTAAAGCAGCCATTACCGGACAGACTCTAACTCAGAATACTACAATTCAAGCAGTTCTATTTCCTGTACCTCTTAATTCATGGGATCCCCGATATACTACAAAAGAATTGGACTATTATTGTGAACAAGAAGGGGGAGTACTCAGAAATGGATGGATAGAACTTCCACCACAGGAAGGAAGTCAACTTCCTGGACAAATAGTGATTCCTGAAGCATTAAGTTTAGCCTTTGTTCAAGCATTTCATCAAGCAACACATTATGGAAAAACTGCAATGACAAAAGCTTTGAAACCTCATTTTTATATTTCTTTGTTGGGACCTTTGACAGCTTCAGTAGCTCGTCAATGTAAAACATGTGCCAAGAACAATGCCAAGCAAGGTCCTAATCTACCAATAAGAATTCAATCAACAGGAGTTACTCCCATGAGTAATTTTCAAGTGGACTTTACTGAAATGCCAAAAGCAAATGGATACTGTTACTTGCTTGTTCTAGTGTGTACCTACTCTGGGTGGGTAGAAGCTTTTCCCACCAGGACTGAGAAAGCCAGAGAGGTCACTAAAGTCCTACTTCGTGAAATTGTTCCAAGATTTGGAATACCATTAGTCATAGGGTCAGACAATGGGCCCTCATTTATATCCCAAGTAACTCAACAGTTAGCTAAAGCTCTACAGATACAATGGAAGTTACACACAGCATACAGACCTCAGAGTTCAGGGAAAGTAGAGCGTATGAATAGAACTCTGAAATCTCAATTGTCCAAACTTTGTCAGGAAACACATTTGAAATGGCCACAGGTACTTCCAATAGCTCTTTTAAGAATACGCTCAGCACCTACTAAGTCATTAGGACTTTCTCCCTGTGAGATTTTGTATGGTAGACCTTCACCTATTGTCAAAGGGATCAAAGGGGGATATGAAGCAGATAGGATCTGAAATTACTAGGCAAGAACTATTAGCACTAAGTTCTGTTTTGCAGAATCTTCACAAATGGGTACAAGACCAATTACCCATCAACCTGACTGAACCATTGCATCCTTACAAGCCCGGTACTTCGGTGTGGGTCAAAGACTGGAAGAAGACACCGTTGGAACCATACTGGAGAGGACCATATGTCGTCATCCTGTCAACACCTACAGCAGTGAAAGTTGCAGAACTCGAACCCTGGATTCATCACAGCAGAGTGAAATCAGCAGCAGCTCCAGAGCCAGACCAGTGGACATCAGAACATGATCCAGAAGTTCCATTGTGGCTAACTTTGCGAAGACAAGCAAATTGAAAAATTCAGGAAATTAAAAAAAAAAAAGACTGTGCTAATATAGAATTCCTGAATCCCAAGAGACTATTTGTTTATTCTGAAGAGATTATCATCAACAGAGACTGTATTATGGACTATATTATTTGAAAATCTTTGTGCCATTTTGATCAAGGACAGTGCAAACTAAAAGGACTGTGTCTATTGAAATACGTTGGAATCTACAGCTCTACACACCTACCAATGAAATTGGTAAGGTCATGTACAGCGGAAGCTTGAGGATCTACAATCAACGCTACACCTGTTGCATGCTACTGAGAGCAAAACAGGTCAACGTACAGTAAAGAAGAAGAAGACTTTGTGGTCAAGAATTATCAACAGTTGCACTGGTTTTTCAAAGACTTGCACTAATTCTTCAGAGACTTTTTATCATGATTCTCTACTATTTCATCTTGATAGAAGCCTTGAGGTGCTTTGAACTGACTTTTGCCTTGCCACCCTGTGCTGCATGCATAACTACTACTCGTACTGGAGAAAAGATTACACAGACTTTGCTTTATCATACCTACTATACTTGTACAGGTATAGTGAGTCAATGCATATATAATGGCACGGAACTGAACATTTGCACAAAAGGAAAGAGCAGAACTTGTTTTCACCCACGACAGAATCCATCCTATTATGTGCTAAAAATACGATGGAATGATGAAGATGGAGCTCTCTTAAATGCTACTCAACAACTTGAAGACCCTACAAAACCTGCAGCTCTATACTTTGATGCTTGCGATGCCATAAACAGAAACTATAATCAGAAATGTGGGACTTGGGAGAGAAATTATTATGTTGATGATAAATATATGTGTCCTGAAGGAGCATATAAATGGGGAATATGTACAGGGGTACACTCTCCAACACATTATGGTAAACCTTCAAAAGCTGATTATTACTGTCCAAAATGGGAATGTGTATACTATGCTACATGGTCAGGTAGCCCTACAGGACAGGAAGGAGATAATCGTAGAGCCAATTTAGAAAAACTGTCTTTATCTGATCCAAAGATGTGTAAGAAAGGTGCCTGTAATCCTTTAAGGCTCCTGGTCACAAGCCCTAGTCAATGGAAACAAGGGTATAAATTTGGCTTACGCCTAGCAGCGGGAGGATCAGATCCAGGAACTTTTGTATATATACAACTTAACACTAAAACACATGTATCATCACCATATTTAATGCACCATACATTCTATGAAACTATGAAATCACAGTTTGAAGTTCCTCATGCCTCACAGAATTTGTTTCTTGAATTAGCTGGAACCGTGGTAACCAGTCTCAATATAACTAATTGTTACTTCTGTGGAGGTACTAAAATGGGAGATCAATGGCCATGGGAAGCACAAGAATTAAACTTTTCTGTATCATATAATTATACAAATATTCATAAAGCTACAAGTGAATGGGTATTAGCTAACCCCATTGTCGGACGTCTGTGTTTTGCACGTATTGGGCCACAATTTACTGCAAAGGTTGGACATAAGAACATAAGATATGTCATACTGGGTCAGACCAAGGTCCATCAAGCCCAGTATTCTGTTTCCAACAGTGGCCAATCTAGGTCATATGTACCTAGCAGTTTCCCCAAGAGACACAAGTTCCACAATGCTTGTACTGGGTCAACCATTGATATCTTCGGTCACTTCTTAATAATGGTTTATGGACCTTTCCTCCAGGAACTTGTCCAAACCTTTTTTAAACCCAGCTACCCTAACAGCCTTTACTACATCCTCCGGTAACAAATTCCAGAGTTTGATTACACGTTGAGTGAAAAAATATTTTTTTATTAGTCTTAAATAGTTTACCCTTTAGCTTCATTGCATGTCCCCTAGTCTTTCTATATTCTGATAACGTAAACAATCGATCTACGTTTACCCATTCCACTCCGTTCATTAATTTATAGACTTCTATCATATCTCCCCTCAGCCGTCTCTTTTCCAGGTTAAAGAGCCCTAACCTTTTTAGCCTTTCTTCATAGGAGTATCCTTCCATCCCCTTTACCATTTTGGTGGCTCTTCTCTGTACCTTTTCTAAAATCGCTATATCCTTTTTAAGATACGGTGACCAGAATTGCACACAATATTCAAGGTGTGGTCTCACCATGGAACGATATAGAGGCATTATAATATCTTTTGTTTTATTTTCCATTCCTTTCCTTATCATACCTAGCATTCTATTTGCTCTCTTGGCTGCCGCTGCACACTGGGCCGAGGGTTTTAACATGGTATCCACAATGACGCCTAAATCTTTTTCCTGGGTGGTGGTTCCTAATGTGGAACCTTGCATCGTGTAACCATAGTTTGGGTTGTTCTTCCCTAGGTGCATAACCTTGCACTTGTCCACATTAAATTTCATCTGCCATTTTGATGCCCAGTCTTCCAATTTATCAAGATCCTCTTGGGTTTTAACAACTTTAAATAGTTTTGTGTCATCTGCAAATTTGATAACCTCACTCGTTATTCCACTTTCCAGGTCATTTATGAATATGTCAAAAAGCAGCGGACCCAGCACAGATCCCTGGGGTACACCACTATTCACCTTTCTCCATTGGGAAAATTGGCCATTTAGCCCTACCCTCTGCTTTCTATCTTTTAACCAGTTCCTGATCCACAATAGTACACTGCCTCCTATCCCATGACTCTTTAGTTTTGCCAAAGGTCTCTGATGAGGGACCTTGTCAAAGGCTTTCTGAAAGTCCAGATACACAATATCAACCGACTCATCTTTGTCCACCTGTTTATTCACTCCTTCAAAAAAACATAACAGATTAGTAAGACAAGATCTTCCTTGTCTAAAGCCATGTTGGCTGTCTCCCATTAGGTTGTGACTATCTACATGCTGAGTAATTTTATTCTTTATGATGGTTTCTACCATTTTTCCCGGTACTGACGTCAGGCTCACCGGTCTGTAGTTTCCCGGATCACCCCTGGAACCCTTTTTAAAAATTGGTGTTACATTGGCGATCCTCCAATCTTCAGGTATAAGAGATGATTTTAATGATAGTTCACAGATTACTGATAGTAGTTCTGCAATCTCATATTTCAGTTCTTTCAACACCCTTGGATGTATACCATCCGGCCCAGGTGATTTGCTACTCTTCAGTTTATCTAATAGTTGTAAGACATCTTCCCGATGTATCGATATTTCCTTCAATTCTTCCGCACCTTTAAATACCATTTCAGTCATGGGTAACATCCCTACATCTTCCTCAGTAAAGACCGAAGCAAAGAATTCATTCAGTCTCTCCGCTATCGCCTTGTCGCCTCTTAGTGCTCCTTTAACCCCTTTATCATCTAATGGACCAACTGACTCTCTCACAGGTTTTTTGCTACGAATGTACTTGAAAAGGTCTTTGTTTTGCGTTTTTGCTTCCGCAGCAAGCTTCTTCTCAAATTCTCTCTTTGCCTGCCTTATCAATGCCTTGCATTTGACTTGCCAGACGTTTTATAATGCCTCAACGAAAAAGACGTCCTGGTGGTCAGGAGTAAAAGATCCTGAACCCACCAATCCTCTAGTTATTTTTCCTGAACTTGCTAAGTTATGGACAAATCTAGTATTACCTAATGCCTGGCAAGCTCCACCAGGGCTTTACTGGATTTGTGGAACTAGAGCTTATGCTAAACTTCCTCCTAACTGGGGAGGAGCATGTGTATTGGGAACAATAAGACCGTCCTTCTTTCTTCTATCCACTGCCCAGGGAGAACAGTTAGGATACCCAATATACAGAACACGACAGAAAAGAGAAGCCTTAAAAATAGGTCAATGGGACAAATGGGGTGGTACGGATGAGTGGCCACCTGAAAAAATTATTTCCTTTTATGGACCTGCCACTTGGGAGCAAGATGGCACATGGGGATATCGTACCCCAGTTTATATCGCACATGGGGATATCGTACCCCAGTTGAATAGAATTATAAGTTTGCAAGCTGTTGTAGAAATAATAACTAATGAAACAAGTAGAGCACTAACGCTCTTGGCCAGGCAAAGTACTCAAATGCGTACAGCTATATATCAAAATCGATTAGCACTTGATTATTTACTAGCAGCTGAAGGAGGAGTATGTGGAAAATTGAATTTAACCAATTGTTGTTTACAAATAGACAATGAAGGTCATGAAGTAGAAGAAATTGCTGAACATATGCGCAAAACAAACATACATACCAGTTTAGACCTGGCATGGACTAGAGTTAAATGGATGGTTTGGTTCTGTGTTCTCAATGTTTGGTGGCCTGAAAACACTTGCGGTAATTGCAGCACTAGTAGTAATAACATGTTTAATACTTCCATGCATTTTACCCCTCTGCCTACGTAATATATCTGCAATCATTGAGAATATTGTAGAAAGAAAGACAACAGCTAAGCTTCTAGCTATGAGACGGTATCGGCCTATACCACATAACATGGCAACAACTCAAGTATAAGTGATTTGTTTCTCACCCATCTTAACATTCAGGGTGAGAATAATCAAAGGGGGAATGTGGTAGCCAAGACCTATAGACTAGACCATAAGCCTGAACCTGAAAAATGACAGGCCTAAGAACCAAGCCTGGATTTCAGTAGTGCTGAGACATAAAATTAAAAGACAGAATTAAATGCTGCTTTAGAATGAAATGCTGCTATTGCAAAGTTTGCACAAAGTGAATACAATGCCTGTATGTTAAATCGTTACTCCAGAGTTGTTACTTACACATTTTAGAAGCTAGATATGACCTTGCTGAAGAAAAGTAACCAGGTTTGAACCAAACCATTGTTCAGCTAGTTGGAGAAAGCGGAGCAAAGGGCATAGACCCTGATTGGTCAAATTCAGGGAAATGTCAGACCAATAGAAAGTTTGTAGAAATTAGCATGAGACCAATAGAATGTTTTCATGTATCAAAATGTTTAAACTGTATAAAATGAACATGTTTCCGCTAAAGCGAGGCTCTGTCACTTTTAGACTGCCTTGTGCACAATAAATTGGCTTGAACCTTGATAAAGACTCCTGGTGTCATTGGTTTGGTGGCGCTCTGCCGCTACACCCTCAGCCGTCTCTTTTCCAGGTTAAAGAGCCATAACCTTTTTAGCCTTTCTTCATAGGAGTATCCTTCCATCCCCTTCACTTAGTATTTTTAACTTTTGATTTTTATAGAGTACTGAGTCACATAACCCCCTGAAGAAACTCGAAGGGAGTGAAACGCAAAGAAGGTGCCAAGGAGAGGCTTTGGGGAATGTCTTAAGATAAGCACATTTTAAGAGTTTATCTTTAATCTAAGTTTTCAAAGCGCTGGGAAGGTCATTGATGCAAAAGGGCACTAGTGTAGATACAATCAACATCTACAAATTGTTGCCGATACGTCTGAGACCTCCCACACATTAGTTAGTTGTATGTATTGTCGCAACCCCAGCCCCCGAGCCACGTGCTTAAAGGGTGTCAGACGGCTGCCTGGGTGAGAATGTTCACAGTCTTGGCAAGTGCATATATCAATATGATTTGCAAGGGATTGTGGGAAATGCAGTCCATTCACACCAGACACAGCTGCTCACAATAATTAGTTGTGCTTGAGTGTAAAGCCAATAAGATATTTATTTATGGGGTTATTTCTCCCAACACAGATATGCTTGGTAGCACATAAAACAGGATACTTGCTTGCAGTGTTAAACTTGGAAAAGCAAAATCAGGAAAACAACAGTTGAACTTTGTGAGGCAATCAAAGCAAAAGAATAAAGACCTGGTTGGTAACAAACTGGTCTTTTCTGTAGGCTTTAGCTAATATTTTCTTAGCAGTGTATCAAACAACAAGCAAAACCCACAAAGAAGGGAAAAACTGTTCTTTTCAGGTTAACTTCTTATATCTTCACACATAGATTCAGAAGTGATTCCCTCAGAGCTCACAAGCAATTAGGTAAGGCTCAATTGCTAGCAGTTATCCAGCTGAAACCCCTTAGCTGGCTTGCTTTCTACTGCGTGGCCCAAAATCCTACTCAGGAGCTTTTCTGAGTAGATTAAAGAACAAGTTTGTATTTCTTAGTGATGGTTGCTGTACTTTGTAACAGAAAATTACCAAAGGAGTTTAGACAGAGAGCAATCCATATATTCACAGCCTGTATCTAAGACCGCTCCTTCCCCTTCTTCAACAATCATGGGTTCACTATCAGGGATTGGCACAGAGGAATTTCTCAATGGAGCACTTTCAGGAGAATACTTGTTTCCCTGCTGTCTTTCAAGGTTATAGCTAGGGCATAGATCAGTGTTCATACCTGAGCTTCCATTGCTGTTAGAGTTCCTCTCTAAATAGCCTGGCCAGTATGTAGTCCAGTTCTTATGTCCAGCCTTCCAATCCAGATCCCTGGACACTGGATCTCTCTTCACATACCTTCTGGCACGGGTCTTAGGGTCCCTTCCACGTGCAGCCGTCTCCCTCACAGGTACCGTCTGGAGATTCCTAGCCCTGCAGCACCACTCCTCTGGTTTTCCCCAGTCCAATGGTGTATGCTGGCCTTTTGAATGTCTCCCAGTATACGTACTGCTCTGGACTCCTCTAGACCTCCCAAATGCTTTTCTCTTCTTTCTTCCAAAGGGTTTCTTGCCCTCTCTGTCCGTCCGCTCTGGCTTCTGCTTCTGATGATCCTCCAGATGAAGATGTCCAAGCTGAGGATCTCCAAGATGAGGATCTCCAAGCTGATTCTGAGGATAATTCTCTGTAGAATAAACTCTACCTTTATTCTGCTTAGATGAGTGCTCCACCCTAGCACAGCGCAGCTGTGTTGAATCAGGCCCTGCCCTTTGAGATGAGTGCTTGGGGATTACCTCATAGCCCTCTTGATTGAACACACGTTTCCCCACTTCAGTTCCTCTAATGGCTGTTGGAAACCTGGTGCATTCTGGGACTGGTAGTCTTTTATGGGAAAATTATGTTTTTTTATTTCTACCAGAACTGACAGGTTGCTTATTCAGAGTCACTTCACCTTTTCTATAGCTCCTTCCTGAGCTATGATAAGCTTCCTTATCACAAGGGTCAGGGTGGACATTATTGTTTTCATCAAAGGGTGAAACTTTTCTTAGCCCAGATGCATGCTGGTACTAGTAGTCCCTTTCTTGAAATAATTAGTTGTGAAAGCCATGTGTAAGGTAAAGGATAAGGTTTATTCCCATAATGCACAAAGGTTCAACGAAGGAAACAGGATTCTCACCTCATTCAGGATTTTCAAAAAGGTATTTACAGAATTCAAAAGTTAGATGTGCTTCACAGTCTTATTAGCTGTGCAGGTGTTAGAACAAACCAGTTCATGCAAACAAAAGCAAGCTTCTTCTTTTAGCTTATCAAAACTGTATTTTAACGTATACCCTGTGAGCTATACTTCTGCCAAGGATTCCAAACTCCTGGCTAGACAAAGTGTACAATCCATGAGACAGTCAGGTAGCAATGAATCGGGTTCAGCAGGGTCTATTTGCATCTCCTCCTGTTCTGACGATATATCTGCTGGCCCTGAGCTTTCCTCATGTAATTCTGGCTTCACTTCAGAGTTTCTCTCTAAAGCTCTCCAGCCTTGCTCTACCTGGTCTGGAAAACAGGTAACAGGACTTTTAGTCAGCACTTTTTGTACAGGTTCCCAAACCTCTCTCCAGCTGTGTTTACTGCACCTACGGCTCTCTGGCTTCCATGCCTTTCTAGGGCTTGGCCACAGTTCCCTGTTCAGTGTTGTGTTTCTCAGACTCCTGGGCTGAGTCTTGTGCACCCACCTCTGAACTCCTTGTAGCTCCCGGTCAGGAAAGGAAGTATGCAGGTACCTCTGCTCTCTGAGCTGTGCTTCTCTAGTACTTTCTTTACCAAGCATTTTCCAGGTCCCTCTCCTTTCTCTGTCTTCCTTGAAGACTTCTCCCTGGAGCTTTTCAGCGTGGAACTGTTTCTCTTGGAACTTGTTCCTTCTCTGTAAGGACCACAAATCCAACTGCCTCTCCTTCTCTCCTCGGAGCTGTCTCCTTCCTCTCTCTTCTGCGTCTGCTGCTGCCCTTTCTGTCCTGTCTGAGCCATGCTTATAAAGCTGCTTCTCAGTTAGGGTTTCTCTCACCCTGACCAGGTGTGTCTGATTATCCCTTGAGTTAGTTATTGCATCATCCAAGCTTGGGTGTGTCAGCCTACCCTCTGATTCTTCATGCTTGCTCCCTCTGGCTGCACTTTGCAGTAACTGCACTTTAGGTCTGTCACTTTCTTTAAAGGGATCAGTGATTTTTCCTATCTCCATAGGTTCACTGGCCTCTGCTTCATCACAGTATCTGAGATGATAGAAGCATTTTTATACAACTAACTGGTTTAAAACTGAAGTGGATTATGAACATGTGTATTGACAAAAGCACTTATTACACAAACTAACTAGTGATTTACTTGAGTGAATTATATTTAGTTATTGACTGAATACATTACACTGAAAGAAGACCAAACGGGATTGTATAGCTTCCTAGAAACTGCCTAATGATAGAACCACCCCTGGTACCCAACATAGCAGGGAAGCAGAGCAGTCAATGGGGCTTCCAGTCAGGGCTAGCACTACCCACCGCTTCAAAAAAGAAAGAAGTTGTGGGAACATTTCTCTGTTCCCGCGGTTCTGCTAACTTTTAAACTGCTGGGTCGTGGAGTTTCTAATGGCAAGAATAAGCAGTTTAAAAGTTAGCAGAGCCGCGGGAACCGAGAAATGTTCCTGTGACTGCTTTTTTTTTCTTGAAGGACGAATCAGTGGAGGGGGGGGGGGTGGGAGGGAAAGGTTCCAGAAGGGAGCAGACATGGGGAGGAACTGGAAGAAAGCAGAGCAAACATGGGAAGAGCTGGAAGGGAGCAGAGCAGACATGGGGGGGGGGGGGGTGTAGCTGAAAGGGAGATGTACACGATAGGGGGTGAGAGGTTGGTGTGCACGGATCAGGAGAAAGACCTTGGTGTGATTATTCTGTAGATCTCAAGGTAGCAAAACAGTGCGACAAAGCGGTGGCAAAAGGCAGGAGGATGTTGGGCTGCATACAAAGAGGAATTACCAGCAGAAAGGAAAAGGTTCTAATGCCACTGTATAAGTCACTGGTGAGGACTCACTTGGAATACTGTGTTCAGTTTTGGAGACTGTATCTTGCAAAGGATGTAAAAAGAATGGAAACTGTTCAGAGGAAGGCGACCAAAATGATTTGGAGCCTGCGTCAGAAGCCTTATGAGAAGAGACTTGAAGATCTAAATATGTACACTTTGGAGGAGAGGAGGGATAGGGGAGATATGATTCAGACCTTTAAATACTTAAGGAGAAATAATGAACAAACAAACCTCTTCCAAAGACGGGGAAGCTGTAAAACGAGAGGGCATAACATGAAGCTGCAAGGTTGAAAATTGAAAGGCAATATCAGGAAATACTTTTTCACTGAGAGGGTGGTGGATGCTTGGAATGCCCTCCCGATGGAGGTGGTGGGGGCAAATACAGTGACAGAATTCAAAATGGCATGGGCCAGACACAATGGATCCATTTATAGCAACAGAATAAAATCAAAATAAACTGAACCATCTAACTTCTCAGCAAATAGGGGTGTCCTGTATGGAGCTGTGGGTTCACCCCTAAACAAAGACATGGGGATGAGTGGCCTGCACAGAGTGGCACCTACTCCTGCCATCTTGCTGGGCAGACTAGATGGACCGTACTTGTCTTTATCTGCCATCATTTAATATGTTACTATGAGCTGGAAGGAAGCAGACATGGGGGGAGCTGAAATGGAACAGACATGGGGGAGAGCTGTAAGGAAGCAGACATGGGGGGGCTGGAAGGGATCAGAAATGGGGGGAGCTGGAAAGGAGTAGAGCAGACATGGGGGAGCTGGAAGGGAGCAGACACTTGGGGATGGGGCTGGAAGATGGCTGGGTAATAGGAGGTAGTTGGAAGAGAACTGACAGGGGAGGGGAGGTTGGGGCTGGAAGGAAGCTCACATGGGGGTTGGAAGGAAGCGGAAAAGAGGAGAAGGAGGGGGCTGGAGGGAAGGTGGGGGCTGTAAGGGAGCTGACACCTGGGGATGGGACTGGCAGGGAGCTGACAACTGGGGATGGCACTGGAAGGTGGATGGACAGAGGAGAGGGTGACTGGAAGGGAACTGACATGGGAGGGGGCACTGGGACTGGAGGTTTGCTGATACCAGGGATGGTATTTGGACTAGAAAGGGCTGGACGGTGGGGAAGGAGGGGGACTAGAAGGAATAGATACTAGTGGCAGTACTGGGAATGCAAGGGGGGTTGGCACTGGAAGGTACTGGGAGGGGAAGCTGTAAAGGATACTGATACTGGGGAGAGTTACTGGGACTGGAAAAAGGCTGATGGAAGAAAATGAAGAAAGCAAAAGGAGAGACAAGAAATGGCAGATGGACTATAGACCATAGAAAATGAGATAAGACAGAGGAAAACAGAAACCTCAGATGCGGACTAGCATGATCAAAAATCATCAGACAACAAAGGTAGAAAAAATAATTTTATTTTCAGTTTAGTGATTGGACTTTGCGCTATCTTTATATTTCACACAGTATGGGGTCCCAGCTCTTATCTGGTGTAGCGCCGCATACGGAGTCTGGCTTCTTGGGGTTTCATTTTAATTTTTGTCTACATATTTTTATTTTTACTTCAGGTTGTGGTCACTTATTCTGTACTTGGTGAGGGTCTGTGTTCTGAGTGTGTGACCAAGGCCAGGTGTTTTGTTAACATGGAGCTTGTATGTAGGGATCTGTACTGCAGTAATTTGACATGCACAGCTTTTAAAATATGTGTATGGATGTTTTGGGGCCCATTGCAGTGTTTATAGTACTGTTTTTTTTTCTGGGTAGGCCCCTTATTGTATGAGTTTTGGAAGTGTATGCTGGTATGGTATGCTAGATTTTGCCTTGCAGATCTTAGTGACTTTAGTAGGGTTTTATATTAGTTCTCAATATGCCTGGTACTAGAGAATATTTGTTGATTTTAGTGAGATGATCAGAATCAGATTTGGGTTTTTTTTAGATATTGAGTTCTGTGGGTGAATGTCCTACCTCTGCTTTGCACCCATTGTTGAGGAAGGTTCTGTGAATGCAAAATGTATGTTCAAAAAGAAAAAGCAAGTTTATAACAACAAAATACAAATGAATTATAATTTGAAGTTATAAACTGCTGTGGTTCTCACTCTTTCTTTTAGTTCCTTGGTGTGCAAACATCTTGCATTTGCTCCACATTATCTAATCGGCTTTTTGGTTTGGTTTGGTTTGTCTCGAGCCACCCCTGGAAGAAACTACATCAGAGCTGCCAAATTACTTAGTTCCAGGAAGACTTTGGGACAATCACGGCTTTGAACGTGCATCCTAAAGCAGTGTGATCTTTGTAGTCCCTCGTTCTACCCAGCGAAATCACTGCTGCAGGTCCCAAATGCATTAGGATAGAGCTGCCACCAATCCAATACTGGCTCCTCAACTCCTACCGGAAATGGGTAACTTGGCCGCTCTGCTACAAGTTTGTAGACAGCGATAAAACCAGAGCTAGTCCAAGCCGTCTGTCCCCCGGTGACCTCGAGATCTTTGCTGACCTCCTGTAGCACTGTATAAGACTTTGTCCCATCGCTGCATGCAGTGGTGATGATGTGGTAGGCGAAGGCCTGTGATCCATGGTGTCTGAAGTGAGCAGACAGGCCTGAGCAGCTTGACCTGTAACTGAAGCCTGTAGTTAGGCCCAGAGGAATGAAAACCCCCCTGAATGATGACACCATAGAATTGAAACTTAACTCAGCTTAACTGAACATAGCTAAGCAGAAACGAAACTTAGAAAAGACAGAAAACAGCTCTAATTGGTACTGATAAGAGAGCACAGCTTCTATGGAATTAATTAACTCTGCAAAAAGCAAGGTTACAGTGCCCTGCTTCCCATATGTTTTAACTAGCTGAGCGACCTTGGAGGAGAGATGTAACAAGTTAGAGACACTGACCATTGTAATTGGACTAGAGGGGGGGGTGAGCAGGTGCTGAGCCCAGACCAGAGTCCCGATTGGGTAGCCATATCAGTACCGGGACCAATAGAGGGGTTACTGGGACCAATGAAAAGTTTGCCTATGTCTAGAATGGAACGGTATAAAAGTTGTTGTTTTGCTAGAAACCATTGCTCAGCCATTTTGAAATTGCTTATTGCTTGAGCCTGTGCACATTAAACTGGCTTGGATCCTTGAAAAGACTCCTGGTTTTATTTATTGCATGCTTATCTGCTGCTACATTTCTTGGTGCGTTTGGCCTGGAAGTGCGAGTGGTGGATGGTGTTCAAATGAATAAATCCACGTAATTCGCCTTGAGGTTTGGTCCAGTTGGAGCCATGCCAATCCGACGCAGGGGAATTTCCCTGGGCCCACCGATCCTCTTGAATCGGAGGGGTTCTGCCTGGCCTCGGCAGGCACTGGGTCCAGCTGGCCAACACTTCCGACCCAGGGGAGTCCAGGATCCAACTCAGAAGCTTGGGAACCAGATCTGGTAAGTATAGTTTGAAAACCTGTCTAGACAGATGAGTTAGAACTGCAGTTTGAAACTTGTGAAACTTTGGTAAGAATTTGAAACTTGTAACTTGTAATCTCGAGAACTTGGAACTTGGAATTTGGTAATGAGAGCACTGATCCCCTCTCAAGGACGGTCCTATTACCCTTGCATGAGTATGCGCAAGGCGAAGCCATCGTCCTTTTTTGTTTGGTAAGACTTAAGTCAACCTCGCATGAGTATGCGCGAGGTCCCTACATGAGTATGTGTGGGGAAAATTTGTTTGAAAATCCTTGCATGAGTATTCGCGAGGTACAGCTGTTAAAAAAAAAAATCATGATTTAGCCTAGTCAGAACAGACAGGAACTTGGAATTTGTAATCTCGAGAAAATTGGAAATTGGTAAGAGAGCATGATCACCTCTCCGAGACGGACCGAGTACCCCTGCATGAGTATTCGCAGGGTGAAACCCCCGTCTTTTTGTAATTGGAAATTGGATAAGACTAGTCAGAATAGATAGAAAGGAATGCATTCTGAGATACGTTGCTAGCATGACTGTGTGAATGAAGTGTGAATGAGAGGTCTGGCAGCACGGACCAAGCGAGAGTGGACTCTGGACTAGCGCAGTTCCTAGCCGGGTGACTGCATCTAGGTCGCGAAACGGAGGAAGCGTTTGGTGTATTGTCCGTCCTAACTGTGTATTTGATTTTTGTTATCTGTTGAAACTGCGAGTTCCCCTTCTGTTATAAATGTGAGATTATTCTGTTGAGTAATTTGTGACAGTTCACTGATTAAGAAATTGTATTAATAAAGCAGAACGAAGACCAAAACACCTAGAGTCATTTTAGAAATCAAGAAGCTGGTCTCACCCAGTTCGTTTTCCTACTGCACAGTGAAAAACTGACAGGGGGGCGTGTCTGAAGGAAAGAATGTACAGTGTCTTTCTAACCCTGTGCAGGCTTAAATCTCAATGCTGTTAGTTTGTGCTTATTTCAGAACAGTGTACCTGTTTTATTCAATATATTTTTAATAGTAATGTTCCTTCTGCTATGGTTATGTATTATATATATCATTTATATATCATTTAATAAGAATGTTTAGTCAGGATTGTGGGTCCCGATAGTTTTGGGACTTAGCCTGGAAAGGGTTAAGTTCTTATTCGAATGCCGGCATGTCTCTGTCTGTGTGTGTGTGTGTGTGTGAACAGTAAGTTTCTTGCTTGTTTAAAATAAAGGATTGGAGTGTTTGCATTTTGAATGCATGCTTCCCCATACTGTAAGATTTAAGGTAATTACATTGGATTGTTAAACTCTGTACTAGTGACTAATGAAGACCTTTACAATTTAGGATGGATTTGAATTTTGTATGTCCGTGTCCAGTGAAAGAGGGTACTTTGTTTTTTAAATTTCAAGACGTTATTTCCTGATATACTGTGGCAAGCACCTGATAGAAGACATTTAGTGTTAAAAACAAAACAAAAAGAGGGTGTATATGCATTCTAGATATCCATCCACTTTATGGCAAAAGTATTTGGAATGTCTTTTGAATGTCTGCTTCCTAAAAACTGTAAGATTTAAAGAAATTTCTTTGCAGAGACATTATTCAGCTTAAGTGCTGAGTACGGCTAGCAGTTAGTTTTATGCCAAATAATTATTCCAGTCATACTTAACAGATATGTGGCCTCTGTTGGGATTGTTGTTATAACATGTTGCAAAATAATAGTTTTATATTTTAAAGACTTTATCTAAATTATACTTATTTAGAATGAGCACACATCTATTATGCTTAGTCACAGGAAAATGCAGCCTGACTGGTGTGGGGGGAGGGTCAGAGTCCATGCAGATTTTGTTGAAATGTATGCCTAGGGATTTAGCAAGGACTCTAAAAAAAATCTCCCTCCCTATTAGAAATGCTCTGTGAAAGGGGGGGGGGGGGGGTGGCCAGTGTTAATTACTTCATGGCCCCGTAGTTTCCCGTGTTTATCAGATTGTACAGAGAATATTTCCTGATCAGTTCTACATAGGATTCCTGGTTAAATGTTTAAAAAAAAAAAAAAAGAAAAAACTGCCCGTTTATTTTCATAGGCCAGTTCCCTCAGCTCTGCCATCATCCCGGGCAGAGCCTGAAGAAGGGGGGGAAGGGGGATACCTCCCTGCAAATGTCACTAGCCACCTCCGCAGCCCCGGCACAGTTTAAAGTACCAATGACACTACAAGTAGGGATTTATTTGCTAATTCAGCCTGATTGCCGTATGCCTTCAGATGCACAAATACCAGTAAAAGAGAGGGTCACGTAATTCTAATCCCATTGCACTAGGTCCAGGGCCAGCTTTGCACTAGCCGTGAACAGTATTATGCAGACCCAATCCAAATAGCGCAGGCAGCCCTCACTATATACCCCATGTGACCCAGCAGCCCAGGAGAATTTACGTTTTTGTCAGTCAGTCCCAGAGAGATATAAAAACAGAAATTGCAGAAAACTGGATGGATTTGCAGGCATGATAGTTAATGAAAGTAGCGCAGAAAAGTTTGTGAATTGTGAAAATAAATGTAACAGAGAAAGTGAATGATATTTTAGTTGAATGATGTGGAGGAGGTTATCCTGATCGAAGGAGCGAAGGAAGTAAAAACTGGGTGCAAGTCAGTGCGCCCATTGCAGAAGAAGGACACTAGAGAAGGGAGGAGGGGAGGAGGGAGTACTTGATTGCAGAGTCAAAGACAGAATAAAACCAAGCACAGTGTTTCAGCACGGGAGGGCTACAGCATGAATGAAGACTAGGCCAGACTGGACTCCAAGTTTCCCTGGGTCCCCAGGAGTCAGTCTGAAAATAGGGGACCAATATATGGACTTTATGGGGGATACAGGAGCAGAATACTAAAGCCAGTAGCCCCTGTGTTTTCCTTGATGCATCACCATTATCAGAGCTACTGGGGCTAAGGCCACAAAGCCTATCCCGCAGAACCGCGCCTGTGAACCAGGGGGGCAGCAGATTAACACACCAGTTCCTGTACATGCCTGAATGCCCAGTTCCCCTTTTGGGCCGAGACCTGCTTGCAAAGCTTCAAGCACAGATATCCTTTGTTGAAGGGGGAAAAATTAAACTCAAAATCTGCTGGCCTGATGGTGTTAACTGTCCCCCAAGAAGAAGAATGGCGGTTCTATTCACCTGCATCCAAAGCAACAAGCTGTACACTTACCAACCTCATAGCCCCACCTAAAGTATGGGCAGAAGATAACCCACTTGGCCTAGTGAAGAACATAGCCCCTGTCATTGTCACCCTCAAGCCAGTCAAGAAGCCTGGGACAGGTGATTACCGTCCAGTGCAGGATCTAAGAAGAATGAATGATGCAGCTGAAACTATACAACCAGTGGTACCAAAATCCTTATATTCTCTTGGAACTGATCTCTGCTGAAGCTATACATTTCATCATTCTGGACTTAAAAAGATGCCTTTTTCTGCATACGCTTAGCCCAAGACCCCACTACAAGGAGGGGGGGCCAACTCATCTGGACAAGATTACCTCAAGGATTCAAGAACTCGCCTCACTCAGCAAGGATTTGACAAGTTGTCCAGAAACTGCAGGAGAAAAAATTCTACTTCAATATGTGGACAACTTGCTCATAACCACCAACTCAGAAAGTGAATGTCTACAAGCCATCAGTGAACTTTTGCACCCTCTTAATGAGGCTGGATACAAAGTCTCAAGAGTCAAGGTGCAATTATGTCCAACAAGTTAAATACCTAGGATTCCAGTTGTCCAGCGGAATTCGACGCCTGGGACCCTTACCAGAACGCAAAGCAGCTGTATGCAGTATTCCTACTCCAACCACCAGGAGGCAAGTGAGAGCCTTCTTGGGTGCCACAGAGTATGTTGTATATGGATCCCCAATTTTGCGCTGCTAGCAAAACCGTTGTATCAAGCTATCAAAGGAATGGAAAAGTCTGCATTGGAATGGGGACTTGAACAGGATGCAGCCTTTTGATCTTTGAAAAAAAAAAAAAAAAAAACTCTGATGTTGTCACCAATTCTGGGTCTACCAGATGTCCAGAAAACCTTTCAGTCTCTATGTTCATGAGTCACAAGGAAATGTTCTAGGAGTGTTGACTCAATCTCTTGGACCTTATTTGAGAAGCTGTTACAGCTACAGCCTTCCTAGTAAGCAAAAACTAAAAGAAAAATCCCTTTGAGACAGAATCTTCAAGTTACTGTACCACACTCTGTTCTAACCAATATGAAATACAAAGGAAACTACTAGCTAACAAATCTATGAATGTTGAAGTATTAGAGTATGTTGTGTGAAAACCCCAGATATAACTGAAGGGTCAGTCAAGCTTTCAATCCTGCTATGTTGTTATCAGTTGGTCTTGATCCCCTGATCATGACTGTTTAGAAATTATGGACACTGTATTCTCAAGCCGCCTGGATTTGACTGATGTCCCTCTGGAGAACCCTGAACAGACTTTCTTTGTGGCTGAAGGCAGTTTCATCATCAATAGACATTGTTGTGCTAGATATGCAGTGGTGACCCCTGATTTGGTAGTTGAGTCCTCAGCCCTGGCCCCAGAAACTTCACCACAGAAAGCTGAACTGATAGCCCTCACTAGAGCACTAACAATAGGAAAAGAGCCCTGTCTAAATGTGTACCCAGATTCCAAGTATGCCCTTACAACCTTGCATGCATATGGGGCCCTGTACACAGAATGAGGGTGGATAACCTTAGGAAGCAAGTCCATTAAGTATAGCCCCAAGATATTGATATTAACAGATACATACTGCCTATAGATCTCAGAATTTAGGAAAAGTAGAATGTATGAATAGAACCCTGAAATCTCAGTTGTCCAAACTTTGCCAAGAGGTTTACCTGAAGTGGCCCCAGGTTCTTCCCATAGCCCTTCTTAGGATATACTTAGCCCCTGCTAAGTCTTTAGGAGTTTCCCCTTTTTGAGATTCTGTATGGGCAACCCCTGCCTATTGTATAGGAAATAAAAGGAGATATGAGACAGATAGGATCTGAAATTATTAGACATGAACTATTGGTTTTAAGTTCTGTTTTGCAGAGTCTCCATACCTGGGTACAAAATCAATTACCCATCAATTTGCCTGCACCCCTGCATCCTTTCAAGCCTGGAGTCTCGGTGTGGATCAAAGAGTGGAGAAAGATACCGTTAGCCCTGCATTGGAGGGGACCCTATGTTGTCATCTTGTCAACTCCAACTGCAGTAAAAGTCGCAGAATTTGAACCTTGGATCCATCATAATCAAGTGAAGCCAGCAGCTGCTCTTGAACCTGATCACTGGACTACTGTACAGCATCCTGAGACACCATTGCACCTCACCCTACGACAACAGCCACGGACCTAAGACTTATTGGTCCCTCAGACACTGCACTATTTCAAGACTGTTTGTTTATCTGAAGGTAAGCCTCGCATCTGGAGAAAACTGCAATCATCAGAAAGAGACTGTGTTGTGTTAAGAAATTGAATCTTCTAAGAGACTGTGTTTAAATACTCTGAAAAAGACTATTTTGATTTTCTGAAGAAGTGAACTGCTCTAAGGAGGCAATAATAGCCTGAGAGACTGTACTATGATATTTTAAGAACCGGAGACATCCCAGAAGACAGTGATACTTTGGAATCTACAGCCCTACTCCTGCCAAAAAGCTGGTAGGTCTACGTACGGCAGAAACTTGAGGATCTACAATCAACTCTACCTTTGTGAAATCCGACAGTTCCTCCAATTTTCCAGAGACTATGCCCATTATGAATTATTATTATTGCTTTATTCTGGCAACAGTTTTTGGGGTGCTTTGAAATGACTTTTGCCCTACCCCCTTGTGCAGCTTGCATAACCATCACCAGAACAGGACAAAAGATCACTCTTTCTATGAAGCCATGAAATCAGACTTTGAAGTTCCTCCTGCCACCAGAACTTATTTCTTGAATTAACAGGAGCAGTGGCATTCGGTCTTCATGTTTCAGATTGCTTGTCTTGTGGAGGAACAACAATGGGAGACTAATGGCCTTGGGAGGCCCAAGAACTGAACTATTCTATCCTATACAATCACACTGATTTACATAATACTACTAGTGAGGGGGTATTGGCCCACCCCATTGTTGACAGTTTGTGTTTTGTTCGGACTGGACCACAATCTACTATGAAGGATGGACAGCTGGTCTGTCTAAATCAGAAGCTTTACGACAGCACAACAAAGATGCAACTGAACCTTCTAATCCTTTAGTTCTTTTTCCCACTCTTGCCAAACTATGGACTTTGACTATCTGCTTGTTGCTCCCTTGTTTCTTGCCACTTTGCTTGCGAATGATAACTTCAGTTATTAATAACACTGTAGAGCATAAGGCAGCTACAAAGATACTAGCTATGTGAACTTACTACCCAATACCACAGAGTGATACCTTTACCTAGTATTATGTGATTTGATTCTCACACCTTATTAACATGCGGGTGAGATTAATCAAAGGGGGGAATGTGGTAGGCGAAGGCCTGTGATCCATGGTGTCTGAAGTGAGCAGACAGGCCTGAGCAGCTTGACCTGTAACTGAAGCCTGTAGTTAGGCCCAGAGGAATGAAAACCCCCCTGAATGATGACACCATAGAATTGAAACTTAACTCAGCTTAACTGAACATAGCTAAGCAGAAACGAAACTTAGAAAAGACAGAAAACAGCTCTAATTGGTACTGATAAGAGAGCACAGCTTCTATGGAATTAATTAACTCTGCAAAAAGCAAGGTTACAGTGCCCTGCTTCCCATATGTTTTAACTAGCTGAGCGACCTTGGAGGAGAGATGTAACAAGTTAGAGACACTGACCATTGTAATTGGGACTAGAGGGGGGGGTGAGCAGGTGCTGAGCCCAGACCAGAGTCCCGATTGGGTAGCCATATCAGTACCGGGACCAATAGATGGGTGAGAGGGACCAATGAAAAGTTTGCCTATGTCTAGAATGGAGAAGAACGGTATAAAAGTTGTTGTTTTGCTAGAAACCATTGCTCAGCCATTTTGAAATTGCTTATTGCTTGAGCCTGTGCACATTAAACTGGCTTGGATCCTTGAAAAGACTCCTGGTTTTATTTATTGCATGCTTATCTGCTGCTACAATGATGCATATTTCTGTGCCACATTCCTGCAAGGACTCAGCCTCTTTGGTTTTCAGAACCACACACGTTACCCAGGTGCTCGATCCTGAAAACCTCACAGTCCTAGTAAGAACTTGCTTGCAGCTGGTCGCGTCCTTGCCTTTTTTTTGTCTGTTGCCAGTAGTAACGAGCGATCTTCTAGCCCCGCCCACGTCATTGGAACGGAACGCTAGATGCTGGTGTGCGTGATAACGTCACTCCGTTCGGCTTTCCGACTTTCACCTGTTCCACGCGTCACTGAGAAGTTTTGGTGTCGGTGGTTAATGACGTGTGCTGCGCGCCGGAAGTAGATACTCTGTGGTAGTGGTAGTGTCTCGAGCTTGTTGTTTTGCGGGTGGCTTGCAGAAAGCGGTTGCCGGGAAATATGGCAGCTCCCGGTGGAGCGAAGAGTGGGGAGGAGAGGCTGAAGGAGATGGAGGCTGAGATGGCACTGTGAGTACGGAAATGAGGGAATGGTTCCTCCGCACTGTACTGCTCCCCTGTCATCTCTTTCCATGCCTGCTGGTTCCGTCCCCATCTGTCTCTATGTCTCCATTCTCTTTCCCTATTTCTCTGTACTGTCGCCATCGATCTCTGTATCCTGCTTGGTTTAAACACCCACTCTTTGCCGCTTTCCCTTATCTCTTACCGTACATCTGATTCTGTGCTACTCCCCCCCCCCCCCCCCATATCTCTCTCTTAACATTGATGAAATTACCCCTCGCTCTCCATGTCTTTATGATCTGCCCACTCGTTTTTTTTCCATAGTTCACCTACGCTATTGCCTCATCATATCCCTCTTCCCAATATTTCTCTGTAACTCCTATTTCCGCCCCCCTCATCTCTCCATATCGCTCTTCATTGTTCCACTATTGTATGCAGCCATCCTCTTTATACTGGTCCTCCATCTTGTCTCGCTATCCTGCAGTACTCTTCTCAATCCTCTACCTTACTGTTTTGCTGCACCCTAGTCAACCTGTGAATTACTACTGCTATTGTTTATAGCTTCTATAGCCCTATTCGATGTATGCAGTGCTGTACACATATACATAAGAGACACTCTATTCCATTGAGCTTACAATCTATTCACAGTAGCTTCTTACCTTTAACCCCTTCAGGATAACACTATTAACTCTTTTGCTCCTATCTCAGCTATCTCCAGTTTTGACTTCATCTTATCCCCCCTTTTCCCAAAACGAAGCATAGATGCTCACTAATACAATCCCAAAATCAATGCTCCATTCTCTTCAAATGGCACTCCACATGACAGCCTGGACCATCACAGGAGCATCTAGGCATGAACACATCACTCTCATTCTCAAACATCTTCACTGGCTCCCACTGCAAAGCAGAGTACTCTACAAAACCCTTCTAATGATGCACAAAACTCTTTCACCATTCATCCACCCACCCACCCACCACCTTTCCCTCATCACGCCACTGCAGACAAACAGGCCACAGAGATCCTCCACTATGAACACCCTGACCACCCCCAAGCAATAATAAAAAAACACCCAACAGGTTTGCGCCAGATCATAGAAACGTGGCGCCAAAAAAAAGACCACATGGCCTGTCTAGTCTGCCCTTCCATATCAACCATGACAACAGTCCCCTTTTTTCCTTTAGAGATTCTCTGTGCTTGTCCCATGCTTTTTTGAATTCAGATACTATCCTCATCTCTACTGCCTCCACTGGGAGACTTCCATGCATCTACCACTCTCTCCGTAAAGAAATATTTCCGCATATTACTCCTGAATCTATTCCCTTTCATCCTCATCCTATGTCCCTTCGTAGCAGAGCTTGCTTTCAGCTGAAGAAGCTCTCCTCCTGTGCATTTATGCTATGGAGGCATTTAAACGTCTGTCATATCATTTGTATCCCACCTTTCATAAGAACATAAGATATGCCATACTGGGTCAGACCAAGGTCAATCAAGCCCAGTATTCTGTTTCCAACAGTGGCCAATCTAGGTCATATGTACCTAGTAGTTTCCCCAAGGGATACAGGTTCCACAATGCTTGTATTGGTTCAAGCATTGATATCCTGGGTCCCTTCTTAATAATGGTTTATGGACCTTTCCTCCAGGAACTTGTCCAAACCTTTTTTAAACCCAGCTACACTAACACTACATCCTCCGGTAACACATTCCAGAGTTTGATTACACGTTGAGTGAAAAAATATTTTCTTTTATTAGTCTTAAATAGTTTACCCTGTAGCTTCATTGCATGTCCCCTAATCTTTCTATATTCTGAAGTCTTTCTATATTCTGATAAGGTAAACAATCGATCTACGTTTACCTGTTCCACTCCGTTCATTAATTTATAGACTTCTATCATATCTCCCCTCAGCCGTCTCTTTTCCAGGTTAAAGAGCCCTAACCTTTTTAGCCTTTCTTCATAGGAGTATCCTTCCATCCCCTTTACCATTTTGGTGGCTCTTCTCTGAACCTTTTCTAAAATCGCTATTTCCTTAGCGTTCCTCCAGTTCAGTCCTCTACCTCTGGGTTGTCAATCTCCTCCTGCAGCTAGGAGACTGGTATGTCAGAATGATGACGTCACTGGATATAGCCTGCTTCACTCCCACTTGCATCCCAGTGTAACCAGTCTCCTTGCAGCAGGAGGTTTGACGAGCCTTAGGAGAGGCTCTTTTGGAGGAATGGATAAGGAGCAGGTGTTGTTTTTGGGGATAGTTAAGTTAGGTTTAATCTGAGCAGTGCCCTTTAAATATTAAAAAAAAAAAAAAAGAAAAGGCAAAGCACTGGTTGCTTTATAGGAAGAAAGGCTTTCTTATACCTGTCTGGCCGGTATTGTGCTCTTTCTTCCTGAGGGGAGTTTGACTCAGGCAGTCGAGTTACACCCCCTCCCCCGTGGGGCCCAGAAGTCTCACCTCCCTGAAGCTACGGAGGTGAGCCGTTCTGTTCAGCTGTGCACACCGGCGCTTCAGTCCTTCCCTGCAGGGGCTGCTCCGGTAGGTCTCGTTTGAGGGGCACGCTGTTTTTAAAGGCCTGGGAGTACCGACGGTGCATGAGTCGCTTTGCAGTGGAGCAGACAGCGCCGGTAAGTCTTCTGGTGCTCGGCAGGGCCCTGTTCTTCAGGCAGCATTCATTTGTGCGATCGGCGTCTGCCGCGGATTTTGGCGCCTTTTTTCTCCCCGCAGCGGTTTGCATCGCGGCGGCCATTTTGTGAACCGCGATGCAACCGCGTGGCTGCTGATTGAAGCCCGAACATGCTGCTTCGGGCCCGGGCACTGTTGTGAGCCTTTCTGGTTCTTTCTTGTTATTTCTTTTGCTTTCTTTGCATTTTGGTTTGGGTTTTTAATTTTCATTTTCCTGCGGTTTCTCTCGGTTCAGTCAGCCCTTCATTTTTTTTTTTTGGAGGGGGGGCTTTTGTTTTTGTTTTTCTCGAGGATAGCTGCTATTTTCAAAAAGAAAAAAAAAAAAAACCCTTAAAGAAAGCAGGTGCAGTACAGTATTTGCAGGAGCCACCTCGAACTTGGGAGGTTTGGTTCTTCTCCATGGCTACTCGGCCCCAGTGCCTCGTTTGTGGGGCCAGGAGGGGCAAACTCGCTGACACCGGGGTGTGCAGAAGCTGTGCTGCCCTGTCCTCCGCAGTGGAGACCCAAATGGAGGCGCATTCCTCTCCCGAGGCGCAGGGAGTGCCGGTCGGGCTGAGCGCAGGTTCCCCACAAGCCCCGGCGCCAGAGCCAGATTTGGAGGAGATGCCCGGTCCCTCAGGCGAGTCCTGCACTCCTCAGGCATCGGGTCTTAGCGGATTCAGTCCGGAGTTTGTTCTTCTGATGCATCAGGCCTTCTGTCTCCGGCAGCAGGGGAAGAGACCGCGCTCCGCGTCTCCGACTTCTCGGCCAACGCAGGTGGTGGCGGAAGGTGGGGCGGCTGCGGAGTTGTCCGCGCCAAAGCAAGCCCGGCTTTCGGATCCGCTGGAGGGTTCCTGGTTAGAGCCTTCGGATCAGGACTGGCAGATGTTGCAGATGTTGAACCTTACTCCGCCAGCGGCGGTGGAGGACGAGGTGGAGGATCCTGTCATCCAGGCGGTTCGGCAGACACAGGTGGTGTTTCCTGTGCACCGGGTGGTTGAGAAGATGATTCAAGACGAGTGGGATAAACCAGAGGCCGGTCTTCGGGGCATTCGTACTTTAAATAGGTTGTATCCATTGGCAGATACCGCTAAGGACAGGTTCCGGACTCCGCGAATAGATGCGGTGTTGTCCGCTGTGACCAAGAAGACCACCATTCCCGTTGAGGGCAGTGCGGCCCTGAAGGATGCTCAGGACCGTAGGGTTCATGGTCTCCTCAAGCAGGCCTTTGAAGCAGACTCTCTTTCGTTGCAGGCCTCCATTTGCGGGGCCTGGGTTGCCCGGGCGTGTTTGCGTTGGGCACAACGGTTGCGACAATCCTCGCGTGTTGAATTGGAAGAGATGAAAGAGTTGGATCGTTTGGAGTCGGGTGCGGCCTACTTGGCGGATGTGCATTATGACTTAATTCGGGCGCTGGCCAACAGCACCGGCTCGCTGGTGGCTGCCCGTCGCTCTTTGTGGCTGCGCAACTGGGCCGCAGACGGCCCTTCTAAGTCCCGCCTAAGCAAGCTTCCCTTTAAGGGCGGTTTGTTGTTTGGAGACGATTTGGATAAGTTGGTGAAGGACTTGGGAGAGTCTAAGGCGGGCCGTTTGCCCGAGGACAAACCGAAGCAGGCCAAGACTGCTCAGGGTGGTCGGGGTCAGTTTCGGGACTTCCGGAAATTTCGTTCGCCGCGACCCGGTGCCTTCCAGAGGGGGCGCTTCCCCTCCAGGGGCCAGGGCTTCCGGGGGTTTCGGGGAGCGAATAGAGGCTTCTCTTCCGCCCCAGCTTCCACTGCCCATAAGTCTCAATGAGGCGAGGCGGGTCCCGGCGGGAGAGCCCCCCATTGGCAGTCGGCTTTGGAGGTTTCTTCCCGCCTGGGCCCACATCACCTCAGACCGGTGGGTGTTGGATATCATTTAACACGGCTATGCGTTAGAGCTGGCACGCCCCGTGCGGGACTCGTTTGTCATGTCTCCCTGCCGGGGTTCCGCGAAGTCGTCGGCGGTTCGCGACACCTTGCAACGGCTCCTTCAATTGGGGGCCGTCGTGGAGGTTCCAAAGGCCGATTACGGCATGGGTCGCTACTCCATTTATTTCGTGGTGCCCAAAAATGGAGGGCAATTGCGGCCCATTCTCGACCTCAAAGGGGTGAACCGCTGTTTGCGAGTGCCGCACTTTCGAATGGAGACGTTGAGGTCAGTCATTGTTGCGGTACGGCGCGGAGAATTCTTGACGTCCCTAGACTTGTCGGAGGCATACTTGCACATCCCTATTCGGGAGGCACATCAGCGTTTCCTGCGGTTCGCTCTTCCCTGGGGTCACTTCCAGTTTCGGGCGTTGCCCTTCGGCCTGGCAACAGCGCCGCGAACTTTCACCAAGATTATGGTGGTGGTAGCGGCGGCGTTGCGTAAGGAAGGTATTCTGGTCCACCCTTACCTGGACGATTGGTTGATTCGAGCCAAGTCCGCGGAGGAGAGTCTCCGGGTCACCGGCAGGGTGGTTCAGTTCTTGCAGGAGCTGGGGTGGGTAGTCAACCCGACCAAGAGTCGTCTTCAGCCCACCCAAGAGCTCGAATACCTGGGGGTCAGGTTCGATACCTCCAAGGGGCAAGTGTTCCTACCGCGCAAGCGGGCCGAGGGGTTCCGGACCCTGGTACGACAGTTTCGGTCGAAGCCAGCACCTTAGGCGTGGGATTACCTCCGAGTGCTGGGCACAATGGCGGCAACGTTGGAAGCGGTGCCTTGGGCCAGGTTTCATATGCGGCCTCTCCAGAGGGCGCTACTCCGTCGTTGGTCCCATCAGAACAATTCGTTGGGCACGCGTCTGCCGTGTCCAAGCAAAGTTCGGATGTCCCTTCGCTGGTGGCTTTGTCCCTCGTCGCTGGCGGCCGGCTTGCCGCTGGAACAGCCGGAATGGCTTCCGCTGCTGAAGGATGCCAGTCTGGGGGGCTGGGGAGCCCACTGCGCGGGTCAGTTTGCGCAAGGGCTTTGGTCGACCCAGGAGGCGTCTTGGGTGATCAATCGCCTAGAGCTTCGCGCGGTGTTCCGGGCCCTTCAGGCCTTCCAGAACTTGGTGCACGGTCGCCCAGTACGAGTCCTCTCCGACAACTCGGCGATGGTAGCGTACATCAATCGACAGGGCGGCACAGGCAGTGCCGCAATGGAAGCAGAGGCCGACGACTTGTTCGCGTGGGTAGAGCTTCACTTGTCTGCGATATCAGCGGCGCACATTGCCGGCAAGGACAATGTCACCGCGGACTTCCTCAGCAGAGTGCGCGTGGATGCAGGGGAGTGGGAACTGCATCCCGCGGTATTTCGTCAAATAGTTCGGCGCTGGGGGATTCCGGTCATGGATCTCATGGCGACCTTTCAGTCAGCCAAGGTCGACCGCTTCTTCAGCAGGCGACGGGAGCGGATGTCGGAAGGTATCGACACATTACTTCATCGGTGGACGGCCTTCTCTATGTGTTTCCGCCCTGGGCGTTGATCGGCAGAGTGGTTCAGAAGATCGGGGCGCATGCGGGACGGGTGCTATTGGTGGCGCCCGATTGGCCAAGGCGTCCCTGGTACGCGGACCTGATACGACTCTTGGACGGAGAGCCTTGGCGTCTCCCGGTGAGGTCGGATCTCTTACTCCAGGGCCCGCTCCTCATGCCTCAGGTGGAACGGTTCTCGCTTACGGTATGGCCCTTGAGAGGGCTAGGTTCATGAAGAAGGGTTATTCGTCGGCTGTGGTGGCCACCTTGCTTCGGATGCGTAAGCCTTCCACCTCCTTGGCGTATGTACGGATCTGGCGGGTCTTTGAGGATTGGTGCTCGCGACGGCAGGTTCGGCCTACCTCGGCTCCCATCCCGTTGATCTTGGAATTTCTACAAGAGGGTTTTGATAAAAGTCTTGCTGCCAGTTCCTTGCGCGTTCAGTTGGCGGCCCTGTCCTGTTATCGGGGCAAGGTTCAGGGGGCGTCGTTGGGGGGCTCATCCGGACGTCAGTCGTTTTCTAAAGGCGGTCTCCTGGGTTCGCCCGGCGCGCCGGATATCTGTACCTCCGTGGGATCTGAATCTCGTGCTCACGGCCTTGACAGAAACTCCCTTTGCGTCGGGCGTCTCTTAAGGACTTGACGCTCAAGACGGTTTTTCTGGTGGCAATTTGTTCCGCGAGGCGTGTGTCCGAACTTCAGGC
This sequence comes from Ichthyophis bannanicus, assembly GCA_033557465.1. NCBI lineage: Eukaryota > Metazoa > Chordata > Amphibia > Gymnophiona > Ichthyophiidae > Ichthyophis > Ichthyophis bannanicus. The sequence continues at coordinate 260,982,364 of CM066044.1, forward strand.
GTTGTCGTGTCGGGAGCCCTTTCTGTCTTTTTCTAAGGAAAAGGTGGTCTTGCGTACGGTTCCGTCCTTTCTGCCTAAGGTGGTGTCTCCCTTTCATGTGAACCAGACTGTGTGTTTGCCCATGCTGGGATCATTGGGGGGCGGAGAATCGGATCGCGGCCTTCGGCGTCTCGATGTGAAAAGGGTCTTGCGCCACTATTTGCCGGCTACGGCGCCCTTCCGCCAGTCGGAGCGGTTATTTGTGCTGTTCGGTGGTGTTCGTAAGGGCGAGGCGGCAGCTAAGGCCTCCATTGCCCGCTGGCTCAAGGAAGCGATTGCGTCCGCGTATTTGCTTAAGGGGCGTGTTGTGCCTCTTGGACTCAGGGCGCATTCTACCAGGGCGCAAGCGTCCTCCTGGGCGGAGCTTAGCTTGGTTCCCCCGGGAGACATTTGTAGAGCGGCGACTTGGTCGTCTCTGCATTCGTTCAGCAAGCATTACCGTCTGGATGTTGCTGCGGCTTCAGATGCTCGTTTCGGCTCGGCGGTTTTGGCCGCTGGCTGGAAGGGTCCCTCCCATTGATTACTGCTCTGGTACATCCCAGAGGTAGAGGACTGAACTGGAGGAACGCTAAGGAAATGATAATTACACTTACCTGGTAATTGTAGTTCCTTTAGTGACGACAGTTCAGTCCTCCTTCCCGCCCGGAGTTTTGTAGGAGGTTTCCAGCTTGGTGCCGTGCCGATGAGTGTTACAGGTGAGTCGAGTTTACTTTCTTTCCTTTCTCTTATTTGTTCCGTCCTCACGGGTGGTAAGAAAGCCTGTCGAAAGGGGTAGACTGTATTTTGCTGAGAGTGTTTTTCTCTTTAGCTACTTATTTGTTGCTCCTTTGAGTCTGCTTTGTTATAGTTTACACTGGGATGCAAGTGGGAGTGAAGCAGGCTATATCCAGTGATGTCATCATTCTGACATACCAGTCTCCTAGCTGCAGGAGGAGATTGACAACCCAGAGGTAGAGGACTGAACTGTCGTCACTAAAGGAACTACAATTACCAGGTAAGTGTAATTATCATATCCTTTTTAAGATACGGCGACCAGAATTGCACAAAATATTCAAGGTGCGGTCTCACCATGGAACGATATAGAGGCATTATAATATCTTTTGTTTTATTTTCCATTCCTTTCCTTATCATACCTAGCATTCTATTTGCTCTCTTGGCCGCCGCTGCACACTGGGCCGAGGGTTTTAACATGGTATCCACAATGACGCCTAAATCTTTTTCCTGGGTGGTGGTTCCTCATGTGGAACCTTGCATTGTGGAACCATAGTTTGGGTTGCTCTTCCCTAGGTGCATAACTTTGCACTTGTCCACATTAAATTTCATCTGCCATTTTGATGCCTAGTCTTCCAATTTATCAAGATCCTCTTGCAATTTTCCACAATCCTCTTGGGTTTTAACAACTTTAAATAGTTTTGTGTCATCTGCAAATTTGTTAACCTCACTCGTTATTCCACTTTCCAGGTCATTTATGAATATGTCAAAAAGCAGCGGACCCAGCACAGATCCCTGGGGTACACCACTATTCACCTTTCTCCATTGGGAAAATTGGCCATTTAACCCTACCCTCTGCTTTCTATCTTTTAACCAGTTCCTGATCCACAATAGTACACTGTCTCCTATCCCATGACTCTTTAGTTTTGCCAAAAGTCTCTCATGAGGGACCTTGTCAAAGGCTTTCTGAAAGTCCAGATACACAATATCAACAGACTCACCTTTGTCCACCTGATTATTCACTCCTTCAAAAAAACATAACAGATTAGTAAGACAAGATCTTCCTTGTCTAAAGCCATGTTGGCTGTCTCCCATTAGGTCATGACTGTCTACATGCTGAGTAATTTCATTCTTTATGATGGTTTCTACCATTTTTCCCGGTACTGATGTCAAGCTCACCGGTCTGTAGTTTCCCGGATCACCCCTGGAACCCTTTTTAAAAATTGGTGTTACATTGGCGATCCTCCAATCTTCAGGTATTAGAGATGATTTTAATGATAGTTCACAGATTACTAATAGCAGGTCTGCAATCTCATATTTCAGTTCTTTCAACACCCTTGGATGTATACCATCCGGCCCAGGTGATTTGCTACTCTTCAGCTTATCTAATAGTTGTAATACATCTTCCCGATGTATCGATATTTCCTTCAATTCTTCCGCACCTTTAAATACCACTTCAGTCATGGGTAACATCCCTACATCTTCCTCAGTAAAGACTGAAGCAAAGAATTCATTCAGTCTCTCCGCTGTCGCCTTGTCGCCTCTTAGTGCTCCTTTAACCCCTTTATCATCTAATGGACCAACTGACTCTCTCAAAGGTTTTTTGCTACGAATGTACTTGAAAAGGTCTTTACTTCGCGTTTTTGCTTCTGCAGCAAGCTTCTTCTCAAATTCTCCCTTTGCCTGCCTTGCATTTGACTTGCCAGTGCTTGTGCTGTTTCCAGGTTTCGTCGTTAGGCTCTTTTTTTCTATTTCCTGAAAGATGCTTTTTTGGCAACAACAGCCTCTCTGACCTCACCTTTAAACCATGCTGGCAGTTTTTTGGACTTCCTTCCACTTTTCTTAAAGCGTGGAATACAGCTGGTCTGGGCTTCCAAGATAGTATTTTTCAACAACAGCCAAGCCTGATGTACGTCTTTTAACCTTTGCAACTGCTCCTTTTAGTTTTTTCTTAACTGTTTTCTTCATTTTATCATATAACACTTATTAAAAGAGGGCTGCTACACAGTACCCTGTCTTGTGCTGCTGAGGTAAGCTATATTCTGATTTGATTTAAATTATAGCTCTTAGCTGCTGCTAGGCTCTAACTTCTTATGAAATTTAAACTGCAAGCTCTCTGCTGGGTTCCAAATGTAACCAGAAAGCTCTCTTCTGTGTTTTAAATTTAAACTAAAAGTACTTTGCTGTTGCTAGGCCCTGAGTGACTATTAAATTTAGACTACATGCTCTCTGCTGGGTATGAAATGTAACCAGAAAGTTCTCCTCTGTGTTTTAAATTTAAACTTAAACTGCTGCTACTAGGCCCTGACTGATTTAACAAAAATAGTGGATTCACAGATTAATTAGCTTTAATACAAAGAATTCATTTTAGAAAATTACCAGAAGTATATACTCACAGTTGCAGATCTCTCTCCAGAAGTAACAGTCCCTTTTTCAAGTCCTTCAAGATCTTTAAAGTATACATATTAAGACCCTTAAGTCTGTCCTCGTATGCTTTATAACGAAGACTACTAACCATTTTAGTAGCCTTCTGTACTTTCTCAAACCTGTTTATATCTTTTTGAAGGTGCGGTCTCCAGAATTGCACACAGTACTCCAAATGAGGTTGCACCAAAGACTTATACAGAGGCACTATCACCTCCTTTCTTCTGTTGGCCATTCCTCTCCCTATGCACCCAAGCTTTCTTCTAGCTTTCACCGTGGCCTTTTCTACCTGTTTAGCTACTTTAAAATCATCAGATACAATCACACTTAGGTTCCACTCTTCTTTTGTGGACAGAAGTACATCAACCCCTATACTATATTGCTCCCTTGGGTTGCTGCAGCCCAAATGCATGACTTTTTAACATTAAATCTCAGCTGCCAAGTTCTAGACCATTTTTCAAGCTTAACTAGATCCCTCATGTTATCTACATCTTCCTGGGTGTCTCCTCTATTGCAGATTTTGGTATCATCCTCAAAGAGGCAAACCTTACCCGACAGCCCTTCCGCAATATCACTAACAAAGATGTTAAAAAGAATCAGACCAAGGACAGATCTGTGCACCACTCCTCTGGTAACCTCCTTCTCTTCAGAGTGACCTCCAGATCATTTGAACTATATGCCCCCTCAACCTGGAACTCCCTTCCTGACCACATAAGAAATACCACTGACCTCCTAACCTTCTGCAAGCTCCTCGAGACCCACCTCTTCACCCTTCACTTCGGTCCCACCCCACTAACCCCCCACCCACCCACCTATGGCATAAACAGCAATCTATATTGTCAACGACCAAATACCATGAAGATCATTATGTATATAGTTAAAGTTAACCAAGCATACCCTGTTCCTTTATTTATTGTGCAAAGTTACATGTTCAATGTAAATGTTTGAATTGTTTAAAGTTCCAAGTAAACCTTTTTGACCTTTGTGAAAAGCGGTATATAAATCCAGCCAAATAAATAACTATAAAGCCTTTGAAAACCACCCCACCCTCCCTACTATAACTCTGAGACTTCTCCTAGGCTCAGACCCCCTTACTACTTCATAAGAGGAGCTGGAATTTGTATGCTCATCTACCCAAGTGATTTAAAGCCAGAGTGGAACACAACTGACAGAGCAGCCAGACCAACTGGCCTTTCTTGCATCATCTATTATGTTATATGCTATCCCTGAGTATTGTATTATAATCCCAACAGCTTTGCCATCAAAAAAGAAATAATCAAATGGTATCATAATTGAAGGGAGTGAGTGGCCACCAAGCACACTCTTAGAATCTCCACAAAATGTAATTATCTACCCACAAGACCACTCGTAAATATATATCAGGGGGATATTCAAAGGCGCTTACACAGTTTGCAGACTTGAAAACTGTGTAAATGCTGGTTCCTTATCGGTCCTACAGTTCAGTCCTCCACCACTGGGTAGTGCACCTCCTCCTGCAACATGGAGACTGGACAAGTCAAACTTGTGACATCACCGGGTATATCCTGCTGGTCTTCTCCCATGATCCCCCAGTGTGTCCAGTCTCCATGCAGCATGAGGACGTAGTGAGCCTAGGTGCTGGGCTCACTTGAGAAGCAGTTTAGGAGCAGTTAGTCAGGATTTGATTTACCTTGCATTTCTTTTGCCCTTCTTTAGGTGTAATCCTGTAAATTGTATTCATTTTCATTTAATTTCATTTACTTTTACTTTATTTATTTTCACCTAGTCTGCCTTAGTGTAAAGGGGGGTTCTGTCCCTTTTCAAAGTTCACGCTGCCAGCTAGCCTCTCTGCTTGGGATTCTTCGGTCTCTGTGCCCGGTGATGATCTCTCCCCCAGGACTGTACGGGGGAGAGCTCTGTGGAACACCTGCATTTTGGCATTGTCCATGTGGCAGATTCCCATTGCGGCGGGAGCCTCAGGCCGTTCGAGGTTCTTTAGCCGGTGGGCCGGGGCTCGCAGTGTCTGCTACTTCTGGTGGCGCGAGGCAGCAGCGTGTCTGGACAGCTCTTCACCCCGCAGCTACAGCGGGGTAACTGCTGCATCCCGACGCCACAAGGGAGTCTCTCGAGTCCGCATGGAGGGGCTCTGAGCTCTTGCCGCCTCTGTGGTGTTTGGCGCCAAACGGGCCTGCTTCGGATTGGCGCCATTTTCTCGGCAGGGCTGAGGCCTCGTGGTGGAGAGCGGAGCAGCCCCGCGTTTGAGCAGACGACGCTGTTCCACGCGGCTACACCCAGATAAGGACTTCCTTTTGCTGTTACTTTTAATTTTAATTCTAATTTTAATTTCCTTTTAATTTCATGATAGTTTATAGTTCTTTGACTGCAATGTGATTGGTTTGGGTTTTACTTCTTGGGGGGTGCCTTTACCTTTGTCTGCATTCTGGCAGTTAGCGACGTCTGTCAGCAGCAGGTTTCCGTGCTAGGATTTGGCCATTCAGGGTCATCGGCGGCACAACCACCTACAAATTGAGCCCTTTCTGAAATTGTCATTTACATAAGGATGCTATTTCCATGTTTATATGCTTGGAAATTGTGCAGACAGCCTCTAAATGTCGTTATGCCATCTGCAAATTTGATCGCCATGCTTGCTGATCTCTTTTCCAGATCATTTCAGTGCAGTAGATGTTACCAGATGCCAGTTCCAGTGCAGATCCCGAGACATTCCACTATTTACGGGTCTCCTGTGAGAAAACTGGCCATTTAGTCCTATTGTGTTCCTGTTTTTGATCCATTTCCCATTCTATAATAGCACATCATCTCCTTCCTCAGGAGAAGTTCATAAGGGGCTTTGTCAAGTACCTTCTAAAACATCCAGATACATAACATTTGGCTTACTCACATGTTTATTAACCCTTTGAAAAGACAGCTTGGTGCTGCTTTTCAGAACAAGTTCTATCATTTAACTGGCACTGAACTCAGATTCATTGGTCTGTAGTTTCCAAGATCGCCTTTGAAGCTCTTTAAAACAAACAAACAAAAAAAAAAAACCAATTAGTGTTACATTAGTAACTCTTCAATCTTTAGAGATCATTAATACTAATGTTATGATTGAGTCTGGCTGATATTATGAATGATCACTATTAGACAAAAATTAGCTAGGTTAAGACACTTTGATTTGGTTTTCTGCACTATGTTATCAGAGCGCAGCTTGCCCATTTGGCGGGAACACTGGCCATCTGGGGAAAGGCCCCTGCTGGGGATCGTGAGAAGTGTTGCTGGATGGCACAGTCCGGGGCTTAGTGTTCCAGGGTCCTGGAAGGGTTGATAGCGGCAGTCAGGCCTCCCTGTCTTTGCTATGACGGTCACCTAGGTTCAAGCGTCCTGTGTTTTGGGTGACAGGAGTGGGACACCTGGACATGTGGTGCTGGATGTTGGATAGGCTCATACTTCTTAGGTGCACTCTCCTTGAGTGCGTCTGCATGTCCGTGTTCCGTCTGTGATCTCATGCTCAGGTGATTGTTGCAGCAATGACAGAGATCGCTTGGGATATCGTGAGCGGGGTTGTCATGGTGTTGCATGGGGTTGCCAATGCAAGACGGTGCCATCCTGAGGAGTTTGGGCCTCAGTCATCAGCTTTCCCTTCGGTGGCCCGGCTGTCCAGGAGGCACCCCTCCAGATCCGCCGGTCCAGTTCTATTCTGCCTCTTCTCAATGTGGGCAGGGGGGCTGGCAGATCTGGAAATTCACGTCTACTGCACGTTCTACTGTTTTACCTCTGTCTTGGGGTTCTGAGGTCATATATTCCCAATCATTTGTTTGGTGGGGTGCTGCTGTCTGTTGTGCAAGACAAGGTGGTCAACAGTCGGAGGCCGTCGTCTATTCCCCTTACCCCTGAAGGTGCTCACAATTTAAGTTTTTTGTACCTGCGGAGGTGTATGTTGTTAAAGGCTAGCAGGCGCACCTGTGGGACCAGAATCCTCGGTTCTTCCGACCTTCCGTTGAGGTGCGCGTGTGGGGTTTACTCCCTTGGTCAGCTAGCAACTTGCTTCACCCATTGGGCCTTCCCTTTCCTCAAGGCATCGTTGCGTCCCACTTCTTCGTGGGGGCTCGCCGCAGGGCCTGGAGTTATGCTCAGCCGGTTCCAGCCAGGGCTGAGTCCTTGGGGGGAGGCTCCGATCTTAACGATACAGGGAGTGCTGGGATCCGTTCAACCAGGTTCCTTCGGGCCCAGCGTACGTCGTCTTTTGCTGGCCGGTTTAGGTCTTCGGGTCGTGGCGGTGCTCCGAGAAGACCAGTAGGCTGCACAGTGCTTGTCTTGGAGCAAGCGCGGGATATCTGTAGGTTCATATTCAAAGCCGTCCGGTTACATGTCCCTCCATTGTGGAATGCTGTACTAGTAGGCATACTTCATATGCTGGGCTTACAAGTTGGCTTCCGCGCTGCTCGGCATCAGCCAAGGTGACTGCCGGTTTAGGCTGTGGAGTCAGCCTGGAGGGAGGGGCCTTGCGTTCTCTGGACAATGCCCTGTTCGGTTGTGTGCCTTGTGGCCCTTATGGTTTTGAAAAAATAAAAAAAAAAAAAAAAAAAAGAATAATCAAACAGGAAAGCCTTCCTAATTGTCCCCACTTCTTTTTTATAAGGTTCTGTCCCTTTCTTCCGGGAGCTTGGCCGGAGCGTGGTTAGACTCAGCTACATTTTGGGGATCCTTTATGTACAAGGCGTTTTAGTGTACGCAGCACGCCCAGTGTTCCATCGTCTGACTGGAACGGTACGCGGTACGTCAGCCGTGGTAGGCGTTCACGGACACGGTAGTGGATCGAGCGCTGTAGGTGCTGTCTGAGATCTCCGGGATGGTGGCCTATTTCGATCGGCAGGGTGGAGTCGGTCGGGTGATCAGGGTGGCCCGAGCGAAGGGACAGCGTGCGCGGTTGAAGCCTTGGCGGCCTGCGTTTCGGTGGGGACACTGTGGTGGCGAATGTCCTTAGTGGGGTCCGAGTGTTTGCCGGAGGAGTGAGATCGCATCAGGCGGTGTGCGCGCCGTGTGTGCTCAGATGCGGTCAGCCCGTATTGGACCTCATGGCGACCTGTCAGTCTGCGGCGACGGGTCGATGTTTAGCAGAGGACATATGAGGCTACTGGATAGCGTCGACGCATTGGTACAGGGCCGTGGCCCGGTCCATTCTATGCCTTTCAGAGGTCATAGTGAAAATGGCCGACTGGGTCTGGTTGCTAAGATATGTGCTCTTCATTAGTCAGTGGGGACCATTACCAATGTATTCTGCAACATTTGCGTGAGCTTGCATAATCTTTACTTGCAACCAATCGAAATACCTGTCCAAAACCAGTTGATGCAGTCACTACTTAAATTTGCCTCGCTTGACAGAAAAAAAAAAAAAAAAAGACATATTTATTTTATACCGATAGGTCACTCACAGCATATTTGGCGATTCCTCGTCCTGGTGTTAATCATGCAGATAATTTCTGCTCTAGTTGTGGTGATGTGACTTTTACATCACAAAAATGGCATATGACTGTGGCGGTTCAGAAAGCCTACAATTTATATTTTGGCTGCAGAATAAAAGATCAGGATAAAAGCTAGGCGCCACACATATGCTGCAATACATGTGTAGCAGATCTCAGGCTGTGGATGGATGGGGAAAGACCATCAAAGTCTTTTGCGGTTCCAATGATCTGGAGAGGGCCCATGGATCACGTCGGTGATTGCTACTTCTGCATGGTTCCTCCAATTCCGGAGGGCATATCCAGGTGATGTAAGCGGTTGGCCTACTGGCATTGCGTCGTGGGCATGGCTACCAGAGTCTCCTTTCTTTTGTCACACCATGTAAGACTCCACATCTTCTGAAACAACGCTGGACTCTGGGGCACTTGACACCCTCTTATATGCCCTTGGTGGATCACGCTTGGTTTATTGCAACTCATTGCTTCGCTGCATTCCACATTCTCAATTAAAAAGACTCCAACTGGTCCAGGACATAGCTGTAGAGCTACTTTGTGTTGCAAAGAATAAAGCCCTTAAGAGGTGTGACAAATAGGGTGTTTGACGCTGGTGGTTTTTTCCATTTCCCTCATTTTGCTTCCCACCTCTGTCTGGATGGACCTCGGTTCCGTTCTCCCTCGTGGAATCCGGCTGTGCCTGTTTAGTTGTCGGTTTGGGACTTACGCAAGAACACTTTGCTTGTAACCTGCGTTCCTTGGACCTTAGGTGAGGTTCCGTCGCTTTCTGGGAGGTCTCTTCGCTGCCTGTCCCTCCGTGGAGGCGGGTTCTGCGGGAAAGCAGCGGTTGCTAACACTTGACACCCTGGTGGGGTCGAGAGCCAAGGGGGAGCTCAAGCGGATTTTTCAGGCGGAGCTCCTGTAGCCTTCTCAGTAGGTCTGTTTCTAGGGCTTTCAGTGTGTTTGCGATGGCGAGTTTGTCTTTCTGAAGCACTAGCGCTGCTTGGGGCAGAGTTCTGTGCTGTTTTCACCAGTGAAGAGGATCCAAGTGGGCTCTCGGTCGTGTCTTCCTGGTTGGCTTACCGCCTGTTGACGTGAGGAGCGGGCTGGGGTCGGTGCCTGCTCTGTTCGTTTAGGGGCCGAGCCGACTGGATAGGTCCCTCCCAATGATTACTGCTCTGGTACATCCCAGTGGTGGAGGACTGAACTGTAGGACCAATAAGGAAATGGAAATTACACTTACCTGGTAATTGATGTTCCTTGAGGGAGTACAGTTCAGTCCTCATTCCCGCCCGGGGATGGATGTTTCAGACGCGAGGCGTCAGTTCCGAGTATGCTTTCGGATCCTAGAGTCGGCAACGGGCTCTGATTGGCAGGTAATCGCGAGAGCAACCTTTTCTGCCTATACTCTTCCTTAGTTCTCCTTCCTTCTAGCTCTCTGTCTTCCGCTGTTTGGTGCGCAGGGGGACAGGGGCACGGAGGAGGGTGTTTTCGGCCTTTCTTTTTGGGGCCCTGTGATTTTAAAGTTGAAGTTTGAGCATAGCTTTGTATTTAGTACTTTAACTGGTTGTTTGTTTGCTCCTTTGAGTCTGCTTTGACAGTAGGTCACTGGGGGATCATGGGAGAAGACCAGCAGGATATACCCGGTGATGTCACAAGTTTGACTTGTCCAGTCTCCATGTTGCAGGAGGAGGTGCACTACCCAGTGGTGGAGGACTGAACTATACTCCCTCAAGGAACATCAATTACCAGGTAAGTGTAATTTCCATTTAGCGAGATCTTCAGTGTTAGTGCTACTGTATATTCATGGGTGTGGCTGCTACATGCCGTGATGCTACGCAGTTAGCATCTGGGCATGTTGTAGGCATTCTGGAGTGGAGGGGGCACCTGTTGCTAACCAGGCAGTAGCAATATTGAGCCACTGCCTGTTTACCAACCATGGGTAAAGTCAGGCACAGCGAATGATGGCCTAACTTTACTCAAGGAAGCCAACCAGGTAGTGGCTCAATATTGCTGTTGCCCGGTTAGCTTCCGGGATCTGTGGCTACCCCAGATATTCAGTGCTGGTGAGGAAGAGAGGAAATCCTCTGCAGACAACAAGCAACACTCCAGAGAAACAGAGAATGACCACGACCACACCAATGATGTCTTCACAAGTGCAAAATCTTTATTCAAAACCAACTTGGCCAAGTTTTGGCACAAACGCCTGCGTCAGGGGTCAGTGAGGATGTATCTTGATCGCTTGACAAAAGGTGCAGACAGTATCCAATATAGTCAAACCTGAGGCTTCTGTGGATCCTGCTGTCTCCTCAGTTTTTTGACTGTATAGGATACTGTTTGCATGTTTTGTCAAGCTAATAGTGATCAAGATATATCCCCACTGACCCCTGACACAGGCGTTTGTGCCGAAACTTGGCCAAGTCAGATTTTGAATAAAGATTTTTGCATTTGTGAAGACATTATTGGTGTGGCCAAGACCCATTATTAAGCCAGAGCACTTATCTTTGGGGGCATTTTGCCCTGTTAGAAATCGATCTTGAGCACCTGTTGCAAGCATAAACTTGCCAAAATACCCTGTGGTGGCATTGCTGGCGTCAGACTTTTTAAAATAAAATTATTGCAATAGCAGTGACTGTCTGTCTGCATGTGTGTGGAACTGTGGCCTACATTGCACCAATGCACTGCTGCACGTGTTTATCTTGGGAGACCTGCACAGTACCATTTTTTTGAGAGATGTCTACCAGCTCAATATATTTATTTTTATTTATTTATTGAGAATTTTTTAATATCGCTTTATTCTATAGTCAAAGTGGTTTACATTACAACGAATTTGGGGGTACATAATAATAGTAATTTCCTTATCGTCACTTCAGTCCAGTCCCTTAACTTCTGGGTTGCGCAACCCTTCCAGCAGCTTGGAGGCTGAGCCCATCATCCTTTTGATGATGGTGGGGTATAAATACCCCTGGCACCATCCACTGGCACCAGTAATCTCAGCCTCCAAGCAGCCGGAGGGTTCCTGTAAGCCAGAGTGCTTACGGGGTCTTAGCTAAGGATTTTACTTTATTTATTTATTTAATTTATTTTATGCTATCTTCTTCCTTTAGTTATTTTTCTTTCAGTAGAGTGCCTTAGAGAAGTCTTGTGCCTTTAAGTCTTCTGTGCCCCCCCCCCCCCCCCCCCCCCGCCTCCTTCAACCCTGCTCCCTTGAGGCTCCGGAGGAAGGGGTTTACCCATGCAGCAGGGAGGACTGGAGAGCTCTCCTCCTGCGCACGCAGCGGTCCGTTTCCCGACGCCCTTTTGGCATGGCCGCTACTGCCTCGCGCCGTAGCCCTTTAGGTGGCTGAGCGCTAGAGGCAGCACCGACACCTCCCGCAGTGGCGTTTCCTGCCTCACGCTTCAGCCCCGATGGCGGCTGGACGCTTGAGGCTTCTGCGGAGGGCAAAGCGGGTGTGGAGCAACATCCTCCACCGCCACCCTGTCGGAGAGCCCGTAGCTTTCGGCGGCTTTCAACCACCTCCCGCAGGCCCGGCCTCCACGTGGCTGCGGCCTACCGCGTGGGAACCAGCAGAGAACGGCTGGTTCCCTCGTTTCAAGTGCAACATGCCAGAGCTCCAAACTGCAAGTATCTCAGGATAAAATCTTCTATTCCATCTGTATTTTAATTTAATTGGAGTATAAAGTTTTACGTTTTGGAGACTTTTTGGTGCCATCTTTTTTTCACGGCTGGAGGTGAGGGGAGCGCTGGGAGCCTTTGACCTTGATATAGTCACTAGTTTGGCATCAATTTATTTAATTTAATTTATTTGATTTACATTTTATTACTTTTTAGCACATTTTAAGTTTCTTTATCTCGGGGGTTTCTTTTCAGAGGTTTAAATTTCTTTTGGGGCCTGGGGGTAGCAGAGTTCAAAGAGGTATGACGGGCAAGCTACGGTGTCCTTCTTGCGGCACTCGTAGAGGGACGGCCTCAGAAGCAGGAGTCTGCAGGGGTTGTGCAGCAGAGGCCGCTTCTGTGGAACAGGAAATCCACCTGAGCATGTCTCAAGCCACTCAGGGGTCAGGGGACCTTCCGGTAGGGGGAAGGGATTCCCATTCTCCTCCGCCTTCATCCTCAGATGGTCCAGGCCCTACCCAGTCCTTTCCCTCCCTCACCTCGGGGGCTGAGGGAGACTGGGGTCAATTTTCACCAGAATTTGTTCTTCTATTGCACAAAGCCTACTGCTTGCGCAAGCAGGGATCGGCAGAACCAGTAACAGCGAGGGACAGCATGGACGCTGGGGCAGGGAACTCTAGATCCCTTGAGCTGGGGCCTCCCCCCAAGCGCGCTAGGCTATTGGGCAAGGAACGTTTTGAGTCTCCTCCTCGGGACACCACTGAAGAGGAGCTTTCAGACAAAGAGGGGGTAGATGAAGGGGAGGAGCATGAAGAGAGAGAGATCCCGGAGGAGGAGCAATCCCGCATAGTCAGAGTTTTTAGGCGAGAGGAGCTCCCAGCATTAATAAGTGAGTCTCTCTCTAAAGGTACTTAATATGGCTTCGGAGGCTCCTACAGATGAAGAAGCTCTGGAGGATCCGTTGATCCAAGCCATAAGGAGGTCTCAGAAGGTGTTCCCAGTCCACTAAGTGGTTCGTCAGATGATTCAGGAAGAATGGAATCAGCGGGAATCTACCCTGAGGGGAGTCCGTGCGATGTCCCGTCTATACCCGTTGCCGGAAACGGACAAGGACCTCCTGAAATCGCCTAGGGTGGACGCGGCGGTCTCGGCGGTAACGAAGAAGATGACTATACCGGTCGAGGGTGGCGCGGCTCTGAGAGACAGTCAAGATAGAAGACTGGACACCCTGCTAAAACAAGCCTTTGATGTTAGAGCTCTTGCCTTACAGGCCTCCGTTTCGGGGGCTTGGGTAGCTAGGTCACAACAGCTACAACTGGCTGACAGTCCTTCAGGCGACTCCCAAGGGGTGGCGGCCAAGTTAGAGTCCGGTTCGGCCTTCTTAGCAGATAGCCAGTATGATCTTATTAGGAGTCTGGCGAAGAATATGGCCTCGGTCGTGGCAGCCAGAAGGTACTTGTGGTTACGTAACTGGGCGGCGGATGCTTCTTCAAAGGCGCGCCTGAGTCGACTTCCTTTCAAGGGGAAGCTATTGTTTGGGGAAGACCTGGATAAGTTGGTAAAGGAGCTGGGAGAGTCGAAGGGGGGTAGGCTCCCCGAAGATAGACCAAGGCTGGGCCGTTCTTCGGCGCCAGTGCAGAGTCAGCCAAAGGACTTCCGAAGATTCCGACAGCCCAGACCGAACCCTTTCCCCAGGGGCCGTTTTCCTTCCAGGGGTCAGAGCTTCCGAGGGTTTTGCGGGGCAGGTAGAGGTTTTGGAGCCTCCTCCTCGGGACCTAGAAAATCACAATGAGAAAACGGGGGTCCAGGAGGGAGTGCTGCCGGTGGGAGGTCGCTTAAGGAAGTTTCTTCCCGCCTGGTCCCGAGTCGCATCCGATCAGTGGGTGTTAGAGGTGATCTGAGAGGGTTATGCTCTCGAGTTCACAAAGCAAGTAACCCCAGCATTTATTCTGTCCCCCAGCGGTCCACCAGAAAAGAAGGCGGCAGTGGAAGTCACCCTTTCAAGACTCATAGCACTGGGAGTGGTGTTGCCGGTCCCACAAGACTAAAGAGGGTACGGTCGATACTCCATTTATTTTGTAGTTCCAAAGAAGGAAGGTTCCTTCCGTCCTATTCTGGATCTAAAACAAATCAACCGCTGTCTCAGAGTTCCTCACTTCCGCATGGAAACCCTGAGGTCGGTGATTGCTGCCGTTCAGCAGGGAGAGTTCCTGATATCCCTTGACTTGACGGAAGCATATTTGCACATCCCGGTCAGAGAGTCTCATCAACAGTTCCTAAGATTTGCCGTACCAAGAGGCCATTTCCAGTTCCAGGCCCTCCCTTTCGGGCTAGCGACAGCTCCCAGGACATTCACCAAAGTAATGGTGGTAGTGGCTGCGGCTCTTCGGAAAGAAGGAATCCTAGTCCATCCTTACCTGGACGATTGGCTGATCCGAGCAAAGTCAGAGGAGGAGAGTCATGTGGCGACTGCCAGGGTCGTGGATTTCCTTGAGAAGTTGGGGTGGGTCATCAATCGTGTGAAGAGCAGTTTAATGCCCACTCAGGAGATCGAGTACCTCGGAGCTCGGTTCGACACCAGAAGGGGAAGGGTGTTCCTTTCGAAGCAGAGGTTAATCGACCTGAGAAATCTAGTTTCCCGTTTCCTATTAACAAGATGCCCCTCGGCCTGGCATTACCTTCAACTGCTGGGTACCATGGCAGCGGCAATAGAAGTAGTACCTTGGGCCCGGGCTCATATGCGACCTCTCCAACGCACCCTCTTGCGGCAGTGGTCCCATCAGCATCACCCCTTATCCAGACGGATTCCCTGCCCTCCCCGGATCAGGAGGTCTCTGCGGTGGTGGAGAAGCTCAAGGAACCTGGGCTGCGGGATGCCACTTGAGACTCCTCAGTGGACTCAACTGACGACGGATGCAAGCCTAGCAGGCTGGGGCACTCACTGCGAGGGGCAATTTGCCCAGGGCCGCTGGACTCCCGAGAGAGTCGCAGTGGTCTATCAACAGGCTGGAGTTGAGGGCGGTAACCTTAGCTCTCCGGGCTCTCGAGCTCTTGGTTCGTCACAGGGCAGTACGCGTCCTATCCGACAACGCCACCGCGGTGGCTTACATCAACCGTCAAGGGGGAACAAGCAGCCCGTCTTTGGAGAAGGATGCAGATGTCCTCCTGCAGTGGGCAGAGAGCCATTTGCTGGTGCTATCGGCGCAGCACGTGGCCGGAACAGACAACGTGACTGCCGATTACCTCAGCAGGTTCAGGATAGACCACGGAGAGTGGGAGCTGGCACAGGAAGTGTTCGATCAAGTGGTTGCCCGGTGGGGGAGACAATCATGGATCTCATGGCTCGGTACACGTCTGCAAAGGCGAGCCGGTTTTTCAGTCGCAGAAAGGAAAGGATGTCCGAGGGCTTGGATGCCCTGCCCAAAGATGGCCTTCAGAGGGCCTTCTCTATGTGTTCCCTCCCTGGGCGCTCATAGGGAGGGTTCTGCGGCAAGTGGAAGCCTACCAAGGATTGGTGATTCTCATAGCCCCGGATTGGCCTCGGCGTCCTTGGTACGCAGACCTCGTGAGGTTGACGGCCGACCGGCTGTGGCGGCTTCCCTGCAAGGAGGACCTCTTACGGCAGGGTCGGGTATGCATGCCCCACGTGCATCGGTTCTCGCTTACGGCCTGGCTATTGAAAGGGCGAGGTTCTTGAAGCGGGGGTACTCGGGCTCAGTAATTTCAATGTTGTTGAGCGCTCACAAATGCTCCACCTGCCTTTCTTACGTGAGAGTGTGGCGTATCTTTGAAGCCTGGTGTTCAGAGCGTCGAATCAGGCCCCTCTCAGCATCAGTCCCCGAGGTCCTGGAGTTCCTTCAGGCAGGTTTCGAGAAGGGTCTAGTGCCTAGCTCAGGGGTGGGCAAACCTTTTGACTCGAGGGCCGCAATGGGTTCATATATTGGACCCGGGGGCCGGATCAAGAGTAGATGGACGGTGTGTATGTGCGAATTAATATAAATTAAATTTAAATTTGTAACATTAAATGTTTAGATTAATTTAAGGTAGAAAAGCATAAAAAGTTATTTTACAAAACTTTTATGCAATGTATTTCTTTCATAAAATAGTACCTTCAATTTTAGTGGGAACAGTGTTGTTGGTCTCCCTTTTTTGTTAAGGCATCAAAGTCAGGAGATAGCTGCTTTGTTGCAATTCGCAGAATAGATCTGAGGTGTTGGTCAGTTAACTGGGATCTGTGACGGGATTTATTGATGTTCATGACACTGAAGTCTGCTCACACACGTAGGTCGAGCCAAACAAGGCCAGAATCTTCTGTGCCATCCCCCGGAGGTTTAAGAACATAAGATATGCCATACTGGGTCAGACTGTTTCCAACAGTGGCCAATCTAGGTCATATGTACCTAGCAGTTTCCCCAAGAGACACAAGTTCCACAATGCTTGTACTGGGTCAAGCATTGATATCTTCGGTCACTTCTTAATAATGGAAAACAGTCATCTTTAAGTGAGGCATAGAACTCTTTTAGTGGAAGAGAGTGGAAGTTCTCCTTTTAAGATTGCTTCAGATTGAAGATCGATTAGTTCCAATTGCACTTCTTGTGGTGCTGTTTCTGGGTCTTGTGACAAGGGACAGGCCACCAGCTGAAGTGACTTTTCAATTTTTTCCAAATCTGAAAACCGACGGCAGAATTCTTCATGCAGGTCATTCAGTGATTTGCTATATTTATTCACATTTTGGATGGCCTTTTCCTGTGTGGCTAGTGTGGGAAAATGAGAGAAGTTTAACGATTCTAACATCATAAAGAGCAGATTACTAACTCGGGGGATCTAACTTGAGCCATACGCACTTATCTAGTAGCAAAGTCCCGAGCCTTTTTCTCTAAGTAAATGGCAGCTTTGCTGTCTGCCCTAGAGCTTTGTACTTCTGGAAATTTAGGAGTTAAATGGTCTGGATCTGGCAGATCATCAAAGGTCTTGTATTTGCTATACAAAAGATACATGGTTGTAGAGTGCATTCAGATGCTGGATTAAGATAAAGAAAAACCGAGCAAGAAATACTGCAGGTGGTTTGGAGAGAGAAAGCTGTTCCCCCTTTTCTAATTGGAGCGGGAACTATATTCAAACTTCTCACAGTAACTAAATAGTGTTTGCCTTTTCTGGCCGCCTTCAGCACCCCCACGTCCAGGAGATATATAGCAATATTCACATATCTATCACATAGGGAACTTCTCTAGCTGCAGAAACCTCAAGGGAGCTACATTCACTGGGCTTTCTTTTACTGTGAGATGCTTTACGGAATTCGGTGTTAGCTGCATTTGGCTGCAGAATCACAGGCCAATGTTTAGGAAATAAATCGTTTTTTTGGGAGGGTTGGGGGCATCAAATACAAATGTTATAATTTTAAACTCACTCAAAAATGCGTGCGTACACGTCTGAACCGAAAGAGCCAATTAGCACAACATCAAGTCTTTAAAAATAGAAGAAGCTTTGACGATTGATGCTCTTGCTCCCAATTTTCAAACCTGTGCTAATTTAACCACTCTTAAAAATGCCAGATTCCAAGGACTTTATGCCACCTTCCGTTTGCCTCAGTACATCGCTCCTGAAGAATTTACAGATCTTCGTACGTACATCTAAAGAAGTATTGAGAGGAACAAGAGGAGAAGCCCACACATTTAGGAGGGGAATTTAAACAAGACGGCTTTCCTGAAAGAGGAGACCTGGGGAAGAGGGGCAAAGGAGCACTTACCACTAGGGGGATCGAGCAGATGAGAACGACGGCCGAGGTGGCGATGAGCAGGATGACCATCTGGATCTCGGCTCCAGCCATGCGGCGGAAGGAGCGGCAGTGGTGCAGTTCAGCCAGGCGTGCGTCGGTACCCAGCGAGGTGCGGCGCACGAACTGGCGGTGCATGCGGAGCAGCGCGGTGCACACCAGCACGTTGCAGAGCACGGTGGCCAGGATGAGGAAGGAGCTGAAGCCGGCGTACATGTAGGAGTAGGCAGCATGCGCAGACACATTGGTGCGCCAGTCGATGAAGCACCAGGTCTGCGGGTGCTGCAGCCCAGGCCCATACTAGGCAGCACGCAGAAGAGCTAGCGCTCCGCGGGCCGGATTAAAAGGTCCGCCGGGCCGTAGTTTGCCCATTCCTGGCCTAGCTCCTTGCGGGTCCAGCTGGCAGCTATCTCTTGCTATAGGGGGAAGGTCAGAGGCAAATGTCTAGGGGTACATTCAGATGTGGGCAGGTTTTTGAGAGCGGTTAGACGGTTATGTCCCCAGCAAAGATCCGTTATCCCCCCTTGGGACCTCAACCTAGTCTTGAATGCCCTATCTGGAGAGCCCTTCGAACCGCTGAGGAAGTCCTCCCTGAAGGACTTGACCCTAAAGATGGTATTTTTAGTAGCGATTTGCTCGGCCAGATGCGTTTCAGAGCTTCAAGCCTTGTCGTCCCGTCCTCCCTTTCTCTCTTTCTTTAGGGATAAGGTGGTCTTGCGTACAGTTCCTTCTTTCTTACCTAAGGTCATCTCTCCTTTTCATGTAAACCAGTCGGTATCTCTGCCCTCCTTCGCGGTAAGGGATCAAACGGGGGACGGAGAGAAGCTTAGACTTCTGGATGTGCGCAGAGTGCTGAAGAGGCTGTTAGTGTAGCTGGGTTTAAAAAAGGTTTGGATAAGTTCCTGGAGGAAAGGTCCATAAACCATTATTAAGAAGTGACCGAAGATATCAATGCTTGATCCAGTACAAGCATTGTGGAACTTGTGTCTCTTGGGGAAACTGCTAGGTACATATGACCTAGATTGGCCACTGTTGGAAACAGAATACTGGGCTTGATGGACTTTGGTCTGACCCAGTATGGCATATCTTATGTTCTTATGTACCTCGCCCGCACGGCACCTTTCCGGAAGTCCGAAGGCTTATTCGTTCAATTTGGAGGGCCGCATAAGGGGGAGGCAGCGACCATGGCTTCCATTTCTAGGTGGATCAGGGAGGCAATTGCCTCAGCTTATATCCTCAGAGGGAAGCAGGTTCCAGGAGTTCTTAGCGCGCATTCAACTAGAGCGCAAGCAACGTCCTGGGCGGAAAATAGTTTGGTGCCGCCACTGGACATTTGCAGAGCGGCTACCTGGTCGTCCCTCCACACCTTCATCAAGCATTATAGGCTAGATGTCCAAGGGGCGTCGGATGCCAGGTTTGGCAGCGCAGTGCTTCAGTCCGGGATAACGAACCCCTCCCAGATTTAAACTGCTCTGTTACATCCCAGAAGTTAAGGTACTGGACTGAAGTGACGATAAGGAAGAAGTAATTAGTCCTTACTTGCTAATTAGTGTTCCTGAAGGAACTTCAGTCCAGTCCCTGATCCCGCCCGAGTTCGATAGTTTCAGGTGGCGGACCGAAGACAGGTTACGGAACAAATTTGTGGGGTCTCTTGCTTAGGACCCGGAGCAAGTGGCAGTCTGCGAAAAGAGGTTCAGCTGGAAAGGGGGGAAGACCTTCGCGGCCTCAGGTAATCCACCTCCTCCTTTCCCTTTTTTCCTTTACCTCCTGGAGTAAAAAAAAAAAAAGTTTACTAGTTTAGGAGGTGTGTTAGTTATTGCAGGTTGTCAAATGGTTATAAGTTCTTTGTTATCTATCTTTTAAGTCTGCTTTTGCAATAGATTATTGGTGCCAGTGGGTGGTGCCAGGGGTATTTATACCCCACCATCATCAAAAGGATGATGGGTTCAACCTCCAAGCTGCTGGAAGGGTTGCGCAACCCAGAAGTTAAGGGACTGGACTGAAGTTCCTTCAGGAACACTAATTAGCAGGTAAGGACTAATTACTTCATCAAACTTGGAGAATTCATAGCATATAGGGTTGAACGTTGAAGTTAAAATGGAGGGATCAGGTTGAGTGGATATAGTTTTTTTTCTGAAGGCTGTCCGGTCCTTTGTGACATGTAATTTGTTTGGGATTGAGTTCCATAAGGAACATAAAACATAAATGCTCTGTATTAATGTTGTTGTTAAATGCTGTGGAGTCGGAGTCGACTCATGGTGACCCTCTGGATAGCTATCCTAAATTGTGTTTGGTCTTGAATCAGGCGGCTTATTGTTGACAGACTGGTACCCGTAGCTGTTGTTATTGTATCGATCCATCTCATTGCTGGCCTTCTTCTTTTGCATTTACCTTCTATCTTGCCAAGCATGATGTCTTTCTCTAATGATCTCTCTCTTCGCATGATGTGTCCAAAGTATGAAAGTCGAAGTCTTGTCATCTGAGCTTCTAAAGAAAGCTTAGGTTTGATCTTCTCTAGTACCGACTGGTTTGTTCTTCGTGCAGTCCATGGTATACACAGTATTTGCCGCCAGCACCATAATTCAAAGGCATCAATTTTCTTCCTGTCTATCTTTTTCACTGTCCAGCTTTCACATTCATATGATGTTATTGAAAATACCATGGCTTGAACAAGTCGAATCTTTGTATGGAGAGAGACATCTCTGCTCTTGAGAATCTTATCTCGGTCTTTCATAGCCATTCTGCCAAGAGAAATGCGTCGTCTGATTTCTTGACTGCTTGTTGCTTCTTTATTGATAGTTGATCCAAGTAGGTTAAAGTTGTTCACAATTTCAATTTCTTCTCCTTCAACGATGAACCTGTTGATTATGCCAGTTGTCATGATCTTTGTCTTGTTTACATTAAGGTTCAGGCCCATTTTGAGACTGTTCTTTGATTGTGAGAAGCAAATGTTTCAGATCATCTTCACTTTCAGCCAGTAATGTGGTATCATCAGCATAGCGAAGGTTGTTGATGAGTCTTCCACCAATCTTCATATCTCTGTTGTCTTCATACAATCCTGCTTCTCTGATGATTTGTTCTGCATATAAATTAAACAGGTAGGGGGAACGTATGCAGCCTTGTCTTACACCTTTGCTTATTTTAAACCATTCTGTTTCTCCTTGTTCCGTTCGAACTGTTGCTTCTTGATGTACAGATTGTGCAAGAGTATGATCAGGTGTTCTGGTATACCCATGCTTCTTAATGTGGTCCAGAGTTTCTCATGGTTTACACAGACAAAAGCTTTGCTATAGTCAATAAAGCACAAATAGATATCCTTTTGGTATTCTTTAGTCTTTTCAAGGATCCATCTCACATCTGCAGTGATGTCTCTCGTTCCTCGCCCTTTCCTGTACCCTGCTTGCACTTCAGGTAGTTCTTGTTCCAGGTATGGTTGTAGTCTCTTTTGAATAATCTTCAGTAGAATCTTGCTGGCATGTGGGATCAGAGCGATTGTGCAATAATTTCCACAGTCAGTTGGATCACCTTTCTTTAGTATCGGTATAAACACAGATCTTTTCCAGTCAGTTGGCCATGATGTTGTCTTCCATATTTCTTGGCAGAGCCTTGTAAGTACGGTAACAGCTGCATCAGATTGTTGTAATACTTCTATGGGAATGCTATCAATGCCTGGTGCTTTGTTCTTTGATAAGGCTTTCAATGCTGCTTCAACTTCTTCTTTCATCACCAATGGTTCTCAATCATAAGGTACAGGTTGAAACATCTGTTGGTCTATTTGATCTTTCTTTCTTTCTTTCTTTATTTAGCTGTATTTATATCCCGCTTTTCACCGGGATATAAAAACTCTGTATATTCTTTCCACCTTTTCTTGATCTTCTCAGCATCATTCAACACAGAACCTTGAGCATCTTGTAACATTCCAATTTGAGGCTGGAACTTTTCTTTAATTCTCGTAGCTTTAGGAAAGCCAATCTTGTTCTTCCTCTAATAGTTTCTGCTTCTATTTCCTTGCATGCGTCGTCGTAGTACTTTTCCTTGTCCTGTCTTGCTGCACATTGGAAATCTCTGAGTTCTGTTATTGTCTTTCTTTCTCCTCTGGCTTTAGCTTCTCTGCGTTTCTGGGCAATTTTCAGAGTTTCTTCCGTCATCCATTTTGGCCGTTTTTGCTTTTTCACCTTTTGTAGAGACTTCTCGCTTTCTTCCAACACAACCTTCTTGATGTCATTCATAGCTCTCGGCATCACTGATGCACACAAGCCCTCACAGCACGACAAGCTGCAAACCAAGTCTTAATAATGGGCCTGAAATGTCGAGTAAAGTGATGTGATAGCAATTGTTTGCTATGTTGGATCAGAAAAACGTCTGTGCTTAGCAATTACTTTATGATTTACATATTGTTGTACTGGTTCTCTAGAACATTTTTGTGCGCATGAAGTGATGGACGTTCATTGGGTCATGTTCAGCACTGTGTGAGGTTTTTTTCTGATTTGTCCCTGCAAATTGTGTGTTTTTTTTTTTTTTTTTAGCAGTCTATTGATTTTTTTACATATGTTTTGTTTTCACATGGACACTGTATTATTTACTTATGGTCTTGGGGTCGATAATTACATCTTGTGTAGATTCAATGGGACCTATTTGCAGATAGTCCGTGTTAACTGTTAGCCTTGCTTAGTAAACATACCCCCAAGAGTTCAAATCCCACTAGAGGACAGCAACCTTGGGCCGGAAGGACTGGGGTTTCTAGTCCCACAGGTGCTCCTTGTGGTCTTGGGCAAGCCACTTAACTATTTTACAGAGAACATGGGCTATGGAGGGTTATCTCCAAGTTATAATGCCCTGTTCAATGTAATTTCAGTTTGTTCAATGTAAACCGCACTGATGCAGAATAGCGCGGTATATAAGAGAATGTATGTAAATAAATAAATAAGAGTGTAATGAAGGTTTAAAATATTCAAAATCTCATGATCACTCACTTCCTTCAATTATGATACCCCCTGATCATTTTACTTTTTAATGGCACAGCTGTTGGGATTTAATATGTTATAATATATTAAATATTGGTTGGTTCTACTATATTATCACTAATATATTTTGAGTAGAAATGTTTTCCCTAATCTCTAGTTTTTGATCCATGAGTAGTACACACAAATCTTTTAGATTCCATAACGTAGAGTTTACCTATAGGTGAGAAACTCTTCAACTTCATTTTCCTTATACATTGCAATATTCTTAGCTTGTTTTTTGTTTATATTGTTTGAAGCAGGTGATTCTAATAGCTTTTATAAACTGTCTTGAATGATCATCAAGAAGACAGTTTCTATATCGTTCTGCTAGACCAGTCCAGACAAGGTGGATTGTGTTCCCCTACCAATAAATTGGTGGAGACAAAAAAAACGATGAAATGCCCAAGTTTCAATAACACCACTCCCATACCTCTATCTGCCTCAGACACCAGAGGTATCTTCAGTATTTTTTTGTTCCTTATCGTCCCTCCAGTCTAGTCCTGAACCTCTGGGTTGTGCTCCTCCTGCAGCAGCTTGGAGACTGAGAAACGTCATCCTTTTGTGATGACACTGGTATATCCTCACAGGATCCGCCTCCTCACTCCAGTTACCTCAGTTTCCAAGCAGCTGGAGGATTAGTGAAACTGGAGGTCCGGGTTTCACTAGAGGAACAATTAAGGAGAGATAGGACTTTAGTTTGGTTTTGAAAAACAAAGAGAAAAGTTTAGGAAAAGGGTAAAGGAAAAGAAAAAATTTGTTTTTTGGGGTGTTTGTATGCCTTTAAGGCTGCTCTGAGGCCTTCCCCCCCCCCCCCCATCCGCTATATTTTTAGGCAAGGTACATAGCAGAAGCAGCCCTCTGATCGAGCAGGGCTCCGGCTCCCGAACCTACTTGAAAGGTTGAGGAACCGGAACTCTTGTCAGTCAGCGCACACAGAAGATTTGCCTGTTAGCGCTGTGAAGCCGTCCAGGAGGTGTTTGGCCAGGGAAAGCTCTGCCTCTCTCTCTCTCTCTCTCTCTCTCTCTCTTACTCTGCCGTGCTCCCGGTGCTGCGGTCGAAGCAGATCGGTTGAGCGCTGAGACGGGAACATCCCAAACCTTGCAGAGGCAGTTGCAGCAGACAAGGTAAAGGGGGGTCGGATCGCATCAGAGAGCCTGTGGGAAAGATTTGAGTGTGTTGAGCTCAGTGGGTCTAACCACATGTCGGCAACGCGGGAAACGCCGGTACTACCTCGGGGCCTACAGAGGCTCATATTTTCGGCGGGAAGCTTCGTTTTTGAATTTACATTTCATTTCCAGACTCGGGGCACTTAGGTAGAGCCTACACATTATTTAAAAACAAACAAAAACTTTTCTGACTGAGTTTGTTTCCATTGATAGGCTTCTTGTGTTCAGTACTTCCTCAGGGCTGACAGACAGTGTATTCGCTCAAGCGGGATGCCTTCTAGACCGCAGTGCTTAGTCTGCGCAACTAGAAGGGGAGTGGTGTTGGAAACAGGTGTCTGTAAGGGCTGCGTTCAAGAGGCAACTGCTATGGAGTGCATCTTGGAAGGGGAAGCTGAGGTTCATGGAACCCCAATAGGTCTGCAGGACCCAGTTTCCCTGGATTTACCACTTAGGGAGCCCATAGCGGGGACTTCTTCCGCTCCAGATCTCCCCTCTTCACAGGCGTCCTTACCGGGAGTATTGGCGGCAATTTTTTTCCAGGAGTTTGTTGTGCTTCTAGCAGCAAGTTCCACAGATAGGGAACGGGGGGAAAAGAGACCTGGAACTCCTCTGAGTGCAGGGGCAACGGAAAACCTGGCAAAGAGAGCCTGGATGGAGAAGGAGCAGAAGGAACAGTCGGTCTCAGAGGGGCTTCACTCTGATGAGGGGGATCCCGACTTGGATTAGGATGACAAGTCGGAGGAAGGAGAGATCACAGACAGAGGACCAAGCTAGGGTGGTCCGCGTGTTCCGGAGAGACAAGTTACCGGCAATCATTTCAGAGACACTCAAGGCGCTTAATATGCCGTCGCCTGGACCAGCGGAGGATGCTACTTTAGAAGATCCATTACTACAGGTTTTTCGGAAGACCCAGAGAGCTTTTCCGGTGCACAGAGTGGTTTGGGAGATGATTCAGGAAGAGTGGGATATGCCTGAGGCAAGTCTCAAAGGGTCCAGAGTTATGGGCCATCTTTACCCGTTGGTGGACCAGGATCGCGAATTGTTCAAGTCTCCCAGGGTAGATGCAGCCGTCTCAGCGGTTACGAAAAAGACTACTATTCCAGTAGAAGGAAGTGCGGCGCTCAAAGATACCCAGGACAGGAAACTGGATACCTTGTTAAAGCAGGTCTTTGACGTCAATGCTCTGTCCATTCAGGCAGCTATTTGTGGAGCGTAGGTGGTGAGAGCCTGCCTTCGCTGGTCACAACGAGTTCAAGGCGAACAAGGAGAGGACACAACCGGGGAAGCGTCCAGACTGGAGTTCGGAATGGCTTATCTAGCCGATATCCATTATGACCTTATTCGAGGGTTATTGAAAAGCATGGTATCGGTGGTAGCGACTCGACCGTTACCTTTGGCTGCACAATTGGGCAGCGGATGGATCTTCCAAGTTCAGGCTAAGTAAGCTTCCTTTCAGAGGAAAGCTACTGTTTGGGGAAGATTTGGACAAGCTGGTAAAGGATATGGGGGAGTCTAAAGGTGGAAGACTTCCCAAAGACAAACAAAAACAGGGACGGTTGACTCCCACATCCAAGGGTCAGCAGAGGGAGTTTCGTCGGTTCCGTTTCCCTAGGTTCAATCAGGCTCAAAGAGGACGGTTTCCCAATAGAAATCAGGGGTTTTGGGGAGCGGGAAGAGGTTTTGGTGCCTTTTCCTCCTCAGCAAATCTTTGAAAGTCGCAATGAAGTTAGGGGAACCCAAGTGGATCTGGTTTCGAAGGAGGTCGGCTATGGGATTTTTACCCTGTCTGGGTCCAAATTACGTCAGACTGGTGGGTACTGGAAGTCATTCGAGAAGGTTATGCTTTGGAGTTTCAGCGGCCTGTGAAGGATTCGTTCGTGCAGTCTCCATGCAAGGCACCGGCCAAGTGCGCTGCGGTGATGGAGACGGTACAGAGGCTACTCGACCTCAAAGCAGTGGTACAGGTGCCTCCAGACCAATGCGGCTTCGGTTGGTACTCCATATACTTCGTGGTCCCGAAAAAGGGAGGTACTTTTCGGCCAATTTTAGATCTCAAGGGAGTAAATCATTGCCTTTGCGTGTCTCATTTTCGTATGGAAACCCTAAGGTCGGTGATCATCACAGTAAGAAAAGGGGAGTTTCTTACTTCCCTGGACCCGTCGGAAGCATACCTACACATTCCTATATGGCAGGAACATCAGAAATTTCTCAGATTTGCAGTTCCTCTGGGTCATTTTCAATTCCGAGCCTTGCCGTTTGGGCTAGCTACAGCACCACGAACGTTCACCAAGGTGATGATTATAGTAGCGGCAGTGTTGCGAAAGGAGAGCATTCTCGTGCACCCTTATCTCGATGATTGGTTAATCCGAGCGAAGTCCAGAACCAAGAGCGAGTCGGCTACAAACAGAGTGGTAACATTCTTACAGAGTCTCGGTTGGGTGGTCAATATGGCAAAGAGCAAGTTGATTCCGACACAACGTCTAGAATACTTGGGAGCTCGGTTCAGTACAAATGCTGGAAGAATCTTTCTGCCGCAACATCGAGCAAACAGGTTGCGGAGGCTAGTTCGGCAATTTCTGAGCAGAACATCTACAGCGTGGCATTATTTGCAGTTGCTCGGGACCATGGCGGGCACTCTAGAGCTTGTCCCATGGGCGAGAGCTCACATGAGACCATTGCAGAGAGCATTGCTCAGACGATGGTCACATCAGAACGATTCTCTGTCGCAAAAACTGCTTTGTCAGACGGAGATGCGGCAAGCTCTTCAATGGTGGTTGCTTCCGGGGTGCCTGGAGAAGGGGATGCCTTTGGAGGCGCCTTGTTGGTTACCTCCAACAACTGACGCCAGCCTCTTGGGCTGGAGGGGCTCATTTTCAAGGAAGGTTCGCCCAGGGTCAGTGGACCGATTGTGAAAAGAGCTGGTCAATCAACAGGTTGGAATTGAGAGTGGTGATGCTGGCTTTGCAAGCCTTTCAAGTTTATCTTCACGACTGTGCCATTCGGGTGTTTTCCGACAACGCAACCGCGGTGGCCTATATCAATCGGCAGGGCGGCACAGACAGTGTTCAGATGGAAGCCAAGGACAAACAATTGTTCGAGTGGGCCGAAGTAAATCTACTGGCTTTGTCGGCAGCGCATGTAGCAGGAGTGGACAATGTGGAGACCGACTTCTTGAGTCCAGTGAAGGTGGACTCGGGGGAGTGGGTCCTCCATCAGGACGTGTTCAAGATGCTGGTGCGTCGTTGGGGAATGCCAGTAATGGATCTCATGGCAACGTTCCAGTCGGCAAAGGTCGATCACTTTTTCAGCAGAAGAAGAGAAAGGATGTCGGAAGGCCTGGATGCTCTCATAAAGGTCTGGCCGGAAGAGCAACTCCTGTACGTCTTTCCACCTTGGGTGTTAATCGGAAAGGTGGTACAGCGCATCAAGCGTCACAGAGGTCAAGTGACGATAACGCCGGATTAGCCAAGGCGGCCTTGGTATGCCGATTTGATGAGGCTCTTGGTAGAGAAGCCATGTTGCCTCCCTCATCGGACAGATCTGTTGTCTCAGGGTCCACTGTACTTGCCTCACGTGGATCGTTTCTCGCTTACAGCTTGGCTATTGAGAAGGCTAGGCTGAGGACAAGGCTACGCCGCATTGGTGATTAGCACTTTGTTGAAGGCAAGGAAGAGATCTACCTCTTTAGCATATGTTCGCATCTGGCGGGTCTTTGAAGCATGGTGTGTTGACAACCGGCTTGAGGCATTGAGAGCGTCAATTCCGCAGGTGCTGGCTTTTTTATAAGATGGTGTGGAAAAGGGCTTATCGGCCGTGTCCTTGCGGGTGCAAATAGCTGCATTGTCTTTTTATAGAGGAAAGAGAGGAGGAGAAGCACTAGGGGGTCACCCAGATGTCAAGCGGTTTTTAAGAGCAGTGTCTCTTTTGAGGCCGCCATGTAGACATAAGAACATAAGATATGCCATGCTGGGTCAGACCAAGGTCCATCAAGCCCAGTATCCTGTTTCCAACAGTGGCCAATCTAGGTCATGCGTACCTAGCAGTTTCCCCAAAAGACACAGGTTCCACAATGCTTGTACTGGGTCAAGCATTGATATCCTGGGTCCCTTCTTAATAATGGTTTATGGACCTTTCCTCCAGGAACTTGTCCAAGCCTTTTTTAAACCCAGCTACACTAACAGCCTTTACTACATCCTCCGGTAACAAATTCCAGAGTTTGATTACACGTTGAGTGAAGAAATATTTTCCTTTATTAGTTTTAAATAGTTTACCATGTAGCTTCATTGCATGTCCCCTAGTCTTTCTATATTCTGATAACGTAAACAATCAATCTACGTTTACCCGTTCTACTTCGTTCATTAATTTATAGACTTCTATCATATCTCCCCTCAGCCGTCTCTTTTGCAGGTTAAAGAGCCCTAACATTTTTAGCCTTTCTTCATAGGAGTATCCTTCCATCCCCTTTACCATTTTGGTGGCTCTTCTCTGAACCTTTTCTAATAATGCTATATCCTTTTTAAGATACGGCGACCAGAATTGCACACAATATTCAAGGTGCGGTCTCACCATGGAACGATATAGAGGCATTATAATATCTTTTGTTTTATTTTCCATTCCTTTCCTTATGATACCTAGCATTCTATTTTCTCTCTTGGCTGCCGCTGCACACTGGGCCGAGGGTTGTAACATGCTATCCACAATGACGCCTAAATCTTTTTCCTGGGTGGTGGTTCCTAATGTGGAACCTTGCATCGTGTAACCATAGTTTGGGTTCTTCGTCCCTAGGTGCATAACTTTGCACCTGTCCACATTACATTTCATCTGCCATTTTGATGCCCAGTCTTCCAATTTATCAAGATCCTCATGCAATTTTCCACAATCCTCTTGGGTTTTAACAACTTTAAATAGTTTTGTGTCATCTGCAAATTTGATAACCTCACTCGTTATTCCACTTTCCAGGTCATTTATGAATATGTCAAAAAGCAGCGGACCCAGCACAGATCCCTGGGGTACACCACTATTCACTTTTCTCCATTGGGAAAATTGGCCATTTAGCCCAATCCTCTTCTTTCTATCTTTTAACCAGTTCTTGATCCACAGTAGTACACTGCCTCCTATCCCATGGCTCTTTAGTTTTGCCAAAAGTCTCTGAGGGACCTTGTCAAAGGCTTTCTGAAAGTCCAGATACACTATATCAACCGACTCACCTTTGTCCACCTGTTTATTCACACTTTCAAAAAAACATAATAGATTAGTAAGACAAGATCTTCCTTGTCTAAAACCATGTTGGCTGTCTCCCATTAGGCCATGACTATCTACATGCTGAGTAATTTTATTCTTTATGATGGTTTCTACCATTTTTCCCGGTACTAACGTGACTCTCACCGGTCTGTAGTTTCCCGGATCACCCCTGGAACCCTTTTTAAAAATTGGCGTTACATTGGCGATCCTCTAATCTTCAGGTATTACAGATGATTTTAATGAAAATTCACAGATTACTAATAGCAGGTCTGCAATCTCATATTTCAGTTCTTTCAACACCCTTGGATGTATACCATCCGGCCCAGGTGATTTGCTACTCTTCAGTTTGTCTAATAGTTGTAATACATCTTCCTGATGTATCAATATTTCCTTCAATTCTTCTGCACCTTTAAATACCACTTCAGTCATGGGTAACATCCCTACATCTTCCTCAGTAAAGACCGAAGCAAAGAATTCATTCAGTCTCTCCGCTATCTCCTTGTCGCCTCTTAGTGCCCCTTTAACTCCTTTATCATCTAATGGACCAACTGACTCTCTCACAGGTTTTTTGCTACGAATGTACTTGAAACAATCTTTATTTTGCGTTTTTGCTTCCGCCAAAGTGGAATCTACCATTCGTGGAATCTAGACAGGTAGTGCCATAGTGCAATCTACCATTCGTACTGGAAGCATTGGGGCGAGAGCCGTTTGTGCCTTTGTCAAGAGCGTCTTTAAAGGATCTCACACTCAAGGTAGTTTTCCTGGTGGCTTTCTGCTCGGCTAGGAGAATCTCTGAGTTACAGGCTTTGTCTTGTAAGAAGCCCTTTTTGTCTTTTTATGATACGAAGGTGGTTTTGAGGCTGGTGCCGTCTTTTTTGCCCAAAGTGGTTTCGGCATTTCACATGAATCAGGTGGTTTCACTACCGGTGTTCACTGAGACTGCGGAGGGTTCCTCCACTGGAAAGCTACATCTCTTGGATGTTCATTGAGCTTTAAAGAAGTATATCAGGAGGATGGCGTATTTCCGCAGGTCAGATAGACTGTTTGTTCTGTTTGGAGGGCTGAGAAAGGGAGAAGCAGCATCAAAAGCTTGCATTGCCAGGTGATTAAAGAAGCCATAGCGTCTGCATATGTGTTGAAGGGTAAGGTGTACCGCAAGGTCTAAGAGCTCATTCGACTAGAGCGCAAGCGGCGTCTTGGGCTGATTTCAAGTTAGTACCTGCTGTAGAAATTTGTAAAACTATATACAAAAAATCCTCAAGGAGCCAATGTAACCAAAGCAAACATCCAAAACCCCAAACAAGGCAGACAACAATAAGAAACAAAAAACAAAAACAAAACGTGAGACAGAAAAAACCAGGTAGGATGAATATAATAGAGGAAAAAAGACCTCAGTAACCCTCCAGGTATATAATGGAGGAAACGAGTCTAACATAAGGGAACAATTCCCATAAATAATGAAAAGACTCTTTTTACATCAAAGGTCAACAAAAAAACCTCTATCATGTAACTAACGAGTATAGTTTGAACATAGCACAGTGAAAAAATCATTCAGCGTATTGAAAATCCCCGGAGACCAGCCAGAAAGATCCAAAGAAATCCAAAACTTATCTGATAGGGCGTCTTTTTGATTTTGGGGTTACACTGATGCCGCGATCTGGCATGGCTTATTGTTCCACATACATAGCATTTACAGTCAGCGTTCTTCTTTCAAATCACAGTTCCACACTTGTTGAAGCTCCCTGAAGAAGCTGCAAGGCGAAACATCTGGTGTCGGAGCTCGTGTCGGGGCTCATCTGATATCTTCTCTCCACACCCTGACTTCAGATAAGTTTTGGATTTCTTTGGATCTCTCTGGCTGGTCTGCGGGGAGATGGCTGAGGGGAGATATGATATAAGTCTATAAATTAATGAACGGAGTGGAACGGGTAAATGTAGATCGATTGTTTACCTTATCAGACTATAGAAAGACTAGGGGACAATGAATGAAGCTACAGGGTAAACTATTGAAGACTAATAAAAGAAAAACAATTTTCACTCAACGTGTAATCAAACTCTGGAATTTGTTACCGGAGGATGTAGTAAAGGCTGTTAGTGTAGCTGGGTTTAAAAAAGGTTTGGACAAGTTCCTGGAGGAAAGGTCCATAAACCATTATTAAGAAGGGACCCAGGATATCAATGCTTGAACCAATACAAGCATTGTGGAACCTGTGTCCCTTGGGGAAACTGCTAGGTACATATGACCTAGATTGGCCACTGTTGGAAACAGAATACTGGGCTTGATGGACCTTGGTCTGACCCAGTATGGCATATCTTATGTTCTTATGTGGATTCCTTGTTAAAGAACCAGTTCGCTGCAGCGTCTGCTGTTGTTCAATTGGCGGTATGTGCCAATCTGGCATCTCGAGCCATGCTCCAGTGGATTGAGTCTCTTCCGCCAGATGATGATACCCCTTTTTTGGAGTTGGCTATGACCTTCCTTTCTGATGCCATATATAACCTATTCTGCCTAGCAGCAAGGGACAGTGCCCTGTCGACAGTGATGCAGTGTTCGATTTGGCTCCGACACTGGGCAGCAGACACCTTTTCCAAAGCCTGGTTGTGCCGACTGGCTTTTAAAGGGAAGCTTCTGTTTGGGGCCGATTTGGATGATCTGGGAGAGACAAAATCTTACTGCCTTCCTAAAGACAGGTCCAAGGAAGCCTGTGAAGCGGGCAGGAGTCCCCCTTTCCATCAGCCTCCACCCACGCCTTGCGGGTGTGCTGGTTGGATCCTCGGGGGTCTCGGGAAGTCCGTTGCTACAGGCCTGGAAAGCCTTTCTTTCCCTCTACGTCTGGATTCCAGACGTCCTTGGTGCTTTTGATGAGCTTGTGAGCCCAGGGATTTGGCCCCCCCTCCAGAAGGGGTTCCTTCAAGACTGTGCAATGAAGGTTTGAGGGTCCATTGCCTGGTACCTCCAGTGGGAAGCAGGCTTTGTTTTTTCTTTCCAGAATGGGCCCGAGTCATCAAGGATCGCTGGGTGCTAGACACCATTCAGTACGGCTATGTTCTGGAATGCAGACAGCCGATCCCAGATGCTTTCATCATCTCCCCTTGTGGGCCTGAGAACAAAAGGGCTGCTGTGTGGATCACATTGGACAAGTTGCTTCTCTTGCAGGCCGTAGTGCCCATTCCCCCAGATGATCGAGACAAGGCAGGTATTCCATATATTTTGTGGTGCCGAAAAAAAAGACTGATTACTTCAGCTCATTCTGGACCTCAAGGGTGTCAACGAACACTTGCATGTCCTGCGTTTCCAGATGGAAACTTTGCAATCTGTGATTCAAGCTATGTTCTGAAGGGAGTTCCTAGCTTTTTTGGATTAGGTCGAGGTGTATCCCAGTCTGGGAGGATCAGCAAACATATATCTGTGTTTTGCTGTGCTTGGCTTTCACTTTGTTCGCCGCCCTCCCATTTGGCTTCTCCACTGCCACAAGGACTTTCTCCAAGGTCATGGTTGTGGTGGCTGTAGCTCTTTGGTGCCAAGGGATTTGTGTGCACCCATATCTGGACAACTGGCTCATCTAAGCCCATTCTCTTTCAAACGCATCTCGGGTAGCACCCCGATTGGTGTCCTTTTTTGGAAGGCCTCAGTTGGGTGATCAATCAGGGAAAGAGCCTGTTGATGCCTTTCCAGTCCCTGGAGGCCTTGGGATAATGTTTCAATACCCAGGTGTTCTGTCATCTGAACAGGTCTACTGGGCAATCGACTTTTCCGGCTCGAAATGGTTCTTGGATTATTGGCATTGGGTATGGTCTTACTCTCCTGATGCTGCTTCGGCAAAACTCCCAGCGTAGGAAATAAGACGACATTATAGCCCATGTTCTGAGCTAAATATTGCCCACAATGTCATTGTTTCATGCATAAAATGTATTATTTATTAAAACGCCATTTGGAGCTTTTTTGACCAGTGATGGTGTCAACTGAGTAGCATCTGTGAGCCGATTGCTGACCTGTGCATACTCTGGCTGCGTTCTATTGAGCCGTTGCGTCAGTTGCTTGAATTGTACTGAGGTCTTTTTTTCTCTAATGGATATTGTGAATGAATGATCTGTTTTGTTGCCATATATTGTTATTTATTCACCAGATGCTTTAGAGGTTTGTTTTTTTTTGTAAGGGTTGCATCAGTACTTGGGTGGGCAGAATCTTTCTGCCAGAAGAAAGTCACCAGGTTGTTGGATTGCTTGGCGCTGTTCATTTCACAGTAGGCTCTGAGTTCAGGATTATTTATTTATTTATTTTATTTAGCAGTATTTTTATACCACCATATTTACAAGTCATGGCAGTTTATCTGGAGCAATAAACCAGACATTTTACATTGAACATTTGTTATGATGAATTCACTTAATTTAACTCTTAACTATTTACATCAAACTTAACTGACTTGTGGCATGGCTATATACAAAGAATAATGTTGGTGCTATGGAGGTTTCAGGTAAGGATGTGATGGATGGTGAGGTAGTTCAGAGTCTGTGCCAAAGTCTCCCAAGAAAAGGGTGGATTTTAACTTACGCCAGAATTCAGTGAGGTTTGTGACGGCCCATATTTCTGGAGTGAGGGCATTCTAGATGAGTGGGGCATAGAATGAGAAGGCTCTCTTGGTAGTCGTGTTAGGTTGGGTAAAAGGAGGTTGTTATTGGTGGAATGTGTTGATCTCTTGTGGAGTGGTTGTTGAAGAAAGGGACAGAGGATGTTTGCAGAGAGTTGGTGAATGATCTTGAATATGGTTAGAGCTACTTTGTACTTGATCCTTGCTTGGATGGGAAGCCAGGGTAGGGCTTTCAGAGTGGGAGTGATGTGCTCTCATGGGCCCGTCCAGTAGTTATTCTGGCTGTAGAGGTTTGGGCAAACTGTAAGGGTAATAACTGGCTTTAGGGAGACCCTGGTAAATTATGTTTGCAGAATCCAGGATGGCAGTGTTGAGGGCTTGGTATACATTCCTGAAGTTGTTGGAGTCCAGAAGTGGGCGGAGGTGTTGTAAGAGTTCTCATTTTGAAGTATGCTGTCTTGGTAACTTGTTTAATGTGATGTTGGAAGTTGAGGTGATAATCCAGTGTGATGTCTATGTATTTTAGGAATTATTTGACCTGTAGGGTGTGGTTGGCCAGCTTGATGGTAGATGGTAGGGTGAAGGTCGGATGTTTTGAAGAAGACTTCTGTTTTGCTGGGGTTGATATGCATGTTGTGGTTGTTGAGCCATTGCATGGATTCTTCTAGGCAATTGTTGATTGTGGGTAGTCTGAGCTGGTGGTGGAGATTGGGGCATATATCATGATGTTATCTGTGTACAGATGATAGTAGGTTTTATGAGCGTGCATAAGGGTTAGATAAAAATGTGAAATAGCAGTGAAGATGAGGCTGAGCCTTGAGGTAAACCTTGTAACAGCCGGAAGGGTTTGGAAGTGTCAGATCTGATTCTTAATGGTGATCGGTTGGAGAGGTATGATATGAACCACTGCAGAGCTGTATCTCTGATTCCGATTGAGTGGAGACGGGAGCCTAGTTGGGCATGGGAGACTGAGTCAAAGGCTGCTGAGATGTCATGAAATATGTACTTTCTGTGTACCTTTAAGTTGTCAAGGAGGGAGGTCAGGGTTTCAGTGCTGTGATGTGGTTTGAAGCCATGTTGGTGTTCGTCGAGTGGCTTGTGAGTGTCTATGAAATCCTGTAGCTGAAGCTGCACTGCCTTTCCTATGATTTTGGCCAGGGACGGGATGCTTGTTATAGGTCTGTCTGAGGATGGAGCTGAGGGGTCCACTTAGTGATTCTTAAGCAGGGGTCTGATTGAGGCTTGCTTGAGGTGAGTTTATGGTTTATTTAAAACTTTGTAAACCGCCTAGAAGCGTTTGTTATAGGCGGTATATTATCAATAATTAAAAGCTGCAAAAGAAAAGGAAAGGAACGCTATTTAAAAATCAAAGTAGGACAGTAAGAGTAAAAGCATAAGGAGAAAGAAGTAACTTGTGCATCATCGGGGAGGAGGGGAAAGGGGCGAGGAGGGAGGAGGAAGGTCGAATGCTAGACAGAAGAGGTGGGTTTTTAATTTGGCCTTGAAGGACTTAAATGAGAGTTCTAGTTGGAGGGAAGCGAGTTCCAGAGTCTTGGGCCCAGGAAAAAGAAGGCAGGGGAGCGAGTGGATTCCAGGTGTGCTTGTGAGGGGGAGGGGAGAGACATCCGGTTAACATGTATAGACCTGAGTGAATGGTGAGACGTATGCAGATGAACCTGATCAGCAAGGTAAAGGGGAGTGCCTGTGTGAATTGATCTGTGAACAAAGATGAGAAAGTTTTATACTGAATACGAAAGGAAACGGGGAGCCATTGTAAACGAAGGAGGAGGGGAGTGACGTGATCAAAACGGGAAGCGTGAGTCAAGATACTTGCAGCAGTATTTTGGACGCGTTGGAGAAGGGCGAGCTGGGACTGGGGAAGACCTGCCAAGGAGACATTACAATAGTGGAGACGAGAGATGACAAGAGAGAGAAGCAAGGTAGTCGGAGAGGAG
This sequence comes from Ichthyophis bannanicus, assembly GCA_033557465.1. Lineage (NCBI taxonomy): Eukaryota > Metazoa > Chordata > Amphibia > Gymnophiona > Ichthyophiidae > Ichthyophis > Ichthyophis bannanicus. The sequence continues at coordinate 261,018,313 of CM066044.1, forward strand.
GGGGAAAGGAAAGGACGAACAGCACGTAGTTGTTTTAAAGAGAAAAAGGAACGCTGAACAACCAAAGAAATGTGCTCCTTAAAAGAGAGAGAAGAATCAAGGATGACACCCAAATACCGAAGAGAAGAGACAAGCAGAATGAGCTGGGAAGACAGTAATGGGGCAGAGACGGGGGAGGGGCTCCCAAAAGTAAACCAGATAGCAGAAGTTGATATGTAAGAAATTAGATGAAAACCAAGAAGCTACGGTGGAGAGACAAGTGTTCAGGGGAGTGATATCAGGGGTGTGAGAATCTGTGATGGAGGAGGAATATAGAGTTGGTACATGGCCGAGCATCAGAGATGCATTGACTAAGTGCAGAATACTTGGGGCAAGGTCATGTTTAGCCATCTTGATCCAGGTGATGTAGCATGGGTCAAATGATGAGATGGTACAGTTAAGCTTTGTTATGATGTTGATGATTTCTCTGATTGATAGCTGCGTGAAAGCTGACCAGGTTTTGTTGGCTGGGGGATTAGTGGGATAAGTGAAAGACAGGTGGTGCAATAGGTTGGTTGATTGGTTGTCTGGTTTAAAGGAATGTGCTTCAGCTCCTCGGATTGATGGCAGCAGCAATCAAGATGGTGCTGTGGGCGTGTGCTCTTATGTGGCCGATCCAACGATCCTTGCTGACTTGGTGGTCTCTGAGTTCTCAGGAGTTTGAGCTCAGGCTCCCATTCCCGGTAATGATGAAGGCCAGCCTCAGTTTTTGGCAACAGCCCAGTCATTTGAAGAAAGGCGTGCCCACTAGACTCTTGGATCCTTCTGTCAGATGCCAGTCTCTCAGACTGACGAGCCCATTGCAAAGACCGAGCAGCCCAGGGCCATTGCAGCTGCAGGGAGGCAGTGTGGTCCATCAGCTGCTTAGAAGTGAGGGCCATCAGGTTGGCTCTTCTCTGTTTCTGGCCCCTGGTTGCGGGCTTGGCGGTTTGCATGTTGTCAAACAGTGCAATGGCTGTGGCTTATGTCAATTGGCAAGGCGAAACAAGGAGTGCTGGGTCGGCCCTGGAGATGGCTCTCCTGTATGCCGCTGTCTCGGGGCCTATTGCGTCAGGGAACAATTGTCCTAGAAGACTCGGCTCCTTTCTCGCTTACGGCTTGGCTCTTGAAAGGAGATGGCTAGCGCGTAAGGGCTACTCTTAGGCAGTGGTTTCCAATCTGCTTTGAGTCCAGAAGAAGTCAACCAACCTGGCATACATACAGGTTTGATGCCTTTTTGAGCGATAGTGCAATGCATGGCAGCTGGTCCCTGCGGCGGCCAATGTGCTATTCCTGCTGGCCTTTCTGCAGGAAGGTCTGGAAAAGGGCCTTTCTCTTAGCTCCCTGAAAGTTCAGGTGGCAGCTTTGGCCTGTTTCAGAGGTCCTGTGGCTGGTAAGTAACTACTTTGGTAAGTCATACCTGGATGTTTCTCACTTTCTTCAGGGGGTTCAGCATCTGCGTCTTCCGTTCTGATCTGTGATACCTTTTGTGGGATCTGAGTGTGATGCTCAAGGCCCGATGTCAGAGCCCTTTGAGCTGTTGAAGCATGATACTTTGAAGTATTTGACACTTAAGATTCATATTTTTGTTTTCTGGTCTGCACAAGGGTGATGCTTCGGCTAAGTCTACTTTGGGGTGCTGGATTATTTTTTTATTTAGCAAGGTTTATGTACTGCATTTCGCCTAGTCAAAGCGGTTTACATGGAGCAGTAGAACATCATTCGGTTTATATAGAACACTATTAACTTTATACAGTGAACATTGGGTAAGAAATCGGAACAGTTAATTGTATACAAAGGGTAGAGTCCCTTTGTTTTATGTATTGCTTGACACATCTTCAGTAAGGAATAGTGAAAGAGGGAGGAGAGTGATTATGTTGTAGTATCACAGTGTTCTGGAAACAGATGGGCTTTTAATTGTTTTCGGAAAGTGAGGATGTCGGAGGTGTTCCAGATGGACAGGTCATACAGTTGGAAGGCTTGTTTGCAGGCTTGTTGGTTATATTTGGTTTGTGCGTGGGGTATGGTGAGTATGTTATGGGTGAATGTTCGTTTGGATCTGTTTGATTGTTGGGTATGTAGCATAGTGTGGAGATGTGTGATGGATTATGAGTGGATAGTTTTGTGGGTTAGGAGAATGGTCTTGTATTTAATCTTGCTTGTTATTGGAAGCCAGAGGAGTTTTTTGAGGATGGGTTTGATATGGTCGTATTTCAATGTTGTTTGCAGAATACGTGCTCTTGTATGTTGAATTATGGATAGTGGGAGTAGGGTGGTTTGTGGAAGACCTTGGTAGATAGCGTTACAGTAATCAAGGTGGAAGATAATTATTGCTTGGAGTGCTGAGTGGATGACTGGAGGATCGATGAGTGGTTGGAGATGTTGTAAGGTTTTGGCTTTGAAGTAAACTGTTTTGGTGGTTTGGTTTATTTGTTTTTTAAAGGTGAGGTGTTGATCGAGGATGATGCCAAGGTATTTTACTTCTGGTTGAACTTGTATTTGAGTGTTGTTTAGTTTTAGGGTGGTTGGAGGAGAAAATGAGTTGTCCTTTGTTATGAATAGGGCTTTGGTTTTCTTGTAATTTATAGTGAGATTGTTCTCACTCAGCCATTTGGAGACATTGGAAAAGCAGTTTTGGTGGTTGGTGTAGGAGGGTTGTTTTGTGTTGATTGGACCATAGAGCATGATGTTGTCAGCATAGATATGAAAGTTGAGGTTGTGGGATTTGATGATTTGAGCACAGAGGTTGAAGGTAGATGTTGAAGAGGCGAGGGGAAAGGATGGAGCCTTGAGGTACTCCTTGTTTTTGCTAGTAGGGGGTGGAGGTGTTTATTCCAATCTTTATCTGTTGTTTTCTGTTGGTTAGGTATGAGTTGAACCACTGGAGAACTGTTCCTTAGATACTGGTTGACTGAAGGCGTTGAAGGAGGATGTAGTGGTTGACGCTGTCAAAAGCAGCCAAGATTTTGAGGAAGATCAATAGGAAACCTTGAGTGGTGTTTTATATGCCTTTTATTAGAGTGTTGATGAGGGAGTCAATCACGGGCAGAATGCATGTTGGGGGTCGAGGAGAGTGTTCTTGTTGATGTGATCCTGAAGTTGTTGCTGAACTGCCTTTTCAATGATTTTTGCGATGAAAAAGAGTCTGGCAGGCGATAGGTCTGTAGGAGGCTGGGTCTGATGGATCAAGATTGGGTTTCTTCAGGGTAGGGCATATGGAGGAGAGTTTAAAGGGCTGTGGCATATGAACATGTAGCAGGGATGATTGTACTCTTGTGGTAAGTATGTTGCTGAGCTCCACTTTGATCCAACTGACTGGGCAGGGATCGATTGGGGAGGTGGTTGTATCGAGAGTTGAGATGATGGATTCAGTGTTCTGTTTGCTGATGGTATCGAAGGATGACCATGGACAGTGGTGAGGATTGGGTTTGTGTGGGGTTGGAGTTGCTTGTTGTGAGTTGCCAGCTGTTGGGGGGTGAGTGAAGGGGTCTCATTGGTGGTACTAGAAGTCTTGGTCAGCTGTTTTGATGACGTCGAAGAGTTCTCTTGGACGGTTGATTGATTTGTTAAGGGTTTTTTTGTGGTAATCACGCTTGGTATTATTTTGCTGCACGGTAGTTGTTTAGGAGTTTTAAGTAATTGGTTTTGTCCTCATGGTTGGTTGTTTTTGCCCCATCTTTGTTCAGTTTTTGAAAGTTGGATTTTGAGTTTGCGGAGGGCAGAAGGTCCTGTGTTGTTTCTTGGCCTTGAGGGGAGGGGTGAATGTTGTAGATGCTGCGTTTTTGATTTAATTCCAGTTGTCGGTGAGATCGGTGATGATGTTTGAGAGGATTTCCAGTTGAAGGAGAACTGTCTAAAAGGAAATGGTCCTTGTTGAATTGCTTGAAGCATCTTGTTGGTGGGTAGTGTATGAGATTGTGTTTTTGGTGGGAATGAAAAATCTGATTAGTTGGTGGTCAGACCAGGGTACCAGTTGTGTCTGTATTGAGTGTGGGGAACCTGTGTGGTTGTTGACAAAGACTAGGTTTAGAGTGTTGCCTTTTTGCATACTTCGATGTTTGTATGATCTGTTTGAGGTCCATGGCTGACATAATTTCCATGAATATGCTGGTGTCTTTTGAAGCTTGCTGGGAGGTTGAAGTCTCCTAGTATGATAAGGTCTTTGATTGGCATTTGAGAGTACTTTTCCCAGGAGGTTGGATAGGTTGGTGGTGGAGACTTTGTTGTTCTGTATTTTAGGAGGACGGTTAATTGTTTATTCGTTATTGTGAGGGTGTCTGTTTCATCTGAGCTTTCGGCTGAGAGGTATTGGAAGTGGAGTTGGGATTTGGCTATGATCATTACTCCCCCCTTCTCTTCGTTGAGTGGGCAGTGAAAGAGTGTGTATCCATCTGGAATGAGCTGATTTAGGAGTATATTGTCTGTGTCAGTGATACATGTTTCAGTTATGCTTAGTATATTGAGATGTTTGTTGGTGAGAAGATCCTTGATTATGGGGATTTTGTTTTTTATGGAGCATGTGTTCATGAACGCACATTTAAGTGTGCCTGCAAGGATTTTATGTGTTTGTGTGGGTGTGGTGTAGGTGTTATTAATGTGGATGCGTAGGTGATAAGGATATTTATGCTTTGTGTAATCTTAGTTGGTAGTTGTAGAGACTATGGGCCCAATTCTGGGATGCAAGCCCCGCAAACCATCTGGGCCCGATTTCCCCCTCCAGCTCTCACTGTACGTCTTGAGCAGCAGGACGGGGAGAGCCAGCGGGGGGGCAGAAGGGGGTGAGATCTGATCAGAGCAGGGGCGGGCCAGACTGGCAAGACACATAGGGGTGATTCAGGTCATGATCCTGTATGTCCTGCTGGGTCAAAGAGGACGTGCTGCTTATTCTACCTTTGAGGTGGAATAAGTAGTACCGACCTGGTTATCGGGCCCAGGGATCCCCCTCTGGGGATGGGGCCAGGTGCAGGAGGGGGAGGTCCCTGTTGCCCACTCAAGGCCTTGGCAGGCCAGCCATGGATAGGGCGGTGGGGAGGCCTAAGTCGGGGGTGCCTGTGGGGAGGATGTCCCTGCAGGCAGCAGGGGCACGCTGGGCACCGTAGTAACGTTTTTGTTTCCACGATCTAGAATCGGGTCCTAACTAGCCTGGACATCTCCCTCTCTGAATTGGGCTCCACATGTCAGAAGGAGAGGTGTGTATTGTGTATTGGAGGAGTAAGCTGTTATGAGGAGTGTTAGGAGGGTATAGAGTTTAAGGTATATATTCTGCATCTTTGTCTGATGTCTAGGGGAAAGAGATTTAGATGTAGTCCTGTATGTTCGAGTCTGTTGTTTATAATTGGGTGGTTCTGGCAGAGAGGAGGCGCTTACCTCCTTTCTCTCTGCTTCTGCTGGAGTCGCCTGAAGCAGGTTTCAGGCAGTTTGGATGGTGAATAGTGGATTAAGGAGGCCATTGCATTGGCATACCTTTTGTAGAACCGGCAGGTTCTGGAGGGTTTGCATGCCCATTCTACCTGAGCACAAATGCCCTCATGGGCGGAACTGAGCTTGGTAACCCCTGTAGATATTTGTTGGGCAGCAACACGTGCATCACTTTCCACTTTTGTCGAGCATTACTGCTTGGATGCCTACAGTCAGGCAGACATGGCCTTTGGCTGTAAGATTTTGTGAGCTGCTGTGTCTTCTTCCTGCCCAGTGGAGGCATAGCTTTGGTACATCCCATTTGTCTGGACTGGTCTAGTAGGACGATATGAAAGGTGACATTTTACTTACCAAATAATGCCTTTTCATTGACTCCTGGCTAGACCAGTCCAAGACCCACCCCTGGAACTGTATTGGCTTTGTTCTTCTGTGGTGGTACCCTGTGGTCCGCTATGATTTATATACTTGGCTCTCTAGATCCATCATCTACTGACAGCCTTTTCTTTAGGCTTTCCTGTAAATTATTCTCTACTGTTTCGTTACTCATCGTTGCCCACATTGAGGTTATGTGAGGCCTGCTATGTTCTTCCATAATATCAAAGGTTCCCAACGTCGGTCCTTGGGGAACCCCAGGCCAGTCAGGTTTTCAGAGTACCCACAATGAATATGCATGAGAGAGATCTGCATGCAATTGTATGCAGAACTATCTCATGCATATTCATTGTGGGTACTCTGAAAACCTGACTGGCCTGGGGTTCTCCGAGGACCGACGTTGGGAACCTCTGTTCCATATGCTTGGGGACAGATACAGAAGAGACCTGTGGTGGCTGAGGCAGATGCATGGGGGTGATATTGAATCCTGGGCATTTCATTGGTTCTTTTTCTCTCAGTCTGCTGGTAGGGGAACACAACCCTCTTGTCTGAATTGGTCTAGCAGGACTCGAGGAAAGGACATTATCTGGTAAGGAAAATGTCTCCTTTATATGCTGTTTTAAATAAACGTTCTTTATCCATCCATAGTATCAGGACACCGGATCCTGAACCCTTCTCGCCTTCCACTGCACAGAGAAACACTTGCCACCATCATGGACAGTCACCTTACTGCCAGAGGATAGCTATGTTATTCTGGAGCAGCAAAAAATGACAGAGACTGGTGGCACCTTATGGACTAATCATTTTGAAGACGGTAGTCCACTTTCAGTTGCACTTTACTTATACTAGCACATGCACTCTTTTTAGTACTTTTCAAGCATAGTCGCAGTCATTCTTTTCCCCTTCCTCACTTTTCCCCTTCTTTTAGCTCAACTCCAATCACTTAGAATTTTACTGTGCAAATCAGAGAAAAGTCCTTGAAACTTATCATCCTCCTATAATCCTCCCTATGAATTCTACCCTATCTAAAATAATTCCCTGTATTTCATAGGTGGGTTATACTGTTATATGTTGCAATGCATTTATGTTTTTAAGAATCCCCAACCTACCCCCGTTTTGAACATAATACAAGAGGACAGATAAGAAAAATGGTCTAAATAAAACAGCACGATGCCTATGCACATGCTCTGATGCTTTCTCTTCTGTCTCCCAAATTAGGAGATGCCTGTCTGAGTATCACTCTGTTCCTGTATATGTGTATGAGCTTTCTCTGTCCTTTTCTTATAACTCTTATGAAGTAAACTCTTTAGTGAAAATGTATTGTAACTTTATGACATTATGCTAATTAATTGTATTTCCTTTTCGTATCCTCCAGTCCAGTCCCTACACGGATGGGTAGTCATGCCTGTCCAGCAGCTTGGAGACTGAGCATGTCAGAATTCTGACCTCTGTCCTTTGGCTAGCCGGAAGCTCCTCTCAGCCCCCCCAGTATTCAGTCTCCAAGCAGCTGGAGAGGCGTGTCTTCCCTTTGGGGGACACTGGTTTGTCTGAGCTTTAAGCTTTTGTTTTCCCTACTTTTCTTCTCTTGCCTTGGCAGCACCAGTGTTAGAAGGAACAGAGAAGCCCTGAAGTGGGACCCTTCCTCGTGCAGCCTTTCATCTTAGGCAATAGACTTTGTTTTTTTCTTACCGGCGAAGAGAGCGGCCTCCGGGAGGAGCGCGGGAACACAAGACCCAGTGCCCGCTGGGAGAGCAATAGTGTTTCCGATCCCCCTCGCTGTTTTGGGAGCCATCTCTGACAAAGCTGTTTGAAGGCTGAGCGGAGCACTGAAATATGAGATTGCAGACCTGCTATTAGTAATCTGTGAACTTTCATTACAATCATCTGTAATACCTGAAGATTGGAAGATCGCCAATATAACGCCAATTTTTAAAAAGGGTTCCAGGGGTGATCCGGGAAATTACAGACCAGTGAGCCTGACATCAGTACCGGGGAAAATGGTAGAAACCATCATAAAGAACAAAATTACACAGCATGTAGATAGTCATGGCCTAATGGGAGACAGCCAACATGGCTTTAGACAAGGAAGATCTTGTCTTACTAATCTGATATGTTTTTTTGAAGGTGTGAGTAAACAGGTAGACAAAGGTGAGTCGGTTGATATAGTGTATCTGGACTTTCAGAAAGCCTTTGACAAGGTCCCTCATCAGAGACTTTTGGCAAAACTAAAAAGTCATGGGATAGGAGGCAGTGTACTATTGTGGATCGGGAACTGGTTAAAAGATAGAAAGCAGAGGGTAGGGCTAAATGGCCAATTTTCCCAATGGAAAAAGGTGAATAGTGGAGTACCCCAGGGATCTGTACTGGGTCCGCTACTTTTTCATACTTATTCATAAATGACCTGGAAAGTGGAATAACGAATGAGGTTATCAAATTTGCAGACACAAAACTGTTTAAAGTTGTTAAAACCCAAGAGGACTGTGGAAAACTGCAGGAGGATCTGGATAAATTGGAAGACTGGGCATCCAAATGGCAGATGAAATTTAATGTGGACAAGTGCAACGTTATGCACCTAGGAAAGAACAATCCACACTATGGTTACACGATGCAAGGTTCCACATTGGGAACCACCACCCAGGAAAAAGATTTAGGAGTCATCTTGGATAACATGTTAAAACCCTCCACCCAGTGTGCGGTGGTGGCCAAGAAAGCAAATAGAATGCTAGATATCATAAGGAAAGGAATGGAAAATAAAACAAAGGATATTATAATGCCTCTGTATCGTTCTATGGTACGACCGCACCTTGAATATTGTGTGCAAGTCTGGTCGCCGTATCTTAAAAAGGATATAGCGTTATTAGAAAAGGTACAGAGAAGAGCCACCAAAATGGTAAAGGGGATGGAAGGCTACTCCTATGAAGAGAGGCTACAAAGGTTAGGGCTCTTCAACCTGGAAAAGAGACGGCTGAGGGGAGATATGATAGAGGTCTATAAATTAATGAATGGAGTGGAACGGGTAAACTTAGATCAATTGTTTATGCTATCAGAATATAGAAAGACTAGGGGACATGCAATGAAGCTACAGGGTAAGCTATTTAAGACAAATAAGAGAAAATATTTTTTCACTCAACGTGTAATCAAACTCTGGAATTTGTTACCGGAGGATGTAGTAAGAGCTGTTAGTGTAGCTGGGTTTAAAAAAGGTTTGGAGAAGTTCCTGGAGGAAAGGTCCATAAACCATTATTAAAAAGGGACCCAGGATATCAATGCTTGACCCAATACAAGCATTGTGGAACCTTTGTCTTTTGGGGATACTGCTAGGTACGTATGACCTAGATTGGCCACTGTTGGAAACAGGATACTAGGCTTGATGGACCTTGGTCTGACCCAGTAAGGCATATCTTATGTTCTTATGTACTCGCTCGCTCGCTCGCTCGCTTTGGTTAGTTTTCTGGGAAAAGGAAAATCAGCTTTTTTCATTGCGTCCCCTTGCCTGCCCTTTTTGGGCAGGAAGGCTTGAAGGAGGCCATGTTCTTTTTTTCCCTTCCTCCCTTGCCTCGGAGGCAAATTTATCCAGGGTCCTTCATAGGAGGGATTTGAATTGCTCCCCTACTCCTGAGTTGTTTTTTTGTTCCTGGTAAGCGGTATTCCCAAAAAGAAAAAAAATGTAATTAGTATTAAGATGCCTGCCAGACCATAGAAACATAGGCCATGTGGTCTTTTTCTGTCATCATATTTCTATCTAGTCTATCCTTCCATATCAACAACTACAGCAGTCCCCTTTTTAACTTTAGAGATCCTCTGTGTTTGTCCCATGCTTTTTTGAATTCAGTTACTGTCCTCATCTCTACCACCTCACTGGGAGACTATTCCACAGATCCACTACTCTTTCCGTAAAGAAATATTTCCGCATATCACTCCTGAATCTATCTCCCTTCACCCTCATCCCATGTCCCCTCGTAGCAGAACTTGCTTTCAATTGAAAGAGGCTCTCTCCCTGAACATTTATGCCACGGAGGTGTTTAAACATCTCAATCATATCACCTCTATCCCGCCTTTCCTCTAAGTGTACATATTAAGATCCTTCAGTCTGTCCTCATATGCTTTATAATGTAGACCACTAATCATTTTAGTAGCCACCCTCTGCACCGACTCCATCCTGTTCACATCCTTTTGAAGGTGCGGTCTCCAGAATTGCACACTATACTCCAAATGAGGTCGCACCAAAGACTTATACAGAGGCGTTATCACCTCCTTTTTTCTGCTAGCCATTCCTCTCCGTATGCACCCAAGCATCCTTTTAGCTTTTGCTGTCGCCTTTTCTACCTGTTTAGCTACTTTAAGATCATCAGACACAACCACGCCTACTTCTTTGGCTTGTGGGATCCAGGAGAGGAACCATGTCAGAAGAGGGCTTCTGTAGAGGCTGTGAGACGGAAGCTTGATCTCTGGAGGACGACCTGCAAGACAGGGCAGGGACCTCAGGAGTCTGGAGATCCCCAGCCAGGTACGGGGGGGGGGGGGGAGGGGGCTTGGGAAACCCCCTCCAACTTACTGGGCTTCCTACGGGGGATAGGGAATCCCAAGCTCCTTGGGCTTCTACCTCCAAGGACGTCCCAACAGAAGATTTTACAGGGGTTTTCTCCCCCTGATTTTGTCATCCTCCTGCACAAAGCATATTGCATTAGGTAGAAGGACTCGGGGGCCTTGACGGTAGGTGGGATCTGTAAAAGGTCCTCATCGGAAGTGGAGCAGTCTGCCAATGATAAAGTAGGACCCCTGCCAAAGCCAAGCACAGGTCAGAGGCCTGGGATGACTCGGTTTCGATGCTGTCGGAGACATTAGAGACACAAGACAAAGAGGAAGCCCCACAAGGGGATTAGCTGGACGACGACGAGATCTCACACGAGGAGGAAGCCCGCATTGTGAGTGTGTTTCGTAGAGAGGAGCTGCCTGCTCTGATCGCACATTAGTTGAAGACCCTCAATATGACTCTAGGGTCGCAGGCGGAGGAGGAACCTCTGGAGGATCCTTTTGTTTCTGGCAGTTAGAAAACCACACACAGTGTTCCCCGTGCATCGGGTCATCAAACAGATGATCCTAGATGAATGGGAGATTCCGGAGGCTGGGCTGAGAGGGGCACGTACCATGTTGCGCCTCTACCTAATTCTCGAGCAAGAAAAGGATTTCTTTTGTTCCCCCCAAGTTGGATGCAGCAATTTCAGCAGTAACCAAGAAGACCACCATCCCAGTGGAAGGCGGCTCGACCCTCAAGGATGTCCAGGACAGGAAACTGGAGACCTTGCTGAAACAGGCCTTCGATATTAATGCAGCTTCCCTGCAGGCTTCAATGTGTGGTGCGGTTGTGGCTCGGCCTGTCTATGCTGGGCATAAGGCTTTCAGGAGGAAGCAGAAGGCGATGACGGACAGCCGGTACTAGTCCAAGGTCAAGCCACCAAGCTGGAGTCCAGGGCGGCCTGTTTGGTGGCTGCCTTTTACAACCCGATCAGGTGCCAAGCCCGCAGCATGGCTGCAGTGGTCTCAGCACGTACATACTTGTGGCTTCAGAATTGGTCAGCAGACGGGTCCTTTAAATCACGCTTGAGCAGACTGCTGTTCAGCAGGACGTTCCTGTTCGGTGAGGCGCTTGAGAAGTTGGTTAAGGACTTGCGAGAGTCCAAGGGCAATAGGCTGCTGGAGGACAAGCAGAAGCCAGGATGTTTACCGGTGCAGGGACGAGAGCATTCCTGGACTTCTGCCATTTCAGACTTACTAAATTTGCTTCCCACCAGAGGGGAAGGTTTCCCTCTAGAGGTCAGCCCTTTCAAGGTTTCTGAGGAGCAGGGAGGGGGTTCCCTTCCACTTCCATCTCCAACAAGAAGCCGAAATGAAGCGAGGTGGATCCAGACGTAATTTGTTCCCGTAGGGAGACGACTGCGAGACTTTTATTCCGCCTGGGCCCAGATCCCCTTTAACCAGTGGGTCCTGGAGGTCATCAAAGTGGGGTTTGCCTTTGAGTTTTCTCAGCTCCTCCAGGACAGGTTCATGGGTTCCCCTTGCAGAGCACCTCACAGGTTCCAGGCAGTATGAAGCACACTGCAAAGGTTGGTACAATTGCAGGTGGTGAAGGGGATGCCAAGCAGCCAATGCAGATCCGGTCGATATTCCATTTACTTTGTGGTCCCCAAAAAGAAAGGCTCCTTTCGGGCCATCCTGGACCTCAAGCACGTGAATCAGTGCCTTCAGATTCCATGCTTTCACATGGAAACCTGAGTTCTGTAATTGTCGCCATCAAGGAAGGAGAGATCCTTTTATGTCTTTGGATCTCAGAGAGGCCTACCTACATATTCCTATTCGGAGGGAACATCAGCGGTTCCTAAGATTTCAAGTGCCCATGGGTCACTTTCAATTCACCGCATTGCCATTCGGCCTAGCAACGGCTCCCAGGATCTTTACCAAGGTCATGGTGGTCGCAACGGCGGTCCTATGAAAGGAAGGAATTCTGGTACATCCATACCTTGACGATTAGTTGATATGAGCAAAGTCCCGGGAAGAAAGTGTGAAGGCTACTGCTCTGGTGGTCGCGTTCCTTCAGAGCCTAGGCTGGGTGATCATTGCAGCCAAGAGCAACATGAACCCGGCTCAGGAGCAGATTTACCTGGGAGCTCTCTTCCGGACACAAGTGGGCAAGGTCTTCTTACCGTTAGAACAGATGAACAAGCTACATTTGCAGGTCAGGTTTTTCCTTCGGACACCAGCTCCAACGGCCTGACATTACCTACAACTCCTGGGTTCGATGGTGGCAACAATAGAGCTGGTACCTTGGGCTCAGGCACACATGAAATCCCTACAGAGGGCCCTCCTGAAGATGGTCAGCCCAACGTCACTCGTCGGAGAGGCACCTACCCTGCTCGAGGGAGGTCAAGACTGCACTTCAGTGGTGGCTGAGACTCAACAAACTGTTAATGGGGATGCCATTGGAGATGTCGAGGTGGATTGCCCTAATGACGGATGCCAGCCTGACAGGATGGGGGGGCTCACTGCCAGGCACAGGTGGCGCAGGGCTGCTGGTTGGTGAAAGAAGCCGCTTGTGTCATAAACAGACTGGAGTTGCATGCGGTGTCCTTGACCCTCCAGAGTTTCGCGGATCTCCTTCGAGGGAAAGCAGTGCGAGTGTTCTTGGACAATGCCACCACAGTGGCATATATCAAAAAGCAAGGGGGCACAGGCAGCGTCCAGTTAGAAAGTGAGGTGGCCCCTGTGCTGGCATGGGCGGAGGACAATCTGCAGGCTTTGTTGGCGGCACACATGACCAGGAGAACAAATGTGGTGGCCAATTATCTCAGCAGAGTAAGAGTGGATCCCAGCGAATGAACCCTAAACGACAGGATCTTTGCTCAGGTGGTTCAACACTGGGGCCCCCCCGTTATGGATCTCAAGGCAATCCTGGCAAATGCAAAGGCAAACTGTTTCTGCAGCAGATGAAGAGAGTGGATGTTGGAGGGCCTCGACACGCTCATACAGCCGTGGCCAGAAACAGAACTGCTCTGTGTGTTTCCACCCTGGGCCCTGATAAGACAGGTGGTGCAGCGGATCGAGGTACATGGGGGGATGGTCATCCTAATTGCTCCAGACTGGCCACGCAGACTGTGGTATGCCGATCTCATCAGGTTGCTGGCAGACGATCCCTGGCAACTCCTACCCAGGAGCTACCCGCTGTCACAGGGTCAGGTCCTGATGCCCCAGGTGGATCGATTCTTGCTTTATAGCATGGCTCTTGAGTGTGTGGCTAGTTAAGCAAGGTTGTTCAGGTGCAGTTATTTCAACCCTGCTGAAAGTGCGTAAGCGTTCTACCTCATTGGCTTATGTTAGGGTCTGTAGAATTTTTGAGAGCTGGTGCATAGACGGGGAACTGAGTCCCCTGGGAGCCCCTCTCCCGGCATTGCTGGCTTTTCTTCAGGAGGGGTTGGATAAAGACCTGGCATGCCACTCCCTACGAGCGCAGGTGGCAGCGCTGGCGTGTTACAGGGGAAAAGTGCAGGGTAAGACGCTAGCAGCCCATCCGTACATGCGCTTTATCTGGGCTGTAAAGCAAGCTTGTCCACCTTTACGATCCATAGCTCCTACATGGGACCTTAACTTGGTGCTTTAGGCTCTAACCATGGCCCCTTTGAGCTGCTGGCCAAGTGCTTCCTGAAGGACTTGATACTGAAGCCAGTTTTCCAGTGGCCATTTGCTCGGCCAGGAGAATTTCAGAATTGCAAGCTCTGTTGTGCCGAGAATCTTTTCTTTCCATCTCTAAGGAAAAGGTGGTACTGCAGCCGGTTCCATCCTTCCTGCCAAAAGTAATTTTCGTTTTTCATGTCAATCAACCGGTTTCTTTTCTGTGTGTTTTTTTGGGTGAGGGAGGATCCCAGGCAGATCCGCTGCTGCAGCTCCTGGATATCCATTGCACCCTTCGCCATTACTTAAAGACCACAGATAGGCTTGTTCATTTTGGAGGCACCTGCAAGGGAGAGGCGGCGTCTAAGGCTTCCATTTCTCAGTGGATGAGAGAGACTATCATCTTGGCTTATCTGCTTAAGCATAAGGCTGTGCCAGTGGGGTTACAAGCCCACTCGATGAGGGCACAGGCGGCCTCCTGGGTGGAATCCAGCCTGATTCTGCCAGCAGATATTTGCAGGGCAGCTACATGGGCATCCCTACATACCTTTGTAAAGTACTATCGTTTGGATGTACAAGCAATGAGGGATGCAAGTTTTGGAGCAGCGGTCATTCAGGCCGGGCTCTCTGGTCCCTCCCAAAGCTAGTACTGCTGTGTTACATTCCATCCGTGTAGGGACTGGACTGGAGGACACGAAAAGGAAGGTGAAATTAGACCTTATGTGCTAATTGTCTTTCCTTGAGTATCTTCAGTCCAGTCCCTTCCGGGTCCCACTGCTATACTGCAGAGTGATTGTTTGTTTTTCTTTTGTCAGTTCAGACTGTGATCCCAGACCTCAGAGAAGTATGTCGTTGACTTAGTAGATTGATGCAAAGAGGACAGAGGTAAGTGGTTTTAGTTTAAAAAAAAAACACGAAGAAGAAAAAGGGAATTGGATCATGGGTGTCCAGAGATGTTTCCATTGAGAAGGTAGATCGGGTTTTGGGCTCTCTTGCTCGTTTTGGAGCCTACCCTGGGTTTGTCCTCGCAGGAAGTTTTTTTTCTTTTCCCTCCTTGGCATCCTGTTAGGGGGATGGGCAAGGCCTAGTTCTCAAGTGTTTTCGGTTCTTATTTTCCAGCCTGGTGTTGCAGGATGCATATGTTCTTTCTCTCTTCTAATTTTTCTTTGTCAGTAGGATACTGGGGTAGCTTCCGGCTGCCCAAGGGTGCAGAGGTCAGAATTCTGACATGCTCAGTCTCCAAGCTGCTGGACAGGCGTGACTACCCATTCGTGTAGGGATTGGACTGGAGATACTCAAGGAAAGACAATTAGTAGGTAAGGTCTAATTTCTCCTTTTCTTTTGTTTATTTCTGTGCACATTATACTAACATGTATTTCCCCTTGGTAGGTTTGAGCAGGAAGTACTGGGTGCACCGGTCTCTGTGGCCCCTGTGGCTCCCGTGGCTCCTGTGGCCCCTGTTACCCCTGTAGCACCTGTAACACCCGTGGCACCCGTGACTCCTGTGACACCTGTGATGACTTCAGTGGTTGAGACAGTGCCAGTGTCAGTACCAGTACCAGTGTCGGTGCCAGTGTCGGTGCCAGTGTCGGTGCCGGTGCCAGTGCCAGTGTCGGTGCCAGTGTCAGTACCCGTGTCAGTACCCGTGTCGGTGCCAGTACCAGTACCAGTGTCAGTGTCGGTGCCAGTACCAGTACCAATGCCGGTGGCACTTGCAGTCCCTACTGTACCCGTCATTCGGCCCATCATCGCAACCAACACTTACCAACAGGTATGGCCGCAGGGCAGTGACTGTGCATATGAGCTGAATGTAAATGGAGGCTGTCCTGGTTGACCTATTCACACTTCCTTTGTGATTTCCTTTGTAGGTCCAGCAGAGCTTGGAGGCACGAGCTGCAGCAGCAGCTAGCATAGTAGGGCCTATTGTGGCTCCTCCAGCACCGTTTGTTGGCCCAGGTACTGAATGACCCATAGCTACAAGCAGTGGTACAGAGCTAGCAAAAGAATAGAGATTTTGCAGAATTCATTTGGCACATTAAAATCCTGGTGGTTTAGGCATATGGGTACGTGCTGTGCAGAAGGTCTCGGGCTCAGTTTCCAAATTTATTCTTCTGCACTTTGGATTGATTGGAGCGGGGGATGCTGCAGAGGCAGTGTTTACAGCCTCTAGAATAGGGGAGGGAATTGTGGTCCTCAACAAGGGCCGCACCAGGTGGGTGGATTTAAAGCATATGATACAGGGTTGTTCTAATGGCCATATTAGGAACAGTGGCAAGTTCTGTTGAAACAGAGTTAAACATTGCTGCCAGGTTTTGAATGAATGTTTATAGTTCAAGAAATCCAGTAATGCTTCTGATTGAACTGGAAGGAGAAAGGAGTAGTTAATAGTCTCTAATTTGTATTCCTTATCGTTCCTCCCGTTTAGTCCTCCACCTCTGGGTTGTGCACCTCCTCCTGCAGCTTGGAGACTGGGCATGTCAAAGTGGTGACATCACTGGATATAGCCTACTGGTATCTCCCATCAGCCCCCAGTGTGTCCAGTCTCCATGCAGCAGGAGGACGTAGTGAGCCTAGTTACTGGGCTCACTAGAGGAACAATTAAGGAGCATTCTTGGTGCTTTCAGTGTAGTTAGTCTTAGGGAGTTTGTTTTTATTTCACTTGCTTGCCTATGTATTCTTTCTTTTGCGTGGAAAAAAAAAAAATGTGGTTGAGGGAGAAACAGCTGGTGCTTCTCTTTCATTTCCAGACTCGGCCCGAGTGTAGAGCTGCTCTCCCCTCCTGGACAGGATGGGGGGGAGTTGTGCAGCAGTAGCATAGACTGCTCTGAGTGCCCTGGTCCTGCGGGCAGACCTCGAGGCAGTAAATCAGAGGCGGGAAAGCCCTCTCTACGTCGGCTTAGTGCACTTAGCTGAAGGCAGCAACTCAGATAGCAAGGCCAGCGATTGGAGGTGATCGGGTCAGTTATTTGATTCCACGGAGCGCCATTGCATTAGGAGGCTTCGGTGCAAGTGCTCAGTGCAGCGAGGGAAGCAGTCCTTACCGGGCTGTTTGTAAGGCATGCTTCCCACGCTTATCAGGCCGCGTGGGAAAGCGGGGCATTTTTGCAGTATACGTTGGAGAACAGTGAGTACCTTGTAGACGTCTGTCACTCAATTTCTTGAACTTCAGTTCTGTTCATTTTGGTATTCATTAAGAAATAATTGACTGGTGAAGGTCTTATTAGTTTTACAAAAAAAACCTAGCGAGACAAGCGGAATGGTCCGGTCAGCCCCAGCGCGCTTTACCGGGACGTGCCTGCCGTCGAGAATGAGCCCGGGCAATTTTAGAGGTGCAACCGGTGGGCTTTCTATCCGCGCTGTTACTTACAGTGCAGAGGGGGCTTCCGGGCCATAAGGGTGCTCTTCAGCCATGTAGCATCAGGCTCGGGCTGGCCGACAGAAGTTCCGCTCTTCTGTACAGCTCTCCTCTGTTCAGGTGGGAGGGGAGTGCAGCCCAAATCGGCAGCGAAGGTCATTGGGGGGAAACAGCCCGCGACCTTGATAGGCCGGAGGCCGTTGGCCAACTCAGCTGAGCCGGTTGGGGCTTGTACATGATGCGGATAAGGGTTAGGCCGGGGGCCGTGCTCGTGCCGCGGGGGGCTGCAATCAGGCACTGCAGTTGTGGGGAGCGGGGCTTTCCCGCGCGCTTAGGTGACACGGGGAGGCCGCGTCCATTGGCAGCTCCCTAATGGGTTTTTCGGGTCCTTAAGGCAGGACTTCATTTCATTTCTCTGGTTATGGTTAATGCACAGCGTTAAGGGGCTGTGTTCGAAGGCTTGGGTCCCACAGACTTCGGTGGGATTTAAAAAAACAACAACAAAGAAACCTCTCTAGTGAGAGATAGCCTTGTTCATTTTTAGCTAACACTGTTGATTTATTTGGTGGCCTTTTATGTCCTGAACCCCAAGGTCGGGACACTGTTTGCTTCCAGGGGTTCTACTCTCTATTACGCTGTGCAGCTCCCTGGCAGACGTAGCAGGCTGGCAGAGGGTGCGCAACGCGTCCTGCAACGCTGAATCCCTTAGGATAAGGGGGGGAAGGAAAGCTGAGTGCAGCGGAGGCTGGTAGCTTCTTGCAGAGCTATAGGAGCAGTTCGGGTAGTTTTAGCTGATCTGCTTTGATTTCATTGGAGTTGGCGGAAACTTTGTTTTTGGAGTCCTATACTTTAAAAGAAAAAAAAAAAAAAAGCATAGCTATGTTGCTTTACAAGAATCTCCTTCCGCTATCCATAGAAGGTCCTATAAAGCGTTAAAGTCGGTTTATATGGCAGGGTAATATTTTGGCTTAGCTGCTGTGATATAGCGCTATGATCCGCTGTAAACATTATATTCAAGTCAAAAGGACTTATGGTGATAACTCTCTTGGACAGTTGTAACAGGTGCTTGTGAGCGCCATGGCCAGTCCACAGATGTGAAATGCTCTGCCATAAGCATTATGTCATGAGAAGGGTTTTATAGTTGTGTGGTTTCTTAATGGCAAATATTCCCGTTTAGTTTGGCTTTGCCCAAATTATAAGATTTTACGATAGATTTGTAATGTCTTAATTTTGGCTATATGTGGTTTAATTTTACATATAGAAAAGGCGGCAGCTCAGTGGAGAGAGGTTGCGAAATAGAACTCTGGCCTTTGAAGCTATCTATGCTCCCATTCCATTTATCAGAGGTTCTCCAGTACGGAGAGTATCTGCTAGTGTTCAGCGAATGCCTTAATGGGGGCCAGAAGCACGCAGCCAGGCTAGTAATCTAGCAGCAATAGCAGCAGCTCAGATTCTAGTAGGCATACATCATATGCTGGGCTTACAAGATGGCTTCCACGTTGATCGGCATCAGCCAAGATAGCTGCGGTTTAGACTGTGAATGTGGAGGCAGCCTGGATGAGGGACCTTGCGTTCTCTGGAAAATGCCCTGCATACACTGAATCATTTAAATTCGGTCAGCTACTGGCAGGGCACAATGCACTCTGGCATGCTTTTTTGCTTCAGTGGTCTAAAAGTGGAGCCTTTACCAGGTGGTATAATGGGAACTTGTCTGCAGTTTCTCGGCTTCTTCATTGCTGACTCAATTACCACTGCGGAATGAGAAAACTGGATTTCCTAACACCAGGTGCTAGTTGAACTTAAAATATAAAGTCCATTTTTGTGCAGTCAGACAGAATGGGGCGTTACTCTAGCAGGAAGGCCGTGGATTAGTATGCCTGTGATTGGGAGTTCTTTCTACTTCATATTGTTGACATGGAAAGAGCTTCTCCTAGTGGTATTTAAAGGTGCAAAACAAACGAAAAAGCGGAAACCAAAAAACAGGCCTACACACAGGAGAGATGAAGTACAAACCACTTTATTAAAGGACCCAACTAAAAAGGTTTCGGCCTGAGGCCTTCTTCAGGGGTCTAAAACAAATTAAAATAAAACATTTAGTTAAAACATATACAAGTTTATACCATAAATACAATATATAAAAACAAAAAACCGGTAAATTGTAACACTTAAAAACAATATATACAAGATTATAACTGAAAAAATAATTAAAAGATACAGACAGGAAAGAACACCTCTTACATGAAAATGCTTAACTAATTGTAAGTCATATGTAATAAAGGATTTAACACAAAACATAATAGAGAATCCATTACCACAGGTTGTAACAACAACGCATAAATCAGCTGAAAGCTCTCCTCAATCTGTGGGGATTGGAGAGAAAAAGAGTAATATTACAAATTGTTGCCATGTCAATAAGGAAAAAATAAGTTTATTGTAACACAAAACGTAATTAAAAATAATAGGTCAATATATTATACAAAATAAGAAAATGATAAATAAAAAATAGTAAAAGATTGTATTATAATTTGACATAGGCACATTTCAACTCCGTAAATGATGGGTGGTCATGGGGAGGGGCAGCCAGAAAAGGACGAATGAAAAAATCAGATGCAAAGCTGAAAGGGCTAAAAAAAATAGAACAACGTAGAAAGATAAAGGACCGAGGACATAAGCACATAACATACAGCACTAGAAACTCGTGTAAACCATAAATCCACAGTAGGGTATGGGGGAGGGGAGGAAGGAGGGGCATATTCTCCAAACCAGTCCCTGTTTTTCCAATCAACATTTTATGATTGCCTATAATAGAGGATGCAACCTAGCCGACAAATTGGTTTCTTCTTATATGCCCTCTGGACCCCAGGCCTGATATTAAAGTTAAGGGACATTTCAGATGCAAGGGTTGCTCTGTCTGCAAGCATGCCATGGTACTATCCGTTTTCTCACATCCCATCACTCAGACGCAATATAAGTTACAGACTAGAACCGATTGTAACTACTCCTCTGTTGTATATGTGATTATTTGCCCTTGCCCTCTTCTCTATGTGGGTAAGACAGTTAGGGTACGCATCCAAGAACATAAAAGTTGTATAAGAAGAAATATTCTCACTGCCCCCCTTGTAGAGCATTGGTGCGCATTCCAACACAACCTTGGTGATTTAAAGTTTTTTGTGGTTAAGCAAATCAGTAACCCTCCTCGGGTGGGGACCGCGGTCGTCGTTTAGTTCAAGAGGAACAGCGGTATATTTTCTTTCTTAATACCGTTGCTCCACAAGGTCTAAATAAAGAAATAGAATACCATCATTTTCTGTGACCTTATATGTTATAATTTTATTTATTTATTAATAGCGCATTTCATTATTTATATTTTTATCTATGTTTTATCTCATGTGGTTTTCTTTTTAACATTTATCATTTTCTTATTTTGTATAATATATTGACCTATTATTTTTAATTACGTTTTGTGTTACAATAAACTTATTTTTTCCTTATTGACATGGCAACAATTTGTAATATTACTCTTTTTCTCTCCAATCCCCACAGATTGAGGAGATCTTTCAGCTGATTTATGCGTTGTTTTTACAACCTGTGGTAATGGATTCTCTGTTATGTTTTGTGTTAAATCCTTTATTACTTATGACTTACAATTAGTTAAGCATTTTCATGTAAGAGGTGTTCTTTCCTGTCTGTATCTTTTAATTATTTTTTCAGTTATAATCTTGTATATATTGTTTTTAAGTGTTACAATTTACCGTTTTTTTGTTTTTATATATTGTATTTATGGTATAAACTTGTATATGTTTTAACTAAATGTTTTATTTTAATTTGTTTTAGACCCCTGAAGAAGGCCTCAGGCCGAAACCTTTTTAGTTGGGTCCTTTAATAAAGTGGTTTGTACTTCATCTCTCCTGTGTGTAGGCCTGTTTTTTGGTTTCCGCTTTTTCGTTTGTTTTGCCCTTGCGGATACCTTCTTCTCTTGTGTTTGGTATTTAAAGGTGCGGCAGAATTGAAGGAAATATCGATACATCGGGAAGATGTCTTACAACTATTAGATAAACTGAAGAGTAGCAAATCACCTGGGCCGGATGGTATACATCCAAGGGTGTTGAAAGAACTGAAATATGAGATTGCAGACCTGCTATCAGTAATCTGTGAACTATCATTAAAATCATCTCTAATACCTGAAGATTGGAGGATCGCCAATGTAACACCAATTTTTAAAAAGGGTTCCAGGGGTGATCCGGGAAATTACAGACCGGTGAGCTTGACGTCAGTACCAGGAAAAATGATAGAAACCATCATAAAGAATAAAATTACTCAGCATGTAGATAGTCATGGCCTAATGGGAGTCAGCCAACATGGCTTTAGACAAGGAAGATCTTGTCTTACTAATCTGTTATGTTTTTTTGAAAGTGTGAATAAACAGGTGGACAAAGCTGAGTCGGTTGATATAGTGTATCTGGACTTTCAGAAAGCCTTTGACAAGGTCCCTCATCAGAGACTTTTGGCAAAACTAAAGAGTCATGGGATAGGAGGCAGTGTACTACTGTGGATTAGGAACTGGTTAAAAGATAGAAAGCAGAGGGTTGGGCTAAATGGCCAATTTTCCCAATGGAGAAAGGTGAATAGTGGTGTACCCCAGGAATCTGTGCTGGGTCCGCTGCTTTTGGACATATTCATAAATGACCTGGAAAGTGGAATAACGAGTGAGGTTATCAAATTTGCAGATGACACAAAACTATTTAAAGTTGTTAAAAACCCAAGAGGATTGTGGAAAATTGCAAGAGGATCTTGATAAATTGGAAGACTAGGCATCAAAATGGCAGATGAAATTTAATGTGGACAAGTGCAAAGTTATGCACCTAGGGAAGAACAACCCAAACTATGGTTCCACAATGCAAGGTTCCACATGAGAAACCACCACCCAGGAAAAATATTTAGGCGTCATTGTGGATAACATGTTAAAACCCTCGGCCCAGTGTGCAGCGGCAGCCAAGAGAGCAAATAGAATGCTAGGTATCATAAGGAAAGGAATGGAAATAAAACGAAAGATATTATAATGCCTCTAATACCGTTCCATGGTGAGACCGCACCTTGAATATTGTGTGCAATTCTGGTCGCCGTATCTTAAAAAGGATATAGCGTTATTAGAAAAGGTTCAGAGAAGAGCCACCAAAATGGTAAAGGGGGATGGAAGGATACTCCTATGAAGAAAGGCTAAAAAGGTTAGGGCTCTTTAACCTGGAAAAGAGACGGCTGAGGGGAGATATGATACAAGTCTATAAATTAATGAACGGAGTGGAACGGGTAAACGTAGATCGATTGTTTACCTTATCAGAATATAGAAAGACTAGGGGACATGCAATGAAGCTACAGGGTAAACTATTTAAGACTAATGAAAGAAAATATTTTTTCACTCAACGTGTAATCAAACTCTGGAATTTGTTACCGGAGGATGTAGTAAAGGCTGTTAGTGTAGCTGGGTTTAAAAAAGGTTTGGACAAGTTCCTGGAGGAAAGGTCCAGAAACCATTATTAAGAAGGGACCCAGGATATCGATGTTTGACCCAGTACAAGCATTGTGGAACCTGTGTCTTTTGGGGAAACTGCTAGGTACGTTTGACCTAGATTGGCCACTGTTGGAAACAGGATACTGGGCTTGATGGACCTTGGTCTGACCCAGTATGGCATATCTTATGTTCTTAAGCTCCCAGTTACAAGTCTTTGTCTTGTCCTTTCCCCGTGGGCTCTCATAGGGCAAGTAGTTAGTGTATCGAGGCTTTCGGGGAAAGATACTCTTGGTAGCGCCTGGTTGGACGAGACGGCCGTACCAGGCTGATCTCATTCGCCTACTCGACAGGCATTTCCTAGAAGTTGCCGGTAGCGGACGTTCTGCTGTGGCTAAGTCCGCGACGAATGTCTCAGTTGGATCGGTGCCCGCCAACAGTTTGGCCTTTGAATGGGCGGGGCTGAAGAAGAAGGGTTATTCTGCGGCGGTCTTCGCCACCTTCTTGAGAGCAAGGAGGCAGGCTGCGTCTGGTACATAGGTCCGTGCTTAGTGCCTTTTTGAAGGCTGCTGTTCACAGCTGCAAGTCCAGGCGACAAGGTGTCTGTATCCTTGGTCTGAGTTCTCTGCAGGACAGTGTCTGAAGGAACTAGCGGCCAGTTCTTTAGAGGGTCCAGCTGGCGACTGTTTCTGTCTGTAGAGGTTCTGTGCAGGGAATTGCGCTAGGTGCTCGGGTCGACGTGTGGCGTTTCCTTAAGTTGGGACCTGACTGCGCTCCTGAAGGAGAGTTCGGGTGCCGCCATGGGATCCCGATTGGGCCTTAGAGGCGTTAACTAAAGAGCCCTTTGATTCTTTACTCCAGGCGTCTGTAAAGGATTTGCTGTTATAAACAGTGTCTTTGATAGCTCTTTGTTCGGTGCGACGCGTTTCGGAGTCCCAGGCGTTGTCATGTAATGAGCCGTTTTCACCCTTTCTGGAGAGAGGGTGGTGTTTGCGACCAGTCCCGTCGTCCTTCCAGAAGGTGGTATCTGATTTTTTTTTCTCCTGAACCTATTGGTTTCTCTTCCAGTTCTCGGTTTTTCTGGAAGGGGAGGTTTTTATTTGTAGCTTACGCCGATAGGAAACATAAAATGTGGGGTGCGGCGTTCGTTACTTTGTTTTTGTGTGTTGGTTGGAGCTATCCGCAAAGGGGAAGCAGCGGCGAAGGCGGCCATTTCGAACTGGGTTAAGGCGGTGTTTGCCTCAGCATTCTGGTGGTGAGGTTGTACGATTCCGGGAGGCTTACTGACTCTTGCTACCAGGGTGCAAGCAGCTTCATGGGTCGATCACTGTGTCATTCCACCAGGGGGGATTGGTAGAGCAGCTTCCAGGTCGTCTCTTCATTCCTTCAGTAACCACTACTGCCTAAATGTTCTGGCAGTAAAGGATGCCTGTTACGGGTCCCTCCCAATGATTACTGCTCTGTTACATCCCAGAGGTGGAGGACTAAATAGGAGGAATGATAAGGAAGTAGAAATTACACTTACCTGGTAATTGTCATTCCTTGAGTGACAACAGTTTAGTCCTCATTCCCGCCCAGGGGTATGATTTCTTCAGAGTTTATTTTCAGGTGGAGTGGAGCATCAATCTCAAGGAGTAGAGAGATCCTTTCAGAGTTTAGATCGCAGTGAGTATCCCTCTCTGTTCTGTTTCTTCCTTTTCTCTTATTTAAACGAGGGGATGGTACAGGAAACGTGTTTGCATAGGGGGGATGTGAACGTAAAGTAAAAAAAAAAAACAAGTAAATACAAGACTGATAAGGTTAAAAAGGTTCCTCAGGTTGAGGAATGGAGAGTTATTTAAAGTTATGGTATAGTTACTTATTTGTTGTTCCTTTGAGTTTGCTTTGTCAATAGTACACTGAGGGCTGATGGGAGATACCAGCAGGCTATATCCAGTGATGTCACAACTTTGACATGCCCAGTCTCCAAGCTGCAGGAGGAGGTGCACAACCCAGAGGTGGAGGACTAAACTGTCGTCACTCAAGGAACGACAATTACCAGGTAAGTGTAATTTCTATTTTGAGCTATGGAGATGTTGGTGGAAAAACTCAAAATAAAATCTTTCCACTACTACTGCCTTGCTTTGCCCTGTTAAATTATCCAAGTTGGCTTTCCTGTTACTGCAAACTTTAGTTATGTTAATGTCTTTGTTATATGTAAAGCGCTCTGACTGCAAAATAAAGTGGTATATAAAACCAGTTAAATAAATAAATACATTTGAAACAAGAAGCCTGTGAGGGAGTCACTGACCATTAGACCAGAGATTGACATTTCTTCATGAACAGGCGGGATGTAATCAGCCACACAGATGGGTGATGTCACCCCTGACGGCACCAGCTTGGTCTTGCTCTCGCAGAGCCCAGAAGCGTCTAGAAAACTCTTTGGGCATATACAGGGGCTCCCTCCTATTGCTGGTATAGCTTTCTGATATAGTCCTAGCCCCCCCCTTTCATCTTCTTCATCCGCTGTGCCATATAGATGTCACTCCCTTTCAGTCTCTTCATTCTCCCTCTTTAGTTCTAATTATATTTCTTTCTCTTGGCTACAGCTACAATATCACTGGAGCAAAAAAAAAAGAAAAGTTTAATTGCCACCTCAGTTGTGCTGTCCAAGACAGCATTGCCTTTGCTGCCACCATTCCTCCTGAGAGCTCAGGTCCTAGACCTGGGTCAGATGCTCAGCTGAATAGCTTAAAAGAATTCTCTGTTCCGCCTCACTATTCAAAAAAGAGAAGCTTCCTGCTCTGCCTGCCTAGCCGTGGTAACCGAAGCAGACCTCCTTCGGTTATGGCAACCCTCGTATGAGCTATGCCCCCAGAACTGAGCCAGATGCTCTGCGCTTCAATGAAAGGATGTTGGTTTAAAAATTACTGCCTAAGTTGTGTTAACCGAGGCAGATTTCCTTCAGTTGCAACAACCCTCGCATGAGCTGTGCCCAGACCTGGACCAAATGTTCTGCATTTCAGTATAAGGAAGTTCTTTTGGAAATGATTGCTTCAGATATGCGAGGCAGACCTCCCTTGGTTGTGATACCCACACGAGCAATAGCTCCAGACCTGGGCTGATGCTGTGCACGTCAATGAAAGTAAGTTCTTGTGAACATCATGACTTAAGTTGTGCTAACCGAGGAACACCAGCTTCGGTTATGACACCTGCACAGGCTGCAATTCACAGACCAGGGCTGATGATCTATGCCCTCACAAGAGGAAGAGGTGGACAGAGAGTTAATTGAAGACATACGCAGCATTGCTAGGAAAGGGGAAGTGCTACTGATAGGAGATTTCAATATGCCAGATGTTGATTGGCACATTCCTGTTGCAGTATCATCTAGAAGTAAGGAGATCATGGATTCTCTACAGGGATAAATATTCGGGCAATTGGTAAAAGACCCCACACGTGAAGGGGCCATACTGGACTTGGTGCTTACCAATGGTGAAAGTGTTTCTGATGTTGTAGTGGGAGATCATTTTGCATCCAGTGATCACCAGATGGTGTGGTTCAGTATTAGGACAAGGGCTGTTAGAATCCATTCCAAGGTGAGGATCTTAGACTTTAGGAAGACTAACTTTGCGAAGATGGGCCAATACCTCAGGGAGTCGTTAGTGGGATGGGAACAGCTGGGGGATGTAGAAAAACAGTGGGCAAAACTGAAAGGGGGTATTTTAAAGGCAACCAACCTTTTTGTTAAAATGGTAAATAAAGGCAAAAGGAACAGGAGACCGCTATGGTTTTCGAAGGAAGTAGCTGAAAAAGTGAAGAAAAAGAGGGAGGCCTTCATGAAATACAAGAGATCACAGAGAGAGGAAGACAGGCATCTGTATTTGGACAAAAACTTAGAGAAGCTAGCAAAGTAGTCAAGAAGACAAAGATTCAAAAGGAGGAGGAAATAGCCAATGCAATAAAATGGGGGGATAAGACATATTTCAGATATATTAGTGAGAAGAGGAAGGGCAAAAGTGGTATTGTCAGACTCAAGGGTGCAGGGGGGGGGAATATGTAGAAGCTGATAAGGATAAAGCGGAATTGCTTAACAAAAATTTTTGTTCTGTGTTCACAGATGAAGAACCAGGAGCAGGACCTCGGAAAACACCCACAAATAAGAACAGAAGCGAGGGACATCTTGAACAATTTTCAGAAGACTGTGTTCGTGAGAAACTAGCTCAACTTAAAGTAGACAAAGCGATGGGACCGGATGGGATACACCCTAGAATACTGAGGGAACTTGGGGATGTTCTAGCAACTCCACTGACTGACCTTTTCAATGCCTCGTTGGAGTCAGGAGTGGTGCCAAAGGACTGGAGAGAGGCTCTTGTGGTGCCTTTACACAAAAGCGGAAGTAAGGATGTGGTTGAAAACTACAGGCCGGTTAGTTTAACTTCGGTGGTGAGTAAATTATTGGAAACGCTGCGGAAAGAGAAAATAGTGAGGTTTCTGGAGTCCAGTGGATTACAGGATCCGAGACAGCATGGATTCACCAGAGGCAGGTCTTGTCGGACAAATCTGATTGATTTCTTTGACTGGGTGACCAGGGAGTTGGACCGAGGGAGAGCTCTAGATGTGGTGTATTTAGATTTCAGTAAAGCCTTTGACACTGTTCCTCACAGGCGACTTATAAACAAACTGAGCACCCTAGGGATGGACCCTAAAGTTACTGCTTGGGTTAGAAATTGGTTTGGTGGGAGGCGACAAAGAGTACAAGTAAATGGAGCTCACTCTGAGGAGAAGGATGTTACCAGTGGTGTGCCCCAGGGATCTGTCCTTGGTCCGATTCTTTTTAACATCTTTGTTAGTGATATAGCGGAAGGACTGTCGGGTAAGGTTTGCCTCTTTGCGGATGATACCAAAATCTGCAATAGAGTAGACACCCAGGAAGGTGTAGATAACATGAGGAGGGATCTAGCTAAGCTTGAAGAATGGTCTAGAATTTGGCAGCTGGGATTTAATGTTAAAAAATGTAAGGTCATGCATTTGGGCTGCAGCAATCCAAGGGAGCAGTACAGTATAGGAGGTGAAGTACTTTTGTCCACTAAAGAAGAGCAGGACCTAGGCGTGGTTGTGTCTGATGATCTTAAAGTAGCTAAATAGGTAGAAAAGGTGACGGCAAAAGCTATACGGATGCTTGGGTGCATACGGAGAGGAATGGCTAGCAGAAAAAAGGAGGTGATAATGCCTCTGTATAAGTCTTTGGTGCGACCTCATTTGGAGTATGGTGTGCAATTCTGGAGACCGCACCTTCAAAAGGATGTGAACAGGATGGAGTCGGTGCAGAGGGTTGCTACTAAAATGATTAATGGGCTTCATTATAAAGCATATGAGGACAGACTTAAGGATCTTAATATGTACACCTTAGAGGAAAGGCGGGATAGAGGTGATATGATTGAGATGTTTAAATACCTCCGTGGCATAAATGTTCAGGGAGAGAGCCTCTTTCAATTGAAAGCAAGTTCTGCTACGAGGGGACATGGGATGAGGGTGAAGGGAGATAGATTCAGGAGTGATATGCGGAAATATTTCTTTACGGAAAGAGTAGTGGATCCGTGGAATAGTCTCCCAGTGGAGGTGGTAGAGATGAGGACAGTAACTGAATTCAAAAAAGCATGGGACCAACACAGAGGATCTCTAAAAGTAAAAAGTGGACTGTTGTAGTTGTTGTTATGGAAGAACAGACTAGATAGGCCATGTGGTCTTTTTCTGTCATCATGTTTCTGTTTCTATGGAGCGCCACTCTGCAGTACCATCTCTCGTGACCTACCTCCCCACAAGCACATGAGCCCAAGGTTTGAACCCACCACTTCAAAATGTATGTAAGTTCTTGTGAACATCATGACTTAAGTTGTGCTAACCGAGGAACACCATCTTCGGTTATGACACCTGCACAAGCTGCAATTCACAGACCAGGGCTGATGATCTATGCCCTCACAAGAGGAAGACTGACACTAACTAATAGGGATTTTGTCTAAGTGCCGAGTCTCCGGCGGCTCTCCCAAAGCAGCTTCCCTGCTGGGTATAACACACCTGACATTAGCTGTAACTGCTCAATGCTGTGGCATCAGGGAACTGCAGAGCAAAGCTGAGCTAGCTGCAGCCCAGAGGAACAGGCCAAAGTAGAGCTCACTTTGCTTCAGCCCCCTTCTGGTTGCTGTCTCCTTGCAAGGAGGGGGCACACAGCTGAGCACCATTCAGTTGGGCTTGGTCTAGCTCCCTCAATTGCTCTCTCTCTCTCCCTTTTCCTCGCAAGCGCTGCAGGTTGGGCCAGTTTGTTGCCGCATTCAGTTGCGGCTGACAGAGGGACATGGGTTGGAGCAGCTGGTAAGTAGCAGCAGTCTTGGGGTGGGATCTTGCACTAGGGGGAGGTCTTTGGTGGCCAGATCCGGAGTTTTTTGTTGGTGGCAATCAGCTCACTTAGCTTTAAGAACATAAGATATGCCATACTGGGTCAGACCAAGGTCCATCAAGCCCAGTATCCTGTTTCCAACAGTGGCCAATCTAGGTCATCTAGCAGTTTCCCCAAAAGACACAGGTTCCACAATGCTTGTATTGGGTCAAGCAGTGATATCCTGGGTCCCTTTTAATAATGGTTTATGGACCTTTCCAAGTCATCCTGCTAGACCAGTCCAGAAAATGGGTTGAGTCCCCCTGCCAGCAGATGTTGGAGACAGAGAAAAACTACCAGAAGCTTGATTGGTTGAACCCTGGTAGACATATAGCTGTATTCCTAGAGGTCACCCTCAGTATTTTCTGTCTCCAGCAGATGCTGGTGTTCTTCTGTGTTTCTCTTCAGGTTTTCTTTTAAGTTATTAATTTCAGCTGGATGTTTTCAGGGCGCACAGGAGGTGCCCCTCTGAAATTTGCCAGCTCATCGCCTTGGGGATCTGGTTGAGCTCCTGGTCAATAGGATTAGTCGAGCTCCCATTAAGCGAGGGGAAGGCCGCCTCCTGATCACGAGGACCTGGAGGCCGGCAGCAGAGGGAGCCTTCATTGCTCTTATAGAGCTTAGCTACACCAGCAGTTTGTCAGCCTTCTTGCAGTGTCTGCCTTGGGTAGCATCTGCCTTGGCTCCTCCTGCTCTACTACTCCTGCGATCGCATGGGGCACAGTGAGTAAGTTCCTTCCCCCCTCCGGATCTGCCGCTGTTCTTTACCTTATGGGATACGGAAGCTCCGGGTGCTTGTACAGCAGGGGTTCCAGTAGGCCGGCAGCAGGGAGAGCCTTTTTATTTTTGCTAAGCACTCTGAGTCAGTCTCTTGCAATACTGCTCCTGCCTGGGCTCTTCTTCTCCAGGAGGACACAGGGAGTTTGAATCCCCCCCCCCCCTCGCTTTGAGCGCTGGGTCACGCTGTCACTATCGCAGAGACACCGTGGCTGCACTGCCCTGATTTACGCACTGCTGTGTTTCCGTTTCTCTGCTTCCCGCCTTTTTGTTCGGACTGATCCGGTGTGTGCGGCAGCCATTTCCTCAGCCACGGGGGGAGGGGGTGCAGCATTCATTTTAAATATCAGAGTTGCACGGCATTCTCAGCTACGGTGGCTGGTTTGGAGCGGGAAAGATAGCTGTGCAATCTGCGAGAGCCGCAGCGTTTTCTTTCTCTTTTGTGTAACATTATTTCGGGGGGACGTTTTATTTACAGTGCCCTCCTTCAGAAGTGTACTATCTACAGCTACAAGCAGAAATACTTACATCACAGGGGTGCTTGGCCTGTTCTGCTTACCCGGGTGCGTTCTTACTTACCCGGGGGAGTCTTCTCGCACAGTCAGTAGGCAGCGATGGGGAGGCCCGCTGCTCTGTCAGCCCCAGTGGTCTCCAGGGTTGTTCCTCCATGCCTCCTCCTCTCTCAGCCTGCCAATCCTCCAGCTCAGACGCTGCTGCCTCAAAACCCATCTCAGTCTTCTCAGAACTAGGATTCACAACAATTTCTAGTGCTCTTTGGACCCTTGGCACTTGAACCCTGTCATCTCTGGCTTGGAGGCCTGTTCAGTCCTCAGAACCTTGCAAGACTCTACGTTGGAGTCCTGGAAGCGTTCTTGGAAACATAGAAACATGATGACAGAAAAAGACCACATGGCCTATCTAGTCTGTCCTTCCATAACAACAACTACAACAGTCCACTTTTTACCTTTAGAGATCCTCTGTGTTGGTCCCATGCTTTTTTGAATTCAGTTACTGTCCTCATCTCTACCACCTCCACTGGGAGACTATTCCATGGATCCCCTACTCTTTCAGTAAAGAAATATTTCCGCATATCACTCCTGAATCTATCTCCCTTCACCCTCATCCCATGTCCCCTCGTAGCAGAACTTGCTTTCAATTGAAAGAGGCTCTCTCCCTGAACATTTATGCCACGGAGGTATTTAAATATCTCAATCATATCATCTCTATCCCGCCTTTCCTCTAAGGTGTACATATTAAGATCCTTAAGTCTGTCCTCATATGCTTTATAATGAAGCCCATTAATCATTTTAGTAGCAACCCTCTGCCCCGACTCCATCCTGTTCACATCCTTTTGAAGGTGCGGTCTCCAGAATTGCACACCATACTCCAAATGAGGTCGCACCAAAGACTTATACAGAGGCATTATCACCTCCTTTTTTTCTGCTAGCCAGTCCTCTCCGTATGCACCCAAGCATCTTTCTAGCTTTTGCCGTCGCCTTTTCTACCTGTTTAGCTACTTTAAGATCATCAGACACAACCACGCCTAGGTCCCGCTCTTCTTTAGTGGACAAAAGTACTTCACCTCCTATACTGTATTGCTCCCTTGGATTGCTGCAGCCCAAATGCATGACCTCACATTTTTTAACATTAAATCCCAGCTGCCAAATTCTAGATCATTCTTCAAGCTTAGCTAGATCCCTCCTCATGTTTGTTTGTTTTTTCAAAGTTTTATTTAGAAACCATCAGCAGAAACAATAAGTACATAACAAAAAAACCCCGCCACTCCCTGGGGTTGGCTCTTATCCCCAGGGGCAGTACACATTGATGGTTACATGGATTTTCAAAGGTTACCCTCACCCCTCTACCCCAACCCCCCTCCCCCCCCTTCCCTCCCCTACCTCCCCCCTCCCAACCCGTGCCAAGGCCACGCAGGACCATCTTGAAAGTTCCACACAGCACCCCCCGAACACTGCAAGGTAAATAAGGTTATCAACAACCCAACTGAAGGACCGTATTACGGGTCCGGGCACTCAAAGTTTGAATATATGGGTCCCAGAGTAGCAAGAAGGCGGACCATCGCTTGACATGACCCCGGGCCGCCCTACACTCCAGGAGCATAAGCTGATGGAAAGAATTCCGCCACTCCCAAAAGGAGGGAGGGTGGCTGTCTCTCCACCGCCGCAACAGTGGCCCCTTACCCACCAGACATGCCTTACGCACAAGCCAGCGACCCCATTTCCCCTTCGGAGAGGTGAGGCTCAAGAGATCCAAGACCACCAAGGCTGCATCCCAGTTGACTGGTTGGCCCAGCAGATGGGCTGCATACAGAGCAATCCTCCGCCAATATGGGCGAATCCGTCGGCAACCCCACCACATATGTAACAACGTCGCCATGGGCACCGCACATCGCGGACAACTGCCATCCACAGTCAGGTGGCAACGAAGGGCCCTCCGCGGGGAGAAGTGGACCCTAGTCAAACATTTAAGTTGTATTTCCCGCCAGCGGGCCCCTTCCACCAGGCTCACCACTCTCCGGAGGGCCACCAGGATAGTGTCATGGGGGATCTCCCGCCCCATTTCAGCCCCCCAAGCCTGTTCCACTCTACCATAATCAGGCCGCGGTCGGAACTGCTCGAGCCTAAGGTGAAAAACCCGGATGGACGGTCGTACCGCATCGCCCAGGCCGAAGAACGCAATAATCTGGGCTGAGCGGTCACTGTGTAACTCTGCTCCCGGAAGGGAGGCCACATAGTGGGCCACTTGCATATACGCAAAGGAATGGTGGGGCCGCAGTTCAAACTCACGAGATAGCGCAAGAAATGGTTTAGGTTTCCCCGTCAAGTCCACCACATGGCCCAAGTTACGGACACCTCTCTCCCCCAAAGATGGAAGGCGGCGGTCTCAGTTCCCGGGGTAAAATTGGCATTCCCCCGAAGGGGTATCCAGCTCGACACCTTCCAATTACTGCCCCAGTAAGCATTCAGCTGCCGCCAGGTCTTACACACCGGAAGGAGCAGAACACTCTCAGCCAGGTGAGGGGGCCACTGGCTGACCTCCAGGTGTAATAAGGCCCGAAGAGAGTGGGGTGCCACATATGCCTCCTCCAAGGCCCTGGGCGTATAAAAGTCGTTGTCCCCCAGCCAGTCCCCCAAGTGGCGCGCTTGGCAGGCCAATGCATAAGCACCATGATCTGGAAGCCCCCACCCCCCACTCCGCAACCTCCCCACCAGCCGACCGTAGGGTACCCGCGCTCTCGCCCCCCCCCCCCCAAAGGAGGCCTCGAAATTCCGCCTCGAAACGCCTTACATCCCGCCGGAGAAGCCAAACAGGGAGGGTCTGCAACCAATACAGTAGCCGCGGCAAGAGCACCAATTTAATCGCCGCTATTCTCTCCGACGGAGCTCCCCTTAGGTTGAGCTCGCTAAACATCATCAACCAGATCATCCTCACAGAACAGCAAGTAAACCAGCTCCAAATGAAAAAACGATATAACTAACTTGTGCCTATCAACACACATAATCTTACTGTTGTCAGTAATCTCCACACATATCCTATTGTCAAAAGAATTATACACTGTTATCTATAACTGTGTTCACAGAATATTCTGCTAATACCTTGCAATTTCCACTATATTGTTTACAAATAGCCAAACATGCCATTTGCAAACAATTATTAGCAAGAGATAGTTCTTATACACACCCATTACACACTGCTTTAATGTTGCCAGTAACAATTAATCACTATACTGTTGACAGTAATAATCAATTCCATAGCTAGTTTATACGATACTATACTGCTATTGTAGCAACATAATCATAAAACAACTTGTAGCAATCCAGACCATCGGGAAATTGCCCTCAATAATAATTGATTGTACTGTTATATATAGCAGTAATAATTGCTTATACTGTTATATAACTGCTGTCTGAAATAATTGCTTATACTGTTATATAACTGCTGTCTGAAAAGAACAATCATATTACTGTTGTCAGTAACCAACCAATTCATCAAAAACTATTATCAGTAATAACTAATCACTATACTGTTGACAGTAAAAACTAATCTATTTTCATACACTGTTATACTAAGTTTATAAATCAATGCTCATTATACTGTTGTCAGTAGCCACTCAAATCATCAGGAACTGCTGTCAGACATATATCCTAGTGTCAGTAACAATCAAACCTCCTACCCATCCTTCATACAACATCATACTGTTGATTGTAACCTTCTACCCCCTATACTCATCAGCTAATCCCCTTTACACCAAAAGACCCCCTCTGAAATACACACAATGCCTCCTACAAAACAAATAAACATCCCCTTCACTCTCCTCCTAATAACACTCCTAATACAACTTATCTATACATACAAAACCAATCAAAACACCTACAAAAACATCCCCATCATCCATAATCACTACAGAAGCTCACAAAACATTAACCCCATCATACAGGTTCCTTACCAAAACCCATCACATAGCTCAACACACTCCCATAATCACTATACACGCCATGACTCAAACAAACACCAACGAAGACTCATACAAATAAAGCAGCATCCATACAGAGGTATAACTGACAAAACCACTAATATAGACGCCAAAATAAAGCTCATCTTAATAAACATTCGATCCATACGAAACAAAATACCAATAATCAATGACATGATAAAAGAAAAAAATCCTGAAATCATATGCATCACCGAAACATGGCTCTCTCCCACAGACACTGTACTACTAAACCAGCTAACCACACACCAGTATGACATATTCAGCTGTCATCGAGATGCAAAGAGAGGTGGTGGTACTCTCATACTCACCAAAAAAGACCTACAATACACCTTAACAAGTTTAAATAATATAGACGGAATGGACATAATCAACATAGAAAATAGAACCCTTGCACTCACCCTCATATATAGACCTCCTACAGCTGATCAAAAAAACCTCTCTCCCATCCTTGAACTTGCTTGCACAACATCACCAAGCAAACCGCTCATAATCCTAGGTGATTTAAACCTCCCTTCTCTGAATGATTCCCAATCAAACAACTTCATGGACACTATGTTCCAAATGGGATATACACAGATAGTACAAGCACCTACCCACATAAAAGGTAACACTCTAGATCTCATCTTCCTCCCCATCTCCTTTATCAACCACCAGCAACACACCCCTCCAACAATAACAGAAGTACCATGGTCCGACCATCACCTCATTACACTCCACCTCCCAGTACAAGCAACGCAGAACTCCACGCACCACACACCTCATATATCACGCTTTGCACACTTCAACAAAGATACCTTCCTTGACAAAGTACTACCCATACTCAACACAAACCTCCCAGACATCAACTCCACCGTAAATCACTGGAACCTTACAGTTCAAAAA
Source organism: Ichthyophis bannanicus (assembly GCA_033557465.1). Classification (NCBI taxonomy): domain Eukaryota; kingdom Metazoa; phylum Chordata; class Amphibia; order Gymnophiona; family Ichthyophiidae; genus Ichthyophis; species Ichthyophis bannanicus. Next base: position 261,053,729 of record CM066044.1, read on the forward strand.
GCAGCTGCCCCCACACACTCCACGCATAGACAGTTAAAAAAGACAGAAAACTGGTTCACGAAAGAACTAGTGAACCTAAAAAAACAACTGAGAAAACAAGAAAAGAAATGGAGGAAAACTAAATCTGCTGAGAATAAATCCCAATACTTAAACACACTCAACGAATACAAGAATGCGATTAACAAATCAAAAAAGGATTACCACTCCAAGGTAATAAACCTAGCTATCAATCGCCCTAGAGAACTATTTGCAATTGTAAAAACACTGACAAAAGTCAAAAATCCAGAACCAAAACAATCAGCAATAAGTATCCAAACCCTAGCAACCCACTTTGCAGAAAAACTAAAATGCAAACTTAACACTACACCAACACTAATCCACACAAACACCGAAACTAATAACAACTGGACAACCTTTCACACGATAGATCAAAAACACCTCCTCAGGATCATAACAATTATCAACACCACAACCTCCCCACTCGATCCATGCCCTGTGTCATGGATCAAAAGTACTAAGGAAGAACTAGCTGGAAACATTCAATACATAGTAAATCAATCCCTCTCCCAAGGCATTATGCCTGATGCCCTAAAACTCACAACAATCCGCCCAATAATAAAAAACAATAAACTCGACCCGAAAGACCCAAACTCATATAGACCGATAGCCAGCATTCCATTCATGGCTAAAATAATAGAAAAAACTGTTCAACTACAACTGCAAGAACATATAGACGAGCACAACTCCCTTGACTCCCACCAATTTGGCTTCCGCCCCTTCCATGGGGTAGAAACCCTCTTAATTACTCTGATGGACTTCCTCATAAGACATACAGACGATAACACTCAAGGCCTCCTACTCCTTTTCATAGACATTTCCGCCGCATTTGACAACATCAATCACCTTACACTGATTAACAGATTAGAAAACTTAGGATTAGGCGGGACTGTCCTCAATTGGTTCAAGTCCTACATCACACAGACTAATGCGAGTTCAATTAAACCAGGAAGCATCAGAAACCTTCCCCCAAGGACAAGGAATACCCCAAGGATCAGCCCTTTCTGCTCTCCTTTTCAACCTGTACCTACAACCCATCACAAAAATATTTAAAAAACACAAAATCAGTCATTTTATCTATGCCGACGACATCATGCTCGCCCTCCCCATAACCACGAAAAACCCTAATTATAACACTCTATCCGAATGCATGGCGGAAACCTCATCCTGGATGGAAACCAACTTCCTCAGCATCAATCTCAAAAAAACTGAGGCAATGTTTGTATCAAGATCACCTGTGGCTGAAGATACCTACCCAACAACTATCTCCATCAATAACACAACGATACCTGTTAAAAAAGAGGTAAAATACCTAGGTGTTATAATCGATCACACACTCACCATGCTACCACACATAAAGCAGACGGTAAAAACTATATTCTACAAACTCAAAACTATTCAACACTTAAGGCTCCTTCTTGACACGCATGACTTTAGATCAGTCGTAAGTGCACTCATAACCCCTCACTTTGACTATTGTAATAGTCTCCTAACCGGCCTCCCACAAAAGAATATCTACCTATTACAAAGAGCACAAAACATTTGTGCAAAAGTAGTCACTAAAGCCCACCTAGCAGACCATGTAACCCCTATACTGCTAGAACTACACTGGCTCCCCATAAATAACCGAATCAAATACAAAATACTACTAACAACCTTCAAACTACTAAACGATATTGCCCCCTCCCATCTATCCACACTCCTCCACGCCCCAAATGATTCAAGAGCCCGCAGACTAAATGTAACCCTCTCACTAGAGCTGCCAAAAACATTCACGAGGACTAAAAACTCCACCAGTGCCAGAGCCTTCACATTCACCGCTCCCACACTCTGGAATGACCTCCCAATAGACATCCGAATCATAAAGGACCTCTCCCAATTCAGGAAAGAACTCAAGACATACCTATTCTCTGAGCATTTCGGAATCCCCTACCCTCCAAGTCCAGCCACACAGCGTCCACAGGCACACAAACAAAAAAACCTGCAGAAACACAATTAACTGAACACACACAACTCCTCTTCAAACAGCCCCCCCAAAGACACCCCAAACAACCCACGAAAAAATGGAAATAAATTCCATCACACACACACACTCAAACACACACACTCACACACACACACACACTTGAATAGTGAATTCTATACACCATAAATCAGGTATCCTAACCTTTTGTAAATAACATCTATAAATAGCAATGTCAGCTCGCTGACATTCCCTTGTAAATCCAGTAGTATACAAAAGTATACACCCTGTAAATAGTTTTAACAACTTACTGTTTTGTTTTATGTAAAAAGTTAAAAAGTTATATGTAAAAAGTTAAAAAGTTCTTGTTCTATGTAATGTTATACGAACATATACAATTGTTCCATGTAAACCGCCCCTGATCTCTGGAAGGGGCGGTATAGAAGAAATAGATAAATAAATAAATAAATAAATAGGGACAAGGGGAGAGGCCGCCAGGCCTGCAACTGGGTTCTTACCTTGGTCAGCATCCGCTGCAGGTTGCACCCATATAGTCAACCTGGATGACAGGGCAGTACAATCCCCAGATATATAAACTGAGTCTCGGCCCATTTAAGAGGGAACTCACCCGGCCAGTCACTCCGGAGACATCCCAACACATCCAGGGCTACGGATTTATCCGTTAATACTTAGCCCCGCAAATTGTCCAAAGGTTCGAAACTCTCGTAAAAGAAGAGGCAAGGAGGCTTTAGGCGAAAGTAAATGGGCCAACAGATCATCGGCAAAGGCAGAGATCTTAAACTCTTGATTACCAATACTGACCCCCCCGTATGGAACACAGTCCCGCCACTCTCCGCAGGAGAGGGTCCAATGAAAGAACAAAAAGAAGGGGAGATAGAGGGCAACCCTGACGTGTCCCCCTTTGCAAAGAGAAATTCTCGGATAACACCCCATTGCAAAGTATCGCCGCTGTCGGGTTGGCATACAGGCTCGCGACCATACTACAGAATAGAGGCCCTATGCCATAGCATGGAAGGATATACTTCAGATATTGCCCGTCCACCCAGTCGAAGGCTTTTTCCGCGTCAAAACTAACAAGCAAGGAGGGCAACTGCCTTTGCTGGACCCACTCTAAAGACGCCACGATTTTACGCAAATTACGAACAGCATACCTCCCCTTAACAAACCCGACTTGGGAATCATGAACCAACAGCCCCAGAAACTCCGCCAAACGATCCGCCAAAATTTTAGCCATCAGTTTAAGATCAAAATTAAGCAGAGAGATAGGGCGATACGAGGCCGCAGAGAGGGGGTCCTTTGCCGGTTTGGGAATAAGGACAATATGGGCATGATTGGCCCCCCACCTAAAGTAGCCTTGTTGCGCCCTCCGATTATGCACTGCGGCCAGCGTAGGGGAGATCAGATCGTTAAGAATTTTATAGAATTCAGCACCAAGCCCGTCAGATCCCGGAGATTTATAACAGCTGGCTTTGGAAATAACCCCCTGCAGCTCAGCTACCTTTATGGGCCGGTCCAACTGTGCTCTTTGCTCCGCCGACAAGCGAGGTAAGTCCAAAGCCCCCACATACTCCGCCATCTGCGTAAGGGAAGACGACTCCGCTGTATAGAGGCTCTGGAAAAAGGACCGAAAAACCCGCACTATCGCCGGGCTTTCCCGATGTAACGCCCCCAAGTCATCCCGCAAATCCGGCACTAATTTGGAGCCCCTGGGTCCCCGAAGACATCTGGCCAATAATTTCCCCGGCTTATCCCCATAACGGTAAAGTTGGAAACGATAATATAACACAGACTTCTTTGCCCGTTGATGCAAGAGTTCATTTAATTCCATTTGGGAGTCCCACAGCATCCTTTTAAGCCCTGCTGTTGGGTTATGGGCCCAGCGACGCCGCAGCCGAGTCACCAATTTTTCTAAACCAATAATACGTTCGGCCCTCAGTCTTCTCTTCCGGGCTAGGTACTCTATAATGTCCCCCCGCAGAACCACCTTCGCGGTTTCCCAAAGCAATTCTGGGTCATCCTGATGACCCCTATGGTCAGCTTCGAATTCCTGCCACCGCTGCCGTATAAAAGAGCGGAACTGCGCGTCCCTGTATAATTCAAGTGGGAATCGCCAGGTCTGGGTCCGGGGAGAGTTCCCATTCCAATAGACGTCGAGCCAAACAAAAGCATGGTCAGATATCTCCATGGGCCCTATCTGAGCATCCTCCACCTTAGCAAACAGACCGGTAGAAATCAACAGGTAATCTATACGGGCGCTGGTGCCATAAGCCCAAGATTGATGTGTATAATCCCGCTCGGCCGGGTGTAATAGTCGCCAGGGATCCACCAACCCCAACCTGGAGCATAAACGTCGCAGTGCCCGAACTGTCGCAATTCTGTCTCTCGGCTCCCCCCCTTTAGATGTGTCGAGGTCAACATCCATGACTCCATTAAAAGTCACCCCCCCAAAATCACTGGAGACTCCAGCAACATCTCGATTCTGGAGGCGAGACGGGCAAAAAGGGGTAAGTCTAGCACATTGGGACAATATATATTGCCTAGAATAACAGGCCTCCCCTCAAGAACGCCCTGCACCAGCACAAATCTGCCTGTCGGGTCAACAAGGTCCCGGCTGACCTCCAGCCTCACTCGCTTATGGATCAAGAGCACTACACCCCCCCTTCTTCCCCTGGGCTGGGGCCCCCCAGACCTGTCCCACCCACTCCCGGCATAATTTACGGTGCTCTTCGGCAGTCTGGTGGGTTTCCTGGAGCATAGCAATGTCCGCCTTCTGCCTTGCCAGGGCCTGCAGGATTTTGGCCCGCTTTATTGGGTTGCCCAAACCACAAACATTCCAAGAAATTATCTTAAGCGACATGTAATACAAATATAGGCCCACTATAAAACATCACGAACCCTACCTGGTATAGAGAAGACACCTCCCCAGCCTGAGGTCCTCCCCTCTCCCCCACAAGACTATTCCCTCTGATCGTCCCCTCCTCAATTGGTCCCTGAAAAAGCCGCCCCCTCTCCCCCCCCGCCTCCCCTCCCCTCCTACCCCATCCACCCCCCTCCCCCCTCTCCCCCCACCCCCCGCTCCTCTCCATTCCCCTGATTCTACTAACATCCACCTCTCTCCCACTTTGTGACTCCTAGATGCGTGTGGTGCCCCCCCGGCCCCCCCCCTTTTTTTTTTTTACCGGCTCCACTACTAGCCGTGTGGAGGGGAGGGTCATCCCCCCAATTCCCCCTCCCCACCACAAAGAACCTGCCCCTCCCCACTCCCCCCATAACAGCCTACCCTGACAGCCCAAACTCCCCTCACTCCCCCCCGTACGTAAGAAAAGGCCAACAATTAAACATTATAACAGCTTTAACAGTCCCCTTACAACCCCCTCCCCCAAAGGGTTACCGCCGCCACCTCTCAACAGTCCACAGCAGCGGGTGTCAAAACGTTCTGCGAGGCCCCAAGCCGCACCACCGGGCCTCAGGTCTCGGCCGCCGCTGCTGCCCTTCGCCGTATTTCCTCCACATAGGGTGTTGCTGCTGTCGCTGAGTCAAAGGACCGGCGAGTCCCCTCATCAGTGAAAATCAGCCGGGCAGGATATTGCACCATAAATCTGATATCGTTGTCTATCAGAATCTGGCACAAAGGTCCATACTCTCGTCGTCACTGTCCCAGGGCCGCCGAATAATCCTGAACAATACGCAGCTTAACATTGTCCTTATGGATGACGCCTTTCTTCCGCACTGCACGCAATACCGCTTCCTTTTTCGGAAATCGCAGGAACCGCGCCAGAACCACCCTGGGTCGGCCATCACTGGCTCTCCGAGGCCCAACCCGGTGTGCTCTCTCAATTTGCACTGGGGCGCCTTCAGGGTCAGTCTCCAAAATTTGTTTCACCAGGTCTTCCAAATAAGATTTTAAGTCCTTGTCCTCTATGGCATCCGGGATCCCCAGAAATCTCAAGTTGTTACGGCGAGACCTATTCTCCAGGTCGTCCAGCTTGGCCTCCTGACCCTGAAGTAACTTTTTCACCCGGGCCATCTCCTGTTGTAGCTCCAGCACGTGCTCCTCCGTCCGCTCTATCCGGTGTTCGGCTTCCTGCATTCGGCTCCCCAGGGCCTCCATGGAAGTTTGGAGGTGGTCCATTTGGCCCCGCAGGTCTTCAAATTGGGCAGACAGCGCCCCCGCCACGGCCGCGGAGATTTCATCCACCATCCTGGGTTTAGTCTCCCCTTCAGAGGCAAAGAATGCTCCCCCCCCCCTGGGCGGCAGTGGGGTCTTCTCTTTCTCCACGCGACGGCCTGCCTTTGTCGCCATGCCCGAACCACTTCGGTCCTCAAGGGCATCGTCCCCCATCCTCCCAGCCCACCGCAGACCACAGTAGCGTTTATTCACCTCTCACTGGGGTATGCCGTCTGTTTCCACCGGGGGGGGGGGGGGGCAAGGCCGTCTGCATCCCCGGTCCGCTGGCGCATCCCGGTCTTCCAGCGCCTGAGGGGGAGGGCTTATGTCGGACTGAGCGGCCCCCGAGGAGCTCCCGGGGTCGACGAAATGAGCAGCGGCCCAGCCCAGGCCCACCCCCCTTGCTGCCCTCCTGGAGCACTTAAGGATCGCTGGGGGGAGGGAGCGATGGGCCCCAGTCGGGGGGAGGGGTGCCCACCGCCGCGGATCGCGGCTCCCGGACCCGGTTGCATGTTGCTGCTGACTGCGGCTTACCCGGACTCCCCGCCGCGTGACACTCCGTGCAGGCTCAGGATCTTCCCCGCCGGCCTCCCGGATCCAGGCCGCGGCCGCAATTCAGCGCTGGGGGGGGGGGAGACGGGGGCTCGGGAGCTCTCACTCTCTTCGCGGTCCAGTCGGGGAGACAGGGGGGAGGCTCGGAACCCCCAAACCGGCGCCCGTTACTTCATTTATCATCGTCGGAGGGGCGAGGAGGCCCAGAGCCCAAGCAGCGTGCGACTGCTCGCGCTCACCGCATCGCCGGAAGTCCGATCCCTCCTCATGTTATCTACACCTTCCTGGGTGTCCATTGCAGATTTTGGCATCATCCGCAAAGAGGCAAACCTTACCCGACAGCCCTTCCGCTATATCACTAACAAAGATAATAAAAAGAATCGGACCAAGGACAGACCCCTGGGGCACACCACTGGTAACATCCTTCTCCTCAGAGTGAGCTCCATTTACTTGTACTCTTTGTTGCCTCCCACCCAACCAATTTCTAACCCAAGCAGTAACTTTAGGGTCCAACCCTAGGGTGCTCATTTTGTTTATAAGTCGCCTGTGAGGAAGAGTGTCAAAGGCTTTACTGAAATCTAAATACACCACATCTAGAGCTCTCCCTCGGTCCAACTCCCTGGTCACCTAGTCAAAGAAATCAATCAGATTTGTCTGACAAGACCTGCCTCTGGTGAATCCATGCTGCCTCGGATCCTGTAATCCGCTGGACTCTAGAAACCTCACTATTTTCTCTTTCAGCAGCGTTTCCAATAATTTACTCACCACTGAAGTTAAACAAACCGGCCTGTAGTTTTCAACCACATCCTTACTTCCGCTTTTGTGTAAAGGCACCACATGAGCCTCTCTCCAGTCTTTTGGCACCACTCTCGACTCCAATGAGGCATTGAAAAGGTCAGTCAGTGGAGTTGCTAGAACGTCCCCAAGTTCCCTCAGTATTCTAGGGTGTATCCCATCCGGTCCCATCGCTTTGTCTACTTTAAGTTGAGCTAGTTTCTCACGAACACAGTCTTCTGAAAATTGTTCAAGATGTCCCTCGCTTCTGTTCTTATTTGTGGGTGTTTTCTGAGGTCCTGCTCCTGGTTCTTCATCTGTGAACACAGAACAAAAATATTTGTTAAGCAATTCCGCTTTATCCTTATCAGCTTATACATATTCCCCCCCTGCACCCTTGAGTCTGACAATACCACTTTTGCCCTTCCTCTTCTCACTAATATATCTGAAAAATGTCTTATCCCCCCATTTTATTGCATTGGCTGTTTCCTCCTCCTTTTGAAGCTTTGCCGTCTTGACTACTTTGCTAGCTTCTCTAAGTTTTTCCAAATACAGATGCCTGTCTTCCTCTCTCTGTGATCTCTTGTATTTCATGAAGGCCTCCCTCTTTTTCTTCACTTTTTCAGCTACTTCCTTCGAAAACCATAGTGGTCTCCTGTTCCTTTTGCCTTTATTTACCATTTTAACAAAAAGGTTGGTTGCCCTTAAAATACCCCCTTTCAGTTTTGCCCACTGTTTTTCTACATCCCCCAGCTGTTCCCATCCCACTAACGACTCCCTGAGGTATTGGCCCATCTTTGCAAAGTTAGTCTTCCTAAAGTCTAAGATCCTCACCTTGGAATGGATTCTAACAGCCCTAGTCCTAATACTGAACCACAGCATCTGGTGATCACTGGATGCAAAATGATCTCCCACTACAACATCAGAAACACTTTCACCATTGGTAAGCACCAAGTCCAGTATGGCCCCTTCATGTGTGGGGTCTGTTACCAATTGCCTGAATAGTTCTCCCTGTAGAGAATCCAGGATCTCCTTACTTCTAGATGATACTGCAGCAGGAATGTGCCAATCAACATCTGGCATATTGAAATCTCCTATCAGTAGCACTTACCCTTTCCTAGCAATGCTGCATATGTCTTCAATTAACTCTGTCTATCTCTTCCTCCTGTGAGGGAGGTCTGTATATCACACCAATGCAAATAGATTTTTCTTTCCCTCTTTCTGGTTTAACCCACAGTGCCTCCTTGCTCCCTTTTAAGCTCTGTAATTCCAAAGCTTTAATAGTAGTTTTTACATATAGTGCCACTCCTCCTCCCCTTCTTCCTACCCTGTCCTTTCTGAATAAAGTATAGCCTGGTATAGTTACATCGCAGTCATGGTTTTCTGTGAACCATGTTTCTGTAACTGCCACTAAATCCAAGTCAGCCACTCCCACCAAAGCTTCAACTTCAGGGATCTTAGGAGTGAGTTATTAGGAACACGGGGCATCCTCTCAAGGAACTTTTTTTGGGCTGCGGCCGCCTGTGCACCTGATTTCCCAGATGAAAAAGCCTTGTCAGCCGAGGATAGCCTGGGTACCTCTGACTGGGAGGATGGTGAGCTGACGAGCAAAACAGCACACAGGATATCCACCTGTTTCGCAAGGATAAACTTCCCTGCTCTGATTGTTCAAGTAGTGGACTGCTTACACCTCACCGATCCTCTACAGCACAGTCAGTCTCAGGCGCTCTCTCAGGCCGATCTGATCCTGCAGGGCATTCAAAAGGCTTTTCCCACTGGAGCTCTCCTGCGGGGGGCATTCCAAAGCCCGCCAGGGCCTTCTTTTTCCCGCCAGGGCTGTCCTGTGGGGCAGTCAAAAGCCCGCCAGGGTCTTCCCTTTCCCACCGGAGCCCTAGCAGATGGTATCTCAGAAGTGCGATTCGCCTGATGCTTACGGCTCACCATCTGGGACAGCACTACCTTAGGGACAGTGCTATCCTTGGTCTCCAGCGGATCTGGACAGGTGCTTTGCATATCTGAAGATGGCTGCTCTGGTGACTGCTGTCACTAAGCACATCGCTATTCCGGTTGAAGGGATTGCGGCCCTTTCGGATCATTAGGATAGGAAACTCCACGCAGGCATCAGTTTGTAGAGGTCTGTCGGCCTGTGCTCCTACATTGCTCTAGCTTTGTCAATGGTCGGCTGATCCAGCCGTTAAGGCGCGCCTCTCTAAACTCCCTTTCCATTGAAAGTGGCTCCTTGGTGAAGACCTTGACAAGCTTGTCAAGGACCTGGGGGAAGTCAAGCCACAGCGGCTATTGGAAAGCAAGCCACGATCCTTTACACGCCGCGGAAAGGCATTTGCTGTGACCTCATGCCGGTCAAAGATCACAGTCCTTCGGGGAGTCAGGAAAGGACAGGATGCCTGCGTCGCTGCCAATATGAGGAGGGCGGATGCCTTTTCCCAGCAGTGAGCCCACATGGCCTTTGATCAATGGGTCCTCAACATCGGGCAAGGCTATGCTCTCCCATCCAAGAAGCCTTCCTAGTTTCACCCAACAAAGCGTCCCGAAAGAGGGCAGCTATAAAAGCCACCCTCCAACGTCTGCAGTTTCTTTGAGCCATTCGACCAGTCCAACTCTCAAAGAGGGACCCTGCTCGTTATTCCATTTACTTTGTGGTATCCAATAAGGAAGGGTCCTTTCAGCAGAGTCTGGGTCTCAAGGAGGTCCATTGGGCCCTTCATGTACCGGTTTTTCACATGAAAATGATATGTCCAATAATTCAAGCAGCCCTTATGGGATAAATCCTTGCCTCGTCCAGCCTAGAGGAAGCATATTTACATATTCTTCTCCGGGAGGATCACCGGTGTTTTCTGTGCTTTGCCACAGTCGGGCAGCATTTTCAGTTTTGCGTTTGCCATATGGCCTGATGAATGCGCCGTCTGCGCACGGCTGCCGCGGCCACCACAATGACTTTGCAGTCAAGTCCTCCCATACTTGGATGACTGGCTCATTCATGCACGTTCCATGTTGGAAGCCAGTCAGACAGTCTCCTGGCTGGTCACCTTCTCGGAGAGCCTTGGCTGAGTGGTCAATTATTCCAAGGGTTGCCTCTGGCTACCCCAACCTGTGGAGTTTCTCGGAGCACTAGTCGATAATTGGCAATGTATCCCTGATGCAAGAACATTTTCTCAAGCACTCTGCACACCTTCAACTCTTTCTCCTACAGAGCTGTGTGTGCATGTGTGACTATCTTCACACCCTAAGGTCCATGGTGGCCACCATCGTTTATCCCATGGACCAGAGCCCACATGCAGAGCCTTCAACACTCTTGCCGGAGCTTTCAACACTCCTATCCGTCCCGCTGTCCCTGGTTTCCGTGGTCTATGACTGTCGCCTCTTCCCCCTTATGCTACGTGATGCAGTCTTCTATGGTGGCATTCAGCGGCCCATCTGCTTTGGGGCTTTCTCTTGCAGGCTGTTTGCTGGATTCTAGTCTCTTGGGGGGCGGAGCACTTTGCCAGTCCCAGACGGCTCAAAGGACCTGGTCGCCTCAGGAGGCATGCTGGATGATCAACTGCTTAAAAGCCCAGGCGGTCTGCCTTGCCTTGCTGCACTTCCTGCTTCTCCTTCGATCCCAGGCGGTCTACTTTCTTTCCGACAATGCTATGATGGTGTCTTTTTAAACTGACAGCGTGGAACAAACGGCCCGGGAATGGCCAGGGAGATGGCAATTCTCCTCCCCTGGATGGAGTGTCATTGACAAATCGGCACAGCACATTGTGAGGATGGACAGCATACAAGCAGCTTATGCCAGTTGTCACATTGTAGATCCCGACAATTGGGAACTAGCCTCCTTGGCATTTCCACAAATAGTTCACACCTGGGGGTTGCCCACAGTGGATCTCAGGCCGTCGGCACAGAACGCCAAGACACAGGCCTTTGTCGGTCAGCTGAAGGAGCATGGGCCTTGGGGCCTGGACGCGTTAGATCAGTCCTGACCTTCCGCTCCCCTGTTGTGCATGTTTTCTCCTTGTGTCCTGCTTGGGAGGATTCTCCGTCGGATCGAAGCTCATTCTGGTATGGTGATCTTCGTATCATGCGACTGGCCTCAGCGGCCGTAATATGCTGATCCTGTTCAACTAACCCAGTCATCTCCCTTCCTCAGAAAGGTCTCTTGCGGCAAGGTCCAATCACCATGGCCAATAACTGCTCCCTACTCGCTTATGATCTGGCGCTTGAAAGATGCTGGGTGAGTTACAGAGGTCACTCGACACAGGTAGTGGCTCTCTTTTGTCCAAGGCAGGATGGCCCGTTACATATTTAGTCTACACGAGAATGTGGCATCCTTGAGTCTTGGTGCTTTTGGCAGTGCCTTTCAGATCCTGGACATTCTGTAATTCCGTCAGAACGCTCTCAACTCTGATCTGGCCCTAAGCTCTCTCTGGGTTCATGTCTCTGCTCTCCAGAGTTCTGCTCTTCTCAAGTAACAGAAGGCAATCTGAGCAAGCCCACGGGCAGGAAATGAAGGTCTACACAATACATAGGTAAGGAAACCCACCAATAAGGACAAAGATAAATAAATATGGGGAGACAAACAAATTGTGAGTTCTATTGGTCTGTCTCCACATATTTATTTATCTCTTTGTTCTTATTGGTGGGTTTCCTTACCTACTCCATTGCCGTAGTGTTTAAACTTTTTCCCTCTTAGTCTACCTGAGTGACTACCCCTCCCCCCTGCTGAGATATTGTGTAGACCTCCATTTCCTGCATGTGGGCTTGCTCAGATTGCCTTCTATTCCTTGAGAAGAGCAGTTCTCTCCAGAGCTCTCCCGAAAGGTGATTTTTGTCCTTATACAATTCAGGAACAGCCTACTGGCCAGAGACACTTAGGTTCCCGTCCACCCTACCCCTCACCCCACCCACCCCAGGGGCTACATTGCCTATATAGTGGTCACATACGTGCCATCTATCCTTCCTAACTTGGGTTAAAGCCCACATCTTCATCTTTTCTTCTTCTTCTTCCACTTCTGGGACTGATTAATCAACATGTCGTGTATTCAGTGCAATAACTGTGGTTGTTTCATTCCAGTATGAATCATTTGGAGCCTAAGAGCTTGTCCTATGTGCCTCAAGTCAGCTGCCATGCATGAAGAACTGACTCTACTAAGGAAAGACCTAGCTGCCATGCATAAAGAAGTGACTCTACTGAGGGAGGAACTGGCTGCAATGAAGCGCATCTCTTCTAGGATGCAAACTGAACAAAGTCCACCACCGCTCCCACAAAGAATCAAACACCCCAGGAACAAATGGATCACAGTGGGTTCTGGTAGATTGCGACCTGTAATGCAGACACATCCTACACATCAAGAGATATCTCTGCACAATGCCTTCTCTGCCTTGGCTAATGAGGATGCCCAATCCAAAGAAACTGAAGGGATTAGATTACTCCTTCTGCACATCTGGAAAGAAGCAAAAAATTGTGGATGCTCTCCAAGATGCATTACTTAGACAAATGGTGATGGAACCAACCAGGGAAATCTCAACACTGGATTTAGTGCTCACCAACGGTGATAGCGTGTCGAATGCGTGAGTGCCCCTGTTGAGCAACAGTGATCATCACACGGTGTGGTTTGAGATAAAAGCCATGGTACAAGCCAATCATAGCAAGTTCAAAGTCCTAAACTTCAAAAACACTGACTTCAATAAAATAGCCAAGTACCTAAAGGAGGAGATGACGGGGTGGAAGGAGATAAGGGAAGTGGAATTGCAATGGGCTAAACTAAAGGTGGCTATAAAAGGGGCAACAGATAAATATCTAAGAAAAGTAAATATAAACAAGAGGAGAAGGAAACCTATTTGGTTTTCCAAAGAAGTGGCTGCTCAAGGCAAAAAACACAGCTTTTGCAAACAGAAGAACACAGAAATAAATACAGGATCAAACTCAGAGTCAAAAAGAGAAATAAGGAAAGCAAAATCAAAGGCAGAGGAAAAGATGACTAAAGATGTTAAGTGCGGCGACAAAACTTTCTTCAGGTATCTTTATCTTTATTCATTGCTTGATATACCGCCCAAGCATGTGCATCAGGGCGGTGTACAATATAATCAATAAAAACAGGAAAGGAAAAGAACGCCATTATTTAGACAGGACAGAAAGAGGTGGAGAAAGACGAGTGAGCAGGAGAGAGATAAGACCGGTTACTCCACCGGTATCTTTCTTGACTTAAGGGTCTGGGAGATCAAAGGCCTGCTGAAAAAGATGAGTTTTGAGTGAGCACTTAAATCTTTGAAAGGATAGCTTGGTGCGGAGAGCAAACGGGAGTGAGTTCCAGAGGGCTGGGGCCAGAAAGTAAAAGGCGGAAGGAAGAAGATCAGAGTTGGAATTGCAGGACTCGGAAGTGCTGGGAAAGGACTTGTGGAAAGTGACATTGAAAAGCGAAATTGCTAAACAAATACTTCTGCTCTGTTTTTACTAAAGAAAATCATGGAGATGGACCAGCTGTGACTCCCAAATATAAAAATGGGAATGAAGTAGATACCACACCTTTCACAGAAGATGAGGTGTTAGAAAAACTTGCTAAACTGAAAGTGGACAAAGCCATGGGACCGGATGGGATACATCCCAGGATACTGAAAGAGCTCAGAGAGGTTCTTGCAGGACCGTTAAAGGATGTCTTCAACAGATCCTTGGAAACAGGAGAGGTTCCTCAGGACTGGAGAATGGCTGATTTTGTACCTTTGCACAAAAGTGGTGACAGGGAAGAAGTGTCAAACTACAGGCCCGTGAGCCTTACCTCGGTGGCGGGAAAAGTAATGGAGGCGCTCCTGAAAGAGCGAATAGTGAACTTTCTCAAAACCAACAGTTTGCAAGATCCGAGGCAACATGGTTTTACTGAAGGACGGTCTTGCCAAACAAATCTGATTGAGTTCTTTGACTGGGTGACCAAGGAACTAGATCAGGGGCATGCAATGGATGTCATCTACCTGGATTTCAGCAAAGCCTTTGATACTGTTCCTCATAGGAGGCTTATCAATAAACTCAGTAGCTTGGGGATGGGTCCCAAGATGGTAAACTGGATTAGAAATTGGTTGACTGACAGACAACAGAAGGTGATGGTACATGGAGCTCACTCGGATGAGAGGAAGGTGATTAGCGGGGTGCCCCAGGGTTCGGTTCTGGGCCCGGCACTGTTCAATGTATTTGTGAGTGATATTGCTGAAGGACTGAATGGAAAAGTCTGTTTTTTGCAGATGAGACAAAAATTTGCAACAGAGTGGACTCCCCCGAGGGATTGGTTAACATAGGAAAGATCTACAAAAGCTGGAAGAATGGTCTAATGCTTGGCAACTACGTTTTAATGTGGGAAAAGTGCAGTGTCATGCACTTGGGTAGCAGAAATCCAAGGGAAATGTATGCGATAGGGGGCAAGAGGTTGGTGTGCACGGCTCAGGAGAAAGACCTTGGTGTGATTATCTCTGATGATCTCAAGGTGGCAATACAGTGTGACAAGGTGGTGGCAAAAGCCAGGAGGATGTTGGGCTGCATACAAAGAGGGATTACCAGCAGAAAGGAAGAGGTACTTATGCCACTGTACAAGTCACTGGTGGGGCCTCACTTGGAATACTGTGTTCAGTTTTGGAGACCATATCTTGCAAAAGATGTAAAAAGACTGGAAACTGTTCAGAGGAAGGCGACCAAAATGATTTGGAGCCTACGTCAGAAGCCTTATGAGAAGAGACTCAAATACCTAAATATGTACACTTTGGAGGAGAGGAGGGACAGGGGAGATATCATTCAAACCTTTAAATACTTAAAGAGAAATGATGAACAAATAAACCTCTTCCAAAGATGAGGAAGCTGTAAAACTAGAGGGCATAACATGAAGCTGCAAGGTGGTAAATTGAAAGGCAATGTCAGGAAATATTTCTTCACTGAAAGGGTGGTGGATGCTTGGAATGCCCTCCCGATGGAAGTGGTGGGGGCAAACACGGTGGCGGAATTCAAAACGGCATGGGACAAACACAGTGGATCCCTTTACAGCAAGAGGATAAAAACAAAATAAACTGAAAACTTCTGAACTGTCTAACGTCTCAACAGATAGGGATGTCATATATGGAGTGGTGGGTTCACCCCTAAACAAAGACATGGGATGGGGTGGCCTGCACCTACTCTTGCCATCTTGCTGGGCAGACTAGATGGACCATGCTGGTCTTTATCTGCCGTCATCTACTATGTTACTATGTAACCTGTTCGAAGGACGCTCAATGGTGTCTTCTGCAGAAGTTGCTAGCTTTCTTAGGGGTATGTGGGTGCTTGGTCCTCAGGGCCTGATTCGGGCATCCTTCAAGCCGCTCAAACATACCTCATTCCGGGACTTGTCCCTCAAGACAGCATTTCTAGTAGCCATTTATCTTGACCAGGAAAGTCTCCGCGTTGCATGTCCCTCTATATGTCTACCAGGGCTGCTTTCCTTCCTGCCTAAGGTGGTTACACCTTTTCACTCAAACTGGATGATTTTGTTTCCTGCCTTTCAAGAAAGCAATGTGGGCATCAATATAGGACTTCGTACCATAGATCTCAGTAGGGTGCTACAGCGCTCTCTGGGGTCACCAATTCCTTTCGCAAATCCGATCTCCATTTGTACTGTTTGCGGGGCCTCAGAAGAGCCTTGTGGCCTCCACAGCCTCCATTACAAATGGCTCTGCACAACCATTGAGTCGGACTACATCCTCCAGGGTAAGCTGGTGCCCATGGGGCTCACGGCCCGTTCTACCCGGACTCAAGCAGCACCATGAGCAAAGGGTTCACAACCTGGGCACCTTCGCCTTGATCTCTAAGCATGCGATGTATTGCAATTTGGTGCCAGTGTGGTGGCAGCTGCTGTCTCTTCCTGCCCTGAAGTGGGTTAGCTTGGGTACTTAGCATTTGTCTGGACTGGTCTAGCAGGATGACTTGGAAGGAGAAATTTCACTTACCGTTAATTTCCTTTCCTGGAATCCTGCTAGACCAGTCCAGGACCCACCTATTCTGGGTACTTTTCGACAGCCTATGCTCACATTCTTATGTTGCAGTTCATTCGTTGCTGCACCTCATGAAGGGTTGTTGCTTCATGTCACTTCCTTGACAACCTAGCTGCTGCCTGCTATAGGCCGTATATCAAGTAAAATGAACTATAATCTATAGTTCTGGCCGTTGCATGAGAGCAGCGCTCAGTTCGGGTATCATGCCTTATTCAGTGACTGTTTCATGGCTTTGTCAGAGTATACTGAGGGCGACCTCTAGGGATACAGCTATATGTCTACCAGGGCTCAACCAATCAAGCTTCTGGTAGTTTTTCTCTGTCTCCAACATCTGCTGGCAGGGGGACTTAACCCATTTGTCTGAACTGGTCTAGCAGGATTCCAGGAAAGGAAATTAACGGTGAGTGAAATTTCTCCTTCCTCCAGGAACTTGTCCAAACCTTTTTTAAACCCAGCTACACTAACAGCTTTTACTACATCCTCCGGTAACAAATACCAGAATTTGATTATATGTTGAGTGAAAAAATATTTTCTCTTATTAATTTTAAATGTTACCCTGTAGCTTCATTGCATGTCCCCTAGACTTCCTATATTTTTTTTTTTTTTATTTATAATATTTTCAACAACTTACAAAAGCAAGTACAAAGAAACAAGAGCCTTACAATCACCCAACACCAAATCAATCCAAGAAAGCATAATACCATAACTAAATACATCCAGTAAGCACTCTACGTAGCCCACAACAAGGAGACTTTCTATATTTTGATGGCGGAAACAATCAATCTACGTTTACCCGTTCCACTCCGTTCATTAATTTATAGACTTCTATTATATCTCCCCTCAGCCGTCTCTTTTCCAGGTTGAAGAGCCCTAATCTTTTTAGCCTCTCTTCATAGGAGTGTCCTTCCATTCCCTTTACCATTTTGGTGGCTCTTCTCTGTACCTTTTCTAATAACGCTATATCCTTTTTAAGATACGGCGACTAGAATTGCACACAATATTCAAGATGCGGTTGCACCATGGAACGATACAGAGGCATTGTAATATCCTTTGTCTTATTTTCCATTACTTTCCTTATGATACCTAGCATTCTATTTGCCCTCTTGGCTGCTGCTGCTTTGGTGGGACTGCGGCACATGCCAAAGATCATGTGTATGGCCTGTGGCTAAAAAGGGCACTGCTGTCGTCCTTGGGTCTATGCCATGGCTGCAAGGCCCAGGACCACACCGCGGTTGATGCTCTTAGGGGGCCTTTGTCGGGGGGAGATTTCTGGGATGGTGATTTTGGAGGATGCTGCCTTGCGGCCTGCTGGTCCTGTGGTTTTGGCGGAAACTGCAGCTGTTTTAGAACAGGCTCTATCTCCTGTCAAAACCAGCATGAGAGGGCAAGATTCAGTCTCTGTGACCCTCCAGGGGCAAAAAAGGCTCAGAAGAGCCAGGGAGCTAGTCCCTTTATCCTGGACTTTGTCCTTCTCCTCCACCAGGCCTACTGGAGGAAGCAGGGCCTGCAGGGGGAGGAAGCAGGCAAAGGCTTGGGCCGGGCCTGACTCTCTTGGAGGTTCTGGAGAGCGGATCGGACGAATTGAGGCCGGTGCAACTTATGAAGAACCCAAGGATGCCCTGGAGGGCACTTAGCCGGGTTAGCGTGGCCCACAGATCCAGGCCTCAAGGATAGCAAGGTGCCTGCAGGTGAGGACCTCAGAATTGTTCGAGTGTTTTAAATAGGAAGAACTCTGTGCTCATTGCGCATTCGCTGGCGGCTCTTTTTATTTATTGGAATTTATCAAACCACCAAGAAAAACCTTGGATCAAGAAATTCACATCCAGTGTGCATCTTAATGAGGAAAAGTAACATTAAGCTACAAAAAAAGAAAAAATTATGGCACAGCAATGAATGTTAATAGTCCACAATTGATATGGAGAGAATCCAAGAATACACAATTATGGAGAGATGAATCAAAGAAGAGAAAAAAATTAAGATAAGCAATTAAGTAGGAGAGCAAAGGCAAAGTGAATGATCCCTACAATACTATATGTCAACTTTGCAACCGCTTAGCATCTAAGAAAAAAGGTGGCTAAGAGGGCTCAAAGAATAGGAGAATAAGATAACATACCTACTAGGGCAACCCTTTTGGTGTCCTTCGCTTCCGAACTAGATAAAAATGCTGTGATGCGTTTATATTTTCTTCATAAGACATCCACTTTCTGTGGGGGGAGGGTGAATATCTTTCCCGATGTCTCCAGGAAAACTCAGCTAAGGCGTCGGGCTTTTTTGATGTTAAAGCCACGAGTTTTGGCGCTTGGTGCCACGTTTTTTCTTAAGTTTCCATGTAAGTGCTTAGTTACCTATCAGAACACCAAGTACAGTCAAACCTCGGTTTTCGTTTGCCCTGGTTTTCGTACGTTTCGGTTTTCGACGTCTTTTCTGACTGAGATTTTGTCTCGGTTATCGGATATCGCCTCGGTTTTCGTAAAGAATGGCGCTGGTCTGTATACACTGCCCGCCCAGTCCCGGCAGCACTACCCCCCGGAAGTCCCGGCAGCACTACCCCCGGACTCACCGATCGCGTGTTGAGAAGCGAAAGTCAGCTGAGCAACATCCTCGAGCCAGAGTCAGAGATGCAAGGATTGCACAGAGAGGAAGGCCCCGATCTCTCCACTGCCTGCCTGTTCTCTGGAGCGCCCCCTCAGGCTCGGAGGTAGCAGGGTAGCTGTCAATGTAAGCAGGAGATGTTGCATGAATGTGGGAGGCAGTTCTTTCTCTTGCAGGGTACGCTTGCAAATTGCTGTTGAGACGGAGTCAGCGATCAGATTACAGTGCCGTACAGTACAATACAGTATCTGTGTGTTTGCTGTCCTGTGGACGATCGGGCAGGTGAGAGAAGTGACAGGAGCTGGGTGTCTGGAACGGATTAATTGAATTTACATTATTTCCTATGGGAAATATTGCTTCGGTTTTCGTACGTTTCGGTTTTAGTCAGACTTCTTAGATCGGATTAATCATGAAAACTGAGGTTTGACTGTATGTTTTTTTCTGGAGACCTCGGGATTGGAGTCTTTTCTCCAATCCAAAGGTCCATCGATTACCTTAAACGTTTGACTGATTCAGTAGTAGATTGTTCAAAAAAGAGTAAAAATAATTTTTGAGTATGCTTCCTCTCTCTTGTACACTCCTCTTGATGTGGACTTTTATATAGATGCTTTACTGTGTGTATTTTTACTTTTGCTTGTCACCCGGCTGCCTAGGGTGAGAACTTACACAATCTTGACGATGCATATATTCATATGATTCTTGCAAGGTATTGTGGGTATTTTAGTTCATTCACTCCCAAACACAGCTGATGACAATAATTGAGTTGTGAAACCAAGTGGTAAGGCCAATAAAATACTTCTTTTATTGGTGGGGTTTAATTCACCCAGCACATGTATGCTTGATAGCAATATAAATGAGGTTACTTGCTTGCAGTGTTTAAAATGGATAACAAAAAGTCACAAAGTAAACCAGAAAACAACCTTCAGCTTGTCAGGCAATTAGCTAATGTTTTCTTAGCAAATAATTACCAAATACAAAGGCACAAAGAAATAAATAAACTTTGCTTGTTAGGTTAACTTCTGCTTATTTTCCACGCAGATCCCAGCAGTGATTCTCCCTTGCTCACACACACACAATCAGGTGCAGCTTTAATTACTAACAATTGACCAACTAAAAGCCTTTAGCTGGCTGGCTGCTACTGTGTGAACTCAAATCCTGCTTTAAGAGCTGTTTGCAGTGGAAATAAAGAACAAAGTTAGGTTTCTTTGTGATGGCTGATGTGTTTGCTCACAGAAAGCTAGCAATAGCAATTAGATAGAGAACAGTCCATGTAAACTGTACTTTCATCTGCTGTATCTCCCCCTTCATCAATCAGCATAGGGTCACCATCATACATTGGCACAGACGAGTCTTTCATTAAGGCACTATCATGAGAATGCTTATTCCCTTGCTGCCATTCTCTATTATAGATAGGGTCTGGATCAGTGTTCATACCTGAGCCTCTCCTGCCATCATAATTCCTCTCTGTATAGCCTGGCCAGTATGTAATCCAATTCTGATGTCCAGCCTTCCAATCTTGATCCCTGGACACTGGATCTCCTCTCACATACCTTCTGGCCTTGGTCTGAAAGTCCCTTCCACATGCAGTCTTCTCTCTTCCAGGTAGCCACTGGTGATTCCTATCTCTGCCACTCCATTCCTCTGGCTGAATCCAGTCCAATGGACTCTGCTGGCATTTGGAATACCTCCCAGTATATGGGTACTGCCTTGGACTCTCCCAGACCATCCAATGGGCTTTCTTCTCTTCCTTCCAGAGAGTTTCCTTCTTTCTCTATCCGCTTGGCTTGGCTTCTGTTTCTCCAGGTGATACTGCTTAAACCTGTAGCTGGGCTGGAGCTTGTAGCCGTTGCTGAAGCTCTCCCTCAAGCTCTTTCTGTAGCTCTTTCTGAAGCTGTTATCTGAAGAATAAGCTCTATTCTTATTCTTTCCTAATGTGTGCTCCTCCCTAACACAACGCAGCTGTGTTGAATCAGGCCCTGCCCTTTGAGATGAGTGCTTAGGGATTACCTCATAGCTCTCTTGATTGCACACACATTTTCTCACTTCAGCCCCTCTCATGGCTGCTGGAAACCTGGTGCATTCTGGGACTGGTAGTCTTTTATGTGAAAACTCTGTTTTCTCACTTCTACCAGAACTGACAGGTTGCTTGTTCAGAGTCACATCATCTTTTCTATAGCTCCTACCTGAGCTATGATAAGCTTCCTTATCACATGCTGTGTAGTGTTATTGGTAATTACTAGAGTGTCTGTATTTTCCTGGAAATTTCTCAATAAATGAAATTTAAACCTTAAAAAAAAAAAAAAAGAATAGGAGAACACACATTTACAAGGAAATCTCAGCTAAAAACTTGCACCTTGAGCAAGAGTTTCTGAGTGGAATTCCAGAAACCTTTTCCGCCTAACTTGCGTCCATTTGGGCACATCAGGGAAAATCTGTATCTTGCCACCCAAGAAAAAAATATTTGTCTTTTTGAAATACAACCATAACAACGCGTCCTTGTCCTGGAGAAATACAAATACAACCAACAATGTAGCCCTAACCTCCACAGCATCAGTGGACTACTCCAGAATCTCAGGCAAGTTAGCCAAGTCCAAGGAATCAGATGGAAACCTTTTGCACAGCGTCCTTAGAAGCCATGGGGGAAGGTAGTAGATATTCTGGAGAGGAGGTACCCCGGAGTCAGGATAGAAACATAGAAATATGACGACAGAAAAAAACCACATGGCCTATCTAGTCTGTCCTTCCATATCAACCACTACAACAGTCCCCCTTTTTCCTTTAGAGATCCTCTGTTTGTCCCATGCGGCTTTTTTTTTTTTTTTATTATCACATCTCATAAAATACCTCACCTTTCATAATATACCTCACATAACATTAAATCCCCAAACAAACTTAGGATACACAAACTTTCACAACCTTTATACATTCTAAAGTCCTCACTCCGGTGGAGAGATACACCCTCACTGCATATATCTCATTTAAACTGCTCAACAATAAAACTTATACAATTCTGCCTGCTTCTCTCCATGCACTACTAGACCACGTTTACTGTGTTGCCTTGCCCTGACCAATTTCACCCCACCCTTTTGTATGGTTATTAAATGGCATATCACAGTAACACAAGAATCTCTCAAAACTCCATCTAGCCTGTTTATATCTCTTTTGTATAATATTGAGTGTTTTATTCAACACCACACACTCCAACAGTTGTGCCCCCTGGAGCCTCCACATTCACCATGCAGTATATCCACTGTTCGCTCTCACTATCCATCCATCCCTCTAATCCTCATACACTCCCCCCCTCCCTCCCACGCTTCGCCCTATGTATATCAAAATAACAACTCTCCCACCCTACTCCTCCTCTACACACCCCTCCTACCCCTCGCCCTGTACCAAAACCATGCAGCCAGTTCAGGTCTCCAAAGCTATGTATTCCTCCTCCCCTCCCTTAGCACCCTTCCAGTGGGCGTTATCGCCCCTATTCCCCCCTTAAGATAATTTACTGAATTCCTATCCCAACCACCCCCCCAGTTCCCCCCCTTCACCCTTTTATCCCACACATTGTTAATCATCAGGGCGCTACCTTGCCCTACTCTCCCCTCACCTCCCTTGACTCCACCCCTGCCTTCCCCGACCCCTCCTTCCACTCACCCTTACGTAACCATTCCCAACCCCCCCCCCGCACTGCCTCTCCACTTTCTCCCCGATTCCTTTTTTTTTTCCCGTGATCAAATGCATTTGATACAGCTCCAACAATCGCCTAGCATAACTGCCTATAGGTGGCAACAAACAATTCTTCCAGTGCTGTGCAATCTCACATCTTGCCGCCAAAATACATTGCCACACTATGCTCCATGTTCCTTCCCCCCTCCTAAGCAGCAAACATATCTCTGGCGTCAATACCAACCCATGCCTCGCAATGCTCCTAATATACCCCCCAATTTCCTCCCAGTATTTATTTACCACTGGACATGTCCACCACATATGTAACCAGGTGCCTTTTGCTCCACACATCCTCCAACACTCATCCGACTGACATACCCCCGCTTTAAACAAGCATTCCGGTGTCAGGTACCATCTAGTCAGCACTTTCCACCCATTCTCTCTGAGGGAAGTAGCTATTGAAGATTTTGCAATTTCTAAGGCTATCCGCTCCCACTCTTCCATCTCCCAAATCACCCCCAGCTCTTTCTCCCAAGCCAGCATATAACTGAGTTTCTCCTCCCCTCTTGTATTCAGGCGTTTGTAGATTCTCAAAATGACCCCCTTCCTCTCCAACGAACCTAAACAGCTCCCTTCAAACCATCCCGGCTCCTTAACAATATCTTGCCATCGCTTCCTCTGCCTTACATACGAACCAATGGTTATGGTTATGGTTAAGGCACTTGATATACTGCCCTTTACTTGCGCATCAGAGCGGTTTACATGTATACTATAGCCCATGTTCCCTGTAAAATAGTTATCTCCAAGTTATAATGCTCTGTTCAATGTAATTTCAGTTTGTTCAATGTAAACCGCACTGATGCAGAATAGCGTGGTATATAAGAGAATGTAAAAATAAAAAATAAATAAAATAAATACTAACAGGTACTTTTTATTCCCTTGTCCCTGAAGAGCTCACAATCTAATCTCTGTTGTTGCTTGCTCCCTTGCTGAGGAGCCACTGTTTTTTCTACTGTTGCCAGCTGTCTCAGTGACAGTGGTGGTGAAGAACTCCTCCTCTTGCCTGGTGCTGGTGCCTGGCTGGTACTGCAACTTTGTACTGTTCTGTGAAACGTACCTGCACTGGGGCAGCTGGTGCCTGCAAACTCCCTTATCCCTTCCCCACCAATTATCTGGGACACATGGCTTAACCCCTTCTGTGCCCATCTTAGCAGCACTCCTACATCTGGTCCCATTCCCTCCTCACAACAAGCCAGCAGCGACATTGTTCGTGCACAGCTCTTGTCCCCTACCATCTGCTTCCTATGCTGTTGCCACATATACAGCGTGTGGCCTACCAAGGGATTCTCCCCTCGCTTCCCCTTACCCCCCTCCCCCCCACACCAGCCTCTCCAGCTCCCCTGCCCTAAGACCCACTTCTTCCATCCTTACCCAGTGCTTCGTTGGCTCTCTCAACCAAGAATAAACTGCCCTCAGCTGCGCTGCTTGATAATACTTCCCAAAGTTGGGCACCCCCATTCCTCTCTCCTCTTTGGGGGCCTGCAATGTCCATGCCGCCACCCTAGGGCGCTTATGTCCCCATATAAACCCCTCAACTTGCTTCTGCACCCTTTTTAACACCTTGGCCGGTATCTCAATAGGCAATACCTGGAAGTAAAAAAGGAACTGGGGGAGCATCAGCATTTTAATCACCACCATCCTCCCCATCCAGTAGATGTATCCCCTTTTCTAGCCCTCCAACTGCATTTCTACTCGCCCAAAATGCTTCTTATAGTTTGTCATACAGCTCCTCCAACTCCCTTCCCAATTGGACTCCCAAATACCGTATTGAACGACTCGCCCACCTAAATTGGAATTTATGTTGCAAACTCCTCTGCAGCTCTATCCCCCCTGTCAAATTTAAAATTTCGGACTTGCTCCAATTTATACAGAACCCTGCCAAGTCCCCATACACCTCCACCTCCCTCATAATGGCAGGCAATTTCTCCATAGGCCTAGTTATCATAAGCATAATATCATCTGCAAACATTGCCATTTCCCTCTGCCCCACCCTTAATGCCCTTATCCCCCTGAAGCTTCCCTGCCAGCGGTTCTAAGGATAATGTGAATAACAACGGTGAGAGCGGGCAACCCTGTCTAGTTCCCCGCCCCAGGGGAAAAAATTGCAAGTAACCCCCATTCACTCTTACACACGCTTTAGACCCCGCATATAACGCCCTCACCCAGTCCACAAAGCCCTTACCAAAGCCCATATGCTCCATCACCGCAAACAAAAATTTCCACGATGCCTGGTCGAACGCTTTTTCCGCATCCAATGAAAGCAATATTGTCTGACCAGGCTTCTGTTTCGCTGTCCAAATTGCATTCAATATTTTCCTTATATTTATTTATTTATTTAACAAATCTGCAAATCAAGATGGTTTACATAGAACATATCATGACAGTATATTTCAACTGTTTACATGGAACAATAAACAAAGATACATAGGTATAAATGTGAAACTATTTACAACGATCAACTAATTACATAGGTATATACAGGTACAGCATGGCTGCAGGATTGAGTTTGAGAGGGCAGAGGTGAGGGGTTGAAGACAGAGGACTGAGGACTATGGTGGTAGGGAAAAATGTTCCAGGAAGAGATGGGTTTTCAGCATCTTTCTGAACTCAGAGTGGTCAGAACAGTTTCGTAACTCATGAGGTAGGGCATTCCATAAGGATGGGGTATAGAGGGAGAAGGCCCGGTTACATATAGATTGTTTGCTATATCTCTTATTTGTTGGGATGGTAAGTAGGTTTTTGGTAGTGGAGCGGCGTGCTCTTTTATTGTTGATGGAGGATAGGAGCGGGGAGAGGCATGGAGCTGACTCGTTGGAGATGATTTTATGTGTGAGGGTAAGTACTTTGAATTTAACTCTGGATTGAATGGGGAGCCAGTGGAGATCATGGAGGACTGGCGTGATGTGAGATCGTCTGGGGTTGTTGGTTATGAGCTGAGCAATCGTGTTCTGGGCCAATTGGAGAGGTTGTGTGCATTCTTGGGGAGGTCATGGTAGATAAGGTTACAGTAATCAAGAGAAGGGATTGTAAGGGCCTGGCAGACAGTGCGAAAGGAGTCGGGGTTTAAGAGAGGTTTGAGGTTCCGAAGCGTACGTAATTTTGCATAAATTGTGTTAGAAGCTCTCTTTATCTGATCAGTGAAGGAGAGGTTCTGGTCAAGGATAATACCAAGATATTTCACTTGTTTTTTTATGGTGAGTGAGAGATCACCAATAATAAGGGTTGGAGGTGGGGTATATGAAGAGTTGGAAAATACTTGAAGAACCTCAGTTTTGGATTGATTGTCAGACACTTGCCTCCCAGGTATAAACCACGCTTGATCTTCATGAACTAGCTTGCCCAATAATTTATTCAGTCTGCCCACTAACACTTTAGCCAACAACTTTGCATCTACATTTATCAGTGAAATCGTCCGGTATGACGCACACTCCAATGGATCTCTCCCCTCCTTTGGGATCAGAGCTACTCCAGCCCACCCCATAGTCCCCGCCAGCCGTTCCCCCTCCCTTGGTAGATTAAACACACCTGTCAATGACTTCAGCAGCACTCCTTTAAACTTTTTATAGAAGCTTCCCGTAAGTCCATCAAGTCCCGGAGCCTTCCCTGGCTTCAGATCCTTAATCGCCTGTTCCTCTTCCCCTACCTGTATTTCTTTATCCAGTGCCCCCCGTTCCCCTTCCCCCAATTGTACGAGGCCCACTGCCTCCAGATATTCCCTCATTTCCTCCTCCGCCCTATCTGGCTTTGCTTCATATGTTGTTGTTGTTAAGTGCCGTTGAGTCTGAGTCGACTCATGGCGACCCTCTGGATAGCTATCCTAAATTGTGTTCTGTCTTCAGTCAGGCGGCTCATTGTTGACAGACTGGTACCCGTAGCTGCTGTTATTGTATCGATCCATCTCATTGCTGGCCTTCCTCTTTTGCGTTGACCTATCTTGCCAAGCATGATGTCTTTCTCTAATGATCTCTCTCTTCGCATGATGTGTCCAAAGTATGAAAGTCGAAGTCTTGTCATCTGAGCTTCTGAAGAAAGCTTAGGTTTGATCTCCTCTAGTACCGACTGGTTTGTTCTTCAGGCAGTCCATGGTATGCACAGTATTCGCCGCCAGCACCATAATTCAAAGGCATCAATTTTCTTTCTGTCTGTCTTTTTCACTCTCCAGCATTCACATCCATATGATGTTATTGAAAATACCATGGCTTCATATAGTCTCTGATAATACCCCTCAAACTCATCCCTTATTTTCTGCTCATCCTGCTCCACCACTCCCCGGCATCTAAGCTGCGTTATCTGTTGCCTATTCTTTTTGTGTAGGTGTCGTGCGAGGTACTTTCCTGCCCTATTTCCTCCCTCGAAAAATTCCTGCTTCAACAACTGCAGCTGATACTGGATCCTTTCAACCTCCAACGCATTTAGCTTGGCCCGCGTTTCAAGCACCTCCCCCCCTATATTTCCCAGCCCCATCCCTTGCATCTGCCTCTTCCAACCCTACCAACTTCTGCCGCAATTGTGCCTCCTTTTCCTCCCTTTCCCTCTTTAGTGTTGCCGCCCATTTTACCAAAATACCTCGCACCACCGCCTTAAAGGCATCCCAAACCACCCCCCCTTACCTCTCCATTCGCATTTCTTTTAAAATAGTCTGATATCATCTCCTCCAGTTCCTTCACCACCCTCTGATCTCCCAATAGGGCCTCATTCAGTCTCCAATAATGCACCCCTTTGTTTTCTCTCCTACAGCTCATGCACACACTCACCGGCGTGTGGTCTGACCACGTAATCGCCTCCATTCCCCCCCCCCTCGAACCTTGCCCGCTATCTCTTTCCCTATCCATATGGTGTCCAACCTTGAATAAGTGCCGTGAACCGCTGAGAAGAACTAATACTGATGCCTCCCCGGGTTCATCAATCTCCACGCATCATTCAAATCATGGTCCTGTACAAACTTCTTATATCTCTTCCTGTCCCTTCCCTCTTCCCCGTAGAATCTCTCCCAATCTCCCAGGGCATATTAAAATCTCCTCCGCATATCCTCGCTCCCTCCCCCAGCATGCTCACCTTTATATCCACCTCCTCCCAGAACTCTTTTTGCGTCCCCATGGGTGCATATACATTGATCACACACAGCCATTCCTCCCCCACCCTCATTCGCACCATCAAATATCTTCCCCCTCTATCTCGGACTACCGAGTGCACCTCTACCTTTAACTTCCCATCAATCCACAAAGCCACCCCACCTTTCTTCCGCTCATTCATATTAGATGCAAACAACTTTTCATACCCTTTTGGTCTCACCACTGATTCATGTTTTCGTAACAAATGTGTCTCTTGCAGTAATACAATTGATGCTTTCTGCCTTGATAATTCCTTGTACAATTTCTGTCTCTTAAAGGGTGAGTTCAGACCTTTCACATTCAATGTAACAATTTTCAATTCACCATGATCTTGTTCCCACTCCATCCACTCCCCCTACACCCACTCCCCCTACACCTCTCTCCCCTTCCCTTCTTGGGCCCTTTCTTCCTCCCCACCCCTCATTATCCCTACCTCCCCCCACCCCTTCCCCCCTCCCCCCCCTCTCGCCTCCCCCCCTTCCCCCCTCTCCCTCCCTCCCCCCTCTCGCCTCCCCCCCTTCCCCCCTCTCCCTCCCTCCCGCCCGCCTCCCCCCTTCCCCTCCCCTCCCCTCCCCCTCCCCTCCCCTCCCCCTCCCCCTCCCCTCCCCTCCCCTCCTCTCCTCTCCTCTCCTCAAGGGAGACTTGACTTCCATCTGAGATAACCGTCAATCGGGCCGCAGCCTACCTCCCCCTCTAGCCCCCCTCCCCTCGGGTTCCCCCATACACCCCCTCCCCTGTAACTCTTCCTCACTGACCTACCCCCTATCCTCCCCTTCATCCTACCCCCTCCTCCCATCCCTCCCCTCCTCTTGCTCAGTTAGCACCCTCCCCGAAATCAAAGCCCTCTACTCCCTCTCTCCCCCCTCCTATCCTTAACCCCCTCTGCCCCCTCCCCTCCAAACCTCCCCCTCTTGAGCTCCCTCCTTTTTAAACCCCCTTCCATATAAACATGAGTCCCACAACCCTCACCCCCTCCCATGTAACAAAAAACCTTTATCACAATTTTAATTAATGTCCTCTGCTTCAGCCTACTGCCTTTTCCACCACTGTTCCGCTTTGGCTCTATTTCGCAAGTCTGGCCAATCTCCTGCCTCCTTCTGACGCTCTATGCCATCGCAGGCTCTCCGCCTTGGCAGTAGGTGCTCTGATGTTGGTTGATTTAACTGCACCTCCTGCACCTTCCGGGAGTTAGTTAGTCCCAGCTCTCGAAGCGCTCTCCAGGCTTCATCGCTTGACTTCACTCTCCTCGACCTCCCTTGTACTGTAACCAGCAGGCCAAAAGGATACATCCATTTATATCTCAGATCTGCCCTCCGCAAGTAGGCTGTGACTTCCTTCATCTCTCTTCTGTGTTGTAGTGTGCCCTGGAATAAATCCTGAAATAGTTCCAAGTCATGCTCTTCCCACTTAAAATGTTTCACTTTTCGGGCAGCTCTCAGCAGTCTTTCTTTCATTTTGTACAAGCTCAAACACACTACAATGTCTCTCGGTCTGTTATCTCTTACTGGCCCCATTCCTCTATGGGCTTGCTCTATTTGAATAGGATCCCCTTCTCCCCCCTCCTCTAGAGCTGCAGCTGTTAAGAGTGCTCCGAAGACTTGTATAGTAACTTCATCACAGTTCTTATATTTGGGATCTTCCGGGAGACCTCGTATTCTGATGTTGCATCTTCTGGAGCGATCCTCCAGATCCTCTGCTTTTACCTTCAGCTCTTCTTGAACCAACTTTAGTTCCTCCCAGCCTTTTTGCATGGTGTCCAATACTTCCCCTTGTTGTTCCAACTGGTTCTCTGTTTCTTCCACCTGATCCCCCAGCTCCGCTATCTCTTGTCTGAATGCTTTTAACTCATTTTTTACGCCACTAATTTCCACCTTAAGTTCCTCTTTCAGCTCTATAAGCCACTTTTTGATCATGTTAGCCATTCCTGGGTTCTCCTCTCTCTCCATCTCTTCCTCCCACTCTTTTACCTTCCTTCTCTCCCTCCTTCCCTCCTCGTGTTAGCGCATATGCTGATCTGAATTCTGCCAATTTTTTCTTTGCTGACAACTCTTTTAGCTTTATCCATTTATGCTCCTTATTCCTCTGTGCCTCCACTTATTGCGTGGAAGAGAAGTGCCACTTCTTTCTCCCACCCAGAGGGTTGCACCTTCTGTATTCTCTTGTTGTTCCCTCTTGTGGTGGCGCTGTTGCCCGCTAGCTTGCGTCAGCAAATTGATTCTATAATTTTAAGATACTTTATTATTATTTGGTAGAATATCTAATCCATCCAGTGCAAGCTATCGTGATTTTATTTATTTTTATTTATTTAGCTGCATTTATATCCCGCTTTTCACCGGGTCAAAGCGGTTGGGGGGATACATTTAACATGAGGGGATATGAGACACATACACTAATACTTACAGGGAACATGGGCAATGGAGGGTTAAGTGGCTTGCCCAAGACCACAAGGAGCACCTGTGGGACTAGAAACCCCAGTCCTTCCGGCCCAAGGTTGCTGTCCTCTAGTGGGATTTGAACCACCGACCTTCCGGCCTGTAGTACCTTGCCCCAACCACTAGGCCACTCCTCCCTGTCCTTCTTTCTGCTTGTCTTCTCTCTTTTTGCCCTATACTGGGCTGACTCGTGCTTGTGTTGAGTCCTTAGAGGCCAATTTCTCCCTTCAATTCGGATCCACCATCTCCTCCTCTCTCACTTAGCATTGCAAGGCCTCCTCCAGTCTTATCGTTGCAGCCCTTCAGCCTTCTTGCTGGAACACCACTGTCCTCTCTGTTTATTTCACCCTTCCCGCTCGTCTGATTGCTCGCCGCAGCACTCGCCTTCCACCTGGCTTCCCAAGCAGGCTCTATCCAGCACCCGATCCAGCTACTCGGCCTCGTTCCACCGTATGCTGCTCTCCAGGATCGCCCGTCACCGATTCCCTACCTCCAATCTCCTCTGCTTCTGCCAGACACACGCTGGGCCAGGCATGCCTCACTCTCCTGGTTTCTTGCACTTCCGAAGGGTGCAGTAGCCCCGGTGTTCTCGATCCTCCTGCCTCCGGTCACCTCTGCTTCTGTCCAACACGTGCTGGGCCGATCGTGCCTCACTCTCGTGCTATCATGCACACCGGATGGGTGCCGCTGCCCCGACGCACCTCAATTCTCCTGCCGCCGATCTCCTCAGCGTCTACCAGACACGCGTTGGACCGATCTTGCATCACTCTCCTGTTTTCTTACACTTCGGAAAGAGCGCCGCGGGCCCCAAGGCGCCTCGATCCTCCTGCCTCCAGTCTCCTCCGCTTCTGCCGGACACATGCTAGGCCGATCGTCCTCACTCTCCTGCTATCTTGCATCTCAAGTAAGTGCCGCAGCCCACTCTTTTGCCAATTGTTCTCTGGGGGTTCCTCGCTAATTCTCCCACATTATGCCCCTGATCTATGCTTCTTTTTGGGGTATGACCCCTTGCTTTATCAGGCCTTAGTGGCGGAGCTTAGTGCTACTCCACCATTCGCCCCGATGACATCACCGGACGTCTGTCCCATGCTGCTTTGAATTCAGATACTGTCCTCATCTCTACCACCTCCACTGGGAGACTATTCCACAGATCCACCACTCTTTCTGCAAAGAAATATTTCTGCATATCACGCCTGAAACTATCCCCTTTCACCGTCATCCCATGTCCCTTCACAGCAGAGCTTGCTTTCATTTGAAAGAGGCTCTCCTCCTGTGCATTTATGCCACAGAGGTATTTAAACGTCTCAATCATATCATCTCTATACCGCCTTTCCTCTAAGGTGTACATATTAAGATTCTTAAGTCTGTCCTTTTATGTCTGACCACTAACCATTTTAGTAGCCACCCTCTGCACCAACTCTAACCTGTTTATATCCTTTTGAAGGTGCGATCTCCAGAATTGCACACCATACTCCAAATGAGGTCGCACCAAAGACTTATACAGAGGCACTATCACCTCCTTTTTTTCTGATAGCCATTCCTCTTTGTATGCACCCAAACATCCTTCTAGCTTTTGCTGTCACCTTTTCTACCTGTTTAGCTACTTTAAGATCATCAGATACAACCACGCCTAGGTCCCTCTCTTCTTTAGTGGACAAAAGAAGTTCATCCCCTATACTGTATTGTTCCCTTGGATTGCTGCAGCCCAAATGCATGATCTTGTATTTTTTAACATTAAATCCCAGCTGCCAAATTCTAGACCATTCTTCAAGCTTAGCTAGATCCCTCCTCTACACCTTCCTGGGTGTCTACTCTATTGCATATTTTGGTATCATCTGCAAAGAGGCAAACCTTACCGAACAGCCCTTCTGCTACATCACTAACAAAGATGTTAAAAATAATCGGACCAAGGACAAATTCCTGGTAGCATCCTTCTCCTCAGAGTGAGCTCCATTTACCTGTACCCTTTGTCACCTCCCACTCAACCAGTTTCTTACCCAAGCAGTAACTTTAGGGTCCATCCCTAGGGTGCTCAGTTTGTTTATAAGTCGCCTGTGAGGAACGGTATCAAAGGCTTTACTGAAATATAAATACCTAGGGCTCTACCTCGGTTCAGCTCCCTGGTCACCCTGTCAAAGAAATCAATCAAAGAAATCAATCAGATTTGTCTGACAAGACCTGCCTCAGATCCTGTAATCTGCTCGGTTCCAGAAACCTCCCTATTTTCTCTTTCAGCAGTGCTTCCAATAATATACTCACCACCGAACTTAAACTAACCAGTCTGTAGTTTTCAACTACATACTTACTTGTGCTTTTGTGTAAAGGAACCATATGAGCCCCTCTCCAGTCCTTTGACACCACTCCTGACTCCAACAAAGCATTGAAAATGTCAGTCAGTGGAGCTGCTAGAATGTCCCCAAGTACCCTCAGTATTCTAGGGTGTATCTCATCCGGTATCATCGCTTTGTCTACTTTAAGTTTATCTAGTTTCTCACAAACACAGTCTTCTGAAAATTGTTCAAGATGCCTCTCACTTCCTTTCCTGTTTGTGCGTGTTTTCTGAGGTCCTGCTCCTGGTTCTTCATCTGTGAACACACAACAGAAATATTTGTTAAGCAATTCTGCTTTATCCTCATCAGCTTCTACATATTCCTTCCCTTCACTCTTAAGTCTGACAGTATCACTTTTGCCCTTCCTCTTCTCACTAATATATCTGAAAAATGTCTTATCCCTCCATTTTATTGCATTGGCTATTTCCTCCTCTTGTTGAATCTTTGCTTTCCTGACTACTTTGCTATCTTCTCTAAGTTTTTTTTTTCAAATATAGATGCCGCTCTTCCTCTCTCTGTGATCTCTTGTATTTCATGAAGGCCTCCCTCTTTTTCTTCACCTTTTCAGCTACTTCTTTCGAAAGCCATAGCGGTCTCCTTTTCCTTTTACCTTTTTATACGATTTTAACAAAAAGGTTGGTTGCCTTTAAAATATCCCTTTTCAGTTTTGCCCACTGTTTGTCTATCTCCCTCAGCTGTTCCCACCCTGCTAATGACTCCCTGAGGTATTGGCCGATCTTGGCAAGTTAGTTTTCCTAAAGTGTAAGACCCTTGCTTTTGAATGGATTTTAACAGCCCTAGTCCTAATACTGAACCACACTATCTGGTGATCACTGGATGCAAAATGATCTCCCACTATAACATCAGAAATACTTTCACCATTGGTAAGCACCAAGTCCAGTATGGCCCCTTCACGTGTGGGTTCTGTTACCCTTTGCCTGAATAGTTCTCCCTGTAGAGAATCCAGGATCTCCTTACTTCTAGATGATACTGCAGCAGGAGTGTGCCAGTCAACATCTGGCATACTGAAGTCCCTTATCAGTATCACTTCCCCTTTCCTAGCAATGCTGCATATGTCTTCAATTAACTCTCATCCACCTCTTCCTCTTGTGAGGGAGGTCTGTATATCACACCAATGCAAATAGATTTCTCTTTCGCTCTTTCTAGTTTTACCAACAGTGCCTCCTCTCTCCCTTTTAAGCTCTGTAGTTGCAAAGCTTTAATATTTATTTTTTACATATAGTGCCACTCCTCCTCCCCTTCTTCCTACCCTGTCCTTTCTGAATAAAGTATAGCCTGGTATAGTTACTTCCCAGTCATAGTTTTCTGTGAACCATGTTTCTATAGCTGCCACTAAATCCAAGTCAGCCTCTCCCATTACATAGTAACATAGTAAATGATGGCAGATAAAGACCAGCATGGTCCATCTAGTCTGCCCAGCAAGATGGCAAGAGTAGGTGCACCTGTCGCTCTGTGCAGGCCACCCCTCCCCATGTCTTTGTATAGGGGTGAACCCACCACTTCATGTAGGACACCCCTATTTGAGAAGTTAGATGGTACCGTTTATTTTGTTTTTATCCTGTTGCTGTAAAGGGATCCACTGTGTTTGTCCCATGCCGTTTTGAATTCCATCACCTTGTTTGCCCCCACCACTTCCATCGGGAGGGCATTCCAAGCATCCACCACCCTTTCAGTGAAGAAATATTTCCTGACATTGCCTTTCAATTTACCACCTTGCAGCTTCATGTTATGCCCTCTAGTTTTACAGCTTCCCCGTCTTTGGAAGAGGTTTGTTTATTCATCATTTCACTTTAAGTATTTAAAGGTCTGAATCATATCTCCCCTGTCCCTCCTCTCCTCCAAAGTGTACATATTTAGGTCTTCAAGTCTCTTCTCATAAGGCCTCTGACGCAGGCTCCAAATCATTTTGGTCGCCTTCCTCTGAACAGTTTCCAGTCTCTTTACATCTTTTGCAAGATATGGTCTCCACAACTGAACATAGTATTCCAAGTGAGGCCTCACCAGTGACTTGTACAGTGGCATAAGTACCTCTTCCTTTCTGCTGGTAATCCCTCTTTGTATGCAGCCCAACATCCTCCTGGCTTTTGCCACTGCCTTGTCGCACTGTTTTGCCACCTTGAGATCATCAGAGATAATCACACCAAGGTCTTTCTCCTGAACCGTGCATACCAACCTCTCGCCCCTTATCGTGTACACTTCCCTTGGATTTCTGCTACCCAAGTGCATGACACTACACTTTTTCGCATTAAACCGTAGTTGCCAAGCATTAGACCAGTCTTCCAGCTTTGTAGATCTTTTCTCATGTTGACCACTCCCTCGAGGGAGTCCACTCTGTTGCAAATTTTTGTGTCATCTGCAAAAAGACAGACTCTTCCATTCAGTCCTTCAGCAATATCACTCACAAATACATTGAACAGGGCCGGGCCCAGGACCAAACCCTGGGGCACCCCGCTAATCACATTCCTCTCATCCGAGTGAGCTCCATGTACCATCACCTTCTGTCATCTGTCAGTCAACCAATTTCTAATCCAGTTTACCATCTTGGGACCCATCCCCAAGCTACTGAGTTTGACAAGCCTCCTATGAGGAACAGTATCAAAGGCTTTGCTGACATCATGATATACACACCTATCACAGTCAACAACCCGGACTACTCCAAAATAACCAACTGTCTCATACACATGACCAACTGGTTTCAAAACAACAACCTCACAATAAACTACAGCAAGACTGAGGCACTAATCATAACTCGAAACACTGACTTCGTCTCTCCACCCAACATCAAGATAAAAGACACAACCATACCCATAAAACCGGAAGTAAAGTACCTCGGAGTAACCCTGGGCAAGGATCTGAATCTACAATCACATATAAGCAGAACCACCAAAAGCGCATACCACAGGATGAGACTTAGCCGACGCCTTAAGCCCCTCCTCGCCCCAGACCACTTCCGTACAGTCTGCCAGGCACTAATAACACCACTCCTAGACTTCTGCAACCCAATCTACCTTGGTCTATCAAAACAAACTCTCAGACCGCTGCAATTGGCACAAAACACAGCGGCCCGCATAATATCTGGCACAACAAGACAAGAACACATCACACCCATACTGAAAGATCTACACTGGCTCCCAATCATCTCACGCATCAAATATAAGACAGTCATAAACATCTTCAAGATCAAACACTCATCAGCCCTCAGCCTACAAACACTCATACAACCTGACAGAAGCACACGACCAAGGAGAAGAGGCACTTCCAATCGTGTATACACCCCAAAAGACCTCACCAAGGTCCGCAAGGACACCACGGAATGAGCCCTTTCTCTGGCTGCACCAGCAATTTGGAACACCCTCCCAGACGAACTAAGACTAACAACAGACCTCAAAGACTTTCGGAAGCAGCTTAAGACAACACTATTCATTGAACACTATGGACACGTTACATGATATACTCACCAAGCATGAACAAAAGACCAACCACTGCCCCGGACACTTGTACATAAGATTGTATAATAGCGCATGATGTAAATATCTCACCAAGAATCTAATATACACCACCACAAACACACAATCAGTATCACTGCATGAACACACTCGAACCACTCTTATGATTGTTTGCTGTGGAGACCGCCTTGATTGAAGGAGAAGGCGGTATAAAAATACTTTTTAAATAAATAAATAAATCCAGGTAGATGACATCCATCGCATGCCCCTGATCTAGTTCCTTGGTCACCCAGTCAAAGAACTCAATCAGATTTGTTTGGCAAGACCATCCTTCGGTAAAACAATGTTTCCTCGGATCTTGCAACCTGTTGGTTTTGAGAAAGTTCACTATTCGCTCTTTCAAGAGCGCCTCCATTACTTTTCCCGCCACTGAGGTAAGGCTTACGGGCCTGTAGTTTGACACTTCTTCCCTGTCACCACTTTTGTGTAGAGGTAAAACATCAGCCATTCTCCAGTCCCGAGGAACCTCTCCTCTTTCCAAGGATCTGTTGAAGACATCCTTTAAAGTTCCTGCAAGAACTTCTCTGAGCTCTTTCAGTATCCTGTGATGTATCCCATCCGGTCCCATGGCTTTGTCCACTTTCAGTTTAGCAAGTTGTTCTAACACCTCATCTTCTGTGAATGGTGTGGTATCTACTTCATTCCCATTTTTATATTTGGGAGTCACAGCTGGTCCATCTCCAGGATCTTCTTTAGTAAAAACAGAGCAGAAGTATTTGTTTAGCAATTTTGCTTTTTCAATGTCACTTTCCACTAGTCCTTTCCCAGCACTTCTGAGTCCTGCAATCTCAACTCTGATCTTCTTCCTTTCCCGAATATATCCGAAGAAAGTTTTGTCGCCACCCTTAACATCTTTAGCCATCTTTTCCTCTGCCTTTGATTTTGCTATCCTTATTTCTTTTTTAGGCTCTTTGAACTTGATCCTGTATTCATTTCTGTGTTCTTCTGTTTGCAAGCTTTTGAATTTTGCGAAAGCTGTGTTTTTTGCCTTTATTTGAGCAGCCACCTCTTTGGAAAACCAAATAGGTTTCCTTCTCCTCTTGTTTTTATTTACTTTTCTTACATATTTATCTGTTGCCCCTTTTATTGCCACCTTTAGTTTAGCCCATTGCAGTTCCACTTCCCTTATCTCCTTCCACCCCGTCATCTCCTCCTTTAACCCTTTGAAGGCCTACTTTAAATTTTTAATCCACATTCTGCAGCCGGGTTAATTTTTGCATATTTCAGGAAAATTGTACCCGTCTTATTCAATATGTTCTAATAGTGATTTTCCTTCTGCTATGGTCATGTATTATATACCATTTGATAGGAATATTTAGTCAGAATTTTGGATCCCAAGAGTTTTGGGCTTGGCCTGGAAAGGGTTAAGTACGCGGCCATTTTATTGAAGTCAGTGTTTTTGTAGTTTAGGACTTTGAGCTTGCTATTTTTTTGCTTCTTTCCAGATGTGCAGGAGTAGTAATCCAATCCACATTAGGTAGATTAAAGTCACCCAATATGATCGCTTCCCCCTTTGTTGCTATCTTGGCAATATCTATAATCAATTCGTTATCTCTCTCTTCAATTTGAGTTGGAGGTCTGTAGACTACAGCAATATGGATGACAGTGTGTCACCCTCACGGTGGCCAGCCCAAAGCCTAGGGCGCTGAGACTTGGTCTGCCTGTGGTGTTCCTGCCTCAGAGAGCGTGGGCTTGCTTTAACTCTGCAAGGCCTTCTGGGAATGTAAGTCCCTTTACCCTTTGAGCACAGATGAGTTGCAGTCGAGTGGTTTCAGGCAATGACAAGAATTTATTTTCCCCTTCCCGGCAGATTAAATGCAAGTGAATAACTCAGGACAAAACATGCTTGAGGAAATTATACATGAACTCAGGTAAGTTAGCCTTGTCAGCTTCAGGCTTTAAACGTGCAGTGCTTGATACAAAACAAAACCACAACAGCTTCAATTAGCAAAGAAAATGTTCCCTATTCTTCTGCTGCTTTTACCGTCTCTCACAGACACTATTCAGCATAGGGAATTCACATGGTCAGCCAAAGATAATGTACAGTCCATCCGATCATCCACTATTTCATTATGGTCAGAGTCTATCTGCATTTCCTCAGTATCAGGACTAGAAGGTGTGGCAGTAAGCTGCTATCCTGATCTTTGAAACAAACAGTTTCTCTGAGCTCAGGTGGTTTCTCTCGGTAACACTCTCCTGAGCAGGGTTGTAAACTACCATATATGCTGTAGTCTTTGTTCAGGGAGTTTGCTACTTTCTGGTAACTATAGGGAACTGCTTTATAGCTATGTTCAAACTTGTATGAATTATTAAGCCTACCTTTTGGCTTTGAAAGGGAAGGAACTCTCCACTCTGCAGGGTTAGACTGGTTCTCAAACACGGCTTGTGTTTGCTTGCCTTTCAGCCTATCAACTTTCCCCTCAGACGTACCGGTATTCTCCCACCAGCCTGTCTCTCTCTTAGGAGTGTGTGAGCTTTGCCAAGCCTGCCTCTCAGGAAGATTCTTCTCTCTCCTGCCTTTGCCAGACAACCCCTGTCCTGGGTTGCTTCCTTCTGACCTCAGGAATATGGCTCCCTTGGTTCTCACTCCTCCTTGACTCTAGTCAGCGTGCTCCTTTCCTTCCGGTTCTGGCTCTGACTCCAGTTCCTCCTCTGGCTCTCGTTCTGCTTCCATTTCCCCCTCTGGCTCTGCTTGATCCAAGCTAATGACCAGTTTTTATCATTGTAACTCTCAGGGCTTAGCTGTGCCCTGCCCTGAAACAGGTGAAACTCATTACCTCCTGAGCTAGGGAATACGTCACTACAGGGGCGTGTCTTTCTAGCTCGTGACTCTCTTTGTTTACTTCTGCTTTGCAAACACTGAACCATGTGCTCAGACTGCCTGTCAGTTTCTGAAAGCACATCCTCATCTTGCCCTATCTTTATAGGCTCTGAAGGGACTTCTTCATGACAAGTGCCATCTCCTCTTTCCAACGCAGTCAAGAGCACTTCTTCTTTTCCCCATGTCCCCTGCATTTCAGTAGCTTTAATATTGCTTTTGACATACAAGGCTACTTCTCCTCCTTTTCCATTTTCTCTGTTTCTTCTGAATAGATTATAGCCAGCTATGGCTATATTCCAGTCATGTGATTCATTAAACCATGTTTCTGTAATAGCCACAATGTCGAAATCCGTTTCCAGTATTAGGGCTTCCAGGTCCGGAATTTTGTTGGCTAAGCTTCGAGCATTTGTGCTCATTGCTTTCCAGCATTTACCTGGCTTGTGTGTATTTTGCATTGATTTTGTTCGGCCCACTTCGTCCCACTTGTTTCTGATGATGATCTGCTTTTTCAGGGAGTGGCATGCAGATGTTGACCTTCCACATCCATCACCCCCTTTTCCTAGTTTAAATGCATATCCACATACTGCCTGATTTTTTCACTTAAGATTCTTTTCCCTGCGACAGAGAGATGTAGTCCATCAGCACAGTATAGTCTCTTGTTGGTCCATCTGTTGCCCCAGTTGCCAATAAATCTGAATCCTTCTTGTTTGCACCAGGTCTGGAGCCATGTATTAAAGCTGTTAATGCGATGCAGCCTTTTTGTCCCCTTACCAAGAACAGGTAGAACTTCCGAGAATGCAACAGTGTTAACAATGGGCTTGAGTTTCTCTCCCAGAGATTGGAAGTCCTTTTGGGCTGTAGAGGCACTGTTT
The DNA here is from genome assembly GCA_033557465.1 of Ichthyophis bannanicus. NCBI lineage: Eukaryota > Metazoa > Chordata > Amphibia > Gymnophiona > Ichthyophiidae > Ichthyophis > Ichthyophis bannanicus. The sequence continues at coordinate 261,093,675 of CM066044.1, forward strand.
CTAGCCAGGTCATTTGTGCCCAAGTGGATAATAACATCAAGTTTGTAGTGTTCACTTTTTGCGCTGGCTGAAGAGCCCGGTAGGCACATGACTATCTTCTCTCCTTTGAACTGTGTTCCCAAGTTGATGCCTCAGATGATGGAATCTCCAAGTAGTAGTAGTTTTCTGTTTGGTGAGGTTTTCTTCATATTTGGTGCTTTAGCAGGAGATTGGGCATTGTCTGACTCATTTAAGGGCCCTTTAGTTTCTTTGGATTGGGCATCCTCATTAGCCAAGGTAGAGAAGGCAATGTGCAGGGATATCTCTTGATGTATGGGATTTCTCTGCGTTACAGGTCGCCCACAAGCATCGCCCACATGAAAGAATCCATTGTGCGCTGCCCTGACGGTAAGACCTCCGGGTTTGGGAGGAAATCTACCCTTGCCTTTTGCCTTATGCGTTGTCATGAAGAAATAATAACCGCAGAGAGAGCATGTACAGCTGTGTCCTACTTCAAAGCCGCCATCTTGAATCTCCCCCCGCTGGCGGCTCTTAATGTTACCGGAGCAGCAGGTCCCTTTAGAGGACCCCCTCCTGTAGAGTCTTCGGATGCATGAAACGGCCTTTCCAATCCATTGGGCTCTTAAGCAGCTGATGGATTTTGTGTGTAATGTGCCGGAGGCTGGCTTGATGGGTGGGTGGGTGAATGAGCCATGGCTCACCTATATCCGGTCCCTTCCCCAGAGAGAGGGTTCCCAAGGTGGACGCCTTGGTTTTGTCAGTTAGCAAAAAGACGATAATCCCTGATGAGGGCAGTGCAGCTCTCAAGGACATGCGGGACAAGCAGTTGGAGATCTTGCTTAAGCAGGCCTTTGAGGTGAATGCTTTGTCTCTGCAGGCCTCAGTTTGTGGGGCCTATGTGGCGGGAACTTGTCTGCGGTGGACGCAAGCGTTGCCCAAGGCTGCTGATCCAGGTCCATCTGCTCCGCCTGAGGTTTCTAAGCTGGAGTCGGGGTGTATGTACCTGGCCGATGCCTTTTATGATCTCCTGTGAACTTTGGCTAAGGATATGGTTTTGGCGGTGGCAGCCTGTCATCTGCTGTGGCTGTGCAATTGGGCAGCGGATGTGTCATCAAAAGCATGGCTTAGTCTGCTCCCATTCAAGTGGAGGCTCTGGACAAGCTGGTCAAGGACCTCGGTGAGACTAAGCTGGCCAGGCTCCCAAAGGATCGGCCCAAAGGTCTGAAACCTGATCAGGCATGCAAGAGAAAATCCAAAGATTTCTGGCATTACTGGGCAGTGTGTTTTGCTACCTATTAGAAAGGGCAATATGCTCTTAGGACTAATTCCTTTCGTGGCAGTTGCGGAGCCAGTCACAGTTATTCTAATGGGGACCAGTAGGAGCACCAGGAAACCACAATGAGATGAGGGGGGCTCAGGCAGAGGTTCTTCAGGTGAGCGGCAGACTCCATTGTACGCCACCTGTGTCCACCTTATCTCCGGCCAGTGGGTGTTGGAGGTTGAGAGGGGTACGCACTGGAGTTTGCGCACCCTCTTGCAGACACTTTTTTCTATTGTCACCCTGCAAGGCTCTGGCCAAGCGGCAAATAGTCCAGGACACTTTGCAGCACCTCCTACAGCTGCAAGTGGTGGTGCTGGTGCCTGATGGGGAGTGCGGACAAGGTCGATACTCTATTTATTTCATGGTGCACAAAAAGGAGGGAACCTTTTGACCTATTCTTGATCCTCAAACATGTCAACCGGACTCTGCGGGTGCCACACTTCTGCATGGAGACCTTATGGTCCGTCATGATGGCAGTGTGCAAGGGCGCGTTCCTCACCACCTTAGATCTTATGGAGGCCTATCTGCACATGCCTGTGAGCAAGGACCACCAGCATTTCTTGTGCTTTGTGGTTCCCATGGGGTACTTCTAACTTCAGGTACTGCCTTTAACTGGTGACAGCTTCGCAAACCTTCACCAAGATCATGGTGGTGGTGGTGGCTGTGTCCCAGCACGACGGGGTGTTGGTTCACTCTTATCTGGACGACTGGCTTATCAGAGCAGAATCATGGGAGGAGGGCTTCGCCAGTACACAAAAGGTCCTCAGTCTCCTCCGAGACCTCGGTTGGGTGGACACCTGGCCAAGAGCTCGCTGACACCTTCACAAGACCTCGTTTACCTCAAAGCACATTTCAATACCTGACAAATGGGTCTTTCTGACAGAGGAGAGGGTCTCCAAGCTTCAGGGCCAGATTCACTCCTTCCTTTGTCAGATGACAGCGAGGGTGAATCTCCAGGTGTTGGGCTCAGCGGTGGCCACACTGGATCTGGTACCTTGGGCTCGGCACGTATGCAGCCCTTGCAGTACTCCTTCCTGTCACGGTGGTTGCTGCAGCAAAACTCAGAGGTTGGTATACCCACTGGAGGTTCGGAGGAGCCTTGACTGCAAACCAGGGCCTTGCTGAGGGAGTTCCTTTGGAATCGTTGATTTTGGAGGGTGGTGACGACAGATGCCAGCCTATTCAACTGTGGAGCGCATTGTCTATCACAGGTGGCTCAGTGGAGCTGGTCGATAGTGGAGCAACAGTGATTGACCAATTGCCTGGAGATGCGGGCGGTTTTCTTGGCCTTTCAAGCTTTTGGGACTTTGATGTCCAAAAAAGCAGTACAGGTCTTCTCTGACAATGCCACAGCAGTCTACATCAATCGCCAGGGCAGAATGGGGAGTACAACCCTGGCGAGGGAGATTGGGCTGCTACTTCAGTGGGCAGAGCAATATCTCCTTGCGCGCTCTGCGGGCATGTGGCTGGCAAGGAAAACTTGCAAGCCGACTTCCTCAGTTGTCAACGGTCGGATCTTGGGGAATGGACGTTGGAGGACTTGGTGTTTTACGGCATAACCCAGAAATGGGGACAGTCAATAATGGATCTGATGGTCTCCACCAACATCAAAGCCAGCTGCTTCTTCAGTCGTCGGTGGGAGAGGATATCTGAGGGACTTGATGCCCTTGACCCAGACCTGGTCTTCTCAGGGCCTACTGTACATGTTCCCACTGTAGCCCCTCATCGGCAGGGTGCTCCAGCAGATAGAAGCATACAGGGGACTAGTGATGCTGGAGGCTCCGGACTGGCTTCATCAGCCATGGTATGCCGATCTCGGTCGCTTAACGGTGGAGGCTCCATGGCTCCTGCTGGTGATGAGTACTCTGCTATTGCAGGGGCCAAGTCTCATGCCCCAGATGGATCAATTCTCGCTTACAGCCTGGTTTTTGAGAGGGCTTCGTTAAGGCAGCGTGGCTATTTGTCGCAGGTGATTTCACATTGCTGCAGACGTGCAAATGGTCAACCTCCTTGTCTTATGTGGGAGTGTGGCGATTGTTCAAAGAGTGGTGTTCTGACACAGGTAAGTGGCCATTGCAGGCCTCTGTACCAGATGTATTTGCCTTTTTGCATAACAGGGTAATAAATGCCTGGCCTTAAACTTGCTCTGGGTCCAGGTGGCCACATTGACGCATTACAGGAGTCTGATGAAGGGTGTGGCCCTGGCATCGCATCCTGATGTGGCCTGTTTTATCCCAGCCATGAGGCGGTTTTAGCCCCTGTCGCACTTGGTGGTTCCAGCCTATCTCAACTTGGTCTGGTTGGTGTTGACAGAGGCTTCATTCGAGTCCCTGGCGGTGGCATCACTGTAGGATCTCACCCTGAAGCCAGTGTTTTGTCGCTATCGCATCTGTGCATCGCATTTCCGAGTTGTAGTCTCATGTAGGGAGCCTTTTATCTTCTCTGTTGTAAAGAAAGAGTTCTTTTGCATCCAGATCCATCTTTTTTGCTTAAAGTGGTGTCTGCGTTTCATGTGAATCAGGCAGTAGTCTTGCCAACCTTCTGAGACTCGAGGGACAGCTGACTGCATTGGCTTGATGTCCAGCAGGTGCTCAGGGGTTATCTCAAATGCACCGCAGGGTTTTGAAAGTTGGATCGGTTGTTCCTGCTCTTTGTGGGACCTTTGACAAGGGGAGACCACCTTGAAGGCTTTCATTGCCTACTGAATGAAGGAGACCATTGTATCGACCTATCTATTATGCCATAGCACCCCCCCTCCCCCCGTGGGGCTTCAGGCGCATTCCTCCAGGGCACAAGCAGCGTCATGGGCCGAGTTCGGTCTCGTGTCCCCAGTGGAGATTTGCAAAGCAGATTTGATCTTCGCTTCACTACCATCTGGATGTCCAGGCACACTTCAGGCCATGGGTGCTGCAGGCCGGCCTCGCGGGTCCTTCTCAATCTCAGTACTGCTATGATACATCCCAGGAGACTGGACTGGAGGGAATGCTATTAAAGGTAAAATTAGGCCTTACCTGCTAATTTTTCATTTCTTGAGTCCCTCCAGTCCAGAACCCACCTGTGATTTCAGTGTTGCGAGTCGTGGTTATTCTTGCAGGGAAAATGGGAGGTTCCATGTCTATTTTGTTCCCTGGGTTGGTTCAGAAGCCATCTTCACTTATTGCTTTCCCGGGGGGACTTAGTCACTTGCACCAGTTCCTAGAGAGACTTACTTAGCTGTGTAGTCCTTGTCGGGCTTTCTTTGATGTACATGGTTAGTGCATGAGGTTCAGAGTGTGGATAGGATAGTTGTGCATAGTTTCTGCTTTATGAATGTCATACTGGCTTCTGTACTGGGTCTCTCATAGGGTGACATCACAGAAATTTTGTAATTCTCAATCTCCATCTCCAGGAGGAGGGACAAAACCCAGGAGTCTGGACTCGATTGGAGAGACTCAAGGAAAGAAAATTAGCAGATAAGGCCTATTTTTACCTTTTACAAACATTTTTCTTCAAACACAGTCATACACACAGAATTCACGTAACTCACAAAATGTTCTGTGACTGGCAGTTGGGATATCACCTTGTAGCATGACTGACTGGGCTGTTTGGTCTTTTTTATGTTTAAATCTTTTTTATTCATTTTAAATAGCATAGCATACATGTTAAAACATTGTAATCAGCTTACATATTGAAACATTGGTCTTTTTTTTTTGGTCATCTACTACAGATCTGTCAAACTCCAGTTATTTATTTTATTTTATTTAACAAAGCTTATATACCGCCCCTTCCTGAGATCAGGGGCGGTTTACATGGAACATCGGAACATACTTTACAATAAACACAGGAACTATGTACACTTAATATAGAAACAAAGGAACTATGTGCGTGTAAGATTGGAGCTATTTACATTTAGCATGTACGACCGTGTACAGGTTGTTGTACTCATCTTGTTTGTATTTAGTGATTGAACTAGGGCGATTATGTTGTTTTGGGGTTTAGGTTAACAGAATGTGAGGCGTTGATGCTTTAGATTTTTTGGGAGCAGATGAGGGTGTTTGAATCACCGAAGTGTTCTATAAAAAGATGTGTTTTTAGATTCTTGCCGAATTGCTGAAGGTCTTTTATTGCTCTTATGTCATTGGGAAGTGAATTCCACAGTGTTGAGGCCACGTAGGAGAAGGCTCTGATACTGGTACATTGATTTGTGTTGTGGATGTGTGGGGCATTTATGTATGTATTCTGTGAGCCATTTCTTCTTGTTCTTGACGTGTTTGGTGTTATTAGTAGAGAGGATGGTGTGGTGGAGGCAATGTTACAGTGGTGTTTGAAGATGATCATTAAATATTTATATTTTACTCTTGAGGTTATTGGAAGCCAGTGAAGAGTATGGGGGGTGATGTGATCCTTGAATGTTGAATTGGAAGCTATACAAGCAGCCAGGTTTTGTGCTAATTGGAGTTGGTGGGTAGTTTTTTTTTAGGAAGTCCTTGTAGAATGCTGTTGCAATAATCTGTGAGTGGGGTTATTAGAGCTTGAATCACTGTCCGAAAGTTGTGGTTTGAGGCGTTGAATTGTTTTTAATTTAAAGTAGATATTTTTTGTTACTGCTTTTAGGTGTGGGATCATGCTTAGTGTCTTGTCTAACACTACTCCTAGATATCTCACTTCTGGTTTAACTTCGATTTCTGTGTCTTGTATGGTGATTTTGCTGGGGGGGAGGGGGACAAAGTTTGGGTTCTTTGAAATGAATAGCACCTCTGTTTTCTTGAGATTGATCTTGAGGTTTTGGGTGTCAAGCCACTTCGTTATTTCAGAGATGCATGCGGTGATTCTCGAGTAGTTTAGGTTAGCAATATCTAATGGGAGGTACATCATAATATCAGCATATAGATGATTGTTGATTTTGTGCGAATTGAATATGTTGCAGATTGGCTGCATGTAAAGGTTAAATAGAAGGGATAGAGAGGAGCCTTGGGGGACACCAGTTTTCTGAGGAAAGGTTGAGGAGGATTCATTGCCTATTTGGACTTGCTGGGTTCTGTTGTTAAGGTAGGATGTGAACCATTGTAAGACTGTACCTTGAACCCCAATGTGTTTCATTCTGTTTATTATGGAATTATGGAGGCCCACGCACCAGTCAGGTTTTAAGTATATCTTTAATGAATATGAGTGAAAGATATTTGTATGTATTTCCCCCATTGTGTGCAAATATATCTCTTGCATACTGTCAGACGGGTGCCTGGGTGAGAATGTTCACAGTCTTGGCAAAGGCATATATCAATATGATTTGCAAGGGATTGTGGGAAATGCAGTCCATTCACCAGACACAGCCGCTCACAATAATTAGTTGTGCTTGAGTGTAAAGCCAATAAGATATTTATTTATGGGGTTATTTCTCCCAACACAGATATGCTTGGTAGCACATAAAACAGGATACTTGCTTTCAGTGTTAAACTTAAAAAAACAAAATCAGGAAAACAACAGTTGAACTTGTCAGGCAATCAAATCAAAAGAATAAAGACCTGGTTGGTAACAAACTGGTCTTTTCTGTAGGCTCTAGCTAATATTTTCTTAGCAGTGCTTTAATCAACAAACAAAACCCACAAAGTAGGGAAAAACTGTTCTTTTCAGGTTAACTTCTTATATCTTCACACATAGACTCAGAAGTGATTTCCTCAGAGCTCACAAGCAATTAGGTAAGGCTCAATTGCTAGCAGTTACCCAGCTGAAACCCCTTAGCTGGCTTGCTTTCTACTGCGTGGCTCAAAATCCCATTCAGGAGCTTTTCTGAGTAGATTAAAGAACAAGTTTGTATTTCTTTGTGATGGTTGTTGTACTTTGTAACAGAAAATTACCAAAGGAGTTTAGACAGAGAGCAGTCCATGTATTCACAGCCTGTATCTATAACCGCTCCCCCTTCTTCAACAATCATGGGTTCAATATCATGGATTGGCACAGAGGAATTTCTCAATGGAGCACTCTCAGGAGAATACTTGTTTCCCTGCTGTCTTTCAAGGATATAGCTAGGGCATAGATCAGTGTTTATACCTGAGCTTCCATTGCTGTTAGAGTTCCTCTCTAAATAGCCTGGCCAGTATGTAGTCCAGTTCTTATGTCCAGCCTTCCAATCCAGATCCCTGGACACTGGATCTCTCTTCACATACCTTCTGGCATGGGTCTTAGGGTCCCTTCCAAGTGCAGCCGTCTCCCTCACAGGTACCGTCTGGAGATTCCTAGCTCTGCAGCACCACTCCTCTGGTTTTCCCCAGTCCAGTGGTGTATGCTGGCCTTTTGAATGTCTCCCAGTATACGTACTGCTCTGGACTCCTTTAGACCTCCCAAATGCTTTTCTCTTCTTTCTTCCAAAGGGTTTCTTGCCCTCTCTGTCCGTTCGCACTGGCTTCTGCTTCTGATGATCCTCCAGATGATGAAGCTGTCCAAGATGAGGATATCCAAGCTGATTCTGAGGATGAGGATAATTCTCTGTAGAATAAACTCTACCTTTATTCTGCTTTGATGAGTGCTCCACCCTAGCACAGCGCAGCTGTGCTGAATCAGGCCCTGCCCTTTGAGATGAGTGCTTGGGGATTACCTCATAGCCCTCCTGATTGAACACACGTTTCCCCACTTCAGCTCCTCTAATGGCTGTTGGAAACCTGGTGCATTCTGGGACTGGTAGTCTTTTATGGAAAAATTCTGTTTTCTTATTTCTACCAGAACTGACAGGTTGCTTGTTCAGAGTCACTTCACCTTTACTATAGCTCCTTCCTGAGCTATGATAAGCTTCCTTATCACAATACTCATCAGAGACTTCCCGAAAACCAGGCTGGTTTGTGGCTCTTCAGGGCTGCAGTTTGACACCCTTGATCTTTTCTGTCACAATGCTGTAGCCGAGGTTACTCCGTTTATTGTCAACTTGTTTTGGTATGCATTGCGACTCTAGGCAAACAATATTGGGGTGTGAGTCTAGAAGCATTATGATGGTGCGCATAGAAATAGGCAGAGTGTATCCTTCCCATATTTTGGCACTGTTGCCAACAGCAGTTTTAGAGGGTAGAATTCAAGGGCCAGCTTGGTGGCAAGCACTAGGTACTGCCATGTGGAGAACCTGGTTATGGTGCTGTGCAAATAGCGTTCCCAGCTCCTGGGTGGTGGCCAGAAGGGGAGGGAGGCAGTCTCTTCCATCTCTGGTGACAACTATGGGCCAGAATTGATGTCCATGTTAGCCAGGTTTTGGAAGGAGCCACCATGTGTAGTCTCTGGCAGAGGACTTGCACTGTAATGGCTGAGTTGGGATATGAGTATTCAAATAGGGGAAAAGACCCCTTATGATTCAGGAGGAAACTACCACCCCAAACAAAAAAACAAACAAATAGTACAATTCAAAAGAAAATGTTTAATCTATATGTGTGCCATTCAAAAGCTTGCCTAGGAAAATCTGCTTAGCACTGGAAGTGACTGGGATCCAGTCAACTTGCTCATTTCATCTTCGACGTCTCACGGTACCCCTGATCTTGCATTCTACCCTTTGCATGTGAATTACCTGAATGAATCTTCATTTTCTCTGTCGGTGTCCCTCTAAACTGGGAGGAGTATCATTGGGGATAGATTTAAATTATTTTGTTTGTTCCCTTCACAGCCGTTCCACCACAGAGGCCCCCAATCCTGAGGCCCTCCTTTGTGCCCCATGTGTTGCAGCGGACGATGGAGCCCCACCCACTTCCCCATCCCCATCCCCAGATGCTGAGACCCGCCTTCGTACCACACATTCTGCAGCGCTCAGGTAACTTCTTCCAGCCATTTTACTCATCTGCCATTTCAGAGGCTAGCTTCTCAGTTTGATTTGCATGGGTTCTTATGTTCTGCAGGTGGTCCTCGACATCCTGTAATGCGTCCCCCTCACCCGCCAACCATGGTCCCCCATCCAATGCCAGGCCCCCCTCCTCCTCCGTTGATGATGGGTCCTCCTATTCCGGGCCCTCCAGGCCCTCCAATGGGATCCATGGGGCCCATGAGAAGTGGACCTCCAGTAAGTAGTGGTCTGTGGATTTCATTTTTTTGTGGTACTGCAGTTTTGTGTCATGTGGCTCATCTTTGTGTGATTACATTGTTCTGTTTTAATTGTTGTTGCTGGTTTTATAGGTGGGTCCTGTAGGTCCAATGATGCCACTTTCAAGAACTGTGATCCAGGCAGCACCAAAGATGAATCCCACAGTAATCCAGGCAGCTCCCACAGTGTATGCAACACCCCCAGTGAAGAAGCAAGAGGTAAGCCTCTGAAACTGCAAGGATCTGTGTGGGAAGAAATGATTCAGAACCCCTGGGAAATGGGTTCAGAAGTCCCCTCTCCTACCTGCCGCTTGACTATGTGTGTGACTTTGAGCTAGTCAGGAAGGATAGAGATGGCAGATACAGCCTGTATCCCAGTCATGGAACTATGTCTCTGTAATAGGAACACTGTCTAGTGCTTTCCAATTTCAGGCTTTCAGATTTAAGTAAATACTCATTCCAGATCATCCAGCTAGACCAGTCCAGACAAGTGTGTTAAGTTCCCCTACCAGCAGATGTCGAGACAGAGAAAGTGTATAGAGCCGATCAGAGCTGTGATAACCTCCCTGGTATACCCTCCAGGCACAGCTAGAGGTCTCCTCAGTACTTTCTCTGTCTCAGCAGATGTTGGACTTCACTTGTCTTCTCTCCTGTGTGGCCTTCAGCTCTTTTTGTCTGCAGACATTTGGATGCTGGGCCATCCAGATCCCGGGGGTGTATGAGACACCCTGGCCAGTGGATCTTCCCTGAGTTAGCTACTGGCTAGGGAAGCCAGTTTAGCTTGGTGGGGGCTTTGGGTCGGGAGGACCCTTTGAGAGACCCTAGCATAATTTCAATCAGTCGTCTTTTGATCCCTGTAATTCTTTTTTTTTTTTTAATGCCAAGGTGATCTGGTTCTTCAGCCACCGGAAGGACCCGGGAGCCAGCAGAATAGTTGCCCTAGTCCAGCCCTGGCCCACCGACTCACTGCTTTATGTCTTCCCGTCATGGGCCATGCTGCCCTGACTGCTTTGAAGGATCGAGCAGCACCCATATCTCCTCATTCTAATGGCTCCCGATTGGCCTCGTTGCCCCTGCTACACTGATCTGATTTGCCGGCTCGCCACTTCCTCTGGGGCAGTGCCAAGTTCTACTCTACCAGAGTCCCATCCTCCATGTAGGACCCCACTCCCTTCTTGCTCACAGCTATTCAGTGGTGGTCATTACCACCTTGCTCAAGGCCCATCGCACCTCGACGTCCCTAGCCTATATGCGCATCTGGCTTCTCTTCACAGCCTGGTGCAAGCTTCATCAGCTATCCCCGTGGCAGGCTGTTATCCCCTCCATTCTGGCATTCTTGCAAGAGGGGCTGGATAAGGGCCTTGCATGGAATTCCTTACGCATGCATGTTGCAGTGCTCTCATCCTTTTGGACCCAGTATCTGGCCGATTTCTAGCAGCACACCGCGATGTCTGCCGTTTTCTGTGAGGAGCCCAGGCCTTGCGGCCCCCAGTCCAACCGGCGGTTCCCTCTTGGAACCTCAAGTCTCGTTCTCCGCACGCTCACGTGTCCACCTTTCGAGCCTCTGAAGAGGGCAATGCTTAAGGATCTTATATTCAAAACAATTTTCTTGGTGGCTATTTTCTCCGCATGGTGCTTTTCAGAATTGCAAGTTTTGTCATGCTGGGGATCCCTATCTCACATTCTCCCTGGAGGGCTTCGCGTTGCAAACTGTTCCTTCTTTCTTACCAAAGGTGCTTTCAGCATTTCGCGTCAGTCAAGTCTTCTCCCTTCCTGCGTTCTCTCGTGAGCAGTGTACAGGACTGGACAAGGATCTCTGGTTTGTCGATGTCAGGCGCATGCTCCTGCGCTACTTGAAGATCACAAATCCCTTCCGTCTCTCCGATCATCTTTTTGTCCTCTTCTCCAGACCTCAGAAGGGTAATGTAGTGTCCAAAGCGATGCTTGGCAGATAGATTCGGGAAACAGTTGTCTCAGCCTACCTTCTCTTCCATTGGTCTGCGCCTTCAGGATTTAAAGCGCATTCCACATGCACAGGCCAGTTCGTGGGCAGAGTCTGCCTTCATGACACCCCTGGATATTTGTTGAGCTGCGACATGGTCATCCTGGTCTACCTTTGCACGCCACTACAGCCTCGATGTTCAAGCGAGAGCAGCCGCTTGCTTTGGGTTGCGGGTCCTATCTACGGCATTTTTGTGCCACCCAGCAGGGGATTAGCTTGGGTACATCCCACTTGTCTGGACTGGTCTAGCTGGACGATCTGGAAGGTGAAATTTTCCTTACCGTTAATGTCCTTTCCTGGCGTACAGCTAGACCAGTCCAGCACCCACCCCTGTAGTCTGTGTATATTATGCTCAAAGCAGTCCCTGCATTCTGTGCTTAATTCTGTACATAGTTAACGGTGTATTTCTTGAACATAGTATAGTAAAGCTGGGGTCTCTGAAACGATTTCTTCACGCCATTGCTTTCTACGAGAGTACTGAGGAGACCCCTAGCTGTGCTTGGAAGGTATACCAGGGAGGTTATCACAGCTCTGCTTGGCTCTTCACACTTTAGTCTGTCTCGACATCTGCTGGCAGGGGGACTTAACCCACTTTTCTGGACTGGTCTAGCTGTACTCCTGGAAAAGAAATTAATGGTAAGGAAAATTTCACCCTAGGCACTGAGTTGGATTTCATACTTGCAAAATCTGGGTATAATTTAAAAATGAAATTTCATGGCCCTTAAATTTGTTTGGGATATTTGTTTAGTGTTTATTTTAAAGAAAATTGCTCATTTTTCAAGGTAAGCTGTTGTGTGAATAATCAGTTAGTTTAATTAGCATAGAATGTATCTCTTTGCAGAAAGGATGTTTATCAATTAGAGCCCCAGCTACCCCAGTTTCTGCTTTTCTTATGTAATCTTGAAAGGGCAAAGGCCATAAGCTCCTACGTTTATTAAATATGTAAGGAATTTGTGGATTCCTTATGAGAAGATAGACATTTCCATATAGAAATAAAATTTCAATCAGTGTAATATTTGCAATGTTCTAATCCTTTTTTTAATCTTCTCTTCATTAAAAAGAAATGTACAACACCAATTACAAGAAATACAAAAATATCCAGATCAAGCAATATGAATGGTATTAGTCCACTAGTTAGTTAGTTTTCCAGCATTTAACCCTCCCTCACCACTTTCCATGCCTGGTGATTTCTAGAACTCTACACATGGATGGTTGAACAATAGACTATGCAGTAAAGCTTAGTTATTCACCTTTAGCAGGTGTTCCCCGGGAACAGCAGGAATCAGCCCTCATATATGGGCGACGTCACCGACTGAGCCAGCACAGGAATGCTCCCCAGCTAGCATAAGATATGCCATACTGGGTCAGATCGAGATCCATCAAGAACAGTTTCCTCTTTCCAACAGTAGCCAATCCAGGTCACAAGTACATAGCAGTTTCCCAAAAGACACACAGGTTCCACAATGCTTGCATTGGGGCAAGCAGTGGATTCCAAGAGTTCTCTTTAAAAATGGTTTATGCATCTTTCCTCCAGGAACTTGTTCAAACCCAGCTACACTAACAGCTTTTACTACATCCTCCAGTAACGATTTCCAGCATTTGATTACGCGTTGAGTGAAAAAATATTTTCTCTTATTAGTCTTAAGTGGGTTACGCTGTAGCTTCATTACATGTCCTTTAACCTTGCTACTTTTTGATGACATAAACAATCGATCTATGTTTACCTATTCCACTCCAATCATTAATTTATAAACCTCTATCATATCTCTCCTCAGCCGTCCCTTTTCCAGGTTGAAGAACCCTAACCTTTTAAGCCCCTTCTCATAGGGGTATCCTTCCATCCCCTTTACCATTTTGATGGCTCTTCTCTGTAACTTTCCTAATTAAGTTATATTCATTTTAAGATAAGGCGACCAGAATTGCACACAATATTCAAGGTGCGGTCTCACCATGGAACGATATAGAGACATTATAATATCCTTTGTTTTATTTTCCATTCCTTTCCTTATGATACCTAGCATTCTATTTGCTCTCTTGGCCACCGCTGCACACTGAGCCGAGGGTTTTAACATGTTAACATGATAAAAGGCAAGCCCTTGCCCATGTCACACATGAAATCAAGGAAGGACATGTCCCCCGGGGGGGGGGGGGGGGCCTCCGGCATTCGTATGAGGGTGAGGGATCTGAGAGTATGTCCGTATGGTGCTCAGCCATTGAGGATTCCTCTTTGGTTTCCCAGCCATCACAATAAGAGTCCGTGAAGAAATTGAAATATCGACGCTATGTATGCCTTGTAGTGCTATACAAATGTTCAGTAGTAGTAGTAGTCATGATGCCTTTGGCGCTAAGGTATCTGACCCCCAGGTACTCGGGGAGGGAGGGAGGTAAGCCCTCCCTCCCTCCCTCCCCGAGAAGACCTCTGATACCTTCCCATCCTGTTTTCCCCATCAGGGAGGGCATGGGCCTCGAGAATGGTCTGAACCTCTGATGGTGAGGACATCGCAATGGACGGAGCTGTCACCAGCACCGAGGAACCTGAGTCATCTGGTCTTGGGCAGTCTGCTGGGTGAGGAATACAGTCAGGCTGCACTCGAGGGCCTACATATGTTCTGCATAAAGTGGGTTGTCCGAGGTAGAAGGAACTGGTCCGTGCCAGGGACTCCACAATGATCACAGCATTGGGAGTCACCCGACGGCCCTACTGAGCTTTGAGAGGCAACTTCTCACGCCGAGGCAGCTTAGGAGGCTGCTCCTGGCCATTGCCCTCTGAGTCTTGTTGAGGGCTTCGATGCCAGTGCCCATGGGTTTTCACCCGGCTCTTGGCATCACCCTTTGAAGTCGACAGGACTGAAGTCTGGTCCTCTGGGGGCGATCCTCATCGGAGGATAACCCCTGATGCAGGGCCCCGTTGTCCCTTAGCTCCAAGTGTGCCTGGCCATCAAGCGAAGCCGAAGCCTCAGCGGAGGCCTTCAAGGGCATCGATGCTGACTCAAAGGTACCGAATAGTGATTTTTTCCCCCCCCCCCCCCTATTTTACCTATTTCTGGAGCCCCTTGCCAGTCATTTGCAGACAGAGAGCGTAAGAGGAGAGCTCATGGTCAGGCCCGAGGCACTGAAGGCACCAGTTATGGCGGTCTATTATCAAGATGGTCCAGCCACACTGGGCGTGCTTCTTGAAGCTACTGGCCAGCTTAGATATACTAGGGAAGACAGCTTCCACCAAATCAAAGGACACCAATGTCCTGATCAGGGAGGCATTCAGAGAAAAAACCCACACGCTGAGAAAAAAAGGCAGTGCCGAAGCACCGACGCTCCCGGGGACAGGCAAGAAGACTGTGACAAAAAAATATACTTCAAGGGTACCAACAATTTTCCAGGGACAGAGCATCTGAGAGGCTCTGTGGGGAAAAAAAAAGAAGACTGAGGTAAGATGGCTCATTCACGGCAGTAAGACAGGCACACATGCTTGGTTGATCTCCAAAAGCTTCCTATGGAAGCTGGGAAGTGCTCCTGTGTGGGCTGAGTCGGTGACATCACCCATATGGAAGGAATGACTTTCGGCTTGGTCCTGGAGTATTTAATACTACATTGTGGTCCATGTGGCAGCCCCAGATTTTTAGAATAGAGGTTGATGCTGTGGGAGTTAGCTTGCGGTAGAATAAATTCTCCATGACCGTCATCCAGTGCAAGGCCAACCATCAATGAGTAAAGGCAGGCACCCCCCCCCCCCCCCAGTGTGTTTCCAGTAGCATAAAATACTCGTCTTAGCCAATGGAAAAGCCTTCCTCAGACACAGTCTCCCATATTTATCTTTAGTGCGAAATATAGAAAAAAAGCATCAGATAGCAACTTCTCCGCATCAAGCCCAAAATATATTTCTGTTAACCCATTAAGATAGATCATTCTAAACCACGAATAGCAGGGATATATGTCTGGTTTGTATGTACAATCTCCACTATACACAGGAACCTAATTCTGCTCTTAAAGCTCCCTGCACGTAAAGGCTTTTGTGTGGGGAGCTGTGGACTGGGGCGGGGGGGGGCGGAGCGGGGGCGGGGGGTTACAGGCCTATTCCAGTCACAGCCTTGTACGTCCAGCGGTGGACATCGGACTTATTCCACCCCCAAGGTAGAATAAGTCTGACGATTGGTGAAGATCGGGCCAGAAACCACCTCCCCCCCCCCCCCCTCTCACGGCACAGAGGCAGGTAGGCCCCTGCTACCCGATCCCGGCCATGGCATCTCCCACTGAGGGTTGGGCAGCGGGGGAAATGCAAACTCATGCTGTCGGGTCATTCAGCGCTCTTGCATAGCATCCTGGTACCATGGCGATGAGATGCCACGGTACAGGGACTGCAGCAGGAGCATAGGGAGAGCTAGCTGGAGAACTTATATGTCCTGCAATATGGAATTGGGACACAGACAGCCTGTCTAAGTGCTCGATTCTGCACCCGTGGGAATGTCAGCTCCCGCAGTTGCAGAATCTGGTACACATTCAAGTTTGTTCTCCTCATGCATAAGGCGTTTTGCAAGAAGCAGGGGCAGGAGTCCTCCCCAGGAGCTCAGGAGAAAGCAGGGAAGCAAGTCATGCCAGAGGCCGCTACCAAGCAGCCGGGGGAGGATCCCGGCCCTAGTTTCAGGCATCTGGATGAGGACCTTTGGGAGGACCCAGGTTCTCTAAGGTCAGAGGAGGAAGCAGACTCAGCAGAAGATACTGGGGCGGAGCTGGAAGAAGGTGAAATCCCTCAGGGGGGTGAGGCTCGTATTGTGAGGGTTTTCCCCCGGGAGGAGCTCAGTTCTTTAAAGACTCCGATATGTCTGCAGAAGCTCTGCAAGAGGAGGAGCCACTGGAGGTTCCCTTGTTCCAGGCAGTCAGGAAACCACAGACAGTGTTTCCCCTTCATCAAGTCATTAAGCAGATGATTCAGGATGAATGGGTCATCCTTGAGACAGGGCTTAAGGAAACGCGGGTGCTAGCGCGACTTTACCCCCTGCCGATTCAGGAAAAGGATCTCTTACATTCTCCTACACACTCCTAAAGTGGACACAGCAGTTTCAGCGGTCACGAAGAAGACTACCATTCCAGTGGAGGGCAGTACACTCCTTAAGGAGACTCAAAACTGGAAGCTGGAAACCTTGCTGAAGCAGGCATTTGATATTAACGCAGGCATCAGTCTGTGGCACCTTTTGTGGCCCGGGCCTGTTTGCGCTGGGCTCAAGGAATTTTGGAGGTGGCAGGAACTGAGCAACCTCCACCACAGAAAGAATCAGTTGGAGTCAGGTTTGGCCTATTTGGCAGATGCCTTTTATGACCTTATTAGGGGTCTATCTAAGAGCATGGCCTTGGTAGTGGCCATTCAACACTGTGGTTGCAAAATTAGTCAGTGGATGTTTCTTCCAAGTCCTAATTGAGTAGGCTTTCTTTCACGGGTAAGCTGTTTGGAAAAGCGTTGAATAAGTTGGTGAAGGACTTGGGGGAGTCTAAAGGCGGTAGGTTACCGGTAGATGAGCAGAATCTGGTTAGAGCTTTGTGTCCAGCGCGGAGTCAGTCGTGAGATTTTCGGCGGTTCTGTGTTGCTTTGCACTGTACCAGTGGGGCCAGTTTCCAGTGAGGCCAGTTTCCAGTGAGGGAGAAATTCTTTTGTGGCTTTTGAGGATCAGGAAGGGGTACTTGTCCCTCTTCCTCAGCCACTTTGAAAATTCCACAATGAAGCAAGGGGGGACCATGGCCGGAGTGGTTCCTGTAGGGGGCAGCTATGGGACTTTTACCCTGCCTGGTTCCAGATCACAACCAACCAGTGGGTGCTGGAGGTCATTGGCTCCTCAAACACCACTGGAACATGCTCGAATTCACCCAGCCTGTTGCGGAAGTTTTTGTCAAGTCTCCTTGCAAGGCGCCTCTCAAGGCCAGGACCATGCAGGACACCTTGTTGCGGCTGCAAGAATTGAACGCCGTCGTGGAGTTACCACCAGGCCAATGTGGATTGGGTTGATACTCCGTTTACTTGTAGTCCCCAAAAAGAAGGGCTCATTCAGACCCTCTTGGATCAGAAACATGTCAACCGCTGCCTAAGGTGCCCCTGTTCTGCACATGAAGGAGAGTTTCTGACGGCGCTTGACCTCACAGAGGCCTACTTGCACATTCCGGTCCGCCGGAGCTTCATCAGTTTCTCCAGTTTGCGGTGCCCATGGGACATTTTCAGTTCTGGGTACTGCCATTTGTTCTCTCAACCACCCCCTGTACTTTCACAAACGTCACTGTGGTGGTGGCTGCAGCTCTGTGGCATGAAGGCATTTTGGTGCACTCCTACCTGGATGATTGGCTCATTTGGGCAAAGTTTCAGGAGGAGAGCGAGCGGGTCATCGCCCACCTACAAAGTTTAGGCTGGGTCATCAATTTTGCAAAGAGCCAGTTACAACAGTCTCAAGAAGTGGTGTACTTGTAGGCCTGGTTCCAGATGGTCATGGGCCCCCAAAGATTGTTGCCGAAGGAGAGGATGTACACCTTATAGAAGCAGATGCAACATTTCCTTCAGATGACAGCCCCTTCAGGTGTTGGGATCAATGGTAGTGACTATTGATCTTGTGCTGTGGGCTCGGGCTCACATGTGGCCATTTCAGAGGGCTCTGTTGCAGAGGTGATCGGCTCAGCACCACCTACTCATGCAGCCGCTCCCCTGTCCCAAGGAGGTCAGAATGACCTTTCGGCAGTGGTTTCAACCGAACAAGCTGATGGCCGGGAATGCCTCTGGAGGTGCAGCACTGGATTCCATTGATGACGAACACCTGTCTAAGCATTTGGGGAGCTCATTGCAAAGGTCTGATTACGTAGGACTGCTGGTCAGTGGTAGAGAGCACCTGGTCCATCAGCCAATTGGTGATGAGAGTGGTGTTTCTGGCGCTACAGCAGTTTCCGTTCTTCCTGCAAGATAAGGCGGTGCAAGGTTTTTTGGACAGCGCCACTACGGTGGCTTTCATCAATTGACAAGGAGGCACAGGCAGCATTCAGCTGGAGGGCAAGATATCACCACTGTTGGAGTGGGCAGAGGACAACCTGCTGGCCCTTTCTGTGGCACATGTAGCCAGAAAGGAAAGTGTGGTGGCTGACTTTCTCAGCTGATGTTGCCTCGACTCCAGCGAATGGACACTCAATTTGAAGCTGTATGCCTAGTTGGTGTGGCGTTGTGGCGCACCAATTATGGACCTGATGGTGACCTTCGAGTCCACCAAAGCGGCTTGGTTTTACAGCACAAGAAGAGAGCGCATGTCAGAGGACCTTGATGCATTGGTACAACACTGGCCCACAGAGGGGCTACTATATGTGTTTTCTCCATGGGCACTCATAGGTCAGGTGGAGAATTGAAGCACACGGAGGACCGGTTGTCATGGTTGCTCTCGATTGTCCATGGTACATGGACTTGGTTCTGCTGGCAGTGGATTGTCCATGGCGCCTTCCAGCCAGGGCCGATCTCCTCACATAAGGTCCAATGTGGATGCTGCAAGTGGATCGATTCTCACTTACAGCCTGGCTCTTGAGAGGGCTAGGTTGAGAAAACGGGGCTACTTGGCCCCTATCATTTCTACCTTGTTGAAAGTCCAAAAGCGCTCCACTTCATTGTCGTATGTATGTGTGTGGGTGAATTTTTGAAGGGTGGTGCACGGAACACACCTGTCAACCCTTGTCAGCGTCGATTATGAAGGTCTTAGCATTTCTGCAGGTGGAGCTGGAAAAGGGTTTGGCTTGCAGTTCACTCGGGTGCAGGTGGGAGCCTTGACCTGTTACTGTGGTAAGGTTTAGAGAATGTGTCTGGGATCGCATCTGGATGTCGTTCAATTTCTGCATGCGGTGAAACAGGTATGGCCACTGATGAGAAGGATTTTGGAGTTATAGGCATTGTGCCAGGAACCTTTTCTCTCCATCTCCAAGGAAAAAGTAGTGTTGCGGCCGGTTCCCTCGTTTTTGCCTAAGGTGGTGGTCTCTGTGTTTCACTTAAATCAACCTGTCAGCCTGCCGGTGTTTTTGGGTGAGGGAACAGCGGGAGAGGATGGATCCTCTGCTATGTCTCCTGGATGTGTGCCAGGTACTGATGAGGTATTCGAAGAGGACATAGCCGTTTCAGAAGTTGGACTGCCTGTTTATCCTGTTGGGCGGATAGCGTAAGGAAGAGATGGCCTCTAAAGCTTCCATTTGCAAGTGGATTAAGGAGGCAATTTCTTCAGTTTATTTGTTGCGGCGGAAGAGTTTGCCTGCAGGTTTGAAAGCTCATTCTACCTGGGCGCAATCATCTTCATGGGTGGAGGCCAGTGGTGTGCGTGCGATCCTGGGCCATGAGAGTTCATTCACTAAGGGTAGTCCGTGTTCTGGTTAGTACCACGGCCGGGTGGGACTCCTTTGGGGGGTATGCTGTGCTATTTGTTGAAGTTGCATCTCTGCACGAGATGAAGAAAAAAAGAGCAAAGAAAGAAAAGAGAATCCAAAGAGATAATGAGTATTTGGAGTGGATTACGAAACCGGGTGAGAGATTTCCTTTGCTTACGGGGAGTTATCTTGCCTATCTTAGGCGTATTGGAGGAGTTAAGAAGGTGTGTTGTCGTATTTTTGGTTGGTTTGTTGTTTGTTGCTCCTGTGAGTCTGCTTTGTCAATAGAATACTGAGACTGGTGGGTGGTGCCAGTTCCCTATATGGAGTGATGTCATCAAGGTTGACATGATCAGTCTCCAAGCTGCTGGTTGGGGGTGACAACCCACATGCGGGGACTGGACTGGAGATACTAGAGGAAAGCCAGTTAGCAGGTAAGACCTAATTATCCCTTCTGTTCAAACGGATTTGAATTGTTCATAAGGGTGCCAATAATCATGTCTGGCAATGTCCCAGGTTTTATACTATTTCCTTTTTTAATTGGTCTTGTTTTATTTTATTCTTTTATGTGTCAAATATATGTGCATATATAGTCCAAAGCCATTTCACTGGCCACTTTTTTTAAGGAGATATTTGACATTAAGGAGTTGAACTGCAAGGGTGCCAGTAAGTGGTCACAGCTGTATGCATCAGACTGGAGGGGAAATTGTGGCTTACAGCCCTGCCATAGAAATGTCCAAAATGCTTTATGAACAGTGGAAACATCGTAGCACAGCAGGCGGATGTGCACCATTTAGATTAGAACATAAAAAGTCATTTAGGTAATATAACCAACTTATACAGATAAGCTCACCCTGTCTTCAACATTGCCAAAAGATTCTTTGTATCAGTGCAACTTAGACAAATCATTTGGGATCAAACTTCCCAAATATTTCAATGAATCTTGTGCCCATTGTAGTGGGACTCTGATACCCATCCCTCCTTGGAGGAGGGAGTTATAGGCAACACCTCCAGATTTCTGATAATTCAGCTTAAGCCCAGAAAAGATCAGTGCTAACAATGTACCTACCGTAGGTAGAAAGGTTTGAGGGCCCATCAAGCCCAGCAGAGCATCATCAACAAAGGCTGCTTCTTGAAAAGTAACTTTACTTAGACTGATCCCCTTCACCCCATCTAAATTCTTAATATTAAGCAATAAAAGTTACAAAAATAGCTAAAATGATAAGGGAAGTAACCCCGTCATGTACTCCTGACCAACTTGAACTCTGGCACCATGTATTCATTTAAAATAGAAACATGAAAGCAGAAAAAGACCATATAGCTATCCAGTCATCCCTTTCATACCAACTACTATAGTCTCTTTTTTTTTTTTTTTTCTTTAGAGATCTTCTGTATTGGTCCCATGCTTTTTTGAATTCAGATACTGTCATGGTCTCTACTACCTCCACTGGAAGACTGTTCCACGTATATACCACTCTTTCCATAAAGAAAGATTTCCACATACTACTCCCAAGTCTATCCCCTTTCACCTTCATTCTGTGCCCCCTCATTGGTTTATGGTTTAGGCACTTGATATACCATCCTTTACTTAGCATCAGAGCGGTCGGTTTACATATATGTATATACTAACAGGTACTTTTTATTCCCTTGTCCCCGAAGGGCTCACAATCTAAGTGTATCTGAGGCAATGGAGGGTTAAGTGGCTTGCCCAAGGCCACAAGGAGTGGCCAGGGGACTAGAGACCCCAGCCCTTCTGGCCTGAGGTTACTTGTCCCCATGCGGGAATTGAACCCCCAGCCCTCCGGCCTGAGGTAACCTGTCCCAGCCACTGAGCCACTCCAGTTTTTTCTTGGCATTTATGGCACGGGAGGTATTTAAACATCTCTATCATATATCCTCTCTCCCGCCTTTCCTCCAAAGTATACATATTGAGATCTTTGTCTGTCCCCATATGCCTTATGGCAAAATCCACTCACTGTTTTAGTAGCCATCTTCTGCACAGACTCCATCCTGTTTATATCCTTTTGAAGGTGCGGTCTCCAGAATTGCACACTATACTCCAAATGAGGTTGCACCAAAGACTTATACAGAGGCATTATCACCTCCTTTTTGCTGCTAGCCATTTCTCTCACCATGCACCCAAGCATCTTTCTGGCATTTGCTGTCGCCTTTTCTATTTATTTTATTTTATTTTTATTTATTTTTATTTACATTCTCTTATATACCGCGCTATTCTGCATCAGTGCGGTTTACATTGAACGTACTGAAATTACATTGAACAGGGCATTATAACTTGGAGATAACTATTTTCCAGGGAACATGGGCTATGGAGGGTTAAGTGGCTTGCCCAAGACCACAAGGAGCACCTGTGGGACTAGAAACCCCAGTCCTTCCGGCCCAAGGTTGCTGTCCTCTAGTGGGATTTGAACCCCCGACCTTCCGGCCTGAAGTACCTTGCCCCAACAACTAGGCCACTCCTCCACTCCCCACTATGCCACTCCTCCACTCCTACCTGTTTAACCACCTTAAGATCATCAGAAACAATCAGCCCCAGGTCCTTCTCTTCTTTTGTGGAAAGAAGTACTTCACCCCCTATACTATACCGCTAGGGTGTGTCAATTTTAGGGGTAGATTTTTATTTTTCCAAACTTTACAAATTACTAGTGACCAAATTATGCAGTTTTGCATGCAGAATCTAAAGCTATCTTCAGAAACTGTTTTAAAGGGAGTCTTACCTACATCAGATCACAGTTGAAATATGTGGAAATTAAGTAGTAATTATTTGAACGTACAAATAGTCTGAACAACACCTGTAGCCACGTTATTGTCTTTAAAATGTCATTTATGCAGTTAATTTAATGTTATTTAACAAAATCCAGCAAAGAAGCCATATTGTGTCATGAGCTCCCTGCTGACCATCTGACCCCTAATATAATGTTCCCTCTTCTGCTGATTGTACACATGACCAGCTGCCTTGTCCTCTGCTGTTAGCATGGTACAGGTAAGAGGAGGCTCAGAGACTCCAGAGCTTCAGTCAAGTAATTGGATGAGTGTAGTTGCCTCAGTGTTGATGGATGGTGTTTTCCTGAGTCTCACACTGCTGTCTCCAAGCTGAGTCTTCACATCTTTCACCTCTGATCTTCAATATTTTCTCCACTGCATCTCCTCTCTCCTGTTCCTCTTCACTGCACACCATAGCTTGCAGAACTGACTCGCTGTAACCATACCAAGCTGACCTTCTCTCTGTAGGCATGACTATCTTCCTTACCTCTTCACACTGTTGCAGCTGGAAAAGGAGATGCCTGGGACCTTGTGTCCAATTGCTATTTATATTTATATTGAACCAGTTCACCATGTAAACCCCAACACAGAACTCTGCAATCATTCTTGAGGTTTTCGATTCTTTCCTTTCAGATTATGCTTGGAAATCCATATTCTCATGAACCTTAGAGCTGTTGTAAGCCATCTGCTATGTGACACAGGTCCTATTTCCTACAGTAATTTGTGTATTTTTGCGTAATTTGTGTAAGGTAGGTAAATAACATATTACACAAAATTTAAAGCTAGTTGTTGATTTGCCACATGAAATGGTACTGTTTTTTTTTCACTAGTACTTTTTAAAATTATGACATCTCCAAAACTGACACTCTCTACTATTCCACTCCCTTGGACTTTTGCATAAAATCTCAGCTGCCAAATTCTTGACCATTCTTCAAACTTAGTGAGATCCCGGGTGTCTACTCTATTGCAAATGATGGTATCATCTGCAAAGAGGCAAACCTTCCCCCGATTGCCCTTCAACAATATCACTAACAAAATTGTTAAAAGAATTGGAAACAGGATAGATCCCTGTGGCATCCCACTCAATCAATTTCTAACCCAGTCATTCACTTTAGGATCTATTCCTAGGATGCTCAATTTTATAAGTTGTCTGCCCCATATGTATGCATTGCCCAGGAATAGTTTTGAAATTTGAGAATAGCCAGGCCTCCCCTTAGTTTCCTATAATATACACCAGGGGAGGTCTGCACTGTCATGTAAACTCTTGACACCTTTCTCTGCTGCCTGATACTCAAACTGGCAAAGATTTGGAACAAATAAAGAAAGCAGGGTAACAAAACCATTTAAACGTTGGCAGCACACTCTTAACTAAGACAAGTTTAATGTCGCCCAATTATGAAGCTCTCTTGCCAACCCCTCCATAGCAGCCCGTAATTAAGGTCAAACTACTGCTGCAATTAGTTCTCAGCTGAATCCTCAAACACCGAATATGACCTTTAGTCTACCTAAAGGGAAACTTTGTTCATAACCGAACTTCCTTGTCAGGTGAGATCAGTACCTTAAGTATCTCAGATTTCTGGAGGTTTACTTTACTTTAAAACCAGCCAAACAGCCACACTCTCACTCGGTGTCAGAAGTGAAGCCTGTGGACAACTTACCATAAACATAACATCATCTGTAAATAACCAAATCTTATGTTCAGTCCCCCTGGATATCTGCACTTCTCCTTATCTGCGCTGCTAAGTGTTCTATTGCCAGCACAGACAAAAATTGGGAGAGTGGCATCCCTGCCAAGTCCCCATCCCAATGTAAAAAATGCAGAAACCCTTCCCTCTCTCATTAATGCACGCACACGCTTTAGGATTCACATTCAGTGCCCTGACCCAAGCACAAAAAAAACATCACCTTCTAATCCTCCTGCTCGGATGCCTTTTTAGCATTGATTGAAAGGAGAAGGAACAGGTCACCACACTTCTTTGCTAGTTCAATCACATTCAGCAGTTATCACACATTGGGGCCGATGCAGAAAGCTGGCTCTGAAGTCTCATGCTGTTAATTATGTACGCTTCTATGCAGTGCACCGATAGCACGTAACTTCAGCACCAGCATGCAGAAAGGGGTGCATATGCAAATTATGCACACGTTAAACTGTGACGCAGATGTCAGCATTAAACTGGGAGAGTAAGCCAAACACAAGCACACAAAAGTTTGTGCAAGTTTGGCAATGTCTCCCAGAAAAACAGGGTCATCTGAGGGGAAGTTTGACAGCAACCAAATCCCTGGTGCCCGGCGGCCCAATCCCCCCCCCTCCCCTCCCAATTAAAAATAACCCTAGTGGCCCCGATACCTTTACAATGGAGCCAGGAGCGTTACCCATCCCCTGCATTGCCATTTTATAAAATGGCGGAACCGGCCCTGCGAAGTGTTTTCTAGGATGTACTGGGTGGGGTCAGACTGCCATATAAGGTACAAAATGCCTTATATGACAGTCTGACCCAGCCCGGTGCATCCCAGGATGCACTGCGCAAGGCCAGGCACTGCTATATTTCAAGATGGCTGTGCAGGGGTGGGAGCGCGTGGGCGATGTTCCGGCTCCATCATAAAGGTACCAGATGGGGGTTTGGGGTTGCTGGACCACCAGGTTTTTTGGTTTTTTTTAGTTGTGTGGGTGGGGGGATCGGGGCCGCTGGGCCACCAGGGATTTGATTCTGTAAGGAGTTGGTGTCTCCGACACTGGCCCCCCGACAGTATTTTGATGGCATCAGGAGCTTTCCCGATGCCTGGATCATCTGAGGGGAAATTTGGCACTTCACTTCAGATGGAAAGGTGAAATTAGACCTTACCTGCTAACTGGCTTTTCTTGAGGACCTCCAGTGCAGTCCTGACATCTGGGTTGTCAGCTCTCACCAGCAGTTTGGAGATTGAACATGTCATCTTTGATGACATCAGTGCTCTTAGACACTGGCATAACCCACCAGCTCCAGTAAACTATTGACAAAGCAGACTCATAGTAACAACAAATAAGATACATTAACACTTTTTAGTTTTAAATGTACCGAACCTCTAGTCCCAGGGCAAACTGCCCAATGTGAAAGGAAGCTTACTCATTGCTATCCGGTGTGAACCGACAAAGGACCGCGAGGCCCTCTGCCCCCCGTGACTAACGCATTACAGCCTCCACTCCATGCTCTGGCCGCTACTCCTTATCTTTTTCCTCCGTTGCTTACATTAAGGAGGATGCCCTTGAATAACACAAACCATGGAACTGCACAATTAAGAATGACCTTCTCCTGGTCTGTGATCACTAATACTGTAACACAGGTGGGTCTGGGACTGCACTGGAGGTCCTCAAGGAAAGCCAATTAGCAGGTAAGGTCTAATTTCCCCTTCCTTATCGTCCCTCCAGTGCAGTCCCGACATCTGGGATGCACCATAGCATACATATGGGAGGACCTGCAAGTCCAGCCTGAATGCCCGCCGCATCAAACCGCACATCTCCCATCGTTTGCACATCCAGGCGGTAAGACTTCACAATGGTATGCAGGTGGCCACCCTGCAAATATCTATTGGCGGAACCAGGCTAAACTCTGCCTATGACACCGCCTGCACCCTGGTCAAATGTGCCTGCAGGCTACTTGGCAATTGCTGACCTCTCTAGAGGTAAGCCAAAAAATGGTCTCCCGAATCCATCACGAAATGGAGGTTTTTGAAGCCGTCTCCCCCTTGCGTGGCCCGCCAAATAGAACAAACAGTCAATCAAATTTGTGGAACGGGTTCTGTCGTCTTCAAATAGTGCCGTGATGCTCTCTGAACATCCAAAAGGCGCAGCCCTGGCTGTCGCTGAGCTTCTTCTGTTCCCGTGAACACCAACAAAGTAACCGGCTGATTCAAATGGAATGAGGAGGGCACCTTGGGCAGAAAAGTTTGTGGGAGAAACGTAGACTAGAATCCCAGTGATGTTTATTCTATGATAGCGTATTTCGGACCGATATCCTTACAGAAGCTGCTTAGCTTAAAAAGCGGAGGCATACTGTAGACTTCCTGTCTCTGGAGACCTTGGGGAAGAGGCGAAGGACTTGTACCTCTGGAGGAGGAAGAGGCCCTGTACACAGCAATGGTGGCTTTTGTGATAAAGAGGAAAGTTACAACAAACATACATTGAGATCGCTGAGAAAAAGACCAGGAATTGGCCAGCACTCTGATTCCAGCTTTGACAAGCATATAGAAATGCAAAATGAGAACTCTGAAAGAAAACATTTTACGAGGTTCGTTGCTCCACCCGGAAGTGACGCTGGCGTACGCGCGCTATAACATCCTGCCTGGCGCGGCGCCCCGTCGCTGAATTGTCTGTTGCTGCTCCTGTAACTGTCTGCCATCTGCTGCTGCTGCTATTTCTGCTGCTATTGCTGCTGTACTGACTGGGCTGTCTGTGCCATTCTACCTGCATTTACCTGCTGTCTAACACGCTGATACCTCTCCTGCTGCCTCCCCAGGTTCGTTGCTCCACCCCGGAAGTGACGCTGGCGTT
Source organism: Ichthyophis bannanicus (assembly GCA_033557465.1). Lineage (NCBI taxonomy): Eukaryota > Metazoa > Chordata > Amphibia > Gymnophiona > Ichthyophiidae > Ichthyophis > Ichthyophis bannanicus. The sequence continues at coordinate 261,120,693 of CM066044.1, forward strand.
CGCGCACTATAACATCCTGCCTGGCGCGGCGCCCCGTCGCTGAATTGTCTGTTGCTGCTCCTGTAACTGTCTGCCATCTGCTGCTGCTGCTATTTCTGCTGCTATTACTGCTGTACTGACTGGGCTGTCTGTGCCATTCTTCCTGCATTTACCTGCTGTCTAACACGCTGATACCTCTCCTGCTGCCTCCCCAGGTTCGTTGCTCCACCCCGGAAGTGACGCTGGTGTTCGCGCGCTATAACATCCTGCCTGGCGCGGCGCCCCGTCGCTGAATTGTCTGTTGCTGCTCCTGTAACTGTCTGCCATCTGCTGCTGCTGCTATTTCTGCTGCTATTACTGCTGTACTGACTGGGCTGTCTGTGCCATTCTACCTGCATTTACCTGCTGTCTAACACGCTGATACCTCTCCTGCTGCCTCCCCAGGTTCGTTGCTCCACCCCGGAAGTGACGCTGGCGTTCGCACGCTATAACATCCTGCCTGGCGCGGCGCCCCGTCGCTGAATTGTCTGTTGCTGCTCCTGTAACTGTCTGCCATCTGCTGCTGCTGCTATTTCTGCTGCTATTACTGCTGTACTGACTGGGCTGTCTGTGCCATTCTACCTGCATTTACCTGCTGTCTAACACGCTGATACCTCTCCTGCTGCCTCCCCAGGTTCGTTGCTCCACCCCGGAAGTGACGCTGGCGTTCGCGCGCTATAACATCCTGCCTGGCGCGGCGCCCCGTCGCTGAATTGTCTGTTGCTGCTCCTGTAACTGTCTGCCATCTGCTGCTGCTGCTATTTCTGCTGCTATTACTGCTGTACTGACTGGGCTGTCTGTGCCATTCTACCTGCATTTACCTGCTGTCTAACACGCTGATACCTCTCCTGCTGCCTCCCCAGGTTCGTTGCTCCACCCCGGAAGTGACGCTGGCGTTCGCGCGCTATAACATCCTGCCTGGCGCGGCGCCCCGCGCCGCGTGCGCGCGCCGAAGGAGCGCGCACAAGGAGCAGGACCTGCTCCTTGTGCGAGCTCCTTGGGGCGAGATTCGGGGCGGCAGCACCGGGACTTCCATTTCCCGGTCTCTAAGTTCACGGTCTGTATTATTTACCCCCTCCTACGTGGTTGGGTACGCCCCTCTTTTCAGTGTTTTAACGTCTGTGTCAATTGGCTTCTTGTTCCTGCTCCTTTCTCTGGTTATGGCTGCCATCCACTGGGGTTGGCGCCCGGCCCCTATGCTCATTTCTCCTCCTCCTCCTCCTCTCTTTCGTCAGCTCTCATGTTTAGCTTCTTGCCCTGATACCCTGTTTCTCCCTTCTCCTCCTCCTCCTCCTCCCCCTCCTTTGGTGTGTTTACAACTCGCACTGATAAATTGTCGCTCTGTCCGTTCCAAATCTCTCTTAATTCATGATTTAATTATAGTACATAAATTGGATATTTTGTTTTTAACTGAAACCTGGTTGAAGGAAGGGGATGAGCCCTTCCTGAACCGTTGTCTTCCTCCAGGTTATTCCTTTTTTTCTGTGTCCCGCCGGGGTAGGTCCGGTGGGGGAGTGGCTACCCTCTACCGCTCCTCCCTCTGCCTATCTGAACTTGCCTCTTCTCCCTCTTTGCACTACCCTGAGTCCCTGCTTATAAAATTAAATTCTCCCACTATTTCTTATCACTTTCTCCTTATTTATGCACCTCCCTCCCTTTCCCCCACCTCTTGGGACTCTTTATTGGCTACTATAGCCGAGGCCACCTTGCTCTATCCCCATCTCCTTATCTTGGGGGATTTTAATGTGCATGCTGACTCTCCTTCGTCAGCGAAGGATTCCTCCTTCCTCACTTTTCTCTCTGATCTCTCTCTCTGTCAATCTGTCTCTTTCCCTACTCACGCGGCTGGCCATTCCCTCGATCTTCTTATTACCTCAGCTTCTTTTCCCTTCTCTCTTCATCCTTATCCTCTTTTCCTCTCCCCTGGTCAGATCACTACTGTTTATTGTTTTCTGCCTCTGTTCCACCTCTAACCTCCTCTACTTCTCTGGACCCTCACTCTGGTCAATCTCCCACTCGGAAAATCACAGTGGATACTCTTGCACAATTCCCATCCTCTGCAGTTCTATTCCCATCAGATTTTGACTCCCTCTCTGTGGACGACCAGGCCCGGTGCTGGGATTCTACCCTTCAATCCGCTCTGAACCTGGTCGCCCCAGTCCGCTCTTGCTCTCGCCTTTCACATCATCCTCACCACCCCTGGTTTCACCCTGGTCTCTTTTTACATCGTCGATATCTTCGCCGGGCTGAAAGGCTCTAGCGAAAGCGTCCTTCCCCCACCTCGCTGCTGGAATTTCGTCTCTGTCACCAGCACTATCGGTCCCTCCTCCACACTGCTAAACGTGACTATTACTCTAACCTCGTCTCCTCCTCTTCCAATTCTTCTCGTCGTCTGTATTCTATACTGCACACCCTCACTGCCTCTCACTCCCCTTCCTCTTCCTTCTCCCCTTCTGTTTTTTCCCTTCCCGATCCTTCTTCCCTCGCTTCTTTCTTCGCTAATAAGGTCAATTCCCTTCGTCAGTCTTTCTTGTTATGTCCTCCACCCCTTTCCCCCCTTGCCCTGCCCTCCTCCCTATCCCCCTCTCCCCCTTCCCAACCTGTCCCTGCATTATCTCATCTCTGGTCCTCCTTTACTCTGATCACTCCCTCTGTTCTTCAGGATACCTTCCTTTCTCTCCGCAAGACCACCTGTTCTGCTGATCCTATTCCATCTTCATGGCTTCTTGAACCTTCGCTTGCCCTTTCTCCCTTTATTCTTTCTCTGTTTAACTCCAGCTTATCTTCTGGTATCTTTCCTAGCAGTTGGAAACATGCTACCGTCCGTCCTATCTTGAAATCCCACTCCTCTGACCCCTCTGTGCTTGCTAACTGGCGACCTGTCTCTAATCTTTCCTTTCTTTCTAAATTTCTAGAGAAATTGGTCTTCACACAACTCTCCTCCCATCTCGAAGCTTCCCTCACTCTTCACCCCCGCCAATCCGGTTTTCGCCCAGCCCACAGCACGGAAACTGTTCTTCTTTCTCTTCTTAATGAACTTCACGCTGCTCACGATCGGGGTCTCTACACACTAGCTGTTTCCCTTGATCTTTCTGCTGCTTTCGATCTCGTGGATCACCGCACCCTCCTCACTCGTCTGCAGGAAGCGGGTCTTTCTGGGACAGTCTTGCAATGGTTTCACTCTTTTCTCTCCTGTCGCTCCTTTTCTGTAGTCTCTGGGTCCTCCTCTTCTGTCTCTACCCCCCTCCTCTGTGGGGTTCCTCAGGGGTCTGTTCTTGCACCGCTTCTTTTTAATATCTTCTTAGCACCCCTTACCCTTCTTGTTCAACAATTTGGTATCTCCGCATACTACTATGCGGATGATATCTTCCTCTTGCACCGCACTACCTCCACCTCTCCAGACATCACTCCTCTTAACCTCTGTCTTGCTGCTATTGCCACTTGGTTTTCCTCTAATTTTCTGCAGGTGAACCCTTCTAAGTCCCATGCTATTTGGTTCACGTTTGGGGGTCCCTCCCCTTCTTGTGCCCCTTCTTTTCCTTCACAATCCATTTCTCTTGTCTCTTCACTACGTTATTTAGGTGTCATACTTGATTCTTCCCTTTCCTTCAAGGACCATATTTCTTCCATTATTCAACGCTCTTTCTTCTCACTTAGACAACTCCGTTCTATCCGCCCCTTCCTGTCCCCTTCTGCCTTAGCCACTCTCCTCCTCTCCCTTGTGATGTCCCATCTTGATTATTGTAATGTCGTCCTTGTTGGTCTGCCTCAATCCCAATTGTCTCGTCTCCAACGTGTCCAAAATTCAGCTGTTCGTCTTCTTGCCCATGCCTCTCGTTTTGACCATGTTACCCCGCTTCTTCTTCGTTATCACTGGCTGCCTATCTCTTTCCGTGCCCAATACAAAATTCTCATTCTCACGCACAGGGCTGCTCACACTGGCACTCCCCTCTATCTCGCTGACCAAATACACTTTCGTCTTCCCCCTCGCTTGCTTCGGGCCATACACTCTAACCGACTTGCCCTTCCCTCACCTACCCAGGCTCATCTTGTTTCCACTCGTACTTCTGCCTTCTACTTTCTAGCCCCCAGCCTTTGGAATTCACTCCCCCCCTCACTCCGTGCAGAGGAGTCCTACCCAAAATTCAAATCACAACTCAAAACCTATCTCTTCAGTCTAGCATTCGACCTGCCATTCCCATCTCCCTCCCCCCCCTCTGTTACCCCCTCCCTCCTGCCCTCTTGATGTCTATTCACCTGTTCAATTAATACACTGTGGTTTGTCCTTTCTTTGCCTTTCCTTTCCTCCTCTTTCCTATTTGTTTACTGGCGTTCCTTTTCTCCTTCTCAGCCATTTTAAACGGTTTTAGAATACTGTTTTTAAGTTTGTTTTAAACTTGTATTGTAAACCGCCCAGGTACTACTAAGTGTTGGGCGATATATAAAGTCTGAATAAACGTAAACGTAAACGTAAATGACAGAACCAGCCACAACTCCTTTTCTTTCAAGATGGAGAGAAAAGGCTCTTGACACGAGAATGCTTTCAAATCTGAAATCCGTCATCCATCTTGCCGAACAGATAGCCACCAGAAAAACTGTCTTCAGCATCAAATCCTTCACGTACATGCCCTCGTCAGCTCAAAGGGTTCCTCCATCAGTGCCGACAATACCAGGTTAGGGTCCCACTGGGGAACCACCATGTGTACTGGAGAGCGCACCTGCTTGACTGCCCGAGGGAAACGGACTATGTCCGGATGGGCTTCCAAGGAGATTCCTTGGACTCTATTTTGATAACAAGTGATTGCTGCCATCTGCACCTGTAGGGAACTGCAGGCTAGTCCCTTCTCCAGACCAGCCTGCAGAAAAGCCAAAACCTCCGGCACCGCTGCCAACAGAGGATGGCAGCTGTTGTCTTTGCACCAAGCTTCAAATATCCTCCACACGTGAAAATACAAGAGCGAGGTGGATCTCTTCTGAGCCTTCAACAATGTAGAAATCACCAGTGCCAAATAGTCTCTCCTTCGCAACCATGCCCACTCAAGAGCCATGCTGTAAGCGAGAATTGATCTGTTTACGGCATCAGCAGCAGCCCCTGAGACTGAAAGTTGGGCTGAGCCGGTAGGTGCCACAGATGATCCACCATTAGTCTGAGGAGATCCTAGTAATGCCCACGGAGGAAACATGTACAGCAGACTTCCTATGGGCCAGTGTTGCACCAGAGTATTCAGCCCTTCCGACATCCGTTCCCTTCTTTGGTTGAAGAAGCAGGACGCTTTGGCTGAGGCAAAGGTTGCCATCAGATCCATGATTGGTGACCCCCACCTGTCCACTATCTGCGCGAAGATGGCATTGCTTAGTGACCACTCTTCGGGATGCAGACAAACCCAACTGAGATAGTCGGCTGTAATGTTTTCGACTCTGGCCACATATGCTGCTGGGATTTGCCTGCAAGTGTTCCTCCACCCATCATAACAATGGGCCCATCTCATTCTTGAGCTGTACGCTGCTCATGCCCCCTTGCTGGTTTATATAAGCCACCGTGGTGGCATTGTCCGAGAACACCCGCACCGCTTTCCTTGCAAGCTTGTATGAAACCCCTGCAGCGCCAGGAATACCGCTCTCATCTCTAGCTGTACTTGTGTTGCCCAAGAAGGCCACCATTTATCCTGGCACACCAGCCTACTTACCTCTTCCCTTAACTTATCCAGCTCCTTCGCTCATTCCCTCTTTCTTTGCATAGGCAGTACAATCAAACATCCACAAATATTGGCCTTAAAACTACCCCACAACACTCTAGGAGCACCCTCCTCTTCCCGTTGTTAAGGTCAAAATATTCCATTACACCCTCCAGCATCCTCTCCCTATCACCCTCCCCATTAAGTTTCCAGAAGCATACCTCCCCATCCTTGTCACCTACTGTGACCTCCAGCCAAAGAGGGGTGTTATCGGCCAGACGGTGATACGAATTTCAGCCCAATTCATCCTCTGTATTAACTCCTTATACACTAATATCAAATCCATTCATGAGTATGTCCCATGGACATCAGAAAAGAAAGTATAGTCCCTAGTTCTAGCACCATCCCTAAGGTTTCTTGAAAATTTTTAAAATTTGTGATTTGCCCCCAGTAATATCCATTGCTGGCTCTGGAGTAATATTGAATCTCCCCCCCCCCCTAATTACCTAGTATCCATTATCCCCCCAGGCACTGGTTTCCAGTTTCTCAAGGAATGGACCCTGCCGCACATTAGGTGCATAGAGACACATCTAATATGTCCTGGGCCATTCTTTCTTTCTCTCTCTCACTCTCAGCACACCGAATTGTAAACAGAAGACATTCCCCCTGTCATTCCATGTCTCTGCTGTAAATCCACAATAAGACCCACAGGGAAAAGAAGTTCTACACGCATCCCTGCCACTCAGCCTTCACTCTAATCAAGAACACACCACTGAATAGTCGTACTCGCACATTGCACATAAACATAGAAACCTCCTCCAAGATGAACGAAGCCACCAGTCCTAGCATCGGTGTGCTTATAGTCAGTTATAGCATCCACTGCTCAGTCATGTAAAATAGTTGCTGAATTTACCTGTTCCATGTAAAACTGTTTTGTTCATTGTAAACTGCCTTGATAAAACTGAAAGGCGGTCTATAAGAAATGGTAAATAAATAAATAAGGCCCAGTCAATGCATCATGGGACAAGCCCATGAAAAGGGATGAGCCTCTTGCCAGCTGGGCAGCCTCTCTTCTCCGCTGCTGCTTAATGTGGCAGGGCTACCGGAGGTAATACTTCGTGAGGGAAATAAGTGTAGATTGCTACAGAACCATTTCGACATTGGAGATGGTTTGATTTGCTGTCATCCACCACACAAATCTGGTTCACAAGTTGCAAAAGTTCAGCATCCACGAGCAAGTGCTTCTTTGTTTATAAGTCCACTGCAGCTGTATTTCCCTGAGTCCAAAAACACACAGGCCTACAACACAGAGTGACATGTAATAGTTTCACCCTCCAGAAAAATCAGCAGTGTGGCCAAATATTTTAGGGAAAATCAAACTTTGTGGGCATGCAAATCCAAGCAGCCTTTACTGAATTCATGATGTTGAGCTACAATCTTAGCCAAGTAGTGTTGGAAAATGAGTAGTTTAGACTTTTCCTATTTCAGTTCAAGTTGGACCCTGTAGTCTGAAAATTAGCAATCTTGTGTGCCTAATTAAGGACTTTTGTGATGACTATACTTGGACAGGAGCTCTTGGCTGCCTTCTGGCCTAAGTGGTGAGTGCCCTCTATCCTTAATTTGCCCCAACTTGCTTCACAGGGCAGTTCTCAATTAGCCAGTTTTCTAACCCCTCTATCAACTTGCTATTAAATAAGGTTTCCGGGACACCCACAACCTTTTAAGTTACTCTGGGAATGATTTTTTAGGTTATTGAGCTTTTACTGGGCCATCACTATCTTACATAGTGTTGAGACCTTGACCATATTGTACAAAGATCATCCTCTGTATTGGAGATACAAATTTGTACCTCTTTCAGTTTCTTGCCGAGCTCCATAAGCATTCCAGATACAGAGTCTAGTATTTTGTCAAATTTGTGGTTGAGTACTTTTTCCATAGAGTCTGTGAGTTCAGTGATCAAGGTCACATCAAGCTGATGCTCCGGCGAGAGGCATGTGTCGTCTGCCATCTTGTCCTCAAGGGGCCTTGTCGTCTTTGTCCATTTTGCTCCCTTGGCTGCCATTGCCACACATGACCAGCTCAGATATTTCTCCAATTATGTTAACAGGTACTTGTGACCTGGATTAGCCACTGATGGAAACGGGATACTGGGTTTGATAGACCCTTGGTCTGACCCAGTATGGCATTTCTTATGTTCAAAGAGCCCCACTCAGAGGAGGATTATAGCAGGATGCACCAAGATGCAGGGATAGCCCCAGAGCAGTGGGAAAATGTGCCTGCCCTGCTCACCAAATCACCTGATCAAGGCTGTAGAATGTCAGTGTTGTGTCAGTGTTTATTCAAAGTTCTTAAAACACAAGAGGATTGTGAAAAATTGCAAGACGAACTTGATAAATTGAAAGACTGGATGTTCAAATGGCAGATGAAATTTAATATGGACAAGTACAAAGTTATGCACTTCGGAAAGAACAACCCAAACTACGGTTACATGATGCAAGGTTCCACATTAGGACCCACCACTCAGGAAAAAGATTTGTCTGTTTCTTTACATTTGCTATCCTGCCCTTCGCGTAACAGCTGGACAGTTTACAAAATTACAAGCATTTCTAAAAGGTTAAAAGTATTAGAAAATCTGAAAGGAACTCCATCTTATTGATAGGACAGTATACAAATCAAACAGAGGAGAAAAGGGAGAGGAAGGGAGTAGAAGAGGAGCAGGACGTCAGGTCAGGTAATTGGCAGGTTGAAGGCAGTATTGAAGAGATTGGCCTTTAATAGGGTCTTGAAGTTATTACATGAGAGTTCAAGTCTGAGGGAAGATGGGCTGGAATTCCAAGAGGTGAGTGCAATGAAGTAAAAGGTGAAGGAGGGTGTGGAAACTAGATGGGTCCTGGGAAACAGATGGTAGATGTAAGCAGTTGGCATGAAGACTGCTTAGAGTATGATGCGTAGAATAAGGCAATAGAAAGTCAGGGTTGGTAATGGGGCAAACCGGAATGTAATGCATGATGGACTAGTGTAAATAGTTTATATTGAGCACAGAATTTTACAGGAAGCCATTGCTAATGGATTACTAGTGGGGGGAATATGTTCAAACTGGGAGGCATGTATGAGAATGCAAACAACAATTTCTGGATTAATTGTAGATGGAGTTGCTGTTGAGGAAGGCCAAGATAAACAATGTTACAGTAGTAGATCTTGGAAATGACAAGAGTGATGAGTAAGGTGGTCAGGGAGGGGGTGAAAAGAAAGGGGCAGCGTCATAATGGATAATGTGTTGAAACCCTCCGCCCAGTGTGCAGTGGCAGCCAAGAAAGCAAATAGAATGCTAAGAATCATAAGGAAAGGAATGGAGAATAAACCAAGGATATTATAATGCCTCTGTATTGTTCCATGGTGAGACTGCATCTTGAATATCGTGTGCAATTCTGGTTGCCATATCTTAAAAAGGATATAGCAGAATTAGAAAAGGTACAGAGAAGAGCCATCAAAATGATAAAGTGGATGGAAGGATACCCTTATGAGGAAAGGCTTAAAAGGTTAGGGCTTTTCAACTTGGAAAAGGGATGGCTGAGGGGAGATGTGATAACGGTCTATAAATTAATGAATGGAGTGGAATGGGTAAACGTAAATCGGTTGTTTACACCATCAAAAAATAGAAAGACTAAGACACGCAGTGAAGCTACAACATAATCTATTTAAGACTAATGAGAGAAAATATTTTTTCACTCATCGTGGAATCAAATTCTGGAATTCATTACCGGAGGATGTATTAAAAAGCTGTTGGTGTAGCTGGGTTTAAAAAGGATTTAGACAAGTTTCCTGGAGGAAAGGTCCATAAACCATTATTAAAGAGGACCTGGGAAACCCACTGCTTGCCCCGGGACAAGCATTGTGGTACCTATGTACCATTTTGGGAATCTGTCAGGTACTAGTGATCTAGACTGGCAACTATTGGAAACAGGATACTGGGCTTGATGGACCTTGGTCTGACTCAGTATGGCATTTCTTATGTTCTTATGTAATAAGACAATATAAATATCTAGGATAATTTTGAAGAGGCTGGTGCAGACTTAGTAATTGATATATTGCACAAAACAATGTTGAAGTCTGTAGAGGTGTGTAAGGTGAAATGGTTTGCTACTATATTAGAAACATAGAAATATGACGACAGAAAACGACCACATGGCCTATCTAGTCTGTCCATCCATATCAACAACTACAACCTTTAGAGATCCTCTGTGTTTGTCCCATGCTTTTTTGAATTCAGTTACTGTCCTCATCTCTACCACCTCCATTGGGAGACTATTTCACGGATCCACTACTCTTTCCATAAAGAAATATTTCTGCATATCACTCCTGAATCTATCTCTCTTCACTCTCATCCCATGTCCCTTCGTAGCAGAACTTGCTTTCAATTGAAAGAGGCTCTCTCCCTGAACATTTATGCCACGGAGGTATTTGAACATCTCAATCATATCACCTCTATCCCGCCTTTCCTCTAAGGTGTACATATTAAGATCCTTAAGTCTGTCCTCAAAGACTACTAATCATTTTAGTAGCCACCCTCTGCACCGACTCCATCCTGTTCACATCCTTTTGAAGGTGCGGTCTGCAGAATTGCACACTATACTCCAAATGAGGTCGCACCAAAGACTTATACAGAGGCATTATCACCTTCTTTTTTTCTGCTAGCCATTCCTCACCATATGCACCCAAGCATCCGTCTAGCTTTTGCCGTCGCCTTTTCTACCTGTTTAGCTACCTTAAGGTCATCAGACACAACCACGCCTAGGTCCCGCTCTTCTTTAGTGGACAAAGGTACTTCACCCCCTATACTATATTGCTCTCTTTAATTGCTGCAGCCCAATTGCATGACCTTACATTTTTTAACATTAAATCCCAGCTGCCAATTCTAGACCATTCTTCAAACTTAGCTAGATTCCTCCTCATGTTATCTACACCTTCCTGGGTGTGTACTCTATTGCAGATTTTGGTATCATCCGCAAAGAGGCAAACCTTACCTGAAAGCCCTTCCGCTATATCACTAACAAAGATGTTAAAAAGAATCGGACTAAGGACAGATCCCTGGGGCACACCACTGGTAACTTCCTTCTCCTCCGAGTGAGCTCCATTTACCTGTACTCTTTGTCGCCTCCCACCCATCCAATTTCTAACCCAAGCAGTAACTTTAGGGTCCATTCCTAGGGTGCTCAGTTTGTTTATAAGTCGCCTGTGAGGAACAGTGTCAAAGGCTTTACTGAAATCTAAATACACCACATCTAGGGCTCTCCTTCGGTCCAACTCCCTCATCACCCAGTCAAAGAAACTAATCAGATTTGTCTGACAAGACCTGCCTCTGGTGAATCCATGCTGCCTCGGATCTTGTAATCCGCTGGACTCCAGAAACCTCACTATTTTCTCTTTCAGCAGTGTTTCCAATAATTTATTCACCACCGACGTTAAACTAACCGGCCTGTAGTTTTCAACCACATCCTTACTTCCGCTTTTGTGTAAAGGCACCACATGAGCCTCTCTCCAGTCCTTTGGCACCACTCCCGACTCCAACGAGGCATTAAAAAGATCAGTCAGTGGAGCTGCTAGAATGTCCCCAAGTTCCCTAAGTATTCTAGGGTGTATCCCATCCGGTTCCATCGTTTTGTCTACTTTAAGTTGAGCTAGTTTCTCATGAACACAGTCTTCTGAAAATTGTTCAAGATGTCCCTCGCTTCTGTTCCTGTTTGTGGGTGTTTTCTGAGTTCCTGCTCCTGGTTCTTCATCTGTGAACACAGAACAGAAATATTTGTTAAGCAATTCTGCTTTATCCTTATCAGCTTCTACACATTCCTCCCCTGCACCCTTGAATCTGACAATACCACTTTTGCCCTTCCTCGTCTCGCTAACATATCTGAAAAATGTCTTATCCCAACACTTTATTGCATTGGCTATTTCCTCCTCCTTTTGAATCTTTGCCTTCCTGACTACTTTGCTAGCTTCTCTAAGTTTTTCCAAATACAGATGCCTGTCTTCCTCTCTCTGTGATCTCTTGTATTTCATGAAGGCCTCCTTCTTTTACTTCACTTTTTCAGCTACTTCTTTCGAAAGCCATAGCGGTCTCCTTTTCCTTTTACCTTTATTTACCATTTTAACAAAAAGGTTGGTTGCCCTTAAAATATCCCCTTTCAGTTTTGCCTACTGTTTTTCTACATCCCCCAGCTGTTCCCATCCCACTAATGACTCCCTGAAGTATTGGCCCATCTTGGCAAAGTTAGTCTTCCTAAAGTCTAAGATCCTCACCTTTGAATGGATTCTAACAGCCCTAGTCCTAATACTGAACCTCACCATTTGGTGATCACTGGATGCAAAATAATCTCCCACTACAACATCAGAAACACTTTCACCATTGGTAAGCACCAAGTCCAGTATGGCCCCTTCATGTGTGGGGTCTGTTACCAATTGCCTGAATAGTTTTCCCTATAGAGAATCCAGGATCTCCTTACTTCTAGATGATACTGCAGCACGAATGTGCCAATCAACTTCTGGCATATTGAAATCTCCTATCAGTAGCACTTACCCTTTCCTAGCAATGCTGCATATGTCTTCAATTAACTCTGTCTATCTCTTCCTCCTGTGAGGGAGGTCTGTATATCACACCAATGCAAATAGATTTTTCTTTCCCTCTTTCTGGTTTAACCCACAGTGCCTCCTTGCTCCCTTTTAAGCTCTGTAATTCCAAAGCTTTAATAGTAGTTTTTACATATAGTGCCACTCCTCCTCCCCTTCTTCCTACCCTGTCCTTTCTGAATAAAGTATAGCCAGGTATAGTTACATCCCAATCATGGTTTTCTGTGAACCATGTTTCTGTAACTGCCACTAAACCCAAGTCAGCCACTCCCACCAAAGCTTTAGCATCAGGGATTTTATTTCCCATGCTACGGGCATTTATACACACTGCTTTCCATATGTTACCCCCATTACCCATTTCCATTAAGGTATTTAATGTATCACCTACCTGGGGGCTTTCACCTACCTGGAGGCTTTCTTCACCCATCCCCAACAAATCTAGTTTAAAGCCCTTAGCCAGTCTACTACCGAAGATGCGTTGACCTTTCTTGGACAGATGGATGCCATCTCTGCTCTGCAACCCTTGGAACTGCATCCCATGGTCTAGGAAACCAAAATGCTCTCGATGACACCATCCACGCAGCCATGCATTCATCTCCAGGATGCGAGCCTCTCTGTTTTGGCCTTTACCCTCAACAGGGAGGATTGAAGAGAACACCACCTGTGCACCTAACTGCTTCACCCTCTGTCCCAGAGCCATGAAGTCACTTTTGATACATTCCGAGGTATACCTGGCAGTATCATTTGTTCCAACATGGATTAGCAACATTGGGTAATAGTGGGCTTGATGAGTCTCGGCAAACTCTCCGTAACATCTTGGATTTTGGCACCAGGCAGACAGCATACCTCTCTGGACATCAAGTCTGGTCGGCAGATGGACGCCTCAGTACCCCTCAGAAGAGAGTCTCCAACCACCACTACCCTTCGTTTCCTTGTGGTCACTGATTCTTCAACTTTGGGGGTACTTGAGCTCTGGTTCTTCCCTTTCCAGGGAAGCTTTCACCACCTCCACTTCCAGGGCTGCATAATGGTTCTTCAATTCAAGGGCTGGAGAAGTTGGATTGGTGATTTTGCAGGCCCTTGTGACTTGTGTCCAACCATCGACATTCTGTTGGCACCCATCTTCTTTTCTGCTGGAGAGCTTGGTTGCTGCAAGAAGCATCTCATCAATGTACTTCTCACTGTCTTGAATGCTCCTCAGCTTCGCCACCTCCTCTCTGAGTTCCTCCACTTGTTTCCTCAGAGCTTCAGCATGCAGGCATCCTGCACATGGAACCGGTCCTTCAACTGGCATTAGGACCTCTGTCTGGACAGAGGCAGAAGCTGTAATGGGGGCAACAGCTTTAGCAATATGATTTTTCCCAGCCATTGTTCTGTTCGTGGAGCTTAGGTATCTGTTAAAGCAAAAGAGAAAGATCTACCAATTACCAGCCGGTTTCGCTGCTGTCCTTTCAGAGAAAAAGCAGTTAAATATCTTTAATTATATTCAAAATGTGCTGGTCCAAGTCTCTGTTTTTTGTTAAATGGGGAGGTGCCCTATAAAGCAAGACTGCTCGCTAGGGGTGGGTGGGACTCAGGGTGGGTAGGGAGGGACTTAACACCTGATTAGGTGTCAGCAGTTTCCAAAGCTGAGGAGGTTACTAGAGTTCAACAACCTACTCTGCTCAAGGAAATTTCTACTAAAGCACCAAAAAGAAAGTAACTTTACTTTAAAAATATACAAAAACCCTTTTAAGAGCTCCCAGTCAGAGAGCTAGCAATTTAATAAAAATAAACCCTCAAATCCTTACTGTTAGTTGATCTGTAGAGCCCCTGTTAGGAAAGCTTCAACAGGGCAGGGCACTGGAGCCTTTTATGCAGGCCTATTGATGATGAGGCACAAAGTATAAACTCCTAATTAGTACCCTGAGTTATCTGAAAAAAGGACCACCTTGAACACAACTCGGGTTTGCATAAGGCTTATTCTATGGATCGCACTGTTGAAGTGAAAAAGCAAATTACCTTGGCTACAAAATTTAAGTTTTAGAGTCTGGATAATAATGTTCTAAGTACCACCAATTTGTCACTCGGGTAGACTCACACTTGACATAAAACAGTATTTATTTATTTATTAGCTTTTTATATACCACACTATTTAGTATCAGTGCGGTTTACAGTAAACGTGAATAGTCAATCAACTTACATGGAACAGGCGTAAACGGGCATAAAACGTCAAAAACGCTTAACTCAGTAACTTTACATCGAACAGGTATAAACAACAAATTTAAGTAACAAGGTGCAGGTAAATAGTGACAAAATGAAAGAGTCAACTTGAGGAAAGGGTGGGAGGGAGGAAGGAGGAAGGCAAGGGGAGAAGGATGAAGGCAAGGGAAATGGGAGAGGAAGAGAAAACTAATTACATATTGTGCAGCTGGGTCTCAGGTGGAGTGTCGGTGAGTGCAGGGGCCAGCATAGTAGAGCAGTTCTTAATTTATGTTGTCATAGGCCAGCTGGAAGAGGTGAGTCTTTAATGCCTTTGTGAACGTTGAAAGGTCCATAATAACTCGGACTGAAGCAGGAAGGGCATTCCAGAGAGTTGGTGCATAATGAGAAGGCACGGTTTCTGGCAGCCTTAGTACAGGTCCTTTTTGCTGAGGGAGTGATCAGGGTGTTTACCATGTTGGATCTTCTCACTCTGTTGTCTGGGGTATGTTGAACAATGGTTGATAGGGAGGGTGCAGATGAGTTGTGAATAATCTTAAACCTATTTAAGGCGTGGTTAGATTTACTCATGTTGTTACACATATACTTGACTCCTATATTTATAAACTTAAGTATGCATGTACATTTACTTTATAAAACAGGAGTGCAAGTGGTCAAAAATGCATGTTTACTTAAGACACAAGCGCTTATGCCAGCCCTGTAGCTGGTGTTGATGCCCGTACCGAGAGATTTTTTCCAAGAGCATCAACATCAGAACTGCAAAAGAGTACACGCACACACAGTAAAGCATGGCATAGGCATGGTACAGTCATATAGCAGTTTGTGTATGTCATCAGAATGATGCACTGCAGTGCCCTTAGAATCAAAGAGGACGCTTCAGTCCCCTTGAATTGTATGACTTTGCCATGAGCAGGCACAGATCGGTGTCATAACTTGAATAGTGAGGGAGCATGACTGTGCCATGAGCAGGCATGGAACAGCATCAGAACTTGAATCGAAATGGGCATGGCAATAAAAGTCCAGATATGGTAGAGTACAGATGGAGCAGACACTGGAAACTATCCTAGATAAGGAGAGATGTCAACTGGTCATACTGTGACTGGCAGCCAGACTCTATTCTTACGATGTGGATAAGAATAACTTGAGAGTAATGTTAGAAAATGTTCCCTAGATTAAAAGGGCAAGAAGGGTGCCTATGTCGGCTTTTTATTTATTTATTTATATATTGCCGACACAAATCCTGTGGAATTTTCGGGCAAAAGGATCCCAGTTACATGTTCTCCAGCCCCTGAGCAAGTGTAAATGTACATGTGTAAATTGTGACTCCACCCAAACTTCATGCCAGAACACGCTTACACCAGAATCATGCAGAAGCGCGTGTATTCTTGTACACACAGCGTAATTTTACAAGAAGCATCTTTTCAGGCAGATGTTGCCATATACACATTAGAAGGCCTTCATAAAATTACAAGTCAACATCAAAACCAACAAAAATCACATTACCACAGATACTTATTAGTAATTGTGACCTGTAGACTATACTTGAATATAAATTTGTCCACTTATCATCTTTACTTTCAAAAAAAAGGTTTAATTGGCTTTATTCAAACCTCTCACCAAACAACATTGTAAATTTTTAAATAATTATACAACCAACACAGATGTAAAGTTACCTGTTATCTAGGACTGAAGGGTGCTCATTTACCTTCACATGTGTGTTGGTTATATAATTATTTAAGCATTTACAAAATTTAAATCTGTTTGGTGTGAAGTTTGAATGAAGCCAATTAAAAAAAAATTTTTGAAAGTAAAGATTAGTGTACAAATGTCTATTTAAGTATAATCTACAGGTCACAATTACTAATAAGTACTTAGTAACAAGAGGTAATTTTATGATCTTTCTGTGCCTCTATTCCCATCCTAGCTCTGTGTGTGCGCATGAGAGACTTTGTGCATATCACTTCCCAGATTAATTTATCTACCAGTAATCAAGTAATGACTACAACTGTTCAACTTCTCACCTTCAAGATGGGCCTGAAAATTTAGCTTCGATTTTCTTTCTCAAATTTCTATTTGTTAGCCAAATGTATTGATTATAGACTTGAATCATGCCTTACCTAGTTAATAGATCTTTTAATTGGCTACCATAAATGAATTAGAGGTGCTTGGTTGTGCTGTCTCAGGTATCCTTTTCTCTCCCATCCTTTGCAAATCCCCGTTGTCTCTTGCGCCATCTTTCCCTGCCAATTAGATTTTATATAGTTATTATAACCTCTGTTATATGTATAAAGAAAGGCAGTGCAGGAAATTTTGTTTAAGTAAACTCATTGGAAACTTGCTTCCATGCATATCTATCTATATTTTTGGCTATCTATCCCAGAAGTAACGTCTTGTCTCCATTGAAGCATTACATGGTAAAGCTTGTTGGACAAAGACCCGTGTTGTAAATTTGAGTTGTCTGGTTTTGTGATTCTTGCTTGGAATGTGGCTGACAGAAGGTAAAGAAGAAGAGAAGGATGGTGTGAGGAGGCGAGGCCGAGGTGGAAGAGTGGACCTTTCTGTTTCTGCTTAACTTTCCTGTTTTCTTGTAAGGAGGAACCGCCAGAGCTACTGTTAGTAGTTGAAGAGAAGGAGGTACCCGGGATTGAGGAGATGATAATTGGGCCGAGCATGCCTGAGGCAGAACCTGTACAACCTGAGGTAAGGAAGAAAGAAAGAAAGAAAGAAAAGCAGAGACAGCAGCAAAAGAATTAAGACATTAAGGATATCCAGCATTTCTGAGGTCAAAATGGTATATGGTCATGTTATGTACATAGGTGTAAGGTATATACTCCCTCTAGAATGAGGAGGCAAGTTAGAAATATTCAGATATATAGCAGACTTCAATAAGTATCAGAAGATACATTTTGTAGAGAATGAAACTCTCAGGGAAGAGGGTTCATCATATAATGCTAAAAGATGGAAAGCCCAAAAGGTATGAGAATATATTTCACTGGAACATAGGAGCCTGAACAATGGCAGAATTTGAATGTGCGTGGAACAAATGTAGCAGGGATGCCAGTGATGGAGGGAGCGCAGGCGACCAGAGTTTTGAGTAGAATCTGTAGCAGCCGAAGAGGCAGGTACAAGTTGGCAGACTTCTGTGGACAGAACAGGAGTTGGTTGAATGAACAGAGAGAGCATGCAGGCGCTGGCAGTCTGGGTACAGTCTGAAATGAGACGCTGTGTATTGGCATCCTGAGCAAGAGCTTGGCAGGGCCCCCAGTGGTGAGAGGGAATAATCACTGCATATGAAAGCTTTGTATGTCTTCTGCTGGCTCCATACCTAAAGGTGGTAGGCTCCCTCCTAACTCCCTGACGTCTGTTCACCTTTGATCCTGCAGCAGGTAATTGAGCCAGTAACAGAGGACAAGAAGAAGACGAAGCAGGAGAAGACAAAGCGCTGCATTCGGACTGCAGCCGGCAGCAACTGGGAGGATCCGAGCCTGCTGGAGTGGGACTCAGGTCAGGTCAGCCAGCGTGCAACCAATGGGCTAGCTCCTTTGCCCGGATTCAAAGGACACAGCTCTCTTCACTGCTCTTACAGTGCTCCTAAAGGGAATGGAAACACTTGTCTGATGGTTACACTAGAATAGTATCACTGATTTACTTTATTTAATACAATTTCTAGTCTTTCATACTAAGGCTCAAAATACCAGTTTTATAAAATAAAAATAAACAATACAGTCCAGTAACAAACATTAATTTTACATGCCCCTGAATTCCTAATGCCTGTAGCATTTGCTGTCCTCGCTGCATGAGTTTCGTACAGCCGGCATTTCATTTCTTTTCTTTAGCTTGGGAAAGAGCAGGATGAGGTCATGTCTAGAGACAGGGAAGTGTGGGATATGGGTGTGGCCCAGAGGTGCTGTGGGGGGCAGGGTCTTGGGTGCTTGTTTTTGTCATGGTTTTATCTTTGAGTGTGTGTATATACTTTGTCTCTCTTTCACTCACCAGATGATTTCCGAATCTTCTGTGGCGACCTTGGGAATGAGGTGAATGATGATATTCTAGCTCGTGCCTTCAGCCGCTACCCTTCCTTCCTGAAGGCCAAAGTCATCCGGGACAAGCGCACAGGCAAGACTAAGGGCTATGGTTTTGTCAGCTTCAAAGACCCCAACGACTATGTGCGGGCCATGCGGGAGATGAATGGTGAGCGCAATGCAAAGACTTTGGTTCATGGGTTCCTTTCTCCCCTTGGCAGGCTGAGGCACAATAGGATGAGGATTTCTTCTTACAGGGTAGCTGATTGTCATTAGGAAAGCTGCAGCTGCTAATGTTATACTTCCTTGATTTCTTATTCCTGGTACTGTATTCAGGAGTGCGCCAGGCATATTTTAAAACTTCAGTTGCACAGCAGTTAATTTTTGTTTATTGAACTTATAAGCCGCTTACATGGCAAGTCTGAGCTAATCAGCAAACACAGACTCACAATGCAAACATGGAAATGACCACAACACATAAGCAACCGCTAAATTGCTGCTCCATGCTTCAGAGTGACACATCCTGCAGTACTGGCATTGTGACTGGCCATTTTAAGTAAGAAATCCTAAGCTATTTGACTGTCTCTGAAAAGCTTGGGTATAGCTAGAAGAGTTGAGTGTGCTCTGAAGTGCTGTCACTGCCACACAGTGAGAGTCTTAAAAGATCCTTGTTACCCAGGTCTCTTACATGATTGGATTGCTGGGATTATATTTTATTGGAGAAAGGTGTGGGAGTCGGGGAAGGGTATGCAGAGAGTGACAGCCTATTATCCACCCCGTTAAGGCTTTTTTCATTGTTTTATTTCCCAGGGAAGTATGTGGGGAGTCGACCCATTAAACTGCGAAAGAGCATGTGGAAAGATCGTAACATTGACGTGGTTCGTAAGAAGCAAAGGGAGAAGAAGAAGCTGGGGCTTCGATAATGATCTGTGTTGGTCAGATGTGCGCATAGTGGGGAAAGAGCTGTGCTGGGCTCTGTAAGAGAGGAATGCATAGAGGGACCCCAGTTTTGACTCCCAAAGCCCTAAGGCGCTGACGAGGCATTCCTGGACTTTCATAACCCCTGTATGTGAAAGTTTTCATATTGAGAAACTTCTGGAATGATTTGCAGTCTGTGTGTTTCCTTTAACTTGGAGACTGAACACTACAATCTGTTATAACGTACTTTCCCTCTTACACGGGGAGCTGAAGGTCTGAAACCTCTGTGTTAGCTCGGTATTGTAAATAAATAGGTTTTTTAATTATGCTGTATGGTGCTGATTTACATTTCATATCCTGAGAGTAATTTCTTTATTTAATTTATGTATCTGGGTTTGTTAAGTGCCATTGAGTCAGTCGACTCCTGGCAACCCTGTAGATAGCTGTCCATCTGTGTTTTCTTGACAAGGTGCGACAGCTCATGTCTTTTCAGTATTTCTCAAGGCAAGTTACATTTGGATACAGCAGGTATTTCCCTGTCCCTAGAGGGCGACCAATCTAAATTTGTACCTGAGGCAATGGAGGGCCACGGTCACAAGGGGAACATCAGTGAGACTTGAGCCCCAACTCTTCTGGCTCTCAGGTCACTGCTCCTCCACTCATTTCGAGTGATAGATTCTGGCATTGTGAGCAGCCTTGGGAGTCATGTCTCAGTAGCTCCAGGTGGTGCTACTTCAGTGTCTGCTTCTCTTCCACCCTCCTCCCTCCCAACTGGTAAACCTTCTGTTTTTGTCTGCTTCATAAGTCCTACTGGTGGAGTTTCAGCACAGAGTGCCCACAAGATGGCAACAGTGCCTTGAACATACTCTGACTCTGAGCTGCACTGGCTGCATGCATTGCCAGAAGCCACACTTAAATTTCGTAGCATATAAGAGGAAAGAGTTTGAGCGTTTTCCTGGTGTTGCAAACTGAAGTGCTCTACTTTTGTAAATTAGCACAAAGCCTCTGTAACATCATGCAGCTCTCATTGTAATCTTCTCTGAGGCTGCTTCTAATCCACATACCTCTTTGGAGCCCATTCTGTGGGGACTTTAATATTTCCTCTCTTGTTCAGGAGAACCAAGGAAAAAGGAACTCTGACTTCTAAAGTTGCACCTTTAGGTCTTTTTTTTCCTAGTGAATTCTTAACCCCTAGTGCCACTTCTCCACCAATTTAATCTGTCCTGTCATTGCGATATATAATGAGCAGACAAATATGAATTATTTGCAGGCAGGTTCTGAATGGAAATAAGCTACTTTTTGTATTGTCTGTGTGAATGTGAGAGGTCTAAAAGATAATGACTGTGGAGAATTATATATGGAAAAAGAAAAATATAGATGTAATGGGCATCTCGGAAACGTGGTATGAGTATAATCAAAGAGATTACAATACCAGTGCACAAATTTTAAATGCACCTAGGCTACTTTGACCTTTACCACAACCTTTGCACATTATCAGCAGAATTCTGGGGTGGGGAGAGTGGCAGTGCAGCTTACAGCAGTATTTGAAAGCTGCCATCAGTGTAGTAGTGGACATTTGAGTACCAGCTTACGCCCCACATCTGACGGGAAGTTATATCTGAGAAGGTAGGACCCGACAGGCCTTGAACACGATCACACAAGGACTCAAAGGACTACCACCATGTTGATTTGGACTCAGGCAGAGAAAAGATAGGGCTGCAACAGTGGGAAGGGAAGGGGGGGAGCAATGCTGGACAGAAATGGGAAGGGAAGGAGAGATGCTGAATACAGCGGGAGGAAGGGGGAAGGGAAGGGAAGGAGAGATGCTGGACTGTGACGGGGCACATAGCTGAAGATTTGCCAAAGGTATCAAATGCCCTTGGGTTGGCCCTGCCTCTGTATCAACCAGAGAAGGAAGAAAACCTTATTGGTGTAAATTTGTGCTTTCAGATGACAGAGTACTTTGGGTCCATGAAGAAAAGAGTGAGAGGTTCTTTGTTTTCATCCGAGTCTGAACAGGCGTCATTGACATCAGTCCAAAAGAGTCCAAGAGCTACACCAGATGCTAAGATGCATCGACATTGAGGGAACCTCTAGCTCCCCCAACACTGGGCATCAGTAGAGGCCATTGCAATCTATCATCCAAAAGAGTTTCATCAAAAAATGAAAAATTGGACTTCAATATTGAAGACTACTAATGTCGTTCAGTAAGTAGAGGCAAAGAAGCATCAGCACCTGTTCTCATTGGAGCATGATGACAAGAGAACCCAGATATTGACTGCTGTATCTGCTAGCACCCCTGAGCAAAAGTTCTCTGTTCTTTTTCAGTGTTGGAAGGGGTATACCAGTCTGAAAAAAGGAGACCGTTGTAGTTGTTGATATGGAAGGACAGACTAGATAGGCCATGTGGTCTTTTTCTGTCATCATTTTTCTATGTTTCTTTGAGAACCCAGGACCAGACCACCGATACATCTTAGTTGACCTAGGAAAATGTATTCTCAACTATTGTACAATCTTTGATCTTGGCATCAGCAGCCTTCAGAGAGGAGCTAGATAGGAGAATCAAGGAGAGGTCTAGCCATCACCTTGCTGAAAGATAACATCTGGGAGGGTAGTCATACAGTTGATCCTCAAGACCCATGCATTGCCAGGAGGTATTTTATCAGCATTTAGGCTTTAAAGGGCCTCAGGGTCCATCTTGGCTATCCTGATGTTGATCCTTGAGCACACTGGGGAAGAAACCTCACCAAGACATTGTGAAAGTTATCCTCACTGAGGCTTGGTCTGCTAGTCAGGTGCAGACCCTGATTTCTCCTCTGGAGTACGTCTCTGGAGTGGAAGAGTATTAACCTGTGGAATCCTACATAAGAAATGCCATATTAGGGTCAGATCAAGATCCATCAAGCCAAGTATCTTGTTTCCAACAGTGGCCAATCCAGATCACAAGTACCTGACAGGTTCCCAAAGAGGTACATTGGTTCCACAGTGCTCGTGTCGGATTAAACAGTGAATTTTCCAGGTCCCCTTTAATAATGGTTTATGGACCTTTCCTCCAGGAACTTGTCCAAACCTTTCTTAAACCCAGCTACGCTAACAGCTTTTACTACGTCCTCCAGTACTGAATTTCAGAGTTTGATTACGCATTGAGTAAAAAAGCATTTTCTCTTATTAGTCGTAAATGGGTTACATTGTAGCTTTATTGCATGTCCTCTAGTCTCTTTCTACTTTTTGATGGCAAAAAGAACCGATCTACATTTACCCATTCCACTCCATTCATTAATTTATACACCTCTATCATATTCCCCCTCAGTTGGCTCTTTTCCAAGTTGAAAAGACCCAGCCTCTCCTTGTAGGGATTTCCTTCCATCCCCTTTACTATTTTTGTCGCTCTTCTCTGTACCTTTTCTAATTCTGCTATATCCTTTTTAAGATATGGAAACCAGAATTGCACACAATATTCAAGGTGCAGTCGCACCATGGAACAATACAAAGACATTATAATATCCTTGGTTTTATTCTCCATTCCTTTCCCTATGATTCCTAGCATTCTGTGTGCTGCTTAGCCACTGCTGCACACTGGGCGGAGGGTTTCAATGACGATGACGCCTAAATCTTTTTCCTGGGTGGGTGGTAGGGTTTCTAAGGTGATACCTTGTATTGTGTAACCATAGTTCTCCGGGATCAAGCATGAATTCAATCCTCACGTATGGGCGACATCGGTGCTGATCGAGCTCGCGCAGAATCATCTCCCCAGCTTTAAAAGAGAGCTTTTGGGAGATGCACCACGCATGCGTGGTCCACTTCCCACCCAAGGGTGCCATCTTGCTTCAGTCTCTCTTTTTCCACGGACCCCATCAAATGTCCAGTTTTCCCCGGATAAAATCTGATTTTTACTATTGAGTTCTGTCCAGTTTGCATACTATTTCCTTCTCATCCCTGAGCCTGCTCACCTCAGTTTCACTCCTCAGGTTCATCTTTAATTTTTTCATTGAGGTGCTCCTTGTCTGGCGTTTGTGCCCTTTTTCAGCCGAAGTCCTCGGTCCCCTGCCAGGAGGCAGAGATCCCCTTTTTCCAATGGCCTCCAGTGACTTCAAAAAGTGTGACCGGTGTGGCAAAATGATGTCGCTCACCAACCCACAAGACTGCTGCCTCCGATGTCTCGGCCTGAAGCACGACGACTCCAACTGTGAGCTCTGCACAACCATGACCTCAAAGGTCTTGAAGAGCTGCCATCTGCAGCAGAAAAGGTGGGGTTTTTTCAGAAGTCTGACTCTGCACCAGAGTCTCTGGTGACACCATGCTCCAGGGCCCCTGCCAATACCTTGGTGCCCTACAAAGCCAGAGAGCCCGCGGCCGTGGTTCCTCCAAGCAGACATCCCCAGAGGTGGAGCACAAGAAGAAACCCTCGAAGACCGCCTCGGGGAAAAATGAGAAATCCCACCCCAGAACCTGCAGTCCCAGGAGTGAGCCCAATGAGTCGGGGTAGGAGCGGCCTTCCAAGCTGCCCAGTAAGGAGTCATCGGCACCTGCTGACCGACCTCGAACCTCCGAAGCCATCCTCAACAAGGACTCTCCCTCGACAGTACAGACACCGGGCCCAAAATCATCTGTGTCTGTGTTGAAGGCTGCAGAGCCAACTAGTATGGAGACCAGAATGGCAGCCCTAGAGAACAGTATATCTGCCCTAGTGGCCATGCAGTGGGTGTTCATGTCTGGCTCTTCTGGTTCATCTGCCCCTATTAGATAAACTGAAGAGTAGCAAATCACCTTTGCCGGATGATATACATCAAAGGGTGTTGAAAGAACGGAAATATGAGATTGCAGACCTGCTATTAGTAATCTGTAAACTATCATTAAAATCATCTCTAATACCTGAAGATTGGAGGATCGCCAATGTAACACCAATTTTTAAAAAGGGTTCCAGGGGTGATCCGGGAAACTACAGACCGGTGCGCCTGACATCAGTACTGGGAAAAATGGTAGAAACCATCATAAAGAATAAAATTACTCAGCATGTAGATAGTCATGACCTAATGTGAGACAGCCAACATGGCTTTAGACAAGGAAGATCTTGTCTTACTAATCTGTTATGTTTTTTTGAAGGAGTGAATAATCAGGTGGACAAAGGTGAGTCGGTTGATATTGTGTATCTGGACTTTCAGAAAGCCTTTGACAAGGTCCCTCATCAGAGACTTTTGGCAAAACTAAAGAGTCATAGGATAGGAGGCAGTGTACTATTGTGGATCAGGAATTGGTTAAAAGATAGAAAGCAGAGGGTAGGGCTAAATGGCCAATTTTCCCAATGGAGAAAGGTGAATAGTGGTGTACCCCAGGGATCTGTGCTGGGTCCGCTGCTTTTTGACATATTCATGAATGACCTGGAAAGTGGAATAACGAGTGAGGATATCAAATTTGCAGATGACACAAAACTATTTAAAGTTGTTAAAACCCAAGAGGATTGTGGAAAACTGCAAGAGGATCTTGATAAATTGGAAGACTGGGCATCAAAATGGCAGATGAAATTTAATGTGGACAAGTGCAAGGTTATGCATCTAGGGAAGAACAACCCAAACTATGGTTACACGATGCAAGGTTCCACATTAGGAACCACCACCCAGGAAAAAGATTTAGGCGTCATTGTGGATACCATGTTAAAACCCTCGGCCCAGTGTGCAGCGGCGGCCAAGAGAGCAAATAGAATGCTAGGTATGATAAGGAAAGGAATGGAAAATAAAACAAAAGATATTATAATGCCTCTGTATCGTTCCATGGTGAGACCGCACCTTGAATATTGTGTGCAATTCTGGTCGCCGTATCTTAAAAAGGATATAGCGATTTTAGAAAAGGTTCAGAGAAGAGCCACCAAAATGGTAAAGGGGATGGAAGGATACTCCTATGAAGAAAGGCTAAAAAGGTTAGGGCTCCTTAACCTGGAAAAGAGACGGCTGAGGGGAGATATGATAGAAGTCTATAAATTAATGAACGGAGTGGAACGGGTAAACGTAGATCGATTTGTTTACCTTATCAGAATATAGAAAGACTAGGGGACATGCAATGAAGCTACAGGGTAAACTATTTAAGACTAATAAAAGAAAATATTTTTTCACTCAACGTGTAATCAAACTCTGGAATTTGTTACCGGAGGATGTAGTAAAGGCTGTTAGTGTAGCTGGGTTTAAAAAAGGTTTGGACAAGTTCCTGGAGGAAAGGTCCATAAACCATTATTAAGAAGGGACCCAGGATATCAATGCTTGAACCAATACAAGCATTGTGGAACCTGTGTCCCTTGGGGAAACTGCTAGGTACATATGACCTAGATTGGCCACTGTTGGAAACAGAATACTGGGCTTGATGGACCTTGGTCTGACCCAGTATGGCATATCTTATGATGTTATGCCCCGACGATGGGACCCTCGTCATTGGGTGCTTCCCTAGACATCGAGCCGGTCCTTGAGTGCCATCAGCCTTGAGAGAGCCTCCAGCCCTGGACAAGGTCCCAGTCCTGTTCCTCGGGACACCTGTCTTCCCCAGTGAGCCCCACAGCTTGGACAGACAATACTCAGGTAGTCACTGACCTCCAAGAGCAGCCCTCGACAGAAGGGATTGCACAGCATTAGACTCTGACTTTGAGTCCGAATGAGAGACCAAGGATGAAGAGTCCCCAGACACAAGGCGACACCGTGATGTGCCCTTGGACCCCTCTCCTCCGGTGACCTGATACCATTCCCAGCCCGAGAATGTTGCGTTCCTTGATTTTGTGCAGGACATGGCTAAGGCTCTCGCTATCAAGGCCGAGCAGGACCCGTGCACCGAGGAATTGGAGATACTCCAATACAAGGCACCCCCTAGAAAACCCTCACAGTTCCAGTGCTCTCTATCCTCGACCGCCGCCTCCTGTGGATGTGGGAAACACCGGTGTCTGTTCCAATCATTAGTAGGCACCTCGACACCATGTACTGGGTACGCCGAAGCCCTGGGTTTCAAAAGACACATCTTCCCCTCAATTTCATGGTTGTAGAGTCGGCAGTGCGTCTGCTTAAGAGCCAAAAAAACCTTTGTCGGTGCTACCCGTCAGGGAGACCCAAACCTTCAACACCCTCAGCTGGAAGACATTCCATGGCTCGATGCTAATGTGCCAGATCCAGTCCTACCAGCTCTACATTAGTATATACCTGAAGGAACTGTCAAGGGAGCTTGGTGGATTCTCAGCAGGCCTCAATGTAGAACCCCTATTGAATTTCAATGTCCTGACCTCGACAGTAAAAAAAAAAAAAAAAAAAAAATGCTCAAAGTTTGTCCTGGGCAGCCTACGATGGCTTCAAGTCATCAGCCAGGGTGGCCACCATAGGCATCAGGGCATGATGCCAAGCATGGCTGCAGCCATCCGACCTGGAACAATGGCTGCAGAACAAATTGATAGATGTCCCCTGCATAGGAGAAAACCTATTCGGAAAGCCCATGGTGCATAAGGCATCGGAGATAGAGACAGAGTACGTGAGAAGAACCAGGCTGTCAAAGAAGACCTCAGTGCAGCCCTGGAGGAAAGCCCTGGGGGGGAACCCTTCTTCCCGAGGAAGAAAGGAGGCTTTAGTGGTACTCCGCACTTCCAGGCCTTCTCAGTCCTTCAACAGGGCCAGCAACAAAAAGGCCAGGGACATAGACCCAGGAAACAAAAGGCTCCAAAGTCCCAGGCACCGACTCTGGCCCAGCCTGGGGGTAGCTTTTTAACTGCCTGGGTGCGACCTCCCTACCCACAGGGGGTCCTCTGTGGCCCACAGCGGGGTGTCTAGCCCTGTTTGCCCACAGGTGGACAGTCATCACCACCAGTACCTGGGTGCTACCCTCGTATTTCCCAGGGGAGCCCAACAGGCCTCTCCTTCACCAGATCCTGCTCCTCAATGAGCTAGCAGGCCTAATCAACAACAAAGCAGTTGAGTTGGTGCCGAAACATCTCTGGGGCGCACAGGCTTCTATTCCATGTATTTCCTCATCCCCAAGAGGACTGTGGGCCTCAGGCCCATCCTGGACCTGTGAAAGCTCAACAGGTTTCTGGTCCGGGAGAAGTTCAAGATGCTCTCCCTTGGGACACTACTGTCATTCTTCCAGCAGGGAGACGGGCTATGCTCCGTAGACCTAAAGGATGGCTATACTCGCATCCTATTTCATCCCAGCCACACAAAATACCTCTGGGTCGTGGTGGGAGGACAGCACTACCAGTACAGTGTGCTGCCCTTCGGTCTGACCTCATCGCCAAGGGTCTTCACAAAGTGCTTCATGGCTGTTGCAGCCCACCTCCGGCTCCAAGGGGCCTTCATCTTCCTGTATCGGGATGACTGGCTGATAAAGGAGACACGGCGACAGAGGCTCAATGCGCCACTGGGCACTTCATCAACACCCTGTCGCATCTGGGGTTCGTCATAAACTACCCCAAGTCCCACCTCACTCCAGCCTAGCGCCTAGAGTTCATAGGGGTGCAACTAGATACCCTCCAGGCAAAAGCTTTCCTCCCCCCCAGGAGAGGTCAGAACTCCTCAGGGAGTTAGCCGCAGAGGTACATGATGCCAGATGCTACCTGCCTGGTTCCTACTCTGCCTGTTGGGACACATGGCCTCCACGGTCCACGTGACCCCATATGCCTGCCTGCATATGAGGGCAGCCCAGTGGTGCCTCGGTGTCCAGTGGACGCAAGTCATAGACAGGCTCGGGGACAGAGTGAAAGTGACCCGTCAACTGGTGGACTTCCTCCCCATCACCTTCAAGCTGGGATGCCCTTCCAGGCACCCAACCCCCAGAAGGTCATCACCACAGATGACTAATGGGCTCGGGAATGCATTGTTGGAGCCTCCAGATGGAAGGCTGCTGGTCCCAGAGGGAATCCCAGATGCAAATCAACCTGCTGCAGCTCCAGACAATATACCTAGCCTTCCGAGCCTTCCACCACTAGCTCCAATACCACTCAGTGTTGATCCAGACCAACAATCAGGTCACAATGTTCTACGTGAACAAACGGGGGTGGGGGGGGGGAGAAAGGGTCGTACTCCCTCTGCCAGGAGGCAATATCCCTCTGCTGCTATGCTGCATGCAGAGGGATGCTCCTAAGGGTGATATACTTCCTGGGCCAGGACAATATCCTGGTGGACAAACTGAGCAGGGTCCTTCAGTTGCACGAGTGGCACCTGGATCCAGTAGTAGCCTCACGGCTGTACTTTCTCTGGATCGTCCCCTTGATGGACCTGTTCACCAGCCCAGACAACATGCAGTTACCCCGATTCTGCTCTCACCAGCAGCACACGTCCCGGGTGGCAACGAATGTGTCATTCATCCCGTGGACAGAAGGCCTCATGTACGCCTTCTCACTGACATCACTGGTAACCAAGACACTATTCAAGGTCCAGTGCGACAGAGGATCACTAATGCTGATAGCCCCTTGGTGGCTCAGGCAGCCCTGGTTCCCACTGTTCCTCTGCCTTTCGGCGGCATTGCCAATTTGCCAGGGCCGAGCTCCAGGGCTACTCTCACAGGTGCCGGGCTCTCTCCTATACCCCCATCTGGAGTCCCTCTCACTCATGGCTTGGCTGCTGATAGGGTAGAGTTAGCCCCCTTCAACCTCCCACGGGACGTGGAAGAGATTCTTCTGGCCTCTTGCAAAGCCTCCACTAGAAGAGCATATGCTTTCAAGTGGCACTGATTCTCAGTTTAGTATGTGGAAAGGTGAGCAAACCAGTTTCCTGCTCAGTATAAATGGTACTCCAGTACCTGCTTCACCTGTTGCAGGTGGGATTAAAATCTAATTCAGTCAGAGTACACATGAGCGCCATCTCAGCGCATCACCATTACGTTGAGGGAAACCCCTTCTCAGCTCAGCAACTTGTGTCCCAGTTCCTGCAGGGCCTCATGTTATCCAAACCCTCCCCCCAGCAATGGAGTGGGATCTCAGTGTGGTACTCTTGCAGCTCACTAAGCTTTTGTTTAAGTCTGTCTACCTGCCACCTCTATCTATCCTGGAAGGTCACCTTCCTGGTAGCACTCACATCAGCTTGCAGAGTCAGCAAGCTCCAGGCTGTGATGGCACAGCCCCCCTACACAAGGTTCTACAAGAACAGGATGGTGCTCCGCACACACCTCAAGTTTCAGCCAAGAGGTGGTTCTCCCCATATACTTTCCGAGGCCTCATGCCGGTAGAGCGATCGTTCTCCACAATCTGGATTGTAAGAGAGCCCTGTCGTTTTACTTGCAACGAACTCAGAGCTACCACAAAGTACCACAGCTTTTCGTATCCTACAACCCCAGCCGTCTAGGGCTCCCAGTGACTAAACAAATGCTGTCCACTTGGGTGGCAGACTGCATTACCCTTGCCTATGAGCAAGCAGGGATCTTGCTGGACCAGAGGGTCATGGTGCACCGCGTCAGAGCCATGGTTACTTCTGTGACAAATCTGCATTCTGTACCCATGATGGAAATCTGCCAGGCCGCCACCTGGTCTTTGGTTCATACCTTCGCAGCTCACTGCTCCCTGGTGAGGGAGTCCCGATGGGACATTTTATTTATCTTTTTTATTTATTTGCAGTCTCTTTTATACCGCGCTATTCGACATCAGTGCGGTTTACAATGAACATAAGAGTTGCACATCTCAATTTCGTGATTTGTGCTTACAGTGAAACAGGTATAATAACTTGGGTATACATTAAACAGGAAAATTAAACTTGGGTATGCATTAAGCAGGTATAACAGGTAAAATAGGGTATAAATAACCAGTCCCTTAACAAGGAGACACGATGAATAAATACAGTCTACTTTATGCAACAATATAATGAGTTATGCGGCACTGCATAAGTTTCTCATGATGGTTGGAGGGGAAGGTGTGATTGCGAGCCAGGCTGTACTCTGTTATCTCTTTGGGGTTTAAGCAACTCCTGCCCTCTGACCCTTCTGTGTTTAAGCTATCAGAGTGATGGTTCTCTG
This sequence comes from Ichthyophis bannanicus, assembly GCA_033557465.1. Taxonomy (NCBI): domain Eukaryota; kingdom Metazoa; phylum Chordata; class Amphibia; order Gymnophiona; family Ichthyophiidae; genus Ichthyophis; species Ichthyophis bannanicus. The sequence continues at coordinate 261,151,114 of CM066044.1, forward strand.
CCAGACACTTGGGTTTTGCCAGAGTCTCTCAGTAGGAACTCAGCTGCTGCTGATCATGACTCACCCTTACAGATCGCCATGGCATTTTTGTTTTACAGGTTCTCAGTAGCCTGTAGCTGGGTAGTCCCATATGTGAGGACTGACTTCCTGCTTGTTCCTGGAGAAAGCGTAGTTACTCACCTGTGATAGGTGTTCTCCAGGGACAGCAGGAATCAGTCTTAAAGGACTACCAAAAGGGACTGTTACAACTGGAAGTAGATCTAACTTATGAGTATAATCTTCTGGAATAAATTCTAAATCTTAGGGTAAAAGGGACTTATTGGGGTTAAAGCTGATAAATCTGTGTATTTTAGAATTCAGTGTTTTTGCCGAGTCAGTCAAGTTTTAGTACCACCAGTGAGTTTTTTGTATTTAAGTCAAAGCAGAGAATAGCTTAGCATAGTCCATAAAATAAGAGTAAATAGACTTGAAAATAAATTTGTTCCTAGAGAGCTTTTCATTTAAATCAAATCAGAATATAGCTTAACCTAGAAAGTAAAAGAGTAAATAGTTACAGAACATAGTAACATAGTATATGATGGCAGGTAAAGACCAGCATGGTCAATCTAGTCTGCCCAGCAAGGCAGCAAGATTAGGCGCATCTGCCGCTCCGTGCAGGTCACCTCTCCCCATGCCTTTGTTTAGGGGTGTACCCACCGCTCCATGTAGGTCACCCCTGTTTGTTCAGATATGAGAGATAGTTATGCTTATTTTGATTTTATCCTCTTGCTATAAAGGGATCCATTATGTCTGTCCCATGCCATTTTTAATTCTGTCCCTGTGTTTGCCCCCACCACTTCCATCGGAAGGGCATTCCAAGCTTCCACCACCCTTTCAGTGAAAAAGTATTTCCTGACATTGCCTTTCAGTTTACCCCCTTGCAGCTTCATGTTATTTTTGAGTCATCTCTCTCCCCTCCTTTTGAATCATCTCTCTCCCCTTCAATCTGTTCAACACTCTGCTGTGCGGCTAATCTTCTGCCAGCCTCGTCATGCCCATATTACTCCTCTTTTCAAGTCACTTCATTGGCTCCCTATCCGTTTCCGCATCCAGTTTAAACTTCTCCTGCTGATCTATAAATGCATTCACTCTGCGGCTCCTCACTACCTTTCTTCTCTTATCTCTCCTTACAACCCCCCTCGGGAACTCCGCTCTTCTGGCAAGCTCCTTCTATCTGTGCCCTTCTCTTCTGCTAACTCCAGACTTCGCTCCTTTCACCTTGCTGCACCTTATGCCTGGAACAAAAACTACCTGTGTCTGAACGCCAGGCACCTTCTCTAACCCTCTTCAAATCCAGGCTGAAAACTCACTTCTTTGCTGCTGCTTTTGGATCTTGACTCACCTGATCTCCCTTTTCTTTTTCTTTCCCCCTTGTTTTATCCCTGCCTATACCTTCTGTATTGTCTGTCTTGACCAGATTGTAAGCTCTGATGAACAGGAACTGTCTCTTACATGTCTGTGCAATGCTGCGTATGACTTGTAGCGCTATACCAATGCTTAGCAGTAGTAATAGTTATGTCCTCTAGTTTTACAGCTTCCTCATCTTTGGAAGAGGTTTGTTTGTCCATTAATTCTCTTTAAGTATTTAAAGGTCTGAATCGTATCTCCCCTATCCCTCCTCTCCTCCAAAGTATACATATTTAGGTCTTCAAATCTCTTTTCATAAGTCTTCTGACGCAGGTTCCAAATCATGTTGGTCGCCTTCCTCTGAACAGCTTCCAGCCTTTTTACATCCATTACGAGATACAGTCTCCAAAACTGAACACAATATTCTAAGTGAGGCCTCACCAGCAACTTGTACAGTGGCATTAGTACCTCTTCCTTTCTGCTGGTAATTCCTCTCTGTATGCAGCCCAGCATCCTTCTAGCTTTTTTTCTCCACCTTGTTACACTGTTTCGCCACCTTGAGATCATCAGAAACAATTACACTGAGGTCTTTCTCCTGGTCCATGCACATCAGTCTCTCGCCCCCTATTGCATACAATTCCCTTGGATTTCTGTTTCCCAAGTGCATGACACTGCACTTCTTCATATTAAATCTTAACTACCAAGCATTAGACCATTCTTCCAGCTTTTATAGATCTTTTTTACTTAAATCGGAATATACCTTAGCATATAAGTAGAATAGTTTCTGAGTAGAAAGAAAAATAAACTTTTTTCTAGTGACCTTTACAAAGAGCCCGTCTAATTAGGAGACAAAAGATCTGTGAAGTTGTCTTAAATAGGTGTTAAAGGCAAGTGACGGATGAAAGAGACAATTTAAAAGGCCCTTCTATCAAACCAAGGGCTCTGTGAATCACCCAGGAAATTGGTAAGACTTTACCTTGGCAGTACAAGGCAGGGCACTGTGTATTAGCCAACTTTTAATAAGTCATCTTTCCCTCCCTCCCCGACTTCCACCCACCCCTGGGATAATCATAGCTTTATATTTGCTTAAACCTCTTAATGAGAAGGAGACGCCCATATTCACTCTCAGGTGCAGCTGTTTAGCCTCATCAGACTTACATTAAGGGGCTGAGATTAATTTAATCTTGAGGTGAACAAAGTCCATTAAATGTATTAGGTATAGTTTTTTTTTTTAGTATAAGTATCCCCAGCAAACCTAAGTACCGTATATACTCGAGTATAAGCCGAGTTTTTCAGCACATTTTTTGTGCTGAAAAACGGCCCCCTCGGCTTATACTCGAGTCAACGTCTGCAGATGTCTAGCAGGGGGCGCTGCTTCTAAAGCTAAGGTTTCCATAACCGCGGCTGCAGATATGGAAACCTTTGCAGTGATGTGCTGGGCATTCCTACAGTGTGTGCTGTGCTGTGCCTGTGCGAGCGGCGGGTGCTAAGTTGTCACCTGCCGCCCGCAGAAGTAGTTGTAGTAAGCACGGACCCTCCCTCCCCCTCCCCGACTCCCCCCGCAGAGGTACCTGTAGTTGAGCAGAGTTGGCCCCCCCTCGAGCCCGCAGCAGCACATCCTGGACAGTGTGACAGGCTCGGGCTGTCACAGGCAGCGTTAAGGAGGCTGGCACATCACACAGAGGCACAAGCTCCTCCTCTGTATGTATGTGCCAGCCTCTCAGTGAAAACACACACATAGCCCCTGTAAATTCAGCAGATTGAGCCACGAGGAAGGGGAAAGTAAAATTAAAAGGTGCTATATTACAGGTATTTTTATTTAACATGATAGTTGTGTTGCCCATGTTTAAGGTGGTTGTCCTAAGTGGGAACGTACTGTCCAGTGCCTAATGTACTATCTACTGCCGAGCGAACGTACTGTCTACTGCCAAGCGAACGTACTGTCCAGTGCAAAACGTACTGTCCACTGCCTAATGTACTGACCTCTGCCTAATGTACTGACTACCTAAGTAATATAGGGGCTGATTTATAAAGCCAAATGCAAGTTAAACTTTTCAAGTGGAGAAAAAGGAGGGACGGGGCATGACGCCCCCCTCCCCATCCTAAAAATTCTTTTTTTTATCCTGTTAGAAATGGATCTCAATATCGGTGCCAGTACTTCTAATCCTGGACCAAAACAAAAACGCAGGTCATACGAAGCTGCTTTCAAACTTAAGGTTGTGTCAAGAGTAGAAGAAAGCAATAACAGTATTGCAAGTAGGGAATTTTGTGTTGACGAAAAACAAGTAAGGGAGTGGCGGAAAATGAAAGCTGACTTGGAAAAGATTCCAAAGGCAAAAAAAGCTCGACGTGGTTTAACGACTTCATATGGGGCTCTAGAGACTGAATTGCATAAATGGGTTATGGAGTGTCGTCAAAATGGTTACTGTGTAACACGCATGGGAATTCGCTTACATGCCCTTCAAATGGCTAAAGATGAAAAATTTAAAGTACCAGGCACTAAACAATTTGTTGCATCAGCAGGATGGTGTACCCGCTTCATGAATAGGTTTGGCCTACCGGTATGTTTGCGGCAAAGAACAAAGATTGCACAGAAGCTGCCAAAAGACCTTGATGAAAAAGTGATGTCATTCCATTCATTCATCATAAAACAAAGAAGGATCCATAACTACGACCTTCAAAATATTGGGAATATAGATGAAACGCCTATGACCTTTGATCTTCCAAGCAACAGAACTGTGGCAAGTTTGGGAGACAAAACTATTTTACTAAGAACCACAGGAAATGAAAAAAATCATTTCACAGTCGTTCTGTCATGTTTGGCTAGTGGAACCAAGCTGCGGCCTGTTATTATTTTCAAAAGAAAGACCTTGCCTAAAAAGGTCAAATTCCCACCACGAATTACAGTGCGTGCACATATTAAAGGCTGGATGGATGAAGACGGAACAAAAAAATGGATGGAAGAAATTTGGAACGGACGACCAGGAGCAGCCTTAAAGAAAAAACCATCATTGCTAGTTTGGGATATGTTCAGAGCCCACACATCTGATGACATAAAAAAATTGGCAAAGTCTTCTCAAGTTACTTTGGCCGTTATTCCAGGTGGGCTTACATCTGTATTGCAGCCCTAGATGTGTGTTTAAATAAACCTTTCAAAGACCGTGTGCGAAAGATGTGGCATGAATGGATGTCATCTGGTCAAGCTCAACTGACAAACGTTGGAAATCTGAGAAAGCCAGACATAGAATTGATAGCACAGTGGGTTCGTGATGCATGGGAAGATATTCCAGAGGACCTGGTGCAACGCGCCTTTAAGAAATGTGGCATTAGTAATGCTATGGATGGCTGTGAAGACAGCGCATTGTATGAGAACGACAGCAGTGATGGTGATGACTGTGAAGTCAGTGATGATGACAATGTTTATGCTGATAACATCACAGGAGCTGAAGCAGCTGAAGCTCTGTTTGGACATACAGATGATGAGGAGGAGAACTCCAGTTTTGAAGGATTTTAGCTCTTGTGTTAGCTTGGTTGCTGATTAAGCTAAGGTTGATGTACTTTTAAAGATACGGTATTTTTGATACCATATTGTTTTTGTTGACCCCATTTTCCACTTACAGAGCTATTTTACTGTTTTTCGTTTAAATAAATATTCATGTAATTTTATTGGTCTCTATCTTTATTTTTTACATTGACTAGTAGGTGTCTCATTTCCCACCCTCGGCTTATACTCGAGTCAATAGTTTTGCCCAGTTTTTTGTGGTAAAATTAGGTACCTCGGCTTATATTCGGGTCGGCTTATACTCGAGTATATACGGTAAGTAAAACTTAAATACCTAAACACAACCTTAAAACTAAGATGCAGATAGCAGTCCAACAGCGAGATGGGGGCTTTCCAGTCTTTTGCGTTGAGTGTCACATGTATGATTTTCTCTGTTGGTGAGGGTTCTTATATGTGCACTAAGTGCAAGGAGCTCTTTGCTCTCAGGGAACGAATCTGATCTATAGAAGCTAGAGTAGCAGACTTGGAGGACATAAGGAAGACAGAGAGGTACATAGAGGAGACCTACAGGGATGTAGTACTAAAGTCCCACATCCTGTCTGGCAGCATCCCTGTTGCCATGGAGGAGACAGGTCACGTGACAAGAGAGCATATCACTGGTGTGGCAGGAAGTGATCCCATAGCTAGGACCTGTCCTCCAGGTGATGTAAAACCCTCTCACACCGAGGAGGTTTCTTCAGGGCCATGTGCCCATGAGGGAAGAGTTAGGACAGCCATTATAGTTGGTGATTTGGTCATTGCTCACAAAGATAGCTGGGTGGCTGGTGGACGTGGGGATCGCCTGGTAACATGCCTGCTTGGTGCGAAGGTAGCGGACCTCACGCACCACCTAGACAAGGTCTTACATAGTGCTGTGGAGGAGTCTACTGTCTTGGTACATGTTGGTACCAATGACATAGGAAAGTGTGGTAGGGAATTTCTGGAGATCAAATTTGTGCTTTTAGGTAGAAAGTTGAAATCCAGAACTTCCAGGGTAGCATTCCACATGCAGGACCCAAACGACAGGCAGAGCTCCGGAGTCTCAATGCGTGGATGAGACAATAGTGCAAGGAAGAAGGTTTTGGATTTGTGGAGGGGTAGCCTAGTGGTTAGAGCAATCACCTATTAATCAAGATACTAGGGTTCCTTGGACAAGTCACTTTATCCTCCATTGCTTTAGAAGAAAAGTCTGGAAATATGCTTCAGGTTGGGGATGGGTGAAGAAAGCCCCCAGGTAAGTGAAACATTAAATACCTTTATGGAAATGGGTAAAAGGGGCAACATATGGAAAGCAGTGTGTATAAATGCCTGTAGCATGGGAAATAAGATCCCAGAAGTTGAAGCTTTAATGGTAGTGGCTGACTTGGATTTAGCAGTTATAGAAACATGGTTCACAGAAAACCATGACTGGGATGTAACTATACCAGGCTATACTTTATTCAGAAAGGACAGGGTAGGAAGAAGGGGAGGAGGAGTGGCACTATATGTAAAAAATCATATTAATCTTTGGAACTACAAAGCTTAAAAGGGAGAGAGGCAGACACTGTGGGTTAAACTAGAAAGAGGGAAAGAGAAATCTATTTGCATTGGTGTGATATACAGACCTCCCTCACAAGAGGAAGAGGTGGACAGAGAGTTAATTGAAGACATACGCATCATTGCTAGGAAAGGGGAAGTGCTACTGATAGGGGATTTCAATATGCCAGATGTTGATTGGCACATTTCTGCTGCAGTATCATCTAGAACTAAGGAGATCCTGGATTCTCTACAGGGAGAACTATTCAGGCAACTGGTAACAGAACCCACACTTGAAGGGGCCATACTGGACTTGGTGCTTACCAATGGTAAAAGTGTTTCTGATGATATAGTGGGAGATCATTTTGCATCCAGTGATCACTAGATGGTATGGTTCAGTATTAGGACTAAGGCTATTAAAATCCATTCAAAAGCAAGGGTCTTTGCCAAGACGGGCCAGATGTAGAAAAACGGGAGGCAAAACTGAAAGGGGATATTTTAAGGGCAACTAACCTTTTTGTTAAAATGGTAAATAAAGGTAAAAGGAGAAGGAGACTGCTATGTTTTTTTAAAGAAGTAGCTGAAAAGGTGAAGAAAGAAAGTGAGGCCTTCATGAAATACAAGAGATCACAGAAGACAGGCATCTATATTTGGAAAAACTTAGAAAGGTTAACAAAGTAGTCAGGAAAACAAATATTCAAAAAGAGGAGGAAATAGCCAGTGCAATAAAATGGGGGGATAAGACATTTTTCAGATATGTTAGTGAGACGAGGAAGGGCAAAAGTAGTATTGTCAGACTCAAGGGTGAAGGGGATGAATATGTAGAAGCTGATGAGGATAAAGCAGAATTGCTTAACAAATATTTCTGTTCTGTGTTCACAGATGAAGAACCAGGGGCAGGACCTCAGAAATCACCCACAAACAGGAACAGAAGCGAGGGGCATATTGAACAATTTTCAGAAGACACTGTTCGTGAGAAACTAGCTAAATATAAAGTAGACAAAGCGATAGGACTGGGTGGGATACACCCGAGAATACTGAGGGAACTTGGGGACGTTCTAGCAGCTCCACTGACTGACCTTTCCAATGTCTCGTTGGTGTCGGGAGTGGTGCCAAAGGACTGCAGAGAGGCACATGTGGTGCCTTTACACAAAAGTGGAAATAAGAATGTGGTTGAAAACTACAGGCCGGTTAGTTTAAACTCTGTGGTAAGTAAATTATTGGAAGTGTTGCTGAAAGAGAAAATAGTGAGGTTTCTGGAGTCCAGCAATTACTGGATCCGAGGCAGCATGGTTTCACCAGAGGCAGGTCTTGTCAGACAAATCTGATTGACTTTCTTTGACTGGGTGACCGAGGGAGAGCCCTAGATGTATATTTAGATTTCAGTAAAGCATAGATCTCCAGGAACAAGCAGGAATGAGTCTTCACATATGGGTACGTCGGTACCGACGGAGCCTGCATGGGAATGCTCCCCAGCATCCAATCAGAAAGCTTTTGGGAGCATCCCTCGCGCCTGCGCACTGCCTTCCCGCCTTTTCCACTGTCTCTCCTCAGTTTTCGTTTTTCCGCGGAGCCGGCAGGACGTCCTCCTGTCACCACAGAAATTTTTTTCTTAAATTCTTTATTTCTTGTTTTCTTGTGGTCGTGGCTGTTTCTCCCGCCCCCACCAGTACCGCCGGTGGGTTTTTCTTTTCTTTTTCTTAAACTCAGGGAGATTTTTCCCTCAGTTTCTGCCTTAAATTTTTTGGGCCTGCAAGGCCTCTCCATCATGGAGCCTTCTTCCCCTAAGAAGTGCCTTCACTGTGGAAATACAGTTTTCTTTTTAGACTCCAATGCCTGGTGTCTAACCTGTGGGTCCTGACCCTTTTTCCCCTGAACAATCAGGCTGCGAATCTGTGAGAAGAACTTCCCTCTTTCGAGTTTCCCTCGATACCGTTTTCCCTCCTGCAGTGAGGGCACCGGCCTTTTCTTCTCTACAGGATCAGATAACCCACAAACAGTCTGTTAAGACTAGCCAATCCTTGAGTGGTAGGTCTCATGCCCAGCATGATGACGGCTCCGGCCTTGCCCTCAAGTCCTCATTGGCATTAAAACCCCGGCGGGAGTCTCCGGGCTCCAAAGCATTTCAGGGGTTTCAGGTTGTTCCTGGGGCTCACCCCTCACAGAACATACCTGAGCCATGCATGGTGGTGGCATCCGCTTCGAGCGGTACCGATTCCCCGGCATCGGCATCGGTGTTGAGTACTCCACTCTTCACCAAGGATCGTCATCTGGCGTCTTCGGTACCTTCGGGACCGATCGATATGACCCAGATTGACTTTCCGGTGTCGGCAACATCGCCGATACCACCACCGACGTCGGTACCCTCTAGACATGCATCGATAGACTCGCTCCCTTCGATGCCGAGTCTGGAATCGATATCTAGTCTAGATGACTGGGTACTGACGCGTCTCGGAACCGACCCATATCGTTTCCGGATACGCAGTACCGAGGATATTCACCAAGCGTTTCTGGTCACCTCGGTACCGCTTGAGCAACCTCCGATGACTGCTTCGGCGGCGTTACCGTCTCCGATTCCGACTCGGTTACCGGTATCGGTATCGATGTCGGTTCCTGCAGTTGCACCGGTACCATCAATCTTTTCTATGCCTAGTTTGGAATCGATACCTGGCATGGACGATGCAGTACTGACTGCCTCAAATCGTGACTGCCAGTACCACTATCCATCTAGTGCGGTTCTTTTTCTGCACCAGACCACTACATCCTCTGGTGCTCAGGCTGCCCCTTCAACCTCAGCCTACCCAGGGATAGTTCCCATTGGAGATCCCTCTTTCCAGAAATTACTCCTTGACATGGCAACATTTCTTGCTATTCCTATCCCTGTCTGTGATCCTACTCGATGCTCTCCTGCAGAAAAGGAAAATATAATGCTTCCTTTACACCATTCTTTGCAGGATCTTCTTCTGAGAATGTGGGAATCACCTTTAAGGGTTCCCTCACCTTCTACAGCAACTGATGTTCTGTATCAGGTGCCCCCCTCTCTAGGGTTTCAAAAAACTCAACTTCCCCATCATTCCAATGTAGTGGAATCAGCTATGAGGAAGGTAAAAAGCAAGAAGAAGCATTCTTCTTATCCGCCAGGTCGTGCATCTAAAGCACTAGATGCCTTTGGACGTCAAACCTTCCAAACATCTATGCTGGCATCAAGGATTATCTCTTATATTTTTTATATGAGTCTATCTCTCCAGGAGGTCACAAAGAAATTATCTCTTTTGACTCCTTTTCTATCGGAACCTAAGGCTGCAGACTATTCCTTGCTTCTTAGTCATAGCCAAAATATCTCTTGGTTTCTTTCTCGTGCTTCTCTAGACTCTTTTGAGTCTGTTAGCAGATCCTCTGCTATTGCTATAGGAGCACGTCGTAGAGTCTGGCTCCAAGCTTCAGACTTGAGCAGATGGGCACAACACACACTGGGTAATTCTCCTTGTACTGGAGAAAATCTCTTCAATAAGGAGGCTTTACGTCAGGTTGCTCATTGCTCCACTGACTTCCCTGGTTCTAGGGACCATCCTAAGCCGCCTTCTTCCCCAGGAGGTAGGAAATGTCCTACCAAACCTTCTTTCCCTAAGAAAAGAAGGTTTCACTCTTCTCCTGCCCATCATGCAGATGTACCCAAGCAGGGGACACCTCGTCCTGGTCTGAAGAATCCAAACTCTAGCCAGTCTCTGCATACCCGGCAACCATAGGTTCCTGAAGGTTGCAACCTACAGTTAACTTCTTCTTAGCAGAAGTTTGTTCACTGTTTTTTCTTTAAAGCTCTACATGTGCTTTCCTTTCTTCAGGATATGCTAAGCTGTCAGGATATTCTTGTCCATGGTTTACAGATTTCTCCTCTTCTTCCTCCAAGAAGAGAAGTTAACAACTATCCCATGATAGGTTCTGTCCCACCATGAACATTTTTTCCTTCAGCTGACTTACCATATGGTAAGTCACCCTTCAATTACATGTTTTCTCTACCCTCTCATCCAGGGTTTTCCCCTGAATGAGTGGTACCATACTGGACAGCTTCTCTAGCCTTTCATTCCAGTGTAGAATTTTTTCCTAGAATAAATTCTCTGGACAGCTGTCAGACAGGGACAGGAATATTCCTCTCCCTTTGTCTGTTCTCTCTGTTTTACACAGGAAGATTCTCTCCGCTGTCTTTTTTCAGCTACTGATCATGCAGGAGTTCCAGTGACTGAACTACTGGTACTTCCCACAAGTTTCCAGTCTGTCTTCCACTACTTTTGTCTAGCCTTAGAAGTGATTCCAAGATAGTCCTCATCTATCTTGGATAATCCTACTCACTTCAGGCTTCTCACCTTATTCTCTTTCTGGCCATCTCCATTTTCTTGGATGTGGCAACACAGCTGACCTACAGTCAGTTTTATATCCTAATTCTCCTGCATAATGCTCTCTGCAATCTTCAGAGAAGCTTTCTACTATGGGCCCTTGCTAGAGAGCATTGAACTTAGTCTGATGGCTATTCTATATAGTAGAAAAGGCTTATCAGTCATTTTCCATGACTGTGAGGGTTCTCCACACCCTCTTGTCTCCTGTTATAATACAGGATATAAGCTTTTTCTGCGTGAATGTCCAAGGAGTTTCCCAATCCTGCAGGAATAAGCTTTTTTCCTTACAGTTTGGCCTCATGCTATCCTACTCCTCATGGACAGCACATATTCTACTAGTAATGCATGATACCCCTGTGTCCCTCCAGTGGGTCATCCTGGTATCTCCTTCTATGCGTTTTCTGTCCATTTACCATGTCAGAGTTCTACAGAACTCATGACTTGCTCTCTACAGACTGATATTATCCTCTGGTTTTTTTCACGCAACCATCCTGGTTATTTCACTGGATAGCATTCCTGCACCCTCTTAGCCCGGAGGAATAGATTCTCTATATATCTTCTCAAGTAGGTTCCACCTTCTTGTTATTAGATGAATCTTTCTCCTTCACATCTCTCATGTGAATGTTCTTATGGGGCTTAATTGCAGACATGTATCTCAGACTTACATATTCATGTATGTATATGTCTCTATATATTTCTATACATACATATGTCTGTAAGCTGTGTGTGCATAGGTTATGCCTATATATATATATATATATATATATATATATATATATATATATATATGTGTAACTGTCTATGCTATAAAGGTTTTTACCTTCTTAGAGGTTCCAGACAGTGGGCTTGCATATCTTCATACTGTCCCTCAGTATGTGGGGGCTGTTATGCACACAACCACTACTGTGGTACTAACAGCTTCCACTTTACTCTAGGTCTCGCTATCCCTGAAGCATCATGCTTCAATATCTTTCCTCTCTCTCACCATCTAGGAAAGACAGTGTAGACCTTCAGTACCTCTGAGGTTCAGCCCTTCTCACATCTGTCCTCCTTGGGAATACGGGTTTTTCCATACCCCTTCTTCCCTCCAGGACTGGGCTAGTTGTCCAAATAGGTCAGTCTTCCTCTTTTACTCCTCAATGTTAATGACTCTGTAGCTAAAAGAGTTTTCAGCTTTTTCCCATAAAGCTTTCCACTGAAGACCTGCCGTTCTTATACTACCCCGGTTGACACCTGGGTCACCTGCCAATTCCAGATTTGGACCTTCACCCTCACTGCTGTGAGGTCACCTTGAGGATCCTCTACTGAATCTCCAGTAGACTCCATCACGCTCTCTACTTCCTACAATCCAGTAGATAAGATCCCTTTTGTGATTGTTCATTAAATAATTTTAATGGTACTTATCATACATACCAAGGACTCCTCTCCTGTAGTCCTTAGCTTTGCTGTTTTTCTTACAGCTCCTCTCCTTTCAACTCCTACCCACCATCCCTCATGGGATGCCGGAGATCCATGTGTGGGAACTGCAGTCCTGATCCAGGGACACACATTTTATGGGATCTCCCCCTGGCATCTATAGCTAGGGAGTCCCCCATATGTGAAGACTCATTCCTGCTTGTTCCTGGAGATAGCACAGTTACTTACCTGTAACAGGTGATCTCTGGGAACAGCAGGAATAAGTCTTCACAACCCACCCACCTCCCCTAGGAGTTGTATCTATCTATCTATCTATCTATCTATCTTCTTTTCCTCTTTCTCTCCTTTTGTCTCAGCTATGAAACTCAACTGAGGAGAGGCAGTGGAAAAGGCGGGAAGGCAGCACGCAGGCGCGAGGGATGCTCCCAAAAGCTTTCTGATTGGATGCTGGGGAGCATTTCCGTGCAGGCTCCGTCGGTACCGACATACCCATATGTGAAGACTTATTCCTGCTGTTCCCAGAGATCACCTGTTACAGGTAAGTAACTGTGCTTTACTCACCTGTAACAGGTGATCTCCGGGAACAGCAGGAATTTAGTCTTCACATATGGGTATCGTCGGTACCGACGGAGCCTGCGCGGGAACGCTCCCCAGCGTCCAATTAGAAAGCTTTTGGGAGCATCCCACAGCGCCTGCGTGCTGCCTTTCCCAACTGCCTCTCTCCAGTTGAGTTTTAAAGCTGAGAGAGAGAGAGAGAGGGAAAGGAAAGAAAAGAGAGATACAACTCCTAGGGGATGTGGTGGGTTGTGAATACTAAATTCCTGCTGTTCCCGGAGATTAGCTGTTACAGGAGAGTAACTATGCTATCTCCAGGAACAAGCAGGAATGTAGTCTTCACATATGGGGACTCCCTAGCTACTGATGCCAGGGAGAGACCCCAGAAGTTGTGTGCCCTTGTGAAATCCACTTCCCCCCATGGATCTCTGGCATCCTACCGGGAATGGTGGGTAGGAGTTGATTAAATATGGAACAGGTGTTGTAGAACAGCCTGACCAAACAAGGCATCCCGGCGGGAGTCCTTGTCCAAGCAGTAATGAGCTGTGAAGGTATGAACCGAGGCCCAAGTAGCTGCTCGACAGATGTCAATAGACACAGAGTGTAGATGAGCCATTGAGGCTGCCATGGCCCTCACATTGTGAGCTGTGACATGGCCTTCCAGAGAAAGGTTCTTACTCTGATAGGTAAAGGAAATACATTGTGCAATCCAATTGGACCATGTTCTCTTGCAGACTGGAAGTCCCAAATGAGAAGGATCAAAAGCAACAAAGAGTTGAGAGGACTTTCTATGTTGCTGTGTTCTTTGTAAGTAAAAGGCAAGTGTTCTTTTACAGTCCAAAGTATGAAGATTCCTTTCTGCATTTGAAGCATGAGGCTTTAGAAAAAATACAGGCAGATAAACTGCTTGGTTAAGATGAAAAGGCGAGACCACCTTTGGCATAAAGTGTGGATGAGTCCTAAGGACTACCTTATCATGATGGAACCTCGTATAAGGAGGATCAGCAACCAATGCTTGCAATTCACTGATGCGACGTGCTGATGTGATTGCAATGAGAGAGATTACTTTCCAGGAAAGGAATTTCAAGGAGGTAGTAGCTAAAGGTTCATAAGGCAGCTTCATGAGCTGGCCAAGAACCAGATTCAGGTCCCATGCCACTGGTGCTGGTCTAATGGGAGGCTTAGTTAGAAGAAGGCCCCTCATAAATCTCACTATGAGAGGATGAGAGGAAATAGGCTGCCCATTTAAAGGCTTTAAAGAAGCTAAAATAGCACTTAAGACTAACTCAGTAAGAGTCCATTTAAGTCCTGCATTACATAAATGAAGGAGATACTCCAGTAATGATTTCAGAGGTATCGCAAGGGGGTCAAGACCCTTCTGCGAACACCATATGGAAAACCTTTTCCACTTGAAAGCATAAGAGCATCTTGTGGAAGGTTTCCTGGAAGCATAAAGGACATCGCTTACTTGTTGAGAAAGGTTAAGACCATGTAGGTCTAGGCTCTCAGCAACCAGGCCCTGAGATGCAGAGCGTGGGGATTTGGATGCCACAACATCTCTTCATCCTGAGACAGGAGATCTGGAGCAGATCCGAGATCCAGAGATGGAGCTTGAGAGAGATGTAGGAGCAGAGGGTACCACACTTGCCGTGGCCAATGTGGAGGTATGAGAATCATATGGCCTCTGTCTCTCTGAAGCTTGAATAGGGTTTTGGGAATTAGGGGAATGGGTGGAAAAGCATATAGGAAGTCCTGACCCCAGTGGAGGAGGAAAGCATCCCTGGCCTGAGAACCCTGAGCCGGAATCCTGGAACAGAACCGGAGAAGTTTGGCATTCAGTGGACTTGCAAAGAGGTCTATGTCCGGGGTTCCCCAAATTTGAAAAATGTTTGCTACCTGGTCTGCATGGAGAGACCATTCGTGTGGGAGCAGAACTCGACTGAGTCTGTCTGCCCAAGACTTTTGAATGCCTGGTAAATACACCGCAAGGAGATGAATCTGATGCTCTCTGGCAAGGGCCCAAAGTCGCAAAGTTTCGTTGCAAAGCGACAGAGAGCCTGTTCCTCCCTGCTTGTTCAGATAGAACATAGCTACTTGATTGTCCATCTGAATTAGGACTGTCTTGTAGCTTAGCTGGGTATGGAACACTCGAAGAGCAAAGAAGATTGCTCTGAGTTCTAGGAGATTGATATGTAAGTGGGTCTCCTGTGGAGTCCAGGTGCCTTGGGTAGAGAGATCTTGCAGGTGAGTTCCCCAACCCAGCTGTGAGGCATCTGTTGTTAGAGTGACCTGGGGTAGGGGCTGCTGGAAAGGGCACCCTACGAACAGGTTTTGGGTTGATTGCCACCATTGGAGAGACAAAATAAGGCAACTTGTGTTTGCTATTTTGTCTGATAGGCAGCCTGATACCTGAGTCCACTGCGTGGATAGAGTCCATTGGGCTGCTCTCATATGGAGGCGAGCATAGGGGACCACATGCACGGTAGATGCCATGTGGCCTAGTAATTGTAACATTTCCCTAGCAGTAAGATGAGTTTTCAACACTGCCTGGGAGGCTAACTGCACAATGCGAAGGCAGCGGGGCTGTGGAAGATAGGCCCTTGCTTTTCTGGTATCCAGCAAAGCTCCTATAAACTCTAGAGACTGAGTGGGAGTTAGGCTGGATTTTGGGATGTTTATGACCAGACCCAAATACTGAAGGATACGCATTGTGCAAGATAGAAAAATCCTGGCCTCTGACTGATGGGGCTCAAATGAGCCAGTCGTCTAAATAGGGGAAGACGAATATTCCTAGAGTGCAAAGAAATGCTGCTACCACAGCCATGCATTTTGTAAACACCCTTGGTTCTGAGGCCAGGCCAAAATGAAGCACCCTGTATTGGTAGTGCTGTCCCTGAAAAAGGAACCGAAGGAATCTTCTGTGAGTTGGATGGATGAGAACATGAGTGTATGCATCCTTGAGATCTAGAGAACAAAGCCAATCCTGACTCTGAAGGTATGGCAGCAGAGTTCCCAGAGAAATCATCTTGAATTTCTCTTTGAACAGGAATTTGTTCAATTCTCTGAGGTCTAAAATAGATCTGTGTCCCCCTGATTTCTTTGGGATACGGAAATAGAGGGAGTAAAACCCTGTACCCTGTTGAGGAATGGGTACCTCTTCAATTGCCTCTTGGTGCAATAGAAGCATAGTGACCTCTTGATCTAACAGGTTGTTGAGAGAGGTCTGAGAATTGAACTGTCTTACCATTGTAGGAGGGGGCATGCAAAGAAAGTGAAGCTTGTACCCCTCTTTTATAATGGAGAGAGTCCAATCTTCTGCTGTTATCTACCCCCATCTGGGGGCAACATAACACAACCTTCCTGGAATGGTGGAAGGCTCTGGTCCGCTGAGGGCCAGGAAGGGTAAGTTCTCTAGCTGGAAGTCAAAGGCCTTGTGGAGGCTGAGACTGCTGAGATGGTTGAGGCTTAGCAGTCTTTGCTTTCCTTTGTTTAGGTGGTTGCTGACCCTTTCGGGCAGACTGACCTGCAGAATGTCCCTGCTGGGTATAAGAGGGGTAAAACCTCTTCTTTTTGGAGAAGAATGGTTTCTTGAAAGATTTCTTCCTTGCAGGATCAGCTGTAGCTTTGGATAATCTATCCAAAGTGGCGTTATCAGCATCCAGTTCATTGGCTTTCTCTTGCCAATTTTTGCCAAAGAGATTCTCACCTGTTCAAGGGATATTGCCCAGTTTGTCCTGCACCCAGAGCTCCAAGTCAGATGCCTGGAGCCAGGCAATCCCATGTGCACCTATGGCAATGGCAGAGGTTCTGCTTAAGCACTCAAAACAGTCAAAAGCTGCACGATTGACAAACTTAGAAACATCCTGGGCATGTTTAACCAGTGTGAGAAAATCCTGCCTCTTATCATCAGGAAGGAGAGGGCTCAAAATCTCCAAATCTCCTGTGACATCCTTAAGGAACATTTCCATATATAAAATATAGGAACTGATCCTGGCAGAAAGCATGGAAGCCTGGTACGTACAACGTCCAAAGGCATCCAAAGTTCTACACTCACGTCCTGGAGGATTAGAGGCATGCCTCTTTGCACTCCTGATCCTTCTCATAGCTGATTCCACTACAATGGAGTGGTGAGGAAGCTGAGTCTTCTGGAAGCCAGGACAAGGAGGCACTCGATACATGGTATCCAGTCTACGAGAGTGAGGAGAGGTGGTAAGAGGTGTTTCCCACATTCTTAACATGATATCATGTAAGATCTCATGAATAGGCAAAGTAGCTGCCTCTTTAGGAGCCTTGGGATATTGTAGAATCTCCAACTCCTTTGCTCTGGGCTCTGTTTCAGGAGCCACTGTAATGGAAAGACCTCGAGCCACCTCTCTGATAAAATCCTGAAAGGATATATATCCTCTGGAGGAGACATCCTACGTTTAGGAGAGGAAGGCTTCTCCGGGAGAAGTACTCCAATACCGACCGAGCTGTCAGAATCCTCAGACTCCTCCGAGGATTCAAAGTAACCTCCTATCTGGATGCTCCTGTAGAGCACGATACCTATACCGACCGAAATCGGTGTCGAGGGGAATCGGTACCGGAAGGCATAGCATGAGTCGATGCCGGCAATGCCGACACTGATGTCG
Source organism: Ichthyophis bannanicus (assembly GCA_033557465.1). Classification (NCBI taxonomy): domain Eukaryota; kingdom Metazoa; phylum Chordata; class Amphibia; order Gymnophiona; family Ichthyophiidae; genus Ichthyophis; species Ichthyophis bannanicus. Next base: position 261,168,549 of record CM066044.1, read on the forward strand.
ATGCCGATGCTGTCGGTACTGGTATCGATACTGGTGCTGGAACTGGTGCCAGTACCGGTTGAAGTGTCTGAAGCAGTTCCGAGGGTACCGATGCCACAAGGAGAGCCACCAGACTGCGTTCAATAGCCAGGAATCTCTGGTCTATCGACGCTGCCAATGCCTGGGTATCAGTACCGGAGAAATCAGCCGGTACCCCAGAGTATGGCACCAGTAGTTCTGCTGAGGTCGAGGCCTCGAGAACATCCTGGAGCCACGATAATGCTTTGGAAGCCGAAGCCTCCCACCGGGGCAGTTTTGCCGGTGCAAGTCCCTCAAGGGCAACGCCAGAGGCATCTCGATGCTTGGAAGGAGATCTACCCTTTGAGTACCGGCCAGACTTATATTTAGTTACCTGAGATCCATGGGAGGAAGACAAAGCCCTGGAAGACGTCGATACCACAGAGGCTGCATCGGAGGGAAAAAGGGTGCCGAGCTTAGCAGCTCGGTTTTGCCGACCCCTCTTCAACATCATCCCACAGGCCATACACTCCGAAATGGAGTGGTCAGGACCTAAACATTTAAGGCACCACTCGGTGTCGGTGACGGAGATGGTACCGCCACACTTGGTACACTTCTTGAAACCCAAAGCAGGTTTTTCCATAGTAAAGGAAATTTTGGGCCTACTGCCCAAAATGGCGCGTGCACCTGAAGAAAAGATTTGGAAAAAGAAAAAAATTATATATATATATTTTTTATTTTAAAAGAAAGAAAGAAAGAACCGGCGGTACCGGTATAGCGTCGAGGGAAGGCAGATGCGACCACAAAAAAGAAGGAGAATAGGAAAATTTTCTGCGGTGACAGGAACGACAACCTGCTGGCTCCGCGGAAAACGAAGAATTGGAGAGAGGCAGTTGGGAAAGGCGGGAAGGCAGCACGCAGGCGCTGTGGGATGCTCCCAAAAGCTTTCTAATTGGACGCTGGGGAGCGTTCTCGCGCAGGGTCCGTCGGTACCGACGATACCCCTATGTGAAGACTACATTCCTGCTTGTTCCTGGAGATAGCCTTTGACACCATTCCTCAAAGACGACTTATAAACAAACTGAGCACCCTAGGGATGGATCCTATAGTTACTGCTTGGGTTAGAAATTAGTTGAGTGGGAGGCAACAAAGGGTACAGGTAAATGGAGCTCATTCTGAGGAGAAAGAGGTGTGCCCCAGGGATCTGTCCTTGGTCCGGTTCTTTTTAACATCTGTGTTAGTGATATAGTGAAGGGCGGTCTGGTAAGATTTGCCTCTTTGCGGATGATACCATTCTCCAGGACCAAGCAGGAAGTCAGTCCTCACATATGGGTGACGTCGGCGCTGACGGAGCCCCCATGCGGAGCATTTCCCCAGCTTTCAAAGAAAGCCTTTGGGAATGCAGGCACACATGCGCGGTCCCCTTCCCGCCCAAAGGTGCCATCTTGCTCAGTCTTCTTTTTTCCGCGGAGCCCTACGGACGTGTGTCCTTGTCACCCATGGAAAAAGTGGATTTTCCTGCGTTGAGATGAGTTTTTTCTTCGGTTCGATGCCGGTTCCCTTTCCCGCCTGGACTTGGTACACCGGTGCCGAGCCCGGATCTCTTTTTTCAGTTTTTGTCCTTAGAGACTGCGTTCGCGCCAATTTTTCTTTTCTCTGGTAGCCCGATTTTTTGATCTTGCAGGAGCCCTTTTTCCCCCCATGGCTGCCAGTGGCTTTAAGAAGTGTGATCGGTGCAAGAAACTGATGTCTCTCACCGACACACATGACTGCTGCCTCCGGTGCCTGGGGCCTGAGCACGATCCTAAGGTCTGTAGTCCCTGTGGCAAAATGTCCTCGAAGGCACTGAGGAGCTGTCAGCACCAGCGTGAGAGGATCTTCTCCGACTCTGCATCTGGACGGGTCCGGACTTCGTCAGAGGCCTCGACATCTCGGGAGTCTGACCCCGAGCATCGTCGGGGCTCCTCTGAGAGGGAGTCCCCTTCGAGGGAGCACCAAAGGAAGAAGAAACCCGCGAGGGCGGCATCGGTGGATGCTCTTGGCCTCTCGAGGGCCAGGTCGCATAGCCCCGATCACCACCCTTGGGTCTTTGGAGTCAGAGAGGCCTGCAAAGCATCCTCGTGTAGAGTCGGAGGCCCCGAGTCACGTGAGTACTCTAGTCCTCATGGACTCTCCTCCGGGGGAGCCGACGTCAGACCCGACACCGTCGGTGCCCGCGTTGGAGGCTGCTGGGTCTCCTGAGCTTGGACTCAGATTGACGGCCTTAGAGAGCAGATTGTCTGCCTTCATGGAGCAACAGTGGGTGCTGATCGCTGGCCTCACTGGCGCATCTGCCCCGACCACCGGGACCGCGACGTCCAAGTCGACCCTGGAGGCCGAGTCGATCCACGAGACCATGCGAACTCGAGTTGATCCTCGGCCGAGGTCACCCTCGGCCTCCCGTTCGGGACCGAGGTTGTCGACGCCGGTACCCTCGGCGTCGGGGCGGATGGCGTCGGTGCCCGCCCACTCGGAGCCGCTCGATTCCTCCTCAGAGGAATCGGCATGGGAGACTGAGGAAGAGGAGTCCCCTGACACCTTCCGGACTCGATGCATCCCTTCGGACTCACCGGGATCCGAGCCTCGGACAAGGTCCCCCCCAGAGGATACCTGGTTCTCAGATTTCGTGCAGGACATGGCCAAAGCCTTAGCCTTCCCGGCGGATCCCGAGGAGGAGCCTCGAGCCGAGGAGCTCGAGGCCCTGCAGTATGACTCTCCTCCCAAGGAGGCTTTTACTGTACCGATTCCTCCGATGCTGGAGCGGTTGCTCTTCCGCATGTGGGAGGTGCCGGCCTCGATGCCGGTTCTAAGCAAGCGGGTCGATTCCATCTATCGAGTCTGCAAGAGCCCCGGGTTCCAAAAGGCACAGCTACCGCACCACTCCATGGTTGTGGAATCGGCTATGCATTGCCTGAAGAGTCAGAAGATGCACTCCTCGGTGCCTCCCAGCAGGGAAGCCCGGAACCTGGATGCTCTTGGTAGAAAGTGCTTCCAGGGCTCTATGCTTGCTTGCCGAGTCCAGACCTACCAGCTGTACATGGGCATGTACCTTCGAGACCTGGCAAAGGAGATTGCCAGGTTCTCTGCTGGTCTGTCCGAGGAACCCTTGCAGAGGTTCAAGGCCTTGTCTTCTGGTATTCGAGAGTGCTCGAAATTTCTCTCTCGAGCAGCCTATGATGGATTTGAGGCTTCGGCCCGAGTAGCAGCGGCCAGCATCGGTGCACGCCGCCAGGCCTGGCTACAATCCTCAGACCTCGAGCCATGGGTACAGGACAAGTTGGTCGATGTCCCCTGTCGAGGTGAAAACCTCTTTGGCAACCCATGGTGGAAAAGGCTGCAGAACTCGAGACCGAGACTCTTACCCGGACAAGGCTGTCCAGGAAAACCTCTGCCCCTTCTCAGAAGAAGCTCGGGGAAAAAGGCCTTTTACCCGAGGAGGACCACTGCCTACAAAACCTACCCTCACTACCAGGCCTCTGCAGCTCCCCAACAGGGCCAGCAGGCCAAGGGGCAGGGTCATGGGCCCCGTAGGCAGAAGGCTCCCAAGCCTCCTACTCCGGCTCCTGCTCAGCAGGGAGGGGTTTTTTGACTATGCCAGCGTAGCCTCTCCTCCTCTTCAGGGCACAGGAGGTCGGCTGACCCTGTACGCAGACAGGTGGCCAGCCATCAAAGGGGTGTTAAGCATCATCGAGAGGGGCTATCTGCTCCACTTCACCCAGATACCCCACTCCTACTTTCCAGGGGATCCTCCAAGAAACCCCCCCCCCCCCCCCTCTGCACAGAAACTTACTCCTTCAGGAGTTGGAAGGTCTGCTACAGGACCAGGCGGTGGAACCAGTGCCTCACCACCTGCAAGGACAAGGCTTCTACTCGAGGTACTTCCTGGTACCAAAAAGAACAGGAGGCCTCAGACCCATCCTAGACCTGAGAAATCTGAACAAGTTTCTGGAGAGGGAAAAGTTCAAGATGCTTACCCTTGGAATCTTACTGCCCTACCTCCAGCAGGGAGATTGGCTATGCTCCTTAGACCTGAAGGATGCTTATACTCACATCCTCATCCATCCAAGTCACAGGCAGTACCTCAGATTTGTGGTGGGAGGGAACCACTTCCAGTACAGAGTGCTTCCCTTTGGCCTCACCTCTGCCCCCAGGGTTTTTACAAAGTGTCTGGCGGTGGTTGCGGCCTACCTCAGGAACCAGGGGACCTTTGTGTTCCCTTACCTGGACGACTGGCTTATCAGGGGCCAGTCTCCACAAGAGGCCAGGCAGGCCACCTTCAGAACCATATCCCTGCTTCAGCACCTGGGGTTCGTTATAAACTTCCCAGAGTCCACTTTAGTCCCCTAACAGGACGTGGAGTTCATAGAAGCGAAGTTGGATACCGTCCATGCAAAGGCCTATTTGCCTGTAGACAGAGCTCACAGGCTGATGAAGTTGGCCAGCCAGTTTCAGGCGAACTCTCTGGTCTCTGCCAGACACTTCCTCCGGCTCTTAGGTCACATGGCTTCCACAGTGCATGTCACCCCAAATGCCCGTCTGCACATGAGGCCGGCACAGTGGGTACAGGCCACAGGGAAGTTTTCAAGACAGGATAAAGGTGTCCAAACCCTTGGTGGACTCCCTACGCTGGTGGAAATATCTCCCAAACCTGGTCTGGGGAGTTCCTTTTCGATCCTCCCCACACACTCAGGTACTGACAACCGATGCTTCCCTGCAAGGCTGGGGGGCACATTGCCAGGGGACCTGCACCCAAGGCCTGTGGTCTCCGTGGGAGGCCGCCCAGCAGATCAACCTGTTGGAGTTGAGAGCCATTCGGCTAGCCTTGCGGACTTTCTCTCCGGTCTTCTCTCACCAGTCTGTCCTAGTTCAGACGGACAACCAGGTGGCTATTTTCTATGTGAACAAGCAGGGAGGCACAGGATCCCGACTCCTGTGCCTGGAAGCACAAGCTCTCTGCTCCTGGGCTATCAATCAGGGCATGACCCTCAGGGCGGTCTACCTCCCAGGTCAGGAAAACTACCTGGTGGACAGGCTAAGTAGACTCCTGCAGCCTCACGAGTGGCAGTTGGATCCTCGAGTAGTCCAACAGATCTTTCTGAAGTGGGGACTTCCAACCATGGATCTTTTTGCCAATCCGCTGAACAGGCAACTATCCAAGTTCTGTTCCAGACAACCGCATCCTCTGAGGGCAGCGGCAGATGCCTTCCTGATCCCCTGGTCAGAAGGCCTGCTGTATGCGTTTCCTCCCACACCTCTGGTGGCCCGGACTCTATTCAAAACCCAGCAGGACCGAGCCACGGTGATCCTGATAGCCCCCAGGTGGCCCAGGCAGCCGTGGTTCCCTCTTCTTCTGCAGTTGTCGGTGGATGCTCCACTTCCTCTCGGGCTGCAACCGGACCTTCTGACTCAGGATCAGGGGTCCCTCTTGCATCCCAACCTCAAATCCCTCAATTTGATGGCCTGGCTGCTGAAAGGCTAGTCCTTGCTCCCTTGCTCCTACCAAAGGAGGTTGAAGAGGTGGTGTTGGCCTCCAGGAAGCATTCCACTCGGAAGGCCTATGCTCTGAAGTGGCGTAGGTTTTCCACTTGGTGTTCTCAACAGCAGGAGGATCCCTTCTCCTTCTTGTTCTCGGTTGTACTGCAATACCTGCTTCACCTATCCAACCTGGGACTTCAGTCCAACTCTGTCCAGGTCCACCTCAGTGCCCTCTCAGCTCACCACTCGCCGGTGGATGGGCAATCCCTCTCGGGCCACCCTCTGGTGTCTCGCTTCCTCAGAGGCCTGCTTCTGCTCAAGCCTCCTATTTGTCCACCGGCCACTGAGTGGGATCTCAATGTGGTCTTACAGCAACTGACTCTCCCACCTTTTGAGCCGATGGCTACCTGCCACTTACGTTTCCTATCTTGGAAGGTGTTGTTTCTTGTGGCACTCACCTCGGCTAGGTGTGTGAGTGAGCTTCAGGCCCTGGTCTCGGATAGGCCGTATGCCAGGTTCTATAAGAAGAGGACTCATCCTAAGTTCCTTCCCAAGGTAGTGTCCTCCTTCCACCTCAACCAGGAAGTGGTATTTCCAACGTTCTTTCCCAGGCCGCACGCCAGTAGGGCTGAAACTGTCTTGCATACCCTGAATTGTAGAAGGGCGCTGTCCTTTTACCTAGAACATACGCAGGGGCATAGAAGGGCTTCTCAGCTCTTCATTTCCTTTGACCCTAATAAATTGGGGTTGCCTGTCACTAAGCGTACGTTGTCCATCTGGGTGGCAGACTGAATCGCCTGGGCGTACAGGGCAGCCGGCCTATCCCTGGAGGGTCAAGTCACGGCCCACCGGGTCAGGGCGAAGGCCGCATCAGTAGCTCACTTCCGTTCTGTTCCATTGGCAGATATCTGCCGGGCCGCTACTTGGTCTTCAAGCCAGACTTTTGCGGACCACTACTGCCTCGAGAGGGAGTCCCGTAGGGACAGTGCTTTCGGGCAGGCGGTACTCCATAATCTCTTTGAGGTTTAGGCAACTCCTACCTTCCAGCCCTGGTGTTGGGCTACCGTTCAGGTGTGGTCTCCGATAAAGATTCTCTCACAGTTGCTGAGGCTCTATAGGGAGCTCTATTTTTTTTATTTATAGGTTTTCAGCAAAATACATCATCACAAAATAAGGAAAATCATTAATACTAAATACAATATGTATTAGAAGATACACTAAAGATATAGTCCACATCAAGGGAAAAAACAAAGACAATGTAATAAAAATAACTACTCAAGAAAACAGGCCACCTGTAACAGGTGTTCTCCAGGAGCAGCAGGAATCAGTCCTCATGACCCTCCCTCCTCCCCTTGGAGTTGCAGTTGTATATAGTTCATTTTCTTTTTTCGTGCTTTCTTTTAGCTATGTCATTGAACTGAGCAAGATGGCACCTTTGGGCGGGAAGGGGACCGCGCATGCGTGCCTGCATTCCCAAAGGCTTTCTTTGAAAGCTGGGGAAATGCTCCGCATGGGGGCTCCGTCGGCGCCGACGTCACCCATATGTGAGGACTGATTCCTGCTGCTCCTGGAGAACACCTGTTACAGGTGAGTAACTACTCTAGATCTGCAATAGAGTAGAAATTTAGGAAGGTGTAGATAACATGAGGAGGGATCTAGCTAAGCTTGAAGAATGGTCTAGAATTTGGCAGCTGAGATTTAATGCTAAAAAATGCAAGGTCATGCATTTCGGCAGGAGCAATATAATATAGGGGGTGAAGTACTTTTTTCCACTAAAGAAGAGCGTGACCTAGGTGTGATTGTGTCTCATGATCTTAAAGCAGCTAAACAGGTAGAAAAGACGACAGCAAAAGCTAGAAGGATGCTTGGGTGCATAGGGAGAGGAATAGCCAGCAGAAGAAAGGAGGTGACAGTGTCTCTGTATAAATCTTTGGTGCGACTTCACTTGGAGAATTGCGTGCAATTCTGGAGACCGTGCTTTCAAAAGGATATAAAAAGATTGGAGTCAGTACAGAGGATGGCTACTAAAATTTATAAAGCATATGAGGACAGATTTAAGGATCTTAATATGTACACCTTAGAGAAAAGGCGGGATAGAGGTGATATGATTGAGATATTTAAATACCTCCGTGGCATAAATGCACAGGAGGAGAGCCTCTTTCGATTGAAAGTAAGCTCTGCTACGAGGGCACATGGAATGAGGGTGAAGGGGGATAGATTCAGGAGTGATATGTGGAAATATTTCTTTCTCCAGGACCAAGCAGGAAGTCAGTCCTCACATATGGGTGACGTCGGCGCCGACGGAGCCCTCGCGGAGCAATTTTCCCCAGCTTTCACAGAAAGCCTTTGGGAATTGCAGCGCGCATGCGCGGCCGCCTTCCCGCCCAAGGGTGCCATCTTAGCCAGTCTTCTTTTTTCCGCGGAGCCCTACAGACGTACCCGTCGTGTCCCCGCTAAAAAAGTTGATTTTCGTGAGTTTTCTCGTTTTTCAATTCGGTTCGACGCCGGTCGTTTTCCTGCGCGGACTCGCGACGCCGTTGCGAGTCCTTCCCTTATTTTTCGGTTTTTCTGATTTTTGGTCAGTTTCGTTTTCGGTTTTTCACTGGCAGCCCGGTCCTTTGACCTTGCAGGGGCCCTTTTTCCCCCGATGGCTGCCAGTGGTTTCAAGCGGTGTGGTCAGTGTGACAGAAATATGTCACTCACTGACACACACGATAATTGCCTCCGCTGCCTGGGCCCGGATCATGAAGAAATGATCTGTGGAGCCTGTGGCAAACTGTCCTCCAAAGCGTTGAGGAGTCGGCGGCATCAGCGGGATAGAATCTTCGCTGACCCCAGCCGTACCCGGACCTCGTCGGAGGCCTCGGCATCCAGAGGCTCCAGCTCTGAACATCGCCGAAGCTCCTCCGACAGGGGTTCTCCCTCCGGAGACCATCGACGGAAGACGAAACCCGCGAGGGCGGCGTCGGTGGACGCTCCTGGCTCCGCGAGGGCCAGGTCGCATAGCCCCGACAGCCGTCCCGGGTCCTTGGAGAAGCAGCACCTCCCGAAGCGACCTCGCCTGGAGTCGGAGTTGCCTGCTCGGATAAGTCCTGTGGTCCTTCTGGACTCGCCTCCGAGAGGTCCGACGTCGGGCCCGACGCCGTCGGGGCCCGAGTCGGGGACTGCTGGGTCACCTGAGGTCGGACTCAGGTTGACGGCCTTGGAGAGCAGACTATCTGCCTTCATGGACCAGCAGCGGGCACTGATCGCTAGCCTCGCTGGCGCCGCTGCCCCGACCGCCGGGACGTCGACGTCTAAGTCGACCCCGGAGACCGAGCCGATCCTCGAGTCCATGCGAACTCGAGTCGATCCTCGGTCGAGGTCACCCTCGGCCTCCCGTTCGGGACCGAGGTCGTCGCCGCCGACTCCCTCGGCGTCGGGGCGGCCGACGCCTCCGCCTGCCCGAGCCGACCCCACTGATTCCTCCTCGGAGTCGGTCTGGGAGTCTGAAGAGGAGGAGTCACCTGATTCCTTTCGGACTCTGTGTGTCCCCTCGGACTCACCTGAGTCCGAACCTCGGAAACAGTCCCCTCCGGAGGATGCCCGGTTCTCGGACTTCGTCAGGGATATGGCCAAGGCTTTGGCCTTCCCTGCGGATCCCGAGGAGGAGCCTCGAGCCGAAGAGCTCGACGCCCTTCAGTACGACTCTCCCGCCCGGGAGCACTTTACTGTACCGGTGCCTCCCATGCTGGAACGACTACTCTTCCGCATGTGGGAGAGTCCGGCCTCGTCGCCGGTATTGAGCAAGCGGGTCGATTCCATCTATCGAGTCCGCAAGAGTCCTGGCTTCCAAAAAGCACAGCTACCACACCATTCCATGGTAGTGGAATCGGCCATGCATAGGCTTAAGAGCCAGAAAATGCACTCCTCGGTGCCCCCTGGCAGGGAGGCCCGTAACCTGGATGGCCTTGGTAAGAAGTGTTTCCAGGGCTCTATGCTGGCTTGTCGTGTCCAGACCTACCAGCTATACATGGGCATGTATCTCCAAGACCTGGCTAAAGAGCTAGCCGGATTCTCTGCTGGACTGTCCGAGGAACCTTTGCGGAGGTTCCTAGCCTTGACAACTGGTATTCGGGAATGCTCCAAATTCATGTCCCGAGCAGCCTATGATGGCTTTGAAGCATCGGCTCGTGTGGCCGCAGCCGGCATCGGTGCCCGCCGACAGGCTTGGCTTCAGTCGTCTGACCTTGAGCCTTGGGTGCAGGACAAGTTGGTCGATGTCCCCTGCAGAGGTGAGAACCTCTTTGGCAAGCCCATGGCTGAAAAGGCTGCACAAATCGAGACGGAGACTCTCACCAGGACCAGGCTTTCTAGGAAGACCTCCGCCCCTTCCCAGAAAAAGAAGGGCTCGGGAAAAAAGTCCTTTTACCCGAGAAAGGCGGCTGCCTATAAACACTACCCCCAATATCAGGCCCCTCCAGCTCCCCAACAGGGTCAGCAGGCCAAGGGACGGGTAACGGGTCCCGTAGGCAGCAAGCCCCCAAGCCTGCACCACCAGCCCCTGCTCAGCAGGGTGGGGGTTTTTGACTTCCTCAGCATAGCCTCTCCCCCTCAGCTGGTTCCTCCCAGCACCGGAGGCCGGCTGGTTCACTTCGCCCACAGGTGGTCCAACATCACTTCAGATGCCTGGGTGCTTCAAGTCGTGCGAGAAGGATATCTTCTCCACTTCCATCAGGTCCCTCCCTCTTATTTTCCGGGAGAACCTCCGCGACTCCCTCTGCACAGGGACTTACTCCTTCAGGAGTTAGCAAGTCTTCTTCAGGACCAGGCTGTGGAACCGGTGCCCCACCACCTGAGGGGTCAAGGCTTTTATTCCAGGTATTTCCTAATACCAAAAAGGACAGGAGGCCTCAGACCCATCCTGGACTTGCGCAACCTCAACAAGTTCCTTGTGCGGGAAAAGTTCAAGATGCTTACCCTTGGAATCCTTCTGCCCTACCTCCAGCAGGGAGATTGGCTATGCTCCTTGGATCTAAAGGATGCCTACACGCACATCCTCATCCACCCAAGCCACCGCCAATACCTAAGGTTTGTGGTGGCCGGAAATCACTACCAGTACAGAGTACTGCCCTTTGGCCTGTCCTCCGCACCGCGAGTCTTCACAAAATGTCTCGCGGTGGTGGCGGCCTATCTCAGGCTTCACGGCCTCTATGTCTTTCCGTACCTCGACGACTGGCTCATCAGAGCGTCGTCCCCTCCGGCAGTCACCAATGCCACACACCGCACGGTGACTCTTCTGCAGTACTTGGGCTTTGTCATAAACTTCGCAAAGTCCACTTTGCTCCCCTCACAGGATCTCGAGTTCATCGGCGCAAGACTGCACACTCCTCAGGCTCGAGCCTTCCTGCCTCTCGACAGGGCTCAACGGCTCATGGACCTAGCCGGCCGTTTTCGCAGCCAGTCCCTGGTCTCCGCCAGGCGCTTTCTGAGACTACTCGGCCATATGGCTTCCACCGTCCACGTGACCCCCAATGCTCGCCTGAATATGCAGCCGGCTCAATGGTGCCTTCGCAAGCAGTGGCAACAAGCCACCGGCGGGCTAGCCGACTCAGTGCGCCTCTCCAGACTGCTGGCCTCTTCCCTACAGTGGTGGCTTCATCGGCCGAACCTGGTGCTCGGAATGCCGTTTCAGTCGCCTCAGCCGACTCAAGTGCTGACGACCGATGCTTCCCTCCTGGGTTGGGGAGCTCATTGCCAGGGGGCATGTACTCAAGTTCTCTGGACCGCGTGGGAATCTGCTCAACAGATCAACTTCCTGGAGCTCAGAGCTATTCGTCTGGCGCTCAAGGCTTTCTCTCACCTGACTTCTCACCAGTCCGTCCTTGTCCAGACGGACAATCAAGTTGCCATGTTCTACGTGAACAAGCAGGGCGACACGGGCTCCTTCCTTCTCTGCCGAGAAGCTCAAAAGCTCTGCTCTTGGGCCGTCAGTCACGGCATTCTTCTCAAAGCAGTTTATCTCCCAGGCCAGGTGAATTGCCTGGCGGACAAACTCAGCAGGATACTCCAGCCGCACGAGTGGCGTCTGGATCCCTTGGTAGTCCAGAAACTCTTCCTGAAGTGGGGCCTCCCCACGATGGATCTCTTTGCCAGTCCTCTCAACCGGCAACTTCCTCGCTTCTGCTCGCGTCAGCCACATCCCCTTCGGGTAGCGGCATATGCATTTCTGCTCTCATGGTCGGAAAACCTTCTCTATGCTTTCCCTCCCATCCCGCTAGTCTCCCGAACTCTGTTCAAGGTTCTCCGGGACAAAGCGTCCATGATCCTGGTGGCTCCTCGCTGGCCCAGACAGCCTTGGTTTCCACTCCTGTTGCAATTAGCGGTAGAGGATCCGTTCCCTCTGGGGTTTCAACTGGATCTCCTAACACAGGATCAGGGGTCTCTGCTACACCCCAACCTCAGATCTCTCAATCTAATGGCCTGGCGACTGAAAGGGTAGTCCTTGCTCCCCTTCTCCTACCGGCAGAGGTGGAAGAGGTCATCCTAGCTTTTCGGCGACCTTCTACCCGCAAATGCTACGCCCTTAAATGGCGTCGCTTTTCCGTTTGGTGTGTACAGCAGTCTCAGGATCCCTTCTGCTCGGTGTCGGTGATCTTGCAGTACCTGCTCTACTTCTCTAATCTGGGACTTAAGTCCAACTCCGTCAAAGTCCACCTCAGTGCTCTTTCAGCACACCATGTGCCGGTGGACGGCAGACCTCTTTCCAGCAACCCTCTTGTAGCTCGGTTTCTCCGAGGTCTCCTTCTACTAAAACCACCTCTGCGCCCGCCAGCTCCTGACTGGGATCTGAATGTGGTTTTACAGCGGATCACCTGTCCGCCTTTTGAACCGATGGCTACCTGTTCTCTGCGTTTTCTTTCGTGGAAAACCTTATTCCTGATAGCCCTCACTTCCGCTAGACGCGTAAGTGAATTGCAGGCCCTCGTGTCTGATCCTCCTTTCACTCGGTTCTACAAAAATAGGGTAGTCCTACGGACTCACCCAAAATTTCTTCCAAAAGTTGTCTCCCCTTTTCACATCAATCAGGAGGTGGTACTTCCAACCTTCTTTCCCAGGCCTCACTCCAGCCGAGCTGAACGAGTCCTGCATACCCTGGACTGTAGAAGGGCATTGAACTTCTACCTTGACCGTACGCGGGAGCACCGTAAAGCTGCTCAGCTTTTTGTGTCTTTTGACCCCAATAAATTGGGGCTCCCGGTCTCCAAGCGTACCCTGTCCATCTGGGTTGCTGACTGTATCGCTTTGGCTTATGGGGCAGCCGGACTCTCCTTGGAAAGTCGAGTCACGGCTCATTGTGTTCGGGCGAAGGCTACGTCAGTGGCTTACCTCCGCTCTGTTCCGCTGGCAGAATCTGCCGGGCCGCTACTTGGTCTTCGAGCCAGACTTTTGCGGTCCATTACTGTCTCGAGAGGGAGTCCCGCAGGGACAGTGCTTTCGGACAGGCAGTCCTCCGAAATCTCTTCGAGGTTTGAGCAACTCCTACCCTCCATCCCGGATGGGGGCTACCGGTGGGTAATAATTCAGCGAAGATCCCTTCCTTCTGTACTGCCGAGCTAGAGGGAGCTCATTTTTGTGCTTAGGGTCTCCGGTAGCCTTAAGCTTGGGAGTCCCATATGTGAGGACTGACTTCCTGCTTGGTCCTGGAGAAAGCGTAGTTACTCACCTGTAACAGGTGTTCTCCAGGAGCAGCAGGAATCAGTCCTCACAACCCTCCCTCCTCCCCGTGGAGTTGCAATCATCTGCTTAAGTTTTTTTGCAAATTTTTATGCTGTCTTTTAGCTATGTCATCAGACTGGCTAAGATGGCACCCTTGGGCGGGAAGGCGACCGCGCATGCGCGCTGCAATTCCCAAAGGCTTTCTGTGAAAGCTGGGGAAAATTGCTCCGCGAGGGCTCCGTCGGCGCCGACGTCACCCATATGTGAGGACTGATTCCTGCTGCTCCTGGAGAACACCTGTTACTGGTGAGTAACTACGCTTTACGGAAAGAGTGGTGAATCTGTGGCATAGTCTCCCAGTGGAGGTGGTAGAGATGAGGCGAAGCATGGGACAAACACAGAGGATCTCTAAAGGAAAAAAGGGGACTGTTGTAGTGGTTGATATGGAAGGACAGACTAGATAGGCCATGTGGTCTTTTTCTGTCTTCATGTTTCTGTGTAAAAGGCTATCCATATGTATTTTATTGACTACAGCAAGACGTCTGACTGTGTAAACATGAGAAACTCTGGGCCACATTAAGAAGCATGGGTATACTAGAACACCTGATCGTTCTCTTGCACAACCTTTACATTGATCAATAAGCAACAGTTTGAATGGAGCAAGGCAAAACAGAATAGATTAAAATTAGCAAAGCTGTATTTCAAGGCTGCATACTTTCCCCCTACCTGTTTAATTTATATGCAGAACAAATCATCAGAGAAGCAGGACTGTATAAAAACAGAGGTGTGAAGATTGGTGGGAGACTCATCAACAACCTTCGTTATGCTGATGATACCACATTACTGGCTGAAAGTGAAGATGATCTGAAACATTTGCTTCTCAAGATCAAGGAAGTCTTAAAGTTGGCCTGCACCTTAATGTAAAGAAGACAAAGATCCTGACAACTGGCAAAATGAATAAGTTCATCATTGATGGAGAAGAAATTGAAATAGTGGATAACTTTAATTACTTTTAATTCCTGTGGTATATTCTCAAGGTTATAATTTACTACATTGAGTAGCTTGCTCTTTTTCAACTTTAATAGATTTAAGAGCCTATAAACCTAAGAGTATACCCGACTGAGTTCACAAATACACTGGATTCTAAAATACACAAATTTATCAGCTTTAACCCAAAGAATTCCCTTTTCCCCCAGATTTAGAGAATTTCCCAGAAGTAGATACTTACAAGTTCAGATTTCTTTCCAGCAGTAGCGGTCCCTTTTGGTAGTCCTTTAGAGTTTGACTGGTTTTCCCTTGAAACCCTCTACTTCACTGATTTTATTAGGGAAAGGGCTGATACTATTCCCTTAAGTTAGAGGAGGAGGAACCCAGGGCAGAAATTTTGGATACTCCCCAGTTCCTTCATTCTCCAAAGGAAAGTGCTGCCACTACCTGCTCACAAGCTTCTGAGAGAGATACAGATAAAAATGTGGGAAGCCCCTTAACTGTACATCCTGTCAACATGAAGGTATAGTCCATGTATATTGCTGGGTGGTGATGCACCCTCATTATACAGTTGTGGTCAACATTATTGGTACCCTTGCAGTTCAGCTCCTTAATGTCCAATATCTCCTAAAAAAAAAACCCAAAAGTGGCCAGTGAAATGGCTTTGGACTATATATGTACACATATTTGACACACAATCAAATAAAACAAAACCAATAAAAATAAAATAAAATGGTATTAAAACTGGGACATGATTCTTCACATATATACAAATAATTCAAAAACTGACCCTCACAACAAAGAGTAGGACTACAAATATACTATATTCTCACAAAGTCCCCAAATATCTTAAAAGGCTTACAATTAATATGACACTTCAACCTTACAATCGTGCAACTGTGAAATAAACCACGAATAGAGAAACGATCAGAGCAAAGCTGAGGATTGAACACAGGTATGCCTACATATCTTTAAATCCCAGCAGTATCATTCATTGGTCTCATCTGAATGTGGAACAGTAATCACAAAATAATCTTCACAACAATTACAACACAGAGCATTCTCCGACATGATATCACGTTTCAGACTAACATGTTTTGCTTCAGGGAATTAACTTTACTAAAACAGAACAGCATCAAAGGCTAGCTCCTAAGCTAGTGCCTTACAAACAAGCCACAGCCAAATATAAAGCTCACAGCCCATTCCGATCCAGATGCGCATACTTAATTAACCCAATTATACACAACTAACACAGATCGTGCATTAGAGAAGTCCACTCAATTTGATTGCTTAAACCCATAGGTTCTAATGAGCTCAAACGGAAGATCCATTTCTGTTCAATGAAATTTAAATGACACAATTGATCACCATCCGGCCAATCTAATGTTAACCTGATCCAGCACCCACTAATAAAACTGGTCTGCCTGATGCTGATTATTTACAAAATGAGAAACCATAGGGGCCGGCAATACTTTATTAACCAGTCTGCTATGGTGCTCACTAGTGCATTTTCAAATAGGGCGAATCGTACATCCAACATAAACTCTCGGGCAAGGGCAAACCACCACATAAACTACATGCAGTGAGTTATGTCCTGCTATGAATTGCTCATGAGTTATGGGATGAATCCAGATAGGCCGTTGTCGTTGGTGTTGGAATTCCATTGTCAGTCCTACTTGGATTCATTACATAACTCCTGAGCAATTCATAGCACAACATAATACATTATGTCTTTCAAGGCATGTAGTTTATATGATGGTTTGTAGATAATCAGCATCAGGCAGACCAGTTTTATTGGCGAGTGCTGGAGCAGGTAACATTAGATTGGCGGGGTGGTGATCAATTGTGTCACTTAAATTCACACCTTCAAAAAAAACATAACAGATTAGTCAAGACAAGACCTTCCTTGACTATAGCCATGTTGGCTGTCTCCCTTAAGCCATAATTATCTACATGTTCAATAATTTTCTTCTTTATAATGGTTTCTACTTTTTTTCCCGGTACTAACATCAGGCTCACCGGTCTGTAGTTTCCCGGATCACCCCTGGAACCCTTTTTGAAAATTGGCGTTACATTGGCCATCCTCCAATTTTCAGGTATTACAGATGATTTTAATGATAGTTCACAAATTACTAATAGTAGGTCTGCAATCTCATATTTCAGTTCTTTCAACACCCTTGGATGTATACCATCCGGTCCAGGTAATTTGCTACTCTTCAGTTTATCAAATAGTTGTAATACATCTTCCCAGTGTATCAATACTTCTCTCAATTTTTCTGCGGCATCACCAGTCTTCCAATTTATCAAAGTCCTCTTGCAATTTTTCCCATCCTCTTGGGTTTTAAAAACTTTGAATAATTTTGTGTCATCTGCAGATTTGATTACCTCACTCGTTATTCTCATTTCCAGGTCATTTACAAATATGCTAAAAAGCAGCAGACCCAGCATAGATCCCTGAGGTTCTCCACTATTCATCTTTCTCCATTGGAAAAATTGACCATTTAGCCCTACCCTCTGCTTTCTATCTTTTAATCAGTTCCTAATCCACAATAGTACAGTGCCTCCTGTCCCATGACTTTTTAATTTTGCCAAGAGTCTCTCGTGAGGGACCTTGTGAAAGACTTTTTGAAAATCCAGATACACTATATTGACCGACTCACCTTTCCCTACCTGGTTATTCACACCTTCAAAAAGATATGAGAGATTAGTAAGACAGGCCCTTCCTTGGTTAAAGCCATGTTGGCTTTCTCCCATTAAACCATGATTATCTACATGTTCAGTAATTTTGTTCTTTATAATGGCTTCTGTCATTTTGCCTGGTACTTACGTCTGGCTCACCAGTCTGTAGTTTGCCGGATCACCCCTAGAACCCTTTTTAAAAATTGGCATTACATTGGCTATTCGCCAATCTTCAGGTATTACAGATGATTTTAATGATTAGTTCACAGATTACTAATACTAGGTCTTTAAATCTCATATTTCAGTTCTTTTAGCACCCTCAAATGTATACCATCCACTCCAGGTGATTTGCTACTCTTTAGTTTAGCAAATAGTTGTAATACATCTTTCTGGTTCATCAATATTTCTTTCAGTTCTTCTGATGCATCACCTTTAAATTCAATTTCAGTCATGTGTAACATCCCTAGATCTTCCTCAGTAAAAACCAAAGCAAATAATTAATTTAGTCTCTCCGCTATGTCTTTGTCCGCTCTTAGTGCCCCTTTTACTCCTTTATTAATGGTCCAACTGACTCTCTCACAGGTTTTTTGCTATGAATGTACTAAAAAAAAAAGTCTTTATGCGTTTTTGCTTCCACAGCAAAATTTTTCTCAAATTCTCTCTTTGCCTGCCATATCAATGCCTTGCATCTAACTTGCCTGTGCTTATGTTGTTTCCAGTTTTCATCATTTGGCTTCTTTTTCCTTTTCCTGAAAAATGTTTTTTTTTAGCAACAGCAGCCTCTCTGACCTCACCTTTAAACCATACTGGTAGTGTTTTGGACTTACTTCCACTTTTCTTAAAGTGTGGAATACAGCAGGTCTGGACTTCCAAGATAGTATTTTTAAACAACACCCATTCTTGATGTAAATCTTTAACCTTTGCAACTGCTCCTTTTAGTTTTTTCTTAAATATTTTCCTCATTTTATCATAATCTCCCTTTTTACATGGAATTTCAATCCATAAAGATTCTATAGTGAATTTTGTTTCTTGCAAAAACTTTAATCTTTTGTGACTCAGTGCCCTTTCTAACATAGAGTGCAACCCCTCAACCAATTTGATCTGCTCTATCATTACAATATAGTTTGTACCCAGGTATCACAGTGACCCACTGGTTGTCCTCCTTCCACCATGTCTCTGAGATACCAATCATTTCTAACCTCTCATTAAGTGCTATGTATTCTAACTCGCCCATCTTATTTTTTAGACTTCTAGCATTTGCATACAAGCATTTTAAAGGCTGTATTTTATTCGTATTAATCTGGTTATTGGTAGGAAAGGGTAATTTGGAATCTTTAAGTTCTGTATCCAAGGGCATTTGGGTTACTTTTGTCTTTATTGGAACCTCTCTGTTATGCCCTATCTTCACTCTTTTGCTAATATCCTTCAAGGACACATTGTTCCAAACCATGCGCTCTTGGTTGATTGTCAGCTTTCCCCTATTATCTAGTTTAAAAGCTGCTCTATCTCCCTTCAGAAAAGCTCCTCCTTTCCCCAGAATGTTCCCCAGTTCCTAACAAATCCAAAACCCTCTTCCTTGCACCATCATCTCATCCAAGCATTGAGACTCTGGAGCTCTGCCTGCCTTTTGGGTCCTGCGTGTAGAACAGAAGCATTTCAGAAAATGCTATCTTGGATGTTCTGGATTTCAACTTCCTATCTAAAAGTCTTCCAGAACCTCCCTACCACACTTTCCTATGTCATTGGTACCAACATGTACCAAGACAGCTGACTCCTCCCCAGCATTATATAAGAACTTGTCTAGGTGGCGCGAGAGGTCCTCTACCTTCACACCAGGCAGGCATGTTACCAGGTGATCCTCACATACACCAGCCATTCAGCTATCTACATGCCTGATGATCAAATTACCAAATATAGCTGTTCTTACCTTCCCTCGTGGGCACATGGCCCTGGAGAAACCTCAGTGCGAGAGAGTTTTACATCACCTGGAGGACAGATCCTAGCTACAGGATCGCTTCCTGCCATACCAGGGTGATGCTCTCCTGTCACATGATCTCTCTCCTCCATGGCAACAGGGATGCTGCCAGTAGAGATGGGACTTCAGTACTTAAATCCCTGTAGGTCTCATCTATGTACCTCTGTCTTCCTTATGTCCTCCAAATCTGCTACTCTAGTCTCCAGAGATTGGACTCGTTCCCTGAGAGCAAAGAGCTCCTTGCACCTAGTGCACATGTAAGACCCCTCACTAACTGGGAGAAAATCATACGTGTGCTACTCATTGCAAAAGACTGAAAAGCCCCCATCTCGCTGCTGGACTGCTGTCTGCATCTTAGTTTTAAGGTTGTGTTTAGGTATTTAAGTTGTTTACTTAATTAGATTTGCTGGGGATACTTACACTAATAAAACTATAACTAATATCTTTAATGGACTTTGTTCACCTCAAGATTAATTAATCTCAGGTATTTAATGTATGCCTGATGAGGATAAACAGCTGCACCTGAGAGTGAATATGATCACCACCTTCCCTTTAAGAGGTTTAAGCACCTAAAAGTTACTATTATCCCAGGGGTGGGTGGGTGGGAGGGAAGGGAGGGAAAGAAGACTTATTAAAAGCTAGCTGCTACATAAAGTTTGTTGCTGACACTAGGCCCCGACTTTAAACTGAAATCTCTCTGCTGGGTCTTAAACTGAAAGCTACCTGTTGAGTTTTTAATTTAACTAAAAGCTCTACTAGTCCTTGACTGATTTAACAAATGCACTGGATTCTAGTTTACACAGATTAATCAACTTTAATCTAAATAATTCCTTTTTTTCCCCAAGATTTAGAAAAATTCCCAGAAGTAAATACTTAAAATTGCAGATCTCTCTCCAGAAGTAGAGTCCCTTTTTGAAGTCTTTCAAGAACAGGATCATGTCAACCAAGAGAGCAGCTACTAAAATGGTTAGTGGTTTTAGTCATTAGGCATATGAGAATAGACTTAAAGATCTCTATATATATGCTTTGGAAGAAAGGTAAGAAGAAGGGAGATATGATAGAGACGTTAAATATCTCTGTGGTTTAAATGCACAGGAAGAGAGTGCTGGGGAGGAGTCTGCTGTCTTGGTACATTTTGGCACCAATGACATAGGAAAGTGTGGTAGGGAGATACTTGAGGCCAAATTTAGGTTTTTAGGTAGGAAGTTGAAATTCAGAACTTCCAGGGTAGCATTCTCAGAAATGCTTCCCGTTCCATGTGCAGGACCTAAAAGGCAGGCAGAGCTCCAGAGTCTCAATGTGTGGATGAGACGATGGTGCAGAGAAGAGAGTTTTGGATTTGTTAGAAACTGGGCAACATTCTGGTGAAAGGAAGGGCTCTTCTGAAGGGATGGGCTCTTCCTTAACCAGGGTGGAATCAGGTTGCTGGCATTAACGTTTAAAAAGGAGATAGAGCAGCTTTTAAACTAGATAAAAGGGGAAAGACAACAGTCGCCCAGGAGTGCATGGTTTAGAAGGATGTATCTGAAGGATACTAGCAAAAGAGAGAAGTTAGGACATCCCGACAGAGAGGTTCTAATAAAGATTAAATAGCCCAGATGCCTTAATTTGGAATATTTCAATTCTGTACTTTCCTTTATCAACTGATGACCAGATTAATATGAATAAAATTCAACCTCTAAATGCCTGTATGTAAATTCTAGAAGTCTAAAAATAAGATGGGAGAGCTAGAATATATAGCGCTAAATGGAAGGTTAGATATGATTGACATCTCAGAGACCTGGTGGAAGAAGGACAACTGATGGGACACTGTGATACCTGGGTACAAACTATATTTCAATGATAGGGTAGATCAAATTGGTAGAGGAGTTGCACTCTCTTAGAGTCACATTGCATTAAAGTTTTGCAGGAAACAAAATAGACGTAGAATCTCTGTGGAAAGAAATTCCATGTAAAAAGGGGAAGGCAATGGCAGTGAGGGTTTACTACCGACTGTCTGGCCAGATTGAAAAGATGGATGATGAAATACTAAAAGAAATCAGGGAAGCTAGCACCATAATAATGGGTAATTTAAATTACCCCGATATTGACAGGGTCAATGTCACAGCAGGACATGCTAGAGCAGTGGTTCCCAACCCAGTCAGGTTTTCAGGATATCTACAATGAATATATATGAGAGAGATCTGCACACACTGCTTCCGTTGTATGCAGTTCTATTTCATGCATATTCATTGTGGGTACCCTGAAAACCTGACTGGACTAGGGGTCCCAGAGGACTGGGTTGAGAACCATTGAGCTAGAGAGAGAAAGTTTCTAGATGAAATGAATGACTGCTGCTTGGTGCAGCTGGTTCATGAACCGACAAGAGGTGAAGCTATTTTGGACCTAGTCGTTAATGGAACACAGGATCTGGTGCAAGAGATAAGGATTTTGTGGCTACTTGGCAACAGTGATCATAGCATGATCACATTTCATTTAATAAATGGAAGGAGGATGGCAAGGAAATCCACAATACTACGTTATAACTTTCAAAAGGGAGAATATGAGAAAATTAGTTAAGAAAAAAGTAAAAGGAGCAGTTGCAAAGGATAAAGATTTATATCAAGCATGTGGTTTAAAAGTACTTCACTTGATCTCTCTGCCGCCTTCGACCTCGTGGACCACTCGCTTCTTCTTTCCCGGTTATGGGATGCTGGCTTTAGAGGGACTGTCTACAGATGGTTTCACTCCTATCTCTTCAATCGGTCTTGCTCTGTTCTCCCCTGCTCCCCATCTGATGCCCCCTCTGACCCTTTTCCTTTGCACTGTGGTGTTCCTCAGGGTTCTGTACTGGCACCCCTGCTTTTCAGCATTTTCATGGCACCCCTTGCACTGCTAATACAACAGACTGGTCTTTCTGCTTTCTATTATGCCGATGTTATTATTCTCTTGCATCATACCTCCCCCCTCCATCCTGATCTTTTCCCCCTTAATTCTTGCCTTTCTTCTGTAGCTGACTGGCTGGTTAACTTACTGTCTGCATTTGAATATCCCTAAGACACTAGCTATTTGGTTTACCCATGGCAGTCGTCGTCCTCTACTGGCCCCATCCTTTTCTGGTTCCCCCATCCCACTAGTTTCACATTTTCGGTTTCTGGGTGTCCTTGACTCAGACCTCTCTTTCCGAGATCACATTTCCCATGTTACTAGGTCTTCCTTCTTTTCCCTTTGGCAAATTCGAGCCATCCATCCCTTCCTTACACCCCAGGCCCTCACTACTCTTATCCTGTCTCTGGTTATCTCCCGTCTCGATTTTTGTAATTCTGTCCTTTCTGGTGTTCCTAAGTCCCAGCTTCTCAGACTACAACGCATACAGAATACAGCCACATGCCTTATCTCTCACTCCACACCCTGGGAACATGTTACTCCCCTTCTTATTAATCTTCACTGGCTCCCTCTGGCGCAACATATTCATTACAAACTTCTCACACTGGTCCATCAAGTTATGTATACCCACACCCCACAATACCTGTCTGATCTACTACAATTTCATATTGCTAGCCGCTCCCTCTGGTCCATACACATCATCCGCCTTCACCTCCCTTCCCCCTCACTTGCTCATCTCCACTCCACCCGTTCCTCTGCATTTTTCTTCATTGGCCCTGCTTTGTGGAACTCCCTCCCCACTTCACTACGCCTGGAACAAAATTACCGCACTTTTAAGGCTCAGTTAAAAACCTATCTTTTTAATAAGGCATTTGATTTACCCTCTGCCCAAGTCTAGTTTTGTGTCTCTCTCTCTGTCCAGTTATGTTCAGTATGTTGTCTACATGCTTGCTTTTGCCTCCTTCTTTCCTGTTAATGATGTAACTTCTTTTCCTTTCGGTGCCTATGGCCCATTTCTATTATTTGATTTTTGTAAACCGCCTTGCTGTTATTTGAAAGGCGGTATATCTAATGAAATAAAACATAAACATAGTACATTTTATCTTGGAAGCCCAGACCCAGATGTATTCCATGCTTTAAGAAAAGTAGAAGGAAGGTCTAAAACCTGCCAGCATGGTTTAAAGGCAAGGTTAGAGAGGCTGTTGCCAAAAAAGCATCTTTCAGGAAATGGAAAAAGGAGCCAAATGGTGAACACTGGAAACAATATAAGCATTGGCAAGTTAGATGCAAGGCATTGATAAGTCAGGCAAAGAGAGAATTTGAAATGAAGCTTGCTCTGAAAGCAAAAATGCATAATAAAAACATTTTCAAGTACATTCATATAAAAAAAACCTGTGAGAGAGTCAGTTGGACCATTGGATGATAGAGGGGTAAAAGTGGCACTAAATGAGGACAAGGTTATAGCGGAGACACTGAATGAATTCTTTGCTTCTGTTTTTACTAAAGCATATGTAGCGAAGTTCCTCCTGCCTGAAATGGTATATAAAGGTGATGTATCGGAAGAATTGAAGGAAACATTGATAAACCAGGAAGATGTATTACAACTATTTGATAAACTGAAGAGTAGCAAATCACCTGAACTGGATGGTATACATCCAAGGGTGCTGAAAGAACTGAAATATGAGATTACAGACCTACTATTAGTAATCTGTGAACTGTCATTAATACCAGAAGATTGGAGAATTGCCACTGTAACGCCAGTTTTTAAAAAGGGTACAGTGGTGATTCCGTGAAACTATAGAACGGTGAGCCTGACCTTCAGTACCAGGCAAAATGGTAGAAACCATTATAAAAAATAAAATTGATGAACATGTAGATAGTCATGGTTTAATGGGAGAAAACCAACATGGATTCAGCCAAGGAAAGTCTTGTCTTTCTAATCTGTAATATTTTTTTGATGGTGTTAATAAACAGGTAGAGAAAGGTGAGTTGGTTGATTATAGTATTTCTGGATTTTCAGAAAGCCTTTGACAAGGTCCCTCATGAGAGAGACTTTGCAAAAGTACAAAGTCATGGGATTGGAGGCGGTGTAGTATTGTGGATCAGGAACTGATTAAAAGGTAGAAAGCAGAGTGTAGGGCTAAATGGCTAATTTTCTCAATGAAGAAAGGTGAATAGTGGAGTACCCAGGGATCTGTGCTTGGCCTGCTGCTTTTTAACATACTCATAAATGACTTGGAAATAGGAATGAGTGAGTTGATCAAATTTTCAGATGTCACAAAATATTCAAAGTTGTTAAAATGCAAGTGGATTGTGAAAAATTGCAAGAGGACCTTGATAAAACTTGAAATTTAATGTGGACAAGTGCAAAGCTTTGCACCTAGGAAAGAAAAACCCAAACTATGGTTACACGATGCAAGGTACCACATTAGAAACCATCACCCAGGAAAAAGATGTAGGTGTCGTCACGGATAATACGTTGAAACCCTCTACCTAGTCTGCAGCGGAGGCCAAGAAAGCAAATAGAATGTTAGGAATCATCACATTTTTCAGATATATTAATGAGAAGAGGAAGGGCAAAAGTGGTATTGTCAGACTCAAGGGTGCAGGGGAGGAATATGTAGAAGCTGATAAGGATAAAGCGGAATTGCTTAACAAATATTTTTGTTCTGTGTTCACAAATGCAGAACCAGGAGCAGGACCTCAGAAAACACCCACAAATAGGAACAGAAGCGAGGGACATCCTGAACAATTTTCAGAAGACTGTGTTCGTGAGAAACTAGCTCAACTTAAAGTAGACAAAGCGATGGGACCGGATGGGATACACCCTAGAATACTGAGGGAACTTGGGGACATTCTAGCAACTCCACTGACTGACCTTTTCAATGCCTCGTTGGAGTCGGGAGTGGTGCCAAAGGACTGGAGAGAGGTTCATGTGGTGCCTTTACACAAAAGCGGAAGTAAGGATGTGGTTGAAAACTACAGGCCGGTTAGTTTAACTTCGGTGGTGAGTAAATTATTGGAAATGCTGCTGAAAGAGAAAATAGTGAGATTTCTGGAGTCCAGCGGATTACAGGATCCGAGGCAGCATGGATTCACCAGAGGCAGGTCTTGTCAGACAAATCTGATTGATTTCTTTGACTGGGTGACCAGGGAGTTGGACCGAGGGAGAGCTCTAGATGTGGTGTATTTAGATTTCAGTAAAGCCTTTGACACTGTTCCTCACAGGCGACTTATAAACAAACTGAGCACCCTAGGAATGGACCCTAAAGTTACTGCTTGGGTTAGAAATTGGTTGGGTGGGAGGCGACAAAGAGTACAAGTAAATGGAGCTCACTCTGAGGAGAAGGATGTTACCAGTGGTGTGCCCCAGGGATCTGTCCTTGGTCCGATTCTTTTTAACATCTTTGTTAGTGATATAGCGGAAGGGCTGTCGGGTAAGGTTTGCCTCTTTGCGGATGACACCAAAATCTGCAATAGAGTAGACACCCAGGAAGGTGTAGATAACATGAGGAGGGATCTAGCTAAGCTTGAAGAATGGTCTAGAATTTGGCAGCTGGGATTTAATATTAAAAAATGTAAGGTCATGCATTTGGGCTGCAGCAATCCAAGGGAGCAATATAGTATAGGGGGTGAAGTAGTTTTGTCCACTAAAGAAGAGCGGGACCTAGGCGTGGTTGTGTCTGATGATCTTAAAGTAGCTAAAAAGGTAGAAAAAGCGACGGCAAAAGCTAGAAGGATGCTTGGGTGCATAGGGAGAGGAATGCCTAGCAGAAAAAAGGAGGTGATAATGCCTCTGTATAAGTCTTTGGTGCGACCTCATTTGAAGTACAGTGTGCAATTCTGGAGACCGCACCTTCAAAAGGATGTGAACAGGATGGAGTCGGTGCAGAGGGTGGCTACTAAAATGATTAGTGGTCTTCATTATAAAGCATATGAGGACAGACTGAAGGATCTTAATATGTACACCTTAGAGGAAAGGCGGGATAGAGGTGATATGATTGAGATGTTTAAATACCTCCTTGGCATAAATGTTCAGGGATAGAGCCTCTTTCAATTGAAAACAAGTTCTGCTACGAGGGGACATGGGATGAGGGTGAAGGGAGATAGATGCAGGAGTGATATGTGGAAATATTTCTTTACGGAAAGAGTAGTGGATCCATGGAATAGTCTCCCAGTGGAGCTGGTAGAGATGAGGACAGTAACTGAATTCAAAAAAGCATGGGATAAACACAGACGATCTCTAAAGGTAAAAAGTGGACTGTTGTAGTTGTTGATATGGAAGGACAGACTAGATAGGCCATGTGGTCTTTTTCTGTCATCATATTTCTATGTTTCTATAAGGAAAGGAATGGAGAATAAAACCAAGAATATTATAATGCCACTGTGTTATTCTGATAGAGGTTTATAAATTAATGAATGGAGTGGAACGGGTAAACGTAGATCAAGTAGAAAGACTAAGGGACATGCAATGAAGCTACAGGGTAACTTTAAGACTAATAAGAGAAAATATATTTTTGCTCAATGCGTAATCAAACTCTGATTCGTTACCGGAGAATATAGTAAAAGCTCTTAGTTTAGCTGGGTTTAAAAAAGGTTTGGATAAGTTCCTGGAGGAACGGTCCATAAACCATAATTAAAGAGAACGCAGGAAAACCACTGCTTACCCTGAATGAGCATTGTGGGACCGGTGTGCCTTTTTGGGAACCTGCCAGTTACTTATCTTTTATCTTTTTATCTTTATTTGTCGCTTGATATACCGCCCAGGCAGGTGCGTCAGGGCGGTGTACAATATAATTAAACAGTAAAATCAGGAAAAGGGAAAAGAACGCCATTACTCAGATAGGACAGCGAGAGACAGAAAAGCAAAAGTGGGAGAGAGACAGGTTAGGGGATGTACGTGTGGGAAGGCCAGTCACTCCTAAGGGTCTGATAGATCAAAAGCCTGTTGAAAGAGGTGGGTCTTGAGTAGGGACTTAAATCGAGGGAAGGAAAGCTCGGTACGGAGGGCAGATGGGAGTGAATTCCAGAGTGCTGGAGCCAGAAAGTAAAATGCGGAGTGTCGTGTCATTTCCAAATGGGCTGAGGATGGGGAAGGGAGATAGAGACGGTAACCATGTGCTGAACAGAGGAGGCGAGGGGAAGATTGTAAACGGATAGAGTCGGCTAGGTACTGCGGAGAACCAGTGTGCAATGCTTTGTGAGTGAGTATGAGTATTTTGTAGTGGAAGCGAAAGTTAAGTGGGAGCCAGTGTAAGCGGAGGAGGAGGGGAGTAATGTGATCGCAGGGGAGGAGTAAGAGCGTAAACGAGTGGCTGTATTCTGAACTAGTTGAAGACGGTGAAGTTGATACTTTGGAAGACCTGCTAGAACAGTATTACAGTAATCTTGTGACCTAGATTGGCCACTGTTGGAAACAGGATGCTGTGCTTAATGGACCTTGGTCTGTCGTGGTATAGCACTTCTTATGTTCTTCCAGTTATCCAAGTTCATTCCCTGTTATCTGTAAACTTAACATATATTCATGCTTAAGTACAATTTGTTAAAATGTAAACCGCGCTGATGACGAAGAGTGCGGTATATAAAAGATGTTAAATAAAATAAATAAATAAATTTGAAAGGAAACTCTGGAATGATACATCGTAGGGTGAAAGTGAATAAACTCAGGAGTAATCTGAGGAAATCTTTCTTTACAGAAAAGGTACTGAATGCATGGAACAGCTTCCCAATGGAGGTGGTCGAAATAGGGATTGCATGGGACAAGTACAAAGGATCTCTTAAGGAGAAGAAGGGAGAACCTCATCGTTCTTATGGATGGGCAGATTGTATAGGCCATATGGTTTTTATCTTTTCTATAGCCCGATTTTTCAAAGTGATTAACACGGTTAGCAGAGTTGCTAACCACTTTAATCGCCGTGAATGGGATATTCTGTGGCACTAACACAGTGGTGCTGATTATTCACGGCTGCTGGCTCTACACACCCCGATGCTAGCTGCTTCTTATCAGGGTGTTTCAGGAGTGTTCTGGGATGAAGCGGAGGTGGCACTGTTTGCAGTACTGAGCTGTTGCCTGGTTAGCAGTATGCAGTGAAAGCCAGCTGTAGGAAACCCTGGCCTAAAATTTGTGGCATATTGCTAACTGGGCAGCGGCTCAATATCGCCACTGCCCAGTTAGTGAGCGGCAAATGCAGCGAACCCAGATATTCATTGCTGGTGCCCGCTATGATCTTGGCATTGAACATCTGGTTAGCTGCTGGCGCTGAATATTGGGCCCTATATGTTTATGTTTTAGTGAGGTTCCTACCGGGGATTGGGGAGGCAGAGAGTTCTAGGAATCATGGGTAGGGGGCAGATGACTATTCTTCCAGGATTGGTTGGGGGATATTCGAAGAACTTTCTTGGGAGGTGTAACAGGAATTGAAAGGAAGAGACAGAACCTGAAATTGGGGGGGAAAGACAGCAAACCCAGAATGGGGAGAATGAGAGAGTGACCCAGCCGTTGAGGAGCAGCAGAGTGATTAGAGCTGCAGGCTGGGACCTAGAATCCCACTGAAGTTCCTTGTAGCCTTAATCTTACTCACTTAATCTTCCATTGCCTCAAGTACAAACTTAGTACGCACACTAATGCTTAGGGCTATCTGCCACCCGGCCCATAGGAATAACACGGGTGCTGTAGCAGATAGAACACACTAGCATTTAGTAAAGCTGGCCCTTAGACTGTAAGCCCACTGAAAAGGCATGAGCTAAATACAAATAAATAAATAAGTTCTGGAATAGAAAAAAGGGAGAGAGGACCAGAGCCATAGGAGGAGAGGACCCCGAATAGGAGAAATAGTATCCAGGAGGCCAGGAGAGATGATGCTGGATGAGGGGAGAAAGGACACTGGACTGTGGAGGGACTAGGGAAGGAAACCAGAGAAATTTTTTGGAGGAAGGAAATGAAGCATGAATGAGGAGGAGGAATAGGGAAAGAAAGCCAGCAAGGGGAAGAGAAGGAAGAGGGCACAAGGAGAGAAATCATTCAGTTCTGAAGAAAAGAGATAAAGCAAAGAACACTGAAATGGAAAAGAAAAAAACAAAGACACCAGTGATAGACAGAAAACAAAAAAGAGAATTAGAGCCAAGCCCAGAATGGACAAAAGAGAATGCTGAGCTAGAACCTCAAGCCAGAAACACCAAAGTTGAAAAAGTATTTTAATTTCTGCAAGGAGATATTAATTGCCCGATCCAAAAATATTCTGATCTATGTGTTTGTCCCACAGAGACAGAATTTGTATGTGCTGAAGAAAGCTGAATTAGATTGGTTAATTTGGCCTTTATTTTATTTAACAGTTTTTTTATACTGCTTTATCATTTCAATCAATTGTAACTTAAACTTGGTAAATGTACATTAAACAGGGACATTGATAACTTGGATTTTTTCTGAGCAATGGAGTAAGTGACTTGCCCAAGGCCACAAGGAGTGCTAGTGGGAATTGAACCTTGGCCTCTTGGTTCCCAAGCCAGTGCTCTAACCACTGGGCTACTCCTCCACTCCACTTTACTGGTGTCTGCTTATTTTCTATGCATAATGTCTTCCAGATGGGTTAAAATGAGTTACTAAGTCAAGAGTTTCCTGTAAGAAAACTTAAAATTTCTGTCTTAGGTGACAGAAATTTTAGATGGTGGTACTTGGTAAGTTAAACTTGTTCCTGAGGGGATATTATATCAGTCTCTTACAATAGAGATGGTCAGACTATAACCTCCAGTATGGCTCTGCTTGTCTGTTTCCCCCAGCCTGTGTTTTTGGAAGGGATGAATGGATAGAGGTAATTCTCTGCTGCTCTCCTCCAGTCCTCACTCCTGGAACTGTGGGAGACACCTTTCCTTCCTCCCTCGGGCATGGGAGAAAATGTGCCCCAGCTTTGTCACCAAAAACCAGTAAGCACTGGGCGTGAGTCCCTAAGAGCTCCTGCTGCTTACGAAGAAATTGAAGACATTTTTGTTCTCACAGTTTGCTGTTTACTATAGCTTTGGTTTCATGTTTTAATTTTACTTGCCTTACCTTGTTGGTATATTTGTAATTATTTTATTCTTTCTATTTTCTTGTTATTTGGTTTAGATATTTCACAGTTTAATTTATTTGTTAACTTTATTTGAAAAATATAGATTTTAATTAATTTGCTTTGATCTGCTAATTTGTAGTCTATCTTGATTTGTACTCAAGTATAAACAGAATGTATTTTTTTAAATTTATTTTACATTAAGTGAAAATTAATGAGTGCAGAGCTTGAGGTCCCCCCTCCCCTGAGCTCCTGCTGCGTAAGTGCAGGATTTGAGTTATAGAGAGCATAAGGACTGAGCCCTCTAGGAGCTCCTGCTGGAGGGATTGAACCTGGGAGCCAGGTCTGGTGCAACCCAGTAGGCAAACTAGGTGGCTGCCTATAGTGCCATTGTTACCTGTTACTGATGCGGCCATCCCTCTCTGAGACATGCAGTGGCAGCAATGCAACGCTTGCCCAAATTCTCCAGCTCTGCACTGCCCTTTCTTCTCTCTATGACCTGCTACTTCCACCCCTGCTTTATCCTGATGGCATTCTTTTGGATCATGCAGAGAGTTTTGGATTGAGAAGGGACATGTGTGACATGCTGGTAACAAAGGGGATTGTGGGAGGAGTTCCCCATAGCATTGTTCTTGGTGCTGACAAACAGGAAGGCAGAGCAGGGTATCCGAGACAGCAGACAGGAAGCAGCCATGTGAGACCGGAGATGGGATAAGCAGGGTCTCAGCTAAGGTCCTGGGCAGGAAGGCTGGGGAGTCACCCCAGACAGAGATACAGTGAGAGAGAAAGATACACTGGAAGAGGAGCACATCACCCTGGAGGAAAGGGAGAGTTGTGGCTTTGGAGAGTAACAGTATATCAGGCAAAAAGCTTAAAAGGCAAGGTCCCCAGCAGAAGGGATGCGAGGGGGAAGAGACTTCTCCCAGCTGCAGCACAAGGTTGCTCACAGGAGGAATGCGACATGAGAAGAGATCTACCATCCCCTGCAATCCAGGGTCTCATGGGAGGAATGAGACAGAGGCAGAGACCCCTCCACCACCTCCCGCAGAAGGAATGAGACGAGGGAGAGACCCCCCACCTGCCGCACAGAATCTCCCGCAGAAGGAATGAGACGAGGGAGAGACCCCCACCTGCCGCACAGAATCTCCCGCAGAAGGAATGAGACGAGGGAGAGACCCCCACCTGCCGCACCGAATTTCCCGCAGAAGGAAAGAGACGAGGGAGAGACCCCCACCTGCCGCACAGAATCTCCCGCAGAAGGAAAGAGACGAGGGAGAGACCCCCCCTCTGCCGCACAGAATCTCCCGCAGAAGGAGAGAGACGCCCTCCTGCCGCACAGAATCTCCCGCTGAAGGAATGAGCCGAGGGAGAGACCCCCACCTGCCGCACAGAATCTCCCGCAGAAGGAAAGAGACGAGGGAGAGACCCCCCCTCTGCCGCACAGAATCTCCCGCAGAAGGAAAGAGACGAGGGAGAGACCCCCCCTCTGCCGCACAGAATCTCCCGCAGAAGGAAAGAGACGAGGGAGAGACCCCCCCTCTGCCGCACAGAATCTCCCGCAGAAGGAAAGAGACGAGGGAGAGACCCCCACCTGCCGCACAGAATCTCCCGCAGAAGGAATGAGATGAGGGAGAGACCCCCACCTGCCGCACAGAATCTCCCGCAGAAGGAAAGAGACGAGGGAGAGACCCCTCACCTGCCGCACAGAATCTCCCGCAGAAGGAAAGAGATGAGGGAGAGACCCCCACCTGCCGCACAGAATCTCCCGCAGAAGGAATGAGACGAGGGAGAGACCCTTCAACTCACACCAGATATTTTGTCGCATCTTTTAATACCTCTGTGGCAAAAGCAGATATTTTACAAACCATGTTTTAAGAAAATTACAGACCATATTAACCAAATAACTCATTAAAAAGAAAATCCCACCTGCTACATCAGAATTTATCACTGAATCAAAAAATACAGAACATTATTACTATACTATACATAATTTTATCCTGAATAAAAAGTGACACATCTTGCTATCTCCATGTCATCATAATGCATTGATTGATTTCAGATTTTGTAGCTTCCCATTCTCTGTAACCTTGTGCTGGTTTTCCTGGGATCCACATCAGAAAACCAGGATTATACGTATCTCAGGATATGGGCTGCTGACATTGTGATTGAAGTTATCAGCTGACTTCATGTCCTCATACAGGCTGAGCCAGTCCTGGGCGAACCTTCCTCTGCCTCCTTCCTAGTTCAGATTCCCCAAAGAAATATAGGAACTACATCTCTATGTATGCAATGGGGCAAGACTAGGACTGGATCAACATGCCACATGAATGACCTGGAAACTGAGGGCAATGTTTCTCAGGCCTGGAATACCCTCTGGCCAGTTTGGTTTTCAGGATAACTACAATGAATATGTGTGAGATGGATTTGCATATAGTGAAGACTATTCATGCAAGTCTATCTCTTGCATATTCACTGTGGATATCTGAAAACAAAAGAAGCTAGGGTGTATTAGAGGTCTGGTTTGAGAAACAGTGGTGGACAGAAGCATTTTTGGGGAGAGGAGAAAGTAGGGCAGGACATCCCAAAGTTCTCTTGGGGCTCTCACAACCAAGATATCCAAAATGAATACACGTGATGTTATTTGCATACAATTGGAGACTCAGTATATGCAAATGTAGTTCTAGTGTATTTATTGTGGATATCCTGAAAACCCACCAATTGCAGGAGAGAGGTTAAAGGGCAAGTCTATTTGGCACCTGGAGTGGATGTCCTTCTCCATCGGGCCCACATGGTCTAGGAGGCACGCACAGTAAACATCTCTTAACGTCTTTGCTAACTTGCCATGCTGCATCCACTCCAGACCCAGCAGCTGTTCCCTCTCGGGCTGAAGTCTTGCAGTGCGGCTGGTATCACGAGACCTTGGCCAGGAGCGGAAGCAGTACGGCAGGCCAGCAAGGAGATTAAGGTACATTTGTCACACTCACCTCTGCTGTCTGGGCCTGGAATTTTGGCATCCCACTCCTATCCGGACCCAGGGTGGACTGCACCTACCACCCAGTCCTTGGTATGCAACTGGATACCCTACATCATGGGACCTGAGCAGTGATTCCAATGGGTGGAATTAGAACATACAAGTTTAAAACCAGGACTGGTCGAAAACTCTCCCTACTGGAAATGGATAATCTTGTAGCTCTGCGGTGTGGTCCCCAGGACACGATTGAGAAGTTTTGAAGTAGGGCCCCCAGAGAGCTCTAGATCATAAACAGGGCTTCATAGGATAATAGAAAAAGACAGCAGCTGAAGACCATGCGGTCTGTCTAATCTGCCCATGCATACACACTAACTATTAAGCTTTACAATCCTTTCCTCTCCCTTAGAGCTCCTCTGTGCCTATCCCATGCTTTCTTGAATTCAGACAAAAGAAAGCATGGAACAAGCTAATGGCATAGCCAGGACTGATTTTTTTGGGTAGGACCCAAGGTCAGCATGGGTGAACACTAGGCAGAGCAGAAGATGCCGTCACTTCCAGTTCTCCTTTCACTGGGCCTTGACCCACTTGTAGCTTTGCCTCCTGCAACAAGCACAGGGGGGGGAAAGGACCGTAGAGCTTAGTGGTGGGGCTGTTTCAAGAAGCTGTATGGTTTTTTTTCTGCTTATTTTCCTGCTAATTACATGTTCTTTAAGAGTATACAAAAGTTGGTCTTTATTGGGGTGTTTGTGACACAGATCCTATGGCTGGGAATCTTTTCCCATATTATCTAAAGCATCTTTTTCTGCAGCTGAGACGTCGTCAGTGCAGCGGAGCAGAGAATTCAAGTCGGACCAGGGAAGAGATGCGGAAGTGCTGGTTTACTTGTGGTCATCCAATAAAACTCCTATTTTATATTTTTATATGTATATTTATATTTTGGTGAGAAATCTGAATACCCATTACCTCCACTGTATGCAAATCTTTTGCATGCATATTGATCAGGAATATCCTGCAAACCTGGTCTGTTGATGGCTTCAAGGAATGGGCGTGAAGACCAAGGCTTTATTCCTAAAGAAATGACTGAGCCAGTCTGGGTTTTAAACTCCTCTCCAATGGTTCTTAAGTCAGTGCTTGAGCCACACTCAGCCAGCCTGATGTTCAGGATATCTATAAGGAATCTGCATGAATAGATTTCCATACAATGGAAGCCATGCTTACAGATCTCTCTCATGCACATTCATTATGGATATCTGGAAAGCCAGGCTGACTGGTTATGTCCCAAAGACAGGGTTGAGGTTCTGTGAATTAAGGTAGCAGGCGGCTTCCTCTGGTCAGGATAGGCAGATCTAGGTTTGGTTTTATCCTCACTGCTTGTTTGCAAAGCTGCCAGGTTACTCAGTTTTTGCCAGTTCTGGTTTTGAACTTAAATCCCAAAGCCGAGGTGTACCAAGTGTTGTGTGAGCAGTGCAGCTACCTATGGCACAGGTATGGAGGGGCACAAAAATTAAATTACACAAAAATTCTAAACATAAACCTGACAAAGCCAGCAGTGCTTTACATGATTGTATTGGCCAATGAACTTATGTGAAGTTGGAAATACCGATAAAGTCTGATATGTCATAATGCAGGGCACCAGATTTGCAAATCACACAGGCGCAGTTGTAGCTCAGTAAGACACTGTCCTAAAGTAGTGTGCAGCATCGTCACATTACCCAGTTTCAGGAGTGAGATTATTTGTTGGTTCTGGTTTTACATTTGCGTTACAATGCAGTGTGGTATTTGTAGTCCCAGATTTTACCAATCGGAATCAGTGCTGTAGGTCCCCTAATGCATCAGAATGAGATTACCAGAAATCCAGGACTGGTTTAACATCTCATGCCTGGAACTGGATAACTTGACTTTTCTGGAAACAACCTACAAATCCTAGCATTCTGCCGAGCACCAGATCTGCCCTGATGATTTTGTTCTGACCAAAGCCTAAGTACTGTCATTTTCCTCTATGGAAAGTTCTCAGAAAAAGATATTAACATTTACTGTACAACCCATATCCATCCTGTCAGGTGGATCCCTTCAAGTTTCAGGGTGCAGCTGGATGGAAAACGCAAATCTCCCGACTAGCTCACCATATCAAGCCAAGGTGTTTAGCTTGTGGTTGTTCCACAGAGAAACTCCCAGAGCATTTGAAGCAGGAGTTATCTTTGACTGCCTGCTGCCATTTCTTCAGGCCTGGAGTCGGATGCTTCTTTAAGCCCTTCGTTGAGACTCCTCCCCAAAATAGGTCTGATTTTCAATACTGGGTCATCAACAATGCACATTTACGAGATACATTTATATGCGCTGGACCATGAAGCAGCTTCATATGTGTATATATATATATACGTGGTGCGAGTTGCCAGGATACCTAGTTCCATGAGTGGGGTTTTTAAGCCTGTCCTGGATTTCAGACAATCTCATCCTAATGCATTATGGGACCTGCGGCATTGATTCCAATCAGTAGCATCAGGGACTACAACTACCATAGGACACTGTAATGCAAATTTAAAACCAGAACTGGCAATCTCACTCCCGGAACTGAGTAACTTGGCCGTTCTGGTGTTGATGACCCTGCACAGGAGTCTTGAAAACTGGTTTTGAGAACCCTTATGCCAGAGTTGCCAAGTTACCCAGTTCCAGGAGTGAGATTGCCAGTTCTGGTTTTAAATTTGCATTACAATGTACTATGGTATTTGTAGTCCCTGATGTTATCAGTGGCATGAGTGATGCATCAGGATGAGATTGTCAGAAATCTAGGACTAGCTTAAAAATCTCACTCCTGGAACAGAGTAACTTTGCAACTCTGCTATGCTCTGTGATTATGGTAGTTCCTCAGTCCTGTCCTGGAATCACACCTAGAGTGGCGTTCCCATCCCCTTCTGCCCCTGGACTGGGCACCCTCCCCTCCCCCCCCCCCCCCCCCCCGGTTCATACTTTCAAGGCAGTATAGCAAGCTTACCTTAAAGCCAGGTGGCTAGCCATGCTGCCTCCAATACAGGCCCATTGACTCTTCTCTCCTGGTGAAGTCTTGCAAATCATAAGATTTTGGCACGGGAGAGAAGAGCTGCCGGGCATAGATTGGAGGCAGCAAGGCAAGCCGCCTGGCTTTAAGGTAAGTTTGTTACACTGCCTCGGAAGTGTGGGCCTGGTGGGGGTGCACCCTCATCCTGGCCCGCACCCGGAGCAGGCCACATCCACTGCCCGCCCTTGGTACATTACTGCACACCTAACCAGTCTAGTTCTCAGGACAGCACAGTTGCCAAGTTACCCAGTTCCAGGAGTGAGACTTTTTGCCAGTTCTGGTTTTAAATTTGTATTGTAATGCAGCATGGTATTTTAGTTCCTGATTTTACCCATTGAATCAGTGCTGCAAGTCCCATAATGCATCAGGATGAGCTTGTCAGAAATCCAGGACTGGCTTAAAATCTCACTCCTGGAATTGGTGGACTTGGCAACTCTGGGATAGCCAAAATGAATATGCATATACTGGGTCTGTATCTTATACACATTCAGGGTGGCTATCCTGAAAAACAGATTAGTTAGGTGTGCCCTCAGGACTGAATTGGGAAGCAGAGAGAGGGTTACCAGATGGTCCCAGATCTAGTATAGGCTGAGCTACACCTGTTTCACCGCCCCCCCCCCCCATCCCCGCACCCAGATTTATCAAGAAACACAGTTCCAGGAGTGAGATATTTTGCCAGATCTCGTTTTAAATTTGAATTTAAATGCATTATGGTAGTTGTAGTCCTTGATTTTACTCATTGAATTCAGTGCTGCAGGTCCCATCATACATCAAGATAAGATTCTCAGAAACTCAGGACTGGCTTAAAATCTCACTCCTGAAACCGGGTAACTTGGCAACTCTGTAAAGAGAAGGAAGAGGTACTGCTTGCAAAGTTGTAGAATATGATTGCCATCTGACCCTGATCAAGCCGAACAGGCTGATCCAGTCCTGGTTTTGCACCATTGCATGCAGGGAGATGTTGTCTTACTTTTCTTCAGGAAATCAGAACTACAACGCCCGTCATGCCAAGGGCAAACCTAGGAATGCATCAGCCTATGATCTGACCTGGCTGAGGTGGCTGTTGAGTAAATCTGGAGCCAGTTGGCATCCCTAAAGACAGCGGATATTTCTCAAGGAGGTCCTGGAGTACCCCCTAGCCAGTCTGGCTTTCAGGATAGCCACGATGAATATGCATGAGATAGATCTGCATGCGTTCATTGTGGATATTCTGAAAAC
The DNA here is from genome assembly GCA_033557465.1 of Ichthyophis bannanicus. Lineage (NCBI taxonomy): Eukaryota > Metazoa > Chordata > Amphibia > Gymnophiona > Ichthyophiidae > Ichthyophis > Ichthyophis bannanicus. The sequence goes on from CM066044.1 coordinate 261,205,550, forward strand.
TAGACCCGCTAAGGGGTACTCCTGAACTGACCTTTGACACACTTACTAATTGGCTCAATTCTTTCAAGACGGGTGAACCAATCCTGATTATAAAACAATCCATGCACAGATTTGCATTTCTGATTTTCCAGATAGGCTGTCAATTAAAATCAGAGCTGGATCATTTTTTCTCAATCAAATGGAGGCAACTAGCAACCCTATCCAAACAACTATCAGAGAAACTGTAAGTCAGATCTGCTTTGGTCATTTGCCATCTGGAAGCACTTTGGGGATTGTAAATATAAAAGGCAGGATTAGGCTTCCAAATCTCTGAATTGCCTCAACGTGGGCTTGGGAGTACTACTGGCAGAACAGGGAGACAACTGGGGTTTCCAGCTGGATTCTGATTTACCTGATAGGATCGATCCAGTCCTGTGTTTACCCTGATGCAGGCAGGGACTTGTAGACCTCTTGTTCTTAGGAATGCAATAGGAAAATCAAAACTAAAAGTCCCTGCGTAGAATGGGGTAAACCTGGGAGTGGATCAACCCAGTTGGGTAAATGAAGCCAGCTGAGTTCCCTAAAGACAGCTGATGGATAGGTAAGACCAGTATCCTTGATAGATGAAGTGGCTTTTGAAAAGTGAGGCTTGCTTCCATGATCTCCCTCTGCTCTTCCTCTTGTTGCCCCCCCCCCCCTTACTCTATCCAGTGAGCAGGAAGTGCCTCACTATATTCCAGGAGCACAGTCTATGGAGTTCCAGGGCTTGCAAGGTGGCATAAATAAGAGTTATATAAAACAGAACTTGTCTCGGAGGCCCAGGACTTGATCAGCTTCAGACTGCGTTTATAAGGGTCTCCACACTCTCGTCCCGGTCAAACATCCCAAATGAACACCTAGTGAGTCAAGTTAAAGAAATGACGATGATGATGGTGGTCCCGGGGAGAGGGCTTGGGGACCCCTTCCCTGTTCTCAGTAAAAGGAACTGAGGTGAGACGATACGTGATTTGCTGGATGACGTGGAACATTGGGGGTCTGATAGATGTTAGTTGGAGATGAATTCCAGTAGGGGGATGGGGTGCCAAAGAAGTTGGGAGAGGTCACTGGGATTTGTGAGGGATGAGAGATCTGGAAGCCCACTTTTTGCTGATGTTGATGCTGGTGGTGGTAGGGGGACATGAACTGGAGGTCCGAGTGGTACTTGTAGACAGCAGAGTCACTGGGGTGGGTCTGCTGCGCTTGTGCAATGCCTTGGAAGTCAAACTTGTAAGCATAACGTTTCCCGTGGACTTTAGTCATGATGTTCTTGTCATAGTAGTAACGAAGAGCGCGGCTCAGCTTGTCATAGTTCATGTTCGGCTTGCTCTTCCGCTCGCCCCAGCGCCGGGCCACCTCATCTGGATCTGTCATCTTAAACTCCCCATTGGTGCCCTCCCAGGTGATGCAGCTGGAGTTGTTGCTGTCGGACAGAAGCTCCAGAAGGAACTGCCACAGCTGAATCTGGCCACTCCCTGGGCGAGAGAGAAAAGGAGACAGAGCGAGATGGTTAAACACTGCTGGATTTGCCATTCCCTGACGCAAGAGGAGGAGAAGATTAGGGCAAAATAGACCATCAAAGCAGATCTGACTATTCCCTGAGCAAAAAGGTCGAGGGCAATTAAAGACACAGCAGCTGCCATGGCTAGATTTGGGCACTTTCCTGGGTGAGAAAGAAAGGGCAAAAAGGATGAGAGATCTTTATAATCTGGGGCAAGAGGTAGAGAAGGAAGGAGAGAGAGAGAGAGAGGATCTTCTACAGCTGGATCTTTCTCAAGAGGCACAAGTGTACTAATACTACAGGGTGACAGACTCATAGTGCACCATACTGCATAGAGAGGGGCATAGTGCAGCAGCTGTTACCGCGAGAGCATCATAGGACAATGCGAGAGGCTGACTCACCAGGGTTGGCTAAACGACTGCTGGTGGGTCCCAGTAACTGGTATGGATCTGGGGGAAGGGAAATAGTATTAGCAACAGAAACACATCTTGAAACACTGTAAGCGTTCGGCAAGACTGATGTGGATTGCCCACAAAATGAATCTTTTGCTAAAATCAAGTTTCAGGAAAGATAAACACTCCTGTCCTTCCCCTCTCTAGCACTGCACGAGAAGAGTGTGGCAGCCCCCAGGGCAACAGTCCTCCCTCCCCCAGCCAGGAGAACAGTCAGATCCAAGGGGACAGCGATGCGCATGGCAGAAAGGGGGCGCTCTTATTTCTATGAACCAGTTACAGATCCATTTCCCCAGTGTGGGGTTCGATGTTCCTCTGACACAGTGTCAGGGACGCTCCTTCCTCCTGAGCCAGTACTGGTTCCGTCCCCAGCATGGCATTAGGACCACGGTTCCCTCGGAGTCCGATGCCCACTCTTCTCTCTGAATCACACTTCAGCCACTTGGCAACATAAATGAATAGTAGTACTGCAGGGCAGTGGCTCCCAAACCTGTCCTGGGGCTCCCCAGCCAATCGGGTGTTCAGGATATCCACCATGATTATGAATGAGACAGATTTGCATGCCAAAGAGGCAGCGTATGCAAATCTCTCTCATGAATATTCATTGTGGTTATCCCAAATACCCGACTGGCACGGGGGGGGGGGGGCAAGACTGTTTTGGGAACCACTGGTAGAGCATGCCCCTTCTGAAGTTGTAATTAAACATGGTTTTTATTGCAGCTGTAACAAACACACAATTTGATCGTCTACAATTTTTTTTTAAGGAAATAGAGAGACCATCAGAAAATAGGGCAGACACACAATCAATAACTTTACCCTCATCCAACTGTGTTACCTCACTACCATTGCCCTGCTGCCTAGTACTACTGCTACCGATCTAGAATGTACAAACCTTTGATAATACTCATCTCACTCCTTATCCTTGGGCTCCCCAACTTCTCAATTGCTTTCAACCAAGACACTAACCCCATTCCAATCCTACACCATGGAAGGAGACGGCCAGAACTCCCACACCACGCCACACCAAAGACCAACCACTCACCCCACTCCCACCTACTTAACATCCCCCTCCAACTCTTCAAAAAGACACAAGCCAAGAAACAACGTCAGCAACGCATACTGAAATGTGCATTGATAAACGCCAGATCAGTACGCTCAAAATGGCCTGCAGCCATGGACCTAATACCTCTACACAATCTCGACATCCTGATGATCACTGAGACATGGCTGTCCGATTGCGACAATGTCCTCTTGAATCAAATGCTACCCCCAGGATTTTCCCTATATACATGCCACAGGTCCACCCAGAAAGGTGGCGGAACACTCATCCTTGCCAAAACAGACCTTCAATTCAAGTTGCGTACCACCTCCAGCTCAACTCACCTTGACATTCTCACCATATCAAATAAACTTTGTGCCATCAACCTCATTTACCGGGCACCCACTCCATCACCAGATGACCTATCTACAATAATTGAACTAGCATGTACCACTTCCACCCCGCACTCTCCAAATTGGTTAATCGGCGACTTTAACCTCCCATCCCTTCAAAGTAGCCACTCCACAGCATTCCTTGAGGCCCTACAGGATCTAGGATACAATCAATGTGTCGACTCTGCCACCCACACTAAGGGGGGCAAGCTGGATCTCATATTCGCACCTCTTTCTGACGCCTCGTCATCCCAGGACCTTGCACTATCCGTAACACCAGTCCCGTGGTCTGACCACCATCTCCTTAACTTCCACATACCCATAAGCATGCCCAGCAACAGTCATATAACTACAAATACTCCCAAGAATCTAGCAACCCGCTTCCGCCCTCTCAACAAGAGCAAAGTCCTAGAGAACCTCCAACCTCTTATGACCAACACATCCCTCAGCCTAGATGACCTCATATCTAAATGGGATGAAAACCTCCGAGATGCATCCTGTCCATCTCACACCACGAAGACAACAATACGACGAGAACATGCACCCTGGTTCTCCATGGACCTACGAACATCTCTACACCACCTACGCCAACTTGAGAGACAATGGCGCCGAACCCAATCCGCTGAAGCACACACCGCCTATAACTCATACTTGCTAACTCACCGTGCAAAGATAACGCAAAAAAGGAAACTCTATCACACTGATATACTAAAACGCTCCATCAACAAACCACATGCCTTGTTCAATATAGTAAAGTCCATAACAGGAGAGCCTGTCTCAGCCCACCCTCCAATGCCTCAACCTCAGGACTATGCAGATTATTTACAATCGAAGATGATCAAGACCAACACAAACATAGGCACCAATAACCCCTCCACACCTTCTAAAACATCTCAAACAACTCCTCTATGCAACTTCACCGCAGTATCCACTAAAGAGGTTGAAAACATTGTTGCCTCTGTTAACCCCAGCACTGCACCTAATGACCCCTGTCCAGCCAGCTGGATCAAAGAGCTTCGCCATGACATAAGCAACATCCTGGCTAACATACTGAACCAGTCCTTTATCACTGGATCATTCCCGCAGAGCCTCAAAAGCACCTCTATCAAGCCCCTACTAAAAAACAACAAACTAGACCCTTCGAAAGTAGAATCCTTTAGACCAATATCGAGCATCCCACAGCTTGCTAAGATCATCGAAAAAGCCGCTCAACAACAAATCCAGCAACATATCGACACCCAAGCACCGTTGGATCCTGTCCAACACGGATTCAGGGAAGCACACGGAGTAGACACTGTCCTCACAACCCTGTTCAACGATCTGATCACAGGAATCAACAACATACAACAAGGCTTTGTCCTTATCTTCCTGGACATATCTGCCGCCTTCGACTCGGTGAGCCATGACATACTTATACAACGCCTAAAAGAAAAGGGGATCCAAAGCACAGTGCTAAAATGGTGTGAATCCTACTTATCTAATAGGTGGCAACAAGTCAAGGTTGGCCAAGCATCTTCCAAACCATTTCTGCAAACTCAGGGAGTTCCCCAAGGATCGTCCTTATCATCCCTGATGTTCAACATTTATATGCAGCCGATATGTGACTTGATTCGATCCTTCAACGTAAAGTGCCTGGCATACGCTGATGACATCCTCCTTTACATGCCGTTCTTGATAGACCAACCAGTGCTCTCCCCAATCATCAACTGCTTCGAAGCAGTAGCCAATTGGCTATTATCACAAAACTTACGGATCAATCACAGTAAAACAGATGTCCTATTTGTCACAAAGAACCTCAAATTCATACCTCCTTCATCACTACGTGTCAACAATGTAGAGTTGAAGTCCAAATCCACAATCCGTTACCTCGGCATCACCCTGGACCAGCACCTGAGCATGACAACGCATATCAAAAACATCACAAAGGCAATATACCATAAAATCAGAACTCTACGCCACCTTCGACACCTACTGGACTTCACAGACTATCGGACAACCTTCCAGGCACTAGTCCTTCCACATGTCGATTTTGCAAACATCATCCTGCACGGCCTCCCACAATCAACTTTAAACCCCCTCCGCTTAGCCTTGAATGCAGCCGCAAGAGTCCTCTCCGGATCGTCAAGATCCGACCACATAACACCCATCATGAAAGAATTGCATTGGCTACCTCTACATGCCAGGCTCCAATACAAATCATTGGTCCTCACTTTCAAAGCCCTAAATAACTACCCCCCTACACCAATCAGCAAACTAATTCATGGCACCCCAGAAAACAGAAACAGAAGATCTACTGCACGGAACACATTAGCAGTCCCTAAGTTAATGACTAAGTGCACAAAAGCTACCTCCAACAGAGCCTTCTCATTATTTGCCCCGTCAAACTGGAATGCACTCCCCCACGAAATCCGTGGAATAAAAAGCCTCATCCTATTTAGAAAAGCCATAAAGCTCCACCTGTTCACAAAATGCTACTCAGAAACCTCCAGCGATAGAAGCACAACTAACAACCTGCAAACTTCCCCCACACACCAGTCGCCCCTGCACGTCAACACCACAAATAACAGGTAGTCCCCCAAACCCTACCAACCTTCACAAAACTAATGCAACACCCAGTTACATTAGAGCATTGTACATAGTTTGAGTTAATATGTATTTAGTTCCCCGTTTTCTCCCCCATGTTCAATTCCCTGTTATTTGTAAACTCAATGTTATTTGTATACATTGCAGTATTCTTGTTCGATGTACACCGCGCTGATTTTAATAGCGCGGTATAGAAGAAAATGTTAAATAAATAAAATAAAAATTAATTAATTAATCAGCCTCATAGAGATCGGTCATTAGTCAACTTCAGGCCATATTTTTGGTTTGGGTTTATGAAGTGCACAGAAGCCATTCCAACTAAGTGCAAAAGAAAGATAAATATTGCTTCACTTAGCTAAAAATGAAGAAGATCCAGTCCCGACATGAATTCATGTTTCAGTGGAAACTGTCAAACTTAGCATTCAACTTCTTCACCCACCCGCTGCAACGAGCAAGAGACGGCGTCAGGATTAAGTCTCTAAGCGCCGACTGCAACAGAGCTGCCCGGGCAAATTCACTACCGAGTCCATGAGAGGAAAATGCATTCAAGCGAAAAATTGAGTAGTCTGGAGAATCACCCCACACCGATCAGCAATGATCTGATTAATAATGTGCCATGAAAACTCTTCAATGGCATGCTTTTGCTGTAAAACGTCTGCTACCATTGGGCTGTTATTATCCGTATAGAATAAAATAATGTTCATTCATACAGGTTTGGATCGGTCTCTTTGTGCGTCCCACATACATTTTAGGGCATCTTGAAGCAGGTTGTAAAAGCCGATTGTGATGAGCAGACCGGGCACGTTAAAACACCTATAAGGGATAGCCGCGCTGCAACAAACGATGTTTCGTCAAAGTATCATTCAATGAAGAACAGATCCGACCATGGAGTAGAAAGTGTCCATCTGGTAAGTTTTCCTGAGGCTGATAGGGGTGATGACTTGGGAAGCATAATAGAATATCCCAGTCCACTGATTTTCGATACCAAGATGTTTTCAATCCTATAGCACGAGATCGGCCTGGAGTCCACCGGGTCCCATGAATCCAGCTATTGCTCTATTGTGAGACTTTGTGGTGAAGGATTTGTCTGAAGCTGAATTGCTATAGCAGCTGCCGCATTAAATCTAGTCTGTCAAAGGAATAACAGGCTGCTTTGAAGGAATTGTGAAATGATCAATCTCTTATTGGGATTGAAAACATCTTGGTATCGAAAATCAGTGGACTGCAACCTGCTTGGAGAGAGGCGGATGGCAGGATGGTCTGCGCCTCGGATACGGAGACACCGGCGAGCTTTATGGCTCCGCTCAGCGTCTGCTGCAAGACCATCAAGAATTACCCCTGTGAACGGCGATCATCCAGCCTGTGGAAAGTGCTAGAGGTCTGCGAACGCTTTCTCGGGCCCTACTGGGGTTCGTCCTATTGCTCACAGGATGTACGTATACGGCTAAGCACTGCAGCACCTGCAGCTTGTGCATTTCATTATATGTCCTCGCCCTAAAATTTATGTGAGATGCGGGAAGAGACCGATCCAAACCTGTTTGAATGAACATTATAGCAGAATCTCTACATGGATAAAGCGTAGTTACTCACCTGTAACAGGTGATCTCCGGGAACAGCAGGAATTTAGTCTTCACATATGGGTATTGTCGGTACCAACGGAGCCTGCGCGGGAATGCTCCCCAGTGTCCAATAGGAACGCTTTTCGGAGCATCCTTTAGTACATGCGCGCTGCCTTCCCGCCTTTCCAACTGTCCCTCTTCAGTTAAGTTTGTAGTTGAGTGAAAGGATAGAGGGAGAGAGGAAAGAGACAAAGCGATAGAGAGACAACTCCTAGGGGAGGTGGGTGGGTTGTGAAGACTAAATTCCTGCCGTTCCCGGAGATCATCTGTTACAGGTGAGTAACTACGCTATCTCCAGGAACAAGCAGGAATGTAGTCTTCGCATATGGACTGAAGATGCCAGGGAGATGGCCCCAGGAAGGTGCCACCCTAGAAAGGTAGGCATCCTTCCTCCCATGGATCTCTGGCATTCCACCAGGGTTGGTGGGTAGGAGTTGAATTAGGTCTGAAAGAGATTTTGAAGAACAGCTTGGCCAAAATAGGCATCCCAATGGGAGGCTTTATCCAGGCAGTAGTGGGCTGTGAAGGTGTGTACCGAAGCCCAGGTGGCTGCTCGACAAATGTCATTGATAGACACGGACTGGAGATTAGCCATGGAAGCTGCCATGGCTCTCACGTTATGAGCTGTGACATGACCTTGAAGAGGAAGACCCTTACTCTCATAAGCAAAGGATATGCATTGGGCAATCCATTTAGATAAAGTTCTTTTGGAGCTTGGAAGTCCCAAATGACTAGAGTCAAAAGCTATAAAAGGTTGTGAGGACTTTCTATGTTGCTGTGTTCTCTGTAGGTAAAAGGCTAAGGCTCTTTTACAATCCAAAGTATGAAAGTTTCTTTCTGCATTAGAGGCGTGAGGCCTCAGAAAAAATACAGGAAGGTAAATTGATTGATTCAAATGAAAAGGCGAAACCACCTTTGGCATAAAGTGTGGATGAGTTCTAAGAACAACCTTATCATGATGACACCTAGTATAAGGAGGATCAGCTACTAAAGCTTGCAGTTCACTAATGTGACGTGCAGAGGTGATTGCAATTAGGAAGATGACCTTCCAGGTCAAAAACGTAAGGGTTGTAGTGGCTAAAGGCTCAAAAGGCGGCTTCATGAGCTGCCTGAGAACTAGATTTAGATCCCATGCCAACGGTGGTGGCTTAATGGGAGGTTTGGTCAACAGAAGACCTCTCATAAATCTGGATATGAGTGGATGAGAGGAAATTGGTTGTCCATTCAGAGGCTTATAAGAAGCTGCATTTGCACTAAGATGGACTCTTACCGAATTGGTCTTTAGACCAGAATTCGATAAGTGAAGGAGATACTCTAGTATCGATTCTAAAGGTATGACAAGGGGGTTTAATCCCTTCTTGGAGCACCATATAGTAAAACGTTTCCACTTGAAGGCATAAGATCTTCTTGTGGAAAGTTTTCTAGAAGCCTGAAGGATATCCTTTACCTGTTGGGACAGGTTGAAATCCTGGAGGTCTAAGCCTTCAGCAACCAGGCCGTGAGATGCAGGGACTGGGGACCGGGGTGCCATAGCGTCCCGTCCTCTTGGGAAAGGAGATCTGGAGCATGCCCTAACTCCAGAGGTGCAGCTTGAGAGAGATGTAGAAGCAGGGGATACCACGCTTGGCATGGCCATCGTGGCGCTATAAGAATCATGCGACCCCTGTCTCTCTGAAGCTTGAAGAGTGTTTTGGGGATGAGGGAAATGGGTGGGAAGGCATAAAGGAAGTCCTGACCCCAGTGAAGGAGGAAGGCATCCCTTGCCTGACAATTGTGAGCCGGAATCCTGGAACAGAACCGGGGAAGTTTGGCATTCAGTGGACTTGCAAAGAGGTCTATGTCTGGAGTGCCCCAGAGATGAAAACTCTTTGCCACCTGGTCTAGGTGGAGAGACTACTCGTGAGGCAGCAGTACTTGACTGAGTTTGTCTGCCCAAAGGTCTTGAATACCTGGCAGATATACCACTAGAAGGTGAATTTGATACTCTCTGGCAAGGGCCCACAGTCGTAAAGCTTTGTTGCATAACGACAGAGAGCCTGTCCCACCCTGCTTGTTCACATAGAACATGGCTACTTGATTGTCCGTCTGGACTAGGACTGTCTTGTAGCTGAGCTGGGCGTGGAATACTCGAAGAGCTAAATAGATTGCGCTTAATTCCAGGAGGTTTATGTGTAGACCAGCCTCCTGTGGAGTCCAGGTGCCCTGGGTACAGAGATGATTCAGGTGTGGTCCCCAACCCACCTGTGATGCATCTGTTGTTAGGGTGGCCTGAAAAAGGGGTTGATGGAAAGGAGACCCCACTGTCAGATTTTCTAGTGATTGCCACCATTGCAGGGACAAAATTAGTCATTGAGAGTTTACTATTTTGTCTGATAAATGTCCTGTGGCCTGTGTCCACTGTGTGGATAGGGTACACTGAGCTTCTCGCATGTGGAGGCGAGCATATGGGACTACATGAACTGTGGATGCCATATGTCCCAGCAACTGTAGTAGCTCCCGAGCAGTTAGGGAAGATTTCCCTGCTGCTTGAGAAGCTAGTTGCATTATGCGAAGACACCGGGCCTGTGGAAGGAAAGCCTTTGCCTGTCTGGTATCTAGACAGGCCCCTATGAATTCCAGGCATTGGGAAGGAACAAGTTGGGATTTTGGGAAGTTTATTACCAACCCCAAGTATTGGAGGATTCGCATTGTGCGAGACACTGCAGTGCTGGCCTCTGCAACTGTAGGGGCTCAAATGAGCCAGTCGTCTAAGTAAGGGAAGACGAAAATCCCCAGGGTTCGCAGAAATGCAGCTACTACTGCCATGCATTTCATGAATACTCTTGGTGCCGAAGCCAGACCAAAGGGAAGAACCCTGTACTGGAAATGTTTTCCCTTGAAAAGGAATCATAAGAATTTCCTGTGATCTGGATGGATCAGAATGTAAGTGTATGCATCCTTTAAGTCTAGAGAGCAAAGCCACTCCTGGCTTTGAAGGTATGGCAGAAGAGTTCCTAGAGAAATCATTTTGAACTTCTCTCGGAACAGGTATTTGTTCAATTCTCTGAGGTCTAGAATGGGTCTGTGTCCTCCTGTTTTCTTTGGAATAAGAAAATAGGGGGAGTAGAACCCTGCACCCCATTGAAGAATGGGTACCTCTTCTATTACCCCTTGGGCAAGAAGTGTTGAGACCTCGTGATCTAGCAGATTGTCTGCGGAGGTTTGAGAATTGAATTGCCTTAGCATTGTAGGAGGGGGCATGCTGTGAAAATGGAGCTTGTACCCCTCTCCTACAATGGACAGAGTCCAATCTTCTGCTGTTATCTGATGCCATCTGTTCGCAAAGTGGCATAACCTGCCTGGGATATTGGGGGGTTGGGGACCCCTCAGAGGCAGGAAGGCTAAGCTCTCTAGGAAGGAGTCAAAGCCCTTGAGGGGGATGAACCTGCAGAGCTGGTTGGGCTCTCGGGCCTTTTGGCTTCTTTTGCTGTCTAGTTTGTCCCTGTTGGGCAACCTGACCCTGAGTTTGACTCTGCTGGGTATAGGAAGGATAAAATGTCCTCTTTTTGCTGAAAGAGGGGTTTTTATAAGGCTTCTTTTTGGCTGGAGTGGCTGTAGATTTTGACAATCTATCTAGAGTGGTATTGTCAGCATCTAACTTGTTAGCCTTTTCCTGCCAGTTCTTGCCAAAGAGATTCTCTCCCATGCAAGGGATGTTGCCTAACTTGTCCTGTACCCAAGTCTCCAAGTCTGGTGCCTGAAGCCAGGCAATCCGTCGTGCCCCAATGGCAATAGCAGAGGTTCTGCTGATGCATTCAAAGCAGTCAAAGGCTGCACGATTTACAAACTTGGAGACATCTTGAGCATGCTTAACTAGAGCAAGAAAGTCTTGTCTCTTGTCATCTGGGAGAAGTGGGCTCATAAGCTCCAAGTCTCCTGTAACTTCTTTGAGGAACATTCCCATATATAGTATATATGAACTGATCCTAGCTGAAAGCATGGAAGCCTGAAAAGTTCGGCGCCCAAAAGCATCTAGAGTCCTGCATTCACGACCTGGGGGATTGGATGCATGCCTCTTTGCACTTTTCATCCTACGCATGGCTGACTCCACCACCATTGAATGGTGTGGCAGCTGAGTCTTTTGAAATCCAGGACATGGTGGGACTCGATAAATAGTATCAAGCCTCCTAGAATGAGGAGATGTAGTCAGAGGTGTCTCCCACATTCTGAGCATCAAGTTATGCAGAATTTCTAATTCCTTTGCTCTGGGTTCTTGTTCAGGAGCTACCGTGATTGAAAGGCCCTTGACCACATCACAAATAAAATCCTGAAAAGACATGTCCTCTGGAGGTGACATTCTGCGTTGGGGAGAAGAGGAATCTTCCGGGAGAAACCCTCTGGTACCAGCAGAATTGTCAGAGTCTTCGGAATCAGAGGATTCAAAATATTCCTGACCACGATGCTCATGCAAAGCACGGTCCCGGTATTGATCGAAGTCGGTACCGAGTTGATCCGGTACCAATCTGTCGATTCCAGCCAAAGATGGCGTGGGAAGAATTCCCACCGGGGTCGGTACCGTCGGTACCGGTATCGTCGGTACTGGTACCGGTGTCTGTACCAGTGTAGGAACCGGCATCGATGTCGGTACCGGTGCCCATTGAACCATAGGTGTCAACGGTACCGCAGCTGTGAAAAGAGCTGCAATGCTGCGTTTGATAGCGAGGAACCTCTGGTCTATCGACGCTGCCGATGCCTGGGTGTCAGTACCAGTGAAAACGGCCAGGACCCCTGAGCAAGGCACCAGTAGATCTTGCAAAGTCGAGGCCTCGAGAACATCCTGGAGCCCCATTGATGCTTTGGAAGCCAAAGCCTCCCTCTGGGGCTGTTTTGCCAGTGTGGTTCCCTCAAGGGCAATGCCAATGACCTCTCGATGCTTAGCAGGAAAGCTACCCTTTGAGGACCGGCATTTTTGTTTAGTTACCTGAGATCCATGTGAGGAAGAGAAGGCTCTTGAAGATGTCGATGCAATGGATCTGGCATCCGAAGAAAAGAGAGTACCGAGCTTTGCAGCCCGGTTCTGTCTTCCTCTCTTAGTCATCCCCATACAGGAGAGACATTCAGATGGAGAATGTTCAGGCCCTAAACATTTAAGACACCAATCATGGGTGTCAGTGACGGAAATGGTACCGCCACACTTAGTAAATTTTTTAAAACCACTAATTGGTTTTTCCATGTTTCAGGAATATGAGGCCTAATGCCCAAAATGGCGCCTAGCACCGAAAAAGAAAAGTTTCTGAAGAGAAACAGTTCAAAGTATAACATTTTTGAGAAAAGAAAAGAAAAGAACTGGCGGTACCGGTAGCCGTCGTGCGGAGGCAAACGTGACCACAAGAAAACAATTTTAAAGACGGAATTTTCTGCGGTGACAGGGTATGGGTCCTGTTGGCTCCGCGGAAAACGAAGAACTGAAGAGGGACAGTTGGAAAGGCGGGAAGGCAGCGTGCATGTGCTGAGGGATGCTCCCAAAAGCGTTCCTATTGGACGCTGGGGAGCGTTCCCGTGCAGGCTCCGTCGGTACCGACGATACCCATTAGGGTTGCCAACTGGCCGGTTTTCAGCCGGCCTGGCCGTTTTTTCCACAGCCAGGCCGGCTGCCGGCGCAGAGGCAAAACCGGCCCTTTAAAAGCCGTTTTTTTTGCTCTGGCCGCAAGATCGGGAGCGGCCAGAGCAAAAAAAACGGCTTTTCTCCGCTTCAGAGGGAGCCGGGGAAGCCCGCGCGAGGCCCCGGCTCCCTCTGAACAGCCACCAGCGTGAAGAGCCTTTACCTTCAGGCTGGCGGCTGTTCCTGTGAAGCCGCGAATGCTGGGAAAGGGCACCTTTCCCAGCATTCGCGGCTTCACAGGAACAGCCGCCAGCGTGAAGGTAAAGGCTCTTCACGCTGGTGGCTGTTCAGAGGGAGCCGGGGCCTCGCGCGGGCTTCCCCGGCTCCCTCTGAAGCGGAGAAAAGCTGCGATGCTGGTCGGGGGGGGGGGCAAGGACTGCATTGGCTGTGATGGGGGGGACCTGGACTGGAAAAGGGCTAAGGGGGGGGGGGACTGGGACTGGATAAGGGCTAAGGGGGGGGGGGGGACTTGGACTGGAAAAGGGCTAAGGGGGGGGACTTGGACTGGAAAAGGGCTAAAGGGGGGGACTTGGACTGGAAAAGGGCTAAGGGGGGGGGGACTTGGACTGGAAAAGGGCTAAGGGGGGGGGGGACTTGGACTGGAAAAGGGCTAAGGGGAGGACTTGGACTGGAAAAGGGCTAAGGGGGGTGGACTTGGACTGGAAAAGGGATAAAGGGGGGGACTTGGACTGGAAAAGGGCTAAGGGGGGGGACTTGGACTGGAAATAGGCTGTGATGGGGGGGGACCTGGACTGTAAAAGGGTTATGGGGGGGGGGCATGGACTGGAAATGGGTTGTGATGGGGGTGGAGGGGACCTGGACTGGAAAAGGGCTATGGGGGGGGGGACAACTTGGACTGGAAATGGGCTATGGTGGAGGAAGGGGGATCTTGGACTGGAAATAGGCTGTGATTAGGGGGACTAGGACTGCAAATGGGCTGTGATGATGCGGGGGGACTCGGACTGCAAATGGGCTGATGGTGCGGGGGGACTCGGACTGCAAATGGGCTGTGATGGTGGGGGGGGGCCTAGGACTGGAAATTGGCTGTGATGGGGGACTTGGACTGGAAATGGGCTGTGATTGGGGGGGGGGAGCTAGGACTGGAAATGGCCTGTGATGTGAGGGCTAGCACTGGAAATGGGCTGATGAAGAGCTGGAATAGGACTGGAAATGGGCTGATGTGGGGCATGGGAGAATGGGACTAGAAGGGAGTGGATGCTGGGTGGGCCTAGAACTATAAGGGAATTGATTTGGAGGGAGGGGAGGACTAGAATGGATGGGGAATGAGAATGGAGAGGGGAAAAAATATTTTGTGTGGAAGAAAAGTCTATGATGGGCCGGTATTGGGAGAGTAAGAGGGGCTTGAGAATGGAAGGGTGAAATTTAAACGGATGATAAAGGAATAAGGAAAGAATTGGGGGAAAGAGCAAAAGGGAAACAATCAGTATGTTAAAGCAGAAATAAAGAGAGAATGGAAAACATCTAAAAGAGAAGAAAGGACAAATGGATAGCTCGCAGAAGACACGAAGAAACCAGAAGAAAGTGACTGGAGCAATTGCAACTGAAAAATAAAACGCCCAAACAGAAGGTAGAAAAATACTTTTTATTTTGAATTTATTAACTGGAATATGTCTGGTCTGGGAAGTGTGTATTGCTAACATCTTTGCGTTTTTGTTTAGTGCAAGAGGACATTACTTTATAGTTTTATTTCTCCAGTGTTGTACATTTCATGTTTGGATTTTGGGGTTCCCAGTTTAATTATTATCTGACCAAGGAAGTTAGCCTACACGTATCCTCGGTAATTTTTGTGGGTGGGGCTGGGGCGGGGCAGGGGTGGGACTATGGGCGGAGAATGGGTGGAGCATGGCGAGCCACAGGTGTCGGGTTTTTCTCGGTGAAAAAGTTGGCAACCCTAATACCCATATGTGAAGACTACATTCCTGCTTGTTCCTGGAGATTAATAGCCCCGATGGTGGCAAACGTTTTACAGCAAAAACATGCCATTGAGGAGTTTTCGTGGCACGTTATTGATCAGATTATTGCTGACCGGCGTGGGGTGATTCTCCCCGACTACTTAATTTTTCACTTGAATGCATTTTCCTCTCATGGACTCGGTAGTGAGATTGCCCGGGCAGCTCTGTTGCAGTTGGCGCTTAGAGACTGTTAATCCTGACGCCGTCTCCTGCTCGTTGCAGCGACTGGGTGAAGAAATTGAATGCTAAGTTTGAAAGTTTCCACTGAAACATGAATTCATGTCGGGACTGGACCTTCTTCATTTTTAGCTAAATGAAGCAATATTTATCTTTCTTTTGCACTTGGAATGGCTTCTGTGCACTTCATAAACACAAACCAAAAATATGGCCTGGAGTTGACTAATGACCCATCTCTATGAGGCTGATTAATGGTGTGTCTCCCATAGGCAAGCCCTATTTTCTGATGGTCTCCCCATTTCCTTAAACATTTGTATTTAATGACACACAATGCAATGCAATGTGTGCCTTTGAGTCAGTCCTGACTCTTGGCAACCCAGAAGCTCCTGGGTTTTCTTGGCAGTGTCACTGGAAGTAGATTGCTAGGCCTTTCTTCTGAGGCAGTGGAGGGTTAAGTGACTTGCCCAAGGCCACAAGGAGTGCTAGTGGGAATTGAACCCTGGTTGCTTGGTTACCAAGCCAGTGTTCTAACCACTAGGCTACTCCTCCACTCCTATTTAATGACACACACTAGAAGTGTTTTCAAGCAGATAACAGGAGGGTAATTGAGAGGTTTGTATTGATATAGACCAGTTCTAAGAGATCACTTTGTTGGTGTACCTTCTGAAGTTTGGGCACTTTGCTTTTGGGCAGCGGGTCTCAATTCAGTCCCTGGGTCACACATGTCCAGTCAGGTTTCAGGATAACCACAAGGAATCTGCATGAGAGAATTCTGCATACAATGGAGGCAGCGCATGCAAATCGCTCTCATGCATATTCATTGGGGCTATCCTGAAAATTTGACTGGCTAGGTGTGTCCTGACAATTGGGTTGAGAACTACTGTAACCACTGCTCTAGGGGGAGGACATGAGGTCATATTTAGATAGAGGCTGCTGGGATTTGTAGTCTTGATAATTTTCAGCAGGTTACTTAAGCTCAGAATGACTCAAAGACAATAGCAGATGGATTTTAAAACTCCTAACTGCCGGGACCGGCTGGAAAGGAGCAGGACTGGAGAGTATTATGGAAGCAGAGTCTTTAACATAGGCAGGGGGAACGTCCATGCCCTGCCCACCTCTTTTGGGACTGCACTCTCCCCGAATGTGATGTCACATCATCATGTCAAATAGTGTTATACGCAGCTGTGGCAGAAAGTTTTCCCGCCTCGGTGTCCTTGTTTGTCGAGAGTGTGGCCCCAGCCACGAGGGGGAGGGGCACAAATGGGTCTGCCACCATGTTAAATCACAGGCCCATCGCAACACGTTCTGGCCCTTCCACGAATGTGGCTGTGATTGAGGGTTTTGTTTCCTTAAATGGAGCTAGCAAACTGAAAAGAAACTTATGCAACTGGGCAGATTAGAAAAATAAGGCCAGGGTTTTTTTTTGGATGTTCTAATCCTGACCAGGCTCACCAAGTAGCAAAATCCAACCTCGGCTCTTTGGCTTCAGTTCTCTAAATTCAAGTAAGGAATGAAATCACACAGGAATTCGGCCCTGCAATCCTGAGCAGTTCTCCCATGATTATTACTCCAGCTAGGCCATAGTACTTATTCTAGTAGGTAAAAAACTGCTACATGGTACCAATTTACCTTCATCTGTAAAGTAGATGTGATAAGACAAACACTACAGGCTCGATATTCAGTTGGGCAGGCAATGCGCTGCTATTGCTCATAGCCCTGCCCACCAAACCTTAACCTTGAATATTCAATGCCAGGATCATAGGCGGCCCCAGCATTGAATATCCAGGGATCGCTGCTCATGCCGGAAGCTACAGAAGCTAACCGGGCAGCAGTGATATTGCATGCTGCCTGGTAGCAACCTGCACCTAAAAGATAGGCAAGGAAAACCCTCGCCTATCTTTTAGGTGCAGGTTGCTAAGCAGGGCAGCATGCAATATCGCTGCTGCCCTGTTAGCGATAGTCTCCGCTTCTGCTCTGCCCTGCAGTGCTCCCAACACTCCCCGATGCTAAACAAATAGCATCGGAGCATGTAGCAGGGTTAGAAGGAGATATTCAACAATAAGTCTTGGGTTATGTAAGTGCTGCTGAATATCCCAATTAAAGGCATTTACACAGTTTCCTAGGCTGTAAACCGTGCAGATGCCTTTCAAATATCGGGCCCTACATGTTTTAGGTCAAACTAGGCACATTCTGTCTTGTTTTTTCACAAACATCTACAAAATATGACCTTGGAAATCCCCTGGCCTAGTAGAATGTGTTATACAAGCCAACTCCAGTCCTGAAGGCGCCTGTCCTAGACTGTCAGAAAAATTCCAAGCCATTCTCCATATTAACCCTTTCAGAAGGCCCTGGTATCCCACTTTCACTTCAACAAGTTTTTTGCTGAGCCAAGCTTGCTGAACTAGAGTTGCCAACCAGCCGGTTTTTCCATGGCCAGGCCAGCTGCCGGCACAGATGTAAAACCGTCCCTTGAAAAGTCGGTTTTTTGCTCTGGCCGCGAGATTGGGAGCGGCCAGAGCAAAAAAACGGCTTTTCTCTCGACTCCTGCAGCGTGAACGTGAACACGATTGATCCTCCGTGCAGCCGCTGCTTCTGCTTTTCACAGAGCAGCGGCTGCAATAAAGTTAATTTGAAAAGGAAGAAAGTGAAACCTGTGAGAAGCCCGCCCCCTCTGACATCACTTCCTCAGGAGCTGCAGAAGGACGACCGGAGGGCTGGGTTCCTCACAGGTTGTTTTTTCTTTTCAAATTAAGTTTATTGCAGCCACTGCTCTGTGAAAAGCAGAAGCAGCGGCTGCATGGGGGCGAACTTCGAAGCAGCACTAAGGGAGGGGTTGAAGCAGCACTAAGGGGGGGGGTTGAAGCATTGAAGCAGCATTAAGGGGGGGTTGAAGCAGCGCTGGGGGGGTTGAAGCAACACTAAGGGGTGAAGCAGCACGGGGGGGTGAAGCAGCACTAAGGGGGGGTGAAGCAGCACAAGGGAAGCAGCACTAAGGGGTGAAGCAGCACTAAGGAGGGAGGAAGCAGTACTAAGGGGGGAGGAAGCAGCACTAAGGGGGAGGAAGCATCACTAAGGAGTGAAGCAGCACTAAGGGGGGGGGGGGGGTGAAGCAGCAGAAGCGGCTGCAAGGGGAAGGAGGTGGCAGACAAGAACTGACCGGGTGAAGGAGGTGGCTGGAAGAGAGCTGAAAGGGGGGAAGGAAGTGGCTGGAAAGGAGCTGACAGAGGAGGTAAGGAGGGGGCTCAAAGGGAGCTGACACCTGGGAATGGTACTGGTAAGTGATTGGGTAATGGGAGGGGGCACTGGGACTGGAAATAGGCTGATGGAAGGAAGTAAAGAAAAGAAGAGACAAGAAATGGCAGATGGACTATAGACCATAGAAAACGAGCTAAGAGAAGATGGAAAAACGGAAGCCTCAGATTGGAACCAGCATGATCAGAGAATAAAATGGTCAGAAAACAAAGGTAGAAAAAATAATTTTATTTTCAATTTAATGATTGGACTTTGTACTACCTTTATATTTTACACAGTATGGGGAACTGCATCTCTTATTTATCAGATACTGCACTGCATGCAGAGTCTGTCTTCTTGGGATTTCAGTTTAATTTTTGTCTATATATTTCTCTTTTTCTTTTGTGTTCATTTATTGATGAAGACCTGTCTGTATTGTGTGTGTGTGAGTACAACCAATGATGCGTTTTCTGTCAGTATAGAATTTCTGCTTAAGAATTTGTAGAAGTCTTGCTTATTCAGTTTGTACATTGCCCTCTGCAATTTTTTTGGGGACAGGAGGTGGAGAAGGGGTGGGGGCGGGGCAGGGGTGGAGCAGGGGCAGGTGGCGGGTTTTTCTCTTTCAAAAAGTTGGCAACCCTATGCTGAACTGAATAGTGAAGTGGGAAGCTTTGCTGTTTAAGTGAAATAAAGCAGGCAGAGCTGCAAAGTTGCCTATTTTCCAGAGGAAGGCTTTTTAGTCACTCTTGGTTTTGAACTCTCGCCCCAAAGCAGTGTGGTGGTTGTAATCTCTGAGCTGCCCATTGAAATCGGTGCGGCAGGCCTCATAATGCAAGTGAATAGGGTTGCCTTAAATCCAGGACTGGCCTAAAATCTGCCTTTTGGAACTAGTAACTTGACAGCTCGGCATGTAGTCTAGGCTTACATGTTATGTCTCATGTCTGGGAAAAAGCAGCAGATCATCGAGTCCTTACTCTGAAGCAGGGGTTCTCGGGACACACCTAGCCGGTCAGGGTTTTAGGATAAGCACAACAAATATGCATGAGAGAGACTGCACACAATGGAGACCACGCATGCAAATCTCTCTCACACATGCTCCTGTGGTTATCCTGTGTACCTGACTGGCTAGGTGTGTCCCAAGGACGGGGTCGAGAATCCCTGCTCTGAAGATACAAAGAGACTGCTCAGCTACATGCAGTTTCGGTCGGTTTTGGGTTATGTCATTTTTAAATACCCATTTTTCTTTAATTCTGGTCCATCTGCTATTTGGTCGGATGATTCAATAAAACGTTGAGTTTCCGCAGAAGTGAGGAGAAAAGCTATGAACATGTGCGTTCAGAACAGAAAGCATAGCAGGGCACCTATTCACTTAGCCGAGTGACCGACTGGCTTCACTTTATCAGAACAGACTCTCTGATCCAGCCCTGGCTTTTACCTCACTGCATAGATGCATTTGTAGCTCCTGCCTATGGGATGAGGAATTACAAGTTTACCAGTGGTGTGCAGTCAGGGCCACAAGGGATTCAGTGAATCCCCACGCCTGCCCTGACACCCTCTGTTTTTTAATGTCCAACAACAGGCAGCAGTGTTTCCCGTAGCCTTCTCTCACCCCCACCACCGTTGCCACCGCACATCCACAGAGCCGCAGTCATAGCGACAATAAAAATGAAATTACAATAATCACAGGGCCTCTGCGATGCAGGCGCTCCTCGACGTGGAAGATTCTGCTCCCTCTGACGCGTGCTTCACATAAGAGGAGCGGGAGTAGCAAGGCCTTCGAGGACTGCCTGTGTCGCAGGGGGCCCCAGGTTTATTGGTTTTTTTTACGTTTTTTATTGCTGCCGCGATTGCCACTCTGTGGATGTGCTGCGGCAGCCATGGTGAGGGGAAGAGAGGACCGCAGGAAATGCTGCTGCCTGTGGCTGCAAACAGTGTTTCAAGAAAACACAAACGGAGTAGAAGAGAATGCGAGGGCTGAGGTGTGAGGGTAGATAGAGTAAAAAGAGGGAGCTGGAGAACTGGATAGTCAGAAGGAGGATAGAAAGAGAAAAAATAAATCGAGAAAAGTTAAAAGGGAAAGATCACTGTCCTAGATGGAAAGACGTGAAGAAAGCAGGAAGGGAGAGAAGTGGCAGATGGACTGGAGACTCTAGAAAGAGAGTTATGAGAAGACAAAGAAAAAACGGGAACCAGAGACTTCAACCAAGATGATTAGAAAATAAAATGGCCAAAAAACAAAGGTAGAAAAGAGAATTTTATTTTTAATTTAGCAATCGGAATAAGTTAGTTTTTGGAATTTCTGTGTGCTGGCTTTATATTTTATGCAGTACAGGGGGACATGCATCTCTTTCTAGTTCTCTGGTGTTGAATCGCATGCAGAGTCTGGTTTCTTGGGGTTTCAGTTTATTTTTTGTCTATATATTTCTATTTTTAGTTTGTGGTGGTCACTTTTTCTGTACTTGAGGGCCTTTCGATGTTCCTAGTGTATGACGGAGGCAAAGGTTTCTGTTAGCATGGAGTTTCTATATAGGGTTTTGTACTGTAGCAATCAAACTTGTTTGGTTTTCCCTGTGGGTGGGTGTATGCTTGTTCTTGTGCTCACTGCAATATTTACAGTGTTGCCTTTTTCTGGGTAGGCTCCTTGTGTGAATTTTGGAAGCTGGCACCATTACGGAATGGTAGATATGCTTTATAGGACTTGAGTGACTTTTATAGGGTTTTATATTAATTTACATCACAATATCTCTGGTACAGAGAAGATTTATGTTGCTGTTACTGACTTGACATCAGACTCTGATTTTTTTTTCTACATTGAGTTCTAGAGGGAAATATCCTAGTTCTGCTCGGCAACCATTGGAAGGGAGAGGATTTTATGGATACAGAAAAATATATGTTCAAGAAGTAAAAGCGAGAACCATAGTGCAGAGTTTAGGCAAGTGCTAAATCACAGTTTCAGTGGCATTGTCATGGCTTCAGGCCCCGAAGAGGGTCAGCAGTGGTGGCAATGGGAGGCCAGCAGGATGGAGGGCTCAGCTAGGGCACCTCCATTCCTCGCACCGGCCTTGACGGAAAGTCCTAATCCAAATGTCATTGCAATGCCACTGAAGTTTATGTATGCTATGGAGAGGAACCTGCTCTATTTCAGCTGTGGAACTGCAATGGCATGTGTTACAACCCAGTGGGATGGTGAATGATTTCTCTGCTGGTCTTCAGCTAAGTGTTTCTAAAATGTTAGTAAACAAGACAAATTTATTTAGCTAGGCTTATATACCGCTTTTCTCCGGGTCAAAGAGGTGTGCATTCAGGTACTGTATATATATTTCCCTTGTCCCTGAAGGTCTCACAATCTGTTTTTGTACCTGAAGCAATGGAGGGTTAAGTGGCTTGTCCAAGGCCACAAGTAGCACTTGTGAAACTAGAAACCCCAGTCCCTCCGGCCCGAGGTTGTCCTCTAGTGGGATTTGAACCCCTGGATCTCTGGCCTGAGGCACCAACCACTAGGCATTAAATTGGACCACTTGGGTGACTATGGCTACTGATTTGGCACACATTGTGAGCTATTGGTCCTATACAAAAACACTTTTATAAAATAAAAAATGAAAAATAGGATGGGACTTGTTTGGGGCTCAATTGTTGCTGTGTTTTGAGAATAGTGATCACCCCTTTGGTCTTTATGGGCTTGTTTTTCTACCAAAAATGGAGCGATCTCCCTGACTCGGGTCAGTTCCTTCATTTGCTATCTCTGTTTCCAAGGTCACTCACCTTGCATGTTCCTCGCTGGCTCAGTGGTTCGGCTCACTCCTTGAATCTGAGGTGGGGAACCTGTGCACAAGTAAAGACGAGAACGGAACTGGATTACAGGAACTTGTTAACTGGATCCTGGTGACCTAGAGTCAAGAATCACATTTCCATCCCCCCACTGCACAGGACCCGCTCATTCTGCACCGGGCTCTCAGTGTTACCATGTGTCAATGCATGGACTCTGTGTTATCAAGCTAGTGTGTTATCTACTTACATAAGCCAATGCCAGGATTCTGTTACTGTGTGGTGGTTCTCATTGTAACTGTGTATGGGTGCTGACCCCAAGTTTGGGAGCCACTGGTCTAAGGACTCAAGATAGCATGAGAATTCTGTGTTACTGTGCACTACTCTGGTGATTCTCAGTGTATCCCTAATCTAACGACTGTTGCCTCGTGCTAGCCAGCTACTGTGAGGCAAGAGAGTCCTTAGACGAGTGGTTCCCAAACTTGGGGTCAGAACATGCATTCATACAGTTACTGAAACAACAATTTAGCTCTAAGAGAAGGGGCCATGCCCCATCCAATGGGAAGGGGGGAGGTAGGTCATTTACCACAAGAAACGTAATGAAAATCATTCAGACCTTTCTGCAGAGAACTCATAGGTCCATTCCAGTTCGCTCTCCGGACGTCATCATATGGTGACTCTAGGAGGGGGCAGAAGGAAAAAGGTCAGAGGTTCATATGATCCCGGCTGAAGCATGTCCGAGTAAAGTCGGATAAGAATAAAATAACGTCATATTGACACTCTTGATGTTGTCAGATGTTCCTGTAGACATCTGATTAGACAATACAGTGCTCAGAAAAAGTTTGTGAACCCCAAGTATAATTAGAATTGCAACTTGTTACTATGAGTTTCGATTAAACAAAGTTATCATATTTTCTTGTGCACTAGAAATGGTATAAATTAAACAGTTTCATGTTTTGTGAGACACAATAGCATATAAAATAGGAACAAGAAGATTAATTCAGAATCAGTGTGCAAAATAGTAATAGTAAAATAGTGTTTTTTTAACACAATTAGCTGGCTAATTATAATTAGGTGCTTAAAGAACTGGGTAACAAGTAAGTAAACTACCCTGCAGAATAAATTTGCATGACGGAGTTTGGGCACCCTGTCCTATATAAAAGTCTCAAAGATTTAGCATTTGGTCTTCACCATAAAAGTTAGTGGGAACTAATCATACCACAATCAAAAGAAATTAGAGGAACTCTAGAAAAGAGCTGTTGACGCTCAGAAATCTACATGAACAGAGTTACAAGACCATATTTGAAAAATTGGAGCTCCAACCATCCATTATCTGATAGTCTACAAACAGTAAAAATTGAAGAGTACAGTGACTGAACCCAGGGACGCTCATCCTTCTAAGATCATCCAAAAAAGCACACAGGAAACTCATCCATTTAAAGATCTGCGGGCTTCTCTCACTGCGACCGATTTCAGGGTTCATGCCTGTGCCGATCATCAGGAAAACACTATAGAAATAGTGTTCATGGGAGGATAGCTAGGAAGAAATCACTGCTCCTTAAAAAGAACATTGCTGCCTGCCTCAAAATTACATCCGGATGATCCGTAACACTTCTAGAATAATGTTCTCTGGACAAAGAAAGCTTTGGATCTTTCCTATGAATCGGGGAAAGTGGGATAGAAATATTGAACATACAATGAATCAAAAATGGAATTGTTGATCATAGCCTAGTAGCTAGAGCAGTGGGCAGGGTTCAAATCCCACTGACGCTTTTGGGCAACTCTCTTCACTCAACATTGCCTCAAGTACAAACTTAGAGCTGGATTTACTAAAGGTGCTACTGCTGTTATGAGATTGATAACTTGTGTATGTATTATGTGTAAGCATGTGTTTTTTTAAGTAAATGGGTCCCAGTGCATGTATTAATGCATGGTGGTGGTGGTAATGAGGCGGTGCTTTTTGGTAAATCTCGCCCTTATATTGTAAGTGCTCTGAGGACTGGAAAAAACCTATCATAACAAAATTCTAACTCACCTTTGGCTACCGATGAAAAGGCGCAAGCTAAACAGAAAGTAATAATTCTATTTGGGGCAACCAAACTATGCCTTCCAAAGAACTTCATCCTGGCTATCATGTTTGGTGATGGAAGTATGCGGCTGATTTGCTACATCAGGACTTAACTTGCCATCATAGATGGAACCATAAAATCTAATTTATTCCAGAAAATGCTAGAGGAGAATGTCAGATCATCCATCCACAAGCAGAGGTTGAGCTGAAAGTGGGTTATGCGGTAAGATAACAACCCTAAACAGACAAGTAAATCTACTGTACAACAGAATGACTTGTGTTTGAACAGAAAAAGAGAAGATTTGTGTTTTGGAACGGCCAAGTCAACGTCCTGGCCTAAACCCTACTTGAGATGTTGTGCCAAGGAACCCTCAAATGTCATAGAGGTGAAACAGTTCTGTATGGAAGACTGGGCCAAAATTCCTTAAGGACGATGTGAGCGACTGATTAACAGGAAAGGTTTAGTTAAATCTATGGCTGCTCAAGGAAGTGCCACCAGTTACTGAATGAATGGGCCATACTTTGTCACAATGTATCCTTTTTGTTTTGCATTACCTATTCAATGGAGTTCTCGTTCTCTTTTATCAAGGTTTAGATCTAATCATGTTTGGACTGTAAATTGTGCTAATGTACAGACCATCTTAGGGGTTCTCACAAGCTTTTTCTTAGCATTGTGTATTGTATATCCAAGCATGCTCCCAAACTGGCTGATCATGAAGAGTTCTTGCTGGGGGAGGCCATTTTGTGCCAGCAGTTGCTTTGATTGGGTTTGAGTATACTCAATATTCCACTATCTGCATATCTTCCAGGTCCCACGCTGGACAGAGCATGCAAACATTACTCCTCTGTGGTTGCAGCACAGAAGGTTTGCATGCTCTCAAAGCACCAATTGCAAAGGCCTCCCTTCATGATAAGTTAGCTCAGAAAACATTGGTTGTGAAAATTTAATTGTGAGCTAGAATGATCCCATTTAAAAGAAAGCCAGCTGGGGAGGTCAATTTCCTCACAGATTTACACATTCAAATTGGCCATCTGAAAATTACGCTCCCTCAGTGCCGCAGAAAAAGGTGTTGATTTTCTAGCAGCATTGAAAAGAGAAGTCCCTGGGGCATGTTTAGGTTGGAGGAGGAAAAGTATGAGAGTAGATTGCATGTTCCAATCCACACCCATAACTTTCCAGCAAAATTCTACTCCTACATAAAGCAAGTGTAAGTAACTATACGCACTTTGTACCCACAATAAGTTTCAAAGCAGAAGTATACGCATACTATGTCCCAATGCAATCTGGAAATTTCTATCTTTATGTTTTGATTCTGAATCCTGGCAGAATTCTGCAAAATGCAGAATGTCCCACTCAGGCAGAAGACCCGCTGGCAGCGATAAAAACATCAGCCTGTGTGGCCCAGAAGAGGAAGGAAGCAGTAGTTGACTGCAAACAGCATTCTTTCCCCCTCTAGTGAAAGCCAGCTAATTGGACTGGTACCAGTCTACCTGATCATTACTGCTACTGTACCTGGTGCTTCCCCCATCATTCTGAAGTTGCACCTGTGGCCCGACCGTTGGAAGCCGCTGATGTCGTAGCTACTAACAGTTGTTCTCCGCTCCCACGATGGAGCATCTGGTCAGAATTCTGGCCTGCGTCGGAGTATTATTTTTTTTGTGTTGTGCTTTAACAGGCCCAGAGCCAGTCCTCTTTGATGGACTTGGAATTATTTCCCAGACTGTTATAGGATTGTGCTATTTTGCAAAATGTACGGAATTTTATAATATTATGCACAGAGTTTTACATATTTAGGGGATACAACCCAAGAGTAATCACAGATGACTAGCTATGACTTTTATATGCTAATTTCTAGCTTGTGATGCGACCAGCCTGTGGCTAAACACAGCAGTACTCGTACTCATTTTTTATGAGTTAAGTTCCCACCTGACAGCTTCCATTGATGCTACAGCCTTCAACACTATAATGGATAGAGTTGGGTAACCTCCATTCCATATCATCCTGCTAGAGCAGAGCAGAGCAAACAAGTGGCTTCTTATGACATCATTGTACCACTACTAGCCTGTGCCCCTAGGTAATTGCATATTGATGTCATAAGAAGGCACTTGTCTGGACTG
The DNA here is from genome assembly GCA_033557465.1 of Ichthyophis bannanicus. Classification (NCBI taxonomy): domain Eukaryota; kingdom Metazoa; phylum Chordata; class Amphibia; order Gymnophiona; family Ichthyophiidae; genus Ichthyophis; species Ichthyophis bannanicus. The sequence goes on from CM066044.1 coordinate 261,232,124, forward strand.
GTTTAGCAGGACTCAAGGGAAGGACATTATCTGGTAAGTAAAATGTCACCTTTTGTTTCAATATGTTGGGCATCACCCACATTGATTCCCTGACCTTGTATGATATTTCTGTATTCCTTGGATATATTTTCTTACCTGTTTTTACCTGGATCCGTGGTGGTGGTGGTGGCGGTGGTGGAGGCGGCGGCTGGGTAATGGCTGGCGTGGTTGGATAGGTAAAAGTTGGGCTGCCTGTGCAAAGATCAGTGTTAGACTAAGGACACAATCTGGGAGATCTTCCAGCTCATAAGTATGTACAGCAGTAAGTCTAAAGAGCTTTAATATGCACAAGCAGCTATACTCCAGAACAAACTTCCCCATAAGTGGGGTGGCATATTTAAATAGGGGAGGGTCGTTTTAAATTTTCAGATAATGCAAAACAAGAGGGTCCTCCATGGAACTAACAACCAGCAGATTGAGAACAAGGGGTAGAACATATCTCTTTGTGCAACACATGATTAAGCTGCAGAATCTGTTGCCAGAAGACCTAGTCAAGGTGACTAATGTAGCGGATTTACGAGTTTTGGACAAGTTCCTGATGCAAAAAATTATTAGCTAGGTAGACTTGGAAAAGTCATCACTTATCCTTTGATATGAGCTATGAGAAATGTATCTACCTTTTGTGATCTGCTGGTTATTTGTATCCTGGACTGGCCATTGTTGGAGACAAGATGTCGGGCTTGATGGATCTTGGTCCAATTCAGCTTGGCTTATCTGATGTTGTTATGTTTAGAAATGCGTAACAGCAATGCACAAAGGGCGTTCCCTCCTCAAACTAGAACTTAAGCATCATAAATTCAAATACCTACCCTCCGTCCTTCCCAAGAAAGAAATAGATCCTGTGTAAATGTCACTATCAACAGCTATAACTTTCTAAACAAAAACAGGTTGGTACCCTGCCCTTTCTACTAGAAAATGGAAAGCTCATGCATGAACACACTCTCTGTTCCCCAATCACCCCAAACACATATATGTTCTATTTAATTATGTTTTGTTTCTCAGGGAGCATCCTCAATGTGCAAGTGGTTATAAGTCTGTTCAAAAAAATACACACATACAAGTCTAGACACGTACCCTCCTTACTGCTTTCAGGAGGACAATTTGAGAGTTCTGAGAGGTGATTAAAGCATCTTTGGTCCTTGAGGGTACTGGTTTCAAGTAAACTACACTGTGTTCTTCAGTCTTGCTCATAGAGCATATGCTGTATATGCAAATACGTCTCATGAATTGTGGCTATTCTAAAAATCAAGCCTGTTTGCATCTCTGGCTAAGTATTTATTTACAAATTCTTGATATACCGCTCATGATTAGTTACGACTCCAGAGCGACTAACAATCAAATAAGCATCACATTCAATTCAATTAAAACAAAACTTAACCACCACCAACTCACCCACCTAACTACCCCACCACACTATTAAAAGCCTCGTCAGCTGGTACCCAGGAAGAGCCTGGATCACAGTGTTACAGTAAGATGATATGTGCATTGGGAATGGAGCAGGACAAGAGTTTAGGGTAGATTCCATAATGTCGGGGTTTGAAGGTAGGATAGAAGGGCACGTGGGTTGTGTGCAATAGGGGAGCTTGAGATTTGGGAATGGGGGAACTATATTACGTACTTAGATTTATTGAGATGTGACATCAGTCATAGCAAGGTCTCTGTGTTGTAAGAGAAGTGTGTGCAATAGGGGAGGTCCTTTTTTATGTAGGCTGAATTGCAGAATCATATGGTATCTTTGATTTTATACTGCAGAAATGTGCAGGCCCTGATCCAAGCATCGACAACACAGGCAATTTCAACTGGTGTCAAATTCTGATAAACACTGGAGCATTCCCACGCTGCTATGGCCTCTGTTTATCTTATAGCTCTGGCCCCACAGCAGTAGCAGCTCATTGGAAGAGAAAATTCAGCAGGACCTACCTGCTCTCATACTCTGACAGGCCCTGCAGCGCCCAATTTAAAACCCACGTTTTCTGCACAGTTTTTGTCCTCACACTGGACTCCCTCAGTTGACATCCTTATGTTTCCTACCTGCCCCCCCCCCCCTCCTCCTCCTCTCTCACGACCCTCCTGCAGCGCTGCCTTGTCATGTCTCATTTTCCAGTCTATCCTATACATACTGGCGTTCTTTTCATTTCCCTGCTTCAGCTTTCGTTCTCTTCTGTCGTAAGCAGCTTTGCTGTACGCACGTTATAGCAAATCTTAAATAAATAAAATGAGAAGTGGGGCATCTTAAGCCCTGTCAGAGCAAATGGGCCACACTGAATTTCTCTTCCAACTTGCTGCTACTGCGGCAGGACTGGTACCTCAAGACAAACAGTACAGAGATGTGAAGGGGGGAGGGGATCTGGACAGGGGCAGTCGTAGGAAGGGGAGGAGGGAAGGGGACAACCCCATTCCCTAAAATATCAATTTGGCCCTGGCGGTGTACTGTCATTTTTAAATGGCAGGGAAATCACAAAGAACTTGTTTTGTTTTTGTGTTATTTCCCACGTTAAGTTACTGTTTGATGTAAACTGCTTTGAGGTGTCGAAAGGCGGTATATAAAACCAGTTAAATAAATAAAATAAAACAACACCAAAAGCAATATTTCATTTTTTTCAATCTTTTAACGCATCCAAAATTATCTAATCGCACTAAAATGCAGAAGTGAAACAAAAAAACTGGGAAAAAATAGTGAATGAAATGGAAGCTTTACCCATGTACACACTTAGGTTTTAGTACCGGATTGGAATTCATGAACCCTTGAGACAACAAATATCTGAAAGAGAGATCCAGTTGGCCTAGAAAGTGCTGTACCTGAACTCTTTTAATTATTCTTTTGTTGGTCCAGTACAAGGTATCATGTTCTGCAAAGCATCAAATAGGAGAGGGGAAATATTGGGAGGGGGGAAGGAGCTTAGACTATAGTTCATACTCTGCCTGAGGTAACTGAGATGTGACAGTAGGATGTCGGCATTGTAAGGCGATGTTATTCTCATGAAGTCTTCCTTGCTCATTTTGCAAAGGTCCTTCCCATCCATGCTTTGGAATAACATGGTGTCCACATCAGAAAGTCCGTACTCCTTGACTGCCCACTCCACCCATTGCCGAACATGGTCTTGTGTCCACACACCGGGATCTGAAGAAACATAGTTGAAAGTGTTGTATTTGGTCAGTCAGGCCAACATATGCACAGGGAGAACAGACAGATAAGTGAACCTCTGGACTTCAGGTTAACCACTTTGTCTAGCCGTATCTAAACTCCTTCAGATATTTTTGGAATATCCTTTTACTGCTACTACTCTTCATTTGTTTATCAATGCTAGGGCCTATACAGCACTGTGTAGATACACGTAGGAGCCCATCCCACTCCACCACTTTGTCTTAACTCAGTTTTGGAACTGTATCTCCTGAAAACCAGTTAGAGGACTATATAAATCTACCCCCAGCAAGAGGGACCCTTGCTTCGGCCACTGAGAAAGGGCACATCCCTACCATCTGCAAAATAATGGTCCAGCTGAAATAGGGCTGTTGCTGGAGAAGAACGAAGGGACTATACAACTGGATGTCCATGAAGACCTCCCCCCTTCAGCCCTCTGCTGATTTAAGAGTAGTAATAATTCTCTTCTTAAGTGTCAGACTGCAGTGAATTTTCCCCAGGGTTCAAAGGGCACATAAAAATGTTGATGCTTTTCAGGGGACTAGAAGTCACAGCGATCAAGGCGAATGGTGCTTCTTCCCACCTTTTGTTTCGCTCTTCAGTTGGAGGTCACACTCGTTAGAAAGCTGGAGGAGATGCTGACCTAGATCTCACTACCCTCTCTCTCCCTGATTGCATTAGACATGGTTAAAAGATTTTCTTTTCTGGGGATTTCATAGTGACTCAGTCAAGAGAAATTTGGTTAAAATTCTTGCAACATGCTGAGAAAACCACTGACATCAGCACAAAGTGCTTACAAGATCTGTATTGACAGCTCTGTGCTAGCAGTTGCTAAAGAAGTGTATTGAGAAAGCTGTACCCTATTGGCTGTATATCTGTATGTGAATCGGGATTTTACTGTAATAGCTTTGACAGGGTGGGACAATCTCGTTGTATCTTCTCCTTCCGCTCCTTTCCCATATGGTTGCAGGTGCATATGGTGCTTTTATTCATTTGATTTTCTTGTTTCGTAACCATCCCCACCCTCCTCCTCTCAAATGCACAGTGATGTAAGTAACAGTAATAGGGTGGAGATTTGGAAAATACAGCACCAGGTTAAATAGCTGTGGATCATGAAGCCAGTTTTAACCACATTTGGGACTGCCTTGTCATGACCTGACAAAGGTTTGGCCATTGTCGTTGGCTGTATTTTCTGCTATAGATTACTAATGTTAGTTTGGTGCTTTGGCTTCCCATGTTTCTGAATAGTTTTCAGACTTGTGAAGATCATAAGTGCGATTGCTGACCATGGTTAGGTGACTTTGGATTCAATTCCTAAGTTGGGTCTTCTGCTCCCTGGGCCAATCAGGTTTGGGGATACTGTGCACTAATTCTTGGGGGGGAAGGAATCTGTGACATCTACTGGCCAGATTTGGGACCCATGGTGGCAGGTTCCATGAGGAGACTGGTGCCTGGCTCAATGACTGGGCTGAGTGGGGTGGGATAGGGATAAAGGAGAGGGAAAAGCTCTCCGGTAGTTACTGACTAAGACTAAATCCAAGCCCTGATCTCCAGAATAATGGGATTATGCATTACAAAACATAGAAAATGCCGCAGTGCTTATGCTATAAGGTAAGATCAGTTTAAAAAGCATCTTCATCTAATTCTTTCATGCTTGGAAAAAAGGCATAGAGAGGGCAAACATGTACAGAGCAGCAGCTACAACCCTAAACAACGACATAAGGAGCCCAGTTCAGAGAGGGGGCCGTCCAGCCGTGTCCGAGGAAGATGAGCCCATTAAGACCAGATTCTGGACCGTGGGAACTAAATGTTCCCACAGTACACAGAAGTGAGCCAATGTGCCCCTGCCTGCCTGCGGGGATGTCTTCCCCAAAGGCTCAGCCCCCCCTCTGCCCGACTCACGGCTGGGCAGCTGGGGCCCGGATCGGGTGGCGGAAACCCCCTGCAATTGACCCTGGCCCCGGGGGGGGGGGGGATCCCCTGACCCAATTGCCAGATTAGTGCTGCTTATTGCAACTTCGAGGTGGAATAAGCAGCACGTCCCTTTTGACCCGGCAGGACGTACAGGGCTGTGACCGGAACCAGCCCTGTATGTCCTGCCGGTTGGCCCACCCCTGCACCGCCCCGATCCCACTCCCTCCCGCACCCCCACCGACTCTCCCTGTACTACAGCTCAGGACATGAGGGGAGTGTAGGAGGAAGAATAGGATCAAGATCGCTTGCGGGGCTGAATGTCCCACTGGGATGTGCAGTCCCACAACCCACGTCTCTGAATCAGGCCCATAGGAGGGAAACCTGCACAGACTGGCAGGTACAACCTTAAAAAAGGGCATAGAGGAAGGTAACCTGCATAGAGAGGCAGTTACAACCCTAAACAAAGTCATATAGGGGGGTAACTTGCACAGAGCGGAAGTTCCAACCCTAAACAAAGTCATAGAGAAAGGGTAACCTGTAAAGAGAAGCAGGTACAATCTGAAACAAGACACCGAGGGGGTAACCTGCACAAAGCAACAGCTACTATCACCGTACTGGGCAGACTAGATAGGTCATGCTGGCCTTTATCTGCCGTCATTTCTTATGTTACTACAAATGATTATACCATTATTTGCTTCAATAAGATATTCCGCTATTGCTGTTGATTTTTCAGAGAGAAGAAGGTTTCTGTCTTTGTCTCGTAAGAATAATTGGTCCAGTATTCATACAAAGTTATATATTGTTAGCAGCTGAAGAACATATAACTTCACTATCCATTTATTTCATTTCTTATATGGATAATATTGAGTCGAAAATACAACTGACTGGCCTAATACTATCTGTATGTGAAGGGTCTGGGTTTGTGGTTGGCCGAAAAATTATCTGGATAGCGGCAAAATTCAGCCACTATCTGATAACTTATACGGTTAGCCTAAAGTAAATGGGTAGTACCAAAGTGCTTGAATACTATATATGAATAATATATATATATGAATACTCAGTGCTGATGCTTAAAATTAATATAATTACTGTACTGGCTGAAATTCCAGCCCTATATTATTAAAATTAAAGCACTAAAGTAGTTGGATAGAGATGAATTCCTTCTTTACTTAGATTGAGCTTGGGTGGATCTTCTAAAATTCTAATCTGGGACGTCAAAGCCAGAATGCCCAGAAAAACATACAGGCACGTCCAGGTGCGGATATGATTTCAAAAACCTGGATGTGCCGGATTTGGATGTCTGTGGGGGCATGTACGAGACATCTCCAGAACAGCATTACAGGACCTGGGTGTCTAGGATAACCCAATGGTTAGCATAGTTGGCTAGGAGCAGGGCAGCTAGAGTTAAAATCCTACTGCTGCTCTCGTTGTGCTGAGTACTGGGGATGATAAAGTGCTTTCTTCTCTACACTCTCTGGATGTTTTTCAGCTAAATCAAACACTTTTTAGATGCTTGTTCGTTGTTATTTGTGCCTTGAAGCATGTCCAGGTCTAGGTCTAGGTCTAGGATTAGATGTGATGCCAGACATCCATGATGTTTCTATGATCAAGTGGCACGACCCAGTCCCTGGAAACATCCTAACCACGCCTCCAGGTTCCCAGGAACATCTTGGCCACACCTCCTCCACGCCCTCATTCCGATTCGAACACTCTCATGCTGGGGGACATCCCCAGAGCCGGCTTCAAGAATGGTTCTGAAGACGGTCTCTGTACTCTGGACGTCTCTAAGTCCATTTTTGGACATCGAAAGCACGAATAGGGATTGTAAAATGACCCCCATAGTGACTGTCTATGACACTGGCTGAGAAAGGAGCCTTGGTATCTATCAGAGCTTATAACGGGGAGACTTTCATTAGCTTATTAGAGATACTATCTTTCTCCAACTCTTCTATTACTTTACCATAAGTGATTTTATGATTTTCTGAAATTTTACCATCTGTGTGGTAGGGCAGCACCGATTGGGGTTAGTGATCATGGATATTGAGAGGTGTTATTTATCAGCCATTAGCTGTTATCACAAGCTCTGCTGGTTGTGGTTTGTAATCAAAGTGCATATTTGAGGTTGAAAGCAGATATTGATCTGTCACACTCCTCTTTCTAGTAACATGATACCTCTTAGATGAGAAATGATACCACAAGAAACTGTCATCATCTTTACCCGTTGACATGACTGCACCAAAACGAATATTGTGTATAGGGTTCAGACTTCTCTTACTGACCTACAAGTACATTCCTCTATCTCATTCCTCTGCTTCTAGATCCTGGCTACCTTATTCTCAGATTTAATACCCATGTTTTTTAATCATTTCCCATCATAAATGCAACACCCTAATCTCTTATTTGTCTTTTAGATTGTAAGTTCTTTGGAGCAGGGACTGTCTCCTCCATGTTTGTGTACAGTGCTGTAAACATCAAGTAGTGCTATAGAAATAAGCAGTAGTAATAGTAACATGATAGAGCCAATTCTTTTTAATAATTAGGAGATACCAGGGACCGTCCATAATTCAGAAATGTCACTTTTGTTTTAGTTCACCCACAAAATGAAATGGACAGTTGAAGAATGTTGCCACCCACAGATCAGGAGATAGGCACCAACCTGCTGGTACAATCACTTTCTTCTCCTCGCTGCTGCTGACTTGGGCAGAGTTTATAGGGGGTGTAGTCCGGGGATCTGTGTAAGTGGGCTGGTATACCCCGTGGGATGCTTCTGTCATGTTCACCCCTTTACTCCTCCGTGGTACAGTGCAGTCCACGGGGGATCGTCTGCTGAGGAAGAGAGAGAGAAAAAATTAGGCTGCTGCTGATGTAAGAGGCAGTGGGATCCTGGAAGCAATGTTGCTAATCTATGTTGAGATTATTGCTCCGGTCCTGGTTTTCCACCATATTCTGGTCTGTGTCGTCCTACTCTAGCAGATGGAAGTTAGAAAGTCAGGACTGGATCAAAATGTCAAGGCACAGACTTGGCAAAGTATTAGCAGGACTTCAAAAAAGGAAATACATTGAGAGGGAGTTTAAAAAAGCCCTAAGACTAGACTGAGGTCTCTTGGTCTTGGTGAGCTGAAGTGGGAGGTGGGAGTTTTGAGGCTTTAGTAGGACGGGAAGATGTAAATCCCTTTTGACTTTGTAATATACAGAAGAGAATTGGGCTGAAATCTACAGATGGCACAGTGGAAGTAGGATTTACTTTAAAAATCCAGTCCTGTGTAGGGAAGATGACTGTACAGCTGAGAGAGGACACACATTTTTGGAAAGATGTTAAAGCGGAGCCAGATGTTTTGAATTCGGTCCTGTTAGGTTGACTCAGAAGGAAGCAGGAAGGTTATATGGGACCTAAATGTGAAGGCTTAGGTCCTAGGCATAGAGGAGGCGGGACAGACGTTTGTGCAGCTTTCTCAGGTCATGACACAAAGAAAGAACCCAACTAACTTTAGATTAATTCTTCCTCTACAAAGGCAAAGGGGGGAGGTGGGGGTGGGAGAAGGATTTTCATTCTGTGCTTCTATTTTAATAACAATGGATAGAGTGTACTATACAATTTAAAGAAATAAATGTTACAAGTACTTGAAAATATAGAATTAGTAGGTATTCCACCCTGTATTGTATAGGGTGTCTAGGTTGGAAAACATGCATGTTCAGTGGTATATGAAGCAGGAACGGCCGTTTCTCAGAAAGATATGTTTAGAAATGAGCAGTATTTAGGACTTTGCATGTTTAATAGCGGCACTTACACGTTCACATGGCACAACTTGCTAGCTGTATATGTAAGTAGGGGATTTTGCAAACTACATGTCCACGAGGGGCCAATAAAGGAACTGAGATCCAAAACTCTAATGTTTTGCTTTTTTAGATAGTTTTGCAGATCAGTGAAGTAATTAGAATCCTCAAAACCCCAGGTCTAAATGAGCAGCTAACTGATGGTAAGGCAGGGAATTCGAGCAGGTGTAACGACCAACAGAAAAACTTGGTGAAGTCTACTTGTACTGCCACGGCCTAATATGCATACTTTTGGGGGTAATTTTATATAGGTTTCCTGCATTTAAGATGCTGATTTATGTGTGAGAAAGGTCTCTTGTACAATTGGGGCATACTGAAAAGTAGGCACATACTTGTAGAGTTGATGTGCTCAGGGGAGGAGTTAGAGTGCGGCATGGGCAGAGCGATGGTTTATGTGCATATTTTATAAAATACGCCTGTCTGCATGTAAAGCATCCTTTAACATTTATACCTGCTTGAGAGCAGACGAGATGTCTGAACTTTAATCTAGGATTTGTGCTAGTATTTCATCAATGATAGTACTTAGATTATAAAAGAATACTAGCTCTAACATTGCCCACGCACCACCCAAACTCTGCCCCTGTGTACACCTACCAGCAAAGTACACATCGTGTCCAAATGTGTACTTTTTCCACCAACTGGAATTTTATACAAGGCCATTTACACACGTATGAGCCAACACACGCTGGAAATTACTTTATAAAATGATCTCTTTTAGGTCCACCCATACCGTCCGCAGGACACACCCTCTTCAAATCTGTGCATGCCATCTTCATACATATAAGCAGCACTTCTTCTAAAACTGACTTCTGTAAATGTTTTTTTTAATTGTGTTTAGGAGCTGGAGTTACTAATGTGCACTACTACCACATTAATGCGCATTATTTTATCGCAGGTTCCATTTTATGCAATGGGGCTTCATTGCTAATAGTGCATGCTAACGCACATTAGTAACTCTAGCCCTAAACCTTCTAAAATTGCCTCCATTATATCATAAGATATGTGCTATTGATTAGGGGTGTGCAGGTAAAAAGATTTTGTTTTGTTTTATTTACTTTGTCATTTGTAGGCTTTTTTCGTTTTGTTCATTTTGGTTTTATAAATTTTCATTTCAGGTCAGTTTGCTTAATTATGAGGTGGCAGTGGCCTGCTGTACAAACCAAAGAAAAAATGGCTGAAAGGTTACTAGAGGTTTCCAGGCAAATAAAAAAACCCCTAAATTTTTATTTTGTTTTCTTCTTTTGTTAATAGTTGACATGGCTTTGCCTCAGACCAGTGATCTTTGAGTTAATAGCTCATCTTGGAAGATGAGTGCCTATTATGCCTCCTAGGAGACTAGCTCTAGCCAGCCTGCTCTTAACTGTGTCTTGTATTTCTGGTGATCTTTGTTCCTGTTTCCTGATTGGCCCAAAGTTTAACTGCAAAAATTATCTTGGTCTTTTCGGAGTACTAAAACTGTTGTGAAAATAGTAAATTACTCCACTCTAACAAGCATCTGTAATTCGGATTACCAACAATATTTCTTAATCACTTGATCACTTCTATTCCCATATGTAGCCTCAGACCTGTATAGCGCTTTTTACCACTACTTGAGTGAAAACAAATGGCGCTTCAATTGCATCAGTGACTACTGGGAAAATGTTTTACTTTTTAGTATAAAAGAACCTTTTTTGTTTCAATAAATATCACCAGTATTCCGCCACCAGTGTGTTTCCAAAATGCTATTGGACAATTGCAAAAGCTATTAAACAAGCTTATCTTTATCCACTGTATCTTAGTGGTCCTCAAACCTTTTCTTGATCTTTCTCAGTTTCTCATAACCATTATCTTGATCTTTCTCCTCTACGCCTCGCACAGCGCCTCTTTGAGCGTTTCACTCCTCTTCGGAGGTTCTTCAGGAGGATCTATAAGCGAGAAATAAAATAATACAATAGCACCAACCTTCCATGATATTCTCTGCTGCTTAGTGATTATGGCCTGGATTTAAAACAATTTCTGTCTGATAAACAGTAGAATAGTCTTCTAACTTGCAAACTGCTTTTCCACCGTTAATAAATCCTACTCACTAATGATTGCTGCCCACGTCTCTGTGTCTTCTGGTAAATCAAAAACGCCGCGCATGCGGTCTAACTCTCCCGCCTCCTTTTATACTCGCTACTGATTCTTCACCACGGAATTCACCACTCTATCTACATACTTGCCATTCCACCAAGGAATTTAAACCCAAAGGTTTTACCGCATTCACTGTGAAAATCCAGCGTTGTTCTTGGAACAACAACGTTTCATCCAAAGGTTTTCCTCTCTTCGGTATACTAACTCGATCTATACAGAAACATCTTAGTTGTGTGAACTCATGACCGAATTCTACACAATGTGGAACTAAGGGTGCTGTCATGTTTTTATTATGTAAACGACTTCTGTGTTCTTGCATTCGAACTCTGAAAGAACGACTAGTTTTGCCTATATAAAGTTGATTGCAGGGGCATCTGATTGCATACACCACCAAGGTGGTACTGCAAGATGATGTTTGTTTAAGAATGTATGTTTTACCTAAGTATTGAAATTCTGTTGTATCCTCTGTAATGCAACAAATTGTGCAATCTCCACACAAAGTGTGCCCTCTTCTATGTGATGCTCCTTCTCCTGTAATAATAGAACGTAAAATCGTCGGGCTTAATTGTTCCTTCAGGTTGCTGTTACGTTGCCATACACACCTAACAGTTCTCTCTGTCAATCCCAGAGCCATTCGCACTAAATGTAAATGCTTCAAAACTATTTTTTGAATTTTGTGACTGAGAGGTGAAAGTTTTGTGATTAAGTTAACACTATCGTCCTTCTCAATAGGGCCACCCTGATGCATGGAATTCAATAACCACGTTCGATCATTGCATAAAGCTCGCTTGTATGCTCTTCTTGATATGTGATCAGGATATCCTCTAGCTGCAAAATCCTGTAATAACTGTTTAGATTTCTTTTTAAATTCAGATGTTTCAGAACAGTTTCGACGAAATCTGAGAAATTGGGAAAAAGGGAGACTGTTCTTCAGCCGAACTGGATGGCCGCTTGTATAGTGTAACAATGTATTTCGAGCTATAGGTTTTTTATATATGGTGGTTGTCCACCCTTGAAGCCCCCTCTTTACTTCCAAATCTAGAAAAACTATAGCATTGGGATCTACTGTGTGAGTAAATCGTATTGCTGCATTGCAACTATTTAGCCAGTTGATAAACTCCATTGCTGTTGCCTCAGATCCTTTCCAAAGTAAAAAAATGTCATCTATGAAGCGGGTCCACATCTTAACTTGATGAAAAAATGGAGAAGCTTCCAACCAGCGGTCTTCAAAATCTCCCATAAATAAATTTGCTATCGAGGGGGCACATGAGGCCCCCATCACTATTCCTGATCTTTGTTGGTAAAGAGTGTTCTCAAACTGGAAGAAATTATGAGTAATAACAAGTTGTGATAATTCCGCAAGGAATAGAATCTGGGCTTCTGAAAGAATCAGTAGCGAGTATAAAAGGAGGCGGGAGAGTTGGACCGCATGCGCGGCGTTTTTGATTTACCAGAAGACACTGAGAGACGTGGGCAGCAATCATTAGTGAGTAGGATTTATTAACGGTGGAAAAGCAGTTTGCAAGTTAGAAGACTATTCTACTGTTTATCAGACAGAAATTGTTTTAAATCCAGGCCATAATCACTAAGCAGCAGAGAATATCATGGAAGGTTGGTGCTATTGTATTATTTTATTTCTCGCTTATAGATCCTCCTGAAGAACCTCCAAAGAGGAGTGAAACGCTCAAAGAAGCGCTGTGCGAGGCGTAGAGGAGAAAGATCAAGATAATGGTTATGAGAAACTGAGAAAGATCAAGAAAAGGTTTGAGGACCACTAAGATACAGTGGATAAAGATAAGCTTGTTTAATAGCTTTTGCAATTGTCCAATAGCATTTTGGAAACACACTGGTGGCGGAATACTGGTGATATTTATTGAAACAAAAAAGGTTCTTTTATACTAAAAAGTAAAAATTTTTCCCAGTAGTCATTGATGCAATTGAAGCGCCATTTGTTTTCACTCAAGTAGTGGTAAAAAGCGCTATACAGGTCTGAGACTACATATGGGAATAGAAGTGTTTATGTTTATGTTTATTAAAACTTTTTATACCGCCCAACACCGTTGGCACCTGAGCGGTTTACAAGTGATCAAAAGCCTGTGGACGAGCCTTCCAACTCTGCACACCTTCAATATGGATCACGCTACCAGACCCGCTGAGAAATATCACCGACCTCAGCAGCTTCAGGAAGCACCTAAAGACACACCTCTTCTCTGAGCATTTCAGCCCAACCACATAACTCCCTGCTGAATTAATGATCCTCCTGGTCTGAAGTTCGCTGTACATGATAAATGCCCCTATAACCGATTACTCCCAGAAACTATAAATATGTATATAGTTGTTCATCTCTATTTAACTAATGCATGCTTATATAGTAAACTGTTTGTTTGTTTCACTATAACTATTAATGGTTTTGTTTCATGTACACCTCTTTGATCCAGTGAAAGGCAGTATAGAAATCCAGCTAAATAAAATAAATACATTTAGCAAGCCTACTTCAGATCACTAATTGGACAACCAGGATCTGGATTAGGCTTGGTAAATGTCTCTGATGGTATAGTTAAATTCTGGCACAAGAATTAGTCAAAAGAAAAATCTGTAGAGTAAGCCTTTAGAGCAGGAGTTGATAGATTCAAAAGGTAAACAATCCAGAGTTTTCCACAGAGCTCAAGAACAGTCAAGCTTTGTAGAAAATGGGAACAAAGATCACCAAAATACAAGACAGTTAAGAGCAGGTGGCAAAGCTAGCCCCCTTGGAGACATGAGAGTTCCTCCTGCAAGATGCCTGTCTTCTTACCCAATGGTCACCAGTTTGGACAGGCTGTGATGGCACTTGGGAAAACAGATTCTTTTTTATGTCATGTTTGGACTAATGATATGAAATGACAAAGGAAATGTCATTGATATTTCCTATGTCATGAATACGTCTGCTGTTGACAGTGTTGTAAGCGTATGAACTAGACATGCTTTTATTATGGGTCTTGTACAGAATGGAGCATGGCGATGTTAATACTAGAAGACACATATTGCTGAAATACCTACTGTACCTGAATGCAGCTCGTCTTCAGCTAGGATTTAAAATGGTGAGTAATCAAATTTCAAATTCATACCTTGAACCATTGATATGATCATTTTCTCGTTTCACTGCTGGGCCTCGACTGGATTGAATGACCCATTCCTGATCTGTTAGTTCGGGGCTGCTTTTACTGCTCTGGTTGTAGTCATCCGGTGATGTCATCTCGACCTTCATGACGTGAGTGGACCCATAGGGAGGGTCAAATATTGATTGATCCTCGCTTACAACTGACAAAGCCTCCTACCGACAGAAGCAGAAGAAGATAGTGTCAATGTGCAGGACTGCTAGGGAGAGTGCTGTTTGAATATGAGATTGCTTTGAGAAAGAAGAATAGCTGAAGTTGTGGCCCCTGAATATGATTTGATATGATTAACCATGATAGGGTAATATCTTTACTGTGGATGCCAACTTTGACTGTGCTTGCTGAGAATGACTGACCATGGTGTGATAATACTGTGACCACACTCGGTGTTGATAATGGTTAAGAAGGATTGACAGTACTTTGACTGGTTATTTGCTGACATTGAATCTATGGTTGATGACCAAAATTTGCAAAACATTTGGTCATGGTCACTAACCATTATTTTGGAATTTAGAGAGCACTTTACATCAAATTGATAAAGGCATTGTGATTCAAAGCACAGGATATAATGTCCAGGGTTACAATGCATCGTAGTGGCAGAAGTAGGATTTGAAAGTAGGTCTTCTGGCTTTTAGTCCATTATTCTTACTACAAGACCAACCACTCTCTTCCAGTGAGCAAACTAAGACCAAAGATTAAATACTAGAGTAGTAGTCCTTAGCCCAGTCCTTGGAACACATCCGGCACTCAGGCTATCCCCAATGAATATGTATAAGAGATTTGCATGTATTACCTCCATGGTGTGCAAATCTATCTCGGATATATTCATTGTGGATAGCCTGCAAACCTGACTGAGCAGATGTGTTGCAAGAACTGGCTTGAGAGTCCCTGTGTTAGGGCGATAGCCAAGCTAATGCTTTGATTCCTAAAGCTTGAAGACCGCCTACAATTCAGGGTGCAAATTCTGGCATGGCTTCCTCCATCATGCATGCTTCCTCGTGAAATAGTCAAGATCACGTGCAACTGTACAATAACAGCATCTTCTGTACCTAGAAAACACCTTGAAGAAAAGCACTGTATAAGAGCCATAATAGTATTCTGCTTATAATTTGATTTTGGGATGCACTGAAAGAACCCCAAATAGCTTGCAATTATTTCAGAAATCTTTATGCAGCACATCTGCAGGCTGTGCTTGGGATGCGGGGCCGCAAACTCTGAAAAGCATTCCCATTCATTTACAGGGGAATTTTATCAAAGGTTGCCTAGGTGCTTATTTATAGCCTAAAGGTGACTAATAGGGCATGTTTACTAAACCGTGCTAATAGCGCAGGGTTTACCGCATGCCAATCACTCCATGCTCTTAGCACGAGGCAGCATGGTAAAAATCCTGTGCTAACTGCTTAGTACATGATGGGACAGGGACTGAATGTGGGCATAGACAGCACATGACACTTAGGGAGGACATCAATGGTGCACGCAAAATGCGAATGTTGCCATTGGTGCGGGTGCGCTTCTCGGCTCCTCAAGGGGTGGCTGCAAGTGTATCCACATTAAGTGTGTTTGCCATTTAGCGCAACGAAGCACGGCTCTAAGGCAGGAACTGCAGTGCACCATGCCTGCACACCCCAACAACTAGCTACACCACCTCCCATGCTAATTTTTGGGTCTTAACATGTACTAACTTAGCACAGTTTAGTAAACTGCCCCAAAAATGTTCCCTAAATTGCAGCTAAAATGAAGACATGCATGTTTACATCTGTCCAGAAGCAGGTGTGAATGTCTGTTTGTGGCATACACATGTAAGTTGTGACTCTGTCCATACTCCACCCAAAATCTGCCCCTAAACATACCTACTACCGAGTTGTGTTCCTTGTCATTGCACACCGTTCTACATGTGGAAGAATTTAACAGAAGAATTTTATGTGTATATATGCATGAAAAAAGCTTAGTAAGTTACTAAGTTCCGTTGATTGACTATGGTCACTCCCAGCACTGAACTATTTTATTTATTTATTTGGTAGTATTTAGCTCACACCTTTCCAGCAGTAAATCAAGGCGAGTTACAATCAAGTAGTGATTACTGCTGAGAGTCTTAACATTTCTCAACCCTGGGGGAAGAAAACATTTTAATGGTGTGGCCCAAAGATTTTCCTTTCTTGTGCTGTTTGTTTTTAAGCTTCTTTTGAGATTATTCATTAGAAGGTGTTTCTCAAATATAGCCACTAAAAACATATTTTGCAGTTTCACAGTCCAAAAGGGTCAACTAAAATTAATGGGGTGTGGGAGGGAAACATGGAAGTGTGGTCAAGTAATCTGAAGCCACAAAAGCCTATTGCATGCTCAAGTCTATGACTGTACCACTGGAAGGTTCGGCCCATCTTCTCCCTCCATCTTCTGCAACTGTTCCTGACACACATGTGCAGGACGTTCCCCTTCCCCCACTTCTTTCTGTCTGGTAAGCACACGCACAGCCCACACCAGCTTCCTTCATTCGTTCTCTTCCCCTACAGCCAGCTCTCTGGTGTACATACATGCAGGACACAACACCTTCCTTCTCTCCACCATCCCCTTCCACCAATGGTCACAAACATGTGCAGCCCATAGCAGAATCCTTCGCCCTTTGCTGCCCAATGAACACATATGCAGCCCAGAGTGGCTTCCCTTTCAGGAAGAGTTGCCTCTCTTTGCCAATAGAACTGATTCCGCCATGGTTCGTTTCATCCCTGGGGAGAGACCTGTGGCATGCAGAGCAGAGGGTGGGGGGTTCCTGTTGCTGTTTCCTGCCTGCTGCATGTCTGTTCTGCCAGTGGGTTACTGTTTACAAGCCCTCTGCTTCCTCTTTGAGAATGTGTGCAGCAACTGATCTGAACAGTGCGCGCACACACGTCTATATTTACACACACATACGCTGTTTCAGTGGTGCTGATAAGTAAGAATGTAGAGTCAGGCAATCCGCTTAATGGAGAAAAGAGCTGAAAGTGGGATTCTAAGGGCCTTAGTGATGGAAAGATGCTGGATAGGGAGAGTGGAATGAGTCAGAAAGACAGGGCCACCGCAATAGTTGATATAGATAGAAATACTGCTTTTAAGGGCCAGGGACAGCCAGGGGGGTAAGAGGAACATTATTGGCAAGAAGAGGTTGGTGGTGGTGGTGGTGAGGGAGGGAGGCCCGTCATTGAGGCTGAAGGTACAAAATGGAGGAGTATCAGATGATGACAGGAGAGGAGAGTCTTAGTGAGGGATGGTGAGTAAGGAAGGGTCATTGGAATAAAGAGGGAGATAGGAGTGCACTGAAGTAGAACCACTGGGGTAAGTAGACTATCCAGTTATCACTGGACCCTGGCGTAGCTACCAATTTAAGGAGAGGGAAGACCTGGAGCACCCAAGAGTGAGCACTGAGCTTATAGCTTAGAAGATAAAGGCAACTACTTGAAATCGGACATAGTACCGTTTTGAAGAAACTTTGGGCCCAGGACACACACACATTAATAGTCACTATTAGAACGGGCTTTTCTCATTCCTGCTTAAGATGTATTTTAAATTATTCCAGAGCCAAAAATGGAATTCCTGCTGTTAGAGTTCCTTAATCTCATCCCCTTCTCCAGTCCCTTGTCTTCTTTCTCGCTCCACTTCTTGCCACTTCAGTCTGTTTCTCTCTGGAGTTCTCCCATTAATTTTGATAACCGACTTCAGTGATCTTCAGTATTTTTTAGGGGGAAACCAGTCTGGCAAAAAAGACAATTCAGTGGAAGAATCAAGAGTGTCACTGGACAAAGTGGCCAGTGCCTTAGGCAAGGAGACATCCACTGTAATGATGCAGCAGGCCTGGGTGTCCTTCTTCAATAATGCGGCCGTCAGGCTGCTCAGGCACACTCAAACCATCTTACGTAACTAAACTGAAGCCTCCTTCTCCACCTTCTTTCTCCCTCCCCCAGCCTGTCCTCCCTTCCCCCAACACTCTCTGTCTGTCTCTCTCTCAACCCCTCTCTTTTCTACCCCTTCTTCATCTCTTCCACTACTATCATATCTTAGTGTGTCCCCTCTAACCACTCTTCCATCAATGCACACTCTCACAAAATCCCATCCCAGCTAGCCTCTATCCCCAGCATTGAGCATCCACCATCTCCTCCAAGCTGACTCTGCCCCCCAGACCCCTCTTCACGTTTTCTGGAGGCTTGCTGCCTCTGGAATATTCTTCAAGCACCCTGCAGCTCTCAATGCGTTACTTCCTGCTCTGTCCTCACACCTCAAACCTCCTGAGAGCCACAGGGAACCAGAAGAAAACATAATAGCTATTCTGGATGGAGTACCTGCAGCAAGCCTCCTTTGTATGGGGGAGGGGAAGGCTGTACTCAGAATTGATGGGAAGGAGGTGCTTACAGTGAAGAGTACTGGCCTACATGATGCTGAATATCAGGGCAATGGCAGAGAAAGGCAGCAACGAGAGAGACACAAAGCAGCAAGGAAGAAGATGAGCTTCATACCGCTCGTTAGATCACCTGATACTCAAACAGCACCGAGGAGCCAGCTCCACCACTTCGTGCCATCAGAATTTGCTTTCTCTTTTGCCCTCTTCTATGCTATTCCCTCTTTGAGTAGCAACAGGGACAAAATTGCTTGGACAAAATGCAGTGTTTGTGAAATGGGAGTTGTGAAGAAATGGAAGAGGGACTTAAGAAAGAGGGATTGCAAGAGCGGGATATAGGAGCAGGAACAGTGGACTGGATAATTACATATTTACATTGTCCTGCCCCAAATAACTTGCAATCTTAAACGTAAATGCAAGAAGATTAAACGGCCTGAATGGGGTTGGAAGTATGACATTGAGGCCTCCAGGCTCATAACTCTGCTCCAACTATGATGTGATACTGCCAGGTTCCTCTCTCTCTCTCTTTCTCTCTCTCTGTCTTCCAGTTTCATTCATCCAAGAATATTGAACTTGGGAACATTCTAGCAGTTCCACTGTCTTACCTTTTCAATGAACTTTGAAGTCAGGAGGTGCAAGAGGACTGGAGAAAGGCACATGTTGTCCCTTTACACAAAAGCGGATGTAAAGATGACATTGAGAACTACAGGCCAGTTAGTCTAACCTCTGTGGTTAGTAACTTATTGAAACAGGCTACTAAAAGAGAATAGTGAGGTTTCTGGAGTTCAATAGACTGCATGATCCAAGGCAGCATGGATTCACCAGAGGCAGGTCTTATCAGACAAATCTGATTTCTTTGACTGGGTGACTAGGGAACTGGACCGAGGGAGAGTCCTAGATTTCAGTAAAGCCTTTACTGCCATTCTACACAGGCGACTTATAGACAAACTGAGCACACTAGGGATGGATCCCAAAGTTACTGCTTGGGTTAGAAATTGGTTGAGTGGGAGGTAAGAAAGGGTACAGGTAATTGGAGCTCACTCTGAGGAGAAGGATGTTATCAGTGATGTGCTGCAGGATTCTGTACTTGGTCCAATTCTTTCAGGTAACGTTTGCTTGTTTGCGGATAAGAACATAACATAAGAACATAAGATATGCCATACTGGGTCAGACCAAGGTCCATCAAGCCCAGTATTCTGTTCCCAACAGTGGCCAATCTAGGTCATACGTACTGTGGTAAGGAAGCCTATCCTGAGTTAGGGGAAAGGGAAAAAGGCAAAGAGTTCACCATAGTAAAAGGGCCCCTTTTGCAAGGTCAAGGTAACAAAACCACAACCTCACCTAGGAACCAGAAAACCCCCAGTTGGAACAGGTTTCAGGTTTCCCCTAGTGAAATAAGGGAGAGTGAATACAGACCTAAGGTCCAAGACCCTTACGTCAGTAAGCTCCCTGATTACTCAGGTGCCAGAAGGCAGAGTGATCTCCGTCACCTGGGAAGAGAGGAGGTGGGGCTAGAACCCTGGAGATATAAGCCTATGCTAGATTATAGTAAAGGAGAAAGAGAGAGGGTGGAAGGAACGCCAGAAGCAAGGGCAGAGGCAAAGGCAAGAAGAGGAGAAAGAGGGAGAAAAGCTGATACAAGCCGAGGCACAGGTACGAGCCTAAGAAGCCTGATTAATGTTGGGCAGTGCAGAGGAGCAGGAGACACTCTTAGCTCTAACGAGAGGCTGTCAGCCGAGCCCGGTGAGCCAGAAGGAGAGAGAGTCTATGCAGCTAGGAGAGCCTGATGCTGAGCTGAATGAGGAAGACACCCTCATGGATTGCTCTTTGTGCCAAGCCTTAGCCACAGAAAGGTTGAAGGAAAGCCAGCCCTGAGAGAAAGCCCTCCAGAGAAAGGTAACCATAAGAAGCAGGTAGATGGATTGTAAATTCCCACGTGGTAAAGAGGGGAAATTTTACTAAGACGTAAGAACAAGCTGGAGTTGTGAATTGTGCTTGTTAGCCACCTGCTACCTGTGAAGTGAGATGGCAAGAAGCCAGATTAACTGTGAGGAAAAAGCTTTCTTTTTACTCTTGAATTTTCCTGAGAAACCTGAATAGAACTTTGCTTGCATGTTGAAAGTTTGTTCCTGTTTGGAGCTTTTGTTTTTGCTTGTAAATTGGAAAACAGCCTGGAAAGGTTTGAGACTGGAAAAGAAGGCAAATTGCCACAGAAGAAAGCCTGTTTTGTGTTATGTGCTTTAACCAGCAAGGTTAAAAGGAAGCTGGTAGCCTTGCTGGAGAAGTATGCCTGAATGTGGTATTTATGAACTTTTTTTGTGCTCAATAAATTTCTGTCATTGCCTTACGCCAAGGAGCCCGACTACAGCTTTCTACCTGAAGCCCATATATATAGCGCAATTAAACCACATTTCCCAGAAAACATTGCGGGGAATTAGTCAGTTAAGGCTGAAAGGGGAAAGTTCCTTATACAACCACGCTCCTCTAAGCTGGAGGCGAGTGGTGAGGGCGTGACAGTACCTAGCAGTTTCTCCAAAAGACACAGGTTCCACAATGCTTGTATTGGGTCAAGCATTGATATCCTGGGTCCCTTCTTAATAATGGTTTATGGACCTTTCCTCCAGGAATTTGTCTAAACCTTTTTTAAACCCAGCTACACTAACAGCCTTTACTACATCCTCCAGTAACAAATTCCAGAGTTTGATTACACGTTGAGTGAAAAAATATTTTCTTTTATTAGTCTTAAATAGTTTACCCTGTAGCTTCATTGCATGTCCCCTAGTCTTTCTATTTGCTGATAACATAAACAATCGATCTACATTTACCTGTTCCACTCCGTTCATTAATTTATAGACTTCTATCATATCTCCCCTCAGCCGTCTCTTTTCCAGGTTAAAGAGCCCTAACCTTTTTAGCCTTTCTTCATAGGGGTATCCTTCCATCCCCTTTACCATTTTGGTGGCTCTTCTCTGAACCTTTTCTAATAACGCTATATCCTTTTTAAGATACGGCGACCAGAATTGCACACAATATTCAAGGTGCGGTCTCACCATGGAACAATTTAGAGGCATTATAATATCCTTTGGGGTATGTTTACTAAACTGCGGTAATCGTGAATAACGCGCGTTATATAACGTTAACGATCGTAAGCACAGCATAATGCGCGTTATGCTGCGCTTACGATCGTTAACGTTATATAACGTGCGTTATGATGCGCTAACGATCGTAAAGCCCCGTGGCGTGGCAAAACAACGCAGAAGGTGGAGAGAGGGCAGAGAGAAGGGGTCAGTGAGCGGAGAGTGGGCGGGGAGAGGCTCCCCTCACACTAACGCGCTGAATTTCAGGGCTGAATTCCAACGCGAATGAAAACCTGCCGTTAAAGGCACATTACAGGGGAGAGAAACCATTTCAGTGTCAGCAATGTACAGCCCAGGCACGGAAACAAAAAAAAAGTGATAAGTGTGATACATGTGCACAGAACAAAAGGGCACAGAAACACTGAAAATGACCCCAACAAACTGAAAAAAAACAATAACCAAGCTGGCCAATAGTGGTATCAATGAGAAACATCAAGCCCTCCCCCCCCCCCCCCGAGTAAGCTCCATAGAACAGATATAAATCGTGGAAGGGTCTATACTCCGTCCCCATACAAGGTGAATGGGCCCACAGTGAAATAGCGCTGCTCAGGGTTTTCCCCACTATCGGACAGGGTTCCTATGGCGTGCACATGTCCCGCAACATCAGGGCAGGCATGTCGGAACAGCAACTGGACAGATGCCGGAAAAGGGGATACAGAGGGCCGCAGGCGGCACATGCTGTGGTGGAGCTGGGCCACAGTGCGGACTAGGGTGATGCCTAGGTGGCCCATACGAATGCTGAAACAGCGGAGCAGCCAGACAGCAACTGCTGAAGGCCCAACATGGGCACGAGTGTGTTTCCCAAAGTGTCACAGGGGATAGTACCCAACAGCTACCCCCAAGGGCACGGACCATTGGCAGGCGGGGCTGGGGGGGAGCGTGGACGTCGATGCAGGCACCCCTACCCCAGAACCCGCACCATAGGCAGTCACCTACCTGCGCACTGGATGGCCTGAGACTGCGCACCACCAGCTCCACCAGCAGAAGGGCATGTCAGCATGGTGGCTGAGGGATACTGGTGGTGGAGGGGGCAGTGGCAGCTGGCCAGAGCAGACCGTGGCCTAGCCCTGTGTAGGTGGGTGCCATGCACTGTAACAGACAGGCCCTGTCTGACCAACAGTCATGGTATCACCAGGGAATGCACCATCTCTGTGATAACATGGTGGTGCAGTGCACAAAACCAGTGTATTCAGAAGCAGAAGGTCACAGGTTCAAGTCCCAGCTGTGGTTTCCGCCAACCCAGTCCACATATTTTACCCACTACTATAACGTGCTAATACAGACAGAACCTTTCTTGCAGATGACATAAACATGCCCAAAACACCTACATTTTACCCTACAGAGCACAGACACCATAAACATGCGCATTACCTAGAGCAGAGTCTCCCAAATGCAGTCCTGGAGGGCCAAACACCATCCAGGTTCCATGCTGCCTCTAATAAAGATGCCTGTGCTGCATTTCTATGCGCCACCCCCATGGTATGCAGATGTATCTCATGCATATTCATGAGGGACAGCATGAAAACCCGAACAGTGTTTTGCACCGCAGGACTGGAGTTGGGAACCTCTGCCGTAAAGCAGCAGCCAACAGGGGCAGACACACCCGCACCCACAGGCCCCATTATCCAAAGCCTCCTGGAGAGGCAGGACTTTGGGCTCTGCGTGCATCTCCCAATACTAGCACTTGCATACCTTAGTAATGCCACCCTAAACCTGGGAATATGGTACACATCTATCAAAAGGTTGCTATGATTACTGGCAGATAGCAATTCCTAGGTTAAGTACAATTTTCGGAGTGAGCTGCATCATAGCAACCTTTCTGATGTCTGTGGAGTGTGCTACAGGTCTTGTGTCTGACAATGTTTACCAATCTGGGGAGTGACTCCTACAGTATTGCGTACCATAGCCATGCCTGCACTGTGCCCAGGACTGGTGTGGTGGCCTGGGCTGCCCAACACCTCTATAGTTGCACAATGCTGGCATAGGTGTGGGGAGTGTGTGTCTGTCTATCCAGTGTGTGGTGGCTGCCAACACCCTCCACAGCCCACACTGCTAGCATTGTTGCCAGTATTGGCCTGCCAATGTGCATAATGAGGAGCAAGGTACCGTGGGAATAGCCTGGATAGGGTGGCCTGGCCTGGCCGCATCTGCACAGGGCATAGGGCAATGGCTCGGACATTGTAGTGCCCGGTACCACCTGCATGGACAGGGTGGCCATAGCATGTCCTGCTGGGAGGTTACTCTCACCCTGACTGAGCAGTGACCATGGCATGGCTAGGTTCCCCCATAGTGCTATATAACATTTCTCTCACGTGATATTTATGGGTTTTCTTTTGGGGCCCAATCACTGACCTATCTGCTTGGTGTGTATGCTGATATCCCCGTTCTGGGTACATGCATCTCCTCCAGGACCATGCACTATGGACTAGCTGGTGGACTGTCTGCAGCTAGTATGTGTCTTGCTGGAACACTTTGCAGGGTGCAGCGGCTGGAGGCTTGCTGCTGGAGAATGTCAGATAAGGGTGGGGGGCAGCTGAGCATTTCCAGACCTGCCGTCTGTCTGCTATTGCATTATGGATGTGTACTGCTCTGCATTGCCTGCCCTGTAGGGTGTTTGATCCCTAGCAGGACAGGGGTGATGGTCCCCTCTACTGCCACCATTGCAGGGGGGTAGAAAGTGGATCTGTTGGCGGGAGATCCTCTCCCCCACCCTGAGCCCCAGAGGGTGCGTTGGGTGGTGGTATGTAATCTCCCTGTGGGTCCCAACACCCCCCTTCACTTACATCATGTGACCATGGCACCCACACAGGGTATGCACTTTTCTGTGTGCATCATCGTCCACAAGGGCTAGATGTGACATACAGATGAACACAGGCATATCCTAGGGGTGTTTGCAAGGACTACCTATCACACATTGGCATTGACGGGGACCTGCAGCATAGCCTATCTCAGCACAGCCAGGTGCTGTGCGAATGATGCTGGGCACCATACCTCTCCCTCAGGATGAGCACAGGACCCACACACTGTGACGGTCTGTAGCTACTCTGTGCCACTAACACACACTGTCGGCACCCCCTACCAGGCTGAGGTGCTGTGGGGTGCATACCCCATCTTGTGATCATCTGTAGACTGCTGATTTATATGTGCTGTGCATCCTGGGTACGGATGGGTTGACCCTATCCTGGTAAACACAGCAGAATGTGGGTGTGGTGCCGTGCAGTCCTCCTGTAGCCAGCCAGGTGTTTATTAGCAGCTCTAGCCCACTGGTTACTTCACTGCCCATGGAGCCAGAGGTCATGGGTTCAAAACCCACAGTGGGGTTAATCGATAGGGCTGTCTTAGGCATGGTCTATTTTTATTGTATATTAGTGCTGCCAGCAGAACCACAGGGTACTGTCACCTTAGGGTGGCTCATAAGGCGCCCTATAGGGCGCCTTATACGGTGCCCTATAAAGCGCCTTATAAGGTGCCTTATATGGTGTCCTATAGGGGACATTATAGGGTGCCTTGGCAGACAGCGCACTTTATAATGTGCCCTATGGAGTGCCTTCTAGGGTGCCTTATGTGGCACCTTATGTTACGCCACTGTGAGGGTGTGTTTGCTGGCAGCACTATTAAAGTACAACTAAACTTCCTCACAGCCCAATACTTAACCCTTTCCAGGCCAAGCCCAACACTTTCGGGATCCACACTTCTGCCTAAATATTCCTATCAAATGGTATATAATACATGACCATGGCAGAGGGAACGTCACTATTGGAACATATTGAATAAGATGGGTACAATTTTCCTGACATATGCAAACTTTAACCCGGCTGCAGAATGTGGAATAAAATATTATAGTAGGCCTTCAAAGGGTTACACGTGACGCCTTAGCCAGCCTTATTCATTAGGCACACTGGAGAATCAAACCCATGACCCTTGTACCATCAGTCTGTGTAGTAACCATTGTGCTACAGCTCTGTTTCTGTATTTGGGCGTCAGCGCGCCTTCTTAAGCTTAATGTGCAGTAACGCGCCCTGTAACGATCGTTGCTGCGCGGCACCTTATAACGCGCGTTATCGGTAATGATGTACCGCCCATGTCCTTTTTTGGCATTTCTTCTACTAACGCGGCTCCTAACGCGAATCACACTAACGCAGTTTAGTAAACATACCCCTTTGTTTTATTTTCCATTCCTTTCCTTATGATACCTAGCATTCTATTTGCTTTCTTGGACGCTGCTGCACACTGGGCCGAGGGTTTTAACATGTTATCCACAATGACGCCTAAATCATTTTCTGGGTGGTGGTTCCTAATGTGGAAGCTTGCATCGTGTAACCATAGTTTGGTTTGTTATTCCCTAGGTGCATAACTTTGCACTTGTCCACATTAAATTTCATCTGCCATTTTGATGCCCAGTCTTCCAATTTATCAAGATCCTCTTGCAATTTTCCACAATCCTCTTGGGTTTTAACAACTTTAAATAGTTTTGTGTCATCTGCAAATCTGATAACCTCACTCGTTATTCCCTTTTCCAGGTCATTTATGAAAATGTCAAAAAGCAGCGGACCCGGCACAGATCCTTGGGGTACATCACTATTCACCTTTCTCCATTGGGAAAATTGGCCATTTAGCCCTACCCTCTGCTTTCTATCTTTTAACCAGTTCCTGATCCACAATAGTACACTGCCTCCTATCCCATGACTCTAGTTTTGCCAAAAGTCTCTGATGAGGGACCTTGTCAAAGGCTTTCTGAAAGTCCAAATACACTATATCAATCAACTCACGACTCATCTTTGTCTACCTGTTTATTCACACCTTCAAACAAAACATAACAGATTAGTAAGATAAGATCTTCCTTGTCTAAAGCCATGTCTCCCATTAAGCCATGACTATCTACTGTATATGTTCATCAATTTTGTTCTTCATGATGGTTTCTACCATTTTTCCCAGTACTGACATCAGGCTCACCGGTCTATAGTTTTCCGGATCACCCCTAGAACCCTTTTTAAAAATTGGTG
The DNA here is from genome assembly GCA_033557465.1 of Ichthyophis bannanicus. Taxonomy (NCBI): domain Eukaryota; kingdom Metazoa; phylum Chordata; class Amphibia; order Gymnophiona; family Ichthyophiidae; genus Ichthyophis; species Ichthyophis bannanicus. The sequence goes on from CM066044.1 coordinate 261,258,826, forward strand.
TTACGTTCGCCATCCTCCAGTCTTCAGATGTTACAGATGATACCACAATCTGCAATAGAGTAGATACCCAAGAAGGAGTAGATAACATGAGGAGGGATCTAGCTAAGCTTGAAGAATGGTCTAGAATTTGACAGCTGAAATTTAATGCCAAAAAATGCAGGGTCATGTGTTTGGGCTGCAAAAATCCAAAGGAGCAGTATAGTGTACGGGGTGAGGTACTTCTGTCCATGAAAGGAGAGTGGGTCCTGAGCGTAATTGTGTCGGACGATCTTTAAGAAGCTAAACAGGTAGAAAAGGCAACTGCAAAAGCCAGAAAGATGTTTGGGTGTATAGGGAGAGGAATGGCCAGCAGAAAAAAGGAGGTGATAATGTCTCTGTATAAGTCTCTGGTGCGACCTCATTTGGAGTATTGTGTGCAGTTCTGGAGGCCACACCGTCAAAAGGATATAAGCAGGTTGGAGTTGGTGCATAGGGTGGCTACTAAAATGGTTAGTGATCTTCGTTATGAAGCATATGAGGACAGACATAAAGATCTTAATATGTATACTTTAGAGAAAAGGCGGGAGAGGGGAGATATGATTAGACATTTAAATACTTCCATGGCATAAATACACAGGAGGGTCTCTTTCAATTGAAGGCAAGCTCTGCTATGAGGGGACATAGGATGAGAGTGAAAGGGGATAGATTCAGGAGTAATAAGCGGAAATATTTCTTTATAGAAAGAGTGATAGATGCGTGGAAAAGTCTCCCAGTGGAGGTAGTAGAGACAAGGACAGTATCCGAATTCAAAAAAGAATGGGACAAACACAGACGATCTCTAAAGAGAAAAAGGTGACTATTGTATGGGATATGGAAGGACAGACTAGATAGACCATGTGGTCTTTTTCTGCCATCATGCTTCTATGTTTCTATCTTATCTTCCCTGCTGCATTCTTCACCCTTTTGCGTTTTGGAATTTGACGTATGAATTCTCCAAGACACTCTATAAAGCTAAGCTTTCAAATTGTACTAGTTGGCTGGCTTTTGATATGAATTTATAATGTTTCCTTGCCTATCTATTACCTGCTTTATTCTCTTATAAGACTACTTAGGCACTGTGGTGTGTTAGGGGAACTGCACCAAGGAAGGGGGACAAACACAGAAACAAAATAAAATAAAGAAACCCTTGCTCTTCCTATCTGTTCACAGCCATCTTGATTTACAGTCTAGTAGTGGCAGACAACCTAACTTTTGATTATAACTTTAGGAATATTTAGCTTACCTACATTCCTTGCAAAGCTTTTTTAAATCAGACATCTGAGTGTTCCCTCAGTCATATAATGTCTACTGGCCAGGGGCACTTAAATTCCTGCCCACCCTACTCCACACCCCACCTACCCCAGGGTTGCATTGCCTATATAGTTATCATATAGATTGACATCTGTCTTCCAACACCCACCTTTTCCCCTTTTTGCCTTGTCCTAGCACTGCTTTATCACAATCTTAATCAGCATGTTGTGTAAGAACATAAGAACATAAGATATGCCATACTGGGTCAGACCAAGGTCCATCAAGCCCAGTATTCTGTTTCCAACAGTGGCCAATCTAGGTCATATGTACCTAGCAGTTTCCCCAAGGGACACAGGTTCCACAATGCTTGTATTGGTTCAATGCAATAGCTGTGGTACCTTTATTATTCAAGGCAATAGCTGTGGTACCTTTATTATTCTAAGAAGAATCATTTGGAGACTAAGAGCTTTCCCTATATGTCTAAAGTTATCTGCTTTGCGCAAAGAATTGATTCTATTAACGGAAGAATTAGCTGCAATTAAAAACACAACCTCTACGGTACAAACTGAAAAAAATCCACCACCGCTCCCACAAAGAATCAAACAGCCCAGGAACAAATGGATGACAATGGGCACTGGTAGGTTGCAACCTGTAATAGAGAGACACCCTCTCCATCAAGAGATATCCCTGCATAATGCCTTCTCTGCCCTGGAAAATGAGAGCGCCCAATTAGTGGAAACTGAAGCGCCCTTAAATGAGAAGGTTAATGCCCAATCTACTGTTAATGTACCAAATATGAAATAAAAGTCAGAAAACAGGAAACTACTACTACTTGGAGATTCCATCATCAGAGGCACCAAATTGGGAACACAGTTCAAAGGAGAGAAGATGGTCAAATGTCTCCCAGGCTCTTCAGCCAGCAGGAATATGAACCGAATTGTTGGCATAGTTAATGCAGAAAGTGAGCACTCCAAAACTGATGTTATCATCCACTTGGATACAAATGACCTGGCTAGAAACAGTGCCTCTACAGTTCAAAGGGACCTCTAGATTCTGGGAGAGAAACTCAAACCCTTGCTAACACTATAGCATTCTCAGAAGCTCTATCTGTTCTTGGTAAGGGGACAGAAAGGTTGCATCGCATAATCAACTTTGTCTCCAAACCTGGTGAAAACAAGAAGGATTTAGATATACAGGCGACTGGGGAAACAAATAGAACAACAAGAGATGATACTGTACTAATGGAATACATCTCTCTGTCACAGGGAAAAGGATCCTAAGTGAAAAATTCAGGCAGTATGTGAACTGGCATTTAAACTAGGGAAAGGGGGTGACGGATGGAAAAGAACAAGTTCAGGATATCGCTCCCAGCAAAAACATAATAACATTGGAAACAGCCACACTATTAACCCACAAATCAATGGCAAGTGGTAAGAGGCATGTAGAACAAAATCCATGCAAAATACAGGTAAGCCAGTCCACAAATGCTGGAAAGCAATGAGCACAAATGCTCGAAGCCTAGCCAACAAAGTTCCTGACCTGGAAGCCGTAATGGTGGAAATGGACTTGGACATTGTGGCCATTACAGAAACATGGTTTCACGAGTCACATGAATGGGATATAGCCATAGTCGGCTATAATTTATTTAGGAGAGATAGAGAAGGCAGAAAAGGAGGAGGAGTAGCCCTATATGTCAAAAGTAATATTAAAGTTGCTGAAATGCAGGGGACATGGGGAAAAGAAGAAGCACAGTGGATTGTGTTGGAAAGAGCAGATGGTATTGTCTTCCATACTGGTGTAATCTACAGGCCTCTAACTCAAACCGAAGAAATTGATAGAGACTTAATTATTGATATTACAAAGGTAGCCATGAAGAGGGAAGTGATCGTATTGGGTGACTTTAATCTACCCGATGTGGATTGGTGTATTCTTCTGCAAATTTGGAAAGAAGTAAAATAATTGTGGATGCCTTCCAAGATGCACTGCTGTGATAAATGGTGATGGAACCAACCAGGGAATGTTCAATGCTAGATTTAATATTCACCAATGGAGATAGCATGTCGAATGTCCTGGTGGGTGCCCATGTGAGCAGCAGCGATCATCACACGGTGTGGTTTTAGATATAAGCCGAGGCAGAGTCCAATCACAGCAGTCTCAAAGTCCTAGACTTCAAAAATGCTGACCAGTAAAATGGCCAAGTACCTGAAGGAGGAGTTGGCAGGGTGGGAGGGGATAAGGGAAGTGGAACTGCAGTGGGCTAAACTAAAGGAGGCAATAAAAGGGGCAACAGGTTTCCTTTTTCCTCTTATTTTTATTTACTTTCCTTACATACCTATTTGGTTCTCAAAAGAAATGCCTGCACAAATAAAGACAAAAAACACAGCTGTCACAAAATTCAGAAGTTCGCAAACAGGAACTCAGGAAAGAATACAAGATAAAGCTAAGAGAGACAAAAAGAGAAGTAAGGACAGCAAAATCTAAGGTAAAAGAAAAGATGGCTAAAGGTCTAAAGCGTGATGACAACTTTTTTCAGGTATATTTGGGAGAAGAGGAAGATCAGCGGTGGAATTGCAAGACTCAAAAGTGTTGAACAGATTCATGGATAGTGACACTGAAAAAGCGAAAATGCTAAACAAACACTTCTGTTCTGTTTTTACTAAAGAAAATCCTGGAGAAGAACCACCTGTGATTGACAAATATACAAATGGGATGATGTAAGATGTAAATAGTTCTCGTTGACGATGTACAACTCTTACAGACTGAATATCCAGTTTACTGTAATTACTGTAAGATTTGCTTATAGTTAGCTGTTACATATTACAAAGAACTTAGAACTATTATGAATGGTTGATGTAAACCGCCCATGAATGTGGGAGGGGGCGGTTTAGAAAAACTTACAAATAAATTTAAAAAAATATTGACTGACTTTAATCTACCAGATGTTGACTGGAGTATTCCTTCAATTGTGAACGCCTTCCAAGAAGCACTGCTCAGACAAATGGTGATGAAACTGACCAGGGAAAGTTTGACGCTGGATCTAGCATACACCAATGGAGATAGTGTGTCAAATATCTGGGTGGGTACCTATGCGAGCAGCAGAGTCCAATCACAGCAAACTCAAAGTCCTAGACTTCAAAAACGCTGACTTCAGTAAAAAGGCCAGGTGCCCAAAGGAGGAGTTGGCAGGGTGGGAGGAGATAAGGGAAGTGGGCTAAACTAAAGAGGCAATAAAAGGGGCAGATAGATATATGTAAGGAAAGTTAAAAAAAAAAGAGGAAAAGGAAACCTATTTGGGTTTTCTAAAGAAATGGCTGCACAAATAAAGGCAACAAACACAGCTTTCCCAAAATTCAGAAGATCGCAAACAGGAACATGAAAAAGAATACAGGATAAAGCTAAAAGAGACAAAGAGAGAAATAAGGATAGCAAAAACAAAGGTGGAAGAAATGATGGCTAAAGATGTGAAGTGTGAAGACAACATTTTTTTCAGGTATATTCAGGAGAAGAAGTTCAGAGGTGGAATTGCAAGACTCAAAAGTGCCGAGGACGGAAAGTGACATTGAAAAAATGAAACTACTAAACAAATATTTCTGTTCTGTATTCCACTAAAGAAAATCTTGGAGAAGGACCATGTATGCTTGGCAAATATAAGAATCAGAATGGAGTAGATAGAACACCATTCACAGAAGATATGTTTGAACAGCTTGAAAAACTGAAAGTAGACAAGGCCATGGGACTGGATGGGATACATCCCAGGATACTGAAAGAGCTCAGAGAGGTTCTTGCAGGTCCTTTAAAGGTGTTGTTTTTTAATAGACCCTTGTAGACAGGAGAGGTTCTGCAGGACTGATATGGTATCTCTACACGAAAGTGGTGATGGGGAACAGAGAATAGTGAACTTTCTAAAAACAAATAGGTTGCATGGTCCAAGACAACATGGTTTTACCAAAGGATGATCATGCCAAGCAAATTTGATTGAATTCTTTGACAGGGTGACCAGAGAACTTGATCAAAGGCATGTGATGGATGTGAGCTACTGAGATTTCAGGAAAACCTTTGATACTGTTCCTCATAGGAGGCTTATCAATAAACTGAACAGCCTGGGAATGGGTCCCAAGATGGTGAACTGGATCAGAAATTGGTTGACTGACAGATGACAGAAGATGGTGGTAAATGGAACTCACTCTGAAGATAAGAAGGTGCGCAATGGTGTCCCGCAGGGATTGGTCCTGGGACCAGTACTGTTCAATGTATTTATGAAGGATTGAAGAGAAAAGTCTGCCTTCTTGCAGATGACACAAACATTTGCAACATAATGGACTCCTTTGAGGGAGTGGACAACATGAGGAAAGATTTACAGAAGCTGGAAAAATACACTTCTTCTCATTAAATCTTAACTGCTAAGCATTAGACCAGAGTCATACACTTGGAATGCAGAAATCCAAGGATATTGTATATGATAGGGGCCGAGAGGTTGGTGTGCATGGAAGAGGAGAATGACCTCAGAGTGATTGGCCACCTTGAGATTCTCAGAAACAAAGTCAGAAGGATGCTGGGTTGCATACAGAGAAGAGGAGGAGTGGTCTAGTGGTTAGGACAAGGTACTTCAGGCCGGAGGGCCGGGGGTTCACGTCCCACCTGGGGACAGCAATCTCAGGCCGGAGGGACTGGGATTTCTAGTCCTATAGGCACTCCTTGTGGTCTTGGGCAAGCCACTTAACCCTCCATTGCCTATGTTCCCTGTAAGTATTAGCATATGTGTCTCATATCCCCTCGTGTTAAATGTATCCCCCAATTGACCGCTTTGACCCGGTGAAAAGCGGGATATAAATACAGCTAAATAAAAAAATAAAAAATAAAAATAAAATAAAAGAATAACCAGCAGAAAGGAGGAGGTATTAATGCCCCTCTACAAGTCGTTGGTGAGGCCTCACCTGGAGTATTGTGTTCAGTTTTGGAGATCATAGGATATAAAAAGACTTGAAACGGTTCAGAGGAAGGCAACCAAAATGATTTTCAGCCTGTGCCAGAAAACATATGAGAAGAGACTTGAAGACCATTATCAAATGGAGACTTGAAGACCATTATCAAATGGAATAAACATAAACATAAACATGTATACCTAGAGGAGAGGAGAGGAGGGACAGGGGAGATATGATACAGACGTTTAAATACGTAAAGGGTTTTAATGAACAAACAAACCATTTTCAAAGAAGGGGAAGTTGTAAAACTAGAGGACATAAAGTGAAGCTACAAGGAGATAAACTTAAAAGCTACATCAGGAAAGGTGAAATTAAGTGTTACCTGCTAATTGTCTTTCCTTGAGTTCCGCCAGTCCTGACCTGTGGGTAGTCTCCTCTCACCAGCAGGTTGGAGACTGAGCATGTCACATCTTCTGACATCACCCTAGATAACTGGCACCACCCTCCAGTATCCTATTGACAAAGTAGACTCATGGGAGCAACAAAAAGAAAAGTTTCTTCTTAAAACTCATGTATCCCCAACAGGAAGAAAAAACCCCTCCTCCATATACAAAACTGTAGTGGAAAAACAACCTCGTCACTCTGAGTTCTCCAGATGACCTGCTCTGGAAAAGAATTGGATGACCTGCACTGGGGCCGCACATGCCGATGGCCACTTGGACCAAAAACTGATGACCTTCTTCACGCCTGAGAACGCACTGTGTCATAAAGAAATAGTAAATTGGGAGGGTTTGGGACTGGACTGGAAGAACGTAAGGAAAGACAATTATCAGGTAAGACCTAATTTCACCTTCCTTATCATTCCTCCAGTCCAGTCCCAACCTGTGGGACATACTATAGCAGTACTAACCTCAGGAAGGACTCGCGAGCTCGGCCTGAAGCACCGCTGACCAAAACTGCATGTCCCTCGCTGCTTGCACATCCAAACAATAATGCTTTACAAAAGTATATAAGGATGATCAGGTTGTCATCCTACAGATGTCAAAAAAATGACCAATTACTCTATTAGTATGAGAATTCCTCACAATTAGTCTCTAACTTCCCACATTGCATTTAAAATGCATGTCATATGTTTATATATAGAAACCGGGTCTCAGACTTCCAGGAGCTATAGTATTAACGTTTTGACCAGGTGCTCCAATTTGCATCAATGACCCTTTTTTTTGTTATATTGTTGTCATTTTTATTAATTTAGTTTAAAGTAAAAATCTTTGAAAGAACAAGCGAGTCAGGCTTATCTTAATTGTAGAATCCCACAATTAAGATAAGCCTGACGCGCTTGTTCTTTCAAAGATTTTTACTTTAAACTAAATTAATAAAAATGACAACAATATAACAAAAAAAAGGGTCATTGATGCAAATTGGAGCACCTGGTCAAAAAGTTAATACCATAGCTCCTGGAAGTCTGAGACCCGGTTTCTATATATAAACATATGACATGCATTTTAAATGCAATGTGGGAAGTTAGAGACTAATTGTAAGGAATTCTCATACTAATAGAGTAATTGGTCATTTTTTTGGCTTAACTGTGCTATTACTCTAAAAATATAAGACCATCTTTGATTGTTATGTATCCTACAGATGTCAGCTGGGGGTACCATGCTGGATCCGCACATGAAGGTGTTTGTGCACGGGTCGAATGCGCTTTCAGCCTTCTGAGCAACTCTTTGTGATGCAATAGATAAGCCGAGGCAATGGCTTCCTTCACCTAACATGCAATTGATGCTTTTGAGGCACCCCTCCCCTCCAAATAGCACAAAAAAGATGATCCGGCTTGCAAAACAGTGCCATCCACTTCAGAAAATGCTGCCAAACTCGCATAACATCCAGAAGACAAAAGAGAATCTTCTGCCCCTGCAAACACTGGGAGCATGACTGGTTGATTGAGATGAAAGACCAACAACACCTTAAGATGAAAAGAGGGCACCAGCCTTGGAACTACTTTCTCCCTAGAAAGGCACAGAAATGGAGCATGACATGACAGCGCTTCAAACTCTAAAATTCTCCTGACCGAACAGATGACTACTAAAAACACAGTTTTCACTGTCAAATCCTTAAAGGTGCTAGCCCTGAGTGGCTCAAAAGGCTCCTCCATTACTACCAACAATACACGATTAAGGTCCCAGGGAGGAACCACTTCCAAAGCGGGGGGGGGTGAACGTGCTTCATCCCCTTAACGAGCGACATCCAGATGCGTCACTAGGGAAATGCCTTGAACCCTACCACGATTGCAAGAGATAGCCACAACCTGCACATGCAAACGAATTGCATGCCAAACCTTTGGCCAAACCTGCCTGCAAAAAGGCAAGCATTTCCGGTATCGAGACTGAAAGGGGGCGACAACAATGCTCCATGCACCATTCTTCGAATATTCTCTACACCTTGACATAGGTCAGGGAAGTAGAACATTTACAGGCTTTTAACAAAGTCACAATCACTGAGGCAGGATAGCCACGCCTTCTCAACCTAGCCCTTTCAAGAGCCAGGTCATAAGTGAGAATTGATCTGCCTGAGGCATTCAAATGAGGCCCTGAACCTGTAGATTTATTTATTCATTTTATTTGAACGTATAGATCATCCCGCACCAGCAGCTGCCAGGGACAATCAGCTATCAACCTCATTAGATTGGCCACGGAGGCCTTGGTTTGCCGATCCGGAGCGATTAGAATGACCAGCCCCCAATGCACCTCAATTCGCTGTACTATACGACCTATCAGATTCTATGGCAGGAAGACATAGTGAAGACCCTCCACTGGCCAGTGCATCGACTCCCTCAATATTCGCTCTCTTCTGTAAAACTGCTCTACCCTGGAGTTCTGAAAGGTTGCTATTAAGTCTATGACCAGCTGACCCTAGCAGCGCATGAGCTGTGCAAAGACAGCACTGTTGAGAGTCTACTCCCCCGGATCCAACCAGACTCGAGTGAGATAGTCCGCAGCCACATGCTGAGATTACCTGTAAATTGCCTTCTGCCCATTCCAGTAAGGGCTGGATCTCTTCCTCCAACTGCATGCTGCTTGTGCCGCCTTACCAATTGGTGTACGCTGAGTACAGTGATAGCATTCAAAATGGCATGGGACAGACATAGTGAATCCCTTTAAAGCACGAGAATAAAATCAAAATGAACTTAACTGTTTTTTATACTTCAATAGATAGAGAGGGGTGACCTGCACAGAGCAGCAGGTACACTTACTCTAGCCACCTTGTTTATGTTTATTTATATTTGATATACTGCACCTATATACCCAAAAAGATAAGAGAGACTGAAAAGAATGCCAATATCTGGATAGGAAAGCAATACAGTTACACGGCAACATAAACAGAAGGAGACAAGAGAAGAGAGCTAGGACTCCGGGAGGGAAAGACTAAAGAACGTTTGGAAAAGGTGGACCTTTAGAAGGGATTTGAATTTGACATAGGTATGCTCCAGATGCAAGGTTACAGGCAGGGAGTTCCAGAGGGCGGGACCAATAAAGTAGAGAGCCGAGATGCGTGTCGATTCTAGACGGGCAGCAGAAGGAGGGGGAAGGTAGAGGCGGTTTTCATGGACATTCCAAAGAACACGGGGGGGGGGGGGGGGAGTTTTGAAATGTATATGATTTGAGATGTACCTGGGGGTATTGGTATAGAGAGCCCTGTGAGTAAGAGTAAGGAGCTTATACTGAGGGCAGAAACATAGGGGAAGCCAGTGAAGTCGGATGAGAAGTGGAGTGATATGGTCAAATCATGTAGCGTGGACAATAATACGTGCTGCTGTGTTGTGATCCAATTGTAACCGTTGCATCTGGTACTGAGGAAGGCCAAGAAGAACCATGTTGCAATAGTCAAGTCTAGACAGAACCAAGGCAAGGAGAAAGGAAGTGAGAGATGAAGGTGACAAAAAAGGCTGGACAGTGCGGTTACGACAGAGAAAGAGAGAGAGCACTGGACCAAGGAGGAAATATGTGCCTGGAAAGTGAGAGAGGAGTCTAGGGTGACCCCAAGATAGTGAAATGATATTGCCATGGGAATCGGGCCAGAGGGAAAAGAGGGGGCCAGAGTGGGTGGGGAAGCTGAAGCAGGGAACCAAATGGCTGTGGACCTGGAGGCATTTAAGTGAAGAAAATTGTTGGCCAGCCAAGAAGAAATACGAGCAAGGCAGGTATTAAGGGAGGAAATATCAGGGGTGGTGGGACTAGTATAGTGGAGTAAAATGATGTCATCAGCGTAGTAATAGGCTGAAATTCCTGACTGCTGGATAAGGAGTGTCAAGGGAATGAGGAAAATATTGAAAAGTAATGGTGCAAGAACGGAGCTTTGAGGGACACCACAAGTGAGGGGAATGAATGGAGAAGAAGTGAAAGAGGAAGGAGCACTGGTGAAGAAAGGCGTGGAACCAGCAATGAACAGAGTCATGAATACCCATTGAGTGCAGTCGATCAAGAAGAGTAGCGTGGTCCACCAGATTAAAGGCAGAAGAGTGATCCAAGGAAACAGCTAGAGAGCGATCACCCCGATCAGGCACCTGATGGGTTTTGCTTAAAAAGAAGAGAACGGTTTCCTTTCTGTGTGCTATGTGAAAGCCTGACTGACAGGGATGGCGTAGATGGGTTGATTCCAGGTGGGAGGAGAGGCGAGCGAAGGCCAATTTCTCGAGGATTTTGGAAAGAAAATGATGAACCTAGTCTGGGCTGTTATGGGCAGGGATAGCAGGATCCAAAGAGAGGCTTTTCAGAAGCGGTCTAACCAAGGCCTGCTTCCAGAGAGAAGGGAAGGTACCTGAAGAAAGGCTGTTATTAAAAATGGACAGGATCAGAAGGAGAAGTGTAAGGAATGGCTCAGTGAGCCAAGAAGAGAGCACAGGGTTGGAAGGGCAGGTGGATTTATGTGAAGACGACAGAGTAGTGTACAATTCAGTGGTTGAGATGGGCTGGAAGCTTGCCAGATGCGAATAAGAACAGGGAAAGAAGAAGGGGGGTAATAGGAGGTGATGAGACAGGAATGGACTGAGATAGTGTTGGCAGGCAATTAACAAAGATAGCTCTCAGAGAAAGAGCCTTGTTCTGAAAGAATCGGGCAAGAATGTCCAGAGCAGGGGAGAGACAGAGGAGGTAGAATGTGGATTAGTAGACAAAGTTGAGACTATTGAGGACTGAGTATAACTGATGGGAGGAGCTGGAAGAAGAAGAAATCAGGTTATCATAGGCCGCAAGGGAGCCACCTTGTCCAGAGCTGATGAAAAGGTGGCATGCCAGAGGTCAACGTGTGGGTCTGCAGGGAGCGTAGTGAAGTCAGCAGAAAAGAGGGCATCTGCCGAAGGATAGAGCTCAAGGGTATTGGAGGAATAAGCATGGGTCAAACCTAGAAGACTAGATGGCGGGGAGGAGAATGGTTGGGCCTGAGGGATTGGTAAAGAGGAGAGAATGGACAGATGATCAGACCAAGGGAGGGTCAAAGAGGATAATAAGGTTGGAATATATGGAAAATTAGGAGAAAACAAGATGAGGTTCAGCGTGTGGCCCATCACATGGGTTGGGAAGACCACATGCTGCGTAAAAGAGGTCCTGGAATAAGGTGCAGAGAGCCCAATCCCAAGAGGAGTAGGGGAAGTTGAAACAAATATTGAAGTCTCCTGGGATAAGGAGATGAGGGTAACAGAGGCAAGCTTCCGACACTGTAAGGAGAAGGGAGTCCCAGAGATCCAAACTGAATGAAGGGGGAGAGGAAGGGAAAGATCCACGTGGAACAGGAGAGTTTCAGGATAGGAAAAGGTACTGGAGGATATTTCAGAGATGGGAAGAGAGTATTGGACAAGGGCTGCCACCCCACTCCCATTGCGTCCAAACTGAGAAATGGAGAAGGACATGAAGTTGGTTAGAAGGCAACAATTAAGAAGTGGCTCCTCTCCCTCCCTCAACCCTGTTTCTGTGAGGAAAAGGACATCTAAGTGCTGGGAAGATAAAAGGTCTTGGATCAGGAGAGACCTGGAATGAATAGATTTACAGTTTAGAAGAGCTGCGGAGATAGAAGGGCTAGGCAATGGACAGGATGGAAGCAAAGACGAAGGTAACCGATCAATCGGGCAGGCGATGAGATTACTGGAACGACGGCCGCGGAAAACATGGGCATCTATAGTCTGTCTAATGGGACACCTACCCCAAAAGACCGGGATGGAACACATCATCAGTGAAAGAACAGGAGACACAACCAATCAGCATCAATACAAAGAGCATAGCAGACATGCAATAGGTGAGAGAACTGGAATGCCATAGGTGCCTTCTTTATATTGGACCTCAGGATACATTTTCCGTGGTTTCTCTGGATTGTTGTGTCCCAAGCCTAAGGGTCACGCCAAAGGGCCCTCTGATGAAGCCCTCAGGAGCAGGCGCGCCTTGCTGTAGTGCTGATGCAAAGGCGATTAGAGCCACAATAGGCTGGGGCAGTGCAGGAGGTATGGAGCAGCCCTTCCACTGCCACATTACTGGGCAGATTAGATGGACCATACTGGTCTTTATCTGCCATCATAAACTGTTACTATGTAATTCAATCTCAGCATAAGAACATAAAGTACCACAAAAAAGTACATACCTGCTTCAAAGAGCTCAGAACATCTGTGCGAAAGTAGTCACTAAAGCCAGCCTAGCAGATCATGTAACCCCAATAATGCTAGAACTTCATTGGCTCCCTATAAATAGCAGAATCAGATATAAAATCCTCCTAACCACATTCAAGCTCCTGAACAACATCGCCCCTTCATATCTAACCACACTATTACATGCCCCATCTGAATCAAGAACCCGCAGACTAAACGCAACACACTCACTTGAAATACCAAAATCATTCAAAAGAACTAAAAAATCCACCAGCACCAGAGCCTTCACATTCACTGCCCCCATGCTCTGGAATGATCTCCCAATAAACCTTCGGATCATAAAAGACCTCACCCAATTTAGAAAGGAACTCAAGACATACCTTTTCTCCGAACACTTTGAAATCCCTTACCCCCAAGTCCAACCACATACCATCCCAAGACACTCAAACACAAAGCCCTAAAATTACACTCAACTACCCACACACATACACCCACCACTTACACCCATCACAGACACCCCAAAACACTCTCAAGAGAAAAAGGAAATAAATTCCTCCGCACACATATATGACCCTGACTACCGGTAAACAAGGTAGAATACTCTGATTGACACTACGATACAGAAATTTATAATTATATACAAAATGTAAATAGTTACAACAATTAATGCACAGTTATCTGTATAAAGTTAGAAAGTTATAAAGTTACTAAATATTATCTGTATAAAGTTACTAAATATTATCTGTATAAAGTTAAAAAACTATGTTCCATGTAATGTATACATTAGTGTACAAATTTGTTTACTTTGTTCCATGTAAACCGCCCCTGATCTCTGGAAGGGGCGGTATAGAAGAATTAGATAAATAAATAAATAAATAAATAAATAAAAATATGCCATAATGGGTCAGACCAAGAGTCTATCAAGCCCAGTGTCCTGTTTCCAATAGTGGCCAATCCAGGTCACAAGTACCTGTCAGATTCTCAGAAGTTAGACAGATTCCATTCTGCTTGTCTCAGGGGTAAGCAGTGGATTTTCCAGGTCCACTTTAATAATGGTTTATAGACTATTTCTCCAGGAACTCATCCAAATCTCTTTTAAACCCAGCTATACTGACAGCTTCTATTATATCCTTTGGTAACAAATTCCAGAGTTTGATTACGCATTGAGTGAAAAAATATTTTCTCCGATTTTGTCTTAAATGTGCTAGATTGTAGCTTCATTGCATGTCCCCTAGTCTTTCTATTTTTTTTTTTTGAAAGAGAAAACAAGTGATCTATGCTTACTGTTCCACTCCATTCATTATTTTATAGATCTCTATCATATCTCCTCTCAACTGTCTCTTTTCTACGTTGAAGAGCCCTAATCTTTTAAGACATCCATCCCCTTTACAATTTTGGTTGTTATTCTCTGTACCTTTTCTAATTCTGTTATATTCTTTTTAAGATATGGCGACCAGAATTGCACACCATGGAGCAATATAGAGGCATTATAATACTTTTGCTTTTATTTGCCATTCCTTTCCTTATGATACCTAGCATTCTATTTACTTTCTTGGCCATGGTTGCACACTGGGCCGAGGGTTTTAACATATTATCCACAATGACTCCTGAATCCTCTTCCTGGGTGGTGGTTTCTAATGTGGAACCTTGCATTGTGTAACCGTAGTTTGGATTGTTCTTCCCTAAGTGCATAACTTTGCACTTGTCCACATTAAATTTCATCTGCTATTTGGTTCTCCAGTCTTCCAGTTAATCAAGGTCCTCTTGCAATTTTTCATAATCCTCTTGTGTTTTAACAACTTTGAATAATTTTGTGTCATCTGCAAATTTGATCACCTCACTCATTATTCCCATTTCCAAGTTATTTATAAATATGTTAAAAAGCAGCAGGGCAGCACAGGTTCCTGGAGTACTCCACAATTCACCTTTCTCATAGAGAATATTGGCCATTTAGCCCTACTCTCTGCTTTCTATCTTTTAATCTGTTTCTGATCCACAATACTACACTTCCTCCTATCCCATGACTTTTTAATTTCTGCAAGTCTTTCATGAGAGACCTTGTCAAAGGCTTTCTGAAAATCCAGATTCACTATATCAACCGGCTCACCTTTGTCTACCTGTTTATTCATAAGAGCTCCATCTAGTAATCCGAACTCACAAAGAAGTAATTAACTTTATATTCTTGGTCACACAAATATATTTTTTAGATATACAATCCTCTTAAGTTCATAATACTTTTCATTATTTTCTATTTTCCATAGCATCCCAAAAACATTTCAAGAGCACTTCAGCCAATCTCTGACATGGTACTATGTTTCGAAAGATATTGGTGCTTATCTTTCTGCATCAGGATTCATATAGCTTAGAGGTTCACGTTGCTTGATCTTCCCATATTACAGCTTCTACAGGAGAAGCTTGACTTTTATTTCTGTGCTCATACCACCATCTTGAGTATACACCACGATGGATTGGAATGTTTAAAATCTAGGATAACCTAAAGTTTCCCTCCAGAGATGGGCTCATTTGGTAGCTCTAGGATGGAGGCGAATGGAAAGAAAGTGGAAGGTGGTTGGTATATAGCAACCGCACATGTCATTGGTGGTTTGAGGCTGGATATTTATGGAGAATTGCAAATGCAATGCAATGTGTGTCGTCGAGTCAATGCTGACTCCTGGTGACCCAACAGCCCCTACGTTTTCTTGGCAAGATGTGACTAGAAGTAAATTGCCAGGCCTTTCTTCTGAAGCAATGGAGGATTAAGTGATTTGCCTGAGGCCACAAGGAGTACCGGTGGAAATTGATGGAATTTACCATCAACAAATTCCAGTTATTGATTCATTTTTTGCTCTGAACATTGTGCTGTAGAGTTAATTTTCTAATGATCTGTTACTGGTGGTCCAGGTCTGTATACACAATTGGCTATTTAGGAAAAGACCTTTCACAACCTATCAAAAAATATCAGATTAGTGGAAAGAGGCTTAGTACCCCTGGAACATAACAAAGACTGGACAATGTTTGCCCAGAATGCTTACACTGATTGCCCTGTTAGCGTGTCCCTTAGACACTACATAAATCAAATCAAATTAATGATAATTTCCACAAATCTGCTAGGGGCTTGCCAGAAAGAGGTGGGTTGGGGTCGTTTTAGGAACAGTACAAAAGTCAAAGTGTGCCATGGGGGGAGAGGGAAGGGGAGGGGCAGGAAAATTTACATAGATCACTTTCCAAACATTTTATTAGTTTTATTTTATTATTTTTCTTTCCAAACCAAGTGTGATAGGAGGAGTATTCTAATGGTTAGAGCACTGGCTTGGGAACTAAGAGACCAGGGTTCGATTCCTCCTAGCACTCCTTGTGGCCTTGGGCAAGTCACTTAATTCCCATTGCCTCAGAAAACTCCATGTTATCAATGTCCCTGTTTAATGTATGTTTACAACTTTAAGTTACTTAACTGAAATGATAAAACGGTATTAAAAACCTGTTAAATATGTAACCATTTGACTTCACTGTCATCAAATTTCAAAGGATGGACTTTACAGTCTAACAGAGTAAGACTGTCCCAAGGCAACAGGTATTGTCTTCTTCTCTACCACTAGGGGGTCATGCATATAACAACCAATGGCAACTTGCACACTTCAGTTGCGAGGTTTCACCGTAGAGAGCAACTATTAAGAAAGCTATACGGTTCAGCTACTAGGTTTCAAAGTAAAATTTAAAACAAAGAAAATGAAAAACATACCAGAACTCCTAGCTGCCAGCCAAGCAGGGATAGGGATGTGGCGATCTGGGGAATGGGAAGGGAAGAGGGACAAGGATGAAGAGTATACTTCATGGAATTATTTCCAAATTATTTCATGCATTTGTGTGTGCATGTTCTATTTTGTTTGTGTGTCTGTCTCTATTGTACTTGTTTATCTGTTTTGTGTGTATGTGTGTGTGTGTGTGTGTGGACATGCACTCATATCTGAATTTGTTTTTTTGTATATATACGTGTATGTATATGTGTATTTTTCTGTGCGGATGTGTATTTATTTATTTATTTTATTTATTTGAGAACATTTTTATACCGCTCCTTCCAGTGATCAGCAGCGGTTTACAATTAACAAATAACACTGCAAAGATTAGCAGTTACATAAAACAGTAGAAATCTTAACGTTTGAAACAATTAACAAATAACTCTGCAAAGATTAGAAGTTATATAAAACATTAGAATCATAACGTTTGAACATTAAAAGTTTAAAATTGTTTAGGATAACTCAAAAATAGGGATAGAAATACTTGAAATACATATTTGAGCATGTATGTATGTGGGTGGCTGCATATTTATGTGTGTGTGTGTGTGTGTGTGCATGTTTGGATGTATGTATAAGTGTATCTACATCTGTGATGTCTCCCTC
Organism: Ichthyophis bannanicus; assembly: GCA_033557465.1. Taxonomy (NCBI): domain Eukaryota; kingdom Metazoa; phylum Chordata; class Amphibia; order Gymnophiona; family Ichthyophiidae; genus Ichthyophis; species Ichthyophis bannanicus. The sequence goes on from CM066044.1 coordinate 261,276,045, forward strand.
TGTGTCTGTGACAAGGGGAGGTGAGGGTAGTTTGAAAGGTGTAATTCCTTAACCACTATGCAACAGTGAATCAATGTCTGTAAGCTGCATTTGCTGGAATTTGCTTTTTCTATAGAAATGCATTGGGCCATTCTTTTTTCTCTGGAACACCCAGTCCAATCTGGCCCATTTTCAAACCTAATGTGTCTTTTCATGGATTTATCTATCCTCCATATCAAATTTAATCCAATCCTATTACATTTTTGAAGAGTTGTTTTACTCCCGACAAAGACTGATGGACATTCTCAACCTCTAACCTATAATCTTGTTCCAACATCTGTTAGGTTCTAAAGAATAACAAATAGGGAAAACACACAGAGCGTAGCTCATGGAACACTTTCCGACCCCTCTACATCGTATGTGTTTATCTATGTTGTCTCTGTGTGTGTCTTTGACTTGGAGGAGAAAAGGGAGGAAATGGTTTGAACAGAGCAGTGGTTTGGAAAGAATAATAAAATGAAATCTAGTAACATATTAAACCATTAGATGTCACTGTCAACATATTTCAAATAATTAATTTTACATTGTAATCACTTGGTGCCACTGTTCCCCTGCAAAAGGGCACTAGTTGGCAGTACTATGGTAACTGAGAAAGCTATACAGTTCAGTCATTAGGTTTCACAGTAGAATTTATAACAAAGAAAATGAAATGTATAACTAAATCGCTAACTGCCTATCAGGAATAGGGATGTGGGAGTACTCGGAGTGTGGGGTAGAGAAACCTGTGAAATATGCCTCATGAACATTTAATATACCTTTGAGAAAATGCTTGACTTCACAAACTCTCTGTGTGCACACGCATTCGTATGTGTGTTTGTGTGTTGACTCTGTGTAGGTCTGTGACAGACAGAAAACGGGGAGAGGAAATTTACATAAGAACATAAGATATGCCATACTGGGTCAGACCAAAGTCCATCAAGCCCAGTGTCCTGTTTCCAACAGTGGCCAATCTAGGTCACAAGTACCTTACAGTTTCCCCAAAAGACACAAAAGGAGCAATTCCTTAATTGATTTGTTTTACAATAGCAAAGTTTCTATGCTGCAGAAATTGGAACTGCTTCTCCCACAGAAATGGATTAAGACAATTTTGGAGGGAACTTCATGCTTTTAATGGGAATAATGAGTGAAGTGATCAAATCTGCAGATGACAAAAAATTATTCAAAGTTGTTAAAACACAAGAGGATTGTGAAAAATTGCAAGAGGATCTTGATAAATTGGAAGACTGGGCATCCAAATGGCAGATGAAATTTAATGTGGACAAATGCAAAGTTATGCACCTAAGAAAGAACAACCCAAATTGCGGTTACACGATACAAGGTTCCCCATTAGGAACCACCGCCCAGGAAAAGGAGATTGTCATCTTGGATAATACATTGAAACTCTCGGCCTAGTGTGCAGCGGTGGCCAAGAAAGCAAATAGAATGCTAGGAATCATAAGGAAAGGAATGGAGAATAAAACCAGGAATATTAGAATGTTTCTGTATCGTTCCCTAGTGCGACCACATCTTGAATATTGTGTGCAATTCTGGTCACAATATCTTAAAAATGATAACGGAATTAGAAAAGGTACTGAGAAGAGCCACCAAAATGGAAAAGCAGATGGAAGGATACCCCTATGAGGAAAGGCTTAAAATATTACGGCTCTTCAACTTGGAAAAGAGACGGCTGAGGGGAGTTATGATAGAGGTCTATAAATTAATGAATGGAGTAGAACAGGTAAATGTTGATCAGTTGTTTAGTCCATCAAAAAGTCAGAAGACTAGGGGACACACAATGAAGCTGCAATGTAACCCATTTAAGACTAATAACAGAAAATATATTTTTACTCAATGTGTAATCAAACTCCCGAATTAGTTACCGAAAGATGTAGCAAAAGCTGTTAGTGTAGCTGGGTTTAAAAAAGGTTTGGACAAGTTCCTGAAGAAAAGGTCCATAAACTATTATTAAAGAGGATCCGGGAAATCCACTGCTTACCCCGGGACGAGCACTGTGGAATCTGTGTACCTTTTTGGGAACCTGCCAGGTACTTGTGACCTGGATTGGCCACTGTTGGAAACAGGATACTGGGCTTGATGGATCTTGGTCTGACCCAGTATGGCATTTCTTTTGTTATATTTTTTTCTGTGGAATACCTTGTCGGATCTAGAGCATTTTCAAATTCAATGTGTCTTTTTTTCCCTCTGGTTTTTCTCTCCATGCCAAATTTGGTTCTGTTCCATTAAATTTTAAGAGTTATTTTGCCCCCAGACAAACAGAAAGACAGACATTCTCAGCTACTTATATAGAATTTCTTTCCAACATCCTTTAAACTAGAAAGAATTACAAGCAGGGAAAATCTGCGGAGGGTGACCCATGGAATTCTTTCCAACCATATATGTATATGTATATGTATATTTATACTGTATGTGTGTGTGTGTGTGTGTGTGTGTGAGAGAAGGGATGTAGTTGTAGCTGTGTTATCTCGGTGTGCATCTTTACTTGGAGTAGAGAAAGGAGGGGTGGCTTGAATGGTACAGTACCCAAACATTGTGTTTTGTTTGGAAAGAATAATAAAATTAAATCAAGTGTAATAATATATGAACCCATTAAATGTCATGAAAACAGATTTCAATGGATGGCGTCTACAGTTTTACCATAGGGCCAGATTAATGCCCTAAGCGAACTCGTTTGTGGACACCTATGATAGACCCCCATTTGCATTGTTTCTCATCTCCCTTGATAGTGTTCTTATTCACTATTTCCCTGTCCCTTCTTCCCCCCTTTCGTGATCTATTTTCATGGCTTTCCCTGTGGGATCCAGTTCTAGGTGTGGTGGCAGTGACAGCAGGGTCGTGAGTGAGCCTGGGGACCGTGCAATGGAATAGTCTAGTTGCTTGAGCATTTTAATACAAACCAGAAATGACAAGGGCAGATGTCCCGAAGAGTGAGATTAAAGGCCAAAGAGTAATATTTACAGTGTGTCAGAGATAGAGATCTTGAAAGAATTAAGTGCAAAAAGACTCTCAAATGAACAAAAAACTCATATTTAGCTTTCTTTGATGCCTCTGAAAGGATATAAACCTGCAGCGACGACAATGGCCGCAAACAACCCTGTGGCACTTACCTCAAAACTGGCAACATGGGGCTGTTTACTTCCGCCTCCTCTGATATCTGATGACAACTTCCTGTCTGCAGACAGGAAGTTGGCATTGGGAATCAGAGGGGCAGAAGCAAACAACCCCGTAGCGCTGAAGTTTTAAGGAACACGCCACGGGGTTGTTTGTGGCCATTGTCACCACTGCAGGTCTCAAGAGGGGTGGCAGCGATGGTAATGGGCACCCCTGGAGAGTCAAAATTCTAGGCAACGCCCTAATAGTAGCACCAGCCCTGCATAGAAATAAAAGCACACTCTCCTGCTCTTCACACACACACACACACACACACACACATTTCTGGTGTGCTGTTGCCTGCTGCTCGTGTGAAAACGTTTTGAAAAAGAAAAATCCACCATCTGTGGATAGTGATGCTCTGCCTATTCCCATCCCCTGTCCCCAAAAAATAACTGCAGAGAGGGCAATGTGCGAACTGAACAAGCAAGATTTCTGCACATTTTTAAACAGAAATTCCATACTAACAGAATACCCAGCAATACACACACACACACACATAGACAATACATAAGAACATAAGAACATAAGATATGCCATACTGGGTCAGACCAAGGTCCATCAAGCCCAGTATTCTGTTTCCAACAGTGGCCAATCTAGGTCATATGTACCTAGCAGTTTCCCCAAGAGACAAGTTCCACAATACAGACAGGTCTTCATCAATAAATGAGCACAAAACAAAAGGAGAAATATATAGACAAAATTTAAACTGAAACTCCAAGAAGCCAGACCTTGCATGCAGTGCAACATTAGATAAATAAGAGATGCAATTCCCCATATTGTGTAAAATATAAAGATAGCACAAAGTCCAATCACTAAATTGAAAATAAAATTATTTTTTCTACCTTTTGTTGTATGACTATTTTATTCTCTGATCATCCTAGTCTCAATCTGAGGCTTCTGCTTTCCTGTCTTCTCTTAGCTCCATTGCCCCATCTCTCTCCTTCCTTTCATTTCTAAACTGCTCGAACGTGCAGTTTACCACCGTTGTCTTGACTTCCTCTCTTCCCATGCTCTTCTCGATCCCTTACAATCCGGTTTTCGTCCTTTGCACTCTACTGAAACTGCTCTTGTCAAAGTCTCCAGTGACTTGTTCCTGGCTAAATCTAAAGGCCTTTACTCTGTCCTTATCCTCCTTGACCTTTCTGCTGCCTTTGACAGTGTTGACCATGATCTTCTCCTTGACACTTTGTCCTCGCTTGGCTTTAGGGACTCTGTTCTCTCCTGGTTCTCCTCATATCTCTCCCATCGCTCCTTTAGTGTATGTTCTGGTGGCTCCTCCTCCTCTGTTACCCCGCTCTCCGTTGGTGTCCCCCAGGGTTCTGTCTTAGGTCCCCTTCTTTTTTCTCTCTATACCCAATCCCTTGGTGCGCTTATTTCCTCTCATGGTTTTCAGTACCATCTCTATGGTGATGACTCCCAAATCTATCTCTCTGCTCCTGATCTTTCTTCTGCTTTCCAGTCCCGGATCTCTTGCTGTCTCTCTGCCATTGCTGCCTGGATGTTCCATCGTCGCCTGAAATTGAACATGGCCAAGACTGAACTTCTTATTTTTTCTCCTAAAATTTCCCTTTCTCCTTCTTCTTTTTCAGTCTCTGTTGATGGCTCTGTTCTCCAACCTGTTTCATCTGCTCGCAATTTGGGTGTTATTTTTGACTCTTCGCTCTCTTTCTCCTCTCATATACAACTCATCGCTAAGACCTGTTGCTTCTTTCTCTTCAACATTGGCAAAATCCCCCCCTTTCTCTCTGAGCTCACTACTAAAACCCTCATCCATTCCCTAATCACCTCCCGCCTTGATTATTGTAACCTCCTTCTTGCTGGTCTCCCTCAGTCTCATCTCTTCCCTCTTCAGTCTATTCAGCACTCCGCTGCCCGTTTGATTTTCCGTCAGCCTTGTTTTGCCCACATCACTCCTCTCCTCAGATCTCTTCACTGGCTCCCTATCCGTTTCTGTATTCACTTTAAGCTTCTCCTTCTGACCTATGTGCATTCACTCTGTGGCTCCTCAGTACCTTTCTTCTCTCATTTCTCCCTATTTCCCTCCTCGTGTACTCCGTTCTTCTTCCCAGTTGCTTCTTACTATGCCCTTCTCCTCTATTGCCAACTCCAAATTCCGCTCTTTTCACCTTGCTGTTCCATACGCTTGGAATAAACTTCCTTTGTCTATACATCAGGCATCTTCTTTGCCCCTCTTCAAACTCAAGTTAAAAGCTCATCTTTTCGCCTCTGCCTTTGGTTCTTGATTTTGCGGGTCTCCTTCCTTCGCCTCCTTTATTTCACCTTTCTTTCTTCCTCTTACACTTGTTCTTACCTCTTTCCTTTGTCCTGTCTCTCCTACTCTTGTCTCTTTGCCCTTGCTCTTATCTTTTCTACTCCTTTTCTTGCTTTGTCTTTTTAGAATGTAAGCTCTTTTGAGCAGGAACTGTCTTTTTGTGTTTTCATTGTACAGCGCTGCGTTTGCCTGGTAGCACTTTATAAATGCTTAGTAGTAGTAGTAGTAGTAGTAGTAGTAGTAGTAGCTCTCTTTCTATGTTCTATAGTCCATCTGCCATTTCTTGTCTCTTCTTTTGTTTTCTTCATTTCCTTCCATCAGCCTATTTTCAGTCCCAGTAACCCTCCCCTTTCCAGTCCTGCCCTCCCCAGGGACGGTTCTTCCATTAGGCCACCTGAGGCGATCGCCTCAAGCGGCACTCTAACGGGGGCGGCACTCCTGACAATCGGCATTCCAGATCTGTTTTAATTTTACATTTTGTAGCCTCAGGCTTGCCTCTGATTTCCCACACGAGAAGGCAGAGGCAGGCCAGAGGCTGCAAAATCTAAAATTAAAACAGAGCCAGAGTGCCGCAATTGCAAGTGATCAGGCTGATTTGCGGTGGCGGCACTACAGTTGTTTTAATTTTAGATTTTGCCACCTCTGTCCTGCCTCTGCCTTCCCGCTGTTTTTTTTTTGTGCTGCAAGCATTTCTTGAGGAAAAAAATGCAGCAGGAAGACAGAGGCAGCAAAACCTAAAATTAAAACAGCCAGAGTGCTACCGTTGCCGCCGGATGAGAGGTGCAGGTGGAGGGAATTGGGACAGGAGGAAGACAACAATGAGAGACAATGGTGAGTGACAGGGGGGACAAAGGGGGGACAGGGGACAAGTGCTGGACAAAGGGGGACAAAGGGGACATGATGATGGAAAAAGGGGGAGACACTGTATGGGGGAACTGCATATCTTATTTATCTGATGTTGCACTACATGTGGAGTCTGGCTTCTTGGGGTTTCAGTTTAAATTGTGTCTACATATTTTTATTTTTACTTTAGATTGTGGTTACTTATTCTGTACTTGATGAGGGTCTGTGTTCTGAGTGTGTGACTGAGTGTGCTCGTCTATAATAACTCCCAAACCCACTCAAACAAATAGTTTAGTATTTCACCCCATAAATGAAAAACTACTTCTAGAAACGATAACCAAAGTCAACACGACATTATACCTTGATCCATGTCCAGTCTTCTGGATAAAAGCAAAGAAGCTGAACTAGCACCTGTGCTGCTCAACATCATTAACGATGCACTTTCCCAAGGAATTATGCCAAACTCACTTAAACTATCAATCATTTGCCCCTTACTTAAAAGCATGTCACTCAACGAGGACGCCCCTTCTTCATACCAACCAATAGCGAGCATTCCATTTTTAGCAAAGATAATTGAAAATTAAGTTCAATTCCAATTACAAGACTTCATTGACCTCAACATACCACTTGATCCCCATCAATATGGTTTCCGCCCTTACCATGGTGTTGAAACACTCCTCTTAGTATTATTTGACACACTTATTTGTGGACTGGACAACTCAAATCAGGCATTCATCATGATCTTCCTAGACATCTCCTCTGTCTTTGACAGCATTGACCACACCATCCTCCTAGATAGATTAGCAAGCTTAGGTATTGCTGGAACAACCTTAAATTGGTTTAAATCCTACATATCCAAGCATCACCAATTCGTAAAAATCAACCAAGAAGTATTGGCAGCATTCCCCCAAGAACAGGGTTTACCCCAAGGCTCGGCCCTCTCAGCATTACTATTTAATCTATACATCCAGCCTATATGCACAATATTCAAAAAATACAATATCAAATATCACATCTACGCTGATGATATAATGGTTTATGCCCCAGTTGACATAAGAAACCCCCAATACAATGACATTACTGATGGGATAGTTGAAGCAAAAGCTTGGCTAAATGCAAATAACATGCAAATTAACCTAAAAAAACAGGAATCTTATTCACGACGAGAAACCAAAACTTTACGCACCCCACAACCTTCAAAATTCAGGACATCGAACTTCCAGTCAAACAGGAAGTAAAGTATCTGGGTGTCATTATCGACAGGGCACTCACTATGACTGCCCAAGTCAAACAAACTGCTAGAGCAATATTCTTCAAATTAAAAACAATACAACATCTCAGACCAATCCTGGAATCACATGACTTCAGAACTGTAGTCCAGGCATTGATTACACCTCACCTGGACAACTGCAACAGGCCTACCTAAAACAACACTTCACACTCTTCAACTTGCACAAAATGTAACCGCTAGAGTCATAGCCAGAGCAAACCTCACTGACCATATCACCCCGATACTCTACAATCTCCATTGGCTCCCCATTGCATCCAGGGTAAAATACAAAATACTTGTCACAATCTTTAAACTACATAACAATATCTCCCCCTCACACCTATCAACCCTAAGTCATTCTCAAGCTGATATCAGGATCAGAAGAAAAATTACAAAAGACCTCCTCGCCATACCTTTCTCAGTAAGGAAAACTAAGAAGGCAATGAGCAACAGAACATAAGAACATAAGATATGCCATACTGGGTCAGACCAAGGTCCATCAAGCCCAGTATTCTGTTTCCAATAGTGGCCAATCTAGGTCATATGTACCTAGCAGTACCCTGTCTTGTGCTGCTGAGGTAAGCTATATTCTGATTTGATTTAAATTATAGCTCTTAGCTGCTGCTAGGCTCTAACTTCTTATGAAATTTAAACTACAAGCTCTCTGCTGGGTTCTGAATTTAACCAGAAAGCTCTCTTCTGTGTTTTAAATTTAAGCTAAAAGTATTTTGCTGATGTTAGGCCCTGAGTGACTATTCAATTTAGACTACAAGCTCTCTGCTGGGTTCCAAATGTAACCAGAAAGCTCTCTTCTGTGTTTTAAATTTAAACTAAAAGTACTTTGCTGTTACTAGGCCCTGAGTGACTATTAAATTTAAACTACAAGCTCTCTGCTGGGTATGAAATGTAACCAGAAAGTTCTCCTCTGTGTTTTAAATTTAAACTTAAACTGCTGCTACTAGGCCCTGACTGATTTAACAAAAAATAGTGGGTTCACAGATTAATTAGCTTTAATACAAAGAATTCCTTTTAGAAAATTACCAGAAGTATATACTCACAGTTGCAGATCTCTCTCCAGAAGTAACAGTCCCTTTTTCTAGTCCTTCAAGACAGAACAGAGTCTTCAGGTACTCTGCCCCGGCCCTATGGAACTCCCTTCCCGATACTATAAGATCAATGAAGGACCTTCAGGACTTTCGTAAACTACTTAAAACCCTCCTCTTCTCAGAATACTACAACTCATCTGCCTCCCCTCTCTCTCCTCCTCCAGCCCTCGCCCCTAGTAAAATAACTGTCTGTATTCTGCTCTGTTGTAAATACAGTATGTAAATAGTTCAGACCTAGCCTTCATTACATCTCAGTTTATTTAAACTGATTTGTAATATGTATATAGTTTATTGTATTATACTGTAGTTTGAAATGTCCTCTGTAACCAGGACCCTGGAATGTTTGTTCGGTGTAAACCACCTCTGATCGATGGAAGGGGCGGTATATAAGAAATGTTCAAATAAATATAATAAATAAACAAGGAGTTTGTACAAAAAGATCTATAATGTACTGTAGTAATTTGACATGTTCAGCTTTTCAAATAGGTGCATGGATGTTCCAGGGCCCACTGTAGTATTTACAGTGACGCTTTTTTTGGTGGGCTCCTTATGTGAGTTTTGGAAGTTGTTGCTGATATGGTAAGGTATGGTATGGTAGATTTGCTCTATAGATACTCAGTGACTTTGTTGTATTAGTTCACAATATGCCTGGTACTGGAGAATGTTGGTGGTTGTTGTTAGTGAGATGATCAGAATCAGATTTTTTTTTTGTAAGATATTGAGTTCTGTGGGTGAATGTCCTGGTTCTGCTCTGCACCCATTGTTGAAGGGGGTTCTGTGGATGCAAAATATATGTTGAAAAATAAAAAGCAATAACCATAACACAGTGTATATCAACAAAATAAAAATTAGTTATAATTTAGTTTTATAAACTGTGCTGTGGTTCTCGCTCTCTTTTAGTTCCTTGGTGTGCAAACATCTTGCATTTCCTCCATATAATCTAATCAGCTTTTTGATTTGGTTCAGTCCGTGATTGGAGTTTTGAAAAAGCCCCGCCCACCTCTACAGGGGTGGAGGGAGCCATCTCATCCTTCGCCTCAGGCAGCAGATTGCCTTGAGCCACCCCTGCCCCTCCCATTACCTTCCAAGACTGCCAGTGGTGTCTATTCCCTTCCAGTCCCCCTCCTTCCCACTGTCCAGCCCCTTCTAGTCCAAATACCATCCCAGGTATCAGCTCACTTCCATTCCCAGTGCCACTCCAGCTCCCTTCCAGTCACCCTACCCTCTGTCCATCCCCCTTCCAGTGCTATCCCCATGTGTCTGCTCCTTTCCAGTCCCTGTGCCCCTCCCTTCCAGCTTCTTCCCCATTACCCAGACACCTACCAGTCCCATCACCAAGTGTCAGCTCTTTTCCAGTCCCCCTCCAGTACCATCCTCAGGTGTCAGCTCCCTTCCAGCCACCTCCTTCCTCCCCACTGCATCGTTCCCTTCCAACCCCCATTCTTCCTCCCATGTCAGCTCCCTTCCATCCACCTCCTTCCCCCCTCTTTCAGCTGCCTTCTTGCTTCCACCTCCCCCATGTCAGTCCCTTCCTGCCACCTCCTTCCCCCCTCTTTTAGCTGCCCTCCTGCCACCACCTCCCCCCCATGTCAGTCCCTTCCTGCCACCTCCTTCTCCCCTCTTTTAGGTGCCTTCCTGCCTCCACCTTTCCCCCCCCCCATGTCAGTCCCTTCCTGCCACCTCTTCCCCTCTCTTTCAGCTGCCTTCCTGCTTCCACCTTCCCCTTGTGTCTGTCCCTTCCTGCCACATCCTTCCCCTTGCAACCGCAGCTCCTGCTTCTTAAAGAGCAGCGGCTGCAATAACACTAATTTAAAAACAAAACAAAAGTGCTGCAGAAGCCTCCAGTCCTATGGAACCCCTGCTGCAGAGTCCTGCGCTCAAAAGGAAATGGTATTACCGGCCCTGATTACACACAGAAACAAAAAAAGCTGTTAAAAATCCACTCAAAACAACAATCCAGCATGAGTGCTTCTGTCAGAAAACTCCATCCAATGCCCTAACAAGCAGGTCAGTGCAAGGATACGAGGCACCTTAGGTGAAGCTCATTCCAGGCTCTTGACCCTGCTCTTGACCCCATCCCTATTGCCACTGCTACTGCTCCTCTTTGGGGGTGGGAGCAGGAACTGAAACACAGCGCCGGATGTTTTGGTAAGTGCTGTGGTGCTGTTTCAAGTCATTGCTGCTGCTGTTAGTCCCGGAGAGAGGCGGTGGCCAATGGGCTGCCCTCGCATCAATGGCGATCTAGGCGACCGCTTAGTTCATCTAATGGCAGGGCCAGCCCTGCTATCAAGTAAATCTGCACAACCAAGTCTGGCCATCTTGACCTATAGATTTTGCATTTGGTCTTCACCATAAAGGTTAGTGAAAACTCATCATGCCACAATTAGGGCCACTTTTACCTATGGGCAATAGGGGCAGCTAACCTCTGTCCCTGCACAACAGGAGCCCAGTTGCCCATAGGTAAAAGGGTCCCTGTTCCTCCCTTCTGTTCCCTCAGGCCACTTGTGCTTTAGTGAACAGACCGACGTCATCCTACTTCTGGTCTATTCACTAAAGCGCAAGTGGCATGAGGGAGCAGAAGGTAGGAACAGGGCTGCTGACCAATGTTCCTGCTAAGCAGCTTGAAGCGGCATAGAAGACCTCTGCTGGCATTCCTGCTGATGGGGGAAGTGCATTGCGATTGCACTTAGCATCATGAGGCATAGGAAGATCCCCAGAGATAGATAGGGAATGCCAAATTAGAATGGTGTATTTATTTCTTTAACAGGGTTTTTTATACCACTTTATCATTTCAATCAAAGTGGTTTACATTGTAACTTAAACTTGTACATTAAACAGGGACATTGATAACTTGGATTTGTCTGAGAAATGGAGGGTTAAGTGACTTGCCCAAGGCCACAAGGAGTGCTAGTGGGAATTGAACCCTGGTCTCTTGGTTCCCAAACCAGTGCTCTATCCATTAGGATACTCCTCCATTGATATGAAGGGTCTGCCTATCCCTTGGGACCAGCCTATGCTGTGTGATCCTAAGCATGATCGCATTGCACCTCCCCCCCACTGGCAAGAATGCCGGCAGAGGACTCCCACTGAGCTTCAAGCTGCTTAGTGGGAACATTGCTGCTGACTGTGCTTCTCCAGGGGGGCCTGCAAATGGGGAGAGGGGCCCACATAAATGGAAGGTGGGCCACGAACAGGTGGGGCTCATTCTGGAAAGTTTGCCCAGGGTCCCATAAGGTGTTGAAGCAGCCTTGACAACAATCAAAAGAGATGTCGGAAGATCTGTGGAAAGAAGTTGTTGCTGGTCATCTGTCTGGACAAGGCTGTGTGTGTATTGTGTGCCGTCAAGTCAATGCTGACTCTTGATGACACAGCTACTGGGGTTTCTTTTGTGCAAGGTGTGACCAGAAGTAGATTGCCAGGCCTTCTTCCACACAGTAAATCTATAGCACCTTGTAACTCCAAGGTTGTTGCCCAAGCAAGTACTAGTCAAACTCAACCCTGCTTAGCTTCTGAGATCAGACAAGATCAGGCTCATTCAGGACTAAGAAGACCATTTCTAAACATTTGGGGATCCATCTTCCCACTGTGAAACAGTCTACAAATGGGAAAAGTTGAAGACAAGGATGACTACCCAGGAGGGATCATCCTGCTAGGATCATACCGAGATATCGGCTATAAAAATGATCCAAATCAAGATTCGAAAAACTCTTGACGTTGTTAAGTGCCGTCAAGTCGGTGTTGACTCATGGCGACCCTCTGGATAGTTGTCCCAAACTGTGTTCGATCTTCAGTCAGGCGGCTCATTGTTGACAGACTGACAACCATAGCTGCTATTATTGTATTGATCCATCTCATTGTTGGCCTTCCTCTTTTGCGTTGACCTTCCACCTTGCCAAGCATGATGTCCTTCTCTAATGATCTCTCTTTTCGCATGATGTGTCTAAAGTATGAAAGTCGAAGTCTTGTCATCTGAGCTTCTAAAGAAAGCTTAGGTTTGATCTCCTCTAGTATTGACTGGTTTGTTCTTTGGGCAGTCCATGCTATACGCAGTATTCATCACCAGCACCATAATTCAAAGGCATCAATTTTCTTCCTGTCTATCTTTTTCACTGTCCAACTTTCACATCCATATGATGTCACTGAAAATACCATGGTTTGAACAAATCAAATCTTTGTATGGAGAGAGACATCTCTGCTCTTGAGAATCTTGTCTAGGTCCTTCATAGCCATTCTGCCAAGATGTTGTTGGATTTCTTGACTGCTTGTTGCTTCTTTATTGATAGTTGATCCAAGTAGGTTAAAGTTGTCAACTATTTCAATTTCTTCTCCATCAACAATGAACTTATTCATTTTGCCAGTTGTCAGGATCTTTGCCTTCTTAACATTAAGGTGCAGACCCATTTTAAGACTATATTCCTTGATCTTGAGAAGCAAATGTTTCAAATCATCTTTCAAAAAGCTCTACTAGAAAGTATATCACCAAATCTTGATAACAGCAATCCCGTTGCTTTGTTGGCAGCTACCCTATATATGGCCCATTTTAAGGAGAAGTTTATTTATCAATCTCTGTGAATGATGTATATTAAATTATGGAAGATATTTTGAGATGATATTTTTTGTTCATGAACCAGGAATGAACAACAGTTGAATGAATTTTTGATATAGATAAATAATTATATGGAGAATCTGATATTTCAAAGTGAGCATACAGATTTCATTTTTGGATGCTAAGGTTATTTGAGAGGATTTTTGGATTGTGACTCCGTTGAATCAAAAAACAGTGGAAAAGAATAGTTTATTGAAATTTCAAAGTAAGTCTCCCACTTAGTTTTTAAAATTGAGGAGGATTTGTGATTTTGAATTTTGAATTTTAGAGAGCAGTTTTGGAGATATGAATTGAATATGTTGCTCCTGTTTGAATTGAATACCAAATTAGAATGGCATACACTGATATGAAGGTGTAGGTTTTTAAAGTTTCCTGGGGGTGATGTTATCAGGAAAGCATTCTGTCAGTATTTAAATTAACACCATGGCCATTTTGAAATTGAGCCAGTATGAGCTGAAATATCGCTGGATGAAGATAATCTGATCTGTACAATTATGGTTTGGATTGCTGCTAAAGAGAAGATTTTTCTAAAAATAAATAACCAGTGATTTACGCTGATGCAAAACTGCTCCAGTGAGATGTGGTTCGAAACATAGTGTGTCGGGAGAGTGATTCAATATTTTGCTATTTAATGAAAAAGCATACAATTTTGAATGAACTAAATATAATGTTATTTTAAAAGAAAGTTTGAGATTAAAATGGACCTGTTGGTACTAGCTGTATCAGGGCTAGTTTGTAGATGAGGTCTGAAAAAAATATTTCTATCAATTTCTAGCATCAGGTTTGCTGTTATCAAGATTAGCTAGTATATTTTTTATAAGATTATACCAAGAGCAAAATGGAAAATCATCCAATAAGTCATAAAAACCCTCAATTATCATCTAAAGATCTGTGGGCATCTCTCACTTCAACTGGTGTGAGGATTCATGTGTCAACCATCAGAAAAAAAATGAATGTGAATGGTGTTCATGGGTTGATAGCTAGGAAGATACCACTGACTTAGGCATGAGGTTCATGACTGTCATAGTATGCGCAAAACTAGCCCATTTATAGAAATTGCCTGTGGAAGAACATTGCTGCTTGCCTCAGGTTCACCAATGAGCAACTCAATGACCCATAATTCTTCTGGAATATTGTTCTCTGGACAGATGAGTTGAAAATGGAACTTTTCTATCACACTAACAAACACTTTGTTTGGCAAAAAGCAAACACTGCCTTCCAAAGTAAACCTTATCGCAGTATGGTGCTGGATGTATCATGATGTGGGATTGCTTAGCTACAGGAGGACCTGGATGGCTTGTCATCACTGATGGACCCATAAATTTGTTCATTTCACTTATTTATTTGTTAAGATTTATCAACTGTCTTTACGAAGACATTCACCCAAGGCGGTGTATTCTGCTTTATATCTGAACATTCTAGAAGAGAATGTCAGGCCATCTGTCCGTGAACTGAACTGAATCATACATCAAGACAGTTACGCTTAATAATCAAATGAAGCTACTATGGAATGGCTGAGGAACAAGAGATTTTGTATTTTGGGTTGGCCAAATCAAAGTCTCATTTAAACCCTATTGACATCTTTTGCCAAGACCTGAAGTGAGTTATTCATGCAAGGAAGCCTTCAAATGTCACAGAGTTTAAACAGTTCTGTATGGAAGAATGGGCCAAAATTCCTCAACGGTGATGTTGGAGACTGATCTACAGTTACAGGAAACAACTTATTGACATAACTGCAGCTCAAGGAGGTACCACCGCCTACGGAATCTTTTTGTTGAATAAATCCAAATATATCCTTTTTGCTTGATTATTTATTCAACGTGGTTACCTTTCTCCTTTATAAAAGGTTTGATTAGGATCTAATCATGTTTTGAGTATAAATTCTGCTAAAATAGAGACCATGCTAGAGGGTTCACAAATTTTTGTCAGAGCAATTTCTCTAAATGGGTTAGTTTTGCATATACCATGATAGTAATAAACCTCACTCCTACGTCAGGATATGTGCAATATGATCTCGGTCTCTCAAATTTCCTACTAATGTTTGATGTAGTACTTGCATCATGCCAAATAGAGCTTCCTTATGGAGTTCGTAAGATGTAACATATATAAGTAATTTATCAAGGTGTGCTTGGAAATTCTTCTTGATCAAGCCTGTGGCACCCAACACGATAAGAAATAACTCTGTATCTTTCTGCCACTTTTTCTTGGTCTCTGACTGCATTTCTTATTACTTTATTATTTTATTTATTTTATTTATTTGCAGTCTCTTTTATACCGCGCTATTCGACATCAGTGCGGTTTACAATGAACATAAGAGTTGCACATCTCAATTTCGTGATTTGTGCTTACAGTGAAACAGGTATAATAACTTGGGTATACATTAAACAGGAAAATTAAACTTGGGTATGCATTAAGCAGGTATAACAGGTAAAATGGGGTATAAATAACCAGTCCCTTAACAAGGAGACACGATGAATAAATACAGTCTACTTTATGCAACAATATAATGAGTTATGCGGCACTGCATAAGTTTCTCATGGTGGTTGGAGGAGAAGGTGTGATTGCGAGTGATCAGTCTGGGAATGTGACGTGCATCAGTTTGAGGTGCTGCATTGAGATGTGAGAGTGGGTGGGTGTGGGGGGAAGACTGCAACATCGTAGTGATGAAGAAAGAGGTGCCGTTTCAGTGCCTACTTGAAGGTCTTCTCTCTCTCAGCACAATTCACAGAATAGTCACTTGGGTTCATAACCTCTATAATGACTTTCTGGTGTTCTTCTCCTTTACCGCTATGTCCAGCTTCCTTGCATCCAGTTTTTTTATTGGTCAGAATGGGAGTATCCCAGCTGATCATGACCTCTTCATTCTCCATAATTTTCTTAGAGCCATGATCCCAGTGCTTTGATGGCACAGTGATCGTGTAGTGTTTGCAGAGTTTCCAATGGATGTATTTCCCACTGTATTTGTGCATTTGCCAATTGTTTTCCTCATTTGCTGATCTAATTGAAGAGTTTTTTTTCTGTTGTTTTGCAGATTCTGTTGCTTCTTTCCCTATGTCTGCTTGTGGATTCTCGCTCATTCCTTCTAGATATTTTGATGTATATTTATTATATTCCACAGGGTGACTATAGGAAGATGCCACTGAAGACTAAGTGCTTTGTGTCAGTTGAGTTCTTAGCCATACACGTTGTTAATAGTCCATATTAGGGATACCAGATTGCTTTAGGTCATCAGAGACAGACTGAGTCAAATTTGGTTTTATTCTCCTCCCTCTTGCCTTGAGTCATCTGCTAACCCTATCCATATGCACCATCTCCAAAAGTTAGAACAACAATCTTCATTTTCATAATGCCTCTGGATGTACAAAGCACTGTACAGTAGTGATAAGGGTTCGGGTTTGATAAGACCCTACACCAATGAGCTTATTATTTTTTTTAAAACATGTATTATGGAGAGAGGAGGTTTGCTTGCCTGTGGAGTACCTGCACTGAGTACAGTGTCTGACCCAGTGTTACAGAAACAATTAGTACCACGTTGGTGAGTTTGCTCCACCCACACCGTTTGGTCATCAAAGCACGACTACTGACTAAGACTCAACAGTTGACTGTGGCCCTAGGCACATGGCTGAAGGGGCACATGAACTAAGGGACGTGTCCCTTTGTTGTCAATTTATTGCCAGTTTGAAGTAGAGGGAAAGAGAGGCAATTATTCCTAAAAGAGCGCACCAGAGAAAGAATAAATATCAGAAGATAAACTCTACACCTCTTGCTTTGGCTAAAATATCCAGAGCTATGGATAAACATATATTTCTCTTGTACCTGGGAAGGCTGAAGCAAGCACTCCCAACTTGTCATCTTTCTCCAATTCTGGGACCACTTTCATCCCCATTGCTATGACTCCCTCAGACCATGGGCTTGACCCCAGCCCATGACTCCCTCAGACCAATTGGGAGAGAGTGAGGCCTGCCTAGAAATATGGGCAGTGTGCCCACACCCTCGGCGGCATGAACTCCTGAGATCTCTTCTGAGTTCATGCCTAAATGTTTGCAATTTTCTTTTTCTGATGTGGCTCCTCAGCCTTCACTGGGGGCTTTTCCTGATTCAGTATCTTTAGTAGATACTGAAAAATGCTTGCCCAAACTAATTCATATCTTAAAGTGGTTATAAAGCAGACTGCCTCATTTTCGAAGGAGGTAGCTGTTATATTTGAACAACACGATAAAAAGATTTCCCAGATTGGTCTTACATTAGCAAGTTAGAACATCAAGTGTCAAAATATTCAGTCGGCTGGTGTGGCAAGTATCAAGGATAGTTTGCTTTTGTAGAGGCAGATTGAGCTTTTCGAAAATTCCATGTGAAAGAAGAATTTAAGATTTCTTAATTTTCCCAAAAAGTCATTATTTATCTCCTGTTATGTTACTAGAAAATATTTCAAAGCAGTCTTGAATATGACAAATGCTGATACTATTTATGTGGAGGCCCATTCCATTGTGTATGTCCCAGATGCACAGCGGTAGATGCGATTCTGATCCCGTGGGGTATGTCTAGCCCCCAAGGGATCAGAATCGCGTCTGGGCCTGTACATGCAGGCTGAGACCCGATTCCCATCGGCCTGCATGTAGAGGCCCCCACTCGGTTAACTCAATCAGGCTCCTGAATGGAGCCGCAGTGCCATGGCAACTAGATGCCATGGCAATGGAGCCGCGATTCCCGGCCGCTGACCACTTTCTCCTTTCTCCTTTCCCCACAGCTCAACCCCCAATCTGGCCTCCCATGGTTAGGGTTCCGCTGTGAGGAACTCCTGCAGCCCTTCACCTTTTTCTTGCTGGCTGGGCCTCCCATCCCCAATGTCTAGAAGGACTTATTCCACCTCCAGGGTGGAATAAGTCACCCATCCAATCTGCCGGCCCCGGACGTACAGGGCCAACTGCCCTAACTCTGCCTCTGCACCACCCCCTCCTGCCCCTGTCTAAGCCTCCCCATACAAATTCCTAGTTGGTACAGGGAGGCTTAGTCAGAGATGGCAAGGAGGTGAATAACTGGGATGGACGTCCCAATGGGACGTCCATCCCTGCTATTCGTTGTACAGAATAGACCCCATTATGAATGCTTACTATTTGCCTGACAGATTGACTTCCGATGTGGCTGCTGAGGCCCCACAGGACTCTATCGACTTATCTCAGTTCTTAAACTGTTGGTCGATGAGAACCCAGTTAGAGCCACACTGATAGCGTCATTTATGTCTGAGTCCGATAAGGCTCTTATTAGGAAATTATATTTTCTGAAGAAGCAGGAATCTATTTTTGCTGGTAAAAAATAATGATTTTTCCTAACGTTTCATGTGCCAGCCAATTGAAGCATAAAGTTTTTTTTTCAATTGAAGCCTTGTGTGATTGCTAGGGGAGCTACTTTCTTTTTACATTTTCCTTGTAAATGTTTGATCGGGCTACAGGAATTCGTAGAGAGCAAAGAGCGATCTGGCCCCATTTGTGATGAGAGAATCTGTGTCTTCTTTCTTTTTGTTTTCCTTTTGGCTTTTTGGATGTGGGAACCTAAAAATGGAGACACACCTACGCAAAACGAATAAAGCCATCTTCCATAAACTGAGAGTGTTACAACCACTAAGGAAAATAATAGAACCTGGTGATTTTCGGTCGGTAGCGCAAGCTCTCATTATACCGCACCTAGATTACTGTAATGCCATCTTACAAGGTCTGCCTAAAAGATCACTAAATATCCTTCAGATGGCCCAAAACGTAACAGCCAGAATCATAATGGGAACAAGCATTGCTGAACACATTACCCCCATTTTAATAGAGCTACACTGGCTTCCAATTCCAGCCAGGATACAATACAAGATATTAGTGACCACCTTCAAACTAATAAACAACATATCCCCATCGTTCCTATCCTCACTTATCAGCATGCAACCTACAAATAGGTACAGAAGAACCATCAACTCGGGAACCATGCAAGTCCCCACCAACATCAGAACAGTGAAAACAAGTACGAGTCGTAGAGCTTTCTCATTCTCTGCGCCAACTCTCTGGAATCAACTCCCCTGCGAGCTGCGTCTGACCAAGGACATCACCAAATTCAGGAAAGAGCTAAAAACTCACTTATTCCGAAATCATTACAATCAACTATGACCATCAACTGCGAGGGAATTGTAAAAACTGCTATATGTTTAAATATGTAAATATAAATGTAAGAACGTATGATTCATCCCCGAAAACGCTAATCATGTGTGCTGTGACCTCAGATCTATGTATATACCACCCCCCCCCCCAAGTCTTGATTGGCTATCCCCAAAGATGAATCAAACCGCTGCTGATCACTGGAAGTAGCGGTATATAAGTGTGTAGTAAATAAAAATAAATAAAATAAATAAAATAAAATCTAGCTGTATATGTGAATATATTTCTCTAGGCTTCTCATTTAATCCTCTCCTGAATATGAAGTAACTGATGTGATTTGAAACTGGTTTTTGTGCCAAGATGTGGAAATCTTGTTTTCTGTATTTCTTAAGATTTTCCTGCTGTAAAATAGTGGAAACTTAAAAAAATATATATTATTTATCAATCTTCATAGCTCTAAATAGAGAACAAACATAAAAACATGAGAAAAATCACACACAACAAAAAAATATACAAAAAACCTACAAAAAAGAGAATAAGCCAAAAACCTAAGAAACAAAATTAAAAGCCTGCATAAAAATGTGTCTTCCCTTGTTCTGAATTAGACAATTATCCTCTATACAGCTTGCAGTCTAGTGGGTACTTGAGGCAATGGAAAATAGGGTGATTTCGCCAAGGTTACCTGCAGGGTCTGTGAAGAGAAGTGGGATTTTAAACCTGGTTTCTCTGGTTCCCAGTTGCTCCCTAAAACATGAGCCCCGCCTCTCCGCTCCGTACATCACATGGCCTCCCACTTTTCAGTGTGACATCAGCCCCAGTGTCTGATGTCTGCTTTCTTTTCAGTAAAGATAGCTCGGATTGTGATGATTACTCCTTATCCAGGCATTGGCATGACAGTGCAGGCCACCATAAGTGGGATGCCATTCATTTTCAACTAACAGAGCCCCACCTGATCGAGGTCTTCAAGTGTTCGCTGCCTAAAATAATTCAGAGGCCACGCCAGTGCTAACCTGCATATGGGACATGAACAAGTTCTCCCAAAGCCTTTCAGCCTTAGAAGAAGAGTTTACCACCTTTCCAGGGGAAGGAGAATGATGTAGAAAGGATGTGGAGTAATGGGAGCTCTAGGCTAACTAGGGTCCTGTATGAAAATTGAAATTGACACCCCCTGCCCCCTTCATTGGTGACAGCTCGGGCATAGCGCTCCCTCCTCTGCCCGTTGCACTGGCTCCAGCACAGCATCCTCCTACCCTGCATCCTTTGCTCTTTGTCTCTCCACCTTCTGCCCACCACCATAATCCCCCTTCACCCTATCATTTTTTTGCCCTGCCCACCAGAGCCTATCCTATCACTAGGCCAACCAGGCAATCACTTAGGGCCTCCGAATTTGGAGAGCAGCAAAAGAAAAGTAGAGTTATCAAGGTGGAAGAGCATAGGTGTCATGGATTCCCAGGCCCCGCCAGCTAAGGGAGAAGCTACATTGGCCAGTTGGGGTGGCAGGAGCTTGTACCCTGGCTCCTACCGCTTTTCCTCCTCCTGAAGGGCAGCACTGCAAACACATTCAAGACACGTGGTGGCAGGAGCAGCATTTCCTCATGCATTGCCAGATCAGCATCGCGGAGTGCTCGTCTTGGACCATGCATTTTGAACGTGCTCGCAGTGCTAGCTTTGGGGAGGAGGAGGAAGAGTGGTAGGGAGCTGCAAGAGCATCTACAGGTGAGTAGTAGGGATAGGTATTCATTAGCATGCATTTGCTTTGTTTGAGCACCTAAAAATATTTGTGTATGCAAATTGCTTGTGTGTGCATATACCTACAAATTGATGCTCATACAATTGATTTGCATGTTTAAAAAAGTTATAAAGTGTATACAGTTCAATTATTTTATTTATTGAAATAGATTTATAAAACTACCCATCCACTACTGTTCTCAATGATGTTCAACATAACCCAGGCTGTATCCAAAGCACATATACCCTCATAGACAAACCCACGTACTAATGAAAGAAGAATACAATTAATCTCATCCCCTCTACAAGTCCAGAGCAGAATGCTCACATAAGCACATAAGCTATGCCATACTGGGTCAGACCAAGGTCCATCAAGCCCAGTATCCTGTTTCCAGCAGTGGCCAATCCAGATCACAAGTACCTGGCAGGTTCCCAAAAAGGTACACAGGTTCCAGAATGCTTATCCTAGTGTAAGCAGTGGATTTCCCTAGTCATCTTAAATAATGCAATGGACCTTTCCTCCAGGAACTTGTCCAAACCTTTTTTAAACCCGCTACACTAGCAGCTTTTACTACATCCTCTGGTAACGAATTCCAGAGTTTGGTTATGCTTTGAGTGAAAAACTATTTTCTCTTATTAGTCTTAAATAGGTTACATTGCACCTTCATTGCGTGTCCCCTAATCTTTCTAGTTTTTGAAGGAATAAACAACCGATCTACATTTACCCATTTCACTCCATTCGTTAATTTAAATCTATCATATCTCCACTCAGCCGTCTCCTTTCCAAGTTGAAGAGCCCTAACCTTTTAAGCCTGTCCTTTACCATTTTGTTGGCTCTTCTCTGTACCTTTCTAATTCTGCTATATCCTTTTTAAGATATGGAGACCAGAATTGCACGCAATATTCAAGATGTGGTCACACCATGGAACTATACAGGGGCATTATAATATCCTTTGTTTTATTCTCCATTCCTTTCCTTATGATACCTAGCATTCTATTTGCTCTCTTGGCTGCCACTGCACACTGGGCAGAGGGTTTCAACATATTATCCACGATGATGCCTAAATCCTTTTCCTGAGTAGTGGTTCCTGATGAGGAACCTTGCATCATGTAGCCATAGTTTGGGTTGTTCTTCCCTAGATGCATAACTTTGCACTTGTTCACATTAAATTTCATCTGCCATTTGGACATCCAGTCTTCCAATTTATTAAGGTCCTCTTGCAATTTTTCACAATCCTGTTTTGTTTTAACAACTTTGAATAATTTTGTGTCATTTGCAAGTTTGATCATCTCACTCATTATTCCCATTTCGAGGTCATTTATTTAGATGTTAAAGCATTGGGCCCAGCACAGATCCCTGGGGTACTCCTTCTAAATCGCTTCAGTCACTTCTATCTGTGCCCTTCTCTTCTATTGCTAACTCCAGACTTCAGTCCTTTCACCTTGCTGTACCTTATGCCTGGAACAAACTACCTGAGTCTGTATGTCAGATGCTTTGTCTGACCCTTTTCAAATCCAGGCTGAAAACTCACTTCTTTCCTGCTGCTTTCGGATCTTGACTCGCCTGATCTCCTATATGTTTCCTTACTATTCCCCTTAGATATATCCCATGTCTACAGCTACTGTGTTGTCTGTCTGTCTTGACTAGATTGTAAGCTCTGATGAGCAGGGACTGTCTCTTACATGTCTGTGCAGTGCTGCTTACGTCTTGTAGCGCTATACAAATGCTCAGTAGTAGTAGTAGTAGCAGTAGTAGTAGTACTCCATTATTCATCTTTCTCCATTGAGAAAATTGGCCATTTAGCCCTACTCTCTGCTTTCTATCTTTTAACCAGTTCCTAATCCACAATAGTACACTGCCTCCTATCCCATGACTCTTTAATTTCGCCAAGTCTCTCATGAGGGACCTTGTCAAAGGCTTTCTGAAAATCCATATACTGTATTGACTGGCTCACCTTTGTCTACCTGTTTATTCATACCTTAAAAAAATATAACAGATTAGTAAAACAAGACTTTCCTTGGCTAAATCCATGTTGACTCCCATCAAACCATGACTATCTACTTGTTCAGTAATTTTATCCTTTATAATGATTTCTACCATTTTGCCCATTACTGACATCAGGCTCACCAGTCTGTAGTTTACCGGAACATCCTTGGAATCCTTTTTAAAAATTGGCATTACATTGGCCATTCTCCAATCCTCAGGTACCACAGATGATTTTAATGAGAGTTCACAGATTACTAACAGTAGGTCTGCAATCTCATATTTCAGTTCTTTCAACACCTTTGGATGTATACCATCCAGTCCAGGTGATTTGCTATTTTTCAGTTTATCAAATAGCTGTAATACATCGTTCTGGTTTATTGATATTTCTTTCATTTCTTCCATTACCTAGAGAAGAGTTACTCAATTCCCAATGACTTGCTGAAATAATACAGTGTGCATATTTAAGACAAATTTATTGGTTATGTCAAGAAGTAGGGCTGCTGGATGTGTGGTGGTTGTTACATCCAGGGGAAAAGGAATATATACATATATTTCAAGAGCACATCCTGCTCAGAGTTCTGGTAAATGGACAATTAGTTATCTTTGACATTTGAAATAGCAGGAGTTACACATCAGGACTGTGTCATGTCAGAGTAGACAGGATTATATTTTGCTGTCTTAGGTTCTATTTCCCAGGGTGTAAGGTACTGAAATTGATCAGCGTCTCATCCCTAACCTCTCAGTTGAGTTGGAATTAAGCTTTGAGAGAACAGGTGGGAGAGCACTGTGGAGACTTAATAGCCTAGCTGGGGACAAGGAGTTTGTGGAATATATGGGGAATCAGTGGCAAGACTATGTGAACTTTAATGGAACATAAGATTTGCCATATTGGGTCAGACCAATGGTCTATCATGCTCAATATTCTGTTTCCAACAAAGCTAATCCAGGTCACAAGTACCTGGAAAGATCCCAAAAGGTAGACAGATTCCATGCTGCTTATCCCAGGGGTAAGCAGTGGAGTTCCCCAGTCCACTTTAATAATAGTTTATGGACTTTTCTTCTGGGAACTTGCCCAATCCTTTTTAAAACCAGTTACATTAATAGCTTTTACTGCATTCTCAGGCAACAAATTCTAGAGATTAATTGCACGATGAGTGAAAAAATATTTTCTCCAATTTGTCTTAAATGTACTACTTTGTAGCTTTATTGTGTGTCTACAAGTCTCAGGACCGTACCGAGCCCTGTGCGAGCGGTGCAGCCACACAGGCGCAAAGACTTAAAGGGCGCATTTTGGCTCTCTGCTGTTGCCTGCCGCCGCCACTTCTTTGGTGGCAGGCAGCAGCAGAGAGACGAAATGCGCCCTTAAGTCTTCGCGCCGGCACATTAAGCAGGTCTGGTCTCTCTGGGAGGGACCAGACCTGCTTAGCATGCTGTCAACTTGCAGATCGGGCAAGCGCCCCCTCCCACCCACATAAAGTGTCTAAATGGAGGTGCGGGAGGGGGGGATGTGTGCCCGATGTGCAAGTCGCACAGGGCGTATTTCAGTCTCGGTACGGCCCTGACTAGTCTTTATACTTTTTGAAGGAGTAAACAACCAATCAATGTTTACTCACCCTACTCCACTCATTATTTTATAGACCTCTGTCATATCTCCCCTCAGTCTTCTCCAAGTTGAAGAGCCCTAACCCTTTAAGCCTTTCTTCATGGGGTATCCTTCCACCTCTTTTGCCATTTTTGTCGCTCTTCTCTGTATCTTTTCCCAGTTCCACTATCATTTTTAGATGCAGTGACCAGAATTGTACAGAATGCTCAAGTTGCAGTCACACCATAGAGCGATACAGAGGCATTATGATGTCATCCTTTGTTTAATTCTCCATTCCTTTCCTTATGATTCCTAGCATTCTATTTGCTTTCTTGGCTGCTGCTGCACACTGGGCAGAGGATTTCAGCATATCTTCCATAACTCCTAGATCCTTTTCCTGGGTAATGGCTCCTAATATGGAACTTGCATCGTGTAACGTTAGGTTTTGGGGTTTTTTCCCCTAAGTGCATAACTTTGCCCCTTCTTTGCATTAAATTTCATCTGCCGTTTGGATGCCGTCTCCCAATTTCTCATGATCTTCTTGCAATTTTTCACAACTTTGAATTATTTTGTGTCATCTGCAGATTTGATCACCTCACTTGTTCCCATTTCCAGGTCATTTATGAATATGTTAAAAAGCAGCAGGCCCAGCACAGATCCCTGGGGTACTCCACTATTTATTGTTCTCCATTGAGAAAATTGGCCATTTAGCCCTACTCTGTTTTCTATCTTTTAACTAGGTCCCAGTCCACAATAGGAGACTGCCTCCTACCCCATGACTTTTTAATTTCCTTAAGAGTCTTTCAAGGGGGATCTGGTTTCCTGTGTTGCTTGGCTGCCCAGTAGGAACAGTGTTGGAGTTGTTTCAGGCACCTCTGTGGATAGCCGCATTTCACCACAGGGCCCCATAACATTGGGCTGTGCAGAGTGAGTCCTGTGAGCTGGTTTGCTGTACTGCTTGGATGCCCAAAAGGAGCAGCATTGGAGTAAGATTGTGCCTGCCTGCTTGTTTCAGGCACTTCTGTGAACAGCCGCATTTCACCAGAGGGTGCCATAAAATGTGTGCATCCAATGGCGTGCGCTTGTTGAGTGTGGGTTTGCACTAAGGGGCATGCAACAAGAGGATTGAATTGCCCACTGGAAGCCCCTGAGGAGCCGTGGGGTGAGGAGAGGTGAGCAACTACTATTTCACTTTGCTGGAAGTCTGGGATGCCAGTGACGAGGAAATCTAAGGGTTGCAAGCAGACTGCTGTGCGTTCAGTGTCGTCAGGACTGACAGATAAGCATTTGATATCTAAGAACAGTCTGTTGGGGCAAGCTACGATGCATGTATCCTCCATGGCTGAGGGGGCTTCTTTAAACTCCCTCGAGCGAACTCCACCTCCTCTGCCTCACTCTACTCTGTAGACTAGTTCTCCGGTTGATTCTGCAGTTCCAGTCCCTTTACTTGAAGGGTCTGATATTGCGACTGCTTGTCCCATACTGGTTGCTTGTCGAATTGACAATGTTACTCCTCAGTTTCCTGGTTCTCAGGTTTCTCTAATAGATGTTTGGCAAGTAGTTTCACAGACTGAGAAGTTTCTCACTACAACTATTCTTCAGTTATGCAAATTTTCTCAAGAGGCTTTTGCAAAGTTCAAACAGATTGATGTCCAGTTGGAGGCTATTGGGAAGAAAGTCTCCACAATGGACTCGCAGGTGGCCTCCTTGAAATCAGTGGGCCCAATTCTGTTTTGGATGTGCCAGCCCTCTATGGGCCCGGTCGGAACTGGACGCACAGAGTGAGCCAGGATTCCGATCTCGTGGGGCACGTCTAGCCCACAGGATCAGAATTGAGTCCAGGTCTGTACGTGTAGGCTGGGACCCCGATTCAGGTCAGCCTGCACGTAGAGGCTTTCCCTGGCTAACTCAGTCAGGGCTTTTGAATGGAGCCACAGTGCCATGGCATCCTGTTTCCATTGCACCGTGGCTCCATTCAAAAGCCACGATCCCTGGCTGCGGGACCAAAATGTTTATTCCCCACAAGCCAATCCCCAATCTGGCATCCCAAGGCTAGGGTCGGGCTGTGGGGAATTTCCTCTGCCCCCTCCCACCTCTTTTGAGCCCTGGGCCTGCCCGATCCACCCGACTAGGAGAACTTATTCCACCTCAGAGATGGAATGAGTTCCCCGTTCAGGCAGCCGGCCCTGGACGCACAGGGCCAACATTGGAATCGGCCCTGTACATCCGGGGCCACCAACCGCCCACTACCCACGCTAACTCCAGCCCCATACCGCCCCTTTCCCGCCCTGTCTACCTTCCCCATACAATGTTGGGACATCCATCCCCGCTATTCGTGCCTCGGAATGACCCTGAGTGTGTTTACTATTAAGGACAATTTGGTGGTACACCACAATTTAGAATCCTTAAGAACTTTTTTCCGGAACCAAAAACTTGAGGTTCTTGAGTTTCCTTATTACCAATTTGCTGTCATCTGAGATTCTTTTAAGAAAATATTTCAAGGAAGTATTGCTATTAGCTAATGCTGATGATATTTTGATTTTTAAGCTATATAATGCATCTAATAAGTTTATTAGGATGTCCTCAGGGCAGGAGTGACCAAACCTGATTTATGTTTTTTGACTTTTTTAGAGGATTCCCAGGATGTCATGAATTCTAGAGCCACCTTGGTGGTTTCTTTTCTTAATGACTCTGACAAAGCTTTGATTTCAAAAATTACTTTAAGGATTCACTTTTTTATGGTGCAAAATTACAAATGTTTCTAAGGCAACCCAAGTGAGAAGGAAAGCTTTTCTTTCCCTTACGTCGCAAGTGCTGGTTATGGCCGGTACCTTTTACCTAAGATTCCCCTGCAAATGTTTAATTACATGTTTCTGGATCCTTCTCACTTGGATAAATTTCTGGTGGACAGGGAGACTACCATTCTGAAGGTCTAGGTGGTGATGGAGCGTTGATAGTGCCATAGTTGTATTGGCATTATGCTTGAGTGAAGATATGTGCAATTTTGGTTTTGTGGCATAAGTTTGCTATATTTTTCCTTTTTCTTTTGTTATTTTTGCTCCCCATGATGAGGGCTTCATGTTCTCTTTTTTTTCCTCTTTGGGATGAGTTTCTTTTGAATTCTTTGTGTTTCTTTTGTTCTTGTTATAATTGTAATGTCATAAATACTGAATATAATTTTTTTTTAAAAAGTCTCTCATGAGCGACTTTGTCAAAGGCTTTCTGAAAATCCAGATATACTGTATCGACCAGCTCACCTGTTTATAGACACCTCCTAAAAAATGTAGCATGAGGGTATGAATTTGGCATGGCTAATTGGTTTAGCACAAGGCATTGACTTTATTCTGCTACTAAGGACGAAAAAGGGGGGGGGGAGATGCACTGATCAGCAAATGAGGGAAATCATGGACAATTTTTATAAAAGGTTATAAATGGGGGAGAGTCCTTCACAAGAGAATCTATGTGAGTTTTGTGAAGGGCTGAAGCTCACTTGGGTCACAGAAGAACCCAAGACAAACTTTGAAGGCCCCCATTAGCTGTGAGGAGTTGGCTCGAATGATTAAAGGGTTGAAGAATTTTAAGTCTCCTGTCCAGGATGGTTTATGAGATGAATTTTTATAAAATTTTGGGGATTGGATCTTGATGTTCGATCAAGCTCTTTGCACTGGAGTTTTTCCTCCTACTTCTAATCAGGCATTAAAAACAGTATTGCCTAAGGAGGGCAGGGACTCGTTAAAACCTGCCTTCTACAGGCCAATCTCGCTACTCAATGTTGACATTAATCTTTATGCCAAGGTGTTAGCAGACAGGCTGGCCATGATCATCCCAATTCTAGTAGTAATGGAGCTGGTTAGATTTGTTCCTGGGAGATATGGGTTCTCCATTCTTAGGAGGATATTAGCAAGGATTGAGGCAGTGAGAGGTGAGGGTCAGGGGCACTGACAGTGAGTTTTGATGTAGAGAAGGCTTTTCACAAGGTCTACTAGGATTATTTATGGCACACTTTAGGGAAATATGGTTTGGAGAGGAAGTGATAAGTACTATACCACAGGCCGTGAACCCAAGATCTCGTAAATGGCCAGTTATCTCGGGTGTTTGAATTGGGAGGAGATACACATCAGGGCTGTTCCCTGTCTCTGGGACTCTTCACATTATACATTGAACCTCCTGCAATGAGTTAGTGCATGACAGGAGCTTAAAAGGAGCTTCAAATGGGGAAGGGGACATTAAGGTGGCCCTATTTGTGGATGATTTGTTAATAATGCTGCATGACCCAGTGATGTCACTACCCCGTGTTGGAAACAATAAGGCAATTGGCCCAGATATCAGGGTTAAGGATAAATTAGGAGTAGTCTTTAGCCTCAGATATAGCAAGAGGGGTAAAGAGGCACTAGTTATGGGTTGTTGTTATGTGCCATCGAGTCGATGAGCATTTCCACTGAAATGGGCACAAGAATCATTGAAGCATTGGGGTTAATTTTAGCTATGGGTTTAGGGTTGCTATATACTGCCAACATTGGGCCCTTATTGAAGAACTGTGTTCAGGAATTGACTAAGTGGCACGGCTTACCACTTTTGCTCATTAGACAGATCCAGCTTGTTAAGACGATGCTGTTGCCAGTGGTTTTGTTTTACAGAAGCTGCCCTTTGGGAATAACTAAAGTAGATATGGCCAAATGGGAGAAGATGATGAAGAAATTGCCATGGAGTGGTCGGAAGTCAAGGATTCAGTTGAGCACCACTGCAGTGGGTAGTTGGTGATGGAGGACCTTCAACGGTATAGTGTGAGTTGCCAGCAGAGCTGCTTTGACCTATGGGCAAAAGGGGCAGCTGCCTCAGGCCCTTTCACAATGGGGACCCTGCTGCCCTGTTTAGGGCCAGTGCAAGAGGATGAGGTGCTCTAGGGGAACCTTCATTCCCAATGCCGCCTTGCTCTTGCTCCCATGCCCATTGCCACCGCTGCCACTGCTCTCCGGGACATGCAGTGGGGGGCAATACATTTAAAAAGGCATTGCAGTGCCAGAGTGACCAGGAAGTGGAATCGGAGGGGGCCAGAAGTGCAAATGGCACCGTGGCATCAGAAGAGAAGATAACTCCGGCGCCATGGTGCCTTTTCATAGAAACATAGAAAAAGACAACTACTACTACTACAATTAATCATTTATACAGCACTACAAGGCATACGCAGCGCTCTACAAGCACATATAAACGAAGGTTCCTGCTCGTCAGGGCTTACAATCTAATCAAGACAGATAGTACAATAGATGAGAGTAAGGCTACAATAGGGAAGGGCAATGAGACAGAAGGAGAACAAAGGATTAAGATCCAAAAGCGGCCTGAAAGAGGTGAGCTTTTAGCATGGATTTGAAAAGGGGGAGAGATGAAACCTGACGTAAAG
The DNA here is from genome assembly GCA_033557465.1 of Ichthyophis bannanicus. NCBI lineage: Eukaryota > Metazoa > Chordata > Amphibia > Gymnophiona > Ichthyophiidae > Ichthyophis > Ichthyophis bannanicus. The sequence continues at coordinate 261,306,160 of CM066044.1, forward strand.
ATACAGGTAGTTTGTTCCAGGCATAAGGAACAGCAAGGTGAAAGGATCACAGTCCGGAGTTGGCAGCAGAAGAGAAGGGCACAGATAGAAGCAGGCCAGAGGAAGAGTTCACGAGGAGGGGTGTAGGGAGAGAGGAGAGAGGAAAGGTAGTGAGGAGCAGCATTTAGTGGTCAGAAGGAGCTGTTTGTATTGGATACGGTAATGGAAGGAAAGCCAATGAAGTGATTTGAAAAGAGGGGTTATAGAGTATATTGGGGTTGGCGGAAGATTAGCCACGCAGCAGAGTTTTGAACAGATTGAAAGGGAGAAAAATGACTCAGAGGGAGACTAGCAAGGAAGAGGTTGCAATAGTCGAGTCGAGAAGTGACTAAAGAGTGGATAAGTGTTTTAGTAGTGTGTTCAGAAAGGCCTATCTAGTCTGCTCTTCCATATCAACTACTACAGTCCCTTGTTTTCCTTTAGAGATCTGTGTTTATTCCATGCTTTCTTGAATTCAAATACTGTCCTTGTCTCTACTACATCCACTGGGAGACTATTCCATGAATTTACCACACTTTTAATAAAGAAATTTCCACATATTACTCCAGAGTCTATATCCCCTTTTACCCTCATCCTACGCCCCCTAGTTGCAGAGCTGACCTTCAATCAAAAGAGGCTCTCCTCTTGTGCATTTATGCCATGGAGGTATTTAAATGTCTCTATCATATCTTCTCTATCACGCTTTTCCTCTGACATATATATATTAAGATCCTTAAGTCTGTCCTCATATGGTTTATAATGAAGACCGCTGACCATTTTAGTAGCCAGCCTCTGCACCGATTCCATCCTGTTTATATCCTGTTGAAGGTGCGGTCTCCAGAATTGCACACCATACTCCAAATGAGGTCGCACCAGAGACTTTTACAGAGGCACTATCATCTCCTTTTTACTGCTGGCCGTTCCTCTCCCTATACACCCAAACATCCTTCTGGTTTTTGCTTTCACCTTTTCTATCTCTAAAGATCATCAGAAACAATCACACCCAGGTCCCATTCTTCTTTCATGGACAGAAGTACTTTGCCCCCTACACTGTACTGCTCCCTTGGATTTTTACAGCCCAAATGCATGGCCCTGCATTTTTTTAGCATTAAATCTCATCTGTCAAATTCGTGACCATTCTTCAAATTTAGCTAGATCCCTCCTCATGTTATCTAGTCTTTCTTGGGTGTCTGCTCTATTGCAGATTTCAGCATCATCAGCAAAGAGGCAAATCTTACCTGACAATCCTTCTGCAATATCACTAACAAAGATGTTAAAAAGAATCGGGCCAAGAACAAATCCACTGGTAACCTCCTTCTCAGAGTGAGCTCCATATACCTGTACCCTCTGTTGCCTCCCATTGTGTGGGGGTGAGGACAGTCAAGAAGGGGGCCCAGTGATCCTGTACTGCAGGGAGAGAGGTAGAGCGCTAAGAATACCACTTACTATTAGCAAAGTTGTCGCTCTCCTTCCCACCAGATTTATAAAATTAAATTACTTAATTATCAAACCCTCCCCCCCCCCCCACCCCCAGCCCCAGGCAACTGGAGAAGCACTTAGATGCCTCGCCTCCCACAGCCAGTTTGAAATCTTATGCTTAGAGTTGAAAGATCTTATTGCTAGACTAGGCCCTGGGAACGGCAACTGCGGTGCTGGAAGGGAGGGGCATCGAGTAATTCAACACCTGAAGCGCTTTGAATTTCATAAATCTAGAAAGAGAGGAAATGACAGCACATAAAGACCATATGGCCAGTGGGGTCAATACCGTCCCAGGTTAGAAGAGGGCCCACTGAGCTTGGTGATCCCAACATGAGAACAGCAGCAGGCAAAGGTCTTCACACTTACCGCACCACCTCTGCTGCCTCTTGCGGCTCCGCAGAGCCGGGGGTCTAGGGAAGCATTTCCCATTGAGGGGCCCAAGTCTTGCAATACCCAATGGGAAATGCTTTCCTGGGCTGCCGGATGCCGCGGGGCATCTCTTTACCAAGAAAGAGGAAGAGAAAGCGCTGTGGCAGACTTTTGTTTAAAGTAAGTGTGATGTTTCCTGGCTGCTGTTTGTTTCTTTCTAAGTTTTCAGGGGTGGGAGGGAGGAGGGCACGGGAGGGGAAGGCTGTTCTGCCCCCCTTTTCGTGACCACTGCCCTTGTTATCATGAGGGGCTCAAGCCACTGCATACGGCCTATTTAGTCTGTGCATCCATAAGCATTATTAAGCTCTCTGTCCTCTGAGAGAGAGGAATGGAGATCTTGGATTCTCTACAGGGAGAGAGAAATTATTACTACCACTATCATTTGTATAGCGCTATAAGGTGTAGACAGTGCTGCACAGACACATGTAAAAGATGGTTCCTGCTCATCGGAGCTTACAATCTGGTCAAGACACACAACACAACAGTTGAATACAAGGATATATCTAGGGATATAGTAAGGAAACCCATAGGAGACTAATTGAATCAGGATCCAAAAGCAGTGAGTTTTCAGTCTGGATATGAAAAGGGCCAGAGATGAAGCCTGATGTACAGACTCAGGTAGTTTGTTCCAGGCATGAGGAGCAGCAGGGTGGAAAGATCAAAGTCTGGAGTTGGCAGTAGAAGAGAAGGACACAGATAGAAGCGATTTGCCAGAAGAGCGGAGTTCCTGAGGGGGGGGGGGTGTAGGGAGAGATAAGAGAGGAAAGGTAGTGAGGAGCTGCAGAATGAAGGCACTTATAGGTCAGCAGAAGAAGTTTGAACTGGATTTGCTTTTCTTTGGAGTATCTGAAAGACATAGCAGACGCAAAATGGGTAAATTCTCTGGGCTGAAAATTGCTCTCCACTTAGTGGCTACGAGCATGTGCATAGGGCTGACAGCACCTCTACTTGTAGGTAGGGGGAAAGGGAAGCACAGGAGGAGGCAGGACACAGGAAGATGAGCTCAGGTTTCTTCTCTTAGGCTTGTCTCTTAAAGCAGGATCAATACACAGGCGCAGGGGCTCGAGCGCTTAAGCGAAGACTGTGACACTCTTCTAATGAGGGCGACTCGGCCATTCTGATGTCTGTTTTTGCTAGGAAACAAATCACTGCCTGGTCTCCTCTCCCTCAGCACACATGCAAGGCCGTCCTTAAACGAAAGAGAAATGCATTTTGTCTTGTACTATGCAAAATATAAACATATTAAAAAGATTCCACGTTCATATTTTCAGATATGGCATTTTCAAACCACTATATCAAAACCAAATCTTTTTCTGTGTTTCTTGTCTGGATAGCGCGGCCTCGGTAACCCGGGTCCCTCACATCTTGCAGGAGCTGAGCTGTAGCTTGTGTCTCCGTGTTCTCCCATGGGCCTATGGGGATTGTCTGAAGACACCGTTTCTCCTGTAGGAGGCGCTCTCTGTGTGCGTATGGGTTCTATCAATACTACTTGGGGACCACGGGTCAGTTCTAGCAGGTAGAGCTAAATCACAAATAAAGAATAAATAAATAAAAGCGGGGGAGGGGGGGAGGGGCTTCATTAGGATGTGACCAGCTATGATAATTTTGCCTTAGGAAATGCTGATCTTGTGGTGGTTACCCATGTTTGCTTATTCCAGCTATGGCTTTAATAAATGTGAAATGATTACACAACAAATTACAAAGGAGGAGATATTTGAAAGATTTTCACAGATGAAAATGGACAAGGCCACAGGACTCCCTGGTGTCCAGTCCACTCACGACTTTATCCAACGTTTCCTTAAGAGGAGCAGGTTCTGAGGGAGAAGAGGAGGAAGACTTCTATAGATTCGCTAACACCATGGAAACACCACTAAAGGAAAAGATGGTGCAACACTATGAAATAAGTAGAGTACAGGACCACAAACAGAACGCTTTAGGAAGGGAAGATCCTATTAGGCAAATCAACGGAGTTCTTTAACGAGATGGATAAGACTGGTGCAATAGACATTTAAGCTTAAGTTGGAAAACATCCACAAAGCAGTGTACAATCTACAACAATGCAATAAAACAAAGTAAAATATGAAATACATATTTAAAAATTATATACAATAGTACAATACGAAAAAGAAACGAAAGTTAACAATAAAATTGACAACATAGAGCAAGGGTAATTTTAGATATGGGTGCCTAGGTTTGGAAGTGGGGAAGCTGCCTGCACAAATCCTGCAGAAATAGCGCCTAGATTGTAGATACTGACATTTATATTTACTTGGGAGCAGTGTAAATAGTGCGTATTTTGTAAAATCTCAATTCTGGTCACTCTCTGCCCAAACTCCTCTCTTGAACACACCTACTTGCACTGTGCGTACTTTCAGGCTTGACCTAATTTTATAAGAGATCCTTTATATATATATATATATCAGCATTTTATGCATGAGAGAGGTTTATAAAATTACCTTTAGAAAGACCTAACAACACTTATCTGCTAAAAATACAACAGAATATAAAAAACATAGATAACCATTTCACAACCACATCTATGTGACTCCAGAACTTCGCCACAGAATTGTACTTTTTTACCCAAGAAACTATCATCTGATCACAACTCTGACTCTAGGGGGTATGTTTACTAAACGGCGGGCTCCGCTATCACCATTTACTAAACGGCGGAGTCCGCTATCACCATTTAGTAAATATACCGCTAGGACTCCCCCCTAGTGAGCCTAGAACCCCTCCACATCATCACAGCTGCTGGTCTGGTACCAATGGATTTTTCCTAGCAAAAAAGCTGCCGGTACTCCTATGCAGGGTTCCTTCATTAATACAGGAGGACTATGGGTGAATTTTAGCAGGCAATGTAAAAGGTGCTGGTCTCCATGCCACCACATACCCCCTCAAAAAAAGCCCTGTCTGGTATCATTCCAGGTATATGGAGTGGAGGAGTGGCCTAGTGGTTGAGGCAAGGTACTTCAGGCCAGAAGGTTGGGGGTTCAAATCCCACCAGAGGACAGCAACCTTGGGCCGGAAGGACTGGGGTTTCTAGTCCCACAGGTGCTCCTTGTGGTCTTGGGCAAGCCACTTAACCCTCCATAGTCCATGTTCCCTGTAAATAGTTATCTCCAAGTTGTAATGCCCTGTTCAATGTAAACCACACTGATGCAGAATAGCGCAGTATATAAGAGAATGTAAATAAATAAATACACACTGCTGTGCATCCTTTCCTGGGTGAAAGTCTGAATCCTGGCACGATCCATTTTTTATGAGCAGGTCCCTCTATATTCTGGTTCTTCATATTATCCAGATGGAATTGAACAATCTTAGCAAAACACTGTTACTTGTCCCTCTCACCCCCACCCCTTCTTCAGCCTCTCTCATGCAGTGTCTTTCCACTCACAGTCCTTCTGTAACCTGGATGCATCTGCCCAAATTCTTATAATATCCTGGAATCTTGGAGAACTCTGCTATAGTTTTTGACTATGCTAGAACTGACATGAGCTGCAGGAATTATGTTTGGCCGTGAGTAGCTCTTGTGATGGACTGTTCTCAGCACTGTTTCTGTCCACTCAGTTTGGCATTTAGGGATGAGAAACTATCAAAATACTAACTGCAGGAAGGGGTAGATCTGAACAGTCGCAGGTACCCCTCACTATCACGGCACTACCTGAAGGGACCGGCAGCCCTGAGCAGTCACAGGCTCTCCTCTACAGCGCCCCTTGTGGGGAGGGTGAGAAGTGGGGAATGCTGAGCAATCACAGGCTCCTATCACTATTGCAGCGCCCCCTGTGGGGAAGGTCAGAGCTGAGCTATTACAGGCTCCGCACTGTCACAGGACCACCTACAAGAGGGGGCCGAGGTAAGCAGTAGCAGGCTTCCCTCATTGTCACAGCAGCAGAGGGGCATTGTAGGCCGTTACTTAATTAAAATCACCCTTTGCTCAATTAATCTCCCTGTTTCTAATTCTTGAAAATTATGGCCTAGTCCATTTTAACCCAAAGGCTCATGTTAGTCCTCTTCGTCTTGAGCAGATTGAGAATTCACGGGAGCAGGGACTGTCTTTTATGTCTGTACCAGAGCCAGGCAATAAGATGCCCTAGGCGAACCTCAATCCTGCCTCCTACCCCAGTTTCCACCCCTACCTATGCCCCTCTCTGGGACAGGAAGTCTGCACCAGAGGGGGCAGAAGCAGCTGGTCAACGAGCGTGAACAGCAACGCAGCGTTGGAGGCTTCGGGTCAGCACCACATTGCTGTTTTAATGGTGCTGCCACCGCGGCAGGTCATGGAAATAGGCAGCTGCGGTGGCAATGGGCCACCCCAGAAACGCTGCTGCTCTAGGCAGCTGTCTAGTTTGCCTATTGGGTAGCGCCGGTCCTGCTCTGTACAGCGCTGCATCATCAAAGAAAGGGTAAGCAGCCAGGATGGCAGCTCATTGTGTCTGAGGGTGGGAATGGAGATTCATGAAAGGGTAGGCCTAGGCACGCTGTATCCTTAGAAGCGCTCGCTCTGATACAATCTGCCGAGGTCTCCTTCAGCCCCTCCCCTTATGAGAAACTGTAAAGGAGAAGTTTCTGCTCGGAGCTGAGTTGTGGCTGCAGCCCCAGCTCTCAAGATGTTATCAAGTGTGCAAGCTTCTGCAAAACTGCGGTTTCTTTCTCTCTCCTTGCAACTCTAACCCCCCACCAGCTTTCTCTCGCACCGCTGTCTCTCTTTTCTTTTGCATTCCCCTTCTGTGTCCGCTTTTCCTGGAAGGAGAAGAAAGGCAGATTGATCTTCCACAGTAGGGCTGGTTTCGCAGTGACCAAAATGAGCAAAGAAATGTGTGTTCTCATTTATACAGAGCGACTTGGTTCACAGGGTGATGTGTTGGTAAAGGGAAGAGGGGCAGTATTATTACGGTTGCCACCTTACCAGTTGCACCAAAAGGGGTGATGTAGTGCAGGGATATGTAGGGGGAAAGGAATCTTTTTATTTTCTTGCAGTTTTAACTCTCCCTCTTTGGCCAGTGTCAAAACAATTTTATATTCTCGGTGGAACTCTGCGTCAGGGCCTTAATCCTCAGTCTTTGATAGGCTCTCAATCCCAGCCTAAAATTAATAAAAAAAAATTCCGTTTTTGATTGACCTTATGCTGATCTTAGTCAGAAAGGCTGAAAAGTAGACTGGAAACAGAGAGACTCTGGATTTTCGCAAAACTGGAGACTAAAGCTTCCTGCGTGTAGTGTGCTAAAACATGGTCTGGATCAGTTTGTTTGGGATTTAGCTCATGCTTATTTACGTGCGCCATTTTACAGGGCTCAGCGCTGGTGTTGCTTGCCCTAAAGAGGGAGAAAGAGAGATGAAATGATGGAGGAAGGCGGTGGGGGGAGGGAGGATATTAGCAGACCAGGTTTGAGAAGTTGTGAATTAACAGAAAAGGTTTGACAAGTTGTTTGCTTTGGGCAGAGAGCTGAACAGGAAGCTGGGGCAGGAAGCCTGTGGTTGAGAGAGAGGCCGGAAGTCTCTGCTGTTCCTGATAAGGCCACCTGCCCTGAGAAGAGGGACCCACAGACCTTTTAATCAAAGAGACTTTAAATAACTTTCCTAGTCCTGGAAACAAGAGAGGAGGCTGGGGATGTATTTTCCTGTCCATGAGGTACTTCGGTCCAGGGGGCCAATTGCAATGGGCAGAGAGAGAGAGAGACTGGGATTATGGCCTACTGCAAAGAAGCAGACCTGTGCCAAGACTTAATAGAGCATTAGGTTGCCAGATGTCCCCAGTTTTCGGGAATTGTCTCTGATTTTAGAACTGTGTCCCTGACTCCCACTTGTTTGGCAGCCTCCTGTCCCTGATTGCAGCAATGAGGACAGCGACGCCATACTGTGAGGCAGTGACAGGTGGGGCTCAGTGGCTGTGTCAGAACAGGGCGTTTAAAAGCCCTCCGGTGTGGCAGCCGGTTCGGAGCTTTGGAGCATCTACACGCGCTTAAGGCCTGTCACATTCCCCTGCTCGGAGGAAAACCTGGACATGGTTGGGGGGAGGGCGGAGTGGTAAAGAATTCAAGGGAAGGTGAGAAGCTGAATATCTGAGGAGGGAAGAAGAAGAGCTGACGTAGAGAAGGGAAGGAAATATTCTGGATACATGGGGAGCAGGGAAAAGAAGGGAAGGTGATATGATGGACTAAGGGCGGGTGGGGAAGAGAGGGGGAGAGATTCTGCTCACAGGGAGTAGGGACAGGAAGGGAAGATGTTGAACTGCAGGGTGAAGTGAGGAAGCTAAGTGGAAATGCTGGGGGGGGGGGTGAAAGGAGAGTTTAAGACACAGGACATGGGCATGGGGAGTGGAGATGGAGAGAGGGTGAATGGGAGGGCTGGGGTGAGGGAGACTGGCAAGCTGTACGTAGAGGCAGTAAAAAGAATTGGAAGACTGAGGTCTAAGTGGTAAGAAGAGGTGAAATCTGGGCAGATAGAGAAGCAGAAAAATTAATGGAAGGAAGCTTGAAAGTGAAAAATCAATATCTGAGACAGATGCAGCAGAGGAAGTGAAGACAGGAAGAGGAAAAAGAAATGACAAAAGAACAGGTGACCATGGGAACAGCGTTAAGAGAAGACAGACAGAAGAAAGCTGAAACCTGACTTTGGGAGTGAAATGAATGGAAAAATAAAATGGCCAGACAGCAAAGATAGAAAAACATATTTTAAATTTAGTAATTGCTAGTGTTGATCTTTAAAATTTACATTCATTATCTTTATATTTTATATAGTATGGGGGAAATTCATCACTATTTCTATTTCTCTGGTGATTTGTCTGCTTGGAAAAACAATTGTTGCTGTCTTGGGATGGATGGGGATAGGACAGGGTAATGACTCCTCCTCCCTCCTCCACCTCTTGTTGTTCAAACCTGGAATTAAGATAACAAGTGTCCCAGATTTGCCTGCAAACAATTCTGATGACCTTATCCTTTCACCTATTTATTTATGTAACTGATTTTAATATACCGTTTTTCTACTAGTCAAAATTAACATTGAACGATGGTGCATGCAGATTACATTGGACTTATTAAACGTACTATTTAACATTTATTTGGCCCCCTTTTGCAACACGTTTAGTGAGCTGGGTGTTCACTGTCGTATCCATGCTGACAACAAACAATTAATTTTTCCTGAGACATCTCCATTGCAAGATGCACTGGAGTTAGTGGGCGACACCGCTGTCCACTGGTTGCCCATCTACAGGCTGACAATAAATTTAAGAAAGACAGAAGCTCCATTAGTCTTTTGATTGCTCTGCAACCACAACCTAGAAGGGTACAAGATCCAGGCTGCAAGCTTTGGAGTGATTTTGGACTCATCGCTTTCCATTAACCCTAACATTTCTGAAGCTTTGTGCTCTGCATTGTTCCGGTTAAGGCTTCTGCGCAGCTCCCTCTGGAAGCTTTTAGGCCTGTTAAATGTTCTCTTAGATTTCCGCGGCTAGTATCATGAGCTTTGCAGCTTTCCGGGTCATGCCACATCTTGGTAAGTGGAACCGACGTTTCAGCCATCGTGCTGCGGCTTTCTTCAGGGTGAAGGGGTTATGCAGTGAATGTCTGTTCTTATATACAGTGGATCTCAAACCGGATTGGTTGGTTTGAAGCAGGACACTTTGAATTCCCGCCAAAAAGTCAGAACATTGCAGTTGGTCCAGAGCACAGAGGCTAACAGGGATATTGCGCTTTAAGTACATTTCTCCAGAACTGTTTGAATTGCATTGGCTCCTGATCATTTGGAAAATTAGGTTTAAATACAGAAGGACCCTGACAGAGAGGTGTCCCTGTTTATAAATCAGATTCTTAAAATGTATCAGCTGCCTCAATCTTTAAGCTCTGAAGGCACTCAACATTTGATAGCTTCATCTTGCACAAATGTATATTTGCTGTTGTTGGTCCTACCGAGTGGAATAAATTACCACTAACCAGGACTGGTGCAAGGATGTGAGGCATCCTACAAAATCCCTCAATCTAGCCACTCCCACCCCCCGCCCCTGCCGACCCTTCTGCCCCTTTGAAAACAGGAAGTTTGCAATGGAGGGGACAGAAGCAGCTGGTCAAAGGAGCAGTAACAGCAACACAACGTCAGAGGCTTTCGGTAAGCTGCTGTTTTGCCGCCACTGCAAGTCCCAAAGAGGTGGGGGGGGGGGGTGGCAATGGACCAACCTTGGAACTTTGACCCTTTTAATATAAATTGTGTTAAGGAGACCTCAGGACAAGACTCACCGGATTATATTACAACTATGTGCTATAAGCCTATATCCATCAATATCTTCCATTGGCCTCCTTCTAAGGTCTTGTTAAATGTCCATTTTTTATCACTCCATCACTATGCACTTAAAGCATTAAAGTGTTTCCCAATGTGCCAAAGCTTATGTAACTTTCAAAGGCAAAGGGAATACTTCGCTTAAATGGAACCCCTGCAATGGGAAATCTTGTTGCCTTGCATGAAGCTGTGCCAACATTTGACTCAAGGTTTGGCAGATATTGATGGATATAGCACACAGTTGTTCTTTAGTTCGGTGCGTCCCATGCTGAGGTTTCCTTAACACAATTTATATTATAGCGTTCCAGAACAAATTAGGGGTTACTAGTGGTGGTTATTGTGTTTTTTTGATTTTCCATCTTACACCACAAAGTGGGCGTCTAGGGACTGATGATTCTTAGGCAGATATTTTGTTGACGTTTTGGCAAGAATATGGAATTTAAAGGCACGAAATCAAGATTTTGTCATGTGATTGTACAAGCATCGTTAAAGAGATGCGGAATTTATTGTAAATCTGCTTCTATTTCTATGTATTTTTATGTATGTAGTGGATTGTAAGCTACTTAAAATTAGGTAGATGGATTATAAATATTTTCAATAAATAAATAAAACATCTTCATCCCCTTCCTCCAATATAAAATTCCCCCTCCCTTATGCCTTCTGACCTGAGGAAGGACATTTTGGCCTTTGAAAGCTAGTCAAGCAATGTATTAAGTTAGTCAAATAAAAAGTTATCACCTTAATTATTTTTATTGTTGTTATTGTTTTCCGTTTATTTAAAGTGGTTTAACACGGCAACCACAAAACCTCTGCCGCAATCAAATTAACACAAATAGCTTATTTTCTCCTGGATCCTTAAGGCACACGGTCAATGGCAGAGGTGAAGTTTGAACTCATAGTCCAGCTCAACACTGGATACCTCCTCCCTCCTTCCTTATTTAGCTTTTAGATTCAGAAACAGTTAGCAGAGCACTTTGTACGTGGCTTTTCTTAGGCTAGAGACTAGCAGTGTGCCAGGGTGCAAAGCTCTTCTGGGGCACAGAAATAACTGAGGTGCATGTATATGTCCAAGCAGATGCAGACCCTGGAAGAGAGCAGCTCTCCTGCCATCCGGATTATGGAAAAGAGAGGAAACCAGGACCAGCAATCGGAGTGGAAAGGGTGGAGCGATGGGTGCATCTATGCTTGCCAATTTATAGCTCTGTTTTCTGCTCTCCCTGCTGTTCTCCATTGCTCACGGTCTTCCGATGTTTGCCATTGTATTTGATCCTTGTTTCTGACACAGAGCCAAGGCTGGACCCTGAATTCGTTCTAGGTGTTGGCACCCCCAGGCAAACCTTAAGCCTTATGGCCACCTCCCCCCCCCCCCCCCCAGCTATTGTTTAGCTTTGAATACCTCCAATTTGACCTGCAGCCTTACACCCCGATAAGCTTTTGAAAATTAAACTCAATTATCATGATCATTTCAACGCTACTCTTTTCACATCAGTCCTGGATAAATGTATAACGGGACAGCAAACTTTCAAAGATGAAACTTTGGAAGGGAGCCAATTGGTGCGTCCCACGCAGCGAAGGGAAGGGAGGGAGGGGCTAGCAGAGGTTTCTTACACGCCAAGTCTGGCCACCTCCTTGCTCTTCCTCATCGGTAGCTGTGACGTCTAGCGGTGCTTTTCCCTCCCTCCCATACCGTGTGTGGTGGTCTGTTGGGGAACAGTTGCAGCTGGGGGGATGGGCGGCTACCCAGAGGTTTCCAGGGCCTGAGTCTTTGAGCGTATTTCAGTTGGGGCTGTGGTCAAGTGATCATGGCTCGGATTTCCTCTAGAGGTGTTGCCCCAGGGTTGGGATATACACCAGAAGCTTGTCAGCCTTTGCTGGTAGCATGGTGAGGCCGGATTTGGGGGTGGGTAGTGGCTGCAGAATCGTCCGTGGCAGAGGGGTTGAGATGGTCTCACCTTGCTAGTAGTATGGCGGGTGAGATACCAGATCCGGTTTGGGAATTTGATGTTTAATTTTATACCATGATGTTCATGGAGATCGTTAAGTTGTTTTGTTGATAAAGCTGTGACCAGTGAGTTCCACAGAGATGTGTGTGTTCGATTTTGTTCGCGGGGAGGGGGGGGGGGCGGGTGCTGGGGTTCGAGAGTGGAAGGGTGTGGTGTGGGGCAGGGGTTCCACCCAGGTCTGTGCTACCCCGCTTAAAGGCTGTACACTTTCCATTAGGCCGCACTTCTTGTTTTTTAGCCTCTTTTTGAGAGTTTTCTCTCAGCTGTTTGCTGTTAATGCTTTAAAGTGTCCTTGTGATGCCTCCGTGAGGCTCTGATGAAGATCTGCTCCTGACGGGCAGATGTTCAGTGGCGCGTATCCTATTAGAAGCAGCTGCTAACGGGCTAAGTGCTGCTAACCGGGCTATTCAGCAGCACTATATGGAGCAGGGCCATTAAATATCCTAATAGGCTGCCTGGGCGGTCCATAGGGGAAGCTGGTGAGGATTCAGTATGGATAACTAGTTCCATAAAGCCAAAAGGTTCCCCTAAGACTATCTGAATAGGCTTTTGCCCCCCTAGGCAGTCCTACCATGCCGCCCTGTGCTGCGCGGCCCCTCCCCCCATTTCACCTGGGAGAGGGGTGGCACGGCAATCCTTTGTTTTGTTTTGGGGGGTTTTTTTGGAAAACGGTGGCTTTCTGCTGTGTACAGATGTGCCCGAATGGTCTGCCACTCCTATTCCCCTTCCAATGCAACTTCCTGCCCCCTCTGACAGGAAGTTGTGTCAGAAGGGAGGCAGGAGCGGCAGGCCAGAACTGCGTGCATGTGCAAGGGTGCTTACGACCCACCATGGTGCTGTAGCAGCATCAGAAATCACTAAGGTTAAAAATGGTGGTGGGGTTCGGGGTTGCCATGCCTCTCACTGGGGCCTGCTACTCTAGGCGGTTGCCTAATCCTCTAGGGTGATTACTGGGTGCTGGTCACTGTCTAGATTCTGGTGCTGAATAGCCGGAATCATTTTTAACCATGGCAGCCATCATTTACAAAAATGTTGACTGCTGCAGCTCAGCATTGACCCCTGAATTTTTAGCTCCCAAGTGATGCTGGGGAAGTTTACAACATTATTATAATTTAGGTGCAATAAGTCCCTTCCCAGAAGAGCTTACAAATTAAGTGGGCAATTGAGGCAACAAGAGATAACGTGCCTTACCCCAGGTCACAAGGTCAGGAGGGTAAGTGGGATTTGAACCCTGGTTCTCAGTCCACTGCTCTGACCACTCTTCGCATCCATGTGATGTCTGCATGGGAGGTTGAAGGGGGTCCTGTGCTGATAATCATGGTTGTGCTCCCTGATTCATGGGGGGGGGGGGGCAGCGGATTAAAAGGAGCTTTCACAAGCCTGAAAAGCATGTAGCCTCCAAAAATGACATAAAAATCAGAATGAAAAAGAGAGAGCTTCAGGACTTTGCTTTAAATCTAATCAAATTATTGAGGAAATCCTGTTGTCTTGGACAGCTGCTAAATAACTCCAGGCTGCTTTGGTCTGCATGCCCTGTCAGTAAAATTGCTAGATTAATAATATCAATAGCTAATCATTCTTTCTACAGTCCCGCCTGCCCCATTCACTGTTTCTTTGAGTCCTAAAAGGTCTTATTCAGTGCAACTTAAGTCAAGCAATATTGCACCTTCCTTGGTTAACTCCATCTCTGAGCACTTGCCTACCTCTGCCTGGTGTAGCTTCCCTGTTTAGCTCAAAGCTTCTCATTTGTGTTTTCTCCGTGAGTCTGATCTGTCTGTCTTGAATTGTAAACTCCTAGGAGCAGAGACTGTTCATTATAGGGGGGTACGGGACACTTTATGGAGCATTTTCTGCATGTAAAGCATGTTTTACATGTGGAAAAGGGCTTGTATAGAATCGTTGTGCAGTTAAAAAAATACATGCACTAGAAGGTAACCCCTGTCTTAATGCAGACTGCGTGTAACTGCAGCAGAGCTTGGACAGAGGTGCAGTGTGCATGCATATTTTATAAAATATTCGGCTACATGCATAGCGAACCCGGAGCACGTGTAAACTTGGTGTGAGAATTTGTACACTTCTAGGGCTGGTTTTGGGCACTGAGTTTATAAAGGCACGCAGGCGTCTACATTGCCTATGTAAAATAGACTGATAATAGGCACCTTTGGTGGACGTTTCACATAGCGGTCCTGCTATAGAATTGCCCCCATGTGTTTCTATAGCACTGAGCACCTCTGGTGTGTGCAATACCCAAATCACAATACTAACTACTGCCGTTGCTAAGTCGTTCATTTTCAAAACTGATTTAAGCTATAAATCCTGAAAAGCTGAAGGGAATCCCGCGTGTAAGCATGTGAAAGGATCCTCCTCATACTCACTGGATAGGGACACTCAATGAAGCTACTAAAATAGACAAATATTTTTTTCTTCAATGCATAATTATGCTCTGGAATTCATTGCTGGAGGATGTAGTAAAAACTGTTAGTGTAGCTGAGTTTCAAAGAGGTTTAGCAAAGTTCCTGGAAGAAAAGTCCGTAAACCATTATTGAAGTGGACTGGGGAAATCCACTGTTTACCTCCAAGACAAGCAGCACGGACTCTGTGCACCTTTTGAGAACCTGACGGCTACTCGTGAACCTCGATTGACCACTGTGGGGGAAACAGGATACTGGGGCTTGATGGATCGTTGCTCCGTACGGCATTTCTTATCTTCTTATGGCACCTCTCAGTCCTTCACAATGACATGAACCAGCTAAATTGTGTCCATGTGAAGCTCTTGCTGATACTGTGTCCCAGTGTTGCTCATTCACAAGATCAGAAAAACAGCAGCACTGAACTACGGGTTCATAAGAAAGTGAACTTGTCCATAACAATCTGGCTGATTGTCAATCAAAAACATAGTCATTAATGGGGTGCACGGCCTCATTTATCATTTGTTTTAGGTGTGTTTTGTGGAAGCGATAGTACCTGTTGAGGAGGGTCTGTCCGCCTGCCTTTCTTCATCTGCATTTGTTTGTGTGTGCATGAATATATGTTTACGGCTTAAGAAAGAACTTGTGAGTCGAATGTGGAACGAGCCTGAGAAAGGGTGACCCCAAATTGGTTCAAGATGTTGGCGCCCTAGACAAACCTTAACATTTGTGTCCTCCTTTGATGCCTCCTAGTTGCTGCCCTAGGTGAGTGCCTAGTTTTCCAAATGGTTAAGCCGGCCCTGATGAGAGGGAGTGAGGGTGGAGCTGTGTGTGGGTGGCAGGAAGGCTAGGCTCTGGCACCTGACAAGGAACTGATTTGTGACCATGGCAAAGAACAGTGTGCCAACAGGAACCTAACCCCTGCTGGCACAGGAAGAGGTGTAGATTCATGGTTGTGGAGAGGAAAAAAGGAGTGTGGGAGCGAAGGTGAAGGGAAGCTGTAATGGGGAGGGAGGCAAGGAGGAGAGGGAGTGCAAAAATGGAGCGTGCAAAGAGGCATGTCAGTGAAGGGGGAAGGGGGGTTGCAAGGGGGATGTCGGGGAAGGGAGTAGCAAGGAAAGGAGGGGAGAAATTCAAGAGGAGTAGAGGGGGATTGGGAAAGGGGGAGGAAGGGAAGATCCAGTGCAAAAGGGGGTGGTGAGGAAGAAGAGGGGCGTGCAACAAGGAGGGAGGGAGGGAGAGTGTGCAAGGAGGGTGAGAGGGAGAGTGCAAGGCTTGGGAAAGTGCAGGAGGACATGGAAGCATGCAACACACACACATCCATCCATCCATCCCTCCAATTCTGATCTATTCCCAAGTTCTCTCCATAGTGATAGATATTATGCATGGCACACATAACACACACACATCCTATACCGACTTTCCCCACCCACCTATCCCCCGTCACCCTACTGAGACACATTTTACCATGGTTCTTTCAGTCGAGACCCCGACACAGACATGCCTGTCAATGGAGGAAAGGGGAAACGTGCCCTTGCATCCCACTCTACATTTGCACTTTTTAATTTGTTCTTTTTCATAACATTTTGAGATTTTTCGTGCATTTGTTTTTTTTTATTTTCCCCATTTCTTTTTCTTTTAGGGATAGTGCGTGCTATTTGTAGGGACCTTTGGTTTTTATTTTCACCCATAAATTCCGAGATTCTTTCAAAGATGAAAATCAATTTAAACCCTCATTCTATCACCTAGAGCAGTTCAGCTGCCTTTTAAAAACTTCTGGCCACAATCACATTTCTGGTCAGACGTTTTGGGGTGGGAAGGTATTTGGGTATAGAGGTAAAAGGATTTAGCTCATGCTTTGTTTACATTCAGGTACAGTAGATATTTCTTGTCCTCAGAGAGCTTATAATTTAAGTTTGTACCTGAGGCAACAGAGGATTAAGAGACTTACACGAGGTCAGAAGGAGCATCAGTGGAGTCTGAACTCTGGCTTCTCTAGTTCTCAGTCCACTGCTCTAATCATTAGCTATGTAGCCACTTGGAGCCACATGAGACCCATAATCCTGTGCTGTTCTCGTGATGATCGATCGTAGCCATGGCTCTGAGTGTCTAAGAGCCAGTTAGGAATCAGAGTGAGCAGTGGGGACTGTAGATGGTGGGAATGAAGAATGGGAGCTATGGATGATGGGGGGGTGCCAGTGGCAGGGCTGGCCCAAATGTTTCTGTTGCCCCAGACAGAAACCACCGCCGCTGCGTTATCCGAATGCACACGCTTCTGGCCTGCCACTCCTTCCCCTCTCCGACAGGAAGTTGCATCGGAGGAGGACAGGCCATGGTTTTCACGCCGTGGGCAACAACGCAGTGGCATAAAGCCGCCCACCAGGGTCTGCTGTCAGGGGTGGCTGCCTAGCCCGCCTAGTGGATGGGCTGACCCTGGCCAGCGGTGCCCTGTGTAAGCACCAGATGAGAAACAAGGGAGCCGATGTTCCAAGATATTTCTCCAGTATAAGTGTCAGCCAGCAAGATATTTGGCATCATTCCCTATGCCGTGCCGCTGACTCTTTCCTCTGGCCGCCTCGGCACTATCCAGATAGTACCGGGGCGGCCTGTGGGTGGAGCTGGTGCAGAGTTCAAAGTTATTTGGTGAGCAGCAATGTCCAGAAAACAACACCAACCACTTAGGCAGAATATTGGCCTCAAAATGTTCTATGGCACCTCTGCCCCTCCCCCCCCCTTTCCCTCTGCCAACCAGAGCACTGCAGGGCACACGGAGATCAGCATTGAGAGGTCGAGGTCATTGTGTCATTTGGTATTGATTTTTTGGGTTATTATAAAGTGCTGTGACAGTTGTTTCAAACAGAAGGGCGGGATATCAAATCTAGTTAAATAAATAAATCATAGTTGTGCTGGTATTTTAGAATCGGCTCTGCTAGGGTGGAGATGTTTCTAAAATATGAATAAAAAGTGCAGGGACACACTTTACAAATGGTTTATTTTTTTAAAGTGCTATCAAGTCAATGCTGACTCCTGACGACCCAGCAGCTCCTGGGTTTTCTTGGCGAGATATGATGAGAAGTAGATTGTCAGACCTTTTCTTCCAAGGCAATGGAGGGTAAAGTGACTTACCCAAGGTCACAAGCAGTGCCAGTGGGAATTGAACCTAGTTCTCATGACTGCTAGGCTGTTGCTCTAACCACTAGGATACTCCTCCAATTCACCTTGTACCCAATGGAAAAGCTGACATGGCGAACCCAGCAACTTACACGTGCAAGTGCCGTCATTTCACAACGCGCTCATGTTTCTGAGCCACTTTGCAAACATAGACGCGCAGCTACTCTTGATCACCTCTAGAGACCTCCATTTTTCCCTCACTAAGATGGCCCTCTTAGTCCCTCCTGTTAAGTGCTGGCCAAACTAAGTATTTTTTAAGTTCCTATTTGTGTAAGGGAGCAGGTAGAAAGCCGGATGTGGACAATTTTGGTCGTACATGCGCATTCCTTATATGAAATGGCAAATACACAGGTACATCTTTTTCCTGCCCGGCCACATCCCCAACCCACTGCTGACATGTTCCCCATACACTTTTCACATACTATGGACAGTCGCATGTAAACTGGACGCTTTCTAAAATCTCTTTCCATGTGGATGTGTCCGTCTGATTACACATGTATAAACCATCAATAAGACTTCTCAAACAATCCCCTCTGTTAGGCTTTAAAAAGACCGTCCCATTCAGCGCAAATGTTAATTATGTAGTTCATGGCTTTACTATACAGTATATCAAAGTAAAAAATGTATTCAAAGAATAATGCTGTCATCTTATCCAGCAAAATAAACTCTCATATTTGCCTGAAAATATGGTGAATCTTTTTTTTTCACTGATTTTCTCCAAATTTTGCTGTTCTTGATATAAACCCAGATAAATTCCTGGGGAAAACAAACTATCATAAAAACTGAAAACAAAGATCCCTAAGTATTTGCAAATAGTGTGCGCTATTCCCGAAAACAAGACAAAAAATGCTGTTTCCTTTTTTTTAAATGTCATTTGGAAATGACATAAACCAAACTTGCTTCCTTGCCTTTTTCATGTTGTTTCAAAACGAAAGTACATCCATAATGTTCATGAGTTGGCAACTCTGCAAAAGTAAAGTAACTTGCTGAGGTCATTGACAGAACCGTGATTAGTACCGAGGCAGGAGGGCTACCATGACTTGCTACAGGTTACACACACAGTCATCAGCAGCAGAGCCGGGGCTTAGAGCCAAGACTGCGGGCGACAACTTCCCTGAGGCCACACAGAACCCGTCACTGAGGAGACTCTTGAATTCTATTGCCAGGATTTTAGCATTCTAACCATTAATTCACATATCCTTCCTAACCATGGAAGGCAGAAAACATAAAATCAGTAAAGGGGTCATTCTGTCCCGCGAATAGGGACATCCATCGGGATGTCCATCCCCACTATTCGTCCCCCTTCTGGCCCCGTCAATACCCAACCCGTACATACAGCAGATTTCTATGGGGAGGCCTAGATGGGGACAAGAGGGGGCATTTCGGAGGCGGAACAAGAGCGGGGCATGGGCAGGCTGTGAACCCGGACATACAGGGCTGATTCAGAGGTCGGGCCTTGAATCAGGGCCTTGAATCTAGACGGGGGATTTATTCCACCTCGAAGGTGGAATAAGTTCCCCTGGAGAGAGAGGGATCACAGCACGGGACCTGGGGACACAAGTGAGGGGGTGCAGTTGGTACCCCACAGCCCGACCCGGGCCTTGGAAGGCCGGATTGGGGGTCGGACTGCAAGGAACAGGCATCCGGGTTAGACGGTCCAGGATCACGGCTCGTGAATGGAGCCACGATGCCATGGCAATGGGACACCATGGCACCGAGGCTCCATTCACGGGACCGGCTGAGTTAGCTGGGTAGTTGCTGGGACATACGGCCAGACAGAATTGGATCCAGGCCTGCACGTCTAGGCGCGAGGCCTGATTCTGAACCCGCGGGGGCTGCGGGATCAAAATCAGGTCTAACTTTGCACTCCCCATTCTTCCTGGTCATACAGGGGGCTGGATGTGCATGAATGGAATTGGCCTCTAACTGACTAATGTTCTATAATGACATCAAAAGCCCTCACATATATAGTAACCATCAGGTGACTACATACATATAGACAGGCACCATACACACATAGGTGTATGTGTCTAGAATGTCTCAGTAGCATAGATCTGTGTCTTTATTTTGTGACGGGAAATCTGATCTTTCCCGTTATTTGTGCAGCGGTTGGTGACCGAGAAAGCTGGGAGGTGAATTTCAGTTGTGAGCAATGTATTTGGTGTAATCGTTATTTCACTTGCTGATTCCAGAGAGGACATACAGTAGAGATGGTTGTAGTATTTAGCAAGTGTGATATGTATGTATTGGACTCGTGTAGGGTCATTTCAGAACATCTAGGCTAAGGCAGCCCAAATGCACCCATTGTAGGTGTGTTTTATAAAGGTGCCTACTTGTCTGTAAGATAATAGAGCAGAGGCTCTGAACCCAGTGCTCGGGACGCACCTAGCCAGGCAGGTTTTCAGCATAACCGCAATGAATATGCATGAGAGAGATGGCAGCGCGTGCAAATCTCTCTCATGCATATTCGCTACGGCTGTCATGAAAGCCTGACTGGCTGGTGCGTCCCGAGGACTGGGTTGAGAACCCGTAAGCGGCAGAGATTGTGCCTGAAATTCAGGCCTGGACATTTTAGCTGTTCTAGAACAGGTGCAAATGAACGGGTGTAAAGTTACAAGTCTGCGCATAAAGGTATTTTCTCATCAACGTGCTTACTTGCAAACTCTGCCCGCGTTCCACCCAGACTGCGCCCCCGGCTATGCCTATTGGCAAATTACGTGTCTTCATGCCAACGTGTGCATATTTATGCCATTCAGCATTTTATGAGGCTGTTAATGCACTTATGTAGCCAGATACTCATGAAAATGACTTTATAAGATCTGTAGATTTCATATGAACAAACAAAACTCTTGCACATTCAAGAGGCTTTGGGACAGGAGTGAAAACTGCGCTAGAAAAAAGCGCAAGCACAGCAGCGTGCTGATCACTATCCTTCAAGCAGGGGCCATTTCGGCAAAAAGCACATCAACGTGAGAGCTAGGATTGTAGCCTGCTGCTCGGACCCACTATGAAGTTCTCTCTCTCTCCCTCTCAATCCTTTTCCACTCCACTTTCTCTCTATCCTCTCCCAGCTCATCTATCAGCACTCTTTTTCTCCCATTTCATCACCTCCACACACCTTCTTTCTCAAATATGTCTTCCCTCCCACCCCATGGGCCGTCATGTTTCTATCCCCAGCCCCATCCCAGCCAGTCTAAACCCCCTTTCCCTTTCCTGCCAGCCAACCTGCACAATACTGCTCTACGACCACCCCCTGCAAACCTGCTCTCCCCCCACTTTGCTAATCTCCTCTTGCTTCTGGTGCCATCTCGGGAACAGTCTTTCTGTCTTCTGTCGGGACAGAGTGGCTCTCGATGACTTGAGCCAGGCAGTGCCTGAACCCCTGCGCTCTTCTTGGGCTTGCGAGAATATTGCATGGGTTTGGGCACCATACAAGTTAAACTCGCCAAGAGCCGCGCGATGCCAAACGGAAACAGAACAACTGAAAGTCGGGGGGCAGGGAGGGAGTCTGTACTGAGCCACCACTGACTCCTGCCTGTACAGGGAAGAGGACTGAAATGAATTGAGAGTTCTTTGATAAAACTAGCGGAGCAAAGGAGAGCTGTTTTAAGCAGTCTGCTTCTTTGTACACTGCGCGTCAATGGGGCTGTTGCACTTTTAGGGCCTTTGGAGCCCCCGAGAATTTCACTGGCAGCTCACAAGTAGACTCAGAGAATTCTGTAAGAATATTGTATTTTAATAAAACTTCCCTTCTGTATTTAGGGCTCTGGCTACTAAGCTGCTTCAGCTGTTAACGTGGGAATTAGAGCGTGGCACCATGTCAGCTAACTGCAGCTTCCGAAATTGCCATTTGCAAGTATGAAATCAGAATGCTCTTTACAATTAACACGGGTGTTAACTGATAGCATGTTCCATGTTATCAGCCAGACCAGTAATATGTTGAAGTGAGCACCCACCATTAGTCTAGGGAACCAGCCCCCCAGTTATTACAGAGGGCTTGCACCTAAAACAGGGTCATTAATTCCAGAGAGAACTGTTATAGCTAAAGCTTATATCGGGAAGATTTCTTATCACTCGATGAGCTGGATTGCTTGGTGTTGTGTTCTGGGATTTGTCTTGTGGTTTCCTGGTATATTCTTCTCTGCACTACACTGCTTTGTTTTGCCCTCTGTCCTATTTTTTTATTGGGTTGCACTGGATGGTGTTCAGTTGTGCTAACTGTGTTGCAAGGCCTTGTGCAAGTCCATTCTGCATTGTGTGCTCTCATGGTGTTTTTCCTGTGCATAGTTTTGGGTTGCAGTCAGGGTTACTGCAAAGGTACTGAATACCCCAGGTGAACCTTCAGCTTTGTATTCTCTCCCCCAGACGTCCTCCTGAGATTTTGACAATTAAACCGACCAATCATGCTCACCTCAACACCACTTCTCCCCAAATAATCCGGTAAAATTATATAATTTCTTTAATTCTTACTCTCTATTTAGCTTTGGGATGCTTAGCTGTTTTTGTCCTGGAAGGATTTGACAATTTGCTTTTTATAGTGCTGGTTTGTTTTTCCCTTCCTCATGTTATTTATTGTATTTGTTTTCTTTCTGTGTGTTGTTATGGGTTTGATTCGGTATTGAATGGTGTTTTTGTTTTTATTCGTTTTACGGTTTATCTTTTATGATTTTTATTGATAGTCATACATCGCCTTGCTGTATATGAAAGGTGATTCATCAAATTAATAAAAATAAACTTTATGGGAAGATTTTATATGGCCTTTTCCATATGTAAAGCCTGCTTTCCATGCAGCACCAGGCTCTTGTAAAATTGTGCATCCAATAAGCACGCCAATAAGATGATGCGTACAACATGTAGGCGTTTCTGGGGAAAATAGCCCAGAACAGTTTACATTGCACAAATTCCCTGCGGTCATTTTCACAATCTGAAGTATGTGCAATAGTTTTGTTTTAAACATTTGTAATACCTACAAAGGGAGATGGGTATGACTTATGCATACACGCAGTTATAAAATTACCCCTCGTAGGTTTAACTCTTAAGCTTTGTGTCCTATATATACTGACACAGCCACATTTATGTTTTACATATCTATTGTACATATGTGCATAAGGAGGGCATTTCCAAAAGCGGTTCACCTGGATAAACGGTTATTCACTAGGTTGATGGGCTATTGGAAAACTGCGGCTGATGGTTCTTTGAATTTTTGGGACTGTCGGGATCTATTGTTTTGCTTCATGCAGCTGCTCTTTGTCGCCCCCATGAGGTTGCCACTTGGGTCATAGTCTAGTCGGCCCAATGGCTGTTCTCTGCATGATCTAGCTATGTGTGTTGCGTCAGATGTCACAAGGGTTTTCTGTTCACACACGGCAGTGTGTTCTTATCTCCTGTGCCTTGTTTTGTTCTACCTGGAATCATCCGATCTACTGTGTTGTCTTCTACTAGATTACACCTTGTGTAAATTGTGTTAACAGATGATGTGATAGATGCTTTTCTGCTGTATGGACTGTGGTATATGGAACTGTACATATTTGATGCTACTTGTTCAGGTGTAATCACATGATATCCATCTCCCTCTCTATTACGGTATCATTTCCATATTCCTTCTTTCTCAAAGTTACAGCCTAACCTCGAAGCAAACTCTGTCCGAGACCCCTCAAATATTCCCTCGTTTCTGTTTGAAAAGCAAACAACATTTCTATACGTTTTCTCAAATCTTCTTTTCATTTCTTTTCCAATTTTAATTTTTTCTCAATTATTTTTTTTTTTAAATCACCAACAGACAGATGTAAAATGACTTACAAACGTTTACTTAAACTTTGGGCCTTATTCACTAAGTTATTTTCCTACAAGCACAAAATGTGAGAAAAGCCTTTGAGAATCAGACCCTTAATTTACAATTAAAGAAACTAGAAAAAATCTGATCAGGTTTCAAATAAGTTTAAAAAAAAGCAGCATGATATGATTTAAGAAACATTAGATTATGGTTAATACTAAATGAATCCACATATATAAATAGAATTATAAAATGACTCTCTCTATATATGGCTAAAATGCATACTTAAAGTGTTTCAGATTAGACACTTCCTGGTGTAAGGACTATAAAATGTTAAAGGACAAAAGATTTGAAAGGATAGGATAAGAAGTGCACATTCTGTAAATTATTGTTTTGCAGATTTTAATGTTATTCTCATTTGAATATGTAGGTTCTAAATGCCGAGACCTTTAAGATTGTTTCTATAGAGATCTATTCATTTCATGTCCAGTAAAATGCAATGTCCCTCCATGTAGAAGTTGAGTTTTAGAGTTGGAGCAGTTAAAATTTGCTCAAATTTTGCAACTCGTTTGAGAAGCCTAGAAATTAGTTCTAAAAAAATTCCTGAGATTACAGGAAAGAAAAGAAAGAAGTGACAAGGAAGAGAAAACCAAAAGAAAAGATTTTTTTTTTTTTAGGAAAAAAGTCTGATAAAAGAAAGAAAACGATAAAAGGAAGGAAAATCAAGGAGTTAAGAGTGAAAGAAAAGATTAAATTTGTCAGGTGAAGGATATTCAAGATTTATTTCTATATGGCGAAAAAATCTCCAAAATGAATTCCCAGAAATTTCATAATCCTTAAAATAAAGGCACTGCTTCTTTCTACCTCTTCTACAAGGAACTGCTTTTAGGATTTAGCAGCAACAAGAAGGCAACCGGAATCCCAGCCCAACATCATATTCACAGGCTGGAAAGGACCATGGACTAAACTAAAAGAGGTGGCAACCCAATGGACAAAGAACAAGAAGGGCTATGAAATATCTTTCCCCATCTCCATAGTGCAATAAACAAAAAAGTCAACCACCAAAGTGAACAAGACCATGGACTAACCTGTTGTAATAAGACTCAAGGTACCCCAATGACTGTGAAGATTCTTCTCTGTCCAACCATGAAATCCCTCTATAGAGAACCCATAAAATCCATCAGCACTCTGCAGTGCCCATCCCGCCAACGGGTGCCAAGCAGCTGGGCTCTGGGTCATCCCGCCCTGGGCAGAAAGATGCTGAAAAAGCTGGAAGCTGCTCATGTCCTCTCCCTTTGTCTTTTTGGACACTATTAAAGTTCTTTATCTGAGAGCCCCTGTGGTTGGTTTCATGTGTTATTTAAGCACAGACTTGAACAACCACGAACGGGAAGGAAGAGGAAATTTTGTACGAGAAGGAAAGAGCGGGGGCCTTGTATTACCGCCCCATCTCTGGCTGCTGGGTGTGAGAAGAAACAGTGGAAGGAGGAGGAGGAAGAGGTGAGGAGAGCTGCCCAGGGGCACCAGCAGAGAGACAGAGGGTGGCAGAGTGGAGGGTGACCAGGCTTACCTTGATGGTGCAATCCATATCACCTTCCTAAGTCTTCAGATTTCTTCACAGATTCCTTAAAGGTGCCATGCCAACCCCATGGACTACTACAGGGTGCAGCTGCAATTATGTTTTGCACATCAGAGCCGGATGCAGACTTGTGTTTTTTTTTCTCTCTCTCACTCTAAATTTGGGAAGTGAAGTCACAAAAACCACTGAAGCTGGTTTCCTATGGGTGTAACCGAGTTGCAGCTTTGAAACTCAAGGCTTTTTTAAAATCTAATCTCTTTATGCCTGTGTAACTCTAAATTGTGTCAGTTTGTGAGGTGAGGGGACTTAAACAAAGAAAATATAAGAACACATAGGAGCTGGAAGGGACGAGTAGTTACCTCGTTACATAGGAGTTTGAAGATAGCTCATACTGCCACTTGACGAGGAGAAAAGAGATTAGGATGGAGGGTGGCTTGGGCACGGGGAAGGACTGTGGGTGACTGGGAGAAGGTAGCAAGATTATGGTTGAGGAGAGAAAACAGATGGTGAGCATCAGGCAAAGACTGCGGCAAGGTGAATCACTGGAAGAAAGGATTAGGTTTGTGTTGTCTGGAAGGAGGTCAGTGGCAATCAAGATCATTGGAGACTGGATGATGGAGGCTAAGTGAAGCAGTAGCCTTGTGATTAAAGCAGTGGGCAGAGAGCCAAGAAAACCTGGGTTCAAGTTCTACGAAAGTTCATTGTGACCTTTGGCAAGTCACTTAACCCACTATTACCTCAGGTACAAACTGGGGACAGGGAAATATCTGCTGTATTTGAATGTACAGTACTTCGCCTTGAACTTCTAATAAAAGAGCATGAGTTAAATGGAAACTTATTAATAAAAAAAGAATAATGTGTGATTCCAAAATTTTGACGTGGGATCAAGGGTTGGCCCAACCATTACGGAAGACTAGACAGATGCCTAGGCAGCAGCTTGAGGGATGGAAGAGAGCATTAGCAGTCAAAACAAAACAACAGATCCTGATAACCTTATACATCCAAAGAGCTCGCAGCACATTCCTTTACCTGCAGGGAGAGTGGACACACATATACCTTCAAATCAACATTTACTGTAATATTTCAAAGCTGATGTCCATTTATGTCATTTTTTACAAGATTCTTGTGCGAGAGGTGGCGTTGTCGTGATTTCAGGGGTGCAAGGCAGAAGGTTCACCTAGGACACCCAATACCCTTGCACTGGTCCTTCTGGGAAATGACTGGGAAGGACAAAGTTGGAGTACTGAGATAGGGGATCTAGATGACAGGTAGCAGGAGGAGTCAGAGAGAGAGGTGGGCCAAGATGAGAGATGATTCAGAGGATTGGTTTAGAAGACATTTGAGAAAGGTGTGGTAGTGTGATTGAGAGGGGGCAGATGCGGGGTGGCATGGAAAGGCGTGGTAGTGTGAGTGAGAGGGGGTAGATGCTGGGTGGCATGGAAAGGCGTGGTAGTGTGAGTGAGAGGGGGCAGATGCTGGGTGGCATGGAAAGGTGTGGTAGTGTGATTGAGAGGGGGTAGATGCTGGGTGGCATGGAAAGGCGTGGTAGTGTGAGTGAGAGGGGGTAGATGCTGGGTGGCATGGAAAGGCGTGGTAGTGTGATTGAGAGGGGGGCAGATGCTGGGTGGCATGGAAAGGCGTGGTAGTGTGATTGAGAGGGGGCAGATGCTGGGTGGCATGGAAAGGTGTGGTAGTGTGATTGAGAGGGGGTAGATGCTGGGTGGCATGGAAAGGCGTGGTAGTGTGAGTGAGAGGGGTAGATGCTGGGTGGCATGGAAAGGCGTGGTAGTGTGAGTGAGAGGGGGTAGATGCTGGGTGGCATGGAAAGGCGTGGTAGTGTGATTGAGAGGGGGCAGATGCTGGGTGGCATGGAAAGGCGTGGTAGTGTGATTGAGAGGGGGCAGATGCTGGGTGGCATGGAAAGGCGTGGTAGTGTGATTGAGAGGGGGCAGATGCTGGGTGGCATGCAAAGGTGTGGTAGTGTGATTGAGAGGGGGTAGATGCTGGGTGGCATGGAAAGGCGTGGTAGTGTGAGTGAGAGGGGGTAGATGCTGGGTGGCATGGAAAGGCGTGGTAGTGTGATTGAGAGGGGGCAGATGCTGGGTGGCATGCAAAGGTGTGGTAGTGTGATTGAGAGGGGGTAGATGCTGGGTGGCATGGAAAGGCGTGGTAGTGTGATTGAGAGGGGGCAGATGTGGGGTGGTCGTGAGATTGACAGGGGGTAGATGTGGAGTGTTATGGAAAGGTGTGGTAGTGTGACTGAGAGGGGGGCAGATGTGGGGTGGTAGTGAGATTGAGAGGGGGTAGATACAGAGTGGCATGGAAAGGCGTGGTAGTGAGATTGAGAGGGGGCAGATGCGGGGTGGCATGGAAAGGCGTGGTAGTGTGATTGAGAGGGGGCAGATGCTGGGTGGCATGGAAAGGCGTGGTAGTGTGATTGAGAGGGGGCAGATGCTGGGTGGCATGGAAAGGCGTGGTAGTGTGATTGAGAGGGGGCAGATGTGGGGTGGTAGTGAGATTGACAGGGGGTAGATGCGGAGTGTCATGGAAAGATGTGGTAGTGTGAGAGGGGGGCAGATGTGGGGTGGTAGTGAGATTGAGAGGGGGTAGATACGGAGTGGCATGGAAAGGCGTGGTAGTGAGATTGAGAGCAGGCAGATGTGGGGTGGCATGAAAAGATGTGTTAGTGATATTGAGAGGCGGCAGATGCTGGGTGGCATGAAAAGGCGTGGTAGTGTGATTGAGGGGGAAGATGTGGCGTGGTAGTGTGATTGAGGGGGAAGATGTGGGGTGGTAGTGTGATTGAGAGGGGCAGATGTGGGGGTGGCATGAAAAGGCGTGGTAGTGTGATTGAGAGGGGCAGATGTGGGGTGGTAGTGTGATTGAGAGGGGGTAGATGTGGAGGTGGCATGAAAAGGCGTGGTAGTGTGATTGAGAGGGGCAGATGTGGGGTGGTAGTGTGATTGAGAGGGGGTAGATGTGGGGGTGGCATGAAAAGGCGTGGTAGTGTGATTGAGAGGGGCAGATGTGGGGGTGGCATGAAAAGGCGTGGTAGTGTGATTGAGAGGGGGGCAGGTGTGGGGTGGTAGTGTGATTGAGAGGGGGCATAAGAACATAAGAACATAAGATATGCCATACTGGGTCAGACCAAGGTCCATCAAGCCCAGTATCCTGTTTCCAACAGTGGCCAATCTAGGTCATACGTCCCTAGCAGTTTCCCCAAGGGACACAGGTTCCACAATGCTTGTATTGGTTCAAGCATTGATATCCTGGGTCCCTTCTTAATAATGGTTTATGGACCTTTCCTCCAGGAACTTGTCCAAACCTTTTTTAAACCCAGCTACACTAACAGCCTTTACTACATCCTCCGGTAACAAATTCCAGAGTTTGATTACACGTTGAGTGAAAAAATATTTTCTTTTATTAGTCTTAAATAGTTTACCCTGTAGCTTCAATGCATGTCCCCTAGTCTTTCTATATTCTGATAAGGTAAACAATCGATCTACGTTTACACGTTCCACTCCATTCATTAATTTATAGACTTCTATCATATCTCCCCTCAGTCGTCTCTTTTCCAGATTAAAGAGCCCTAACCTTTTTAGCCTTTCTTCATAGGGGTATCCTTCCATCCCCTTTACCATTTTGGTGGCTCTTCTCTGAACCTTTTCTAAAATCGCTATATCCTTTTTAAGATACGGCGACCAGAATTGCACACAATATTCAAGGTGCGGTCTCACCATGGAACGATATAGAGGCACTATAATATCTTTTGTTTTATTTTCCATTCCTTTCCTTATCATACCTAGCATTCTATTTGCTCTCTTGGCCACCGCTGCACACTGGGCCAAGGGTATTAACATGGTATCCACAATGACGCCTAAATCTTTTTCCTGGGTGGTTGTTCCTAATGTGGAACCTTGCATCGTGTAACCATAGTTTGGGTTGTTCTTCCCTAGGTGCATAACCTTGCACTTGTCCACATTAAATTTCATCTGCCATTTTGATACCCAGTCTTCCAATTTATCAAGATCCTCTTGCAATTTTCCACAATCCTCTTGGGTTTTAACAACTTTAAATAGTTTTGTGTCATCTGCAAATTTGATAACCTCACTCGTTATTCCACTTTCCAGGTCATTTATGAATATGTCAAAAAGCAGCGGACCCAGCACAGATCCCTGGGGTACACCACTATTCACCTTTCTCCATTGTGAAAATTGGCCATTTAGCCCTACCCTCTGCTTTCTATCTTTTAACCAGTTCCTGATCCACAATAGTACACTGCCTCCTATCCCATGACTCTTTAGTTTTGCCAAAAGTCTCTCATGAGGGACCTTGTCAAAGGCTTTCTGAAAGTCCAGATACACAATATCAACCGACTCACCTTTGTCCAACTGATTATTCACTCCTTCAAAAAAACATAAAAAAAACCCCAAAACATAACAGATGCTGGGTGGCATGGAAAGGCGTGGTAGTGTGAGACGGGGCAGGGAGTGGAGGAGTGGCCTAGTGGTTGGGGCAGGGTACTTCGGGCCGGAAGGTTGGGGGTTCAAATCCCACTAGAGGACAGCAACCTAGAGCCGGAAGGACTGGGGTTTCTAGTCCCACAGGTGCTCCTTGTGGTCTTGGGCAAGCCACTTAACCCTCCATAGCCCATGTTCTCTGTGTGCTGTGCTTTCCTGTCTAATCAATGTGTTTATACCTCAAAAAAAATTTCCTGTCATGATTTGACAATTTCCAATCTGTAATCAAACCGCTGCTGATCGCTGGAAGTAGCAGTATACAAATGTATACTAAATAAAATAAATAAATAAATAAATAAAGATGTGGGGTGGTAGTGTGAGAGGGGTTAGATGTGGGGTGGCATGGAAAGGCGTGTTAGTGAGATTGAGAGGGGGCAGATGCTGCATGGCATGGAAAGGCATGGTAGTGTGCGAGGGGGCAGATGTGGGGTGGTAGTGTGAGAGGGGGCAGATGTCAGGTGGTATGGAAAGGTGTGGTAGTGTGATTGAGAGGGGGCAGATGTGTGGTGGTATGGAAAGGCATGGTAGTGAGATGGAGAGGGGGTAGATGCGGAGTGGCATGGAAAGGCGTGGTAGTGTGATTGAGAGGGGGCAGATGTGGGGTGGTAGTGAGATTGAGAGGGGGTAGATGTGGGGTGGCATGGAAAGGCATGGTAGTGAAATTGAGAGGGGCAGATACTGGGTGGCATGGAGAGGTGTGGTAGTGTGAGAGGGGGTAGATGTGGGGTGCTATGGAAAGGCTGGGAGGAGTGGCCTAGTGGTTAGGACAAGGTACTTCAGGCCGGAGGGCCGGGGGTTCAAGTCCCACCTGGGGACAGCAATCTCAGGCCGGAGGGACTGGGATTTCTAGTCCTATAGGCACTCCTTGTGGTCTTGGGCAAGCCACTTAACCCTCCATTGCCCATGTTCCCTGTAAGTATTAGCGTATGTGTGTCATATCCCCTCGTGTTAAATGTATCTCCCAATTGACTGCTTTGACCCGGTGAAAAGCGGGATATAAATACAGCTAAATAAATAAATAATAAATAGTGTGATTGAGAGGGGGTAGATGCAGAGTGGCATGGAAAGGCGTGGTAGTGTGATTGAGAGGGGGTAGATGCGGAGTGGCATGGAAAGGCATGGTAGTGTGATTGAGAGGGGGCAGATGTGGGGTGGTAGTGAGATTAAGAGGGGGTAGATGTGGGGTGGCATGGAAAGGCATGGTAGTGTGATTGAGAGGGTGTAGATGTGGGGTGGCATGGAAAGGCGTGGTAGTGAGATTGAGAGTGGGTAGATACTGGGTGTCATGGAAAGGCGTGGTAGTGTGAGGGGGCAGATGCTGGGTGGCATGAAAGGGCGTGGTAGTGAGATTGAGAGGGGGTAGATGTGGGGTGGCATGGAAAGGCATGGTAGTGTGATTGAGAGGGTGTAGATGTGGGGTGGCATGGAAAGGCGTGGTAGTGAGATTGAGAGTGGGTAGATACTGGGTGTCATGGAAAGGCGTGGTAGTGTGAGGGGGCAGATGCTGGGTGGCATGAAAGGGCGTGGTAGTGAGATTGAGAGGGGGTAGATGCGGGGTGGCATGGGAAGGCATGGTAGTGAGATTGTGAGGGGGTAGATGCGGAGTGGCATGGAAAGGCGTGGTAGTGAGATTGAGAGTGGTAGATACTGGGTGGCATAGAAAGGTGTGAGGGGGGAAGATGCTGGGTGGCATGGAAAGGCGTGGTAGTGAGATTGAGAGGGGCAGATGTGAGATGGCATGGAAAGGCGTGGTAGTGTGATTGAGAGGGGGGCAGATGTGGGGTGGTATGGAAAGGCTTGGTAGTGTGAGAGGGGGCAGATGCGGGGTGGTATGGAAAGGCCTGGTATTGAGACTGAGAGGGGGCAGATGCGGGGTGGCATGGAAAGGCCTGGTATTGAGACTGAGAGGGGGCAGATGCGGGGTGGCATGGAAAGGCGTGGTAGTGTGATTGAGAGGGGGTAGATGCGGAGTGGCATGGAAAGGCGTGGTAGTGTGATTGAGAGGGGGCAGATGCGGGGTGGCATGGAAAGGCGTGGTAGTGTGATTGAGAGGGGGTAGATGCGGAGTGGCATGGAAAGGCATGGTAGTGTGATTGAGAGGGGGCAGATGTGGGGTGGTAGTGAGATTGAGAGGGGTAGATGTGGGGTGGCATGGAAAGGCGTGGTAGTGAGATTGAGAGGGGGTAGATCCTGGGTGGCATGGAAAGGCGTGGTAGTGAGATTGAGAGGGGGCAGATGCGGGGTGGTATGGAAAGGTGTGGTAGTGAGATTGAGAGGGGGCAGATGTGGGGTGGTATGGAAAGGCGTGGTAGTGAGATTGAGAGGGGCAGATGTGGGGTGGTATGGAAAGGCGTGGTAGTGAGATTGAGAGGGGGCAGATGCGGGGTGGTATGGAAAGGCGTGGTAGTGAGATTGAGAGGGAGTAGATGCGGGGTGGTATGGAAAGGCGTGGTAGTGAGATTGAGAGGGAGTAGATGCGGGGTGGTAGTGAGATTGAGAGGGGGCAGATGTGGGGTGGTATGGAAAGGCGTGGTAGTGAGATTGAGAGGGGCAGATGTGGGGTGGTATGGAAAGGCGTGGTAGTGTGATTGAGAGGTAGTAGATGCGGGTTGGCATGGAAAGGCGTGGTAGTGAGATTGAGAGGGGGTAGATGTGGGGTGGTATGGAAAGGCGTGGTAGTGAGATTGAGAGGGGACAGATGCGGGGTGGTATGGAAAGGCGTGGTAGTGAGATTGAGAGGGAGTAGATGCGGGGTGGTATGGAAAGGCGTGGTAGTGAGATTGAGAGGGGGCAGATGCGGGGTGGTATGGAAAGGCGTGGTAGTGAGATTGAGAGGGGACAGGTGCGGTGTGGTATGGAAAGGCGTGGTAGTGAGATTGAGAGGGGGCAGATGCGGGGTGGTATGGAAAGGCGTGGTAGTGAGATTGAGAGGGGGCAGATGCGGGGTGGTATGGAAAGGCGTGGTAGTGAGATTGAGAGGGGCAGATGCGGGGTGGTATGGAAAGGCGTGGTAGTGAGATTGAGAGGGGCAGATGCGGGGTGGTATGGAAAGGCGTGGTAGTGAGATTGAGAGGGGACAGGTGCGGTGTGGTATGGAAAGGCGTGGTAGTGAGATTGAGAGGGGACAGGTGCGGGGTGGTATGGAAAGGCGTGGTAGTGAGATTGAGAGGGGGGTAGATGCGGTGTGGTATGGAAAGGCGTGGTAGTGAGATTGAGAGGGGGCAGATGCGGGGTGGTATGGAAAGGCGTGGTAGTGAGATTGAGAGGGGGCAGATGCGGGGTGGTATGGAACATAAATCCTGCGTGGTCTGTGGCTGAGGTGGGAGCTGGAGTGCTTGATGACCTGGGAGTGAAGCACAGTGACAATTGTATGGACGGGGGCAGGCAGAGGCGTTTGGATGGTGAATGACCAGAAAGGGAGGGAGAGCAAAAATGAAATACAACCCCATTTGCTTTGTGACCTTCAGCAAATCATTTAACTTCTGTGTCCTCAAACTTTGTGTAAGCTGTTTGGATTTACCACTATTCTATGTGGTGCCATGCAGAGACTGAGAACTGTGTGTGTGTTTTATATTCTCATTACTCCCTGATTTGTTCCGTTCCAAGTCAAAGACCCTCTAAGCCTTTCACTATCATTTCAGAGCAGGTGTTTACAGCAAAAGGTGAAGAAGTAACCTCTATTCTTCCAGAGCAGCAGAAACTGGGGCTGCTGAACTTTCGGTAGTTTCTACCTTGGGAGGGGGGGGGGGGGGCTCTATCATCACCAGCTCAAATCAGTGGTGCGGTTCATGCTACTTCCAAAGTGCGTCTAGTTATCAAGCAACACGTTGTCACTGAAAGGAAATGCAGAAAAAGCTGTCTCGTCTCCACTGTCACTTAAAGGCACGTTTAGTACAGCTAGAGAGGTCACAGCAGCTCCAAAAAGAAACCAATTTCTATGGATGTCCTGTAGCCCCAAGGGGCCCTATCATGCCTGAGACTCCTATCTGGCCTCTCACTACGGGATTCCTATTTCTCAGGTTAAGAACGGGGAAAAACAAAACAAATATACCTGAAAAAAATCATTATCCGTGAGATACTATTTCTCAACCTGATTCTCCCGCCCCAGCTTCAGTACGTTTCAGGATATCGACAATGACTATGTGTGATATATATCGGCTTTAGAATCACTGCTGTGGGGTTTTATTCTGCTTGATCCTCACCAGGCTCCTTCTCTATCTCTGTTCAAATCCAGGCTAACAACCCAGCTCTTCAAGGCTGCTTTTGGATCCAGATGCCCCTCACTCTCTTGCTTGCCAGTTATGTGTATCTTACCGTACTCTAGGACCCAGTTTGTGATGTTGTTCTTCTTGATTAGATTGTAAGCTCTGATGAACAGGGACTGTCTCTTACATCTTATATAAACAGCGCTGAGCACGCCTTTTAGTGCTATGCAAACGATAAACAGTAATAGTTGTAGTAGCAAAGCATTCCTGATTAGTGAATATTTGTAATATCACATGGCTATTTGTTTGCCAGAGCTTGGGTAAGGAAGAAACCTTCAGCATTCAACAGGCAGGAGAGTGGTCATAGGACCTTGCCAAAATGTCAGCTGCTGAGTTGTGGATTCTAGGTGGTGGTGTCCTTGTAGGCCCCTTGGTGACAGGTCCTCGATGCTGCTGGTTCCGTTTTGAAGTCCTAGGAGAATAGATTTAGGTCTTGTGTCCTTTATGCTGAAGACCAAGTGAGAGAAGAAAACTGTGAGATGGATTCAGAGTGCTGCAGTTGTGAGCTGGATTGCATCTTGATACTAAACACTGGAAACCTCGGCATGGATTCTTGGCA
Organism: Ichthyophis bannanicus; assembly: GCA_033557465.1. NCBI lineage: Eukaryota > Metazoa > Chordata > Amphibia > Gymnophiona > Ichthyophiidae > Ichthyophis > Ichthyophis bannanicus. The sequence goes on from CM066044.1 coordinate 261,340,632, forward strand.
CTGTTGTCCTTAGAACTGACCAATCAATGCTGCAAAGCTAAATCTGGGGGTTCTCAAATCTAAGGGCTGAGCATCGGGATCCTACCAGAATCTGGATGCTCCTGTGCTTAGTGTTGACAGTTGTATAGTAAAGCCCTGGGTGGGACAGATTTTGGTGCTGTGTCCTTGGTGCTGAAGGAGGAGTGTTGAAATCCTTGGAGAAGGGATTTGGGTGTTGGTGTCCTTGGTGCTGAAAGCTGAGTGTTACAGAACTCCTAGGAAACAGGGTTTGGTTTCCTTGGTGCTCAAAGCTGAGAGTTGGAACCCCAAACCATAGATTCCGGGTGCTGAGAGCCACATGTGAGATTAGATCCCTGGGACATGGGGTCTTGGCTCTGTCCTGAATGTTCCTCGTCCTTCTGAATCCAGGTAAATTTGGTGCTGCTGTGCTGATTCTCATCAGAATCATGTGCATGCATCACACTAATGTGCGCAAAGCATGAGTGTGGCATGAACATGCATATCTTTTATTTCCCCCAAAGTGTAAACCTATAAGAAAGTAAATGTGTCAGAAGGCAAATAGAAAGGACCCTTAAGTACCCTAGCGGATAGAGCAGTGGGTGAAGAGACAGGAAAGCCAGGATTCAAATCGGCACTGATGCTTCCTTTGACCTTGGGCAGGTCACTTAACCCTCCACTACCTCAGGTACAAACTTTAGGAATCGTTTCCTGCATACATGGCAGTATATACACATACACAAATTTACTCTGTGTGTACAAGCGCATGTACTCATATGGGATTCTGCAGTAGGGGTGTTTGGTGGCAGAGCACAGTTAGAGTAACCATTTATACGTGTACACGCCTCCATTACAGCCATGTTCTGCAGCTTTCCAGGGGCAATTTTCTAAATACACATAGGAACCTGTGCGTCTTATAAAACAGGCTCACAATAGGTGCCTACTTAACCTCCCAGTCAAGGTGACCTGTTGTAAAATTACCCTCTTAGACATAAGCCCTTTTGGAACAGGGAAATACTTAACTGTACCTGAATGTAATTTGCCTGAGCTAAATCTAAAGTGATAATAATAGTAAGACCTAAAGAGAAAGGAATTGAGCTGATTTCCAGATAGGTTGATAGGTTGAGGAGTCCACTTCCTGTCTAGAATACAACAGTCATGTTGCATCTGTCTAATGGAACTTAAGTTTATTACCTGCTGTGCTATGGGTGACACTCAGTACGAATCACTTGATCAGTTCCTCAAAAAAGCAAACTGAGGCAAACTCAAATTTTGCAAGATGATGTCTTTCCAGTTGCACAGCTGAATTGTGTTTACAAGCCAGCTTGCGCAACGGGTCACTTTCTTATGCCTCAAGGTTGCACAAGAGATGCTCGTATGATAGAAGAGAACAAGAGAGTACGAGAGGCAAGATTTCAGAAGAAAGGTCAAGCACAGGCTATTAAATATGACATTTAGGAATGATATCCCACGTTCAGGGTATTCCTGATCTCTGACTGCTGCACACGTGCCCTTCCTCTTAAGCCCCAATGTGTGCTGCTCTTAGAAACAGGACGTTGGGTTTCAGGACCTTTTAGTCCCACCCACTGTGACAGCTTTTACATTCTTAAGGGAACAGAGGAAAGGAGAAAGAATGGACGTGACTGGAAATCCATTAAAATCCCCGACTTTCTACCACAGAAACAATCTCAGCTCTCTTGTTTAGCTAGGCAGGTAGACGAGTCATGCTTACTTCAATGGTATGCTCAAATAGTTGTTGTATTTCTTTTACACTAAAATCACTTGCAATTGACAACATTAATGCACCCAGATGCCTGAAGTCAATCAGATCAAGGAAAAAAGAACTTAAAAATAACCAGCGTTTAGTCAGGATATTGAATAGAAACACAGACTCTCTGAGATAGAATGGGACAGAAAAATGGTATCAACAGAACAGAAACAGCGTTCAAAGTTCATCCAGTAAGACTTGTTGATATTTTGGAGAGTTGATGCGTTCATTAAAACAGATGTTGCTAAAGCAGTCCTTGGAGATCCCCAAACAGTCGCGTTTTCAAGATATCCACAATGAGTAAACATGAAGTAGATCTGCAATCACTGTCTCCATTGCATACAAATCTCTTGCATACATATTCATTGCGGATATCCTGAAAACCCAGCAGGCTGGGCAGGATCAGAGCAAGCTAGAAATGCGGCCTATGCAACTCACAGACCTGGCCCCCCACCCAGCCGCATTCAGGAACTCGCTCTCATCGGGCTTGCTGAAAGCCTCCGTAATGACATCAGCGTCACTTCTGTATTTGCCCCCTATGCAGCCATACGGCTTGCACAGTACTTGCTACGGCCCTGTGGCTGGGAATCCACCAGGACAGATTTGGGAACCTCAGAAAATAAGATCTTAAATATCTCATCAGCAAAGAGTCTGAAAGGAGAAAAGAGTCGGTTGACTCTCCAGGGCAGTCTCTTCTGGAGGATACATTGGAACCATTGCCCAAGGCCCCTTGCTTTGGAAGGCCCGATACTCTGATCTTTTCTTGCTACAACATCCTGGCATGAGCCGGGCAGCGCTTTTTTCTATTTCCGACTCCTCTGTTGGCGTTAAGACCACACACTGCTCCCCTTCTGCTGGTGGGAGGGAGACACAGGATCATGGGCTTGAGGGTGTGAGAAGAGCTAGATGGGTTAGGAATAAGGGACCATATAGGCAATTCCCTTTGGACTCCACACTTTCCAAGGTTTAGCTCTGCACTGCTCAGCTTTTTCTAACTATGTTCCTGAATACAGGAACTCAGTCCTGCTACATTTTCAAAGTGGCTAATTTAGGATCCTAAGGGGGTTATTTTGGAAGTCTTATTCACGATTTGGATGTGTAAAATCAGGCATTTACACGTAGAAATAACATTCACGTGCAAATGATTTTTTAAAAAGAGCTGAATTTACAGATGCATGTGCTTCCTATGTAGATGTTGCAAGGGGGTGTGTTGGGGGTGTGGTTAGGAAGCGGGTCAAAAATCTAAACATGTATTCCCCATTTCATCTAGGAAATACAAGTGTATGACTGACTAAAATTGTTGGGATTTATACCCGCTCCCTAGCATGTTTAGGTTTTACAAAAGTGTTCATTTCAACCAGTCTTTTATAGGAGGGATAAAGGGGGCTATTTTTCTTGATCCCCTTGTGATGGGGTCTATAGAATGGTACCCGTCCCTCTCCAAAGGGATTATCAACAGTCCTCTCTTATCTGCAGCCCAGAGTTCAGGGCTGGGAGGGCAAGGTTAACAGGGAGGGGTTAAGAACCCAGCAGGCTGCAGAAGGACGAGAGGCCCATGGAGCCAGAAGTCCTTCCAAGGGAAGCCGTGCAAGGGGGTTATGAGGTAGGAATTTTAACTGGTGCTGGAGGAAGGGCCGGGAGAACCAGCTTTGTGGAGGTTTAACAAGCTGGGACAGAATAAAAACTGCTTTTGTTTTCCCTGAACTGCTGTCTGGCCTGTGGGACCTCTTCCCACTGCACGCCACACTACCACACCCCTGTTTATTTCTCCCTTAAAAGTTAAATTAGATACAGTAACATTTGTTAATTAGCAGCATTTATTTATTTACACATTTATTTTATGATCAAAAGAACAAATGAAGTGAGAAAAACAGAAACCGTTGCTGCGCACATGAACAGACAAAATTGCGTATGCCCTCCCTCTATGGTGACAAAATTGTCTAATGGTTATCAAATTTCTATACATTTTTCTAAGTAACCTCGCCGCAATCGCTTTTTCATATTTGCTTAAGATTCAGACATAATGCCACTATTTATACACATTAACATCACAATTACTAAGGTCAGAGACACAGATAGAAGAAAATCAAATAGCTTAACTTCTATTTTAGATAAAATATAATAGCATCCTTGTGAAAGCATTATTACAGTTCTATAAGAAATTGGTTCCGTGAGTGCAGAATGCGACGTAAACTCTGCCACACCTCTCGCCAATACTGAAATAAAAAAGAACCGTGGCAAATTAGGTATGACAGCGCCCCTTCTGCACAATTGGTAGCATGCGAAATAGCCCACATACTCATAGAAGCGCAGGCACTTAGATGTGTAAGTTGTGAAACCTGGCACTTTCACGTATATGGCGGCCATGTTCAACCCTGTTTTTCCTACATGGGCCTTTGCAAAATGGCTACTCCAGCTCCACGTAGAGACACATACATGCACAATCCTGCACCTCTGTATTTTGTATTTTAGAAATGGCCGCATGGTTGGGAGAGCCTTTTCTGAAATACCACTGGAATTGTGAATGTCATGACCTCAACTTCTTAATTCCAATGTCCACATCTTTTCAAAAATGTGCGTTGACACCCTTTGAAGATCAGCCTGTTTGTCTTCTGTGCCTGAGTTTAATCCCACTTCTGCCACTAACGTTTGCTGTGATATTGGGCAAGCAGCATTGACCTTGTACTACATGCATGTATCGAAAGAATCAGACTATAAATTGCATTGTCATCCTGTTTGCTTGAAATAAATGCATATGATTATTACTACTTGGGCATTATCTCTGGAATAGTTCCACTAACAGCACAGGTCTAGATGGAAACTCGTTACACTGCAGATGAGGGGGAGGAGACGTTTAAGTCACGTGTTCACAGTTTGCTGAAACAAGTCTTTATCTTTCTTTGAAATCTCTGATAGCAGTTCTGCTGCTTCTCACAACCCCAACCAGTGGGACTTGTAACAGGTCTCTGGGCCCAGACCGAGCATCTCAGTTAACAGGAACCCCAAAGTGGGTGGGATGGCGCACAGGGCAGGGTGCCCGAATAGACAGCTGTAGAGCCCAGGTCTGTATAGAATCATGTCAGGATTTCCAGGCAGATGGAAGAACGGTGTGTATTCAAATCGTGTTAAGGGACTGACTTTGTGTGCTGACACAGTTCACAGAGGGGTAGATTTGTGGTAATGTGCTTACTTGCAAAGTTATCTGCAAGTAATGTCAAACACACACAAATCAACTCTGCTTTTAAACACAAACATACAAACTGAGTTTGAGTATCAGGCTGTGACATGGATAAACCATTTATATGCAGAATTTTTGAAAATTCAAGGTCTGTGCTAAATCCATAATGGGCCCCTGAAACACTCCCCAGAGCACCTCTTTTTTTCTGTATCCAACTTCTATCTGTTATAAACATGTATGTTCACTGTACAGTAGATGCCTACAAATTCACTTAAGCACCTGCAGCCAACTCAGCAGTATAACTCAATACCTTACACACTAAGGGGTGTGTTTACTAAGCCAGGCTAACAGTTAGCCCACGCTATTTGTAACTAGTCCCATGCTATTCAATGGAACTTTAGTTACAAATAGCATGCATTAACCATTAACCGCTGTTGGACCAGGATAAGGAGGTCTTTAAATCGCCGATGGTGGACGCGGCCTTGTCGGCGGTTACTAAGAAGACGACGATCCCGGTGGAGGGCAGTGCGGCCCTCAAGGATGGTCAAGATCGGAAATTGGATGTTTTGTTAAGGCAGGTCTTTGATGTCAATGCCCTCTCGCTGCAGGCCGCTGTGTGCGGCGCCTGGGTCGCTCGGGCCTGTCTTCGCTGGGCCCAGTAAGTCCAAGAGGGGCAGCCAAGTGCCCTAGCGAGCGAGGCTGCCCGATTAGAGTCCGGGGCGGCCTATCTGGCTGATATTCATTATGATCTAATGAGGGGCCTCTCTAAGAGTATGGCGTCAGCAGTGGCAGCGCGTCGGTATCTCTGGCTGCGCAATTGGGTGGCGGATAGTTCCTCTAAGGCTAGGTTAAGTAAGCTGCCCTTTAAAGGGCGTCTGCTCTTTGGAGAGGACTTGGAGAAGCTGGTGAAGGATCTTGGGGAGTCCAAAGGTGGTAGGTTACCAGAGGATAAGCCCAAGCCGTCTCGGGGAGCTCCCGGGGGTCCTTCCGGGATTTCCACCGTTTTCGGTCCCAACACTTCTCGCCAGCTCAGAGGGGACGCTTTACCAACCGAAGCCAGGGGTTTCGGGGGTTTCGCGGGGCGGGAAGGGAATTCAGTCCCTCTTCCTCCTCCGCTTCTAGCTTCAAGAAGTCACAATGAGATGAGGGGGGGCCCAGGCACCCCTAAGTCAGGTAGGGGGGCGTTTGTGGGAATTCTATCCTGCCTGGGTCCAAATCATTTCAGACCAATGGGTTCTCGAAATCATTCGCGATGGCTACGCCCTGGAGTTCTTGCGTCCAGTGCAGGAAGCCTTCGTACTGTGCCCCGGCAAGTCAGTGACAAAGTGCGCTGCGCTCCGGGAGATGGTGCAGAGGCTGCTGGACCTCAGAGCGATAGTTCCCGTGCCTCCAGACCAATGCGGTCACAGTCGATACTCCATCTACTTTGTCGTTCCAAAAAAGGACGGAGGGGTCCGGCCGATTCTGGATCTAAAGGGCGTCAATCGTTGCCTACGGGTGTCGCATTTTCACATGGAAACATTGCGATCGGTAATAGTGGCGGTGCAGAAAGGGGAGTTTCTCACGTCCCTGGACTTATCGGAAGCTTATCTTCATATCCCCATAAGAGCGGACCATCACCAGTTTCTGCGGTTCACGGTGCCGTTCGGTCATTATCAGTTCCAAGTGCTGCCCTTCGGTCTAGCCACGGCCCCGAGAGTTTTAACCAAAGTTATGGTGGTAGTAGCGGCGGTGCTGCGCAAGGAGGGCATTCTCATGCATCCTTACCTAGACGATTGGCTGATCCAAGCGAAGTCCCGGGCCGAGAGCGAGCGAGTCACGTCCCGGGTGGTATCCTTCCTGGAAAGTCTCAGGTGGATAGTCAATTGAGCAAAGAGCCACTTGCAGCCCTCCCAGGATCTGGAGTACCTGGGGGCACGCTTCGATACTCAGCGTGGGAGAGTGTTCTTAACGGTACAGCGTGCACGGGTACTGCGGAGTCTGGTGGTCAAATTTTTATCAGTCAAGGCCCCCACAGCGTGGCGTTACCTTCAGTTGTTGGGCACCATGGCGGCGGCTATAGAGACTGTGCCCTGGGCAAGGGCTCATATGAGACCGTTGCAGAGGGCACTGCTTCGGCGGTGGTCACATCAGCGGGATCCTCAGTCCCGGAGGCTCGTCTGTCCGGAGGGGATTCGTCAAGCGCTGCGCTGGTGGTTACGTCCCAACTCATTGGAGCGGGGAAAGTCCCTGGAGGCCCCAGACTGGGTGGCGGTGATGACGGACGCCAGTTTGCTGGGCTGGGGGGTGCATTGCCAGGGCAGGTTTGCGCAGGGGCGTTGGATGCTGCAAGAGACGCAGTGGTCTATCAACTGCTTGGAGTTGCGAGCGGTGTTTCTGGCGTTGTGGGAGTTTCGGACGTTGCTCGAGGGAAAAGTGGTTTGGGTGCTGTCCGACAATGCGACAGCCATAGCCTACATCAACAAACAAGGAGGCACCAGCAGCGTGGCACTAGAAGCCGATGCCGCAGCACTCTGTGGCTGGGCGGAAGTACACCTCTTGGACTTGTCGGCAGCCCATATAGCGGGAGTGGACAATGTGCAGGCTGATTTTCTCAGCAGGGTGACAGTGGACCCGGGGGAGTGGGTCCTGCATCCCGAGGTCTTTGAGATGGTGGTCCGCTGGTGGGGATCGCCGGTCATGGATCTGATGGCAACCCTCGCCTCGGCAAAGGCCAGTTGCTTCTTCAGCAGACGCCGAGAAAGGATGTCGGAAGGCTTGGACGCCCTCATGCAAGTCTGGCCGGAGGGTCAGCTGTTGTACTTCTTTCCTCCTTGGGTTCTGATAGGCAGGGTGCTTCAAAGAGTAGAGAAGTTCCGAGGCACGGTAATTCTGATAGCACCGGATTGGCATCGTCGTCCCTGGTACGGCGACCTAGTGAGGTTGTTGGTGGCAAAGCCCTGGCGTCTTCCCTGCAGAGCAGACCTCTTGATGCAAAGGCCTCTGGTCATGCCGCACGTGAGTCGGTTCTCTCTTATGGCCTGGCTCTTGAGCGGGCGCGGTTAAGATCCAAGGGGTACTCGTCGATGGTGATTGCTACCCTGTTGCAGTCCAGGAGACGCTCTACCTCTCTGGCGTATGTGCGGGTCTGGAGAGTTTTCGAGGCGTGGTGCCGGGTACAGCAGTGCGAGGCGTTGAAGGCTTCGATTCCCCAGATCTTGGAATTTTTGCAGGATGGCTTCGATAAGGGGCTAGCGGCGGCTTCCCTACGGGTTCAGGTGGCGGCCTTGTCCTGTTACAGAGGCCGAGTGGCGGGCCAGTTGCTCGGCGTTCAGCGTGATGTGAAGCGGTTCTTGAGGGCTGTGACTCTGGTGAGGCCTCCGGCTCAGCAAGTTTTTCCTAAGTGGCATCTTCCCTTTGTTTTGGAGGCGTTGGAACGAGCGCCCTTTGAGCCGCTGGCGCGTTCATCGCTCAAAGATCTCACTTTGAAGGTGGTGTTTTTGGTGGCAGTCTGTTCAGCTCGACGAGTCTCAGAGTTGCAGGCCCTCTCTTGCAGGGAGCCTTATCTCTCTTTCTTTGCGTCTAAGGTGGTTTTGCGCACAGTTCCCGCTTTTCTTCCGAAGGTGGTTTCGGCTTTTCTTGTGAGTCAAGATATTTCCCTACAGGTTTTTGCCGCGGCAGAGGAAGGTCCCTCGTCTCGGAGACTTCACCTCTTGGATGTCCGGCAGGCGCTAAAGAAATATATTAACCGGACGGCGGCTTTTCGGAAGTCAGATAGACTGTTTGTTCTTTTCGCGGGGCAGAGAAAAGGTGAGGCGGCTTCCAAGGCGTCGATCGCCCGCTGGATTAAGGAGGCCATTGCTTCGGCCTATCTCTTGAAAGGCAGGGTTGTGCCGGACGGGCTGAAGGCCCATTCCACCAGAGCTCAGGCTACGTCCTGGGCAGAGGTTCGGTTGGTTTCGCCGGTGGAGATTTGTAAGGTGGCGACGTGGTCGTCTTTGAATTCCTTCGTTCGACACTATCGTCTGGATGTGCAGATGGCAGAGGAGGCTTCGTTTGGCTCAGCGGTTCTTCAGGCTGGCCTGCCGGGTCCCTTCCGTAATTAAATATTTGTGCACTGCTCTGGTACGGACCCAGAGGTTTCGGGACTAGACTGGGGACACGATCAGGAAGGTGAAATTAGACTTACCTGCTAATTGTTGTTCCTGGAGTGGACACAGTCTAGTCCCGTATCCCTCCCAGTGTTCTTGCTCATACGACAGCCTGAAGTGGTGGCGCGGTTCACAGGTAGAGATATGCTAGTGTTTATCATTTCGGCACGGCAAAAAAAAAAAGGCTTTTGGGAGCTTTTCTTCTGATTCAGGCTTTCTGTTCTTTTTAAGGCGGGTGGAGTGGCCTGTTCAGGTTTTCAGTCACAGTCTTTGGGGGGTTTTCTAGGCCTCTGTTGCTGTTTGCGAGCTTTTCTAGCTCGGGTTAGTTACTGTTGTTGGTAAATTCTTACTTGTTTCTCCGGTGAGTTTGCTTTGTCAATAGGATACTGGTGACAGGAGGCGGACACCGGGGAGATATATTGGTGATGTCACAAAAGAAGGCGTTTCTCAGTCTCCAAGCTGCTAGATGAGATGGGCAACCCAGAGGTTTCGGGACTAGACTGTGTCCACTCCAGGAACAACAATTAGCAGGTAAGTTTAATTTCACCTTTGTGACTACTATTACTAATTGTTTGTATAGCGCTACAAGGTATATGCAGCACTGTACAGAAACAAGTCCCTGTTCATAAGATCTTACAGTCTAGTCGAGACAGACCATGCAATAACCAGGGACAAGGGTATGTCTAGGGGAATGGTAAAGAAACGAATCTACCATATTTCATGTCCATGTAGGCCAAACCTCAATGTGTGTGTGTGCCTTTTGAGCCAATGCACCGCAATATTATTTTATTAAAGGCTCGCTGAACAAAAACAAAAAATATATGTATCTGGCCCAATACATACATCAGAAGAGGACGTTTTACCAAAGTATCACTCAGAGCATTGCATGTACAAGGAATGGAGTCCACCACCCCTGCTGCAGCAAGGGGAGGTGCTGTGATACTGCACGTTTAATTGCGATATTGCAGCACCACTCCTACCGGCAACAACGTGGATGGAGGACTCCCACACAGCGTCATGGGAATGTTGCCTAGAAGTAGTGCTATTTACATAGATCTAAACGAAGCGGATTAGGAAACCATCCTCCAAAACCAATTTGAGGTAGTTTTCAGCACCAGAAAGGTAAGCACATTGACGCCTCAAGCACTTTTCGAAACCCCTGGTTAAAATGAGATCTTAGCTGGGAATTATATGCACTCAAAGGAGTTGTAAATGCCAGCATTGAAGTTTTCTGCGTACACTGCCACTGTAAAATATATGAATACATGTAGACTGTGAAGGACTGACCAGTGCTTGCCTAGAACACATCTCCTTTAAATCTATATGGGGTATGTTTACTAAACCGTCTTATTGTGCGCCCAGCGATAGTGTTCAGGCTGCCATAAAAGGAGTGGGCGTTTCAGTCTTAAAGCAGCAAAACGGGAGTATCGCGCGATAACACGCGCTGCTGTGCACATTATCGGGCGAAGTGCCGCTAAGCGCATTAACGCGCAGTAATCTTAAGTAGGTGCCCAGACATGCAAACACAGAAACGGAGGTGTAGCACAATGGTTAATACACTGACTGATGATACAGGGGTCAAGAGTTTGATCCCCCAGTGTGCCTAATGCATAAGGCTGGCTGAGGCATCAGCTTTGACATGTAAGTATTGTTTCCTGAGGCAGTTTATTTGTATTTAATTATCGCTGCCAGCAAACACACCCTCACGTGCCGTAACCTAAGGTACCGCATAAGGCACCCTATAAGGCACTCCATAGGGCACATTATAAAGTGCACTGTCCGCCACGGCACCCTATAATGTCCCCTATAGGGCACCCTATAAGGCACTCCATAGGATACCTTAGAAGGCACCTTATATGGACGGTAACCATAAGGTGCCTCAGAAAGCGCTGTATAGGGCGCCCTATACAGCGCCTTCTGAGGCACCTTATGGTTACAGTACGCTGAGGGTGGTTTTGCTGGCAGCACTAATGTACATTAAAAATATATAATGCTTTGGACAGCCCTATCAAATAACCCCACTGTGGGTTTGAACCCGTGACCTCTAGCTCCACAGGCAGTGAAGTAACCAGTGGGCTACAGCTCTATAGCTGCTAACAAGCCCCTGGCTGGCTGCAGAAAGACTGCACGTCACCACACAAACAGTCTGCTGTGATCACCAGGATAGGGTTAACCCACCCGTACCCATGATGCACTGCACATGCAAATCAGCAGTCTACAGATGAACACAAGATAGGGTATGCACCCCCACAGCACCTCAGCCTGGTAGGGGGAACTGACCGTGTGTGTTACTGGCACAGAGTAGCTACAGACCATCACATTGTGCGGGTACTGTGCTCACCCTGAGGGTGAGGTGGGGCGCCCAGCACCAGGTCCACAGCACCTTCCATGGCAGAAATAGGCCATGCTGCAGGTCCCCAGCAGTGCTAGTGTGTGAGATAGGTAGTTCCTGCAGACACACTTTGGATACATCTGTATTTCTCAGTCAGGTTTAGCCCTTATGGACCTATAGGCAGATTATGTACCACCACCCAATCCACCCTCTAGGGGCTGAGGGTAACAGGGTCTCCCACCAACAGATCCACATTTTACCTCCCTGCAATGGCAGCAGTAGAGGGGACCATCAACAGCAGTCCTGCTGGGGAACAGACACCCTACAAGGCAGTCAATGCAGCTCTGTACACATCTATAAAGCAATAGCAGACAGACATTAGGCCCAGAAATGCTCAACTGCACCCCACCACTATCTGATATTCTCCTGCAGCAAGACTCCAGCCACTGCACCCTGCCAGGTGTTCCAGCAAGACACATACTAGCTGCAGACAGTCTGCTAGCTAGTCCATAGTGCATGTTCCTGGAGGAGATGCATACACCCAGAACTGGGATGTCAGCATACACACCAAGCAGATAGGTCAGTGATTGGGCCCCAAAAAGGAACCCATAAATATCACATGAGAGAAATATTATAGAGCACTATGGGGGAACCTAGCCATGCCGTGGTCACTGCTCAGTCAGGGTGAGAGTGATCTCCCAGCAGGACATGCTGTGGCTACCCTGTCTGTGCAGGTGGTGGCCAGGCACTGCAATGTCCCAGCCATTGCCCTATGCCCTGTGCAGATGCATCCTGGCCAGGCCACCCTGTCCGGGCTATACCCATGGTACCTTGCTCCTCATTATGCACATTGGCAGGCCAATACTGGCAACAGTGCTGGCAGTGTGGGCTGTGGAGGGTGTTTGCAGCCACCACACACTGGATAGACAGACACACACGCCCACACCTATGCCAGCATTGTACAACTACAGAGGTGTTTAGCAGCCCTGGCCACCGTTCCAGTCCTGGGCACAGTGCAGGCATGGCTATGGTACGCAATACTGTTGGAGTCACTTCCCAGCGTAGTAAACACTGTCAGACACAAGGCCTGTAGCACACTCCACAGACATCAGAAAGGTTGCCATGATGCAGCTCAATCAGAAAATTGTACATCAGAATTGCTATCTGCCAGTAATCATAGCAACCTTTTGATAGCTGTGTACCGTATTCCCGGGTTTAGGGTGGCATTGCTAAGGTATGCAAGTGCTAGTATTGGGAGATGCACACAGGGCCCAATGTCCTGCCTCTACAGGAGGCATTGGATAATGGAGCCTGTGGGTGCGGGTGTGTCTGCCCCTGTTTGCTGCTGCTTTACGGCAGAGGTTCCCAACTCCAGTCCTGGTGTGCCAAACACTGTTCGGGTTATCATGCTGTCCCTCATGAATATGCATGAGATACATCTGCATACCATGGGGGCGGTGCATAGAAATGCAGCACAGGCATCTTTATTAGAGGCAGCATGGAACCTGAATGGTGTTTGGCCCTCCAGGACTGCATTTGGGGGACTCTGCTCTAGGTAATGCGCATGTTTATGGTGTCTGTGCTCTGTAGGGTAAAATGTAGGTGTTTTGGGCATGTTTACGTCATCTGCATTAAAGGTTCTGTCTGTATTAGCACGTTTTAGTAGTGGGTAAAATATGGGGACTGGGTTGGCAGGAACCACAGCTGGGACTTGAACCTGTGACCTTCTGCCTCTGAACACACTGGCTGTGTGCACTGCACCACCGTGTTGCCGCAGAGACAGTGCATTCCCTGGTGATACCATGACTGTTCATCCGGCAGGGCCTGTCTGTTGCAGTGCATGGCACCCACCTACACAGGGCTAGGCCATGGTCTGCTCTGGGCAGCTGCCACTGCCCCCCTCCACCACCAGTACACCTCTGCCACCATGCTGACATGCCCTTCTGCTCATGGTGCTGGTGGTGCGCAGTCTCAGGCCATCCAGTGTGCAGGTAGGCAGCTGCCTATGGTGCGTGTTCTGAGGTAGGGGTGCCTGCATAGACGTCCACGCTTCCCCCCCAACACCGCCTGCCAATGTTCTGTGCCCTTGGAGGTACCTGCTGGGTACTATCCCCTGTGACACTGTGATAAACACACTCGTGCCCATGTTGGACCCTCATCAGTTGCTGTCTGGCGGCTGTACAGTTTCAGCATTCCTAAGTGCCACCTAGGCATCTGCCTAGTCCGCACTGTGCCTCAGCTGCACCACAGCATGTGCCGCCTGCAGCCCTCTGTATCCCATTTCCAAGCATCTGTCCAGTTGGCCATTCCGACATGCCCGCCCTGCTGTTGCCGCACATGTGCATGCCATAGGAAACCTGTCTGATGGAGAGGAAAACCCTGCACAGCGCAATTTCACTGTGGGCTCATTCACCTTGTATGGGGACGGAGCATGGACCCTTCCAGAATTCATATCCTTTTTTTGGTGCCTTCTTGGGAGTGTTTTTTGATGTTTCCCATTGAGATCACTATTGCCCAGCTTGGTTATTTTATTTTTCCATTTTCTGCTTGTCATTTTCACTGTTTATTTGCCCTTTTGTTCCGTGCACATGTATCACATTGCTGTACATTGCTGACAGAAATGGTTTCTCTTCCCTTTAAATCAGCTCTAACGCCAGGGTTTCAGTGGCGTTAGTTTGAGCCTCGGATTTCACAGCATTAGTGTGCGGGGAGCCTCTCCCCTCCCACTCTCCACCCATTGACCCCCTTCTCTCCACCCCTGGGGAGCCTTCCTCTGTCCTCCGGGAGCCTTTCTCCGCCTTCAGCACTCGTTTGCGCCGCAGCGCGTGTTATCGCGCGATAAGGTACCTTATCGCGTGATAACGTCACAGAGCGCACAATAAGATGGTTTAGTAAACATACCCCTATGTGTGTCTTTCTAAAATCCTCAATTATATGCACATATCAGGGTTTTTTTTACACATGTGAATGGTGCCTAGCCCTTCTGCAATTACCTCCTTAGTTTTGTTTATTTGTTAAACTGTCTACAGAGAGGCAAGGGACTCAAAAGCTCTTTCTGGTGCTGAGGTTCTAAGAAAGTCAGATTCTGATATAATCATTTTTTTTTTGTCTGATAACATTAGTCCTAGGAAGAACACAGCCTAAACATTGGATTGCATTTTCTCTCTGCAGTATAAAGCTAAAGTACAATATTCAGAGACTCAGTGGCATGTAGTAGTAAATCTTCCCTCCTATTTGTCTACTCTGACGGCGGGTTGGCCAAACAAAAGGAGGAACCCTTGGCTTTTCCCTGAGAAGACTCCATCCAAAGTTCAGTGGATTTGGCTTTTAGATTTAATGGCTTGTTTTTGAATCTGAGCTGAGGGTACATTATGTAAAGCGTACAGTGGGTATCACATAGCCCCAGATGGTTAACAATCTAATAGCCTCATTTATTAATGGGCATTAAAGTGTTAATGCAATTTAAGATGTTGAAGTAGTGCAATCCGCATTATTCTCAATGTACCAGCTCAATGCATGCTAATAAAAGAGATTGTAAGCGTTAACCTGAGGTGCCCAAAGTCACAAGAAATGAATTGAATCCTGCCTCCCACTGCTGTAACTACTCTCCTTCACTCTGCTCCTTTTATACCCTTGGACAGATTCACCTGTCTGACTGTATTAACAGGGGAGAGTGGTACAGGGATCCTTGACGTGTTCCTAACCTGGTGCGCATTCTAGCTCTAATCTATATCGGGCCCCCCTGTCCTCCTCCAGGGTCCGCCTTGGTATGCTGGCCAGTAGAAAGTTGTGCTAGGATCGGTATCTCTCTTAAATAGCGATGTGAATCCTCTTGACCAAAAGAATTGAATAGGTGGCGCCCCAGATTATACAAAGGGACCAGACATGTTTTATCAAAGGCTGGCAAATTGCCAACAGAATGATCAGGTGTGTGCATTAAATAAGAAAACTGTATGATTTACACAATGGGTTTTTGGTCCTTTCCATCTGCTTCACCAGGACCTCTAGTGAATGCTTTTCTGACCTCTCTGAGACCCATCCTTTTTCCAGTACAGGAAGGAAGCTTATGGCCATCATGTCCCAGTGAATTAATGCCGGGGGATTCTTGGCAGATAATAAAGTGAAGAGGTAATAGTGGTGCAAACGGAGGGAGTATAATGACCAAACCCAAATTCAAAATCCTGGCCTTTGGCTTCCAGCCACTGACCGCAGCGTAACACCTCTGGCCTCTGGGCCAGGCACCTAAGGAGAAGGATGGAAGCTGAGGAGAGGCATCAGAGGCTGCTTAAGCCAGAGCATCGCCGGGATCTTTGCAGTGGTTTTTGGAAGAAAGGAGCTGCAGAGAGCTACAAAATGTTAAGGATTCTGACGGAGGACTACCAAGCGCCGAGAGGGAACAGTGCTTGAAGCTCTTTCTATGTATTTAAAATGTTTATTAAAGGCATATACAAACACAGATCCAATGCATCCCCCTACCCTGGCTTAAGCGTGAGATTCAACTGTTGCAATATGCGTAAAACTCACCCATTTGGAGAAATTGCCCCAAAGCTCAATATTTCAGCTATGATGTCCAATTATGAGGGAAGGTGGGGTTTCAATGACCATGGCTGTTGAGTTCCATTATCAAAATATCAGAGGGGGGGCACAAAGGTGAAGGATTGCCTAGGGCACCCTTGCACCAGCCCTAGCAGGTTTCACTGTAGGAAGGGAGAGAGCGTATGGGCTAAGGGCTGGGAGCAGCAAGGAGAGCTTAAGATTAAGGCTAGGACAGTGGCAGGAGGAAAAGGCAGAACAGCAAGAGGAGAGCACATGAAAGAGGAGCAGGAGCAGCAATAGGACAGGAGAGAAGTGTTTAGGGCAGGAGGAGAACATAAGAAGCTGGGGCAGTATGAATCTGGAGAGAGCATGAGGGAAGGCCTGGAGCAGTATGGATCTGGAGAAAGCATGAGGGAAGGGCTGGGGCAGTATGAATCTGGAGAGAGCATGAGGGAAGGCCTGGAGCAGTATGAATCTGGAGAGAGCATGAGGGAAGGACTGGGGCAGGATGAAACTGGAGAGAGCATGAGGGAAGGGCTGGGGCAGTATGAATCTGGAGAGAGCATGAGGGAAGGCCTGGAGCAGTATGAATCTGGAGAGAGCATGAGGGAAGGCCTGGAGCAGTATGGATCTGGAGAGAGCATGAGGGAAGGCCTGGAGCAGTATGGATCTGGAGAAAGCATGAGGGAAGGCCTGGAGCAGTATGGATCTGGAGAAAGCATGAGGGAAGGACTGGGGCAGGATGAAACTGGAGAGAGCATGAGGGAAGGCCTGGAGCAGTATGGATCTGGAGAAAGCATGAGGGAAGGCCTGGAGCAGTATGAATCTGGAGAGAGCATGAGGGAAGGACTGGGGCAGGATGAAACTGGAGAGAGCATGAGGGAAGGGCTGGGGCAGTATGAAACTGGAGAGAGCATGAGGGAAGGCCTGGAGCAGTATGAATCTGGAGAGAGCATGAGGGAAGGACTGGGGCAGGATGAAACTGGAGAGAGCATGAGGGAAGGGCTGGGGCAGTATGAAACTGGAGAGAGCATGAGGGAAGGCCTGGAGCAGTATGGATCTGGAGAAAGCATGAGGGAAGGCCTGGAGCAGTATGGATCTGGAGAAAGCATGAGGGAAGGACTGGGGCAGGATGAAACTGGAGAGAGCATGAGGGAAGGCCTGGAGCAGTATGGATCTGGAGAAAGCATGAGGGAAGGCCTGGAGCAGTATGAATCTGGAGAGAGCATGAGGGAAGGACTGGGGCAGGATGAAACTGGAGAGAGCATGAGGGAAGGGCTGGGGCAGTATGAAACTGGAGAGAGCATGAGGGAAGGCCTGGAGCAGTATGGATCTGGAGAAAGCATGAGGGAAGGCCTGGAGCAGTATGAATCTGGAGAGAGCATGAGGGAAGGACTGGGGCAGGATGAAACTGGAGAGAGCATGAGGGATGGCCTGGAGCAGTATGAATCTGGAGAGAGCATGAGGGAAGGCCTGGAGCAGTATCAATCTGGAGAGAGCATGAGGGAAGGCCTGGAGCAGTATGGATCTGGAGAGAGCATGAGGGAAGGCCTGGAGCAGTATGGATCTGGAGAAAGCATGAGGGAAGGCCTGGAGCAGTATGAATCTGGAGAGAGCATGAGGGAAGGACTGGGGCAGGATGAAACTGGAGAAAGCATGAGGGAAGGGCTGGGGCAGTATGAATCTGGAGAGAGCATGGGGGGAGGACTGGGGCAGGATGAAACTGGAGAGAGCATGAGGGAAGGCCTGGAGCAGTATGGATCTGGAGAAAGCATGAGGGAAGGCCTGGAGCAGTATGAATCTGGAGAGAGCATGAGGGAAGGCCTGGAGCAGTATGGATCTGGAGAGAGCATGAGGGAAGGCCTGGAGCAGTATGGATCTGGAGAAAGCATGAGGGAAGGCCTGGAGCAGTATGAATCTGGAGAGAGCATGAGGGAAGGACTGGGGCAGGATGAAACTGGAGAGAGCATGAGGGAAGGCCTGGAGCAGTATGGATCTGGAGAAAGCATGAGGGAAGGCCTGGAGCAGTATGGATCTGGAGAAAGCATGAGGGAAGGCCTGGAGCAGTATGGATCTGGAGAAAGCATGAGGGAAGGGCTGGGGCAGTATGAATCTGGAGAGAGCATGAGGGAAGGCCTGGAGCAGTATGGATCTGGAGAGAGCATGAGGGAAGGGCTGGGGCAGTATGGATCTGGAGAAAGCATGAGGGAATGGCTGGGGCAGTATGAATCTGGAGAGAGCATGAGGGAAGGGCTGGGGCAGTATGAATCTGGAGAGAGCATGGGGGGAGGACTGGAGCAGTATGAATCTGGAGAGAGCATGGGGGGAGGACTGGGGCAGTATGGATCTGGAGAAAGCATGAGGGAAGGCCTGGAGCAGTATGGATCTGGAGAAAGCATGAGGGAAGGCCTGGAGCAGTATGGATCTGGAGAGAGCATGAGGGAAGGCCTGGAGCAGTATGAATCTGGAGAGAGCATGAGGGAAGACCTGGAGCAGTATGGATCTGGAGAAAGCATGAGGGAAGGGCTGGGGCAGTATGAATCTGGAGAGAGCATGAGGGAAGGCCTGGAGCAGTATGGATCTGGAGAGAGCATGAGGGAAGGCCTGGGGCAGTATGGATCTGGAGAAAGCATGAGGGAAGGGCTGGGGCAGTATGAATCTGGAGAGAGCATGAGGGAAGGGCTGGGGCAGTATGAATCTGGAGAGAGCATGGGGGGAGGACTGGAGCAGTATGAATCTGGAGAGAGCATGGGGGGAGGACTGGAGCAGTATGAATCTGGAGAGAGCATGGGGGGAGGACTGGGGCAGTATGGATCTGGAGAGAGCATGAGGGAAGGGCTGGGGCAGTATGGATCTGGAGAAAGCATGAGGGAAGGGCTGGGGCAGTATGAATCTGGAGAGAGCATGGGGGGAGGACTGGAGCAGTATGAATCTGGAGAGAGCATGAGGGAAGGCCTGGAGCAGTATGGATCTGGAGAAAGCATGAGGGAAGGGCTGGGGCAGGATGAATCTGGAGAGAGCATGGGGAAGGGCTGGGGCAGGATGAATCTGGAGAGAGCATGAAGGAAGGACTGAGGCAGTATGAATCTGGAGAGAGCATGAGGGAAGGCAACAGGTAATCAAACATCCAACACATACAAACAAGAAATAGGTTTACCACAGGGTTCAGCACTTTCAGCCCTACTCTTCAATATCTATATAAAACCGGTCTGCAACATCTTTAAAAAATTCGGAATACAATATCACCTTTATGCGGATGATATTATGATGTACATACCTTTTACGATTCCTAACCTACCGACTCAACTTCTATCAGACTGCTACAATGAAATTACACACTGGCTAAAAACTCAAAACCTCCATATAAACCATGCTAAAACCGAAGTTTTGATCGTAACAAAAAAACCAATCATTTATTCCCCCAAACCCACATAACACTACAAAACCAAGAAATTAAAATAAAAAATGAAATAAGATATCTAGGAGTCATTTTAGATACACACCTCTCTATGGAAACTCACATTAGAAACACCTTAAAGAAAATCTACTTCAAACTTAAAATCCTCAAACAATTGCGCCCCCTGGTATTTATGCAAGATTTTATCAACATAACACAGGCCACCATTACTCCCCACTTCGATTTCGCTAACTTAACACTTATAGGCATTTCAAAACAAAATATCAAAAGAATCCAACTCGCACAAAATGCAACAGCTAGAATTATATTAAAGATAAATTCACTCCAACACATTACACCAATACTAGCTTCCCTGCACTGGTTACCAATACAAAGCAGGATAACCTACAAAACAATAATAACTACATTCAAAGCCCTAAATGACATGGCCCCGAAGACACTATGTAATTTAATAAGCAAAGAACCACCTAAGTCCACTCATAGAAAAGGACAATCAAATAAACTAAAGATTCCAAAAGAATATATAAGATCTCACAAAATTACAAATAATAGAGCCTTTTCCCACATAGCTCCAATAACTTGGAACTCGTTACCAGAGGACTTACGATCACTAACAGAGATAATAGAATTCAAAAAAAAATTGAAAACATATCTATTCACTAAACACTATAATTCCATAGAAAACATTCCACTCAACTTAGATAAAGGTTAAACATGAACCTCCCTACATCAAGCATATACTCCCTTCTTCAAGGAATAACATACAAAACATAATCGAATGAACAATCCACCCCTATGCACTGATACCCTACTTGTATATATTTGAAACTACTTGTACATAGTTGAAACTGATATGATCTGCCTATACGGTAGAGTCAGTACGTTGTTTAAATTGTTACACAATCTGTGTTAGTTGAATTATTCTGCTTAGTATTTAAACCTTTGTGTGCATGTTAAGATGTTCTATGTAAAAAGTTATTTTGTTCCATGTAAAACAAGCTCTGCATTGTTAACTGTTGTTAATTGTACACCGCAACTGATCGCTGGAAGATGCGGTATATAAATAAGTGTTAAATAAATAAATAAATAAGGCCTGGAGCAGTATGGATCTGGAGAGAGCATGAGGGAAGGGCTGGGGCAGTATGAATCTGGAGAGAGCATGAGGGAAGGGCTGGGGCAGTATGAATCTGGAGAGAGCATGGGGGGAGGACTGGAGCAGTATGAATCTGGAGAGAGCATGGGGGGAGGACTGGAGCAGTATGAATCTGGAGAGAGCATGGGGGGAGGACTGGGGTAGTATGGATCTGGAGAGAGCATGGGGGAAGGGCTGGGGCAGTATGGATCTGGAGAAAGCATGAGGGAAGGGCTGGGGCAGTATTTTATTTATTTATTTTATTTTATTTAGCAAGCATTTGTAGCCCGCTCCTTCCAGCGATCAGAAGCGGGTAGGATTACTATTGTGAAACTGCCGAATCAAGGCAGGTACAAATTTTGTTTACATACAGATTGTCAGAAAAGCACATCATACAGAGTTAACACTTCTTAGCTATGGGGGAGTTCATTTACATATATACATAAATACATATATACAGGATAAGCTTTTTGGCCACAGTGGTCCGGGGCTGCTCCATCTGTGGATTTAGTTCAGGTTGAAATGAGATTGGAAAATGTGCGTTTTGAGTTTCTTTCTGAAGTCTAGAAGGTCATTGCTAGCTCGTAGTTCTGGTGGGAGTTGGTTCCACAGTGTTGGTGCCACATATGAGAAAGCCCTGTGGCTGGTGTTAGCTTTGGCAGATCTTATATCTGTTGGAGTGTGAAGGATGTTGGAATTGTGGGTTCTTCTGTTTCGGGTAGGAGGTTGCGATCTTACTAGGTTGTTGAGGAAGGAAGGTGCTAAGTTGTGGATGAGTTTGAAGGTGGTTGTTAGTATTTTGTATTTTGTTCGAGCTGTTATGGGTAGCCAGTGTAATTGAATTAGCACTGGTGTGATGTGGTCACTTAGATTTTTCTTCATTATGACCCTGGCAGCTACATTTTGTGCCATTTGTAATATGTTTAGGTTTTTTTTAGGTAAACCTTGTAGGATGGCGTTGCAGTAGTCAAAATGTGGCATGATGAGTGCTTGGGCCACTGTTCTGAAGTCTTGGGGATCAATAATATTCCGAATGGGTTGGAGCACTCTAAGCTTGTGGAAAAC
Organism: Ichthyophis bannanicus; assembly: GCA_033557465.1. Taxonomy (NCBI): domain Eukaryota; kingdom Metazoa; phylum Chordata; class Amphibia; order Gymnophiona; family Ichthyophiidae; genus Ichthyophis; species Ichthyophis bannanicus. Next base: position 261,362,188 of record CM066044.1, read on the forward strand.
TGCTCTGTTGGTCTTTCGGAGGTGTTTTTCCATCTTTAGGTCACAGTCAAATGTGACTCCTAGATACTTTATTTCTTTTTTTGTTTGGTAAGTGTTGTTACATAGTGTTATTGATGTGGGTGGGTCAAAATTCGGTTCTTTGGAGATATACATTACTTCGGTTTTTTTGTGATTAATTGACATACTACTTTGTTGCAACCAGTCTTGCATCTCTCTGATACATGTCTCTAGTGAGTTGTAGTCTGGGTTTTTAGTGTCTAGTTGTGAGTATAGCATGATATCATCGGCATAGATGTGGTAATTAATTTCGTGTCGTGAGAAAATTTTGCATAGTGGCTGCATATATATGTTAAACAGAAGTGCTGAGAGAGCAGAGCCTTGGGGGATTCCCTGCGTTTGGGAGAAAGATTCTGCTTTTTCTCCGTTGAATTGAACCTGTTGTGTTCGATTTGAGATGTAGGATGAGAACCATTTTAGTGGTGTTCCTGTTATTCCTATTGATTTTATCCTATTTATGAGGGTCCCATGATTGACTGTATCAAAAGCAGAGGAGATGTCAATGAATACAAGAATGTACATTTTCTTTTTGTTTTCAAGGCCCTTTAGGAGGTTGTTAAGTAGGACTAGTAACAGGGTTTCAACTCCATGATGTTGCCTGAAGCCATATTGCTGGTCATCAAGAGGAGCATTGTCAGTCAGATGGTCTTGGAGCTGTAGAAGGACCGTTTTTTCTATGATCTTTGCCAGGAATGAGATACTTGATATGGGACGGTAGGACGCTGGGTCTTCTCCGTTGAGTGTAGTGTTTTTTAGGATCGGTCTAATGACTGATTTCTTTAATTCTGAGGGCATGATTCCTTGTTGTAGGGATAGGTTAACTATGTGTGCTATGTGAGGTGCTATGTCTTGTTTCACTGCCTTGATCCAGGATGCAGGACAGGGGTCTAGTGGGGAGGTGGTGCTTTTTAGGCTTGTGACAATGGTTGTGATTTGCTGGGTTCCTATTTTGTGGAAGTGTTCCCATAACTGGTTTTGCGTCGTGTTATTCTCACTTCTGATTTGTGGTGTTGGTGGGGGGGGGTGGGGGACTAGGGGCCATAAGTTTGGTCGCGTAGTGGTTTGCCAGTGTTTGGACCTTGATGGAGTTGTTGAGGTTGGCATTTTGGTCGGGATTGATCGCCTTGTTTAGGATGTTGGTGTGATGTAATTTTTTTGCATTGTTCACGTCGTCTTTGTACTTTGCGAGATGGGCCATGTATTTAGTTTTGAGATCGGAGGATTTGGTTTGTCTCCATTTTCTCTCTATTTTACGGAGCTCCCTTTTTGATTTTATTAGAGTTCCTGTGTACCAGGGTTCCGAGTTGATCTTATGTGGGTTTGTTGTGTGTTTCAATGTTGGGTTAGATGTATTTTGGATGTGTGTGTTCCATCTGTTAGTTAGTTCGTCGAGGTCTGTGGAATCTAGGTTTATGTGGGATGCAATGGTGCTTATGAGGTGTTCCTCGTTGAGTTTGCTGAATTTCCTAATGGGGTTGGTCATTCTCATCTCCTTTGAGTTTTTGGGTTGGCACTGTAGTTTAAGTTTACAGTTGATTTGGTGGTGGTCTGACCATGGTACTTGAGTTATGTTTATTATAGGTGGTTCATTGCTTTGTTGTGGATTTCTGGGTATGAAAATCATATCTAGGATGTTGCCTCTATCGTGTGTGGGGTTGCTTACTATTTGTTGGAAACCCAATTGGTCGATGGCTTCATAGAAGGAGTCCGTGTGGGACGGAGGAATTGATGCTAGGTTCAAATCTCCGAGGATGATTTGGAATTTTTTGCTTTGTGTGGATGTGATAGTTTCTAGTGCTGTGGCTAGTGTTTCGTGCTGTGGTGAGGGAGGTCGATAGATTAGGCAGATGGATAATGCCATGCTCTCGACTTTGAGTAGGTCAAGATCGGGTTTTGTGACCGTAGATGTGGTTGTGAGTTGAAGGCTGGTTTTGGCTGCTATAAGGACTCCGCCTCCTCTTCTGTTGATGCGTGGGCAGTTGTATAGTTGGTATCCGGGCTTCTGTATTTGGTTTATTGTTGCAGGGTCTGAGTCAGTGAGCCATGTTTCTGTTATGCATAGGATATCTGGTTGTTCGTCAGTTAGAATGTTGTGGATAATATGCGTTTTATTCCTTATTGACCTAGCATTAATAAGGATAATGTTACATGTGTGATGTTCTGGGTGTGTTGTTCGTGTGAGTTGTATTTGGGATCCAATAGTGTTCTTTGCTTTGGTTTTAGGGTGTTTTTGTGATCTATTTCCTTTGATATGGGTGTGTCGTTGGGGTAATTTGCTTGGCGTTTGTGTGGTGGTGATAGGATTTAAGTTGTATTGATGCAGGATGGGTAATGGTGGGGGGGGGGTGGAGAAGGTAGATTGGTGTATATAGTAGAGGAATGCAGTATTGTGAGTGTGGGATGGTTCTATATGAGGATGTCAGTATACACATGCACAAAATCAGGAAAGTGTGAGCAGGTTCCATTTTATGTCTGCCAGAAAGACTGGGGTTTTGGATTTGTGGCGCGGTGTGGGGTGTAATCAAGGCAGCTGGCCTAGAGATGGGTTAGTGTAGGCCGGCAAGATAGTTGTTGGGTACCAACAGTTTAGCAGGGATAGATGGGTTGGGGTACAGTGTTTCTTATTACTTTAAACAAAATAGGGATACAGTCCTAACGTTCCTTATCACTCAGTATAAACAGATACAGTATTGTGCGATACAGTCCTATCGTTACTTCTCACTCAGTATAAACAGATACAGTATTGTGCGATTCAGTCTTAAGGTTAGTGCAAGAAGGTTATTGGGTTACTGCATTGAAATGTAACAACTTGCTGGTTAGAGACACTTTGTTTCATTTAGCTCTAAATAAACAGTAGTAGCCTTTATAGTTGGTAGGGGTTTACAATGTAACAGCTGGCTTGAGGGGAACAAGGCTTGTGACAGTGGGGAATTTAACACATTATATATACAGTTGTATGTTGGCTCCTACTTGGGGGGGTTAGGCCAGGGTTGCACAGTGGTCTTTTGCGTCAGGAGGTAGATAAGTCCAGTAATTGTTTTACCTGGGTGATATCGTTGTAGTTGAAAGCTCTTGATATCAAATTTTGGTCCAGCTATATGAAACTCGTGGAGCGTGGTGGTCGGGACCGGCGAGCTCAGACTCGGCCTGGGGAGCTCAAGCCGTCAGTCATTTGAATGTTGCACTTTCGCTTTCTGGACGTTATCGGAGTTTTGGTCATGTGAGTCAGGCTTCTTGATACTTGCAGCCTTGTCGCAGTTGAGAGGGTGATGTTTCAATCGCGCCTAAGCTCCACCGCCTAAGGGCCACCGCCAAAGGGCCCTCTGGCGAGGCCCTCAGGCGCGGGCGCGCCCTGTAGGGACGCCGCTTTTATGCAGTTCTGCCTGCGTGCGTGTGAGCCTCCCACTGCCCGGATTGGGCAGGAGTGTGTGGAGGGAAGGCTCCCACTGCCCGGATTGGGCAGGAGTGTGTGGAGGGCAGGCTCCCACTGCCCGGATTGGGCAGGAGTGTGTGGAGGGAAGGCTCCCACTGCCCGGATTGGGCAGGAGTGTGTGGAGGGAAGGCTCCCACTGCCCGGATTGGGCAGGAGTGTGTGGAGGGAAGGCTCCCACTGCCCGGATTGGGCAGGAGTGTGTGGAGGGAAGGCTCCCACTGCCCGGATTGGGCAGGAGTGTGTGGAGGGAAGGCTCCCACTGCCCGGATTGGGCAGGAGTGTGTGGAGGGAAGGCTCCCACTGCCCGGATTGGGCAGGAGTGTGTGGAGGGAAGGCTCCCACTGCCCGGATTGGGCAGGAGTGTGTGGAGGGAAGGCTCCCACTGCCCGGATTGGGCAGGAGTGTGTGGAGGGAAGGCTCCCACTGCCCGGATTGGGCAGGAGTGTGTGGAGGAAAGGCTCCCACTGCCCGGATTGGGCAGGAGTGTGTGGAGGGAAGGCTCCCACTGCCCGGATAGGGCAGGAGTGTGTGGAGGAAAGGCTCCCACTGCCCGGATAGGGCAGGAGCTTCACCAAGGCGGTTGGAGGGCTAGCGGCGCTCAGCTGTTTCCCCAAAGTAGGGACGCCGCTTTTATGCGGTTCTGCCTGCGTGCGTGTGAGCCTCCCACTGCCCGGATTGGGCAGGAGTGTGTGGAGGGAAGGCTCCCACTGCCCGGATTGGGCAGGAGTGTGTGGAGGGAGTGCTCCCACTGCCCGGATTGGGCAGGAGTGTGTGAAGGGAAGGCTCCCACTGCCCGGATTGGGCAGGAGTGTGTGGAGGGAAGGCTCCCACTGCCCGGATTGGGCAGGAGTGTGTGGAGGGAAGGCTCCCACTGCCCGGATTGGGCAGGAGTGTGTGGAGGGAAGGCTCCCACTGCCCGGATTGGGCAGGAGTGTGTGGAGGGAAGGCTCCCACTGCCCGGATTGGGCAGGAGTGTGTGGAGGGAAGGCTCCCACTGCCCGGATTGGGCAGGAGTGTGTGGAGGGAAGGCTCCCACTGCCCGGATTGGGCAGGAGTGTGTGGAGGGAAGGCTCCCACTGTCCGGATAGGGCAGGAGTGTGTGGAGGAAAGGCTCCCACTGCCCGGATAGGGCAGGAGCTTCACCAAGGCGGTTGGAGGGCTAGCGGCGCTCAGCTGTTTCCCCGAAGTAGGGACGCGCTTTTATGCGGTTCTGCCTGCGTGCGTGTGAGCCTCCCACTGCCCGGATTGGGCAGGAGTGTGTGGAGGGAAGGCTCCCACTGCCCGGATTGGGCAGGAGTGTGTGGAGGGAAGGCTCCCACTGCCCGGATTGGGCAGGAGTGTGTGGAGGGAAGGCTCCCACTGCCCGGATTGGGCAGGAGTGTGTGGAGGGAAGGCTCCCACTGCCCGGAATGGGCAGGAGTGTGTGGAGGGAAGGCTCCCAGTGCCCAGATAGGGCAGGAGTGTGTGGAGGGAAGGCTCCCACTGCCCGGATAGGGCAGGAGCTTCACCAAGGCGGTTGGAGGGCTAGCGGCGCTCAGCTGTTTCCCCGAAGTAGGGACGCCGCTTTTATGCGGTTCTGCCTGCGTGCGTGTGAGCCTCCCACTGCCCGGATTGGGCAGGAGTGTGTGGAGGGAAGGCTCCCACTGCCCGGATTGGGCAGGAGTGTGTGGAGGGAAGGCTCCCACTGCCCGGATTGGGCAGGAGTGTGTGGAGGGAAGGCTCCCACTGCCCGGATTGGGCAGGAGTGTGTGGAGGGAAGGCTCCCACTGCCCGGATAGGGCAGGAGTGTGTGGAGGAAAGGCTCCCACTGCCCGGATAGGGCAGGAGCTTCACCAAGGCGGTTGGAGGGCTAGCAGCGCTCAGCTGTTTCCCCGAAGTAGGGACGCCGCTTTTATGCGGTTCTGCCTGCGTGCGTGTGAGCCTCCCACTGCCCGGATTGGGCAGGAGTGTGTGGAGGGAAGGCTCCCACTGCCCGGATTGGGCAGGAGTGTGTGGAGGGAAGGCTCCCACTGCCCGGATAGGGCAGGAGTGTGTGGAGGAAAGGCTCCCACTGCCCGGATAGGGCAGGAGCTTCACCAAGGCTGTTGGAGGGCTAGCGGCGCTCAGCTGTTTCCCCGAAGTAGGGACGCCGCTTTTATGCGGTTCTGCCTGCGTGCGTGTGAGCCTCCCACTGCCCGGATTGGGCAGGAGTGTGTGGAGGGAAGGCTCCCACTGCCCGGATTGGGCAGGAGTGTGTGGAGGGAAGGCTCCCACTGCCCGGATTGGGCAGGAGTGTGTGGAGGGAAGGCTCCCACTGCCCGGATTGGGCAGGAGTGTGTGGAGGGAAGGCTCCCACTGCCCGGATAGGGCAGGAGTGTGTGGAAGAAAGTCTCCCACTGCCCGGATAGGGCAGGAGCTTCACCAAGGCGGTTGGAGGGCTAGCGGCGCTCAGCTGTTTCCCCGAAGTAGGGACGCCGCTTTTATGCGGTTCTGCCTGCGTGCGTGTGAGCCTCCCACTGCCCGGATTGGGCAGGAGTGTGTGGAGGGAAGGCTCCTACTGCCCGGATTGGGCAGGAGTGTGTGGGGGGAAGGCTCCCACTGCCCAGATTGGGCAGGAGTGTGTGGAGGGAAGGCTCCCACTGCCCGGATTGGGCAGGAGTGTGTGGAGGGAAGGCTCCCACTGCCCGGATAGGGCAGGAGTGTGTGGAGGAAAGGCTCCCACTGCCCGGATAGGGCAGGAGCTTCACCAAGGAGGTTGGAGGGCTAGTATGAATCTGGAGAGAGCATGGGGGGAGGACTGGAGCAATATGAATCTGGAGAGAGCATGAGGGAAGGCCTGGAGCAGTATGGATCTGGAGAAAGCATGAGGGAAGGGCTGGGGCAGTATGAATCTGGAGAGAGCATGAGGGAAGGCCTGGAGCAGTATGGATCTGGAGAAAGCATGAGGGAAGGACTGAGGCAGTATGAAGCTGGAGAGAGCATGGGGGAAGGGCTGGGGCAGGATGAATCTGGAGAGAGCATGAAGGAAGAACTGAGGCAGTATGAATCTGGAGAGAGCATGGGGGGGAGGACTGGGGCAGGATGAATCTGGAGAGAGCATGAGGGAAGGGCTGGGGCAGGATGAATCTGGAGAGAGCATGGGGAAGGGCTGGGGCAGGATGAATCTGGAGAGAGCATGAAGGAAGGACTGAGGCAGTATGAATCTGGAGAGAGCATGGGGGGAGGACTGAGGCAGTATGAATCTGGAGAGAGCATGGGGGGAGGACTGAGGCAGTATGAATCTGGAGAGAGCATGAGGGAAGGGCTGGGGCAGTATGAATCTGGAGAGAGCATGAGGGAAGGGCTGGGGCAGTATGAATCTGGAGAGAGCATGGGGGGAGGACTGGAGCAGTATGAATCTGGAGAGAGCATGGGGGGAGGACTGGGGCAGTATGGATCTGGAGAGAGCATGAGGGAAGGGCTGGGCAGTATGGATCTGGAGAAAGCATGAGGGAAGGGCTGGGGCAGTATGAATCTGGAGAGAGCATGAGGGAAGGCCTGGAGCAGTATGGATCTGGAGAAAGCATGAGGGAAGGGCTGGGGCAGTATGAATCTGGAGAGAGCATGAGGGAAGGCCTGGAGCAGTATGGATCTGGAGAAAGCATGAGGGAAGGACTGAGGCAGTATGAAGCTGGAGAGAGCATGGGGGAAGGGCTGGGGCAGGATGAATCTGGAGAGAGCATGAAGGAAGGACTGAGGCAGTATGAATCTGGAGAGAGCATGTGGGGAGGACTGGGGCAGGATGAATCTGGAGAGAGCATGAGGGAAGGGCTGGGGCAGGATGAATCTGGAGAGAGCATGGGGAAGGGCTGGGGCAGGATGAATCTGGAGAGAGCATGGGGGGAGGACTGAGGCAGTATGAATCTGGAGAGAGCATGGGGGGAGGACTGAGGCAGTATGAATCTGGAGAGAGCATGAGGGAAGGGCTGGGGCAGGATGAATCTGGAGAGAGCATGGGGGAAGGGCTGGGGCAGGATGAATCTGGAGAGAGCATGAGGGAAGGTCTGGGCAGCATGAATATGGAGAAAGCATGAGGGAAGGACTGTGGATAGGAAGATTCAGAGAAATTGTGAGAGAAGAGCTGAGAGCAATTGTATAATTTCAGTAATTAGAATTCTTTTGGTGTAAAGCTACTCAAGGGAGGCTCCTACCTGCCCAGCCCCATCCAGACATTCGTGCCCAAAAACTGCAACCATATCTTGTATTCTTTTAGATAGAATATATTATACAAGAACATAAGATATGCCACACTGGGTCAGACCAAGATCCATCAAGCTCAGTATCCTGTTTCCAACTGTCGCCAATCTAGGTCACAAGTACCTGACAGATTCTCATCCCAGAGATAAGCAGAGGTTTTTTTCTTGGACTACATTAATAGCTCTTTATGGATTTTTCTTCCAGGAACTTGTCCAAACCTTTTTTAAACCCAGCTGCACTACCTTCTTCTACCACATCTGCCAGCAATGCGTTCCAAAGATTACTTATACATCAAGAGAAGAAATAAAGTTTCCTATCTCTTTTAAATACACTACTTTGTAGTTTCATGGCGCGCCCCCTAGTCCTTGCATTTTTTGAAAGCGTAAACAGTCGATTTGCAACTATCAGTTCCATTCCACTCAAGATTTTATAGATCTCTATCATTTCTCCCCTCAGACATCTCTTCTCCAGGCTGAAGAGCCCTTTAGCCTTTCCTCATAGGAGAGTTGTTCCATCCCTTTATCATTTTGCTGGTCGTAATAAAAAGGGCAAGAGTCTAGAGGCCACACTCTAGCAGCCAAAAGTAAGACTACATACATCGCAAAACTCTCCAGTGTCACTCAGATAAAAAGGAAGAGAATAAGTGAAATAATTAACCCTTATGACTCCCTCAGGACTTTTCCAGACCTCAGGTTTCCCCACAGGTGCATCACTGTGGGCCATGTTTACTAAAGATTAACGGGCCGTGACATGCTGATGTGTGCACAGAAAGAGGCCGTGGCGACAAGTAAAGTGGCGTTTAAGAAAAGACGGTCCAGTGAAATCTGTGCCATCCAGGGCAAGTTGTCCAAAAATACTGCCAGGAATTTTTATGTTTCAGCCCAATTTTAGCAACTTGGACATCCCCTGAAATAGATGGCAGCACGTCTGGCCTCGTAGACATCCACGCTACAAAGACTTGGAGCAGGGACTTCTGTCCTGTGCTGAATGCACATTCATGCAAGCTACTTTGCATGTGGGGACGTGCATGAGCGTGCCAAACCGAAAACAAGTGTCCTTGTTTCCTGCAGTGTTCATTATCATCATGGAAAGTATATAGGAGATATCAGAGTACCTTCTTCTCTACTGTATGTCCTTAAAGTGCTGGATGGCAGAACAAGAGCTTATTTGATGCCTCTTCGCACTCTGGAGCAGGAATAGACATGGACAGTCCCACTAATGGGTGGGGACGTGCTTGCCATTTCTGAAACCGGGAGCATGCATCTAACTTGCCTGGAATACGCCCGGTCTCACCTCCGTCATGCCCCTTCGTGACTTAGATGTCCTCGCATTGGGGAATGTCTATGGAACGGGCTTCTAAAATGGCTCTGGGGATGTCTCTGTGGTGATGTGGACATCTGCATGCCTGTTTTCAGATATCCAAAGCACAAAAAAGGTTTCTAAAATAACCCCCTTAATGTGCATTAATGTTTTTAATGCGCGTTAACTTTTAGTAAACATGCCCCTCTGTCAAAGACTGCAGAAAGGTCTAAGAATTAAAAGAACATTATTTCTCTCAACAAATTTAAAAAATCAACCACTGTCTAGATATGATAGTTAAGTCTGAAGCCTGTTTGGAAGACATTCAATCCATCAACTTTATCTAGAAACCTCTGAAATTGACATAATGATTCCTTTTCCATTATTTTTCCCAAAAATGGGATTTTGGAGATGGGATGATCCCCATTCAACTTTTTCAACAGAAGCTCAATTCTGGTGTCTTCAGAATTTTGTTCTAAATCACTAGATGCTGACGAGTTAATTATGAGCTTCACAGATTCTGCCAAGCCATCGCTCCTTGCTATATCTAGTCAAGAAGGGCAAGAGTCAGAGTCTCAAACAGGTGGCTTTAGTTTTTGCAAAATGAAACCGGTGTCCTCTAAAGTGAGCTCTTCAAATTCAGAAAACGCCGCCTTAATATTTATTTTCAAATAGCAGCTTCCCAAATCCTTAAAAATTCTGAAGCCCTAAAGAAATTCAACTAGAAGTAATTTTGTTTTGGAAACGTGGGTAAATACACTGGGGCTCTCTCACATAGCAGCAGTAGTATGGTTGGTGCCAGGTGCTGGTGCAAGTTATTCGGAGTAAAGGAACATTGCGTAACATGACCCCGAGCAAACTTAATTGAGGAGAAATAAAAATACTTTTTGGTGGTTACTGTCACCATTATCTACAGCTTGCATTGCTCCCTCTCTTCAGTACTGCGAGTCTTATGCCATTTCTGTTTCTTCCTTCTAACTGAATGTTAACGTTCACTTAATGAATCTGAGAACAAAGGGATGGAATGACCTAACCTCCATTATCAATGCTTCAGCAAGGCCAGTAAAGTTATTAGCTGACCAAGAACCTGAAGGTAATCCAATCACATACTTAGTGGCTGGTTCAATTAGATAATTTTACAGGAAAGTTGGAGGAAGCTTCTAAAACTTTATTTATGAAATAGGATGGTTGATTCCTTTGTTCTGACAAGATTCTACGTCACTGCTTTTTCTTATTGTTTACTGAGTTTTGTCCTTGTTTTTAGTTTGTTGATTTTATGAAGTGCATATTTTACTTTATGTTGTGTTGTACTTGTTTGATTGTTTTTATTGATTGTTCTAAGTGTATATTTGTTGCAAAAATGTAGATTTTTATGTGAATTATACATCACTTAGAGCTTTTGGGATTAGTGGGCAATTTATAAATATAATAAGTAAATAACTTCCCCCTCTTTCCCCCTCCCCAGCTCTGGCCTAGCTTATTTTCTGAACAGAATTCTCCAACATAATAAATTATTCATCCTATAAGCAATTGAACTGTTTAACCCAAAAATATAAAATAATGATTAGTCTAGGATAACCGGCAATACGACAAATGATAAACTGAGAAATCAGACTGAACAGGCTTAGGGTAAAAAATCAGATTTGAGGTATATTCAACTTCACTATTGACGCTACTGACCACTTGGGTAAAACCCAAAACATTAATATCTGTAATCAAACCTGCTAAAACCCTTAACAAGAATGTATCGATGTGAATATTAAAATCTCCTAATAGAGTAAGAATGCAGAAATCTAAAACAGATTTCTGAAATGATTTCCGGGACTTCAGTGAGGCAGTGTGGAGACAAAAAAAGTGGTATTGCAGCACCTCTCCCTACCACTAGTAGCACAGCGAAGGACCCCCGTGAAGCTTTTTTTACTTCTCGGCATTAGATCTAGCTGATATCATGGCCTGTACATCGTTAGTACTGCTTCTCCCTTTCTTTACCCTTTTCTATATGGGGCCGGGCATCTTCTGACTGACTTTGTATGTCCAGTGTGAGATAATGAGACGCATACTTGGAGAAATGACTCCGAGCAGGGTGGGCCCAATATGCTTTATTATATGGTCATTATTACCTCCTTGGCCAGGTATTAATTTACCACTAATGCGTTTTCTTCATTCTGCTTGGAATTCTTTAAATGGCTCATCTCTGATTCATTGCCTCCCCAGGAGCAGCCCCTGTAAAGAGACGTTAGTCATGGCCAGCTTAGAGCAGCAGCTTCTGAGGGATGGCAAAGAGCAGCAGTAGTCAAAGCAAAACAAGAGATCCTGTGAACTGCACAAACTGGAAGAACCAGCAGCACCTGCTTTTACCTGCAGGGGGAGCAGGCACACACAAACGAGGTATGACAAAAAAGAAACGAGACTGTCCCATAAATGTTTTATTACAAAATCTACAGAGAAATTACGCATGGTCCCATTCAAAGTAAAAACCTCCCAGACTTAATGCACTTCTGCATTCACTTCTTCCACGTACGGAAGCACTCGGTAAAGTCCTCCTCCTTGAGGTCCCTCAGCTCCCTCATCACAGTGGCCTTGATCTCTTCTACAGAGGAGAAATAAGTATATTTGAGCACAGCCTTCAGTCTGGGGAACAGCCACAAGTTGCACGGTGTGAGATCTGGGGAATAAGGAGGGTGGTCGAGAGCTGTGATCTGTTTGTTGGCCAAGAGCTGCCTCACACTGAGCGCGGTGTCTGCGGGCGCGTTGTCATGGTGGAGCAGCTACGACTTCTCTCTCCACAGAGCTCGCCTGCTGCACTGAACCCGGTCATGGAGGCGATTGAGGACCTGCTGGTAGAAGTGCTGGTTGACTGTCTGACCCCCAGGCACAAACTCTTGATGGACCACTCCCTTCTGGTCAAAGAATGCGATCAGCATGACCTTGATTCTTGATTTGGACATGTGCGCCTTCTTGGGTCTGGGTGACAGTCAAGTCTTCCACTGCAGGCTCTGTCTCTTGCTTTCAGGGTCACACTGGAAGACTCAAGTCTCGTCTCCTGTGATGACTCGGCAAACAAGCTCTGGATCTTCTCCGATCTTCTCTAGCAAGTCTCGACAAACATTGACCCGTTGCTCCTTCTGATCATCCAATAAAAGCTTGGGCACCATCTTGGCGCACACCATCCGCATCCCCAGCTCCTGCACCAAGATGGTCCGCACTGACTCCCTGTTCAGGCTGAGCTCCTTAGCTATCATCTGCACCGTCAACCTGCAATCATAGAAACATAGAAACATAGAAATATGATAACAGAAAAAGACCACATGGCCTATCTAGTCTGTCCTTCCATATCAACAACTACAACAGTCCCCTTTTTACCTTTAGAGATCCTGTGTTTATCCCATGCTTTTTTGAATTCAGTTACTGTCCTCATCTCTACCACCTCCACTGGGAGACTATTCCACAGATCCACTACTCTTTCCGTAAAGAAATATTTCCACATATCACTCCTGAATTTATCTTCCTTCACCCTCATCTCATGTCCCCTCGTAGCAGAACTTGCTTTCAATTGAAAGAGGCTCTCTCCCTGAACATTTATGCCATGGAGGTATTTAAACATCTCAATCATATCACCTCTATCCCGCCTTTCCTCTAAGGTGTACATATTAAGATCCTTCAGTCTGTCCTCATATGCTTTATAATGAAGACCACTAATCATTTTAGTAGCCACCCTCTGCACCGACTCCATCCTGTTCACATCCTTTTGAAGGTGCGGTCTCCAGATTTGCACACTATACTCCAAATGAGGTCACACCAAAGACTTATACAGAGGCATTATCACCTCCTTTTTTCTGCTAGCCATTTCTCTCCGTATGCACCCAAGCATCCTTCTAGCTTTTGCTGTCGCCTTTTCTACCTGTTTAGCTACTTTAAGATCATCAGACACAACCACGCCTAGGTCCCGCTCTTCTTTAGTGGACAAAAGTACTTCACCCCCTATACTATATTGCTCCCTTGGATTGCTGCAGCCCAAATACATGACCTTACATTTTTTAACATTAAATCCCAGCTACCAAATTCTAGACCATTCTTCAAGCTTAGCTAGATCCCTTCTCATGTTATCTACCCCTTCCTGGGTGTCTACTCTATTGCAGATTTTGGTATCATCCGCAAAGAGGCAAACCTTACCCGACAGACCTTCCGCTATATCACTAACAAAGATGTTAAAAAGAATCGGACTAAGGACAGATCCCTGGGGCACACCACTGATAGCATCCTTCTCCTCAGAGTGAGCTCCATTTACTTGTACTCTTTGTCACCTCTCACCCAACCAATTCCTAACCCAAGCAGTAACTTTAGGGTCCATCCCTAGGGTGCTCAGTTTTGTTTATAAGTCGCCTGTGAGGAACAGTGTCAAAGGCTTTACTGAAATCTAAATACACCACATCACCACAATCACTCTGCACCAGCTGATTCACTCTGTCAATGTTCTCAGCCGTCTTTGTCGTGGAAGGCCTTCTTGACTTGGGGTCATCCTCCACCTCCTCGCGGCCAGTCTTGAAGCGTTTGTACCACTCAGACTCTTCGCCTTGACATTGCATCTTCTCCATAAGCCTTTTGGAGAAGTTGGAGACACTCAGTTGGGCCCTTCTCCAACTTAACCAGCAACTTCAAGTTGATTCTTTGCTCCATATTTCTGCCACCTCCAGTTGCGTGACAAAGCGATGGAGCAGTGTGCTACAAAAAAAACCTGAAAAAGAAAAACAGAGTGAGAGAGATGAAACATATTATAGCAGAATAGTGGCGAGATGTTGCACAACACAGTGACATAAGCGGTTAGCCAATTGGCATTGAGTCATGGGTGTGGCTGCCACAGTCTCGTTTCTTTTTTGTCACACCTCGTACATACTAGCGCTGTGGCCTTGGGCAAGTCACTTAACCCTCCATTGCCTCAGTAAAATCCAAGTTTAATGTTTAATGTATATTACCAAGTTTAAGTTACAATGTAAATCGCTTTGACAGATATGATGAAGCAGTAAAAAAATCTGTTAACTAAATAAATACATAAAAGTAAAGTTTAATATTTAAAAGTATGATGTCCAATTGCACATTTCTTCAGGATTGTTGTGGAAGATGTGGCATTGGGATGATCATGAATGTTGAGTTTACTTATCAAAATCTCGCAGAGGGGAGGCCTAAAGTTGAAAGTTCGACTAGGGCACCCAATATTCTTCACTGGCCTTGACATTAGAAATGACCTCATGCAGATGGCTCAGACTGGATGGAATATCACAATCTCTTTCACCCATAGATCTACATGTACTAAACCAATTAGAAACATAGAATATGATGGCAGAAAAAGCCTACATGGCCTATATAGTCTGCCCTTCCATATCAACTACTACAACAGTCCCCTTTTTCCTTTAGAGATCCTCTGTGTTTCTCCCATGCTTCCTTGAATTCAGATACTGTCGTCATCTCTACCACCTCTATTGGGAGACCTTTCCGCGCATCTACCACTCTCTTCATAAAGAAATATTTCCACATATCACTCCTGAATCTATCCCCTTTCACCCTCATCCCATGTCCCCTTGCAACATAGCTTGCTTTCAGTCAAAAGAGGCTCTCCTCCTATGCATTTCTGCCATTAAGTTATTTAAATGTCTCAATCATATTACCTCTATCCCGCCTTTCCTCTAAGGTGTACATATTAAGATCCTTAAGTCTCTCCTCATATGCATTATAATGAAGACCACTAACCATTTTAATAGCCACCCTCTGTACGGACTCCAGCCTGTTTATATCCTTTTGAAGGTGCGGTCTCCAGAATTGCACACTATACTCCAAATGAGGTTGCACCAAAGACTTATACAGAGACACTATCAACTCCTTTTTTCTGCTGGCCATTCCTCTCCCTAAGCACCCAAGCATCCTTCTAGCTTTCACCATCGCTTTTTCTACCTGTTTAGCTAGTTTAAGATCATTAGACACAATCACGCCTGTGTCCCGTTCTTCTTTTGTGGACAAAAGTACTTCACACCCTATAATATATTACTCCCTTGGATTGCTGCAGCCCAAAAGCATGATCTTGCATTTTTTAACATTAAATCTTAGCTGCCAAATTCTAGATCATTCTTCAAGCTTTGCTAGATCCCGCTTCATTTTATCTACACCTTCCTGGTTGTCTACTCTATTGCAGATTTTGGTATCATCCGCAAAGAGGCAAACCTTACCCAACAGCCCTTCCGCAATATCACTAACAAAGATGTTAAAAAGAATCGGACCAAGGACAGATCCCTGGGGCACACCACTGGTAACCTCCTTCTCCTCAGAGTGAGCTCTGTTTACCTATACCCTTTGTTGCCTCCCACTCAACCAGTTTCTAACCCAAGTATTAACTTTAGGGTCCATCCTTAGGGTGCTCAGTTTGTTTATGTCAGCTGTGTGGAATGGTGTCAAAGGCTTTATTAAAATCTAAATACACCACATCTAGGTCTGTCCCTCGGTCCAACTCCCTGGTCACCCAGTCAAATAAATCAATCAGACTTGTCAGACAAGACCTGCCTCTAGTGAAGCCATGCTGCCTCAGATCCAGTAATCCATTGGACTCCAGAAACCTCACTATTTTCTCTTTCAGCAGTGCTTCCAATAATTTACTCACCACCGAGGTTAAACTAATCGGCCTGTAGTTTTCAACTACATCCTTACTTCCACTTTTGTGCCTTTCTCCAGTCCTCTGGCACCACTCCCGACTCCAACGAGGCATTGAAAAAGTCAGTCAGTGGAGCTGCTAGAATCTCCCCAAGTTCCCTCAGTATCCCATATGGTCCCATCACTTTGTCTACTTTAAGTTTAACTAGCTTCTCACTAACACAGTCTTCTGAAATTTGTTCAAGATGTCCCCTCGGTTCTATTCCTGTTTGTGGACGTTTTCTAAGATACTGCTCTTGGTTCTTGATCTGTGAACACAAAACAGAAATATTTGTTAAGCAATTCCGCTTTATCCTCATCAGCTTCTTCCTTACATATCTGAAAAATGTCTTATCCTCTCATTTTATTGCATTGGCTATTTCCTCCTCTTTCTGAATCTTTGCTTTCCTGACTACTTTTATAGCTTCTCTAAGTTTTTCCAAATATAGATGCCTGTCTTCCTCTCTCTGTGATCTCTTGTATTTCATGAAGGTCTCCCTCTTTTTCTTCACCTTTTCAGCTACTCCTTTCGAAAACCATAGCGGTTTCCTTTTCCTTTTACCTTTATTTACCATTTTAACAAAAAGTTTGGTTGCCCTTAAAATATCCCCTTTCAGTTTTGCCCACTGTTTTTCTATATCCCCCAGCTGTTCCCATCCCACTAACGACTCCCTGAGGTATTGGCCCATCTTGGCAAAGTCAGTTTTCCTAAAGTCTAAGACCCTTGCTTTTGAATGGATTTTATCAGCCCTAGTCTTAATACTGAGCCACACCATCTGGTGATCACTGGATGCAAAATGATCTCCCACTATAATATCAGAAACACTTTCACCATTGGTTAGCACCAAGTCCAGTATGGCCCCTTCACGCATGGGTTCTGTTATCAGTTGTCTGAATAGTTCTCCCTGTAGAGAATCCAGGATCTCCTTACTTCTAGATGATACTGCAGCAGGAATGTGCCAGTCAACATCTAGCATATTGAAATCCCCTATCAGTAGCGCTTCCCCTTTCCTGGCAATGCTGGTATGTCCACCTCTTCAACTTGTCAGGGAGGTCTGTATATCATGCCAATGCAAAAAGATTTCTCTTTCCCGCTTTCTAGTTTAACCCACAATGCCTCTGCTCTCCCTTTTAAGGCCTGTAATTTCATAGCTTTAATATATTTTTTACATATAGTGCCACTCCTCCTCCCTTTCTTCCTACCCTGTCCTTTCGGAATAAATTATAGCCTGTATAGTTGCATCCCAGTCATGGCTGTCCCTGAACCATGTCTCTTTTGCTGCCACTAAATCCATGTCAGCCTCTCCCACTAAAGCCTCAACATCTGGGATCTTATTTCCCATGCTACGAGCATTTATATACACTGCCTTCCAGATGTTGCCCCTTTTACCTATTTCTATTTCACTTACCCTGGGGCTTTCTTCACCCATCTCCAATGAATCTAGTTTAAAGGTCTCTTCAGTAGATTAGCCTGTCTGCTACTGAATACATGTTGACCCTTCTTGGACAGATGGATGCCATCTCTGCTCTGCAACCCTTGGAACAGCATCCCATGGTCCAGGAAACCAAAACGCTCTCAATGACACCATCGACACAGCCATGCATTCATCTCCAGGATGCGAGCTTCTCTGCCTTGGCCTTTACCCTCAACAGGGAGGATTGAAGAGAACACCACCTGTGCCCCTATCTGCTTCACCCTCTGTCCCAGAGCATTGAAGTCATTTTTGATACACTGAGAGGGATACCTGGCAGTATCATTTTTGCTGACATGGATGAGGATTTCCCTCTATTCAATTGTTACACCCTAAATATCTCTTTATTCCAAACTGGTGGATAAATTAGCAAATATTAAATTGTATTGCTCCCATGGATGAACTATCTTCACATATCACACTGGTCATCATACAAACTTATAAATAGTTTATTTAACAAATGAACAAATATTAACATCCCTTATCGTCTCATCCCACTGTGTGACTAAAAATCCTATATAATCAATACAATCCTATAATTGTTCTTCCAACAGAGTTACAAAATACATTAATACATAAATTACTTATACAATGTTAACATCCCTTATTGTCTCATCTCACAGTGTGACCATGCATCCAATATAGTCAGTACAATTCTACACTTGTTCATCCTGCGGAATTGCAGAATACATTAACATTAAATACTTATACTACTTTTTATAAACCTTAAAATGTTCAGTATTTGTGCTGAATTGAAGGTGAAACATCCTTCTCAATACTCTTTTGAACTGAGTAGCTGGTATCCGTGGCTGATTTCACTATAGTGAGTACTAAAGTATTATCCCCAATTGTCCAGTCCATCAATCTCATAACTCTGTAATAGATGTCCTTCAATGATGTCCAACTCTCTGTATAGTAAGTACTTCACTTTGCATAACTCTTCAGCATCAATCAGTTCAACTGATTGATGCTGAAGAGTTATGCAAAGTGAAGTACTTACTATACAGAGAGTTGGACATCATTGAAGGACATCTATTACAGAGTTATGAGATTGATGGACTGGACAATTGGGGATAATACTTTAGTACTCACTATAGTGAAATCAGCCACGGATACCAGCTACTCAGTTCAAAAGAGTATTGAGAAGGATGTTTCAGGGACAATTTTTGAACTGATTGATGCTGAAGAGTTATGCAAAGTGAAGTACTTACTATACAGAGAGTTGGACATCATTGAAGGACATCTATTACAGAGTTATGAGATTGATGGACTGGACAATTGGGGATAATACTTTAGTACTCACTATAGTGAAATCAGCCACGGATACCAGCTACTCAGTTCAAAAGAGTATTGAGAAGGATGTTTCAGGGACAATTTTTGAACTGATTGATGCTGAAGAGTTATGCAAAGTGAAGTACTTACTATACAGAGAGTTGGACATCATTGAAGGACATCTATTACAGAGTTATGAGATTGATGGACTGGACAATTGGGGATAATACTTTAGTACTCACTATAGTGAAATCAGCCACGGATACCAGCTACTCAGTTCAAAAGAGTATTGAGAAGGATGTTTCACCTTCAATTCAGCACAAATACTGAACATTTTAAGGTTTATAAAAAGTAGTATAAGTATTTAATGTTAATGTATTCTGCAATTCCGCAGGATGAACAAGTGTAGAATTGTACTGACTATATTGGATGCATGGTCACACTGTGAGATGAGACAATAAGGGATGTTAACATTGTATAAGTAATTTATGTATTAATGTATTTTGTAACTCTGTTGGAAGAACAATTATAGGATTGTATTGATTATATAGGATTTTTAGTCACACAGTGGGATGAGACGATAAGGGATGTTAATATTTGTTCATTTGTTAAATAAACTATTTATAAGTTTGTATGATGACCAGTGTGATATGTGAAGATAGTTCATCCATGGGAGCAATACAATTTAATATTTGCTAATTTATCCACCAGTTTGGAATAAAGAGATATTTAGGGTGTAACAATTGAATAGAGTGATTTCACACCCTGTGATTAGTGCCAAAAAAGGAGATGGATGAGGATTTAACATCTCAGATTTTGGCACCTGGCAGACAGCATACCTCTCTGAACATCAACATCTGGTCAGCAGATAGATGCCTCAGTACCCCTCAGAAGAGTCACCAACCATCACTACCCTTCGCTTCCTTGTGGTCACTGATTCTGCAACTTTGGGGTGCTTGAGCTCTGGTTCTTCCACTTCCAGGGCTGCATAATGGTTCTTCATTTCAAGGGCTGGAGAAGTTCGATTGGTGATTCTGCAGGCCCTGGTGACTTGTGTCCAACCTTTGTCATTCTGTAGCCTCCCATCTTCTCCTCTGCTGGAGAGCTTGTATTTTACAAGAAGCATCTCATCAATGTACTTCTCACTATTTTGAATGCTCCTCAGCCTCGCCACCTCTTCTCTGAGCTTCTCCACTTGTTTCCTGAGATTAGATCCTTATTATATGTACGATGATATTTCTGACTCTTTCACACATCGTTTCCTTCCAGGAATATTGAGGAACTCTAGAGGAAGGAACTAAAGAAGTGAAAAATGATGACTTCAAAGCAAAATATCGATTAGGAATGTGCATTCCTATGTTTTGTTTCATTTATGAGCATAAATACAGTATTTTATCCCATATCTCCAGTTTTTATGTGCATAATATGTATTTATTGTATGTTTGTAAAAAATGAATTCACAAGCTTAACAATATGAAATTAAATAAATGGAAAAATTAAGTAAAATAAAAAATGAAACAAATGAATAAAATGTCTGTGCACACCCATAATGCCTATGTGATGCAGCTTTTTACAGAATACAGACACACACATGAGCCACGTTCTGTTTGTGGCATAAGCATCTTTGGGAGAGGACGTCTAAGGAAGAACGTTTAGCATCTGCAAGCTCCAGGAGGCATCTCTTACATAACGTTTAGCTTTCACAACAGGAGCAGGGTGGACCATTTTTTAAGAAAAGTGAGAATGAAGGCAGGCTGAAGAAAGCGGGGAGAAGAAACAGTGATGGCTTTGTCAATGATTTCTCCACTTTCTCATGCTGCCTACTGGAACTTAGGGGTACAGATGAAAAGATTTTTTTCACTATGGGGTATGTTTACTAAACTGCGGTAACGTAGCAGCGGCTACGTTAACGCTTGTTAGGTAACATTAACGCGCGCTATGTAACGTTAACGCATGTTAACGTTACCTAACGAGCGTTAGCGTTCCCGGCTGTGGTAAACACCGCAGAGGGTGGAGAGAGGGCGGGGAGAAGGGGTCAATGGGCGGGGAGTGGGCTGGGAGAGGCTCCCTGCACACTAACACGCTGAACTGAAGGGCTGAATCCTACCGCGAATGAAAACCTGCCGTTAGATGCACATTTGCAGGAGAGAGAAACCATTTCAGTGTCAGCAATGTATAGCATAGGCAGGGAGCCCAAGCAACGTGATAGTAGTGCTCCATTTGCAGCAACAGCATAGTGCCCAAGTATGAAAGGCCACTATGGCGATGGTGCAAGTGGGGCATAGGGGGCTGCAGGCGGGACATGTAGCGGGGGCAGCTGGGGCACATGGTGGACTAGGCAGGCGCCTAGGTGGCACATAGGAACATAGAAATCGATAATAAGTAAGACAGCAGCTGACAAAGGCCAAACACAATCCACCTACATCTACCTGGTCCACCCTAGCTATCAGTTGCCAGGGCACTGACCTGACATCCCCCCAGGCAACCCTCCCCCAAGTGGAAGGGACATAATATTGGTAGGCAGTGATGGGGGGGATGTGAGGATGCTCATGTATGCCTCCCGCCCCAGACCCCGCTCCCTAGGCAACCACCTACCCACACAGTGGATGGCCTGGGACTGCGCACTGCCAGCACCGACAGCATATGGTCATGTCAGCATGGCAGGGGGGGGGTGTGCCCGTGCTGGAGGGGGCAGTGGCACCTGCCTGCAGTGGACCTAGGCCATGCCCTGTACCAGTACGTGGTGTGCAGTGGAACATAAAAGGTCTGGCTGAGGAAAAGTACAGGTAGCTCCAGGGACTACCATGCATCTGTGGCAACAGTGTGGTGCAGTACACCCAGCAAGTGTGTCCAGGAGCAGAGGGTCACAGGTTCAAGTCCCAGCTGTGGTTCCTGCAGAGCATGTCCCTATATTTTACCCTATAATGCAGATACAACAGCAACATGTGCAAAGCTCAAAGCAGCGGCAAACGGGTACAAATACCCACTCACACAGGCTCCACACAGGGGCGGCCCAAGGGGGGTGCGGGGCCATGTGCGGAGACTCGGTGCGGGGCCTCATTTGCATAAGTGGCCTTATTTGCATAAATATTTGCATAATGTTACCATACACTAACTTTTAGTAAACATGTCTCTTAATGAGTGTATGGATAAAGAAAGACTAAAAGATTTCTACATTACTATAATCCAGTGCCAACCGCCAGGCACATTAGGAACTACTACAAACGCTGCCCATTTAGAACCCATAGCAAACCCGCCGTATCCTGACAGCACTACCAGGACTCACAAAGCACCATACCCTACCTATCAAAAGGCAACACTGCAAATATTAAACCAATACATTTCAGAGAATACTGGGGAAAGAGAACAAGTGGCAACGTCAAATAGGAATTACATAAACAGAATACCTCAGCTCAGTTACACATGCAGAACATAGACCATCACCAAACAAGGAATCACAATTTAGAAACAGGAAGGCAATAATTAAACTGGGAACCCCAAAAGCCAAACTTGGAATGTGCAACAACACTGTAGAAATAAAACTATAAATTAATTTCCTCTTGTACCAAACAAAGCGCAGACGTTAATGATGCACATTTCCCAGAGCTGACATATTCCAATTAATAAATTCAAAATAAAGAGATATCTTTCTACCTTTTCTGCATTTTTTTTCAGTTGCAATTGGTCCAGCCACTTTCTTCTGGTTTCTTCATGTTTTCTGCTAACTCTCCATCATCTGCTGTCCATTTGTCCTTTCTTCTCTCTTCTAGTTTTTTTCCATTCTCTCTCTCTACATCTGCTTTAACATACTAATCTTTCTCCTTTTGCTCTTTCCTCATTCCTATTTCATCCACACAAATTTTACCCCTCCATCCTCAATCCCCACTTACTCTCCCAATACCCGGCCAATTGTAGATTTTTCATCCCTCCTACACAAAATATTTTTCCCCTCTCCATTTTAATCTCCCAGCCCCATCCCATTCTAATCCTCCCCCAACATCAGCTCCCTTCTAGTTCCAGTCTCACCAAGCATCCATTCCCTTCTAGTCCCTGCATCAGCCCATTTCCAGTCCTAGCACCCCATCAGCCCATTTCCAGTCCTAGCTCCCCCATCCATTTCCAGTCCAAGTCCCTTCATCAGCTCATTTCCAATCCTAGCCCCCCATCAGCCCATTTCTAGTCATTTCCTAGCCCCACCATCAGCCCATGTCAAATCGTAGCTCCCCTCCACTCAGTCCAATTCCAGTCCAAGCCCCCTCAAGAGCCTACTTCCAGTTCTAGCCCCTCCATGAGTCCATTTCAATCCAAGCCCCCACCACAGCCCATTTCCAATCTTAGCTCCCCCCAACCGCCCATTTCCAGTCCTATCCTAGCTGTTCCATCAGCCCATTTCCAGTCCTAGCTCCCTTCCCTCACAGCCCATTTCCATTCCAAGCCCCCTCCCCATCAGCTATTTGCAGTTCAAGCCTCCCCTTCCACTCAGCCCATTTCCAGTCCTAGCAACCCCCCAACCCATTACCAGTCCTAGCCCCCCGTCAACTTCCAGTCCTAACCCCCATCACCCCATTTTCAGTTTAAGCCCCCCCTATAACCCATTACCAGTCCTAACCCCCATCAGCCCACTTCCAGTCCTAACCCCCCATCAGCCCATTTCCAGTCAGCCCCCCATAGCCCATTGCCAGTCCTAAACCCCCCCATCAGCCCACAGCCCATTACCAGTCCTAACCACATCAGCCCACTCAAGTCCTAACCCCTCCCCATCAGCCCATTTACTGTTCTAGCCCCCCCATAGCCCATTATCAGTCCTAACCCCCCCCCCCATAGTCCATTATCAGTCCTAACCCCCCCATAGCCCATTACCAGTCCTAACCCCCCCCCATCAGCCCACTACCAGTCTTAACCCCCCCATAGCCCATTACCAGTCCCAACCCCCCCCCCATAGCCCATTACCAGTCCTAACTCCCCATCATCCCATTTCCAGACAGGCCCCGTCAGCCCACAGCCCATTACCAGTCTTAACCCCCCCATAGCCCATTGCCATTCCTAACCCCCCCCCCCATCAGCCCACTACCAGTCTTAACCCCCCCATAGCCCATTACCAGTCCTAACCCCCCCCATAGCCCATTACCAGTCCTAACCCCATCACCCCATTTCCAGACAGCCCCATCAGCCCACAGCCCATTGCCAGTCTTAACCCCCCCATAGCCCATTGCCAGTCTTAACCCCATCCCCCCCATAGCCCATTGCCAGTCTTAACCCCCCCATAGCCCATTACCAGTCCTAACCCCCATCACCCCATTTCCAGACAGCCTCCATCAGCCCACAGCCCATTGCCAGTCTTAACCCCCCCTAGCCAGTCTTAACCCCACCCCCCCCCATAGCCCATTGCCAGTCTTAACCCCTCCCATAGCCCATTGCCAGTCTTAACCCACCCCCCCATAGCCCATTGCCAGTCCTAAGCCCCCCATCACCCCATTTCCAGACAGCCCTCATCAGCCCACTGCCCATTGCCAGTCTTAACCCCCCCCCCAGCCCAATGCCAGTCTTAACCCCCCCAGCCCATTGCCAGTCTTAACCCCCCCATAGCCCATTGCCAATCTTAACACCCCCTTGCCCATTGCCAGTCTTAACCCCCCCTCGCCTACTGCCAGTCTTAACCCCCCCAGCCCACTGCCAGTCTTAACCCCCCCCCCCAGCCCATTGCCAGTCTTAAACCCCCCCCATCGGCTCATGGCAATTTAAAAAAAAGAAAAAAAGCTGCCCGCTGCCGCCGCGGCAGTATGGAATGTCCCGCGGGGCCCCCTCTGCCCGGCTGAACTCTCCCGACGCTGCTGAGCCCCTCTGCGCTGGCTTGCAGATACGCGAACGGAGAGTGTCTCCCTCGCGTCTCTGTTAAGCCCGCAGGGGCAGATGGGATCTCTCCCATCAGCCCCTGCTTCCCATCAGCCCCTGCGGGCTTAACAGAGACGCGAGGGAGACACTCTCCCTTCGCGTATTTGCATGCCGGCGCAGAGGGGCTCAGCCGCGCTGGGAGAGTTCCGCCGGGCAGAGGGAGCCCCGCGGGACACTCCATGCCGTCGCGGCGGCAGCGGCCAGCTTTTTTTTTTTTTTAATTTAATTAAGAAAAAAAAAGCAGAATGTTCTTTGCGCGGGGCCCCACGAAACGCGGGGCCCTGTGCAAAAAACATTCTTGCTCAATGGACGGGCCGGCCCTGGCTCCACAATCCAAAGCTGCATGGAGAGTCAGGCTGTTAGCCCCAGCACTGAGCTGCAGTTATCACCAGAACACTACTACTACCTCCTGCACAGTTTAGCAATGTTGGCACTGTGATCAGGACCAGTGTGGTAGGCAGGGTTGCCAACCATCCCTATCTTTGCACAATGCTGCAATAGGAGTGTGTGTGTGTGTGTGTGTGTGTGTGTGTGTGTGTGTGTATGTCTATCCATTGTTTTGTGGCTGCCCACCCCTCACTGGGCCCAACATGTCCCACTGTTACCAGCGTTAGCCTGAATATGTGCATAATGAGGAGCAAGGTATTGTGGGTATGGCCTGGACAGGGCGGATTGGCCAGGATGCATCTTCACAGGGTGTAGGGCAATGGCTGGGACACTGTAGTGCCCAACCACCACCTGCATGGACAGGGTGGCCACAGCATGGCATGCTGGGAGGGCACTCACTCTGACCGTGCAGTGACCATGGCATGTTTAGGTTCCCACATAGCACTCTACACTATCTGCCTCCAGTGATACTTTTGTGTTCCTAGTGCTGGGGCCCCAATCACTGAGATACCTGCTTGGTACACATAATTCCTCTGTGAGAATGCACTGTGGACTGTCTGCATGGTTGGAACACCTATAAGGTGCAGTCTGACTGTGCTGTCTGCTGGTGACTGGCAGACAATGCTGTGAGGCAGTTGGGGTTTTCCAGACCTAACCCCAGCATTGCTGCTGGTCTACCACTGCTCTAATCACAGGTATGGCTCTGGCCCTCCATCCCTGGAGGGCTCTCTTATACCAGCAGGATAGAGGTTGCTTCACCGGAGCTGGGGCACCTGTCCCTTACCTTCAAAAGTGGTGATGTAGGCCCTTTGGGGGTATGTAGTGTATACCACTTTGACCTATAAAGGCACTGCTACACAAACCTCATGCAAGTCTTGAAACCCCTCTGCCCTGATAACAGGTGCCCATGTCAGCCAGACCCTAACACGGGGTACACACTAATCTGGGTGGTGTCTGGTCCCAGAGGGCCACATGTCACTGCAGGATACAGATGGACACCAAATTACCTTCGGCTGCACTGCAAGGAACACCTGTCACACACTGGTAGTGACAGGGATATACAGCAGGACCTATCTCTAGCACCACATGTACTGCGGACCTAGTGCTGGGCACCCATTCTATCCCTCAGGGTGAACACAGAACCTGCACAATGGCATGGTCTGTAGTTACTCTGTGCCAGTATCACGCACTGTTCATCTTTCCAAGCTGAGGTACCGGAAAGGTGCAGACCCCATTTGGTGTTCAGCTGTAGACAGCTATTCAGCATGTGCATTGCATCATGGGTATTGGTGGGGTTATCCTATCCTGGCACTCAGAGCAGACACTTTGTGCGGTGACCTGCAGTCCTTCTGTATCCAGCCATTGCTGTGACATACACCACGGAGGTATAGCCTACTGGTTAATACAATGCCATTCTTGGCAGTGTTCATGGGTTCAATTCCTCATTGTTCCCTCCTCTCATGCCTGTCCTACTCAAATAGTGTGCATGCCTGTAACAGTCATATTTTTGCAGATCTGTGCTGCCAGCCCATAATGCCCTTGCCACAATTGCCAACATTCCCTCGGTCCTTCTATCTGCATCTGTCAGCTGTGTAGAGTCCTGTCTGCCTGTGCAGGCTGCCACCCCATGTCCTGCACTGCTACCCTTTCCTGCATTGTGCCTCATCGTGCTTGCTTCGCCTGTGCCTGATCTACATGGCACCACCACTCCTCTGTCCACCCATCATTGTAACTATCCTGCCACCTCCTCCTCCACTGGGGGACATGTATTCCTGTCGTCTGCCACCAACTGTCTTTCCAGTACTTTACATTGCCAACATGCTGTGCTGTGGTACAGTTGCCCCCACCATGTTTGTCATCAGTACTGGCAGCCACATGGGCTGCCCGCAGATATGGCGGGTCCAGCGGCTCCCAGCTCTCCCTCCTCCACTCACCTGTTTATTGCCTTTCCTGAGTGTTCTATCTAGTGTTAGGGCTACATCTGTCTCTGTTCCTCACAGGTTATGCATGTCATCCTGTGACACCTTGCAGCCCTTAGGGCACACTAACCGAGGGCACCATAACCTTGTTAGGCCACCTTAACCTATGGTTCCATAGCCCAGGGTGCCTTCTTAAGTGCCTTGTCCAGGGGTGCCTACTATAGTGCTTAGCCTAAGGAGCCCTATAGGGAGCCTTATGAACCACGTTACAAGGCACCTTACAAGGCGCCTTGTAAAGTGCCTTGTAAGGTGCCTTATAAGGTGCCTTGTAACGTGCGTTAGTCTAACGCCTTGTAACGTGCGTTAGCTGATACGGCTTGCTGTAATGATGCACTGCCCACACCTTTATATGGGCATCTGTACCTTTACCGCGGAACCTAACACGGGTGACATTACCACAGTTTAGTAAACATACCCCTATGTCTTTTTGTTTTGGATTTATGCCATTTTGTTTTCACTTGTTTATTGTTTTTGTTGCATTTTAGTATGTACTATTTCTTACATGATTACTAAAGATTAACACGGGTTAATTGAATTCAATGCATGCTAATTGCAACTGTGCCAACAGAAATAAAAGGGCTCCGGGCACTTAGCGTGCGTTAATCTAATTAATGCATGTTAAAACCTTTAGTAAACATGCTCCCTAGTGTTGCATGTACTTGTTTGTAATGCAAAGATTTTCAGCCATTCTATTTCCGATTCCAGTCTATGTTGGAATAAATTCCTTCCCCAGGAGGGATCGAGCTCAACCGGACGCCCCCAGCTCCATCGGCTGCCCAATCGGGGCAGCGCGGCACATTTGAAAGAGCCGGCAGCAGCAGCAGCAGAGTCCTCTCCATCGCAGCGTGCTCTCCCAGGAGGGATCGACCTCAACCGGACGCCCCCAGCTCCATCGGCTGCCCAATCGGGGCAGCGCGGCACATTTGAAAGAGCCAGCAGCAGCAGCAGAGTCCTCTCCATTGCAGCGTGCTCTCCCAGGAGGGATCGAGCTCAACCGGACGCCCCCAGCTCCATCGGCTGCCCAATCGGGGCAGCGCGGCACATTTGAAAGAGCCGGCAGCAGCAGCAGAGTCCTCTCCATCGCAGCGTGCTCTCCCAGGAGGGATCGAGCTCAACCGGACGCCCCCAGCTCCATCGGCTGCCCAATCGGGGCAGCGCGGCACATTTGAAAGAGCCGGCAGCAGCAGCAGAGTCCTCTCCATCGCAGCGTGCTCTCCCAGGAGGGATCGAGCTCAACCGGACGCCCCCAGCTCCATCGGCTGCCCAATCGGGGCAGCGCGGCACATTTGAAAGAGCCGGCAGCAGCAGCAGAGTCCTCTCCATCGCAGCGTGCTCTCCCAGGAGGGATCGAGCTCAACCGGACGCCCCCAGCTCCATCGGCTGCCCAATCGGGGCAGCGTGGCACATTTAAAAGAGCCGGCAGCAGGCGCACCCGCGCCGTGCAGTCCTGCGCCTGAGGGCCTCGCCAGAGGGCCCTTTGGCGTGGCCCTTAGGCAGTGGCCTTCTCTGAATCACCTGAGAAACGTCCAAGTACTCATCACCTTGGCTGACCAGCTGCTTGAGCTCCCCCAGGGTCGAGCTCGCTATCGTCATCAGCAAGAACAACTGCTCCATTACAGCAAGTATACATCCAGCATCTGTCTCCAATTTAACCACTTGTACTGTACCAGTAGCTTGAACTCTCTCTTTACTGTTGCCAGTAACTTGCCATTGTACAAGTCCCGATAGCTAGCATTAATTACACAACCAGCATTCTACTTTTACCCTATTGGCCTACCTTACAGATTACTGTTGTCAGTAACTCGCTCCCAGTAACTTTACCGTTTATTACCTTGTAGACTACTGTTGTCAGTATACTGTTGCCATTAGCTTCACTGTTTGTTACCTTACAGATTACTGTTGTCAGTATATTGTTGCCAGTAGCTGCACTGTTTGTTACCTTACAGATTACTGTCGTCAGTATATTGTTGCCAGTAGCTTCACTATTGTCCGTTGCCAACACTCTTGCATTTACTGTTGCCAGTACCTGTTCCAGTAGCCTGATCTCCCTACCTCTCCCAGACACCATGGCACCTCCCACCACTGTCGCACTATCACATACATTCATCAGCTGCTACATCTTGCTCGCACTGACACAAGTCTCCCAAGCCCTCACCTCCTCCCATAGCTCCATCCCAATCCTTCACAACCCTTGGAAAAGACACCATGACCACTCCAACCACAATACAGCCAGATCATTGCACACTACACACCCTCACCTCATCTACGTGTCCCTCCATCAGGCCAGACCCTCTCAGCACAACCACGACACCCCCCCTCACGACTTGAAATGCGCCCTAATAAATGCCCGCTCTATTAGAAAGAAATGGCCTGCCATATCCAACTTGTTATCCACTCCCGACATTGACATACTATGCATCACAGAGACATGGATGACAGAAGCAGACGCGGCAATCCTCCACCAGTTTGTCCGCCCCAACTTCTCCACCCACTCGTGCCACAGAACTGACAGAAGGGGGGGAGGGGTACTTATACTAAGCAAGGCCATTCTACAATTCCAGACAATTGCATCAACCAGCTCCCCCTATCTAGACCACATCGCTATAGCGAACAAACATCTCACCATCAACCTACTATATCGAGCACCCTCACCATCACCAGATGAACTCTCCACAATTATTAACCTCGCCTGTAACCCCATCAAGACACAGACCTCGAACTGGATACTAGGAGATTTCAACCTCCCCTCACTCCACGACAATCAAGCCAGAGCCTTCCTAGATGCTCTCGAGACGGTGGGCTACACCCAGCTGATCAACTCCCCCACCCATATCAAGGGAAACACTCTTGATCTCATATTCGCACCACAATCAGTGCCCTGCTCCACATCCAAGATCAACCTATCTCTATGCTCAGTACCCTGGTCAGACCATAGTCTAATCAGATTTGTGATGCCCACACATCCCTCATTCTCCAACCCTCATTCCTCAAACAATCCATCTGCACCAGTCTCAAAACGTTTCCGCCAGCTCAACAGAGAAGAGGTCTTAGAGAAAATACAACCTCTCCACAATACTCATGGATTGAATCTTGATGACATGATTTCCACATGGAACTCATGCCTTAATGCTGCAATTGATCCTCCTGCCATCAATGCTTCACATGACAAAAAGAAGAAAGCACCTTGGTATTCGCCCGAGCTCAAGACCTCCCTCCGACAACTCCGACAGCTAGAAAGACGCTGGCGGCCGCTCCAGATCGACTGAAAACAAGGAAGCTTACTCTACCCAGCTGTGCGCCCACCAAACAGCAGTTTCAAGGAGAATGAGGCAATACCATGCTGAGGTC
Organism: Ichthyophis bannanicus; assembly: GCA_033557465.1. Taxonomy (NCBI): domain Eukaryota; kingdom Metazoa; phylum Chordata; class Amphibia; order Gymnophiona; family Ichthyophiidae; genus Ichthyophis; species Ichthyophis bannanicus. The sequence continues at coordinate 261,392,217 of CM066044.1, forward strand.
CTACAACGATCCCTTAATAAGCCGCATGAGCTATTCAACATTGTCAAATCCTTAGCTAAGGAACCTTCGACTGATCAGGCAAACCAGCCTGACCCACAGAAATATGCAGATTACCTGCAAACCAAAGCAAACCAGGCCACCCTACCCGCTAGCTCTAGGTTGCAAGACATTACGCTGGCTCTTTCCCCCCCACCTGTACCTACCCAAGTATTGACAGCTACCCAATGCTCCATCTCCACCTTTACTACCCCAACTGAAAGAGAAATACAAGACATCATTCTGAACATAAACACCACCACGGCACCAAACGACCCATGTCCAGCATTCTGGATAAAAACCCTATGTACTGAACTCAGCACCTTCCTGACTAAACTGATTGGTACCTCATTCCAGACAGGCATCTTCCCCCGAAGCCTAAAACAAACCTCAATTAGACCGTTGCTCAAGAACAATAAACTGGATCCCACAAAGATGGACTCATACAGACCCATCTCCAGTATACCGCTTCTAGCTAAAATCTCAGAGAAAATAGTACACACCGTCAACTGAGCCAACATATCGAAGATAATTCACCCCTCGATCACTGCCAGCACGGGTTTCGCGAGCAACATGGTGTTGAAACCTTGTTAACAATTCTACTCAGCACTCTGATAACAGGGATAGATAACGCCAAACAAGGATTCGCCCTCATCTTTCTCGACATTGCAGCGGCTTTTGACTCCGTCAGTCATGATCTACTTCTGGCCCGCCTTGTCGAAAAGGGAATCCACGGCACCGCCCTCGCATGGTGTACCTCATACCTACATGACAGATGGCAACATGTCCGCTCAGGTACCTCAACCTCCACCTCATTCCCTCTAACGAAGGGTGTCCCTCAAGGTTCCTCACTCTCCGCCCTATTCTTCAACGTCTATATGCAGCCTATCTGCTCCATTATCAGGTCCTTTGGTATAAACTGCCTAATTTATGCCGATGATGTCCTCATGTTCACCCCAATACATACTGATCACCCAGATCTATCCCGATTATCCTCATGTTTCAACGCAGTCACAGACTGGCTACACTCGCAGAAGCTCAAAATCAACCTTAAAAAGACGGATGTACTTTTCATCAGCAGAGACCAAGCATTTACCCCGCCACCCTCACTGAAAGTACGTGATGCCGAACTTCTCACGAAGTCAACGATCCGTTACCTTGGAGTAACGCTCGACCAACATCTCAACTTAAACGCCCAGATAAGCAACATCTCAAAAGCAATTTACCACAAGATCCGTATGTTACGTAACATCAGACCTCTACTTGAGCCAGAGGACTTTCGAACAGTCTTTCAGTCACTGGTGATGTCCCATTTCGATTATGTGAACTCCATTCTCCACGGCCTTCCGAAGTGCACTCTTCAACCTCTGCAGCTAGCAATGAACACTGCAGCCCGAACCCTTCACCAAGCCTCTAGAAGGGAGCACATCACCCCCATCCTGAAAACGCTGCATTGGCTCCCAGTACGCCACAGGATCACCTTCAAAATCTTAACAATAACTTTCAAAGCCATCAACAAATGCACAGCCAGCGCCCTCTCTGAACTTATTCAACTCACTCCACCCAACAGACTGAGAAGATCTGCCGCCACCAACTCCCTAATACTCCCGAAACCCATCACCAAATGTACTAAAACCACTAGAGACCGCGCCTTTGCTCTATCAGCACCTTCATGCTGGAACAACCTACCAACCAACATCCGTGCCATAAACAACCTTCACCAATTCAGAAAGGCTTTGAAGCACTACCTCTTCCTGCAATGCTTTCCCAACTTAGAAGACATTACGTAGCCACACCTCATCCTTACCCAACATCCATCCAATCGCCCTCTCCGACCCTCCATCCCTCCTTTCCCGGTTAGTCACCTGACCGACCTCAACTCTACACCTCACAACGACCTTTAAATACATGCATAGATAGATTGAAGAGTGATGTACATAGTTTTACCTGTTCTCCAAGTTCAAATCCCTGTTTATTGTAAGTCCAATGTAGACTTCCCACACTGGACATTTGTGTTACATGTGAACCGCGCTGATGTTAAATAGTGCGGTATATAAAAAATGTTAAATAAAATAAATAAATAAATAAAATTAGATCTTTTTACCTCTTTCTCTTAATAGTATGCAACGAAACTCCTTACCTTGCACAAAAGAATACTACATTTCATAAACAATATGTTCTCATTTTTTGTGTTATTTTGAATTGAAAAACACATGAAAGACATAACAAACTTTGTTGATGTTTTAATTCATTTTAAAATGAGAACACATCCCTACTGGAAACTCCCATTCAACTCTGCCTTTTAGAACAGGAGGGCGAGACTGGCCCTGAGCCACTCCCCTGCTCTGAAGCTTATGTTGGCAAAGGAATCTGGTCCCAATTTGTCCCGCTAAGGGGGTATTACCCATTATACTGCTTGCTATATTTAGAGGTACCAAAGCTAGCCATCGATCCCTCATTTAATGGGACAACTCACATTTTTAACCAAAAAGGAACAATTTCCTGTTCTATCCTCTGAATACATTAATTCAGTCTAACACATTTCATATGTAGTGTATAATGTGTCTCATGTAATGCCCATTGTTATCATGAACAGGTTCAGTGGATTATTCACAGCTGCTTGTAAAAGGTGGACATAAGGCAATTCATTCAGTGGAGTGGACATCTAAGAGCATCACAGACCTGTTATTGCTCAATCTTGTGTAGATGAAGCCCTAGTTCCTCTAAGAAGCTTACGGCAGCTCAGTACGAATGTGTCCGGCTGTCCCTCTTAAAGGTGGTCCCAGTTCCAAACACCAACAAAAGAAAACTGTAGTCCTATTGCATTATTTCAAGATAAAAGTATTCAGGAACTGGCCTGCTGTGAACACTAATTTTTTCAAAGTAAATGCTTTGGACCCCCAGGACACTCGGTCGAGATCGTCAAGAAGGTGCTAGCAGCTAGGACAAGTGATAGGTTGTCGTGTGGCAGACTGTGAGCTCGACCTCTGATAAAACTAGGAGCAACTTTAAAATACACCTATGCCATTCTCACATATGAATCCCAAAATTTCACATGGAGTGAATCTTTGAGTAACTTAAACTAAAAAATGATAAAGGCAGGTGACCCTTTATAAACAAATTAATTTGTTAAGCTGTCAGTAAATTGGTTTGGCTGTAGGGTGCCAATGCTGTCACTTTGCTACTCTGGACTAACACAGCTGCCGCTCTGAAAATGTTTAAAACGCTTCAGCGACATGTGAATGATCTCAGAGCGATGACTTTCTCCATGATTCTGGCAACATTGCTCATTTCTCTGCGGGCCAAGATTAGGGGCCGCTTCCATACATTATTTCACCCTTTAGGACATTTAGGCTAAGATCAAGTGCAACGTCTGAGCTACTAGCTGAGAATGGTCAGTTCTTGTGGCATGGCGCCCGCCTCCGCCCACTCAGCCACGTACAGGAACGTTCTCTTATCTGGCTTCCTGGAAGCCCCACTGCCCCTTCTCTACTGGCATCGCTCGCGCTCCAGCCCATCTCCTACAGATGCCCTTTTCCCTCTAGTTCTCTGACACTTTCTTGGTCTAATTCTGTGCTGCTTCCTCATTATTCACTCCTTTTACTCTCAATTTCACTTTTATTTTCCATTCTGTTTTTTTTTTTTTTGTATTTTATTTTGTTTTTCTGTCTTCTTTCCTAAACCTCATCTACCATTTTATTTCTGCTTCTTTTCAGATTACTAAGCTACTACACATCACAAGGGTCCTGAACGCCACACCACCACCACCAATCACATTGGACAACATAAGAACAGACCTGCTATTAGTAATCTGTGAACTATCATTAAAATCATCTGTAATACCTGAAGATTGGAGGATGGCCAATGTAACGCCAATTTTTAAAAAGGGTTCCAGGGGTGATCCGGAAAACTACTGACCGGTGAACCTGATGTCAATATGGAAGAAAATTGGTAGAAACCATTATAAAGAACAAAATTACTAAACATGTAGATAGTCATGGCTTAATGGGAATCTAGCTCAGTAATGCTGGAATTGTCACAACATAGCCTCAGAAATAACCATAGGCACTAACAAACTCTGGGCTTATTGTGTTAATCTCCCAGACATGTGCCGGTTTAACATCAATGGCTCATGTAGTACAAACAGTATCACGGTGTGTTTTAAGCAAATAAACGTAATCAAGAAAAGTACTTAGCTCATTCAAAAGTGTGATGATGACCGTGACACATCATAGACTTTTGGCGAAATTGAAAAGTCATGAGATAGAACACAGTGTATTATTGTGGATCAGGAACTGGTTAAAAGATAAAAAGCAGAGCATAGGGCTGTGTCTTTTGGGGGAAACTGCTAGGTATGTATGACCTAGAGTGGCCACTGTTGGAAACAGGATACTGGGCTTGATGGATCTTGGTTTGACCTTGTATGGCATAGCTTATGTTCTTATGTCTTCTGGTCTGTATGTCAAGCCGTAATAACACCATTGCTCGACTATGGAAAAAAAAAATATCAAGGCATTCCAAAGAGCTCATTATATCCATTGCAGCTAGCTGAGAACACAGCCGCAAGGACTGTCTTGGGACAAGCTCGCCATTCCCACATCACACCACTCCTTAGGCAACTTCACTGGTGCCCATATCACAAGGTCCTGATCAACACACACAAAATCATTCACAACGCCTCAGCTCTCACTCTGCACACCTTAATGTCAACCCGCAATGGCAATCAATCTACAAGACAGGGCATGTCTAACACGCTGGATATCCCAGTGGAAAAAACAAAACGCAGTCAAAGGACCAACAACAGGGCCTTCTCACTATATGCCCTGGCACTATGGAACGCTCTTCCCCCACAAATAAGAGATATTCAACGCCTACAAGACTTCCGAAAGTCCCTGAAAACCTTCCTAGTCACAGAATGCTGTGGCCCAACACAACACCCACCTTGAACTCGATGCAATTTACATTGCTGTATTACAACATGCGCATAGTTCGGCTACTTGTTTGAGAGTTTAATACCTCTAGCTACAATGTATTCATTATGTTCAATGTACCGTGCAGTTGTGTTTGCACTGTTTCATGTTATTACCCTGAGTTACCTGTAAACCGTCTTGACTTAAAGGAAGACAGTATTAAAAAAAAATCTGTTAAATAAGTAAATAAATTTCAGTCTTGTTTCATCTATCTCTCTAACTCCTCTTTACTTGTCTTCAGCCTGCCTCAGTCTCCTCTCTCCTTTACTCCCTCTCTGTTGTCTAGTTTTGCTCTCTCCCTCCTTCTTGGGCACTCTTTCCTGTGTGTGTGGAGGTCCGGGAGGGGTGAGGTCTCACAGGGTCATGATGCACCAGCCTGCATGAGGCAGAGGGGCATGTTAGGGGACGGGGTCTGCTGTTCCTAGAGTTTGTTTGTACAACCCCTAGTTTCCAAATTAGTGCTTCTTATCTGCTAGTCCCAGGGACGAGGCGGATTCTAGGCTTCTAGGAGCCATTGTCTTCCCTGTCTCAAACACCCCCCAGGGACTTCGGGGACTTCAAACAAGAAAGCTATAAATAGACCAGAGCGGGGAAAGCTCTTAAGACCCAGACCAACCCTCTCCCCTCCTCCCCCCACCCCCTTCTTCCCGTTTGAAATGCAACCTGAAGGGAGAGCAGCTGTTATAAAGTGTTATTTTAAAAAAAATTCCTGTGGGTCTTAAAATCTGCAAACTCACTTCTGCTCTGCTTCTGACACTACTACGATTAGATTGAACTCTTCAAAATAGTTCTTGGCTGGGAACACTATGTTTTTGAATTTTGTCTGAGTAAAAAAAAAAGATTGTATTATATAAAAGAGCCCTGAGACGCAAGGATGATTATTTCTATTGAATGTATTATTCATATACCACTGTACAGAAAATTCACTGTTACAACGCCCCTGACCCAAAGAGCTTATTGTCTACAGTAAGTCTGAGCATAAGGGGTTAAGCGAGTGCTCAAGGTCACTAGGTGAGCAACAAAGAGAAAGGAACATTGAAATAGGGTCTCTAGATCTGCAGCTCTAAAATCTAAGGACACAACTCCATTGCTAGGGTAACAGTAAACTCAGGCATAGTAGTGTCTTAAATAGATACAATCTACTCTAGGATGAGGATGATTTATTTACTATGCATCATACACTATCCTAGAAATTAAATATATCACATACGTTTCAGATAATGCTATAAACCTACTTCTTTTTTTGTATTGAAGCATAATATGGTAATTGTTGTTTGCTAGATCTTTGCTTGAAGAATAATAGTTCCTTGCATATATTTTACTATACAAGTCCATAAATCATTATTCTCCAGGACCAAGCAGGAAGTCAGTTCTCACATATGGGTGACGTCGGCGCCGATGGAGCCCCCATGCTGAGCATTTCCCCAGCTTTCAAAGAAAGCCTTTGGGAATTGCAGCGCGCATGCATGGTCCCCTTCCCACCCAAGGGTGCCATCTTGCTCAGTCTTCTTTTTTCCGTGGAGCCCGACGGACGTAGTTCGTTTTTCCCCGAGGAAAAAGTTGATTTTCCCTGTTTTTCTCTTTTTTCTCCGGTTTGACGCCGAATCCTTTTCCCGCTCGGACCGATACGCCGGTATCGAGTCCTTTTCTCTCTTTTTCGGTTTTTGTCCTTTGTGACTGGCGTTCGCGCCTTTTTTCTTTTTTCCCTGGCAGCCTGGTCTTTTGACCTAGCAGGGGCCCTTTTTCCCCTGATGGCTACCAGCGGGTTTAAGAAATGTGATCGGTGTAAGAAACTTATGTCTCTTACCAACACACATGACTGCTGCCTCCGTTGCCTCGGACCCGATCATGACCCGATGATCTGTGGTCCGTGTGGCAAAATGTCCTCGAAGGCGTTGAGGAGTCGGCAGCACCAGAAGGATAGGATTTTTTCTGACTCCGCGTCCGGCCGAGCCCGGACCTCGTCAGAGGCCTCGACGTCTCGGGATTCCGGCCCCGAGCAGCGTCGGGGTTCCTCTGAGCGGGGGTCTCCTTTGCGGGAACATCGAAGGAAGAAGAAACCCGCGAGGGCAGTGTCGGTGGACGCTCCTGGTTCCTCGAGGGCCAGGTCGCATAGCCCCGATAGCCGTCCCGGGTCTTCGAAGTCGGAGAGGCCTGCCAAACATCCTCGTGTCAAGATGGAGTCTCCTGGACATGTAAGTGCTGTTGTCCTCGTTGACTCTCCTCCGAGGGAGCCGACGTCAGGCCCGACGCCGTTGGGGCCCGAGTCGGGGGCTGCTGGGTCTCCTGAACTCGGCCTCAGGTTGACGGCCTTGGAGATCAGCTTCGCTGCCTTCATGGAACAGCAGCGGGCATTGATCGCCGGTCTCACCGGTGCATCTGCCCCGACCACCGGGACCTCGACATCCAAGTCGACCCCGGAGGCCGAGCCGATCCTCGAGTCCATGCGGGCTCGAGTCGATCCTCGGCCACGGTCTCCCTCGACCTCCCGTTCGGGGCCGAGGTCGTCGACGCCGATACCCTCGGCGTCGGGGCAGAGGGCATCGGTGCCCGCCTGACCGGAGCCACTCAATTCCTCCTCCGAGGAGTCGGGCTGGGAGACGGAGGACGAAGAGTCACCCGACACTCATCGGACTCGGTGTGTCCCATCGGACTCGCCCGAGTCCGAACCTCGGGGACGGTCCCCACTGGAGGATACCCGGTTCTCGGACTTCGTGTGGGATATGGCCAAGGCCTTGGCCTTCCCCGCGGATCCCAAGGAGGAGCCTCGAGCCGAGGAGCTTGAGGCCCTCCAGTATGACTCTCCCCCGAAGGAGGCCTTTACTGTTCCGGTTCCTCCGATGCTGGAGTGGCTGCTCTTCCGCATGTGGGAGACCCCGGCCTCGACGCCGGTGTTAAGCAAGCGGGTCGATTCCATCTATCGAGTCCGCAAGAGCCCCGGGTTCCAGAAGGCACAATTACCGCACCACTCCATGGTTGTGGAATCGGCCATGCATCGACTGAAAAGTCAGAAGATGCACACCTCGGTGCCTCCCGGCCGGGAGGCCCGGAACCTGGATGCCCTCGGTAAAAAGTGCTTCCAAGGCTCTATGCTTGCTTGCCGTGTCCAGACTCACCAGTTCTACATGGGCATGTACCTCTGAGACCTGGCAAAGGAGATTTCCGGGTTCTCTGCTGGTCTCTCCGAGGAACCTTTGCAGAGGTTCCAGGCCTTCTCCACCGGTATTCGAGAGTGCTCGAAGTTTATCTCTCGAGCAGCCTATGATGGCTTCGAGGCTTCGGCCCGAGTAGCCAGGGCCGGCATCGGTGCCCGCCGACAGGCTTGGCTACAGTCATCCGACCTCGAGCCATGGGTCCAGGATAAGTTGGTCGATGTCCCCTGCCGAGGTGCAAACCTCTTTTGCAAGCCCATGGCTGAAAAGGCTGCAGAACCTTTTACCCGAGGAAGTCATCTGCCTATAAACAATACCCTCATTATCAGGCCTCTGCAGCTCCCCAACAGGGTCAGCAGGCCAAGGGGCAGGGTCAAGGGCCCTGTAGGCAGAAGGCCCCCAAGCCTCCAACACCGGCCCCTGCTCAGCAGGGTGGGGGTTTTTGACTCAAACAGCATAGCCTCTTCTCCTCAGCCTGCTTCTCTCAGCACAGGAGGCCGGCTGGCCCACTTTGCCCACAGGTGGTCAGCCATCACATCCGATACCTGGGTTCTTCACATAGTCCAAAAGGGCTATCTTCTCCATTTTCACCAGGTGCCTCCCTCCTACTTTCCAGGGGAGCCTCCAAGACCCCCTCTGCACAGGGACCTACTCCTTCAGGAGTTAGCAAGTCTGCTAAAGGATCAGGCTGTGGAACCAGTGCCCCACCACCTGAGAGGTCATGGCTTTTATTCCTGGTACTTTCTGGTACCAAAAAGAACAGGAGGCCTCAGACCCATCCTAGACTTGCGAAACCTCAACAAGTTCCTGTAGAGGGAAAAGTTCAAGATGCTTACCCTTATAATCCTGCTGCCCTACCTCCAGCAGGGAGACTGGCTATGCTCCTTGGATCTAAAGGATGCGTATACTCACATCCTTATTCATCTAGACCACAGACAATATCTCAGGTTTGTTGTGGGAGGAAACCACTATCAGTACAGAGTACTGCCCTTTGGCCTGTCCTCCGCTCCCAGGGTGTTCACCAAGTGCCTGGCAGTGGTGGCGGCCTACCTGAGGCTTCAGGGTCTTTTTGTGTTTCCGTACCTGGACGACTGGCTCATAAGGGGCCAATCTTCCCAAGAGGCCAACCAGGCCACCCTTCGCACTGTGGCTCTGCTTCAGCACTTGGGGTTTGTCATAAACTTCGCAAAGTCCACTTTGCTCCCGTCCCAGAACTTGGAGTTCATAGGGGCCAGGCTAGACACTCTTCAAGCAAAGGCTTTGATGCCTTTGGACAGGGCCAACAGGCTAATGGATCTGGCCGGCCAGTTTCGCAACAATTCCCTGGTCTCTGCCAGGCAATTCCTGAGACTACTCGGCCATATGGCTTCCACGGTTCATGTCACACCCAATGCCCGCCTGCACATGCGGCCTGCTCAGTGGAGCCTTCGCACTCAGTGGCATCAAGCCACAGGGAGCCTAGCGGACTCAGCAAAGATGTCCGACCTCCTGGTCTCCTCTCTGCAATGGTGGCTTCATCTTCCGAATCTGGTACTCGGAGTGGTTTTTCAATCCCCTCCACCTTCTCAAGTGCTGACGACAGATGCTTCTCTTCTAGGTTGGGGAGCACATTGCCAAGGGACTTGTACTCAGGGTCTCTGGACCCCTTGGGAGGCTACTCAACAAATAAACTTCCTGGAGCTACGGGCGATACGCCTAGCTCTGAGAGCCTTCTCCCACCTCGCCTCTCACCAGTCTGTACTGGTCCAGATGGACAATCAAGTTGCCATGTTCTATGTGAACAAACAAGGAGGCACAGGCTCCTTCCTTCTTTGTCAGGAGGCACAATGACTGTGCTCTTGGGCTGTCCATCACGGAATCCTTCTCAAGGCTGTCTACCTCCCAGGTAAGGAAAATTGCCTGGCAGACAGACTGAGCAGGATCCTGCAACCACACGAATGGAGATTGAACCCATTGGTGGTTCAGCAGGTCTTTCTCAAGTGGGGACTCCCCACCATGGATCTTTTCGCCAGTCCTCTGAACCGGCAACTCCCGAGATTTTGCTCCAGACAACCGCATCCTCTCAGAGTAGCAGCGGATGCGTTTCTGATCTCGTGGTCCACCGGCCTACTGTATGCGTTTCCTCCCACACCACTAGTGTCCAGAACGCTGTTCAAAGTCCTCAGGGACGGAGCTTCATTGATTCTCATAGCCCCCAGGTGGCCGAGGCAACCGTGGTTCCCGCTCCTGCTACAGCTGGCGGTGGACACACCTATTCCTCTGGGGTTTCAACACGATCTCCTGTCTCAGGATCAGGGCTCTCTTGCACCCCAACCTCCAGTCCCTTCATCTGATGGCCTGGCTGCTGAAAGGGTAGTCCTGGCCCCCCTGCTACTGCCTCGAGAGGTGGAAGATGTAGTCTTGGCCTCTCAGCGTCAATTCACCAGGAAATCCTACTCTCTTAAGTGGCGTAGATTCTCCGCATGGTGTGCTCTGCACAGCGAGAATCCCTTCTCGTGTTTGGTGGCGGTAGTATTGCAATATTTGCTCTACCTCTCCAATCTGGGCCTTAAGTCTAACTCTGTCAGAGTTCACCTTAGTGCTCTCTCAGCACACCACTCGCCGGTGGACGGCAGGCCTCTTTCCAACCACCCTTTGGTGGCTCGTTTCCTCCGAGGCCTCCTTCTGCTTAAGCCTCCTTTGCGTCCACCGGCCCCTGAGTGGGATCTGAATGTGGTCTTGCAGCAGCTTACTTGTCTGCCTTTTGAACCTATGGCTACCTGCCCTCTCCGTTTTCTCTCCTGGAAAACTTTATTTCTGGTAGCTCTCACCTCTGCTAGGCGAGTGAGTGAACTGCAGGCACTAGTGTCTGATCCTCCTTACACTAGGTTCTACAGGAATAGGGTAGTCTTACGGACTCACCCTAAGTTTCTTCCTAAAGTTGTCTCACCTTTTCACCTCAATCAGGAGGTGGTTCTTCTGACCTTCTTTCCCAGGCCGCATGCCAGCTGGGCTGAGATGGTCTTGCATACCCTGGACTATAGAAGGGCGTTATCCTTCTACCTTGACCATACGCGGGAGCATCGAAAGGCTGTTCAGCTTTTCGTTTCTTTTGACCCCAATAAGTTGGGGCTCCCTGTCTCCAAGCGTACGTTGTCCATATGGGTTGCTGACTGTATCGCCTGGGCTTATGGGGCAGCCGGCCTCTCGTTGGAGGGTCGAGTCACGGCTCATCGTGTCAGGGCGAAGGCTGCGTCAGTGGCTCATCTCCGCTCTGTTCCGTTGGCAGACATCTGCCGGGCCGCTACTTGGTCTTCAAGCCAGACTTTTGCGGCCCATTACTGCCTTGACAGGGAGTCCCGCAGGGACAGTGCTTTCGGACAGGCAGTACTCCATAATCTCTTTGGGGTTTAGGCAACTCCTACCCTCCGGCCCTGGTGTTGGGCTACCGGTCGGGGGCGTTCTCAGAGAAGATTCCTTCCTTACGTGCTGACGAGCTAGAGGGAGCTCATTTTTTCCGCTTGAGGTCTCCGGTAGCCTTAAGCTGGGGAGTCCCATATGTGAGGACTGACTTCCTGCTTGGTCCTGGAGAAAGAGTAGTTACTCACCTGTAACAGGTGTTCTCCAGGAGCAGCAGGAATCAGTCCTCACAACCCTCCCTCCTCCCCTTGGAGTTGCAGTCATATGCTTTATTTTTGCTAATTTTTTGCTGTTTTTTAGCTATGTCATCAGACTGAACAAGATGGCACCCTTGGGCGGGAAGGGGACCGCGCATGCGTGCTGCAATTCCCAAAGGCTTTCTTTGAAAGCTGGGGAAATGCTCCGCACGAGGGCTCCGTCGGCGCCGACGTCACCCATATGTGAGGACTGATTCCTGCTGCTCCTGGAGAACACCTGTTACAGGTGAGTAACAACTATTTAAGGAGGACCAGGGAAATCCACTGCTTACCCTAGGATAAGCAACATGGAACCTTTGTACCTTTTCGGAAACCTTACAGGTACTTGTGACCTGGATTGGCCACTGTTCGAAACAGGATACTGGGCTTGATGGACCTTGGTCTGACCCAGAATGGCATTTCTTATGTTCTTAAGTCAAATAAATATTGCATACTTAGAGGCTAGTGTAAGGCTATTAGGCACCCTAGATGAATCTTCAGTCTTGCGCCCCTCACAATTAATTTTAGACCCCTAGCACCCCCTTCTCCCAAGATTTTGATAATTAATGACAATCATAATCATCTCAAAACGATCCTGCCTGGAATAATTCTATAGAAATACATATCTGTATATCATGCATTTAAATATTAAACTTTGTTTAGTAAATATGTACATAATGTGGAAGATTTCCAGAAGCCACTTCCAAGGGACCAAAAATCATGCATTTTCTTTATTTGCACCAACTCGATGGAACACCTTACTCCCAGCGATACGATCCATCCCAGACCTTACATCCTTCAGGAAGGCACTAAAAACATACCTTTTCCAACTAGCTTACAGCCAGCCACCCTAAACAAGTCCTAAGTGTAATCTATAGCTATCACTTAACACTTAGCTACCACTCTCAATACTAGTATACATCTGTTCTCCATTGGCTCCAACCCAAGTTAAACTGTCCTACACAAACCTGTTGATGTTTTAATGTTTACTGTTAACGGTTCATGTTAATGCCAATTTGATGTAAATTTGTTCCATGTAACCTGTTCTATGTAAACCAGTTATTGTTCTTGTTATATGTAAACCGCACTGATCTGAAAAAGCGCAGTATATAAAAACAAACAAATAAATAAATATTTGCAAATTGCTCGTTCTTCCTGTGGGTAAAAGTGTGAGCTGATGAGTCTGGTTTCTGTGCTTCTTAGGACCCATTGCTTTGCTTTGACAGAAACTGCTCTGTGCTAACCCAAAGAAGCTTCTGCCCTAGGCGTCCACCTAATCTTCCCATTGGTTGTGCCTGCCCTGATACTGTACAGACCAGCACACTAGTGTCCTAAAGAAGATTTATGTTTCCATTATGAATGAATAGATACTGTATCTTCTTTGGGATATGTGAGAGCTTGATACTAATATATCACACTGGCTAATATGAATCCTACATTGGCCAACCTAATGGGCACTTTTTAGATCTGGGAACACAGAGCAGAACCGGTATCATGTTTCCTCTGCACAGTGCGATGTGATGGCCATGATCTGACCTGGCTCATGGAGGTGACATCCACCTCTCCATCAGTCAACCAACCCAGAGGTTCTTATTTCACCGGCTAAACTCTTTTATTTTGCATTTTAATAACAAGATATCGAACAAGAAAAGGATTTTGAAGATACCCGAGAAGCATATTCATGCATTTCATCCCAGCCGAAAATAATTAGCAGAAAAGTGTAAAACAGACCAGCAAACATGAAAGAAGAAGTTCCTTTTCCCAGAATCACAATAGCAGACCACAGTCTGATCTAAAATCTTCCCTTTCCTGATGCATTTAAGTGGACCTCCTCGTAAGTATCTCCTACCACCCTTTCCCCTTTCTAATATACTAGATTTAACTTTTCTAAATGATTGGGGGTACCAAATTTCCCTTCCCTGAACACTGGTGAAAGGCTGCCTCGATACTGGGAGAACTAAAGCTGTCACCTAATCTTAGAATGCTGCAATTTGAGAACTCTGTTCAATATATTCAGTATATAATATACGTTAGAACATAACAGTGAAAATAACTATTTATCTATGCTCTGATTTCTTCTATTCAAAATCCCATAAAATAATCTCTCAGCAATAAACAGTCTCTCTCTCTCTCTCACTCACACACACACACACAGGGACATGTTTACTAAACTGTCTTAACGTGCGCCCGGCGTTAGTGTGCAGGCTGCCATAAAAGGAGTGGGCGTTTCAGTCTTAAAGCAGCAAAACGGGATTATCGCGCGATAACGAGCGCTGCTGCACACATTATCGGGCGAAGTGCCACTAAGCGCGTTAGCACGTGGTAATCTTAAGTAGGCGCCCAGACATGCAAACATAGAAACAGAGGTGTAGCACAATGGTTAATACACTAACTGATGATACAGGGGTCATGAGTTTGATCCCCCAGTGTGCCTAATGCATAAGGCTGGCCGAGGCATCAGCTTTGACATGTAAGTATTGTTTCTTATTTATTTATTTAACACTCATTTTTATACCGCATCTTCCATAGATCAGTTGCGGTGTACAAATAACAACAATTAACAAAGCGAAGTTTGTTTTACATGGAACATCTTAATTATACATAGAACATCTTAGAATATCATAAATTAGAAGTTAAGTCTAGGAACTAAACAGTGATTTTAAACTGGAACTGTGTTAAAACAATTAACTAACAAAATGTAGTGTGTATATACATAAGACAGAGGCATTTTATTTGTATTTTAATTACACAGGTACACTACCAAAAAACTGCCTCCAGTTTTGCAACTGATTCCTATAGATTTTGGGGTGCTGAATCCAGGAAAAATAGCCAAAATGTTCCATCACGTCACGTTTTCTTGCAAAATTAGATTTCTTACCCATATAAGGAATGTTCACATAATTTCTTTTTAGCCGACTGCAGTTTATTTTCTTGGCCCAAAATAGAGGTTGTAATGGTTAACTAACTAGAAACACTCCCTCATGATATTTTAGAGTGTTTTGTATTCATTTTATACATTAACAGGACAATTGGGAGGCGGGGGGCTAAATCCAGTACTCGCGCTGGCGCATGTTCTTTCCTATTCGCCTCGCCTCGTTCGCTCGCTCAAACACGGTGGTTGCGACATGAACGTTCCTGTCAAATTTCAGTTTCTTGCAAGTTCATTATTACCTTTTGTTTGCTCAGTCGTAATCCAGCTTTATTCCGAAGTGGTTCACTACAGTTGTAGTTTGCAGTGCTGTGTATTTGTGATGGCTCACAGAGCCAGAGGTTGCGTCAACTCTCCGGACAGTTTTTGTTTTATTTGTGGGGAATATACCATGAAAAAGCGGCAGAGGAACATTTCTGCATTTATTAAAAAAGTATATTTCGCCTATTTCGGTTTGAAGTTAGGCGATCAAGACAAACCGTGGGCTACTCACCAAGTGTGCAAGACATGTGAGGAAGATCTACGCTTATGGATGAAAGGTAAAAAACAAGCATTTCGTTTCGGAATACCTATGATGTGGCGTGAACAAAGAGACCACAGCAGTGACTGCTATTTTTGCTCTAGCATTGTGAAGGGATACAACTTAAAAAATAAGAACGTAATAAGTTACCCCAACCTTCCCTCAGCAATTAGGCCTATGCCTCATAGCAACGAAGTACCTGTGCCTGAACCACCAAAATCTTTGGATCATATTTGTGTGGACGGTTCTGATCATGATGAGACTCATCAGATGGCTTTTCCCGATGAGTCCAGTACTTCCGAGTTTGAAACTGAACCAGATCCGAAACCTGAACTTTTCTCTCAAGCTGAATTGAATGATTTAGTCCGGGATTTAGGACTCCCAAAAGATGCTGCCCAACTGCTAGGTTCTCGGCTTAAACAGAAAAATCTATTGTCACCAGGAACAACTTTTTATTGGTACCGCAACCGCGAGACACAATTTTTGAAGTATTTCAGCAAAGAAGAAGATTTGGTATTTTGCAACGATATATACGGAGTGATGGAAAGGTTTAAACTCAAGTATGATCCTGCTGAATGGCGGCTGTTCATTGATTCGTCAAAAGACAGCTTAAAAGGTGTTCTTCTTCATAATGGCAACACATTCGCTTCAGTTCCTATTGCTCACTTTGTTATTCTCCAAGAAAAATACGAGAATTTGGCCCTGATTCTTCAGAAGATTCGTTATGATGAGCATAAATGGATGATTTGTGGAGACTTTAAAATTCTATACATGCTATTAGGGCAGCAATCCGGTTTCACCAAATATCCCTGCTTCCTTTGCTTGTGGGATAGCCGGGCCCGCGACCTACACTGGGGGAAAAAAGACTGGCCAATTCGGGAGTATTTGAGACCCGGTGAGAAAAATGTTCTTCATGAGAACTTGGTACCTCGTGATAAAATTCTATTACCACCTCTCCACATGTATGTGGCTGTTTTAAGTGCAGACAATTTTGCTACCATCACAGTGTGTTTTGTTGACATCACTCTATTCTTATGTGCTGCCTTGTTACAATTTTCTTTATTCTTATTTGAATAACTACTAAACAATTAGTATAAAGAATTCATCCAAGAAACTTTTATCTCGATCGCACTCACCTCAAACTGCTAACCCAATGTAGCAAAAAATCTGTACGTGATGGAGCAAATTGGTTACCAGATTTGGATTCAGCGCACCAAAAAACGTAAAAATCAATCGAAACATTAGAGGCAGTTTAAAAAAAAAATTTTTTAGTGTACCTGTGTTATTGCTGCCAGCAAACACACCTTCACGTGCCGTAACCTAAGGTGCCGCATAAGGCACTCCATAGGGCACATTATAAAGTGCACTGTCCGCCATGGCACCCTATAATGTCCCCTATAGGGCACCCTATAAGGCGCTCCATAGGACACCTTATAAGGCACCTTATATGGACTGTAACCATAAGGTGCCTCAGAAGGCGCTTTATAGGGCGCCCTATAAAGCGCCTTCTGAGGCACCTTATGGTTACAGTACTCTGAGGGTGTTTTTGCTGGCAGCACTAATGTACATTAAAAAAAGACAATGTTTTGGACAGCCCTATCAAATAACCCCACTGTGGGTTTGAACCCATGACCTCAGGCTCCACAGGCAGTGAAGTAACCAGTGGGCTACAGCTGCTAACAAACCCCTGGCTGGCTGCAGAAGGACTACACGTCACCACACAAACAGTCTGTGGTGATCATCAGGATAGGGTTAGCACATAAGAACATAAGATATGCCATACTGGGTCAGACCAAGGTCCATCAAGCCCAGTATTCTGTTTCCAACAGTGGCCAATCTAGGTCATATGTACCTAGCAGTTTCCCAAAGAGACACAAGTTCCACAATGCTTGTACTGGGTCAAGCATTGATATCTTCGGTCACTTCTTAATAATGGTTTATGGACCTTTCCTCCAGGAACTTGTCCAAACCTTTTTTAAACCCAGCTACACTAACAGCCTTTACTACATCCTCCGGTAACAAATTCCAGAGTTTGATTACACGTTGGGTGAAAAAATATTTTCTTTTATTACTCTTAAATAGTTTACCCTGTAGCTTCATTGCATGTCACCTAGTCTTTCTATATTCTGATAACGTAAACAATCGATATACGTTTACCCGTTCCACTCCGTTCATTAATTTATAGACTTCTATCATATCTCCCCTCAGCCGTCTCTTTTCCAGGTTAAACAGCCTTAACCTTTTTAGCCTTTCCTCATAGGAGTATCCTTCCATCCCCTTTACCATTTTGGTGGCTCTTCTCTGAACCTTTTCTAAAATCGCTATATCCTTTTTAAGATACGGCGACCAGAATTGCACACAATATTCAAGGTGCGGTCTCACCATGGAATGATATAGAGGCATTATAATATCTTTTGTTTTATTTTCCATTCCTTTCCTTATCATACCTAGCATTCTATTTGCTCTCTTGGCTGCTGCTGCACACTGGGCCGAGGGTTTTAACATTGTATCCACAATGACGCCTAAATCTTTTTCCTGGGTGGTGGTTCCTAATGTGGAACCTTGCATCGTGTAACCATAGTTTGGGTTGTTCTTCCCTAGGTGCATAACCTTGCACTAGTCCACATTAAATTTCATCTGCCATTTTGATGCCCAGTCTTCCAATTTATCAAGATCCTCTTGCAATTTTCCACAATCCTCTTGTGTTTTAAAAACTTTAAATAGTTTTGTGTCATCTGCAAATTTGATAACCTCACTCGTTATTCCACTTTCCAGGTCATTTATGAATATGTCAAAAAGCAGCGGACCCAGCACAGATCCCTGGGGTACACCACTATTCACCTTTCTCCATTGGGAAAATTGGCCATTTAGCCATACCCTCTGCTTTCTATCTTTTAACCAGTTCCTGATCCACAATAGTACACTGCCTCCTATCCCATGACTCTTTAGTTTTGCCAAAAGTCTCTGATGAGGGACCTTGTCAAAGGCTTTCTGAAAGTCCAGATACACAATATCAACCGACTCACCTTTGTCCACCTGTTTATTCACTCCTTCAAAAAAACATAACAGATTAGTAAGACAAGATCTTCCTTGTCTAAAGCCATGTTGGCTGTCTCCCATTAGGTTGTGACTATCTACATGCTGAGTAATTTTATTCTTTATGATGGTTTCTACCATTTTTCCCAGTACTGACGTCAGGCTCACCGGTCTGTAGTTTCCCGGATCACCCCTGGAACCCTTTTTAAAAATTGGTGTTACATTGGCGATCCTCCAATCTTCAGGTATTAGAGATGATTTTAATGATAGTTCACAGATTACTAATAGCAGGTCTGCAATCTCATATTTCAGTTCTTTCAACACCCTTGGATGTATACCATCCGGCCCAGGTGATTTGCAACTCTTCAGTTTATCTAATAGTTGTAAGACATCTTCCCGATGTATCGATATTTCCTTCAATTCTTCCGCACCTTTAAATACCACTTCAGTCATGGGTAACATCCCTACAACTTCCTCAGTAAAGACTGAAGCAAAGAATTCATTCAGTCTCTCCGCTATTGCCTTGTCGCCTCTTAGTGCTCCTTTAACCCCTTTATCATCTAATGGACCAACTGACTCTCTCACAGGTTTTTTGCTACGAATGTACTTGAAAAGGTCTTTATTTCGTGTTTTTGCTTCCGCAGCAAGCTTCTTCTCAAATTCTCTCTTTGCCTGCCTTATCAATGCCTTGCATTTGACTTGCCAGTGCTTGTGCTGTTTCCAGGTTTCGTCATTTGGCTCTTTTTTCCATTTCCTGAAAGATGCTTTTTTGGCAACAACAGCCTCTCTGACCTCACCTTTAAACCATGCTGGCAGTTTTTTGGACTTCCTTCCACTTTTCTTAAAGCGTGGAATACAGCTGGTCTGGGCTTCCAAGATAGTATTTTTCAACAACATCCAAGCTTGATGTACGTCTTTAACCTTTGCAACTGCTCCTTTTAGTTTTTTCTTAACTGTTTTCCTCATTTTATCATAGTCTCCCTTTCGAAAGTTAAAGGGTAGTACTGTGGATTTCCTTACTATCCCTCCTCCACTAATTAAATCAAAGGCGATCATGCTATGATCACTATTGCCAAGTGGCCCCCAACAACCTTATCTCTTGCACTAGATCTGGTGTTCCACTAAGGACTAGGTCTAATATGGCTTCCCCTCTGGTCGGTTCATGAACCAGCTGCTCCAAGAAGCAGTCATTTATTTCATCTAGGAACTTTATCTCCCTAGCATGTCCTGCTGTGACACTGATCCAGTCGATGCCGGAGTAATTGAAATCACCCATTATTATTACTGCACTGTAACGTTTGCTAGCTTCCTTGATTTCTTTGAGCATTTCATCTTCCATTTGTTCATTCTGGCCAGGCGGACGATAGTACACCCCCACTGCCATCGCCTTCCCCTTTTTACATGGAATTTCAATCCCTAGAGATTCTACAGCAAATTTTCTTTCTTGCAAAACTTTAATCCTTTCTGACTCAATGCCCTTTCTAACATAGAGCGCAACCCCTCCACCAATTTGATCAGCTCTATCATTACGATATAGTTTGTACCCAGGTATCACAGTGTCCCACTGGTTGTCCTCCTTCCACCATGTCTCTGATATTCCAATCATATCTAACCTCTCGTTTAGTGCTATATATTCTAACTCTCCCATCTTGTTTTTTAGACTTCTAGCATTTGCATACAAGCATTTTAGAGACTGTATTTTATTCATATTAATTTGGCTATTGGTAGACATGGGAAATTTGGGATCTTTTAGCTCTGTCTGCTCCATACTCGAGGGCATTTGGGCTACTTTACTCTTTTTTGGAACCTCTCTGCTTTTTGTAGTATCCTTCAAGGATACATTCTTCCGAAACATCCGCTCTTGGGCGACTGTCGGCTTTCCCCTATTATCTAGTTTAAAAGCTGCTCTATCTCCTTTTTAAAGGTTAATGCCAGCAGCCTGGTTCCATCCCGGTTAAGGTGAAGCCCATCCCTTCGGAAGAGCCCCTCCTTTCCCCAGAATGTTCCCCAGTTCCTAACAAATCCAAACCCCTCATCTCTGCACCATTGTCTCATCCACGCATTGAGACTCCAGAGCTCTGCCTGCCTTTTGGGTCCTGCACGTGGAACGGGAAGCATTTCGGAGAATGCTACCCTGGAAGTTCTGGATTTCAACTTCCTACCTAAAAGCCTAAATTTAGCTTCCAGAACCTCCCTACCACATTTTCCTATGTCATTGGTACCGACATGTACCAAGACAGCAGACTCCTCCCCAGCACTATCTAAGACCTTATCTAGGTGGCGCGTGAGGTCCGCTACCTTCGCACCAGGCAGGCATGTTACCAGGCGATCCTCACGTCCACCAGCCACCCAGCTATCTACATGCCTAATGATCGAATCACCAACTATAACTTTCTTTACATTACTGTACATTACTTTCTTAACTTTCTTACATTACTGTTGTCAGTAGCAGCTGTCAGTAACAGTCTCATATTACTGTTACCAATCAGCCATTACATATATAACACTGTAGAAATACTGTTACCAGTAGCTGTCTCATTTATATTACATGTATAATACTGTAGAAATACTGTTGCCAGTAGCTATCTCATTTATAAAACTGTTTCCAGGTTTTCAGACTATCACTAACAGCAATTAATCACACATTGTATTATCACTAGCAGCTAATTGTTAACAGTAACTAGTTCTCTCACCCTCCTCTCGGATATTGATACATTGTTATATTGTCATCTGTAACACATATACTATTGTATTGTTATTTGTAACCCAGTAGCTACAACACTATAGAGTGTATCCTATTAGTCATCTACTATTGCCAGTAGTCACCCAGTTCATCAAACTGTCACAGACAGCTATATACCATCAATACACAGACACATCCACTAGTCCCCATTCCCAGAGCCCCGTTCTCAGAGTTCCTTTGCCCACCAAAATATATACACAATGTCTCCCACAAGACAGGTAAACCTCCCACTCACTCTCATTCTAATAACTCTCCTAACTCAACACATCTACTCATACAAAACCAATCAAAACCCCTATAATCATATCCCCATCATACATAATCGTTACAGAAACCCATATAACAACATTATCACTACCCACAATCCTCACCAAAACACACCACACTGTTCAACCTTTACACACACCCACAATAATTACTCAAGCAATGACTCAAACAGACACCATCGCAGACTCATCCAAATAAAACACCAGCCACACACTGGTTTAAGCGACAACACAACCAAAATAGATACCCAAACAAAGCTCATCTTAATAAACGTTAGATCCATACGAAATAAATACCAATCATCAACGACATGATAAAAGACACAAACCCGGAAATCATCTGCATTACTGAAACATGGCTCACTCCCACAGACACCGTACTACTAAACCAGTTAACATCACATCAATATGATACATTCAGCTGCCATCGGGATGCAAAAAGAGGAGGTGGCGCTCTCATACTCGCCAAAAAAGATCTACAATTCACCTTAACATGCTTAAACAATATAGATGGAATAGACATCATCAACATAGAAAATAGAACCCTTGCACTTACTCTCATATATAGACCCCCTTCAACTGATCAAAAAAACCTCTCCTCCATCTTAGAACTTGCATGCACAGCATCACCAAACAAACCTCTCATAATCCTAGGTGATTTGAATCTCCCTTCCCTGAATAACTCTCAATCAGACAATTTCATGGATGCTATGACCCAAATGGGTTACACTCAGATAATACATGCTCCCACCCACATAAAAGGCAACACCTTAGATCTCATCTTCCTTCCCTCCTCCCTTCTTAATAACCAACACCAACATACCCCTCCAACAATAACAGAGGTACCATGGTCTGATCACTACCTTATCACACTCCACCTCCCAGCTCAAGCAACACTAAACACAACAAACTCATCACCCCACATATCACGTTTTACACACTTTGACAAAGCTAATTTCCTTGACAAAGTATTACCCATACTCAACACAAACCTCCCAGACATCGAATCCGCTGTAAACCACTGGAATCAAACAGTCCAGAAAGCAGCTACCCCCACACATACCATGCATAAACAAGTAAAAAAGACAGAAAAATGGTTCACGAGAGAACTAGCAAATATAAAAAAAACAATTGAGGAAACAAGAAAAGAAATGGAGGAAAACTAAATCTGACGAAAACAAATCCCAATATATGACCACCCTCAACAATTACAAAAATGCAATTAACAAGTCAAAAAAGGATTACCACTCCAAAGTAATAAACATGGCTATCAACCGCCCCAGAGAACTATTCGCAATCGTAAAAACTTTGACAAAAGCTAAAAACCAAGAGCCAAAACAGTCGGCTATAAGCATACAGACCTTAGCAACCCACTTTGCAGAAAAACTAAAGTGCAAATCCAACACCATACCAATGACACTACCTACAAACACTGAATCTAATAACACATGGACCTCCTTCCACACGATAGATCAAAAACACCTTCTTAGGATCATAACACTTATCAACACCACAACTTCTCCACTTGACCCATGTCCTGTGTCATGGATCAAATGCACAAAGGAAGAACTCGCTGAAAACATCCAACAAATGGTGAACCAATCCCTTGTCCAGGGCATCATGCCCAACGCCCTAAAACTCACAACGCTTCGACCAATAATAAAAAACAATAAACTTGACCCAAAACACCCAAACTCTTACCGACCGATAGCCAGCATTCCATTTATAGCTAAAATAATAGAAAAAAACGTCCAATTACAATTACAAGACCATATCGATGAACACAAACCCTTAGACTCTCACCAGTTTGGCTTCCGCCCCTATCACGGTGTAGAAACCCTTCTAACTACACTGATAGACTTCCTCATCAAAGGCACAGATGATAGCAGTCAAGGCTTCCTACTCCTCTTCATAGACATCTCTGCCGCCTTTGACAACATCAACCACCTTACTTTGATCAATAGACTAGAAAATCTAGGAATAGGTGGGACAGTACTCAATTGGTTTAAGTCTTACATCACAAACAGACTAATACGTGTTCAAATAGACCAGGAAGTGTCAGAAACCTTCCCCCAAGGACAAGGAATACCCCAGGGATCCGCCCTTTCTGCCCTCCTTTTCAACCTGTACCTCCAACCCATTACAAAAATATTCAGAAAACACAAAATTAGTCACTTTATCTATGCTGATGACATCATGCTTGCTCTCCCCATATCCACCAAAAATCCTACCTACGATGCCCTATCAAAATGCATGGTGGAGACCACCTCCTGGATGGAATCTAACTACCTTAGCATCAACCTCAAAAAAACTGAGGCAATGTTCGTAACAAGATCACCCGTGACTGAGGACACCTATCCAACATCAATCTCAATCATAAATACAACTATACCCGTCAAAAAAGAGGTAAAATACCTAGGGGTAATAATAGACCATACACTTACCATGCTACCACATATAAAACAGACGGTAAAAAACCATATTCTACAAACTCAAAACCATACAACACCTAAGACCCCTTCTTGACACCCATGACTTTAGATCAGTTGTTAACACACTCATCACCCCACACTTCGACTATTGTAATAGTCTCTTAATTGGCCTACCACAAAAAAGTACATACCTACTTCAAAGAGCCCAGAACATCTGTGCCAAAGTAGTCACAAAAGCCCGCCTAGTAGACCATGTAACCCCAATAATGCTGGAACTGCATTGGCTCCCTATAAACAGCAGAATCAGATATAAAATCCTCCTAATCACATTCAAGCTCCTGAACAACATCGCCCCATCATATCTATCCATGCTATTACATGCCCCATCAGAATCAAGAACTCGCAGACTAAACGCAACACACTCACTTGAAATACCAAATTCATTCAAAAAAACTAAAAAATCCACCAGCACCAGAGACTTCTCATTCACTGCCCCCATGCTCTGGAATAAGCTCCCAATAAACCTTCGGATCATAAAAGACCTCACCCAATTTAGAAAGGAACTCAAGACATACCTTTTCTCCGAACACTATGAAATCCCATACCCCCAAGTCCAACCACACACCATCCCCAAACACTCAAACACAAAGCCCTAAAACCACACTCAACTACCCACACACATACACCCACCACATACTTCCACCACATACACCCCAAAATACTCCCAAGAGATGAAAAAAGGAAATAAATTCCTCCACACACAAACATATGAAA
The DNA here is from genome assembly GCA_033557465.1 of Ichthyophis bannanicus. Lineage (NCBI taxonomy): Eukaryota > Metazoa > Chordata > Amphibia > Gymnophiona > Ichthyophiidae > Ichthyophis > Ichthyophis bannanicus. Next base: position 261,416,710 of record CM066044.1, read on the forward strand.
GGTAGAAAACTCTGACTACCTATAAAAAGGTAGAAAAACTCTGATCAACACTACGATACAGAAACTTATTAATGTATATAAAATGTAAATAGTTTTGACAATTAATGCACAGTTATTTGTATAAAGTTACAATGTTATAAATCTCTGTTAATAACTATTATCTGTATAAAGTTAAAAGAATCTCTGTTCCATGTAATGTATACATTAGTATACAAATTTGTTTACTTGTTCCATGTAAACCGCCCCTGATCTCTGGAAGGGGCGGTATAGAAGAAATAGATAAATAAATAAATAAATAAAATAAAAAATATAACTGCTGTCCTAACCCTTCCCTCATGGGCACTTGGGCCTGGAGAAACCTCCTCGGTGCGAGAGGGGTTTACATCACCTGGAGGACAGGTCCTAGTTACAGGATCACTTCCTGCCACACCAGGGTGATGCTCTCCTGTCACGTGACCTCTCTCCTCCATGGCAACAGGGATGCTGCCAGACTGGAGGTGAGACTTCAGGACTATATCCCTGTAGGTCTCGTCTATGTACCTCTCTGTCTGTCTTATGCTTTCCAAGTCTGCTACTTTAGCCTCTAGAGAACGGACTCGTTCCCTGAGAGCAAAGAGCTCCTTGCACCTAGTGCACACGTAAGACCTCTCACCAACTGGGAGAAAATCATACATGTGACACTCAATGCAAAAGACTGGAAAGCCCCCATCCCGCTGCTGGACTGCTGTCTGCATCTTAGTTTTAAGTTTGTGTTTAGATCTTTAAGTTCTTTATGTACTAAAGGGTGCTATGGATATTTATACCACTGAAACTGTACCTAATAAGTTTAATATACCTTGTTCACCTAAAGCTTAATTAATCTCAGGTCCTTAGTGTATGACTGATTTGGGTAATGAGCTTCACCTGAGATCACCTCCTGTCTTTTAAGTTGTGCAAGTACCTATAAAGCTGTGATTATCCCAGGGGAGGGTGGGTGTGGGGAGGGAGGGAGGGATATAACACTTATTAAAAGAGGGCTGCTACACAGTACCCTGTCCTGTGCTGCTGAGGTAAGCTATATTCTGATTTGATTTAAATTATAGCTCTTTGCTGCTGCTAGGCTCTAACCTATTATGAAATTTAAACTACAAGCTCTCTGCTGGATTCTAAATTTAACCAGAAAGCTCTCTTCTGTGTTTTAATTTGAAACTAAAAGTACTTAGCTGATGCTAGGCCCTGAGTGACTATGAAATTTAAACTACAAGCTCTCTGCTGGATTCTAAAGTTAACCAGAAAGCTCTCTTCTGTGTTTTAATTAACCCACCCGTACCCATGATGATTAACCCACCCGTACCCATGATGCACTGCACATGCAGATCAACAGTCTACAGATGATCACAAGATGGGGTATGCACCCCCACAGCACCTCGGCCTGGTAGGGGGAACTGACCGTGTATGTTACTGGCACAGAGTAGCTACAGACAGTCACATTGTGCGGGTACTGTGCTCACCCTGAGGGTGAGGTGGGGCGCCCAGCACCATGTCCACAGCACCTGGCATAGCTGAGACAGGCTATGCTGCAGGTCCCTATCAGTGCCAGTGTGTGATAGCTAGTCCTTGCAGATACACCTGTGTCCATCTGTATTTACCAGTCAGGTTTAGCCCTTATGGATCCATAGGCGGATTATGTACCACCACCCAACCCACCCTCTGGGGCTCAGGGTGGGAAACAGGATTGCCCACCAATAGATTCACATTCTACCTCCCTGCAATGGTAACAATAGAGGGGACCATCAACCCCAGTCCTGCTGGGGAACAGACACCCTACAGGGCAGGCAATGCAGAGCTGTACACATCCATAAAACAATAGCAGACAGACAGTAGGCCTGGAAATGCTCAGCTGCCCCCCACCACTATCTGACATTCTCCAGCAGCAAGCCTCCAGCCAATGCACCCTGCAAGGTGTTCCAGCAAGACACATACTAGCTGCAGACAGTCTGCTAGCTAGTCCATAGTGCATGGTCCTGGAGGAGATGCGTGTACCCAGAACTGGGATGTCAGCATACACACCAAGCAGATAAGTCAGTGATTGGGCCCCAAAAGGGACCCATAAACATCACATGAGAGAAGTACTATATAGCACTATGGGGGAACCTAGCCATGCCGTGGTCACTGCTCAGTCAGGGTGAGAGTGACCTCCCAGCAGGACATGCTGTGGCCATGCTGTCCGTGCAGGTGGTGGCTGGGCACTACAATGTCCGAGCTATTGCCCTATGCCCTGTGCAGATGCAGCCAGGCCAGGCCACCCTATCCAGGCTATTCCCACAGTACCTTGCTTCTCATTATGCACATTAACAGGCCAATACTGGCAACAGTGCTAGCAGTGTGGGCTGCGGAGGGTGTTGGCAGCCACCTCACACTGGATAGACAGACACACACTCCACACACCTATGCCAGCATTGTGCAACTATAGAGGTGTTTGGCAGCCCTGGCCACCACACCAGTCCTGGGCACAGTGCAGGCATGGCTATGGTACGCAATACTGTTGGAGTCACTCTGTCAGACACCAGACCTGAGGCACACTCCACAGACATCAGAAAGGTTGCTGTGATGCAGCTCAATCAGCCAATTGTGCTTAACGTAGGAATTGCTATCTGCCAGTTATCATAGCAACCTTTTGATAACTGTGTACAGTTTTCCCATGTTTAGGGTGGCATTGCTAAGGTATGCAAGTGCTAGTATGGGGAGATGCATGCAGGGCCCAACATCCTGCCTCTCCAGGAGGCTTGGGATAATGGAGCCTGTGGGTGCGGGTGTGTCTGCCCCTGTTGGCCGCTGCTCTAGGGCAGAGGTTCCCAACTCCAGTCCTGGAGGGCCAAACACTGTTCGGGTTTTCATGCTGTCCCTAATGAATATGCATGAGATACATCTGCATACCATGGGGACGGTGCATAGCAATGCAGTACAGCCACATTTATTAGAGGCAGCATGGAACCTGAATGGTGTTTGGCCCTCCAGTACTGCATTTGGGAGACTCTGCTTTAGGTAATGTGCATGTTTATGGTGTCTGTGCTCTGTAGGGTAAAATGTAGGTGTTTTGGGCATGTCTACGTCATCTGCACTAAAGGTTCTGTCTGTATTAGCACGTTTAGTAGTGGGTAAAATATGGGGGCTGGGTTGGCAGGAACCACAGCTGGGACTTGAACCTGTGAACTTCCACTCCTGAACACACTGGCTGTGTGCACTGCACCACCGTGTTGCCACAGAGACCATGGCTATTCATCAGACAGGGCCTGTCTGTTGCAGTGCATGGCACCCACCTACACAGGGCTAGACCACGGTCTGCTCTGGGCAGCTGCCACTGCCCCCTCCACCACCAGTACCCCTCTGCCACCCTGCTGACATGCCCTTCTGCTGGTGGTGCTGGTGGAGCGCAGTCTCAGGCCATCCAGTGTGCGGGTAGGTGGCTGCCTATGGTGCGGGTTCTAGGGTAGGGGTGCCTGCATAGATGTCCATGCTTCCCCCCAGCACCGCCTGCCAATGTTCTGTGCCCTTGGGGGTACCTGCTGGGTACTATCCCCTGTGACACTGTGGGAAACACACTCGTGCCCATGCTGGGCCCTCATCATTTGCTGTCTGGCTGATCTACTGTTTCAGCATTCCTATGGGCCACCTAGGCATCACCCTAATCCGCACTGTGGCCCAGCTGCAGTACAGCATGTGTCGTCTGCAGCCCTCTGTGTCCCCTTTCCCAGCATCTGTCCAGTTGCCCATTCCGACATGCCTGCCCTGCTGTTGTGGAACAGGTGCATGCCATAGGAAACCTGTCCAATGGAGAGGGAAACCCTGATCAGCGCAATTTCACTGTGGGATCATTCACCTTGTATGGGGACGGAGCGTAGACCCTTTCAAACTTCATATCTTTTTTTTGGAGCTTTCTTGGGAGTGTTGTTTGATGTTTGCCATTAATATCACTATTGCCCAGCTTGGTTATGTTTTTTTATATTTTGTTGGGGTCATTTTCAATGTTTATTTGCACTTTTGTTCCGTGCACATGTATCACACTTATCACTTTTTTGTAGGTTTCCCTAGTTTTGCTGTACATTGCTGACAGAAATAGTTTCTCTTCTCTTTAAATCAGCTCTAACGCCAGGGTTTCACTGGCATTAGTTTTCAGCCTCGGATTTCACAGCGTTAGTGTGCGGGGAGCCTCTCCCCTTCCACTCTCCACCCATTGACCCCTTCTCTTCGCCCCTGGGGAACCTTCCTCCGCCCTCCGGGAGCCTTTCCCCACCTTCAGCGCCGCTGCGCGTGTTATCGCGCGATAAGGTACCTGCGCGCCTGATAAAGCGCCATTATCGCGCGATAACATCACAGAGCGCACATTAAGACGGTTTAGTAAACATACCCCACAGTGTCCATACTTCTTAATATTTGCCGTCTTCATAAACTGTTGTTTACTTAAATATTTTAAAAGCATTATTAGACTATATTCTAATACTATCTACCATTCATATCCATAAGCTACTGTTTTTTGCCAAGGGACAGGTTCAGAAAGCAGGATTTTATTTATACCAAGAAATAGTTTTTATCTTTCAAATCCAATGGGAGTTGGAAAGAATTATACAAAAGGGATCTTAAATATCTGTCCACAAGCAAAATAACTCTGAACATTTAATAGACTGGGATGAAACCTGGCATGTAAGATAAACCAGTAAAAAGGGTAGGACTCACACCTCCCTTGCTTTTTTCAGAATGCTACTGATTTTCATTTTAATGTATGGAAACTAGAGGCAGGACTGGTGCCAAGGGTATTGAGTGGCCTAAGTGAACCTTAAGCCCCTGAAGACTGTGATAATTAACCTCAAAAATCATGATCATCCTAATATCACCCCTCCAACAACTATTCTGTAAAAATGCACAATTGAAAATCATTGTTTTAAACTTTGCTTTATATGCATGCATCTGCAGAATGCAGGAGTAATCTAGTGGTTAGAGCACTGGCTTGGGAACCAAAAGACCAGTGTTTGATTCCCACTAGCATTCCTTGTGGCCTTGGGCAAGTCACTTAACCCTCCATTGCCTCAGAAAAGATCCAAGTTATCAGTGTCCCTGTTCAATGTACATTACCAAGTTTAAGTTACAATGTAAACCGCTTTGACTGAAATGATAAAGTGGTATAAAAAACTTGTTAAATAAATAAATGAATGTTCCTGAAGGTAAATGAACGTGTTGATGCCACATCTCATTTGTCAGCTCCCAGTTTCTGCTCTGGATCTTGATCAATGAGATACAGCTAAGGGCTGCAACCAGTTTCTGAAGCTGGAGTTAGTTTTTTATTCTTTCACTTTATTTTCCATGGTTTTCTCACAAAACGTTACAGGGCAAATCACCCAAAAACCTGTAATCCATGACCTGCAAATATTTTCTGTGTGCCACGTAAAAAAGTCACCCAATTGGACAGGAAAACCACAGAAATAGTAACACTGTCCTTCAGAAGCTGCTGTCCTAGCAGTGTCCTAGACATGCCTAATGCTGGGATCAGCCCAATGTTAAGGGGGCCGCTATCAGATGTGATCAGGCCTCGGGAGGTTGAGATTGGCAACTGTTTGACTTTTTTCAGGATAGTCCGGCTTTTCCAGGATTAATGCAGAGATGTCAAGTCTCACTCATTAGGAGTATGACATGCTCATTTGAAGGCTTCTCACTCTCATACTCATTGAGCTCCTTATGTCAAGCATTGGAGCCTCAGTGCCAGAGCCCTGATACTGATCACTGTTTCCATGAGAGACAAGACTAAGAGGATAAAAAGAGCCAGTAGATTCTACCCACAGTCTCTGCTACTTCCAATGTATCTAGAATCCAGCCAATGGGAAGGCTGTGGGGGCAGAGCACTGGAATGATGCTCTAGTCACAGACTGTGGATAGGATCCAGCCAATGGGAAGGCTGTGGGGCAGAGCACTGGAATCTGCTTGAGTCACTGACTATGGGTTGTTGTTGTTAAGTGCCGTCGAGTCGGAGTCGACTCATGGCGACCCTCTGGATAGCTATCCTAAATTGTGTTCGGTCTTCAGTCAGGCGGCTCATTGTTGACAGACTGGTACCCATAGCTGCTGTTATTGTATCGATCCATCTCATTGCTGGCCTTCCTCTTTTGCGTTGACCTTCTATCTTGCCAAGCATGATGTCTTTCTCTAATGATCTCTCTCTTCGCATGATGTGTCCAAAGTATTAAAGTCGAAGTCTTGTCATCTGAGCTTCTAAAGAAAGCTTAGGTTTGATCTCCTCTAGTACCAACTGGTTTGTTCTTCGGGCAGTCCATGGTATAAACAGTATTCGCCGCCAGCACCACAGGGTGATGGGGGGTTAGGACTGGAAGTGAGCTGATGGGGGCTTAGGACTGGTAATGGGCTGGGAGGGTTGCTAGGACTGGAAATGGGCTGAGTGGAAGGGGGGCTTGAACTGCAAATAGCTGATGAGGAGGGGGGCTTGGAATGGAATTGGGCTGTGATGGGAGGGAGCTAGGATTGGAAATGGGCTGAGTGGGGGGCTACAACAGGAAATGGGCTGATGGAGGGGCTAGGATAGGACTAGAAATGGGCTGTTAGGGGGTGCTAAGATTGGAAATGGGCTGTGGTGGGGGATTGGATTGAAATGGACTCATGGAGGGGCTAGAACTGGAAGTAGGCTCATGGGGGGGCTTGGATTGGAAATGGGTTGAGTGGAGGGGAGCTAGGATTTGACATGGGCTGATGGTGGGGCTAGGAAAGGACTAGAAATGGGATGATGGGGGGCTGGGATTGGAAATTAGCTGATGGAGGGACTTGGATAGGACTGGAAATGGATGGGGGAGCTAGGACTGGAAATGGGCTGATGGTGGGGCTAGGATAGGATTGTAAATGGGCTTATGGGGGGCTAGGACTGGAAATGGGCTGATGCGGGGATTAGGAGGGAGCGGATGCTGGGTGGGGCTGGAACTAGAAGGGAGCTGATGTTGGGGGAGGATTAGAATGGGATGGAGCTGGGAGAGTGAAATGGAGAGGGAAAAAATATTTTGTGTGGGAGGGAAGACAAATCTACAATTGGCCAGGTATTGGGAAAATAAGTGGGGATTGAGGATGGAGGGGTAAAATTTGAGTGGATGAAATAGGAATGAGGAAAGAGCAAAAGGAGAAAGATTAGTATGTTAAAGCAGATGTAGAGAGAGAATGGAAAAAAACTAGAAGAGAGAAGAAAGGATAAATGGACAGCAGACGATGGAGAGTTAGCAGAAGACACGAAGAAACCAGAAGAAAGTGGCTGGAGCAATTGCAACTGAAAAAAATGCACAAAAGGTATAAAAATATCTCTTTATTTTGAATTTATTAACTGGAATATACCAGCTCTGGGAAATGTGCATCATTAATGTCTGCGCTTTGTTTAGTACAAGAGGAAATTAATTTATAGTTTTATTTCTACAGTGTTGTTGTACATTCCAAGTTTGGCTTTTGGGGTTCCCAGTGTAATTATTGTCTTCCTGTTTCTAAATTGTGATTCCTTGTTTGGTGATGGTCTATGTTCTGTTGTGTAACTGAGCTGAGGTATTCTGTTTATGTAATTCCTATTTGACATTGTCACTTGTTCTCTTTCCCCAGTAGGTCATGTATTGTTATTCTCTGAAATGTATTGGTTTAATATTTGCAGTGTTGCCTTTTGACAGGTAGGGTATGGTGCTTTGTGAGTCCTGGTAGTGCTGTTAGGATACGGCGGGTTTGCTATGGGTTCTAAATGGGCAGTGTTTGTAGTAGTTCCTAATGTGCCTGGCGGTTGGCACTGGATTATAGTAATGTAGAAATCTTTTAGTCTTTCTTTATCCATACACTCATTAAGAGGCATGTTTACTAAAAGTTAGTGTATGGTAACATTATGCAAATATTTATGCAAACGAGACCCCTTATACAAATGAGACCCCGCACCGAGTCTCCGCACATGGCCCCGCACCCCTCTTGGGCCGCCCCTAGCCCTGATGGTCCTGCTTCCCTCTGACGGAAAGTATGCATCGAGAGCAGAGGGCCTGGAAGGGCCTTAGAAGCACGCTTTAGTCTGAAAAAAACCACGCTGAGGGTTTAGGTCTTTGCTGCTGCTGCTGACCATGGAAGAAGTGACAGCAATAAGCCACACAAGCACAGGCCCGCAATGCCCACTGTACCTTCCTCTCTCCAGCTACTGCCGCTTCCCCTGAGATAATCAGCAGCAAGGACCTAAACCCTAAGCACAGGGTCTTTCAGACTTTAGCACGCCTTCAAGGACCTGATGGTCCCACTTCCCTCTGATGCAACAAGTATGTGTCAGAGGTTGATGGTACCAGCATAGCCTTGGAAGCGCGTGAGTCTGAAAGACCTTTTGCTTAGAGTTTATCTTCTTGACAGTGTCACCACTGCCACAGAAAACAAATGAATATGGAGGATAAACTACAAACCAGGCAGAGGTGAGGGGGCCACAGCGGGAGGTTTTTGGAGCACTTTTTTCTGCCCCTAAAATTTTGCGGCTGAGTAAGAAGCAGGAAATGCTTATTACTGCCTTTAGAAATGCTGCGGTCCAGCAGTTTATGAAATAGCAGAGCTGCGACAGCACAGAAGTGTTCCCATGGCTCTCTCAAGTGGCAAGTCAGTGAGGGGGGATGCCAATAGTAGCAGATACAAGAAAAAAGGAAAGGGCTGGAAGGGAGTTGACATGGGGGAGGGGCTGGAAGTGAGCTGAAAAAAGGGGAAGGAGGAGGCTGCTGGAAGTGAACTGAGGGGGGAAGGAGGAGGAGGAGGCTGGAAAGGAGTTGACACCTGGAGATGGGACTGGAAGGTGACTGGGTAATGGTTGGTGGGGGGGCTGGAAGAGAGATGACACCTGGGGATGGCACTGGCAGGGGTATGGACAGAGGGGAGAGTGACTGGAAGGGAGCTTATGGGGGAGGGGGGCACTGGGACTGGAAATGAGCTGATACCTGGGATGGTATTTGGACTAGAAGGGGCTGGACAGTGGGGAAGGAGGGGGACTGGAAGGAAATGGCCACCAGTGGCACTGCTGAGAATGCAAGGGGGTTGACATTGGAAGGTACTGGGAGGGGAAGACTGGAAAGGAGGCTAACACTGTGGAGGGTACTGGGACTGGAAACAGGCTGATACTGAGGGAGGTACTGGGAATGGAAGGGGGCTTATGCTGAGGCTGGACCAATGTTCCCTCTAATTTTCTGTAGGCTGTGTGCGCATAAAATATCAGCTGTGCAGCTTTTGAAGGAAGGTTAAATTTTTGTGCGCCACATAACGACACTCGGAGTTATATACTTTAAAATCTGACTACACATCAGAATACAGTGTGTACACCACATTGATTGCACTAGAAAATATTATAGAACTTGTGAAAACCATAAATGCACAACAACATTTAAATTTTAAGACGTCTGTGTTGTTTTCTATCATAATCAGAACCGTAATTTTTGTGCGCTCTATTGTAAAGTATGTGCGCTCACTCGGCGAGGTGTGTGCGCGCGCACACGCGCACAGCTTAGAGGGAACAGTGGGCTGGACAGGAAATGGGTTTATGCTGGGGAAATGGAAAGGAGCTGGAACTGGAAGGGAACTGATGTTGGTATATGCTGGGTCAGGTGGGGAAGAGGCAAAAACTGGAGGAGTGAACAGGGAGAGGGGGCAGATATTGGGTGTGGTGGGGGGGGAACACGCTGCTGAGTGTCGACTGACTCAACAGAGCAGAGGCAGGGAGACTGCACTGCCATAGGCCTGGGACTGTAAACCAGTCAGGCCTGGACAGTTTGCCTGTGTCTCAGCCTACGGGATGGATGGAGGGAAAGAGAGAGACGCTAGATGGGGGGTGAGAGATAATAGACACGAACGGGGAGAGAGAGTGAGCAAAAGACCTGGGAATAATGGAACAGGGAAGAAGATCTAGGGAATGAGAGGACTGGTGTGAAGGTTGAAGAGCGGTAAGTAGATGGCTAAAAAAGAAGTGGCTAGTAAGGAGTAGTGAAACCTGGGTGGACAGAGAGAGAGAGAAATAAATGGAAGAAAGCTGAAAGGAAACAAATCAATATTCAAGATGGAAGGAAGTAAAGAAAACAAAAAGAGAGACAAGAAATGGCAGATGGACCATAGACCACAGAAAGAGAGCTAAGAGAAGACAGGAAAGCAGAAGCATCACATCGGCCCAGCATGATCAGAGAATAAAATTGTCAGACAGCAAAGATAGAAAAAATAATTTTATTTTCAATTTATTGATTGGACTTTGCATTATCTTTATATTTTACAGAGTATGGGGAACTGCATCTCTTAATTATCTGGTATTACACCGCATGCGGAGTCTGGCTTCTTGGGTTTTCAGTTTAATTTTTGTCTCGAAACATAGAAACATGACGGCAGTAAAAGACCACATGGCCTATCTAATCTGCCCTTTCATATCAACCACTACAACAGTCTACTGTGGGGAACCCTAGCCCAGGCCACAGCCTATAGGCATAGGGGTGCCACTGTTTAATCTTTGAATAAAGAATTATTTGTCCTCGTCCAGAGCTTGGGCTGCTGGGACTTGTAGTTGTGCTACCATTTTAAAAAAAAACAGTAGTATTGAGAACCGAGGGGTTTTTTTTTCAAAAGACACACAGGAATTTATTTCCTTCTTCTCACAAAGCATATAGCTCAAACAAAACAACAGGATTCTTCTCCAAAACAAATGATCCTCAGGAAAATCACAAAAAAACACAACAGTGAAATTGCTTTAGCTGGCTTTCACAACATACGTAGCTGTTTCCCAAACATACAGTGTTAGCCATTTTAATACCAAGCTCTTAATCCTTTGGCAAAGAGCTCTTGGCATCTCATCAGGCTTCAATTTAGTATCTCTTAGCAAACGGTGATATACCCTGGGCTTTAAACCTAGGCGTTCTCCAGGACCAAGCAGGAAGTCAGTCCTCACATATGGGTGACGTCGGCGCCGACGGAGCCCTCATGCGGAGCATTTCCCCAGCTTTCAAAGAAAGCCTTTGGGAATTGCAGCGCGCATGCGCGGTCCCCTTCCCGCCCAAGGGTGCCGTCTTGCTCAGTCTTCTTTTATCCGCGGAGCCCGACGGACGTAGTTCGTTTTTCCCCGAGGAAAAAGTTGATTTCCCTATTTTTTCTTCGGTTCGACGCCGGCTCCTTTTCCCGCCTTGGCCCGATATGCCGGTATCGAGTCCACTCTCTCTTTTTTCGTTTTTGTCCTTTGCGAGGGCGTCGTCGGTGGATGCTCCTGGTTCCTCGAGGGCCAGGTTGCATAGCCCCGATAGCCATCCCGGGTCTTCGGAGTCGGAGAGGCCTGCCAAACATCCTCGTATTGAGATGGAGTCTCCTGGACACGTGAGTGCTGTAGTCCTCGTGGACTCCTCCAGGGGAGCCGACGTCGGGCCCGATGCCGTCGGGGCCCGAGTCGGGGGCTTCTGAGTCTCCTGAGCTCAGACTCAGGTTGACGGCCTTGGAGAGCAGCCTCGCTGCCTTCATGGAACAGCAGCGGGCATTGATCGCCGGTCTCACTGGTGCATCTGCCCCGACCACCGGGACCTCGACATCCAAGTCGACCCCGGAGGCCGAGCCGATCCTCGAGTCCATGCGGGCTCAAGTCGATCCTCAGCCACGGTCTCCCTCGGCCTCCCGTTTGGGACCGAGGTCGTCGACGCCGGTACCCTCTGCGTCGGGGCGGATGGCATCGGTGCCCGCCCGACCGGAGCCGCTCGATTCCTCCTCCGAGGAGTCGGGCTGGGAGACGGAGGACAAAGAGTCACCCGACACTTATCGGACTCGGTGTGTCCCATCGGACTCGCCGGAGTCCGAACCTCGGAGACGATCCCCACCGGAGGATACCCGGTTCTCAGACTTCGTGTGGGATATGGCCAAGGCCTTGGCCTTCCCCGCGGATCCCGAGGAGGAGCCTCGAGCCGAGGAGCTTGAGGCCCTCCAGTATGACTCTCCCCCGAAGGAGGCCTTTACTGTACCGGTTCCTCCGATGCTGGAGCGGCTGCTCTTCCGCATGTGGGAGACCCCGGCCTCGACGCCGGTGTTAAGCAAGCGGGTCGATTCCATCTATCGAGTCCGCAAGAGCCCCGGGTTCCAAAAGGCACAATTACCGCACCACTCCATGGTTGTGGAATCGGCCATGCATCGACTGAAAAGTCAGAAGATGCACTCCTTGGTGCCTCCCAGCAGGGAGGCCCAGAACCTGGATGCCCTTGGTAAGAAGTGCTTCCAGGGCTCTATGCTTGCTTGCCATGTCCAGACATACCAGCTCTACATGGGCATGTATCTCCGAGACCAGGCCAAGGAGATTGCCGGGTTCTCAGCTGGTCTCTCCGAGGAACCTTTGCAGAGGTTCCAGGCCTTGTCCACTGGTATTCGAGAGTGCTCGAAGTGTATCTCTTGAGCAGCCTACGATGGCTTCGAGGCTTCGGCCCGAGTAACTGGGGCCGGCATCGGTGCCCACCGACAGGCTTGGCTACAGTCATCTGACCTCGAGCCATGGGTGCAGGACAAGTTGGTCGATGTCTCCTGCCGAGGTGAAAACCTCTTTGGCAAGCCCATGGCTGAAAAGGCTGCAGAACTCGAGACTGAGACTCTGACCAGGACTAGGCTGTCCAGAAAAACCTCTGCCCCTTCTCAGAAGAAGAAGGGCTCGAGAAAAAAGACCTTTTACCCGAGGAAGTCCTCTGCCTATAAACAATACCCTCATTATCAGGCCTCTGCAGCTCCCCAACAGGGTCAGCAGGCCAAGGGGCAGGGTCATGGGCCCCGTAGGCAGAAGACCCCCAAGCCACCAACACCGGTCCCTGCTCAGCAGGGTGGGGGGGGTTTTGACTCAGCAAGCATAGCCTCTTCTCCTCAGCTGGCTCACATCAGCACAGGAGGCTGGCTGGCCCACTTTGCCCACAGGTGGTCAGCCGTCACATCAGATACCTGGGTGCTCCATATAGTCCAAAAGGGCTATCTTCTCCATTTTCACCAGGTACCTCCCTCCTATTTTCCAGGGGAGCCTCCAAGACTCCCTCTGCACAGGGACCTACTCCTTCAGGATTTGGCAAGTCTGCTAAAGGAACAGGCTGTGGAACCGGTGCCCCACCACCTGAGAGGTCACGGCTTTTATTCCAGGTACTTTCTGGTACCAAAGAGAACAGGAGGCCTCAGACCCATCCTAGACTTGCGCAACCTCAACAGGTTCCTGGAGAGGGAAAAGTTCAAGATGCTTACCCTTGGAATCCTGTTGCCCTACCTCCAGCAGGGAGATTGGCTATGCTCCTTAGATCTAAAGGATGCTTATACTCACATCCTTATTCATCCAGACCACAGACAATATCTCAGATTTGTTGTGGGGGGAAACCACTACCAGTACAGAGTACTTCCCTTTGGCCTAACCTCCGCTCCCAGGGTGTTCACCAAGTGCCTGGCGGTGGTGGTGGCGGCCTACCTGAGGCTTCAAGGTCTTTTTGTGTTTCCATACCTGGACGACTGGCTCATAAGGGGCCAGTCTTCCCAGGAGGCCAGTCAAGTCACCCTTCACACTGTGGCTCTGCTTCAGCACTTGGGGTTTATCATAAACTTCGCAAAGTCCACTTTGCTCCCATCCCAGAACTTGGAATTCATAGGAGCAAGGCTAGACACTCTTCAGGCGAGGGCTTTTCTGCCAGTGGACAGGGCCCTCCGGTTGATGGACGTAGCCAGGCAGTTTCACAGCAATTCCCTGGTCTCCGCCAGGCAATTCCTGAGACTTCTCGGCCATATGACTTCCACGGTTCATGTAACCCCCAATGCCCGCCTGCACATGCGGCCTGCTCAGTGGAGCCTTCGAACTCAGTGGCATCAGGCCACAGGGAGCCTTGCAGACTCGGTAAGAGTATCCACCCTGCTCGTCTCCTCTCTACAATGGTGGCTTCATCTTCCAAATCTGGTACTCGGAGTGGATTTTCAATCCCCTCCGCATTCTCGAGTGCTGATGACAGATGCTTCTCTTCTAGGTTGGGGAGCACATTGCCAAGGGACATGTACTCAGGGTCTCTGGACTCCTTGGGAGGCTGCTCAGCAGATAAACTTCCTGGAGCTACGGGCAATACGCCTAGCTCTGAGAGCCTTCTCCCACCTCACGTCTCACCAGTCTGTACTGGTCCAGACGGACAATCAAGTTGCCATGTTCTACGTGAACAAACAAGGGGGCACAGGCTCCTTCCTGCTCTGTCAGGAGGCACAACGGCTGTGCTCTTAGGCCGTCAATCACGGAATCCTCCTCAAGGCTGTCTACCTCCCCGGTCAAGCAAATTACCTGGCGGACAGACTGAGCAGGATCCTGCAACCATACGAATGGAGATTGAATCCATTGGTGGTTCAGCAGATCTTTCTCAGGTGGGGACTCCCCACCATGGATCTCTTCGCCAGCCCTCTGAACTGGCAACTCCCGAGATTCTGTTCCAGACAACCGCATCCTCGCAGGGTAGCAGCGGATGCCTTTCTGATTCCGTGGTCCCAAGGCCTACTATATGCGTTTCCTCCCATGCCACTAGTGTCTCGAACAAGGTCCTCAAGGACAGGGCCTCAATGATTCTGATAGCCCCCAGGTGGCCGAGGCAGCCGTGGTTCCCACTCCTGTTGCAACTGGCGGTGGACACTCCCCTGCCTCTGGGGATTCAACACGATCTCCTGTCTCAGGACCAGGGGTCTCTCTTGCACCCCAACCTCCAGTCCCTTCATCTGATGGCCTGGCTGCTGAAAGGGTAGTCCTGGCTCCCCTACTCCTGCCTCGAGAGGTGGAAGACGTAGTCTTAGCCTCTAGGTGGCAATCCACCAGGAAATCCTATGCTCTTAAGTGGCGTAGATTCTCCACATGGTGTACTCGGCACAGCGAAAATCCCTTCTCGTGCTTGGTAGCGGTAGTATTGCAATATTTGCTTTACCTCTCCAATCTAGGCCTTAAGTCCAACTCTGTCAGGGTTCACCTCAGTGCTCTCTCAGCGCACCACTCGCCGGTGGACGGAAGGCCTCTTTCCAACCACCCTTTGGTGGCTCGTTTTCTCAGAGGCCTCCACCAGCTTAAGCCTTCCTTGCGTCCACCAGCCCCTGAGTGGGATCTGAATGTGGTCTTACAATGGCTTACTTGTCCACCATTTAAACCTATGGCTACCTGCCCTCTCCGTTTTCTCTCCTGGAAAACCTTGTTTCTGGTAGCTCTTACCTCTGCTAGGCGAGTGAGTGAACTTCAGGCACTAGTGTCTGATCACCCTTACACTAGGTTCTACAGGAATAGGGTAGTCTTACGGACTCACCCGAAGTTTCTTCCTAAGGTTGTCTCCCCTTTTCACCTCAATCAGGAGGTGGTTCTTCCGACCTTCTTTCCCAGGCCGCATGCCAACCGGGCTGAGATGGTCCTGCATACCATGGACTGTAGGAGGGCGTTATCCTTCTACCTCGACCGTACGCGGGAGCACCGGAGGGCTGTTCAGCTCTTCATTTCTTTTGACCCCAATAAGTTGGGGCTTCCTGTCTCCAAGCGTACTTTGTCCATGTGGGTCGCTGACTGTATCGCCTGGGCTTATGGGGCAGCCGGCCTCTCGTTGGAGGGTCGAGTCACTGCTCATCGTGTCAGGGCAAAGGCTGTGTCAGTGGCTCATCTCCGCTCTGTTCTGTTGGCAGACATCTGCCAGGCCGCTACTTGGTCTTCAAGCCAGACTTTTGAGGCCCATTACTGCCTTGAGAGGGAGTCCCGCAGGGACAGTGCTTTCGGACAGGCAGTACTTCATAATCTCTTTGGGGTTTAGGCAACTCCTACCCTCCGGCCCTGGTGTTGGGCTACCGGTCGGGGGCGTTCTCAGAGAAGATTCCTTCCTTACGTACTGACGAGCTAGAGGGAGCTCTTTTTTCTGCTTGAGGTCTCTGGTAGCCTTAAGCTGGGGAGTCCCATATGTGACGACTGACTTCCTGCTTGGTCCTGGAGAAAGAGTAATTACTCACCTGTAACAGGTGTTCTCCAGGAGCAGCAGGAATCAGTCCTCACAACCCTCCCTCCTCCCCTTGGAGTTGCAGTCATATGATTTATTTTGCTAATTTTTTGCTGTCTTTTAGCTATGTCATCAGACTGAGCAAGATGGCACCCTTGGGCGGGAAGGGGACCGTGCATGCGTGCTGCAATTCCCAAAGGCTTTCTTTGAAAGCTGGGGAAATGCTCTGCACGAGGGCTCCGTCGGCGCCGACGTCATCCATATGTGAGGACTGATTCCTGCTGCTCCTGGAGAACACCTGTTAAAGGTAACTACTCTGTCTCTTATGGCACGCTTCAGCTCATCATAATCGTTGGCAAGGTCTAGAGGTATGGCCCTGTACGCCGCCAATGCTTCCCCAGTAAGCGATGAGGCCAGGCATACAGCCCATTGCTCCTTTGGCAATCCGATTATGTGTGCCACCCTATCAAATGCTTCAATAAAGTCGTCAATATCATTATTTTCTGTTAATTGTCCAAACGAAAATGTCCCGCTAGAGTGTGGCCCTAGCTCACACGTATTTAATGCTCCTCTGGAACCTGTGATTGTCCATGCTGCTTCTGACGCTTTCTCCTGCGCTCCCAGCCACGCTCCCATCATCTCCAGTAAAGGCTTCTGCTGTGCCTGCATTACTGCTGCGGTCTGCTCCTGGGACTGTATGGACATCTCTCGCTGTTTTTCAAATTGTCCAGCCGTCCATTGCAACAGCTCCTTACATTCCATGGCTGCGGCCGTTCTGTAACAAGAAAAGACAGAAAAAAACCACACCAAGTGTGGCACAAAAACACCTTCTCTGGTTTATACCAAATAACTGCTACACCCTTGTACCGGTCCTTTTAAAACCCCCTTATTTACGGGTTACCTGGTACAGGTGTAGATTCCAGCTTCTCAGCAATGAGGGTCACCGCTTGTCCTCCGTGACTCCGGCTTTTGACCTCGGCTGTGATTCAGCTTTGCACTCTTCAGCAGGGCTTCGGCCTTTAGCACTGGGTGAAAATCCTGGACATTTGTAAATCCTGGCGCATGCGTAAAAGGAAAGGATCCTAAAAACTATGCCACCTGTGGGGGACCCTAGCCCAGACCACGACCTATAGGCATAGGGGTGCCACTGTTTAATCTTTGAATAAAGAATTATTTGTCCTCGTCCAGAGCTTGGGCTGCTGGGACTTGTAGTTGTGCTACCCCTTAAAAAACAGTAGTATTGAGAACCGAGGGGTTTTTTTTCAAAAGACACACAGGAATTTATTTCCTTCTTCTCACAAAGCATATAGCTCAAACAAAACGACAGGATTCTTCTCCAAAACAAATGATCCTCAGGAAAATCACACAGAAACACAACAGTGAAATTGCTTTAGCTGGCTTTCACAACATACGTAGCTGTTTCCCAAACATACAGCAATAAACACAGTTTCTTTTCTTCAAATCAAAGTAATTGTCTTTTCTTCCTTCAACAGGGTACTTAGCAATTCAGGCTAGAATCATTCTCCCTGTCTTACTCACTGCTTTTGGTGGTTTTCAAGTTACAGACTTTTTCTTTTATCCAGCAGCTTCTATTCTGCCTTTTTGCACCATGAACAGTCCATTAATAAATCCTCTGAGTCAGAATCAGGTTCAACAGATTCTACCTGCATTTCCTCCGGGTTTTCAACCGGTATGTCTGGCTCTAAGCCTTCATGCAATGCTTCTTGCTTGAAACTCTCTAAGAGCTCCTGAATTCTCCTCCACTGGGGCTTCTTACTAGGAAAAGGGTTTCCACCTGGAGTGAGAAGTTTCTTTTCCTGACTCAAACGCCAGAGTGCCTCTTACTGGCTTAGGTCACTCTTAGGTATATTTTTATCCACCCACCTTCTGGGAACTGGAATCTTTTTAGCTGGTCCACGTACTGGAGGAACTGCACCTTGCCCCTTTTCTTCAATTCTTCCAGCTACAGCTCTACTGGCTTCAGAAGCAATTGCAGTTTCCCTGAAAGCCTGGCTCTCTTTCTGGGTGCTGCTTTCACTTCTGAAATCCCCTTGGAAATCTCCACCG
The DNA here is from genome assembly GCA_033557465.1 of Ichthyophis bannanicus. Taxonomy (NCBI): domain Eukaryota; kingdom Metazoa; phylum Chordata; class Amphibia; order Gymnophiona; family Ichthyophiidae; genus Ichthyophis; species Ichthyophis bannanicus. The sequence goes on from CM066044.1 coordinate 261,434,748, forward strand.
TTCTCTTCTTCGGTGAGTTCTCTTGGTCTTTCCCTGGTGCTTCTCCCTCCACGGAAGTCTGCAGTGTTCTCTCTAGTCAGCTCTCTCGTGTGCTGCTCTCTCCCTGAGTACTGCTCTCTCGTGGAATCCTCTCTCCAGCCGGTGCTGCTCTCACGTGTTTCTCTGGGTTTATAAGGCTGCCTTTTTCCTAACTTGCACTGTCCCTTACCCAGGTGTCTCTCATTATCCTCCAAGCCTGCCCTTAGATCAGCAGAGCTTGGGTGTGGCTTAGCTTCAGCAAGTGCATGTTTTTTTTCCTTTGCCTGCACCCTGAAAGCTACAGATATCTTGCCTGTCTCCTTCCTTAAAGGTAGATCTATAATTTTCCTCTGTTTGCATGGGCTCAGCCAGGCTCTCCTCATCACACTACATATTTTTATTTTTACTTTAAGTAGTAGTCACTTATTCTATATTTGATGAGGATCTGTGTTCTGAGTGTGTGACTGAGGCCAGGTGTTCTGTTAACATGGAGTTTGTATGTAGGGATCTAATAATTTGACTTGTTCAGCTTTTCAAATAGATGTATGGATGTTCTAGGGCCTGTTGCAGTATTTATAGTGTTGCTTTTTTCTGGGTAAGCCCCTTGTATGAGTTTTGGAAGTTTATGCTGGTATGGTATGGTAGATTTGGCCTTGTAGATTTTTGGAGACTTTTGTAGTATTTTGTATCAGTTTACAATATGCCTGGTACTGGAGAATGTTTATGATGTTGTTAGTGAGTGACCATAATCAGATTTTTTTTGGACTATCACAGCCTGTTTGTATGATGCTAAGTATTGACTGCTAAGTAGTTATTTTTATTCCAGCTATACATTTGTCCTTTCACTGCAATTTTCTTACAACATTGGATTTGGAGGGAAAATACTAGGATCATGTGTAAAGAGTTCACAAAGGAAATGGGCTGATGGGGGGATAGGATAGGACTGGAAAGAGCTGGTGTGGGCTTGAAATGGGCTGATGGGAGCTGGGATAGGACTGGAAAGGGCTGATGGAGGAGCTAGAACTGGCAACGGGCTGATGGGGGTGGGCTTGGACTGGAAATGGGCTGATGGGGGCTAGGATAGGATAGGAAAGGGCTGATGGGGGCTAGGACTGGAAATGGCTGAGGGGGGAGCTAGGATAGGACTGGAAAGGGCTGATTGGTGGGCTAGGACTGGAAATGGGCTGATGGGGGGGCTTGGACTGAAAAGGGCTGATGGGGGACTAGGACTTGGGCTGACGGGGAGGCTAGGATATAGCTGGAAAGGGCTGATGAATGTGCTAGGTCTGATGGGGGGGGCTTGGACTGGAAATGGGCTGATGGGGGCTGGGATAGGACTGGAAAGGGCTGAAGGGGGTGAGGACTGGAAATGGCTGATGGGGGGCTAGGACTTGAAATGGGCTGATGGGGAAGCTAGGATATACTGTAGCTGGAAAGGGCTGATGGGGGGCTTGGAGTGGAAATGGGCTGATGGGTGACTGGGATAGGACTGGAAAGGGCTGATGGGGGGCTTGGACTGGAAATGAGCTGATGGGGAGGCTAGGATAGAACTGGAAATGGCTGATGAGGGGCTATCATTGGAAATGGGTTCATGGGGGGTTTGGACTGAAATGAACTGATAGGGGACTAAGATAGGACTGGAAATGGGCTGATGTGGAGGGATGGGAGAATGGGACTAGAGGGGACCAGATGCTGGGTGGGGCTGGAACTAGAAGGGAGCTGATATTGGGGAAGGTCTAGAAGGGAATGGTTCAGGGGGAGTGAGGTTGGAGAGGGGAAAAGATATTTTGTGTGAGAAGGAAGTAAAATCTACGATTGGCCAGGTATTGGGAGAGTAAGTGGGGATTGGGGATGGAGGAGTGAAATTTGAGTGGATGAAAAAGAAATAAAGAAATGGAGGAAAGAGCAAAATGGGAAAGATCAGTATGTTTAAAGCAGATGTAGAGAGAGAATGGGAAAAATCTAGAAGAGAGAAGAAAGGACAAGTAGACAGCAGACAATGGAGAGTTAGCAGAAGACACGAAGAAACCAGAATAAAGTGACTGGAGCAATTGCAACTGAAAAATAAAATGCACAAACAGCAAAAGGTAGAAAAATACTTTTTATTTTGAATTTATTAACTGGAATATATCAGCTTTGGGAAATGTGCATCGCTAACATCTTTGCTTTTTGTTTAGTACAAGAGGAAATTAATTAAGAAACATAGAAACACGACAACAGAAAAAGACCACATGGCCTTCCATACCAACCACTACAACAGTCCCCATTTTTCCTTTAGAGATCCTCTGTGTTTGTCCCATGCTTTTTTGAAAATCAGATACCGTCCTCATCTCTACCACCTCCACTGGGAGACTATTCCACGGATCCACTACTCTTTCCATAAAGAACTATTTCCGTATATCACTCCTGAATCTATCTCCCTTCACCCTCATCCCATGTCCCCTCATAGCAGAGCTTGCTTTCAATCGAAAGAGGCTCTCCTCCTGTGCATTTATGCCACAGAGGTATTTAAATGTCTCAATCATATCACCTCTATCCCGCCTTTCCTCTAAGGTGTACATATTAAGATCCTTAAGCCTGTCCTCATATGCTTTATAATGAAGACCACTAACCATGTTAGTAGCCACCCTCCGTACTGACTCCAGTCTGTTTATATCCTTTTGAAGGTACGGTCTCCAGAATTGCACACAATACTCCAAATGAGGTCGCACCAAAGACTTATACAGAGGCATTATCACCTCCTTTTTTCTGCTAGCTATTCTTCTCCCTATGCACCCAAACATCCTTCTAGCTTTTGCTGTCGCCTTTTCTACCTGTTTTGCTACTTTAGGATCATCAGACACAGCCACGCCTAGGTCCCGCTCTACTTTAGTGGACAAAAGTACTTCACCCCCTATACTATATTGCTCCCTTGGATTGCTGCAGCCCAAATGCATGACCTTACATTTTTTAACGTTAAATCTCAGCTGCCAAATTCTAGACCATTCTTCAAACTTAGCTAGTTCCCTCCTCATGTTATCTGTACCTTCCTTGGGTGTCTATTCTATTGCAGATTTTGGTATCATCCGAAAAAGAGGCAAACCTTACCCGACAGCCCTTATGCTATATCACTAACAAAAGATGTTAAAAAGAATCGGACCAAGGACAGATCCCTGGGGCACACCACTGATAACATCCTCCTCCTCAGAGTGAGCTCTATTTACCTGTACCCTTTGTCGACTCCCACTCAACCAATTTCTAACCCAAGCAGTAACTTTAGGGTCCATTCCTAGGGTGTTCAGTTTGTTTATAAGTCGCCTGTGAGGAACAGTGTCAAATGCTTTACTGAAATTTAAATATACCACATCTAGGGCTCTCCCTCGGTCCAACTCCCTGGTCACCCAGTCAAAGAAATCAATCAGGTTTGTCTGACAAGACTTGCTTCTAGTGAATCCATGCTGCCTCTGATCCTGTAATCCGCTGGACTCCAGAAATAAACCTCATTATTTTCTTTTTCAGCAGCGCTTCCAATGATTTACTCACCACCAAAGTTAAACTAACCAGCCTGTAGTTTTCAAGCACATCCTTACTTCCACTGTTGTGTAAAGGGGCCACATGTGCCTCTCTCCAGTCCTTTGGCACCACTCCTGACTCCAACGAGGTATTGAAAAGGTCAGTCAGTGGAGCTGCTAGAACATCCGCCAGTATTCTAGGGTGTATCCCATTTGGTCCCATCATTTTTTCTACTTTAAGTTCAGCTATTTTCTCACATTCACAGTCTTCTGAAAATTGTTCAAGATGCCCCTCACTTCTGTTCCTGTTTGTGGATGTTTTCTGAGGTCCCACTTATGGTTCTTCATCTGTGAACACAGAACAGAAATATTTGTTAAGCAATTCCGCTTTATCCACATCAGCTTCTACATATTCCTCCCCTTCACCCTTAAGTCTGACAATACTACTTTTGCCCTTCCTCTTCTTTCTAATATATCTCAAAAAAGTCTTATCCCCTCATTTAACTGCATTGGCTATTTCCTCCTCTTTTTGAATCTTTGCTTTCCAGACTATTTTTCTAGCTTCTCTAAGTTTTTCCAAATATAGATGCCTGTCTTCCTCTCTCTGTGATCTCTTGTATTTCATGAAGACCTCCCTCTTTTTCTTCACTTTTTCAGCTATTTCCTTTGAAAACCATAGCGGTCTCCTTTTCCTTTTACCTTTATTTACCATTTTAACAAAAAGGTTGGTTGCCCTTAAAATATCCCCTTCTATTTCTCCAGTGTTATTGTATATTCAAAGTTTGGCTTTTGCGGTTCTCAGTTTAAATTATTGTCTTCCTATTTCTAAATTGTGATCCCTTGTTCTTTGTTTGGTGATGGTCTATGTTCTGCATGTGTAATCGAGCTGAGGTATTCTGTTCATGTAGTTTATATGTGACATTGCCACTTGTTCTCTTTCCCCAGTAGGAGATGTATTAATATTTTCTGAGATGTATTGGTTTAATATTTGCAGTGTTGCCTTTTGATAGGTAGGGTTTGGTGCTTTGTGAGTCCTGGTAGTGCTGTTATGATACGGTGGGTTTGCTTTGGGTTCTTAATGGGCAGTCTTTGTAGTACTTCCTAAAGTGCCTGGCGGTTGGCACTGGGGTATAATAATGTAGAAACCTGGTAGTCTTTCTTTATCCAGACACTCATTAAATGGCATGTTTAATAAAAGTTAGTACACGCTAACATTATGCAAATATTTATGCAAATGAGCCCCCTTATGAAAATAAGGCCCCACAATGAGTCTCCGCACATGGCTCCGCATCCCCCTTGGGCTGCACCTGGCCAGAGGAGGGGGCAGGATCAGGAAGGAAATGGTTCTACCCCTTGCCACTGGACCACCATGAATTCTAAAGGTAAGTCCTAAGGGCAGTTGGGGGTTTGGAGGGCAGTGGGGATGTCCGACTGACAAGCCAGAAGTTTTGAGTTGGGGGGGCAGGAGGGACACCCAACTGACCAGCTGGGATTTTTAAGCTTGGAGGGAGGGAGGGGTGGCCCGACTAACAAGCTGAACTCTGTTACTGTAAGGTGTGACGCGCCCCGGTCGCACAGCACCCCCTGGTGGCGGCGTAGTGGTTCCACCGAAGGGCTGGGACCGGGGGTCACCAAGATGTTTGTGATCAGGGTTGGCCAGGTGCGAGGGTCAAGGGCCAGAGCCTTGTGCCAGCCTCGTTGCCAACTCCCAAAGAGACTACAGTCTTGCACGAAAGTGGAGGGAAAAGAAAAAGGCTTTATTTTCCCCTTTTAGCACTAAGGGTTCATAACATTGGATAAACACTCCGGTACGTAGCAAAACAAGTCTTTACAGCAGATTTTGAAAGTAAGAGATGGAATAACCAAAAACTGTTAACTTCACAGTGTCAAAAACATCCAATAGCAAATTCCTTCATTCACTCAATGAGCTCTGGAACGCTTCTATATCACTTCCAGCACAGTATATACATTCCATAGGACTATCAATGTCCTCCTGCACAGATTCCACCTGCATGGCCTCCTCTGACTGCTCTGAGGGATCAAGGTAAGTGTCCTTCATGTGAGTTCGTCTCACTGCTTCCCAAGGCTTGGCAGTTTGTTTGGGCCCACGGTTCAGCTTGGTGGAATACCAAAATGGCATTTCTTGCTCTAGAGGTTTAAAAACATTCTCTCTCTATAAGGTTTTCCTCTAAAAGTTCTTTTCTTGCTCAAGCTATCTTTTAACTTTTGCTTTGGCTCTTGTTTTAGATAAGGAGAACCACCTTCCCAGGATTCTTCTCTTAGCTTGACTTCAGGCACACAATAACAAAGGTTAAAAGCTTTACCTTTAGGTTTCCGTTTGGTTCTCTGGGGCGAGGCTGGAGGCCTACCTTGGCTGCTGCCTTCAGTATCAGTGCTCTCAGGTATATTCCTCCTGCTCTCCCAGTCTTTCCTCCTCTGGCCTTTGAGGCCTGTTCTCTTGTGGGCTTCAGGGCCCGGTCTGGCTTGGCTTCGGCCTTCTCGGTCTGTCCTCTCTCTTACAGGACTGGTTCTCCTTTCCCAGCCTGTCCTTTTACTCAGGCTTGCTTGCGGCCAAGACCCCACTCTTGGGCTAGTACCTTCATAGCATCTCTTTGGTCCTTCTCTGGAACACGCATTCGCTTGGTCTCTCCCAACTGGTGAGGGTGATCTTTCCACAGCTCCCTGAGTAGTAGCTCTCCAAGCAGACGAGGTTTTAGCAGCTGAGCTTCTTGCAGGTAAGCTCCTAGCAGATAAGCTTCCTCCTGACTCTTGCTTGCTTCCTCTTAAATGTGAGCTTTTGGAACATGAGTCCTGCCCACTAGGGCGTGGTTCTGTGGTCTCTGTCCTCACTCTCCTGCTCCCTCTAGGTGAATCCTCTGGAAATTGCAGGCAATTTCTTTTTCTTTCAGACTTCAAAACTATTTTTCTCTCCAGAAGAGGGTCCGCTGTATCACAAAGGGGGCTGGCCCAAAGACCCACTGTGCATAATTTTCAAAGGAGATGGGAGCTGTCACAAGGAGCGCTAGTGGGAATCGAATGTATTTATTTCCAGGCATTTGGTATAGCACTTGCACACTTCCCCCCCCCCCCCTCCTATTACTATGTCTTCTCTCCTTCTACGTCTCGTCTCCTTTGTCCCTCTCTTCCTCCCGTACATTTTCTGTCTCCTACATTGGTTCTATCTCTTTTATTTCACTTCTTGCCATCTTTTTTTCTTCCTCTTCCTCTATCCCGCTGTTCCCACCATCACCACCTCGTCACTTTTCTCAGCTCTCAACCTCATAATTTCCAAGTCAAGTAAGCCTGCCCAGCCTTCTGGCTTCTCTTTTTCCAGGGCTTTTTTTGAGGGGGTTCTCAGTGGTACGGATTACCAGCACCTTTATTGCCTGCTACAACCCATGGTCCACATGTACTAATGAAAGAGTCCTGCACATAAGTACCAGCACCTATTTTGTTACGAAAAATGCACTGCCCCATTCTACCAGCATTACTATCCCAGTGTCCCTGTGTCTCTTCCTCTCAATGTCCTTTAACAACCATCATGCTAGTGCTCATTTCCTAGTGTTTTTTTCTCTTCCCTTCCTCTCAATTCCACTTCTTCCCCATATTCCTCGGGCTCCTCTCGGCCTTCCTCCCAGCACCGCTTCTCAATCAGCACGTTATCTTCCTAGTGCCCCTAGTGACATCCTTCCCCCATTTCTCCCAATTCTTCTCGCTCCCTCTCCTATCACCCTCTATTCCCAGTGTTCGGCTCACATCATTTACTCCTCCCTCCGCCACCCACAAAAAATCCCAGTGCCCCATCTAGGGCTGGCTCAACCACAAGGCAAACTAGGCAGTCACCCAGGGCAACAGCTTCTGGGGAGGGAAGGAAAGAGCAGGTACAGTCAAAGCAAAGCAATGAGTCCCAAAAGCCACACAAATTCAGACTGGTCAATGTCTTCTTTTACCCACAGGAAGAATGGGCAATTTGCAAATAGTCCATTTACTCTTGTATGTGGCTTTTGGAAATCTGCCTCATTACGTATATATTTACAAAATAAAGTTTCATATTTAAATGCATGATATACAGATATGCGTTTTTATAGAATTATTCCAGGAGGGATGGTCTTGAGATATTCTGATCATGTTTAATTATCAAAATCTTAGGAGAGAGAGGGTTGCAAAGGGTGTAAAACTTAATTGTAGGAGGGCACAAGGCTTATGGTTTGCCTAGGGCCAGGGTCGGCCTAACCATTAGGCAAACTAGGCAGCTGTCTAAGGCAGCAGCTTATGGAAGGGGGGGGCGGCGGCAAAGAGCAGGGCATTCAAAGCTAAACAGACAGGGGGCATAAGGCTGAAGGTTTGCCTAGGATGCCAACACCATGAACCAACTGTGGGTCGAGCCCTGCCTAGGACATCTAATACTCTTGCACCGGCCCTGCCTCCATCTCTCCCCCTTAGTCACCACCCAGTGCTCCATCTTTCTACTCAGCCCCTCAGCTATCTCCCCTCCCCCCTCCACTCCACGTTAACTCCCAGCATCAACATCCATTCACCTCCAGTTCAACTATTCTTAAAATAGCCTGGGCCAGATGAATCCTTCTACCCCTTCTCTCTCGTTCCCCTTCCTCTGTTTCCAGCCAAGCTTTCCTCAGTCTCTCTCCCAGCTGTGGGTGGAGGGGACCAAGGACACACAGCACACTACAGTTCTACTGAAGCTGGACGGAGCTGCTGTGCTGTGTCGTCTGAGAGAGGCAGGGAAAAGCAGCTCACTGAATGCAAAGCCACAGGCAGGTGAGAAGGCAGCAGGATGCACTGGCACAAGCAAATAGAGCTCATGCATATTCATGAGGTATCCTCTGAAAACTGTTGAGTAGATGGGGTGAGGACCAGTTTGAGCACCATACCGTCATCCCTCCACCCTTCATTTCCTGAAGTCATATTTAAATAATTCCCCCATCCCTCTCTCCCCTACATATTTGTTCCTTCATCCCAATAAGTCATTATTTGGAATTCTATCATGAGAGTTTTCTGCTCCTAGGCAATTGTTCAATAGCAATTTCTTGTTTATAGCGCAAATATTTTTTCCCAATAGAACCTATAGCTCTAGCCCAACACTGTAAAAATGACTTTTCCCATTAAGCTTACAGATTCAATGCAAAATTGAAAAAAAAAGAAAAAAAACCTAAAAGCCAAAAATATATTAACAAGAAAAGAAATAAAATAGAATTCTCAGCCTTTGAATCTAACATCAATGGGCTTCCTTCTCATTATTTCATAAAATTGGAATTCCTCTATATGGAGACCAAACACATCTGGATTTGGGTTTATTACCTGAGCCAGTAGAGGGTGAAGTGACTTACCCAGGGTCACAAAGAGTATCAATGGGACAAGTATGATTTGAACACTGACTTAACTGATTTTGCAGCCTGCTTCTTTAGCCACTACTGCTCCCGTCTGCCTTTGTTTCACAAAAGCTCTTACATAATTTATATCACTTTAGTTCTCAGCTGGAAATGTGTCCTAGGGGCAAGATCGACCCAGGGGGAAGGGAGTACATGGGACCTGGAGAGATTAGGCACAGTAACTCTTCCCCTAATATACTGGATTGTGGAGCTCTAAGAATGAAGAGGAGGGCTCTGAGAATGAAGATTAAAGAGTTGGACATTTAGGTGTGTTGCACAAGAACATGTGAATAAACAGAAAGATGAAAGTGAACAGTTGATATAGTTTATCTGGATTTCCAGAAAGGCTTTGACAAGGTCCCACATGAGAGACTTTTGAGGAATTAAAATGTCATGAGATAGGAGGCAGTGTACTATTGTGGATCAGGAACTGGTTAAAAGATAGAAAGCAGAGAGTAGGGCTAAATGGCCAATTTTCCCAATGGAAAAAGGTGAATAGTGGATTATCCCAGGGATCTGTGCTAGGCCTGCTGCTTTTTAACATATTCATAAATGACCTGGAAATAGGAATAACGAGTGAGGTAATTAAATTTGTAGATGACACAAAATTATTCAAAGTTATTAAAACACAAGAAGATTGTGAAAATTTCCAAGAGAACCTTGAGAAACTGGGATATTTTCTCATTCAATGTGTAATCAAGCTCTGAAATTCATTGTCAGAGGATATAGTAAAAGCTGTTAATGTAGCTGGTTTAAGAGGTGTGGACAGGTTCCTGGAGGAAAAGTCCATAAACCATTATTAAAGTGGACCAGAGAAATCCACAGCTTACCCCTGGGATAAGCGACGTGGAATTAGTGCACCTTTTTTGGAGCCTAACAGGTACTTGTGGCCTGGATTGGCCACTATTGGAAGCAGGATACTGGGCTAGACAGACCTTTGGTCTAGCGTTGTATGGCATTTCTTATGTTCTTATGTGCAATCCTTAAAATCTAGGCATGGGGATTTACACCAGCCCTATGGTTGTTGTAAGTGATTATGCCTAGATGTGCTGTGTGTATCCAGCTACCTACGCCCCTGTTTTATAAAGTTAGGTACACATGTACTTGACTTCATAAAATAGGTGTAATAGATGCAGTTAACCCACGCATTAACTAGGGATGGTTTTATAAAGTTATTCTCTTAGTGAAATGACGGCACTCAGACAAAGGAGGAGTGGTATAGTGGTTGAAGCCGCTGAAATGAGGGGCTGAGGGGAAGTGACTGCAGCAGGATGCCCAGGTCAGATCTCTTTGCCATATATGGGATTGGCCTGGGCTGGGGTTCGGCCAGCAGCAATGGGTGGCAGCAGCGGTGTGGGGCAACAGACTGTACACTGTTTCCTGGGCCCAGCTGCTGCTGTCTGCTGGAGGGACATAGAGGCAAATAGCTTCTCGAAGAGCTGTGGGCCAAGGCGATAAACTGCACTATGCTGTAGCAAAACAGCTGATGCAGAAAAACTTACAGCATGGGAACATTTTGAGCAAAACCACCACCTTAAAGCACCAGTGCTGTTGCACGCAAATCGCATGCAAATGATGAATGTGTAATTGCTCCTGGTGCATCCTGGGATGGATTGACTCCACACAGTACAGAACTGCGGTAGGGTCAGTCTGTCACATAAGGCAATAATTGCCCTAGGTGGCAGACTGACCTGTGCGTTATGTCCCAGGATGCACAGCGTCAGGCAGCTCCATTTTAGGCAGCATGGGGGCAAGAGAATGGGCATTGCTTCTGCCTCCCAACATCTGAGGTACCATGGGGGGGGGGGAGACCATGCCACTTGGGCTATTAGTGATTTTTTGGAATGGAATTGGGGAGGGGAGGGGTATGGCCACTTGGGCCCTAAAATAAGGTTGATAGACATCCCCAATTTTTGGGGAATGTCCCTGATTGCAGAGCTCTGTTCCTAACTCTGACCTCTTTGACAACCTCTTGCCCCTAATTCCAGTAATGAGACTAGAGGCACCAGGGTACAAAGGCAGCAATGGGCAGCTGGTGTGGCAAAACACAAGAAAATGGCATTTAAAAGTCCTCAATGCATTGGCTGCTCAGTGCTTCTAGCTGCATGCTTCAGGCCTCCTGCCTCCAACAGGAAGTCTGCATCAGAGGGGGCAGGATGCACAGGCCTTGAAGGCCTCATGGCCGTACGGCTCACCAAACTGCTTTTCAAACTGCAGGACAACCTGGGTGCAGGTAGGGGGGAGGCAGGAGAAAGGGGAAGAGAAGAAGGAGGTGATGCTGGGCCTGGTCCAGGGGGGTTAAGGAATATAAGGGACACATAGGAAGGGGAGATGCTGGACATGGCAAGTAGGGAAGATAAGGGAAGGGGGATACCGAAAACCTGGGTGGAAAAGAAGGGAAGGGAAGATGTAGGATATCGGGGGGGGGGGGGGGATGGGAATGGAAGAGAAGGAGAGATACTGGATACTTGGGAGGATTTTGGACTATGGGGGTGGGGGGGTTAGAGAATGGAAGATGCTGGACTATGGGGGTGGGGGGGGGTTAGAGAATGGAAGATGCTGGACTATGGGGGTGGGGGGGGGTTAGAGAATGGAAGATGCTGGACTTTGGGGGTGAGGGGGTTAGAGAATGGAAGATGTTGGACTATGGGGGTGACGGGGTTAGAGAATGGAAGATGCTGGACTATGGGGGTGAGGGGGTTAGAGAATGGAAGATGCTGGACTATGGGGGTGAGAGGGTTAGAGAATGGAAGATGCTGGACTATGGGGATGGGGGGGGGGTTAGAGAATGGAAGATGCTGGACTATGGGGGTGGGGGGGGGTTAGAGAATGGAAGATGCTGGACTATGGGGGTGGGGGGTTAGAGAATGGAAGATGCTGGACTATGGGGGTGGGGGGGTTAGAGAATGGAAGATGCTGGACTATGGGGTGGGGGGTTAGAGAATGGAAGATGCTGGACTATGGGGGTGGGGGGGTTAGAGAATGGAAGATGCTGGACTATGGGGGTGGGGGGTTAGATAATGGAATATTCTGTAATATTGGGGTGGTGGGGAAAGAGAATGGAAGATGCTGGACTATGGGGGTGGGGGGGTTAGAGAATGGAAGATGCTGGACTATGGGGGTGAGGGGGTTAGAGAATGGAAGATGCTGGACTATGGGGGTGGGGGGGTTAGAGAATGGAAGATGCTGGACTATGGGGGTGGGGGGGTTAGAGAATGGAAGATGCTGGACTATGGGAGAGTGGGGAAGGGAAGAGGAGATGTTGGACTGTGAGGTGAGATAGGGAAGCTAACTGGGCCTAATGAACACAGAGGGGGATACTGCATATAGGACATGGGGAAATAGAGACGGGAGGCATGAGAGATGGGAAATGGGAGGGTGATAGAAAGCTGTAAGTGGATGCAATAAAAAAAAGGGAGACTGAGCACTGAATGCTGAGGAAGTATAAAATCTGAGTGGATAGAGAAGCAGAAAAATAAATGGAAGAAAGTTAAAAGTGAAAAATCAGTGTCACATGGAATATACGAAGAAGTGAAAACAGTAGGAGAGAAAAGAAATGGCAAATGGACAATAGACCAAGGGGGTCAATTTGTCTGACAAATAGCGGGCAAGGATGTCCCAACAGGATGTCTATCCCCACTATTTGCCTGCCTGACGGCCCCGTCAAAAGCCTCCCCATACAAACAATGCATTTGTACTGGGAGACTTAGATGGGGGCGGGAGGGGATGTTCCGGAGGTGGACATACAGGGCCGATTCTGAGGTGGAATAAGTCCCCCTGGATGTCAGGGAATCCTGCTGCCAGGTCTGGATTGTATTTATTTATTTTATTTATTTAACATGCTATACCAAATTTTGCGAGGTTCAAATGCGGTTTACATTAAACAGAAAATGGAATTGTACAAAAGGGTACATATTCATTACATGGAACATTTAACTATGTACAGTAAACAGAATAACATAGTAACATTGAGAACAGTGGTACAATCAAAGTTACATAGTAACATAATGAACAGTCATTAGTTACATGGCTGTCATTAGAACTATTTACAATTCTTTGGAAGGCTTAGGGTACAGGGTTTCCTGAAGGGTTATATCGGTTCTGGATTGTTTTGGGTTGAATCAGTATCTGTACTGTTGGATGCATTGTTAGTGGAAGGAGTTGTTTCTTCATTTATGTTTCCAAAGTGTATGGTGAACAGGTGGGTCTTGACTGTTTTGTGGAAGGTGTTGAGGTCGTCTATTGATCTTATACTGTCTGGGAGGTTGTTCCAGATTACTGGTGAGAAATGTGGATAGTATAGGTAGGGGGGTGCAGGACGTTCTCCGCAGCCGAACCCTGACCATGGGAGGCCAGATCGAGGATCCGGCTGTGGGGAAAGAAGCGAGTGGGCGGTAGTTGGCATTTGCGGCTCCTGAAAGGAGCCGTGGTGCCATAGTGATGGGACACCATGGCACTATGGCTCCATTCAGGAGCCTGACTGAGGTAGCCGGGCAAGTGGCTGTGCGTGAAGGATGATCGGAATCGGGGCCCGGCCTGCACGTTCAGGCCCTAGGACACGTCTAGGCCCATGGGATCAGAATTGGGTCTACCTTTGGGCATCCCGATTCTGATCAGCCACACAGGGGCCTGGCGCCCACATTGGAATGTGCTTCCATGGATGCAGTATTAAGAGAAGGCAGACAGAAGAAAGCAGAAACGAGAGACTGGGAATGAGACAATTAGAAAAAGAAAATAGCCATACAGCAAAGTTTAACAAAAAGCATTTTCTTTTCGATTTGGTGACTGGAATTGGGATTTCCATCTGTTATTTTATATTTTGCACAGTGCAGCTTCTATTTCTTTGTTGTTTTTTGCTTGGAAGTGATTTTGCTGCTGTCATGGGATAGGTGGGTGGAGGATAATGACTCCTCTTCCCTCCCCCAACCCCTCCAGTTTGCATAGCAAATATCCCAGATTTGCCTACAAAATGTTGGGTAACCTTACACCAATAACATTTTTTGGGGGGAGGTCAGGTGATGGGGGGGGGGGGGGGTTTAAGCCACCAATGATTATTTTAAGGTGGTGGGGTTGGGGTCATTTGAGGCCACTGATGATCTTTTTTGAGGGGGTTGGGATGGGTGAGTGGCACCAGGGATTTAGGGTCATTTAAAATGGGGGTGTCACACTTCACCTCCGATGAGCTTTTTGCTCCTGGCTGCCGGCATCTGCATCCTCCCCCTTCATTTGTGAAAATTTGTGTACACAAATATTTAGCATGTTTTTTGTTTACTGCATTTAGGAGCAACATATTTGCCTTTTCCTTGAGTTAGGAAGCTGTGCGCTTAGCTATAGTGTAGGGCTGCAATGTAAGATTTCTATATTGACCTGATAGAATGGAAGGGCAACGGGTACATGCACAAAAGAGCGGCGAGTGATTAGGCAGTAGGTGCAAATTTATTGAAGTGCAACCCTGACACGTTTCGGCATGCGCCTTCCTCAGGGGGTGTTGTCTCACGAAGAACAGATAAAAACATCATCAATCATAAAAAATGTAGGATACAAGAATGATAAATAAATAAATAACATACGTACGAGTAAGCTATATGATCAAACAACATAGGAAAAGAGAGAAATCAAAGACAACTCTTAAAACACCTAAGGCTGATAAAATAAAATATCAAATACACGTGACACCTAAAATCTGAGTAATAAATAATCAAAACTAGATAACATAATAATAAAAACATATATAAATATGTATAGCCACAATCAATGTGTGCCAAAGGATAATTCTAAAATAAAATACATGCAGTATGATATATACAGAGGGATGGATGTTGCTATGTTGTTTGATCGTATAACTTATACGTATGTTATTTATTTATTATTCTTGTATCCAATATTTTTTATGATTGATGCTTTTATCTGTTCTTTGTGAAACAACACCCTGTGAGGAAGGCGCATGCCGAAACGTGTCGGTGTTGCACTTCAATAAATTTGAACCTACTGCCCAATGACTCTGCTCTTTTGTGTGCTGGTTGTTTTTGGACTCTCAGGGCAATGAGTATGGCCAGTTAGGGGCCTGGAAAGGTGAGCTAGGCAACGTGCACCTCAGTGCTTACCACTGACATGCCCTGTTTTGTTTTCTCGTGTTTTAAGAATAAAGTACTCATTGCACTGCAGTTCTTCTAATCCACTTGAATGCACAGAAATAAAGCTTCAAAAATAACGAAAAAAACCCTCACTGCTATCAAGATTGCTGTGCCAATCAATAAAAATTCTTTATAACAACAACCTGAGAAAAAATAAATAGGGCGTAACATTTAAAAATGAATAAATAAAATATAAGGTGATACCATTTTATTGACTAATTTAGTACATTTGTTAACTAGCTTTCAGGAGCTAATTCCCCCTTCCTCAGGTCAGAAAAGAACGGGCAAAAGATGATATGGTATTTGGAATCTCTTTGGAGGGCATATCCAAAGCAATTAATGTGGTTGGCATTGTTAATGGCGTTGAGCGGGCTCTTCAGCCACACATAGCCAGTTCGTGCCACTAAATATTCCCCTGTCCGCTACACGATTATCTTAACATGACTAAAGTTAGGGAGAATAAAGACTGTCCTAACTTTAGCCGCTTTAGCTAACCTGGCAGCGGCTGAATATCTCACTGCCTGGCTAGCTGCCGCACTCTCCGGCCAAACCGGATATGACGCCGGCATTGAATATTCGAATCTTTGTTAAAGCGGCGATAGCCACTGAATATCTGGGAATCATCGTAGACCAGCACCTCTCTCTATCGTCTCACCTTAATAACATCACAAAAATGATATATCATAAGCTCAGATCTGTTTTGCATCTTAGAAGTCTCTTGGACCAGAGCAACTTTCGGAATGTTCTGCAGGTATTCTATTCATTGAACGCTTCACAAGCAATGAAGCTGTCCACATGCAGTGTATGCAACTGCTTATGTGAATTCCCTAGATAGATAGACAGATATAGATATATATATGTATATATATTGATTGCTCTTTCACTCCCTTCCTCCCAGTTAGCCTTTTTGCTTTTTTCCCTCATGTTTACTGCATTTTCAGTGTAAGTCTTGACGGCCTGTTGTTCTTTGTAACGCACTATGGCTCTTAGATATAGCAGTATAGAAGCATAGCCAAATAAATAAATCATATCAGCACCTTCATTCTTTGTCCTGGGACTGAGGGAGAAGCATGATCTCCTTTTGGGGAAGATGGGTTTTGGCATTTACTGATGGTGTTTAAGTATAGTTGTTATTGGGAATTTAGGAGCAAAGGTGTGGTAGAATGATGAAAAATGCTTGCCAGTCAGTGAGCTGTGCAAATCTGAGACAACGCATTGTTTGCCCAAGAATTTCATTTTGTGCCATTTCTAGAAAGGAAAAACTTCCATAGAAAATCTTTGCTCGAGTCTCTGCAGAAACGTTTAGTGGTCTTGTTTTCTGAGGAATTTTCCCCCCTCCCTCAAGCAGCAGGAGATTAAAGCTATAGACAAATGACTCCCTATTTTCAGGTCTTCTGCCAACAAACTGATTTGCCAAGGTCAGATTTAAAATTATGGCACCCAAAGCAAGATTAAACAGCAAATCCCAGTGAGCTGGGGGAGGGGGAGTTATCGGAGATCTAAAAGAGTGGAGGGGGGCAGAGGAAGGCCATAGTGTCACAGTGAGACCCTTTACAGCAGCACACGTGTGCATGGTGCTTCAGTGGGAGCAAGCACCTCTTTGGCCTGGGTACTTAGTGCCTTGAAATGTGGCGCCCTAAGCAACCGCCTATGTTCTCTATGCCTAAATCTAGACCTGTGATTTGCCACTTGCATTTATTTCCTGCTACTTTTGCTTTAAACCTAAATCCAGCCCTCATTCTTCTAATTTTATAATGGACTTGCTGAATATTTATTAGGAATCTGCAATATTTAAAAATATAGGTTACCTAAAATATGACAATATTTAGGGCCAAAGAGATGAATTATATTCTGGCTATCCAGCCCCTGTGCGGCCCTTCAGAATCGGGGCGTACAGCAGTAGCACCCGATTCTGATCCTGCAGGGGCTTGACATGCCCGCGGGATCAGAATCGAGTCTACTGGCCTGGATGTGCAGGCCAGGCCCCGAATCTGATGGACCGCACGCCCAGCAGATCCCCGGTTAACTCAGCTAGGCTCCTGAATGGAGCTGCAGTGCCATGGTGCCCCATTGCCATGGCACTGTGGCTCCATTCAGGAGCTGTGATCACCATCCACAAGACACAACGTCCTTTCCCTGCAGCCCAACCCCCAATCCAGCCTTTCATGGCCAGGGTCGGGCTGCAGGGATCCCCCTGTGACCCTTCACCTCGTTACCGTCTCCCAGCTCCAGCATCCCCCATCTACATGGCTGATCCTGGACATACAAGGCCGACCTCAGAATCAGTCCTGTACATTCGGGGTCACAGCCCACCCATGCCCTGCCCCAGCACTGTCTCCAGATTGCCCCCTCCCACCCCCATCTAAGGCTCCTCATACAACAGCACTGCCTGTGCACCAGGAACGGCAGGGGGATGAATAGCGGGGATGTATGTCCAGGCAGGATGTACATCCCCGCTATTTGTGGTGCAGAATGACCCTCTTAGTCAATACATTTGCTTTTCATAGACAGTGAAGGAGGGGAAGTCACTTATGTATACTATACTGTTTTGGGACTGAGGGTTCTTGTTTCTATGGGCAGCAGAACACCTTTTTTAGCTGGGGGCCAAACTAACTTTCACTCCTGACCTCCAAACTCCCTAGTTCTGATGCCATGGAGGGCAAAGGTTGAATGGCTATGACCCAGTGGCTCACCCCATCCAACTGTGCTTGATTGGCTCTCCAAGGTTTGGTTATATGTGAAGGCACATCTTAGATCGTATGTAGTGATCAGAAGTGTGACATCAAGACCGCGACATACGCAATTCGGGCAGTACTTTAGACAAACGTGAAGCTTTTTCTAAAATACCAAAAAGAGGTGCAGGAGCGCTTATGTCTATTCTGATGCTTGCAGCAGGAGGAACCATTTTACAAGTCAACATGTGGGAAAATTCAACAGAGGAAACTAGATAACTTAGACATACAGGGGCAAAAGATCTAGTAGGGGGCTCCTAAGCAAAATTTTGCTCAGAGCCCCTTATTTCAGCACCCCCCCCCCCCCATGATGACTCACCCCAACCCCCCTGCAGTGGCATGACCTCTCCTCAAGGCCATGGTGGTGCCGTGACTCCCTGTCAACCTCCGCCTTGCCCCCGGCAGCTGTGGCCCCACATGGAAAACGTACTTTAATCTGCTTGCTACTCTGCCTCTTTTCTAGGTCACAAGGTCTCAGCAGTATTGCAAGACTTTGGCCCGGGACTAACACCTCTGTGCATAGAACGAAGGCAGCGCTGCAAACAGATAAAAGCAACTTTGCTGCGCAGCCGTGTGGGTCTTCTTCATGCCCAGGTGGAATTTACACTGCTGTATACATGTAAATGTTGCCAATTAACTATAGAGGCTGCTGTCTTCATTTAATTAGAATTTGGGGAGGGAAATAAACTAGGGGGCATTAAAGAAGTAACCCCCTTAACCCTGCCATAAAGAGCTTGCCGGACTGAGCACTTTTTAAAAACCTATATGTGACATGGACCAGCTGTAAATCCTGAAAATGCCAATTTTGGCCATACATGTGGTTAAGAACATAAGATATGCCACTTGGTTTGCAGCTTGTCGTGCTG
This sequence comes from Ichthyophis bannanicus, assembly GCA_033557465.1. Taxonomy (NCBI): domain Eukaryota; kingdom Metazoa; phylum Chordata; class Amphibia; order Gymnophiona; family Ichthyophiidae; genus Ichthyophis; species Ichthyophis bannanicus. Next base: position 261,453,376 of record CM066044.1, read on the forward strand.
TGAGGGCTTGCGTGCATCAGTGATGCTGAGAGCTAAACTATCGGTAGTTTAACTACTGGCAGGGTCTCCCAGGATGGACAGGTCTCAGCTGAGGTGCCAGACCAAGACAAACCACCCATCTGGGCAGCAGCAGAATGGGATAGTGTTGAAGGCGGAGGATCACATTTCTGTGACAATGGCAACAACACCAAACTTAAACTGCGCGGAAGAAAGGCCCGGCAATCTACTTCTGTATCTTGCCATGAAAACCCAATGGATAGTTACAACAAAACAAATTGTGCTATAGTGCTGGAAGATGAGACCCCCCAGGTCGGAAGGCACTCAACTAGCTACTGGGGAAGAGCTGAAGACTTTTCAGAGTAAAGCCAGCATTTATGATGTGGTTGGATCAAAGCCCTCGGGAAGTCTGACTGCTGATGTAGCTGCGCATGAAATGAGAGTCAGAAGCTGTAAAGATGTCTTGCGCATTGGAACATGGAACGTACGAAGCATGAACCAAGGGAAGTTGGAGGTGGTCAAGAATGAAATGGAACATGTACAACTTGATCTGTTGGGTGTCAGCGAACTGAAATGGACTGGCATCGGGCACTTTGCATCAGATGATCACATGGTCTACTATGCTGGAAATGAAAGACAAAGAAGAAATGGTGTTGCATTTATAATAAAGAAGAAACTTGCAAGAACTGTAATGAAATACAATGCAGTCAGCGAACGCTTAATCTCTATTCGTCTACGAGGAATGCCTATCAACACAACTATAACTCAAGTATTTGCCCCAACAACAGCTGCAGAAGAGAATGAAATTGAAGAGTTCTATGAACAAGTACAAGCTGAAATTGACAGAACATGCAAACAGGATATCCTGATATTCATGGGTGACTCGAACGCAACAAAGAAGAAGGCAAAGTAGTTGGAAAATATGGACTTGGCAACAGAAATGAAGCTGGAGAAAGACTGATAGAATTCTGCAAGACCAACGATCTATTCATCTCAAACACCTTCTTCCATCAACACAAGCGATGACTGTACACATGGACTTCACCCAGTGGATTGTATAAAAATCAAATTCACTACATCTGTGGAAGTCAACGATGGAAAAATTCTATAACATCAACAAAGACAAAACCTGGAGCTGACTGTGGTACAGATCATCAACTACTAGTATGCAAGCTAAAGTTGAAAAAGAGCAAACCACTCATGAATGCAGCAAAATATGACCTTGAGAATATACCACTGGAATTTAAAGACTGCCTGCAAAATCAATTTGCTGCGTTAGATACAAATGACAGAGCTCCAGAAAAGTTATGGAATGGCATCAAGAAGGTTGTGTTGGAAGAAAGCGAGAAGTCTCTACAAAAGGTGAAAAAGCAAAAACGGCCAAAATGGATGATGGAAGAAACTCTGAAAATTGCCCAGAAACCCAGAGAAGCTAAAGCCAGAGGAGAAAGAAAGACAATAACAGAACTCAGAGATTTCCAACGTGCAGCAAGACAGGACAAGGAAAAGTACTACAACGACGCATGCAAGGAAATAGAAGCAGAAACCATTAGAGGAAGAACAAGATTGGCTTTCCTAAAGCTAAGAGAGTTAAAGAAAAAGTTCTAGCCTAGAATTGGAATGTTACAAGATGCTCAAGGTTCAATGTTGAATGATGCTGAGAAGATCAAGAAAAGGTGGAAGGAATATACATAGTTTTTATATTATAAAGATCAAGTGGACCAACAGCCGTTTCAACCTCTACCTTATGATCGGGAACCATTGGTGATGAAAGAAGAAGTTAAAGCAGCATTGAAAGCCTTATCAAAGAACAAAGCACCAGGCATTGATAGCATTCCCATAGAAGTATTACAGCAATCTGATGCAGTTGTTAGAACATAAGAACATAAGATATGCCATACTGGGTCAGACCAAGGTCCATCAAGCCTAGTATTCTGTTTCCAACAGTGGCCAATCTAGGTCATATGTACCTAGTAGTTTCCCCAAGGGACACAGGTTCCACAATGCTTGTATTGGTTCAAGCATTGATATCCTGGGTCCCTTCTTAATAATGGTTTATGGACCTTTCCTCCAGGAACGTGTCCAAACCTTTTTTAAACCCAGCTACACTAACAGCCTTTACTACATCCTCCGGTAACAAATTCCAGAGTTTGATTACACATTGAGCTGTTACCGTACTTACCAGGCTCTGCCAAGAAATATGGAAGACAACATCATGGCCAACTGACTGGAAAAGATCTGTGTTTATATCAATACTAAAGAAAGGTGATCCAACTGACTGTGGAAATTATCGCACAATCGCTCTGATCCCACATGCCAGCAAGATTCTACTGAAGATTATTCAGAAAAGACTACAACCATACCTGGAACAAGAACTACCTGAAGTGCAAGCAGGGTTCAGGAAAGGGCGAGGAACGAGAGACATCATTGCGGATGTGAGATGGATCCTTGAAAAGAGTAAATAATACCAAAAGGATATCTATTTGTGCTTTATCGACTATAGCAAGGCTTTTGACTGTGTAAACCATGAGAAACTCTGGGCCACATTAAGAAGCATGGTTATACCAGAACACTTGATCGTACTTTTGCACAATCTGTACATTTGATCAAGAAGCAGCAGTTCGAACGGAACAAGGAGAAACAGAATGGTTTAAAATAAGCAAAGGTGTAAGACAAGGCTGCATACTTTCTCCCTACCTGTTTAATTTATATGCAGAACAAATCAAGACAACAGAGGTGTGAAGATTGGTGGAAGACTCATCAACAACCTTCGCTATGGTGGTGATACCACATTACTGGTGAAAGTGAAGATGATCTGAAACATTTGCTTCTCACAATCAAAGAACATAGTCTCAAAATGGGCCTGCGCCTTAATGTAAATAAGACAAAGATCATGACAACTGGCATAATGAACAGGTTCATCGTTGAAGGAGAAGAAATTAAAATTGTGAACAACTTTAATCTACTTGGATCAACTATCAATAAAGAAGCAACAAGCAGTCAAGAAATCAGATGACACATTGCTCTTGGCAGAATGGCTATGAAAGAACTAGATAAGATTCTTAGGAGCAGAGATGTCTCTCTCCATACAAAGTTTTGACTTGTTCAAGCCATGGTATTTTCAATAACATCATATGGATGTGAAAGCTGGACAGTGATAAAGATAGACAGGAAGAATATTGATGCCTTTGAATTATGGTGCTGGCGGCGAATACTGTTTGTACCATGGACTGCCCGAAGAACAAAGCAGTCGGTACTAGAGGAGATCAAACCTAAGCTTTCTTTAGAAGCTCAGATGACAAGACTTTGACTTTCATACTTTGGACACATCATGCGAAGAGAGGGATCATTAGAGAAAGACATCATGCTTGGCTAGATAGAAGGTCAGCGCAAAAGAGGAAGGCCAGCAATGAGATGGATCAATACAATAACAGCAGCTACGGGTACCAGTCTGTCAACAATGAGCCACCTGACTGAAGACCGAACACAATTTAGGATAGCTATCCAGAGGGTCGCCATGAGCCGACTCCGACTCGACGGCACTTAACAACAACAACTGGGTCAGACCAAGATCCATCAAGCCCAGTATCCTGTTTCCAACAGTGGCCAATCCAGGTCACAAGTACCTAGCAGTTTCTCTAAAAGACAGGTTCCACATTGCTTGTATTGGAGCAAGCAATGATATCCTGGATATCCTTTAATAGCAGTTTATGGACCTTTCTTCCAGGAACTTGTCGAAACCTTTTCTAAGCCCAACTACACTAACAGCCTTTACTACATCCTCCGGTAACAAATTCCAGAGTTTGATTACACGTTGAGTGAAAAAATATTTTCTCTTATTAGTCTTAAATAGTTTACCCTGTAGCTTCATTGCATGTCCTCTAGTTTTTCTATATTCTGATAAGGTAAACAATCGATCTACGTTTACCCGTTCCACTCCGTTCATTAATTTATAGACTTCTATCATATCTCCCCTCAGCCGTCTCTTTTCCAGGTTGAAGAGCCCTAACCTTTTTAGCCTCTCTTCATAGGGGTATTCTGCCATCCCCTTAACCATTTTGGTGACTGTTCTCTGTACTTTTTTCTAATAACGCTATATCCTTTTTAAGATACAGTGAGCAGAATTGCACACAATATTCAAGGTGCGGTCGCACCATGGAACGATACAGAGGCATTACAATATCCTTTGTTTTATTTTCCATTCCTTTCCTTATCATACCTAGCATTCTATTTGATCTCTTGGCCACTGCTGCACTCTGAGTGGAGGGTTTTAACGTTATCCACAATGACGCCTAAATCTTTTTCCTGGGTTGTGGTTCCCAATGTGTAACCTTGCATCGCGTAACCTTAGTTTGTTCTTCCCTAGATTCATAACTTTGCACTTGTCCACATTAAATTTCATCTGCCATTTGGATGCCCAGTCTTCCAATTTATCAAGATCCTCTTGCAATTTTGCACAATCCTCATGGGTTTTGACAACTATGAATAATTTTGTGTCATCTGCAAATTTGATAACCTCACTCGTTAGTCCCATTTCCAGGTCATTTATGAATATGTTAAAATGCAGCGGACCCAGCACAGATCCCTGGGGTACACCACTATTCACCTTTCTCCATTGGGAAAATTGGCCATTTCGTCCTACCCTCTGCTTTCTATCTTTTAACCAGTTCCTGATCCACAATAGTACACTGCCTCCTATCCCATGACTCTTTAACTTCGCCAAGAGTCTATCATGAGGGTCCATGTCAAAGGCTTTCTGAAAATCCAGATATACTATATCCCTCTATGAAATTGGAAAATACTTGTAAATTTTGGATCTGCTCATGAATCTGTGTGTTAATAGCATCCACTTATAAATTTGGCTCTTTCAAAAACCTGTTACACGTGGATGCCATTTCCACCTGTAAATCCTGGATTTTCCATGTTGAAATTGTGAATAAGGCTTCTAAAGTAGCCCGTGAGTGTTCCAGAACTGATGATTTTTGACTTCTCAACGTATTTGGGGGGATTTCCTGTTCTAGAAGTGAAGGTTCTTTATTACCCAGGATGTTGAGAGCATTTTTATAGGCTCATTAATTAAAAACCTGCTCCAGTTTAGTTCTCATGCAATAGTTACCCCAGTTTTTGTGGCAGTATTTCAGCCACTGGAAAGAATGAGGGTTTTAAAATGTACACGGCTTCCACCAGAACAAAACGGATGCAAAACTTTAATAAATCAGCCCTATTGCTTTCTAGCACCGAAGGGTCCCGAATGCTTGAACTTTATGAGGATGCCGTTAAAGTTGCTGGAACACTACGATTGCAGCTTTGGAGATCATGACACTGGCTATGAAGCTCCGTCTCTTTCATTTCTAGTGTGCATACTTGCTATGACCTCTCTTAATGGACCCTCCACTCCTGTCCTGCTCACCCTAAATCCGGAAGGAGCAGGGGTTGGAAATTTGTGCTCCCTAGAGGATTTTACTCTCCTCTCGGCAGGATGACACGTAAGCAGCCCCCTTCTCCATTTCGATTTTGTTTATTTTGTTGAAAGCAATCTGAGCTTCTTTCCCCCCTCTCTTGCCCCCATGGGGGCTGATAAAGGTAAACCGAGTCTGGAGCTGTGATTTACAATCGTTCCCCCCTCGTGACGTCACGGAAACAGGCCAGAATAAGTCACTTTGAAGCAGGGATCGCGTCATCAGGCCGCCACCCAATGGGAGAGAAGCGCACTGTGTATGAAAGGGGCCGCCTGCAGCGTGCTAGGGGAGATCGTGTGCGAGACGCCTGGGGCGAAAGTTTCAGCAGGCGAGAGAGAGCGCGCGCGCAGCACCTCTGCAAGACCGAAGAACGATCCACCGCGGAGCCCTAAGGAGGTGAGAGACTCCACCCCAGATCAACGAGCTAGGTAACGGAGCATTGCAGGGAAGGCAATCTGGCGAATCTCTTTTGCTTTAAAAATGTCCCTTTCCTGTTGCATTGATCCACTTTGTTATATATAATAAATAAAATACGGGGGGACTATGGGAAAAGCAATAATAAAATGGCATTTAAAGAGGAAGAGAATGAATGCAACAGCAAAAGCAGAGAAAAGCGAGAGCAAAAGAATGGGAAAATAAGTGGGAAGGGGGAAAAAAGTGAAAACACCAAAAGAGTGAAAGTAACAGAAAAATTTGGGAAAGTGGTACAGGAAAAAAGACCTGATGAACATGATCAAAGATTTAAAAAAATAGGAAAGAAATGGATGATAGAATTTGGAATAGGGAAATCAAAGGGAAAGAAAAATGTTAAAGTAAAGCAAGCATAACAAAAATTACTGCAATAAAAGATTAAAGAGAGTCCAAGTGGCATGAAAGTGAAAGAAAGGAGATGGGTATAGAGTGAATGAAAGAAAATTAAAGAATGATGACCCCAGAAAAAGGCAAAGATGTAGAAAGAATGAGCTTCTCCTGGGATTAATATGAGCTTTATAACACTCTTTTTAGATGGATTCCAGCAGCTTCTACTGTAAGGATGTCACTCTTCAGCAGGTGCCGACCATGGAACAGGCAGGTCGGGGTAAATCTTTCTTATAATTTAAAAAAAAAACTGTATCTCATGCATGCCACCTTCTTACACAGAGCTAAGAAGAGGCAGCTGGGAGCCTGAGCTGGGAGGTGCGGAACTGTCTACGGAACCCCAATCAGTGTCTCTTCCTTTGTGGTTTCCTTTTGAGTTAATAGAAAGGGTTTTTTACCTTTCCTGTTAAAACTTTATAGTATGGCTTCTGTTTTCAGTGTGTTCCAATGCTGGTGCCTTCTGGGACTAAAAAAAAAAAAGCGCATGCACATTTTGAAACACTCTTCTGACAGTACTGCCTGACAAACTCTTTTCTCTGGGAGAAATCCTTCATATACTTTTGCAGATTTTATCTTTCATGGCTATCCTGAATAAAGGAGGGTCAGAATAAGTTTGCTGAAAGCTACAGCCCTAGTAAAATGATACCAGATCTTTCAAAAGCAGTTATCCGACTAGTGTGTGGTTACTACATGGCTGTGACTTTTCAGTGGTTCTTCCAGGCTGCTCCTGTATCCTCGAGTGTGCCAGGGCAGGGCACAGCTGTTCCATCCAATTCTACAGATATTTGGTGAGGCCTACCCTCTGTATAGCACTGTAGTTTCATTTAGGGACCAAAAAGGTCCTAAATTAAACTGCTTAGCTAAAACAGAGTGGCTGAATTTCGCCACTGTGCATAGTGAGGTCGGCTACTGCCCTCCGTATATATTCAGCACTGTTCATTCACTCACTAGTGGTGCTGAATATGTGTGAATAAGTTAAATGTTGTGGCTGGCATTAATACAACCACTGAGGGGCATGTTTACTAAAGGGCGTTAGGTTTTTTCAGCTAATGCTGGGTGTTGGGGCAAAAAGTGCTGCAATAGTTGCAAAAGTCATGTGTTATCTGGGGCTGTGCCCAGCATTTCCCCAGCAGATAACATGGTGAAAACACAGTGACCATGGCATGATAGAGGTGGCGTTAGCTGCATCTGTGATGTCTGTAAAATATGCAGCTATTGCATGCTGTCAACCCCCACCTTCGAGGCATACACACTGCCCGCCCACTCTATTCATGCACAGTATGCGGCTAGCGCAAAAAATTGTGGTAGCTACGTTTAGCTCGCGTTAGCTATCACTACAGCATGATTTTTGCATGTTAGCACAGTGATGACTTAACGCCATTTAGTAAACATGCCCCTGACTCTGGCATTTGATTGCTAGGCTGTTCTTCTGAGGCTCTACTCCTGGTCACACTACCAAGAAAACCCAGGGCTGTGGAACACCTCTCCAACTGGAGGGGGGGGGGAGCCCAAACTCCACTTTGACTCGGCCCCAAGCTCCACCCCTAGCCCCCCATGGCATTCCCCTTCTGTTCTGCCTACAGGGATCCCATCTCCTGTGGACAGAAGAGAAAGGAATAGCTGTGATCGTGGTGAACCTCTTTTCTGCCTGTGGGAGACTGGATCCCCTCGGGCAGGAGGGTAAGGCTGCTACAATCGCAGCAAGATCCCTCCATGGGCAGACTGCAGCAGCCTTCCACCCTGCCTGTGGGGATCCAGTCTCCCTCCATCACGATCACAGCTATTCCCTTTTCTCTTCTGCCCACCCTGTTCTGAGGCCTATGAGCTGCTGGGTTGCCAGGAGTCAGCACCGACTCGAAGGCACATATTGCAATGCATTTGTCAATCCAGACTGTCACTGAAAACGCCCTTTTTTGTTTGACTGTATTCTGTTACCGCTTGTCCTGCCCATATTTATTCCAATGATTTTATTAAACTTTAGCACAAAAGTGGGATTCTGTTTTGAGCATGATGAATATGTGAAAACATATTTATTTTGGAAACATAATTTTCTACCTAAGAAAAGCCACATTATTGTGTCACTTCCTCCTTAATTTTTCAGTTATAAATTGGAAGATGGAGAACTTAAATACCACTTGGCTTTATACCTCGCTATAAAGAATCTTTTTGTGCTTGTCTAAAGCTTTACTCCTTATTCCCACTGAGGATTCCCTGGGCCTGCCTGTCTCAGGCTTTGCCCCTCACTGCTGAGGATTCCCTGGGCCTGCCTGTCTCAGGCTTTGCCCGTCATGCTGTCTCACTGCTGAGGATCCTATATTTACTCCATACCTCATTTGAATCCCAAATCAAGGGTGTCCCTGTCAACTCACCTTGGAAGTTAATCTGTTCAGTCAGAATCCTTTATGTAAAGAAATATTTTCTCATATTAATCCAGAAACTACCCCTTATAGCGTTATAACATCTCATTTTTCCCCTGAAAATGCCTTTTCTGAAATGTTTTCTACATTTCATGTACCCCTTTTCTCCTCTAGGATATATGCACTGAAAATTACTATTAGATACACAACAACCCAAAATCATTCTTGAGCTTCATTAGCAATAAAGCTGGAATTTTCTCTCTCGCTGCTTTTTTTAAGATCTTGATTTTGAAGATGGTGCCTTCCTCATGGATAAGGCAATACGAACAAATGGGCTCTCTCTGGAGAATCTGCAGATATATGGAAAAGCAGCTCAACCACAGCACAATGCAAAAGGTAAAAGTTGCCTGGGCAGCGATGCCTCCTCCATTTCAGAACCACTTTATCTTTCCCGACACTTTGCCAGTTTTTTACAGGTCCTACACAGCAGAGAGCAGGGCGGAACCAGGCTGCTTTCCTCATGCATGCTGGGACTTGCAGTTCCAAATGATCGCAAAACCTTACAGTACTAAGCTAGATGAGAGAGGAGTTGGGACCGGAGCTGGCTGTCCTTGTTGACTTGTTCGTTTGCCATCTAATTTCTGTGCCAACCCTAGCAGTGCCAAGTGACTCCTACCCAGATTCATGGAAATGTTATGAATCTTGACTCTGATTCTTTTAAGTACCTATTAATGCCTCTGTCCACTGCTCATAAGTGCCATCACCTCTTTATCTTCCCTTACTCTGATGTTTGATCTCAGCTGACAGTAGGAAAGTGGCATGGATAGCATAGCAGGCCAGGTGCTTCTCTAACCTGTCTTCCAGTTGACAGCATCTCTCATGTGGGCTGATGCAGAAAGCTGTCGCTGAAGTCACACGGTATTAGCTCTCTACGCCTCTTTGCAGCATACCGATAGCGTGTGGCTTCAGCAATGGCACGCATAAAGGGGCGCATATGCAAATCAGTCACATGTTAAACTTGGCCCAAATGGCAGTGTTAAACTGGGAGAGCAGGCCAAACACATGCACACAGAGGCCGGCACAAGTTTGGCATGCCCTCCCAGAGAAACAGGGGCACTGTGTGGCTAATTTACATATGCACCCCAAAAGTATTTTGATGGCTTCGGGGGCTTTTCTTGATACCTGTATCATCTGAGAGGAAAACATCCCCTCAGATCCAGGCATTGGGAAAAGCCCCTGATGTCACCAAAATACTCAGGGGCCAGTGCTCCTGACAAAGTAAATCCCTGGTGGCCCAGTGGTTGTGTGGTGTGGGGTTTTTTGGGTTTCTTTTTTTTTCCCCACCCGCAAACTAAAAATAACCCTGGTGGCCCAGTGGCTGCAAACCTCCCACCCCCTTACCACTACCTTCACAAAGGGGCAGGAGCGCTTTCAAGATGCTCCCACAACTGCGCCGCCATATTGAAAAGTGGCAGTGCCTGGCCCCACACGGTATTTAAGATGGCGGCACATGAGTGGGAGCATGTTGGCAGCGCTCCTGCTCCTTTGTGAAAGATCCAGGAGGGAAATGGGGGTTTCGGGGCCACCAGGGATTTTCTTTCTGTTAGGGGCACCAGCCTCCTGACAATATTTTGGCGGCATCAGGATGGGGGGGGGGGGGGGGGCTTTCCATGATGCTTGGATCATCTGAAGGGAAGTTTGACACTTCACCTCAGATCAGGGCATTGGGGAAAGTCACTGGTGCCCTCAAAATACTGTCGGAGGTACACAGATGTTTAAGCCACCTGAAGACCAGACATAGAGAGATTATGAAATCCTCTACGTGTTTCCCTGCATCAGGCACAGAAAATATTAACATGCCATTTTAATATGTGCAATTCATTTGCCTATAATTTAAATACTCTTGGCATTAATTGTGCGCTAGCTTTTCCTTTGCTGCTTACACACGCACCAGTATCTTTTCTGCATTTGACTGTGGTAGTAATTGTCTAAAAGTGGCATTATCTCTGCTTAAAGGCTGTGCTAGCTTTCTGCATCGGCCTGCTGGGTAGCAGCAGTACCAGCAACAGGAAGAGCACATTAGAGAAGCACTAGGCCTGCTGCACTATAAGCTGCGTTCTCCTATCAGCTAGCATTGGATCCACTGCAATAAGGGCAGGAGGTGGGAGGTGATGTGTGTACCAACAATATGCCGGAATCTGGGCCCCTGGGAGCCTTCCCAAGATTTTTTTTAATTTTTTTTTTTTTTTTTTGGGAGGTGGGGAGAGATGAGACTTGGGCATTAAACTGCACATAAGCTTTGATTAAAAGCTCCCTCATGCAACCGAAACACAGGGTAAGCAAAATATCCATAGTATAAGGGCCAGGACAAGCCAGGCCTGGGTTTATCTCATTGCATCCATGGGCTTAAGAGTTATGATTTCTCTATGAAAAACAAGGCCTGGAAGACCCTGCATGAAATGGGCCAAAACCAGAACTGAATCAGCTTGTCTCCAAGAACAGACAGTTAAGAACCTAATGCATGCCAAGCTGAGACTGGTAAACTATGATTGGTAGTATAGGTTACCCACAGGCTCAAAATCATTGTAGACAGGCTGAGCCAGTCCTAGTTTTAGGAATTGCTTATCTTAAATTAAACTATAAGTCTACTGATGCAATGGGAGCAAAATTAGAATTGGCTCTACCTGTCACTGATTTATTTAATCAGACTTCTCTACCACCTTATCCTTTTAATCAAAGCGGTTTACATTGCAACTTAAACTTGGTACAGCGAACTAGGATCAAGAGGTAGGCATGCAGGGTACTTAACAAAGGTATAACCTATACCATTGGTTTGTCTTATTTACAGTCAGAACATGTCATTTACAGTTTGTGCAGGTTAACAGAAAGCAGTTCTAATGGTCTGACAGGTTTGAGACGGACCATTAGAGCTGATGACATGGAGCAAGTCAGTAACCTTACCAGATGAGTAGTTGCAAGGTCTGTAGTGCTACTTAGCTTGGAAATCCATCCCCGAGTTGTGAACTTATTTATAGAATTTGTACCCAAGAACACCTACATTCTGCAACAGATTTCACTTGTTTTCTTTCGATCATTAGGGATATGTATATGCATTTATTAGAATGCCTTTGGTTCGTTAAGGGTACTTAATGCACATTAAATCAATTCTCATTCACTTTTTATCTGAGCATCATGTCTGTCCTACCATGCTGCCTGTTATGATCTCATTGGTATTCAGCTGACATTTATCATATTTGTTCTATGAAGGTACTGCTGTGTATTACTGACACGTCATCATATTATTGCTACTATTAGAATTTAATTTGCTCATCTCCAAGTTTACACCATTGTTCTAAAGGTGTATTATGTTCACATATGGTCATTTTACTATTTTTATGCTGTTAATATAATGTAAGCTGCTATTTCACCACCTTGGGTGAATCTCTTCATAGAAACTGTTAATAAATCCAAATAAACTCACTTATGAATTAATGACTTTCCCTACATCTCAAGGAATGCCAATGGGAATCAAACAGCTGCCTTCTGGGCTTCCAGCTCAATTGGCATTAGCAATTATTGGGCTGTGATATCATGAGCTTTCATTCACAACTATCTAGTTTTCTCTCTTCAAATCAAACCCAGGCAGTCCTCAGCCAAACTGCACCTTGAATATTGTGTGCAATTCTGGTCGCCATATCTTAAAAAGGATATAGTGGAATTAGAAAAGGTACAGAGAAGAGCCACCAAAATGGTAAAGGGGATGGAAGGCTAATGCTATGAGAAGAGGCTTAAAAAGTTAGGGCTCTTCAACTTGGAAAAGAGATGACTGAGGGGAGATATGATAGAGGTCTATAAATTAATGAATGGAGTGGAGATTAATTCTTTATATCAAAAAGTAGAGCAATGTAACCTGTTTAGACAGATTTGTATACCACCTTATCCTTCAATCAAGGTGGTCACGTCACATCAAAATAATAGAATAAATTTTCACTCAACATGTAATCAAACGCTGGAATTTGTTACCAGATGTAGTAAAAGCTGTTAGTGTAGCTGGGTTTAAAAAAAGGTTTGGACAAGTTCCTGGAGGAAAGGTCCATAAACCATTATTAGAGGACTTTGGTAATCCATTGCTTGCCCCAATACAAGCACTGTGGAACCTGTGTCTTTTTGGGAAACTTTTAGGTACTTGTGACCTGGATTGGCCACTGTTGGAAACAGGATACTGGGCTTGATGGACCTTGGTCTGACCCAGTTTGGCAAATCTTATGTTAAGAGCCACAGGCTGCAGCTGTCTCTGAAACTAGCTAATGAGGGTCCTAAGTCTGGTCACCAGGTATTGCACTGAGTACTAGCTAAGTACATGCTTGTGCACGTCCACCACGAACTTACTCCCCCCACCCCTTTTCCTATGCCGATTGGGCTAGAAAGGAGTACAGCAGCAGTGCCCTAAACCGTGTCCTTCTGTCACTGCGATCTGTGGTCACACTTTGAACCTTGCAGTGAAAGCCATGAAGGGTTCGCTGGTGGCAGAGGGTAAGCATATGGCCAGAGGTTCCACCACTCGCTGTTTCCTCTTTGCTGGAATGCTCTAAGATTATCTTTCACCTGTTCCCAGGCCACTAATCTGCTATGTATACAATGTTGGAGAGAGTGGGGGTGTTTAGAGGATATCTGTAGTGGGGGGGAAAAAGGGCACTGGTGAATTTCAGAAATTTTGCCAAAAGATTCTGTGCAAGTTGCCACAGGGAATGGGCTGTGCATGGTAAGTTAGGTGAGAAATGGATTCAACAGATTTACAGCAGATGGATCTCATTCCTCTAAGCCAGTAGTTCCTAAACTTAGGGTCAGGACCTCAAATGAGGTCAGTCAGGGAATAGGGTCATAAACATGGCTGTTTCTCCTCTCTGGACTTTCATCGTGACCTATGCCAAGCTGTGGTAGTCACCAGTCAGCATGTGGCCTGTGAGCCAGTGAACATTCATTGGCCCTTGCCTCTTCCTCTTAGCCTGCGTGTTGGGGTCTGTAAACACACACTGACACGAGGGACCCTGTGCTGACGGCTGCTGCTTTCTGCTTTACATGAGTGAAGGAAGGGGAAGGGAGAAGTTTGGAGACCTGTTTTCATTTCATCTAGAATCACAGGAACTTTGAGTTGTTAATATGGGGGCATACGGGATAAAAGTTGGAGAAACGCTGCTCTAAGCTCTCTCGAATGGTGACAGATAGTAAGGAATGTGGGCATGGTGGACCACAATACGACCTGGTTTAGCAGTCCTACTGACTGACAGGGTTTGGAAGGTAAATGTTTGTTTTTTGACTAGTGCTGTTTCAATTTTAGGTACCCAGGAGTTTTCTGGAGTGGTAGATTTTCCTATTTCTCCCTATATGGAATCTTCCTACTGGACATCATATGAAACGGGTAAGGCTGTACTATGCTTGTATAACACTCGATGACTGACAACATCATTTTTGCCTGTGATTCCAGTATGGTGTTGACTCGCATAATCAAACCCTATGTTATGTTAAAATTATTTTTATTGAAACCCACAAACAAAATATAACAAACCCTTGGCCCATGGGTCACTTACACGGTGCCAGGGGGGGCATTAAACAGATTTTTTATTTAATAAAAGAAACCCTATTTAACTTTTACCTCCATGGTGTGTGTTTAATAATACAAAAAAAAAGCTTGGTCAGTATTCAAAAGATTGTTCTGACTAACTTTGGGAAAAATCCATACTTGTCTCTCAATATGTGCACACAGTCAGCTCCTGCCCAGATCCATCTGTGGTCCCAAAGTCATAAAAACATAAGATGTCATACTGGGTCAGACAAAGGTCCAAGCCCAGTATCCTTTTTCCAACAGTATATTGCTACAACCTTATGTAGCAATATTTGTAAATAGTTTACAAGCTTATGTAGCAAGATTTTGTAAATAGTTTACCCCTGTTATCTAAGTTACTTGCCCTGTTATCTGTAAACTCATACATGTTAACTGTACTGAGCGTTTCTGTTCCATGTAAACCGCGCTGATGCTGAATAGTGCGGTATATAAGAGAATGTAAATAAATAAAATAAATAAACAGTGGCCAATCTAGGTCATAAGTACCTAGCAGTCTCCTCAAGACACAGGTTCCACAATGCTTGTATTGGGTCAAGCAGTGATATCCTGGGTCTCTTTTTTAATAATGGTTTATGGACCTTTCCTCCAGGAACTTGTCCAAACCTTTTTTTAAACCCAGCTACACTAACAGCTTTTACTACATCCTTCAGTAACAAATTCCAGAGTTTGACTACATGTTGACTGAAAAAATGTTTTCTCTTATTAGTCTTAAATAGGTTACCCTGCAGCTTCATTGCATGTCCCCTAGTCTTTTTATATTCTGATGTAAGCAATCGATCTACGTTTACCTGTTCCATTCCATTCATTAATTTATAGAGCTCTCATATCTCCCCTCAGCAGTCTCTCTACCAGGTTGAAGAGCCCTAATCATTTTAACCTCTCTTCATAGGAGTATCCTTTCATCCCCTTTACCATTTTGGTGGCTCTTCTCTTTACCTCTTCTAATAACACTATATCCTTTTTAAGATACGGCGACCAGAATTGCACACAATATTCAAGGTGCGGTCTCACCATGGAACGATACAGAAGCATTATAATATCCTTTGTTTTATTTTCCATTCCTTTCCTTATGATACCTAGCATTCTATTTGCTCTCTTGGCCACCGCTGCACACTGGGCCGAGGGTTTTAACATGTTATCCACGATGATGCCTAGATCTTTTTCCCGTGTGGTGGTTTCCAATGTGGAACCTTGCATCGTGTAACCATAGTTTTTGGGTTTTTCTTTCCTAGGTGCATAACTTTGCACTTGTCCACATTAAATTTCATCTGCCATTTGGATGCCCAGTCTTCCAATCTATCCAGATCCTCCTGCAGTTTTCCACAATCCTCTTGGGTTTTAATAACTTTAAATAGTTTTGTGTCATCTGCAAATTTGATAACCTCACTCGTTCCCTTTTCCAGGTCATTTATGAATGTCAAAAAGCAGCGGACCCAGCAGAGATCCCTGGGGTACTCCACCATTCACCTTTTTCCATTGGGAAAATTGGCCATTTAGCCCTACCCTCTGCTTTCTATCTTTTAACCAGTTCCTGATCCACAATAGTACACTGCCTCCTATCCCATGACTTTTTAGTTTTGCCAAAAGTCTCTGAGGGACCTTGTCAAAAGCTTTCTGAAAGTCCAGATACACTATATCAACTCATTCACCTTTGTCTACCTGTTTATTCATACCTTCAAAAAAACCCATAACAGATTAGTAAGACAAGATCTTCCTTGTCTAAAGCCATGTTGGCTTTCTCCTATTAAGCCATGACTATCTACATGTTGAATAATTTTGTTCTTTAAGATGGTTTCTACGATTGTTCCCAGTCATGCAAAGTGGCAACAGTCAGGCTTCAATTTAAAAAAGATCTAGCTTAGATCTGCTGCCATTACTCACTGGAGGCCAATTTCCAACCTTTCTTTCATTATAAAGATGACAGAAAAAGCAGTCTTCCTCCAATGGATTATTATGGCAATAAGATCAATGCCTCCCATTGCCTTTCTGGGCCTTCTTGACATATCGGCTGCCTTCGGTGTAGTTGGTCAGGCCCTTCTTGATAGGTTTTGTGCACTAGGAATCCAAGGGAGTGCCTGGGGATGGTTTAGAGCAGTGTTCCCAGTCCGTGGTCCATGCACACCTGGGAGTCCACAAGACACAGAAATGAGAAGAGAGGCTGGTGGGGATTGGCTATGGGAAAGAGTGGTAGAGACTGGCTAGGGGGAGAGAGAAACTAGAGGGAGGGGAGGAAGAGGGGTACTTGTGAGGATTGGTTGAAGGTAAGAGACTGCTGGAGACAGTGGGGACTGGCTTGGCAACTGCAGAGAGGGGGGCTGAGAAGAGTGGTGGGGATGAACTGGGATCCCTGAACATTTTGGAGGTTAAAGGTTCCACATAAGCACCAAATCAGTTTGGGCAGTACCATTGACTCCACAGCAAAAACAGTGACCTCTCTTCATTCTTCTGGGGCCCCCTGTTCTACAATGATCCCTCCCCTTCCCTGTTCTTCCTACGATCTTCACTAGTCTAATGCCTTCCAACTACCTCTCTTGCTGTTCTCTAACTTGATTTTCTCATTGGTTTTATTGTAAACAACTGTTTTCTTGATATGTCTTTTCAAAACAGCAATCGGAACAAATCTGTAGAATTGAAATTCCCTTCTGTCACCCTCCCTCAACACAGCTGAATTGGGTACATTTTGTCCAGATCGACTGGTGGTCAAACAGATTGAGGCAGGACTGGAGGGGTTGTCAGGGCTCAGTTATACTTTAACCAGATAGCTATTTTAACCAGCTGTTTAGTCAGAGGAAATTCAACGTTATCCTGCTAAAATTAGCCAAACAGGTTTGGCCCAAATCCCTGTCCTAGTGTTATCTGGATAACTTTTATCCAACTAAAAGTGCAGTGAATATACTTGGATATGTGCTTCTGAATTGTCAGTTAAGTTAACCAGATGGAGATATTGACTAGTTTTACCGATCATCTTGCTTTATATTGCTGCACCCCTTCCTATTTTTGTCAGGGGCTTCTGCGTGTACTATGTGATGTGTTATTCTAACATACTGTACATCATTGATGGTGCATTATATAAAAGTATCAGCACTTGCTCAGCAAGACCACAGCAAAATGAAACGTAGTGGTGATCTGGACTTCTACTCCTTGGCATTTGTAAACTGTAAATTTACATGTTTCTTTTCCAACTAATTCAGTGTTTGGTGGTTTTGTGCCAAAGCTAGTATTGCTGGGTACCTTTTTCCCCGTGGAATCAAACATGTACATTTGTGTCACATAGGAATTGTACCCTTCACACAGTTTGTCTCTTATGTGTTCACAAGACAAGGAGTGAAAATATACTTTCAGAAGTGATGCCTTTCTGGGGAGTTTTCGATCACTTATTTGGGGGGGGGGGGGGGGGGTTTGGTTATCAGTTAAACCTAAAATCAGAAGCTCTATATATGACACCCTTATGGCTGTTTGGGCTTCATGCGTCCCCCCCCCCCCCCCAATCCCTATGATGACTTAAGGCTTTTATCTGATGCCATTTACTATGTTACTTGCTGGTCCATTCAGTCTGCCCAGTAGTGATTTGTTCACTTTTGGTAGATGTGCAAACAAATTCCCATATGAACTCAACACCCACTCCCCTTCCCTATGTTTCTCACCCAACTTCTCATAGTACTGCTGGCTTTTCGGGTTAGAACCGTCACCCTCAAAGCTTTCTCGGGGCTCTCATGCCACAACACTTAAGTGTGTCTGACGAGCCACTGGTGTGCAACACTGGCTCCAAAGTCTATGCTTTCAATGTGAAACATTTTGGAGATATTACCAGAGGTGAACCACCCCCTTTCTCCAAATGGCACTTTTGAAGCTATCATCTTGCATACATTGGTGGTATTTTCTCAAGCTTGTGAGTAATAGTTTTCTAATGTCCAGGTTGCACTGTTAAGGGAATTTCCTTTCTCTTCCTACTCCAGCTGCCACTACAGTTCCTGCCCAGGGAGACTCCCAGAGCGCAGTCCCTGATTATACCTATGGTCACTCCTATCAGACGCTGTTGGCAGCTAATCCAGGGGTTCAGGAAAGAGTCTCATTGTCTGAGGTGTACACTGAACGCAATGAGAATTACAACTGGGGACCGCAGGAGCAGCCTCTGCAGACAGGTACAGGGGCTCTAGGAAGCCAGAGTAACCACCTGCACTGAAGAGCTAAGTGAGGAGGTGCCAACCCGGTCTAAACAATGAGATAAGATTCTATGAAGGACCGAACCAGGAATCTGAGAGCTTAAATATAAAGTATGCCATGGAACTAGGGCCAGAAATGACATCAAGCAAGGCTTGGGGGTACTATAAGTTCATGGTATACAGATTTTAGGAACTGAGATTTGGGTTGTTCTTGTTTGTGGTGACTTTGTTAGGGATTGTTCTGAAATTTTATTTTCAGATGCTGCCATGCCGAAGGAAATGCTCATGACCCCCTCCATCAGCTTAGGTTGTCAGCATTTGCATATGCCTAGTAATGGGTGGGTGAGAAATGGCTCTGTGTGATATGGACAATGTTTGGGGGTTTTAAGATACTGGCTTTGCTTTTACAAACGCCACTGAGTCGGAAGACAAAACGTCTTATACATTTCCATAGGTTGGGGTGGCTCAAATGGGTGCAGTGGACCTCTTTTTCAGGAGATAGAGAGGAAGGGATGGCGGTATGTGTTGAAATGGGTGTGGCTGTACGGTATGTTTGCAAAAACCTGAAGAGCCTTTGACTTGCTCGTTGCAGACGGCTTTGGGCCTGGAGATCAGAGCTTCTCATGGGCCTCTATGGACTGGGAAGGCTGGAATCCGAACTCTAAGAAAGGATCCTATGTATGGACGCACTGCATGGACTGCAATTATCAGCCCTATAATGGGTCTACAACTGACTGCAATACTGGTACCAGAACCAGCTCTCTGACCTGTAGACCTAGGTCTGTCCACACAGGTAAGATCAACTCTTACATAAAATAGATGACCTTAGAGGGGGAGCTGTTTTAAGCACCTATTCACTAAGTTGCATTAGGAATTATCATGTGTTAACAGTTAATGTGACACTTAACAGTTAGTGCAGGACTTGCTATATTCTAGCTAACCATGTAATGCAGAATGAGGGTGTTGAATAGACACAAAGGGGTATGTTTACTAAAACATCTTAATGTAGCAGTGGCAGAATTAGCGTGCAATAAGGTGCATTATCGGGTGATCAAGGTGTGTTATCGCGCGATAACGTGCCTGTGGCATTAAGGCACCTTTAACGCTGTGAAATCTGGCCCTAAAGGGCAGAGGAAGGCTTCCCAGAGGGCAGAGAGAGGGGGTCAGTGGGTGGAGAGTGGGAGGGGAGAGGCTGTAGGCACACTAATGCTGTGGAATCCGGGTCTGATCACTAACGCCAGTGGAAACCCTCACGTTAAGGCACATTTGCAGGAAAGAGAAACGTTTTTCCGTCAGCAATGTAGAGCAAAGCCAGGGAAACCTTAAAGTGATAGTTGTGATACATGTGCACGGAACAAAAGGGCAAATAAACATGGAAAATGACCTGAACAACATTTTAAACCACCGTAACCAAGCTGGCCAATAGTGATAATTATGGGAAAAATAAAAAAAGCACTACTGAGAGCTCCAAAAAAAAATATGTTTGGAAGGGTCTATGCTCTGTTCCCCTACAAGGTGAATGATCCCACATTGAAATAGCACTGATCAGAGTTTTCCCTTTTTATTGGACAGATTTCTTAAGGCGTGCACATGTGCCGTAACAGCAGGGTGGGCATGTTGGAAGGGGCAACTGTACAGATGCTGGAAAATGGGATACAGAGGGCTGCAGGCGGCACATGCTGTGGTGCAGCTGGGGCACAATGCGGACTAGGGAGATGCCTAGGTGGCACATAGGAATGCTGAAAGTGTACACTAGCCAGACAGCAACTGATGAAGGTCCAACATGGACACGAGTGTGTTTCTCAGTGTCACAGGGGATAGTACCCAGCAGGTATCCCCAATGGCACAGAACATTGGCAAGTGGTGCTGGGGGAAGTGTGGAAGTCTATGCAGGCACCCCTACCCCAGATCCCGCACCATAGGCAGCTGCCTACCGGCACACTGGATGGCCTGAGACTGCACCACCAGCACAAGGGCATGTCAGCATGGTGGCGGAGGGGTACTGGTGGTGGAGGGGGCAGTGGCATCTACCCACAGCAGACCATAGCCTAGCCCTGTTTTAGGTGGGGGTCGTGCACTGCAAGAGAGACAGGCTCTGTCTGAACAGTCATGGTATCCCCAGGGAATGAACTGTCCCTGTGGCAACAGTGTGGTGCAGTACACACAGCCAGTGTGTTCAGGAGCAGAAGGTCACAGGTTCAAGTCCTAGCTGTGGCTCCTGCCAACCCTGTCCCCATATTTTACCCAGTACTAAACCGTGGTAATAAAGACGGAACCTTTATTGCAGATAACATAAACATGCCTGAAACGCCTATATCTTACCCTACAGAGCACAGACACCATAAACATGTGCACTACCTAGAGCAGAGTTTCCGAAATGCAGTCCTGGAGGGCCAATAACCATTCAGGTTTCATACTGTCCCTAATAAATATGCCTGTGCAGCATTTCTATGTGCTGCCCCCATGGTATGCAAATGTATCTCATGCATATTCATTAGGGACAGCATGAAAACCCAAACAATGTTTGGCCCACCAGGACTGGACTTGGGAACCTCTGCCCTAAAGCAGTGACCAACAGGGGCAGGAACACCCGCACCCACAGGCTCCATTATCCAAAGCCTCATGGAGAGGTAGGGTGTTGGTTCCTGCGTGTAGCAGCATCTCCCCATACTAGCACTTGCATACCTTAGCAATGCTGCCCTAAACCTGGGAATACGTTACACAAATATCAAAAGGTTGCTATGATTAATGGCAGATAGCAATTCCTAAGTTAAGCACAATTTGCTAATTGAGCTGCATCATAACAACCTTTCTGATATCTGTGGAGTGTGTTTCAGTTCTGGTTACTGACGGGGTCACTCCCTAGGGTGGTAAACACTAACAGTATTGCATACCATAGCCATGCTTGCATTGTGCTCAGGACTGGTGTGGTGGCCAGGGCTGCCAAAAGCCTCTATATTTGCACAATGCTTGCATAGGGGTGGGAGTGTGTGTGTGTGTGTCTGTCTAGCCGTCTATCCAGTGTATGGTGGCTGCCAACACCTTACTCAGCCCACACTGCTTGCACTGTTTCCAGTGTTAGCCTGCCAATGTGCATAATGAGGAGCAAGGTACAGTGGGTATAGCCCGGACAGGGTGGCCTGAGCAGGATGCATCTGCACTGGGTATAGGTCAATGGCTGGGACATTGTAACGCCCAGCCACCACCTGCATGGACAGGGTGGCCACAGCATGTCCTGCTGGGAGGTCACTCTCAGCCTGACTCAGCAGTGACCACTGCATGCCTAGGTTCCCCCCTAGTGCTATATAGTATTTTTCTCAAGTGCTATTTATGGGTTCTCTTTTCTGGGGCCTAATCACTGACTTATCTGCTTGGTGGGTGTGCTCACATCGCAGTTTTGGATGCACACATCTCTAGGAACATAGACTATGAACTAGCTAGCAGACTGACTGTAGTTAGTGTGTGTATGGCTGGAACACCTTGCAGGGTGCAGCGGCTGGAGACTCACTGTGCTTGCTGCTGGAGAATGTCAGATAGTGGTGGGGGGCAGCTGAGCATTTCCAGGCCTACTGTCTGCCTGCCAGCCATTGCCTTATGGATGTGTACAGATCTGCATTGATTGCCCTGTAGGGTGTCTGCTCCCTAGCAGGACTGGGGTCGATAGTCCCCTCTTCTGCTACCATTGCAGGGATGTAGAATGTGGATCTGTTGGAGGGGGATCCTGTTCCCCACCCTGAGCCACAGAGGGTGGGTTGGGTGCTGGTACATAATCTGCCTATGGGTCCAAACACCCCCCTTCACTTAAATCATGTGACCATGGCACCCACACAGGATATGCACTATTCTTGGTGCATCATAGTCCATAAGGGCTAGATGTGACTGAGAAATACAGATAGGTAGTTCCTGTAGACACACCTAGGATACACCTGTGTCTATCACACACTGGCACTGATGATGGGGACCTGCAGCATGGCCTGTTTCAGCCATGAAAGGTGCTGCGGACCTGGTGCTGGGCGCCCCACTTCACCCTTAGGGTGAGCACAGTACCCCCACAATGTGACGGTCTGTAGGTACTCTGTGCCAGTGACACACACGGTCAGTTCCCCCTACCAGGCCTAGGTGCTGTGGGGGTACATACCCCATCCTGTAAGCATCTGTAGACTGCTGATCTGCATGTGCAGTGCATCATGGGTACGGGTGGGTTAACCCTATCCTGGTAACCACAGCAGACAGCTTGTGTGGTGACCTGCAGTCCTTCTGTAGCCAGCCAAGGGTTTGTTAGCAGCTATAGAGATGTAGCCCACTGGTTACTTCACTGCCTGTGGAGGCAGAGGTCATGGGTTTGATCCCACAGTGGTGTTATGTGCTAGGGCTGTCTGAGGCATTTTCTTTTTTCATTTAAATTAGTGCTGCCATCAAAAACACACTCAGTGCTGTAACCTTAAGGAGCCCCATAAAGCGCCCTATAAAGTGCCTTATTAGGCGCCCTATAAAGTGCCTTATTAGGCGCCCTATAAAGTGCCTTATTAGGCGCCCTATAAAGTGCCTTATTAGGCGCCCTATAAAGTGCCTTATTAGGCGCCCTATAAAGTGCCTTATTAGGCGCCCTATAAAGTGCCTTATTAGGCGCCCTATAGGGAACATTATAGGGTGCCTTGGTGGACAGTGCACTTTATAATGTGCCTTATAGGGCGCGTTATGCGGCACCTTAGGTTACGGCACTGTGAGGGTGTGTTTTTCTGGTAGCACAAATTTAAATTAAAAAAAAAATGGCTCAGATAGCACTGCTTAAAAGTAACAGGTAATGGCTCAAACAGCCTTGTTCATTAGGTGCACTGGGGGATTGAACTCGTGACCCCTGTACCATCAGTCAGTGTATTAACCATTGTGCTACACCTCTGCTGCTGTGTTTCCAGGTCAGCGTGCCTATATAAGACTAACGCGCGTTAATGTGGCAGGGCTCCCTCTATCACGCAATAATGTGCGCAGAGCACTTTATCATGCGATAATCCGCGATTGCTATGTTTAGACTGGAACGCCCAACTCCTTTTATGGCATCTTGCACATTTATCTCTGGGCACACGTTAAGACGCTTTAGTAAACATACCCCAAAATGTACCTTACTGTTGACACAATTAACATAGTAACTGGTAAAAAAAAAAAAAAGTTACCTTATTTTAGAAAATAAGAGCCTTGGGGTCCCTTTTTACTAAAGTTTGTTAGCTAAATAAATGTTAACTGGCTATTTTTCAATACTGCTGTAGCTAAAAGGTCACAGCAGTTTCCATGTAACATGGCTCAACAGGGCTTTACAGTGAACAGAATATGGAAATATTTGTCAAAAGTAAAAGGAATGAAGTATAACTCTGATAGGGATTGGGGGGGAGGGAAGTGGGCATTACGGATGCTGGAAGGGGGCTTCAGGATTGGTTGGGAATGAGGGAGGGGTGATAAGGTCAAAGAGGAGGCGGTTTTAATGTACGGCAACTGGCAGTTAGACACATTAATGTGCAATTTTGGCTGTTTCTGCATGCTAGAGCAAACGTTAAGTGGCAATGATGGGATGGAGAACAGGTGGAGAGTATGTTACTGCTAGCACCAGAACAATTGCCACACGGCATTAACATGATGTCACCTAAAGACTCTGATCTGGGAGTTAAGTGAACCTGCCTTAGCATTGCCTGTCACGTGTTAGCTGTTGAACATACTGATTGCACCCCCAACAGCTAACAGAGGCTTTGGGGTCTATTCCAACATGGGAATAGTGGGGATGGGCATCCCAATGCTATTCACACCCCCCCCCCCCCTTGCCAGCCCTTTTGAAAGCCTCCCCATATTAACAAGGACTTTGTACTGGGATGCTTAGATAGGGTGAGGGAGGGCAGTGGGCTGTCTGTGCCCCTGGATGTACAGGGCCAATTCTGAAGTTGGCCCTCTGTCTGTGGATGGGGTCTGGCAAGCCTGGGCAGCGTCAAAAGGGTGAGGGGGGAACGTCTGGTCAGTGGCTAAAGAGCGTGGCTCCTGAATGGAGCTGTAGTGCTATGACAACTGCATGCTATGGCACCACGGCTCCACTCAGGAGCCGGACTGAGTTAGGTCCCGGCTTGCTCGTACAGACCCTTGACCCGATTTTAATCCCATGGGGCATGAAGGCCCCTGTGCCATCAGAATCAGGTCTGCCCCTCTGTGTCTTGATTCAGATCTGCGCACGGGGGCCTAGTTGACCAACTTGGAATGTGCCTCCAAGCAAATAAGGCTTGTGTGCTCAGTCTGTTATTTACAAAGCATTAGCAGCCTTTAGTAAAAAGGGCCCTAAGTCCCTAACGGCAAAAACATAGAGGCGAGTAGCACATTCTAGGTATATTGCTGCATAATCTTTTCAGGATAAGTCTACTTCAGTTTATTCTAGGTAACAAAATCTTAGTCTGATCATACTGCATGAGCTGAATATACAGGGTTGCTAAGTGGCTCTATTTTTTAAAATGCTATAAATAATATGAAAACTGCTCCAAAGTATAACCAAAATTATAAAAACAAAACAAAACCCACTGGAACCGAAAGCAATTTAAAAAAAATTAAGCAAACCTTCAAGAAGACATCTGTAGGAAGCAAGGGTTATCAGACTGCACACCACCAAGAACTAGTTAGTGGACTGGTGCTATAAATATTACAGGGAAAGTGGATTGGATTGAATTCACCCTTCTCAGAAGCTCAAGGTGTGTTGTATTCAGGTACAGCAGGTATTTGCCTGTCCTTGGAGGGCTTACAAGCTAAGAGGCAAGGAAGGGTTAAGTGACTTACCTAAGATCACAAGGAGCAGCAGTGGGATTAAAGCCTGGTTTCTCTGCTCTAGCCATTACTGTAGGTGGCTACTCCAAGGGGAAAGGACAGACACTAAGGGGCTTGTTTACAAAGCTGCGGTAGCGGCTTCCGCCTGATATTGGAGCTGCGGCTTTGTAAATAAGCCCCTAGATGTACGTGGGTGGCCATTCTTTATAACTTTGAAACTGCTGGAAAGAGATGAACAAAATTTTAATGACTGATAGACTTTGACCGGGATCTTAATTTGCATTTTAGGGTTTGGGAATAACTAGTGGGGTTTATTAGTGCACAAGAAATAACATGCATGGCACAGTGGACTGATAAGAGATACAGTAATGACAACAAGATGAAGAGAGAAAAAGTTTTGTAAATAAAGAAACATTAAACTGTGGACCCCCCTTTCCATTACTAACTATAAGTGGATGAAAAAGATCAGAGGTTGCTTACAAAAGTGATTCCTAACCTTGTCCTTATGACACACCTTGCCAACGGTGGAGACAGCGCATGCAGCGCTCTCTCATACATAATCATTCTGGATATCCTGACAACCAGATTGGCCAAAGGACTAGTCATTTAACCCTCCATTGTTTATTTATTTAACTGTATTTATATACCGCTTTTCACTGGGTCAAAGCGGGTGATTCTCCATTGTCTCAGAAGAAGCCAAGTTATCAAGGTCATTGTTTAATGTACATTACCAAGTTTAAGGGGTATGTTTACTAAACCATCTTAACGTCACAGCAGTGGTATTATCAGGCAATAAGTGACGTTAATGTGCGATAACGTGGCTGTGGTGTTAACGCACACTAACACACTGAAATCTGGCTCTGAAGGGTGGAGAAAGGCTTCCCAGAGGGTGGAGAGAAGGGGTCAATGGGTACAGAGTGGGAGGGGAGAGGCTCCAGGCACACTAACGCTGTGAAATCCGGGTCTGAACACCAATGCCAGTGAAACCCTCGCGTTAAGGCACATTTGCAGGAAAGAGAAACCATTTCAGTCAGCAATGTACAGCAAATCCAGGGAAACTCAAAAACGTGATAGTAGTGATACATGTGCACGGAACAAAAAGGCAAATAAACATAGAAAATGACCTGAACCACATTTAAAATCCCAATAACCAAGCTAGCCAAAAGT
The DNA here is from genome assembly GCA_033557465.1 of Ichthyophis bannanicus. Classification (NCBI taxonomy): domain Eukaryota; kingdom Metazoa; phylum Chordata; class Amphibia; order Gymnophiona; family Ichthyophiidae; genus Ichthyophis; species Ichthyophis bannanicus. Next base: position 261,479,789 of record CM066044.1, read on the forward strand.
GATATTAATGATAAACATAAAGCAACACCACTGACAAAGCTCAAATAAGATATCATGTTTAGAAGGGTCTATTCTCTGTCCCCCTACAACGTGAATGATCCCACATTGAAATAGTGCTGATCAGGGTTTATTCACGTCTATATTGGGCAGGTTTGTTATGGCGTGCAGATGTGCAGTAACAGCAGAGTGGGCACGTAGGAAAAGGCAACTGTACTGATGCTGTAAATGGGACATAGAGGGCTGCAGGTGGCACATGCTATGGTCCAGCTGGGGCACAGTGTGTGTTAGGCAGATGCCTAGGTGGCACTTAGGGATGCCGAAACTGTAAAGCAGCAAGACAGCAACTGACGAGGGTCCAACATGGGCACGAGTGTGTGTCCCACAGTGTCACAGGGGAGATTATCCAGCAGGTACCCCCAAGGGCACATAACATTGGCGGGGGGGAGGGTAGCGTGCATGTCCATGTAGGCACCAATACCTGAGAACCCACACCATAGGCAGCTGCCTATCGGCATACTGGATGGCCTGGCACTGCGCACCACCGGCATAATGGCATGGCAGCATGTTGGCAGAGGGGGCAGTGGCATCTGCCCACAGCAGACCATGGCCTAGCCCTGTGTAGGTGGGTGCCGTGCAATGCAACAGACAGGGTCTGTCTGATGAACAGTCATGGTATCCTCAGGGAATGAACTGTCCCTGTGGCAACAGTGTGGTGCAGTACACACAGCCAGTGTGTTCAGGAGCAGAAGGTCACAAGTTCAAGTCCCAGCTGTGGCTCCTGCCAACCCTTTCCCCATATTTTACCCAGTACTAAACCGTGGTAATAAAGATGGAACCTTTATTGCAGATAACATAAACATGCCTGAAACACCTATGTTTTACCCTACAGAGCACAGACACTATAAACATGTGCACTACCTAGAGCAGAGTTTCCCCACTGCAGTCCCAAACACCATTCAGGTTTCATGCTGTCCCTAATAAATATGCCTGTGCTGCATATGTATGCGCTGCCCCCATGGTATGCAAATGTATTGCATGCATATTCATTAGGAACAGCATGAAAACCCGAACAGTTTTGGCCCACCAGGACCGGAGTTGGGAACCTCTGCCCTAGAGCAGCGGCCAACAGTGGCATAAACACCCACATCCACAGGCTCCACTATCCAAAGCCTTATGGAGAGTCAGGCTGTTGGGCCCTGCGCGCAGCAGCATCTCCCAATACTAGTACTTGTATACCTTAGCAATGCCACCCTAAACTTGGGGATACGTTACACATATATCAAAGGGTTGCTATGATTGATGGCAGATAACAATTCCTAAGTTAATCACAATTTGCTGATAGAGCTGCATCATAGTAACCTTTCTGATATCTGTGGAGTGTGTTTCAGTTTTGGTTTCTGACAGTGTTTACCACCCCGGGGAGTGACCCCAACAGTATTGCGTACCATAGCCATGCCTGCACTGTGCCTAGGACTGGTGTGGTGGCCAGGGCTGCCAAAAGCCTCTATATTTGCACAATGCTGGCATAGGTGTGGGAGTGTGTGTCTATCTATCCAGTGTGCTGTGGCTGCCTACAACTTACTCAGCCTACACTGCTTGCACTGTTTCCAGTGTTAGCCTGCCAATGTGCATAATGAGGAGCAAGGTACTGTGGGCATGGCCTGGGCAGGATGCATCTGCATAGGGCAATGGCTGGGATACTGTAGTGCCCGGCCACCACCTGCATGGACAGGGTGGCCACAGCATGTCCTGCTGGGAGGTCACTCTCACCCTGACTGATCAATGACCACACTTGTGATGGATATATGTCCCTCTATATAAATATAAGCTTCGGTCCGATTTATTGTATTACATTGCTATTATTTGAACATGTTCCAAACAAACTTTTTTCTTTTGGTTTTTTTCTTATTATACTTCTCTATACTCTTTTAGTCTCTTATAATTAGAACCAATGGTCTCAGACTGGAATTGGCACTGTTCTGGGTATTTCACCCATGACCTTTGTGCTCTTATAGCATTAACAACCATAAATGTGGTTCTTAATTTTCAATACCAATTATTGTAATTTACTTAATAATCAGACTTATCTTAATTTTTGATCCAGTTTCTTAAATTGTGCTTTACAGAACAGAACTTGCAATGTCCCCAACGCCACCTTCCCGGTACCGTCTCCACGTTTCAGTTCTTCTTCAGGGGGTTTGCAATCTGAAATCAGCACTATCTTGACTGGACTTCACAACTTGTTATTTAAAGCTCATGTGACCGGTAGCATGTTGTTAGAAGCTTCTCAGCTTTCCCAAAAAACACCGTGCTGAGCTTTAAATAACAAGTTGTGAAGTCAAGTCATGGGTATGTGTGGGTTAACCCTATCCTGGTAACCACAGCAGACAGTTTGTGTGGTGACCTGCAGTCCTCCTGTAGCCAGCCAGGGGCTTGTTAGTAGCTATAGAGATGTAGCCCACTGGTTACTTCACTGACTGTGGAGGCAGAGGTCATGGGTTTGATCCCACAGTGGTGTTATTTGATAGGGCTGTCTGAAGCATTTCCTTTTTTAATTTAAATTAGTGCTGCCAGCAAAAACACCCTCACAGTGCTGTAACCTTAAGGCGCCTTATAGGGAACATTATAAGGTGCCTTGGCGGACAGTGCACTTTATAATGTGCCCTCTGGAGTGCCGTATAGGGCACCTTATGCGGCACCTTAGGTTACGTCACTGTGAGGGTGTGTTTGCTGGCAGCACTAATTTAAATTAAAAAAGAAAATGCCACAGACAGCACTGATTTAAAGTAAAGGGTAATGCCTCAGACAGCCTTACTCGTTAAGCCAACTGGGGGATTGAACTCATGACCCCTGTTTCAGCAGTCATTGTATTAACCAGTGTGCTACTTCTCTGTTGCTGTGTTTGCAGGTCAGCGTGCCTAATTAAGGCTAACGCATGTTAACGTGCCACAGTTCCCTCTATCGCATGATAACCCAAAATGCTACCTTAAGACCAGAACGCCCACTACCTTATATGGCATTCGTCACAGTAAGACTGCAACTAACAACGGTAACATTAAGACGGTTTAGTAAACATACCCCTAAGTTACAATATAACCATTTCACTAACATGATAAAATGGTATAAAAACCCCCCACTGTTAAATAAAATAAACACGTTGAGAACAACTGTGTTAAATTAGGCTATTTTCTACAGGATTCAGAACAGACTGATCCAGACCTAGTTTTATCCCATTGTAGATCTGCTTTCCTTAGGTAAATCAGGGCTTCATATCCCTGCATGCAAAGAGGTAAACAAAGGACTAAGGCTCTTAAATAAAATAAAATAATAGAGCCAAGCGGCAACCCTAACAATATGGCTTGTATCCAGTGTTTTCCAACACTCTCCTGGAGGCATGTCTAAATAGTCAGGTTTTCAGGATTAACAAAATGAATATGCATGAGATTTGCATGAATCAGGGATCCAGCATATACAAATCTCTCTCATGCATATTCATTAGACATTCTGAAAACCAGATCAGTTTAGTGTACTTGCAGGAGATGGGTGGGAAAAACCAGATTAGGTCAGCAGATATCTCTTAAATCACCATGAACAAGTTTAGTCCTGGCTTTAATGCCCTCTGAATTATATAGATTTTCCAGCAGTGACAATTAGTCCGGGACTAACATAAAATCACTCTCAAAGCACAAGTCATGCTCTCCATGTTTTTTCCAGAGATATAGAGGACATTTTGCAAGAACTGTGCCAGAGGTTCCAGTACATTAAAGGGATTCTCGGCGGTGGAGCATGCTTGAGTTGAATGGAAAGTGCTGACATGCAAGAAAATTCCAGTAAAATGCTGGCTATGACCATACAGCAGGTGCTGAACTGAAAGGCCAGTGGGCCAGATATTGAATGCTGGTGGCTAGCTCCCAATGCTAAACATTAAACCTGAATGTTTAATGCCGAGGTCATATCAGGCCTTGGCATCGACTATCTGGGTTTACTGCATAGACCAATCACTAACCAGGCAGTGGTGATGTTGAGCTGCTACCGTTCACTATTATGCAGCAAATGTTAGGCTACGGTTTCCTTTCACTGACCTTTGCTGCACATCGCTAACCAGGTCGTGGCCAAATATCGCTGCTGCCTGGTTAGTGGTCAGTGCCACACCTGCTGCACCCTGCCCCGGAACACCCTTTGCATGCCCCATGCACATTGGGGCGCATGGAGTCAGCAACTGTGGATATTAGTGATACTAACCATGTAAGTGCTGCTGACTGTCCTGTTCACTGTGATTAACGCAGTTGGCAGCTCTACTAACCACGTTAATCGCTTTGACTATCGAGCCCAGTATGTTTAGCAGAAGTAATATGGTTGCGATCTGGATTGCTTTGCAAAAGATGTTTGTTCTCTTCAAAAGTATCTGTATGGAATAGTTACCAGCAGGCATGAAGAAGGGCAGTCATCTTTGTTACGGTTTATGTCCTATTCTTGCTTCCATCTCTACTCGCTCACTTCTGCTCCACACCTCTTATGTCTGGTTTTTCTTTAGCAGGTTCTGGTCCAATCCAACTGTGGCAGTTCCTGCTGGAGCTTCTTCAGGACAGAACCTGTCAGGCTTTTATCAGCTGGACTGGAAATGGCTGGGAATTCAAACTCTCTGACCCTAATGAGGTAGTTATAGTGGGAGGAGCACTCCTCAGTCACTAACCTTTGTCTCAGAAAAACACATCTATTTTTTTTTCTGTGCCCCATAATGACATTTGACTGTGATTAGTGGGTGACCTATCATTTTGTACCGGAGTCCTCTACTTTCACAGAAAGTTAAGCTAGCTCCATTATACATATAACCCTACTGAAAGGCTCTTTTTCAATTTTTCTATGGCAGTTTCATTTCTTACACTCTGAATCCTGAAGCTCCAGAATCCATTTCCTTATGGTACAGTTCCTGACTCAAATCCTTACCTAACTATACCTGCAAACATCCATTGTTTAATAATAGCTCAGCCACTGCAATCCCTCTAAATATCAGCTCATTCTCCTTTAATCTATCAAACAGGTGGCCCAGCGCTGGGGTAAAAGGAAAAACAAGCCACGAATGAACTATGAGAAACTGAGTCGTGGCCTGAGGTACTACTACCACAAAAACATCATCCATAAGACTGGGGGACAGCGCTATGTCTACCGCTTTGTGTGTGATGTTCAGAATCTCCTGGGGAAGACAGCAGAAGAACTTCTTTTAGAGATGGGTGTCCCAACCTTAAAAAAAATCTTAAAACCTCTCTAAGGTGGGTAGGGAGAGGCCTCCCGTTCCTGGACTGTGAAGCCAAATTGTTACTGTATTTCCAAGTGGGGTATCCCATCCATGGACAAGTTCTTTTCAAAAATGGACAAAGTTTGCTGCCACTGAAATTCAAAAACTCACATCAGGACCAAAGAAAGCACTTTCTGAAGACTGACTAAATAAAGGCTAAAGTCTGAATTACAAGTACTGATGAAAGATCCCAGCCTTCCCCAAGACATCTTTTATTTATTTTCTGGATTTTTAGCTCATGCCTTTTCAGTAGTAGCTCAAGGTGGGTTGCATTTTGGTACGTGAGCTAGTTCTCTGTCCTCTGAGGGCTTACAGTAGCTGGATCAGTGGAGGGTTAAGGAAAGAGCAGCAGGGGATTTGCACCCTGGCTTCCCTGGTTCTCGGCTGCCTGCTGTAAGAATTAGATTGTTCCTTCACTCATTACAAACACAGACTATGATGGATAATGAGAATCATAGGTCTGATCCTGTGCTGGTTCATTCTTGGAGCAGTACCATAAGTGCTATTGATCTTTGCCTTCCCCTCATTTCTTTGCTGCTAGGGATCCCCAGTCCTGTTCCCAGGTTTCCTGAATTGCCTTCATTATTTCTTTTACTGCATACAATGAGTGTAGCTCCAGCCATACAGGAACACCTTGCAAGCCTATGGGCCCGATTCCGCAAGGCGAAGAGCGGGACGGTACATCCCGGTAGGACGGGCAGACCTGCTAGCTGTCGTGCCTGACTGCCTCGCTCCCCACACATACAGAACCATTGTGTGAGGAGAGCAGGACGGGGCGGAGCGTGGATGGGACAGACACATGGCCATACAGACTGATTCAGGTCACAGCCCTGTATGTCTGGGGATGATGCCCAGCTTATTTCACCTTAGAGGTGCAATAAGCACAGGGCGGCCCTCTGCATTGGCCAGGCAGCACCCCAGGAGCAATGGAACCATGATCGGTGAGGCCCTACTGCCCAATCTAGGTCCTGGCTGCCCCCCATCAAGGATCAGGTGGTGGGGAACTGTGAGCTGGGAGGCTGGCAGTGAGGATATCTCCTGCAGTGGGCATGCCAGACCATCCCATTGCCGATCCTGCGCACGCAGGGGTGTCCGGATGGCCTGGATGTGCCCCTTCCTGCATTGGGCTCCAAATGGGTTAAAGGCATGAGGACAATGGGATCCCTTAATATCCATTTTCTAACTCCAGAAAAGCAGAATTTAGCTCATCCTTCGCATCAGGGGCTCTGATGCAGTTTCAGTTCATCTTGTCCAGCCACATCACGAAGCCGAGCCAGTTTATCAGTCCAGGAGCTTTGCATCAGCTTTTACAAAGTACATGTGGTCACTTGCATCTGATTTTCATACAGGTAGAATTTTGCTTCAGAGTATGTATGTACATTTGAAATAGAAATTCACACCTAAAACATGCCCTCGTTCTCTCAAAGTGGCTAAGTCCTTGCATTGTGGAACATCACACAGACGTTTAACTAAACTAAGAGTGGGCAACTTTCAGACATCTGATTTTCATGGGTAAAATCCTTTATACCTATAGAAAATGACGAGACAAGAGGAGATGGGGGGTGAATTACAAGAAACATATGCAAGGATTTCATTTGGTTTTCCCTCTATTCTATTGTTGCTCAAAAGCATGGAAGGAAAGTCACCCTGCAGCCAGGAAGTTTGATAGAGAAACTCCACTTGCAGACCTGCTGAAGATTGCCCTCCTTTTATCTAACTCCTCTACTTCCTGAGTTCTTAGAGTCAACTATTAATTGGTAGGTGCACTACTTGTAATGGATGGGTACCTCCTGAAGAACCAGCAGGCAATGAAGCATCTTACTTCTACCTCATTTTGGGGCATGTTTACCAAACCATACCAACTGTTAGTATGGGGATTAGCATGCGGTAAGTGCACTGCATTAAAAGCTCAGGACCCCCATGTTAAAAATCCTGTGGTAACAGGTTAGCATGCAGTTGGGCAGATAGAGGGAGGGTTGGGGTGGCAGGTGGGTATTTACTGCACACTGTAGCTAGCCTGGGCTTTATGAATGTGTGCTAACCATGACTGTTGTGGCATTAGCACGTCCACTTAACACTATCCACTGAGTTTGACATTAAGTACACCCGCGTGCTGGTTTCTGTGGTGCTGTGTGTAAGCAATGTGCCTTGAAAGAGGGACAGATGTACAAACCCCTTGAAGCTAGCACAGGTCTCCGTGCTGATTTTGTAGGCTGACCATATGCTAAAGGCATGCCCCTTTGTATTCTTTTGTAAAATAAAAAAATAAAACTAATTTGGGTGACTACTGCTTGTAACAGATTCTACATGATAGGTATTAAGTAAAGCTAAGATTTCATATAAAGAAAAAGAGACAGTTGGAATTTTATTCACTTGTAACACTTCAGTGGTCCAGGATGGGTGAGAAAGTATGAGCGTGATAGTAACAACTACTACTATTATTAATCATTTATATAGCACTACAAGGTATATGCAGCACTATACAAATATAATCCCTGCTCAAAGAGCTTACAATCTATTCAAGACAGACAGAACGATACAAGAGAAACAAGGGGGTTCAAATAGGGAAGGAGACAAGGAGAACCAGGGATTAGGATCCAAATGTGGCTTCAATGAGGTAAGCCTTTAGCTTGGATTTGAAGAGCAGGAGAGAAGAGATTTGACAAATATAGAGGAAGGTTATTCCATTCATAAGGAGCAGCAAGGTAAAAAGATCGAAAGCTGGAATTTGCAGAAAAAGAAAAGGACATAGAAGAAAACCAGAGGAGTGGAATTCACAAGGAGGGGTGTAGGGAAATAGAAGAAAGGCAATGAGAGGCAGTAGAGTGAACACATTTATATGTTAGAAGGAGACATTTCAATTAGCTAAAGAAACGGAAGGGGAGCCAGTGAAGTGCTTTTAGAAGAGGGATTATATGAGTGCATCAGTGCTGGCGGAAAATTAGCCACAAAGCAGAGTTCTGGCTAGATTGAAGAGGAGAGAGATGACACTGAGGGAGACCAGCAATTAGGAGGTTGCAATAGTCAAGATGGAAGGTGACCAAAGAGTGGACAACAGCCTTAGTAGTGTGTTCAGAGAGGAAGGGTTGAATTTTGTTAATGTAGAGAAAGAAACAACAGGTTTTAGCTATATGTTGAATATGTGTGGAGAAGGAAAGGGAGGAGTCAAAGATGACCCCAAGGTTGCAGGCCGAGGAAGAAGAAGAGTGTTGTTAACAGTGATAGAGGAAGGGAGGAGGAGAGTTTAGGGGGAAAAATAAGAAGTTCAGTTTTAGCCATATTCAATTTTAGGTGGCGGTGAGACATCCAGGTGGCAATGTCAGATAAGCAAGTAGAGATATGAGTTTGGAGCAAAGGACAGATGTCAGGTATAGATAGATAGATAGATAGCTTTGAGAGTCATCAGCATAAAAATGATACTGAAAGCCACAGGAAGAGATGAGGGCACCAAGGGACTGGATATAGAGAGAGAAAAGGTGGGGAATACCAACTGAGAGAGGGAGGGCAGTAGAGGAACCTCCAAAACAAACACTGAAAGAGCAATTGGAGAGATAAGAAGAGAACCAAGACAATACAGGGCCTCTAAAAGCAAGAGAGGATAACGTGTCAAGGAGGAGGTGGTCAGCAGTATCAAAAGCAGCATAAAGATTGAGAAGAATGAGTAGCCTTTGGACTTGGCAAGGAACAGATCACTGGAGACTTTGACAAGAGCTGTTTCAGTAGAATGAAATGGACGAAACTCAGATTGAAGTGGATCAAGGAGGGCTTAAGAGGATTGAAATTTGAGATAGCGGCAGAGAACTGCACGTTCAAAAATTTTGGAAATGAATGGGAGAAGGGAAATAGGTCGATTTATTAGGACAAGTAAGGTCAAGTGAGGATTTTTTGAGGCGTGATTACAGCATGCTTGAAGGCTGCAGGGAAGGTTGCAGTAGAAAGTGAAAAGTTGAGAATATATGAGATGAAAGTGATGACAGAGGAAGAGATGGCGTTGAGGAGATGGGTGGGGGTAGGATCAGAGGAACAGATAGTGAGTTTAGAGGAGGAAAGAAGAAGAGTGGTTTCCTCAACACAGATTTTAGAAAAGGATGAAAGGGTGATAGAGGTTGAGGGGAAAAGTTGGTAATGGAGAGGGGGAAGAGGGGATGAAGAACATTTAGTGGGGAATTGAAGAGCAATCTTATGCACTTTGTCATGGAAATAGTCTGCTAGGGTTTGGGCAGAGAGAGGAGGAGAGACTGGAGGTGCCTTAAGAAAAGAATTGAGAGTAGAGAAGAGACCGCAAGGGTTAGAGGCAAGATGGTTAGATGTAGAAAAGAGTTTTGCTTAGCAAGTGCAATAGCGGACTGGAAAGAAGAAAGCATGAATCTAAAGTGAAGAAAGACAGAGCAGGATTTGAGCCAAGTGTGCTCAGCTGAGTGGGCACAGGAACATAAGTAGTTGGTAATTAGAGACAACCAGGGCTGAGGTAATGTGCGCCTCACAGGATGTGGAGTGGGTGGAGTAACAGTATCCAGAGTAGAGGAGAGAGCAGTATTACAGGAAGCTATGGCATCATCAACAGACTTAGAGGACAAAGTGGAAGAGAGAAGAGATGAGACAGAAGAGGATAGAGTCGGTGGATCGATAGCAGGAAGATTCCTAAAGAGATAGGAGGAGATTGGGTAAGAGTGAGGGGGGGGGAGCAATGAAGAGTGAAACTTAACAGGTGATGGTCAGATAAGGGACGAGCGGAGGTATGGAAATTAGAAGGTAAACAATTAGAGTAGAAAATGAGGTCAAGGCAGTGACCAAGCTGATGAGTAGGAGCAGAAGAGCAAAGATGGAGGTTGAAAGAGTGGGTGAGAGAAAGGAGCTTGGATGCACAGGGGTCAGAGGGTTATCAATATGAAAATTAAAGTCACCAAGATAAGGGAGGGGGAAGGAGAATCCAGGAATAAGGAGAACCAAAAGCCAAAATCAGTGAGGACGATAGAGGACTTGGCAGGAGGTCTATAGAAGACAGCAATCCGGAGAGATAAGGGATTAACAAAAAGGATGGAATGGACTTCAAAGAAGGGAAAGGAATGAGATTAAGGGAAAAGGAGGGGTTTGAATTGGCAAGAAGGAGAAAGTTGGAACCAGGCTGCTGGCATTAACCTTTAAAAAGGAGATAGAGCAGCTTTTAAACTAGATAACGGGAGAGCCGAGTCGCCCAAGAGTGCATGGTTCGGGACAATGTATCCTTGAAGGATACTACCAAAAAAAATGAAGTTAGGGCACATTAGCAGAGAGGTTCCAATAAAGACAAAGGTAGCGCAAATGCCCTTGAATACAGAGCTTAAAGATTCCAAATTACCCCTGCCTACCAATAACCAGATTAATATGAATAAAATACAGTCTCTAAAATGCTTGTATGCAAATGCTAGAAGTCTAAAAAATAAGATGGGAGAGTTAGAATATATAGCACTAAATGAGAGGTTAGATATGATTGGTATCTCAGAAACATGGTGGAAGGAGGAAAACGAGTGGGACACTGTGATACCTAGGTAGAAACTATATCGTAATGATAGAGCTGATCAAATTGGTGGAGAGGTTGCACTCTATGTTAGAGAGGGCATTGAGTCACAAAGGATTAAAGTTTTACAGGAAACAAAATTCGCTGTAGAATCTCTATGGATTGAAATTCCATGTCAAAAGGGGAAGGCGATGGCTGTGGGGTTATACTATCGACTGCCTGGCCAGAATGAACAAATGTTGAAAGAAATCAAGGAAGCTAACAAAAGTTACAGAACAGTAATAATAATGGGTGATTTCAATTACTCCGGTATTGACTGGGTCAGTGTCACAGCAGGACATGCTAGGGAGATAAAGTTCCTAGATGAAATAAATGACTGCTTCTTGGAGCAGCTGGTTCATGAACCAACCAGAGGGGAAGTCATTTTGGACTTAGTCCTTAGTGGAACACCAGATCTGGTGCAAGAGATAAGGGTGTTGGGGCCACTTGGCAATAGTAATCATAGCATGATCACATTTGATTTAATTAATGGAGGAGGGATGGTAAGAAAATCCACAGTACTACCTTTTTAACTTTTGAAAGGGAGACTATGATAAAATGAGGAAAATTGTTAAAATAAAACTAAAGAGAGCAGTTGCAAAGGTTAAAGACTTACATCAAGCTTGGGTGTTGTTTAAAAATACTATCTTGGAAGCCCAGACCAGCTATATTCCATGCTTTAAGAAAAGTGGAAGGAAGTCCAAAAAACTGCCAGCATGGCTTAATGGTGAGGTCAGAGAGGCTGTTGTTCCCAAAAATGCATCTTTCAGGAAATGGAAAAAAGAGCCAAATGACGAAAATTGGAAACAGCACAAGCACTGGCAACTTAAATGCAAGGCATTGATAAGGCAGGCAAAGAGAGAATTTGAGAAGAAACTTGCTGTGGAAGCAAAAACATATAATATAGACTTTTTCAAGAACATTCGTAGCAAAAAACCTGTGAGAGAATCAGTTGGACCATTAGATGATAGAGGGGTAAAAGGGGCAATTAGAGGGGACAAGGCTATAGCAGAGAGACTGTATGAATTCTTTGCTTCAGTCTTTACTGAGGAAGATGTAGGGATGTAACCCATGACTGAAGTGGTATTTAAAGGTGATACTGCAGAAGAATTGAAAGAAATATCGATACACCGGGAAGATGATTTACAACTATTTGATAAACTGAAGAGTAGCAAATCACCTGGACCGGATGGTATACATCCAAGGGTGTTGAAAGAACTGAAATATGAGATTGCAGACCTGCTATTAGTAATCTGTGAACTATCATTAAAATTATCTGTAATATCAGAAGACTGGAGGATCGCCAATGTAATGCCAATTTTTAAGGCTTGCAGGGGTGATCCGGGCAACTACAGACCGGTGAGCCTGATGTCAGTATTGGGAAAAATGGTAGAAACCATTATAAAGAACAAAATTATTCATCATGTAGATAGTCATGGCTTAATGGGAGACAGCCAACATGGTTTTAGACAAGGAAGATCTTGTCTTACTAATCTGTTATGTTTTTTTGAAGGTATGAATAAACAGGTAGACAAAAGTGAGTCCATTGTTATAGTGTATCTGGACTTTCAGAAAGCCTTTGACAAGGTCCCTCATCGGAGACCTTTGACAAAACTAAAAAGTCTTGGGATAGGAGGCAGTGTACTATTGTGGATCAGGAACTGGTTAAAAGATAGAAAGTAGAGAGTAGGGCTAAATGGCCAATTTTCCCAGTGGAAAAAGGTGAATAGTGATGTACTGCAGGGATCTGTGCTGGGTCCGCTGCTTTTTGACATATTCATAAATGACCTGGAAAAGGGAATAACAAGTGAGGTTATCAAATTTGCAGAGGACACAAAACTAAAGTTGTTAGAACCCATGAGGATTGTGGAAAATTGCAAGAGGATCTTGATAAACTGGAAGACTGGGCATCTAAATGGCAGATGAAATTTAATGTGGACAAGTGCAAAGTTATGCACCTAGGAAAGAACAACCCAAACTATGGTTACACGATGCAAGGTTCCACATTAGGAACCACCACCCAGGAAAAAGATTTAGGTGTCATTGTGGATAATATGTTAAAACCCTCCGCCCAGTGTGCAGTGATGGCCAAGAGAGCAAATAGAATGCTAGGTATCATAAGGAAAGGAATGGAAAATAAAACAAAGGATATTATAATGCCTCTATATCGTTCCATGGTGAGACCACACCTTCAATATTGTGTGCAATTCTGGTCGCTGTATCTTAAAAAGGATATAGCTTTATTAGAAAAGGTTCAGAGAAGAGCCTCCAAAATGGTAAAAGGGATGGAAGAATACCCCTATGAAGAAAGGCTAAAAAGGTTAGGGCTCTTCAACCTGGAAAAGAGACGGCTGAGGGGAGATATGATAGAGGTCTATAAATTAATGAATGGAGTGGAACGGGTAAACGTAGATCAATTGTTTACGTCATCGGAATATAAAAAGACTAGGGGTCATGCAATGAAGCTACAAGGTAATCTATTTAAGACTAATAAGAGAAAATATTTTTTCACTCAACATGTAATCAAACTCTGGAATTTGTTACCAGAGGATGTAGTAAAAGCTATTAGTGTAGCTGGATTTAAAAAAGGTTTGGACAAGTTCCTGGAGGAAAGGTCCATAAACCATTATTAAAAGGGACTCGGGATATCTCTGCTTGACCCAATACAAGCATTGTGGAACCTGTGTCCCTTGGGGAAACTGCTAGGTATGTATGACCTAGATTGGCCACTGTTGGAAACAGGATACTGGGCTTGATGGACCTTGCTCTGACCCAGTATGGCATATCTTATGTTCTTATGCCGCGACCATTGGGATGATGAGAGTGGGAGAATTGATAGCCGCCGTGGCAGAGGGCAGCAACTGAAGCAGAGTGATCAGGAAGTTTCAGTAAGAGCGAGAAGATGGAAAGCACGAGAGATAAAGGGATCATGGATAAAGTGAAGTTTATTAGAAATGGAATGAACATTCCATAAAGCATATGAGAAAGGGAGAGAGGAGGGGGATGTGGATGAGATTAGGGTACTGGGGAGAGGAACTCATATGAGAGTGAGAGAGAAGTGAAGAGGGACCAGGGCTGGGATTAATGTCACCAGAGGGCAGAAGGAGAAGAGAGAGTGTGTTGGAAATAGGGATGAGGTTTGTTTTAGAGAGGAAGGAGAGGGATGAATGAGGCGAAGGAGAACGTCAAGCTCAAGAGCTAAGGAAAAGGTGGAGGATAAGATGAGAGAGGAAAGAGGGGGGCATTAGGTTGGTGGAGTGAGGGAAGACGGTTAGGGAGGATCAGAAAAAGGAGCAAAGAATGATGTGGAGATATAAGAAAAGGCCGAGAGGACAGGTAAAGTTAAAAGAAGGAGAGGGATAATAGGTAGTAAGGGAATAAAAGTAAAATAAACGAAATAAAGTAGAATAAATAAAATAGAATAAGATACAGATAAGTCTTAAAAGACACTGAGATTATCAGATAGGGACACTTTTATTAGGAGAGGAAATACTCAGATAACAATGAGTGAAAATAGTAGGCAGGCAAGCCTCATCTCAAGCAGACTATAAGGGGTATGTTTACAAAGCAGCAGTAGCAGCCTCTGCGTGATATCGGAGCCACGCTATTGCACAGAGGCTGCTAGTGCTGCTTTGTAAACATACTCCTAAGTCTATAAAGTGTAAAATATAAACTATTAGAGACATCAGACATGGATCGACTGAAGACACGTGAGTAGCCTCAGTGCAGTGGGAATAAGGGTCCTCAGCCCAGACTGTGATACAATAAAGAAACCAACAGGTATGACCAGGCAATGCCAAATAAACTATATCTTAGGACTTTTTATAACAGGTAATGTGAGACAATCTCTACAAGTCTCAGTCTGCCATCTTTTTAAATTTCAACTGTAACCTTATTGGCAAATATTTTGACTCTATCGTGGTAACATAGTAAATGATGGCAGAAAAAGACGATGCAGATTACCCCACGTTTGCTTAGGATGCAACGTCTGCTCTGTAGATGTTACCTCCTCTATGCTTTTTTGAAGTGTAAAAGTCATTTAAGTTTTGTTTGGAGTGGAAGTAGAGATCCTCTGTTCATTCCATGCCTTCTTCTATTCGGACACTGTTTTCTCCCTGCTAGTTCCAGTGGGAGGGTATCCCAAGCATCCACCATCCTTTATATATTGAAATTTATAAATAAAAAAATGATTCAAGCAAAAAACAAGAATGACCAAAAACTAGGAAAAGTAAGGAAAACTTCATCATGCACAGGCAAATTAAGAACAACAAAAAATAGTCCACATAGTTTGAAATACCTGTATACAAATGCTAGAAGTCTAAAAAATAAAATGGGTGAGTCAGAATATACAGTATAGTACAAATGAAGAAGTGAAGAGCTCACTCCAGGACCTGGATAACCAGGAAAGAACTACCAGGGTGGTAATTTTTGTAAAGGCACTGGAGATGTACATGTGTAAGAGCTAATGTGTACAAACAGATATATGAAACCATTATTGCCTTCATAAGGGGAGTTACCCAAATCAACTCATACCGCAAGGTCCGATATGTTCTGTGAATTGTGGTTTCGTCTACTTTCTTGATGGAACCACCTTGTATGAAGGGAAATGTAGGCTGCCCTTTCTGATGCAGCATTACAGAATCATTAGAACTATATATTCCAGCATGTATTGGGATGGAAAAAACATATGTCAATATCTTCCCAAAAAATATTGATTTACACATTGCTTCATTGTCTTTCATAATATGTTTTTAATATGATTCCAACATCATACATATAACAAGGCACAAACCTCACTAGTATATAAACAATCTCCCAAAGGAATATATCTAGGGGCTGAACGAGCTGCCTTAATGGCAACAAAATACTCAACTGGCCATGCCCATTCAGCCATCATTATTATCCCATATCTTCATATTGATATGGAATTCCCAAGCATTTACATTTTTCAGATGATGCTTGGAAACAATAAATCTTAAATTGCAAAGTGGCTGTTACCAAGCGAGTTCTTACCAGTAATAGGTGCTTTGGAATGTGAGATAAGTTATTTCCACACATCCTTGGAGAATCCACATAAATAAAAAGAATCAGGGAGATGACGACAGAATGGGTATGGCAGGTTTAGTAAGTTGTGGCCTTTAAGACCATCCATTGAGCCTCTACAGGAGCTCCAATTCAAAGTTTTACATCAAGCCTATGTAACTAGAGCTAAGAGACACCAGAGGGGGATGTGGGGGGATCCTTACTGTTTAAAATACATGAGTGCATTTTAAGCACTTGTTTTTAGAGTGCCATAAGCTGTAAACAATTTGGAAAGGGGCATTAATGGCCATATCAGAGATTGTGCAGAGGACATCAACTGGGCCTACAGGTTGCTGCGGTTGGCAACACTGCTCTCCTGGAAGAACACCATCTACAAAAAGTGAAGCAAATATTTGTAGGACTGGCTCTCTTACTTGGGAAGAAGGTGATTTTGAGATGTTGGGTGAAAGATAATGTACCAACCCTACAAGAATGGGTGAACTTGAGGCATCGGATGGATTTCTTCGAGTTGCAGCTTTAAAGGTTTCAGTTGAGACCTGTGTGGGTGCTCTATAAACAAATATAGAGCAAGTTCCACCAGAAATATGGAGCTAAGGAAGTGTCGTAGGAGAATTGAAGGGGAGGGGAAAGAGAAGGAGGGGAGTTGTATGAGTGAGGTGTGCAGTTGCTTGAGAATGGGTGAGGGATGTCTGTTGAGGGATGGTTGGGTTCAGGTAAACAAGGAAAAGCAGTAAGATGATGTTTACATTTTTTATATGAAGACTGTGGGGTTTTCACTGCTATATTTATTGTTAGTTCACTATTGGATAATCTCTTTTGTGACTCATCATGCAGTGATTGAATAAAGATATATTTACAAAAAAAAAATGCATACTCGGTCAGACCAAAGGTTAATTGAGCTCAGTATCCTGTTTCCAATAGTGGCCAATCCAGATCACTAGTATCTGTGAAGTTCCCAAAAGGTAGACACATTCCATGCTGCTTATCCCAGGGGTAAGCAGTGGATTTCCCCAGTCCACTTTAATAATGTTTTATGGACTTTTCCTCCAGGAACTTATCCAAACCTCTTTTAGACCCAGCTGCACTAACAGCTTTTACTACATCCTCCGAAAACAAATCCCACTTTGATTAAGTGTTGAGCGAAAAAAATATTTTCTCCAATTAGTCTTAGGGGTATGTTTACTAAACGGCGATAGCGTTCCCGGCGCTATATGCAGCGATAATGTGAGGAATGCCATATAAGGAAGTGGGCGTACTGGCAGTAAGGTAGCAATGGCTGACTAACGCGCATTAGAGGGCACCTTGGCCAGTTAGGGCACGATAACGTCGATTTCGTGTGGTGACCTGCAGTCCATCTGTAGCCAGCCAGAGCTGTGATAAAAACCATAGAGATGTAGCCCACTGGTTACTACAATGACTGCCGAGGAAGAGGTCATGAGTTCAATCCCTCAGTGGTCCTATTTAATAAGGCTGTCCGAGGCAATTACTTTTCAGTCCTGTAACAGTGAGACACATCACCACAATCTGTGCTGCCATCCAAAAACACCCTCACCTCGGTGCAGTAACCTTAAGGCACCTCATAAGATGAAATTAGATTTACCTGCTAATTGTTGTTCCTGGAGTGGAACCAGTCTAGTCCCGAAACCTCTGGGTTCCCAATCCAATCCAGCAGCTTGGAGACTGAGAAACTCCCCCTTTTTTTGTGACATTACCAGTATATCTCTCCGGTACTCTCCTCCTGCCACCAGTAACGTATTGACAAAGCAGACTCACCAGAGAAACAAGTAAGTATCTATCCAAATAAGTTAACTTGAATAAAAATACAACAATATAGTAACTGTGACTGAGGAGAATAACTCCGTCCTTACTGTGACTAGAAAACTTGAACATAGCAGGTCCTCCCCCAAAACGTGCAGAAGACCCGCCCATCTCGCCACACCATGCTCTAAGTGGCTATCACTATCTGCTCTTTTAAATTGAGCGAGGAGCCCAAGGAAGCATATCTTACCTGTGAAGTACAGACTGAGTCCAGGCCTTTGTTTGCCAAGGGATGCTGGGCGGGATACGGGACTAGACTGGTTCCACTCCAGGAACAACAATTAGCAGGTAAGTCTAATTTCATCTTCCTGATCGTGTCCCAGTCTAGTCCCGAAACCTCTGGGTCCTTACCAGAGCAGTGCAGCAGACTAAACACGGGTGGGACCGGCAAACCAGCCTGCAGGACCGCTGAGCCAAACGCTGTTTCCTCCGCCCTTTGCACATCCAGCCGATAGTGCTTAACGAAAGAATTCAAAGACGACCATGTCGCTGCTCTACAAATCTCCAACGGCGACACCAACTGCATTTCCGCCCAGGAAGTGGCCTGCACTCTCGTGGAATGCGCCCTCAAACCTTCCGGCACTACTTTACCCCCCAACACATACGCTGATGCAATGGCTTCCTTAATCCAGCGAGCAATGGAAGTCTTTGAAGCCGCTTCCCCCTTCCTTCGCCCTGCAAAGAGAACAAAGAGCCTGTCGGACTTACAAAACGCCTCTGTTCGACTAAGATACTTCTTCAACGTCCGACGGACATCCAAAAGATGTAACTTTCTCGACGAAGGAAGGTCCGAGCCGCCAGGGAAAACCAGCAGGGAAATTTCCTGATAGACATGGAAATACGAGAGCACTTTGGGGAGAAAGGCTGGGACCGGCCGCAGTACGACCTTAGCAGCCAAGAAAGACAGAAAGGTCTCCCTACAGGAGAGTGCTTGCAGCTCTGAAACTCTCCACGCCGAGCAGACCGCTACCAAGAATACCACCTTCAAAGTAAGATCCTTGAGCGTCGCCCGGGCCAGGGGCTCAAAAGGCTCCCGTTCAAGTGCCTCCAAAACAAAGGGGAAATGCCATTTGGGAAAAACAGGTCTAGACGGTGGCCTCGCAAGAGACACCGCCCTTAGAAAGCGTTTGACATTGGGGTGCTCTCCTAGCGACTGACCCGCCAGCTTGCCCCTGTAACAGGACAAGGCGGCTACTTGAATCCGCAACGCTGCCGCAGCGAGCCCCCTGACGAAGCCATCCTTCAAAAATTTAAGGACTTGAGGGAGCGAAGCCTTTACGCCTCTCACTTTCTCTCTCTGCACCACGTTTCAAATATTCTCCAGACCCGCACATACGCTAGAGACGTAAATCGTCTCCTGGACTTTAACAAGGTAGAGACGACCGCCTGCGAGTACCCTCGGGAAGTCAGCCGTGCCCTCTCAAGAGCCAGGCCGTAAGCGAGAACCGATCCACGTGAGGCATGAACAGGGGACCCTGAGTCAACAAATCCGGTCTGCAGGGAAGACGCCAAGGCTTCGCCACTAGTAACCTTATCAGATCTCCATACCAGGGACGATGCGGCCAGTCCGGCGCTATGAGGATGACGTGGCCCCTGAACTTCTCTATCCTTTGCAGCACCCTTCCTACAGAACCCAAAGAGGGAAGACGTAAAGCAGCTGCCCCTCCGGCCAGGCCTGAAGAAGTGCATATAAGCCTTCGGACATGTGCTCCCTGCGCCTGCTGAAGAAACAGCTGTACTTGGCGGAGATGAGGGTTGTCATGAGATCCATGACCGGGGTCCCACACCTGCGAACGAGCATCTCAAACACCTCGGGATGTAGGACCCACTGCCTGGATCTATCCGCACCTGGCTGAGGAAGTCGGCTTCCACATTGTCTACCCCTGCCACATGGGCTGCCGACAGATCTAAGAGGTTTGCTTCCGCCCAACCGCACAGGACTTCGGCTTCCGCTTCTAGGGACACGCTGCTTGTATCCCCCTGCTTGTTGACGTAGGCCACCGCCGTCGCATTGTCTGACCACACTGTCACCGCCTTTCCTGCTAGCAGCTGCTGAAACTCCAGTAGAGTGAGGTACACCGCCCTTATTTCCAGGTGATTGATTGCCCACTGCCGCTCCTGTGGAGTCCACGACCCCTGCGCGAAGCTACCTTGACAATGAGCTCCCCAGCCTGACAAGCTGGCATCTGTCATCACTGCCACCCATTCTGGTGCTTCCAAGGGTTTTCCCCGCTCCAAGGACTCTGGAATCATCCACCAAAGCAGGGCCTGACGAGTCTCCTCTGGGCAGACTAGCTTCCGGGTCAGGGGGTGCCGCTGATGCGACCAGCAGCGTAACAACGCTCTTTGCAAAAGTCTCATGTGCAACCTCGCCCATGCGACCGTCTCTATCGAAGCCGCCATGGTGCCCAACAACTGCAGGTAATGCCAAGCCAAAGGAGACTTGAGTCCCCGAAATCTCTCCACCATCCTTCGCAAACCCTGCATGCGCTGCTCCGTGAGGAACACTCAACCGATTCTTGTGTCAAAGCGGGCCCCAAGGTATTCCAGATTCTGGGAAGGCCGCAAGTGACTTTTTGTCATATTGACGATCCAGCCGAGACTTTCCAAGAACTGTACCACTCGGGCTGTGACCCTCTTGCTCTCGGCTTGAGACTTGGCGCGAATCAACCAATCATCTAGATAAGGATGCACAAGAATGCCCTCCTTGCGCAGTGCTGCCACCACCACCACCATCACCTTGGTGAAAACTCTTGGAGCAGTTGCCAGCCCGAAGGGTAAGGTCTGGAACTGGTAATGTCCGAAGGGCAGCGCGAATCTGAGAAACTTGTGATGATCCGGCCGTATGGGAATGTGAAGATACGCCTCCGACAGGTCCAGGGAGGTGAGAAACTTTCCTTGCCGCACCGCTACTATGACGGAACGCAGAGTCTCCATGTGAAAATGCGACACCCGTAGGCATCGATTGACTCTTTTGAGGTCGAGAATGGGTCGGACTCCCCCGTCCTTCTTTGGAACAATGAAATAAATGGAGTACCGACCGCAGCCGTACTGGTCTGGAGGGACGGAGACTATCGCCCGGAGGTCCAACAACCTTTGAACCGTCTCCCGCAGAGCCGTACACTTTGCTACCGACCTCGCGGGGGACTGCACAAAGGCCTCTCGTACGGGACGAGAAAACTCCAGGGCATAGCCCTCCCGAATGACTTCTAGCACCCATTGATCTGTTGTAATTCGGGCCCAGGCAGAATAAAACTCCCGCAGACAACCCCCCACGGGCACGAGGGACGACTGGGCCCTCCTCATCTCATTGTGCTTTCTTGAAGTTAAGGGAGGAGGAGGAGGAGGAGGAGGAAGAGGAGCCAAATCCCCTTCCAGCTCCCCTGAACCCCCGAAACCCCTGACTTCGGTAGGGATAACGACCTCTTTGACCTGAAGGGAATCTTTGGGAACGAAACCGGTGGAAATCTCGAAACTGCCCCCGACCCCCCCGAGTCGGTTTGGGCTTATCCTCCGGTAACCTCCCCCCTTTAGACTCCCCAAGATCCTTAACCAGCTTGTCTAAATCCTCACTGAAGAGGAGCCTGCCCTTAAAGGGCAGCTTACTTAGTCGCGCCTTGGAGGAGCTACCTGCTGCCCAGTTACGCAACCACAAGTACCGCCGGGCAGCCACCGCCGACGCCATACTTTTGGACAAACCTCGCCTAAGGTCATAATGAATATCTGCTAGGTAAGCCACCCCCGATTCCAGCTGCGAGGCCTCCTCCGCCAAAGGACTTGGCTGTCCTTCTTGTACCTGCTGTGCCCAGCGAAGACAGGCCCTAGCCACCCAAGCACCGCAGATGGCTGCCTGCAGCGAAATGTCATTGATGTCAAAAACTTGTCCCAACAACACGTCGAGTTTCCTGTCCTGAACATCCTTGAGGGCCGCACTACCCTCCACCGGAATCGTGGTCTTCTTGGTCACAGCCGAAACAGCCGCGTCTACTTTGGGTGATTTAAACACCTCTTTGTCCTGATCCAACAACGGGTACAGACGACTCATAACTCTAGAACCCTTCAAGGTGGCTTTAGGAACATTCCACTCCTCCTGAATCATTTCTTGAAATACCCTATGCACCGGGAACGCTCTTTGCATCCACCTGAACACCTGCAGCAAAGGATCTTCCAGCGTTTCATCCTCCGCTGCCCCTGGAGCAGGGATATTGAGGGCCTTAAGAGATTCGACAATGAGAGCCGGTAGCTCCTCTCTTCTGAAGACTCTCACCACTCTGGCCTGATCTTCTCGCTCCGAAATCTCCCCCTCTTCTAACTCCTCCTCTAGGGCCACACTGTGATTCTCCTCATCCGACAATGGATCCTCCGAGGCCCCCGGTGGTTCTGGGAAGTCCCTTTCTGTATGGGGCTTCTTGCTCCCAGATTGTGACGACTGGGCTCGCGGTGACGCCGGGCGCTTTCTTTCCCCACTTGGCTCCGACGTCAGGCCCTGTTGCAAGACATTGCTAAAAGCAGACTGCTGTAGGAGAGCCACAAACTGCTGCGAAAAAATGGCCGACAGATCCCCAGGCAGAAGCATCTGAGGAGCGGGGGCACCGGAGCCGGAAGACGGCCCTGCTACAGGCTCCTCTGGCTCCAAAACTGGCAAAGGGACAGCCGAGGACTCAGGCCCTGTCCCCGGAATCCCATCCGGCTGTGCTGGGGTCTGAATCGAACCTGCAGTCTCTCCTACACAGGCTTTGCAGACCCCAGTACCAGTAACCTTTCTGGCCCCACACACAATGCAGAGGGGCTTGGAAGGCATGGTAAATAAGTAATTGCTGGTATTGAGAATAGCGGGGGCGAACTGCACCCCCCCCCCCCGAAACCAGACTCTTGGTACTTGAGCCACAAGAGCACAATCAGCCTGGCAGGCCTCCCCATGTATCCCAGACAGGCCGGCCAGATAAAACGCACAGCCCCAAGGACAAGCTACGTCCTCTAGTCCCTTCTCTCTCTTTTTTTTTTTTTTTTTTTTTTTTAAAGAGACGCTTCACTAAAGGACTCTCCCAAAATACTGAATTGCTGGGCTTGCTGTGAGGCCGTGTCGCCGCCACGCGGTTAGGGCCTCAACTGAAAGCGCGCCAAAATCGCGCTGCAGGCCCGGTCAGTGGGAGAACAGAAAGAAGTCTTACCTACATGTGTGCGCTCTGCCGTCAAGTGCCCGGCTCGCTCGACAGCGGCCGCTGTCCAATCCGCCGCCCCTGGCCTGAACGGACTCGAAATTTCACCCCGCAATAGCAAGGTACCCAGAACTCAAGGTTCGAGCGGCGGGAACGACACCAAGTGCGCTAGCAGGCAGAGTTCTCTGTGCGGCGCCGGCGAAGCCCCATTCAGGCTTCTCACTATGTTAAACTGCCTAACTGAACAGTGGCACTGCTAAACCAGGCAAATCTTCTGAAAGCAGGCCCCATTCCCCTAGAACTGACTGAAGTCAGAGCCAGGGAGGGAGGTTAGAGGGAGGAAGCCGGAGTGCTTCAAGCTTTAAAGTCACAGTCACCCAATTATTAGGGGAAATCCTGAGCAATAATCAAAAGACTTAAAAATGGCAAAAAACTGCTCTAGACTCTCAATTGTTTCTCTAGTGAGCCCGGGCCGGGCCGGGCCCCCCCTATCCAGCTGCTTTGAGACTGAGGCAACTGGTGGCAGGAGGAGAGTACCGGAGAGATATACTGGTGATGTCACAAAAAAAGGGGGAGTTTCTCAGTCTCCAAGCTGCTGGATTGGATTGGGAACCCAGAGGTTTCGGGACTAGACTGGGACACGATCAGGAAGGCGCCTTTTAGGGCACCCTATAAGGCGCCCAATAGGGCACATCATCAAGTGCTATGCCAGCCAAGGCTGATCATAATGTTCCCTGTACGGCGCCTTATGAGTCGCCGTAGGATAAGGCAGTGAGGGAAGGGTGTTTTTGGCTGGCAGACACAGATAGACGGACAGAAGGATGGTTGGCAACTATGATGAGAGAGTAGTTGTGTAGGACAGGCATAAAAAAAGGAGAACAGAGAGGAATCAAACCCATGACCACTAGCACGATAGTCAGTGCACAAACTGGTAGGCTACACACCAAGGTGAGTTCCACAGCAGTGGCTGCATACAAGAACACTGCAGGGCGCCACACAAAAAGCCTGCTGTCTGCCAGGATAGGGCAACTCCAACAGTAACCATGAAGCAAAGCACATGCAGAAGAGCGGTCTACAGCTCATATCACAATCTGTAATTGGTATAAGAACCACATATAAACATATGCGCGCGCACACACAATGAAATGTTATGCAGTGGAGACAGCATGCAAAAGAGCAAAGAAACCTAAAACCAAAGGGCAGCAGGGGATGGTCTGTGGACCAGGGCAAAATGGGGAACAGAACAGAAAAGGAGCATGTGAGAAATGAACCTGCACAATGACATGGCCCAGACCACCTCAACAACAGCAATACCAATACCCCAAGCCGAGTGCTCACATGGACAGTACAAAGAAAGAGCCATATGTAACAGCTAATATGCGACAGATAGGCTGCATAGAGGGCACACTATGGCGTACAGTGAAGAGATGGACAGGTGTGTGTAGAGGTGACGAAACTGCAGCCAGTTCATGGTCAGGTTAGCAGAACACAAGAAACCAAAAAAAAAAGAACATGTGGGAATCAAACCTGCAACCTATGGTGCCCCAACACACGTCCGTAACCACTATCCCAAACAACCACAGCAAGCACAATGCAAATATGTTCCTTCAAAGGGAATGTGTGTATGGAAACTCGTAGCACCCTGTGATGTGGCAAACGGCTGGCAGATAGACCTCTGCCACCGTACAAGGATGTGAGCACAGGTGGGCCATGTATATCACCAGTAAATCGCTAAATACGTGTGTCAGTGTGGTCAGGCAGCAGCAGAGACAAATATGTGAACTAATTAACATAAATAAAAATAGGCGTTGGATGCACATCGTATATACCACATGGTATCATGATATCATGATATCATGGTATCATGATATCAAGGTGGTTGGTTTACAGTGAACAAACTGAAATCACATTGAGCAGGGCAGCAATCCACATGTCACGCAAAAGTCACTGGCCCGTCTACAGATGATGAGCAGGACAGATAATGTTCAGTAGCTGCATGGTGTGCACTATGCAGTAGCCTCCCACCCCCCACATGCAGCTGCACGCCCCAAATGCCATAGTCACATATGTGTGCATGTAGACAGTAGGCAGTGCATGATAAGGACCCAACACACATCAGTCATGAATGTCCCCAAAAACATATCTGTCCGCCAAAACAGGAGGCATAAACCTGAGAAAGCATACTTAGCAAAATGTGTGCAAGTGTAGACACAGATATATATATATATACGTTACAGCTGCCAGATACATTTGTGCCGCTTTGATTGGTATAATAATGCAGTAACAAAAAACGGTGCCAAAATGCAAAATGAGGACATGGTAACAGGTACAAGAGGCACATGTTCCCAGAGAATAAACAAAGCAGGACCTCACACACATGCAAAGATAGCACTATGCAGAAGGTCCACTGCAATGGGTGCTGTGGATACAGGATCCTCACACATATGTCTTGGTACATGGAATGCACAAATGAAGGAAGAAAACGGACACTCACACTACCACACTGCAAAGTTGCTGGTGCAATGTGAGTGGCGGAATGTCAGCGGATAAATAGGACTGTGCAGACATGCAATGCTATGTTTGTAAATCTATGTAGAGTGGCACATCTGTACAGTAACCAAACACAATAACATGCACATAGAGGTAGAAAAAAGGTCAAACATGGGGCAGTATCCTACACATAATCCACACTGCCACACACACTGGTGTACCAACATATTCAGTCACATGCACATGCACTGTATACATTGAACCATGACACAGTGATGCCCCAAATGCACTGTAACACCCTTGGTGAGGGCAAACATTAATCCAAGATGTTGGCGTGCATCAAAGTGGTGTGGTGGTAAATACCGTGTCATGGTCAACTGCAGGGTAGCCATACAAATCCAAGAGGACACAATGTTCCCCTTGTGCCACACGCATGGCTGTATGCTCCTGTTGAACCCAACAGATGAGGATATCCTGCGGTGCAGGTCACACACATGGGCAACACACACTTAACACAATGTCAGATGGATATACAACATAGAGTGAGTATGTGAGTCCCTGCTGCACATGTAGGGACCAGTACACAGTGTCCACAGTGCAAATGGTGTCTGCAACCCAACATGGCCCATTAAGACTGTCTGTAAATCCCTGGGCATGCATAGTCAAGTGTGACATCTCAATGTGCCACAGTACTCAAAAGGTGATATGTGTCTCCTACGATGAACACGGTAGCAACGGTGTGCTGGACAGCCCTGTTATGCTCAAAGTAGCAGTCCAACAATAATGTCCATCATAGGCATGTGTCCCACTTGCATAGGTCAACCATCTTATGGCACCATCTCTCAGGGATCGTTGCATGGTGTTGCTGTGTCCTTCAACAGGTGGGTGATGGTGACCACAGATGCAGTGTAGTAGATGTGCTGTGTGTGTCCCCTGCCCTGTGTCAGAAGGAGAAACACCATCATGGTATGCTGCACACAACATCAGGGCACATTGCATGGAGTCAAACATCAAAATGTATGTAATGAAACGTCAGACATATAAACATTACATCAGCACAACACACAACACAGTGCATGTTGGGGACATTCGTAAATGGCACCACAGATGAGGGTGGCATATGGACATGGTCATGTGCATGCCATGTCACACAGGCGGCTCAGAGGTCCACCTCATGTCCAACAGTGGTGGTGCACAGAGACCCCACAGAAAACCTCTACGAAAGAAATAGCAAAACACAAACATGTAAAGATTGATGTTAGTCACAAAAGATCCAAGGTGCAACTTACAGTGTGTGTGCAGCAAGTGTCTTCTAGGGACTGTCTGAGGCAGGCAAAGGGCAGAAGACATCATAGTAAAGGCAGAAAATGTCACAGAAATGTGTTGAATCACCATGTCCACATGTCCAGTCATCGTTGCCACATGTCGAAAGTATGGCGACATCTGTAGAACACAAATGTTGATGCGCAGTGGTCTATCAGCACGCAAGAGATAGATCAGTCCACAACACAGAACACATGCATACAAGGATCACATGGTCAACAGCAGTAAGGTAGAGATAGCACAGTCACCACCACACCACAGGTGTGCAGACATATCGCAGCGAATGATAATGCTAAAAGGCTGCACAGTGTATCATTACACAGACACGCCAAAACCACTCACACACACACAGTATGACAAGGTGAGCATGCCACCAGTAGAATACGGCCTGTCTGTGCACAATTGGAGATCAGTGGAGATAAACATTCAGTCCATGCAATGATATACTGATTTTGGCTGATGCCACAATGTCAGTGAAGGGTGTACGTGCCGCCCACCACCAGAACACCTAGGACCTGTAGACACACACAGCTTGTTTGGATGTGTCCGAAATACAGTGTTGTAAAACATGAACCTGTCAGGAACACATGCGCATACGTGTGCCTACATGAACATATGGGGTATGGGGGTGGAGGTCAGAGAGGTGTACAACAACATATGTGCAGTGGACAGATAACCTCAGACATGTGCCATGCAGGAGTGTCACCACAGAACAGTTACCTGTATGTCTACCTAACCCAGTCTCCTTCACATTGAATAACATACACACAGTTGCCACTGCACCACATCACCAGGCAGGTCCAAAAGCATATTCTGCGGAGTCCAAAACACAAGTGTAACATACATATGTCATGATGGAGCTGTGCAACACACATGGCAGCATGTTCATGTATACCCATATGAATAAAGATCAGCACTAATTTGCAAAGAAATGACATGAATTAAAACCACATTGCCAAAAGAAAAGATACACAATGAAACTATTACCTATACCTATCAAAAATACGAAATCACATATCACATATGTATTATATATACATAATCAAATGTAACAGTGTGTTATAAACATATCTATGAATATTACCCAAAAACTATTAATACCACATATATTAAGAAATACCTCCATGATACTACATGTTACATACAATTACACCTAATAACACAGGTACTACTACAGAAGTCCCCACATCTAAGAAATCCCTCCTGATATCAACAATAATCCCGCTGTTCTCTACCTTAAAGATAGGTGTGTATGAATCATGAGTTCTCATGAAGGAATGAAACAGTAAGGATCAGTGCTGATATAAGGACAGAGGTTTTATATGGGGAGACAGCACAGTTACTTACCTGTAACAGGTGATCTCTGGGAACAGCAGGAATTAGTCCTCACATATGGGTACGTCGGTACCGACGGAGCCCGTGCGGGAAAGCTCCCCAGCTTCTTAGAATAGAAGCTTTTGGGACCTCCCACTGCACATGCGCACTGCCTTCCCGCCTTCCTGAACAGCTCTCCTCAGTTTCGAGTTTATAGCTGAGTCAACAGAGAGAGGACAGGAAGATAGATAGATAAAAGATACAACTCCTAGGGGAGGTGGGTGGGTTGTGAGGACTAATTCCTGCTGTTCCCAGAGATCACCTGTTACAGGTAAGTAACTGTGCTATCTCCAGGAACAAGCAGGAATAAGTCCTCACATATGGGGACTCCCTAGCTTAGATGCATGGGATCCCCTGTAAAGGTTCGCCATCTTCGTATGGATCTCAGGCATCCATTCTGGGAAGGTGGGCAGGAGTTGTTTAGGAATGGAACAGGTGCTTGAGGACAGCCTGGCCAAACAAGGCATCCCGGCGGGAGTCCTTGTCCAAACAGTAATGGGCTGTGAAGGTATGAACCGAGGCCCAGGTAGCGGCTCGACAGATCTGATCTATGGAAACAGAGTGCAGATGAGCCATAGAAGTTGCCATGGCCCTCACATTGTGAGCAGTGACATGGCCTTCCAGAGAAATGTTTTTGCTCTGGTAAGCAAAAGAAATACACTGAGCAATCCAATTGGAAAGTGTACGCTTGGAGACTGGAAGTCCCAAATGGGAAGGATCAAAGGCCACAAAAAGTTGAGAAGACTTTCGATGTGGCTGAGTCCTATTAAGGTAAAAAGCGAGAGCTCTTTTACAATCCAGAGTATGAAGGTTCCTCTCTGCATTGGATGCATGAGGAGCTGGAAAAAAGACAGGTAGATATACCTCTTGATTAAGATGAAAAGGCGAGACCACTTTAGGCATAAAGTGGGGATTCGTCCTAAGGACCACCTTATCATGATGAAATCTTGTGTAAGGTGGATTAGCCACTAAAGCCTGCAGCTCACTGATGCGGCGAGCCGAAGTGACTGCAATGAGGAAGATGACCTTCCAGGAAAGAAATTTCAAGGAGGTGGAAAACATTGGCTCAAAGGGTGGCTTCATAAGTTGACCGAGCACTAGATTCAAATCCCATGCGACCGGGGTGGTCTGATGGGAGGTTTAGTGAGAGTCAGGCCTCTCATGAATCTTGCAACAAGAGGATGAGAGGAGATAGGTTGTCCATTTATATGTTTCAAGGATGCTGCAATAGCACTTAAATGGACTCTTACCGAATTCGTCTTGAGGCCTGCATTGGATAGATGCAGGAGATAATCAAGAAGAGAATTCAAAGGAAGTGCCAGAGGGTCAAGACCCTGCTGAGCACACCAAATGGAAAAACGTTTCCATTTGAAAGCATAGGAACGCCTGGTAGAGGGTTTCCTAGAGGCAGAAAGGATATCTTTCACTGGTTGGGAAAGATGAAAGTCTTGAAGGCTTAAGCCTTCAGTAACCAAGCACTGAGGTGAAGGGATTTGGGGTTTGGGTGCCACAAAGTCCCCTCCTCCTGAGACAGGAGGTCTGGCGCAGCTCCCAGATCCAAGTAGGATCCCTGGGAGAGCTGTAGAAGTAGAGGGAACCACACTTGGCGTGGCCAGCGTGGAGCTATGAGGATCATAGTTCCATGATCCCTCTGGAGTTTGAACAGAGTCTTGGGAATCAAAGGAATGGGTGGAAAGGCATATAGGAATGCCTGATTCCAATTCAGGAGAAAGGCGTCCGTAGCCTGAGCTCCCTGACACGGAGTTCTGGAACAGAACCGGGGAAGTTTGGCATTCCACGGACTTGCAAAGAGGTCTATGTCCGGGGTCCCCCATTCCTGAAAGATTCGGTTTATTTGGTCCAAATGTAGGGACCATTCGTGTGGCAGCAGAACTCGACTGAGCCTGTCTGCCCGAGAGTTTTGAACTCCTGGGAGATACACTGCTAGCAGGTGAATCTGATGCTCTCTGGCGAAGGCCCATAGTCTTAGAGCTTCGTTGCAAAGCGACAGAGAGCCCGTCCCTCCTTGTTTGTTTATGTAAAACATGGCCACCTGATTGTCCGTCTGAACTAGGACAGTGAGGTTGGCTAGGAGGGAGTGGAAGACCTTGAGGGCAAGGTAAATTGCTCGCAGTTCCAGAAGATTGATATGAAGGGTGGTCTCCTGTAGAGACCAAGTGCCCTGAGTGGAGAGAGTTTGCAGATGGGCTCCCCACCCTGTTTGGGAGGCATCTGTTGTGAGGGTTGCTTGGGGTAGCAATGGTTGAAATGGAGCCCCCAACAACAGATTCTTGGTGGAAGTCCACCAGTGGAGGGACCAAAACAGACGATCGGAGGTTTGTATTTGGTCTGAGAGCGCTCCTGACGCCTGAGTCCACTGAGTGGCCAGGGTCCATTGAGCTGCTCTCATATGAAGACGAGCATAGGGCACCACATGCACTGTGGAGGCCATATGACCCAGTAGGCGTAGCATTTCCCTGGCTGTCAAGTGAGTGCTGGACTGAGCTTGGGAGGCCAAACTCAGGAGGCGCTGGCCTCGAACATGTGGAAGGTAGGCCCTTGCAGTGATGGTGTCCAACTGGGCCCCTATGAATTCTAGAGATTGAGTAGGGATGAGTTGGGACTTGGGAAGGTTTACTACCAGTCCCAGATACTGCAAAAGGCTCCTTGTGTGGTCCAGGGAAATCTGGGCCTGTGACTGAGTTGGAGCTCGGATGAGCCAGTCGTCCAGATATGGGAAGACAAAGATTCCCATGCCTCTTAGAAATGCGGCTACGACTGCCATGCATTTTGTGAATACTCTTGGAGCAGAGGCTAGACCGAAGGGGAGTACTCTGTATTGGAAATGTTTTCCCTGAAACAGAAAGCGAAGATACTTTCTGTGGGATGGATGGATGAGTATATGTGTATACGCATCCTGTAGGTCTAGAGAACAAAGCCAGTCCTGACCCTGGAGGTAAGGAAGGAGAATGCCGAGAGACAGCATTTTGAATTTCTCCTTGAAGAGAAATTTGTTCAATTCTCTCAGATCTAGGATTGGTCTGAATCCCCCTGTCTTCTTTGGAATGAGAAAATAAGGGGAGTAGAAACCGGACCCTTGTTGAGGAAGAGGAACCTCTTCTATGGCCCCTTGGGCAAGAAGAGAGGAAACCTCTTGACCCAACAGGGTTAGGAGAGATGGGGGAGAATTGAATGGTCTCACCATATGATGGGGAGGAAGGCTGGAGAAATGAAGTTTGTAACCCTCTCGAATGATAGAGAGGGTCCATTGTTCTGTTGTGATTTGTTCCCATCTGGGAGCAAAGTGAACCAACCTTCCGGGTATGGTGAGAGGTTCTGGTTGTGTTAGAACCAGAAGTGGCAAGTTCCCTAGGAGCAAGTCAAAACCCCTGAGGGGTTGGAGCCTGCTGAGCTACAGTAGCTGCTGCAGGCTTAGCTCGTGCTTGTTTGGATTGCTGACGCTTAGCAGTATAGCGAGGTTGAGAAGACTGCTGGCCAGTATTTGAAGCAACTCTGGCCTTCTTATAGTAAGGCCTTTTAAAAGACTTTTTCTTAGTAGGAATTGAAGTGGACTTTGAAAGTCTTTCCAAGGTGGCATTTTCAGCATCCATCTGGGTGGCTTTGATTTGCCACTCTTCCCCAAATAAGTTCTCACCTGTACAGGGCAGATTCCGTAAGCCATCTAGAACCCAAGGTTCCAGATCAGAGGCCTGGAGCCAAGCAAGACGTCGGGCTGCAATAGCAATGCCCGAAGCCCTACTGGCTCCCTCAAAGGAATCATATGCTGCCCTATTAGAGAACTTAGAAACCTCTAAGAGTTGTTTCACTAGGGAAAGGAATCCCTGCTTTTTATCCTCAGGGATAAAGGGGGCAAAATGCCGCACCTTTTTGGCAAGTTCCTCCAGGAACATGCCCATATAGAGACTGTAGGAATTAATCCTGGCTATAAGCATACTAGCCTGGAAAATTTTCCTACCAAAAGAGTCCAAAGTCTTACATTCCCGTCCTGGAGGGGTGGAAGAGTGCCTTTTGGTACTCCTAATCTTCTTCATTGCAGACTTCACCACAATAGAGTGGTGGGGCAATTGAGTCTTTTGGAAACCAGGAGAAGGAGGGACCCTATACATGGTGTCCAACCTACGGGAATAAGGAGACAAAGTCAAAGGATTTTCCCAGAAATCCATCAGTTGTTCTTGAAGGATTTCATGGATAGGCAGGGTAACTGCCTCCTTAGGGGCCTTTGAGTATCCCAAAATATCCAGTTTTTTGGATCTGGGTTCCTTTTCAGAGGATGTGGTAAAGCACAGTTACTTACCTGTAACAGGTGATCTCTGGGAACAGCAGGAATTAGTCCTCACATATGGGTACGTCGGTACCGACGGAGCCCGTGCGGGAAAGCTCCCCAGCTTCTTAGAATAGAAGCTTTTGGGACCTCCCACTGCACATGCGCACTGCCTTCCCGCCTTCCTGAACAGCTCTCCTCAGTTTCGAGTTTATAGCTGAGTCAACAGAGAGAGGACAGGAAGATAGATAGATAAAAGATACAACTCCTCGGGGAGGGGGGTGGGTTGTGAGGACTAATTCCTGCTGTTCCCAGAGATCACCTGTTACAGGTAAGTAACTGTGCTATCTCCAGGAACAAGCAGGAATAAGTCCTCACATATGGGGACTCCCTAGCTTAGATGCATGGGATCCCCTGTAAAGGTTCGCCATCTTCGTATGGATCTCAGGCATCCATTCTGGGAAGGTGGGCAGGAGTTGTTTAGGAATGGAACAGGTGCTTGAGGACAGCCTGGCCAAACAAGGCATCCCGGCGGGAGTCCTTGTCCAAACAGTAATGGGCTGTGAAGGTATGAACCGAGGCCCAGGTAGCGGCTCGACAGATCTGATCTATGGAAACAGAGTGCAGATGAGCCATAGAAGTTGCCATGGCCCTCACATTGTGAGCAGTGACATGGCCTTCCAGAGAAATGTTTTTGCTCTGGTAAGCAAAAGAAATACACTGAGCAATCCAATTGGAAAGTGTACGCTTGGAGACTGGAAGTCCCAAATGGGAAGGATCAAAGGCCACAAAAAGTTGAGAAGACTTTCGATGTGGCTGAGTCCTATTAAGGTAAAAAGCGAGAGCTCTTTTACAATCCAGAGTATGAAGGTTCCTCTCTGCATTGGATGCATGAGGAGCTGGAAAAAAGACAGGTAGATATACCTCTTGATTAAGATGAAAAGGCGAGACCACTTTAGGCATAAAGTGGGGATTCGTCCTAAGGACCACCTTATCATGATGAAATCTTGTGTAAGGTGGATTAGCCACTAAAGCCTGCAGCTCACTGATGCGGCGAGCCGAAGTGACTGCAATGAGGAAGATGACCTTCCAGGAAAGAAATTTCAAGGAGGTGAAAAACATTGGCTCAAAAGGTGGCTTCATAAGTTGACCGAGCACTAGATTCAAATCCCATGCGACCGGGGGTGGTCTGATGGGAGGTTTAGTGAGAGTCAGGCCTCTCATGAATCTTGCAACAAGAGGATGAGAGGAGATAGGTTGTCCATTTATATGTTTCAAGGATGCTGCAATAGCACTTAAATGGACTCTTACCGAATTCGTCTTGAGGCCTGCATTGGATAGATGCAGGAGATAATCAAGAAGAGAATTCAAAGGAAGTGCCAGAGGGTCAAGACCCTGCTGAGCACACCAAATGGAAAAACGTTTCCATTTGAAAGCATAGGAACGCCTGGTAGAGGGTTTCCTAGAGGCAGAAAGGATATCTTTCACTGGTTGGGAAAGATGAAAGTCTTGAAGGCTTAAGCCTTCAGTAACCAAGCACTGAGGTGAAGGGATTTGGGGTTTGGGTGCCACAAAGTCCCCTCCTCCTGAGACAGGAGGTCTGGCGCAGCTCCCAGATCCAAGTAGGATCCCTGGGAGAGCTGTAGAAGTAGAGGGAACCACACTTGGCGTGGCCAGCGTGGAGCTATGAGGATCATAGTTCCATGATCCCTCTGGAGTTTGAACAGAGTCTTGGGAATCAAAGGAATGGGTGGAAAGGCATATAGGAATGCCTGATTCCAATTCAGGAGAAAGGCGTCCGTAGCCTGAGCTCCCTGACACGGAGTTCTGGAACAGAACCGGGGAAGTTTGGCATTCCACGGACTTGCAAAGAGGTCTATGTCCGGGGTCCCCCATTCCTGAAAGATTCGGTTTATTTGGTCCAAATGTAGGGACCATTCGTGCGGCAGCAGAACTCGACTGAGCCTGTCTGCCCGAGAGTTTTGAACTCCTGGGAGATACACTGCTAGCAGGTGAATCTGATGCTCTCTGGCGAAGGCCCATAGTCTTAGAGCTTCGTTGCAAAGCGACAGAGAGCCCGTCCCTCCTTGTTTGTTTATGTAAAACATGGCCACCTGATTGTCCGTCTGAACTAGGACAGTGAGGTTGGCTAGGAGGGAGTGGAAGACCTTGAGGGCAAGGTAAATTGCTCGCAGTTCCAGAAGATTGATATGAAGGGTGGTCTCCTGTAGAGACCAAGTGCCCTGAGTGGAGAGAGTTTGCAGATGGGCTCCCCACCCTGTTTGGGAGGCATCTGTTGTGAGGGTTGCTTGGGGTAGCAATGGTTGAAATGGAGCCCCCAACAACAGATTCTTGGTGGAAGTCCACCAGTGGAGGGACCAAAACAGATGATCGGAGGTTTGTATTTGGTCTGAGAGCGCTCCTGACGCCTGAGTCCACTGAGTGGCCAGGGTCCATTGAGCTGCTCTCATATGAAGACGAGCATAGGGCACCACATGCACTGTGGAGGCCATATGACCCAGTAGGCGTAGCATTTCCCTGGCTGTCAAGTGAGTGCTGGACTGAGCTTGGGAGGCCAAACTCAGGAGGCGCTGGCCTCGAACATGTGGAAGGTAGGCCCTTGCAGTGATGGTGTCCAACTGGGCCCCTATGAATTCTAGAGATTGAGTAGGGATGAGTTGGGACTTGGGAAGGTTTACTACCAGTCCCAGATACTGCAAAAGGCTCCTTGTGTGGTCCAGGGAAATCTGGGCCTGTGACTGAGTTGGAGCTCGGATGAGCCAGTCGTCTAGATATGGGAAGACAAAGATTCCCATGCCTCTTAGAAATGCGGCTACGACTGCCATGCATTTTGTGAATACTCTTGGAGCAGAGGCTAGACCGAAGGGGAGTACTCTGTATTGGAAATGTTTTCCCTGAAACAGAAAGCGAAGATACTTTCTGTGGGATGGATGGATGAGTATATGTGTATACGCATCCTGTAGGTCTAGAGAACAAAGCCAGTCCTGACCCTGGAGGTAAGGAAGGAGAATGCCGAGAGACAGCATTTTGAATTTCTCCTTGAAGAGAAATTTGTTCAATTCTCTCAGATCTAGGATTGGTCTGAATCCCCCTGTCTTCTTTGGAATGAGAAAATAAGGGGAGTAGAAACCGGACCCTTGTTGAGGAAGAGGAACCTCTTCTATGGCCCCTTGGGCAAGAAGAGAGGAAACCTCTTGACCCAACAGGGTTAGGAGAGATGGGGGAGAATTGAATGGTCTCACCATATGATGGGGAGGAAGGCTGGAGAAATGAAGTTTGTAACCCTCTCGAATGATAGAGAGGGTCCATTGTTCTGTTGTGATTTGTTCCCATCTGGGAGCAAAGTGAACCAACCTTCCGGGTATGGTGAGAGGTTCTGGTTGTGTTAGAACCAGAAGTGGCAAGTTCCCTAGGAGCAAGTCAAAACCCCTGAGGGGTTGGAGCCTGCTGAGCTACAGTAGCTGCTGCAGGCTTAGCTCGTGCTTGTTTGGATTGCTGACGCTTAGCAGTATAGCGAGGTTGAGAAGACTGCTGGCCAGTATTTGAAGCAACTCTGGCCTTCTTATAGTAAGGCCTTTTAAAAGACTTTTTCTTAGTAGGAATTGAAGTGGACTTTGAAAGTCTTTCCAAGGTGGCATTTTCAGCATCCATCTGGGTGGCTTTGATTTGCCACTCTTCCCCAAATAAGTTCTCACCTGTACAGGGCAGATTCCGTAAGCCATCTAGAACCCAAGGTTCCAGATCAGAGGCCTGGAGCCAAGCAAGACGTCGGGCTGCAATAGCAATGCCCGAAGCCCTACTGGCTCCCTCAAAGGAATCATATGCTGCCCTATTAGAGAACTTAGAAACCTCTAAGAGTTGTTTCACTAGGGAAAGGAATCCCTGCTTTTTATCCTCAGGGATAAAGGGGGCAAAATGCCGCACCTTTTTGGCAAGTTCCTCCAGGAACATGCCCATATAGAGACTGTAGGAATTAATCCTGGCTATAAGCATACTAGCCTGGAAAATTTTCCTACCAAAAGAGTCCAAAGTCTTACATTCCCGTCCTGGAGGGGTGGAAGAGTGCCTTTTGGTACTCCTAATCTTCTTCATTGCAGACTTCACCACAATAGAGTGGTGGGGCAATTGAGTCTTTTGGAAACCAGGAGAAGGAGGGACCCTATACATGGTGTCCAACCTACGGGAATAAGGAGACAAAGTCAAAGGATTTTCCCAGAAATCCATCAGTTGTTCTTGAAGGATTTCATGGATAGGCAGGGTAACTGCCTCCTTAGGGGCCTTTGAGTATCCCAAAATATCCAGTTTTTTGGATCTGGGTTCCTTTTCAGAGGATGCGGTAATAGAAAGGGCTGTAGCCATATCTAAAACAAAGTCCTGGAAGGACAAATCCTCTGGAGGGGACATTCTCCTTTTAGGAGAAGAGGGCTCCTCAGGTAAGTTGAGTGAAAACTCAGCAGAATCATCAGAGGAGTGAAAATCCTCAGAGGAATCGGTGCTTTCCTCTAACGCACGATACGCGTACCGATCGGTATCGATATCGGGCGTATCGGGTATGGAACCGGTATGGAGCGAAAGCCCATACGGTACCGACTTGCGTTTGGAGGTGGACGGCCTCGATACCGGCATGGCGGACGATACCGGTATCGGGCCCGGAACCGCTGAAAGCGGAACCGATGGCGTTGCAGCTTTAATGAAAGCCATGACGGCCTGCTGCATGGACTGTACAGTATCGCCCATGGACGCCATAGCTGCCTGGATGTCGGTACCGGAGTGACCCGGTACCCCAGAGCAGGCTAACAGGTGATCTGTCGAGGCCGTAGCATCGATATCAACCTGAGACCCCTGAATTGGCGTTTTTGGAAGTTGGACTTCCCGCCGGGGTTGTTTGGCTGGGGCAGGGTCCTCAAGTTCTAAGCTAAGAGCCTCTCGATGCTTTGAAGGAGATTTGCTCTTTGAGGACTTGCCCACAGAAGGTTTGGTTACCTGAGATCCATCCGGAGAAGAAGACCTGGATGACTGTGATGCTGTATTCTCTGAAGCAAACAGCACATGGAATTTGTTGGCCCGGTTCTGCAGCCCACGTTTGGACATGTGGGAGCAAGATGGGCAGTCCGGTATGGAATGGTCAGGCCCCAAACATTTCAGACACCAGTCATGGGTGTCTGTGACTGAAATAACAGCATTACATTTGGTACACTTCTTAAATCCAGGGGCTGGCTTCTCCATGAGGAGAAATTGAGTAGGCCGATAGGCCTCTCTGAAGTGACCAAAAAGCTAAAAAATAAGAAAAAAGAATTATAATTTTTTAAAGAAAGAAAGAAAAGACCGGCGATACCGGTATCGGTATGGGGAAGGCAGGTACGCGGTCTAAAGAAACAAATAAAATAACAATTTCTTCAGCGGTGACAGGAACACGACCTGCTGGCTCCGCGGAAAAAGAGAAACTGAGGAGAGCTGTTCAGGAAGGCGGGAAGGCAGTGCGCATGTGCAGTTGGAGGTCCCAAAAGCTTCTATTCTAAGAAGCTGGGGAGCTTTCCCGCACGGGCTTCGTCGGTACCGACGTACCCATATGTGAGGACTTATTCCTGCTTGTTCCTGGAGATATCTGTATTACCACGTGTGTTAGTAGGTGTAATTGTATGTAGCATGTAGTTACTAATGTATGTGGCATGACATTTTTTCTGGATAATATTAAGAGATACATATGTAACACACTGTGAAATCTGATTAGTCACATACAATATATATGTGATGGCATATTATTTATAGGTATAGATAATAGTTTCATTGTGAGTACCTTTCCTTTTGCATAGTGTGTTGTCATGTATACCCATATGCATTTCCCCACATATGCAGTACTTACATGAGAAGAGCTCCTCAATCAGCTGTCGCCTGATTGCCGTGCCCTCACGTGTGTCTCCACGGGCACGTACAGGACGGCACATAGGATCATCTTCCAGATCCTCATTAATTTCGACTGGGATATTGTGCCTGAGAGCAATGTTGTGCAGGATGTAACAGGCCAGAATGATCTGTGCCACAGTCATGTATTTTAAGGCCACGCCTGTCCTATCCAGACTACCCTGAAGTGACTCTTCAAAACACCAAAGGTGCGCTCAATGACTGAGCGGCTGGCAGCATGGGCCTCATTGTACCTCATATCTGCACGTGTCCGTGGTAGATGCACAGGGGTCAGCAACCAGGCACGACACCCATATCCCGTATCACCTGCAGAAAGAAATGTGGAAAGGTCAGTCAGGAGCTGATGTCCACACACATGCACACAAGCATGTATGTGCAAACCAACAACAGATAACATGATGGCGAGGATTTAAAACACACCTTTTCACCGAACACTTCGAAAACCCAACTGGAATCCCTTATCTCCCACGAGCTACCTCCCTACAAATGCAGAAACAACCTACTAACCTCCAGAACCCACAGCCTACTAACCCCCCCCCCTCACCTTTCCTAAACAACCCCAGAGCATCGCCCCACCCTAACCAAATGAAGAAGATAACTTAAGAAGAGACCAACTCCTGTTTTTAACTATGTAATTACAAAGATTGACACAAGGTTGTTTGTACAATATATTAATTGTAAATAGTTAATACCACAGTTTCATGCAAAAGTTGTCTGTAAATAGTTATAACTGCTGTTCCATGTATAAGTTGTTCATTTGTTCTCTGTAAACCGCCCTTGATCTCTGGAAGGGGCGGTATAGAAGAAAAGTATAAATAAATAAAATAAAATAAATAAATGATGGCACAAAACAGCTATGCGCCAGCGTCTGGAAGTGTGAGACACAGAACACTGGGAAAGGGTAAGGAGGGCAAAACACATCATCTGTAACCACACCAAACACATGACCAAACACCTGTATCCCAAAGGTCGTAGCGACAGTTGTGAACAAATCAGGCAGACACATGCCACTACACCCTGGACAAAGGCAGAGATGCACATTTGTGCAAGCATGTGATGGCCATGATACTGTCCACACACAGCAGGTGCTACAGGAACATGGACCGGAGGAGGCTAGACAGGATGGCACAGACAGCAATACACTGTTGATATACATGAAGCATACATGTGTGTTGTAACCTGCCCACACAAATCAGACAATGTTCAATGCAGAAAACGGTCAAATGTGAAATTGCTACCAACACAGTACCACTGGGACGGATATCTCACAGCAAATCCAACCACCCCCCCACGTTAACACACACACACAACTGCTGACAACATCACAAAGACAGACATGTGCGCACACGGCTACTCAGAGGAATACCATGTGCATGTCCCAGATGAAAAATACACACCCAGCAGGACACAGTCCTCATATTGTCCGCCCTCAAATTGTTGGAATAGTGCCGAGTGATGCAGGATATAGGAGTCATGAGTGGACCCTGCAAACCTGGATACCACATTCAGAATACGCATATTTGCATCACATACAACCTGCACATTCAGGGAATGGTAGTGGTTGTGGCTGCGGAACACTGCCTCCCTGTCTCTGGGTGGGACCAGGGCAACATGTGTGCAATCAATAGCTCCCATCACGTATGGTAATCCTGCAACCTGTTCAAAGGCCTGGTTCAGGGTCCCCCACTGTTGCCTATTGTCAGGAATTGCAATGTAATTCCTCACCCGGCTGACCATGGCCTGCAGTACCTGGTGGAGACAGCGCGAGAAGGGTGGGCCGGCTCATCCCACCAACTGCGGCCACTGATGACTGGAAACAGCCAGAGGCAAAAAAACGTAGGGTATCCAGGAGCTTGACCAATCCTGGTATGGCATGTGACCGGCCAGTCAGGGGCTCGAGGTCAGGTCTCAGATCCTCATAGAGCTCCCTAAGAGCCCCTGTGCTCAGACGGTAGAGGGAGATGACCTGGTCCTCACGCATGTCCTGGAGCTGGGCCCTGGGCCTGTAGAGACGAGGCAGCCGAGGGCGGACTTCGGCCTGCCTCCTGCGCCGTGCTGCTACAGCCCCGGCATGCAGATCCTCCACAGCTGCAGGTCTGTGTTGCAGCAGGACTGCACCCATGCCCTGTGCCACAGCCCCATGGATACCATCTCCCTCTTCAGGCAACCGCAGCTCCAGCCCAAGTTCATCCTCCGACACGGCACATGCAGCAATGACAAAGTCAGCCATAGAAACATAGAAACATGATGACAGAAAAAGACCACATGGCCTATCTAGTCTGTCCTTCCATAACAACAACTACAACAGTCCACTTTTTACATTTAGAGATCCTCTGTGTTGGTCCAATGCTTTTTTGAATTCAGTTACTGTCCTCATCTCTACCACCTCCACTGGGAGACTATTCCATGGATCCACTACTCTTTCCGTAAAGAAATATTTCCGCATATCACTCCTGAATCTATCTCCCTTCACCCTCATCCCATGTCCCCTTGTAGCAGAACTTGCTTTCAATTGAAAGAGGCTCTCTCCCTGAACATTTATGCCACGGAGGTATTTAAACATCTCAATCATATCACCTCTATCCCGCCTTTCCTCTAAGGTGTACATATTAAGATCCTTAAGTCTGTCCTCATATGCTTTATAA
This sequence comes from Ichthyophis bannanicus, assembly GCA_033557465.1. Classification (NCBI taxonomy): domain Eukaryota; kingdom Metazoa; phylum Chordata; class Amphibia; order Gymnophiona; family Ichthyophiidae; genus Ichthyophis; species Ichthyophis bannanicus. The sequence continues at coordinate 261,520,698 of CM066044.1, forward strand.
TGAAGCCCATTAATCATTTTAGTAGCAACCCTCTGCACCGACTCCATCCTGTTCACATCCTTTTGAAGGTGCGGTCTCCAGAATTGCACACCATACTCCAAATGAGGTCGCACCAAAGACTTATACAGAGGCATTATCACCTCCTTTTTTCTGCTAGCCATTCCTCTCCGTATGCACCCAAGCATCCTTCTAGCTTTTGCCGTCGCCTTTTCTACCTGTTTAGCTACTTTAAGATCAGACACAACCACGCCTAGGTCCCGCTCTTCTTTAGTGGACAAAAGTACTTCACCTCCTATACTGTATTGCTCCCTTGGATTGCTGCAGCCCAAATGCATGACCTTACATTTTTTAACATTAAATCCCAGCTGCCAAATTCTAGACCATTCTTCAAGCTTAGCTAGATCCCTCCTCATGTTATCTACCCCTTCCTGGGTGTCTACTCTATTGCAGATTTTGGTATCATCCGCAAAGAGGCAAACCTTATCCGACAGCCCTTCCGCTATATCACTAACAAAGATGTTAAAAAGAATCGGACCAAGGACAGATCCCTGGGGCACACCACTGGTAACATCCTTCTCCTCAGAGTGAGCGCCATTTACTTGTACTCTGTCGCCTCCCACCCAACCAATTTCTAACCCAAGCAGTAACTTTAGGGTCCATCCCTAGGGTGCTCAGTTTGTTTATAAGTCGCCTGTGAGGAACAGTGTCAAAGGCTTTACGGAAATCTAAATACACCACATCTAGATCTCTCCCTCGGTCCAACTCCCTGGTCACCCAGTCAAAGAAAATCAATCAGATTTGTCTGACAAGACCTGCCTCTGGTGAATCATCATGGACAGCAGCAGATAGAGCAGAGACAGAATCTTAATAACACCTCGCCTGCTCCGCACCTCCCCTGCTCCGCACCTCCCCTGCACTAAACTCCGCTTGCACTACAACTCTCCTGCTCCACACCTCTCCTGCACTACAACTCTCCTGCTCCACACCTCACCTACACTTCAACTCTCCTGCTCTACACCACACCTCGCCTGCTCTACACCCTCGGCGAATGTGCATGACTATTTATGTCTTTGGGCATACTGCGCTGCGCATGATGCTGCGTGCGTTGTGCATTGTGCATGTGCATGGAGTGTCTGCACATGAGTTGCACATGTGCAGGCCACGTCCGTACACTCTGTGCGCGGAACAGCACCTTGCGCATGCTGTGTGACGCGCACAGCACGTACGGACATGCTGTATGCCAGACTACTCTTGCCGTGCATGCGCCTGCCATGTTCATACCCATCCTGTGTTGTGCATGTGCAACGCACGCAGCAATGTGCATGGCACCCTGTGTGATGCATGCACATGACGCAGGCATGTACGAGCACAGCACATGCGCAAGGTGCGGTTCTGCCTGCAGTACACCTCTCTTGCTCCACACCCCACCTGCAGTACACCTCTCCTGCTCCACACCCTGCCTGCAGTACACCTCTCCTGCTCCACACCTCCCCTGCACTACACTATACCCTCGGCGCACGGCACATATGTGTGACTATTTATGCATATGGGTGTGCAGCGCTGTGTGCGTTGTGCATGTGTGTGACTTGTGCATGTGTGTGAGTTGCGCATATGCATGCCAGATCCATCCGCACCATGCGCGGAACTGCACCTTGCGCATGTGCTGTGCTGGTACCTGTGCGCACCATGCGTATGTGCCACGCGGGGTCCCATGCATATTGCTGCATGCATTGTGCATGCGCAACATAGTACGGGTATAAACGTGGCAGGCGCATGCGCGGCAAGCACAGTCCAGCATACGGCACGTTTGTATGCGCCATGCATGTCACATCACATGTGCAAGATGCGGTTCCGCGCACGGAGTGTACGGACATGGCCTGCACATGCGCAACTCATGTGCAGACACTCCATGTGCATGTACAATGCACGCAACATCACGTGCATGAGCAGCGTGCCCAAAGGCATAAATAGTCATGCACATGTTCTGTGTGCCGAGGGTGTAGAGCAGGCAAGTTGTAGTGCAGAGGTGTAGTGTAGAGCAGGAGAGTTGAAGTGCAGGCGAGGTGTGGAGCAGGAGAATTGTAGTGCAGGCGAGGTGTGGAGCAGAAGAGTTGTAGTGCAGGCGAGGTGAGGAGCAGGAGAGGTGTGGAGCAGGAGAGTTGAACTGAAGGCGAGGTGAGGAGCAGAAGGGGTGTGGAGCAGAAGAGGTGTAGAGCAGGCGGGGTGGAGAGGTGGCGAGAAATGTGTGACAGGCAGAGAGACGACAAGGAGAGCAGGGATATTCAGGGAGAGGAGACAACAGGAGGGGAGGGCGGGGGTGTACCTGGTCAGCAGTCCCCAGAGGCAGCAGGGATACGTGAGCCAGAGTTTGAGGTGTCAGGGCCATCCTGTGGGTCCCAGCCCATACAGGAGCAGCCTGAGATGCCAGCAGGTGGAAAGCATAGGCATAGGCCGGTGCCCGTGGAGGAGAGGCCCATAGATTCAGTCAGCAGGAGAATGAGATCCTGCTGGCCAGTGTTCTAGAACACTACGAGGTTCTGTATGGGTGGCTCAGCTCTAAAACACCAATGAGCACATGGACCCTGGTGTGGGAGGAGGTTCAGGAGGCTGTGGCGGAGGCAAGGGGCCCACACAGAGACCTGGACAGCCTCTGCAAAAGATTCAATGACATAAAGCGTGGGGTCCGTGCCCACATGACGGCCGAGAGACGGCATGCTATGGGCACCGGTGGCGGCGGACCCACTGGTCCAGGTCTGACACCCCTGGAGCAGCAGCTGGCGGAACATCTTGGGCCAGTATACCTGCACGGACTGCCACCAGCATTGGACACGGCCCATCCACAGGCAGGTAGGTAGGTCTGAAATATGCAGTCCATGTACAGCTAACGAACCAGAAAATGTAGGGCCAGCCTCAGGGGTGTGTGGGGCCATGTCCTGAGACCGAGCGTGGCCCAACATAGCCTGAGGGGGCCACAGATGCAGCAAAGGCTGCCTAATGGGAATGTGGGAAGGTCTGGACAGCTACCTGGGGGTGGGTCCCTGATCACACATAGTAAGGGACATAGTAACGTAATGTCCGTCCCAATGTATGCAGTGTATAGCTGGTGTCCAAACAACATAAACAAGGTCTATATCAAAGCCAAATAATGATACTTCATATATTAAACAATAAGCTTTACTCTATTAGCCAAATTGCGATAATTATTACATAGCAAGGCTTCAGGTAAAAAGCAAACCTCAGAAAGACTCACCAGACCTTCAAACCATCGCCTCTCAGTGAAAAGGGTCTGGCCATGAGTCATATTACATCAACGGTTCACTATTACCTAACCCATCCACCATACTAGGGGTTCACTACCCAAAAATTTACGAATCAATAACAATAATCATAACCTATGTCATGGTCCAGGGCAGAATAGACCAGAGGAAATGCAGGAAAATGCTCGGGGGAGTTTTAAAAGGCACACTGAGAAGCACATGGCTAGGGGTTGCCATGAGCAACAAAGGAAAACACAAGCTCATGCTGCAGCAAAACACCCAGAGAGAGCATTACGTAAGGGCTCATTAGTAAGGCAGAAACAGCTGCAGGAAGTCTCAAGCTATGACGCAGTTAAAATAGGGCCAGCTTTGAGCACAGAGAGAAGGAGGAAGGAGAGAACCAGCAGATACACGAGGAGCACAACAGGAAGCTCAGCTAAAGGCACGAGGAAAGAAGGAAGTTACTACACCAGCCCAGAAGCAGTTGACAGAACTGTAGGATATAGAAAGACTGCAACTAGCAGAAAAGCCATTTCCAGAAACCAAGGCAGAGGAAGGGATAGAGAGAGATCCCAGGAGCCATACCGGAGTGTTTCTGAAGAAGAATCTATCTGCTCTGAAGGAGAGTTTGCCTCAGAAGAATTCTCTCAGGTCAGTGTTTTAAACCAGGGCTACAATAAGGAAAAGCCTGGCTGTGAGCTGACGAGAATTGCTTATAGCAAACCGAGGGAGAGAGAGATAGATAACAGGCTTAGCAGTCACACTTCTAAGCAAACAAACCGACGCTGGGCTGGGAAGCACCCTGGTGAATGGAATAGAGGGACACTGAAATTTCTGTCTAGAGATCTGAGAGGGAAAGATCCTGTGAGGGCAGAAGCCAGACTCTATGGTAACCAGCCTTTCCTCACTGATAGAAATGAGAGCAGCTTCAGTTATGAAGAAAGAGAGTTAAATGATTGCCAGAGAAGTTACAGCCCTGAGCAAGTTTGCACAGAAGAAAGTCCTGAAGATATGGATTATGAATGTTGTGCTGATACTGATAATTGCTCTAGAATGGACTGTACACTAGTTCTTTCAGATGCTATAACCTCTTTTTGCTGAAGTGCCGTTCCCATTGAAATCTGTGCAGGTGGCACTGATTTCAACAGCACAGTTCTTCTGAAAAGTAAGAAAACTGTTTTCCTGTTTTGTTTGTTTAAGCTGAAGAGAAGCATTTTTGTTATCCTTACTGATCCTTTTGTGTTACCAGAAAAATATGGTTTATTTCCTTTTTGTAACATTGATGCAAGAATTCTCCCGGGACGGGAAATAAAACCTCTTGAAAGCTTAGTCACTCGCGCACAACTACTTTCTTATTGACTGGCTATTGGGACACACAAACCCAGGGGACATTATAAAGTCCCTGCTTGAAATAAGAGGACCCCACTGCACATCTCCAGCCTTCCACCACAGGGGCCTGGGGAGTCGGTGACACCTAATATAAAATGTATACAAATATTTTATAAAGGTCTGTGAACTCCTTAGTAAAAATTAAGCAACCCCCGACGCCCATTGAGACATCGTTTCGCATTAGCTGTTTCAAGGGGATCCAGCTAGAAAACAAAAAAAATTGCTTAATATATTCCGCAAAATTAAAACCAACCTTTATCCAAATCTGAACAGGAAAACATAACATACTTATCTGACTCAATCAAAATTGCATGATACCAAATTTAAAACCTCATGGTCAGTGACTGGTTCAGCTGCACTTTCTCACAATGGCAGTCAGTCAGCGTTCTAGAAATACTAACCTACCCACAACTGCCCCCATTATATAGGTCATCAAATCACTCCAAAATCAGCACACCTGAAGAACTGCAACCAAAACTTTGCCGCTTAGCTTAAGTCACCAAAAGCAACTCCATAATAGCATTCTATCAAGAGGGCCTACACACAAGAAACCCACTCAATTCCCGAATTTAAACCATTAGGTGATATCGTGCCTAAATGAAAGATCTACCATTGTTCTTTATATAACAGATGTTGATCTTGCGTTCTACCCCCAGATCCTGACAATATTCTCTCAATACAAAAACATTGTTTAACTTTTAAACACACTTTTACGGAACTACAATGTTCCATTATCGGTGCTTCCCTGCATTGACAATGCAGCTTGCTCTTATGTACACCTAGACGGATACGAAAAGAACGAATGGTTTTACCTACATACAAGAGTTTACATGGGCAAAAAATGCAATTTTGATTGAGTCAGATAAGTATGTTATGTTTTCCTGTTCAGGTTTGGATAAAGGTTGGTTTTAATTTTGCGGAATATATATTATGCAATTTTTTTTGTTTTCTAGCTGGATCCCCTTGAAACAGCTAATGCGAAACGCTAGGAAAGATGTCTCAATGGGCGTCGGGGGTTGCTTAATTTTTACTAAGGAGTTCACAGACCTTTATAAAATATTTGTATAAATTTTGTATTAGGTTATGATTATTGTTATTTATTGTTCGTAAATTTTTGGGTAGTGAACCCCTAGTATGGTGGATGGGTTAGGTAATAGTGAACCAGTGATGTAATATGACCCATGGCCAGATCCTTTTCACCGAGAGGCGATGGTTTGAAGGTCTGGTGAGCCTTTCTGAGGTTTGCTTTTTACCTGAAGCCTTGCTATGTAATAATTATCGCAATTTGGTTAATAGAGTAAAGCCTATTGTTTAATATATTAAGTGTATAGCTGGTGACATCTGGGAACATCACCCAGTGGACAGTCATGTGTTGCCCGCATTGTAACCACATTGACATCGGTTACAGGCGGTATACACATTGCTGTAGGTGAGGATGTAACATGGAGCTATACATGTGTCCTGCCCAACCACATATATACTGTGTACCTTGTTCCCACTCCCAGATGACATCCAGTCCATGGAGGAGGAGGAGGATACTACGGAGGATGGGGCAGAGGCAAGGGCAGGGGACGTGGCTGAGGTGGCAGATGCCAATGTTGATGCCAGCACCTATGTGGAGGCTCCAGGGGGGATGTGGCGCAGGAGGCAGAGGGGGCAGCGGCCATCCACCCACCATTGGGGAGCAGCAGCACCAGCACAGTGGCCATGGATGGCGACGGCAACAGCAGCAATGAGGCCAGTGGCCACAGCACCCACTGCCCTGGGTGCAGTACTGTAGGAGCTGCGTGGCCATACCGCCTCGTCACATCACAATGCTGCAGGTGGGTGACTGCGCTGCTGGGTGATGTATTCCATGTAATAAATGCATGGTAAAGTGACAGTATTGTACCTGTTGGGCATGTTTGTCTCAGTTGTGACGGCTCCAGACACCGTTATCTGGTGTCCCCTTGTCTCCTGCTAGCTCACCACCGTCTGCTGTCCATGTGTCCACTTGTCGCTCCCCTGGTTTGTCCCCATTCTGTCCTAAGATCTGCAGTAACATGCTAGTCCCCCTCCCATTGCTCATTCCAATGTGAGCCACTCAGATCCTAACCCACAATCCTCTCCCCCACCTACCCCCCTATTCCACACCCAACTGCAGAGCTGACATTCCTCCCATGCAACATATATGTCCCCTCACCATGTCACCCTCCCAGCCCCATCCCAGTCCATTACCCCCAACATCGGCTCCCTGCTAGTTCCAGGCCCATCCAGCAGCTGCTCCCATCGAGTCCACCCATCAGCCCATGTCCAGTCCTCTCCTAGCCCCGCCATAGGCCCATAATCTGTCCCAGCTCCCCCCACAACAGGCCGTGCCCACACATCTCCTCCCCTCACAGATCATTTCCATCCCACACACCCCTCCCCATCAGCTATATGCAGTTCATGTCCCCCTCCCACTCATCCCATCACCAGTCTCAGGCCCCCCTTGCCCTGTACCAGTCCCCAATGCACCAGCACCCCACCCATGGTCTCAACCCCCCAGCACCCCCTTTACATTCCCAACCCCCCCCCCCTCAGGCCAGAGGACGGTCCAACAGAACCAAACATACTGGCTGCTGCCGCTGTGGCAGTGGCACACACATGTGTCTCTCGGGGCCCCCCCAGCTGCCCGGCAGGGCCCCCTGATCAACACCCCTGGTGCCATCCAGCTCAGCCATGAAGGGGGTAGGTACGGCATGCAGCTGTGTTAAGGCTGACATGGCTGATGGTACACAGGAAATGCCTGTTTCCCATCAGCGCAGGTGGCCTTAACAGAGGCGTGAATATGTAGCACTCACCTCCCAACCCTGAATGCCCACGGCAAGTGGTGTGACCCAGGGGGCCCTGCCGGGCATGTGGGGGGGTCAGCCGAGACACTGATTATGTTGCAGCCACAGTAGCAGCGGCAGCAGTCGTTCTGTCTGGGTATCATACATGCTGCCAGGGATGTTGGCCAGTATGTTCTTTGAGCGGGCCCCCCTGAGACGCGGAACCCTGTGCAAACCACATGCATGACCAATGGACAGGCTGGCATGGTGCGCTACCAACATATGCGGAGCCACCGCCATACGTAGCGGCCCCTTATGTGGCACAGTGGGACACCTGTTGCATGCATCACAGGGGCGGGTGTAAGAGATGTCTCACAGGTCACACCATGTCACACCCACAGGCACTCGCCAGGTGCTGCTGGCCATATGTAAGGAGCTATGTGGCCAACGGGAGGAGCTACGTGGCCAATGGGAGGAGAGGCAGGTCCACACTCAGGTGATGCTCAGGTTATGCCAGGAGGTACAGGGCAGCTGCGTGGGACAGCCAAGGTGATGGTGTCTACAATAGGTTGGGTGGTTGATGCACTGGAGGCCATAGCCGGTCATGGCCAGCAGCCAGCAGCCAGCAGCAGCAGAAGCAGCAGCTCCAGCACCAAGGGGTGGTAGGGGCCGTGTTCTGTGTGGCCGTGGGCGAACATGCAGGCTGTAGGTGTTGGGAACCGGATCACCATGTCCACTGTAATAAATCCATCATCACTTGTTGGTACCTGTGTGCATGTGTCCAGTGTTTGTGTCTGCGCTCCCATGGTCACTCTGTCCCCCATGTTGTCCCTTCCCATGGAATGCGAACCCAGTGGTATGCCATCCCTTGTCCCCAGGCTATGTCCGGGGGGGTGTCTGCACTGCTGCCATTCGGCACAGGTAGGTTCTGACGTGCCACCTGTGGCGCGTACCGTGCCATATGTGCATGTCTTGCACATGGAAGTGACCATGCATGTGTCCATTCTGCTGACCAGCATAGCACATGGGTACATCCCGGTGGCTCCAGGGGATACATATGCCTGCGCACATGCCCATCACCCACACCTGAGGTGGTGCCCAAGCCATGTGTGGGAGATATGTCTACCACACAGACACACTGGGACATGCTCACACCTGTCACTCTTACTACAACAGCATGTCAGGAAAGGAAACACAAGACCATTGCGCTTTGTACCCCAAAAATAACTTATTTATTATGTACAATGTGTATACGACACACATAGCCCCATGTGACGGTCCCGGGTCACAGGACACCACAGGGCAGGGCTGACATGTGGCACTGTGGTGCTCACACACCCTGGGGGCCACCATGAGCGGATGGCTGTGGAGCTGCACTGCCCATGCCGGCCTCACGCTGCACGTGCAGCTCCTCAGCCATACGCCCTATGGCCATTGCCAGCCGCCTGATGGCATAGTCATGGTCCTGCAGGGACCGCATCACAGTACCCATTGCCACAGACAGGAAGCCCACGCATTTGCCACCACACCCACACCATGTGCCTGATGTCTGCATGGTGGCATCTGCATAAGCCCTGTCTGTGGCAATGTTTGCTTTTGCAATGGCCAGGCGGCCACCATCGCCGCACACATGGGACAGATGGCAGGGGCCCCCAGTGCCCTGTGCTGTCCTGTGATCCCTCCCAGCCACAGGCCCACCCTCCCCGCTCTCCTTACCCTCCTCCTCACCCTCCTCATCCCCCCCAACACCTCCCCATCACCCTCCCCCTCCCTCCCTACCTCCCAATCGTCCACCCTCTCCATATGGTGTTCAGGCCTCCTGTCCTCTTTCTCCAGCTCTGGCCTCTCCCTTGGCATTGGGGGGCTGTGTGGGTGTGGCCCTGGTGCTGCTGGTCCCTCACCAGCATCTGCATCCTCTGTGGGGGAAACAAGACATTACCACGGTGGTCATGCATTTCCCACATCATGGAAACATAGTATGTGGTACCACAGGCTGCTGTGGTACTGGCATATGTGGTTGTGCGACACAGAGGCTGCAACACTCACCATCATGTTGGGCCATTGCTTCCTGCTGCAGGCGGTTGAGGTAGCGGGGACAGTGCTGGCGCATCTCCCGCCCCTTCTTCTGTAGGTCCTCCACCTGGGGGAAAAGGCAATGTTTGGGACCATTAGGGAATAGATACCCCTGCCCATCGCACACTGCGTATCACAATGGCTGTGAGCAGCAGGGGGATGCACCTGCTGTGGCCTGTTGGTCCGTTACTAACAGTTGCCACCGCCGCCTGTATGTGTGGGTGCGAGGCTGGGCTGTGTGGTGTACCAACTATGTGTCCTGTGTGCTGCCCCCGGACACCCCATACTGGGCTGCTGGCCTCTCCTTGCATGACATAGCAGCACCATGACATGTGTGGTATACGCATGCAGATGTCCAGGGGATGTGATCACAAACTCTGTGTGGTCCAGGACACACCTGGGTGTAGGGCAGAGGTGCGCACTGCAACAGGAGCAGCTACCATAGCACCAGGTTGACTAACAGACCTCTGTAATGAGGGCTGGAGCCCCCTGGGGATAGGGCAGACCAGAACAAATCAACAGGAGCAATTATCATAACACCATGATGAACAATTGACCTCTATAATGAGGGCTGAGGCCTCCTGGGGGTAGGGCAGAACAGAAGAAATCAACAGGAGCAACTACCATAACACCAGGATGAATAACAGACCTCTGTAATGAGGGCTGAGGCCTCCTGGTCATAGGGCAGAGGTGGGCACTGTACCAGAAGCAACTACCATAACCAGGATGAATAACAGAGCTCTGTGATGAGGTGTTCGGGCACCTGGGGATGTGAAAGACTTGCGCACAACACCATACGCACCAACACTGATCACAGGTTGGCCCACAGACTGATCCTTCTACCATGTTGTGCATGTAAGATGTGTGCTGATTGCTGGCTATTGTGTTGCACTCCTTCCATTGTATGACCTGTTCCCATACACTTACGTCATGTGGAAAGTCTGCGACTCGGTTTAATCGCCTGGTGAGGCGCGCCCATGCCCTCCTAACCCTGGCGAGGTCCTGGCGCCTTGAGGATCCGGGGAATAGTCACCCCTGTCTTGTGGCGATTAGTTGGGCCAGCTGCTCCAGATCCCCGTGGCTGAAGGCCAACTTGCGTGACCTTCCCTCCATGTTGTCACTGTGCACGGCTTGATGATGCAGTTACGTGGTGCATGCACTGTGTGGTGCAGTAACGCACGCTACAGTGCACTACTACGTGCGCTAACACGCGTGCCAGTGGGACATCTGGTACACACCAATCTATCCGTAGCGGCGCAGTGATACACAGCAGCACCAGTATGTTGTGTTCACTGACGCTTTTCGTTATGGCACGCCAGGCTTTTACACCATCTAGGCCTGGGGCACATCATAGGGCGCCTTAGGTTACGGCACCTTGGAGGGCACCTTGTGCCACGGCACGCTTTGAGGCACCTTGGGGTAGGGGACTGAGGTGAGGGTGTTTTGGGCTGGCGCCACTGATTGCATGGATGTGTCTGAATGTTACAGGCATGAAAAAACCTGCCTCAGACATGCTTCTTGATGTTAGACCTCTGAAGGACTAGAAAGGGGGGCTGTTACTTCTGGAGAGAAATCTGCAACTGTGAGTATATACTTCTGGTAATTTTCTAAAAAGAATTCTTTGTATTAAAGCTACTTAATCTGTGAACCCACTGTTTTTTGATGGATCAGTTAGGGCCTAGTAGTAGGGTTGCCAACTGGCTCCAGATGCGCCCGACACACTTGATCCAGTCCTAGGTTTACCCCACTGCATGCAGGGACATGTAGTTCTGATTTTTCCATTGCATTCCATAAGAAAAGCAAGACTACATGTCCCTGCATGCAATGGGGTAAACCCAGGACTGGAACAAGCCTGTCGGGCGCATCTGGAGCCAGTTGGCAACCCTACCTAGTAGCAGCAATTAAAGTTTGAATTTAAAACACAGAGGAGAACTTTCTGGTTACATTTCATACCCAGCAGAGAGCTTGTAGTTTAAATTTAATAGTCACTCAGGGCCAAGTAACAGCAAAGTACTTTAGTTAAAATTTAACACACAGAAGAGAGCTTTCTGGTTACATTTGGAACCCAGCAGAGAGCTTGTAGTGTACATTTAATAGTCACTCAGGGCCTAGCATCAGAAAAGTACTTTTAGTTTTAAAACACAGAAGAGAGCTTTCTGGTTAAATTTAGAATCCAGCAGAGAGCTTGTAGTTTAAATTTCATAAGAAGTTAGAGCCTAGCAGCAGCTAAGAGATATAATTTAAATCAAATCAGAATTTAGCTTACCTCAGCAGCACAAGACAGGGTACTGTGTAGCAGCCCTCTTTTAATAAGTGTTATTTCCCTCCCTCCCCTGGGATAATCGTAGCTTTATAGGTACTTACACATCTTAAAAGACAGGAGGTGCTTTCAGGTGAAGCTCATTACCCAAATCAGTCATACACTGAGGTCCTGAGATTAATTAAGCTTCAGGTGAACAAGGTATATTAAAAGTATTAGGTACAGTTTTATTGGTATAAATACCCATAGCAACCCCTAGTAAGTAAGAACTTAAAGATCTAGACACAAACTTAAAACTAAGATGCAGACAGCAGTCCAGCAGCGGGATGGGGGCTTTCCAGTCTTTTGCATTGAGTGTTACATGTATGATTTTCTCCCAGTTGGTAAGAGGTCTTACGTGTGCACTAGGTGCAAGGAGCTCTTTGCTCTCAGGGAACAAGTCCGTTCTCTAGAGGCTAAAGTAGCAGACTTGGAAAACAAAAGACAGAGAGGTACATAGACGAGACCTACAGGGATATAGTCCTGATGTCCCACCTTCAGTCTGGCAGCACCCCTATTGCCATGGAGGAGAGAGGTCACGTGACAGGAGAGCATCACCCTGGTGTGGCAGGAAGTGATCTTGTAACTAGGACCTGTCCTCCAGGTGATGTAAAACCCTCTCGCACCGAGGAAATTTCTCCAGGGCCATGTGCCCATGAGGTAAAGGTTAGGACAGTCGTTATAGTTGGTGATTCGATCATTAGGCATGTAGATAGCTGGGTGGCTGGTGGACATGAGGATCGCCTGGTAACATGCCTGCCGGGTGCGAAGGTAGCGGACCTCACGCGCCACCTAGATAAGGTCTTAGATAGTGCTGGGGAGGAGTCTGCTGTCTTGGTACATGTCAGTACCAATGACATAGGAAAATGTGGTAGGGAGGTTCTGGAGGCTAAATTTAGGCTTTTAGGTAGGAAGTTGAAATCCAGAACTTCCAGGGTAGCATTCTCCGAAATGCTTCTTGTTCCACGCGCAGGACCCAAAAGGCAGGCAGAGCTTCGGAGTCTCAATGTGTGGATGAGACAATGGTGCAGAGATGAGGGTTTTGGATTTGTTAGGAACTGGGGAACATTCTGGGGAAAGGAGGGGCTCTTCCGAAGGGATGGGCTTCACCTTAACCGGGATGGAACCAGGCTGCTGGCATTAACCTTTAAAAAGGAGATAGAGCAGCTTTTAAACTAGATATTAGGGGAAAGCCGACAGTCGCCCAAGAGTGGATGGTTCGGAAGAATGTATCCTTGAAGGATACTACCAAAAGCAGAAAGGTTCCACAAAAGAGTAAAGTAGCCCAAATGCCCTCAAGTATGGAGCAGACAGAGCTTAAAGATCCCAATTTACCCATGTCTAACAATAGCCAAATTAACATGAATAAAATACATTCTCTAAAATGCTTGTATGGAAATGCTAGAAGTCTAAAGAATAAGATGGGAGAGTTAGAATATATAGCACTAAATGAAATGTTAGATATGATTGGAATATCAGAGACATGGTGGAAGGAGGACAACCAGTGGGACACTGTGATACCTGGGTACAAACTATATCGTAATGATAGAGCTGATCAAATTGGTGGAGGTGTTGCGCTCTATGTTAGAGAGGGCATTGACTCAGAAAGGATTAAAGTTTTGCAGGAAACAAAATCTGCTGTAGAATCTATATGGATTGAAATTCCATATAAAAGGGGGAAGGCAATGGCAGTGGAGGTGTACTATCGAGCACCTGGCCAGAATGACCAAATGGATGATGAAATGCTCAAAGAAATCAAGGAAGCTAACAAAAGTTACAGCGCAGTAATAATAATGGGTGATTTCAATTACCCCGGTATCGACTGGGTCAGTGTCACGTCAGGACATGCTAGGGAGATAAAGTTCCTAGATGAAATAAATGACTGCTTCTTGGAGCAGCTGGTTCATGAACTGACCAGAGGTTAAGCCATATTAGACCTAGTCCTTAGTGGAACACCAGATCTAGTGCAAGAGATAAGGGGCCACTTGGCAATAGTGATCATAGCATGATCGCCTTTGATTTAATTAGTGGAGGAGGGATAGTAAAGAAATCCACAGTACTACCTTTTAACTTTCGAAAGGGAGACTATGATAAAATGAGGAAAACAGTTAAGAAAAAACTAAAAGGAGCAGTTGCAAAGGTTAAAGACGTACATCAAGCTTGGGTGTTGTTGAAAAATACTATCTTGGAAGCCCAGACCAGCTGTATTCCATGCTTTAAGAAAAGTGGAAGGAAGTCCAAAAAACTGCCAGCATGGTTTAAAGGTGAAGTCAGAAAGGCTGTTGTTGCCAAAAAAGCATCTTTCAGGAAATGGAAAAAAGAGCCAAACGACGAAACCTGGAAACAGAACAAGCACTGGCAAGTCAAATGCAAGGCATTGATAAGGCAGGCAAAGAGAATTTGAGAAGAAGCTTGCTGCGGAAGCAAAAACGCGAAATAAAGACCTTTTCAAGTACATTCGTAGCAAAAAACCTGTGAGAGAGTCAGTTGGTCCATTAGATGATAAAGGGGTTAAAGGAGCACTAAGAGGCAATAAGGCGATAGCGGAGAGACTGAATGAATTCTTTGCTTCGGTCTTTACTGAGGAAGATGTAGGGATGTTACCCATGACTGAAGTGGTATTTAAAGGTGCGGAAGAATTGAAGGAAAAATCGATATATCGGGAAGATGTCTTACAACTATTAGATAAACTGAAGAGTATCAAATCACCTGGGCCGGATGGTATACATCCAAGGGTGTTGAAAGAACTGAAATATGAGATTGCAGACCTGCTATCAGTAATCTGTGAACTATCATTAAAATTATCTCTAATACCTGAAGATTGGAGGATCGCCAATGTAACACCAATTTTTAAAAAGGGTTCCAGGGGTGATCCGGGAAACTACAGACCGGTGAGCCTGACGTCAGTACCGGGAAAAATGGTAGAAACCATCATAAAGAATAAAATTACTCAGCATGTAGATAGTTACGACCTAATGGGAGACAGCCAACATGGCTTTAGACAAGGAAGATCTTGTCTTACTAATCTGTTATGTTTTTTTGAAGGAGTGAATAAACAGGTGGACAAAGGTGAGTCGGTTGATATTGTGTATCTGGACTTTCAGAAAGCCTTTGACAAGGTCCCTCATCAGAGACTTTTGGCAAAACTAAAGAGTCATGGGATAGGAGGCAGTGTACTATTGTGGATCAGGAACTGGTTAAAAGATAGAAAGCAGAGGGTAGGGCTAAATAGCCAATTTTCCCAATGGAGAAAGGTGAATAGTGGTGTACCCCAGGGATCTGTGCTGGGTCCGCTGCTTTTTGACATTCATAAATGACCTGGAAAGTGGAATAACGAGTGAGGTTATCAAATTTGCAGATGACACAAAACTATTTAAAGTTGTTAAAACCCAAGAGGATTGTGAAAAATTGCAAGAGGATCTTGATAAATTGGAAGACTGGGCATCAAAATGGCAGATGAAATTTAATGTGGACAAGTGCAAGGTTATGCACCTAGGGAACAACCACCCAAACTATGGTTACACGATGCAAGGTTCCACATTAGGAACCACCACCCAGGAAAAAGATTTAGGCGTCATTGTGGATACCATGTTAAAACCCTCGGCCCAGTGTGCAGCGGCGGCCAAGAGAGCAAATAGAATGCTAGGTATGATAAGGAAAGGAATGGAAAATAAAACAAAAGATATTATAATCCCTCTATATCGTTCCATGGTGAGACCGCACCTTGAATATTGTGTGCAATTCTGGTCGCTGTATCTTAAAAAGGATATAGCGATTTTAGAAAAGGTTCAGAGAAGAGCCACCAAAATGGTAAAGGGGATGGAAGGATACTCCTATGAAGAAAGGCTAAAAAGGTTAGGGCTCTTTAACCTGGAAAAGAGACGGCTGAGGGGAGATATGATAAAAGTCTATAAATTAATGAACGGAGTGGAACGGGTAAACGTAGATCGATTGTTTACGTTATCAGAATATAGAAAGACTAGGGGACATGCAATGAAGCTTGTGATAAGGAAGCTTATCATAGCTCAGGTAGGAGCTATAGAAAAGATGATGTGACTCTGAACAAGCAACCTGTCAGTTCTGGTAGAAGTGAGAAAACAGAGTTTTCACATAAAAGACTACCAGTCCCAGAATGCACCAGGTTTCCAGCAGCCATGAGAGGGCTGAAGTGAGAGAATGTGTGTGCAATCAAGAGAGCTATGAGGTAATCCCTAAGCACTCATCTCAAAGGGCAGGGCCTGATTCAAGACAGCTGCGCTGTGTTAGGGAGCAGCACACATTAGAACAGGATAAGAACAGAGCTTATTCTTCAGATAACAGTTACTACAAGCTCCAGCCTGGCTTCAAGGAGAGTTTGAAGAACAGCTTCAGCAAAAGCCAAGCAGATAGAGAGAGAAGGAAACTCTCTGGAAGGAAGAGAAGAAAGCCCATTGGAAGGTCTGGGAGATTCCAAGGCAGTACCCATACTGGGAGGTATTCCAAATGCCAGCAGAGTCCATTGGACTGGATTCAGCCAGAGGAATGGATTGGCAGAGATAGGAATCACCAGTGGCTACCTGGAAGAGAGAAGACTGCATGTGGAAGGGACTTTCAGACCAAGGCCAGAAGGTATGTGAGAGAAGATCCAGTGTCCAGGGATCAAGATTGGAAGGCTGGACATCAGAATTGGATTACATATTGGCCAGGCTATACAGAGAGAAATAATGATAGCAGGAGAGGCTCAGGTATGAACACTGATCCAGACCCTATCTATAATAGAGAATGGCAGCAAGGGAATAAGCATTCTCATGATAATGCCTTAATGAAAGACTCGTCTGTGCCAATGTATGATAGTGACCATATGCTAATTGATACAGCAGATGAAAATACAGTTTACATGGACTGTTCTCTATCTAAATGCTATTGCTAGCTTACTCTGAGCAAACACATCAGCCATCACAAAGAAACCTAACTTTGTTCTTTATTTCCACTGCAAACAGCTCTTAAAGCAGGATTTGGGCTCACACAGTAGCAGCCAGCCAGCTAAAGGCTTTCAGCTGGTCCATTGATAGTAATTAGGGCTGCACCTGATTGTGTGTGTGAGCAAGGGAGAATCACTGCTGAGATCGGCGTGGAAAATAAGCAGAAGTTAACCTAACCAGCAAAGTTTATTCTTTACTTTGTGCCTTTGTATTTGGTAATTATTTGCTAAGAAAACATTAGCTAATTGCCTGACAAGCTGAAGGTTGTTTTCTGGTTTACTTTGTGACTTTTTGTTATCCATTTAAACACTGCAAGCAAGTAACCTCATTTATAGTGCTATCAAGCATACATGTGCTGGGTAAATTAAACCCCATCAATAAAAGAAGTATTTTATTGATCTTACCACTTGGTTTCACAACTCAAATTATTGTCATCAGCTGTGTTTGGGAGTGAATGAACTACAATACCCACAATACCTTGCAAGAATCATATGAATATATGCATCGTCAAGATTGTGTAAGTTCTCACCCTAGGCAGCCCTCTGACAAGCTACAGGGTAAACTATTTAAGACTAATAAAAGAAAATATTTTTTCACTCAACGTGTAATCAAACTCTGGAATTTGTTACCGGAGGCTGTTAGTGTAGCTGGGTTTAAAAAAGGTTTGGACAAGTTCCTAGAGGAAAGGTCCATAAACCATTATTAAGAAGTGACCGAAGATATCAATGCTTGACCCAGTACAAGCATTGTGGAACTTGTGTCTCTTGGGGAAACTGCTAGGTACATATGACCTAGATTGGCCACTGTTGGAAACAGAATACTGGGCTTGATGGACCTTGGTCTGACCCAGTATGGCATATCTTATGTTCTTAACCCGTTACCTCTGGTTGTGATGTCATTGTCTTAACCAGTGTGCTACAACTCTCTAGCTTTTCTCACAGCAATGGCTGGCTAATGACAGACTGCATGTCACCACATAAAATGTCTGCTGTGCTTACCGGGATAGCGTAAACCATGAGCTAGGGCACTTTAGCGGGCACCTTAGGTTAGGGCACTGAGGTGACATTTTATTTGGGTGGCAGCACAGATTGCAGAGATGTGTCTGACTGTTACAGGCATGAAAAGGACTTGCCTCGGACAGGCTTAATAAAATAAGAACACTGCGGAATTGAACCTCTGACCTCTGTTTAGGAGGTCATTGTATTAACCAGTGTACTACACCTCTATGGCTTTTATTACAGCAATGGCTGGCTACAGAAGGACTGCGGGTCAATGTACAAAATGTCTGCTGTGGTTTCCAGCATAGGGTAAACCCACCAATACCCATGATGCAATTCACATGCAGAACAGCAGTCTCCATCTGATCACCAGATAGGGTATGCACCTCTACAGCACCTCAGGTTGGTGGGGGGAACTGACCGTGTTTGTTACTGGCACAGAGTAGCTACAGACCATGCCATTGTGCAGGTTCTGCGCTCACCCTGAGGGTGAGGTGGGGCGCACAGCAACAGGTCCGCAGTACCCGTCTTGGTTCTGATAGTCTTTGCTGCAGCTCTCCATGTGTGCCAGTGTGTGATAGGTAGTCCTTGCAGACACACCTGGGGGTAATCCTGTGTCTCTCTGTATTCCCCAGTCACGCCTAGCCCTTGTGGACCACGACACACCCGGAATAGTACATATCCAGTGTGGTTGCCATGGTGACTTGTTTTAGGTGCAGGGGGGTGTCTGGACTCACAAACAGATTATGTGGCACCACTTACCACAGTGCCCTCTCTGTGTCACCGTGGCTGACAGGATCTGCCCCCAACAGACCCACACTCTACATGTTTTCAATGGCGGCAGTGGAGGGACCTGCTGAGGAGCTGTGTGACCAGCAACCCATGTTCTGCTGGCGAAAGGCGACTGTCCACGGCAGGTGATGCAGATATGTATGTGTCACAAGGGCAGTGACAGACCAGTCTCATATTTCAGTTCTTTCAGCACCCTAGAATGTATACCATCTGTTCCAGGTGATTTGCTACTCTTCAGTTTATCAAAAACTGTATTACATCTTCCCGGTTTACTGAGATTTGTTACAGTTCCTTTGATATACTGTATCACTTTTAAATATCATTTCTGGCATGGGTAAGTTTCCTACATCTACTTCAGTAAAGACCAAACAAAGAATTTATTCAGTCTCTCCACTATGGCCTTGTCCTCCCTTAGTCCTCTTTTACCTCTCTTTCATCTAATGGTCCAACTGACTCACAGATTTATTTGTTATGAATATACTTGGAAAGGTTTTTATTATATGCCTTTGTTTCCATGACAAGCTTCTTTTCAAATTCTCTTTTCCAGCCTTATATGCCAGTCTTGCATTTAACTTGCCAGTACTTATGCTGTTTCCTGTTTTTGTAATTTGGCTCCTTTTTCCATTTTCTGAAAGATGCTTTCTTGACTATAATAGCCACTCTTACAATACCTTTAAACTATGCTGGCTGTCATATGGCCTTCTTTCCACCTTTCTTAAACATGGAATACATCTGGTCTAAGCTTCCAAGATAGTATTTTTAAATAACTCCCAAGTATAATGTAAAATTTTAACCTTTGTATTTGCTCCTTTTTATTTTTCCTTAACTATTTTCTCCATTTTATCATAGTCTCCTTTTTCAAAGTTAAATGCTAGTGCCCTGGACTTCTTGCTATCTTCCCTCCATTTATTAAATCATATGTGTTCACTGTTGGCAAACAACCCCAACACATTACCTTTTGCACCAGAGCCTGCGTTTCACTAAGGACTAGGGGGCTAAAATAGCTTCCCCTCATTTTGGTTCCTGAGCCACCTGCTCCAGGAAGCATTTATTGATTTTATCTAGAACAGTTGTTCTCAAACTGTGGGTCATGACCCTAAATGGGGTCGTGAGCTCACATCGTGCTCAGGGGAGGGACGGTTGCCCTATCAGGTGTTCAGAGCAGAGGTAGCACAAAGTAAGATAACTGCTCCCAAAATATTGGCGGTCACCTCACTTCAAATCTAGCTCTTGTCCCCACTGCTGCTGGCAGCAATCAAAGATAGCAGAGGCATGGGGCCTTTCAAATAAAGACGCATGCACGTGCCTCTAAGACCTTGCCAGTCATCCCCGTCCCACCCCCTCTGATGCAACAAGTACACATCCAAGGGGATGAGACAGGGAGGGCTGGTAGAGTCTTTGAAGTGAATGCGTGCCTGCCTTGATTGCTGGTGTATGAGGGCTGGATTTGAAGATAAACTTATGGTACACATGTTGGGGGGGGAGGGGGTTAGCGGATCAATGCAGGGCAAGGGGAAGAAAGAGAAATGGGAAATCTGAGACATGGGGGTGGAGGGAGAATGAGGAGATGCTGGATGGGGGGGGGCACTGGGTGACAAAGTGGTGATGCTGGACATGGGGGAGGGTCTATAAGGAGAGAAAGGGATAATGCTGGTTTTCATTTTTAAAAGCTATTTCTTTTTTTTATACTTCAAAGGGAGAAGTTTTTGTGGTGTTGAGCAAAGCTTTGTCAGTTAGAGTTCATTGTTTTTTGTTCCAGTTACCCTTTTACAGCTAGCTCTTTGAAGCCACTGACCTCATCGGGTGCTAATGGTTAGCTTGCTATGCAGGTAGGCAGTGCTGTATAAGGGTCTACAGGGCCTTGCAAGTACTCGCATTCCTAACAGGGATCTCCATTGCAAGCAAGGCAATTCTGTGTGGCTTTTAAATACAAGCTCTCTGCTTGAAAGCTCTTAAAGGGGTTTTGGTTTTCAATTTTAAAAGCTAATTCTTTTTCTACACTGCAAAGGGGGAATTTTTTGTAGTATAGGGCAAAGCTCTGTCAGTTAAAGTTCATTGTTTTTTGTTCCAGCTACCCAATTACAGCTAGCTCTTTGAATCCACTGACCTCATCAGGTGTTAAGTCCCTCCCTACCCACCTCAGCTCTCACCCACTCTATGTGAGCATTCTTGCTTTAATGATGCCAGGGAGATGACCCCAGAGAGAGCAGTGAAACACAGGCTGAAGTGGTCATGTTTCCTCCCAAGGATCTCTGGTATCGAACCCAGGACAGGGGGTAGGAGTTCTAAGTCTGAAAGAGATGCTGGAGAACAGCCTGGCCAAACGAGGCATCCCCACGGGAGTCCTTGTCCAAGCAGTAATGGGTCGCAAAGGTATGGACAGAGGACCAAGTGGCTGCTTTGCAGATGTCGTCAATCGACACCGAGTGAAGGTTGGCCATAGAGGCAGCCATTGCTCTCACATTGTGAGCTGTGACATGACCTTCGAGAGAAAGTCCTTTATTCTCATTGTAGCGGCAGAGCGCAAACAATCCAATAATACGCCTTACATACAGACCACCTGATAATAAAGCAGAAAACCTAGATACTCTATTAGAACTCCTTAGCACATCAACAGAATGCAATCCAATAATACTGCTAGGTGATTTTAACCTCCCATCCCTACCAACCCAACAATCTACTCTATTCCTTGATGCAATTGCTGATATGGATTACCACCAAATAATAAACAAAAAACCCACAATAAAGGTGGAACCCTTGACCTAGTTTTCCTCCCTGATGTACTCTATAAACTTTTTGACACATCTTTTCTGGAATGTACCCCAATCCCCTGGTCAGACCACCATCTAATTAAGTTCAACCTTACATATACCGAGCCAAACAATAATAACAAAAATCAAACAGCCCCTAAAACAAGATTTAAAAGATTCAATGAGGAAGAATTTCTCGACTCAACAATTCCCTATCTGTCTCTATCACCTACTGACTTAGATGAAGCAGTCTCAACCTGGCATAACACAATCAATAAAGCAGCCATCCACAAGCATGATTTAAAAAAGAACAAATAATCCAAAGTAGATAAGTCTCCATGGTTCACTAATAGCCTGAAATTACTGAAAAGGGAACTAAGAAAACTAGAATCAAAATGGCGCAGCACTAAATCAACCCTTAGCTTTGATAAATACCATAACCATCTTAAAAAATACAAGGATGCAACTGTTAATGCTAAAAAAGATTACTATACAAACATTCTAAACAAATCGTTAAACAGACCAAGAGAATTGTTTTCATTGGTCCAAAACCTCACCAACAACACACACAATGCAAGTCATGACTTAACAGAAATATCTGCTCAAACATTAGCTAACCACTACAAAAACAAATCAAACCAATATGCCTTGTTACCAATAACCACCACAAACAACCTCTTCCAGCAAGCAAATGACTGGTCAAAGTTCCACCCAATAACCAAACAGTCACTGAAAAACATCATCTCAAACTTAAATACTACGACATCTAACCTAGACCCCTGCCCTGTAACATGGATAAAGAACACTCTTCCCACATTATCAGCTTTTATCCTACCAATAATAAATCTGTCATTGCACCAAGGCTACCTCCCACCAATATTAAAACATGCACAAATACGCCCAATCCTCAAAAATAATAAGCTTGACAAAACCTCACCCAATTCTTACAGACCCATATCAAGTATACCTTTTATGGCTAAACTTATTGAAAAAGTTGTACAAACCCAAACACAAGAATATATAGACACATCAGCCCCCCTCGATGACCAACAATATGGATTTCGCCCATGTTATGGTGTGGAAACACTCCTGACAGTTCTCCTAGACACACTACAAAGAGGAATTGATAATTCCAAGCAAGCTTTCATCCTCCTTTTTCTCGACATATCCGCTGCTTTTGATAGCGTTAACCATAGGATAATGTTAAACAGATTACAACAAATCGGAATAAACTCAACAGTTTACAACTGGTTTAAATCATATTTAAATAACAGAACACAAACAGTAAGAATTGGAAACCAAACATCCAACACTTATGACCAAACAACTGGCCTTCCCCAGGGATCTGCACTCTCAGCCCTCCTATTTAATATATACATTCAACCCGTCTGCAATATTTTAAAAAAATTTAAAATTCAATATCATATATATGCAGACAACATAATGATGTATATTCCATTTACAACACCTCACCTCCCAATACATATACTGGTCGAGAGTTTCAATGAAATAACAAAATGGCTAACAGAACAAAACCTACACATTAACCACTCTAAAACAGAAATATTAATCGTAACAAAAAACCAATCCTACACTCCTCCAACCCACATAACATTACAAGACCACGATATCTACATAAAAAAGGAAGTGAAATACTTAGGAGTTACTCTAGACTCTCAGCTCACTATGAACACACATATCAGTAACACAATAAAAAAAATTAACTACAAACTAAAATACTAAAACAAATACATCCACTTTTACATATACAGGACTTCACTAGCATAATACATGTGATCATCACACCCCATTTCGATTTTGCCAATCTAACACTCCTAGGCACAACAAAACAAAATATAAAAAGGCTTCAAATCACTCAAAATACAGCAGCAAGAATCTTAACGAAAGTACACCCATTTGAACATATAACCCCAATATTAGCCAACTTACATTGGCTACCAATCCAATGCAGAATAAACTATAAAGCAATAATAACTACCTTTAAAGCAATATATAATTTAGCTCCACCAACACTAACCAAGCTCATAGATATAGACTCAACAAACAATAACACAGGTACACTACCAAAAAACTGCCTCCAGTTTTGCAACTGATTCCTATAGATTTTGGGGTGCTGAATCCAGGAAAAATAGCCAAAATGTTCCATCACGTCACGTTTTCTTGCAAAATTAGATTTCTTACACATATAAGGAATGTTCACATAATTTCTTTTTAGCCGACTGCAGTTTATTTTCTTGGCCCAAAATAGAGGTTGTAATGGTTAACTAACTAGAAACACTCCCTCATGATATTTTAGAGTGTTTTGTATTCATTTTATACATTAACAGGACAATTGGGAGGCTGGGGGCTAAATCCAGTACTTGCGCTGGCGCATGTTCTTTCCTGTTCGCCTCGCCTCGTTCGCTCGCTCGCTCAAACACGGTGGTTGCGACATGAACGTTCCTGTCAAATTTCAGTTTCTTGCAAGTTCATTATTACCTTTTGTTTGCTCAGTCGTAATCCAGCTTTATTCCGAAGTGGTTCACTACAGTTGTAGTTTGCAGTGCTGTGTATTTGTGATGGCTCACAGAGCCAGAGGTTGCGTCAACTCTCCGGACAGTTTTTGTTTTATTTGTGGGGAATATACCGTGAAAAAGCGGCAGAGGAACATTTCTGCATTTATTAAAAAAGTATATTTCGCCTATTTCGGTTTGAAGTTAGGCGATCAAGACAAACCGTGGGCTCCTCACAAAGTGTGCAAGACATGTGAGGAAGATCTACGCTTATGGATGAAAGGTAAAAAACAAGCATTTCGTTTCGGAATACATATGATGTGGTGTGAACAAAGAGACCACAGCAGTGACTGCTATTTTTGCTCTTGCATTGTGAAGGGATACAACTTAAAAAATAAGAACGTAATAAGTTACCCCAACCTTCCCTCAGCAATTAGGCCTATGCCTCATACCAACGAAGTACCTGTGCCTGAACCACCAAAATCTTTGGATCATATTTGTGTGGACGGTTCTGATCATGATGAGACTCATCAGATGGCTTTTCCCGATGAGTCCAGTACTTCCGAGTTTGAAACTGAACCAGATCCGAAACCTGAACTTTTCTCTCAAGCTGAATTGAATGATTTAGTCCGGGATTTAGGACTCCCAAAAGATGCTGCCCAACTGCTAGGTTCTTGGCTTAAACAGAAAAATCTATTGTCACCAGGAACAACTTTTTATTGGTACCGCAACCGCGAGACACAATTTTTGAAGTATTTCAGCAAAGAGGAAGATTTGGTATTTTGCAACGATATATACGGAGTGATGGAAAAGTTTAAACTCAAGTATGATCCTGCTGAACGGCGGCTGTTCATTGATTCGTCAAAAGACAGCATAAAAGGTGTTCTTCTTCATAATGGCAACACATTCGCTTCAGTTCCTATTGCTCACTCTGTTATTCTCCAAGAAAAATACGAGAATTTGGCCCTGATTCTTCAGACGATTCGTTATGATGAGCATAAGTGGATGATTTGTGGAGACTTTAAAATTCTATCCATGCTATTAGGGCAGCAATCCGGTTTCACCAAATATCCCTGCTTCCTTTGCTTGTGGGATAGCCGGGCCCGCGACCTACACTGGGGGAAAAAAGACTGGCCAATTCGGGAGTATTTGAGACCCGGTGAGAAAAATGTTCTTCATGAGAGCTTGGTACCTCGTGATAAAATTCTATTACCACCTCTCCACATTAAGTTGGGTCTCATTAAGCAATTCATCAAGTCCCTTCCAAAAGATGGTGAGTGCTTTCGGTATCTTTGCTCAAAGTTCCCCCGACTTTCTGAAGCAAAGCTAAAGGAAGGAGTGTTTGTTGGCCCTGATATAAGGAAACTCATTTCAGATGGAGCATTCGCTGAAACGATGTTTGAGAAGGAAAAAGAAGCCTGGGATTCCTTCAAGGATGTTGTTCTCAAATTCTTGGGGAACAGGCGGGATGAGAACTATAAGGATATTGTTGCCAGGATGCTCAATGCCTTCAAAGAACAAGGCTGTAACATGAGCCTGAAAGTCCATTTCTTGCACTCCCATGTGAACTACTTTCCCGAAAACTTGGGGGCGTACAGTGAAGAACAAGGTGAAAGGTTTCACCAGGACATCAAGGACGCAGAGAGAAGGTACCAAGGAAGATGGAACACCACTATGATGGCTGATTTCTGCTGGTTGCTGCTGCGGAAAACCCCAGATGAAAAATACGCCAAGCAGCGCACCAAGAGAAGCATTCGGGGGAAGAAGAAACGGGCCCACCAGGAGATTGATTGACCCAAGAATGACTTTAAAATCTAAACTGTGTTGACAAATATCGTGTTTTTACTAAACTTTGAAATAAAAATTTGCTAGTTATTACCATAGTGTCGGATCTCATTTATTAGAATTTTATTTTCACACCATCGGGTGTTTGTCTTCATGTATTGCAATGGTGCGGTTTGCGTTTTCTATTCTTACATACATACCTGTACAACATTTTTTGCACATTTCTTTGCTTTGCTTTGTGTCTAACCTCGCTCTTATATGCTCAATGTTTGTGCACATGTATGTGGCTGTTTTAAGTGCAGACAATTTTGCTACCATCACAGTGTGTTTTGTTGACATTACTCTATTCTTATGTGCTGCCTTGTTACAATTTTTTTTATTCTTATTTGAATAACTACTAAACAATTAGTATAAAGAATTCATCCAAGAAACTTTTATCTCGATCGCACTCAATCTGAAACGTTCACCTCAAACTGCTAACCCAATGTAGCAAAAAATCTGTACGTGATGGAGCAAATTGGTTACCAGATTTGGATTCAGCGCACCAAAAAACGTAAAAATCAATCGAAACATTAGAGGCAGTTTAAAAAAAAGTTTTTTTAGTGTACCTGTGTAATCAAAGGAGAGGCCATGCCAATAAATTAAAGTGTCCAAAAGACTTCACCAAAGCTAAAAAGATAACTAATAAAAAAGCATTCTCCCACGCAGCCCCATCACTCTGGAATTCACTCCCGGAAGAAATAAGAAAACTTACTGACCTAAAAGAACTCAGGAAAAGACTAAAAACCCACATGTTCAGAATACACTTTGACTCAATGGAAAACACTCCTCCACTCATTGAAAATGGATAAATGTTTCTCTAAAGGAACAATAATAAATTAAAACAGAGCCATATATTACAATCCCAACAAAATTATCTTAGAGTAACACTCTACCACATCCTGCATTCTTCGCATATAATTATACCTAAAATAAGTTTATTTTAACTTTCAAATAAGCCTATCACTATCAATAAGACATCTAAAGAACCATTCTTTCTTCAAACCTTACCCTATATATAATAGGAAATTAAACATGTAATACTAATTTAAATCAATGGAGAATCAAACCTTTGCTTATAGTTATTTGATCTGTACATAGTTGATATATCACAAGTAGAATTGTTAATGTATAACCAAAGTTTATGTTTATGTTTACCTTGTTTAAAAGGTTCATTGTAATGTATACTACAGTTTCCTATGTTCCATGTAAAAAACAGAATGTTTTACCCTGTTTAAAATTGTTCTATTGTAAACCGCACCTGATCTTTCTGGAAGGTAGCGGTATATAAGCTCTTGTTAAATAAAATAAATAAATAAATACCAGGAGTCTGTTCAGAAGGTCCAAATCATTTATTTGTGCACAAGACTCAAGCAGAATCACATTCAAAATGGCTGAGCAATGGCTGTTAGTAAAACAACAACTTTTATACTGTTCTTTCCCATTCTAGACATAGGCAAACTTTCCATTGGTCCCGGTAACCCCTTCTATCCCATCTATTGGTCCCGGTACCACTACGTAGTTATCCAATGAGGACCTTGGTCTGGGCTCATCACCTGCTTGCCCCCCTTACAGTCCTCATTACAATGGTCAGTTCTTAGACTCTTGATACAATTCTCCTCCAAGGTCACTGGCTAACCAAAACATATGGGAAAGCAGGGCACTGTAACTTTTCTTTCAGCAAAGTTAATTAATTCCATAGAAGCTTCACACATCTTATCAGTTCCAATTAAAGTTGTTTTTCTGTCTTTTGTAAGTTTCGATTCTGCTTAGCTAGGCTTGGTTATGCTTAGTTAAGTTTCGATTTTCTGGAAGCAGCATTGGGGGGGGGGGGGGTTCACTCCTCTGGGCCTAACCACAGGCTTCATTTACAGGTCAAGCTGCTTAGGCCTGTCTGGTTAGTTCAAGCAGCATGGATCATAGGCCTTCGCCTACCACATTCCCCCCTTTGATTAATCTCACCCTATTTTCAATAAGGTGTGAGAGTTAAATCACTCAATTACACTGGAGTCGGATTACGACCATACACACTAGGATTAGGCTGCCATAGGGCCAATATCTTAGTGGCAGTCTTGCGTTCTACGGTATTTTCGATCACACTGTTAATAGAGCGCATACAGCATGGGATTATACATGGTAACAACAGAAACAAGGCTACAAATACTAATATTATCATAACAAATGTAGTAAGTCCCCCCAGGCCAGAGAAGATAGATTCGAACCAATTAGGTATCTTAAGACCATGCCAGGTCTGTACTGGCACATAAGCTTGTTTTCGCATGTTTTCAGCAATCTCTTCAACTACTTGACCCTTGTCATCTATCTTCAAACAACAATTGGTTAGATTCAACTTACCACATACTCCTCCTTCAGCTGCTAACAAATAATCTAATGCCAAGCGATTCTGATATATGGCAGTACGCATTTGTGTGCTTTGTCTAGCTAGAAGTGTGAGTGCTTGACTAGTCTCATTAGTAATTAGTTCAACTACTGCTTGTAAACGTATGATACGGTTTATCATATACACAGGGGTCCGGTATCCCCAAGTGCCATCTTGCTCCCAAGTGGCTGGTCCATAATAGGCAATAATTCTCTCAGGTGGCCAGTCTTCCCCTTCCCATCTCTCCCATTTGCCTATCTTCAAAGCTGCTCTTTTCTGTCTCTTGGTATAGACTGGGTAACCTAATTGTTCTCCATGTTCTGTGGGTAACAGAAAGAAAGAAGGTCGGATGGTTCCCAAGACACATGCCCCTCCCCAATGAATAGGGAGTCGAGCGTATGCTCGGGTTCCACAGATCCAATACAAGCCAGGTGGGGCTTGCCAGGCATGAGGCTGGGCAAGGTTAGTCCATAAATCGGCAAGCTCAGGGAATTTTGATAATGGGTTGGTAGGTTCAGATGCATTAACTCCTGACCACCAGGATGTCTGTTTTGTGGTGTCATTATAAAACTTCTGGCTAAGGCAGACAAGCTGTCCTACATTCAAGGTGAACTGGGGTCCAGTCCGAGCATAACACAGACGTCCAACTATTGGGTGTGCTAATACCCATTCACTGGTGGTCTTGTGCAGCTCTGTATGATTATAGGCTATTGAGTAATTCAGTTCTTGGGCCTCCCAAGGCCACTGATCACCCATCCTAGTTCCTCCGCAGAAGTAACAGTCTGAAATGTGGAGACTAGATACGACTGCTCCAGCTAATTCTAAGAACAGATTTTGTGACGGATGGGGAATGTCAAACTTATTTACATGCATGGTTTCATGGAAAGTATTATGTATATATCATCGTGATGAACGATGGGCTTGGGTATTCAGTCTTATATATACAATGGTTCCGGGATCTGTCCCAGAGCCTGCAATGCGTAGTCCAAATTTGTACCCTTGCTTCCAAGCACTGGGGTTTATTATTGCAGGCACCCTTCTTACATTTTTCTGGATTCTTTAGAGAGGGCTTAAGTAGGGCTGCCATTCGATTATCCCTGGTATTCTCTACCATACCAGTTTTCCATGTAGCATAGAACACACATTCCCACTTTGGACAATAGTAGTCTTTAACTGGTGCTGTGCTATATTCATTCGCTAGAACTCGTTTACCTGTACATGCCCCCCACCCGGTGGTTCCTTCTGGACACATATACTTATGATCATAATAATATGCTTTTTCCCAATTAGCACAATGAGACCGACCATCTCTATTTATAGCATCGCAAGCATCAAAATATAAAACAGCACCCTTTGTAGGGTCAGTGAGTGGGGGTGTGGCATTAAGTAAAGCTCCATCTGCATCATCCCATCGTATTTCTAGAGTATAATAGGATGGGTTCTGATGTGGGTTAAAACAAACTTTAGTATCTCCCTTAGTACAAACGT
The DNA here is from genome assembly GCA_033557465.1 of Ichthyophis bannanicus. Taxonomy (NCBI): domain Eukaryota; kingdom Metazoa; phylum Chordata; class Amphibia; order Gymnophiona; family Ichthyophiidae; genus Ichthyophis; species Ichthyophis bannanicus. The sequence goes on from CM066044.1 coordinate 261,550,214, forward strand.
TCAGTTCAGTGGTGTTGTATATACACCGGCTCACTGTACCAGTACAGGTATAGTAAGAATGATAAAGCAAAGTCTGAGTTACTTTCATTCCAGTTCGAGTGGAAGTAATGCAGGCAGTACATGGGGGTAAAGCAAGAGTAAGTTCAAATCCCCCCAGGCAGGCAACCAGGACAAAATAGAAACAAAGATGCATGTTGATTGTAGTCCGTCTGATTCTCCGCTGAAAAATCTTGACCTCGACGTCCACTGCCTCTTTGGCACAATGCTGACCCATTTGCTAATAAAGCAATTCAACGGGTGTTAATGTTGATTGAAGATCCTCAAGGTTCCGCCATATGCCAACTTACCAACCGTAGTTGGCCTGAAGAAAGTCTGTGAGTACAAAGTTATTCAATGAAGAAACAAGTGTTTTTGCTGTGTTGGAAACAGCAATCCTCTTCGAAAGACTTGTCAACTGTAGAACACTGCAGTTCTCAGGTGGCCTAGAGGAGCTCTAGGCCGCTGGTTGCCGCCTCAGGGTGAGCCGCAAAGGAATATCAGGATGCTGCACTGCTGTCCACTGATCTGACTCTGGAACTGCTGCTGGCTTGACTCTGCTGTGATGGATCCAAGATTCGATTTCTGCGACCTTGACAGCTGTTGGTGTAGACAGGATGATGGTATACGGTCCCTTCCAATGCGGTTCCAGCAGTGTCTTCTTCCAATCTTTGATCCACACCGAGGTACCAGGCTTGTAGGGATGCAAGGATTCCGTCAAATTGATGGGTAATTGGTCCTGTATCCACGCATGAAGGGTCTGCAGAACAGAACTAAGAGCTAGGAGTTCTTGTCTGGTTATCTCTGAACCAATTTGTGTCAAACTCCCTTTGACCCCCTGCACTATTGGTGGGGGCCTACCATACATGACTTCAAAGGGGGAAAATCCTGATGATTTCACAGGGGCTGAGCGTATTCTAAGTAAAGCTATTGGGAGAACTTGGGGCCACTTCAGGTGGGTCTCCTGACATAGCTTAGACAACTGAGATTTTAGGGTGCGATTCATTCGCTCAACTTTCCCTGAACTCTGGGATCTATATGCTGTATGTAACTTCCATTGTATCTGAAGGGCACTCGCTAACTGTTGGGTAATTTGAGATACGAATGAGGGCCCATTGTCTGATCCTATCACTGCGGGGATTCCATATCGGGGGATGATTTCCCTCAGCAATACTTTGGTGACTTCTCTGGCTTTTTCAGTCCTGGTGGGGAAAGCTTCCACCCACCCAGAGAAGGTGCAAACTAAAACTAACAAATAGCGATATCCACTGACTTTTGGCATTTCAGTAAAGTCTATTTGCAGGTTGTGCATAGGAGTTACACCACCTGACTGGGCTCGGGGTGGTGGTGTAGGACCTTGCTTGGCATTGTTCTTCGCACAAGTTACGCACTGGCGGGCTACTGAGGCTGACAAGGCTCCCAACAGTGAAATGCAAAAATGGGGTCTGAGTGCCTTTTCCATTGCGCTTTTCCCATAATGTGTGGCTTGATGAAAGGCCATTACAAAGGCTGGTCCCAATGACTCAGGGATCACTATTCGTCCTGGAGGTTGGTTGCCCTCGGCTGGTGGCAGCTCTATCCATCCATCTTTCAGTACCCCCTTTTCTGTAGTGCAATAATAGTCCAGTTCCCTTGTGGTATATCGTGGCGTCCACAAGTTGAGGGGTACTGGAAACAATGCTGCCTGTACTGGTGTTACATGTGGTGAAATCTGACCTGTCATGGCTGCTTTGCGAGCTGAGGCATCAGCAAATCTGTTTCCTTGGGCAACTTCTCCTTTCCCTGTCTGGTGTCCTCGGCAATGCATAACAGCAACTTGCTTTGGGGCCCATACTGCATCTAATAACATCAATATTTCTGGGCCGTACTTAATTGATTTGCCTCCCGAGGTAATGAGTCCTCGTTCTTTATACAGGGCTCCATGAGCATGCAAAGTTGTGAAAGCGTACTTTGAGTCTGTATACACATTCAACTGGAGTCCGGCACCTAATACTAGTGCCCTTGTTAGCGCTATCAATTCTGCTATCTGCACTGATGTTCCTGAGGCAAGAGCTGATGATTCAATGACTTTTTCCCGGGTGACTACTGCATACCCGGCACAACGTCGTCCATTGATGATGAGGCTGCTTCCATCCACGAAGTAAGTCTGGTCAGGGTTTGCTATAGGTACATCAGTTAGATCAGGTCGACTTGAAAACACAGTGTCCATGACTTCCATACAGTCATGTTCTGGCGGGTCCCTGCTGATTGGTATCAAGGTGGCTGGGTTGAGAGCATGGCTCACTTCCAATTGTATTCGGGGATTTTCACATAGCATGCTCTGGTATTTCAGCATTCGAGAATTGGTAAACCAATGATTCCCTTTTTGTTCCATAAGTGCAAGCACTGCATGTGGTACTGTAACGCGCAGGTTCTGTCTTAAGGTGAGTTTGTCTGCTTCACTCACTAACAATGCTGTGGCTGCTACAGCTCTTAAACATGGAGGCCATCCTTTGGCTACAGTATCTAGCTGTTTTGATAGGTATGCTACTGGTCGCTCCTAATGTCCCAATGTCTGGGTTAACATTCCCAGAGCGTTCCCTTGCATTTCATGTACAAACAGACGAAAAGGCTTCTGGACATCTGGCAGTCCAAGTGCTGGTGATGACATTAATGCTTCCTTCAAGGTTTTGAAAGCTTCATCTTGGTCTGGTCCCCACTCTAGTGGTGATTTCTCTTCTCCTTTGGTGGCTTCATATAGTGGTTTAGCAATCTGAGCAAAGTTGGGTATCCATATTCGGCAGTATCCTGCTGCTCCCAGGAAGGCTCTGACTTGTCTCCTGGTAGTTGGGGTTTGGATACTGCACACAGCTTCTTTTCTTTCTGGTCCCAGTCGTCAGCTTCCTTTGGTCAGCCGGAAACCCAAATACTTGACTTCTGTTTGGCATAGCTGCGCTTTGGCTCTGGAAACTTTATATCCAGCTTCATCTAGTAATTGTAAAAGGTCATTTGTGGCTTGTGCACATTCACTTTCTGAGGTGGTGGCTATCAACAAGTCATCCACATACTGAAGAAGCACTCTTTTCCCAGGAGTTATAGGATAACTTGAAAGATCTTGGTTCAGTGCTGCACTGAAAATGGTGGGTGAGTTCTTGAATCCTTGAGGCAATCGTGTCCAGGTGAGTTGGCCCCGTCTACCTGAGACAGGGTCCTGCCATTCAAAGGCAAACAACAATTGGCTAATTGGAGCTAATCGTATGCAGAAAAAGGCATCTTTCAAATCCAGGACAGTAAAGTGGGTAGCTTCAGCAGGTATCAGTCCTAAGATTGTATAAGGATTTGGCACAACTGGATGTATGGCTTCAACTGCTTCATTCACTCTCCTCAAATCTTGCACTGGGCGGTAATCACCTGTCCCAGGTTTTTTTAACTGGCAGGAGAGGTGTATTCCAAGGTGATTGACAGACTTTGAGAAGGCCATACTTCAGTAATCTTAATAAGTGGCGATGGATGCCCTCAATGGCTGGTCTCGGGAGTGGGTATTGCTTAACATGCACTGGTGCTGCTCCAGGCTTGAGGTTCACGATTACTGGGGCTATGTGCTTGGCTAGACCTGGTGGGTTATCTTCTGCCCATACTCCAGGGGGAGCTGTAATGCTTGCTGGTATGTTAAGATTGGTATCAAGAACTGGTTCAGTACTGTAATATCTCCACTCTTCTTCTCGGGGAACAGTAAGCACCATTAGCCCTGCAGGTTTTGGATTTACAGTCATTTGCATTTCTCCTTTCTCAGTGAAGGATATTTGGGCCTGCAGCTTGGCCAGCATATCTCGTCCCAGTAGTGGCACGGGGCACTCAGGCATACAAAGGAATTGGTGTGCTATTTGCTGTCCCTCTAATTCACATACTCGGTGTTTTAGGAAAGACTTGGTGGCTTTTGCGCCAGTTGCTCCCATAATTGTGACTGCTCTGGTGGACAAAGGGGCTATTTGCTTATCTATTACAGAATGTTCTGCTCCAGTATCAACCATAAAGTCCATAAATTGGTTCCCTATTTTTAAACAGACCATAGGCTCCTGGGAACCTAAAACGAATTCGGAGCCCGGTCTGTCCTAATCTGTTTCATCGAGATCATAGTCCGTGGCGGCTACAACTGCCTCTACGGCCTCTTCTCTTTCCCGTTGGAAATGTGTTTGAGTCGTTCCTCTGCGATTCTGCGATCGGCCTCTCTCCCTCTCTCGCCGAGGGGCGTTTTCTTCTTCTTCGTGTGAGGCATCTTCGAGTTGCGGGCATGCATTCCTCCAATGTCCTTCTTCCTTGCAGTAAGCGCATTGATTCACGCCTAGCGTGGGCCGGCTATCTCCTCGGCCCCGTCCTCTACCTCTACTCCTTCGGTTAGGGAAACCTCCCCGTTTCTGTTCAACTAAAGCGGCAGCCAAAAAATCGGTCGTCTTCTTCATTTTACGGTCACTTTCTCTCTGTCTTTCATTATCACGATTCACAAACACTCTATGGGCGACATCCAGTAACTGAGTTGCATTCATGCCCGCAAACCCTTCTAATTTCTGTAGTTTTCGTCTAATATCTGGTTGAGACTGGCTGACAAAAGCGGCATTCACCATACATAGGCTTCCTGGCACAGCTGAGTCATAGGGAGTGTACATTCTGTATGCTTCAGATAGTCTCTCATAAAACACTGCCGGGCTTTCATCTACGCCCTGGATAACTTCAGCTGTCTTTGTGAGATTCATGGCTTTCTGACCCCCCTTTCGCAGACCTTGTAAAAGGCCTTGGCGAAATCGTGCTAGAGCTCTGGATCCTATATCGGTGTTTGGATCCCACCGAGGATCTTCATTCGGGAATTCTCTCTTGGCTGCTTCGCGATTATCTATTCCTCCTTGTCCCTCTGCTAGGGGATTATCTGCTAACCAATTAACAGCTGCTCGCATGATTCTCGTCCGCTCCTCTGTAGTAAATAAAGTAGACAGGAGCTGGCGGCAATCTGACCAAGTGGGTTGGTGAGTCTGCATAATTGTATTCATTAATTCTGTCAACTCTTGGGGCTTGTCAGTGTAGGAGGCATAATGCAATTTCCAATTCCACAAATCAGTGGTGGAGAATGGCACATAAACTAAACTTGTGGGTCCCGGTACTATCTGGTCCTCCTCGTTTCTCACGGGTATTCCCGGTACTTGCCGCAGTGGCATTACTTTCTTAGTAGAAGTTTTCTGCATCTTGATAGGAGCTTTCTGCATCTTGGCTGGGGCTTTCTGTCTCAAGATACGCTTAGTCTGGGAAGCCTCACTCGTAACAGATGAACTTGCACTGACAACTGATTTTTCGCTTTCTGTCTCACCCTGTGAAGACGTTTCCTCTCCCTCTTCTAGTTCTAGTTCTGATTCAAGATTTCCCTCAGTCTCAGGCTGATCGGCCTCGTCAGAGGGCGGATCTTCTGGCTGCAGGTCGGGGGGTGGACTTCGCCAGTCCCGGGGCGCTGCCGCGGGACGCGGTGGTACTTTTACGGGGCACTGAGCTTGGGGCTGTCTAATTACAACCTCGGGGGACTCAGGATCAACAAGGACAGGTCTCTTTTCTTTCCCTGCCTTCTGTGTTTGTTCTGACAGCACTACCATTATTCTGCACTGTTCTTCATAACAGCGCTGTGCCCAAGGGGGCGGATTCTCACAAATACTTAACCAAGAGTCTATATAGGGGTACTGGTCGGGGTGCGCTGCTCGCACCTTCCGATGAACTGACTTAATAATTCCTATGTTAAATGTTCCCTCTCGGGGCCACATGGGGTCTAAGGTGGGCCACTCCCTAGTACACAAAAGCTGTAATCGTGAGGCAGTCATTTTTACTCCGTAATCTCCTGAATATCCTTTATTAAAATACTTAATCATACATTCTAATGGAGTGTGCCTAGTAGACCCCGCCCCTCCCATTTCGATGTGTGCGCGCAACAACAGACAGAAGGGAAAAGGAGTGCGGACCGTGGGTGAGGGGTCCTCACGGCCCTGGAAACATTCAAGGGAAACGAAAAACAAGACAAGACGACGGTCGCTTCCTCCTTTTTACGACCTGGACGCGGTCGCCCGGCCAGGAAATGCGTTACTCAGGAGTCCGCCTTCGCTTGGTCTGTATTTCAAGACCTCTCAATCACACTTCATACACACAATCATGCTAGCAACGTATCCCAGAAAACCCAGTCCTGTCTCTTCTGACTAGGCTATACCAAATTCAAAATCAAAGTCAAAATCAAGAAGACGATGGTTTCACCCCGCGAATACACTATGCAGGGTTAATCAGACCGTCTTGAGAGCTCTCTTACCAAAATCAAGTTACAAGTTACAAGTGGCCATTTACTAGTTCCAAGTTACAAGCTGCAGTTCTGACTCATCTGTCTAGACATATCAAAAACTATACTCACCGGATCCGGTCCCCGTTCCCGAGCAAGCGCATGAGTTGGACCTCGGACTCCCCTCACGGGTTCGAGGTGTTGGCTCCGTCCGGGTCCGGCACCCGCCGAGGCCTGGCCCAGCTCCCTCTGATGCAACTGGACCGGTGGCGCCCAGGAGCCGAGCCCACGTTGGGAGGGCACGAGCCCAGCAGGACCAAACCTGTAGAGGCGGAAAGTCGTGGTATATCAGCTTATATACCCTCTACTCACCACAACCTCCCGGCCAACGGAATGGTTCAAATGAAAAGGCGAAACCACCTTTGGCATAAAATGAGGATGAGTCCTAAGGACTACCTTATCATGGTGGAACCTTGTGTAAGGAGGGTCAGCCACTAAGGCTAGTAGCTCACTAATGCATCTTGCAGAAGTCAGGGCAATTAGGAAGATCATCCTCCAAGAAAGAAATTTCAGGGATGTAGTGGCTAAGGGTTCGAAGGGCGGCTTCATAAGCTGTCCAAGGACAAGATTTAAATTCCATGCCACGGGTGGTGACTTAATGGGAGGCTTAGTTAAGAGTAGACCTCTCATAAAATACGCTACAAGTGGCTGAGAGGAGACAGGTTGTCCAGCAAAGGGTGTGTGGAAAGCCGCAATGGCATTAAGGTGGACCCTTACTGAATTCGTTTTAAGTCCAGAGGATGAGAGGTGGAGGAGATACTCCAGTAACGCCTCTACTGGAATTGAAAAAGGATTAGGTTCTCTCTCTGAATACCAGGTAAAGAACCTTCTCCACTTAAAAGCATAAGCATGCCTAATGGAAGGTTTCTTGGAGGACAAAGGATATCTTTAACCTGTTGAGAGAGGTTGATATTGTGTAGTTCTAAGCTCTAAGCAGCCACACCATCAGGTGCAAGGACTGAGGGTTGGGGTGCAGGAGGGTCCTGTTCTCCTGGGATAGAAGATCTGGAGCACATCCCAACTCCAGAGGTTTGGCTTGAGAGAGACATTGAAGCAGTGGATACCACATCTGTCGTGGCCAGCATGAGGCTATGAGGATCATATGGCCCTTGTCTCTCTGAAGTTTGAAAAGAGTCTTGGAAATGAGGGGCATGGGCGGGTAGGCATATAGGAAGTCCTGACCCCAGTGGAGGTGGAAAGCATCCATTGCCTGATTGTTCCGAGCAGGAATTCTGGAACAGAATCGGGGAAGTTTGGCATTCTGAGGACTTGCAAACAGGTCTATATCTGGGGTTCCCCAGATCCAAAAGATTCCAGCAATTTGCTCCGAATGAAGAGACCACTCATATGGCAGCAGTACTCGGCTGAGTTTGTCTGCTAGGGAGATTCTGTGTGCCTGGGAGATACACCGCTAGCAGGTGAATCTGAAGGCCTCTTGCAAAGGACCATAGGTGTAGAGTTTCGTTGCACAACGCCTGAGAACCTGTTCCACCCTGCTTGTTCACATAGAACATGGCTACCTGATTGTCCATCTGGACAAGAACCGTCTTGTAGCGCAGATGGTCCTGGAATACTCGAAGAGCGTAGAAAATGGCTCTGAGTTTTAGTAGGTTTATGTGAAGACAAGTCTCCTGTGGGTCCAGAAACCTTGAGTGGAGAGATTGTCCAGATGAGCTCCTCAACTCAACTTGGACGTATCTGTCGTCAAGGTAGCTTGGTGCAGTGGCTGCTGAAAATGTGACCCTACGAGTAGGTTTTCTAGCGATTGCCACCACCGAAGGGACGAAATGAGGCGTGCTGAGTTTCTGATTTTGTCCCCAAGACGACCCGGCGCCCAAGTCCACTGAGGGGCTAGGGTCCACTGAGTTGCTCGCATATATAGTCGAGCACAGGGGACCACATGTACAGTGGATGCCATATGACCGAGCAATTGAAGCATTTCTTGAGCAGTCAGGACAGTTTTCATAGCTGCTTGAGAAGCTAGTTGAATCATTTAAGCACAGCGGAGCTGTGGCAGGAAAGCCCTTGACTGCCACATGTCTAAAAGAGCCCCTATGAACTCTAGGGATTGAGTAGGGGTAAAATAGGACTTTGGGAGATTTATGACCAATCCCAGATATTGAAGAGGTTGCATTGTGCAGGAAAGAGCAGAGCTGGGCTCTGGAGCTGTTGATACTTAGATTAGCTAGTTGTCTAAGTAGGGGAAGACAAATATCCCTAGAGTCCTTAGAAATGCTGCTACTACTGCCATGCATTTTGTAAAGACTCTTGGGGCAGAAGCCAGGCCAAAGGGTAGAACCCTGTACTGGTAATGTCTTCCCTGAAAGAGGAATCTTAGAAACCTCTTGTGTTCTGCATGAATAAGGATGTGTGTATATGCGTCCTTTAGGTCTAGAGAACATAGCCAATCCTGATTCTGAATGTAAGGGAGAAGTGTCCCAAGAGAGATCATTTTGAATTTCTCTTGGAACAGAAACTTGTTTAACTCCCTGAGGTCCAGTATGGGTCTGTACCCTCCTGTTTTCTTTGGTATAAGGAAGTAGGGGGAGTAAAAGCCCAGGCCTTGTTGAGAAAGTGGTACCTCTTCTGTCGCACCCTGAGCAAGGAGTGAGGTAACATCCTGACACAAGAGAGTGGTGAGGGGGGGGGGGGGGCGAAAACTGAACTCTTGGAGTGGAGGGAGGGGGCATCCTGTGGAAATGGAGTTTGTACCCCTCTGTCACCATGGAGAGAGTCCAATGCTCTGATGTTATCTGCTACCACCTTCTGGCAAAGTAACACAGTCTGCCTGGAATGTTGAGTGGCTCTGGAATTTTTAGAGGTAGGATGACTAGGTTGTCTAGGAAGGAGTCAAAGACCTTGTGGAGGCTGTGTCTGCTGAGCTGGTTGAGCTCTGGGGACTTGAGCCTTGCTTTATTGTTTCAGCTGCTGTTGCCCCTTCTGGGGAGCATGGACTGGGCAGTGGACAGTATGGGTGTAAGAAGGATAGAATTTCTTTTTCTTCTTGAAAAAGGGTTTCTAAACCGTCTTTTTCTTAGCTGGGTTGGCAGTGGTCCTTGAGAGCCTATTTAAAGTAGTGTTCTCGGACTCCAGTTGAGAAGCTTTGCCCTGCCAATGCTTACCAAAGAGGTTTTCTCCCGTGCAAGGAATATTCCCCAGCTTATCTTGCACCCACTGCTCTAAATCAGATGCTAGTAACCAAGCAATCCGACATGCACCAATGGAAATAGCAGAGGTCCTGCTGATACATTCAAAACAATCAAAGGTTGCCCTGTTCATGAACTTAGAAACATTTTGGGCATGTTTGACAAGTGTAAGGAAATCAGCCCTCTTGTCATCAGGGAGAAGAGGAGCCATTAGTTCCAAATCTTTAGTAACCTCCCGAAGAAACATACCCATGTAGAGTATGTATGAACTTATTCTGGCTGATAACATAGAGGCCTGAAAACTGACGACCAAAGGCATCGAGAGTTCTCGCCTCAAGGCCTGGAGGATTAGATGAATGTGTTTTGGTACTTTTAATTTGGCGCACTGCTGATTCCACAACCATGAAATGGTGTGGTAATTGCGTTTTTTGGAACCCGGGACACTGTGGTACCCGGTACATTGTATCAAGTCTTCGAGAATGTGGAGACACTGTTAAAGGTGTCTCCCATATCCTAAGCATGAGATCATGCAAAATCCGATGTTGGGGAAGGGTTGTGGCCTCTTTAGGGGCTGCAGGATACTGAAGAATTTCAAGTTCTTCAGCTCTCGCTTCCTTCTCGGGGTTACGGTGATCGAGAGGCCCCGAGCCACATCCCGTATAAAGACTTGAAAAGACATGTCCTCCAGAAGGGACATCTGGCATTGTGGGGAAGGAGAGGGATCCTCTGGAAGAACCGCTCTGGTGACAATTACAATGCCCCCACCTCACCTCCCTGCCTAACCCGTCCCTCAGATCATCTTCCTGTAGATAATGGCTAACCACTATCTCTCCCACTGATCTCCTTGACCATCTAGCCAACCCTCTAGGCAAAGGTTATATTTTTATTTATCTGTAAGAGCATTATAATTTGTTTATAATATGTACATAGTCTCTCCCTCGTTTTTACTCCATGTTTACATTCCCTGTTCAATGTAAAAAACTTGATGTAACTGCTTACATTCTTGTATGTTCTGTTTCAAATGTAAACTGCACTGATTATAATAGCGCGGTATATAAGAAATAAAAATAAATAAATAAATAAATAAATAGAAGACTCGAAGTATCAACGGGCTGGATGCTCCCGCACCAACTGCCAACGATACCAATCGAAGTCGGCATCGGAATGCCTCGATACTGGACCTTCTATGCCGGACACCGATTCTAGGGCCGGCATGGGTGGTAGCGTGGAGAGCGGTGCAACGGTAGATGCAGATACATCCGGTACCGGTATCAGTACTAATGACTGTGGAACCGATTGCAGTAGCTTTAGTGGTACAGAGGCTGATAGCAAGGCCGCAAGACTCTGCTCAATGGCTAGGATACGTTGATCCATAGAGCCTGCCGATGTCTGGGTGTCGGTACCGGCAGAGCATGACCCCAGAACATGGCACCAAGCGCTCTCCGGAGGAAGAAGGACTAGGGGGCATGTAATGAAGCTACAGGGTAAACTATTTAAGACAAATAGGAGAAAATATTTCTTCTCTCAACGTGTAATCAAACTCTGGAATCTGTTACCGGAGGATGTAGTAAGGGCTGTTAGTATAGCTGGGTTTAAAAAAGGTTTGGACAAGTTCCTGGAGGAAAGGTCCATAAACCACTATTAAAAAGGGACCCAGGATATCAATGCTTGGCCTAGTACAAGCACTGCAGAACCTGTGTCTTTTGGGGAAACTGCTAGGTACGTATGACCTAGATTGGCCACTGTTGGAAACAGGATACTGGGCTTGATGGACCTCGGTCTGACCCAGTATGGCATTTCTTATGTTCTTATGTTCTTATGAATTTCTTTTTCTTCTTGAAAAAGGGTTTCTAAACCGTCTTTTTCTTAGCTGGGTTGGCAGTGGTCCTTGAGAGCCTATTTAAAGTAGTGTTCTCGGACTCCAGTTGAGAAGCTTTGCCCTGCCAATGCTTACCAAAGAGGTTTTCTCCCGTGCAAGGAATATTCCCCAGCTTATCTTGCACCCACTGCTCTAAATCAGATGCTTGTAACCAAGCAATCCGACATGCACCAATGGAAATAGCAGAGGTCCTGCTGATACATTCAAAACAATCAAAGGTTGCCCTGTTCATGAACTTAGAAACATTTTGGGCATGTTTGACAAGTGTAAGGAAATCAGCCCTCTTGTCATCAGGGAGAAGAGGAGCCATTAGTTCCAAATCTTTAGTAACCTCCCGAAGAAACATACCTGGAAGACATAAGAAAGACAGAGAAGTACATGGACGGGACCTACAGGGATATAGTCCTGAAGTCCCACCTCCAGTCTGGCAGCATCCCTGTTGCCATGGAGGAGAGAGGTCACGTGACAGGAGAGCATCACCCTGGTGTGGCAGGAAGTGATCCTGTAACTAGGACCTGTCCTCCAGGTGATGTAAAACCCTCTCGCACCGAGGACGTTTCTCCAGGGCCATGTCCCCATGAGGGGAGGGTCAGGACAGCTGTTATAGTTGGTGATTCAATCATTAGGAATGTAGATAGCTGGGTGGCTTGTGGACGTGAGGATCGCCTGGTAACATGCCTGCCTGGTGCGAAGGTAGCAGATCTCACGCACCGCCTAGATAGGATCATAGATAGTGCTGGGGGGGAGTCTGCTGTCTTGGTACATGTTGGTACCAATGACATAGGAAAATGTGGTAGGGAAGTTCTGGAGGCTAAATTTAAGCTTTTAGGTAGGAAGTTGAAATCCAGAACTTCCAGGATAGCGTTCTCCGAAATGCTTCCTGTTCCACGTGCAGGACCCAAAAGACAGGCAGAGCTCCGGAGTCTCAATGCGTGGATGAGACAATGGTGCAAGGATGAGGGTTTTGGATTTGTTAGGAACTGGGGAACATTCTGGGGAAAGGGGGGGCTCTTCCGAAGGGATGGGCTTCACCTTAATCAGGATGGGACCAGACTGCTGGCATTAACCTTTAAAAAAGAGATAGAGAAGCTTTTAAACTAGAAAATAGGGGAAAGCCGACAGTCACCCAGGAGCGCACGGTTCGGACAAAGGTATCCTTGAAGGATACTACCAAAAGCAGTGAGGTTCCAAAAGGGAGTATAGTAGCCCAAATGCCCTTGAGTAAGGAGCAGACAGAGCATAAAGATTCCCAATTACCCATGCCTACCAATAGCCAGATTAATATTAATAAAATACAGTCTCTAAAATGCTTGTATGCCAATGCTAGAAGTCTAAACAATAAGATGGGAGAATTAGAATATATAGCATTAAATGAGAGGTTAGATATGATTGCACTCTCAGAGACATGGTGGAAGGAGGATAACCAGTGGGACACTGTGATACCTGGATACAAACTATATCATAATGATAGAGCTGAACAATTTGGTGGAGGGGTTGCGCTCTATGTTAGAGAGGGCATTGAGTCAGAAAGGATTAAAGTTTTGCAGGGAACAAAATATGCTGTAGAATCTCTATGGATTGAAATTCCATTTATGAAGGGGAAGGTGATGGCAGTGGGAGTATACTATCGACCACCTGGCCAGAATGAACAAATGGATGATGAAATGCTCAAAGAAATCAAGGAAGCTAACAAAAGCCACAACAGAGTAGTAATAATGGGTGATTTCAATTACCCCGGTATCGACTGGGACAGTGTCACAGCAGGACAAGCTAAAGAGATAAAGTTTCTAGATGAAATAAATGACTGCTTCTTGGAGCAGCTGGTTCATGAACCGACCAGAGGGGAAGCCATACTGGACCTAGTCCTTAGTGGAACGCCAGATCTGGTGCAAGAAATAAGGGTGTTGGGACCACTTGGCAATAGTGATCATAGTATGATCATGTTTGATTTAATCAGTGGAGGACAGATAGTAAAGGAATCCACAGTACTACCTTTTAACTTTCAAAAGGGTGACTATGATAGAATGAGGAATATAGTTCGGAAAAAACTAAAAGGAGCGGTTCCAAAGGTTAAAGACTTACAGCAAGCTTGGGTGTTATTTAAAAATACTATCCTCGAAGCCCAGACCAGCTGTATTCCACGCATTAAGAAAAGTGGAAGAAAGTCCAAAAAACTGCCAGCATGGTTTAAAGGTGAGGTCAGAGAGGTTGTTGCTGCCAAAAGAGCAACCTTCAGAAAATGGAAAAAAGAGCCAAATGATGAAAACTGGAAACAGCACAAGCACTGGCAAGTTAAATGCAAAGCATTGATAAGGCAGGCAAAGCGGGAATTTGAGAAGAAACTTGCTACGGAAGCAAAAACACGAAATAAAGACTTTTTCAAGTACATTCGTAGCAAAAGGCCTGTGAGAGAGTCAATTGGACCATTAGATGATAGAGGGGTAAAAGGGGCAGTAAGAGGAGACAAGGCTATAGCAGAGAGACTGAATGAATTCTTTGCTTCGGTCTTTACTGAGGAAGATGTAGGGGTGTTACCCAAGACTGAAGTGGTATTTAAAGGTGATACTGCAGAGGAATTGAGAGAAATATCGCTACACCGGGAAGATATATTACAACTATTTGATAAACTGAATAGTAGCAAATCACCTGGACCGGATGGTATACATCCCAGAGTGTTGAAAGAACTGAAATATGAGATTGCAGACCTGTTATTGGTAATCTGTGAACTTTCATTAAAATCATCTGTAATACCTGAAGATTGGAGGGTCGCCAACGTAACACCAATTTTTAAAAAGGGTTCCAGGGGTGACCCGGGAAATTACAGACCGGTGAGCCTGACGTCAGTACCAGGGAAAATGGTAGAAGCCATCATAAAGAACAAAATTACACAGCATGTAGATAGTCATGGCCTAATGGGAGACAGCCAACATGGCTTTAGACAAGGAAGATCTTGTCTTACTAATCTGATCTGTTTTTTTGAAGGTGTGCATAAACAGGTAGACAAAGGTGAGTCGGTTGATACAGTGTATCTGGACTTTCAGAAAGCTTTTGACAAGGTCCCCCATCAGAGACTTTTGGCGAAGCTAAAAAGTCATGGGATAGGAGGCAGTGTACTATTGTGGATCGGGAACTGGTTAAAAGATAGAAAGCAGAGGGTAGGGCTAAATGGCCAATATTCCCAATGGAAAAAGGTGAATAGTGGAGTACCCCAGGGATCTGTACTGGGTCCGCTACTTTTTGACATATTCATAAATGACCTGGAAAAGGGAATAACTAGTGAGGTAATCAAATTTGCAGATGACACAAAACTGTTTAAAGTTGTTAAAACCCAAGAGGATTGTGGAAAACTGCAGGAGGATCTGGATAAATTGGAAGACTGGGCATCCAAATGGCAGATGAAATTTAATGTGGACAAGTGCAAAGTTATGCACCTAGGAAAGAACAACCCACACTATAGTTACAAGATGCAAGGCTCCACATTAGAAACCACCACCCAGGAAAAAGATTTAGGAGTCATCGTGGATAACATGTTAAAACCCTCCGCCCAGTGTGCAGCGGCGGCCAAGAAAGCAAATAGAATGCTAGGTATCATAAGGAAAGGGATGGAGAATAAAACAAAGGATATTATAATGCCTCTGTATCGCTCCATGGTACGACCGCACCTTGAATATTGTGTGCAATTCTGGTCACCGTATCTTAAAAAGGACATAGAGTTATTAGAAAAAGTACAGAGAAGAGCCACCAAATTGGTGAAGGGGATGGAAGGCTACTCCTATGAAGAGAGGCTAAAAAGGTTAGGGCTCTTTAACCTAGAAAAGAGGCGGCTGAGGGGAGATATGATAGAGGTGTATAAATTAATGAATGGAGTGGAACGGATAAACGTGGATAAATTGTTTACGCTATCAGAATATAGAAGGACTAGGGGGCATGTAATGAAGCTACAGGGTAAACTATTTAAGACAAATAGGAGAAAATATTTCTTCTCTCAACGTGTAATCAAACTCTGGAATCTGTTACCGGAGGATGTAGTAAGGGCTGTTAGTATAGCTGGGTTTAAAAAAGGTTTGGACAAGTTCCTGGAGGAAAGGTCCATAAACCACTATTAAAAAGGGACCCAGGATATCAATGCTTGGCCTAGTACAAGCACTGCAGAACCTGTGTCTTTTGGGGAAACTGCTAGGTACGTATGACCTAGATTGGCCACTGTTGGAAACAGGATACTGGGCTTGATGGACCTCGGTCTGACCCAGTATGGCATTTCTTATGTTCTTATGAATTTCTTTTTCTTCTTGAAAAAGGGTTTCTAAACCGTCTTTTTCTTAGCTGGGTTGGCAGTGGTCCTTGAGAGCCTATTTAAAGTAGTGTTCTCGGACTCCAGTTGAGAAGCTTTGCCCTGCCAATGCTTACCAAAGAGGTTTTCTCCCGTGCAAGGAATATTCCCCAGCTTATCTTGCACCCACTGCTCTAAATCAGATGCTTGTAACCAAGCAATCCGACATGCACCAATGGAAATAGCAGAGGTCCTGCTGATACATTCAAAACAATCAAAGGTTGCCCTGTTCATGAACTTAGAAACATTTTGGGCATGTTTGACAAGTGTAAGGAAATCAGCCCTCTTGTCATCAGGGAGAAGAGGAGCCATTAGTTCCAAATCTTTAGTAACCTCCCGAAGAAACATACCCATGTAGAGTATGTATGAACTTATTCTGGCTGATAACATAGAGGCCTGAAAACTGACGACCAAAGGCATCGAGAGTTCTCGCCTCAAGGCCTGGAGGATTAGATGAATGTGTTTTGGTACTTTTAATTTGGCGCACTGCTGATTCCACAACCATGAAATGGTGTGGTAATTGCGTTTTTTGGAACCCGGGACACTGTGGTACCCGGTACATTGTATCAAGTCTTCGAGAATGTGGAGACACTGTTAAAGGTGTCTCCCATATCCTAAGCATGAGATCATGCAAAATCCGATGTTGGGGAAGGGTTGTGGCCTCTTTAGGGGCTGCAGGATACTGAAGAATTTCAAGTTCTTCAGCTCTCGCTTCCTTCTCGGGGGTTACGGTGATCGAGAGGCCCCGAGCCACATCCCGTATAAAGACTTGAAAAGACATGTCCTCCAGAAGGGACATCTGGCATTGTGGGGAAGGAGAGGGATCCTCTGGAAGAACCGCTCTGGTGACAATTACAATGCCCCCACCTCACCTCCCTGCCTAACCCGTCCCTCAGATCATCTTCCTGTAGATAATGGCTAACCACTATCTCTCCCACTGATCTCCTTGACCATCTAGCCAACCCTCTAGGCAAAGGTTATATTTTTATTTATCTGTAAGAGCATTATAATTTGTTTATAATATGTACATAGTCTCTCCCTCGTTTTTACTCCATGTTTACATTCCCTGTTCAATGTAAAAAACTTGATGTAACTGCTTACATTCTTGTATGTTCTGTTTCAAATGTAAACTGCACTGATTATAATAGCGCGGTATATAAGAAATAAAAATAAATAAATAAATAGAAGACTCGAAGTATCAACGGGCTGGATGCTCCCGCACCATCTGCCAACGATACCAATCGAAGTCGGCATCGGAATGCCTCGATACTGGACCTTCTATGCCGGACACCGATTCTAGGGCCGGCATGGGTGGTAGCGTGGAGAGCGGTGCAACGGTAGATGCAGATACATCCGGTACCGGTATCAGTACTGATGACTGTGGAACCGATTGCAGTAGCTTTAGTGGTACAGAGGCTGATAGCAAGGCCGCAAGACTCTGCTCAATGGCTAGGATACGTTGATCCATAGAGCCTGCCGATGTCTGGGTGTCGGTACCGGCAGAGCATGACCCCAGAACATGGCACCAAGCGCTCTCCGGAGGTGGACGCCTCGGAAACATCTTGGGACCCCGATAATTCTTTGGAGGCAAGGACCTCCCGCCGGGGTTGTTTGGCCGGTGTATTCTCCTCAAGGGCAATGCTAGAAGCATCTTGATGCTTAGAAGGAGATCTACCCTTTGAGGACTGGCCAGTCTTCGAGGAAGACCTGGGTTTGGTTACCTGAGATACATGGGAGGAAGATGAAGCCCTGGACGACATCGATGCATCAGACATTGCATCCGAGGCAAAAAGGGTGCCGCATTTCGTAGCTCTATTCTGCAGGTCCCTCTTAGTCATCTTTCTGCAGAGGAGACACTCCAATGGAGAATGGTCTGGGCCCAAACATTTAAGACACCAGTCATGCGTGTCGGTAGCAGAAAAAGTACTGCTATATTTTGAACATTTTTTGAAACCACTAGTTTGTTTCTCCATTTTAAGAAAACAGGGCCTACGGCCCAAAATGGCACAAGGCACCAAGAGGGGAAAGACCCTCAAGGAAAAAGCTTTTTCTTTTTTTGACGAAAGAAAGAAAGAAGACACCGATGGTACCGGTGTCAGCGTAGAAGGGAAGGCAGACGCGACCACAAAAAATAAAATTTTCTGCGGTGACAGGAACTGCAGCCTGTCGGCTCTGCGGAAAATGAAAAACTGAAGAGGGAGAGTTGGAAAGGCGGGAAGGCAGCAGCGCAGGCGCAGTGGGATGCTCCCAAAAGCTTTCCTATAGGACACTGGGGAGCGTTCCCACGCGGGCTCCGTCGGTGCCGACAATACCCATATGTGAAGACTACATTCTTACTTGTTCCTGGAGATCATTAAATACCTCTGTAGAAATAGGTAGAATGGGCAATATATGGAAAGCAGTGTGCATTAATGCTTATAATATGGAAAATAAGATCCAAGATATTGAGGCTTTAATGGAAGAGGCTGACTTGGATTTAGTATCAGTTTTGGAGACATGGTTCACGGACAACCATGGCTGGGATGTAATTAAACTAGGATATTCTTTATTCAGGAAGGACAGGGTAGGAAGAAGGGTGGGAGGAGTGGCACTATATGTAAAAAATAATATTAAAGCTACAGAATTACAGGGCTTATGAGGGAAGAAGGTGGCACTGTGGGTTACACTGGAAAGAGAATGGGGAATCCATTTGCATTGGTATGATATACAGATCTCCTTCACAGGCAGAAGAAATGGACAGAAATCTAATTGAAGACATTTGCAGTATAGCCATGAAAGAAGTAGTGCTACTGATAGGTGATTTCAATACGCCGGAAGTTGACTGGTGCATCCCTGCTGCTTTGTCATTTAGAAGTCAGGAGATCCTAGATTCTCTGCAGGGAGAGCTATTCCAGAAACTTGTAACAGAACCCACACATGAAGAGACCATACTAAACTTGGTGCTCACCAGTGAGGAAAGTGTTTTTGATATCATAATGGGAGATCATCTTGCATCCAGTGATCACCAGATGGTGTGGTTCAGTATTAGGACTAGGGCTGATAAAATCCATTCAAAAATGAGGGTCTTAGAATTTAGGAAAAGCATAGTACTCATCTGTAGCAGGTGTTCTCCAGGATCAGCAGGTGACATCAGCAGGTGACATATATGAGGACTGACTTCCTGCTTAGTCCCAGGGAACTAACTTTTCCAAGATTGGACAATAACTCAAGGAGTCATTAGTGGGATGGGAACAGCTGAGGGATGTAGAAAAGCTATGGGCAAAACTGAAAGGGATTATTTTAAGGGCAACAAACATTTTTGTTACGGTTCTCAAAAGAAGTAGCTTACAAGGTGAAGAAAAAGAGGATGGCCGTCATAAAATACAAGAGATCACAGAGAGAAGACGATAAGCATCTATATTTGGAAAAACTTAGAGAAGGTAGCAAAGTAGTCAGAAAAAGCATAGTTACTCACCTGTAACAGGTGTTCTCCGGGGCAGCAGGAATCAGTCCTCACATATGGGTGACGTCGACACCGACGGAGCAAATCCACAGCTTTCAAAGAAAGCTTTTGGGAGTTGCTACAACACATGCCTGGTCCCCTTCCCGCCCAAAGGAGCAATCTTGCTCAGTCAAATGACATAGCTAAAGACGGCAGGAAAAAAACAAAACACTGAAGATAGGAGGACTGCAACTCCAAGGGGAGGAGGGAGGGTTGTGAGGACCGATTCCTGCTGTCCCTGGAGAACACCTGTTACAGGTGAGTAACTACGGCTTTCTCCAGGAACAAGCAGAAAGTCAGTCCTCACATATGGGACTCCCCAGCTACAGGCTACCATTAACCTATAGCCCAAAAAGAAAAAAGGCTCCCTCATCGAGAGTTGCAAACAGCCGCAATGAAATCCTCTGCATCCAAAGGAATTAGCACTCCGGTAGCCTGAACACAGAAAGGTCGGAGGGCAGGAGTTGCCTAGACCTCAAAAAGGTTACGGAGTACAGCCTGGCTGAAGGCACTGTCCCGTCGTGACTCCCTATCCAGGCAGTAATGGGCTGCGAAGGTATAAACTGAAGACCAGGTGGCGGCCCGGCAGATGTCTGCCAGAGGAACGGAGCACAGATGAGCCACTGATGCCGCCATGGCTCTGACCTTGTGAGTCGTGACACGGCCCTCCAACAGAAGCTTCGCTTCCTCATAGGTCCGTGCAATACAGTCCGCCACCTACGTGGACAGTGTATGCTTGGTCACCGCCTCCCCCAATTTACTGGGATCGTAGGAAATGAAAAGCTGAGAGGCTTTTCGGTGGCCTTGAGTATGTCGAATGTAGAAGGATAAGGCCCTCTAACAGTCCAGGGTATGGAGAACCGTCTCAGCCTGACTGGCGTGTGGTCTGGGAAAGAAGGTAAGGAGGATCACTTCCTGGTTGAGGTGGAACGAGGACACCACCTTCGGAAGGAACTTGGGGTGTGTGCGAAGCACCACCCTATTCTTGTAGAACCTGGTATAAGGCCTCTCCGCCATGAGGGCCTGAAGTTCACTCATCCTTTGGGCGGAAGTGAGTGCGACAAGGAAAACCACCTTCCAGGAGAGATAGCGGAGATGACATGTAGCCATCGGTTCGAAAGGCGGCAGGGTGAGCTGCCCCAGCACTACATTGAGATCCCATTCAGTTGCCGGGGGGCAGACCAGTGGCTTAGAGTAGGCCCTTAAGGAACCAGGACACCGTTGGGTGAGCCGAGAGGGGCTTCTCATCCACCTGATGGTGGTTCACTGCTAGGGCACTGAGATGCACTATGATGGAGTTGGATTTGAGCCCCGTGTTGGAGAGGTGGAGAAGGTATTGCAACACCATAACCACCGGGCAAGAAAAGGGGTCAACCCCCTGTGCCACACACCAAAGCGCAAACCAGCACCAAAAGGCGTAAGCCCGTCTGGTAGATATTCTGCGTGAGGCCATCAGAACATCCTCCACGTCCTTCGGAAGTAGGAGCAGAGTTAGTGACACCCTCTCAGCAGCCACGCCATCAGCGAAAGGGAGCTGGGGTTGGGGTGCAGGAGAGAGCCCCCCTCCTGGGAATAGAGCTGCGTAGCTGTTCCCAGGGGGATGGGGGTCTCCACCGCTAGCTGCAGGAGGAATGGGAACAACGGTGCTGAGGCCACCGTGGGGCTATAAGAATGACTGAAGCTCTGTTGCTAAGAATCTTGAACAGGGTCTTGGAGATCAGAGGTGTTGGGGAAAACGCATACAGAAGACCCACCAACCATGAAATTAGAAAAGCATCGGTGGCCACCCTGGCAGTGTGTGGTTACCTGGAGCAGAAGCGGGATAGCTGGTGATTGTCCGGGCTGGCAAATAGGTCCATCACTGGTTCCCCCCAGATCTGGAAAAGCCCGCAGACCACTTCTGGGTCCAGCTGCCACTCATGTGGCTGGAGCAGCCTGCTGAGCCTGTCGGCCAGTCAGCTGTCCTAGCCTGGCAGATACACTGCTCTGAGGAGAATGTCCTGTTGGACTGCAAACGAGCACAAGTCCAGGGCTTCCCACCATAGGGCACAGGACCCCATGCCCCCTTGTTTGTTCACATAGAACATGGCGACCTGGTTGTCCATCTGGACCAGGACGGACCTGTGGCTCAGGGACCACTGGAACGCCTTTAGGGCGAGATGGATTGTACGCAGTTCCAACAGGTTGATCTGTTGAGCACGCTCGTCTGGGGACCAAACGCCCTGGGTGTGGTACTCCTGGCAGTAAGCTCCCCAGTCCAGCAGGGAGGCATCTATGGTGAGGACCTTCGAGTGGTGAGGGGCCTGAAAAGGCATCCCCGCTTCCAAGTGATGGGGCGAGAGCCACCAGGTCAGGGACTACGCCAGGCGCCTGGTCACTTTGACTCTGTCCTGGAGATTCCCCATGGCCTGGGACCACTGGTCTCTGAGGCACCACTGCACAATTTGCATGTGGAGGCAGGCATCTGGTGTGACATGGACCGTGGAGGCCATGTGCCTGAGGAGGCACAACAGGTGTCTTGCTGGCACTGAGGGATGGCGCTGTATGTCTTTGGCCAGCGCCATGAGCCTGCCTACCCTGTCTGCAGGTAGGAAGGCATTTGAGTGAAGGGTATTGATTCTTGCCCCAATAAATTCCAGCTCTTGAGTCGGGCGAAAGTTGGACTTGGGATAGTTGATAACAAAACCCAAGTGCTAAAGGACCTGGATAGTGCATGCCATGGCCTGCTGTGCCTCGGGGGCCGTGGTGCCCCTGATGAGCAAGTCATCGAGATAAGGGAAGACAAAGATCCCCTGAAGCCTGAAGAAGGCGGCGACCACCGCTAGGCACTTTGTGAATACCCTGGGGGCCAAGGCGAGGCCGAAGGGAAGCACCCTGTATTGAAAATGATGGCTCCCCACCGCAAAGCGTAGGTATTGCCTGTGGTTTGGGTGGATTAGGATGTGTGTATAAGCATCTTTTAAATCTAAGGAACATAGCCAGTCTCCCTGGAGGAGGTAAGGCAGCAATGTTCTATTGTAATAGTCTCCTAATTGTAATAGTCTCCTAATTGGCCTCCCACTAAAAACACATATCTGTTACAAAGAGCCCAGAACATCTGCGCCAAGGTAATTTCAAAAGCTCGTCTAACTGACCAAGTGACCCCAATACTATTGGAATTACATTGGCTTCCTATAAATAGCCGAATAAAATATAAAATTCTACTAACAACCTTCAAACTCCTCAACGACATCTCCCCCTCACACCTGTCCACCCTACTACACGCCCCATCAGAATCAAGAACACGCAGACAAAACGCAACTCACTTTCTCAACATACAAAAAAACATCAGAAAAACAAAGAAAACCACAAGCTCTAGAGCTTTCTCCTTTGCTGCCCCCACTCTCTGGAACGAACTCCCAATAACTCTTCGCTTGATGAAAGACCTTCAACAATTCAGAAAAGAACTCAAAACCTACCTCTTCTCTGAACATTTTGAAATCCCCTACCTCCAGAGAGACACCCCCCAGCAATCACAGAAACATTCTCACAAAACTCATGAAATCACAAATGACTAACTCAGACAGACCCTCCGCTATTAATATTCATGTCTTACGATGGAAAAGGAAAAAATCCAAAACTTACACAAGTTCAATTGAAATATATGTTTAATGTCTATTGTCCTCTGTAACATATTGTTTATTGTTCTTTGTAAATAGTTCCATGTAAATAGTTTTGAAACTGTTCCATGCAATGTTCCCTGTACATAGTTACAAATGCCGTTCTATGTAAAGTATACAAAATTGTTAACTGTTCCATGTAAACCATCCTTGATCTCTGTATAGAAGAAATAGATAAATAAATAAATGTTCCAAGGGAGGGCATCTTGAACATCTCCCTCACCAGGAATCTATTGAGATTGCTCAGGTCGAGGATGGACCTTAGGCCCCCCCTGTCCTCTTTGGCATGAGGAAATACCTGGAGTAGAACCCTTTGCCCTTGAGATGGTGGGGCACTGGTTCCACTGCTCGGTCCTCGAGAAGACCTGCCAACTCCTTCAAAAGAAGGTCCCAGTGAAGGGGAGGCCAGAAGGGCTCTCTGGGGAAATAATGTGAAGGCACTTCAGCTAGGCGGAGGAGGTAACCCTTCATGATCACCTGTAATGCCCATGCATCGGTGGTGATAGTTCCCCACCTGTGGGCGTACAGGGTGAGCCGACCTCCTGTGGGCTGCCAAGTTCCGGTTGGGAGAGGGGCCATGCTGCAGGAGTCAAAAGCTCCCTCCAGGCTGGGCCGGAGATGAAGCCTGGGACTTGGGAGCCTTATGCTTACATGGGCTATGCCCCTGTCCGTTGGCCTGCCACCTCTGCTGGGGAACCGGAGAGGCCTGGTAAGATGGGTAGTTTTGGTAAGCAATGGACTTCCTCAGGTAAAAAGGCTTTTTACCCGAGCCCTTCTTTCGGGAAGGGGCAGAGGGCTTCTTAGAGAGCCTAGTCCTTATCATGAACTCGGTTTCCACTTCGGCGGCCTTGTCGGTCATGGGTTTGCCGAAGGGGTTCTCCCCCCGGCATAGGACATCGACCAAATTGTCTTGCACCCATTGTTCGAGGTCCGACGACTGTAGCCAGGCTTGGCAGCGTGCACTGATGCCCGCTGTGGCTACCCTGGCTGCTGACTCAAACCCGTCATAGGCCGCCCAAGACATGAACTTGGAGCATTCACTGACAGGTTTGGATAGGCCCCTGAAGCGCTGCAAAGGCTCTTCGGAGAGACCAGCTGATAACCCAGCAATATCCTTTGCCACGTCCCTCAGGTACATGTCCATGTACAGCTGGTAGGCCTGGATCTGACAATTCAGCATTGCGCCCTGGTAACATTTTCTGCCAAGGGAATCCAAGATGTAGACCTCCCTGCCGGATGGCACCAAGGAGAGCGTCTTCTGACTTTTCAGTCAACGCATGGCCAACTCCACCACCATGGAGTTTTGTGGCAGTTGTGACTTCTGAAACCCAGGGCTCCGGCGGACCCGATACATCGAGTCTAGCCGCTTGCTGATCACTGGTGTCGACGCCGGCGTCTCCCACATGCAGAGCATAAGGTGTTCCAGGATAGGAGGGATGGAAACCGTGAGGGTGTCCCGAGGGGGAGCCTCGTACTGTAGGATCTCGAGTTCATCTGCTCGAGGGTCCTCCTCGGACTCCGTTGGGAAAGCCAAAGCCTTGGACATATCTCAAATGAAGTCCCGAAACCCCATGTCCTCCGGAGGTGACCTTCTCTCAGGCTCCGATATCGGGGAATTGGATGGGATCTCTCAGTGATGGCGGGTATCCTGTGACTCCTCGTCCTCGGACTCCCAAGCGGAGGCCTCCGAGGAAGACTGCTGGCACTCCTTGGGCCCCGCGCCATCTACTCTGGCACTTGCTGAGGATCTATTCGGGCCCGCAGGGCTTCGAGGATCATCTCGGCCTCCAGGGTTGACTTCGACATCGAACAACCGGTGGTCGGGGCGGAGGAACCAGACGTGCCGGATACCAACTCCCGCTACTGCTTCAGAAAGGCAGTGATCCTGCGCTCCAAGGATGCCATCCTTGGACATCAGTTCCAGAGGCTCCACAGCCTTTGGCTCGGGCACCAACGCACTCGGGCCCGAAGCCGGTTCCCCTGGAGGGGAGTCTTTGACTAGGATAGGATGTACTTGCTGCGACCAGGTCCTTTCGGGGAACCTTGGCTGGGCGCTCCTTCTCAGACGCCTCGGGCCGGCGCTCAGGGATCTGCAACCAGCCCCGCAAAGGACCTGGCCGTTCTGAACCATCCAGAGACGCTGCTGTCGAGGATTTTTTCCTTCTTTTCGGTTCCCTCGAGGGAGACCCCCCTCTCCGACGCTTGGGTTTGGAGTGCTCCTCCCGAGGCTGTGGAGGCCTCAGATGAGGTCCTGGCTCTCGGAGGCATGGGGGAATCAGGAAAATATTTTTCATGCTGCTGCTGGCGGCTTCTCAAAGCCTTCATGGACATCTTTTTACAAAGGCCACAGACTGCCAGGTCGTGGTCCGGGCCGAGGCACCGGAGGCAGCAGTCATGTGTATCAGTGAGGGACATAATCTTTCTGCACCGATTGCACTTTTTGAACCTACTGGTAGCCATGGGGGGGAAGAAGGACCCTAGCAAGGTCGAAGACCCTTTGGGCTGCCAGCAAGGAAACAAGGGCAGAGACACCCAAAAGAGAAAAATCGAAAAAAGAAAAAGAGGGCCAGCCCGATACCGAGGTCGGGCGGGAAAGGTACCGGTGCTTGACCAGAAAAAACAGCCAAAAGGCAAAGAAGAAAAGGAAAGAAAATTCAACTTTTTCTGGGACAAGGACTGACTACGTCTGATGGGCTCCGCAGAAAAAAGGAGACTGAGCAAGATGGCTCCTTTGGGCGGGAAGAGGACCACGCATGTGTGGTAGCAACTCTCAAAAGCTTTCTTTGAAAGCTGGGGATTTGCTCCGTGCGGGCTCCGTTGGCGTCAACGTCACCCATATATGAGGACTGATTTCCTGCTTGTTCCTGGAGAAGCAAAGATACAAAAAGAGGAGATAAGACATTTTTCATATATGTTAGTGAGAGGAGGAAGGGCAAAAGTGGTTTTATCAGACTCAAGGGTGAAGGGGAGGAATATGTAGCAGCTGAGGAGGATAAAATGGACTTGCTTAACAAATGTTTCTGTTCTGTGTTCACAGATGAAGGGCCAGGAGCAGGACCTCAGAAAACACCCACAAATAGGAACAGAAATGATGGGGATCTTGAACGATTTTCAGAAGACTGTTTGCTACTAGTAGACTGTGTCTTCTAAAAGGAGACAAAGCGATGGGACGGGATGGGATGCATCCAAGAATTGAATGAGCTTGGGAACATTTTAGCAGCTTCACTGACTTAACTTTTCGGGGGTTTTTTTATAAATTTTTTATTTATGAAATTTTAACAAACAAAACAAGAAAGTTTACATAAACCATTCTTGCAGTAATAGAGCAGACAAAATGAAAAATACTCAGAAAACCAGAGTACAACTCAAAATAGTCCTGAAGCACTGCCAAATAGAAAGCACTAAGTGCCCGCTCACCCTAGCACACAAAAAGGGGGGGAGGAGTCTCCAATTCCAATCAATAATTCACAGCATGCGAAGAAATCAAAACAAACGGTCATCATTCGGAGCAATATCCATAAGAGTCTAAGGGAGATCAATAGGAGATTCCAGTCGTCTGGCATTAATGAAAGCTAACAGCTGGGAGGGCTCATAAAAAATATAAGAAACTGACTGATACTTCACTAAGCACTTGCATGGATGTTTAAGAAAAAAGAGCCCTCCCAGTTGTATAACCCCAGGGTGAAGCAGAAGAAACTCTGCGTCGCTTCTGGGTATCTCTTGCCAAATCAGGATATATACGTACAGATAGACCTTGAAATAAAAGTTTCCGTTTCTGAAAAAATAATTTTAACAACCATTCTTTATCAGATAACAGAGCAAATGTTAGTAAGAGAGTAGAGGGAACCTTAGACTCATAACCTGGATTTTCTAACAAATCTGTAGCAGTCAAGGTATTCTCCTGGGGATTCTCACCCCCTAACTCACCCAAAATTGGCGTAAGCTCTGCTTTAGGTAGATAATAAATTTTAACTAGGGGTGGTATTAACTCAGGAGATACTCCCAATGTCTCCACTAAGTATCATTTAAACATGTCTCTAGGTGAAACTGAAGACAACCTTGGAAAATTGATAATTCTCAAATTATTGGCTCTAGATAAGTTATCCAAATGTTCCAGTTTCACTTGAAGTGACAAAAAGTTCTTTCTATAGCTGTCGGAATGTTCCTCAAGATTCATAACCTTATTGCGTGTTTCTTCATACTCCATTTGCATAGCAGAAATGGTTCCTTCCAACGCACTCACTGCCACTGTGGAAGAGTTCAATTTTATAGCCAGAGAAAATACCTCAGGCAGAAGAGCTTCTCCCAATGATACAATAGCGTTCCATATTGACTCCAAAGTCAAGTTCCCAGGTCTCTGTAGAGAAAAAACACTCCTGGTTCAGCTGCAGATGACAATGGCTCCATAGACACCGACGACCCCTCTCCGCGCGTGGCTGGAATAGCCAAGAATATTGAATGAGCTTGGGAACATTTTAGCAGCTCCACTGACTTAACTTTTCAATGCTTCTTTAGAGTTGGGAGTGGTCCCAGAGGACTGGAGAAAGGCACATGTGGTCCCTTTACACAAAAGCAAAAGTAAGGATGAGGTTGAAAATTACAGGTTGGTTAGTCTAACCTCTGTGGTGAATAAATTATTTGAAACACTGCTAAAACAGAGAATAGTGAGGTTTCTGGAGTCCAGTGGATTGCAGGATCGGAAGCAGCATGGGTTTACCAGAGGCAGGACTTGTCAGACAAATCTAATTGATTTCTTTGACTGGGTGACCAGGGAGTTGGATGAGGGAGAGCCCTAGATGTGGTGTACTTAGATTTCACTAAAGCCTTTTGACACTGTTCGGCAATGGGTGACTTATAAACAAACTGAGCTCCCTAGGGATGGACTCTAAAGTGACTGTGTTAGAAATTGGTTGAGTGGGAGGCGACAAAGGGTTCAGGTAAACGGAGTTCACTCTGAGGAGAAGGAGGTTAGCAGTTGTGTGCCGCAGGGATCTGTCCTTGGTACGGAAGAGCTGCCTCTTTGCGGATGATACCAAAATCTGCAATAGACACCCAGGAAGGAGTAGATAACATGTTTATGTTTATTATTACATTTGATATACTGCTCAGGCCGAAGCATCAGAGCGGTTTACAATACAATATTAAAGTTACAGAAAAAAAGAAAAGAACGCCATTTATAAGATAGGACAGAATAAGAGACACAGTGATAGTCAAAGGAAAAGATGAAGCAAAAGGGAAGGAAACTGCACATTACAACCACAATATACAATACACTCACAGCTTTTGTTGTACGAGATTGATCAATCGCCACGGACTCACGCCTAAGAGCCACGCCAAAGGGATGAGGAGGGATCTGCAGTAGTTAAGCTTGAAGAATGGTCAAGAATTTGGCAGCTGAGATTTAATGCTAAAAAATACAAGGTCATGCATTTAGACTGCAAAACTCCAAGGGAGTGGTACAGTGTCGGGGTGGGGGTGGGGGGAATTTCCGTCCATGAAGAAGAGCAGGACCCGGACGTGATTGTATCTGATGATCTTAAAGTGGCTAAACAGGTAGAAAATGCAACGGTGAATGCTAGAAGGATGCTTGGGCGCATAGGAAGAGGAATGGCCAGCAGAAAAAAAGAGATGATAGTGCCTCTGTATAAATCTCTGGTGCAACCTCATTTGGAGTATTGTGTGCAATTCTGGAGACCGCACCTTCAAAAGGATATAAACAGGACGGAGTCACTGCAGAGGGTGGCTACTAAAGTGGTTAGTGGTCTTCATTGTAAATCAGATGAGGACAGACTTAAAGATCTTAATATGTATACGTTAGAAGGAAGGTGGGATAGAGGAGAAATTATAGAGATGTTTAAATACCTCCGTGGCATAAGTGCACAAGAGAGCCTCTTGTTTGAAAGCAAGCTCTGCTACAAGGGGGCATAGGATGAGGGTGAAAGGGGATAGACTCAGGAGTAATATGTGGAAATATTTCTTTACAGAAAGAGTGGTAGATGCATGGAATAGTCTCCCAGTGGAGGTTGTAGAGATGAGGACAGTATCTGAATTCAAGAAAGTATGGGACAAACACAGAAGATCTCTAAAGGAAAAAAGGGGACTGCTGTAGTTGTTGTTATGGAAGGGTAGACTAGATAGGCCATGTGGTCTTTTTCTGCCATCATGTTTCTAAATCTTCCTATCATAGGAATCTGCGTTAGTAGCATCTATATCCCACACACAAAAATGAAATCTGGCACTTGTGCTGGAATGCTGTCTATGTACACAGTGATATTATTCTGCACAGTTCTGCTCAAAATATTACTGGTGTTCAGAAACAGACATTCTGTGCAGAATAGTGATTTTTATGCGCTAGACAGCATTCCAGCACACGGCCCCTGCTGCTTTTTCAGTACGCTCTTCAGCAAAGCCAGAAAAAATTTGTGGGTGCTGTACACTTAAGAAATGAGCATAAATCCCTCACCAGCACTGACTGCAGACCTATGAGCTACCCCTTAATGTCTCCTCAGACCTTGTGTTAAAATCCCCGCAGTGAGCTCAGCCTTCTGAGCACTTCTCTGTATCTGCCCTGCATAGATAATTGATTCATTACCATCCATTTAAATGGTCTGAAGTGCACTCTGCATGTCTGTAGTACAACCATTTGCACACTGATTATTCTCACGTGAGATTCTGTACCCACATTAGCACAGAAAACTGTGCAAATAATGTACTATCACCTGCACTTTGCTGCATCAAGCCCCATGTCCCAGTCCAACCACCACTCACCACAGACAGTGATCCCTATTAATCATAGGCCAAAGTAAAGAAAAATTCTTTAGCCCACACATTTTGAGCTAGATGACTTGATCTGTAGATAATGTGGTAGGAAATTCTAAAGTGAGCGGGAGCTAAGTAAACAAAAGCAACACAGTGAGTAATCAAGATGAATGGTCACTGGTGAGGAAACGGTAAGCACATTTGCAAGACTAAACTGATTGAGTGTGCAGGACAGTAAGGGATCAACTGATCAGATAAGTATAACAGCATGCAAGAGTAAAAGCTCTGTGAACTTAATTTCTAAGTGAATCAGGAGCCAAATAGATTGTATCAATTGTAGTCATTTTAGAAAAGGAGAAATTAGACCTTACCTGCTAATTGTCTTTCCTTGAGATCTCTCCAGGCCAGTCCAAGAATGGTAGGGTAGTTAGCCCCCTCCAGCAGCTGAGGACTGAATCACACAGAGTCTTGCTGACACCCTATCCAGCTCCCCCTGGTGCCAGAGACTCAGTCTTCTATTGACAAAGCAGCTTCGTTTACACTGTATCATACCAACTAACACTAGAACTAATTACCAAACAAGGAACCTTTTTTTTTTTTTTCGAAACAGAAGAACCCTGCCCCTCCTCCCCCTAGTGGGAGACAACAGACAGGCAGAGCCTCCCCCTCAGACTGACTCAGACGCCAAACCGCTCCCATGCCTAATCTGCAGTTTCAGCTATACTTGCACTGTCGAACCTCATTGACAAACTGCTTGCTGAATAACGTAGACTCAACCAAACCCAACCTCCGTATTATGCAAATGATGTGGGAGGGTCCTGGACTGGCCTGGAGAGAACTCAAGGAAAGACAATTAGCAGGTAAGGTCTAATTTCTCCTTCCTATTCGTCTCTCCAGGCAAGTCCAGGAATGGTAGGTTCCGTCAGCCCAGCTATTATGGCTACAGCCCCTACATTTGCATCCCGCCTAGCCTGGACATCCAATCTATAATGTTTTGCAAAGGTGTGAACAGACGACCAAGTCGCCGCTCTACAAATCTCTACCGGAGGAACTAAGGCGAACTCTGCCCAAGACATCACTTGCCCCTGTGTAGAATGAGCCCTGAGCCCCCTAGGAGGAAGCTCTCCCCGCGCCACCTACACTGCCCCAATAGCCTGCTTTACCCATCAAGTAATGGAAGCTTTGGAAGCAGCTTCCCCCTTTCGAGGACCTGCAAAAATCAGAAACAACCGATCTGTCTTACGAAATGACGCCGTCCTCTTCAGGTAGCGACAGAGTACTCTTCTGAGATCCAACTTCCGAAGTGATTGATGCTCACCTTCCCCATCTAGATTTGGAAAGGTCGGAAGTGAAATAGCCTGATTTAAATGAAAAGTCGAAACCACTTTCGGCAGAAAAGATGGCACTGATTGTACCACCACCTTTTCCGCCGAAAACGGAATAAAAGGTTCCCTACAAGAGAGCGCCTGAAGGTCAGAAATCCTCCTTGCCAAACACAACGCTACTAGGAAAGCCGTCTTCCAAGCCAAATTCCTCAACAACACTGTCGACATTGGCTCGAAAGGAGGGGCAGTCAGCGCCTCCAGCACCAAGTTCAAATCTCAGGGAGGAATAAATTGCCAAATCAGCGGTCTAACATTCTTCACCGCCCTGAAAAAACGCAGAATGACTGGATGAATCGACAACACACTCCCCTGTATGCGACCCCTATAACAAGCCAGGGCAGCCAATTGCACTTTAAGGGAACTTAGCGCTAGACCCTTTTCTAGCCCTCCTTGTAGGAACAGCAAGATATCCGGCAACCCTGAGGAGAATGGCCTAACGCCCTTTTCAGCGCACCAATTCTCAAAAATGCGCCAAACACAAATATAAGACAAGGAGGTAGAACGTTTCTTGGACTGCAACAGCTTCGTTACTACCGTCGCGGAGTACCCCTAGCGTCGCAACCGTTCCCTCTCAAGAGCCATGCCATAAGCGAGAATCGAGCCACCTGCGGCATCAAAACTGGTCCCTGACATAACAGATTGAGCCGATCGGGCAGCCTCCATGACCGTTCCACCAGAAGACGCATCAGATCTGCATACCAAGGCCTCCTTGGCCAATCCGGCACAATTAGAATCACTGGCCCATCGTGAACTCCTATCCTCTGCACGACTTGACCTATCATTGGCCATGGTGGAAAAACGTAAAGCAACTCGTTCGTCAGCCACGGCTGCACTAGCGCATCGAGGCCTTCCGACATGTGCACTCTGTGTCTGCTAAAGAATCTTGCGGCCTTGGTGAGAGTGGCCATCAGATCCATGACCAGTAGATCCCACCGCAAGGTGATGTCGTGGAATACCGCTGCATTCAGTTCCCACTCTCCTGGATCCAGGACATTCCTTAGATAGTCGGCTTGAATGTTGTCCTTGCCCGCCACATGTGCCACTGAAAAAGCTACCAGATGGGTCTCTGCCTACCACAGTAACAGCTGGCTCTCTTCCAACAAGGAGATGCTGCCCGTGCCTCCCTGACGATTGATATAGGACACTGTCACCGCATTGTCGGAGAAAACACGAACTGCCTTACCCTCTACTAGATTCTCGAACTGAATTAGCGCCAGACTCACCGCCCTCATTTCCAACGATTGATCGACCATCACGATTCTTCCGTTGTCCAGCAGCCCTGCGTCACTTGCAACAGACAATGTGCCCCCCAGCCCGAGAGGCTGGCGTTCATGGTGATCAACACCCATTCCGGCTGCTGCAAGGGCATACCCACTTGAAGATGTGTGGAATCCAACCACCAGTCTAGACTTACCCGTACTTCCTGTGGACACACCAGTTTCTGCGACAAGGGCTGCTCCTGTGGAGACCATCGAGACAGCAGAGCTCTCTGTATCGGCCGCATATGGGCCCTGGCCCACGGCACTAGATCTAACGCCGCCGCCATGGAACCCAACAGCTGCATGTACCGCCATGCTGTTGGAGCTTTCATGCGCATAAAACTATGCACCTTTCCCTGAAGCTTTTGCACCCTGTCTTCGGGCAGAAAAACCAACCTGGCGACCGTGTCGAACACCGCCCCGAGATACACCAGACGCTGTACTGGCTGACGCTGACTCTTGGCCCGGTTCACTACCCAACCAAGCTGTTCTAGAAACTCCACTACACACCCGGTTGCCACGATCGTCTCTGCTTCGGAGTCTACTCGAATTAGCCAGTCGTTCAGATAGGGATGCATTTGAATGCCTTCCTGTCGCAACGCCGCCGCCACCACGACCTTGACCTTTGTAAACGTACGTGGCACTGTTGCCAGCCCAAAAGGCAGTGCCCAGAATTGAAAATGACCCATGGGAACGGCAAAGCGTAGGAACCTGTGACGTTTCGGTCTAATTGGAATGTGCAAATAAGCCTCCGTGACGTCTATAGAGGAAAGCACCTCGCCTGGTTTCACGGCTAACATTATCGATCGCAGTGTTTCCATCTGGAAGTGTGGCACCCACAAACAGCAGTTCACGTGCTTGAGCTCGAGAATGGACCGAAAGGAGCCCTCCTTCTTGGGAACCACGAAATAGATCGCGTATTGACCCAATCCGCACTGGTCTGTAGGCACTGGAACTACCGCTGGAAGATGCAGCAATCTTTGAAGCGTGCTGTTCACTGCCTCCCTCTTCACTTGGGCCTTGCATGGGGACACCACGAACGCATCTGTCAGTGGCAAGTCGAACTCCAGCGCGTAGCCCTTTTGGATGATCTCCAGCACTCACTGGTCCATGGTGATGGCAGCCCAGGTGGAAGAAAACCTCTGTAAATGTCCCCTGACTGGAACCTCCACCTGGACCCCCATGACTTCATTGCGGCTTTTTGGACTGAGTTTGCTGGGGAGGGAGATAACTCCTGCCAAATCCTCGCGCTCCCTGAAAGGATGGCCCTCTAGCCACAAAGCGACCTCTCTGATAAGGAGCATATCGTGCTGCCCGAAATCTGCGGAATTCTCTCCCTTGACAACGCTGCAGCCCCCCTGGCCTCGGGCCCTTTGGACGGTCTTCTGGCAGCCGGCCTCCCTTAGAATCGCCTAAATCCTTCACGATCTTTTCCAAAGCCTCCCCAAAGAGCAGCTTGCCCTTATAAGGGAGTTTGCTAAGACGCACTTTAGAAAATGTATCCGCGGCCCAATTCCTCAGCCAGAGAAACCACCTAGCCGCAATCAGCGATGCCATCATCTTCGCCAAAATTCTGACCAGATCATAAAAAGCATTTGCTAAATATGCCACTGCTGATTCTAGTTTGGCTCCTTCCGGAGAAAGACCCTCCCTCCCCTGCAGGAGAAACGTCCCCTTGGAGCCAACGAATGGAGGCCCTAGACATATAAGCTCCACAAGTCGAGGCCTGCAACGCCAATGCACTAGAATCACATGCCTGCTTGAGAATAGACTCCAATTTACGATCCTGGAGATCCTTAAGGGCCGCTCCGTCCTCCACAGGAATGGTAGTCTTTTTTGTTACGGCCGAAACTAAGGCATCAACCTTTGGCATATGCAGCAACTCTTTCTCTTCCTTCGGTATCACTGATTGCCCGGCTACCCCTCAGAGAAGCCTCCGGGCACTTCCATTTCAATTCTACCATTTGCTTGATAACCCTATGAACTGGAAAGCACTAGGTGCTCCGCTTTAAATCCCTGGAGCAGTGGATCTTCTAGCAGCTCCTCCAGCGCCACCGGAAGGCTTATGTTCAAAGCTGCTAGAGCTTGCGCAATGAGAGCCCCCAACTCCTCCCTGTGGAACACCCTGAACAAATTCGGATTTTCACCCGGAACAATCTCTCCTTCCTCCAGCTCCATGGCCCACGGATCAAGCCCCGAATCCGACAGGGCCTCCCCGTCTTCTGCTACTCGCGCTCCCGAGGCCTGCTGACTCCACGCGTCGAAGCCTGCCTCCAAATCGAGGTCTCTATGAGAGGGACCTTCCTCCGGGTCTTCCTCCACACTAAAAGCCACTTTTTGCGACCCGCGAAGCCAAAGCAGGACCAGATCTGCTCTGCGTCTGCTCCCTCCTGAGACAATAAGCCTTATGCATGGAGAGGATAAAGTCCACAGAAAATAATGTTTCCACTCCTTCCTGCAGCCCCAATACCTGAGCTTGGGCAGGGCCCGCGGGCAATGGCGGCCCCGCAGACTTTCTTGTCTTAGTTTTCTTTTTAAGCTGCTTCTCTGTTAATGCGGGAGAAATCAATGCCTCTGCTAAAATGGCCGCCTTTCCCGTTCTTTCCTGAGGCTTTCTGGAGTGCTCCCCAAGGCGAGCCCTCATCCATGGCTGTCAACCGCCTCTCTAAATCACTGCCTTGGCGAACACACGACCTACAGAGCCCCGGCCCAGCCAAACCGCAGGCCCCCCCCACTATAGGCACGTTGCCGCGATCAGCAGCATGCGTCTGAACCAGAGCCCCCCTGCCGTCAACTCTGACCACCACGCTGCTTCCTATCTCCGTTTCGAGTGCTCGCAACTCCGTACCTTCTCTTATCACTTCTAGGGCTTCAAACAGCTGACTGTCCGACCCCCACCGCTAGCAGACAGCGATCAGTCACTTCGGAGGTATGAGGAGAGTGCGAGTGGGGCTCCCAGGCACTTTCTCTCTGGTGGGCAAACGTCGGCTCTGATGACTGCAAGGCAGGCTCTGCCCCTGCTGCCCTCACTCTCTCTCAGTCGTGGGAATCTGAAAATATTATCTCCGGCTTTACTGCCCTGCCAGGACAAACCTGAATTTGCTTTCCCAAAAGGAATCATCTAAACTGAGTGTCTGTTTTTCTTATTTCCTTCTTTTTTTTTTTTTTTCCTATCCAGAGCCTGAGCAAAACAAAAAAACAGTCCTTATCCAGCTGCTGAGGACTGAAAGACTGCGTCTCTGGCACCAGGGGGAGCTGGATAGGGTGTCAGCAAGACTCTGTGTGATTCAATCCTCAGCTGCTGAAGGGGGCTGACTACCCTACCATTCCTCGACTGGCCTGGAGAGACGAATAGGAAGCATCTATAATACCACAGCAAAGAGAATTACACAAATCAATGTGGTCAAGATCGAGGAATAAATCAGAACATGGTTGAATTTAGCCAGTATACTAGTGTATATTTTGCTATTCTCAGATGGCTGAAGTCAAAGGAGAGACAGAGCTGTGTAAATTCTAAAGGACTCTGTCCTTTTCAGGCAGTAAACAGTAACTTTCTCACATTGATATTTTGGAGAGAAGACAGGCAAAATTCTCTCATCACTAATATGGAAAGGAAGGACCTGCTTTGCTAGGAACTTAGGACTGCTTTATTGTGATGAAATTGTATGTACGATTCGATGTAACTAAGGCAGTGTTTCTCAACCCTTGCCTGGGAACACACCTAGTCAGTTGAGTTTTCAGGCTTACCATACTGCATAAGCATGAGTTAAATGTGCACATACTGAAGACCCATTATATATAAAAGCCATCTTCTAGCAGCTTGTCAGATAACACACCTTTGTATATAGTTTCCCCTATTTCCCAAGTTTATATCTCCTGTTAAATGTAATTGACCAGACATATGTAAATTGTCGGATGTTTTTTGTTCAATGTAAACCGCGCTGATGTCTAATAGTGCGGTATATAAGAATTGTTAATAAATAATAATAATAAATAATAAATATGTATTGTGGTAATCCTAAAAACAAGTAGGAGGAGTAGGTTAGTGGTTAGAACAGCTTAGTACCCAAGCGATCAGGGTTCAGTTCCCACTGGCACTCCTTGTGACCTTGGGCAAGTCACTTTATTTATTTATTTATTTACAGTTTCTTTTATATCGCGCTATTCGACATCAGTGCGGTTTACAATGAACATAAAAACCACACGTCACAAATAACACAGGTACACTACCAAAAAACTGCCTCCAGTTTTGCAACTGATTCCTATAGATTTTGGGGTGCTGAATCCAGGAAAAATAGCCAAAATGTTCCATCACGTCACGTTTTCTTGCAAAATTAGATTTCTTACCCATATAAGGAATGTTCACATAATTTCTTTTTAGCCGACTGCAGTTTATTTTCTTGGCCCAAAATAGAGGTTGTAATGGTTAACTAACTAGAAACACTCCCTCATGATATTTTAGAGTGTTTTGTATTCATTTTATACATTAACAGGACAATTGGGAGGCGGGGGGCTAAATCCAGTACTCGCGCTGGCGCATGTTCTTTCCTGTTCGCCTCGCCTCGTTCGCTCGCTCAAACACGGTGGTTGCGACATGAACGTTCCTGTCAAATTTCAGTTTCTTGCAAGTTCATTATTACCTTTTGTTTGCTCAGTCGTAATCCAGCTTTATTCCGAAGTGGTTCACTACAGTTGTAGTTTGCAGTGCTGTGTATTTGTGATGGCTCACAGAGCCAGAGGTTGCGTCAACTCTCTGGACAGTTTTTGTTTTATTTGTGGGGAATATACCGTGAAAAAGCGGCAGAGGAACATTTCTGCATTTATTAAAAAAGTATATTTCGCCTATTTCGGTTTGAAGTTAGGCGATCAAGACAAACCGTGGGCTCCTCACAAAAGTGTGCAAGACATGTGAGGAAGATCTACGCTTATGGATGAAAGGTAAAAAACAAGCATTTCGTTTCGGAATACCTATGATGTGGCGTGAACAAAGAGACCACAGCAGTGACTGCTATTTTTGCTCTTGCATTGTGAAGGGATACAACTTAAAAAATAAGAACGTAATAAGTTACCCCAACCTTCCCTCAGCAATTAGGCCTATGCCTCATAGCAACGAAGTACCTGTGCCTGAACCACCAAAATCTTTGGATCATATTTGTGTGGACGGTTCTGATCATGATGAGACTCATCAGATGGCTTTTCCCGATAAGTCCAGTACTTCCGAGTTTGAAACTGAACCAGATCCGAAACCTGAACTTTTCTCTCAAGCTGAATTGAATGATTTAGTCCGGGATTTAGGACTCCCAAAAGATGCTGCCCAACTGCTAGGTTCTCGGCTTAAACAGAAAAATCTATTGTCACCAGGAACAACTTTTTATTGGTACCGCAACCGCGAGACACAATTTTTGAAGTATTTCAGCAAAGAGGAAGATTTGGTATTTTGCAACGATATATACGGAGTGATGGAAAAGTTTAAACTCAAGTATGATCTTGCTGAATGGCGGCTGTTCATTGATTCGTCAAAAGACAGCATAAAAGGTGTTCTTCTTCATAATGGCAACACATTCGCTTCAGTTCCTATTGCTCACTCTGTTATTCTCCAAGAAAAATACGAGAATTTGGCCCTGATTCTTCAGAAGATTCGTTATGATGAGCATAAGTGGATGATTTGTGGAGACTTTAAAATTCTATCCATGCTATTAGGGCAGCAATCCGGTTTCACCAAATATCCCTGCTTCCTTTGCTTGTGGGATAGCCAGGCCCGCGACCTACACTGGGGGAAAAAAGACTGGCCAATTCGGGAGTATTTGAGACCCGGTGAGAAAAATGTTCTTCATGAGAGCTTGGTACCTCGTGATAAAATTCTATTACCACCTCTCCACATTGTTGGGTCTCATTAAGCAATTCATCAAGTCCCTTCCAAAAGATGGTGAGTGCTTTCGGTACCTTTGCTCAAAGTTCCCCCGACTTTCTGAAGCAAAGCTAAAGGAAGGAGTGTTTGTTGGCCCTGATATAAGGAAACTCATTTCAGATGGAGCATTCGCTGAAACGATGTCTGAGAAGGAAAAAGAAGCCTGGGATTCCTTCAAGGATGTTGTTCTCAAATTCTTGGGGAACAGGCGGGATGAGAACTATAAGGATATTGTTGCCAGGATGCTCAATGCCTTCAAAGAACAAGGCTGTAACATGAGCCTGAAAGTCCATTTCTTGCACTCCCATGTGAACTACTTTCCCGAAAACTTGGGGGCGTACAGTGAAGAACAAGGTGAAAGGTTTCACCAGGACATCAAGGACGCAGAGAGAAGGTACCAAGGAAGATGGAACACCACTATGATGGCTGATTTCTGCTGGTTGCTGCTGCGGGAAACCCCAGATGAAAAATACGCCAAGCAGCGCACCAAGAGAAGCATTCGGGGGAAGAAGAAACGGGCCCACCAGGAGATTGATTGACCCAAGAATGACTTTAAAATCTAAACTGTGTTGACAAATATCGTGTTTTTACTAAACTTTGAAATAAAAATTTGCTAGTTATTACCACAGTGTCGGATCTCATTTATTAGAATTTTATTTTCACACCATCGGGTGTTTGTCTTCATGTATTGCAATGGTGCGGTTTGCGTTTTCTATTCTTACATACATACCTGTACAACCTTTTTTGCACATTTCTTTGCTTTGCTTTGTGTCTAACCTCGCTCTTATATGCTCAATGTTTGTGCACATGTATGTGGCTGTTTTAAGTGCAGACAATTTTGCTACCATCACAGTGTGTTTTGTTGACATCACTCTATTCTTATGTGCTGCCTTTTTACAATTTTCTTTATTCTTATTTGAATAACTACTAAACAATTAGTATAAAGAATTCATCCAAGAAACTTTTATCTCGATCGCACTCAATCTGAAACGTTCACCTCAAACTGCTAACCCAATGTAGCAAAAAATCAGTACGTGATGGAGCAAATTGGTTACCAGATTTGGATTCAGCGCACCAAAAAACGTAAAAATCAATCGAAACATTAGAGGCAGTTTAAAAAAATTTTTTTTTAGTGTACCTGTGTAATTGATCTGTGCTTACAATGAACAGGTAAAATAAACTTGGATATACATTAAACAGGTTTCTTGAACAGTGAAACAGTGAACATGAGAACTATGTACAAAGCAACTAAATATGTAGAGTTACGTGAAACTAAGTAAATTTCTCTTGGTGAGGGGAGGTGCAAGTGAGATTACAGATAAAGTCACTTTACCCTCCATTACCTCAGAAAAAAAGGCCTAGCAATTACTTCCAGTCGTACCTTGCCAAGAAAGGGGCTGCTGGGTTGCCAGAAGTCAGCACTGACTTGACAACATTTAAAAAAAAATCCTAAAAATCTATCTGATTAGTTATGCCTCTAGAGGAAGGATGAGAACTGGATTAAGGTTTGAAGTTACTGATTGTTCAAGATGAAACCAGAATTCCACATCGTTAACAGAGATGAAGAGAATGTCTATGGCTGTTTTGCCCTGGAGAAATCTCTGTGCTGATTTGTTGATGGCATTAATGCACAGGCTATATCATCATTTATAGGATGCTGCAGCAAAGTCATTGCAAGAACTTGGTCAGCAACGGAATGACAATGGTGGGGCTTCTTAGGTGCAGAGAATCAGTGTAGCCGGCAGTGAATTTCTCCCTTTAGGCTAGCATCATGACTGAAGTCTTCTTCACCAAGAGAACCTTCATGGAAATATACACTCTAAGGTGTTCCTCCTGTTCAGACCTGCTGAAGAACCATGTGCATCTAGTCCAGAAGTCTCAGCTGAGACCCGTGACGGTGCTCTGAGCAGCGCAGCACTTCATTAACTTCACAACAGGACTCTTTTGGTCTCTACAGGAGGGAACAGAGAGAACATCCAAGAGGAGGATCTGCTGGATTGTGCAGCAAGCCAGCTTCTGCACCAAAGGCTTCTTCTTCATCTTCAAATAAAACTTGTGAGGGATGGAACTTTCTTTTTGAACTATTTGTGAAATTGAAGAAAAACAAAAACTGAGGAGACTGCTGCTTATGGGAAGGACTGCACTTGCTCAGAACTTTATGGAGCCATCAGAGGAAGTCCCCTATCTATGTGGAAGATTCAGTCGCACATCTTGATGGAGAAATGCAAAATCCTGCAACAATGTCACTCAGAAACTACAGAGCAAATCTGCCATATCAAACCAATTCTAAATCCCAAAGTATAAATAGCAGGAATCTAATCTGTGAAAAGCCAACACTGTAAATTTTAACCAGGTCCTAGAAAGCTAGACTCTTACCTGAAATGGTGGTTCACTGTGGAAAATGGGATAAACCAGCAAAACATAGGTATCATCTGATGGTGCCAGCTCTCCTCTTAGGGCTAACTGCTTCCCCCCTTCAGTTTCAGAGCTAACCCAACATATGTCAAGGGCTAACACTGCTTCAACCATAAGGGGAAGGTGGAAGAGATTGTATGAATGGCTTATCCTGACATACATGGAGAACCCCCATTACAAGTAAGCAATCTACCTTTCTCCGTGGACAAGCTAGATAATACATAGGTGATTCCCAACCTAAGGGGTGGAAGGGCAGACGGAGATCTGCAAGGTTTTCTGCCTTGATATTCATATGGTTGCTGTGGTAGATTAAAGCAGGGAAGAATGAAGTAGGGGAGCGTATGAAACAATTAAATTTGTCAAACAAGGAATAGAGTTTGCAAACAACCTGCATAGATGACATAGGCCACTGGTTCCCAAATCTGTCCCAGGGACTCCCCAGCCAGTTGGGTTTTCAGGATATCCTGTATGACTATTCATGCGAAAGATTTGCATACACTGCCTCCATTGTATGCATATCTCTCTCATGCATATTCATTGTGGATATCCTGAAAACCCAACTGGCTGAGGAGCCCCCAGGACTGGTTTGGGAACCACTGAATTAGGCCCCTGGTTCTCAACTTTGTCCTGGTGTACCCCTAGTCAGTCTGGTTTTAAGGATCCACAATGAATATGCATGAGATAGATTAGCATGCAGTGGAGACAGTGAAAGAGTTCTATTAAAGTCACAAGTCTGTGCCAAGGGGCTGGTCCAAGCAGCAATGAGTCACAAAAGCTTGGCTAGAGGACGAGGAAGCCAATTTGCAGGGTGGGAGCTAGCAATCAAAGTAGCCAGGACATGCAACTAATGGGCTGTAACTGCACCCAAGTTAATCTGTGCTGATTTGCAGCAAAAGACTATGTAAGCTGATATCCACTAGGACGTGTTTCTCTTTGTGACAGGAAGGACTGGTCAAATCACATCAGAGGTTATAAACAGTTGAGAGGTTCTGAAAAATAGCTTTTTGCTCTCAAAATAGTGAAGAAATACATATTTGCAGTCTAAATGAGCAGCTTTCTTGCACTTCATCCAAAAGTGGAGGCAGATAAAATGTAGAGAGAACAATAGTTAATATGGAATTCAGATACAACTGTTGTGGAAGAATTAAGTGTAGGGGGGATAATGGACAAGTGCTTGAAGTTGATTAATAAGGCAAAATGAGGTGATATGATAGAGAATACACATTTTCCAGGTGGCAAACTGGTGGGTAGTGGCAGCTAAAGGTTAAGTGGATGGCTTCATGAGCTATGAAAGAACATGAAGGTCCCAAGGAGTTACTGGTTGTCTAATGGAAGGTCTTATGTTCTAATATCTTTATTCAAAAAGAAATTATTACATAAAAAACACCTTCAATATTACAGCTGTATCTCCGAGGATAACCTGAAGAGTAGCAAATCACCTGGACTGGATGGTATACATCCAAGGGTGTTGAAAGAACTGAAATATGAGATTGCAGACCTACAATTAGAAATCTGTGAACTATCATTAAAATCATCTGTAATACCTGAAGATTGGGGGATGGCCAATGTAACGCCAATTTTTAAAAAGGGCTCCAGGGGTGATTTGGGAAACTACAGACCGGTGAGCTTGACGTCAGTACTGGGAAAAATGGTAGAAACCATTACAAAGAACAAAATTACTGAACATGTAGATAGTCATGGCTTAATGGGAGACAGCCAACATGGCTTTAGCCAAGGAAGGTCTTGTCTTACTAATCTGTTATGTTATTTGAAGGTGTGAATAAACAGGTAGACAAAGGTGAATAAGTTGATATAGTGTATCTGGATTTTCAGAAAGCGTTTGACAAAGTCCCTCATGAGAGACTCTTGGCAAAATTAAAAAGTCATGGGATAGGAGATAGTGTACTATTGTGGATCAAGAACTGTTTAAAAGAAAGAAAGCAGAGGGTAGGGCTAAATGGACAATTTTCCCAATGAAGAAAGGTGAATAGTGGAGTACCCGAAGGATTTGTGCTGGGTCCGCTGCTTTTTAAAATATTGCTAAATGACCTGGAAATGGGAATAATGAGTGAGGTAATCAAGGCTGGTTGAGCTGGAGCCTGGGGTTGGGTCTTGGGGCCTTCGGCTTACGAGGGCCATGAACTGTGGACATGCCCTGGCCGTCCTGAATGGGGGTCGACGCCGGCGGATAGGCTAGGTAGCCCCTGTATGGAAGCCCCTTTCACTGGAAGAAAGGCTTCTTGCTCTGCTGCTTCTTCCTGGGGAGAGTGAAAGCTGGGGAAATGCTCCGCGCAGGCTCCGTCGGTGCCGACTTCACCCATATGTGAGGACTGACTTCCTGCTTGTTCCTGAAGAAATGACTGTTTCTTGGAGCAGCTGATCATGAACCAACAAGAGGGGAAGCTACTTAGTCCTTAGTTGGCCACAGGATCTGGTGCAAGAGATAACGATTGGGGCTACTTGGCAATAACGATCATAGCATGATCACATTTGATTTAATAAATGGAGAGAGAACATCAAGGAAATCCACAGCACTAGCTTTTAACTTTCAAAAGGGGGAGGGGTCTATGATAAAATGAGGAAAATAGAAAAACTAAAGAAAAAACTAAGGGAGCAGCTGCAAAGGTTAAAAGTTTATATCAAGCATGGAGGGTTGTTTAAAAATACTATCTTGGAAACGAAGACC
Source organism: Ichthyophis bannanicus (assembly GCA_033557465.1). Taxonomy (NCBI): domain Eukaryota; kingdom Metazoa; phylum Chordata; class Amphibia; order Gymnophiona; family Ichthyophiidae; genus Ichthyophis; species Ichthyophis bannanicus. Next base: position 261,593,494 of record CM066044.1, read on the forward strand.
AGAATGAAGGAAGGCCAAATGACTGCCAGCATAATTTAAAGGTGAGGTCAGAGATGCTGTTGTAGCCAAAAAAAGCATCTTTCCGGGGATGGAAAAAGAGACAAATGCTGAAAATGGGAAACAACATAAGCACTGGCACGTTAAAGGCAAGGCATTGATAAGGTAAGCAAAGAGAATTTGAAAAGAAGCTTGTCTTGGAAACAAGTATATTCATAGCAAAAAATCTGTGAGAGACTCTGTCGGACCATTAGATGAAACAGGGTTAAAAGGGGCACTAAGGGAGGATAAGACCATAGCAGAGAGTCTACAAATGCTTCAAGAAATAGGGATCCATGGTATGGTGATGACTGATTCTTATCATATCTATCCCACTGAAAGCAGTAAGTGAGATCTGGACGCCAACAATCATGACCTCTCAGTCAACAAGGCATACCGCAGCGCTCGGCTCTCTCAGCACTGCTTTTCAATATATACTTAACAACCACTCTGCAACATCATAAAACAACACAACATACAATATAGGATATATGCAGATGACATAATGGTTTTTACCCATATAAACATCGAACACCCTAATTACTCACAGATCACCTCAGGCCTCGAAGCAATGACAAGATGGCTCAAAGACCAAAATCTGTCTATAAACTTCAAAAAATCAGAAGTGCTACACATCACCAGGAACGCAATATTCTCACCACCATATTCAATAAATATTTTAGACTATATCCTAACAACCAAGTAAGAAATCAAATACCTTGGAGTGATGTTCCACCAACAACTCAGCTTTCAACCACACATAAAGAGAACAACCAAGGCAGACTACCACAAATTAAGAGCAATACACAAGCTCAAGCCCCTGCTCAGTGATAGTAACTTCAGAACAGTATGTCAAGCCATAGTTACACCCATACCAAACTATTGTAACAATTTACCAGGGTTTTCCAAAGAAACCAATACTCCCTCTACAATTGGTGCAAAACACTGCAGCTCGAATACTTACTGGAACAGCAAGATACGGTCACATAACCTCCACATTACAACAGTTGCATTGGCTCCCAATCACCATATGTTCCAAATACAAGACCTTAATAATAATCTTCAGAATAATCTACAACCTATTACCTCTCTTCCTTCAACCAATGATCATGAAAACACTACAGAACAAATCAAGAACAACATTCAATAACACCACCTTGGACATCCCTACAAGCAAGATGAAAGTCAAGCAATCAACATGTAAAAGAGCTTTCTCCATATATGCTCCCCCACTATGGAATGAGCTACTATATCAATACAAGCCATCAAGGACTTATTGGACTACAGGAAAGCAATAAAATTCTATTTCTTTATGGAATACTATGGACCCACCCCATGAGCACATTGCATAAACATAACTACTGCAGTCTGTAAACACAATCTCAGTTAATTTCCCACATTGATCTGTACCCTCAACCCCATAACTAACTTCATACTGTATAAACCCTTGCTGTTTTAATAATAGCTGTTCTTTAAAACATGTCTTTCAACCCCATATGATCATCCAAGTTCAACACCCTGTGCTATGTTATATGTAAACAGCCCTGAATTAATGATAGGGTGGTATAAAAAACCTGCTAATAAATTAAAAAAAAAATAAATTATTTTCTTCGTTTTTTACTGAAGAAGACGTATGGAAGTTACCCATGCCTGAAATGGTATTTAAAGGTGATGTATCGGAAGATGAGTAGAAAAATCACCTGAACTAGACGGTATACATCCCAGGGTGCTGAAAGAAATGAAATATGAGATTGAACACCTACTATTAGTAATCTGTGAACTATCATTAAAATCATCTGTAGTGTCTGAAGATTGGAGGATCACCAATATAATGCCAATTTTTAAAAAGGGCTCCAGGGGTGATCCAGGAAACTACAGACCGGTGAGCCCGACATCAGTACCGGGCAAAATGGTAGAAACCATTATAAAGAATAAAATTACCGAACATGTAGATAGTCATGGCTTAATGGGAGACAGCCAACATGGCTTTAGCCAAGAAAGGTCTTGTCTTACTAGTCATGTTATTTTGAAGGTGTGAATAAACAGGTGGACAAAGGTGAATCGGTTGATAGTGTATCTGAATTTTCAGAAAACATTTGACAAGGTCCCTCATGAGAGACTCTTGGCGAAATTAAAAAGTCATGGGATAGAAGGCAGTGTACTATTTTGGATCAGGAACTGGTTAAAAGATAGAAAACAGAGAGTAGGGCTAAATGGCCAATTTTCTCAATGGAGTTGAAATGTGGAGTACTCCAGGATCTGTGCCAGGTCTGCTGTTTTTTAACTTATTCATATATGATCTGGAAATGGGAATAATGAGTGAGGTGATCAAATCTAAAGATGACACAAAATTATTCAAAGTTGTTAAAACACAAAAGGATTGTGAAAAGTTGCAAGAGTACCTTGATAAACTGGAAGACTAGACATCCAGTGGCAGATGGAATTTAATGTGGACAACTGCAAAGATATGCACTTAAGGAAGAACAACTCAAACTACATGATACAAGGTTCCACATTAGGAATCACCACCCAGGAAAATGATTTAGGTATCATCGTGAATAATACATTGAAACCCTATGCCCAGTGTGCAGGAGCAGCCAAGAAAGCAAATATAATGTTAGGAATCATAAAGAAAGCAATGGAGAATAAAACAAAGGATATTATAATGCCTCTGTATTGTTCCATGGTGTGACCGCATCTTGAATATTGTGTGCAATTCTGGTCGCCATATCTTAAAAAGTATATAGCGTTATTAGAAAAGGTACAGAGAAGAACCACCAAAATGGTAAAGAGGTGGAAAGATACCCCTATGAGGAAAGGCTTAAAAGGTTAGGGCTCTTCAACTTGGAAAAAAAAGACGGCTGAGGGGAGATATGATAGAGGTCTATAAATTAATGAATGTAATGGAAAGGGAAAACGTAGATCAGTTGTTTATTCTTTCAAAAAAGAAAAAGATTAGGGGACACACAATGAAGCTACAATGTAGCCCATTTAAAACTAATAGGAGAAAATATATTTTTACTCAATGTGTAATCAAACTCTGAATTTAATTACCAGAGGATGTAGAAAACCTCTTAAAGTAGCTGGGTTTAAAAAAGGCTTGGAGAAGTTCCTCATGAAATGTTCATAAACCATTATGAAAGAGGACCAGGGAAATCCATTGTATACCCCAGGATAAGCGCTTGGAATCGGTATACATTTTTGGGAACCCAATGGATACTTGTGACCAGGATTGACCACTGATGGAAACAGAATACTGGGCATTGTGGACTTTCGTTTGACCCAGTATGATTTATATTATGTTCTTATGTAAATTGCCTGAGATGGATTTTATTTATTTATTAGACTTGCTCTTTGTATAATATCCAGAGTGTTCTACAAAATTTAATAAGTATTAAAAGTAATAACAAGGAAGGACCTCCAGCATAAATAGGAAAGCTATGTAAGCATAAATAATAAAGCTGCAGAAAGGTCAGGCACAGAATATAATAGAATGGCACACTATAGACATGTCATGGTACAGCCACTATCAAGCTTTCCTCACCTCTAAATGCTTCATTAAATAAATGTGCTTTTAAGAGGGTTTGACGCCCACTGGCACGCCTTGTAACCTTGGGGAAGTCACTTTACCCTCCACTGTCTCAAAAGAAAAGGCTGGCAATCTACTGCCGGTCATACCTTGCCAAAAAAAACCCAGGGGCTGCTGAGTTGCTAGGAGTCAGCATTCACTTGATGGCACTTTAAAAACAAACAAAAAACCTTCTTGAAATCAGATTCTAAATTAAACTGGGGGTGGAAGGCTATACCAGAGGGAGGAGGCAACTAAGAAAAACATGGATTTTCTTGTTGATCCCAATTTAGCTATAGAAGGAGATGGTACCATGCAGTTACCATGTAGAGAGTGCAAGCAGCGGGGCGGGGCATAGAGAGATATAAGAACTGAGAGGTATGAAGGAGCTTCATTATAAATGAAGCAAGGATTCACCCTCATATTCATTGATATATCGGCTGCTTTCAACTCACTACAAAATCATCAAGGGCCTGATAAGACATTAAAATAAACAGCATTCCATTAAAATGGTTTTGCTCTTACTTAAGAACATAAGATATGCCATACTGGGTCAGACCAAGGTCCATAAAGTCCAGTATCCTGTTTCCAAAAGTGGCCAATCTAGGTCATACGTACCTAGCAGTTTCCCCAAAAGACACAGGTTCCACAATGCTTGTACTGGGTCAAGCATTGATATCCTGGGTCCCTTCTTAATAATGGTTTATGGACTTTTCCTCCAGAAACTTGTCCAAACCTTTTTTAAACCCAGCTACACTAACAGCCTTTACTACATCCCCCGGTAACAAATTCCAGAGTTTGATTACACGTTGAGTGAAAAAGTGTTTTCTTTTATTAGTCTTAAATAGTATACCCTGTAGCTTCATTGCATGTGCTCTAGTCTTTCTATATTCTGATAACGTAAACAATCGATCTATGTTTACCCATTCCACTCCGTTCATTAATTTATAGACTTCTATCATATCTCCCCTTCAGCCGTCTCTTTTCCAGGTTAAAGAGCCCTAACCTTCCTTCCATCCCCTTTACCATTTTGGTGGTTCTTCTCTGAACCTTTTCTAATAACGCTATATCCTTTTTAAGATGCGGCGACCAGAATTGCACACAATATTCAAGGTGCGGTCTCACCATGGAACAATATAGAGGCATTATAATATCTTTTGTTTTATTTTCCATTCCTTTCCTTATGATACCTAGCATTCTATTTGCTCTCTTGGCCGCCACTGCACACTGGGCCGAGGGTTTTAATATGTTATCCACAATTTTATTTATTTATTATACATTTGTATACCGCTACTTCCAGCGATCAGCAGCGGTTTTGATTACAGATTGGAAATTGTCAAATCATGACAGGAAATTTTTGAGGTATAAACACATTGATTAGACAGGAAAGCACAGCACACAGAGATCTATTTTACAGGGAACATGGGCTATGGAGGGTTAAGTGGCTTGCCCAAGACCACAAGGAGCACCTGTGGGACTAGAAACCCCAGTCCTTCCGGCCCAAGGTTGCTGTCCTCTAGTGGGATTTGAACCCCCGACCACAATGACGCCTAAATCTTTTTCCTGGGTGGTGGTTCCTAATGTGGAACCTTGCATCGTGTAACCATAGTTTGGGTTGTTCTTCCCTAGGTGCATAACTTTGCACTTGTCCACATTAAATTTCATCTGCCATTTTGATGCCCAGTCTTCAAATTTATCAAGATCCTCTTACAATTTTCCACAATCCTCTTGGGTTTTAACAACTTTTCTCTGTTCCCGTTTAAACTGCTGGACCACGGAGTTTCCAAAGGCAATAATAAGCATTTCCTGTTTCTTATGAAAAATAGGAAATGCTTTTTACTGCTGGAAATGCCACGGTCCAACAGTTTAAAAGATAGCAGAGCTGCGGGAACAAAGAAATGCTCCCGCGGCTGCTTTCTTTAATGAAGCAGTGGGTGGTGGGCGGCTAGCGACAGCGCCCCCCGTCACCGATGGCTTGCTGCCACGCTTACCGGGTAGCACTGGCCCTGGTGCCAAAGAGAGCCTCCTGCTGGAGTTCATAAGATATAACATCTACGGGTAGTTTGTCAAGATCTGCTTGGAAATTCTTTCTTATCAAGCCTGTGGCACCCAACACGATGGGAAATATCTCTGTATCTTTCTGCTACATTTTCTTGGTCTCTGACTGCATTTCCTGGTATTTCAGGATCTTCTGCCTCTCCATGCAATTCATGGAGTAGTCGTTTGGAACTGACACCTCTATTATCAATGCTGTTCTGGTGTTTTTCTTCGTAACTACTATATCCGGCTTCCTCGCATACAGTTTTTCATCGGTCAGAATGGGAGTATCCCAGGTGATCAAAACCTCCTCATTCTCTTAGGGTCATGATGATAGGGCACAATGATGTTGTAGTGCTTACAGAATTTCCAATGGATGAGGCGCACTATTTTGTTATATCTTTCTATATAGAAATTTTCTGCCATCAGAACTTCATAGGCAGCTATGAGGTGTCACCATTTCCAGGTCTTTCTTACAAAATTGACATATGTCTGTGTTGCCAGTTTTTTCAATGCTCGCTGTAAACCATTTCATCCATAAGCCGCTATCCTGGGCTGCAACTATCAACCTCTCATCTTTCAGTTTCAGTTCACCCCTCCTTAGCCATTTATGTGTCCATTCTTTATCAACAAAGGGTTCCTGAAGTAACATTCTGTACTTCACACTGTATTTGTGCATGGCCATGAGTGACTGATGATGTTGCTTCCAATGGCCATGAGTGACCAACAATGTTGCTTCCAGTTGTGTTTGAGATGCCTTTGGTGTGGGTCTGACTAGATGGGCTATACTGGTCTTTATCTGCTGTCATATACTATGCAACTATGTTATACGCCTCAAGTAAAGCCTGGCTAGAGGCAGGACATGTACTATGCTATGTGCCCCAGGAGTACAAGAATAGTGCAGGCAGTCACAGAGGATGTGTGAATTAGGGAGATCATCATGTGGCTCTGCTGCTGGCAAGGTATGCCTTCACTTATGTGGTATCTATATGTGTTCCAATGAAAATAATGGATTGTCTCGGTATGAGATTGGATTTCTCATAGATGATGAGAAAACTAAGGGGTATATTTACTAAAGGGTGTTAAGGTAGCAGGCATTAGCAAGCATTAAGGACAGAGAAAAGGGGGTTTCCTTGCCAAAAGGGCTCTGGGTGTGTAGGTGGTGTTCTGGCAGTAAGAGTGCTATGGGATACTTAATGTGCGCTAACAGGACATCAGGCGGTAAGGTATCAAGCATGTACCTTAATGCCTGAAAATGGCTTTCACCCTAACGCTGGTTAAAGGAGCACCAGGAAAGACAATGTAAAGGTAATCCCTGTAAGGACAGGTGGTAGTTGATGGACCCGACAGATCCATGTGCAGTCAGTAAGTGGTATGAGCATGTGGGAGGCAGCTGATTCATTGGGGTGTGACCATATAAAATGCTGCATTGGCAGCAAGTGACAGCGGATGGGAACAACATGTCCCCCTGCAGAGTCAGCAGCAGCACAGTGTGTGCAGGCAAAGGAAGATGGAGCAGGAGTAGTGATGTGCATATCAGGTATAGGAAAAGTGTGCATGAGAGGATGACAGGCAGAAAAGAGTATCTGTGTGGGCCACGGTGTAGCAGCTTGCAGGAGAATACATGACTGCACCAAGATGGCAGAGTCTGATGGATGGGCTGAAGGAGGGATGACGGTAGATGAGAGTATGATACAGGCTGGCGGGAGTGATGTACCTGAGGTGCCATCTCCAATGCATATGTACATTGCATACATAGCTTTTGTACATAGCTCAAACCAATCTAGCACACAATACAACACGCACCCAACTAAATTTTCACCCTCACTGCATGTATAACACACTCACACTACCAGATTGTTTGCTGTGATACCACCTTGATTATTATGATAAGGCGGTTTAGAAATACTGTTAAATAAATAAATAAATATGTACCACATGGGGAAAACGTGAAAATGCCATGTGGAAGGCCTGCTACCAGACATATTGGTCTTACACCTGTCCCAGTCACCCAAAAACCATACAGATTTCCTGAAAAATGTGCATATAGCACCTGGACAGGAGTTGCCCAATGGGGCACATATGTACATGAGTTGAACCCTGTAGGTACCCATCCGAGGGGTAGGATGTGTCTGCATGTAATGCAAAGATATGAGGGAGCCAAAGCTCTACAGACACAGTTATGATGTAATACTTCAATCAGGTATCACAAGTAGATGATATCTGTATGTATGTAACTGCCCTCTATTGCACTGCTGTATCAGAGCAGGGTACAGTGTACTGTGAATCTTTTTAATGTATGATGAACAATAGGGATTGGGAGAAGCTGCAGTCTGCTGAGGCAATGGAACATTACATGAGATGTCCAAGATCAAAAGGAGTTGTGTACATCCTATGAAGGCTGTGCCATACATAAAAATCTGCAGTTAAACCATCACACCAGTTCTACAAGGAGTGGTACTGGGTATTGAACCCAGGTATGTAGGCGCCTAAGCCAGTGCCATGACCATTAAGCTAAACCTCCAGTCAGGAAACTGATGTCTGCAGGGTGAGCATATCTGACTTCCTGTAATGGCCTTCAGCAGAGTCAATAAGGACAGGATGGCAAATTGCATGTGTGCAGACCAATAGTGTGGCTGGAACACATAACAAAGCATAATAATGTGTGTCAGTCAGTCACCGGACTGTCCCAGGCTGGAAATTAATGGAGTAGCACACAGTCACAAAGAGAGCAAGTGGAAATTGAAACCATGTCCTTTGATGTATGGAAACAGAAACATAGAAATATGACGACAGAAAAAGACCACATGGCCTATCTAGTCTGTCCTTCCATATCAACAACTACAACAGTCCCCTTTTTCCCTTTAGAGATCCTCTGTGTTGGTTCCATGCTTTTTTGAATTCAGATACTGTCCTCATCTCTACCACCTCCACTGGGAGACTATTCCACAGATCCACCACTCTTTCGGTAAAGAAATATTTCCACATATCACTCCTGAATCTATCTCCCTTCACCCTCATCCCAGGTCCCCTTGTAGCAGAACTTGCTTTCAATTGTAAGAGGCTCTCCCCCTGTACATTTATGCCATGGAGGTATTTAAACGTCTCAATCATATCACCTCTATCCCGCCTTTCCTCTAAGGTGTACATATTAAGACCCTTAAGTCTGTCCTCATATGCTTTATAATGAAGACCACTAACCATTTTAGTAGCCACCCTCTGTACTGACTCCATCCTGTTTATATCCTTTTGAAGGTGCGGTCTCCAGAATTGCACACTATACTCCAAATGAGGTCGCACCAAAGACTTATACAGAGGCACTATCACCTCCTTTTTTCTGCTAGCCATTCCTCTCCGTATGCATGCAAGCATCCTTCTAGCTTTTGCCGTCGCCTTTTCTACCTGTTTAGCTGCTTTAAGATCATCAGACACAAACACGCCTAGGTCCCGCTCTTCTTTAGTGGACAAAAGTACTTCACCCCCTATACTATATTGCTCCCTTGGATTGCTGCAGCCCAAATGTATGACCTTACATTTTTTAACATTAAATCCCAGCTGCCAAATTCTAGACCATTCTTCAAGCATAGCTAGATCCCTCCTCATGTTATCTACACCTTCCTGAGTGTCTACTCTATTGCAGATTTTGGTATCATCCGCAAAGAGGCAAACCTTACCCGACAGCCCTTCTGCTATATCACTAAGATGTCAAAAAGAATCGGACCAAGGACAGACTCCTGGGGCACACCACTGGTAACATTCTTCCCCTCAGAGTGAGCTCCATTTACCTGTACTCTTTGTCGCCTCCCACCCAACCAATTTCTAACTCAAGCAGTAACTTTAGGGTCCATCTCTAGGGTGCTCAGTTTGTTTATAAGTCGCCTGTGAGGAACAGTGTCAAAGGCTTTACTGAAATCTAAATACACCACATCTAGGGCTCTCCCTCGGTCCAGCTCCCTGGTCACCCAGTCAAAGAAATCAATCAGATTTTTCTGACAAGACCTGCCTCTGATGAATCCATGCTGCCTCGGATCCTGTAATCTGCTGGACTCCGGAAACCTCACTATTTTCTCTTTCAGCAGCATTTCCAATAATTTACTCACCACCAAAGCTAAACTAACCGGCCTGTAAGTTTTCAACCACATCCTTACTTCGGCTTTTGTGTAAAGGCACCACATGAGCCTCTCTGCAGTCCTTTGGCACCACTCCCAACTCCAACGAGGCATTGAAAAGGTCAGTCAGTGGACCTGCTAGAATGTCCCCAAGTTCCCTCAGTATTCTAGGGTGTATCCCATCCGGTGCCATCGCTTTGTCTACTTTAAGTTGAGCTAGTTTCTCACGAACACAGTCTTCTGAAAATTGTTCAAGATGTCCCTCGCTTCTGTTTCTATTTGTGGGTGTTTTCTGAGGTCCTGCTCTTGGTTCTTCATCTGTGAACACAGAACAGAAATATTTGTTAAGCAATTCCGCTTTATCCTCATCAGTTTCTACATATTCCTCCCCTTCACCCTTGAGTCTGACAATACCACTTTTGCCCTTCCTCTTCTCACTAACATATCTCAAAAATGTCTTATCCCCCATTTTATTGCATTGGCTATTTCCTCCTCTTTTTCAATCTTTGCTTTCCTGACTACTTTGCTAGCTTCTCTAAGATTTTCCAAATATAGATGCCTGTCTTCCTCTCTCTGTGATCTCTTGTATTTCATGAAGACCTCCCTCTTTTTCTTCACCTTTTCAGCTACTTCTTTCTAAAGTCATAGCGGTCTCCTTTTCCTTTTACATTTACCATTTTAACAAAAAGGTTGGTTGCCCTTAAAATATCCCCTTTCAGTTTTGCCCACTGTTTTTCTACATCCCCCAGCTGTTCCCATCCTGCTAACGACTCTCTGAGGTATTGGCCCATCTTGGCAAAGTTAGTCTTGCTAAAGTCTAAGACTCTCACCTTTGAATGGATTCTAACAGCCCTAATCCTAATACTGAACCACACCATCTGGTGATCACTGGATGCAAAATGATCTCCCACTATAACATCAGAAACACTTTCACCATTGGTAAGCACCAAGTCCAGTGTGGCCCCTTCACGTGTGGGTCTGTTACCAATTGCCTGAATAGCTCTCCCTGTAGAGAATCCAGGATCTCTTTACTTCTAGATGACACTGCAACAGGAATGTGCCAATCAATATCTGGCATATTGAAATCCCCTATCAGTAGCACTTCCTCTTTCCTAGCAATGCTGTGTATGTCTTCAATTAACTCTCTGTCTACCTCTTCCTCTTGTGAGGGAGGTCTGTATATCACACCAATGCAAATAGATTTTCTCTTTGCCTCTTTCTAGTCTAACCCACAATGCCTCCTCTCTCCCTTTTAAGCTCTGTAATTCCAAAACTTTAATAGTATTTTTTACATACAGTGCCACTCCTCCTCCCCTTCTTCCTACCCTGTCCTTTCTGAATAAAGTATAGCCAGGTATAGTTACATCCCAGTCATGGTTTTCTGTGAACCATGTTTCTGTAACTGCCCACTAAATCCAAGTCAGCCACTCCCACCAAAGCTTCAACATCAGGGATCTTATTTCCCATGCTACGGGCATTTATACACACTGCTTTCCATATGTTACCCCTGTTACCCATTTCCATAAAGGTATTTAATGTATCACTTACCTGGGGGCTTTCCTCACCCATCCCCAACGAATCTAGTTTAAAGCCCTCTTCAGTAGATTAGCCAGTCTACTACTGAAGACGTGTTGACCTTTCTTGGACAGATGGATGCCATCTCTGCTCTGCAACCCTTGGAACAGCATCCCATGGTCTAGGAAACCAAAATGCTCTCGATGACACCATCCACGCAGCCAAGCATTCATCTCCAGGATGCGAGCCTCTCTGCCTTGGCCTTTACCCTCAACAGGGAGGATTGAAGAGAACACCACCTGTGCACCTAACTGCTTCACCCTCTGTCCCAGAGCCATGAAGTCACTTTTGATAGACTCAGAGGGATACCTGGCAGTATCATTTGTTCCGACATGGATTAGCAACATTGGGTAATAGTGAGTGGGCTTGATGAGTCTCGGCAAACTCTCCGTAACATCTTGGATTTTGGCACCAGGCAGACAGCAAACCTCTCTGGACATCAAGTCTGGTTGGCAGATGGACGCTTCAGAACCCCTCAGAAGAGAGTCACCAAACACCACTACCCTTTGCTTCCTTGTGGTCACTGATTCTGCAACTTTGGAGTACTTGAGCTCTGGTTCTTCCCTTTCCAGGGATGCTTTCACCTCCTCCACTTCCAGGGCTGCATAATGGTTCTTCAATTCAAGGGCTGGAGAAGTTGGATTGGTGATTCTGCAGGCCCTAGTGACTTGTGTCCAACCTTCATCATTCTGTTGGCACCCATTCTGCTGCAGAGCTTGGTTGCTGCAAGAAGCATCTCATCAATGTACTTCTCACTGTCTTGAATGCTCCTCAGCCTCGCCACCTCCTCTCCGAGTTCCTCCACTTGTTTCCTCAGAGCTTCAGTATGCAGGCACCCTGCACATGGAACCGGTCCTTCAAATGGCATTGGGACCGCTGTCTGGACAGAGGCAGAAGCTGTAAGGGGGGCAACAGCTTTAGCAATACGATTTTTCCCAACCATTGTTCTGTTCGTGGAGCTTGGGTATCTGTTAAAGCAAAAGAGAGAGATCTACCAAAGTACGAGCCGTTTTCCCAGCTGTCCTTTAAGAGAAAAAGCAGTTAAATCTCTTTAATTACATTCAAAATGTGCTGTTCCAAGTCCCTGTGGTTTGTTAAATGGGGAGGTGCCCTATAAAGCAAGACTGCTCACTAGGAGTGGGTGGGAGTTGGGGGGGGGGGGTAGGGAGGGAACTAACACCTAATTAGGTGTCAGCAGTTCCCAAGAGTTGAGAAAGTTACCAAAGCAGAGTTTTAAACCTACCCCACTAAAGAAAATATTTCTACTAAAGCACCAAAAAGAATGTAACTTTGTTTTAAAAAAATCCTTTTAAGAGCTCCCAATCAGAGAGCTAGCAATTTAAAAAAATATACCCTCAAATTCTTACCGTTGTTTGAACTGTATAGCCCCTGTCAGGAATGCCGTAACAGTGCCCTATCAGGCTACACCTCTATAGGCCTGTGATTGCAGGAATAGGTTAGCACCTCCATTACCCATGATACACTGCACATGCAGAACAGCTTCCTGCAGCTTATCACCAAATAGGGGATGTAGTGGTTCATCCCAGCAGCTCAATAATACCCACTGACAGCGTTTGCTACAAGCAGATAACAGCTGCAAACTGTGCTACTGACCAGTTTCAGATATCACCCTGAAGGTGAAGAGAGGCACACAGCATCTGGTTCCCAGAGCCTGTCCTGCTAGAGATGGACTCTGCTGGTCCTACTGCAGATCCCTATTATTACTAGTGTGTGATGCTAGTCACATGGTCTTTCTGCACAGTTGCAGCATGCAGGAGCTGCCTGTCACATCTGGGCCCTATGTCCTGCTCCTGTTGGCCAGGGACTCTACCACAGCATCTCATGGCCAGGGCTGCAGCAGCTGTTTCCACTGAAGGAGAATGCAGTGTGGTGTTTCCAGGCTGGCATGGGCCTGGCTGGATTGTAGTGAGCAGGCAATGAACAGCTGCTATCCTAACCATTGTGAGCTACCAATCCACTACAGCAAGGCTGCATTTGCAGACCACCATCACAGGGGCTGTAAACAATCACACACTGTGTGTGCACACAGCAACCATGTACATCTTGGCTTGGGGAAGATAGCATGGCCACCCACCAGTCAGTGCAGTGATTAGGTCTCCAAGGGAAGGGTGAGCACCCACATCACTGCAGCTTGACACTATATATCACAGCTCAGTCACAGTGAGAGTGCCCTTTCAGCTTGACAGGCTGTGGAACCCCAGGCCACGCATGTGGCAGACGGGGATTACAAAGAACCAGACATTGAGCCCACCTCAGACGCATACGCATCCTGGCCTGACTGCTCAGTTTCAGGCCATCCCCACAATCCTCTGCTCTTCATCATGCACATTTCAAGACCAATGGTGGGAACAGCTTTTGCAATGCTGGCCACTGCACATTGCAGAAGGCCCCAGTACTCTGGAGAGACACACACAAACACACTTCACCGCAATGTGCAACAGTGGTGATGGTTGGCATTCCTGCCTGCCACTTCCTTATCCTTATCTACACAAGCCTTCCTAATGTGTGCTCATTGTGCAGGCGCTATTTGCACGCTCTGAAATGACCACATGTTGTTAATGCCCACTCGCTTTGCCTGTGCTATCAGCCTGCCCCTCAATGCAGGAATCAGCAGTAGAGGCTGTCTGTGCAGCTCATGGGTGTGTGGCCACTTGCTGAACAGGTCAGTGGAGGTTGCATATACTGGTGCTGTACTTGCAATGTGAGATAACGTTTACTCACAGGAACATGCTAAACATGATCCACTCTGGGGACTTGAACCAGCAGCCCTCCTATCATATATACACTGCCCTTGTGTGTGGAGCCACAGATCTGCCTTATAGGTTTAGCAACCCATGGGTGTAGATGTGGTAATTGTTAGAGTGGATGCAGCCCATGTCTGCTGATTTCTCTGCAGGCCCTATGCCATACCTGTCTGACAAGATGTGTTCTGCGGACGTGCAAGGGAGACGTATTGTTCAGTCTGTATGCTGCACTGACTGTCTATGCTGCTGGTGAAACTGACATTCCTATCTAACACATGGGATATGTCCACTCAAGGGGACAGCACAGGTGACCAGCACATACACATCGCATGGCTTGGAGAAAGAAGCAGAAAGGCCATTGGCACCCTTACCTAGTGGGTGCTTGTGCAGCAGTAAGGGCATGAAGTCACATCTTGCAGATGGACTTTGCTGATGTGGATTTACATGTGACTCAGATGGCTGTTGGTGACTAGGTTCGCTACTTTTGAGGGGTCCCCAGTTCTTACAGAGCACCTTGCTCTCTGAACACAGAACTAAAAATGGGGTCCCCACTATAGTTACCTCCCATCTTGCAACTGCATCCTACTCCTTGCTCGTCTCCCTCAAAGTCATCTCTCTCCCCATCTATCTATGCAGATCTCTGCTGCCTGGCTCAACCTCTGCCAGTCCCGAGATACTCATATCTAATCCCTCAGGTGCTCCTTGTGGTCTTGGGCAAGCCACTTAACCCTCCATAGCCCATGCTCCCTGTAAAATAGTTATCTCCAAGTTATAATACCCTGTTTAATGTAATTTCAGTTTGTTCAATGTAAACCGCACTGATGCAGAATAGCGCGGTATATAAGAGAATAAAATAATATCACCCCCTCCTGATATATTTTCACTGATTCCTCATACATGTACTTATCTATCTCAGACATCCTCGCCTAGCCTATAAATGCATCCCCTGTACTGCCCCTTAGCACCTTTCATCTCTCCTCTGTCCCACAATCCCTTTCCATGAACTTCACTCTTCCTCTGCCTACCCACTTTCTACCCTGGTCTTCTACTGCTATCTCCGGCCTTCCCTCCATTCATCTTGCAGCTCCTAATGCCTGGTGCAGGCATCCTCTATCCTTTTGTCATGTCTCATTTGTCCCCCTCTTCATATACATGCAGACTGCATACCTCTTTGGGGCTGCTGTTGGATCCCTCTCTCTTGTTTTCCTGGTGTCTTCTCCCCCTACTGTACCCTTCTTTCGCTTGTAGTGTACTGTCTTGTCATCACTTGATAGTATGCTCATCAGGCAGGGACTGTCCTCCTATGTGTTTGTTCTGCACTGCGTATCCCTTGTAGCGCTTCATGACTGATGTATAGTAGTAGTAGTACCAGTGTTAACATCTTGCAGGTAAGGTTGCTGGGTGGGCATTTTGCCTCTGACATGCCCTGTTCTCCTATTATGTGGTATCCATTCCACAGCAACCATATGTCCCCCACACATACACATACAGTGGTGTGCAACAGTCTGGAATCACTTGTAAATTTGATGTTTTTTCAACTTCGTGACCTTATATCTTAATTTATTTTTCCTCCCAGTGGCTTTTTCTGTGTATCTCATAAGTGATAGATCTGGCTATTATGGCCAACTTTTAGTATTGGTTTGGCCCTTATTTTCTGAGTTTGTTCCCCATAGTTGTCCTGTTGATAGATATTCTGTGAAAATCACGTAATGTACATCGTTGGCCAACGATATGTTATTGTAAGTATGCTTTAAAATATTATGGACGCACACCAGGTTTCCTTCAAATTAATGTATGTGGCCTTGAAAAAGGCTGTTTTTATGTGTCAGTGATGGCTCAGTATTTGATGGGCCACCCTTTGTTCTTGATTACCTGACTACACCTTGTCGGCATTGAATGAACCAGTCTGACAAGGTGATCGTTGGCGACAATGCGGTTCCAAGCTGCAGTGAGTGACTCAGTCAGCTCACGCTTTGATGTTGCATGCCTCTTGGATATTTCCAAGACCACCTTGTGCCACAGGTTCTCGATTGGATTCAGATCTGGAGACTGGCCAGGCCAGTCCATTGACTTGATGTTGTTCCGCTGCTTCCAGCTGATCACCTGTCTGGAGCGATGGCAGGGTGCATTGTCATCTTGGAACAGGAACTGGCCAGGAAACAGCTGGTGTGCTGATGGCACCATGCACTTTTGCAGTATGGTGATGTACTTGGCCCCGCTGACCATTCCATCGATGATGTGAAGATGTCCAACGCCACTGGCAGCCATGCAGCCCCAGACCATGACCTTCAAAGGATGCTTCACAATGAGGTTGAGACACTCAGGCTTGAATTCCTCTCCAGGAAATCTCGTCACATAGGTGTGGGCCTGGTTACCAAACAGGCAGAAGGTGCTTCCATTGCTGAATAGAACCTTTTCCCACATTTCAGTTGACCAGGTTGAGTGCTTTTTCACCCACACGATCCCGTTGCGCCTTTGTATGTCAGTCATCAGTGGCTTATTCCGTGTTTTGCAACCCCGGAGACCAAACTGCAGGCACCAGCGATGAACTGTTGATGAGCTGACAATGACCTCACTCTTGTCTGACCACTCTCGAAGTAGCTAAGGAGAGGTCAACTTGCGATAAGTCAGTGAAATGCGTCATAGTGCATGGTCCTGGCGTGATGTTGATGCATGTGGACGACCTGAACGAGGCTTGTCCACCACTGAACCCATTTCTTTCTTCTTCTGTACAATCTTAACAACAGTGCTCTGACTGCAGCCAACTTTCTTGGCTATCTGATGGCTTGAAAATCCTTCCTCGCTCATAAAGGACACACGAACAGGCTCCTCCAACGTCAGGGTCCGAGTCATCTTCATGATCGATCCAGAAAGCATATGAAAATCAAAAATTCCACACATTTTTATAGCTGCACTGTTGGCTAGATATCTGCATTGTGATTGGTTAGTGAAACCAGCCTCCTGATTGGTCAGAAATAACGTGTGCATATTGGATAATCTCGATCCAGTTTTGACGCAGGATCCACATAAATCGCAGTAGCTATCTCCCAATGTCTGTAAAGTATTTAAAGTGGAAGCAAGGAATGCAAAAAAGTCAACTCTAATAGCCAAATGTATCCCTTTTAACATGGTAGAAAGATGAATATGCTGGGCTAACGCAAAATTAAAAAAAAAAAATAAAAAAAAAATTAGAAAGTACGAAAAACGCAAAACTCACAAGTGATTCCAGACTTTTTCACACCACTGTATCTACTATATGTGGGTTGGGGACATTGCGATCCACAGCACAAGTGCTCCACTTTCTAAACTGGACCAGTGCCATGGTCCAATGGTGATTGTGGGCAGTCTGCTGGCTGCTCCATCCCTCCCTGCCATTGTGGCAGACCCATTGGTTTAGTGCTGCAGGTGGCATCCCTGCAGTTGCTTTTGTGCCTGTCATGGAGCTCCTGCTCCCCTCTACCGGGGTTTGGGCAAGCGTCCTGCTACATCTGTCCTCAGTGGTATGGGATCATCAAGTGTGCCACTATTCCTGTGGCTGGATTGTTTGTCATCATGGTGACTCAGACATGGTGGCGCACATAATACACAGAACCAGGGCAGAGTCTTTGTCTGTTGCAGGCGAGGGGCGCAGCACCCCCTGCCACTGCACCCACATCATGGTGTCAGTGGAGGTGGGGTGCAATGCTGGCCTATCCAATGGGGAGGTTAAGCGGGCGTCTGTTGAGACAGGTCGAGTTGGGGCATCAGGGACACACATGCCCAGTTGGGCTACCCCCACCCAACTGCCACTGCCACCCCCCTTCCCTGGCTATCACCACATCCGTCTCTGGCGGGGGAGGCAGATGCATGCAACCCCAGTACTTTCAAGGGGGGCTGCTTTTTTCAGCCCCCTTTATGGGTACTGTCCCTGCCTCTGACAGACTGTCCCTCCAGAGATGTCTTTCGGCAGCGGCGTGGGTGTGAGCTGGTAGGAGTATCTGCCTAGAGTGCCAAGGCCCTTTGGTCCACCTCAAGGTTGCACGTCACTATTTCAACAGCAGCAGCATGTTTGTGTGCTGCCACTGTGAGGTCATGCAGGCCATCACAGCTGTACCCCCTGGGCAGCTGCATGGCCATTCTTGTACACCAGCATCCCCCACTCCATGACCCACGTGCCACCTCTTTTGCCCCATTTGCACCACCAACATAGCATCCTGTCATACTTGGGCAATATGCTATTGCTGCGAATGAAGCACAATTATCACTGTCTGGGGCTCCCCTGTGTGTGGATCACATTGCAGACAGTAAACTAGGTTCTCTCCCATCAAAATACACTCTTTCTGCGAGGTTTTACTTGGCGTTAGGGTTCGCAGCATTAAAGGGCTTTTACACACGATGTGCAATAGGCGTTAAGGGAGCACCTACTATTAGCGCCCACACTCTGCCCCGTTAACACCCACTCTCTGCCTACAGTGCCCTTAACGCTACAGGAGCCTTTAACGCCCATTAATGCAGCTTTTTTGCAGTGTTAAGAGCACAAGGGTGCCAATAACAGGTGTTAATGGCACACTTGCTCCCTTAACACCCGTTAGTAAACATACCCCTAAAAGAGTAGAATTGCATCTTGCATGGATGAGCAACTTGCCCTACTGTGGCACCTGAAAGGAACCATAGTGACTTTTCCTGCGTAGTTGGGCAGTAACAACTGCCAAGCATTTTGTGAAAACTCCAGGGGCTGACAAAAGTCCAAAAGCAAGGACGAGGTGGTATTGGTAATGAGTCCGACAGGTGAAACATAGTAACTGCCAATGCTTGGGGTGGATGGGTATAAACATCTTTAAAGTCCAGGGAAATTAGCCAATTGTTTTTGTACAGTAGAGGTACGGTAGAATCATGACTATGGAGTTCATCTTGAACTTTCCTTTTTTGATGTGAAGGCTGAGATTGCATAAGTCCAAAACTGGTCTGAGTTCTCCCAATTTTTTGGGAATGAGGAAAAATATCAAGTAGTAGTATCTGAGACCCTGCTGATCAAGTGGGACCTCTTTGATTGCATTATTGTAAAGAAGCATGATTATCTCCTCTTCCATTAAGGGTCTGTGATCCAGCAGGGTATTGCATGGTCAGACAGGACCCTTGGTCAATGGGTGTTTGATGATGTTTATTCTGTAGCCATGATTTACTATGTTGAGAATCCAGCAATCCATTGTAATTTGATGTCATATCTCCCTGAAATTTAGAATACACCTCACCCCCCCCCCCCCGCACTGGTGGGTAGTCAAAAATTGGGACTAAACTTCCCAGCAGATGTTGAGGTGTTTGCTTAGGGTTTTCGTCTCTCTGGGTTTCTGATGCTGTCTATAAGCCTGAAGCGTTAAGCCTGGTATATGGATGACACAGTCTTCTCGGGTAAAATAGCTGAAGGTATACCATAGTTACTCACCTGTAACAGGTGATCTCCGGGAACAGCAGGAATTTAGTCCTCACATATGGGTATCATCGGTACCGACGGAACCTGCGCGGGAACACTCCCCAGCGTCCAATTAGAAAGCTTTTGGGAGCATCCCACAGTGCCTGCATGCTGCCTTCCCGCCTTTCCCAACTGCCTCTCTCCAGTTGAGTTTTAAAGCTGAGACAGAGAGAGAGAGGGAAAGAGATAGATAGAGAGATACAACTCCTAGGGGAGGTGGGTGGGTTGTGAGGACTAAATTCCTGCTGTTCCCGGAGATCACCTGTTACAGGTGAGTAACTATGCTATCTCCAGGAACAAGCAGGAATGTAGTCTTCACATATGGGGACTCCCTAGTTTTAGATGCCAGGGAGAGACCCCAGAGATTGTGCGTCCCTGAGAAGGGCTCCACTTTCCCCCATGGATCTCTGGCATCCTACCAGGGATGGTGGGTAGCAGTTGATTAGGTATGGAACAGGTGTTGGAGAACAGCCTGACCAAACAAGGCATCACGGCGGGAGTCCTTGTCCAAGCAGTAATGGGCTGTGAAGGTATGAACCGAGGCCCAGGTGGCTGCTCGACAGATGTCGTCGATAGACACAGAGTGCAGATGAGCCATTGAAGCTGCCATGGCTCTCACATTGTGAGCAGTGACATGGCCCTCCAGAGGAAGATTCTTACTCTGATAGGCAAAGGAAATACACTGAGCGATCCAGTTGGATAGTGTTCTCTTGGAGACTGGAAGTCCCAAATGAGAAGGATCAAAAGCAATAAAGAGTTGAGAGGACTTTCTATGTTGCTGTGTTCTTTGTAAGTAAAACGCTAAAGCTCTTTTACAGTCCAAAGTATGAATGTTCCTTTCTGCATTTGATGCATGAGGCCTTGGAAAGAACACAGGTAGGTAGACCGCTTGGTTTAGATGAAAAGGCGAGACCACCTTTGGAATAAAGCGTGGGTGAGTCCTAAGGACTACCTTGTCATGATGGAACCTTGTATAAGGTGGATCAGCTACTAGTGCTTGCAACTCACTAATGCGACATGCTGATGTGATTGCAATGAGAAAGATAACCTTCCAAGAAAGGAATTTCAAGGAGGTAGTAGCTAAGGGGTCGAAAGGTGGCTTCATGAGCTGACCAAGAACCAAATTTAAGTCCCATGCCACAGGAGGTGGCTTAATGGGAAGCTTAGTTAGCAGAAGGCCTCTCATAAATCTTGCTATAAGAGGATGGGAGGAAATAGGTTGTCCATTTAGGGGCTTGAAGGAAGCTGCAATAGCACTCAAATGGACCCTCACTGAGTTAGTCTTAAGTCCTGCATTGGATAAATGAAGGAGATACTCCAGTAATGATTCCAGAGGTATCGCAAGGGGGTTAAGACCCTTCTGCGAACACCATATGGTAAACCTTTTCCACTTGAAAGCATAAGAGCGTCCTGTGGAAGGCTTCCTGGAAGCATAAAAGGATATCCTTTATTTGCTGAGGGACGTTAAGATCATGGAGATCTAGGCCTTCAGCAACCAAGCTCTGAGAAGCAGAGACTGGGGATTGGGATGCCATAACATTCCATCCTCCTGAAATAGGAGATCTGGAGCAGACCCTAACTCCAGGGAGGGAGCTTGAGAGAGATGTAGAAGCAGAGGGTACCACACTTGCTGTGGTCAATGTGGAGCTATGAGAATCATACGGCCTCTGTCTCTCTGAAGCTTGAACAGGGTTTTGGGAATGGGTGGAAAGGCATACAGGAAATCTTGACCCCAGTAAAGGAGGAAAGCATCCCTGGTCTGAGCCCCCTGAGCCGGGGTTCTGGAACAGAACCGGGGAAGTTTGGCATTCCACGGACTTGCAAAGAGGTCTATGTCCGGGGTTCCCCAAATTTGAAAAATCTTGGCTACCTGATCTCGTGTGGAAGCAGAACTCGACTGAGTCTGTCTGCCCAAGAGTTTTGTATGCCTGGAAGATACACTGCCAGGAGATGAATCTGATACTCTCTGGCGAGGGCCCATAGTCGCAAAGCTTTGTTGCAAAGTGACAGAAAGCCTGTTCCCCCCTGCTTGTTTACATAGAACATAGCTACTTGATTGTCCGTATGAATGAGGACTGTCTTGTAGCTGAGCAGGGTGTGGAACACTCGAAGGGCAAGGAAGATTGCTCTGAGCTCCAAGAGATTGATATGTAGGATGAGTCTCCTGTGGAGACCAGGTGCCTTGGGTGGAGAGGTCTTGCAGATGAGCTCCCCAACCCATCGGAGAAGCATCTGTTGTGAGAGTTGCCTGAGGTAAGGGTTGTTGAAAAGGGGACCCCAGCAACAGGTTCTGAGTGGACTGCCACCATTGGAGGGACAAAATAAGGCGACTTTGTTTGCTATTTGTCTGACAGGCATCCTGATGCCTGGGTCCATTGAGTGGATAAAGTCCACTGGGCTGCCCTCATATGGAGGCAAGCATAGGGAACCACATGCACAGTAGATGCCATGTGGCCTAGTAGTTGTAGCATTTCTCGGGCAGTGAGATGAGGCTTTAGCACTGTTTGAGAAGCTAACTGCACCATGCGAAGGCAACGGGCCTGGGGGAGATAGGCCCTTGCCTTTCTGGTATCCAGCAAAGCTCCTATGAACTCTAAAGACTGAGTGGGAGTTAGAATGGATTTTGGGATGTTTATTACCAGACCCAAATACTGAAGGATACGCATTGTGCAGGATAGAGAAGTCCTGGCCTCTGACTCTGTTGGGGCTCGAATGAGCCAGTCGTCTAAGTAGGGGAAGACGAATATCCCTAGAGTGCGGAGAAATGCTGCTACCACAGCCATGCATTTCGTGAACACCCTTGGTGCTGAAGCCAGGCCAAAAGGAAGCACCCTGTACTGGTAGTGCTTTCCTTGAAAAAGGAACTGAAGGAGCCTTCTGTGAGTTGGATGGATGAGAACATGGGTGTACGCATCCTTGAGATCTAGAGAACAAAGCCAATCCTGACTCTCTGAAGGTATGGCAGCAGAGTTCCGAGAGACATCATCTTGAATTTCTCTTTGACAAGGAATTTGTTCAATTCTCTGAGGTCCAAGATAGGTCTGTATCCCCCTGTTTTCTTTGGGATAAGGAAATAGGGGGAGTAAAACCCTGTACCCTGCTGATGGATGGGTACTTCTTCTATTGCCCCTTGGGCAAGAAGCATAGTGACCTCCTGACCTAACAGGTTGATGAGAGAGGTCGGAGAATTGAACTGCCTTATCATTGTGGGAGGGGGCATGCTCAAAAAATGAAGCTTGTACCCCTCTTTTATGATGGAGAGTGTCCAATGCTCTGCTGTTATCTGCCCCCATCTGGGGGCAAAGTGACACAACCTTCCTGGAATGGTGGAAGGATCTGGTCCAATGAGAGCCAGGAAGGTTATGTTCTCTAGCTGAAAGTCAAAGGCTTTGTGGAGGCTGAGACTGCTGGGACGGCTGATGCTTAGCAGTCTTTGCTTTTCTTTGTTTGGGTGGTTGCTGACCTTTCCTGACAAGTTGACCTGCAGAACGTCCCTGCTGAGAATAAGCAGGATAAAATCTTTTCTTTTTAGAAAAGAATGGTTTCTTGAAAGATTTCTTTCTTGCAGGATCAGCTGTGGACTTGGATAATCTATCCAAGGTGGAGTTGTCAGCATCCAACTCATTGGCCTTTTTCTGCCAATCTTTACCAAACAGGTTCTCACCAGTTCAAGGAATATTTCCCAGTTTGTCTTGTACCCAGAGCGCCAGATCAGATGCCTGGAGCCAAGCAATTCTACGTGCACCTATGGCAATGGCAGAGGTTCTGCTTATGCACTCAAAACAGGCAAAAGCTGCACGGTTGACAAATTTAGAAACATCTTGGGCATGTTTGACCAATGTGAGAAAATACTGCCTTCTATCCTCAGGAAGAAGAGGACTCAAAGCCTCTAAATCACCTATGACTTCCTTCAGGAACATTCCCAGATATAGACTATAGGAACTGATCCTGGCAGAAAGCATGGAAGCTTGGAAGACACGACGTCCAAAAGCATCCAAAGTTCTGCCCTCACATCCTGGAGGATTAGAGGCATGCCTCTTTGCACTCTTGATCCTTCTCATAGCTGATTCCACTACAATAGAGTGGTGAGGAAGCTGAGTTTTCTGGAACCCAGGACAAGGAGGGACTTGATACAGAGTATCCAGTCTACGAGAGTGAGGAGAGGTGGTAAGAGGTGTCTCCCACATTCTTAACATGAGATCATGCAAGATCTCATGGATGAGCAAGGTAGCTGCCTCCTTAGGAGTTTTAGGATATTGTAAAATTTCCAACTCCTCTGCTCTGGGCTCTGTTTCAGGGGCCACAGTAATGGACAGACCCTGAGCCACCTCCCTGATGAAATCCTGAAAGGAAATGTCCTCTGGAGGAGACATCCTGCGTTTAGGGGAGGAAGGCTCCTCCGGGAGAAGTATTCCCGCATCGACAGAACTGTCAGAATCCTCAGATTCCTCTGAGGACTCATAATAACATAAGATATGCCATACTGGATCAGACCAAGGTCCATCAAGTCCAGTATCCTGTTTCCAACAGTGGCCAATCTAGGTCATACGTACCTAGCAGTATCACCAAAAGACACAGGTTCCACAATGCTTGTATTGGGTCAAGCATTGATATCCTGGGTCTCTTTTTAATAATGGTTTATGGACCTTTCCTCCAGGAACTTGTCCAAACCTTTTTTAAATCCAGCTACACTAACAGCTCTTACTACATCCTCCGGTAACAAATTCCAGAGTTTGATTACACGTTGAGTGAAAAAATATTTTCTCTTATTTGTCTTAAATAGTTTACCCTGTAGCTTCATTACATGTCCCCTAGTCTTTCTGTATTCTGATAACGTAAACAATCAATCTACGTTTACCTGTTCCACTCCATTCATTAATTTATAGACCTCTATCATATCTCCCCTCAGCCGTCTCTTTTCCAGGTTGAAGAGCCCTAACCTTTGTAGCCTCTATTCATAGGAGCAGCCTTCCATCCCATTTACCATTTTGGTGGCTCTTCTCTGTATCTTTTCTAATAACGCTATATCCTTTTTAAGATACGGCGACCAGAATTGCACACAATATTCAAGGTGCGGTCGTACCATGGAACGATACAGAGGCATTATAATATCCTTTGTTTTATTTTCCATTCCTTTCCTTAAGGTACCTAGCATTCTATTTGCTCTCTTGGCTGCCGCTGCACACTGGGCGGAGGGTTTTAACATGTTATCCACGATGACTGCTAAATCTTTTTCCTGGGTGGTGGTTCCCAATGTGGAACCTTGCATCGTGTAACCATAGTGTGGGTTGTTCTTTCCTAGGTGCATAACTTTGCACTTGTCCACATTAAATTTCATCTGCCATTTGGATGCCCAGTCTTCCAATTTATCCAGATCCTCCTGCAGTTTTCCACAGTCCTCTTGGGTTTTAACAACTTTAAACAGTTTTGTGTCGTCTGTAAATTTGATAACCTCACTAGTTATTCCCTTTTCCAGGTCATTTACGAATATGTCAAAAAGTAGCGGTCCCAGAACAGATCCCTGGGGTACTCCACTATTCACCTTTTTCCATAAGTACCTTCTGTCGGGATGCTCTTGAAGAGCCCGATACCCGTACCGACCAAAGTCGGTACCGAGGGGAATCGGTACCGGTGTAACGGTACTGGAAGGCATCGCATGACTGGGTACCGGCAATGCGGACGCCGATGCTGTCGGTACCGGTACCAATACCGGTGCCGGAGTCAGTGTCGGTACTGGTTGAAGTGTCTGACGCGGTTCCGAGGGTGTCGATGCCGCAAGGAGAGCCGCCAGACTGCATTCAATATCCAGGACCCTCTGGTCTATCGACGCTGCTGATTCTTGGATGTCGGTACCCGAGAAGACCGCCGGTACCCCAGAGCATGGCACCAGTAGTTCTGCCGAGGTCGAGGCCTCAAGAATGCCCTGGAGCCCCGATAATGCTTTGGAAGCCGAAGCCTCCCGCCGGGGCAATTTTGCCAGTGCAGAATCCTCAAGGGCAACGCCAGAGGCATCTCGATGCGTAGAAGGAGATCTACCCTTTGAGGACCGGCTAGACTTATGTTTAGTTACCTGAGATCCACGGGAGTAAAACAAAGCCCTGGAAGACGTCGATGCCACCGAAGCTGCATCAGAGGGAAACAGGGTACTGAGCTTGGCAGCTCGGTTCTGTCAACCTCTCTTGGACATCATGGCACAGGCCATACATTCCGAGATGGAATGGTCAGGACCTAAACATGTCAGACACCACTCATGGGTGTCGGTGACGGAGATGGTACCGCCACACTTGGTGCACTTTTTAAAACCCGAAGAGGGTTTCTCCATTGTGGAAAAAATCTTGGGCCTAAGGCTCAAAATGGCACGTGCACCTGGAAAAAAGTGGGAAAAAAGTACTAAGAATTTTTTTTTTTTTTAAGAAAAGAAAGAAAGAAAGAAAAAGAAAAAACCGGCGGTACCGGTAAAGCGCAGAGGAAGGCAGATGCGACCACAAAAAAGAAGGAAAATTTTCTGCGGTGACAGGAACACGACCTGCTGGCTCCGCGGAAAACGAAGAACTGGAGAGAGGCAGTTGGGAAAGGTGGGAAGGCAGCATGCAGGCGCTGTGGGATGCTCCCAAAAGCTTTCTAATTGGACGCTGGGGAGCGTTCCCGCGCAGACTCCGTCGGTACCGACGATACCCATATGTGATGACTACATTCCTGCTTGTTCCTGGAGATTGCTAGTGATACAGTCTCCTGTATTGAAATTATTGAGCTTTGCAGTACTGGCTAGTTGCAGAAAGTTCCTTAACTGTAGAACAATGATCTTTTATTTAAGATATGGCAGCCTTATCCTTCACGTTGAAAAATAGTTATTGTCGAAACAGGAAGCTTTAAGCCATGCAGTTTGACATGCTGTGATGGCCATGGCTGCCGTATGAGCCACCAAGACATATGCACCATATGTGGAGCAGAAGACACTCAGTTGGTCCTGTTGACCTTCTAAGCTGCTCAGTGAATGCATGGCGCCAGTGTAAGATTTGTAGCTGATGCTCAATTATCTTCATGCTAAGCATGGTACTCTGTTAGAACTTATTACCTATGCTATCTAGAGTACAATGGTTTTTCCAAAGTGGAGCATATGAATGTGATCTGGAAATTTTTGCTTGCTTCAGGGCTGCTTCAGAAACTGACTGGTGAGGAAACTATTTGTGATCATGACTGGTACTTGAAGGACTAGAAAAAGGGACTGTTACTTCTGGAGAGAGATCTGCAACTGTGAGTATATACTTCTGGTAATTTTCTAAAAGGAATTATTTGTATTAAAGCTAATTAATCTGTGAACCCACTATTTTTTGTTAAATCAGTCAGGGCCTAGTAGCAGCAGTTTAAGTTTAAATTTAAAACACAGAGGAAAACTTTCTGGTTACATTTGGAACCCAGCAGAGAGCTTGTAGTTTAAATTTCATAAGACGTTAGAGCCTAGCAGCAGTTAAGAGCTATAATTTAAATCAAATCAGAATATAGCTTACCTCAGCAGCACAAGACAGGGTACTGTGTAGCAGCCCTCTTTTAATAAGTGTTATTTCCCTCCCTCCCCACACCCACCTACCCCTGGGATAATCGTAGCTTTATAGGTACTTACACATCTTAAAAGGCAGGAGGTGCTCTCAGGTGAAGCTCATTACCCAAATCAATCATACACTAAGGACCTGAGATTAGTTAAGCTTCAGGTGAACAAGGTATATTACACGTATTAGGTACAGTTTTATTACTATAAATATCCATAGCAACCCTTAGTAAGTAAAGAATTTAGATCTAAACACAAACTTAAAACTAAGATTCAGACAGCAGTCCAGCAGCGGGATGGGGGCTTTCCAGTCTTTTGCATTGAGTGTCACATGTACGATTTTCTCCCAGTTGGCGAGAGGTCTTACGTGTGCACTAGGTGCAAGGAGCTCTTTGCTCTCAGGGAACGAGTCCGTTCTCTAGAGGCTAAAGTAGCAGACTTGGAAAGCATAAAACAGACAGAGAGGTACATAGACGAGACCTACAGGGATATAGTCCTGAGGTCCCACTTCCAGTCTGGCAGCATCCCTGTTGCCATGGAGAGAGGTCACGTGACAGGAGAGCATCACCCTGGTGTGGCAGGAAGTGATCCTGTATCTAGGACCTGTCCTCCAGGTGATGTAAAACCCTCTCGCACCGAGGAAGTTTCTCCAGGGCCATGTGCCCATGAGGGAAGGGTTAGGACAGCCGTTATAGTTGGTGATTCGATCATTAGGCATGTAGATAGCTGGGTGGCTGGTGGACGTGAGGATCGCCTGGTAACATGCCTGCCTGGTGCGAAGGTAGCGGACCTCACGCGCCACCTAGATAAGGTCTTAGATAGTGCTGGGGAGGAGTCTGCTGTCTTGGTACATGTCGGTACCAATGACATAGGAAAATGTGGTAGGGAGGTTCTGGAGGCTAAATTTAGGCTTTTAGGTAGGAAGTTGAAATCCAGAACTTCCATTGTAGCGTTCTCCGAAATGCTTCCTGTTCCACGCGCAGGACCCAAAAGGCAGGCAGAGCTCCGGAGTCTCAAAGCGTGGATGAGACAATGGTGCAGAGATGAGGGTTTTGGATTTGTTAGGAACTGGGGAACATTCTGGGGAAAGGAGGGGCTCTTCCGAAGGGATGGGCTTCACCTTAACCGGGATGGAACCAGGCTGCTGGCATTAACCTTTAAAAAGGAGATAGAGCAGCTTTTAAACTAGATATTAGGGGAAAGCCGACAGTCGCCCAAGAGCGGATGGTTCGGAAGAATGTATCTTTGAAGGATACTACCAAAAGCAGAGAGGTTCCACAAAAGAGTAAACTAGCCCAAATGCCCTCAAGTATGGAGCAGACAGAGCTTAAAGATCCCAAATTACCCATGTCTAACAATAGCCAAATTAATATGAATAAAATACATTCTCTAAAATGCTTGTATGCAAATGCTAGAAGTCTAGAAAATAAGATGGGAGAGTTAGAATATATAGCACTAAATGAAAGGTTAGATATGATTGGAATATCAGAGACATGGTGGAAGGAGGACAACCAGTAGGACACTGTGATACCTGGGTACAAACTATATCGTAATGATAGAGCTGATCAAATTGGTGGAGGGGTTGCTCTCTATGTTAGAGAGGGCATTGAGTCAGAAAGTATTAAACAAAATCTGTAGAATCTATATGGATTGAAATTCCATGTAAAAGGGGGAAGGCAATGGCAGTGGGGGTGTACTATCGACCGCCTGGCCACAATGACCAAATGGATGATGAAATGTTCAAAGAAATCAAGGAAGCTAACAAAGGTTACAGCACAGTAATAATAATGGGTGATTTCAACTACTGCAGTATCGACTGGGTCAGTGTCACGTCAGGACATGCTAGGGAGATAAAGTTCCTAGATGAAATAAATGACTGCTTCTTGGAGCAGCTGGTTCATGAACCGACCAGAGGGGAAGCCATATTAGACCTAGTCGTTAGTAGAACACCAGATCTAGTGCAAGAGATAAGGTTGTTGGGGCCACTTGGCAATAGTGATCATAGCATGATCGCCTTTGATTTAATTAGTGGAGGAGGGATAGTAAGGAAATCCACAGTACTACCTTTTAACTTTCGAAAGGGAGACTATGATAAAATGAGGAAAACAGTTAAGAAAAACTAAAAGGAGCAGTTGCAAAGGTTAAAGACGTACATCAGGCTTGGCTGTTGTTGAAAAATACTATCTTGGAAGCCCAGACCAGTTGTATTCCACGCTTTAAGAAAAGTGGAAGGAAGTCCAAAAAACTGCCAGCATGGTTTAAAGGTGAGGTCAGAGAGGCTGTTGTTGCCAAAAAAGCATCTTTCAGGAAATGGAAAAAAGAGCCAAACGACGAAACCTGGAAACAGCACAAGCACTGGCAAGTCAAATGCAATGCATTGATAAAGCAGGCAAAGGGAGAATTTGAGAAGAAGCTTGCTGCGGAAGCAAAAACACGAAGTAAAGACCTTTTCAAGTACATTCGTAGCAAAAAACCTGTGAGAGAGTCAGTTGTCCATTAGATGATAAAGGGGTTAAAGGAGCACTAAGAGGCGACAAGGCGATAGCGGAGAGACTGAATGAATTCTTTGCTTCGGTCTTTACTGAGGAAGATGTAGGGATATTACCCATGACTGAAGTGGTATTTAAAGGTGCAGAAGAATTGAAGGAAATATCGATACATCGGGAAGATGTATTACAACTATTAGATAAACTGAAGAGTAGCAAATCACCTGGGCCGGATGGTATACATCCAAGGGTGTTGAAAGAACTGAAATATGAGATTGCAGACCTGCTATTAGTAATCTGTGAACTATCATTAAAATCATCTCTAATTCCTGAAGATTGGAGGATCGCCAGTGTAACACCAATTTTTGAAAAGCGTTCCAGGGGTGATCCGGGAAACTACAGACCGGTGAGCCTGACGTCAGTACCGGGAAAAATGGTAGAAACCATCATAAAGAATAAAATTACTCAGCATGTAGATAGTCATGACCTAATGGGAGACAGCCAACATGGCTTTAGACAAGGAAGATCTTGTCTTACTAATCTGTTATGTTTTTTTGAAGGAGTGAATAATCAGGTGGACAAAGGTGAGTCGGTTGATATTCTGTATCTGGACTTTCAGAAAGCCTTTGACAAGGTCCCTCATGAGAGACTTTTGGCAAAACTAAAGAGTCATGGGATAGGAGGCAGTATACTATTGTGGATCAGGAACTGGTTAAAAGATAGAAAGCAGAGGGTAGGGCTAAATGGCCAATTTTCCCAATGGAGAAAGGTGAATAGTTGTGTACCCCAGGGATCTGTGCTGGGTCCGCTGCTTTTTGACATATTCATAAATGACCTGGAAAGTGGAATAACGAGTGAGGTTATCAAATTTGCAGATGACACAAAACTATTTAAAGTTGCTAAAACCCAAGAGGATTGTGGAAAATTGCAAGAGGATTTTGATAAATTGGAAGACTGGGCATCAAAATGGCAGATGAAATTTAATGTGGACAAGTGCAAGGTTATGCACCTAGGGAAGAACAACCCAAACTATGGTTACACGATGCAAGGTTCCACATTAGGAACTACCACCCAGGAAAAAGATTTAGGTGTCATTGTGGATCCCATGTTAAAACCATCGGCCCAGTGTGCAGCAGCGGCCAAGAGAGCAAATAGAATGCTAGGTATGATAAGGAAAGGAATGGAAAATAAAACAAAAGATATTGTAATGCCTCTATATCGTTCCATGGTGAGACCGCACCTTGAATATTGTGTGCAATTCTGGTCGCCTTATCTTAAAAAGGATATAGCGATTTTAGAAAAGGTTCAGAGAAGAGCCACCAAAAGGGGATGGAAGGATACTCCTATGAAGAAAGGCTAAAAAGGTTAGGGCTCTTTAACCTGGAAAAGAGACGGCTGAGGGGAGATATGATAGAAGTCTATAAATTAATGAACGGAGTGGAACGGGTAAACGTAGATTGATTGTTTACCTTATCAGAATATAGAAAGACTAGGGGACATGCAATGAAGCTACAGGGTAAACTATTTAAGACTAATAAAAAAAAATATTTTTTCACTCAACGTGTAATCAAACTATGGAATTTGTTACCGGAGGATGTAGTAAAGGCTGTTAGTGTAGCTGGGTTTAAAAAAGGTTTGGACAAGTTCCTGGAGGAAAGGTCCATAAACCATTATTAAGAAGGGACCCAGGATATCAATGCTTGAACCAATACAAGCATTGTGGAACCTGTGTCCCTTGGGGAAACTGCTAGGTACATATGACCTAGATTGGCCACTGTTGGAAACAGAATACTGGGCTTGATGGACCTTGGTCTGACCCAGTATGGCATATCTTATGTTCCTTATTTAAATTCTAGGCCTCTTGATGTAGGTTGGATGGAAGAAGGGGTCTTCCACAAGAAATGTTGGAGATCTCAAAGAACTTGATAGATAGGTAAGGCAATTATTTCTCAGGGCACTGTAGGACTGTAGGATGGACTGAAAATCCCATGGCTGGTGCGGAGCCTAAGGTGATGGCCTTTGAAATGTTTTGCGAGAACTTAAGGGTATGAATAATCTTCTCCTGTGTCATGTTATGCAGAATCCCCTGGAAGAGGCTGAGAGTGGTCTGGAAAGGGAGATTTGTCTTCTGTAGCTTTGAAGTCTCAATCTTGGGAATATGTTGAACTCTGTAGGAATAGAAAATTATTGTGTAGTTCTGTCTGGTGGTGAGGTTCTGGGGACCAGAGTTCCTGGGATTGAGTGAGGGATGGTGACTGAACAGTGTGTGAAGGATGTTGCTGGAGACACAAAACTTGAAGCATTGAGATGTGAGGTGAGAACTGAGAATAAGAATCATTGGAAGCACAGTGAAGTAAATTTAGAGACGTGTACAAATCTTGTGAGGTGCTTATTGTGGGTATTGTAGTTCATTCACTCCCAAACACAGCTGATGACAATAATTTGAGTTGTGAAACCAAGTGGTAAGATCAATAAAATACTTCTTTTATTGATGGGGTTTAATTCACCCAGCACATGTATGCTTGATAGCACTATAAATGAGGTTACTTGCTTGCAGTGTTTAAAATGGATAACAAAAAGTCACAAAGTAAACCAGAAAACAACCTTCAGCTTGTCAGGCAATTAGCTAATGTTTTCTTAGCAAATAATTACCAAATACAAAGGCACAAAGAAAAGAATAAACTTTGCTGGTTAGGTTAACTTCTGCTTATTTTCCACGCAGATCTCAGCAGTGATTCTCCCTTGCTCACCCACACAATCAGGTGCAGCCCTAATTACTATCAATGGACCAGCTGAAAGCCTTTAGCTGGCTGGCTGCTACTGTGTGAGCCCAAATCCTGCTTTAAGAGCTGTTTGCAGTGGAAATAAAGAACAAAGTTAGGTTTCTTTGTGATGGCTGATGTGTTTGCTCATAGAAAACTAGCAATAGCATTTAGATAAAGAACAGTCCATGTAAATAGTTTCATCTGCTGTATTTCCCCCTGCATCAACAATCATAGGGTCAATATCATACATTGGCACAGATGAGTCTTTCATTAAGGCACTATCATGAGAATGCTTATTCCCTTGCTGCCATTCTCTATTATAGATAGGGTCTGGATCAGTGTTCATACCTGAGCCTCTCCTGCTATCATTATTCCTCTCTGTATAGCCTGGCCAATATGTAATCCAATTCTGATGTCCAGCCTTCCAATCTTGATCCCTGGACACTGGATCTTCTCTCACATACCTTCTGGCCTTGGTCTGAAAGTCCCTTCCACATGCAGTCTTCTCTCTTCCAGGTAGCCACTGGTGATTCCTATCTCTGCCACTCCATTCCTCTGGCTGAATCCAGTCCAATGGACTCTGCTGGCTTTTGGAATACCTCCCAGTATGAGTACTGCCTTGGAATCTCCCAGACCTTCCAATGGCCTTTCTTTCTTCTCTTCCTTCCAGAGAGTTTCCTTCTCTCTCTATCTGCTTGCCTTTTGCTGAAGCTGTTCTTCAAACTCTCCTTGAAGCCCTTTCTGTAGCTTTTGCTGAAACTCTCCCTGAAGCTGGGCTGGAGCTTGTAGTAACTGTTATCTGAAGAATAAGCTCTATTCTTATTCTGTCCTAATGTGTGCTGCTCCCTAACACAGCGCAGCTGTGTTGAATCAGGCCCTGCCCTTTGAGATGAGTGCTTAGGGATTACCTCATAGCTCTCTTGATTGCACACACATTCTCTCACTTCAGCCCCTCTCATGGCTGCTGGAAACCTGGTGCATTCTGGGACTGGTAGTCTTTTATGTGAAAACTCTGTTTTCTCACTTCTACCAGAACTGACAGGTTGCTTGTTCAGAGTCACATCATCTTTTCTATAGCTCCTACCTGAGCTATGATAAGCTTCCTTATCACATGCTATAGAAGCACATTTTGAGACTCCTAGGCAGAAACTGCTGCAGTTGTTAGAGAAGAAGGATTGCACAAGGGGGACCTGCCTCTGGAGTCTTGTCAGACACAAGAAGAGACAGAGCCATGAACTTGTTATATCTGGCCCTCTTTTTTCCCCTCTGTGTTGAGAGGAGGCAGTTTGGCTGCCTTCCTTTTTGACTTAGTTTTTTATCTCTCTCTGTCAGCTGATGAACAGGGCCAGCTTAAGTTTCACCTTCTTTTTTGAGTGACTGTGGTAGGAGAGCAGTCTTTGAAGAGCTGTGCCTTTTTTCTGGCTGCCGCTGAGCAAGGAGAGTCTCCGTCAGTGAAGGTGGCTGTGAGGAGGTGAAGCATCAGTCCCGAAAATGGGGTCCTAAAGCTCTCTGTGTTCCTGCCACAGCAAGAAGGGAAGCTGTCTCTGAGCGAGAGGCTGCTGCTTGATTTTTTTTGGTGGTCTCCTGTGTGAGCCAGAGCTGGGCCCAAAGGGATGTTAGTAGCAGGACAGGTGCTGGATGAGGACTGAAGAATATTGCGTTACAGTGAGGAGATGAGGAGGCTCAGAAGAATCATTGTGATAACTACCATGATGTGGTAATAAA
The DNA here is from genome assembly GCA_033557465.1 of Ichthyophis bannanicus. Taxonomy (NCBI): domain Eukaryota; kingdom Metazoa; phylum Chordata; class Amphibia; order Gymnophiona; family Ichthyophiidae; genus Ichthyophis; species Ichthyophis bannanicus. The sequence continues at coordinate 261,627,555 of CM066044.1, forward strand.
TTCTTTTTCCTCCTTTTTCCTTGGTAATTTCTTTTTTTTGCAGTTTGAGAGGCATGTCTTGTCACGAGGTCAGCCCTCCGCCTAGGGCTAAGAGGGCTGGTCTGCCATGATGTCCTTTAATCAGAAAGTGAGACCACACCGTTCTGCTTTTGCAATGCCTCTTGGGAGTTGTAGTCCCTTTTTAGACCTCTGATAAAGGAATAGTTATGAGTCGAGTGTTTAAGGCAAAGTTACAAGAAATTTATTCCCCTCATATTAGGACTTAGTGTAGAACAAACTAGGAGAGTGTCCAGGTGTTTGCTTGAGGATTATTTACAACAAAATAAGGTAGCTGCTTTTCACACTCTGGCTTCAAAACGTACTGTGCCTTTTCTAAGTAACAAAGATGGGAAAACCAAACAGCTTCTTCTGGCAAAGTAAAATAACTTCTTTTCCTTTGCTGTTTCCCAGCTCTTTAACTCAAAGACTTAACACAGTGACTCGATATCATTGGCTAAGCAAAGCGTGCAATCCATTGGAACTTCAGCTATGTCATTAACATTACAGTTCATTTGCATCTCTTCCAGCTCAGGATTTACTGAGCTTGGCTGCCAGCTGTTACTACTGTGTTTAAGGTAACCTCCCTCTGCAAACTTGGGTGTTTCCCCTGTATACAATTCTAGACAGCAAGGGTTAGAAATACCTGTGGCTTTGGAGCTTCTTCTCTGGCTCTCATCTAGTTCCTTCCAGTTATAAGGAAATGCTCTGTGACTCTCCGTTTGTAATTCCTGACTAGAGCCACCCCCTGGATCTCTGTTCCAGGTAGAGCTTCTTAACCTCCCTGCTTTGGTGCTGGGTCTCCACTTGTGCAAACTCTGAAACCTTTCCTCAGGCAGTAAGGACTGAAGGGCTCCCTGTTCTCTCTGCCCCGGCTGGTTCCTGGCAACAGGCTGTGCCTTCCCACCTTCTAGTCTGCCGGCTTCTCTCCCAGAACTGCAGGTAGGTTCTTTGCCAAGTCTCCAATTCTCTAGGGTTCCTGAGCCTCTCCAACCCCATCTCTCAGGAGCTCTTTCCTCTTGCTCCCTCTCTGGCTTCCTTCCTTGCTTCTCTTGTTGTCCTTGCTGCCCCTCCTTTGCTCCCAACCAGCATTTATATTTCTGTTCCCTGAGGCTTGGCTCTGCCTTTCTGAACAGGTGTGAGTGATCAAGCTCCAGGCTTGCTGCTACGTCAGAGCATGGCGTGTCAGCTCAGCTCCTATCTCCCACTGTTTGTCTTTCTCTTGTAAACAGTGAGCTATGTGAGCTGGCTGACTGTCAGTTTTAAAGGTAACCTTTTCCTTTCTTTCTATTTCCATGGGCTCTATAGGGGCTTCTATATCACAGTCTTTCCCTGAAGGAAGAGTCAGAGGTCAGGAGGACAAGGACTGTTTGCATGAGCACATGGATAAACTAGGCTGAGGCTGTACACTGAGGCAGTTCCTTTTAGAAGGAGAACAGAATACAGGCATAGGCACAGAGACATTCTATAAAAGACTTCTCATAGGTTGGCGGAAGGCTCCATGCACACAGGTTTTGTCGGATGACATCACCATCAAATGTTCCTGCATTGCCCTGCTTGTCTACAAAGAACACTACTCTAGTACATCACTGTTGTTTCTCGAATAACGTTCTATTAAATAAACAAAATCGATAAATACAATCATCATGATAAGGGCACACACAGATGCCTTCTTGGCAAAGATATATTTAGCTATTATGATGACATATTTTGTGAATATCCTGGAAGTGGTGAAAAGGTCAAATGTTAGCATCTTGTACCGATAACATTTCCTGAAGAAACAGAAGTGAAGGAATTTTTCTATGAGATCTATGAATCAGAATATATGAGTGTAAGCATCCTTCAAGTCCAGAGCAACAAGCCGGTCATTGTCCTGAAGGAGAGGAAAGATAAGGCCCAGAGAATTCATTCTGAATTTTTATTTCCTAAGAAAATTGTTGAGGTTTTTGAGGTTAAGGACCAGTTGTAGATCTCCGTTTTTCTTGGGATGGCTTGTGGGCATGAGGATTGCCTGGCCATTTGCTTGCCTGATGCGAAGGTGGAGGACTTCACATGTAACCTAGGTAAGATTTTACACAGAGCTGGGGAGGAGCTAGCTGTCTTGTTATATTTTGGTACCAATGACATGGGAAAATGTCGGAGGGAAGTTCTGAAAACCAAAATGTAGGCATTTAGGCAGAAAGTTGAAATTGAAGATCTCCTGGGTAGCATTCTCAGACTGGGTATCCAATGGTAGATGAAATTTAATGTGGACAAGTGCAAAGTTATGCACTTAGGGAATAACAACCCAAAATACGATTACATGATGCAAGGTTCCACATTAGGAACTACCACCCAGTAAAAGGATTTAGACATCATCGTGGAAACCCTTTGTCAAGTATGCAGGGACAACCAAGAAAGCAAATAGAATGCTATATGCCTCAAGTTATCTGCTGTGCATAAATAATTGACTCTACTAAGGGAAGAATTAGCTGCAATTAAACACACTTCTAGAATACAAACTGAACAAATGAGAAAATGGAGGCGTACCAAATCACATGAGGCTGCTCTCCAATACAGAACCGAACAACAAGCATACAACAACCTAAACAACAACCACCGGCAACACCACCACTCCAACCTCATCCTGAAATCGGCCAACAAACCAAGAGAATTATTTAACATAGTACAACAACTCACAAAGGACACCCCACCACCCAATGAACATTAAGTAGACCCCCAAGAATTCGCAAGCTATCTGATAAACAAGAACACAAATCCGACAAACACCACACCTACCGCAGAACACACCCCAGCATTGACGGATCACAACCAGACCTGCGAAGAATCACACCAAACCTGGAATGACTTCTCTAAACATCTAAAAGATCCTTCAGCATTCACGCCCCAATAGCATGGAATGCCCTCCCACCAGAATTGAGAGCTATAACCAGCCTAACACAATTCAGGAAAAGTCTCAAACACCACCTCTTCTTAAGCTATTTCCCAGTTTAATCTTTCACAGGGAAATAGTCCCTCCATATCCAGACCAAGACAATTTCAACTGTGAATAATGTGTATAGTTTATTGTAGTTATATAGTTGATATAGTTTACCTGTACTCCCAAGTTTCTACATCCCTGTTACTTGTAAAATGCACTACAGCTACTCTGTATGTATATGTTTAGTTTCATGTAAACCGCGCTGATGACAATAGTGCGGTATAGAAGAGATGTTAAATAAATAAATAAATAAATAAATATACCGACAACACAGCAAATAGAAAATATTGTGGGCTCCCTTAACACGACAACCTCACCTGCCGACCCATGCCCAGTGGAGTGGATCAAGGCTTCAAAGAACCAACTAAGCCACCACCTACATAAAATTGTGCAGCAGTCCCTCCAGCAAGGGCACCTCCCGCATATTCTAAAGCAAGCTACCATACGACCAATCCTTAAAGGCAAATTGCTAAACCCCTCTGACCTGAAATATTACCGTTCGATCTCAAGCTTACCATTTATCTCCAAAATCATCGAGAAATTAGTACAAAGACAACTACAGGATCACATGGACCTTCATGCCCCACTGGACTTGCACCAACATGGCTTCAAACCACATCACAACATAGAGACTCTGCTCACCTCCCTCTTTGACACCCTACTGAAAGGAATAGACAACAAAGAACGGTTTCCTACTAATTTTCATTGATATCTCAGCTGCCTTTGATACAGTATCCCACAACATACAACTACAGCACCTCCAAGAAATGGGATTACACAACAACACCCTGAAATGGTTCACCTCCTACCTAAACAACCGCACACAGCAAGTAAAATGCGGGGAAAAGAAATCAGCTCAATTCACCATCACGCAAGGAATACCACAGGGATCGGCCCTTGCATCAATACTATTCAACATCTATATACAGCCCATATGCAGCATCATTAGACAACACAACATACAATATCACCTATACGCAGATGACATAATGGTGTACACCCCAATTGATCTGAGCACCCCCGACATAACCTCAATCACTGAGTGCCTCAAACATATGAACAGCTGGCTCGCCGACAATAACCTCAAGGTAAACTTTGACAAGACTGAAGCAATGTTTATTTCCAGGAGCACAACATTCAACCCACCCCAAGAAATCAATATACTCCACAGGACAATCACAACAAAGGGCGAAGTAAAGTATCATAGAGAAGAACCTAAACCTCCATTCCCACATTAACAAGACAGCAGCAAAAGCATACCATCGTTTAAAGATCATCAGACGACTCAAGCCACTCCTCAGCCAAGAACACTTCCGCACAGTATGCCAGGCAGTCATTACCCCCATACTGGACTACGGAAATTCACTATATCATGGATTACCCAAACACTCTGTACACACACTTCAATTGGTTCAAAACACTGCAGCACGCATAATCACAGGCACGTCCAAATATGAACACATAACACCAATACTCCAACAGCTGCACTGGCTACCCATAATGGCACGGGCAAAATTCAAGGCAACATTAATCATCTTCAAGACCATACACCACTGCTCAGCAGATATTCTACAGACCACAATAACCAAAGACACAAGCAGCAGACCCAGGCGAACCCAAGGCAGCAAAAGACTCCTCACCCTGGCCGGATATCACAAAATGAAGCAATCAACTTCCAGAAGAGCCTTCTCACTCTCGCCGCCGGACCTATGGAACTCGCTCCCTGAGGAACTAAGAGCACAAAAGGACCTCAAGGACTTCCACAAATCCCTCAAAACCCACCTGTTCATGGCCTCATATGAACAAGTATCTTAACTCCCAATCTACGCAGCCTTGCCAACACAGCCACCATACCCCAACATCTCAGACCTGGGACTCATCCCCCAGAAATATATATAAGTCTTGTCACCTATGTTTAATATAGAACCCTTGTCATATCCCTAACCAAAAGAAATCACTACAATTCTTCGTCACACAGGGAATACCTCAAGGCTCAGCCCTATCTTCAACATCTACATACAGCCCATATGCAACATCATCAAGCACCCAAACTACACTACCACATTTATGCTGACGACATCATGGTTTATGCTTCAATCAACTTACTAGCACTAAACACTACAATAATAACAAAATGCCTCGAAGACATGAATGACTGGCTCATAGCCAACAACTTAACAGTCAACTACGACAAAAGTGAGGCAATGTTCGTTACCAGGAACCCCACCTTCATACCCCCACAAGCTATCAGCATCCTAGACAAACACATAGTAGTCAAAGAAGAAGTTAAGTATCTGGGCATAACACTAGACAGAGCTCTGAACCTAAAATCCCACATCACCAAAACCGCAAAACAAGGCATATCATCGATTGAAAACAATCAGACAATCAAAACAATGTCCGTCAAGACCACTTCCGCACAGTGTGTCAAGCATTCATTACACCACTGCTTGATTATGGAAACTCACTATATCAAGGCCTTCCTTAGCAGACACTCCACCCACTACAGATGGTACAAAACACTACAGCACGCATCATTACAGACACTCCAAGGACTGAGCATATCATTCCCGTCCTACAATAACTACACTGGCTCCCAATGGTGGCAAGAGCTAAATACAAAACAATCATGATCATCTTCAAAGTCATACACCATCTCTCAGCAGACCCTTCTGGGTTATTATCAGAGCACTTAAAGACAGCTTTCTGTTTATACCGGTCACTTATCCTACCTCTTGGCTTCCTTATGAGAGTTTCCTTTTGTCCTCTAGGATCAGCTGCAAACGTGAGCCTTGGAGTTTCTCTGTGCATACAAGTCTGCCTTCCCAGTACGTTTCCCTTTTGGTTGCCTTTTACTCCCAGCACCAAACCCGGGTTACTTGTACCTGGCTCCTTGATACCAACTCCTTGCTTGTTTCCTCTGCTGAATTCCTCTTCTGAGTCAAAGGTCAGAGAATCCTCAATTACCATAGATTCCTCTGAGTCTTCATTCCTAAGGCAATCCTCTGTTTCTCGTGACGGTTCTAAGAGCTGTGTCCTCCCCAGCTGCTTCCTTTCCAGCTGCCTTCTTCCTAGCTGCCTCTCTTCTCCTCCTAATGAGCTTCCCTTAAATCTCTGGTTTCCTGGGTTTACCCTGGCTCCTCCCACCAACAGGTGTTCTGGCTTAACTCGTGACTGCTGCATTGAACTACAGCAGGGGCGTGTTTTCCCTTCTTCTGACCTGCTCTGTTTATGGTTGCCTGGGAAACCAGGAGCCATGTGCAATTGTTTTCTTTCCCAGCCTGAAGCTGGATCCTGTGTTTTATCTCTCTCTAAGGGGTCAGAGGGACCTTCTCCATCACACTATATATCTAAATCCTTCTTGTTTGCACCAGGTTTGGAGCCATGAATTAAAGTAATTTATGCAATGCAGCCTTTTTGCCCCTTACCAAGAACAGGTAGAACTTCTGAGACTGCTGTAGTGTTAACAATAGGCTTGAGTTTCTCTCCCAGAGTCTGGAAGTCTTTTTGAACTGTAAAGGCACTGTTTCTAGCCAGGTCATTTGTACCCAAGTGGATGACATCAGTTTTGGAGTGCTCACTTTCTGAACTAACTATACCAACAATTCCTGCTGGCTGAAGAACCTGGGAGGCATTTGACCATCTTCTCTCCTTTGAACTGTGTTCCCAAGTTGGTGCCTCTGATGATGGAATCTCCAAGTAGTAGTAGTTTTCTGTTTTGTGATTTTTTTCTTCATATTTGGTGCATTATCAGTAGATTGGGCATTGACTCTCTCATTTAAGGGCGTTTCAGTTTCCACTGATTGGGTACCCTCATTATCCAAGGCAGAGAAGGCTTTATGCAGGGATATCTCTTGATGTAGAGTGTGTCTCCGTGTTATAGGTCACAACCTACAGAGCCCACTCTGATCCATTTGTTCCTGAGCTGCTTTGTGGGAGCAGTGGTGGATTTTATTTATTTATTTAATTAGCCAGTTTTGTATACCGCCTTATCCTTCCATCAAAGTGGTTATTTATTTATTTAGACAGATTTGTATGCCACCTTTTCCTTCAATCAAGGTGGTCACGTTACGTCACATCACAATTGGAGGGTTACATTTAACAGTAGGGTACATGTAAACATTTAGACAGTGCAGTTACTTAACAGTATTTAGACAGTACAAGCGAGGTAACATTTAACATAAAGGTATTTAATGATGTGGTATGATAGAGTTGTGTGTGTGGATAGGATGGGTGTGTGTTTAGTTGGCGGAGGTAGTAGTGTTACTGTTTGGGTAGGGGATGTTGCCTGAATGCTCATAGGTTTCTATAAATAACAATGTTTTGAGGTCTTTGCGGAAGTCTGTGAGGTCATCTAAAGCTCTCAGGCTCATTGGTAGGGCGTTCCATAGTGTGGATGCCAGTAGTGATGGTGCTGTTTTTGAAGTTGTTTGTTTGGTTTTGTGATAGCCTGCAGATGTGCCGATCATGTTGTTGTTCTTCTTGGTCCTTGTTATAACGTTTTGGAGTATGTCTGCTGAGAGATGGTGTATGACTTTGAAGATGATCATGCTGGGAATACTGTGGCAATTCACAACCGTGTATATCAAAAGGCTGTGAGGAAAAGTGCAATGCTGAAAAGATAGATGTGCGTTTGGAAACAGCCTATAGCAACTTGCAAACATTTCTAGCTGGGGTTCAGGTTGAACCAATGGACACTGAACCACCTTTAGAATGTCAGCCTAGTGAACCAATGGATTGTACGATATCTGTATCTGAGAAGATAAGTCCTGTGAAATAGAATTAAGCTGTGCAGAGAAAGAGAGAGTGCTGCAGATAGCAGTTGACCAGAAAAGCACAAAAGGGTTTTGAAAGAGTAAAGTGTTTTTTCATTTGGAATTACAGTGATGCTGAGATAAGAAGCTTGAATTTCTTTCTTATATAATTTAGTGCCAGAAGTGTATGGCCAATGTTCCTTTTGTTCTACATGTGAAACCACTTGGGAAGGGGAATTAAAAATCCTGTTTTGCCTGAAACACTCGAGTCCACAACTCTCTTTATTTGGGATAGTGAAAACTTCAACTCCCAGAAGGCAGTGCTTTCCCCAAGCACCAGTAACTTCCTGAATAGAGAATCAGGCCGTTCATCTCCACAAGCTCAGGCTGTGGAGGTAACAGCGACATCACAATAGGCAACTGGAGAAATAGATGTATCAACAAGAGTCTATACTGTGCTGATGGACTACATCTCTCTGTGGCAGGGAAAAGGATCCTAAATGAAAAATTCAGGCAGTATGTGGACAGGCATTTAAACTAGGGAAAGGGGGTGACGGATGGAGAAAGACAAGTTCAGGACGTCACCCCCAGCAACAGCAAAATAACAATGGAAACAGCCAAATTTTTAAACCACACATCAATGGCAAGTGGGAAGAGGCGTGAAGAAAACAATCCATGCAAAATACAGGCAAGCCAGTCAACAAATGCTGGAAAGCAATGAGCACAACTGCTCGAAACCTAGCCAACAAAGTTCCTGACCTGAAAGCCCTAATGGTGGAAATGGACATGAACTTGGACATTGTGGCCCTTACAGAAAAATAGTTTGAGTCACATGAATGGGATATAGCTATAGCTGGCTATAATTTATTTAGGAGAGATAGAGAAGGCAGAAAAGGAGTAGCAGCAGCCCTATACGAGGTGTGAAAAAAAGGAAATGAGACGGTGGCAGCCACGCCCATGACTCAATGTCATAAGAACATAAAAACATAAGATATGCCATACTGGGTCAGACCAAGATCCATCAAGCCCAGTATCCTGTTTCCAACAGTGGCCAATCTAGGTCATACGTATCTAGCAATTTCCCCAAAGGACACAGGTTCCACAATGCTTGTATTAGGTCAAGCATTGATATCCTAGGTCCCTTCTTAATAATGGTCTATGGACCGTTCCTCCAGGAACTTGTCCAAACCTTTTTTAAACCCAGCTACACTAACAGCCTTTACTACATCCTCCGGTAACAAATTCCAGAGTTTGATTACACGTGGAGTGAAAAAATATTTTCTATTATTAGTCTTAAATAGTTTACCCTGTAGTTTCATTGCATGTCCCCTAGTCTTTCTATATTCTGATAATGTAAACAATCGATCTACGTTTACCCGTTCCACTCCGTTCATTAATTTATAGACTTCTATCATATCTCCCCTCAGCCGTCTCTTTTCCAGGTTAAAGAGCCCTAACCTTTTTAGCCTTTCTTCATAGGGGTATACTTCCATCCCCTTTACCATTTTGGTGGTTCTTCTCTGAACCTTTTCTAATAACGCTATATCCTTTTTAAGATACGGCGACCAGAGTTGCACACAATATTCAAGGTGCGGTCTTACCATGGAACGATATAGAAGAATTATAATATCTTTTGTTTTATTTTCCATTCCTTTCCTTATGATACCTAGCATTCTATTTTCTCTCTTGGCCACCGCTGCACACTGGGTTGAGGGTTTTAACATGTTATCCACAATGTTATCCAATTGGCTAACTACTTATGTCACTATGTTGTGCAACATCTCTCCACTATTCTGCTATAATATTTTTCAACTCTCACACTGTTTTTCTTTTTCAGGTTTTTTTCTAGCACACTGCTCCATCGCTTTGTCACGCAACTGGAGGTGGAAGAAATATGGAGCAAAGAATCAACTTGAAATTTCTGGTTAAGTTGGAGAAGGGCCCAACTGAGTGTCTCCAACTTCTCCAAAAGGCTTATGGAGAAGATGCAATGTCAAGGCCGCAAGTCTTCAAGTGGTACAAACGTTTCAAGACTGGCCGCAAGGAGGTGGAGGATGACCCCAAGTCAGGAAGGCCTTCCATGACACAGACAGCTGAGAACATTGACAGAGTGAACCAGCTGGTATGAAGTGATCACAGATTGATAGTGTGAATGATAGCCGAGGAGGTTCAGCCTGAACAGGGAGTCAGTGCGGACCATCTTGGTGCAGGAGCTGGGGATGCGGAAGATGTGCACCAAGATGGTGCCCAAGTTCATGAGTTTGTGCCTGAGGGTCTGACAGTCAACCAGCAGAGCCTCAATCACTTCCATGACCGGGTTCGGCGCAGAAGGCGGGCTCTGTGGAGAGAAAAGTCGTGGCTGCTCCACCATGACAACGTGCCCGCACACACCGCGATCAGTGAGAGGCAGTTCTTGGCCAACAAACAGATCACAGCTCTCAACCACCCTCCTTATTCCCCAGATCTTGCACCGTGCGACTTCTGGCTCTTCCTCAGGCTGAAGACTGTGCTCAAAGGAACTTATTTTGCCTCTGTAGAAGAGATCAAGGCCACTGTGACGAGGGAGCTGAGGGACCTCAAGGAGGAGGACTTTACCGAGTGCTTCCGTACGTGGCAGAAGAGAATGCAGAAGTGCATTAACTCTGGGGGGGATTATTTTGAAGGGGACAATGCATAATTTCTCTGTAGATTTTGTAATAAAACATTTATGGGACAATCTCGTTTCTTTGTCGTCACACCTTGTATGTCAAAAGCAGTACTAAAGCTGCTGAAATTCAGGGGAAGTGGGGAAAAGAAGAAGCGCTGTGGATTGTGCTGGAAAGAGGAAATGGCACTATCATCCATACTGGTGTAGTCTACAGGCCTCCAACTCAAACCTAAGAAATGGATAGAGACTTGATTATTGATATTGTAAAGGTAGCCATGAATGGGGAAGTGATCATATTGGGTGATTTTAATCTTCCCGATGTGGATTGGAGTATTCCTTCTGCAAATCTGGAAAGAAGTAAAAAAATTGTGGATGCCTTCCAAGATGCATTCCCTTAGACAAATGGTGATGGAACAGACTAGGGAAAGTTCAATGCTGGATTTAGTACTCACCAACGGAGAAAGTGTGTCGAACGTCCAGGTGGGTACCCATATGAGCAGCAGCGATCATCACATGATATGGTTTGAAATAAAAGCCAAGGCAGAGTCCCCTCACAGCAAGCTCAAAGTCCTAGACTTCAAAAACGCTGACTTCAGGAAGATTGCCAAGTGCCTGAAGGAGGAGTTGGCAGGGTGGAAGTAAGTAAGGGAAGTGGAATTGCAGTGGACTAAACTAAAGGAGGAAATACAAGGGGTAATAGATACATATGTAAGGAAAGTAAATAAAAACAAGAGGAAAAGTAAACACATTTGATTAATGGCTGCACAATTAAAGCAAAAAACACAGCTTTCACAAAATTCAGAAGTTCGCAAACAGAGGAACACTGAAAAGAATATAGGATAAAGCTAAAAGAGACAAAAAGAGAAATAAGGATAGCAAAATCAATGGCAGAAGAAAGTTGGCTAAAGATCTAAAGTGTGGTGATAAAACTTTTTTCAGGTATATTTGGAAGAGGAGGAAGATCAGGGGTGAAATTGCAAGACTCAAAGGTGCTGAGAACGGATTTGTGGAAAGTGACATTGAAAAAGCGAAAATGCTAAACAAATGCTTCTGTTCTGTTTTTACTAAAGAAAATCCTGGAGAAGGACCACCTGTGATTGACAAATATACAAATGGAAATGGAGTAGATGCTATACCATTCACAGAAGATGTGTTTGAACAGCTTGCAAAACTGAAAGTGGAGAAAGCCATGAGACTAGATGGGATATACCCCAGGATTCTGAAAGAGCTCAGAGAGGTTCTTGCAGGGCCTTTAAAGGATGTTTTTAACAGATCCTTGGAGGCAGGAAAAGTTCTGCAGGACTGGAAAAGGGCTAATGTGGTACCTCTTCACAAAAGTGGCAATAGGGAAGAAGTGTCAAACTACAGGCCAGTAAGCCTTACCTCGGTTGTGGGAAAAATAATGGAGGCACTCCTGAAAGAGAGAATAGTGAACTTTCTCGAAACCAATAGGTTGCATGATCTGAGGAAATATGGTTTTAGCAAAGGATGATCATGCCAAACAAATCTGATTGAGTTCTTTGACCGGGTGACCAGAGAACTAGATCAAGGGCATGCAATGGATGTGATCTACCTAGATTTCAGCAAAGTCTTTGATACTGTTTCTCATAGGAAGCTTATCAATAAACTGAACAGCCTGGGGTGGGTCCCAAGGTGGCGAACTGGATCAGAAATTGGTTGACTGACAGACGACAGAAGGTGATGGTAAACAGTTACATTTCCTTCCGGTTATTGCAAGAGCAAAATATAAAATCCTAATGACTATTTTCAAATATTTTCACCAAGCCTCAGCGGATATTCTACAATCTATAATTTCAAAAGGCAAGAGCATAAGACCAAGACGATCTCAAAATATCAATAAACTTAATACTCCTTTGAACTTCAACAAATCGAAACAAATGACTTCCAAAAGAGCGGTTTCCTTTATGGCACCAGAGTTATGGAATTCTATTCCTGAAGACTTAAGAACTCAGGAAGACATTAAGGACTTTCACAAATCTTTAAAGACTTATTTATTTATAAAATCATTTGGTGAAATAACTTAAATTTACAATTATGTATATTTAAATTCACTATGATATAGTATTATAACATACTGTTTTGTTTTGTATTTATATTGTAATGTATCGTTTTTGTTTTCCCATACCCTCAGTATGTAAGCCTTTGTTGTCTTGTCAACCACTTTGATTGAAGGATAAGGTGGTATACGAAACTGGTTAAATAAATAAATATACAAACAAACAGAACTCATTTGGATGAAAGGAAAGTGATTAGTGGCGTGCCCCAGGGATCGGTCCTGGGACCGGTTCTGTTCAATGTATTTCTGAGTGATATTGTGGAAGGACTGAATGGAAAAGTCTGTCTTTTTATAAAAACATAAGATATGCCATACTGGGTCAGACAAAGGTCCATCAAGCCCAGTATCCTGTTTCCAACAGTGGCCAATCTAGCTCATACGTACCTAGCAGTATCCCCAAGAGACACAGGTTCCACAATGCTTGTATTGGGTCAAGCATTGATATCCTGGGCCCCTTTTTAATAATGGTTTATGGACCTTTCCTCCAGGAACTTGTCCAAACCTTTTTTAAACCTAGCTACACTAACAGCCTTTACTACATCCTCCAGTAACAAATTCCAGAGTTTGATTACACGTTGAGTGAAAAAATAGTTTCTCTTATTCGTCTTAAATAGTTTACCCTGTAGCTTCATTACATGTCCCCTAGTCTTTCTATATTCTGATAGCATAAACAATCGATCTACGTTTACCCGTTCCACGCCATTCATTAATTTATAGACTTCTATCATATCTCCCCTCAGCCGTCTCTTTTCCAGGTTGAAGAGCCCTAACCTTTGTAGCCTCTCTTCATAGGAGTAGCCTTCCATCCCCTTTACCATTTTGGTGGCTCTTCTCTGTACCTTTTCTAGAAACATTATATCCTTTTTAAGATACGGCGACCAGAATTGCACACAATATTCAAGGTGCGGTCTCACCATGGAACGATACAGAGGCATTATAATATCCTTTGTTTTATTTTCCATTCCTTTCCTTATGATACCTAGCATTCTATTTGCTCTCTTGGCTGCCGCTGCACACTGGGCGGAGGGTTTTAACATGTTATCCACGATGACTCCTAAATCTTTTTCCTGGGTGGTGGTTCCCAATGTTGAACCTTGCATTGTGTAACCATAGTGTGGGTTGTTCTTTCCTAGGTGCATAACTTTGCACTTGTCCACATTAAATTTCATCTGCCATTTGGATGCCCAGTCTTCCAATCTATCCAGATCCTCCTGCAGTTTTCCACAATCCTCTTGGGTTTTAACAACTTTAAACAGTTTTGTGTCGTCTGCAAATTTGATAACCTCACTAGTTATTCCCTTTTCCAAGTCATTTATGAATATGTCAAAAAGTAGCAGACCCAATACAGATCCCTGGGGTACTCCACTATTCACCTTTTTCCATTGGGAAAATCGGCTATTTAGCCCTACTCTCTACTTTCTATCTTTTAACCAGTTCCCGATCCACAATAGTACACTCCTATCCCATGACTTTTTAGTTTTGCCAAAAGTCTCTGATGAGGAACCTTGTCAAAGTCTTTCTGAAAGTCCAGATACACTATAACAACGGACTCACAGCTCCAATGTGGGCTCATTAAAATTTGAGCAAAATGGAAGTATAGCTTCGAGAGGTAGGTTTAACCTTATGGCTGATCTTCCGACATAAATGCATACACGCTGGCTCACATATACAATAATTTATTTCACTCTATTTTTGTTTTTGGGTAAATTTGGAACACAGCAGAGAGCTTGTAGTTTAAATTTCATAATAAGTCAGAGCCTCAGTCTTGAAGGACTAGAAAAAGGGACTGCTACTTCTGGAGAGAGATCTGCAATTGTGAGTATATACGTCTGGGAATTTTTTGAAAGGACTTCTTTGTATTAAAGCTAATTAATCTGTGAACCCAGTGTTTTTTGTTAAATCAGTCAGGGCCTAGTAGCAGCAGTTTAAGTTTAAATTTAAAACACAGAAGAGAGCTTTCTGGTTAAATTTGGAACCCAGCAGAGAGCTTGTAGTTTAAATTTAATAGTCACTCAGGGCCTAGCATCAGCAAAGCACTTTTAGTTTAAATTTAAAACACAGAAGAGAGCTTTCTGGTCAACTTTGGAACCCAGCAGAGAGCTTGTAGTTTAAATTTCATAATATGTCAGAGCCTAGTAGCAGCAAAGAGCTGTAATTTTAATCAAATCAGAATATGACTTAGCATAAAAGGCAAAACAGGGTCAGTACTCTTTGAGCAACCAATAAAGTCTTCTAGAGACCTTTACAAAGAGGCCTTCTACCTAGGGAACAAGAGACCTGTGAAACATTTTCAATAGGTGTTAACATCAGGTGGCAGGTCAAAAGGCCATTTTGAAAGACTCCTTCTATCCAAGCAAGGACTGTTAATCACCCAGGAAGTTGGTCACAGCTTACCTCAGCAGCACAGGCATAAATAGCTCAACCAGAGCTCTGTGATCCTCAGTCTTGAAGGACTAAGAAAAGGGACTGCTACTTCTAGAGAGAGATCGGCAATTGTGAGTATATACTTCTGGGAATTTTCTGAAAGGACTTCTTTCTATTAAAGCTAATTAATCTGTGAACCCAGTGTTTTTTGTTAAATTAGTCAGGGCCTAGTAGCAACAGTTTAAGTTTAAATTTAAAACACAGAAGAGAGCTTTCTGGTTAAATTTGGAACCCAGCAGAGAGCTTGTACATTAAATTTCATAAGTCAGAACCTAGCAGCAGCAAACAGCTTTAATTTAAATCAAATCAGAATATAACTTAGCAATGAATGGAGTGGAACAGATAAACGTAGATCGATTGTTTACGTTATCAGAATATAGAAAGACTAGGGGACATGCAATGAAGCTACAGGGTAAACTATTTAAGACTAATAAAAGAAAATATTTCTTCACTCAACGTGTAATCAAACTTTGGAATTTCTTACCGGAGGATTTAATAAAGGCTGTTAGTGTAGCTGGGTTTAAAAAAGGTTTGGACAAGTTCCTGGAGGAAAGGTCCATAAACAATTATTAAGAAGGGACCCAGGATATCAATACTTGACCCAGTACAAGCATTGTGGAACCTGTGTATTTTGGGGAAACTGCTAGGTACGTATGACCTAGATTGGCCACTGTTGGATACAGGATACTGGGCTTGATGGACCTTGGTCTGACCCAGTATGGCATATCTTATGTTCTTATGTAAATCCTCGCGCCATCTTCATTTGCAGCAATTACAATCTACGGTATAATGCATCCTCCTCCTCCACTGTCAGAAAGCTTCTCTGTACAGGGCTGTGTACAAAGTCAGGGTACTTAATAACATCATATTACTAAAAGCCCTCAGAAAGAGTTAACACCACAGACATTCCAGAGCTTATTACTCAGCAACAACCTTGAAAGACTCTACTGAAATAACTAGGCTGAAATTTCCTAAAACAAAGACAATAGGTTTGTTATGAAAAAGATAGTGCAGGGAGTAGTTGTTTCTTCAGTCTCACAGTCTCGAATCACAGATATCAAAACTGCAAGTGTTAGAATTATTGTTTAAGAAGTTATGCCTGGGAATACATGTATGTCTCCTCATGATGACCTATGCTAATAAGAACTGACCTATGACGTAGAGATATAGAGATGCACATTATGAATATACGTGATGCTTGACGGAGACAGCCAACATGGCTTTAGACAAAGAAGATCTTGTCTTACTAATCTATGTTTTTTTGAAGGAGTGAATAATCAGGTGGACAAAGGTGAGTCGGTTGATATTGTGTATCTGGACTTTCAGAAAGCCTTTGACAAGGTCCCTCATCAGAGACTTTTGGCAAAACTAAAGAGTCATGGGATAGGAGGCAGTGTACTATTGTGGATCAGGAACTGGTTAAAAGATAGAAAGCAGAGGGTAAGGCTAAATGGCCAATTTTCCCAATGGAGAAAGGTGAATAGTGGTGTACCCCAGGGATCTGTGCTGGGTCTGCTGCTTTTTGACATATTCATAAATGACCTGGAAAGTGGAACAACGAGTGAGGTTATCAAATTTGCAGATGACACAAAACTATTTAAAGTTGTTAAAACCCAAGAGGATTGTGGAAAACTGCAAGAGGATCTTGATAAATTGGAAGACTGGGCATCAAAATGGCAGATAAAATTTAATGTGGACAAGTGCAAGGTTATGCACCTAGGGAAGAACAACCCAAACTATGGTTACACGATGCAACGTTCCACATTAGGAACCACCACCCAGGAAAAAGATTTAGGCGTCATTGTGGATACCATGTTAAAACCCTCGGCCCAGTGTGCAGCGGCGGCCAAGAGCAAATAGAATGCTAGGTATGATAAGGAAAGGAATGGAAAATAAAACAAAAGATATTATAATGCCTCTATATCGTTCCATGGTGAGACCGCACCTTGAATATTGTGTGCAATTCTGGTCGCCGTATCTTAAAAAGGATATAACAATTTTAGAAAAGGTTCAGAGAAGAGCCACCAAAATGGTAAAGGGGATGGAAGGATACTCCTATGAAGAAAGGCTTAAAAGGTTAGGGCTCTTTAACCTGGAAAAGAGACGGCTGAGGGGAGATATGATAGAAGTCTATAAATTAATGAACGGAGTGGAACGGGTAAACGTAGATCAATTGTTTACCTTATCAGAATATAGAAAGACTAGGGGACATGCAATGAAGCTACAGGGTAAACTATTTAAGACTAATAAAAGAAAATATTTTTTCACTCAACGTGTAATCAAACTCTGGAATTTGTTACCAGAGGATGTAGTAAAGGCTGTTAGTGTAGCTGGGTTTAAAAAAGGTTTGGACAAGTTCCTGGAGGAAAGGTCCATAAACCATTATTAAGAAAGGACCCAAGATATCAATGCTTGAACCAATACAAGCATTGTGGAACCTGTGTCCCTTGGGGAAACTGCTAGGTACAAATGACCTAGATTGGCCACTGTTGGAAACAGAATACTGGGCTTGATGGACCTTGGTCTGACCCAGTATGGCATATCTTATGTTCTTATGTAGAACAATAAGGTGGAAATTATGCTGTGTAATGGAATATTTACCTATAAATAAAATGGCTGAAGGCTGTGATGGCAGAGTAAACAATGTGCTAACTTGGTTTGCTCTCCCAAAGCTTTGGTGGTTTGTATAATACAAGTGTGTTGTGTATTATTAACCGTGCTTTGCTTCTTCTCATTACTTTTTATTTAGTGTTCTTTTATACCGCACTCTTTTTCATCAGCGCGGTTTACATTAAACAGAAATGCTTTGTGTGTGGATATCCGTTACCCAAGAACCCTGGTGAATTACCGGTGAGGGGAGGTGCAGAGTACACTTTCAGTTGTGACGTGACTCGGATACGGATCTCTGCATTCAGGGCAAGGGCAGAAGGTGCCAGAAGATTTGTGAGTATTATCAGTGTTGGGTAATCTGTTAAGTAGACAGGCTCTGTCTCAGATGCGCGGCGTTTCTATCAGATTATTTTCAGTATGGCAACTATGGAGCAATTTTGGTTTAGAGAGGGAACGTGGGCAGCATTATGTTGATGACAAGCTGTTGGTATGATCGTCTGGCATTTAAACTATTGCCCCTGATGAAACCAGTTGTGAAACATGTAGGCAGTGCCTGTTGATGTCGTTGGGAAGTTCCAAAAATCCTGAAGAGTCATTTGGCCACATTGTTTTGTTACAGCAAATAAGATAAGAATAATTTTATTTCAAACAGTTTCAAACACTATAAGAAAACGAGTCCAGTGTGCAAACATTCACTTTGGGAAGTTAGAAGAAAAGTTTTGAACGTATACCTTGATAATAAAAAGAAAGCATAAAAGGTCATTGATGCAAATAGTGTGCCAATGTTGATCAGTTTTGGCTACGGCACCATTAAGTCTGAGACCTTGCGTGACTGATAATGGTAACACTCTAAAGAACGAAGTGTGTGTTTGAGAGACTTGGAATAGTGAAGTTGTCTACTACCTTTTGATATATTTGGAGTGTATTTTAGTTGGATAAGTGCAGTCACACTCTACAAAAATGACCCAATACTAAGTGTCAGATGCGTGAATGGCATGACAGAGCTAGGGCTTTAGCATTTAAGAAAGGTAGCCCTTCTTATTTTATGCATGAGAAGCATGGTGATGTAGCCATCGATTCCGTAGCACATTGGGATTCAGTGACTAGAGGTAATGAGAATTTACAGTTTCCTTTGGAAGGAACTTTCTCTGTAGATAAGGTCCATTACCTGAGATATGAGTTGGCGGTTAAAGGCAAACCGTGCAATAGTCATGAATGGATTGTGCTTACATGGTGGGAACGGATGGTATGTGAAGAAAAACATAGGAATGAAGTTCAAGATTTGAAACAAAAAGTTGTTTGTGTTAGGGAAAACAGCTGATAGGTTGTGTGGGAAGGAGGGGGATGGTGTGAGTGAGGAGGGGTTCCCGGCTGTTGTTTCTCCAGCATATAAAGCAGATGTAGCTGCGCTGGCAATATCAGCTGGATCGGTCCCAATTCTTTCCCCTCCTCCTCCCTTGTCTCCTCCTGGTTTAGTGTCTCAGGAAACACCAGCTGAACGAGCACGGGTCACTCGTGCAGCGGAATTAAGGGAAAAATACTTAAAAAGAAACAGAAGTTAGGGGGAGAAGAATTGAGTAATTTAGATAGAAACATAGAAACATGATGACAGAAAAAGACCACAAGGCCCATCTAGTCTGTCCTTCCATAACAACAACTACAACAGTCCACTTTTTACCTTTAGAGATCCTCTGTGTTGGTCCCATGCTTTTTTGAATTCAGTTACTGTCCTCATCTCTACCACCTCCACTGGGAGACTATTCCACGGATCCACTACTCTTTCCGTAAAGAAATATTTCCGCATATCACTCCTGAATCTATCTCCCTTCACCCTCATCCCATGTCTTTTTAACAATATAGCTCCTTCCTTCTTATCCACTCTTATCAACATCCCGCTTGAAAACAGATCAAGAAGAAGAATTAACCTTCACATGCTACAAGTACCTGATTCTATCCGAAAAACAAGTCAAAAAACAAGCAACACAGCGTTCTCATACTTTGCTCCTATGTTATGGAACAACCTACCAGCTGAAATCAGAGAAATTAAGGATCTTCAATTATTTAGAAAAAATCTAAAAACCCACCTATTCACCCTATACTATAATAACCTCCACAAGGAAGATAACCCTAACTCAGAGAAAACTTCTGATCAACAGTCACTCACTGACCCTACCTAGACAGGCATAAAACCCTTCACTCATTCACATTGTTCACCTAATTAAATTTTCTCTTTGAAAGCAAAATGTGAATAAGTGTAATTAATGTAATATATTCCATTGCCGATGATTTACTATTGATAGCCAGTTATTTCATTGTATTATTGAGTTGCAATTTAATAGTTAAATGTTTACTTTTATAATTTTGTTCTATGTAAAAACTCTTGTTCTCTATTTACTGTTCTTTGTACTAAAACACGTTCTATGTAAAATAGTTCAAAACCTGTTCCTGAAGTCCCTGTTCCTGAAGTCCCACCTCCAGTCTGGCAGCATCCCTGTTGCCATGGAGGAGAGAGGTCACGTGACAGGAGAGCATCACCCTGGTGTGGCAGGAAGTGATCCTGTAACTAGGACCTGTCCTCCAGGTGATGTAAACCCCTCTCGCACCGAGGAGGTTTCTCCAGGGCCAAGTGCCCATGCGGGAAGGGTTAGGACAGCAGTTATAGTTGGTGATTCGATCATTAGGCATGTAGATAGCTGGGTGGCTGGTGGACGTGAGGATCGCCTGGTAACATGCCTGCCTGGTGCGAAGGTAGCGGACCTCACACGCCACCTAGATAAGGTCTTAGATAGTGCTGGGGAGGAGTCTGCTGTCTTGGTACATGTTGGTACCAATGACATAGGAAAATGTGGTAGGGAGGTTCTGGAAGCTAAATTTAGGCTTTTAGGTAGGAAGTTGAAATCCAGAACTTCCAGGGTAGCGTTCTCCGAAATGCTTCCCGTTCCACGCGCAGGACCCAATAGGCAGGCAGAGCTCCGGAGTCTCAATGCGTGGATGAGACAATGGTGCAGAGATGAGGGGTTCGGATTTGTTAGGAACTGGGGAACATTCTGGGGAAAGGAGGGGCTCTTCCGAAGGGATGGGCTTCACCTTAACCGGGATGGAACCAGGCTGCTGGCATTAACCTTTAAAAAGGAGATAGAGCAGCTTTTAAACTAGATAATAGGGGAAAGCCGACAGTCGCCCAAGAGCGCATGGTTCGGAAGAATGTATCCTTGAAGGATACTACAAAAAGCAGAGAGGTTCCAAAAAAGAGTAAAGTAGCCCAAATGCCCTCGAGTATGGAGCAGACAGAACTTAAAGATCCCAAATTACCCATGTCTACCAATAGCCAAATTAATATGAATAAAATACAGTCTCTAAAATGCTTGTATGCAAATGCTAGAAGTCTACAAAACAAGATGGGAGAGTTAGAATATATAGCACTAAACGAGAGGTTAGATATGATTGGAATATCAGAGACATGGTGGAAGGAGGACAACCAGTGGGACACTGTGATACCTGGGTACAAACTATATCGAAATGATAGAGCTGATCAAATTGGTGGAGGGGTTGCGCTCTATGTTAGAGAGGGCATTGAGTCAGAAAGGATTAAAGTTTTGCAAGAAACAAAATTTGCTGTAGAATCTCTATGGATTGAAATTCCATGTAAAAAGGGGAAGGCGATGGCAGTGGGGGTGTACTATCGTCCGCCTGGCCAGAATGAACAAATGGATGATGAAATGCTCAAAGAAATCAAGGAAGCTAGCAAAAGTTACAGTGCAGTAATAATAATGGGTGATTTCAATTACCCCGGCATCGACTGGGTCAGTGTCACAACAGGACATGCTAGGGAGATAAAGTTCCTAGATGAAATAAATGACTGCTTCTTGGAGCAGCTGGTTCATGAACCGACCAGAGGGGAAGCAATATTAGACCTAGTCCTTAGTGGAACACCAGATGTAGTGCAAGAGATAAGGGTGTTGGGGCCACTTGGCAATAGTGATCATAGCATGATCACCTTTGATTTAATTAGTGGAGGAGGGATAGTAAGGAAATCCACAGTACTACCCTTTAACTTTCGAAAGGGAGACTATGATAGAATGAGGAAAACAGTTAAGAAAAAACTAAAAGGAGCAGTTGCAAAGGTTAAAGACGTACATCAAGCTTGGGTGTTGTTGAAAAATACTATCTTGGAAGCCCAGACCAGCTGTATTCCACGCTTTAAGAAAAGTGGAAGGAAGTCCAAAAAATTGCCAGCATGGTTTAAAGCTGAGGTCAGAGAGGCTGTTGTTGCCAAAAAAGCATCTTTCAAGAAATGGAAAAAAGAGCCAAATGATGAAACCTGGAAACAGCACAAGCACTGGCAAGTCAAATGCAAGGCATTGATAAGGCAGGCAAAGAGAGAATTTGAGAAGAAGCTTGCTGCGGAAGCAAAAACGCGAAATAAAGACCTTTTCAAGTACATTCGTAGCAAAAAACCCGTGAGAGAGTCAGTTGGTCCATTAGATGATAAAGGGGTTAAAGGAGCACTAAGAGGCGACAAGGCGATAGCGGAGAGACTGAATGAATTCTTTGCTTCGGTCTTTACTGAGGAAGATGTAGGGATGTTACCCACGACTGAAGTGGTATTTAAAGGTGTGGAAGAATTGAAGGAAATATCGATACATCGGGAAGATGTCCTACAACTATTAGATAAACTGAAGAGTAGCAAATCACCTGGGCCGGATGGTATACATCCAAGGGTGTTGAAAGAACTGAAATTTGAGATTGCAGACCTGCTATCAGTAATCTGTGAACTATCATTAAAATCATCTCTAATACCTGAGGATTGGAGGATCGCCAATGTAACACCAATTTTTAAAAAGGGTTCGAGGGGTGATCCGGGAAACTACAGACCGGTGAGCCTGACATCAGTACCGGGAAAAATGGTAGAAACCATCATAAAGAATAAAATTACTCAGCATATAGATAGTCATGACCTAATGGGAGACAGCCAACATGGCTTTAGACAAGGAAGATCTTGTCTTACTAATCTGTTATGTTTTTTTGAAGGAGTGAATAAACAGGTGGACAAAGGTGAGTCGGTTGATATTGTGTATCTGGACTTTCAGAAAGCCTTTGACAAGGTCCCTCATGAGAGACTTTTGGCAAAACTAAAGAGTCATGGGATAGGAGGCAGTGTACTACTGTGGATCAGGAATTGGTTAAAAGATAGAAAGCAGAGGGTAGGGCTAAATGGCCAATTTTCCCAATGGAGAAAGGTGAATAGTGGTGTACCCCAGGGATCTGTGCTGGGTCCGCTGCTTTTTGACATATTCATAAATGACCTGGAAAGTGGAATAACGAGTGAGGTTATCAAATTTGCTGATGACACAAAACTATTTAAAGTTGTTAAAACCCAGGAGGATTGTGGAAAATTGCAAGAGGATCTTGATAAATTGGAAGACTGGGCATCAAAATGGCAGATGAAATTTAATGTGGAGAAGTGCAAGGTTATGCACCTAGGGAAGAACAACCCAAACTATGGTTACACGATGCAAGGTTCCACATTAGGAACCACCACCCAAGAAAAAGATTTAGGCGTCCTTGTGGATACCATGTTAAAACCCTCGGCCCAGTGTGCAGCGGCGGCCAAGAGAGCAAATAGAATGCTAGGTATGATAAGGAAAGGAATGGAAAATAAAACAAAAGATATTATAATGCCTCTATATCGTTCCATGGTGAGACCGCACCTTGAATATTGTGTGCAATTCTGGTCGCCATATCTTAAAAAGGATATAGCAATTTTAGAAAAGGTTCAGAGAAGAGCCACCAAAATGGTAAAGGGGATGGAAGGCTACTCCTATGAAGAAAGGCTAAAAAGGTTGGGGCTCTTTAACCTGGAAAAGAGACGGCTGAGGGGAGATATGATAGAAGTCTATAAATTAATGAACGGAGTGGAACGGGTAAACGTAGATCGATTGTTTACCTTATCAGAATATAGAAAGACTAGGGGACATGCAATGAAGCTACAGGGTAAACTATTTAAGACTAATAAAAGAAAATATTTTTTCACTCAACGTGTAATCAAACTCTGGAATTTGTTACCGGAGGATGTAGTAAAGGCTGTTAGTGTAGCTGGGTTTAAAAAAGGTTTGGACAAGTTCCTGGAGGAAAGGTCCATAAACCATTATTAAGAAGGGACCCAGGATATCAATGCTTGAACCAATACAAGCATTGTGGAACCTGTGTCCCTTGGGGAAACTGCTAGGTACGTATGACCTAGATTGGCCACTGTTGGAAACAGAATACTGGGCTTGATGGACCTTGGTCTGACCCAGTATGGCATATCTTATGTTCTTATGTTATGTAAAATAGTTTCTAAACCCGTTCTATGTAAAATAATAGCATGCTATTATTAAACTTTGTTTACTTGTAAACCGCCACTGATCGCTGGAAGTGGCGGTATAGAAGAGATGTATAAATAAATAAATAAATAAATGTCCCCTCGTCGCAGAACTTACTTTCAATTGAAAGAGGCTCTCTCTCTCCCTCCCAGCCAGCACCCGACCACCACCAACTCCACTCCTGTCCAATCGGGACAGTGGGAGCTGCTCCCGCCCAATCCGGGCGGTGGGAGAGGAGCCGGGAAGGGCCTCATAACGCGGCGTCCCTACCCCGAGGGAGCCGCAAGTCCAGCCAGCACGCGACCACCACCAACTCCACTCCTGTCCAATCGGGACAGTGGGAGCTGCTCCCGCCCAATCCGGGCGGTGGGAGAGGAGCCGGGAAGGGCCTCATAACGCGGCGTCCCTACCCCGAGGGAGCCGCAAGTCCAGCCAGCACCCGACCACCACCAACTCCACTCCTGTCCAATCGGGACAGTGGGAGCTGCTCCCGCCCAATCCGGGCGGTGGGAGAGGAGCCGGGAAGGGCCTCATAACGCGGCGTCCCTACCCCGAGGGAGCCGCAAGTCCAGCCAGCACCCGATCACCACCAACTCCACTCCTGTCCAATCGGGACAGTGGGAGCTGCTCCCGCCCAATCCGGGCGGTGGGAGAGGAGCCGGGAAGGGCCTCATAACGCGGCGTCCCTACCCCGAGGGAGCCGCAAGTCCAGCCAGCACCCGACCACCACCAACTCCACTCCTGTCCAATCGGGACAGTGGGAGCTGCTCCCGCCCAATCCGGGCGGTGGGAGAGGAGCCGGGAAGGGCCTCATAACGCGGCGTCCCTACCCCGAGGGAGCCGTAAGTCCAGCCAGCACCCGACCACCACCAACTCCACTCCTGTCCAATCGGGACAGTGGGAGCTGCTCCCGCCCAATCCGGGCGGTGGGAGAGGAGCCGGGAAGGGCCTCATAACGCGGCGTCCCTACCCCGAGGGAGCCGCAAGTCCAGCCAGCACCCGACCACCACCAACTCCACTCCTGTCCAATCGGGACAGTGGGAGCTGCTCCCGCCCAATCCGGGCGGTGGGAGAGGAGCCGGGAAGGGCCTCATAACGCGGCGTCCCTACCCCGAGGGAGCCGCAAGTCCAGCCAGCACCCGACCACCACCAACTCCACTCCTGTCCAATCGGGACAGTGGGAGCTGCTCCCGCCCAATCCGGGCGGTGGGAGAGGAGCCGGGAAGGGCCTCATAACGCGGCGTCCCTACCCCGAGGGAGCCGCAAGTCCAGCCAGCCGCACCCGACCACCACCAACTCCACTCCTGTCCAATCGGGACAGTGGGAGCTGCTCCCGCCCAATCCGGGCGGTGGGAGAGGAGCCGGAAGGGCCATAACGCGGCGTCCCTACCCCGAGGGAGCCGCAAGTCCAGCCAGCACCCGACCACCACCAACTCCACTCCTGTCCAATCGGGACAGTGGGAGCTGCTCCCGCCCAATCCGGGCGGTGGGAGAGGAGCCGGGAAGGGCCATATAACGCGGCGTCCCTACCCCGAGGGAGCCGCAAGTCCAGCCAGCACCCGACCACCACCAACTCCACTCCTGTCCAATCGGGACAGTGGGAGCTGCTCCCGCCCAATCCGGGCGGTGGGAGAGGAGCCGGGAAGGGCCATATAACGCGGCGTCCCTACCCCGAGGGAGCCGCAAGTCCAGCCAGCACCCGACCACCACCAACTCCACTCCTGTCCAATCGGGACAGTGGGAGCTGCTCCCGCCCAATCCGGGCGGTGGGAGAGGAGCCGGGAAGGGCCATATAACGCGGCGTCCCTACCCCGAGGGAGCCGCAAGTCCAGCCAGCACCCGACCACCACCAACTCCACTCCTGTCCAATCGGGACAGTGGGAGCTGCTCCCGCCCAATCCGGGCGGTGGGAGAGGAGCCGGGAAGGGCCATATAACGCGGCGTCCCTACCCCGAGGGAGCCGCAAGTC
Source organism: Ichthyophis bannanicus (assembly GCA_033557465.1). Taxonomy (NCBI): domain Eukaryota; kingdom Metazoa; phylum Chordata; class Amphibia; order Gymnophiona; family Ichthyophiidae; genus Ichthyophis; species Ichthyophis bannanicus. The sequence goes on from CM066044.1 coordinate 261,653,417, forward strand.
CAGCCAGCACCCGACCACCACCAACTCCACTCCTGTCCAATCGGGACAGTGGGAGCTGCTCCCGCCCAATCCGGGCGGTGGGAGAGGAGCCGGGAAGGGCCATATAACGCGGCGTCCCTACGGGCGCGCCCGCGCCTGAGGGCCTCGCCAGAGGGCCCTTTGGCGTGGCCCTTAGGCAGTGGCCATTACCGTGGCCCGGAAAATCTCCACAACGGGCAAGGCTCGAGCTCCCCTGATCGGGTCTGAGCTCGCCAAGAAAAAATAGCAACACCATCAACTCCAACAGCCTCAACACCCGACAACCATCTCTGATATAGAGGAGACCCAACGCAGCAAACAGCTCAACAGGACAAATACAGGATATTCAAACGCTCCAGCAAACCGGCAAGAAAAAGACTACACTGCCTCAAAACCCCAGGTACTCTTTCACAACATGCCGCCCTTCCTTACACCCATCTACCTTCTCACTCCTCTGCTAACACTGTACCCCCACCCAAACACACTCAGCAATCCTCTTTACGCAGACACACTGACAAGCACAACCCCTTCCGCACAGACACTGTACTCCCGCCCCACCACACCTACTGACCTTCCATACACAGGAACCACAGGACTGCAACCCACAAGCATCTACAACACCACGAACAACCCAACTCACACACACCACACGCCAGCCAAAAGCACCAATCACATCAATCACCTGCACCTCTCCATCACACTCATAAACGCACGCTCCACCAGGAACAAATATCACATGCTCCAAGACCTGATCATATCTGAGAAGACCGACATCCTATGCATAACAGAAACCTGGCTAACAGAAACGGACACAGTAATAATGAACCAACTGACACCAATCGGATACAGCTTTCATCACTGTTCCCGAACGCACGCAAAAGGCGGAGGAGTAGCCATCATCGCAAAGGACAACCTCCACCTACGCACCCTCACCTCTGAAACCTCCGATGAAGCAGATATCCTCACCCTCACCAACAAAAACCTCACAATATGCCTGGTCTACAGAACACCAGCTGCAAACTCTGACTTACCAAGGATACTACACCCTGATTTCCGAAAGCATCGACCCATCAAAGGAACCAATTATACTAGGAGACTTCAATCTCCCATCCCTCCAAGACGCACAAACAGAAACATTCCTTAACGCCATGACAGCAATGAACCTATCGCAGATCATAAATGAACCAACACACGAAAAAGGAAACACCCTGGACCTCATATTCCTGAACTCCCAGGCATCCACCTCATACAGCAGTCCGACAATCTCACCAGTCCCATGGTCAGACCATTACATCATCCACCTCTCCTACGCATATCGACCAAATACAAACAGAGGATACGCCCAACACACACGAAGATTCAAAGCATTCAACAAAGAAGACTTCCTGACGCTGACCTTACCTAATCTACTTACGAACTCAAATAACCTTGACGACCTCATGGACAACTGGAACACCACTATCTCCTCGGCATCCAGAGCAACTGTAAACAAGACCAGCAACAAGCCCATCTCCTCAAAGGCCCGCTGGTTCACCCCTGATCTCCGAAAACTGAAAACAAATCTTAGAAGAACAGAAAGAAAATGGAGAAAAAACAAAACTGACAAAGACAAAAAGCAATACCTATATGAACTCGCTGCCTACCACACAGAAACCGACAATGCAAAGAGAAACTACCACACCAAAATCATCACGACCGCTGCAAACAAACCTCGAGAACTCTTCCAAATCGCTAAAAAACTGACAAAGACACCAACCACTTCCGATCAACCTCCAGATATCCCCTCGGATCTCTTGGCCCGACAATACAAGCAATTTCAGCAACCTCAACAACCCTACCAATGCGCTACAGCCACAAGAACATACCCAAGGATCACCATAAACGCTAACTGGACTACATTCAATGACACCTCAAAGGAAGAAATATCCTCCACCATCTCCTGTCTGAACACCACTACCTCCCCACTGGACCCCTGCCCTACCGAATGGATAAAGAAAACCAAGGAAGACCTAAGTACCCCACTAACTCACATCGTAAACGAATCCTTTAAACAAGGATACATGCCAGATGCCCTCAAAACATCAGTCATCCGACCAACCATAAAGAAGAACAACCTGGACCCCAAGGACCCCACCTCCTACAGACCGGTGGCAAGCCTCCCCCTCGCCACCAAGATAATAGAAAAGATAGTCCAACACCAGCTCCAAGATCATCTAGACACCAACGACATACTTGACCCTCAGCAACACGGTTTCCGACCACTACATGGAGTTGAGACCCTCATGACCATCCTAATGAACACACTCATCATCGGAACACAAGAGAAAAACTCAGGGTACATCCTGATCTTCCTAGACATATCAGCGGCCTTCGACACAATCTCACACGAAATCCTCATACACAGACTACAAACAATCGGAATCAAGGACACTGTACTCCAATGGTTCAGATCCTACTTAACTAACAGACAGCAACGGATTCGCACCCTCTCCACAACTTCGCCCCCATACAAACAACTTCAAGGAGTACCCCAAGGATCCACCCTATCAGCCATGTTGTTTAACATATACCTACGTCCACTATGCTCAATCATACGCACCCACAACATCAACTTCCACATCTACGCGGACGACATAATGCTCTACGCACCAATTACAACCAACAACCCAAAGAACGAACAGCTATCAGCCTGCTTCAACGACGTGGCCAACTGGCTACAGGAGAACAATCTATCCATCAACATAAAGAAAACCGAAGCCCTAATAGTAACAAAAGAACCTGACTTCAAACCACCTACCCACCTCAACATGGGAACCACACAAATACAAATCCAGCCTCAAATAAGATATCTAGGCGTCATCATTGATCAAGCTCTCACCTTCAAACAACAAATCAACAAAACCGCTGGGATGATATTCCACAAAGCTAAAACTATCCAACGACTCAGGCCCCTCCTAGAACCTCACGACTTTAGGACAGTGATGCAAGCTGTGACACTCCCTCATCTGGATTTCTGCAACATAATCTATCATGGACTTCCTGCCTCGCACACCAACTCCCTCCGTACTGCCTTAAACACCACAGCAAGGATTATTCAAAATGCAAAAAAACGGGAGCACATCACCCTAATCCTAAGAGACCTTCACCTCCTTCCACTGCAAGCAAGAATCAGGTACAAAGCCATCTTACTCATCCACAAAACTATCCACCAAGCACGGAACACCTCACTACACTCCTTACTACTGCCTCGACCATCCCACAACAGATCAACCAGACATTCCTCCAATAACTCTATCGTTGTCCCCCACAAAAGAACCAAATCTACACAACGGACCTGCAACAGAGCATTCGAACTTTATGCTCCATCCCTCTGGAACTCTCTACCAAACCACATCAAGAACAACAACGACATCACATCATTTAAGAAACAGCTAAAGACAATCCTATTCCGTGAACATCTTTCAACGGAAACACCACCATGACCTCACACTTAGATTTTAGCAGAAGTAAATCATGTCCATGTCCACCCATAATCATTAATTGTTGACCCTGGTGATGGCCCCTTCCTAAAAGAAATTACCCCTCCCTATGTTACATGTTACACCGCTTTGACCCGGTGAAAAGCGGGATATAAATGCAGTTAAATAAATAAATAAATTAAATAAATTTATGCCACGGAGGTATTTAAACATCTCAATCATATCACCTCTATCCCGCCTTTCCTCTAAGGTGTACATATTAAGATCCTTAAGTCTGTCCTCATATGCTTTATAATGAAGACTACTAATCATCTTAGTAGCAACCCTCTGCACCGACTCCATCCTGTTCACATCCTTTTGAAGGTGCGGTCTCCAGAATTGCACACCATACTCCAAATGAGGTCGCACCAAAGACTTATACAGAGGCATTATCACCTCCTTTTTTTCTGCTAGCCATTCCTCTCCGTATGCACCCAAGCATCCTTCTAGCTTTTGCCGTCGCCTTTTCTACCTGTTTAGCTACTTTAAGATCATCGGACACAACTACGCCTAGGTCCCGCTCTTCTTTAGTGGACAAAAGTACTTCACCTCCTATGCTGTATTGCTCCCTTGGATTGCTGCAGCCAAAATGCATGACCTTACATTTTTTAACATTAAATCCCAGCTGCCAAATTCTAGACCATTCTTCAAGCTTAGCTAGATCCCTCCTCATGTTATCTACACCTTCCTGGGTGTCTACTTTATTGCAGATTTTGGTATCATCCGCAAAGAGGCAAACCTTACCCGACAGCCCTTCCGCTATATCACTAACAAAGATGTTAAAAAGAATCGGACCAAGGACAGATCCCTGGGGCACACCACTGGTAACATCCTTCTCCTCAGAGTGAGCTCCATTTACTTGTACTCTTTGTCGCCTCCCACCCAACCAATTTCTAACCCAAGCAGTAACTTTAGGGTCCATCCCTAGGGTGCTCAGTTTGTTTATAAGTCGCCTGTGAGGAACAGTGTCAAAGGCTTTACTGAAATCTAAATACACCACATCTAGAGCTCTCCCTCGGTCCAACTCCCTGGTCACCCAGTCAAAGAAATCAATCAGATTTGTCTGACAAGACCTGCCTCTGGTGAATCTATGCTGCCTCGGATCCTGTAATCCGCTGGACTCCAGAAACCTCACTATTTTCTCTTTCAACAACGTTTCCATTAATTTACTCACCATTGAAGTTAAACTAACCGGCCTGTAGTTTTCAACCACATCCTTACTTCCGCTTTTGTGTAAAGGCACCACATGAGCCTCTCTCCAGTCCTTTGGCACCACTCCCGACTCCAACGAGGCATTGAAAAGGTCAGTCAGTGGAGTTGCTAGAACGTCCCCAAGTTCCCTCAGTATTCTAGGGTGTATCCCATCCGGTCCCATCGCTTTGTCTACTTTAAGTTGAGCTAGTTTCTCACGAACACAGTCTTCTGAAAATTGTTCAAGATGTCCCTCGCTTCTGTTCTTATTTGTGGGTGTTTTCTGAGGTCCTGCTCCTGGTTCTTCATCTGTGAACACAGAACAAAAATATTTGTTAAGCAATTCCGCTTTATTCTTATCAGCTTCTACATATTCCCCCCTGTACCCTTGAGTCTGACAATACCACTTTTGCCCTTCCTCTTCTCACTAATATATCTGAAAAATGTCTTATCTCCCCATTTTATTGCATTGGCTATTTCCTCCTCCTTTTGAATCTTTGCCTTCTTGACTACTTTGCTAGCTTCTCTAAGTTTTTCCAAATACAGATACCTGTCTTCCTTTCTCTGTGATCTCTTGTATTTCATGAAGGCCTCCCTCTTTTTCTTCACTTTTTCAGCTACTTCCTTCGAAAACCATAGCGGTCTCCTGTTCCTTTTGCCTTTATTTACCATTTTAACAAAAAGGTTGGTTGCCTTTAAAATACCCCCTTTCAGTTTTGCCCACTGTTGTTCTACATCCCCCAGCTGTTCCCATCCCACTAATGACTCCCTGAGGTATTGGCCCATCTTCGCAAAGTTAGTCTTCCTAAAGTCTAAGATCTTTACCTTGGAATGGATTCTAACAGCCCTAGTCCTAATACTGGTGATCACTGGATGCAAAATGATCTCCCACTACAACATCAGAAACACTTTCACCATTGGTAAGCACCAAGTCCAGTATGGCCCCTTCACGTGTGGGGTCTGTTACCAATTGCCTGAATAGTTCTCCCTGTAGAGAATCCAGGATCTCCTTACTCCTAGATGATACTGCAGCAGGAAAGTGCCAATCAACATCTGGCATATTGAAATCTCCTAGCAGTAGCACTTCCCCTTTCCTAGCAATGCTGCGTATGTCTTCAATTAACTCTCTGTCCACCTCTTCCTCTTGTGAGGGAGGTCTGTATATCACACCAATGCAAATAGATTTCTCTTTCCCTCTTTCTAGTTTAACCCACAATGCCTCCTCTCTCCCTTTTAAGCTCTGTAATTCCAAAGCTTTAATAGTAGTTTTTACATATAGTGCTACTCCTCCTCCCCTTCTTCCTACCCTGTCCTTTCTGAATAAAGTATAGCCAGGTATGGTTACATCCCAGTCATGGTTTTCTGTGAACCATGTTTCTGTAACTGCCACTAAATCTAAGTCAGCCACTCCCACCAAAGCTTCAACTTCAGAGATCTTATTTCCCATGCTACGGGCATTAATACACACTGCTTTCCATATGTTACCCCTGTTACCCATTTCCATAAAGGTATTTAATGTATCACTTACCTGGGGGCTTTCATTTACCTGGGGGCTTTCTTCACCCATCCCCAACGAATCTAGTTTAAAGCCCTCTTCAGTAGATTAGCCAGTCTACTACCAAAGATGTGTTGACCTTTCTTGGACAGATGGATGCCATCTCTGCTCTGCAACCCTTGGAACAGCATCCCATGGTCTAGGAAACCAAAACGCTCTCGAAGACACCATCCACGCAGCCATGCATTAATCTCCAGGATGCGAGCCTCTCTGCCTTGGCCTTTACCCTCAACAGGGAGGATTGAAGAGAACACCACCATATTTATACTATCTCCCAGCTCCAAGAATTGAGAGCACGTTTGAACCAAGAAACGGAAAGTGTACTTGTAATAAGAACCTTAAGAGTGGCAATAGGTCATACAGTTTCCGTTGCAAAAGAATTAAGAGTTATTGATGAACTTATTGATAGAATTAAGAGATTTGGACAGACATTATGAAACTTATAAAGAGGAGCATGACCGATTATATCATGCTCTAGGTTCTATTCAGAAAGCTATGTACCAGCAAACTAACTCACGTTCTAGCACAGTTAAATCTGAAACAGCTGAGGGAAATGAAATTGTGCTTAGTTATCCTTTCCATTTGTACACAGCGGGCTTGACAGGTGCCTGCAAATTGGAACCCTAAAGAAGGGTTTGATCTGGCTAAAACCTTTCCTAATTACAGGGATAACCCTGGTAGATTTGTGTCCTTATGGTCTCAAATAATTAACAGTTATAATCCCACTTGGGCAGATCTAGATAATTTGCTTAGAGCTGTGTTTTTTAATCCAGCTGATTTTCATAGGGTCACTCATCCAATTCGTGAAGATAACTGGCAATGGCCACTCACAGACCCTGTGATAGATTTTCAAGAGAAGACACAAAGAAATAATTTTATTTTGAGTAGAGAAAAATTGTTAGAATCTATTAAAGTAGTATGTAAGCCTGTAAAGGATTGGTTGAGGCTAACATCTCTAAGGCAGGATAGGGGTGAAATGGTTACAGATTTTCACACTAGGTGTATGCTAGCTTTTAAGGACTATTCTGGTGAGACAGAAGACACACCTTCAGGATTCACTAATATTTTTGTAAATGATTTGCATCCGAGAATAAAAGAAATTTTGGAGACTTCAATAATAGATTGGCCAGCTAGAACAGCAGGTGCAATTCTGGAAGGAGCTCGATACAGTGAGTTGAAGTTTATCAAGGAACAGCAAGAGCAAACCAAGATAGATGTGAAAAAGACTAAATTGCTCAATTTACAGATTGCTTCTATGCAACCACCCATGGGCAGGGGTAGAAACAGAGGGAGAGAAGGTTATGTGAATCCTCAGCAAGGACGTGGACAGTCAAGAGGAATGTGTACTTGTTATACTTGTGGTGAGATTGGGCATCTACAGCATGACTGCCCCCAGAATCAGAATCTTGACGTCCAGAATGCTGATTTCCCTCCAGTAAAAGCTGCATTCACTCCCCTATATCAATGTTTCTCTAGCCCAGAAGATTGTGGAGGAGATACATGGGGTGCGACTTGTGATGCTCAGGGCTACTGGAAAATGGGGCATCTGCTCATTTACCCTGAGTCTATTGTTTCCACTTGCCCTGTTCCTGCATCATAAGCCTCACCTGTCAGCTGTGGCTATGAATCATGCCTTTTCGGTTCTCTGGTATCACCTGAAGTTTTTTTTCTGTGGCACAGCTTGTCTGCACTGTTTCAAGACTGGCAGAGTAGGGTCAGTTTAGGGTCGGCTCTAAGGGTTTCTGTCACCCAAACCTTCCGGACTCTCTTTGATTTTGCAGCTTGATTTTACAGACCTGTCCTGTGCCAGAGGGGGGAAACGGTATTTGTTATTGATCTCTTGTCTTTTCTCTGGATGGGTAGAAACTTATCCCACTACCAGTATGACTGCTGGGGTCTCCATCGATTATTGCTCACTCAGTTAATTCCTGTTTGGGGTGTACCTTTTGTTCTCTCTTCTGATCAGGGTCCAGCCTTCATTGTGAGTGTCTGGGAGGGTATTGAAAATTGGTTTGGTATTAAGAGACAACTGCACACTCCTTATCATCCGCAAAGCTCTGGCCAAGTGGAACGGATGAATAGGACACTCAAAGGTCACTTACGCACTCTGACACAGGATTGGGCTACAGATTGGACAGAAGCCCTGCCTTTTGCCCTTATGGCAGTGTGTAATCCCCCCCAGTGTGCTCAAGGATGCCTGACACCATATGAAATAGTTACTGGACGTCCAGCTACTTCTCCACATAAATTAACAATAATCCCAGATCCTCAACTGTTGCACAGCAATATCTTGACTTATTGCTCATGGCTGCACTCAGTTTTGTCCGTTTCTCCTTTATTACAGGTGAATCCTCAGCAGGATACTCCTTCAGAGTTATTGAAGCCAGGGGATTGGATCCTGATTAAGAACTTGCATCCAAAGACACTTTTGGCTCCCAAGTTCCTAGGTCCATTCCGTGTGCTCCTGGTGGGATACTCAGCTTGTAAATTGGAAGGACATTCTCATTGGATACATCTTGCACAGTGTAAAAAGGCTCCTTCACAGGATTCAGAAGGTGGTTCCCTGCATCTGGGAATCAAGAGAGGCATCTTTTGTTGTTGCAACGCAGAGACTCATTCAGACTTGGACAACAGTGATATTGCAGAAAAGACTATCATGATTAAGTGCTTTTTGAATGAACTAATTATGTAAGAGACCTTTTCCAGCATCTATACTGCTGATTAGGTTGATAAAATTAGTTTGAGTTAGTTCTTTACTGATATATAAGCAATGGCCTTTTGGCACTTAACATCTACTTCGTGAAGAGATTGGGAGTTGGGGGTGGTTATGGTTATAGTGTTTATCTTCATAGTATTAAGAAGGGTAGTTGTGTTTTCATTTTGTCTTAGAACATTTATTTTTGGAGTAATTAATAGTTTTAGATATTTAGAGGTTTGTTAAGAATGTTTCCTTATCTGGTTGTAGTTGTGTTGTGGCATATTATTGTTAATGAAGCAGTACCGCATTCAGAATCTTGGGAATATTATGGGGAATACCCAAATATTTTTGAGTCACATCTACACTCAGTTACAAAACACTTTAATCTGTCAAATTGTACTGTTTGCCTTCCAACTGTGACAGCCACTCAGCATGGGTTTCTGCTATAAGCTAGGCCTAAAACCTTTCAAGAGTTTTGTGACATAGCTTTTAATCTAACCACTGTAACATGGTCTCATACAAACACAGACCCTAGAGTGATTAGCCTTATGCCTCTAATGTCCCCTCCAATATGTTTTATGGCTCAAAATACAGGGAAAAAGGTAGAGGACACTCCCTGGAATATTTGTAGAACAGTAATGCTACATAATTCCTCTATTTGGTATAAAAAATCCCATGTAAGAAGTTCCTTTATTTCAGTAGTACAATTACTGCCAGTTCAAGGAAACCAAGTGCATGATTATGAATTGTTACCGTATAATAGTTCTGGATACCCAACCCCTTTGAATGACTCTAGTTCAGACCTAGACATACCTAACTGCAGTTGCCCCTTGTTAGGGTATTACCATCCCTGGGAATGTAATCTATCTGTAGGAATTAAAGAGATGAGCATTACTCAGTGGGCTTTGAATAACTGTACACAGAATATATCTTGTCCCCACAAATTGACAATTTGGGAAAGTGGGTTAGTGGCCTTAGAAGGAGATTATTTTGTGTGTGGTAATCTTGCATATACAGAACTGCCTAGAGATTGGTCAGGTACTTGCTATGTTGCCCAGTTAGATACCCCATGGCGCTTTTTACCTTACCAAAATATTACTTTATTATCAACCCTGAATGGTTCTTTAAGTATTTGGATTAATCCTTGATCATTGTTGTACTCTGCTTGATGATGAAGGAAAGGTAGTGAAAGGCCTACTAGATAAGGTTAGAAATCATACTTTTGTCCCAAGTAGTAGTTATGTCAGTTCTTTTTCTGATTTCTTTGATTCTGTTTCTTCTTTCTGGAATTCATTGTCTAAGCCCCTGCGAGGCATGTTAGCATCACTGTTTGTTTTTTTGGGGTTTCTTATTTTAAGAGCATTGATTCTCTGTGTAATGTCTGCTTGCTGTAAGAAGTCAGTGGACTCATTGACCCCTAAAATGATGTTACAGATTGACCCAGAGTCTATTTACAATCCTTCTTTAATATCAATGTCTGAGTTTCCTTATCTTTGAAATAATTCTTTGCAGAATCAGAGGAGGGACTGAAAGGAAACTTGTCTGTACAGGGCTGTGTACATTGTGAGGGTACTTAATACCAACATATTACTAAAAGCCCTCAGAAAGAGTTAACACTACGGACATTCCAGAGCTTATTACTCAGCAACAATCTTGAAAGACTCTACTGAAATAACCAGGCTGAACTTTCTTAAAACAAAGACACTAGGTTTGTTATGAAAAAGTGCAGGGAGAAGTTGTTTCTTCAGTCTCACAGTCTCGAGATATCAAAACTGCAAGTGTTAGAATTATTGTTTAAGAAGTTATGTCTGGGACAGAACCGGGGAAGTTTGGCATTCTGTGGACTTGCAAAGAGGTCTATATCTGGTGTTCCCCAGGTTTGGAACACTCGAGTCAGTTGGTCTGAATGGAGAGACGACTCGTGTGGCAGCAGTATTCGACTGAGCTTGTCTGCCCACAAGTTTTGAATGCCTGGAAGGTATACCATAGAAACACAGAAACATGATGACAGAAAAAGACCACATGGCCTATCTAGTCTGTCCTTCCATAACAACAACTACAACAGTCCACTTTTTACCTTTAGAGATCCTCTGTGTTGGTCCCATGCTTTTTTGAATTCAGTTACTGTCCTCATCTCTACCACCTCCACTGGGAGACAATTCCATGGATCCACTACTCTTTCTGTAAAGAAATATTTCCGCATATCACTCCTGAATCTATCTCCCTTCACCCTCATCCCATGTCCCCTCGTAGCAGAACTTGCTTTCAATTGAAAGAGGCTCTCTCCCTGAACATTTATGCCACGGAGGTATTTAAACATCTCAATCATATCACCTCTATCCCGCCTTTCCTCTAAGGTGTACATATTGTGGTAAGGAGTGTGCAGTCCAGCATGAAGAAATAAAGGGATAAAGAACTTTTTCTTCTTTGCGGGGGATGGGTGCACCAGAACACATACACCCTAGTAAAAGCAGTGAGAGAAACCACGAGGGTAGAGCTAGGCTAAAGCCACACCCAGACTCCATGGCAACCCTAAGTAAGAGTAGGAGGTACATGGGGGTGGAGTCAGAAGGGGAGGTGCCCTGCTTCACGTTAAAGTTTGAGCAAACAAACAGAGAGATAGACGGAAGGAGAAACAGGAACAGGAACAAGGACAAGTGCAAGGAGAGCAAGGGCAGCCAGGACTGCAGCCAAGAGAGCTACAGAGAAGGTTCCAGGGAGAGGACCAAGTATACTGGCAAGAGAGAGAGAGAGAGAAGGCTGGCGTTGGAAAAGCTAAGGCAAGAGAGCCTAGACTCCTCGGGTGAAGGGTGTGTCGTCAGACAGAAGAAGCCCCAGGAAGTGGAGAGGAAATCTTACCGTGATTCCCTGACTGGCTCTGAGGCAGAGATAGCTACAGCCAACAGAAGCCCCAGATATGGAAGTCCTGCAGTAAAACTCCAAGGTAGGAGAAAGAAAGGCTTATATCTCTTGCACTGATTCTGAAGAGGGATTTGTACCTGGGAAAACCCAGATTAGAAAGAAGGGGTTTTCAAGAAAAGTTGAACAGGAGAAGCCTGTTGAAGTTCTGCCAAGAGGAGGAGGGGCAGTGCAGTGGAATAGGCTATTTGAGCTTTTAAATGACTTAAAGGAAAAAGTGCCTGAACGTTTCCAAGCTTTACCAATATGCAGCTCAGAAGAAAGTATGGAGGTGGATGGTAGAGGAACTGACATGGGTTCTTCTTGTTCTGAAATGGACTGTGCTGTTTGTATTGATGCTAATTAATGGAAGCCAAATAGCAGAAAGAAATTAAGAAAGCTGTTACAACTTTGTTATAGCTGAAAGCCTGAAGTAAAGGAGAGAATGAGTTTTATATTGAAGCATGTCAGACGGCTGCCTAGGGTGAGAACTTACACAATCTTGACGATGCATATATTCATATGATTCTTGCAAGGTATTGTGGGTATTGTAGTTCATTCACTCCCAAACACAGCTGATGACAATAATTTGAGTTGTGAAACCAAGTGGTAAGATCAATAAAATACTTCTTTTATTGATGGGGTTTAATTCACCCAGCACATGTATGCTTGATAGCACTATAAATGAGGTTACTTGCTTGCAGTGTTTAAAATGGATAACAAAAATCACAAAATAAACCAGAAAACAACCTTCAGCTTGTCAGGCAATTAGCTAATGTTTTCTTAGCAAATAATTACCAAATACCAAGGCACAAAGAAAAGAATAAACTTGGCTGGTTAGGTTAACTTCTGCTTATTTTCCATGCAGATCTCAGCAGTGATTCTCCCTTGCTCACACACACAAACAGGTGCAGCCCTAATTACTATCAATGGACCAGCTGAAAGCCTTTAGCTGGCTGGCTGCTATTGTGTGAGCCCAAATCCTGCTTTAAGAGCTGTTTGCAGTGGAAATAAAGAACAAAGTTAGGTTTCTTTGTGATGGCTGATGTGTTTGCTCACAGAAAATTAGCAATAGCATTTAGATAGAAAACAGTCCATGTAAACTGTATTTTCATCTGCTGTATCAATCAGCATATGGTCACTATCATACATTGGCACAGACGAGTCTTTCATTAAGGCACTATCATGAGAATGCTCATTCCCTTGCTGCCACTCTCTATTATAGATAGGGTCTGGATCAGTGCTCATACCTGAGCCTCTCCTGCTATCATTATTCCTCTCTGTATAGCCTGGCCAATATGTAATCCAATTCTGATGTCCAGCCTTCCAATCTTGATCCCTGGACACTGGATCTTCTCTCACATACCTTCTGGCCTTGGTCTGAAAGTCCCTTCCACATGCAGTCTTCTCTCTTCCAGGTAGCCACTGGTGATTCCTATCTCTGCCACTCCATTCCTCTGGCTGAATCCAGTCCAATGGACTCTGCTGGCTTTTGGAATACCTCCCAGTATGAGTACTGCCTTGGAATCTCCCAGACCTTCCAATGGCCTTTCTTCTCTTCCTTCCAGAGAGTTTCCTTCTCTCTCTATCTGCTTGGCTTGGCTTCTGTTTCTCCAGGTGATACTGGTGCTTGTAGCCGTTGCTGAAGCTCTCCCCTCTGTATCTCTTCCTGAAGCTGTTCTTCAAGTTCTCCCTGAAGCTGTTATCTGAAGAATAATCTCTATTCTTATTCTTTCCTAATGTGTGCTGCTCCCTAACACAGTGCAGCTGTCTTGAATCAGGCCCTGCCCTTTGAGATGAGTGCTTAGGGATTACCTCATAGCTCTCTTGATTGCACACACATTTTCTCACTTCAGCCCCTCTCATGGCTGCTGGAAACCTGGTGCATTCTGGGACTGGTAGTCTTTTATGTGAAAACTCTGTTTTCTCACTTCTACCAGAACTGACAGGTTGCTTGTTCAGAGTCACATCATCTTTTCTATAGCTCCTACCTGAGCTATGATAAGCTTCCTTATCACAAGCACTAAGGTTCTTTCCTAAAGAAGTGGCTAGTGCAACCAAGGCGGGGCTAGACAGCTGAGAACTGTTTAACTCAAAACAGCAAAGAAGGAGCTAGCAGCCCTACTGGCTTTGATTGTAAGTTGCAAATACATGTGCCTTTATGATTGCTGAAGTAAGAAGCATCTTAAAGGGAAAGAAAAGGAAAGCCATTGTAAATAATTCCACGGAAACACTGTTTTGACATTTGCTTTAATTGGAGAAGATTATCCTTTGTTTCTTTGTCTTGAGTGTAAAGTTGCTTTGAAGATTGTTACCATCTTACCTAAAGGAAGCTAATAACAATTCCTGTGCGCTTTGAAACATCCACTTGGTTCATTTCTGACTACACAACTACAACCCATTTGGAAAAGGAATACAAGATGGTCTCCCGTCCCTACTAGGCAACCGCCTGGTAGGGGTGTGGTCGCCACAATATTAAGATCCTTAAGTCTGTCCTCATATGCTTTATAATGAAGCCCACTAATCATTTTAGTAGCCACCCTCTGCACCGACTCCATCCTGTTCACATCCTTTTGAAGGTGCGGTCTCCAGAATTGCACACCATACTCCAAATGAGGTTGCACCAAAGACTTATACAGAGGCATTATCACCTCCTTTTTTCTGCTAGCCATTCCTCTCCGTATGCACCCAAGCATCCTTCTAGCTTTTGCCGTCGCCTTTTCTACCTGTTTAGCTACTTTAATATACCGCTAAAAGGTGAATTTGGAGCTCTCTGGCGAGGGCCCATAGTCACAAAGCTTTGTTGCATAGCGACAGAGAGCCCGTTCAGCCTTGTTTGTTTATATAAAACACGGCAACCTGATTGTCGGTTTGGACCAGAACTGTCTTTTGACTGAGCTGGGCCTGAAATGCTATCATAGCATTGTAAATGGCTCTTAGCTCTAAGAGGTTTATTTGAAGAGAGGCCTCTTGTGAGGTCCAGAGACCCTGAATGGAAAGATCGTGCAAGTGGGGTCCCCAACCCAGCTTGGACGCATCTGTTGTCAGGGTGATCTGGGGCAGTGGTTGCTGGAAGGGGGAACCTACCAGGAGGTTTTCGAGGGACTCCCACCACTGTAGGGACAGAACGAGACGTGTCAAATTCTTGATTTTGTCCGTTAAGCGACCTGTGGCTTGTGTCCACTGTGAAGAGAGGGTCCACTGACCCGCTCGCATGTGTAGGTGGGCATAAAGGACCACATGTACCGTGGATGCCATATGCCCCAGCAGTTAAAGCATTTCCAGGGCAGTTAGTAGGGTTTTCTTTATTGCTTGGGAAGCCAATTCTATTATTCGTAGACAGCGCGGCTGTGGCAGGAATGCCTTTGATTGCTGCGTGTCTGAGCGAGCCCCTATGAACTCTAGGGATTGAGAAGGGGTGAGGTGAGATTTGTGTGGCTGACTACCAGCCCTAAATATTGGAGAATTCTCATGGCAAGAGAAACAGCTCGTTTCGTTTCTGGAGCTGTTGGTGCTCTGATGAGCCAATTGTCTAAGCATCTCCCAAGCAGTCAGGACAACCTTCATAGCTGCGTGGGAGACCAGTTGTACTATATGAAGACACCATGGCTGTGGCAGGAAAGCCCTTGACTGCCTTGTGTCTAGACAAGCACCTATGAATTCTAGAGACTGAGAAGGGGTGAGATGAGATTTTGGGAGGTTTATGACCAGTTCCAAATATCGAAGGATTTGCATGGTGCGAGAAAGAGCGAAGCTGACGTCTGGAGCTGTTGATGCTCGAATGAGCCAGTCATCTAAGTAGGGGAAGACGAATATTCCTAGAGTTCTCAGGAATGCTGCTATTACTGCCATGCATTTGTAAAGACTCTTGGGGCAGAAACCAGACCGAAGGGAAGAACCCTGTACTGGTAGTGTCTTCCCTGGAAAAGGAATTTCCTGTGATCTGCATGGATGAGAATATGCGTATATGCATCCTTTAGATCTAGAGAACATAGCCAGTCCTGACTCTGAAGGTATGGCAGGAGTGTTCCGAGGGAGATCATTTTGCTTTTTCCCAGAACAGATACTTGTTTAATTCTCTAAGGTCTAGTATAGGCCTATGTCCCCCTGTTTTCTTTGGTATGAGAAAGTAGGGGGGAGTAGAATCCCCTACCCTGTTGGGGTATGGGTACCTCTTCTATTGCTCCTTGAGCAAGAAGAGATGCGACCTTCTGACCCAAGAGATTGGTGGCAGGGACCTGAGAATTGAACTGTCTTATCATTGTAGGAGGGGGCATATTGTGAAAATGAAGTCTGTACCCCTCTCGTACAATGGACAGAGTCCAGTTTTCTGATGTTATTTGTTGCCATCTTCTGGCAAAATGGCATAACCTGCCCGGGATGGTAAGGCGTTCTGGACCTTTCGGGGCAGAAAGACTAAGTTCTCTAGGAAGGAGTCAAAGCCCCTGAGGAGACTGAGTCTGTTGAGCCGGTTGAGCTTTTGGAACTTGTGGCTTCCTCTGCTGTCTGTTCTGTTGTTGATCCCTTTGGGGAACATGAACTGGACAGTGTCCCTGATGAGTGTAAGATGGGTAAAATGTCTTTTTCTTGTTGAAAAAGGGTTTCTTGACTGACTTTTTCTTTGCTGGGTTGGTTGTAGACTTTGATAGTCTGTTCAAGGTAGTATTTTCAGATTCAAATCTAATCAGCCTTGTCTTGCCACTCCTTGCCAAAAAGATTTTCTCCTGTGCAAGGAATATTTCCCAGTTTATCTTGCACCCATTGTTCTGATGCCTGAAGCCAGGCAATACAACGTGCACCGATGGAAATAGCAGATGTTCTGCTAATGCATTCAAAGCAATCAAAGGTTGCATGGTTTACAAATTTTGAGACATCCTGGGCATGTTTGACCAGAGTAAAGAATTCCCCCCTTTTTTCCTCAGGGAGAAGAGGGCTCATGAGCTCCAAGTCCCCTGTAACTTCTTTGAGGAACATTCCCATATACAGAATGTAGGAGCTAATCCTGGCTGCCAACATGGAGGATTGGAAACATCGACGCCCAAAGGCATTGAGAGTCCTTGATTCACAGCCCGGAGGATTGAAAGAATGTGTTTTAGCACTCTTAATCCTACGTATTGCTGATTCCACTACCATTGAATGGTGTGGTAACGGAGTCTTTTGAAAGCCAGGACAGCTTGGAACTCGGTACATGGCATCGAGTCGTCGAGAGTGTGGAGACACCATCAAAGGAGTTTCCCACATTCTTAGCATAAGATCATGCATGATTCTGTGACTAGGCTGCCTCTTTAGGAGCCTTAGGGTACTGAAGAATTTGTAATTCTTCTGCTCTAGGTTCCTTCTCTGCAGTCACCGTGATTGCAAGACTTCGAGACAAATCACGTATAAAATCCTGGAAGGACATGTCTTCTGGAGGAGACATTCTTCGTTGAGGAGAAGGAGATGGATCCTCCGGAAGGATAGCTCTAGTACCAGCAGAGTCATCGGAATCGGATGATTCGAAGTATCTCTGCGTCGGGTGTTCTTGCAACGCACAGTACCGGTATCACTCAAAGTCGGTATCGGGGTGTCTCAGTACCAATCTGTCGATACCTGAGATTGGCTCAAGGCTTGGCATGGGGGGAAGCATACGCACCGAAGTATTCGGTACCGGTGTCGGTACCGATACCCATGGAACCGTCTGTAGAGGTCTTAGCAGTACCGAAGCTGCTAAGAGGGCCACTAGAGTGCATTCGATAGCGAGGATTCTGTGATCCATCGCTTCTGCCGATGCCTGGGTGTCGGTACCAGTAGAAGTGGCTACGACTCCAGAACAAGGCACCAGTAGTTCGGCAGAGGTGGAAGCCTCTGGAACATTCTGGAGCCATGTTAATGTTTTGGAGACCGAGGCCTCCCGCCGGGGCTGTTTTGCCGGTGAACTTTCCTCGAGGGCAACGCCAGTGGCATCTCAATACTTGGAAGGAGATCTACCCTTTGAGGACCGGCCAGTCTTAGAAGACTTAAGTTTAGTTCCCTGAGATCCATGGGAGGAAGATGAAGCCCTGGAAGACGTCGATGCGACTGACATCGTATCTGCGGCAAAAAGGGTACTGAGTTTTGCAGCTCTATTCTGCAGGCCCCTCTTGGTCATCTTTCTGCAGGTGAGACACTCTGATGGAGAATGGTCAGGACCTAAACACTTAAGACACCATTCGTGGGTGTCGGTGACGGAAATGGTACCGCCACATTTAGAACATTTCTTGAAACCACTAGCTGGTTTCTCCATGTTTGAAAAAAAATGGGCCTAGTACCCAAAATGGCGCCTAACGCCAGGAGGGGAAAGGCCCCTGAAAGAAAATCTTTTAGAAAACTAGGTTGGTTTTTTTTTTTTTTTAAAGAAGAGAACCGGCGGTATCGGTAGGTGTCGAAGGCAGACGCGACCACAAAAAAACCCAAAAGAATAAAGATAAATTTTTCTGCAGTGACAGGGTATGCATCCTGTCGGCTCCGCGGAAGACGAAAAACTGAAGAGGGAGAGTTGGAAAGGCAGGAAGGCAGCACGCAGGCGCTGTGGGATGCTCCCAAAAGCTTTCCTTTTGGACGCTGGGGAGTGTTCCCGCGCAGGCTCCGTCGGTACCGATGATACCCATATGTGAAGACAACATTCTTACTTGTTCCTGGAGATAAGAAGCAACCCTCTGAAATAAACCAAGTAAACCCGTGACAGTAATAGTGAGCATAATGGAAACTATCCCATATAACCATGAAAACCAGCAGTATCGCTGGTATAAATTGCTAGTACTTTCAATTCTATGTAACCCTTTATCCTTGATATACATTAAAATACAACTTATCTGAGGGTGCTATATACATCTAAACTTGAAAAGATCGTTTTTTGTGGCGTCAGTTTTAAAATAAGATAGGAGTGATGTCAAGATGCTCATATTCAGAGTAATCATCCAAAGGTGTAGCATTACTGCTCACAGTGCTGAGACACCGGACAAAAACCAAAATATCGGTCAGGAGAAAATTACTAATAACAAAAAAAATGAGTTACCCTACCATATGGAAGCAAAAATTAAATATATCCCAACTGTTAGGATTATTTGTCCCTATGGCAAACAACATAGTCGCTTAACCAATTATATAACTGTAATAGCCTATATAAAGTGTATGTGACTTATAAATCTATGATAAAACTAGATGAGCCAGTCTATGCAATAGTGTAAACATATAACTATTATGAATAGTGCACTCAAGGTCATCATATATTGCAAGTGGTGTCCAGATAACTAGCAAACCTAAGTGTAGAAAAAAGGAATACAAAGACGATGGAGCGGAAAAAATATATATTATAATGACCGGGAGGTAAACACATTCCAGAATAATACCTCCTGTCTGTCAACCCCTAGTTCAAGGGGTGAGGTGGATCTCCCTGCACACTTGGATGACACTGGCACGTGACCTCACAGTAATTCATCGCCGTTGGGCATTTAATTACTATTGGGCCAAAATCCAATTCTATCTGTTAGAAATGATCCTTGTTCAGAAACACAAATACTCATCTTATTAAGCAACAAAGAACAAGAACAATAGTCTGAACTGTACACAAAAAACATCATGTAGTTCCTGATCCAACACATGCTGCATAACATAATAAAAAAATGTGGGGGTGATCTTAAGTAAACTGGATGAGAACTAACTAGGACATACTCCGATGAATCCCATACAGTGTATAAACCGAACTGGACAAGAGAGGGGCACACCCTAAATAAAGATACAACCTATATGAGATGAAATTGCTGATCCCCATTGGGAAAAATTAAAATATACCAACGATAAATGAATAAATAAAGGATAAAAAACAAAGGGGTCCAAGGTACCCACACTGGAGAGAAAACCAGGGGTAAGGGAATTGAAAGCATAAAATTGAATCCACCTCTAAATACTGTGACTAGGCAACCATCATATACAATAAAAAAAAACGTTATGTGCTAATACAGTATTCGGCCCATGAGTCAAATCCATTAAAAACTTTAAAGCATAAGAGATTAATAAATTAATTAATGTCAATTAGTGTAATGTGCTCTCGTTTGGGAGCTGCCAGAAGGGTTCGTGCAGTGGTATGAAGTGCTGTACATACTAGTAGGGTGGTTGATTGCAGGAGTCCTTGATAAATGGAGTTGCAGTAGTCAAGGATGGGAGGATTACCGCTTGGAGTGCCGATCTGAAGTCAGGGGGTTCTAGTATTGGATGGAGGGGTTGGAGGGTGCGGATCTTGTAGTAGATTGAGTTTGCCGTTTTCTTCACATGTTGTTTAAAGATGAGGTTGCAGTCCAGGGTGATGCCGAGGTATTTTATTTCTTGCTGTACTTTGATTAGTGATGAATAGGGCTTCCGTTTTCTTGTAGTTGATGGAAAGGTGGTTACTAGAGAGCCAACATGATACTTTGGAGAAGCAGTGCTGTAGCTTTGCCGTAAGTGGAGTGATTGGTATTGAAGGGAGTGCAGATTAGAATATCATCAGCATACAGGTGGTAGAGTAGGTTGTGGGACTTGATAATTGAGCAAAGTGGTTGAAGATAAATATTGAAAAGCAGAGTGGAGAGGGCGGAGCCTTGTGGGATGCCTTGGGTGAAGTGGTAGAGGAGATGTCTCCCATCTTGATTTGCTGCTGACGATTAGTCAGGTAAGACTGGAACCAATTCAGTACTGTATTTTGAACTCCAAGGATTGGAGGTGTTGGAGAAGGATGGGGTGGTTTACTGGATCAAAAGCTACTGAGATATCAAGAAAGACTAAGACAAATCCTTGTTTCACAGTCTGGATACCTTGAATGAGAGTGTTTAGAAGAGACAGGAGAAGGGTTTTGACTCCATAGTAGGGGCGAAAGCCATGTTGCTGGGGGTCTGGTGGAGTATGGTTTTCGATATGTTCTTGAAGCTGTTGACATACCACTTTTTCAATGATTTTGGCCATTAAAGGAGGGCTGGCGATTGGTCTGTATGAAGTTGGATCCACTGGGTCAAGGTTGGGGTTTTTGAGGATTGGGCAAATTGAGGAAGATTTGAGGTTGGTGAGCATAAGTCCTTGGGTGAGCAATGCTGGAGTGAAATTGGTGATGATGGGACTGAGTTCGGTTTTAGTTACCTTGATCCAGGATACAGGGCATGGGTCTAGGGGCAAAGTGGTTGTGTTAAGAGAGATGATAGACTTGATGTGGTTGGTTCTTATGGCGTGAAAGGATGACCAGGGTAATGTAGTGGTGGAGCGTTGAGATAGGGAGAAATCTCGTAGTTGGGGTTGTCGTTGTAATAGGTTGAAGAAGTCTTCTTGTTGTAATGGGTTAATTGTGCTGGCTGATTGTGGTTATGGGGGAATATGGGGGAATAGGTAGGCATTGGAGGTTAAGGTTATTTGTTTATTTTAATTGGCTGAATTTTTATACTGCTTTTCACCGGGGCAAAACGGTGTACATTTCAATAACAGCTTGTACAGAGAACAATGAGAACCTATATACAGATTGAACACTTGCAATAATAACTTACTGCATAGAACAGAGGAACTTATTTACATAATGAGGTATGTAGTGAGGGGAGTTAGGAGGGAAGGAGGAACTGTATATATGATCATGCTATCTATCTTTTACCGAGGGAGGGAGGAAGAGGGATAGATAGAAGAGAGGACGGATTATTAAATAGACAGATTTTGAGAAGTTCTCTAAATGTGGAGAGCTCATTGGTAGCTCGAAGAGTTCCAGATGATTGGAGCATATAATTCAAATGCTCTGTTGCAGGTGTACTGGATACTTTTGATTTTCTCATGTCATATATTTAGCATGTTCATTGTATTTTGTCTTCTTGTCTTGCCTGTGTTGGAGGAATTCAGTAGTGATTGTAGGTAATGTGATGACTGGTTGTTGATGATTTTAAAGATCAGGAGTAGGATTTTATAGCATATGCGGCTGAGTAATGGAAGGCAATGAAGCTGTCTTAGAATAGGTGTAATATGATGCTCCTTGAATTATGCGTGCCACAGTGTGCAGTGCCGTTTGAAGGGGAAGCAGTATGGCTTTAGGCAATCCTTGACAGATGGAATTGCAATAATCAAAATGTGATGTTATGATCGCTTGAAAGGCAGAGTGGCAGTTGGATGGAGCTAGTAGAGGGCGGAGGTGTCAAAGAGTTCCGATTTTGTGCTATATTAGTTTTGTTGTAACATTTATGTGTGGTTTCAAGGTGAGTTGTAGATCAATGGTAATGCCCAAGTACTTAACTTTTGGCTATACAAGGTCAGCACTATGAGGGCCAAGAGGGCATAAAGAATTGCATATATGGAGAGCATGGTGTTGTTGTGGATGTGTGATGTGCTGCAAGTTTGAATTATATGTGTTGGGAAGCTTGTCACCTTTGACAAATTGGATGTTGTGGACGTTCTTGGCTGTATAGACAAGGTGCAGCCAAAGATAGAGGAATTTCTGTTGAATTGCAGTAGTTTAGTAGTTCTTGGGTTATCGAGACTTTATGGGAATGAATTTGGGGTGGTGCTTGGGGAGGGGTGACTTCTGTTATTCTCTTGGTCCACGTCTAAGAGCCCTCTAGCGAGGCATTCCGGCGCAGGTGCACCTGCTGGCGTTCCAATTTAAAGTTTCTGGTTGCGGAGGCCTGATTGGCTTTGGTGAGGGAGTGGGGAAGAGCTTACCTGCCTGCTCCTTCCCCCGATGTTAATTGGGCTACCAGTGTGAGTCCTTCACTCCTGCTGGCGCTCCAATTTAAAGTTACTGGTTGCAGAGGCCTGATTGGCTTTCGTGGGGGCAGCAGGGAGGAGCTTATCTGCTCGCTCCTTCTCCTGATATCAATTGGGCTGCCAGTGGCAGACTGCATTGCCTTTGCACATAAGCAGGCTGGTATTTTGCTGGCGCACCCAATCACGGTGCACAGCATCTGGGCCATGGCGGCGTCTGTGGTGAACTTGCACTCTGTCCCCTTGGCGGAGATCTGCCGGGCCGCCATCTGGTCCTCTGTTCATACCTTCTTAGCTCACTACTACCTGGAGAGGGAGTCCCGCTGGGACAGCACCTTTGGCCAGGCAGTACTTCATCATTTGTTTGGGGTGTATGGCAATTCCTGCCCTCCAGTGTGTTCAGGCTACCAGAGAACTGGTTCCTCGCTAGACACTTGGGTCGCTCGTAGGTCTGTTGTCTCTTGACTCAATTGCTGCTTCTCAAGGTTCACCTTTTCTGGGCACCCTTGGCTTTTTACAGGTTTTTTCGGTAGCCTGTAGCTGAGGAGTCCCATTTGTGAGGACTCACTTCCTGCTTGTTCCCCGAGAAAGCAGTTATTCACTTGTAACAGGTATTCTCTGGGGACAGCAGGAATCAGTCCTCACAACCCTCCCTCCTCCCTGTGGAGTTGCTTCTCTTTTTGCTGCCTTGTGCTATGTTATTTGACTGAGGCAAGATGGCACTCTGAGGTGGGAAGGCTACCATGCATGCATGGTACATCTCTCAAAGGCTTTCTTTGAAAGCTGGGGAAAAGTTACCATGAGGGCTTCGTCAGCACCGATATCACTAATATGTGAGGACTGACTTCCTGCTTGTTCCTGCAATTCTACAAGCACTGATGGCTTCTGAAGCTGCTTTAGCAGATGTATCATAGGCATCAAACACTGTACAGACCAGCTATTTGGCACATTTTTCCACATCTAAAAGTGTGAAAAGGGAAACCTGGACTTCTTTGGAGAAGGTGGCCATGAGCCCTGATGTTTCCAGAAGGGCATACACATAGGGCCCAAATTTCAACAAGGTGGCGAGGCCTGCCATACCCGCAGAAAGTTATCCGTTCAGGAAAAGTGCTTGAATTGTGAGTCATGCACCACCAAAACAGGCAAACAACAAAAATGCAGCACAACCAAACACAGCGGCAGGCACCCACCACGGCATATACGGGTAAGTTCAGGGCTCATAACCCAGGTTCTGCACCTAAGGTTGACCCGTGATACCCATGTATGTGCCCAAACTAGTCTGGTCATCCCCAAGGGGCTCCGCCAGCCAGTGCAGACACTTTGGACACCTCCTCTACCCCCCAAGCCCCTGCGACCCTGGCACAGGGGTCCGAGGGGGCAAATGGCAGAATCCACATATGTGTCACCTGTCTGTCCCTGAAAGCGGATCTGCCATCACTGTCCACCACCCCGTCTGACTGCAGCATGTCGATGATGTGATGCCACAGAACATGACAGATGTGTAATGGTGAGCATGCACAAATCGTGACACCCTGTCCTTCATGGCGCATAACAAACCATGCAGTGATGTTTCCCCTGAGGCAGTGGATGCCCCATGCATGCATGCAGTCAAGGCCATGCATGGCCCACAACCAAGTAACATGGTGCCAAGGAAAATCGGCAGACAACATATAGGATGAAGGGAAGGGGGAGGACTGCAGAGGTGGCTGAAGGGCCAGAGGGGAGACACAGGTGAGGCAGTGGCCCAGATGGCACCATTGCTGGTGGCACA
The DNA here is from genome assembly GCA_033557465.1 of Ichthyophis bannanicus. Classification (NCBI taxonomy): domain Eukaryota; kingdom Metazoa; phylum Chordata; class Amphibia; order Gymnophiona; family Ichthyophiidae; genus Ichthyophis; species Ichthyophis bannanicus. The sequence goes on from CM066044.1 coordinate 261,677,785, forward strand.
GGGCACGTGTCAAAGGGCCAGGGAAGTGGTGGGCAGGAATATGGTGGCAGACACCAGAAGTGTACCATCACATGCACCCCACAACTGCCACCCATGGGTATGCCCCTGCCCCCAGGATGGGCAGGTCACCAGACTGTGGCAGGATACAGGTGTGTGCAACAGGCAATATGGTAGCACCTAACTGAACCGATGTGTGTCCCCCCTCTCTCCCACAGTGAATATGGCTTATGACGCACCCTGAAGGTCCTGAAGTACCACTTTCGCACATTGTGCCAGAGACCAAACCAGCTGCAGTGAATCAGGGAGCAACTGGTGGCTGAGGAAGGTTAGTGGGTACACAGTGGAGCCCAGCAGATGCAGGGAGCAGCAGCCCTGGTTGCCAGACTGGTACAGGCAGAACATGCTATGGGCAGCCATGCCATCCCCCGGTGCCACTATCCCATATGTGCACCAGCGGCACCCAAGATGTGCAGGTGTACAAACACATGGCCGGGGCATGGCACAAAAGGGTGGTACAGGGGCACACATCACCAGTGGTGGGTCCAGGTGCACCTTCCCACACTGCCCCCTGTGCGTGCCCATTGCCTGGGGTGGGGCCGGAAGGCTACAGCTGGGAATGTGAGGGGGAGAACAGAACTGGCTCGAGGTGGGCATGCAGTGTGCACTGTGGGGGAGGCACGCCCCCATGGTCAAAAGAGGGTTGTGCAATGCACATGTGGGCTCCCTGGAGATATGCCAGTCCCACCTGAGGATCATGCCTGTGCAGACCAGTAACAGCCCTCCTCTTCCCCCACAGTTGGCACCAGGGAGGACCCAGACACCACTGGCCTACCATATCCACCATCCAGGAGCAGCAGTGCAGTGCCACAGGTGTCAACCAGGGTGGTGGAGAGCAGCAGTACCTCTAGCAGTGATGGGGATGAGGAGGCGTCCAGTGACACTGTCAGAGGACACAACAGAAGGGGAGGGCAGTGAGGCAGTCATGGCACACAGCAGTGGGATGTGGAATCAGAGGAGGAGTGTTTGGAGAGCAAGGGGCAGAGGAGTCAGAAGAGGGATCGGAGGGCAGCGGCAGGGTGGGGAGTCAGAGGAGGAGGGATCGGAGGGCCAGGTGCAGGGTGAGGAGGAAGAGGGGGAGGGATCAGAGGCAGGGTGGGGAGACAGAGGTGTCAAGGGAAGAGGGATTGGAGGGCCGGGGCAGGGCGGGGAGTCAGGAGGAGGGATGGGAGAACCAGGGGTAGGGCAAGGAGTCAGAGGTGGGGGAGGGATCGCAGGAGGTAGCAGGGGGGATGCAGGAAACACCCACCAAGCGCCTCAGGTATGGTGATGTGGCGCAGGGCACCACCAGCAGGCACCTGGTGGGGGGCCCAGAGATGGAGCCGCACCTCCTGGAAGTGCCCTGCAGCCCACAGCCATGCTCATCCACATTCCTATCAGGGGGCCATGTGCCTACTGCATGGCTCAGCATGGGCCAGGCGCAACAGCCAACAGAGCCATGGTCCATCCTGCACAGCTGAAGGCTCCCTCAGCCACCCGAGCAGCCAATGGGAATGCCTTGGCCATGCCGCACCAGGCCCTTCTGTTGCCACCACCCCCACATCTGTCCAGCGACTGGGCTCTCGCTGCCTGGCTCTTTAGGGAAGAGGCACACACTGCGGCACGGACCATCGCAAAGTGCATGGGTACCCTCACCAATGCTGTCAGAGGGCACAAGTCAGGCCTCCCAGCACCATAGGCTGTCCCCATGCTAGTGCATTTCCATTTTCTGTGATGGGCCATAATGGGGCAGTCTGCGGCATGTACCGCTGTTGTCTGTATGCCACTATTGGCACATTATCATAGTTGTGATGTTCCCTTTTCGCAAACATGCTGTGGTGTCCATTTTCTGGGGGCAGGGCATCATGTCTGAGTGGGTGGTCCAGGGGTCAATGGGCATGGGGTTTGTCTGTGTGCATGAGTTTGGCACTGAGGCACCACACGTGCCTGTGCCCACAGCCCATTCTGCATGGGCTTGGCAGAGAGGTGCTACCCATGCTGGACTGTGCCGATTATCTGTACAGGTAGCACCTCTCTTCCTTGCCCTTGTGGGACAGGCTGCGGGTAGCACGGGTGTGGCACAGCAGCACTAAACACACAGGGCACCCCCTGCCCTGCAGAGGCACACAGTTGGAACGAAGGCATGTGCTGGTCCGCACGCTGTGGTTGCCATGCCCGCATACTGTGCTATGAGACCTATCCGGGTATTGCAGTCTGGGCAGCCATGCTCGCATATGTTGCAGTCACACAGTGCTATGCAGCTAAGATGTCCTATGGAGGCTAGCTGTCATGCAGATTTTTGAAACATCAGTGCTCAGGAGCCTACACAGGTACCAGATATGCCTTTCGACAGGGAACGGCGCTGATGCATGTCGTAATCACGTATGTGTAAGAGGACCTACATGGATAGCCGAACACTGCCAGCACGTGGCTACACAATGGCTGACAAGGCGCCGACAGCAGCAAAGCACACACAGAAGACAAACTTCACACCCTCTGAGACAGCTATAGTCCTGGGGCTCGTCCTGCAGCATCACACTGCCCTCTTTGCGGCAGAGGATGCCAGCATCCAGCTGACAGCATGGCAAGACCTTGTCTGCAGGATTAATGCAGTCCACCACCGTAACAGGAACGTGGAGGATATAAAGAAAAAGTGGAAGATGGTACAGCAGGCAGCAAAGGAGAAGAGGGCCAGCAACAACAGGCTGCCAATTGCGCAGCAGCACAGACTCACCCATCTGGAGGAGCAGGTGCTGTAGTATGTGGAAGAGGTTGCCGTCTTAAGGATTGTGGGCTTTGACAGCTCCACCATAGGCACATAGGAGGGTGAATAGGGGTGCCCCTTGGCCTGGGTGGAACCATGACAGCCATGTATGTGTCCCCATGACTCTGTCCACCCAGGACATGTCTTTCCATCTGTTGGACCTCGGGTGCTGCATAGTGTGGGTACAATGCGGACTGTTTATTACCTGCCAATTCTGTAGTGGGCCTGGTGCCACCCCATAGGCTGATCTGGCAACCCATATCACTAACCTCTGCCACCTTTGCTCTTCCACAGATCTGCCAGGGATTCTGCCCTCCCAATCTGGAACAGATGCATCAGGGGAAGCCTCACCAACCACTGCAGATGATGCCAGTGTGCAGCCAGGATGCAGTACAGCCATAGGGGCTGGTGTGCCCACAGGGTAGAGAAGCAGTCCAGTGCACCACCCAGGGCAGATGAGCAGTGTGACTGCCAGTGCCAGGGAGCTGGAGACGGATGATGCCCCACTTCCAAGCTACAATTTGCCATCCTGGATGATCCTGTGGGTGCAGGGGGTAGTGACCTGGACCGGAAGCTACACAGGAGGGTGTGCGCCTGGTGGCTGGTATAGAGGGCATATTGTCCAAGCTGCAAAGTATCTGGCAAGACCTGCAGGCTGTGGAACAGGCAGGTGAGGCGAAGCGCGAGGAGTGGCGGGACCACAGATTGTGCATGGAGCAGCTCATGAAGGGACACATGCAACTGAGGGAGATAGCAGCTTACCAGGCATCGATCACTGGTTCACTGTGCAGTTTGGTGGGCCTCATGCAGGCACAGGGGGTGAGTTCTGGGGCTGCCAGCGCAACAGCACAGCCACCTGCTAGTCCTGACCCATGTCCATCAGCCTGCCCTGCTGGGAAGGGTGACAACACTGCCAGCATGTCATCAGACATCACTCCACTGCATCGCTGTGCATGTGTCAGCAAGTGCCCTTGGCCTGTGGGGAGCCCACGGGCGGGGTAAATAAAGTATCACTATGCACACATTGCATGGTAACAGGCACTTTATTGGTGATTGTGTGTCTCCTATCCTGGTACTGATGTGGAGCAGTCACCTCAGAAACTGTTATGTATCATCCGTGCACGGTGGGCCAGTGCCCTAGCTTGCTGCTGGCTCTCGGACTCTGCACCATCGCCATCTGCTGCCTCTGTGGCCTCCCACTCCTCCACAACTGCTGGCTCTGGGTCCAGCACTCCACACATCCGTGCCAGGTTGTGGAGTAGAGAGCACGATGCAAATATCTTGCATACCGGCTCAAGGCTGTGGAGGAATTGACCACCGCTCCTGTCGAGGTACCGGAAACGGTTCTTCAGCACCCCTATTACATACTCCACAATCGCCTGGGTCTACTGATGGGCGCCAATGTACCGCTCCTTCTGCTGGCTCATGGGGTGGCACACTGGGGTCAGCAGCCAGATCCTCAGGGGATATCCATGGTCACCTGTGGGGGCAATGCGAGATGTGAACATGAGCATTAGGATATGCGTTGGGTATAGTCTATGGGCTGCTATAGACAGCATACAGCACACCATCTACTAGCAGGGCAGGGTGCAATATCTACCAGTCAGTGACACGAACGTATGGCTTGTGCAGCAGTCAGGCATTTGGGAGGCAATGGCTGATGGTGACATGGGCAGGCCTGTTGGGAGGGGGGGGGGCAGGGGCATGGCACAGGGATGCAGTTGGGGAGTCTGCGGAACAGCAGAGCATGTGCACGCAGTGGTGCTCATATGATGCAATACGTACAAAACACATATATCACCACCTGCTTGCATTACACATAGCATCATACTACAGCAGGCATATGATGTCTAACTTTTGGGCCTTAATGTAATCATAGATAGTATTAAGTTTGTTTCTTACCAATCTTTGGTTTAGCAATGAGCATGTGTTGTAAGTGGCAATTATGGGGTTGGTGTGTGGGGTTTGCTGTGGGTTTATTAGTGATTTTCTTGTTATGGTATATACTTTGCGCATTAGGTGTCTGGGGTGCTGGTGCCATAGGGTGGTAGGTGGTGGTGGCAAAATTAGTGGAGGTAGCTTGTCTGGGGACGTGTGTATTGTAGATCAGGTGCTGTTGGCAAGGCGTGTTAAGGCATATAGCAGGAGACAAACTATGAGTTGGTGAGCGTTGCTGCATGTGTTAGATTTATTTATTTATTTGTGTGCTTTTCTATACCGCCCCTTCCAGAGATCAGGAGCGGTTTACAGAGAACATGTCAAAGAATTAACACTTCATAAAATTAAAAAAGAGACTTCATCAAATTTAACATATTGCAACATTCAAACAATAGCCAACGAGTGACAGCCTCAGCAAAGACTCACGGACAAAACAAAATCAGGAGTACATATAACATCAATGGCTATCACTCGTTCGTTGTATCTATCTGGATTCACAGAACAATATTCCAAACTATAATCTCGATAAACATTCAAACCACACTTATATCATCAAGTCCGTGAATCAAGATGAAATTGAATGCCCCGACGCCTTCTCAAGACATCTTACGTGAGCGTTTCGCTACCGCTGTATCAAGGGGGTTCAATTCTAAAAATATAAAAGACAAAAGCTTTACACAGATGCCGCAATTCAGAGAAAAGACTCACCTATCAACACTGAGCCGAAAGCAGACTTACCCGGAAAATAATTGAAATTCTAGCCGGCAACAGCCAGCACTCTAACCAGCCACCATCTCAAACCGGTTCCAAAGCATTTAATTAAGTATCAATCTCATGTGTTGATTTGGCATCGTTACATAGATGACGTCTTTTTGTTATGGGATGGTCCTCTGGATCTCCTGTTGGAGTTTCATGTGTGGCTAAATACATTGGATTCTCATATACAATTTACCATTAATTATAGCTATCAAGAAATAGTGTTTCTGGATGTGAAAGTCTTTCGGCAATCTGAGTCATGGGGTACAACTGTTTATCGTAAATTGACAGATAAGAACACTTATTTACATTTTTCCAGCAAGCACCCTAGGAGTCTTGTGTGTGGATTACCATTCTCTCAGTTTATTAGATTTAGACGGAATTGTTCTTCTATTGAGGATTATAAGGTGAAGGCAGTGGATTTGAAGTATGATTTTTTACGCCGTGGATATCCGTTCAAGATAGTGAATCGTGCCTATAAAAGGGCGCTATATAATGATCGATCCTGGTTGTTGTCTCCTAAACCGAAGGTAGAAAATAACACTGATCAAATTAATTTCATTTCTCGTTATTCCCCCCATAGTAAACAGATTCAATTGATTTTCCAGAAATATAAGCATGTTTTGGGCATTGTTCCTGGTTTAGAATCTAAACAACTACGTTGTGTGTGGCAACGTAATTCTAACTTGAAAGATATTTTGAGTCCGTCTTCTTTGAGACCTTTGAATTCTGCTATTTTAGGTGGATCTGGCCATACAAAATGTGGTGCCTGTTCTTATTGTGATGTCATGTGGGAAACAGATAGCTTCACTTATCATGGTAAATTTGTAGGCTTAAAAGATACTACTACTTGTAATTCTGATTTTGTAATTTATGGTATTCTCTGCCCGTGTAGACTTCTTTATATTGGTAAGACCACACGGAAATTCCGGACTCGTTTGATCGAGCATAAGAGTAAGCCTCATTGTTTACGGAGGGAAGCCCCCATGGTTGAACATTGTATGACATTGCATCATGTTTTTAGTGATCTAAAATGTTTTGTAATACAACACGTTCGGAGTGGTGCCAGGGGTATGTCCCGGGATCGCTTTCTTTTATATAGAGAACAATGGTGGATCTTCTATTTAAAAACAATGTCACCCTCCGGTCTAAATTCATGTATAGAATGGGGAGCTTGTGTTTAATGTGTTTATTATGGATGGCTGCTCTCGTTGAGTGAGTAACGTTTTCCTTCTCTTCCTTGTGATTATTGCATGTTGGTGTCCTCAATTGATTCATTAGGTTCCAGCTGATTTGGATTAGCTAGTGGTTGGTCTGCTTTAATATTATGTGATTGGTAGTCACAAATGCTTTGGAACCGGTTTGAGATGGTGGCTGGTTAGAGTGCTGGCTGTTGCCGGCTAGAATTTCAATTATTTTCCGGGTAAGTCTGCTTTCGGCTCAGTGTTGATAGGTGAGTCTTTTCTCTGAATTGCGGCATCTGTGTAAAGCTTTTGTCTTTTATATTTTTAGAATTGAACCCCCTTGATACAGCGGTAGCGAAACGCTCACGTAAGATGTCTTGAGAAGGCGTCGGGGCATTCAATTTCATCTTGATTCACGGACTTGATGATATAAGTGTGGTTTGAATGTTTATCGAGATTATAGTTTGGAATATTGTTCTGTGAATCCAGATAGATACAACGAACGAGTGATAGCCATTGATGTTATATGTACTCCTGATTTTGTTTTGTCAGTGAGTCTTTGCTGAGGCTGTCACTCGTTGGCTATTGTTTGAATGTTGCAATATGTTAAATTTGATGAAGTCTCTTTTTTAATTTTATGAAGTATCATTTTTGGGGCTTTGATATTGGCTTTAGAGTCTTGAAAGAATTAACACTAACATTACATGGAACATTAACAGTGCAAAAAATTCGTTACATAGAAAACTAAAAATACAAATTGTAAACTTATTAACTATTTACATTGGTTGAGAGAGATTGATCATACTGATGTATGTAATTCAATGATAGTCATAGGGATTATATGCATTAATTGTTTACAATTGATTGAAAGAGATTAATCATACTGAGGTATGTAATTCGACAGTAAAGAGAATTTATAACAGTGATACTAGGATTGGCTAACATTCAGTATGAGTTACAATTGAGAAAATGTGTTTTGGGTTAGGTTGGGTATGCTTGTGATATTAGAGTTGCATAATCTTGTGCTTTTTATTCGTGTAGGTTGTAAGTCAAGAAAGTGCTGGGTGAATAGATGTGTTTTTAGGTCCTTCCTGAAGGAACTAAGGTCTTTAATCTCTCTCAGATTGCAGGGTAATTTGTTCCATTGACTGGAGGCGTAGAAAGAAAAGGCGGTATTAGTTGTTATCTGTTTAAACTTTTTCATAGAGTCGGGAATTAGCAATGTATTGAGGTTTGCTCTTCTTCTTAGCCTAGTTTCTGAGGGGGACTTAATTAATGTTGATAGATGTGAAGGAGCTATATCATTAACGAGCTTAAAAATGGTGACTAGTGTTTTGTATTGAATCCTGCTATGAATAGGTAGCCAGTGAAGGGCGTATAAAATTGGAGAGATGTGGTCAGATAATTTGGCTTTAAAAATAATCCGGGCAGTAACATTCTGGGCCCTTTGAAGGATAAGTAGATTCTTCTTGGATGTACCCTGTAGTAAACCGTTACAAAAATCTAAGTGTGGCATTATCAAGGCCTGTACAACTGATCTAAAATCACTAATGTCAATAAGTGGTCTGAGATGTTGGATAGTTCTAAGTTTAAAGAATATAGTTTTGGCAGTCTGTTTTATGTGCTGTGTCATGCTTAGGGTTTTATCCAGAGTAACTCCTAGGTATTTCACTTCAGATTTGACTGGGAGAGTAATGTCTAATAGATTTGAAGATTGAGCAGATGGGTTGGAGATAAATGTTAAAAAGTAAAGCTGAAAGAGATGATCCTTGTGGGATACCTCGCTCTTGTGGGAATGGGAGAGAAGGGGAATGATCAATTTGGACATATTGGAAATGGTTAGAGATGTAGGATTTAAACCAGTCAAGTGTTTTATCTTTTAAACCTAATTGTGATAGCCTGGCTAAGAAGATGTTGTGATTTACACTGTCAAAAGCTGACAAAATGTCAAGGAAAATTAGCAAGAAAGCCTGCTTGGAATCATCCATGCCCTGGATTAATGAGTCAAATAAGGATACAAGTAACGTTTCCACCCCATGATAAGGGCGGAAACCGTACTGATGTTCATCTAAAGGAAAGTTAGTGTCAATATGGTCTTGCAACTGTATTTGAATTACTTTCTCAATGATTTTAGCTAGGAAAGATATACTGGCTATGGGACGGTAAGAAGAGGGGTCATTGATGTTAAGGGATTTATTTTTTAGAAGCGGGCGAATTGCTGTGTATTTAAGGTCATCTGGCATGAAGCCTTGAAGTAGAGATGTGCTACCAGCCTTATGTAGGCTATCCTTTTCACCGGAGCAGGGTTATCCAACCAGCAAATGTTATTTTCTTGAGGTTCCTTTTGTCTCCTTCTTTTATTCATGGGCCCACCAGGCATGGGGGCACCTGCACTCACCAATGCTTACGAGTGTTACTGGGTGATGCCTGTGGGTGGAGCTTGGTGCTGGCAAAAGATGTCAGCTGCTGGATCGTGAGACTCCCCTTTAGTGTGTGCACTCTAAGGAGGTCTGTGGAGATTTGCACGATGCAGCAGGTCCTGTGGTGTGGAGGTTAAATGTCTGGTGAGTGTCTGATGCAAGGGCCATGCTGGAGAGGGGTTGCTGGGCTGTACTCATGTGGTGGTTTTACACAGATAAGTCCAGCTTTTACATGTGTAGCACACACCTGGGGCTTCGAAAATCGGGCCCATAATGCAAGGATTAAGCAGTTGCTGGAAAGCTCTTTCTACCAACTGTATCCAGAATTATTTAGTCTTTCCCTTTTGGAGTGCACTTTTTGCCACTTAAGACACATTAGACTAGCAAGTGATGAGACAGTAGTGGTTTCTCATATACCAGAGTGGACTGATCCTTGTATTTGAAGTCAAGGTATTTTGGGTAGACTCATAAGAGGTATCTACCATATTTTCAAATGGAGGTCCAAAATAATCTGATGGATTAGCAGAGATTTTTTGAGTCTTAAGTAATTTTAAGATCACTATTACTTCATCCCTTGGGTTAGACTGTGGTTGTGAGAATAGTTTAAATAATTTTCATACTTTTTGAATCATTCTAGAATAGGAGACAGCTTCCAGGGGTGACTGGTGCTTTGGGAGACAGTTCCGATGTTATGTCGGGGAACAGTTTCCTTATGATGCCACCAGACAAGCCACATTTTTCTATTTAGCCCCCATACTGGGGAACAGTTTACCCATTAAGCTCCATCTCCACCGTAGCTATAACTGTTTTAATTCTGAACTGAAGACACATCTATTTGAAGGACCTTCAAATCGTTGGGGTTAAGATGACATAACAGAACCTGCCTGAAAAAAAAAAGGCAATATAACCTCTACCTAAGAATGTATGATACTCTGATTTGAATGGATGACCCCTGTTGTTTATTTAACCAAGGTTTTTTTATACTATTTTATCATGTCAGTCAACATGGTTTACATTGGAACTTAAACTTGGTAATGTACATTAAACAGGGGCACTGATAACTTGGATTTTTCTAAGATAACTAGGATTTTTTTCCTGAGGCAATGAAGGATTAAGAGGGGAATAAACCTTGGCCTCAAGCCAGTACTCTAACCATTAGACTCCAAACTACTGACAAGGAAGTAAGTAGTAAAGAACAAGAGTGGAGGAGTAGTCTCTTTCATACTTTCTATATTGATCTGTATTGTAAACCGCTTTGCATACTTGGAAAAGCATAGTTACTCACCTGTAACAGGTGTTCCCCAGGGACAGCAGGAATCAGTCCTCACTTATGGGTGACATTGCCACCGACTGAGCCCATGTGGAACAATTCCCCAGCTTTCATAGAATGCCTTTGGGACTGCCACCACACATGCATGGTCCTCTTCCTGTCCAATGGTGCCAACATGCTCAGTCAGATCCCATAGCTAGAGCCCTACTCAGCAGCTGGAAAGGGAAGAAAACAAAAATGGCAACTCTTAAGGTGAGATAGGAGGGTAGTGAGGACTGATTCCTGGTGTCCCTGGAGAACACCTGTTACAGGTGAGTAACTACACTTTCTCCATAAACAAGCAGGAAGTCAATCCTCACTTATGGGACTCCCCAGCTACAGGCTACTGCAACCTGCAAGCCAAAAACACCTCCACGAGGCCAGGAGCAGAAGCCAAGGACTGAAGGAAGCCCAAGGCCTCGGACCAAGCTCTTGATAGCCGCAAAAGAAGGGTCAGAGGGCAAGAGTTGCTTATACCCCAAACAGATTCCAGAGTACAGCCTGGCCAATGGCGCTGGCCCAGCAGGACTCCCTCTCCAGGCAGTAATGTAAAGCGAAGGTATTCATTGAAGACCAGGTTGCAGCCCAGCAAATATGTCAGAGGCACTAAGCTCAGCGAAGCCACCGCTGCTGCCTTGGCATGGATGCCATGTGCTGTGACTTAGCGATCCAGCAGGTCCCCCAGCCTTTGCTTGAGCGAAGGCGATGTAGTCCACCACCTAGACGGAGATGGTGTGCTTGGTGACTGCAAGCTCCAAGTGATTAGGATCATAGGAAATGAAGAGTCGGTTGGACCTGAAATGACCCTGGGTGCACTGCAGGTAGAATGTGAGAGCCCGCTTGCAGTCGAGCATATGAAGGACCGCCGATGCCCGATCGGCATGGTGTCTCAGGAAGAAAGTCAGTAGGATAATCTCTTGGTTGAGATGGAAATCCGAGACAACTTTCGGTAGGAACTTGGGGTGAGTTTGAAGAACCACTCTGTTCCCGCAGAACCTTGTGTAGAGAGCCACAGCCATGAGGGCTTGCAGCTCTCTGACCTGCCAGGACAAGGTGAGTGCCACCAGGAAAACACCTTCCAGGAGAGGTGCTAAAGTGAGCACATCACCATCAGCTCTAAAGGTGGCTGCGTCAGTTGCATAAGCACGATGTTAAGATCCCACTCCATCAGTGGAGGTTGGACCGGGGGGGGGGGGGGGGGCTTGGAAAGTAAGAGGCCCCACATGAAGCAGGAGACCAGAGGCTAGCCTGAGAGGGTTTATCCTCGACGGGGAAGTGGTTGGCAGAGATGGCGCTCAGGTGAACTTGGACCGAATTGGATTTCAGTCCCACCTGTGAGAGGTGGAGGAAGTACTGGAGAAGCCACTGGGTAGAGCAGGAGAAGGGGTCGATCTGGAGCTAGGAACACCAGACCGAGAAGCGCTGCCACTTCAGGGCATAGGCCCGTCTCGTCATATCCTTCCTTGACACGAGGAGGACCTCCTCGATCTCCTCTGGGAGGGGCAGCGAGGCTAGAGACACCCGTTCAGCCACCAGGCTGTCAGGAATAGCAAGACCAGGTTCAGGTGGAGCACCCGTCTCTCCTCCTGTGTTAGTAGACCTGGGATACTGCCCAAGGGTACAGGAGGTTCCGACAAGAGCAGAAGCAGGAACCAGGGGTGTCGAGGCCACAAAGGAGCCACAAGGATCACAGAGGCTCGGTCCTGCTGAATCTTGTGGAGGGTCCTCGCAATGAGAGGACTGGGATGGAACGCATACAGAAGGCCGGAGGTCCAGTTCAGGAGGAATGCGTCCGGGGCTACCCTGCTCGGGTGCGGTATCAGCCCGCAAAAGCAAGGAAGCTGTCTCTTTACCGGGCTGGCGAACAGGTCCAAGGACAGAGTCCCCCAGTGGCAGAACAGTGGAGAACCACCTTTGGAGTCAGGTGCCACTCATGTGGGCAAAGGAGCCTGCTGAGTCTGTCCTTGAAGACATTGTCCTGGCCCAGGAGGTGGACCGCTCTCAGGGTCATGCCCTGGCATACAGTGAAGGAGCAGAGGACGACTGCCTCCCGACAGAGGAGGTCGGAGCCCATACCCCCCTCCTTGTTTATGTAGAACATCGCGGCCTTGTTGTCGGTCTGCACGAGCACCGACTTGCCTCACAGGTGGTGCTTGAAGACCTTCAGGGCCAGCCGGACCGCTCAAAGCTCGAGCAGGTTGAGCTGCTGCCAATATTCCTTTTGTGAGCGCCTCCCCCGAGTACGGAGGTTGCCGCAGTGGGCTCCCCAGCCCAACAGTGAGGCATCTGTCGTCAAGATGAGCCCGTGTTGTCGAGTCTGGAAGAGTATGCCTCGAAGGCGGCTTTGGGGGTTCAGCCACCAATCCAGGGAACTGGAGAGGCTGCAGGATCCCGGAGGTGGCCCGAGGCTTGGGTCCACTGCGCACTGAAGCACAATTGGGCCGCTCGCATGTGCATGCGAGCATGGGGGACGATATGGACAGTCGAGGCCATGTGCCCCAGAAGATGCAACATGGCCCATGCCGAGACTCTGGATTGCTTTGGACCTCGGTGGCTAGAGCACGGAGCCGCTCCACATGCACTCAAGGGAGGAAGGCAGTCACCCGTTCCGTGTAGAGAAGAGTGCCAATGAACTCTAGGGTCTGCACCAGCTCAAGGTGGGACTTGAAGTAGTTGATTAGGAAACCGAGGTGCTCAAGGAGGACCGGCGAGCATCCTCTGCCGATGAGCCTGTGATGAGCCAATCGTCCAGGTAAGGGTAGACTGATATGTCCTGTAGCCAAAGGTTGGCTGCAGCCACCAACAGGCATTTAGTGAAGACTCATGGGGCAATCGCAAGCCCGAAAGAGTACTCTGTATTGGAAGTGCTCCCCTTGCACCCTAAAGCGCAGGTACTTCTTGTGCTTGGGGTAGACCGGGATGTGGGCATAAGCGTCTCTCAGATCCAAGGAGCATAGCCGGAGGAAGGGCAGCAGGACGCCAAGTGATAGCATCCTGAACTTCTCCTGCACCAGAAATTTGTTCAGATTCCTGAGAGCAAGGATGGGGCGCAGGCCTCCCGTCCTCTTCGGAACGAGGAAGTACCGGGAGTAAAACCCCAGACCTTGGAGGTGCGGCGGCACTCTCTCGACCGCCTCTTGACTGAGGAGGTTGATCAGCTCTTGCTGCAAGCAAGCTTGGTGCGAGGGAAGCTGAGTAGGATCCGCTGGGGAGAAGGGAGTCTGTCCAGACGAAGACGATAACCGTCCTGGATTACCTGAAGGACCCAGGTGTCCGATGTAATGGCTGCACATTCGGGGGCGAAAAGGGACAGGTGCCCTCCCACAGGCGGAAGTGCCACCTGGAGGCGAGGGGCTATGAACTTGGCGTCAAAACCCCGGGGCCGGCGCCGGTGGTTGAGCTTTGGGCCCCTTTGGTTTCCAGTGACCCTGAGCTCTTCCTTTGCCCAGGCATCTGGGTGTCAGCGCTGGGGTGGGCGGGTATCCCCAGCAAGGGAGTCCCTTCCTCTGGAAGAAAGACTTCTAGCTGTGTTTCTTCTGTGGAAGAGAAGATGTTTTAGGAGAGAGACGGGTGCAGGTCACGAATTCCGTCTTGATCTTGGCTGCCTTGTCCTCCATGGGCTTGCCGAACAGTTGTTCGCTGAGGCAGGGGACATCCAAGAGCTTCTCCTGGACCCATTGTCCAGGGCTGAAGACTGGAGCCACGCTTGCCGCCGGGCTCCAATGCCAGCCGCTGCCACATGGGCAGAAAACTTGAACCTGTCATATGTGGTGAGGGAAAGGTATTTCAAGCAGTCTGCAACCGATCTCAGAAGGGTCTGAAATCTGAGGAGGTGTTCGCCTCCGAGGCCTGTGGAGAAACTGCCGAGCTCTTTAGTGAGGTCATGAAGGAACATACCCATATACAGTTGGTATGCCTGGATGCAGCACGCCAGCATGGATCTCTGGTAAGCCTTGTGCCCGAGGGCATGGGATTCCCTACCAGGCGTAACCGACGAGTGCGACTTCGGGCTCTTCTACTTCCACATCGTGGATTCAACTACCATGGAGATATGGGGAAGTTGAGTCTTCCAGAACCCCGGGCCACGCTGGACCCTGTACATGGCATTGAGTTTTTTTACTGACTATAGGGACCGAGGTGGGTGCTTCCCACATGCAGAGGAGCAGCCGGGTCAGGATGGACAGTACCAGGACAGCGAGAAACTCCCTAGGGGGAGACTCATATTGCAAGATGTCGAGTTCCTCTGCCTTCGGCTCTTCCTCGGTCTGCGTGGGCAGATTGAGGGCTCGAGCCAAATCCTGCACAAACACCAAGGAGGAGGTGTCTTCGGGGTGCGACTGCCATTGCGAGGCGGGAGGGGACGGGTCAGAAGGAAGGTCCCTATGGGTGCGGGTTTCAGGGGATATGTCCCTGTCCGATTCCCAGCCTGAGAGGTCCAAGGAGAACTCGGTGTTGGGCTGATCCCTGCACGCAGTGGCTAAGGCCCACTTGGAGCCGGAGGCACTGACTTTGGAAGACCTCCCCCCCGCCCACCACCAGAGGAATGGGACGGTGAGCGTGACTGGTGCCGAGGACACTCGCGAGACCCACAGCTCTCGGGGGTTTCCAAGGCAGTTTTCGGGACCCTCAGCCTCAAGGCAAGGGCCAGTCGTGCTGGGTAAAAGCGCCTGCTGGGCAGCTAGGAAGGCACTGCACTCTAGTGGCAGCATACGGGACTCCCATTCAGGAGTGGGTCCCTGCGCCGTCAACAACGGAGTTATTGGGTCTGGCGTGGAGGAGGAGGGGGGGGGATCCTCGCAGGGACGACCCTCAGAAGACTGGATGCCATCGCTGGAGGCCTCTGTATTCGTACGAGAAAACATTTGAGGCCGCTCCTTGTCCAACTCTCAGGAACGCCGAGGAGGGCTAAGGGAACGAGTGCAAGACCGCTTACGCTTGTCTGGAGCCCCCGACAGTGACTTCAAGTTCTTCTTCTTTCACCATTCCACCTCGGGTGAACCCTGATCGGAGTGATGGAAGAGGACCGGTGCTACCAGAAAAAGGGGCCAAAAGGCCAGGAAAGAGTAGTTACTCATCTGTAACAGGTGTTCTCCAGGAGCAGCAGAAATCAGTCCTCACATATGGGTGACATCGACGCCAACAGAGCCCCCGTGCAGAGCATTTCCCCAGCTTTCAAAGAAAGCCTTTGGGAATGCAGCGCGCATGCGCGGTCCCCTTCCTGCCCAAGGGTGCCATCTTGCTCAGTCTGATGACATAGCTAAAAGACAGCAAAAAAACAAAAATAAATCATATGGCCGCAACTCCAAGGAGAGGAGTGAGGGTTGTGAGGACTGATTCCTGCTGCTCCTGGAGAACACCTGTTACAGGTGAGTAACTACTCTTTCTCCAGGACCAAGCAGGAAGTCATTCCTCACATATGGGACTCCCCAGCTTAAGGCTACCGGAGACCCAAAGCTGAAAAATGAGCTCCCTCTAGAGCAGTGGTTCTCAACCTTTTTTGTACCGTGACCCCCTTTTACCGTTGGTCAACTTGTGGTGACCCCCAATGATAAAATCAAATGCGTCTCTCTTCCTTTACCTTTAACGCATTGTCGCTGTAATCATTTGTTGAATTAATATATTATAGGCCTTTGCAATGTTTGTATTTATAAAATACTTATTTAAACCACAATAATTAATCACAACCACAAGTAACAATATTTGATTTCAAAATTATGATGATTTTGTAGTCAAATCACTAATATGAAATAAAATTATTTTGTCTACCTTTGTCGTCTGACCAATTTATTCTCTGATCATGCTGGTCCCGATCTGAGGCTTCTCCTTTCCTGTCTTCTCTTAGCTCTCTTTCTGTGGTCTATGGTCCATCTGCCATTTCTTATCTCTTTCGTTTTCTTCACTTCTTTCCATCAGCCTATTTCCAGTCCCAGTAACCCTCCCCAGTATCAGCCCCTTTCCAGTCCTCCCTCCCAGTACCTTCCAATGTCAACTTGCATTCCCATGATTGCCACTGGTGTCCATTCCCTTCTAGTCCCCCTACTTCCCCACTGACCAGTCCCTTCTAGTACAAATACCATGGTAGCCCCTCTCAGATACACTCCCTTCCAGTTCCATTCTCCCATCCCCTTGTATCAGCCCACTTGTAGACTTAGCCCCCAGTTTTCTTCCAGGGCCAGCAGCTCTATCCTCCCCTCCTCACAATCAGCCCATTCTCAGTCAAAGCCCCCCAATCACCTCACTTCTAGTGCTAATCCCCCCTCAACCCCATTACCAGTGCTAGCCCTCACCTAATCAGCCCAATACCAGTCCTACCCCCCCATCAGCTCATTACCAGTCCTAGCCTCCACTAATCAGCTCATTTCCAGTCACAGCCCCCCCCGATCAGCTCATTTCCAATGCTAGCCTCCCATCAGTCCATTACGAGTCCTACCCCACCCCATCAGCCCATTACCAGTCCTAGCCTCCCCTAATCAGCTCATTTCCAGTGCTAGGTCCCCCCTCAACCCCATTACCAGTGCTAGGCTCCCCTAATCAGCCCATTTCCAGTCCTTACCTCACCGATCAGCTCATTTCAATGCTAGACCCCCATCAGTCCATTCCCAGTCCTACCCCCCCCCCTTGATAAGTCCATTCCCAGTCCTAGCCTTCCCTAATCAACCCATTACCAGCCCTAGCCCACCCATCTGGAGCAGACAGAGCTTAAAGATCCCAAATTACCCATGTCTACCACTAGCTAAATTAATATGAATAAAATACAGTCTCTAAAATGCTTGTATGCAAATGATAGAAGTCTAAAAAATAAGATGGGAGAGTTAGAATATATAGCACTAAATGAGAGGTTAGATATGATTGGAATATCAGAGACATGGTGGAAGGAGGACAACCAGTGGGACACTGTGATACCTGGGTAAATATATCGTAATGATAGAACTGATCAAATTGGTGGAGGGGTTGCGCTCTATGTTAGAGAGGGCATTGAGTCAGAAAGAATTAAAGTTTTGCAGGAAACAAAATTTGATGTAGAATCTCTATAGATTGAAATTCCATGTAAAAAGGGGAAGGCGATGGCAGTGGGGGTGTACTATCGACCACCAGGCCAGAACGAACAAATGGATGATGAAATGCTCAAAGAAATCAAGGAAGCTAACAAACATTACAGCGCAGTAATAATAATGGGTGATTTCAATTACCCCGGTATCAACTGGGTCAGTGTCACGGCAGGACATGCTAGGGAGATAAAGTTCCTAGATGACATAAATGACTGCTTCTTGGAGCAGCTGGTTCATGAACCGACCAGAGGGGAAGCCATATTAGACCTGGTCCTTAGTGGAACACCAGATCTAGTGCAAGAGATAAGGGTGTTGGGGCCACTTGGCAATAGTGATCATAGCATGATCGCCTTTGATTTAATTAGTGGAGGAGGGGTAGTACAGAAATCCACAGTACTACCTTTTAACTTTCGAAAGGGAGACTATGATAAAAATGAGGAAAATAGTTAAGAAAAAACTAAAAGGAGCAGTTGCAAAGGTTAAAGACTTACATCAAGCTTGGGTGTTGTTGAAAAATACTATCTTGGCAGCCCAGACCAGCTGTATTCCATGCTTTAAGAAAAGTGGAAGGAAGTCCAAAAAACTGCCAGCATGGTTTAAAGGTGAGGTCAGAGAGGCTGTTGTTGCCAAAAAAGCATCTTTCAGGAAATGGAAAAAGAGCCAAACGACGAAACCTGGAAACAGCACAAGCACTGGCAAATCAAATGTAAGGCACTGATAATGCAGGCAAAGAGAGAATTTGAGAAGAAGCTTGCTGTGGAAGCAAAAACGCGAAATAAAGATTTTTTTCAAGTACATTCGCAGCAAAAAACCTGTGAGAGAGTCAGTTGGTCCATTAGATGATAGAGGAGTTAAAGGGGCACTAAGAGGCGACAAGGCGATAGCGGAGAGACTGAATGAAATCTTTGCTTCACTCTTTACTGAGGAAGATGTAGGGATGTTACCCATGACTGAAGTGGTATTTAAAGATGCGGAAGAATTGAAGGAAATATCGATACATTGGGAAGATGTATTACAACTATTAGATAAACTGAAGAGTAGCAAATCACCAAGGCCGGATGGTATACATCCAAGGGTGTTGAAAGAACTGAAATATGAGATTGCAGACCTGCTATTACTAATCTGTGAACTATCATTAAAATCATCTCTAATACCTGAAGATTGGAGGATCGCCAATGTAACACCAATTTTTAAAAAGGGTTGTAGGGGTGATCCGGGAAACTACAGACCGGTGAGCCTCACGTCAGTACCGGGAAAAATGGTAGAAACCATCATAAAGAATAAAATTACTCAGCATGTAGATAGTCATGACCTAATGGGAGACAGCCAACATGGCTTTAGACAAGGAAGATCTTGTCTTACTAATCTGTTATGTTTTTTTGAAGGAGTGAATAATCAGGTGGACAAAGGTGAGTCGGTTGATATAGTGTATCTGGACTTTCAGAAAGCCTTTGACAAGGTCCCTCATCAGAGACTTTTGTCAAAACTAAAGAGTCATGGGATAGGAGGCAGTGTACTACTGTGGATCAAGAACTGGTTAAGAGATAGAAAGCAGAGGGTTGAGCTAAATGGACAATTTTCCCAATGGAGAAAGGTGAATAGTGGTGTACCCCAGGGATCTGTGCTGGGTCCGCTGCTTTTTGACATATTCATAAATGACCTGGAAAGTGGAATAACGAGTGAGGTTATCAAATTTGCAGATGACACAAAACTATTTAAAGTTGTTAAAACCCAAGAGGATTGTGGAAAATTGCAAGAGGATCTTGATAAATTAGAAGACTGGGCATCAAAATAGCAGATGAAATTTAATGTGGACAAGTGCAAAGTTATGCACCTAGGGAAGAACAACCCAAACTATGGTTATACAATGCAAGGTTCCACATTAGGAACCACCACTGAGGAAAAAGATTTAGGCGGCATTGTGGATAACATGTTAAAACCCTCGGCCCAGTGTGCAGCAGCAGCCAAGAGAGCAAATAGAATGCTAGGTATAAGGAAAAGAATGGAAAATAAAACAAAAGATATTATAATGCCTCTATATCGTTCCATGGTGAGACCGCACCTTGAATATTGTGTGCAATTCTGGTTGCCGTATCTTAAAAAGGATATAGAGTTGTTAGAGAAGGTTCAGAGAAGAGCCACCAAAATGGTAAAGGGGATGCAAGGATACTCCTATGAAGGCTAAAAAGGTTAGGGCTCTTTAAACTGGAAAAGAGACGGCTGAGGGGAGATATGATAGAAGTCTATAAATTAATGAACGGAGTGGAACGGGTAAACGTAGATCGATTGTTTACCTTATCAGAATATAGAAAGACTAGGGGACATGCAATGAAGCTACAGGGTAAACTATTTAAGACTAATAAAAGAAAATATTTTTTCACTCAATGTGTAATCAAACTCTGGAATTTGTTAACGGAGGATGTAGTAAAGGCTGTTAGTATAGCTGGGTTTAAAAAAGGTTTGGACAAGTTCCTGGAGGAAAGGTCCATAAACCATTATTAAGAAGGGACCCAGGATATCAATGCTTGACCCAGTACAAGCATTGCGGAACCTGTGTCTTTTGGGGAAACTGCTAGGTACGTATGACCTAGATTGGCCACTGTTGGAAACAGGATACTGGGCTTGATGGACCTTGGTCTGACCCAGTATGGCATATCTTATGTTATGTTCATCTGCCCATTACCAGTTCTAGCTCCCCCATCAGCCCATTATAATCCTAACCCGCACTGTCTCTCGCCTCTGTCCAGCATTTATCCCATCTGTCCAGGATGTCCCCGTCTCTCCCCCTTTGTCCATGCCAGCCCCCTCCCTCCATGTCAGCCCCCCCTCCATCCATCCTATCAGCCCCCTCCCTCCCTCCATGTCAGCCCCCCTCCCTCCATCCATATCAGCCCCCACCTCCATGTCAGCCCCCCTCTGTCGATGTCAGCCGTGTTGCAGGTTCCCTGCCCCCTCATCCCCTCTCCCCATGTCTGCCTCCCTTCTTCTGCAGCCGCGGCTCCCTGCCTCTTAGGGAACCGCGGCTGTACCTGTAAAATCGTTGCGGAGCCCTTCCTGTCTCAACTTCCTTTGGAGGCGGGACAATGCTGCACGGAAGCGATGCTGAGGAAGCGATGGCTGGAGAGAGACTGACCCTCCAGTGGTGAGTGGTGTGCTGAAAAAGCACTAAGATGAACCCTAACAGAATTGGACTTAAGGCCTAGGTTGGACAGGTGAAGCAGATATTGCAGTACCACTGGTACCAGGCATGAGAAAAGATTCTTGTTGTGTTGAGCACACCAGGTAGAGAATCTACGCCACTTAAAGGCATAAGACGTTCGGGTGGACTGCCTCCTAGAGGCCAAGACCACGTCCTCCACTTCCCTAGGCAGTAGTAAGGGTGCTAGGACTACCCTTTCAGCAGCCAGGCCATCCGATTGAGGGACTGGAGATTGGGGTGTAAAAGAGATCCCTGCTCCTGAGACAGGAGATCTGGTTGCATCCCATGAGGAAGAGGAGCGTCCACCGCTAGTTGCAAAAGAAGTGGGAACCAGGGCTGTCGGGGCCATCTGGGGGCTTCCAGAATCACCGAGGCCCTGTCCCGGAGCACTTTGAACAGTGTCTGGGACACTAGAGGCGTGGGAGGAAAGGCATATAGGAGGCCTGTAGACCACGGAATGAGAAACGCATCCGCTGCTAATCTGAGAGGATGAGATTGTCAGGAGCAGAACCTGGGTAGTTGACGGTTCAGAGGACTGGCAAAGAGATCTATGGTTGGAAGACCCCATCTCAGGAAGATCTGTTGAATCACTAAAGGATTCAACTGCCATTCGTGCGGCTGCAGGATCCTGCTCAATCTGTCCGCCAGGTAATTCTCTTGACCTAGGAGATAGACAGCTTTGAGAAGAATGCCGTGATTGAATGCCCAGGAGCACAGCTTCTGCGCTTCCTGACATAGAAGGCAGGACCGTGTGCCCACTTGTTTGTTCACATAGAACATAGCAACTTGATTGTCCGTCTGAACCAATACGGATTGGTGAGAGATGAGATGACAGAAAGTTCTCAGGGCTAAGCGGATAGCTCTCAGTTCCAAGAGGTTGATCTGCTGTGTGGCCTCCCAAGGAGACCACAGGCCTTGAGTACATGCTCCTTGGCAATGTGCACCCCAACCTTGAAGAGAAGCATTGGTTGTCAGCACCTGAGAGTGTGGAGGTGTCTGAAAAAACACCCCTTGCACCAGATTCGGAAGATGAAGCCACCACTGTAGAGAAGACTCTAGTAGTGTGGATACCCTCAGTCTGTCCATGAGGTTTCCCGTGGCTTGGTGCCACTGAGTTCTGAGGCGCCATTGAGCCGGCCTCATGTGTAGACGGGCATTTGGAGTCACATTTTTTATTTATTTATTTTTATTTATTTACATTCTCTTATATACCGCGCTATTCTGCATCAGTGCGGTTTACATTGAACAAACTGAAATTACATTGAACAGGGCATTATAACTTGGAGATAACTATTTTACAGGGAACATGGGCTATGGAGGGTTAAGTGGCTTGCCCAAGACCACAAGGAGCTCCTGTGGGACTAGAAACCCCAGTCCTTCCGGCCCAAGGTTGCTGTCCTCTAGTGGGATTTGAACCCCCGACCTTCCGGCCTGAAGTACCTTGCCCCAACCACTAGGCCACTCCTCCACTCCTCTCCTCCATGGACCGTTGAAGCCATGTGGCCTAAGAGCCTCAGGAATTGTCTGGCGGAGACCAGAGAATTGCTGTGGAACTGACTGGCCAGAGCCATCAACCTGTGTGCCCTGTCTATGGGCAAAAAGGCCTTTGCCTGAAGGGTGTCCAGTCTTGCTCCTATGAACTCCATGTTCTGTGAAGGGTGCAAAGTGGACTTTGTGAAGTTTATAACAAAGCCCAGATGTTGCAGCAGAGCGACAGTGCAGAGGGTGGCTTGATTGGCCTCTTGTGGGGATTGACCCCTGATAAGACAATCATACAGGTATGGAAAAACGAAAAGGCCTTGAACCCTGAGGTAGGCCACTACCACCGCCAGGCACTTGGTGAATACCCTGGGGGCGGAGGTTACGCCAAAAGGCAGCACTCTGTACTGGTAATGATTTCCTCCCACTACAAATCTGAGATATTGTCTGTGGTCTGGATGAATGAGGATGTGAGTATAAGCATCCTTTAAATCTAAGGAGCATAGCCAATCTCCCTGCTGGAGGTAGGGCAGCAGGATTCCAAGGGTAAGCATCTTGAACTTTTCCCTCTCCAGGAACTTGTTGAGATTTCGCAAATCTAGGATGGGCCTGAGGCCTCCTGTTCTTTTTGGTACTAGAAAGTACCTGGAATAGAAGCCTTGACCTCTCAGGTGGTGAGGCACCGGTTCCACCGCCTGTTACTTCAGAAGACTTGCTATCTCCTGCAGGAGTAAGTCCCTGTGCAGAGGAAGTCTTGGAGGCTCCCCTGGAAAGTAGGAGGGAAGTACCTGGTGGAAGTGGAGGAGAGAGCCCTTCTGGACTATACTTAGTACCCAGGTATCCCCTGTTATGGCTGGCTACCCATGGGCGTACAGGGCCAGCTGGCCTCCTGTGCTGATAGGGGCCAGCTGAGTAGGAGAGGCTATGCCACTGGTGTCAAAACCCCGCTCCCTGCTGTGCAGGAGCCGGAGCTGATGGCTTGGGGGTTTTCTGCCTACGGGGCCCATGACCCTGCCCCTTGGCCTGCTGACCATGTTGGCGAGCTACAGAGGCCTGAAAATGAGGATCCTGTTTATAGGCAGATGACTTCCTCAGGTAAAAGGTCTTTTTCCCCGAGCCCTTCTTCTTCTGAGAAGGGGCAGAGGTTTTTCTGGACAGCCTTGTCCGGGTAAGAGTCTCGGTCTCGAGTTCTGCAGCCTTTTCAGCCATGGGCTTGCCAAAGAGGTTTTCACCTCGGCAGGGGACGTCGACCAACTTGCCCTGCACCCATGGCTCGAGGTCCGATGACTGTAGCCAGGCGTGACGGCATGCACCGATGCCAGCCACGGCTACTCAGGCCAAAGCCTCGAAGCAATCATAGGCTGCTCGAGAGATAAACTTCGAGCACTCACGAATACCCGATGACAGAGCATTGAACCTCTGCAAAGGTTCCTCGGAGAGACCAGCAGAGAACCCGGCAATCTCCTTTGCCAGGTCTCAAAGGTACATGCCCATGTACAGCTGGTAGGTCTGGACATGGCAAGCAAGCATAGAGCCCTGGAAGCACTTCTTATCGAGGGCATCCAGGTTCCGGGCCTCCCGGCTGAGAGGCACCGAGGAGTGCATCTTCTAACTTTTCAGACGATGCATGGCCGATTCCACAACCATGGAGTGGTGCGGTAATTGTGCCTTTTGGAACCCGGGGCTCTTGCGGACTCGATAGATGGAATTGACCCGCTTGCTCAAAACCGGCGTCAAGGCCGGCGCCTCCCACATGCGGAAGAGCAACCGTTCCAGCATCGGAGGATCCGGTACAGTAAAGGCCTCCTTTGGGGGAGTGTCATACTGTAGGGCCTCGAGCTCCTCGGCTCCTCCTCGGGATCTGTGGGGAAGGCCAAGGCCTTGGCCATATCCCGCACAAAGTCCGAGAACCGTGTATCCTCCGGTGGGGACCTTCTCCGAGGCTCGGACTCCAGCGAGTCCGAAGGGACACACCGAGTCCGAAAGGTGTCGGGTGACTCCTCATCCTCCGTTTCCCAGCCGGACCCCTTGGAGGAGGAATCAAGCGGCTCCGGTCGGACAGGAACCGATGCCATCCGCCCAGGATACCGGCGTCGACGACCTCGGTCCCAAGCGGGAGGCCAAGGGAGACCTTGGCCGAGGATCGACTCGAGCACACATGGACTCGAGGATCGGCTCGGCTCGGCCTCCGGGGTTGACTTGGACGTTGATGTACCGGTGGTCGGGGCAGATGCACTGGTGAGACCGGCGATCAGTACCCGCTGCTGTTCCATGAAGGCAGCCAAGCTGCACTCCAAGGCCGTCAACCTGTGTCCGAACTTCGGAGACTCAGCAGCCCCCGACTCGGACGTCGGCTCCCCTGGAGGAGAGTCCACGAGGACTACAGTACTCACGTGACCCAGGGACTCCATCTCCACACGAGGTTGTTTTGCAGGCCTCTCCGACTCCGAAGACCCGGGACGGCACTCGGGGATATGCGACTTGGCCCTCGAGGAGCCAAGTGCGTCCACCGACGCCGCCCTCGCGGGTTTTTTCTTCTTGCGATGTTCCCGTGAGGGAGACCACCTCTTAGAGGAGCCTCGGCACTGCTCGGGGCCGGAGTCCTGAGATGTCGAGGCCTATGATGAAGTCCGGGCCCGTCCGGACGTGGAGTCAGAGAAGATTCTTTCCTTTTGGTGCTGCCGACTCCTCAACACCTTCGAGGACATCTTCCCACACGGCCCACAGATCATCGGGTCATGATCGGGTCCGAGGCACTGGAGGCAGCAGTCATGTGTGTCGGTGAGAGACATAAGTTTCTTACACCGATCACACTTCTTAAACCCGCTGGCAGCCATTGGGGGAAAAAGGGCCCCTGCGAGGTCAAAAGACAGGGCTGCCAGTGAAAACAGAAAAAATGGCACGTATGCTAGTCACTAAGGACAAAAACTGAAAAAAGAAGTCCGGCCTCGATACCGATGTATCAGGCCCAGGCGGGAAAGGGAAACCGGCATCGAACCGAAGAAAACGGATCCACACAGGAGAAAATCAACTTTTTCCTCGGGTCAAAACGAAACACGTCCGTCGGGCTCCATGGAAATAAGAAGACTGAGCAAGTTGGCACCCTTGGGCGGGAAGGGGACCGCACATGCGCGCTGCATTCCCAAAGGCTTTCTTTGAAAACTGGGGAAATGCTCCACACGGAGGCTCCGTCGGTGCCGATGTCACCCATATGTGAGGGCTGACTTCCTGCTTGGTCCTGGAGAAAGAAAAAACGTTTTCCAAGGGACGAGAATGTGCATCCAAAGGGCTCTGCGGAAAACGGGAGAATGAGCAAGATGGCACCTTTGGGTGGGAAGAGGACCACGTATGCGTGGCAGCAATCCCAAAGGCTTTCTTTGAAAACTGGGGAATTGCTCTGCACGGACTCCGTCGGTGCCGACATCACCCATAAGTGAGGACTGACTTCCTGCTTGTTCCTGGAGAAAGGTGGTATATCAAATGTAAAGAGTAGCTACTCACCTGTAACAGGTGTTCTCCAGGAGCAGCAGGAATCAGTCCTCACATATGGGTGACGTCGGCGCCGACGGAGCCCTCGTGGAGCAATTTCCCCAGCTTTCAAAGAAAGCCTTTGGGAATTGCAGCGCGCATGCGCAGTCCCCTTCCCACCCAAGGGTGCCATCTTGCTCAGTCTGATGACATAGCTAAAAGACAGCAAAAAAATTAGCAAAAACGAAATGATAGGACTGCAACTCCAAGGGGAGGAGGGAGGGTTGTGAGGACTGATTCCTGCTGCTCCTGGAGAACATCTGTTACAGGTGAGTAACTACTCTTTCTCCAGGACCAAGCAGGAAGTCAGTCCTCACATATGGGACTCCCTAGCTTAAGGCTACCGGAGACCTCAAGCGGAAAAATGAGCTCCCTCTAGCTTAGTAGCACAGAAGGAAGGAATCTTCTCTGAAAACGCCCCCGACCGGTAGCCCAACATCATAGCCGGAGGGTAGGAGTTGCCTAAACTTCAAAGAGATTATAGAGGACTGCCTGTCCGAAAGCACTGTCCCTGCGGGACTCCCTCTCCAGGCAGTAATGGGCTGCAAAATTCTGGCTTGAAGACCAAGTAGCGGCCTGGCAGATGTCTGCCAATGGAACAGAGCGGAGATGAGCCACTGACGCAGCCTTCGCCCTAACACGATGAGCCGTGACTCGACCCTCCAACGAGAGGCCGGCTGCCTCATAAGCCCATGCGATACAGTCAGCGACCCATATGGACAACGTACGCTTGGAGACAGGGAGCCCCAACTTATTGGGGTCAAAAGAAATGAAAAGCTGAACAGCCTTCCGATGCTCCCGCGTACGGTCAAGGTAGAAGGATAACGCCCTTCTACAGTCCAGGGTATGCAAGACCATCTCAGCCCGGTTGGCATGCGGCCTGGGAAAGAAGGTCGGAAGAACCACTTCCTGGTTGAGATGAAAAGGAGAAACCACTTTTGGAAGAAACTTAGGGTGAGTCCGTAAGACTACCCTATTCCTGTAGAACCTAGTGTAAGGAGGATCAGACACTAGGGCCTGCAGTTCACTAACGCGCCTAGCAGAGGTAAGGGCTACCAAAAACAAGGTTTTCCAGGAAAGAAAACGAAGAGGGCAGGTAGCCATAGGTTCAAAGGGCGGACAGGTAATTCGCTGCAAGACCACATTCAGATCCCATTCAGGGGCTGGTGGGCGCAAAGGAGGCTTAAGGAGAAGGAGGCCTCTGAGAAAACGAGCCACCAAAGGGTGGTTGGAAAGAGGCCTGCCATCCACCGGTGCGTGATGTGCAGAGAGAGCACTGAGGTGGACCCTGACAGAGTTGGACTTAAGGCCCAGATTGGAGAGGTAAAGCAAATATTGCAAGACCACCGACACCAAGCAGGAGAAGGGATTCTCAGACTGCTGAGCACACCACACGGAGAACCGACGCCACTTAAGAGCGTAGGACTTCCGGGTGGAGGGCCGCCTGGAGGCCAAGACGACCTCTTCCACCTCCCGAGGCAGCAGGAGGGGAGCAAGGACTACCCTTTCAGCAGCCAGGCCATCAGATGAAGGGAACGGAGGTTGGGGTGTAGGAGAGTCCCCTGATCCTGTGACAGGAGATCGGGTTGAAACCCCAGAGGAAGAGGAGTGTCCACCGCCAGCTGCATCAGAAGCGGGAACCAGAGCTGTCTCGGCCACCGGGGAGCCACTAGGATCATCGAGGCTCTGTCCCTGAGAACCTTGAAGAGCGTCCGAGACACCAGTGGCATGGGAGGAAAGGCATACAAGAGGTCCGTGGACCATGGAATCAGAAAAGCATCCGCCGCTATCCTGAGAGGATGCGGTTGTCGAGAGCAGAATCTGGGAAGTTGCCGGTTCAGAGGACTGGCAAAGAGATCCATGGTGGGGAGGCCCCACTTGAGAAAGATCCGTTGAACCACCAACGGATCCAATCTCCACTCGTGTGGTTGGAGAATCCTGCTCAGCTTGTCTGCCAGGTAATTTTCCTGACCTGGGAGATAGACCGCTTTGAGGAGGATGCCGTGGCGGATGGCCCAAGAGCACAGTTTTTGTGCCTCCTGACAGAGAAGGAAGGAGCCCGTGCCACCTTGCTTGTTCACGTAGAACACTGCAACTTGATTGTCCGTCTGGACCAGTACAGACTGGTGAGAAGTGAGGTGGGAGAAGGCTCTCAGAGCTAGGCGGATGGCTCTGAGCTCCAGGAAGTTTATCTGCTGAGCAGACTCCCAAGGAGTCCAGAGGCCTTGAGTACATGTCCCTTGGCAATGTGCTCCCCAACCCAGGAGAGAAGCATCGGATGTCAGCACCTGAGAAGGCGGAGGAGATTGAAAATCCACTCCTAGAACTAGGTTTGGCAGATGAAGCCACCAACGCAGAGAAGAGACCAGCAGGTCGGATATCCATACTGAGTCCGCTAGGCTCCCCATGGCCTGATGTCATTGAGTGCGAAGGCACTACTGAGCAGGTCGCATGTTCAGGCGGGCATTGGGGGTCATATGGACCGTGGAAGCCATATGGCCGAGCAGTCTCAGAAATTGCCTGGCCGAGACCAGGGAATTGCTGTGAAAGTGGCTGGCGAGATCCATGAGCCTGTGGGCCCTGTCTAGAGGCAGGAAGGCCCGCGCCCGAAGAGTGTCCAACCGGGCGCCTATGAACTCGAGATTTTGAGAGGGGAGCAAAGTGGACTTTGCGAAGTTTATGACAAATCCCAAGTGCTGGAGTAGAGTCACAGTGCGATGAGTGGCCTGAGTTGCCTCTTGGGAAGATTGGGCTCTGATGAGCCAGTCGTCCAGGTATGGAAACACAAAAAGGCCTTGAAGTCTCAGATAGGCCACCACCACTGCCAGGCATTTGGTGAACACCCTGGGGGCGGAGGATAGACCAAAGGACAGTACTCTGTACTGGTAATGATTTCCTCCCACAACAAACCTGAGATATTGTCTGTGGTCTGGATGAATAAGGATGTGAGTATACGCATCCTTTAGATCCAAGGAGCATAGCCAGTCTCCCTGCTGGAGGTAGGGCAGCAAGATTCCAAGGGGAAGCATCTTGAACTTTTCCCTTGCCAGGAACTTGTTGAGGTTTCGCAAGTCCAGGATGGGTCTGAGGCCTCCTGTTCTTTTTGGTATCAGAAAGTACCTAGAATAAAAGCCGTGACCCCTCAGGTGGTGGGGCACTGGTTCCACAGCCTGTTCCTGAAGAAGACTTGCTAACTCCTGGAGGAGTAAGTCCCTGTGCAGAGGGAGTCTCAGAGGCTCCCCTGGAAAGTAGGAGGGAGGTACCTGGTGAAAGTGTAGAAGATAGCCTTTTTGAACTATATGAAGCACCCAGGTATCTGATGTGATGGCTGACCACCTGTGGGCAAAGTGGACCAGCCGGCCTCCTGTGCTTAGAGAAACCAGCGGAGGGGAAGAGGCTATGCTGACGGAGTCAAAAACCCCCACCCTGCTGAGCAGGGGCCGGTGTTGTGGGCTTGGGGGCCTGCTGCCTGCGGGACACATTACCCCGTCCCTTGGCCTGCTGACCCTATTGGGGTGCTGCTGAGGCTTGATAATGAGGGTAGTGTTTATAGGCAGCCGCCTTCCTCGGGTAAAAGGGCTTTTTCCCCGAGCCCTTCTTCTTCTGAGAAGGGGCAGAGGTCTTTCTGGACAGCCGAGTCCTGGTCAGAGTCTCGGTCTCGATCTGTGCAGCCTTTTCAGCCAGCCATGGGCTTGCCAAAGAGGTTTTCACCTCTGCAGGGGACATCGACCAACTTGTCCTGTACCCATGGCTCGAGGTCGGATGACTGAAGCCAAGCCTGTCGGCGGGCACCGGTGCCGGCTCCGGCTACCCGAGCCGATGCTTCGAAGCCATCGTAGGCTGCTCGAGAGATAAACTTCGAGCACTCCCGAATACCAGTGGACAAGGCTTGGAACCTCTTCAAAGGTTCCTCGGAGAGACCAGCAGAGAACCCGGCAATTTCCTTTGCCAGGTCCCGGAGATACATGCCCATGTAGAGCTGATAGGTCTGGACTCGACAAGCAAGCATAGAGCCCTGGAAGCACTTCCTACCGAGGGCATCCAGGTTCCGAGGAGTGCATCTTCTGACTCTTGAGTCGATGCATGGCCGATTCCACCACCATGGAATGGTGCGGCAGTTGTGCCTTTTGGAACCCGCGGCTCTTGCGGACTCGATAAATGGAATCGACCCGCTTGCTTAACACCGGTGCCGACGCCGGGCTCTCCCACATGCGGAAGAGAAGTCGCTCCAGCATTGGAGGAACCGGTACAGTAAAGGCCTCCTTCGGGGGAGAGTCATACTGGAGGGCATCGAGCTCTTTGGCTCGAGGCTCCTCCTCGGGATCCGTGGGGAATGCCAAAGCCTTGGCCATATCCCGCACGAAGTCCGAGAACCGGGTGTCCTCCGGGGGGGGGGACCGTCTCCGAGGTTCAGACTCGGGTGAATCCGATGGGACGTACCGAGTCCGAAAAGTACCCGGGGACTCCTCATCCTCCGTCTCCCAGCCCGAGTCCTCGGAGGAGGAATCGAGCGGCTCCGGTCGGGCGAGCACCGATGCCCTCCGCCCCGACGCCGGCGTCGACGACCTCGGTCCCGAACGGAAGGCCGAGGGAGACCGTGACCGAGGATCGATTCGAGCTCGCATGAACTCGAGGATCAGCTCGGTCTCCGGGGTAGACTTGGACGTCGACGTCCCGGTGGTCGGGGCAGATGCACCGGCGAGGCCAGCGATCAATGCCCGCTGCTGGTCCATGAAGGCAGCGAAACTGCTCTCCAAGGTCGTCAACCTGAGTCCGAGCTCAGGAGACCCAGCAGCCCCCGACTCGGGCCCCGACGGCGTCGAGCCAGACATCGGTTCCTTCGGAGGCGAGTCCACGAGGACTACAGTATTCACGTGTCCAGGAGACTCCATCTCGAGACGAGGATGTTTTGAAGGCCTCTCCGACTCCGAGGACCCGGGATGGCTATCGGGGCTATGCGACCTGGCCCTCGAGGAACCAGGAGCGTCCACTGACGCCGCCCTCGCGGGTTTCTTCTTCCTATGATGTTCCCGGGCAGGAGACCCCCGCTCAGAGGAACTCCGACGATGCTCAGGACCGGAGTCCCGGGACGTCGAAGCCTCTGACGAGGTCCGGGCCCGGCCGGACGCGGAGTCAGAGAAGATTCGTTCTCTTTGATGCTGCCGACTCCTCAACGCTTTTGAGGACATTTTGCCACACGGACCACAGATCATCGGGTCATGATCGGGTCCGAGGCAGCGGAGGCAGCAGTCGTGTGTGTCGGTAAGAGACATAAGTTTCTTACACTGATCACACTTTTTAAACCCGCTGGCAGCCATCGGGGGAAAAAGGGCCCCTGCGAGGTCAAAAGACAGGGCTGCCAGTGAAAAAAGAAAAAATGGCGGGAAAAGGATCCGGCGTCGAACCGAGAAAAGAATAGTAAATAAAATCAACTTTTTCAGCGGCGATCGCAAACAGCGTCTGTAGGGCTCCGCGGAAAAAAGACGACTGAGCAAGATGGCACCCTTGGGCGGGAAGGGGACCGCGCATGCGCGCTGCAATTCCCAAAGGCTTTCTTTGAAAGCTGGGGAAATTGCTCCGCGAGGGCTCCGTCGGCACCGACGTCACCCATATGTGAGGACTGACTTCCTGCTTGGTCCTGTAGAATAAACCATACCAAATCATAAGGTGTTGCTATTAGCAAAGGGGACCATTCACATGAAATGTCAAGAGTCCAAAAGCCAGTCAAACCCATCAATGGAAGTGGCCTCTTTCATAAATCTGGTGTGAAGAGGAATTGCAGAGGTGGCAAGATGTTTTTCTCCCTGATGATTGAGCGAGGTGAAAGAAGGACTTCATTCCAGTGGAAGCACTGCTGTGGACTAGAAGAGGTTTATGTTCTGAGCTGGGCAGGGAAGGGTGGCAACATTAACAGTTTGAGGCTTCAAAGAGTTCTGAGCATCTTCTGTTGTAAATGGACAAGTGCCTGTTGTACAATTGAATCAGTTGTAGTTGGCTGCAGCAGCAGAAGAGGGGGTTCAGAGTACTAAAGAACTCTTGGAGATATGCTGCTGGCAGTATTATCTGTTTTGGGTCACTTGCTGCACCTGGAAGAATGGGAGTCTGGACTGTACTGAGGAAAAGAATTTAGGGTTGTGCTGCCTGTGCTAAAGGAGAGAGGAATCAGGCACAGAGAAAGAGAAACATCTCTCCACGTGGTGGGTAGCACTGTTGTGATCCCCATACATGTCTTTAAGCCAGTGATGCTTGGAGGCATAATCCTTAGAGTGGTTGGAAGGGTGGTGCTGGACAAAGAGTATGTAGTCAGGGGTGGAGCAGAAGCACAATCCCTACATTTGACTGGTGTCGTCACAGCAGAGGGAGACAGGCCTCAAGGTTGTTGACAGAGCCAAACAGGAAGGACAATTAGTGCTCCAGATCAGAAAACCTCAGGAGAGTTGGGAGTTTTATTGGGGACATTTTATTGCATTAGTGCATGAAATGATACCATTATCCAGTCCAAGACATCAAAACAAGTCTTTAGTTTTCTGGGCTTTAGGGAAGATAGGTCCAAGCTAAAGCCATCAGATGATGCCACCACATATCCATGGCTTCCTTATCCAGCTTGTCTACAAGGAACACCAATATATCTCCTACTAGGAAAAAGGAACAAGCCAGCCTGCTGGAGTCTTACACAGAAACTACATAGCAGAATACTTCATTTTGGTCACACACATGACTCTCACAAAATACAGAATGACTTCAAATTATAAAGAAAAATATCCAAACTGACTTCTTTGTTCTGTGTACTTCAGCCTAACCGCTCACCCTTTTGTAACTTGCAGAAAGTAGGGAATGGAGTGGATTAGTGAGTAGACTGGCTCTTCCTTTATTTACTCTGTGCTCTGTTTGCTCCAGACTCATTCCTTCCCTTCAGTATTCCACAGCAGCCTGGGAGTGAAGGTGTTGGGTGCTTGAAGTAGAGGCCTGAGGAGGTGAGATTTTAGTTACCCTATAATCTTTCTTGGAGTCCTGCTAGACTAGTCCAGACAAGTTGGTTGTGTTCCCCTACCAGCAGATGCAGACACAGAGAGAACTAGAAACTTTCATTGATATCATCATTGCTACTAATGAAAAGCAGCTACAGCCACACATTCATAGTCAAGCACCCCTGATCGCACACAACTCCATTAGGAATAACAAGGGAAACAACATAAAGAACGATGTAGATGTACATAACAATCACCAGAAAGAACATCTTCCAAGAAGGTCATAAGCCATACAAGTCCACTGTTACTGAACTCTTTCCAAGAAGACATGGAAGGACATAACCCCTACAGGTCCAATGGACTTAGTAACAGACAAACATCTTTTAAGACAGCCATAAGCCATGCAAGGCCAATTGCAGAAAAGGCCAAGTAGAAGAGCAGGTCCTGGACTGGTCTAGCAGGACTTCAGGAAAGAAGATTAATGGGTTAAAAAAAATCTCACATGCCAGATCATCCTGTTAGACCAGTCCAGACAGCTGGGATGTACCCAAGCTACTACTCCACTGGGTGGGGAAGAAGACAGCTGCTTTCCAAATTTCTGCACCAAAGGCTGCATTTACTTTAGCAAGCACATCTAAGAAGTAATGCTTGACAAAGGTAGAGAGGGACAACCATTTCACAGCCCTGAGGAAGAGCTAGCCTGCAATCCAACCAGAATTGAGTAGCCTTAGAAGAGACTTCACCCTTGCGTAGACCTGCAAAGAGCACAAACAGCCTGTCTGACTTACGGAGAGAGTTAGTGACCTTTAAGTATCTGAGTAGCACTCTTCTGGCATCAACAAAGTGAAGATTTCTATCCTTCCCTTGGAGACAAACAACCTGATTGACATGAAATGCGGTCAGCACCTTAGGCAAGAAGGAAGGAACTTGTCAAATGGACACAGCCTCCTCTCGCTGCAGATCTCTGCAAGGGAAAGCCTGCAACTCTGAAATATGATGTGGTGAGCATACTACCACCAAAAAATGGCTTTGAGAGAGAGAGATCCTAAAAGCCCTAAAAACGAGCTCTAAATCCCAAGAGGGAATGACTGAATGCAGGGGAGGACAAAAATACTGCACTCTTAGAATGAAGCAGCCATCTAGGTGTGAACTCAGGCAGCAATCGATCACTGATCCCTGAAAACAAGTCAAAGCTGCAACCTGAACCCTCAAAGAATTGAGGGACAGCGCCTTCTCAAAGTCATCCTAGAGTAAGGTGAGCAAAGAGGGCAAGTCAGCTATCCTAGGAGCTATATGGCAATCACCGTATCAGTCCTCAAATAGACACCAGATATGCATGTACTGTAGGTGAGGCAGGTAGAACTGCATTTTGCCTTCAGAAGCATAGAAACTAACAATAGATGAATAGCCCTTATACGCCAAATGCCACTTCTTAAGGGTCAAGCTGTAAGTGAGAAGAATCTTTTAAAAGAACTGGACCCCGACACAACAGGGCCTGATACTGTAGGAGGTGCAGGGGGTAGTCTGTCCAGGAGCCGAATCAGATCCAGAAACCAAGGCCTCTGTGGCCAATCCAGCACCACCAGAATGACTTAAGCTTTGGTGTGCTCTGTACAACAAAGCATGTGCCCTATGAGGGACCATGGAGGAAATATGTACAGCAGTAGCTTTCAAAGCCAAGGCTGAATGAGGGCATTGGTCAGTTGGGAACCGGTCTCCTGGCTGTAACTGAAGAATCTTCGCATCTTAGCATTGGTTCAGATCACCAACAGATCCATCCAGGGAAGATCCCACTTGCCCAGAATCTTCTGAAACACTGGCGGTGCTAGTTCCCATTCTCCAGATGCAAGGGAGTAGCAACTGAGATAATCCACCTCCACGGTGTCGACTGCTACAAAGTGCTGTATTGAGAGTGCCAGCAAGTTCCACTCAGCCCACGGAAACAAGAGGGCCATCTCCTTGGCAACTCTGGTGCTCTTGGTATCCCCTGTCGATTGACATATGCCACTGCCGTGGCATTGTTTGAAAGGATTCAGATCATTCAACCCTGGGTCTGATGGTGAAATTGCAGGACAGCTACTTGAATGGCTCATGCTTCAAGACGATTTAAGGTTCATGTTGACTCTTGACTAATCCAGCATCCCTTTGCTGTTTGCCCCTTGCAAAGGGCTCCCAAGCTATATAGGCTAGCATCCATCGACAGGAGAAGCCATGGAGGATCATCCAGGGTCATGGCACGATGAAGTAGTTGAATAATAGCCTTTGCCTCTTTGGTAGAGGGGGAGGGGGGCATAGAACCCATAGCCTGGAGATGCAGCAATCTTGCCAGGGTGGCCTGCATGTCAGCTTTCTTGGTTTCAGAGCCATAAGGAGAGACCAGAAAGGCATCCAAAATGGGCTCCCTTCACTTGAGGATGTAACCATGCTGAATAGTGTGCAGCACCCAATGACTGGCAGTCACACGGGTCCACTCCTGCTGAAAGAAGTTTAGCTGGCCACCCATTTGAGGCAACCTGGAATAGGCCCTCATCCTGTCACTGTACTGAACAGCAAAAGGTGGTTGTTGCCCTGTAGGCTCCCCAAAAGAATCAATACTTAGCTTGAGAGCTAGAGTAGGAAGAATATGACTTCCCTGGGCAATACCGCCGGGAGTCCTGTTACCAAGGGCATGGAGGACAGGCAGTGGCAAAGGATGACAAAATTGTCTGTCGCCAGGATCCCTTTGGTCTATCCTCTGAAAGGCAACGTGGTTTGGTCTCTCCAAAGTCTAACCATTTTCTCTTGGTCCTCTCCAAACAGGAACGTCTCTCTAAAAGTGAGTTGGATAACCACACTTTAGAAGTCATGTCTGCTGCTCAATGTAACCACAGCAAATGCCACACCACTGTCACCATTGTAATATCCTTGGCCACAAGCTGTATCACATTATATCTAACCAAGAAAGCCCCTGCAGACTCCTGAAGATCCATCTTCTGTGGATGACTGTATCCACTGAAGTAGGGCACAGACCTCTGCAAATAGCTGCCTGGAGGATCAGGAATCCAACTGGTCCCTGAGGGAGGCTCCTCTCTCCACTGGTGTGGTAGTCCTCCAGATGACTGTTGCCAAGTGCGCATCCACCTTGGGAAAGCATCGTCTCTGATCTAGATCTGCTGGTGGCAGAGCATAAAGCTTGCTCATAACTCTGACACTCTTCTAGGGGGAATCTGGATAATCCCACTCTGCAAGCATCATATACTCTTAAGGACTGGTAGAAAGGGAAAAGCTTTAGTAGCCTTACAAACCTCTTGTAGAATGGGGTTCCCCTTTGGCTTCTCCTCTTCATCAAAACCAGACAGCTCTATGGAAGACGATACCCAAGTAATCAAGGCTGCCAACACATCCTTCTGAAACAAGCAGATAAGGGCCGGCTCCTGCTCCTCTTCACATGGGGCAATTTTGCCCTCTTTCAGCTTAGATTCCTTTTCACAGCTGAAGTAGTCTGAACCAGGATCCTGCAAACAGCAGAAACAGAATCGCTAGATCCTTCTCGTTGACCACACACTTTTACAGTTTTTCTATGATTTACTCTAATCCCTCTTCTCCAGGAATCCCTCGGCCGGCTGCAAGAAGGTATCTAAATCTGGGCGGTCCCTCCAGAAAAACCATGCTTGTGGAAGAAAGTAGAATTCCACTGAACACAGAATGGAATCTGAGGAAGCCTTGTCACTTCTTGCAGCTCCTTATTTAGAGAGCGCCCTCTCAAACATAGTACCCATCTGTGGTAGTAGGAGAGGATGGGGGGGGAGTAGCAGGGGATGTGGGGGATTAGTAGGGGATGGGGGGAGTCTTGAACTGTGAGCAAAGACATCTGATATCATGATAGCCCCCTTCTGAACTTCTGACTGTATCTGAGGTCCTTTGCTACTGGGGCCCAAAGGTTCTACCTCCGAAAGTCCCCTTGAATCCTGTCCAGTGTCCTCACACATATTCCATAGGCCCAATGTGATGCTTGCCACAGTTCAAGCAGCATTTCTTAGGGGCTGACATGCTGTTCATCAACACTCTAAGCAGGCAAAGGGGTATTCAACTGCACCACTCATACGCATGGTGATAGCGTAGCTCATGTTTGTAGCTAACCCTCGTCATGCACCACACACACATGTGCAAAACAGCTGCTGTGCAGCTTCGGCGTGTGCCAGATATGTTAACAGTATGTGCAATATTGCAGAAGGGCTGTCGGATAAGATTTGCCTCTTTGCAGATGATACCAAAATCTGCAACAGAGTAGACACCCAGGAAAGAATATATACCATGAGAAGGGCTTTAGCTAAGCTTGAAGAATTTTGCAGCTGAGATTTAATACTAAAAAATACAAGAGTGGTACAGTATAAGGGGTGAAGTACTTCTGTCTACAAAAAAGAGAGGGATTTGGGCCTGATTGTTTCCGATGATCTTAAGGTGGCGGCAAAAGCCAGAAAGATGCTTAGGTGCATAGGGAGAAGAATGGCCAGCAGGAAGGAGGCGACAACAGTGCCTCTGTATAAGTCTTTTGCGAGACCTCATTTGGAGTGTTGCGTGCAATTCTGGAGATCACATCTTCAAGAAGATATAAACAGGATGGAGTTGGTGCAGAGGGTGGATACCAAAATGGTCAGTGGATTTCATCATAAGGCATACAGAGACAGACTTAAAGATTTCAATATGTATACTTTTGAGGAAAGGCGGGAGAGAAGAGATATGATAAAGACATTTCAATACCTTGGTAGCATAAAAGCACAGGAAGCACCTTGGTAGCATAAAAGCACAGCATTTGAAAGAAAGCTCTGCAACAAAGTGGCATAGGATGAAGGTGAAAGGGGATAGACTCATTAGTAATATTCAGAAATATTTTTTTACGGAAGTTGTAGATGCGCAGAAGTCTCCCAGTGGAGGCATTAGAGACCAGGATAATATCGGAATTCAAGAAAGCATGGGACCAACATAGAAGATCTGTAAAGAAAAAAAGGGGACTACAGTAGTTGGTGTAGAAGGGAAGACTGGATAGGCCATATGGTCTTTTTCTGTTGTCATCTTTCTATGTAACAACCACACAGCCCAATTTGCAGTCCACCCACATAGATAGAACATGCAATGGTGGGAAAAGTAACAGTAGAAACCGGTGCCCTCAAAGGGCACAACATTTGACCTGTACCTTGGACGATATCAGGCCACCCTCCCATAACAGATCTGAAGTGATGCAATACCCATGGGGCACTAGACAAACAGTAATCTGGGCGCCAGACCACCTCTTGCAATCAAGCGTTCTAGCACAAACTGCCTCCTTTTCGGAAAACCTTGTTTTCATCAATTTGTTCTGAGGGGCCGGGGGAGGAAGCTGAAGTACTTGAGCTGTGTGAAGACAAGGGTCTTGATCTGACTACATCATGATTAGGAGTGGATTCTTGTCCAATCCTGTCTGCATGGGAGTTGGCATAATTTGAAATCAAGTTGTATCACAACCATCCAATATCTGCTGGAGACAGAAAAATACTGGCGTGTGCCCCTAGCTGCAAAAGCATTAATAGCAGTGATGTCATTGAAAGCTTCTAGTTCTTTCTCTGTCTCATCTGCGGGTTTGGAGCACAACCATTTGTCTGGATTGGTCGAGCAGGACGATCTGAAATGGGGCACTAGCTGACAGTGTCATTAGGACAGAGCAAAGAACTCATGTAATGGGCCCTTTGCTATTTAGGGACCTCAACAGCTACCCTTTTAACCCATAGTT
Organism: Ichthyophis bannanicus; assembly: GCA_033557465.1. NCBI lineage: Eukaryota > Metazoa > Chordata > Amphibia > Gymnophiona > Ichthyophiidae > Ichthyophis > Ichthyophis bannanicus. The sequence goes on from CM066044.1 coordinate 261,716,161, forward strand.
AAAAGATGGCCCTATCAATCAGCATGCTAACCAACTTCTAAAGCTTTCCATATAGAACAAGGGCTCTCAACCTAGTCCTCTGGGTAGATCTAGCCAGGCAGGCTTTCAGTTTAACCACAACAATATGCATGAGAAGAGATCTGCAAACAATAGAAGCAGTGCATTCAAATCCATTTTATGCATATTCGTTGTGGTTATCCTGAAACATGACTGGCTAGGTGTGTCCCAAGGATTGGGTTGAGAACCCAATAGAGAAAGTAAATGTTTTTGGAGATCCAGTTCTTTAAAAATAATGGCCCAATGTTTCTGATTTTCAGATTCAACCATTCATATTTTCTTCCAGCTTGCCAAATTTGGTGACTTTCTAGCCCTTTTCTTTTTCCCAGAAGTTACTGTGCCTACAGCTAAAGAGACACCAAACCTTTTTGTATAATTCTTTACAACATTCTGCATCTTCAAAAGTACACAAATGTTACAATTTTACAGGTTTTAAGATTATATAATTGCATATATTTATGGTTAAAGGAGATAACACACCTTGTAACTTTTCATTCTGCTTTGACTGCTCAGTTAAAGCCAAGATGCACTGTAAAGTTATAGTGTGATTTCAAGAATGTGTGTATGAAGATGTTGTAATAGATTTTTTTCTTTAGTGAAATTAGTGTAAAGAATTGTCCACCCACTTCCTTGCACTTCCCGAGTATTGCCTTTGCACAGCACCATGGTAAACATTCAGTTTGAATTGAATTGTGATGGTATTCATGATGGTGACAGTGTAGTAGCACAGTGATCCTCTGCAACCACAAGATATCTTCAAGCCCAGTTGCCTTGTTGCTGCTGCAGGGTTCGAAGAGCCAGGGTCCATCGCTCCAGCCACTGACTCAGGCTCAGCCCATGACGCGTCTCCCAGGAGAGTGCAAACTGGGCTGGCTGCTCCCACCTAAGAAGAAAGAAGAAGAGCCATGACCTAGTTTATCTGCATAGTGCTCCTGAACCTCTATAAGCTGAAGCAGTAATTTGGGTTAAACGCCAATAGAGAATAAAGGGAGGCAAAGCAAGCAACCAGGTGGAAACAGCTGGGGTATTTCTACCAACTCAGTAAGGGTAGCTGCTCCTTTAGCTCAGTGATGTGGAGCAGCAGTCAGAAGGTTACAGGCTCAAATGTCAAGTATCCAGCTTGCAAAGTAAACAGACATGTGTAGAATGCTCCCAGAAAGCAAAAAAAGTCAGTCTATTAGAAAGACCAGAAACACCTTCCCTGTATAGATCTTTATCTGCTGTCTGTACAGAACTAGAGTGATGCAATTATACAGCAATGTTATCCCATAACTGGGGAAACTAGCAAAGCTTTTAAATGTCAGTATTAAGATAGCTGTGATCACAGCCCCCTTTTTCCTCCCACCCTTATCCCTCCGTTATGTCTAATATCTGTGGTGTCATTTGTCCGCTGCTGTCCTTTGCTATCCTTCTTTCTCCTCCCTATCGATTTGATGGCGTTCTTTTTCCTCCTTTGTTTTCAGCAGTTGCAACTGTTTATTGTACACCGCCATGACACTTCGGTAATGGGCAGTATATCAAACGATACAAATAAAGATAAAGATCTGTTCTATTCTGACAGTGGCATTAAGCGAATAAAAAACCCCAGACGTGAGCATGAGAGGGAACCATATAGTGGGGACAAACCTTGAGCAGCAAAATTCCAATCTTCTCATTTAAATATTAATAAAATTACGTTCACTGAATTTTTATTCATAATAATTATGAAGCAAGATGAACATTGCCATGTTTCAGCTATTTTGTCTGCATAACAACTGAAACCATTTACCAAGTGGGAGAAGATGGAAATTGTATTTAGACAGATTTGTATACCACCTTATCCTTCAATCAAAGTGGTCACATCACAATTGGAGGGTTACATTTAACATGAGGGTACTTAACATTATTATGCAATGAACTCGTATGTCTAGTTGGGATGAGTGGGTATCGAGTTGGAAGTGGTGAAAATACAATGGAAATATACAAAGTAATACAACATTAAAAAATAGAAATTATTTACAAAGAGTAATAGAAAGGTAAATGCAATGTATGCTTTAAAACTGACTAAAAATTTGGAATAGATAAAAATTAGTGTTTCAATATATAAATCAAATGACTACAATATGATTCAAAGGATTTTTAAACCAAAATGAAGAATCACTAAAGTAAAATTGACAGCGGTCATATGTCAGAATTGTGACAAATGATACATTTTAAAAAAGCAAATATTAAGAAAATCAGATCTCGACTGTACAGTGATTTCACAAAGATTTACTTCCAATTTTTTGTAAATAGCTGTTAGTATAAACAAAATATGTCCAAAGTCAGCTTGCTTATGCCAATTAAACAAATTTTCAAAATGCTGTCTTTTAGAATCAAAGCTGGCATTACAATTCACCATTCAGCTGTGTACAGACTAGTTATGAACACAGAGTAAATGTCTGGCAAAGTGGCTTGATGGTGCATTAAAAAAAATACCAGCTTTGATAGCTTTCACACATCATTCTATTTTAGTAGGTTGATCTTTTCAGTATGTACCTAAAGCCTATTCACTTTTTTCATTTGTCTATAATTAGTATCATTACATTAAGTAAACATGGTGAAATTAGGTCTTACCGGCTAATTTTCTTTCCTTGGGTCCCTTCAGTCCAGTTCAAATGAGTGGGTATATGCTCTCCTGCCAGCAGACGAAAACCAAGTAACACCAACTTTATGATGTCACTCTGTAAGGGGCTTGTGCAGTCACTGAATCATCAGTATTTTGGTAACAAAAAGAGCAGTTACTCACCTGTAACAAGTGTTCTCCAGGAGCAGCAGGAAATCAGTCCTCACATATGGGTGACGGAGCCGACAGAGCCCCCGTGCGGAGCATTTCCCCAGCTTTCAAAGAAAGCCTTTGGGAATGCAGTGCGCATGCGCGGTCCCCTTCCCGCCCAAGGGTGCCATCTTGCTCAGTCTGATGACATAGCTAAAAAGACAGCAAAAACAAAATGAATCATATGACTGCAACTCCAAGGGGAGGAGGGAGGGTTGTGAGGACTGATTCCTGCTGCTCCTGGAGAACACCTGTTACAGGTGAGTAACTGCTCTTTCTCCAGGACCAAGCAGAAAGTCAGTCCTCACATATGGGACTCCCCAGCTTAAGGCTACCGGAGACCCAAAGCTGAAAAAATGAGCTCCCTCTAGAGCCTCAGCATGTGAGAAAAGAATCTTCTCTGAGAACGCCCCCGAACGGTAGCCCATCACCAGGGCCGAAGAGTAGGAGTTGCCTAAACCCCAAAGAGATAATGGAGTACTGCCTGCCCGAAAGCACTGTCCCTGAGGGACTCCCTCTCGAGGCAGTAGTGGGCCGCAAAAGTCTGGCTTGAAGACCAAGTAGCGGCCCGGCAGATGTCTGCCACTGACGCAGATGAGCCACTGATGCAGCCTTCACCCTGACGCGGTGAGCCGTAACTCAACCCTGCAAGGAGAGGCCGGCTGCCCTGTAAGCCCAGGCGATACAGTCTGCTACCCAAATGGATAGGGTACGCTTGGAGACAGGTAACCCCAACTTATTGGGGTCAAAAGAGATGAAGAGCTGAACAGCCCTCCGGTGCTCCCGCGTACGGTCAAGGTAGAAGGACAACGCCCTCCTACAGTCCAGGGTATGCAAGACCATCCCAGCCCGGCTGGCATGCGGCCTGGGAAAGAAAGTTGGAAGAACCACCACCTAATTGAGGTGGAAGGAGGAGACAACCTTTGGAAGGAACTTAGGATGAGTCCGTAAGACTACCCTGTTCCTATAGAACCTAGTATATGGAACATCTGATACTAGGGCCTGAAGCTCACTCACTCGCCTTGCGGAGGTAAGAGCTACCAGAAACAACGCTTTCCAGGAGAGAAAGCGCAAAGGACAAGTAGCCATAGGCTCAAATGGTGGGCAAGTAAGCTGTTGTAAGACCACATTTAAATCCCACTCAAGGGCAGGAGGATGAATTGGAGGCTTAAGCAAAAGCAGGCCTCTGAGGAAGAGAGCCACCAAAGGGTGGCTGGAGAGAGATTGACCCTCTACCGGAGAGTGGTGCGCTGAAAGAGCACTAAGATGAACTCTAACAGAGTTGGACTTAAGGCCGAGGTTGGAGAGGTGAAGCAAATACTGCAGCACTACTGGTACCAGACATGAGAAAGGATTCTCATTGTGTTGAGCACACCAGGCAGAGAATCTACGCCACTTGAGGGCATAAGATTTCCGGGTGGACTGCCTCCTAGAGGCCAAGACCACGTCCTCTACTTCCCGAGGTAGCAGTAAGGGTGCTAGAACTATTCTATCAGCAACCAGGCCATCAGATTGAGGAACTGGAGGTTGGGGTGCAAGAGAGATCCCTGATAATGAGACAGGAGATCTGGTTGCATCCCTAGAGGAAGAGGAGTGTCCACCGCTAGTTGCAAAAGAAGTGGGAACCACGGTTGCCTGGGTCACCAGAATTACCAAGGCTCTGTCCCGAAGCACTTTGAACAGTGTCTGGGGCACTAGAAGCGTAAGAACATAAGATATGCCATACTGGGTCAGACCGAGGTCCATCAAGCCCAGTATTCTGTTTCCAACAGTGGCCAATCTAGGTCATATCTACCTAGCAGTTTCCCCAAGGGACACAGGTTCCACAATGCTTGTATTGGTTCAAGCATTGATATACTGGGTCCCTTCTTAATAATGGTTTATGGACCTTTCCTCCAGGAACTTGTCCAAACCTTTTTTAAACCCAGCTACACTAATAGCCTTTACTACATCCTCCGGTAACAAATTCCAGAGTTTGATTACACGTTGAGTGAAAAAATATTTTCTTTTATTAGTCTTAAATAGTTTACCCTGTAGCTTCATTGCATGTCCCCTAGTCTTTCTGTATTCTGATAAGGTAAACAATCGATCTACGTTTACCCGTTCCACTCCGTTCATTAATTTATAGACTTCTATCATATCTCCCCTCAGCCGTCTCTTTTCCAGGTTAAAGAGCCCTAACCTTTTAAGCCTTTCTTCATAGGAGTATCCTTCCATCCCCTTTACCATTTTGGTGGCTCTTCTCTGAACCTTTTCTAAAATCGCTCTATCCTTTTTAAGATACGGCGAACAGAATTGCACACAATATTCAAGGTGCGGTCTCACCATGGAACGATACAGAAGCATTATAATATCTTTTGTTTTATTTTCCATTCCTTTCCTTATCATACCTCGCATTCTATTTGCTCTCTTGGCCGCCGCTGCACACTGGGCCGAGGGTTATAACATGGTATCCACAATGACGCCTAAATCTTTTTCCTGGGTGGTGGTTCCTAATGTGGAACCTTGCATCGTGTAACCATAGTTTGGGTTGTTCTTCCCTAGGTGCATAACCTTGCACTTGTCCACATTAAATTTCATCTGCCATTTTGATGCCCAGTCTTCCAATTTATCAAGATCCTCTTTCAATTTTCCACAATCCTCTTGGGTTTTAACAACTTTAAATAGTTTTGTGTCATCTGCAAATTTGATAACCTCACTCGTTATTCCACTTTCCAGGTCATTTATGAATATGTCAAAAAGCAGCGGACCCAGCACAGATCCCTGGGGTACACCACTATTCACCTTTCTCCACTTGGAAAATTGGCCATTTAGCCCTACCCTCTGCTTTCTATCTTTTAACCAGTTCCTGATCCACAATAGTACACTGCCTCCTATCCCATGACTCTTTAGTTTTGCTAAAAGTCTCTGATGAGGGACCTTGTCAAAGGCTTTCTGAAAGTCCAGATGCACAATTATCAACCGACTCACCTTTGTCCACCTGATTATTCACTCCTTCAAAAAAACATAACAGATTAGTAAGACAAGATCTTCCTTGTCTAAAGCCATGTTGGCTGTCTCCCATTAGGTCATGACTATCTACATGCTGAGTAATTTTATTCTTTATGATGGGTTCTACCATTTTTCCCGGTACTGATGTCAGGCTCACCGGTCTGTAGTTTCCCGGATCACCCCTGGAACCCTTTTTAAAAATTGGTGTTACATTGGCGATCCTCCAATCTTCAGGTATTAGAGATGATTTTAATGATAGTTCACAGATTACTAATAGCAGGTCTGCAATCTCATATTTCAGTTCTTTCAACACCCTTGGATGTATACCATCCGGCTCAGGTGATTTGCTACTCTTCAGTTTATCTAATAGTTGTAATACATCGTCCCGATGTATCGATATTTCCTTCAATTCTTCTGCACCTTTAAATACCACTTCAGTCATGGGTAACATCCCTACATCTTCCTCCGTAAAGACTGAAGCAAAGAATTCATTCAGTCTCTCCGCTATCGCCTTGTCGCCTCTTAGTGCTCCTTTAACCCCTTTATCATCTAATGGACCAACTGACTCTCTCACAGGTTTTTTGCTACGAATGTACTTGAAAAGGTCTTTACTTTGCGTTTTTGCTTCCGCAGCAAGCTTCTTCTCAAATTCTCCCTTTGCCTGCCTTATCAATGCCTTGCATTTGACTTGCCAGTGCTTGTGCTGTTTCCAGGTTTCGTCGTTTGGCTCTTTTTTCCATTTCCTGAAAGATGCTTTTTTGGCAACAACAGCCTCTCTGACCTCACCTTTAAACTATGCTGGCAGTTTTTTGGACTTCCTTCCACTTTTCTTAAATCGTGGAATACAGCTGGTCTGGGCTTCCAAGATAGTATTTTTCAACAACAGCCAAGCCTGATGTATGTCTTTAACCTTTGCACCTGCTCCTTTTAGTTTTTTCTTAACTGTTTTCCTCATTTTATCATAGTCTCCCTTTCGAAAGTTAAAAGGTAGTATTGTGGATTTCCTTACCATCCCTCCTCCACTAATTAAATCAAAGGCGATCATGCTATGATCACTATTGCCAAGTGGCACAAAACAACCTTATCTCTTGCACTAGATCTGGTGTTCCAGTAAGGACTAGGTCTAATATGGCTTCCCCTCTGGTCGGTTCGTGAACCAGCTGCTCCAAGAAGCAGTCATTTATTTCATCTAGGAACTTTATCTCCCTAGCATGTCCTGACGTGACACTGACCCAGTCGATACCGGGGTAGTTGAAATCCCCATTATTATTACTGTGCTGTAACTTTTGTTAGCTTCCTTGATTTCTTTGAGCATTTCATCATCCATTTGGTCATTCTGGCCAGGCGCTCGATAGTACACCCCCACTGCCATTGCCTTCCCCCTTTTACATGGGATTTCAATCCATATAGATTCTACAGCAGATTTTGCTTCCTGCAAAACTTTAATCCTTTCTGACTCAATGCCCTCTCTAACATAGAGAGCAACCCCTCCACCAATTTGATCAGCTCTATCATTTCGATATAGTTTGTACCCAGGTATCACAGTGTCCCACTGGTTGTCCTCCTTCCACCATGTCTCTGATATTCCAATCATATCTAACCTTTCATTTAGTGCTATATATTCTAACTCTCCCATCTTATTTTTTAGACTTCTAGCATTTGCATACAAGCATTTTAGAAAATGTATTTTATTCATATTAATTTGGCTATTGTTAGACATGGGTAATTTGGGATCTTTAAGCTCTGTCTGCTCCATACTTGAGGGCATTTGGGCTACTTTACTCTTTTGTGGAACCTCTCTGCTTTTGGTAGTATCCTTCAAAGATACATTCTTCCGAACCATCCGCTCTTGGGCGACTGTCGGCTTTCCCCTAATACCTAGTTTAAAAGCTGCTCTATCTCCTTCTTAAAGGTTAATGCAGGCAGCCTGGTTCCATCCCGATTAAGGTGAAGCCCATCCCTTCGGAAGAACCCCTCCTTTCCCCAGAATGTTCCCCAGTTCCTAACAAATCCAAAACCCTCATCTCTGCACCATTGTCTCATCCACACATTGAGACTCCGGAGCTCTGCCTGCCTTTTGGGTCCTGCGCGTGGAACAGGAAGCATTTTGGAGAATGCTACCCTGGAAGTTCTGGATTTCAACTTCCTACCTAAAAGCCTAAATTTTGCCTCCAGAACCTCCCTACCACATTTTCCTATGTCATTGGTACCGACATGTACCAAGACAGCAGACTCATCCCCAGCACTATCTAAGACCTTATCTAGGTGGCGTGTGAGGTCCACTACATTCGCACCAGGCAGGCATGTTAGCAGGCGATCCTCACGTCCACCAGCCATCCAGCTATCTATATGCCTAATAATCGAATCACCAACTACAACGGCTGTCCTAACCCTTCCCTCATGGGCACCTGGCCCTGGAGAAACGTCCTCGGTGCGAGAGGGTTTTACATCACCTGGAGGACAGGTCCTAGTTACAGGATCACTTCCTGCCACACCAGGGTGATGCTCTCCTGTCACGTGACCTCGTGGAAGGAAAGACATAAAGGAGGCCTGTAGACCACGGAATGAGAAACGCATCCGCTGCTAATCAGAGGATGCGGTTGTCTGGAGCAGAACCTGGGCAGCTGACGGTTCAGAGGACTGGCAAAGAGATCTATGGTTTGAAGACCCCATCTTAGGAAGATCTATTGAACCACCAGTGGATTCAACTGTCATTCGTGTGGCTGCACGATCCTGCTCAATCTGTCTGCCAGGTAATTCTCCTGTCCAGGGAGATAGACTGCTTTGAGAAGTATGCCATGATTGACTGCCCAGGAGCACAGTTTCTGCACTTTCTGACATAGAAGACGGGACCCTGTGCCCCACTGTTTGTTCACATAGAACATAGCAACTTGGTTGTCCATCTGAACTAAGATGGACTGGTGAGAGATGACATGAGAGAAACTCCTCAGGGCTAAGCGGATAGCTCTCAGTTCCAAGAGGTTGATCTGCTGTGCGGCCTCCCAAGGAGACCACAGGCCTTGAGTACATGCACCCTGGCAATGTGCACCCCAACCTTGAAGAGAAGCATCGGTTGTCAACACCTGAGAGTGTGGAGATGCCTGAAAAGGCACCCCTTGCACCAGATTCGGAAGATGAAGCCACCATTGTAGAGAAGATTCTAGGAGCTTGGACACCCCTCACTCTGTCCTTCAGGTTTCCCGTGGTTTGGTGCCACTGAGTTCTGAGGCCCCAATGAGCCGGCCTCATGTGTAGGCGGGCATTTGGAGTTACATGGACCGTTGAAACCATGTGGCCTAAGAGCCTGAGGAATTGTCTGGCGGAGACCAGAGAATTGCTGTGAAACTGACTGGCCAGATCCATCAACCTGTGGGGCCCTTTCCATGGGTAAGAAGGCTTTTGCCTGAAGGGTGTCCAGTCTTGCCCCTATGAACTCCATGTTCTGCGAAGGGCACAAAGTGGACTTTGCGAAGTTTATAACAAACCCCAGATGCTGAAGTAGAGCGACAGTGCGAAGGGTGGCTTGATTGGCCTCCCGTAGGAACTGGCCTCTGATGAGCCAGTCGTCCAGGTATGGAAAGACAAAGAGGCCTTGCACCCTGAGGTAGGCCGCCACCACCGCTAGGCTCTTGGTGAATACCCTGGGGGCGGAGGTTAGGCCAGAAGGCAGCACCCTGTACTGATAATGATGCCCTCCCACTACAAATCTGAGATATTGTCTGTGGTCTGGATGAATAAGGATGTGAGTATAAGCATCCTTTAGGTCTAAGGAGCATAGCCAATCTCCCTGATGGAGGTAGGGCAGCAGGATTCCAAGGGTAAGCATCTTGAACTTTTCCCTCTCCAGGAACTTGAGATTCCGCAAGTCTAGGATGGGCCTGAGGCCTCCTGTTCTTTTTGGTACTAGAAAGTACCTTGAATAGAAGCCTTAACCCCTCAGGTGGTGGGGCACCGGTTCCATTGCCCGTTCCTTTACAAGACTTGCTAACTCCTGCAGGAGTAAGTCCCTGTGCAGAGGAAGTCTTGGAGGCTCCCCTGGAAAGTAGGAGGGGGTACCTGGTGGAAGTGGAGGAGATAGCCCTTTTGGACTATGCTTAGTACCCAGGTATCCTTTGTTACGGCTGGCCACCTGTGGGCATACAGGGTCAGCCGGCCTCCTGTGCTGATAGGGGCCAGCAGAGGAGGAGAGACTATGCCACTGGAGTCAAAACCCCGCTCCCTGCTGTGCAGGAGCCGGAGCTGGTGGCTTGGGGGTTTTCTGCCTACGGGGCCCATGTCCCTGCCCCTTGGCCTGCGGACCCTGTTTGGGAGCTACAGAGGCCTGAAAATGAGGGTATGTTTTACAGGCAGATGACTTCCTTGGGTAAAAGGTCTTTTTCCCCGAGCCCTTCTTCTTCTGAGAAGGGGGAGAGGTTTTCCGGGACAGCCTTGTCCAAGTAAGAGTCTCGGTCTCGGGTTCTGCAGCCTTTTCAGCCATTGGCTTTCCAGAGAGGTTCTCACCTCGGCAGGGGACATCGACCAACTTTTCCTGGACCCATGGCTCGAGGTCCGATGACTGTAGCCAGGCCTGACGGCGTGCACCGATGCCGGCCGTGGCTACCTGGGTCGAAGCCTCGAAGCCATCATAGGCTGCTCGAGAGATAAACTTTGAGCACTCTCGAATATCCGATGACAGGGCCGTGAACCTCTGCAAAGGTTCCTCGGAGAGACCAGCAGAGAACCCGGCAATCTCCTTTGCCAGGTCTCAAAGGTACATGCCCATGTACAGCTGGTAGGTCTGGACATGGCAAGCAAGCATAGAGCCCTTGAAGCACTTCTTACCAAGGGCATCCAGGTTCCGGAGGTCGACTTGGACGTCGATGTCCCGGTGGTCGGGGCAGATGCACCGGCGAGACCAGCGATCAGTGCCCGCTGCTGTTCCATGAAGAAAGCCAAGCTGCACTCCAAGGCCGTCAACCTGAGTCTGAGCTCAGGAGACTCAGCATCCCCCGACTCGGGCCCCGATGGCATCGGCCTGACGTCGGCCCCCCCGGAGGAGAGTCCACAAGGTCTACAGTACTCACGTGACCCAGGGACTCCATCTCCAGATGAGGCTGTTTGGCAGGCCTCTCCGAATCCGAAGACCCGGGACGGCGCTCGGGGCTATGCGACTTGGCCCTCGAGGAGCCAAGTGCGTCCACCGACGCCGCCCTCGCGGGTTTCTTCTTCCTGCGATGCTCCGGCGAGGGAGACCCCCTCTCAGAGGAGCCTTGGCGAAGCTCGGGCCGGAGTCCCGAGACGTCGAGGCCTCTGATGAAGTCCGGCCCCGTAGTCAGAGAAGATTCTTTCCTTTTGGTGCTGCCGACTCCTCAACGCCTTCGAGGACATTTTCCCACACGGGCCACAGATCATCGGGTCATGATCGGGGCGGAGGCAGCAGTCATGTGTGTCGGTGAGAGACATAAGTTTCTTACACCGATCACACTTCTTAAACCCGCTGACAGCCATCGGGGGAAAAAGGGCCCCTGCAAGGTCAAAAGACAGGGTTGCCAGTGAAAAATAGAAAAATGGCGCGTACGCTAGTCACTAAGGACAAAAGCCAAAAAAAGAAGTGCAGGCTCGATACCGACATATCGGGCCCAGGCGGGAAAGGGAATCCAGTGTCAAACCGAAGAAAACGGTTCCACGCAGAATAAAATCAACTTTTTCCTCGGGTGAAAACGAAACATGTCCGTCGGGCTCCGCGGAAAAAAGAAGACTGAGCAAGATGGCACCCTTGGGTGGGAAGGGGACCGCGCATGCGCGCTGCATTCCCAAAGGCTTTCTTTGAAAGCTGGGGAAATGCTCCGCACGGGGGCTCCGTCGGCGCTGACATCACCCATATGTGAGGACTGACTTCCTGTTTGGCCCTGGAGAACAGATCTTATCCCTAACCTACCATGGCTAATGCAGAGGGCTTGAAAATTTATCTGCCAATTAAGGTCTGAGAATTGACCCTGACCACAATAATGAAATGGCTCTAATGCCAAAAGAAAACAAAACATGTTAAACAGATTCAACAAGCAATGAATGGAAGCAGAGCCAAAAAAAGAACTGCAAAAATCTTCCAGATGACTCTACACTTCTAAAACCTACTCAAGAGCAGTACTACTGACATCCAAACTTCTTCTGGGCAAGTCCTGGGCTGGACCAAAGGGACTCAAGGAAAGAAAATTAGCAGGTAAGACCTAATTTCACCTTCCTTATCAAAGAAGTACTCTATTACTAGAAGGGGACAGACAGACCGACCAATCATCAGGACACCAGACCCACACATGTCTTGCCGTCTGGTTGAAGGAAGCAATTCTCTCCCTATTTGGTGTGAGGTCAACTGGTTCCAGATGGATTGAGAGCTCATTCAACAAGATTTCTTACAGCTTCTTGGGCAGAGTACAATTTGGTGCCATTTTTTAAGATCTGCAGAGTATTTACCTGGTCTTCCCTGCAGGTAAATGCTCTGCAGATCTCAAAAGATTGCACCAAATTGTACTCTGCCCAAGAAGCTGTAAGAAATCTTGTTGAATGAGCTCTCAATCCATCTGGAACCAGTTGACCTCACACCAAATAAGGAGAGAATTGCTTTAAGCATCATTGTGGATAACATGTTGAAACCCTCCTCCCAGTGTGCAGTGGTGGCCAAGAAAGCAAATAGAATGCTAGGAATCATAAGGAAAGGAATGGAGAATAAAACAAAGAATATTATAATGCCTCTGTATCGTTCCATGGTGCGACCACACCTTGAATATTGTGTGAAATTCTGGTCGCCATATCTTAGAAAGGATATAACGTTATAAGAAAAAGGTACAGAGAAGAGCCACCAAAATGGTAAAGGGGTTGGAAAGATACCCCTATGAAGAGAGGATAGAAAGGTTAGGGCTCTTCTACCTGGAAAAGAGATGGCTGAGGAGAGATATGATAGAGGTCTATAAATTAATGAATGGAGTGGAAGGGGTAAATGTAGATAAATTGTTTACGCTATCAAAATATAGAAAGACTAGGGGACATGCAATGAAGCTACAGTGTAACCTATTTAAGACTAATAACAGAAGATATTTTTTCACTCAACGTTTAATCAAACTCTGGAATTTGTTACCGGAGGATGTAGTAAAAGCTGTTAGTGTAGCTGGGTTTAAAAAAGGTTTGGACAAGTTCCCAGAGGAAAGGTCCACAAATCATTATTAAAAGGGACCCAGGATATCACTGCTTGACCCAGTACAAGCATTGTGGAACCTGTGTCTTTTGGGGAAACTGCTAGGTACTTGTGACCTAGATGGACCATTGTTCGAAACAGGATACTGGGCTTGATGGACCTTGGTCTGACATAGTATGGCATATCATATAATCTTATGTTCTACCAATACTGCCATCACCAAACTCAGATCCCAAGCCAGCACTATGGGATGCAAGGGGTTTAAGATGTTTTACCCCCTCCTCTTCCCCCCCCCCCAAAAAAAAACAACTGACATCAGAGTGAATCAGACATTGTCTGACCCAGAACTGGCCTCTGTAGCTAGCAATGGCTGCCACTTGCATCTTCAGTATGTTTAAAGCCAAGCTCTTATCTAAACTATCATGCAAAAAAGCTATGATGTCCGGAAGGGAGGAATCAAGAGGATAGAGACCTCTAGATTGACACCAATCTTCAAATATTCTCCAGACTGGAATGTACACTAAGGCAGCTGACTGAATTCTGGACTTCAACAAGCTGGCAATTACTGCCAGGGAAGAAGTCATCTTTTGAACTCTTGCCTTCTCAAGAGCCAAGCTGTAAGCGAGAATGGATATACCTCTGGCATTCTGATAAGTCCCTGATACAAAAGATCCTTTTCCATTGTAAAGGGCAGAGGTTCCTCCGCCTGCAGAGATATTAGATCAGCATACTATGATTTCTTTAGCCAATCTGAAGCCACTAGAATTACCAACCCCAGAGGACTCTCTTCTGAACTATTCAGCTCACTAATGGCTATATACGAAAAACAAAGCAGAACCCCTAGTGGCCACTGCTGAGCTAGTGCGTTCAGACTCTCGAACATTTCTTCTTTGTGGTGAATAAAAAACCTTGCTACCTTGCCATTTTTGGCCATGACCATCAAATCCCGGACCAAATTACCCACAATGGTGTACAATGGGCACAAACTCAGTCTGCTAACCTACACTCTCCAAGATCCAATACATTTTGGTTTACAAATCCACTTGAACGTTCTGCTTGCCTGCTAGTTAAGCTGCTGTCAGATGTCCCTTTGCCCAACATAGCGAGAGCTACTTTATCTGCCAATTGAAGGTTTTGGGTTCTTCCTGAACGACCAATATATAAGTTACTGCATTGTTCGAAATCATCTACACCACTCTATTCTGCATCAGCGGACAAAAAGCCTGCAATACCAGATGAACCACCCTAATGTCTAATTTGTTGATGGACCACAGTGCTTCGGTCATGGTCCAGTGACCATGTGCCACTCTGGCCCCTCAGTTCAAGATGTTTGTGTCTACACTATGACTAATATCTAGTCCGGCATTTCCAACAGGACTCCCATGCTGAAGTAGTCCTTGTTCAGCCATCAGGTGAAACTGCTCCCTGCAGTACCCTGTAGATGTAATCTTTCTGAGGAAGTGTGACTGAACTAACCAGTGAGTCAGAAGTGACCTCTGTAGGGGACACATATCTGCCCTGCCCCATGGAACCAACTTCAGTACCACAGCCATGGAACTCAGCACTTATAAATAGTCTCAAATCAGTGGGGACACAGAACCTGGAGCAAGCTTTGAACCTGGGACTGCAGCTTCTAGATCCTCTCTCTTGTCAGATAGAACCTGCCAAACGTTCTGTCAAATATAGCACCAAGATACTCCAACAACTAGGAAGGGATCAAATTGCTCTTGGCAAAGCTGATGACCCAACTCAGTGCAAGAAGCATACCAACTGATCTGTAGCTGTTTGGTTAATTCAGGCAAAATCAGCCTGAGAGAATCAATCAGCCAAGTATGGCTGCACTAAGATGTCTTGCTTCTTCAAAGCCACAGCTATTACCACTATTACTTGGAGAAGATCCTTGGGGCCGTGGTGATGGCCCAGAATTGAAAGGGCTACCCGCACACTGCAAAACACAGAAATAGTTAATGATCTGGCCAAATGGGAATGTGAAGGTATGCCTCTGTGAGATCAAGCACCGTTAAGTACCTCTTTGCTATGCTGCCACTACATGGTCTCCATCCGGAAAGTAGGAATTTTCAGTGCTCTGTTCACTTACTTCAAAGCCCAGAATGGAAAAGAAAGTATGCTCTTTCTTTGGGACGATGAAATAGAATATCTTCTGAGACCTTGCTCCACTGCAGACATTGGGACCACTGTCTTCAGAGATGATAAGCTCTGTAAAGTTTCTTGAATTACTGTGCTTTTCAAGGGGACCAGCAAGGGGTCTCCATAAAAATGTTGGAAAGAGATCTCATGAATTTGATTGCATGACCTTCATGAATAACTTCAAGAACCCACTTCTGGAAAAAGCACTGCAGATGTCCTTGTACCGGATTGTCCCAGAAGATGTGTCCCCAAATCCTCATTGTGAAGATCAGATGCCAGTGGAACCACCAGACCCTCTCCCTTACTTACCTCCTCCTTGAAACCATCTTGAAAGGAATGGCCATGCAACAGGAACCTAGAACACTGAAAAGAACCTGATTTATTATACAGATACCTCCGTGTGTCCCTAAACCGCCCTCTAAATGCCTAGAAACATGTGGAACCTCTCAGGCCATCCTCTGGAAGCCTTGGTCTCTCCCCAAGTCCTTGATCATTTTTTCTAAATCTTCACCAAAAAGGGGCTTCCCTTTGAAAGGGAGCTTACTCTGGTGATTCTTGAATGCCATATCTGCCAACCAAGCTGAAATTAGGACTTACCTGCTAATTGGCTTTCCTCGAGTACACTAGTAACTTGGAGACTGAGCATGTCAATGCTGATGATATCACCCCTCATAGGCAGTTGCCATTTTACCCATCCCCAGTATATACTGACAAAGCAGACGAAACTGAGCAAAAAACTAAGAAACAGAACGACGCCATAGTACTGATCAACAACTACCCTAAGCAAGGCAGGCCACAAAAAAAAAAACAACAAAAAAAACCACACCACATCTTCCTACCCTGTGGCGTACAAGAGCATCATCTGAAAGGGTCAGGTCAAGCAACCACGAACATCCTACATTACTTATAAGTGCCTCTGAAACGCCTCCCTTTGGTACAAGTGTGAAAATGTTATTTATCCTGCCAATTTGAATTGGAGAGGCCCAAGTCCCATGGTAATTCTACAAGGCATACCATTCCATCCAAGGCCTGTCCTCTTGATCCGGACCAACCACAACCGATATCCTCCTTAATGGCTGGGATCACCCCCATTGACAAACAGCATGGATTATGGAAGGGTTCCAGGACTGCACTGGAAGTACTAAAGGAAAGCCAATTAGCTGGTAAGTCTTAATTTCACCTTCCTTATCATCCCTCCAGTCCAATCCTGTACATGTGGGATGTACCATAGCAGTACTAACACTGGGAGAGACCTGCGAGCCTGGCCTGAATCACAGCTGCACCGAAACTCACATCCCTTGCTGCCTTTACATCCAGGTGATGAAGATGCACAAACGTATGTAAGGATGACCAAGTAGCCACCCTGCAGATCTCCACCGGCAGGACTAGGCTAGCCTCCACCATATGGCAGCCTGCATTCTAGTGAAATGAGCTTGTAACGCTTTGGGCACAGTTCGACATCGTAACAGATACGCTGAGGAGATAGCCTCCTTTACCCACCTCAAAATGGACGCCTTGGAGGCCACCTCCCCTTTGTGCAGCCTCCCAAATAGCACGAAGAACCTGTCCAAAATGGAGTAGCGCATTTGAGATAGTGCTTGAGCAAGCGGCAGACATCCATAAGACTAAGCTGAGCATCTTCTGTACCTGGCTCCTAACTTGGAAAAGATCAGAAGCAAGACGGGTTGATTGAGGTGGAAGGCTGAGACTAATTTAGGAAAAAAGGAAGGCAAAGGCCTCAACACGACCTCTTTAGATATTGTGAGGAAGGGCTTGTGATACAGTCCAACAAAAAGGCACGATACCACACAAAACAATAGAGACCCAGACCAAATACGGCAAACCAGGAAGAAATACTTTAATAAATTTATAACCAGGGATACAATATACACCCCATGGGGGTAAAGAGGCCGACACAGGCTGTATTTTGGTAATGCCTTCTTCAGGGGTTTCTTCGCAAACTAAAATAATAAATAAGATAAAAACAAAAACAAGATAAAAAACATAAAACACATATTCACACAGTAAAACAGTAAAGCACAGTTACTTACCTGTAACAGGTGATCTCTGGGAACAGCAGGAATAAGTCTTCACATATGGGTATCGTCGGTACCGATGGAGCCTGCGCGGGAACGCTCCCCAGCGTCCAGTAAGAAAGCTTTTGGGAGCATCCCACAGCGCCTGCGCGCTGCCTTCCCCAACCGCCTCTCTCCACTTCGAGTTTTAAAGCTGAGACAAAGAGAGAGAGAGGAAAGGAAAGATAGACAGAGATATACAACTCCTAGGGGAGGTGGGTGGGTTGTGAAGATTTATTCCTGCTGTTCCCAGAGATCACCTGTTACAGGTAAGTAACTGTGCTATCTCCAGGAACAAGCAGGAATGAGTCTTCACATATGGGGACTCCCTAGCTGCAGATGCCAGGGAGAGACCCCATGGTTGTGTGCCCTTGCAGAGGGCTCCATTTCCTCCCCATGGATCTCTGGCATCCAACCAGGGTAGGTGGGTAGGAGTTGATTAGGAATGGAACAGGTATTTGAGGACAGCCTGACCAAACGAGGCAACCCGGCGGGAGTCCTTGTCCAAACAGTAATGGGCTGTGAAGGTGTGAACCGAGGCCCAGGTGGCCGCTCGACAGATCTGGTCGATGGACACCGAGTTTAGATGAGCCATTGAGGCTGCCATGGCTCTCACATTGTGAGCTGTGACATGGCCCTCCAGAGAAATGTTCTTACTCTGGTAGGCGAAAGAAATACACTGAGCAATCCAGCTGGATAGTGTTCTCTTAGAGACTGGAAGTCCTAAATGAGAAGGATCAAAAGCAACAAAGAGTTGAGAAGACTTTCTATGTTGCTGTGTTCTTTGTAAGCAGAAAGCGAGAGCTCTCTTACAATCCAAGGTATGAAGCTTCCTCTCTGCATTTGATGCATGAGGTCCTGGAAAAAAGACAGGTAAATATACCTCCTGGTTCAGATGAAAAGGCGAGACCACTTTAGGAATAAAATGTGGATTGGTCCTGAGGACTACATTATCATGATGGAACCTTGTATAAGGTGGATTAGCCACCAAAGCTTGCAGCTCACTGATGCGGCGTGCTGAGGTGACTGCAATGAGAAAAACAACTTTCCAAGAAAGAAATTTCAAGGAGGTGGTGGCTAAAGGTTCAAAGGGTGGCTTCATAAGCTGGCCAAGAACCAGGTTTAAGTCCCATGCCACTGGAGGTGGTCTAATGGGAGGTTTAGTTAAAAGAAGGCCTCTCATGAATCTTGCTATAAGAGGGTGAGAGGAGATAGGTTGTCCATTGAGAGGCTTGAGGGACGCTGCAATAGCACTCAAATGGACTCTTACTGAATTCGTTTTAGGCCTGCATGGGATAGATGCAGGAGATACTCTAGTAGAGAATTCAGAGGTATTGCAAGAGGGTTTAGACCCTTCTCTGAACACCAAATGGTGAATCTTTTCCATTTGAAAGCATAGGAACGTCGAGTAGAAGGCTTCCTAGAGGCATGAATAACATCTCTGACTTGTTGAGAGAGATGAAAATCTTGAAGGTCTAGGCCCTCAGCAACCAAGCCCTGAGATGGAGCGACTGGGGGTTTGGGTGCCACAATGTTCCGTCTTCCTGGGACAGAAGGTCTGGTGCACAGCCTAAGTCCAGGGAAGGAGCTTGAGAGAGATGCAGAAGTAGAGGGTACCACACTTGGTGTGGCCAATGTGGTGCTATGAGGATCATGGTCCCTCGATCTCTCTGAAGCTTGAATAGTGTTTTGGGAATTAGGGGAATTGGTGGAAAGGCATAAAGGAAGTCTTGACCCCAGTGAAGGAGGAAGGCATCCTTGGCCTGAACTCCCTGACACAGAATTCTGGAACAGAATCGGGGAAGTTTGGCATTCCACGGACTTGCAAAGAGGTCTATGTCCGGGGTTTCCCAAATTCGAAAAATCCTGGCTACCTGGTCCATGTGGAGGGACCACTCGTGTGGGAGCAGAACTCGACTGAGTCTGTCCGCCCAAGAGTTTTGAATACCTGGAAGATATACTGCCAGAAGATGGATGTGATGCTCTCTGGCGAAGGCCCACAGTCGCAAAGCTTCGTTGCAAAGCGACAGAGAGCCAGTCCCTCCCTGCTTGTTTACATAGAACATGGCTACTTGATTGTCCGTATGGATAAGGACTGTCCTGTAGCTGAGCAGGGAATGGAACACTCTGAGAGCTAAGAATATTGCTCTGAGTTCCAAGAGATTGATATCCAGAGAAGTCTCCTGTGGAGACCAGATGCCCTGGGTGGAGAGATCTTGCAGATGAGCTCCCCAACCCTTTGAAGAAGCATCTGTTGTGAGAGTTGCTTGGGGTAACGGTTGCTGAAAAGGGGACCCCAGCAACAGGTTCTGAGAGGACTTCCACCACTGGAGAGACCAAAATAGACGACTGGAGTTTGCTATCTTGTCTGACAGGCAACCTGATGCCTGAGTCCATTGGGTGAACAAAGTCCATTGAGCTGCCCTCATGTGAAGGCGAGCATATGGAACCACATGCACGGTGGATGCCATGTGGCCTAATAGTTGTAACATCTCTCGAGCAGTTAATTGGGACTTTAACTGAATCTGGGAGGCTAACTGCACCAGACGTAGGCAACGGGCCTGAGGAAGATAAGCCCTTGCAGTTGTGGTATCCAGCAAGGCCCCTATGAACTCCAGAGACTGAGTAGGGGTGAGAATGGCTTTTGGGATGTTTATTACTAGTCCCAAATACTGAAGGATACGCATTGTGCAGGTTAGACAAGTCTGGGCCTCTGACTGGGATGAGGCTCGAATGAGCCAGTTGTCCAGATATGGGAATACGAATATTCCTAGAGTGCGGAGAAATGCAGCTACTACTGCCATGCAGAGGCCAGACCGAAAGGAAGCACCCTGTATTGGTAGTGCTTTCCTTGAAAAAGGAACCGAAGGAACCTTCTGTGTGTGGGATGGATGAGGACATGGATGTACGCATCCTTGAGATCTAGAGAACAAAGCCAATCCTGACTATGAAGGTATGGAAGCAGAGCCCCTAGAGAAATCATTTTGAATTTCTCCTTGAATAGAAACTTGTTCAATTCTCTGAGATCTAAGATGGGTCTGTAGCCCCCTGTTTTCTTTGGGATAAGAAAATAAGGGGAGTAGAACCCTGAGCCCTGTTGAAGAAGAAGTACTTCTTCTATTGCCCCTTGGGCAAGAAGGGTAGCAATCTCCTGACCTAGAAGGTTGAGGAGAGATGTTGGAGAATTGAACTGTTTCACCATGGTGTGAGGAGGAAGATTTAAAAAGTGAAGCTTGTACCCTTCCTTTATGATGGAGAGGGTCCATTGCTCTGCTGTGATTTGCTCCCATCTGGGAGCAAAGTAAGTCAACCTTCCTGGAATGGTGAGGGGCTCTGGGTTTCCCAAAGCTAGAAAGGCTAAGTTCTCTAGTTGCAAGTCAAAGGCCTTGAGGAGGCTGAGGCTGCTGGGCTGTGGTAGGCTTGGCAGCCTTTGACTTGGCCTGTTTAGGTGGTTGCTGACGTTTTGCAGCAAAACAACCTGCAGAAGATATCTGCCCATGAGCAGGATAATATCTTCCCTTTTTAGAAAAAGATGTCTTTTTGAACAATCTTTTCTTAACAGGGGCAGAGGTAGACTTTGAAAGTCGATCCAAAGCAGAGTTCTCAGCATCCATCTGAGTGGCCTTTGCTTGCCAATCCCTGCCAAACAGGTTTTCACCTGTACAAGGAAGGTTTCCCAACTCATCCTGGACCCAGAGTTCCAAATCAGAGGCTTGTAACCAAGCAATTCTGTGTGCACCTATGGCAATAGCCGTGGCTCTGCTTACACACTCAAAAGAGTCAAAGGCTGCACGGTTGGAGAATTTGGAAACATCTTGGGCATGTTTGAGCCAAGTGAGAAATTCCTGCCTTTTATCTTCTGAAATAAAAGGAGCTAAAGTCTGCAGATGATCTGTGACTTCTTTTAGAAACATCCCCATATAGAGACTATAGGAGTTGATTCTGGCAGCAAGCA
Organism: Ichthyophis bannanicus; assembly: GCA_033557465.1. NCBI lineage: Eukaryota > Metazoa > Chordata > Amphibia > Gymnophiona > Ichthyophiidae > Ichthyophis > Ichthyophis bannanicus. Next base: position 261,737,349 of record CM066044.1, read on the forward strand.
AATTATTGGCCTGGAAAATCCTTCGGCCAAAAGCATCTAGAGTCCTACATTCACGTCCCGGAGGGTTAGATGAGTGTCTCTTTGCACTCTTTATTTTCTTCATAGCAGACTCAACCACAATAGAGTGGTGAGGAAGCTGAGTCTTATGAAAACCAGGACAGGGAGGGACACGGTACATGGTGTCTAACCTGCGAGAATGAGGAGAGGTGGTGAGAGGAGTCTCCCACATGCCCAACATGAGATCATAGAGAATCTCATGAATAGGAAGGGTAGCTGCTTCCTTAGGAGCCTTAGGATATTGCAAAATATCTAATTGCTTGGCTCTAGGCTCTGACTCAGAGGCCACTGTAATGGAGAGGCCTCTAGCTACTTCCCTTAATGAAGTCTTGAAAAGACAAATCCTCTGGAGGAGACATTCTTCGTTTTGGAGAATCAGACTCCTGAGGAAGAAGCACCGGTGCATCGACAGAAACCTCCGACTCATCAGAGTCTTCGGAGGAATCAAAGTATCGCCTATCCGGATGCTCCTGTAAAGCCCGATACGCATATCAAGTAGGATCGACATCGGGAGTAAGCGGTACCGGTTCGGTACCGATGGGCATCGTAGGACAGGGTACCGTTGCAGCCGACACCGAAGCCGATGCCGATGCGAACGGTGCCGATGCCGGAGTCGGTACCGGCAACGGAGATTGTTGCGGTACCGAAGGCGTCGAAGCCTGCATAAATGCCATAAGGGTGCGCTGTATGGACAGAATTTTCTGATCCATCGACGTCACCAGAGTCTGGATGTCGGTACCAGTGGAGGCCACCGGTACCCCAGAACACGGCAACAGGTGATCGATCGAGGCCGCGTCATCGATGTCAACCTGTGACCCCATAGGTAATGCTTTGGAAGCCGAAACTTCCCGCCGGGGCAGAGTCCTCGAGGGCAAGCCCGGAGGCATCTCGATGCTTGGAGGGAGATTTGCCCTTCGAGGACCGGCTAGATTTATGTTTGGTTACCTGAGATCCATGGGAGGAAGAAGCAGCCCTGGAAGACGTCGATGCCACCAAGGCTGCATCAGAGGGAAACAGGGTACTGAGCTTGGCTGCTTGGTTCTGCCGACCTCTTTTAGACATCATGGTGCAGGACACACAATCCGTGATAGAATGGTCAGGACCCAAACATTTTAGACACCAATCATGGGTGTCGGTGACCGAAATAGTACCGCCACATTTTGTGCACGTTTTAAACCCGGAAGCGGGCTTCTCCATGAGGAGAAAATATTTAGGCCTAAGGCCCAAACTGAAAATGCACAGTTGAAGAAAATAAAAGGTTTTTGTTTTTTTTTCTGAAGTAAGAAAGAAAAGAAAAGACCGGCGGTACCGGTCTGACGTCGAAGGCAGACGCGACACAGAAAAATAAAGAAAAAAATAAAGAACTTCTTCTGCGGTGACAGGAACACGACCTGCTGGCTCAGCGGAAAAGAAGAACTGGAGAGAGGCGGTTGGGAAAGGCGGGAAGGCAGCGCGCAGGCGCTGTGGGATGCTCCCAAAAGCTTTCTTACTGGACGCTGGGAAGCGTTCCCGCGCAGGCTCCGTCGGTACCGACGATACCCATATGTGAAGACTCATTCCTGCTTGTTCCTGGAGATTATCAAATATATATAAAAATATATATATTATCCATCAGCCATAGCAAGATAAAAACGGAAATAATCAAATATCAAAATAAAATATATAAATATATAAACATATAAATAAATGTACTCATTACATCATTAAGCATAATAAAAAGATACATATAAAAAGGATAATAATATGGTAATATAAATATCTGATTAAAAGACCAAAAAACAAACAGGAAAAAAGAAAAAAGACAAGGGATGTGACATAACCATTCAAGAACCATCAATATAGACCGCAAGTCACTTGCATCCAAATTAAAACACCCTTCTGTGCTGTTTTATAAGCTATAGGGGGATAAAGAAAACCAATATGAACATGTGCCATGTAGCAATTCATGAAATCATGTAAACAAGAAACAGGAGTGAACTACAAAAGCCAGTAAAGCATAGTTACTCACCTGTAAAAGGTGATCTCCGGGAACAGCAGGAATTTAGTCGTCGGTACCGACGGTGCCTGCGCGGGAATGCTCCCCAGCGTCAAATTAGAAAGCTTTTAGAAGCATCCCACAGCGCCTGCGTGCTGCCTTCCCGCCTGTCCCAACTGCCTCTCTCCAGTTGAGTTTTAAAGCTGAGAGAGAGAGAGAGAGAGAGAGGGAAAGGGAAAGAGATAGATAGAGAGATACAACTCCTAGGGGAAGTGGGTGGGTTGTGAGGACTAAATTCCTGCTGTTCCCGGAGATCACCTGTTACAGATGAGTAACTATGCTATCTCCAGAAACAAGCAGGAATGTAGTCATCACATATGGGGACTCCCTAGCTTTAGATGCCAGGGAGAGACCCCAGAAGTTGTGCGTCCCTGAGAAGGGCTCCACTTCCCCCCATGGATCTCTGGCATCCTACCAGGGATGGTGGGTAGGAGTTGATTAGGTATGGAACAGGTGTTGGAGAACAGCCTGACCAAACAAGGCATCCCAGCGGGAGTCCTTGTCCAAGCAGTAATGGGCTGTGAAGGTATGAACCGAGGCCCAAGTGGCTGCTCGACAGATGTCGTCGATAGATACAGAGTGCAGATGAGCCATTGAAGTTGCCATGGCTCTCACATTGTGAGCTGTGACATGGCCCTCCAGAGGAAGATTCTTACTCTGATAGGCAAAGGATATACACTGAGCAATCCAGTTAGATAGTGTTCTCTTGGAGACTAGAAGTCCCAAATGAGAAGGATCAAAAGCAACAAAGAGTTGAGAGGACTTTCTATGTTGCTGTGTTCTTTGTAAGTAAAAGGCTAAAGCTCTTTTACAGTCCAAAATATGAAGGTTCCTTTCTGCATTTGATGCATGAGGCCTTGGAAAGAACACAGGTAGGTAGACCGCTTGGTTTAGATGAAAAGGCGAGACCACCTTTGGCATAAAGCGTGGATGAGTCCTAAGGACTACCTTGTCATGATGGAACTTTGTATAAGGTGGATCAGCTACTAGTGCTTGCAACTTACTGATTCGAAGTGCTGATGTGATTGCAATGAGAAAGATAACCTTCCAAGAAAGGAATTTCAAGGAGGTAGTAGCTAAGGGTTCGAAAGGTGGCTTCATGAGCTGACCAAGAACCAAATTTAAGTCCCATGCCACAAGTGGTGGCTTAATGGGAGGCTTAGTTAGCAGAAGGCCTCTCATAAATCTTGCTATAAGAGGATGGGAGGAGATAGGTTGTCCATTTAGGGGCTTGAAGGAAGCTGCAATAGCACTCAAAAGGACCCTTACTGAGTTAGTCTTAAGTCCTGCATTAGATAAATAAAGGAGATACTCCAGTAATGATTCAAGAGGTATGGCCATGGGGTTAAGACCCTTCTGCGAGCACCATATGGCAAACCTTTTCTACTTGAAAGCATAAGAGCGTCTTGTGGAAGGCTTTCTGGAGGCATAAAGGATATCCTTTATTTGCTGAGGGATGTTAAGATCATGGAGATCTAGGCCTTCAGCAACCAAGCCCTGAGATGCAGAGAATGGGGATTGGGATGCCATAACATTCCGTCCTCCTGAGATAGGAGATCTGGAGCAGACCCTAACTCCAGGGAGGGAGCTTGAGAGAGATGTAGAAGCAGAGGGTACCACACTTGCCGTGGCCAATGTGGAGCTATGAGAATCATACGGCCTATGTCTCTCTGAAGATTGAACAGGTTTTGGGAATTTGGGGAATGGGTGGAAAGGCGTACAGGAAGTCTTGACCCCAGTAAAGGAGGAAAGCATCCCTGGCCTGAGCCGGGGTTCTGGAACAGAACCTGGGAAGTTTGGCATTCCACGGACTTGCAAAGAGGTCTATGTACTGGGTTCCCCAAATTTGAAAAATCTTGGCTACCTGGTCTGCATGCAGAAACCACTCATGTGGAAGCAGAACTCGACTGAGTCTGTCTGTCCAAGAGTTTTGTATGCCTGCGAGGGCCCACAGTTGCAAAGCTTCGTTGCAAAGCGACAGAGAGCCGTTTCCCCCTGCTTGTTTACGTAGAACATGGATACTTGATTGTCCGTATGAATGAGGACTGTCTTGTAGCTGAGCAGGGTGTGGAACACTCGAAGAGCAAGGAAGATTGCCCTGAGCTCCAAGAGATTGATATGTAGATGAGTCTCCTGTGGGGACCAGGTGCCTTGGGTGGAGAGGTCTTGTAGATGAGCTCCCCAACCTATCGGAGAAGCATCTGTTGTGAGAGTTGCCTGGGGTAAGGGTTGTTGAAAAGGGGACCCCAGCAACAGGTTTTGAGTGGACTTCCACCACTGGAGGGACAAAACAAGGCAACTTGTGTTTGCTATTTTGTCTGACAGGTATCCTGATGCCTGGGTCCATTGAGCGAATAGAGTCCATTGGACTGCTCTCATATGGAGGCAAGCATAGGGAACCACATGCACGGTAGATGCAATGTGGCCTAGCAATTGTAACATTTCCCGAGCAGTAAGATGAGTTTTTAACACTGCTTGGGAAGCTAACTGCACAATGCGAAGGCAGCGGGGCTGTGGAAGATAGGCCCTTGCTTTCCTGGTATCCAGCATAGCTCCTATAAACTCCAGAGACTGAGTGGGAGTTAGGTTGGATTTTGGGATGTTTATGACCAGGCCCAAATATTGAAGTATAAGCATTGTGCAAGATAGGGAAAATCTGGCCTCTGATTCTGATGGGGCTCGAATGAGCCAGTCGTCTAAGTAGGGGAAAGCAGAGTTACTTACCTGTAACAGGTGATCTCCGGAACAGCAGGAATTAGTCTTCACACGTGGGAGACGTCTCCGACGGAGCCCGCACGGGAATGCTCCCCAGCATCCAATCAGAAAGCCTTTGGGAGCATCCCCCGCGCCTGCGCGGTGGCTTTCCGCCCTTCCTACTGCCTCTCCCCAGTTGAGTTTCATAGCTGAGCCGGAAGGAGAGGAGAGGAAGGAATAGAGAAAAAGAGAGATACAACTCCTAGGGGAGGTGGGCGGGTTGTGAAGACTAATTCCTGCTGTTCCGGAGATCACCTGTTACAGGTAAGTAACTGTGCTATCTCCAGGAACAAGCAGGAATGAGTCTTCACACGTGGGGACTCCCTAGCTTAGGATGCCCGGGGAGATCCCATAAGCGCAGCCCAGGACGGGATGGCATTTGCCCAGCCTGAATCTCTGGCAACCCCTGAGGGATGGAGGGCAGGAGTTGAATAGAGGAACAGCGAATCCAAAGACTACGGAGGCAAGTCTTTAGAGTGCAGAACAGGTACCATTAGGATACAGCAAAAAAAAACCCCAGGCTACGGGAGTAGTCAGAGGGGTGCATGAAGAGAATCATTAAGCATGTAATGAGTAAATGACCTAGTACCATATAGAGCTTACCGGCCATTAAGTTTTAATGAATTAATGGTTTAGAACCCTGTACTGCTTACCCACCGGGTTGTCGGAAGTAGTCCAGTGATGAAGGCACTGTAGACGCAGTAGCGAGGTCATCAAGGAAACTTCACCGCAGCGAGGAGGAAGTTCCAAATCCGGAAGGCCATGAGATCCAGGCATCAGCTGGTCAGGAGAAGGACGGCAGGTCTTCCAGGGGGCTCACGGCAAGCTGAACACTCCCTTAGGAGTAGAGTCCATAACTCAGAGGACTAACAGTGGAAGACAGGCCGAACTAGAGAGCCTATCCCGGAGAAGAGTAGAGGTGTACCCCGGAGCAGAAGGGGTACACAGTCTGCCCTAGCGAGAGATAGGGAGACAAGGGTCCGGACCTCCGGGAGGAGGACCTAACTGAAAAAAGGAGCTGTTGACTTCACAGCAGTAGGGTACAACCAGTCCGCAGGCCGATCGGGGAATAGGCAGGCGGACTGGCCGGACCCCCGGGGGGGGGGGGGTGTGTGAGTACCGGCCATAGGGGGAAAAAGGCGGTAAATACAGGTACTGTGGGGATCCCCCAAAGGCGCCTGCCAAGCAGGTGATATCTAGTATATCTAAGCCGGTGGACATGGGGACGCCCCCTCCGGTACTAACGCAGGCACGCCAGGGGGCCTGCCTCCATGAGCAGCACTCAGGTAAGGCGGATCTGCCATCGATCCCCAGAACGTCCACCTGGAGAGGTGGCCGCAAGATCCGTCAGGGGAGGGATCTTTCCCGGAGGGCAAGGGCAGATCGGCGAGCTAAGAGCGCGGTAGCGTGGGGGACGGAGGATAGCATCAGTCCGGTAGAACGCTGCAGGAGTTGGAGGCCCTAATGTGTCCCCAGGACCTGCACGTAGAACTTGTCCCCCGCACAATCGGGGGACATGAGGGTATAGTCCCTGGTGAGTATAGGGGGACTATAGCGGCTGGAGGGGAATTCCGGTACGGAAGCAATCAGCAAGAGAATACTGGCTGAGAGGGGTTTGGGGACGTACCGAAGAGTAAGTAGGGTGACCGTGGGCCATAGCTATCACGGCATAAGGTGGTCTCCCTTTCCCACGGAGGAGAAGACCTGAACCCCTAGATAAGTCCCCGAACCATTTTCCAACTGAACGAGCCCCAGAGTAGAGCTCTAGTCTAAACTTCTGGTAAGGAGGTTAAGTGCAGGCAGCCGCCCACCTGAGCCTAAAAATGCTTAGTATGAGAGTCCTGGCGAGGGCCCGGGGACATCAACCCGGGGTGAGAGGGCCCTTGCTTGGGCGCGCCTGGAGGGTGGGCGGAGGGCTGACATTTCCTCTTCCTAGGGAAGGGGGGTCTGGAGGGGCGTTTACCACCGCCGGGGGGAAGCCGGGCCCTAGGCTGGCTGCTAACTCTGGGAAGGTTAGCGAAGCACTGTGCGACCTGACGTAAGGCTTCGCTATTGAAGAGGTGATCTCCGTCGCAGGGAGAATTACCCAGGTTGTGCTGTGCCCGTCTACACAACTCGGACGCCTGCAACCATGCTGTACGGCGTGCTCTAATGGCAACAGCAGAGGCTCTGCTGACTGACCGGAAGGAGTCCAGCGAAGCACGAGAAAGGAACCCGGAGATATTCCTGCAGTGATAAAGAAGCAGGGAATATTCAAAGGCCTTGGTTGCAGATACGAAGGTGGATAACCGAGATAACCTCTCGGTGACCTCCCGAAGCGACAGACTCATATAAAATATATATGAAATAATTCTGGCCGCCAGCATAGACGTTTGGAAGGCTCGACGTCCTAGAGTATCTAGCGTCTTCGAGGCGTGGCCTGGAGGGTGAGAAGCATGCTTCTCCTTGCTTCCGGCCTTCCTCAGCGCCGATTCCACCACAATGGACCGATGTGGAAGCTGGTGCTGCCGAAACCCCGGGGACGGAGGCACCCGGTACAGAGCCTGCATCGCAGTCGGCGGCGCCGGAACCCTCAAAGGCGACCGCCAAGCCCCCAGCAGGAGATCCTGCAGGGCGGGATGCAGAGGAAGCATCGCGGCTGCCTGTTCCGCAGGGCCTGGGCTCGGGTCCGGGATAGGGATGGCCAGCAAGTCCGCCATGTCAAGGAGGAAATCCTGAAAAGGCGGCTCTGCCGGAGCAGTTATGGCGGGAGAGGCCGCCAGGGCACTAAGAGGTCGCTCGGGTCGATGCCCGCTGGGCAGAGGAGGGGACCAACCGACCCGGATCGGGGCAGTCAACATGGCGTCGTCGGCTCCTGGAATTGATTCCAAGCTAGGCATCGAAGAGGTCGATGGCACCGACGGCACCGCAGGAACCGGCCTCGGCCCAGAACCTGGGGGCGGCGCTTCCCCCCGTGACTGGAGCGAATCTGCGGCCGCCGGAGGGCAGGGGCCAGCGGTCTCTGCTCTGCGCTGTGGGAGAGGACAGGGGCCGATCCCGAGATGTGCCGTGGCCAGGCTGGGCATCGAACCGAGCGAGGAGATAGACTCCTTCCTCGAGGCCCCCGGCGGGAGTGACCGCGCCGGTGGTGGAGATCCCGGAGCGCGGATCGGAACCGCGCGGATCGGAACCGCACCAACCGGTGCCGTGAGCATCAAGACCCCGAGGCCCCTTTTCTAGGAAAGGGCGGGGCCCTCAACGGCCGCGTCAATGCCGGGGGGTCGCCCGTGTGCTGGTCGACACACCCGAGGTCCCCGGGGAAGGTTGATGGCGGTTCCTTGAGCTCGATGCCCCTGCCGTCGCCGGCGGAGTGGCGCCGCTCAAAACCGGTACCACCCTCGCGCAGGTCTGGGGTACCGGCGACCCAGCTCGGGTAGAAACGAGCGGCTCCGAGGGGAGCGAGGCCAGGAGATCATCCCCAGCGAGGGGTGGAACCATCGACGCCGGCGCGCTCGAAGCGGGTACCGCCTCCGCGCATGGCCGGAACGCAGGGCCAGGCGATGTCGAGCCGATCGGCCCCAGAGGTGCCGAGGGCAGCGGCTGGCGATCCCCAGTGGAGGGCGGGCCACTCGACGCCCATGGGTCGGCACCACACGAAGCGGATACTACCCCCGTAGGGACGCCACACCAGCGCGAGTCGGTCGGCCCCGGAGTCGCAGAGGACCGCAGCCGCCAATCCCCAGTGAGGAGCGGGACGCTCGACACCGGCGCCGACGGGTCGGTACCGCTTGTAGCGGGTACCACCCCCGCGCATGGCAGTGATGGAGGAACGCCCGGCTGGACCGAGTCGATCGGCCCCGGAGGCGCCGAGGACAGCAGCCGACGATCCTCGGTGAGGAGCGGAACGCTCGACACCGACGCCGGGGTCTCAGTACCGCCCGGAGCGGGTACCACACCCGAGCATGGCTGGGATGTAGGGAGGTCAGACCCGGTCGAGTCGATCGGCCCCGGAGGCGCCGATGACACCAGCTGACTATCCCTGGCGAAGAGTGGAACACTCGACGCCGACGCCGGGGAATCAGCACCGCTCGAAGCGGGTACCTCCCTCGGGCATGGCTCGGGAATGTTCTGTGAGGAGCGAACCTCAGGAACATCCCGAAACCCCGTAAATGCTTTGGAGCCCGAGGGCTCCCGCCGGGGTATATTAGCCAAGGGGGACTTGAGGGGTCGGCTGGAGCTGTCGCCATGCCGCGCATGAGACTCGCCCCTCAAGACTCGGCTAGTCTTAACAGACTGTTGTGTGGATACCTAATCCTGGAGAGAAGCACAACCCGACGACCGCGCGTTGGGCGTGAAGACGTCGTCGAGGGATATCCGAAAAAGGGAGGGTCTTCTCCCGACACTGTAGCCCAGGGGATCCAGGAAAGAAGGGTCAGGCCCAAAACAGGAGAGGCACCAGGCATTGGAGTCCAATTGGAAAATTAGGTCCCCGCAGTGAGGGCACTGCTGGGGAGAAGGCGGCTCCATGCTGTAAGCCCGGTAGGCCTCGGCGCCCAGAGGGGAGGGTCCCTCCGGGCGACCAAAAATAAATGAAATTTAAATGAAAATTAATTGAAAAGAAAGAAAGAAAGGGGCACGGAGGTGCCACCGTCGGCGGGAAAAAGCTGCGACTACAGAAACAAGAACAAAGGAAAAGATTTCTGCGGTGGCAGGAGGGACGTCCTGCCTGCTCTGCGGAAAACGAAAAACTGGGGAGAGGCAGTAGGAAGGGCGGGAAGCCACCGTGCAGGCGCGGGGGATGCTCCCAAAGGCTTTCTGATTGGATGCTGGGGAGCATTCCCATGCGGGCTCCGTCGGAGACGTCTCCCACGTGTGAAGACTCATTCCTGCTTGTTCCTGGAGATGATGAATATTCCTCGAGTGTGAAGAAATGCTGCCACTACAGCCATGCATTTCGTAAACACTCTTGGTGCTGAGGCGAGGCCAAAAGGAAGAACCCTGTACTGGTAGTGCTTCCCCTGAAATAGAAACCAAAGGAATCTTCAGTGAGTTGGATGGATGAGAACATGGGTGTACGCATCCTTGAGATCTAGAGAACAAAGCCAATCCTGACTCTGAAGGTATGGCAGAAGAGTTCCTAGAAAAATCATCTTGAACTTCTCCTTGAACAGGAATTTGTTTAATTCTCCGAGGTCTAAAATGGGTATGTGTCCCCCTGTTTTCTTTGGAATAAGGAAAAAGGGGGAGTAAAACCCTGTACCCTGTTGGGAAATGGGTACGTCTTCTATTGCCCCGTGGGCAAGAAGTAAATTGACCTCTTGACCTAACTGATTTTCTAGTGAAGTCTGAGAATTGAACCGTCTTACGACTGTAGGAGGGGGCATGTTGAGGAAATGAAGCTTGTACACCTCCTTTACAATGGAGAGTCTATTCTTCTGCTGTTATCTGCTCCCATCTGGGGGCAGAATGACACAACCTTCCTGGAATGGTAGAGGGCTCTGGCACGTTGAGGGCCAGGAAGGCCAAGTTCTCTAGATGGGAGTCAAAGCCCCTGTGAAGGCTGAGTCTGTTGGGCCGGTTGCGGCTTAGCAGACTTTGCTTTTCTTTGTTTTGGTGGCTGCTGTCCCTTTCGGGCAGACTGACCTGCAGAATGCTCCTGCTGGGTATAGGAGGGGTAAAACCTCTTCTTTTTAGAGAAGAATGGTTTCTTGTAGGATTTTCTCCTTGCAGGATCAGCTGTAGTCTTGGATAGTCTATCCAAAGTGGTGTTATCAGCATTCAGCTCATTAGCTTTCTCTTGCCAATTTTTGCCAAAGAGATTTTCACCTATGCAAGGGATATTCCCCAGTTTGTCCTGTACCCAAAGTTCTAAGTCAGATGCCTGGAGCCAGGCAATCCTACGAGCACCTATGGCAATGGCAGAGGTTCTGCTTATGCATTCAAAGCAGTCAAAAGCTGCACGATTAACAAACTTGGAAACATCTTGGACATGTTTGACAAGTGTAAGATAATCTTGCCTCTTATCATCAGGAAGGAGCGGGCTTATTAGCGCTAGATCGCCTGTAACCTCCTTAAGGAACATTCCCATATATAAAATGTAGGAACTAATCCTGGCAGAAAGCATAGAGGCCTGGAAGGTTCGACGCCCAAAGGTATCAAGAGTCCTACATTCACGTCCTGGCGGATTAGATGCATGTCTTTTTGCACTCTTGATTCTTCTCACAGCTGATTTCACTACCATGAAGTGGTGTGGTAACTGGGTTTTTTTGAAATCCAGGACAAGGAGGTACTCGATACATGGTATCAAGCCTATGAGAATGAGGAGAGGTGGTAAGAGGTGTTTCCCACATTCTTAGCCTGAGATCATAGAAGATCTCATGAATAGGCAAAGTAGCCGCCTCCTTGGGAGCTTTAGGATATTGTAAAATCTCCAATTCCCTTGCTCTGGGCTCTGTTTCAGGAGCCACTGTGATGGAAAGACCTCTAGCCACCTCCCGGATGAAATCCTGAAAGGATATATCCTCTGGAGGAGACATCCTACGTTTAGGAGAGGTAGGCTCCTCAGAGAGAAGTACTCCGGTACCGACAGAGCTATCAGAATCCTCAGACTCCTCGGAGGATTCAAAGTATCTCCTGTCCGGGTGCTCTTGCAAAGCACGATACCGGTACCGATCAAAGTCGGTACCGGAGGGGTCCGGTACTGGCCTGTCGATACCGGAGGAAACAGCATGACTCGGTGTCGGTAACACAGTTGCAGATGTCGATGCTGTCGGTACCAGTACCAATATCGGTGCCGGAACCGGTGTCAATACCGGTTGAACTGTCTGAAGTGGTCCCGAAGGCACCGAAGCCGCAAGGAGAGCCGCCAGACTGCGTTCAATAGCCAAGAACTTCTGGTCTATTGATGCTGCCGATGCCTGGGTATCGGTACCGGACGAAGCGGCCGGTACCCCAGAGCATGATACCAGTAGTTCTGCCGAGGTTGAGGCCTCGAGAACATCCTGGAGCCACGATAGTGCTTTGGAAGTTGAAGCCTCCCGCCGGGGGCAATTTTGCCAGTACAAGTCCCTCAAGGGTAACGCCAGAGGCATCTCGATGCTTGGAAGGAGATCTACCCTTTGAGGACCGGCCAGATTTATGTTTGGTTACCTGAGATCCATGGGAGGAGGACGAAGCCCTGGCATCCAGAGTGACATGGACCGTGGAGGCCATGTGCCCGAGGAGATGCAGCAGTTGCCTTGCTGGCACTGAGGAGCTGCGACTCACCTTCCCTGCAATGGTTATCAGCCTGCTTTCCCTGTCTGCAGGCAGGAAGGCCTTCGACTGAAAGGTATTGAGCCTTGCCCCAATGAAATCTAACTCTTGAGTCAGGCAGAGGCTGAATTTGGGTAGTTGATTACAAACCCCAAATGCTGCAGGACCTGGATGGTACAAGCTGTGGCCTTTTGCACCTCGGTGGCCAAAGTGCCCCTGATGAGCTAGTCGTCGAGATAGGGGAAGATGAAGATACCCTGAAGCCTGAGAAAGACAGCGACCACCGCCAGGCACTTTGTGAACACCCTGGGGGCTGAAGCAAGGCCAAAGGGGAGCACTCTGTACTGGTAATGGCTGCCCCCCACCATAAAGCGTAGGTATTGCCTGTGGCTTGGGTGGATTAGGATGTGTGTGTAGGCATCCTTTAGGTCTAAGGAGCATAGCCAGTCTCCCTGGCGGAGGAAGGGCAGCAATATTCCAAGAGATAGCATCTTGAACTTCTCCATCACCAGGAATTTGTTGAGGCTGCGCAGGTAGAGGATGGGCCTTGGGCCCCCTGTCCTTTTTGGGATAAGGAAGTACCTGGAGTAGAACACCCCTTGCCCTTGAGGTGGTGGGGCACCGATTCCACCGCATGGTCCTCGAGAAGACCTGCTAACTCCTTCAGAAGGTCCTGGTGAAGGGGAGACCTTGGAGGCTATCCCGGGAAGTAGTGTGGAAGGACTTGGGCTAGGTAGAGGAGGTATCCCTTCCTGACAATTTGTAATACCCAGGAATCGGTAGTAATGGTTTCCCACCTGTGGACATACAAAGCGAGTCGACCTCCTGTGGGCTGCCCAACGCTAGCTGGGAGAGGGGCTATGCTGGAGGAGTCAAAAACCCTCGCCAGGCTGGGCCGGAGCCAGAGCCTGGGGCTTTCTGCTTATGTGGGCCATGCCCCTGTCCCTTGGCCTGCTGCCCCTGTGGGGGAGCTGGGGAGGCCTGGTAAGTGGGGTAGTTTTGGTAAGCAGCTTCCTTCCTCGGGTAAAAGAGCTTTTTACCAGAGCCCTTCTTACGAGGAGGGGCAGAGGTCTTCTTATAGAGCCCTGTCCTCGACATGAACTCGGTCTCCAGCTCTGCAGCCTTGTCGGTCATGGGTTTGCCGAAGAGATTCTCCCCTTGGCATGGGACATCAACCAACTTGTCCTGAACCCATTGCTCGAGGTCGGACGACTGCAGCCAAGTCTGGCAGCGCGCACTGATGCCCGCCACGGCTACTCGAGCCTCCGACTCGAACCAGTCATAGGCCCGAGACATAAACTTGGAGCATTCATGGACAGCTTTGGACAGGCACTTGAAGCACTGCAAAGGTTCCTCAAAGAGACCAGCCGAGAACCCTGCGAGTTCCTTCGCCAGGTCCCTCAGGGTACATGCCCATGTACAACTGGTACGCCTGGATTCGGCAATTCAGCATCGTGCCCTGGAAACACTTTCTGCCGAGGGCATCCAAGTTGCGGGCCTTCCTGCCGGGGGGCACAGAGGAATGCGTCTTCTGGCTCTTAAGCCAATGCATGGCCGATTCCACAACCATGGAGTTGAGCGGCAGTTGCGATTTCTGGAATCCAGGGCCTCAGCGGACTCGATACATCTAGTCAAGCCGCTTGCTGATCACCGGCATCGACGCCGGTGTCTCCCACATGCTGAGCATGAGTCTTTCCAGGATCAGAGGAATGGGTACCGTGAGGGTCTCTGAGGAGGAGCCTCATATTGGAGGATCTCGAGCTCATTGGCTCGAGGCTCCTCCTCAGACTCCGTGGGGAAAGCCAATGCCTTGGACATATCCCGCACGAAGTCCAGGAAACCCATGTCCTCCAGTGGGGACCTTCTCCGAGGTTCAGGCACGGGGGAATCTGAGGGGACGTTCCGATGCCTTCGGGTGTCCGGGGACTCCTCGTCTTCTGTCTCCCAGCCCGAGGCCTCCGAGGAGGACTCAAAGGGCTCTTTGGGCATCGAGAGTCCCGGCGCCGTCTGTCCCAATGCCGGTAGACCCGATGGCGACGACCTCGGTCCTGAACGGGAGGCCGAGTGTGACCTCGGCCGAGGATCGACTCAAGTCCGAAAGGTCTCGAGGATCGGCTCAGCCTCCGGGGTCAACTTTTATGTCGAGGGCCCAGTGGTTGGGGTGGAGGAACTGGACATGCCAGACATCAGTGCCCGCTGCTGTTCAATGAAGGCAGCAAAACTGCGCTCCAAAGCCACCATCCTGGACACGAGTTCCGGAGGCTCCGCATTCACCGGCTCGGATGCCGACACTGGTTCCCCCAGAGGGGAGTCTTCGACCAGAACACTCGGTACTGCCTTGGCTGGTCCGGTTCACGGCGAGCAATGTTCCCTCTAATTTTCTGTAGGCTGTATGCGCATAAAATATCAGCTGTGCAGCTTTTGAAGGAAGGTTAAATTTTTGTGCGCCACATAACGACACTCGGAGTTATATACTTTAAAATTTGACTACACATCAGAATACAGTATGTACACCACATTGATTGCACTAGAAAACATTGTAGAACTTGTGAAAACCATAAATACATAACTTTTAAATTTTAAGACGTCTGTGTTTTCTATCAGAATCAGAACCATAATTTTTGTGCGCTCTGTTGTAAAGTATGTGCGCTCACTTGGCGAGGTGTGTGCGTGCGCACACATGCACAGCTTAGAGGGAACAGTGACGGCGAGGAACTCTGGCCGGGCTCTCCTTCTCCAACAATCCCGGACAGCGCTCGGGGCTCCGTGACCGGTCCCGCGAGGAGCCAAGTCGTTCAGAGCCATCCAGAGACGCCGCCTTCGAGGATTTCTTCTTCCTCTTGTGTTCCCGCGAGGGAGACCCCCTCTTCGTGTTCCCCCTGAGACGTTGAGGCCTCGGACGAGGTCCTGGCTCTCGGAGGTATGGGGGATTCGGGAAAAAGCCTATCATGCTGCTGCTGGTGGCTCTGCAGGGTCTTGGACGACATCTTCTTACATGAAGGGCAGACTGCCGGGTCGAGGTCCGGCCTGAGGCACCTTAGACAGCAGTCGTGTGTATCGGTGAGGGACATAATTTTCCCGCACCAATCGCACTTCTTAAAACCACTGGTGGCCATCGGGGAAAAAGAGAAAAAAAGACGCGAAGACGCCTCAAAGGTGAAAATAGGACAAAAACTAGAACAGGACTGACACGATACCAGAGTACTGAGGCCGGAGGCGGGAAGGATACCGGTGTCGACCGGTCAGACCAAAAAGGCACAGAAAAAAAATCAACTTTTTCCGGGACACGAGGGACGTCCGATGGGCTCCGTGCAATTATGCAAAATGGCTTTTTTTATAATTTGTCATGATATCTAGCGTTTCACAGGCGACCAATGGTTGATAGGTGACATTGGACAATTAAGTTATGCTAGTCTAATGCTACACATAGCGAGACTTCAGTTTTTTGAAACTTGAGAAGGTCAGTGGTATCTGTCTTCCTGCTAAGATAAATTTCCTGCACAGCGCGATTCTTTATCTTGTAGTATTTGTATTCAGAACTAGGTATGATTTATTTAATTTGTTTGTAACCTCTGAGGATATCAAACCAAATTTGGAATGTTGCACATAGGGTCTTTATCAGATTTTTACGCGGGATTGTATTTTGTCTTTAAGGTTTAATCTTTAAAAAGGACCTTTATGTTAGGACATACTTAATAGCACAGATCTGAGTTCATGTTGTGTGATAAGGGAAGCTTACATTCAGCTGTTTATTATCATTTCACATAGTCCGTTCCATTTTTATAATATATCATCTCACAGGTTGGGTATGTTCTTACTGGCTTTTGTAGTTCACTCCTGTTTCTTGTTTACATGATTCATGATTTCATGAATTGCTACATGGCACATGTTCATATTGGTTTTCTTTATCTCCCTATAGCTTATAAAACAACACAGAAAGGGGTTTTAATTTGGATGCAAGTGACTTACGGTCTGTATTGATGGTTCTTGAATGGTTATGATAGATCCCTTGTCTTTTTTCCTGTTTGTTTTTTGGTCTTTTAATCAGATACATATAAAAAGGATAATAATATGATAATATAAATATATTTTATTATGTTTAATGATGTAATGAGTACATATATTTATATATTATATTTTGATGTTTGATTATTTCTGTTTTTATCTTGCTATGGCTGTTGGATAATATATATTTTTTTATATATTTGATATAGCGTAGTTACTCACCTGTAACAGGTGTTCTCCAGGAGCAGCAGGAATCAGTCCTCACTTATGGGTGACGTCGGCGCCGACGGAGCCCTCGCGGAGCAATTTTCCCCAGCTTTCAAAGAAAGCCTTTGGGAATTGCAGCGCGCATGCGCGGTCGTCTTCCCGCCCGAGGGTGCCATCTTAGCCAGTCAGATGACATAGCTAAAAAAGACAGCATAAAAATTTGCAAAAAGAACATAAGCAGACGATTGCAACTCCAAGGGGAGGTGGGAGGGTAGTGAGGACTGATTCCTGCTGCTCCTGGAGAACACCTGTTACAGGTGAGTAACTACGCTTTCTCCAGGACCAAGCAGGAAGTCAGTCCTCACTTATGGGACTCCCAAGCTTAAGGCTACCGGAGACCCTAAGCACAAAAATGAGCTCCCTCTAGCTCAGCAGCACAGAAGGAAAGAATCTTCGCTGAATTATCACCCACCGGTAGCCCACATCCGGGATGGAGGGTAGGAGTTGCTCAGACCTCAAAGAGATTACGGAGGACTGCCTGTCCGAAAGCACTGTCCCTACGGGACTCCCTCTCGAGACAGTAATGGACCGCAAAAGTCTGGCTCGAAGACCAAGTAGCGGCCCGGCAGATGTCTGCCAGCGGAACAGAGCGGAGGTAAGCCACTGACGTGGCCTTTGCCCGAACGCAATGAGCCGTGACTCTACTTTCTAAGGAGAGTCCGGCTGCCCCATAAGCCCAAGAGATACAGTCCGCCACCCAGATGGACAGAGTACGCTTGGAGACCGGGAGCCCCAATCTATTGGGGTCAAAAGACACAAAAAGCTGAGCAGCTTTACGGTGCTCCCGCGTACGGTCAAGGTAGAAGTTCAGAGCCCTTCTACAGTCCAGGGTATGGAGGACCGTCTCAGCTCGGCTGGAGTGTGGTCTGGGAAAGAAGGTTGGAAGTACCACCTCCTGATTGATGTGAAAAGGGGAGACCACTTTAGGCAGAAATTTTGGGTGAGTCCGTAGGACTACCCTATTCTTGTAGAACCTAGTGTAAGGGGGATCAGACACGAGGGCCTGCAATTCACTTACGCGTCTAGCGGAAGTGAGGGCTATCAAGAACAGAGTTTTCCAAGACAGAAAACGGAGAGAACAGGTAGCCATAGGTTCAAAAGGCGGACAGGTGATCCGCTGTAAAACCACATTCAGGTCCCAGTCAGGCGCTGGCGGGCGCAGAGGTGGTTTAAGTAGAAGGAGACCTCGGAGAAACCTCGCCACGAGAGGGTCATTGGAGAGAGGTCTGCCGTCCACCGGCACATGATGTGCTGAGAGAGCACTGAGGTGAACTTTGACGGAGTTGGACTTAAGTCCCAGATTAGAGAGGGGCAGCAAGTACTGCAAGATCACCGACACCGGGCAGGAGAAGGGATCCTGAGACTGTTGGGTACACCAGACTGCAAAGCGACGCCATTTAAGGGCGTAGCATTTGCGGGTAGAAGGCCGTCGCGAAGCCAAGACGACCTCCTCCACCTCCGCCGGCAGGAGAAGGGGAGCAAGGACTACCCTCTCAGCAGCCAGGCCATGAGGTTGAGAGACCTGAGGTTGGGGTGTAGCAGGGACCCCTGATCCTGAGTGAGGAGATCCGGTTGTACCCCCAGAGGGATCGGATCCTCCACCGCCAGTTGCAGCAGGAGCGGAAACCACGGCTGCCTGGGCCAGCGAGGGGCCACCAGGATCATGAAGGCTTTGTCTCGGAGAACCTTGAAAAGAGTCCGAGAGACTAGCGGGATGGGAGGGAAAGCGTACAGAAGGCTCCCCGACCACGAGATCAGAAAGGCGTCCGCCGCAACCCGAAGGGGGTGTGGCTGACGAGAGCAGAAGCGAGGAAGCTGCCGGTTGTGAGGACTGGCAAAGAGATCCACCGTGGGGAGACCCCACTTGAGGAAAAGCTTCTGAACTACCAAGGGATCCAGACGCCACTCGTGCGGCTGGAGGACCCTGCTGAGTTTGTCCGCAAGGCAATTTTCTTGGCCCGGGAGATAAACTGCCTTGAGGAGAATGCCGTGACTGACGGCCCAAGAGCAGAGCTTCTGTGCCTCCCGACAGAGGAGGAAGGAGCCCGTGCCCCCCTGTTTGTTCACGTAGAACATGGCAACTTGATTGTCCGTCTGGACAAGGACGGACTGTTGGGAAGTCAGGTGGGAGAAGGCCTTGAGAGCTAGGCGGATCGCCCTGAGCTCTAGGAAGTTGATCTGCTGAGCCGACTCCCACGTGGTCCAGAGGCCCTGAGTACGTGCCTCTTGGCAATGTGCTCCCCAGCCCAGGAGGGATGCATCGGTGGTCAGCACCCGGGTCGGCTGAGGTGACTGGAAAGGCATTCCGAATATCAGGTTCGGCTGCCGGAGCCACCACCGGAGAGACGAGACCAGTGGCTCGGAAACGCGCACCAGGTCTGCTAGGCCGCCCGTGGCTTGTCGCCACTGCCGGCGGAGACACCATTGAGCAGACCGCATATTCAGGCGGGCATTGGGGGTCACATGGACGGTGGAAGCCATATGGCCGAGCAGTCTCAGGAAGCGCCTGGCGGAGACCAGGGGCTGGCTGCGAAAACGGTCGGCTAGGTCAATGAGCCGTTGAGCCCTGTCGAGCGGTAGGTATGCTCGCGCCTGCGGAGTGTGCAGCCTTGCGCCGATGAACTCGAGATCCTGTGAGGGGAGCAAAGTGGACTTTGCGAAGTTTATAACAAAGCCCAAGTGCTGCAGCAGAGTCACCGTGCGGCACGTGGCTCTGGTGACCTCCTGAGCGGACGCTGCTCTGATGAGCCAGTCGTCGAGGTACGGAAAGACATAGAGGCCGTGAAGCCGGAGATGGGCTGCCACCACCGCGAGACATTTTGTGAAGACTCGCGGTGCGGAGGACAGGCCAAAGGGCAGTACTCTGTACTGGTAATGATTTCCTGCCACCACAAACCTTAGGTATTGGCGGTGGCTTGGGTGGATGAGGATGTGCGTGTAGGCATCCTTTAGATCCAAGGAGCATAGCCAATCTCCCTGCTGGAGGTAGGGCAGAAGGATTCCAAGGGTAAGCATTTTGAACTTCTCCCGCACAAGGAACTTGTTGAGGTTGCGCAAGTCCAGGATGGGTCTGAGGCCCCCTGTTCTCTTTGGTATCAGGAAATACCTTGAATAAAAGCCTTGACCTCTCAGGTGGTGTGGCACCGGTTCCACCGCCTGTTCCTGCAGAAGACCTGCTAACTCCTGAAGGAGCAACTCCCTGTGCAGAGGGGGGCGCAGAGGTTCTCCCGGAAAATAGGAGGGAGGGACCTGATGGAAGTGGAGAAGGTAGCCTTCTCGCACGACCTGAAGCACCCAGGCATCTGCGGTGATGCTGGACCACCTGTGGGCGAAGTGAACCAGCCGGCCTCCGGTGCTGGGAGGAACCAGCGGGGGGGAGAGGCTATGCTGAGCGAGTCAAAAGCCCCCACCCTGCTGAGCAGGGGCTGGTGGTGCAGGCTTGGGGGCTTGCTGCCTACGGGACCCGTTACCCCGTCCCTTGGCCTGCTGGCCCTGTTGGGGAGCTGCAGGGGCCTGATAATGGGGGTATTGTTTGTAGGCAGCCGCCTTCCTCAGGTAAAAGGACTTTTTCCCCGAGCCCTTCTTTTTCTGGGAAGGGGCGGAGGTCTTCCTAGAAAGCCTGGTCCTGGTGAGAGTCTCAGTCTCAATTTGTGCAGCCTTTTCCGCCATGGGCTTGCCAAAGAGGTTTTCGCCTCGGCAGGGGACATCGACCAACTTGTCCTGTACCCAGGGCTCAAGGTCTGACGACTGAAGCCAAGCCTGTCGGCGGGCACCGATGCCGGCTGCGGCCACTCGAGCCGAGGCTTCAAAGCCATCATAGGCTGCTCGGGACATGAACTTTGAGCATTCCCGAATGCCCGTGGACAAGGCTAGGAACCTCCGCAAGGGCTCCTCGGAGAGACCAGCGGAGAATCCGGCTAGCTCTTTAGCCAGATCCCGGAGATACATGCCCATGTATAGCTGGTAAGTCTGGACACGACAGGCGAGCATAGAGCCCTGGAAGCACTTCTTGCCAAGGCCATCCAGGTTACGGGCCTCCCTTCCAGGAGGCACCGAGGAGTGCATCTTCTGGCTCTTAAGACGATGCATGGCCGATTCCACTACCATGGAATGGTGTGGCAGCTGTGCCTTTTGAAAGCCAGGGCTCTTGCGGACCCGATAGATAGAATCGACCCGCTTGCTCAGGACCGGCGAGGAGGCCGGACTCTCCCACATGCGGAAGAGTAGTCGTTCCAGCATAGGAGGAACCGGCACAGTAAAGTGTTCCCTCGCGGGAGAGTCATACTGGAGGGCGTCGAGCTCTTCGGCTCGAGGCTCCTCCTCGGGATCCGCAGGGAAGGCCAAAGCCTTGGCCATATCCCTAACGAAGTCCGAGAACCGGGCATCCTCCGGGGGGGACTGCTTCCGAGGCTCGGACTCCGGTGAGTCCGATGGGACACACCGAGTCCGGAAAGAATCAGGTGACTCTTCCTCCTCAGACTCCCAGACCGACTCCGACGAGGACTCGGTGGGGTCGGCCCGGGCAGGGCGCGGCGCCAGCCGCCCCGATGCCGAGGGAGTCGGCGTCGGCGACCTCGGTCCCGAACGGGAGGCCGAGGGTGACCTCGACCGAGGATCGACTCGAGTTCTCATCGACTCGAGGATCGGCTCGGTCTCCGGGGTCGACTTGGACGTCGACGTCCCGGCGGTCGGGGCAGCGGCGCCAGCGAGGCCAGCGAGCAGTGCCCGCTGCTGGTCCATGAAGGCAGACAGTCTGCTCTCCAAGGCCGTCAACCTGAGTCCGAGCTCAGGTGACCCAGCAGCCCCCGACTCGGGCCCCGACGGCGTCGGGCCCGACGTCGGCTGTCGCGGAGGCGAGTCCAGAAGGACCACAGGACTTACCCGGGCAGGCATCTCCGACTCCAGGCGAGGTCGCTTCGGGATGTGTTCCTTCTCCAAGGACCCGGGGCGGCTGTCGGGGCTATGCGACCTGGCCCTCGCGGAACCAGGAGCGTCCACCGACGCCGCCCTCGCGGGTTTTTCCTTCCGACGATGGTCCCCGGAGGGAGAACCCCGGTCGGAGGAGCTCCGGCGACGGTCCGAGCTGGAGCCTTTCGACACGGAGGCCTCCGACGAGGTCCGGGTACGGCTGGGGTCAGCGAAGATTCTCTCACGCTGATGCCGCCGACTTCTCAACGCCTTTGAGGACAGTTTGCTGCAGGGCCCACAGATCAGTTCCTCATGATCCGGGCCCAGGCAGCGGAGGCAAAAGTCGTGTGTGTCGGTCAGTGACATATTTCGGTCACACCGACCACACCGCTTAAACCCACTGGCAGCCATCGGGGAAAAAGGGCCCCTGCGAGGTCAAAGGACCGGGCTGCCAGGGAAAACCGAAAACGAAAGCTGACTAAGTCAGAAAAACCGAAAAAAGTAAGAGGACTCGAGACCGGCGTCGCGAGTCCGGGCGGGAAAACGATCGGCGTCGAACCGAAAGAAAAAAGGATAAAATAAAGAAGAAGAAAATCAACTTTTTCGTGGGGACAAGACGGGGACGTCTGTAGGGCTCCGCGGAAAAAAGAAGACTGGCTAAGATGGCACCCTCGGGCGGGAAGACGACCGCGCATGCGCGCTGCAATTCCCAAAGGCTTTCTTTGAAAGCTGGGGAAAATTGCTCCGCGAGGGCTCCGTCGGCGCCGACGTCACCCATAAGTGAGGACTGACTTCCTGCTTGGTCCTGGAGAATTATGTTTTACTGTATGAATGTGTGTTTTATTTGTTTTTATCTTGTTTTCGTTTTTATCTTATTTATTATTTTAGTTTGCCAAAAAAAACCCTGAAGGCGGCATTACTGAAACCTGTATCCCCGGTTATAAATGTATTAAAGTATTTCTTCCTGGTTTGCCACGTTTGGACAAGGGCTTGTGATACGACAGGCCTACAACTCCAAAATTCTGCAAGCGGAACAGATCGCCACTACAAAGACAGTCTTCAATGTCAGATTCTTCAAGGAGCAACTGCAGATTGGTTCAAAGGGTGCCCCTACTATTTATTTATTTAGCTGTATTTATATACCGCCTTTCTCTGGGTCAAAGTGGTTTACATAGAACTGAAAATGTAACTTACATTAAAATATTTGAACTATTTACAGCATGCAAACAAAGAGCGTTAGCTCTTAACTATTTATTTGAGTGATTTTTATACTGCCATTTTGGGTAATCATAGCGGTTTACATACAGAATAACTGAGTTACACTGAACATTTTAACAATCTAACACGTGAATGTGCATAAATAATCAAGCATTTTTACACAATTTGTACAATGTTTGTGAATAAGAAATCTTAGGAATAGTTTTAGGAAATGTTCATGGGTAGTTGAGAGGGAGGGGTTAATATCTTGAGAGAGTGATGTGGTAGATTTGTAATGAGAGGCTGTGATAGTTGAGTTTGGGAATACTAAAGTGTGGGGTATGCGCTATGTTAGGTCAATATTAGGGGTTAGTTCATTTTGTCCAAAATGTTCAATGAATAAGAAGGTTTTAAGTTGGTTGCAAAACGTGGATAAATCTGTAATGCTTCATGGTCTTTCTGGCAGGGAATTCCAGAGCATTGGAGATAAGTATTTGAATGCTTTGTTGCTAGTATGTTGCTTTGTTTTTTGGTAGTCAAACGGGATTGAAAGAGTATTATTCATCTGTCCTCTTCTTTGGAGGTCATAAGGTAAGCCCTTAGTTAGTTGAGATAGAGTTGTGGGTGCTACGTTTCTGATGATTTTGAAAGTTATCATTATTAGCTTGTACAGGTTTATTAACTATGTACAGGTGCCTTTATATACATCAAGAAAGAACATAAGAAATGCTATACTGGGTCAGACCAAGGTCCATCAAGCCCAGTATCCTGTTTCCAACAGTGGCCAATCTAGGTCATAAGTACCTAGCAATCTCCCCAACAGATACAGGTTCCTCAATACTTGTATTAGGTCAAGCAGTGATATCCTGGGTCCCTTTTAATAATGGTTTATGGACTTTTCCTCCAGGAACTTGTCCAAACCTTTTTTTAAATTCAGATAAACTAACAGCTTTTACTACATCCTCCGGTAACAAATTCCAGAGTTTGATTACACGTTGAGTGAAAAAATATTTTCTCTTATTAGTCTTAAATAGATTACCCTGTAGCTTCATTGCATGTTCCCTAGTCTTTTTATATTCTAAAGACGTAAACAATCGATCTACGTTTACCCGTTCCACTTCATTCATTAATTTATAGACCTCTATCATATCTCCCCTCAGCCATTTCTTTTCCAGGTTGAAGAGCTCTAACCTTTTTAGCCTCTCCTCATAGGAGTATCCTTCCATCCCCTTTACCATTTTGGTGGCTCTTCTCTGTACCTTTTCTATTAACACTATATTCTTTTTAAGATACGGCGACCAGAATTGCACACAATATTCAAGGTGCAGTCGCACCATGGAAAGATACAGAGGCATTATAATATCCTTTGTTTTATTTTCCATTCCTTTCCTTATGATACCTAGCATTCTATTTGCTCTCTTGGCCGCTGCTGCACACCGGGCGGAGGGTTTTTAAGATGCTATCCACGATGACGCCTAAATCTTTTTCCTGTGTAGTGGTTCCCAATGTGGAACCTTGCATTGTGTAACCATAGTTTGGGTTGTTCTTTCCTAGGTGCGTAACTTTGCACCTGTCCACATTAAATTTCATCTGCCATTTGGATGTCCAGTCTTCCAATTTATCAAGATCCTATTGAAATTTTCCACAATCCTCTTGGGTTTTAACAACTTTAAATAGTTTTGTGTCATCTGCAAATTTGATAACCTCACTTGTTATTCCCTTTTCCAGGTCATTTATGAATTGGTGATAGGTGGTTGTGCATGGATCTTCTGGTGGGAAATTATTCACTGCAGTGGAAGTGTTTGGTAAAGAGATCTGTCTTTAATATTTTGCGGAAGGTCTTGAGGTCCGTGATATTCTTGAGTTGGTCCAGAAGTCTGTTCCATATGGACAGTGCGTACAGTTGGAAGGCTCTTTTGCATGTCTGTTGACTTGATTTGGTTTTGATGTGGGGGATGCTGAGGATGTTCCTTGTCAAGGTCCATCTGGCTCAGTGCGGTTGTGAGGGCTGTACGAGTGTTTACAGGTGTGTGTGTGTGTGTATGTGGGAGGGTGTGGCTCCCAGGCAGGGGAGCAGCCACGTCAGTGGGTGGTACTGCGCTGACCATCGGTGGAGAAGAGCCCTCTGCAACAGCCTCATGTGCGCTTGGGCCTCAGCACTCGCAGGTAATGTCACACCGTCAGAGCCTGCATGTTGAGAAGCTGGCGCACCTGCTGCTGAAGGGTATGAATCCTGTCCTCGGGCAGGAATATGCAATTTTTAGCTGCCTGGAAAATGAGCCCCTAAATACACAAAATCCTGCAATGGCTGTAGTCGGCTCTTTGCTAAGTTGACCACCCAATCAAGTGCTTGCAGACAGGCAATGACCTTCGTCGTGGCCCTTTTGCTCTCCTCCTTGGATTTCATTCTCACTAACCAATCATCCAGGTAAGGATGTAACAATATCCCCTTCCTGCCGCAATGCAGCTGCAATGACGACCATGATCGTTGTTAAGGTCCATGGTGCAGTGGCCAGGCCGAAGGGCAAGGCCTGAGACTGAAAGTGTCCCATTGGAACCACGAACCTTAGGAACTGCTGATGCTCGGGGAGAATTGGAACATGCAAGTAAGCTTCGGTCAGATTGAGTGATGTGCGAAACTCTCCCTGTCTGACAGCCACAAAGAGTTTTCATCTGAAACCGCGATACCTTGAGGTAACGATTTACCCCTTGAGGTCCAAGATGGATCGAAAAGAACCCTCCTTCTTTGGAACCATGAAGTAGATCGAGTATTGACCCAAGCTGCACTGGTTGGGCAGAACAGCCACTACAGCCTATAAGGCCTGTAGATGGCCCAGAGTGGCCTGAATTGCTCAAAACGTGCGATGGAACTTGCAGGGAGAATAGACAAAGGTTTCGCTGAGGGGCCACACAAACTTGAGGGCATAACCCTCTCAATGATCTCCAAGACCCACTGATCTGTGGTATGTGGGTCCAGGCAGAGTAAAAATCCTACAGCCATCCCCTACAGGTACCAACTGCACTGGGACCCCCTCATCTGATTGCTGTTTCTTAGCTGTG
This sequence comes from Ichthyophis bannanicus, assembly GCA_033557465.1. NCBI lineage: Eukaryota > Metazoa > Chordata > Amphibia > Gymnophiona > Ichthyophiidae > Ichthyophis > Ichthyophis bannanicus. The sequence goes on from CM066044.1 coordinate 261,762,865, forward strand.
GCCAAGGAAGGGGCATAGAAGTCTCTGCCTGATCCTCAGAAGCCTCGAAAGGGCTGTCCTCGGGCAGGAAACAGTCCTCTTTGAAAATGTACAAAACACACCAAGCGGAACCTCTGAAAATCCTATGAAAGAGCTCGCACCGGCCCTACAGACCGAAGAGGCTTTTGCTTGTCCTTGGGTATCTGGCCTCCCTTAATCTCCCCCAGGTCCTTCACCATCTTGTCCAGAGCCTCCCCGAACAAGAGCTTACTCTTGAATGGACACTTACTGAAACGTGACTTGGAGGAAACATCCATTGACCATTTGCGGAGCCACAAGTAGCATCTTACTGCAACCACCAAGGCCATACTCTTGGACACACCTCTAATCAGATCATAAAAGACATCTGCCCAATATGCCACTCTGGTCTCCAACTTGGATGCTTCCAGAGGCGCCGCCTCTCCTGCTGTTTCCAAAATTCCTTGCATCCATCGCAGGCACGCCCGGGCCACAAAGGCCCCACAGACGGGCGCTTGTAAGGACAATGCGTTGATATCAAAGACTGCAACTTCCTATGAGGGGTGATGTCATCAGCATTGACATGCTCAGTCTCCAAGCTGCTGATGAGGTTTGATTACCCACAGGTACGGGACTGGACTAGAGGGACAACAAGGAATTACACAATCACAGAAGGCGACGTGCAGTCACCACTGTGGCCGTATTCTTACTTGAGACCCTGATCAAATAATACAAAACATTTGCCAGAAATGACGATCAAGACGCCATGTGCACCACTTCAGCTATCACTGATGAAGATTCATACACACTGTCTATCTCAGACATGTCCAAGCTACATAGCTTCTCAAACAGCTGCCTTTTAAGACTGCTTTAACAGAACTTTCACACAGTGATCCTGAGAATCTTTCAAAGCCACTTTGCCCTCACCCAGAATGGTAGTCTTTATAACAACCGTGACCAAACCATCATCCTTAGGAAGATACATTCTATTTCTCCTCCACTACCACAGGTAAAGCTTGACCACAGACCTGATAACCCAGCAATCATGTCTTTGATGGCTTTGTGGACAGGAAAATGCCTTGATTGTTTCAAAATACCCAATAAGAGAGTCCTCCTTATTTGCTGTCTCAGGAGACTGAACCTCTGAAATGTTCAAGGATGCCATAGACTGGAAAATGAGCAAGGACAATTCATGCCTGTGAAAGAGCCAAAACACCATCAGATCTTCCCTTCTTCCAGGGTATCAAAAATGGGATCCCCTCCAATAAGTATGAAGGCCCTTCCACCATCAAATTGTGGTTGTCTACATCCTCACCTCTGTCCTTCCATAGCATTCTCATAAGTGCAACCGGGTCTTCTGAAGTCCGCAAGCCCTTTATGAGCTGAACCTCCAGGCTCTTCAGGAATCCCTTAAAACAAAAAGCCTGACGTAGCAAACAAATACTGGAGAAAATGATAACCAGCTGTATCGCTGCTCATGCCTGACTACGAATCAGACAAAACTGAACACTAAAACCTCATAGGGAGAAAATGCAGCAGGCCCTACTTACAATAATTTACCCTTGGTTATCCAAGTTTTGCTTTCCTGTTTAATTGTAAACTTACCCTCGGTTATCCAAGTTTTGCGGTCCTGTTAATTGTAAACTCAGGCATATGTATCCTGTCTGATTTTTCTGTTCCATGTAAACCGCGCTGATGCCGAATAGTGCGGTATATAAGAAATTGTAAATAAATAAATAAATAACTAAGGGGAAAAAACAGGCTGTATAGGGCAAAAGCGTAGTTACTCACCTGTAACAGGTGTTCTCCAGGAGCAGCAGGAATCAGTCCTCACATATGGGTGACGTCGGCGCCGACGGAGCCCTCGCGGAGCAATTTTCCCCAGCTTTCAAAGAAAGCCTTTGGGAATTGCAGCGCGCATGCGCGGTCCCCTTCCCGCCCAAGGGTGCCATCTTAGCCAGTCAGATGACATAGCTAAAAGACAGCAAAAAAATTTGCAAAAAAACTAAAGCAGATGATTGCAACTCCAAGGGGAGGAGGGAGGGTTGTGAGGACTGATTCCTGCTGCTCCTGGAGAACACCTGTTACAGGTGAGTAACTACGCTTTCTCCAGGACCAAGCAGGAAGTCAGTCCTCACATATGGGACTCCCAAGCTTAAGGCTACCGGAGACCCTAAGCACAAAAATGAGCTCCCTCTAGCTCAGCAGTACAGAAGGAAGGAATCTTCACTGAATTATTACCCACCGGTAGCCCTCATCCGGGATGGAGGGTAGGAGTTGCTCAAACCTCGAAGAGATTTCGGAGGACTGCCTGTCCGAAAGCACTGTCCCTGCGGGACTCCCTCTCGAGGCAGTAATGGGCCGCAAAAGTCTGGCTCGAAGACCAAGTAGCGGCCCGGCAGATGTCCGTCAATGGAACAGAGCGGAGGTAAGCTACTGACGTAGCCTTCGCCCGAACACAATGAGCCGTGACCAGACTATCTAGCGAGAGTCCGGCTGCCCCATAAGCCCAAGCTATGCAGTCAGCAACCCAGATGGACAGAGTACGCTTGGAGACAGGAAGCCCCAATTTATTGGGGTCAAAAGACACAAAAAGCTGAGCAGCTTTACGGTGCTCCCGCGTACGGTCAAGGTAGAAGTTCAATGCCCTTCTACAGTCCAGGGTATGCAGGACCATTTCAGCTCGGCTGGAGTGAGGCCTGGGAAAGAAGATCGGAAGTACCACCTCCTGATTGATGTGAAAAGGGGAAACCAATTTTGGAAGAAATTTAGGGTGAGTCCGTAGGACTACCCTATTTTTGTAGAACCGAGTGTAAGGGGGATCAGACACGAGGGCCTGCAATTCACTTACACGTCTAGCGGAAGTGAGGGCTATCAGGAATAAGGTTTTCCAAGAAAGAAAACGTAGAGAACAGGTAGCCATAGGTTCAAAAGGCGGACAGGTGATCCGCTGTAAAACCACATTCAGATCCCAGTCAGGTGCTGGCGGGCGCAGAGGTGGTTTAAGTAGAAGGAGACCCCGGAGAAACCTCGCTACGAGAGGGTCGCTGGCAAGAGGTCTGCCGTCCACCGGCACATGATGTGCTGAAAGAGCACTGAGGTGGAGTTTAACGGAGTTGGACTTAAGTCCCAGATTAGAGAGGTAGAGCAAGTACTGCAAGATCACCGACAACGAGCAGGAGAAGGGATCCTGAGACTGCTGGGCACACCAAGCGGAAAAGCGACGCCATTTAAGGGCGTAGCATTTACGGGTAGAAGGGCGCCGGGAAGCTAGGATGACCTCTTCCACCTCTGCCGGCAGTAGAAGGGGAGCAAGGACTACCCTTTCAGCAGCCAGGCCTTCAGATGCAGAGATCTGAGGTTGGGGTGTAGCAGGGACCCCTGATCCTGTGTTAGGAGATCCGGTTGAAACCCCAGAGGGAACGGATCCTCTACCGCTAATTGCAGCAGGAGTGGAAACCACGGCTGTCTGGGCCAGCGAGGAGCTATCAGGATCATGGAAGCTTTGTCTCGGAGAACCTTGAAAAGATTTCGAGAGACTAGCGGTATGGGAGGAAAGGCATACAGAAGGCTTTTCGACCATGAGAGCAGAAAAGCATCCGCCGCTACTCGTAGGGGATGCGGCTGCCGAGAGCAGAAGCGAGGAAGTTGCCGGTTGAGAGGACTGGCAAAGAGATCCATCGTGGGGAGGCCCCAGTTCAGAAAAAGTTTCTGAACCACCAAGGGATCCAGGCGCCACTCGTGCGGCTGGAGGATCCTGCTGAGTTTGTCCGCCAGGCAATTTTCTTGGCCTGGGAGATAGACTGCCTTGAGAAGAATGCCGTGGCTGACGGCCCAAGAGCAGAGCCTCTGTGGTTCCCGACAGAGAAGGAAGGAGCCCGTGCCTCCCTGTTTGTTCACGTAGAACATGGCAACTTGATTGTCCGTCTGGACAAGGACGGACTGGTGAGAAGTCAGGTGGGAGAAAGCCTTGAGAGCCAGACGGATTGCTCTGAGCTCCAGGAAGTTGATCTGCTGCGCAGACTCCCACGTGGTCCAGAGACCTTGAGTACATGCCCCTTGGCAATGCGCTCCCCATCCTAGGAGAGAAGCATCGGTCGTCAGCACTTGAGCCGGCGGAGGAGACTGAAAAGACATTCTGAGCACCAGGTTCGGCCGATGAAGCCACCACTGTAGAGAGGAGGCCAGCGGGCCGGAGATGCGCACTAAGTCGGCTAGGCCGCCCGTGGCTTGTTGCCACTGCTTGCGAAGGCACCACTGAGCAGGCCGCATATTCAAGCGGGCATTGGGGGTCACATGGACGGTGGAAGCCATATGGCCGAGTAGTCTCAGGAAGCGCCTGGCGGAGACCAGGGACTGGCTGCGAAAACGGCCGGCTAGGTCCATTAGCCGTTGAGCCCTGTCGAGAGGCAGGAAAGCTCGTGCCTGAAGAGTGTGCAGTCTTGCGCCGATGAACTCGAGATCCTGCGAGGGGAGCAAAGTGGACTTTGCGAAGTTTATGACAAAGCCCAAGTACTGCAGGAGAGTCACAGTGCGGTGCGTAGCCTTTGTGACTTCTGGAGAGGACGATGCTCTGATGAGCCAGTCGTCTAGGTACGGAAAGACATAGAGGCCGTGAAGCCGGAGATAAGCCGCCACTACCGCGAGACATTTTGTGAAGACTCGTGGTGCGGAGGATAGGCCAAAGGGCAGTACTCTGTACTGGTAATGATTTCCTGCCACCACAAACCTTAGGTATTGGCGGTGGCTTGGGTGAATGAGGATGTGTGTGTAGGCATCCTTTAGATCCAAGGAGCATAGCCAATCTCCCTGCTGGAGGTAGGGCAGAAGGATTCCAAGGGTAAGCATCTTGAACTTCTCCCTGACGAGGAACTTGTTGAGGTTGTGCAAGTCCAGGATGGGTCTGAGGCCCCCCGTTCTTTTTGGTATTAGGAAATACCTGGAATAGAAGCCTTGACCCCTCAGGTGGTGGGGCACCGGTTCCACAGCCTGTTCCTGAAGAAGACTTGCTAACTCCTGAAGGAGTAAGTCCCTGTGCAGAGGGAGTCATGGAGGTTCTCCCGGGAAATAGGAGGGAGGGACCTGGTGGAAGTGGAGAAGATAGCCTTCTCTCACAACCTGAAGCACCCAGGCATCCGATGTGATGTTGGACCACCTGTGGGCAAAGTGAACCAGCCGGCCTCCTGTGCTGGGAGGAACCAGCTGAGGGGGAGAGGCTATGCTGATGAAGTCAAAAACCCCCACCCTGCTGAGCAGGGGCCGGTGGTGCAGGCTTGGGGGCTTGCTGCCTACGGGATCCGTTACCCCGTCCCTTGGCCTGCTGACCCTGTTGGGGAGCTGCGGAGGCCTGATATTGAGGGTAGTGTTTATAGGCAGCCGCCTTTCTCGGGTAAAAGGACTTCTTTCCCGAGCCCTTCTTCTTCTGGGAAGGGGCGGAGGTCTTCCTAGAAAGCCTAGTTCTGGTGAGAGTCTCCGTCTCTATTTGTGCAGCCTTTTCAGCCATGGGCTTGCCAAAGAGGTTCTCACCTCGGCAGGGGACATCGACCAACTTGTCCTGCACCCAGGGTTCAAGGTCAGACGACTGAAGCCAAGCCTGTCGTCGGGCACCGATGCCGGCTGCGGCCACTCGTGCCGATGCTTCAAAGCCATCATAGGCTGCTCGAGACATGAATTTGGAGCATTCCCGAATACCAGTTGTCAAGGCTAGGAACCTCCGCAAAGGTTCCTCGGACAGGCCAGCGGAGAATCCGGCTATCTCTTTAGCCAGGTCTCTGAGATACATGCCCATGTAGAGCTGGTAGGTCTGGACCCGACAAGCAAGCATAGAGCCCTGGAAACACTTCTTACCGAGGCCATCCAGGTTGCGGGCCTCCCTGCCAGGAGGCACCGAGGAGTGCATCTTCTGGCTCTTAAGCCTATGCATGGCCGATTCCACCACCATGGAATGGTGCGGTAGCTGTGCTTTTTGGAAGCCAGGGCTTTTGCGGACTCGATAGATGGAATCGACCCGCTTGCTTAATACCGGCGACGATGCCGGACTCTCCCACATGCGGAAGAGTAGTAAAGTGGCGGGAGAGTCGTACTGAAGGGCATCGAGTTCTTCGGCTCGAGGCTCCTCCTCGGGATCCGCAGGGAAGGCCAAAGCCTTGGCCATATCCCTGACGAAGTCCAAGAACCGGGCGTCCTCCGGAGGGGACTGTTTCCGAGGTTCGGACTCAGGCGAGTCCGAGGGGATACACCGAGTCCGAAACGAATCAGGTGACTCTTCCTCTTCAGACTCCCAGGCCGACTCCAAGGAGGAATCGGTGGGGTCGGTCCGGGCGGGCGGAGGCGTCGGCCGCCCCGACGCCGAGGGAGTCGGCATCGACGACCTCGGTCCCGAACGGGAGGCCGAGGGTGACCTCGACCGAGGATCGACTCGAGCCCGCATGGACTCGAGGATCGGCTCGGTCTCCGGGGTCGACTTAGACGTCGACGTCCCGGCGGTCGGGGCAGAGGCGCCAGCGAGGCTAGCGATCAGTGCCTGCTGCTGGTCCATGAAGGCAGATAGTCTGCTCTCCAAGGCCGTCAACCTGAGTCCGACCTCAGGTGACCCAGCAGCCTCCGACTCGGGCCCCGACGTCGGACCCCTCGGAGGCGAGTCCAGGAGGACTACAGGACTTACCCGAGCAGGCAACTCCGACTCCAGACGAGGTCGCTTCGGGAGATGTTCCTTCTCCAAAGACCCGGGACGGCTATCGGGGCTATGCGACCTGGCCCTCGCGGAACCAGGAGCGTCCACCGACGCCGCCCTCGCGGGTTTCACCTTCCAATGATGGTCCCCGGAGGGAGAACCCCTGTCGGAGGAACTCCGGCGATGGTCAGAGCTGGAACCTCTGGACGCCGAGGCCTCCGACGAGGTCCGGGTACGGGTGGGATCAGCGAAGATTCGTTCCCGCTGATGCCGCCGACTCCTTAACGCTTTGGAGGACATTTTGCTGCAGGCCCCACAGATCAGTTCCTCGTGATCTGGGCCAAGGCAGCGGAGGCAATTATCATGTGTGTCAGTGAGTGACATATTTCTGTCACACTGAACACACCGCTTGAAACCACTGGCAGCCATCGGGGGAAAAAGGGCCCCTGCAAGGTCAAAGGACCGGGCTGCCAGCGAAAAACCGAAAACGAAACTGACAGAAAATCAGAAAAACCGAAAAATACCAGAAGGACTCGCAACGGCGTCGCGAGTCCGGGCAGGAAAGAGTCCGGCGTCGAACCGAAGAAAAAAGAGAAATAAAACACGAAAAATCAACTTTTTCAGCGGGGACAAGACGGGCACGTCTGTAGGGCTCCGCGGAAAAAAGAAGACTGGCTAAGATGGCACCCTTGGGCGGGAAGGGGACCGCGCATGCGCACTGCAATTCCCAAAGGCTTTCTTTGAAAGCTGGGGAAAATTGCTCCGCGAGGGCTCCGTCGGCGCCGACGTCACCCATATGTGAGGACTGACTTCCTGCTTGGTCCTGGAGAAATGGCAGATCTGCCCGCTAAAATTGGCATCTCATCAGTTCCCCTCATAGGGTCTTCTCATGGCTGCCCACCCATCCCCCCACCTCAGGTCTCATCCACAACCTCTGATTCAAGCAAAATGTCCATCTCTAATGAATTGACAACATTGGGCCATGCAGCCTCACAGCACCAACTGTCAGTACTAAGGTGCACGTGGCATGTTCCCACTGGTGAAGCAGTGATGGCTGCGCTTGGCTTGGCCTGCTGCAGATGCTCTCCACCAGTGATGGTTGAATTCTGCAGTTTGAAATAGCTTCAGAGCTTCTACTCTATTGCCTGAAAGTTTCATTTTCTCTTTTGTTTGTTGTTATAGTGCTACAAACTGTGCCTCTAAAAAAAATCCTCTCATGGACCATCCTCAAGAAATTGGTGAGGAGAAAAAGAAGAATTCAAATTCAAGTTTGAGAAGATGCCTCTAAGGCTTCCTTCCTGAAGGAAAGGATTGAGGTAAAGGTGGAGAAGAGGGGAGCGACCCAGTATCTCAAGGGTCACTAACAGGGCTTTGCATTTGTTTGAAATGAAATAGGAAATGTCAGTGATAATTTAAATCAAATAAGAATATAGCTTACCTCAGCAGCACAGGACAGGGTACTGTGTAGCAGCCCTCTTTTAATAAGTGTTGTTTCCCTCCCTTCCTCCCCACACCCACCCACCCCTGGGATAATCGTAGCTTTATAGGGACTTATACATTTTAACAGACAGGAGGTGCTCTCTGGTGAAGCTCATTACCAAAATCAGTCATACACTAAGGACCTGAGATTAATTAAGCTTCAGGTGAACAAGGTATATTAAATGTATTAGGTACAGTTTTATTGGCAACCCTTATTAAGTAAAGAACTTAAAGATCTAAACAAAAACTTAAAACTAAGATGCAGACAGCAGTCCAGCAGAGAGAAGGGGTTTTTCCAGTCTTTTGCATTGAGTGTCACATGTATGATTTTCTCCCAGTTGGTGAGAAGTCTTACGTGTGCACTAGGTGCAAGGAGCTTTTTGCTCTCAGGGAACGAGTCCGTTCTCTAGAGGCTAGAGTAGCAGACTTGGAAAACATAAGACAGACAGAGAGGTACATAGACGAGACCTACAGGGATATAGTCCTGAAGTCCCACCTCCAGTCTGGCAGCATCCCTGTTGCCATGGAGGAGAGAGGTCACGTGACAGGAGAGCATCACCCTGGTGTGGCAGGAAGTAATCCTGTAACTAGGACCTGTCCTCCAGGTGATGTAAAACCTTCTCGCACCGAGGACGTTTCTCCAGGGCCATGTGCCCATGAGGGTAGAGTTAGGACAGCCGTTATAGTTGGTGATTCGATCATTAGGCATGTAGATAGCTGGGTGGCTGGTGGACATGAGGATCGCCTGGTAACATGCCTGCCTGGTGCGAAGGTAGCAGACCTCACGCGCCTCCTAGATAAGGTCTTAGATAGTGCTGGGGAGGAGTCTGCTGTCTTGGTACATGTCGGTACCAATGATATAGGAAAATGTGGTAGGGAGGTTCTGGAGGCTAAATTTAGGCTTTTAGGTAGGAAGTTGAAATCCAGAACTTCCAGGGTAGTGTTCTCCGAAATGCTTCCCGTTCCACGTGCAGGACCCAAAAGGCAGGCAGAGCTCCGGAGTCTCAATGCGTGGATGAGACAATGGTGCAGAGATGAGGGTTTTGGAATTGGTAGGAACTGGGGAACATTCTGGAGAAAGGAGGGGCTCTTCCGAAGGGATGGGCTTCACCTTAACCGGGATGGAACCAGGCTGCTGGCATTAACCTTTAAAAAGGAGATAGAGCAGCTTTTAAACTAGATAATAGGGGAAAGCCGATAGTCGCCCAAGAGCGGATGGTTTGGAAGAATGTATCCTTGAAGGATACTACCAAAAACAGAGAGGTTCCAAAAAAGAGTAAAGTAGCCCAAATGCCCTCGAGTATGGAGCAGACAGAGCTTAAAGATCCCAAATTACCCATGTCTACCAATAGCCAAATTAATATGAATAAAATACAGTCTCTAAAATGCTTGTATGCAAATGCTGGAAGTCTAAAAAATAAGATGGGAGAGTTAGAATATATAGCACTAAATGAGAGATTAGATATGATTGGAATATCAGAGACATGGTGGAAGGAGGACAACCAGTGGGACACTGTGATGCCTGGGTACAAACTATATCGTAATGATAGAAGCTGATCAAATTGATGGAGGGGTTGCTCTCTATGTTAGAGAGGGCATTGAGTCAGAAAGGATTAAAGTTTTGCAGGAAACAAAATTTGCTGTAGAACCTCTATGGATTGAAATTCCATGTAAAAAGGGGAAGGCGATGGCAGTGGGGGTGTACTATCGACCGCCTGGCCAGAATGAACAAATGGATGATGAAATGCTCAAAGAAATCAAAGAAGCTAACAAAAGTTACAGCACAGTAATACTAATGGGTGATTTCAATTACCCTGGTATCGACTGGGTCAGTGTCATGGCAGGACATGCTAGGGAGATAAAGTTCCTAGATGACATAAATGACTGCTTGGAGCAGCTGGTTCATGAACCGACCAGAGGGAAGCCATATTAGACCTAGTCCTTGGTGGAACACCAGATCTAGTGATTTAATTAGTGGAGGAGGGATAGTACGGAAATCCACAGTACTACCTTTTAACTTTTGAAAGGGAGATTATGATAAAATGAGGAAAATAGTTAAGAAAAAAGCAGTTGCAAAGGTTAAAGACTTACATCAAGCTTGGGTGGTGTTGAAAAATACTATCTTTGCAGCCCAGACCAGCTGTATTCCACGCTTTAAGAAAAGTGGAAGGAAATCCAAAAAACTGCCAGCATAGTTTAAAGGTGAGGTCAGAGAGGCTGCTGTTGCCAAAAAAGCATCTTTCGGGAAATGGAAAAAAGAGCCAAACGACGAAACCTGGAAACAGCACAAGCACTGGCAAATCAAATGCAAGGCATTGATAAAGCAGGCAAAGGGAGAATTTCAGAAGAAGCTTGCTGTGGAAGCAAAAACGCGAAATAAAGATTTTTTTCAAGTACATTCGTAGCAAAAAACCTGTGAGAGAGTCAATTGGTCCATTAGATGATAGAGGAGTTAAAGGGGTACTAAGAGGCGACAAGGCGATAGCGGAGAGACTGAATGAATTCTTTGCTTCGGTCTTTACTGAGGAAGATGTAGGGATGTTACCCATGACTGTGGTATTTAAAGGTGCAGAAGAATTGAAGGAAATATCAATACATCGGGAAGATGTATTACAACTATTAGATAAACTGAAGAGTAGCAAATCACATGGGCCGGATGGTATACATCCAAGGGTGTTGAAAGAACTGAAATATGAGATTGCAGACCTGCTATTATTAATCTGTGAACTATCATTAAAATCATCTCTAATAGCTGAAGACTGGAGGATCGCCAATGTAACAAAATTTTTAAAAAGGGTTCCAGGGGTGATCCGGGAAACTACAGACCGGTGAGCCTCACGTCAGTACCGGGAAAAATGGTAGAAACCATCATAAAGAATAAAATTACTCAGCATGTAGATAGTCATGGCCTAATGGAACACAGCCAACATGGCTTTAGACAAGGAAGATCTTGTCTTACTAATCTGTTGTGTTTTTTTGAAAGTGTGAATAAACAGGTGGACAAAGGTGAGTCAGTTGATATAGTGTATCTGGACTTTCAGAAAGCCTTTGACAAGGTACCTCATCAGAGACGTTTGGCAGAACTAAAGAGTCATGGGATAGGAGGCAGTGTACTACCGTGGATCAAGAACTGGTTAAAAGATAGAAGGCAGAGGGTTGGGCTAAATGGCCAATTTTCCCAATGGAGAAAGGTGAATAGTGGTGTACCCCAGGGATCTGTGCTGGGTCTGCTGCTTTTTGACATATTCATAAATGACCTGGAAAGTGGAATAACGAGTGAGGTTATCAAATTTGCAGATGACACAAAACTATTTAAAATTGTTAAAATCCAAGAGGATTGTGGAAAATTGCAAGAGGATCTTGATAAATTAGAAGACCGGGCATCAAAATGGCAGATGAAATTTAATGTGGACAAATGCAAAGTTATGCACCTAGGGAAGAACAACCCAAACTATTTTTACACAATGCAAGGTTCCACATTAGGAACCACCACCCAGGAAAAAGATTTAGGCGTCATTGTGGATAACATGTTAAAACCCTCAGCCCAGTGTGCAGCGGCAGCCAAGAGAGCAAATAGAATGCTAGGTATCATAAGGAAAGGAATGGAAAATAAAACAAAAGATGTTATAATGTCTCTATATCGTTCGATGGTGAGACCGCACCTTGAATATTGTGTGCACCTCTGGTCGCCGTATCTTAAAAAGGATATAGAGTTATTAGAAAAGGTTCAGAGAAGATCCACCAAAATGGTAAAGGAGATGGAAGGATACTCCTATGAAGAAAGGCTAAAAAGGTTAGGGCTCTTTAACCTGGAAAAGAGACGGCTGAGGGGAGATATGATAGAAGTCTATAAATTAATGAACGGAATGGAATGGGTAAACGTAGATCGATTGTTTACGTTATCAGAATATAGAAAGACTAGGGGACATGCAATGAAGCTACAGGGTAAACTCTTTAAGACTAATAAAAGAAAATATTTTTTCACCCAACGTGTAATCAAACTCTGGAATTTGTTACCAGAGGATTTAGTAAAGGCTGTTAGTGTAGCTGGGTTTAAAAAAGGTTTGGACAAGTTCCTGGAGGAAAGGTCCATAAACCATTATTAAGAAGGGACCCAGGATATCAATGCTTGAACCAATACAAGCATTGTGGAACCTGTGTCCCTTGGGGAAACTGCTAGGTACATATGAGCTAGATTGGCCACTGTTTGAAACAGGATACTGGGCTTGATGGACCTTGGTCTGACCCAGTATGGCATATCTTATGTTCTTATGTCAGCACCGACGGTGCCCGCGTGGAGCAATTCCTCCGCTTTCAAGGAAAGTCTTTGGGATTGCTGCCATGCTTGCATGGTCCTCTTCCTACCCAAAGGTGTGCCATCTTGCTCAGTCTCCCTTTAAGTCTTTTCGTTATCTGGCTTTTGGCTGTTTTTTTCCAGTAGCACCGGTTCTCTTCCTTCCCCCCCCCCCTCCCCTTTCGGCTTTGCTTCGGCAATGGACTAGGGGACCTCCTTTTTTATCTCTACTTAGTATTTTCTCTTTTTGGGCTCTTTCGTTGCCTTTTTTCCAACCGCTGGCCTCAAGGGTTTTTGATCTCACAGAGGCCCTTTTTACCTCCATGGCCACAGGTTTTAAGAAATGTGACAGATGCTCCAAAAATATGCCACTCACGGACACCCACGACTGTGGTCTGCGGTGTCTGGGAGCTGACCACAATCCGGAGCTCTGCTCGCTTTGTAAGAAAATATCCGTTAAGGCCCTGCTCAGCCGCAAGCAGAAATCTGATGACATTTTCCGCAAGGCAGCCCCAGGATCCCCGGTGGCACCTCGTCCGTACCGATCCACCGCTTATGGGGTCTCCCGTAGTGACCCAGCGCCCCAGGCATCACTCCGATTAGCGTTCACCCGAGGTGTAACGGAAAAAGAAGAAGAAGACCTTGAAGCTGCTGTTGGGGGCTCCAGAGACGCGCGAGCGGTCTTGCGCTCGCTCCCTTAGCCCCCCTCGTCGTTCCTGGGAGTTGGACATGGAGCAGCCTCGAAAGGTACCTCGTATGGACATGGAGGCCTCCAGTGATGGCGCCCAGTCTCCTGAGGGTCGTCCCAGTGAGGACCCCCTCTCCTCCTCTACGCTACACCCGGTAACCCCGGCATCGGCATCGCAGGGACCCACTCCCAAGAGGGAGTCCCGTATGCTGGCATGGAGCGCAGCGTTTCTGCCTTCCTCACTGCCCAGCAGGCGCTTTTTCCCAGCACGGCTGTCTCGTGCCCCAAGACTGAGGGTCACCCAACCGGGGTCCTGAAAACTGCCTTGGAAACCCCCGGAGAGCCGCGGGCCTCGTGAGGGTCCTCACCATCCTGTTCCTCAGGGGCGAGGTCTTCCAGAGCCAGCGCCTCCAGTTCCAAGCGGGCCTTGGCCAGGAAGCGCAGGGATCAGCCTGGCTCAGAGTCCCTCTCGGAACTCTCAGGCTGGAAATCAGACAGGGACACTTCCCCAGAGACCCGCTCCCATAGGGATCTTCTCTCTGACCCATCCCCACCCGCCTTGCAAAGGCGGTCGCCTCCCGAGGACACCTCTTTCCTAGCGTTTGGGCGGGTTATGGCTCAGGCCCTCAATCTGCTGATGCAGACCAAGGAGGAGCCAAGGGCAGAGAACATTGACATTTTACAGTACGAGTTTCCACCCAGGGGGAGTTTCTTACGGTTCCGGTACCGTCCATCCTTTCCCGGCTGCTGCTCCACATGTGGGAAGCACCCGCCTCACTCCCTATCGTCAGTAAAAGACTCAATGCTATGTATAGGGTCCAGCGCGGCCGGGGTTTCGGAAGATCCAGCTTCCTCACACCTCCATGGTAGTCGAGTCTGAAATGTGGGAACAAAAGAGCCTGAAGTCGCACTCTTCAGTTCTGCCCGGTATGGAGTCCCGTGCTCTTGATGCCCTCGGGCACAAGGCTTACCAGGGATCCATGCTGGTGTTCCGCATGCAGGCGTACCCATATATATGGGTATGCTCCTTCGCGACCTCGCCAAAGAGCTCGGCGGGTTCTCCGTGGGCCTTGGTGGGGAACACCTTCTCAGGTTCCAGACACTCCTGAGATCAGTTGCAGGCTGCTCGAAATACTTTTTCCGTGCCACATATGACGGGTTTGTGTCTTCCGCTCATGTAGAAACTCCTAGATCTCCCCTGCCTCGGTGAACAGCTCTTCGGCAAGACCATGGAGGACAAGGCAGCCGAGATAGAGATGGAATTTGTGACTTGCATCCATCTCTCTCGCAAAACCTCCTCGCTCCCGCGGAAATAGCAGCACACCAAAAAGCCTTTCTTCCAAAGGAAAGGGTTCCCCTACCGGGGATACCTACCATACCCGCCTACCCCTGCTCCGATGACCAGTGCTCAGGGAAAAGGAGGTGCCCAGGGTCACAGGAAACCCAAGGGACCCAAGACCCAGCCGCCGGCACCACCCCAGCCAGCCCTGGGATTTTGATGCTGAAAGCATAGCCTCTTGCCCTCCAGGGACGCTTCCACCTGTGGGAGGACGCCTGTCCCTCTTTGCCCCCAAATGGGTGGTTATGACATGGGACACCTGGGTCTTGCAGGTGATCTGGGAATGGGTATCATCTAGACAGACTCCCTTCTCCCCGGCAGAACCTACTTTGATTCCCTCGCACCAGGCTTGCTTACAGCAAGAACTGAACAACCTCCTTGGTCAGCAAGTGTTCGAAAGAGTTCCACTGCACCTCCAGGGTCAGGGATTTTCTCCAGGACCAAGCAGGAAGTCAGTCCTCACATATGGGTGTCATCGGCGCCAATGAAGCCCCAGGGGAGCATTTCCCCAGCTTTCCATGAAAGCCTTTGGGAATGCTGGCACGCATGCGCGGTTCCCTTCCCGCCTAAAGGTGCCATCTTACCTCAGTCTCTTTTTTTCCGAGAAGCCCATCGGACGTGTGTCCTGTTCTCCCGGATAAAAGTGATTTTTTTCTTCTGCGATTTTCGCTATTTTTTCGCCGGTTCCCCTCCCGCCAGGTTCGGTACACCAGTATCGAGCCCGTTTTCTTCATTTTTCGGTTTTTGCCCTTCGTGGCTGGCGTTCGCACCCTTTTTTCCTTTTTCACTGGAAGGCCAGTCTTTTGACCTCGCTGGGGCTATTTTTTCCCCGATGGCTTCCAGTGGTTTCAAAAAGTGTGATCGGTGTAAGAAAAAATAGTGTACACGATTGAGTTATACTGCACGCTACTGCTCCATAATGTACACTATGACTGTAGAGGTATACACTACTGCTCAATAATGTAAGCAATAGTGAGCGCTATTAATGAAAGATGGGAAATGATAAAAACAGACGAAAACAAAACAAAATTTTGCACACTAAAGCTGGAAAACAAAATAAAACAAAATGTTTTTGCTTGCACGTCCCTAGTCTCTAAATCTGTCGCAACCATACAAATCCCTTTGTTCTGAAAAATGAGTTGCTCTTTTATTTATTTATTAATTTTTTTCGTCTGCTCAGCCAAGTCACAGACTGCATAGTTTCAGCCACCTTCCATCTGCTGGAGATAGAAATATTGGCAATTTAGTGTCTGTACAGGACCCTTACAGGGTAACATCACCAAACCAGTGGTTTTCAGTCTCCATCTGCTGGCAAGCAAGCATAAACTCACTTGTCTGAACTGCACTAAAAGGATTATTAATACTGCCTTCCAACATTGATAAAATCCTTATCTTTCATAATTTTGTAATCCCCTAGGAACCCTATTGGCTCTGCAATATTACATAAGTGTTGCATAATGTACTCAGTCCTAGTCAGCTGCTTCTTTATCTTAACTAACTATTCATCTATCCAACTTGTGGACTGTTAGGTGCATACTTGCTAGTCCACTTTTCACAGGCAGCCATTCATTTAGAGCAGTGGTTCTCAACCTAGTCCTCTAGGACCCCCAGGCCAGTCAGGGTTTCAGGATATCCACAATGAATATGAGATAGATCTGCATATAATGGAAGCAATGCATGAAGATCTATCTCATGAATATTCATTGTGGATATCCTGAAAATCTGATTGGCCTTAGGATCCCAGAGGACTGGGTTGAGAACCACTGATTTAGAGTGTTAAGTAAGAGTGGTTACTCACCTGTAACAGGTGTTCTCCAGGAGCAGCAGGAATCAGTCCTCACATATGGGTGACGTCGGCGCCGACGGAGCCCTCACGGAGCAATTTCCCCAGCTTTCAAAGAAAGCCTTTGGGAATTGCAGCGCGCATGCGCGGTCCCCTTCCCGCCCAAGGGTGCCATCTTGCTCAGTCTGATGACATAGCTAAAAGACAGCAAAAAAATTAGCAAAATAAATGACATGACTGCAACTCCAAGGGGAGGAGGGAGGGTTGTGAGGACTGATTCCTGCTGCTCCTGGAGAACACCTGTTACAGGTGAGTAACCACTCTTTCTCCAGGACCAAGTCAGTCCCTCACATATGGGACTCCCAAGCTTAAGGCTACCGGAGACCTCAAGCACAAAAATGAGCTCCCTCTAGCTCAGCAGTACAGAAGGAAGGAATCTTCTCTGAAAACGCCCCCGACCGGTAGCCCAACACCAGGGCCGGAGAGTAGGAGTTGCCTAAACCCCAAAGAGATTATGGAGTACTGCCTGTCCGAAAGCACTGTCCCTGCGGGACTCCCTCTCAAGGCAGTAATGGGCCGCAAAAGTCTGGCTTGAAGACCAAGTAGCGGCCCGGCAGATGTCTGCCAACGGAATAGAGTGGAGATGAGCCACTGATGCAGCCTTCGCCCTGACACGATGAGCCGTGACTCGACCCTCCAACGAGAGGCCGGCTGCCCCATAAGCCCAGGCGATACAGTCAGCTACCCAAATGGACAAAGTACGCTTGGAGACAGGTAGCCCCAATTTATTGGGGTCAAAAGAAACGAAGAGCTGAACAGCCCTCCTATGCTCCGGCGTACGGTCAAGGTATAAGGACAAGGCCCTCCTACAGTCCAGGGTATGCAGGACCATTTCAGCCCGGCTGGAGTGCGGCCTGGGAAAGAAGGTCGGAAGAACCACCTCCTGGTTGAGATGAAAAGGAGAAACCACTTTTGGAAGAAACTTAGGGTGAGTCCGTAAGACCACCCTATTCCTGTAGAACCTAGTGTAAGGAGGATCAGACACTAGGGCTTGCAGTTCACTAACGCGCCTAGCAGAGGTAAGGGCTACCAAGAACAAGGTTTTCCAAGAAAGAAAACGAAGAGGGCAGGTAGCCATAGGTTCAAAGGGCGGACAGGTAATCCGCTGCAAGACCACATTCAGATCCCATTCAGGGGCTGGTGGACGCAAAGGAGGCTTAAGGAGAAGAAGGCCTCGGAGGAAACGAGCCACCAGAGGGTGGTGTGAAAGAGGCCTGCCATCCACCGGTGCGTGATGTGCAGAGAGAGCACTGAGGTGGACCCTGACAGAGTTGGATTTAAGGCCCAGATTGGAGGGGTAAAGCAAGTATTGGAAGACCACTGCTATCAAGCAGGAGTAGGGATTCTCAGACTGCTGAGCACACCAAATGGAGAACCGACGCCACTTAAGAGCGTAGGATTTCCGGGTGGAAGGCCTCCTCGAGGCCAAGACAACCTCTTCCACCTCCAGAGGCAGTTGGAGGGGAGCAAGGACTACCCTTTCAGCAGCCAGGCCATCAGATGAAGGGACCGGAGGTTGGGGTGTAGGAGAGACCCTTGATCCTGTGTCAGGAGATCGGGTTGAAACCCCAGAGGAAGAGGAATGTCCACCGCCAGCTGCATTATGAAATATAAACTACAAGCTCTCTGCTGGGTTCTAAATTTAACCAGAAAGCTCTGTTCTGTGTTTTAAATGTAAACTTAAACTGCTGCTACTAGGCCCTGACTGATTTAACAAAAAATAGTGGGTTCACAGATTAATTAGCTTTAATAAAAATAATTCCTTTGATAAAATTCCCAGAAGTATATACTCACAGTTTCAGATCTCTCTCCAGAAGTAACAGTCCCCTTTTCTAGTCTTTCAAGACTGAGGATCACAGAGCTCTGGTTGAGCTATTTTTGCCTGTGCTGCTGAGGTAAGCTGTGACCAACTTCCTGGATGATTAACAGTCCTTGCTTGGATAGAAGGAGTCTTTCAAAATGGCCTTTTGATCTGCCACCTGGTGTTTACACCTATTGAAAAAGTTTCACAGGTCTCTTGCCCCCTAGGTAGAAGGCCTCTTTGTAAAGGTCTCTAGAAGACTATTTGCTGCTCAAAGAGTACTGACCCTGTTTTGCCTTTTGTGCTAATCTATATTCTTATTTGATTTAAATTATAGCTCTTTGCTGCTGCTAGGCTCTAACTTAATATGAAATTTAAACTACAAGCTCTCTGCTGGGTTCTAAATTTAACCAGAAAGCTCTCTTCTGTGTTTTAAATTTAAACTAAAAGTACTTTGCTGATGCTAGGCCCTGAATGACTATTAAATTTAAACTACAAGCTCTCTGCTGGGTATGAAATTTAACCAGAAAGCTCTCTTCTGTGTTTTAAATGTAAACTTAAACTGCTGCTACTAGGCCCTGACTGATTTAACAAAAAATAGTGGGTTCACAGATTAATTAGCTTTAATAAAAATAATTCCTTTCAGAAAATTCCCAGAAGTATATACTCACAATTGCAGATCTCTCTCCAGAAATAACAGTCCCCTTTTCTAGTGAGGACTGACTTCCTCCTTATTCCTAGAGAAGTCCTAATCCTAATCTTTTAAGCCTTTCCTCACAGAGATAGCCTTCCATCCCCTTTATCGTTTTGTGGCTCTTCTCTGTACCTTTTCTAATTCTGCTACATCCTTTTTAAGATATGGCGACCAGAACTGCACACAATATTCAAGGTGCAGTCGAACCATGGAACGATACAAAGGCATTGTAATATCTTTGGCTTTATTTTCCATTCCTTTCCTAATGATTCCTAGCATTTCTTTGCCGCCGCTGCACACTGGGCAGAAGGTTTCAACCTATTATCCACCCAAATCATTTTCTTGGATGGTGGTTCCTAATGTGGAACCTTGCATCATGTAAACATGTACTTGTCCATATTAAATTTCATCTGGCAAATGGACATCCAGTCTTCCAATTCATCAAGGTCCTCTTGCAATTTTTCCCAATTATCTTGTTTTAACAACTTTGAATAATTGTGTGTCATCTGCAAATGTGATCACCTCCCTCATTATTCTTATTTCCAGGTAATTTATGAATATGTTAAAAAGCAGCGGGTCCAGCACAGATCCCCGGGGTTCTCTACTATGCACCTTTCTCCACTGAGAAAATTGGCCATTTAGCCCACTCTCTGCTTTCTATCTTTTAACCAGCTCCTGATACACAATAGTACACTGACTCCTATCCCATGACTTTTTAATTTCTGAAAAAGTCTCATGAGGGACCTTGTCAAAGGCTTTCTTAAAATCCACATGCACTATATCAATTGGCTCACCTTGGTCTACATGTTTATTCACACCTCCAAAAAAAATAACTGATTAGTAAGAAAGACTTTCCTTGACTAAATCTATGTTGGCTTTCACTCATTAAACCATGACTATCTACATATTTACTAATTTTATTTTTATAATAGTTTCTACCATTTTGCCCGTTAGTGATGTCAGGCTCACCGGTCCTGTTACACTGGCCATTCTCCAATCATCAGGTACTACAGATGATTTTAATGAGTTCATAGATTACTAATAGTAGGTCTGCAATCTCATATTTCAGTTCTTTCAATACCATCAGATGTATACCATCCAGTCCAGGTGATTTACTATTCTTCAGTTTATCAAATACTTGTAATTCATCTTCCTGGTTTATCATCATTTCTTTCAATTCTTCCAGTACATCACTTTTAAATACCATTTCAGGCATGGGTAACTTCCCTACATCATCTTCAGTAAAGACGGAAGCAAAGCATTCAGTCTCTCCACTATGGCCTTGTCCTCCCTTAGCGCCCCTTTTACCCCCCCCCCCCATTATCCAATGAGCCAGCTGACACACACAGGTTTTTTTTTGCTATGAATGTACTTGAAAATGTTTTTATTGTGTGCTTTTGCTTCCACAGCAAGCTTTTCTTCAAATTCTCTCTTTGCCTGACTTATCAATGCCTTACATCTAAATTGTCAGTGCTTCCCATTTTTATCATTTGGCTCCTATTTCCAATTCCTGAAAGATGCCTTTTAGGCTACAACAGCCTCTATGACCACGTCTTTAAACCATGCTGGCAGTTTTTTGGCCTTCCTTCCACTTTTCTTAAAGCGTGGAATACATCTGGTCTGGGCTTCTAAGATAGTATTTTTAAACAACACCCATATTTGATGTAAATCTTTAACCTTTGCAGCTGCTCCTTTTAGTTTTTTCTTAACTATTGTCCTCATTTTATCATCGTCTCCCTTTTGAAAGTCAAAAGGTAGTACCGTGGATTTCCTTGCTGTCGTGTTTCCATTTATTAAATCAAATGCGATCATGCTATGATCATTATTGCCAAGTGGCCCCTATACCCTTAACTCTTGCACCAGATCCTGTGTTTCACTAAGGACTAGGTCTAAAATAGTTTCCCCACTTGTCTGTTCATGAACCAGCTGTTCCAAGAAGCAGTCATTTATTTCATCTAGAAACTTTATCTCCCTAGCATGTCCTGCTGTGACACTGACGTAGTCAATACCGGGGTAACTGAAATCACCCATTATTATTGTGTTGTAACTTCTGTTAGCTTCCCTGATTTTTCTTAGCATTTCATCATCCATTTGCTTCATTCTGGCCAGGCAGTCAGTGGTACACCCCCACTGCCATCGCCTTCCCCTTTTTACATGAGATTTCTATCCATAGAGATTCTACAGTGTATTTTGTTTCATGTAAAACTTTAATCCCATGTGACTCAATACCCTCTCTAACAGAGTGCAACCCTTCTGCCAATTTGATCTATCCTATCATTGGGATATAGTTCGTACCCACGTATCACAGTGTCCCATTGGTTGTCCTCCTTCCACCCGGTCTCTGAGATACCAATCATATCTAACCTTTCATTTAATGTTATATATTCTAACTCTCCCATCTTATTTTTTTTAGACTTCTAGCATTTGCATTCAAGCATTTTAGAGGATATATTTTATTCAGATAAATCTGGTTATCAGTTGCTAGATGTAATTTGGAATCTTTCAGCTCTGTACTTAAAGGTATCTGGGTTACTTTTATCTTTATTGGAACCTCTCTGTCAGGATGCCCTTACTTCCCTCTTTTGCTGGCATCCTTCCGAACCATGCACTCTTCGGCAACTGTCAGCTTTCCTTTCTATCTTCCTTATGACCTCCATGTCTGTCACTCTAGCCTCCAGAGATCAGACTCATTCCTTGAGGGCAAAGAGCTCCTTACATCTAGTGCACATGTAAGACCTCTCACCAAATGGGAGAAAACTGTACATGTGATACTCAGTGCAAAAGACTGGATAGCCCTCATCTCACTGCTGGACTGCATGGAGGCTGCTTGTCTCAGGTTGTTAGGATTAAAGGTCACTTAGAGCTGTGAAGAATGTCTTAGATGTGGTGTGATTAAGGTAATACAGGAGGACCCTTCTGCAGTCCAAGGTATGGAGGATCTCCTCCGGGGATCCCCTCAGAAGGTTCAGAAAGAATGTGGGTAGGACAAGGGACTGATTTATGTGAAAATCTGACACGGCTTTTGGCAAGAATTTGGGGCCAGTCCGGAGGACAGAAGGAGAGTAGTGTACTAAGAGCCTGTATATCTCAGATTCTTCTAGCTGACATTATGGCTTCCAAAAAAGCTGATTTCCACATGCGATGCTTGAGTGAGGCGTTCACGAGAGGCTCGAAGGGCTCCCTTCATGAGCTCAGCAAGAACAATATTCTGGTCCCAGGCTGGCAGTGGAGGCCAGACTGGTGGTTTGGTATTCATGAGACCTTTCATGAACTTTACTACCAAGGGATACGTGGACACAGGCCTGCCATCGACAGGCGCATGGGAAGCTGCAATGGCAGATAAGTGGCAGCGAACAGAATTCGTTTGGAGTCCAGATGTGGACAAGTGAAGCAGATGGGTGAGTAGCTGTCCCAAGGGACAAAGAACAGGATCTTGTATGTGCAAAGTCGCCCAGCTGGAGAAGCGAGACCATTTGCATTGGTAAGAGCGAGGTTTCGTGGGTCTCCTGGAGGCTGTGATAACTGCTTGGATGTCCGGCAGGAAGGAGTTTTGTGTTAGGTCTCCTGCAGCAAGTGACAGACTCTTGAGGTTGGGATGCAACAGAAGGCCATGGTTCTGAGTGAGAAGGGCCAGCTGAAGTCCTAGGGAAATGGATGGTTCCTGCAGTAGGGCCAGGAGATGCAGGGGCCAGGCTTGCCAGGGCCATTGGGGTGCTGTCTTAATGACTGAAGACTAGTTTTGTCTAATCTTGATCAGAACACTGGTGATGAGCAGGGAAGGAGGAAAAGCACAGAGGAGCCCCTGTGACCAGTCTATTGCAAATACATCATGCCTCCACCAACGCTGGCACACGTGGGCTGGATGGAGCAGAAGAGGGCATTTGATGTTCTCGGCTGATGCAAAATGAGTTATCCAGTGTGCTCCATGAACTGAAGATGTTGTTCAGGACCATTGAGTTGAGGGACCATGAGTGCGGATCCAGCTGACAGCTCAGCATGTCTGCAAACTGATTTAGTGATCCTGGCAGATATGCTGCCCTGAGAACTGCACTAATAGAGAGGGCAAAGGTCCTGAGATGCATAACTTTGCGGTACAGCTGCGATCCCCAGCCCCTTGCTTGTTGATGTAGAACATTGTAACTTGGTGTTGGTCTGCACCAAGATGATCTTGTGTCAAGGCCAACTTTAAAAGGCAGTGCAAGAGTAAAAGACAGCTCACAGTTCTAACACACTGATATGAAGGGACTGCTCCTGTCCCTTGTGTAGACAGACTTAGGTGGTGTGCTCCCTAGCCATAAGGGGAGGCATTGGTTGTTAACGTAAGATAAGGCAGAGCCTGGAAGAGACAGCTATCAGAGAGGTGCAATAGCATGGCTCACCGGAAACTGCAGTGAAGCAGCATAAGAATACTGCCGGACATGGGAATCTTGATCCATAGGGACTGAGAGCATTGATCCAGTTCAACCAGAGATGCCACTGTTGGGGATGCATGTGTAGGCATGCTTATGGAACATGGATGCAAGCGGCCATGTGCCCTAGCAGTTGCAACAGCATATAGGCAGATGCAGAGCGTAGCATAGCAAGCTTGGTGCCGAGGTTCTGTATGGCTTGTGCCCTGGCCTTGGGGAGGAAGGGTATCGATGCAAGCTCTAATGAAGAGTCTTTTGAGTTCACCATGAAACCTAGTGTGTGCCATTCTGTCCTGTGAGGCAGCCGAGATAAGCCAATCATCCAGATAAGGAGAGACACAAAGTCCCTGTCATCTGAGATGAGTAGTTACCACCTCCAGGCACTTGGTTAAAACATGGAGAGTGGAGGAGAGGCTGAAGGTTAGGATCTTGTACTGACAGTAATGTTTGGAGGAACTGAAAGCAAAGGTACTTCCAGTGGCGGACGGATGGGAATGTTTGTGCAAGTGTCCTTCAAGTCCAGAGAGGCTAACCAACATTGTGGCTGAGTAGTAGTAGCATGGTAGTTAGGAAGTGCATTTTGAATTTTCTTGTTTGATGAACAGGTTGAAATGACGGAGATCGAGGATCAGTTGGAGACTTCCAGATTTTTGGGGGAATAAGAAAGAATCTGGAATAAAATCTGTGACTGATCTCATCGCAAGGGTCTGGTTCGATGGCTTCATGGAGTAACAGCTGCAGAATTTCTTGAGGCAGTTGGTAGACATCTCGTTCCAGAAGTTGCTTGTTGCAAGGAGGTGGGTGGGTGGGGAGGTGGCAGGGTAAGGAAATTGATTCAGTATCCAGCTTGGATGATATTGCTAGAAAACTAGCAGCAGCCATTTTGAGAAAGGACTGTTTGGAAGCTGCTGGAACTTTTCTGAAGGTGGCAGTACCAGCTATGTTTTTTTTGTTTTTTTTTGTGTGGGAGCTGTTGGGTCCGATTAGAGAAGGTGACATTTTACTTACCAGTTAATGTCCTTTCCTTGAGTCCTGCTAGACCAGTCCAGGCAAGTGGGACTGGTTTGTGGTTATGGATTGTCAAGCCTCTCTGAAGTATCAGATCTGGCCACCTACTGGCAAGTAGTCAAAAACTAAGGGAGGGGGAGCTACCTGTAATGGCAAGTCCAGGTGAACTCTCTTGGCATTTTTGCGGAATATGGGCAAGAGTAAGGGGAAGATGGCTCCCAAACCCATCAATGTGGCTGCCACCAGCTCTCTTCTGCCTTTGTCTGAGCAGCCGATTTTGGATTCTTTTTTTGGTAGATTGAGCATGCAGCAAGTGAACTCCGGTGTGGGCCCAGCGGTCTTGATCCCAGTGTCGGTTGACAGTGCCAAGTTGACAGTGCCAAGTGTGGGCGAAGCAACATCTTTATCTTCAGAGTTGCGAATTCCTCGAACACCATTGGTTGCCCTAGAGTCAGAACGGCTGGAGCTTCTCCTAACACCAGCGAGTGTTTTGGGGCAGCTTTTGGAAGGCGGGCAGCCTTCTGACAAGATCACAGAGGCTGGAGCTGAATCATGGGAACATCAATCGGCAGCTGCCGAAGAAGGTCGGAGTAGTGGGGCCCTTGATGGCTCCAGAGTCTCTGGTGGGACACCTTCTGACATTTCCACAGAAGTCTCTGGTGGTGCTTCGAGTGCTCTGCCTGTTCCTTCTGGGTCTTGCCTGTCTAGACCAGAGAAAATGACTTTGGGCGTTATTTGGGACACCATTTCTCGACTTGACGAGGTTTTGATTCCACAGGTACAAGATCTACAGATTCAAGTTCAAGGTAACACTGTGGCTATAACTAAGACTGTTGCTGATTTATAAGTGGTTCAAAATGCTGTTTCTGTGTTGGAAAAGAAATCTGAAGCGATCGAGGCAGGTTCAGATAGTATTCTGAGAGATTTAACATCAGTTAGATTTAAACAGGAAAATTTGGAGAATGCCACTAGATTATTGAATCTGCGGTTAATGAACTTCCCCAAAGACCCTTTAATCTCACCAAGAGACGTGTTCAAGAACTCTCTCACAGATGTCCTGAGAGTTCCCATTGAATCCCACCCTCCGCTGACACATGTTTACTTCTTCCTGCTGGAAAGAAGTCTTTGGGAACTTCTGATGGGGCTCCAGGTTAACATATGGATATCCTAGATGTCTCAGCTCTTTTGGAGAATTCTGATCAATACCAAATTGTTCCAACTACATTGTTGGTCACTTTTGCATTGTTATCTCATCGGGAAAGGACAGTAAGAATGTACTTTAAAAAGCGGAATGTGATTTTTAAAGGTTTAAGTGTTCGTATATTCCCTAATCAGTCCAGGCAGATGCAGAGAGAGTTCTTGGTGCTTAAGCCAGCTATTCTTCAATTGGGAGGCTTATTTTTTTCTAAAATTTCCATGCAAATGTTTGATTAAATTGAGATCTGTGAATTATGTTTTCTATGAGCCTACCCAGTTATTATCCTTTATTAATTCACATCTGTCTAGGTTGTCTGTAGACCACGGTACTTACAATCCACTATCATTTATGCTTGCTGTATTCTGATGTCCCTTTTCTTTCATTATTGGGTTGTATTTTTTGTTTCCTTGTTCCACTCCCCTCCTATGTTGTTTTGGGTTTGTCAGTTTGGGTACTGGATGATCTTTGTACTTCCTTTAGTGTTTTTTTCATTATTGTATGTTTATATTGCATGTATCTGCTGTTTTCCTCACAAGTTTTTATTTTTTTAAATGTATGCAATTTCAAAACAACAAAAACACAAAACAGGGGGGGGAGCGCTTAGGGATCAGAGCCTAAGGGAGAGCCTGTGGTTCTTTTTTCCAATCTAAAGGCGCTAAATGTAGGCCTGAGTGGGAAAGAGGTTGCGTTGGTGGTCTTGGGTAAGGCTGTTATCTGTGCCGTGGATAGAATTGTTGTAAATACTGGTAGTGATAAGGCCAGTGGTGTTGTGGAAGTTGAGGTTGGCGTGCCTGCATGACTTGTTCCGCAAAGCCACCAGCTCTCTAACTGTGGAGGAATGGTCCTTTACCTCAGAGACTGTCTCCTGCACTTTAGAACCGAAGAGTCTGTCTTTCTGACATGGGGCATCTGCCAGCCATTCGTACAGATCCTCCTGGAGACCAGAAACTCTGAGCCAAGCAGCGCATCTGGATGAAACAGTGGTGACCACCGAGTTGTAGATGTCATAAGTGGTATGGAAAATGTGATAAAGAAATTCATGAAGGTCAGTAACCAGCTGTGCTAAGTCCTCTGTGGAGGGATCATTGAGATAGAAGAGATCATATGGTAATGAAGGATCTGAAGCTGGTGGGCCAGGATCCGCATGGCTAATGTGCTACTCTGATAAAACCTCTGGCCAATGGCATCTAGAGTTCGCTGCTCCTTCCCTGGCAGCATCTGGATTTCTTCTGCACAGCTTCTGATACTACCTTGATGAGGAAGTTGCTGGTGTTTAAAGCCCGGGGCCGGCAGGACTTTTTATTTTAATTCAAGGCAATGGGATGTAGTGCTACCAGAGGTGGGGGGGATTTCCAGATAGAGTACTGAAGATCCTGGAGTACTTGGGGAACTGGTGGAGCTACCACTTCCTCGGAGGCACTACAAGGCTTAAGGATAGACTGAAAATTGTACTTGTTGGTAGGTGTTAGTTACTGAGGGTAAGCACTCAAAAGATTTTCTAAAGAAACTTCAGAAAGGAGAACAAGGATCTTCTGGAGGGTCCCTGACAGAGACAGGAAGTCCTCTTCTGCTATGGAATCTGTGGTCCCCCAGTGAAGGTTGTAGGAACAGAAGGACTCCATATTGTTGAAGGGTGGGGGAGGACGCCAGTCATCGTGGGGAGAGATGGCATGGCAGGATGAGATTCGAGGGTCCACGGGAGCATCCAACCCCGACGGACAGATAATGGGCTTCTGGGGCTGCAGCGTGCAGTATGGTGAAGTTGTCCTGCACAAATCTATGAAGTGGAGAGATGAGTGATGACTGGAGTACCCTTGAGGTTCTAGGAAGGGGGGGGGGGCTCTCAGGGATTTGAACAGGTGGGGTAGCCTCTGTCTAGGTTTGTGCCAATTTTATTGTGGGTTGTTCTTGGTGTGGGCCCCAATAATGCTTGGCAGAGCCACCAGATTTACCAGGGAACCTGATAGAGCTGGAGGCTTCTCCTGAGGATGCTTGTGCTCGAGTAGAACGGGCACGCAAGACTTAACTAAAACTGACCAAAACATAACTCACGGTCAACATTCCTGTTCAAGGAGCACTTTGGTGAACCAGTTACCTAGTGACAATTCTACATGTAAAACTACAGTCCTCACATTTTTCAAGATGCTTTCAAGTTCATTGTAACTAATTTATATATATATGCTTAGTTCTCTGTAAATAGTTATTACTTAAATCAGCTGTTGCTGATTTAAGTTAATTCGTCCCTTTTCCCCTTTCACTCCCTGTTAAGATGTTACATATATTTTTTGTTTAATGTAATGTTCAATCCTTGAGTTCTCTGTAATCCGCTTTGATTCACGAAAAGTGGTAAATAAGCACTAATAAATAAATAAACATTCACCCCATGTCAAAAGACACACTCAAAAACATCATCTCCAATATCAACACCACCACCTCATACCTCGACCCCTGTCCAATTAACTGGATAAAAGCAACAAAACTGGAACTTTCTGTGTTTATTCTCCCTATTGTCAACCTCTCCCTCCAGCATGGTTACCTCAACTCATTGAAACGTGCACTAATTCACCCAATCCTAAAAAACAACTCAATGGACAAAATCTCCTCCACCTCCTACAGACCTATTTCAAGCCTCCACTTCATGGCCAAATTAATAGAAAAAACAGTTCAAATTCAACTTCAAGATCATATAGACTCCTTCGCCCCACTCGACGAACATCAATATGGTTTCTGACCATTCCACGGAGAGGAGACACTCCTCACCATCCTATCTGACCAACTCATAAGAGGAACTGATGACACCAAGAAAGTGTTCCAACTCATCTTTCTTGACATCACCGCTGCCTTTGACAGCATAAACCATCACATTATGCTCCACAGACTCCAACAAATAGGTATAAAAGACACAGTTCTACAATGGTTCTCATCATACCTGTCTGACAGAACACAAGTAAGAATCGAACAACAAATGTCCAAAAAATACAAACAAGGCTTACCGCAAGGTTCTGCCCTTTCAGCTATACTCTTCAATATTTATATCCAGCCCATTTGCTCCATTTTTAAAAAATTCCTGATAAATTACCATTTATATGCCACAACGTCTGCTCATAAATAATCAATTCCCCTTGTCCATATCCATATTGACTAGGAGCAGAAGTTGTGGCAATTTTTAGGAGATGTAGATTAATCAAACATTTGAAAACTATATGTGTGATTTATTAATGAAAATTAAAACAGAAATTGTGGGAACTTCTGGAATGTGTACATTAAATGTATATTGTGAATTACGTATGAGTTCGTGAATTATGTATGAGTTCGTGAGTTATGAATGAAATTGTGAGCTTATGAGTTTATGAGTTTTGAGAATCATACATTAAGGGGCTTGTTTACAAAGCCGCGGTGGGGGTTCGCGATCATTATCGGAGTCGCGGACAAATGGGGCCGCGGCTCCGATAACGATCGCGAACCGCTACCGCGGCTTTGTAAATAAGCCCCTAAATGTAATATATTTTTATATAAATTTATATTAGTGAATAAAAACAAAAAACTGAAACAAATTAGTAATTTGACAGTTTATACATCCTTGTGATCTTATGACAAATATACATGTAAATTTGGATAGGCTTCTACAGTTGTTTTTGCATTGTGCGAATATTCCTATACAAAGAGGCATAAGCTACAAAATATTTGTCACAACCATTAAATTAATCAATGACATCACTCCCTCACGCCTCTCCACGCTCATTCAAAAAGAAACCAACTCCCGCTCTCAATGAGACTGCAATAAGAACAAGATCTCTATAACACCTGATTTCAAGAAATCAATGAACATAAGATGTGCCATACTGGGTCAGACCAAGGTCCATCAAGCCCAGTATCCTGTTTCCAACAGTGGCCACTCTAAGTCATACGTACCTAGAAGCTTCCCCAAAAGACACAGGTTCCGCAATGCTTGTACTGGGTCAAGCATTGATATCCTGGATCCCTTCTTAATAATGGTTTCTGGACCTTTCCTCCAGGAACTTGCCCAAACCTTTTTTAAACCCAGCTACACTAACAGCCTTTACTACATCCTCCGGTAACAAATTCCAGAGTTTCATTACACGTTGAGTGAAAAAATATTTTCTTTTATTAGTCTTAAATAGTTTACCCTGTAGCTTCATTGCATGTCCCCTAGTCTTTCTATATTCTGATAACGTAAACAATTGATCTACTTTTACCCGTTCCACTCCGTTCATTAATTTATAGACTTCTATCATATCTCCCCTCAGCTGTCTCTTTTCGAGGTTAAAGAGCCCTAACCTTTTTAGCCTTTCTTCATAGGAGTATCCTTCCACCCCCTTTACCATTTTGGTGGCTCTTCTCTGAACCTTTTCTAATAACGCTATATCCTTTTTAAGATAAGGTGACCAGAAATGAACACAATATTCAAGGTGCGGTCTCACCATGGAACGATATAGAGGCATTATAATATCTCTTGTTTTATTTTCCATTCCTTTCCTTATGACACCTAGCATTCTATTTGCTCTCTTGGCTGCCACGGCACACTGGGCTGAGGGTTTTAACATGTTATCCACAATGATGCCTAAATCTTTTTCCTGGGTGGTGGTTCCTAATGTGGAACCTTGCATTGTGTAACCATAGGTTGGGTTGTTCTTCCCTAGGTGCATAACTTTGCACTTGTCCACATTAAATTTCATCTGCCATGCTGATGCCCAGTCTTCCAATTTATCAAGATCCTCTTGCAATTTTCCACAATCCTCTTGGGTTTTAACAACTTTAAATAGTTTTGTGTCATCTGCAAATTTGATAACCTCACTCGTTATTCCACTTTCCAGGTCATTTATGAATATGTCAAAAAGCAGCGGACCCAGCACCGATCCCTGGGGTATACCACTATTCACCTTTCTCCATTGGGAAAATTGGCCATTTAGCCCAACCCTCTGCTTTCTATCTTTTAACCAGTTCATGATCCACAGTAGTACACTGCCTCCTATCCCATTACTCTTCAGTTTTGCCAAATGTCTCTGATGAGGGACCTTGTCAAAGGCTTTCAGAAAGTCCAGATACACTATATCAACCGACTCACCTTTGTCCACCTGTTTATTCACACTTTCAAAAAAACATAAATTAGTAAGACAAGATCTTCCTTGTCTAAAGCCATGTTGGCTGTCTCCCATTAGGCCATGACTATCTACATGCTGAGTAATTTTATTCTTTATGATGATTTCTACCATTTTATCCGGTACTGACGTGAGGCTCACAGGTCTGTAGTTTCCCAGATCACCCCTGGAACCCTTTTTAAAAATTGGTGTTACATTGGCGATCCTCCAATCTTCAGGTATTAGAGATGATTTTAATGATAGTTCACAGATTACTAATAGCAGGTCTGCAATCTCATATTTCAGTTCTTTCAACACCCTTGGATATATGCCCCTACCCTCTCTCCCTGACCCAGGAGCTTAGGCATCTGTTTACTATCCTTATAAGTCCTGTAAGAATGTCCATAATTTGTATATAGTTCTTCCAAGTTTACAACCTCAGCTCAATGTAAACTCAATGTGACCCGCTGCATTGTAGTATGTTTTGTTCAACTGTAAACCGCACTGATTATAATAGCGCGGTATATAAGAGATATAAATAAATAAAATAAAATAAATAAATAAAATACCAGCTGGCCCAGGTGATTTGCTACTCTTCAGTTTATCTAATAGTTGTAATACATCATCCCGATATA
Source organism: Ichthyophis bannanicus (assembly GCA_033557465.1). Lineage (NCBI taxonomy): Eukaryota > Metazoa > Chordata > Amphibia > Gymnophiona > Ichthyophiidae > Ichthyophis > Ichthyophis bannanicus. Next base: position 261,794,022 of record CM066044.1, read on the forward strand.
TCGATATTTCCTTCAATTCTTCCGCACCTTTAAATACCACTTCAGTCATGGGTAATATCCCTACATCTTCCTCAGTAAAGACCGAAGCAAAGAATTCATTCAGTCTCTCCGCTATCGCCTTGTCGCCTCTTATTGCCCCTTTAACTCCTCTATCATCTAATGGAGCAACTGACTCTCTCACAGGTTTTTTGCTACGAATGTACTTGAAAAAATCTTTATTTCGCATTTTTGCTGCCACAGCAAGCTTCTTCTCAAATTCTCCCTTTGCCTGCTTTATCAATGCCTTGCATTTGACTTGCCAGTGCTTGTGCTGTTTCCAGGTTTCGTCGTTTGGCTCTTTTTTCCATTTCCTGAAAGATGCTTTTTTGGCAACAGCCGCCTCTCTGACCTCACCTTTAAACCAAGCTGGCAGTTTTTTGGACTTCCTTCCACTTTTCTTAAAGCGTGGAATACAGCTGGTCTGGGCTTCCAAGATAGTAGTTTTCAACAACACCCAAGCTTGATGTAAGTCTTTAACCTTTGCAACTGCTCCTTTTAGTTTTTTCTTAACTGTTTTCCTCATTTTATCATAGTCTCCCTTTCGAAAGTTAAAAGGTAGTTCTGTGGATTTCCTTACTATTCCTCCTCCACTAATTAAATCAAAGGCAATCATGCTATGATCACTATTGCCAAGTGGCCCCAACACCCTTATCTCTTGCACTAGATCTGGTGTTCCACTAAGGAATAGGTCTAATATGGCTTCCTCTCTGGTCGGTCCAAGAAGCAGTCATTTATGTCATCTAGGAACTTTATCTCCCTAGCATGTCCTGCCGTGACACTGACCCAGTCGATACCGGGATAATTGAAATCACCCATTATTATTACTGCGCTGTAACTTTTGTTAGCTTCCTTGATTTCTTTGAGCATTTCATCATCCATTCGTTCATTCTGACCAGGCGGTCAATAGTACACCCCCATTGCCATCGCCTTTTTACATGGAATTTCAATCCATAGAGATTCTACAGCAAATTTTGTTTCCTGCAGAACTTTAATCCTTTCTGACTCAATGCCCTCTCTAACATAAAGAGCAAACACCTCCACCAATCTGATCAGCTCTATCTTTACGATATAGTTTGTACCCAGGTATCACAGTGTCCTACTGGTTGTCCTCCTTCCACCATGTCTCTGATATTCCAATCATATCTAACCTCTCATTTAGTGCTATATATTCTAAGTCTCCTATCTTATTTTTTAGACTTCTAGCATTTGCATACAAGCATTTTAGAGACTGTATTTTATTCATATTAATTTGGCTATTGGTAGACATGGGTAATTTGGGATCTTTAAGCTCTGTCTGCTCCATACTCGAGGGCATTTGGGCTACTTTACTCTTTTTTGGAACCTCTCTGCTTTTGGTAGTATCCTTCAAGGATACATTCTTTCGAACCATCCGCTCTTGGGCGACTGTCGGCTTTCCCCTAATATCTAGTTTAAAAGCTGCTCTATCTCCTTTTTTAAGGTTAATGCCAGCAGCCTGGTTCCATCCCGGTTAAGGTGAAGCCCATCCCTTCGGAAGAGCCCCTCCTTTCCCCAGAATGTTCCCCAGTTCCTAACAAATCCAAAACCCTCATCTCTGCACCGTTGTCTCATCCACGCATTGAAACTCCGGAGCTCTGCCTGCCTTTTGGGTTCTGCACATGGAACGGGAAGCATTTCGGAGAACGCTACCCTGGAAGTTCTGGATTTCAACTTCCTACCTAAAAGCCTAAATTTAGCCTCCAGAACCTCCCTACCCCATTTTCCTATGTCATTGGTACCGACATGTACCAAGACAGCAGACTCCTCCCCAGCACTATCTAAGACCTTATCTAGGTGGCGCGTGAAGTCCGCTACCTTCGCACCAGGCAGGCATGTTACCAGGCGATCCTGACATCCACCATCCACCCAGCTATCTACATGCCTAATAATCGAATCACCAACTATAACGGCTGTCCTAACCCTTCCCTCATAGGCACATGGCCCTGGAGAAACTTCCTCGGTGCGAGAGGGTTTTACATCACCTGGAGGACAGGTCCTAGTTACAGGATCACTTCCTGCCACACCAGGGTGATGCTTTACTGTCACGTGACCTCGCTCCTCCATGGCAACAGGGATGCTGCCAGACTGGAGGTGGGACTTCAGGACTATATCCCTGTAGGTCTCGTCTATGTACCTCTCTGTCTTTCTTATGTTTTCCAAGTCTGATACTCTAGCCTCTAGAGAACGGACTCGTTCCCTGAGAGCAAAGAGCTCCTTGCACCTAATGCACACGTAAGACCTATCACCAACTGGGAGAAAATCATACATGTGACACTCAATGCAAAAGACTGGAAAGCCCCCATCTCGCTGCTGGACTGCTTTCTGCATCTTAGTTTTAAGTTTTTGTTTAGATCTTTAAGTTCTTTACTTACTAAGGGTTGCTAGGGATATTTATACCAATAAAACTGTACCTAATACGTTTAATATACCTTTTTCACCTGAAGCTTAATTAATCTCAGGTCCTTAGTGTATGACTGATTTGGGTAACGAGCTTCACCTGAGAGCACCTCCTGTCTTTTAAGATGTGTAAGTACCTATAATGCTACGATTATCCCAGGGGTGGGTGGGTGGGTGTGGGGGAGGGAAATAACACTTATTAAAAGAGGGCTGCTACACAGTACCCTGTCCTGTGCTGCTGAGGTAAGCTATATTCTTATTTGATTTAAATTATAGCTCTCTGCTGCTGCTAGGCTCTAACTTATTATGAAATTTAAACTACAAGCTCTCTGCTGGGTTCTAAATTTAACCAGAAAGCTCTCTTCTGTGTTTTAAATTTAAACTAAAAGTACTTTGCTGATACTAGGTCCTGAGTGACTATTAAATTAAAACTACAAGCTCTCTGCTGGGTATGAAATGTAACCAGAAAGTTCTCTTCTGTGTTTTAAATTTAAATTTAAACTGCTGCTACTACGTCCTGACTGATTTAACAAAAAATAGTGGGTTCATAGATTAAATAGCTTTAATAGAAAGAATTCCTTTCAGAAAATTCCCAGAAGTATATACTCACAATTGCAGATCTCTCTCCAGAAGTAACAGTCCCCTTTTCTAGTCCTTCAAGACTCAACAACAAAGCATTCTCACACATTTCCCTCAGCCTCTGGAATGCGCTCCCTGACCACATAAGAAAAATAAATGACCTCAAAACATTCCGAAAATAAATTAAAACCCACCTATTTACCCTTCACTTTGGCACACAAAACAAAAACGACTGCACAACTCCCCCCCTCCCCATCACTACCTCACAGCACTCCACCCCATCATACACTAAATCATAATCAAAATGGCAAAATATCCGGGGAACTGCTCATGGCATCCCAAATATAGACATACTGAATACTGTCCACAACTTGTAAATAGTTCGATGTAGAGATGCTTAAAGAGTTATGTCAAGCACTCACTATTATATTAACAACATTACTGTATATAGTTGAGAAGAAAATGTTCCATGTAACTGAATATATACTTGTTCTGTAATATTCAAATCGTTGTTTGTTGTAAAGCGCTTTTGATCCGTCGGAAAAATGTGGTATAAAAATGTACAATAAATAAAAATAATAAATACGGAACAAGGCAGTTCCATAACAGATATGCCGAGGCAATGACCTCCTAAATACAGCACCTCAAAGTCAAGTAGGCCACAGCTTCACTCTTGTGTGGGCCAGCAAGCAGCACAAAAAGATGGTGATAAGTGTTTGGATTTTGCTTTTGCCTTGCTCTCTGATTTTAGCAGTTTTGGTGGGGAGGCCAATTGGAAGAAAGCAAACTCTGGGGATGGGGGGGGGGGGGGGGAGTAGAACTGGCCAACAGAATTGGCAGGGCCTGAGCCTCCAGGGATGAAGCTGGTGCTTGGGGGAGGAGCAGCTGCCCCTGGCTATATGGCTTCTCTCATATTTTCTAATTGTGGCTGCTCTCAGAGCAATAAGAGGCTGCAGGGGAGCGATTTGGTGCCATGGCCATGAGAAGGCCTTGCACGAAGGAGTGATTATGGCCCGGAGAAACTTCCTTGCTCTAGTCTCAGCACTGAGGCTCTCTTGTAGTTTGCTATTTTTATTTTTAAACCAGCAATTGCGGCTCTCATGGGGGGGGTGGAGGGGGGGGAGTGAGAGTAGTTACTCACCTGTAACAGGTGTTCTCCAGGAGCAGCAGGAATCAGTCCTCACATATGGGTGATGTCGGTGCCGACGGAGCCCTCGTGCGGAGCATTTCCCCAGCTTTCAAAGAAAGCCTTTGGGAATTGCAGCGCGCATGCGCGGTCCCCTTCCCGCCCAAGGGTGCCATCTTGCTCAGTCTGATGACATAGCTAAAAGACAACAAAAAAATTAGCAAAATAAATCATATGACTGCAACTCCAAGGGGAGGAGGGAGGGTTGTGAGGACTGATTCCTGCTGCTCCTGGAGAACACCTGTTACAGGTGAGTAACTACTCTTTCTCCAGGACCAAGCAGGAAGTCAGTCCTCACATATGGGACGCCCCAGCTTAAGGCTACCAGAGACCTCAAGCGGAAAAAATGAGCTCCCTCTAGCTCGTCAGCACGTAAGGAAGGAATCTTCTCTGAGAACGCCCCCGACCGGTAGCCCAACACCAGGGCCGGAGGGTAGGAGTTGCCTAAACCCCAAAGAGATTATGGAGTACTGCCTGTCCGAAAGCACTGTCCCTGCGGGACTCCCTCTCAAGGCAGTAATGGGACGCAAAAGTCTGGCTTGAAGACCAAGTAGCGGCCCGTCAGATGTCCGCCAACGGAACAGAGCGGAGATGAGCCACTGACGCAGCCTTCGCCCTGACACGATGAGCAGTGACTCGACCCTCCAACGAGAGGCCAGCTGCCCCATAAGCCCAGGCGATACAGTCAGCGACCCATATGGACAAAGTACGCTTGGAGACAGGTAGCCCCAACTTATTGGGGTCAAAAGAAACGAAGAGATGAACAGCCCTTCGATGCTCCTGCGTACGGTCAAGGTAGAAGGACAACGCCCTCCTACAGTCCAGGGTATGCAGGACCATTTCAGCCCGGTTGGCATGCGGCCTGGGAAAGAAGGTCGGATGAACCACCTCCTGATTGAGGTGAAAAGGGGAGACAACCTTAGGAAGAAACTTAGGGTGAGTCCGTAAGACTACCCTATTCCTGTAGAACCTAGTGTAAGGGGGATCAGACACTAGTGCCTGAAGATCACTCTCTCGCCTAGCAGAGGTAAGAGCTACCAGAAACAAGGTTTTCCAGGAGAGAAAACGGAGAGGGCAGGTAGCCCTAGGTCAGTGATGGCTAACCTTTTTGAGCCCGAGTGCCCAAACTGCCGCACAAAACCAAAGAATTTCCTCAAAGTGCCAGCACGTCAATTTGCATAATGCTAACATACACTAACTTTTAGTAAACATGTCTCTTAATTAGTGTATGGATAAAGACAGACTAAAAGATTTCTACATTACTATAATCCAGTGCCAACCGCCAGGCACATTAGGAACTACTACAAACACTGCCCATTTAGAACCAATAGCAAACCCGCCGTATCCTAACAGCACTACCAGGACTCACAAAGCACCACACCATACCTATCAAAAGGCAACACTGCAAATATTAAACCAATACATTTCAGACAATAACAATACATGACCTACTGGGGAAAGAGAACAAGTGGCAATGTCAAAAAGGAATTACATAAACAGAATACCTCAGCTCAGTTACACAGTTGCAATTGCTCCAGCCACTTTCTTCTGGTTTCTTCATGTTTTCTGCTAACTCTCCATCATCTGCTGTCCATTTGTCCTTTCTTCTCTCTTCTAGTTTTTTTTTCCATTCTCTCTCTCTACATCCACTTTAACATACTAATCTTTCTCCTTTTGCTCTTTCCTCATTCCTATTTCATCCACTCAAATTTTACCCCTCCATCCTCAATCCCCACTTACTCTCCCAATACCCGGCCAATTGTAGATTTTTTATCCCTCCCACACAAAATATTTTTCCCCTCTCCATTTTACTCTCCCAGCCCCATCCCATTCTAATCCTCCCCCAACATCAGCTCCCTTCTAGTTCCAGCCTCACCCAGCATCCATTCCCTTCTAGTCCCTGCATCAGCCCATTTCCAGTCCTAGCCCCCCATCAGCCCATTTCCAGTCCTAGCAACCCCCCAACCCAATACCAGTCCTAGCCCCCCCCCATCAACCCACTTCCAGTCCTAAACCCCCATCACCCCATTTTCAGTTTAAGCCCCCCCTATAACCCATTACCAGTCCTAACCCCCATCACCCCATTTCCAGACAGCCCCCATCAGCCCACAGCCCATTAGCAGTCCTACCCCCCCCGCCCGCCCGCCCGCCCATTAGCAGTCCTAACCCCCCCCAGCCCATTAGCAGTCCTAACCCCCCAGCCCATTAGCAGTCCTACCCCCCCCGCCCGCCCGCCCACCCACCCACCCATTAGCAGTCCTAACCCCCCCCAGCCCATTAGCAGTCCTACCCCCCCGCCCGCCAGCCCATTAGCAGTCCTAACCCCCCCAGCCCATTAGCAGTCCTACCCCCCCCGCCCGCCCACCCACCCACCCATTAGCAGTCCTAACCCCCCCCAGCCCATTAGCAGTCCTAACCCCCCCCTAGCCCATTAGCAGTCCTACCCCCCGCCCGCCCGCCCATTAACAGTCCTAACCCCCCCTATCCCATTATCAGTCCTTACCCCCCCCCAGCCCATTTGGATTCCTAAACCCCCCCCAGCCCATTAGCAATCCTAACCCCCCCCTGCCCATTAGCAGTCCTAACCCCCCTCCCCTGCCCATTAGCAGTCCTAACCCCCCCTAGCCCATTAGCAGTCCTAACCCCCCCCCCCCTAGCCCATTAGAAGTCCTAACCCCCCCCCTGGCAAATTTTTTTAAAAAAAAGCAGGCTCTGGCTGCTGCCGCGGCAGATTGCAATGTCCCGCGGGGCCCCCTCCGCCCGCTAAGCCCCTCTGCAAGGGCTTTCAGATTCGCGAGGGAGAGCATCTCCCTCGCGTCTCTGTTAAGCCCGCAGGGGCTAATGGGAAATTTCCCATCAGTCCCTCGCGTCTAAAGGGGCTGATGGGAAATTTCCCATTAGCCCCTGCGGGCTTAACAGAGACGCGAGGGAGACGCTCTCCCTCGCGAATCTGAAAGCTCTTGCAGAGGGGCTTAGCGGGCGGAGGGGGCCCCGCGGGACGCTGCATTCTGCCCTTGCCGCGTCCGCGGCAGCAGTCAGAGCCAGCTTTTTCTTTTTTTGCGGACCTTCCCGCGTGCCAGCTGCAAGGCCTTCGCGTGCCACAGCTGGCACGCGTGCCATAGGTTCGCCATCGCTGCCCTAGGTTCAAAGGGCGGACAAGTAATCCGCTGTAAGACCACATTCAGATCCCATTCAGGGGCTGGTGGACGCAAAGGAGGCTTAAGCAGGAGGCGGCCTCTGAGAAAACGAGCCACCAAAGGGTGGTTGGAAAGAGGCCTTCCGTCCACCGGTGAGTGGTGCGCTGAGAGAGCACTGAGGTGAACCCTAACAGAGTTGGACTTAAGGCCTAGATTGGAGAGGTAAAGCAAATATTGCAATACTACCGCTACCAAGCACGAGAAGGGATTCTCGCTGTGCTGAGCACACCATGCGGAGAATCTACGCCACTTAAGAGCGTAGGATTTCCTGGTGGATTGCCGTCTAGAGGCTAAGACTACATCTTCCACCTCTCGAGGCAGTAGTAGGGGAGCCAGGACTACCCTTTCAGCAGCCAGGCCATCAGATGAAGGGACAGGAGGTTGGGGTGCAAGAGAGTCCCCTGATCCTGAGACAGGAGATCGTGCTGAAAACCCAGAGGAAGAGGGGTGTCCACCGCCAGTTGCAGCAGAAGCGGGAACCACGGTTGCCTCGGCCACCTGGGGGCTATCAGGATCAATGAAGCCCCATCCTTGAGGACTTTGAACAGTGTTCTGGACACTAGTGGCGTGGGAGGAAACGCATACAGTAGTCCTGTGGACCAGGAGATCAGAAACGCATCCGCTGTTACTCTAAGAGGATGCGGTTGTCTGCAGCAGAATCTCGGGAGTTGCCGGTTCAGAGGACTGGCGAAAAGATCCATGGTGGGAAGGCCCCACCTGAGAAAGACCTGCTGAACCACCAACGGGTTCAACCTCCATTCGTGTGGTTGCAGGATCCTGCTCAGTCTGTCCACCAGGTAATTTTCTTGACCTGGGAGGTAGACAGCCTTGAGGATGATTCCGTGATTGACAGCCCAAGAGCACAGCCGTTGTGCCTCCTAACATAGAAGGAAGGAGCCTGTGCCTCCTTGTTTGTTCACGTAGAACATGGCAACTTGATTGTCCGTTTGGACCAGTACAGACTGGTGAGAGGCGAGGTGGGAGAAAGCTCTCAGAGCTAGGCGTATCGCCCGTAGCTCCAGGAAGTTTATCTGTTGAGCAGCCTCCCAAGGGGTCCAGAGACCCTGAGTACATGTCCCTTGGCAATGCGCTCCCCAACCTAGAAGAGAAGCATCTGTCGTCAGCACTTGAGATTGTGGAGGGGATTGAAAAACCACTCCGAGTACCAGAATCGTAAGATGAAGCCACCATTGCAGAGAGGAGACTAGCAGGTCGGATATTTTTACTGAGTCCGCTAGGTTCCCCGTGGCCTGAGTGCGAAGGCTCCACTGAGCAGGCCGCATGTGCAGGCGGGCATTGGGGGGTGACATGAACCGTGGAAGCCATATGGCCGAGTAGTCTCAGGAATTGCCTGGCAGAGACCAGGGAATTGCTGCGAAACTGCCTGGCCAGATCCATCAGCCTGTGGGCTCTGCCCTGAAGAGTGTCTCTCGCCTGAAGAGTGTCTAGCCTTGCTCCTATGAATTCTAAGTTCTGGGACGGGAGCAAAGTGGACTTTGCGACGTTTATGACAAACCCCAAATGCTGAAGCAGAGCCACAGTGCGAAGGGTGGCTTGATTGGCCTCCTGGGAAGACTTATGAGCCCGTCGTCCAGGTACGGAAACACAAAAAGACCTTGAAGCCTCAGGTAGGCCGCCACCACTGCCAGGCACTTGGTGAACACCCTGGGAGCGGAGGACAGGCCAAAGGGTAGTACTCTGTACTGATAGTGGTTTCCTCCCACAACAAATCTGAGATATTGTCTGTGGTCTGGATGAATAAGGATGTGAGTATAAGCATCCTTTAGATCTAAGGAGCATAGCCAATCTCCCTGCTGGAGGTAGGGCAGCAGGATTCCAAGGGTAAGCATCTTGAACTTTTCCCTCTCCAGGAACTTGTTGAGGTTGCGCAAGTCTAGGATGGGTCTGAGGCCTCCTGTTCTTTTTGGTACCAGAAAGTACCTGGAATAAAAGCCGTGACCTCTCAGGTGGTGGGGCACCGGTTCCACAGCCTGTTCCTTTAGTAGACTTGCTAACTCCTGAAGGAGTAGGTCCCTGTGCAGAGGGAGTCTTGGAGGCTCCCCTGGAAAGTAGTAGGGAGGTACCTGGTGAAAATGGAGAAGATAGCCCTTTTGGACTTTATGGAGCACCCAGGTATCTGATGTGACGGCTGACCACCTGTGGGCAAAGTGGGCCAGCCGGCCTCCTGTGCTGATGTGAGCCAGCTGAGGAGAAGAGACTATGCCTTCTGAGTCAAAAACACCCACCCTGCTGAGCAGGGGTCGGTGTTGATGGCTTGGGGGTCTTCTGCCTACATGGCCCATGACCCTGCCCCTTGGCCTGCTGACCCTGTTGGGGAGCTGCAGAGGCCTGATAATGAGGGTATTGTTTGTAGGCAGATGACTTCCTCGGGTAAAAGGTCTTTTTCCCCGAGCCCTTTTTTTTCTGAGAAGGGGCAGTGGTTTTTCTGGACAGCCTAGTCCTAGTGAGAGTCTCAGTCTCGAGTTCAGCAGCCTTTTCAGCCATGGGTTTGCCGAAAAGGTTTTCACCCCGGCAGGGGACATCGACCAACTTGTCCTGTACCCATGGCTCGAGGTCAGATGACTGTAGCCAAGCCTGTCGGCGGGCACCGATGCCGGCCCCGACTACTCGGGCTGAAGCCTCGAAGCCATCGTAGGCTGCCCGAGAGATAAACTTTGAGCACTCCCGAATACCAGTGGACAAGGCCTGGAACCTCTGCAAAGGTTCCTCGGAGAGACCAGCAGAGAACCCGGCAATCTCCTTTGCCAGGTCTCGGAGGTACATGCCCATGTAGAGCTGGTAAGTCTGGACATGGCAAGCAAGCATAGAGCCCTGGAAGCACTTCTTACCGAGGGCATCCAAGGTTCCGGGCCTCCCGGTCGGGAGGCACCGAGGAGTGCATCTTCTGACTTTTCAGTCGATGCATGGCCGATTCCACAACCATGGAGTGGTGCGGTAATTGCGTCTTTTGGAACCCGGGGCTCTTGCGGACTCGATAGATTGAATCGACCCACTTGCTTAACACCGGCGTCGAGGCCGGGGTCTCCCACATGCGGAAGAGCAGCCGCTCCAGCATCGGAGGAACCGGAACAGTAAAGGCCTCCTTCGGGGGAGAGTCATACTGGAGGGGCCTCAAGCTCCTCGGCTCCTCCTCGGGATCCGCGGGGAAGGCCAAGGCCTTGGCCATATCCCGCACGAAGTCCGAGAACCGGGTATCCTCCGGTGGGGATCGTCTCCGAGGTTCGGACTCCGGCGAGTCCGATGGGACACACCGAGTCTGAAATGTATCGGGTGACTCTTCGTACTCCGTCTCCCAGCCCGACTCCTCGGAGGATTAATCGAGCGGCTCCAGTCGGGCAGGCACCGATGCCCTCCGCCCCGACGCCGACGACCTCGGTCCCGAACGGGAGGCCGAGGGAGACCGTGGCCGAGGATCGACTCGAGCTCGCATGGACTCGAGGATCGGCTCGGCCTCCGGGGTCGACTTGGACGTCGAGGTCCCGGTGGTCGGGGCAGATGCACCGGTGAGACCGGCGATCAATGCCCGCTGCTGTTCCATGAAGGCAGCAAAGCTGCTCTCCAAGGCTGTCAACCTGAGTCCGAGCTCAGGAGACCCAGCAGTCCCCGACTCGGGCCCCGACGGCGTCGGGCCCGACGTCGGCTCCCCTGGAGGAGAATCCACGAGGACTACAGCACTTACGTGTCCAGGAGACTCCATCTCGATACGAGGATGCTTGGCAGGCCTCTCCGACTCTGAAGACCCGGGACGGCTATCAGGGCTATGCGACCTGGCCCTCGAGGAACCGGGAGCCCTGCGATGTTCCCGCGAAGGAGACCCCAACTCAGAGGAACCCCGACGCTGCTCGGGGCCGGAGTCCCGAGACGTCGAGACCTCTGACGAGGTCCGGGCCCATCCGGACGCGGAGTCAGAAAAGATCCTATCCTTTTGGTGCTGCCGACTCCTCAACGCCTTCGAGGACATTTTGCCACACGGACCACAGATCATCGGGTCATGATCGGGTCTGAGGCAGCGGAGGCAGCAGTCATGTGTGTCGGTAAGAGACATAAGTTTCTTACACCGATCACACTTTTTAAACCCGCTGGTAGCCATCGGGGGAAAAAGGGCCCCTGCGAGGTCAAAAGACCGGGCTGCCAGGGAAAAAAGAAAAATGGCGCGAACGCTAGTCACAAAGGACAAAAACCGAAAAAGAGAGAGAGGACTCGATACTGGCGTATCGTTCCAAGGCGGGTGAAAGGATCCGGCGTCGAACCGAAGAAAAAAAGAGAAAAAATAGGGAAAATCAACTTTTTCCTCGGGGAAAAACGAACTACGTCCGTCGGGCTCCGTGGAAAAAAGAAGACTGAGCAAGATGGCACCCTTGGGTGGGAAGGGGACCGCGCATGTGCGCTGCAATTCCCAAATGCTTTCTTTGAAAGCTGGGGAAATGCTCCGCACGAGGGCTCCGTCGGCGCCGACGTCACCTATATATGAGGACTGACTTCCTGCTTGGTCCTGGAGAACGCACGATCCGGGGCTTAAATAAAAGACTAACACGTTTACTTGTGGGTGGTTGATAGCAAGCATTTGATCTGCTGGTACTACTGTGAGTGGCCCATGTGCTCCACAAAAGGACTGAGAATGAGCCTCAGACCCTGAAGCAGAAGGGAAGAAAGGTTTACCAGGTCAGTGATGACGATAGTCCTGAGACCCCCGGGTATCTGGTCAGCGCACCCACAGTGGTCAGGCAGAAGCTGACAAGAAAGTGGCTTAGCCCGCTGCACGGTTCGGCTGTGTCCTGTCTTCTGGGAGACGATAAGATTTTGTCTCGCCCAGGTCCTTCAGCAGCTTCTACAAATCAGTTCCAAACAGAAGCTTCCCTTTAAAGGCCAGCTGAGTTAACCGGGCTTTGGAGAAAGTGTCCGCTGCCCAGTGCCAAATCTAAAGCCGTGACAAAGTCGTCAGGGCACCATCACTGGCTGCCAAACATATCTCCCACATCCAGAGGATGAGATCATGGAGAATGTGGTGAATCGGAAGTGAAGCCGCCTCCTTAGGAGCTATCAGGTATTGGAGAATCTCAAATTCCTCTGCTCTGGGCTCTTTCTCAGATGTTTACTGTTACAGAGAGACCTCTAGCCAGATCATGAATAAACTCTTGAAAAGACATGTTCTCGGGAGGGGACATGAGTTGTTCCAGCGAGGGAGAAGGGCCTTCCAGTAGACTTTGTAGTCTTCGGATACCGAGTGACTTATCAGAAGAACTGGAATCGGAAAACTCGAAGTATCAGCAGGAACTATGTTCCTGTTCTGATAATGCCCGATACCTGTTAACGTCAGTATCAGTACAAGGGACCTGTTTGGACGATACCTCAATACTGTGAACTGACTCGAGGGCCGGAATGGGCAGCAGTGGGCCTAACAGCATGTACCCCAAAGCAGTCTGCATCAGATCTGGATCCGGTACCGGTTTCAGGAATACCGCTGGTAGCGATTTGACTTGGACCAAAGCTGCCAGGCTCTGCTCAATGGCCAGGATACATTGATCCACGGAGTCTGCCAATGCTTGGGTGTCAGTACCAGAGACCTCTGCTACCGTTTCAGAGCATGGCACCAGGAGCTCTCCTGAGGTGGAGGCCTTGGGAGCATCCTGGGACCCCTTGATGGCTTTGGAGGAGAAGTCCTCCTGCCTGGGTAGTTTGGCCAGCCGATTCACCTCCAGGGCAATGCCAGAGTCATCTTTATGCTTCGAAAGAGATCTACCTTTGGAGGGATGGCCTATCTTTAAAGAAGACTTGTGCTTTGTACCTGAGAACCTTGAGAGGAAGACAATACCCTCGATGATGTTGATGCCAACGAAACCACATCTGAGGCAAAGAGTGTGCCCAACTTCATGGCTTGATTCTGCAGATTTCTCTTGGTCATCTTCTTGCACAGGGAACATTCTAATGGCTGGTGGTCGGGCCCGAAGCATTGAGACACCAGTTGTGCATGTCAGTAGCTGAGATGGTGCTTCCACATTTAGAACATTTCTTAAAACCACTAGTTGGTTTCTCCATCATATCAGCAGACACGATGGTAAGCTTAAGGCCTACAATGGCGTTGACACGCCTGAAGAAACGCTTTTTTTTTTTTTAGAAAAGAAAAGAGGAGAACTGACAACACGGTTAGTTCTGGTGTCGACGGGAAGGCAGACGCTAACCACAAAAACCAAGAATTAAAGAATTTTTTGCGGTGACAGGATTTGCTTCCTGCTGGCTCCGCGGAAAACAAAGAACTGAGGAAGCAGAATTTTTTTTTTTTAACTTTACATTCATGTCCCCCCTATGCCAACACGTTTCCTATACCATCACCTGTCACACCCTCAGGGGGCCCTACCGGTGGGGTCAGGTATTACCCGATGACTCCTCCTCTTGGCTCTGTAAATGCTGCAGACAGCTCTGCCTGGCCCTCTGGGAGCATGGTAGTTGTACCTTCTTTGATAAGAAAGCGTAGTTACTCACCTGTAACAGGTGTTCTCCAGGAGCAGCAGGAATCAGTCCTCACTTATGGGTGACGTCGGCGCCGACGGAGCCCTCGCGGAGCAATTTTCCCCAGCTTTCAAAGAAAGCCTTTGGGAATTGCAGCGCGCATGCGCGGTCCTCTTCCCGCCCAAGGGTGCCATCTTAGCCAGTCAGATGACATAGCTAAAAAAGACAGCATAAAAATTTGCAAAAAGAACATAAGCAGACGATTGCAACTCCAAGGGGAGGAGGGAGGGTTGTGAGGACTGATTCCTGCTGCTCCTGGAGAACACCTGTTACAGGTGAGTAACTACGCTTTCTCCAGGACCAAGCAGGAAGTCAGTCCTCACTTATGGGACTCCCAAGCTCAAGGCTACCGGAGACCCTAAGCACAAAAATGAGCTCCCTCTAGCTCAGCAGCACAGAAGGAAAGAATCTTCGCTGAATTATCACCCACCGGTAGCCCACATCCGGGATGGAGGGTAGGAGTTGCTTAGACCTCAAAGAGATTACGGAGGACTGCCTGTCCGAAAGCACTGTCCCTGCGGGACTCCCTCTCGAGACAGTAATGGACCGCAGAAGTCTGGCTCGAAGACCAAGTAGCGGCCCGGCAGATGTCTGCCAGCGGAACAGAGCGGAGGTAAGCCACTGACGTAGCCTTTGCCCGAACGCAATGAGCCGTGACTCGACTTTCTAAGGAGAGTCCGGCTGCCCCATAAGCCCAAGAGATACAGTCCGCAACCCAGATGGACAGAGTACGCTTGGAGACCGGGAGCCCCAATTTATTGGGGTCAAAAGACACAAAAAGCTGAGCAGCTTTACGGTGCTCCCGCGTACGGTCAAGGTAGAAGTTCAAAGCCCTTCTACAGTCCAGGGTATGGAGGACCGTCTCAGCTCGGCTGGAGTGTGGTCTGGGAAAGAAGGTTGGAAGTACCACCTCCTGATTGATGTGAAAAGGGGAGACCACTTTTGGAAGAAACTTCGGGTGAGTCCGTAGGACTACCCTATTTTTGTAGAACCGAGTGTAAGGGGGATCAGACACGAGGGCCTGCAATTCACTTACGCGTCTAGCGGAAGTGAGGGCTATCAAGAACAGTGTTTTCCAAGACAGAAAACGGAGAGAACAGGTAGCCATAGGTTCAAAAGGCGGACAGGTGATCCGCTGCAAAACCACATTCAGGTCCCAGTC
The DNA here is from genome assembly GCA_033557465.1 of Ichthyophis bannanicus. Taxonomy (NCBI): domain Eukaryota; kingdom Metazoa; phylum Chordata; class Amphibia; order Gymnophiona; family Ichthyophiidae; genus Ichthyophis; species Ichthyophis bannanicus. Next base: position 261,809,128 of record CM066044.1, read on the forward strand.
AGGCGCTGGCGGGCGCAGAGGTGGTTTAAGTAGAAGGAGACCTCGGAGAAACCTCGCTACAAGAGGGTCGCTGGAGAGAGGTCTACCGTCCACCGGTACATGATGTGCCGAAAGAGCACTGAGGTGAACTTTGACGGAGTTGGACTTAAGTCCCAGATTAGAGAGGTGTAGCAAGTACTGCAAGATCACCGACACCGGGCAGGAGAAGGGATCCTGAGACTGTTGGGTACACCAGACGGCAAAGCGACGCCATTTAAGGGCGTAGCATTTGCGGGTAGAAGGCCGTCGCGAAGCCAAGACAACCTCCTCCACCTCTGCCGGCAGGAGAAGGGGAGCAAGGACTACCCTCTCAGCAGCCAGGCCATGAGGTTGAGAGACCTGAGGTTGGGGTGTAGTAGAGACCCCTGATCCTGAGTGAGGAGATCCGGTTGTACCCCCAGAGGGAATGGATCCTCCACCGCTAATTGCAGTAGGAGCGGAAACCACGGCTGTCTGGGCCAGCGAGGGGCCACCAGGATCATGAAGGCTTTGTCTCGGAGAACCTTGAAAAGAGTCCGAGAGACTAGCGGGATGGGAGGGAAAGCGTACAGAAGGCTCCCCGACCATGAAATTAGAAAAGCGTCCGCCGCAACCCGAAGGGGGTGTGGCTGACGAGAGCAGAAGCGAGGAAGCTGCCGGTTGTGAGGACTGGCAAAGAGATCCACCGTGGGGAGGCCCCACTTTAGGAAGAGCTTCTGAACTACCAAGGGATCCAGACGCCACCCGTGCGGCTGGAGGATCCTGCTGAGTTTGTCCGCCAGGCAATTTTCTTGGCCCGGGAGATAAACTGCCTTGAGGAGAATGCCGTGACTGACGGCCCAAGAGCAGAGCTTCTGTGCCTCCCGGCAGAGGAGGAAGGAGCCCGTGCCCCCCTGCTTGTTCACGTAGAACATGGCAACTTGATTGTCCGTCTGGACAAGGACGGACTGGTGGGAAGTCAGGTGGGAGAAGGCCTTGAGAGCCAGGCGGACCGCCCTGAGCTCCAGGAAGTTGATCTGCTGAGCAGACTCCCACGTGGTCCAGAGGCCCTGAGTACGTGCCCCTTGGCAATGTGCTCCCCAGCCCAGGAGGGATGCATCCGTGGTCAGCACCCGGGTCGGCTGAGGTGACTGGAAAGGCATACCGAATATCAGGTTCGGCTGCCGAAGCCACCACCGGAGAGACGAGAGCAGCGGCTCGGAGACGCGCACCAGGTCTGCTAGGCCGCCTGTGGCTTGTCATCACTGCTGGCGGAGACACCATTGAGCAGGCCGCATATTCAGGCGGGCATTGGGGGTCACATGGACGGTGGAAGCCATATGACCGAGTAGTCTCAGGAAGCGCCTGGCGGAGACCAGAGGCTGGCTGCGAAAACGGCCGGCTAGGTCCATGAGCCGTTGAGCCCTGTCGAGCGGTAGGTACGCTCGTGCCTGAGGAGTGTGCAGCCTTGCGCCGATGAACTCGAGATCCTGTGAGGGGAGCAAAGTGGACTTTGCGAAATTTATAACAAAGCCCAAGTGCTGCAGAAGAGTCACCGTGCGGCACGTGGCTCTGGTGACCTCCTGAGCGGACGCTGCTCTGATGAGCCAGTCGTCGAGGTACGGAAAGACATAGAGGCCGTGAAGCCGGAGATGGGCTGCCACCACCGCGAGACATTTTGTGAAGACTCGCGGTGCGGAGGACAGGCCAAAGGGCAGTACTCTGTACTGGTAATGATTTCCTGCCACCACAAACCTTAGGTATTGGCGGTGGCTTGGGTGGATGAGGATGTGCGTGTAGGCATCCCTTAGATCCAAGGAGCATAGCCAATCTCCCTGCTGGAGGTAGGGCAGAAGGATTCCAAGGGTAAGCATTTTGAACTTCTCCCGCACAAGGAACTTGTTGAGGTTGCGCAAGTCCAGGATGGGTCTGAGGCCCCCTGTTCTCTTTGGTATTAGAAAATACCTGGAATAAAAGCCTTGACCTCTCAGGTGGTGTGGCACCGGTTCCACCGCCTGTTCCTGCAGAAGACCTGCTAACTCCTGAAGGAGTAATTCCCTGTGCAGAGGGGGTCGCGGAGGTTCTCCCGGAAAATAGGAGGGAGGGACCTGGTGGAAGTGGAGAAGATAGCCTTCTCGCACGACTTGAAGCACCCAGGCATCTGCGGTGATGCTGGACCACCTGTGGGCGAAGTGAACCAGCCGGCCTCCGGTGCTGGGAGGAACCAGCGGGGGGGGGAGAGGCTATGCTTAGTGAGTCAAAAACCCCCACCCTGCGGAGCAGGGGCTGGTGGTGCAGGCTTGGGGGCTTGCTGCCTACGGGACCCGTTACCCCGTCCCTTGGCCTGCTGGCCCTGTTGGGGAGCTGCAGGGGCCTGATAATGGGGGTATTGTTTGTAGGCAGCCGCCTTCCTCGGGTAAAAGGACTTTTTCCCGAGTCCTTCTTTTTCTGGGAAGGGGCGGAGGTCTTCCTAGAAAGCCTGGTCCTGGTGAGAGTCTCAGTCTCAATTTGTGCAGCCTTTTCCGCCATGGGCTTGCCAAAGAGGTTTTCACCTCGGCAGGGGACATCGACCAACTTGTCCTGCACCCAGGGCTCAAGGTCTGACGACTGAAGCCAAGCCTGTCGGCGGGCACCGATGCCGGCTGCGGCTACTCGAGCCGATGCTTCAAAGCCATCATAGGCTGCTCGGGACATGAACTTAGAGCATTCCCAAATGCCAGTGGACAAGGCCAGGAACCTCCGCAAGGGTTCCTCGGACAAACCAGCGGAGAATCCGGCTAGCTCTTTAGCCAGATCTCGGAGATACATGCCCATGTATAGCTGGTAAGTCTGGACACGACATGCGAGCATAGAGCCCTGGAAACACTTCTTACCAAGGCCATCCAGGTTACGGGCCTCCCTGCCAGGAGGCACCGAGGAGTGCATCTTCTGGCTCTTAAGACAATGCATGGCCGATTCCACTACCATGGAATGGTGTGGTAGCTGTGCCTTTTGAAAGCCAGGGCTCTTGCGGACTCGATAGATAGAATCGACCCGCTTGCTCAGGACCGGCGAGGAGGCCGGACTCTCCCACATGCGGAAGAGTAGTCGTTCCAGCATAGGAGGAACCGGCACAGTAAAGTGTTCCCTTGCGGGAGAGTCATACTGGAGGGCGTCGAGCTCTTCGGCTCGAGGCTCCTCCTCGGGGTCCGCAGGGAAGGCCAAAGCCTTGGCCATATCCCTGACGAAGTCCGAGAACCGGGCATCCTCCGGGGGGGACTGCTTCCGAGGCTCGGACTCCGGTGAGTCCGAGGGGACACACCGAGTCTGGAAAGAATCAGGCGACTCTTCCTCTTCAGACTCCCAGACCGACTCCGACGAGGACTCGGTGGGGTCGGCCCGGGCAGGGCACGGCGCCTGCCGCCCCGACGCCGAGGGAGTCGGCGTCGGCGACCTCGGTCCCGAACGGGAGGCCGAGGGTGACCTCGACCGAGGATCGACTCGAGTTCGCATAGACTCGAGGATCGGCTCGGTCTCCGGGGTCGACTTGGACGTCGACGTCCCGGCGGTCGGGGCAGCGGCGCCAGCGAGGCCAGCGAGCAGTGCCCGCTGCTGGTCCATGAAGGCAGACAGTCTGCTCTCCAAGGCCGTCAACCTGAGTCCGAGCTCAGGTGACCCAGCAGCCCCCGACTCGGGCCCCGACGGCGTAGGGCCCGACGTCGGCTGTCGCGGAGGCGAGTCCAGAAGGACCACAGGACTTACCCGAGCAGGCATCTCCGACTCCAGGCGAGGTCGCTTCGTGAGGTGCTCCTTCTCCAAGGACCCGGGGCGGCTGTCGGGGCTATGCGACCTGGCCCTCGCGGAACCAGGAGCGTCCACCGACGCCGCCCTCGCGGGTTTCACCTTCCGACGATGGTCCCCGGAGGGAGAACCCCTGTCGGAGGAACTCCGGCGACGGTCCGAGCTGGAGCCTTTGGACGCGGAGGCCTCCGACGAGGTCCGGGTACGGCTGGGGTCAGCGAAGATCCTATCACGCTGATGCCGCCGACTTCTCAACGCTTTGGAGGACATTTTGCCGCAGGGCCCACAGATCAGTTCCTCATGATCTGGGCCCAGGCAGCGGAGGCAAAAGTCGTGTGTGTCAGTTAGTGACATATTTCGGTCACACTGACCACACCGCTTAAAACCACTGGCAGCCATCGGGGGAAAAAGGGCCCCTGCGAGGTCAAAGGACCGGGCTGCCAGGGAAAAAACGAAAACGAAAGCTGACTAAGTCAGAAAAACCGAAAAAAAAAGGAGAGGACTCGTGACCGGCGTCGCGAGTCCGGGCGGGAAAAAGACCAGCGTCGAACCGAAGGAAAAAGAATAAAATAACGAAGAAATATCGACTTTTTCGCGGGGACAAGACGGGGACGTCTGTAGGGCTCCGCGGAAAAAAGAAGACTGGCTAAGATGGCACCCTTGGGCGGGAAGAGGACCGCGCATGCGCGCTGCAATTCCCAAAGGCTTTCTTTGAAAGCTGGGGAAAATTGCTCTGCGAGGGCTCCGTCGGCACCGACGTCACCCATAAGTGAGGACTGACTTCCTGCTTGGTCCTGGAGAATCACTCACTCACACACTTCAACTTCAAATCAGGGCTTTATTCCCCGTCCACAAGGTTTTTTTTCTTCTTTGGCAAAACAAAATAACAAACCACTTCGGGCATATAAAGCGTAGTTACTCACCTGTAACAGGTGTTCTCCAGGAGCAGCAGGAATCAGTCCTCACTTACGGGTGACGTCGGCGCCGACGGAGCCCTCGCGGAGCAATTTTCCCCAGCTTTCAAAGAAAGCCTTTGGGAATTGCAGCGCGCATGCGCGGTCGTCTTCCCGCCCGAGGGTGCCATCTTAGCCAGTCAGATGACATAGCTAAAAAAGACAGCATAAAAATTTGCAAAAGAACATAAGCAGACGATTGCAACTCCAAGGGGAGGAGGGAGGGTAGTGAGGACTGATTCCTGCTGCTCCTGGAGAACACCTGTTACAGGTGAGTAACTACGCTTTCTCCAGGACCAAGCAGGAAGTCAGTCCTCACTTATGGGACTCCCAAGCTCAAGGCTACCGGAGACCCTAAGCACAAAAATGAGCTCCCTCTAGCTCAGCAGCACAGAAGGATAGAATCTTCGCTGAATTATCACCCACCGGTAGCCCACATCCGGGATGGAGGGTAGGAGTTGCTCAGACCTCAAAGAGATTACGGAGGACTGCCTGTCCGAAAGCACTGTCCCTACGGGACTCCCTCTCGAGACAGTAATGGACCGCAAAAGTCTGGCTCGAAGACCAAGTAGCGGCCCGGCAGATGTCTGCCAGCGGAACAGAGCGGAGGTAAGCAACTGACGTGGCCTTTGCCCGAACGCAATGAGCCGTGACTCGACTTTCTAAGGAGAGTCCGGCTGCCCCATAAGCCCAAGAGATACAGTCCGCAACCCAGATGGACAGAGTACGCTTGGAGACCGGGAGCCCCAATTTATTGGGGTCAAAAGACACAAAAAGCTGAGCAGCTTTACGGTGCTCCCGCGTACGGTCAAGGTAGAAGTTCAATGCCCTTCTACAGTCCAGGGTATGGAGGACCGTTTCAGCTCGGCTGGAGTGTGGTCTGGGAAAGAAGGTTGGAAGTACCACCTCCTGATTGATGTGAAAAGGGGAGACCACTTTAGGCAGAAATTTTGGGTGAGTCCGTAGGACTACCCTATTCTTGTAGAACCTAGTGTAAGGGGGATCAGACACGAGGGCCTGCAATTCACTTACGCGTCTAGCGGAAGTGAGGGCTATCAAGAACAGTGTTTTCCAAGACAGAAAACGGAGAGAACAGGTAGCCATAGGTTCAAAAGGCGGACAGGTGATCCGCTGCAAAACCACATTCAGGTCCCAGTCAGGCGCTGGCGGGCGCAGAGGTGGTTTAAGTAGAAGGAGACCTCGGAGAAACCTCGCTACGAGAGGGTCATTGGAGAGAGGTCTGCCGTCCACTGGCACATGATGTGCTGAAAGAGCACTGAGGTGAACTTTGACGGAGTTGGACTTAAGTCCCAGATTAGAGAGGTGCAGCAAGTACTGCAAGATCACCGACACCGGGCAGGAGAAGGGATCCTGAGACTGTTGGGTACACCAGACTGCAAAGCGACGCCATTTAAGGGCGTAGCATTTGCGGGTAGAAGGCCGACGCGAAGCTAAGACGACCTCCTCCACCTCCGCCGGCAGGAGAAGGGGAGCAAGGACTACCCTCTCAGCAGCCAGGCCATGAGGTTGAGAGACCTGAGGTTGGGGTGCAGAAGGGACCCCTGATCCTGAGTGAGGAGATCCGGTTGTACCCCCAGAGGGATTGGATCCTCCACCGCCAGTTGCAGCAGGAGCGGAAACCACGGCTGCCTGGGCCAGCGAGGGGCCACCAGGATCATGAAGGCTTTGTCTCGGAGAACCTTGAAAAGAGTCCGAGAGACCAGCGGGATGGGAGGGAAAGCGTACAGAAGGCTCCCCGACCACGAGATCAGAAAGGCGTCCGCCGCAACCCGAAGGGGGTGTGGCTGACGAGAGCAGAAGCGAGGAAGCTGCCGGTTGTGAGGACTGGCAAAGAGATCCACCGTGGGGAGACCCCACTTGAGGAAGAGCTTCTGAACTACCAAGGGATCCAGACGTCACTCGTGCGGCTGGAGGACCCTGCTGAGTTTGTCTGCAAGGCAATTTTCTTGGCCCGGGAGATAAACTGCCTTGAGGAGAATGCCGTGACTGACGGCCCAAGAGCAGAGCTTCTGTGCCTCCCGGCAGAGGAGGAAGGAGCCCGTGCCCCCCTGCTTGTTCACGTAGAACATGGCAACTTGATTGTCCGTCTGGACAAGGACGGACTGTTGGGAAGTCAGGTGGGAGAAGGCCTTGAGAGCTAGGCGGATCGCCCTGAGCTCCAGGAAGTTGATCTGCTGAGCAGACTCCCACGTGGTCCAGAGGCCCTGAGTACGTGCCTCTTGGCAATGTGCTCCCCAGCCCAGGAGGGATGCATCGGTGGTCAGCACCCGGGTCGGCTGAGGTGACTGGAAAGGCATTCCGAATATCAGGTTCGGCTGCCGGAGCCACCACCGGAGAGACGAGAGCAGCGGCTCGGAGACGCGCACTAGGTCTGCCAGGCCGCCTGTGGCTTGTCGCCACTGCTGGCGGAGACACCATTGAGCAGACCGCATATTCAGGCGGGCATTGGGGGTCACATGGACGGTGGAAGCCATATGGCCGAGCAGTCTCAGGAAGCGCCTGGCGGAGACCAGGGGCTGGCTGCGAAAGCGGTCGGCTAGGTCCATGAGCCGTTGAGCCCTGTCGAGCGGTAGGTACGCTCGTGCCCGAGGAGTGTGCAGCCTTGCGCCGATGAACTCGAGATCCTGTGAGGGGAGCAAAGTGGACTTTGCGAAGTTTATGACAAAGCCCAAGTGCTGCAGCAGCAGAGTCACCGTGCGGCACGTGGCGTTGGTGACCTCCTGAGCGGACGCTGCTCTGATGAGCCAGTCGTCGAGGTACGGAAAGACATAGAGGCCGTGAAGCCGGAGATGGGCCGCCACGACCGCGAGACATTTTGTGAAGACTCGCGGTGCGGAGGATAGGCCAAAGGGCAGTACTCTGTACTGGTAATGATTTCCTGCCACCACAAACCTTAGGTATTGGCGGTGGCTTGGGTGGATGAGGATGTGCGTGTAGGCATCCTTTAGATCCAAGGAGCATAGCCAATCTCCCTGCTGGAGGTAGGGCAGAAGGATTCCAAGGGTAAGCATTTTGAACTTCTCCCGCACAAGGAACTTGTTGAGGTTGCGCAAGTCCAGGATGGGTCTGAGGCCCCCTGTTCTCTTTGGTATCAGAAAGTACCTTGAATAAAAGCCTTGACCTCTCAGGTGGTGGGGCACCGGTTCCACCGCCTGTTCCTTCAGAAGACCTGCTAACTCCTGAAGGAGCAACTCCCTGTGCAGAGGGGGGCGCGAAGGTTCTCCCGGAAAATAGGAGGGAGGGACCTGATGGAAGTGGAGAAGGTAGCCTTCTCGCACGACCTGAAGTACCCAGGCATCTGCGGTGATGCTGGACCACCTGTGGGCGAAGTGAACCAGCCGGCCTCCGGTGCTGGGAGGAACCAGCGGGGGGGGAGAGGCTATGCTGAGCGAGTCAAAAACCCCCACCCTGCTGAGCAGGGGCTGGTGGTGCAGGCTTGGGGGCTTGCTGCCTACGGGACCCGTTACCCCGTCCCTTGGCCTGCTGGCCCTGTTGGGGAGCTGCAGGGGCCTGATAATGGGGGTACTGTTTGTAGGCAGCCGCCTTCCTCGGGTAAAAGGACTTTTTTCCCGAGCCCTTCTTTTTCTGGGAAGGGCGGAGGTCTTCCTAGAAAGCCTGGTCCTGGTGAGAGTCTCAGTCTCAATTTGTGCAGCCTTTTCCGCCATGGGCTTGCCAAAGAGGTTTTCGCCTCGGCAGGGGACATCGACCAACTTGTCCTGTACCCAGGGCTCAAGGTCCGACGACTGAAGCCAAGCCTGTCGGCGGGCACCGATGCCGGCTGCGGCCACTCTAGCCGAGGCCTCAAAGCCATCATAGGCTGCTCGGGACATGAACTTTGAGCATTCCCGAATGCCCGTGGACAAGGCTAGGAACCTCCGCAAGGGCTCCTCGGAGAGACCAGCGGAGAATCCGGCTAGCTCTTTAGCCAGATCCCGGAGATACATGCCCATGTAGAGCTGGTAAGTCTGGACACGACATGCGAGCATAGAGCCCTGGAAGCACTTCTTGCCAAGGCCATCCAGGTTACGGGCCTCCCTTCCAGGAGGCACCGAGGAGTGCATCTTCTGGCTCTTAAGACGATGCATGGCCGATTCCACTACCATGGAATGGTGTGGCAGCTGTGCCTTCTGAAAGCCAGGGCTCTTGCGGACCCGATAGATAGAATCGACCCGCTTGCTCAGGACCGGCGAGGAGGCCGGACTCTCCCACATGCGGAAGAGTAGTCGTTCCAGCATAGGAGGAACCGGCACAGTAAAGTGCTCCCTCGCGGGAGAGTCATACTGGAGGGCGTCGAGCTCTTCGGCTCGAGGCTCCTCCTCGGGATCCGCAGGGAAGGCCAAAGCCTTGGCCATATCCCTAACGAAGTCCGAGAACCGGGCATCCTCCGGGGGGGACTGCTTCCGAGGCTCGGACCCGGTGAGTCCGATGGGACACACCGAGTCCGGAAAGAATCAGGTGACTCTTCCTCCTCAGACTCCCAGACCGACTCCGACGAGGACTCGGTGGGGTCGGCCCGGGCAGGGTGCGGCGCCAGCCGTCCCGACGTCGAGGGAGTCGGCGTCGGCGACCTCGGTCCCGAACGGGAGGCCGAGGGTGACCTCGACCGAGGATCGACTCGAGTTCTCATTGACTCGAGGATCGGCTCGGTCTCCGGGGTCGACTTGGACGTCGACGTCCCGGCGGTCGGGGCAGCGGCGCCAGCGAGGCCAGCGAGCAGTGCCCGCTGCTGGTCCATGAAGGCAGACAGTCTGCTCTCCAAGGCCGTCAACCTGAGTCCGAGCTCAGGTGACCCAGCAGCCCCCGACTCGGGCCCCGACGGCGTCGGGCCCGACGTCGGCTGTCGCGGAGGCGAGTCCAGAAGGACCACAGGACTTACCCGGGCAGGCATCTCCGACTCCAGGCGAGGTCGCTTCGGGATGTGTTCCTTCTCCAAGGACCCGGGGCGGCTGTCGGGGCTATGCGACCTGGCCCTCGCGGAACCAGGAGCGTCCACCGACGCCGCCCTCGCGGGTTTTTCCTTCCGACGATGGTCCCCGGAGGGAGAACCCCGGTCGGAGGAGCTCCGGCGACGGTCCGAGCTGGAGCCTTTCGACGCGGAGGCCTCCGACGAGGTCCGGGTACGGCTGGGGTCAGCGAAGATTCTCTCACGCTGATGCCGCCGACTCCTCAACGCCTTTGAGGACAGTTTGCTGCAGGGCCCACAGATCAGTTCCTCATGATCCGGGCCCAGGCAGCGGAGGCAAAAGTCGTGTGTGTCGGTTAGTGACATATTTCGGTCACACCGACCACACCGCTTAAACCCACTGGCAGCCATCGGGGGAAAAAGGGCCCCTGCGAGGTCAAAGGACCGGGCTGCCAGGGAAACCGAAAACGAAAGCTGACTAAGTCAGAAAAACCGAAAAAAGTAAGCGGACTCGAGACCGGCGTCGCGAGTCCGGGCGGGAAAGCGATCGGCGTCGAACCGAAAGGAAAAAGAATAAAATAATGAAGAAAATCGACTTTTTCGCGGGGACAAGACGGGGACATCTGTAGGGCTCCGCGGAAAAAAGAAGACTGGCTAAGATGGCACCCTCGGGCGGGAAGACGACCGCGCATGCGCGCTGCAATTCCCAAAGGCTTTCTTTGAAAGCTGGGGAAAATTGCTCCGTCGGCGCCGACGTCACCCGTAAGTGAGGACTGACTTCCTGCTTGGTCCTGGAGAACAGAAATTAAATATGGAACAAAAATAGCTTGCTTCAGCTTTTAACTATAACAAAAGAAAAGAACTAAACAGACTTTCTGTTCTTAACACAACCTTTTCTTTTGCTGCCTTTGTACAGCTCAATTATACTGTTGCCTGAGAGAACCGTTTGTTAGCAAACAGATTATGGCTTTAAACTCTGGTTATCTTCAACCTTCTTATCTCAGAGAAAACTCTGGGTCAATTACTGATAAAGAACAGTCCATTGGTTCAGGACTTACTTGCATATCTGGATTATCATATTGCATTAATTCATATTCACCTGAACACACATTTACAGGATCAGCTGTTTCACCGGAGTAAGGCTGGCTTGCTCCATCAAGCAGGAAGTTACTTTGTTTCTCTGAGCCAAAGCCTTGCTGGGAATTACCATACGTTTTTGAGTGAGGCTCGTAGGAGCTCTGCCTCTGCTGGTAACTAGAAGGAAACTTCAAACATTCACTGGCTCTGTTATTAGAGTGTTCACGGTATGCTCTGAGCTTGCTCGGGCTTAGCTCTTGCAGTACAGCTGCCTGTGATTGCACTATTCGAGACGGCACCTTGTTAAAACTTGGGAGTTTAAAATTGCTAGCAGAATTACAAGCTCCTGCAGGTAGGAAAACTTCTCTTCTCTTAGGGCTTCTAGCACAAGGGAAGAAGTTATTCTCTGTTCCTCTTAAGCTTGCTTTTGGTTGGCTTTTCCTATTAATTCTGGGTTTTACCCACTCAGGTAGGAAACAGCCTCTCTCTGCATTTCCTGCTCTGTTACCTTCTATGGAAATTCTCCCACGTCTCTCGTGACCTCCACGCATGCATTCAGTATTCAGCTGCTGACTTCCAAACTTCTCAAACAGGTCTTGGGACTCACTCAGACTTTCCTGTTGATTTTCCTGCTGACCCAGTGGTTCATTCTCTTTCTCTCATTCCAGTTCCATTCGTTCCACGGCTGCTGCTGCCCTTGCCACTGTCTCTCTTGCTGTCTCTCCTGCTGCCCTTCCAGCTGCCCCTCTCTAACTGCTTGTGAGCGTATTTTATGTATGTGTCTTTGGGCTCCACCTCCACCCAGCTGATCCCTATCAGGTAATGCAAACTCCATTTCCCTGCTACCTGGGTGTGTCTTCCTAGCCCTTACCCACGTGTGTCCTGGTTGTTTATAGCAACCATCTGACAGGTTTTTATTTATGCTGTCAGTTTTTCCCTGATCATCCCTACTGATCTCCATTTTTTCAGGCTCTGTTAGGTCCACCTTGTGACACACCCGTTTAAATAAGAGAAAAGGAAGAAAGAACAGAGAGGGATACTCACTGCGATCTAGAAACTGAAAGGATCTGTCTACTCCTTGAGATTGATGTTCCACTCTGCCTGAAAATAAACTCTGAAGAAATCACACCCCTGGACGGGAATGAGGACTAAACTGTCGTCACTCAAGGAACGACAATTACCAGGTAAGTGTAATTTCTATTTCCTTATCGTTCCTCCAGTTTAGTCCTCTACCTCTGGGATGTAACAGAGCAGTAATCATTGGGAGGGACCTATCCAGCCAACTCACCACACCGTCGACCCGGAACAGGCATCCTTTACTGCCAAAACATTTAGGCAGTAGTGGTTACTGAGGAAATGAAGAGACGACCTGGAAGCTGCTCTACCAATCCCCCCTGGTGGAATGACACAGTGATTCACTCATGAAGCTGCTTGTGCCCTGGTAGCAAGAATCAGAAAGCCCCCCAGAATCATACAACCTCGCCACCAGAAAGCTGAGGCAACCACCGCCTTAACCCAGTGCGAAATGGCCGCCTTCGCTACTGCTTCCCCTTTGTGGGGACCTCCAACCAGCACACAAAAACAAAGAAACGAACGCCGCACCCTGCATTTAATGTTTCCTATCGGCGTAAGCTACGAATAAAAACCTCCCCTTCCAGAAAAACCGAGAACTGGAAGAGAAACCAATAGGCTCAGGAGAAAAATCAGATACCACCTTTTGGAAGGACGACAGGACTGCTCGCAAACACCACCCTCTATCCAGAAAGGGTGAAAATGGCTCATGACATGACAACGCCTAAAACTCCGAAACTCGTCGCGCCGAACAACGAGCTATCAAAGCCACTGTCTATAACAGCAAATCCTTTACCGACGCCTGGAGTAAAGAATCAAAGGGCTCTTTAGCTAACGTCTCTAAGGCCCAATCGGGATCCCCCGGCGGCACCCAAACTCTCCTTGAGGAGCGCAGTCGGATCCCAACTTAAGGAAACGCTACACATTGATCCGAAAACCTAGCGCTATTCCCTTCACAGAACCTCTACAGCCGGAAACAGTCGCCCGCTGGATCCTCTAAGGAACTGGCCGCTAGTTCCTTCAGACACTGCCCTGCAGAGAACTCAGACCAAGGATAAAGACACCTTTGTCGCCCGGACTTGCCGCCGTGAACAGCAGCCTTCCAAAAGGCGCTAAGCACGGACCTATGTAGCAGAAGCAGCCTGCCTCCTTGCTCTCAACAAGGTGGCGAAGACTGCCGCAGAATAACCCTTCTTCTTCAGCCCCGCCCATTAAAAAGGCCAAACCATAGGCGGGCACCGATCCACCTGAGACATTCGTCGCGGACCTAGCCGCAGCAGAAAGTCCGCTACCGACAACTTCTAGGAAAAACCTGTTGAGTAGGCGAATGAGAAAAGCCTAGTACGGCCATCTCGTCCAACCGGGCGCTACCAAGAGTACCTTTCTCCGAAAGCCTCGATACGCCAACTAGTTGCCCTATGAGAGCCCACGGGGAAAGGACAAGACAAAGACTTAATTGGGAGCTTACTGACCCCCGACTTGGACGAACCATCAGCTGCCCCATTCCTCCACCAGAGACACCTCCGGGTGAACCCCAAGGAAGCCAATAATATTAGCTAGCGCTTGAATTAAGCCATAATGCACATTTGCCCCATAAAGCAAATCAGGCTCTAGTCGATTCAACTCCCTGATCCTTTCCTGTTCCAGGCGAGTAGACTGCCGTAAACACTGCGGCCACCTGGAGCATGCTCTCGCCTCCCCAAATGGGAGCTTGTAAGGCCAGAGCATTGCCCCCAACGATCGCTTCAGTGAACCATCTACTTTCCTATCTTGCGATAAAGAAGATTGCTAGGGCTCTCTTCCATACAGTGAGTCCACAACCCCTGGTAGTGCAAGGTGTGCACCCACCCACGTAGTACCCAGGCCTGCCCCTGCTTAGCCTCAAAATGTCAATCAAGAACAGGCGAATTCAGGACAGCTGAATACTTTTTTTTTTTTTACAAAGACACCTCTTAACCAAAAATTCCTTCAGCATATGTTAAGAGACGCTCTTTCCGTGCCAACAATATGAAGTAGAAAGAACTCCCAAACACAGGCATACTAATCCACGGCCTTCCTGCTAGAGTAACGCCCCATTCCGTCTGACTGCACAAAGATGGACTTTATATTTTACGTTCAACTAGCACCTGGTGATATGAAATACAGCTCTCATTCCGCAGTGGCAATTGAGTCAGCAATGAAGAAGCCGAGAAACTGCAGACCAGTTCCCATTATGCCACCTGGTAAAGCACAGTTACTTACCTGTAACAGGTGATCTCTGGGAACAGCAGGAATAAGTCTTCACATATGGGTACGTCGGTACCGACGGAGTCTGCGCGGGAACGCTTCCCAGCGTCCAATCAAAGAGCTTTTGGAAGCATCCCACCACACCTGCGTGCTGCCTTACCGCCTTTCCCAACTGCCTCTCCTCAGTTAAGTTTTAAAGCTGAGACAAAGAGAGAGAGAGAGGAAAGGAAAGATAGATGAGATACAACTCCTGGGGAGGTGGGTGGGTTGTGAAGACTTCTTCCTGCTGTTCCCAGAGATCACCTGTTACAGGTAAGTAACTGTGCTATCTCCAGGAACAAGCAGGAATGAGTCTTCACATATGGGGACTCCCAAGCTGAGATGCCTGGAGTCCCAGCATGTCATAGGTTGGAACATGCTATCCCCCACACCACCAGGCATCCTGAGGATGGAGGGTAGGAGTTGAAGAGAAAAAGGTGCTGTGGAACAGTTAACCTAGCATAGGATTGCAGACAAGGAGTCCATGTGTGGATGATAATTGTCATCAATGATATTGCAAAGAAAAATTATTGCAATATGGACCTCCCCTAACAGGACTTCAGAGAAGTATGGAGGTTCATGGAATCTACTGGGGAACCCAGTAGAGGAACCTCGAGAAGGACCTCACTGTAAGTGGAGGTAGAAAACCTGTAGGAAAAGCAATGGAGGTCAGAATCCTGAAAGGTAACAGGTAACCCCAGTAGGAAAAACTGGGGTAGTAGTACAAAAACGGTGGGCCTTCAGCGGAAGGCTTTATGATAAAAGCCAAACTCTTTTGGCAGCAGAGTGGCTCACTCTTAGGAACAAAAGAGAAAGGCTAACCGATTTGGACAAACAGGCCCAGTCCTTGTGGGGAGAAAGGGTATGGGAACCCCTTGTATCCCAAAAGAAAGGACAACGCCGGAAGCGTTAGAGCCTGTGATTAGCTGAAGATCCGCAATGTCTCTCCTAACTGAGGTCAGCTGGGAGAGATATTGGAACATGGAGAGCTTCAGGGGTACCTAACCTTAAGGTTATGGTAGGTATTAAGTACCACCAAAGTGGTTGTGAGTGTAGGACCCTAAAACATGCTGGATAGCATAAGTATGGGTAAAGCCCATCTGTCAGAATCATATAGCTATATGAGCCTCGACAGTCAGGTAGATAAAGCAGAATACATATCTACCGATAGTAAAATATCGACAGATATATTCTCATATATCTATATGTTATATCTATCTATATATATCTATATCTATAGTGAGATATAAAGGGCATAAAATACACACAAATGATAGACATAGACATCTGTAAGATGTGTGCTATAGGTATGAATATATAGGCCTCTATATGGAAGTCTGCAAAGAAGCAGACAGAGATATGCCTACAAAAAGGTATTCACATAGGAAAATGTGGAGAGGAAAGAATCATCTAACAAGAAGGTGGAACCTACTTGAGAAGATATATAGAGAATCAATTCCCACTGGTTATGGCTACAGGGATGCTAGGTAGTAGAATAACCAAGATGGTTACATGAAAAGCAGAGGATGATATCAGTCTGCAGCCAGCAAGTCCCGAGTATTCTAGAACTCTAGCATGGTAAGTGAACAGAAGACGCATAGGAATGAGATACCATGCTGACCTGCATAAGGGAAAAAAGGTATCATGCGTTCTTACCATGAGGACGAGCTGGAAGGAGAAAACATATTCCCTACTGGAAATACTATGGACCAAAGCAGGGAATTAGCAACTCCTTAAGCTTTCACGTAAGAGGAGGCCTATGTCCTTTATATTAAAAAGGAGAACTTTTCTAGTCATGGAAGACATGACTGAAAAAGCCTTTTTTCAACCATCTAGTATAGCTGTTGGAGAAAAAGCCCCCCATGCTCTCTAGCAAGGGCCCATAGTGGAGAGCTTCTCTGTAGAATTGCAGAGAGCATGATGCAGGAGAATGAGGAGATAGAACTGGCTGCAGGAGAGCCAGTACCTATGTCAACTATGCTGCCAAACCCAGGGGAATGGAGATGGCAGAAAGAGAAGACAATCCAACAAGCTTGTAGTGAAAAAATTTCCAAGACAGATGACAGTACTGACTTGGAGCCACTACTAAGACCAGACAGAATGTTAGTGGAGGACAAATCTGGTTGCTGGTGGACAAGAACCAGTGGTCCAAACATTAAGGCTCCTGCATTGGTAGCTGCTTGCCAGACAGCAGAAAGAATGGTACTGTTTAAAAACAGAAAGAACAGACAAAACACAAGAGTAGAAAACTCTGGATGTGTCTGATGAACTGCTTCAAAGCAAGAATGAAAAAGAGGAGTCAACTCAGAGAAGAGAACTCCGCACTGGAAAAGTAAGAAAACTAGAGAGGCTGAAGAAAAAGCCCTCCAGTGAAGCAATACCGCTCTTACAGAGGAAAAACCTGGTAAGAGGGTAAAGAGAATGGAGCTGAAGAAAACTTACAAAGTAGTAAGTTTATAGAAAGGAAAAAAGACATGCTGGCACAGGAAACTATCGTTTGATAGTGGATAGACCTCTTTCCCTAGCAGGAAGAAGAGGAGAACCCTGTGACCTAGAAGCATGAACATCCTGACAGCTCATAGAACATAGAAAGAATGGATGTCTTTCGGGAAGAGATCCATGTTTAGGATTTAGAATGACAGCAGTGGATTGCCTCTATTGAGAAGAAGCAACTGCAGATTCTAATCCCAAGAGTCACAAGCATCTGATGGATTGATCAGAAACCCTGTGGTTGCTGGGTTTGCTGAGTCTGGTGAGAGGTTGAACTCTGCAGACCAGGACGATGCTTTCCCTGTTTGGGAACATCTGTATGATGGGCAGATGATGCATAAAACCTTCTTCTCCTATGGGAAGGAAGTTTGGCAGGACATTTCCTACCTACTGGGACAGAAGGTGGTGCAGAACAGCCCCTAGGAACAGGTAAGTCAGTGGACAACTGAGTAACCTGACATAAAGACTCCTTGTTGAAAAGATTGTCTCCAGTGCAAGGAGTATGTCCCAGTCTGTGCTGTGCCCATTTGTCCAAGTCTGAAGCTTGGAGCCAGGCTCTACGTCGTGCCCCTATAGTAATAGCAGAAGTCCTGCTAACAGACTCAAAAGAGTCTAGGGAAGCACGAGTAAGAAACCAAGAGATATTCTGGAGATGCTTGAGCAGTGAAGAATAGTCTGCACTCTTGAACTCTGGAAGGGAAGGAGTCAAAAGATGTAATTGCTTTGTGACCTCCTCAAGAGATAGACTCATATAGAAAATATATGAGAGAATTCTTGCAAAAAGCATAGATGTCTGGAAGGTTTGACGTCCAAAGGCATCTAGTGTCTTAGACTCACGACCTTGCGGATAAGAAGAGTGCTTTTTCTTACTCTTTACCCGCCGCATTGCTGATTCCACTTCTATCGAATGATGAGGAAGTTGAGTCTTTTGAAACCCTGGAGAGGGGGGCACCTGATATAATAGATCAGTTGCTCTGGAAGGTGGGGGTACCCTTAAAGGTGTTTCCCACATTCCTAGAAGGAGATCCTGCAAGGAATGATGCAAAGGAAGCACTATGTTCTCCTTTGCTTTGGTAGAAACAGAGCCTTGTGCAGGATCATGTCCTGGGATAGGAATGGCAAGGGATCTTGCTATATCCAGGAGGAAACTCTGAAAAGAGGGATCCCCAACAGGACTCTCCCTTGGGCAGGTTAGATCTGAAGAACTAGCCTGAGCACCGACAGAGCTATCCAAATATATAGGAATAGAAGATCCTGCAGAGTGCAGTGTGGAATGCTTAAAGGATGGTCGCCGGTACTGGCTGTCAGGAGCAGCGACCGTCATTACCACATTGTCCATGCCAGGTATCGACTCCAAGCTTGGTATAGAAGGGAGCGATCCTGTTGAAAAAAGCATGGCAGGAGTTGGCCACGATGCTACTGTGGATACCGGTACCGATGCCAATACCGGTACCGATGTCGGAGTTGAGCCCGACAGAGACATCGGAGCAGTCATCAGTGACCGTTCAATCGGTACCAAGGTAACCGAAAACCTCCAGGCGCTATCCTCGGTACTGAGCCACCGGTATCGATCAGTGTCGGTACCAAAGCGTATTGGTACCCAGTCGCCCAGACTAGAGATCGATTCCAAACTCGGCATCAAGGGCAGCTCAATCGGCCTCGAGGGAACCGAGAGTTGCGGATCCGAATCATCGGAACCGAGCCTTCGGTACCGCTGAGAGCCGGTACCAAGGCGAGTCGGTATGCAGTCCTCCAGACTGGAGATCGATTCGAGACTCGGCATCAAAAGAAGCGAGGCTATCGATGCACATCTGGAGGGTACCAACGTCGGTGGTAGTATCGGTGCTGGTACCGATAATGGAAAGTCAGTCTGGAATATATCCACTGGTCCCGAAGGCACCGAGGACGCCAGATGACCATCCATGGTGAGGAGTGTCTCATCCAACACCAGTGCCAATGCCGGGGTATCGGTACTGCTCGAAGCGGCTGCCACCACTGGATACGGCTCAGGTATGTTCTGTGAGGGGTGAACCCCAGGAACAACCTGAAACCCCTGAAAGGCTTTGGAGACCAAAGACTCCCGCCGGGGTTTTGAAGCCAGTGGGCCCTCGAGGGCAAGGCCGGAGCCGTCTACATGTTGTGCATGAGACCTGCCACTCGAGGGCTGGCTAGTCTTAACAGACTGTTTGTGGGTTACCTGATCCTGTGTGGAAGAAGGGGACGGTGCCCCGAAGTTGGAGGGAAACCGTGTATCGAGGGACCCTCGATGTTGAAGACCTCTTCTCACCAAACTGTTGTCAGGACCCAAGCAGGTTAGACACCGACTTCGAGGGTCTAAAAATAAAGTTGTACTGCCACAGTCTGAACATTTCTTGGAGAAAGTGGCTGGCGGTTCCATGAAGGAAAAGAAGAGGCCTGAAGGCCTAAGAAACCGCGGGACACTATGAAGAAAAAATATCCCATGAAAAAGGAAGATTGTACAAGAAAAGAAAACACCGGCGGTACCGGTGGCGTCGGGAAGACAGCCGCGACCACAAGAAAACTAAAGAAATAAAACAAGAATTTTCTGCGGCGACAGGAGGACGTCCTGCCGGCTCCGCGGAAAACGAAAACTGAGGAGAGGCAGTTGGGAAAGGTGGGAAGGCAGCACGCAGGCGTGGTGGGATGCTGCCAAAAGCTCTTTGATTGGACGCTGGGAAGCGTTCCCGCGCAGATTCCGTCGGTACCGACGTACCCCATATGTGAAGACTCATTCCTGCTTGTTCCTGGAGATAGTGCCTTGTGTCCTGCCAGTAGCTGATTGAATTGAAGTGATTCAGTGTATGCAGGGCATTGTCCAGAATACGCAAGGCCCCTCCTCCAGGCTGACTCCACATTCACAGTCTAAACCGGCAGTCACCTTGGCTGATGCCGATCAGCGAGGAAGCCATCTTGTAAGCCCAGCATATGAAGTATGCCTACTAGAGTCTGAGCCGCTTCCATTGCTGCTAGAGAACTAGCCTGGCTGCGTGCTTCTGGCCCCCCATTAAGGCATTCGCTGAACACTAGCAGAGACTCTCCGTACTGGAGAACCTCTGATAAATGAAATGGGAGCATAGATAGCTTCAAAGGCCAGAGTTCTATTTTGCAACGTCTCTCCGCTGAGCTGCCTTTTCCATATGTAAAATTAAACCACATATAGCCAAAATTAAGACATTACAAATCTACCGTAAAATCTTATAATTTGGGCAAAGCCAAACTAAACAGGAACAATTTTCCATTGAGAAACCACACAACTATAAAAACCCCTCTCATGACATAATGCTTATGGCAGAGCATTCCACATCTGTGGACTGGCCATGGCGCTCACCCAAGCACCTGTTACATCCGTCCAAGAGAGTTATCACCATAATTCCTTTTGACTTGAATATGTTTACAGCAGATCATAGCGCTATATCACAGCAGCTAAGCCAAAATATTACCCTGCCATATAAACCGACTTTAACGCTTTATAGGACCTTCTATGGATAGCGGAAGGAGATTCTTGTAAATCAACATAGCTATGCCCCTTTTCCTTTTTTTTTTTTTTTTTTTAAAGTATAGGACTCCAAAAACCAAGTTTCCGCCAACTCCAATGAAATCAAAGCAGATCAGCTAAAATTACCCAAACTGCTCCTATAGCTTTGCAAGAAGCTACCAGCCCCCGCTGCACCCAGTTGTCCTTCCCCCCTTATCCTGGGGGATTCTGCATTGCAGGAGGCGTTGCACACCCCCTACCAGCCTGCTGCGTCTGCCAGGGAGAAGAGCAAAATAGAAAGTAGAACCCTTGGAAGCAGTGTCCCGTCCTTGGGATTCAGGACACAAAAGGTAAAAATCAAAAGTAAAATCAACAGTGTTAGCTAAAAATGAACAAGGCTATTTCTCACTAAAGCGAGTTTCTTTTTCTTTTTGAAATCCCACCGAAGTCCGTGGGACCCAAGCTTTCGAACACAGCCCCTAACGCTGTGCATTAACCACAACCAGAGAAATGAAATGAAACCCTGCTCTAGTAATAGATGAGAATTTCCTGGGAAGGGCATGCTAAGTGTTGCTATGAAATACACAGGCACCTCCCCCGGCCTTCCTGCAGTCAGAGAAATAGCAGTGGAATACACCGACCACCTTGCAAATGGAGGTTAGAGGTTGCTGCCTGTGTGAACCTGATGAGTTTGTTTGTTTGTTTATTGTATTTGATAAAAACCGCCTTTCCATAATAACCAAGGCGGTATACAATAAAATTCAATAAAAGAGGCTGGAAGCCAATAAAAAGGAAAAGAAAGTACAATCTCATGATAGGATAGGAAAGAAAAGAAGGGGGACAGGACAAGACAAGACAAGAGAAGGAGAGCATAATAGGGATTGAGAGGAGGGGGAGAGAGTGATCACACGAAAGGGGAAGGAACATCGAACGCCAGGGAAAACAGATGGGTCTTCAAGTTTTGCTTGAAAGTGGTGTATTGGGGGTCCAGACGGAGGGAGGGGGGAAGAGCGTTCCAGAGGGCGGGGCCGGCAAAAAAGAAGGCAGAGGTACGGGTGGACTGAAGATGAGCGCGTGAGGGAGAGGGGAGGGTGAGGCGGTTGAGGTGAAAAGAACATGGTGTGTGTCTGGGGGAATGAAAAAAAATGAGATCCGTTAAGTATTGTGGAGTGCTGGTATGAAAAGCTTTGTGTACAAGGGTCAACAATTTAAAAGTGGCACGGAAGGGAACAGGCAACCAGTGGAGATGAAATAGTACAGGGGTGATATGATTTCTAGGGGAGGAGTGTGTAATGAGGCGTGCTGCAGTATTTTGGATCCGTTGGAGACGGGATAACTGATATTTAGGGAGACCAATGAAGAGTGAATTGGAGAAATCTACCCTGGACATAACTAGTGAGAGTACCAGGGTGGTAAGGGCCGAAGGAGAAAGGAAAGGACGGATGGAACGGATTTGACGGAGAAAAAAGAAGGATGTTTTGGTGACATGGGATATGTGGGTGTCGAAAGATAAATCGGAGTCAAAGTGCACACCAAGGTAACGGAAAGTTGAAATCAAGGGAATGGGAGCACCGGAAAAAGAGGGAGCTATAGAAGGGGGTGAGCTGCCGTGAGAGAACCAGATGGCGATAGTCTTAGTGAGATTTAAGTGAAGACAGTTAAGTGTTAACCAGTTTGTGACAGCTGTGAGGCAGGAGTCTAGAGCGGAAAGATCAGGACAAGAGGGGGAAGTGTGGTGGAGTAGGAGAATATCATCAGCATAGAAGAAAGCAGATATACCAAATTGTTGGATTAGAGACGCTAGGGGGGCCAAGAAGAGATTGAAAAGAAGAGGGGCAAGGACAGAGCCCTGGGGAACCCCGCACGGGAGATGAGTAATATGATTTTGTAATTTACCACCCCCCCCCCCCAGGGATGGGGGCACTGAATACTATATGTGATTCATGAGCATCGCTGCCATTCGGCGGCCTTTAGGGCACCAGAGCCCGACCAACGATACAAAAGTTAAGAGCTTTAAATCTCGGTCATATAATCCTGATTTTGAGAACATTACAGCTGCACCCAGGAGCTTCTGGGTCGCCAGGAGTCAGGACTGACTCAAAAGGCACACATTGCATTTGTAGCTGCTCTGTGGCATTTCTTTCCTGACTTGCAGATAATGGCTGCATACACACAGTCATAGAAAGGCACTATTGAGTGTACCAGCTGCCCTCTGGTGGCCATAGACTGTAGCACAGGCACTTCTTGGTTGACAGTTTAACTGTCAGTCTATTTTTTATTTTTTTTTTATATCCTAAGGTTTCCTAAACCTGTCCCTGTGAATTTTGGCAACTTTCACTATAGAATACATAAAAGCACACTTCCAGACTGTCCCTCCTTCCAACTACAAGTTAGGGCTCTGCTCTTGAACCTAAAAGCTGGCAATTTGCCTAATATCCTGGGACTTAACAGATGCTCCTCAGAGACATGATTAGGAGGGAAAGAACATGTGCTATCAAGGATCAATGCCA
This sequence comes from Ichthyophis bannanicus, assembly GCA_033557465.1. Lineage (NCBI taxonomy): Eukaryota > Metazoa > Chordata > Amphibia > Gymnophiona > Ichthyophiidae > Ichthyophis > Ichthyophis bannanicus. The sequence goes on from CM066044.1 coordinate 261,831,691, forward strand.
AAACTGCTGTCCTATTTTTAAGTTTATTCTTATTTATTTTATAAAGAGGATTGACAACAGTCCCCCTTAAGGCTGAGGAACCCCCTGAGCCTCAAAAAAAACAAAACAACCTACAAACAAAAGAAAGAAACAAACGCTAGGCCCAAAAATCTAGCTATTCTGCCTGTTGTTTTCCTCACACAGGCAGCTCACTGCAACTCTCGCCATGCGGTCCAAATACCTAGAGAGGAAATGGCCGCCCCTTCGCCAATGAATTTTGGCGCCAAGAACAGCCGCCGCTGCAAAAATGAGGCCTCAGCAGACCGACCGAGCCCGAAGGCCTTACCTGCAGGGCAGAAAGCCACACAGCCTGCTCCTACCACCTTGAATTCCTCCGATCCTCAAGCCGCGCTGATGCGCCTGGCAGCCGCGGCGAGGATCGCTCAGCTGGTTCCATAGAGTAAAATTAAAATCCCGCAGCAACGGAGAGGCTCCGTATCACACAGCTTCAGTGTGGCTGTACGGGTCCCAGAATCTCTCCCGTACAGTCAAAGGAGAGAGATCCGCACCGGCAAATGCCTGCAGCAAGTGAAAATAACTGAGAAGGAGGGAAGGCGAGAGCTGCTACTAATTTAAAGAGCCAGGCTCAAATTTAAAATTACTGTAAATAAGGAAATTTGCTCCTAACTAAAGGGAACTAATCCCTGATTGCCAATTAACCAAAAGTAACTGAATTAAAAGTAAAATTAAAAGTAAATTAAAGGTAAAAATCAAAAGTAAAATCTCAATAGAATTTGTCACACTAAATGCTCCTTATCTGTTCCCCCCAAGTGAGCCCAGAAGCTAGGCTCACTATGTCCTCCTGCTGCAAGGAGACTGGACACACTGGAGGCTGATGGGAGATACCAGCAGGCTATATCCAGTGATGTCACGACTTTGACATGCCCAGTCTCCTAGCTGCAGGAAGAGGTGCACAACCCAGAGGTAGAGGACTAAACTGGAGGAACGATAAGGAACTGCGCTTTTACGTTACGCGCATTAAGGCGTAGGAAAGAAACAAGCATTGGAGCTGCTTGGGTGGAACGTGCATTAGGAATGTACGACCACCAGGCACACAATAGGCAAAAACATTAACACGTGCAGAAAACTATGGGAAAACCCACATACAATGCCAAGGGTTGCTAGTAGTCACCCCAAATTGTGTCTCTCAGAGATGGAACGGGGAGCCCCCAACAAGAACAATGACAAGGTCAAGCCTTGGTACTCAACATCCGAGAGCTTCAGGCATAGGATTCGTGCCAGGCTCAGCTCTACTCCCCTGAAACTACTTCACTGGTTGGTTTTGTTTGTACAGTACTGTGTGGAAGGTGGCTGGCTGGCAGGCAGATCCCTCTGAGAGCCTTCTGCAATCCTCAGAAAAGAGCAGGAGAGGGAGGGGGTGCTGAGGTTGTGAGAGGCTGCTATACTCTTCTAGATCCTTCCAATTTGTGGCTGCTCAATAGGCCTTTATCATGCTAAGGGCATGGAGCTGAACCAATTTTCCCTCATCCTATGGCTACTGAAAAGATCGCAGTCTAGTGATGCCCCCCCCACGTTGTGCTCAAGTGAGAGAGTTACCTTTCTGTACCCAAGGTGGTCGATCGAGAATGTTTAATCAATTTCTTTTCCTCTCAATTTTCAGCAGAGAGGAGAAAATCCATCCACCATCTGCTGTAGACAAAAAAATACTTAAGGGAGCTCTGGTGGCTGAGGCAAATAGAGATATAGGATTGATGTAATTGAAACCTGGGCTTTTCATTGGTTCTTTGTCTCCACCAATCTGCTGGTAGGGGAACACAATCCACTTGTCTGGACTGGTCTAGCAGGACGAAATGGAAAAAGCAATTCTTCATTTCTTTGAAAAGAATTTGGAACTGAACTGCTGGAAATGAATTTGGACAACTGCAATACCTACTTTTCCACATAGTGTATGCACTGAAGTTACCAATATTGTGTTTAGATATAACCAGATTTACTTGTACAGAGGGCATTATTTTAGAAGCATCTATAGCAGGGAATTTGGATACAGCATGTCTGTCCAGAAGAACATAATTTGGATTATCTTCAGTATTACACTGCAAGAAAACCTGGAAAGGATTACCAAAGGAGACTGTTGTATCACAATGCTCACATGCTTTTAAGAGAAATGGAACCTACCATACGATCTGAACATAAAGCCAGTTGAAAAAACTATCTGCTAAGCAAGATGACCAGTTAGCATATGCATGTGGAGTCAACTGCCAGAGTGGTAATGGTGGGTTTCTTTTTTTTAGGGGGGGAGGGAGGGAGGGAGCACACAGAGAAGCAGCATTGCTAGAACAGGAAACAGGACTCCTCACCAATCAGTCACAGCCGCCTGTACATCCTTTGTGTAGTCCATACTCTGTACACACTGCTGTGTAAGACGTTGGATCTTAGGCACAAGACAAGCAACTTGATCCTCATCATGATCTTTCACCATCTTGATCAAAGCTAGAAGAGAAACCAAAAAAGGAAGAGATGGGGTGAAAGGGCAGAATGATAAAGAGAGAAAAAGTATGAGAAACCATGAGAAGCAGAAAGAGAGAATGAAAGACAGATACAGGGAGAAACCAGATAAGCATAGGCATGTGGAGCAATCAGAGACAGAGAGAGTAGTTACTCACCTGTAACAGGTGTTCTCCAGGAGCAGCAGGAATCAGTCCTCACATATGGGTGACGTTGGCATCGACGGAGCCCCCGTGCGGAGCATGCGCGGTCCCCTTCCCGCCCAAGGGTGCCATCTTGCTCAGTCTGATGACACAGCTAAAAGACAGCAAAAAAACAAAATGAAGGATATGACTGCAACTCCAGGGGAGGAGGGAGGGTCATGAGGACCAATTCCTGCTGCTCCTGGAGAACACCTGTTACAGGTGAGTAACTACTCTTTCTCCAGGACCAAGCAGGAAGTCAGTCCTCACATATGGGACGCCCCAGCTCTAGGCTACCTGGGACCCTAAGCTGAAAAAATGGCTCCCTCTCAAGAGCCTCAGCATTCGTGATAAGAATATCCTCTGAGAACGCCCCCGTACGGTAGCCCATCACAAGGGCCGGAGGATAGGAGTTGCCTAAACTTCAAAGAGATTACAGAGTACCGCCTGTCCGAAAGCACTGTCCTTTCGGGACTCTCTCTCGAGGCAGAAATGGGCTGCAAAAGTCTGGCTTGAAGACCAAGTTGCAGCCCGGCAGATGTCTGCCAAGGGAACAGAACGGAGATGAGCTACTGGCGCGGCTTTCGCCCTGACACAGTGGGCCGTGACTCAACCCTGCAAGGGGAGGTCGGCTGCCTTGTACGCCCAGGCGATACATTCTGCTACCCACGTGGACAACGTACACTTGAAGACAGGTAACCCCGTCTTATCAGGGTCAAAGGAGACAAAGAGCTGAATAGCCCTTCGATGCCCCCGCATACGTTCTATATAAAGAGACAATGCCCTCTTACAGTCCAGGGTATGCAAGACTGTTTCAGCCCGGCTGGTATGCGGCCTGGGAAAGAAGGTCGGAAGAACCACCTTCTGGTTGAGGTGGAAAGAGGAGACTACTTTTGGAAGGAACTTCGGATGGGTCCGTAGGACCATCCTGTTCCTATAGAACCGTGAGTACGGTCTATCAGATACCAGAGCTTGTAGTTCACTCACACATCCGGCTGAGGTAAGAGCCACCAGGAAGAGCGCCGTCCAAGAGAGGAAGCGCAAATGGCAAGTAGCCATCGGCTGAAACGGTGGGCAAGTAAGTTGCTGCAAGACCACGTTCAAATCCCACTCAGTCGCTGGTGGACGAACCAGAGGCTTGAGAAGAAGCAGACCTCTGAGAAATCGGGACACCAAGGGCTGAACCGACAGACTGTCCCTCCACCGGTGAGTGATGCGCTGATAGAGCACTGAGGTGGACCCGAACAGAGTTAGACTTAAGGCCTAGGTCTGACAGGTGAAGTAGATACTGCAGTACTACTGGCACAAGGCAAGAGAAAGGATCTTCATTGCGCTGAGCACACCATACCGTAAACCTACGCCACTTGAGGGCATAGGACTTTCTGGTGGACTGTCTTCTAGAGGCCAAGACCACCTAGAAGTAAGGGAGCTAGCACTATCCTTTCAGCAGCCGGGCCATCAGATTGAGAGATCTGAGATTGGGGTGCAGAAGGCGTCGAACCGGATAAGAAAAAAGCGAAAATCGCAGAAAAAAAATCTACTTTTCCCGGGTGACACGAACTTACATCCATTGGGCTCCGTGGAAAAAGAAAGACTGAGCAAGATGGCACCCTTGGACGGGAAGGGGATCGCGCATGCGCGCTGCATTCCCAAATGCTTTCTTTGAAAGCTGGGGAAATGCTCCTCACAAGGGCTCCATCGGCACCGACATCACCTATATGTGAGGACTGATTCCTGCTGCTCCTGGAGAACACCTGTTACAGGCGAGTAACTACTCTCTCTGTCTCTGATTGCTCCCCATGCCTATGCTTATCTGGTTTCTCCCTGTATCTGTCTTTCATGCGCCAATGTAACCCATATGTGAGGACTGACTTCCTGCTTGGTCCTGGGGAATGTGCTCTAACACAAAAGGAAAGATTTAGCCTTACCTGCTAATTGCCTTTCCTCGAGTACTAACTGATCAGTCCAGATAAACGGATTCTGTCCCCATGCCAGTAGATAGAAGCAGAGAACAACTAGATTGCTGAAGTGTCCTCTATAGGGTCCCATGGAATCTGCAGCTTTCCAGTATTCCTGTATCAAAGCTACCTAAAATCTGAACCTCTGTTTTTTTTGAGCAAGGGTGGTTTGAGAACTGGAACTCGCTTTCCTTGTGACTTGCCAAACTGGGGGGGCAAGATTATGCAAGAAAGAAACATGCAAAATGTGAACACATTAAATGATATCCGAAGATATGAACACTGGACAGGTAGAGATTTCCAAATGGTGGAAATCCTGGACTAGTAGGGCTCAATTAAAAAAAAATTAGTAGGCAAAACTACATTTTCCCTTCCTTTTCATCTCACCAGACCAGTCCCTTTGGGAAATGCCTTAAACTGAGAGGACCTCGATAGTTCTGTTCAAAGGCAGCATCCTCTCTGGCCTATACATCCAAATGGCAGAGATTGGGAAAAGAGTGCAAGGATGACTAAATGGCTGCCTTGCAAATTTCTGCTCCTGTTTTCTGTAATCCCCCTTAAAATTTAGATAGAAAGGCTAAAAACACTATTGTTGTTAAGTATCCTTGAATCTGTCTACTCATGGCAACCCTCTGGATAATTGTCCTAAACTTTTAAATACAGTAAACATAAAAAAAGTTTATGAATCAGCTTTCCATGTAAGATTGCCAAGAATTCTTGAAGAGCATGTTAGATGGCCCTTGTCTCCAAATGGTTTATGTATCATCTGGCTTCTATGTCATTCCAGAATGGCTGGCATTGATCTTGAAGGTGGTCCAGAACAAACCATCATGTCATACTGTATCTGGCCTCTCCCCACAGCAGTTATCTCATAAGAGTAATTCACCGACTGAGGAGACCATCTTGCTAGGAGGGCCCTTTGCAAAGGTCACATGTAACCCCCAAGAAACCAGGTTCCGTATCACTGCCATGGAATCCAAGTCTTGCAGTAAGTCTCACAATCCTGTGTTCTCTTTCTGCTAATGGTCTCCACTACTGGAAAAACATTTCCAGTCCTTGTATCGAAATAGGCGCTCAAGTATTTCATATTTTGTACCGCGTTCAATTTGTTCTTGGGAAAAATGACCACCATTCCAAGTTCTGCAGGCTCTGCAGAACTCTGTCTATAAAGGCCTTGCCTTTTTCTAGCAATTTCAGTCATATCAACCAATTATCAAGATAGAGATGTACCAAGATGCATTCCTTGTGAAGAGCTGCTATCACCATAACCACCATTACCTAGGAAAAAGGTCCATGGCCAGCCTAAATGCCACTACATGGAACTAGAGATGTTCATCTAAAACTGCAAATCTGAAAAACTTCTAGGGGGCATTTTCAGTGGTAGCTGCCAGCATTAGTAAAGCGGCTGGTCGTCGCCACTTTAAATTAAAATCGGATATTCAGCACTGGTGTATTTTATTTATTTATTTATTTAACAGTATTTCTATATTCACTGAATATTCAATTTGACCAAATTGAGGTATTGCAATCTGATTAGCAGTGATATTCAACCGCTAACTGGACTGCAAAACCGCATAAAGTTAGGGCATCCTTTCACCTGCCCTAACTTTATATGGTTTAGCTATTCAGCTAAAATGCACTGCTAACCGCATAGCTGTCAGTGCTGCTCCCACTCTGCCCCAGAACACCCTGGCGATAAGCACTAAATGGAAAGCATGGGGCATTTAACCCAGTTATCTGGAGATATTCGGCAGCACTTATCAGGTTAGGGCATCAAATATCACAATGAGTGGCAAAATAGGTAGAAAAGGTGACCGTGAAAGCCAGAAGGGTGCTTGGTGCATAAGGAGAGGAATGATCAGCAGAAGGAGGTAATAATGTCTCTGTATAGACCTCAGTTGGAGTATTGTGTGCAATTCTGGAGACCACACCTATGGAGACAGACTTAAAGATCACAATATGTATACTTTGGAGGAAACGTGAGAGAGGGGAGATATGATAGACACATTTAAATACATCCATGTTGTAAATGCACAGGAGGAGAGCCTCTTTCAACTGAAAAAAAACCCCCCTCTGCAACGAGGGGGAAAAGGATGAAGGTGAAAAGGGATAGATTCAGGAGTAATATGCAGAAATATTTCTTTATGGAAAGAGTGGTAGATGGCTGGAATGATCTCCCAGTGGAGGTAGTAGTGACGAGGACTGTATCTGATTTCAAGAAAGCATGGGACAAAAACAGAAGATTTCTAAAGGAAAAGAAGGGACTGTAGTAATAGGTATGGAAAGGCAAACTGAATAGGCCGTATGGTCTTTATATGCCACCATATTTTTATGTTAGAATCTTTTACCAAATTTAGAACAAGTGTGAAAACTCCTTACTATAAGCTGCATTCTTATCTTTTTAATAGTCCTTGTGGGTCAGTGAGCTGGCATGCCAAGATGACTAGCTAGGAAAGAGACAGTATGTGTCTATCTTTTTCTCCCTTTTGAGATTCTTTGGTGATGATGGAATTGTTTTTAGTTTTAGTCTGTCTTTTCTCCCACTCTGGTGTTTTTGCATGTTCATACCAGTTGCTTCTTTTTTTTCTTCTTTTTATTTAAATGTTGCAAACTGTTTAGATATTGCTTTGATATGTGCTATATCAAATAAAAAATTTCAAGCAGCCCTTTTCTGCAGGCAAAACTGTTTTACTTTTGAAATGGCTTGGAAAACTGCTCTAAAGCACAGTTACTTACCTGTAACAGGTGATCTCCGGAACAGCAGGAATTAGTCTTCACATGTGGGAGATGTCGCCGACAGAGCCCGCACGGGAATGCTCCCCAGCATCCAATCAGAAAGCCTTTGGGAGCATCCCCCGCGCCTGCGCGGTGGCTTCCCGCCCTTCCTACTGCCTCTCCCCAGTTGAGTTTTATAGCTGAGCCGGAAGGAGAGGAGAGGAAGGAATAGAGAGAGATAGATACAACTCCTAGGGGAGGTGGGCGGGTTGTGAAGACTAATTCCTGCTGTTCCGGAGATCACCTGTTACAGGTAAGTAACTGTGCTATCTCCAGGAACAAGCAGGAATGAGTCTTCACATGTGGGGACTCCCTAGCTGAGGATGCCCGGGGAGATCCCATCAGCGCAGCCCAGGCCAGGATGGCGTTTACCCAACCTGGATCCCCGGCATCCCCTGAGGGATGGAGGGTAGGAGTTGAGAAGAGAGGAACAGCAAAACCCAAAGGCTACAGGGAGAGTAGTCTTTAGAATGCATGAGAGTTATCATTAAGCATTTAATGAATTAATGACCTAGTACCGTGCAGAGCTTACCTACAGTGTTGTAGGAAGTGGAGCTGTGATGAAGGTACTGTCGACGCAGTAGCGAGGTCTTCAAGGGAACTTCACAGCAGCGAGGAGGAAGTTCCAAATCTGGAAGGACAGGAGATCCAGGTGTCAACTGGGTCAGGAGAAGGACAGCAGGTCTTCAAGGAAGCTTTATGCAAAAAGCTGAGCACTCCCTTAGGAGCAGAGTCCATAACTCGGAGGACTAACAGTAGAAGACTGGCCGATCTGGATAGCCTAGTCCGGAGAAGAGTAGGGGTGTAGTCCGGAGAAGAGTAGGGGTACACAGTCTTCCCTAGCTAAGGGATAGGGAGACAAGGGTCTGAACCTCCGGGAGGAGGGCATAACTAAAAATAGAAGCTGTTGACTTCACAGCAGTACGCAGAGTACAACCAGTCCGAGGGCCGATCCAAGGAAAATAGGCAGGCGGACTGGCCGGACCTCGGAGGGGGGGGGGATAGGCGGTAGAACACAGGCACTGTGGACATCTCCCAATATGCGCCTACCGAGCAGGTAATATCTGATATATCTAGGTAGTTGGGCATGGGGAACGCCCACCCAGGCACTGACGCAGGTATGCCGAGGAACCTACCTCCATGAGCATAGCACTGATAAGGCGGATCTGCCATTGATCCACAGAAACGTCCCCCTGGGGAGATGGCGTCAAGATCCGTCCGGGAGGAGGGATCTATTCCAGTGGAGCAGGGGCAGATCGGCGAACTAACAGCACGGTAGCGTGGAGGACAGAGGGTATAGTCCTTGGAAAGCATTGGGGGACTATATCCGGGTGGGTTCTCCTGCCTGAACAGAGAAAAACAGACAAGGGGAACAGGGTTGATCCGGCCTTGTCGAGGGATTGTTCCGAACATGCTGTGAGGGACAGCAGACAAACCAGTACAGTATCAATCAGCAGGGGAACCCTGGCAGAGAAGGGTTCGGGGAACGTACCTAAAGGTAAGTCAGTTGAGGGGTAGGAAGTCCATGGGCCAGAGCTAACATGGAATAGAGGTGATCTCCCTCATCCAACGGAAGGAGAATACCTGAACCCCTGGATAAGCATCCGAACCATTTGCCCTACTGAACGAACCTCAGAGTAGAGCTCAATTTTTGCTTCTGGTAAGAGAAGGTTAATTGTAGGCAGCCGCCTACAGGAGCCTAAAACTGCTTGGTATGAGTATCCTGGCGCGGGCCCGGGAACTTCAAACCAGAGGGAGAGGTCCCTTGCTTGGGCGCACCTGGCGGGTGGGCGGAGGGATGACATTTCCTCTTCCTAGGGAAGGAAGGTCTACTGAGGCATTTTCCATCCCCGGGGGGAAGACGGGACCTAGGATGGCTTCTAACGCTGGGAGGGTTAGCGAAGCACTGAGCAACCTGACGTAAGGCTTCACTATTGAAGAGGTGGTCCCCAGCACAGGGAGAATTACCCAAGTTATGTTGCGCCCGTCTGCACAAATCTGACGCCTGCAACCATGCTGTACGACGTGCTCTGATGGCAATAGCAGAGGATCTGCTGACCAACAGGAAGGAGTCTAGAGAAGCACGAGAAAGGAACCCAGAGATATTCCTGCAGTGATAAAGAAGCAAGGAATATTCAGAGGCCTTGGTTGCAGACAAAAAGGGAGACAACAGAGATAATCTCTCGGTGACCTCCCGGAGTGTCATGCTCATATAAAAAATATATGAAATAATTCTGGAAGCCAACATGGACGTTTGGAAGGTTTGACGCCCCAGGGTATCCAGCGTTTTCGAGGCGCGACCTGGAGGGCGAGAAGAATGCTTCTTCTTGCTTCCCACCTTCCTCAGCGCTGATTCCACCACGATGGAATGATGTGGAAGCTGGTGCTGCTGAAACCCCGGGGAGGGGGGCACCCGATACAGGGCATGCATCGCTGTCGACGGTGCAGGAACCCTCAAAGGCGACCGCCATGCCCCCAGTAGAAGATCCTGCAGGGAAGGATGTAGAGGAAGCATTACAGCCTTCTGTTCCGCAGGACCTGGACTTAGGGAAGGACCCTGGATGGGAATGGCAAGCAGGTCCGCCATGTCAAGAAGAATATCCTGAAAAGACGGCTCTCCCAGAGGGGCTATGCCGTGGGAGGTGATGGCGGGAGGGGCCGCCAGGGCACCAAAAGGCCGATCGGGCTGATGTCCGCTGGGCAGAGGAGGGTACCAACAGTTCCGGATCGGGGCAGTCAGCATGGCGTCGTCGGTTCCTAGAATTGATTCCAAGCTAGGCGTCGAAGGGGTCGATGGCACCGATGGGACCGCAGGAATCGGCCTCGGCCCCGACCCCGGGGGCGGCACTGCCCCCGGCGATTGAAGCGGTTCCGAGGCAGCAGGAGGGCAGTGGTTAGTAATCTCTGCTCTGCGTCGCGGGAAGGGACAAGGGCCGGTCCCGAAGCGTGTCGTAGCCAAGCCTTCGAGGCTGGATACCGATTCCAGGCTGGGCAGCGAACCGAGCGAGGAGATCGACTCCCTCCTAGAGGGCGCCGGCGGCCGTGTCGGCGATGCTGACCCCGGGGAGCGAATCGGAACCGCGTCGATCGGCATCGCGGGCATCGAGGGCCCCCGAGAATGAAGCTCGGTGAAGAGGGGGTCCTCCGACACCGGCACCGATGTCGGGCGGCAGGCACTGCCAGACGCCGGGCCCCTTCTCGAGCCCGTCTTACCCGGAGGGAAATCCTTCCGGGACATACGACCCGTCCCCGATGGTACCCAGGCAACCCGACGACGTGCCCCCGCGGGGAGGGAAGCGCAAAACTCCGGCGCCGACGCCGGGGCACCGGTGCCTCTTGACACTGGAACTAACCCCCTGGTAGGCCGGGACGGCGGGAACCCAGGCTGGATCGAAGCGATCGAAGACACCGGGGTCCCCCTTCGAGCAATGGGCGGGGCCCTCGACGTCCGCGTCGATGCCAGGGGATCGCCCGTCTGGGATTGATCGACAGACCCCGAGGACACCGGGGAAGGCCGACGGCGGTCCCTGGAGACGAGTGGAGCGCTCGATGCCCCTGCTGACTCCGGGGGAGCGGCGCCGCTCCAATCCGGTACCACCCCCGCGCAGGGCTGGGATACCGGCAAACCAGCGCGGGTCGAAGCGAACGGCCCCGAAGGAAGCGAGCGATGACAATCCCCGGTGAAGAGTGGAACCCTCGACGCTGACGCCGATGCCGAGGTGCCGCCCGAAGCGGGTACCACCTCCGCGCATGGCCTGAATGTGGGACCGCCAGACCGGGTCGAGACGATCGGCCCCGGAGGCGGCGAGGAGTGGAACGCTTGACACCGACGCCGAGTGGTCAGTACTGCCCGAAGCGGATACCACCCTTGCGCATGGCCGGGACGTCGGAACGCCATACTGGATCGAGTCGATCGGCCCCGGAGACGCTGAGGACCACAGCTGATGATCCCCGGTGAGGAGCGGAACGCTAAACACCGACACCGATGCCGAGGAGTCGGTACCGGCCGAAGCGGATACCACCCCCCCGCCTGGCAGGGACGTAGGAACGCCAGACTGGGTTGAGGCGATTGGTCCTGGAGGTGCCAAGGACACCTGATGACGATCCCCGGCGGGGAGTGGGACACTCGACGCCAAAGCCGAGGAATCGGTACCGCCCGAAGCGGGTACCACCTCCGCGCAGGGCAGGGATGACGGAACGCCAGACTGGGTCGAGTCGATCGGCCCCGGAGGTGCCGAGGACAGCAGCTGACGATCCCCGGTGAGGAGCGGGGCACTCGACACCGATGCCGGGGGGTCGGTACCGCCCGAAGCGGATACCACCTCCGCGCATGGCTGGGATGTAGGGAAGCCAGACAGGGTAGAGTCGATCGGCCCCGGAAGTGCCGAGGACACCAGCTGACGATCCCTGGCGAAGAGTGGAACACTCGACGCCGGCGCCGATGCCGGGGAAACGGCACCGCTCGAAGCGGATACCGCCCTCGAGCATGGCTCGGGAATGTTCTGTGAGGAGCGAACCCCAGGAACAACCCGAAACCCCGTGGATGCTTTGGAGCCCGAAGACTCCCGCCGGGGTATATTGGCCAAGGGGGGTTTGAAGGGTCGGCCGGAGCCATCGCCATGCCGCGCATGAGACTCGCCCGTCAAGACTTGGCTAGTCTTAACAGACTGTTGTGTAGTTACCTGATCCTGTAGAGAAGAAAAACCCGATGACCGCGCCTTGGGCGGGAAGGCGTCATCGAGGGATACCCGAAAAAGGGAGGGTCTTCTCCCGATACTGTAGCCCGGAGGACCCGGGAGGAAAGGGTCAGGACCCAAACAGGAGAGGCACCAGGCGTTGGAGTCTAAGTGGAAAACTAAGTCTCCGCAGTGAGGGCACTTCTGGGGAGAAGGCGGCTCCATGCTGTAAGCCCGGTAGGCCTCAACGACCCGAGGGAAAGGAAGGGCTCCCTCTAGGTGACGAAGAATAAAGAAAGTAAAAGAAAAAAAGGGGCACGGAAGGTGCCGTTGTCGGCGGGAAAAAAGGCCGCGACCACAGGAAACAAGAAAAAAGGAAATTTCTGCAGTGGCAGGAGGGACATCCTGCCTGCTCCGTGGAAAACGAAAAACTGGGGAGAGGCAGTAGGAAGGGCGGGAAGCTACCGCGCAGGCACGGGGGATGCTCCCAAAGGCTTTCTGATTGGATGCTGGGGAGCATTCCCGTGCGGGCTCCGTCGGCGACGTCTCCCACATGTGAAGACTCATTCCTGCTTGTTCCTGGAGATTAAAGGGTAATTTTATAAAGGGCTTTTCATGCAAGTGAAATTTTACTTGCCTGATAATCTATTTTCCTGGAATCTTGCTAGATCAGTCTAGACAAGTGGATTATGCCCCCTGCCAGCAGATAGAGGAGACAGAAAAACTAGAAAGTTACAGTGACATCATTACTGGTATTAAGAACAGCACAGCTACGGGCACTCTTCTGTATTTAAATGACAAGCCTCTTAATAGCCAACAGAGAGATGGAACCAACCCGAACATCAACCAAGAACAACCAACTCCCAAGGAAACAAACTTCCCTGGGAAGGCAAAAGTCCAACTCGACTGAGCAGAACAAGCAAACGAGTTTATCACCAAGACAGCCTGATGAGATTCACCCACAAGTTTTCGTTGACCATATTTATTTATTTATTTAATGGTATTTATATACCGCCTTATCCTTCAATCAAAGCGGTCACAACACAAGTGGGGGATACATTTAACACATGGGGATTTTGAGACACATACACTAATACTTACAGGGAACATGGGCAATGGAGGGTTAAGTGGCTTGCCCAAGACCACAAGGAGCATCTGTGGGACTAGAAACCCCAGTCCTTCCGGCCCAAGGTTGCTGTCCTCTAGTGGGATTTGAACCGCCGACCTTCCGGCCTGAAGTACCTTGTCCCAACCACTAGGCTACTCCTCCCTACCATATGCAATCAAAACTACTACAAACTGACAAAATCACAACAATCACTGCACAAGACACCACCTGCCTAATGTACCTTTCTATGTTCTCCACACCATCCAAGAAGCACGTTGAAGATACCATTGCTACCCTCAACACCACCACTGCACAAACCGACCCCTGCCCCGCCTTTTGGATAAAAGATTTATGCAGTGAACTCAGCCCATTAATCACAAGAATGATGAACCTATCTTTCTCAACTGGATATTTCCCCTCAGCGCTCAAGCAAACATCCATTAGACCTCTTTTGAAAAACCCTAAGCTCGACCCAAGTAAAGTTGAATCTTTCAGACCCATAGCTAACATACCCCTCCTAGCTAAGATAATTGAGAAAGAAGCACAAAGACAAATACAAGATCACATCGATACCGCCTCCCCACTAGACCATTGTCAACATGGCTTCAGGGAGTACCACGGCGTTGAAACCCTCCTGATCACCCTTTTCAACAATATTATCACAGGTATCGACAACATCCGCCAAGGTTTCGTGCTTATCTTCTTAGACATCGCTGCAGCTTTCGATTCGGTACACCACGGTCTACTCTTAGGGCGACTAGAAGAAAAGGGCATCAACGGCATCGCTCTTGATTGGTGCAGATCATACCTTGATGGAAGATGGCAGCATGTACAATCCGGAGCAGCAGCATCTAAACCTTTCCACCAAAGACAGGGTGTACCTCAAGGGTCTTCTTTATCATCACTCATGTTTAACATCTACATACAACCCATCTGCAATATCATCAGGTCATTCAAGGTTGACTGTCTAATATACGCCGATGACATTCTGCTCTTCATGCCTTTCTCCACAGTGCAATTAGACCTCTCCCCTCTGATTGAATGTTTTGATGCAGTGTCCAAATGGCTTCTGTCTCAAAACCTCCGTATTCAACACAAGAAAACGGAGGTGCTCTTTATCACGAGAGACCAGAGTTTCACCCCGCCACCCTATATAAAAGTGAAAGAAGCCGAGCTCCAAACAAAATCCACAATTCGATACTTAGGGGTCACCTTGGATCAACGTCTGGACATGAAGCTACACATATCCAACACAGTTAGAGCCATATACTTCAAAATCCGGACACTCAGACACCTTCGCGCCCTACTAGACCCAGACGATTTCCAGACAGTATATCAAGCCTTAATCTTACCCCACTTCGACTTTGCCAATGCTATTCTTCAAGGTCTCCCACAGTCCACGTTGAATCCTCTACAACTTGCCATGAATGCCGCTGCCAGAGTCCTCTATGGAGCATCAAGGAGTGACCACGTAACGCCTATATTAATGCAGCTCCACTGGCTCCCCATACATGGAAGACTTCTGTTCAAGACCTTGTTACTCACATTCAAATCCATTAATGGCATCACTTCCTCCTCACTAACAGACCTCATTCAGCCCATTCCGCCCAACAGAACTAGGAGAACAACTTCCTCAAACGCTCTAGTAATCCCAAAGGCATCAACAAAATGCACACGAACAACATCAAACAGGGCTTTCAGACTTTATGCCCCAAATTGTTGGAACACATTACCACCAGAGATTCGTGCTGTCACCGATCTAGCACAATTTAGAAAGGCACTCAAATACCACTTATTCCTCCGTTATTACCAGATTAGTTACACACCAACTCAATTACACCTCCTCCATATTTGACTACCTTTGTAAGAGAATACCCTAATCTGTAACACAATGCATACTGAACATATGTAAATAGTTCCAGTTCATATTTCCCTATGTTATCCAAGTTGCCTTTCCTGTTCTCTGTAAAACCAAACTGCTTGATGTTATGGTCCTTTGTTTTTATGTAAACCGCGCTGATGCTAAATAGTGCGGTATATAAGAGATTGTAATAAATAATAATAATAATAATAATAAATCTCAGAAAGGACATACACAAAATACACTGGGGTTTGAGGGATCTTCAAGGACAGAGTAGTTACTCACCTGTAACAGGTGTTCTCCAGGAACAGCAGGAATCAGTCCTCACATATGGGTGACATCGATGTCGATGGAGCCCCTGCGGAGCATTTCCCCAGCTTTCCATGAAAGCCTTTGGGAATACAGGCACGCATGCACGGTTCCCTTCCAGCCTAATGGTGCCATCTTGCCTCAGTCAAATGACATAGCTAAGAACAGCACACAAAAACGTAAAACAAACTATGTACAACTGCAACTCCAAGGGGAGGAGAGAGGGTTGTGAGGACTGATTCCTGCTGTTCCTGGAGAACACCTGTTTACAGGTGAGTAACTACTCTTTCTCCAGGACCAAGCAGGAAGTCAGTCCTCACATATGGGTGACTTCCTAGCTCTGGGCTACCAGGAACCCAGGCTGAACAAGAGCACTCCCCTCTAGTCCCAGCATCAAAGAAAGGCTTTTCACTGACAGAACCTCCACCGGTAGCCCAACAGAGGGCAGGAGTTGCCTAAACCTCAAAGAGATTCCGGAGTACTGCCTGGCCAAAAGCACTGTCCCTACGGGACTCCCTCTCCAGACAGTAATGGGCCACAAAAGTCTGGCTTGAAGACCAAGTTGCAGCCCTGCAGATGTTTACCAATGGTACAGAGCAGAGATGAGCCACTGAGGCAGCCATTGCCCTGACACGATGGGCCGTGACCCGACCCTGCAAAGGAAGGTCAGCCGCCTTGTAAGCCCAGGTGATACAGTCAGCCACCCAGGTGGACAAGGTACGCTTGGACACAGCTAACCCCAAATTATTAGGGACAAAAGATATGAAGAGCTGAGTAGCCCTTCTGTGCCCTTGCGTACGGTCAAGGTAGAAGGATAAGGCCCTCCTACAGTCCAGGGTATGCAGAACTGCTTCAGCCTGGCTTGCATGAGGCCTAGGGAAGAATGTTGGAAGAACCACCTCCTGGTTGAGGTGGAAAGAGGAGACAACTATAGGGAGGAACTTTGGATGAGTCCTAAGGACTACCCTGTTCCCATAGAAGCGAGTGTAAGACCTGTCATAGACTAGGGCCTGAAGCTCACTCACTCGCCTGGCCGAGGTAAGGGCTACCAAGAAGAGTGTCTTCCAGGACAGGAAGCGTAGAGGGCAAGTAGCCATCGGCTCAAAAGGTGGGCGAGTCAATTGTTGCAAGACCACATTCAACTCCCACTCAGGAGCAGGAGGACGGATTGGAGGCTTGAGTAAGAGCAAGCCTCTGAGAAAGCGGGACACCAAGGAGTGAACCGACAGAGAACGTCCTTCCACTAGTAAGTGGTGAGCTGCTGGAGCTGAGAGGTGGACCCGAACAGAATTTGACTTAAGTCCCTGATTGGATAAGTGTAACAGGTACTGAAGCACTACAGGTACCGTACAGGAGAAGGGATCCTCTGCACGCAGCTGACACCACACAGAAAACCTTTTCCATTTGAGAGCATAGGTTTTCCTAGTGGACTGTTTCCTAGAGGCTAGGAAAACCTCCTCAACTTCCTGAGGTAAGCCCCAGGGAGCCAAAACTACCCTTGCAGCCTCCAGGCCATCAAATTGAGAGCTTTGAGATTGGGGTGCAGAAGGGAACCCTGATCCTGAGAGAGAAGGTCGGGTTGCAACCCCAGAGGTAGAGGGGGATCCACTGCCAGCTGGAGCAGAAGTGGAAACCAAGGCTGTCAAGGCCACCTGGGAGCCACCAGCAGGACCGAGGCCCTGTCCTGAAGAATCTTGAACAGAGTTCGGGCCACCAGAGGCGTGGGAGGAAACGCATACAGGAGGCCCTGAGACCAGCGAATCAGAAAAGCATCTGCTGCTATCCGCAGAGGATGCGGTTGCCTGGAGCAGAACCTGGGCAGCTGTTTGTTCAGAGGACTGGCAAACAGATCTATGGATGGAAGTCCCCACTTCAGGAAAATCTTTTGAACTACCAAGGGATGGAGCTGCCACTCGTGGGGCTGCAGAATCCTGCTCAACCTGTCCGCCAGATAGTTCTCCTGGCCAGGTAGATACACTGCCTTGAGGAGCATGTTGTGTCTGACAGCAAACAAGCAAAGGTCCTGCGCTTCCTGACAAAGGAGCCTGGACCCAGTTCCGCCCTGCTTGTTCACATAAAACATGGCTACCTGGTTGTCTGTTTGAACCAGGACAGACTGATGAGACAGGGTTTGAGAAAAGGTCTTGAGGGCTTACCGAATACCCCTGAGTTCCAGGAGATTGATCTGCTGTGCGGCTTCCCAGAGAGACCACAGACCCTGGGTGCACTTGCCTAGACAATGAGCCCCCCAGCCTTGCAGGGAGGCGTCCGTGGTCAACACCACTGTTAACCCAGGACTCTGAAAAGGTACCCTTGTAGCAGATTGGGTGGGTGCAGCCACCAGCTGAGGGAGTTCAGAAATTGTCTGGACACCCTAATCCTGTCTCTGAGGCTGCCTGTGGCCTGTGACCACCAAGTCCGTAGGCACCACTGTGCAGGCCTCATATGGAGCTGGCATTGGGGGTCACATGCACTGTCGAAGCCATGTGGCCTAGAAGCCTCAGGCAGAGTCTGGCGGAGACCAGTGACCTGCTGAGAAACTGGTTTGCTAAGTTGATCAGTCTTTGGGCTCTGTCTTCTGGCAAGAATGCTTTTGCAAGCAAAGAGTCCAACCTTACCCCTATGAACTCCAAGTTCTGGGAGGGGAGCAAAGTGGTCTTTGCAAAGTTTATGACGAACCCCAAGCTCTGAAGAAGAGCAATAGTTCTGAGAGTAGCTTGTCGGGCCTCCTGGCATGTCTGACCTCTTATGAGCCAGTCGTCCAGATATGGGAAGACAAAGACTCCCTGATTTCGGAGGTAGGCCGCCACCACCGCCAGGCACTTGGTAAAGGCCCTGGGGGCGGAGGTGAGGCCAAAAGGCAGCACTCTGTACTGATAATGGTTTCCTCCCACAATGAACCTGAGGTACTTTCTGTGGTCTGGATGAATGAGGATGTGAGTATACGCATCCTTTAGATCTAAGGAGCATAGCCAATCTCCCTGCTGGAGGTAGGGCAGAAGTGTTCCAAGAGTAAGCATCTTGAACTTTTCCTTCTCCAGGAACTTGTTGAGGTTTCGGAGATCTAGAATAGGTCGAAGGCCACCGGTTCTTTTGGGTACCAGGAAATACCTGGAGTAGAACCCTCGATCGTGCAAGTGGGGAGGCACAGGCTCCACCGCCCTGTCCACCAACAGACTTTGGAGCTCCTGAAGGAGAAGATCTGTATACAGGGGAGGCCTTGGGGGCTCCCCTGGGAAGTATGGAGGAGGCAGCTGTTGGAAATGTAGTGCATAGCCCTTGTGGACTATGCTTAACACCCAACTGTCTCCAGTGATGAGTGGCCACTGGTGGGCAAACAGGGCGAGGCGACCTCCTATGCAAGGTTGGGAGAGCAGGGACGGAGAGGCAATGCCTAAGGAGTCAAAAAACCCCACCCTGCTGAGTGGGAGCAGGGGCCGGAGGCTTGGGAGTCCTCTGCCTACGGGGCCCATTACCCTGCCCCTTGGCTTGCTGACCCTGAGGAGCAGCTTGGGCAGCCTGATATTGTGGGTACTGTTTGTAGGCAGTGCCCTTCCTCGGGTAAAAGGGCTTTTTACCCGAGCCCTTCTTCTTGTGAGAAGGGGCAGAAGTCTTTCTAGACAGCCTTGTCCGTGTGAGGTGCTCGGTTTCGAGCTGTGCGGCCTTCTCGGTCATGGGCTTGCCAAAAAGGTTCTCACCTCGGCAAGGGACATCGACCAACTTGTCCTGAACCCATGGCTCGAGGTCCGATGACTGCAGCCATGCCTGGCATCGAGCTGCGATGCTGGCTGCCGCAACACGGGCTGAAGCCTCGAAGCCATCGTAGGCAGCGCGGGACATAAACTTGGAACATGCCCGGATCCCCGAGGACAAGGACTTGAACCTCTGCAAGGGCTCCCCGGAGAGACCAGCTGAGAACCCGGCCAGCTCCTTGGCCAGGTCTCGCAAGTACATGCCCATGTACAGCTGGTAAGACTGGACACGGCAAGCAAGCATCGAGCCCTGGAAGCACTTTCTACCAAAACCATCGAGGTTTCGGGCCTCCCTGCCAGGGGGCACCGCGGAGTGCATCTTCTGACTTTTCAGGCGATGCATGGTCGATTCCACCACCATGAAATGGTGTATTCCACCACCATGAAATGGTGTGGCAGCTGCGCTTTTTGAAAGCCAGGACTCTTCCGGAGTCGAAAGATCGAATCGACCCGCTTGCTTAAAACCAGCGCCGAGGCTGGTGCCTCCCACATCCGGAAGAGGAGCGCTCCAGCATCAGAGGAACCAGAACAGTAAGGCCTCCTTCGGAGGAGAGTCGTACTGCAGAGGCTCGAGGCTCCTCCTCGGGGTCCGCAGGGATAGCCAACGCAGTGGCCATATCCCAGACGAACTCTGAGAACTGGGTATCCCCCGGAGGGGATTACTCCGGGGTTCAGACTGCGGTGTGTCCGATGGGACGCACCGAGTCCTGAAGGTGTCGGGGGACTCCTCATCCTCCGTCTCCCAGGCGGACTCGTCCGATGAGGAATCGGGGTCCGACTTCGCAGGGCCTGTGAGCACCCGCCCCGACGCCGAAGGCACTGGCGTCGACGCCCTCGGTCCCGAACGGGAGATCGAGGGAGGCCGTGACTGAGGTAAACCTCGAGCCTTCATGGTCTCGAGTATCGGCTCGGTCTCCGGGGTCGACTTCGATGTCCCGGTGGTAGTGGCAGATGCGCCAGACAGGCTGGCCATCAGTGTCCGCTGCTGTTCCATGAAGGCAGACAGTCTGCTCTCCAAGGCTGTCAACCTGAGACCCAGCTCAGGAGACTCAGCAGCCCCTGGCTCGAGCCCCGGCGGCGCCGGGCCCGACGTCGGCTCTCTGGGAGGAGAGTCCACGAGGACTACAGGACTTACGTGTCCAGCAGACTCCGGCTCCACTCGAGGAACTTTGGAAGGCTTCTCCTGTTCCACGGGTCCGGGGCGACGGTCGGGGGTCGGAGACCTAGCCCTCGAGGAGCCAGGGACCTCTTCCGAGAACGCCCTCGCGAGCCTCTTCTTCCTCTTGCATTCCCGGTCGGGGGACCCCCTGTCCGATGAGCCAAGACGGTGCTCGGGATCCGATTCCCGAGATGTCGAGGCCTCAGACGAGGTCCGGGCCCGGCCGGAGGCCGAGTCAGAAAAAAGCCTTTCCTTTTGGTGCTGACGACTTCGCAGTGCCTTGGAAGACATTTTCCCACATGGTCCGCACGTCTTAGGGTGGCGATCAGGACCGAGGCACCAAAGGCAGCAGTCGTGTGTGTCGGTGAGAGACATCAGCTTCTTGCACCGATCACACTTTTTAAAGCCACTGGAAGCCATCGGGGGAAAAAAAAAAAAAAAGAGTCCCCGTAAGGTCAAAGGACCGGCCTTCTAGGGAAAAAGAAAAAAGGGCGCGAACTCCAGCCACGAAGGGCAAAAACTGGAAAAAGATGATCGGGCTCGATACCGGTGTACCGAACCCGGCGGGAGGGGAACCGGCGTCGAACTGGAAAAGAAAAGAGCGAAGGAACCCCAAAATATCAAACTATTTTCCGGGATGACTAGGACACACGTCCGGTGGGCTTCACGGAAAAAGAGAGACTGAGGCAAGATGGCACCTTTAGGCGGGAAGGAAACCGCACATGCGCGCCTGCATTCCCAAAGGCTTTCATAGAAAGCTGGGGAAATGCTCCGCAGGGGCTCCATCGACGCTGATGTCACCCATATGTGAGGACTGACTTCCTGCTTGGTCCTGGAGAATACAGAAATTAGAGCAGCAGACACTTCCCAAGGGCAGATCCTGGACTGGTCTAGCAGGATTCCAGGAAAGCAGAGTTACTCACCTGTAACAGGTGATCTCCGGGAACAGCAGGAATTTAGTCTTCACATATGGGTATCGTCGGTACCGACGGAACCTGTGCGGGAATGCTCCCCAGCGTCCAATTAGAAAGCTTTTGGGAGTATCCCACAGAGCCTGCGTGCTGCCTTCCCGCCTTTCCCAACTGCCTCTCTCCAGTTGAGTTTAAAGCTGAGACAAAGAGAGAGAGAGAGTGAAAGAGAGAGAGATAGAGAGATACAACTCCTAGGGGAGGTGGGTGGGTTATGAAGACTAAATTCCTGCTGTTCACGGAGATCACCTGTTACAGGTGAGTAACTATGCTATTTCCAGGAATAAGCAGGAATGTAGTCCTCACATATGGGGACTCCCTAGCTTTAGATGCCAGGGAGAGACCCCAGAAGTTGTGTGTCCCTGTGGAAGGGCTCCACTTCCCCCCATGGATCTCTGGCATCCTACCAGGGATGGTGGGTAGGAGTTGATTAGGTATGGAACAGGTGTTGGAGAACAGCCTGACCAAACAAGGCATCCCGGCGGGAGTCCTTGTCCAAGCAGTAATGGGCTGTGAAGGTATGAACCGAGGCCCAAGTGGCTGCTCGACAGATGTCGATAGACACAGAGTGCAGATGAGCCATTGAAGCTGCCATAGCTCTCACATTGTGAGCTGTGACATGGCTCTCCAAAGGAAGATTCTTACTCTGATAGGCAAAGGAAATACACTGAGCAATCCAGTTGGACAGTGTTCTCTTGGAGACTGGAAGTCCCAAATGAGAAGGATCAAAAGCAACAAAGAGTTGAGAGGACTTTCTATGTTGCTGTGTTCTTTGTAAGTAAAAGGCTAAAGCTCTTTTACAGTCCAAAGTGTGAAGATTCCTTTCTGCATTTGATGCATGAGGCCCTGGAAAAAACACAGGCAGGTAGACCGCTTGGTTTAGATGAAAAGGCGAGACCACCTTTGGCATAAAGTGTGCTTGAGTCCTAAGGACTACCTTGTCATGATGGAACCTTGTAAAAAGTGGATCAGCCACTAGTGCCTGCAACTCACCGATGCGACGTGCTGATGTGATTGCAATGAGAAAGATAACCTTCCAAGAAAGGAACTTCAATGAGGTAGTAGCTAAGGGTTCGAAAGGTGGCTTCATGAGCTGACCAAGAACCAGGTTTAAGTCCCATGCCACCGGTGGAGGCCTAATGGGAGACTTAGTTAGAAGAAGGCCTCTCATAAATCTTGCTATAAGAGGATGGGAAGAAATAGGTTGTCCATTTAGAGGCTTGAAAGAAGCCGCAATAGCACGCAAATGGACTCTTACTGAGTTAGTCTTAAGTCCTGCATTGGATAAATGAAGGAGATACTCCAGTAATGATCCCAGAGGTATTGCAAGGGGGTTAAGACCCTTCTGCGAACACCATATGGTAAACCTTTTCCACTTGAAAGCATAAGAGCGTCTTGTGGAAGGCTTCCTGGAAGCATAAAGGATATCCTTTACCTGCTGATGGAGGTTAAGATCATGGAGATCTAGGCCTTCAGCAACCAAGCCCTGAGATGCAGAGACTGGGGATTGGGATGCCATAACATTCCGTCCTCCTGAGACAGGAGATCTGGAGCAGACCCTAACTCCAGAGAGGGAGCTTGAGAGAGATGTAGAAACAGAGGGTACCACACTTGTCATGGCCAATGTGGAGCTATGAGAATCATACGACCTCTGTCTCTCTGAAGCTTGAACAGGGTTTTGGGAATTAGGGGAATGGGTGGAAAGGCATAAAGGAAGTCTTGATCCCAGTGAAGGAGGAAAGTATCCCTGGCCTGAGAGCCCTGAGCCAGAATTCTGGAACAGAACTGGGGAAGTTTGGCATTCAACGGACTTGCAAAGAGGTCTATGTCCGGGGTTCCCCAAATTTGAAAAATCTTGGCCACCTGGTCTGCATCTAGAGACCATTCGTGTGGAAGAAGAACTCGACTGAGTCTGTCTGCCCAAGAGATACACTGCCAGGAGATGAATCTGATGCTCTCTGGCGAGGGCCCATAGTCGCAAAGCTTCGTTGCAAAGCAACAGAGAGCCTGTTCCCCCCTGCTTGTTCACGAAGAACATGGCTACTTGATTGTTCGTATGAATGAAGACTGTCTTGTGGCTGAGCAGGGTGTGGAACACTCGAAGGGCAAGGAAGATTGCTCTGAGCTCCAAGAGATTGATATGTAGATGAGTCTCCTGTGGAGACCAGGTGCCTTGGGTGGAGAGGTCTTGTAGATGAGCTCCCCAACCCATTGGTGAAGCATCTGTTGTGAGAGTTGCCTGGGGTAAAGGTTGTT
Organism: Ichthyophis bannanicus; assembly: GCA_033557465.1. NCBI lineage: Eukaryota > Metazoa > Chordata > Amphibia > Gymnophiona > Ichthyophiidae > Ichthyophis > Ichthyophis bannanicus. The sequence continues at coordinate 261,855,200 of CM066044.1, forward strand.
GAAATGGGGACCTCAGCAACAGGTTTTGAGTGGACTGCCACCACTGGAGGGACAAAATAAGGCGATTTGTGTTTGCTATTTTGTCTGATAGGCACCCTGATGCTTGGGTCCACTGAGTGGATAAAGTCCACTGGGCTGCTCTCATATGGAGGCGAGCATAAGGAACCACATAGATGCCATGTGGCCTAGTAGTTGTAACATTTCTAGAGCAGTGAGATGAGGCTTTAGCACTGTTCGAGAAGCTAACTGCACCATGCGACGGAAACAGGTCTGAGGAAGATAGGCCCTTGCTTTTCTGGTATCCAGCAAAGCTCCTATGAACTCTAGAGACTGAGTGGGAGTTAGACTGGATTTTGGGATGTTTATGACCAGACCCAAATAGTGAACGATACGCATCGTGCAAGATAGAGAAATTCTGGCCTCTGACTCTGATGGGGCTCAAATGGGCCAGTCATCTAAGTAGGGGAAGACAAATATTCCCAGAGTGCGAAGAAATGCTGCTACCACAGCCATGCATTTCGTAAATACCCTTGGTGCTGAGGCCAGGCCAAAAGGAAGCACCCTGTACTGGTAGTGCTTTCCTTGAAAAAGGAACCTAAGGAACTTTCTGTGAGTTGGATGGATGAGACATGAGTGTACGCATCCTTGAGATCTAGAGAACAAAGCCAATCCTGACTCTGAAGGTATGGCAGCAGAGTTCCCAGAGAAATCATCTTGAATTTCTCTTTGAACATGAATTTCTTCAATTCTTTGAGGTCTAAAATAGGTCTGTGTCCCCCTGTTTTCTTTGGGATAAGGAAATAAAGGGAGTAAAACCCTGTACCCTGTTGATGAATGGGTACTTCTTCTATTGCCCCTTGGGCAAGAAGCATAGTGACCTCTTGATCTAACAGGTTGATGAGAGAGGTCTAAGAATTGAACTGTCTTACCATTGTGGGAGGGGGCATACACAGAAAGTGAAGCTTGTACCCCTCTTTTATAATGGAGAGTGTCCAATGTTCTGCTGTTATCTGCCCCCATCTGGGGGCAAAGTGACACAACCTTCCTGGAATGGTGGAAGGCTCTGGTCCATTGAGAGCCAGGAATGCTAAGTTCTCTAGATGCAAGTCAAAGGCCTTGAGAAGGCTAAGACTGCTGAGACGGTTGAGGCTTAGCAGTCTTTGCTTTCCTTTGTTTAGGTGGTTGCTGACTCTTTTGGGCAGATTGACCTGCAGAACGCCCCTGCTGGGAATAAAAGGGATAAAACCTCTTCTTCTTGGAGAAGAATGGTTTCTTGAAAGATTTCTTTCTTGCAGGATCAGCTGTGGCTTTGGATAATCTATCCAAAGTGGAGTTGTCAGCATCTAATTCATTGGCTTTTTCTTGCCAATTTTTGCCAAATAGATTCTCACCTGTACAAGGGATATTGCCCAGTTTGTCCTGCACCCAGAGCTCCAAATCGGATGCCTGGAGCCAGGCAATTCTACGTGCACCTATGGCAATGGCAGAGGTTCTGCTTATGCACTCAAAACAGTCAAATGCTGCACGGTTAACAAACTTAGAAACATCCTGGGCATGTTTAACCAGTGTGAGAAAATCCTGCCTCTTATCATCAGGAAGAAGAGGGCTCAAAACCTCTAAATCTCCTGTGACTTCCTTAAGGAACATTCCCATATATAAAATATAGGAACTGATCCTGGCAGAAAGTACGACGTCCAAAGGCATCCAAAGTTCGACACTCACGTCCTGGAGGATTAGAGGCATGCCTCTTTGCACTTCTGATCCTTCTCATAGCTGACTCCACTATAATAGAGTGGTGAGGTAGCTGAGTTTTCTGGAAGCCAGGACATGGAGGTACTCGATACATGGAATCCAGACTATGAGAGTGAGGAGAGGTGGTAAGAGGTGTTTTCCACATTCTCAACATGAGATCATGTAAGATCTCATGGATGGGCAAAGTAGCTGCCTCTTTAGGAGCTTTGGGATACCATAGAATCTGCAACTCCTTTGCCCTGGGCTCTGTTTCAGGAGTCACAGTAATGGACAGACCTCGAGCCACCTCCCTGATAACATCCTGAAAGGAGATATCTTCTGGAGGAGACATCCTGCGATTAGGAGAGGAAGGCTCCTCTGGGAGAAGTACTCCGGTAACGACAGAGCTGTCAGAATCCGAGGATTCAAAGTACCTTCTGTCCGGATGCTCTTGTAGAGCCCGATACCCGTACCGACCGAAGTCGGTACCGGTGTATCGGTACCGGAAAGTATAGCATGACTGGGTGCCGGCAATGCAGACACCGATGTCAATGCTGTCGGTACCGGTACCGATACCGGTTGAACTGTCTGACGCGGTTCCGAGGGCGTCGATGCCGCAAGGAGAGCCGCCAGACTGCATTCAATAGCTAGGAACCTCTGGTCTTATCAACGCTGCCGATGCCTGGGTATCGGTACCGGAGAAAGCAGCAGGTACCCCAAAGCATGGCACCAGTAGTTCTGCTGGGGTTGAGGCCTCGAGAACATCCTGGAGCCTCGATAATGCTTTGGAAGCCGAAGACTCCTGGGGCAATTTTGCCGGTACAGAACCCTCAAGGGCAACGCCAGAGGCATATCAATGCTTAGAAGGAGATCTACACTTTGAGGACCGGCCAAACTTATGTTTAGTTACCTGAGATCCATGGGAGGAAGACGAAGCCCTGGAAGACGTCGACGCCACAGAGGCTGCATCGGAGGGAAAAAGGGTGCTGAGCTTAGCAGCCAGGTTCTGTCGACCCCTCTTGGACATCATGGCACAAGCCATATACTCCGAAATGGAGTGGTCAGGAACTAAACATTTAAGACACCACTCATGGGTGTCGGTGACGGAGATGGTACCGCCACACTTGGTGCACTTCTTGAAACCCGAAGCGGGATTTTCCATAATGGAAGACATTTTGGTAACAGGGGTAACAGGGCTAACTTGGGTAACATATGGAAAGCAGTGTGTATAAATGCCCGTAGCATGGGAAATAAGATCCCTGATGTTGAAGCTTTGGTGTGAGTGGCTGACTTGGATTTAGTGGCAGTTACAGAAACATGGTTCACAGAAAACCATGACTGGGATGTAACTATACCTGGCTATACTTTATTCAGAAAGGACAGGGTAGGAAGAAGGGGAGGAGGAGTGGCACTATATGTAAAAACTACTATTAAAGCTTTGGAATTACAGAGCTTAAAAGGGAGAGAGGAGGCATTGTGGGTTAAACTAGAAAGAGGGAAAGAGAAATCTATTTGCATTGGTGTGATATACAGACCTCCCTCACAAGAGGAAGAGGTAGACAGAGAGTTAATTGAAGACATACGCAGCATTGCTAGGAAAGGGGAAGTGCTACTGATAGGAGATTTCAATATGCCAGATTTTGATTGGCACATTCCTGCTGCAGTATCATCTAGAAGTAAGGAGATCCTGGATTCTCTACAGGGAGAACTATTCAGGCAATTGGTAACAGAACCCACACGTGAAGGGACCATACTGGACTTGGTGCTTACCAATGGTGAAAGTGTTTCTGATGTTGTAGTGGGAGATCATTTTGCATCCAGTGATCACCAGATGGTGTGGTTCAGTATTAGGACTTTGGCTGTTAGAATCCATTCCAAGGTGAGGATCTTAGACTTTATTTAGACTAACTTTGCGAAGATGGGCCAATACCTCAGAGAGTCGTTAGTGGCATGGGAACAGCTGGGGGATGTAGAAAAACAGTGGGCAAAACTGAAAGGGGATATTTTAAGGGCAACCAACCTTTTTGTTAAACTGGAAAATAAAGGCAAAAGGAAAAGGAGACCGCTAAGGTTTTCTAAGGAAGTAGCTGAAAAAGTGAAGAAAAAGAGGGAGGCCTTCATGAAATACAAGAGATCACAGAGAGAGGAAGACAGGCATCTGTATTTGGAAAAACTTAAGAGAAGCTAGCAAAGTAGTCAAAAAGGCAAAGATTCAAAAGGAGGAGGAAATAGCCAATGCAATAAAATGGGGGGATAAGACATTTTTCAGATATATTAGTGAGAAGAGGAAGGGCAAGAGTGGTATTGTCAGACTCAAGGGTGCAGGGGGGGAATATGTAGAAGCTGATAAGGATAAAGAGTAGATACTCATCTGTAACAGGTGTTCTCTGGGAGCAGCAGGAATCAGTCCTCACATATGGGTGACGTCGGCGCCGACGGAGCCCTCGTGCGGAGCATTTCCCCAGCTTTCAAAGAAAGCCTTTGGGAATTGCAGCGTGCATGCGCGGTCCCCTTCCCGCCCAAGGGTGCCATCTTGCTCAGTCTGATGACATAGCTAAGAGAGAGCAAAAAATTAGCAAAAATAAATCATATGACTGCAACTCCAAGGGGAGGAGGGAGGGTTGTGAGGACTGATTCCTGCTGCCCCTGGAGAACACCTGTTACAGGTGAGTAACTACTCTTTCTCCAGGACCAAGCAGGAAGTCAGTCCTCACATATGGGACTCCCCAGCTTAAGGCTACCGGAGACCTCAAGCGGAAAAAATGAGCTCCCTCTAGCTCGTCAGCACGTAAGGAAGGAATCTTCTCTGAGAACGCCCCCGACCGGTAGCCCAACACCAGGGCCGGAGGGTGGGAGTTGCCTAAACCCCAAAGAGATTATGGAGTACTGCCTGTCCGAAAGCACTGTCCCTGCGGGACTCCCTCTCAAGGCAGTAATGGGCCGCAAAAGTCTGGCTTGAAGACCAAGTAGCGGCCCGGCAGATGTCTGCCAACGGAACAGAGTGGAGATGAGCCACTGACGCAGCCTTCACCCTGACACGATGAGCCGTGACTCGACCCTCCAACGAGAGGCCGGCTGCCCCATAAGCCCAGGCGATACAGTCAGCGACCCATATGGACAAAGTACGCTTGGAGACAGGTAGCCCCAACTTATTGGGGGTCAAAAGAAACGAAGAGCTGAACAGCCCTCCAGTGCTCCCGCGTACGGTCGAGATAGAAGGATAACGCCCTCCTACAGACCAGGGTATGCAGGACCATCTCAGCCCGGTTGGCATGCGGCCTGGGAAAGAAGGTTGGAATAACCACCTCCTGATTGAGGTGAAAAGGGGAGACAATCTTAGGAAGAAACTTCGGGTGAGTCCGTAAGACTACCCTATTCCTGTAGAACCTAGTGTAAGGGGGATCAGACACTAGTGCCTGAAGTTCACTCTCTCGCCTAGCAGAGGTAAGAGCTACCAGAAAGCGTAGTTACTCACCTGTAACAGGTGTTCTCCAGGAGCAGCAGGAATCAGTCCTCACTTATGGGTGACGTCGGCGCCGACGGAACCCTCGCGGAGCAATTTTCCCCAGCTTTCAAAGAAAGCCTTTGGGAATTGCAGCGCGCATGCACGGTCGTCTTCCCGCCCGAGGGTGCCATCTTAGCCAGTCAGATGACATAGCTAAAAAAGACAAAATAAAAATTTGCAAAAAGAACATAAGCAGACGATTGCAACTCCAAGGGGAGGAGGGAGGGTAGTGAGGACTGATTCCTGCTGCTCCTGGAGAACACCTGTTACAGGTGAGTAACTACGCTTTCTCCAGGACCAAGCAGGAAGTCAGTCCTCACTTATGGGACTCCCAAGCTCAAGGCTACCGGAGACCCTAAGCACAAAAATGAGCTCCCTCTAGCTCAGCAGCACAGAAGGACAGAATCTTCGCTGAATTATCACCCACCGGTAGCCCACATCCGGGATGGAGGGTAGGAGTTGCTCAGACCTCAAAGAGATTACGGAGGACTGCCTGACCGAAAGCACTGTCCCTACGGGACTCCCTCTCGAGACAGTAATGGACCGCAAAAGTCTGGCTCGAAGACCAAGTAGCCTTTGCCCGAACGCAATGAGCCGTGACTCGACTTTCCAAGGAGAGTCCGGCTGCCCCATAAGCCCAAGAGATACAGTCCGCAACCCAGATGGACAGAGTACGCTTGGAGACCGGGAGCCCCAATTTATTGGGGTCAAAAGACACAAAAAGCTGAGCAGCTTTACGGTGCTCCCGCGTACGGTCAAGGTAGAAGTTCAAGGCTCTTCTACAATCCAGGGTATGGAGGACCGTTTCAGCACGGCTGGAGTGCGGTCTGGGAAAGAAGGTTGGAAGTACCACCTCCTGATTGATGTGAAAAGGGGAGACCACTTTAGGCAGAAATTTTGGTGAGTCCGTAGGACTACCCTATTCTTGTAGAACCTAGTGTAAGGGGGATCAGACACGAGGGCCTGCAATTCACTTACGCGTCTAGCGGAAGTGAGGGCTATCAAGAACAGTGTTTTCCAAGACAGAAAACGGAGAGAACAGGTAGCCATAGGTTCAAAAGGCGGACAGGTGATCCGCTGCAAAACCACATTCAGGTCCCAGTCAGGCGCTGGCGGGCGCAGAGGTGGTTTAAGTAGAAGGAGACCTCGGAGAAACCTCGCTACGAGAGGGTCGTTTGAGAGAGGTCTGCCGTCCACCGGCACATGATGTGCTGAAAGAGCACTGAGGTGAACTTTGACGGAATTGGACTTAAGTCCCAGATTAGAGAGGTGCAGCAAGTACTGCAAGATCACCGACACCGGGCAGGAGAAGGGATCCTGAGACTGTTGGGTACACCAGACTGCAAAGCGACGCCATTTAAGGGCGTAGCATTTGCGGGTAGAGGGCCGTCGCGAAGCCAAGACGACCTCCTCCACCTCCGCCGGCAGGAGAAGGGGAGCAAGGACTACCCTCTCAGCAGCCAGGCCATGAGGTTGAGAGACCTGAGGTTGGGGTGCAGTAGGGACCCCTGATCCTGAGTGAGGAGATCCGGTTGTACCCCCAGAGGGATTGGATCCTCCACCGCCAGTTGTAGCAGGAGCGGAAACCACGGCTGCCTGGGCCAGCGAGGGGCCACCAGGATCATGAAGGCTTTGTCTCGCAGAACCTTGAAAAGAGTCCGAGAGACTAGCGGGATGGGAGGGAAAGCGTACAGAAGGCTCCCCGACCATGAGATCAGAAAGGCGTCCGCCGCAACCCGAAGGGGGTGTGGCTGACGAGAGCAGAAGCGCGGAAGCTGCCGGTTGTGAGGACTGGCAAAGAGATCCACCGTGGGGAGGCCCCACTGGAGGAAGAGCTTCTGAACTACCAAGGGATCCAGACGCCACTCGTGCGGCTGGAGGACCCTGCTGAGTTTGTCCGCAAGGCAATTTTCCTGGCCCGGGAGATAAACTGCCTTGAGGAGAATGCCGTGACTGACGGCCCAAGAGCAGAGCTTCTGTGCCTCCCGGCAGAGGAGGAAGGAGCCCGTGCCCCCCTGTTTGTTCACGTAGAACATGGCAACTTGATTGTCCGTCTGGACAAGGACGGACTGTTGGGAAGTCAGGTGGGAGAAGGCCTTGAGAGCTAGGCGGATCGCCCTGAGCTCCAGGAAGTTGATCTGCTGAGCAGACTCCCACGTGGTCCAGAGGCCCTGAGTACGTGCCTCTTGGCAATGTGCTCCCCAGCCCAGGAGGGATGCATCGGTGGTCAGCACCCGGGTCGGCTGAGGTGACTGGAAAGGCATTCCGAATATCAGGTTCGGCAGCCGGAGCCACCACCGGAGAGACGAGATCAGCGGTTCGGAGACGCGCACTAGGTCTGCTAGGCCGCCCGTGGCCTGTCGCCACTGCTGGCGGAGACACCATTGAGCAGACCGCATATTCAGGCGGGCATTGGGGGTCACATGGACGGTGGAAGCCATATGGCCGAGCAGTCTCAGGAAGCGCCTGGCGGAGACCAGGGGCTGGCTGCGAAAGCGGTCGGCTAGGTCCATGAGCCGTTGAGCCCTGTCGAGCGGTAGGTATGCTCGCGCCTGAGGGGTGTGCAGCCTTGCGCCGATGAACTCGAGATCCTGTGAGGGGAGCAAAGTGGACTTTGCGAAGTTTATAACAAAGCCCAAGTGCTGCAGCAGAGTCACCGTGCGGCACGTGGCGTTGGTGACCTCCTGAGCGGACGCTGCTCTGATGAGCCAGTCGTCGAGGTACGGAAAGACAGAGGCCGTGAAGCCTGAGATGGGCCGCCACCACCGCTAGACATTTTGTGAAGACTCGCGGTGCGGAGGACAGGCCAAAGGACAGTACTCTGTACTGGTAATGATTTCCTGCCACCACAAACCTTAGGTATTGACGGTGGCTTGGGTGGATGAGGATGTGCGTGTAGGCATCCTTTAGATCCAAGGAGCATAGCCAATCTCCCTGCTGGAGGTAGGGCAGAAGGATTCCAAGGGTAAGCATCTTGAACTTCTCCCGCACAAGGAACTTGTTGAGGTTGCGCAAGTCCAGGATGGGTCTGAGGCCTCCTGTCTGCTTTGGTACTAGAAAGTACCTGGAATAAAAGCCTAGACCTCTCAGGTGGTGGGGCACCGGTTCCACCGCCTGCTCCTGCAGAAGACCCGCTAACTCCTGAAGGAGTAGTTCCCTGTGCAGAGGGGGTCGTGGAGGTTCTCCCGGAAAGTAGGAGGGAGGGACCTGATGGAAGTGGAGAAGATAGCCTTCTCGCACGACCTGAAGCACCCAGGCATCTGCGGTGATGCTGGACCACCTGTGGGCGAAGTGAACCAGCCGGCCTCCGGTGCTGGGAGGAACCAGCGGGGGGGGAGAGGCTATGCTGAGCGAGTCAAAAACCCCCACCCTGCTGAGCAGGGGCTGGTGGTGCAGGCTTGGGGGCTTGCTGCCTACGGGACCCGTTACCCCGTCCCTTGGCCTGCTGGCCCTGTTGGGGAGCTGCAGGGGCCTGATAATGGGGGTATTGTTTGTAGGCAGCCGCCTTCCTCGGGTAAAAGGACTTTTTCCCCGAGCCCTTCTTTTTCTGGGAAGGGGCGGAGGTCTTCCTAGAAAGCCTGGTCCGGGTGAGAGTCTCAGTCTCAATCTGCGCAGCCTTTTCCGCCATGGGCTTGCCAAAGAGGTTTTCCGCCTCGGCAGGGGACATCGACCAACTTGTCCTGCACCCAGGGTTCAAGGTCTGACGACTGAAGCCAAGCCTGTCGGCGGGCACCGATGCCGGCTGCGGCCACTCGAGCCGAGGCTTCAAAGTCATCATAGGCTGCTCGGGACATGAACTTTGAGCATTCCCGAATGCCAGTGGACAAGGCTAGGAACCTCCGCAAGGGCTCCTCGGAGAGACCAGCGGAGAATCCGGCCAGTTCTTTAGCCAGATCCCAGAGATACATGCCCATGTATAGCTGGTAAGTCTGGACACGACATGCGAGCATAGAGCCCTGGAAACACTTCTTGCCAAGGCCATCCAGGTTACGGGCCTCCCTTCCAGGAGGCACCGAGGAGTGCATCTTCTGGCTCTTAAGACGATGCATGGCCGATTCCACTACCATGGAATGGTGTGGCAGCTGTGCCTTTTGAAAGCCAGGGCTCTTGCGGACTCGATAGATAGAATCGAACCGCTTGCTCAGGACCGGCGAGGAGGCCGGACTCTCCCACATGCGGAAGAGTAGTCGTTCCAGCATAGGTCGAACCGAAGGAAAAAAGGATAAAATAAAGAAGAAAATCAACTTTTTCGCGGGGACAAGACGGGGACGTCTGTAGGGCTCCGCGGAAAAAAGAAGACTGGCTAAGATGGCACCCTCGGGCGGGAAGACGACCGCGCATGCGCGCTGCAATTCCCAAAGGCTTTCTTTGAAAGCTGGGGAAAATTGCTCCGCGAGGGCTCCGTCGGCGCCGACGTCACCCATAAGTGAGGACTGACTTCCTGCTTGGTCCTGGAGAAACAAGGTTTTCCAGGAGAGAAAACGGAGAGGGCAGGTAGCCATAGGTTCAAATGGCGGACAAGTAAGCCGCTGTAAGACCACATTCAGATCCCACTCAGGGGTTGGTGGACGCAAAGGAGGCTTAAGCAGGAGGCCGCCTCTGAGAAAACGAGCCACCAAAGGGTGGTTGGAAAGAGGCCTCCCGTCCACCGGCAAGTGGTGCGCTGAGAGAGCACTGAGGTGAACCCTGAAGAGTTGGACTTAAGGCCTAGATTGGAGAGGTAAAGCAAATATTGCAATACTACCGCTACCAAGCACGAGAAGGGATTCTCGCTGTGCTGAGCACACCATGTGGAGCATCTACGCCACTTAAGAGCGTAAGATTTCCTGGTGGATTGCCACCTAGAGGCTAAGACTACGTCTTCCACCTCTCTAGGCAGGAGTAGGGGAGCCAGGACTACCCTTTCAGCAGCCAGGGCATCAGATGAAGGGACTGGAGGTTGGGGTGCATGAGAGACCCCTGGTCCTGAGACAGGAGATCGTGTTGAATTCCCAGAGGCAGGGGAGTGTCCACCGCCAGTTGCAGAAGGAGTGGGAACCACGGCTGCCTCGGCCACCTGGGGGCTATCAGAATCATTGAGGCCCTGTCCTTGAGGACCCTGAACAGTGTTCGAGACACTAGTGGCGTGGGAGGAAACGCATATAGTAGGCTTTGGGACCACGGAATCAGAAAGGCATCCGCTGCTACTCTGAGAGGATGCGGTTGTCTGGAACAGAATCTCGGGAGTTGCCGGTTCAGAGGGCTGGCGAAGAGATCCATGGTGGGGAGGCCCCACCTGAGAAAGATCTGCTGAACCACCAATGGATTCAATCTCCATTCGTGTGGTTGCAGAATCCTGCTCAGTCTGTCCGCCAGGTAATTTGCTTGACCGGGCAGGTAGACAGCCTTGAGGAGGATTCCATGATTGACGGCCCAAGAGCACAGCCGTTGTGCCTCCTGACAGAGAAGGAAGGAGCCTGTGCCTCCTTGTCTGTTCACGTAGAACATGGCAACTTGAATGTCCGTCTGGACCAGTACAGACTGGTGAGATGTGAGGTGGGAGAAGGCTCTCAGAGCTAGGCGTATTGCCCGTAGCTCCAGGAAGTTTATCTGCTGAGCAGCCTCCCAAGGAGTCCAGAGACCCTGAGTACATGCCCCTTGGCAATGTGCTCCCCAACCTAGAAGAGAAGCATCTGTCGTCAGCACTCGAGAATACGGAGGGGATTGAAAAATCCATTCTGAGTACCAGATTCGGAAAATGAAGCCACCACTGCAGAGAGGAGACAAGCAGGGTGGATATTCTCACTGAGTCTGCAAGGCTCCCTGTGGCCTGATGCCACTGAGTTCAAAGGCTCCACTGAGAAGGCCGCATGTGCAGGCGGGCATTGGTGTTTACATGAACCGTGGAAGCCATATGGCCGAGAAGTCTCAGGACTTGCGTGGCGGAGACCAGGGAATTGCTGTGAAACTGCCTGGCTACATCCATCAACCCGAGGGCACTGTCCACTGGCAGAAAAGCCCTCGCCTGAAGAGTGTCTAGCCTTGCTCCTATGAATTCCAAGTTCCAAGTGAACTTTGCGAAGTATATGACAAACCCCAAGTGCTGAAGCAGAACCACAGTGCGAAGGGTGGCTTGACTGGCCTCCTGGGAAGACTGGCCCCTTATGAGCCAGTCGTCCAGGTATGGAAACACAAAAAGACCTTGAAGCCTCAGGTAGGCCGCCACCACCACCAGGCACTTGGTGAACACCCTGGGAGCGGAGGTTAGGCCAAAGGGAAGTACTCTGTACTGGTAGTGGTTTCCCCCTACAACAAATCTGAGATATTGTCTGTGGTCTGGATGAATAAGGATGTGAGTATGAGCATCCTTTAGATCTAAGCAGCATAGCCAATCTCCCTGCTGGAGGTAGGGCAGCAGGATTCCAAGGGTAAGCATCTTGAACTTTTCCATCTCCAGGAACTTGTTGAGGTTGCGCAAGTCTAGGATGGGTCTGAGGCCTCCTGTTCTTTTTGGTACCAGAAAGTACCTGGAATAAAAGCCGTGACCTCTCAGGTTGTGGGGCACCGGTTCCACAGCCTGGTCCTTTAGCAGACTTGCTAACTCCTGAAGGAGTAGGTCCCTGTGCAGAGGGAGTCTTGGAGGCTCCCCTGGAAAATAGGAGGGAGGTACCTGGTGAAAATGGAGAAGATAGCCCTTTAGGACTATATGGAGCACCCAGGTATCTGATGTGACGGCTGACCACCTGTGGGCAAAGTGGGCCAGCTGGCCTCCTGTGCAGATGTGAGCCAGCTGAGGAGAAGAGGCTATGCTTGCTGAGTCATAAACCCCCACCCTGCTGAGCAGGGGCCGGTGTTGGTGGCTTGGGGGCCTTCTTCCTATGGGGCCCATGACCCTGCCCCTTGGCCTGCTGACCCTGTTGGGGAGCTGCAGAGGCCTGATAATGAGGGTATTGTTTATAGGCAGAGGACTTCCTCGGGTAAAAGGTCTTTTTTCCCGAGCCCTTCTTCTTCTGAGAAGGGGCAGAGGTTTTTCTGGACAGCCTAGTCCTGGTCAGAGTCTCGGTCTCGGGTTCTGCAGCCTTTTCAGCCATGGGCTTGCCAAAGAGGTTTTCACCTCAGCAGGGGACATCGACCAACTTGTCCTGCACCCATGGCTCGAGGTCGGATAACTGTAGCCAAGCCTGTCGGTGGGCACCGATGCCGGCCCCGGCTACTCGGGCCGAAGCCTCGATTCCATCGTAGGCTGCTCGAGAGATAAACTTCGAGCACTCTCGAATACCAGTGGACAAGGCTTGGAACCGCTGCAAAGGTTCCTCGGAGAGACCAGCAGAGAACCCAGCAATCTCCTGTGCCAGGTCTTGGAGATACATGCCCTTGTAGAGCTGGTAAGTCTGGACACGGCAAGCAAGCACAGAGCCCTGGAAGCACTTCTTACCGAGGGCATCCAGGTTCTGGGCCTCCCGGCCGGGAGGCACCGAGGAGTGCATCTTCTGACTTTTCAGTCGATGTATGGCCGATTCCACAACCATGGAGTGGTGCGGTAATTGTGCCTTTTGGAACCCGGGGCTCTTGCGGACTCGATAGATGGAATCGACCCGCTTGCTTAACACCGGCGTCGAGGCCGGGGTCTCCCACATTCGGAAGAGCAGCCGCTCCAGCATCGAAGGAGCCGGTACAGTAAAGGCCTCCTTTGGGGGAGAGTCATACTGGAGGGCCTCGAGCTCCTCGGCTTGAGGCTCCTCCTCGGGATCCGCGGGGAAAGCCAAGGCCTCGGCCATATCCCGCAAGAAGTCCGAGAACCAGGTATCCTCCGGTGGGGATCGTCTCCGAGGTTCGGACTCCGGCGAGTCCGATGGGACACACCGAGTCCGATAAGTGTCGGGTGACTCTTCGTCCTCGGTCTCCCAGCCCGACTCCTCGGAGGAGGAATCGAGAGGCTCCGGTCGGGCGGGCACCGATGCCATCTGCCCCGATGCCGAAGGTACTGGCATCGACGACCTCGGTCCCGAACGGGAGGCCGAGGGAGACCGTGGCCGAGGATCGACTCGAGCCCGCATGGACTCAAGGATCGGCTCGGCCTCCGGGGTCGACTTGGACGTAGAGGTCCCGGTGGTCGGGGCAGATGCACCGGTGAGACCGGCGATCAATGCCCGCTGCTGTTCCATGAAGGCAGCAAGGCTGCTCTCCAAGGCCGTCAATTTGAGTCCGAGCTCAGGAGAGCCAGCAGCTTCCGACTCGGGCCCAGACGTCGGCTCCCCTGGAGGAAACGAGGACTACAGCACTCACGTGTCCAGGAGACTCCATCTCGATACGAGGATGCTTGGCAGGCCTCTCCGACTCCGAAGACCCGGGACGGCTATTGGGGCTGTGCGACCTGGCCCTCGAGGAACCAGGAGCGTCCACCGACGAAGCCCTCGCGGGTTTCTTCTTCCTGCGATGTTCCCGCGAAGGAGACCCCCGCTCAGAGGAACCCCGACGCTGCTCGGGGCCGGAGTCCCGAGACGTCGAGGCGTCTGACGAGGTCCGGGCCCGTCCGGACGCGGAGTCAGAGAAGATCCTATCCTTCTGGTGCTGCCGACTCCTCAACGCCTTCGAGGACATTTTGCCACACGGACCACAGATCATCGGGTCATGATCGGGTCCGAGGCAGCGGAGGCAGCAGTCATGTGTGTCAGTAAGAGACATGTTTCTTACACCGATCACACTTTTAAACCCGCTGGTAGCCATCGGGGGAAAAGGGTCCCTGCGAGGACAAAAGACCGGGCTGCCAGTGAAAAAAGAAAAATGGCGCTAACGCTAGTCACAAAGGACAAAAACCGAAAAAGAGAGTGGACTCAATATCGGCGTATCGGGCCAAGGCGGGAAAAGGATCCGGAGAAAAAGAAAAAACAGGGAAATCAACTTTTTCCTCGGGGAAAAACGAACTACGTCCGTCGGGCTCCGCGGAAAAAAGAAGACTGAGCAAGATGGCACCCTTGGGCGGGAAGGGGACCGCGCATGCGCGCTGCAATTCCCAAAGGCTTTCTTTGAAAGCTGGGGAAATGCTCCGCACGAGGGCTCCGTCGGCGCCGACGTCACCCATATGTGAGGACTGACTTCTTGCTTGGTCCTGGAGAAAGCGGAATTGCTTCACAAATATTTTTGTTCTGTGTTCACAGATGAGGAACCAGGAGCAGGACCTCAGAAAACACCCACAAATAGGAACAGAAGCGAGGGACATCTTGAACAATTTTCAGAAGACTGTGTTCGTTAGAAACTAGCTCAAATTAAAGTAGACAAAGCAATGGGACCGGATGGGATACACCCTAGAATACTGAGGGAACTTGGGGACATTCTAGCAGCTCCACTGAGTGACCTTTTCAATGCCTCGTTGGAGTCGGGAGTGGTGTCTAAGGACTGGAGAGAGGCTCATGTGGTGCCTTTACACAAAAGCGGAAGTAAGGATGTGGTTGAAAACTACAGGCCAGTTAGCTTAACTTCGGTGGTGAGTAAATTATTGGAAACGCTGCTGAAAGAGAAAATAGTAAGGTTTCTGTAGTCCAGCAGACTACAGGACCCGAGGCAGCATGGATTCACCAGAGGCAGGTCTTGTCAGACAAATCTGATTGATTTCTTTGACTGGATGACCAGGGAGTTGGACCGAGGGAGAGCTCTAGATGTGGTTTATTTAGATTTCAGTAAAGCCTTTGACACTGTTCCTCACAGGCGACTTATAAACAAACTGAGCACCCTAGGGATGGACCCTAAAGTTACTGCTTGGGTTAGAAATTGGTTGGGTGGGAGGCGACAAAGAGTACAAGTAAATGGAGCTCACTTTGAGGAGAAGGATGTTACCAGTGGTGTGCCCCAGGGATCTGTCCTTGGTCCGAATTCTTTTTAACATCTTTGTTAGTGATATTGTGGAAGGGCTGATGGGTAAGGTTTGCCTCTTTGCAGATGATACCAAAATCTGCAATAGAGTAGACACCCAGGAAGGTGTAGATAACATGAGGAGGGATCTAGCTAAGCTTGAAGAATGGTCTAGAATTTGGCAGCTGGGATTTAATGTTAAAAAATGTAAGGTCATGCATTTGGGCTGCAGCAATCCAAGGGAGCAATACAGTATAGGAGGTGAAGTACTTTTGTCCACTAAAGAAGAGCGGGACCTAGGCGTGGTTGTGTCTGATGATCTTAAAGTAGCTAAACAGGTAGAAAAGGCGACGGCAAAAGCTAGAAGGATGCTTGGGTGCATACGGAGAGGAATGGCTAGCAGAAAAAAGGAGGTGATAATGCCTCTGTATAAGTCTTTGGTGCGACCTCATTTGGAGTATAGTGTGCAATTCTGGAGACCGCACCTTCAAAAGGATGTGAACAGGATGGAGTCGGTGCAGAGGGTGGCTACTAAAATGATTAGTGGGCTCCATTGTAAAGCATATGAGGACAGACGTAAGGATCTTAGTATGTACACCTTGGAGGAAAGGCGGGATAGAGGTGATATGATTGAGATGTTTGAATACCTCCGTGGCATAAATGTTCAGGGAGAGAGCCTCTTTCGCTTGAGGGCGGGTTCTGCTATGAGGGGACATGGGATGGGGGTGAAGGGAGATGGATTCAGGAGTGATATGCGGAAGTATTTCTTTACGGAAAGAGTGGTGGATCCGTGGAATGGTCTCCCAGTGGAGGAGGTAGAGATGAGTAACTGAATTCAAAAAAGCATGGGACTAACACAGAGGATCTCTAAAGGTAAAAAGTGGACTGTTGTAGTTGTTGATATGGAAGGACAGACTAGATGGGCCATGTGGTCTTTTTCTGTCATCATGTTTCTATGTACCGGTATAGCGTCAAAGGCAGACGCGACCACAAAAAAGAAGCAGAATAAGAAAAGATTTTCTGCGGTGACAGGAACAATTACCTGCTGGCTCCACGGAAAATGCAGAACTGGAGAGAGGCAGTTGGGAAAGGCGGGAAGGCAGCACGCAGGCGCTGTGGGATGCTCCCAAAAGCTTTCTAATTGGACGCTGGGGAGCGTTCCTGCGCAGGCTCCGTCGGTACTGACGATACCCATATGTGAGGACTACATTCCTGCTTGTTCCTGGAGATAGGACATTATCAGGTAAGTAAAATCTCACCTTCCAGTTCATCCTGCTAGACCAGTACAGAGAAGTAGGAAGTACCAAAGCGATTCCTTCTGGCAGGAAGACGACTAGACTGCTCTGAGAACCTGTGCTCAAAACGCAGAATCTGTTCTGGCCTAGACATCCAACCAAGAATGTTTAGCAAAGATGTTGAGAGAGGACCAAGCTGCTGCTCAACAAATATCAAGTGGCGCCACTGTGATAGTCTCTGCCCAAGTGGACATTGGCGCCCAAGTGGAATGAGCATGCAATCCTAGTGGCACAATATATAGGTTAAAGTGATCATGTCCCTGATCCAACGACGCAGAGTGGACTTGGAGGCCACCTCTCCTTATGAGGACCCTCAAACAGGACAAACAGCTGATCTGCCTTACAGATGGGATTAGACACCTTCAAATAGCAGGACAACACCCTGCATATATCGACAAGGTGCAAGTCCTTATCTCTTGCCTGACATTGGTTGGAAGAAAAACTCAGAAGGGAAACCATTCAGTGGACAAGAAAAGCTGAAATCACCTTAGACAAAAGGATGGAATGGACAGAAGAGTTACTGCCTTCAAGGAGGAGGATAAATACGGGTCCCGAAAGGACAAAGCCTATAAAATCCAAAATCTGGTGAGCCAAATTGCCAAAAATCCACTATCTTTAGCAATAGGTCCTTTAGGGTAGCTTGCCTCAAAGGGAAGACCCCTTAAAGTTTGCTGCAAAACCCCGAGTTCCCAGGGGGGGGAAAGAGTATCCAAATGTGCAAATGCTGAACCACCTGTAAGGAAACAGGAGAAAAAGTAAAGCATGCCCAAGGAGAGGCCAAAAAATAGGTCAGGTCAACACTCTCGACACCATGCCTCAGACACCAGAAATGGATGTAGGCTGGACAAGTTAAACTATACTGCAACCTTAATGTAGAATCATCACTGCCAAATACCTTTTGCTCTTCAAGTGATGCCTCTCAAGGGCCAAAGACATAAGTGAGAATGAACCTGGATTGTTCAACAACATGCAGCAGGGGAAGAGGCAGAGAGAGAGGCTGCCTCACCATCAACCGGACCAAGTGCTTGTACCAGGGGTCTCAGAGGTCAGTCCAGCGCCACTAGGAACACTAAGCCTGGAAGATCTTCTATCCTCCTTAGCACTTGCTCACCAATGGTCATGGTGGGAACACACACCACAGACTCTGGCAGCCAAGGCTGAACTAGTGCATTGATGCCAATGGAACTGAACTATCGCCTGCTGAAGCATGCCAGTACCTTGGCATTTGCTCATGACATCATCAAGCAGAGAGGTTCCAAAAAAGAGTAAAGTAGCCGAAATATCCTCGAGTATGGAGCAGACAGAGCTTAAAGATCCCAAATTACCCATGTCTACCAATAGCCAAATTAATATGAATAAAAAACAGTCTCTAAAATGCTTGTATGCAAATGCTAGAAGTCTAAAAAATAAGATGGGAGAGTTATAATATACAGTCAAACCTCGGTTTTCATTTGCCCCGGTTTTCATACGCTTCGGTTTTCAACGTCTTTTCTGACTGAGATTTTGTCCCAGTTTTCATGCATTGCTTCGGTTTTCAACGTCTTTTGACTGAGATTTTGTCCCGGTAGCAGGGAAGAAAAGCTGTCAACGTAAGCAGGAGATGTTGCATGAATGTGGGAGGCAGTTCTTTCTCTTGCAGGGTACGTCTGAAGCTATATCATTAAGATTTTCTGCCATTCTGAAGCATTGAGCAGATAATGTAAAGGTATTTTAATGGACTGAATTCAATGTGATTCCGAAGAGAGCTGGGCACAGCAGCTTGTCAGGGGTGGCTAAGGCCAGATGTTAACATACTGTACTGTACAGTACTGTACTTAGCTTGCTTTCAGTGATGTTAAATGTTCATTTATCCATTTCATTAGTCATTTATATTTATTTCTCATTGTTTTCTGTATGTAAAAATATAGTTATTCTCTATAAAATGTATTTTTTGTGAATATTTTTGGGTGTCTGGAACGGATTAATTGGATTTACATTATTTCTTATGGGAAATATTGCTTCAGTTTTCATACGTTTCGGTTTTAGTCAGACTTTTTCGAACGGATTAATCATGAAAACCGAGGTTTGACTGTATAGCACTAAATGAGAGGTTAGATATGATTGGAATATCAGAGACATGGTGGAAGGAGGACAACCAGTGGGGCACTGTGATACCTGGGTACAAACTATATCATAATGATAGAGCTGATCAAATTGGTGGAGGGGTTGCGCTCTATGTTAGAGAGGGCATTGAGTCAGAAAGGATTAAAGTTTTGCAGGAAACAAAATTTGATGTAGAATCTCTATGGATTGAAATTCCATGTAAAAAGGGCAAGGCGATGGCAGTGGGGGTGTACTATCGACCACCTGGCCAGAATGAACAAATGGATGATGAAATGCTCAAAGAAATCAAGGAAGCTAACAAAAGTTACAGCTCGGTAATAATAATGGGTGATTTCAATTACCCCGGTATCGACTGGGTCAGTGTCACGGCAGGACATGCTAGGGAGATAAAGTTCCTAGATGACATAAATGACTGCTTCTTGGAGTAGCTGGTTCATGAATCGACCAGAGGGGAAGCCATATTAGACCTAGTCCTTAGTGGAACACCAGATCTAGTGCAAGAGATAAGGGTGTTGGGGCCACTTGGCAATAGTGATCATAGCATGATTGCCTTTGATTTAATTAGTGGAGGAGGGACAGTAAGGAAATCCACAGTACTACCGTTTAACTTTCAAAAGGGAGACTATGATAAAATGAGGAAAATAGTTAAGAAAAAACTAAAAGGAGCAGTTGCAAAGATTAAAGACTTACATCAAGCTTGGGTGGTGTTGAAAAATATTATCTTGGAAGCCCAGACCAGCTGTATTCCACGCTTTAAGAAAAGTGGAAGGAAGTCCAAAAAACTGCCAGCATGGTTTACAGGTGAGGTCAGAGAGGCTGTTGTTGCCAAAAAAGCATCTTTCAGGAAATGGAAAAAAGAGCCAAACGACGAAACCTGGAAACAGCACAAGCACTGGCAGGTCAAATGCAAGGCATTGATAAAGAAGGCAAAGGGAGAATTTGAGAAGCAGCTTGCTGCGGAAGCAAAAACGCGAAATAAAGAGTTTTTCAAGTACATTCGTAGCAAAAAACCTGTGAGAGAGTCGGTTGGACCATTAGATGATAGAGGAGTTAAAGGGGCACTAAGAGGCGACAAGGAGATAGCGGAGAGACTGAATGAATTCTTTGCTTCGGTCTTTACTGAGGAAGATGTAGGGATGTTACCCATGACTGAGGTGGTATTTAAAGGTGCAGAAGAATTGAAGGAAATATCGATAGATCGGGAGAATGTATTACAACTATTAGATAAACTGAAGAGTAGCAAATCACCTGGGCTGGATGGTATACATCCAAGGGTGTTGAAAGAACTGAAATATGAGATTGCAGACCTGCTATTAGTAATCTGTGAATTTTCATTAAAATCATCTCTAATACCTGAAGATTGGAGGATCGCCAAGGTAACACCAATTTTTAAAAAGGGTTCCAGGGGTGATCCGGGAACCTACAGACCGGTGAGCCTCACGTCAGTACCGGGAAAAATGGTAGAAACCATCATAAAAAATAAAATTACTCAGCATGTAGATAGTCATGGCCTAATGGGAGACAGCCAACATGGCTTTAGACAAGGAAGATCTTGTCTTACTAATTTATGTTTTTTTGAAAGTGTGAATAAACAGGTGGACAAAGGTGAGTCGGTTGATATAGCGTATCTGGACTTTCAGAAAGCCTTTGACAAGGTCCCTCAACAGAGACTTTTGGCAAAACTAAAGAGTCATGGGATAGGAGGCAGTGTACTACTGTGGATCAGGAACTGGTTAAAAGATAGAAAGCAGAGGGTTGGGCTAAATGGCCAATTTTCCCAATGGAGAAAGGTGAATAGTGGTGTACCCCAGGGATCTGTGCTGGGTCCGCTGCATTTTGACATATTCATAAATGACCTGGAAAGTGGAATAACGAGTGAGGTTATCAAATTTGCAGATGACACAAAACTATTTAAAGTTGTTAAAACCCAAGAGGATTGTGGAAAATTGCAAGAGGATCTTGATAAATTGGAAGACTGGGCATCAAAATGGCAGATGAAATTTAATGTGGACAAGTGCAAAGTTATGCACCTAGGGAAGAACAACCCAAACTATGGTTACACGATGCAAGGTTCCACATTAGGAACCACCACCCAGGAAAAAGATTTAGGCGTCATTGTGGATAACATGTTAAAACCCTCGTCCCAGTGTGCAGCGGCAGCCAAGAGAGCAAATAGAATGCTAGGTATCATAAGGAAAGGAATGGAAAATAAAACAAAAGATATTATAATGCCTCTATACCGTTCCATGGTGAGACCGCACCTTGAATATTGTGTGCAGTTCTGGTCGCCGTATCTTAAAAAGGATATAGCTTTATTAGAAAAGGTTCAGAGAAGAGCCACCAAAATGGTAAAGGGAATGGAAGGATACTCCTATGAAGAAAGGCTAAAAAGGTTAGGGCTCTTTAACCTGGAAAAAAGACAGCTAAGGGGAGATATGATAGAAGTCTATAAATTAATGAACGGAGTGGAACGGTTAAACGTAGATCGATTGTTTACATTATCAGAATATAGAAAGACTAGGGGACATGCAATGAAGCTACAGGGTAAACTATTTAAGACTAATAAAAGAAAATATTTTTTCACTCAACGTGTAATCAAACTCTGGAATTTGTTACCTGAGGATGTAGTAAAGGCTGTTAGTGTAACTGGGTTTAAAAAAAGGTTTGGACAAGTTACTGGAGGAAAAGTCCATAAACCATTATTAAAAAGGGACCCAGGATATCAATGCTTGACCCAGTACAAGCATTGTGGAACCTGTGTCTTTTGGGGAAACTGGTTGGAAACAGGATATTGGGCTTGATGGACCTTGGTCTGACCCAGTATGGCATATCTTATTTTCTTAAGTCCAGTGCTGGACTGGCAACAGTTAGCAGTGGGATGAAAGACCTCAGGATCTAGCTCCCATTTCCCAAGATTAAAGATGTGATGGCTAAGGAAATCCACCTTGGCTACTGACACATCCCTTGAGCTACCCAGCATGTTCTTGGTGCCTCCTTGCTGACTGACATACGTCATCGCCGTCGTACTGAGAACACTCAGACTAAAGGCCCAAGCCTCTATACTGTTATTGGACCAAGTAATTTTGAGGGGTGTCCACTGACCCTGCACTGTCCATTTCAAGCAGTGGACTTCCCCAACCTGTAAGGTTGGCATCTGTCATTAGAATCACGCATAGCGTCATCTCTAGGTCTACCCCATGGGCTAATTTGAGTCCACTGCTTGAGACTCTTCCCAATCAAGGGGAGTCAGCCAGGGAAGACGAGTCTCATAGCCCTGTGATATCGGCAACCAGCAGAATAGGAGCATTCTTGCCAAGGGAACAAGATCATGGAACAAGATGTGGCAGTCATTGATACTAGAAGTTGTACATAATCCCAGGCCCTGATAGCTTTCTGGCACCGAAATGCCTCAAGCTGCCCCAAGAACTTGCCTCTCCTCAGATGGGAAAAAACCCTACAGAACCAGATGAGTCTGGACTGGTTCACTACTAGTCCAAGCTCTGCAAAAGTTGCAGCACCTGGGCTAGTACAACCAAACTGTCTGATACCGACCTGCTGTGGATAAGCCTGTTGTCTATGCAGGAATGAACCTGTATCTCCTAATAGTACATGCCACAACTACCCTGGAGAGTGAGTGTCCAGGGAGCTGTGGTGAGACCAACGGGCAGGACCCAAAACTGAAAAAATGTTTGACCAGGATGACAGTGCAGAAACCTCTGGTGGCCCTCTTGAGCAGGGATGTGATAGTATGCCTTGGGCAAGTCCAGGGACAACAGAAACTGTCCCCACTTGACTGGCCATTCCAGAGTGGCCTCTGCCTTTTTGAATGGAAAACTGCATGGAGAAATCACAAATGCATTGGAGATATCTACTGTGCACTCCAGAGCATAGCTGTATCGTGAAATGATCCTAGGTGATTTTAACCCATTCCTGGTGTAAGAGGTGGCCGCCCCCCCCCCCCCCCCCCCCCCCCATCGCTGGCTGGGGCAGGACGCAGTGGTTCTGGAGAAGGAGTTAAACTTGGATCTCCCCCCTTCAAAAGGGCTGAGACTTAGCCCAATACTTGCTCCCTTGAACAGACTGCTTGCTGGGATGGAAATGCCTCAAATCTCTTGGCCTCACTACCTTTCTCCTCTCGTCTCTCCCTACATCCCTCCTCGGGAACTCCGCTCCTCTAGCAGATCCCTTTTATCTGCGCCTTTCTCTGACACTGCCAACTCCAGACTTTGTTCATTTTATATGCTATTCCATATGCCTGACTCCAACTACCTGACTCAGTACATTGGGCTCCTTCTCTACCCAATTCAAATCCAAGTTAAAAACTCACCTCTTCGAGGCTGCTATTGGATCCTGATGCCCCTCACTCTCTTCTTCACCACTTATGTGTATCTTACCATACTCTAGTCCCAAGTTTTGTGATGTTCTTCATCTTGATTAGATTGTAAGCTCTGATGAGCAGGGACTGTCTTCTTACATCTATATGTATAGCACTGAGTAGAAAAGTCTGTTGCAGGTAAATGGACAGGGCTCTCTTGCAATCCAGATTATGGAGAAAGGTTTCCGCCCTACCGGTGTGAGGTCTCGAAAAGAAGGTGGGGAGCACCACCTCCTGATTGAGGTGGAATGGGGACACCACCTTCGGCAGAAAACTTGGCGTGTGCATGGAGCACAACCCTGTTCTTGTAGAACCTCACGTAGGATGGTTTCGCCACCAAAGACCGGAGCTCACAGACTCTGCGTGCTGATGCGAGTGCTACCAGGAAGGCGACCTTCCAGGACAGATACTGGAGATAGCAGGTAGCCAGAGGCTCAAATAGAGGCGTAGTGAGCTGCGAGAGCACCACATTGAGATCCCACTCTGCTGCTGGAGGGTGGATAGGGGGTTTAGATAGCATGAGGCCCCGCAGGAACTGGGACACAAGGGGCTGAGCCGAGAGAAGTTTTCCCTCAACGGAATGGTGATGCACTGTGATGGCACAGGTGTACTCTGACCGAATTGGACTTCAGTCCCACCTGCAACAGGTGAAGCAGGTACTGGAGTACTACGTGTACTGAGCAGCGCCTTTCTGCGCACCACATCGAGAATCGGCGCCACTTGAAGGCCCTTCTTGTGGAGGCCTTACACAGGCCAGAAGAATCTCTTCCACATCCCGTGGAAGGTTAAAGGAGGCTAACGCTACTCTTTCAGCAGCCAAGCCATGAGTGAGAGGACCCCAGGTTGGGGTGTAGGAGAGAGTCCAGCTCCTGTGAGAGTAGCCCTAGGGCGAGGACCAAGGGAATCAGCAATGCTGCCAATAGGGAGAGGAGCAGTGGGAACCAGGGCTGCCTGGGGCACCGAGGGACTATCAGCATTAGCGATGCTCTGTCGTGCTGGACCTTGAATAGTGTCTTGGCTACCATAAGGCCTTCTGTCAATGGGATGAGGAATGCATCCGCTGCCACCTGGGATGGGTGCGGCTAGCGGAAGCAGAATCGGGGCAACTGCGTGTTGTCCGGACTGGCGAATAGGTCCATCGAGGTGATGCCCCAGAAGAAATAGCAGCGAGGCTACCACTGGATCCAGGCACCACTCGTGCGGCTGGAGAACCCTGCTCAGTTTGTTCGCCTGGGCATTGTCCTGGCTCAGGAGGTACACCGTCCTTAGGAGCATCCCTCTGCGTGCAGCATAGGAGCAGAGGACTACCACCTCCTGGTAGACTGGATATGACCCTGTAACCCCCTGTTTGTTCACGTAGAACATTGTGACTTGATTGTCGGTCTGGATCAGCATCAAGTGATGTTGGAGCTGGTGGCAAAAGGCTTGAAGGGCAAGGTGTATTGCCCGGAGTTCTATCAGGTTGATTTTCATCCAGGATTCCCTCTGGGACCAGCAGCCTTGCATCTGGAGGCTCCCGCAATGCGTTCCCCAGCCCATTAGAGAGGTATCTGTGGTGAGGACCTTCTGCGGGTTGGGTGCCTGGAAGGGCATCCCGGCCTGAAGGTGACGTGGAATCTGCCACCATTTGAGGGAGTCTGCCAAATGGTGGGTTGCCTTCACTCTGTCCCTGAGCCTGTCGTGGTTTGTATCCACTGAGAGTAGAGGGCACCACTGTGCTGCTTTCATGTGCAGGCGGGCATAAGGAGTCAAGTGAACTGTGGAGGCCATGTGTCCCAACAGATGGAGAAGGAGTTGGGCAGGTAGCGCCCAGCGTCGGTGTATTTCTGCGGCTAACTCCCTGAGATGTTCTGACCTCTCCCAAGAGAGGAAGGCTTTTGCCTGGAGGGTATCCAGTTGCGCCTCTATGAACTCTAGGTGCTGGGCTGGAGTGAGGTGGGACTTGGGATTCGTCATAAATTATCCCAAATACTGCAGGGTGTTGATGGTGCGCTGGTGGCGCATTGTGCCTCTGCAGCCGTGTCCCCCTTTATGAGCCAGTTGTCTAGATAAGGGAAGACGAAGGCCCTTTGGAGCCGGAGATAGGCTGCAACCACCACAAGGCACGTTGTGAAGACCCTTAGCAATGAGGCCAGACCAAAGGGCAGCACCCTGTATTGGTAGTGCTGTCTTCCTACCACGAAACAGAGATATTTTCTGTGGCTGGGATGTATTAGGATGTGAAAGAGTAGTTACTCACCTGTAACAGGTGTTCTCCAGGAGCAGCAGGAATCAGTCCTCACATATGGGTGACGTCAGCGCCGACGGAATCCCCATGCGGAGCATTTCCCCAGCTTTCAAAGAAAGCCTTTGGGAATGCAGCGCGCATGCGCGGTCCCCTTCCCACACAAGGGTGCCATCTTGCTCAGTCTGACGACATAGCTAAACGACAGCAAAAAACAAAATAAATTATATGACTGCAACTCCAAGGGGAGGAGGGAGGGTTGTGAGGACTGATTCCTGCTGCTCCTGGAGAACACCTGTTACAGGTGAGTAACTACTCTTTCTCCAGGACCAAGCAGGAAGTCAGTCCTCACATATGGGATTCCCCACCTCAGAGCTACCAGAGGCCCCAAACTGAAACAATGAGCTCCCTCTAGAGCCTCAGCATGCAAGAACAGAATCTTCTCTGATAACGCCCCCGAACGGTAGCCCAACACCAGGACCGGAGGGTAGGAGTTGCCTAAATCCCAAAGAGATTATGGATACCGCCTGCCCGAAAGCACTGTCCCTGCGGGACTCCCTCTCAAGGCAGTAATGGGCCGCAAAAGTCTGGCTTGAAGACCAAGTAGCGGCCCGGCAGATGTCTGCCAACGGAACAGAGCGGAGATGAGCCACTGACGCAGCCTTCTCCCTGACACGATGAGCCGTAACTCGACCCTGCAACGAGAGGCCAGCTGCCCTGTAAGCCCAGGCGATACAGTCAGCTACCCATATGGACAAAGTATGCTTGGAGACAGGTAACCCCAACTTATTGGGGTCAAAAGAGACGAAGAGCTGAACAGCCCTCCGGTGCTCCCGCGTACGGTCAAGGTAGAAGGACAACGCCCTCCTACAGTCCAGGGTATGCAAGACCATCTCAGCCCGGCTGGCATACGGCCTGGGAAAGAAAGTCGGAAGAACCACCTCCTGACTGAGGTGGAAAGAGGAGACAATCTTAGGAAGGAACTTAGGGTGAGTCCGTAAGACTACTCTCTTTCTGTAGAACCTAGTATAAGGAGCATCTGATACTAGGGCCTGAAGCTCACTCACTCGCCTCGCTGAGGTAAGGGCTACCAGGAACAACGCTTTCCAGGAGAGAAAACGTAGAGGGCAGGTAGCCATAGGTTCAAAAGGTGGACAAGTAAGCCGTTGCAAGACCACATTCAAATCCCAGTCAGGGGCAGGACGCCGCAGTGGAGGTTTAAGCAAAAGCAGGCCTCTGAGAAAGCGAGCCACCAAAGGATGGCTGGAAAGAGACCGACCTTCCACTGGGGAGTGTTGTGCTGAAAGAGCACTAAGGTGCACTCTCACAGAATTGTACTTAAGGCCTAGGTTGGACAGGTGAAGCAAATATTGCAGTACCACTGGTACCAGGCATGAGAAAGGATCCTCGTTGTGCTGAGTACACCAGACAGAGAACCTACGCCACTTAAGGGCATAAGACTTTCGGGTGGACTGCCTCCTGGAGGCCAAGACCACGTCCTCCACTTCCCTAGGCAGCAGTAAGGGTGCTAGAATTACCCTTTCAGCAGCCAGGCCATCAACTGTAGGGACTGGAGATTTGGGTGTAAGAGAGATCCGTGCTCCTGAGACAGGAGATCGGGTTGCATCCCCAGAGGAAGAGGAGTGTCCACCGCTAGTTGCAAAAGAAGTGGGAACCACGGTTGCCTCGGCCATCTGGGGGCCACCAGGATCATCGAGGCCCTGTCCCTGAGCACTTTGAACAGTGTCTTGGGCACTAGAGGCGTGGGAGGAAACGCATATAGGAGGCCTGTGGACCAAGGAATGAGAAACGCATCCGCCGCTACACAGAGGATGCGGTTGTCTGGAACAGAACCTTGGAAGTTGACGGATCAGAGGACTGGCAAAGAGATCTATGGTGGGAAGGCCCCATCTCAGGAAAATCTGTTGAACCACTAAGGGATTCAATTGCCACTCGTGCGGTTGCAAGATCCGGCTCAGTCTGTCCACCAGGCAATTTTCCTGGCCTGGGAGGTAGACTGCTTTGAGAAGGATGCCGTGAGTGACTGCCCAGGAGCACAGTCTCTGCGCCTCCTGACATAGAAGGGGGCACCCTGTGCCCCCTTGTTTGTTCACGTAGAACATAGCAACCTGATTGTCTGTCTGGACCAAGACAGACTGGTGAGAGATGAGATGGGAGAAGGTTCTCAGGGCTAAGCGGATAGCTCTCAGTTCTAAGAGACTGATCTGCTGAGCAGCCTCCCAAGGGGTCCACAGGCCTTGAGTACATGCTCCTTGGCAATGTGCACCCCAACCCTGAAGAAAAGCATCGGTGGTCAGCACTTGAGAGTGTGGAGGTGTCTGAAAAAACACCCCTTGCAGTAGATTGGGAAGATGAAGCCACCACTTCAGAGAAGAGGCTAGTAGCGTGGACACCCTCACTTTGTCTGCAAGGCGTCCCGTGGCTTGGTGCCACTGAGTTCTGAGGACCCACTGAGCTGGCCTCATGTGCAGCTGGGCATTTGGGGTTACATGGACTGTAGAAGCCATGTGACCTAAAAACCTCAGGAATTGCCTGGCGGAGACCAGAGAATTGCCGTGGAACTGTCTGGCCAGATCCATTAATCTGTGGGCCCTGTCCACGGGTAAAAAGGCCTTGGCCTGAAGGGTGTCCAGCCTTGCTCCGATGAACTCCATTGTTCTGTGAAGGGTGCAAAGCGGACTTTGCGAAGTTGATAACAAACCCCAAGTGCTGAAGGACAGCAACAGTGCGAAGGGTGGCTTGATGAGCCTCCTTTGGAGACTGGTCCCTGATGAGCCAGTCGTCCAGGTATGGAAACACAAAGAGGCCTTGAAGCCTTAGGTCGGCCGCCACTACCGCCAGGCACTTTGTGAACACCCTGGGGGCAGAGGTTAGGCCAAAGGGCAGTACTCTGTACTGATAGTGGTTTCCTCCCACTACAAACCTGAGATATTGTCTGTGGTCTAGATGAATGAGGATGTGAGTATACGCATCCTTTAGGTCTAAGGAGCATAGCCAGTCTCCCTGCTGGAGGTAGCAGGATTCCAAGGGTGAGCATCTTGAACTTTTCCCTCTCCAGGAACTTGCTGAGATTTCGCAAGTCTAGGATGGGTCTGAGGCCTCCTGTTCTTTTTGGTACGAGAAAGTACCTGGAATAGAAGCCTTGACCCCTCAGATGGTGGGGCACCGGTTCCACGGCCTGTTCCTTTAGAAGAATTTCCAACCCCTGCAGGAGTAAGTCCCTGTGCAGAGGGAGTCTTGGGGGCTCCCCTGGAAAATAGGAGGGGGGTACCTGGTAAAAGTGGAGAAGATAGCACCTGTGGACTATACTGAGCAACCAGGTATCCCTTGTGATGGCTGACCACCTGTGGGCAAAGTGGGCCAGCCGGCCTCCTGTGCTGATGGCCAGCTGAGGAGGAGAGGTTATGCCACTGGAGTCAAAACCCCGCTCCCTGCTGTGCAGGAGCCGGTGTTGGGGGGCTTGGGGGCCTTCTGCCTACAGGACCCATGACCCTGCCCCTTGGCCTGCTGACCCTGTTGGGGAGCAACAGAGGCCTGATAATGAGGGTACTGTTTATAGGCAGATGACTTCCTCGGGTAAAAGGTCTCTTTCCCCAAGCCCTTCTTCTTCTGAGAAGGGGCAGAGGTTTTTCTGGACAGCCTAGTCCGGGTCAGAGTCTCGGTCTTGAGTTCTGCAGCCTTTTCAGCCATGGGCTTGCCAAAAAGGTTTTCACCTCGGCAGGAGACATCGACCAACTTGTCCTGCACCCATGGCTCGAGGTCCGATGACTGTAGCCAGGCCTGACGGCGTGCACCGATGCCGGCTGCGGCTACTCGGGCCGAAGCCTCGAAGCCATCATAGGCTGCTCGAGAGATAAACTTCAAGCACTCACGAATACCCGACGACAGAGCATTGAACCTCTGCAAAGGTTCCTCGGAGAAACCAGCAGAGAATCCAGCAATCTCCTTTGCCAGGTCTCGAAGGTACATGCCCATGTACAGCTGGTAGGTCTGGACACAGCAAGCAAGCATAGAGCCCTGGAAGCACTTCTTACCGAGGGCATCCAGGTTCTGGGCCTCCCAGCCGGGAGGCACCAAGGAGTGCATCTTCTGACTCTTCAGGCGATGCATGGCTGACTCCACAACCATGGAGTGGTGTGGTAATTGTGCCTTTTGGAACCCGGGGCTCTTGCGGACTCGATAGATGGAATCGATCCGCTTGCTCAAAACCGGTGTCGACGCCGGCGCATCCCACATGCGGAAGAGCAACCGTTCCAGCATCGGAGGAACCGGAACAGTAAAGACCTCCTATGGAGGAGAGTCATACTGTAGGGCCTCGAGCTCCTCGGCTCGAGGCTCCTCCTCGGGATCCGCGGGGAATGCCAAGGCCTTGGCCATATCCCGGAAGAAGTCCGAGAACCGGGTATCCTCTGGTGGGGACCTTCTCCGAGGCTCGGACTCGGGTGAGTCCGAAGGGATGCACCAAGTCCGAAAGGTGTCGGGTGACTCCTCATCCTCCGTCTCCCAGCTCAACTCCTCGGAGGAGGAATCAAGCGGCTCCGGTCGGGCAGGCACCGATGCCATCCGCCCCGACGCCGAGGGTATCGGCGTCGACAACCTCGGTCCCGAACGAGAGGTCGAGGGAGACCTTGGACGAGAATCGACTCGAGCACGCATGGACTCTAGGATCGGCTCGGCCTCCGGGATCGACTTGGACGTCGAGGTCCCGGTGGTCGGGGCAGATGCACCGGTGAGACCGGCGATCAGTGCCCGCTGCTGTTCCATGAAGGCAGCCAAGCTGCTCTCCAAGGCCGTCAACCTGAGTCTGAGCTCAGGAGACTCAGCAGCCCCCGACTCAAGCCCTGGCGGCGCCGGGCCCGACGTAGGATCCCCTGGAGGAGAGTCCACGAGGACTACAGTACTCACGTGACCCGGGGACTCCATCTCCACATGAGGTTGTTTTGCAGGCCTCTCCGACTCCGAAGACCCGGGACGGCGCTCGGGGCTATGCGACTTGGCCCTTGAGGAGAGAAGTGCATCCACCGACGACGCCCTCGCGGGTTTTTTCTTCTTGCGATGCTCCCGCGAGGGTGACCCCCTTTCAGAGGAGCCTCGACGCTGCTCGGGGCTGGAGTCCCAAGATGTCGAGGCCTCTGACGAGGTCCGGGCCCGACCGGACGCAGAGTCAGAGAAGATTCTTTCCTTTTGGTGCTGCCGACTCCTCAACGCCTTAGAGGACATTTTTCCACCCGGACCACAGATCATCGGGTCATGATCTGGTCCGAGGCACCGGAGGCAGCAGTCATGTGTGTCGGTGAGAGACATAAGTTTCTTACACCGATCACACTTTTTAAACTCGCTGGCAGCCATCGGGGGATAAAGGGCCCCTGCGAGGTCAAAAGACCGGGCTGCCAGTGAAAACAGAAAAAATGGCGCGTACTCTAGTCACTAAGGACAAAAACCGAAAAAAGAGATCTGGGCTCGATACCGACATATCGGGCCCAAGCGGGAAAGGGAAACCGACATCGAACCGAAGAAAACGGGATCACGCAGAATAAAATCGACTTTTTGCTCGGGTGAAACGAAAACACATCCGTTGGGCTCCGTGGAAAAAAGAAGACTGAGCAAGATGGCACCCTTGGGCGGGAAGGGGACCGCGCATGCGCGCTGCATTCCCAAAGGCTTTCTTTGAAAGCTGGGGAAATGCTCCGCACGGGGGTTCCGTCGGCGCTGACGTCACCCATATGTGAGGACTGACTTCCTGCTTCGTCCTAAGGAGCATAGTCAGTCTCCCTGCTGGAGGAATGGCAGCAGTGTCCCAAGGGAGAGCATCTTGAACTTCTCCCTAACCAGGAACCTGTCGAGCTCTCGCAGGTCCAGGATGGACCTGAGGCACCTAGTTCTCTTGGGGACGAGGAAATATCTGGAGTAGAAGCCTGTGCCCCAGAGATGTTTCGACACTGGCTCTACTGCTTTATTGTTGATTAGGCCTGCTAGCTCACCGAGGAGCAGGGTCTGATGAAGGAGAGGCCTGGTGGGCTCTCCTGGGAAGTACGAGGGTGGCACCTGTTTCGTAGGTGGAGCTGGTAGCCCTCCTTGACCATTTGTAGCACCCAGGTATCGGTGGTGATGGCTGTCCACCTGTGGGCAAACAGGGCTAGGCGGCCCCCGGTAGGCAGCAGAGGACCCCCTGGGAGTAAGGAGGTCACGTCCAGGCAGTCCAAAGCTGCCTCTAGACTAGGCAGGAGCCGGCACTTGGGATTTCGGGGCCTTTTGTTTTCTGGGACCATGTCCCTGGCCTTTTTGTTGCTGGTCCTGATGAGGGGCTGAGAAGGTCTGGAAGTGCAGAGTACCGCTAAAATCTCCTTTCTTCCTAGGGAAGAAGGGCTTTTTCTCTCGGGCTTTCTTCTGGGGTTCCATAGAGGTCTTCTTTGAGAGCCTGGTTCTTGTCATGCACTCTCTCTCTATCTCCGCTGCCTTATCCACCATGGGATTCCCAAATGGATTTTCTCCTATGCAGGAGCTATCAGTTTGTCCTGCAGCCATTGTTCCAGATTAGATGACTGCAGCCATGCCTGGTGTCATGCCCCGATGCCTGCGATGGTCACTCTGGCCAATGACTCGAAGCCATCGTAGGCTGTCTGGGACAAAAACTTTGAGCATTCTTTTACTGCCAAGGTCAAGGTCTTGAACCTCTGTAGGGGTTCCCCCATCGAGGCCTTCCGAGAATCCACCAAGCTCTCTCAACAGTTCCTTCAGGTACATGCCAATACAGAGATGGTAGAACTGGATCCGGCACGTTAGCATCAAGCCATGAAAGGCCTTCCAGCAGAGGGCATCAAGGGTTCGGGCCTCCCTGCTGGGTGGCATCGACAAATGTTTTTTTTGGCTCTTAAGCTGGCGCATTGCCAACTCTATGACCATGGAGTTGAGTGGAAGCTGTGCCTTTTGGAACCTAGGGCTTCTGCATACCCAGTAAATGGCGTCGAGGCGCCTACTAACGAACGATTGGGACAGACACTAGTGTTTCCCACATTTGGAGAGGAGGTGGTCGAGGATCGGGGGCACCGGTACAATAAGTGTTTCCTTAGGGGGTAACTCATATTAGAGTATCTCTAATTCCTCCGTGTGCGGATTCTCTTCGACCACAATGGTGAGAGCTTTTGCCATGCATCTCTGGCAGGGAATGGCATTGGGTCTTTGGGGGAGACTAGTCTGAGGGCACATCATGGTGTTGTCTCGTTTCCGGGGACTCTTCATCCTTAGTCTTCCATTCGGACTAAAAGTCAGAGTATGAGTCGGATACCACGCAATCTCCTCAGTCGAGGACCGCTCTCAGCAGTCTGTGACCTCTGGAGGATCATCGGTTCAAGCCGCAGGTGCACGCCACAGAGGACCAGTGTCCCGAGGACGGGACATGGACTTTTGTCTGGGGTCGGTGGGGCTCGAGGACCGGCTCAATGTCGAGGGTCCCGACGTCGGGGTGGATGAACTGGACAAGCTGGACATGAACGTCTGCTGCATAGCCACTCAGGCAGATATACTGCTCTCTAGGACTGCCATTCTGGTCTCCATAACAGTTGGCTCCGCAGCCCTCGATGGGGGGCAATGAGTATTTCGGGCCCAGCATCGGTACTATCAAAGGGGAGTCCCTCGATGAGGATTGCCTCGGAGGTTCAAGGCCGGTGGGCGAATGCCAACGACTCCTTACAGGGCAGCTTGGTAGGCTGCTCCTGCCCCGATTCCTCGAACTCACACCTGGGACTGCGGATCCTGGGGTGAAATTTCTTCTTTTTCCTGGATCCATCCTCCGAGGCAGTCTTTGAGGGTCTCTTCTTCTTGTGCTCCACTTCCAGGGATTTCCGCTCAGAGGAACCGCAGCCGTGGGCTTCCAAAGAGGCTCTGGCTTCGTGGAGCACCAAGACATTGGAGGAGGCCCTGGAGTGTGGTGTCATTTAAGACTCCGGCATGCAGTCAGACTTCTGAAAAAAAAGTTTTCTGCTGCTCATGGCGGCTCTTCAAGGCCTTTGAGGTCATGTTCGTCAGAGCTCACAGTTGGAGTCATTGAGCACTTGGCCGAGGCATCAGAGGGAGCAGACCTATGGGTCGGTGAGTGACATTTTGCCACACTGGTCACACTTTTTGAAGCCACTGAAGGCCATTGGAAAAAGGGGGTCCCCGCATCCTGGCAGGGATCCAAGGCCTTCGGCTAAAAAAGGGCACAAATGCCGATCGAGGAACACCTTGATGAAAAAATGAGAAAACGAATAGATGAACCTGAGCAGTGACGTTGAGGCAAGCTGGCTCAGGGGTGGAAATGAACCCATACGCAAATCTGACAAAACTCAATAATAAAAATCTGACTTTTTCCGGGGAAAACTGGACAACGTCCGATGGGTTCCACGGAAAATCAGAGACTGAGGCAAGATGGCACCATTGGGCAGGAAGTGGACCACACAATAAAGCTGAGGAGATGCTTCCGCGCGGGCTCTGTCGGTACAGAAGTCATCCATATGTGAGGACTGACTTCCTGCTTGTTCTCGGAGAAACCATAAATACACAAGCTACGCAGATAAGAAAGGAAGACAACAAAAGTAGGAAAAATGTGGGAAATGTTAGAAAAGATACATTATGGAAAGGAGAAGCTGATGGCACAGCAAAGAAAATTAAAATCCTTACTCTGAATGTCAGGTGTCTGGGACAGCTTTTTCTTCAGCTGTAGCTTGTTCAAGGCTGTAGTCTTGTAGGATATCTGGCCACGTAAAGAAACAAGATCCTTCTTGAGTTCAGCTGCGTGGACTAAGATCTTCTCTGGGGCCTGAGAAGAGAACCAAATACAATACGGTGAAAATAATACAATACAGTAAAGGGAAAACGATACAATACAGTACAATACAATACTATACAGTGAAAACAAAGCTGCAAACATTTGATGCTCTCCCAAGATTCACGAAAGAGCAGGAACTATCATGTACAGAAGACACAAGAGTGGTAGCTATGATACTCTTGATACACGTGTGAGAACAAGAGCCACAATTTTCGGCAGTCTCTCGAGAGAAACAAGCAGGACATGAAGGACTGCAGGAAGCAGCTCAAAACCACGCTCTTTATTGAACATTATAGTGACATTCTCTCACTTGGTTTGCAGCTTGTCATGCTGTGAGGGCTTGCGTGCATCAGTGATGCTGAGAGCTAAACTATCGGTAGTTTAACTACTGGCAGGGTCTCCCAAGATGGACAGGTCTCAGCTGAGGTGCCAGACCAAGACAAACCACCCATCTGGGCAGCAGCAGAATGGGATAGTGTTGACGGCGGAGGATCACATTTTTGTGACAACGGCAACACCACCAAACTTAAACTGCGCAGAAGAAAGGCCCGGCAATCTACTTCTGTATCTTGCCATGAAAACCCAATGGATAGTTACAACAAAACAAATTGTGCTATGGTGCTGGAAGATGAGACCCCCAGGTCGGAAGGCACTCAACTAGCTACTGGGGAAGAGCTGAAGACTTTTCAGAGTAAAGCCAGCATTTATGATGTGGTTGGATCAAAGCCCTCGGGAAGTCTGACTGCTGATGTAGCTGCGCATGAAATGAGAGTCAGAAGCTGTAAAGATGTCTTACACATTGGAACATGGAACGTACGAAGCATGAACCAAGGGAAGTTGGAGGTGGTCAAGAATGAAATGGAACGTGTACAACTTGATCTGTTGGGTGTCAGCGAACTGAAATGGACTGGCATCGGGCACTTTGCATCAGATGATCACATAGTCTACTATGCTGGAAATGAAAGACAAAGAAATGGTGTTGCATTTATAATAAAGAAGAAACTTGCAAGAACTGTAATGAAATACAATGCAGTCAGCGAACGCTTAATCTCTATTCGTCTACGAGGATTGCCTATCAACACAACTATAATTCAAGTATATGCCCCAACAACAGCTGCAGAAGAGAATGAAATTGAAGAGTTCTATGAACAAGTACAAGCTGAAATTGACAGAACATGCAAACAGAATATCCTGATAGTCATGGGTGACTGGAACGCAACGTTGGCAACAAAGGCGGCGGCAAAGTAGCTGGAAAATATGTACTTGGCAACAGAAATGAAGCTGGAGAAAGACTGATAGAATTCTGCAAGACCAATGATCTATTCATCTCAAACACCTTCCAGCAACACAAGCGGCAACTGTACACATGGACTTCACCCAATGGATTGTATAAAAATCAAATTGACTACATCTGTGGAAGTCAACGATGGAAAAGCTCTGTACAATCAACAAAGACAAAACCTGGAGCTGACTGTGGTACAGATCATCAACTACTAGTATGCAAACTCAAGCTAAAGTTGAAAAAGAGCAAACCACTCATGAATGCAGCAAAATATGACCTTGAGAATATACCACTGGAATTTAAAGACTGCCTGCAAAATCGATTTGCTGCTTTAGATACAAATGACAGAGCTCTGGAAGAGTTATGGAATGACATCAAGAAGTTTGTGTTGGAAGAAAGCGAGAAGTCTCTACAAAAGGTGAAAAAGCAAAACCGGCCAAAATGGATGACGGAAGAAACTCTGAAAATTGCCCAGAAACGCAGAGAAGCTAAGGCCAGAGGAGAAAGAAAGACAATCGCAGAACTCAACAGAGATTTCCAACGTGCAGCAAGACAGGACAAGGAAAAGTACTACAATGACACTTGCAAGGAAATAGAAGCAGAAACTATTAGAGGAAGAACAAGATTGGCTTTCCTAAAGCTACGAGAGTTAAAGAAAAAGTTCCAGCCTCGAATTGGAATGTTACAAGATGTTCAAGGTTCTATGTTGAATGATGCTGAGAAGATCAAGAAAAGGTGGAAGGAATATACAGAGTTTTTATATGATAAAGATCAAGTGGACCAACAGCCATTTCAACCTGTACCTTATAATCGGGAACCATTGGTGATGAAAGAAGAAGTTGAAGCAGTATTGAAAGCCTTATTGTCAGCATACATTTCATGCAACTGTGGACTCTGGTGAATTCAGTCTCCAAAGTTAAACTCTGACCCCCTGGTGATGTCTCTAGGACCTGTCTGCAGCCCCTCCTTGCTAAATCAAGAATAGCAGACCTTAAAGGGAGTGGCTAGCAGACCTCAAGGGGAAGTGCTGGAAAGGATTCAGTTCACTATAAAAGACAGAAACTCTTCCTGTCTCTCTCTCTCTCCCCCACCATCCCTTGGACATGAAGGACAGGAGGCTCTGATAATCAATTCCCTTCACCCCTCCCCCGCTCTCTCTCTCTCCTTGCCATGAGGCTCTGAGCCACATGTTCGGGCCTACCATGAGGCTCTGAGCCACATGTTCGGGCCTACCATGAGGCTCTGACCCACATGTTCTCTCTCTATCTCTCTCATAGTTCACACATGCACATGCACACACAGATTCATTGATGCACACTGAAACAGCTCTGTAACAGTCACTATATACCTCTGTTCAATACCTATGTATTAAGCCTATTTCTACATAAAAACATTTCTCCAAGCCACACCTGTTTGGTTGTCTTATTACAAGCCCTCCTGCTTCTGTGAAGTGAAATGAACCCAGGACCAAGCGGAGACTAGACCAGAAGATTACATATTCAGATGATTACATATGGGGGCTCGCCTTCTCGGATTTCACAGCAGATCACCAGTTGGGTAAGTAATAATTTTGTATAATACATTAAGTAGATTTCAGACAGAGACAAACAGAATCGAAAGTCCGTGTGACCATTTACAATTTTGTTTTGTGGGTTAGACAAGGTGAGATTTTTATTGTCAAAAGGCTCTGTAAGAATCTAGAATTTTAAGGACATCACACAGAGTGGCTTGCAATTGTCTTATTTTGATGTATAGGCTTGCTAAAGATTTTTCTATAGTATTTGAGCTGCTAAGAAAATACAGAGTTACACAGTTAAATATTCCCTCAGAGTACAATATACATCTTTCCTGGTAACACTAATTTACCTCCTGTCTGTTTGACTTTTATTTCTCTCTCCTGTCAGTATATATCTTGGTGAGAGCAGGAATATCTGACAATTCTGTTAATCTCCTGTCCCTTTTAACTTTTATTTCTCTGTATCCTGTCAGTAAGTATCTTAGTGAGAGCAGGCTTAAAGCTGGCTGCAATTGATACAACAATTCTGTTAATTTCTTAACACCCTTCTTACTATAAAAAGGTGAGAAGCACTTTTTATTCAGGTATAAATTTAAGGTGTGGTCTTTATGCCAGTACTCTTTACTGAACACCCATAAAAGTTATACCATTCCAACTATAATTCTAAGTCTCACTTCTTCATAAAAGTGAGCATTCCTCCTTCTAAGGTTACACAGTTGAGATAGTCCAACTACAGCCTCTCTGCAGTATCAAATATGGAAGCCTTTGATTTTAAAGAACTTAAAGAAATTATCATTTCATATTGTAAGAGGAAAGGGGGTCCCTTTGAAGGTGAATTCCCTGAGTCATCATGGTATAATATTCAAAGACAGATGTTAAACCATGATCAAGAATTCAAAAAGAAAACAAATAAAAGAAAATGCCTTTTTATCCAAGGCATGTGCAGGGGACTCATTAGCATGAGACAAGAAAACTCTGAACTGACTTCTCAGTGTACCCAATTGACCAAAGACCTTGAGGAGGCACAAATTTGCATCTCTATACAAAGAACTCAAGTGATACAAGCCACAAATTCTTTTATAACTGTTAGTGAGCAATTAGAAGCACTTAAACTTGAATTGAGACACGTTAAAGATCAATTGGCCTCTGCAAGAAAGCCAACACCCACCCCTCCCTCAGCCCCCTATGCCTATGATCAGCATCAAAAGAATACAGAAGTATGCATAGTTGGACTTAGGAATGGGAAGAACACAGATGAATCACAGCAGGAAAATCATGATAGTTTATCTCAGCCAGATCCCAGCAATAATCTGGATCTCTGTCAGGAGGATAATTCACATGACTTAGACATGGCACCCAGTACTGAACTCAAAGCACCAGTTAAAGTAATGTTGCATGGAAATTTAAAAGATAGAGATATAGAAAAAATAGTTGAGAAAATTGGCCCTGTGCCTCTTAATGTAAATCAGTGGGTTAAATGGGCGATTGATATTCTGATTCACTGGGGTCTAGGGAAATACAGAAGAAAACAATCAGACTTTGACAGACTTATGCATTTGGCTCTGGGGCCACACTATTATAGAGTTGGCTCTCTCACTCACCCATACCAGTTGGTTAAAAGGGGTACTGAAAAACTATTTCACTGTTCCCCAATGCAAGTATTTAAAATTATTTCACCTTTACCAAATGATACACTGGAACAGTTTGCATATAGAGCCTGGATTTTAAAAGCAGTTCTTAATGAGCAGGAGTCCTGGCCCAAGGCAGAAGATTATGGGGAGAGCATGCATAAGGAATTTTTATTAGAATTGCTATCCCCTGAGATTACAAAACACCTTCTGTTATTTTCTGAAGACCCTGAAGCAACACCTTTTGATACTTCGGCTTGTCCTCTGGCAAGCGACCCCCTTTAGATTCCCCCAAATCTTTGACCAGCTTGTCAAGATCTTCTCCAAACAACTGCTTCCCCTTAAAAGGAAGCTTGCTAAGACGTGACTTGGAGGAACTGTCCGCTGCCCAATTCCTTAGCCAAAGATAGCGGCGTGCGGCTACCAAGGAAGCCATGCTATTCGCTAAACCTCTAATTATTTATTATTTTATTTATTACATTTTCTTTTATACCGCGCTATTTAAGATCAGTGCGGTTTACAATAAACATTAAATCTACACATCTCAGTTTAGTGATTTGTGCTTACAATAAACAGGTAAAAATAACTTGGGTATACAATAAACAAGTTTCTTAACAGGGAGAACATGATAACTATATACAAGCCAGTTAATAAGATCATAGTGGACATCGGCTAAATAAGCTAAACCTGACTCTAGCCTTGTCACATCCGCTAACTGCTCCTGCGTTTGTTGCGCTGGCTGCTGCAAACGCTGCAATCAACGAAGGCATGCTTTCACCACCCAAGCTCCACAAATAGACGCTTGTAGAGACAGAGCATTAACCTCAAAAGCTTGCTTCAATAAGGCATCCACCTTCCGATCCTGTGCGTCCTTCAAAGCCGCACTGGCTTCAACCGGAATGGTAGTCTTCTTCGTGACTGCCGAAACTGCTGCATCTATACGTGGAGAACGAAACACCTCCCGTTCTTGATCAGCCAAGGGATAGAGACGATTCATAGACCTCACACCACACAATCCTGCCTCCAGCAAATCCCATTCATCCTGAATCATCTGCTTAACCACACGGTGAACTGGAAAAACAGCCTGGGACTTCCAAACAGCCTGGGACTTCCGTACAGCTTGAATGAGAGGATCCTCCAACCCCTCATCCTCAGCCGGTACGACAGATGAAAGATTGAGAGCCTGAAGGGACTCTGTAATGAGCGCTGTCAGCTCCTCTCTCCGAAAGACCCAAATAATTCTCGCCTGATCCTCCGGTTCCAGAATCTCATCTTCCTCTAGCTTTCTTCTTGGTCTCCATCTGCTGGCAGGGGGACATAACCTGCTTGACTAGACTGGTCTGGCATTGGTAAAGAACATCTGATGTTCTCTCTAGAAAGAACAGGAGCCAGAAGTTCCAATTCTCCCATCATACAGAAGGGTGGAGGCTGTAGTCTTAATATTCATTTGAGACACATGATTCTAGCATGTAAAGCTACAAAGGTCCCCTGATATTGTCCGGCCTTAGGACACCATTCTCTCACCTTATAGAGGGGGAACTCGAGGCTCTGACAGACATTGATGAAAACAGAGTCCCATGGTAACATCTGATCCAGACGGTGGATGGACAGTTCATGGACTGGGACACGCTGATTCCTGAAACATAGAAATTGAGGGTGAAGTGAGACATTAGTACAGCAGACATGTATGAAAGTACAGATCAGAAATTCAAGGATGTCACATGTAAAAACTATCTCCATGTTTTAGGGCAGATATTAAGTCCAATGTCAGAGCTCCTCTCAGCACCACCTAGATGCAGAAAGCAAGACTTTGGACTCTTACTGGAGTTCGCTATGGAAACCTATAGAAACCAAACTGGCTATCCAGTTTGCCCAATTAGGCCTGTTCACACAGTCATCTCATTAGCTTCTGTCTCTACAGGGATCTAAAGAGCTTGAACAAACTCCTGGACTTGCTCACGTGTTGCTTTTTTTTTTTTAATTTATAATTTATAATGAATTTAACATTCCCAATCTGCACATCAATACAGCTAACATCAAAACCTAAGCTACACCAAGCATAACCTTCTGTATGTTTACATAATATAAGCATCTACACATAACACTATTAGCATATAATACCTTCGTACTGGATTGTTAGCATTCTTAGTTGCTTTCCATGATATGTTCCTCCAAACCCCCCTCCCCCATCTCTCCTATGGATCTCTGCCATGCTTCTTGCTATCCCCGTATCTAAATATTGTGTTTCCCACTTTATATAATTTTGCCAAGTTTTTAAGAAATGTTGTGACCTAGAATTATTCATAGCTGTTAGTTTATACATTAAATATATGTTCCCCATGTAGGCCCTATATTCCTCTAGGGTGGGAGGCTCAGTTTTCTTCCATTTCCTTGCCACTAATCTGCCAGTGGTGCCAGTGGAGGTGGTAGAGATGAGGACAATATCTGAATTCAAGGAAGCATGGGACAAACCCAGAGGATCTCTAAAGGAAAAAAGGGGACTGTTGTAGTTGTTGATATGGAAGGACAGACTAGATAGGCCATGTGGTCTTTTTCTGTCATCATATTTCTATGTTTCTAATATTCTAAGGGCCACACAGCCCATGTTTAGAAAACCCCTTTCTGCTTTGTTTAATATCATTGGTTTCAAGCCCAGCAATGCAAAACCGGGCTGGGGGTTTATTTCTTTCCTCAAAATTTCACTGATTTGCCTAAAGACCGCGTTCCGCGCAGGTCTAATCTTTTTGCAATTCCACTAGATATGGAAGTAGATCCCTCTTTCCCCACACTATCTCCAACAAAGATCATCAGCTTGTTTGTGCATTAAATATAATTTATCGGGGGTTAAATGCCATCGATACAATGTTTTATAATTATTCACTATTAAGTTGGCAGCCAGTAGGCCCTTATAGCAGCTATTATATATCTGTTCCCATGTTGAGTCTTCCCATACCACCCCGATATCCGCCTCCAAGCGGCGTTGAAACATTGTCTTAGTACTTCCCTTTGCCATCATGTTGTAAAATTTCACAAAAACCCCTTTCTTCAGCCCTATCAAAAATAGCATTTCTACCAGTGTGGGATCCCTGCTCAGTTCTGGCAGGATCCTATGCTGTACATAATGGCTTATCTGATTATATCGCTATATATCCATAGCCTTTAGCTGATATTCCTTTATCAATGTCCCAAAAGTATTCATCTTTTTCCCTTCTAGTAATTGTCCTATCTTTATCAAACCATTCCTCTCCCATTTTTCAAAACCATTTTTCCCTAGGGCCGGTGGAAAAGCTGGGTTCCCCCTAATAGGTATCAACCGGGAGATCCAACTCATACCTAACCTTATGCTCCTCCATTTGTACCACGTCTTCAAAGTCAAATTGACATATGGATTGTTTCCCCTATATTGAGTTCCGCTGACCTTTGGAACCCATAGAATCTCTCCCAGTGAGGTTCCTCTCAGGCCAGCCATTTCCATATGGACCCATTCATTTGTCTCCTGCGCCTCTCAATCCATAGTTGCTCATAGCTGGGCCACCTCCAAGTATCTAGTCAGGACTGGGATTGCTATACCTCCCTGTTCCCTCAGTTTTGTAAGAATCCTCCAGGACACCCTTGTGGTTTTTACTCCCCCTATAAAACACATAAATAATTGTAGCCACACTATATAGTTATTTGGCACTTTTATAGGAAGCGTAGTGAAAAGGTACAACAATTTTGGCAATGTTACCATTTTAATCAAGGCTATCCTTCCCATCCAAGACAATTCTTTACTCCACCACTCTTCCAATTCCTGCCTTATTAATTTTTCCAGCGAAAGAAAGTTCTCCCCAAATAGATCTGCCAAATTCGG
Source organism: Ichthyophis bannanicus (assembly GCA_033557465.1). Lineage (NCBI taxonomy): Eukaryota > Metazoa > Chordata > Amphibia > Gymnophiona > Ichthyophiidae > Ichthyophis > Ichthyophis bannanicus. The sequence continues at coordinate 261,897,364 of CM066044.1, forward strand.
TGTTAAATATACCCCCAAGTATTTATTTATTTAGACAGTTTTGTATACCACCTTATCCTTCAATCAAAGTGGTCACAACGCAATTGGGGGGATACATTTAACACGAGTGGATATGAGACACATACACTAATACTTACAGGGAACACGGGCAATGGAGGGTTAAGTGGCTTGCCCAAGACCACAAGGAGCACCTGTGGGACTAGAAACCCCAGTCCTTCCGGCCCAAGGTTGCTATCCTTTAACACTCTATTTGGCCCACCGGAAGGGAAATTTATTTTTAAGTTGTACTTGTAGATTTGTCGGGACAGTGTTGTTTAATATTTCTGATTTCATCATAGCATTCATTTTAAAACCCGAGATCTCACCATATTCCATCAGTTTACCCATCAAAGCTCCTAATGACTCCAGCGAATTTGTAAGCATAAACAGCAGACCATCCGCAAATAAGGAGACTTTGCTTTCTAGATGATTCCATGCTATCCCCTTGTATCTCTCAGCACTCTCGCATCCGTTGGGCCAAAAGAACGAAAAAAAGTGGAGAGAGGGGACACCCCTGGCGAGTATCCTTGGATAATTTAAAAGCCTCAGTATATTCCCCGTTGATTCGTATTTTAGCATCTATCGCTAGGAATAGCACCTGCTCCCGTTCCTCCTCTCCTTTCCACATCACATTCAATACTTTCCATATATTATCAGAAGTTTGACGCCCTTGTACAAACTCAGGTTGATTTTCATGGATTAATTTGGGCATACATGGTAATAACTTATTGGCCAAGATCTTAGTAAATATTTTGAAGTCGGTGCCCAGTAGCGATATGGGTCTATGTGACCCACACAAATTGGGGTCCTTGCCTTCTTTCAGTAGGATGGCGACTCCCGCTGTCCACAGCGACTCAGAGTTTTGTTCCTTCTTTAAATGAATTATAAAGGCATGCTAATGGCTCAGCTAATATGGAACTGAATACTTTATAGAATTTATTTGTGAACCCATCCATACTAGGGGCTTTATGCGGAGGCAGGGATTTTATAACTTCAACTACTTCCTGCACAGATATAGGTTTGGATATTTCCTCTGTTTCATTCTTAGCCAATTTAGGCAGGTGAATCTGTTGTAGGTACTTTTTAATCCTCTCCGCTGGAACGGTTTGTTCTGGAGTGTATAAATCTGTGTAAAATTCCACAAACCTTGCCTGTATTTCCTCCAATTTCCATACTTCCCGCCCCTGCACATTTCATATTTTAGCTATAAAATTCCTCGTCTGGTGCTGTTTAACTTTGTGGGCCAATAATCGACTCGGCTTATTACCCAATTCAAAAAACTGCTGTTTCAGTTTAACTTGGGTGACTTTGATTTCTGCCCTTCTAAATCTCTTAGACCGTGTCTCATACCTGTCAGTTGTCCTGCTCTCTTATCCAATCTCCCCTGCTTATGAAGTTTCTCCCATTCCCTTATCTTATTACGCAACACTTCTTTTTTCCCCTCCTTTACTTTCTTGATATGGGTTCCTATCGCTATTAAATTTCCCCGTACTACTGCCTTAAGGCTTTCCCATAAGGTTTCTATTTTAGAGCCATCCACATCATTTATCTCTAGGTAAGCTGTTATCATGCTTTGCACTTGATGGAGAACCTCAGCACTATCCAATAGGAACTCATTAAATGTCCATCCTCTTCTCTTTCCCTTTTCTTTCCCTGCCCAAACGTCTATCCACACTGGAGCATGACGGACCACGTCCTTTCACCAATTTCACTAGATTCTACATTCTGTATCATGGTCCTGTCAACCCAAATCATATCCAGTCTAGAGAAAGTCCTATGTACAGGGGAATAGAAAGTGTAATCTTTAGTACGCCTCTTTAATTCTCGCCATGTGTCCACCACTCCCAAATGTTTCCCCATAAATTTCAATTTCTTCCTGCTATTTGCACTGTCCAGCATAGAGGTGTCCAAGAATGGGTTGAATGCCAAATTGAAGTCCCCTCCTACAATCAAATGGCCCTCAGCAAAATGAAAGACAAGGGGGGTCAATGTTTCATAGAAGGCACCTTGTGCAACGTTGGGCCCAAATATATTTACCAAAGTATAAATTTGCTCCTGAAACATTATTTTTAAAAAAGGTACCTGCCCCTCTATCATTCTGTACAGCAAACACCTTGTGGAGAAGTTGCATAGTTACTAGGATTCACACGCCCCCTTTTTCTTTTTTTGCTCTGTCCGGTTGGATGAGAACCATTGGCCCTGATATTTCTTATGTGCTACCCTCCATTCATTGTGCTTTCTCAAACGAGTTTCTTGGATGAATATATCATCACCTTTAAGTCAATTTATTTCTTTATACATTCTTTGGCGCTTTATAGGGGAGTTTAATCATCATACATTTATGGTCACCACACGTATTTTAGCCATTTAACACCCTTCGCATTACCTATGCATACTTTTGCTGTTGGGCAGAGGATCCATTACCTTCCCTTTATCCCTCCCTCCCTACCCCCGATCCCCTCGCCCTCTTCTCTTCCATCTTCTCCTCTCCGTAGAGGCATGAGTCATCAACCGACATCCAAAAAATAAAAACTTACACATAAAGCTCTATCCCCCTCTCATCTTATTTCTTACTTTCCTCATCATTTTCATATACATTGCACTCCATTATCTCTATAGTACCCCGATGTCTCTTTCATCCTCTATCTTCTTGCTGTGGTGTATTCTTCCTCTGATGGCATAGCTGACAGTTGCCCTGAGATGCTCGCTGCCAGCCACTTTCACCTCTTTGCATTCTCAAAGTTTTTGTAATTGGAGCTTGGCTGGCATATGATACATCAGCCCAGCCCGCCTCTCTCATTGCTCTAGTGGCATCTTCTGTGCTTTTTGCATATGTAATCACTCCAATGATACTAAACTGTAGGCCAAAGGGAAACAACCATTTATATTTTATCTGTCAATCTTTTAGCCACTTGGTGATCAGCGAGAACTTCCATCTCTTCCGCATTGTTATAAAAGACAGGTCCGCATAGATCTCTACGGAATGATTCTTCATTGAAGCTTGTTTACTTTCCTAGCAGCTTCCATCACTGCTGCTTTTTTAGAATATTCATGGAAGCAAGCTACAATGTCTCATATGCGTCCGTCCCATTTAGGGCCCAACACTCTATGTACACGATCCAATTTAAGGCAGTAACCAGTCGCTTCCAACCCTGCTTCTTGCAGGATACTTGCACAGAGCTGTTCCACCAATATTTTTCAATCCAAATATTCTTCACTTTCAGGGACACCTCGTATCCGTATATTGGATTGCCGTGCTCTGTTTTCTAGATCCTCCAGTTTGGACCATAAGTCTTCTTGTGCACCCTCTATGTTGTCCATTTTTGCTTAGATGGCCTGTATCTCTCCCTCCTGCCCCTCGAGTTTGTTCTCCACCTTCTCAAGCCGCTGTCCTACTTCCCGCACGTCCATCTGCAGCTCTTCCAGCCAGGTTTGCACCTCAGTTTTAAATGCTGCAAGGTCCTGTCTTATAGCTCCAAACCAGTCTTTTAACTCTCCTCTCAGAGCACCAATTTCTCCCTCTTGTTCCTTTATGATATTCTTCGGGGAGGCCGGATCCTCATCACAAGTGGCACTATTGGGCGCCATTTTATTTTTCCTGGAGGAGCTGTTAGTCATGGTTTTGTATGCAAATGTTTTAAGATCCGCTGCTCCCTTCCATAGCACCATTTGCCATACCTTCAGTAGGTCCGCTGTGGCCACTCTGCAGGGAAAATCTCACTCTGAATTGCCTATTTTCGGTGTTTAACATGAATGCCGATGGAGCTCAACAATTAAGCTGCTGCCATAGTCTATGTCACTTCCTCCCCACGTGTTGCTTTTTAACATATTCATATGTTACCTGGAAATAGGAATAACGAGTGAGGTGATCAAATTTGCAGATGAAACAAAATTATTCAAAGTTGTTAAAACACAAGAGGATTGTGAAAAATTGCAAGAGGACCTTGATAAATTGGAAGACTGGACATCCAAATGGCAGATTAAATTTAATGTGGACAAGTGCAAAGTCAGGGTACCACCTTAGAAACTACCACCTAGGAAAAAGATTAGGCGTCAACGTGGATAATACGTTGAAACCCTCCATCCAGTGTGCAGCAGCAGTCAATAAAGCATATAAAATGCTAGGAATCATAAGGAAAGGAATGGAGAATAAAACCAAGGATATTATAATGCCTCTGTATTGTTCCATGGTGTGACCACACCTTGAATATTGTGTGCAATTCTGGTCACCATATCTTCAAAAGGATATGGCGAAATTAGACCTTACCCAAAAAAAACAGATCCAAGGTAACCACTATAGAGCCCAGGAACAGAGAGCATTATCACGCTGAGGGTGCCTTCATGTCCAGGAAGCCCTGCACTTGGGATCAGAGCTTCAGCACCCTCTCAACCAGCAGGTAGACACGCCTCACCACAGTATCAAAATGTGCTCCCAAATACATTAGATCCTGAACTGGAGCGAGGTGGCTCTTGGCTAGGTTCACCACCCAACCAAAACTTTGGAGAAAGGCAACTATCTTCTTAGTAGATATGCTCTCAACTTCCAACTCTGCCCTGATCAGCCAATCATCCAAAAAAGGGTGAATCAAAGTGCCCTGTAGCCATAGCGCTGCCATTACCACCACCATAATCTTGGTAAAGGTTTGGGGAACAGTGGCCAGACCAAGGGCAATGCTCTGAATTGATAATATCCAATCGGCACTGGAAATCAGAGGAATTATAGGTGGTCTGGTCGGAATATAACGTGAAGGTAAATCTATGTGAGGTCTACGGCCAGGAGGAATTCCCCTTAACTGATCACCACAATAACAGTGTGTAAGGTCCGCCTGCAAAAATGAGGGACTCGCAAGGCGCAGTTGACCTGCTTGAGATCCAGAATAGGACATGAAGACTATCCCTTTTTGGATACCACACAGTAGATGAAATATCAACCTAACACCCATGGTCACTCAGAACTGGCACCAGTGTCTCCAGAGCTATTAAGCCCTATAGCGTAGGCAATTTCCCAAAGGGCAGACCCAAACAGACTCCATCTAGAGAGCTACCACCAACCAGAAAGCATAGTTACTCACCTGTAACAGGTGATCTCAAGGAACAGCAAGAATTTAGTCCTCACATATGGGTATCGTCGGTACCGGCGGAGCCTGCGTGGAAACGCTCCCCAGCGTCCAATTAGAAAGATTTTGGGAGCATCCCACAGCACCTGCATGCTGCCTTCCCCAACTGCCTCTCTCCAGTTGAGTTTTAAAGCTGAGACAAAAAGAGAGAGAGGGAAAGAGATAGAGAGATACAACTCCTAGGGGAGGTGGGTGGGTTGTGAGGACTAAATTCCTGCTGTTCCCGGAGATCACCTGTTACAGGTGAGTAACTATGCTATCTCCAGGAACAAGCAGGAATGTAGTCATCACATATGGGGACTCCCTAGCTTTAGATGCCAGGGAGAGAACCCAGAAGTTGTGCGCCCCTGAGAAGGGCTCCGCTTCCCCCCATGGATCTCTGGCATACAAACAGGGATGGAGGGTAGGAGTTGATTAGGTATGGAACAGGTGTTGGAGAAAGAGTAGTTACTCACCTGTAACAGGTGTTCTCCAGGAGCAGCAGAAATCAGTCCTCACATATGGGTGAAGTCGGCGCCGACGGAGCCCTCGCGGAGCAATTTCCCCAGCTTTCGAAGAAAGCCTTTGGGAATTGCAGCGCGCATGCGCGGGCCCCTTCCCGCCCAAGGGTGCCATCTTGCTCAGTCTGATGACATAGCGAAAAGACAGCAAAAAGTTAGCAAAAACAATGGAGAAGAATGACTGCAACTCCAAGGGGAGGAGGGAGGGTTGTGAGGACTGATTCCTGCTGCTCCTGGAGAACACCTGTTACAGGTGAGTAACTACTCTTTCTCCAGGACCAAGCAGGAAGTCAGTCCTCACATATGGGACTCCCAAGCTTAAGGCTACCAGAGACCTCAAGCCGAAAATGAGCTCCCTCTAGCTCAGCAGTACAGAAGGAAGGAAGCTTCTCTGAAAACGAATCCGGCCGGTAGCCCAACACCAGGGCCGGAGGGTAGGAGTTGCCTAAACCTCAAAGAGATTGTGGAGGACTGCCTGTCCGAAAGCACTGTCCCTGCGGGACTCTCTCCAGGCAGTAATGGGTCGCAAAAGTCTGGCTTGAAGACCATGTAGTGGCCTGGCAGATGTCTGCCAACGGAACAGAGCGGAGATGAGCCACTGACGCAGCCTTCGCCCTGACACGGTGAGCCGTGACTCGACTCTCTAAGGAGAGGCCGGCTGCCCCATAAGCCCAGGTGATACAGTCAGCTACCCAGATGGACAAAGTACGCTTGGAGACAGGTACCCCCAACCGATTGGGGTCAAAAGATACGAAAAGCTGAACAGCCTTTCAATGCTTCCGCGTACGGTCAAGGTAGAAGGATAAGGCCCTCCTACAGTCCAGGGTATGCAGAACTGTTTCAGCTCGGCTGGTATGCGGCCTGGGAAAGAAGTTTGGAAGAACCACCTCCTGGTTGAGATGAAAAGGGGAAACCACTTTTGAAAGAAACTTAGGGTGAGTCCGCAAGACCACCCTATTCGAGTAGAACCTAGTGTAAGGGGGCTCAGACACTAGGGCCTGCAGTTCACTAACGCGCCTAGCAGAGGTAAGGGCTACCAAGAAGAGAGTTTTCCAGGAAAGGAAACGAAGAGGGCAGGTAGCCATAGGTTCAAAAGGCGGACAGGTTATCCGTTGTAAGACCACATTGAGATCCCAGTCAGGGGCTGGAGGGCGCAAAGGAGGCTTAAGCAGAAGGAGGCCTCTGAGAAAACACGCCACTAAGGGGTGTGCGGAAAGAGGTCTGCCGTCCACCGGCGAGTGATGTGCAGAGTGCGCACTGAGGTGGACCCTGACAGAGTTGGACTTGAGGCCTAGATTAAAAAGGTGAAGCAAGTATTGTAGTACCACCGATACCAAACAGGAGAAGGGGTTCTTAGACTGCTGAGAACACCAGACGGAGAAGCGACGCCATTTAAGGGCGTAAGACGTCCGGGTGGATGGTCGCCTAGACGCCAGGACGACAGCTTCCACATCCGGAGGTAGTAGGAGCGGAGCTAGGACTACCCTTTCAGCAGCCAGGCCATCAGTTGAAGGGCCCGGAGGTTGGGGTGCAGGAGAGTGCCTTGATCCTGAGTCAGGAGATCAGGCTGAAACCCCAGAGGAAGCGGGGTGTCCACCGCCAGTTGTAGCAGGAGCGGGAACCAGGGCTGTCTCGGCCACCTGGGCGCTACCAGGATTACCGAGGTCCTGTCCCGGAGAACCTTGAAAAGCGTCCGGGACACAAGTGGCGTGGGAGGAAAGGCATACAGTAGGCCCGTGGACCACGGGATGAGGAAAGCATCTGCCGCTACTCGGAGAGGATGCGGGTGCCTGGAGCAGAACCTGGGAAGTTGCCGGTTCAGGGGACTGGCAAAAAGATCCATGGTGGGGAGGCCCCACCGGAGGAAGATCCGCTGAACCACCAACGGGTCTAACCTCCACTCGTGTGGCTGCAGAATCCTGCTCAGTTTGTCGGCCAGGTAATTTTCCTGTCCTGGCAGGTAAACAGCTTTGAGGAGGATGCCATGGTCGACTGCCCAAGAGCACAGTCTCCGAGCCTCCCGACATAGGAGGGAGCCGGTGCCCCCTTGTTTGTTCACATAGAACATGGCAACCTGATTGTCCGTCTGGACCAGTACAGACTGATGAGAAGTGAGGTGAGAGAAGGTCCATAGAGCTAGGCGGATCGCCCTGAGCTCCAGGAAGTTTATCTGCTGAGCAGCCTCCCAAGGGGTCCAAAGGCCTTGAGTACATGTCCCTTGGCAATGTGCTCCCCATCCCAGAAGAGAGGCATCTGTCGTTAGCACTTGGGAAGGCGGAGAAGACTGAAAGGTCATGCCGAGTACCAGATTTGGCAGATGAAGCCACCATTGCAGAGAGGAGACCAGGCGGTCGGAGATCTGGACTAAGTCCGCAAGGCTCCCTGTGGCTTGATGCCATTGAGTGCGAAGGCTCCACTGAGCAGGCCTCATATGTAGACGGGCATTCGGAGTGACATGGACCGTGGAAGCCATATGGCCGAGCAGTTGCAGGAATTGCCTGGAAGAGACCAGGGAAGAGCTGTGAAACTTGCTGGCCAGAGTTCTGAGCCAGTTGGCCCGTTCCAGAGGCAAGAAGGCGCGAGCCTGCAGAGTGTCCAACCGTGCTCCTATGAATTCGAGATCTTGAGAGGGGAGCAAAGTGGACTTTGCGAAGTTTATGACAAACCCCAAGTGCTGAAGTAGAGCCACTGTGCGCTGAGTGGCCTGAGTGACCTCTAGGGAAGACTGTGCCCGGATGAGCCAGTCGTCTAGGTAGGGAAAGACAAAGAGGCCTTGAAGCCTCAGGAAGGCTGCCACCACTGCCAGGCATTTGGTGAACACCCTGGGAGCGGAGGATAGGCCAAAGGGCCGTACCCTGTACTGATAATGATTCCCTGCCACAACAAATCTTAGATATTGCCGGTGGTCTGCATGGATAAGGATGTGAGTATAAGCATCCTTTAGATCCAAGGAGCATAGCCAATCTCCCTGCTGGAGGTAGGGCAGCAGGATTCCAAGGGTAAGCATCTTGAACTTTTCCCTTTGCAGGAACTTGTTGAGGTTGCGCAAGTCCAGGATGGGTCTGAGGCCTCCTGTTCTTTTTGGTATCAGAAAGTACCTGGAATAAAAGCCGTGACCTCTCAGGAGGTGGGGCACCGGTTCCACAGCCTGTTCCTGAAGAAGACTTGCCAACTCCTGAAGGAGTAAGTCCCTGTGCAGAGCGGTTCTTGGAGGCTCCCCTGGAAAGTAGGAGGGAGGTACCTGGTGAAAATGCAAAAGGTAGCCCTCTTGAACTACTTGAAGCACCCAGGTATCTGATGTTATGGCTGACCACCTGTGGGCAAAGTGGGCCAGCCAGCCTCCCGTGCTGAGAGAAGCCAGCGGGGGGGGGGGGGGGGGGGAGAGGCTATGCTTACGGAGTCAAAAACCCCCACCCTGCTGAGCAGGGGCCGGTGTAGTGAGCTTGGGGGCCTTCTGCCTACGGGACCCATTACCCTGTCCCTTAGCCTGCTGACCCTGATGGGGAGCTGCTGAGGCGTGATATGGTGGGTGTTGTTGTTTATAGGCAGACACCTTCCTCGGGTAAAAGGGTTTTTTTCCCGAGCCCTTCCTTTTTTGTGAAGGGGCAGAGGATTTTCTGGACAGGCGAGTCCTGGTTAGAGTCTCGGACTCGAGTTCTGCAGCCTTTTCAGCCATGGGCTTGCCAAAGAGGTTTTCACCTCTGCAGGGGACATCGACCAACTTGTCCTGCACCCATGGCTCGAGGTCGGATGACTGAAGCCAAGCCTGTCGGCGGGCACCAATGCCGGCCCCGGCTACTCGAGCCGAAGCTTCGAAGCCATCGTAGGCTGCTCGAGAAATAAACTTAGAGCACTCTCGAATACCAGTGGACAAGGCCTGGAACCTCTGCAAAGGTTCCTCGGAGAGACCAGCAGAGAACCCGGCAATTTCCTTTGCCAGGTCTCGGAGATACATGCCCATATAGAGCTGGTATGTCTGGACTCGACAAGCAAGCATAGAGCCCTGGAAGCACTTCCTACCGAGGGCATCCAGGTTCCGGGCCTCCTTACCCGGAGGCACCGAGGAGTGCATCTTTTGACTCTTGAGTCGATGCATGGCCGATTCCACCACCATGGAATGGTGCGGTAGTTGTGCCTTCTGGAACCTGGGGCTCTTGCGGACTCGATACATGGAATCGACCCGCTTGCTTAACACCGGCGTCGATGCTGGGCTCTCCCACATACGGAAGAGAAGTCTTTCCAGCATCGGAAGAACCGGTACAGTAAAGGCCTCCTTCGGGGGAGAGTCATACTGGACGGCCTCGAGCTCTTCGGCTCGAGGCTCCTCCTCCGGATCCGTGGGGAAGGCCAAAGCCTTGGCCATATCCCTTACGAAGTCGGAGAACCGGGTATCCTCCGGGGGGGGGGGGGGGATCGGCACCAAGGCTCAGACTCGGGCGAGTCGGAGGGGACACACCGAGTCTGAAAAGAACCGGGTGACTCATCCTCCTCCGTGTCCCAGCCCGACTCCTCCGTGGAGGAATCGAGCGGCTCTGTGCGGGCGGGTGCCGAGGACCTCCGCCCCGACCGGCGTTGACGACCTCAGTCCCGAACGGGAGGCCGAGGGAGACTGTGGCCGAGGACTGACTCGAGCCCGCATGGACTCGAGGATCGGCTTGGCCTCCGGGGTCGATTTGGACATCGATGTCCCGGTGGTCGGGACAGATGCACCGGCGAGGCCAGCGATCAATGCCCGCTGCTGGTCCATGAAGGCAGCGAAACTGCTCTCCAAGGCCGTCAACCTGAGTCCAAACTCAGGAGACCCAGCAGCCCCCGACTCGGGCCCCGACGGCGTCGGGCCCGACGTCGGCTCCTTCGGAGGCGAGTCCACGAGGACTACAGTACTCACGTGTCCAGGAGACTCCACTTCGAGACGAGGATGCTTCGAAGGCCTCTCCGCCTCCGAAGACCCGGGGCGGCTGACGGGGCTATGCGACCTGGCCCTCGAGGGACCAGGAGCGTCCTCCGACGCCGCCCTCGCGGGTTTCTTCTTCCGACGATTTCCCGGGCGGGAGACCCCCACTCAGAGGAACTCAGACGATGCTCGGGGCCGGAGTCACGAGACGTCGAAGCCTCTGACGAGGTCCGGGCCTGACAAAAAACGAAAAATAGTGAACGGACTCGACACCGAAGTATCAAGGCCGGGCGGGAAAAGGACCCGGCGTCGAACCGAGAAAAACAGAACGAAAAAATCAACTTTTTCAGCGGCGATTACAAACTACGTCTGTAGGGCTCCGTGGAAAAAAGAAGACTGAGCAAGATGGCACCCTTGGGCGGGAAGGGGACCGCGCATTCGCGCTGCAATTCCCAAAGGCTTTCTTCGAAAGCTGGGGAAATAGCTCCGCGAGGGCTCCGTCGGCGCCGACATCACCCATATGTGAGGACTGACTTCCTGCTTGGTCCTGGAGAACAGCCTGACCAAACAAGGCATCCCGGCAGGAGTCCTTGCAAAGCAGTAATGGGCTGTGAAGGTATGAACTGAGGCCCAGGTAGCTGCTCGACAGATGTCGTCGATAGACACAGAGGGTAGATGAGCCATTGAAGCTGTCATGGCTCTCACATTGTGAGCTGTGACATGGCCCTCCACAGGAAGATTCTTGCTCTGATAGGCGAAGGAAATACACTGAGCAATCCAGTTAGACAGTGTTCTCTTGGAGACTGGAAGTCTGATAAGGAAGCTTATCATAGTTCAGGAAGAAATAATACAAGAGGTGAATTGGCTCTGAATAAGCAACCTGTGCTGGCTGGTAAAAGCACTAAAACAGGGTGTTTGCCTAAAAGACTACTGTCAGCATACATTTCATGCAGCTGTGGACTCTGGTGAATTATCTAATTGGATTATCTAATTGGATATTAGGAGATTTCAACCTCCCCTCCCTACACGACACGCAAATTGCAGCATTTATAGAAGCATTTGACAACCTTGGATACAACCAGATAGTCAAAGAACCCACTCATACTATGGGAAATACACTCGACCTGATATTCGTGCCACAAGCTGTCACAGAAACTGACCACAATTATGCTCTTTTCATAACTCCAGTACCATGGTCTGACCACAGCCTCATCTTATTCCAAATTCCCAACTCCTCCAATACCAATAACTCCAAATCCACTCTCGCCAAACCAACAACTAGGAGGTTTCGCCCCTTTGACAGAGAGGAGGTACTTAAGAATATTCTCCCAACACTACACACCTCTAAACCTGATCTGGATAATCTAATCAACACCTGGGATCATACTCTCAGAACCAACTCTCAACCATCAAACAAAGCAAGAAAGCCCAACCATCGAACACATGTAGCCTGGCATTCTAACGAGCTAAGAACATCCCTCCTCCATCTTCGTAGACTCGAAAAACGCTGGAGACGATCCCGCACCACCGAAGCCTACACAGCCTACTGCATGTACCTAAATAAGCATCGCCAGGAAATAGCAGATCGAAGGAAACAATTCCATACTAATCTCCTAAAGCAATCAGTAAACAAACATCATGATCTCTTCAATATTGTAAAGACAATGGCAAAGGAACCAACCCCCCAACACACTCAAACAATACACCCTCAAGATTATGCAAACTACTTAAAATCAAAAATGACGAAAACAACCAACATCTGCTCTACTGGACCAACAAGTATAGACAAGCTATCACAGTCAGCCACATTAACCAAGTTTAATACGATATCAACCAAAGAAATTGAAAACACTATTGCATCAATAAACGCTACCACCGCAGCAAATGATCCATGTCCAGCAGCCTGGATAAAAGATCTTAGATGTGAAGTAAGCTTCTTCATACACAATATCCTCGAACAATCTTTTTCAACAGGAACCTTTCCTCAGTGCCTTAAACAAACCTCCATTAGACCATTACTGAAGAACAACAAATTAGACCCCCAAAAAGTAGAATCCTACAGGCCAATATCCAGCATCCCACTGTTAGCTAAAATAATTGAAAAAGTGGTCCAACGTCAAATACAACAGCACATAGATACTGAAGCTCCACTCGACCCTGCACAACATGGCTTTAGAGAAGCTCACGAAGTGGAGACCCTCCTCATCACTCTATTCAATACATTAATCACAGGAATAGATAATATCCAACAAGGATTCATCCTTACATTCATGGACATCTCAGCTGCGTTCGACTCAGTAAGCCACCAAATACTTATCGATCGCCTTAACGAAAAAGGAATACTTGGCTCCGCACTTGACTGGTGCATATCCTACCTAACTAACCGTTGGCAACAAGTAAGAATTGAAGAAAGAACATCAGACCCATTTCTGCAAGATCAAGGGGTACCCCCAAGGATCCTCTCTTTCAGCATTAATGTTTAATACATAGGTGTCAAACTCTGGCTTGCGGGCCAAATTTGGCCCGTAGTGTAATTATATTTGGCCCGCGAGGTTATACCAAATGACTACTAGAGCTAGCCCGCCGGTATTATACAGCGCATTCATTCATCGCTAATACTACAAATCCCATAATGCCTTGCTGTTGTTTTGGCACGTCAATCAGGACAGGTCCCAGAAACACCCTCTCCTGTGTGACAGAAGTCATAGCGATCTCAAGCTACAACTGTCACTGTGGAACCCCTTCCCAAAAATGGCAAAAAGAAAGGCAGACAACAGGAACTTTCTGGACAGGTGGGAGACAGAATATTTGTTTACATATGTAAGTCATGGAAAAAGAAGGGCAGAATCTTCCTATCCCAACTCAAGAATGGAGACCCCCACACGCCACTCTCACCTGATACATATAGCCCTTCAACAACCAAAGAAAAATAAGCAAGAGGAACCCCCTCAACCCTTTTACTTAAACTGTGCTCTCATAAATGCACGGTCTATCCGCAAGAAATGGCCAGTCATCACTGACACAATTTCTTCTCATAATCTAGATGTCCTCATGATAACCGAAACCTGGTTATCTGACGCGGATAATGTAATCCTTAACCAACTCATACCCCCCAACTTCTCTGCCCATTCCCAACATAGAGAGAGCAAGAGAGGAGGAGGCATTCTCATACTTACCAAGAATGACCTAAATTTCCACACCGTGGACTCCACAAGCTCAAACAGCATGGACGTATTATCCATCACAAATGAACAATGCCTCATCAATTTAATTTACAGAGCGCCCTCACCCTCCACGGACGACCTGCCTTACCATTCTAGACCTAGCAGCTAACTCACGCAAGCCCAACACTCCCAACTGGATATTAGGAGACCTCAATCTCCCAACACTACATCCCAGCCACGCCTCAGCCCTCCTTGAAGCAATCAACGAACTGGGATACAAGCAAATTGTTGACACCCCCACACACGAGAGAGGAAACATCCTTGACATGATCTTTGCCCCTCTTACAGCTCTCGACTCCAACAATAGACTTGACAACTCTGTAACTCCAGTACCTTGGTCAGACCATAATTTAATCACCTTCCCCATCCTCATCAATGGCAAACAGTCACCACACAGAAACAAAAACTCCATTGACTCAACAAGAGTATCATCTCGGAAATTCAAAACCCTCAACAAAGAACATATAGTTATGGAAACCCTCCCTCTCCTACATGACACCTCTCTCAATCTGGAAAATCTGATCACATCCTGGAACAGCACTATCAGTACCATTGCACTGCAACCAGTCCAGGGTAACAACCCAAAGAAAGAAAAAATCTTTTCCTTGGTTCTCCCCTGACCTACGAGGCTCCCTCACACACCTAAGAAAACTGGAGAAACGATGGCGTCGCTCACACTCCTCAGAAGACCAAGCAGCCTATAAAGCACATCTATCTGTGCACAGGGAGTCAGTCATGGCCAAGATGAAACAATTCCATACCGATACGCTGAAAAGATCACTAAATAAACCACGCGATCTTTTCAACTTAGTCAAAACCTTATCTAAAGAACCTTCACCAAAACATCCTGAACCCATCCATCCCCAAGCATTCGCCGATTTCCTGCAATCCAAGTTGCTTCAAACCAACAACATTGCAACAATCTCCTCTCAAGTCACCATATGCATATCAAACCTATCCATGTTCTCCACACCATCCAGAAAACATGTTGAAGACACCATCGCTGCTCTTAACACGACTACTGCACAAACTGACCCTTGCCCAGCCCACTGGATAAAGGAACTACGCCAAGATCTCAGCCCCATCATCACTAAAATGATGAACTTATCCTTTACAACCGGCTCCTTCCCACCAGCCCTCAAGAGAACATCCATAAGACCCCTCTTGAAAAACCACAAACTCGACCCACAAAAGGTTGAATCTTATAGACCCATACCTAGTATACCCCTACTAGCGAAAATAATTGAAAAGGAAGCTCAAAGACAGTTACAGGACCACATTGACACCGTCTCCCCTCTGGACCACTGCCAACATGGCTTCAGAGAGTTCCACGGCGTTGAAACCCTCCTCACCACTCTCTGCAACAACATCATCACAGGCATTGATAACATCCGCCAAGGCTTTGCTCTCATCTTCTTAGACATTGCTGCGGCTTTTGACTCTGTACATCACGATCTGTTAATAGGGCGACTAAAAGAAAAAGGCATCAATAACACTGCCCTGGAGTGGTGCAAGTCATACCTTGATCAGAGATGGCAGTACGTTACCTCAGGGACCACAACATCCACACCTTACCACCAAAAGCAAGGCGTACCACAAGGATCATCCCTATCCTCACTCTTTTTCAATATATACATACAACCGGTTTGCAATATCATCAGGTCCTTCAAGGTTGAATGCTTGATATACGCAGATGACATCCTCCTATATATGCCTTTCTCCACAGTTCATATGGACCTTTCCCCGCTAGCTAAATGTTTTGATGCAGTATCCGAATGGCTTCAATCCCAGAACCTCCGAATTCAACACAAAAAGACCGAGGTTCTCTTCATCACCAGGGACCCACTCTTCACCCCCCCATCCCATATAAAGGTGAAAGAAGCTGAGCTCCAATCAAAACCTTCCATTCGCTACCTTGGAGTCACTTTTGACCAACGCATGGATCTGAAACTACACATAACCAACGTAGTCAGAGCAATCTACCTCAAGATCCGGACTCTTCGACATCTTCGCCCCCTGCTTGATCCTGATGACTTCAGAACTATATTTCAAGCCTTAACCTTACCACACCTTGACTATGCCAATGCCATTCTCCAAGGCCTCCCACACTCCACATTAAACCCTTTGCAACTCGCCATGAATACCGCTGCTAGAGTCCTCTACGGAGCATCAAGAAGGGACCATATAACACCCATCCTAGAGCAACTCCACTGGCTCCCCATACATGGCAGAATATTATTCAAAACATTACTACTAACTTTCAAGGCCACTAAAAGCATCACCTCCTCCTCTCTAATAGACCTCATTCAAGCCGTCCCACCCAACAGATCCAGGAGAACGATATCAACAAATACTCTAATCATCCCTAAAGCAGCGACAAAATGCCTATCAGTGACATCTAACAGGGCCTTCAGATTCTATGCCCCTAAGTACTGGAACGCTCTACCCCCAGAGATTCGTGCTATCACTGATCTATCCCTTTTCAGAAAGGCACTCAAATCCCACCTCTTCCCCCAATATTACTTGACCAACTAACCAATCTTAATCACTACCCAAACTAAGAACAAATCCTGTTATGTTTACTTGTAAATACTCTTGTAAATACTCTTGTAAATAGTTGCAGTAATGACGTCCCATGTTTTATCCAAGTTCTCTGACCTTGTTCTCTGTAAAACCTAACAGTTTGTTGTTATGGTATGTTGTTATATTGTGAACCGCGCTGATTCTGAATAGAGCGGTATATAAGAGCCTGTAATAAATAAATAAATAAAATAAATAAAAGACAGACCTGTTTGTCTGATTTGTGGAGTCAACGTGGCTATAACTAAGGAGTATAACATTCGACGACACTATGAAACAAAACACCATGACAAGTACAAGGACCTGGACATGACTCAAAGGAGCCAGAAAGTGGAGGAGATGAAAAGAAGTTTGGTTTCACAACAGAATATGTTCAAAAAAGCCACATCACAAAGTGAGGCTGCTGTAAAGGCTAGTTATATTGTGGCAGCAGAGATCGCAAAATCAGCCCGGCCCTTTAATGAGGGAGAGTTTGTGAAAAAGTGCATGTTGAAAGTTTGTGACATCGTGTGCCCAGAGAAAAAGCAAGCCTTTTCAAACGTGAGCCTGAGCAGAAACACAGTAGCTGATCGCACATGTGATCTTGCCACCAATCTGTATGACCAGCTTTTGGAAAAGGGAAAAGATTTCATTGCATTCTCCCTTGCTGTGGATGAGAGCAGCGACGCATCTGATACTGCTCAGCTGTCAGTCTTCATCCGTGGAGTGGACTCAAATATGTGTGTTACGGAGGAGCTATTGGGATTCAAATCAATGCATGGCACAACCACAGGAAAGGAAATTTTTGAGGAGGTTTCCAAATGCGTAACTGAAATAAAGCTGCCGTGGGATAAACTCGTGGGATTAACGACAGATGGTGCGCCAGCGATGTGCGGTAAAACAAGTGGACTGGTGGGCAGGGTCCGGGAGAAGATGCAGGAAGAGAACTGTGCAGGTAAACTAACTGTTTATCACTGCATCATACATCAGGAATCATTGTGTGGCAAAGCCCTAAAGATGGAACATGTTATGACCACAGTAACACAAGTAGTTAACTTTATAAGAGCCAAAGGTCTGAATCACCGCCAGTTTAAGTCTTTTCTGGAGGAGTGTGGTTCGGAATACGCAGACGTGCCGTATCACACAGAGGTGAGATGGTTAAGCCGAGGAAAAGTACTGAATAGATGTTTTGAGCTGCATGAGGAAATATGTCAGTTTCTGGAAAGCAAAGGGAAGGACACAGCAGAGCTTCGGGAGAAAATGTTTCTGTGTGAGCTGGCCTTTCTGTGTGACATCTCGAGCCATCTCGATGCGCTGAACCTGCAGCTTCAGGGGCGGGGGCGCATCATCACAGACATGTACGCTGCAGTGAGGGCTTTTAAAACTAAACTGTGCCTGTGGGAGAATCAGATGCTGCAAGGAAACCTTGGCCATTTTCCCTGCTGCCAAACCATGAAAACGCAGTTCTTTACCAACTTGTTCCCATGCGCACAGTTTGCTGAAAAACTCAGTGTACTCGGCGCTGAGTTTAGCCGGCGATTTGCCGACTTTGATGTCCAGAAATGTAGGTTTGAACTGCTCAGTAATCCCTTTGCAGTTAATGTGGAAAACGCACCAACCAACCTCCAAATGGAGCTAATTGAACTCCAGTGTAATGACACGCTGAAGTCAAAGTATGATGCTGTGGGCGCCGCCCAGTTTCCACAGTTCATCCCTGACACAATGCCTCAGCTCCGCACCCAAGCTGCTCAGATGCTCTCCATGTTCGGCAGCACTTATCTATGTGAGCAACTTTTCTCCTCGATGAAGATGACCAAAACATCTCACAGGAGACGTCTGACTGATGAACACCTTCGCTCGATACTGAGGATTTCCTCAGCTCAAAGCCTGAGCCCAGACATTGATGAACTATCATCCAAGAAGAGATGCCAGGTATCTGGCTTGGGCACATCAGATTAGATCAGTGTGCAGCAAACTGAGCAATAATTAACGTTTTCTTTATGCACTTTTTCTTGCTACTCCAAGACATGGGCTTGAATGGTTGATTAATTTTATTATTGTTATTTTATTTTAAAAATTATTATTTATTATTTAAATCTTATTTAATAAATGAATGTCATTGATGTTTTTTTTTATTTGAAATTGGTTTTTGCATATCTGAACTATTAAGTTATAAATTGTATAGTAATAAGTGTTGCTTCATATTCAATGTTAAAGCAAATCTTGTTTGGGTCCATATTAAAAGGTTCATTTGTTCAATGCTGGCCCGCGACTTTGTTCAAGTTTTACATTTTGGCCCACTGTGTATTTGAGTTTGACACCCCTGGTTTAATACATACATGCAACCTATATGTGACCTCATCTGTTCCTTTAATGTTACCTGTTTAGCCTATGCAGACGACATTCTCCTATACATGCCATTCTCCATCAACCATCCTGATTTTACACCATTGATAAAATGCTTTGAAGCAGTAGAAGACTGGCTCCTCTCACAGAACCTAAGAATCAACCATAGCAAGACCGATGTTATGTTTATCACAAAAAACCAAAATTTCACACCTCCTACTACCTTAAAGATAAAGGACAAGGAATTGACAGTAAAACCTACGATACGATACCTAGGTATCACCCTTGACCAGCGTCTCAATATGAAAACCCACATAAAAAACATAACGAGAATAATATATCACAAAATACGTACACTACGCCACTTACGACCTCTACTGGAAACCAAAGACTTCAGAACCGTCTATCAAGCCTTGGTGATGCCTCACCTCGATTTTGCAAATGCAATTCTACATGGTCTCCCTCAAGCAACTTTAAATCCTCTCCAACTGGCGATGAACACCGCTGCCAGAGTACTTGAAGGAATATCAAAGACAGACCACATATCTCCAATCTTGAAAAGACTCCACTGGTTACCGTCTAACGCAAGAATCCACTACAAGATTATAATCACCACTTTCAAAGCCTTAAACAATCAAGCACCCTCAACGGTCGCCAACCTTCTACACACGCAGACCCTCAACAGAGTCAGAAGATCAACTGCTATAAATACATTAATAGTCCCCAAACAAACCGTCAGATACACTAAGGAAACATCGAAAAGAGCCTTCAGCATTCATGCCCCATTAGCATGGAATGCCCTCCCACCAGAATTGAGAGCTATAACCAGCCTAACACAATTCAGGAAAAGTCTCAAACACCCACCTATTCTTAAGCTACTTTCCAGTTTAATCTTACACAATGGAAATAGTCCCTCCATATCCAGACCAAGACAATTTCAACTGTGAATAATGTATATAGTTTATTGTAGTTATATAGTTGATATAGTTTACCTGTAATCCCAAATTTCTAAATCCCTGTTACTTGTAAAATGCACTACAGTTACTCTGTATGTATATGTTTAGTTTCATGTAAACCGCGCTGATGACAATAGTGCGGTATATAAAAGATGTTAAATAAATAAATTCAGTCTTCAAAGTCAGACCCAGAATGCACTGGTTTACAGAAAGCCTCTAGGAGAGCTGAAGTAGGGAAACGTGTGCCTAATCAGAGAAGCAATGATGTAATCCCTAATCACACATCTCCTAGGGCAGGGCTTAATTCAGAACACCTGCAGTGTGCTAGGGTGGAGCAGCCATCTAGGCACTTTAAAGCTAGAAGGAATTCATCAGAGAGGTGGCAGCAAGAGCTGGAGAAGGAGAGACTGATCGTGAACAGAAGGAAGAACAGCAAGACGTCCAGAAGGTCTAAGAAAGGAGCCCAAGGCAGTACGTATGCTGGGAGAGATTCCTGGGGCCAGCATTCTTCATTGGACTGGAAGAAGCCAGAGGCTTGCAGATATACAGCCAGGAACCCTTGGACAACACCTGTAAGGGAGACGGCTGCATCTACAGAAAGAAGGAGCTCTAATACCTATTTAAGTAGGTATGGGAAAAGAGACCTAAAGTCCAGAGATTCTGACTGGAGAGCTTGGCACAGAAGCTTTGCTACCTACTGGCCAAAATACCCAGAGAGGAAACCTAATGACAATGTGATATCAGGTATGAACTCTGATCTGTTGCCTAGCTTTGCACAAGGAAGACAGCAGGGAAACAGTTTCTATCCTGGTAGAGATCAGTTAGAGAAATCCTCTGTGCCAGTGTATGGAAGTGATCCTATGATATTTCAAGAGCAAAGGGAAATATCAGATGAGGAAGTTGAATGTATGGATTGTTCTCTTTCTATGCTGCTGTTCTAAAGTAATCCTCAGTTAAGGATCAAACACCAAAAGGAACTGTACTGATTTTTAGCTTCCCAGAAAAGTTTCTTTGAGAGAAAGCTTTGGGGAAGGTTGGAGCCACGTGGAGAGTGGATCAGCAATGGTTTGCAGCTGGTTAAGTACCTGTGATTAGAGCAAGGCAAAAGTGCATGTGGGACTTTGGAAAAAAGCTTCTTCTTTGTGTGAAAGGAAGAAAGCTGTTTTTTTTGATAAAAGAGAATTTTCCTTTTGGGTTTGTTTGTCATTCCAGCACTGCTAAGAAAGTTTATTAGCAGGGGCTAAGAGAAAGACCTTTTCTGTGCCATCAAGGTCTTTACTAAGTTGTTGCATAAGTAATTCAGTTGCCTTATTTGTTTTGTTTCCTGAATAAAACTCCTGAAGAAATTATAAATAAAATCTGTTTTCTGCTTTACACTCGAGCAACTACAATTCTTTATTCATGTTAAACGGAGTTTTGTGTGATTGAACTACAAGACCCACAATCCTTTGCAAGTCAAGTAAATTCATGTCCTTGCCAAGATTGTGGAACTTTCACAACAAGCACCCCCGTTTACAGGTCCCAAATGAGAAGGATCAAAAGCAACAAAGAGTTGAGAGGACTTTCTATGTTGCTGTGTTCTTTGTAAGTAAAAGGTAAAGCTCTTTTACAGTCCAAGGTATGAAGATTCCTCTCTGCATTTGATGCATGAGGCCTTGGAAAAAACACAGGTAGGTAGACCGCTTGGTTTAGATGAAAAGGCGAGACCACCTTTGGCATAAAGTGTGGATGAGTCCTAAGGACTACCTTGTCATGATGGAACCTTGTATAAGGTGGATCAGCTACTAGTGCTTGCAACTCACTAATGCGACGTGCTGATGTGATTGCAATGAGAATGATAACCTTCCAAGAAAGGAATTTCAAGGAGGTAGTAGCTAAGGGTTCAAAAGTTGGCTTCATGAGCTGCCCAAGAACCAGGTTTAAATCCCATGCCACCAGCAATGGCCTAATGTGAGGCTTAGTTAAAAGAAGGCCCCTCATAAATCTTGCTATAAGAGGATGAGAGGAGATAGGTTGTCCATTTAGAGGCTTGAAGGAAGCTGCAATAGCACTCAAATGGACTCTTACGGAGTTAGTCTTAAGTCCTGCATTGGATAAATGAAGGAGATACTCCAGTAATGATTCCAGAGGTATCGCAAGGGGGTTAAGACCCTTCTGCGAACACCATATGGTAATCCTCTTCCACTTAAAAGAGTAAGAGTGTCTTGTGGAAGGCTTCCTGGAAGCATAAAGGGCATCCTTTACTTTCTGAGAGAGGTTAAGATCATGAAGATCTAGGCCTTCAGCAACCAAGCCCTGAGATGGGGATTGGGATGCCATAACATTCCGTCTTCCTGTGACAGGAGATCCGGAGCAGATACTAACTCCAGGGAGGGAGCTGTAGAAGCAGAGGGTACCACACTTGCCGCGGCCAATGTGGAGCTATGAGAATCATATGCCCTCTGTCTCTCTGAAACTTGAACAGGGTTTTGGGAATTAGGGGAATGGGTGGAAAGGCATAAAGGAAGTCTTGACCCCAGTGAAGGAGGAAAGCATCCCTGGCCTGAGAGCCCTGAGCCGGAATTCTGGAACAGAACTGGGGAAGTTTAGCATTCAACGGACTTGCAAAGAGGTCTATGTCCGGGGTTCCCCAAATTTGAAAAATCTTGGCCACTTGGTCTGCATGAAGAGACCATTCGTGTGGAAGCAGAACTCGACTGAGTCTGTCTGCCCAGGAGTTTTGTATGCCTGGAAGATACACTGCCAGGAGATGAATCTGATGTTCTCTGGCGAGGGCCAATAGTCGCAAAGCTTCGCTGCAAAGCGACACAGAGCCTGTTCCCCCCTGCTTGTTCACGTAGAACATGGCTACTTGATTATCCGTATGAATGAGGACTATCTTGTAGCTGAGCAGGGTGTGGAACACTCGAAGAGCAAGGAAGATTGCTCTGAGCTCTAAGAGATTGATATGTAGATGAGTCTCCTGTGGAGTCCAAGTGCCTTGGGTGGAGAAGTCTTGCAGATGAGCTCCCCAACCCATTGGTGAAGCATCTGTTGTGAGAGTTGCCTGGGGCAAAGGTTGTTGAAATGGGGACCCCAGCAACAGGTTCTGAGTGGACATCCACCATTGGAGAGACAAAATAAGGCGATTTGTGTTTGCTATTTTGTCTGTCAGGCACCCTGATGCCTGAGTCCATTGAGTGGATAAAGTCCACTGGGCTGCTCTCATATGGAGGCGAGCATAAGGAACCACATGCACTGTAGATGCCATGTGGCCTAATAGTTGTAACATTTCTCGGGCAGTGAGATGAGATTTTAGCACTGCTTGAGAAGCTAACTGCACCATGCGAAGGCAACGGGCCTGGGGCAGAGAGGCCCTTGCTTTTCTGGTATCCAGCAAAGCTCCTATGAACTCTAAAGGCTGAGTGGGAGTTAGACTGGACTTTGGGATGTTTATGACCAGACCCAAATAATGAAGGATACGCATTGTGCAAGATAGGGAAGTCCTGGCCTCTGACTCTGATGGGGCTCGAATGAGCCAGTTGTCTAAGTAGGGGAAGACGAATATCCCTAGAGTGCGGAGAAATAGTAGTTACTCACCTGTAACAGGTGTTCTCCAGGAGCAGCAGGAATCAGTCCTCACATATGGGTGACATCGAAGTCGATGGAGCCCCCATGCGGAGCATTTCCCCAGCTTTCTAAGAAAGCCTTTGGGAATACACCCACGCATGCGCGGTCCCCTTCCCGCCCAAAGCTGCCATCTTGCTCAGTCAGATGACACAGCTAAAAGACAGCACAAAAACAAATGAACTATGTACAACTGCAACTCCCAGGGGAGGAGGGAGGGTTGTGAGGACTGATTCCTGCTGCTCCTGGAGAACACCTGTTACAGGTGAGTAACTACTCTTTCTCCAGGATCAAGCAGGAAGTCAGTCCTCACATATGGGTGATTCCCTAGCTCTGGGCTACCAGGAACCCAGGCCGAAAAATAGAGCTCCCTCTGTGAAGCCTCAGCATCAGGGAAAGAATTTTACTGAGAAGAGATCCCACCGGTAGCCCAACAAGAGAGCTGGAGGGCAGGAGTTGCCTAAACCTCAAAGAGATTCCGGAGTACTGCCTGATCAAAAGCATTGTCCCTATGGGACTCCCCTCTCCAGGCAGTAATGGGCTGCAAAAGTCTGGCTTGAGGACCAAGTTGTAGCCCTACAGATGTCTGCCAACGGTACAGAACGGAGATGAGCTACTGATGCAGCCATTGCCCGGACACGGTGAGCTGTGACTCGACCCTGCAAGGGAAGGCCTGCTGCCCTGTAAGCCCAGGTGATACAGTCCGCCACCCATAAGGACAAGATACGCTTGGAGACAGGCAACCCCAAGTTGTTTGGGTCAAAGGAGACGAAGAGCTGAGTAGCCCGTCTATTACCCTTAGTATGCTCAATGTAGAAAGACAAGGCCCTTCTACAGTCCAGGGTATGCAGGACTTCCTCAGCCCGGCTGGCATGGGGCCTAGAGAAGAATGTTGGAAGAACCACCTCCTGATTGATGTGGAAAGAGGAGACTACCTTCGGGAGGAACTTAGGATGAGTCCTAAGGACTACCCTGTTCCTATAGAAGCGAGTGTATGGCCCGTCACAGACCAGGGCTTGAAGTTCACTCACTCGTCTGGCCGAGGTCAGTGCCACTAGGAAAAGAGCCTTCCAAGAAAGGAAGCGGAGAGGACACGTAGCCATTGGCTCAAAGGGAGGGCGAGTAAGCTGCTGCAAGACCACATTCAACTCCCACTCAGGGGCTGGTGGACGGAGAGGAGGCTTTAAGCAAGAGCAAGCCTCTGAGGAACCTGGACACCAAGGGGTGAACGGATAAAGAGTGCCCTTCCACATGTGAGTTGCCCAGAGCAGAAAAGTGCACCCGCACAGAATTGGACTTAAGACCCTGATTAGACAAGTGCAGCAGGTACTGAAGCTCCACTGGCAAAGGACAGGAGAAAGGGTTCTCCTGGCGCTTATCACACCACAAGGAGAACCACTTCCACTTCAGGGCATAGGTCTTTCTGGTGGATTGCTTCCTAGAGGCCAAGACCACCTCTTCAACTTCCTAAGGCAGGCCCCAGGGAGCCAGCACTACCCTTGCAGCCTCCAGGCCATCAAATTGAGTGTTTTGAGATAGGGGTGCAGAAGGGAACCCTAATCCTGAGAAAGAAGATCGGGTTGCAAACCCAGAGGGAGTGGGGTGCCCACCACCAGCTGTAAGAGAAGCGGGAACCAGGGCTGTCTCGGCCATCTGGGGGCTACCAATATGACCGAGGCACTGCCCCTTAGAATCTTGAACAAGTTTCGGGCCACCAGGGGCGTGGGAGGAAACGCATACAGGAGGCCCTTGGACCATGATATCAGGAAGGCATCCGCTGCGAATCTCGTGGGATGCGGTTGCCTGGAGCAGAACTGAGGCAGCTGCCGGTTCAGGGGACTGGCAAAGACGTCTATGGATGGAAGTCCCCACTTCAGGAAAATGTTCTGAACCACCAAAGGGTGCAGTCGCCATTCGTGAGGCTGTAGAACCCTGCTCAACCTGTCTGCCAGGAAATTTTCCTGTACAAGAAGATAGACTGCCCTGAGCAGCATATGGTGTTGAAATGCAAAAGAGCACAGGGCCCGTGCCTCCTGACACAGGAGCCTGGACCTCGTGCCCCCTTGTTTGTTCATATAGAACATCGCCACTTGGTTGTCTGTCTGCACCAAGACAGATCGGTGGGCCAGGGTGTGAGAGAAGGCCTTGAGGGCTAAGCGTATCGCCCTGAGTTCCAGATTGATTTGTTGTGTGCCCTGACAATGTGCACCCCAGCCCTGCAAGGAGGCATCGGTTGTGAGTACCACAGTGGAAACAGGTACCTGAAAAGGAATTCCCTGTAGAAGGTTGGGGGAGTGCATCCACCACTGCAGGGAGTTCAGGAAGGGTTTGGACACCCTTACTTTGTCTCTTAGGCTTCCTGTAGCCTGCTTCCACTGAGTCCTGAGACACCACTGTGCAGGCCTCATATGCAGGCGGGCATTGGGTGTCACATGCACTGTTGAAGCCATGTGGCCCAGGAGCCGTAGACAAAGTCTGGCGGATACCAGTGGGTTGTCTAGAAACCGGCTGGCCAAGTCCATCAGCCTTCCCACTCTGTCTTCTGGCAAATAAGCTTTTGCGTGCAGGGAGTCTAACCGAGCCCCTATGAACTCCAGGTTCTGGGAGGGGAGCAAAGTGGGCTTTGCGAAGTTTATGACAAAGCCTAGTTGTTGAAGGAGAGAGACAGTACGGAGGGTGGCTTGCCTGGCCTCCTGGCGAGTCTGACCCCTGATGAGCCAGTCGTCCAGACAGGGGAAGACAAAGATACCCTGGTTTCTCAAGTAGGCCGCCACCACTGCCAGGCACTTTGTGAAGACCCGTGGGGCGGAGGTTAGGCCAAAGGGCAGTACTCGGTACTGAAAATGGTTTCCTCCTATCACGAACCTTAGGTATTTTCTGTGGTCTGGATGAATGAGGATGTGAGTGTACGCATCCTTCAGATCTAAGGAGCATAGCCAATCTCCCTGCTGGAGGTAGGGCAGCAGTGTTCCAAGAGTAAGCATCTTGAACTTTTCCTTTTCCAAGAATTTATTGAGATTTCTCAAGTCCAAAATGGGCCGGAGACCTCCAGTTCTCTTTGGCACAAGAAAGTACTTGGAGTAGAAGCCCTGCCCCAGCTGGTGGGAAGGTACAGGCTCCACTGCCCTGTCTTGAAGAAGACCGTGCAGTTCCTGGAGAAGGAGTTCCTGATGCAGAGTAGGCCTTGGAGGCTCCCCTGGGAAGTAGGAGGGGGGTACTTGATTGAAATGGAGCAGATAGCCCTTCTGGACTATGCTCAGTACCCAAGCATCTCTTGGGATGGGTGGCCACTGGTGGGCAAACAGGGCCAACCGACCTCCCGTGCTGAGATGGGCCAGCAGAGGTGGAGAGGCTATGCAGTGGGAGTCAAAAACCCCCTCCCTGCTGAGTAGGAGCAGGAGCTGGAGACTTGGGGGCTTTTTGCCTATGGGGCCCATGTCCCTGCCCCTTGGCCTGCTGACCCTGCTGGGGAGGCCTGATAATGAGGGAAAGGTTTGTAGGCAGATGCCTTCCTCGGGTAAAAAGTCTTTTTCCCCAAGCCCGTCTTCTTATGAGAAGGGGCAGAGGTTTTTCTGGACAACCTTGTCCTTGTCAGAGTCTCGGTCTCGAGCTTGCCGAAGAGGTTTCCACCCCAGCATGGGACATCGACCAACTTGTCCTGTACCCATGGCTCGAGGTCCGATGACTATAGCCATGCCTGGCATCGAGCACTGATGCAGGCCGCCGCTACGCGGGCAGAAGCCTCGAAGCCATCGTAGGCCGCCCAGGAGATGAATTTGGAGCGTTCCCGGATCCCCGAAGACAAGGACTTGAACCTCTGCAAAGGTTCCCCGGAGAGGCCAGCCAAGAACCCGGCTATTTCCTTAGCCAGGTCCCGCAAGTACATGCCCATGTACAGCTGGTAGGACTGGACACGGCAAGCAAGCATCGAGCCCTGAAAGCACTTTCTGCCGATGGCATCTAGGCTTCGGGCCTCCCTACCAGGAAGCACCGCAGAGTGCATCTTCTGGCTCTTCAGACGATGCATGGCCGATTCCACAACCATAGAATTTATTTTATTTTGACAGTTTTTGTATACCGCCTTATCCTTCAATCAAAGCGGTCACAACACAATTGGGGGATACATTTAACATGCGGGGATATGAGACACATACACTAATACTTACAGGGAACATGGGCTATGGAGGGTTAAGTGGCTTGCCCAGGACCACAAGGAGCATCTGTGGGACTAGAAACCCCAATCCTTCCGGCCCAAGGTTGCTGTCCTCTAGTGGGATTTGAACCCTCGACCTTCCGGCCTGAAGTACCTTGCCCCAACCACTAGGCTACTCCTCCCTACATGAATGGTGCGGCAGCTGTGCCTTCTGGAACCCAGGGCTCTTTCGGACTCGATACATGGAATCGATCCGCTTGCTCAAAACTGGCGCCGAGGCCGGTGCCTCCCACATTCGGAAGAGGAGCCGTTCCAGCATTGGAGGAATTGGCACAGTAAAGGCCTCCCTCGGGGGAGAGTCGTACTGTAGGGCATCGAGCTCTTCGGCTCAAGGCTCCTCCTCAGGATCTGCAGGAACATTCAGAGCCTTGGCCATGTCCCTGACAAACTCCGAGAACCGGGTGTCCTCCGGTGGGGACCTACTCTGGGGCTCGGACAGCGGTGAGTCTGACAGGTATCGGGGGACTCCTCGTCCTCTGTCTCCCACGCAGACTCATCCGAGAAAGAGTCGAGGGGCTCTGACCGTGTGGGCTCCGGCAACACCCGCACCCCCCCGATGCCGGGGCAATCAGCGTCGATGCCCTCGGTCCCGAACGGGAGGTCGAGGGAGACTGCGACCGAGTCCAGACTCAGGCCTTCATGGCTTCGAGAACCAGCTCGGTCTCCGGCGTCGACTTAGACGTCCCGGTGGTCGGGGCAGATGCACCAGTCAGGCTGGCCATCAGCACCCACTGCTGATCCATGAAGGCAGACAGTCTGCACTCCAAGGCTGTCAGCCCGAGTCCAAGCTCAGGAGACTCAGCAGCCACCGACTTCAGCTCCCTGGAAGGAGAGTCCGAGGACAACAGGACTTACGTGCTCGACTGACTCCGGCTTTACACGAGACACCTTAGTTGGCTTCTCCAGCTCCAAAGGCCCGGGGCGGCGGTCAGGGGTCCGAGACCTGGCCCTCGAGGAACCAGTGGCATCCTCCGACGACGCCCTCACGAGCTTTCTCTTCCTCTTATGCTCCCGACTGGGGGACCCCTTTCAGAGGATCCCCGATGAAGCTTGGGGTCCGAATCCAGAGATGTTGAGGCCTCTGACGAGGTACGGGCTCGACCAGAGGCAGAGTCAGAAAATATTCTCTCCTTCTGATGCTGCCGGCTTCTGAGTGCCTTAGTGGACATCTTTCCACACGGGACACAGACCTTGGGATCATGGTCCGGCCCGAGGCAACGCAGGCAGCAGTCGTGTGTGTCGGTAAGAGACATGAGCTTCTTACAACGATCACACTTTTTAAAACCACTGGAGGCCATCGGGGAAAAAAAGGGTCCCCGCGAGGTCAAAAGACCGGCCCTTCAGGGAAAAAGAAAAAGAGCACGAACGTGTGCCACGAAGGGCAAAAAACCGAAAAATAGAGATCGGGTCGATACCAGCGTACCGAACCCAGGCGGGAAGGGGAACCGGCGTTGAACCGGACAAAAAGAGAGCGAAAATCGCAGAAAAAAAATCAAACTTTTTCGGGTGACATGGACTCACGTCCGTTGGGCTCCACAGAAAAAGAAAGACTGAGCAAGATGGCACCTTTGGGCGGGAAGGGGACCGCGCATGCATGGGTGTATTCCCAAAGGCTTTCTTAGAAAGCTGGGGAAATGCTCCGCATGGGGGCTCCATCGACGTCGATGTCACCCATATGTAAGGACTGACTTCCTGCTTGGTCCTGGAGAAAAGCTGCTACCACAGCCATGCATTTCGTGAACACTCTTGGTGCTGAGGCCAGGCCAAAAGTAAGCACCCTGTATTGGTAGTGCTTTCCTTGAAAAAGGAACCGAAGGAACTTTCTGTGAGTTGGATGAATGAGAACATGAGTGTACGCATCCTTGAGATCTAGAGAACAAAGCCAATCCTGACTCTGAAGGTATGGCAACAGAGTTCCTAGAGAAATCATCTTGAATTTCTCTTTGAACAGGAATTTGCTCAATTCTCTGAGGTCTAAAATAGGCCTGTGTCCCCCTGTTTTCTTTGGGATTAAAAAATAGGGGGAGTAAAACCCCATACCCTGTTGATGAATGGGTACTTCTTCTATTGCCCCTTGGGCAAGAAGCATAGTGACCTCTTGATCTAACAGGTTGATGAGAGAGGTTTGAGAATTGAACTGTCTTACCATTGTGGGAGGGGGCATGCTCACAAAATGAAGCTTGCACCCCTCTTTTATGATGGAGAGTGTCCAATGCTCTGCTGTTATCTGTCCCCACCTGGGGGCAAAATGGCGCAACCTTCCTGGAATGGTGGAAGGTTCTGGTCTATTGAGAGCCAAGAAGGCTAAGTTCTCTAGCTGAAAGTCAAAGGCCTTGTGGAGGCTGAGACTGCTGAGACGGTTGAGGCTTAGCAGTCTTTGCTTTCCTTTATTTGGGTGGTTGCTGACCCTTCCGGACAGGTTGACCTGCAGAACGTCCCTGCTGAGAATAAGCAGGATAAAATCCTTTCTTTTTAGAAAGGAATGGTTTCTTGAAAGATTTCTTTCTTGCAGGATCAGCTGTTGACTTGGATAATCTATCCAAGGTGGAGTTGTCAGCATCCAACTCATTGGCCTTTTCCTGCCAATCTTTACCAAACAGGTTCTCACCAGTACAAGGAATATTTCCCAGTTTGTCTTGTACCCAGAGCTCCAGATAAGATGCCTGGAGCCAAGCAATTCTACGTGCACCTATGGCAATGGCAGAGGTTCTGCTTATGCACTCAAAACAGTCAAAAGCTGCACGGTTGACAAATTTAGAAACATCCTGGGCATGTTTGACCAATGTGAGAAAATCCTGTCTTCTATCCTCAGGAAGAAGAGGGCTCAAAGCCTCTAAATCTCCTGTGACTTCCTTCAGGAACATTCCCATATATAGACTATAGGAAATTATCCTGGCAGAAAGCATGGAAGCTTGGAAGACACGACGTCCAAAAGCATCCAAAGTTCTGCACTCACGTCCTGGAGAATTAAAGGCATGCCTCTTTGCACTCTTGATCCTTCTCATAGCTGATTCCACTACAATAGAGTGGTGAGGAAGCTGAGTTTTCTGGAAACCAGGACAAGGAGGGACTCGATACAGAGTATCCAGTCTACGAGAATGAGGAGAGGTGGTAAGAGGTGTCTCCCACATTCTTAGCATGAGATCATGCAAGATCTCATGGATGGGCAAGGTAGCTGCCTCCTTAGTGAAATCCTGAAAGGAAATGTCCTCTGGAGGAGACATCCTGCGTTTAGGGGAGGAAGGCTCCTCCGGGAGAAGTATTCCCGCATCGACAGAACTGTCAGAATCCTCAGATTCCTCTGAGGACTTGAAGTACCTTCTGTCGGGATGCTCTTGAAGAGCCTGATACCCGTACTGACCGAAGTCGGTACAGAGGGGAATCGGTACCGGAAGGCATTGCATGACTGGGTGCCGGCAATGCAGACGCCGATGCCGATCCTGTCGGTACCGGTTGAACTGTCTGACGCGGTTCCAAGGGCGTCGATGCCGCAAGGAGAGCCACCAGACTGCGTTCAATAGCCAGGACCCTCTGGTCTATCGACGCTGCCGATGCCTGGATGTCGGTACCAGAGAAGACCGCCGGTACCCCAGAGCATGGCACCAGTAGTTCTGCCGAGGTTGAGGCCTCTAGAATGTCCTGGAGCCCCGATAATGCTTTGGAAGCCGAAGCCTCACGCCGGGGCAATTTTGCCAGTGCAGAATCCTCAAGGACAACGCCAGAGGCATCTCGATGCTTAGAGGGAGATCTACCCTTTGAGGACTGGCTAGACTTATGTTTAGTTACCTGAGATCCACGGGAGGAAGACGAAGCCCTGGAAGACGTTGATGACACCGAAGCTGCATCAGAGGGAAACAGAGTACTGAGCTTGGCAGCTCGGTTCTGTCGACCTCTCTTGGACATCATGGCACAGGCCATACATTCCGAGATGGAATGGTCAGG
Source organism: Ichthyophis bannanicus (assembly GCA_033557465.1). Lineage (NCBI taxonomy): Eukaryota > Metazoa > Chordata > Amphibia > Gymnophiona > Ichthyophiidae > Ichthyophis > Ichthyophis bannanicus. The sequence continues at coordinate 261,928,760 of CM066044.1, forward strand.
ACCTAAACATTTAAGACACCACTCATGGGTGTTGGTGACGGAGATGGTACTGCCACACCTGGTGCACTTTTTAAAACCTGCAGAGGGCTTTTCCATTGTGGAAAAAATCTTGGGCCTAAGGCCCAAAATGGCACGTGCACCTGGAAAAAAAAAGTACTAAGAATTGGGGGTTTTTTTAAAAGAAAAGAAAGAAAGAAAAAACGGCGGTACTGGTAAAGCGTCGAGGAAGGCAGACACGACCACAAAAAAGAAGAAACGTTTCTGCGGTGACAGGAACACAACCTGCTGGCTCCGCGGAAAACGAAGAACTGGAGAGAGGCAGTTGGGAAAGGTGGGAAGGCAGCACGAAGGTGCTGTGGGATGCTCCCCAAAGCTTTCTAATTGGACGCTGGGGAGCGTTCCAGCGCAGGCTCCGTCGGTAACCATATGTAATGACTACATTCCTGCTTGTTCCTGGAGATAGAGAGGAAGCCACAAAAAATTACAGAACTACCCCCAAAAGAACTGTAGTAGGTAAACCACACCAACACTATGGAAGGGAGGCAGCCAAGCTCATCACCAGCAGTCTGCTGTTTCCACAGTGCAGCAGAGCCCTGAATTATCATTACTTCCCATGCTTTACCATTGGAAGCTTTATTCGCTCTCCTCCATTTTTTTTTTTTAAATGTGAAGTCAAGAATGGTCGACACTGGCACAGAAACCTTCCTACCGAAAGGATACCTCAAACCGTGCTGCCCAGAGAGGCAGCCAACATCCCTTATGAAGTTTAAAAGTACTGCCAAATATTTAAAAAAACACATCACAATGCCACAGAATACGGAGCCAAAAAGACCCTCCGACTCCATCAGCTTCGGTGAGGGCTCCACTACTGGGAAAATGGTCACTAAAGAACCTTCAGAGGGGAGACAAAAGAACATAAGATATGCCATACTGGGTCAGACCAAGGTCCATCAAGCCCTATATCCCGTTTCCAACAGTGGCCAATCTAGGTCATAAGTACCTAGCAGTTTCCCTAAAAGACACAGGTTCCTCAATGCTTGTATCAGGTCAAGCAGTGATATTCTGGGTACCTTTTAATAATGGTTTATGGACCTTTCCTCCAGGAATAGGTCTAAACCTTTTTTAAAAACAGCTACACTAACAGCTTTTACTACATCCTCCGGTAACAAATTCCAGAGTCTGATTACACGTTGAGTGAAAAAATATTTTCTCTTATTAGTCTTAAATAGGTTATCCTGTAGCTTCATTGCATGTCCCCTAGTCTTTCTATATTCTGATGACGTACACAATCACTCTGCATTTACCTGTTCCACTCCATTCATTAATTTATAGACCTCTATCATATCTCCCCTCAGCGTCTCTTTTCCAGGTTGAAGAGCCCTAACCTTTTTAGCTTCTCTTCATAGGCGTATCCTTCCATCCCCTTTACCATTTTGGTGGCTCTTCTTTGTACCTTTTCTAATAAAGCGTAGTTACTCACCTGTAACAGGTGTTCTCCAGGAGCAGCAGGAATCAGTCCTCACATATGGGTGACGTCGGCGCCGACGGAGCCCTCGCGGAGCAATTTTCCCCAGCTTTCAAAGAAAGCCTTTGGGAATTGCAGCGCGCATGCGCGGTCTCCTTCCCGCCCAAGGGTGCCATCTTAGCCAGTCTGATGACATAGCTAAAAGACAGCATAAAAATTTGCAAAAAAACTTAAGCAGATGATTGCAACTCCAAGGGGAGGAGGGAGGGTTGTGAGGACTGATTCCTGCTGCTCCTGGAGAACACCTGTTACAGGTGAGTAACTACGCTTTCTCCAAGCAGGACCAAGCAGGAAGTCAGTCCTCACATATGGGACTCCCAAGCTTAAGGCTACCGGAGACCCTAAGCACAAAAATGAGCTCCCTCTAGCTCAGCGGCACAGAAGGAAGGAATCTTCACTGAATTATTACCCACCGGTAGCCCACATCCGGGATGGAGGGTAGGAGTTGCTCAAACCTCGAAGAGATTTCGGAGGACTGCCTGTCCGAAAGCACTGTCCCTGCGGGACTCCCTCTCGAGGCAGTAATGGACCGCAAAAGTCTGGCTCGAAGACCAAGTAGCGGCCCGGCAGATGTCTGCCAACGGAACAGAGCGGAGGTAAGCCACTGACGTAGCCTTCGCCCGAACACAATGAGCCGTGACTCGACTTTCTAACGAGAGTCCGGCTGCCCCATAAGCCCAAGCGATGCAGTCAGCAACCCATATGGACAGAGTACGCTTGGAGACCGGGAGCCCCAATTTATTGGGGTCAAAAGACACAAAAAGCTGAGCAGTTTTACGGTGCTCCCCCGAACGGTCAAGGTAGAAGTTCAATGCCCTTCTACAGTCCAGGGTATGCAGGACCATTTCAGCTCGGCTGGAGTGTGGCCTGGGAAAGAAGGTCGGAAGTACCACCTCCTGATTGATGTGAAAAGGGGAGACCACTTTTGGAAGAAATTTCGGGTGAGTCCGTAGGACTACCCTATTTTTGTAGAACCGAGTGTAAGGGGAATCAGACACGAGGGCCTGCAATTCACTTACGCGTCTAGCGGAAGTGAGGGCTATCAGGAATAAAGTTTTCCAAGAAAGAAAACGGAGAGAACAGGTAGCCATAGGTTCAAAAGGCGGACAGGTGATCCGCTGTAAAACCACATTCAGATCCCAGTCAGGTGCTGGCGGGCGCAGAGGTGGTTTAAGTAGAAGGAGACCTCTGAGAAACCTCGCTACGAGAGGGTCGCTGGAAAGAGGTCTGCCGTCCACCGGCACATGATGTGCTGAAAGAGCACTGAGGTGAACTTTGACGGAGTTGGACTTAAGTCCCAGATTAGAGAGGTAGAGCAAGTACTGCAAGATCACCGACAGCGAGCAGAAGGGATCCTAAGACTGCTGGGCACACCAAGCGGAAAAGCGACGCCATTTAAGGGCGTAGCATTTGCGGGTAGAAGGTCGCCGAGAAGCTAAGAAGACCTCTTCCACCTCTGCCGGCAGTAGAAGGGGAGCAAGGACTACCCTTTCAGCAGCCAGGCCATTAGATTGAGAGATCTGAGGTTGGGGTGTAGCAGGGACCCCTGATCCTGTGTTAGGAGATCCGGTTGAAACCCCAGAGGGAACGGATCCTCTACCGCTAATTGCAGCAGGAGTGGAAACCACGGCTGTCTGGGCCAGCGAGGAGCCACCAGGATCATGGAAGCTTTGTCTCTGAGAGCCTTGAAAAGAGTTCGAGAGACTAGCGGTATGGGAGGAAAGGCATACAGAAGGCTCTCCGACCATGAGAGTAGAAAAGCATCTGCCGCTACTCGAAGGGGATGTGGCTGACGAGAGCAGAAGCGAGGAAGTTGCCGGTTGAGAGGACTGGCAAAGAGATCCATCGTGGGGAGTCCCCACTTCAGAAAAAGTTTCTGAACTACCAAGGGATCCAGGCGCCACTCGTGCGGCTGGAGGATCCTGCTGAGTTTGTCCGCCAGGCAATTTTCTTGGCCTGGGAGATAAACTGCCTTGAGAAGAATGCCGTGACTGACGGCCCAAGAGCAGAGCTTCTGAGCTTCTCAACAGAGAAGGAAGGAGCCCGTGCCCCCCTGTTTGTTCACGTAGAACATGGCAACTTGATTGTCCGTCTGGACAAGGACGGACTGGTGAGAAGTCAGGTGGGAGAAAGCCTTGAGAGCCAGACGGATTGCTCTGAGCTCCAGGAAGTTGATCTGCTGAGCAGACTCCCACGTGGTCCAGAGACCTTGAGTACATGCCCCTTGGCAATGTGCTCCCCAACCCAGGAGAGAAGCATTGGTCGTCAGCACTTGAGCCGGCTGAGGTGACTGAAAAGGCATTCCGAGCACCAGGTTCGGCCGATGAAGCCACCACTGTAGAGAAGAGGCCAGCGGCCCGGAGACGCGCACTAAGTCGGCCATGCCGCCCGTGGCTTGTTGCCACTGCTTGCGAAGGCACCATTGAGCAGGCCGCATGTGTAGGCGGGCATTGGGGGTCACGTGGACGGTGGAAGCCATATGGCCGAGTAGTCTCAGGAAGCGCCTGGCTGAGACCAGGGACTGGCTGCGAAAACGGCCGGCTAGGTCCATGAGCCGTTGAGCCCTGTCGAGAGGCAGGAAAGCTCGCGCCTGAGTGTGCAGTCTTGCGCCGATGAACTCGAGATCCTGTGAGGGGAGCAAAGTGGACTTTGCGAAGTTTATGACAAAGCCCAAGTACTGCAGAAGAGTCACAGTGCGGTGTGTGGCATTGGTGACTTCCGGAGAGGACGATGCTCTGATGAGCCAGTCGTCGAGGTACGGAAAGACATAGAGGCCGTGAAGCCGGAGATAAGCCGCCACCACCGCGAGACATTTTGTGAAGACGCGCGGTGCGGAGGATAGGCCAAAGGGCAGTACTCTGTACTGGTAATGATTTCCTGCCACCACAAACCTTAGGTATTGGCGGTGGCTTGGGTGGATGAGGATGTGCGTGTAGGCATCCTTTAGATCCAAGGAGCATAGCCAATCTCCCTGCTGGAGGTAGGGCAGAAGGATTCCAAGGGTAAGCATCATGAACTTTTCCCGCACGAGGAACTTGTTGAGGTTGCGCAAGTCCAGGATGGGTCTGAGGCCTCCTGTCATTTTTGGTATTAGGAAATACCTGGAATAAAAGCCTTGACCTCTCAGGTGGTGGGGCACCGGTTCCACAGCCTGTTCCTGAAGAAGACTTGCTAACTCCTGAAGGAGTAAGTCCCTGTGCAGAGGGAGTCGAGGAGGTTCTCCCGGGAAATAGGAGGGAGGGACCTGGTGGAAGTGGAGAAGATAGCCTTCTCTTACGACTTGAAGCACCCAGGCATCTGAAGTGATGTTGGACCACCTGTGGGCGAAGTGAACCAGCCGGCCTCCGGTGCTGGGAGGAGCCAGCGGAGGGGGAGAGGCTATGCTGATGAAGTCAAAAACCCCCACCCTGCTGAGCAGGGGCTGGTGGTGCAGGCTTGGGGGCTTGCTGCCTACGGGACCCGTTACCCCGTCCCTTGGCCTGCTGGCCCTGTTGGGGAGCTGCGGAGGCCTGATATTGGGGGTAGTGTTTATAGGCAGCCGCCTTTCTCGGGTAAAAGGACTTCTTTCCCGAGCCCTTCTTCTTCTGGGAAGGGGCGGAGGTCTTCCTAGAAAGCCTAGTTCTGGTGAGAGTCTCCGTCTCGATTTGTGCAGCCTTTTCAGCCATGGGCTTGCCAAAGAGGTTCTCACCTCGGCAGGGGACATCGACCAACTTGTCCTGCACACAGGGTTCAAGGTCTGACGACTGAAGCCAAGCCTGTCGGCGGGCACCGATGCCGGCTGCGGCCACTCGAGCCGATGCTTCAAAGCCATCATAGGCTGCTCGGGACATGAATTTGGAGCATTCCCGAATACCAGTTGTCAAGTCCAGGAACCTCCGCAAAGGTTCCTCGGACAGCCCAGCGGAGAATCCGGCTATCTCTTTAGCCAGGTCTCGGAGATACATGCCCATGTAGAGCTGGTAGGTCTGGACCCGACAAGCAAGCATAGAGCCCTGGAAACACTTCTTACCAAGGCCATCCAGGTTACGGGCCTCCCTGCCAGGAGGCACCGAGGAGTGCATCTTCTGGCTCTTAAGCCTATGCTTGGCCGATTCCACTACCATGGAATGGTGCGGCAGCTGTGCTTTTTGGAAGCCAGGACTCTTGCGGACTCGATAGATGGAATCGACCCGCTTGCTTAACACCGGCGACGATGCCGGACTCTCCCACATGCGGAAGAGTAGTCGTTCCAGCATGGGAGGAACCGGTACAGTAAAGTGTTCCCTGGCGGGAGAGTCATACTGAAGGGCGTCGAGCTCTTCGGCTCGAGGCTCCTCCTCGGGATCCGCAGGGAAGGCCAAAGCCTTGGCCATATCCCTGACGAAGTCCGAGAACCGGGCATCCTCCGGAGGGGACTGCTTCCGAGGTTCGGACTCAGGTGAATCCGAGGGGGGGACACAGAGTCCGAAACGAATCAGGTGACTCTTCCCTCTTCAGACTCCCAGGCCGACTCCGAGGAGGAATCGGTGGGGTTGGCTCGGGCAGCCGGAGGCGTCGGCCGCCCCGACACCGAGGGAGTCGGCGTCGACGACCTCGGTCCCGAATGGGAGGCCGAGGGTGACCTCGACCGAGGATCGACTCGAGTTCGCATGGCTCGAGTTCGCATGGATTCGAGGATCGGCTCGGTCTCCGGGGTCGACTTAGACGTCGACGTCCCGGCGGTCGGGGCAGCGGCGCTAGCGATCAGTGCCCGCTGCTGGTCCATGAAGGCAGATAGTCTGCTCTCCAAGGCCGTCAACCTGAGTCCGACCTCAGGTGACCCAGCAGCCCCCCCCAGGAGGACTACAGGACTTACCCGAGTAGGCAACTCCGACTCCAGACGAGGTCACTTCGGGAGGTGCTCCTTCTCCAAAGACCCGGGACGGCTATCGGGGCTATGCGACCTGGCCCTCGCGGAGCCAGGAGCGTCCACCGACGCCGCCCTCGCGGGTTTTACCTTCCGTCGATGGTCCCCGGAGGGAGAACCCCTGTCGGAGGAACTTCGGCGATGGTCAGAGCTGGAACCTCTGGATGCCGGGGTTAGCGAAGATTCGTTCCCGCTGGTGCCGCCGACTCCTTAACGCTTTGGAGGACATTTTTCCGCAGGCCCCACAGATCAGTTCTTCGTGATCCGGGCCGAGGCAGCGGAAGCAATTATCATGTGTGTCAGTGAGTGACATATTTCTGTCACACTGAACACACCGCTTGAAACCACTGGCAGCCATCGGGGGAAAAAGGGCCCCTGCAAGGTCAAAGGACCGGGCTGCCAGCGAAAAAAACCGAAAAACGAAACTGACCAAAAATCAGAAAAACCGAAAAATAATAGAAGGACTCGCAACGGCGTCGCGAGTCCGGGCAGGAAAAAGACCGGCGTCGAACCGAAGGAAAAAAGAAAAATAAATCACTAAAATCAACTTTTTCAGCGGGGACACGACGGGTACGTCTGTAGGGCTCCGCGGAAAAAAGAAGACTGGCTAAGATGGCACCCTTGGGCGGGAAGGAGACCGCGCATGCGCGCTGCAATTCCCAAAGGCTTTCTTTGAAAGCTGGGGAAAATTGCTCCGCGAGGGCTCCGTCGGCGCCGACGTCACCCATATGTGAGGACTGACTTCCTGCTTGGTCCTGGAGAAAGCTATATCCAGAAGTGCACACAAGATTCAAGATGCGGTCGCAACATGGAACGATACATTCCTTTCCTTATGATACCTAGCATTCTATTTGCTCTCTTGGCCGCCGCTGCACACTGGGCGGAGGATTTTATTATTATTATTACTAAGCATTTATATAGTGCTGCAACAAAAGAAGCGCTGTACAAACATATAAGAGAGACAGTCCCTGCTCATCAGAGCTCACAATCTAGTCAAGACAAAATACGAAATAAATTACATAATACAAATAATAATTCAACAAATATACAAATGTTGTTGGAGAGATCAAAATAGGGCAAATCAGGAACGAAAAGCAATAATGAAGAGGTGGGATTTCAATTTGGATTTTTAGATGGCCAGAGAGGATGCCTGGCACACGGAGACAGGTAGACTATTCCAGGTGAAGGGTTCAGCCAGTTGAAAAGAGCAAAGTCTAGAATTGGCAGTACGAGTGAAAGGCATAGATAAACGAAGACTATTAGAAGAGCGAAGTAACCGAGAGGGGGTGTAAGGAGAGATAAGAGACGAAAGGTACTGGGGGGCAGAAGAGTGAATACATTTATAGGTTAGCAGGAGGAGTTTGAATTGGATACGGAGACGGATGGGGAGCTAGTGAAGCGACATGAGGAGAGGAGTGATGTGGGAAAAACTAGACTGGCGGAAAATCAGTCGAGCAGCAGAATGTTGAAAAGACTGAAGGGGAAAGAGGTGGTTTGCAGGGAGGCCGGCAAGAAGAAGGTTACAGTAATCAAGGCGGGAGGTGATTAAGGAGTGGACAATCATTTTAGTAGTGTTAACAGAAAGGAAGGGGCGAATTTTGCAGATATTGTAAAGAAAGAAACGGCATGTTTTAGTAATAAGTTGGATATGTGAAGAGAAAGAGAGAGAAGAGTCAAGGATAATACCAAGGTTACATGTCAAAGAGACAGGAAGGATTACAGAGTTATCCACAGAGAGTGAGAAAGGGGAAAGAGGAGGGGAGGCATTCGGGGGAAAGATAAGGAGTTCAGTCTTGGCCATGTTCAATTTTAAGCAGCGGTGGGACATCCAAGTAGCAATGTCAGAGAGGCAGACCGTGATTTTAGCCTGGATTTCAGGAGTGATAACAAGTGTAGAAAGATAGATTTGAGAGTCATCAGCATAGAGATGATAGTGAAAGCCATGGGAAGAGATAAGGGCACCAAGGGATTGGGTATAGAGAGAGAAGAGGAGCGGTCCCAAGATGGAACCCTGAGGTTCACCTACAGGTAGCGGGGTTGAAGAGGAGGAGGAGCCACTTAAGGACACACTGAAAGAGCGATGGGAGAGATAGGAGGAGAACCAAGATAGTACAGAGCCTTTGAATCCAAGTGAGGAAAGGTGATAAGAAGGTGGTTGTGGTTAACAGTGTCAAAGGCAGCAGAGAGATCAAGAAGAATGAGGACAGAATAAAAGCCTTTGGACTTTGCCAGGAACAAATCATTAGAGACTTTGGTAAGAGCTGTTTCAGGGGAATATAGGGGACGGAAGCCACATTGTAAAGGATCCAGGAGGGCATGAGAGGAGAGGAAATCGAGACAGCGGTGGTAGACTGCATGCTCAAGTAGTTTAGAGATGAAGGGAAGGAGAGAGATAGGTTGATAGTTAGAAGGACAAGTGGGATCAAGCGAGGGTTTCTTGAGGAGGGATGTGACCACAGCGTGCTTGAAGTCAGAAGAGAAGGTTGCCGTGGAGAGCGAGAGGTTGAGAATATGAGAGATGGAAGGGACGATAGTGGAAGAGATGGAACTAAGAAGATGGGTGGGGATGGGATCAGATGAGCAGGTAGTAAGTTTAGAGGAAGAAAGAAGGAGTGGTTTCCTCATCAGAGACCATAGGGAAGGAGGAAAGGGTAGCAGAAGTGAGGGGGGATAGAGGGGGAGGTGGGGAAATGAAGGGTGATCTTGTGGATTTTGTCATGGAAATACTCAGCCAAGGTTTGGGCAGGAAGGGAGGGAGGAATCAGAGGTGGAGGCACACTGAGGAGAGAATTGAGTGTGCTAAAGAGCCGACGAGGATCAGAGGCAAGAGAGTTAGTCAGATGGATGAAGCAGACTTGTTTGGCAAGTGCAATGGCTGAATGGAAGGGGAAAAGCATGAATTTAAAGTGGAGAAAGTCAGCATGTGAGCGGGATTTGAGCCAGGCACACTCAGCAGAGCGGGCACAGGAGCGCAAATAGCGGGCAGTGGGGGAGAGCCAGGGCTGGGGAGAAGAACGTCTTATGGGACATGGGATGAGGGGAGCAAGAGCATCCAGGGCAGAGGAGAGTACAGCGTTATAGGAGGTCACAGCCTCATCAATAGATTTGGAAAATAGAGTGGATGAAAGGGGTGAGGAAATAGTGGAGGAGAAAGCTAAAGGATCAATAGCAAGAAGGTTTCTAAATAGGTTAGTGGAGACAGGACGGGGCTGAGGCGGGGGATGATGAATAATAAGACTTAAAAGATGGTGGTCAGATAACGGAAGGACAAAGTTGCAGAAGTTGGAGGGTGAGCAGTTAAAGAAAATCAGGTCGAGGCAGTGACCATGTTGGTGAGTAGGAGCAGTGGAACAGTTTTAACATGTTATCCACGATGATGCCTAAATCTTTTTCCTGGGTGGTGGTTCCTAATGTGGAATCTTGCATCGTGTAACCATAGTTTGGGTTGTTCTTTCCTAGGTGCATACCTTTGCACTTGTCCACATTAAATTTCATCTGCCATTTGGATGCCCAGTCTTCCAATTTATCAAGATCCTCTTGCAATTTTCCACAATTCTCATGGGTTTTAACAACTTTAAATAGTTTTGTGTCACCTGCAAATTTGATAACCTCAATCGTTATTCCCATTTCTGGGTCATTTATGAATATGTTAAAAAACTGTGGACCTAACACAGATTCCTGTGGTATTCCACTATTCACTTTCTCCATTGGGAAAATTGGCCATTTAGCCCTACCCTCTGCTTTCTATCTTTCAACCAGTTCCTGATCTACAATAGTACACTGCCTCCTATGCCATGACTCTTTAGTTTTGCCAAAGGTCTCTGATGAGGGACCTTGTCAAAGGCTTTCTGAAAGTCCAGATACACTACATCAACCGACTCACCTTTGTCTACCTGTTTATTCACACCTTCAAAAAAACATAACAGATTAGTAAGACAAGATCTTCCTTGTCTAAAGCCATGTTGGCTGTCTCCCATTAAGCCATGACTATCTACATGTTCAGTAATTTTATTCTTTATGATGGTTTCTACCATTTTTCCCGGTACTGACGTCAGGTTCACCGGTCTGTAGTTTCCCGGATCACCCTGGAACCCTTTTTAAAAACTGGTTACACTGACCATCCTCCAATCTTCAGGTGTTACAGATGATTTTAATGAAAATTCACAGATTACTAAGAGCAGGTCTGTAATCTCATATTTCAGTTCTTTCAACACTCTTGGATGTATCCCATCCACTCCAGGTGATTTGCTGCTCTTCAGTTTATCAAATAGTTGTAATACACCCGCCCTACTTACCCATAAAGCTCTCTACCAGACTCAGACCTCCCAGCTCCGCACACTACTACCCCGACCAACCCACAACAGAACAAACAGACAAACGTCCAACAACTCCCTCACCATCCCCCATAAACGAACCAAATGCAATCAGCGGACCTGCAACAGAGCCTTCGAACTGTATGCACCAACCCTCTGGAACTCTCTACCAAGTCACATCAGATGCAATAGAGACCCCTCATCGTTCAGGAAACAGCTAAAAACCGCCCTAATTCCAGGAATACCTCGGACCAGAAACAAGCACCCACCTCTGACCATCCCCCAACCCCCCCCCTAGTTCACCTCCATGAACATATGCTCTAAGAGACTGTAACACAACATTTATGTCTATGTCCCAAGTATTTGTTAAAATCATTAATGTTGGACTCCTGGTGATAGCCCCCACCCCCAGAAGCTGATTATTGTCCACCTCCCCCCCCCCCACTCAATGTTGCACCGCTTTGACCCGGAGAAAGGCGGGATATAAATACAGTTAAATAAATAAATAAATACATCTTCCCGGTGTATTGATATTTCTTTCAATTTTTCCACAACATCACCTTTAAATACCACTTCAGTCATGGGTAACATCCCTACATCTTCCTCAGTAAAGACCGAAACAAAGAATTCATTCAGTCTCTCCGCTATGGCCTTGTCCCCTCTTAGTTTCCCCTTTTACCCATCTATCATCTAATGGTCCAACTGACTCTCACGTGTTTTTTGCTACGAATGTACTTGAAAAAGTCTTTATTATGTGTTTTTGCTTCCACAACAAGCTTCTTCTCAAATTCTCTCTTTGCCTGCCTTATCAATGCCTTGCATCTAACTTGCTAGTGCTTGTGCTGTTTCCAGTTTTCATCATTTGGCTCTTTTTTCCATTTCCTGAAAGATGCTTTTTTGGCAACAGTCGCCTCTCTGACCTCACCTTTAAACCATGTTGGTAGTTTTTTGGACTTCCTTCCACTTTTCTTAAAGCGTGGAATACAGCTGGTCTGGGCTTCCAAGATAGTATTTTTAAACAACACCCAAGCTTGTTTGAAGTCTTTAACCTTTTGCAACTGCTCCTTTTAGATTTTTCTTAACTATTTTCCTCATTTTATCATAGTCTCCCTTTCGAAAGTTAAAAAGTTGAAAGTTAAACAAAACTGTGGTGGTAGATTCCATCTCCCAAAATGGCAGAGCAACACCACAGCACCCGCAGAAAATTGACTCGCATAGCAGAGGCTGAGATTTACCTACTGAAGCCTCCGATCGCAAGGAAATAATGGCTTACTCTCTGGATGCCAGTCCACTAAAGGGAACGCAGCCTGATGATACAGAGTTTGACGGCTGCAACCTCCACCAAGGAGAAACTAGCTGTCAGCCCCACATAACCCGGCTTTCTCCCCACTTAAGGGGATGTCAGACGCATCAACTGGCATTTTCTCCACTCAAAAGGATGGCGACGGGAAATTCCAGATAGCTGCCACAGTTCTTTGGAGGGATTATTTGTGCTTCACCACATACCCCTTTGGCCATCATGGAAAGGAAAGGTAAATAAGTGGGGAGGGGGAGAGGGACCTGGCTCCACCAGGTTATATACCCCTGGTGGTCTGAGCCCCCCAATTCCTTAATGCATCTCTGTAATACAGGTCAGACTCGAGAGTGTACCAGCAGGTCTTAAGCAAGAAAAAAAACAAAAAACAGCCAGATAGCTTAGCACAAAGGACAGGGCTGCCTGGCTGGGAGGAGAGGGGAGGTGGGGGGGAACCAGACCACCAGGTGTTTAACTCCTGCAGAGCACCCAACCCATGCAAGGCCCAGGGTGCCTAGGGGAGCAGGCCCTGCCTTCTGCCTCTCATCTGCATTTTTATCAGATAATTACCCGGCCCAAAAAGAATAGTTACTCACCTGTAACAGGTGTTCTCCAGGAAGAGCAGGAATCAATCCTCACATATGGCGACATCGGCTCTGACAGAGCCCGTGTGGATCCACTCCCCAGCTTTCAAAGAAAGCTTTTGGGAGCTATATCGCACACGGTCACCTTCCCGCTCAAAGCTGCCATCTTATCTCAGTATAACATAGCACAAAACGGCAAAAATGGAAATGAAAAAACAACTCCAAGGGGGAGGAGGGAGGACTGATTCCTGCTGTCTCCAGAGAACACCTGTTACAGATGAGTAACTACACTTTCTCCGGGAACAAGCAGGAAGTCAATCCTCACATATGGGACTCCCTAGCTACAGGCTACAAAAAAAAACTTGTAAAAGCCATGGGCAACCCAAAACGCAGACCGTAAAAGGGCAGCAGGGGGCGCTGATTGGCTGGAAGTCTGACACTGCGGCAGCAGCATTGAGTATGCAATCCCTACTCCGGTAGGCTGGACACAGAGGGCTGGAGGGAAGGAGTTGCATTATTCCCGAAGAGGTGACTGAGTACCGCCTGTCTCCTCCAGACAGTAGTGCACTGCAAAGTTGTGCACGGAGAATCAGGTGGTTGCCTGGCAGATGTCCAACAAGTGCACCGACTGCAGGCTAGCCATGGAGGCCGCTATGGCCCGCATGTTGTGAGCTATCCCATGATGCTCGAGAGAACCCCACCTGCTGGTAGGTGAACACAATGCAGTCAGCCACTCACCAAGAGAGGGTACACTTGGAGTCAGTGACCCCCAGGCAACTGGGATTGAACGACACAAAGAGTTGTGTCGATTGGCGCTGAGTCCTCTGGATGTAAAAGAACAGGGCGAGCTTACAGTCCAGCGTGTGTAGGGAGGCTTCTGCTCTAGAGGCATGAGGCCTGGGAAAGAAAGTGGGAAGCATCACCTCTTTGTTCAGATGAAACACTGAGACCACCTTTGGCAAGAACTTCGGGTGCATCCGAAGGACTACTCTATTCCTATGGATGCTGGTGTAGGGCTCATACACCACGAGCGCCTACAGCTTGCTCACTTGCCTGGTGGAGGTATTTGAGAGGACAAGTCACAATGGGCTCGAAAGGGGCCCCCATGAGCTTCCCTAGACCACATTGAGGTCCCTCGTCACTGGCGGCGGATGAACAAGGGGCTGCAAAAGGAGTCGTCCACGCATGAACCGGCCCACTAAGGGGTGGACAGACAAGGCCTGGCCCTCTACTTCATGGTGATGTGCCGATATGGTGCAGAGGTGCACCCTGACCGAATTGGATTTCTGGCCTGTACCAGAGACAGGTTAAGAGGTACCGCAGGACCTCTACTATGGTGCAAGAGAAGAGGTTAAGGCCCTGTTCCACGCACCAGAGGAAGAACCTGTGCCACTTAAAGGCCATAGTGAGCGATGACTACCCTTTCAGCAACCAGGCCATCAGAGACAGGGACTGAAGGTTGGGGTGGGGTGGCGCAGCGTGCCATGCTACTGCGAGAGCAGGTCCAAGGCACACCCCAGCAGCCAGGGGGTCCCCTGCGATAACTGCAGTAGTAGGGGGAACCAGGGATGTCTCGGCCATCATGGCACAATGAAGAGTACGAAAGCTGCTTCCGCCTGAATCTTCAGTAGGACCCACGGTACCAGAGGTGTTGGCGGGAAGGCACACAAATAGCCCTCGGAACACAGGAGAAGGAAGGCACAGTTTCCTGGAACAGAACCTCAGGAGCTGTGTGTTCTCTGGGCTGGCAAAGAGGTCAATCTCTGGGGTGCCCCACTACTGGAAGATCCTCTCCATAACAGACGGGTTCAGTCTCCATTTGTGGGGCTGGAAGACACGGCTTAGGCAGTATACTGTCTCGGCCCAGCAGGTACACCGCCTTAAGGAACATGATCCTCGCTGCCGCGAAGTTCCAGAGGCACACCGCCTTCCAGCAGAGGGTGGTACACCACCATGCTCCCCTGCTTGTTGATGTAGAACATCGCTACCTGGTTGTCCGTTAGGATTTGGACAACCTCCTCCTCCACGCAGTCCTTGAAGACCCGCAGGGCGTAGTAAACTGCTCGGAGCTCAAGCAAGTTGATCTGCAAGACACTCTCTTCCGGTGACCATGGTCCCTGTGACTGGAGGTGGTTGCAATGGGCCCCCCAGCCCAACTTGGGACGCATTCATAGTGAGGACATGCCAAATTGGTGGGGCCTGGAACTGCACATCAGCCCTCAAGTTGCGTTGGTCCTGTCACCAAGTCAGGGAGGCTGCCAAGGCGGGCGTGACCTGGATACAGTCCCCCAGGTGGCCAGTCACCTACACCCACTGAGCACTGAAAGTCCATTGGGCCTGCCACATGTGTAGGCGGGCAAAGGGGGTCATATGAATGGTGGATGCCATGTGCCCCAAGAGGCGGAGCATCTGTCAGGCAGTCGCGGAGGCGGCGCCCTGCAACTCCCCCACTAGGGCGGCAAAGTGCTGGGCCCATCCCAAGTAGCCCTGAGGCATAACCAACGGACCTTGCTTCAAAACATCCGGACGGATCGGTAACCTCCATGGCTTCCCCACTACTAGTCTCCGAAGGTCCGCATACCAAGGCATTCTCGGCCAATCTGGCGCTATCAGAACCACCAATCCCTTGTGGCGTTCGAGGCATCGCACTACTCGGCCTATTTATTTATTTAGCTGTATTTATATCCTGCTTTTCACCGGGTCAAAGCGGTCAATTGGGGGATACATTTTAACATGAGGGGATATGAAACACATACGCTAATACTTACAGGGAACATAGGCAATGGAGGGTTAAGTGGCTTGCCCAAGACCACAAGGAGTGCCAATAGGACTAGAAATCCCAGTCCCTCCGGCCTGAGATTGCTGTCCCCAGGTGGGACTTGAACCCCCGGCCTTCCGGCCTGAAGTACCTTGTCCTAACCACTAGACCACACCTCTCCTCCTATTAGCACCCATCGCGGAAACACAGAGAAGCTGATCTATGGACCACTCCTGGATGAGAGCATCCAGACCTTCCGACATTCTTTCTCTGCGCCTGCTGAAAAAGAGTAGTTACTCACCTGTAAAAGGTGTTCTACAGGAGCAGCAGGAAACAGTCCTCACATATGGGTGACATCGACGTCGATGGAGCCCTTGCGGAGCATTTCCCCAACTTTCCATGAAAGCCTTTGGGAATGCAGGCACGCATGCGCGGTTCCCTTCCCACCTAAAGGTGCCATCTTACCTCAGTCAAATGACATAGCTAAGAACAACACACAAAAATGCAAAAATAAACTATGTACAACTGCAACTCCAAGGAGAGGAAGGAGGGTTGTGAGGACTGATTCCTGCTGCTCCTGGAGAACACCTGTTACAGGTGAGTAACTACTCTTTCTCCAGGACCAAGCAGGAAGTCAATCCTCACATATGGGAGACTCCCAAGCTCTGGGCTACCAAGGAACCCAGGCTGAACAAGAGAACTCCCTCTAGTCTCAGCATCAAAGAAAGGCTTTTCACTGACAGAACCTCCACCGGTAGCCCAACAGAGGGCAGGAGTTGCCTAAACCTCAAAGAGATTACGGAATACTGCCTGGCCAAAAGCACTGTCCCTACGGGACTCCCTCTCCAGACAGTAAGGGGCCGCAAAAGTCTGGCTTGAAGACCAAATAGCAGCCCTGCAGATGTCTACGAACGGTACAGAGCGGAGATGAGCCACTGAGGCAGCCATTGCCCTGACAAGATGGGCCGTGACCCGACCCTGCAAAGGAAGGTCAGCCGCCCTGTAAGCCCAGGTGATACAGTCAGCCACCCAGGTGGACAAGGTATGCTTGGACACAGCCAACCCTAAATTATTATGGTCAAAAGAGATGAAGATCTGAGTAGCACTTCTATGTCCCTGCGTACGGTCAAGGTAGAAGGATAAGGCCCTCCTACAGTCCAGGGTATGCAGAACTGCTTCAGTCTGGCTTGCATGAGGCCTAGGGAAGAATGTTGGAAGAACCACCTCCTGGTTGAGGTGGAAAGAGGAGACTACCTTGGGGAGGAACTTTGGATGAGTCCTGAGGACTACCCTGTTCCTATAAAATCTGGTGTAGGGCCTGTCACAGACCAGGGCCTGAAGCTCACTCACTCACCTAGCCGAGGTAAGGGCTACCAGGAAGAGTGTCTTCCAGGACAGGAAGCGTAGTGGATAGGTAGCCATCGGCTCAAAAGGTGGGCGAGTCAGTTGCTGCAAGACCACATTCAACTCCCACTCAGGGGCAGGAGGACGGATTGGAGGCTTGAGCAAGAGCAAGTCTCTGAGAAACAGGGACACCAAAGGGTGAACCGATAGAGAATGTCCTTCCACCAGTGAGTGGTGAGCTGCTAGAGCTGAGAGGTGGACCCAAACAGAATTGGACTTAAGCCCCTGATTTGATAAGTGCAGAAGGTACTGAAGCACTACTGGTACAGTACAGGAGAAAGGATCCTCTGTACGCAGCTGACACCACACGGAAAACCTTTTCCATTTAAGAGCATAGGTTTTCCTAGTGGACTGTTTCCTAGAGGCTAGGACAACCTCCTCAACCTCCTGAGGTAGGCACCAGGGAGCCAAAACTACCCTTGCAGCCTCCATGCCATCAAATTGAGAGCTTTGAGATTGGGGTGCAGAAGGGAACCCTGATCCTGAGAAAGAAGGTTGGGTTGCAACCCCAGAGGCAGAGGGAGATCCACTGCCAACTGAAGCAGAAGTGGAAACCAAGGCTGTCTGGGCCACCTGGGAGCCACCAGCAGGACTGAGGCCTTGTCCTGAAGAATCCTGAACAGAGTTCGGGCCACCAAGGGCGTGGGAGGAAACGCATACAGGAGGCCCTGAGACCAGGGAATCAGAAAAGCATCTGCTGCTATCCGCAGAGGATGCAGTTGCCTGGAGCAGAACTCTGGCAGCTGTTTGTTCAAAGGACTGGCAAACAGGTCTATGGATGGAAGTCCCCATTTTAGGAAAATCTTTTGAACTACAAAGCATGGAGCTGCCACTCGTGGGGCTGCAGAATCCTGCTCAGCCTGTCCGCCAGGTAGTTCTCCTGGCCAGGTAGATACACTGCCTTGAGAAGCATGTTGTGTCTGAGAGCAAACAAGCAAAGGTCCTGTGCCTCCTGACAAAAGAGCCTGGACCCAGTTCCGCCCTGCTTGTTCACATAAAACATGGCTACTTGGTTGTCTGTTTGAACTAGGACAGACTGATGAGCCAGGGTTTGAGAAAAAGTCTTGAGGGCTAATCGAATAGCCCTGAGTTCCAGGAGATTGATTTGCTGTGCGGCTTCCCAGGGAGACCACAGACCCTGGGTGCACTTGCCTAGACAATGAGCCACCCAGCCTTGCAGGGAGGCATCCGTGGTCAACACCACTGTGAACCCAGGACTCTGAAAAGGTACCCCTTGTAGCAGATTGGGTGGGTAGAGCCACCAGCTGAGGGAGTTTAGAAACTGTCTGGACACCCTTATCCTGTCTCTGAGGCTGCCTGTGGCCTGTGACCACTGAGTCCGAAGGCACCACTGTGCAGGCCCTCATATGGAGTCTGGCATTGGGGGTCACATGTACTGTCGAAGCCATGTGGCCTAGAAGCCTCAGGCAGAGTCTGGCGGAGACCAGTGTCCTGCTGAGAAACTGGTGTGCTAAGTTGATCAGTCTTTGGGCTCTGTCTTCTGGCAAGAATGCCTTTGCAAGGAGAGAGTCCAACCTCGCCCCTATGAACTCCAAGGTCTGGGAGGGGAGCAAAGTGGACTTTGCGAAGTTAATGACGAACCCCAAGCTTTGAAGAAGAGCAATAGTTCTGAGAGTAGCCTGTCGGGCCTCCTGGCACGTCTGACCTCTTATGAGCCAATCGTCCAGATATGGGAAGACAAAAACTCCCCGATTTCGCAGGTAGGCCGCCACCACTGCCAGGCACTTGGTAAAGACCCTGGGAGCGGAGGTGAGGCCAAAAGGTAGTACTCTGTACTGATAATGGTTTCCTCCCACAATGAACCTGAGGTACTTTCTGTGGTCTGGATGAATGAGGATGTGAGTATACGCATCCTTTAGATCCAATGAGCATAGCCAATCTCCCTGCTGGAGGTAGGGCAGAAGTGTTCCAAGAGTAAGCATCTTGAACTTTTCCTTCTCCAGGAACTTGTTGAGGTTTCGGAGATCTAGAATAGGTCGAAGGCCACCAGTTCTTTTGGGTACCAGGAAATACCTGGAGTAGAACCCTCGACCGTACAAGTGGGGAGGGCACAGGCTCCATCGCCCTGTCCACCAACAGACCTTGGAGCTCCTGAAGGAGAAGATCTGTGTGCAGGGGAGGCCTTGGAGGCTCCCCTGGGAAGTATGGAGGAGGCAGTTGTTGGAAGTGCAGTGCATAGCCCCTGTGGACTATGCTTAACACCCAACTGTCTCCAGTGATGAGTGGCCACTGCTGGGCAAACAGGGCGAGGCGACCTCCTGTGCAGGGTTGGGAGAGCAGGGACGGAGTGGCTATGCATCAGGAGTCAAAAAACCCCACCCCGCTGAGTGGGAGCAGGGGCCGGAGGCTTGGGGGTCCTCTGCCTACGGGGCCCATTACCCTGCCCCTTGGCTTGCTGACCCTGAGGGGCAGCTTGGGCAGCCTGATATTGTGGGTACTGTTTGTAGGCAGTGCCCTTCCTCGGGTAAAAGGGCTTTTCACCCGAGCCCTTCTTCTTGTGAGAAGGGGCAGAAGTATTTCTAGACAGCCTTGTCCTCGTGAGGTGCTCGGTCTCGAGCTGTGCGGCCTTCTCGGTCATGGGCTTGCCAAAAAGGTTCTCACCTCGGCAAGGGACATCGACCAACTTGTCCTGAACCCATGGCTCGAGGTCCGATGACTGCAGCCATGCCTGGCGTCGAGCCGCGATGCCGGCTGCCGCAACACGGGCCGAAGCCTCGAAGCCATCGTAGGCAGCGCGGGACATAAACTTGGAGCATTCCCGGATCCCCGAGGACAAGGACTTGAACCTCTGCAAGGGTTCCCCGGAGAGACCAGCAGAGAACCCGGCCAGCTCCTTGGCCAGGTCTCGCAAGTACATGCCCATGTACAGCTGGTAAAACTGGACACGGCAAGCAAGCATCGAGCCCTGGAAGCACTTTCTACCAAAACCATCGAGGTTTCGGGCCTCCCTGCTAGGGGGCACCGCGGAGTGCATCTTCTGACTTTTCAGGCGATGCATAGTCGATTCCACCACCATGGAATGGTGTGGTAGCTGCGCCTTTGGAAAGCCAGGACTCTTCCAGAGTCGATAGATCGATTCGACCCGCTTGCTTAGAACCGGCGCCGAGGCCGGTGCCTCCCACATCCGGAAGAGGAGCCGTTCCAGCATCGGAGGAACCGGAACAGTAAAGGCCTCGTTCGGAGGAGAGTCGTACTGTAGGGCCTCGAGCTCCTCCTCGGGGTCTGCAGGGATAGCCAACGCAGTGGCCATATCCCGGACGAACTCCAAGAACCGGGTATCCTCCGGAGGAGATCTACTCCGGGGTTCAGACTGCGGTGAGTCCAAAGGGACGCACCGAGTCCTTAAGGTGTCGGGGGACTCCTCGTCCTCCGTCTCCCAGGCGGACTCGTCCGATGAGGAATCGGGGTCCGACCGCGCGGGGCCTGTGAGCACCCGCCCCAACGCCGAAGGCACCAGCGTCGACGCCCTCGGTCCCGAACGGGAGGTCGAGGGAGACCGCGACTGACGTTGACCTCGAGCCTTCTTGGTCTCGAGTATCGGCTCGGTCTCCGGGGTCGACTTCGATGTCGATGTCCCGGTGGTTGGGGCAGATGCGCCAGACAGGCTGGCCATCAGTGCCCGCTGCTGTTCCATGAAGGCAGACAGTCTGCTCTCCAAGGCTGTCAACCTGAGACCTAGCTCAGGAGACTCAGCAGCCCCCGACTCGGGCCCTTGTGGCGCCGGGCCCGATGTCGGCTCTCTGGGAGGAGAGTCCACGAGTACTACAGGACTTATGTGTCCAGCAGACTCCGGCTCCACTCGAGGAACTTTGGAAGGCTTCTCCTGTTCCAAGGGCCCGGGGGCGACGGTCGGGGGTCTGAGACCTAGCCCTCGAGGAGCCAGGGACCTCTTCTGACGATGCCCTCGCGAGCCTCTTCTTCCTCTTTCGTTCCCGGTCGGGGGACCCCCTGTCTGAGGAGCCCCAACGGTGCTCGGGATCCGATTCCCGAGATGTCAAGGCCTTAGACGAGTTTCGGGCCCGGCCGGAGGCCGAGTCAGAAAAAAGCCTTTCCTTTTGGTGCTGACGACTTCACAGTGCCTTGGAAGACATTTTCCCACATGGTCCACACGTCTTAGGATCGTGGTCAGGACCGAGGCACCGAAGGCAGCAGTCGTGTGCGTCGGTGAGAGACATCAGCTTCTTGCACCGATCACACTTTTTAAAACCACTGGAAGCCATCGGGGAAAAAAAAGAGTTCCCACGAGGTCAAAGGACCGGCCTTCCAGGGAAAAAGAAAAAAAGGGTGTGAACGCAAGCCACGAAGGGCAAAAACCGAAAAAAGAAGATTGGGCTCGATACCAGTGTACCAAACCCGGCGGGAGGGGAACCGGCGTCGAACCGGAGAAGAAAAAATAGCGAAGGATCGCCAAAAAATCTAACTATTTTCCGGGATGACTAGGACACACATCCGGTGGGCTTCACGGAAAAAGAGAGACTGAGGTAAGATGGCACCTTTAGGCGGGAAGGGAACCGTGCATGCGTGCCTGCATTCCCAAAGGCTTTCATGGAAAGCTAGGGAAATGCTCCGCAAGGGCTTCATCGACGTCGATGTCACCCATATGTGAGGACTGACTTCCTGCTTGGTCCTGGAGAAACCGATCTACCTTTGCTGACGTGAATGTTGCCATGAGATCCATAACGGGCGTTCCCCAGTGCCGAACTATCGCGTCGTAAACATTCGAGTGAAGGGTCCACTCCCCTGGATCTACTTTCACTCGATTCAAAAAATCGGCCGTTACGTTGTCTACCCTGGCGACATGAGCCGCCGACAGAGCCTGAAGGTTTTGCTCGACCCAGCTGAACAACTGATCTGCCTCAGCCTCTAAGGGAGCACTGCCGGTGCCCCCTTGTTTGTTGATGTAGACTACTGCCGCCGCGTTGTCCGAAAACACCCGGATTTCCGCTCCCTTCAGATACCGTTGAAACTCCAGCAACGCCAATCGCACTGCTCTCAGTTCCAAACTGTTGATTGACCAAGACCTCTCCTGAACTGACCACAGGCCTTGCGTGAATCTGCCTTGAAAATGCGCTCCCCAACCTAGGAGACTGGCATCCGTAGTTAGTGGAACCCAGCACGGCATGTCCAATGGCATGCTCCTCGCCAGAGACTCTGGAAGCAACCATCACTGCAACGCCTCCCGAGTTGCCTCCGGGCAGAGAAGTGTCTGGGATAGCGGATGGAGTTGGTGAGACCACCTTCTGAGTAATGCTCTCTGCAATGGCCTCATATGCGCTCTGGCCCAGGGCACAAGGTCGATCGTTGCTGCCATTGTACCCAAGACCTGCAAGTAGTGCCACGCTGTTGGCCGTGGCCGGTCGAGAAACCGTCGACGTAACCTGTGTAAGGTCACCACCCGATGTGGAGGCAGAAAGACCTTGCTCACTCGGGTATTGAAATGCACTCCTAGATACTCGAGATCCTGAGATGGTACGAGACTGCTCTTGACGACATTGACTACCCAATCTAGCTGCTGCAGACAGCTGACCACCCAGGTAGTAGCCTCCTCGCTTTCGGTTTTGGACTTCGCTCGAATCAACCAGTCGTCTAAATATGGATGGACTAAAACACCATTCTTCCGCAGTTCCGCCGCTACGACAACCATGACCTTGGTAAAGGTCTTTGGTGCCGTCGCTAGTCCAAATGGTAGCGCACGAAATTGAAAATGCCCCATTGGAACCGCAAACCTGAGGAACCTCTGATGCTCTGGGCGAATCGGAATGTGCAGGTAAGCCTCGGACAAATCGAGAGAAGTAAGAAACTCCCCTTTTCTGACAGCCATGATGATCGATCTCAGAGTTTCCATGTGAAAATGAGAAACCCTGAGACACTTGTATACCCATTTCAGGTCTAAAATGGGCCGATAAGTTCCCTCTTTCTTTGGAACCACAAAATAAATTGAGTATCGACCTAACCCGCATTGATCTCGAGGCACCGGCACTATCGGCCTGAGATCTAGTAACCTCTGTAAGGTCTGTCTGACCGCCTCTCGCTTGCGAGGTGCCTTGCAAGGAGACTGAATGAAAGCGTCGGTCACAGGTTTCTGAAATCCTAACGCATAACCTCCTTGAATAACTTCTAACACCCACTGATCGGACGTTATCCTGACCCAGGCAGTGTAAAACTGCTGTAGACGACCGCCCACTGCTACATCCACCTGGGCCACCCTGACTTCATTGTGGCTTTTTGGTCCCGAAAGAGGCTGCAGCGAAACCTCTGCTAGCCCCCCGGAATCCCCGAAAGCTCTAGCCTCTATAGGGGAAGCGCCCTCTCTGAGTCTGCAGGAACCTAGAGGAACAAAAACAACGAAAATCCCTCTGTGGAAATCTAGCCACCGGAGTAAATCTCCCCTGTTTCTGCTTATCCTCCCGGCAGCCGTCCGCCCTTGGATTCACCGAGATCCTTAACGATCTTCTCTAAATCCTCTCCAAACAAAAGTCGCCCCTTAAAGGGAAGCTTACTTAACCTAGCCTTTGAAGAAGCATCTGTCGCCCAATTCCTCAGCCACAGATACCGTCTGGCGGCCACTGCCGAAGCCATGCTGTTCGATAACCCCCTAATGAGGTCATAATGAATATCGGCTAGATACGCTGTTCCGGACTCTAAACGAGCCGCCTCACCAATCGATTCCTCAGAATGCTCCCCCTGGAGCGCTTGAGCCCACCGGAGACATTCACCTCAAAGACCTGCTTTAACAAGGCGTCAAGCTTTCTGTCCTGAGTATCCTTAAGAGCTGCACTCCCTTCCACCGGAATGGTCGTCTTCTTGGTCACGGCTGAAACCGCCGCATCTACCTTTGGCGACTTAAAGAGGTCCTTATCCTGCTCCACAAGTAGATACAGGTGAGACATTACCCGAGAGCCCTTGAGAGAGGACTCAGGCATGTCCCACTCACTTTGGATCATCTCTTTAATAACTCTATGCATGGCAAACGCTCTTTGTGTCTTCCGAAACGCTTGTAAGAGCGGATCTTCTAAAGCTGCCTCTTCCACTGGCGAAGTCACTGGCATATTAAGTGTCTTTAACGTCTCTGAAATCAATGCGGATAGATCCTCCTTCCGAAAAATACACACTATTCTAGCCTGATCCTCCTGTTCTGGAATCTCTCCTTCTTCCAACTCCTCCTCTAAATCTGGATCGCGCTCCTCATCTTCCGTGCGGAACTCCCCAGAAAACTCTGACAGACAACGCTTATCTGCGTCCAGTCGAGGTCTCTTCTGTCCTAGAGACGAATGTGTCACCGACAGAGGAGTGCCCGGCCTCTTATGCCCCAACTGTGCATTCAAGGGATCCAAAGCCGAGGAAGAGGCCCCCTTAGAAGAACCGTAAAAACGCCCTTTGAATAAGAGCCACAAAGTCCGGTGAAAAAATGGACGTCAAATCACTCGCCAAGGGTGCCTGAGGACGCAGACCCTCAGGAGCCGAAGAGGGACTTGGTACCGGCTCCGTAGGCTCTACTAGAGGAGACAGCGGACTCTGCTCCAGTACCTCATGCTCCTCTACCGAATCTAAGCGCTGTTGTGCTATTGCTGCCTCCTGGCTACAGCTCTTACAGATGCCTGCCTCTGAGACCACAGAGCAAACATAAGGTCTTTGCAGGCATGCTATCTTCCAGGTACCTTTCCCAAATGAAAGAATTATAGAAAGCAATAAACTTACAGAACCCTGACACAGATCCTCAGCAGAGAACTAAACTCACTTTTCCAGGAACTTTTTTTTTTTTGGTTTACCCAAAGGAAGCAGGTGGTCACCCGACCTCAGTCGCAAAGAAACTGAAAACGAAGTTTCCTCTCCTCAGCAAAGGAGATTGTTTCCCCGAACACGCTACCGGCGTTTCAAGCCAAAAGCGGAACTCAGCGCGCAAGGCTGCTGCTTACTCGGGCCCAGCCTGAAGCATGGCCTCTCACTCAACCGCCAGTTGAAATAACGCCAAAACTGCAGCTTACCTGCCGCCCACGAACCGGCTAATCAGCCCCTCACCTACGGGTGTCTCAAAGGCTGTGCTGCAACTCTTCGTGGCCCAAAAGCTCCCATTAACGCTCAGAAGGGAACTGTGCCCTCGGGGTTCCTGCCTGCCGATTCCCAAAAGCGCTTACAGGCAGAACCTCTTTGGCACGCTGGGGAAGGCAGGTTAAAACACAGAATGGAAATCCCCGAACTTCCCCTAGAACTGTTAAGCTTCCTGGTCTCTGACTCCTCGGTGAGAGAACTGAAGCAGGGAAGCAAAGACTTCAGCAGCCAAAATTTAAAGCTGTATACCCTCACAATAAGCTACATAGAAAAGGAACTGAAAATAATAAATCTAACAAGGAGAGATTGAAATTAACCCCAAAAACCAAAAACTAACTACCACTACAGACCTTAATTATCTCTCCAGTGAGCCAGCCACCCTGGCTCACATCCTCCAGCTGCTTGGAGACTGATACAACTGGAGTGGGAGGAGGCGGTGCCTGTGTCCTTATACCAGTGTCATCAAAGAATGACGTGTATCACTCTCCAAGCTGCTGGATGACAACCCAGAGTTTCCGGGACTAGACTGGAGGAACGATAAGGAACTGGCATTGACAAAAAAGCCGAGCACAGATTCCAAAAAAGAAAAGTTTTTCGGAGGTGACAGGAAAGGTGCTTCCTGCTGGCTCTGCAGAAAATAAAGAACTGAGGAGAGGACTTGGGAAGGCAGATGCGCAGGCACAGTGGAGTGCTCTCAAAAGCTTTCCTATTGGACACTGTGGAGCATTCCTGTGAGGGTTCCATTGGTACCGACGGTACCCATATATGAAGACTGCATTCCTGCTTGCTCCTGGAGATTGGAGGATATAGTTGTTACATCAAACAGGGCTTGGCTTATATACATAGGAAAATCAAACATAAGAACTTAAGATATGCCATACTGGGTCAGACCAAGGTCCATCAAGCCTAGTATCCTGTTTCCAACAGTGGCCAATCTAGGTCATACATACCTGGCAGTTTCCCTAAAAGACACAGGTTCCACAATGCTTGTACTGGGTGAAGCATTGATATCCTAGGTCCCTTCTTAATAATGGTTTATGGACCTTTCCTCCAGGAACTTGTCCAAACCTTTTTTAAACCCAGCTACACTAACAGCCTTTACTACATCCTCCGGTAACAAATTCCAGAGTTTGATTACACGTTGAGTGAAAAAATATTTTCTTTTATTAGTCTTAAATAGTTTACCCTGTAGCTTCTTTGCATGTCCCCTAGTCTTTCTATATTCTGATAACGTAAACAATCGATCTACGTTTACCCGTTCCACTCCGTTCATTAATTTATAGACTTCTATCATATCTCCCCTCAGCCGTCTCTTTTCCAGGTTAAAGTGCCCTAACCTTTTTAGCCTTTCTTCATAGGAGTATCCTTCCATCCCCTTTACCATTTTGGTGGCTCTTCTCTGAACCTTTTCTAAAATCGCTATATCCTTTTTAAGATACGGCGACCAGAATTGCACACAATATTCAAGGTGCGGTCTCACCATGGAACGATATAGAGGCATTATAATATCTTTTGTTTTATTTTCCATTCCTTTCCTTATCATACCTAGCATTCTATTTGCTCTCTTGGCCACCGCTGCACACTGGGCCGAGGGTTTTAACATGGTATCCACAAAGACGCCTAAATCTTTTTCCTGGGTGGTGGTTCCTAATGTGGAACCTTGCATCGTGTAACCATAGTTTGGGTTGTTCTTCCCTAGGTGCATAACCTTGCACTTGTCCACATTAAATTTCATCTGCCATTTTGTTGCCCAGTCTTCAAATTTATCAAGATCCTCTTGCAATTTTTCACAATCCTCTTGGGTTATAAAACTTTAAATAGTTTTGTGTCATCTGCAAATTTGATAACCTCACTCGTTATTCCACTTTCCAGGTCATTTATGAATATGTCAAAAAGCAGCGGACCCAGCACAGATCCCTGGGGTACACCACTATTCACCTTTCTCCATTGGGAAAATTGGCCATTTAGCCCTACCCTCTGCTTTCTATCTTTTAACCAGTTCCTGATCCACAATAGTACACTGCCTCCTATCCCATGACTCTCTAGTTTTGCCAAAAGTCTCTGATGAGGGACCTTGTCAAAGGCTTTCTGAAAGTCCAGATACACAATATCAACCGACTCACCTTTGTCCACCTGTTTAGTCACTCCTTCAAAAAACATAACAGATTAGTAAGACAAGATCTTCCTTGTCTAAAGCCATGTTGGCTGTCTCCCATTAGGTCGTGACTATCTACATGCTGAGTAATTTTATTCTTTATGATGGTTTCTACCATTTTTCCTGGTACTGACGTCAGGCTCACCGGTCTGTAGTTTCCTGGATCACCCCTGGAACCCTTTTTAAAAATTGGTGTTACATTGGCGATCCTCCAATCTTCAGGTATTAGAGATGATTTTAATGATAGTTCACAGATTACTGATAGCAGGTCTGCAATCTCATATTTCAGTTCTTTCAACACCCTTGGATGTATACCATCCGGCCCAGATGATTTGCTACTCTTCAGTTTATCTAATAGTTGTAAGACATCTTCCCGATGTATCGATATTTCCTTCAATTCTTCCGCACCTTTAAATACCACTTCAGTCATGGGTAACATCCCTACATCTTCCTCAGTAAAGACCGAAGCAAAGAATTCATTCAGTCTCTCCACTATCGCCTTGTCGCCTCTTAGTGCTCCTTTAACCCCTTTATCATCTAATGGACCAACTGACTCTCTCACAGGTTTTTTGCTACGAATGTACTTGAAAAGGTCTTTATTTCGCGTTTTTGCTTCCGCAGCATGCTTCTTCTCAAATTCTCTCTTGTATTGTAGTTGAGAATTGTAGTTGCTCGAGTGTAAAGCAGAAAACAGATTTTATTTATGAGGTGTGATTCCCTCGCACAGATATGCTTGGCAACCTCAACAGGATAATTTCTTCAGGAGTTTTATTCAGGAAATAAAACAAATAAGGCAACTGAATTACTTATGCAACAACTTAGTAAAGACCTTGATGGAACAGAAAAGGTCTTTCTTCTGGCCCCTGCTAATACTCTTTCTTAGCAGTGCTGGAATGAAAAATAAACCCAAAAGGAAAATTCTCTTTATCAAAAAAACAGCTTTCTTCCTTTCACACAGAGAAGAAGCTTTTTTTCAAAGTCCCACGTGCACTTCTGCCTTGCTCTAATCACAGGTGCTTAACCAGCTGCAAATCATTGCTGGTCCACTCTCCACGTGGCTCCAACTTTTCCCCAAAGCTCTCTCTCAAAGAAACTTTTCTGGGAAGTTAAAAATCAGTACAGTTCCTTTTGGTGTTTGATCCTTAACTGAGGATTACTTTAGAACAGCAGCTTAGAAAGAGAACAATCCATACATTCAACTTCCTCATTTGATATTTCCCCTTGCTCTTGAAATATCATAGGATCACTTTCATACATTGGCTCAGAAGATTTCTCTAACTGATCTCTACCAGGATAGAAACTGTTTCCCTGCTGTCTTCCTTGTGCAAAGCTAGGGAACAGATCAGAGTTCATACCTGAGATCACGTTGTCATTAGGTTTCCTCTCTGGGTATTTTGGCCAGTAGGTAGCAAAGCTTCTGTGCCCAGCTCTCCAGTCAGAATCTCTGGACTTTAGGTCTCTTTTCCCATACATACTTAAATAGGTATTAGAGCATCTACTTTCTGTAGATGCAGCCGTCTCCCTTACAGGTGCTGTCCGAGGGTTCCTGGCTGTATATCTCCAAGCCTCTGGCTTCTTCCAGTCCAATGAAGAAAGCTTGGCCCAGGAATCTCTCCCAGTATACGTACTGCCTTGGGCTCCTTTCTTAGACCTTCTGGACGTCTTGCTGTTCTTCCTTCTGTTCACGATTAGTCTCTCCTTCTCCAGCTCCCGTTGCTGTCCTTGCTGTCTTTGCTTTCCTTGCTCTCCATGCTCTTGCTGTCTGTATGATGAATTTCTTCTAGCTTTAAAGTGCCTAGATGGCCGCTCCACCCTAGCACACTCCAGGTGTTCTGAATTAAGCCCTACCCTAGGAGATGGGTGATTAGGGATTACATCATTGCTTCTCTGATTAGGCACACGTTTCCCTACTGCAGCTCTCCTAAAGGCTTTCTGTAAACCAGTTCATTCTGGGTCTCATAGTCTTTTAGGTAAACACCCTGTTTTAGTGCTTTTACCAGCAAGCACAAGTTGCTTATTCAGAGCCAATTCACCTCTTGTATTATTTCTTCCTGAACTATGATAAGCTTCCTTATCACAAGCTTAATTGCATGTTCTCTAGTTTTTCTATATTCTGATAATGTAAACAATCGATCTACGTTTACCCATTCCACTCCGTTCATTAATTTATAGACTTCTATCATATCTCCCCTCAGCCGTCTCTTTTCCAGGTTAAAGAGCCCTAACCTTTTTAGCCTTTCTTCATAGGAGTATCCTTCCATCCCCTTTACCATTTTGGTGGCTCTTCTCTGAACCTTTTCTAATAATGCTATATCCTTTTTAAGATACGGCGACCAGAATTGCACACAATATTCAAGGTGCGGTCTCACCATAGAACGATATAGAGGCATTATAATATCTTTTGTTTTATTTTCCATTCCTTTCCTTATGATACCTAGCATTCTATTTGCTCTCTTGGCCGCCGCTGCACTCTGGGTCAAGGGTTTTAACATGTTATCCACAATGACGCCTAAATCTTTTTCCTGAGTGGTGGTTTCTAATGTGGAACCTTGCACCGTGTAACCATAGTTTGGGTTGTTCTTCCCTAGGTGCATAACTTTGCACTAGTCCACATTACATTTCATCTGCCATTTTGATGCGCAGTCTTCCAATTCTGATGAGGGACCTTGTCAAAGGCTTTCTGAAAGTCCAGATACACTATATCAACCGACTCACCTTTGTCCACCTGTTTATTCACACCTTCAAAAAAAAACAGATTAGTAAGACAAGATCTTCCTTGTCTAAAGCCATGTTGGCTGTCTCCCATTAGGCCATGACTATCTACATGCTGAGTAATTTTTTCTTTATGATGGTTTCTACCATTTTTACCGGTACTGATGTCAGGCTCACCGGTCTATAGTTTCTCGGATCACCCCTGGAACCCTTTTTAAAAATTGCCCTTACATTGGCGATCCTCCAATCTTCAGGTATTAGAGATGATTTTAATGATAGTTCACAGATTACTAATAGCAGGTCTGCAATCTCATATTTCAGTTCTTTCAACACCCTTGGATGTATACCATCTGGCCCAAGTGATCTGCTACTCTTCAGTTTATCTAATAGTTGTAATACATGTTCCTGATGTATCAATATTTCCTTCAATTCTTCCGCACCTTTAAATAACACGTCAGTCATGGGTAACATCCTTACATCTTCCTCAGTAAAGACCGAAGCAAAGAATTCATTCAGTCTCTCAAGGGGTTATTGTCAATGGGGTATATCCAACAGGGATGGCTTATATACATGAGTCAGACAGGATTTAGCTTATAGCATAGTAACTCACATATGGGTGACGTCGGCACCGACAGAGCCCCACGAAGGCATTTCCCCAGCTTTCAAAAAAAGCCTTTGGGAGATGCCACCACGCATGCGTGGTCCCCTTCCCACCCAAGGGTGTCATCTAACTCAGTCAGATGACATAGCTAGAGCCGACAAAAGAAGATGGCAAGAACTGTATAGCAACTCCAGGGGGAGAGGGGAGGGTTGTGAGGACTGATTCCTGCTGTCCCTGGAGAACAAATGTTACAGGTGAGTAACTACGCTTTCTTCAGGAACAAGCAGGAAGTCAGTTCTCACATATGGGACTCCTCAGCTACAGGTTACAGAGAACCTGGAGAAAAACACGGCCCAGCCGTGAGCAGCCGCAAGCAAGTCTGAGGAAAGATTCTAAGAACCCCAGTGTCCAGGGAGAACCATCGCTCAAGTAGCCTGAACAAGAAGGGTTGGAAGGCAGGAGTTGCCTAAACCTTTAACAGTTTATGGAGTGCCTGGCCGAAGGCACTGTCCTTTCGGGGCTACCTCTCCAGGTAGTGAGCTACAAAGGTGTGAACCGACGACCAGGGACAGAGCATAGGCTCGCTACCGAGGTCGCCATACCCTGATGTGTGCCGTGACCTGGCGCGCCGAGAGCCCAGCCTGACGATGTGTGGCAATGCAATCCACCACCCAGGTGGACAGGGTCCACTTGGTAACAGCCTCCCACAGTCAACTGGGGTCGTAAGAAAGAAAACGTTGCGAGGCTTTGTGGTAGCCCTGGGTATATTGCAGGTAGAAGGACAGGGCCCGCTTACAATCCAGAGCATGGAGGACGGCTGCCGCCCTGTCGGCGTGGGGCCGTGGAAAGAGGTTGGGAAGCACCACTTTCTGGATGAGGTGGAAGGTGGATACTACTTTCGGAAGGAATTTAGAGTGGGAGCAAAGCACGACCCTATTCTTGTAGAACCTGGTGTAAGGTGGCTCGGCCACCAAAGCCTGAAGCTCGCTGACTCTGCGGGCACAGGTGAGCACCACCAGGAAGACAACCTTTCAGAAGAGAATGCAAATAGCAGATAGCCAGAGATTCAATAGGCAGCTTGGTGAGCTGCGCCAGAACTACACTGAGGTCTCATTCTGCCGGGGGCGGCTTAGAGAGCAGAAGGCCCCACATAAATCGGATAACGAGGGGCTGCGCAGAGAGAGGCTTGCCTTCTATGGCGTGGCGGTGCGCCAAGAGCACGCTCAAGTGCACTCTGATGGAATTGGATTTGAGTCCAGTTTCCAGCATTGTGCACACCTGGCAAGAGAACGAGTCAACCCGTTGCTCCACACACCAAATTGAGAATCTGCGCCATTTGAAGACATAGGCTCACCTCATGGAGTTCTTACAAGAGGCCAGGAGGACTTCCTTCACCTCCCTTGGGAGATTAAAGGGTGCTAAGGCTACCTATTCAGCAGCCATGTTGTCAGCAACAGGGACCCCAGGTTGGGTTAAAGGAGAGAGCCCTCCTCCTGGGTTAGTAGCCCCGGGGCATTCCCCAGAAGGACTGGGAGCTCCATCGAGAGGCAGAGCAACAGGGGAAACCAAAACC
The DNA here is from genome assembly GCA_033557465.1 of Ichthyophis bannanicus. Lineage (NCBI taxonomy): Eukaryota > Metazoa > Chordata > Amphibia > Gymnophiona > Ichthyophiidae > Ichthyophis > Ichthyophis bannanicus. Next base: position 261,960,634 of record CM066044.1, read on the forward strand.
TGTCTGGGCCACCAGGATCATGGAGGCCTTGTCCCGCAGGACCTTGAAGAGGGTCCGGGCGATTAGTGGTGTGGGAGGGAAGTCATACAGAAGGCCCTCCGACCACAAGATGAGAAAGGCTTCCGCCACTATCCGGGATGGATGCGGTTGGGGACAGCAGAAGCGAAGCAGCTGAGCATTGGTCAGGCTCACAAATTATGACAACATGATCAGCACACCTTCAGGATATCACAAGACTAAACAAAATACATCAAGAAGAGCGCCATCACTAATGGCATCAACAATATGGAACTCCCTCCCAACCAGCATAAGGGAAATAGAGGACATCACAGACTTCCGCAAGGCCCTTAAAAAACCCTGCTCTTCACAGAAAATTACGAGCAGATAGACAACAGCCCTCACCAGATACACAACACCCCCCACCCGAGAGAGATTGCAACGTAAACTCCACTGCAAGCTCAATACTTATCTAACCCAGCTAGACTCACAACACCATCATAATAAATGTAACCCTCAACCTGTGTTGTCTTAATGTTGTTAAATACGCTCATGTTAAATGTTGCAAAGTACCCAAATGTTGAATGTAACCCAATTGTGATGTAATGTAACCACTTTGATTGTAGGATAAGGTGGTATACAAGTATGTGTAAATAAAGAAAGAAAGAGGTCTAGACTTGGGGTTCCGCAGAGTCAGAATAGCCACTGTGCCACCCTGGACTCTAGTTGCCATTCATTCAGCAGAAGGACCCTGCTCAGCCTGTCTGCTAGGGCATTGTCCTGGCCCGGCAGGTATACTGCCCTGAGAAGCATTCCCTGACCAATTGCGTATGAGCAGAGGGCTACTGCCTCCTGGCAGAGGCATTGAGACCCTGTGCCCTCCTACTTGGTCAGGTGGAACATTGTGACATGGTTTTTTATTTGGACTAGCACCTACTGGCTCTGCAGGCAGTGGTGGAAGGTCTTGATTGCCAGAAAAATGGCCTTGAGCTCTAGTAGGCTGATCTGCTGCTGGCTCTCTGCTAGTGACCAGTTGCCATGCATGCGCAGTTCCTCGCAATGGGCACCCCAGCCCAGTAGGGATGCCTCTGTGGTGAGGACCCTCTAAGGATTTGGGGACTGGAAGGGCATACCCTCCTGCAGGTGCTGTGCACCCTGCCACCAGTTTAGCGATTCTGCTAGTTGACAGGACACTGAGACCCTATCCCAGAGTCTGCTTGTGGCTTGTGCCTACTGTGAGCGGAGACACTGAGCTGCCCGCATGTCGAGGTGGGTGTTAGGAACCACATGGACTGTAGATGCCATGTGGTCTAGTAGGCGGAGCATGGACCACACCAACACAGAGTGATGGCGCTGTACCTCGGTGGGTAGGGCCCTGAGGCGATCTGCCTTGTCCAGGAGGAGGAAGGCCATGGCTTGGAGAATGTCCAGATGAGCCCCTATGAACTCCAGATCCTGAGTTGGAGTGAGGTGAGATTTGGGGTGGTTTATCACAAACCCCAAATGCTGCAGGACCATGATAGTGCAGGTGGTGGGGCCTGTTGCATCTCGGTGGCCGTGACCCCTTTCACGAGCCAGTCATCCAGGTATGGGAAGACAAAGGCCCCTTGGAGATGAAGTGAGGCAGCCACCACTGCCAGGCATTTAATGAAGACTCTTGGGGCAGAGGCTAGGCCGAAGGGCAGTATCCTGCATTGGTAGTGGTCGCCCCTGACCATGAACCTTAAGTACTGCCTGTGACTGGGATGAATAAGGATGTGGGTGTAAGCATCCTTTAGGTCCAAGGAGCATAGCCAATCTCCTTGCTGGAGGTAGGGCAACAATGTTCCAAGGGAGAACATCTTGAACTTCTCCTGCACTAGGAAATTGTTTCGGTTTCAAAAGTCCAAGATGGTCCTTAGGCCTCCTGTTCCTTTTGGGACCAGAAAGCAATGGGAGTACTTGCCCCTGAGGTGGAGGGGTACAGGTTCCACGGCACCATCCCTAATGAGGCCTGCAAGTTCCTGTAGTAGCAGGGCCTGGTGCTGGGGAGTCTGAGGGAGCTCTCCTGGAAAAGATGGAGGAGGCATCTGGTCCAAGTGAAGGAGGTAGCCTTCTCTGACCATCTAGAGAGTGGTTATGACTGGCCACTGATGGGCAAAGTGGATCAGACAACCCCCCCCCCCCCACCATTGGCAGCTGCTCCCCTCCGGGAGGAGAGGCTATGCTCAGTGAGTCAAAACCCCAACCCAACCTGGGCAAGAGCCGGTGGTTTGGGGCTTAGAGCCCTTAGGCTTATGTTGGCCTTGGCTCAGTCATTTGCCCTGCTGACCTTGCTGCGTGGTTTTGGGCAGGGGGGGTCTAATACTGGGGATAGGCCCGGTAAGGCTGGCCTTTTCTGTGAAAAGGGGGCCCTCTTCCCCGACTGTTTCTTCTTGGGAAGAGTGGAGGTCTTTCTGGAGAGCCGAATTCACGTGACATACTCTGTCTCGATCTCGGCCACCTTGACCTCCATCAGTTTGCCAAATTAGACTTACTTGCTAATTGTTGTTCCTTGAGGAACTCCAGTCTAGTCCTGAACCTCTGGGTTTATCTCCTCCTCCAGCAGCTTGGAGACTGAGAAACGTCATCCCTTTGTGATGACACTGGCATATATTCCGAGGATCCGCCTCCTCACTCCAGTAAGCTATTGACAAAGCAAACTCACCGGTACAACAATTAAGTAGTAAACATTACCACAAACGTAACTAACAAAACTACTATATTGTAAAAGAGAAATTGTCCCTTTAAACTGATCACCCCCTATTTCATACTAACATTTGCTAGAACTACTTAGGCCTGCCCTCCCCCATAATGGAGGATAGGGGCCCACACCTACTTACAATGCCTAGAAGCTTCTTCTTCTTACCTGTTATCTCTCTTCTGCTTCAGGCACTAGCGCACCAAAAGAAAACCTCCAGGAGGGATACGGGACTAGACTGGAGTTCCTCAAGGAACAACAATTAGCAGGTACGTCTAATTTACCCTTCCTTATCGCCCATCCAGTCTAGTCCCGAACCTCTGGGGATGTAACAGAGCAGTAAAAACAATCAATGGGAGGGACCTGCTAGACCAGCCTGAAGCACCGCCGATCCAAAACATCTATCCCTTTCCGTCTGAACATCCAGACGGTAATGCTTGACAAAGGAATTCAATGATGAATAGGTAGCCGCCTTACAAATTTCTACTGCCTGCACTAAACGGAACTCAGCCCAAGATGCCGCTTGCGCCCAGGTCGAATGAGCTCTCAGGCCTTCCGGTACCGCTTTACCCTTCAACAGATATGCGGAAGCTATGGCTTCTTTAATCCACCTGGCAATGGAAGCTTTTGACGCTGCCTCTCCCTTTCTCGGCCCTCCAAACAGGATAAACAGTCTGACCTGCGGAAACATGCTCTCCTCTTGATGTACTTCTTTAATGCCCTACGCACATCCAAAGTATGAAACTTACCAGCGGATGAACCGTCCGCAGACTCACCAAACACGGCAATGAAACCACCTGATTCATGTGAAAAGGCAACACCACTTTGGGCAAAAAGGACAGCACTGGTCTCAAAACCACCTTCGTATCATAAAAAGACAAAAAGGGCTTCTTACAAGACAAAGCCTGTAACTCTGAGATTCGTCTAGCCGAGCAAATAGCCACCAGGAACACTACCCTTGAGAGTGAGATCCTTTAAGGACGCTCTCGACAAAGGCTCAAAAGGCTCTTTTCCTAATGATTCCAAAACAAAAAGGAGACTCCACTTTGGTATTACCTGCCTACATGGTGGCCTCAAAAGAGACACCGCTCTCAAAAACCGCTTGACATCCGGATGCCTACAAGGTGGCCTCAAAAGAGACACCGCTCTCAAAAACCGCTTGACATCCGGATGCCCACCTAGCGCTAGTCCCGCTATCTTCCCTCTATAACAGGACGATACGGCCGCTAAGCCTTTCTCCACACCATCCTGTAAAAATGCCAGCACCTGTGGAATTGACACTCTCAACGCCTGCAACTGCCTGTCCACACACCATACTTCAAAAACCCTCCAGATGCGAACATATGCTAAAGAGGCATATCTTTTCCTTGCCTTCAACAAAGTGGTAATCACTGAAGTGGAATAACCTTTCTTCCTTAGCCTAGCCCTCTCAATAGCCGAGCCATAAGTGAGAATCGTTCCACGTGAGGCATGTGCAGCGGACCCCGAGACAACAGATCTGTCTGAAGAGGAAAGCGCCATGGTTTCTCCACTAAGAGATGCATCAAATCCGCGTTACAAGGCCGTCTTGGCCAATCTGGCGCGATCACATCACCTGTCCCCTGTGTCACTCGATTCGTTGCACCACCTTTCCGATTAACACCCTTGGTGGAAACACGTACAGGAGTTGATCTTCCGACCAGCCCTGTATGAGAGCATCCAGGCCTTCCAACATCCTTTCTTTTCTTCTGCTGAAAAATCGATCGACCTTTGCCGACTGGAACGTTGCCATGAGATCCATTACTGGCGTTCCCCAATGACGCACCAGCATCTCGAACACGTCCTTGTGATAGGTGATGGCCTAGTATGTAGCAGAGCTAGGTCTGAAGCCCTTTTTTCCTATTTTAAAATGTTATTGCTGATTTTGGAAAATTGCAGAATGCTGTTAGCTGTTAGAAAGAAATACCGTTCTATTCTGGTGGAGGTTGACAACTGATAACATGTTCTGCTCTCCTGAAGATAAGAGAATTAAAACTTTTACTGTTTATTGTTTAGGTAAGCCAGATGTCTGCTTTAGTAGGAATGTCCTCCACTGTATCTTTGCTAGATGTGCACTGACCTCGTAATTAGGATGAAAATATAGCAGAGAAGCTGAACAGTGTAAGAATATTTTGTCTAGCATTATGAAGATTGTTTAGTGTTTTGAGCCAAGGCTGGAGATACGTCTTAGCCTTGCTATGTTTGGCCTCACTTTGTTTTGCTTTTGTTAAGAATGCTTCTGATATGCCTTCCACTATCTTTGCAGAAGTAGCAAAATATACTGTAGTAAAAGTATTATGTTTAATTGCTGACCCGTGGCTAGTAAGACCCAAGCAGGGGGAGAGAGTCCTGGGCCTGGTCAGAGATGTCTATTGGATGAGAGTAAGTGGGCCACTGTGGCCAATGAGGCGTTTTGCCTGTATTAGACTGGAGAAGAAAAGTATATAAACTGTCATTTTTCTGAGCTCTGGGCTCAGACTATTTTGAATGCTACTGCAATCTGAGTCTGTGCACATTAAACCGGCTTGAATCTTTGCCTGACTCCGGGTATTATTTATTGCATTCTTATCAGCTACAACATATTTCTGGTGCGTTGGGCCGGGAATGTGCGAGTGGGAGATGGTATGCAAGTGAATATGCCCCGACATCTCGCCTCACAGGTTTGGTCTGGCTGGAGCTGAGCCTGACTGACCGCAGGAGGGTCTCTGGTGCCCCTGGTCCTTTTGTATCGGAGGAGACTCCTCCTTGCCTCCGCAGGCTGCTGTTTCTGGCCAGCCAACACCTCGAACCCGAGGGGGTCCAGGATTTAACCCAAGGAGGGATTTGGTTGCGCAGCGCATTAGCTACCGGATCCGGTGAGTATTGATTTTTCTGGTTCTTAGTCAGATAGCTTTGGGAAGTCTCGAGACACTTCTGGTACAGTAACAGGTAAAGGAAGTCTGATCAACTTCCAGGGCGATCCTAGTACCCCTGCAAGTAGTGCGCGGGGCGAAACCATCAGCCCTTTCGGTTTCAGTAATTCTGGTTTGTCAGTCAGCCCGGGAATTCGGAATTTGGAAAATGCTAGCATGTTTGTGTGAAGAATGCTTGTGAAAAGGAGGAAGCGTTGGGAGTTTGTCTATGTTATCTGTTGAAACCACGAGTTTCCCTTCTAGTATAAGGGTAGGATTATATTCCGTTGAGTAATTTGTGACACCTTACCTCATATGAAATAGTAAAAGAAAGAAACACCTAGAGTCACTGTAAAATCACGAAGCTGTCTCTCCCTCATTCAGCTGCAGCGCAGAGTGAAACTGACAGGAGACGTGTTTGTGCAGAGGAATGTTTTAACCCTATGAAGGCATGTTTTAAACGTTCTGCTGGGTGCTTATTTTAAGGAATTATACCTGTTTTTATTCAATATTTTGTAATAGTGATGTGCCTTCTGCTATGGTCATGTATTATATATCATTTAATAAGAATGTTTAGTCAGGATTGTGGATCTCGATAGTATTGTACTTAGCCTGGAAAGGGTTAAATTCCTACTCGAATTCCTGTGCAGATCAAGTGAGCAGAAATCTTGTAGAGCTCCGGTTTCAATAGGAAAGAATGCTTGTATTTTCCCTTCGCCCTACGAAGCCCTGATTATGTATACTGACAGGACTCTGCAGCTTCGAGCCAGCGGTACTAGATCGCAACTTGAAAGTGCTTTGAATCCTGAGTGAATGAGGGGTTAAATCATGTATGAGTTTTAGTTCCTGATACAGCAAGTGCCTCATAGAAGACATGCTTATTGTTAATAAAATAAACTAGGAAGGAAAATGTGTATGTGTATTTTAAATGTCCTCCCGCTTTATGGGAAAAAGCATCCAGAATGAATGTCTTTTTGAATATCTACTTCCTAAAAAACTGTAGAATTGAATTGAATGTAATCTCTTTTGCAAAGTCAAGCTGATTACAGCTGGCAGTTTTTTGCCAAGTAGTTTTATTCCAGTTATACGCAACAGCTATGTAGTCGTCATGTTATGAACTATAGTTCTTTTTGTTAGGATTGTTGTTATAACATGTTGCAAAATATTAGTTTAATCTTATAAGGACTTTAGCTCAATTTATTCTTATTTAGAATGAGCACACACATCCGTTATGTTTACAGCACAGGGAGAGATGCTGCTTGTCCCCGTTCTTGGTTAAATCCTTTAATCAGACATTGTTAGAGGCCAGCTCCCTCAGTTCCACCGCCCCCCTGCCACTGATTTACTGATTTACGATTTACTGCATTATGCCTCCTACACTGAGAAGCCTTAGGATTTGATTGACCTAACCCATCAGTTTTGCTAACCCCAAGTGGAATCCAAATAGTGCAGGCAGCCCTCACTATATGCCCCATGCAATCCAGCAGCCCAGGAGAATTTGCGCATGGTAAATGCAGTTTTTGTCAAGTCAGTCCCAGGGAGATATAAAACAGAACTTGCAGAAACGGGATGGATTTGCGGGCATAAATGACAGCACGCTTAAGTTGTTCAGAATGCCTGTGAATTGTGGAGATAATGTGACAGAGAAAGTGAATGTAAGATGGAGAAGAGAGCAGTTCTTCTTGCTGATACTTTAGTTGAATGATGTGGAGGAAGTTTTCCTAATCGAAGGAGCTGGATTGATAGTGCTGACTGTTCCCCGAGAAGAAGAGTAGCGGTTCTATAGTGCATCTCCAATCAGGCCAGCAAAGTTCCTGTATACTTACCAGCATTGCAGCCCCACCTGGAGTATGGGCAGAGAATAATCCATCTGGCCTAGCAAAGAATATAGCTCCTGTACTTGTTACCCTTAAGCCAGGAGCAGAACCAGTGCATGTGCGTCAGTATCCCCTCCCGAGACCAGCAATTGAAGGCATTCCTCGCCATTTGAAGAAATTATTGCAGTATGGACTTCTAAGAGAATGCCAATCACCCTGGAACACGCCCCCCTTCTCCCAATCAAGAAGCCTGGGACAGGTGACTACCGCCCAGTGCAGGATCTACGTCGAGTAAACAGTGCAGTTGAAACCATACATCCAGTAGTACCAAATCCTTACACCCTCCTAGGACTGATTCCAGCAGAAGCCACTCACTTTACTGTTTTGAACTTAAAAGATGCCTCTTTTTCTGTATACGCCTGACAGAGGCCAGTCAGTTTTTGTTTGCATTTGAATGAGAAAACCCTACCACAGGACAGCGAGGGCAACTTACTTGGGACTCGATTACCACAAGGATTTAAGAACTCACCCACTATCTTCAGTGCAGCCCTCAGTCAAGATCTGTCAAGCTACTCTGTAACTCCGGGAAAAAGAATTTTGCTCCAATATGTAGATGATTTGCTCATAGCCAGCAATAGCAAATCTGATTGTATACAAGCTACAAGTGATCTCCTGCACCTTTTGAATGAAGCTGGATACAAGGTTTCCAGAGCCAAGGCGCAGCTGTGCCAGACAGAAGTGAAATATTTAGGGTTCCACCAGTCTAAAGGAACCCGGACATTAGGACTTGAGCGAAAAGAAGCAGTATGCCGCATCCCAACCCCCACTACTAGGAAACAGGTGCGAGCTTTCTTGGGAGCTGCAGGCTACTGCCGCATATGGATACCAAATTTTGCGCTCATGGCGAAATCCTTGTACCAAGTCACACAAGGAATGGAACGATCTCTCCTGGAATGGGGCCCAGAACAAGATAAAGCATTCAAATCATTGGAAACAGCATTGATGTCATCCCCAGCTTTGGGCCTACCGGATGTGCAGAAACCATTTTGTCTGTATGTCCATGAATCAAGTGGAAACGCATTGGGAGTCTTGACCCAGCCTCTTGGGTCTTGGCAGCGACCTGTGGCCAACCTGACAAAACAATTGGATCCTGTTGCCAAAGGCTGGCCACCTTGCCTGAGAGCTGTAGCAGCCACAGCCCTCTTAATAAGCGAAGCTGACAAGCTCACCTTAGGACAAAATCTTCAAGTTACTGTACCACACTCTGTTTTAACCCTGCTGGAGCACAAAGGAAGCCATTGGCTCACCAACGCTCGAATGTTAAAATATCAAAATATGCTATGTGAGAATCCTAACTTGCAATTAAGTGTCAGCCAAACTCTAAACCCAGCCACCCTAATTGCCCGTCGGTCCAGGCCCTCCTGACCATGATTGCTTGGAAGTAATGGACATTGTGTACTCAAGTTGTCCAAACTGCCCAGAGGTTTACCTGCAGTGGTCCCAGGTTCTTCCTATAGCCCTTCATAGGATATACTTAGCCCCTGCCCCTAAGTCTTTAGGAGTTTCCCCTTTTGAGATTCTGAGATTCTATAGCCTATTGTATAGAGAGTAAAAAGAGATGTGTGACAGATAGGATCTGAAATTACTAGATAAGCACTATCGGTTTTAAGTTCTGTTTTGCAGGGTCTTCACGCGTGAGTACGAGACCAGCCCATCCAAACCCCTGCATCCTTTCAAGCCTGGAGCCTCGGTGTGGGTGACAGAGTGGAAGAAGACACCGCTGGCGCCGTATTGGAAAGGGCCATATGTCGTCTTGTTATCAACCCTAACAGCAGTTAAAGTGGCCGAGATCGACTCCTGGATCCACCACAGTCGAGTGAAACCAGCCACAGTACCTGAACGTCGTCCCTGGACTTCGATCGCCAATCCTGCAGCACCCTTGCAACTCACGCTGCAAAGAAAAGATCCGTCATCGTAAGAACTTTACCAACTTGCTCCTGGACGTCAAGGGAACAGACGTCCTCCAGTTTTGCATTCCAGCAGCCGCTTCTGAACTTGGTCGTGGACTTCCATAAATGATCCTGAGACTCCATTGCGCCTCACCCTACGACAACAGCCACGGACCTAAGACTTATTGGTCCCTCGGAAACTGCACTATTTCAAGACTGTTTGTTTATCCGAAGGTAAGCCTCGCATCTGGAGAAAGCTGAAATCATCAGAAATAGACTGTGTTGTGTTAAGAAATTGAGTCTTTTACGAGACTGTTCAAATGCTCTAAAAAAAAAAAAAAAAAAAAAGGAAAAGAGCAAAAATGTTTTGATCTCCTAAAAAGTGAACTGCTCTAAGGAGGCAATAATAGCCTGAGAGACTGTACTATGATATTTTAAGAGCCTGAGACATCCCAGAGGACAGTGATACTTTGGAATCTACAGCCCTACTCCTGCCACAAAGCTGGTAGGTCTACGTACGGCAGAAGCTTGAGGACCTACAATCAACTCTACGTCTGCTACCTGTTGTGGAAGCCGACGGTTCCACCAATTTTCCAGAGACTATGCCCATTATGAATTCTTATTATTGCTTCGTTCTGGCGGCAGCCTTGGGGTGCTTTGAATTGACTCTTGCCCTACTTCCCTGTGCAGCCTGCACACCTAGTATTTGCACAACAGGGAATACCCGGACTTGTCTCAACCCCCGCCAGAGTCTTTCCTCTCCTGTTATGGGAACTGCGATTTTTTGGACTTTAGTACATGTGTTGCTAATTTTCAAACATGTGCTACCTACCTTTTTGACATGTACTGCTACCGACCTCTGATACAGGTGTTGCTATTAAATAGGAATGGTTCTTATTTTTGTGGGTCATGAGAACGGGCCTATTGCTATGATGAACAGTGTATATGTCATTTGTTCCTCCTATGTCTCCTGCCCCTCCGCTTATACACTAGGCATGCTATATGATTTGACAAAGATACTTGTATCAAATGTATTATTGATTGTGGCTGTTTATGTATTCCATGTTTCCTCCCCTTATGCTTACGTATATTAAACTTAACGTAAGGCAGCTACACGAATCCTAGCAACGTAGGGCTACTACCCTATGCCACACGGTGATCCCTCTGCTATAGTCTGAAGTATTTTGCTATTTGTGTGATTAGATTCTCACCCTTCCTCACTTGCGGGTTAGAATAATCAAAAGGAGGGAATGTGATAGGCGATGGCCTAGTATGTAGCAGAGCTAGGTCTGAAGCCCTTTTTTCCTATTTTAAAATGTTATTGCTGATTTTGGAAAATTGCAGAATGCTGTTAGCTGTTAGAAATACCGTTCTATTCTGGTGGAGGTTGACAACTGATAACATGTTCTGCTCTCCTGAAGATAAGAGAATTAAAACTTTTACTGTTTATTGTTTAGGTAAGCCAGATGTCTGCTTTAGTAGGAATGTCCTCCACTGTATCTTTGCTAGATGTGCACTGACCTCGTAATTAGGATGAAAATATAGCAGAGAAGCTGAACAGTGTAAGAATATTTTGTCTAGCATTATGAAGATTGTTTAGTGTTTTGAGCCAAGGCTGGAGATATGTCTTAGCCTTGCTATGTTTGGCCTCACTTTGTTTTGCTTTTGTTAAGAATGCTTCTGATATGCCTTCCACTATCTTTGCAGAAGTAGCAAAATATACTGTAGTAAAAGTATTATGTTTAATTGCTGACCCGTGGCTAGTAAGACCCAAGCAGGGGGAGAGAGTCCTGGGCCTGGTCAGAGATGTCTATTGGATGAGAGTAAGTGGGCCACTGTGGCCAATGAGGAGTTTTGCCTGTATTAGACTGGAGAAGAAAAGTATATAAACTGTCATTTTTCTGAGCTCAGACTATTTTGAATGCTACTGCAATCTGAGTCTGTGCACATTAAACCGGCTTGAATCTTTGCCTAACTCCGGGTGTTATTTATTGCATTCTTATCAGCTACAACATCCTGATGGAGGACCCACTCCCCCGGATCCACCTTCACTCGACTCAAGAAGTCGGCTTCCACATTGTCTACTCCCGCTACATGAGCTGCCGACAACGCTAGCAGATTTACCTCGGCCCATTCAAACAACTGTTCGGCTTCCATCTGAACACTGCTCATGCCGCCTTGCCGATTGATATAGGCCACTGCGGTTGCATTGTCGGAAAACACCCGGATGGCCCTTCCGTGAAGATAAACTTCAAAAGACTTGTAGAGCCAGCGTCACCGTTCTCAACTCCAACCTGTTGACTGACCAGCTTCTTTCCGGATCGGTCCACTGACCCTGGCGAACCTTCCTTGAAAATGAGCTCCCCAGCCCAAAAGGCTGGCGTCCGTCGTTAGAGGTACCCAACAAGGCGCCTCCAAGGGCATCCCCTTCTCCAGACACCCCGGGAGCAACCACCATTGAAGAGCTTGTCGCGTTTCTGCCGGACAAGGCAGTCTTCGTGAGAGAGCATCGTTCTGATGTGACCATCGTCTGAGCAATGCCCTCTGCAACGGTCTCATGTGAGCTCTCGCCCACGGGACCAGCTCTAGAGTCACCGCCGCCATGGTCCCGAGCAACTGCAGATAATGCCACGCTGTGGGAGTTGATCTGTTCAGAAATTGCAGGTCCAGTCGCCTCAAACCGCTCGCTCTTTGTCGCGGAAGAAAGATTCTCCCAGCTCTTGTATCGAATCAAGCTCCCAAAATCTCTGGGTGCTGCGAGGGAATCACCTTGCTCTTTGCCATGTAGACTACCCAACCTAGACTCTGTAAGAATGATACCACTTTGTAGCCGCTATGCTCTCGGCTCTGGACTTCGCCCGAATTAACCAATCGTCTAAATAAGGGTGCACGAGAATGCCCTCTTTTCGCAATGCTGCCGCTACCACGACCATCACCTTGGTGAACACTCACGGCGCTGTAGCTAGCCCAAACGGCATGGCTCAGAACTGAAAATGACCTAGAGGAACTGCAAATCTGAGAAATTTCTGATGGTCCTGCCATATAGGAATGTGTAGGTATGCTTCCAACAGGTCTAGGGAAGTAAGAAACTCCCCTTGCCTTACTGCCACAATTACCGACCTTAGGGTTTCCATATGAAAATGAGACAACCGAAGACAACGATTTACTCTTTTGAGATCTAGAATTGGTCGAAAGGCACCTTCCTTCTTCGGGACTACGAAGTATATGGAGTACCGACCGTAGCCGCATTGGTCTGGAGGCACCAGTACTACGGCTTTGAGGTCGAGTAGCCTCTCTACCGTCTCCATCACCGCTGCACACTTGGCCGGCACTTTGCATGGAGACTGCACGAACGACTCCTTTACCGGCCTCTGAAACTCCAACGCATAACCTTCTCGAATGACCTCCAGCACCCACTGGTCTGACGTTATATGGACCCCAGGCAGGGTAAATATCCCATAGCCGACCCCCTACGGGCACCAGATCCACCTGGGTCCCCCTGACTTCATTATGACTTTCGAAGATTTGTGGAGGAGGAAGAGGCACCAAAACCCCTTCCCGCTCCCCGAAAGCCATGAAACCCCTGGTTTCTACTGGGAAAACGTTCTCTTTGAGCTTGACTGAACCTAGGGAAATGGAACAGACGAAACTCCCTCTGCTGATCCTTGGGCGTGGGAACTGAGCGACCCTGCCTTTGCTTATCTTCTGGCAGTCTGCCCCCTTTGGACTCCTCCCAGATCCTTTACCAGCCTGTCCGAATCTTCTCCAAATGGTAACTTTCCCCTGAAAGGAAGCTTACTTAGCCTGGATTTCGACAATCCATCTGCTGCCCAATTGCGTAGCCAAAGGTAATGACGGGTTGCTACCACCGATGCCATGCTTTTCGATAAACCTTGAATGAGGTCATAATGGATATCGGCTAGATAAGCCGTCCCTGATTCCAGTCTGGACGTTTCCCCGATGGTATCCTCTCCTTGTTCACTCTGAATTCGCTGTGACCAGCGAAGGCAGGCTCTCGCCACCCACGCTCCACAAATAGCTGCCTGAATGGACAGAGCATTAACCTCAAAGACCTGCTTCAACAAGGTATCCAATTTCCTGTCTTGTGTGCCCTTAAGCGCCGCATTTCCTTCTACTGGAATGGCCGTCTTCTTCATAACTGCAGAGACGGCGGCATCCACTTTGGGAGACTTGAACAATTCGCGATCCTGGTCCACCAACGGGTAAAACCGACTCATAACTCTGGCCCCTTTCAGACTTGCTTCTGGCATGTCCCACTCTTCCTGTATCATCTCACGAACCACTCTATGCACCAGAAAAGCTCTTTGAGTCTTCTGAAAAACCTGCAGCAATGGATCTTCTAAAGTAACATCCTCTGACGGTCCCGGCGATGGCATATTAAGCGCCTTTAGCATCTCTGAAATGAGATCCGGCAACTCATCTCTCCGGAACACATGGACCACCCTAGCTTGGTCCTCTCTGTCTGTGATCTCTCCTTCCTCCAACTCATCATCCACGTTCAAGTCGGGATCCCCTTCATCTGAGAGAAGTCCCTCAGAAGCCATCAACTGTTCCTTCTGTTCCTTTTCCATTCTGGCTCTCTTTGGCCCGCTTCCTGTCAACCCTGCACTCAGCGGAGTTCCAGGCCTCTTTTCCCCCCGTTCCCCATCTATGGAACCTGTTGTTCGCTTCTTCTACTGACCTCCAAACGCCTGCTGAATAAGCGCAACAAACTCTTGGGAAAAAAATTCCGCCAGTTCTCCCGGCAAGGACCCCTGCGGAGATGGGATATCAGGCACGGATGAAGGACCTGCTACGGGCTTCCCAAGTGGTAAATCCAGAGAAACTGTGTCCTGCAGCCCTACTGGAGCCCCTTGAACCTCCGCTCCCCCTTCCAAGGCGTTCTCCATAGTGGCTGCTTCCTGTACGCACCCCCTACAGACTCCTGTGTCTGACACCGCTCCCCTTCTAGATCCGCAGACTAGGCACTGCGGCTTAGAAGGCATCCCGCTTGAGCGTCTACACTGCCTGTCAGCCCTGCGGCAGAAAAGACTTTAAAGACTGTCAGACGGCTGCCTAGGGTGAGAACTTACACAATCTTGACGATGCATATATTCATATGATTCTTGCAAGGTATTGTGGGTAATGTAGTTCTTTCACTCCCAAACACAGCTGAAGACAATAATTGAGTTGTGATACCAGTGGTAAGGCCAATAAAATACTTCTTTTATTGATGGGGTTTAATTCACCCAGCACAAATATGCTTGGTAGCAATATAAATGAGGTTACTTGCCTGCAGTGTTTAAATGGATAACATAAAGTCACAAAGCATACCAGAAAACAACCTTCAGCTTGTCAGGCAATTAGCTAATGTTTTCTTAGCAAATAATTACCAAATAAAAAGGCACAAAGAAATAAATGAACTTTGCTTGTTAGGTTAACTTCTGCTTATTTTCCACGCAGATCCCAGCAGTGATTCTCCCTTGCTCACACACACAATCAGGTGCAGCTTTAATTACTATCAATTGACCAGCTGAAAGCCTTTAGCTGGCTGGCTGCTACTGTGTGAACCCAAATCCTGCTTTAAGAGCTGTTTTCAGTGGAAATAAGAACAAAGTTAGGTTTCTTTGTGATGGCTGAGGTGTTTGCTCACAGAAAGCTAGCAATAGCACTTAGATAGAGAACAGTCCATGTAATGAATAGTTTCATCTGCTGTATCTCCCCCTTCATCAATCAGCATAGGGTCACTATCATACATTGGCACAGACGAGTCTTTCATTAAGGCACTATCATGAGAATGCTTATTCCCTTGCTGCCATTCACTATTATGGATAGGGTCTGGATCAGTGTTCATACCTGAGCCTCTCCTGCTATCATAATTCCTCTCTGTATAGCCTGGCCAGTATGTAATCCAATTCTGATGTCCAGCCTTCCAATCTTGATCCCTGGACACTGGATCTTTCCTCACATACCTTCTGGCATAGGTCTGAAAGTCCCTTCCACGTGCAGTCTTCTCTCTCCTAGGTAGCCACTGGTGATTCCTATCTCTGCCATTCCATTCCTCTGGCTGACT
The DNA here is from genome assembly GCA_033557465.1 of Ichthyophis bannanicus. NCBI lineage: Eukaryota > Metazoa > Chordata > Amphibia > Gymnophiona > Ichthyophiidae > Ichthyophis > Ichthyophis bannanicus. Next base: position 261,976,098 of record CM066044.1, read on the forward strand.
CCAGTCCAATGGACTCTGCTGGCACTTGGAATACCTCCCAGTATGGGTACTGCCTTGGACTCTCCCAAACCTGCCAATGGCCTTTCTTCTCTTCCTTCCAGAGAGTTTCCTTCTCTCTCTATCCGCTTGGCTTGGCTTCTGCTTCTCCAGGTGATGCTGGTGCTTGTAGCCGTTGCTGTAGCTGCCTCCCTTGCTGAAGCTCTTTCTGTAGCTGTTATCTGAAGAATAAGCTCTATTCTTATTCTGTTCTAATGTGTGCTCCTCCCTAACACAGCGCAGCTGTGTTGAATCAGGTCCTGCCCTTTGAGATGAGTGCTTAGGGATTACCTCATAGCTCTCTTGATTGCACACACATTTTCTCACTTCAGCCTCCCTCATGGCTGCTGGAAACCTGGTGTATTCTGGGACTGGTAGTCTTTTATGTGAAAACTCTGTTTTCTTGCTTCTACCAGAACTGACAGATTGCTTGTTCAGAGTCACATCATCTTTTCTATAGCTCCTACCTGAGCTATGATAAGCTTCCTTATCACAAGACTTATAAGTGCAAATGACCTGAACCAGTCAGAAGTAATCGTCCATTTTTTTTTTTCAAAAAGAATGTGGAAGGCGCCCCTTAGCACCCAGAGTCTGAAACTGGAAATTAAAACGAAAAACGAAAAATGAAGCTTCCCGCCGAAACTAGAAACCTCTGTAGGCCCCGAAAAAGAACCGCGGTTTCCCACGTTGCCGACATGCGGCTAGGCCTGCTGATCTCTCTGCTCTAAAAAATCTTCAGTTTAATATTGTGATGCGGCCCCCTCCTTACCTGACTCGCCGGCAAAGTCTCTGCTCACTTCGGGCCAAATCCGTCTCCGCGCTCAACCGACCAGCTGCTTTTCAAGCATTGGGAGGACAGCGGAGTGAGAGGGAGATAGACCGCACACACTCTCTCCTGCCAGATTCCCTGTTGGCTTCTTCACAGCGCTTGCAGGCAAAGCTTCTGCACGCGCTGACATGAGCCCCGGTTCCTCACCCTTTCGACCGGGATCGGAAGCCAGAGCCCTGCTCTCTCAGAGAGCCGTTCCTCTGCCCAAAATCTCAGCGGACGTTGATGGCTTGAGGGGGGGGGAGAAGGGGGGAGGGAAGGCCTCAGCATCACCTTAAAAGGTACAGAACCCCCAAATAAACAACTTTCTTTTCCTATTCATTTTCTTTCTTTGTAAACTTTATTCTGATCTTACTATAAATCCAACTAAACTCTATCTCTCCTTAATTGTCTCTCTAGTGAACTTGGACCTCCAGGTTCACCAATCCTCCAACTGCTTGGAGACTGAGGTAACTGGAGTGAGGAGGCGGATCCTCGGAATATATGCCAGTGTCATCACAAAGGGATGACATTTCTCAGTCTCCAAGCCGCTGGAGGAGGAGCTAAACCCAGAGTTTCGGGACTAGACTGGAGGGACGATAAGGAAGAGGTTTTCACCGAGACAGGGAATGTTGAGTAGTTTCTCCTGTACCCACTGCTCGAGGTCCAAAGCCTTGAGCCAGGCCTGGTGTCAGGTACAGATGCCTGCGGCAGCCACCCTTGAATTAGACTCAAAGCTGTCGTAGGCAGCTCAAGACGTACTTAGAGAACTCCCCAACGCACTTCGTGATGGTTTGGAATTGCTGGAGGTGATCTCCAGTGAGACCCGCCGAGAAACTTGCGAGTTCTTTTGCTAGGTCTCAGAGATATATGTCAATATACAGCTGGTAGGCTTGGATTCGGCAACCTAGCATCAAGCCCTGGTAGCATTTGCGTCCAAGGGCATCGTGCAGGACTCCCTGCCCGGGGGCTCGAAAGAGTGAGTCTTCGGGCTTTTCTGTCAGCGCATGGTCGATTTCACCACAATATAGGTGTGAGGGAGTTGCACCTTCTGAAAGCCGGAGCCCCGCTAGACCCAGTACATGGTTTTGATGGGTCAGCCATTGACACCGATGCCGGTGTTTCTCACATCCAGAGGAGTTGCCCGAGGATAGTGGGGACGGGGACCGTCATGGCCTCCTTAGGTGAAGCCTCGTACTGGAGGATTTCCAACTCCTCCGTGCGAGGATCCTCCACGAACTCCAGGGTAAGAGACATGGCTTTTGTCATGCCTCAGACAAACTCGAGCAATGATGTATTCTCGGGTGGAGACCGGCGTTGCAACGCCAAGGGAGATGGATATGAAGGGAGATCACTGTGATTATGCATCTCCGAGGAAGTGTCATCCTCGGACTCCCAGTCCAAGTAGTCGGTTGAGAACTCAAGGCCTGACAGCTCCTGAGGCATCGGGCTCGGTTAGGGTCTTCAATGACCCGTAGCAGCTGCTTGGCTGGAGCCACAAGCACTTGCTGGGGAGTATCTAGCTCCCGAGGAATGGGAGCGGATAGAGACCTTCGCCGAAGATCGGCTCGAGACTCGGGGCTCTTGAGGATTGTCTTAGCAGCCCAAAGTCCTTGATATAGAGGTCCCTGTGGTCTTGGAGAGAGCACTGGTGGGGCCGGGCATTGACACTTGCTGAGAGGCAAGACAGACAGTAATACTGCATTCCAATGACATCATCCTGGCTTCCCACTCAGGACTTGCAGCCTTTGACACGGACACCGGTGTGACCAGGTCTGACATCAGTGAGGAGAGGGAGTCTTCGACGGGACAGGCCTTGGGTGTCCATGACCTGTCATCGGAGGCCTCAGCGTCTGTTCTGGGCACCTTCGCCGGCTGCTCCCACTCCAACTCCTCAGATACCCTTCGGGGGCTGTGGGATCTGGCATGGATTTGCCGTGCGTGTCCGATTGGATGAGGTCGTTGGGGATTTCTTCTTCTTGCGCTCATGCTCTGGGGAACCCTTGGAGTGTCCACGAGTCTGATCAGGTGTCACGGGGGCTTTACACAACTCTGAGGATCCATGTGGGGGGGTCTTTAAGCGTGAGGCTACTGGGGACATGGGGTCAGAATATGACCTGTGGAAGATGTCGTCTTGCTTCTGCCGATGATTTTGGATAGCCTTCGTGTACATTTTCGTGTACAAGGTGCAAACCTCTAGGTCATGGTCAGCACCTAGATACCAGAGGCAGCAATCGTATGTATCGGTTAAGGACATGTTTTTTGCGCACCGATCACACTTTTTGAATCCACTGGCCAATGGGGCAAAAAGGACCCCTGCAAGGGTGAAGACCCTCGTTGCAGCCAGCAGTTAGAAAAAAGGTGTGAACCATGCTGGAAGAAAAAACTAAGTAACTAGAAAAAAAATGTTCCAAACCTCAAAGCTAGGGCAGCAGGGCTCGGAGGTGGGAAAGGGACCGGTGCTAACCAGAGAAAGAAGGGCAGTTTGATGCACCAAAAAAATCAACTTTTTCCCGGGGAAAGAAGGCAGATGTCTGTTGGGCTCCACAGAAAAAGGGAGACTGAGTAAGGTGGCACCCTTGGGCGGGAAGGGGACCACACATACTCGGTGGCATCTCCAAGGCTTTCTTGGAAAGCTGGGGAGATGCTTCCACGGGGCTCTGTCGGCACCGACGTCACCCATATGTGAGGACTGACTTCCTACTTGTTCCTGGAGAAAATATAGGATAGAGGTGATATGACTGAGATGTTTAAATATCTCCGTGGCATAAATGAACAGGGGGAGAGCCTCTTTCGATTGAAAGCAAGGTCTGCTACGAGGGGATGAGGGTAGAAGGGGATAGATTCAGGAGTGATATGTGGAAATATTTCTTTACGGAGAGAGTGGTGGATCCGTGGAATAATCTCCCAGTTTAGGTAGTAGAGATGAGGACAGTATCTGAATTCAAAAAAGCATGGGACAAATACAGAGAATCTCCAAAGGAAAAAAGAGGACTGTTGTAGTTATTGATATGGAAGGACAGACTAGATAGAAAAAGACCACATGGCCTGTCGTCATTTTTCTATGTTTCTATATACATTGGGGGGGGGGCTATCTTATTTACAGAGAGTGTCATGGTAGTGTGTTCAGGTGGGGGGTGTGTATATTGGTTTCAGGTCGCATGGATAGGGTGCTTTTATGTGGGTGGACCAAAAGGTGTTTGATGAAAGGGTGTGTTTTAAGACGTTTGCGGAAGGTGAAAAGGTCGCTGGAGTTTCTTATTTGGTTGGGGAAGGTGTTCTATAGGAAGGGTGCATATAGTTCAAAGGATCGTGTGCAAGCGTGTTGTTGCTCTTTGTTTTGGCATGTGGGATAACTAGTGTGTTGCTCTTGGACTGTCTTGTAGTTCTTCTGGGGTGAAATGTTAGGAGTAATGTGTGAAGGTGTAATTGGGGTTGGAGTGAATGGCTTTGTGTATGGGTAGGAGAGTTTTGTGCTTGATGCGGCTATTCAGGGGTAGCCAATGAAGCTGTTTTAGGATGGGTGTGCTGTGGTCGTATTTCGAAGCTCCTTATATAATGCGGACTGTTGTGTGAAACGCAGTGCGCAGGGGGAGTAGGCTGGGCTGAGGCAGGCCTTGGTAAATGGAGTTGTAGTAGTCGGCATGAGAGAGGATTATAGCCTGAATGGAAGTCCTGTGGTTCAAGGAGGGCTGCAAATTAAGAGGTGGATTTCAATTTTGTTTACTGGCTTCTAAAAATTCCTGAAGCAGCCTAGATATTTCTTTTTTTTTTTTCAAATTCTGCAATGAATATGTGCAGCTGTGCCAGAGACAATTAATTTAGGAGCAAGCAGTGCTGGCAACAGCAGTCCTGATGTAGGAAGAGGGTGTGGAGGGGTCTCACCCATTGATGACACGATGCAGGAGGCATGGAAGATAGATTCTGGAAAATTGCTTGAGCTCCCGCTCAACTTCACCACGCAGCCGCTGAACTTCTATCTCCACCTCTTTCTCTGGACTAAGCAGCCGACACTGCACAAACTGTTGCACCTGAGAGAGTAGATGGAGAAACAAAAAGAAAGATTAATATAGAGAAAAAGTGACTGATCTTCCCTTACTCAAAAAGGTGAAATTAGGCTTTACCTGCTAATTGGCTTTCCTTGAGTACCTCCAGTCCAATCTCGATCTGTGGGTAGTCACACCTCACCAGCAGTTTGGAGGCTAAGCATGTCAAATCTTATGACATCAGCATACATGGGTAGCTGGTACCTCCTCCCAGCCTCCAGTATTATATTGGCAAAGGAGATTTACGGAAGCAACAAATAAGAATAGTGCTTAAAACAGAAAACAAAAAGTCCAACTACATACCCCCCAAAACAGGCAGAAAACATCCTTCTGTAAAACAACGCAAGACGCTTACCTTAAACATTCCCAAATGCAGGGAATCCGATCATCACCCTCTCCGGGTGTTTCGCTAACATCTGAATTACATACAAACGTTACAGTCTTCCAGAACGTCCGCGTTCACCTCCATGTCTTTTTTTTTTTGTGAGAGAAAGCGAATCATTACTCCCAGAACCACTGTAAAAAGATGGATTTTTTCTAGGGCTAGGATCACCATCAGAACTAACCACTAAACCAGGGAGGATTCGAGACTGGATTGGTTACAGCACTGGCTTGAGTACCAAGAAATCAAGGTTCAAGTCCCACTAGCACTCCTGGTGGCCTTGGGCAAGTCAATTAACCCTCCAATGCCTCAGAAAAATCCAAGTTATCAATGTCCCTGTTTAATGTACATTACCAAGTTTAAGTTACAATGTAAACCGCTTTGAATGAAATGATAAAGCGGTATAAAAGACCTGTTAAATAAATCAATAAAATTGGAGGTACTCAAGGAAAGCCAGTTAGCAGATAAGGCCTAATTTCACCTTCCTTATCATCCCTCCAGTCCAGTCCCGACCTGTGGGACAGATGTACTATAGCAGTACTAACCTTAGGAGGGACCTGCGAGCCTGGCCTAGATCACCACCGGACCAAAACTTGCATCTCCCGCTGCCTGCCCATCTAACCAATAGTGCTTCACGAACATATGTAAAGACAACTAAGTGGCCACTCTGCAGATATCTGCCAGAGGAATCAAACTAGACTCCGTCCATTACGCAGCCTGAGCCCTCGTTGAATGTGCCTGCAGGCACCATTTTCCATCACAACAAGAAGGCCGAGGAAATCACTTCCCTCACCCCCTCTAGAAATCAATGCTTTGGAGGCCGCCTTCCCTTTGGACAGACCCCCAAAGAGAACAAACAACCGATTGGTCCTCCGAAACCTCTTGGTATGCTGCAAAGAACTCTGGAGGACTCGGCAAACATCCAGAAGCCGTAAGTGGGGGCATTCCTGGGCACCCATGCCCCTGAAAAAACTGGAAGAGTAACCAACTGGTTAAGGTGAAATACCGAAAGCACTTTGGGCAAAAAGGAGGGGTAAGGCCGCAGCAGCACCACCTTCTCCTTGGATATGGAGAGGAAGGACTCCCCTGGATGAGCGCGCCTGTAGCTCCGAAATTCTCCTAGCTGGTCACCAAAAAAAAACCCCATCTTCAACATCAAATCCTTCAGAGAAGAAGCTAACAGGGGCTCGAACAGTGCCGCCGCTAGCACTGACACCACCAGATCGAGGTCCCAGGGCAGCACTACCGACTGAATCTGAGGTCACAGCTGCTTCACAGCTCACAAAAAACACGCATCTGGATGGGCTGCCAGGGACACCCCTTGTACTCGACCACAGTAATAGGTCAATGCTGCTACCTGAACCTATAGGGAATTACACGCCAGGCCCTTTCCAAGCCCGCCCAGAGAAAGGCCACAACTTCCAGCACTGAGGCGACCAAAGCTAGACAGCTATGCTCAACACACCAGCTTTCAAAAAGTCTCCAGACACTAACATATGCTAGCGTAGTTGACCATTTGTGCGCTTTCAACAAGGTTGTGATCACTTGGGCAAAGAAGCCGCACTTCCTCAACCGAGCCTTTTCAATAGCCAGGCCATAAGCGAGAATCGATCCACCTGAGGCATTCACAGCAGGCCTTGTACCAGTAGGTTGTCCCACCAGCAGATGCCACAGTCAGTCCACTGTCAGGCAAACTAGATCGGCATACCATAGCCTGCGCGAGCAATCAAAATGACTTGACCCCGATGTGCCTCAATCCGCTGCACCACCCAGCTGATCAGCACCCACAGGCGAAACATAGAGAAGACATGCAGGCCTCAATGGCACACTAGTTGTGCAAACACTTCCGCGTTTAGTGTCTATACTCCTGGATCCACTTGATACCTGCTGAGGTAGTCGGCAGCCATGTTTTCCATGCCGGCCACATGAGCAGCCAACAGGACTTGCAGTTGTCCTCTGCCCATGCCAACAACAGAGCTATCTAGTCTTCCAGCTGGATGCTGCCTGTGTCCCCCTGCCAGTTTATGCAGGCCACCGTGATGGCATTGTCCAAGAATACTCTCACTACCTTCCCCTGCAGGAGGCTGTGATACCTCTGAAGGCCCAAAAGCACGGCTCACATCTCCAACCAATTGATAGGTCATGTAGACTCCTCTGGGGACCAGCTGCCCTGCGCCATCTGGGCCTCACAGTGTGCTCTTATGCCGACAGATGGCATCCATTGTAAGGGGAACCCAACTGGGTGCCTCCAGGGGCATGCCTGCCACCAACCTTTCCTGCTACAGCCACCACAGGAGGGCCCCCTTGATGGACTTCGGACAGGGCAAGACCTGCTCCAATGGGCAACGATGTACCAACCACCCCTGCAACAGGGCCCTCTGCAATGGTCTCATGTGGGTTCATGCCCATGACACCAACTCTATGGCTGTCGCCATACCCTCAGGGCCACCATCCGAAGAAATCCTGAATCTGCCGCTGCAACCTGCACATCTGATCTATCGGCAAGGACTCCTTGCCCTGGTGCATCTGGAATTGGGCACTCGGATACACCAGCTCCTGTGTCGGTTGAAGTTGGCTCTTGGCCACTGACGACCAAGCCCAGACTTTCCAAAAGGTCAATGTCCCGGGCAGTAGCTTTTTCACTCTCATGTTTGGACTTTGCTTGGATTAACCAATCTTCGAGGTAGGAATGCAGTAGGATTCCTTCCTGCAGAAGGGCAGCCGTGATCTTGGTAAACGTTCGAGGAGCAGTCATTAGCCCAAATGGCAGTGCCGTGAACTGAAAGTATCCCATGAGCTGAATGAAAACGTATAGGTAGGCTTCCGCGATGTCTAGCGAGGTCAGGAACTCGCCCTCCCTGACTGCCATGATAACAGAGCAAAGCACCTCCATACAAAAGCGAGGTACCTCAAAGCAATGATTCACGTGTTTGTGATCCAAGATGGGTCGGAAATATCAGTCCTTTTTGTAACCACAAAATATATGGAGCATCGACCCGACCCACATTGACTGCACCTGTCACGGCCTGTAGCTCTTGAAGACGCCTTAAGGTCTCCCATACCGCCCTGACCTTACAGGGCGCTTTGCAAGGCGACATCATAAAAGCCTGTGAGAGGCCAGGCGTACTTGAGCGCATATACTTCTCTGACGATCTCCAGCACCCACTGGTTGGATGTGATTATGGACCCAGGCGGGATAGAAGTCACACAGGTGTCATCCTACAAAAATTACCCCTACACCTGGGATCCCTCATCTCTTTGTGGTTTCTTACCGGCCGGAGAGGCAGCAGAATCAAAACCTCGTTCTGCTCCTTGAAAGCCGCGAAAGGACTGCCCCCTTGAGGGGAAATGACCCCTCTGGAGAGGTGCAAAGTAAGCGCCCCGGTGTCACCGGCCACACCGACTTCTGTTTCTCCTCGGGGAATCTACTCCTTTCAACTCCCTTAAATCATTTACAAGCTTCTCCAAGGCTTCACTGAACAGAAGCTTATTCTTGAATGGGAGACTGCTCAAGCGAATCTTTGAAGACACATCGCCGACCAATTACAGAGCTAAGTATCTGAGAGTGGAGACCATCAACCCCATGCTCTGACAGGCCCCTGATCAGATCATAAAAGGCATCTGCCAAATACACCATGCTGGATTCTAACTGAGCCGCCTCCAGTGATGGAGACTAGCCTTTTGGCCCCATCTCAAACATGCCCAGGCCACAAAGGCGCCACAGATTGAAGCCTGCATGGACATGGCATTGATATCAAACACCTGCTTCAGTAGGGTCTCCAACTTCCTCTCCTGAACATCCTTGAGTGCTGTACTGTCTTCCACGGGGATAGCGGTCTTCTTGGTCACCACCTAGACTGCCGCATCCACCTTAGGGGATTGGAACAGCTCCTTCTCACGGTCCAGAAGTGGGTATAGGCAAGCCATGATCCTCATACCCCTCAGGCCGGCCTCCAGAACATCCCATTCATCCTGAACCATATGTTTAATCACATGATGGAGAGGAAACACAGTCTGTGTCTTCCACATCGCCTGGAACAAGGGATCCTCCAGCAGTTCCTCCTCCAAAGGTGTCCCTGCAGACATATTCAAGGTCTGTAAAGAGTGGAAAACCATGTTGTCAATTCCTCTCACTGAAAGACCTGCACAATCCGGGACTCCTTCTGAGGAATCTCGCTTTCCTCAAGCTGCTCATCCCCTAGGACCGCTCCAGCTTCCTGGCCCTCCGATTTGTCAGACTGAACTGACCTAATCTCATCCCACGAGTCCACGTCTAGGCACTTGTGGCTCGATGTCTGCTCATCCTCCGTTCTCACTGATGCACAGCCTTAGTTAAATCCCTCTTACTGGCCTCCTTCCAGGGTCCCGAAGAAACGGCACCCCCTTCTGTCTCATGCAAAAGGTCTTATGCCTCAAGAGGACAAACTCTGGGGAAAGAAACCCCTGGAAACCCTCTCCCAACACCTCCTGCAATGTGGAGGGACGAGGGGTTCTGGGTTCCTTCTCCTTTGCCATGGGTAAGGCACAGCCTGGGCCCTCTGCCTCCTCATCCTGGGATGCCACTCCTGCTGAGGAGCGCCACTCCTGCTGAGGAGCACCTCTCCTGCAATGCCAGAAAATGCTCCTCTGATCCTCCCAAGGTTCCTACCTTCTGCGTCTTGTCTGTCCTTGTATCGTTAAGACCATCCTCCGTGGAGTGCGCTTCCACCTCACATCTGCAGCAGAAGCCTTCCACAGACATTATGCCCCTCCAACACCCACAAGCCAGGAAAGGGGACTTTGAAAGCATCCTGTCCTATGCCCTTTGAAGTACAAAGTGGGGTGAAAGATGCTTGTTGGCTTACCCCTGTAGAGCCGTAGCTGAACAAGTCAAGATCCTGGACTTACTTTCCATTTGTCTTTATCCGTTATTGTTTTTTTTTTTTCACTTCTTTTTGCTTGCTTGCTTGCACAGCTAATCCCCAGAAAAAAACAACAAATCACGCATGCAAAATGGCCCCTCCTTGTCTGGAATGCCCTCGCTAACACATGCAAGGAGAGAAAGAATTGATGTCTGCTGTTTTCCATGCAGCTCTGAGAGGCCAACCTCCCTACCATGCAGTCGACCCGAACGCCAGCCCCCACTGAGGAAATCACATGACAGTGTCACAGAAACCCAAAGCAAAGAATGCCCCCTTCCTGACAGAGCTGAAGTTCCTGCACTCGGCGGGAGTACCACTGTTAAAGCCCCGACCACCAGCTCAGCCTGCACTTACCGGTGTTGGTGTGAAACCTCGGAGAGTGCAGAAATGACTGGCTGTCCCAGTTGACGTGGCTACTCACCCGCTGATGGGTTCGGGAGCCGCAGGGGTTGGAAAACAAAAAACAGGGTAAAGCCTCTCCTTCCTCATCAAGAAGGGTTTGCTGCCTCTGATCCGGTATGAGTGGAGCTGCTTAGGTCTTCTTTTTTTTTTTTTTTTAGTAACTTTAATTCTAACAGTTCAACAGTCCATTGGGTAACCAAGGAGGCAGAGTCCCTTCCCAAAGGAGAATGTGCCTCTGCAACTCACCGGGAAGCCAGATAAATTAAAAAAAGTCCCTTCAGTGAATCCAGCCTATGGAGTCATGTCTCTCCAGGTGCTTGAAGACAGATACTGGGAGGGATGCCGGCTATTCATGTATGCTGGTGTGTCAAGATTTGACATGCTCAGTCTCCAAGCTGCTGGTGAGGCATCACTACCCACAGGTTGGGACTGGACTGGAGGGACGATAAGAAAACTAGTTCAAAATCTGTAAATAAGAACATAAGACATGCCATACTGGGACAGACCGAGGTCCATCGAGCCCAGTATCCTGTTTCCAACAGTGGCCAATCTAGGTCATACGTACCTAGCAATATCCCCAAAAGACACAGGTTCCTCAATGCTTGTACTGGGTCAAGCATTGATATCCTGGGTCCCTTTTTAATAGTGGTTTATGGACATTTCCTCCAGGAACTTGTCCAAACCTTTTTTAAACCCAGCTATACTAACAGCCCTTACCAAATCCTCCGGTAACAGATTCCAGAGTTTGATTACACGTTGAGTGAAAAAATATTTTCTCCTATTTGTCTTAAATAGTTTACCCTGTAGCTTCATTACATGTCCCCTAGTCTTTCTATATTCTGATAGCGTAAACAATTGATCCATGTTTATCCGTTCCACTCCATTCATTAATTTATAGACCTCTATCATATCTCCCCTCAGCCGTCTCTTTTCCAGGCTAAAGAGCCCTAACCTTTTTAGCCTCTCTTCATAGGAGTAGCCTTCCATCCCCTTCACCAATTTGGTGGCTCTTCTCTGTACTTTTTCTAATAACGCTATGTCCTTTTTAAGATACGGTGACCAGAATTGCACACAATATTCAAGGTGCGGTCGTAGCATGGAGCGATACAGAGGCATTATAATATCCTTTGTTTTATTCTCCATCCCTGTCCTTATGATACCTAGCATTCTATTTGCTTTCTTGGCCGCCGCTGCACACTGGGCGGAGGGTTTTAACATGTTATCCACGATGACTCCTAAATCTTTTTCCTGGGTGGTGGTTTTTAATGTGGAGCCTTGCATCGTGTAACCATAGTGTGGGTTGTTCTTTCCTAGGTGCATAACTTTGCACTTGTCCACATTAAATTTCATCTGCCATTTGGATGCCCAGTCTTCCAATTTATCCAGATCCTCCTGCAGTTTTCCACAATCCTCTTGGGTTTTAACAGCTTTAAACAGTTTTGTGTCATCTGCAAATTTGATAACCTCACTAGTTATTCCCTTTTCCAGGTCATTTATGAATATGTCAAAAAGTAGCAGACCCAGTACAGATCCCTGGGGTACTCCACTATTCACCTTTTTCCATTGAGAATAATGGCCATTTAGCCCTACCCTCTGCTTTCTATCTTTTAACCAGTTCCCGATCCACAATAGTACACTGCCTCCTATCCCATGACTTTTTAGCTTCGCCAAAAGTCTCTGATGGGGGACCTTGTCAAAAGCTTTCTGAAAGTCCAGATATGTCTCCTTACACTGTATTCATTTTTACATCAGGGGATACAACTTTCCTACATATAAATCTGACAGAGCTGCATATACCTTTTTCTCCAAGTTCTTAACCTGTTATCTGTAAACTCATACTTGTTTAAATGTACTGAGTTGTTTTGTTCCATGTAAACCACGCTGATGCCGAATAGTGCGGTATAGAAGAAACTTTAAATAAAGCGTAGTTACTCACCTGTAACAGGTGTTCTCCAGGAGCAGCAGGAATCAGTCCTCACTTATGGGTGACGTCGGCGCCGACGGAGCCCTCGCGGAGCAATTTTCCCCAGCTTTCAAAGAAAGCCTTTGGGAATTGCAGCGCGCATGCGCGGTCGTCTTCCCGCCCGAGGGTGCCATCTTAGCCAGTCAGATGACATAGCTAAAAAAGACAGCATAAAAATTTGCAAAAAAAGAACATAAGCAGACGATTGCAACTCCAAGGGGAGGAGGGAGGGTAGTGAGGACTGATTCCTGCTGCTCCTGGAGAACACCTGTTACAGGTGAGTAACTACGCTTTCTCCAGGACCAAGCAGGAAGTCAGTCCTCACTTATGGGACTCCCAAGCTCAAGGCTACCGGAGACCCTAAGCACAAAAATGAGCTCCCTCTAGCTCAGCAGCACAGAAGGATAGAATCTTCGCTGAATTATCACCCACCGGTAGCCCACATCCGGGATGGAGGGTAGGAGTTGCTCAGACCTCAAAGAGATTATGGAGGACTGCCTGTCCGAAAGCACTGTCCCTACGGGACTCCCTCTCGAGACAGTAATGGACCGCAAAAGTCTGGCTCGAAGACCAAGTAGCGGCCCGGCAGATGTCTGCCAGCGGAACAGAGCGGAGGTAAGCCACTGACGTGGCCTTTGCCCGAACGCAATGAGCCGTGACTCGACTTTCTAAGGAGAGTCCGGCTGCCCCATAAGCCCAAGAGATACAGTCCGCAACCCAGATGGACAGAGTACGCTTGGAGACCGGGAGCCCCAATTTATTGGGGTCAAAAGACACAAAAAGCTGAGCAGCTTTACGGTGCTCCCGCGTACGGTCAAGGTAGAAGTTCAATGCCCTTCTACAGTCCAGGGTATGGAGGACCGTTTCAGCTCGGCTGGAGTGTGGTCTGGGAAAGAAGGTTGGAAGTACCACCTCCTGATTGATGTGAAAAGGGGAGACCACTTTAGGCAGAAATTTTGGGTGAGTCCGTAGGACTACCCTATTCTTGTAGAACCTAGTGTAAGGGGGATCAGACACGAGGGCCTGCAATTCACTTACGCGCCTAGCGGAAGTGAGGGCTATCAAGAACAGTGTTTTCCAAGACAGAAAACGGAGAGAGAGACCAGGTAGCCATAGGTTCAAAAGGCGGACAGGTGATCCGCTGCAAAACCACATTCAGGTCCCAGTCAGGCGCTGGCGGGCGCAGAGGTGGTTTAAGTAGAAGGAGACCTCGGAGAAACCTCGCTACGAGAGGGTCATTGGAGAGAGGTCTGCCGTCCACTGGCACATGATGTGCTGAAAGAGCACTGAGGTGAACTTTGACGGAGTTGGACTTAAGTCCCAGATTAGAGAGGTGCAGCAAGTACTGCAAGATCACCGACACCGGGCAGGAGAAGGGATCCTGAGACTGTTGGGTACACCAGACTGCAAAGCGACGCCATTTAAGGGCGTAGCATTTGCGGGTAGAAGGCCGTCGCGAAGCTAAGACGACCTCCTCCACCTCCGCCGGCAGGAGAAGGGGAGCAAGGACTACCCTCTCAGCAGCCAGGCCATGAGGTTGAGAGACCTGAGGTTGGGGTGCAGAAGGGACCCCTGATCCTGAGTGAGGAGATCCGGTTGTACCCCCAGAGGGATTGGATCCTCCACCGCCAGTTGCAGCAGGAGCGGAAACCACGGCTGCCTGGGCCAGCGAGGGGCCACCAGGATCATGAAGGCTTTGTCTCGGAGAACCTTGAAAAGAGTCCGAGAGACCAGCGGGATGGGAGGGAAAGCGTACAGAAGGCTCCCCGACCACGAGATCAGAAAGGCGTCCGCCGCAACCCGAAGGGGGTGTGGCTGACGAGAGCAGAAGCGAGGAAGCTGCCGGTTGTGAGGACTGGCAAAGAGATCCACCGTGGGGAGACCCCACTTGAGGAAGAGCTTCTGAACTACCAAGGGATCCAGACGCCACTCGTGCGGCTGGAGGACCCTGCTGAGTTCGTCTGCAAGGCAATTTTCTTGGCCCGGGAGATAAACTGCCTTGAGGAGAATGCCGTGACTGACGGCCCAAGAGCAGAGCTTCTGTGCCTCCCGGCAGAGGAGGAAGGAGCCCGTGCCCCCCTGCTTGTTCACGTAGAACATGGCAACTTGATTGTCCGTCTGGACAAGGACGGACTGTTGGGAAGTCAGGTGGGAGAAGGCCTTGAGAGCTAGGCGGATCGCCCGGAGCTCCAGGAAGTTGATCTGCTGAGCAGACTCCCACGTGGTCCAGAGGCCCTGAATACGTGCCTCTTGGCAATGTGCTCCCCAGCCCAGGAGGGATGCATCGGTGGTCAGCACCCGGGTCGGCTGAGGTGACTGGAAAGGCATTCCGAAAATCAGGTTCGGCTGCCGGAGCCACCACCGGAGAGACGAGAGCAGCGGCTCGGAGACGCGCACTAGGTCTGCCAGGCCGCCTGTGGCTTGTCGCCACTGCTGGCGGAGACACCATTGAGCAGACCGCATGTTCAGGCGGGCATTGGGGGTCACATGGACGGTGGAAGCCATATGGCCGAGCAGTCGCAGGAAGCGCCTGGCGGAGACCAGGGGCTGGCTGGGAAAGCGGTCGGCTAGGTCCATGAGCCGTTGAGCCCTGTCGAGCGGTAGGTACGCTCGTGCCCGAGGAGTGTGCAGCCTTGCGCCGATGAACTCGAGATCCTGTGAGGGGAGCAAAGTGGACTTTGCGAAGTTTATGACAAAGCCCAAGTGCTGCAGCAGAGTCACCGTGCGGCGCGTGGCGTTGGCGACCTCCTGAGCGGACGCTGCTCTGATGAGCCAGTCGTCGAGGTACGGAAAGACATAGAGGCCGTGAAGCCGGAGATGGGCCGCCACGACCGCGAGACATTTTGTGAAGACTCGCGGTGCGGAGGATAGGCCAAAGGGCAGTACTCTGTACTGGTAATGATTTCCTGCCACCACAAACCTTAGGTATTGGCGGTGGCTTGGGTGGATGAGGATGTGCGTGTAGGCATCCTTTAGATCCAAGGAGCATAGCCAATCTCCCTGCTGGAGGTAGGGCAGAAGGATTCCAAGGGTAAGCATTTTGAACTTCTCCCGCACAAGGAACTTGTTGAGGTTGCGCAAGTCCAGGATGGGTCTGAGGCCCCCTGTTCTCTTTGGTATCAGAAAATACCTTGAATAAAAGCCTTGACCTCTCAGGTGGTGGGGCACCGGTTCCACCGCCTGTTCCTGCAGAAGACCTGCTAACTCCTGAAGGAGCAACTCTCTGTGCAGAGGGGGGCGCGAAGGTTCCCCCGGAAAATAGGAGGGAGGGACCTGATGGAAGTGGAGAAGGTAGCCTTCTCGCACGACCTGAAGTACCCAGGCATCTGCGGTGATGCTGGACCACCTGTGGCCGAAGTGAACCAGCCGGCCTCCGGTGCTGGGAGGAACCAGCGGGGGGGGAGAGGCTATGCTGAGCGAGTCAAAAACCCCCACCCTGCTGAGCAGGGGCTGGTGGTGCAGGCTTGGGGGCTTGCTGCCTACGGGACCCGTTACCCCGTCCCTTGGCCTGCTGGCCCTGTTGGGGAGCTGCAGGGGCCTGATAATGGGGGTACTGTTTGTAGGCAGCCGCCTTCCTCGGGTAAAAGGACTTTTTTCCCGAGCCCTTCTTTTTCTGGGAAGGGGCGGAGGTCTTCCTGGAAAGCCTGGTCCTGGTGAGAGTCTCAGTCTCAATTTGTGCAGCCTTTTCCGCCATGGGCTTGCCAAAGAGGTTTTCGCCTCGGCAGGGGACATCGACCAACTTGTCCTGTACCCAGGGCTCAAGGTCCGACGACTGAAGCCAAGCCTGTCGGCGGGCACCGATGCCGGCTGCGGCCACTCTAGCCGAGGCCTCAAAGCCATCATAGGCTGCTCGGGACATGAACTTTGAGCATTCCCGAATGCCCGTGGACAAGGCTAGGAACCTCCGCAAGGGCTCCTCGGAGAGACCAGCGGAGAATCCGGCTAGCTCTTTAGCCAGATCCCGGAGATACATGCCCATGTAGAGCTGGTAAGTCTGGACACGACATGCGAGCATAGAGCCCTGGAAGCACTTCTTGCCAAGGCCATCCAGGTTACGGGCCTCCCTTCCAGGAGGCACCGAGGAGTGCATCTTCTGGCTCTTAAGACGATGCATGGCCGATTCCACTACCATGGAATGGTGTGGCAGCTGTGCCTTCTGAAAGCCAGGGCTCTTGCGGACCCGATAGATAGAATCGACCCGCTTGCTCAGGACCGGCGAGGAGGCCGGACTCTCCCACATGCGGAAGAGTAGTCGTTCCAGCATAGGAGGAACCGGCACAGTAAAGTGCTCCCTCGCGGGAGAGTCATACTGGAGGGCGTCGAGCTCTTCGGCTCGAGGCTCCTCCTCGGGATCCGCAGGGAAGGCCAAAGCCTTGGCCATATCCCTAACGAAGTCCGAGAACCGGGCATCCTCCGGGGGGGACTGCTTCCGAGGCTCGGACCCCGGTGAGTCCGAAAAGAATCAGGTGACTCTTCCTCCTCAGACTCCCAGACCGACTCCGACGAGGACTCGGTGGGGTCGGCCCGGGCAGGGTGCGGCGCCAGCCGTCCCGACGTCGAGGGAGTCGGCGTCGGCGACCTCGGTCCCGAACGGGAGGCCGAGGGTGACCTCGACCGAGGATCGACTCGAGTTCTCATTGACTCGAGGATCGGCTCGGTCTCCGGGGTCGACTTGGACGTCGACGTCCCGGCGGTCGGGGCAGCGGCGCCAGCGAGGCCAGCGAGCAGTGCCCGCTGCTGGTCCATGAAGGCAGACAGTCTGCTCTCCAAGGCCGTCAACCTGAGTCCGAGCTCAGGTGACCCAGCAGCCCCCGACTCGGGCCCCGACGGCGTCGGGCCCGACGTCGGCTGTCGCGGAGGCGAGTCCAGAAGGACCACAGGACTTACCCGGGCAGGCATCTCCGACTCCAGGCGAGGTCGCTTCGGGATGTGTTCCTTCTCCAAGGACCCGGGGCGGCTGTCGGGGCTATGCGACCTGGCCCTCGCGGAGCCAGGAGCGTCCACCGACGCCGCCCTCGCGGGTTTTTCCTTCCGACGATGGTCCCCGGAGGGAGAACCCCGGTCGGAGGAGCTCCGTCGACGGTCCGAGCTGGAGCCTTTCGACGTGGAGGCCTCCGACGAGGTCCGGGTACGGCTGGGGTCAGCGAAGATTCTCTCACGCTGATGCCGCCGACTCCTCAACGCCTTTGAGGACAGTTTGCTGCAGGGCCCACAGATCAGTTCCTCATGATCCGGGCCCAGGCAGCGGAGGCAAAAGTCGTGTGTGTCGGTTAGTGACATATTTCGGTCACACCGACCACACCGCTTAAACCCACTGGCAGCCATCGGGGGAAAAAGGGCCCCTGCGAGGTCAAAGGACCGGGCTGCCAGGGAAACCGAAAACGAAAGCTGACTAAGTCAGAAAAACCGAAAAAAGTAAGCGGACTCGAGACCGGCGTCGCGAGTCCGGGCGGGAAAGCGATCGGCGTCGAACCGAAAGGAAAAAGAATAAAATAATGAAGAAAATCGACTTTTTCGCGGGGACAAGACGGGGACGTCTGTAGGGCTCCGCGGAAAAAAGAAGACTGGCTAAGATGGCACCCTCGGGCGGGAAGACGACCGCGCATGCGCGCTGCAATTCCCAAAGGCTTTCTTTGAAAGCTGGGGAAAATTGCTCCGCGAGGGCTCCGTCGGCGCCGACGTCACCCATAAGTGAGGACTGACTTCCTGCTTGGTCCTGGAGAAATAAATAAATACCACGTCCCCCTACTTTCTTGGAGAGGCATAAAATTCCTTCTCCACTTATCTCTTATCGTCTCTTTCCCTGATAGTTATATATCTTGTTCTTTTCAATTTCCTGGCATTTACACAAGTTATTGAAGCTGATCTCACTCATTTGTGGCTTATACTCATAGTCCCTAGAATCATGTGGCAATTCAGAGATAGCAGCAGAATTTTCTAGCTTTGCTGCACATTTATTTATTTATTTATTTACATTCTCTTATATACCGTGCTATTCTGCATCAGTGCGGTTTACATTGAACAAACTGAAATTACATTAAACAGGGCATTATAACTTGGAGATAACTATTTTACAGGGAACATGGGCTATGGAGGGTTAAGTGGCTTGCCCAAGACCACAAGGAGCACCTGTGGGACTAGAAACCCCAGTCCTTCCGGCCCAAGGTTGCTGTCCTCTAGTGGGATTTGAACCCCCGACCTTCCGGCCTGAAGTACCTTGCCCCAACCACTAGGCCACTCCTCCACATTCTAAGTTTCTGAAATTTCACAGCAAATCTACAGATTCCTGTATTATTTGGATATTAAATAATGCTAATTCATTTGACATGAGGACAATTTTTCAAAACCATTTATGCAAACAATGACTCTTACCTGTTAAACAGCTGTCTGAAAATTGTTCTCAGTCAATGAAACTAAACGCATATGCAGTATCCTGCAATTTACATACTTTTAGAGACAGTGCTCTCCAGGTGTGTGTAGATCAGGAAGGAAAATAATGTGTGTAGATTGCATTTTCAAATCTGTGCACATTATTTTCCACAAGAGAAGAGAATCCAAAATCAAGGAAGAGAGGAGTTCACTTTCTACTTGCAACCCTTTACCATTTGCTTGAAAATCTGAGACCCACAACCATGAGAATACGCTAGTGCTAATTCCTATGGCACAGGCTCTTGAAAAGCCATCTCAAAAATATTATGAGTCGACAAGACCAAATGTTTTTCACATTTCTTCAAGACTGCAATTTTTATCTGGAAGGAGACAGTTTAACACAGGGATGCCCAAACCTTTTGGTCTGGGAACCATATCATCTGCCATAACCAGGCTCGGGAGCCAGTCTGGTTGGGGGGGGGGAATCCCCCCAAATATCACACTCCCCAAATCCCCTTCACCTCATAGAATATAGATGTTTAATAGATGTTTATTTAATGTGAGTTGTGTAGCTGGGACTTGGACTTCAGTGTGTCATATTTGATCTCAAATGACTTTTGTTCAGTCATTGTAGAAAATGTCTGTTCACAGATATATGTAGAGCTGAATAAAAACAGCAGAAACTGCCCATTCACTATAATGACAACAACAGAAGTCAGTCATAGCTCAGTGCCCATTACCCATAAGAACATAAGATATGCCATACTGGGTCAGACCAAGGTCCATCAAGCCCAGTATTCTGTTTCCAACAGTGGCCAATCTAGGTCATACGTACCTAGCAGTTTCCCCAAGGGACACAGGTTCCACAATGCTTGTATTGGTTCAAGCATTGATATCCTGGGTCCCTTCTTAATAATGGTTTATGGACCTTTCCTCCAGGAACTTGTCCAAACCTTTTTTAAACCCAGCTACACTAACAGCCTTTACTACATCCTCCGGTAACAAATTCCAGAGTTTGATTACACGTTGAGTGAAAAAATATTTTCTTTTATTAGTCTTAAATAGTTTACCCTGTAGCTTCATTGCATGTCCCCTAGTCTTTCTATATTCTGAAAAGGTAAACAATCGATCTACGTTTACCCGTTCCACTCCGTTCATTAATTTATAGACTTCTATCATATCTCCCCTCAGCCGTCTCTTTTCCAGGTTAAAGAGCCCCAACCTTTTTAGCCTTTCTTCATAGGAGTAGCCTTCCATCCCCTTTACCATTTTGGTGGCTCTTCTCTGAACCTTTTCTAAAATTGCTATATCCTTTTTAAGATATGGCGACCAGAATTGCACACAATATTCAAGGTGCGATCTCACCATGGAACGATATAGAGGCATTATAATATCTTTTGTTTTATTTTCCATTCCTTTCCTTATCATACCTAGCATTCTATTTGCTCTCTTGGCCGCCGCTGCACACTGGGCCGAGGGTTTTAACATGGTATCCACAAGGACGCCTAAATCTTTTTCTTGGGTGGTGGTTCCTAATGTGGAACCTTGCATCGTGTAACCATAGTTTGGGTTGTTCTTCCCTAGGTGCATAACCTTGCACTTCTCCACATTAAATTTCATCTGCCATTTTGATGCCCAGTCTTCCAATTTATCAAGATCCTCTTGCAATTTTCCACAATCCTCCTGGGTTTTAACAACTTTAAATAGTTTTGTGTCATCAGCAAATTTGATAACCTCACTCGTTATTCCACTTTCCAGGTCATTTATGAATATGTCAAAAAGCAGCGGACCCAGCACAGATCCCTGGGGTACACCACTATTCACCTTTCTCCATTGGGAAAATTGGCCATTTAGCCCTACCCTCTGCTTTCTATCTTTTAACCAGTTCCTGATCCACAGTAGTACACTGCCTCCTATCCCATGACTCTTTAGTTTTGCCAAAAGTCTCTCATGAGGGACCTTGTCAAAGGCTTTCTGAAAGTCCAGATACACAATATCAACCGACTCACCTTTGTCCACCTGTTTATTCACTCCTTCAAAAAAACATAACAGATTAGTAAGACAAGATCTTCCTTGTCTAAAGCCATGTTGGCTGTCTCCCATTAGGTCATGACTATCTATATGCTGAGTAATTTTATTCTTTATGATGGTTTCTACCATTTTTCCCGGTACTGATGTCAGGCTCACCGGTCTGTAGTTTCCCGGATCACCCCTCGAACCCTTTTTAAAAATTGGTGTTACATTGGCGATCCTCCAATCCTCAGGTATTAGAGATGATTTTAATGATAGTTCACAGATTACTGATAGCAGGTCTGCAATCTCAAATTTCAGTTCTTTCAACACCCTTGGATGTATACCATCCGGCCCAGGTGATTTGCTACTCTTCAGTTTATCTAATAGTTGTAGGACATCTTCCCGATGTATCGATATTTCCTTCAATTCTTCCACACCTTTAAATACCACTTCAGTCGTGGGTAACATCCCTACATCTTCCTCAGTAAAGACCGAAGCAAAGAATTCATTCAGTCTCTCCGCTATCGCCTTGTCGCCTCTTAGTGCTCCTTTAACCCCTTTATCATCTAATGGACCAACTGACTCTCTCACGGGTTTTTTGCTACGAATGTACTTGAAAAGGTCTTTATTTCGCGTTTTTGCTTCCGCAGCAAGCTTCTTCTCAAATTCTCTCTTTGCCTGCCTTATCAATGCCTTGCATTTGACTTGCCAGTGCTTGTGCTGTTTCCAGGTTTCATCATTTGGCTCTTTTTTCCATTTCTTGAAAGATGCTTTTTTGGCAACAACAGCCTCTCTGACCTCAGCTTTAAACCATGCTGGCAATTTTTTGGACTTCCTTCCACTTTTCTTAAAGCGTGGAATACAGCTGGTCTGGGCTTCCAAGATAGTATTTTTCAACAACACCCAAGCTTGATGTACGTCTTTAACCTTTGCAACTGCTCCTTTTAGTTTTTTCTTAACTGTTTTCCTCATTCTATCATAGTCTCCCTTTCGAAAGTTAAGGGGTAGTACTGTGGATTTCCTTACTATCCCTCCTCCACTAATTAAATCAAAGGCGATCATGCTATGATCACTATTGCCAAGTGGCCCCAACACCCTTATCTCTTGCACTACATCTGGTGTTCCACTAAGGACTAGGTCTAATATTGCTTCCCCTCTGGTCGGTTCATGAACCAGCTGCTCCAAGAAGCAGTCATTTATTTCATCTAGGAACTTTATCTCCCTAGCATGTCCTGTTGTGACACTGACCCAGTCGATGCCGGGGTAATTGAAATCACCCATTATTATTACTGCACTGTAACTTTTGCTAGCTTCCTTGATTTCTTTGAGCATTTCATCATCCATTTGTTCATTCTGGCCAGGCGGACGATAGTACACCCCCACTGCCATCGCCTTCCCCTTTTTACATGGAATTTCAATCCATAGAGATTCTATAGCAAATTTTGTTTCTTGCAAAACTTTAATCCTTTCTGACTCAATGCCCTCTCTAACATAGAGCGCAACCCCTCCACCAATTTGATCAGCTCTATCATTTCGATATAGTTTGTACCCAGGTATCACAGTGTCCCACTGGTTGTCCTCCTTCCACCATGTCTCTGATATTCCAATTATATCTAACCTCTCGTTTAGTGCTATATATTCTAACTCTCCCATCTTGTTTTGTAGACTTCTAGCATTTGCATACAAGCATTTTAGAGACTGTATTTTATTCATATTAATTTGGCTATTGGTAGACATGGGTAATTTGGGATCTTTAAGTTCTGTCTGCTCCATACTCGAGGGCATTTGGGCTACTTTACTCTTTTTTGGAACCTCTCTGCTTTTTGTAGTATCCTTCAAGGATACATTCTTCCGAACCATGCGCTCTTGGGCGACTGTCGGCTTTCCCCTATTATCTAGTTTAAAAGCTGCTCTATCTCCTTTTTAAAGGTTAATGCCAGCAGCCTGGTTCCATCCCGGTTAAGGTGAAGCCCATCCCTTCGGAAGAGCCCCTCCTTTCCCCAGAATGTTCCCCAGTTCCTAACAAATCCGAACCCCTCATCTCTGCACCATTGTCTCATCCATGCATTGAGACTCCGGAGCTCTGCCTGCCTATTGGGTCCTGCGCGTGGAACGGGAAGCATTTCGGAGAACGCTACCCTGGAAGTTCTGGATTTCAACTTCCTACCTAAAAGCCTAAATTTAGCTTCCAGAACCTCCCTACCACATTTTCCTATGTCATTGGTACCAACATGTACCAAGACAGCAGACTCCTCCCCAGCACTATCTAAGACCTTATCTAGGTGGCGTGTGAGGTCCGCTACCTTCGCACCAGGCAGGCATGTTACCAGGCGATCCTCACGTCCACCAGCCACCCAGCTATCTACATGCCTAATGATCGAATCACCAACTATAACTGCTGTCCTAACCCTTCCCGCATGGGCACTTGGCCCTGGAGAAACCTCCTCGGTGCGAGAGGGGTTTACATCACCTGGAGGACAGGTCCTAGTTACAGGATCACTTCCTGCCACACCAGGGTGATGCTCTCCTGTCACGTGACCTCTCTCCTCCATGGCAACAGGGATGCTGCCAGACTGGAGGTGGGACTTCAGGACTATATCCCTGTAGGTCTCGTCTATGTACCTCTCTGTCTGTCTTATGTTTTCCAAGTCTGCTACTCTAGCCTCTAGAGAACGGACTTGTTCCCTGAGAGCAGAGAGCTCCTTGCACCTAGTGCACACGTAAGACCTCTCACCAGCTGGGAGAAAATCATACATGTGACACTCAATGCAAAAGACTGGAAAGCCCACATCCCGCTGCTGGACTGCTGTCTGCATCTTAGTTTTAAGTTTGTGTTTAGATCTTTAAGTTCTATATGTACTAAAGGGTGCAATGGATATTTATACCACTAAAACTGTACCTAAGAAGTTTAATATACCTTGTTCACCTGAAGCTTAATTAATCTCAGGTCCTTGGTGTATGACTGATTTGGGTAATGAGCTTCACCTGAGAGCACCTCCTGTCTTTTAAGTTGTGCAAGTACCTATAAAGCTGTGATTTTCCCAGGGGAGGGTGGGTGTGGGGAGGGAGGGAGGGATATAACACTTATTAAAAAAGGGCTGCTACACAGTACCTTGTCCTGTGCTGCTGAGGAAAACTATATTCTGATTTGATTTAAATTATAGCTCTTTGCTGCTACTAGGCTCTAACCTATTATGAAATTTAAACTACAAGCTCTCTGCTGGATTCTAAATTTAACCAGAAAGCTCTCTTCTGTGTTTTAATTTGAAACTAAAAGTACTTTGCTGATGCTAGGCCCTGAGTGACTATGAAATTTAAACTACAGCTGTCTACTGGGTATGAAAGGTAACCAGAAAGTTCTCTTCTGTGTTTTTAAATTGAATCTTAAACTGTTGCTACTAGGCCCTGACTGATTTAACAAAAAAATAGTGGGTTCACAGATTAATTAGCTTTAAAAGAAAAACAATTCCTTTCAGAAAAATTCCCAGAAGTATATACTCACAATTTCAGATTTCTCTCCAGAAGTAACAGCCCCCCTTTCCAGTCCGTCAAGACCCAAAAAGACAGTAGAAGATTGCCATTGCTTAGTGTCCCTTGATATAGGATATTCTCTCGTACTGTGCTGCAGCTGACAAATGCCAGCCGCTGCTATGTTTTATGAGCCAGAAATCGTCCCTTTAACATGCATTGCTATTGGGCATTTGAAAGGATGATCTTCCAGTATCATTTGGTAGCATGGTCAGAATGGCAGCAGAGTATGCAAGGAAATGGACAGAGCAGCAGTGGCGGCAGGAGAAGGTGACATTTTACTTTCCAGATAATGTCATTTCCTGGAGTTTTGCTAGACCAGTCCAGACAAGCGAGTTGTGTTCCTCTACCAGCAGAGATGGAGACAGAAGAAAAATCCAGAGGTTTCTGATGACCACATTCTGCTATGATATCTAATGCAGATAGGGGCACACTCCAGTATTCGTACCCAAGCTATTGTCCAGAACTCCTGACCACACCCAATCTCAATGAGGATAACAAGTATCAACAGAACAAGGAACCATAACTATGTACAGAACAGTCTTTGGACAGGTGGTCTGTCAAAAAAGTTATGGACCCGCAAGGCCAAATTGCAGAGAATATAGCAGATCACAGGGTGGGTCCTGGACTGGTCTACCAGGACTTCAGGAAAGGACATTATCTGGCAAGTAAAATGTCACCTACCATATCATCCTGCTAAATCAGCCAAGACAAGTGGAATGTACCAAAGCTATGACTCCACTGGGAGGAAAGAAGACAGCAGCTTTTGAA
Organism: Ichthyophis bannanicus; assembly: GCA_033557465.1. Classification (NCBI taxonomy): domain Eukaryota; kingdom Metazoa; phylum Chordata; class Amphibia; order Gymnophiona; family Ichthyophiidae; genus Ichthyophis; species Ichthyophis bannanicus. The sequence continues at coordinate 262,001,317 of CM066044.1, forward strand.
ATCTTTGCATCAAGGCTGTGCCTATCTGTGGACATCCAAGCAGTAATGCCTGACAAAAGTGGAAAGTGATGACCACATTGCTATCCGACAAATGACTAAGGATGCAATCAAGATACACTCTGCCGAGGAGAAAGCCTGCTCCCAAGTGGAATGTGCACACAAATCCTCCAGGACTGGCCAGTTCCACAACAGATAGGCCGAGGCTACCACCTCCTTTATCCAGCAGCCAAAGGTAGACTTCATGGCCATGTCACCTTTACTTGGGCCTGCAAAAAAGGACGAAAGGTTTGTCCGATTTTCAGAAGGATTTAGTGATATCTTACCGATACCGAAGATATCTTAAGATATTAGTGATATCTTAAGATATTAGTGATATCTTAAGATACCAAAGAAGCATCCTCCTGACATCCACAAGGCGAAGGCTGTTATCCTTTTCCTGGCACTGTTCAGTAGGAAGGCAAACACTACTTGATTTACATGAAAAGATGACACTACTTTGGACAAGGAAGGAAGGAATGGGCCAAATATACACACCACCTCCGCGAATGACAGAGGGATCTCTGCACAACAAGGCCTGCAACTCCAAGCTATGTCTCGCTGAGAAGACCCCAACCAAGAAGGCAGTCTTGAGGAACAAATCCTTAAGTGTAATCCTCCTCAACAACTCAAAGGTTCAAACACCAAGCCCCAAAGAAGTAAGTTGAGATCTCATGAAGGAACATTTAACCCCAGGGAAGGATGCAAGTGTCTTACTCTCCAAAGGAAACGGGCCACATCTGGATGCAAGGCCACTGAGCACCCTGCCACCAGCCCTCAAAAGCATGACAAGACTGCCATCTGAACACTCAGGAAACTTAGGAAGAATCCCTTGTCAAAGCCATTCTGAAGGAAGGCAAATAAGATCAGCAAGTCTGATGTGCTAGGACTGAATTGGCATTCCTGATACCATTGCTCAAAAAGGCACCAAACGCCGTGCATAGACAAGTCAGGAGAATGGAAACCACAGCAGGAGAATAGCCTTACATGCTAAGCGTTGCCTCTCATGAGCCAGGCCATAAGTGAGAAGGGAGCCAAGTCATCTAGCACAACCAGCCCCTACCTCACGAGCTGATGGCGCAGGAGAGGTTCTTAAAGGAGGCCCAACAGATCTGAACACCATGGCACTCTCTCCAATAAAACACTCAACCTAGGAAAGGCCACGGAGGAAACACATACAGCAGAATCTGCTTTGGCAAAGGTTGAACCAAGACACCCACATCCTCGAAGCCTGTCTCTTTGTGATGACTGAAGAACCTTCACACTTTGGCATTGGCCCAGGTCATTGTCATATCAAACTTGGGGCAACCTCGTCTGCTCAGAATCCTCTGGAATGCCACTGGCTCAATTCCACTCTTCGAGTTTGAGGGAGTAGTGACCAAGATAATCTACTTCCACACTGTTCACTCCCACAATATGCTGTGCTGAGAGGGCTAGGAGATTCCTCTCCGCCCAAGAAAGTAAAGAGGGCCATTTCCAGGGCCACCCCGGAATTCTGTGTGTCCCCTCGTCTGTTGACATGTGCCACAGTTGCGGCATTGTCCAAGAAGATCCAGACCACTTTGCCCCGAACAAATGTCCTTTGCCTCAAGCCGGTTGATGGGTTATGTTGCTTCTTGATTGTTCCAGTGACATTGAGCTGTTTGTCCCCTGCAATGGGCTCCCCAGCTGATCAGGCTGGCATCTATCAATAGGAGAAGTCACTGAGGATCATCCAGGGGCAGGCCCTTTAACAGATGTCTGGGCTGTTCCCACCAGTGTAGGGTGGCTGCTACCCGACAGGGGAAGGGGAAGCCTGATTTTGAAATCCTGAGAGCAAGGAGACCAGAGAGACAATAAGGACCTTTGCAGAGGCCTCATGTGAGCTTATGCCCAAGGGATCATCTTGATCATTGTCTCCCTTGACCCAAAGAGTTGAAGGTAATCCCAGCCTTGGAAACCCACTGTTTCCAAAAAGAATGTCTGCTTAGATGGCAGCTTCTCCGCTCACTTTCCAAACTCTAGTATAGATCAAAGAAGTCACCTCTTACACACCTGCAGGAGGGTCAGAATGACCTCTGCAAAGCAGCCTTAATGCCTCAGTCAAGTCCTCTTAAGGGCCAAAGCATAAGACAAAAGGGAGATGACTGGTCTCTATCATATAAAACCTCTCCTCCTGCGGAAGCCTCAGACCCATTTTCATCTTGAACTTGATTGAATCTATGAATCGGTGTTTTCTGGGTCAATCTGGGGCTATCAGAATAACTAGTCCCAGGTGAGAAAGCATAGTTACTCACCTGTAACAGGTGATCTCCGGGAACAGCAGGAATTTAGTCCTCACATATGGGTATCGTTGGTACCGACAGAGCCTGCGTGGGAACGCTCCCCAGCGTCCAATAGGAACACTTTTGGGAGCATCCCTCAGCACATGGGAGCTGCCTTCCCGCCTCTCCAACTGTCCCTCTTCAGTTACGTTTGTAGCTGAGTGAAAGGATAGAGGGAGAGAGGAAAGAGACAACTCCTAGGGGAGGTGGGTGGGTTGTGAGGACTAAATTCCTGCTGTTCCCGGAAATCACCTGTTACAGGTGAGTAACTACGCTATCTCCAGGAACAAGCAGGAATGTAGTCCTCACATATGGGGACTCCCTAGCTGAAGATGACAGGGAGATATCCCCAGGAAGGTGCCACCATCAAAGGTGAGAATCCTTCCTCCCATGGATCTCTGGCATCCCACCAGGGTTGGTGGGTAGGAGTTGGTTTAAGTTTGAAAGAGATTTTGAAGAACAGCTTGGCCAAAGAAAGCATCCCGACGGGAGGCTTTATTCTAGACAGTAGTGGGCTGTGAAGGTGTGTATCGAAGCCCAGGTGGCTGTTCAACAAATGTCATCGAAAGACACAGAGGCAGGAAGGCAAAGCTCTCTAGGAAGGGGTCAAAGCCCTTGAGAGGGCTGAACCTGGAGAGCTGGTTGGGCTCTCGGGCCTTTTGGTTTCTTTTGTTGTCTAGTTTGTCCCTTTTGGGCAACCTGACCTGGAGCTTGAGTCTGATGAGTATAGGAAGGATAAAACTTCCTCTTTTTGCTAAAAGAGGGTTTTTTATAAGGCTTTCTTTTGGCTGGAGTGGCTGTAGACTTTGACAATCTATCTAAGGTAGAATTGTCAGCATCTAACTCGTTAGCTTTCTCCTGCCAGTTCTTGTCGAAGAGATTTTCTCCCGTGCAAGGAATGTTGCCTAACTTGTCCTGTACCCAAGTCTCCAAGTCTGATGCCTGTAGCCAGGCAATCCGTCGTGCGCCAATGGCAATAGCAGAAGTTCTGCTGATGCATTCAAAGCAGTCAAAGGCTGCACGATTGACAAACTTGGAGACATCCTGAGCATGCTTAACCAGAGTAAGAAAGTCTTGTCTCTTATCATCATCTGGGAGAAATGGGCTCATAAGTTCCAAGTCTCCTGTGATTTCTTTGAGGAACATTCCCATATATAGGATATATGAGCTGATCCTAGCTGAAAGCATGGAAGCTTGAAAAGTTCTGCATCCAAAAGCATCCAGAGTCCTGCATTCATGACCTGGAGGATTGGATGCATGTCTTTTAGCACTTTTCATCCTACGCATGGCTGACTCCACTAGCATTGAATGGTGTGGCAGCTGAGTTTTCTGTAATCCAGGGAACACAAAAAGCGAGATGCGAGATGATTATGGATGATCGACAGTCGTTTATTCTCAAAGGACCCCAACGCGTTTCGTCGCTAACGCCTTCTTCAGGGGGAATACAGCTTAAAAACACAAACAAACTTAAATGAATACATACATAAGAATGTTAAAAATTATAAAAATTAATACAAATGATAAGTGAATACTATTTCATCAAAAAACCTTGTAAATGAGTAAAAGAAGCAACCCCATTACATTTATCTAAAATTGTGTACATATATGTAAAAAACCATATACAGTCAAACCTCGGTTTTCATTTGCCCCGGTTTTCATACGCTTCGGTTTTCAACGTCTTTTCTGACTGAGATTTTGTCCCGGTTTTCATGCATTGCTTCGGTTTTCAACGTCTTTTGACTGAGATTTTGTCCCGGTAGCAGGGAAGAAAAGCTGTCAACGTAAGCAGGAGATGTTGCATGAATGTGGGAGGCAGTTCTTTCTCTTGCAGGGTACGTCTGAAGCTATATCATTAAGATTTTCTGCCATTCTGAAGCATTGAGCAGATAATGTAAAGGTATTTTAATGGACTGAATTCAATGTGATTCCGAAGAGAGCTGGGCACAGCAGCTTGTCAGGGGTGGCTAAGGCCAGATGTTAACATACTGTACTGTACAGTACTGTACTTAGCTTGCTTTCAGTGATGTTAAATGTTCATTTATCCATTTCATTAGTCATTTATATTTATTTCTCATTGTTTTCTGTATGTAAAAATATAGTTATTCTCTATAAAATGTATTTTTTGTGAATATTTTTGGGTGTCTGGAACGGATTAATTGGATTTACATTATTTCTTATGGGAAATATTGCTTCAGTTTTCATACGTTTCGGTTTTAGTCAGACTTTTTCGAACGGATTAATCATGAAAACCGAGGTTTGACTGTAGTATAAAAAAGATATGCATGAATGAACATACTTATACAAACGCAGGATAAAACCATAACATTAAAATCATGTGAACAAACAGGACAATAAATAAGCTGAGAACTGTTAATGACTATTATAGGTTGTAGTCTTTACATCGATGAGTTTACAAAATTGTGTTTCATAATGTGATGACTATATAAATATGTATTAAAAACCCCACTAGGTATCTATTGGATGACAAGACGGATACTTCCTCAATGAAACTTGAAAACTGTACAATATATAAGAATGAATGAGTGATAAATAACACAGGTACACTAAAAAAATTTTTTTTTAAACTGCCTCTAATGTTTCGATTGATTTTTACGTTTTTTGGTGCACTGAATCCAAATCTGGTAACCAATTTGCTCCATCACGTACAGATTTTTTGCTACATTGGGTTAGCAGTTTGAGGTGAACGTTTCAGATTGAGTGCGATCGAGATAAAAGTTTCTTGGATGAATTCTTTATACTAATTGTTTAGTAGTTATTCAAATAAGAATAAAGAAAATTGTAACAAGGCAGCACATAAGAATAGAGTAATGTCAACAAAACACACTGTGATGGTAGCAAAATTGTCTGCACTGTTAATGACTATTATAGGTTGTAGTCTTTACATCGATGAGTTTACAAAATTGTGTTTCATAATGTGATGACTATATAAATATGTATTAAAAACCCCACTAGGTATCTATTGGATGACAAGACGGATACTTCCTCAATGAAACTTGAAAACTGTACAATATATAAGAATGAATGAGTGATAAATAACACAGGTACACTAAAAAAATTTTTTTTTAAACTGCCTCTATATAAGAGTGAGGTTAGACACAAAGCAAAGAAATGTGCAAAAAATGTTGTACAGGTATGTATGTAAGAATAGAAAACGCAAACCGCACCATTGCAATACATGAAGACAAACACCCGATGGTGTGAAAATAAAATTCTAATAAATGAGATCCGACACTGTGGTAATAACTAGCAAATTTTTATTTCAAAGTTTAGTAAAAACACGATATTTGTCAACACAGTTTAGATTTTAAAGTCATTCTTGGGTCAATCAATCTCCTGGTGGGCCCGTTTCTTCTTCCCCCGAATGCTTCTCTTGGTGCGCTGCTTGGCGTATTTTTCATCTGGGGTTTCTCGCAGCAGCAACCAGCAGAAATCAGCCATCATAGTGGTGTTCCATCTTCCTTGGTACCTTCTCTCTGCGTCCTTGATGTCCTGGTGAAACCTTTCACCTTGTTCTTCACTGTACGCCCCCAAGTTTTCGGGAAAGTAGTTCACATGGGAGTGCAAGAAATGGACTTTCAGGCTCATGTTACAGCCTTGTTCTTTGAAGGCATTGAGCATCCTGGCAACAATATCCTTATAGTTCTCATCCCGCCTGTTCCCCAAGAATTTGAGAACATCCTTGAAGGAATCCCAGGCTTCTTTTTCCTTCTCAGACATCGTTTCAGCGAATGCTCCATCTGAAATGAGTTTCCTTATATCAGGGCCAACAAACACTCCTTCCTTTAGCTTTGCTTCAGAAAGTCGGGGGAACTTTGAGCAAAGGTACCGAAAGCACTCATCATCTTTTGGAAGGGACTTGATGAATTGCTTAATGAGACCCAACTTAATGTGGAGAGGTGGTAATAGAATTTCATCACGAGGTACCAAGCTCTCATGAAGAACATTTTTCTCACCGGGTCTCAAATACTCCCAAATTGGCCAGTCTTTTTTCCCCCAGTGTAGGTCGCGGGCCCGGCTATCCCACAAGCAAAGGAAGCAGGGATATTTGGTGAAACCGGATTGCTGCCCTAATAGCATGGATAGAATTTTAAAGTCTCCACAAATTATCCACTTATGCTCATCATAACGAATCTTCTGAAGAATCAGGGCCAAATTCTCGTATTTTTCTTGGAGAATAACAGAGTGAGCAATAAGAACTGAAGCGAATGTGTTGCCATTATTTTATTTATTTATTTAACATCTCTTATATACCGCACTATTGTCATCAGCGCGGTTTACATGAAACAAACATATACATACAGAAAACTGTAGTGCATTTTACAACTAACAGGAGTTTAGAACTTGGGAATAACAGGGTAAAACTATGTCTACTATATAACTATCTACAATATTCAATACGCATTAGTCACATTTGGGATTGTCTTGGTCTGAATATGGCGGTAGTATTTCCCTTGTGAAAAGATTAAATTGGAAAATAGCTTAAGAAGAGGTGGTGTTTGAGACTTTTTCTGAATTGTGTTAGGCTGGTTATAGCTCTCAATTCTGGTGGGAGGGCATTCCAGGCTATTGGGGCGTGAATGCTGAAGGCTCTTTTAGTTGTTTCCTTAGTGTATCTGACTGTTTGTTTCGGGATTGTTAATGTATTTATAGCAGCTGATCTTCTGGCTCTATTGAGGGTCTGCATGTGTAAAAGGTTGGCAACCGTTGATGGTGCTTGATTGTTCAAGGCTTTGAAAGTAGTAATTAGGATCTTGTAGCGGATTCTCGAATAGGGATATGGAGATAAGCCTCCGTGAGGTCGAGAGACGTGAGAAACTCGCCCCGGCGGACGGCGACTATTACAGACCGTAGGGTTTCCATGCGAAAGTGAGGAATCCGCAGACAACGATTCACTCCTTTGAGATCCAAAATGGGGCGAAGATCGCCACCCTTCTTTGGCACCACGAAATAGATGGAGTACCTTCCCAGACCATATTCCGCTTGCGGCACGGGAATAACCGCCCCCAGCTGGAGAAGACGATCGAGCGTTTGCCGCACCTGAAGGGTCTTTCGGACACCGCGGCAGGGGGACGCTACAAAGGAATCGAGCACGGGACGGACCAAATCGAGAACATACCCGCCTCGTATGATGTCCAACACCCACTGATCGGAAGTAATTTGGGTCCAGGCGGAGAAAAAACGTCAAAGACGCCCTCCGATCACCGGCAGCTCCACCTGGACCTGCTGTCCTTCATTGGGGCTTGCGAGCGGCCGGAGATCCAGCCGCCGAGAATCCTCGGCTGGCTCCTCGAAAGCCGCAAAAACCCGACGCTCGGGAGGAATATCTGCCACGCTGGAAGCCCCCGTAACGGGGCGACCGGAACCTACGAAAGTCCCGAGACTGCCCCCGAGCGACCGAAGGCGACCTACCCCGCTTGGGTCTATCTTCCGGCAGGCGACCGCCCTTGGATTCTCCCAGATCTTTGACCAACTTATCCAAATCCTCACCAAAGAGCAGTCTACCTTTAAAAGGTAATTTGCCCAAACGCGACTTGGAAGACCCATCGGCCGCCCAATTTTTTAACCAAAGGGCTCTGCGTGCCGCCACCACGGAGGCCATGCTATTGGAGAGAGCTCTGATGAGATCATACTGGACATCCGCCAAATACGCCGTACCAGATTCCAAGCGGTGAATCTCCGTCAGCACGTCGGCCTCCAAGGAAGGAGTCTGCAGAAACCGCTGAACCCAGCGTAAACAGGCTCGGGCAACCCAAGCTCCACAAACGGAAGCCTGTAAAGCAATCGCGTCCGCCTCAAAGGCTTGCTTTAACAGTCCGTCCATTTTCCGGTCCTGCGGCTCCCGTAAAGCCGCACTCCCTTCCACCGGAATGGTGGTCTTCTTAGTCACCGCCGACACGGCCGCGTCGACTTTAGGAGATCGGAAACGCTCAAGATCTGTGTCCGATAAAGGATAAAGCCGACGCATGATCTTAACTCCCTTGAGCCCCGATTCAGGAGTATCCCACTCGGCCTGAATCATCTGGTCAATAACCTTGTGAATGGGGAAAACCACATTAGTTTGTCATACCGCCTGAATAATGGGATCTGCCCCATCCGCCTCCTCTATCGCAGCAGTAGGGGCCAACCCCAGAGTCTGAAGTGCCTCCGAGACAAGAGCCGGGAGCTCGTCACGGCGGAACACGCGAATAATCTTTGCCTGATCCTCCGGCTCCGGAAGTTTGCCCTCTTCCAAGCCGTCTGCATCCAACTCCTGGTCGAACTCGGGTTCATCACCTTCAGGCCACTCAGTCTCCGAAGGAAAAGTTTCGTGCATCCGTGGTCGCTTGGGAGTCCTGCTGTCGGACAACGGAGGCTCCCCCGAAGAGGACTGGGCAGACACCCCCTGCGCTGGGAGTGGCGCAGCTCCCATAACTTGGCGTCTACGGCAGAACGCCTGGTGCAGGAGCAAAACAAAATCGGGAGAAAAATCCTCCAAGGGCAAGGTCCCCCCGAGGTTCGACTGCCCCCCAGATGCTAAGCAACCGGTAGAAGGAAGCCCCGAGGGTCCCTCCAGAGGAGACTCCAAGTCCCCTGCTACGGCAGCAGACTGCGCCGGCGCAGCCAAAGAACTTTCCAGGCGCTGCTCCATGCTGCGAGACAGCGAGGCACAGCGTGGGCACACTCCGGTCTCCGCGTCTGCGCCCCGCCGAGATCCACAAATGAGGCAAAGAGATCCCCCTGGCATGGAGCCCTTGCACTGTGGGAAGTTAGCAGGCAGTGCGGACTACTGAAGGAGAAGGACCGGCTTACTGACCCAGCAGAACCATGCAGGAACTGGGCAGTAGCCAGCAATAGAAAGCCTGTGAAGGGAGGAGAGTAGAATGTCACCCCCTTTACCCAGCTAGAAGCAGCGAAGGCTTTCGGTAGACCAGACCCCTGTCTGTCTCCTTTTTTTTTTTTTTTTTTTTTTTTTTAATAACTCACACAAGTGCACCCGAGGACTGACCCCCCGAGGAGACCACAACCGCCCCGCAAGGAAAGGGGAAAGTACCAGCCGAATCACCTCCCCCCCCCCCCCCCGTAGCCGCGGGACCGTTGCAGTCCAAGGTAAAAGGGCCGAAACGAAACCGGCCAGAAATTAACAGAAACTGAAAGGAATCAACAGAAATTAATTAAAGAAGCTAAAAGAAACAAAAGAAAACAAAGAAAGAAAAAAATCTACCGCGGAGCACCGTGAAGAAAAAACCGCGATTCAGGAAAAGATGGCCGCAGCAGTCAGGTAATTTGGCACGCTTTTTCCCCGCCGCCGAAAAACACAGCCCGAGGGAAATCCCAAGCCTGGACCTCGCACCCCCTGAGCACCGCGACCCCGGGAGCCCCCCAAAGGAACTGTCCAGCCCTGAGAGATCCCAGAACAGCTGGGGAGATCACAGAATGCGGCTCAGTAGCAGTTCTGATCCCCCACAGCCGTTAGTACTCACCGGCACCCGTGCAACAGATTCAGCAACCCTCCGGAGAGTAGCTGTAGTATAGTCGCCGCAGGAGCTCTGCCCCGAAGATCCCTGGGGCAGAGATCCAATATACCCAAGGGAGACAGACTAATAAAACAAGAGCGGCAAAGACTGGGCAGGAGAGGGACCTTCCTCAGGCCCCCCCCCCCCCCCACGGAGTGCCGTGACAAGAAGAGCAAATTTTAAAGGGACAGGAACCTTACACTAATAAAATGAAAATAAGCCCTAATAGGACCAAAAATAAAGACCCAAAAGGTTAGCTAGGGAAAAAAAGCAATTAACTACTGAACTAGTGAGCCCAGCTAGGCTCACTAATGTCCTCCTGCTGCATGAAGACTGGACACACTGGAGTTAGAGTTCCCTGGTGTGATGGTTCCAGAGGAGTTGAAATCTGATTGGTCCAGTCTTCATGCTGCAGGAGGAGGTGCACTACCCATACGTCGAGGACTAAGCTGGAGGAACGATAAGGAACACCGCTTGCAATTAATTCAGAATACTGCCGCTCGTATGATCTTACATGCTTCCCCCCGCGATCATGTCACCCCTTTACTTCACCATCTACACTGGCTGCCGATCGATTTCCGGATATCCTTCAAGGTTCTCACTTTAACCCATAAAGCCATTTATCTGTCCACACCTACATACCTCTCAGACCTGCTTACTTATCATACTCCCTCACGCAGTCTTCGGTCCATTCATATCAACCGCCTTCACCTCCCAGCACCCTCTAAAGCTCACTTGCAATCCACCAGAAAAGCAGCATTTTTCTACTTAGCTCCATCTCTCTGGAACTCCCTTCCCACTGCCCTCCATACAGAAGAATCGTACTCTAAATTCCGCTCCCTCCTTAAAACTCATCTGTTTTCCCTAGCCTTTCCCCCCTGAGTTTTAATTGTTTTGCTTCTATTATTCTATTTGCTTGACTCTTCTGTTCTTACTCTCTTACTGCTCTATCATTTATTGCAATTCTTTCTTTTCTTCTTCTATAATTGCTATTGATTTTGTTTTTGTAAACCGCCCCGATGTTATGGGGGGCGGTATAACAAATGTGAAATAAACAAACAGTTCAAATGGAACAAGGAGAAACAGAATGGTTTAAAATAAGCAAAGGTGTAAGACAAGGCTGCATACTTTCCCCCTACCTGTTTAATTTATATGCAGAACAAATCATCAGAGAAGCAGGATTGTATGAAGACAACAGAGGTGTGAAGATTGGTGGAAGACTCATCAACAATCTTCGATATGCTGATACCACCACATTACTGGTTGAAAGTGAAGATGATCTGAAACATTTGCTGCTCATGATCAAAGAACATAGTCTCAAGTTCATCGTTGAAGGAGAAAAAATTGAAATCGTGGACAACTTTAACCTACTTGGATCAACTATCAATAAAGAAGCAACAAGCAGAAGAAATCCGACGATGCATTGCTCTTGGCAGAATGGCTATGAAAGACCTATACAAGTTTCTCAAGAGCAGAGATGTCTCTCTCCATACAAAGATTTGACTTGTTCAAGCCATGGTATTTTCAATAACATCATATGGATGTGAAAGCTGGACAGTGAAAAAGATAGACAGGAAGAAAATTAATGCCTTTGAATTATGATGCTGGCGGCGAATACTGCGTATACCATGGACTGCCCGAAGAACAAACCAGTCAGTACTAGAGATCAAACCTAAGCTTTCTTTAGAAGCTCAGATGCCAAGACTTTGACTTTCATACTTTGGACACATCATGCGAAGACAGAGATCATTAGAGAAAGACATCATGCTTGGCAAGATAGAAGGTCAACGCAAAAGAAGAAGGCCAGCAATGAGATGGATTGATACAATAACAGCAGCTATGGGTACCAGTCTGTCAACAATGAGCCACCTGACTGAAGACCGAACACAATTTAGGACAACTATCCAGAGGGTCGCCATGAGTCGACACTGACTCAACAGCACTTAACAACAACAATCATTTCCCTCCTTTCCTTCTCTCTTCTTACCCTACTGTATCTCACATTTTGTTTCTCCTCTTCTCAGAAAAGTGTTATTTCCATCCTCAGCTGCTACTACCTTTTATTTTTTTTATTTATTTTTTTTAACTGCACCTTCAAAATTTTCATCACTTGCTCTTCATCCATACCTGCTCTTTTCTTTCTTTCTTCTTTCCTCATCTTATCCTTTCTTTCCCTCCATTTAAGTTTTCATCTTTTGCTCTTCCCACCCCCTCAGCTTCTTCTTTCCCTACTTTTATTCCTCAATCCCTTCCCCAAATACTGTGTACAGTATTACACCATTCTTCTGATTCTCCTGCTAATTATAAGTTACAAAACTACTGTTAGCTTTATATTTCTTATGTTTACACATTTCTGGCAGACACTTACCTCTCTTTGGCTCTTTAGTAATTGGGATTTGCTGCATGAGTTCCCCTTGATTAAAATTTGAATCTGCTCCTGCTTCCTCTCCTGAAAAACATGCAATTAAGATTTCGCTTTATCTGCTACCATTGGTTCAGTTCTGATCATGGGCCATCAGATGCTTGTGTCTCACTAGGCACTGCCATGTGAAAACTCTAGGTTTGATGCTTAGGTTTCAACTTCTCTTTCCTCATTGGGCTGGGTATGGATACTGCAGAAACTGCATTCACAGACCAACAGAAAGGGAAAGTCTCTACCATAACAGAATGGGGACACAAGACTGGCTGGGTTTAGGCTAAATACATTTTGGATTCCAAAGTGAGTTGCAGTCTGTGGGTGCGGATAAAGGACTGTCACAATGATGGCTTACCTAGGTGGCTGTTTAGAATAGGGCAGGTAGTTGCAAATAAGCCTTTCCTTTTTTTGATGTCATCCCATTATGCTGTAAGCCCAAGGCTAACTCTGAATGAGACAGAAGCCCAAAGGAACGGAAAGAAACTGCTGGCTCCCCCACAATTATTAATTAGCAAAGGAGGAAAGCATAGTTACTCACCTGTAACAGGTGATCTCCGGGAACAGCAGGAATTTAGTCTTCACATATGGGTATCCGCACCGACGGAGCCTGCGCGGGAACACTCTCCAGCGTCCAATTAGAAAGCTTTTGGAAGCATCCCACAGCGCCTGGGTGCTGCCTTCCCGCCTTTCCCAACTGCCTCTCTCCAGTTGAGTTTTAAAGCTGAGACAGAGAGAGAGAGGGAAAGAAAAGAAAAGAGAGATACAACTCCTAGGGGAGGTGGGTGGGTTGTGAAGACTAAATTCCTGCTGCTCCCGGAGATCACCTGTTACAGGTGAGTAACTATGCTATCTCCAGGAACAAGCAGGAATGTAGTCTTAACATATGGGGACTCCCTAGCTACAGATGCCAGGGAGAGACCCCAGAGGTTGTGTGCCCTTGTGAAAGGGCTCCACATCCCCCCCATGGATCTCCGGCATCCTACCGGGAATAGTGGGTAGGAGTTGATTAAGTATGGAACAGGTGTCGTAGAACAGCCTGACCAAACAAGGCATCCCGGCAGGAGTCCTTGTCTAAACAGTAATGGGCTGTGAAAGTATGAACCAAGGCCCAAGTAGCTGCTCGATAGATGTCGTGAATAGACACAGAGTGTAGATGAGCCATTGAGGCTGCCATGGCTCTCACATTGTGAGCTGTGACATGGCCTTCCAGAGAAAGGTTTTTACTCTGATAGGTAAAAGAAATACACTGTGCAATCCAATTGGACAATGTTCTTTTGGAGACTGGAAGTCCCAAATGAGAATGATCAAAAGCAACAAAGAGTTGAGAGGACTTTCTATGTTGCTGTGTCCTTTGTAAGTAAAAGGCAAGTGCTCTTTTCCAGTCCAAAGTATGAAGATTCCTTTCTGCATTAGAAGCATGAGGTCTTGGAAAAAATACAGGAAGGTAAACTGCTTGGTTTAAATGAAAAGGTGAGACCACCTTTGGCATGAAGTGTGGATGAGTCCTAAGGACTACCTTATCATGATGGAACCTCGTATAAGGAGGATCAGCCACTAATGCTTGCAACTCACTGATGCGACGTCCTGATGTGATTGCAATGAGAAAGATAACCTTCCAGGAAAGGAATTTCAAGGAGGTAGTAGCTAGAGGTTCAAAAGGCGGCTTCATGAGCTGTCCAAGAACCAGGTTTAGGTCCCATGCTACCGGTGGTGGCCTAATGGGAGGCTTAGCTAGAAGGAGGCCCCTCATAAATCTCGCTATGAGAGGATGAGAGGAAATAGGTTATAGGTTGTCCATTTAAAGGCTTGAAAGAAGCTGAAATAGCACTTAAATGGACTCGAACTGAGTTAGTCTTAAGCCCTGCATTAGATAAATGAAGGATACACTCCAATAATGATTCCAGAGGTATTGCCAGGGGGTCAAGAACCTTCCACGAACACCATATGGAAAACCTTTTCCACTTGAAAGCATAAGAGCGTCTTCTGGAAGGCTTTCTAGAAGCATAAAGGATATCCTTTACTTGTTGAGATAGGTTAAGACCATGAAGGTCTAGGCCCTCAGCAACCAGGCCCTGAGATGCAGAGAGTGGAGATCGGGATGCCACAACCTCCCGTTCTCCTGAGACAGGAGATCTGGAGCAGATCCTAACTCCAGAGATGGAGCTTGAGAGAGATGTAGGAGCAGAGGGCCAATGTGGAGCTATGAGAATCATATGGCCTCTGTCTCTCTGAAGCTTGAATAGGGTTTTGGGAATTAGGGGAATGGGTGGAAAGGCATATAGAAAGTCCTGACTCCAATGGAGGAAGAAAGCATCCCTGGCCTGAGAACCCTGAGCCGGAATTCTGGAACAGAATCGGGGAAGTCTGGCATTCAACGGACTTGCAAAGAGGTCTATGTCCGGAGTTCCCCAAATTTGAAACATTTTTGCTACCTGGTCTGCACAAAGAGACCACACGTGTGGAAGCAGAACTCGACTGAGTCTGTCTGCCCAAGAGTTTGAATGCCTGGCAGATACACTGCAAGGAGATGAATCTGATGCTCTCTGGCGAGGGCCCATAGTCGCAAAACTTCACTGCAAAGCGACAGAGAGCCTCTTCCTCCCTGCTTGTTCAGATAGAACATAGCTACTTGATTGTCCGTTTGAATTAGGACTGTCTTGTAGCTCAGCTGGGTGTGGAACACTCGAAGAGCAAGGAAGATTGCTCTGAGCTCCAAGAGATTGATGTACAGATGGGTCTCCTGTGGAGTCCAGGTGCCTTGGGTAGAGAGATCTTGCAGGTGAGCTCCCCAACCCACCTGTGAGCCGTCTGTTGTTAGAGTGACCTGGGGTGGAGGCTGTCGGAAAGGGGACCCCACCAAGAGGTTTTGGGTTGACTGCCACCATTGAAGGGACAAATAAGGCGACTTGAGTTTGCTATTTTGTCTGATAGGCAGCCTGATGCTTGGGTCCACTGGGTGGATAGAGTCCATTGGGCTGCTCTCATATGGAGGCGAGCATAGGGAACTACATGCACGGTAGATGCCATGTGGCCTAGCAATTGTAACATTTCCCGAGCAGTGAGATGAGTTTTTAACACTGCTTGGGAGGCTAAGTGCACAATGCGCAGGCAGCGGGGCTGTGGAAGATAAGCCCTTGCTTCCCTGGTATCCAGCATAGCTCCTATAAACTCTAGAGATTGAGTGGGAGTTAGGTTGGATTTTGGGATGTTTATGACCAGGCCCAAATACTGAAGTATACGCATTGTGCAAGATAGGGA
Source organism: Ichthyophis bannanicus (assembly GCA_033557465.1). NCBI lineage: Eukaryota > Metazoa > Chordata > Amphibia > Gymnophiona > Ichthyophiidae > Ichthyophis > Ichthyophis bannanicus. The sequence goes on from CM066044.1 coordinate 262,016,844, forward strand.
AATTCTGGCCTCTGACTCTGATGGGGCTCGAATGAGCCAGTCATCTAAGTAGGGGAAGACGAATATACCTAGAGTGCGAAGAAATGCTGCCACTACAGCCATGCATTTGGTAAACACCTTTGGTGCTGAGGCCAGACCAAAAGGAAGAACCCTGTACTGGTAGTGCTTCCCCCGAAAGAGAAACCGAAGGAATCTTCGGTGAGTTGGATGGATGAGAACATGGATGTAAGCATCCTTGAGATCTAGAGAACAAAGCCAATCCTGACTCTGAAGGTATGGCAGAAGAGTTCCTAGAAAAATCATCTTGAACTTCTCCTTGAACAGGAATTTGTTTAATTCTCTGAGGTCTAAAATGGGTCTGTGTCCCCCTGTTTTCTTTGGGATAAGGAAATAGGGGGGAGTAAAACCCTGTACCCTGTTGGGAAATGGGTACGTCTTCTATTGCCCCCTGGGCAAGAAGTAAATTGACCTCCTGACCCAACTGATTTTCGAGTGAAGTCTGAGAATTGAACCGTCTTACAACTGTAGGAGGGGGCATGTTGAAGAAATGAAGCTTGTACCCCTCCTTTACAATGGAGAGAGTCCATTCTTCTGCTGTTATCTGCTCCCATCTGGAGGCAAAATGACACAACCTTCCTGGAATGGTGGAGGGCTCTGGCCCGTTGAGGGCCAGGAAGGCCAAGTTCTCTAGATGGGAGTCAAAGCCCCTGAGGAGGCTGAGGCTGCTGGGCCGGTTGAGGCTTAGCAGACTTAGCTTTTCTTTGTTTTGGTGGCTGCTGTCCCTTTCAGGCAGACTGACCTGCAGAATGCCCCTGCTGGGTATAGGAGTGGTAAAACCTCTTCTTTTTAGAGAAGAATGGTTTCTTGTAGTATTTTCTCCTTGCAGGATCAGCTGTAGCCTTGGATAGTCTATCCAAAGTGGTGTTATCAGCATCGAGCTCATTAGCTTTCTCTTGCCAATTTTTGCCAAAGAGATTTTCGCCTGTACAAGGGATAGTCCCCAGTTTGTCCTGTACCCAGAGTTCTAAGTCAGATGCCTGGAGCCAGGCAATCCTACGAGCACCTATGGCAATGGCAGAGGTTCTGCTTATGCATTCAAAGCAGTCAAAAGCTGCACAATTAACAAACTTGGAAACATCTTGGGCATGTTTGACAAGTGTAAGATAATCTTGCCTCTTATCATCAGGAAGGAGAGGGCTCATAAGCTCTAGATCTCCTGTAACCTCCTTAAGGAACATTCCCATATATAAAATGTAGGAACTAATCCTGGCAGAAAGCATAGAAGCCTGGAAAGTTCGATGCCCAAAGGCATCAAGAGTCCTACATTCACGTCCTGGAGGATTAGATGCATGTCTTTTTGCACTCTTGATCCTTCTCATAGCTGATTCCACTACCATGGAGTGGTGTGGTAACTGGGTTTTTTGAAATCCAGGACAAGGAGGTACTCGATACATGCTATCAAGCCTACGAGAATGAGGAGAGGTGGTAAGAGGTGTTTCCCACATTCTTAACATGAGATCATGCAAGATCTCATGAATAGGCAAAGTAGCTGCCTCTTTGGGAGCTTTAGGATATTGTAAAATCTCCAATTCCTTTGCTCTGGGCTCTGCTTCAGGAGCCACTGTGATGGGTAGACCTCTAGCCACCTCCCAGATGAAATCCTGAAAGGATATATCCTCTGGAGGAGACATTCTACGTTTAGGGGAGGAAGGCTCCTCAGAGAGAAGTACTCCGGTACCGACAGAGCTGTCAGAATCCTCAGACTCATCGAAGGATTCAAAATATCTTCTGTCTGGGTGCACTTGTAAAGCACGATACCGGTACCGATCAAAGTCGGTACCGGAGGGGTCCGGTACCGGCCTGTCAATACCGGAGGAAACAGCATGACTCGGTGTCGGTAACACAGTCGCCGATGTCGATGCTGTCCGTACCGGTGCCGGAACCGGTGTCGATACCGGTTGAACCGTCTGAAGCGGTCCCGAAGGCACCGAAACCGCAAGGAGAGCCGCCAGACTGCATTCAATAGCCAAGAACCTCTGGTCTATTGATGCTGCCAATGTCTGGGTATCGGTACCGGACGAAGCAGCCGGTACCACAGAGCATGGCACCAGTAGTTCTGCCGAGGTTGAGGCCTCGAGAACATCCTGGAGCCCCGATAGTGCTTTGGAAGCAGAAGCACTCCCGCCGGGGCAATTTTGCCAGTACAAGTCCCTCAAGGGCAACGCCAGAGGCATCTCGATGCTTGGAAGGAGATCTACCCTTTGAGGACCGGCCAGATTTATGTTTGGTTACCTGAGATCCATGGGAGGAAGACGAAGCCCTGGAAGACATCGATGGCACGGATGCTGCATCGGAGGGAAAAAGGGTGCTAAGCTTAGCAGCTCGGTTTTGCCAACCCCTCTTCGACATTATCCAACAGGCAACACACTCCGAGATGGAGTGGTCAGGACCTAAACATTTAAGGCACCACTTGTGGGTGTTGGTGACGGAGATGGTACTGCCACACTTAGAACACTTTTTAAAACCTGAGGCGGGTTTTTCCATTCTGAAGGAAAAGTTGGGCCTAGTGCCTAAAATGGCACGTGGCACCCGACAGAAAAAAAGACTAGAAAATCCAGAAAAAAGATTAGAAAAATGTTTTTTTCTTTTTGAAGAAAGAAAGAAAGAACTGGCGGTACCAGTATAGCGTTGAGGAAGGCAGACGCTACCACAAAAAAGAATGAAAAAGATGGGATAATTTCTGCGGTGACAGGAAAACGACCTGCTGGCTCCGCGGAAAACAAAGAACTGGAGAGAGGCAGTTGGGAAAGGTGGGAAGGCAGCACGCAGGAGCTGTGGGATGCTCCCAAAAGCTTTCTAATTGAACGCTGGGGAGCGTTCCCTCACAGGCTCCGTCGGTGCCGACGATACCCATATGTGAAGACCTCATTCCTGCTTGTTCCTGGAGATAAATGTATCTCAAAGGCACACATAGTGGGGAAGTTTATAGCCAAGATGTCCTCCTGTGCCCTTTCATATCTAACAGCTGTTTTTCTGCTTTCTCCCTGTGGTTCTCCACATCAATTATCCCTCTTTCCTCCCCCCCATGCCTCTACACAGTACTCACCACAAGTTGTCGGAAGTCTGCAATGCGCTGATGCTTCTGCTGCAGTGTCTGCAGCTCCTGCTTCCTGGCACAGACCTCATCCTCCAAAGCATGGCACTCTTGTAGCACAGCATCCCGACATGCCTTCAACATTACCGCCCGAAGCTCCAATTCAAAGGCTGCCCTGTTCAGAACAAAAAAGTAGTGATATAAACATAGAAAAATTATGATAAAGATCATACAGCTTATTCAGTCTACCCATCTATACCAACTACTGAGCTCTATAATCCCTTATTTTCCCTTAGAGAACCTTTGTGTTTGTCCCATACTTTCTTGAATTCAGATACAGTCCTCACTTCTATCACCTTATAGAAACACAGAAAAATTATGACAGAGATCTAGTTAATATCGAGGAAAAACTGACATGGTGGGTTTAGTGTATATAGTAAAAGCATTTAACTTAGAAAAAAAAGAGGATTAAACAAACTTGTGGGGCAGACTTAAAACTGGATATGGTCAACTCATCTCAATAACCTTTTAGGGACAAAACTGTATGCCTTTTTGCACAGGTCACCTCAAAAAGCATAGTTACTCACCTGTAACAGGTGTTCTCCAGGGACAGCAGGAATCAGTCCTCACATATGGGTGATGTCGACAGAGACCTCGTGGAAGCATCTTCCCAGCTTTCAAAAAAAGCCTTTGGGAGATGCCATCACGCATGCGTGGTCCCCCTTCCCACCCACGGGTGCCATCTTACTCAGTCAGATGACATAGCTAGAGCCGACAAAAGAAGATGGCCAAAAATTGTACAACAACTCCAAGGGGAGGAGGCAGGTTTGCTGTACAATTCTTGCTGTTCCTGGAAAACACCTGTTACAGGGTGAGTAACTACACTTTCTCCAGGAACAACCAGGAAGTCCATCCTCACATATGGGACTCCTTAGCTACAGGCTACCAGGAACCTGTAGAAGAAAACCACGGCCCAGCAAATCTGAAGACAGACTTAGAGGACTCATGTCCAGGGAGAACCATGGCTCGAATAGCCTGAACAAGAAGGGTTGGAGAGTAGCAGTTGCTTAAACCCCAAACAGATTACAGAGTACAGCCTGGCCGAAGGCGATGTCTTGTCAGGAATCCCTCTCCAGGCAGTAGTGAGCTGCAAAGGTATGGATTGAGGACCAGGTGACGGTCCGGCAGGTGTCTGTCGCAGGAACAGAGCGCAGGCTTGCAACGGAGGTTGCCATAGCCCTGACGATGTGCGCCTTGACCAGGCGCTCCAATGATAGCCCAGCCTGATCATGGGCAAAGGCGATGCAGTCACGAAAAGCTGTGAGGCCTTGCAGTGGCCCTGGGTACGCTGCAAGTAGAAGAACAGGACCATTTGCAGCCCAGAGTATGGAGAACAGCCGCTGCCTTGGCGTGGGGCTGTAGAAAGAAGGCAGGGAGCACCACCTCTTAGTTGAGGTGGAAGGTGGATACAACAACTCCCTGCTCTATAAACCAAACACCATCAGATCACGTAGACCCAATACCAAAAACATACTAAATATACCACTGCAGAAGAAAAAGAGCAAACAATCCACCTGTAAATGAGCCTTCTCCATCTATGCCCCCCAGAGCCAGATTTACCTATACGCCAACTACGCCGTGGCATAGGGCCCACAGCTGACAAGGGCCCACAAAAATTGAAAAAATTGTTAGCCGCCTTAAAATTAATTAAAAAAAAAAAAACGCTGGCTGCCGCCGCGGCAACATGGACTGTCCCGCGGGGCCCCCTCTGCTGCCGCGGCAGCATGGACTGTCCCGCGGGGCCCCCTCTGCCCGGCTGAATCCGTCCGTCCCTCCCTCCCTCTCCGTGCCGGCTTTGAGAGGCGCGAAGGGAGAGTGTCTCCCTCGCGTCTCTGTTAAGCCCGCAGGGGCTGATGGGAAATTTCATGACAGGAGAGCATCACCCTAGTGTGACAGGAAGTGATCCTGTAGCTAGGACCTGTCCTCCAGGTGATGTAAAACCCTCTCGCACTGAGGAAGTTTCTCCAGGGCCAAGTGCCCATGAGGGAAAGGTTAGGATAGCCATTCTAGTTGGTGATTCGATCATTAGGCATGTAGATAGCTGGGTGGCTGGTGGACATGAGGATCACTTGGTAACATGCCTGCCTGGTGCGAAGGAAGTGGACCTCACGCGCCACCTAGACAAGGTCTTAGATAGTGCTGGGGAGGAGTCTGCTGTCTTGGTACATGTTGGTACCAATGACATAGGAAAATGTAGTAGAGAGGTTCTGGAAGTTAAATTTAGGCATTTAGGTAGGAAGTTGAAATCCAGAACTTCCAGGGTAGCATTCTCCGAAATGCTTCCCGTTCCACATGCATGACCCAAAAGGCAGGCAGAGCTCTGGAGTCTCAATGCATGGATGAGACAATGGTGCAAGGATGAGGGGTTTGGATTTGTTAGGAACTGGGGAACATTCTGGGGAAAGGAGAGGTTCTTCCAAAGGGATGGGCTTCACCTTAACAGGGAAGGAAGCAGGCTGCTGGCATTTACTTTTAAAAAGGAGATAGAGCAGCTTTTAAACTAGATAATAGAGGAGAGCCAACAGTTGCCCAAGAGTGCATGGTTCGGAACAATGTATCCTTGAAGGATACTACCAAAAGAATGAAGTTAGGGCATATCAGCAGAGAAGTTCCAATAAAGACAAAAGTAGCCCAAATGCCCTTTAGAGCAGAGTTTAAATATTCCAAATTACCCCTGCCTACCGATAGCCAGCTTAATATGAATAAAAAACAGTCTCTAAAAAGCTTGTATGCAAATGCCATAAGTCTAAAAAATAAGATTTCAGGAACACCGTTCTCAGAGTCCCATCCTTCCAGGAAGCTCGACTCAATGGCTCCAAGGATACCCCAGACAGCACCATCAGCCACAGATTGAGATCCCAAGGCGGTACCACCACCCTCCTTGTCGGACAGTAGTGGGACACCACCCTTAGAAATCTCAGCACATTCGGGTGTGCACCCAACACCACCAGTGGCCTTCCCAGTGATAACAGGAAAACGCCACCAGTTGCACCATCCAGGAACTAGCAAGTAGGCCCTTATCAAAACCGGATTGCAAGAGCATCAAGATGTCCGGGACTGAGGCAGTGGAAGGACTCGCCCACCTTTCTCTGCACCACGCTCCAAAGATGCACCACCCGTGGGTGTACGCCAGGCTCGTAGACCTCCTCCGTACCTGTACCAACATCTCTCTCACCAAGCCCGAAAATCTTTTCTACGTCAATCTTGCTCTTTCCCCAGCCATGTCCTAGTCGCAAATGGATCCCCTGGGGAATGCAAAGCGACCCCTGCATCCAGAGGCCCTTCCGAACCGGAAAGCGTCATGGTCGATCCACCAGCATCCAAGTCCGGTCAGCCTAGCACGGGCACCTCGGCCAGTCTGTTGCCACCAGAAGTTGTAATCCCTGGTGTGCCTCTATCCGTTGTTCTACCCAGCCTATGAGTACCTGTGGGAAAAACTATAGAGGACAGCCCCTTGAATGCACTGCTGAATACAGCATCTAGGCCCTCAGACATCATCTCTCCACTTCTGCGGAACGCCCGGCAGGCCTTGACAGAACTCGAATGTTGCTATTAGTTCCATGCCCGGAGTGCTCCATCAGCAAACAGCCTACTTGAACATCCCCTGGTTGAGCTGCCACTCTCCAGGGCCCACAGGCAGTCAGATGAGTTAGACTACTGTCACATAGTCGACTCCCGCTAAGAGTGCTGCTGATAATGCCCCGAGAAGAGACTCCAGCCAGCCTGTCGGCCTCCTCCTCCAGGGCTGCACTGCCCATACCTCCTTGCCGTTTGCTATAAGCTACCGTGGTTGCATTGTCTGAGAGGACTCAGACGGCCTTGCCCTGCAAACAAGGCTCAGAACTTCTTAGCGCCAAGGACAGCACTCGCCTCTCAAGCCTGTTGATCTACCCCAGGGCCCTGCTGTAGACTCCAGAGTCCCTGAGCCAAGCGACAGTCACAAACTTGACAAACTGGCACCAGTCATTCATGGAGCTCATCCTGAGGGACTCGAGCGGCACACCCCTCAATTTATTTATTTAACATTTCTTATATACTGCCTTTCATGATATCAAGGAGGTTTCCAGCCTCCCCAGATGCGGCGACCACTAAAGGGCTCCCGCGGGACAGGGGTTGACCCCGATGGGACCACCATCAGTGCAGAGCCATCTGCAGCAGTCGCATGTGTGACCATGCCAAAGGGACTATTTCAAGAGTGGCCACCATGGTCCACCAAACCTGCAGCTAATGCCACGCCGATGGTCTCGCCAACTTCAGGGACTGCCATATCAACTGTCGTAGCTCCTGCGCCCAGCGATCCGGCAGGAAAGCCCTGCCCAAGCAGACCCCAGGATGCTGCTGCCACCAAATACCTCTCCCAAGCTGCAGAGGGGGGTGGGGAGATATTTGGCACACCTCGAAGCATGCTCCCCACTACTCCAGCTCTGGGGCCTGCCATAACCGACTCTTGGCCAGGATGACTACCCGGCGACTCTGAAAGGCCTTAGTGGACATCTTTTTACACAGGGTGTATGCCTCTGGGTCGTGGTCGGCACCCAGACACCTGAGACGTGTATTTCAATAAGGTAAAATTAGCCTTATCTGGTAATTGGCTTTCCTTGAGGAAATCCAGTCCAGTCCCACACCTCTGGTAGTCAACCCCCACAAGCAGTTTGAAGACTGAGTATGTCACCTTTTTTATGACATCACCACACTTAGGCAGCCGGTTCCGCCTACCAGTTCCAGTACCTATTGACAAAGCAGACTCACAGGAGCAACAAATTAGTCATCACCATATCAACAAACAAACTATACTAGGACCTCCATAATCCCCTGGGACCCTTTTCTCCCCTGAATGAGGAAACCTTCCCGTGGGGCTTGCTCCCACCCCAGGCAACCTTAGGGCAATTGTGCCCCAATCCAGACAACAAATGATACTCCTCTGCATATTCACCAATCCTAAACGCCGATGTGAAGGACCGAAGTATCCCACGGACCGCCCAAGGGTAAGGTGAAATTTTTCCAGTCCAGGATCATGATGTTCCCCTATGACAAAGCTAGGGAGGGATTTAAAAGTGGACTGGAGTTCCTCAAGGAAAGCCAATTAACATGTAAGGCCTAATTTTACCTTCCTTATCATCTCCCTCCAGTCCAATCCCGCACCTCTGGGATGTAACAAAGCAGTATTGACGACAGGAGGGGCCTGCAATTCCAACCTGAATCACTGCTGCCCCAAATCTGGCATCCCCAGCCGCCTGAACATCTAGATAATGCTTAACAAAGTATTGAGAGAAGACCAGGTGGCCGCCCTACAAATGACTGCCAGAGGCAAACTAAATTCCGCCCAAGAGGCCGCTTGAGCTCTTGTCAAATGGGCCCCGCAGGCCCTACAGCACAGACTTCCCCCCCTCAACACGTAGGTGGAAGCAATCACCTCGTTGATCCATCTAGCTATTGAAGCCTTGACTGCTGCTTCTACGTGGGCCTCCATGCAGCACAAAGAGTCAATCGGACTTCCGAAACGGAGCTATTCTTTTCAAATCCTCCGCAACCCTCTGCGCACATCCAGGAGACGCCACTGTGGATCATACAGCATCGGAAGAGACACTGGTTGATTCATGTGAAATGCTAAAACTACCTTTGGCAGAAAAAGACGGTACAGGGCAAATAACCACCTTCTCCTTAGAAACAGAGAAATGGCTCTTTACAAGACAGAGCTTGCAGCTCCAAGATCCGGTGAGCCAAGCAAATCGCCACTTGGAATACCATCTTTAGGGTCAAGTCCTTCAGGGTAGAGCAGCTCAGCAGTTCAAATGGCTCCTGCATTAATGCCGAAAGGATAAGGTTAAGATACCAAGGAGGGGCCACCTCCCGCAGAGGCAGTCTTAACTGATTGACCACCTTCAGGAAGCGGACAATATCCAGGTGTGTTCCCAATGAGACTCCCTGGATATTACCCCAATAACATGAGAGAGCTGCCACTTGTACACGAAGAGAGCTAGCCACCAAGCCCTTATCAAACCCTGCCTGCAGAAAAGCAAGCATATCAGGCAACAGGCCTCAAAAATATGCCATACCCGGATATAAAAGATCAAGGTAGATTTCTTATGGGCCTTCAACAAAGTGGCAATCACTGCCGCCGAGTACCCACGCCTTCTCAACCTTGACTGTTCAAGAGCCAGGCCATAAGTGAGAATCGATCCACCTGAGGCATGTGCACCGGACCTTGGACCAAGAGATCTGCCCTGGCCGGGAAGCATCACAGTTGACCCACCTTCAGCCTGACCAAGTCTGTATACCAAGGGCGTCTCAGCCAGTCTGGGGCAATCAGGATGACCTGTCCACAGTGTGCCTCGATGCGTTGCACCACCTGTCCTATGAGTTCCCACAGAGGAAAAACAGAGATCCTCCTTGTGGGTCACTTCTGCACCAGGGCATCCAGCCCCTCCGACATTTGTTCTCTTCTTCTGCTCCACCTCTGCACTATCTTCTTGAAGACTTCCTGACAAGGACTCCACTCACCGAGGTCCATCCGAACCCAGCTCAGGTAATCAGCCATCATGTTTACTCCGCAGATAGAGCTTGGAGGTGCTCCTCTGCCCAATCCAACAACTTTTCCGCCTCTGCTTCCAACTGCATGCTTCCTGTGCTCTCTTGTCGGTTGATATAGGTTACTGTGGCCACATTGTCCGAGAAGAACCAAATTGCCTTCCCTTGCAGCAACGGATGGAGCTTCTGTAGGGCCAGGCAGATTGCCCGCAACTCCAGCCTGTTGATGGGCCAAGCCGCCTCCTCCGGCATCCAGAGCCCCTGCACTATCGAGTCCTCACAGTGGGCTCTCCAGCCCAAGAGGCTGTCATCCATTGTCAATGTAATCCACTGCGGGGCTTCAAGTGGCATTCCTGCTGCCAGGTTCTCCACTCAGTCACCACTTGAGTGCCCTTATTGTGTCCCTCGGACATTGGAAAGGCTGCGACAAGTGGTGAACCTGATACAACCACTTGCGCAGCAGCGCTCTTTGCAATGGCCACATGTGCGCTCATACCCACTTCGATGGTCGCTGCCATGAACCCTATGAGCTGTAGATAATGCCACACCGTTGGCTGTTTAATGCACAGAAACTGACACACCAGACACTGCAGACCTTCTGCCCTCTGGTCTGGTAGACACACCCTGCCACTGCGGGTGTTGAACCACGCCCCCAGGTACTCAATGGCCTGTGAAGGCACCAAGTGACTCTTGGCCATATTGATCATCTACTCCAGATTCTGCAGGAACTCTACCGTCCTCGTCTTTGCCCGGATGAGCCAGTCGTAGAGGCATGAATGTACCAGGATGCTCTCCTGGCAAAGTGCCACCATCACCACCATCATCACTGCTGCCAAGCTGAAGGGTAAGGCCCAAAACTGGATGTGCCCCATGGGCATCACAAAACAGAGGAAGCAGTGATGCTCTGGCCATACAGGAATATGCAAACAGGTGTTTAACTGTTTAACTGTATAACATTTGTTGTAATGTAAACCGCTGCTGATCCTTGGAAACAGCGGTATATAAAAACTGTTCAAATAAAAAAAACAAAAAAAAAACCAGGCCTCTGTGAGATCTAATTCTTGAGAAGGCTCCAAACTGTTCTTGCTGATATTAATAACCCATCCCAACTATTGAAGGAGGATTATCACCCGTTCCGTCGCATCCCCGCTTTCCTCACTGACTTTGCCCTGATAAATCAATCGTCTAGATAAGGATCGAACAAACTCCCTCATGTCCATCACTACCATTACCTTCCTAAAGGTATGAGGAGCCGTGGCTAAGCCAAAAGTCAGAATGAGAAACTGGAAATGACCCATAGGCACCTCAAATCGTAGGAACCTCTGATGATCGGGATGAATAGGAATATGAAAATACGCTTTGGATAAATCCAGGGAGGTTAAAAACTCACCCTTCCTTACAAGTACTATGACCTATCAAAAGGTCTCCATATGAAAATGGGGAACTCGTAAGGCACAGTTCACATGCTTGAGATCCAGAACTAGATGAAAAGAACCTTCTTTTTTGGAAACTACTAAATAAATTATATATCATCTAGGGACATCAAGAACTCCCCTTTTCGCATTGCGACAATCATGGACCTCAGCGTTTCCATGCAAAAATGTGGGACCCTCAGACACTTGTTGACGTGCTCGAGGTCGAGAATGGGGCGGAAGGAGCCCTCCTTTCTGGGAACCACAAAGTAAATCAAGTACCGCCCCCAACAGAATCAGGCGTTCAAGAGTATCCTTGACCGCCTGAGCCTTGGCCCATGCCTTGCAGGGAGATTGCACAAACGTGGGAGCCATCAGCTTGGAGAACCTCCAGCGTGTAGCTTTCTCTGATGATCTTCAACATCCATTGGTCAGATGTAAATCTGGACCCAGGCATGGTAAAAATCCTGCAGCCAACCTCCCACAGGATGCAACTCCTGGGCCCCCTTCATTTCATTGCGTCTTTTTAGATCCCGAGGAGGATGCAGAGACAAAGTAGCCTCGCCCCCATCCCTCGAAATCTCTGAAAACTGTGTCCCCGGGTAGCCATACGGCCTCTCTGGTATGGGATAAATCAAAATTATCTGAAACGCCAGAAGTCTTTCGATTAACATCTAAACTGTCCCAATGGATGGGGTTGCTTCTGCTTATCCTCTGGGAAGTGGCCTCCTTTCATCTCCAATTCCTTCACCAGCTTCTCCAGCTGAAAAGGAGCTTTCCCCAGAAAGGCAGCTTACTAAGCTGGGCTTTGGAGAAAACATCCACCGCCCAATTTCACAATCGGAGGTAGTGGCGGGCTGCTACAACTGAAGCCATCCCCTTCAAAAGGCCCCTAATCAGGTCATAGAAAGCATCAGCCAGGTAGGCGGCTCCCAACTGTCGGGTCTATAGGCTCCTCACCAGATTCCCCTGTACCTTGCGCCCAACGCATGCAAGTTCGGGCCACCGGCACTCCACAGAGGCCTGCAAGGACAATGCGCTGATATGGAATGCTTCTTTGTCCTGTCGGCATATTAAGCGCCTTCAGCGCTTCCGTAATAAGTGCCACCAGTTCTTCCCTATGGAAGACCCTAACAATCTGGGACACCTCCTTTTGAAGGAGCTTTCCTTCCTCCAGCTCTTCCTTGGGAGCATCCATGTCAGAATCCAGATCTAAGTCCGCTGGCCCTGCTGTACTGGGTGAGAAGTCGTCCGACTCCTCTTCACATCTGCATCGCCTCTTAGCCACCTGCTCCTGCAGATCCCACACCATAAGGGCTGCCATTCTTAGTGGCTAGCAGCTGTCACGACTCTGGGTGGTCGAGACCCTGCAGCTTCATGCAGTAGGCGCTATGCAATAAGAACAAATTCTGGGGAGAAACCTCCCCTCCAGCCTCTCTGCCAAATCACTGGGAAGCAGAGGGCCCAGGTTCAGCATGTTCCTGGGTGTAGGATTCCAACTGTTGACGGGACACCCCTAAGCCGCTTCCATGGCAAGGTCATGCCAGTCCTGGGTCTGTGAGGAACTGCCCCCGAGGAGCTCTCGTGTTCCCACTGCCCTACATCCACATCTAGGAGCTCCTGCTCCTTCTCGCAGCCGCAGCAGGCTCCCTTCTCTGACAGTGAGGACTGCTGCACTCCACATAGGAGGCACTGCTGTTTGGCCGGCATTCCTGCTGTTCTGGGGGTCCAGGAGTATGCCTAAACTTCGGAGTTAAACTCCCCCTATCAGCCCTGTGCTATCTATTTCTCCCTTGCTCAATCTTCTTCTTTTTTTTTTTTTAACCTAAGTGGTCTGCCAATGCAGTTTCCCACCAAGGAGAACAGCTGATCCTCAGCCCCGGGAAAGATAACCATGCCTGAGAAAAGAACCTGTCCACAAAATGCAGTCTGCCAAAAGGTTTCCCACGCAGCCTACAACCCCCGAGCCATGCAGTCCAGTAGTTGCTCTAACGCGCAAAGGAGAAACTGAACGAAAAAAACAAAACTCTAAATGCTGTGTACATCTCATCACCTTTCCTACTGCTAGAAGAAACAAGAGAGCCTCGAAAGCGCCAAAACTGAGCAAGGGAGAGCTGCTTACCTTCCTGCCCTGAGCACAACTTTCAGCAGTCACATCAGCTGCGAGGCGGGAGAAAAGAGAATGTGTTGTCTACGGCCTGGTCTCTCTGCCCAAGGCTCTTGCCTGCACTGTCCTGAAGAGGCTTAAGGGCTAGACAATCCTCTGTACGCCTGTCGGGAGGAGACAGCCCCAGCTGCCTTCGTTTTTTCTTCTTTTTTTTTTTTTTTGTGTGAACGCTTTACCAAACAACTTTATGTGGGCAAATTAAGGCAAATCATAGACTAAAATGCCACCAGGCTTTGCAGAGCAGCGCAGGCCCTCTATCCGTCCCCTAACCACTAATTGGCCTTCTTAGTTGTCCCTTCAGTGAGTCTAGCACCTCTGGAACACAACCTCCAGCTGCTTGGAGACTGAGCTTACTAGAGCTGGTAGGTGGAACTGGCTGCCTAAGTGTGGTGACGTCATCAAAAAGGTGACATGCTCAGTCTCCAAACTGCTGATGGGGGTTGACTACCCAGAGGTGTGGGACTGGACTGGAGGGACGATAAGGAAGGGACATGTTCTTAGAGCATCGATCACACTTCTTAAACCTGGTGGCCATTGGGGCAAAAAGGGCCCTAGCGAGGTCGAAGATCTTAGACGCGGCCAGTGGTTGAAAAGGGTGCGAAACCATGCTTGAGGGAAAAAAAACTAGTTAATGAGTTCTGAGCTCCGATGCTGTGGCCACGGGGCTCAGAGGCGGGAAAAGGATCAGTGCTAACCGGATGATGCACAGAAGTGCACGAGGAATCAACTTTTTTCCAGGGAAGAGAGACAAACATCTGTAGGGCTCCTCGGAAAAAGGGAGACAGAGTAAGATGGCACCCTTGGAAGGGAAGGGGACCACGCATGCGTGGTGGCATCTCCTAAAGGCTTTCTTTGAATGTTGGGGAGATACTTTTGCGAGGACTGTCAACGTTGATGTCACCCATATGTGAGGGCTGACTTCCTGCTTGTTCCTGGAGAAACAGATTTTCTGTGCCTGAAAGGAAATAGGAACTGGTGCAAGGGCATGGACATAATTACTAGAGAGAGAATAATATCATTTCTCTTTTTAAAGTTAAATGCTACTGTATTTAATAAATCAAGGAAATAAGAAAAACTAAAAGGTACTGCTGTGAAGGTTAACTGTTTGCACGAGGGATGACACAGATTTCCTGCTTTACTGTTATTGGACTATGGGTGATCTCTGCACCCACATGGCGCTTTGGCCTGCTGACATCTGCCGAGGGGCTATTTAAACTCGGCCCCACCATGTGCATATACCCCTTTGGAACAAGTGGAAAGATGGAGCTGTGAGACGATTCCCCGGGTATGAGGAAGTGGAAAAGAGACCAACAGTCTTTAAGCTTGAAAACGGCTACGGTTGTCGATCCTCTGGATTCACATGTGAAAAGGTTTGGGTGGTATGAACCAGGATGATCAAGCCCTTGGTATCGAAGCTATGTAATCAACTCTAAATACTCTCTCACCAACTTCACCCTTCCAAGCTATGGGAGTTGAAACCCTATCCAGTCAGTGCTTTGGTTCGGCTGCAGTAGATGCCTTCCCTGTAAAGGAGGGGAAAGTCTCCTCATTAGTGACTTCTCTGTTGGAATTTTTGATGGTGCTAGTATACTGCGAAGAACGCATCCTTTGCCCACCCCTATAGACATTTCCTTGGATTGTGTGGAAAAACCTCCCCCTCCCAGCTACCCTAGCCCCCTCTTACTCCACTATATATACCCCCTTGTAAATAGCTCACGCTGTATATATTACATATGTTAATTAAGCTACCCATGTAGACAACCCCACAAACACTTCTATTCAACCACTGCATGCAGACACCCCCTCCCCTTACAACTTGAATCGTTTGAAGTGAAAGCTGCCTTGATTTTAGGATAAGGCGGGATACAAATACTTTTAAATAAAATAAATAAATAAAATATAACCCCCCAGGACATTTCTTTTAGAGATATATGGGACATCGTTACTCATACTGAACAGTCCATTCAGATTGATTTTTCTAAAGAGGTTGTGGTGAAGCTTGGTGAACATGAGGTGAAATTATCTGGGGTTGATACATGCTTTAGTAAGATCAGGTTGCAAGCCTCTGTAAAGCACAGTTACTTACCTGTAACACGTGATCTCTGGGAACAGCAGGAATTAGTCCTCACATATGGGTAACATTGGTACCGACGGAGCCCGCGCGGGAAAGCTCCCCAGAAGGAAAGCTTTTGGGGCTTCCCACTGCGCATGCGCGCTGCCTTCCTGCCTTCCTGACCAACTCTCCTCAGTTCGAGTTTAAAGCTGAGACAATAGAGAGAGGAAAGGAAAGAGAGAGATAGATACAACTCCTAGGGGAGGCGGGTGGGTTGTGAGGACTAATTCCTGCTGTTCCCAGAGATCACCTGTTTACAGGTAAGTAACTGTGCTATCTCCAGGAACAAGCAGGAATAAGTCCTCACATATGGGGACTCCCTAGCTAAGATGCCCGGGAGATCCCCTGAAGGGTATGAGACCCTGAAAGGTTCCTCATCTCTTCCTATGGATCTCAGGCATCCATTCAGGGAAGGTGGGCTGGAGTTGTTCAAGAATGGAACAGGTGTCTGAGGACAGCCTGACCAAACAAGGCATCCGGCGGGAGTCCTTGTCCACACAGTAATGGGCTGTAAAGGTATGAACCGAGGCCCAGGTGGCTGCTCGACAGATCTGGTCAATGGACACAGAGTTTAGATGAGCCATAGAGGTGGCCATGGCCCTCACGTTGTGAGCGGTGACATGGCCCTCCAGAGAAAGGTTCTTACTCTGGTAAGCAAAAGAGATACACTGAGCAATCCAATTTTAGAGTGTTCTTTTGGAGACTGGAAGTCCTAAATGAGAAGGATCAAAAGCAACAAAAAGCTGAGAAGACTTTCGATGTTGCTGTGTCCTGTGGAGGTAAAAGGCAAGAGTTCTTTTACAGTCTAGAGTATGAAGGTTCCTCTCTGCACTGGATGCATGAGGAGCTGGAAAAAAGACAGGTAAATATACATCTTGATTAAGATGAAAAGGGGAGACCACTTTAGGCATAAAGTGGGGATTGGTCCTAAGGACCACCTTATCATGATGGAACCTTGTATAAGGTGGATTAGCCACTAGAGCTTGCAGTTCACTGATACGGCGAGCTGAGGTGACTGCAATAAGAAAAATAACCTTCCAGGAAAGAAATTTCAAGGAGGTAGTGGCTAAGGGTTCAAAAGGTGGCTTCATAAGCTGACCAAGAACCAAGTTTAAGTCCCATGCCACCGGAGGAGGTCGAATGGGAGGTTTAGTTAAGGTGAGGCCTCTTATGAATCTTGCAATAAGAGGATGAGAGGAAACAGGTTGTCCATTGATGGGCTTAAGTGATGCCGCAATAGCACTCAAATGGACTCTTACTGAATTCGTTTTGAGTCCTGCATTGGAGAGATGCAGGAGATATTCCAAAAGAGAATTCAATGGGAGTGCTAGAGGGTTAAGACCCTTGTGAGCACACCAAATGGAAAATCTTTTCCATTTAAAAGCGTAAGAACGCCTAGTGGAAGGTTTCCTAGAGGCGTGTAGGATATCCTTCACTTGCTGCGAAAGATTAAAGTCTTGAAGGTCTAGGCCTTCAGTAACCAAGCTCTGAGGTGAAGGGACTTGGGGTTTGGGTACCACAAAGTCCCCTCCTCCTGAGACAGAAGGTCTGGAGCCGCTCCCAAGTCCAGGGAGGGGGCTTGGGAGAGATGCAGAAGTAGAGGGTACCACACTTGGCGTGGCCAGCGTGGAGCTATGAGGATCATGGACCCTTGATCCCTTTGAAGTTTGAACAGAGTCTTGGGAATCAAAGGAATGGGTGGAAAGGCATACAGGAAGCCCTGACCCCAATGAAGGAGGAAGGCATCCTTGGCCTGAACTCCCTGACACGGAATTCTGGAACAGAACCGGGGAAGTTTGGCATTCCACGGACTTGCAAAGAGGTCTATGTCCGGGGTTCCCCATTTCTGGAAGATTCTGAGTACCTGATCCATGTGCAGGGACCATTCGTGTGGAAGCAGAACTCGACTGAGTCTGTCTGCCCAAGAGTTTTGGATTCCTGGAAGATATACTGCCAGGAGATGGATTTGATGCTCTCTGGCGAAGGCCCACAATCTTAGAGCTTCGTTGCAAAGCGACAGAGAGCCAGTCCCTCCTTGTTTGCTTATGTAAAACATGGCTACTTGATTGTCCGTGTGAATAAGGACTGTCATGTTGCTGAGGAGGGTATGAAAAACTGTGAGAGCCAGAAAGATTGCTCGAAGTTCCAAGTGGTTGATATGAAGGGTGGTCTCCTGTGGAGACCAAGTGCCCTGAGTGGAGAGATCTTGAAGATGAGCTCCCCAAACTGTTTGGGAGGCATCTGTTGTGAGGGTTGCTTGGGGCAACAATGGTTGAAAGGGGGCCCCCAACAATAGATTTTGAGTGGACATCCACCATTGGAGAGACCAAAAGAGACGTTTGGAGTTTGCTATTTGGTCTGAGAGAGCTCCTGATGCTTGAGTCCACTGGGTGGATAAAGTCCATTGAGCTGCTCTCATATGTAGGCGAGCATAAGGCACCACATGCACTGTGGAGGCCATGTGGCCTAATAGTTGCAGCATCTCTCTGGCAGTCAAGTGGCTTCTGAACCGAGTCTGAGAGGCCAAGTGCACTAGACGTTGGCAACGGGCCTGAGGCAGATAGGCCCTTGCAGTGGTGGTATCCAACCAGGCCCCTATGAATTCTAGGGATTGAGTAGGGGTGAGTTGGGACTTTGGCAGATTGATGACAAGTCCCAGATACTGCAGAATGCGCCTGGTGCGATCCAGGGAAGTCTGAGCCTCGGACTGAGATGGAGCTCGGATGAGCCAGTCGTCCAGGTATGGGAAGACAAAAATTCCCAGGGCGCGTAGAAATGCAGCTACTATTGCCATGCATTTGGTAATACCCTTGGAGCAGAGGCTAGACCGAAGGGAAGTACTCTGTATTGGAAATGTTTTCCCTGGAACAGAAACCGTAGGAATTTTCTGTGGGATGGATGGATGAGTATATGTGTGTACGCATCCTTGAGATCTAGAGAACAAAGCTAATCCTGACTCTGTAGGTATGGAAGGAGAGCACATAGAGAAAGCATCTTGAATTTCTCCTTGCATAGAAATTTGTTCAATTCTCTGAGATCCAGAATGGGTCTGTACCCCCCTGTTTTCTTGGGAATGAGAAAATAAGGGGAGTAAAACCTGACCCCTGTTGAGGAAGAGGAACCTCTTCTATTGCCTTTTGGGCGAGAAGAGTGGTCACCTCCTGACCCAACAGGTCTAGGAGAGATGGGGGAGAATTGAAACTTCTCACCATGGTATGGGGAGGAAGGTTGGAGAAATGTAGTTTGTAGCCCTCTCTGATGATAGAGAGGGTCCATTGTTCTGATGTGATTTGCTCCCATCTGGGAGCAAAATGAGTTAACCTTCCTGGAATGGTGAGAGGTTCTGGATGTTTTAGAACCAGAAAGGTTAAGTTCTCTAGTTTTAAGTCAAAAACCCTGAGGGGGTTGGGACTGTTGGGCTGTAGCAGCTCCTGCAGGTTTTGCCCTGGCCTGTTTAGGCTGCTGACGCTTAGGAGTAAAGCGAGCTGCAGAAGATTGTTGGCCAGTATTTGTGGCAAATCTGGCCTTCTTGTAGAAAGGCTTTTTGAAAGATTTTTTCTTGACAGGGGTAGAGGTAGACTTAGAAAGTCTATCTAAAGCAGCATTTTCTGCATCCATTTGAGTGGCTTTGATTTTCCACTCCTTACCAAACAGATTCTCACCTGTACAGGGCAAATTTCCCAACCCATCCTGGACCCAGGGTTCTAGATCAGAGGCCTGGAGCCAAGCAATTCTGCGAGCCGCTATGGCAATGCCTGAGGCTCTGCTAGTACCCTCAAAGGAGTCAAAGGCTGCTCTGTTGGAGAACTTTGAAATATCATGGGTATGCTTTAGCAAAAGAAGGAACTCCTCCTTTCTATCCTCTGAGATAAAGGGGAGAAAATGGCATATTTTTAATGCAATTTCCTTCAGAAACATGCCCATATAGAGGCTGTATGAGTTGATTCTGCCAATAAGCATACTTGCTTGGAAGATTTTTCTTCCAAAAGCATCCAGAGTCCTTCATTCTCTTCCTGGGGGAGTAGAAGAGTGTCTTTTAGTACTCTTGATCCTTTTCATAGCTGACTGCACCACGATGGAGTGGTGAGGGAGCTGAGTTTTTTGAAACCCAGGAGAAGGGGGGACACGATACATGGTGTCCAGACGACGAGAATGTGGAGATAGGGTGAGAGGAGTCTCCCATAAGTCTATCATGTGTTCTTGAAGAATTTCATGGATGGGCAAGGTGACTGCCTCTTTGGGAACCTTAGAATATCCTAAAATGTCTAACTTTTTTGCTCTAGGTTCTTTTTCAGAGGATACAGAAATAGAAAGACCTTTAGCTACTTCAATGATGAAGTCTTGAAAGGATAAATCCTCTGGAGGAGACATTCTCCTTTTTGGAGAAGAGGGCTCCTCAGGTAGAGTAAGGGATACTTCAGCAGAGTCATCTGATGAATCAGAATCATCAGAAGACTCAAAGTATCGTCTGTTTGCTTCCAGGGATCGATAAGCGTATCGACCGGTATCAACATTGGGGGTACCCGGAACTGGACCGGTATCGGGAAAAACCCCGGAACCGGGAATCGGAATCGGTATCCTGGTCGATGTGGATAGCTTGGGTACCGGTATCGGTTGTGGTACCGGAACCGGTACCGCAAGGTGCGGTACCGAGGGCGTCGCAGCCTTAATGAAAGCCAAAATGGCCTGCTGCATGGATTGAACTGTTTGATCCATTGACGCCACGACTGTCTGGATGTCGGTACCGGATGATTGAGCCGGTACCCCAGAACAGTCTAACAGGTGATCGGTCGAGGCTGTGCCATCGATGTCAACCTGTAACCCCATAGGAGGAGCTTTGGAAGCCGGAGCTTCCCGCCGGGGTTGTTTGGCTGGGGCAGGGTCCTCAGGGTCAAGCCTAGGGGTATCTCGATACTTAGAGGGAGATTTGCCCTTTGAGGACCTGCCAGAGGAATGTTTGGTTACCTGAGATCCATCAGGAGAGGAAGACCTGGAAGATGTCGATGCTGGAGTATCTGTAGAAAATAGCATGTGAAACTTGGCTGCCCGGTTCTGTAAGCCACGTTTAGACATCAAAGAACAGGATGGGCAATCGGAATGGAATGGTCAGGCCCCAAACATTTAAGACACCATTCATGGGTGTCTGTGACTGAAATAGTACCGCTGCACTTGGTGCATTTTTTAAACCCAGAGGCTTGTTTCTCCATGAGGGAGAATTTGTGAAGGCCTAAAGGCCTCACAGAACAAACACACCAAGTGAGGGGGAAAAAAAAAAAACTTTTTAAGAAATAAAGGAAAAAAGACCGGCGGTACCGGTCTGGAATCGGGGAAGGCAGACACGCGGCCAAAGAAATAAATTAAAATAACAACTTCTTCAGCGGTGACAGGAACACGACCTGCTGGCTCCGCGGAAAAAGAAGAACTGAGGAGAGTTGGTCAGGAAGGCGGGAAGGCAGCGCGCATGCGCAGTGGGAGGTCCCAAAAGCTTTCCTTCTGGGAAGCTGGGGAGCTTTCCCGCGCGGGCTCCGTCGGTACCGACGTACCCATATGTGAGGACTTATTCCTGCTTGTTCCTGGAGATTGCAAGTTACCCTTTTCTTCCTCGGTTAAACAGTAACATAGTATAAGACGGCAAATAAAGACCAGTATGGTCCATCTAGTCTGCCCAGCAAGGCGACAAGAGTAGGTGCACCTGCCGCTCTGTGCAGGTCACTCTCACCATGCCTTTATTTACTACTACTTTACTACTGAGCATTTGTATAGCGCTACAAGTCATACGTAGTGCTGCAGGCATGTAAGAGACAGTCCCTGCTCATCAGAGCTTACAATCTAGCCAAGACAGACAACACAGAAGGTGCAGACAGGGATAAAACAAATGGAATGGCAAAGAAACAAAGAGAACAGGTGAGTTAAGAACCAAAGCAGCAGAGAAGAGGTGAGTTTTCAGCCTGGATTTGAAAAGAGTCAGAGAAGGTGCCTGGCGTACAGACACAGGCAATTTGTTCCAGGCGTAAGGTGCAGCAAGGTGAAAGGAGCGAAGTCTGGAGTTAGCAATAGAAGAGCAGGGCACAGATAGAAGCGATTTGCCAGAAGAGTGGAGCTCCCGAGGGAGGGTGTAAGGAGAGATAAGAGAAGAAAGGTAGTGAGGAGCTGCAGAGTGAATGCATTTATAGGTCAGCAGGAGACGTTTGAACTGGATGCGGAAACGGATAGGGAGCAAATGAAGTGACTTGAGAAGAGGGGTAATATGGGCATGACGAGGCTGGCAGAAGATTAGCCGCGCAGCAGAGTGCTGAACAGATTGAAGGGGAGAGAAACGATTCAAAGGGAGACCAGCAAGGAGTAGGTTACAATAGTCAAGACGAGAGGTGATTAAAGAGTGGATAAGCAAGCGTCTTAGTAGTGTGTTCAGAAAGGAAAGGGCAGACTTTGTTGATGTTATAGAGAGAAACAGCAGGTCTTAGCTATCAGATGGATGTGTTTGGAGAAGGAGAGAGAGGAGTCAAAGACAACCCCAAGTTGCGAGCTGAGGAAACAGGAAGGAGTAGAGAGTTATCCACAGAGACTGAGAAGGAAGGAAGAGGAGAGGAGGTTTTAGGGGGAAAGACTTAGAGGGAGGAGTGTCTCAGTGGTTGGGACAGGTTACCTCAGGCTGGAAGGCTGGGGGTTCAATTCCCGCTTGGGGACAAGCAACTTCAGGCGGGAGGGACTGGGGTCTCTAGTCCCATGGCCACTCCTTGTGGCTTTGGGCAAGCCACTTAACCCTCCACTGCCTCAGGTACACTTAGATTATGAGCCCTTCGAGGACAAGGGAATAAAAAGTACCTGTTAGTATACATATAAACCACACTGACTCTAAATAGCGTGGTATAAAAAATAAATAAAAAGATAAAAACTCAGTCTTGGCCAAGTTCAATTTCAAGCGGTGGTGAGACATCCGAGCAGCAATATCAGAGAGGCAGGCAGAGATCCAAGTCTGGATTGCCAGGGAGATTTCAGGCGTAGAGAGGTAGATCTGGGAGTCATCGGCATAAAGATGGTACTGAAAGCCATGGGAAGAGATGAGTGCACCAAGGCACTGGATATAGAGAGAGAAAAGCAGCGGACCCAAGACAGATCCTTGGGGTACACCAACTGAAAGCGGGATAGCAGCAGAGGAGGATCCACCAGAACTAACACTGAAAGAGTGATGGGAGAGATAGGAGGAGAACCAGAATAGTACAGAGTCCTTAAAACCAAGCGAGGACAGGGTATCGAGGAGAAGGTTGTGGTCATCGGTGTCAAAAGCAGCAAAAAGGTCAAGAAGGATGAGGACTGAATAAAGGCCCTTGGATTTAGCCAGGAACAAGTCACTGGAGACTTTGGCAAGAGCCGTTTCAGTAGAATGTAGAGGATGAAAACCAGATTGTAAACGATCCAGGAGGGAATGACTGGAGAGGAAGTCAAAGCATCAGCAATGAACCGCAGGTTAAAGCAGTTTAGAAATGAAGGGGAGGAGCGAGATGGGTTGATAATTAGAAGGACAGGTGTGATCAAGTGAGGGTTTCTTGAGGAGAAGTGTAACTACAGCATGCTTGAAGGCTGCAGGGGCAGTTGCAGTGGAGAGCGATAGGTTGAGAATATGAGAGATGGAAGAGTCATGGGATAGGAGGCAGTGTACTATTGTGAATCAGGAACTGGTTAAAAGATAGAAAGCAGAGAGTAGGGCTAAATGGCCAATTTTCCCAATGGAGAAAGGTGAATAGTGGTGTACCCCAGGGATCTGTGCTGGGTCCGCTGCTTTTTGACATATTCATAAATGACCTGGAAAGTGGAATAACGAGTGAGGTTATCAAATTTGCAGATGACACAAAACTATTTAAAGTTGTTAAAACCCAAGAGGATTGTGGAAAATTGCAAGAGGATCTTGATAAATTGGAAGACTGGGCATCAAAATGGCAGATGAAATTTAATGTGGACAAGTGCAAGGTTATGCACCTAGGGAAGAACAACCCAAACTATGGTTACACGATGCAAGGTTCCACATTAGGAACCACCACCCAGGAAAAAGATTTAGGCGTCATGGTGGATAACATGTTAAAACCATCATCCCAGTGTGCAGCGGCGGCCAAGAGAGCAAATAGAATGCTAGGTATCATAAGGAAAGGAATGGAAAATAAAACAAAAGATATTATAATGCCTCTATATCGTTCCATGGTGAGACCGCACCTTGAATATTGTGTGCAATTCTGGTCGCCGTATCTTAAAAAGGATATAGCGATTTTAGAAAAGGTTCAGAGAAGAGCCACCAAAATGTTAAAGGGGATGGAAGGATACTCCTATGAAGAAAGGCTAAAAAGGTTAGGGCTCTTTAGCCTGGAAAAGAGACGGCTGAGGGGAGATATGACAGAAGTCTATAAATTAATGAACGGAGTGGAACGGGTAAACGTAGATAGATTGTTTACCTTATCAGAATATAGAAAGACTAGGGGACATGCAATGAAGCTACAGGGTAAACTATTTAAGACTAATAAAAGAAAATATTTTTTCACTCAACGTGTAATCAAACTCTGGAATTTGTTACCGGAGGATGTAGTAAAGGCTGTTAGTGTAGCTGGGTTTAAAAAAAGTTTGGACAAGTTCCTGGAGGAAAGGTCCATAAACCATTATTAAGAAGGGACCCAGGATATCAATGCTTGAACCAATACAAGCATTGTGGAACCTGTGTCCCTTCGGGAAACTGCTAGGTACATATGACCTAGATTGGCCACTGTTGGAAACAGAATACTGGGCTTGATGGACCTTGGTATGACCCAGTATGGCATATCTTATGTTCTTATGTTCTTAAGGGACAACAGTGGAGGAGATGGGGCTTAGGAGATGGATAGGGAAAGGATCAGAGGAGCAGGTGGTAAGTTTGGAGGAAGAAAGAAGGTATGCAGTTTCCTCTTCAGAGATCACAGGAAAGCACAGTTACTTACCTGTAACAGGTGATCTCTGGGAACAGCAGGAATAAGTCTTCACAACCCACCCACCTCCCCTAGGAGTTGTATCTCTCTATCTATCTTCCTTTCCTCTTTCTCTCTCTTTGTCTCAGCTATAAAACTCAACTGAGGAGAGACAGTTGGAAAGGCGGGAAGGCAGCACACAGGCGCTGAGGGATGCTCCCAAAAGCTTTCTGATTGGAAGCTGGGGAGTGTTCCCGCGCAGGCTCCGTCGGTACCGACGTACCCATATGTGAAGATGTATTCCTGCTGTTCCCAGAGATCACCTGTTACAGGTAAGTAACTGTGCTTTCTCCAGGGAGAGCAGGAATCAGTCCTTACTATCCTCCCGCCTCTCCTGTGAGTGCAGGACCAGGTGGCGGCCCGGCAGATGTCTGCCAGTGGCACTGAGCGCAGGCTGGTGACAGACATCATCGCCATCGCTCAGACATTGTGAGCTGTGACTCAGCGGTCCAGGGGAAACCCGGCCTGGGCAAAGGTGATGCAGTCCATCACCCAGATGGACAAGGTATGCTTAGTGACCGCCAGCCCTAGACGGCTGGGATCGAAGGAGACGAAAAGCTGCCCAGATCTGTGGTGGTCCCGAGTCCGCAGCAGGAAGAAAGAGAGCCCTCTTAAAATCCAAGGTATGGAGAATCGCCAATGCCCAGTCGGCATGGGGCTTCGAGAAGAAATTGCACAGCACTATCTCTTGATTGAGATGAAAGAAAATCTGAGACAATCTTAGGAAAGAACTTAGAGTGAGTCCGTAGGACCACCCTGTTCCTATAAAACCTCGTGCACGGTGCCTCAGCCAACAGCGCCTGGAGTTCACTGACTCTCTGGGCAGAGGTGAGAGCCACCAGGAAGGCCACCTTCTACGACACATGCCACTGTGGGCAGGTAGCCATAGGCTCAAAGGGCAGCTTGGTCGCTGTGTGAGGACCACATTGAGGTCCCATTCCACCGGAGGTGGGCAGGTAGGGGGGTTTGGAAAGGAGCAGGCCTTGCATGAAACGAGAGACAAACGGTTGCCCCGAAAGAGGCTTGCCCTCGATAGGGTGGTGGTTCACTCAGATGGCACTCAAGTGAACCCTGACCAAGTTAGGACTTCAGCCCTGACTGCGAGAGGTGGAGCAGGTACTGCAAGACCAAACTGGTAGGGCATGAGAATGGCTTCGCTCGGAGATGCGAGCACCACACCAAGAACCGATGCCACTTGAAGGTGTAAGCCCATCTGGTCGAGTCCTTTTGTGAGGCCAAAAGAAAGCGTAGTTACTCACCTGTAACAGGTGTTCTCCAGGACAGCAGGAATCAGTTCTCACTTATGGGTGACGTCAGCACTGATGAAGCCAGCCCGGAGCAATTCCCCATCTTTCAAAGAAAGCCTTTGGGATTGCTGCAACGCATGTGTGTTCCTCTACCTGCCCAAGGGTGCCATCTTGCTCAGTCAGGTCCCATAGCTAGAGTCCTACTAAGCAGATGGCAAGGGGAGAACAAAAAATGGTAACTCCCAGGAGAGGCGGGAGGGTAGTAAGGACTGATTCCTGCTCTCCCTGGAGAAAGCACAGTTACTTACCTGTAACAGGTGATCTCTGGGAACAGCAGGAATAAGTCTTCACATATGGGTACATCAGTACTGACGGAGCCTGCGCGGGAACGCTCCCCAGCGTCCAAAAAGAAAGCGCTTGGGAGCATCCCACACGCATGCGCGCTGCCTTCCCGCCCATTCACTTCCCTCTCATCAGCTGGGTTTGTAGCTGAGACTGAAGGAGGGAAGTAGACAAATTAGAGAGAGAGAGAGCACAACTCCTAGGGGAGGTGGGTGGGTTGTGAAGACTTATTCCTGCTGTTCCCAGAGATCACCTGTTACAGATAAGTAACTGTGCTATCTCCAGGAACAAGCAGGAATGAGTCTTCACATATGGGGACTCCCAAGCTAGAGATGCCTAGAGGAGGTTCCAGCATGTTGCAAATCTAATAGATGGGCCATGCTATTTCCCAGAACCTCAGGCATCCAAGAGATGGATGGTAGGAGTTGAATTAAAAAGGGTGTGCTGTGGAACAGCTTGACTAAACAAGGCGTCTAGAGGGGAGTCCTTGTGTAGATCATAAATGTTAGTAAATATTGAATTCCAATTTTCTAATGTGGACCTTATTCAAAAGTATTGCGAAAGTATTTGTTGAGGCTAATATGGGTCTGGTGCTAAGAGCCAGTACATTAGCCTCAAAGAAATTACCTCCCTGTGAAGTAGAGGAAAATAAATTTTGCAATACAGGCAGAGGTCAGAAGCCTTAATGGCTAGAACTAATCCCAGAAGAAAAAACTGGGGGAGTTTAATGAGGTTGGACCTTGGAGGAGAAGCTAAAGCTTCTGTAGGCCAAAGTTTGAAGCTCTTTGTCCTTGGAGCAGAATAAGGCTCTAGGAAAGAGAGGAGATAAATCTGACTGGTTTGCAGGAAAAGGATGGGTCTTTAAGACCCCTCTATCCAAATGAAAGAAAGAAACATTTGTAGTAGGCGGTGTAGCCTCCAATTTCTTGAAGATCAGTAATGTCTTCCCTAAGTGATGTCACTTAGGATAATGACTTTACATGGAGAGCTTCAGATAAAACGTAACCGGAAAGGTTACGGTAAAAGAAGGTAGTTTCTAATTACCATAGAAATTGGCTGTCCATTTAAAACGCTATGGTATGCTGGAACAGCATTAATATGGACAGTAACAAATCTTTCAGAGTCATATATATATTTATATTGTCACAACGTGGATCCAGCAGAGCCCATGGAAATAGGCATTTCAGCAAGTAATGAAACTGACACTGACATTTCAGGCAGGCATATATCAGGAAGTTGCTATAGGCAACACAAACAAACTGGGTCACAAGCTACAGAAACACGCCCAAGCAGCAGAAAGGCTGAGGGATCATTAGGAGATGAAAGCCAGCTGGGAGTGGGTGGAGTTGACACACACACACACACACAGAGATAAACCCAATGCACGTGGAGTTAGGAAAGGTGCCAGAGGAGTGAGGAGTGTGAGAGCGGTGCAAAGTCTGCAAGGTGTGCAGAGAAAGGAAACAGGAAGGAACACAGGAACAAGCAGCTTTGAGAATTCAAGGAGCCAAAGACGTGCTGGGGAAAGCTCGGGTTGGAATGAAGCCGGTGAGAGAGCTGTAAAAGCTGAAAGGTTTTATTCCCAGGCAGAGAGAGAGAGCCCAGGTGACTGCTATTACAAGCAGTGCACAGAGACGTCAGAGCTCAGCAAACGTTATCCAGAAGGTAACAATGTGGAAGCTAGCTTGAGGAAGGCAGGAAAAGCCACTTACCAGAATAACAGATACAGAAAAGATAAAGTCTTTTTGCCAGAGGATATTGTTATATCTGGGAGAAAGTTGAAAGGCAAAGCCCGTGGAAAGCTTCCGTTTGGTTTTACTCCAGTAACTGCAGCTGCACCAAGAAGCTTGAACCAGAGAGAGCTGGGAGGTAAGCTGATTTCTACTAATAAAGGGAGAAGTGAATGTTATAACTTACCCTGTGGTTATCAGCAGTGGAAGGGCTCCCAGGCCAAACACTCCAGTGAATATGGTAATAGCCTGATACACAGTCTCACAGAGGGAGAAAGAGAATCTCCATACAATAGGGAGAGACTGTTTGGTAACGTTCCTTGCTGTGCAAAGGAGGAATTATTAGACGCAGAACCTGAGGAAATGCAATGTGAAGTACAAGGGGACCAAGCTGTTAGTGAACACATGGACTGTACGCTCACGATAACTAATGAGTTTTCCTCTCTGTGGTGAACAAGCTGTGAAAATGTGATAAGCACTAAAGCTACAAAGAAAAGTTTTTGTTTGCTTGAAGTGGCTAAGTTTTGGAAGCAGCAAAGAAAAGCTTTTATTTGCTTGAAGAGTACTGTTTGAAATACCCTTATGTTATGTGATTAAGAAAGCTGAAGTTAAGCAATTTTTGTTTCTTTACTTTGTGCCCAAAGAGGGGCTGTCTACCTTTTATTTTTACCACCAAAAGAATCCTCCCGGAAGGGGAATAAAAACTGTCTTAAGCCTTACCTCGTGTCCACAACTCGTTCTTTTGACCAGCCAGAAAACTACAACTCCCAGAGTGCCAAGCAAGGCCCTCTATACCTTATTCCAGGCTGGTTAACTACAAGGCCCCCGGCTCCATACCCTACCTTAACCCGTGGGGTCCAGCCAGGGTGACAATATATATATACACACACATATACACATGTATATATACACACACATATACACATGTATATATACACACACATATACACATGTATATATACACACATATACATACAGAGAGAGAGATTCACTTAACAACAAGAAAGGGTAAGATCTGCTTGAGAATATGAATAGAGAATCTCTTTCTGGTTACACGTGGAAGAACCATGGAGAGGGTTACATGGAAACCAGTGGAATGTTCTTACTTAAAAGGAGAGGTCTAGATTTCTTTAAAAATTCTAGCCTTTGAATAACCAGAAATGGAGACCCACGTGAAGGGATGCAGAGGAGATCCTTAATCTTAAGACAAAAAGTCTGGATCCTTCTATAACTTCAGTGTGGAGAAGAAGACGCAATATAAGGGGATACCATGTTTGCCCCTCTATGAGGGCAATATGAGTATCATGCGTTCTTTGTTCAGCATAAGCTTCAATGAAGTATTGGGAATTAGAAGGAATGCACTAGACAAGGACCGACTGCAGTGAAAAGGAATGAATCCCTGTTGTAAGAGTTCCACTGGAGATGTGGAACAACCCAGGGAATTGAGCAATTCCTTATGCTTTCACGTGGTCTAAGCCCTGGTTCCTTCCCCTTAAAAGGAAATTTTAAGGAAGATGGTAAGAGTAAGAAAAAACAGTCATGTAGGAGCATGACTGGGCAAAGCCTTTTTAACCATCTGGAAGTTACCTACTAGGAATGGCTCTGACGCTCTCTGGCAAAGGCCCATAGTTGCAGAGCTTTTCTGTATAATTGCAGAGAGCATATTGTAGGTTGCTTAGGTAAGATCTGGCTGTTTAATTGCCAGTGTGCAAAATAATCTATTCTGTTGGAGCCAAAAAGAATTGAAGATGGCTAAGAATAGTAGACAGGCCGGTTGCCTGCATTGATAAATTGTCCAAGTAGGTTTTGGAACCTCTCTTGGAATTATTTGTTATTAAGGCAGCAGAAAACGTTAGGTCCTATAGTTTGGAAAAGGACCGACAGATATAATTAGGAGTGGTAAAACTCAATTATAGTCTGATAAGCTGTCTTAAAAGAAATATTTGAGAAGATTGCAAAGGGGAAGAAAGCTCTGTATGGAAACCACTTACTGGAGCAGGTGTTGAAGAAATTCCTATGGGCTTAAAAAGTAAGCCCTCCAGTTGAATAGTATCACTCTTAGACTGAATGTCTCGACTAAGTGGGATAGAAAGTAATACAGAGTTGTGAAGACTTACAATTTGGTAAGTCTCTGAAAAAGGTAAAGCCCCCCTGCAGTCAAAAACTATCAGATATCCTCGTACAGGAAAGCACAGTTACTTACCTGTAACAGGTGATCTCTGGGAACAGCAGGAATAAGTCTTCACATATGGGTACGTTGGTACCGACGGAGCCTGCACGGGAATGCTCCCCAGCATCCAATCAGAAAGCTTTTGGGAGCATCCCTCGCGCCTGCGCGCTGACTTCCCGCCCTTTCCACTTCTTCTCCTCAGTTGAGTTTCATAGCTGAGACAAAGAGGAAAGGAAGACAGATAGATAGATACAACTCCTAGGGGAGGTGGGTGGGTTGTGAAAACTTATTCCTGCTGTTCCCAGAGATCACCTGTTACAGGGTAAGTAACTGTGCTATCTCCAGGAACAAGCAGGAATGAGTCTTCACATATGGGGACTCCCTAGCTAGAGATGCCAGGGGGAGATCCCATAAAATGCATGTTCCTGGATCAGGAGTGCATTTCCCACACAGGAATCTCCGGCATCCCACGAGGGAATGGAGGGTAGGAGTTGAGAATAGAAGAGCTGTAAGGAAAACAGCAAACCCAAGGACTACAGAGAGGAGTCCATGGCATGTATGATAAGTACCATTAAAATTACAATATGGAGCTTACCTACTGGATTGTAGGAAGTAGAAAGTGTGAAGGAGTCTACTGGATATGCAGTAGCGGAATTCTCAAGGTGACCTCACAGCAGTGAGGGTGAAGGTCCAGACCTGGAATTAGGAGGTGATCCAGGTGTCAACTGGGGTAGGATTAGAACGGCAGGTCTTCAATGGAAAGCTTTATGAGAAAAAGCTGAAAATTCTTTTAGGTACAGAGTCATAATATTGAGGACTAAAAGAAGAAGACTGACCGATTTGGACAACTAGCCCAGTCTTGGAGGGAAGAAGGGGTATGGAAAAAAGCCCATATTCCCAAGGAGAACAATGTGTACTCAAAGCAATGAAGATGTACACTGTCTTTCCTAGCTGATGAGAGATAGGAAAGATATTGAAGCTTGAATCTTCAAGGATAGAGAGACCTAGAGCAAATTGGAAGCTGTTATCAGCACAGTAGTGGTTGTGTGCATAACAGTCCCCACATACTAAGGGACAGTATGAAAAAGGGAGCTCACTGTCTGTAACCTCTGAGAAAGGTACAATTGCTATAGCATAGACCGTGAGGATATAGTATTTAATACATATCGATCTATAAAAAGTCTCCCAACAGATACATATATATATATATATATATATATATATATATACACCTATATATGTTTATGTTTAATTTCTTGATATACCGCTCAGGCCGAAGCATCAGACAATAAGTCCGAAGATACACTAAGCCCCATAAGAACATTCACATGGGGAATGTGAAGGGGAAAGATTCATCCAATAATAAGAGGGAGAAACCCACTTGACAGATATATAGAGAATCTATTTCCGGGGCTAAGAGGATGCAGGAATGCAATCCAGTAAAATAACCAGGATGATTGCGTGAAAAACAGATGATAATATCAGTCTGTAAAGGGCAAGTCGGGAGTCCTTTAAAACTCTGACATGATAGATGGGTAGAAACGCATGGAGGACCCACTGGAGGGACATAGGGGTATCATGCGTTACTAATAGCCTTGGATATTCACGCAGAAAAAGCTTATATTCTGAATTATAACAAGAGACAAGAGGGTGTGGAGAACCCTCACAGTCATGGGAATGATTATAAGCTTTTTTCTACTATATAGAATAGCCCTCAGAGACAAAGATCAATGCTCTGTAGCAAGGGCCCATAGTAGAAAGCTTCTCTGAAGATTGCAGAGAGCATTGTGCAGGAGAATTATGAGATAAAACTGACTGAAATCAGGTGTGTTGCCACATCCTAGGAAAAGGAGATGGCTAGAAAGAAGATAATGTGAGTAGCCCAAGTGAGTAGGATTATTCAAGATAGATGAGGACTAGCTTGGAATCGCTACTGAGGCTAGACAAAAATTATGGAAGATAGACTGGAACTTGTGGAAAAGTACCAGTAGTTCAATCACTGGAACTCCTGCATGCACAGCAGCTGAAAAGACAGCAGAGAAAATCTTCTTGTGCAAAACAAAAAAGAAACAGACAAAGGGAGAGGAGATATTCCTGTCCCTGCCTGATGAGTTATCTTGAGAATGTATTCAAGGAAACAAAAAGTCTACACTGGAATGAAAGGCTAAAGAAGCTTTTCAGTATGGTACCACTCAGTCAGGGGAAACCCTGGATGAGAGGGTAGAGAAAAACAGGTAATTGGAGGGTGACTTACCCATAGGGTGAGTCAGCTGAAGGAAAAAATGTTCATGTTGGGACAGAAACTATCATGGGATAGTTGTAACTTCCCTTCTTGGTAGTAAGAAGAGGAGAATTCTGTGACCCATGGACAAGAATATCCTGACAGCTTAGCATACTGAAAAGGAAAAAACTCCAGTGTAGAGCTTTAAGAAAA
Source organism: Ichthyophis bannanicus (assembly GCA_033557465.1). NCBI lineage: Eukaryota > Metazoa > Chordata > Amphibia > Gymnophiona > Ichthyophiidae > Ichthyophis > Ichthyophis bannanicus. Next base: position 262,049,128 of record CM066044.1, read on the forward strand.
AACAGTGAACAAACCTCTGCTAAGAAGAAGTTAACTGTAGATTGTAACCCTCAGAACCTATGGTTGCTGGGTATGTTGAGACTGGCTAGAGTTTGGAAACTTCAGACTAGGACGAGGTGTCCCTTGTTTGGGCACCTCTGGATGATGGGCAGGAGAAGAGTGAAACCTTCTTTTCTTAGGGAAAGAAGGCTTGGTAGGACATTTCCTACCTCCTGGGGAAGAAGGAGGCTTAGAATGGTCTCCAGAACCAGGGAAGTCAGTGGAGCAATGAGCAACCTGACGTAAAGCCTCCTTACTGAAGAGATTTTCTCCAGTACAAGGAGAATTACCGTGTGTATGTTGTGCCCATCTGTTCAAGTCAGAAGCTTGGAGCCAGGCTCTACGACATGCTCCAATGGCAATAGCAGAGGATCTGCTAACAGACTCAAAAGAGTCTAGAGAAGCACGAGAAAGAAACCAAGAGATATTCTGGCTATGACTAAGAAGCAAGGAATAGTCAGCAGCCTTAGGCTCTGACAAAAAAGGAGTCAAAAGAGATAATTTCTTTGTGACCTCCTGGAGTGTTAGACTCATATAAAATATATAAGAAATAATTCTTGATGCCAGCATAGATGTTTGGAAGGTTTGACGTCCAAAGGCATCAAGTGCTCTAGAAGCACGACCTGGCGGATAAGAAGAATGCTTCTTCTTGCTTTTTACCTTCCTCATTGCTGATTCCACTACAATGGAATGATGGGGAAGTTGATTCTTTTGAAACCCTGGAGAGGGGGGCACCTGATACAGAACATTAGTTGCTGTAGAAGGTGAGGGAACCCTTAAAGGTGATTCCCATATTCTCAGAAGAAGATCCTGCAAAGAATGATGTAAAGGAAGCATTATATTTCCCTTTTCTGCAGGAGAGCCTTGGTTAAGATTACAGCCAGGGATAGGAATATCAAGAAAGGTTGCCATGTCAAGGAGAAACTTCTGAAAAGAAGGATCTCCAATGGGAACCATCCCTGGGAAGGCTAAAGTTGAAGATGCAGCCTGAGCACCAGAGGATGTACTGGTCTGGTGCAGAAACAGAACCTTACTAGATGGATAATGATACTGGCAGTCACGACTTGAGGCAGTTAGTACTGCATTGTCTATGCCAGGTATCGATTCCAAACTAGGCATAGAAAGGATCGATGGCACCGATGTAACTGCAGGAATAGACATCGATACCGATACCGGTAATGGCATCGAGGCCGTCATCGGAGGCTGCTCAAGCGGTACCGAGGCAACCAGAGAGTCTTGGTGAGTATCCTCGGTACTGCGTATCCGGAAACGATAAGGGTCGGTTCCAAGGCGCGTCGGTACCCAGTCATCTAGACTAGATATCGATTCCAGACTCGGCATCGAAGGGAGCGAGTCTATCGATGCATGTCTAGAGTGCACCGACGTCGGTGGTGGTACCGGCGATGCTGATACAGGGAAGTCAGTCTGGGTCGTATCAATCGGTCCCGAAGGTACAGAGGACGCCAGATGACGATTCCTGGAGAAGAGTGGAACACTCGACACCGGTGCCGATGCCGGGGTATCGGTACCGCTCAAAGCGGATACCACCCCCGAGCATGGCTTAGATACAGGAAAGTCAATCTGGAAGGTATCGATCGGTCCCGAAGGTACCGAGGATGCCAGATGACGATCCCTGGTGAAGAGTGGAACACTCGACACCGGAGCCGATGCCGGGGTATCGGTACCGCTCGAAGCGGATACCACCACCGAGCATGGCTTAGGAAAGTCAATCTGGAACATATCGATCGGTCCCGAAGGTACCGAGGATGCCAGATGACGATCCCTGGTGAAGAGTGGAACACTCGACACCGGAGCCGATGCCGGGGTATCGGTACCGCTCGAAGCGGATACCACCACCGAGCATGGCTTAGGAAAGTCAATCTGGAACATATCGATCGGTCCCGAAGGTACTGAGGATGCCAGATGACGATCCCTGGTGAAGAGTGGAACACTCGACACCGGTGCCGATGCCGGGGTATCGGTACCGCATGAAGCGGATACCACCCCCGAGCACGGCTCAGGTATGTTCTGTGAGGGGTGAGCCCCAGGAACAACCTGAAACCCCTGAAATGCTTTGGAGCCCGAAGACTCCCGCCGGGGTTTTAATGCCAATGGGGTCTTGAGGGCAAGGCTGGAGCCGTCATCATGCTTGGCATGAGACCTACCACTCAAGGATTGGCAAGTCTTAACAGACTGTTTATGGGTTACCTGATCCTGTAGAGAAGAAAACCCCGGTGCCCTCACTGCAGGAGGGAAAAACGGTATCGAGGGAAACTCGAAAGAGGGAAGGTCTTCTCTCAGTATTGCAGCCTGATAATTCAGGGGAAAAAGGGTCAGGACCCAAACAGGTCAGACACCAGTAATTGGAGTCTAAAAAGAAAACTGTGTTTCCACAGTGAAGGCACTTCTTAGGAGAAGGCGGCTCCATGATGGAGAGGCCTTGTAGGCCCAAAACGTTAAGAAAGAAACAGAGGGAAAAATCTCTCTGAGTTTAAGAAAAAAGAAGAGAAAAAAACCCACCGGCGGTACCGGTGTCGGCGGGAAAAACAGCCGCGACCACAAGAAAACAAGAAATGACGTATTTAAAGAAAAATGTTTCTGCGGTGACAGGAGGACGTCCTGCCGGCTCCGCGGAAAAACAAAAACTGAGGAGAAGAAGTGGAAAGGGCGGGAAGTCAGCGCGCAGGCGCGAGGGATGCTCCAAAAAGCTTTCTGATTGGATGCTGGGGAGCATTCCCGTGCAGGCTCCGTCGGTACCGACGTACCCATATGTGAAGACTCATTCCTGCTTGTTCCTGGAGATATAAAGAATTTAAAGAAAAAAGTTCCTGCAGTGACAGGAGGACGTCCTGCCGGCTCCGCGGAAAAACGAAAACTGAGGAGAGGCAGTGGAAAAGGCGGGAAGGCAGTGCGCAGGCGCGAGGGATGCTCCCAAAAGCTCTCTCATTGGATGCTGGGGAGCATTCCCGTGCAGGCTCCGTCAGTACCGACGTACCCATATGTGAAGACTCATTCTTGCTTGTTCCTGGAGATAACTGTCAAGGTGAAGGGCATAGCCTACCTTGTTATTAGTTCTTTCTCCTCTTTTTCCTTCAAAAAGGAGAGGAGAAAACCTGTTACCTGTAGGGCATGATTATCTTCCATAGCTCTAGGAGCTAAAATAAAGTATTTCTCTTGTGGCAAGAGATTCATGCCTAGAGTTGAGGATTGAGTCAGTGTATCACTGATCTCTCAGTAAGGATGAGATGAACTGCAGATGCTTTATTTATTTATTTTTTATTTATTTACATTCTCTTATATACCGCGCTATTCTGCATCAGTGCGGTTTACATTGAACAAACTGAAATTACATTGAACAGGACATTATAACTTGGAGATAACTATTTTACAGGGAACATGGGCTATGGAGGGTTAAGTGGCTTGCCCAAGACCACAAGGAGCACCTGTGGGACTAGAAACCCCAGTCCTTCCGGCCCAAGGTTGCTGTCCTCTAGTGGGATTTGAACCCCGACCTTCCGGCCTGAAGTACCTTGCCCCAAACACTAGGCCACTCCTCCACTCCTGTTGATAAGTAGGTGGTTAGTGGTTCTTATCACTTCTGTTGATAAGAAATAGGTTAGCGGTTCTAAACCTCAAACAGGAAAAAGAGATTTAATGAATAAAATATCAGAAACCCTGCGACTGCTGGATTTGCTGAGCCTGTTGAGGTTTTTGATTTTCTTAGCCTGGTTTGATGTTGCCCTTCTTTGGAAACATCTGCATGATGGGTAGAAGATGGATAAAACATTTTTCCTTTAGGGGGATAAAGTTTTTTAGGAGATTTTTTACTAGCTGGGATAGGGGAAAGTTTTGACAATCCTCTGAAAGCAACAATATCAGTGTTTAACTGATTAGCTTGGAATAAGGCATCCTTGTTAAAGAGATTTTCACCAGTACAAGGAGTATGTCCCAGCCTTTCTTGTACCCATTTGTCCAAGTCTGAAGCTTGGAGCCAGGCCATGCATTGTGCCCCTATGGCTATAGCAGAAGTTCTGCTAATAGACTCAAAACAGTCCAGGGAAGCACGATTAAGTAACTTAGAGACATTTTGAGCATGACTGACTAATAAGAAATAGTCTTCTCTATTATGTTCTTGAAGAAAAGGGGTCAAAAGCTTTAAATTCTTTATGACCTCTTCAAGAGATAATCCCATATAGAAAATATATGAGATAATTCTTGCTGAAAGCAGAGATGCCTGGAAGCATCGATGTCCAAAGGCATCTAAAATCCTAGACTCACGACCTGGCGGATAAGAGGAGTGCTGCTTTTCACTCTTAATACGCCTCATTGCTGATTCTACAACAATAGAATGATGAGGAAGTTGAGTCTTTTGAAAACCTGGAGAAGGTGGCACCTTGTAGATAGTGTCAATGTTTTAGAAGTTGGGGATAACGTTAAAGGAGTTTCCCACATTTTTAATAGCAGATCCTGTAAGATCTGATGCAAAGGAAGCATGATCACCTCCTTTGGAAACCAGGGCAATTGCAGAGTTTCTGAATCCCCTGGTATAGATTCTTTACCAGGTATAGAAATGGCAAGTAACTTTGCCATATCAAGCAGAAAAGTTTGAAAAGAAATCTCTCCTAAGGAGGACCCCCTGAAATGAGGGGTAAAGGCTAGAATTGTTGAAAATTCAGCCTTGGTACCAATGGATTCATCCCAGTCATCGGGATCGGAAGACTTGAAAGGATGAAGCATCGGATTTTCTTTAAAGCGATGTTTTCGGTACCACCCGAGGTCGGTACCGAGACGAGTCGGTACCGAATCCTCCATGCTAGAGAGCGATTCCAGGCTCGGCATCGAAGGAAGCGAGTCTGTTGAAGCAAGCATCGACGGTACCGACACCGGTGCCGATGTCGATACTGGTACCGGTACCGAAGCCGATACCAATACTGGAGGAACGGTCTGCAGCAACTCTAGCGGTACCGAAGTAGCTGAGAGCGCTAGACTACGTTCATCGGTGAGGAGAGTTTCATCCATCACCATAGCCGATGCCGGGGTATCGGTCCCGCTCGAAGCAGCCACAACCACCGAGCATGGCCCAGGTATGTCCATGGAGGTAAGAACCTTGGGAACAACCTGAAGCCCCGTTAATGCTTTGGAGCCCAAAGACTCCCGCCGGGGCTTTATTGCCAAAACATCCTCGAGGGCAACGCCAGAGGCATCTTGATGCTTAGAAGGAGATCTACCACTCGAGGACTGGCTAGTCTTAACAGACTTTTGTTTGGTTACCTGATCCTGTGAAAAAGATGATATTCTGGCTGGTGACATCGAGTCCGATGTGAACTGGGTATCGAGTTGTGCTCAATCCTAAAAACTTCTTCTGTTTGAGCTCCAGCAGGAGAGACACTCCAGTGGGCAATGGTCAAGACCTAAACATTTTAGACACCAAGTATGAGTATCTAAAAATATATTTGTACCGCCACACTTTGAGCATTTCTTAAGGATAGTGGCTGGCTTTTCCATAATGGAAGGATAGAGGCCTAGTGGCCTAGAAACCGTCAGGCACTAAACAGGAAAAATTCCTTAGAAAAAAAGAGGAAATTTTTAGTAAAAAGAAAGAAAAGCACCGGCGGTACCGGTGGCGTCAAGGGATGGCAGACGCAACCACAAAAAACAAGAATAAAAAAAGAAGAATTTTCTGCGGTGACAGGAATACGCCCTGCCGGCTCCGCGGAAAACGAAAAACTGATGAGAGGGAAGTGAATGGGTGGGAAGGCAGCGCGCATGCGTGTGGGATGCTCCCAAAGGCCTTTCTTTTTGGACGCTGGGGAGCGTTCCCGCGCAGGCTCCGTCGGTACCGACGTACCCATATGTGAAGACTCATTCCTGCTTGTTCCTGGAGATGAGAGGGTAGCAGAGGTAGAGGGGGAAAGTTGTGAGTGAAGAGGAGGAAGAGGGGAAGTAGCTGACTTTGTGGGAAATTGGAGGATGATCTTGTGGATTTTGTCATGGAAATAGTCAGTCAGGGTTTGGGCAGAAAGGGAGGGAGGGGTCGGAGGCGGAGGCACCTTGAGGAGAGAGCTGAGAGTAGTAAAGAGATGGCAAGGGTCAGAGGCAAGAGAGTTAATCAGACGGACATAATAGTCTTGCTTGGCAAGAGCTAGGGATGACTGGAAAGAGACAAGTGTACCCACTGCTCCTTGTAGGTCACCCCTATTTATTGAGATATAAGACATAGTTATAAGCTCCCCCTTCCTCCTTAAGCCGCCAATCAGCAGCCATCAAGAACGGCACAAAATCTGCCGTTGCAGAGGCGGGCCCGCGCCTGAGGGCCTCGCCAGAGGGCCCTTTGGCATGGCCCTTAGGCGTTGGTCCGTGGCGTTTGCTGCTGGAAGTTACATTGATGGCTTTGGCTGGACTGTCCGTGCTTACTTATTGTGGTAACTGTTCAGTGTATATCTCCTTATCTTGCCTGTATGACTGTCTCTATCCTTTAATCTGTCCTATCACATAAATGTCACTGTATTTGCCCCCATCACTTGCATCAGGAAGGCATTCCAAGCATCCACCACCCTTTCAGTGAAAAAGTATTTCCTGACATTGCCTTTCAGTTTACCCCCTTGTAGCTTTATCTTATGCTCTCTAGTTTTACAGCTTTCCCGTCTTTGGAAGAGGTTTGTTTGTTCATTAACACTAAGTATTTAAAGGTCTTATTCATATCTCCTCCAGAGTGTACATATTTAGATCTTCTCATAAGTCTTCTGACACAGGCTCCAGATCGTTTTGGTCGTCTTTCTTTGAACCATTTCCAGTCTTCCTATATCCTTTGTGAGATACGGTCTCCAAAACTGAACACAATATTCCAAGTGAGGCTTCACCAGCAACTTGTACAGTGGCATTAGTACCTCTTCCTTTCTGCTGGTAATTCCTCTTTGTATGCAATCCAAAATCCTTCTGGCTTTTGCCACTGCTTTGTCACACTGTTTCACCACCTTGAGATCCTCAGAAATAATCACTCCGAGGTCCTTCTCCTGATCTGTGCAAACCAACCTCTCACCAACTATTGCATACAATTCCCTTGAATTTCTGCTTCCCAAGTGCATGACACTGCTTTTCTTCACATTAAATCTTAACTGCTAAGCATTAGACCATATTCAAACTTCCTGAGCGTGCAGTCCTCTGCCACTGTCTTGAATTTCTTTCCTCTCAAGCCTTTTTGGATCCATTTCAAGCTGGCTTTCACTCCTTGCATTCTACGGAAACAGCACTTGCCAAAGTTTCCAGTGATTTGCTCCTTGCTAAATCTAAGGGCCTCTACTCTATTATCATCCTTCTTGACCTTTCTGCTGCTCTGGACACTCTTGACCACCACCTTCTCCTTGACACATTGTCCTCACTTGGTTTTAGGGGCTCTGTGCTGTCCTGGTTCTGTTATCTTTCCTCACTCTTACAGTGTTTGTTATGGTGGTTCCCCCTCATTTATATAGGGCTATAAGACACTGCGTATGCCTTATAGCGCTCTATAAATGATGAATAGGAGTAGTGGTATTACTATCCCACTCTCAGTTGGTGTACCCCAAGGGTCTGTTCTGAGCCCTCTCCTTTTCTTTCTCTACACTTAGTCCCTTGGTGCTCTTATCTCCTTCCATAGATTTCAGTATCATTTTTATGCTGATGATTCCGAGATCTCTCTTTCTATATCTGATATTTCTCAGATATTCCAGGCCCACATTTTTGCCTGCCTTTCTGACATCGCCATCTGAAATTAAACATGGACAAATCCAAACTTCTTATTTTCCCCCTAAACCTTCCTCTCCCCTTCGTCCTTTCTCTCTGTTGATACATAAAACTCTTCTACTTCCTATTTCCTCAGCCCATAAACTTGGTGTCATCTTTAACGCCATTCTTTCCTTCTCCTCACATATCCAACAGCTAGATAAAACCTTACATTTCTTTCTCTATAACATTAACAAACTTGCCTCTTCCTTTCTGAACACACTACCTACTAAAACACTTGTACACTCTCTAATTACTTTCCGTCTCGACTATAGCAACTTCCTTCTTGCTGGTCTCCCTCTGAATCACCTCTCTCTCCTTCAATCTATTCAGAACTCTGCTGCGTGACTAATCTTTCGCCAGCCACAATATACTCATATAATCCCTCTTCTCAAGTCACTTCATTGGCTTCCCTTCCGTATCCAATTCAAAATTCTCCTTCTGACCATTCATTCTTCTGCTCCTCACTACCTTTTCTCTTTCCTCTCTTCCTACACCCATCCTCATGAACTCCACTCTTCTACTGCTACCACTATGGTGAAATTTTACTTACCATTAATTTCCTTTCCTGGATTCCTGCTAGACCAGTCCTTACAAGTGGGTTATATTCTCCTGCCAGCAGATGTTGGAGACAGATATAATACCAAAGGCTTCAACGAGCATGCTCTGACACCTATGTGCCTCCCCTAGGTGTTGCCTTTACTATACCTCTGGCAAAGCAGAAGTGTCAAGTGAGCGCAAGTAGAGCCCCTATCAAACTAAAAGTTAGAACCAAAGCACCACTATAAATGAGAACCATAGCACAGCTAGCATCCAGTGCTGCATGACTACATACAAATCAACATACTGCAAAGGATAGCCACTAAGTGGAAGCTCTGTCTTAATGGCTGTCGTGATGGCTGCTGAAGAACTACGGCCAGTAATACAGTAAGTGAGGGCAGGAGATGGACTGATCTAGCAGGAATCCAGGAAAGAAAATTAACGGTAAGTAAAATTTCACCTTGCAAATCTCCTGCTAGACCAGTCCTTACAAGTGAGCAGTACCAGAGCAACCTTGCCTGTGGGCGGGACGAGGCAGCCGCAGACACTACACTGGCCCCAAAAGCTGCCACAGTCCGTGCATGGATATCCAGCCAATAATGGCGCACAAAAGTAGACAGAGACGATCAGATGGCTGCTCGACAAATGTCTCCCGGATCTACGCAGGACCACTCCACCCAGGAGATGGCTTATGCTGTAGTAAAATGTGCTCAAAGGCCTAATGGGACTGATTTGCCTTGCAAAATATAGGCAGATTCAATGGATCAAGAGAACTATTGGCCAATGGACTGCTTGGAAGCGGCGAGCCCTTTGTGGGGGTCCCATGAAGAGGACAAAAAAGCAATCAGATTTTCTGAAGGAATTCATCATCTGCAAGTAGCGGCACAGAATGCGGCTTCCATCCAGCGCCCTAAGATTATGCTTGGAGGTCGCGCAGTCCTGACTGGAAAAGGCAGACAGAAGGATAGGCTGATTAAAGTGGAATGGAGACATGACCATGGGTTAAAAGGACAGCACAGGTCGAACAGAGACTCCTCCTGTAGAGAAGGTCAAGAAGGGGTCCGGCAAGAAAGTGCTTGGAGCTCTGACACCCATCTAGCAGATGTGATGGCCACCAAGAAGGCAGTCTTATAAGACAATTCCCACAGCGTAGTCTCCTTAAGAGGCTCGAAAGGAGGTTTCTGCAGGCTATACAAGACCAGAGAGAGGTCCCATGGAGGAATCATAAGACGCAGAGGCGGGCGCAGTAATCTGATGCCCCGAAAGAAACATCCGACATCGACATGTGCCACCACCGAGTGGCCTGCGATGGCCCTCTAAAGCAAGTGAAAGCGACCACTTGGACCTTCAAGGAGTTCAGCGTAAGTCCCTTGTCATAGCCATCCTGTAAGGTGGCAAGGATGTCAAAGATCTGTATACACCAGAGCAAAACTCCACGGTGTACATACCAGGCCTCGAAGAGGCACCAGGCCTGTGCATAAGCCAGAGAAGCAGATGACCGACAAGCCTGAAGCAGGGTCGCAACGACCCGCTGCGAATAACCTTTGCGCTCTAGGAGGCGTCTTTCAAGAGCCAGGCCGGAAGTGAGTAAGGAGCTGGATTGTCCATCCATGTGGGTCCTTATCAGAGTAGTCCACAGCGAGAACCCAGCAGGAGGGGCTTCCCCACCGTGAGGTGAATGAGGTCAGTGGACCACGAGCAGCATGGCCAGTCAGGAGCCACCAGAATCACTAGTCCCTGGTGAGCTTTGATATGTCGAAGGGTCCGCCCGATTATCGTCCAGGGAGGAAAGCGGTTCAGGAGGGCAGCCATTGGCCAGGGCTGAACCAGCACATCCAACCCCTGAGCTCTGGGCTCCCTCCTTCGACTGAAGAAGATAAGGGCCTTGGCATTGGCTGTGGCTGCCATCAGATGGATCTCTGGCCAATCCCACTGCTGAACTATCTGCTGGAAGGCCCATGGGGCAAACCCCATTCCCCGGGATCCAAGGCATGTCGGCTGAGAAAGTCGGCCTGCACATTGTCTACGCCCGTGATATGCTGAGCTGACACCATTAGTGCATGTCTCTCCGCCCAGGCGAATAGGCAAGCCATCTCCTTCCAACTCCTGGACACTTGGTGCCCCTCTGTTTGTTAAGGTAAGACACCATCATAACATTGTCCGAAAAGATCTGTACTGCTCTGTGACGGACATATGGCAGAAAGTGCAGCAAGGCCAGGCACACTACCTTGGCTTCCAGGCAATTGATGGGCCAGGATGTCTCCTGAGGGGTCCAGACACCCTGAGTGGTGCAGTCGCAACAATGCGCCCCCCCAGCCGGAGAGATTGCCATTGGTAGTCACGACTATCCATTGTAGTGGCTCTAAGGACTCCCCGGAGCAGGTTCCCCGGATGGAGCCACCACCAAAGGCTGAGGCACAGAGAAGGTGTAAGGGATAAGTGAACATTGAAGTCCCTGGAGACTGGTGACCACCAGGAGAGCAGTGACCCCTAAAGAGGCCACATATGTGCCTGCACCCATAGGATGTCATCAGTGATGGCCACCATGGCCCCAAGCACCTGAAGATAGCCCAGGCCCGTGGCCATGCTGTCCATAGAAAACTGTGGAGCTGATTGGTAAATCAGTGAAACCATTCCTGTGTGAGGTAAACCCTGCCTTGTTTGGTACTGAAGCAGGCTCCGAGAAATTCGAGAGATTGCATGGGGGCAAGGGAACTCTTGGTGTGGCTCACTACCCAGCCTTGGATGATGTAACGAACAGCCTGCAGATCCTTGTGGTAAGACTATGCCTGGGTGAGTCAGTCGTCGAGATAGGGATGCACCTGCACCCCCTCGCATCTCAGTGCTGTGGCGGCCACGATCATGACCTCGGAGAAGGTGCAGGGTGCCACTGCTAATCCAAAAGGCAGCACCCGATACTGAAAATGTTGTCCGAGGATGACAAACCACAAGAACTGCTGATGGTCCATGTGGATTGAGATGTGGAGGTAAGCCTCGGCAAGCTCTAAGATGCCAATTACTCCCCCTGTCTGATCGCTTGAATAACCAACTGGAGAGTTTCCATCCGAAACCGAGGAACCCGGAGTGAGCAATGGACTCCCTGGAAGTCCAAACTAGGGTGCCATGACCCATCCTTTTTAGGTACGACAAAATAGACAGAATAGCGTCCGGACCCTCATTTGGAGGCTGGGACAGGACAGATGGCCTGGAGATCCAGCAGGCACTGCAGAGTTGCATGCACAACTGGACGTTTTCGAGTCATGCAAGGGGAGATTAAAAAAACATCCCGGATGGGTCAGGCGCACTCAAGGGCATAGCCTTGTTGAATGATGCCTAAGATCCATTGATCTGTGGTGATGCAGGCCCACTTGCAAGAGAAAAGTGATAGGTGCCCTCTCCCATTGGCGGCATCCCGGAGTAGGGCCCAGGAGAGTCAGCAGGACTGCCGGCAGGATCCGGGGAACTTGGCTGTAGAAGTAGAGAAGGAATCCTTTGTTCTGTAAAATTCCCGAAAGGGCTGAGAGGTGGACGCTGACCTGTGAGCAGACGACACCGAGGAGGATCTGCCGGGGCTATAGCGACGGTTGCTCCTGAAGCAAGATCATGTCGTCGTAGGAGCTGCGGATCCACCAGTCCCACTACGCGAGGAAGATCGGGGTCTGTCCTCGGGTAGATGTTGAAGTTTCACCTCAGCAAGGTCCTTGACCAGTCGCTCCAGATCCTCACCAAAGAAAAGCTTGCCCTTAAAGGGTAGCCTAGTGAGGTGGGCCTTAGAGGCAGAATCGGATGACCAATGCCGGAACCAGAGCCAGAGGTGTGCTACTGTTACGGCCACGATGGACTGGGCTGCTAGCCTAATGAGATCATAGAGAGCATCTGCCACAAATGCGACAGCAGACTCCATGTGCCATGTTCTATTCGTCACGAGAAACCAGAAGTTTACGCCACCTTCGTCATTACAAGTCAACAATGCTGAGTTGAAAACTAAATCCGCTATTCGTTATCTAGGCATTACGCTTGATCAACGATTCGACATGACAACACATGTGAAAAACGCCATGAAAGCAGTATATCACAAGATACAAACACTACGTCATCTTCGCCCACTGCTTGACTTCACCGACTACCGAACAATCTTCCAAGCCTTAGTGATCCCACATCTGGACTTCGCTAATATCATCCTCCATGGACTCCCACAGTCAACACTAAATCCGCTCCGACTTGACATGAACTCAGCCGCAAGAGTACTTGTAGGATTATCAAGATCCTACCACAACGCCAGTCCTGAAGAAACTCCACTGGCTTCCTTTGCAGGCCAGAATCCATTACAAGACCCTAGTCCTGACATTCAAAGCTCTAAAAAAATCATCCCCACACGCCCATCAGCAAGTTGATCCATAGCAGGCCGGACAACAGAAACAGAAGACCTACAATGACGAACATATTAGAAGTCCCCAAGATGATGACAAAATGCACAAAGACAACAGCCAGTAGGGCTTTCTCGATATTCGCACCTAGAACCTGGAATGCCCTCCCATCTGAAATTCGAGACATCTCAAGCCTGGCTTTATTCAGAAAAGCCTTGAAATATCACCTTTTCCTAAAATACTATCCAGAAACTAACCCAGGAAAACACGCAACCAGCACTCTGCCTGCCTGCCCAAGCTGCCCCAATACTCCAACCAAGAAAGAAAATGGTTAGGCAGCTCACATCCCCTGTCCCACACCGCCCTGACCCACAAACGTATGTGTAATATGCAAAGGATTTGTAGATAGTGTAAAGTTAATTTCTATAAAGTTTCCCCGGTTACATCCATGTTCACTGCCCTGTTCATTGTAAACTCAATGTTGCTTGTTGCATTGTAGTATGTTCTGTTCAATGTACACCGCACTGATCCTAACAGCACGGTATAGAAGAAATGTAAATAAATAAATAAATGTGCGTTAAGACAGAATCCTGGGCAAGAGTTGAAACCAATGCAAAAGGGCGCAAGCCACCAGGCCAACGCAGGCAGAAGCCTGCAAGGCAAGCGAGGAGGAGAAGGCCGTCTTCAACAAGCCTTTCACCTTGTGGTCATTCTGATCGCAAAGCGCCGCTCCTTCTTCCACCAGAATAGTGGGGTGCTTGCTCATGGCCATGACCAAGATGTCCACTGTGGGGAAGCGAAGCCAGATGTTGAGATCCGCTGGTAACCACGCAAAGTTTGCCTAACCGCTGCACTGCCTCTGGGGCTTGCCATTTCAAGGAGAAAATCTGCTCTAGCTGAAATGGGAAGGTCCTAGCTGGTTTTCGGATGCCTGCCAGAATGGGATTGGCCTGCGATGAGGTTTGAGCCGGTGTTGCCTCGGATCCATCTGACATATGAAGAGCCTCTACACTTTGTGCAATAAGCACTACCAGCTCATCTCTGTGAAACAGCCTGATGTCTTGGGAGTTGTGAGGGTCCTCGTCTGGATCTTCTGATGGGGACCATTCACCGTCCTTACGATCTGAAACACAATAGAAACATAGAAACATGATGACAGAAAAAGACCACAAGGCCCATCTAGTCTGTCCTTCCATAACAACAACTACAACAGTCCACTTTCTACCTTTAGAGATCCTCTGTGTTGGTCCCATGCTTTTTTGAATTCAGTTACTGTCCTCATCTCTACCACCTCCACTGGGAGACTATTCCACGGATCCACTACTCTTTCTGTAAAGAAATATTTCCGCATATCACTCCTGAATCTATCTCCCTTCACCCTCATCCCATGTCCCCTCGTCGCAGAACTTGCTTTCAATTGAAAGAGGCTCTCTCCCTGAACATTTATGCCACGGAGGTATTTAAACATCTCAATCGTATCACCTCTATCCCGCCTTTCCTCTAAGGTGTACATATTAAGATCCTTAAGTCTGTCCTCATATGCTTTATAATGAAGCCCATTAATCATTTTAGTAGCAACCCTCTGCACCGACTCCATCCTGTTCACATCCTTTTGAAGGTGCGGTCTCCAGAATTGCACACCATACCCAAATGAGGTCGCACCAAAGACTTATACAGAGGCATTATCACCTCCTTTTTTCTGCTAGCCATTCCTCTCCGTATGCACCCAAGCATCCTTCTAGCTTTTGCCGTTGCCTTTTCTACCTGTTTAGCTACTTTAAGATCATCAGACACAACCACGCCTAGGTCCCGCTCTTCTTTAGTGGACAAAAGTACTTCACCTCCTATACTGTACTGCTCCCTTGGATTGCTGCAGCCCAAATGCATGACCTTACATTTTTTAACATTAAATCCCAGCTGCCAAATTCTAGACCATTCTTCAAGCTTAGCTAGATCCCTCCTCATGTTATCTACACCCTTCCTGGGTGTCTACTCTATTACAGATTTTGGTATCATCCGCAAAGAGGCAAACCTTACCCGACAGCCCTTCCGCTATATCACTAACAAAGATGTTAAAAAGAATCGGACCAAGGACAGATCCCTGGGGCACACCACTGGTAACATCCTTCTCCTCAGAGTGAGCTCCATTTACTTGTACTCTTTGTCGCCTCCCACCCAACCAATTTCTAACCCAAGCAGTAACTTTAGGGTCCATCCCTAGGGTGCTCAGTTTGTTTATAAGTCGCCTGTGAGGAACAGTGTCAAAGGCTTTACTGAAATCTAAATACACCACATCTAGAGCTCTCCCTCGGTCCAACTCCCTGGTCACCCAGTCAAAGAAATCAATCAGATTTGTCTGACAAGACCTGCCTCTGGTGAATCCATGCTGCCTCGGATCCTGTAATCCGCTGGACTCCAGAAACCTCACTATTTTCTCTTTCTGCAGCGTTTCCAATAATTTACTCACCACCGAAGTTAAACTAACCGGCCTGTAGTTTTCAACCACATCCTTACTTCCGCTTTTGTGTAAAGGCACCACATGAGCCTCTCTCCAGTCCTTTGGCACCACTCCCGACTCCAATACTGGCTGCCAGCCTCCAAGAGATGATCCAAGTCAATCTGAGGAGACGAGTCGCCGAACCCAATCATCCAAGAGACTGTCTTGGGTGTGCAGAATGGGACCTTCAAACCCTGAGCATCCAAGGCATGTTTCCTGGTGGAATGTTGGAGCGAAGTAGATGAAGTCAGCGACAGCGCTGAAGAATTCTACGAGAGGGGCGGTGCAACGCACCAGGCATCCCATGCCTTCCTAGAAAGAGCTATGAATCTGTCAGACTCAAGGCCCAGGTCTGCAGGCGAGAGATCTGGAGTTGCCGCCCTGGATCCCTGGGGGAGCAGCCAGGGGGGGGGGGTCCTTCCTCTGAAGCTGGAGCAGCGCCAGGGAGAGCAGCCGCGTGGTCTGTTGCAAGAGGGGGCTGCATCCTGCCTTCCTGGGCTCCCGGTGGCAATGTGGACACCAAGGCCTCACCAGGATGTGCAGAGCAGTGGCACAAATATGGTCTATTAATTGCCAGCGTTTACGCCCACAGGCATGGCACCGCGACAGAAGCGGAGGCATAGCAGTGCTGCATTGTTTGCCTCAGTGTCAAGTTAATGTGGTGGGCCCTTGTGCAGTCGTGGAAGACTGAAAAATAGAACCTCCTGCTGAGTTACCGGCTCTGGAGTGCTGCCTGGAGTATCTAGGGAGCAATGGCCACTGCATGCAGTAGGCACAAAAACCCGCACTTTAAAATGGCCACCACAAAGGCAGGAAGAAGCAAGCCTGCAGACTGGAGTGCAAATTTGTCACAGAGGCCACCAAGGCCCTGACACTGTGCCCCGTGTCATGGCCATCGATAAGAGCCCAGCCCACTCATAGGTGAGGGTGATGGACAGGGTTCACTTGGTCACTGCATCCCCCAAAAAACTTGGGTCGTAAGAAACAAAAAGCTGAGCAGCTTTGCGGTGACCCTGCATATGGTGAATGTAGAAGGACAGGGCACTCTTACAGACCAAGGTGTGAAGGACTGTCTGTCCTGTTTGAATGAGGCTTTGGGAAGAAGGTAGGTAGCACAACCTTCTGGTTGAGGTGAAATGATGATACCACCTTTAGAAGCAATTTAGGATGCATATGTAACACGACCCTGTTCTTGTAGAATCTTGTATATGGCGCCTCTGCTACTATTTATTTATTTATTTACATTCTCTTATATACCGCGCTATTCTGCATCAGTGCGGTTTACATTGAACAAACTGAAATTACATTGAACAGGGCATTATAACTTGGAGATAACTATTTTACAAGGAACATGGGCTATGGAGGGTTAAGTGGCTTGCCCAAGACCACAAGGAGCAACTGTGGGACTAGAAACCCCAGTCCTTCCGGCCCAAGGTTGCTGTCCTCTAGTGGGATTTGAACTCCCGACCTTCCGGCCTGAAGAACCTTGCCCCAAGCACTAGGCCACTCCTCCACTAGGGCTTGGAGCTCGCTGACCCTGCGAGCCGAGGTGAGCACCACCAGGAACATAACCAGGTGGCAGGTAGCCAGGGACACAAATGGGCAGGTGAACTGCACCAACACTACGTTGAGGTCCCACACTGTCGCCGGAGGACGGACGGGGGTTTGGACAGTAGGAGTCCCCTCAGAAAGCGTGTCACCCGAGGCTGGATCGAGAAGAATTTGCCCTCAATAGAGCGCTGATGGGCCACTGGGATACTGAGGTGTACCCTGACGGAGTTTGATTTGAGCCCAGATTGTGAGAGATGAAGAAGGTACTGCAGCACCATCTGCAGCAGGTAGGAGAACAGGTTTAGCTGCTGCGCTGCGCACCACACTTGATAAATTGGAAGACTGGGCATCAAAATGGCAGATGAAATTTAATGTGGACAAGTGCAAGGTTATGTACCTAGGGAAGAACAACCCAAACTATGGTTACACGATGCAAGGTTCCACATTAGGAACCACCACCCAGGAAAAAGATTTAGGCGTCATTGTGGATATCATTTTAAAACCCTCGGCCCAGTGTGCAGCGGCAGCCAAGAGAGCAAATAGAATGCTAGGTATGATAAGGAAAGGAATGGAAAATAAAACAAAAGATATTATAATGCCTCTATATCGTTCCATGGTGAGACCGCACCTTGAATATTGTGTGCAATTCTGGTCGCCGTATCTTAAAAAGGATATAGCGATTTTAGAAAAGGTTCAGAGAAGAGCCACCAAAATGGTAAAGGGGATGGAAGGATACTCCTATGAAGAAAGGCTAAAAAGGTTATGTTTATGTTTATTAATCATTTGATATACCGCTCAGACCAAAAGGCATTAAAGCGGTTTACAATACTATATCATTTGAGGAAATAAGAAAGGAACGCCATTTGTATGATAGGACAGAAGGGCTCTTTAACCTGGAAAAGAGACGGCTGAGGGGAGATATGATAGAAGTCTATAAATTAATGAACGGAGTGGAACGGGTAAACGTAGATCGATTGTTTACATTATCAGAATATAGAAAGACTAGGGGACATGCAATGAAGCTACAGGGTAAACTATTTAAGACTAATAAAAGAAAATATTTTTTCACTCAACGTGTAATCAAACTCTGGAATTTGTTACCGGAGGATGTAGTAAAGGCTGTTAGTGTAGCTGGGTTTAAAAAAGGTTTGGACAAGTTCCTGGAGGAAAGGTCCATAAACCATTATTAAGAAGTGACCGAAGATATCAATGCTTGACCCAGTACAAGCATTGTGGAACTTGTGTCTCTTGGGGAAACTGCTAGGTACATATGACCTAGATTGGCCACTGTTGGAAACAGAATACTGGGCTTGATGGACCTTGGTCTGACCCAGTATGGCATATCTTATGTTCTTATGAGAATCTGCGCCATTTGAAGGCATAAACTCTCCTGGTGGAGGTCTTACAGGAGGCCAGCAGGATCTCTTCTATTTCTTCTGAGAGGTTGAAAGAGGCTAAGGTTACCCTTTCAGCATTCACACTGTCAGTAATAAGGACCCCAGTTTGGGGTGCAGGAGGGCACACTCCTCCTGAGACAAGAGCCTCAAGGAACTCCCCAGGTGGAATCGGAGCCGCCACTGACAATCGGAGGAGCAGCGGGAGGAGCAGCGGGAACCACAGCTGTCTGGGCCACTGTGGAGCCACTTGGTTCCGCAACGCTTTGTCGCAAAAAGCCTTGAAGAGGGTCTTGGCAAACAACGGCGTGGGTGGGAAGGCATACATGAGGACATCCAACCACGGAATGAGGAACGAGTCTGCCGCTACCTGAAACAGGTGGGGATGATGGGAGCAGAAGTGGGGCAACTGGTAGTTGTCTGGGCTGGCGAAAAACTCCACCCATGAGGTCCCCCAGACTCGGAATAGCTAGGTGGCCATTCTGGGATCCAGCTGCCACTCGTGTGGTTGGAGGACCTTGCTCTGTTTCTCCGCCAGGGTGTTGTCCTGGCCTGGTAGGTATATAGACCGTAGGAGTATCCCCTGACTAAATGCGTAGGAGCAGAGTGTCATCGCTTCATGGCAGAGGGTGCGAGACCCCATGCTCCCCTGTTTGTTCACATAGACATTGCCACTTGCTTGTCCATTTGGATCAGCACTGACTTGTGCCTCAGGTGGTGGCAAAATGCTTGCAGGGCTAGATATATTGCCCGAAGCTCCAAGGAGGTTGATCTGCTGGTTGCCCTCAGCTTGTGACTAGCTGCCCTGGGTGCAAAGTTCCTCACAGTGGGCTCCCATCCCAGCAGGGAGGCGTCCATTGTGAGGATCCTTCGGCGACTTGGAGTTTGGAAGGGCATCCCTACTTGAAGATGTTGTGGGTTTTGACACCAAGTCAAAGATTCCGTCAACTGGTGGGTCACTGAGACACTGGTCCTGGATGCGGCCGGTCTTGAAGGCACCACTGGGCAATCCTCATGTTCAGACAGGTGTCTGGGTTGACATGGACCATGGAGGCCCATGTGGCCAAGAAGGCACAACAAAAGCCGAGCCAACACAGAGGGGCCCGAGGAGTGCTTCTTCTGGCTCTTCAGCCGACACATGGCCGACTCCACCACCATGAAGTTATGCGGGAGCTGTGCCTTCAGGAAGACAGGGCTTCGGCAGACCAGATACATCGAGTCGAGCTGCTTGCTCAAGATGGACACGGACGCCGGTGTCTCCCACATACGAAGCATTAGCCATTCCAGGATGGGTAGAATGGGCACCGTGAGCGATTCCCTTGGTGGGGCCTCGTATTGGAGGATTTTTAGTTCCTCTGTCTGAGGGTCCTCCTCCGATTCCGTTGGGAATGTTAGAGCCTTTGACATGTCCTGCACAAAGTTGAGGAAAGCCATGTCCTTGGGCTGGGACAGACATCAGGGCTCGAAGGCTGGAGAGTCCGAGGGGATGACGCAGTGGAGACGGGTGTCCGGGGACTCCTCATCCTCGATCTCCCATTCAGAGTAGTCTGTCAAAGACTTAAGGGAAGGATGGCTCATGGGTTCCAGGCCTGAGCCCTGCCTGCATCCCTTGGAGGCACCGTGGCTGGTACCATGTGCACTAACTGGGGAAGACCTTGGTCCCATGGAGCAGGACTCTGATCTAGACCTTGGCCGAGGATCGACTCGAGGCCATATGGTCTTGGGGATTGGCTCGGTCTCCGGTGACGTCCTTGACGTTCAGGGCCCAGTGGTCCAGGCAGAAGAACCAGTTGTACCAGACAGCAATGTCCGCTGCTGGTCCATGAAGACAGACAAGCTGCGCTCCAGGGCCTTCATTCTGGTTTCCAGTCCAGAAGGTTCTGCAGTTCTCAGCACGGGCACCAAGGAACTGTGGCCTGGCACCAGTTCCCCCTAGAGGTAGTCCTCAATGAGGATGGCTCGGACATCTGAGGCCGATCTTTGTGCAACTTTTTTCGGGCAACCTTGGTGGGCTGCTCCCAATCTGAGCCCCCGTGCAAGAGTCGTGGACTGTACTCGAGGTATAACTGACCTGCCGGAACCGTCCAGGGACCGCCTTCGAGGGTTTCTTCTTCCTGTGTTCTCTTGTGGGAGACCCCCTCTCTGAAGACCCACAGTGTCGAATGGGCTCCGCGGGGGCGCCATGGGAGTCCGAGGCTTCGGAGGCACTGGGAACTCTGGGAAAAACTTGTCGCGCTGCTGCTGGCGGCTCTTAAAGGCCTTGGACAACATCTTTTTACAGAGACCATAGGCTGCAGGATCGTGGTCCGGCCCTAGACAGTGTAGGCAGCAGTCATGTGTGTCTGTGAGGGACATGATTTTTGTACATCGATCACACTTCTTAAAGCCACTAGTAGCCATGGGACTCCAGCAAGGTCAAAGACCCACAGTACTGCCAGTTGGAAAAAAAAGGCATGAACGCGCCAAGGAGAAAAAAAGTATACGAGCCAGAGACTCAATGCTGGGGCAGCGGGCTCAGGTGGTGGGAAGAGTATTGGTGCACAACCGGGGGAGAGTATGAAACTCGGGTACAAGTTAATCAGCTTTTTCCATGGGACATCTGAAGGGTTCCGTGAAAAATGGAGACTGAGCAACATGGGACACTTGGGCAGGAAGGTATGCATGGTGGCACCTCCCAAAGGCTTTCTTTGAAAGTTGGAGGATGCTTCCTTGAGGGCTCCATCGGCGCCAACGTCACCCATATGTGAGGACCGACATCCTGCTTGTTCCCAGAGAATCACCTACAACAGGTGTTCTCTAGGGACAAAAGGAATCAGTCCTCACATATGAGTGATGTCAGCACCGACAGAGCCCGTGTGGTGATGTTGGCAAGAGCAAAAGCAGGTCAGCTTGGCAATGGCCAAGCTGGCGAAGAGGTCCATCTGGGGGGTCCCCTAGAGTCAGAATAGCCTGTGGGCTACTCCGGGGTTTAGCCACCATTCGTGTGGTTGTAGGACTCTACTTAGCCTGTCCGCAAGGACATTGTCTTGGCCCGGCAGGTAGACCACTCTCAGGAGCATACCCTGGCTGACTCCGAATGAGCAGAGGGCTACTGCCTCCTGGCCGGGGGCACAGGAGCTCATGCCTCCCTGTTTGTTCATACAGAACATCGCCACTTGGTAGTCCATCTGGATGAGCACTGGCCGGTGCTGGAGATGGTGATGGAAGGCCTTGAGAGTCAGGAATATGGCCTTGAGAGTCAGGAATATGGCCCTGAGCTCCAGGAAGTTGATTTGTTGGTGGGCTTCGGCCCCGTTCTAGGTGCCCTATGTGCAGAGGCTCCCGCAGTGGGCGCCCCAACCCAGCAATGAGGCGTCCGTGGTGAGGACCTACTGAGGAGTGGGCGATTGGAAAGACATGCTTGCCTTCAGAGGGCGGGTCACATAGACCTTGTCCCGGAGGTGGCCAGTGGCCTGCATCCACTGAGTTGTCCTCATGTGAAGGCGAGTGTTCAGTGAGATATGTACCATTAAGGCCATGTGGCCGAGCAAGCGAAGCATGCCACTTGCCGGCATGGAGTTTCTGCCCTGGATGTTTGTGGCCATGGCCATAAGTTGTCTGGCCCTGTCGATGGGCAGGAGGGCCTTCGCCTGGAGGATATCCAGGTGTGCCCCAATGAACTTCAAGCTCTGTGTTGTGGTGAGGTGGGACTTGGGGAGGTTTATCATGAACCCCAGGTTTTGCAAGACACCAATGGTGCAGATTTTGGCCTGTTGCACTTCAGTGGCTGTGTACCCTCTGATGAGCCAGTCGTCTAGGAAGGGGAAGATGAAAGCTCCTTGGAGGCATAGGTAGGCTGCCACGACTGCCAGGCACTTTGTGAAGACTCTGGATGTGGAGGTGAGACTGAAGGGTAGTACCCTGTATTGGTAGTGGTCACCCTCAACCATGAACCTGAAGTACTGTCTATGCCCGAGGTGAATGAGGATGTGGGTATAGGCATCCTTTAGGTCCAAGGAGCATAGCCAGTCTCCCTGCTGGAGGTATGGCAGCAAGGTTCCAAGAGAGAGTATCTTTAATTACTCCCGCACCAGAAACTTGTTTAGGAACTTGTTTAGGTCTCCGAGGTCTAGAATGGGCCTTAGGTCTCCTATCTTTTTGGGGATGAGGAAGTACCTTGAGTAGAACCCCCTGCCCCAGTGTTGATGGGGCATTGGTTTCGCAACCATGTCTTTGAGAAGACCTGCAAGTTCCTGCAGTAGCAGGGCCTGATGCAAGGGAGTTCTGAGGTGCTCTCCCAGGAAGAATGGAGGGGGCGTCTGCACCAGGTGGAGGAGATAACCCTCTCTGACAACTCGGAGTGATGGTCGACCATCGGTGGGAAAAGTGGGCCAGATGTTCCCCCAGTGGGCTGCTGTTCTCCTGGAAGGGGAGAGGCTATGCCCAGCATGTCAAAGGCTCGGCACAAGCTGGGGCCTTTCTGCTTGCGAGTTCATTGCCCAGGTCTTCAAAGATCCTGCTGAGGGGTCTGTGGAGCCTGGTATTGCTGGTAGCTCTGGAATCCCAGGCCCTACGTGGAGGAGGGTTTCTTCCCAGGGGCCTTATGCTTGGGGCCCGAGGATGTTTTCTTTGATAGCCAGGTCCGCGTCACGTACTCAGCCTCGAGTTCCACAGCTTTGTTTGCCATGGCCTTGCCAAATAAATTCTTTCCCAGGCAGAGGATGTCCAGGAGCTTTTCCTGGACCCATTGCTCGAGGTCAGAGGATTGGAGCCAAGCCTGTCTCCTGGTGCCAATACAGGTGCTGGCGACCCAGGCTATAGCCTCTAAGCCATCGAAGGCGACCCAGGCAAGCAATCTGTGGCAGTTTAGGCCAGCGTCTGCAACCTCTGAAGGGATTCCCCGGAGAGATCGGCAGAGGAACATACCCATGTAGAGGGTATGCCTGGACACAGCAACCCAGCATGGAGCCCTGGTAGCATTTTTTGCCAAGGGCATTGAGGCTCTGGGCCTCCCTGCCGGAGGTGTCGAGGAATGTGTCTTTTGGATTTGAAGCTGATGCATGGCTGACTCGACAACTATGGAGTTGTGTGGTAAGTGGCTCCTGCGGAAGCCTGGGCTCAGGCAGACTATATACATTAGGTCGAGACAGAGACTGACTGTAGGTACCGTAGACGGCGTCTCACATACGTAGGCGCAGCCTCTTGAAGATTGTCGTGACTGGCACAGATAGGGACTCCTTCAGGGGGGGAAGTCGAATTGGAGGATCTCGAGATCCTCCGACCGAGGGTCATCTGCTGACTCGCTAGTGAATGCTAGAGCTCTGGCCATGTCCCGCACAAAATTGAGGAAGGCTTTATCCTCTGGTGAGAACTGATGCCAGGTCCCTGGAGGGGACAGGCCTGATGGAAGGTCTTGATGCCTCCAGGTGTCCAGGGAAGTGTCATCCTCGGATTGCGAGTTGGAGGAGTCAGAGGTGGACAATTGACCAGACCTGGGTCGGAGGCTCATAGACCATGGCGGCGTGGCCAGAGTCATGGCCGCTGGCCAGGTAGGATCGGGGTCCTGAGGAATGGGACTGCAAATGTCCATGAAAACTCCCCATGGACAAAATTACTTATATTAACCACTATACCCTCATTATGTTTGTTTCTATGTAATCAGTTGAAATATACTGCTGTGTTGTTCTCTGTAAACGGTCTTGAATTGTAGAAAGACGGTATATAAAAACGGTTAAATAAATAAATAAATAAATAAATGGGATTGTGAGAGCCAGAGGAGAAAGAGTTAACACAGTAATACAAGAAAAATCATTGAAATGTCTGAATACTGGAATTGTACTGAGGTGCGAACATGAAGCTTTCAGAGGTATATGACACCATATGGAAAAGATGTGAAAGCACACTTATCAGTAAATGGTGGACAGAGAGAGGGTAGAAAGGCAATCATGAGAGATAAACATGCCAGCTTAGCATGAAGAAGAACATATGGCCCCAATATAGTTGTCAGAACACGGGAAGTTGAAGAGATATTTCTTGGGAACTGAGGGGTGGGACAGAACCAAGCAAGAGAACCAGGTAAAGAACTGAGTGAGTGGGGCAGAGGTCAGATAACAATATAAATCTGACAAGGCCCAGACTGATAATTGCAGACATGGGTCCAAGAAAGGTCAAAGGAGATGGGCACACACATGAGTAGAAGAACATCACACAAGTGGAGCCCCAGAATGAGCTAATTAGAGAAGAATGCCTGAACAGTAAGAATGGTCCTAAGAAAGGGTATATAATGTGGCAGGACCAGATACGCGATGAATTCCCTGGGTTCTCTAAGGCCCCAGTATCCCTGTTGTCATGTCTGAGTTTTGTGTGCATGGCAGTTTGTCTTGTGTATGAGTATGTCTATTACACTGATTTCTTGTGTCCAAGAAAGCCTGTCATACTTGCTGTTGAGTCAGGAAATAAGACAGAATCATGCAGGCAGTACCAGACATTCTGACTTGTAATTGTTTAGAAATCTGCATCTAAGATAAGACAGAATGACCCTGTTTGCTTGCTGTGAGAGGTGGCAAGATCTGTAATTCTACTGGACTGTTTTCCTTTGTTCTTAGTTTTCTGTTTTTGTAAGATAGGGAATAATAAAAGGATCCTTTTGGAAGAAAAATCTGTGAGCTAGTTATCACCATGTATGAGTGTGTTGTCCTGCATAAGGTGAGATTTTATTGGGAAGTGTAGGTCCTTTCTGTGATATTTCTTTTATTGGGAAGTGATATGTCCTCCCTGAGTGGTTCCCCTTCTGGATGGAGGAAGGTGTCTGCTTGGAAACTATCTGGCCAACAGTCCAGCTGACCCTTCACCCTGTACAGGATCTTCATCAGTGATCGGCCCAGGTGAGGGAGCTCCAGTGGATCAGCTCAACGCCAGGGGAAGTCCTAGAGGTCGAGGTCCCGGTGTTTTTGGCAGATGAACCGGCAGAGCCGGACAGTGCTGCCTGCTGAGTGGCCAAGAAGGCAGATAACCTGTGCTCTGGTTGGAGCACTGGATTGGGTCACAGCAATTGGTGCAGATGCCGAGGTTATCAGGTCCAGCACCAGTGGAGGAGGAAAGTCCCTTGTGGGGATGGCCATGGGGACCTGGGGTTGATCACCAAGGTCCACTGAGTCCTTCCAGGGAGGTTTTGGCGGCCACTCTTATTCTGACACCCTGGTCCTTCCTCGGGGGGGGGGGGGGGTTCATGGATCTGGCATGGACTTACCTGTCTTCCCCAAATCTCGCGAGGAATCCCACGAGGCTTTCTTCTTCTTCGGGATCCAGATTGGGGACACCCGGTCTGAGGACTCGCAGTCGTGGAGTCACTGCGCGACCCAGGGGTCTTGGACTGTGCCCTGCAAGGTGTTTCCGAGGCAGAGTCTGAACTGAACATCCAGTCATGCTTCTCCTGCCTGCTTTTGACTGCCTTGGGGGTCAGCCTCTTGTAAGACCCGCAAGTCTTCGGGTCATGGTCAGGACGGAGACAACAGAGACAGCAGTCGTGTGTGTCGCTAATTAGAAAAATTACTGGAACACCAATCATACTTTTTAAAGCGACTGTGGGAGGAGTAGCCTAGTGGTTGGGGCAAGGTACTTCAGGCCGGAAGTTCAAATCCCACTAGAGGACAGCAACCTTGGGCCGGAAGGACTGGGGTTTCTATTCCCACAGGTGCTCCTTGTGGTCTTGGGCAAGCCACTTAACCCTCCATAGCCCATGTTCCCTGTAAGTATTAGTGTATGTGTCTCATATCCCCACGTGTTAAATGTATCCCCCAATTGTGTTGTGATCGCTTTGATTGAAGGATAAGGCGTGTCAGACGGCTGCCTGGGTGAGAATCTTCACAGTCTTGGCAAGTGCATATATCTATATGATTTGCAAGGGATTGTGGGCAATGTAGTTCATTCACACCAGACACAGCTGCTCACAATAATTAGTTGTGCTTTTGGGTAAAGCCAATAAGATATTTATTTATGGGGTTATTTCTCCCAACACAGATATGCTTGGTAGCACATAAATCAGGTTACTTGCTTTCAGTGTTAAACTTGAAAAAACAAAATCAGGAAAACAACATTTTAACTTATCAGGCAAACAAAGCAAAAGAAATAAGACCTGGTTGGCAACAAACTGGTCTTTTCTGTAGGCTTTAGCTAATATTCTCTTAGCAATGTCAAACAACAAACCAAAAGCCACAAAGAAAGAAAAAAAAAACTGTTCTTTTCAGGTAAACTTCTTATATCTTCCCACATAGATTCAGAAGTGATTCTCTCTCAGAGCCCACAAGCAATTAGGTAAGGCTCAATTGCTAGCAGTTATCCAGCTGAAACCCCTTAGCTGGCTTGCTTTCTACTGCGTGGCAAGAAATCCTACACAGGAGCTTTTCTGAGTAGATTAAAGAACACGTTTGTATTTCTTTGTGATGGTTGCTGTACTTTATAACAGAAAATCACCAAAGGAGTTTAGACAGAGAGCAGTCCATGTAAACAGATTCTTCATCTGCTATCACCCCCTCTTCTTCAACAAGCATGGGTTCAATATCATGGATTGGCACAGATGAATCTCCCAATGGAGCACTTTCAGGAGAATACTTGTTTCCCTGCTGTCTTTCAAGGTTATAGCTAGGGCATAGATCAGTGTTCATACCTGAGCTTCCATTGCTGTTAGAGTTCCTCTCTATATAGCCTGGCCAGTATGTAGTCCAGTTCTTATGTCCAGCCTTCCAATCCAGATCCCTGGACACTGGATCTCTCTTCACATACCTTCTGGCACGGGTCTTAGGGTCCCTTCCACGTGCAGCCGTCTCCCTCACAGGTACCGTCTGGAAATTCCTAGCTCTGCAGCACCATTCCTCTGGCCTTCCCCAGTCCAATGGTGTATGCTGGTCCTTGGAATGCCTCCCAGTATACGTACTGCTCTGGACTCTTCTAGACCTCTCAAAGGCTTTTCTCCTCTTTCTTCCAAAGGGTTTCTTTCCCTCTCTGTCCGTCCGGTTTGGCTTCTGCTTCTGATGATCCTCCTGATGATGAAGATGATCAAGCTCAAGCTGATTCTCAGGATAATTCTCTGTAGAATAAACTCTACCTTTATTCTGCTTAGATGAGTGCTCCTCCCTAACACAGCGCAGCTGTGCTGAATCAGGCCCTGCCCTTTGAGATGAGTGCTTAGGGATTACCTCATAGCCCTCCTGATTGAACACACATTTCCCCACTTCAGCTCCTCTAATGGCTGCTGGAAACCTGGGTGCATTCTGGGACTGGCAGTCTTTTATGGGAAAATTCTGTTTTCTTATTTCTACCAGAACTGACAGGTTGCTTATTCAGAGTCACATCACCTTTTCTATAGCTCCTTCCTGAGCTATGATAAGCTTCCTTATCACAGGCGGTATACAAAACTGTCTAAATAAATAAATAAATCAGGAGAAAAGGAGCCCCGGCGAGGTCAAAGACCTGAGGAACTGCTAGCAGAAAAAGGGCACAAAGCATGCTGAAAATAATAATTCATGGGCCCGAGGATGTGGTGCCAAGGCAGGTGAACTCGGGGGCAGGAAAGGAACCAGCTGCGCCCAGAGAAAGAGAAGATTAATCTGAGAAAAAAAAAATCAACTTTTTCTGGGAAATCAGACACACGTCGTTTGGGCTCCACGGAAAAAAGGAGATTGAGCAAGATGGCACCCTTGGGCAGGAAGGGAATCATGCATGCATGGTGGCATCACCTGAAAGCTTTCTTTGAAAGCTGGGGAGATGCTTCTATGCAGGCTCTGTCAGCGCCAATGTCACCCATATGTAAGGACTGACTTCCTGCTTGTTCCTGGAGAAAGCGCAGTTACTCACATGTAACAGGTATTCTCTGAGGACTGCAGGAATCAGTCCTCACATATGGGCAATGTCGGCAAAGACGGAGCCCATGGGATAACTTCTCTCCAACTTTCAAAGAAAGCCTTTGGGAGATGCACCACACATGCGTGGTCCCCTTCCTGACAAAGGGTGCCATGTTGCCTCAGCAGGATGACATAGTTCAAAGGCAAAAAATGACACAAAATGCAACTCCATGGGGTGGAAGGAGGGTTGTGAGGACTGATTCCTGCTGTCCCCGGAGAACAACCATTACAGGCAAGTACGCACGCTTTCTCCAGGAACAACCAAAAAGTCAGTCCTCACATGTGGGACTCCTTAGCTACAGTCTACCAAAAACCTGTAAAAAGCCCACGTGACCAGAGAAAGGTGAGTCGTGAGTAGCAACAATGAATCTTAAGACAGACTCCCCAGCGGCCCAACCGTCCAGCTAGCAACCAGCACACCAGTATCCTAAGCACACAAGGGCCGGAGGGCAGGAGTTGCCTACACCCCAAATTGATGACGGGGAACTGTCTGTCCAAAGCCATTGTCCCCAAGGGACTCCCTCTCCAGGTAGTAATGAGCTGCGAAGGTATGAACTTAGGACCAGATGGCAGGATGGCAGATTTCCGACAGGGGAATGGAACACAGGTTTGCTATGGAAGCCGCCGTGACCCTGACACTATGTGTCGTGATCTAGCACTGCAGCGAGAACCCAGCCTGCTAATAGGCTAGGGCAATGCAGTTCGCCGCCCAGGTGGACAGAATACGTTTGGCCAATGCTGCACCAGCTAACTGGGGCCATAGGAGATGAAAAGCTGTGAGGCTTTGCAGTGGCCCTGGGTATGTTGGAGGTAGAAGGATAAGGTCCTCCTACAGTCCAGAGTATGAAGGACAGTCTCTGCCTTGCTGGCATGAAGCTGCGGAAAGAAGGTGGGAAGCACCTGACTGAGGTGGAAAGAGGACTTCACCTTGGGAAAAAACTTGGGGTGCTTGAGGAGCACGACCCTGTTCTTATAGAACCTCATGTCGGGTGGATCCGCCACCAACACCTGAGCTCACCGACTCTGTAAACAGACGTGAGCGGCACCAAGAGCATGACCTTCCAGGAAAGGTACCATAGGTGGCAGGTAGCCAGGGGCTCAAAACGTGAGCCAGTGAGTTGTGACAGCATCATGTTGAGGTCCCACTCTGCTGCCAGTGAGCGGACCGGAGGCTTGGACAACAATAGATCCCACAGGAAGCGGGTCACAAGAGGTTGAACAGAGAGGTACTTGACCTAGATAAGGTGGTGGTGTGCGCGAGTGCATTCAGGTGGACTTCAGTCCTGCCTGAGACAGGCGAAGCAAATATTGCAGGATAAGCTACAGAGAGCACAAGAACGGGATGACCCATCACTCTGCACACCACACTGAGAATCTGCACCATTTGAAGCCACAAGTCCATCTTCTGGAGGTCCTACGGGAGGCCAAGAGGACCTCCTCTATCTCCCCTGAAAGGTTGAAAGGAGCCAAGGCTATACTTTCAGCAGCCAGGCCATTAGCAGCAAATATCCCAAGTTGAGGTGTAGGAGGGAGCCCTCCTCCTGCAAAAGCAGCCCCGAGGCACTCCCCAGGGGGAACAGGGGACGCCATGGATAAGCGAAGGAACAGTGGGAACCATAGTTGCCTGGGCCACAGAGGGGCTACTAGTATCAGCGATGCCCTGTCATGTTGAACCTTGAACAAGGTCTTGGCAATCAACGGCGTGGGCGGGAAGATGTAGAGAAGGCCCTCCCATCCACGGGATGAAGAATGCATCCGCTGCTACCCAGGATGGGTGTGGCTGCCTGAAGCAGAAGAGGGACAGCTGGGTGTTGGCTGGAATGGCGATAAAGGTCCATCCGTGGAGTACCCCAGAGCTGGAAGAGCCAACAGGCTACTTTGGGATCTAGCTGCCACTCGTGCAGCTGGAGGACCCTGCTCAGCCTGTCTGCCAAAGCATTGTCCTGGCCCAGCAAATACATTGCCCGAAGCATTCCGTGGCAGTTTGCATATGAGCAGAGAGCCACTGGCTCTTGGCAGAGGGTGTATGACCCCGTGCCCTGCCCTCCCCCCCCTTATTGATGTAGAACATTGTCACCTGATTGTGAAAGTGTTTCTGATGTTATAGTGGGAGATCATTTTGCATTCAGTGATCACCAGATGGTGTGGTTCAGTATTACGACTAGGGTTTATAAAATCCATTCAAAAGCGAGGGCCTAAGACTTTAGGAAAACTAACTTTGCCAAGAAAGGCCAATACCTCAGGGAGTCGTTAGCAGGATGGGAAAAGCTGGGGGATGTAGAAAAACAGTGGGCAGAACTGAAAGGGGATATTTTAAGGGCAACCAACCTTTTTGTTCAAATGCTAAATAAAGGTAAAAGGTAAAGGAGAACGCTATGGCTTTCAAAAGAAGTAGCTATAAAGGTGAAGAAAAAAGGAGGCTTTCATGAAATACAAGAGATCACAGAGAGAGGAAGAAAGGCATCTATATTTGGAAAAACTTAGAGAAGCTAGCAAAATAGTCAGGAAAGCAAAGATTCAAAAAGAGGAGGAAATAGCCAATGCAATAAAATGGGGATAGTGCAAGAGATAAGGGTGTTAGGGCCACTTGGCAATAGTGATCATAGCATGATCGCATTTGATTTAACTAATGGAGGAGGGATAGTAAGGAAATCCACAGTACTACCTTTTAACTTTCAAAAGAGAGACTATGATAAAATGAGGAAAATAGTTAAGAAAAAACTAAAAGGAGCAGTTGCAAAGGTTAAAGACTTACATCAAGCATGGGTGTTGTTGAAAAATACTATCTTGGAAGCCCAGACCAGCTGTATTCCACGCTTTAAGAAAAGTGGAAGGAAGTCCAAAAAACTGCCATCATGGTTTAAAGGTTAGGTCAGAGAGGCTGTTGCCAAAAAAGCATCTTTCAGGAAATGGAAAAAAGAGCCAAACGACGAAACCTGGAAACAGCACAAGCACTGGCAAGTCAAATGCAAGGCATTGATAAAGCAGGCAAGGGAGGATTTGAGAAGAAGCTTGCTGCGGAAGCTAAAACACAAAATAAAGACTTTTAAGTACATTCGTAGCAAAAAACCTGTGAGAGAGTCAGTTGGTCCATTAGATGATAGAGGGGTTAAAGGGGCACTAAGAGGTGACAAGATGACAGCGGAGAGACTGAATGAATTCTTTGCTTCGGTCTTTACTGAGGAAGATGTAGGGATGTTACCCATGACTGAAGTGGTATTTAAATGTGCAGAAGAATTGAAGGAAATATCGATACATCAGGAAGATGTATTAGAACTATTAGATAAACTGAAGAGTAGCAAATCACCTGGGCCGGATGGTATACATCCAAGGGTGTTGAAAGAACTGAAATATGAGATTGCAGAGCTGTTATTAGTAATCTGTGAATTTTCATTAAAATCATCTGTAATACTTGAACACTGGAGGATCGCCAATGTAATGCCAATTTTTAAAAAGGGTTCCAGGGGTGATCAAGGAAACTACAGACCGGTGAGCCTGACGTCACTACCGGGAAAAATGGTAGAAACCATCATAAAGAACAAAATTACTCAGCATGTAGATAGTCATGGCTTTAGACAAGGAAGATCTTGTCTTACTAATCTGTTATGTTTTTTTGAAGGTGTGAATAAACAGGTGGACAAAGGTGAGTCGGTTGATATAGTGTATCTGGACTTTCAGAAAGCCTCTGACAAGGTCCCTCATCAGGGACTTTTGGCAAAACTAAAGAGTCATGGGATAGGAGGCAGTGTACTATTGTGGATCAGGAACTGGTTAAAAGACAGAAAGCAGAGGATAGGGCTAAATGGCCAATTTTCCCAATGGAGAAAGGTGAATAGTGGTGTACCCAGGGATCTGTGCTGGGTCCGCTGCTTTTTGACATATTCATAAATGAACCTGGAAAGGGGAATAGCGAGTGAGGTTATCAAATTTGCAGATGACACAAAACTATTTAAAGTTGTTAAAACCCAAGAGGATTGTGGAAAATTGCAAGAGGATCTTGATAAATTGGAAGACTGGGCATCAAAATGGCAGATGAAATTTAATGTGGACAAGTGCAAGGTTATGCACCTAGGGAAGAACAACCCAAACTATGATTACACGATGCAAGGTTCCACATTAGGAACCACCACCCAGGAAAAAGATTTAGGCGTCATGGTGGATAACATGATAAAACCATCGTCCCAGTGTGCAGCGGCAGCCAAGAGAGCAAATAGAATGCTAGGTATCATAAGGAAAGGAATGGAAAATAAAACAAAAGATATTATAATGCCTCTATATCGTTCCATGGTGAGATCGCACCTTGAATATTGTGTGCAATTCTGGTCACCGTATCTTAAAAAGGACATAGCGATATTAGAAAAGGTTCAGAGAAGAGCCACCAAAATGGTAAAGGGGATGGAAGGATACTCCTATGAAGAAAGGCTAAAAAGGTTAGGGCTCTTTAACCTGGAAAAGAGATGGCTGAGGGGAGATATGATAGCAGTCTATAAATTAATGAATGGAGAGGAACGGGTAAACGTAGATCGATTGTTTACGTTACCAGAATATAGAAAGACTAGGAGACATGCAATGAAGCTACAGGGTAAACTATGTAAGACTAATAAAAGAAAATATTTTTTCACTCAACGTGTAATCAAACACTGGAATTTGTTACCGGAGGATGTAGCAAAGGCTGTTAGTGTAGCTAGGTTTAAAAAAGGTATGGACAAGTTCCTAGAGGAAAGGTCCATAAAGCGTAGTTACTCACCTGTAACAGGTGTTCTCCAGGAGCAGCAGGAATCAGTCCTCACATATGGGTGACGTCGGCGCCGACGGAGAACTCGCGGAGCAATTTTCCCCAGCTTTCAAAGAAAGCCTTTGGGAATTGCAGCGCGCATGGGCGGTCCCCTTCCCGCCCAAGGGTGCCATCTTAGCCAGTCAGATGACATAGCTAAAAGACAGCATAAAAATTTGCAAAAAAAACTAAAGCAGATAATCGCAACTCCAAGGGGAGGAGGGAGGGTTGTGAGGACTGATTCCTGCTGCTCCTGGAGAACACCTGTTACAGGTGAGTAACTACGCTTTCTCCAGGACCCAAGCAGGAAGTCAGTCCTCACATATGGGACTCCCAAGCTTAAGGCTACCGGAGACCCTAAGCACAAAATGAGCTCCCTCTAGCTCAGCAGTACAGAAGGAAGGAATCTTCGCTGAATTATTACCCACCGGTAGCCCCCATCCGGGATGGAGGGTAGGAGTTGCTGAAACCTCGAAGAGATTTCGGAGGACTGCCTGTCCGAAAGCACTGTCCTTGCGGGACTCCCTCTCAAGGAAGTAATGGACGGCAAAAGTCTGGCTCGAAGACCAAGTAGCGGCCCGGCAGATGTCTGCCAACGGAACAGAGCGGAGGTAAGCCACTGATGTAGCCTTCGCCCGAACACAATGAGCCGTGACTCGACTTTCTAAGGAGAGTCCGGCTGCCCCATAAGCCCAAGCGATACAGTCAGCAACCCATATGGACAGAGTACGCTTGGAGACCGGGAGCCCCAATTTATTGGGGTCAAAAGATACAAAAAGCTGAGCAGCTTTACGGTGCTCCCGCGTACGGTCAAGGTAGAAGTTCAATGCCCTTCTACAGTCCAGGGTATGCAGGACCATTTCAGCTCGGCTGGAGTGTGGCCTGGGAAAGAAGGTCGGAAGTACCACCTCCTGATTGATGTGAAAAGGGGAGACCACTTTTGGAAGAAATTTTGGGTGAGTCCGTAGGACTACCCTATTTTTGTAGAACCGAGTGTAAGGGGGATCAGACACGAGGGCCTGCAATTCACTTACGCGTCTAGCGGAAGTGAGGGCTATCAGGAATAAGGTTTTCCAAGAAAGAAAACGTAGAGAACAGGTAGCCATAGGTTCAAAAGGCGGACAGGTGATCCGCTGTAAAACCACATTTAGATCCCAGTCAGGTGCTGGCGGGCGCAGAGGTGGTTTAAGTAGAAGGAGACCTCGGAGAAACCTCGCCACGAGAGGGTCGCTGGAAAGAGGTCTGCCGTCCACCGGCACATGATGTGCTGAGAGAGCACTGAGGTGAACCTTGACGGAGTTGGACTTAAGTCCCAGATTAGAGAGGTGTAGCAAGTACTGCAAGATCACCGACACCGGGCAGGAGAAGGGATCCTGAGACTGCAGGGTACACCAGACGGCAAAGCGACGCCATTTAAGGGCGTAGCATTTGCGGGTAGAAGGCCGTCACGAAGCCAAGACGACCTCCTCCACCTCTGCCGGCAGGAGAAGGGGAGCAAGGACTACCCTCTCAGCAGCCAGGCCATGAGGTTGAGAGACCTGAGGTTGGGGTGTAGTAGAGACCCCTGATCCTGAGTGAGGAGATCCGGTTGTACCCCCAGAGGGAATGGATCCTCCACCGCTAATTGCAGTAGGGGCGGAAACCACGGCTGTCTGGGCCAGCGAGGGGCCACCAGGATCATGAAGGCTTTGTCTCGGAGAACCTTGAAAAGAGTCCGAGAGACTAGCGGGATGGGAGGGAAAGCGTACAGAAGGTTCCCCGACCATGAAATTAGAAAAGCGTCCGCCGTAACCCGAAGGGGGTGTGGCTGACGAGAGCAGAAGCGAGGAAGCTGCCGGTTGTGAGGGCTGGCAAAGAGATCCACCGTGGGGAGGCCCCACTTTAGGAAGAGCTTCTGAACTACCAAGGGATCCAGACGCCACTCGTGCGGCTGGAGGATCCTGCTGAGTTTGTCCGCCAGGCAATTCTCTTGGCCCGGGAGATAAACTGCCTTGAGGAGAATGCCGTGACTGACGGCCCAAGAGCAGAGCTTCTGTGCCTCCCGGCAGAGGAGGAAGGAGCCCGTGCCCCCCTGCTTGTTCACGTAGAACATGGCAACTTGATTGTCCGTCTGGACAAGGACGGACTGGCGGGAAGTCAGGTGGGAGAAAGCCATGAGAGCCAGGCGGATCGCCCTGAGCTCCAGGAAGTTGATCTGCTGAGCAGACTCCCACGTGGTCCAGAGGCCCTGAGTACGTGCCCCTTGGCAATGTGCTCCCCAGCCCAGGAGGGATGCATCCGTGGTCAGCACCCGGGTCGGCTGAGGTGACTGGAAAGGCATTCCGAATATCAGGTTCGGCTGCCGAAGCCACCACCGGAGAGACGAGATCAGCGGCTCGGAGACGCGCACTAGGTCTGCTAGGCCGCCTGTGGCTTGTCGCCACTGCTGGCGGAGACACCATTGAGCAGGCCGCATATTCAGGCGGGCATTGGGGGTCACATGGACGGTGGAAGCCATATGGCCGAGCAGTCTCAGGAAGCGCCTGGCGGAGACCAGGGGCTGGCTGCGAAAACGGTCGGCTAGGTCCATGAGCCGTTGAGCCCTGTCGAGCGGTAGGTACGCTCGTGCCTGAGGAGTGTGGAGCCTTGCGCCGATGAACTCGAGATCCTGTGAGGGGAGCAAAGTGGACTTTGCGAAATTTATAACAAAGCCCAAGTACTGCAGAAGAGTCACCGTGCGGCGTGTGGCGCTGGTGACCTCCGGAGCGGACGCCGCTCTGATGAGCCAGTCGTCGAGGTACGGAAAGACATATAGGCCGTGAAGCCGGAGATGGGCCGCCACCACTGCGAGACATTTTGTGAAGACTCGCGGCGCGGAGGACAGGCCAAAGGGCAGTACTCTGTACTGGTAATGATTTCCTGCCACCACAAACCTTAGGTATTGGCGGTGGCTTGGGTGGATGAGGATGTGCGTGTAGGCATCCTTTAGATCCAAGGAGCATAGCCAATCTCCCTGCTGGAGGTAGGGCAGAAGGATTCCAAGGATAAGCATTTTGAACTTCTCCCGCACAAGGAACTTGTTGAGGTTGCGCAAGTCCAGGATGGGTCGGAGGCCCCCTGTTCTCTTTGGTATTAGAAAATACCTGGAATAAAAGCCTTGACCTCTCAGGTGGTGTGGCACCGGTTCCACCGCCTGTTCCTGCAGAAGACCTGCTAACTCCTGAAGGAGTAATTCCCTGTGCAGAGGGGGTCGTGGAGGTTCTCCCGGAAAATAGGAGGGAGGGACCTGGTGGAAGTGGAGAAGATAGCCTTCCCGCACGACTTGAAGCACCCAAGCATCTGCGGTGATGCTGGACCGCCTGTGGGCGAAGTGAACCAGCCGGCCTCCGGTGCTGGGAGGAACCAGCGGGGGGGAGAGGCTATGCTTTGTGAGTCAAAAACCCCCACCCTGCTGAGCAGGGGCTGGTGGTGCAGGCTTGGGGGCCTGCTGCCTACGGGACCCGTTACCCCGTCCCTTGGCCTGCTGGCCCTGTTGGGGAGCTGCAGGGGCCTGATAATGGGGGTATTGTTTGTAGGCAGCCGCCTTCCTCGGGTAAAAGGACTTTTTCCCCGAGCCCTTCTTTTTCTGGGAAGGGGCGGAGGTCTTCCTAGAAAGCCTGGTCCTGGTGAGTCTCAGTCTCAATTTGCGCAGCCTTTTCCGCCATGGGCTTGCCAAAGAGGTTTTCGCCTCGGCAGGGGACATCGACCAACTTGTCCTGCACCCAGGGCTCAAGGTCTGACTGAAGCCAAGCCTGTCGGCGGGCACCGATGCCGGCTGCGGCCACTCGAGCCGATGCTTCAAAGCCATCATAGGCTGCCCGGGACATGAACTTTGAGCATTCCCGAATGCCAGTGGACAAGGCTAGGAACCTCCGCAAGGGTTCCTCGGACAAACCAGCGGAGAATCCGGCTAGCTCTTTAGCCAGATCCCGGAGATACATGCCCATGTATAGCTGGTAAGTCTGGACACGACATGCAAGCATAGAGCCCTGGAAACACTTCTTACCAAGGCCATCCAGGTTACGGGCCTCCCTGCCAGGAGGCACCGAGGAGTGCATCTTCTGGCTCTTAAGACGATGCATGGCCGATTCCACTACCATGGAATGGTGTGGCAGCTGTGCCTTTTGAAAGCCAGGGCTCTTGCGGACTCGATAGATAGAATCGACCCGCTTGCTCAGGACCGGCGAGGAGGCCGGACTCTCCCACATGCGGAAGAGTAGTCGTTCCAGCATAGGAGGAACCGGTACAGTAAAGTGTTCCCTCGCGGGAGAGTCATACTGGAGGGCGTCGAGCTCGAGGCTCGAGGCTCCTCCTCAGGATCCGCAGGGAAGGCCAAAGCCTTGGCCATATCCCTAACGAAGTCCGAGAACCGGGCATCCTCCGGGGGGGACTGCTTCCGAGGCTCGGACTCCGGTGAGTCCGAGGGGACACACCGAGTCCGGAAAGAATCAGGCGACTCTTCCTCTTCAGACTCCCAGACCGACTCCGACGAGGACTCGGTGGGGTCGGCCCGGGCAGGGCGCGGCGCCTGCTGCCCCGACGCCAAGGGAGTCGGCGTCGGCGACCTCGGTCCCGAACGGGAGGCCGAGGGTGACCTCGACCGAGGATCGACTCGAGTTCTCATCGACTCGAGGATCGGCTCGGTCTCCGGGGTCGACTTGGACGTCGACGTCCCGGCGGTCGGGGCAGCGGCGCCAGCGAGGCCAGCGAGCAGTGCCCGCTGCTGGTCCATGAAGACAGACAGTCTGCTCTCCAAGGCCGTCAACCTGAGTCCGAGCTCAGGTGACCCAGCAGCCCCCGACTCGGGCCCCGACGGCGTCGGGCCCGACGTCGGCTGTCGCGGAGGCGAGTCCAGAAGGACCACAGGACTTACCCGAGCAGGCATCTCCGACTCCAGGCGAGGTCGCTTCGTGAGGTGTTCCTTCTCCAAGGACCCGGGGCGGCTGTCGGGGCTATGCGACCTGGCCCTCGCGGAACCAGGAGCGTCCACCGACGCCGCCCTCGCGGGTTTCACCTTCCGACGATGGTCCCCGGAGGGAGAACCCCGGTCGGAGGAACTCCGGCGACGGTCCGAGCTGGAGCCTTTGGACGCGGAGGCCTCCGACGAGGTCCGGGTACGGCTGGGGTCAGCGAAGATTCTACCACGCTGATGCCGCCGACTTCTCAATGCTTTTGAGGACATTTTGCCACAGGGCCCACAGATCAGTTCCTCATGATCCGGGCCCAGGCAGCGGAGGCAAAAGTCGTGTGTGTCAGTTAGTGACATATTTCGGTCACACTGACCACACCGCTTAAACCCACTGGCAGCCATCGGGGGAAAAAGGGCCCCTGCGAGGTCAAAGGACCGGGCTGCCAGGGAAAAATCGAAAACGAAAGCTGACAAAGTCAGAAAAACCGAAAAAAGTAAGAGGACTCGTGACCGGCGTCGCGAGTCCGGGCGGGAAAAAGATCGGCGTCGAACCGAAGGAAAAAGAATAAAATAATGATGAAAAAATCGACTTTTTCACGGGGACAAGACGGGGACGTCTGTAGGGCTCCGCGGAAAAAAGAAGACTGGCTAAGATGGCACCCTCGGGCGGGAAGACGACCGCGCATGCGCGCTGCAATTCCCAAAGGCTTTCTTTGAAAGCTGGGGAAAATTGCTCCGCGAGGGCTCCGTCGGCGCCGACGTCACCCATAAGTGAGGACTGACTTCCTGCTTGGTCCTGGAGAACTGCAAGATCACCGACACCGAGCAGGAGAAGGGATCCTGAGACTGCTGGGTACACCAAGCGGAAAAGCGACGCCATTTAAGGGCGTAGCATTTGCGGGTAGAAGGTCGCCGGGAAGCTAGGACGACCTCTTCCACCTCTGCCGGCAATAGAAGGGGAGCAAGGACTACCCTTTCAGCAGCCAGGCCATCAGATGTAGAGATCTGAGGTTGGGGTGTAGCAGGGACCCCTGATCCTGTGTTAGGAGATCTGGTTGAAACCCCAGAGGGAACGGATCCTCCACCGCTAATTGCAGCA
The DNA here is from genome assembly GCA_033557465.1 of Ichthyophis bannanicus. Classification (NCBI taxonomy): domain Eukaryota; kingdom Metazoa; phylum Chordata; class Amphibia; order Gymnophiona; family Ichthyophiidae; genus Ichthyophis; species Ichthyophis bannanicus. Next base: position 262,087,952 of record CM066044.1, read on the forward strand.
GGAGTGGAAACCACGGCTGTCTGGGCCAGCGAGGAGCTATCAGGATCATGGAAGCTTTGTCTCGGAGAACTTTGAAAAGAGTTAGGGAGACTAGCGGTATGGGAGGAAAGGCATACAGAAGGCTTTTTGACCATGAGAGCAGAAAAGCATCCGCCGCTACTCGAAGGGGATGCGGCTGCCGAGAGCAGAAGCGAGGAAGTTGCCGGTTGAGAGGACTGGCAAAGAGATCCATCGTGGGGAGGCCCCACTTCAGAAAAAGTTTCTGAACCACCAAGGGATCCAGGCGCCACTCGTGCGGCTGGAGGATTCTGCTGAGTTTGTCCGCCAGGCAATTTTCTTGGCCTGGGAGATAAACTGCCTTGAGAAGAATGGCGTGGCTGACGGCCCAAGAGCAGAGCTTCTGTGCTTCTCGACAGAGAAGGAAGGAGCCCGTGCCTCCCTGTTTGTTCACGTAGAACATGGCAACCTGATTGTCCGTCTGGACAAGGATGGACTGGTGAGAAGTCAGGTGGGAGAAAGCCTTGAGAGCCAGACGGATTGCTCTGAGCTCCAGGAAGTTGATCTGCTGCGCAGACTCCCACGTGGTCCAGAGACCTTGAGTACATGCCCCTTGGCAATGCGCTCCCCATCCTAGGAGAGAAGCATCGGTCGTCAGCACTTGAGCCGGCGGAGGAGACTGAAAAGGCATTCCGAGCACCAGGTTCGGCCGATGAAGCCACCACTGTAGAGAAGAGGCCAGCGGGCCGGAGATGCGCACTAAGTCGGCTAGGCTGCCCGTGGCCTGTTGCCACTGCTTGCGAAGGCACCACTGAGCAGGCCGCATATTCAGGCGGGCATTGGGGGTCACGTGGACAGTGGAAGCCATATGGCCGAGTAGTCTCAGGAAGCGCCTGGCGAAGACCAGGGACTGGCTGCGAAAACGGCCGGCTAGGTCCATGAGCCGTTGAGCCCTGTCGAGAGGCAGGAAAGCTCGTGCCTGAAGAGTGTGCAATCTTGCGCCGATGAACTCGAGATCCTGTGAGGGGAGCAAAGTGGACTTTGCGAAGTTTATGACAAAGCCCAAGTATTGCAGAAGAGTCACAGTGCGGTGTGTGGCTTTTGTGACTTCTGGAGAGGACGATGCTCTGATGAGCCAGTCGTCTAGGTACGGAAAGACATAGAGGCCGTGAAGCCGGAGATAAGCCGCCACCACCGCGAGACATTTTGTGAAGACTCGTGGTGCGGAGGATAGGCCAAAGGGCAGTACTCTGTACTGGTAATGATTTCCTGCCACCACAAACCTTAGGTATTGGCGGTGGCTTGGGTGGATGAGGATGTGCGTGTAGGCATCCTTTAGATCCAAGGAGCATAGCCAATCTCCCTGCTGGAGGTAGGGCAGAAGGATTCCAAGTGTAAGCATCTTGAACTTCTCCCTGACGAGGAACTTGTTGAGGTTGCGCAAGTCCAGGATGGGTCTGAGGCCTCCCGTTCTTTTTGGTATTAGGAAATACCTGGAATAGAAGCCTTGACCCCGCAGGTGGTGGGGCACCGGTTCCACAGCCTGTTTCCTGAAGAAGACTTGCTAACTCCTGAAAGAGTAAGTCCCTGTGCAGAGGGAGTCGTGGAGGTTCTCCCGGGAAATAGGAGGGAGGGATCTGGTGGAAGTGGAGAAGATAGCCTTCTCTCACCACCTGAAGCACCCAGGCATCTGAGGTGACGTTGGACCACCTGTGGGCAAAGTGAACCAGCCGGCCTCCTGTGCTGGGAGGAACCAGCTGAGGGGGAGAGGCTATGCTGATGAAGTCAAAAACCCCCACCCTGCTGAGCAGGGGCCGGTGGTGCAGGCTTGGGGGCTTGCTGCCTACGGGACCCGTTACCCCGTCCCTTGGCCTGCTGACCCTGTTGGGGAGCTGCGGAGGCCTGATATTGAGGGTAGTGTTTATAGGCAGCCGCCTTTCTCGGGTAAAAGGACTTCTTTCCCGAGCCCTTCTTCTTCTGGGAAGGGGCGGAGGATTTCCTAGAAAGCCTAGTTCTGGTGAGAGTCTCCGTCTCGATTTGGGCAGCCTTTTCAGCCATGGGCTTGCCAAAGAGGTTCTCACCTCGGCAGGGGACATCGACCAACTTGTCCTGCACCCAGGGTTCAAGGTCAGACGACTGAAGCCAAGCCTGTCGGCGGGCACCGATGCCGGCTGCGGCCACTCGTGCCGATGCTTCAAAGCCATCATAGGCTGCTCGAGACATGAATTTGGAGCATTCCCGAATACCAGTTGTCAAGGCTAGGAACCTCCGCAAAGGTTCCTCGGACAGGCCAGCGGAGAATCCGGCTATCTCTTTAGCCAGGTCTCTGAGATACATGCCCATGTAGAGCTGGTAGGTCTGGACCCGACAAGCAAGCATAGAGCCCTGGAAACACTTCTTACCTAGGCCATCCAGGTTGCGGGCCTCCCTGCCAGGAGGCACCGAGGAGTGCATCTTCTGGCTCTTAAGCCTATGCATGGCCGATTCCACCACCATGGAATGGTGCGGTAGCTGTGCTTTTTGAAAGCCAGGGCTCTTGCGGACTCGATAAATGGAATCGACCCGCTTGCTTAACACCGGCGACGATGCCGGACTCTCCCACATGCGGAAGAGTAGTCGTTCCAGCATGGGAGGAACCGGTACAGTAAAGTGCTCCCTGGCGGGAGAGTCGTACTGAAGGGCATCGAGCTCTTCGGCTCGGGGCTCCTCCTCGGGATCTGCAGGGAAGGCCAAAGCCTTGGCCATATCCCTGACGAAGTCCGAGAACCGGGCGTCCTCCGGAGGGGACTGTTTCCGAGGTTTGGACTCAGGCGAGTCCGAGGGGACACACCGAGTCCGAAAGGAATCAGGTGACTCTTCCTCTTCAGACTCCCAGGCCGACTCCGAGGAGGAATCGGTGGGGTCGGTCCGGGCGGGCGGAGGCGTCGGCCGCCCCGACGCCGAGGGAGTCGGCGTCGACGACCTCGGTCCCGAACGGGAGGCCGAGGGTGACCTCGACCGAGGATCGACTCGAGCCCGCATGGACTCGAGGATCGGCTCGGTCTCCGGGGTCGACTTAGACGTCGACGTCCCGGCGGTCGGGGCAGAGGCGCCAGCGAGGCTAGCGATCAGTGCCCGCTGCTGGTCCATGAAGGCAGAGAGTCTGCTCTCCAAGGCCGTCAACCTGAGTCCGACCTCAGGTGACCCAGCAGCCCCCGACTCGGGCCCCGACGGCGTCGGGCCCGACGTCGGACCCCTCGGAGGCGAGTCCAGGAGGACTACAGGACTTACCCGAGCAGGCAACTCCGACTCCAGACGAGGTCGCTTCGGCAGATGCTCCTTCTCCAAAGACCCGGGACAGCTATCGGGGCTATGCGACCTGGCCCTCGCGGAACCAGGAGCGTCCACCGACGCCGCCCTCGCGGGTTTCACCTTTCGATGATGGTCCCCGGAGGGAGAACCTCTGTCGGAGGAACTCCGGCGATGGTCAGGGCTGGAACCTCTGGACGCCGAGGCCTCTGACGAGGTCCGGGTACGGGCAGGATCAGCGAAGATTCGTTCCCGCTGATGCCGCCGACTCCTTAACGCTTTGGAGGACATCTTGCTGCAGGCCCCACAGATCAGTTCCTCGTGATCCGGGCCAAGGCAGCGGAGGCAATTATCATGTGTGTCAGTGAGTGACATATTTCTGTCACACTGAACACACCGCTTGAAACCACTGGCAGCCATCGGGGGAAAAAGGGCCCCTGCAAGGTCAAAGGACCGGGCTGCCAGTGAAAAACCGAACACGAAACTGACAGAAAATCAGAAAAACCGAAAAATAACAGAAGGACTCGCAACGGCGTCGCGAGTCCGGGCAGGAAAAGGACCGGCGTCGAACCGATAGAGAAAAGTGAGATTAAACACGAAAAAATCAACTCTTTCAGCGGGGACAAGACGGGCACGTCTGAAAGGCTCCGCGGAAAAAAGAAGACTGGCTAAGATGGCACCCTTGGGCGGGAAGGGGACCGCGCATGCGCGCTGCAATTCCCAAAGGCTTTCTTTGAAAGCTGGGGAAAATTGCTCCGCGAGGGCTCCGTCGGCACCGACGTCACCCATATGTGAGGACTGACTTCCTGCTTGGTCCTGGAGAAACCATTATTAAGAAGGGACCCAGGATATCAATGCATGACCCAATACAAGCATTGTGGAACCTGTCTCTTTTGGGGAAACTGCTAGATACGTATGACATAGATTGGCCACTGCTGGAAACAGGATACTGGGCTTGATGGACCTTGGTCTGACCCAGTATGGCATATCTTATGTTCTTATGGGGATAAGACATTTTTCAAATATGTTAGTGAGAAGAAGGGCAAAAGTGGTATTGTCAGATCCAGGGTGAAGGGGAGGAATATGTACTGTAGAAGCTGAAGAGGATAAAGTGGAATTGCTTAACAAATATTTCTGTTCTGTGTTCACAGATAAAGAACCAGGAACAGAACCTCAGAAAACACCCACAAACAGGAAAAGAAGTGAGGGGCATCTTGAACAATTTTCAGAAGACTGTGTTCGTGAGAAACTAGCTCAACTTAAAGTAGACAAAGCGATGGGACCGGATGGGATACACCCTAGAATACTGAGGGAACTTGGGACATTCTAGCAGCTCCACTGACTGACCTTTTTAATGCCTCGTTGGAATCGGGAGTGGTGCCAAAGGACTGGAGAGAGGCTCATGTGGTGCCTTTACACAAAAGCCGAAGTAAGGTTGTGGTTGAAAACTACAGGCCGGTTAGTTTAACTTCGGTGGTGAGTAAATTATCGGAAACGCTGTTGAAAGAGAAAATAGAGAGGTTTCTGGAGTCCAGCAGATTACATAATCTGGGGTAGCATGGATTCACCAGAGGAAGGTCTTTGTCAGACAAATCTGATTGATTTCTTTGACTGGGTGACCAGGGAGTTGGAAAGAGGGAGAGTCCCAGATGTGGTGTATTTTAATTTCAGTAAAGCCTTTGACACCGTTCCTCACATGCGACTTATTAAAAATCTGAGCACCCTAGGGATAGACCCTAAAGTTACCTCTTGGGTTAGAAATTGGTTGGGTGGGAGGCGACAAAGAGTGCAGGTAAATGGAGCTCACTCTGAGGAGAAGGAAGTTACCAGTGGTGTGCCACAGGGATCTGTCCTTGGTCAGATTCTTTTTAACATCTTTGTTAGTGATATAGCAAAAGGGCTGTCGGGTAAGGTTTGCCTCTTTGCGGATGATACCAAAACCTGCAATAGAGTAAACATCCAGGAAGGTGTAGATAACATAAGGAGGGATCTAGCTAAGCTTGAAGAATGGTCTAGAATTTGGCAGCTAGGATTTAATGTTAAAAAAATGCAAGGTATTGCATTTGGGCTGCAGCAATCCAAGGGAGCTAGGTGGTGAAGTACTTTTGTCCACTAAAGAAGAGCAGGACCTAGGCGTGGTTGTGTCTGATGATCTTAAAGTAGCTAAACAGGTAGAAAAGGCGACAGCAAAAGCTAGAAGGATGCTTGGGTGCATATGGAGAGAAATGGCTAGCAGAAAAAAGGAGGCAATAGTGCCTCTGTCTGTCTTTGGTGTGACCTCATTTGGAGTGTTGTCTGCAATTCTGGAGACCGCACCTTCAAAAGGATATAAACAGGATGGAGTCGGTACAGAGGGTGGCTACTAAAATGGTTAGTGGTCTTCATTATAAAGCATATGAGGACAGACTTAAGGATCTTAATATGTACACCTTAGAGGAAAGGCGGGATAGAGGTGATATGATTGAGAAGTTTAAATACCTCCATGGCATAAATGCACAGGGGGAGAGCCTCTTTCGATTGAAAGCAAGTTCTGCTAGGAGAGGACATGGGATAAGGCTGAAAGGGGATAGATTCAGGAGTGATATGCGGAAATATTTCTTTACGGAAAGAGTGGTGGATCCGTGGAATAGTCTCCCGGTGGAAGTGGTAGAGATGAGGACAGTATCTGTATTCAAAGAAGCATGGGACAAACACAGAAGATCTCTAAAGGAAAAAAGGGGACTGTTGTAGTAGTTGATATGGAAGGACAGACTAGAAAGAAATGACAGAAAAAGACCACATGGCCTATGTTTCTATGTCCATCTGGACCAGCACTGAATGGTCTTGAATGTGGTGATGGAAGGCTTGGAGGGGCATGAATATGGCCCAAAGCTCCAAGAGATTGATCTGCCGCAGACTGTCCATCTGCGACCAACTGTGCTGAGTGCAAAGGCCATTGCAGTAGGCTCCCCAGAGGGAGGCATCCATGTTTAGGACCTTTTGGGGGAGGCGGGGGCCTGGAAGGGCATACCAGTCAGAAGGTGCTGGGAGGACTTGTCACCACATGAGTAAGTCAGCCAGTTGATGTGGAGGCCAGTTCAAAGGGTAGCACTCTGTACTGGTAGTGGCCGCTTCACACCATGAATTTGAGGTATTTCCTGTGGTTGGGATGGATGAGAGTGTGTACACGCATCCTTTAGGTCCAAGGAGCATAACCAGTTTCCCGGCTGGAGGTATGGCAGCAGTGTTCCAAGGGAGAACAATTTGAACTTCTCCTTCACCAGGAACCTATTTAGATCCTGCAGGTCCTTGGGTATGAGGAAGTACCGGGAGTAGAACCCTTTGCACGTGAGGTGTGCGGGCACCAGTTCCACCGCCCTGCCCTCGAGAAGGCCTGTGAGCTCCTACAGTAATAAGGTCCGATGGAGGAGAGTCCTGGGAGGCTCTGCCGGAAAGAATGGAAGGGGCACCTATGCCAGGTGGAGGAGATAACCTTCCCTCACCACCTGTAGTGCCTGGTGGTGATGGATGGCTACCTGTGGGCATAGAGAACCAGACACCCCCCCTGTGGGCTGGGCCTCCTGGGGGAAGAGAGGCTATGCCTATGGAGTCAAAAGCCCTCACCAAGCTGTGCCGGAGCTGGTGCCTGGGGTTTGGGAGCCTTAGGCTTCAAGGGCCATGCCCTTGTCCCTTGATTTTCTGTCCCTGTTGGGGGAGCTGAGGTGGTCTGGTACTGAGGGTAGTTTCCATAAGCCTTCCTCTTCTTTTGGGTAGAAGGACTTTTTACCTGAAGGCTTCTGTTGGGAAGGGTCAGTGGTCTTGGAGAGCCTGGTCCTCATCAGGAACTTGGACTCCAACTTTGCAGCCTTATCAGTCATGGGTTTGCCAAAGAGATTTTCTCCCCGGCAAGGGACATCGACCAGCTTGTCCTGAACCCATTGTTCCAGGTCGGAAGACTGTAGCTAAGCCTGGTGTCGGGCACCAATGCCTGCTGCAGCTACTCTAGTTGCCGACTTGAAACCGTCATAGGCTGCCTGAGTCATAAACTTGGAGCACTCTCTGACACCCGAGGCCAGGGTCCGGAACTGCTGGAGGGGTTAATCAGAGAGACCAGCCGAGAACTCGGCAAGTTTCTTTGCCAGGTCCCTCAACTACATGCCCATTTAAGCTGGCATGCCTGGATCTGGCCAATGAGCATCGAGCCCTGAAAGAACTTCCTGCCCAGGGTATCCAAGGCGTAGGCCGCCTACCGAGGGGAACAGAGGAGTGTGTCTTCTGGCTCTTGAGGCGATGCATGGTTGACTCCGCCACCGTGGAGTTGTGTGGTAGCTGCGCTTTTTGGAAGCCAGGGCTCCGGCAGACCTGGTACATCAAGTCCAGCTGTCTGCTCACTATGAGCACCAATGCAGGGGGCTCCCACATGTGCAGGAACAGCTGATCCAGGATTCGGGGAATGGGCACTGTGAGTGCCTCCTTCAGAGGGGCCTTCTACTGGAGGATCTAGAGTTTCTCTGTCCGAGAGTCCTCCTCCGACTCTGTGTCAAAAGCTAATACCTTGGCCATGTCCCGAAGTCGAGGAAGGCCGTATCCTCAGTCAAGGACCGATGCCAGGTCTCGGGAGGAGATGGGTCAGAAAGCACATCCCGGTGATGACCAATATCCGTGTATTCGTCATCCTCAGTCTCTCAATCCAACTCATAGTCAATGGAGGTGTCGAGGGTGGTCCAGGCTTCAGGGTCAGATCCCGAGCCCGACAGCCCTGCCCCCCGCCCATGCCCTGCGATTGGAGACGTGGGCATACAATGGGGATGACCTGGGTCCCGAGGACTGGGAAAGAGTCTGGTGCCGAGGAACCTCATGAGGCTGGTGGTGCTCGAGGATCAGTTTGACATCTGGGGAATTCCTCAAGGTCAAGGGCCCGATAGTTAGGAGTGATGACCCAGTGGAGCTAGGTATCAGAGCCCACTGCTGGGCCATGAAGGAAGACAAACTACGCTCCAAAGCTGCCATCCTGGTCTCATGGCCAAATGGTTCTGCAGCCTTCAGCGCAGGCACAGAAGGACTCAGGCCTGACACCAGCTCTGTCGAGGGGGATTTCTCAACAAGGGTGGCCTCAGGGGTCCAAGGCTGGTCGCTGACGATGCCCATTGGGGTATTTTGGTCGACCGCTCCCTCCCCTCAGACTCGCAATGGGGGTTACAGGTCTGGGACCTGTGCCCACTTTCCCTGATTTGTCAGCCAATGTGTCTTTGAGGTTTCCAGCTCCTCTTGTGCTCTTCCTCTGGGGTGTTCCTGCTGGAGGATCCGCAGGGGTTGCAGAAAGGGCCCTGGAGTGCGGAGTCGCTGGAGACTCTGATGCAGCATCAGTCTTATGAAAGGACTCCCGCTGCTGCTGACGGCTCTTGATGGCCTTAGAGGTCATCTTCTTGCAGAGACAACAGTCCAAGGGGTCATGGTTCGGCCCACGGCAGCAGAGACAGCAGTTGTGTGGATTGGTGCGTGACAGTGTGGGTGCATTGGTCACAGTGCTTAAAACCACTGGCTTAGGCCATGGTGGGGAAGACAGCCCCCATGAGGTCAAAAGCCTCAGGCCCAGGCAGGGAAAAAGGGCGCAGCGCTAGCTGAGACTTAAGAAAAAAAGAACAAAAAACGGACCCAAGACACGATGCTGAGGCAAGCGAGTTCAGGGGTGGGAAAGGGAACAAGTACCCGACTGGAGAAAGCATAGTTACTCAACTGTAACAGGTGTTCTCCAGGAGCAGCAGGAATCAGTCCTCAAATATGGGTGACGCCGGCGCCGACGGAGCCCTCGTGCAGAGCATTTCCCCAGCTTTCAAGGAAAGCCTTTGGGAATGCAGCGCGCATGCGCGGTCCCCTTCCCGCCCAAGGGTACCATCTTGCTCAGTCTGATGACATAGCTAAAAGACAGCAAAAAATCTAAATAAAGTATATGACTGCAACTCCAGGGGAGGAGGGAAAGTCGTGAGGACCGATTCCTGCTGCTTCTGGAGAACACCTGTTACAGGTGAGTTAACTACGCTTTCTCCAGGACCAAGCAAGAATTCAGTCCTCACATATGGGACTCCCCAGCTCTAGGCTACCGTGAACCCAAAGCTGAAAAAATGGCTCCCTCTCGAAAGCCACAGCATGCGTGACAAGAACTTTCCCTGAGAACACACCTCGTATGGTAGCCCAAAACGAAGGGCCGGAGGGTAGGAGTTGTCTAAACCTCAAAGAGATTACGGAGTACCGCCTGGCCGAAAAAACTGTCCCGCTGGGACTCTCTCTCCAGGCAATAATGGGCTGCAAAGGTCTGGCTTGAAGAACAAGTTGCGGCCCAGCAGATGTCTCCCAACGGAACAGAACGGAGATGAGCTACTGACATGGCTTTCGCCCTGACACGGTGCGCCGTGACCCGACCCTGCAAGGGGAGGTTGGCTGCCCTGTACACCTAGATGATGCAATCTGCTACCCAAGTGGACAACGTGCGCTTGGAGACAGGTAACCCCATCCTATTAGGGTCAAACGAGACAAAGAGCTGAGCAGCCCTTCAATGCTCCCGCGTACGTTCTATGTAAAAGAACAACGCCCTCTTACAGTCCAGGGTATGCAAGACTGTTTCAGCCCGGCTGGCATGCGGCCTGGGAAAGAAGGTCGGAAGAACCACCTCCTGACTGAGGTGGAAAGAGGAGATCACTTTTGGAAGGAACTTGGGATGGGTCCATAGGACTACCCTGTTCCTACAGAACCGCGTGTACGGTCTATCAGAAACCAAAGCTTGTAGCTCACTCACACGTCTGGCCGAGGTAAGAGCCACCAGGAAGAGTGCTTTCCAAGAGAGGAAGTGCAAATGGCAAGTAGCCATCGGCTCAAACGGTGGGCGAGTAAGTTGCTGCAAGACTACATTCAAATACCACTCAGTCGCCGGTGGACAAACCGGAGGCTTGAGCAGAAGCAGACCTCTAAGAAATCTGGACACCAAGGGGTGAACCGACAGACTGTGCTTCCACTGGTGAGTGGTGTGCTGACAAAGCACTGATGTGGACCCGAACAGAGTTAGACTTAAGGCCTAGGTCTGAAAGGTGAAGTAGATACTGCAGTACTACTGGCACAAGGCAAGAGAAAGAATCTTCATTGCGCTGACCACACCACACCGTAAACCTACACCACTTGAGGGCATAGGACTTTCTGGTGGATTGCCTCCTAGAGGCCAATACCACCTCCTCAACCTCCTTAGGTAGAAGTAAGGGAGCTAGCACTACCCTTTCAGCAGCCAGGCCATCAGATTGAGGGACCTGAGGTTGGGGTGCAGAAGGGAACCCCACTCTTGAGACAGGAGATTGTGTTGCAGCCCTAGAGGGAATGGAGCTTGTGATAAGGAAGCTTATCATAGTTCAGGAAGGAGCTATAACAGAGGTGAAGTGACTCTGAACAAGCAACCTGTCTTTGCTGGTAGAAATAATAAAACAGAATGTTTCCATAAAAGACTACCAGTCCCAGAATGCACCAGGTTTCCAACAGCCACTAGAAGAGCTGAAGTGGGGAAACGTGTGTTCAATCAGGAGAGCTATGAGGTAATCCCCAAGCACTCATCTCCAAGGGCAGGGCTTGATTCAGCACAGCTGCGCTGTGCTAGGGTGGAGCAGCCCTCTAAACAGGTTAAAAGTAAAGCTTATTCTACACAGCAGAATCATCAGCAGAATCTTCATGATCATCAGGAGGAGCAGAGGCAGAAGCCAGAGCTCACGGACAGAGAGAGCAAGAAACACTTTGGAAGAAAGAAGAGAAAAGCATCTGGGAGGTCTAAAGGAGTCCATAGCAGTACGTGTGCTGGGAGGCATTCCAGAGGCAAGCATACTCCATTGGACTGGAGAAAACCAGAGGAGTGGGGTTGCAGAGCCAGGAATCCCCGGACGGGACCTGTGAGGGAGACGGCTGCATTTGGAAGGGGACCTAAGACCAGGGCAAGAAGGTATGTGAAGAGAGACCCAGTGTCCAGGGATCTTAATTGGAAGGCTGGACATCAAAACTACATACTGGCCAGGAGATTTGGAGAGGAATCCTAACAGCAATGGAAGCTCAGGTATGAACACTGATCTATGTCCTAGCTATTCACTTGGAAGACAGCAGGGAAACAAGTATTGTTCTGAGAATGCTCCATTAAGAAATTCCTCTGTGCCAATCCATGATATTGATTCTATGATAGTTGAAGAAGAAGGGGATATTGTAAATGAGCAGTGTGAATACATGGATTGCTCTCTGTCTAAACTTCTGTGGTAATATTCTTTTACAAAATACAACAACCATCACAAAGAAGTATAAACTTGTTCTTTGATCTACTCAGAAAAGCTTTTGAGCAGGATTTGAGCCACGTATAGAAAATAAACCAGCCAAGAGGTTTGCAGCTGGTTAATTGTTAGCAATTGAGCCTTGCCTAATTGCCTGTGAGCTCTGAAGAGACACTTCTGGGTGTGTGTGAAAATACCAGAAGTTAGCCTTGAAAAAGAACAGTTTTTCATTACTTTGTGGGTTTTGTTTGTTTTTGAAGCACTGCTAAAAAGATATTAGCAGGAGCCTACAGAAAAGACCTTTCTGTTCCCATCAAGGTCTTTATGATTTGATTTGATTGCTTAAGAAGTTCAGTTGTTGTTTTTCCTGATTTTGTTTTTCTAAGTATAATACTGAAAGCAAGTATCCTTTCTGTGCTACCAAGCAAATCTGTGTTGGGAGAAATAACCCCATAAATAAAATATCTTTTCTTTGCTTAAACACTCGAGCAAGCACAACTAATTTATTTGTGAACGGCTGATTCTGGAATGAATGGACTACATTTCCCACAATCCTTTGCAAGTCATATTAATATTTGCCTTTGCCAAGACTGTGGACATTCTCACCCAGCGCCCCCGTTTACAAGCTTCCACTGCCAACTGCAGAAGAAGTGGAAACCAAGGCTGCCTCGGACATCTGGGGGCTACCAGAATCACTGAGGCTTTGCCCCAAAGGATCTTGAACAGAGTTCTGGCCACCAGGGGCGTGGGAGGAAACGCATACAGGAGGCCCATAGACCAAGAGATCAGAAAAGCATCTGCTGCCATCCTTAGGTGATGCGGCTGTCTGGAGCAAAACTTGGGTAGCTGACGGTTTAGCAGACTTGCAAAGAGATTGATGGATGGACGTCCCCAGCGGAGGAAGATCTGCTGGACCACCAATGGATTCAACTGCCATTCGTGAGGCTGGAGAAAGCGTAGTTACTCACCTGTAACAGGTGTTCTCCAGGAGCAGCAGGAATCAGTCCTCACTTATGGGTGACGTCGGCGCCGACGGAGCCCCCGCGGAGCAATTTTCCCCAGCTTTCAAAGAAAGCCTTTGGGAATTGCAGCGCGCATGCGCGGTAGTCTTCCCGCCCGAAGGTGCCATCTTAGCCAGTCAGATGACATAGCTAAAAAGACAGCATAAAAATTTGCAAAAAGAACATAAGCAGACGATTGCAACTCCAAGGGGAGGAGGGAGGGTAGTGAGGACTGATTCCTGCTGCTCCTGGAGAACACCTGTTACAGGTGAGTAACTACGCTTTCTCCAGGACCAAGCAGGAAGTCAGTCCTCACTTATGGGACTCCCAAGCTCAAGGCTACCGGAGACCCTAAGCACAAAAATGAGCTCCCTCTAGCTCAGCAGCACAGAAGGATAGAATCTTCGCTGAATTATCACCCACCGGTAGCCCACATCCGGGATGGAGGGTAGGAGTTGCTCAGACCTCAAAGAGATTACGGAGGACTGCCTGTCCGAAAGCACTGTCCCTACGGGACTCCCTCTCGAGACAGTAATGGACCGCAAAAGTCTGGCTCGAAGACCAAGTAGCGGCCCGGCAGATGTCTGCCAGCGGAACAGAGCGGAGGTAAGCCACTGACGTGGCCTTTGCCCGAACGCAATGAGCCGTGACTCGACCTTCTAAGGAGAGTCCGGCTGCCCCATAAGCCCAAGAGATACAGTCCGCAACCCAGATGGACAGAGTACGCTTGGAGACCGGGAGCCCCAATTTATTGGGGTCAAAGGACACAAAAAGCTGCGCAGCTTTACGGTGCTCCCGCGTACGGTCAAGGTAGAAGTTCAACGCCCTTCTACAGTCCAGGGTATGGAGGACCGTCTCAGCTCGGCTGGAGTGTGGTCTGGGAAAGAAGGTTGGAAGTACCACCTCCTGATTCAAGTGAAAAGGGGAGACCACTTTAGGCAGAAACTTTGGGTGAGTTCGTAGGACTACCCTATTCTTGTAGAACCGAGTGTAGGGGGGATCAGACACGAGGGCCTGTAATTCACTTACGCGCCTAGCGGAAGTGAGGGCTATCAAGAACAGCGTTTTCCAAGACAGAAAACGGAGAGAGCAGGTAGCCATAGGTTCAAAAGGCGGACAGGTGATCCGCTGCAAAACCACATTCAGGTCCCAGTCAGGCGCTGGCGGGCGTAGAGGTGGTTTAAGTAGTAGGAGACCTCGGAGAAACCTCGCTACGAGAGGGTCGTTGGAGAGAGGTCTGCCGTCCACCGGCACATGATGTGCGGAAAGAGCACTGAGGTGAACTTTGACGGAGTTGGACTTAAGTCCCAGATTAGAGAGGTGTAGCAAGTACTGTAAGATCACCGACACCGGGCAGGAGAAGGGATCCTGAGACTGTTGGGTACACCAAACTGCAAAGCGACGCCATTTAAGGGCGTAGCATTTGCGGGTAGAAGGCCGCCGCGAAGCCAAGACGACCTCCTCCACCTCTGCCGGCAAGAGGAGAGGAGCAAGGACTACCCTCTCAGCAGCCAGGCCATGAGGTTGAGAGACCTGAGGTTGGGGTGCAGTAGGGACCCCTGATCCTGGGTGAGGAGATCCGGTTGCACCCCCAGAGGGATTGGATCCTCCACCGCCAGTTGCAGCAAGAGCGGAAACCACGGCTGCCTGGGCCAGCGAGGGGCCACCAGGATCACGAAAGCTTTGTCTCGGAGAACCTTGAAAAGGGTCCGAGAGACTAACGGGATGGGAGGGAAAGCGTACAGAAGGCTCCCCGACCATGAGATCAGAAAGGCGTCCGCCGCCACCCGAAGGGGGTGAGGCTGACGAGAGCAGAAGCGAGGAAGCTGCCGGTTGTGAGGACTGGCAAAGAGATCCACTGTGGGGAGGCCCCACCTGAGGAAGAGCTTCTGAACGATCAAGGGGTCCAGACGCCACTCGTGCGGCTGGAGGACCCTGCTGAGTTTGTCCGCCAGGCAATTTTCTTGGCCCGGGAGATAAACTGCCTTGAGGAGAATGCCGTGACTGACGGCCCAAGAGCAGAGCTTCTGTGCCTCCCGGCAGAGGAGGAAGGAGCCCGTGCCCCCCTGCTTGTTCACGTAGAACATGGCAACTTGATTGTCCGTCTGGACAAGGACGGACTGTTGGGAGGTCAGGTGGGAGAAGGCCTTGAGAGCTAGGCGGATCGCCCTGAGCTCCAGGAAGTTGATCTGCTGAGCAGACTCCCACTTGGTCCAGAGGCCCTGAGTACGTGCCTCTTGGCAATGGGCTCCCCAGCCCAGGAGGGATGCATCGGTGGTCAGCACCCGGGTCGGCTGAGGTGACTGGAAAGGCATTCCCAATACCAGGTTCGGCTGCCGGAGCCACCACCGGATAGACGAGACCAGCGGCTCGGAGACGCGCACCAGGTCTGCTAGGCCGCCCGTGGCCTGTCGCCACTGCTGGCGGAGACACCACTGAGCAGGCCGCATATTCAGGCGGGCATTGGGGGTCACATGGACGGTGGAAGCCATATGGCCGAGCAGTCTCAGGAAGCGCCTGGCGGAGACCAGGGGCTGGCTGCGAAAGCGGTCGGCTAGGTCCATGAGCCGCTGAGCCCTGTCGAGCGGTAGGTACGCTCGCGCCTGAGGGGTGTGCAGCCTTGCGCCGATGAACTCGAGATCCTGTGAGGGGAGCAAAGTGGACTTTGCGAAGTTGATGACAAAGCCCAAGTGCTGCAGCAGAGTCACCGTGCGGCACGTGGCGGTGGTGACCTCCTGAGCGGACGCTGCTCTGATGAGCCAGTCGTCGAGGTACGGAAAAACATAGAGGCCGTGAAGCCGGAGATGGGCCGCCACGACCGCGAGACATTTTGTGAAGACTCGCGGTGCGGAGGACAGGCCGAAGGGCAGTACTCTGTACTGGTAATGATTTCCTGCCACCACAAACCTTAGGTATTGTCGGTGGCTTGGGTGGATGAGGATGTGCGTGTAAGCATCCTTTAGATCCAAGGAGCATAGCCAATCTCCCTGCTGGAGGCAGGGCAGAAGGATTCCAAGGGTAAGCATTTTGAACTTCTCCCGCACAAGGAACTTGTTGAGGTTGCGCAAGTCCAGGATGGGTCGGAGGCCTCCTGTTCTCTTTGGTATCAGAAAATACCTTGAATAGAAGCCCTGACCTCTCAGGTGGTGTGGCACCGGTTCCACCGCCTGATCCTGCAGAAGACCTGCTAACTCCTGAAGGAGCAACTCCCTGTGCAGAGGGGGGCGCGGAGGCTCTCCCGGAAAATAGGAGGGAGGGACCTGATGGAAGTGGAGAAGGTAGCCCTCTCGCACGACCTGAAGCACCCAGGCATCTGCGGTGATGCTGGACCACCTGTCGGCGAAGTGAACCAGCCGGCCTCCGGTGCTGGGGGGAACCAGCGGGGGGGGAGAGGCTATGCTGAGCGAGTCAAAAACCCCCACCCTGCTGAGCAGGGGCTGGTGGCGCAGGCTTGGGGCTTGCTGCCTACGGGACCCGTTACCCCGTCCCTTGGCCTGCTGGCCCTGTTGGGGAGCTGCAGGGGCCTGATAATGGGGGTATTGTTTGTAGGCAGCCGCCTTCCTCGGGTAAAAGGTCTTTTTTCCCGAGCCCTTCTTTTTCTGGGAAGGGGCGGAGGTCTTCCTAGAAAGCCTGGTCCTGGTGAGAGTCTCAGTCTCAATTTGTGCAGCCTTTTCCGCCATGGCCTCGCCAAAGAGGTTTTCGCCTCGGCAGGGGACATCGACCAACTTGTCCTGTACCCAGGGCTCAAGGTCGGACGACTGAAGCCAAGCCTGTCGGCGGGCACCGATGCCGGCTGCGGCTACTCGAGCCGAGGCTTCAAAGCCATCATAGGCTGCTCGGGACATGAACTTTGAGCATTCCCGAATACCTGTGGACAAGGCTAGGAACCTCCGCAAGGGTTCCTCGGACAAACCAGCGGAGAAGCCGGCTAGCTCTTTAGCCAGATCCCTGAGATACATGCCCATGTAGAGCTGGTAAGTCTGGACACGACAGGCGAGCATAGAGCCCTGGAAGCACTTTTTGCCAAGGCCATCCAGGTTACGGGCCTCCCTTCCAGGAGGCACCGAGGAGTGCATCTTCTGGCTCTTAAGACGATGCATGGCCGATTCCACTACCATGGAATGGTGTGGCAACTGCGCCTTTTGAAAGCCAGGGCTCTTGCGGACTCGATAGATAGAATCGACCCGCTTGCTCAGGACCGGCGAGGAGGCCGGACTCTCCCACATGCGGAAGAGTAGTCGTTCCAGCATAGGAGGAACCGGCACAGTAAAGTGCTCCCTCGCGGGAGAGTCATACTGGAGGGCGTCGAGCTCTTCGGCTCGAGGCTCCTCCTCGGGGTCCGCAGGGAAGGCCAAAGCCTTGGCCATATCCCTAACGAAATCCGAGAACCGGGCATCCTCCGGGGGGGACTGCTTCCGAGGCTCGGACTCCGGAGAGTCCGATGGGACACACCGAGTCCGGAAAGAATCAGGTGACTCTTCCTCCTCAGACTCCCAGACCGACTCCGACGAGGACTCGGTGGGGTCGGCTCGGGCAGGGTGCGGCGCCAGCCGCCCCGACGCCGAGGGAGTCGGCGTCGGCGACCTCGGTCCCGAACGGGAGGCCGAGGGCGACCTCGACCGAGGATCGACTCGAGTTCTCATCGACTCGAGGATCGGCTCGGTCTCCGGGGTCGACTTGGACGTCGACGTCCCGGCGGTCGGGGCAGCGACGCCAGCGAAGCCAGCGAGCAGTGCCCGCTGCTGGTCCATGAAGGCAGACAATCTGCTCTCCAAGGCCGTCAACCTGAGTCCGAGCTCAGGCGACCCAGCAGCCCCCGACTCGGGCCCCGACGGCGTCGGGCCCGACGTCGGCTGACGCGGAGGCGAGTCCAGAAGGA
Source organism: Ichthyophis bannanicus (assembly GCA_033557465.1). Taxonomy (NCBI): domain Eukaryota; kingdom Metazoa; phylum Chordata; class Amphibia; order Gymnophiona; family Ichthyophiidae; genus Ichthyophis; species Ichthyophis bannanicus. The sequence continues at coordinate 262,105,384 of CM066044.1, forward strand.
CAACAGGACTTACCCGGGCAGGCATCTCCGACTCCAGGCGAGGTCGCTTCGGGAGGTGTTCCTTCTCCAAGGACCCGGGGCGGCTGTCGGGGCTATGCGACCTGGCCCTCGCGGAGCCAGGAGCGTCCACCGACGCCGCCCTCGCGGGTTTTTCCTTCCGTCGATGGTCCCCGGAGGGAGAACCCCGGTCGGAGGAGCTCCGTCGACGGTCCGAACTGGAGCCTTTCGACAGTGAGGCCTCCGACGAGGTCCGGGTACGGCTGGGGTCAGCGAAGATTCTTTCGCGCTGATGCCGCCGACTTCTCAACGCCTTCGAGGACAGTTTGCTGCAGGGCCCACAGATCAGTTCCTCGTGATCTGGGCCCAGGCAGCGGAGGCAAAGGTCGTGTGAGTCGGTGAGTGACATATTTCGGTCACACCGACCACACCGCTTAAAGCCACTGGCAGCCATCGGGGGAAAAAGGGCCCCTGCGAGGTCAAAGGACCGGGCTGCCAGGGAAAAAAAAACGAAAACGAAAGCTGACTAAGTCAGAAAAACCGAAAAACCGTTAGAGGACTCGAGACCGGCGTCGCGAGTCCGGGCGGGAAAACGACCGGCGTCGAACCGAAAGAAAAAAGGATAAATACAGAGGAAAATCAACTTTTTCGCGGGGACAAGACGGGGACGTCTGTAGGGCTCCGCGGAAAAAAGAAGACTGGCTAAGATGGCACCTTCGGGCGGGAAGACTACCGCGCATGCGCGCTGCAATTCCCAAAGGCTTTCTTTGAAAGCTGGGGAAAATTGCTCCGCGGGGGCTCCGTCGGCGCCGACGTCACCCATAAGTGAGGACTGACTTCCTGCTTGGTCCTGGAGAATCCTGCTTAGCTTGTCTGCTAGGAAGTTTTCTTGACCAGGTAGGTAGACTGCTTTGAGCAACATACCCTGCCTGACCACAAAGGAGCAAAGGGCCAGTGCCTCCTGACATAGGAGTCTGGACCATGTGCCCCCTTGTTTGTTCACATAGAACACTGTCATCTGATTGTCCGTCTGAACCAGGACAGACTGTTGAGAGAGGGCATGACAGAAAGTTTGTAGAGCTAAGCGGATTGCTCGCAGCTCTAAAAGGTTGATTTGCTGTGTGGCCTCCTGAGGGGATCACAGGCCTTGAATGCATGAGCCCTGGCAATGTGCACCCCAGCCCCTTAAGGAAGCATCCATCATCAGCACCTTTGTGCATGCTGGAGCCTGAAAAGGTACAACCCCGAGAAGGTTTGGTGGATGTAGCCACCACTGCAAGGAGTTCAGAAGTCGTCTGGACACCTTTACTCTGTCTCGGAGGTCACCGGTGGCTTGTGTCCACTGATCTCTGAGGCACCATTGAGCAGTCCGCATGTGCAGACGGGCATTCGGGGTCACATGTACAGTGGATGCCATGGGGCCCAGGAGACTCAGGAAATGTCTGGCGGAAACATGAGTATTGCGTTGGACCTGGTTGACCAAATCCATAAGTCTGTTGGCCCTGTCCTCGGGCAAGTAAGCTCTTGCCTGAAGGGTGTCCAATCTGGCCCCTATAAACTCTAGGTTCTGAGAGGGGAGCAAAGTGGACTTTGCGTAGTTTATGACCAAGCCCAGATGCTGAAGAAGAGAGACAGTGCAAAGAGTGGCCTGTCGGGCCTCCTGGAGTGACTGGCCTCTGAGTAGTCAGTCGTCCAGGTACGGGAAGATAAAGATCCCCTGATTTCTGAGAAAAGCCACCATCACCGCCAGGCATTGGTGAAAAACCTGGGGGCAGAGGTCAGGCCAAAAGGAAGCACCCTGTACTGAAAGTGGTTTCCTCCCACCACAAACCTGAAATATTGTCTGTGGTCTGGATGGATGAGGATGTGAGTATAAGCATCCTTCAGGTCTAAGGAGCATAGCCAGTCTCCCTGCTGGAGGTAGGGCAGCAGTATCCCAAGGGTAAGCATCTTGAACTTTTCCCTCTCCAGAAACTTATTCAGACTTCACAAGTCTAGGATTGTCTTAGGCCTCCTGTTCTCTTTGGTACCAGGAAGTACTTGGAGTAGAAGCCTTGCCCTTTCAGGTGGTGTGGCACCGGTTCCACTACCTGTTCCTTTAGAAGACTTGCCAAATCCTGAAGGAGAAGGTTCCTGTGTAGACGGAGTCTTGGAGGCTCCCCTGGATAGTAGGAAGAGGGTAGCTGGTGGAAATGGAGCATATAGCCCTTCTGGACTATGCTCAGCACCCAGGTATCCCCTGTGATGGCTGGCCACCTGTAAGCGTACAGGGCCAGCCGACTTCCTGTACTGAGTAGGGCCACCGGCGGAGGAGAGGCTATGCCCTGGGAGTCAAAAAACCCCTCCCTGCTGTGCAAGACCCAGAGCTGGAAGCTTGGGGGTTTTCTGCCTACGAGGCCCATGCCCCTGCCCTTTGGCCTGCTGGCCCTGTTGGGGAGCTGGAGAGGCCTGATATTAGAAACATAGAAATATGACAGAAAAAGACCACATGGCCTATCTAGTCTGTCCTTCCAAAACAACTACAACAGTCCCCTTTTTACCTTTAGAGATCCTCTGTGTTTGTCCCATGCTTTTTTGAATTTAGTTACTGTCCTCATCTCTACCACCTCCACTGGGAGACTATTCCACGGATCCACTACTCTTTCCGTAAAGAAATATTTCCGCATATCACTCCTGAATCTATCTCCCTTCACCCTCATCCCATGTCCCCTCGTAGCAGAACTTGCCTTCAATTGAAAGAGGCTCTCTCCCTGAACATTTATGCCATGGAGGTATTTAAACATCTCAATCATATCACCTCTATCCCGCCTTTCCTCTAAGGTGTACATATTAAGATCCTTCAGTCTGTCCTCATCTGCTTTATAATGAAGACCACAAATCATTTTAGTAGCCACCCTCTGCACCGACTCCATCCTGTTCACATCCTTTTCAAGGTGCGGTCTCCAGAATTGCCCACTATACTCCAAATGAGGTCGCACCAAAGACTTATACAGAGGCATTATCACCTCCTTTTTTCTGCTAGTCATTCCTCTCCATATGCACCCAAGCATCCTTCTAGCTTTTGCCGTCACCTTTTCTACCTGTTTAACTACTTTAAGATCATCAGACACAACCATGCCTAGGTCCCGCTCTTCTTTAGTGGACAAAAGTACTTCACCCCCTATACTATATTGCTCCCTTGGATTGCTGCAGCCCAAATGCATGACCTTACATTTTTTAACATTAAATCACAGCTGCCAAATTCTAGACCATTCTTCAAGCTTAGCTAGATCCCTCCTCATGTTATTTACCCCTTCCTGGGTGTCTACTCTATTGCAGATTTTGGTATCATTCGCAAAGAGGCAAACCTTGCCTGAAAGCCCTTCCCGCTATATCACTAACAAAGATGTTAAAAAGAATCGAACCAAGGACAGATCCCTGGGGCACACCACTGAAAACATCCTTCTCCTCAGAGTGAGCTCCATTTACTTGTACTCTGTCGCCTCCCACCCAACCAATTTCTAACCCAAACAGTAACTTTAGGGTCCATCCCTAGGGTGCTCAGTTTGTTTATAAGTCGCCTGTGAGGAACAGTGTCAAAGGCTTTACTGAAATCTAAACACACCACATCTAGGGCTCTCCCTCGGTCCAACTCCCTGGTCACCCAGTCAAAGAAATCAATCAGATTTATCTGACAAGACCTGCCTCTGGTGAAAGCACAGTTACTTACCTGTAACAGGTGATCTCTGGGAACAGCAGGAATTAGTCATCACATATGGGTACGTCGGTACCGACGGAGCCTGCGCGGGAAAGCTCCCCAGCTTTTCAAATGAAAAGCTTTTGGGGCCTCCCACTGCACATGCGCGCTGCCTTCCCGCCTTCCTGACCAGCTCTCCTCAGTTCGAGTTTAAAGCTGAGACAATAGAGAGAGAGGACAGGAAGATAGAGGAATAGAGAGACAACTCCTAGGGGAGGTGGGTGGGTTGTGATGACTAATTCCTGCTGTTCCCAGAGATCACCTGTTACAGGTAAGTAACTGTGCTATCTCTAGGAACAAGCAGGAAAAAGACATCACATATGGGGACTCCCTAGCTGAGATGCCTGGGAGATCCCCCTCCAAGGGTAACCATCTTCGTATGGATCTCAGGCATCCATTCTGGGAAGGTGGGCAGGAGTTGTTTAAGTATGGAACAGGTGTTTGAGGACAGCCTGACCAAACAAGGCATCCCGGCGGGAGTCCTTGTCCAAGCAGTAATGGGCTGTGAAGGTATGCACCGAGGCCCAAGTGGCTGCTCGACAGATCTGATCTATGGATACAGAGTGAAGATGAGCCATAGAAGTGGCCATGGCTCTCACATTGTGAGCTGTGACATGGCCTTCCAGAGAAATGTTCTTACTCTGGTAAGCAAAGGAAATACACTGAGCAATCCAGTTGGAAAGTGTGCGTTTGGTGACTGGAAGTCCCAAATGAGAAGGATCAAAAGCCACGAAAAGCTGAGAAGACTTTCGATGTGGCTGAGTTCTATTGAGGTAAAAGGCGAGAGCTCTTTTACAGTCAAGAGTATGAAGGTTCCTCTCTGCACTGGATGCATGAGGAGCCGGAAAAAAGACAGGTAGATATACCTCTTGATTAAGATGAAAAGGCGAGACCACTTTAGGCATAAAGTGGGGATTCGTCCTAAGGACCACCTTATCATGATGAAATCTGGTATAAGGTGGATTTGCCACAAAAGCCTGCAGTTCACTGATGCGGCGAGCCGAAGTGACTGCAATAAGGAAAAGGACCTTCCAAGAAAGAAATTTCAGGGAGGTAGATACCAATGGTTCAAAGGGTGGCTTCATAAGTTGACCCAGAACTAAATTCAAGTCCCATGCTACCGGAGGAGGCCGGATGGGAGGCTTAGTGAGGGTTAGGCCTCTCATGAATCTTGCAATAAGAGGATGAGAGGAAACAGATTGTCCATGTATAGGTTTTAAGGATGCTGTAATAGCACTTAAATGGACTCGTACTGAATTCGTCTTGAGGCCTGCATTGGAAAGATACAGGAGATAGTCTAGTAGAGAATTCAAAGGAAGTGCCAGAGGGTCAAGACCCTGTTGAGCACACCAAATGGAAAAACGTTTCCATTTGAAAGCATAGGAACGCCTGGTAGAGGGTTTCCTAGAGGCATAAAGGATATCTTTCACTGGTTGAGAAAGATTAAACTCTTGAAGGGTTAAGCCTTCAGTAACCAAGCTCGGAGATGTAGGGACTTGGGGTTTGGATGCCACAAAGTCCCCTGCTCCTGAGACAGAAGGTCTGGTGCAGCTCCCAGGTCCAGGGAGGAGCCCTGGGAGAGCTGTAGAAGGAGAGGGAACCACACTTGGCGTGGCCAGCGTGGAGCAATGAGGATCATGGATCCGTGATCCCTCTGAAGTTTGAACAGAGTCTTGGGAATCAAAGGAATGGGTGGAAAAGCGTACAGGAATTCCTGACCCCAATGCAGGAGAAAGGCATCGTTGGCCTGAGCTCCCTGACACGGAGTCCTGGAACAGAACCGGGGAAGTTTGGCATTCCACGGACTTGCAAAGAGGTCTATGTCCGGGGTCCCCCATTCCTGAAAGATTCTGCGTATCTGGTCCATATGTAGGGACCATTCGTGTGGGAGCAGAACTCGACTGAGTCTGTCTGCCCGAGAGTTTTGAACTCCTGGAAGATATACTGCCAGAAGATGAATTTGGTGCTCTCTGGCGAAGGCCCATAATCTGAGAGCTTCGTTGCAAAGCGACAGAGAGCCCGTCCCTCCTTGTTTGTTGATATAAAACATGGCCACCTGATTGTCTGTCTGAACTAGGACAGTCAGGTTGGCAAGGAGGGTATGGAAGACTGTTAGGGCAAGGAAGATTGCTCGCAGTTCCAGAAGATTGATATGAAGGGTGGTCTCTTTGGGAGACCAGATTCCCTGAGTGGAGAGATGTTGAAGATGAGCTCCCCACCCTGTTTGGGAGGCATCTGTTGTGAGGGTTGCTTGGGGCAACGAAGGTTGGAAGGGGGTCCCCAACAACAGATTTTTGGAGGATGTCCACCACTGGAGAGACCAAAACAGACGTTTTGAGGTGAGTACCTGGTCTGACAGCAGTCCCGATGCTTGAGACCACTGGGTGGCCAATGTCCATTGAGCTGCTCTCATATGGAGACGAGCATAGGGTACCACATGAACCGTGGAGGCCATGTGGCCGAGAAGTTGCAGCATTTCTTTGGCTGACAAGTGACTTCTGGACTGAGCCTGGGAGGCCAAGCTTATTAGCCTTTGGCCTCGGACCAGAGGGAGGTAGGCCCTTGCAGTGGTGGAGTCCAATTGGGCCCCTATGAATTCCAGGGACTGAGTAGGGATGAGTTGGAACTTGGGAATGTTTACCACAAGTCCCAGATATTGAAGAATACGCCTTGTGCGGTCCAGAGAAATCTGGGCTTCTGATTGAGATGGAGCTCGGATGAGCCAGTCGTCCAGATATGGGAAGACAAAGATTCCCATGCCTCTGAGAAATGCGGCAACGACTGCCATGCATTTTGTGAATACTCTTGGAGCAGAGGCCAGACCGAAGGGTAGTACTCTGTACTGGAAATGTTTTCCCTGGAACAGAAATCTTAGATACTTTCTGTGGGATGGATGGATGAGTATATGAGTGTACGCATCCTTGAGATCTAGAGAAGAAAGCCAATCTTGACTCTGAAGGTATGGAAGGAGAAGGCCCAGAGAGAGCATTTTGAATTTCTCCTTGAATAGAAACCTGTTCAATTCTCTCAGATCTAGGATAGGTCTGAAGCCCCCTGTCTTCTTTGTTATGAGAAAGTAAGGGGAGTAGAAACCTAACCCCTGTTGTGGAGGAGGAACCTCCTCTATTGCCCCTTGGGCAAGAAGAGAAGAGACTTCCTGACCCAACAGGGTCAGAAGAGATGGGGGAGAACTGAATTGCCTCACCATGGTATGGGGAGGAAGGCTGGAGAAATGAAGTTTGTAGCCTTCTCGGATAATAGAGAGGGTCCATTGCTCTGATGTTATTTGCTCCCATCTGGGAGCAAAGTGAGCTAGCCTTCCAGGAATGGTGAGGGGCTCTGGCTGTGCTAGAGCCAGAAACGGCAAGTTCTCTAGAGGGAAGTCAAAACCCCTGAGGGGGTTGAGCCTGCTGGGATGTAGCAGACACTGCAGGCTTTGACTTTACCTGCTTAGATTGTTGACGCTTAGCCGCAAGGCGAGGCTGAGCAGATTGCTGGCCAGTATTTGTGGGAAATCTGGTCTTTTTATAGTAAGGCCTTTTAAAAGGCTTCTTTTTGGTAGGGGTAGAAGTAGACTTGGAAAGTCTATCTAGAGTGGCATTTTCTGCATCCATTTGAGCAGCTTTAATCTGCCAGTCTTCCCCAAATAAGTTCTCACCGGTACAGGGCAGATTCCTGAGGCCTTCTACAACCCAGGGTTCTAGGTTAGAAGCCTGGAGCCAAGCGAGACGTCGGGCTGCAATAGCAATTCCCGAAGCTCTGCCTGCAACTTCAAAGGAATCAAAGGCTGCCCTGTTGGAGAACTTGGAGACCTCGGAAAGTTGTGTCACCATAGAAAAGAAGTCCGCCCTTTGATCATCAGGGATAAAGGGGGCAAAATTCTGTATTTTTAGGGCAAGTTGCCCAAGATACATGCCCATATAAAGGCTATAAGAGTTGATCCTGGCTATAAGCATACTAGCCTGGAACATCTTTCTTCCAAAAGAGTCTAGGTTCTTACATTCTCGCCCTGGAGGGGTAGAAGAATGCCTCTTAGGACTCTTTATTTTCTTCATAGCAGACTTCACCACAATGGAGTGGTGAGGCAGCTGAGTTTTCTGGAACCCAGGCGAAGGAGGGACCCGATACATGGTGTCCAACCTGCGGGAATGGGGAGACAGTGTTAAAGGAGTCTCCCACAAATCCATCAAGTGTTCTTGAAGGATTTCATGGACAGGCAGAGTGACTGCCTCTTTAGGAGCTTTTGAGTATCCTAAAATGTCCAATTTTTTTGATCTGGGTTCTCTTTCAGAAGATGTAGTAATAGAAAGTGCTTTAGCTACATCAACAATGAAATCCTGAAAGGATAAATCCTCTGGAGGAGACATCCTCCTCTTGGGAGAAGAGGGCTCCTCAGGAAGAGTAAGCTCAGCAGAGTCATCAGAGGAATTAAATTCATCAGAAGAATCTGAGTACTCTTTCTGTGCTTCCAATGTACAATACGCATACCGATCGGTATCGACATCGGGCGTATCGGGCATGGGATCGGTACCGGGCGAAAGCCGGAATCCGGCATGCGAAACCGATCGACGTTTAGAAGTCGATGGTCTCGGTTCCGGTGTAGATACCGGAACCGGGGTCGGTACCGATGAAATCGGTACCGAGGGCGTCGCAGCCTTAATGAAGGCCAGTACGGCCTGCTGCATGGTCTGGACAGTACTGCCCATAGACGCCACTACTGCCTGGATGTCGGTACCGGTATGGGCCGGTACCCCAGAGCAGTCCAACAGGTGATCTGTCGAGGCCGTGCCATCGATGTCAACCTGTGACCCCATGATTGCTTTGGAGGCCGGAACCTCCCGCCGGGGTTTTTTGGCCTGGGCAGAATCCTCGAACTCAGAACTGAGAGCCTCTCGATCTTTAGAAAGAGATTTGCTTTTAGAGGATTTGCCCACAGAAGTTTTGGTTACCTGAGATCCATCCGGAGAGGAAGACCTGGATGACTGTGATGCTTCTGAAGGAAACAGCACATGGAGCTTGTTAGCCCGGTTCTGCAAACCGCGTTTAGACATCTGGGTGCAGGATGGGCAGTCCGGTATGGAGTGCTCAGGTCCCAAACATTTGAGACACCATTCATGGGTGTCTGTGACAGAAATGACAGCACTGCATTTGGTACATTTTTTTAAACCAGGGACTGGCTTCTCCATGAGGAGAAATTGTGTAGGCCTTAAGGGCTAACACCGGGTACCAAGCTGTGCTGAAGAAAAATAAAAAAGTCTTTTTTTTTTTTTTTTTAATATAGAAAGAAAGAAAGACCGGCGATACCGGTTTCGGTATGGGGAAGGCAGGTACGCGGTCTAAAGAAACAAACAAAAGTAACAAATTCTTCAGCGGTGACAGGAACACGACCTGCTGGCTCCGCGGAAAAAGAAGAACTGAGGAGAGCTGGTCAGGAAGGCGGGAAGGCAGCGCGCATGTGCAGTGGGAGGCCCCAAAAGCTTTTCATTTGAAAAGCTGGGGAGCTTTCCCGCGCAGGCTCCGTCGGTACCGACGTACCCATATGTGATGACTTATTCCTGCTTGTTCCTAGAGATTCCATGCTGCCTCGGATCCTGTAATCCACTGGACTCCAGAAACCTCACTATTTTCTCTTTCAGCAGCGTTTCCAATAATTTACTCACCACCGAAGTTAAACTAACCGGCCTGTAGTTTTCAACCACATCCTTACCTCCGCTTCTGTGAAAATGCACCACATGAGCCTCTCTCCAGTCCTTTGGCACCACTCCCGACTCCAACGAGGCATTGAAAAGGTCAGTCAGTGGAGCTGCTAGAATGTCCCAAAGTTCCCTCAGTATTCTCGGGTGTATCCCATCCGGTCCCATCGCTTTGTCTACTTTAAGTTGAGATAGTTTCTCACGAACACAGTCTTTTGAAAATTGTTCAAGATGTCCTTTGCTTCTGTTCCTATTTGTGGGTGTTTTCTGAGGACCTGCTCCTGGTTCTTCATCTGTGAACACAGAGCAAAAATATTTGTTAAGCAATTCCGCTTTATCCTTATCAGCTTCTACATATTCCTCCCCTGCACCCTTGAGTCTGACAATACCTCTCTTGCCCTTCCTCTTCTCACTAATATATCTGAAAAAGCACAGTTACTTACCTGTAAGAAGTGATCTCTGGGAACAGCAGGAATAAGTCTTCACATATGGGTATTGCCTTTCCCAACCGCCTCTCTCCAGTTCGAGTTTTAAAGCTGAGACAAAGAGAGAGAGAGAAAAGTAAAGATAGATAGAGAGATACAACTCCTAGGGGAGGTGGGTGGGTTGTGAAGACTTATTCCTGCTGTTCCCAGAGATCACCTGTTACAGGTAAGTAACTGTGATATCTCCAGGAACAAGCAGGAATGAGTCTTCACATATGGGGACTCCCTAGCTGCAGATGCCAGGGGAAGACCCCAGGTTGTGTGTCCTTGAAAAGGACTCTACCTCCCCCCATGGATCTCTGGCATCCAACCACGGTAGGTGGGTAGGAGCTGATTAGGAATGGAACAGGTGTTTGAGAACAGCCTGACCAAAGGAGGCATCCCGGCGGGAGTCCTTGTCCAAACAGTAATGGGCTGTGAAGGTATGAACCGAGGCCCAGGTGGTCGCTCGACAGATTTGGTCGATGGACACAGAGTTTAGATGAGCCATTGAGGCTGCCATGGCTCTCACATTGTGAGCTGTGACATGGCCCTTCAGAGAAATGTTCCTACTCTGGTAGGCGAAAGAAATACACTGAGCAATCCAGTTGGACAGTGTTCTCTTAGAAACTGGAAGTCCTAAATGAGAAGGATCAAAAGCAACAGAGTTGAGAAGACTTCCTATGTTGCTGTGTTCTTTGTAAGTAAAAAGTGAGAGCTCTCTTACAATCCAAGGTATGAAGATTCCTCTCTGCACTTGATGCATGAGGTCCTGGAAAAAAGACAGGTAAATATACTTCTTGGTTCAGATGAAAAGGCGAGACCACTTTAGGCATAAAGTGTGGATTGGTCCTGAGGACTACCTTATCATGATGGAACCTTGTATAAGGTGGATTAGCCACCAAAGCTTGCAACTCACTGATGCGGAGTGCTGAGGTGACTGCAATGAGTAAAAAACAACTTTCCAAGAAAGAAATTTCAAGGAGGTGGTGGCTAAAGGTTCAAAGGGTGGCTTCATAAGCTGGCCAAGAACCAGGTTTAAGTCCCATGCCACTGGAGGTCGTCTGATGGGAGGTTTAGTTAAAAGAAGGCCTCTCATGAATCTTGCTATAAGAGGATAAGAGGAAAGAGGATGTCCATTGAGAGGCTTGAGGGACGCTGCAATAGCACTCAAATGGACTCTACTGAATTTGTTTTCAGACCTGCATGGGATACATGCAGGAGATACATGCAGGAGATACTCTAGTAGAGAATTCAGAGGTATTGTAAGAGGGTTTAGACCCTTCTCTGAACACCAAATGGTAAATCTTTTCCATTTGAAAGCATAGGAACGTCTAGTAGAAGGCTTTCTAGAGGCATGAATAACATCTCTGACTTGCTGAGAGAGATGAAAATCTTGAAGGTCTAGGCCCTCAGCAACCAAGCCCTGAGATGGAGCGACTGGGGGTTTGGATGCCACAACGTTCCCTCTTCCTGGGACAGAAGGTCTGGTGCAGAGCCCAAGTCCAGGGAAGGAGCTTGAGAGAGATGCAGAAGTAGAGGATACCACACTTGGCGTGGCCAATGTGGTGCTATGAGGATCATGGTCCCTCGATCTCTCTGAAGCTTGAATAGTGTTTTGGGAATTAGGGGAATTGGTGGAAAGGCATAAAGGAAGTCTTGACCCCAGTGAAGGAGGAAGGCATCCTTGGCCTGAACTCCCTGAAATGGAATTCTGGAACAGAACCGGGGAAGTTTGGCATTCCACGGACTTGCAAAGAGGTCTATGTCCGGGGTTCCCCAAATTCGAAAAATCCTGGCTACCTGGTCCATGTGGAGAGACCACTCGTGTGGAAGCAGAACTCGACCGAGTCTGTCCGCCCAAGAGTTTTGAACGCCTGGAAGATATACTGCCAGAAGATGGATGTGATGCTCTCTGGCGAAGGCCCACAGTCGCAAAGTTTTGTTGCAAAGTGACAGAGAGCCAGTCCCGCCCTGCTTGTTTACATAGAACATGGCTACTTGGTTGTCCATATGGATGAGGACTGTCCTGTAGCTGAGCAGGGAATGGAACACTCTGAGAGCTAAGAATATTGCTCTGAGTTCCAAGAGATTGATATGCAGAGAAGTCTCCTGTGGAGACCAGATGCCCTGGGTGGAGAGATCCTGCAGATGAGCTCCCCAACCCATTGGAGAAGCATCTGTTGTCAGAGTTGCTTGGGGTAGCGACTGCTGAAAAGGGGACCCCAGCAACAGATTTGGAGGGGACTTCCACCACTGGAGAGACCAAAATAGGCGACTGGAGTTTGTTATTTTGTCTGACAGGCAACCTGATGCCCGAGTCCATTGGGTGGACAAAGTCCATTGAGCTGCCCTCATGTGAAGGCGAGCATATGGAACCACATGCACGGTGGATGCCATGTGGCCTAATAATTGTAACATTTCTCGAGCAGTTAAATGGGACTTTAACTGTATCTGGGAGGCTAACTGCACCAAGCGTAGGCAACAGGCCTGAGGGAGATAGGCCCTTGCAGTTGTGGTATCCAGCAAGGCCCCTATAAACTCCAGAGACTGAGTAGGGGTGAGATGGGATTTTGGGATATTTATTACCAGTCCCAAATACTGAAGGACACGCATTGTGCAGGTTAGACAAATCTGGGCCTCTGACTGGGATGGAGCTCGAATGAGCCAGTCGTCCAGATATGGGAAAACGAATATTCCTAGAGTGCGTAGAAATGCAGCTACTACTGCCATGCATTTCGTGAACACCCTTGGTGCAGAGGCCAGACCGAAAGGAAGCACCCTGTATTGGTAGTGCTTTCCTTGAAAAAGGAACCGAAGGAATCTCCTGTGTGTTGGATGGATGAGGACACGGGTGTACGCATCCTTGAGATCTAGAGAACAAAGCCAGTCCTGACTCTGAAGGTATGGCAGCAGAGTACCGAGAGAAATCATCTTGAATTTCTCTTTGAAAAGAAACTTGTTCAATTCTCTGAGATCTAATATGGGTCTGTAGCCCCCTGTTTTCTTTGGAATAAGAACATAAGGGGAGTAGAACCCTGAGCCCTGTTGAAGAAGAGGTACTTCTTCTATTGCCCCTTGGGCAAGAAGGGTAGCAATCTCCTGACCCAGAAGGTTGAGGAGAGACTTTGGAGAATTGAACTGTTTCACCATGGTGTGGGGAGGAAGGTTTAAGAAATGAAGCTTGTACCCCTCCCTTATAATGGAGAGGGTCCATTGCTCTGTTGTGATTTGCTCCCATCTGGGAGAAAAGTAAGCCAACCTTCCTGGAATGGTGAGGGGCTCTCGTTCTTCCAGAGCTAGAAAGGCTAAGTTCTCTAGTTGCAAGTCAAAGGCCCTGAGGAGGCTGAGGCTGCTGGGCCGTGGGAGGCCTGGCAGCCTTTGACTTGGCCTGTTTAGGTGGTTACTGACGCTTTGCAGCAAAACGACCTGCAGAAGATGCCTGCTGACCATAAGCAGGATAATATCTTCCCTTTTTAGAAAAAGGTGTCTTTTTGAACAATCTTTTCTTAACAGGAGCAGAGGCAGACTTTGAAAGTCGATCCAAAGCAGAGTTCTCAGCATCCATTTGAGTGGCCTTTGCTTGCCAATCCCTGCCAAAAAGTTTTTCACCTGTACAAGAAAGATTTCCCAGTTCATCTTGGACCCAGAGTTCCAAATCAGAGGCTTGTAACCAAGCAATTCTGTGTGCACCTATGGCAATAGCCGTGGCTCTGCTTACACACTCAAAAGAGTCAAAGGCTGCACGGTTGGAAAATTTGGAAACATCTTGGGCATGTTTAAGCCAAGTGAGAAATTCCTGCCTTTTATCTTCTGAAATAAAAGGGGCTAAAGTCTGCAGATGATCTGTGACTTTTTAGAAACATTCCCATATAGAGACTATAGGAGTTGATTCTGGCAGCAAGCATATTAGCTTGGAAAACCCTTCGGCCAAAAGCATCTAGGGTCCTGCATTCACGTCCTGGAGGATTAGATGAGTGTCTCTTTGCACTCTTTATTTTCCTCATGGCAGACTCTACCACAATAGAATGGTGAGGAAGCTGAGACTTATGAAAGCCAGGACAAGGAGGGACACGGTACATGGTGTCTAACCTACGAGAATGAGGAGAGGTGGTAAGAGGAGTCTCCCACATGCTCAACATGAGATCATAAAGAATCTCATGAATAGGTAAGGTAGCTGCTTCTTTAGGAGCCTTAGGATATTGCAAATTATCTAATTGCTTGGCTCTAGGCTCTGACTCAGGGGCCACTGTAATGGAGAGGCCCCTAGCCACTTCCCTAATGAAGTCTTGAAAAGACAAGTCTTCTGGAGGAGACATTCTTCGTTTTGGAGAAGCAGGCTCCTGAGGAAGAAGTACTGGTGCCTCGACAAAAGCCTCAGACTCATCAGAGTCTTCGGAGGAATCGAAGTATCGCCTGTCCGGATGCTCCTGTAAAGCCCGATACGCGTATCGAGTGGGATCGACATCGGGAGTAAGCGGTACCGGTTCGGTACCGATAGGCATCATAGGACAGGGTACCGTTGCAGTCGACACCGAGGCCGCTGTCGATGCAATCGGTACCGGCACCGGGAACGATGCCGGTGCCGGAGTTGGTACCGGCAACGGAGATTGTTGCGGTACCGGAGGCGTCGAAGCCTGCATAAACGCAGTTAGGATGCGCTGCATGGATAGAATCTTCTGATCCATCGACGCCACCAGAGTCTGGATGTCGGTACCAGTGGAGGCCACCGGAAACTCAGAACACGGCAACAGGTGATCGGTCGAGGCCAAGTCATCGATGTCAACCTGTGACCCCACAGACAATGCTTTGGAAGCCGGGATTACCCGCCGGGGTAATTTTGCCGGTGCGGAATCCTCGAGGACAAGGCCGGAGGCATCTCGATGCTTAGAGGGAGATTTGCCTTTCGAGGACCGGCTAGATTTATGTTTGGTTACCTGAGATCAATGGGAGGAAGAAGCAGCCCTGGAAGACGTCGATGCCACCGAGGCTGCATCAGAGGGAAACAGGGTACTGAGCTTGGTTGCTCAGTTCTGCCGACCTCTTTTAGACATCATGGTACAGGACACACAATCCGTGATGGAATGGTCAGGACCCAAACATTTTAGACACCAATCATGGGTGTCAGTGACAGAAATAGTACCGCCACATTTCGTGCACTTTTTGAACCCGGCAGCGGGCTTCTCAATGAGGAGAAAAATGTTCAGGCTTAAGGCCCAAACTGAAAATGCACAGTTGAAAAAAGAAAAGTTTTTTTGTTTTTTTTTTAAAGAAAGAAAAGAAAAGACCGGCGTTACCGGTCTGACGTCGAAGGCGGCAGACGCGACACAGAAAAATAAAGAAAAAAATAAAGAACTTCTTCTGCGGGGACAGGAACACGACCTGCTAGCTCCGCGGAAAAGAAGCACTGGAGAGAGGCGGTTGGGAAAGGCGGGAAGGCAGCGCGCAAGCGCTGTAGGATGCTCCCAAAAGCTTTCTTACTGGACGCTGGGGAGCGTTCCCGCAGAGGCTCCGTCGGTACCGACGATACCCATATGTGAAGACTCATTCCTGCTTGTTCCTGGAGATAGGTTCCTACTCTGGTAGGCGAAAGAAATACACTGAACAATCCAGTTGGACAGTGTTCTCTTAGAAACTGGAAGTCCTAAATGAGAAGGATCAAAAGTAACAAAGAGTTGCTGTGTTCTTTGTAAGTAAAAAGCAAGAGCTCTCTTACAATCCAAGGTATGAAGATTCCTCTCTGCACTTGATGCATGAGGTCCTGGAAAAAAGACTGGTAAATATACCTCTTGGTTTAGATGAAAAGGCGAGACCACTTTGGGCATAAAGTGTGGATTGGTCCTGAGGACTACCTTATCATGATGGAACCTTGTATAAAGTGGATTAGCCACCAAAGCTTGCAATTCACTGATGCGGCGTGCTGAGGTGACTGCAATGAGAAAGATAACCTTCCAAGAAAGAAATTTCAAGGAGGTGGTGGCTAAAGGTTCAAAGGGTGGCTTCATAAGCTGGCCAAGAACCAGGTTTAAGTCCCATGCCACTGGAGGTGGTCTAATGGGAGGTTTAGTTAGAAGAAGGCCTCTCATGAATCTTGTTATAAGAGGATGAGAGGAAATAGGCTGTCCATTGAGAGGCTTGAGGGACACTGCAATAGCACTCAAATGGACTCTTACTGAATTTGTTTTAAGACCTGCATGGGATAAATGCAGGAGATACTCTAATAAAGAATTCAAAGGTATTGCAAGAGGGTTAAGACCCTTCTCTGAACACCAAATGGTAAATCTTTTCCATTTGAAAGCATAGGAACGTCTAGTAGAAGGCTTTCTAAAGGCATGAATAATATCTCTGACTTGCTGAGAGAGATGAAAACCTTGAAGGTCTAGGCCTTCAGCAACCAAGCTCTGAGATGAAGAGACTGGGGGTTTGGGTGCCACAACGTTCCCTCCTCCTGGGATAGAAGGTCTGGTGCAGAGCCCAAGTCCAGGGAAGGAGCTTGAGAGAGATGCAGAAGTAGAGGATACCACACTTGGCGTGGCCAATGTGGTGCTATGAGGATCATGGTTCCTCGATCTCTCTGAAGCTTGAATAGTGTTTTGGGAATTAGGGGAATGGGTGGAAAAGCATAAAGGAAGTCTTGACCCCAGTGAAGGAGGAAGGCATCCTTGGCCTGAACTCCCTGACACAGAATTCTGGAACAGAACCGGGGAAGTTTGGCATTCCACGGACTTGCAAAGAGGTCTATGTCCGGGGTTCCCCAAATTTGAAAAATCCTGGCTACCTGGTCCATGTGGAGGGACCACTCGTGTGGAAGCAGAACTCGACTGAGTCTGTCTGCCCAAGAGTTTTGAACGCCTGGAAGATTTACTGCCAGAAGATGAATGTGATGCTCTCTGGCGAAGGCCCACAGTCGCAAAGCTTCGTTGCAAAGCGACAGAGAGCCAGTCCCGCCCTGCTTGTTTACATAGAACATGGCTACTTGGTTGTCCGTATGGATGAGGACTGTCCTGTAGCTGAGCAGGGAATTGAACACTCTGAGCGCTAAGAATATTGCTCTGAGTTCCAAGAGATTGATATGCAGAGAAATCTCCTGTGGAGACCAGATGCTCTGGGTGGAGAGATCCTGCAGATGAGCTCCCCAACCCATTGGAGAAGCATCTGTTGTAAGAGTTGCTTGGGGTAGTGACTGCTGAAAAGGGGACCCCAGCAACAGATTTGGAGAGGACTTCCACCACTGGAAAGACCAAAAAAGACGAGCATATGGAACCACGTGCACGGTAGATGCCATGTGGCCTAAGAGTTGTAACATCTCTCGAGCAGTTAAATAGGACTTTAGCTGTATCTGGGAGGCTAACTGCACTAAGCGTAGGCAACGGGCCTGAGGAAGATAGGCCCTTGCAGTTGTGGTATCCAGCAAGGCCCCTATAAACTCCAGAGACTGAGTAGGGGTGAGATTTGATTTTGGGATGTTTATTACCAGTCCCAAATACTGGAGAACACGCATTGTGCAGATTAGACAATTCTGGGCCTCTGACTGGGATAGAGCTCGAATGAGCCAGTCATCCAGGTAAGGGAAGACAAATATTCCTAGAGTTCGTAGAAATGCAGCTACTACTGCCATGCATTTCGTGAACACCCTTGGTGCAGGGGCCAGACCGAACGGAAGCACCCTGTATTGGTAGTGCTTTCCCTGAAAAAGGAACCGAAGGAACCTTCTATGTGTTGGATGGATGAGGACATGAGTGTACGCATCCTTGAGATCTAGAGAACAAAGCCAGTCCTGACTCTGAAGGTATGGAAGCAGAGCACCGAGAGAAATCATCTTGAATTTCTCTTTGAATAGAAACTTGTTCAATTCTCTGAGATCTAATATGGGTCTGTAGCACCCTGTTTTCTTTGGGATAAGAAAATAAGGGGAGTAGAACCCTGAGCCCTGTTGAAGAAGAGGTACTTCTTCTACTGCCCCTTGGGCAAGAAGGGTGGCAATCTCCTGACCCAGAAGGTTGAGGAGAGATGTTGGAGAATTGAACTGTTTCACCATGGTAGGGTGGAGTGGCCTAGTGGTTGGGGCAATTTACTACAGGCCGGAAGGTCGGTGGTTCAAATCCCACTAGAGGACAGCAACCTTGGGCCGGAAGGACTGGGGTTTCTAGTCCCGCAGGTGCTCCTTGTGGTCTTGGGCAAGCCACTTAACCCTCCATTGCCCATGTTCCCTGTAAGTATTAGTGTATGTGTCTCATATCCCCTCGTGTTAAATGTATCCCCCAACAGCTTTGACCCGGTGAAAAGCGGGATATAAATACAGCTAAATAAATAAATAAAATAAAAATAGTGCGAGGAGGAAGGCTTAAGAAATGAAGCTTGTACCCTTCCCTTATGATGGGTAGACATCATGGTACAGGACATACAATCCGTGATGGAATGGTCAGGACCCAAACATTTTAGACACCAATCATGGGTGTCGGTGACAGAAATAGTACCGCCACATTTTGTGCACTTTTTAAACCCGGAGGCGGGCTTCTCCATAAGGAGAAAATTTTTAGGCCTAAGGCCCAAAAACTAAAATGCACAGTGAAGAAAGTATACGTTTTTTGTTTTTTTTTAAAGAAAGAAATGAAAAGACCAGCGGTGCCGGTCCGACGTCGAAGAAGGCAGACGCGACACAAATGAATAAAGAAAAAATAAAGAACTTCTTCTGCGGTGACAGGAACACGACCTGCTGGCTCCGCGGAAAAGAAGAACTGGAGAGAGGCGGTTGGGAAAGGCGGGAAGGCAGCGCGCAGGCGCTGTGGGATGCTCCCAAAAGCTTTCTTACTGGACGCTGGGGAGCGTTCCTGCGCAGGCTCCGTCGGTACCGACGATACCCATATGTGAAGACTCATTCCTGCTTGTTCCTGGAGATATGTCTTATCCCCCCATTTTATTGCATTGGCTATTTCCTCCTCCTTTTGAATCTTTGCCTTCTTGACTACTTTGCTAGCTTCTCTAAGTTTTTCCAAATACAGATGCCTGTCTTCCTCTCTCTGTGATCTCTTGTATTTCATGAAGGCCTCCCTCTTTTTCTTCTCTTTTTCAGCTTCTTCTTTCGAAAACCATAGCGGTCTCCTTTTCCTTCTACCTTTATTTACCATTTTAACAAAAAGATTGGTTGCCCTTAAAATATCCCCTTTCAGTTTTGCCCACTGTTTTTCTACATCCCTCAGCTGTTCTCATCCAACTAACGACTCCTTGAGGTATTGGCCCATCTTCGCAAAGTTAGTCTTCCTAAAGTCTAAGATCCTCGCCTTTGAATGGATTCTCACAGCCCTAGTCCTAATACCGAACCACACCATCTGGTGATCACTGGATGCAAAATGATCTCCCACTACAACATCAGAAACACTTTCACCATTGGTAAGCACCAAGTCCAGTATGGCCCCTTCACGTGTGGGGTCTGTTACCAATTGCCTGAATAGTTCTCCCTGTAGAGAATCCAGGATCTCCTTACTTCTAGATGATACTGCAGCAGGAATGTGCCAATCAACATCTGGCATATTGAAATCTCCTATTAGTAGCACTTCCCCTTTCCTAGCAATGCTGCACATGTCTTCAATTAACTCTCTGTCCACCTCTTCCTCTTGTGAGGGAGGTCTGTATATGACACCTCTTTCTAGTTTAACCCACAATGCCTCCTCTCTCCCTTTTAAGCTCTGTAATTCCAAAGCTTTAATAGTAGTTTTTACATACAGTGCCACTCCTCCTCCCCTACTTCCTACCCTGTCCTTTCTGAATAAAATATAGCCAGGTATAGTTACATCCCAATCATGGTTTTCTGTGAACCATGTTTCTGTAACTGCCACTAAATCTAAGTCAGCCACTCCCAACAAAGCTTCAACATCAGGGATCTTATTTCCCATGCTACGGACATTTATACACACTGCTTTCCATATGTTACCCCTGTTACCCATTTCCATAAAGTTATTTAATGGATCACCTACCTGGGGGCTTCCACTTACCTGGGGGCTTGAGGGTAGGTTTTGTAGGCAGTACCCTTCCTCGGGAAAAAGGGCTTCTTCCCCAAGCCCTTCTTTTTGTGAGAAGGGGCAGAAGTCTTTCTGGACAGCCGTGTCCTGGTGAGAGTCTCGGTCTCGATTTCTGCAGCCTTCTCAGTCATGGGCTTGCCGAACAGGTGGTCACCTCGGCATGGGACATCGACCAACTTATCCTGCACCCATGACTTCAGGTCCGACAACTGTAGCCAGGCATGACGACGTGCACCGATGCCGGCCGCGGCTACCCGGGCTGAAGCCTCGAAGCCGTCATAGGTTGCTCGAGAAATAAACTTCGAGCACTCTCGGATCCCTGAAGACAAGGCTTTGAATCTCTGCAAGGGCTCCTCGGAGAGACCAGCCGAGAACCCGGCAATCTCCTTTGCCAGGTCTCATAAGTACATGCCCATGTACAGCTGGTAAGTCTGGACACGGCAAGGTAGCATCGAGCCCTGGAAGCACTTTCTACCGAGGGCATCCAGGTTCCGGGCCTCCCAGTCGGGAGGCACCGAGGAGTGCGTCTTTTGGCTTTTCAGCCTATGCATGGCCGATTCCACAACCATGGAGTTGTGCGGCAGCTGCGCCTTTTGGAACCCATGGCTCTTACGGACTCGATAGATAGAATTGACCCGCTTGCTAAGAGCCTGCGCCGAGGCCGGTGCTTCCCACATTCGGAAAAGCAGCCATTCCAGCATCGGATGAACCGGTACAGTAAAGGCTTCCTTCAGAGGAAAATCATACTGGAGGGCATCGAACTCTTCGGCTCGAGGCTCCTCCTCGGCATCCGCCAGGAATGCCAAAGCCTTGGCCATGTCCCTGACGAAATCCGAGAATCTGTTATCCTCCGGGTGGGACCTTCTCCGAGGCTCGGACTCCAGTGAGTCTGACGGGACGCACTGGGTCCGGAAGGTGTCGGGAGACTCCTCGTCCTCCGTCTCCCATGCCAACTCCTCCGAGGAGTCGTCGAGCGGCTCTGGCCATGTGGGCCTTGATGCCACCCACCCCGACGCCGAGGGCACCAGCATCTATGAACTCGGCCCCGCACGGAAGGTCGAGAGAGACCTTGGCCGAGGATCGACTCGAGACTTGATTGACTCGAGGATCGGGCTCAGCCTCCAGGGTCGACTTAGACGTCAAGGACCCGGTGGTCGGGGCAGATGCACCGGTCAAACCGGCGATCAGTACCCGCTGCTGCTCCATGAAGACAGCCAGGCTGCTCTCCAGGGCCGTCAACCTGAGTCCGAGCTCAGGAGACTCCACAGGGCCCGACATCGGTTCTCCCGGAGAAGAGTCAACGAGGACAACCGAAGTTACCTGACTCGGCGACTCCGGCTCCAGGCGAGGTAGTTTGGTCGGCCACTCCGACTCCGAGAGCCAGGGACGGCGATCAGGGCTTCACGACCTGGCCCTCGAGGATCCAGGTGCCTCCACTGACGCCGCCCTCACAAGCGTCTTCTTCCTTTTGTGCTCTCGAGCGGGAGACCCCCTCTCAGAGGACCCATGACGGCGCGAGGTCAGACTCCCGAGATGTCGAGGCCTCCGTCAGACCCGAAAAAATTCTTTCACGTTGATGCAGACGGCTCCGAAGCACCTTTAACGACATCTTGCCGCACGGGCCACAGACCAGTGGGTCATGGTCGGGCCCGAGGCATCGGAGGCAGCAGTCGTGTGTGTCGGTGAGAGAGAGACATAAGTTTCTTGCACCGATCACATTTTTTGAACCCGCTGGCAGCCATCGGGGAAAAAGGGCCCCTGCAAGGTTAAAAGACAGGGCTGCCAGTGAAAATAACAGAAAAAGCGCGAACACTAGTAAAGGACAAAAACCAAAAAAGAAATTCCGGACTCGGTACCGTTGTACCGAGCCGAGGCGGGAGGGGAACCAGCGTCGAACTGGATAAAGAAATGCAAAAAATCACAGAAAAAAACCCTACTTTTCCTGGGTGACACAAACTACGTCCTTTGGGCTCCGTGGAAAAAGAAAGACTGAGCAAGATGGCACCCTTGGGCGGGAAGGGGACCGCGCATGCGCGCTGCATTCCCAAAGGCTTTCTGTGAAAGCTGGGGAAATGCGCCATGAGGGCTCTGTCGGCGCCAACGTCACCCATACGTGAGAACTGACTTCCTGCTTGGTCCTGGAGAAAAGAAAAATTCAAGAAAAAAACTAACACTTTTTCTGGTGAAAACAGACATGTCCAGTGGGCTCTGTGTAAAAAAAGGACTTGAGGCAAGATGGCACCCTTCGGTGGGAAGGGGACCATGCATGCTGGGTGCATTTCCCAAAGGCTTTATTTGAAAGCTGGGGAGAAGGTACCTCTCAGGCTCCATAGGTGTCGATGTCACCCATATGTGAGGACTGATTCCTGCTTGTTCCCGAAGATATGAAATATCTCATTTTAGTCTTGCCTACTGCTTTTCTGTTTCCCATAGATCTTCTTCGCCAACTAACTCCTCCTTTAATGTACTCCCCCCATCTTGACAAAGTTAGTTTAAGTCTAGGCCTCTCGCTTCTGAATGAACCATTTCTATCTGTGTCCATATACTGAACCACACCATGTGGTAATGCCAAATGACCACTCATTACATCAGAAACACTCACCACATTCACAAGTACCATGCCCAATAGCGCTACTTTCCCTCCACTCCCCTCACACATGAGTTCTGTTAGTAGTTACTAGGACAGTTCTTGTAGAAAACCCAGGATCTCCCTCCTAGATGATACCACAGCTGGGTTATCAAAAACAAACATCCAGCAAACTGAAGTCACCTAGCAATAGCTCTCTCCCTTTCAGAGAAATTATGTGAATGTCTTCAATGAAATCTCTATTTCATTGAAGAAAGAAGTCTGCACATTACACCAATATAAATAGATGTTCCATCTTTCCAAATTAATCCACAGAATGCATAGAACAGAATAGAACGTTCATCTGGGAAAACTCAAGTGCAAGGCAGTAGATCTTGGCATTTACCTGGTAAGAAGTGACTGCTCAGAACTATCAGAGAGAAGCTGATGATTCTCCTGCACCACAGAAGTCAGTCGTGCCGAGAGATCTGTGATCTGCCTCTGTAGGGGCAGCTGTTGCACCCAAAGCTTCTCACAGGCACTCCATCCTTCCTGCAGAGAGAAAAGCACAAGAAACTGACCGACTACAGGTGCAACTGTGTCCCCCAGTTCTCACACTTACCCATCCCTCCTGCAGGACAAATGTATACTAACCTGTATCAGCCAATGGACAGATGGCAGAGCACCAGTTGTCTCAGAGACATCTTCCAAATGTGAACTTTCAAATCGAAATCTGAGGAGAGAAACAGTATATGAGATTAACTCTATCAATCATAAAGCTATATGACTCTCACCGTAGCTGCATCAAGTGCTCTCTTCCTCAAAAAACCTTGTTGAGCTATTGGCTTGAAGCCTCACATAGCCTTTCAGACTTCCTGGATTTAAAGCAGGTGCATCCCCATTGGCGTGGTGGGGATGTGGAAAAAAAACTATTTCACTTGGAACAGAGATTCATTTTCAATATGGACACACTCCACCTCTGCAGGTTTAATCAAGATTCTGATCTCTCAATTTTTTTATGATTTAATACTCCCTTCTTTTTAATCCTGGTGTTTCCCCCTCTGTTTTATCCAAATGTGCCTTTTTGGATTTTGGCTTTTTCAGTAATTTATTGATATTCTTTGACTATTGAGTTTATATCAATTTCAATTATGCTTGTCTATTTGGCATATAAGTTTTTATTTTTTACTTTATCTTAATATATAATTTTTTTTATTTATTTATTTTTTTAGCTGTCCACATGGCTGTTTTTTCATCTCTGTTCATTGCGTTGCTGCCTAATTATATATATATGGAAATTATACCTTTGTACATACTTCCATATACATTTTACTCCCATTAGCCTGCGATAACTCATTGGTGACCCCTCTGCATGCCCCCAAAGTATTTTATGACGACTCAAGAATATAGAGCCTATTGTACTTCATGACGATGCCAGCCATGAGGTTAACGCACCCCAGCTAAAATGCGACAGAATGATACTTCTCCCCTGTCACACTGTTCGAGTATTGGATGTTTCCAAAGGCTCATGCATCCCTCATTTGAGATGCTATCCTCCAGTTATAGTTTTATCTGCACGGTTCCGGATTGGTGATGTTTGCAAAAAAAAAAAAAAAAAATCAAATTTTGCTCTCTACAATGATTCTATAGTCCCCTGCTGCCTCTGACATTCGGCATCATATGCTGGTTAGATCTATGCATCTCAAAGTATTCAGAATGACCCTTGTACATTGATAATATTTGCTCCTAGCCACCTTCCTAGACAGTGCAGCAAGCTCAGCAATCCCAATTTAATTACCTATAAAAGATACGCTGCTACTTTTGCCTTTGGTTACTCTCTTAGCAACAGATATTCATGGCAGTTTCATTTAAGTGGTATAATTTAAACAAGGCTTTCAAGTAATGCCTGGTGTCCATAAATGGATATTACCAATTACACTCAACGTCTTCTGCTTGTGTATTGCCACCACTGCATTGCATTTTTTCATGTTCTTTTAGTAACGTCGTTTAGTTTTATGGCATCTCTACTTTTTAGTATCATTTTGGTTTTATGGCAGCTCAGTTTGTTTAGCGCAACTGGTCTCCCTAACCTTCTCTTCCCTTCTTTATTACCTGCTGTTTTAGGTGTATACAATTCCAATTATTCCTCTTACTTTGCATCAAGAACTGAGTAATTCGAGGCCTTTGGGCCCTTGCCCCATTTTCAAAATTGTCTTATTGGAGTAACATTGTATCATTTTTAAGTCTTGCCTCAGTCATATTTACGTTTTTACTGCTATTTATTACACTATTAATTTGTATATGTTTTATATATATAAGTTTTTTGTCATTTCTTATTGTCATATGCACAACCCTCATATATATGTACTATGAGTATTTGTATCATGTCATGTTCTTTATTTAAGGTGCGTTTGGTTCCTGTTACCACCACTTTTTTATTTTTTGGGATGTATGTACTGCTAACATAGTATATGACGGCAGATAAAGACCAGCATGGTCCATCTGGTCTGCCCAGCAAGGTGGAAAGAGTAGGTGCGCCCACCGTTCTGTGCAGGTCACCTCTACTTGTTGAGAAATCAGAGACATTAAGTTTATTTTGATCTTATCCTGTTTCTATAAAGGGATCCACTGTGTCTGTCCCATGCCATTTTGAATTCTGTCATTGCATTTGCCCCCCACCACTTCCATCGAGAGGGCATTCCAAGCATCCATCACCCTTTTCAGTAAAAAAGCATTTCCTGATGTTGCCTTTCAGTTTACCCACTTGCAGCTTCATGTTATGCCCTCTAGTATTAGAGCTACCCCATCTTTGAAAAAGTTTGGTTTGTTCATTAATACTCCTTAAATATTTAAAGGTCTGTATCATATCTCCCCTGTCCCTCCTCTCCTCTCGAGTATAAATATTTAGATAGAGTCTCTTTTTATATGACTTCTCACACAGGCTCCAAATCATTTTGGTCGCCTTCCTCTGAACAGTTTCTAGTCTTTTTATATCCTTTGTGAGATATGGTCTCCAAAACTGAACACAATATTCCAAGTGAGGCCTCACCACTGACTTGTACTAGCCATCAATGTTATTTATTTGTCCCCTGAAGGCAGCCATTGGCCAAACCACGTGTCGGGCTGACCTTGAAGTTTCTCAATAAAGTGTCCTCAATGCTACAGTGTGTTTTTGTTCTGCCGTCAGGAATCCCCATTCAGACAATAGTGTGTTGTGAAGGTATGGACCAAAGATCATGCCGCAACACTGCAAATTTCCTCGGCAGACACCGATCGAGGTTGGCCATCGATGTAGCCATTGCAAGCATATTGTGAGCTGTGACATGGCCCTCAAGGCTCAACTCAGCCAGAGAATATACATGAGTGGTGCAATCCACTAGGCAGAGAAATAAGAGTATGTTTTGAGACAGTGATGCCCAGCCTATTGGGGTTGAAGGATATGAACAACTTGGTGGATTGATGGTACACCTTTGTACGCTCCAGACTGAAGGGCAACACATGCGTACAGTCAAGCGTGTGCAAGGCAGTCTTACTGCAGTACACGTGAGGTCAAGAACATTGGAAAAACAATGGAATGGTTAAGGTGGCATGCAGAGACCACCTTTAGCAGAAAACGGGAGTGTGAGAGGAGCACCAACCGATTTTAGTGAAACCTAGTATATGGAGGGTGAACAACCAGAGCTTGGAGCTCACTGACACGATACACCTTCCAGGTCAAGATTTTCAGCAAGCATGAGCCCAGGGGCTCAAAGGGGGCCTACAACAGTTGGCCAAGGACCACACTGAGGTCCCAAGCGACCGTAGGGGGCTTGAGCAGAGGCTTCGAGAGGAGAAAGTCCCTCATGAACCGGGCCACAAGAGGCTGGATCAAAACAGGCTCTCCCTCACATCTGCTATGGTAGGCCCAATCGCGCTGAGCTGAACGTGCACCAAGTTATTTATTTATCCATCAATCAGGATTTACATACTGCTTTTCACAGACAACTTCAGCCTGGAGTTAGAGAGGTGCAACAAGTACTCCAGCAGCCAGTCCACGGGGCAGGAAAAGTGGTCCAGCACCCTATCTGTGCAGCAGATAGCAAACAGTCACCACTTGAGCACGTAGACCTTATGCAATGAGTCCCTGCGGGCGCCAGCAGATGTTGGTAATGTACTCAGGGAGATAAAGCTACACGAGGACTTCCCTCTCAGCATCCATACCATGAGCACCAGAAGCGGATGTTGGGATACAGCAGGGAGTCGCCCTCCTGTGAAATGAGGTCTAAGTCAGAACCCAGGCGAAGAGGTTCTCTCAGCGAGAGCTGCAGCAGCACTGGGAACCATGGCTGCCGAGGCCAGTATGGGTCAACGAGAATCATGGAGCCCCTTCTTGGCCTGGAGCTTCAGGAGAGGTTTTGCCACATGTGGTATCGGGGGTAGACATAGCATAGTTACTCACCTGTAACAGGTGTTCTCCAGGGACAGCAGGAATCAGTTTTCAAATACTGACAGAGCCCGCACAGAGTATTTCCCCAGTTTTCAAAGAAAGCCTTTGGGAATGCCACCACGCATGCGTGGTACCCTTCCTGTCCAAAGGTGCCAACTTACTCAGTCAAGTGCGATAGCTAGAGCCCCTTCAAGAAGATGGCAAAAATATACAGCAACTCCAAGGGAAGAAGGGAAGGTTGTGAGGACTGATTCACGCTGTCCCTGGAGAACACCCGTTATAGGTGAGTAAAGCATAGTTACTCACCTGTAACAGGTGACCTCCGGGAACAGCAGGAATTTATTCTTCACATAAGGGTATCATCGGTACCGACGGAGCCTGCGCGGGAACACTCCCCAGCATCCAATAGGAAAGCTTTTGGGAGCATCCCACAGCGCCTGCGTGCTGCCTTCCTGCCTTTCCCAACTGTCCCTTCCTCCAGTTGAGTTTATAGCTGAGACAAAACAGAGAGGAAAAGAGAGAAAGAGAGAGAGATACAACTCCTAGGGGAGGTGGGCGGGTTGTGAAGACTAAATTCCTGCTGTTCCCGGAGATCACCTGTTACAGGTGAGTAACTATGCTATCTCCAGGAACAAGCAGGAATGTAGTCTTCACATATGGGGACTCCCTAGCTGCAGATGCCAGGGAGATGGCCCCAGAAAGTTGTGTGCCCTTGTGAAAGGGCTCCACTTCCCCACATGGATCTCTGGCATCCTACCAGGGATGGTGGGTAGGAGTTGATTAAGTCTGGAACAGGTGTTGAACAGCCTGACCAAACAAGGCATCCCGGCAGGAGTCCTTGTCTAAGCAGTAATGGGCTGTGAAGGTATGAACCGAAGCCCAAGTAGCTGCTTGACAGATGTCGTCGATAAACACAGAGTGAAGATGAGCCATTGAGGCTGCCATGGCTCTCACATTGTGAGCTGTGACATAGCCTTCAAGAGGAAGGTTCTTACTCTCATAGGCAAAAGATATACACTGTGCAATCCAGTTGGACAGTGTCCTTTTGGAGACTGGAAGTCCCAAATGACTAGGATCAAAAGCAACAAAGAGTTGAGAGGATTTTCTATGTTGCTGTGTCCTTTGCAAGTAAAAGGCCAAAGCTCTTTTACAGTCCAAAGTATGAAGGTTCCTTTCTGCATTCGAGGCGTGAGGCCTTGGAAAGAATACAGGAAGGTAAACCGCTTGGTTCAAATGAAAAGGCGAAACTATCTTTGGCATAAAGTGTGGATGAGTCCTAAGGACTACCTTATCATGATGGAACCTTGTATAAGGAGGATCAGCCACCAAGGCTTGCAATTCACTGATGCGACGTGCTGATGTGATTGCAATGAGAAAGATAACTTTCCAGGAAAGGAATTTCAAAGAGGTAGTGGCTAATGATTCAAAGGGCGGTTTCATGAGCTGTCCAAGTACCAGATTCAAGACCCACGCCACCGGTGGTGGCTTAATGGGAGGCTTCGTTAAAAGAAGGCCTCTCATAAATCTCACTATGAAAGGATGAGAGGAAATAGGTTGTCCATTTAGAGGCTTGAAAGAAGCTGCAATAGCACTCAAATGGACTCTCACTGAATTAGTCTTAAGCCTTGCATTTGATAAATGAAGGAGGTACTCCAGCAATGATTCCAGAGGTATCGCAAGAGGGTTAAGACCCTTCTGCGAGCACCATATGGTAAACCTTTTCCACTTAAATGCATAAGAGCGTCTTGTGGAAGGTTTCCTGGAAGCATGAAGGATATCCTTTACCTGCTGGGAAAGGTTAAGACCGTGAAGTTCTAGGCTTTCAGCAACCAGGCCCTGAGATGCAGAGACTGGGGACTGGGATGACACAGCATCCCGTCCTCTTGAGAAAGGAGATCTGGAGCAGACCCTAACTCCAGAGGTGGAGCCTGAAAGAGATGTAGGAGCAGAGGGTACCACATTTGCCGTGGCCAACGTGGATCTATGAGGATCATATGACCTCTGTCTCTCTGAAGCTTGAACAGGGTTTTGTGAATAAGGGGAATGGGTGGAAAGGCATACAGGAAGTCCTGACCCCAATGAAGGAGGAAAGCATCCCTGGCCTGACAACCCAGAGCCGGAATTCAGGAACATAACCGGGGAAGTTTGGCATTCAGCGGACTTGCAAAGAGGTCTATGTCTGGGGTTCCCCAAATTTGAAAAGTTTTGGCCACCTGGTCTGCATGGAGAGACCATTCGTGTGGAAGCAGAACTCGAGTGAGTCTGTCTGCCCAAGAGTTTTGAATGCCTGGAAGATACACCGCAAGGAGATGAATCTGATGTTCTCTGGCGAGGTCCCATAGTCGCAAAGCTTTGCTGCAGAGCGACAGAGACCCTGGTTCCGCCCTGCTTGTTCACATAGAACATGGCTACTTGATTGTCCGTTTGAACTAGGACTGTCTTAGAGCAAGGAAGATTGCTCTGAGCTCCAGGAGATTGATATGGAGATAGGCCTCCTGTGGAGTCCAGATACCCTGGGTAGAGAGGCCTTGCAAGTGGGCTCCCCAACCACCTGTGAAGCATCTGTTAGAGTGGCTTGGGGTAGGGGTTGCTGAAAAGGAGACACCACCAAAAGGTTCTTAGGTGACTGCTACCATTGGATGGACAAACTAAGGCGATCTGAGTTTGCTATTTTGTCTGACAGGCAACCTGATGCCTGAGTCCACTGAGTGGATAAGGTCCACTGGGCTGCCCTCATATGGAGGAGAGAATAAGGAACCATATGCACGGTGGATGCCATGTGGCCTAGCAACTGTAACATTTCCCGAGCAGTGAGGAGAGGTTTTAGCACTGCTTGGGAAGCTAACTGCACAATGCGAAGGCAGTAGGGCTGTGGAAGGTAAGCCCTTGTTTGTCTGGTATCCAGAAGAGCTCCTATAAACTCTAGGGATTGAGTGGGAGCAAGGTTGGACTTGTTCAGGAATTTGTTCAATTCTCTGAGGTCTAGAATGGGTCTGTGTCCTCCAGTTTTCTTTGGAATAAAGAAATAGGGGGAGTAAAACCCTGTACCCCGTTGGGGAATGGATACCTCTTCTATTGTCCCTTGAGCAAGGAGCACAGTGGCTTCTTGACCTAACCGGTCGTTGAGAGAGGTCTGAGAATTGAACTGTCTTACTAGGAGGAGGAGGCATGCTGAGGAAATGAAGCTTGTACCCCTCTCTTACAATAGACAGAGTCCAATTTTCTGCTGTTATCTGACCACATCTGGGGGCAAAATGATATAACCTTCCTGGAATGGTGGAGGGTTCTGGGCCGTTCAGGGCCAGGAAGGCAAAGTTCTCTAGACAGGAGTCAAAACCCCTGTGGAGGCTGAGTCTGCTGAGCCGGTTGAGGCTTAGCTGCTTTTGGTGTCCTTTGTTGCCTAGGTTGTTGCTGCTGTCCCCTTTGGGCAGACTGACCTAAACAATGTCCCTGCTGGGTATAGGAGGGATAACACTTTTTCTTCTTGCTGAAGAATGGTTTCTTAGAGGATCTTTTCCTCGCAGGATCAGCTGTACATTTAGACAATCTATCCAAAGTGATATTGTCGGCATCTATCTCATTAGCTTTTTCCTGCCAATTCTTGCCAAAGAGATTCTCTCCTGTGCAAGGTATATTCCCCAGTTTGTTCTGTACCCGGATTTCCAAGTCAGATGCCTGGAGCCAGGCAATTCTACGGCACTATGGCAGAGGTTCTGCTTATGCATTCAAAACAGTCAAAGGCTGCACGATTCACAAATTTGGAAACATCCTGAGCATGTTTAACAAGAGCAAGATAATCTTGCCTTTTAACATCAGGAAGTAGAGGGCTCATAAGCTTTAAGTCTCCTGTGACCTCCTTAAGGAACATTCCCATATACAAGATATAGGAACTGATCCTAGCAGAAAGCATGGAAGCCTGGAAGGATCGACGTCCAAAGGCGTCAAGAGTCCTGCACTCACGTCCTGGAGGATTAGATGCATGCCTTTTGGCACTCTTTATCCGTCTCATGGCTGATTCCACCACCATGGAATGGTGTGGTAATTGAGTCTTCTGAAACCCAGGACAAGGAGGAACTCGATACATGGTGTCAAGTCTTCGAGAGTGAGGAGATGTGGTCAGAGGCATTTCCCACATCCTTACCATAAGATCATGCAAGATCTCATGAATAGATAAGGTAGCTGCCTCCTTGGGAGCTTTAGGGTATTGTAGGATTTCTAATTCCTTTGCCCTAGGCTCTTTTTCAGGAGACACTGTGATGGAAAGACCTCGGGCCACATCTCGGATAAAATCCTGAAAGGACATATCCTCTGGTGGAGACATCCTACGTTGAGGAGAAGAGGAATCCTCAGGAAGAAGTACTCTGGTATCGGCAGAGCTTTCAGAGTCTTCAGACTCATCCGAGGATTTGAAGTATCTCCAATCCGGATGATCGTGCAAGGCACAGTACTGGTACCGATCAAAGTCGGCATCAGAGTGGTCTGGTACCGACGTGTCAATGCCGGATAGAGATGCATGACTCGGTCCCGGTAGAATATCTGCCGGTCGATGCAGTCGGTGCCGGTACCGGTTGAATTGTCTGAAGCGGTTTCAGGGGCATCGAGGCCGTGAGAAGCCGCCAGACTGTGTTCAATAGCCAATAATCTCTGGTCTATCGACGCTGCCGATGCTTCAGTATCGGTGCCGGATGAAGCGGCCGGAACCCCAGAGCATGGCAGCAGTAGTTCTGCCGAGGTTGAGTCCTCGAGAACATCCTGGAGTCCCGTTAGTGCTTTGGAAGCCGAAGCCTCCCACGGGGCAATTTTGCGGGTGAAAGTCCCTCAAGGGCAACGCCAGAGGCATCTCGATGTCTAGAAGGAGATCTACCCTTTGAGGACAGGCTAAATTTATGTTTAGTTACCTGAGATCCATGGGAGGAAGATGAAGCCCTGGAAGACGTCAATGCCACGGAGGCTGCATCGGAGGGAAAAAAGGGTGCTAAGTTTAGCAGCTCAGTTTTGCCGGCCCCTTTTCGACATCAACCCACAGGCAACGCACTCTGAAATTTATTTATTTATTTAGTGTACACTTGTATCCCGCTACTTCCAGCGATCAGCAGCGGCTTTCTATACATAGTGGTGCGGCTGTACAGGCCGGATTTGGAACATACAGTGTGATTTCAGGGGTGGGTAAAAAGCATCAAACGGTCACATATTTACATTTGATTGTATCAGAGGAGACTTTACATATATACATTTGATTGTTTGGGAGGAGGCTTTACATATATACATGTACACATATATTACATATTACAAGAAGCATTTCATAGTGCTGTGTGTTATTTAGGCTGGCAAGGTGCCCGAATAGAGTAACACTCTGACTAGGTTAGGTTGTAATGGGTCTGAAAGAGGTGAGTCTTCAGCTTCTTCCTGAAGTCCTTCAAGTCCTTGTTTTCTCGCAGTTCATGGGGCAGTTGGTTCCAGAGTATTGGTGCAATAAATGAGAACGCTCTGTTGGTGGTGTTTGCGTTGCAATTTCTCAGGCTACTCGGGACATGAAGGGTGTTGCTATTTACTGTTCTCCTGCTTCTGATGATTGGTTGGTCGGATATTAAGGTGTTGAGGTATGAGGGTGCTACATTATGAACGAGCTTGAACGTGGTTACTAAGAGCTTATATTGGACGCGGGCCTTGATGGGGAGCCAATGAAGCTCGATTAGTACTGGAGTGATGTGTTCGGTTAGGCCTTTTTTCATGATAATTCTGGCAGCTACGTTTTGTGCTAGTTGAAGTATGTTAAGGGTTTTTTTGGGCAGACCTTGTAATATAGCGTTGCAGTAATCCAGGTGGGGAATGATGAGGGCTTGTGCCACTGTCCTGAAGTCGGAGTGGTCAATAATATTCCGTAGCGGTTGCAGGATTCTTAATTTGCGGAAGATGGCCCGATTGGTGATTCGGAGGTGCTTTTCCATATTTAAGTTGCTGTCCAGCATTACACCTAGGTATTTTATTTCAGGCTTTGTGGTATAGACATTATTGTTCATTATTGAAATAGAGTGGTCAGGACCTAAACATTTGTGGCACCACTCATGGGTGTCGGTGACAGAGATGGTACCGCCACACTTGGAACACTTTTTAAAACCCGAAGCGGGTTTTTCCATTTTAAGGGAAAAAATTGGGCCTAGTGCCCAAAATGGCGTGTGGCACCTGAAAAGAAAATTACTGGAGAAAGACTCCAGAAACAAAGGGGTTTTTTTTTACTGTTTTTTTTTTTTTTTTTTAGAAAAAAGGAAAAGAACCACCAGCGGTACCGGTATAGCATCGAGGGAAGGCAAACCGACCACAAAAAAGAAGAATAAGAAGGGTAATTTTCTGCAGTGACAGGATGTGTGACCTGTCGGCTCCGCGGAAAACGAAGAACTGGAGAGACACAGTTGGGAAAGGCGGGAAGGCAGAAGGCAGCACGCAGGCGCTGTGGAATGCTCCCAAGAGCTTTCCTATTGGACGCTGGGGAGCGTTCCCGCCCAGGCTCCGTCAGTACCAACGATACCCTTATGTGAAGACTACATTCCTGCTTGTTCCTGGAGATCTACGCTTTCTCCAGGAACAAGCAGGAAAGTCAGTCCTCACACATGGGGCTCCCTAGCTACAGGCTACCGAGAACCTGTAGGAAAAGGCACGGCAGTGCCATGAGCAGTCACCAGTGAAAGCCAAAGGCAACCCGAGGATCCAGGGTCCATTAATAGCCACGCTCCTGGTAGCCGGAACAAGAAGGGTTGGAGGGCAGGAGTTGCTTAAACGCCAAAAAGACTGCGGAGTACATCCTGGCCGAAGGCGGTGTCCCAACAGGACTCCCTCTCCAGGTAGTAATGCAAAGCGAAGGTGTGAGTGCAGGACCAGGTGGCGGCCCGGCAGATGTCTGCCAGTGGCACTGAGCGCAGGCTGGTGACAGACATCATCGCCATCGCTCAGACATTGTGAGCTGTGACTCAGCGGTCCAGGGGAAACCCGGCCTGGGCAAAGGTGATGCAGTCCATCACCCAGATGGACAAGGTATGCTTAGTGACCGCCAGCCCTAGACGGCTGGGATCGAAGGAGACGAAAAGCTGCCCAGATCTGTGGTGGTCCCGAGTCCGCAGCAGGAAGAAAGAGAGCCCTCTTAAAATCCAAGGTATGGAGAATCGCCAATGCCCAGTCGGCATGGGGCTTCGAGAAGAAATTGCACAGCACTATCTCTTGATTGAGATGAAAGAAAATCTGAGACAATCTTAGGAAAGAACTTAGAGTGAGTCCGTAGGACCACCCTGTTCCTATAAAACCTCGTGCACGGTGCCTCGGCCAACAGCGCCTGGAGTTCACTGACTCTCTGGGCAGAGGTGA
Organism: Ichthyophis bannanicus; assembly: GCA_033557465.1. NCBI lineage: Eukaryota > Metazoa > Chordata > Amphibia > Gymnophiona > Ichthyophiidae > Ichthyophis > Ichthyophis bannanicus. Next base: position 262,139,641 of record CM066044.1, read on the forward strand.
GAGCCACCAGGAAGGCCACCTTCTACGACACATGCCACTGTGGGCAGGTAGCCATAGGCTCAAAGGGCAGCTTGGTCGCTGCGTGAGGACCACATTGAGGTCCCATTCCACCGGAGGAGGGCAGGTAGGGGGGTTTGGAAAGGAGCAGGCCTTGCATGAAACGAGAGACAAACGGTTGCCCCGAAAGAGGCTTGCCCTCGATAGGGTGGTGGTTCACTCAGATGGCACTCAAGTGAACCCTGACCGAGTTAGGACTTCAGCCCTGACTGCGAGAGGTGGAGCAGGTACTGCAAGTCCAAACTGGTAGGGCATGAGAATGGCTTCGCTCGGAGATGCGAGCACCACACCGAGAACCGATGCCACTTGAAGGTGTAAGCCCATCTGGTCGAGTCCATTTGTGAGGCCAAAAGAAAGCGTAGTTACTCACCTGTAACAGGTGTTCTCCAGGACAGCAGGAATCAGTTCTCACTTATGGGTGACGTCGGCACTGATGGAGCCCGCCCGGAGCAATTCCCCATCTTTCAAAGAAAGCCTTTGGGATTGCTGCCACGCATGCGTGTTCCTCTACCTGCCCAAGGGTGCCATCTTGCTCAGTCAGGTCCCATAGCTAGAGTCCTACTAAGCAGATGGCAAGGGGAGAACAAAAAAGGGTAACTCCCAGGAGAGGCGGGAGGGTAGTAAGGACTGATTCCTGCTCTCCCTGGAGAAAGCACAGTTACTTACCTGTAACAGGTGATCTCTGGGAACAAAATGACAAAAATAAAAGGAACTAAATTCCAGCACCTACGCCAATCTCTACCCCATACACCACACACACTACACGATGTAAATATACTTTTGTACAAAGTTTGATATGTTTGCTTGTTTTTTGTTACAATACCTACAAAGTTTATACTTACTGTTCAATGTAAATAGTTGATTTCTACTGTTCTATGTAAAATGTATACAAATTGTGTACAAGACTGTTAATCTGTTATATGTAAACCGCCCTTGATCTCTGGAAGGGGCGGTATAAAAGAAATAGTTAAATAAATAAAATAAATAAATAAAATAAAAAAAACAGCAGGAATAAGTCTTCACATATGGGTACGTCGGTACCGACGGAGCCTGCGCGGGAACGCTCCCCAGCTTCCAATCAGAAAGCTTTTGGGAGCATCCCTCAGCGCCTGCGTGCTGCCTTCCCGCCTTTTCAACTGTCTCTCCTCAGTTGAGTGTTATAGCTGAGACAAAGAGAGAGAAAGAGGAAAGGAAGATAGAGAGATACAACTCCTAGGGGAGGTGGGTGGGTTGTGAAGACTTATTCCTGCTGTTCCCAGAGATCACCTGTTACAGGTAAGTAACTGTGCTATCTCCAGGAACAAGCAGGAATGAGTCTTCACATATGGGGACTCCCTAGCTTTAGATGCCAAGGAGAGATCCCATAAATTGCGTGTCTCTGGACAGGACTGCACTTCCCACACATGGATCTCTGGCATCCCATGAGGGATGGTGGGTAGGAGTTGAAAAGAGGAGCTGTAGAAAAACAGCTAACCTAAGGACTACAGGTAAGGAATCCTTGGTATGTATGATAATTATCATGAAAAATATTGAATGAACAATCACAATATGGACCTCACCTACTGGATTGAAGGAAGTAGAGAAGCTGATGGAGTCTACTGGAGATCCAGTGGAGGAATCTTCAAGGTGACCTCACGGAAGTGAAGGTGAAGGTCCAAGTCTGGAATTGGCAGGTGACCCAGGTGTCAACTGGGGTAGTATAAAAACGGCAGGTCTTTAGTGGAAAGCTTTATGGAAAAAGCTGAAAACTCTTTTGGCTACAGAGTCATTAACATTTAGGAGCAAAAGAGGAAGACTGACTGATTTGGACAAACTAACCCAGTCCTGGAGGGAAAAAGGGGTATGGGAAAAAAGCCCGTATTCCCAAGGAGGACAGATGTCTGAAGGGCTGAAACCTCAGGTCTACTGAAGATCCACCCTGTCTTTCCTAGCTGGTGAGAGTTAGGAAAGATATCGAAGCATGGAGCTTCAGGGATAGCTAGACCTAGAGTTAAAGTAGGAGCTGTCAGAACCACAGTAGTGGTTGTGTGCATAATACCCCAGACATACTGAGGGACAGTATGAACATATGCAAGCCCACTGTCTGGAACCTCTAGGAAGGTAAAACCTTTATAAGCATAGACAGTTAGAGAGATAAGTATGTAAATACATATCTACCTATAAGGAAGCATCTCGACAGATACACATATATATATATATATGTGTGTGTGTGTGTGTGTGTGTGTGTGTATATATATATATATATATATATATATATGTATGTCTATAGTGAGATCTGGAGGGGCATAACATATGCACACACAGCTTACAGACATATGTATTTATAGAGAAGTATATAGAGATATATACATACATGAATATGTATGTCTGAAGATAAATGTCTGCAACTAAGCAGATAGAGATATGTCCATAAGAACATTCACATGGGAGATGTGAAGGAGAAAGATTCATCTAATAACAAGAAGGTGGAACCTACTTGAGAAGATATATAGAGAATCTATTCCCCCTGGCTAAGATGGTGCAGGAATGCTATCCAGTGAAATAACCAGGATGGTTGCGTGAAAAAACAGAGGATAATATCAGTCTGTAAACAGCAAGTCCTGAGTCCTGTAGAACTCTCGCATGGTAAATGGACAGAAAACGCATAGGATGAGATACCAGGTTGACCCACTGGAGGGACACAAGGGGTATCATGCGTTATTAGTAAAATATGTGCTGTCCATGAAGGAGTAGGATACCATGAGGACAAGTTGCAAGGAAAAAAGAGCATATTCCTTGTAGGAATTGGAAAACTCTTTGGACATTCACGTAGAAAAGGCTTATGTCCTTTATTATAACAGGAGATAATAGGGTGTGGAGAACCCTCACAGTCATGGAAAATGACTGAGGAAGCCTTTCCCAACCATATAGGATAGTCATCAGAGACAAAACCCCATGCTCTCTAGCAAGGGCCCATAGTAGAAAGCTTCTCTGTAAGATTGCAGAGAGCATAATGCAGGAGAATTGGGAAATAAAACTGGCTGTAGGTCAACAATGCTGCCAAATCCAAAGAAGTGGAGATGGCAAGAAAAGAAGATAGTGTGATAAGCCTGAAGTGATTAGGATTATCCAAGATAGATGAAGCACTATCTTGGAATCACTACTAAGGCCAGACAGAAAGCAGTGGAAGACTGTGATAAGGAAGCTTATCATAGTTCAGGAAGGAGCTATAATAGAGGTGAATTGGCTCTGAACAAGCAACCTGTCTTTGCTGGTAGAAATAATAAAACAGAATGTTTTCATAAAAGACTACCAGTCCCAGAATGCACCAGGTTTCATACAGCCACTAGAAGAGCTGAAGTGTGTTCAATCAAGAGAACTATGAGGTAATCCCCAATCACTCATCTCCAAGGGCAGGGCTTGATTCAGCACAGCTGAGCTGTGCTAGGGTGGAGTATCCCTCTAAGTAGGTTAAAAGTAAAACAGATTCTACACAGAATCAGCAGATGCAGACGGAGTTGGAGTTGATGAGGAACCCAGAGCTCAAGGACAGAGAGAGCAAGAAGCAGCATGGAAGAAAGAAGAGAAAAGCATCTTGGAGGTCTAAAGGAGTCCATAGCAGTACGTGTGCTGGGAGTCATTCCAGAGGCAAGCATACTCCATTGGACTGGGGGAAGCCAGAGGAGTGGGGTTACAGAGCCAGGAATCCCCGGACGGCACCTGTGAGGGAGACGGCTGCATTTGGAAGGGGCCCTAAGACCAGTGCAAGAAGGTATGTGAAGAGAGACCCAGTGTCCAGGGATCTTGATTGGAAGTCTGGACATAAAAGCTGGATTTCTTACTGGCCAGGATATCTGGAGAGGAACCCTAACAGCAATGGAAGCTCAGGTATGAACACTGATCTATGTCCTAGCTCTTCACTTGGAAAACAGCAGGGAAACAAGTATTGTCCTGAGAGTGCTCCATTAAGGAATTCCCCTGAGCCAGTCCATGATATTGATTCTATGATAGTTGAAGAAGGAGGAGATATTTTAAATGATCAGAGTGATTACATGGATTGCTCTCTGTCTAGGCTGCTGTGGTAAAATACTTTCACAAATACAACAACCATCAAAAAGAAATATAACTTGTTCTTTTATCTACCCAGAAAAGTTTACAAGAAAGCTTTAGGGTAGGATTTGAGCCACGTATAGAAAGTAAACCAGCCAAGAGGTTTGCAGCTGGTTAATTGTTAGCAATTAAGCCTTGCATAATTGCATGTGAGCTCTGAAAGGACACTTCTGGGTGTGTGAAAATACAAGAAGTTATCCTTGAAAAAGAACAGTTTTTGATTACTTTTTGCGTTTTGTTTTGTTTTTGGAGCAATGCTAAAAGGTATTAGCAGGAGCCCACAGAAAGACCTTTCTGTTCCCATCAAGGTCTTTATTGTTTGATTGATTGCTTAAGAAGTTCAGTTGCTGATCATGATTTGTTTTTCCTAAGTATAATACTGAAAGCAAGTATCCTTTTGTGCTACCAAGTAAATCTGTGTGGGAGAAATAACCCCATAAATAAAATATATTTTCTTTGCTTACACTCGAGCAAGCACAACTCATTTATTTGTGAACGGCTGATTCTGGTATGAATGGACTACATTTCCCACAATCCTTTGCAAGTCATACTAATATTTGCCTTTGCCAAGACTGTGGACATTCTCACCCAGCGCCCCCGTTTACAAGACAGACTGGAAACTTGTGGAAAAGCACCAGTAGTCCAATCACTGGAACTCCTGCATGGGCAGCTGCTGAATAAAACAGCAGAGAGAATCTTTCTGTGTAAAACAGAGAGAACAGACAAAAGAAGAGGAGAATTCCTGTCTCTGTCTGATGAGCTGCCCAGCGAAAAGAAGGAAGTTTATTCGAGAGAAAAGAAGGAAGTTTATTCGAGAGAAAAAAACGCCACACTGGAATGAAAGGCTAGAGAAGCCCTGCAGTGGTATGGTACCACTCATTCAGGGGAAGAAAACCCTGGATGAGAGGGTAGAGAAACAGGGGCTGAAAGGTGACTTACCATGTGGTAAGTCTGTGGAAGGAAAATATTCATGTTGGAACAGAAAACTATCATGGGATAGTTGTTAACTTCTCTTCTTAGTAGGAAGAAGAGGAGAAACCTGTGACCCATAGACATGAATAACCTGACAGCTCAGCATACCTAGGAGCAAATGGATGTCCTGAGAAAAGGAATCCATATGTAGAGTTTTGAAGGAAAATACAGAGAAAAAACTTCTACAGAAAAGAAGCCAACTGTAGGTTGTAAACCTCAGGAACCTATGGTTGCTGGGTTTGTTCAGCCTGGCTAGAGTTTGGATTCTTCAGACCAGGGTGAGGTTGCCACTGCTTGGGAACATCTGTATGATGGGCAGGAGAAGAGTGAAACCTTCTTCTCTTAGGGAAAGAAGGTTTGGTAGGGTATTTCCCACCCACTGGGGAAGGAGAAGGCTTAGAATAGCCTTCAGAAACAGGGAAGTCAGTGGAGCACTGAGCAACCTGATGTAAAGACTCCTTATTGAAGAGATTTTCCCAAGTGCAAGGAGTATTACCCAGTCTTTGTTGTGCCCATCTGCTTAAGTCTGAAGCTTGGAGCCAGGCTCTACGTCGTGCCCCTATGGCTATAGCAGACGTTCTGCTAACAGACTCAAAGGAGTCTAGGGAAGAACGAGTAAGAAACCAAGAGATACTTTGCATATGACTAAGTAATAAGGAATAGTCTGCAGTCTTTGGTTCTGAAAGAAAAGGAGTCAAAAGAGATAATTTCTTTGTGACCTCCTGAAGGGAAAGACTCATATAAAAATATATGAGAGAATCCTTGTTGACAGCATGGATGTCTGGAAGGTTTGACGTCCAAAGGCATCCAGTGTCCTAGACTCATGACCTGGAGGGTAAGAAGAGTGCTTCTTCTTACTTTTTGCCTTCCTCATTGCTGATTCCACTACAGTGGAATGATGGGGAAGTTGAGTCTTTTGAAACCCTGGAGAGGGGGGCACCTGATACAGAAGATCAGTTGCTCTAGAAGGTGAAGGAACCCTTAAAGGTGCTTCCCACATTCTTAGAAGGAGATCCTGCAAGGAATGATGTAAAGGAAGCATTATATTTTCCTTTTCTCTAGTAGAAAGAGAGCCTTGAGAAGGCTCCAATATAAGTCATTAGTCCTTACTTTCAAAGCCCTGAATAACTACCCACCTACACCGATTAGCAAACTAATCCACAGCACCCTGGAAAACAGAGACAGGAGATCCACTGCAATGAACACCTTAATAGTCCCCAAGATGATGAAGTCATGTACTAAGACCACATCCAAAAGGGCTTTCTCTATATTCGCTCCCCTAAATTGGAATGCCCTTCCTCATGAAATCCGTGGCATCAAAAGCTTAATCCTATTCCGTAAAGCTTTGAAACACCACCTATTCACAATATGCTACCCTGACACCAACCCTGACACCCACACATCGGGTAAACTTCCCTCATGTCACAGCTACCATAGCACCTTATTACAACCAGAAAATGGTTAGCCTATACTCTTGCCCACCCACTAATTTTTACGCCTGTCCACAAAATGAAGATGATACCAAATTAGCTTAGAGTATTGGTGACAATACTAATTTAACCTGTAAATAGTTACCCTGTGAATAGTTACCCCGGTTGTCCTATGTTTCTTTTCCTGTTCTATGTAAACTCAATGTTGCTTGTATGCATTGTAGTATGTTTTGTTCGATGTACACCGCACTGATTATAATAGCGCGGTATAGAAGAAATGTTAAATAAATTAAATAAATAAATAAATAAATCATAGCCAGGGATAGGAATAGCAAGAGATGTTGCTATAGTCAGGAGAAAATTCTGAAAAGAAGGATCTCCAAAAGGAACCGTCCCTGGGCAGGCTAGCTCTGAAGAACTAGCCCGGGCACCGGAGGATCTATTTGAGAATATAGGAATAAAAGATCCTGTACGGTGCAAGGAAGGAGGAGGAATGCTGGTACTGGAGGTCATGACCTGAAACAGTCAGTACTGCATCGTCCATGCCAGGTATCGACTCCAAACTTGGTATAGAAAGGAGCGATCCCGGTGAAAAAAGCATGGAAGGAGCTGGTCCCGATGTTACTGCGGGTACCGGCACCGATATCGATACTGGTAGCTGTGTCGGAATCGAAGACGATACCGACATCGAAGCAGTCATCGGTGGCTGCTCAATCGGTACTGAGGTAATCGAAAGCCTTTGGTAATCACCCCTGGTACCGAGCATCCGGAACCGGGAAACGTCGGTACAGAGACGTGTCGGTACCCAATCTTCCAGACTAGAGATCGATTCCAGACTCGGCATCGAGGGAAGCGAGTCTATCGATGCATGTCTAGAGGGTACCGACTTCGGTGTTTGTATCGGCATTGATGCCGATACTGGAAAGTCAATCTGGAGCGTATCGATCGGTCCCGAAGGTACCGAGAAAGCCAGATGACGATCCCTGGTGAGGAGTGAATCGCTCAACACCAGTGCCGATGCCAGGGTATCGGTACCGCTCGAAGCGGATGCCACCACCGAGAATGGCTCAGGTATGTTCTGTGAGGGGTGAGAACCAGGAACAACCTGAAACCCCTGAAAGGCTTTGGAGGCCGAAGACTCCCGCCGGGGTTTTGAAGCCAAAGGACCCTTGAGGACAAGGCCGGAGCCGTCATCATGCTGTGCATGAGACATATCACTCAAGGGCTGGCTAGTCTTAACAGACTGTTTGTGGGTTACCTGATCTTGTGCAGAAGAAATCGTCGGTGCCCTGACACTGGAAGGGAACTCGGTATCGACGGAAACTCGAAATGGAAAATGTCTTCTCACAACATTGTAGCCTAATGGCTCCGGCCACAAGAAAACAAGAATTAAAGAATTAAAAATTAGAAAACGTTTCTGCGGTGACAGGAGGACGTCCTGCCGGCTCCGTGGAAAAACGAAAACTGAGGAGAGACAGTTGGAAAGGCGGGAAGGCAGCACGCAGGCGCTGAGGGATGCTCCCAAAAGCTTTCTGATTGGAAGCTGGGGAGAGTTCCCGCGCAGGCTCCGTCGGTACCGACTTACCCATATGTGAAGACTCATTCCTGCTTGTTCCTGGAGATCACCTGTTACAGGTGAGTAACTATGCTTTCTCCAGGAACAAGCAAGAAGTCAGTCCTCACTTATGGAACTCCCCAGCTACAGGCTACTGAGCCTGTAACCCAAAAACGCCTCGGCAAGGCCGTGAGCAGAAGTCGATGCACGGAGGAGCCGAGAGTCTTCAGGCCCCTGGGGTGAAGCTCTCGGTAGCCATCGAAGAAGAGTCAGAGGGCAGGAGTTGCTTATACCCCGAACAGATTATGGAGTACAGCCTGGCCGAAAGCAGTGTCCTGGCAGGACTCCCTCTCCAAGCAGTAGCGGACAGCGAAAGTGTTCACTGAAGACCAGGTCGCAGTCCGGCAATGTCAGTTAGAGGCACTGAACGCAGCGAAGCCACAGATGCTGCCTTGGCTCGGACGCCGTGCGCAGTGACCTGCCAATCCAGTGGGGCGCCCGCCTTTGTTGGGCGAAGGCAATGCAGTCTGCCACCCAGACGGAGATGGAGAACTTGGTGACTGCCTGCCCCAGGCGATTGGGGTCGTAGGCAACAAAAAACCGATCGGACTTGCGATGAACCTAGGTACGCTGCAGGTAGAAGGCAAGAGCCCTCTTGCAGTCGAGTGTATGCAGCACCGCCAATGCCTGATCGGCATGCAGTCTCGGGAAGAAGGTCGGTAGGACTATCTCCTTGTTGAGATGAAAGTCCGAGACCACCTTTGGTAGGAACTTGGGATGGGTGCGGAGGATCACCCTGTTTCCGATGAACCTGGTATACAGAGCCTCAGTCACGAGGGCCTGAAGTTCACTGACTCGGCAAGCCAAAGTCAAAGCCACCAGGTAGACCACTTTCCAGGAGAAATGCTGAAGTGAGCATTTCGCCACCAGCTCGAAAGGTGCTCGCGTGAGCTGCATCAGCACCACGCTGAGGTCCCACTCAGCCGGGGAAGGCTGGATGGGCGGCTTGAAAAGCAATATTCCTCGGATGAAGCAAGAGACCAAGGGCTGCCCCGAGACAGGTTTTCCCTTGACAGGGAGGTGGGTTCGCCAAAATGGCGCTCAGGTGTATTCTGACCGAATTGGATTTCAACCTGCCTTCGAGAGGTGGAGAAGGTACTGGAGGATGAACCGGGTAGAGCAGGAGAACGAGTCGATTTTGCTCGGAGCACCAGAGCAAGAAGCGTCGCCACTTAAAAGCATACGCCCACCTCGTCGAGTCCTTCCTCGAAGCGAGGAGGATCTCCTAGACGTCCACCAGGAGACGCAGCAAAACTAAGGCAACCCATTCAGCCACCAGGCTGCAAGGGAAAGCGAGGCCAGGTTCGGGTGGAGCACCTGACCCTCCTCCTGTGTCAACAGGCCCGGGGCGCAGCCCAGGAGGACTGCTGGCTCAGACGCAAGCTGGAGCAGAAGTAGGAACCAAGGCTGTCGTGGCCACGAGGATCACCGAAGCTCGGTCCCGCTGAATCCTCTGGAGGGTCCTTGCAATGAGAGGAGTGGGAGGAAACGCGTAAAGAAGGCTGGAGGTCAAACTCAAGAGGAACGCATCCATGGCCACCCTGTTTGGGTGCAGAACCGGGCCACAGAAGCGGGGAAGTTGCATGTTCGCTAGACTGGCAAACAGGGCCATGGATGGGGTCCCCCACCGATAGAACAATACTCCGGCGACCTCTGGATCCAAGCACCACTCATGCGGGCGGAGGATCCTGCTGAGTTTCTCTGCGAGGACATTCTCCTGGCCCGGGAAGTAGACCGCTCACAGGGTCATCCCTTGGCGAGACGCAAGGGAGCAAAGGATGATCGCTTCTTGGCAGACATGGCATGATCCTCTCCCCCCACCTCTTGTTGATATAAAACATGGCTACCCTGTTGTCGGTCTGCACGAGTACCGACTTTCCCCTCAGGTAGCCCTTGAAGGCCCTCAGGGCCAATCGGACCGTCTGAAGCTCGAGCAGGTTGATCTGCTGCCGACACACCTCGGGCAACCACTGCCCCCGAGTGTACAATGCGCCGCTGTGGGCTCCCCACCCCAGCAGGGATGCATCTGCCATTAGGACGAGCTGGTGCTGCAGGGTCTGGAAGGGCATTCCCTGAAGGCAGCTTCGGGGATCCTGCCACCAACTCACTGAGTTGAGGAGGCTGTGGGAGACTCAGATAGGGTCTCTGAGGTTGCCAAAGGCCTGGCTCCATTGTGCCCTGAAGCACCCCTGGGCTGTACCCATTTGCATATGGGCATGGGGGACCACATGGATGGAGGAATGCGAGCCCGAGGAGGCGCAGCATAGCCCACTCCGTAACCCAAGTCCTGCTTTGGACGTGGGATGCCACGGCCCGAAGGCAGTCTGCTCGGTCTATGGGAAGGAAGACAGTCACCCGGACCGTGTCAAGGCGTGCACCAATGAACTCCAGCATCTGCACTGGCTCGAGGTGGGACTTGGGGTAGTTGACCAGGAAGCCGAGGCACTCGAGAACGATCTTGCGCGACGACACCAGGCGGGAGTCGTCGAGGTAGGGGAAGACAGGTATGCCCTGCCGCCTGAGGGAGGTGGCGGCCACGGAGAGGCACATTGTGAAAACCCGCGGTGCAGACGCAAACCCGAAGGGGAGCACTCTATACTGGTAATGTTCCCCCTGCACCCTGTGCTGGGGGTGAACTAGGATGTGGGCATAGTCAATTGCCCTGCTGAAGGAAGGGCAGCAAGACAACAAGGGATAACATTTTGAACTTCTCCCGCACCAGGAACTTATTGAGGTTTCTGAGGTCAAGGATGGGGCTCAGGCCCCCCGTCTTTTTCGGGATGAGAAAGTAGCGGGAGTAGAACCCCAGACCTTGAAGGTGCAGCGGTACCTTCTCGACCACCCGTTGGGTGAGGAGGTTGGACAGTTCTTGCTGCAAAAAGGTCTGGTGCGCAAGGAGCTGAACAGGCTCCGCTGGGAAGAAGGGAGGAGGGCACCTGTCCAGGCAGAGATTGTATCCGTCTCAGATTACCTGGAGGACCCAGGTGTCCGACGTGATCAACGCCCACTCCGGAGCAAACAGGGAAAGGCGTCCCCCAACCAGTGGAAAAGCTGCCGGGGGGGGGGGGGGGTGAGAGGCAATGCAGATGGCGTCAAAACCCCTGCGTAGGCTGGGGGGGTGGGCGGTGCCGGGGGTTGGGCCTTGGGCCCTATAGGCTTACGGTGGCCATGTGCACCTCCCTTGCCCTGTGTGCTGAGAGCCGGTGCAGGGGTGGGCGGGAAAGGCAGGTAACCCCGGTAAGGGAGCCCTTTCTTTGGAAGAGTCCTTGCCTTTTTAGGCTGTTGCTTCTTCCTGGGGAGGGAGGAGGTTTTGCACGAGAGACGAGTTTGAGTCACGAACTCTGTTTCTATCTCAGCGGCCTTATCCTCGATAGGTTTGCCAAACAATTGTTCGCCAAGGCAAGGGACATCCAGGAGCTTCTCTTGGACCCACTGCTCCAGGTCCGGGTGTCCGTGAGCGACATGTTCTTGGAGCATCTGTCACATTTTTTAGAACCGGTAGCCATAGGGGCAAGAAGAGCCCCCGCTAGGTCGAAGACCTTTGCAGCCAGCGGTTGGGAGAAAAAAAGGGCGTGAAGCCCGCAACAGGGAAAATAATTTTAAAGAAGGATATCCCCTTGCTCGGAGAAAAGGGGTGAGCAAGGGGGGACGGAAAAGGACCGGTGCAACCGGAAAAAACAAACGGCCCAGGGGCTCCGTGGAAAAATGGGAGACTGAGCAAGATGGCACCCTTGGGCAGGAAGGGGACCATGCATACGTGGCAGCAATCCCAAAGGCTTTCTTTGAAAGCTGGGTATTGCTCCACGTGGGCTCCGTCGGTGCCATAAGTGAGGACTGACTTCTTGCTTGTTCCTGCAGAATGTTCTCACGGGAAGATGATAGGAGGCTAGAGCGACCCGCTCAGCCGCCAAGCTGTGAGGGATAGGAACCTCAGATTAGGGTGAAGAAACAGCCCCTCCTCCTGTGTCAGCAGCTCCTCTGAGAACCCGAGAGGGACCGGGGGCTCAGTCAAGAGACTGAGCAGCTGGGGAAACCAAGGCTGCCCGGGTGACCTCGGGGCTATGAGGATCATCGAGGCTCTTCCCTGCTGGACCTTGAGAAGGATCCGGGCAATGAGGGGCATGGGGGAAAGGCATACAGCAAGCCCATTTCCCACGAGATGAGGAAGGCATCGGGGGGGGGACCCTGTCTGGGTGTGGGAGGCCACCAAATAACCGGGGGAGCTGCAAATTTGCTGGACTGGCAAAGAGGTCCAGGTCTGGAGTCCTCCAATGCTGGAAGAGCCGCTGCGCCAGTCCACCAATGCATTGTCCTGGTCCGGGAGGTAAGTGGTCCGGAAGGTCATGCCCTGGCTCACTGCAAGGGAGCATAGGGCTGTTGCCTCCAAGCAGAGACTGTAGGAGCCGATACCTCCTTGTTTGTTCACATAGAACATTGTAGTCTGGTTGTCCGTCTGGACCAACACCGCTCGGTGCTGCAGGCGGTATCTGAAAACCTTGAGTGTAAGGCGGACGGCCCGTAGCTTCAGAAGGATGATCTGCTGTCAGGTCTCCTCAAGGGACCAGGTCCCTTGAATGCGCCGCCCCTCGCAGTGGGCTCCCCAGCCCACCAGGGAGGCATCCATTGTCAAGACCACCTGATGCTCCAGAGCTTTGAAGTGCATACTTCGAAGCAGGTTCCGAGACTCCTGCCACCAAGTGAGAGACTCCGCCGAACTGGTAGAGACTGAGATGGGGTCTTGGAGGTGGCCAATCGACTGCGCCCATTGTGCTCAGAGGCACCACTGCGCCGCCCACATATTAGACGGGCATTGGACATGACATGGACCATGGAGGCCATGTGGCCGAGAAGGCAAAGCATCATCCAGGCCAAGATGGCACTGCAGCACCACACTTCAGATGCCAGGGACATGAGGCGGTCCACCATGTCCTGAGGACAGAAAGCCATGGCACGGAGGGTGTCCAAGCGAGCCCCGATGAACTCCAGGGACTGAACTGGAGTGAGGTGGGCCTTTCAGTAAGTGATCACGAACCCCAGATGTTCCAGGAGGCAAATGGTGCAGTCCACGGCCTGCCAAAGCTCGGAGGCCATACCCCCCGTTATGAGCCAGTCGTACAGATGTGGATAGACAAAGGTGCTCTGCAGCCAGAAGTGGGCTGCAGCTACGGCCAGGCACTTTGTGAAGACCCGAGGAGAGAATGCAAGGCCAAAGGGAAGCACCCTGTACTGGTAATGGTTTCCCTGAAACATGAAGCGGAGGTACAGAGTAGTTACTCACCTGTAACAGGTGTTCTCCAAGAGCAGCAGGAATCAGTCCTCACATATGGGTGACGTCGGAGCCAACAGAGCCCCCGTGTGGAGCATTTCCCCAGCTTTCAAAGAAAGCCTTTGGGAATGCAGCGCGCATGCGCGGTCCCCTCCACGCCCAAGGGTGCCATTTTGCTCAGTCTGATGACATAGCTAAAAAGACAGCAAAAAACAAAATGAATCATATGACTGCAACTCCAAGGGGAGGAGGGAGGGTTGTAAGGACTGATTCCTGCTGCTCCTGGAGAACACCTGTTACAGCTGAGTAACTACTCTTTTTCCAGGACCAATAAGGAAATCAGTCCTCACATATGGGACTCCCCAGCTTAAGGCTACCAGAGACCCAAAGCTGAAAAAATGAGCTCCCTCTAGAGCCTCAGCATGTGAGAAAAGAATCTTCTCTGAGAACGCCCCCGAACGGTAGCCCAACACCAGGGCCGGAGGGTAGGAGTTGCCTAAACCCCAAAGAGATTATGGAGTACCGCCTGTCCGAAAGCACTGTCCCTGCGGGACTCCCTCTCGAGGCAGTAGTGGGCCGCAAAAGTCTGGCTTGAAGACCAAGTAGCGGCCCAGCAGATGTCTGCCAACGGAACAGAGCGGAGATGAGCCACTGACGCAGCCTTCGCCCTGATGCGGTGAGCCGTAACTCGACCCTGCAAGGAGAGGCCGGCTGCCCTGTAAGCCCAGGCGATACAGTCTGCTACCCAAATGGACAGGGTACGCTTGGAGACAGGTAACCCCAACTTATTGGGGTCAAAAGAGACGAAGAGCTGAACAGCCCTCCGGTGCTCCCGCGTACGGTCAAGGTAGAAGGACAACGCCCTCCTACAGTCCAGGATATGCAAGACCATCTCAGCCCGGTTGGCTTGCGGCCTGGGAAAGAAAGTTGGAAGAACCACCTCCTGATTGAGGTGGAAGGAGACGACAACCTTTGGAAGGAACTTAGGGTGAGTCCGTAAGACTACTCTGTTCCTACAGAACCTAGTATATGGAACATCTGATACTAGGGCCTGAAGCTCACTCACTCGCCTTGCGGAGGTAAGAGCTACCAGAAACAACTCTTTCCAGGAGAGAAAGCGCAAAGGACAAGTAGCCATAGGCTCAAATGGTGGGCAAGTAAGCTGTTGCAAGACCACATTTAAATCCCACTCAGGGGCAGGAGGATAAATTGGAGGCTTAAGCAAAAGCAGGCCTCTGAGGAAGCAAGCCACCAAAGCGTGGCTGGAGAGAGATTGACCCTCTACCGGAGAGTGGTGCGCTGAAAGAGCACTAAGACAAACTCTAACAGAGTTGGACTTAAGGCCGAGGTTGGAGAGGTGAAGCAAATATTGCAGCACTACTGGTACCAAACATGAGAAAGGATTCTCATTGTGTTGAGCATACCAGGCAGAGAATCTATGCCACTTGAGGGCATAAGATTTCCAGGTGGACTGCCTCCTAGAGGCCAAGATCACGTCCTCCACTTCCCAAGGTAGCAGTAAGGGTGCTAGAACTATCCTTTCAGCAGCCAGGCCATCAGACTGAGGGACTGGAGGTTGGGGTGCAAGAGAGAGCCCTGCTCCTGAGACAGGAGATCTGATTGCATTCCCAGAGGAAGAGGAAGAGGAGTGTCCACCGCTAGTTGCAAAAGAAGTGAGAACCACGGTTGCCTGGGCCATCTGGGGGCCACCAGAATTACCGAGGCTCTGTCCCGGAGCACTTTGAACAGTGTCTGGGGCACTAGAGGCGTGGGAGGAAAGGCATAAAGGAGGCCTGTAGACCACGGAATGAGAAAAGCATCTGCTGCTAATCTGAGAGGATGAGGTTGTCTGGAGCAGAACCTGGGCAGCTGACGGTTCAGAGGATTGGCAAAGAGATCTATGGTTGGAAGACCCCATCTTAGGAAAATCTGTTGAACCACCAGTGGATTCAACTGCCATTCGTGTGGCTGCAGGATCCTGCTCAATCTGTCTGCCAGGTAATTCTCCTGTCCAAGGAGATAGACTGCTTTGAGAAGTATGCCATGATTGACTGCCCAGGAGCACAGTTTCTGCGCTTCCTGACATAGAAGTCGGGACCCCGTGCCCCCCTGTTTGTTCACAGAGAACATAGCAACTTGGCTGTCCGTCTGAACTAAGACGGACTGGTGAGAGATGACATGAGAGAAAGTCCTCAGGGCTAAGCGGATAGCTCTCAGTTCCAAGAGGTTGATCTGCTGTGCAGCCTCCCAAGGAGACCACAGGCCTTGAGTACATGCACCTTGGCAATGTGCACCCCAACCTTGAAGAGAAGCATCGGTTGTCAACACCTGAGAGTGTGGAGGTGCCTGAAAAGGCACCCCTTGCACCAGATTCGGAAGATGAAGCCACCATTGTAGAGAAGACTCTAGGAGCTTGGACAACCTCACTCTGTCCTTCAGGTTTCCAATGGCTTGGTGCCACTGAGTTCTGAGGCCCCACTGAGTCGGCCTCATGTGTAGGTGGGCATTTGGAGTTACATGGACTGTGGAAGCCATGTGGCCTAAGAGCCTGAGGAATTGTCTGGCGGAGACCAGAGAATTGCTGTGAAATTGACTGGTCAGATCCATCAACCTGTGGGCCCTGTCCACGGATAAGAAGGCTTTTGCCTGAAGGGTGTCCAGTCTTGCCCCTATGAACTCCATATTCAGCGAAGGGCACAAAGTGGACTTTGCAAAGTTTATAACAAACCCAGATGCTGAAGTAGAGAGACAGTGCGAAGGGTGGCTTGATTGGCCTCCTGTAGGGACTGGCCTGTGATGAGCCAGTCATCCAGGTATGGAAAGACAGAGGCCTTGCACCCTGAGGTAGGCCACCACCACCGCTAGGCACTTGGTGAATACCCTGGGGACGGAGGTTAGGCCAAAAGGCAGTACCCTGTACTGATGATGCCCTCCCACTACAAATCTGAGATATTGTCTGTGGTCTGGATGAATAAGGATGTGAGTATAAGCATCCTTTAGGTCTAAGGAGCAAAGCCAATCTCCCTGCTGGAGGTAGGGCAGCAGGATTCCAAGGGTAAGCATCTTGAACTTTTCCTTTCCAGGAACTTGCTGAGATTCCGCAAGTCTAGGATGGGCCTGAGGCCTCCTGTTCTTTTTGGTACTAGAAAGTACCTGGAATAGAAACCTTGACCCCTCAGGTGGTGGGGAACCGGTTCCACTGCCTGTTCCTTTACAAGACTTGCTAACTCCTGCAGGAGTAGGTCCCGGTGCAGAGGAAGTCTTGGAGGCTCCCCTGGAAAGTAGGAGGGGGGTACCTGGTGGAAGTGAAGGAGATAGCCCTTTTGGACTATGCTTAGTACCCAGGTATCCTTTGTTACGGCTGGCCACCTGTGGGCATACAGGGCCAGCTGAGGAGGAGAGACTATGTCACTGGAGTCAAAACCCTGCTCCCTGCTGTGCAGGAGCTGGAGCTGGTGGCTTGGGGATTTTCTGCCTACGGGGCCCATGTCCCTGCCCCTTGGCCTGCTGAGCCTGTTGGGGAGCTACAGAGGCCTGAAAAAGAGGGTATGGGCTTTCCAAAGAGGTTCTCACCTCGGCAGGGGACATCAACCAACTTGTCCTGCACCCATGGTGCAAGGTCCGATGACTGTAGCCAGGCCTGACGGTGTGCACCGATGCCGGCCGCGGCTACCCGGGCCGAAGCCTCAAAACCATCATAGGATGCTCGAGAGATAAACTTTGAGCACTCTCGAATACCCGATGACAGGACGGTGAACCTCTGCAAAGGTTCCTTGGAGAGACCAGCAGAGAACCTGGCAATCTCCTTTGCCAGGTCTTGAAGGTACATGCCCATGTACAGCTGGTAGGTCTGGACACGGCAAGCAAGCATAGAGCCCTGGAAGCACTTCTTACCGAGGGCATCCAGGTTCCGGGCCTCCAGGAGTGCATCTTCTGACTCTTCAGATGATGCATGGCCGATTCCACAACCATGGAGTGGTGCGGTAGTTGTGCCTTTTGAAACCCGGGGCTCTTGCGTACTCGATAAATGGAATCGACCCGCTTGCTCAAAACCGGCGTCGAGGCCGGCGCCTCCCACATGCGGAAGAGCAACCGTTCCAGCATCGGAGGAACCGGTACAGTAAAGGCCTCCTTGGGAGGAGAGTCATGCTGCAGGGCCTCGAGCCCCTCGGCTCGAGGCTCCTCCTTGGGATCCGCGGGGAATGCCAAGGCCTTCGCCATATCCCGCACAAAGTCCGAGAACTGGGTATCCTCCGGGGGGGACCTTATCCGAGGCTCGGACCCCGGTCAGTCCAATGGGACACACAGAGTCCGAAAGGTTTCCGGTGACTCCTCATCCTCCATTTCCCAGCCAGACCCCTCGGAGGAGGAATCAAGTGGCTCCGGTCGGGCAGGCACCGATGCCATCCGCCCCGACGCCGAGGGTACCAGCGTCGACGACCTCAGTCCCAAACGGGAGGCCGAGGGAGACCCTGGCCAAGGATCGACTCGAGAGCGCATGGACTCGAGGATCGGCTCGGCGTCCGGGGTCGACTTGGACATCGATGTCCCGGTGGTCGGGGCAGATGAACCGGTGAGACTGGTGATCAGTGCCCGCTGCTCTTCCATGAAGGCAGCCAAGCTGCACTCCAAGGCCGTCAACCTGAGTCCGAGCTCAGGAGACTAAGCAGCCCCCGACTCGGGCCCCGACGGCATCGGGCCCGCCGTCGGCTCCCCCGGAGGAGAATCCACGAGGACTACAGTACTCACGTGACCCGGGGACTCCATCTCCACACGAGGCTGTTTGGCAGGCCTCTCCGACTCCGAAGACATGGGACGGCACTTGGGGCTATGCGACTTGGCCCTCGAGGAGCCAAGTGCGTCCACTGACGCCGCCCTCGCGGGTTTCTTCTTCCTGCGATGCTCCCGCCAGGCAGACCCCCTCTCAGAGGAGCCTCGGCGATGCTCGGGGCCGGAGTCCCGAGACCTCTGACGAAGTCCGGGCCCATCCGGACAGAGTCAGAGAAGATTCTTTCCTTTTGGTGCTGCCGACTCCTCAACGCCTTCAAGGACATTTTCCCACACGGGCCACAGATCATCGGGTCATGATCGGGTCCGAGGCAGCATTCATGTGTGTCGGTGAGAGAGCGTAGTTACTCACCTGTAACAGGTGTTCTCCAGGAGCAGCAGGAATCAGTCCTCACATATGGGTGACGTCGGCGCCGACGGAGCCCCCGCGGAGCAATTTTCCCCAGCTTTCAAAGAAAGCCCTTGGGAATTGCAGCGCGCATGCGCGGTCTCCTTCCCGCCCAAGGGTGCCATCTTAGCCAGTCTGATGACATAGCTAAAAGATAGCATAAAAATTTGCAAAAAAACTTAAGCAGATGACTGCAACTCCAAGGGGAGGAGGGAGGGTTGTGAGGACTGATTCCTGCTGCTCCTGGAGAACACCTGTTACAGGTGAGTAACTACGCTTTTTCCAGGACCAAGCAGGAAGTCAGTCCTCACATATGGGACTCCCAAGCTTAAGGCTACCGGAGACCCTAAGCACAAAAATGAGCTCCCTCTAGCTCAGCGGCACAGAAGGAAGGAATCTTCACTGAATTATTACCCACCGGTAGCCCCCATCCGGGATGGAGGGTAGGAGTTGCTCAAACCTCGAAGAGATTTCGGAGGACTGCCTGTCCGAAAGCACTGTCCCTTTTTCAGTGGGGACAAGACGGGCACGTCCGTAGGGCTCCGCGGAAAAAAGAAGACTGGCTAAGATGGCACCCTTGGGCGGGAAGGGGACCGCGCATGCGCGCTGCAATTCCCAAGGGCTTTCTTTGAAAGCTGGGGAAAATTGCTCCGCGGGGGCTCCGTCGGCGCCGACGTCACCCATATGTGAGGACTGACTTCCTGCTTGGTCCTGGAGAAACATAAGTTTCTTACACCGATCACACTTCTTAAACCCGCTGGCAGCCATCGGGGGAAAAAGGGCCCCTGCGAGGTCAAAAGACGGGGCTGCCAGTGAAAAATAGAAAAATGGCGTGTACGCTAGTCTCTAAGGACAAAAACCGAAAAAAGAAGTGTGGGCTCGATACCGACGTATCGGGCCCAGGCGGGAAAGGGAAACCGGCGTCAAACCGAAGAAAATGGGTCCACGCAGAATAAAATCAACTTTTTCCTCAGGTGAAAACGAAACACGTCCGTCGGGCTCCGCAGAAAAAAGAAGACTGAGCAAGATGGCACCCTTGGGTGGGAAGGGGACCGCGCATGCACGCTGCATTTCCATAGGCTTTCTTTGAAAGCTGGGGAAATGCTCTGCACGGAGGCTCCGTCGGCGCCGACGTCACCCATATGTGAGGACTGACTTCCTGCTTGGTCCTGGAGAATTTCTATGTATGGGATGGATAAGGATGTGAGCGTAAGCATCCTTTAGGTGCAAGGAGCATAGCCAATCCCCTGCTGGAGGTAGGGCAGTAAGATTCCAAGGGAGAGCATCCCGAACTTCTCCCACAGCAGGAACTTGTTTAGGTTCCACAGGTCGAGGACGGGCCAGAGGGATTAGGAAGTATCGGGAGTAAAACACCGTCCTTGGAAGTGCAGTGGGACTGGTTCTACTGCCCCGTCCTCGATGAGGCCTGTAAGCTCCTGACTCAAGAGGGCCTGGTGCTGGGGAAGCTGACTTGGCTCCCCGGGGAAGAACAGAGGAGGTACAAGGTCCAGATGGAGGAGATAGCCCTCCCGAACGATCTGGAGGACCCAGGCATTGGTGGAGATAGACTCCCACCAGTGGGAGTTGACGAGATGCCCTCCGATGGACAGCTACCCTGCCAGCGGATGAGAGGCTATGCCAATGGCGTCAAAACCCCGAGGATGGCTGAGCAGGCGCCGGAGGTTGGGTCTTGGGACCCTTCAGCTTATGAGGGCCGTGGTTTTGCCTTGATCACCCTGAACGGGGGTTGATGCAGGCAGGTAGGATGGGTAGCCCCTGTACGGGAGTTCTTTTCAGTGGAAAAAAGGCTTCTTGCTTTGCTGTTTCTACCTGGGGATGGAGGACGTTTTCCGGGAGAGGCGAGTATGAGTCACGTACACCGTTTCGATCTCTGCTGCCTTATTCTCCTTGGGCTTGCCGAATAATTGCTCCCTGAGGCAAGGGACGTCCAAGCAGCTTCTCCTGGACACACTGCTCCAGGTCTGAAGACTAGAACCAAGCCTGCCGGTGGGCTCTGATGCCAGCTACCGCCACCCGGACGGAAGACTCAAAGCTGTCGTATGCTGCTCGTGAGAGGTACTTCGAGCATTCTCCAGTGGACTTCTAGAGGGCTTGAAAACGCCGGAGATGGTCTCCATGAAAGCCCGCCGCAAAGCCTCCGAGCTCTTTAGTGAGGGTCATGGAGGAACATCCCAATATATAATTGGTAAACTTGGCTGCAGCATGACAGCATGGAGCCCTGATAAGCCTTGTGCCAGAGGGCTTCGAGGGTACGAGGCCCTCTGCCTGATGGGACCAAAGAATGAATATTCGGGCTCTTTAGCTTTGGCATGTACGATTCGAACACCATCGAGGTGTGAGGAAGCTGGGCTTTCCGAAACCCCAGATCCCGCTGAGGTCGGGGTCACCCACATGTGGAGGAGGAGTTGGTTCAGAATGGGAGGAACCGGTACCGAGAGCGCCTCTCTCAGAGGGCCTCATATTGCAGAATATCAATCTCCTCTGCACAGGGCTCCTCCTCCGACTTGGTGGCGAGTACTAGGGCCCACGCCATGTCCCAGACGAACTCCAGAAAGGAGGCGTCCGCTGCCTCTGAGTCAGTGGAGAGGGGTCTGAGGAGAAGTCATGGTGGGCCGAGTCTCCAGGGAGGTCTCCCACTCTGAGTAGTCCATGGAGGACTCAAAGTCGGCAGGCTCGAGATGGGTCGGTGACCCACGCCGGGTTTTCGAGGCCAAAACCTGCCCAGATCCGGAGGCGCTCGTCCAAGAAGATCTCGCGCCTGAGGACCGGGACGGACATAGAGACGTGCACCGAGGATCCTCAGGAGGCGTCTGGCTCTGAGGGGTCACAGTGGCAACCTGGGGAGTCCTCGAGGTCGAGGTCCCTGTGGTCTTGAGGCACGTGCCGGCGAAGTCAGGCACCCGCACCTGCAGGGCAGCAAGGAACACAAAAACGCTGCGCTCCCAGGCCAGCATCCGGGCCTCCTACTCAGGAGTGAGGCCCTGCAACACCAACACCAAGATGACTGGGTTGGGTGTCGAGGAGGTCCTCACCGGGATGACCCTCGGGAGACCAGGCACTTTTGCCAGAGACCTCCATATCATTGCAGCTAAAGCATACCATCGCTTAAAGATTATAAGACAACTAAAATCAATATTAAATACAAATCACTTTCACACGGTATGTCAAGCTCCCTCCATTTCAGGCACCCCTATCTCCCTGGTCTCTAATCTCCGTTATCTTGGCGTCATTCTTGACAGCAATCTTACTTTCAATGACCATATTTCCCAGGTTTCTCGGCGCTCCTTCCTCTGTCTTCGGCAAATTCGTGCCATTAGGCCATTTTTATCTTCTCAAGCTCTCACTACCCTCCTCCTCTCATTGGTCATTACCAGATTGGATTTCTGTAACTCTATTTATGCTGGCATCCCTCAATATCAACGACATCGGTTACAGTTATTACAAAACACAGCTGCCCGAATGATCTTACATGCCTCCCCATGGGATCACATTATCCCAATTTTGCAGCATCTTCATTGGCTGCCAATGAAATTCCGGCTCCCCTTCAAGATTCTCACCTTAGATAGCTCGATGTACTATCTCCACAGACTGTAATATTTATCTGATTTGCTAATTTTTCACACTCCCACTCGCAGCCTCCGATCCGTTCATGTTAATCGCCTGCACCTCCCAGCTCCCTCTCAAGCCCACCTACAATCCACCCGAAAATCAGCATTTTTTTACCTTGGCCCCTCCCTATGGAATTCCCTACCTACTGCCCTCCGACTGGAAGAGTCTTACCCCAAATTCCGCTCTCTTCTCAAAACCCATTTCTTCTCCTCTGCTTTTGATGTTTCCCTGTGAATCTTCAGGCCCTCATTCCCCCTTCTTGCTCTAATCTGCTCTTCCTCTCCATCTTCTCTTTCCTGTAAGTTATTGTAATTTCTTTTTCCCTTTCTGCCTTAGAGCTTTTATTTATATTGTAAACCGCCCCGATGTAATGGGGGCGGTATATCAAGTGAAAAATAAACAAACAACAAACAATAAGGACTTCCTAAAAACGCTATCCATCCTCTCCAATTAGTTCAAAACACTACTGCACGTATAATTACTGGCTCTGCAAAATCTGATCACCTAACTCCTGTCCTTAAACAGTTACATTTCCTTCCAATTATTGCAAGAGCAAAATACAAAAACCTAATGATTATTTTCAAAATCTTTCACCAATCTTCAGCAGATATTCTAAAGCATATAATATCCAAAGACCAGAGTCTAAGACCTAGACAATCTCATAACTCCAATAAGCTTAGTATACCTTTAAACTTCAATAGATCAAAACAGATGACCTCTAAAAGAGCATTTTCCTTCATGGCACCAGAGGTATGGAATTCTATTCCTGAAGAATTAAGAGCTCAGGAAGACATCAAAGACTTCCACATATCTTTAAAGACTTATTTATTCATAGAATCATTTGGTCAAATAACTTAAATTGATCAACTTGTATATCCAATTTCACTATGAGATAATATTATAAATTTACTGTTTGTACTGTATTTGTATTGTAATGTATTGTATTTGATCTTCCCATGCCCTAAACATGTAAGTCCTTTGTTGTCTTGTCAACCACTTTGATTGAAGGATAAGGTGGTATACAAAACTGGTTAAATAAATATCAGTTTGAGGTACCTTACTGGACTGCCCCCTCTCCGACTCAAGTTTGGCGAGGGGGGCTGAGAGACCGGGCACGTGACCTCTCACGCTTGTCTGGCGCCCCGACAGAGTCCTCGCGGCCTTCTTCTTGCACTCTCATTCAGGCGACCCCTGGAGAGAGTGCAGCTTGGGAGGCTCCAGACATTGCGGGACCGAAGAGCAAGAGGCTACAGGGGATACCGGGACTGCCTTATGGAAGAGATCATCCAGCTTCTGCTTACAAATCTGGATGGCCTTGGAGGACTTCTTCTTACAGAGGGAGCATAGGTGTCTCCCACATACGGAGCATCAGCCATTACAAGATGGGAGGAATGGGCACCATGAGCGATTCCCTCAGAGGAGCCTTATACTGGAGGATTTCCAACTCATCCACCTGAGGATTTCCAACTCATTCTCCTCCGACTCTGTAGGGAATGCCAGGGCCTTTGACATATCCTTGACAAAATAAAGGAAACTATATCCTCCGGCGTGAACCGCTTTCGAGGCTCCGAGATGGGAGAGTTAGATGGGATGTCACGGTGGCAGCGAGTATCGGGGGACTCCTAGTCCTCCGTCTCCCACTTGGAGCAGTCTGTAGAGGATTAGTAGGAGGGCTGCTCCGTGAGCCTCAGGGCCCCCCGATGCCCTGCAGCTGGCGCCAGGCATACTTGCCAGGGATAACTGTGATCCCGTTGAGTGGCACTCGGATTGCAACCTTGGCCAAGGATCGACTTGAGGCTGAAGGACCTCGAAGATCGGCTCGGCCTCCGAAGACGTCTTGGACATCGAGGGTCTGGTGGTCGGGGCGGATGAACCAGTCGTGCCGGACAACAGCACCCGCTGCCGGTCCGTGAAGGCAGACAAACTGCGTTCTAGGGCCACCAGTCTGTACGCCAAACCAGAATTCTCCGCAGCCTTCGGCACAGGCACAGAGGGACTCAGGTTTGATGCCGGCTCCCCCAAAAGGGAATCCTTGACAAGGATGGTGTCTGGGGACCTTTACATGCTGCTCCCTCTCTGAAGCCTTGGACGAACGTCTCGGACTGTGTGACCGGGGTCGTGGAGCATCCGGCCATTCGGAACCTTCCAAAGATGCTACTTTCGAGGCTTTATTCTTCTTCCAGAACACCTTTCTGAGCACCCATGACGAAGCTCGGGTTCGGGAGGTTCCGCCCAAGACGTCGGGGCCTCAGAAGAGGCCCTGGCCTTCAGAGGCACCGGGGACTTGGGAAAAACTTGTCGTGCTGCTGCGGCAAGCTCTTGAGGACCTTATTGGACATCCTTTTGCAGAGACCGCAGGCTGCCGGGTCGTGGTCTGGCCCAAGGCAGCAGAGACAGCAGTCGTGTGTGTTGGTCAAGGGCATAATTTTAGAGCACCAACCACACTTCTTAAAGCCACTGGTGGCCATGGGAGAAAAAAGTACCCCTGCGAGGTCGAAAACTCTTCGGGCTGCCAGCGGGAGAAAAAGAGTGCGAAGATGTCAGAAAAAGAAAAGAATAAAACCTACAAAAATACATCCAAACTCGACGCCGAGGCAACGAGGTCAGTGGCGGGAAGAGTACTGGTGCAATACCAGAGATGAGTATTAAACTCAGAGAAAAAAATCAACTTTTTCTGGGGACAAGCCAGACAAACATCTGAAGAACTCTGTGGAAAAAAGGAGACTGAGCAAGATAGCACCCTTGGGGGGAAAAGGGGACCACGCATGCGTGGTGGCATCTCCGAAAGACTTTCTTTAAAAGCTGGGGTGATGCTTCTGCGAGGGCTCTGTCAGTGCCGATATCACCCGTATGTGAGGACCGACTTCCTGCTTGTTCCCAGAGAAGGATCCAGTCCACCACTTCCCTCTTGAAGGTCCACTTGTGAGGCTGAAGCACTCAGTTGAGTCTATTTGCCAGGCCATTGAGCTCGCTGGGTAGATAAGTCGCCCTGAGGTCCATGCCATGAAGCATGGTGTACCTTTCAGAGGTGAACAGCCTCCCAGCACAGGAGATACGATCTCATGCTCCCTTGCTTGTTCCCATATATCATCGCCACCTGATTGCTTGTTTGAATCAGGACCGCCTGATTCACCAGGTGTGCACAAAAGGCTTGGAGGGAATTTGTTAAGGCCCGAAGCTCGAGAAAGGTGATTTGATGGAGACTGTCCTGCTCGTATCACAGCCCCTGGGTGTTGAGACCATCCAGATGTGCACGCCAGCCGAGCTTGGTCATGTCAGTCATACGAGTCTTGTGGGTGACTGCCAGCTGGAATGGGAGGCCCCACAATAGGTTGTCTGGCTTGAGCCACCACGTTAGGGAATGCGCCAGTAGTAAGGTGGCCACTATTCTGTCCTGCAGATGGTCTGACACCTGCCTCCTTTGCATGGACAGAGTCAACTGGAGAGGCAGGCCTGAGAAGCAACATGTATCGTAGCGACCATGTGTCCGAGGGCCCTCAACAGCCCACAGGCTGTGGTATGGCGCTGGCGCTATAATGCATCCACCACCTTAACAAGGCACTGCAGGCAGTCCTCCAGCAGAAAGGCCCATGCCCAAGTGGTATAGAGGGTGGCCCCCATGAACTCCAGTTGCAGCATCAGATGGAGGTGGGACTTTGGGTAGTTGACCATGAAGCAGAGACCCTCGAGCACCTGAATTGTGAACGCAGCAGACTGCCAAACACTAGCAGGCATGGTCGTCTTGATCAGCCAGTCGTCCAGATACGGGAAGACAAAGATCTCCCCCCCTCAGAGTCCGGAGGAAGGCGGCCACAACTGCCAGACACTTCATGAAGGCCCAGGGGACTGCAGCCAGCCCAAAAGAGAAGCACACAGTACTGGTAGTGCCAAGCGCCCAGCACAAATCAAAGGTATTATTGCCTGTGATGCGGGTGGATTGGAATACGAGTGTATGCATCATTCAGATGCAATGAGCATAGCCAATTATCCTGTATGAAGTACAGGAGCAGTGTCCCTAATGAGACCATTTTGAACTTTTCGTGCACCAAGAACCGGTTGAGGTTTCGCAGACCCAGAACTGGACAGAACTCTCCAGTTTTTTGGGAACCAGGAGGTGCCTGAAGTCCTGCACGATCTGAGCTGGGGGGAACAGTTCAAAGGCTAGTCGGACAGCAGGGTCTCGACCTCGGTCTGCAGTAAGCTCCGGTGCACAGGGTCGGTTGTACGGAGGTGGCAGCTGGGTGAAGTGCAGCCGATATCCGCTTTGGACAATCTGCAACACCCAAGTATCTGAGGTGATGAAGGGTCACCAGTGGACAAAGTGGATGAGTCACCCCCCGACCTGCGGGGTACCTAGATAGGCAACAGACAGCTGGTTATGCTTCTGAGGAATATGTCAAACCCTGCACCTGGCTTGGGATGGGGGAGTGGGTTGCGCCTTCAGGGTCTTTTCCTTCCGCTGTGGGTGGGGAGTTCATATCTTAGGCTGGGCTGGGAAATACCGGTGTGGGCATGGATAGGTGGCCTTCTTTGTGTGATTTCTTTCCATGCTGGGTTCGCGGTCTTTGTGGAGAGTCTGTGAGAGTGAACTACTACTTTATCTTTATTCAAACATTTGCTATACCACATAAATCAAAGGACATACAGTGGTGTACAATACAAAAGTCAAATGACTGCTGGGGTAAAGGCAGAAAGGAACACCAATAATTGATAGGAAAGGAAAGAGCAGCAAAGGGAGAAGAGAAATGAGAAGGGGGAATGAACGGTATAAAGTCACTGAGGAGGGCAAGGGAGATTGAAGGCGTATTGGAACAGATGAGTCTTTAGTGCAGATTTGAAGTGAGTGAAAGAGGGCTCTTCTTCAGCTCCTCGGCTTTCTCCTCCACAAGGCTTGCTGAAAAGGTTCTCACCCCAGCAGGGGACATTAGCGATCTTGTCCTGAACCCACTGTTCCAGGTCCGAAGACTGCAGTCTTGCCATCTGGCGGGCGGCGATGTCCACAGCCACCACTCTGCCAGTGGCTTCAAAGGCGCCCCACACCATGAACTTCGAGCCATCCTGGCCGTGAGCTATGAGGCCTTGAAAGAACTCACGACTGTTCTCAGGAACAAGGGCAGCAAAGTCCTCCCGGTCCAACTTGATACCCTTAAGGAACATACTCATTTAAGTCTGGTAAGCCGTGATCCTAGTGATCAGCATGGAACACTGGAAGCATTTCCTCCTGAAGGAGTCCAAGGTCTGAGGAGTGCGTTTTAGCCTCTTCATGCTCTTTAAGGCTGACTCCACTACAATGAAATTGTGGGGCAATTGAGGATTTTCAAAACCCAGGGTCTTCTGGACCCGGTATAGGGAATAGAGTCAGCGCCTGAAGACTGGAAGCATGAGTGGCACACTTCCCACAGCTGCAGCAGCAGCCAGGACATGGGGGACAGGAATGATCACCGCCTCCCAGGGGGCTGAGGGGTACTAGAGGAGTTCCAGTTCCTCCGCCCTCAATTCCTCCTCCGATTCCAGCAAAAGGGGATGGCTTTGACCATGTCCCTAACGAAGTCCTGGAAAGACGTCCTCCAGGGGCGACTTGCGCCACTCAGGTGGAGGCAATGGGTCAGATGAAGGTTTGAAGCCATCGATTCCGCCACGGTCTCCCATCCCAATTCAGATTCAAAAAGGAAGTCAAAATAATGCAGAGTCTCCTCCTCCAACCAGCTTCATGACTTGGGGGAGGGAGAATGCCAATGACCTTCATGCTGCCCGGCATGCAAATGGAAGTGCCTCTGGGCCTCAGACTCCAACACACTGGAGAGGAGATAGTTCTGGCAACCGGGGTCGATACCAATTTCCCACCTGATGACCCAACCTTAGCAGGCAGGGCAAGAGTCTCCAGGATAGGCTGGAAGGAGTGCGATGACTAAGCATTCTGCGCCATGAAGACTGCGTTCCGCAACGCTTCTACCACTGGTAAGTGAGCTTCTAATGCTCGAAGGTGCTCCTCCAGAACTGCCACCTGCGAGGGGGCCGATGCCACCTCGGGTGGAGGGTCTCCACAATAAGTGCATCGGGAGACATCTGGCTGCCCTCCTGAGCACTGAAATTGGCCCCACTTTTCCGGTCGGGTCCTCCTGCTGGGAAAGCTGGGCCCGTTGCTCCCAACCATCACTCTCCACATCTCGCCGAGTAGGGCAGCGAGGATGCTGCACCCTGAACCTCTTCCAGTGCTTACCCTTCAACGTTGATGGGGTTTCTGCAGAGAACTTCCCCTCGCTGCTCAGGCCCTTCAGCTCCGACTGAGCACCCTGCTCCTTCCCCTTGGCCATCTCTGGATCTTTCACAGGTGTGGACAAGGGGGTCGGGGCTGAGGATGCTGGATTAGATGAGCCAAAGAGGGACACTTGCTTTTCCCGACCTTTCAGCCCTTAGTGTGTCATCTGCAAGCAGAGCTTGCAGGATGCTGGCTCGTGGTCAGTCCCAAGCCATTGCAAGCACCAATTATGACAGTCTGTGGCAGAAATGGTCTTGCTAAACGGTGCATTTTTTAAATTTTTATTTTATATTTATGCAAGTTTACAAAAACAATCAAGCAATGCTTTTACAGAAAAGCTACTACTATAAAGCACAAACATTACAAAGAATCAAATCAATAGGCAATTAAGTAAAGCTTCAACAGTAGTATAGTTAGCCAACAGTATAAGGGGGGGGAGTAGCGTTCCAAAAAGGAGCAAGGGTAAGGTGCAAACCCCGATCCCAAACAATAAAAAAAAAAAAAAGTAGAAAAACAAATACAGCAGCGGAAAGCTGAGCCAAACCCATTCTTAAGACGAGAACCTTACTCAAGAGGGGAAGAAGATATTATTACATGAGAGGAAACAAAGGAAGACAACTCCTATGGTTGAAAAAATACATACTTAACCTGTCTAAAGTAAATAATACATTTGCATGGATACCATAATATAAAAGAAGCACCCAACTGAATCACACCAGGTCAAAGAAGTAAAAAAGCTCTCCGCCTCTTTTGCGTCTCCCTGGAAACATCTGGAAAAACAGTAATCTTTTTACCCATAAATAAAGCAGACCGTCGCTTAAAATATAATTTCAAGATCCAATCCCTATCTGAAGGAATAGCAAACGAGACTAACATAGTGGATAATTTTAAATTATCTTCCTTCGGTGATTGTAACAAGGCAGAAACATCTAGAACTTCCATTTCTAAGGAACCCACTACTCTTTGGTCTACCTTTTTCCCAACAGGCAAAAAATATGCTTTAACAATTGGGGGAGTCAAATCTGGAGGCACTAGAAGGGTCTCATACATATATTTCTTAAACAATTTTACCGGGGAGATTTCAGGTACAACAGGAAAATTCAACAGGCGCAAATTTGACGCCCGCATAACATTCTCAATATTCTCCACTTTCACCCTAAGTGCCATATTATCCTTCACAATTGAATCAGTAAGTGCAGAAACCTGCTCAACTTTCTGATCTCCGGTAGCCAACTTTTCCCGTATATCAGTCAGTTCTCCTTGAAATCCAGTTGATGTTCCAAACGCGAAGCCGTCAATTCCACCTGTTGAGACACCGTGGTCGATAACTGAAAAATAGCTTCCCAGATAGAGTCCAGGGAGATTACTTTCGGGCACTTCAAAGCAAAACCCTTAATCACAGAAGATAGCGAGGAGGATTCCTGTATGGTTGCTCCTTCTCCTCGATGAGCAGGTAATGCAGACTCCTGACCCGAGTCCGTAGCCATGGGAATAAACCTGGGTTCCAACAGCTGACCTCCAGGCTTTTCCACCAGCGAGACCCGCTCCTGAGACGTCACTCTCTCACCTATCGGGGAAGCCTCGTCTCCTCTCGCGGGAGGAAACTCCGGACCCCTAACCCGGGGCAGGAGACGCCACTCGTCGGGGGAGAGAGACACTTCAAGGGTAAACGGTGCATTTTTAAAGCCTCTAGCTGGCTCAGACATGCCGAAAAACACCAACTTGGCAAAGTCAAACTGAAAAGCTGACAATGGCGGGAAACCACCCCAAAAGGTGGAAAATAGCCACCCAAAAGCGTTGAAAAAGCACAAAGAAATACCATAAAAGGAAAAAAAAAGGCTAACCGACAACAGCCAGAAAAAATAAGAGCAAAAAAGCCCTCACAAACCCTGGCCACAAGAGCCATAGAGAAAAACTTTTTTTTTTTTTTTTAGACTGCACGAACACGTCCTAGGGGCTCCATGGAAAAAAGACTGGAGAGTATGGTGCCATGGAAGGCCAGAAAGGCAGGTGCGCATGGGTGGTTACCTCCCTACAATTTCTTTTGGAAGCTGGAAAGCGTTTCGTGCAGGGCTCAATTGGTGATGTCATCCATACGTGAGGATTTATTTCCTGCCTGTTCATGGAGAAATAATCAAAACTTCATTTACATATAGGCTTACTGTAAATGACCATCTACATACCAGAATTCAGGCATATAGACAAATTGAACTGTAGTTTATTACTATGAGCTCTGTTGGTTTTCACATTCTATACTTTTGCTAATTGTTGGTAAGACCTGGGCTATTTTTTTGGGAAAGTTGCGCGTGCCACAGATTGGTCACTTTTTTCAATATGACTTGTATCAGGGATTCACCATCTTCCCTTATTGCTCTCAAAAAATATTACATAGACAGAACAACAACTACAGTGGCTTCCCATGAAGAAGAGCATGATGCAGCCCTCTCTACATGATGCAGCTCTCTACATAGGAGGAGTGGCCTAGTGGTTGGGGCAAGTTACCTCAGGCCGGAAGGTCGGGGGTTCAAATCCCACTAGAGGACAGTAACCTTGGGCCGGAAGGACTGTGGTTTCTAGTCCCACAGGTGCTCCTTGTGGTTTTGGGAAAGCCACTTAACCCTCCATTTCCCCCTTGGAGGTCACGTGATGCGGACAGAGTAGTGGTCGCATCCTGTGTGCGCTCCGGTACCCCTAGCCCAAAACCGGCGAAATAGCACCGTGTGAAGCCGCAGAAGCGAGTTGAAAGCTTACCTAAGGTGTGTTGGAGTGCCTGCAGAGCTCGGCAATGAGGGTTTGGATGGCGGGAGGCATGGCGACGGCGGTTAAAACGGCCCGAAGAGACAGAGAGCGCATGGCCGGCAGCAGCAAGATGGCGGAGTGGACCGCGGCGCCGAGCTCGCCTAGATCTCCCGTGTTTTTAGATGAGATGTCAGCAGCAGTGGCAGCAGCCTTGTCTTCTCAATTCGAAGCCTTGCATGAGAAGATGGATGGGCTGCAATCCTCAGTGGAGGCATTGGGGAGCAGGCTCCGGGAAGCTGAGGATCGTCTGGGCCAGGCAGAAGAGAAAGCGGAGGCACTGGCAGACGATTTGGCCGGCTTAAAAGTCCAGGTGTGCCTGCAAGAGGCAAAAATTGATGACCTGGAGAACCGGTCTAGACAGAACAACTTACGGTTCCTAGGGGTCCCTGAATCTGTCCCCGACAACCCCCCTTGTGTGAAAAGCTCATCGGCGCTGGGATTCGGTTCTCCGTGCAATATCCTGCCAAGCTACATGTGATGCACGAAGGAGCGCATCGTGCCTTTGCATCAGCCGCGGAGGCTGCGACCTACGTAAATCAGATTGCTGCTCCGGTGCGGCCAGCATCGGCGTCCTCCCACTGAGACATTTCACAGTGCTGACTGCTGTTTGGTAATGGATGGGCCCTCTCGTGGGAGGGTGAGCCTGGGCAGCGTGTCGTCGTGGCCTTTGAGAGACGCAGGCCCTGTAGCTAAACTGATCCGGGCGCTATGGGCCCCACCACCACCGACAAGCCTGCCATGCTTGGTTTCTTCCCAGTGCAGCTTGGAACACTTTAACTCCCTCCAGTGTCGCTTATCACCGGTTCCCCCAGTATAGTTAACTGATGTTGTCTTTGTTTTTAATTTGTTCTGTCCTGTTACTTGTTCCTGTTGCGTGTTTTTTGTGTTTACCATATTATGTTGTTTGGGCACCGGAGGATTCTAGAGCCACCGAGCCTTTCAGATATCCTTCCTGATTTAGTTTTAGGTCAGGAAGGACTACAGCTGTCACTATTTCACCGCTAAACAGCCTACACCAGCTGTCTCCGTCCAATTCTCTGTAAACATAAGGGCCTTCGGAGATTGTGTAGATTGTGATAAGGAAGCTTATCATAGTTCAGGAAGGAGCTATAATAGAGGTGAATTGGCTCTGAACAAGCAACCTGTCTTTGCTGGTAGAAATAATAAAACAGAATGTTCCAATAAAAGACTACCAGTCCCAGAATGCACCAGGTTTCCAACAGCCACTAGAAGAGCTGAAGTGGGGAAACGTGTGTTCAATCAGGAGAGCTATGAGGTAATCCCCAAGCACTCATCTCCAAGGGCAGGGCTTGATTCAGCACAGCTGCGCTGTGCTAGGGTGGAGCAGCCCTCTAAACAGGTTAAAAGTAAAGCTTATTCTACACAGCAGAATCATCAGCAGAATCTTCATGATCATCAGGAGGAGCAGAGGCAGAAGCCAGAGCTCACGGACAGAGAGAGCAAGAAACACTTTGGAAGAAAGAAGAGAAAAGCATCTGGGAGGTCTAAAGGAGTCCATAGCAGTACGTGTGCTGGGAGGCATTCCAGAGGCAAGCATACTCCATTGGACTGGAGGAAACCAGAGGAGTGGGGTTGCAGAGCCAGGAATCCCCGGACGGGACCTGTGAGGGAGACGGCTGCATTTGGATGGGGCCCTAAGACCAGTGCAAGAAGGTATGTGAAGAGAGACCCAGTGTCCAGGGATCTTGATTGGAAGGCTGGACATAAAAACTGGACTACATACTGGCCAGGATATTTAGAGAGGAACCTTAACAGCAATGGAAGCTCAGGTATGAACACTGATCTATGGCCTAGCTATTCACTTGGAAGACAGCAGGGAAACAAGTATTGTTCTGAGAATGCTCCATTAAGAAATTCCTCTGTGCCAATCCATGATATTGATTCTATGATAGTTGAAGAAGCAGGAGACATTGTAAATGAACAGTGTGAATACATGGATTGCTCTCTGTCTAAACTTCTGTGGTAATATACTTTTACAAAATACAACAACCATCACAAAGAAATATAAACTTGTTCTTTGATCTACTCAGAAAAGCTTTTGAGCAGGATTTGAGACACGTTTAGAAAGTAAACCAGCCAAGAGGCTTGCAGCTGGTTAATTGTTAGCAATTGAGCCTTGCCTAATTGCCTGTGAGCTCTGAAGAGACACTTCTAGGTGTGTGTGAAAATACCAGAAGTTAACCTTGAAAAAAAACAGTTTTTCATTACTTTGTGGGTTTTGTTTGTTTTTGAAGCACTGCTAAAAAGATATTAGCAGGAGCCTACAGAAAAACACAATTACTTACCTGTAACAGGTGATCTCTGGGAACAGCAGGAATTAGTCTTCACATATGGGTACGTCGGTACCGACGGAGCCTGCACGGGGATGCTGCCCAGCTTCCAATCAGAAAGCTTTTGGCAGCCTCCCTCGTGCCTGTGCGCTGAGTTCCCGCCCTCTCCAGAGCCTCTCTTCAGTTGAGTTTCAAAGCTGAGACAAAGGCGAGGAGAGAAAGGAGAAGAAGATAAGAGATGCAACTCCCAGGGGAGGTAGGAGGGTTGTGAAAACTAATTCCTGCTGTTCCCAGAGATCACCTGTTACAGGTAAGTAACTGTGCTATCTCCAGGAACAAGCAGGAATGAGTCTTCACATATGGGGACTCCCTAGCTGGAGATGCCAGGGGGAGATCCCATAAAAATGCAGCAGCCTGGACCAGGGGTGCATTTTGTTTCCAGAAATCCCTGGTATCCAATGTGGGATGGAGGGTAGGAGTTGACAATAAAGGAGCTGTGAGGAAGAACAGCATAGCCAAGGACTAGAGGGCCGTACAGATTGTAGGAGTCCTTGGTGTATATGAGGAGTCACATGAAACACATGTAACGTACCATTAGATAGGTCACTTACCTACTGCACTGTAGGAAGTAGAACGCCTGATGTAGTCTGCTGGAGAAGCAGTGGCGGAATCTTGAAGGGACCTCCCAGCAGTGAGGATGGAGGTCCAGACCTGGAGGTAGTAGACGATCCAGGTGTCAAATGGGTAGGATGGGACGTCATGTCTTCAATGGAAAGCTTTATGAGAAAAAGCTGAAAAACTCCTTTAGTCATAATGTTATTAGCAGGGAGGACTAAGGAAGAAGACTGACGGAGTTATAGAACTAGCCCAGTCCTGACGGGGAGAGGGAAAGTGGAAAAAATCCCTATTCCCAAGGAGAAGAGCTGTGTACTCAAAGATAAAGATGTACACCGTTTTTCCTAACTGGCGAGAGATAGGAAAAAATATTGAAGCTTGATGCTTCAAGGGTTTAAGAAAAAATAGAGAAGTTAGCACCACAATGGTTAGTGGTGTCTAACAGTTTCTGCATGGTAATATGGTATGCGAAATAGGGCGATGGACTGTCTAAATCCTCTAGGACAGGGGTCTGCAACCTTTAAGACATAAAGAGCCACTTGGACCCGTTTCCGAAGGGAAAAAAAAAACTGGGAGCCGCAAAACCATTGCGACATTTAAAACAAATCTAACACTGCATATATTGTTTCTTACCTTAATGCTATATACGACCCCCTACTTTTCCTGTTAAAATATAGGTGTTTGGCCTATACTCGCCGTATAAGACTACCCCTCTTCCTTCGCACACCAAAAAAAATACGCCAGAAAATATAACAACAACAAGTAACAATATTTGATTTCAAAATTATGATGATTTTGTAGTCAAATCACTAATATGAAATAAAATTATTTTTTCTACCTTTGTTGTCTGACCAATTTATTCTTTGATCATGCTGGTCCCGATCTGAGGCTTCTGCTTTCCTGTCTTCTCTTAGCTCTCTTTCTGTGGTCTATGGTCCATCTGCCAGTTCTTATCTCTTCTTTCGTTTTCTTCACTTCTTTCCATCAGCCTATTTCCAGTCCCAGTAACCCTCCCCAATATCAGCCCCTTTCCAGTCCTCACTCCCAGTACCTTCCAATGTCAACTTGCATTCCCATGATTGCCACTGGTGTCCATTTCCTTCCAGTCCCCCTCCTTCCCCACTGACCAGTCCCTTCTAGTACAAATACCATGGCAGCCCCTCTCAGATCCAGTTCCATTCTCCCATCCCCTCATATCAGCCCATTTGTAGCCTTAGCCCCCAGTTATCTTCCAGGGCCAGCAGCTCTATCCTCCCCTCCCCACAATCAGCCCATGCCCAGTCAAAGCCCCCCAATCAGCTCGCTTCCAGTGCTAATCCCCCCTCAACCCCATTACCAGTGCTAGCCTCCCCTAATCAGCCCAATACCAGTCCTACCCCCCATCAGCTCATTACCAGTCCTAGCCTCCCCTAATCAGCTCATTTCCAGTGCTTGTCCCCTCAACCCCATTACCAGTGCTCCATCCCTCCATGTCAGCCCCCTCCCTCCCTCCATCCATATCAGCTCCCTCCCTCCATGTCAGCCCGCCTCCCCAATCCCTCCATGTCAGCCCCCCTCCCTCCATGTCAGCCCCCTCCATCCCTCCATGTCAGCCCCCCTCCCTCCATCCATATCAGCTCCCTCCCTCCATGTCAGCCCCCCTCCCTCCATCCATATCAGCTCCCTCCCTCCATGTCAGCCCCCCTCCCTCCATCCATTCATATCTGCTCCCTCCCTCCATGTCAGCCCCCGCCCGCCCGCCATGTCAGCCCCCCGCCCGCCCTCCATCCATTCATATCAGCTCCCTCCCTCCATGTCAGCCCCCCTCCCTCCATGTCAGCCCCTCCATCCCTCCATGTCAGCCCCCCTCCCTCCATCCATTCATATCTGCTCCCTCCCTCCATGTCAGCCCCCTCCATCCCTCCATGTCAGCCCCCCTCGATCCATCCATTCATATCAGCTCCCTCCTTCCATGTCAGCCTCCCCTCCCTCCATGTCAGCCCCCTCCATCCCTCCATGTCAACCCCCCTCCCTCCATCCATTCATATCTGCTCCCTCCCTCCATGTCAGCCCCCTCCATGTCAGCCCCCCCCTCCCTCCATGTCAGCCCCCTCCATCCCTCCATGTCAGCCCCCCTCCCTCCATCCATTCATATCAGCTCCCTCCCTCCATTACAGCCCCCCTCCCTCCATGTCAGCCCCTCCATCCCTCC
The DNA here is from genome assembly GCA_033557465.1 of Ichthyophis bannanicus. Classification (NCBI taxonomy): domain Eukaryota; kingdom Metazoa; phylum Chordata; class Amphibia; order Gymnophiona; family Ichthyophiidae; genus Ichthyophis; species Ichthyophis bannanicus. The sequence continues at coordinate 262,176,031 of CM066044.1, forward strand.
ATGTCAGCCCCCCTCCCTCCATCCATTCATATCTGCTCTCTCTCCCTCCATGTCAGCCCCCCCTCCCTCCATCCATTCATATCTGCTCCCTCCCTCCATGTCAGCTCCCTCCCTTCTTCTGCAGCCGCGGCTCCCGGCCTCTGAGGGAACCGCGGCTGTGCTTTTAAAATCATCTCGGAGCCCTTCCTGTCTTGACGGGCTCCGTGCAGCATGGTCCCGCCTCCAAAACTTCCTTTAGAGGCGGGACAATGCTGCACGGAGCCCGTCAAGACAGGAAGGGCTCCGAGATGATTTTAAAAGCACAGCCGCGGTTCCCTAAGAGACAGGGAACCGCGGCTGCAGAAGAAGGGAGGGAGCTGACATGGAGGGAGCCCATAACGCCACGTTTAAAGCGGGCAGTGTGCTCCGGAGCCGCGGCAAAGGTGAGAAAGAGCCGCATGCGGCTCCGGAGCCGCGGGTTGCCGAACCCTGCTCTAGGAGGTAACATTTAGTATAGACCAGGGGTCTCAAACACGCGGCCCGCGAGAGAACGTTGTGCGGCCCGCGACGGCTTCTGCTGCTGCTGCCGTTGCCGCCGTGGCAACGGCAGAATCGACGGTCAATTTTTAAAAAAAAAAAAACTGGCTTCTGCTGCTCTGCGACCCCTTCCTCTCTGCCCGGAGATCCCCGAGAGTGCTCCATCAGCGGGTGCTTTTCAAGCCGCGAAGAGAGTATTTCCCTCTCGCGAGGCTTGAAAAGTGACTAGGTTTAAGCCGCGCGAGAGGGAAATACTCTCTTCGCGGCTTAAAAAGCACGCCGCAGATGAAGCACACTCAGGGCGCGCAGAGGGGAAGGGGCCGCGGGACAGCTGATTTTCTGCTGCAGCAGCAGAAGCCAGGTTTTTTTTTAATTTACCGGGGAGGGGGGTGTAGGACTGGAAATGGGCTATTGGCAGGGGGGGGGGTATGACTGGAAATGGGCTATTTGCAGGGGGGGGGTATGACTGGAAATGGGCTATTGGCAGGGGGGGTTATGACTGGAGATGGGCTATTGGCAGGGGGGGTTATGACTGGAGATGGGCTATTGGCAGGGGGGTTATGACTGGTAATGGGCTATGGTGGGGGCTAGGACTGGAAATGGGCAGGTGGGGTTAGGAAGGACTGGAGGTGGGCGGATGGGGGGAGTTAGGACTGGTAATGAGCTATGGAGGGGCTGACTGAAATGGGGTAATGGGGGTTAGGGCTGGAAGTGGGCTATTGGCAGGGGGGTTATGACTGGTAATGGGCTATGGGGGGGGGTAAGACTGAAAATGGGGTGATGGGGGTAAAACTGGAAGTGCGCTATGGGGAGGTTAGGACTGGTAATGGGCTATGGGGGGTCTAGGACTGGTAATGGGCTGGGGGGGTTGCTAGGACTGGAAATGGGCTGAGTGGAAGGGGGGCTTGAACTGCAAATGGCTGAGGGGGAGGGGGGCTTGGAATGGAAATGGGCTGTGAGGGGAGGGATCTAGGATTGGAAATGGGCTGATGGGGGGCTAGGATTGGAAATGGGCTGATGGTGAGGCTAGGATAGGACTGGAAATGGACTAATGGGGGGACTAGAAGGGAGCGGATGCTGGGTGGGGCTGGAACTAGAAGGGAGCTGATGTTGGGGGAGGATTAGAATGGGATGGAGCTGGGAAAGTGAAATGGAGAGGGGAAAAATATTTTGTCTGGGAGAGAAGACAAATCTACAATTGGCCAGGTATTGGGAGAGTAAGTGGGGATTGAGGATGGAGGGGTAAAATTTGAGTGGATGAAATAGGAATGAGGAAAGAAAAGAGAAAGATTAGTATGTTAAAGCAGATGTAGAGAGAGAATGGAAAAAAAACTAGGAGAGAAGAAAGGGCAAATGGACAGCAGACGATGGAGAGTTAGCAGAAGACATGAAGAAACCAGAAGAAAGTGGCTGGAACAATTGCAACTGAAAAAAATGCACAAAAGGTAGAAAAATATCTCTTTATTTTGAATTTATTAACTGGAATATGTCAGCTCTGGGAAATGTGCATCATTAATGTTTGCGCTTTGTTTAGTACAAGAGGAAATTAATTTATAGTTTTATTTCTACAGTGTTGTTGTACATTCCAAGTTTGGCTTTTGGGGTTCCCAGTTTAATTATTGTCTTCTTGTTTCTAAATCTTTTAGTCTTTCTTTATCCATACTCATTAAAGAGGCATGTTTACTAAAAGTTAGTGTATGGTAACATTATGCAAATATTTATGCAAATGAGGCCCCTTATGCAAATGAGGCCCCGCGTCTTATGCGGCCCCCGGGTTACTTTACAAGTCCTCATTTGGCCCTCAAAGCAATTTGAGTTTGAGACCCCTGGTATAGACAGTAAGGGTGAGAGTATAGAGATATGAACCCTTAAGAAACCGCCCAAGAGACACATATATATACAGATGTTTATATATATATATGAGGGGGGATCTAAACCTGAATCGATATGTCCAGATGCATAAATCGGGACATGGGTGGAGAGATATATCAAAATATAGATATCTATAATATAGATATCTTTGTGGGGCATGGAATTGCACCACCAGAGAAATGATATAGGTATGTAGACATATATAGAGATGCTACATACAAGATGACAGGTTGAAGAACATGTCTAGCACCCAGCCCCATGATTGTACATGGGAAATAAAAAAGAAAAAGATTCTGTATACTACCAGAGGGTGAAGCCACTTGGGATATGTAGAGAGAATCTATTTCTATGAATTGAGGGATGCAGGAAGGCAATCCAACAAAACAACCGTGATGATTGCGTGAGAACAGATTATAAGATGAATCTGTAAGGAACAAGGCGGGAGTTCCACCGAACACTGACATGGCAGAGGTGCAAAATGCAGGGGAAGATACCAGAGGGACCCATTAGAGGGACCCCGAGGTAGCATGCATGAATGTCAGCCTTGGATCTTCACGCAGAAGAATATATCTCGTGCTAACTGTACATAGTTTTACCTGTTAATCCATGTTATATATTCCCATGTTCTATGTAAACTCAATGTTACTTGCATACATTGTTGTATATTTTGTTCAATGTACACCGCACTGATCTTAATAGCGCGGTATATAAGAAATGTTAAATAAAATAAATAAATAAAATAAATAACACCCCAGGTTAAAGGGTGTGGAGAACCTTCACAGGCATGGGAAGGGTGAACAAGCTTTTTCCTACTAATAGCGAAGCTTCAGAGACAAGGTCAATGCTCTATAGCAGGCCCTCATAGTAGAAAGCTGCTCTGAAGATTGTAGAGAGCATTGTGCAGGAGAGATAAACTGACTAAGTCAGGTTTGCTACCATATCCTAGGAGAGGAGATGGATAGAATAATGTGAGAAAGCCTAAGGGAGTAGGAGGATCCAAGATAGCTAACGAATAGCTTGGAAACACTACTAAGGCTAGACAGAAATTGAACAAAGACTGGAACTTGGCAAAAGTACCAGTAATACAATCACTGTAACTCCTGCAGGCACAGCAGCTGACAGAAACAGCAGAAAGATTGCCCTGTGCCCCATAAAGAAAAAACAGATAAAGAGGGAGGAGATATAACTTCTCCCTGTCTGTGGAATAAGCTTGGTAAAAACTATTTAGTATGGTACCCCTCCGTTAGGGAAAAAACCCCATTGGAGAGGGTAGAGCAAGTAATTAGAGGGTAACATACCCATAGGGTAAGTCAACAGAAGGAAGAATGTTCAGTTGGGACAAAACCATCATGGGATAGGTGCAACTGCTCTTCTAGAGAATAAGAAGAGGAGAAGTTAGCAGTCCCTGAACATAAAATGTTTCACAAGGTAGTACACTGAAAAGAAACACAGTGTATAAACTTCTAATGAATTAGAAGGAAAGTATAGAGTATAAGTCCCAGCTCCTATGGTTGCTGGGAATGCTGAGACTGGTTAGAGCTGGAGGAGTTCAGACTAGGCTGAGGTGTCTCCTGTTTAGGTACAGCCGAATGATGGGCAGGAGAGGAATGAAACTTTCTTTTCTTAGGGAAAGAAGGTTTGGTAGGACATTTCCTACCTCTCGAAGAAGGAGGTGGCTTAGAAAGGTCCTTAGTGGAAGGAGAGTCAGTGAAGCATTGAACAACCTGACTTAAAGCCTCCTTATTGAAGAGACCCTCTCCTGTACAAGGAGAATGAGCCAGTATAGTTTGTGCCCATCTACTCAAGTCTGAAGCTTCAAGCCAGGCTCTGCGACGTGCTGCTATGGCAATAGCAGAGGATCTGCTAACAGACTCAAAAGAGTCTATAGAAGCACGAGACAGGAACCAAGATATATTCCGGCTGTGATTGATGAGTAAGGAATAATCAGTAGCCTTGGGCTCTGGTAAAAAAGGGGTCAAAAGAGACAATTTCTCTGTGACTTCCTGGAGTGTTAGACTCATGTGAAAAATATATGAGAGAACTCTGGAGGCCAACATAGAGTTTTGGAAGGCCTGACGACCAAAAGCATCGAGTGTTCTTGAAGAACGACCCGGTGGATAAGAAGAATGCTTCTTCTTGCTCTTAACTTTTCTCAGAGCCGCCTCCACTACAAGGGAACGATGAGAAAGTTGAGGCTTCTGGAACCCTGGAGAGGGTGGCACCCGGTACCGAACCTCAATGTTTGTAGAAACTGGAGGAAGTCATAAGGGTGATTTCCAGACCCTGAGAAGGAGATCCTGCAGAGCAGGATGTAAAGGAAATTGTATATTTTCCATCTGTGCCTGTGAGCCCTGAGTAGGACCACCACCAGGGATAGATATATTGAGAAAGGTTGCCATGTCCCGGAGAAAAGCCTGAAAAGCCTGATCTCCTATGGGAACCATCCCTGGCCCGGCCAAAGAAAAAGCCGGAGCTCCAGAGGAGGTACAGGGGACTACATCAATGGAAGGTATCGGTTCTAAAGTAGGCATGGGTGCCAGAAGAGGCATCGATACTGATACAGGAGTAGCAGATGAAGCAGCCATCGGGAACTGCTGCAGTGGTAGCGAGATCATGAGAGAGTTATGACTATGATCTTTGAAACTGCCGATCTGGAATCGACCTAAGTCGGTTCCAGGGCACGTCGGTACGGAGTCATCGAGACTAGATATGTACTCAAGACTCGGCATCGAAGTAAGTGATACTATCGATGCATGTCGCGAAGGCGCCGACGCCAATGGCAGTATCGGCGATGCCGATACCCCTAAGGCAGACTGGGTCACATCGACCGATACCGACGGTACCGAGGATACCCGATGAGCACCTTTGTCAAAGGGAAAGGTGGTCCACTTCGATGCCGATGCCAGGGTATCGGAACCGATCAACGCCGGAACCGGCCCGGAGCATGGCTGAGGTTGAAGGAAGTCAATGCGGTGCGAATCGATCGGGCCCGAAGGTACCGAAGATGCCCGATGACAATCCTTGGTGAAGAGTAGGCTACTCGACACCGGTGCCGATGCCGGAGGCTCGGTACCGCTCAAAGCGGATACCACCTCCGCGCATGGCTCAGGTATGTTCTGTGAGGGGTGAGCCCCAGGAACAACCTGAAACCCCTTTAACGCTTTGGAGCCCATAGACTCCCGCAGGGGTAATGCCAATGGATTCTTGAGGGTAAGGCCGGAGCCGTCACCATGCTGGGCATGGACATACCACTCAAACATTGACTAGTCTTAACAGACTGTTTTTGGGTTACCTGATGCTGTGAAGTAGAGAAACCTGGTACCCTTACTGCCGAGGAAAAAACGGTATCGAGGGAAATTCTAAAATTTGAAGGTTTCTTCACAGAAATATCCCCCGACTTGCCAGGGGAAAAAGGGTCAGGACCCACACAGTTGAGACACCAAGCATTGGTATCTAAAAAGAAACAGGTGTTTCCACATCAAATGCACTTCTTAGGAAAAGAAGGCTCCATAATGAAGAGGACTGGTAGGCCCAACAAGTTAAGGCAAAAACTGAAGAAAAGGTTTCTCAGAATTAAGTCAAAAATCCACCAGCGATACCGGTGGGAGCGGGAAATACAGCCGCGACCACAAGAAAACAAAAACTAAAGTAAGTAAATAAGGAAGTTTCTGCGGTGACAGGAGGACGTCCTGCCGGCTCCATGGAAAAACGAAAACTGAAGAGAGGCTCTGGAGAGGGCGGGAACTCAGCGCGCAGGCGTGAGGGAGGCTGCCAAAAGCTTTCTGATTGGAAGCTGGGCAGCATCCCCGTGCAGGCTCCGTCGGTACCAACGTACCCATATGTGAAGACTCATTCCTGCTTGTTCCTGGAGATAGACCTTTCTGTTCCCATCAAGGTCTTTATGGTTTGATTTAATTGCTTAAGAAGTTCATTTGTTGTTTTTCCTGATTTTGTTTTTCTAAGTATAATACTGAAAGCAAGTATCCTTTTCTGTGCTACCAAGCAAATCTGTGTTGGGAGAAATAACCCCATAAATAAAGTATATTTTCTTTGCTTTACACTTGAGCAAGCACAACTAATTTATTTGTGAACGGCTGATTCTGGAATGAATGGACTACATTTCCCACAATCCTTTGCAAGTCATATTAATATTTGCCTTTGCCAAGACTGTGCACATTCTCACCCAGCGCCCCCATTTACAAGATCTGTGTGTATGTTAAGGCATGCTGGGACGAACATGGGCAGTTGGTGCAAAGCTTTGACGGCATGGGCGCATTTAAATGCTACACTGCCTAAAGACGTGGATGAGTGAGGGGAGCTCCTTGTAATCTGCATACCCGCATACTTGCGTTGATTGTCAGATGAGCAATTGGTGGATACCCTTACCATAACTTTTATAGTTGGAGGTGCTGTACATACATGCTGCTCTCCCGCGTTATTAGTTCCACATGCATAGCGCTGATTGCCTGCGCCTTTTGCGCAGTGGGGTTGCCCCCAGGGGCTGTGCTCAAAGCATTGTTGAAGTGTCTGGGCGCAATACCAAAGTGCCCTTTAGTGATAGGGATTCTTAAGACGCCCTCCGGCCCCAGCGGCGGCGCATGCAGAGCAGCATTAAAACAGACTGACAGGGGTGTATGTAGAAACGTGTGTAGTTACTGCCCCGTGTAGGACCTATCCTGCCCCTTGTGGAAGACTCCGGTGCCAGATTATCGTAACTTACCCCCTTTTTTTTCAGAAGCAATGGACCGTTCGAGGAACGAGACTGTTGTACTATAGTTTACATGCTGTGAATTCAAATGGAAGCTTTGCCCGCTTTGACTATATCCTGCCTCTAACATGGCCTATATAATATTCTGATAGAATGTAAATAGCAGTACTTGGTTTGGTATACTGGCTGTCTAGACCTTCCTTGTGGATATAGAGAGCACTGGGAGGGGGGGAAGGGGGCAGGGGGGGGGATTTCACGGTTCAACTGCCGGTGAAGGGGCCTAGCAGGGTTTTCTCCTGCTGGCTTGGCGTTGTGAAGCACCTGCAGGTTTGCTCTCATATGGTACAGGGCATCTCTTGTCCCCGCTCCCTGTAGAACTTTGGCGGGTGCTGGTGCTCCATTGCTGGATGGGGTAACCCTTGGGGTTGTCTTGGTGATTGTTATGTGTCTCCTTTATTGCTGAGGGGGTCCTATAATGTAGGTTGGGGAGGGCACCGGGCCCTGGGGGGCTGTGGATGAACCGAGCCTTTAGGGCTCTAGGCTGTGGGGCTATACCTGCTTGGTAGGACAACTGGGCTTAGCCTTCGGGGTAAGGAGGGGGCGGTTAGAGTTTGATTGCGGGATCACAGGCTCCTTTGGGTAGTTGAGGGTTCCGGCCGTACTCAGAGGGGCCTCAGTTGGGCTTTCTCTGGAGGGGTTAGGTGGAGAAAGCCTTAAGGTTAGTGGAGTGGATTTGGGGGGGATGGAGGTGGGTAATGTAGACAGGAGAGGGGGGGGGTTAGGGAGGGGGGGGTGGGATTGGGGGGAGGGGATTGGGGGGAGGGGAGGGGGGGGGTGGGATTGGGGGGAGGTGAGGGGGAGGGAGGGGTGGTGGGAAGAATGGGACCACTGTACTGGTTGGGAAATGGAGATAGGGAACCTAGCAGCGTTTTTGGGGTGGACCTCAGGCTGGGGGGTTCACCCGACCACTTCCATAGTATCGGACTACATATGGTGGTTTATCGCACCTTAGACTGAAGGTTATCTCTTGGAACGTGTGTGGGATAGGTAACCCTGTTAAAAGATATAAGGTATTGCAGTCCTTGGCGAGGTTGAACTGTGACATTGCCATGCTGCAGGAAACCCACCAGACCGCTGAAGAACATGCTAAATTGCAGAGAATTTGGGTGGGGCAGGCTTGGGGTGCCCCGGCGGTGGGGAAGAAAGGTGGAGTGGTCATTTTGATTCACAAAAGGATACGTTTTGAACGAGTGACGGAATGTGTAGACCCTGCAGGTAGATATATTTTGTTGCATGGCAATTTGGAAGGGCGCCCGGTGGTGCTGGGTAATTTGTATGGCCCGAATGTTCTGGACAGATCAGTGTACGCCCACTTGGCCTCTAGTGTTGAGCAACTGCCCGACGTTCCCTTGCTTTTGGCTGGGGATTTCAACGGGGAATTGGATGTTGACCTGGATACATCTGGAGATAGGGGGGATAGATGGCGGACCCCGATTACTAAGGCACTTCAAGATTTGCGGCGCCGTCTGGGGCTGGTGGATCCTTGGCATTTGCTCCACCCCATGGAGCGGGATTTTACTCACCAATCAAGAGCTCATGGTTCGAGTGCGCAAATTGACTATGTGTTGGTTTCAGAGCGGCTTTTTGTGCAGGTTGGGGAAGCGCAGATTGGCCCGACTGAGGTGTCCGATCATGCGCCGGTTTGGGTGGACCTTCAATGGGGGGACCCCGGTGGTTCGCAGAAAATCCGGCGGTTCCCTATGGGACTTTACACGGATATTGAATTCCGTACTTATCTCGGACAGCGTTGGGGGGAGTTTATGGCTGTTCATGAACAGCACAGGAACGAGCCAGAGTTGCTTTGGGAAACGGCAAAGGTGGTCTTATGAGGCAATATTATTGCATACGTGGCGCGGAAGCGCAAACTATTGGCGGCACGAATTGTCCAATTGGAGAAGCAAGTAGTAAAAGCTCGGCGGCGATATGCGGGGGATCCTACGGGGGTCAATAAGCGAACGCTCTGGGAGGCACAGTCGTCCCTTAATGAACTGCTTTCATTAGAGAGCTAAGAAGTCTTTGTTGTACTATAAGTACCAACTTCACCATTTTGGCGACAAGCCAGGAAAACTTTTAGCGCGCTGCCTTAGGGGTAGCCAAGGGGCCCGGTCCATAGTGGCGTTGCGTGATGACCAGGGTCATTTACATAAGAATAATCAGGCGATCGCCCAAATGTTTCGTTCCTTCTTTCAGAAGCTTTACCGGGGGAGCGAGGGGTCTCGGACGCGGATGGAGGCATACCTTCGGGGGGTGCGGCTGCCACAGCTAACAGCAGAACAAAGGGAGGCCTTGGATGCTCCGGTCAAAGAGGAGGAAGTACAAAAAGTTATCTTGGGGGCAAGCTGTTATAAGTCACCAGGTCCGGACGGGTTTGGGGCTGAGTTTTACAAGTTGCTAGTAGAACAGGTGACCCCCGCATTGACAGCGTTGTATCATTGGAGGGTGGAGCAGGGAAGATTCTGTTGGGGATCGAACCATGCGTTTATCACTTTATTACCCAAGCCGGGAAAAGACCCTATACAAGCGGCCTCGTATCGACCCATTTCCCTATTGAACTTTGATTTGAAAGTGATGGCCAAGGTGATGGCTGACCGGCTTGCCTCCATTTTGGGAGACCTGTTACACGACTCGCAGGTCGGCTTTGTTAAGGGACGGTATGCTGTGCGGAATTTGCGGAAAATTTTGGCGTCAATGGAATGGGTATATGAGCGGAATTGGCAGTCCCTGTTGATCAGTTTCGATGCGGAAAAGGCATTCGACCAGGTCAACTGGGATTACATGAAATTCCTTTTGCCTCGATATGGGCTGAGTGACTCTTTCTGTAGGATGGTAGAGTTGCTTTATGCCAATCCCACGGCTGCCATTTTGTGCAACGGGGTGCTGTCTGACGGCTTCAGTCTCGAGAGAGGTACGCGCCAGGGCTGTCCGCTCTCCCCATTGCTCTTTGTGCTGACCTTAGACCCTTTACTGCGGAGGATAGAGGAGTCTTTGGACATACGGGGAATTCGTATTGGGTCGCATGTCTTTAAGGTGGCCGCTTTTGCGGATGACATACTAGTCCATCTGTTGTCCCCGCAGCAGTCATTGCCTAGTCTGCTTGAAGAATTCTCTCTGTATGGAGCTTTTGCGGGCTTACGCATTAACAGGGATAAATCAGAGGCCTTAGACATTGGGGGTCGGCTTCAGGGGGCTTGGAGAGGGAGTTTCCCCTTGCGGTGGGCAGGTGACTCCTTTATATACTTGGGTATCGAGTTAACTAGGGACTTGGCCGCGCTGTATAGAAGGAATTTTGAGAGAATCCTTTTCAAGGTACGCTCGCAACTGCAGGCTTGGGCTCCCCTTCCGTTATCCTTACTGGACAGGGCCGCAGCGTTGGGAATGGTGATCTTGCCACGGGTGCTCTACTGGCTGCAAACCTTGCTGGTGTGGCTGCTACGCCGCGATCTGTTGTGTATTGACCGTGAATTTCGCTGATTTCTTTGGAGGGGAGCTAGAGCACACATACCAATGCGCCGACAGAGGGGGATGGCGATCTGGTGGGATCGGCGTCTCCGACCTTTGGAAATATGCCTTGGCATGCCAGGCTAGGCACCTGGCAGACTGGCTGGGAGGCACAGATGTTTACACCCCGAAAGAATTCGAGGAGGCCTTTGTGGCGCCGCAGTCCCTATTGGCAGTATTACATCTGCGGCGTACGACCTTGCCGGGCCGGGTGATGAAAAGTGTGTTGATCCAAGCGGCGCGACGTACGTGGCAGCAATTGAACAAACTGTGGGGCAGTTCTTCGGAGATCTCGAGTTGGCTGCCTTTACGGGGTAATCCCCGGTTTCCGCCGGGGTCGGACTCAGCCTCCTTTCGTCGGTGGGAGCAGGTGGAGATACGGAATCTGGGACATGTAGTCGATTTGGAAGGGCGGTGTAAGGCTCTGGGAGTGTTGTGTAAGGGATATGATCTGTGCCCTGGAACTTCTTTGTTTGCGTACCTGCAACTCTCCCACTATGTGGGTTCTGTCTCAGGGAGGGAATTACAGGTCGAACATTCCACGCGGATTTTAGAATTCTTCACTTTAGGGACGGAGACTCCCCCCACTATAGCGCTGCTAAAAAGAGCACTGGATGCTTGTGATGTGCCCCTAGATTATGCGGTGGAGGAAGCTTCTTGGGCGCAGGAACTGGGTTGTAGGATAGCCCCAGGCTCGGTTCGTGCCGCGTTAGGCCGGATTGTGCGGCTGGCGGACGGGGCTAGGTGGCGGGAGGTCCAACTTAAATGTATCCTCCGAGCCCACTTCTCTCCGCGGCACGCACTGCGCAGTCATCTTACTCTGTATGGCGGATGTCCGAAATGTGACTGTATTTTGGCTGATTTGGGGCACATGTGGTGGGGGCTGTCCCCATATCCGCAGATACTGGATGCGGATTGGGAACTATATAGGTGGCTTACTGCAGCAGCAGCTTTGCTGGACGGGGCCGTTAGTGGCGCTGGATCAACTAGGACCACTCCACCCGAAGGGCAGATGGCAGAGAATACTAGTGCGGAAAGCTTGTCTGGTGGGTAAGGTCCCTATACTCCGGCACTGGCGGGAACCGGTGCCCCCCTCTTTTTGGGAGTGGCGGAATGGTTTCCACCAGTTCATGCTGTTGGAACGGCGGAGTGCGAGGAGACACCCTCAGAGCTGGGCCTCCTTTCTCCTGGTCTGGATGCCTTATATTCAAAAACTGTGGTCTAAAGCCCGCAGTGAAATACTGCACTTGGGGTAGTAGTGGATGGGGATATGGTAGGTTCCCAGAGAATACACTAGGGAGGCTGGGCAGTATTCAGTGGTCTTGGGTGGGGGGGGGGGGGGGAATTGGGGGGGCAGGGTTCGTGGGTTATTATTTTGGGTAGTGTTGTATTCCCTTCTTTACCTGTGTTGTTGTACAGCCCCAGGGTGGTGGACAAGACACAGCCCTGCCCGGGGTATGCTTGCTATATAATGGATGTATAATGGAAAATGAAAAATGATTTTGTTTGTATTGCTTTTCCTGTACCTTGTGATTTAATAAACAGATCTTTGAAAAAAAAGATCTCCAAGTTATAATTCCCTGTTCAATGTAATTTCAGTTTGTTCAATGTAAACCGCCTTGACATCATGAAAGGCAGTATATAAAAGAAATGTTAAATAAATAAATACATACATACATACATTTCCAACACTTTTCTTTAAACGGCCACAAATTATAGTATCTCAATGTAGCAAATGGCTCTTCTCAGTAGTTGAGTGTACTATGGTTTGGGCAGAAGTATTAAAGTTGGCACTGTTTTTACAATGCATTTGGCACACTGTCAGTCAAGGGGCTTGAGGTGAAAGCTGGGACTGCACATGTACTTTTATCCTCGTAAGTATGGGCAATTTTCAAAGCGTCAATTTATGAAGGAAACCCCCTTTTGACCCACAGATGTCACTATGAAAATTGCTCTCCCCATGGTTCAGCTGTTTCCTATTCACCCACAAGCTACTTACTACTTGTACTTCTGCTTAGCTGCACTTACTTGAGGGCCTGGATGTCATGATCAATGTCCATGCTGGAAGTAAGCTTATGAAGCTCCAAGGTGTTCTGTCGTGCAAGATGTTCCAGGGCTGCCAGTATGTGATTGGGTGGGTGGGAGCTCAGGATGTTCTATGTACAAAGGAATCAACATGTTATAGAACTGCATTCCCTTTTCCACCAATGCTTTCCTTCCCAGGATAAGCCGGTGAAATGGAATACTTGTCTTTTGATCTGCACTTGTGGAATGCATATACTGTCGCACAGATGACAAACCTCACAACATGCACAATTTTTAAATTTGTTTTGTATACCTTACATGCTGCAGTGATAAAGCTGCTCTAGGTGTGTTCCCACAGCCCATACAGAGCACCCTGACTTTAGCTACAAGAGCATTCTACATTTCTACATGGCTACAGCATCAAGGCCATACAGCAGAACTTGGCTTACCTCCACCACGCTCAGCCACTGCTGGTGTGATGTTCTACGCAGCTCTTCGCTCATGCTACCACTGTCAGAGAGAGAGAAGTGTGGCATATAAAGTGAGAGAAACTAGAAGATTTATTCAATACAACTTTCTGAAAAGGCAAAATAGGGTTCTCAGAGTCTTACTGGAGATTCCTGGCCACACTATCATCATGGAGACTTTTCAGGAACCGAAAACGCATCAGGCCGGCTTCCTTTATGTCTCGCTAACACAGCCAAAGTACAAGATAAAAAATTGTTAGATAAAGAACAAAAACCTCAAAAAGGCTGCAGGCAAGAGACAGAGGCAATACTTATCAAGCATCAGAATACAATCTGAAAACAAAGGTATAGTGGGAGGTAACCTGCACAGAGCAGCAGTTACAACCCTAGACACTTTACTGGGCAGGCTAGATAGGCCATTATTTTCTATGTTACAATTTTATAAGACCACTAGTTTTGCAAGCTGTTTTAAGATGATGGGGTTCAATCATGCAAAGTTACCTTGAAAATATGTAAAACAATGAGTTCACAACAGCAGCAGCCCGCCAAGAAGCCACCAGCATAACAGAGGACTTTTAAACACTGCACCACAAGTATGGAGGTGCTAACATCTAATAGGAGATCCCAAAGAGCAAATTACATACCAGCACTTCTGGCTCCAAGATGGAGAAAGCAGAGAGACTGGAATCAGGAGCCTGTGCTCCTAGCAGCACTTCTAGCTTAGCTTTTCTATAAAAACAGAAAATATTCTCATTAAGCACTCCTCTCTATACCTCATATACCTTGCAGCCTAGGATAGTTAAATTTTACTTTCCTGATAATTTCCTTTCCTGGAGTCCTGCTAGACCAGTCCAAGCCAGTGGATTGTGTTCCCCTGCTATCAGATGATGGAAAGAAAGAACTACAAACGTCAGGTGACATCATCACTACTACTTGTGTTGGTGCAGCTAGGGGCACACTACAATAACAAAAGAACATAAGAAATGCCATACCGGGTCAGACCAAGGTACATCAAACCCGGTTTCCTGTTTCCAACAGTGGCAAATCCAGGTCACAAGTACCTGACAGGTTCCCAAAAAGGTACACAGATTCCACAATTCTTGTCCCTCCTTAATAATGTTTTATGGATCTTTCCTCCAGGAACTTGTCCAAACCTTTTTTCTTATTTTTTTAAACCAGCTACACTAACAGCCTTCACTACTTCCTCTATGAATTCCAGAGTTTGATTACACATTGAGTGAAAAAATATTTTCTCTTATTAGTCTTCAATGGGTTACATTATAGCTTCATTGCATGTCCCCTAGTATTTCTACTTTTTGATGGAGTAAACAACTGATCTACATTTACCTGTTCTACTCCATTCATTAATTTATAGACCTCTATCATATCTCCCCTCAGCAGTCTCTTCCAAGTTGAAAAGCCATAACCTTTTAAGCCTTTCCTCATAGGGGTAGCCTTCCATCCCCTTTACCATTCTGGTGGCTCTTCTCTGTACATTTTCTAATTCTACAACTACTACTACTATTACTAATAATCATTTATATAATGTTACAAGGTGTACGTAGCACTGTACAAGACATATATACAGCCCTAATAACAGCCAGAGGAGAAGCACTGCAGAACACCTCCTGGCATCACACCCAAACTTTGCAAAATGCAACCAAACTGCATGCGAGAGAGCATTTTCACTGTATGCTCCAACAATATAGCACAGTTACTTACCTGTAACAGGTGATCTCTGGGAACAGCAGGAATTAGTCCTCACATATGGGTACGTCGGAACCGACGGAGCCTGCGCGGGAAAGCTCCCCAGCTTCCTAGAATGGAAGCTTTTGGGACCTCCCACTGCACATGCGCGCTGCCTTCCCGCCTTCCTGAACAGCTCTCCTCAGTTTCGAGTTTATAGCTGAGACAATAGAGAGAGGACAGGAAGACAGATAGATAGAAGATACAACTCCTAGGGGAGGTGGGTGGGTTGTGAGGACTAATTCCTGCTGTTCCCAGAGATCACCTGTTACAGGTAAGTAACTGTGCTATCTCCAGGAACAAGCAGGAATAAGTCCTCACATATGGGGACTCCCTAGCTGAGATGCCTGGGAGATCCCCCTCCAAGGGTTCGCCATCTTCGTATGGATCTCAGGCATCCATCCTGGGAAGGTGGGCAGGAGTTGTCTAAGAATGGAACAGGTGTTTGAGGACAGCCTGGCCAAACAAGGCATCCCGGCGGGAGTCCTTGTCCAAACAGTAATGGGCTGTAAAGGTATGAACCGAGGCCCAGGTAGCGGCTCGACAGATCTGATCAATGGAAACAGAGTGCAGATGAGCCATAGAAGTTGCCATGGCTCTCACATTGTGAGCTGTGACATGGCCTTCCAGAGAAATGTTTTTACTCTGGTAAGCAAAGGAAATACACTGAGCAATCCAATTGGAAAGTGTACGCTTGGAGACTGGAAGTCCCAAATGTGAAGGATCAAAAGCCACGAAAAGTTGAGAAGACTTTCGATGTGGCTGAGTCCTATTAAGGTAAAAGGCTAGAGCTCTTTTACAATCCAGAGTATGAAGGTTCCTCTCTGCACTGGAGGCATGAGGAGCCGGAAAAAAAACCGGTAGATATACCTCTTGATTAAGATGAAAAGGCGAGACCACTTTGGGCATAAAGTGGGGATTCGTCCTAAGGACCACCTTGTCATGATGAAATCTTGTATAAGGTGGATTAGCCACTAGAGCCTGCAGTTCGCTGATGCGGCGAGCGGAAGTGACTGCAATTAGGAATAGTACCTTCCAGGAAAGAAATTTCAAGGAGGTAGAAAATAACGGCTCAAAAGGTGGCTTCATAAGCTGACCAAGCACTAGATTCAAATCCCATGCGACCGGGGGGGGTCTGATGGGAGGTTTAGTGAGAGTCAGGCCTCTCATGAATCTTGCAACAAGAGGATGAGAGGAGATAGGTTGTCCATTTATAGGTTTCAGGGATGCTGAAATAGCACTTAAATGGACTCTTACAGAATTCGTCTTAAGGCCTGCATTGGAAAGATGCAGGAGATAGTCTAAGAGGGAATTCAAAGGAAGTGCCAGAGGGTCAAGGCCCTGCTGAGCACACCAAATGGAAAAACGTTTCCATTTGAAAGCATAAGACCGCCTCGTGGAAGGTTTCCTAGAGGCATGAAGGATATCTTTCACAGGTTGAGAAAGATTAAAGTCTTGAAGACTTAAGCCTTCAGTAACCAAGCTCGGAGATGTAGGGATTTGGGGTTTGGGTGCCACAAAGTCCCCTCCTCCTGAGACAGAAGGTCTGGTGCAGCTCCTAAGTCCAGGGAGGATCCCTGGGAGAGCTGTAGAAGCAGAGGGAACCACACTTGGCGTGGCCAGCGTGGAGCTATGAGGATCATAGAGCCGTGATCTCTCTGGAGTTTGAACAGAGTCTTGGGAATCAGCGGAATGGGTGGAAAGGCATATAGGAACGCCTGACCCCAATGGAGGAGAAAGGCGTCCGTGGCCTGAGCTTCCTGACACGGAGTCCTGGAACAGAACCGGGGAAGTTTGGCATTCCACGGACTTGCAAAGAGGTCTATGTCCGGGGTCCCCCATTCCTGAAAGATTCTGCTTATCTGGTCCACGTGTAGGGACCACTCGTGTGGCAGCAGAACTCGACTGAGCCTGTCTGCTCGAGAGTTTTGAACTCCTGGAAGATACACTGCTAGCAGATGAATTTGGTGCTCTCTGGCGAAGGCCCATAATCTGAGAGCTTCGTTGCAAAGCGACAGAGAGCCCGTCCCTCCTTGTTTGTTTATGTAAAACATGGCCACCTGATTGTCTGTCTGAACCAGGACAGTCAGGTTGGCAAGGAGGGTATAGAAGACCTTGAGGGCAAGGTAAATTGCTCGCAGTTCCAGGAGTTTGATATGAAGGGTGGCCTCCTGTGGAGACCAAGTGCCCTGAGTGGAGAGAGTTAGCAGATGGGCTCCCCACCCCAATTGGGAGGCATCTGTCGTGAGGGTTGCTTGGGGTAGCAAGGGCTGAAAGGGAGCCCCCAACAACAGATTCTTGGTGGATATCCACCAATGGAGGGACCAAGACAGACGGTTTGAGGTTTGTATTTGGTCTGAGAGTGCTCCCGACGCCTGAGTCCACTGAGTGGCCAGGGTCCATTGAGCTGCTCTCATATGAAGACGAGCATAGGGCACCACATGTACTGTGGAGGCCATATGGCCCAGGAGGCGTAGCATTTCCCTGGCTGTCAAGTGAGTACTGGACTGGGCTTGGGAGGCCAAGCTCAGCAGACGCTGACCCCGAACCAGTGGAAGGTAGGCTCTTGCAGTGGTGGTGGTGTCCAACTGGGCCCCTATGAATTCTAGAGACTGAGTAGGGCTGAGTTGAGACTTGGGAAGGTTTACCACCAGTCCCAGATACTGCAGAAGGCTCCTTGTGCGGTCTAGGGAAATCTGGGCCTGCGACTGAGTTGGAGCTCGAATGAGCCAGTCGTCCAGATATGGGAATACGAAAATCCCCATGCTTCTGAGAAATGCGGCTACGACTGCCATGCATTTGGTAAAGACTCTTGGGGCAGAGGCGAGACCGAAGGGAAGTACTCTGTATTGGTAATGACTTCCCCTGAACAGAAAGCGAAGATATTTTCTGTGGGATGGATGGATGAGTAGATGTGTATACGCATCCTGCAGGTCTAGAGAACAAGCCAGTCCTGACTCTGAAGGTATGGAAGGAGAATGCCCAAAGAGAGCATTTTGAATTTCTCCTTGTACAGAAATTTGTTCAATTCTCTCAGATCTAGGATTGGTCTGAATCCCCCTGTCTTCTTTGGAATGAGAAAATAGGGGGAGTAGAAACCTGACCCTTGTTGATGAAGAGGAACCTCTTCTATGGCCCCTTGGGCAAGCAGAGAAGAGATCTCCCGACCCAACAGGGCTAGGAGAGGAGATGGAGAATTGAAGGTTCTGGTTGGTCCAGAACCAGGAATGGCAAGTTCTCTAGGGGCAAGTCAAAACCCCTGAGGGGGTGGAGCCTGTTGAGCTGCAGTAGCTGCTGCAGGCTTTGCTCTTGCTTGTTTCGTTTGCTGACGTTTAGCCGCAAAACGAGGTTGAGAAGATTGCTGGCCAGTATTGGAAGCATATCTGGCCTTCTTATAATAAGGCCTCTTGAAAGACTTCTTCTTAGTGGGAGCAGAAGTGGACTTAGAAAGTCTCTCTAAGGTGGCATTTTCAGCGTCCATTTGAGTGGCTTTAACTTGCCACTCTGCACCGAATAAGTTCTCACCTGTACAGGGCAGATTCCGTAAGCCATCTAGAACCCAGGGTTCCAGATCAGAAGCCTGGAGCCAAGCCAGACGTCTGGCTGCAATAGCAATGCCAGAAGCTCTGCTGGCTCCCTCGAAGGAATCAAAGGCAGCTCTGTTGGAGAACTTAGAAACATCTGAAAGTTGTTTCACAACAGAAAGGAAGTCCTCCTGTTTATCCTCAGGGATAAAGGGGGCAAAATGCCGCACTTTCTTGGCAAGTTCCCCTAGGAACATGCCCATATAGAGGCTGTAGGAATTAATCCTGGCTATAAGCATACTAGCCTGGAAGATTTTCCTACCAAAAGAGTCCAGTGTCTTACATTCCCTTCCTGGAGGTGTAGAAGAGTGCCTTTTAGTACTCTTGATCTTTTTCATTGCAGACTTTACCACAATGGAGTGGTGAGGCAATTGAGTTTTCTGAAAACCAGGAGAAGGAGGGACCCGATACATGGTGTCCAACCTACGGGAATAAGGAGACAGAGTTAAAGGGTTCTCCCAGAAATCCATCAATTGTTCCTGAAGGATTTCATGGATAGGCAGGGTAACTGCTTCTTTAGGAGACTTAGAGTATCCTAAAATATCCAATCTTTTTGACCTTGGTTCCCTTTCAGAGGAGGTAGTGATAGAAAGGCCTTTAGCCATTTCTAAAATAAAGTCCTGAAAGGACAAATCCTCTGGAGGAGACATTCTCCTTTTTGGAGAAGAAGGTTCCTCAGGAAGGTCAAGGGAGAGCTCTGCAGACTCATCAGAGGAGCCAAAATCCTCAGAGGAATCGGTGTATTCTCTAGTTTCCTCCAACGCACGATACGCATACCGATCGGTATCGACATCGGGCGTACCGGGTATGGAAGCGGTATGGAGCGAAAGCCCATACGGTACCGATTTGCGTTTAGAAGAGGAAGGCCTGGGTTCCGGCATGGCGGACGATACCGGAACCGGGCCCGGAACCGCTGGAAGCGGTACCGATGGCGTTGCAGCTTTAATGAAAGCCATGACGGCCTGCTGCATGGATTGGACAGTATTGCCCATAGACGCCACGGCTGCCTGGATGTCGGTACCGGTATGGGCCGGTACCCAGAGCAGTCCAACAGGTGATCTGTCGAGGCCGTGCCATCGATGTCAACCTGTAGCCCCTGAATTGGCGTTTTGGAAGGCAGAGCTTCCCGCCGGGGCTGTTTGGCTGGGGCAGGGTCCTCAAAACTAAGAGCCTCTCGATGCTTTGAAGGAGATTTGCCCTTTGAGGACTTGCCCACAGAAGGTTTGGTTACCTGAGATCCATCCGGAGATGATGACCTGGATGACTGTGATGTTGGATTCTCTGAAGCAAACAGCACATGGAATTTGTTGGCCCGGTTCTGCAGCCCACGCTTAGACATTTGGGAGCAGGAAGGGCAGTCCGGAATGGAGTGGTCAGGCCCCAAACATTTAAGACACCATTCATGGGTGTCTGTGACTGATATTACAGCAGTACACTTGGTACACTTCTTAAATCCAGGGGCTGGCTTCTCCATGTGGAGAATTCAAGTAGGCCTGAAGGCCTAACTGAAGTGACCAAGTGCTGAAAAATAATAAAAGAAAAGAAAATAATTTTTCAAGAAAGAAAAAGGAAGACCGGCGATACCGGTATCGGTATGGGAAGGCAGGTACGCGGTCTAAAGAAACAAAACAAAAAACTACAATTTCTTCAGCGGTGACAGGATACACGACCTGCTGGCTCCGCGGAAAAAGAGAAACTGAGGAGAGCTGTTCAGGAAGGCGGGAAGGCAGCGCGCATGTGCAGTGGGAGGTCCCAAAAGCTTCCATTCTAGGAAGCTGGGGAGCTTTCCCGCGCAGGCTCCGTCGGTTCCGACGTACCCATATGTGAGGACTTATTCCTGCTTGTTCCTGGAGATAAACTCCCTCCCTGTAAAAAGCCACACAACCACAGACCCCAAGGATTTCAGGAAATTCCTGAAAACGCACCTGTTCCAAATGCGCTTCCAGAGAAACCAGCAAACAGCATCACTAAACATTATACAAAACACTCCTAAAATATAGCCCACCTCGCCCCTCATTAAGAAACACTTACACCGCACCAATCTCCACACCAATACTCCCGCTCGGCACAGTATATATTGTATATACTGTATATATGTTAAGTATGCCTTGGATATTTACAAGTTACCATCATCGAGACTAATGCTCCCTGCATGATTATATGGCTATTTATTTGTTGCAAAATGTTCTTTATAATGTTCACACATTTCATATAATGTTTTGTTCCGTTCTGTTTTATATAAACCCGTATTGAACATTGGAAATGTAGTATATAAACTTCTCAAATAAATAAATATATAAAGACGATCCCTGCTCGTTAGAGCTTACAATCTAATTAAGACAGACCAAGATAAAAGATTTAAAAAAAAGGGAAGGGTAAGGAGTCACAAGAAGACAAGGACATCTGCAGAGTGCTGTCAAATCAGGGCAGCACGCTCCCCACATAAAGCACGGCGCTAAGGGACACACTCGCCACCATCTTCAGCTCTCCCCGCAGTGGAATCGAGCCTCCAGCAGGGGCAGGGGCGGGAAAGTCGGACATCTGCAGAGTGCTGTCCAATCGGGGCAGCACGCTCCCCACATAAAGCACAGCACTCGGGCGCTAAGGGACACACTCGCCACCATCTTCAGCTCTCCCCGCAGTGGAATCGAGCCTCCAGCAGGGGCAGCGGCGGGAAGTCGGACATCTGCAGAGTGCTGTCCAATCGGGGCAGCACGCTCCCCACATAAAGCACAGCGCTATCGGGCACGCCCGCGCCTGGCGGGCCCGCACCTGAGGGCCTCGCTAGAGGGCCCTTTGGCGTGGAACGCAGGAGCAGGAACCATCCTACGCACCCAGAGATTCCCTACGATCAGAACAATGGCAACAAATAACTATAAGCAGGTAACTCTGAACCCGATATATGCATTAGCTTGTTCTGAGGATTAAGTGTCAGTATTTTAGTACTTGAAGTGCTAACACCTCTATGTTCTGATGAGGAAGTATGTAGCTGCCTACATAGAGATGTAATAATTGTTGGAGTGCCTAGACATTTTGAAGTATTAGCAATACTCTGTCAAATCAGTTAATCCCTCAAGATCTTACAGTTTTGCGAGCTGACCTGCGGTACACTTAGTTCTATTACTTGAAAAAGATATTTCATATGAGACGGTTTGAAACGTTGTCCAAGATATAATTGCTTATCCAGAATCTCTAGATAGACACAATTACTTAGCCTTACCTAAACAGATTGTATCCAGCTGTAACTGTATAGCTTGCAACTGTATCTATCGATAATTGTTTAGCTGCTACTTAATCTGATCATTACAACACGCTATAACCACTCTTCAACCTTAAGACTACAAGTATCAACCCTGCCTGGGTTAAATACCAAAGTCCTGCCACATCAGAGTACAAACTACTATCACTCTTCATCCATAGCACAGTGGGTGACATACGATATATAAGAAAATCACCCTCACAACCAATAGCTCTAACAATGTCACTTACAAATACCTTTTGCTTAAGAATGCTATACATCTGTACTATAATAATAACGTTAGTTGCTTTGACTCACAGCTTAATAACAAAAACTACAAACCAATACCAATAATACAAAGAATAATCCGACCCGACCCTCCCTCAGGACAAATTAACACTGGTATTAACACAAAAGCGAACCACTACAGACTAATACTAATGTAGGGAGGAGTAGCCTAGTGGTTGGGGCAATGTACTTCAGGCCGGAAGGTCGGGGGTTCAAATCCCACTAGAGGACAGCAACCTTGGGCCGGAAGGACTGGGGTTTCTAGTCCCACAGATGCTCCTTGTGGTCTTGGGCAAGCCACTTAACCCTCCATAGCCCATGTTCCCTGTAAGTATTAGTGTATGTGTCTCATATCCCCGCGTGTTAAATGTATCCCCCAATTGTGTTGTGACCGCTTTGATTGAAGGATAAGGCGGTATACAAAACTGTCTAAATAAATAAATAAATAAATAATACATATAAAACCCACTATACTACCACAAACAAATAGTCAACAAAATACAAGTAACCCAATCTCATTGTCATGTATCCTAATAAATGCAAGATCCATGAAAAATAAACTCCCTATCTTCACTGACTTGCTAAACGACCTAAAACCAGACATCCTATGTGTCACTGAAACTTGGTTAACTGACACTGATATTGTATACTTAAACCAACTAAACAATAATGATTATGATATTTCTCACACACACAGAAACCATAAAAAAGGAGGAGTACTCATGATGACAAAAAAAGATTTAAAAGCAAAGCCACAATCCTCTGACCTCCCCAAAAATATTGACACCCTCATCATAAAAATTGATCACATTAGAATTTGTTTAGTATACAGACCACCTGATCAAAAATCAGAAAACATGGATGTTCTAATAGAATTCCTTAGCTCATCCATTGATTTAAACCCAATAATAATGCTAGGTGACTTTAACCTTCCATCCCTACCCTCCTCACACTCAGCCCACTTCCTTGAATCAATATCAGATATGGACTTCCATCAAATTATCAATACAAAAACCCATAATAAAGGAGGGACACTTGACCTTGTCTTTCTCCCAGAAGTACTTCACAAACTCTTTAACTCGGCATCACTAGAGTGTACACCAATCCCTTGGTCAGACCACCACCTAATCAAGCTTAGCCTCACCTACACTGAAACAAATAATAAAAACAGATCATTAAAGGTTCCAACCCCTAGATTTAAAAGTTTCAATGAGGAAGAATTTCTCAATTTAAGTATCCCCCATCTTTCTCCATCACCTTCTGACCTAGACGAAGCTGTTGCAATCTGGCATAAAACAATCACTAATGCAGCCGCCTATAAACAATTAATCAAAAAGAACAACCGTCCTAGAAATAGCGATGCCCCCTGGTTTAGCAACACCTTAAAATTAATGAAAAGAGAACTGAGGAAAATAGAATTAAAATGGCGCAGAACTAAATCTACAACATGCTATGAGAAATATCATAGCCACCTTAAAAAGTATAAAGAGGCAACAGATAGTGCAAAGAAAAACTTCCATTCAGTCATTCTATCTAAATCAATAAATAGACCAAGAGAACTATTTACCATTGTTCAAAACCTAACTAATAACACATATAACTCTAGCAACGACATTACAGATGTAACTGCTCAGACCTTAGCTAATCACTATATAAATAAATCAAAACTTAACGCATTCTCACCAAAAGCATTCATCAATTCCTGCCATCATCAAACGGACAATTGGTCCGATTTCCACCCTATAACTAAAGACATACTCAAGAATATTATCTCAAATCTAAATACCACAACTTCTCACCTAGACCCTTGTCCTGTAACCTGGATAAAGAATACTCTTCCAACTCTATCCCCCTTCATTCTTTCTATTATCAACCTATCATTACGCCAAGAGTACCTACCACCTACACTAAAACACGCACAAATTCGCCCAATACTTAAAAATGGCACCCTCGACAAAACTTCACCGAACTCCTACAGACCCATTTCAAGTATAACCTTTATGGCTAAACTAATCAAAAAGGTTGTTCAAATTCAAACACAAGAATACATGGATACCTCAGCCCCCCTCGATGATCAACAATACGGCTTTTGCCCGTCATGGAGTAGAAACGCTCTTAACAGTACTTCGACACACTTGTAAGAGGAATCAATAACCCTAAACAAGCGTTCATCCTTCTCTTCATTGACATTTCTGCAGCATTCGATAGTGTACACCATACTATAATGCTCAATAGACTCAAACAAATAGGAGTAAGATCAACAGTACATAATTGGTTCGCATCATATCTAAGCAACAGGACGCAAACAGTTCGAATCGGCACCCAAACGTCTAACACATACAAACAGGTACTTGGCCTCCCTCAAGGCTCTGCCCTTTCAGCCCTCTTCAATATTTATATCCAACCAGTTTGCAACATCTTTAAAAAATTCAAAGTTTTCTATCATATATATACGCTGACGATATAATGATGTACATTCCATTCACGATCCCTATACTTCCACTGCAACTATTAACCGATTGCTTCAATGAACTAACAATATGGCTAAAAAGATCACAATCTCCATATCAACCATTCTAAAACAGACATATTAATTGTAACGAAAAACCAATCATTCATTCCCCCAACTCACATCACACTTCAAAATCATATCAATATAAAAAATGAAGTGAAATATCTAGGCGTGATCCTCGACACACACCTCAGTATGAACACCCATATGAGAAACGTAACAAAAAAAAATCTACTTTAAGCTCAAAATTCTAAAACAATTATGCCCAGTTGTACATTTACATGACTTTATGAGAATAATACAGGCAATCATTACACCTCACTTTGATTTTGCCAATCTAATTCTTCTAGGCGCAACAAAACAAAACAAAACATTAAAAGACTCCAACTTGTTCAAAACGCAGCAGCCAGAACTATAATGAAGGTGCACCCATTTGAACATATAACACCTATATTAGCTAACTTACACTGGCTACCAATACAATGCAGAATAAACTATAAAACGATAATAACTACCTTCAAGGCATTAAATAATATGGCCCCAGCCACACTAAACAAACTTATCACTAAAGACCCAACTAAAACTGCCCACAGGAGAGGCTAAACAAATAAAATAAGGATACCAAAAGATTTCACAAAGGCCAAAAAGATAACCAATAAAAAAGCATTTTCTCATGCAGCCCCTATCCTCTGGAACTCCCTCCCTGAAGAAATAAGAACATTAATCGAAATTAAAGAGCTCCGTAAGAACCTAAAAACCTGTTTAGCTCACACTATGGCCCAATGGTAAACTCTTTATCCCAGAAAGAAAATGGATAACAGATGACTAGATGGACACAAGATATATTGATATTAGACTAAGATGAACTCAAAATTTCAATTAAACTTACCACACTGCTCTTATCCTAATGAATAGCGCTCATTAACTGATTTACATTAATGCAACTTACTCTGCACAGTCTCAAATATATTTCTTACTTCCTACTGTCCCAACTACCTAGTATTTAGTCCCTGTCCCAACTTAGATTAAGGATTTTTTGCTTATTATGTGTCATACCTTTGTATATAGTTCTCTAATGTTACCTAATTGTTAACTAATGTTTTTATGTAATTAACAGACTATTATTGTACATAGTTCACAGATGTTTCATGTAAAAAACAGAATTGTTTCACTGTTTCTTAACTTGTTTTTTGTAAACCGCACCTGATCTTTGGAAGGTTGCGGTATATAAGCAATTGTTAAATAAATAAATAAACAAAGAATCAGGATCCAAAAGCAGTCTCAAAGAAGTGAGCTTTAGCATGGAATTCGAAAGGGGGAAGAGATGAAGCTTGGCATATACACTGAGGGAGTTTATTCCAGGCATAAGGAGCAACAAGGTGACAGGATTGAAATCTGGAGTTGGCAGAAGAAGAAAAGAGCAAAGAGAGAAGCAAGCTAGTAGGAGAATGAAGTTCACAAGGAGGGGTGTAGGAAGAGAGGTGAGATAGTGAGGAGCAAACGAATGAATGCACTTATAGGTCAGAAGGAGAAGTTTGAATTGGATATGGAAACGGAGAGAAGCCATTGAAGTGGTTTGCGAAAAGGGGTTATGAGAGTATATCAAGGCTGGCAAAAGATTAGTCACGCAGCAGCGTTCTGAACAGATTGAAGGGGAGAGAGGTGGCTCAGAGGGAGAGCAACAAGAAGGGGGTTGCAATAGTCGAGATGGGAGGTAATTAGAGAGCAGACAAGTGTCTTAGTAGTATGTTCAGAAAGGAAGGGACAAATTTTGTTAATATTGTATGGTGACCAGTATTTGTACCCAAGCATATGGTCAAGAAACCACTGATTGCACACAACCTCCTTGAAGATACCAAAGAAAGGAAGGTACATAGAGAACTATATACAAAACCTAAGCACAGGACAACTACCATATAGAATACCTGACTGAAGGCCATAAGTCTGCAAAACGAAATGCAGAGATAGAAGGATTTCATCAGACAAGTAAAATTCACCTTCCAGATCATCTTGCTAGACCAGTTCAGACCAGTGGAAAGTGCCAAAGATATGACTCCATCGGGGAAGACGACGACATAGCTGCCTTCAAATCTCTGCATCACAAGCCACGTTTGCTTGGCATGGATATCTAATTGGTAATACTTGATAAAAGGCAGAGGACGACAACCATGCTGCAGCCCTATAAATGTCAATGGGGGTGACAAAACAGCGCTCCGCCCAAGACAAAGTCTATGCCCAGGTGGAGAATGCCCGCAATCCCTCTGGAATAGTTCAATGTCTTTAAAAGATACGCCTAGGCCCCCGTCCCATTTATCCAATGGACTTAAATAGCTTTACGGGCTGCTTCATCCTTGCGTAGCCCCATGTAAAAGAACAAACAGTCTGTTTGACCTATGGAATGAGGAGCTCTCTTTGGACATTGACAAAGTGTAGGTCCCCGCCCTTCCCTTTACACTGAAAAGGATGTGAGGCCAACTACCTGTTTGACATGAAAGGCAGACACTACCCTGGACATAAAAGATAGGACTGGTCGGATGGAAACATCTCCTTCTGAGAACAAGTATGGAGATCTACATGACAGAGAGCTTGGAATTCTGAAACATGATACGCCAAAGAGATTGCGACCAAAAAAAATTGAGGAATAAATCCTTAAGCACAGCCCATTTCAAGGGCTTAAAGGGCGCAGACATTAAGGCACAAAGTAGTACACAAATCCTGAGGAGAATGCAAATGCCGCATTCCCTGAAGGAAGTGTGCAATATCTGGGCACAAATTGATGGAGCAACCTGCGCCACCTGAACCCTCAAGGAATGGAGGGATAGCTCTTTATTAAAACTATCCCAAAGGCAGGCAAGTAAGGATGGTAAATTTGCCTTCCTAGGAGCAAAATAGCATGCGCGATAGTCCTCAAACAGACACCAGGCCCGCACATAGGCTAAGTCGAGATGGGAGGTAGAGAGCAGACAAGTGGAATTGTGCAATACATAAATGTGGAGACAACAGCTGCACATGTCCTTATGTTTTAAGCATCGCCTCTCAAAGGCCAATCTGTAAGCGAGAAGGTTGCCAGGTCATTCAAGAGGACTGGCCCCCTGATGAAATAGATCCAATTTTGTGGGAGGCACAGGGGCATCCTCCAGGAGCCGTACCAGATCCACAAACCAGGCTTCTATAACCAATCTAGTGCCACCTGAACGACTAGGCCTAGTGGTGGGCTATGCGGCAAATCAGACAGCCACTGTGGAAACACATACAGAAGTGGCCTTTGAGGCCAAGGCTGAACCAGGGCTTCGATGGCCCTGGAGTCAATCTCCTTGTGGCGAGTGAAGACTGGTCTCACCTTTGCAATGGTCAGTATCACCATCAACACCATCCAGGGATGGTTCCACCTGCCTAGAATTCGCTGTAACGCTGACTAGACTAACTCCCACTCTCTAAGATCGAGGTTGAGGTGACAGAGAATCCACCTCTACATTGTCAACGCTTACAATGGTGCTGTATAAAGACCACCAGCAGATTCTATTCTGTCCAGGGAAACAAGAAAACCATCTCTAGGGCAACTCCCACAATTCTGGTGCCACACTCCTTAGTGACATATGCCACCTCTATGGCACTGTCTGAGAAGAACCAGACCACTCAGCCATGGACCAGAGATGGTGAAAATGCAAGAGAGCTAAGCAATGGCTCACACTTCATAGCAGGCAATGATGGGTCATGTCAACTTGTGGCTTCTCCAATAGCCCTGAATCAACTGCTCCTCAGAATAAGCCAGCACCAGAACTCATGAAGAGCCACTGAGAATCATCCAGGGGCATGCCTTACTTCAGGTTGGTGGGCCAACCCTGCATACACACAGACCAATGCGTGAGCAATGCTAGTTGTAAAGGCCGCATATGTGCCCGTACCCAAGGCACCAGTTCCAGGGTCTCAGCCATTGCTCCCAGAAGTTGCAGATAATCCCATGAACTGTGATTTGAGATGGCCAGGAGCTGCCGGAATTGAGATGAACTTGGACCAGCACTTCGCTGTTAGAAGCACTGTTCTCAGCTGCATAGCGAAGCAAGCACCAACTCCAGGCACTGCGAGGATGTCAAACAGCACTTTGCTGTGATTGATCACCCAACCGAGCTCCTCAAGGAGGTGGATCACATGCTGCACTGACTGAGGGGCCTCCATCCAGGTTTTGGCACGGATGAGCCAGTCGTCCAAATAAGGATATACACCACCCCGCCCCCCTCGTACCTCAGAGCAGCTGCAACCATGACCATAGCCTTGGAGAAGGTTCTGGGAGTGGTTGCCAATCCGAACAGCAGCGCACAAAACTCAGAATGCCTGCCCTGCAAATTTCAAGAAGCGCTGTTGATCCTCTTGGATGGAATATGAAAGTAGCCTTCCGCCAGATCCAAGACAGCAAGAAATTTGCCCTGCCACATGGTGAGAATGAATGACCGCAGCGTCTCCATGCAAAAACAACAGACCCGCAAATTGAGGTTGACCCCCTTGAAATTCAGAATGGGACGAAAGGAACAGTTCTTTTTGGGAACGAAAAAGTAGACAGAGTATCGTCCAGGTCCCTTTCCAAGGAAAGCACTGGGAGGATAGCCGGAAGGGCAAGGAGATGCTGGAGGGTAGCATGCATAGTAGTCTCTTTAATTTTGGAGATGCAATGGGGCTCACGCACTCCAACACATAGCTGTGTCTTATGATGTCCAGAGCCCAATATAGTTAAGTGAGCCCATTCACAATAAAGGCAGCGTAGACCGCCCACCAGTGGCACACCAGAATGGGCCTCTGTCCCTCTGACGGGCTAGGAAAAGGATTTTCCGGTGGAGGAATTGGAGTAGGAACATCGGCCTCTACAAAAGGGCTGAGACTGACGCTGAACCTGAACAATGAGACAGCCGGTGTCCCTGGACCATAGCACCTAGAGTTCCCGGAAACGAGGGTGTAAACAGGAGGCACTGGAAGAAGACAACCGCTTGGAGGATATCTTGGGCTTATCCTCTGGCAACCTCTGAGACGTCCCCTCCCCCAGGTCTTTCACTAGTTTCTCCAGGTCCTCACCAAAGAGGAGACTACTTTTAAAGGGCAACTAGACCAAACGACCCTTAGAGACCACATCCGCAGACCAATTTTGGAGCCACAAACGTTAGGACACCATCAATGTGGACACCCCTCACGCAGTGAGGCGCAAAAGATCATAAAAGGCCATAAAAGGCATCCTCCAGGAAGGGCATCATAGACTAGGCATGCAGTTTTCAAATCCTCTGGAAGAAAGTGAATCCACCAAAGTAGGGCGCAAGCTCCCAGGCCACCTCATACCACTACTTGAACCGTCAAAGAAGCAGTCAAGAAAACAGTCTTCAGAAAACCATCCACCTTCCAGTCCTTCTGATCCAGCATCTCAGCCCCCCCTCTACAGGAATGGTGGTGAGGACCGATTCCTGCTGCTCCCATAAGAACATAAGATATGCCATACAGGTTCAGACCATGGTCCATCAAGCCCAGTATCCTGTTTCCAACAGTGGCCAATCTAGGTCACAAGTACCTAGCAGTTTCCCCAAAAGACAGGTTCCACAATGCTTGTATTGGGTCAAGCAGTGGATATCCAGAGTCCCCTTTAATAATGGTTTATGGACCTTTCCTCCAGGAACTTGTCCAAACCTAACAGGCTTTTACTACATCCTCCGCCGGTAGCAAATTCCAGAGTTTGATTGCACGTTAAGTGAAAAAATATTCTCTCTTATTAGTCTTAAATAGGTTACCCTGTAGCTTCATTGCATGCCCCCTAGTCCTTCTATATTTTGATGGCGTAAACAATCGATCTACATTTACCCATTCCACTCCATTCATTAATTTATAGACCTCTATCATATCTCCCCTCAGCCGTCTCTTTTCCAGGTTGAAGAGCCCTAACCTTTTTAGCCTCCCTGAGGAGCTCAGTTGGGTGATCAATCACAGCAAGCTGGACTCACAGACTGTTAAGATGTGTTCTATGTAATAACATTGTTTTATTGTAAACCGCTCTTGATTGCAGGAAGGGGCAGTATAAAAGAAACACCAAATAAATAAAAAATAAATAAATTTTCTTCCATCCCCTTTACCATTTTGATGACTCTTCTCTGTACTTTTTCGAATAACACTATATCCTACAGCGACCAGAATTGCACACAATATTTAAGGTGCGGTCACACCATGGAATGATACAGAGGCATTATAATATCCTTTGTTTCATTCTCCAATCCTTTCCTTATGATACCTAGCATTCTATTTGCTCTCTTGGCCGCCACTGCACATTGGACGGAGGTTTTTAACATGTTATCCACAAAGATACCTAAATCTCTTTCCTGGGTGGTGGTTCCTTATGTGGAACCTTGCATCGTGGAACCATAGTTTGGGTTTTTCTTTCCTAAGTACATAACTTTGCACTTGTCCACGTTAAATTTCATCTGCCATTTGGATGCCCAGTCTTCCAATTTATCAAGATCCTCTTGCAATTTTCCACAATCCTCATGGGTTTTAACAACTTTGAATAGTTTTGTGTCATCTGCAAATTTGATAACCTCACCCATTATTCCCATTTCCAGGTCATTTATGAATATGTTAAAAAGCAGCAGACCCAGCACAGATCCCTGGGGTACTCCACTATTCACCTTTCTCCACTGGGAAAATTGGCCATTTAGCCCTACCCTCTGCTTTCTATCTTTTAACCAGTTCCTGATCCACAATAGTACACTGCCTTCTATCCCATGACTTTTTAATTTTGCCAAAAGTCTCTCATGAGGGACCTTGTATCTGGACTTACAAAAAGCCTTTGACACTATATCAACCGACTCACCTTTGTCTACCTGTTTATTCACACCTTCAAAAAAAAATTAACAGATTATTTTATTTATTTATTTATTTAAAGTCTCTTCTATACCGCACTATTCAGCATCAGCGCGGTTTACATTGAACAAAGAATTTACACATTTCCGATGGTACTTTGTGTTTACATTTGAACAGGAAGAAATAACTTGGATAACAGGGGTAACTATTTACAAATTAAGACAGGTAACTATTTACAAATTAAGACAGAATCATGAACATTTCTTGGTTTCAGCGTTATTGGTTTTGGGAGGTCTGTGAGGTGGTTGAAATAACTGCATTGGTTACTGGGTAATACAATAGGAAGAGGTGGTGTTTCAAAGCTTTTCTGAATTGCAATAGATCCGGGATTGCTCGGATGTCTTGAGGGAGGCTGTTCCAACACCTTGGGGCACAGAACTTGAAAGCCCTGACTGCTGTTGCTTTGGTACAGTGTGAAATTGATTTTGGGACTACAAGTGTGTTGAGTGTTACATATGGAAAGCCTGGTCTTTTTGTTAAATGCTAAAAGCTCATCTCTACTCCAATCCCACCTACTCACCCCTTTGCTTTGCTTTTATAGACTCTTAATAAGCCTCATTCCATACAGCACCATTCTATAAAATGTAGCCCTTCCTCAGGAAATCCCACTTACAGCTCACCTGGTTTAGTTCTGCCCAGTTATGACAGTTATTAGTATGACAAGATCTTCCTTGGCTAAAGCCATGTTGGCTGTCTCCCATTACACCATGACTATCTACATGTTAAGTAATTTTGTTCTTTATGATGATTTCTACCATTTTTCATGGTACTGACATCAGGCTCACTGGTCTGTAGTTTCCTGGATCACCCCTGGAACCCTTTTTAAAAATTGGCGTTACATAGGCGATCCTCCAATCTTCAGGTATTACAGTTGATTTTAATGATAGTTCACAGATTACTAATAGTAGGTCTGCAATCTCATATTTCAGTTCTTTTAACACCCTCGAATGTATACCATCCGGTCCAGGTGATTTGCTACTCTTCAGTTTATCAAATAGTTGTAATACATCTTCCCAGTGTATCGATATTTCTTTCAATTCTTCGGCAGCATCTCCTTTAAATACCAGTTCAGTCATGGGTAACATTCCTACATCTTCCTCAGTAAAGACCGAAGCAAAGAATTCATTCAGTCTCTCAGCTATGGCTTTGTCCCCTCTTAGTGCCCCTTTAACCCCTCTATCATTTATCGCAGAGAACACCTGCTACAGGTGAGTAACTACGCTTTCTCTGGGACCAAACAAGAAGTCAATTCGTGCATATGGGACTACCCAGATACAGGCTTCCGAAAAAAAATGGCAAACAGCCCAACAGGGCAACCAGAAAAAAGAACCAAGAAAAATAGCACGAGTAATCACTGAAAGGTTAAGAGTCAGCATCCAGCATGGACATCAACAGTAGGTCAACTCTACAGTAGCCTGATGGACAGAAGGGCCAGTGGGAAGGAGTTGCCTTAATCCCCAAACAAGTAGCAGAGTATGGTTTGGCTGAAGTTGCTGTCACATCAGGAATCTCCATCCAGACAGTAATAGGCTGTGAAAGTGTGAACTGAAAGCCACGTAGCAGCCATGGAGACAGAATGTAAGTTTGCTACCAAAGCAGCCATAGCTCGGACTTTGAGAGCCATGACATGGTGTTCCAAACTCAGATCAGCCTTAGCATAAGAAAAGGAGATGCAGTCTGCAACCCAGAGTGAAAGGGTACATTTTAAGACCACCATGCCTAGCCTATTGGGATAAAGAGAGACAAATAGCTAGGAGGAAAAGCAGTGAGCTTTTGTACGTTCAAGACAGAATGCCAGCACTCTCTTACAATCTAATGTATGTAAAGCAGCCTTAGCCCTGTTGGCATGTGGTCTGGGGAAAAAAGGTGGGCAGTACCACTGACTGATTGAGATGAAAAGCAGATACCACCTTAAGAAGAACTCAGGGTGAGTCCGAAGGACCAATCTGTTATGATGGAATCTGGTATATGGCAGGCGCACCACCGACCCTGCATGCAGAGGTGATTGCCACCAAGAGAATGACTTTCCAGGTGAGAAGCTTAACCAATTTTGGACCAGCATATGTTTTACATACATAAGGTTTCCATACTTACTAAACTGTTTACTAATTAATGCTTATAAATTTAATGGAACTATGTTTAGCTATTATTGTTATGTCAAAAAGCATTATATAAATATTTTTTTTATCTGAGATCTAGTTAGTTTAATAGGTATTCCAAGTTTGCTGATTTTGACAGTACTGGCGGCTCATCATAAAAAGATCACAAAAAATAGTAAGTAGCTTATAATGCTGTAATAGCTACTATTTTACAAATAAAAGTATTTGTAGACTTTAGAAAATAGGTTTAGATAACTGTAAGTTACTTAGTGTCAGAGTTATTGGTGCGTATATCGGCCTTGTATGTTTTTCATATGCTGGGCTAATATGTTGTCGAAACTAATTGCTGTCAAGCATTCTGTTCTAGGTGTTTCAATGGTGTAATATTGACGCACTGCATCAGAAGTGTTTTCACATGTATCATATTCCGCCGTCAGAATGGACTGTTGACAAACTATATTATATCATAATAAAGTGTTTTAAATGAAAACTGCAGTTTCAATAGTATCATACAGTATGTTTATGTCAATGAATACTGGAACTGAATCCTATCTTTTCTGAAGACGGACAATATACTATATTAGACCAGTGTATGAAAAACATACACCATGTGAAACTTCTATTTTCTGCAAAGTTTTAATATTGTTTTTATTATTGCCGGTATTTCATAGTTGCTTGAGTGTAACAAATCTAATAAATCATCCAGAACAGAGAAAGAATATGTGAGCTGTCCAAAACGGGTTAAGTGAGAAGGAGCTTAGCAGATCAAAGTGGGAAGCGAGAAGCTGCCCCAAAAACACATTAAGGTCCCACACCACCAGCAGTGGTTTAAATGGGAGACGCGAAAGCAATAGACCCCTCATGAAGTGGCCAATGAGAGGAAGAGGGGAGATGGGCTTACCAAATGAGTCACAATGGTAGGCTGCTACCGCACTCAGATGTACTCTGACAGAGTTTGATTTGAGACCAGAGTCGGAGAGGTGGAAGAGGTAAGTTAATACAGCCTCTATCATACAAGAAGAGAGATCAAGCACCTTTCCTGCACCCCAGATAGAGAACATACGCCTCTTGAACATGTATGAGTGTCGTGTAGAGTCTCTGCGCGAGATGAAGAGTACACTCTCTACTACCTCCAGCAGACGGAGGTCCGGAAGAGCTAGCCACTCAGCATCCATGCCGTGAGAGCTAGGGATCGGATGTTGAAGTGAAGAATGCTGCCTCTGGGACAGCTAAAAGAGACTAGGAAACCATGGCTGCCGGGGCCAGTGTGGTGCAGCGTAGTTACTCACCTGTAACAGGTGTTCTCCAGGGACAGCAGGAATCAGTCCTCACTTATGGATGACGTCAGTACTGATGAAGCCTGCGCGAAGCAATTCCCCAGCTTTCAAAGAAAGCCTTTGGGATTGCTGCCACGCATGCGTGGTCCTCTTCCCGCACAAGGGTGCCATCTTGATCAGTCAGGTCCCCTAGCTAGAGCCCTACTAAGATGGCGGCAAGGGAAGGAGAAAAATAACAACTCTTCAGGGGAGGTGGGAGGGTAATGAGGACTGATTCCTGCTGTTCCTGGAGAACACCTGTTACAGGCGAATAACTATGCTTTCTCCAGGAACAAGCAGGAAGTTAGTCCTCACTTATGGGACTCCCCAGCTACAGGCTACTGAACCTGTAACAAAAAAACGCCTCCGCGAGGCCGTGAGCAGAAGTCGATGCCCGAAGGAGCTCAAGTCATCGGGTCCCCGGGACGAAGCTCTCAGTAGCCGTCGAAGAAGGGTCGGAGGGCAGGAGTTGCTTATACCCCAAACAGATTACGAAGTACAGCCTGGCCGAAGGCACTGTTCTGGCAGGGCTCCCTTCTCCAGGCAGTAGTGAACAGCGAAAGTGTGCGCTGAAGACCAGGTTGCAGCCCGGCAGATGTCCGTTAGAGGCACTGAGCACAGCGAAGCCACCAAAGCCACCTTGGTTCGGACATCGTGCACGGTGATGCGTCGATCCAGTGGGGCGCCTGCCTTTGCCTGGGCGAAGGTGATGCAGTCCACCACCCAGACAGAGATGGTGCGCTTGGTGACTGCCTGACCCAGGCGATTGGGGTCGTAGGTGACAAAAAACCGATTGGACTTGCGATGATCCTGGGTAAGCTGCAGGTAGAAGTTAAGAGCCCTCTTGCAGACGAGTGTATGCAACACTCCCGATGCCTGGTCAGCATGTGGTCTAGGACTATCTCCTGGTTGAGATGAAAGTCCAAGACCACCTTCGGTAGGAACGTGGGATGGGTGCAGAGGGGCCACCCTGTTCCCACAGAACCTAGTGTATGGAGCATCAGCCATGAGGGCCTGAAGTTCGCTGACTCGGCGAGCCGATGTCAAAACCACCAGGAAGACCACCTTCCAGGAGAGATGCCGAAGTGAGCACGTCGTCATCAGCTCGAAGGGCACCCACGTGAGCTGCATCAGCAGCACTTTGAGGTCCCACTCCGCCGGCAGAAGCCGGATGGGAGGCTTGGAAAGCAGTAGACCTCGCATGAAGCAACAGACCAAGGGCTGCCCCGAGAAGGGTTTTCCCTCAACGGGGAGGTGGTTCGCCAAAATGGCGCTCAAGTATACCCTGACCGAGTTGGATTTCAGCCCTGCCTTCGAGAGGTGTAGGAGGTAATGGAGGATCCACTTGGTAGAGCAGGAGAACGGGTCAATCTAAAGCTCGGAGCATCAGGTCGAGAAACGCCGCCACTTAAAGGCATATGCCCATCTCATTGAGTCCTTCCTCGACTCAAGAAGGATCTCCTCCAAGAGACGCAGCAGAGCTAAGGCGACCCGTTCAGCCACCAAGCTGCAAGGGACTGCAAGGTCAGGTTCAGGTGGAACACCCGATCCTCCTCCTGCATCAACAGGCCCGGGGCGCAGCCCAGGGGGACTGGCTCGGATGAAAGCCGGAGCAGAAGCAGCAACAAAGGCTGTTGGAGCCACAAGGATCACTAAAGCTCGGTCCCACTGAACCTTGTGGAGGGTCCTCGCAATCAGAGGAGTGGGAGGGAACGCATAAAGAAAGCTGGAGATCCAGCTCAAGAGGAACGCATCTGGAGCCACCCTTCTCGGGTGCGGAATCGGCCCGCAGAAGCGGGAAAGCTGCACATTTGCCGGACTGGCAAACAGGTCCATGGATGGGGTCCCCCATCGATGGAACAAGGCACCAGCGACCTCGGGATCCAGGCGCCACTCATGTGGGCAGAGGATTCTGCTGAGTTTGCCCGGGAGGACATTCTCCTGGCCTGGGAGGTAGACCGCTCGCAGGGTCATCCCCCGGCAAGACCCAAAAGAGCAAAGAAGGATCGCCTCTCGGTTGAGGCGGCGTGATCCTGTTCCACCCTCCTTGTTGATGTAAACATGGCTACCCTGTTGTCGGTCTGCACGAGCACAGACTTCCCCCTCAGTTGGTCTTCGAAGGCCCTCGGGGCCCATCGGACCGCCCAGAGCTCGAGCAGGTTGATCTGCTGCCGAGACTCCTTAGTCGACCACTGCCCCTAGGTGCACAATGCAACACAGTGGGCTCCCCACCCCAACAAGGAGGCATCCATCGCAAGGACGAGCTCATGATGTAGGGTCTGGAAGGGCATTCCCCGAAGGAGACTTCAGGGATCCTGCCACCAACCCAGGGAGCCATGGAGACTGTGGGAGACACGGATAGGGTTTCTGAGGTGGCCGATAGCCTAGCTCCATTGTGCACTGAGGCACCACTTGGCTGTCTACATGTGCATGCGGGCATGGGGAACCACATGGACGGTGGAGACCATGTGCCCGAGGAGGCGTAGCATCTCCCGTGCCATAACCCAAGCCCTGTTTTGGACGTGGGATGCCACGGCCCGGAGGCGGTCTGCTCGGTCTGGGGGAAGGAAGGTGGTCGCCCGCATGATGTCGAGGCATGCGCCAACGAACTCCAGTGTCTGCACCGGCTCGAGGTGGGACTTGGAGTAGTTGACCAGGAAGCTGAGGCGCTCGAATAGAAGGATCGTGCGCGATGCTGCCAGGCGTGCTTCGCCGATTGAGGACCCCATGACGAGCCAGTCATTGAGGTAGGGGAAGACGAAACGTGGCGGCCGCGGAGAGGCACTTTGTGAAAACCCGTGGTGCAGACGCAAGCCCGAAGGGGAGCACTCTGTACTGGTAGTATTCGCCCTGCACCCTGAAGTGCAGGTATTGCCTGTGCGGGGTGCAGGGTGTGAACTAGGATGCTGGCATAAGTTTCCTTGAGGTCCAAGGAGCATAGCCAATCGTCCTGCTGAAGGAAGGGCAGCAGGATGCCAAGTAATAACATTTTGAATTTCTCCCGCACCAGGAACTTGTTGAGGTTTCTGAGGTGGAGGATAGGGCGCAGGGCCCCCGTCTTTTTCGGGGCGAGAAAGTAATGGGAGTAGAAGCCCTGACCTCGAAGGTGCCATGGTACCTTCTCGACCGCTCGTTGGGCGAGGAGCTTGGACAGTTCTTGCTGCAAGAAGGTCTGGTGCGCGAGGAGCTGAGTAGGCTCTGCCGGGGAGAAGGGAGGGGCGTGCCTGTCCAAGCGGAGACAGTATCCGTCTCGGATTACCCAGAGCACCCAGGCGTCCGACATGATAGACGCCCACTCGGAGGCAAACAGAAACAGGCGTCCCCTCGCCGGCGGAAGAGCTGCCAGGGGGCGAGAGGCTATGCTGACGGCGTCAAAACCCCTGTGTAGGCTGGGGCAGTGCCAGTGGTTGGGCTTTAGGCCCTTTAGGCTTACGGTGGCCATGTGCACCTCCCTTGCCCTGTGTGCTGGGAGCCAGTGCAGAGGTGGGCGGGAAAGGCGGGTAACCCCAGTAAGGGAGCCCCTTCCTTTGGAAGAACGGCTTTTTGGGCTGCTGTTTCATCCTAGGGAGGGAGAAGGTTTTGCGTGAGAGACGAGTTTGAGTCACGAACTCAGTTTCTATCTCAGAAGCCTTATCCTCCATTGGTTTACCAAACAGTTGTTCGCCAAGGCAAGGTATGTCCAGGAGTTTCTCTTGGACTCACACCTAATTGCCAGCCGCCGCCACCCGGGCGGAGGACTCAAATCCATCATATGCAGCACGGGAGAGATATTTTGAACATTCCACAACAGATTTAAGGTGGGTTTGGAACCTTAGGAGGCCTGCGGCAAAACCGCTGAGCTCCTTAGCGAGGTCCCGCAGGAATATGCCCATACAGAGTTGATATGCCTGGATACAGCAAACAAGCATGGAACCCTGATAGGTCTTACTCCCCAGGGTGTCAAGGGTTCTCGACTCCCTACCTGGGAGGACCGAAGAGTGAGACTTTGGGCTCTTTTGCTTGCGCAGCACAGACTCCACAACTATGAAGGTGTGCGGAAGCTGGGTCTTTCGGAACCCTGGGCCACGCTGAACTCTGTACATGGCATCAAGGCGCTTGCTCACAATGGGGACCGAAGCAGGTGTCTCCCACTTGCGGAGGAGCAGCCTTTATATATTTATTTAGACAGTTTTGTATACCA
The DNA here is from genome assembly GCA_033557465.1 of Ichthyophis bannanicus. Classification (NCBI taxonomy): domain Eukaryota; kingdom Metazoa; phylum Chordata; class Amphibia; order Gymnophiona; family Ichthyophiidae; genus Ichthyophis; species Ichthyophis bannanicus. The sequence continues at coordinate 262,215,028 of CM066044.1, forward strand.
CCTTATCCTTCAATCAAAGTGGTCACAACACAATTGGGGGATACATTTAACACGAGGGGATATGAGACACATACACTAATACTTACAGGGAACATGGGCAATGGAGGGTTAAGTGGCTTGCCCAAGACCACAAGGAGCACCTGTGGGACTAGAAACCCCAGTCCTTCCGGCCCAAGGTTGCTGTCCTCTAGTGGGATTTGAACCCCCGACCTTCCGGCTTGAGGTAACTTGCCCCCACCACTAGGCCACTCCTCCCTTTACAATATGGGGGGAACCGGTACAGTAAGAGGTTCCCGAGGTGGGGACTCGTACTGTAAAATACCTAGCTCCTCAGCTCGCAGATCCTCTTCAGTCTGCGTAGTCAGACTGAGGGCCCCTGCCATGTCCTGTACGAACGCCAGGAACGATGTGTCCTCAGGCGGCGAACGCCTCTGACAGACAGGTTGGGACGGGTCAGACGGGAGGTCCCTGTGGGCACAGATCTCCGGGGAAGTATCCCTGTCCGACTCCCAGCCTGAGAGGTCCGAGAAGGAGTCCAACTCGGGCAGGTCGCCCCATCCAGAGGCTGAGGTCCGTTTGGAGCCAGAGGCCTTGGAATATTTATTTATTTAACAGTTTTTATATACTGAATATTGTGCACCTGAGGACCGGGAGGGCGAACGAGACCAACGCCAAGGACCCTCACGAGGCCCGTGGCTCTCGGGGGTTTCCAGGGTGGATTTTGGTGTCCCTCTCGAGGGGTGGGCCAGCCATGCTGGGCGTGAGCACCTGCTGGGCAGGTAGAAAGGCAGAAACACTGCACTCTAGTGCCAGCATTTGGGATTCCCACGTGGGCGTGGGACCCTGTGATGCAATACCGGGGTTACTGGGTCTGGCTTGGAGGAGGAGAGGGGGTCCTCACCGGGACAACTCTCAGGATACCGGATGCCATTGCCGGAGGACTCTGTATCCATACAAGGTACCTTTCGAGGTCACTCCTTTTCTGATTCTCAGGAACACCGCGGGGACTGAAGACCGAGCGCGGCAGCGCCCTCGCTTATCCGGAGCCCCCAACAGAGACTTCAAGGCCTTTTTCTTCTTACACCGCTGCATGTCAGGGGACCCCTGGTCAGAGTGCCGCCGAGAACATGGAACCGTAGTGGGGGATCCCACCAGCGGAGGGGCGACTGAGTGTGCCGCCGAGGATTCCAGGGCCACCTTCCAGAAAATGTCATCGGACTTCTGCTTACAGCTGAGAAAGGCCTTGGAGGACATTTTCTTACAAAGGGAGCAGAGCTCTAGGTCATGGTCTGCCACAAGACACCGAAGACAACAGTCATGGGTGTCCATGAGCAACATGTTCTTGGAGCACGTGTCGCATTTTTAAAAAATTGGTGGCCATAGGGGCAAAAAGTGCCTCCACGAAGTCGAAGACCTTCGGGGCCAATGGTTGAAAGAAAAAAGGGCACGAAGCCCGCAACAGGGAAAAAACATTTAAGAAAGATATCCCCTCACTCAAAGAAAAAAAGAAGGACAAGGGGGGACAGAAGAGGACCAGTGCAACCAGAAAAAAACATGGCCCAGGGGCCGAAAAAGAAACGCTTTTTCCGAGGGACGAGAATATGCTTCCGAAGGGCTCCACGGAAAAAGGGAGACTGAGCAAGATGGCACTCTTGGGTGGGAAGAGGACCATGCATGCGTGGCAGCAATCCCAAAGGCTTTCTTTGAAAGCTGGGGAATTGCTTTGCACGGGCTCCATCAGTGCCGACGTCACCCATAAGTGAGAACTGACTTTCTGCTTGTTCCTGGAGAATTTTAGTGGCTCTTTCCATCTGAAGCTTGAACAGAGTTTTGGGCACTAGAGGAATTGGCAGGTAGGCATATAGAAGGCCTTAGGTCCGGGAGAAAAGCATCAGAAGCTGTCTGATTGCTGCACAGTACCTGCAAAACCTTGGCAGGTGGGCATTGTGCAGAGTCGCAAAAAAATCCAGCAAGAATGTGGGTCACAACTTATTTGTTGAGGGTCCACTTGTTAAGGACTCTGTTGAGACAACCTGCGTTCCCCTGGGTAGATGCACCTCAGGGTGGTGTATGCCATGAGAGACTGCGAACGTCCAGAGGTGGACTGCCTCTCAATAGGAGTACAAGCCTGTGATGCCTGTTTGTCCGCATGGATGAGGACCATGTGGTTGGCCAACTACTGCTGAAAAGCGTGAAGTGTGCTGGCAATGGCCAGGAGCTCTAGGAATTTGAACTGAAGTAGGCTCTCCCGAGTCGTCCACAGACCCTTCATACAGAGGCCACCGAGATGAGCTCCCCAGCCTATCCTGGAGACATCTATCGTGAGAATGTACTAATGCGGAGGGGCCTGAAAAGGGAGCCCCGCGAACAGATTCGGAAACTGTAGCTACCAGTAGAGGGACTCCTTCAGCAGAGGAATGACCACCAGATTGTCCCCAAGATGGTCGGTGGCTTGATGCCACTGTGTGCAGAGCTTCCACTGCAAACGACGCATTTGGAGCTGCGCTAACGAAGTGACATGGACCATCGAAGCCATGTGGCAGACGAGGCACAACATTTGTTGAGCTGTTATGATCCAACTGTTTAGTACATTGTGTGTCAGGGCAACTAAGCGCTGGGCCCAGTCCTATGGAAGATAGATTCAAGCTAAAGTAGTATCTAGGAAAGCCCCAATGAACTCTAGGCGCTGAGCAAGCTGCAGATGAGATTTTGCATAACTGATCACAAAGCCCAGATGTTCCAGCACCTGTATAGTGAGACTCACGGAGTGCTGGACCTCGTCAGGCGTCCCACCTCTTATCAGCCAGTCATCCACGTAAGGGATGACAAAGACCCTCTTGAGTCTGGAGAAAGGCGGCAATGATTACTTTCATCCTATACATACACACATTTTCAAGGCATTTTTTCTGGTACTTTTTGTTTCTTAGCCATGGTGAATCAGCGTAGCTTACAGTTCTTACCATTCAACTTGAAAATCTTTAGATATCTTATGGTGCTGCTCCTAAGATTATTCTATTCACATCCATCTATATAAAGCTTTACAGTCACATCAGTTACATATATCTTAATTTTCATATATTTATTTTGTCATTTTTAGTTTTATCTTCCCAACATACACACATTCCCCCCCCCCTCCCTTTTTAACTTTCATTCCACTTACATACATCTTTATAACGTTATTGTTGGCACCAGCTTTTTTTTTTTTTTTTTTAATTAAGATTCCCAGTGCAGTTCTCTGCTTCTATAATTAAACCGGACACCCTTCAGAGATTTTGCAGTTTCAGTCCTAAAGTTTTCATTACATTCAATTTCATAGAAATCAATAGTTACAATAAGTAACAAACTTTTTTAGCTACATCTTTTAACTAGTTATTGCTGAATACCAAAAGTTTCACTTTGTCTCCCAATCGTTGTCATTAATTCTATACATTCTTAATCTATATAAACAAACTGAGCACCCTAGGGATGGACCCTAAAGTTACTGCTTGGGTTAGAAATTGGTTAGGTGGGAGGCGACAAAGAGTACAGGTAAATGGAGCTCACTCTGAGGAGAAGGATGTTACCAATGGTGTGCTCCAGGGATCTGTCCTTGGTCTGATTCTTTTTAACATCTTTGTTAGTGATATAGCGGAAGGGCTGTCGGGTAAGGTTTGCCTCTTTGCGGACAATACCAAAATCTGCAGTGGAGTAGACACTCAGGAAGGTGTAGATAACATGAGGAGGGATCTAGCTAAGCTTGAAGAATGGTCTAGAATTTGGCAGTTGGGATTTAATGTTAAAAAATGCAAGGTCATGCATTTGGGCTGCAGCAATCCAAGGGAGCAATATAGTATAGGGGATGAAGTACTTTTGTCCACTAAAGAAGAGCGGGACCTAGGCGTGGTTGTGTCTGATGATTTTAAAGTAGTTAAACAGGTAGAAAAGGTGACGGCAAAAGCTAGGATGCTTGGGTGCATATGGAGAGGAATGGCTAGCAGAAAAAAGGAGGTGATAGTGCCTCTGTATAAGTCTTTGGTGCGACCTCATTTGGAGTATAGTGTGCAATTCTGGAGACTGCACCTTCAAAAGGATGTGAACAGGATGGAGTCGGTGCAGAGGGTGGCTACTAAAATGATTAGTGGTCTTCATTATAAAGCATATGAGGACAGACTTATTGATCTTCATATGTACACCTTAGAGGAAAGGCGGGATAGAGGTGATATGATTGAGATGTTTAAATACCTCCGTGGCATAAATGTTCAGGTGAGAGCCTCTTTCAATCGAAAGCAAGTTCTGCTATTAGGGGACATGGGATGAGGGTGAAGGGAGATAGATTCAGGAGTGATATGCGGAAATATTTCTTTGCAGAAAGAGAGGTGGATCCGTGGAGGTGGTAGAGATGAGGACAGTATCTGAATTCAAAAAAGCATGGGACAAACACAGAGGATCTCTAAAGGTAAAAAGGGGACTGTTGTAGTTGTTGATATGGAAGGACAGACTAGATAGGCCATGTGGTCTTTTTCTGTCATCATATTTCTATATAGATTCTTTTATTTCATGCTTTTATGCATTTACATGCCAGCTGAACATTCTCACAGGGGTTAATGATGAATTTTATGTCTGCTAACATCCACGTTCATTTCCTCGGTAATGGATTTTACGTTTGTATATCAACATATCCTCAGATCATGAACTACACATTTTAATGTCAGACGTACTTTTTTATGTTAAGCCCTGGCCATTCACAACTACACGTTCTGTGTGTATAATGTCAAAGGCTGGGTCTGTGACTCATAGCATCGTCATTGTCATGACTACAATTTTGGGGCCAAGAAAAAAAGGGGATTGTTGTAGTTGTCGATATGGAAGGACAGACTAGATAGAAAAATGATGACAGAAAAAGACCACATGGCCTATCTAGTCTGTCCTTCCATATCAACAACTACAACAGTCCCCTTTTTACCTTTAGAGATCCTCAGCGTCTACCTACTCCCTTAGCTGCGATCAAAGAGAAAGAGCAGAACACTTCAGAATGTGGCGGTCAATGTTCCCTCTAAGCTGCGCTGGTTCCACCGGCAACATTCCTGCCAGCAACGGGGGGGGGGGGGGGGGGGGTGCAGTGCGATCGACGCTCTGCCCCTCCCCCCACCGGCAGCAATGTCGGTGGAGGACCCGGTGCAGATTAAAGTGAAAATTGCGAGAGTAATCTGCGCCGGGTCCTCCACCGGTGGGGGGAGGGGTGGAGCATCGATCGCACTGCACCCCCCCCCCCCCCCCTTGCTGGCAGGAATATTGCCGGCGGACCCAGCGCAACTTAGAGGGAACATTGGCGGCGGTAATATAACACACTGGACTCTTATTTTAACCACTTTACCAAATCTCATTCAGTTTTCCTATGAAGTAAAGGTAATACTGGTTTTTAAAGGTTTTATGATGGTTTCCGACTAAAGCGTAGTTACTCACCTGTAACAGGTGTTCTCCAGGGTGATTCAGTCCTCACATATGGGTGATATCGGCACCGATGGAACCCTCGCGGAAGCATCCCCCCATCTTTCAAAGAAAGCCTTTGGGAGATGCCGCCACGCATGCGTGGTCCCCTTCCCGCCCAAAGGTGCCATCTTGCTGTCAGATGACATAGCTAAAATACAGTAAAAATAAAAGATGGTAAAGGAGCAACTCCAAGGGGAGGAGGATGGGTTGTGAGGACCGATTCCTGCTGTCCCCGAAAAACACCAATTACAGGTGAGCAACTACCCTTTCTCCAGGAACAAGCAGGAAGTCAGTCCTCAGATATGGGACACCCCAGCTATAGAAACATGATGACAGAAAAAGACCACATGGCCTATCTAGTCTGTCCTTTCATATCAACAACTACAACGGTCCACTTTTTACCTTTAGAGATCCTCTGTGTTGGTCCCATGCTTTTTTGAATTCAGTTACTGTCCTCATCTCTGCCACCTCCACTGGGAGACTATTCCATGGATCCACTACTCTTTCCGTAAAGAAATATTTCCGCATATCACTCCTGAATCTATCTCCCTTCACCCTCATCCCAAGCCCATAGCAAAATTATGGGCTCCCTCACGGGGAGCCGCAAGCAGCAGCAATTAAGTCAGAATCCACAGACCACAGTAGGATCCCCTGTGTCCGATGAAAACCAGCATTCCGGCAGCCTGAACACAGAAGGGCTGGAGGATAAGAGTTGCCTAAACCCCAAAAAAGTTATGGAGCACAGCCTGGCTGAACGCACTGTCCCATCGGGACTCTCTTTCAAGGAAGTAATGGGCTGCGAAGGTATGGACTGAAGACCAGGTGGCAGCCCAGCAGATGTACACCATTGGGACAGAGCGCAGGTTTGCCACCAAAGCCCTGACACAGTGCACTGTGACACAGCCTTCCAGGGGGAGCCCTGCCGGCTCATAGGCAAGGGCGATACAGTCTGCCACCCAGTTGGACAGCATATGCTTGGTCACCGCTTCCCCAAGTCTACTGGGATTGTAGAGACGAAAAGCTGAGTAGCTTTGCTGTGGCCCTGAGTTTGTTGGATATAGAAGGACAAAGCCCTCAAACAGTCCAAGGTGTGAAGGACTGTCTCCACCCAACTGGAGTGAGGTCTCGGAAAGAAGGTAAGGAATACTACTTCTGGGATGAAATGGAAAGGCGATACTACCTTCGGAAGGAATTTGGAATGCGTGCGGAGCACCACTCTGTTCTTGTAGAACCTTGTATAAGGCACCTCCACCACTAAGTCCTGAAGCTCGCTAACTCTGCAAGCGGAGGTGAGCGCAACCAGGAATGCCGCCTTCCAAGAGAGGTAGCAAAGGTGGCAGGTAGCCAGAGGTTCGAAAGGTGGGCGAGTCAGTTGTCCCAACACTACATTGAGGTCCCAGTCGGTTGCCAGCGGGCGAACCGGGGGCTTCGATAAGAGCAGGCCCCTAAGAAAACAGGTCACCAAAGGCCTGGTGGTGGTGCACCGCCAGGGAACTAAGGTGCATCCAGAAGGAGTTAGACTTGAGCTCAGATTGTAAGAGGTGGAGAAGGTACTGTAAAGCGTAGTTACTCACCTGTAACAGGTGTTCTCCAGGAGCAGCAGGAATCAGTCCTCACATATGGGTGACTTCGGCGCCAACGGAGCCCCCAAGTGGAGCATTTCCCCAGCTTTCAAAGAAAGCCTTTGGGAATGCAGCGCGCATGCGCGGTCCCCTTCCCACCCAAGGGTGCCATCTTGCTCAGTCTGATGACATAGCTAAAAGACAGCAAAAAACAAAATAAATTATATGACTGCAACTCCAAGGGGAGGAGGGAGGGTTGTGAGGACTGATTCCTGCTGCTCCTGGAGAACACCTGTTACAGGTGAGTAACTACTCTTTCTCCAGGACCAAGCAGGAAGTCAGTCCTCACATATGGGACTCCCCAGCTTAAGGCTACCAGGGACCCAAAGCTGAAAAAATGAGCTCCCTCTAGAGCCTCAGCATGTGTGAAAAGAATCTTTCCTGAGAACGCCCCCGAACGGTAGCCCAACACCACGGCTGGAGGGCAGGAGTTACCTATACCTCAAAGAGATAACAGAGTACCGCCTGTCCGAAAGCACTGTCCCTGCAGGACTCCCTCTCAAGGCAGTAGTGGGCCACAAAAGTCTGGCTTGAAGACCAAGTAGCGGCCCGGCAGATGTCTGCCAATGGAACAGAGCGGAGATAAGCCACTGACGCAGCCTTCGCCCTGACACGGTGAGCCATGACTCAACCCTGCAAGGAGAGGCTGGCTGCCCTGTACGCCCAGGCGATACAGTCTGCTACCCAAATGGACAGGGTACGCTTGGAGACAGGTAACCCCAACTTATTAGGGTCAAAAGAGACGAAGAGCTGAACAGCCCTTCGGTGTCCCTGCGTACGGTCAAGATAGAAGGATAACGCCCTCCTACAGTCCAGGGTATGTAAGACCATTTCAGCCCGGCCGGCATGCGGCATGGGAAAGAAAGTTGGAAGAACCATCTCCTGATTGAGGTGGAAGGAGACGACAACCTTTGGAAGGAACTTAGGGTGAGTCCGTAAGACTACTCTGTTCCTATAGAACCTAGTGTATGGTGCCTCTGACACCAGGGCTTGAAGCTCACTTACTCGCCTCGCTGAGGTAAGAGCTACCAAAAACAACGCTTTCCAGGAGAGAAAGCGCAAAGGACAAGTAGCCATAGGCTCAAATGGTGGGCAAGTAAGCTGTTGCAAGACCACATTTAAATCCCACTCAGGGGCAGGTGGACGAACTGGAGGCTTAAGCAAAAGCAGGCCTCTGAGGAAGCGAGCTACCAAAGGGTGGGTGGAGAGAGACTGACCCTCCACCGGGGAGTGGTGCGCTGAGAGAGCACTGAGGTGGACCCTAACAGAGTTGGATTTAAGGCCCAGATTGGACAGGTGCAGCAAATACTGCAGCACCACAGGTACCAGGCATGAGAAATGATCCTCCTTGTGCTGGGCATACCAGGCAGAGAACCTACGCCACTTAAGAGCATATGACTTCTGAGTAGATTGCCTCCGAGAGACCAAGACCACGTCCTCCACTTCCCTAGGTAGCAGTAAGGGTGCTAAAACTACCCTTTCAGCAGCCAGGCCATCAGATTGAGGGATTGGAGATTGGGGTGTAAGAGAGATCCGTGCTCCTGAGACAGGAGATTGGGTTGTATCCCCAGAGGAAGAGGAGAGTCCACCGCTAGTTGTAAAAGAAGTGGGAACCACGGTTGCCTTGGCCATCTGGGGGCCACCAGGATCACCGAGGCCTTGTCCTGGAGCACTTTGAACAGTGTTTTGGGTACTAGAGGCGTGGGAGGAAACGCATATAGGAGGCCTGTAGACCATGGTATGAGAAATGCATCCCCTGCTACCCTGAGAGGATGCGGTTGTCTGGAGCAGAACCTGGGCAGTTGATGGTTCAGTGGACTGGCAAACAGATCCATGGTGGGAAGACCCCATCTTAGGAAGATTCGTTGAACTACCAGAGGATTCAACTGCCATTCGTGTGGCTGTAGGATCCTGCTCAACTTGTCTGCTAGATAATTCTCCTGTCCAGGGAGATAGACCGCCTTGAGAAGTATGCCATGCTTGACTGCCCAGGAGCACAGGTCCTGTGCTTCCTGACAAAGAGGTCGGAACCCTGTGCCTCCTTGCTTGTTCACATAGAACATAGCAACTTGATTGTCCGTCTGAATTAAGACAGACTGCTGAGAGAGGACATGAGAGAAAGTCCGCAGGGCTAAGCAGATTGCTCTGAGCTCTAAGAAACTTATTTGCTGTGTGACCTCCCAAGGAGACCACAGACCTTGAGTGCATGCCCCTTGGCAATGCGCACCCCAACCTTGAAGAGAAGCATCGGTTGTCAGCACTTGAGAGTGTGGAGGGGCTTGAAAAGGCACCCCCCTTGCAGTAGATTCGGAAGATGAAGCCACCACTGCAGAGAATCTGCCAGTACATTGGACACCCTCACTTTGTCCATCAGGTTGCCTGTGGCCTGCAGCCACTGAGTCCTCAGGCTCCACTAAGCGGGCCTCATGTGCAGATGGGCATTTGGAGTTACATAGACCGTGGATGCCATATGGCCTAAGAGCCTTAGGAATTGTCTGGCGGAGACTAGAGAATTGCTGCGGAACTGTCTGGCCAGATCCATCAGTCTGTTGGCCCTGTCCACGGGTAAAAAGGCCTTCGCTTGAAGGGTGTCTAGTCTTGCTCCTATGAACTCCATGTTTTGTGAGGGGCGCAAAGCGGACTTTGCGAAGTTTATGACAAATCCCAGATGCTGGAGAAGAGACACAGTACGATGGGTGGCTTGACTGGTCTCCTGTGGAGACTGACCGCTGATGAGCCAGTCATCCAGGTATGGAAAGACAAAGAGTCCTTGAACTCTGAGATAGGCCGCACCACCGCCAGGCACTTGGTGAAAACCCTGGGGGCGGAGGTTAGGCCAAAAGGGAGTACCCTGTACTGGTAATGGTTTCCTCCCACTACAAATCGGAGATATTGTCTGTGGTCTGGATGAATAAGGATGTGAGTATACACATCCTTTAGGTCTAAGGAGCATAGCCAATCTCCCTGCTGGAGGTAGGGCAGCAGGATTCCAAGGGTAAGCATCTTGAACTTTTCCCTCTCCAGGAACTTGAGATTGCGCAAGTCTAGGATGGGCCTGAGGCCTCCTGTCCTTTTTGGTACCAGAAAGTACCTGGAATAGAAGCCTTGACCTCTCAGGTGGTGGGGCACCAGTTCCACCGTCTGCTCCTTCAGAAGACCTGCCAACTCCTGCAGGAGTAAGTCCCTGTGCAGAGGGAGTCTTGGAGGCTCCCCTGGAAAGTAGGAGGGAGGTACCTGGTGGAAGTGGAGGAGATAGCCTCTCTGGACTATGCTTAGCACCCAGGTATCCCTTGTTACGGCTGACAACCTGTGGGCATACAGGGTCAGCAGGCCTCCTGTGCTGAAAGGGGCCAGCTGAGGAGGAGAGGCTATGCCACTGGAGTCAAAACCCCGCTCCCTGCTGAGCAAGAGCCGGAGCTGGTGGCTTGAGGGTTTTCTGCCTACGGGGCCCATGGCCTGCTGACCCTGTTGGGGAGCTAGAGGCCTGAAAGTGAGGGTATGATTTGTAGGCAGATGACTTCCTCGGGTAAAAGGTATTTTTTTCTGAGCCCTTCTTCTTCTGAGAAGGGGCAGAGGTTTTCCTGGACAGCCTAGTCCGGGTGAGAGTCTCGGACTCGAGTTCTGCAGCCTTTTCAGCCATGGGCTTGCCAAAGAGGTTTTCACCTCGGCAGGGGACATCGACCAACTTCTCCTGTACCCATGGCTCGAGGTCCGTTGACTGTAGCCAGGCCTGACGGCGTGCACCGATGCCGGCCGCGGCTACTTGGGCCGAAGCCTCGAAGCCATCATAGGCTGCTCGAGAGATAAACTTCGAGCACTCCCGGATTCCCGATGACAGGGCCTTGAACCTCTGCAAAGGTTCCTCGGAGATACCAGCAGAGAACCCAGCAATCTTCTTTGCCAGGTCTCGAAGGTACATGCCCACGTACAGCTGGTAGGTCTGGACACATCAAGCAAGCATTGAGCCCTGGAAGCACTTTCTACCAAGGGCATCCAGGTTCCGGGCCTCCTGGCCAGGAGGCACCGAGGAGTGCATCTTCTGACTCTTCAGACGATGCATGGCCGATTCCACAACCATGGAGTGGTGCAGTAGCTGTGCCTTTTGGAACCCGTGGCTCTTGTGGACTCAATAGATGGAATCGACCCGCTTGCACAGAACCAGCGTCGAGGCCTGCGCCTCCCACATGCGGAAGAGCAACCGTTCCAGCATCGGAGGAACCGGTACAGTAAAGGCCTCCTTGGGGGGAGAGTCATACTGCAGGGCCTCGAGCTCCTCAGCTCGAGGCTCCTCCTCGGGATCCGCGGGGAAGGCCAAAGCCTTGGCCATGTCCCGCATGAAGTCCGAGAACCGGGTGTCCTCGGGGGGGGGGGGGGGGGGGGGGACAGTCTCCGAGGCTTGGACTCCAGTGAGTCCGAAGGGACACGCCGGGTCCGAAATGTGTCCGGGGACTCCTCATCCTCCGTTTCCCAGCCCGACCCCTCGGAGGAGGAATCGAGCGGCTCCGGTCGGGCAGGCACCGATGCCATCCGCCCTGACACCGAGGGTACTGGCGTTGATGACCTCGGTCCCAAACGGGAGGCCGAGGGAGACCTTGGCCGAGGATCGGCTCGGCCTCCAGGATCGACTTGGAAATCGATGTCCCGGTGGTCGGTGCCGATGCACCGGTGAGACCGGCGATCAGTGCCTGCTGCTGCTCCATGAAGGCAGTCAAGCTGCTCTCCAAGGCCGTCAACCTGAGTCCGAGCTCAGAAGACTCAGCAGCCCCCGACTCGGGCCCCGACGTTGTCGTCAGGCCCGACGTCGGCTCCCCCGGAGGAGAGTCCACGAGGACTACAGTACTCACGTGACCCGGGGACTCCGTCTCTACACGAGGTTGTTTAGCAGGCCGCTCAGACTCCGAAGACCCGGGACGGCGCTCGGGGCTATGCGACCTGGCCCTGGAGGAACCAAGTGCGTCCACCTTCGCTGCCCTCGCGGGTTTCTTCTTCCTGCGATGCTCCCGCGAGGGAAACCCCCTCTCAGAGGAACCCCGACAATGCTCGGGATCAGAGTCCCGAGACGTCGAGGCCTCTGACGAAGTCCGGGCCCGTCCGGACGCGGAGTCAGAGAAGATTCTTTTTTTTTGGTGCTGCCGGCTCCTCAATGCCTTCGAGGACATTTTCCCATACAGGCCACAGATCATCGGGTCATGATCGGGCCCGAGGCAGCGGAGGCAGCAGTCATGTGTGTCGGTGAGACACATGTTTCTTACACTGATCACACTTTTTAAACCCGCTGGCAGCCATGGGGGAAAAAGGGCCCCTGCGAGGTCAAACGACAGGGCTGATAGTGAAAAATAGAAAAAAGGCGCGTACGCTAGTCACTAAGGACAAAAACCGAAAAAAGAAGTCCGGGCTCGATACCGGTGTACCGGGCCCAGGCGGGAAGGGGAAACAGGTGTAGATCCGAAGAAAACACGGGTCCAAGCCGAAAAATCAACTTTTTCCTCGGGTGAAAACAAAACACGTCCATCGGGCTCCACGGAAAAAAGAAGACTGAGCAAGATGGCACCCTTGGGCGGGAAGGGGACCGCGCATGCGCGCTGCATTCCCAAAGGCTTTCTTTGAAAGCTGGGGAAATGCTCCGCATGGGGGCTCCGTCGGCGCCGATGTCACCCATATGTGAGGACTGACTTCCTGCTTGGTCATGGAGAACACCAGTCCCATAGGGCAAGAAAATGGGTCAGCTCTGTGTTCGGCACACCAGGCTGAAAACCTGCGCCATTTGAGGGCATAAGCCTTTTTAGTAGAGGCCTTTCACGAGGCCAGCAGAAACTCTTCCACCTCAACCGAGAGGTTGAAAGGGACTAGCGTCACCCTTTCAGCAGCCACACTGTCAGCGAAAGGGACCCAAGGTTGGGGTACAGAAGAGAGCCCCCTTCCTGAGACAGGAGTCCCAGAGAGGTCCCAAGGAGATGGGGGTCTCCACCGTTAACTGGAGGAGCAACGGAAACCATGGTTGCCTGGGCCACCGAGGGGCTATCAGGATGAGCGAGGCCCTGTCGCGGAGGGTCCTGAAAAGATTTTGGCAATGAGAGGCATGGGAGGGAAGGCATACATGAGGCCCTCCAACCATGAGACAAGGAACGTGTCCGCTGCCACACTGGAGGCGTGGGCCTGTCGGGAACAGAAGCTGAGCAACTGAAAGTGGTCTAGGCTGGCGAACAGGTCCATCACAGGTTCCCCCCCAGATCTGAAAGAGCCAGTCGAGTACCCTGGGGTCCAGCTGCCACTCAAGTGGCTGGAGGACTCTGTTCAGCCTGTCAGCCAGAAGGTTGTTCTGGCCTGGTAGGTATATTACCCATAGGAGGATATCCTGTTGGATTGCATATGAGCAGAGGACCACTGCCTCCCAACAGAGGGCACGAGACCCCGTGCCCCATGTTTGTTCACATAGAACATTGCCACCCGATTGTCTGTCTGGACCAGCACCGGCTGGTGATGCAGGTGGTGGGAGAAAGCTTTCAGGGCTAAGTATATAGTCTGCAGCTCCAGGAGGTTGATCTGCTGAGTGCTCTTGCCTGGTGACCAGTTGCCCTGGGTGCGGAGCTCCCTGCAGTGGGCTCCTCAGCCGAGCAGGGAGGCATCCATAGTGAGAACCCTTGAGGAGCTCGGGGCCTGAAAAGGTATGCCTGCCTCAAGATGCTGGAGAGACTACCACTAGACCAGGGAATCTGCCAATTGGCGGGTTACAGAGACTCTGTCTCAGAGGTGTCCCATGGCCTGAGACCACGGGTCCCGAAGACACTACTGTGCCACCTTCATGTGGAGGCGAGCATCTGGGGTGATGTGGACCGTGGAGGCCATGTGCCCGAGAAGGCGCAGAAGAAACTGAGTGGGCACAGAGAGATGGTACTGTAAGTCCCGTACAAGAGTCCTGAGATGGTCAGCCCAGTTCCTGGGCAAGGCGGCCTTTTGACTGGAGAGTGTCGAGCTTTGCCCCGATGAACTCCAGACATTGTGTCAGGAGGGAGGTGAGACTTGCTGTAGTTTATGACAAAACCCAAGTGCTGCAGAACCTGGATGGTGCGCACGGTGGCCTGCTGCACCTATGTGGCTGTGCCTCCCTTTATGAGCCAGTCATCCAGGCCCGCTGGAGACTGAGGAAGGCAGCTGCGACTGCCAGGCATTTTGTGAAGACCCTTGGGGCAGAGGCCAAGCCAAAAGGGAGCACCCTGTACTGAAAGTGCCTTCCCCCACTATGAACCGCAGGTACTGCCTGTGGTTGGGGTGAATGAGGATGTGGGTATAGGCATTCTTGAGGTATAAGGAGCATAACCAATCTCCCTGCTGGAGTAGGGCAGCAATGTTCCAAGGGAGAGCATCTTGAACTTCTCCCTCAACCGGAATTTGTTGAGGTTGTGCAGGTCGAGGATGGGCCTTAGGCCCCCTGTTCTGTCTGGCACAAGGAAGTACCTGGAGTAGAACCTCTTGCCCTTGAGGTGATGGGGAACTAGTTCCACTGTCCTGTCCTTGAGAAGACCTGCCAATTCCTTCTGTAGAAGACCCTGGTGGAGGGGAGACCTGAGGGGCTCTCCTGGAAAATAAGGGGGAGGTGTCTGAGTCAGATGGAGGAGGTAACCGTTCTTGACTACTCAAAATGCCCAGGAATTGGTGGTGATGGTCAGCCACCTTTGGGCATAGTGGGCCAGACATCCCCCTGTGGGCTGCTGATCTCCTTGGTGTAGGATAGGCTATACTCATGGAGTCAAAAACTCCCCCCCTGGCTGGGCCAGAGTCGGTGTCTGGGGTTTTGGAGGCTTCTGCTTACGAGGGCCATGCCCATGTCCCTTGGCCTGCTGACCCTGTTGGGGAGCTGGGGAGGCTTGAAAAGGTGGGTAGCTTCTGTAAGCAGCTCCTTTCCTTGGGTAGAAGGACCTTTTACCCAAGTCCTTCCGTCGGGGAGGGGCAGTGGTCTTTTTGGAGAACCTGGTCCTTGTCATGAACTCAGTCTCCAGCTCGGCAGCCTTGCCAGTCATGGGTTTGCCAAAGAGATTCTCCCCTTGGCAAGGGACATCAACCAATTTGTCCTGAACTCAATGCTCAAGGTTAGATGACTGTAGCCAAGCTTGGCACCATGCACCGATGCCCACTGCTACTATTCGCCAACTCGAACCCGTCATAGGCCGACCGAGACAAGAAACTGGAGCACTCACGGACTGCCTTGGCCAGGTTCTTGAACTTCTGCAAGGATTCCTCGGAGAGACCAATTCCTTCAGCAGGTGCATGCCCATGTTCAGCTGGTAGGCCTGGATGCGGCCGATGAGCATTGAGCCCTGGTAACACTTTCTGCCGAGGGTGTCAAGGGTGCAGGCCTCCCTGCCGGGGGGCACAGAGGAGTGCATCTTCTGGCTTTTCAGCTGACGCATGGCCGACTCCACTACCATGGAGTTATGCAGCAGCTGTGATTTCTGCAAACCCGGGCTCCAGCAGACTCTGAGACGACTCTTAGGAGGGCTGCTCCACGGGCCTCCGGACTCGGCACACTCACCAGGAATGATTGCGGTCCCATCAAGCGGGAATCAGATCGCGACCTCGGCCGAGGATCGACTCGAGACTGAAGGACCTAGACGATCTGCTCGGCCTCCGGGGATGTCATGGACATCAACGGCCTGGTGGTCGGGGCGGATGAACTGGTCGTGCCGAACAACAGCACCCACTGCTAGTCCATGAAGGCAAACAAATTGCACTCCAGGGCCGCCATTCTGGACTCCAGGCTAGAAGGCTCCGCAGCCTTCGACATGGGCACTCAGGCCCGCCGGCTCCCCCGAAGGGGAATCCTCGACGAGGATGATGTATGGGGATCAAGGCCGGCCCGAGGTCACGTCCTTTCAAGGGACCTTTGCAGGCTGCTCCTTCTCCGATGCCTCAGACGCTGCCTTAGAGGGTTTCTGCTTCCTGGGTTCCCTCGAGGGAGACCCGCTTTCTGAGGGCCCGGGCTCGGAAGGTTCCGCTCGAGATGTCGAGGCTTCAGATGAGGCCCTGGCCTTTGGAGGCACTGGGGACTCGGGGGAAAACTTATCGTGCTACTGCTAGTGGCTCGAAGGCCTTGCTGGACATCCTTTTGCAGAGATCGCAGGCTGCCAAGTTGCAGTCTGGCCTGAGGCAGCAGAGACAGCAGTCGTGTGTCAGTCAAAGACATAAGTTTTGAGCACCGATCACTAAGCCACTGGTAGCCATGGGGGAAAAAATTACCCCTGCGAGGTCAAAGACTCGCCGGGCTGCCAGTTGGGAAAAAAGGCATGAAGATGCCAGAGAATGAAAGAACGAAAAAAACTACAAAACATAAGACCTGAACTTGATGCCGAGGCAGTGAGGTCGGGTAGCAGGAAGAGTACCAGTGCAATACCGGAGGTAAGTATGAAGCTCTGAGAGAAAAAAAATCAACTTTTTCCAGGAACAAGCCAGGCGAACGTCTAAAGGGCTCCATGGAAAAAAGGAGACTGAGCAAGATGGCACCTTTGGGTGGGAAGAGGACCAACAAAACAAAAAAATCACTCTATTCAACTAAGCATAGGCCAGGTATTAAAGTCATATACATAAACTATCTTAGCAAAGGTTTAAAAGGAGAAAGAGTAGTTACTCACCTCTAACAGGTGTTCTCCAGGAGCAGCAGGAATCAGTCCTCACATATGGGTGACAACGGCACCGACGGAGCCCCCGTGCGGAGCATTTCCCCAGCTTTCAAAGAAAGCCTTTGGGAATGCAGCAGGCCTGCGCGGTCCCCTTCCCGCCCAAGGGTGCCATCTTGCTCAGTCTGATGACATAGCTAAAAGACATAAAAAAATCAAAATAAAGGATATGACTGCAACTCCAAGGGAAGAGGGAGGGTCGTGAGGACTGATTCCTGCTGCTCCTGGAGAACACCTGTTACAGGTGAGTAACTACTCTTTCTCCAGGACCAAGCAGGAAGTCAGTCCTCACATATGGTACTCCCCAGCTCTAGGCTACCGGGAACCCCAAGCTGAAAAAATGGCTCCCTCTCAAGAGCCTCAGCATCTGTGATAAGAATATCCCCTGAGAACGCCCAAGTACGGTAGCCCAACACAAGGGTCAGAGGGTAGGAGTTGCCTAAACCTCAAAGAGATTACGGAGTACCGCCTGTCCGAAAGCACTGTCCCTTCGGGACTCTCTCTCGAGGCAGTAGTGGGCTGCAAAAGTCTGACTTGAAGACCAAGTAGCGGCCCGGCAGATGTCTGCCAACGGAACAGAGTGGAGACGAGCTACTGACGCGGCTTTCACCCTGACACGGTGGGTCGTGACTCGACCCTGCAAGGGAAGGTCGGCTGCCTTGTACACCCAGGCGATTCAATCTGCTACCCAAGTGGACAACGTATGCTTGGAGACAGGTAACCCCAATTTATTACGGTCAAAGGAGACAAAGAGCTGAGTAGCCTGTCGATGCCCCCGCGTATGTTCAATGTAAAAGGACAACGTCCTCTTACAGTCCAGAGTAAGCAAGACTGTCTCAGCCCGGCTAGTATGCGGCCTGGGAAAGAATGTTGGAAGAACCACCTCCTGGTTGAGGTGGAAAGAGGAGACAACCTTTGGAAGGAACTTTGGATGAGTCCTAAGGACCACCCTGTTCCTATAGAACCGTGTGTATGGTCTATCAGAAACCAGAGCTTGTAGTTCACTCACACGTCTGGCCAAGGTAAGAGCTACCAGGAAGAGCACCTTCCAAGAACGGAAGCGTAAATGGCAACTAGCCATCGGCTCAAACAGTGGGCGAGTAAGTTGTTGCAAGATCACATTCAAATCCCACTCAGTGGCAGGTGGACGAATCGGAGGCTTGAGCAAAAGCAGGCCTTTGAGGAAGTGGGACACCAAGGGGTGAACCGACAGCGACTGTCCCTCCACCGGTGAGTGGTGTGCTGAAAGAGCACTGAGGTGGATCTGAATAGAGTTGGACTTAAGGCCTAGGTCAGACAGGTGAAGTAGGTATTGTAGCACTACTGGCACAAGGCAGGAGAAAGGATCTTCATTGTGCTGAGCACACCACACTGAGAACCTGCGCCACTTGAGTGCATAAGAATTTCTGGTGGATTGCCTCCTCGATGCCAAGACCACCTCCTCAATTCCCTAGGTAGAAGTAAGGGCGCTAGCACTATCCTTTCAGCAGCCAGGCCATCAGATTGAGGGATCTGAGATTGGGGTGCAGAAGGGAACCCTGATCCCGAGACAGGAGATCGGTTTGCAACCCCAGAGGGAATGGAGTTTCCACTGCCAACTGCAGAAGTGGAAACCACGGCCGTCTCGGCCATCTGGGGGCTACCAGAATGACCAAGGCCTTTTCCCGTAGAATCTTGAACAGAGTTCGGGCCACCATGGGTGTGGGAGGAAACGCATACAGGAGGCCCGTAGACCAGGAGATCAGAAACGCATCTGCTGCCATTCTCAGGGGATGCGGCTGTCTGGAGCAAAACCTGGGCAGCTGATGGTTCAGTGGACTTGCAAAGAGATCGATGGATGGAAACCCCCATCGTAGAAAGATCTGCTGGACCACCAGTGGATTCAACTGCAATTCATGAGGCAGGAGAATCCTGCTCAGTTTGTCTGCCAAGAAGTTCTCCTGACCAGGTAGATAAACTGCTTTGAGAAACATGCCTTGCTTGACTGCAAAGGAGCAAAGGGCCTGCGCCTCCTGACAAAGGAGTCTAGACCCTGTGCCCCCTTGCTTGTTCACATAGAACATTGCTACCTGATTGTCTGTCTGAACTAAGACAGACTGGTGAGAGAGGGCATGAGAAAAAGTCTGTAGAGCCAAGCGGATTGCCCGCAGCCCCAAAAGATTGATCTGCTGTGTGGCCTACTGAGGAGACCAGAGACCTTGGGTGCACCTGCCCTGGCAATGTGCACCCCAGCCCTTTAAGGACGCATCGGTGGTCAGCATCCTTGTGTGTACTGGGGCCTGAAAGGGCACCCCCCTGAGAAGGTTTGGGAGATGTAGCCACCACTGTAAGGAGTCCAAGAGCGGTTTGGACACCTTTACTCTGTCTCGGAGGTCGCCTGTGGCTTGCACCCACTGAGCTCTGAGGCACCACTGAGCCGCTCGCATGCGCAGACGGGCATTCGGGGACACATGTACTGTGGATGCCATGTGACCCAGGAGCCGCAGGAGGTGTCTGGTGGAGACCTGAGAATTGCTTTGGAACTGGCTGGCCAAGTCCATCAGCCTGTGGGCCCTGACCTCGGGCAAGTAAGCTCTTGCCTGCAGGGTGTCTAATCTTGCCCCTATAAACTCTAGGTTCTGTGAGGGGAGCAAAGTGGACTTTGCATAGTTGATGACAAAGCCCAGATGCTGAAGAAGAGAGACAGTGCGAAGAGTGGCTTGTCTGGTCTCCTGGAGAGACTGACCCCTGATGAGCTAGTCCTCTAGGTATGGGAAGACAAAGATTCCCTGATTTCTGAGATAGGCCGCCACCACTGCCAGGCATTTGGTGAAAACCCTGTGAGCAGAAGTTAGGCCAAAGGGAAGTACTCTGTACTTAAAATGGTTTCCTCCCACCACAAATCTGAGATATTGTCTGTGGTCTGGATGGATGAGAATGTGGGTATAAGCATCCTTTAGGTCTAAGAAGCTTAGCCAATCTCCCTGCTAGAGGTAGGGCAGCAGTATCCCAAGGGTAAGCATCTTGAACTTTTCCCTCCCCAGAAACTTGTTTAGGTTTCTCAAGTCTAGGATAGACTGGAGGCCTCCTGTCCTTTCTGGTACCAGAAAGTACCTGGAGTAGAAGCCTCTCCCTTCCAGGTGGTGAGGCACAGGTTCCACCGCCTGTTCCTTTAGAAGACTTGCCAGCTCCTGAAGGAGGAGGTTTCTGTGCAGAGGGAGTCTTGGAGGATCCCCTGGAAAGTAGGAGGGGGGTATCTGGTGGAAGTGGAGCATGTAGCCCTTTTGGACTATGCTGAGGACCCAGGTATCCCCTGTGATGGCTGGCCACCTGTAGGCATACAGGGTCAGCTGACCTCCTGTGCTGAGTGGAGCCAGCTGTGGAGAAGAGGCTATGCTATGGGAGTCAAAACCCCGCTCCTTGCTGTGCAGAAGCCGGAGCTGGCGGCTTGGGGGTCTTCTACCTAGGGGGCCCATGCCCCTGCCCCTTGGCCTGCTGGCCCTGTTGGGGAGCTGGAGAGGCCTGATATTGAGGGTAGGATTTGTAGGCAGCACCCTTCCTTGGGAAAAAGGGCTTCTTCCCTGAGCCCATCTTTTTCTGAGAAGGGGCAGAAGTCTTCCTGGACAGCTTTGTCCTGGTGAGAGTCTTAGTCTCGATTAACACAGCCTTTTCAGTCATGGGCTTACCAAAGAGGTTTTCACCTCGGCAAGGGACATCGACCAACTTGTCCTGCACCCATGGCTCCAGGTCTGATGACTGTACCAGGCCTAACAGCGTGCACCAATGCCAGCCGCGGCTAACCGGGCCGAAGCCTCAAAGCCATCATAGGCTGCTTGAAAGATAAACTTAGAGCACTCTCGAATCCCTGTTGACAAAGCCTTGAACCTCTGCAAAGGTTCCTCAGAGAGGCTAGCTGAGAACCTGGCAATCTCCTTTGCCAGGTCTTGTAGGTACATGCCCATGTACAGCCGGTAGGTCTGGACACAGCAAGACAGCATAGAGCCCTGGAAGCACTTTCTACCGAGGGCATCCAGGTTCCAGGCCTCCCGGCCGGGGGGCACCAAGGAGTGCATCTTCTGACTCTTCAGACGGTGCATGGCCGATTCCACAACCATGGAGTGGTACGGTAGCTGCGCCTTTTGGAACCCAGGGCTCTTACGGACTCGATAAATGGAATCGACCCGTTTGCTAAGAACCGGCGTCGAGGCACATATGGAAGAGCAGTCATTCCAGCATCGGAGGAACCGGTACAGTAAAGGCTTCCTTCGAAGGAAAGTCATACTGAAGGGCATCGAGCTCCACGGCTCGAGGCTCCTCCTCAGCGTCCACAGGGAAGGCCAAGGCCTTGGCCATGTCCCTCACGAAGTCCGAGAACCGGGGGGGGGGGGGGGGGGGGGGGGCCCGTAACCGAGGCTCGGACTCCAGTGAGTCCGAAGAGATGCACCGGGTCCGGAAGGTGTCCGGGGACTCCTTGTCCTCCGTCTCCCACTCCGACTCCTCTGAGGAGGAATCGAGTGGCTCCAGCTGTATGGGCCTCGGTGCCACCTGCCCCAACGCTGAGGGTATCGGCGTCAATGACCTCGGCCCCGCACGGGAGGTCGAGGGGGACCTTGACCGAGGATCGACATGAGACTTCATCGACTCGAGGATCGGCTCGGTCTCCGGGGTCAACTTAGACGTCGAGGTCCCGATTTTCGGGGCAGATGCACCGGTCAGAACGGCGATCAGCACCCGCTGCTGTTCCATGAAGGCAGCCAAGCTGCTCTCCAAGGCCGTCAACCTGAGTTCAAGCTCAGGAGACTCAGCAGCCCCCGACTCGGGCCCCAAAGCGTCGGGCCCGACGTCGGCTCCCCCGGAGGAGAGTCTACGAGGACAAATGCACTTACGTGACTCGGGGACTCCGGCTCCCCACGAGGTAGCTTGGAAGGCCTCTCCGACTCTGAAAGCCCGGGGTGGCGGTCAGGGCTACGCGACCTGGCCCTCAAAGAACCAGGAGCCTCCACCGACGCCGTCCTCGCGAGCTTTTTCTTCTTTCGGTGCTACCGGGAGGGAGACTCCCTTTCAGAGGAACCCCGATGGCGCTTGGGGTCGGACTCCCGAGATGTTGAGGCCTCTGACGAAGTCCGGGCCCGGCCGGACGTGGAGTCAGAGAAAATTCTCTCACGTTGATGCTGACGGCTCCGAAGCGCCTTCGACAACAATTTGCCGCACGGGCCACAGGCCAGCGGTTCATGATCGGGCCAGAGGCAGCAGTCATGTGTCGATGAGAGACAATTTCTTGCACCGATCACACTTTTTGAACCCACTGGCAGCCATTGGGGGAAAAAGGGCTCCTGCAAGGTCAAAAGACCGGGCTGCCAGTGAAAACACACAAAGAGTGCGAACGCTAGTCACGAAGGACAAAAACCGAAAATCACAACTCCGGACTCGATACCAGTGTACCGAGCCCAGGAGGGAAGGGGAACCGGCGTCAAACCGGATAAGACAACGTGAAAATCGTAGAAAAAAAATCAACTTTTCCCGGGTGACACGAACTCATGGCCGTCGGGCTCCATGGAAAAAGAAAGACTGAGCAAGATGGCACCCTTGGGCAGGAAGGGGACTGCCCAGGCACGCTGCATTCCCAAAGGCTTTCTTTAAAAGCTGGGGAAATGCTCCGCACCAGGGCTCCGTCGGCGCCAGCGTCACCCATATGTGAGGACTGACTTCCTGCTTGGTCCTGGAGAAAAAAGGCTTCAGATTATACAGGTCAGGCAGACACAGCACAAAACATGGAGACCATTCAGTTAAGCTGTATTAATGACACTATAGAATAAGAAGGGTGGATTATTTATGTTGGTTTGCAACAGATTTACATTGAAAAATACTTATAAATATAGATATAAACAAGGTTGAAAATGGTTGAAAAATACTTATAAATATTAATATAAATGATGTTAAAGGAGTTTTTTTGGCTGCTGATGTGATGGAGAGGGCAAAGACATGTTTTGTGCTGTCTGCCTGACCCGTGTAATCTGAAGCCTTTTTTTCTCCTTTCAAACCTGTGATAAGATACTTTATGTATATGACTAATACCTAGCCTATGCTTAGTTGAGTAGAGTGATTTTTTGTTTTGTTGGACTGAATCTGTTTCACTCTGGAATTGAGGATTTTGATTTGTGGTACCACACGGGAAGGGGACAACGCATGCATGGTGATCTATTCGAAAGGCTTTCTTTGAAAGCTGGGGGGATGCTTCCTTGAAGGCTCCATCGGTACCGACGTCACCCATATGTGAGGACAGACTTCCTGCTTGTTCCCAGAAAATTTAAGTTTACAATATTTATGATTCTTATTTATTATAGAATATACTCTTATTTATCGTTCATTCTTTAACATCACCGTTCTAAGTAATGACTATCAGTTGCCCATCATGTGTGTATTGTGTTTAAGAACAATATTAATTCACCTCGTTCGAAAGAGGTTTAGGCAACACACTCAGGGATTATGGGCACTTTGGAACTGTGATCATCTGGATTAAGTGATTTCAATACACTAGACTCCTATAAGATTTATTTAACAGTTTTTATATATCACCTTATCCTTAAATCAAAGCTAAAATTACCCATTCCTTTATGTAGACTACCTTCTCTTTAGCCTAGATTCTCTTTAGGTATAGAAAGTTACAGATTTACCTGGTTATCATCATACTGTGCGGTGTACGTATTAAAGCCATCTTGTACTACTTTACATATAAGTTTCCACCTTCTCTATTATTGTTATATTACTCCATGAGTAAACAACATCATTACACATTATGCAAGTTTTATTATTCTCATTGGCATTTATTTATTGTATTTTTCCCTCTCTCTTAACTAGTTCCTTTAAGATGTCTTTTACCCACTTATTTATTGCATTTTTATTGTCTTTAGTTAGCTTTTTAAGATATTTCCAAAAGCGAGAAGTCATGATGATAGGAGGCATGATGTACAGTATCTTGTGTTCATTTTCATTTATCTTAATGTATTGTATTTGTAATTTTCTCATGATATAAAAGTTTACTACTTTTATGGTTTACTGATTTAAGATACTGTTTTGAATTGTTTTTATGCATTGCACACCTCTGCTGTTTTTATGCTATGTTTTATGATTTATGCTTTTAACATTATTTTTACTATTTTATATTTCTAGCACTAACCTCCAATGATGGCTCTGCTGAAACACAACCATGTCGGGTTAGAGTCTAGTATTCCTGTGTATCTACCGATGACACTTAGTTGTGTGTGTCTGTGTGTTCTCTCTGCAGGTTTTCCAGTGCTTTCTTGTTCAACTAAAGCATGAGTGAGACACAGCTCAGGAAAGTATGGATCCAAGCCACAGGTACAAGAAATACTGAGACAGAACCAGGCTGTTCTAAGGACAAGCTACTACTGAGTCCAGCTTCCTCATCCAGAGCTCACTAGGTCTGTGTGGTATCTGGCCTTCACCCTAGAAAACTTGGTATTGCAAAGAGGGAATAGGAGATGATCTAGTGGGAAATTGGAGTGTAATCTTGTGGATTTTGTCATGGAAATAGTCGGAAAGGGTTTGGGCAGAAAGTGAGGGAGGGGTTGGAGGAAGAGGTGTCTTGAGGAGAGAATTAAGGGTTGAGAAGAGATGGCGGAGGTCTGAGTCAGAGTAGTTACTCACCTGTAACAGGTGTTTTCAAGGAGCAGCAGGAATCAGTCCTCACATATGGGTGACGTCGGCGCCAACAGAGCCCTCATGCGGAGCATTTCCCCAGCTTTCAAAGAAAGCCTTTGGGAATTGCAGCGCGCATGCGCGGTCCCCTTCCCGCACAGGGTGCCATCTTGCTCAGTCTGATGACATAGCTAAAAGACAGCAAAAAATTAGCAAAATAAATCATATGACTGCAACTCCAAGGGGAGGAGGGAGGGTTGTGAGGACTGATTCCTGCTGCTCCTGGAGAACACCTGTTACAGGTGAGTAACTACTCTTTCTCCAGGACCAAGCAGGAAGTCAGTCCTCACATATGGGACTCCCCAGCTTAAGGCTACCGGAGACCTCAAGCCGAAAAATTGAGCTCCCTCTAGCTCGGCAGCACATAAGGAAGGAATCTTCTCTGAGAACGCCCCCGACCGGTAGCCCAACCCCAGGGCCGGAGGGTAGGAGTTGCCTAAACCCCAAAGAGATTATGGAGTACTGCCTGTCCGAAAGCAGTGTCCCTGCGGGACTCCCTCTCAAGGCAGTAATGGGCCGCAAAAGTCTGGCTTGAAGACCAAGTAGCGGCCCGGAAGATGTCTGCCAACGGAACAGAGCGGAGATGAGCCACTGACGTGGCCTTCGCCCTGACACGATGAGCCGTGACTCGAACCTCCAACGAGAGGCGGGCTGCCCCATAAGCCCAGGCGATACAGTCAGCGACCCATATGGACAAAGTATGCTTGGAGACAGGTAACCCCAACTTATTGGGGTCAAAAGAAACAAAGAGCTGCACAGCCCTCCGGTGCTCCCGCGTACGGTCAAGGTAGAAGGACAACGCCCTCCTACAGTCAAGGGTATGTAGGACCATCTCAGCCCGGCTGGCATGCGGCCTGGGAAAGAAAGTCGGAAGAACCACCTCCTGATTGAGGTGGAAAGAGGAGACAACCTTAGGGAGAAACTTAGGGTGAGTCCGTAAGACTACCCTATTCCTGTAGAACCTAGTGTAAGGGGGATCAGACACTAGCACCTGAAGTTCACTTACTCGCCTAGCAGAGGTAAGAGCTACCAGAAACAAAGTTTTCCAGGAGAGAAAACGGAGAGGACAGGTAGGCATAGGCTCAAATGGCGGACAAGTAATCCACTGTAAGACCACATTTAAATCCCACTCAGGGGCCGATGGACATAGAGGAGACTTAAGCAGGAGGAGGCCTCTGAGGAAACGAGCCACCAAAGGGTGGTTTGAAAGAGGCCTCCCGTCCACCGGCGAGTGGTGCGCTGAGAGAGCACTGAGGTGAACTCTGACAGAATTGGACTTAAGGCCTAGATTTGAGAGGTAAAGCACAGTTACTTACCTGTAACAGGTGATCTCTGGGAACAGCAGAAATAAGTCTTCACATATGGGTATCATCGGTACTGATGGAGCCTGCGCGGGAACGCTACCAAGCGTCCAGAAAGAAAGCTTTTGGGAGCATCCCACAGCGCCTACGCGCTGCCTTCCCGCCTTTCCTAACCGCCTCTCTCCAGTTCGAGTTTTAAGCTGAGACAAAGAGAGAGAGAGGAAAGGAAAGATAGATAGAGAGATACAACTCCTAGGGGAGGTGGGTGGGTTGTGAAGACTTATTCCTGCTGTTCCCAGAGATCACCTGTTACAGGTAAGTAACTGTGCTATCTCCAGGAACAAGCAGGAATGAGTCTTCACATATGGGGACTCCCCAGCTAGAGATGCCAGGGAGATCTCCAAGGTTGTGAGTCCCTGAGAAGGGCTCTACCGTCCCCCATGGATCTCGGGCATCCAACCAGGGATGGGGGGTAGGAGCTGATTAGGAATGGAACAGGTGTTTGAGAACAGCCTGACCAAACAAGGCATCCCGGCGGGAGTCCTTGTCCAAGCAGTAATGGGCTGTAAAGGTATGAACCGAGGCCCAGGTGGCCGCTCGACAGATTTGGTCGATGGACACAGAGTTTAGATGAGCCATAGAGGCTGCCATGTCCCTCACATTGTGAGCTGTGTCATGGCCCTCCAGAGAAAGGTTCTTACTCTGGTAGGCGAAGGAAATACACTGAGCAATCCAATTGGACAGAGTTCTCTTAGAGACTGGAAGTCCTAAATGAGAGGGATCAAAAGCAACAAATAGTTGAGAGGACTTTCTATGTTGCTGTGTCCTTTGTAAGTAAAAAGCCAGTGCTCTCTAACAATCCAGGGTATGAAGATTCCTCTCTGCACTTGATGCATGAGGTCCTGGAAAAAAGACAGGTAAATACACCTCCTGGTTCAGATGAAAAGGTGAGACCACTTTAGGCATAAAGTGTGGATTAGTCCTGAGGACTACCTTGTCATGATGGAACCTAAGTGGCTAAGGGTTCAAAGGGTGGCTTTATAAGCTGGCCAAGAACCAAATTCAAATCCCATGCCACTGGAGGTGGTCTAATGGGAGGTTTAGTTAAAAGAAGGCCTCTCATGAATCTTGCAATAAGAGGATGAGAGGAAATAGGCTGTCCATTGAGAGGCTTAAGGGATGCTGCAATAGCACTCAAATGGACTCTTACTGAATTCGTTTTAAGGCCTG
The DNA here is from genome assembly GCA_033557465.1 of Ichthyophis bannanicus. Taxonomy (NCBI): domain Eukaryota; kingdom Metazoa; phylum Chordata; class Amphibia; order Gymnophiona; family Ichthyophiidae; genus Ichthyophis; species Ichthyophis bannanicus. Next base: position 262,242,019 of record CM066044.1, read on the forward strand.
CATGGGATAAATGCAGCAAATACTCTAGTAAAGAATTCAGAGGTATTGCAAGAGGGTTAAGACCCTTCTCTGCACACCAAATGGTAAATCTTTTCCATTTAAAAGCATAGGAACGTCTAGTGGAAGGCTTTCTTGAAGCAAGAAGGATATCCTTCACTTGCTGAGAAAGATGCAAATCTTGAAGATCTAGGCCTTCAGCAACCAGGTTCTGAGGTGAAGAGACTGGGGATTTGGGTGCCACAACGTTCCCTCCTCCTGGGACAGGAGGTCTGGAGCAGATCCCAAGTCCAGGGAGGGAGCTTGAGAGAGATGCAGAAGTAGAGGGTACCACACTTGGCGTAGCCAATGTGGTGCTATGAGGATCATAGACCCCTTGTCTCTCTGAAGTTTGAAGAGTGTTTTGGGAATTAGGGGAATGGGTGGAAAGGCATAGAGGAAGTCTTGACCCCCAATGAAGGAGGAAGGCATCCCTGGCCTAAACTCCCTGACACGGAATCCTGGAACAGAACCGGGGAAGTTTGGCATTCCACGGACTTGCCAAGAGGTCCATGTCCGGTGTTCCCCAAATTCGGAAGATCCTGGCTATCTGGTCCCCATGGAGGTACCATTCGTGTGGAAGCAGAACTCGACTGAGTCTGTCTGCCCAAGAGTTTTGAATCCCTGGAAGATACACTGCCATGAGATGAATTTGATGCTCTCTGGCGAAGGCCCACAATCTCAGAGCTTCGTTGCAAAGCAACAGAGAGCCAGTCCCGCCCTGCTTGTTCACGTAGAACATGGCTACTTGGTTGTCCGTGTGGATGAGGACTGCCTTGTAGCTGAGCAGGGTGTGGAAGAAGAGCTAGAAAAATTGCTCTGAGCTCTAAGAGGTTGATATGTAGAGACGTCTCCTGTAAAGACCAGATGCCTTGAGTGGAGAGATCTTGAAGATGAGCTCCCCAGCCTTTTGGAGAGGCATCTGTTGTAAGGGTTGCTTGGGGTAACACCTGTTGAAAGGGGGACCCCAGCAACATATTTTGAGTGGACTTTCACCACTGGAGGGACCAAAAGAGGCGACTGGAGGTTGCTATTTTGTCTGACAGGCAACCTGATGCCTGGGTCCATTGGGTGGACAGAGTCCACTGAGCTTCCCTCATGTGAAGACGAGCCTAAGGAACGACATGCACAGTGGATGCCATGTGGCCTAACAGTTGTAACATCTCTAGAGCAGTTAAATGGGATTTTAACTGAATTTGTGAGGCTAACTGCACCAAGCGTATTCAACGGGCCTGGGGAAGATAGGCCCTCGCAGTTGTGGTATCCAGCAAGGCCCCTATGAACTCTAGAGACTGAGTAGGGGTGAGATGGGATTTTGGAAAGTTTATTACAAGTCCCAGATACTGAAGGATTCGCCTTGTGCAGGTTAGAGAGGTCTGGGCCTCTGACTGGGATGGAGCTCGGATGAGCCAGTCGTCCAGATATGGGAATACGAATATCCCTAGAGTGCGTAGAAATGCAGCTACTACTGCCATGCATTTTGTGAACACCCTTGGGGCAGAGGCCAGACCGAAAGGAAGCACTCTGTATTGGTAGTGCTTCCCTTGATAAAGGAACCTAAGGAACCTTGTGTGTTGGATGGATGAGGACATGGGTGTACACATCCTTGAGGTCTAGAGAGCAAAGCCAATCCCGACTCTGAAGGTATGGAAGGAGAGTACCGAGAGAAATCATCTTGAATTTCTCCTTGCATAGAAACTTGTTCAATTCTCTGAGATCTAATATGGGTCTGTAACCCCCTGTTTTCTTTGGGATAAGAAAGTAGGGGGAGTAGAACCCTGAGCCCTGTTGAAGAAGAGGTACTTCTTCTATTGCCCCTTGGGCAAGAAGGGTAGCAATCTCCTGACCCAGAAGGTCGAGGAGAGATGTCTGAGAATTGAACTGTCTCACCATGGTGTGAGGAGGAAGGTTTAAGAAATGAAGCTTGTACCCCTCCCTTATGATGGAGAGGGTCCATTGCTCTGCTGTGATTTGTTCCCACCTGGGAGCAAAGTAAGCCAACCTTCCTGGAATGGTGAGAGGCTCTGGATGTTCTAGAGCCAGAAAGGCTAAGCTCTCTAGTTGTAAGTCAAAGGCCCTGAGGAGGCTGAGGCTGTTGGGCCGTAGCAGTCCTAGCAGCCTTAGGCTTGGCCTGTTTCGGTTGTTGCTGTCTCTTTGTAGCAAAACGACCTGCAGAAGATGACTGCTGAACATAAGCAGAATAATATTTCCCTTTTTTGGGAAAAAAAAACCCTTTTTGAACAACCTTTTCTTAAAAGGAGCAGAAGTAGACTTTGAAAGTCTATCTAAAGCAGAATTTTCAGCATCCATTTGGGTGGCCTTTGCTTGCCTATCTTTGCCAAAAAGGTTTTCACCTGTACAAGGAAGGTTTCCTAGTCCATCTTGAACCCAGGGTTCCAAATCAAAAGCTTGTAACCAAGCAACTCTGCGTGCACCTATGGCAATGGCCGAGGCTCTGCTGGCACCTTCAAAAGAGTCAAAGGCTGCACGGTTGGAAAACTTGGAAATATCCTGGGTATGTTTGAGCCAGGTGAGGAACTCTTCCCTTTTATCTTCTGAAATAAAAGGAGAGAAAGTTTGCAGGTGATCTGTAACTTCTTTTAGAAACATCCCCATATAGACTATAGGAGTTGATTCTGGCAACAAGCATACTGGCCTGGAAAATTCTCCTGCCAAAGGCATCTAAGGTTCTGCATTCTCTTCCTGGAGGAGCAGAAGAGTGCCTCTTTGTACTCTATCTTCTTCATAGCAGACTCCACCACAATGGAGTGGTGAGGAAGCTGAGTCTTATGGAAGCCAGGACAAGGAGGAACACGATTCATGGTGTCCAACCTGCGAGAATGAAGGGAAGTGGTGAGAGGAGTCTCCCATATGCCCAACATGTGATCATAAAGAATCTCATGTATAGGTAAAGTGGCTGCCTCTTTAGGAGCCTTAGGATATTGTAAAATATCTAATTTTTTGGCTCTAGGCTCTAGGTGCCACTGAGATGGAAAGGCCCTTGGCCACTTCCCTAATGAAGTCTTGAAAAGACAAGTCTTCTGGAGGAGACATTCTCCTTTTTGGAGAAGAGGGCTCCTGAGGATGGATCACCGATGCTTCGATAGAGACCTCTGATTCATCAGAACCTTCAGAGGAATCGAAGTATCGCCTGTCTGGATGCTCCTGCAGAGCCCGATACGCGTACCGGGTGGTATCGACATCGGGAGTGATCGGTACTGATGGGCATCACAGAACAGTGTACCGCTGCAGTCGACACCGAAGCCGATGTCGATGCAATCGGTACCGGTGCCGGAGTCGGTACCAGCAACGGAGTTTGTTGCGGTACCGAAGGCGTCGCAGCTTGTATGAATGCCGTTATGGCACGCTGCATGGTCAGAATATTCTGATCCATCGACGCAACCAATGTCTGGATGTCGGTACCAGTGGGAACCACCGGTACCCCAAAACATGGCAACAGGTGATCGGTCGAGGCCGAGCCATCGATGTCAACCTGTGACCCCATAGATAAAGCTTTGGAAACCGGAGCCTGCCGCCGGGGTAATTTTGCCAGTGCAGATTCCTCGAGGGCAAGCCCGGAGGCATCTCGATACTTAGAGGGAGATCTACCCTTCGAGGACCGGCTGGATTTAAGTTTGGTTACCTGAGATCCATGTGAGGAAGAAGCAGCCCTGGAAGACGTCGATGCAACCAAAGCTGCATCCGAGGGAAACAGGGTACTGAGATTAGCTGCACGATTCTGTAGACCTCTTTTAGACATCATGGAGCAGGACTCACAATCCGCAATGGAGTGGTCAGGACCTAAACATTTTAGACACCATTCATGGGTGTCAGTGACAGAAATAGTGCGGCTGCACTTTGTGCATTTTTTAAACCCAGAGGTGGGCTTTTCCATGAGGAAAAATTTCCTAGGCCTAAGGCCAAAAAAGAAAATGCACTGAAGTGAGAAAAACAGTAGTTTGTTTGTTGTTTTTTTTTAGAATAAGAAAGAAAAGACCGGCGGTACCGGTCCAGCGTCGAGAAGGCAGACGCGCGACCAAAGAAATAAAATAAAATAAAGAAATTCTTCAGCGGTGACAGGAACACGACCTGCTGGTTCCGCGGAAAAGAAGAACTGGAGAGAGGCGGTTAGGAAAGGCGGGAAGGCAGCGCGCAGGCACTGTGGGATGCTCCCAAAAGCTTTCTTTCTGGACGCTGGGGAGCGTTCCCGCGCAGGCTCCGTTGGTACCGACGATACCCATATGTGAAGACTCATTCCTGCTTGTTCCTGGAGATAGCAAATATTGCAATACTACCGCTACCAAGCACGAGAAGGGATTCTCGCTGTGCTGAGCACACTAAGCGGAGAATCTACGCCACTTAAGAGCGTAGGATTTCCGGGTGGATTGCCTTCTAGAGGCTAAGACTACGTCTTCCACCTCTCTAGGCAGTAGTAGGGGAGCCAGAACTACCCTTTCAGCAGCCAGGCCATCAGATGAAGGGACTGGAGGTTGGAACCAAGAGAGTCCCCTGTTCCTGAGACAGGAGATCGTGCTGAAACCCCAGAGGAAGAGGAGTGTCCACCGCCAGTTTCAGCAGAAGCGGGAACCACGGTTGCCTCGGCCACCTGGGGGCTATCAGGATCATTGAGGCCCCGTCCTTGAGGACTTTGAACAGTGTTCTGGACACTAGTGGCGAGGGAGGAAACGCATACAGTAGGCCTGAGGACCACGAGATTAGAAACGCATCCGCTGCTACTCTTAGAGGATGCGGTTGTCTGGAGCAGAATCTCGGGAGTTGCCGGTTCAGAGGACTGGCGAAAAGATCCATGGTGGGGAGGCCCCATCTGAGAAAGATCCGCTGAACCACCAACGGGTTCAATCTCCATTCGTGTGGTTGCAGGATCCTGCTCAGTCTGTCCGCCAGGTAATTTTCTTGACCTGGGAGGTAGACAGCCTTGAGGAGGATTCCGTGAGTGACGGCTCAAGAGCACAGCCGTTGTGCCTCCTGACATAGAAGGAAGGAGCCTGTGCCTCCTTGTTTGTTCACGTAGAACATGGCAACTTGATTGTCCGTCTGGACCAGTACAGACTGGGGAGAGACGAGATGGGAGAAGGCTCTCAGAGCTAGGCGAATCGCCCGGAGCTCCAGGAAGTTTATCTGTTGAGCAGCCTCCCAAGGGGTCCAGAGACCCTGAGTACATGTCCCTTGGCAATGTGCTCCCCAACCTAGAAGAGAAGCGTCTGTCGTCAGCACTTGAGAATGCGGAGGGGATTGAAAAACCACTCCGAGTACCAGATTCGGAAGATGGAGCCACCATTGCAGAGAGGAGACTAGCAGGTCGGATATTCTTACTGAGTCCGCTAGGCTCCCTGTGGCCTGATGCCACTGAGTGCGAAGGCTCCACTGAGCAGGCCGCATGTGCAGGCGGGCATTGGGGGTGACATGAAACGTGGAAGCCATATGGCCGAGAAGTCTCAGGAATTGCCTGGCAGAGACCAGGGAATTGCTGTGAAACTGTCTGGCCAGTCCATTAGCCTGTGGGCTCTGTCCATTGGCAGAAAAGCCTTCGCCTGAAGAGTGTCCAGCCTTGCTTCTATGAATTCTAAGTTCTGGGACGGGAGCAAAGTGGACTTTGCGAAGTTTATGACAAACCCCAAGTGCTGAAGCAGAGCCACTGTGCGAAGGGTGGCTTGATTGGCCTCCTGGGAAGACTGGCCCCTTATCAGCCAGTCGTCCAGGTACGGAAACACAAAAAGACCTTGAAGCCTTAGGTAGGCCGCCACCACTGCCAGGCACTTGGTGAACACCCTGGGAGCGTAGGACAGGCCAAAGGGTAGTACTCTGTACTGATAGTGGTTTCCTCCCACAACAAATCTGAGATATTGTCTGTGGTCTGGATGAATAAGGATGTGAGTATAAGCATCCTTTAGATCCAAGGAGCATAGCCAATCTCCCTGCTGGAGGTAGGGCAGCAGGATTCCAAGGGTAAGCATCTTGAACTTTTCCCTCTCCAGGAACTTGTTGAGGTTACGCAAGTCTAGGATGGGTCTGAGGCCTCCTGTTCTTTTTGGTACCTGAAAGTACCTGGAATAAAAGCCGTGACCTCTCAGGTGGTGGGGCACCGGTTCCACAGCCTGGTCCTTTAGCAGACTTGCTAACTCCTGAAGGAGTAGGTCCCTGTGCAGAGGGGGTCTTGGAGGCTCCCCTGGAAAATAGGAGGGAGGAACCTGGTGAAAATGGAGAAGATAGCCCTTTTGGACTATATGGAGCACCCAGGTATCTGATGTGACGGCTGACCACCTGTGGGCAAAGTGGGCCAGCCGGCCTCCTGTGCTGATATGAGCCAGCTGAGGAGAAGAGGCTATGCTTTCTGAGTCAAAAACCCCCACCCTGCTGAGCAGGTGCCGGTGTTGGTGGCTTGGGGGCCTTCTGCCTACGGGGCCCATGACCCTGCCATTTGGCCTGCTGACCCTGTTGGGGAGCTGCAGAGGCCTGATAATGAGGGTATTGTTTATAGGCAGATGACTTCCTCGGTAAAAGGTCTTTTTTCCAGAGCCCGTCTTCTTCTGAGAAGGGGCAGAGGTTTTCCTGGACAGCCTAGTCCTGGTCAGAGCCTTGGTCTCGAGTTCTGCTCCCTTTTCAGCTATGGGCCTGCCAAAGAGGTTGTCACCTCGGCAGGGGACATCGACCAACTTGTCCTGTACCCATGGCTCGCGGTCGGATGACTGTAGCCAAGCCTGTTGGCGGGCACCGATGCCGGCCCCGGCTACTCGGGCCGAAGCCTCGAATCCATTGTAGGCTGCTCGAGAGATAAACTTCGAGCACTCTCGAATAGCGGTGGACAAGGCCTGGAACCTCTGCAAAGGTTCCTCGGAGAGACCAGCAGAGAACCCAGCAATCTCCTTTGCCAGGTCTCGGAGATACATGCCCATGTAGAGCTGGTATGTCTGGACACGGCAAGCAAGCATAGAGCCCTGGAAGCACTTCTTACCGACGGCATCCAGGTTCCGGGCCTCCCGGCCGGGAGGCACCGAGGAGTGCATCTTCTGACTTTTCAGTCGATGCATTGCCGATTCCACAACCATGGAGTGGTGCAGTAATTGTGCCTTTTGGAACCCGGGGCTCTTGCGGACTCGATAGATGGAATCGACCCGCTTGCTTAACACCGGCGTCGAGGCCGGGGTCTCCCACATGCGGAAGAGCAGCCGCTCCAGCATCGGAGGAACCGGTACAGTAAAGGCCTCCTTCGGGGGAGAGTCATACTGGAGGGCCTCAAGCTCCTCGGCATCCGCGGGGAAGGCTAAGGCCTTGGCCATATCCCGCACGAAGTCCGAGAACCGGGTATCCTCCGGTGGGGATCGTCTCCGAGGTTCAGACTCCGGCGAGTCCGATGGGACACACCGAGTCCGATAGGTGTCGGGTGACTCTTCGTCCTCTGTCTCCCAGCCTGACTCCTCGGAGGAGGTGTAGAGTGGCTCCGGTCGGGCGGGCCCCGACGCACTCCGCCCCGACGCCGGGGGTACCGGCGTCGACGACCTTGGTCCCGAATGTGAGGCCGAGGGAGACTGTGGCCAAGGATCGACTCGAGCCCGCATGGACTCGAGGATCGGCTCGGCCTCCGGGGTCGACTTGGACATCGAGGTCCTGGTGGTCGGGGCAGATGCACCGGTGAGACCGGCGATCAATGCCCGCTGCTGTTCCATGAAGGCAGCAAGGCTGCTCTCCAAGGCCGTCAACCTGAGTCCGAGCTCAGGAGACCCAGCAGCCCCCAACTCAGGCCCCTTCGGCTCCCTTGGAGGAGAGTCCACGAGGACTACAGCACTCACGTGTCCAGGAGACTCCATCTCGAGACGAGGTTGCTTGGCAGGCCTCTCCGACTCCGAAGACCCGGGACGGCTATCGGGGCTATGCGTTCTGGCCCTCGAGGAACCACGAGCGTCCACCGACGCCGCCCTCACGGGTTTCTTCTTCCTGCGCTGTTCCCACGAAGGAGACCCCCGCTCAGAGGAACCTCGACGCTGCTCAGGGCCGGAGTCCCGAAACGTCGAGGCCTCTGACGAGGTCCGGGCCCGTTCGAACGTGGAGTCAGAGAAGATCCTATCCTTCTGGTGCTGCCGACTCCTCAACGCCTTCGAGGACATTTTGCCACACGGACCACAAATCATTGGGTCATGATCAGGTCCGAGGTAGCAGAGGCAGCAGTCGTGTGTGTCAGTAAGAGACATAAGTTTCTTACACCGATCACACTTTTTAAACCTGCTGGCAGCCATCGGGGGAAAAAGGGCCCCTGCGAGGTCAAAAGACAGGGCTGCCAATGAAAAAAGAAAAAATGGCGTCAACGCTAGTCACAAAGGACAAAAACCGAAAAAGGAGAGAGTGGGCTCGATATCGGCGTATCAGGCCCAGGCGGGAAAAGGATCCGGAGAAGTACAAAAAATAGGGAAGTCAACTTTTTCCTTGGCGAAAAACGAACTACGCCCGTCGGGCTCCACGGAAAAAAGAAGACTGAGCAAGATGGCACCCTTGGGCGGGAAGGGGACCGCGCATGCGCGCTGCAATTCCCAAAGGCTTTCTTTGAAAGCTGGGGAAATGCTCCGCACGAGGGCTCCGTCGGCGCCGACATCACCCATATGTGAGGACTGACTTCCTGCTTGGTCCTGGAGAAAAGAGAGTTAGTCAGATGGACATAGTAGTTTTGTTTGGTGAGTGCTAAGGCTGACTGGAAGGAGGCAAGCATGAATTTGAAGTGCCAAAGTCAAAAAGGGAACAGGATTTGAGCCAAATGCACTGAGTGTGCACAGAAGCATAGATAGCGGGTTGTTAAAGACAGCCAGGGCTGAGGTTTACTGCATCTCACAGGATGTGGGATGGGCGGAGCAAGGCTATCCAGAGCAGAGGAGAGAGCAGTATTATAGGAAACTATAGCCTCATCAACAGACTTAGAAGACAAGTTGGAGGGAAGAGGTGATGAGACAGCAGAGGAGAGGGCTGAAAGACCGATAGCATGAAGATTCCTGAAAATGTAGGAGGAAGGTGGGTAAGACTGAGGGAAGAGTGAAGCTTAGCAGGTGATGAGCAGATAAGAGAAGAACCGAGGTACAGAAATTGGAAGGTTGACAATTAGAGAAGAAAACCAAGTCAAGGCAGTGACTGTGCTGATGAGCAGGAGCAGAAGAGCAAAGTTGGAGGATGAATGAGGAGGTAAGGGAAAAGAACTTAGAAGAAGCATAGGGGTCAGAAGGGTTATCAACATGAATATTAAAGTCACCAAGAATAAGGGAGGGGGAAGAATAATCCAGAAATAGGGAAAGCCATGAGTCAAAGTCAGTGAGAAAGGTAGAAGTGGACTTATCAGGGAGTCTATAAATGGCAACTATCCAGAGAGAGGCAAGGGATTAAAAAATGGATGGAATGGCCTTCAAAAGGAGGAAAAGGAGTGAGACTGAGGTAGGAGTGGTTGAAATTGGCAGGAAGGAGAAAGCAGTAACCCAACATCACCACTACAGCCAGTGGTATGAGAAATGTGGGAAAACTGGTAGCTGTCATGACAGAGAGCAATGACCGAAGCGGTGACATCAGGGAGAAGCCAGTGATGGAAAGCCTTAGAAATGAAGAGATCATGAGTAAAGGGGAGTTTATTAGATATGGAATGAGCATTCCATAAGGCACATGAGAAAGGGAGGGGGGAAGGAGAGAAATATGGATGAGTGGTTGAATGAAGAGTGGGAGTGAGAGAATAGTCGAGGAGGTCAAGGTTAGGATTAAGGTCTCCGGATGAGAGAAGGAGCAGAAGAGTGCAAGTCAAAGAGGAGACGGCATGGTGGAAACGAGGATGAGGGGGGGGGTTTGTCTTATTTTTAAGAGAGAAAGAAGGGGGATGAATGAAAAGAAGAAAGTGGTGAAGTTCAAGAGCCGAAAAAAGGGTGAAAGACAAGATGGGAGAAGAAATGGAGAAGGTATGTAGAGAGGGTGAGGGTGAGGGGGGATTTAAAGATGTTGGTAGGAAGGAAGGTGGTTAGGGAGCATCAATAATAGGAAGAGAAAGTAATACGGAACCACAAGAAAAGAAGGAGAGGAAAGCAGAAGAACTAGTAGAAGAGCTATCTCAACAGTACTTTGTTGTTGTTGCTGTTAAGTGCCATCGAGTCGGAGTCGACTCATGGCGACCCTCTGGATAGCTATCCTAAATTGTGTTTGGTCTTCAGTCAGGCAGCTTATTGTTGACAGACTGGTACCCGTAGCTGCTGTTATTGTATCGATCCATCTCATTGCTGGCCTTCCTCTTTTGCGTTGACCTTCTATCTTGCCAAGCATGATGTCTTTCTCTAATGATCTCTCTCTCCGCATGATGTGTCCAAAGTATGAAAGACGAAGTCTTGTCATCTGAGCTTCTAAAGAAAGCTTAGGTTTGATCTCCTCTAGTACAGACTGGTTTGTTCTTTGGGCAGTCCATGGTATACACAGTATTCGTCGCCAGCACCATAATTCAAAGGCATCAATTTTCTTCCTATCTTTTTCACTGTCCAGCTTTCACATCCATATGATGTTATTGAAAATACCATGGCTTGAACAAGTCGAATCTTTGTATGGAGAGAGACATCTCTGCTCTTGAGAATCTTATCTAGGTCTTTCATAGCCATTCTGCCAAGAGCAATGCGTCGTCTGATTTCTTGACTGCTTGTTGCTTCTTTATTGATAGTTGATCCAAGTAGGTTAAAGTTATTCACGATTTCAATTTCTTCTCCTTCGATGATGAACCTGTTGATTATGTGTACAAAAGAGGCAAGAGAGATGGATGATCACATGTGCCTTTATTGGGGACACAATAAAGGCACATGTGATCATCCATCTCTCTTGCCTCTTTTGTACACCTACTTTATCAGCAAGAGCGTTTGCTCTTCTTGTGCCCGACGAACCTGTTGATTATGCCAGTTGTCATGATCTTTGTCTTCTTTACATTAAGGTGCAGGCCCATTTTGAGACTATATTCTTTGATTGTGAGAAGCAAATGTTTCAGATCATCTTCACTTTCCGCCAGTAATGTGGTATCATCAGCATAGCGAAGGTTGTTGATGAGTCTTCCACCAATCTTCACACCTCTGTTGTCTTCATACAATCCTGCTTCTCTGATTTGTTCTGCATATAAATTAAACAGGTAGGGGGAAAGTATGCAGCCTTGTCTTACACCTTTGCTTATTTTAAACCATTCTGTTTCTCCTTGTTCTGTTCGAACTGTTGCTTCTTGATCAATGTACAGATTGTGCAAGAGAACGATCAGGTGTTCTGGTATACCCATGCTTCTTAATGTGGCCCAGAGTTTCTCATGGTTTACACAGTCAAAAGCTTTGCTATAGTTGATAAAGCACAAATAGATATCCTTTTGGTACTCTTTAGTCTTTTCAAGGATCCATCTCACATCCGCAATGATGTCTCTCGTTCCTCGCCCTTTTCTGAACCCTGCTTGCACTTCAGGTAGTTCTTGTTCCAGGTATGATTGTAGTCTCTTTTGAATAATCTTCAGTAGAATCTTGCTAGCATGTGGGATCAGAGCGATTGTGCGATAATTTCCACAGTCAGTTGGATCACCTTTCTTTAGTATTGGTATAAACACAGATCTTTTCCAGTCAGTTGGCCATGATGCTGTCTTCCATATTTCTTGGCAGAGCCTTGTAAGTATGGTAACAGCTGCATCAGATTGCTGTAATACTTCTATGGGAATGCAATCAATGCCTGGTGCTTTGTTCTTTGATAAGGCTTTCAATGCTGCTTCAACTTCTTCTTTCATCACCAATAGTTCCCGATCATAAGGTACAGGTTGAAACGGCTGTTGGTCCACTTGATCTTTATCATATAAAAACTCTGTATATTCCTTCCATCTTTTCTTGATCTTCTCAGTATCATTCAACATAGAACCTTGAGCATCTTGTAACATTCCAATTCGAGGCTGGAACTTTTTCTTTAACTCTCGTAGCTTTAGGAAAGCTGATCTTGTTCTTCCTCTAATAGTTTCTGCTTCTATTTCCTTGCATGCGTCATTGTAGTACTTTTCCTTGTCCTGTCTTGCTGCACGTTGGAAATCTCTGTTGAGTTCTGTGATTGTCTTTCTTTCTCCTCTGGCTTTAGCTTCTCTGCGTTTCTGGGCAATTTTCAGAGTTTCTTCCGTCATTCATTTTGGCCGTTTTTTCTTTTTTACCTTTTGTAGAGACTTCTCGCTTTCTTCCAACACAACCTTCTTGATGTCATTCCATAACTCTTCTGGAACTCTATACTAAAAGTGCTACCGATGATCAATCATGCAGTACTACAAAGCATACAGTGTTGCACAGACACATGTAAGAGACTGTCCCAGCTCACAACTAGTCTTCGAGTTCTAGGCCACTTAAGAGGTGCAATAAGGCTAGGAAAACAATCGCGAACAGATTCTCAGTCTTTATCTGCTTTTTATTCTGCAGTTTCTAAGGGACTCCTCAGGGCACCTCATGCTGCAGTCAGATAGTCTCTTGGGGTACTCTCACTCACATCACTGCAAATGCTAGTAAAACACTGCTTTTGATTTGGTCCTGAAGGAAAGTTGAACCTGCGCAGATTTTGGAAGCCTCCGATTGCAACAAGGGTCAGATCAGGCATGGAGGGTGATCGAGCAGCTGGAGCAGGCTACAAGTCAGATACAGTGTAGGCCTCTAGGCTGCAAGGCTCTGTTACAGATGGTTGCATCGGTATCCTAGTAGCTCACAATGAACAGATTAGGCATCTGATTTCACCGATCAGATGGTGATCCTCATTGAAGGGCAGTGGGGAAGTTCCCAGTAAAGTTGGAACTGGGTAACTTGGCATTTCATACAGACTTTTCACTGCAAGGGTTGCCCCTATTATATCAGGAATTAGCATATGGGACAGAAGCAACTGAAAATAATTTTGTTCGATTTATGAGTATTCACTGTCACACACAGTCTCTCAGTGTGCCAAATTAAGATGTCGAATGGTCAAGTGTTCATCCAAAGGTTCAAACCTTAAGGAACCAAATCTCAAACCAGCATGTATTTGAGGTTTTCATGTAAGCCAGTGAAGAATCTTTATTACTGGACAGCTTCAGCTGAGCTACGTCACAGCGACCAGTAGTTAGAAGTCTTTGACTAGGATTTGCTGTCATGCTTTTGAAATTTGTGCTACCTTATGTCAGCTCTGGATGGAGACTCTCACTCTCCTTCAATCCTGTGCTTGCACACCAAGCCAGAATCTCCACTGCAAACTTCTCCTTCATGTACAGACATACTAAAGGAATGATGTGGACCAAGGCTGCCATGTATCCCAACAAATGCAGTATGGCATGAGCAGAAGCAGACTGGAGTCAGGTGAGCTTGCTGCCGAGGCGCTGGAGAGCCTGGACCCTCTCATTGAGAAGAAAGGCTCTGGCAGCAATGCTATTTATGCTTGCTGCGATGAAACAATGGACTGCTGGGGTGCTAGTTTGGATTGTTGTGCAATTACCACAAATCCCAGTGCATACAAAAGCATTGGCAGTGGCTAGCATGGCGCAAGGCCACCTTTTCTTTGGAGACGACTGATATGAGACAATCGTCCAGGTAGGGACATTAGCATCAGCCCTTGTGCAAGTAGGTCATCTTGCTGAGGCAGGCACCGCAGTGGATCGACTGCCAGATGGATCAAGTTCACATATCAAGGCCTCCATGGCCAATCCAGCACCACCAGGATCACCTGGCCTGTGCACTGTACCATCTGCTGCTGAAGTCATCCTATGGGGGGAGGGAACACATACAGTAGACTCTCCCGAGGCCAGGGCTGCGCTAGGGCATCGAAGCCCTCTGACATCCACTCTCTCCTCCGACTGTAAAACCAACTAGCCTTGGCACTTGTTGCGGACGCTATGAGATCCATCACTGACTGCCTCCAGCGCTGCACTAAGCTGGCAAAGATAGAGTTCTCCAGGGTCCATTTCCCCGGATCCAGGCAATGTCTGCTAAGGTAATCCGCCTACACGTTGTCCTTGCTGGCTATGTGAGCCACTGACAGCACCGTCAAATGACGCTCAGCCCACTGCAAGATCTGCGCTACTTCAGCAGCGGGAACCATGCTGCCCGTTCCTCTCTGCAGTTCAGACAGGCACTGAGACGTCTGAACACCCATACTGCCTTGTTCCACAACAGAGACCCGAACTTCTGTATTCCCAGCCTCACTGCTCTGAGTTCCAGGCAGTTGACAGACTTGGTCTTCTTTTCCTCTGACCATTGCCCCTAAGCAACCTGGGTCAGACAATGAGCCCCCCAGACAGAGTCTGGCATCCGTGGTGACCACCATCCAGTCCGACATCTCCAGAGAAATTCCACGGCAGATGCTCCCTGATCAGCCACCACTCCAACTCTATCTTGACCTATGGACACTGATGTTATCAGGACAACTGGTGAAGCTGAGAAGACCTTCTGAACAGACGTGCCCTTTGTAGCAGTCTCATGTGCACTCTGGCCCAGGGAATGAGGTTGAGTGCTGCCGCCACCATGTCCAACATCTGCAGAAAGTGCCAGGCCGAGGGTTGACATCCTTAGGAATCAACGCAGCAGGAGCTGCAAACTGATGATCCTTTCCTCCGATGACAACATGATCCCTGTGAGCACGTCAAACTGCGCATCCAGATACACCAACCGCTGAGATAGAACCAACTTGCTCTTGGACAAGTTGACGATCCATCCCAGACTTCGCAGAAGAGAGATCACCTTCTGGGTCACCACTTGACTCTAGCCTCAAGACTTCGCATGATCGTCCAAGATAGGGATGGACTAAAATCCCTTGCTTTCAAAGGGCCGCAGCTGCAACAACCATCACCTTGGTGAACGTCTAGGGCACTACTGCCAACCCAAAGGGGAAGGCTCGGAACTGAAAGTACCCCTGGGCCATTGTGAACCGCAAGAACCTCAGATGGTCAAGGCAAACCAGAATATGCAGATATGCCTCTGTGAGATCCAAGGCCATCAGAAATTCGCCTGTTGCATTGCCACCATAAAGGAGCGCAAGGTTTCACTGTGGAACCAAGGCACTCAAAGAGCCCTGTTGACAAGCTTGAGGTGAAGAATAGGTCAAAAGGAAATAAATGGAGTATCGACCGGATCCGCACTTGTCAGGTGGTACCCTGACCACCGCCTCCAATACCAACAGGCACTCCAGGGTACCGTGAACTGGCAGCGCTTTTTGCAGCACTTTGCAAGGAGAGACCATGAGAGAGTGTGAAAGCAGGCGCCAAAACTCTAGGTCGTATCCCTCACGAATGATCTCCAGCATCCACTGATCTGAGGTGATCTGGGTCCAAGAGCGATAGAAGCGCTGCAGACGTCCTCCAATATGCTCCACCTCCCCCTCACTTCATTGTAACTTCTTGGCAGCGTCCATGGAACCCAAATAGTATCTACGCGATGTTCCACTGCCACGAAAGGACTGCCCCCGATAAGGAAAATGTCCGCACTGCAGAATAGCAAAATGCATTGTCCGAAAAAAGTGAAAATCTCACGCTCCACCTTGAACCTACTGAGGTTGTCCTTTGCCTCTGCACAGCTTGTCCTTTGGCAACCAGGCTCCCTTGGTCTCACCAATGTCCTTCACCAGCTCCTTGACTGCTCGCCAAACAATAACTTGCCCTTAAAGGGCAGCTTACTCAAGCGGATCTCGGAAAGCACATCTGTCAACCAGATGTGCAACCAGAGGAAGCGCCGCACCACCACCCCCAGAGTCATGCTCTTGGAGGATGCCTGAATGAGATCATAACAAAAATCTGCCAAGTAGGTGGAGGCGGGCTCCAACTGCCACCTCTGCCGGCTCAGAGGTGGACCCTCGACTAAGCTTGGGCAGGGCCTGTCCCCAACGCAAGCAAGCCCGCACCATATATGCACTGCAGATGGACGCCTGAAGGGACAGAGCATTCGCCTTGAATGCCTGCTTCAACAACTCCAGAAGCTGATCCAATGGATTTCTGAGGGCCATACCCCCTTCCACCAGATAGTTGTCTTCTTGGTCACTGCCATGACCAAAGCACCTACCCTTGGATTGGAAAACAGATTCTTCTGTCGGAGGTATGGAATACAAACCGGCAATCGCCTGCCCCCACCTCCGTAATCCTGCTTCAGGCAACATCCATTCAGCCTCAATCATCTGCTTAATGAGTTTACAAACCGGAAAAGAGTTTTGTGGTGTCCACATGCCTTGTGAAAGGGGATCCTCCAGAGAAGTCTCCTCCTTCGAAGTCTGAAGGGGCATATTCAAAGCTGCAAGTGACTGCAAAATGACTCTCTCCTTGGGGAATATCTGGACTATAGTTTGATCTTCACCGGGAGGAAGCTCGCCCCACTTCAATCCCAGAGCCTTAGGATCTTCCCTCTAGGCCCAAGGGACACTCTCCCGTGTCCTCTGCGCTCTCCAAAACCACAGAATCAATTATCCTCCTCACTCTCCTTGCTGAGCCACTACAGCATGGCCAAAGAACGCCCAACTGAGGGCAGGGAACCCTGCTTGCTCAGAGGAGTTTTTGCCACCAACAAAGTCCTATCTAGGCTCTGCTCCTTTTCCATCCTATAAGCCCTGTTCAGCAGCAAGAAAAAAAGAGTAGTTACTCACCTGTAACAGGTGTTCTCCAGGAGCAACAGGAATCAGTCCTCACATATGGGTGACATCGACGTCGATGAAGCCCCTGCGGAGCATTTCCCCAGCTTTCCAAGAAAGCCTTTGGGAATGCAGGCATGCAAGCGCGGTTCCCTTTCCGCCTAAAGGTGCCATCTTGCTCAGTCAAATGACATAGCTAAAAACAGCACACAAAAATGTAAAAATAAACTATGTACAACTGCAACTCCAAGGGGAGAAGGGAGGGTTGTGAGGACTGATTCCTGCTGCTCCTGGAAAACACCTGTTACAGGTGAGTAACTACTCTTTCACCAGGACCAAGCAGGAAGTCAGTCCTCACATATGGGTGACTCCCTAGCTCTGGACTACCAAGGAACCCAGGCTGAACAAGAGAACTCCCTCTAGTCCCAGCATCAAAGAAAGGCTTTTCACTGACAGAACCTCCACCGGTAGCCCAACGGAGGCCTGGAGGGCAGGAGTTGCCTAAACCTCAAAGAGATTACGGAGTACTGCCTGGCCAAAAGCACTGTCCCTACGGGACTCCCTCTCCAGACAGTAATGGGCCGCAAAAGTCTGGCTTGAGGACCAAGTTGCAGCCCTGCAGATGTCCACCAATGGTACAGAGCGGAGATGAGCCACTGAGGCAGCCATCGCCCTGACACGATGGGTCATGACCCGACCCTGCAAAGGAAGGTCAGCCGCCCTGTAAGCCCAGGTCATACAGTCAGCCACCCAGGTGGACAAGGTACGCTTGGACACAGCTAACACCAAATTATTAGGGTCAAAAGATATGAAGAGCTGAGTAGCCCTTCTATGCCCCTGCGTACGGTCAAGGTAGAAGGATAAGGCCCTCCCCTACAGTCCAGGGTATGCAGAACTGCTTCAGCCTGGCTTGCATGAGGCCTAGGGAAGAATGTTGTAAGAACCACCTCTTGATTGAGGTGGAAGGAGGAGACAACTTTTGGGAGGAACTTTGGATGAGTTCTAAGGACTACCCTGTTCCTATAGAAGCGGGTGTAAGGCCTGTCACAGACCAGGGCCTGAAGCTCACTCACTCGTCTGGCCGAGGTTAGGGCTATCAAGAAGAGTGTCTTCCAGGACAGGAAGCGTAGAGGGCAAGTAGCCATCGGCTCAAAAGGTGGGCGAGTCAGTTGCTGCAAGACCACATTCAACTCCCATTCAGGAGCAGGAGGACGGATTGGAGGCTTGGGCAAAAGTAAGCCTCTGAGAAACCGGGACACCAAGGGGTGAACCGACAGAGAATGCCCTTCCACCAGTGAGTGGTAAGCTGCTAGAGCTGAGAGGTGGACCCGAACAGAATTGGACTTAAGTCCCTGATTTGATAAGTGCAGTAAGTACTGAAGAACTACTGGTACAGTACAGGAGAAAGGATCCTCTGTACGTAGCTGACACCACACAGAAAACCTTTTCCATTTGAGAGCATAGGTTTTCCTAGTGGACTGTTTCCTAGAGGCTAGGACAACCTCCTCAACTTCCTGAGATAGGCCCCAGGGAGCCAAAACTACCCTTGCAGCCTCCAGGCCATCAAATTGAGAGCTTTGAGATTGGGGTGCAGAAGGGAACCCTGATCTTGAGAGAGAAGGTCGGGTTGCAACCCCAGAGGCAGTGGAGGATCCACTGCCAGCTGAAGCAGAAGTGGAAACCAAGGCTGTCTCGGCCACCTGCGAGCCACCAGTAGGACCGAGGCCTTGTCCTGAAGAATCTTGAACAGGGTTCGGGCCACCAAGGGCGTGGGAGGAAACGCATACAGGAGGCCCTGAGACCATGGAATTAGAAAAGCATCTGCTGCTATCCGCAGAGGATGTGGTAGCCTGGAGCAGAACTTTGGCAGCTGTTTGTTCAGTGGACTGGCAAACAGATCTATGGATGGAAGTCCCCATTTCAGGAAAATCCTCTGAACCACCAAAGGATGGAGTTGCCACTCGTGGGGCTGCAGAATCCTGCTCAACCTGTCGGCCAGGTAGGTTTCCTGGCCAGGGAGGTACACAGCCTTGAGGAGCATGTTGTGCTTGAGGGCAAACAAGCAAAGGTCCTGTGCTTCCTGACAAAGGAGCCTGGACCCAGTTCCGCCCTCCTTGTTCACATAAAACATGGCTACCTGGTTGTCTGTTTGAACTAGGACAGACTGATGAGCCAGGGTTGGAGAGAAAGTTTTGAGGGCTAACCGAATAGCTCTGAGTTCCAATAGATTGATTTGCTGTGCGGCTTCCCAGGGAGACCACAGGCCCTGGGTGCACTTGCCTAGACAATGAGCTCCCAAGCCTTGCAAGGAGGCATCCGTGGTCAACACCACTGTGAACCCAGGAATCTGGAAAGGTACGCCTTGCAGCAGATTGGGTGGGTGCAGCCACCAGCTGAGGGAGTTCAGAAGTTGTCTGGACACCCTTATCCTGTCTCTGAGGCTGCCTGTAGCCTGTGACCACTGAGTCCGAAGGCACCACTGTGCAGGCCTCATATGGAGCCTGGCATTGGGGGTCACATGTACTGTCGAAGCCATGTGGCCAAGAAGCCTCAGGCAGAGTCCGGCAGAGACCAGTGACCTGCTGAGAAACTGGTTTGCCAAGGCTATCAGTCTTTGGGCTCTGTCTTCTGGCAAGAATGCCCTTGCCAGCAGAGAGTCCAACCTCGCCCCTATGAACTCCAAGTTCTGGGAGAGGAGCAAAGTGGACTTTGCGAAGCTTATTACAAACCTCAATCTTTGAAGAAGAGCAATAGTTCTGAGGGTGGCCTGTCGGGCCTCCAGGTACGTCTGACCCCTGATGAGCCAGTCGTCCAGATAGGGGAAGACAAAGACTCCCTGATTTCTTAGGTAGGCCGCCACCACTGCCAGGCATTTGGTAAAGACCCTGGGAGCGGAGGTGAGGCCAAAAGGCAGAACCGTATTTTCGCGCATGTAATGCGCACCCATATATAACACGGACCCACATATAAAGCGCAATTTTCGGCCAGTCCTGCATTGAATTTCTCACATAATGCCCACGTGCATGTGTCGAGGTGTATAAAAGGCCCTCGGTTCCATTATACCTTACATTAAAACTTTGCGATCTCTTCTATTATAATCCAGTCATCATGCCCGGAATTAAACGCAAGTCTTATACTGCGGACTTCAAGCTGAAAGTTGTGGCAAAAGCAGAAGAAACAAGCAACAGAGCAGCAGCAAGAGAATTTGATGTTGGTGAGTCATCTGTTCACGACTGGAGAAAGGAGAAAACGGCGCTAGAGGAGATGAACCCACGAAAACGTGCGCGTCGGGGTCCCAAAGAAAAGTGGCCAGAGCTAGAGAGTGACTTAAAAAAGTGGATTATGTCTAGAAGGGAGCAAAATCAAGCTGTCTCAACTATCGCAATTCAATTCAAAGCAAAACTGCTGGCCAATGAAAGAGAAATTTCACGTTTCCATGCTAGTTTCAACTGGATTTGCAAATTTATGAAGAGGAATGGTCTTTCCGTGCAAATAAGAACTGTAGGCCAGAGGATTCCGGATGACTGGGAACAAAAGATGGCGGATTTCGGCACATTTGTCAGCAAAGAAATTTCGGAGTTCGGCATGTCGGCAATGGATGTTATTAACATGGATGAGGTTCCTGTGTCTTGACATTCCACCAACCAGGACTGTAGCTGCTTCGGGTTCAAAAACTGTTGCAATAACAACAACTGGACACGAGAGGGCTTGCTTCACTGTAGTCCTGGGTTGCACAGCGAGTGGGCTTAAATTGAAGCTGATGGTTATTTTCAAGCGAGTAACCATGCCCCGCGAAAACTTTCCACAAGGTATTGTTGTTCACTGTAACAAAAAGGGATGGATAGACTCTGAGGTCATGAAAATATGGATTGATAAATGTAATAGGGCCAGGCCTGGAGGTTTCTTTTCTAAAAGGTCTTTGTTGATCTTCGATTCCATGGCTGCCCATAAAGAAACAAATGTGCAAAATTATATTAATTCGACTGGTGCCCATATCGCAGTGATACCGGGTGGTCTTACTTGCAAGCTGCAGCCACTAGATATAGCTGTTAATCACCCGTTCAAAACGTTCATCAGACACGAGTGGGATAATTGGATGCAGCGGGGAATTCATGAATTCACACCATCGGGACGATTAAAGAGGGCTACATTAACGGAAATCTGCAATTGGTTGTGTTCTCCTTGGGACAAAATATCCCCGGAAACCATAAGAAATGGATTCCGAAAAGCCGGGATTGTTTATAAGAACGAGGATCGGGTGCGTAGTGATGACGAAGATGATGATGAAAATGTCGAAAGGAGTGACGATGAAAGTGCATATGTTACGGAAGAGCGTCTCCAGACGGTTTTAAATTATTTCAATGATGATGATGTTGATGAGGGGAGTGATTTCGAAGGTTTTATGGAATCGGATGATGAAAATTAATTAAATATATTTTTTTAAACCATTATATTCTTGTAAGGCCTCTTTTATGGAATCTGCTCCTTGTAATAAAGTTTCGGTATAATGCGCCCTCGCAAATACTGCGCGAGAGGGTTGCACGGTAGGTAAAAACGTGTATAGCGCGGGCGGTTTATGCGCGAAAATACGGTACTCTGTACTGATAATGGTTTCCTCCCACAATGAACCTGAGGTACTTTCTGTGGTCTGGTTGAATGAGGATGTGAGTGTACGCATCCTTTAGATCTAATGAGCATAGCCAATCTCCCTGCTGGAGGTAGGGCAGAAGTGTTCCAAGAGTAAGCATCTTGAACTTTTCCTTCTCTAGGAACTTGTTGAGGTTTCTGAGGTCTAGAATAGGTCGATGGCCACCGGTTCTTTTGGGTACCAGGAAATACCTGGAGTAGAACCCTTGACCTTGCAAGCGGGGAGGCACAGCCTCCACCGCCCTGTCCACCAACAGACCTTGGAGCTCCTGAAGGAGAAGATCTGTGTGCAGGGGAGGCCCTTGGAGGCTCCCCTGGAAAGTATGGTGGAGGCAGATGTTGGAAGTTTAGTAGATAGCCCTTGTGGACTATGCTTAACACCCAACTGTCTCCAGTGATGAGTGGCCACTGGTGGGCAAACAGGGCGAGGCGACCTCCTGTGCAGGGTTGGGAGAGCAGGGGTGGAGAGGCTATGCCTGAGGAGTCAAAAACCCCCACCCTGCTGAGTGGGAGCAGGGGCCAGAGGCTTGGGGGTCCTCTGCCTACGGGGCCCATTACCCTGCCCCCTGGTTTGCTGACCCTGAGGGGTAGCTTGGGCAGCCTGGTTCTGCGGGTACTGTTTGTAGGCAGTGCCCTTTCCTCGGGTAAAAGGGCTTTTTACCCGAGCCCTTCTTTTTGTGAGAAGGGGCAGAAGTCTTCCTAGACAGCCTTGTCCTCGTGAGGTGCTTGGTTTCGAGCTGTGCAGCCTTCTCGGTCATGGGCTTGCCAAAAAGGTTCTCACCTCGGCAAGGGACATCGACCAACTTGTCCTGAACCCATGGCTCGAGGTCTGATGACTGCAGCCATGCCTGGCGTCGAGCCGCGATGCCGGCTGCCGCAACACGGGCCGAAGCCTCGAAGCCATCGTAGGCAGCGCGGGACATAAACTTGGAGCATTCCCGGATCTTCGAGGACAAGGACTTGAACCTCTGCAAGGGTTCCCCGGAGAGACCAGCAGAAAACCCGTCCAGCTCCTTGGCCAGGTCTCGCAAGTACATGCCCATGTACAGCTGGTAAGACTGGACACGGTAAGCAAGCATCGAGCCTTGGAAGCACTTTCTACCAAAACAATCGAGGTTCCGGGCCTCCCTGCCAGGGGGCACTGCGGAGTGCATCTTCTGACTTTTCAGGCGATGCATGGTCGGATTCCACCACCATGGAATGGTGTGGTAGCTGCGCCTTTTGAAAGCCAGGACTGTTCGAGTCGATAGATCGAATTGACCCGCTTGCTTAGAACCGGCGCCGAGGCCGGTGCCTCCCACATCCGGAAGAGGAGCTGTTCCAGCATCGGAAGAACCGGAACAGTAAAGAACTCCTTCGGCGGAAAGTCGTACTGTAGGGCCTCGAGCTCCTCGGCTCGAGGCTCCTCCTCGGGGTCCGCAGGGATAGCCAACGCGGTGGCCATATCCCGGACGAACTCCGAGAACCGGGTATCTTTCGGGGGGGGGGGGGGGGGAAAGTACACCGGGGCTCAGACTGCGGTGAGTCCGACGGGGGGACTCCGAGTCTGGAAGGTGTCGGGGGGACTCCGAGTCCGGAAGGTGTCGGGGGGACTCCTCATCCTCCGTCTCCTAGGCGGACTCGTCCGATGAGGAATCGGGGTCCGACCACGCGGGGCCTATGAGCACCCGCCCCGACGCCGAAGGCACCGACGTCTATGCCCTCGGTCCCGAACGGGAGGTCGAGGGAGACTGCGACCGAAGTCGACCTCGAGCCTTTATGGTCTCGAGTATCGGCTCGGTCTCCGAGGTCGACTTCGATGTCCCGGTGGTCGGGGCAGATGCGCCAGACAGTCTGCTCTCCAAGGCTGTCAGCCTGAGACCCAGCTCAGGAGACTGAGCAGCTCCCGACTCGGGCCCCGGCGGCGCCGGGCCCGGCGTCAGCTCTCTGGGAGGAGAGTCCACGAGGACTACAGGTCTTACGTGTCCAGCAGACTCCGGCTCCACTCGAGGTACTTTAGGAGGCTTCTCCTATTCCACGGACCAGGACGACGGTCGGGGGTCTGAGACCTATCTCTCGAGGAGCCAGGAACCTCTTCCGACAATGCCCTCGCGAGCCGCTTCTTCCTCTTTCGTTCCCGGTCGGGACCCCCTGTCAGAGGAGCCCTGACAGTGCTCAGGATCCAATTCCCGAGATGTCGAGGCCTCAGATGAGGTCCGGGCCCAGCCGGAGGCCGAGTCAGAAAAAAGCCTTTCCTTTTGGTGCTGATGACTGCGAAGTGCCTTGGAAGACATTTTTCCACATGGTCCACACGTCTTAGGATCGTGGTCAGGACCGAGTCACCAAAGGCAGCAGTCGTGTGTGTCAGTGAGAGACATTAGCTTCTTGCACCAATCACACTTTTTAAACCCACTGGAAGCCATCGGGGAAAAAAAGAGTCCCCGCGAGGTCAAAGGACCGGCCTTCCAGGGAAAAAAAAAAAAAAGGGCGCGAACGCCAGCCACAAAGGGCAAAAACTGAAAAAAGAAGATCGGGCTCGATACCGGTGTACCGAACCCAGCGAGAGGGGAACCGACGTCGAACCGTAGAAAAAAAATAACGAAAGATCGCCAAAAAATCTAACTATTTTCTGGGAGGACTAGGACACACGTCCGGTGGGCTTCACGGAAAAAGAGAGACTGAGCAAGATGGCATCTTTAGGTGGGAAGGGAACCGCGCATGCATGCCTGCATTCCCAAAGGCTTTCATGGAAAGCTGGGGAAATGCTCCGCAAGGGCTCCATCGACGTCGATGTCACCCATATGTGAGGACTGACTTCCTGCTTTGTCCTGGAGAAAACTCCATGCCCCCTTGCTTATGTAGATCACCACCACCTGACTTTCAGTCTGGACCAGTACCAGTTGGTCCAGGTGGTCGAGAAAAGCCCAGAGAGTAAGGCAAGAGCCTGGAGCTCCAGAAGGTTGATTTGCTGGAGGCACTCCGCCGGCAACCAACTGCCCTGAGTGCAAAGGTCGCCGCAGTGGGTCCCCCACCCCAAATCTGAGGCATTCATACTGAGGATGCTCTGTGGAATGGAGGTCTGGAAAGGCATCACTGACAGCAGGTGTGAGAGGGGTTTCCACCAGCAGAGAGAGTTGGCCAGGGGACTGATGACGGTAACCCTGTCCTGCAGGCTCACCGTGGACTGTGACCACTGAGTGGCACGAATCCACAAGTGGGTGTCCGGGGTGATGGGCACCACGGACTCCATGTGTCCCAGTAGGCAGAACATGTGTCAGGCAGACAACAAGCAGCAGCGCTGGGTGCCCTCTGCGAGTGCCTGGAGGTGCAGGGTCCTGTCCCTTGGAAGAAAAGCCCTGGCTTGGACTTTGTCCAGCTGCACCCCTATGAACTCCAGGTTTTGAGTTGGCTGGAGATGAGACTTTGGGCAAGTGCTCTAGGACAAGGATTGTGCGGCCTGTCGCCCATTGTACTTCAGTGACAGTGCTGCCCTTTATCAACCAGTCATCGACATAGGGGAAGGATAAGACCTCCTGAAGCCTGAGGTGGGCTGCAACAACTCCCAGGCACTTGGTGAATACTTGTGTGACGGTGGCCAGCTCAAAGGGGAGCACTCTGTACTGCTAATGATTTCCACCCACCTCGAAGCAAAGGTGCTGCCTGGTGAGGGGGGGTGGATAATGATGTGCGTGTACGCATCCTTTAAGTCCAAGCAGCATAGTCAGTCTCCCTGCTAGAAGTATGGCAGCAATGTTCCAAGGGAGAGCATCTTGAAGTCCTGCAGGTCTAGAATGGGACAAAACCCTCCAGTCCTTTTGGGGACCAGGAAGTAGTGGGAGTAGAATCCCCTGCCCATGATGTGGATGGGGACTGATTCCACTGCCTTGCTTGTTAGGCAGCCTGCGGGTTCCTGCTGGAACAGGGACCTGTGAAGGGGAGTCCTGGGGGACTTTCCCGGAAAGAATGATGGGGGCATCTGTAGGAGGTGGAGATAACCCTTCCTGACCACCTGGAGGGCTCACGCATTTGTGGTGACAGCTGGCCACTTGTGGGCGTAATGTACCAGATGACCCCTAGTATGCTGCAGGGCTGTTCCTCTTAAGGGAAGAGCAGCTATGCCCAAGGAGTAAAAAAAAACCCCTCCAGGTTGCACGGTCTTGAGTTTGGGGGGGCTTTAGGCTTACACGGGTCATTCCCCTGTCCCTTGGCCTGCTGGCCCTGTTGGGGAGCTGGGAAGGCCAGGTACTGGGGGTAGTTTCCATAAACCTTCTTCAGGAATGAGGACTTTCTGCCTGAAGCCTACCTTTGGGAAGAGTCAGCAGTTTTCCTGGAGAGCCTGGTCCTTGTCAAGTACTCAGACTCCAACTCAGCAGCCTTGTCTGTCATGGGTTTGCCAAAGAGGTTCTCTCCCTGGTAGGGGACATCGACCAGCTTGCCCTATACCCATTGTTCCAGGTCAGACTACTGCAGCCAGGATTGGCATCGGGCACTAATGCCTGCTGCAGCCACTCTAGCCATCGACTTGAAGCAGTCATAGGCTGCCCAAGTAATAAACTTGGAGCACTCTCTGACCACAGAAGACAGGTTCTGGAACTGCTGGAAGGGTTCCTCAGAGAGCCCAGCCAAGAACCTGGCAAGCTCCTTCGCCAGATCCCGCAGGTACATGTCCATGTACAGCTCGGAGGTCTAGATCTGGCTGACAAGCATCAAGCCCTAGAAGCACTTCCTGCCTATAGCATCCATGGCTCAGGCCTCCCTACCCAGGGGCACGAGTGCATCTTCTGGCTCTTAAGCCTACAAATGGCCGGCTCCAAAAAATGGAGTTATGAGGCAGTTGGGCTTTTTGAAAACGAAGGCTCCAGTGGACCCGGTACATCAAGTCTAGCTGTCTGCCTTCAATGGGCACCAAGGATGGTCTCTCCCACATGCGGAGCAGCCACCATTCCAGGATAGGGTGGGGAATGGGCACCATAAGTGCCTCCTTTAGCAGAACCTTGTACTGGAGGATCTCGAGGTCTTTCGTATGATGGTCCTCTTCTGTGGTGAAGGCAAGGGCCTTCGCCATATCCCTCACAAAGTCAAGGAAGGCCATGTCATCGGGAGGGGACAAGCGCCATGTCTCCGGGAGGGGACAAGCGCCATGTCTCCGGGAGGGGACAAGCGCCATGTCTCCAAGGGAGATGGGTCCGAGGGTATGTCCCGGTGGCAGTGGGTGTCTGGGGACTCATTGTCCTTGATCTCCCAATCCAATTCAAAGGAGGTGGAGTTAACGAGGGTCTCACCTCAACCCCGATAGTTCAGGCGCCCCAGCCGCCCACTGCTCAGAGCCAAGGGCACTGAGCAGGGAAGACCGCGGCCCTGAGGAACAGAACCGGAATCGTGACCGATGCTGAGGGATCTCTTGAAGCTGGTGGCACTCAAGGATCGGCTCGACCTCAGGGAAGTCACTCAACATGGAAGGCCCCATAGTAGGGAATGATGACCCACAGGAACCGGGCAACAGAGCCCGCTGCTGGCCAAGGCGGCAAACTGCACTCCAGGGTTCCCATCCTGGCCCCGAGACCAGATGGCTCTGCTGTCTTCTGTGTGGGCACAGAGGATTTCGGGCCCGACACTGGATCCATCAAACGGAAGTCCTCGACTAGGATGGCCTCGGAGGTCCGAAGCCAAATCTCTTGATGTCAACAGCTCCCGTCGGGGCAACTTATAAGGCCTCTCCCATCCGTCGCCTTTGGCCTCATGTCAAGGGCTATGAGTCCTAGGCCCATGGGATTTCTCTACTGCTCCTAACTCGTCTCCTGACACGGTCTTTGAGGGTTTCTGGCAGCCCTTAAATCGGTGGTACTACTGCTAATGTGCTGTGGCCTCGAGGCTGCTCTGTCCCCATGAAGATCCGAGGTCCTGGAGGATGACTTGGAGCAAGGTCTCGCAGACGACTCCAAGGTTGAGTCAACTTTATTTATTTAACATTTCTTATATACTGCCTTTCATGATATCAAGGCGATTTACATTGAACAAACTGAAATTACATTGAACAGGGCATTATAAAACTTTGTGGAAGATAGACTCACACTGCTGCGGACAGCTCTTAAGGGCCTTGGAATCATCTGCTTACAGAGACTGCAGACCAAGGGATCATGATGCAGCCCGAGGCATCGAAGGCAGCAGTCGTGTAGGTCCTTGCACAACATGTTGTGTGTGCAGCGATTGCAAGGCTTGAAGCCACCAACTGAGGCCATAGCAGGGAAGACACCCCTGCGACATCAAACTCACTTGGCCCTGCCAGGAAAAAGGTGCGAACCCATGTCAAAGGAAAATTAGAAAAAAGAAAGAACCCAAGAAAACGTGATGCCAAGGCAAGTGGAGTCAGTGGCGAGAAGGGACCAGTACGCGACTGGAGAAAATCAAATTTTAAGAGAAAAACTATCAACTTTTTCTGAAGGGAACAGACACATGTTCGATAGGTGCCATGGAAAAAAGAAGACTGAGGCAAGATGGCACGCTTAGGTGGGAAAGAGTAGTTACTCACCTGTAACAGGTGTTCTCCAGGAGCAGCAGGAATCAGTCCTCACATATGGGTGACGTCGGTGCGGACGGAGCCCTCGTGCGGAGCATTTCCCCAGCTTTCAAAGAAAGCCTTTGTGAATTGCAGCGCGCATGCGCGGTCCTCTTCCCGCCCAAGGGTGCCATCTTGCTCAGTCTGATCACATAGCTAAAAGACAGCAAAATAGCAAAAATAAATCATATGACTGCAACTCCAAGGGGAGGAGGGAGGGTTGTGAGGACTGATTCCTGCTGCTCCTGGAGAACACCTGTTACAGGTGAGTAACTACTCTTTCTCCAAGACCAAGCAGGAAGTCAGTCCTCACATATGGGACTCCCCAGCTTAGGGCTACCGGAGACCTCAAGCGGAAAAAATGAGCTCCCTCTAGCTCGTCAGTACGTAAGGAAGGAATCTTCTCTGAGAACGCCCCCGACCGGTAGCCCAACACCAGGGCCGGAGGGTAGGAGTTGCCTAAACCCCAAAGAGATTATGGAGTACTGCCCGTCCGAAAGCACTGTCCCTGCGGGACTCCCTCTCAAGGCAGTAATGGGCCGCAAAAGTCTGGCTTGAATACCAAGTAGCGGCCCGGCAGATGTCTGCCAACGGAACAGAGCGGAGATGAGTCACTGACGCAGCCTTCGCCATGACACGATGAGCCGTGACTCGACCCTCCAACGAGAGGCCGGCTGCCCCATAAGCCCAGGCGATACAGTCAGCGACCCATATGGACAAAGTACGCTTGGAGACAGGTAGCCCCAACTTGTTGGGGTCAAAAGAAACGAAGAGCTGAACAGCCCTCCGATGCTCCCGCGTACGATCAAGGTAGGACAATGCCCTCCTATAGTCCAGGGTATGCAGGACCATCTCAGCCCGGTTGGCATGCGGCCTGGGAAAGAAGGTCGGAAGAACCACTTCCTGATTGAGGTGAAAAGGGGAGACAACCTTAGGAAGAAACTTAGGGTGAGTCCGTAAGACTACCCTATTCCTGTAGAACCTAGTGTAAGGGGGATCAGACACTAGTGCCTGCAGTTCACTCACTCGCCTAGCAGAGATAAGAGCTACCAAAAACAAGGTTTTCCAGGAGAGAAAACGGAGAGGGCAGGTAGCCATAGGTTCAAATGGCGGACAAGTAAGCCGCTGTAAGACCACATTCAGATCCCAGACAGGGGCTGGTGGACCCAAAGGAGGCTTAAGCAGGAAGCGGCCTCTGAGGAAACGAGCCACTAAAGGGTGGTTGGAAAGAGACCGCCCGTCCACTGGCGAGTGGTGCGCTGAGAAAGCACTGAGGTGAACTCTGACAGAATTGGACTTAAGGCCTAGATTGGAGAGGTGAAGCAAATATTGCAATACTACCGCTACCAAGCACGAGAACGGATTCTCGCTGTGCTGTGCACACCATGTGGAGAATCTACGCCACTTAAGAGCATAGGATTTCTGGGTGGATTGCCTCCTAGAGGCTAAGACTACGTCCTCCACCTCTTTAGGCAGTAGTAGGGGAGCTAGGACTACCCTTTCAGCAGCTAGGCCATCAGATGAAGGGACTGGAGGTTGGGGTGCAAGAGAGACCCCTGGTACTGAGAAAGGAGATCGTGTTGAAGTCCCCGAGGCAGGGGAGTGTCCACCGCTAGTTGCAACAGGAGTGGGAACCACGGTTGCCTCGGCCACCTGGGGGCTATCAGAATCATTGAGGCTCTGTCCTTGAGGACCTTGAACAGTGTTCGAGACACAAGTGGCATGGGAGGAAACGCATATAGCAGGCCTTGGGACCACGGAATCAGAAAGGCATCCGCTGCTACACTGAGAGGATGCGGTTGTCTGGAACAGAATCTCGGGAGTTGCCGGTTCAGAGGGCTGGCAAAGAGATCCATGGTGGGGAGGCCCCACCTGAGAAAAATCTGCTGAACCACCAATGGATTCAATCTCCATTCGTGTGGTTGCAGGATCCTGCTCAGTCTGTCCGCCAGGTAATTGTCTTGACCGGGGAGGTAGACAGCCTTGAGGAGGATTCCGTGATTGACGGCC
This sequence comes from Ichthyophis bannanicus, assembly GCA_033557465.1. Classification (NCBI taxonomy): domain Eukaryota; kingdom Metazoa; phylum Chordata; class Amphibia; order Gymnophiona; family Ichthyophiidae; genus Ichthyophis; species Ichthyophis bannanicus. The sequence goes on from CM066044.1 coordinate 262,271,831, forward strand.
CAAGAGCACAGCCGTTGTGCCTCCTGACAGAGAAGGAAGGAGCCTGTGCCTCCTTGCTTGTTCACGTAGAACATGGCAACTTGATTGTCTGTCTGGACCAGTACAGACTGGTGAGACGTGAGGTGGGAGAAGGCTCTCAGAGCTAGGCGTATTGCCCGTAGCTCCAGGAAGTTTAACTGCTGAGCAGCCTCCCAAGGAGTCCACAGACCATGAGTACATGCCCCTTGGCAATGTGCTCCCCAACCTAGAAGAGAAGCATCCGTCGTCAGCACTTGAGAATGTGGAGGGGATTGAAAATCCACTCCGAGTACCAGATTCGGAAGATGGAGCCACCATTGCAGAGAGGAGACTAGCAGGTCGGATATTCTTACTGAGTCCGCTTGGCTCCCTGTGGCCTGATGCCACTGAATGCGAAGGCTCCACTGAGCAGGCCGCATGTGCAGGTGGGCATTGGGGGTGACATGAACCGTGGAAGCCATATGGCCGAGAAGTCTCAGGAATTGCCTGGCGGAGACCAGGGAATTGCTGTGAAACTGCCTGGCTACATCCATCAACCGGAGGGCCCTGTCCACTGGCAGGAAAGCCCTCGCCTGAAGAGTGTCTAGCCTTGCTCCTATGAATTCCAAGTTCTGGGACGGGAGCAAAGTGGACTTTGCAAAGTTTATGACAAACCCCAAGTGCTGAAGCAGAGCAACAGTGCGAAGGGTGGCTTGACAGGCCTCCTGAGACGACTGGCCCCTTATGAGCCATTCGTCCAGGTATGGAAACACAAAAAGACCTTGAAGCCTTAGGTAGGCCACCACCACCGCCAGGCACTTGGTGAATACCCTGGGAGCGGAGGATAGGCCAAAGGGAAGCACTCTGTACTGGTAGTGGTTTCCCCCCACAACAAATCTGAGATATTGTCTGTGGTCTGGATGAATAAGGATGTGAGTATAAGCATCCTTTAGATCTAAGGAGCATAGCCAATCTCCCTGCTGGAGGTAGGGCAGCAGGATTCCAAGGGTATGCATCTTGAACTTTTCCCTCTCCAGGAACTTGAGGTTGCGCAAGTCTAGGATGGGTCAGAGGCCTTTTTGGTACCAGGAAGTACCTGGAATAAAAGCAGTGACCTCTCAGGTGGTGGGGCACCGGTTCCACAGCCTGGTCCTTTAGCAGACTTGCTAACTCCTGAAGGAGCAGGTCCCTGTGCAGAGGGAGTCTTGGAGGCTCCCCTGAAAAATAGGAGGGAGATACCTGGTGAAAATGGAGAAGATAGCCCTTTTGGACTATATGGAGCACCCAGGTATCTGATGTGATGGCTAACCACCTGTGGGCAAAGTGGGCCAGCCGGCCTCCTGTGCTGATGTGAGCCAGCTGAGGAGAAGAGGCTATGCTTGCTGAGTCAAAAACCCCCACCCTGCTGAGCAGGGGCCGGTGTTGGTGGCTTGGGGGCCTTCTGCCTACGGGGCCCATGACCCTGCCCCTTGGCCTGCTGATCCTGTTGGGGAGCTGCAGAGGCCTGATAATGAGGGTACGGTTTATAGGCAGAGGACTTCCTCGGGTAAAAGGTCTTTTTTCCCGAGCCCTTCTTCTTCTGAGAAGGGGCAGAGGTTTTTCTGGACAGCCTAGTCCTGGTCAGAGTCTCGGTCTCGAGTTCTGCAGCCTTTTCAGCCATGGGCTTGCCAAAGAGGTTTTCACCTCGGCAGGGGACATCGACCAACTTGTCCTGCACCCATGGCTCGAGGTCGGATGACTGCAGCCAAGCCTGTCGGCGGGCACCGATGCCGGCCCCGGCTACTCGGGCCGAAGCCTCAAAGCCATCGTAGGCTGCTCGAGAGATAAACTTTGAGCACTCTCGAATACCAGTGGACAAGGCTTGGAACCGCTGCAAAGGTTCCTCGGAGAGACCAGCAGAGAACCCGGCAATCTCCTTTGCCAGGTCTCGGAGATACATGCCCATGTAGAGCTGTTAAGTCTGGACACGGCAAGCAAGCATAGAGCCCTGGAAGCACTTCTTACCGAGGGCATCTAGGTTCCGGGCCTCCCGGCCAGGAGGCACCGAGGAGTGCATCTTCCGACTTTTCAGTCGATGCATGGCCGATTCCACAACCATGGAGTGGTGCGGTAATTGTGCCTTTTGGAACCCGGGGCTCTTGCGGACTCGAAAGATGGAATCAACCCGCTTGCTTAACAACGGCGTCGAGGCCGGGGTCTCTCACATGCGGAAGAGCAGCCGCTCCAGCATCGGAGGAACCGGAACAGTAAAGGCCTCCTTCAGGGGAGAGTCATACTGGAGGGCCTCGAGCTCCTCGGCTCGAGGCTCCTCCTCGGGATCCGCGGGGAAGGCCAAGGCCTTGGCCATATCCCGCACGAAGTCCGAGAACTGGGTATCCTCCCGGTGGGGATCGTCTCCGAGGTTCGGACTCCGGCGAGTCTGATGGGACATACCGAGTCCGATGAGTGTCGCGTGACTCTTCGTCCTCCGTCTCCCAGCCTGACTCCTTGGAGGAGGAATCGAGCGGCTCCGGTCGGGCGGGCACCGATGCCATCCGCCCCGACGCGTCAACGACCTCGGTCCCGAACAGGAGGCCGAGGATCGACTCGAGCCCGCATGGACTCGAGGATCGGCTCGGCCTCCGGGGTCGACTTGGACGTCGAGGTCCCAGTGGTCGGGGCAGATGCACCGGTGAGACCGGCGATCAATGCCCGCTGCTGTTCCATGAAGGCAGCGAGGCTGCTCTCCAAGGCCGTCAACCTGAGTCCGAGCTCAGGAGACCCAGCAGCCCCCGACTCCGACGTCAGCTCCCCTGGAGGAGAGTCCACGAAGACTACAGCACTCACGTGTCCAGCGGACTCCATCTCGATACGAGGATGTTTGGCAGGCCTCTCCGACTCCGAAGCCCCGGGACGGCTATCGGGGCTATGTGACCTGGCCCTCGAGGAACCAGGAGCGCCCACCGACGTCGCCCTCGCGGGTTTCTTCTTCCTGCGATGTTCCCACAAAGGAGACCCCCGCTCAGAGTAACCCCGACGCTGCTCGGGTCCGGAGTCCCGAGACGTCGAGGCCTCTGACGAGGTCCTGGGCCATCCGGACGCGGAGTCAGAGAAGATCCTATCCTTCTGGTGCTGCCGATTCCTCAATGCCTTCGAGGACATTTTGCCACACGGACCACAGATCATCGGGTCATGATCGGGTCCGAGGCAGCGGAGGCAGCAGTCATGTGTGTCGGTAAGAGACATACGTTTCTTACACCGATCACATTTCTTAAACCCGCTGGTAGCCATCGGGGGAAAAAGGGCCCCTGCGAGGTCAAAAGACCGGGCTGCCAGTGAAAAAGAAAAATGGCGCGAACGCTAGTCACAAAGGACAAAAACCGAAAAAGAGAGAGTGGACGATACCGGTGTATCGGGCCAAGGCGGGAAAAGGATCCGGCGTCGATATCGAAGTAGAAAAAGAAAAATTAGGGAAATCAACTTTTTCCTCGGGGAAAAACGAACTACGTCCGTCGGGCTCCGCGGAAAAAAGAAGACTGAGCAAGATGGCACCCTTGGGCGGGAAGAGGACCACACATGCGCGCTGCAATTCCCAAAGGCTTTCTTTGAAAGCTGGGGAAATGCTCAGCACGAGGGCTCCGTCGGCGCCGATGTCACCCATATGTGAGGACTGACTTCCTGCTTGGTCCTGGAGAAGAGGACCATATATGCATGGTATATCTCCCAAAGGCTTTCTTTGAAAGCTGGGGAGAGATTATGTGTGGGCACAGACATCACCCATAGTGAGGGCTGACTTCCTGCTTGTTCCCAGAGAAATAGTGAATCCCTTTATAGCAAGGAGGTAAAATCAAAATAAACTTAACTATTTCTTACACCTCAACAAACAGACGGGTGACCTGCAAGGAGCAGCGAATACACCTACTCTAGCCACTTACTGGGCAGACTAGATGGACCATACTGGTCTTTATCTGCCGCCATATACTATATTACTATGTAAACCGGCCCCTGTGGGAGCCACCACTCCATCCTTCTCCAACATACCTTGCAGATGACAGGGATTTTGTTTGAGTCCTTCAGCCAAACCCTTTAGGCGAAAAGGCTGAGATCCTGGATGGATTGAGGAGTACAAAGACGAAGCAAAGGCCATGGCCTCTCCAGCTGCCTACACAGAAGTGCTCTTGGGCCCCAGCCCCAGGGAGGAAGCCTCAAGCATGTAGCCAGACTGCCTGAACAGTTGTTTCAGGAGCTGCAGCACAAGCCAGCAGCATTAGAGTCCCTAGGGGCAACCAGTATGTGGCTATGGCAACCCTTCCATACTCCATCCCCACCAGACCCAATCTGCCATCCAAGTTGTCTGCAGCATTCACCAGCATGTCCAGAAAAATAAAAAGGAGTTGCAAGGGCCACAAGAACAGTACTGAGTCCTGGACACCCCTGTGGGGTGTCCCATAAAGCAGGCATGAATCTGTCCCAGGTTTTGCAGCCACATTGGGGGGCAAAAAATAGCAGTCACAGTAAAAAAAAAACACTAGAGGCCACATGGCTGAAAAGAGCAGCAGCACCAAAAGAAAAAAAAATGAGGAAGAAAAAAAACACCTGGCAAAAAAACAGCACAGGGCTGTAGCGAAAATGGGATTCCCTTTCTGGGATTTCAAGGCCTGTCATTCAGGATGGGAAAACTCTAGTATAGAAGCTCGAGACCATCACAGACCTGGGAGGCCCAGCTGCCGAAGCAGCCTGTCTTTTTTTTCTGTTTTGGGGGGGGGGGGGGGGGGGTTGGTTTGTGTTTTCAGCTACTTTATTTAAAAGTAGTAGAGCCAAATGTTGCCCACAAAATCAATGGGAAAAACCCAAATGGAAATATAAAATACAGAAAAAATCCCAAACTATTTAGAAAAAAACCATGGCATGCAGATAAGGGCAGCAAGAAGGAAGGGGGGCCTTGGCCCAAACTTACCAACCCCCACTCAAGGGGGCCCATGTGGTTTCCTGATCCTTTTCAGGCCCACCAAGCACTTGTAACCATGGAAAACAGCGCTGGATCCTGGCGGCTGTCTGCTCAAGGAGTCAAGGGCATACTCTCGCTCCGGGCAGTTGGGCCATTTCAGACTCAATTCTGAAGCTGCTGCAACATAGTGTGGGCCAGGAGAGGCAGGCTTTTCTGCACTGCTACTATCACTACTACTACTGAGCATTTGTAGAGCGCTACAAGAGGTACAGAGAACACAGTAGGTGTAGACAGGGATACATCTAGGGGGAATGGTAAGGATACATCTAGGGGGAATGGTAAGGAAACACAGAGGAGATCAGGTGAGTCAAGATCCAAAAGCAGAAGCGAAGAGGTGAGTTTTCAGCCTGGATTTGAAAAGGGTCAGAGAAGGCACCCGACATAGACTCAGTTTGTTCCAGGCTTAAGGAGCAGCAAGGTGAAAGGAGCGAAGTCTGGAGTTAGCAATAGAAGAGAAGGGCACAGATAGAAGTGATTTGCCGATGAGGGATGTAGGGAGAGAACAGAGGAAAAGTAGTGAAGAGCTGCAGAGTGAATGCACTTAAAGGTCAGCAGGAGACGTTTGAATTAGATGCAGAAACTGATAGGAAGCCAATGAAGTGACTTGAGAAGAGGGGTAATATGAGCATGATGAGTCTGGCAGAAGATTAGCCCTGCAGCAGAGTGTTGAACAGATTGAAGGGGAGAGAGATGATTCAGCAGGAGACCAGCAAGGAGGAGGTCACAGTAGTCAAGACGGGAGGTGATTAAGGAGTAGATAAGTGTCTTGGTAGTGTGTTCAGAAAGGAATGGGTGGATTTTGTTGATGTTATAGAGAAAGAAACGGCAGGTCTTAGCTATCAGTTGGATGTATCTGAAGAAGGAAAGAGAGGAGTCAAAGATGACCCCAAGTTTGTGAGCCAAGGAAACAGGGAGGAGTACAGAGTTATCCACAGAGACTGAGAAAGGAAGAAGAGGAGAGGATGGTTTAGGGGGAAAAATAAGAAGCTCCATTCTGGCCATGTTCAATTTCAAATGGCGGTGAGACATCCAAGCAGCAATGTCAGAAAAGCAGGCAGAGATCTGGGTCTGGATTGCCAGAGAGAGTTCAGGTGTAGAGAGATAGATCTGGTAGTCCTCGACATAAAGATGGTACTAAAAGCCATGGGAAGAGATGAATGCACCAAGGGACTAGGTATAGAGAAAGAAAAGGAGTGGACCCAAGACAGATCCTTGGGGTACACCAACTGAGAGTGGGATGGCAGCAGAGGAGAATCCACCAGAACAAAATATGAAAGAGTGATGGAAGAGAGAACGGAAGAACCAGGATTGTACAGAGCCCTTAAAACCAAGTGAGAACAGGATATCAAGGAGAAGGCTACACCAGTCCAAACATCTTGCCCCCTGCTGGAGGCAGAAACTATTGCATTCTCTCAGTGCTACACCAGCACTGATGACATCACTGAAAGTTGCTCAAGTCTGCTTATATGGGAGTACAATGCACTCGTCTGGCCTGGTCTAGCAGAATGATAAGGAATGTTCTCTTATCTACAAATGCCAGTGCATATTAACTAAGAGATTACCTTGGCGTACATATTAAGGCCTTCCTGCACAGCACGCTATTTTTAATGTGTGCAATAATCTATTGCATAGGCACCCTTATCAGTACATCTCTTACCTGCTCATCTCCTGGAGTAACTCCAGTCGATGCTTTATCCGAGAGTTGCTCTCACGTAGCTTCTCACATTCTTGTTCCTTTTTCCGGGAAAAGGCTGTCAATAACAGAGTTCTCCGTTTGGCATCCTGAATCCTCTCAAAGCTTGCTTCCACCAAAGTCTCTGCAATTGGGAGGACACTGTCAGTCCTTGAATCCTGAACTTGATACATAAATAAAATTTGCATCTTCACTGGGTTTTCTGAACCACAGGCAAAGACCCTAGCTTCCTGCAACAGTTCAGAGGTAGATTCTGCAGCAAAAGTTAGAAAATGGCATGTCAATTCTATGGCATGCTTACATATATTTGAATAATAGTGTATATTTAATAATGTAAATGTATTTAGCATAATAAAAATAGATATGATATAAGGTTAGAAAACTATGTAAGATATTTTGTTCTTTTGGGAGTTTTATGGGTAAGGAATCTCAAGTAATCCCCCCTTCCCCATTTCCTCCTTCATATATACCCAGATTCCCCAGCCCTTCTTTGGCCCACTGATCTCCCACTATCTAAACAGTAGAAGATGGTGATGAGTAGCAGCACTTCAGGACAGGTTCTTTGCTGCCCTGGATTTTACTCCTGCTTTGAAACATATGACTTCAAAAAATCAGGCGTTCAATATAACAAAAATGGGAAATACATCCAAAAGCAATCGCTTGTTTGAGCAAAAAATATAGTTAAATAAACTATATCTAACTACCGGGTGGTCTCAGAACTTCATAGCTTCTATCCCAAAGACTCAAAGGTCAAACTCAAGGGAAGAAGCAATTAGATCTTACCTGCTAATTGGTGTTCCTGAAGGAACGACAGTCCAGTCCCTTACTTCTGGGTTGCGCAACCCTTCCAGCAGCTTGGAGGCTGAGCCCAACCTTTTTGGGGGATGGAGCGGTATAAATACCACTAGGACCACCCCCAGGCACCAGTAATCGAATGAAAAAGCAGACTTAAAAAACTTCCCCTAAAGACCTACGTAAATATACCCCGAAAGGCAAACCCCTACTTATAACTAACAACTTGAACTTTTTTTTTTTCAGAATTAGGAGTAGGAGAGGAAGGACCACGAAGGGAGGTGGTTAACTTGCGTTTGTCCATGCCGTCCTTCCCTTGGGCCCCTCGCCCCAGCACCTGCCTCACGCTCGGCCCTCCGCTCCGGCCCTGACTAACAGGTCTAATAGGCCTTAACAGATGTCGGAGAACCGGGCGGGACCAGGGACTGGACTGTCGTTCCTTCAGGAACACCAATTAGCAGGTAAGATCTAATTGCTTCTTCCTTATCGTCACTCCAGTCCAGTCCCTTACTTCTGGGATGTAGCAGAGCAGTTCAACCCTGGGTGGGGTCCGACATACCGGACTGAAAAACCGCAAGACCAAACCGAGCGTCCGCTGAACTCTGTACGTCCAGCCTGTAGTGCTTGGTAAAGGTATGGAGGGAGGACCAGGTCGCTGCCCTACAAATATCCAGCGGGGAACTAGGCTAAATTCTGCCCAAGAGGTAGCCTGAGCCCGGGTTGAGTGCGCCCGCAGGCCCCCTGGCACCTGTTTCCCTTTCAGGATATAGGCGGAGGCAATAGCCTCTCTAATCCATCTGGAGATGGTGGCCTTGGCGGCCGCCTCCCCTTTGTGCGGACCCCCGAACTGAATGAAAAGGCGTTCAGATTTCCGAAAGGAAGCTGTACGGGAGAGGTAACGTTTCAAAGCCCTCTGAACGTCCAGTAAGCGAAGCTTGTTCTCCCCTCCTTCTAACCTCTCGGCCGGGAAGGACGGGAGAGATACTACCTTGTAAACATGAAAGGGAGAAATAACCTTAGGTAAGAAGGAAGGCACCGTCCTTAGAACCACCTTGTCCTTGAGGAAGGATAGAAAGGGTGGCTGAGAGGAAAGCGCTTGGAGTTCTGAGACCCGCCTGGCCGAGCATATAGCGACCAGAAAGACTGTCTTCAAGGTTAGATCCTTTAAGGAGGCTCTCTTAACTGGCTCAAAGGGTTCCCCGACCAAGGCATTTAATACTAGGTTAAGGTCCCAGGGGGGGATGATCGACCTTCGTTGAGGACGCAGTCGTTTCACGGCTGTAAGGAACCTGGAAACATCCGAGTGGGCCCCTAGGGACTTCCCGCGGACCTTCCCCCTATAGCAGGCGATGGCAGCTAGCTGGACCCTTAGGGAACTGGGCGCTAGACCCTTGTCAAAACCTGCCTGCAAGAACTCTAAGACCTCAGGGACCGAGGCCGAAAGAGGGTTCCTCCGGTGCTCCGCACACCATGCTTCGAAGATGCGCCAAACTCTGACGTAGGAGAGACAGGTTGAGCGCTTCCTCGCCTTCAGCAGCGTCGAGATTACCGCTCCTGAGTAGCCCCGCTTCAGGAGCCGTGCCCTTTCAATAGCCAGGCCGTAAGCGAGAATCGATCCACGTGAGGCATTATAACCGGCCCTTGCCTCAGGAGGTCTCTTTTGTAGGGGAGACGCCAAGGCTGATCAGCGAGTAGCCTCATCAGATCCGCATACCAGGGACGGAGTGGCCAATCCGGTGCTATGAGAATTATCAATCCCCGGTGAGCCTCCACTCGCTGGAGGACCTTTCCGATTAGAACCCAGGGGGGAAACACATAGAGGAGCCCTTCCGACGGCCACTTCTGGGACAGGGCATCCAGTCCTTCGGACATTCTTTCCCTTCTTCGGCTGAAGAAGCGAGCTACCTTGGCAGACGCGAATCGTGCCATGAGATCCATGATCGGAAGACCCCACCGGGCAACTATTTGGTCGAAGGTCCCCTGGTCCAGCTCCCACTCTCCTTGGTCTATCCTGCACCTGCTGAGGTAATCTGCCGTGACGTTGTCCGTGCCGGCCACGTGCTGAGCTGAGAGTGCTTCCAACCGAACCTCGGCCCAGCGGAACAGGGTGTCCGCCTCCTTCTCTAGGGCGGGACTGCTGGTGCCACCCTGGTGATTGATGTATGCCACTGTTGTGACGTTGTCGGAGAGGACACGAATTGCTCTTTTCCACACTAAGGTCTCGAGAGCCTTGAGGGCTAGGACGACGGCCCGTAGTTCCAGCCTGTTGATGGGCCATTGAGCTTCCAACGGTGTCCAGCGACCCTGGACAAACTGGCCCTCGCAGTGTGCACCCCAGCCTGATAGACTGGCATCCGTCGTTAATAGTAACCACTGAGGAGGTTCAAGAGGCATCCCGCGGTCCAGATTTCTGGGGCTCCTCCACCAGTGTAGTGCCTGCTTTGTCCGTGGAGCACAGGGTAACTGCATTGACAATGGATGATGCTGAGGGGACCAACGCCGCAATAGGGCCCGCTGCAGAGGCCGCATATGGGCCCTGGCCCATGGAACTACCTCTATCGCCGCGGCCATGGTTCCCAGGAGCTGAAGATAATGCCACGCTGAGGGGTTCCTTCTGTGCAGAAACTGTGTGACTAGGAGCCTTAGGTCTCTTGATCTTGTATGTGACAAAGACTCTGCCTTTGTTGGTGTCGAACCTTGCTCCAAGGTATTCGATTTCCTGGGAGGGGGTCATCCTGCTTTTTGCTCGGTTGATGATCCACCCCAGCTCCTCTAGAACTTGGACTACTCTGGCCGTTGCCGAGCAACTCTCCTCTTCCGACTTTGCCCGGATTAACCAATCGTCCAGGTAAGGGTGCACTAGTATTCCCTCTTTCCGTAGGGAAGCCGCCACTACCACCATCACTTTGGTAAAGGTTCTTGGGGCTGTAGCTAGACCGAAAGGTAGAGCCTGGAATTGATAGTGACCTGTGTGTACAGCGAATCTCAGGAAACGTTGATGAGACTTTGACTGGTATGTGCAAGTAGGCTTCTGTCAGATCTAGGGACGTCAGGAACTCCCTGTCCCTTACGGCTGCTATGACTGAACGTAGGGTCTCCATCCGGAAGTGAGGTACTCTGAGGCAGCGATTGACCTGCTTTAGATCCAGTATCGGGCGAAGGGACCCTTCTTTCTTTGGGACCACGAAGTAGATAGAGTACCGACCCGAGCCGTACTGGTCTGGTGGGACCGGAACCACGGCCCCGAGAGCTATTAGTCGGGCGAGAGTTGCCTCTATCGCCGCGCTCCTTGCAGGGGAACCGCAGGGAGACAGAACGAAGGCTGGCGGTATTTGTTTTTCTAATTCGAGAGCGTAGCCCTCTCTGATCACCTCTAGGACCCATTGATCGGATGTAACCCGGGACCAGGCGGGAAGAAACTGCCTTAAGCGGCCGCCGACTGGCAGTCCGGCCCCCTGGACGCCCGTTGTCTCATTGCTGTCTTCTAGAGGCCGAGGAGGAGGAAGGGGCGGCAAAGCCTCTCCCTGCACCTCAAAACCCTCTAAAACCTTGACCCCTTGAGGGAAAGCAGCCCCTGGGGAAGGGGTTAGACCTGGGTGGGCGAAACCTCCGGAGTTCCCTTGATTGGTTACGTGCCGGGGCCAGGGGACGCCCTTGCTTCGGTCTGTCTTCCGGGAGCCTGCCTCCCTTAGATTCGCCCTGGTCCTTTACTAGCTTTTCTAAGTCCTCCCCAAATAACAGCTTTCCTTTAAATGGGAGGCGACTGAGGCGTGACTTGGAGGAGGCATCGGCGGCCCAATTCCGTAGCCAGAGATAACGCCTAGCAGCCACAACCGATGCCATGTTCTTGGCCAGGCTTCTGATGAGGTCATACTGGCTATCCGCCAAGTAGGCCGCTCCTGATTCTAGTCTAGAAGCGTTGGCCTGCGCCTCTTCTGCGGAGCTCTCTGCTGATTGAAGCTGTTGTGACCATCTTAAGCAGGCCCGAGCTACCCAGGCCCCTGAGACGGAGGCCTGCAATGCCAGAGCGCTAATATCAAAGGCTTGTTTTAAAAGTGTATCCAATTTCCTGTCTTGAGAATCTCGTAGGGCTGTGCTGCCCTTGACTGGGATAGTAGCCTTCTTCGTAACAGCTGATACCGCCGCATCCACCCTGGGGGACTTCAGCAGCTCTTTATCCGACTCTGGGAGCAGATATAGGCGGGTCATGGATCGGACTCCCCTTAGGCTTGACTCTGGTTGATCCCATTCCTCCTGGATCATCTGATGCACCACTCTGTGGACAGGGAAAACTTTCTGTGATCTCCTGATGGCCTGGATTAGAGGATCTTCCAACGCCTCCTCCTCTGCCGGCATGTCCGAGGCAACATTGAGAACTTTCAGGGATTCATTAATCAGTGCCGGGAGTTCCTCCCGATGAAAGACCCTGATTACACGTGAATGATCTTCCTCAGGGATCTCCCCTTCTTCAAGCTCCTCCTCTTCTTCATCCAACTCCCTGTCGGAGGTCTCTCCCTCAGGGATATCCTGTGAGAGGGATGGGGGAGGTTCTTCGGAGCTCAGCCGGGGGCGCTTAGGCGGGATTCCTGGCTCTGCATTGCCTACTCTCGTGGGCCTGGTCGATTTGACCTCTGCTGCCGATCCAGAATCCCCTGGCCCCAAGCCCTGCTTCCGTAAGCAATAGGCCTTGTGTAGTAACAGTACGAAGTCTGGGGAGAAAAAGTCCCCGGATTCCTCTCCCCCGGTAGGACAGGAGATGGGGGGCAGGGAAGGGGTGGATAAATCCGAGGACGTAGAAGGAGGTAGCTGGGAACCCCCTTCCCCTTGTAGGGGGTCTTCGGAGCCCTGGGAAGCTTGTGACATGGCCAAGTTGATTTCTTGCTCCACGGAGGCAGCCACTGCAGCACAACCCCTGCAGATCCCTGTCTCCGAGGAGGTACCCCGCCGGGTGCCACAGGATGGACACCTAGGCTTGGTCGCCATGAGCTTGGGGGGGGGGGGGGTACAGTAGGCCCTCCTGAACCTCGGGGCTGAAACACTGGGTCTAGGCAGGGGGAGAGTTAAACCGTTCCTTTAATACAAATATATGCTCTCTCCACTATTTGAATTATAATTTTCTCTTTAAATCTTGAACTTAGAATCAAAACAAATAAATGGAAAAATAACAAAGTCACATTAAAACTATTAAATTAATCAAAGAAACATTAAAATCGTCTTTAGACTATCCCTTAAGGCAATGCCCAGTACTTGCGATTTTGAAGCTTTGCTGATGAAAGGCCCGAATCCGCGAACTGCCACCGTTGGCTCTACACGTGGTAGGCCTCACCACGTGGAGCCGAAAACGGGAGTCGCGAGTCTGCCTAGCCCCGATCTTCCTTCTGCCTGCCGAAAGAGGGATGGACCCCGCGATTGCCTTAGAGCCGGGACCGCCGCTTCAAACAGCCTCCCGCTGGAAGCGCGGCCACCGGAGCTCAACCCCGCGTCCCTCTGCTCCGGGACGGGGCCTGCGGGGAGCTTGAACACGCGGTGTTGCCTCTAGCGCTCAGCCACCTGAGGGCTTCGGCGCGAGGCAAGGCAGGGCTGAAAAGAGAGAATTGAGCAGGAGCCGGCCGGATAAGCAGCAGAGGAGCTTTACGCGATCTTCCCCACTGCTGCTTTCAGGGAAACCACCTCCGATCCCCGGCCCGGTCAGTCAGGGGGGGAGGGGGGAGGGAGGGAGGAGAGAGCAAGCAAAAATTTAAAGGCACAGGGGCCTGCTAAAACTCAAACAAAGAATTAATAAAGAAAGTAAATGTAAATTTGACTAAAAAAGGAAATAAAAAAGGAGACTCCAGTAAGCCCTAGGCTTACGGAACCCTCCAGCTGCTTGGAGGCTGAGAATACTGGTGCCTGGGTGTGGTCCTAGTGGTATTTATACCGCTCCATCCCCCAAAAAGGTTGGGCTCAGCCTCCAAGCTGCTGGAAGGATTGCGCAACCCAGAAGTAAGGGACTGGACTGGAGTGACGATAAGGAACAGAAGCTAAATAACATCAACGACCCCCATTGGTAGCTAGCAGTGATATAGTTAAATAACCTGCCCCATATGCATCAATACAACTTTCTTCTTCACTAATGATAGCACTGGACCAGGTATATAGCGTTCTTCTTCACACCGCTAGAAGCACACTCAAACAAACTTTTCAAACCGATCCAAGCTCCACAATCATCCCGACGCCTCCCCCAGCGCCTTCGGAGCGTTTCTCCTCAGAGGGTTCTTCAGGGGATTTACTGGATCACCTACAAACAAAACAAACGTCGTGTATAACCCAAAACCAAACATTCTAAAATCATTAATTAAAAACCCGTGGGTAAAACTAATATCAGCAGTTACTTACAAAAACCGCTGCCCACGTCAAACACCATAGAATCTTGCCAGCTTCCAATCTTTCTCAACTCATGAAAAGCTTAAACAAATAGACGCCGCGCATGCGGACTGACTACGGGTGATCAAGTTAAATAGCACAGACTCAAAAAGAGGCTCCATACTGCCCCATTCAAAGAAATTACCTACGAAAAGATGGACTCCTAGTGCATACTTAAATTCAGAACAAGCCACACTCTTACTAATCGCTACCATACCCTCCACAAAACTCCCGACAGCCGGCAAACTCATTGATCTAAAATAAACATACTCTCCAAACAGGAACCTGGTCACAGACATGCCGCCCATTCTATCATACCATTCAGACCGTTCGGTGTTACAGTATCTAGTTCATAAATCCAGCGCTGTTCGTGCTGGATAAGCACCTGATCTTGAGTACGGTTACCAAAGCCATGGGTAACTTGCTCAATACAAAAACATGTTAGCTGTTCAAATGTATGCCCACAATCAATACAATGTTGGACAAGCGGGGCTGATACTACTTTGCAGCGCAGCCGGCTATGGTGCTCCCTCATACGCGTCCGAAATATCCTTGTGGTTTTACCAATGTAAAGGAGCTCGCACGGACATTTTACCATATAATCCACCCCAGCAGAGCTACACATAGTAGAGGAAGACACAGCATAATTAACATGACGATAACTGAACACATGAGTTGAGAAAGATTGGAAGCTGGCAAGATTCTATGGTGTTTGACGTGGGCAGCGGTTTTTGTAAGTAACTGCTGATATTAGTTTTACCCACGGGTTTTTAATTAATGATTTTAGAATGTTTGGTTTTGGGTTATACACGACGTTTGTTTTGTTTGTAGGTGATCCAGTAAATCCCCTGAAGAACCCTCTGAGAAGAAACGCTCCGAAGACGCTGGGGGGAGGCGTCGGGATGATTGTGGAGCTTGGATCGGTTTGAAAAGTTTGTTTGAGTGTGCTTCTAGCGGTGTGAAGAAGAACGCTATATACCTGGTCCAGTGCTATCATTAGTGAAGAAGAAAGTTGTATTGATGCATATGGGGCAGGTTATTTAACTATATCACTGCTAGCTACCAATGGGGGTCGTTGATGTTATTTAGCTTCTGTTCCCTTGAGTTTGACCTTTGAGTCTTTGGGATAGAAGCTATGAAGTTCTGAGACCACCCGGTAGTTGTTAGATATAGTTTATTTAACTATATTTTTTGCTCAAACAAGCGATTGCTTTTGGATGTATTTCCCATTTTTGTTATATTGAACGCCTGATTTTTTGAAGTATATTGTACAGCGTTTACGAGCTGACCTATTACTGCATGTTGAAACATATGAGACAAGTAGTAGCCAGGCACAGGGCAAGAGCCTTGAAGGGCTACAAAAGGGGACTGCTACTTCTGGAGAGAGACCTGCAATAGTGAGTATATACTTCTGGGAATTTTAGTGAAGGGAATTCTTTGTATTAAAGCTGACTAATCTGTTAACCCAGTGTATTTGTTAAATCAGTCAGGGTCTAGTAGCAGCAAAGTTCTTTTAGATTAAATTTAAAACACAGAAGAGAGCTTTCTGGTTAAATTTACAACCCAGCAGAGAGCTTCTAGTTTAAATTTCATACTAAGTCAGAGCCTAGCAGCAGCAAAGAGCTCTAATTTAAAACAAATCAGAATATAATTTAGCATAAAAGGCAAAATAGGGTCAGTTTTCTTTGAGCAAGAAAGCACAGTTACCTACCTGTAACAGGTGATCTCTGGGAACAGCAGGAATAGGTCTTCACATATGGGTACGTCTGTACCGACGGAGCCTGCGTGGGAACGTTCCCCAGCGTCCAAAAAGAAAGCTTTTGGGAGCATCCCAAGCGCATGCGCGCTGCCTTCCCGCCCATTCACTTCCCTCTCATCAGTTGGGTTTGTAGCTGAGACCGAAGGAGGGAAGTAGACAAATTAGAGAGAGAAAGAAAGAGAGACAACTCCTAGGGGAGGTGGGTGGGTTGTGAAGACTTATTCCTGCTGTTCCCAGAGATCACCTGTTACAGGTAAGTAACTGTGCTATCTCCAGGAACAAGCAGAAATGAGTCTTCACATATGGGGACTCCCAAGCTAAGATGCCTGGAGGAGGTCCCAGCATGTTGCAATCTAGTTGATGGGCCATGCTGTTTCCCAGAACCTAAGGCATCCAAGGGATGGAGGGTAGGAGTTGAACTAAAAAGGGGTGTGCTGTGGAACAGCTGGACTAAACAAGGCGTCTGGAGAGGAGTCCTTGTGTAGATCAGAAAAGTTAGTGAAAATTGGATTCCAATTCTCTAATGTGGACCTCAGACAGAAGTATTGCGAAAGTATTTGTTGAGACTAATGGTCTGCACTGTTCCCTCTAAGCTGTGCGCATGTGCGCGCGCACACACCTCGCCAAGTGAGCGCACATACTTTACAAAAGAGTGCACAAAAATTACGGCTCTAATTCTGATAGAAAACACAGACGTCTTAAAATTTAAAAGTTATGATTGTAATTACTAGAAATTTCCTGCTTCATTTAGTAATTGTCTATTTTCATTTAATTAGATTAAAATCAATGTGGTGTACATACTGTATTCTGAC
Source organism: Ichthyophis bannanicus (assembly GCA_033557465.1). Classification (NCBI taxonomy): domain Eukaryota; kingdom Metazoa; phylum Chordata; class Amphibia; order Gymnophiona; family Ichthyophiidae; genus Ichthyophis; species Ichthyophis bannanicus. The sequence continues at coordinate 262,288,273 of CM066044.1, forward strand.
GTGTAGTCAAATTTTAAAGTATATAACTCCGAGCATCATTATGTGGCGCACAAAAATTTAACCTTCCTTCAAAAGCTGCACAAAGCTGATATTTTATGCGCACACAGCCTACAGAAAATTAGAGGGAACATTGATGGTCTGGTGCTAGAAACCAGTACATTATCCTCAAAGGAAATACCTTACTGGAAAGTAGAGGAAAATAAATTTCACAATACAGGCAGAGGTCAGAAGCCTAAAAGGCTACAACTAATCCCAGAAGAAGAAACTGGGAGAGTTTAATGAGGTTGGACTTTAGATGAGAAGCTAAAGCTTCTGTAGGCCAACGTTTGAAGCTCTTTGTCCTTGGAGCAGAAAAAGGCTCTAGGAAAGAGAGGAGATAAATCTGACTGGTTTGCAGAAAAAGGATGGGTCTTTGAGACCCCTCTATCTAAATGAAAGACAGAAAGAAACATTTGTAGTAGGCGGTGTAGCCTCCAATTTCTTGAAGATCAGGAATGTCTTCCGTAAGTGATGTCACTTAGGATGACTTTACATGGAGAGCTTCAAATGTGACGTAACCGGAAAGGTTACAGTAAAAGAAGGTAGTTTGTGACTACCATAGAAATTGGTTGTCCATTTAAAATCGTATGGCATGCTGGAACAGCATTAATATGGACAGTAACAAATCTTTCAGAGTGAGATATATATATACATACATATATATACATTGTCATGAGGTAGAGTCATCAGAGCCTATGGAAATAGGTAGAACAGATGAAAACAGATCTGAAAATGACAGCTCAGATCAGCACATGGAGCAGAGTTGCTATAGGCAACCAAAACAAACACTATCACATGGTGGGAGAACACACCCGAGCAGCAAGCAGGTTCCTGATTCATTAGGAAATGAAGGGCAGCTGAGAAGGGGTGAAGCCCAACCGAGCACAGGGACACGCGTAGTTAAAACATGCTCACCTGAGGTTAGTGAGGAGAGGAGAAGAAGAGGCAGGGCGAGGTGCAGAACAAGTTCCAGTTCTAGAAGCAGACACACAGGAGTGAGAGAGAGTTCAGAAGCCAGCAGAACTGAAAGGTATACGGGAAGAAACACAGCAGCCTGTTGCAGAGAGCAGTGCCCAGCTAATGACGTGCCCGGTGAAACTTACCAGAAAGCTAGGAGAAGCTACGGTACAGAAGCCAGGCTCAGGAAAGCTGAGGAGTTTTATCTTCCTAAAACCAGGTACAGCACAAAAGGGAAAGTCTGTCCTGGGGAAAGTTTTATGCTGAAGGAAAAGCCAAGACAGAAAGGCAGAGAAACGTCTCCGTCTCAGCAGTGCTCTGATAACTCACTCACACGCAGGAGCTCAGAGAAAAGGCAGTTGGGAGGTAGGCCAATTCCTTCTAATAGAAGAGCCTTTGAATATAGTGATTTGCCCTGTATGTATAAGGAGCTGTGTGACTCACACAGGGAGCTCTCAAGACAGGGTGGTAATTATTCACTGCACTCTCTTAACCAGGAAGAAGCGAAGTGTAATTACCGAGAACAGAGTTTGCCTAAAGAGAACGTTTTCTATAACCCTGAAGAATGTTATTCAGAGGAGGAACCAGAGGAAATGCAATGTAATGATTATGAAGAAGCAATATCAGATACATGCATGGACTGCACTTTAATTATGTCGGATGACATTCTGTTGAAGAAGCTGTTAAAGTATAAGCAAACTGCAGTGAGGAAAACTTACCTGTTTTGAACAGACTGTTTGTGTTACTTTTGAGTTCGGCCGAAGATAAGCATATTTTGGTTCCAGTTTATTCCTTTTGATTTTTGTACCAGAAGCATGGTGTTTTGCCTTTTGTTCCCATTGCTTTAAAAAATCTACCCGGAAGGGGAATTAAAAGTCCTGTTTGAAAGCCTTACTATTCATCCACGACTCACCTTCTTTATTCAGCAATTGGGACTACAACTCCCAAAGGGCATTGTAATCATCCACTTTTGCTAGTATTGAAGTAGCCCCGGTGAATTACCCAGGCTCCAGCCCTGGGGACCCTCACCGGGTGACAACATTATATATATATATATATATATACACATACACACACACACACATATGTTGTTGTTAAGTGCCGTCGAGTCGGAGTCGACTCATGGCGACCCTCTGGATAGCTATCCTAAATTGTGTTCGGTCTTCAGTCAGGCGGCTCATTGTTGACAGACTGGTACCCGTAGCTGCTGTTATTGTATCGATCCATCTCATTGCTGGCCTTCCTCTTTTGCGTTGACCTTCTATCTTGCTAAGCATAATGTCTTTCTCTAATGATCTCTCTCTTCGCATGAAGTGTCCAAAGTATGAAAGTCGAAGTCTTGTCATCTGAGCTTCTAAAGAAAGCTTAGGTTTGATCGCTAGTAACGACTGGTTTGTTCTTTGGGCAGTCCATGGTATACGCAGTATTCGCCGCCAGCACCATAATTCAACGGCATCAATTTTCTTCCTGTCTATCTTTTTCACTGTCCAGCTTTCACATCCATATGATGTTATTGAAAATACCATGGCTTGAACAAGTCGAATCTTTGTATGGAGAGAGACATCTCTGCTCTTGAGAATCTTATCTAGGTCTTTCATAGCCATTCTGCCAAGAGCAATGCGTCGTCTGATTTCTTGACTGCTTGTTGCTTCTTTATTGATAGTTGATCCAAGTAGGTTAAAGTTGTTCACAATTTCAATTTCTTCTCCTTCAACGATGAACATGTTGATTATGCCAGTTGTCATGATCTTTGTCTTCTTTACATTAAGGTGCAGGCCCATTTTGAGACTGTTCTTTGATTGTGAGAAGCAAATGTTTCAGATCATCTTCACTTTCAGCCAGTAATGTGGTATCATCAGCATAGCGAAGGTTGTTGATGAGTCTTCCACCAATCTTCACACCTCTGTTGTCTTCATACAATCCTGTTTCTCTGATGATTTGTTCTGCATATAAATTAAACAGGTATGGGGAAAGTATGTAGCCTTGTCTTACACCTTTGCTTATTTTAAACCATTCTGTTTCTCCTTGTTCCGTTCGAACTGTTGCTTCTTGATCAATGTACAGATTGCGCAAGAGAACGATCAGGTGTTCTGGTATACCCATGCTTCTTAATGTGGCCTAGAGTTTCTCATGGTTTACACAGTCAAAAGCCTTGCTATAGTCGATAAAGCACAAATAGATATCCTTTTGGTATTCTTTAGTCTTTTCAAGGATCCATCTCACATCCGCAATGTCGTCTCTCGTTCTTCGCCCTTTCCTGAACCCTGCTTGCACTTCAGGTAGTTCTTGTTCCAGGTATGGTTGTAGTCTCTTTTGAATAATCTTCAGTAGAATCTTGCTGGCATGTGGGATCAGAGCGATTGTGCGATAATTTCCACAGTCAGTTGGATCACCTTTCTTTAGTATTGGTATAAACGCAGATCTTTTCCAGTCAGTTGGCCATGATGTTGTCTTCCATATTTCTTGGCAGAGCCTTGTGAGTACGGTAACAGCTGCATCAGATTGCTGCAATACTTCTATGGGAATGCTATCAATGTCTGGTGCTTTGTTCTTTGATAAGGCTTTCAATGCTGCTTTAACTTCTTCTTTCATCACCAATGGTTCCCGATCATAAGGTATAGGTTGAAACGGCTGTTGGTCCACTTGATCTTTATCATATAAAAACTCTGTATATTCCTTCCACCTTTTTCTTGATCTTCTCAGCATCATTCAACATAGAACCTTGAGCATCTTGTAACATTCCAATTCGAGGATGGAACTTTTTCCTTAACTCTTGTAACTTTAGGAAAGCCGATCTTGTTCTTCCTCTAATAGTTTCTGCTTCTATTTCCTTGCAAGTGTCATTGTAGTACTTTTCCTTGTCCTGTCTTGCTGCACGTTGGAAATCTCTGAGTTCTGCGATTGTCTTTCTTTCTCCTCTGGCTTTAGCTTCTCTGTGTTTCTGGGCAATTTTCAGAGTTTCTTCAGTCATCCATTTTAGCCATTTTTGCTTTTTCACCTTTTGTAGAGACTTCTCACTTTCTTCCAATACAACCTTCTTGATGTCATTCCATAACTCTTCCGGAGCTCTGTCATTTGTATCTAAAGCAGCAAATCGATTTTGCAGGCTGTCTTTAAATTCCAATGGTATATTCTCAAGGTCATATTTTGCTGCATTCATGAGTGGTTTGCTCTTTTTCAACTTTAGCTTGAGTTTGCATACTAATAGTTGATGATCTGTACCACAGTCAGCTCCAGGTTTTGTCTTTTGTTGATGTTACAGAGCTTTTCCATCGTTGACTTCCACATATGTAGTCAATTTGATTTTTATATAATCCATTCGGTGAAGTCCATGTGTACAGTCGCCGCTTGTGTTGCTGGAAGGTGTTTGAGATGAATAGATCATTGGTATTGCAGAATTCTATCAGTCTTTCTCCAGCTTCATTTCTGTTGCCAAGTCCATATTTTCCAACTACTTTGCCTTCTTCTTTGTTGCCAACTTTTGCGTTCCAGTCACCCATGACTATCAGGATATCCTGTTTGCATGTTCTGTCAATTTCAGCTTGTACTTGTTCATAGAACTCTTCAATTTCATTCTCTTCTGCAGCTGTTGTTGGGGCATATACTTGAATTATAGTTGTGTTGATAGGCAATCCTCGTAGACAAATAGAGATTAAGTGTTCGCTGCCTGCATTGTATTTCATTACAGTTCTTGCAAGTTTCTTCTTTATTATAAATGCAACACCATTCTTCTTTGTCTTTCATTTCCAGCATAGTAGACCATGTGATCATCTGATGCAAAGTGCCCGATGCCAGTCCATTTCAGTTCGCTGACACCCAACAGATCAAGTTGTACACGTTCCACTTCATTCTTGACCACCTCCAACCTCCCTTGGTTCATGCTTCGTACGTTCCATGTTCCAATGTGTAAGACATCTTTACAGCTTCTGACTCTCATTTCATGCGCAGCTACATCAGCAGTCAGACTTCGAGGGCTTTGATCCAACCACATCATAAATGCTGGCTTTACTCTGAAAAATCTTCAGCTCTTCCCCAGTAGCTAGTTGAGTACCTTCTGACCTGGGGGTCTCATCTTCCAGCACCATAGCACAATTTGTTTTGTTGTAACCAATGTTCCCTCTAATTTTCTGTAGGCTGTGTGCGCATAAAATATCAGCTGTGCAGCTTTTGAAGGAAGGTTAAATTTTTGTGTGCCACATAATGACACTCTGAGTTATATACTTTAAAATTTGACTACACGTCAGAATACAGTATGTACACCACATTGACTGCACTAGAAAATATTGTAGAACTTGTGAAAACCGTAAATACACAACTTTTAAATTTTAAGACGTCTGTGTTTTCTATCAGAATCAGAACCAAAATTTTTGTGCGCTCTGTTGTAAAGTATGTGCGCTCGCTCGGCGAGGTGTGTGCGCGCGCACACGCACACAGCTTAGAGGGAACAGTGGTTGTAACTATCCATTGGGTTTTCATGGCAAGATACAGAAGTAGATTGCCGGGCCTTTCTTCCGCGCAGTTTAAGTTTGCTGTTGTTGCCGTTGTCATAAAAATGTGATCCTCCGCCATCAACACTGTCCCATTCTGCTGCTGCCCAGATGGGTGGTTTGTCTTGGTCTGGCACCTCAGCTGAGACCTGTCCATCTTGGGAGACCCTGCCAGTAGTTAAACTACCGATAGTTTAGCTCTCAGCATCACTGATGCACGCAAGCCCTCACAGCACGACAAGCTGCAACACATATATACATATACATAAATATATATAAAAGAGACTCACTTAACAACAAGAAGGGGTAAGACCTGCTTGCAAAATATGGATAGAGAACCCCTTACTGGTTACTCGTGGAAGAACCATGAAGGTGGTTACATGGAAACCAGTGGAATGTTCCTAGTCAGAAGGATAGAAGAAGTGCATCCCTGTTGGAGAAGTTCCACTGGAGATGTGGAACAAATAGAATTACACTTACCTGGTAATTGTAGTTCCTTGAGTGACAACAGCTTAGTCCTCCACCACTGGGTAGTGCACCTCCTCCTGCAGCTTGGAGACTGGACCAATCAAAACCTGGCATCACTGGAAGTAGCCTGCTGGCATTCCCTTACAGCTCCGGTGAACTATTGACAAAGCAGACTCAAAAGAGCAACAAACAAGTAGCTAAACACTGAAAACTATTACAAAAGTGTAACAAATTTGAAATCTCCCCAAACGCCCACGAAATTAGCCATAGGGGAATTCGCCTCCCCCCCTGCCGAGCCACAGCAAGTCAGCGAAAGAAAGGATCAGACAAGCTAGCCTGACTGAAATGAAGAGGGGGATACCAACCGAAAAGACTCACCCATATAGGTTCCAATGAGGATGAACCGCGTGCCGTGAGAACCTAGAAACCTGAGGGCGGGCAAGAGGACTAAGCTGTCGTCACTCAAGGAACTACAATTACCAGGTAAGTGTAATTACTATTTCCTTATCGTTCCTCCAGCTTAGTCCTCCACCACTGGGATGTAACAGAGCAGTACTAACGGGAGGGACCCTGCCATCCGGCACGCAAGACTGCCGAACCAAAACAGGCATCCCTAGCCGCCAGAACATCCAGGCGATAGTGCTTACTGAACGTATGCAACGACGACCAAGTCGCCGCCTTACAAATTTCCACCGGCGGAACTAGACTGAGCTCCGCCCAGGATGCCGCCTGCGCTTTTGTCGAATGAGCCCTCAAACACATTGGAGCAGAGCGCCCCTGCAGCAAATACGCTGAAACAAGGGCCTCCTTGATCCACCTGGAAATAGAAGCTTTCGCCACAGCCTCACCCTTTCTGGGGCCCCCAAACAGGACAAATAACCGATCCGACTTGCGGAAGGACTCGGTGACTGACAAATAACGGCGCAACACTCTCTTGATGTCCAGGCAACTAATCCCCACTCCGAAGCTTGCTCCCCTGCCGACCGGAGGACGGGAAGCAAAATCACCTGATTGACATGAAAGGAAGACGAAACCTTAGGAAGAAAGGAAGGCACCGGCCGGAGAACCACCTTTTGCGAAGAAAAGGACAGAAAAGTGCCTGAAGCTCTGAAATACGCCTAGCCGAACAAATAGCCACCAAAAATACCACTTTCAGAGTCAAATCTTTCACCGAGGCTTTTGATAAAGGCTCAAATGGCGCTCCACTCAGCGCGCGCAACACCAAGTTGAGATCCCACGGAGGAACAGCAACCCGACGCGCCGGCCGCAGCCTGGAAACGGCCAACATCGACGTGAGCCCCTAGAGCAACACCTTGCACCTTACCTCTGTAACAGGCTAGGGCCGCCAGCTGCACTCTTAAAGAGCTGGCGGCCAAACCCTTATCGAAGCCATCCTGTAAAAAATCCAATACCACCGGAACCAAAGCCGTGGCAGCGCGGACTTGACGCCTCGAACACCAATCCTCGAAGATGCGCCAGACACGCACATACGCGAGCGAAGTTGAACGCTTACGCGCCTGAAGCAAAGTTGACACCACGGACTTGGAATAATCTTTCTTCTTTAACCGTGCCCTTTCAATGGCCAAGCCGTAAGCGAGAATTCTCTCCACCCGCGGCATCAGGAGCGGACCCTGAATCAACAGCTCCGATGACTACGGGAGGCGCCACGGAGTTCCATCCAGCAATCTCACCAGGTCAGCATACCACGGACGCCTGGGCCAATCCGGCGCGACTAACAGCACCCTTCCGTGATGCGCCTCGATGCGCTGGATCACTCGCTCGAGAAGCGCCCATGGAGGAAATACGCAGAGAAGACCCACCGAGGGCCACGGTTGCATGAGGGCGTCGATTCCTTCCGACATGGGCTCCCGTCTTCTGCTGAAGAACCGACCCACTTTTGCTGAATGGAACGTGGCCATGAGATCCATGACGGGCATTTCCCAGCGACGCACCAACTGCGTGAAAACCGTGGGATGCAGTTCCCACTCCCCTGCATCCACTTGCACCCTGCTGAGAAAATCCGCCGTCACATTGTCTTTTCCGGCTATGTGCGCCACCAAGATCGCCTGTAAGCGCGGTTCTATCCATGCAAACAGCCGCTGGGATTCGTCCTCCAGGGCTGAGCTGCCGGTGCCGCCTTGCCGATTTATGTAAGCTACTGTCGCCGCATTGTCGGAGAGGACCCGTACCGCTTTGTGCGTTACTTGGGCTTCGAAACTCTGCAGGGTGCGAAACACCGTCCGAAGCTCCAACCGGTTGATCGACCAGCCGCTCTCTCCTGGAGACCAGAGACCCTGAGCAAACTCCACTCCGCGATGCGCTCCCCAGCCCGCCAAACTTGCATCCGTTAACAGTGGAATCCATTCCGGCAGTTCCAAAGGCATTCCTGCTCGTAAACACGCCGGCCGCAGCCACCACCGCAGATCTCGTCGGACTAGCAAGGGGCAGGGGAGTCGTTTGTTCAACGAGTCGGACTGATTGGACCAACGTTGAAGAAGGGCCCGCTGTAACGACCACATGTGAAACCTGGCCCAAGGAACGACTTCCAAGGTTGCCGCCATCGTGCCCAGCACCTGCAGGTATTTCCAGGCCGACGGCGCTGGAAGCTTGCGGAAGCCCCGTACCAGGCGCCTTAGAGCCAGAGCTCTGCGCTCTGTCAGGAACAACGAGCCCCTTTGAGTATCGAACTGCACACCCAAGTACTCGAGAACCTGGGTCGGAACTAGATGGCTCTTGGCTACATTGATCACCCAGCCGAGAGACTGGAGGAGAGCGATCACCTTTTCCGTGGCGGCCAGGCTCTCGGCTCGGGACTTTGCTCGAATCAACCAATCGTCCAGGTAAGGATGTACCAAAATGCCTTCTTTCCGTAACGCTGCCGCAACGACCACCATAATCTTGGTGAACACGCACGGCGCCGTCGCCAGGCCGAAGGGCAGAGCCTGAAACTGGAAATGCCCCCAAGGAAGTGCGAAGCGCAGAAATCTCTGATGGGACGCCCTGATGGGAATATGGAGATAAGCCTCGGAGAGGTCGAGGGACGTCAAAAACTCCCCGCGCCGAACTGCGACATTAACCGACCGCAGCGTTTCCATGCGAAAATGCGGCACTCGAAGGAAACGATTTACGCCCTTGAGGTCGAGGATGGGCGAAGAGAACCATACTTCTTTGGCACCACGAAATAGATAGAAAAGCGACCCATGCCGTATTCTGCTGGCGGGACAGGAACGACTGCGCCCAGGTGAAGAAGATGGTCCAGGGTTTGACGCACCTGCAACGCCTTTTGGGGACTTCTGCAGGGAGAGAGCATGAACGAGTCCAACACCAGCCTCGCGAGGTCTAAGGCATAACCGTCGTGAATGATCTCAAGGACCCACTGGTCGGACGTAATGTGGGTCCAGGCAGAGAGAAAGCTCCGAAGACGACCACCGATCGGCTGAATCCCTGCCTGGACCCGCCGCCCTTCATTGCGGCTTACGAGAGACTGCAGAGGCCGTCGCAGCGTATCCCCTACTTGCACCTCGAAATCCCCTAAATCCCTGGGCTCGAAACGCGAATCTACCTCTTTGAGATCCCACAAAGCGAGGCGATCGAAACCTCCGAAAATCTTGAAACTGCCCCCGAAAAGGCACAGCCGATTTTCCCCGCCTGGGCTTATCTTCTGGGAGACGGCCCCCCTTGGACTCGCCCAACTCCTTAACTAACTTTTCCAGATCTTCCCCAAACAAGAGCTGTCCCTTAAAGGGAAGCTTACCAAGACGCGCCTTGGAAGAGCCATCAGCCGCCCAATTCTTTAGCCAGAGAGCTCTGCGTGCCGCCACTAAAGAGGCCATACTATTCGACAAAGCTCGGATGAGGTCATAGTGTACATCCGCAAAATACACCGAGCCAGATTCCAAGCGCTGCATCTCCCGCACTTCCTCTGGCTCCAAGGAAGCGGACTGCCGCAGTCGCTGAACCCAACGAAGGCAGGCCCGTGCAATCCAAGCACCGCAAATGGAAGCCTGTAACGCCACGGCATCCGCCTCAAAAGATTGCGTCAGCAACCCGTCCATTTTCCGATCTTGAGCTTCCTTCAAGGCCGCACCGCCTTTGACTGGGATAGTGATCTTTTTAGTCACCGCGGAGACCGCAGCATCAACCTTCGGAGAGCGGAACCTCTCCTTGTCTTTGTCCGCAAGAGGATACAACCGATTCATGATCCGTATCCCTTTAAGGCCAGATTCGGGAGTATCCCACTCTGTTTGGATCATCTGAGCGATCACCTTGTGGATAGGAAAGACCACCTGCGTCTGACGTACCGCTTGAATAATGGGATCCGCGCCATCTTCCTCTTCAGCCGGTGGCTCAGCCGCCAGCCGGAGCGTCTGAAGAGCTTCTGTAATAAGAGCCGGCAACTCCTCCTTCCGAAATACTCGGATGATTCGGGCCTGGTCCTCCGGCTCAGCAATCTCTCCTTCCTCTAAGTCATCTGTGTCCGCATCCACATCAAACTCAACCTCCTCTCCCTCCTGCCAGTCCACGTCAGCCAGGAGAGAATCCACCAGCCGCGGTCTTTTGGAGGTCGTTAAACCCGAGGAGTCATGCTCTGCCATACAAGACCGCCCACTAGAGGAAGAAATAGGTAGGGGGGGGACCCCCAAGCCCCTGTTGCCTGCGACAAAAGGCCTCATTCATTAGTAGAACAAAGTCTGGAGAAAAACTGGTCATCTGGGGCGCGGCTGCAAGCTCCAACTGTGGAACAGGAGCCGCAGGTCGCAGTGCTGGCAGAGAGGATGAGGGACCGGCTATCGCCCCCTCCCCCTCTGCTACACCGAGTGCTGCGGGAGCAGAAGTGGCCATGGAACTCTCCAACTGTTGCTCCATACTGCGGGAGGCAGAGGCGCAGCAAAGACAAACCCCTGTCTCAGCGCTGGTGCCCCTACGAGCGCCACAAATGACACAATGGGAAGCACCCGACATGGACTGCAACTGTGGGGAAGGTAAGTATGCTCCAGAAACACTAGCCCCAAGGGAAAGTGCAGCCCCTCCTGGCCGGCCACCTAGGCCCAGGCAACAGAAGGAAATGCTGTAAAATACTGTCTTAGAGTTCCCAGCAATTTTGATGCCCCGTTGTTGGTTCGTTCTGTTCTATATCTTTTTTTTTTTTTTTTTTAAATCAAACGGAGAAGGCTGCCTAGAGAGAAGAAAAGGCGGGAACCCCGGACCCCGCACTGGCGCGCCTGAAACCGGGGATCAGAAGAGAAGCGCCAAAAATAAATTAAAAGGAAAAAATTAAAACCCCAGCAAATATCTGTGCTCGGACTGCCGCCCGGAGGAGAAGAGCGCTCCAGAGCCCGTGGTTAACGTACCGCCCGACTCCCGCAGGCCGCAGGAGATGCAAACCCAAAATGGCCACATCTCCACATGTGGTTTTGGCACGCTGTGCCGGCGGCCCTCTTGTGCCTTGAGAAAAAACAGCCTCCGATCACTCCCGGACGGCCAGGACTCCCAATGTACTCTCCGGCCCCTGAAGGGGAAGAGAGCAAGAGAGGGAGACGCGCCCCCGCTAGTACGGAAGCTAGCTAGATCACAAGGCGTCCCCGACAGGAAAAGGACGCTGCCTACAATGCCGCGGACTGCCGCCTGAAAGAAGCGGGCCGGTGGTGTGGTTTCCCAGGAGCTCTGCCCCGACCAGTCCTGGGTTCAGAGATCCTAAGGCAATCAGCCTTTCTGAAATTGGGCTGCGGCTTGGCAGGGGGGGGAGGAGACCCCGAATAGGACCCCGAGCCCCAGAAAACAGAAGTCTTCCTTTAGGTAATCTAATTAATAATTTGGTTGTCTTTGGGTTCTTTTTTTTTTTTTCTTTTTTTTTTTTTTTTTTAAAGAAACAGTCCCCTAAAAGGGACCCACTCACTCAAAGAGTGATGCCAAGCCAATTCAAAAGGTTAGGAAGGTTAAGAGATCTATCTAGCTCCTTATCCGTTTCTCTAGTGAGCCCAGCACCTAGGCTCACTATGTCCTCCTGCTGCTTGGAGACTGGACACACTGGAGCTGTAAGGGAATGCCAGCAGGCTACTTCCAGTGATGCCAAGTTTTGATTGGTCCAGTCTCCAAGCTGCAGGAGGAGGTGCACTACCCAGTGGTGGAGGACTAAGCCGGAGGAACGATAAAGAACTCAGGGAATTAAGCAATTCTTTATGCTTTCACGTGATCTAAACCCTAAAAAAGAACATTTTAAGGAAGATGGTAAAAGTAGGAAAAAAACCGGGTCATGTGGGAGCATGACTGGGCAAGCCTTTCAACCATCTGAAAGTTACCCACCAGGAATGGCTCTGATGCTCTCTGGCAAAGGCCCATAGTTGCAGAGCTTCTTGTAGAACTGCAGAGAGCATGTTGTAGGTTGCCCAGGTGAGATCTGGTTGTTTAATTTCCAGTGTGCAACCTAAGCTATTTTGTGGAAGCCAAAGAATTGCAGATGGCTAAGAATAGCAGACAGACAGGTTGCCTGCAACGATAAACTGTCCAAGTAGGTTTTGGAACCTCTCTTGGAATTATGTGTTATTAAGGCAGCAGAAGAGGTTAGGTCCTATAGATTGGAAAAGGACCGAGAGACTGAACAGAAGTGATGACTCACTTATGGTCTGATAAGCTGTCTTAAAAGAAATATTTGAAAAATTGCAGAAGGGAGAAATTCTGTATGGAAATTATTTACTGGAGTAGGTATTAGGGACAATACTATGGCTTAAAGGTAAGCCCTCCAGTCAAATAGTATCACTCTTAGATTGAAAATCTCAACTAAGAGGGATGGAAGTAATACAGAGTTAGAAAGACTTACAATTTGGTAAGTCTCTGAAAGGGTAAGCTCCCCTGCAGTGAAAAGTATAAGATATCCTCGTACAAGACAACTGCCAAGGCGAAGGGCATAGCATACCTTATAAGTGGTTGTAACTCCTCTGTTTACTTTTAAAAGGAGAGGAGAAACTTGTTACCTGTAGGGCATGATTATCCTTAATAGCTCTAAGAGCTGAAAGGATAGACTGCTCTTAGCAAGAGAGTCATGCCTAAAGTGGAGGATTAAGGCAGTGTATCACTGACCTCTCAATAAGGATGAGAAGAACTGTAAATGCTTCTGTAGTTAAGAAGTAGTGGTTCTGAAACTCAACAAGAAAAAAGATTTAATGAATAAAAATCAGAAACCCTGCGACTGCTGAGTTTGCTAAGCCTGTTGAGACTTTGGTTTTCTTAGCCTGGTATGATGTTGCCCTTCTTTGGAAGCATCTGCATGATGGGTAGCAGATGAATAAAAAACGTTTCCCCCTAGGGGAATAAAGTTTGTTAGGAGATTTTTTAGTAGCTGGGGCAGAGGAAAGTTTTGACAATCCTCTGAAAGCAACAATATCAGCGTTTAACTGATTAGCTTGAAATAAAGCATCCTTGTTAAAGAGATTTTCACCAGTACAAGGAGTATTTCCCAGCTTTTCTTGTACCCATTTGTCCAAGTCTGAAGCTTGGAGCCAGGCCATGCATCGTGCTCCTATGGCTATAGCAGAAGTTCTGCTAATAGACTCAAAACAGTCCAGGGAAGCACGATTAAGGAATTTAGAGACATTTTGAGCATGACTGACTAATATGAAAAAGTCTGCTCTTTTATGTTCTTGAAGAACAACTAATGAGCTTAACCTACCGCCCTATATATATAGTCACCCTATACAGGGTAAACATCCCCTAACCCCATTTACAACCCCCTTACCAAATTGTATATAGTGTATATAGGTCACCTGTTCACCATGTGAATTTCCCTGTTCATTGTAATTCAATGTCAGACTGTTCTACATTGCACAAATCTTGTTACTTGTAAACCGCGCTGATGATGAATACTGCGGTATAGAAAAACAATAATAAATAAATAAAAGGGTTCAAAATAAGTTCTTTGTGACCTCTTCAAGAGATAATCCCATATAGAAAATATATGAGATAATTCTTGCTAAAGTTCTAGACTCACGACCTGGCAGATAAAAAGAATGCTTCTTTGCACTCTTAATACGCCTCTTGGCTGATTCTACAACAATAGAATGATGAGGAAGTTGAGTCTTTTGAAAACCTGGAGAAGGTGGCACCTTGTACATGGAGTCAAGTGTCTTAGAATGTGGTGATACCGTTAAAGGAGTTTCCCACATCCTTAAAAGTAGTTCTTGTAAGATCTGATGCAAAGGAAGCATGATAACCTCCTTTGAAATCCAGGGGGATTGCAGGGTCTCTGAATCCCCTGGCAAGGATTCTTTACCAGGTATAGAAATGGCAAGTAACTTTGCCATATCAAGCAGAAAAGCTTGAAAAGAAATCTCCCCTGAGGAGGACACTCTAAAATGAGGGGTAAAGACTAGAATTGTTGAAGATTTAGCCTTGGTACCGATAGACTCATCCCAGTCATCAGGACCGGAAGACCTGAAAGGATGAAGCATCGGATTTTCCTTAAAGCGATGTCTTCGGTACCGCCCGAGGTCGGTACCGAGACGAGTCGGTACCGAATCATCCATGCTAGAGATCGATTCCAGGCTCGGCATCGAAGGAAGCGAGTCTGTCGAAGTAAGCATGGACGGTACCGACACCGATGCCGATACCGGTACCGAAGCCGATACCGATACTGGAGGAACGGTCTGCAGCAACTCTAGCGGTAACGAAGTAGCCGAGAGCGCTAGACTGCGATCCTCGGTGAGGAGTGTTTCATCCATCACCATAGTCGATGCCGGAGTGTCGGTACTGCTCGAAGCGGCCACAACCATGGAGCATGGCCCAGGTATGTTCATCGAGGTAAAAACCCTGGGAACAACCTGAAGCCCCGTTAATGCTTTGGAGCCCGAAGACTCCCGCCGGGGCTTTATTGCCAAAATGTCCTCGAGGGCAAGGCCAGAGCCATCTCGATACTGGGAAGGAGATCTACCACTCGAGGACTGGCTAGTCTTTACAGACTTTTGTTTGGTTACCTGATCCTGTGGAGATATTGTAGATGGTGACATCGAGTGCGATGTGAACCGGGTATCGAGTTGTGCTCGATTCTGAAGATTTCTTCTATTTGAGCTCCAACAGGAAAGACACTCCAGTGGGAGATGGTCAGGACCCAAGTATGGGTGTCAGAAAAAATATCCGTACCGCCACACTTTGAGCATTTCTTAAGAGTAGTGGCTGGCTTTTCCATAATGGAAAGATGGAGGCCTAGTTGCCTAGAACCGTCAGACACTAAACAGGAAAGATTTCTGAGGAAAAGAGAAATTCTTTAGAAAAAAGAAAGAAAAGCACCGGCGGTACCGGTGGCGTCGAGGGAAGGCAGACGCGACCACAAAAAACTAAGAATAAAAAGAAGAATTTTCTGCGGTGACAAGAATACATCCTGCCAGCTCCGCAGAAAACGGAAAACTGATGGGAGGGAAGTGAATGGGCGGGAAGGCAGCGCGCACGCGCGTGGGATGCTCCCAAAAGCTTTCTTTTTGGATGCTGGGGAGCGTTCCCGCGCAGGTTCCGTCGGTACCGACGTACTCATATGTGAAGACTCATTCCTGCTTGTTCCTGGAGATAAAGGCTTCTAGCGACCTTTACAAAGAGGCCTTCTACATAGGGGACAAGAAACCTGTGAAACTTTATAAATAGGTGTTAAAGCCAGGTGGCAGGTCAAAAGGCCATTTTGAAAGACTCCTTCTATCCAAATAAGGACTGTTAATCACCCAGGAAGTTGGTCACAGAAGCACAGGACAGGGTACCGTGAAGCAGCCCTCTTTTAATAAGTCTTATTTCCCACCCCCCCTCCACAAAGCCCACGCACCCCTGGGATAATCGTAGCTTTATAGGTACTTACACATCTTAAAGGAGCTGCTCTCAGGTGCAGCTCTTTATCCAAATCAGTCATACATTAAGGACCCAAGATTAATTAAGCTTCAGGTGAACAAGGTTCAGTTTATTAAATGTATTAGGTACACTTTTATTAGTATAAGTATCCACAGCAATCATTAGTAAGTAAAGAACTTACAGATCTAAACACAAGCTTAAAACTAAGATGCAGACAGCAGTCCAGCAGCGAGATGGGGGCTTTCCAGTCTTTTGCACTGAGCATCACATGTATGATTTTCTCCCAGTTGGTGAGAGGTCTTACGTGTGCACTAGGTGCAAGGACATCTTTGCTCTCAGGGAACAAGTCCGTTCTCCAGAGGCTAGGGTAGCAGAATTGGAAGACAGAAGGAAGACAGAGAGGTACATAGACGAGACCTACAGGGATATAGTCCTGAAGTCCCACCTCCAGTCTGGCAGCATCCCTGTTGCCATGGAGGAGAGAGGTCACGTGACAGGAGAGCATCACCCTGGTGTGGCAGGAAGTGATCCTGTAACTAGGACCTGTCCTCCAGGTGATGTAAAACCCTCTCGCACCGAGGAAGTTTCTCCAGGGCCATGTGCCCATGAGGGGAGGGTTAGGACAGCCGTTATAGTTGGTGATTCGATCATTAGGCATGTAGATAGCTGGGTGGCTGGTGGCCGTGAGGATCGCCTGGTAACATGACTGCCTGGTGTGAAGGTAGCGGACCTCATGCGCCACCTAGATAAGGTCTTAGATAGTGCTGAAGAAAAGTCTGTTATCTTGGTACATGTCGGTACCAATGACATAGGAAAATGTGGTAGGGAGGTTCTGGAGGCTAAATTTAGGCTTTTAGGTAGGAAGTTGAAATCCAGAACTCCCAGAGTAGCATTCTCCGAAATGCTTCCTGTTCCACGCACAGGACCCAAAAGGCAAGCAGAGCTCCGGAGTCTCAATGTGTGGATGAGACGATGGTGCAAGGATGAGGGTTTTGGATTTGTTAGGAACTGGGGAACATTCTGGGGAAAGGAGGGGCACTTCCAAAGGGATGGGCTTCACCTTAACCGGGATGGAACCAGGCAGCTGGCATTAATCTTTAAAAAGGAGATAGAGCAGCTTGTAAACTAGATAATAGGGGAAAGCCGACAGTCGCCCAAGAGTGCATGGTTCCTCAACCAAGAGTGCATGGTTCCTCAACCAATAACTCCCAACCCACCCCCGACTTCAACACTCAACCTCTTGAACCTACCCTCCCAACCTCTTGGAGTGAATTTGACCCCCTCACACTAGAAAATGTTTCTAATATTATAAAAGACTTAAATGCCTCTACCGCTGCCCTTGACCTGTCCCTTGGATCAAATCCACTAGAGATTCTCTCAGCCCCTACATTCTTTCCATTGTTCAAACCTCCCTCCAGACTGGATCTGTACCACCTCCACTTAAGTGTGCCACTATCCAGCCAATTCTAAAAGGAACAAAACTTGATCCTACTTCCCCCACCTCCTACAGACCCATTTCTAGCATACCTTTTCTTGCAAAAATAACCGAGAAACTAGTTCAAACCCAACTCCAGAACTATACTGATGACCACTCTCCCCTTGACTTATTCCAATATGGTTTCAAAAAGAACCATGGAGTTGAAACCCTCCTTACCTCCCTACTAGACTCCCTGTACCTGCACACTCAGAATCCTACCCAGGGATGCTTACTCATATTCCTTGATTTATCTGCTGCTTTTGACTCCCTTCCTCACCATCAACTTTTAAACAGACTCCACGAAATAGGACTCAGAGGAACAACACTAAACTGGTTCCGATCCTACTTAGAAACATAGAAATATGACGACAGAAAAAGACCACATGGCCTATCTAGTCTGCCTTCCATAACAACTACAACAGTCCACTTTTTGCCTTTAGAGATCCTCTGTGTTGGTCCCATGCTTTCTTGAATTCAGTTACTGTCCTCATCTCTACCACCTCCACTGGGAGACTATTCCACGGATCCACTACTCTTTCCGTAAAGAAATATTTCCGCATATCACTCCTGAATCTATCTCCCTTCACCCTCATCCCATGTCCCCTCGTAGCAGAACTTGCTTTCAATTGAAAGAGGCTCTCTCCCTGAACATTTATGCCACGGAGGTATTTAAACATCTCAATCATATCACCTCTATCCCGCCTTTCCTCTAAGGTGTACATATTAAGATCCTTAAGTCTGTCCTCATATGCTTTATAATGAAGCCCATTAATCATTTTGGTAGCAACCCTCTGCACCGACTCCATCCTGTTCACATCCTTTTGAAGGTGCGGTCTCCAGAATTGCACACCATACTCCAAATGAGGTCGCACCAAAGACTTATACAGAGGCATTATCACCTCCTTTTTTCTGCTAGCCATTCCTCTCCGTATGCACCCAAGCATCCTTCTAGCTTTTGCTGTCGCCTTTTCCACCTGTTTAGCTACTTTAAGATCATCAGACACAACCACGCCTAGGTCCCGCTCTTCTTTAGTGGACAAAAGTACTTCACCTCCTATACTGTATTGCTCCCTTGGATTGCTGCAGCCCAAATGCATGACCTTACATTTTTTAACATTAAATCCCAGCTGCCAAATTCTAGACCATTCTTCAAGCTTAGCTAGATCCCTCCTCATGTTATCTACCCCTTCCTGGGTGTCTACTCTATTGCAGATTTTGGTATCATCCGCAAAGAGGCAAACCTTACCCGACAGCCCTTCCGCTATATCACTAACAAAGATGTTAAAAAGAATCGGACCAAGGACAGATCCCTGGGGCACACCACTGGTAACATCCTTCTCCTCAGAGTGAGCTCCATTTACTTGTACCCTTTGTCGCCTCCCACCCAACCAATTTCTAACCCAAGCAGTAACTTTAGGGTCCATCCCTAGGGTGCTCAGTTTGTTTATAAGTCGCCTGTGAGGAACAGTGTCAAAGGCTTTACGGAAATCTAAATACACCACATCTAGAGCTCTCCCTCGGTCCAACTCCCTGGTCACCCAGTCAAAAAAATCAATCAGATTTGTCTGACAAGACCTGCCTCTGGTGAATCCATGCTGCCTCGGATCCTGTAATCCGCTGGACTCCAGAAACCTCACTATTTTCTCTTTCAGCAGCGTTTCCAATAATTTACTCACCACCGAAGTTAAGCTAACCGGCCTGTAGTTTTCAACCACATCCTTACTTCCGCTTTTGTGTAAAGGCACCACATGAGCCTCTCTCCAGTCCTTTGGCACCACTCCCGACTCCAACGAGGCATTGAAAAGGTCAGTCAGTGGAGCTGCTAGAACGTCCCCAAGTTCCCTCAGTATTCTAGGGTGTATCCCATCCGGTCCCATCGCTTTGTCTACTTTAAGTTGAGCTAGTTTCTCACGAACACAGTCTTCTGAAAATAGTTCAAGATGTCCCTCGCTTCTGTTCTTATTTGTGGGTGTTTTCTGAGGTCCTGCTCCTGGTTCTTCATCTGTGAACACAGAACAAAAATATTTGTTAAGCAATTCCGCTTTATCCTTATCAGCTTCTACATATTCCCCCCCTGCACCCTTGAGTCTGACAATACCACTTTTGCTCTTCCTCTTCTCACTAATATATCTGAAAAATGTCTTATCCCCCCATTTTATTGCATTGGCTATTTCCTCCTCCTTTTGAATCTTTGCCTTCTTTACTACTTTGCTAGCTTCTCTAAGTTTTTCCAAATACAGATGCCTGTTTTCTGCTCTCTGTGATCTCTTGTATTTCATGAAGGCCTCCCTCTTTTTCTTCACTTTTTCAGCCACTTCCTTCGAAAACCATAGCGGTCTCCTGTTCCTTTTGCCTTTATTTACCATTTTAACAAAAAGGTTGGTTGCCCTTAAAATACCCCCTTTCAGTTTTGCCCACTGTTTTTCTACATCCCCCAGCTGTTCCCATCCCACTAACGACTCCCTGAGGTATTGGCCCATCTTCGCAAAGTTAGTCTTCCTAAAGTCTAAGATCCTCACCTTGGAATGGATTCTAACAGCCCTAGTCCTAATACTGAACCACACCATCTGGTGATCACTGGATGCAAAATGATCTCCCACTACAACATCAGAAACACTTTCACCATTGGTAAGCACCAAGTCCAGTATGGCCCCTTCACGTGTGGGGTCTGTTACCAATTGCCTGAATAGTTCTCCCTGTAGAGAATCCAGGATCTCCTTACTTCTAGATGATACTGCAGCAGGAATGTGCCAATCAACATCTGGCATATTGAAATCTCCTATCAGTAGCACTTCCCCTTTCCTAGCAATGCTGCGTATGTCTTCAATTAACTCTCTGTCCACCTCTTCCTCTTGTGAGGGAGGTCGGTATATCACTCCAATGCAAATAGATTTCTCTTTCCCTCTTTCTAGTTTAACCCACAATGCCTCCTCTCTCCCTTTTAAGCTCTGTAATTCCAAAGCTTTAATAGTAGTTTTTACATATAGTGCCACTCCTCCTCCTCTTCTTCCTACCCTACTTCCTATTTAGATGA
This sequence comes from Ichthyophis bannanicus, assembly GCA_033557465.1. NCBI lineage: Eukaryota > Metazoa > Chordata > Amphibia > Gymnophiona > Ichthyophiidae > Ichthyophis > Ichthyophis bannanicus. The sequence continues at coordinate 262,308,557 of CM066044.1, forward strand.
CAGAACCCAACAGGTCTGTATTGGAAATGATACCTCCCTCCCATTTACACTAAAACAAGGTGTCCCCCAAGGATCTAGTCTGTCCGCTCTCCTATTCAACATTTTCCTTCAACCTGTCTGCAACATCTTCCAAAACTATGATATTCAGTACCAATTATATGCGGACAACATGATGTGCTTCACCACATTTAATCTCATTAACCCTGACTTTACCAAACTATGCGATTGCATTACTACTCTAAAATCCTGGATAGCCCAGCACAACCTCCTAAATAACCAATCCAAGACTGAAGTCCTACAGGTGTTTTCCAATACTTCATACACCCCACCTCCAATCATCAATATTGGAGACCTCAATCTTACTATAAAAAACCAAGTGAAATATCTTGGTGTCATCCTTGATCAGAATCGATCCTTCACTAATCAAATCAAGAGAACCACCAACACAATATATGCAAAGCTATGAACCCTCCGGAACCTCAAACCCCTCTTAAGCCCTAACTCATTTCGTTCTGTCTGTCAGGCCCTCACAACTCCATCTCTTGATTATTGTAAACTCATCTATTATGGCCTTCCCAAGAACACCATACAACCGCTCCAATTAGCCCAGAACACAATTGCACAGCTTATAACTAACCACCCCAGACGTTCACACATCACACCAGTCCTATATGGTCTCCACTGGCTCTCCATTCAATACAGGATTAAATTCGAAGTGCTTACCCTCATACATAAAATCATTTCCAATGAGTCAGCTCCATGCCTCTCCCCACTCATTCCCTTCCCCATTAACACAAGAACCCGCCACTCATTTACCAAAAACCTTCTGACTATCCCCACAACTAGAAGATATTGCAAACAATCTACCAGTAACAAGGCCTTCTCCCTCTATACTCCATCCCTATGGAACTCCCTTCCTTACGAGCTGCGGAACTGTCCAACCCACTCTGAGTTCCGAAAGAAGCTAAAAACTCTTCTTTTCCTTGAACATTTTTCCCTACCACCTTAGTACCTGACCTTCCTTCCACCCCCTCGCTCCTACCCTATCAAAAACCTATCATACAGCCACATGATATCCTGGTATTTACCGTTGTAAATAGTTACTCACTGTTCTTGTAGCCTATATATATCTCTGTTACTTTGGTCCATGTAAACAGTTGAAACATACTGCCTTAATTGTTTTATGCAAACCGTTTTGATTTGTAGAAAGACGGTATAAAAATTCAGTTAAATAAATAAATAAATGGTTCAGAACAATGTATCCTTGAAGGATACTACCAAAAGCAGAGAGGTTCCAAAAAAAGAGCAAAGTAGCCCAAATGCCCTTGAGTATGAAGCAGACAGAGCTTAAAGATTCCAAATTACTCATGCCTACCAAAAGCCAGATTAATATGAATAAAATACAGTCTCTAAAATGCTTGTATGCAAATGTTAGAAGTCTAAAAAATAAGATGGGAAAGTTAGACTATATAGCATTAAATGAGAGGTAAGATATGATTGGAATCTCAGAGACATGGTGGAAAAAGGACAACCAGTGGGATACTTTGATACCTGGGTACAAACTATATCATAATGACAGAGCTGATCAAATTGGTGGAGGGGTTGCGCTCTATGTTAGAGAGGGCATTGAGTCAGAAAGGAATAAAGTTTTGCAGGCAACAAAATTTGCTGCAGAATCTCTATGGATTGAAATTCCATGTAAAAAAGGGGAAGGCGATGGCAGTAGGGGTATACTATCGACCGCCTGACCAGAATGAACAAATGGATGATGAAATACTCAAAGAAATCAAGGAAGCTAACAAAAGTTACAGCACAGTAATAATAATAATGGGTGATTTCAATTACCCCGGTATCGACTGGGTCAGTGTCACGGCAGGACATGCTAGGGAGATAAAGTTCCTAGATGAAATAAATGACTGCTTCTTGGAGCAGCTGGTTCATGAACTGACCAGAGGGGAAGCCATATTGGACATAGTCCTTAGTGGAATACCAGATCTGGTTCAGGAGATAAGGGTGTTGGGGCCACTTGGCATTAGTGATCATAGCATGATCGCGTTTGATTTAATTCGTAGAGGAGGGATGGTAAGGAAATCCACAGTACTACCTTTTAACTTTCGAAAGGGAGACTATGATAAAATGAGGAAAATAGTTAAGAAAAAAATAAAAGGAGCAGTTGCAAAGATTAAAGACTTACATCAAGCTTGGGTGTTGTTTAAAAATACTAATCTTGGAAGCCCAGACCGGCTGCATTCCACGCTTTAAGACAAGTGGAAGGAAGTCAAAAAAACTGCCAGCATGGCTTAAAGGTGAGGTCAGAGAGGCTGTTGCCAAAAAAGCATCTTTCAGGAAATGGAAAAAAGATCCAAATGACAAAAACTGGAAACAGCACAAGCACTGGCAAGTTAAATGCAAGGCAATGATAAGGCAGGCAAAGGGAGAATTTGAAAAGAAGCTTGCTGTGAAAGCAAAAACGCGTAATAAAGACTTTTTCAAGTACATACGTTGCAAAAAACCTGTGAGAGACAGTTGGTCCATTAGATGATAGAAGGCTTAAAGGCGCACTAAGAGGCGACAAGGCGATAGCAGAGAAACTAAATGAATTCTTTGCTTCGGTCTTTACTGAGGAAGATGCTAACCACCTCTTTCCTCTCCAGTCTATTCAACATTCTGCAGCTCGTCTGATTTTCCGTCAGTCTCGTTTTTCACACATTACTCCTCTTCTCACGTCACTTCACTGGCTCCCCATCCCCATCCGCTTCCGTATCCAGTTCAAACTCCTCCTTCTAAACTACAAATGTATTCATTCTTCTACCCCTTATTACCTTTCATCCCTCATCTCTACCTACACCCCCTCTCGCCTACTCTACTCATCTAATTGTCTTCGTTTATCTATGCCTTTTACTCGTACTGCTAATTCTAGACTTCGCTCCTTTCAACTGGCTGCACCCTTTTCCTGGAATTCTCTACCTGTCTATCCCCAAGCCTCCTCCCTGGCCATCTCCAAATCCAAATTGAAATCCCATTTCTTCACTATTGCTTTTTGTTCCTAACTCGTCCTTTCTTGTTCTCTCCATAAACATTTATTCTTGTCTTGTTAATTGTTATTTGTATTAACTAATTTATGTCATATTTTGTCTTAACTAGATTGTGAGCTCTAACAGGCAGGGACTGTCTCTTTTTATGTTTGTACAGCGCTTCGTATGTCGCAAAAATGCAATGTAATAATAAGATGTAGGGATGTTACCCATGACTGAACTGGTATTTAAAGGTGTGGAAGAATTGAAGGAAATATCGATACATCGGGAAGATGTATTACAACTATTTGACAAACTTGAAGAGTAGCAAATCACCTGGACCGGATGGTATACATCCAAGGGTGTTGAAAGAACTGAAATATGAGACTGCAGACCTGCTATTAGTAATCTGTGAACTATCATTAAAATCATTTGTAATACCTGAAGATTGGAGGATGGCCAACGTAACGCCAATTTTTTAAAAGGGTTCCAGGGGTGATCCGGACAACTACAGACCGGTGAGCCTGACGTCAGTACCGGGAAAAATGGAAGAAACCATCATAAATAATACAATTACTCAGCATGTAGATAGTCATGGCTTAATGGGAGACAGCCAACATGGTTTTAGACAAGGAAGATCTTGTCTTACGAATCTGTTATGTTTCTTTGAAGGTGTGAATAAACAGGTAGACAAAAGTGAATCAGTTGATATAGTGTATTTAGACTTTCAGAAAGCCTTTGACAAGGTCCCTCATCAGAGACTTTTGGAAAAACTAAAGACTCATGGGATAGGAGGCAGTGTACTATTGTGGATCAAGAACTGGTTAAAAGATAGAAAGCAGAGGGTAGCGCTAAATGGCCAATTTTCCCAATGGAGAAAGGTGAATAGTGGTGTACCCCAGGGATCTGTGCTGGGTCCACTGCGTTTTGACATATTAATAAATGACCTGGAAAGTGGAATAACGAGCGAGGTTATCAAATTTGCAGATGACACAAAACTATTTAAAGTTGTTAAAACCCATGAGGACTGTGGAAAATTGCAAGAGGATCTTGATAAATTGGAAGACTGCACATCAAAATGGAAGATGAAATTTAATGTGGACAAGTGCAAAGTTATGCACCTAGGGAAGAACAACCCAAACTATGGCTGCTCAATGCAAGGTTCCACATTAGGAACCACCACCCAGAAAAAAGATTTAGGCGTCATTGTGGATAACATGTTAAAACCCTCCGCCCAGTCTGCAGTGGCGGCCAAGAGAGCAAATAGAATGCTAGGTATCATAAAGAAAGGAATGTAAAATAAAACAAAGGATATTCTAATGCCTTTGTATTGTTCCATGGTACGACCGCACCTTGAATATTGTGTGCAATTCTGGTCGCCGTATCTTAAAAAGGATATAGATTTATTAGAAAAGGTTCAGAGAAGAGTCACCAGAATGGAAAGGGGATGGAAGGATACTCCTATGAAGAAATGCTAAAAAGGTTAGGGTTCTTTAACCTGGAAAAGAGATGGCAGAGGGGAGATATGATAGAAGTCTATAAATTAATGAACGGAGTGGAACGGGTAAACGTAGATCGATTGTTTACGTTATCAGACTATAGAAAGACTAGGGGACATGCAATGAAGCTACAGCGTAAACTATTTAAGACAAATAAGAGAAAATATTTTTTTCACTCAACGTGTAATCAAACTCTGGAATTTGTTACCTGAGGATGTAGTAAAGGCTGTTAGTGTAGCTGGGTTTAAAAAAGGTTTGGACAAGTTCCTGGAGGAAAGGTCCCTAAACCATTATTAAAAAGGGACCCAGGATATCAATGCTTGACCCAATACAAGCATTGTGGAACCTGTGTCTTTTGGGGAAACTGCTAGGTACGTATGACCTAGAATGGCCACTGTTGGAAACAGGATACTGAGCTTGATGGACCTTGGTCTGACCCAGTATGGCATATCTTATGTTATGTTCTTATGTTACGAGAAAGATGTGGCATGAGGGAAGAAGAAAGTGTTTCAACTGCGCCACTAGCTGGGGGCTGTCTCCATGATCTGATTTGACCCCGATCTATAGCAATTTTACAGGCACCAATCAATTATGAGTCAAGGGCCAGATTTTGTGGCTGCAGAATTGTAGGCGGCTAGGAGTCCTGGCCATAGGATAGAGACTGGTAAGGAGAAGTTTTACTTATCGTTAATTTCCTTTCCTTAAATCCTACTAGACCAGTCCAGACAAGTGGGTAAGTCCCCCTGCCAGCAGATGTTGGAGACAGAGAAAATTACCAGAAGCTTGATTGGCTGAACCCTGGTAGATACAGCATAGTTACTCACCTGTAAAAGGTGATCTCCGGGAACAGCAGGAATTTAGTCTTCACATATGGGTATCGTCGGAACCGATGGAGCCTGTGCAGGAACGCTCCCCAGCGTCCAATAGGAAAGCTTTTGGGAGCATCCCACAGCGCCTGCGTGCTGCCTTCCCACCTTTCCCAACTGTCCCTCTCGAGTTTATAGCTGAGACAAGGGAAAGAGGGAAAGAGAGAAAGAGAGAGAGATAGAGAGATACAACTCCTAAGGGAGGTGGGCGGGTTGTGAAGACTAAATTCCTGCTGTTCCAGAGATCATGTTACAGGTGTGTAACTATGCTATCTCCAGGAACAAGCAGGCATGTAGTCTTCACATATGGGGACTCCCTAGCTTCAGATGCCAGGGAGATGGCCCCAGAAAGTTGTGTGCCCTTATGAAAGGGCTCCACTTTCCCCCATGGAACTCTGGCATCCTACTAGGGATGGTGGGTAGGAGTTGATTAAGTTTGGAATAAGTGTTGAAGAACAGCCTGACCAAACAAGGCATCCCGGCGGAGTCCTTGTCTAAGCAGTAATGGGCTATGAAGGTATGAACCGAAGCCCAAGTAGCTGCTTGACAGATGTCGTCGATAGACACAGAGTGAAGATGAGCCATTATGGCTACCATGGCTCTCACATTGTGAGCTGTGACATGGCCTTCAAGAGGAAGGTTCTTACTCTCATAGGCAAAAGATATACACTGTGCAATCCAGTTGGACAGTGTCCTTTTGGAGACTGGAAGTCCCAAATGACTAGGATCAAAAGGAACAAAGAGTTGAGAGGATTTTCTATGTTGCTGTGTCCTTTGCAAGTAAAAGGCCAAAGCTCTTTTACAGTCCAAAGTATGAAGGTTCCTTTCTGCATTTGAGGCGTGAGGCTTTGGAAAGAATACAGGAAGGTAAACCGCTTGGTTCAAATGAAAAGGCGAAACCACCTTTGGCATAAAGTGTGGATGAGTCCTAAGGACTATCTTATCATGATGGAACCTTGTATAAGGAGGATCAGCCACCAAGGCTTGCAATTCACTGATGCAACGTGCTGATGTGATTGCAATGAGAAAGATAACTTTCCAGGAAAGGAATTTCAAAGAGGAAGGGGCTAATGGTTCAAAGGGCGGCTTCATGAGCTGCCCAAGTACCAGATTCAAGACCCATGCCACCGGTGGTGGCTTAATGGGAGGCTTCGTTAAAAGAAGGCCTCTCATAAATCTCGCTTTGAGAGGATGAGAGGAAATACGTTGTCCATGGAGAGGCTTCTAAGAAGCTTCAATAGCACTCAAATGGACTCTCACTGAATTAGTCTCAAGCCCTGCATTTGATAAATGAAGGAGGTACTCCAGTTATGATTCCAGAGGTATCGCAAGAGGGTTAAAACCCTTCTGCGAGCACCATATGGTAAATCTTTTCCACTTGAATGCATAAGAGCGTCTTGTGGAAGGCTTCCTTTAAGCATGAAGGATATCCTTCACCTGCTGGGAAAGGTTAAGACCGTGAAATTTGTCAGACGGCTGCCTGGGTGAGAATCTTCACAGTCTTGGCAAGTGCATATATCTATATGATTTGCAAGGGATTGTGGGCAATGCAGTTCATTCACACCAGACACAGCTGCTGACAATAATTTAGTTGTGCTCAAGTGTTAAAGCCAATAAGATATTTATTTATGGGGTTATTTCTCCCAACACAGATATGCTTGGTAGCACATAAATCAGGTTACTTGCTTCCAGTGTTTAACTTGGAAAAACAAAATCAAAATCAGGAAAACAACATTCAAACTTGTCAGGCATTAGCTAATGTTTTCTTAGCATATATCAAACAACAAACCAAAAGCCACAAAGAAAGAAAAAAACTGTTCTTTTCAGGTTAACTTCTGATAACTTCCCACATAGATTCAGAAGTGATTTTCTCCTAGCTCACAAGCAATTAGGTAAGGCTCAACTGCTAGCAGTTATCCAGCTGAAACCCCTTAGCTGGCTTGCTTTCTACTGTGTGGGTCAAATCCTGCTTCAGGAGCTTTTCTGAGTAGATTAAACAACAAGTTTGTATTTCTTTGTGATGGTTGCTGTACTTTGTAACAGAAAGTTACCAAAGGAGTTTGGACAGAGAGCAGTCCATATAAACACATTCTTCATCTGCAATCATTCCCCCTTCTTCAACAAGCATGGGTTCAATATCATGGATTGGCACAGATGAATCTCTCAATGGAGCACTTTCAGGAGAATACTTGTTTCCCTGCTGTCTTTCAAGGTTATAGCTAGGGCATAGATCAGTGTTCATACCTGAGCTTCCATTGCTGTTAGAGCTCCTCTCTTTATAGCCTGGCCAGTATGTAGTCCAGTTCTTATGTCCAGCCTTCCAATCCAGATCCCTGGACACTGGATCTCTCTTCACATACCTTCTGGCACGGGTCTTAGGGTCCCTTCCACGTGCAGCCGTCTCCCTCACAGGTAGCGTCTGGAGATTCCTAGCTCTGCAGAACCATTCCTCTGGCTTTCCCCAGTCCAATGGTGTATGCTGGCCCTTGAAATGCCTCCCAGTATACGTACTGCTCTGGACTCTTCTAGACCTCTCAAAGGCTTTTCTCTTCCTTCTTCCAAAGGGTTTCTTTCCCTCTCTGTCCGTCCGGTTTGGCTTCTGCTTCTGATGATCCTTCAGATGAAACTGATGATCAAGCTCAAGCTGATTCTCAGGATAAGGATAATTCTCTGTAGAATAAACTCTACCTTTATTCTGCTCAGATGAGTGCTCCTCCCTAACACAGCGCAGCTGTGCTGAATCAGGCCCTGCCCCTTGAGATGAGTGCTTAGGGATTACCTCATAGCCCTCCTGATTGAACACACGTTTCCCCACTTCAGCTCCTCTAATGGCTGCTGGAAACCTGGTGCATTCTGGGACTGGTAGTCTTTTATGGGAAAATTCTGTTTTCTTATTTCTACCAGAACTGACAGGTTGCTTGTTCAGAGTCACTTCACCTTTCCTATAGCTCCTTCCTGAGCTATGATAAGCTTCCTTATCACAAGTTCTAGGCTTTCAGCAACCAGGCCTTGAGAAGCAGAGACTGAGTATTGGGATGCCGCAGCATCCCGTCCTCTTGAGAAAGGAGATCTGGAGCAAATCCTAACTCCAGAGGCGGAGCTTGAGAGAGATGTAGGAGCAGAGGGTACCACATTTGCCGTGGCCAATGTGGAGCTATGAGGATCGTATGACCTCTGTCTCTCTGAAGCTTGAACAGGATTTTGGGAATTAGGGGAATGGGTGGAAAGGCATACAGGAAGTCCTGACCCCAGTAGAGCAGGAAAGCATCCCTGGCCTGACACCCTCGAGCCGGAGTTCTGGAACAGAACCGGAAGTTTGGCATGCAGCGGACTTGCAAAGAGGTCTATGTCCGGCATTCCCCAAATTTGAAAAATTTTGGCCAACTGGTCCGCGTGGAGAGACCATTCGTGCGGAAGCAGAACTCGACTGAGCTTGTCTACCCAAGAGTTTAGAATGCCTGGAAGATACACTGCAAAGCGATGAATCTGATGCTCTCTGGCGAGGGCCCATAATCACAAAGCTTTGTTGCAGAGCGACAGAGAGCCTGTTCCGCCCTGCTTGTTCACATAGAACATGGCTACCTGATTGTCCGTTTGAACTAGGACTGTCTTGTAGCTGAGCTGGGTGTGAAATACTCAAAGAGCAAGGAAGCGTAGTTACTCACCTGTAACAGGTGTTCTCCAGGAGCAGCAGGAATCAGTCCTCACTTATGGGTGACGTCGGCGCCGACGGAGCCCTCGCGGAGCAATTTTCCCCAGCTTTCAAAGAAAGCCTTTGGGAATTGCAGCGCGCATGCGCGGTCGTCTTCCCGCCCGAGGGTGCCATCTTAGCCAGTCAGATGACATAGCTAAAAAAGACAGCATAAAAATTTGCAAAAAAGAACATAAGCAGACGATTGCAACTCCAAGGGGAGGAGGGAGGGTAGTGAGGACTGATTCCTGCTGCTCCTGGAGAACACCTGTTACAGGTGAGTAACTACGCTTTCTCCAGGACCAAGCAGGAAGTCAGTCCTCACTTATGGGACTCCCAAGCTCAAGGCTACCGGAGACCCTAAGCACAAAAATGAGCTCCCTCTAGCTCAGCAGCACAGAAGGATAGAATCTTCGCTGAATTATCACCCACCGGTAGCCCACATCCGGGATGGAGGGTAGGAGTTGCTCAGACCTCAAAGAGATTACGGAGGACTGCCTGTCCGAAAGCACTGTCCCTACGGGACTCCCTCTCGAGACAGTAATGGACCGCAAAAGTCTGGCTCGAAGACCAAGTAGCGGCCCGGCAGATGTCTGCCAGCGGAACAGAGCGGAGGTAAGCCACTGACGTGGCCTTTGCCCGAACGCAATGAGCCGTGACTCGACTTTCTAAGGAGAGTCCGGCTGCCCCATAAGCCCAAGAGATACAGTCCGCAACCCAGATGGACAGAGTACGCTTGGAGACCGGGAGCCCCAATTTATTGGGGTCAAAAGACACAAAAAGCTGAGCAGCTTTACGGTGCTCCCGCGTACGGTCAAGGTAGAAGTTCAATGCCCTTCTACAGTCCAGGGTATGGAGGACCGTTTCAGCTCGGCTGGAGTGTGGTCTGGGAAAGAAGGTTGGAAGTACCACCTCCTGATTGATGTGAAAAGGGGAGACCACTTTAGGCAGAAATTTTGGGTGAGTCCGTAGGACTACCCTATTCTTGTAGAACCTAGTGTAAGGGGGATCAGACACGAGGGCCTGCAATTCACTTACGCGCCTAGCGGAAGCGAGGGCTATCAAGAAGAGTGTTTTCCAAGACAGAAAACGGAGAGAACAGGTAGCCATAGGTTCAAAAGGCGGACAGGTGATCCGCTGCAAAACCACATTCAGGTCCCAGTCAGGCGCTGGCGGGCGCAGAGGTGGTTTAAGTAGAAGGAGACCTCGGAGAAACCTCGCTACGAGAGGGTCATTGGAGAGAGGTCTGCCGTCCACTGGCACATGATGTGCTGAAAGAGCACTGAGGTGAACTTTGACGGAGTTGGACTTAAGTCCCAGATTAGAGAGGTGCAGCAAGTACTGCAAGATCACCGACACCGGGCAGGAGAAGGGATCCTGAGACTGTTGGGTACACCAGACTGCAAAGCGACGCCATTTAAGGGCGTAGCATTTGCGGGTAGAAGGCCGTCGCGAAGCTAAGACGACCTCCTCCACCTCCGCCGGCAGGAGAAGGGGAGCAAGGACTACCCTCTCAGCAGCCAGGCCATGAGGTTGAGAGACCTGAGGTTGGGGTGCAGAAGGGACCCCTGATCCTGAGTGAGGAGATCCGGTTGTACCCCCAGAGGGATTGGATCCTCCACCGCCAGTTGCAGCAGGAGCGGAAACCACGGCTGCCTGGGCCAGCGAGGGGCCACCAGGATCATGAAGGCTTTGTCTCGGAGAACCTTGAAAAGAGTCCGAGAGACCAGCGGGATGGGAGGGAAAGCGTACAGAAGGCTCCCCGACCACGAGATCAGAAAGGCGTCCGCCGCAACCCGAAGGGGGTGTGGCTGACGAGAGCAGAAGCGAGGAAGCTGCCGGTTGTGAGGACTGGCAAAGAGATCCACCGTGGGGAGACCCCACTTGAGGAAGAGCTTCTGAACTACCAAGGGATCCAGACGCCACTCGTGCGGCTGGAGGACCCTGCTGAGTTTGTCTGCAAGGCAATTTTCTTGGCCCGGGAGATAAACTGCCTTGAGGAGAATACCGTGACTGACGGCCCAAGAGCAGAGCTTCTGTGCCTCCCGGCAGAGGAGGAAGGAGCCCGTGCCCCCCTGCTTGTTCACGTAGAACATGGCAACTTGAATGTCCGTCTGGACAAGGACGGACTGTTGGGAAGTCAGGTGGGAGAAGGCCTTGAGAGCTAGGCAGATCGCCCTGAGCTCCAGGAAGTTGATCTGCTGAGCAGACTCCCACGTGGTCCAGAGGCCCTGAGTACGTGCCTCTTGGCAATGTGCTCCCCAGCCCAGGAGGGATGCATCGGTGGTCAGCACCCGGGTCGGCTGAGGTGACTGGAAAGGCATTCCGAATATCAGGTTCGGCTGCCGGAGCCACCACCGGAGAGACGAGAGCAGCGGCTCGGAGACGCGCACTAGGTCTGCCAGGCCGCCTGAGGCTTGTCGCCACTGCTGGCGGAGACACCATTGAGCAGACCGCATGTTCAGGCGGGCATTGGGGGTCACATGGACGGTGGAAGCCATATGGCCGAGCAGTCTCAGGAAGCGCCTGGCGGAGACCAGGGGCTGGCTGCGAAAGCGGTCGGCTAGGTCCATGAGCCGTTGAGCCCTGTCGAGCGGTAGGTACGCTCGTGCCCGAGGAGTGTGCAGCCTTGCGCCGATGAACTCGAGATCCTGTGAGGGGAGCAAAGTGGACTTTGCGAAGTTTATGACAAAGCCCAAGTGCTGCAGCAGAGTCACCGTGCGGCACGTGGCGTTGGTGACCTCTTGAGCGGACGCTGCTCTGATGAGCCAGTTGTCGAGGTACGGAAAGACATAGAGGCCGTGAAGCCGGAGATGGGCCGCCACGACCGCGAGACATTTTGTGAAGACTCGCGGTGCGGAGGATAGGCCAAAGGGCAGTACTCTGTACTGGTAATGATTTCCTGCCACCACAAACCTTAGGTATTGGCGGTGGCTTGGGTGGATGAGGATGTGCATGTAGGCATCCTTTAGATCCAAGGAGCATAGCCAATCTCCCTGCTGGAGGTAGGGCAGAAGGATTCCAAGGGTAAGCATTTTGAACTTCTCCCGCACAAGGAACTTGTTGAGGTTGCGCAAGTCCAGGATGGGTCTGAGGCCCCCTGTTCTCTTTGGTATCAGAAAATACCTTGAATAAAAGCCCTGACCTCTCAGGTGGTGGGGCACCGGTTCCACCGCCTGTTCCTGCAGAAGACCTGCTAACTCCTGAAGGAGCAACTCCCTGTGCAGAGGGGGGCGCGAAGGTTCTCCCGGAAAATAGGAGGGAGGGACCTGATGGAAGTGGAGAAGGTAGCCTTCTCGCACGACCTGAAGTACCCAGGCATCTGCGGTGATGCTGGACCACCTGTGGGCGAAGTGAACCAGCCGGCCTCCGGTGCTGGGAGGAACCAGCGGGGGGGGAGAGGCTATGCTGAGCGAGTCAAAAACCCCCACCCTGCTGAGCAGGGGCTGGTGGTGCAGGCTTGGGGGCTTGCTGCCTACGGGACCCGTTACCCCGTCCCTTGGCCTGCTGGCCCTGTTGGGGAGCTGCAGGGGCCTGATAATGGGGGTACTGTTTGTAGGCAGCCGCCTTCCTCGGGTAAAAGGACTTTTTTCCCGAGCCCTTCTTTTTCTGGGAAGGGGCGGAGGTCTTCCTAGAAAGCCTGGTCCTGGTGAGAGTCTCAGTCTCAATTTGTGCAGCCTTTTCCGCCATGGGCTTGCCAAAGAGGTTTTCGCCTCGGCAGGGGACATCGACCAACTTGTCCTGTACCCAGGGCTCAAGGTCCGACGACTGAAGCCAAGCCTGTCGGCGGGCACCGATGCCGGCTGCGGCCACTCTAGCCGAGGCCTCAAAGCCATCATAGGCTGCTCGGGACATGAACTTTGAGCATTCCCGAATGCCCGTGGACAAGGCTAGGAACCTCCGCAAGGGCTCCTCGGAGAGACCAGCGGAGAATCCGGCTAGCTCTTTAGCCAGATCCCGGAGATACATGCCCATGTAGAGCTGGTAAGTCTGGACACGACATGCGAGCATAGAGCCCTGGAAGCACTTCTTGCCAAGGCCATCCAGGTTACGGGCCTCCCTTCCAGGAGGCACCGAGGAGTGCATCTTCTGGCTCTTAAGACGATGCATGGCCGATTCCACTACCATGGAATGGTGTGGCAGCTGTGCCTTCTGAAAGCCAGGGCTCTTGCGGACCCGATAGATAGAATCGACCCGCTTGCTCAGGACCGGCGAGGAGGCCGGACTCTCCCACATGCGGAAGAGTAGTCGTTCCAGCATAGGAGGAACCGGCACAGTAAAGTGCTCCCTCGCGGGAGAGTCATACTGGAGGGCGTCGAGCTCTTCGGCTCGAGGCTCCTCCTCGGGATCCGCAGGGAAGGCCAAAGCCTTGGCCATATCCCTAACGAAGTCCGAGAACCGGGCATCCTCCGGGGGGGACTGCTTCCGAGGCTCGGACCCCGGTGAGTCCGATGGGACACACCGAGTCCGGAAAGAATCAGGTGACTCTTCCTCCTCAGACTCCCAGACCGACTCCGACGAGGACTCGGTGGGGTCGGCCCGGGCAGGGTGCGGCGCCAGCCGTCCCGACGTCGAGGGAGTCGGCGTCGGCGACCTCGGTCCCGAACGGGAGGCCGAGGGTGACCTCGACCGAGGATCGACTCGAGTTCTCATTGACTCGAGGATCGGCTCGGTCTCCGGGGTCGACTTGGACGTCGACGTCCCGGCGGTCGGGGCAGCGGCGCCAGCGAGGCCAGCGAGCAGTGCCCGCTGCTGGTCCATGAAGGCAGACAGTCTGCTCTCCAAGGCCGTCAACCTGAGTCCGAGCTCAGGTGACCCAGCAGCCCCCGACTCGGGCCCCGACGGCGTCGGGCCCGACGTCGGCTGTCGCGGAGGCGAGTCCAGAAGGACCACAGGACTTACCCGGGCAGGCATCTCCGACTCCAGGCGAGGTCGCTTCGGGATGTGTTCCTTCTCCAAGGACCCGGGGCGGCTGTCGGGGCTATGCGACCTGGCCCTCGCGGAACCAGGAGCGTCCACCGACGCCGCCCTCGCGGGTTTTTCCTTCCGACGATGGTCCCCGGAGGGAGAACCCCGGTCGGAGGAGCTCCGGCGACGGTCCGAGCTGGAGCCTTTCGACGCGGAGGCCTCCGACGAGGTCCGGGTACGGCTGGGGTCAGCGAAGATTCTCTCACGCTGATGCCGCCGACTCCTCAACGCCTTTGAGGACAGTTTGCTGCAGGGCCCACAGATCAGTTCCTCATGATCCGGGCCCAGGCAGCGGAGGCAAAAGTCGTGTGTGTCGGTTAGTGACATATTTCGGTCACACCGACCACACCGCTTAAACCCACTGGCAGCCATCGGGGGAAAAAGGGCCCCTGCGAGGTCAAAGGACCGGGCTGCCAGGGAAACCGAAAACGAAAGCTGACTAAGTCAGAAAAACCGAAAAAAGTAAGCGGACTCGAGACCGGCGTCGCGAGTCCGGGCGGGAAAGCGATCGGCGTCGAACCGAAAGGAAAAAGAATAAAATAATGAAGAAAATTGACTTTTTCGCGGGGACAAGACGGGGACGTCTGTAGGGCTCCGCGGAAAAAAGAAGACTGGCTAAGATGGCACCCTCGGGCAGGAAGACGACCGCGCATGCGCGCTGCAATTCCCAAAGGCTTTCTTTGAAAGCTGGGGAAAATTGCTCCACGAGGGCTCCGTCGGCGCCGACGTCACCCATAAGTGAGGACTGACTTCCTGCTTGGTCCTGGAGAAAGATTGCTCTGAGCTCCAGGAGATTGATAAGGAGATAGGCCTCCCGTGGAGTCCAGGTGCCCTGGGTAGAGAGGCATTGCAGGTGGGCTTCCCAACCCACCTGTGAAGCATCTGTTGTTAGAGTGGCTTGGGGTGGGGGTTGTTGAAAAGGAGACCCCACCAAAAGGTTCTTGGGTGACTGCCACCATTGGAGAGACAAAATAAGGCGATCTGAATTTTCTATCTGATCTGACAGGCAACCTGACGCCTGAGTGGATAAGGTCCATAGGGCTGCCCTCATATGGAGGCGAGCATAAGGAACCACATGCACGGTGGATGCCATTTGGCCTAGCAACTGTAACATTTCCCGAGCAGTAAGGTGAGGTTTTAGCACTGCTTGGGAAACTAACTGCACAATGAGAAGGCAGCGGTGCCGTGGAAGGTAGGCCCTTGTCTGTCTTCTATCCAGAAGAGCTCCTATAAACTCTAGGGATTGAGAGGGAGCAAGGTTGGACTTTGGGAAGTTTATGATAAGTCCCAAATACTGAAGGATATGCATTGTGCGAGACAGAGCAACCCTGGCCTCTGGCTCTGAAGGGGCTCAAATGAGCCAGTCATCTAAGTAAGGGAAGACGAATATTCCCAGGGTGCGGAGAAATGCTGCTACCACAGTCATGCATTTTGTGAACACCCTTGGGGCAGAGGCCAGGCCAAAAGGAAGAACCCTGTATTGGTAGTGCTTCCCTTGAAACAGGAATCGAAGGAACCTTCGGTGAGTTGGATGGATGAGAACATGAGTGTACGCATCCTTGAGATCTAGAGAACAAAGCCAATCCTGACTCTGAAGGTATGGCAGCAGAGTTCCTAGAGAAATTATTTTGAACTTCTCTCTAAACAGGAATTTGTTCAATTCTCTGAGGTCTAGAATGGGTCTGTGTCCTCCTGTTTTCTTTGGAATAAGGAAATAGGGGGAGTAAAACCCTGTGCCCCATTGGGGAATGGCTACCTCTTCTATTGCCCCTTGAGTAAGGAGCATAGTGACTTCTTGACCTAACCGGTCGTTGAGAGAGGTCTGAGAATTGAACTGTCTTACCATTGTAGGAGGGGGCATGCTGAGGAAATGAAGCTTGTACCCCTCTCTTACAATAGACGGAGTCCAATTTTCTGCTGTTATCTGACCACATCCAGGGGCAAAATGACATAACCTTCCTGGGATGGTGGAGGGTTCTGGGCCGTTCAGGGCCAGGAAGGCAAAGTTCTTTAGACAGGAGTCAAAGCCCCTGTGGAGGCTGAGTCTGCTGAGCCGGTTGAGGCTTAGCTGCTTTTGGTTTTCTTTGTTGCCTAGGTTGTTGCTGCTGTCCCCTTTGGGCAGACTGACCTAAACGATGTCCCTGCTGGATATAGGAGGGATAAAACTTTCTCGAAAGGGAGACTATGATAAAATGAGGAAAACAGTTAAGAAAAAACTAAAAGGAGCAGTTGCAAAGGTTAAAGACGTACATCAAGCTTGGGTGTTGTTGAAAAATACTATCTTGGAAGCCCAGACCAGCTGTATTCCACGCTTTAAGAAAAGTGGAAGGAAGTCCAAAAAACTGCCAGCATGGTTTAAAGGTGAGGTCAGAGAGGCTGTTGTTGCCAAAAAAGCATCTTTCAGGAAATGGAAAAAAGAGCCAAACGACGAAACCTGGAAACAGCACAAGCACTGGCAAGTCAAATGCAAGGCATTGATAAGGCAGGCAAAGAGAGAATTTGAGAAGAAGCTTGCTGCGGAAGCAAAAACGCGAAATAAAGACCTTTTCAAGTACATTCGTAGCAAAAAACTTGTGAGAGAGTCAGTTGGTCCATTAGACGATAAAGGGGTTAAAGGAGCACTAAGAGGCGACAAGGCGATAGCGGAGAGACTGAATGAATTCTTTTCTTCGGTCTTTACAGAGGAAGATGTAGGGATGTTACCCATGACGGAAGTGGTATTTAAAGGTGTGGAAGAATTGAAGGAAATATCGATACAACGGGAAGATGTCTTACAACTATTAGATAAACTGAAGAGTAGCAAATCACCTGGGCCGGATGGTATACATCCAAGGGTGTTGAAAGAACTGAAATATGAGATTGCAGACTTGTTATCAGTAATCTGTGAACTATCATTAAAATCATCTCTAATACCTGAAGATTGGAGGATCGCCAATGTAACACCAATTTTTAAAAAGGGTTCCAGGGGTGATCCGGGAAACTACAGACCGGTAAGCCTGACGTCAGTACCGGGAAAAATGGTTGAAACCATCATAAAGAATAAAATTACTCAGCATGTAGATAGTCACAACCTAATGGGAGACAGCCAACATGGCTTTAGACAAGGAAGATCTTGTCTTACTAATCTGTTATGTTTTTTTGAAGGAGTGAATAAACAGGTGGACAAAGGTGAGTCGGTTGATATTGTGTATCTGGACTTTCAGAAAGCCTTTGACAAGGTCCCTCATCAGAGACTTTTGGCAAAACTAAAGAGTCATGGGATAGGAGGCAGTGTACTATTGTGGATCAGGAACTGGTTAAAAGATAGAAAGCAGAGGGTAGGGCTAAATGGCCAATTTTCCCAATGGAGAAAGGTGAATAGTGGTGTACCCCAGGGATCTGTGCTGGGTCCGCTGCTTTTTGACATATTCATAAATGACCTGGAAAGTGGAATAACGAGTGAGGTTATCAAATTTGCAGATGACACAAAACTATTTAAAGTTGTTAAAACCCAAGAGGATTGTGAAAAATTGCAAGAGGATCTTGATAAATTGGAAGACTGGGTATCAAAATGGCAGATGAAATTTAATGTGGACAAGTGCAAGGTTATGCACCTAGGGAAGAACAACCCAAACTATGGTTACACGATGCAAGGTTCCACATTAGGAACCACCACCCAGCAAAAAGATTTAGGTGTCATTGTGGATACCATGTTAAAACCCTCGGCCCAGTGTGCAGCGGCAGCCAAGAGAGCAAACAGAATGCTAGGTATGATAAGGAAAGGAATGGAAAATAAAACAAAAGATATTATAATGCCTCTATATCGTTCCATGGTGAGACCGCACCTTGAATATTGTGTGCAATTCTGGTCTCCAGAATTGCACACTATACTCCAAATGAGGTCGCACCAAAGACTTATACACAGGCATCATCACCTCCTTTTTTCTGCTAGCCATTCCTCTCCGTATGCACCCAAGCATCCTTCTAGCTTTTGCCGTCGCCTTTTCTACCCGTTTAGCTACTTTAAGATCATCAGACACAACCACGCCTAGGTCCCATTCTTCTTTAGTGGACAAAAGTACTTCACCCTCTATACCAGGGGTCTCAAACTCAAATTGCTTTGAGGGCCAAATGAGGACTTGTAGAGTAACCCGGGGGCCGCACAAGACGCAGGCCTCATTTGCATAAGGGCATCATTTGCATAAATATTTGCATAATGTTACCATACACTAACTTTTAGTAAACATGCCTCTTAATGAGTGTATGGATAAAGAAAGACTAAAAGATTTCTACATTACTATAAACCAGTGCCAACCGCCAGGCACATTAGGAACTACTAGAAACACTGCCCATTTAGAACCCATAGCAAACCTGCCGTGTCCTAACAGCACTACCAGGACTCACAAAGCACCATACCCTAACTATCAAAAGGCAACACTGCAAATATTAAATCAACACATTTCAGAGAATAACAATACATGACCTACTCGGGAAAGAGAACAAGTGGCAATGTCAAATAGGAATTACATAAACAGAATACCTCAGCTCAGTTACACATGCAGAACATACACCATCACCAAACAAGGAATCACAATTTAGAAACAGGAAGACAATTAAACTGGGAACCCCAAAAGCCAAACTTAGAATGTACAACACTGTAGAAATAAAACTATACATTGATTTCCTCTTGTATTAAATAAAGTGCAGACGTTAAAGATGCACATTTCCAAGAGCTGACATATTTCAGTTAATAAATTCAAAATAAAGAGATATTTTTCTACCTTTTGTGCATTTTTTTTTCAGTTGCAATTGTTCCAGTCACTTTCTTCTGGTTTCTTTGTATCTTCTGCTAACTCTCCATCGTCTGCTGTCCATTTCTCCTTTCTTCTTTCCTAGTTTTTTTCCATTCTCTCTACATCTGCTTTAACATACTAATCATTCTCCTTTTGCTCTTTCCTCATTCCTATTTCATCCACTCAAATTTTACCCCTCCATCCTCAATCCCCACTTACTCTCCCAATACCCGGCCAATTGTAGATTTTTCTTCCCTCCCACACAAAATATATTTCCCCTCTCCATTTCACTCTCCCAGCCCCATCCCATTCTAATCGTCCCCCAACATCAACTCCCTTCTAGCTCCTGCCCAACCCAGCATCCGCTCCCTTCTAGTCCCCGCATCATCAGCCCATTTCCAGTCCTAGCTCCCTCCCCTCACAGCCCATTTCCTTTCCAAGCCCCCCTCCCCATCAGCCCATTTCCATTCCAAGTCCCCTTCCACTCAGCCCATTACCATTCCAAGACCCTGTCCCCATCAGCTATTTGCAGTTCAAGCTCCCCCTTCTACTCGGCCCATTTCCAGTCATAGCACCCCCCCCCTAGCCCATTATCGGTCCTAAGCCCCCCAACAGCCCACTTCCAGGCCTAACCCTTCCATCGCCCCATCTTCATTCTTAGCCCCCCCATAACCCCATTTTCAGTCTTAGGCCCCCAGTCAGACCACCTCCAGTCCTAACCCCCATCTGTCCATTACCAGTCCTAACCCCCATCACCCCATTTTCAATACTACCCCCCCCCAGCCCACATCAAGTCCTGCTCCCCCCCTACATCAAGTCCTGCTCCCCCCCATCGTCCTGCTCCCCCCCCCATCAATTCCTGCTCCCCCCCCCCCATCAAGTCCTGCTCCCCCCCATCAAGTCCTGCTCCCCCCCCACATCAAGTCCTGCTCCCCCCACATCAAGTCCTGCTCCCCCCCCCCCCACACATCAAGTCCTGCTCCCCCCCATCAAGTCCTGCTCCCCCCCCATCAAGTCCTGCTCCCTCCCCCCCCCCGGGAAAATTAAACTTTAAAAAAAACCCGGCTTCTGCTGCTGCTGCCGCCGCTGCCGGCAATAGCAGCAATATCGCAAGTCCCGCGGGCTCCCCCCCACCCGGCAGATCCCTTCCTGCTTGCCTGCCAGTTCTCCGCTTCGGCTTTCAGAGCCGCGAAGGGAGAGCTTCTCCCTCGTGACTCTGTTAAGCCCGCTGGGGCAGATGGGAAATTTCCCATCTGCCCCGGCGAGCTTAACAGAGTCGCGAGGGAGAAGTTCTCCCTTCGCGGCTCTGAAAGCCGAAGCGGAGAACTGGCAGCATTGGCAGGCAAGCAGGAAGGGATCTGCCGGGTGGGGGGGGAGCCCGCGGGACTTGCGATATTGCTGCTATTGCCGGCCACGGCAGCGGCGGCAGCAGCAGCCGGTTTTTTTTTTTTCCCCCCCAATGCTTCGCGGGCCGCACAAGGGTCTCTCGCGGGCCGCATGCGGCCCGCGGGCCGCGTGTTTGAGACCCCTGCTCTATACTATATTGCTCCCTTGGATTGCTGCAGCCCAAATGCATGACCTTACATTTTTTAACATTAAATCCCAGCTGCCAAATTCCATACCATTCTTCAAGCTTAGCTAGAGTCCTCCTCATGTTATCTACACCTTCCTGGGTGTCTACTCTATTGCAGATTTTGGTATCATCTGCAAAGAGGCAAACCTTACCCGACAGCCCTTACGCTATATCACTAACAAAGATGTTAAAAAGAATCGGACCAAGGACAGATCCCTGGGGCACACCACTGGTAACATCTTTCTCCTCAGAGTGAGCTCCATTTACCTGTACTCTTTGTCGCCTCCCACCCAACCAATTTCTAACCCAAGCAGTAACTTGTTGGGCCCAGAACATTGCTGCTTGGAAAAAGCAAGGAGCAATATAATCTGGATCATGTGAAAAGAAGGAAGGAAGGAACCACTGCGGAGACGGAGAAAAAGGGATCCAAACACGAGAGAGCTTGAAGCTTGAAAACTCTCCTTGCCGAGGTTATGGCAACTAGGAATGTCGCCTTGAGGGACAAGTCCCTGAGGATGATCTGCTTGAGTCGCCCAAAAGGAGGTTGCATAAGGCAGTTGAGGACCAAGGCGATATCCCAGGGAGGGACCATGGGGCGGATGGGATGGCAAAGCACATGCCCAACCTTAAAAAAACTGCTAACTTTAGTCGGCATGGGACACAATCAAGTGCCCTGCAATAGGCCCTCTGAAGCAAGTTAGTGTGGAGACATGGTCCCAGAGAGCTGAGGGCCAGGCCTCCTGCAGGAAGGCTAATACATCCGGGATCTGTACCGTCAAGACAATAGGCAATTCCGAGCACACCACTTCTTAAAGAGACGCCAAAACCTCATATATGCCAAGGAGATAGAGGGATGCCATGGTTTCAGAAGTGTAGGCACCACTTTTCTGGAGTAGCACTTACAAGTCAGATGGCGCCTTTCAAGAGCCAGGACATAAGTGAGTAGGGAGCAGGGTCATCCATCATGACAGGCCCCTGATGCAAGAGACCCTTGTGGGACCCGAGCACCAGAGGAGACGCTTGGAGCAGGTGAACGAGGTTGGTGTACTACAGCTGTCGAGACCAGTCAGGCGCTACCAGGATCATAGCACCAGGGTGGCCTCGATGCACCAGAGAACCCTCCCTATCATTGCCCACGGAGGGAACAGGTACAACAAAGCAGACGTTGGCCACGACTGAACTTATGCGTCCAGGCTTCGCGACCCATATGCCTTCCGCTGAATGAAGAATGTGTGGGCCTTCATGTTCACCATCGTCACCATCTGATAAATGGCAGGCTTGCCCCAGGCTCAAACTATCAGTTGAAAAGCCCGGGGGACAAGTTCCCATTCGCCGGGGTCCAGAGCATGACGGCTGATTTAGTTCATCTGAATGTTGACTACCACAGCGATGTAATGGGCCGACATAGCCTGTAGATGACGCTCCGCCCAGGGGAAGGAAAGGCTATTTCCCTGGCCACTCCCTGACACTTTGTTCCACCCTGTCAGTTGAGATAAGATACCTTTGTCACATTATCAGAAAGGACTCTGACCGCTTGAGAGCAAAGAATCGGTAGTAAATTTAGTAGGGTCAGGCAAGTCGCCCAGGCTTCCAGGCAGTTGATCATCCAGTTGGCTTTCAGTGGCGTCCAGGAGCCGGAGACATTTGGTTCAGGCAATGAGATCCCCAGCCAGAAAGGCTAGCATCGGTGGTCACAAGAATGCAGTGAGAGGTTGCCCTGGAGCAGACTGTTTGGCGAGAGCCACCAGAGAAGACTGCGGCAAGTCACCCAAGGGAGCAGTAGTCAACTCATAAGATATGCCATACTGGGTCAGACCAAGGTCCATCAAGCCCACTATCCTGTTTCCAACAGTGGCCAATCTAGGCGATACGTACTGCAACACTCATACCTGGGCCCAAGGGCTTACAGGCAGGAGTGGCCTTTGGAATGTCCTTTTGAAGTAAAGCTTGTTAGATGTCCCCAGGAATTCTGGGACCTGTAGTTTGCTTGTCTCCCTTAAGGACTGAGTTGTAGTTATGACTCGAGTAGGTAAGGCTGCAAGAATATTTATTTGTGGGGATTTTCTCCAGCGCATCAAAGTTCAGTACAACAAAACGCAAAAAGGATGCAACTCCAACATAAAGGTTGTAACATAAAACACAGGAAATGCAACAGAAACTAATTCAGCAGTATTTGGCTGTTTCACAGTTCCTTTGCCTTTCACTAGGCACTGCCTCTTGTGGTCACTTAAAGAAAATACAGGAACTGAAACAGTTGCTTTTCTGTACAGCACGGCTTCTTACTTTCAGCCGGTGATTAAGCTTATTAACCAACTTGCAAAGCTTCTCAAGGTGGCAGCAGGTATGGCAAATTTACTCTGTATTCCTTCATACAGCTTTCACTGCTCTGTACCACTGCTCTTTTCTATAAGACAAGTTGAACAGTCCATAGCATAAGGTTCATGCTCTATTGTAGGCAAACACTCGTCCACCTGCATACATTCTTCAGAGCCAGAATTAAAGGTATCTTTGTCAGGTTTGTTATCTTTCCCTGACCTCCCTTCCAGAAACTCCCGAAATTGGCTTAAAAGCAATTCAGCTTGTTTATGCACATTTTCCTTAGGATAAACGTCTTCCTTTTCTGATAAAAGCCTGCTTAAGGTTCCTGCCCCAGGGTTCAGCTGTCCTGCTTTTATCAGGGGGATAGCTTCCAGCAAGGGTAAATCCCTTCCCCCACTTGCTATCAGCTAACTGTGCTCGGTTAGTCTTTTGAACGTTAGCATAGGTAAAAGGCTTCTCAAGCAAAGAGTTAAAAATGGAAATATCAGCTTTACCTTTGCCAGGGAGTTTTAGATAAGCGCTGGTACCTTTTTCTCCTGCTATCTCCCAGGGTTTGAACTCAGCTTTCTTGTAGCTATTTCCACTGGCCTTCTGGTAATTGCTCGGCTGATAGTTTTCCTCTTGGCTTTCTCTGTTGCAGTTATAGCCTTGGCTGCTGTAAGTCCAACTACCGTTTCTCCACGAGTTTGCTCTGCTAGCTTTCTTGTTCCCAGGCTCTACCTTGCAGTAACGTTTCTTCCAGGGACGTTCACTGCTCCCAGGTTCTGCCCTGCTCCAAGGTTCTAGCTTGCTTATCCTTCTGGCAGTTCCTCCTGAACTCCTTCCCGTCTCCTCTCTTCCTTCTCTCCTCGCTCTTCGTTCTCTCCTCTCTCTCTGCATTGCTTGAGGATTTAAAAAGGGTTCACTTCCCTGCACTCCCTGACCTTCCCCTGGGCGTGACCAATCAGAGAAAGCACAGTTACTTACCTGTAACAGGTGATCTCTGGGAACAGCAGGAATAAGTCTTCACATATGGGTACGTCGGTACCGACGGAGCCTGCGCGGGAACGCTCCCCAGCTTTCCAAAAAAGGAAAGCTTTTGGGAACATCCCACAGCGCCTGCGCGCTGCCTTCCCGCCTTTCCAACCGCCTCTCTCCAGTTCTTCTTTTCCGCGGAGCCAGCAGGTCGTGTTCCTGTCACCGCTGAAGAAGTTCTTTGTTTTATTTTATTTCTTTGGTCGTGCGTCTGCCTTCTCCGACGTCGGACCGGTACCGCCGGTCTTTTTTTTTTTTTTTTTAAGAAAAGAAAGAACATATTTTTCCCTCACTTAGTGTGTTTTTCCTTTTTGTGCCTTAGGCCTCACGAAACCTTTTCCTCATGGAAAAACCAGCCTCCGGGTTTAAAAAATCCACTAAGTGCAGCGGTACTATTTCTGTTACCGACACCCATGAATGGTGTCTCAAATGTTTGGGTCCTGACCACTCCATTTTGGATTGTTCGTCCTGCTCCTTGATGTCCAAACGAGGTTTACAGAACCGAGCAGCCAAGCTCCATGTTATGTTTCCCTCTGATGCAGCTTCAGTGGCATCAACGTCTTCCAGGGCTTCCTCTTCCTCCCATGGATCTCAGGTAACCAGGTAGATCTCCCGCGCAGGCTCCGTCGGTACCGACGTATCCATATGTGAAGACTCATTCCTGCTTGTTCCTGGAGATCCCACCTGTCTCCTCCTCTGAGCTGAGGTGTGGCCTGAGCTCAGCAGAGAGCTGTGTTTTTTTCAACTCTGGCTTGAAAATCCTGTCTGTCAGTGCAGTGCTATTTACTCCATCAGGATTTTCCCCTATTTCCGTCTCTTCTTGAGGGCATTCCTCACTACAGTACCTAGCAGTTTCCCCAAAAGACACAGGTTCCAAAATGCTTGTATTGGGCCAAGCATTGATATCCTGGGTCCCTTTCTAATAATGGTTTATGAACCTTTCCTCCAGGAACTTGTCCAAACCTTTTTTAAACCCAGCTACACTAACAGCCTTTACTACATCCTCCGGTAAACACGTTGAGTGAAAAAATATTTTCTTTCATTTGTCTTAAATAGTTTATCCTGTAGCTTCATTGCATGTCCCCTAGTCTTTCTATATTCTGATAACGTAAACAATTGATCTACGTTTACCCGTTCCACTCCATTCATTAATTTATATACCTCTATCATATCTCCCCTCAGCCGTCTCTTTTCCATGTTGAAGAGCCCTAACCTTTTTAGCCTCTCCTCATAGGAGTAGCCTTCCATCCCCCCTTTACCATTTTGGTGGCTCTTCTCTGTACTTTTTCTAATAACGCTATATCCTTTTTAAGATACGGCGACCAGAATTGCACACAATATTCAAGGTGCGGTCGTACCATGGAACGATACAGAGGCATTATAATATCCTTTGTTTTATTTTCCATTCCTTTCCTTATGATACCTAGCATTCTATTTGCTCTCTTGGCCACAACTGCACACTGGGCGGAGGGTTTTAACATGTTATCCACGATGACGCCTAAATCTTTTTCCTGGGTGGTGGTTCCCAATGTGGAACCCTGCATCGTGTAACCATAGTTTGGGTTGTTCTTTCCTACAGTAGGTGCATAACTTTGCACTTGTCCACATTAAATTTCACCTGCCATTTGGATGCCCAGACTTCCGATTTATCAAGATCCTCTTGCAATTTTCCACAATCCTCTTGGGTTTTAACAACTTTAAATAGTTTTGTGTCATCTGCAAATTTGATAACCTCACTCGTTATTCCACTTTCCAGGTCATTTATGAATATGTCAAAAAGCAGCGGACCCAGCACAGATCCCTGGGGTACACCACTATTCACCTTTCTCCATTGGGAAAATTGGCCATTTAGTCAAACCCTCTGCTTTCTATCTTTTAACCAGTTCCTGATCCACAGTAGTACACTGCCTCCTATCCCATGACTCTAGTTTTGCCAAAAGTCTCTGATGAGGGACCTTGTCAAAGGCTTTCTGAAAGTCCTGATATACTATATCAACCGGCTCACCTTTGTCTACCTGTTTATTCACACCTTCAAAAAAAACATAACAGATTAGTAAGACAAGATCTTCCTTGTCTAAAGCCATGTTGGCTGTCTCCCATTAGGCCATGACTATCTACATGCTGAGTAATTTTGTTCTTTATGATGGTTTCTACCATTTTTCCCCGGTACTGACGTCAGGCTCACCGGTCTGTAGTTTCCCGGATCACCCTGGAACCCTTTTTAAAAATTGGCGTTACATTGGCGATCCTCTAATCTTCAGGTATTGCAGATGATTTTAATGAAAGTTCACAGATTACTAATAGCAGGTCTGCATTCTCATATTTCAGTTCTTTCAACACCCTTGGATGTATACCATCTGGTCCAGGTGATTTGCTACTCTTCAGTTTATCAAATAGGGGTTTTTTTGTTTTGTTTTTTTTAATTGATTTCCAAAATGCATTTAAACAATACAAGCAAGGTCAATCCAGACCAGACTACCACATTAGATGTACAAGCATCAAAAAGAACAGATATAGCCCACATTAAGGAACTTGGCCGAGCATTAACAAAAAAGACCATCAATTAATAAAGAAAATAAGACACAAGGCCCATAGAAAGGAGGCTACATTACCACTGGACGCCCTGAACGTCTACCAATGCTCTCCGCTTCTCTATCAAAAAGCTTTCCAAGTGAGTAACATCAGTGAAAACATAAAAGAGACACCCTTTAAAGTAATAATACATTTACACGGAAAACGAAGAAAAAAGGAAGCGTCTCCCAGAGACAAAACCTGAGGCTTTAAGGCCAAATCAAATAGTTTTAATACATCTTCCCGGTATAGCAATATTTCTTTCAATTTCTCTGCAGTATCACCTTTAAATACCACTTCATTCATGGGTAACGTCCCTACATTTTCCTCAGTAAAGACCGAAGCAAAGAATTTATTCAGGCTCTCCACTATAGCCTTGTCCCCTCTTACTGCCCATTTTACCCCTCTATCATCTAATGGTCCAATTGACTCTCACAGGTTTTTTGCTACAAATGTACTTGAAAAAGTCTTTATTATGCGTTTTTGCTTCCGTAGCAAGTTTCTTCTCAAATTCTCGCTTTGCCTGCCATATCAAACCCTTGCATTTAACTTGCCAGTGCTTGTGCTGTTTCCAGTTTTCCTCATTTGGCTCTTTTTTTCCATTTCCTGAAAGAAGCTTTTTTGGCAACAGCCGCCTCTTTGACTTCACCTTTAAACCATGCTGGCAGTTTTTTGGACTTCCTTCCACTTTTCTTAATGCGTGGAATACAGCTGGTCTGGGCTTCCAAGATAGTATTTTTAAACACCACCCAAGCTTGATGTAAGTCTTTAACCTTTGCAACTGCTCCTTTTAGTTTTTTCTTAACTATGTTCCTCATTTTATCATAGTCTCCCTTTCGAAAGTTAAAAGGTAGTACTGTGGATTTCCTTACCATCCCTCCTCTACTAATTAAATCAAACGCATTCATGCTATGATCACTATTGCCAAGTGGCCCCAACACCCTTATGTCTTGCACCAGATCTGGTGTTCCACTAAGGACTAGGTCCAAAATGGCTTCCCTTCTGGTCAGTTCATGAACCAGCTTGCTCCAAGAAGCAGTCATTTATTTCATCTAGGAACTTTATCTCCCCAGCATGTCCTGCCGTGACACTGGCCCAGTCGATACCGGGGTAATTGAAAATCACCCATTATTATTACTGTGCTGTAACATTTGTTAGCTTTCTTGATTTCTTTGAGCATTTCATCATCCATTTGTTCATTCTCGCCAGGTCAATAGTACACCCCCACTGCGATCGCCTTCCCCTTTTTACATGGAATTTCAATCCATAGAGATTCTACACTAAATTTTGTTTCCTGCAAAACTTTAATCCTTTCTGACTCAATGCCCTCTTCTAACATAGAGCGCAACCCCTCCACCAATCCGATCAGTTCTATCATTACGATATAGTTTGTACTCAGGTATCAGTGTCCCACTGGTTGTCCTCCCTTCCACCATTTCTCTGAGATTCCAATCATATCTAACCTCTCATTTAGTGCTATATATTCTAACTCTCACATCTTATTTTTTAGACTTCTAGCATTTGCATAAAAGCATTTTAGAGACTGTATTTTATTGATATTAATCTGGCTATTGGTAGGCATGGGTAATTTGGAATCTTTAAGCTCTGTCTGCACCATACTCAAGGACATTTGGGCTACTGTACTCTTTTTTGGAACCTCTCTGCTTTTGGTAGTATCCTTCAAGGATACCTTCTTCCGAACCATGTGCTCTTGGGCAACTGTTGGCTTTCCCTTATCTAGTTTAAAAAAACTGCTCTATCTCCTTTTTAAAGGTTAATGCCAGCAGCCTGGTTCCATCCCGGTTAGTCCTCCAACAGGAGAGAAGTGAACGCTGAAGGTCCCGCACGGGCACTCAGGCCCACGGGACCACATCGACAGTGGCTGCCATGGACCCAAGAATCTGAAGATAGTCCCACATATGGGGACTGTTCTGCATGAGAAACACTGAGCTGCGACCAGAGCTTTTAAAAATGTTCCTGCGTGAGAAACACTTTGCCTGATGGGATATCGAAGCGGTCCCCTAGAAATTCCACGGCCTGAGACAGCCTTAGGCAACTCTTGGCATGGTTGAACACCCAGCCAAGGCTCTCAAGGAAGGAGACCATACAGGAGACACTTTGGCAGGCCTCGGAGAAGGACCCTGTGCAAATGAGCCAGTCGTCCAGATACGGGAGGATGCGAATACCTTGTTTCCATAGAGCTGCTACAGCCACAACCATGACCTTGGAGAAAGAGCATGGGGCCAATGCCAGGCAGAAAGGGAGAGTGCAAAACTGAAAGTGATGCCCAAGAATGGCAAAGCGTAGAAAACATCGTTGATCTTCACGGATGAGAATGTGGAAATATGCCTCCACCGGGTCGAGATAAGCGAGAAACTCCCCTGTCTGAACTGCCTGAATACCGGACCACAGCGTTTCCATGCGAAAGTGAGGCATCCATAAGGACCAATTGACTCCTTTAAGATCCACAATTGGACGAAAGGACCCATCCTTTTTATGTATCACAAATTAGATGGAGTAGCAACTGGAACCCCACTCCAAGGGAGGAACCGGCCAAATGGCCCGCAGCAGCAAGCGATGCTTTGTATGGTGGCTCTTTTTCGCTCTGCAGGTCAACCCGAATTGAGGAAGACATCCCTAATGGGATGATAACGTCACATGCATAGCCGTGACAGACAATGTTGAGGACCCATTGATCGGAGGATGAGAGAGCCCACTCCCGAGGAAACCACACCAGTCATCTTCCCACCGACGGTGGCATCCCAGTGGGGCTGCTGGCCCCGTCGGGGGGGGGGGGGGGGAAGACCCGGAAGGAGCTGGAGAACTTTGCCATGGCTGAGTAGGCACCTTTCCCCTTTCTGATGCCACAAAAAGGATGTTATCTCTGGCTTAGGTGCCCTGACAAGGCCGACGTAAATGACCTGTTGGCCCGGTAGTACCGGGAGCCGCACAACCTGGACTGTGGAGGTGGACAACTAATAGGACTGATGTCCTGAGCATCACGCAGATGACCAAGGCTTGTCTTCCGGCAGCCTGCTGGGCTTGATTTCTCCAGGTTCTTGACCAGCCAGTCACTGCGGCCACTGAACAGGCCAAGAGGCGAAGCAGATCATAAAAGGCGTTCGACAAGAAAGCTGTAACTGATTCCGAGTGGGCTAGCACCGGATCTTCAGGCAAATCGCTGAATTCATCGGAGGAGGGCCTGGATCGCATGCCCTCCACAAACTGAGGCCTGGAGTGCCAGAGTGGAAGAGGTAAAGGCTGTCTTTCTGACCTTCCGGTCCTGTTGATCCCGAAGCACTGCTCCTCCTTCCCCCGGAATAGTCGTGTGCTTTGTGACACCCGTCACCAGAGTATCCACCTTCAGATATGCGAGCCATTTTTCTAGATCCGCTGGACACTACAGATAGTACTGTCCAAAACACTGAGCCGACTGTAAGGGGGCATCAGGCAACTCCCATTCTCGAGATGCCATCTGCTGGAGCTCCGATGGAAAGGGAAAAGCTCTGGAGGGCTTACAAATGTCAGTAAGACAGGATTGGTCTGAGATTTAGCCTGGGTAGGGTTCCACTACTTGGGCAATCAGAGCTGGAAGCTTGTCCCTGTGGAAAAGGCATATATTCTGCGATCCATCCTGCTCCTCACCCCAGGCTTCCATGGGAGACCATTAGCCATCCTCGCGGTTGGAGGCCTCCAGGCTGTCCTCTGCTGACAGAGCATCCTCCCTCTGGAGGAACATCCGTCTAGTCCCCCAGGGCCCAAGACACCTCTTTGGGCAGCGTCCCCCTGTCCTTGAAAGCCAAATCCTCTCAAGGGTACTTCCTGGACCCATGGAGGATTGCTGAGCGGGAGGAACTGGATCCGAACACCAGAGGTTCCAAGCCTGCTTAAACAGCACCAGGAACTGGGAATCTTGGTCTGATAGCATTTGAGATAGTGATCCTGCAGGCTCGGGAAAGAGTCTGTTCAGCAGGAGCAATGACCCGGGGAGTCTCCGAGGGCTGAGAGAGGTGAAGCTGGACCTCCCACAGCCACCAGACAGATTACGGGAGGGGAGAGCTGTGGCTGCGCCATGCAGGAGAATTCCCCCAGGTGTGCTGAGCAAGCCGCACACACCCCATCTTCCATGTCTCTGCGCTTGTGGCTACACACAACGCATCTCTGGAGAGAGGAGGGTATTATGAAGGGAGTTTGCCCCGATCGTTGCCGGCTCCAAAGAACAGCCCTGCTGGGCTCCGAGACAGGGAATGTATTAAAAAAGGCCACTGCAGCTGCCGCATAGCCACCTGGAACTAAAATCACACTACTTTTTCCCCCGCCTAAAATGTCCACGTGCTGTAGCACACCGCACGGCAGAGATGAGAAAATGGCCGTCACACACATCGCAGAGTCGGGAAAGAGGCAGAAAGAGTTAGCAGAAGGCCGCAGCAGCTAATAGATGGGATGCCCCCCCCCCCAAGCCAGACCGACGGGGGGGGGGGGGTGGGAAGGGAGTAACACTTACTGTGACCTCGTTGAAGGAAAGCAGGACAGCCAAGGCACCACAGACGAAACAGGCTGGTAAAACCTAACTGCTTAAATTAATTGTTTTTTAAATTTTAAATAAAAAAGGTTAACTTAAGCTAGAGCAGGTAATGGCTCTCCTTGCTGATGGGCTGCAAAGGTCCTCCTGACCAGGAGCCCGCCACCCCCAACCCCCCTGAGGGAAGCTCTACTAGCCCTCTTGACCAGGAGCTCAACCTTTCAAGCTCAAGGCTGTGCTAGGAACTGTGGGAACTTCAGAGGGACACCTCCTGTGCTCTCTGGAGAAGCCCAGCTAAAAGGATTTCCCAAAAAGAAAAATGAGGGGAAAAAAAAAAAAAGGGAAGCAACCGTCATATGCTGAAGACAGAAAAATACTGAAGGCGACCCCTAGGGGTACAGCTATATATCTACTAGGGCTCAGCCAATCAAGCTTCAGGTAATTTTCTCTGTCTTCAACATCTGCTGGCAGGGAGACAACCCACTTGTCTGGACTGGTCTAGCAGGATGATTTTGAATAAATACTTCTTTACCTGTAGTTATAACTCTACAACTAGATATTTCTATGCCGAGCAGGGTTAAAAATCTGTGGTCCCTTTTCTTTCTGAGCAACCTAACAAATAAATACAATATTCAATATAAGTTATGATATTATAAGCCCCAATACTCTCAAATGGTATGGTTTTCCTCAGTGTAAGTGCATTGCTGACACGGTACTAGTAGGGAGACGGCCAAAACTATTTTTAATTTGAACATTCAACTGTCGGGACAGAATGGGAAGGTGGAAAAGGTTACAGCTGTTATCTGGACAGCAAGGTGCTCCTTTGCTGTCTGTAGTAACCTCATACTCTTTTTTTCTTCTTGGGAGATCCAGCAGTTGCAAATGTTTCCTCACCATTAGCTGTTACTTCCCGCTCCGCCATCTTTATCTGCTGGTTCAGCTGCAGCAGCTCTAACTTCACTGATGCTATCTCCTTCACCAGATGCTTCCTGTGTGCCTGCTGTACTTCAAACTCTGATTGTTTAAGCTGTGGGAAAGAGCCCAAGGAGTCAGATCATTGCTCTCCCATAAAAACAATCTCTTCCAACCCTTTGAAACAGAATATATATGGATCCATCCTTCCCTTCTACATGATGCAGGATGACAACAGATATCATTCGCCCGATAAACTAGCTTTGAAGCATAATTACAAAGAGCAGAATCCAGATGTACAGTCTAGGAATGGAAATAAAATAATGCTCAGGAATCTCACACCTGACTGTATTACTGGGGAGGATTTTTCCCTTTCCTTACTGCAGTTATAATCAGGGCCAGTCCAATCATTAGGCAAGCTAGACAGCTCCTGATGGGCAGCAAAGAGCAGAAAACAAAACTAAAAACAATAGAATCGGACATTCAGGAGGGAGGGGGCCAAGGCTTAACCCTTTCCACTAGGATAAGTTTGCTATCGCTCATGCCAGATCAGAATAAAATTTTAACAAGAAATTGGCCAAATTACAATCAATATGACATACACATTCTACGGTAACCAGTCATTTTGTATTTTGGTTAAGATATACAAAACAAACTAGCATGTCCCAAAGAGTAGGACCGACGATTGTAATGGAAAAATGTTAATGTCCCACGGGGTGGAACAGCCGAGTGGAAAGAGTTAAGGTTTTCCTAGGGCACTAGCACCTTGAACCAAATCTGGGGCCAGCCCGGATTATAATCGCTCCCCTTATTTCAATTCTGTGCGTATAATTTGATTGTTATCAAAGACTTTATAGCTCTCTTATATTTTTACCCCAGGGCAATTTCTCCAAATGGGTTAATTTGGCAAACACTATGACACTAACAAACTGCATTCCTAAACCAGGGTATTTGCAATTAGCCAAAGATGAGACATGAGGTAACACATACTTGGTTTGTTCCTATCTTTTGCTACGTTTGTAACATTTATGTAAATTGCTTTGATATAAACTGTTAATTGCATAACAAATTAATAAAACTTAAAACTAAAGTGACATTTTACTTACCAGATAATGTCTTTTCCTTGAATCCTGCTAGACCAGTCCAGACAAGTGGGTTATATTCCCCTACCAGCAGATGTAGAGCAGAGAAAACTTCCAGAGGCTTCTTATAACATCATTGTGCCATTAACAACCTGTGCCCCAGTATTCGTATCCATGCATCTGGTCAGAAATCTCTAACCTCACGCAACCTCAGGAAGATTATGGTTCCTATTCTGTTGAACCTTATTAACTATGTAGAGGATCAACATCAAAAGAAGGTTTGTCAGAAGGGTATGAGCTTGCAGATCAAAACAGGTTACAGGGGCGTTATCCTGGACTGGTCTAGCAGGACTCAAGGAAGGGACATTATCTGGTAAGTAAAATGTCACCTTCCATATCATCCTGCTAGATCAGTCCAGACAAGTGGGACATATCAAAACTAAGACTCCACTCCATGGGAAGAAGATATTGCAGCTTTTAAGATCTCTGAACCAAAGGCCGTGTCCGCCCAAGTATGGACATAATTCCCTGGTTTTCTTGGGGATAAGAAAAAAATCTGGAGCAGAATCCTAGACCCCTTTAGTGCGACAGAATTGCCTCTACTGTGTGATGGTATTGCAGGATCTGCAGCTGGTGAGCAATTATTTTGAAGGTGAATGTGGCACTTTGATAGGCCTTTTTTTTTTTTTTTTTTTTTAACAAAAGAGTCCAATGTCCTATGATCTTTTCAAGTAGGAGAATGAGATTGCAAGTTAGAAGTTAGATTGCAAGCTCTTATCCTACCCCACTTTGATTTTGCCAATGCCATTCTCCAAGGCCTCCCACAGTCTACTTTGAATCCCCTACAACTAGCCATGAACGCCGCTGCTAGAGTTCTATCTGGAACATCGAGATTTGACCACATCACGCCCATCTTAATTCAGCTCCATTGGCTCCCAACACATGGAAGAATTCTATTCAAAACTCTGATGCTTACTTTTAAAGCCATCAACGGCATAACCGCTTCATCACTAGTTAATCTAGTTCAGCCCACTCCACCTAACAGATCCAGAAGATCCACAGCAGCAAACACTAACTATCCCAAGTGCATCAACAAAATGCACACTAACAACGTCAAACAGGGCTTTCAGTTTTTATGCTCCCAAGCATTGGAACACACTACCACCAGAAATCCGAGCCATTACCGATCTCACACAATTCAGGAAGGCACTAAAACATTACTTATTTATTCAACATTACCAGATCAACCATACTCCACCATAGCCACACCTTTTTCTCTAGAAACCACTGTATATTAGTCCCATTCTTAACATCCGTCCATAGGTGCATAACCCATTATGCAAAGCTTACTGTTACATATGTAAATAGTTGATGTGCATGTTTCCCTAAGTTATCCAAGTTGTATTTCCCTGTTCTCTGTAAAACTGATTTTTGTTCATTATGGTTCGTTGTTCCTTGTGAACCGCGCTGATACTAAATAATGCGGTATATAAGAAATTAAAATAAATAAATAAAATAGAAGCAATTACTTTTCAAGTAGGAGAATGAGATTGCAAGTTAGAAGCAATTACTCATTTAAAAGCTACTCCGATACCATGACTTGAGGAGGGAGTTGTACATGTCATGTCCTGGAGCTGAAAGGACCCTGGTATTTGAGGTTGAGATGTTTGAAGTGGCTTCAATGTGTCCTCTCTTTTGCAATTATGATTTTTATGAATATGAATGTTAGCGGCAATGTTTTTTGGTAGCTACATTACTATTTATGATTTTATTTATTACATGTTTTATTACTTTTAATTTTGATATTGTTTGTTTATTTTGTTTTAATTGACTGTTTGTCTATTTGAGGTTTTGCACCCTCAAAATATCCCCCTGAATAAGGCCTGGAGGCCGAACCGTGTAGGGGACAATAAATAAAGGGGTTTCTCCAAACCTGAAAATACTGCCAGTCTGGGTGTCTGTTCTTTTGTCCTGGTGAAGAAGAATACGACATATATAGTTGCTGCCTTGGCCAGGAACCACTGCAAGGGTTCCTCGGAGAGACCAGCTGAGAACCCAGCGAATTCCTTCACCAGGTCTCTCAGGTACATGCTCATGTACAGCTGGGTAGGCCTGGATACGGCCGATGAGCATTGAGCCCTGGTAGCACTTTCTGCCGAGGGCATCAAGGGTGTCGGCCTCCCTGCCGGGGGAGCACCAAGGAGTGCACCTTCTGGCACCACCATGGTTATGCAGCAGCTGTGACGTTAGGAAGCCGGGCTCCAGTGGACTTGATGCATCGAGTCGAGCCACTTGCTCACCACCGGTACTGAAATCGATGTCTCCCACATAAGGAGCATCAGCCGTTCCAAGATGGGAGGAATGGGTACCGTGAGTGATTCCCTCAGAGGAGCTTCGTACTGAAGGATTTCCAACTAATCTGCCTTAGGATTTCCAACTCATTCTCCTCTGACTTGGTAGGGAATGCCAGGGCCTTTGACGCATCCTTGACAAAATCAAGGAAACCCATATCCTCTGGCATGGACCGCCATCGAGGCTCAGAGACGGGAGAGTCAGATGGGAGATCGTGTTGGCAATGAGTATCGGGGGACTCCTTGTCCTCCGTCTCTCACTCGGAGTAGTCTGTAGAGGACTCATAGGAGGGCTGCTCCGTGAGCCTCGGGACCCCCGATGCCCTACAGCTGATGCCCGGCATACTTGCCAGGGATGACCGTGGTCCCATCGAGTGGAACTCTGATTGTGACCTTGGCCAAGGATCAACTCGAGGCCAAAGGACCTCGAGGATTGGCAGGGCCTCCGGAGACATCTTAGACATCAAGGGCTTGGGGATCAGGGCGGATGAACCGGTCATGCAGGACAAGAGCACCCGCTGCTGGTCTGTGAAGGCAGACAAACTGCGCTCCAGGGCCGCCATTCTGTACTCCAAACCAGAAGTCTCCGCAGCCTTCAGCACGGGCACAGAGGGACTCGGGCCTGACGCCGGCTCCCCTGAAGGGGAATCCTAGACAAGGATGGTGTCTGGGGACTGAGACCAGTCCGCGGTCTGATCCTTTCGGGGGACCTTTGCAGGCTGCTCCCTCTCCAAAGCCTCGGACAAACCTCTCAGACTGCATGACCTGGGTCATAGAGCATCTGGCTAGTCGGTACCGTCCAAAGGCACCACCTTCGAGGGTTTATTCTTCTTCCTGGGTTCCCCCTTTTCTAGGGGACCCATGACGAGGCTCGGGTTTGGGAGGTTCCGCCCGAGACGTCGGGGCCTCAGACGAGGCCCTGGCCTTTGGAGGCACCAGGGACTCAGGGAAAAATTTGTCGTGCTGCTGCTGGCAGCTCTTGAGGGCCTTACTGGACATCCTTTTGCAGAGACAGCAGGCTGCCGGGTCATGGTCTGACCCAAAGCAGCAGAGACAGCAGTCGTGTGTGTCAGTCAAAAACATAATTTTAGAGCACCAACCACACTTCTTAATGCCACTGGTAACCATGGGGAAAAAAGTAGCCCTGCGAGGTCGAAGACTCTCCGGGCTGCCAGTGGGAGAAAAAAGGCTCGAAGATGCCAGAGAAAGAGAACAAAAACTACAAAAATATACCCGAACTCGACGCCGAGGCAATGAGGTCGGTGGCGGAAAGAGTACCGGTGCCCTAACGGTGATGAGTATTAAACTCAGAGAGAAAAATCTACTTTTTTCAGGGACAAGCCAGACAAACATCTGAAGGGCTCCACGGAAAAAAGGAGACTGAGCAAGATGGCACCCTTGGGCGGGAAGGGGACCACGCATGCAAGGTGGCATCTCCCAAAGGCTTTCTTTAAAAGCTGGGGGGATGCTTCCGCGAGGGCTCTGTCAGTGCCGACATCACCCATATGTGAGGACTGACTTCCTACTTGTTCCTGGAGAAGATCCAGTCCACCACTTCCCTCTTTAAGGTCCACTTGTGAGGCTGAAGCACCCAGTTGAGGCGATCCTCCAGGCCACTGAGCTCTCTGGGTAGATAAGTCGCCCTGAGGTCCATGCCATGGAGCATGGTGAACTTCCAGAGGTTAACAGCCTCCCAGCACAGGAGATACGATCCCATGCTCCCTTGCTTGTTCACGTAGATCATCGCCACCTGATTGTCCGTTTGAATCAGAACCACCTGATTCACCAGGTGTGCACAAAAGGCTCAGAGGGAGTTTGTTATGGCCCAAAGCTCGAGAAAGTTGATTTGATGGAGAATGTCCTGCTCGGACCACAGCCCCTGGGTGCTGAGACCATCCAGGTGCGCACACCAGTCGAGCTTGGACGTGTCAGTCATGAGTGTCTGTGGGTGACTGCTGGCTGAAACGGGAGGCCCCACAACAGGTTGTCTGGCTCGAGCCACCACGCTAGGGAATGACCACTATTCTGTCCTGCAGATGGTCCGACACCTGCTTCCATTGCATGGACAGGGTCAACTGGAGAGGTGGGCCTGAGGAGTGACATGCATCGTAGCGACCATGTGTCCACTAGGGAGATGCCCGAGAGTCGGAAGAGCCGGGAGGCCACTCTGCATCCAGGTGCCACTTGTGCAGCTGAAGGAATCTGCTCAGCCTGTCCACCAGAGTGTTGTCCAGGTCCGGAGGTAGATCGCCCGCAGGAGCATTCCGTTGCATGTCGCATAGGAGGAGGCTACCGCCTTCTGGCAGAGGGAGTACAATCCCGTGCCTCCTTGTTTGTTAACATAAAACATTTCGACTTGGTTGTCTGTCTGGACCAGCACCGACTGGTGTTACAACTGATGGCGAAAGACTCGGAGGGCCAAAGATATCGCCCGAAGTTCCAGGCAACTGGCATTCCACCTGAGACCACATGCAGAGGTCCTCGCAATGAGCTCCCCATCCTTGCAGGGAGGCATCAGTGGCAAGGACCCTCTGGGGGTGAGTGCTTGGAAGGGCATCCCGGTGAGAAGATGGCGGGGAATCTGCCACCAGATGAAGGAGTCCACCAGCCCTGATTCAAAGCCTGCTCATGGCTTGTGTCCACTGGGAGCGGAGGTCACTGAGAAACTCATATGCAGGAGGGAGTATGGGGCTACATGTACCATGGAGGCCATGTGGCCCAGCAGGCAGAGGACCAGCAGTGTTGCACTTCTGCGGCTAGCGTCCTGAGGTGCTCTGTCCTCTCTGGAGGGAGGAATACCTTGGCCTGGCGCGTGTCCAGCTGAGCCCCTATGAACTCAAGGCACTGTGCCAGACAGAGTTGGGTCTTGGGATAGTTGATGACGAACCCCAGACACTGCTGGCATGGTGCACCTCTGCAGCTGTGCCTCCCCTTATGAGCCAGTCGTCCAGGTAGGGAAAGATGAAGGCCCCTTGGAGACAAAGGTGGGCTGCTACCACCGCTAGGCACTTGGTGAAGACCCTTGACTATGAAGCCAGTCTGAAGGGTAATACCCTGTGTACTGATAGTGACCTCCTCCCACTATGAACCGGAGGCATTGTCAATGGTGGAGATGGATCAGGATGTGTGTGCAAGCATCCTTCAGATCTAAGGAGCATAGCCAGTCACCCTGCTGGAGGAAGAGAAGCAGTGTTGCAAGGGAGACCATCTTGAACTCCCTCACCAGAAACCTGTTCAAGTAAAATAGGCCTAGGATGGGTCTGAGGCTCCTTGTTCACTTGGGAATGAGGAAATATCTAGAGTAGAAGCCTTTGCCTCAGAGATGTTTGGGAACTGGCTCCACCACCTTGTCCGAGAGGAGGTCTGAAAGCTCTGTGAGAAGCAGAGTCTGGTGAAGGAGAGGCCTTACAGGCTCTCCTGGGAAGAATGAGGATAGCATCTGTTGTATGTGGAGGAGGTATCCCTCCTTGACTACTTGCAGCACTCTGGAGTCAGTAGTAATGGAGGATCACCTGTGGGAAACCTGGGCCAGACGCACCTTTGAGTGCTGCTGAGAGCCTCTTGTGGGGGGGGGAGAGGAGGCCACACCCCAGGAGTCAAAAGCTCCTCCCAGGCTGGGCCGGAGCTGGTGCCTGGGTTTTAGAGGCCTTAGGTTTGCAGGGGCTGTGTCCTTGCCCCTTGGGCTGTTGCCCCTGCTGTGGGGCAAAGAAGGCCTGGTACTGTGGGATATTACCAAACATCCCCTTCTTCATCGGGAAGAAAGGCTTGTTCCCTGGGGCCTTTTTATGGGGGTGCACCAAGGCCTTCTTCAAGTCTGGCCCTGGTCAGGAACTCTCAGCAGCCTTGTCTGACATGGATTTTCCAAAGAGGTTCTCTCCGGTGCAAGGGACTTCGATGATCTTGTCCTTGACCCACTGCTTGAGCTCAGATGACTGCAGCCACGTGTGGCTCGGGCCCCGATGTCAGCAGCGGCCACACTGGCTGAGGATTAGAAGCCATCGTATGCTGCTCGGGACAGAAACTTCAAGCACTCCTTGACTGCAGAGGACAGTAACTTGAACCACTAAATGAACCGCTAAAATGGGTTCCCCATCGAGGACTGCAGAGAAACCGGCGAGCTCCCTTGCCAGTTCCTTTAAGTACATGCCGCTGTAGAACTGGTAGGACTGGACTTGGCAAACCATTATCGAGCCCTGGTAGCATTTTCGGCCGAAGGCATCCAAGGTCCGGGTCTCCCTATCTGGGGGCACTGATGAATGAGTCTTTTGGCTCTTGAGTCTCAACATGGCCAACTCAATGACCATAGAATTGAGGTAACTGGGTTTTCTGGAACTCTGGGCTTCGACGGATTCGGTACATGGTGTCGAGCCGTCTGCTCACAATGGGCACCGACACCAGTGCTTCACCACATACGAAGGAGGCTTCACTCGAGTATCAGAGGGATGGGCACCGTGATGACCTCCTTCGGAGGGGCCTCGTACTGGAGGATCTCAAGTTCCTCTGTGCGGGGATCCTCCTTCGCCTCAGTCTTGAACTCGAGCACCTTTGGCATGTTCCACACAAAGTTAAGGAAAGCAATGTCCTTGGGTGGGGGTAACAGCGCCAGGACACCAGTGGAGATGGATCTAAGGGCATGTCTCGGTGTTGCCAAGTGTCCGGGGACTCCTCGTCCTCAGTCTCCCAATCTTGACACGGTCAGAGGAAAAATCCAAAGCTCTGCGGCTCCAGTGGTGGAGCCTCGAGCGCGAAGACCTGTGACCCCTGTGGGACCTGTGATTCGAGCCGCATGCACTCACCGGGAAGGACCGGTGTCCCGAGGAACGAGACCTCGTCCGATGCTGATGGGTTTCTTGAGGCGGATGGCACTTGAGGATCGGCTCGATGACCGTTGACGCCCTCGAGGTCAAGAGTCCGATTATTGGGGCAGATGAGCTGGAGGAACCAGACCATCAGCGCCTGCTACTGTGCTCCAAGGCCACCAATCTGGTCTCCATGCCAGATGGCTCCGCAGTCTTCAACACAGGCACAATGGCTTCGGGCCTGGTGTCGGTTCCATTGAGGGGGA
Organism: Ichthyophis bannanicus; assembly: GCA_033557465.1. NCBI lineage: Eukaryota > Metazoa > Chordata > Amphibia > Gymnophiona > Ichthyophiidae > Ichthyophis > Ichthyophis bannanicus. The sequence goes on from CM066044.1 coordinate 262,348,776, forward strand.
GGTCCTTGACCAGGATGGCCTTGGGGGTCAGAGGCCAGTCTCCTAATGCTGACAACTACTTCTGGGCATCGTGAGGCTGCTGCCGCTCAAATCGCTCGGACGCATGCAAGGGACTGTGGGGCCTGGTGTGGGATTTACGCTCTTTTCCAGACCCATCCTCCGACTCAGTCTTTGAGAGCTTCGAGCTCTTCTTGTGCTTCACCTCATGGAGTTCCTCTCGGAGAAGCTGTGGCCGCGGGACTCCGAGGCAGCCCGGACATTACGGGGCACCGAGGTACAGAAGAGGCCCCTGGAGCGTGGGGTCGCCGAGGACTCCAGCGCAGAGTCAGATCTATGGAAGAACTTTTCCTGCTGCAGTTGGCAGCTCTTGATGGCCTCTGCAGACATTGACTTGTAATGGTTGCAGCCAGAGTTGTCATGGTCTGGCCGGAGGCAACGGAGGCAGCAGTCATGCAGATCGGTAAGGGACATCATCTCATCATCTTACTGCACCGATCACATTTCTTGAAGTCACTGGAGGCCATGGGGAAAAAAACAGGTCCTTGAACTCAGGTGAGGGTCCGAGGCCTACTGGCCAAAAAGGGCGCAATGCGCCAGTTATGGGACACCTCGAGAAAAAAAAAAACGCACATACACACTTTTTCCTGGGGAAACAGGACAGATGTCCGGTGGGCTCCACTGAAAAAAGGAGACCGAGACAAGATGGCACCCTTAGTCAGGAAGAGGACTACGCTTGTGTGATGCATCTTCCAAAGGCTTTCTTTGAAAGCTGGGGAGATGCTTCCACACGAGCTTCATTGGTGTCAACGTCACCCATATGTGAGGGCTAACTTCCTGCTGGTTCCCAGAGAAACCATGCTTCCACCTGACAAGGAGCTCCCCCTCACAGTCTTTCCTCTGGCATTACCAGAGGCTTCTGAGCAGCAAGGAGCAACTGTGCTAAAATGACTACGGTTCCTGTCAAACTCTTAGGAACCCCTCCGCCCCCGCCAATGAACTGTCCATTGCAAAATGCTCCAATGAATGGCCCTGCCTTTCACAATACTGGCAAACTCCCACTGCCTGCAAGCCATGCTTCCCTGAATACAGCAGGCAAAATGTTCAGCCTAAGCCACATGCACATGGCCTCCGGCAAGGGCAGAAAACAGAAGGACGACCTGACCTTAAGCTGTCCCGCAAGAAACCCAATCACGGTCGTGCCTCATGGGAGCACCCCCATCTTGAGCGGAGAGAAGTCTTGCAGCCACTAGCTGCCTGCTTTCTCTCTCCAATCATCCACTCATGAAGGAGCCCGATATACAGGGAGGGGGGGGGCAGTGATCTGCAGCTTACAGATACTGGCCAACCCTGGTGTAAGCTCCGGCGGCTTCTTAGTGTGCTGAGACCGGAGAAGGGGTAAGGAAACCTGGGGCCTCCCGGATTTTAACCCCCTAGACACCAGGCTGGCATGCTCTGACAGCACTCTGGCCTGTACTCGCCACACAGCCACCCCAATCACAATGGCCCAGTCGAAATTAATTTCTCTTCCAAGTTGCCTGCTAGGCAACCTTTCCACAGACACCAGCACCATTAAAAATAAAAACCCTTCACAATTGTGCCCCCAGGGAAGTCCACTACCCCAAGGATGCTCACTCAGCTACTGAGGACTGAAAGACTGGATTCTGGAGCTGAAGGAGGAGCTCTTATACTGTGAGGTCTGGATTCTGGCATGTTCAGCTCTCAGCTGCTGGTGGGCAGGGGCAACCATGCAAAACTAGACTGGCCTGGAGGTACGATTAGGAAATCGGCTGTAAATCATTATGATTAGTGAAATGTTAAATTAAACACCACCATGTTACTTATAATCATTTCGTTAGTTTAATGTAAACTGCCTTGATGCTGGAAAAGTAGTATATAAGATCACATAAATAAATAAATATTTAAGGCCACCAAGAAATGAGCAATTAGTGCTTGCAATTCTTCTCTCTGGAAGACGCAGATCAAGCTAGGATCTTCCCCTGCTGGTATCTTTTGTTCTTCCATGTCCCCCAGGTATACCCCAGCCAAAGAGGCCAAAGTGCCCTCTAAAAGGTCCTCAGAGGTGTCCGACAGAGCACCTTGGGGGTCCTCCCAGGGCACTACCTCCAAACACAGGAGTTTGGCAACCGGCTCCCCCCCATCCCCCAGTTCTCCTCTTGTGTTCCTGGGGCCCACCCATGCCTGCCCCTGCAGTCCCCCTGCCGCAGGCAGTAGGCTTTATGGCGCAACAAAACTAACTCTGGTGAGGGGCCTCCAAGGGGATGGCCCCTCTGAGTCCATTGGGGTCCCCCCCCATCCGAAGAGACAAGGGCTCCCAAAACATGTCCCTTCTGTTTCTGTCCAGGCCTTCTGTGCACTTGTATTGCCAATGGCTCCTATTCCTGCCAAATCTGTGGGTGGGGAACCACGGAGGCCAGCTCTAACCGTGGCTTTCCCCTGGCTTCCTGCTCCATTATCAACTCAAGCTCCAGCTCCTCCTGCACCGTATGCGTCTCCTCCTCGTATGCACAGCAAACTCTGGCAAGTGAGAGAGAAGTATGACACACCCCACAAGCAGTGCATTGTACCTTTCCAAGCAGCATCCACGTGGTCCCAAACAATCTTCCCATGAAGCGCTGCAATCCACCGCAACACAGCCCGCCGAAACTGCACCCTGCGGCCCCAGCCAGCAACTAGGCCCACGCTATATGTCCGAACCCCCCTACCGTGAAGAGACCGGAGCTTGCTTTCACTTGACTGCACGTCCACCAATCAACAGCCTATTACCCGAGAGTCTTTCCCGGCAGTACTGGATCTCAATACCAATAGGGGGAAAGTGACCCAGTGTCCCGCAGTGTATCCTCCTCAAAGCAGGATTGGACCGACTCAACAGTCCTGGTCCCTCAGGGTGCCTGCCCCCAGCAACCCCAGACAGCTCACAGCAACATTGTATTGAGCCGCCCACTTAAGGGCTCAGTCCATGAAACTTACTGTTCGGCTCTCTGTAAATTTTATGTGTGTGTGTGTGTGTGTGTGTGTGTGTGTGTGTGTGTGTATATATACTCCTTCTGTGCGCTGATGTTGCTCTCCTGCTTGGCAGAGAAGATTGCTTCCCCCCCAAACTGACAACTGAAACCCTCTCAGGGATCCTTCCAGCACAACCTGGGCTAAAGCTCCCTTCCAGCTGCTGGAAACTGAGTTACTGGCTGGTGGATGGTGTAGGTGGTATATCTGGGCTTACATCACCAAGGTTTTGAGCATGCTCAGTCTCCAGCTGCTGTAAGGGAGCAAAAACCGGCTTGTTGGGACTGGACTAGAGGGATGATATGGAAAGAATTGCACAGAATCCTGGGAATAACCAATTCATGCAACATCTGCACCTTCCTCCGGGTCTTCGGCACCTGGAAACCTTGGAAGGGTAATAGCCCGAGATGAAACACAGACACCACTTTCGGCAGGAAGGATGGAACTGGTCTAATCATCACCTTATCTTTAGGCCATGGTGGAAGTGTTCATGGACCCACTGTGACAGGAGACAAACCACACAAATTAAGGAAAGCGTTAAGAGGATTAACTACAGTTAAGTGGACTTCTGAAGATAAAGAGGAGATAATGTATTGCTATTTTTATGGTACAAATCTTATATTTAAATCAAGAGGTTATAAAAACAAAATCCGCCAAAAACTGGAAGAAAGGAATATTGTTGAAAGAAAAAATGAAAAAAGCAACTGATGCAAATTTAAGATCTTTAATTTACAGATCAAAATAAAGTGAATGATAGCATTTTGACTCAACTCAAGGCTTCCGTGAAATAAGAAATACAGGGAGGAAGAGGTGGAGACCTAGGTGGAAGTACCAGAAGAAAGATATACACAGAAAGAGTGAGCAGTCAAGGTAGAAATGGAGCTTAGATATCTGGAATTGCAGGAGAGTGAGAGCAATAAAGAACAAATCAATAAATCAACTGAAGAGGAAGAAGAAAGGGAGGAGAAAGACCCAGAGGTGGAGGAATTAACCATCGAACTTCAAAAGACAAATATGCTAGGTTCCAGGCAAGAGAAAGATTACCCAAGTTAAAGTTAACACCAAAGGTCAAAAGTATGATAAATATGAATAAGGCACATAACCTGTATACAGGGAGAATTTACCGACATCACAGAAATAAATCATATACAATCCTGTGCAGCTAAAATTATTACTAAAAGAATACCACCGACTAAAATGCAGGGTCAGAAAAATAAGTGAACAATAGTTCCTCCTTGGAAAAAGCAAATTAAAGGAAAAATAAAATCACTGCGTGAGTAGGGTGTGTCAATTTTAGGGGTAGATTTTTATTTTTCCAAACTTTACAAACTACTAGTGACCAAATTATGCAGTTTTGCTTGCAGAATCTAAAGCTATCTTCAGAAACTGCTTAAAGCGAGTTTTACCTACATCAAATCACAGTTGAAATATGTGGAAATTAAGTAATATTTATTTGAACATACAAATAGTCTGAACACCATCTCTAGCCACATAATTGTCTTTAAAAATGTCATTTATGCATTTTCGTTTTTCTGTTGTACATTTTCAATAAAAGATTATTGCTATGACGATGCTATGTTGCAAACCTGTGAATGAGAAAATGAAACTAATGTGTTAGTGTCAATATAAATGAATAAGTAGATAAATTGATAATTGAGGCACAAAAGGCATTAATATGCAATGCAAACACATAAAAACTTATCAGAGCACTTAAAAACATTTCAATAAGTAGTGTATTTTCATGTAACTGCCTAGAAATTTCAGACAAACATATTACACAAAATTTAAAGCTAGTTGTTGATTTGCTACATGAAGTTATATCTTTTTTTCACTAGTGCTTTTTAAATTTTGACATCTCCAAAATTGACACACCCTAGTGCGCAGGTATCCCTGATAGATAGCTATTTAAAAGGATTAAGATTATTAAAGACATTGAGGGAGATCCAAAACATCAAGCTGAAACATGCTACAATAACAAAGACTACCTTTAATGTTTATGTTCCAACAATAAATTAGAAGTAGGAGCAGAAGCACAGAAACTGCGAAGATATGAAGAAAACAATAAAGAAACCTATCAAACTAGACTATTTAGAGAGAACCCAATTCTACAGTGAACTGGGAAAGGACATTGGCATTAACTTCACTACAAAAGACACAAAGGTAGCATGCCTCATCCATTGGGAACTCTGTAAGCACATCATCATTGTGCCTGAAAAACAAAAAGCACCGAGATCATGCCCCTAAAAATTACTGAGAATGAAGAGGTTCTGATCATCTAGGATACTCCCAATCAGACCAATAAAAAGCTGAATGCGAGGAAGACTGATATAGTGCTAAGGAGAAAAACACCAAAAACGACACTGATTACAGGTGGTGTCAGTTCCAAGCAACTACTCTGTGAATCGCACTAAGGAGAAAATCTTCAAGTACCAAGCAATGCAGTTGGTGATCAAGAAATGTGGCAGAAAGATACAGAGTTATTTCCCATCGTGTTGGGTGCCAAAGGCTGAATTACGAGGAATTTCGAAGCACACCTTGATAAATTACCCATACACATATCATACAAATTCCAGAGGGAAGCTCTTTTTGGCACGACACAAGTACTACGCCAAGCAATGGCAGCAAGTCTGAGAGACCGCGATCATACCCTGACTTAGAATTGAGGTTCATGATTCATGGTATGCGCACAACTAACCCATTCGGAGAACCTGCCCTGAAATAAACAAATCACAGCAGGAAATCGTAGACCCATGGTGGCAAGAGACACACCACTAAAATTAATGAAAACATTTAGAAGATTAATTACAGTTAAATGGACTTCGGCAGATAAAGAGGAGATAATATACTGCTACTTTTATGCTACAAACCCTATATTTAAATCAAGAGTGTATACAAAGAGAATCTGCCAAAAACTGGAAAAAAGAAGAATACTGCCACAAGAAAAACTGCAAAAAGCAATGGATGCAAATTTAAGGTCTTTAGTTTCACAGATCAAAGTAAAAAAAGAATGTGAATGATAACATCTTGAATCAACTAAGGGCTTCCATGGAAAAAAAATACAAAAGGAAGAGCAGATCTAGGTAAGAGTACCAGAAGAAAGGTATACACAGAAAAAGAGTGAGAAGTTGAGGTACAGATGGAACTTAGAGATCTGGAACTGTAGGAAAGTGAGATGAACAAAGGACAGGTCAAGAAATCAACTGAAGAGGCAGGAGAAAGACTCAGAGGTAGAGGGATTTGAACTCCTAGTCCACATGGAAAAAGATGAACATGCTGGGTTCCAGGCAAGGGAAAGAGAACCTAATTAAAATTTAACACCTAAGGTTAAAAGTATGATTGTTAACATTAACAAGGCTACATATATCCTGTATAACAAGACCATTTAACATCACCGAAATAAATTGAATACAGCATTATGCAGCTAAAATTATTACTGCAAGAATACTACCAACTAAAATGCAGGGCCAGAAGAAAAAGAGAGCAGTTCCTCCTTGGAAAAGCGCATCAAAGGAAAAATAAAATAATTGTGTGCAGAGATATTCCTGATAGGCAGATATTCTCCGGGTATCTAAAAGGATTAAGATCAAAGATATTGAGGAAGATCCAAGGCATCAAGCTAAAACATGTTGCATTAAAAGACTTAAAATGTATATGTTCCAACAATAAATTGAAAGTAACAGCAAAAGCATAAAAACTGCAAAGATCTGAAGAAAACAAAGTAGATAGATATCAAAATTAACTATTTAGAGAGAAACCAGAATAGTTCTACTGTGAAATGGTAAAGAACATTAATATGGTAAAAATACCACCAACCAAAACTGAAACAGAAACTTTCTGGAGAAAACTATATGACCCCACAGAGCACAAAGAAGTAGAATGTTTACTCTGTAAATGGGAACACTTAGAAAAATCAAACATCAAACCTATGGAATGGTCAAGTAACAACGAAAGATATGGAAAGTAGGTTAAAACAAGTCACAAACTGGAAGAGTCTTGGTCCAGATGGAGTGACCAAATTTTGGCTCAAAAACAGTTATCACCACCCCACTAAGATATGGCAAACTGCAAAAACCAACTGATCAAGCAGCTAGCCTTAACACCACAATGACTTATGACAGAAAGAACATTTTTCTGTCCAAAGGGGGACCCAAGTAGCATGCCCAAAATTTACAGACCAATAACTTGTCTGCATACAATCTATAAGCTGTTCACTGTGATAGATGCAGACAGAATATATAATGACATTGAGTCCAATAACATCATGGCATTACAGCAAAAGGGCAATAAGTGGGAGCATATGGAACCAAAGACCAGCTTGTTAAATAAGGCTAGCATGGCCAACGCTAAGAAAAGCAGAAATCAGAGCATGGATTTATTATGCGGTGAAATTAGGTCTTACCTGCTAACTGTCTTTACTCGAGTTCCTCCAGTCCAGTCCCTGACCTGTGGGTAGTTGCCTTTCACCAGCAGCTTGGAGACTGCGTATGTCACATTTTCTGAACTCACCACAGATAGCTGGCACCTCCCACCAGCCTCTAGTATCCTATTGACAAAGCAGACTCACAGGCGTAACAAATAAGAAAAGTATCCTTCACAAATTACTTTCCGCAACAGGCAGAAAAAACAACCCTCCCCCAATTAAGAAACTGTAGTGAAAACACACTTACATGACAACTTCGCCACACTGTCCTCTCCAAATGACCTCCCCCAGAAAGGAATTAGGCAATCCTCACAGAACCGCTCACGCCGATGGCCACCTGCACAACTTCTGGACCAAATTCAAACCAATGGACTTCTTCAGGACTGGGAACACCACCATGTAGCTGAGAAAAACAGAAGCCAGGGAGGGTTCGGGACTGGACTGGAGGAGTTTAACAAAAGACCTACTGTCATCTTCCTTATCGTTCCTCCAGTCGTCCCTGTGGGATGTACCATAGCAGTACTAACCTCATGAGGGATCCGCGAGCCCGGACTGAAGCACCACCGAACCAAGATGCGCAGCCCCCACTGCCTGCACATTCAACTGATAATGCTTACAAATGTATGTAAAGATGACCAAGTCGCCACCCTGCAAATATCCACTGGCCAAACCATACTGGATTCCGCCCATATAGCCCACTTGCGTGCAGGTGAAATGCGCAGTCAGCCTTGGAGGCAACAGGTAAGCCGAGGAGATGGCTTCCTTCACCCAACGTGTGATAGATGTTTTTGAGGTTGTCTCTCCTTTGTGCGGCCCTGCGAACAGAATAAAAAAGATGATCTGACCTGCAAAACTATTCCGTGCGCTTCAGATAACACAAAATCCGTCCAATATCCAAGAGCCGTAGAAGAGGGTACTCCGCTCCTGCGGAAACTGGGAGTGCGACTGGCTCACTGAGATGAAAAACAGACAGCACTTTAGGAAAAGCACCACCTTTTCCTTGGAAAAGCAGAGAAATGGGCTAGATATGACAGCGCCTGCAGCTTCGAGAATCTCCTGGCCAAATAAATGGCCACTGAAAAGACTGTTTTCAAAGTCAAATCTCTCAAGGTACTGACCTTCAAAGGCTCGAACAGTTCCTTCATTAATATAGATGGTAAGAGATTAAGGTCCCAAGGGGGAACCACCATCCGGACCGGAATGTGAAGATACTTCACTGCCCGCAAAAATTGAGCGACATCCGGATGCAATGCCAGGGAAACTCCTTGAATCCTCCCTCGATAACAGATAATAGCCACCACCTGCATGTGTAATGAGCTGCAAGCCAAACCCTTGTCCAAGACTGCCTGCAAAAAGGCAAGAAAACTTGGGTAACAAGGTCAAAAGTGGACGACAGCCCCACTCTGTGCACCATTCTTCAAAGATTCTCCACACCCTGATATAGGCCAGGGAAGTAGAATGTTTACGGACCTTCAACAGTGTTGAGATTACCGGGCTGAGTAGCCCTGCTTTCTCAACCTAATCCGCTCAAGAGCCAGGCCATAGGCGAGAATCTAACCACTTGAGGCATTAGGATGGGGCTCTGCACCAGTAGGTCCTCCTGAACTGGCATTCGCCACGGGAGATCAACCGTTAACCTGACCAGATTGGCATACCACAGTCTCCATGGCCAATCGGGAGTAATTAGAATGACCAGACCTCAATGTGCCTTGATTCACTGCACTACTCCTCCTATTAGGGCTCGAAGGGGGGAGGAGGGGTTAGACAGAGAAGTCCTTCCGCAGGCCACCTTTGCACCAGTGCATCAAGTCCTCAGACATTCACTCCCTTCTTCTGCTGTAAAACCGCTCCAGCCTTGGCATTCTGAAAAGGTCACCACCAGGTCCATAATCAGCTGATCCCAGCATCGCATCAAAGCAGCACCAGGCATTGATGACATTCCCACTGAAGTATTACAGCAATCAGATGCAGCTGTGACACCACTTACAAGGCTCTACTGAGAAATTTGGACGACAACAGTATGGCTAACTGACTGGAAAAAATCTGTGTTCATACCAATACTGAAGAAAGATGATCCAACCGACTGGAAATTATTACACAATCACTCTGATCTCACATGCCGCATGATTCTACTCAAGACCATTCAACCCGGACTGCAAGTGGGCTGACTCTTGACCTCCACAGCAGCAACACAACATTCTCATAACTGTATATATGTTTATAAAAAGGATGCTATTTAATGCTAAACTGTTTATAATGCAATATTTAACTTTACATGGAACAAAGAGCTTAGGTTCTTAGTTCTATATAAACCACTTAGATTTCTGGATTTGGTGGTATAAAAAAAAAACTGCACGAAGACTGCCTCGTTGAGCGTCCCACTCCCAGGGATCCAGACGGACCCGGCTGAAATAGTCCGTCGTCACATTGTCTTTGCCAGCCACGGGGGCAGCCGAGAGTGTCTGTAGATTGGCCTCTGCCCATTCCAATAAGGGCTCGACCTCCTCTTCTAACTGTACACTATTTGTGTCCCCTTGCCATTTGATGTACACTACTGTGGTGGCGTTATCTGAGAACACACTCACTGCCTTCCCTTGAAGAAAGGACTGGAATCCTCGAGCACCAGGTACACCACTCTCATCTCCAGCCAGTTGATCAACCATGTGCTTTCCGACACAGTCCAAACCCCCTGGACTATGTCGGCTTCGTAATGCATCCCCCACATCCCGACAAGCTGGAATACGTCGTTAACGGGATTCACTGTGAAGTCTCTAGAGGCATCCCTACCATCAACTTATCTGGACTCAACCACCAATGGAGTGATGCCTAAACCAGCCATGGGCAGGGTAATGGCTGAGAAAGCTCGTGGTGCTGAGCCAACCACCTCAGCAGCAGCGCCTACTGCAATGGTCTCATATGCACATGCGCCCAGGGCACCAACTCGATCAATGCTGCAACTGATCCCAGCACCTGCAGATAATGCCAGGCAGTCAGTGCAGCCATGTGAACAAACTGTCGTACTCGAGACTGCAGCGTGATCATCCTCTCCAATGACAGAGAGGCATTGCCTACATTCGTCTGAATCCTGGAAACAAAATCTTAACATGGTTGGAGATGGCTCTTCGCCAAATTTATGACCCAGCCTAGACTCTGCAGAAAGGAGATCACATGCTCCATTGGCCCACAGGCTCTCTACGTGGGACTTCACCCAGATGAGCCAATCGTCCAAGTAGAAATGTTCCAGAACTCCTCCTTGTCCGAGCCCCGCTGACGCCACCACCATCACCTTGGTGAACGTGTGTGGTGCGGTCACTAGGCCAAATGGCAAAGCCTGAAACTGGAAGTGACCCATTGGCACCGCAAAATGTAGGAATTGCTGATGCTCTGCCTGAATTGGAATGTGCAAGTAGGCCTCCGTGGGATCGGGGTGGGGTCAAGAATTCTCCATCTCTGACTGCTACGATGACTGAGCAGAGTGTCTCCATGTTGAAATGGGGTACCCTTAGGCACCGATTTATGTGTTTGAGATCCAATATGGGCCAGAAAAAACTTCTTTTTTTCAGGAACACAAAGTATATGGAATATCGACCACAACCACATTGGTCTTCCAGCACCTCCACTATTGCCTGCTGCTCGATTAAATGTTGCAGTGTCCTGCGTGGCCTTGAGCTTCCACAGCACCTTGAAGGTGTCGGAGAGAGGCTGGGCAAATTCCAGCACATAGTCCTCTCAGATGATCTTGAGCACTCCCTGCTTGGTAGTGAGTTTGGTCCAGGCAGTGTAAAATTCCCACAGCCAACCACCCACGGGAACTAACACCCCCTGGACTGCCCTGGCATCAGTGTGTCTTTTTGATAGCTGTGACCACAGTGGAGTAGAAACCTCTGCCCGTTCTTCAAAAACCCCGAAAGGCTTGCCCTCGGGAAGGAAACCATCCTCTCTGGTAGGGCACAAACAAACCGCTTGAAAACGTAAGAAGTCTCTTGACTGACCCCTCACCGAAGCCGTGGAACGTCCCGATCTCTGCTTATCCTCAGGGAGTCTCCCACCTTTGGACACTCTGAAATCTTTCACCAACTTATCCAGATCTTCCCCAAAGAGAAGCTTCCCCCTAAAAGGAAGCTTTCTCAACTATGTCATGGAGGAGACGTCCACCGACCAGTTTCATAAACAAGTAGCGGCGAGCAGCCACTACCAAGGCCATATCCTTGGACAGGCCCCTAATGAGATCATAAAAAGCATCAGACGAGTATGCCGCTCCAGATTCCAGCTTCGCCACCTCCAGAGGCAATGGATGGGAGTCTCCCACACTGTCCAACACCGCTTGCACCCACCATAAACACGTGCAGGCCACAAAGGCTCTTCAGGCAAATACCTGTAAAGACAATGCATTAATATAAAATACCTGCTTGAACAGTGTCTCCAACTTCTTATCCTGCACATCCTTAAGGGCCGATCCACCTTCTATGGGAATGGTGGTCTTCTTTGTGACAGCTGAAATCGCCACATCCACCTGCGAAGCAGAAAAGCTCTTTAGTTTGATCCGGGAAATGATAGAAATGGATCAACACCCAAGTACCTTTCAGGCCCGCCTGCAGCACATCCCATTCGTCCTGAATCATCTGCTGGATCACTCGATGGAGTGGGAAAAACAGAATGCGTCTTTCTCACAGCTTGGAACAAGGGATCTTCCAGTGGTTCGTCCTCTGCCATGTTGAGGGCTTTTGCGAAATGCACGATCAGAGCAGACAGCTCCTCCCTGTGAAAAATGCACCCTATGTGGGCCTCTTCCCCTTGAGGAATCTCACCTCTCTCAAGCTCCATAGGTTCCATTTCTATTTCCTCACCGTTTGCGTCACCAGCTCCCCAGAATGGACAGACCCAAATCCTCCCCATGGACAGACCCAAATCCTCCCCGTGGTCACTCCCCACTTGCCTTCTGCTAGGGCCAGGCTCCCCCCCTCTGCTCTTGCTCCGGAAGGCGAGTCCGACCAACTTCATTTCCTAGTTTTCTCCAGGAAGCCCCCCCCCCCCTTCCCCCAGCTTATCCTTCCCCTGTTGCTTCAGGCAAAAATCCTTATGCATGAGGAGGACAAATTCAGGCAAAAAATCCCCTGAGAGTGCCCCCACCAATAAATCTTTAGAAGTGGAGGGCTTGGGAGACCAGAACACCACGCTGGTGGTTCAGGAGAATTCTTGTCTTCTGCAAAGGAAGGATGTCCCCTAGAGTGCCCGCCTTCAAGGCCACTCAAAGCCTGGTCCATCTTCTCTTCCCGCAGGCTCTCTTCAACTTGACCTGGACTCTGCAGCCTCGCAGCGGCAGCAGAAGCCCACTGCAGAGACAGCAGCCTTATGGGAGCCACAAATTAATGTGCACAAATTGATGTGCGCTGAGGTTGAAGCTAGAGGCAGCTTGTGCTGAATGAGTGGCAGCTGTATAGCTAGTTGTTAGCGTCATGCCTTGGGTGAGTTTTGTTTCCCCCTGAAGAAGCGACTTGATCGATGAAACGCTTATGAGCGCTTGTATTGAGGCGTCGGGGTTGAAAAGTTTGTTTAGAGGAAAATGCAGTGCAAGCTAAGTCATTTGAAGGCTTTTTCTTGAATATTGGCTTTATGATTAGGAGGAAGAAGGTCACTGATGTGAGATGGGCACAGGAAATTGGTGTTTGTGATTTAATATCATTGATTACACCTGCCCGATATTACTGAGACCTTGTTTCCATGTGTGAAGAAGCCTTGTGTATGTTTAATGATTAGAGTTGCATTTATCGATCTACTGCTTGATATCAAGTATTTCTGTTATATTTGAGTGTTGATTAATTTTTGTTGTAGATTTTTACACTCTAATAGTGACCAAATATACTTCTTTTTTGTATGGCACTTAATCCAATGAGTACTCATCAACTCTTCAGGATACAGATTTAGCCTGATCCTAAAGGTAGCAATCCAGAGGCAACATCCTATTTACTATTTATGGACGACATGAAGCTCTACAGTTCCAGTGACCAACAAATAGCATAGCAATTTCATGTAGTGAAAAGCTGCTCTGACGACATCAGGATGATTTTTGGCCTTGACAAACGTGCTAAGGCAACTTTTTTTGTTTTAGAGGAAACTGAGCAAAATGAAAAACATCTCCCTTGGCAAGGGCTGATACATCAAGGAACACGAACAGTAAGATGTATATAAACATCTCCAAGTGTTGTTCCTTTCTTTACTCAAACAGAAATCACTGAGAGAGAAAAAAATCAGTAAAGAATACTATAAGAGATTAAAATCATTATTGAAAAGTGCTTTAATATTATGGAATAAGATACAAACCATCAATCAGCTGGCAATTCCTGTACTCTCATAGAACTTTGGGACTGTGAACTAGCCTCTTAAAGATTCTGAAAGACGGATGTGCGAATAAGAAAACTCTTCCATGCCCATGAGGTAATTTACAAGAATCAATGTATGCCAAGACTGTACATCGCTAGAGCTGAAGGAGGGCTATGCCGCAGAGAGCACAGTTACTTACCTGTAACAGGTGATCTCTGGGAACAGCAGGAATAAATCTTCACATATGGGTACGTCGGTACCGACGGAGCCTGCGCGGGAACGCTCCCCAGCGTCCAATCAGAAAGCTTTTGGGAGCATCCCTCAGCGCCTGCGTGCTGCCTTCCCGCCTTTCCAACTGTCTCTCCTCAGTTGAGTTTTATAGCTGAGACAAAGAGAGAGAGAAAGAGGAAAGGAAGATAGATAGAGAGATACAACTCCTAGGGGAGGTGGGTGGGTTGTGAAGACTTATTCCTGCTGTTCCCAGAGATCAGCTGTTACAAGTAAGTAACTGTGCTATCTCCAGGAACAAGCAGAAATGAGTCTTCACATATGGGGACTCCCCAGCTTTAGATGCCAGGGAAAGATCCCATAATTGCGTGTCCCTGGGACAGGACTGCACTTCCCACACATGGATCACCATGAGGGATGGTGGGTAGGAGTTGAAAAGAGAGGAGCTGTAGAAAAACAGCTAACCTAAGGACTACAGGTAAGGAGTCCTTGGTATGTATGATAATTATCATGAAAAATATTGAATGAATAATCACAAATTGGACCTCACCTACTGGATTGCAGGAAGTAGAGAGGCTGACGGAGTCTACTGGAGATTCAGTAGAGGAATCCTCAAGGTGACCTCAAGGAGTGAAGGTGAAGGTCCAAATCTGGAATTGACAGGTGACCCAGGTGTCACCTGGGGTAGTATAAAAACAGCAGGTCTTTAATGGAAGGCTTTATGAAAAAAGCTGGAAACTCTTTTGGCTACAGAGTCATTAACATTTAGGAGCAAAAGAGGAAGACTGACCGATTTGGACAAGTAGCTCAGTCCTGGAGGGAAGAAGGGGTATGGGAAAAAACCCGTATTCCCAAGGAGGACAGATGTCTGAAGGGCTGAAACCTCAGATGTACTGAAGATCCACCCTGTCTTTCCTAGCTGGTGAGAGATAGGAAAGATATTGAAGCATGGAGCTTCAGGGATACCTAGACCTAGGGTTAAAGTAGGAGCTGTCAGTATCAAAGTAGTGGTTGTGTGCATAATACCCCAGACATACTGAGGGACAGTATGAACATATGCGAGTCCACTGTCTGGAACCTCTAGGAAGGTAAAACCTTTATAAGCATAGACAGTTAGAGAGATAAGTATGTAAATACATATCTACCTATAAGGAAGCAGCTCGACAGATACACATATATATATATAGGGAGATATATATATGTCTATAGTGAGATCTGGAGGGGCATAACATATGCACACGCAGCTTACAGACATATGTATCTATAGAGAGGTATATAGAGATATATACATACATGAATAGATATGTCTAAAGATAAATGTCTGCAACTAAGCAGATAGAGATATGCCCATAAGAACATTCGCATGGGAGATGTGAAGGAGAAAGATTCATCTAATAACAAGAAGGTGGAACCTACTTGAGAAGATATACAGAGAATCTATTCCCCCTGGCTAAGATGGTGCAGGAATGCTATCCAGTGAAATAACCAGAATGGTGGCATGAAAAAACAGAGGATAATATCAGTCTGTAAACAGCAAGTCTGAGTCCTGTAGAACTCTCGCATGGTAAATGGACAGAAAACGCATAGGATGAGATACCAGGTTGACCCACTGGAGGGACACGAGGGGTATCATGCGTTATTAGTAAAATACGTGCTGTCCATGAAGGAGTAGGATACCATGAGGACAAGTTGAAAGGAAAAAAGAGCATAATCCTTGTAGGACTTGGAGAACTCTTTTGACATTCACGTAGAAAGGGCTTATGTCCTGTATTACAATAGGAGATAACAGGGTGTGGAGAACCCTCAAAGTCATGGGAAAATGACTGAGGAAGCCTTTCCCAACCATATAGGATAGTCATTAAAGACAAAACCCCATGCTCTCTAGCAAGGGCCCATAGTAGAAAGCTTCTCTGTAAGATTGCAGAGAGCATTATGCAGGAGAATGGGGAAATAAAACTGGCTATAGGTCAACTATGTTGCCAAATCCAAGAAAGTGGAGATGGCAAGAAAAGAAGATAGTGTGATAAGCCTGAAGTGATTAGGATTATGCAAGATAGATGAAAGCACTATCTTGGAATCACTACTAAGGCCAGACAGGAAGTAGTGGAAGACAGACTGGAAACTTGTGGAAAAGTACCAGTAGTCCAAACACTGGAACTCCTGCATGGGCAGCTGCTGAATAAGACAGCAGAGAGAATCTTTCTGTGTAAAACAGAGAGAACAGACAAAAGAAGAGGAGAATTTCCTGTTCCTGTCTGATGAACTGCAATTTATTCGAGAGAAAAAACTCCACACTGGAATGAAAGGCTAGAGAAGTCCTGCAGTGGTATGGTACCACTCATTCAGGGGAAACCCTGGATGAGAGGGTAAAGAAACAGGAGCTGCAGGGTGACGTACCATGTGGTAAGTCTGTGGAAGGAAAAATTCATGTTGGAACAGGAACTATCATGGGATAGTTGTTAACTTCTCTTCCTGGTAGGAGGAAGAGGAGAAACCTGCGACTTATAGACATGAATATCCTGACAGCTCAGCATATCTAGGAGGAAATGGATGTCCTGAAGAAAGGAATCCATGTGTAGAGTTTTGAAGGATAAAACAGTGAAGAAACCTCTGCTGAGAAGAAGTTAACTGTAGATTGTAACCCTCAGGAACCTATGGTTGCTGGGTTTCTTCAGCCTGGCTAGAGTTTGGATTCTTCAGACCAGGGCGAGGTGTCCCCTGCTTGGGAACAGCTGTATGATGGGCAGGAGAAGAGTGAAACCTCCTTTTCCTAGGGAAAGAAGGTTTGGTAGGGCATTTCCTACCTACTGGGGAAGGAGAAGGCTTAGGATTGCCTTCAGAAACAGGAAAGTCAGTGGAGCACTGAGCAACCTGATGTAAAGACTCCTTATTGAAGAGATTTTCTCCCGTGCAAGGAGTATTACCCAGTATTTGTTGTGCCCATTTGTTTAAGTCTGAAGCTTGGAGCCAGGCTCTACGTCGTGCCCCTATGGCTATAGCAGAGGTTCTGCTAACAGACTCAAAAGAGTCTAGGGAAGCACGAGAAAGAAACCAAGAGATATTTTGGCTATGACTAAGAAGTAAGGAATAGTCTGTAGCCTTGGGCTCTGATAGAAATGGAGTCAAAAGAGATAATTTCCTTGTGACATCCTGCAGGAATAGACTCATATAAAAAATATATGAGAGAATCCTTGTTGCCAGCATAGATGTTTGGAAGGTTTGACGTCCAAAGGCATCCAGTGTTCTAGATTCACGACCTGGCGGGTAAGAAGAATGTTTCTTCTTGCTTTTTACCTTCCTCATTGCTGATTCCACTACAATGGAATGATGGGGAAGTTGAGTCTTCTGAAACCCTGGAGAGGGGGGCACCTGATATAGAAGATCAGTTGCTCTAGAAGGTGAGGAAACCCTTAAAGGTGCTTCCCACATTCGTAGAAGAAGATCCTGCAAGGAATGATGTAAAGGAAGCATTATATTTTCCTTTTCTCCAGAACAAAGAGAGCTTTGAGCAGGATCATAGCCAGGGGTAGGAATAGCAAGGGATGTTGCTATGTCTAGGAGAAAATTCTGAAAAGAAGGATCTCCAACAGAAACCATCCCTGGACAGGCTAGATCTGAAGAATTAGCCTGGGCACCGGAGTAGGCACTTGAGAATGTAGGTCGAAGGAATGGATGCTGGCACTGGAGGTCATGACGTGAGACCGTCAGTACTGCATCGTCCATGCCAGGTATCGACTCCAAACTAGGTATAGAAAGGAGCGACTCTGGTGTGGAAAGAACTGACCCCAATGCTGCAGGTATCGGCACCGATACCGGCAGCCCTGCTGGAATCCAAGACGATACCGACACCGAAGCAGTCATCGGAGGTTGCTCAAGTGGTACCGAGGAAACCGAATACCTCTGGTAATTACCCTCGGTACCGAGCATCCGGAATCGGTAAGCATCGGATCCGAGGCGTGTCGGTACCCAGTCTTCCAGACTGGAGATCGATTCCAGACTCGGCATCGAAGGAAGCAAGTCTATCGATGCATGTCTGGAAGGTACTGATGTCGGTGGTAGTATCGGCGGTGATACCGATACCGGAAAGTCAATCTGCGATGTATCGATCGGTCCCGAAGGTACCGAGGAAACCAGATGACGATCCCTGGGGAAGAGTGGATCACTCAACACCAGTGCCGATGCCGGGGTATCGGTACCGCTCGAAGCGGATGCCACCACCGAGCATGGCTCAGGTATGTTCTCTGAGGGGTGAGCCTCAGGAACAACCTGAAACCCCTGAAAGGCTTTAAAGACCGAAGACTCCCGCCAGGGTTTTGAAGCCAATGGATCCTTGAGGGAAAGGCCGGAGCCGTCATCATGCTGTGCATGAGACCTACCACTCAAGGATTGGCTAGTCTGAACAGACTGTTTGTGGGTTACCTGATCCTGTAGAGAAGAACTGGTCGGTGCCCCGCCATTGGAAGGGAACTCGGTATCGAGGAAAACTCGAAAAGGGAAATCTCTTCACTTAATATGGTAGCCTAATGGCTCCGGATGGTCAGGACCCAAACAGTTTAGACACCAGGACTTGGAGTCTAAAAATAATACTGTACTGCCGCAGTTAAGGCACTTCTTAGGAAAAGAAGGAGGCGGCTCCATAATGGAGAGGCCTGAAGGCCCAAAAAAATAAAAGTGAAACTGAGGGAAAAAAATTCCCTGGATTGAACAAAAAGAAAAGAAAAAAACACCGGCGACACCGGTGGAGGCGGGGAGACAGTCGCGACCACAGGAAAACAAGAATTAAGAATTAAAAAAGAAAAAATTTTCTGCGGTGACAGGAGGACGTCCTGCCGGCTCCGCGGAAAAACAAAAACGGAGGAGAGACAGTTGGAAAGGCGGGAAGGCAGCACGCAGGCGCTGAGGGATGCTCCCAAAAGCTTTCTGATTGGATGCTGGGGAGCGTTCCCGCGCAGGCTCCATCGGTACCGATGTACCCATATGTGAAGACTCATTCCTGCTTGTTCCTGGAGATTATGATTATACATACAGAGCCACTATCACAGTTTTACCTAACAGCATCATGAGATCCAAATATGCAAAAAGTGCTGAAATATGAAAGTAAGCATACAGAATCAGTCTCCCATCACCAAACTTGGACAAGTGTCCCAATGACTAGAAGGATAAGTAAGAATCCACAAGCACACACAGGAAAAACAGCAATGGAATTTGCAAAACAAGAGAAAAAAAAAACCTCTTCCAAGAATTAGATCAGAAAACACGGAAAAACAAAGTAGCAAATCCACTGGAAACTCTGTAAACACGACAACATCACTGTGCCTGAAAAACACTGGGATCAAGTTCCTAAGAGAATTATAGAGAATGAAGAGGTTATGATCACTTGGGATACTCTCATTCTGATCAATAAAAAGCTGGCTGCAAGGAAGCCGGACAGTGGTAAAGACCACCACCAGAACGGCACTGATTATAGAGGTGTCAGCCCCAGCAACTATTCTGTGAATCATGTTGACAGAGAGAAGATCTTCAAGCACCAAGAAATGCAGTCAGAAACTAAGAAAATGTGGCAGAAAGACAGACAGAGTTGGTTATTGTGTTGGGTGCCACAAGCTTAAGAAGAATTTCCAAACACACCTTGATAAAATTACCCATACACATAACATTTAATAAATTCCAGGAGGCGGCTCTCTGTCACGATTCTACACCGAGCATTAGCATTAAATTTGGCAAACTGAGATCATTCTCCACATACCCTGGCTTAGAAGTCAGGTTCATGACTGTCACTGTATGCGCAACACTAACCCATTTGTAGAAATTGACCCAAAAAAACGGTGCTCTGCACGACAAAGCTTGCAACGCAAAAATTCTCCTGGCAGAACAAACAGCTACCAGAAACATGGCTTCAGAATCAAATCCTTCATAGAAATGTCCAGAAGGGATTCAAAGGGTGAGCCCAACAAAGCCGCCAACACTAGTTTGGCCTTAACTGCCAGACCTCTCTCAAAAAAAAAACACACCGCATACAGATAAGACCGACCAACTCAGGATCCAACCTCTAAAACAGACAAGGGCCACAACTTGCACTTACAAGGAGCTCAAAGCTAATCCTCTCTCAAGACCATCCTGCAAGAAAGCATAGTTACTCACCCGTAACAGGTGATCTCCGGGAACAGCAGGAATTTAGTCCTCACATATGAGTAACGTCGGTACCGACGGAGCCTGCACGGGAACGCTCCCCAGCGTCCAATTAGGGAGCATCCCACAGCGCCTGCGTGCTGCCTTCCCACCTTTCCCAACTGCCTCTCTCCAGTTGAGTTTTAAAGCTGAGACAAAGAGAGAGAGAGGGAAAGGGAAAGGGAAAGAGATAGATAGAGAAATACAACTCCTAGGGGAGGTGGGTGGGCTGTGAAGACTAAATTCCTGCTGTTCCCAGAGATCACATGTTACAGGTGAGTAACTATGCTATCTCCAGGAACAAGCAGGAATGTAGTCATCACATATGGGGACTCCCTAGCTTTAGATGCCAGGGAGAGACCCCAGAAGTTGAATGCCCCTAAGAAGGGCTCCACTTCCCTCCATGGATCTCTGGCATCCTACCAGGGATGGTGGGTAGGAGTTGATTAGGTATGGAATAGGTGTTGGAGAAAAGCCAGACCAAACAAGGCATCCCAGCGGGAGTCCTTGTCCAAGCAGTAATGGGCTGTGAAGGTATGAACCGAGGCCCAAGTGGCTGCTCGACAGATGTCGTCGATAGACACAGAGTGCAGATGAGCCATTGAAGATGCCATGGCTCTCACATTGTGAGCCGTGACATGGCCCTCCAGAGGAAGATTCTTACTCTGATAGGCAAAGGATATACACTGAGCAATCCAGTTGGATAGTGTTCTCTTGGAGACTGGAAGTCCCAAATGAGAAGGATCAAAAGCAACAAAGAGTTGAGAGGACTTTCTATGTTGCTGTGTTCTTTGTAGGTGAAAGGCTAAAGCTCTTTTACAGTCCAAGGTATGAAGATTCCTCTCTGCATTTGATGCATGAGGCCTTGGAAAAAACACAGGTAGGTAGACCGCTTGGTTTAGATGAAAAGGCGAGACCACCTTTGGCATAAAGTGTGGATGAGTCCTAAGGACTACCTTGTCATGATGGAACCTCGTATAAGGTGGATCAGCTACTAGTGCTTGCAACTCACTAATGTGACGTGCTGATGTGATTGCAATGAGAAAGATAACCTTCCAAGAAAGGAATTTCAAGGAAGTAGTAGCTAAGGGTTCAAAAGGTAGCTTCATGAGCTGCCCAAGAACCAGGTTTAAGTCTCATGCCACCGGTGGTGGCCTAAAGGGAGGCTTAATTAGAAGAAGGCCTCTCATAAATCTTGCTATAACAGGATGAGAGGAAATTGGCTGTCCATTTAGAGGCTTAAAGGAAGCTGCAATAGCACTCAAATGGACTCTTACTGAGTTAGTCTCAAGACCTGCATTGGACAAATGAAGGAGATACTCCAGCAATGATTCCAGAGGTATCGCAAGGGGGTTAAGACCCTTCTGCGAACACCATATGGTAAACCCTTTCCACTTGAAAGCATAAGAGCGTCTCGTGGAAGGTTTCCTGGAAGCAAAAAGAATATCTTTTACTTGCTGAGGGAGATTAAGATCATGGAGATCTAGGCCTTCAGCAACCAAGCCCTGAGACGCAGAGACTGGGGATTGAGATGCCATAACATTCCATCCTCCTGGGATAGGAGATCTAGAGCAGACCCTAACTCCAGGGAGGGAGCTTGATAGAGATGTAGAAGCAGAGGGTACCACTCTTGCCTTGGCCAACGTGGAGCTATGAGAATTATACGGCCTCTGCCTCTATGAAGCTTGAACAGGGTTTTGGGAATTAGGGGAATGAGTGGAAAGGCATACAGGAAGTCTTGACCCCAGTAAAGGAGGAAAGCATCCCTGGCTTGAGCCCCCTGAGCCGGAATTCTGGAACAGAACCAGGAAAGTTTGGCATTCCACAGACTTGCAAAGAGGTCTATGTCCGGGGTTCCCCAAATTTGAACAATCTTGGCCACCTGGTCTGCATGCAGAGACCACTCGTGTGGAAGCAGAACTCAACTGAGTCTGTCTGCCCAAGAGTTTTGTATGCCTGGAAGATACACTGCCAGGAGATGAATCTGATGCTCTCTGGTGAGGGCCCATAGTCGCAAAGCTTCGTTGCAAAGCGACAGAGAGCCTGTTCCCCCTGCTTGTTCACGTAGAATATGGCTACTTGATTGTCCGTATGAATGAGGACTGTCTTGTAGATGAGCAGTGTGTGGAACACTCGAAGAGCAAGGAAGATTGCTCTGAGCTCCAACAGACTGATATGTAGATGGGTCTCCTGTGGAGACCAGGTGCCTTGGGTGGAGAGGTCTTGCAGATGAGCTCCCCAACCCATCGGAGAAGCATCTGGTGTGAGAGTTGCTTGGGGTAAAGGTTGTTGAAAAGGGGACCCCAGCAACAGGTTTTGAGTGGACTTCCACCATTGGAGGGACAAAATAAGGCAAATGGAAATTACACTTACCTGGTAATTGATGTTCCTTGAGGGAGTACAGTTCAGTCCTCCACCACTGGGTAGTGCACCTCCTCCTGCAACATGGAGACTGGACAAGTCAAACTTGTGACATCACCGGGTATATCCTGCTGGTCTTCTCCCATGATCCCCCAGTGACCTACTGTCAAAGCAGACTCAAAGGAGCAAACAAACAACCAGTTAAAGTACTAAATACAAAGCTATGCTCAAACTTCAACTTTAAAATCACAGGGCCCCAAAAAGAAAGGCCGAAAACACCCTCCTCCGTGCCCCTGTCCCCCTGCGCACCAAACAGCGGAAGACAGAGAGCTAGAAGGAAGGAGAACTAAAGAAGAGTATAGGCAGAAAAGGTTGCTCTCGTGATTACCTGCCAATCAGAGCCCGTTGCCGACGCTAGGATCCGAAAGCACACTCGGAACTGACGCCTCGCATCTGAAACATCCATCCCCGGGCGGGAATGAGGACTGAACTGTACTCCCTCAAGGAACATCAATTACCAGGTAAGTGTAATTACCATTTCCTTATCGGTCCTACAGTTCAGTCCTCCACCACTGGGATGTACCAGAGCAGTAATCATTGGGAGGGACCTATCCAGTCGGCTTGGCCCCTAAACGAACAGAGCAGGCACCGACCCCAGCCCGCTCCTCACGTCAACAGGCTGTAAGCCAACCAGGAAGACACGACTGAGAGCCCACTTGGATCCTCTTCACTGGTGAAAACAGCACAGAACTCTGCCCCAAGCAGCGCTAGTGCTTCAGAAAGACAAACTCGCCATCGCAAACACACTGAACGCCCTAGAAACAAACCTACTGAGAAGGCTACCGGAGCTCCGCCTGAAAAATCCGCTTGAGCTCCCACTTGGCTCTCGACCCCACCAGGGTGTCAAGTGTTAGCAACCGCTGCTCTCCCGCAGAACCCGCCTCCACAGAGGGACAGGCAGCGAAGAGACCTCCCAGAAAGCGGCGGAACCTTCACCTAAGGTCCAAGAAACGCAGGTTACAAGCAAAGTGTTCTTGCATAAGTCCCAAACCGACAACTAGACAGGCACAGCCGGATTCCACGAGGGAGAACGGAACCGAGGTCCATCCAGACAGAGGTGGGAAGCAAAATGAGGGAAATGGAAAAACCACCAGCGTCAAACACCCTATTTGTCACACCTCTTAAGGGCTTTATTCTTTGCAACACAAAGTAGCTCTACAGCTATGTCCTGGACCAGTTGGAGTCTTTTTAATTGAGAATGTGGAATGCAGCTAAGCAATGAGTTGCAATAAACCAAGCGTGATCCACCAAGGTCATATAAGAGGGTGTCAAGTGCCCCAGAGTCCAGCGTTGTTTCAGAAGATGTGGAGTCTTACATGGTGTGACAAAAAAGAAAGGAGACTCTGGTAGCCACGCCCACGACGCAATGTCAGTAGGCCAACCGCTTACATCACCTGGATATGCCCTCCGGAATTGGAGGAACCATGCAGAAGTAGCAATCGCCGACGTGATCCATGGGCCCTCTCCAGATCATTGGAACCGCAAAAGACTTTGATGGTCTTTTCCCATCCATCCACAGCCTGAGATCTGCTACACATGTATTGCAGCATATGTGTGGTGCCTAGCTTTTATCCTGATCTTTTATTCTGCAGCCAAAATATAAATTGTAGGCTTTCTGAACCGCCACAGTCATATGCCATTTTTGTGATGTAAAAGTCACATCACCACAACTAGAGCAGAAATTATCTGCATGATAATTACCAGTACGAGGAATCGCCAAATATGCTGTGAGTGACCTATCGGTATAAAATAAATGTGTCTTTTTTTTTTTTTCTTTTTCTTTTTTTTTACTGTCAAGCGAGGCAAATTTAAGTAGTGACTGCATCAACTGGTTTTGGACAGTTATTTCGATTGGTTGCAAGTAAAGATTATGCAAGCTCACGCAAATGTTGCAGAATACACTGGTAATGGTCCCCACTGACTAATGAAGAGCACATATCTTAGCAACCAGACCCAGTCGGCCATTTTCACTATGACCTCTGAAAGGCATAGAATGGACCGGGCCACGGCCCCGTACCAATGCGTCGACGCTAACCAGTAGCCTCATATGTCCTCTGCTAAACATCGACCCGTCGCCGCAGACTGACAGGTCGCCATGAGGTCCAATATGGGCTGACCGCATCTGAGCACACGCGGCGCGCACACCGCCTGATGCAATCTCACTCCTCCGGCAAACACTCGGACCCCGCTAAGGACATTCGCCACCACAGTGTCCCCACCGAAACGCAGGCCGCCAAGGCTTCAACCGCGCACGCTGTCCCTTCGCTTGGGCCACCCTGACCACCCGACCGACTCCACCCTGCCGATCGAAATAGGCCACCATCCCGGAGATCTCAGACAGCACCTACAGCGCTCGATCCGCTACCGTGTCCGCGAACGCCTGCCACGGCTGACGTACCGCGTACCGTTCCAGTCAGACAATGGAACACTGGGCGTGCTGCGTACACTAAAACGCCTTGTACATAAAGGATCCCCAAAATGTAGCTGAGTCTAACCACGCTCCGGCCAAGCTCCCGGAAGAAAGGGACAGAACCTTATAAAAAAGAAGTGGGGACAATTAGGAAGGCTTTCCTGTTTGATTATTCTTTTTTTTTTTTTTTTTTCCTTTTTACAACTCCATAAGGGCCACAAGGCACACAACCGAACAGGGCATTGTCCAGAGAACGCAAGGCCCCTCCTCCAGGCTGACTCCACATCCACAGCCTAAACCGGCAGTCACCTTGGCTGATGCCGGAGCAGCGCGGAAGCCAACTTGTAAGCCCAGCATATGAAGTATGCCTACTAGTACAGCATTCCACAATGGAGGGACATGTAACCGGACGGCTTTGAATATGAACCTACAGATATACGTACGCTGGGCCCGAAGGAACCTGGTTGAACGGATCCCAGCACTCCCTGTATCGTTAGGATCAGAGCCTCCCCCCAAGGACTCAGCCCTGGCTGGAACCAGCTGAGCATAACTCCAGGCCCTGCGGCGAGCCCCCACGAAGAAGTGGGACGCAACGATGCCTCGAGGAAAGGGAAGGCGCAATGGGTGAAGCAAGTTGCTAGCCGACCAAGGGAGTAAACCCCACACGCGCACCTCAACGGAAGGACGGAAGAACCGAGGATTCTGGTCCCACAGGTGCGCCTGCTAGCCTTTAACAACATACACCTCCTCAGGTACAAAAAACTTAAATTGTGAGCACCTTCAGGGGTAAGGGGAATAGACGACAGCCTCCGACTGTGGACCACCTTGTCTTGCACAACAGACAGCAGCACCCCACCAAACAAATGATTGGGAATATATGACCTCAGAACCCCAAGGCAGAGGTAAAACAGTAGAACGTGCAGTGGACGTGAATTTCCAGATCTGCCAGCCCCCCTGCCCACATTGAGAAGAGGCAGAGAAGAACTGGACCGGCGGATCTGGAGGGGTGCCTCCTGGACAGCCAGGCCACCGAAGGGAAAGCTGATGACTGAGGCCCAAACTCCTCAGGATGGCCCCGTCTTGCATTGGCAACCCCATGCAACACCATGACAACCCCGCTCACGATATCCCAAGCAATCTCTGTCATTGCTGCAACAATCACCTGAGCATGAGATCACAGACGGAACACGGACATGCAGACGCACTCAAGGAGAGTGCACCTAAGAAGTATGAGCCTATCCAACATCCAGCACCACATGTCCAGGTGTCCCACTCCTGTCACCCAAAACACAGGATGCTTGAACCTAGGTGACCGTCATAGCAAAGACAGGGAGGCCTGACTGCCGCTATCAACCCTTCCAGGACCCTGGAACACTAAGCCCCGGACTGTGCCATCCAGCAACACCTCTCACGATCCCCAGCAGGGGCCTTTCCCCAGATGGCCCAGATGGGCAGGGTTCCCGCCAAATGGGAAAGCTGCGCTCTGATAACATAGTGCAGAAAACCAAATCAAAGTGTCTTAACCTAGCTAATTTTTGTCTAATAGTGATCATTCATAATATCAGCCAGGCTCAATCATAACATTAGTATTAATGATCTCTAAAGATTGAAGAGTTACTAATGTAACACTAATTGGGTTTTTTTTGTTGTTGTTTTTTTTTGTTTTAAAAGAGCTTCAAAGGCGATCTTGGAAACTACAGACCAATGAATCTGAGTTCAGTGCCAGTTAAATGATAGAACTTGTTCTGAAAAGCAGCACCAAGCTGTCTTTTCAAAGGGTTAATAAACATGTGAGTAAGCCAAATGATATGTATCTGGATGTTTTAGAAGGTACTTGACAAAGCCCCTTATGAACTTCTCCTGAGGAAGGAGATGATGTGCTATTATAGAATGGGAAATGGATCAAAAACAGGAACACAATAGGACTAAATGGCCAGTTTTCTCACAGGAGACCCGTAAATAGCGGAATGTCTCGGGATCTGCACTGGAACTGGCATCTGGTAACATCTACTGCACTGAAATGATCTGGAAAAGAGATCAGCAAGCATGGCGATCAAATTTGCAGATGGCATAACGAC
Source organism: Ichthyophis bannanicus (assembly GCA_033557465.1). Classification (NCBI taxonomy): domain Eukaryota; kingdom Metazoa; phylum Chordata; class Amphibia; order Gymnophiona; family Ichthyophiidae; genus Ichthyophis; species Ichthyophis bannanicus. The sequence continues at coordinate 262,375,843 of CM066044.1, forward strand.
ATTTAGAGGCTGTCTGCACAATTTCCAAGCGTATAAACATGGAAAAAGCATCCTTATGTAAATGACAATTTCAGAAAGGGCTCAATTTGTAGGTGGTTGTGCCGCCGATGACCCTGAATGGCCAAATCCTAGCACGGAAACCTGCTGCTGACAGACGTCGCTAACTGCCAGAATGCAGACAAAGGTAAAGGCACTCCCCAAGAAGTAAAACCCAAACCAATCACATTGCATTCAAAGAACTATAAACTATCATGAAATTAAAAGGAAATTAAAATTAGAATTAAAATTAAAAGTAACAGCAAAAGGAAGTCCTTATCTGGGTGTAGCCGCGTGGAACAGCGTCGTCTGCTCAAACGCGGGGCTGCTCCGCTCTCCGCCACGAGGCCTCAGCCCTGCCGAGAAAATAGCGCCAATCCGAAGCAGGCCCGTTTGGCGCCAGACACCACAGAGGCGGCAAGAGCTCAGAGCCCCTCCATGCGGACTCAAGAGACTCCCTTGTGGCGTCGGGATGCAGCAGTTACCCCGCTGTAGCTGCGGGGTGAAGAGCTGTCCAGACACGCTGCTGCCTCGCGCCACCAGAAGTAGCAGATGCTGCGAGCCCCGGCCCACCGGCTAAAGAACCTCGAACGGCCTGAGGCTCCCGCCGCGATGGGAATCTGCCGCATGGACACTGCCAAAATGCAGGTGTTCCACAGAGCTCTCCCCCGTACAGTCCTGGGGGAGAGATCATCACCGGGGACAGAAACCGAAGAATCCCAAGCAGAGAGGCTAGCTGGCAGCGTGAACTTTGAAAAGGGACAGAACCCCCCTTTACACTAAGGCAGACTAGGTGAAAATAAATAAAGTAAAAGTAAATGAAATTAAATGAAAATGAATACAATTTACAGGATTACACCTAAAGAAGGGCAAAAGAAATGCAAGGTAAATCAAATCCTGACTAACTGCTCCTAAACTGCTTCTCAAGTGAGCCCAGCACCTAGGCTCACTACGTCCTCATGCTGCATGGAGACTGGACACACTGGGGGATCATGGGAGAAGACCAGCAGGATATACCCGGTGATGTCACAAGTTTGACTTGTCCAGTCTCCATGTTGCAGGAGGAGGTGCACTACCCAGTGGTGGAGGACTGAACTGTAGGACCGATAAGGAACTTGTGTTTGCTATTTTGTCTGACAGGCATCCTGATGCCTGGGTCCGTTGAGTGGATAAAGTCCACTGGGCTGCCCTCATATGAAGGCGAGCATAGGGAACCACATGCACAGTAGATGCCATGTGGCCTAGTAGTTGTAGCATTTCTCGGGCAGTGAGATGAGGCTTTAGCACTGCTTGAGAATCTAACAGCACAATGCGAAGGCAGCGGGCCTGGGGGAGATAGGCCCTTGCCTTTCTGTTATCCAGCAAAGCTCCTATGGACTCTAAAGACTGAGTGGGAATTAGACTGGATTTTGGGATGTTTATTACCAGACCCAAATACTGAAGGATACTCATTGTGCAGGACAGAGAAGTCCTGGCCTCTGACTCTGTTGGGGCTCGAATGAGCCAGTCGTCTAAGTAGGGGAAGACGAATATCCCTAGAGTGCGGAGAAATGCTGCTACCACAGCCATGCATTTCGTGAACACCCTTGGAGCTGAGGCCAGGCCAAAAGGAAGCACCCTATATTGGTAGTGCTTTCCTTGAAAAAGGAACCGAAGGAACCTTCTGTGAGATGGATGGATGAGAACATGGGTGTACGCATCCTTGAGATCTAGAGAACAAAGCCAATCCTGACTCTGAAGGTATGGCAGCAGAGTTCCGAGAGAAATCATCTTGAATTTCTCTTTGACAAGGAATTTGTTCAATTCTCTGAGGTCCAAGATAGGTCTGTATCCCCCTGTTTTCTGTGGGATAAGGAAATAGGGGGAGTAAAACCCCGTACCCTGCTGATGGATGGGTACTTCTTCTATTGCCCCTTGGGCAAGAAGCATAGTGACCTCCTGACCTAACAGGTTGATGAGAGAAGTTGGAGAATTGAACTGCCTTATTATTGTGGGAGGGGGCATGCTCGAAAAATGAAGCTTGTACCCCTCCTTTATGATGGAGATTGTCCAATGCTCTGCTGTTATTTGCCCCCATCTGGGGGCAAAGTGACATAACCTTCCTGGAATGGTGAAAGGCTCTGGTCCCACAAGAGCCAGGAAGGCTAAGTTCTCTAGCAGAAAGTCAAAGGCCTTGTGGAGGCTGAGACTGCTGGAACGGCTGAGGCTTAGCAGTCTTTGCTTTCTTCTGTTTGGGTGGTTGCTGACCTTTCCTGACAAGCTGACCTGCAGAACATCCCTGCTGAGCATAAGCAGGATAATATCTTTTCTTCTTAGAAATCTTTCAAGAAACCATTCTTTTCTTTCTAGCAGGATCAGCTGTGGACTTGGATAATCTATCCAAGGTGGAGTTGGCAGCATCCAACTCATTGGCTTTTTCCTGCCAATCTCTACCAAACAGGTTCTCACCAGTACAAGGGATATTTCCCTATTTGTCTTGTACCCAGAGCTTCAGATCAGATGCCTGGAGCCAAGCAATTCTACGTGCACCTATGGCAATGGCAGAGGTTCTGCTTATGCACTCAAAACCGTCAAAAGCTGCATGGTTGACAAATTTAGAAACATCTTGGGCATGTTTGACCAATGTGAGAAACTCCTGTCTTCTATCCTCAGGAAGAATAGGACTCAAAGCCTCTAAATCACCTGTGACCTCCTTCAGGAACATTCCCATGTATAGACTATAGGAACTGATCCTGGCAGAAAGCATGGAAGACATGATGTCCAAAAGCATCCAGAGTTCTGCACTCACGTCCTGGAGGATTAGAGGCATGCCTTTTTGCACTCTTGATCCTTCTCATAGCTGATTCCACTATGTTTATGTTTATTGAGCTTAATATACCGCCCTTCAGTAAACATCAGAGCGGTTCACATGATACAATAACAAAGAAATCATATTTGTGAAAAGGGAAAGGAAGTTACAATAAAAACAGGAAAGCAAATCAGCAGAATCGGTCAACGAGACAGGAAGGGGGAGAGGAGAAGAGGGAAGAGAGGGGGAATGGGCTACACAGAAGGGTCAGGGAGGTCAAAGGCAAGGGCAAAGAGATGGGTTTTGAGTTTGATTCTGAAGGTGGTAAATGTCTGTTCAAGCCGGATGGAGGTGGGGAGAGAGTTCCATAGTGCAGGGCCAAGGAAAAAGAAAGCAGAGGAACGGGTGGACTGGAGGTGAGCGTGAGCAGGAGAAGGAAGATGAAGGCGATTGAGGTGCATAGACCGTAGGGAGCGAGCTGAGGAATGAAAATGAACGAGGTCAGCGAGGTACTGAGGGGAGTGGGAATAAAGAACACGATGAAGAGTGGTCAGGACCTTGAAATGGATACGGGGACTTGACAGGAAGCCAGTGGAGGTGAACGAGCAGGGGTGTAACGTGATCACGGGGAGAGGAGTGGAAAACGAGACGGGCGGCAGTGTTTTGGATGCGCTGGAGGCGGTGAAGCTGAGTGACAGGGAGACCGGCTAAAATAGAATTACAAAAATCAACACGGGACATAACCAGGGACAGGAGGAGTGTAGTAAGTGCTTGGGCGGTGAGAAAAGGCCTGATGGCACGGATCTGGCAAAGGAAGTAGAAAGAGGATTTTGATATATGAGCGATGTGGTCGTGGAAAGAGAGCTGAGAATCGAAGTAAACACCCAGATAGCGGAAGGAGGTGACCAGTGGGATTGGAGAGCCAGAAAAAGAGGGAGCGATCTGAGGAGAGGTGTCACTGCGAGAGAACCAGATGGCAAGTGTTTTGGTGAGGTTAAGGTGAAGACAGTGCGTGGTGAGCCAGTTGGCAACGGCAGTGAGGCAGGCATTAAGAGAGAGATCGGGGGAAAGGGGAGAAGTGTGGTGAAGAAGAAGCAAGTCATCGGCGTAGTAGAATGCGGAGATACCATGTTGCTGAACAAGTAAGGCGAGGGGGGTGAGAAAAATGTTAAAGAGGAGGGGGGCCAAGACAGAACCCTGGGGAACACCACAGGGGAGAGGAATGGGCTCAAAGGGGGAGGAGAAGGAAGAAGAGGGAAGAACGGAGTAGGACCGAGAAGAGAGAAAAGAATGGAACCAATGAAGAACGGTGCTGCAGAGGCCAGCATCCTGAAGACGAGCCAGAAGGAGAGAGTGATCAACAAGGTCGAAAGCAGTGGAAAGGTCAAGGGAGACCGCCACCGACAAATCACCACGATCATGTGCTGTGCGAAGTTCATTCGTGAAACCCAAGAGGACCATCTCGACACTATGGCCGGGAAGGAACCCGGATTGGCGGGGGTGAAGGAAGTGAGTGGAATCGAGAAAAGCGGACAGCTGCGAGAAAACAGCTTTCACGAGGATTTTAGAAAGAAAGGGAAGGTTGGAGATGGGACGGTAGTTGGCAGGAATCATGTGGTCTAGAGAGGGCTTTTTGAGGATGGGACGGACCAGGGCATGCTTCCAGGGCTTAGGAAAGACACCAAGGGAGAGGCTGGTGTTGATAATGGAGAGAGCAGGAGGAACGAGGGCCAGGGAGGGAAGAAGTAGCCAAGAGGAGGGAATAGGATCAAGTGGGCAGAAAATCTTTTTAGAGGAGGAGAGTAACGCAATCAGCTCGGGAGAGGTGAGTGGGTGGAAAGAGTGCCAGGTGTGAGAAAGCTGAGAGGAGGGAGGAGGAGAAACTGGAGGGTGACTGGTGATGGGTGGAGGGCAGTGGGGACGAGAAGCACGGAGATCAACTATCTTGGAGCTGAAATAAGTAGCCAGCTGGGATGGAGCGGGTGAAGGAGGCAAGGGGGAAGACCTAGTACCAGACTGGAGAGAGGTAAGAGACTGAAGAACTGAGTAGAGGTGGCGTGTCTGGTTGGGAGCAGAGGAGATGGCAGAAGAGAAGTAGGACTGTTTGGCTTTATGGACCTCGGTTCGGTAGTGAGTGTGGCTAGATTTGAAACATGAAAGGGTGTCGGGAGAGGGGGACTTACGCCAAAGGCGCTCAGCACGGCGGAGCTGAGTGTGCAAGAGGTAAAGACTGGGATGGTACCAAGATGGTACAATAGAGTGGTGAGGAAGCAGAGTTTTTTGGAAACCAGGACAAGGAGGGACTCGATACAGAGTATCCAGTCTACGAGAATGAGGAGAGGTGGTAAGAGGTGTCTCCCATATTCTTAACATGAGATCATGCAGAATCTCATGAATGGGCAAGGTAGCTGCCTCCTTGGGAGTTCTGGGATATTTTAAAATTTCCAACTCCTTTGCTCTGGGCTCTGTTTCAGGGGCAACAGTAATAGATAGACCCCAAGCCACCTCCCTGATAAAATCCTGAAAGGAAATATCCTCTGGAGGAGACATCCTACGCTTAGGGGAGGAGGGCTCCTCTGGGAGAAGCATTCCTGCATCGACAGAACTGTCAGAATCCTCAGATTCTTCTGAGGACTCGAAGTACCGTCTGTCCGGATGCTCTTGAAGAGCCCGATACCCGTACCGACCGAAGTCGGTACCAGGAGTAATCAGTACCGAAAGGCATCGGATGACTAGGTACCGGAAATGCAGACACCGACGTCAATGTCGATGCTATCGGTACCGATACTAGTGCCGGTACCGGTTGGATTGTCTGTCGCGGTTCCGAGGGTGTCGACGCCGCAAGGAGAGCCGCCAGACTGTGCTCAATAGCCAGGACTTTCTGGTCTATCGATGCTGCCGATGCCTGGATGTCGGTACCGGAGAAGACCGCCGGTAATCCAGAGCATGGCAACAGTAGTTCTGCCGAGGTTGAGGCCTCGAGAACATCCTGGAGCCCCGATAATGCTTTGGAAGCCAAAGCCTCCCGCCGGGGCAATTTTGCCAGTGCAGAATCCTCAAGGGCAACGCCAGAGGCATCTCGATGCTTAGAAGGAGATCTACCCTTTGAGGACCGGCTAGACTTATGTTTAGTTACCTGAGATCCACAGGAGGAAGACGAAGCCCTGAAGACATTGATGCCACCGAAGCTGCATCAGAGGGAAACAGGGTACTGAGCTTGGCAGCTCGGTTCTGTCAACCTCTCTTGGACATCATGGCACAGGCCATACATTCCGAGATGGAATGGTCAGGACCTAAACATTTCAGACACCACTCATGGGTGTCGGTGACGGAGATAGTACCGCCACACTTGGTGCACTTTTTAAAACCCGAGGAGGGTTTCTCCATATGGAAAAAAATCCCGGGCCTAAGGCCCAAAATGGCGCGCGCACCTGAAAAGAAAAGGAAAAAGTACTAAGAATTTTTTTTTTTTTTTAAGAAAAGAATGAAGAAAGAAAAAACCAGCAGTACCGGTAAAGCGTCGAGGAAGGCAGACGCAACCACAAAAAAGAAGAAAAATTTCTGCGGTGACAGGAACACGACCTGCTGGCTCCACGGAAAACGAAGAACTGGAGAGAGGCAGTTGGGAAAGGTGGGAAGGCAGCACGCAGGCGCTGTGGGATGCTCCCAAAAGCTTCCTAATTGGACGGTGGGGAGCATTCCCGCGCAGGCTCCGTCGGTACCGACGTTACCCATATGTGATGGCTACATTCCTGCTTGTTCCTGGAGATAGCCAAGATATCTGGAAGGGAAACACCTAATGGACAAAGAAGATGGCCCTCACACAAGCTCTCAAAAAATCCTTTACACCTGCGTGTAAGCAAAGGACAAGGAGTGCTTTCTAGTCTGTAGTAAAGTTGCAATGACCCGCAAGGAATAGCCTCTTTTCTTCAGACACACCCTTCTCAAGAGTCAAGTTGTAAGCAAGAATCGAGCTACATCTGGCTTTAGGATTGGCCCCTGACACAAGTCCTTTCAACAGAGGGAGAAGCAATGGTTCCATCATTACCAATCTGACGAGAATACATGTACCATGGCCTGTGAGGCTAATCTGGAGCCACCAACACCACCGGGCCTACATGGGACTCTACCCTTTGAATTATTCTATTAAAGGCCAAGGAGGAAACACATACAGACTGTCAAGGCCATATTTGCAACAGTGCATCTAGCCCTTCCAACAGCTCCTTTCACTGGCTTAAGAACCTGCTTACTTTGGTGTTGGCTGTCAGTACTATCAGTCATGACTGGAGTCCCCAAAAGCTGCATTATCAGCTGGAAGACAGACTCCAGTAGAGACCATTCTCCCAGATCCAGGATGTTCCAGCTCAAGTGGTCTGCTCGAATACTGTCCTTTCCTGCTACAAGAGGCCAAGAGCACCAACAGATGGCCCTCAGCCCACTTCAGAAGTGGCATCACTTCCTTCGGCACCTGGGAACTTTTCTTGACACCCTAGCAATTTATGTAGGCAACCACTGTTATACTGTCTGACAATATCCCCACGGTCTTGTGCTGGATCAAGAGCCAAAGGTTTTGAGAACTAGAAAAACTGCTTGCATCTCCAGATAATTGATCAATCAAGCACTTTCTGCCAGTGCCCACGGTCTCTGTGCTACCTGAGAGAGACAGACAGTGCACCCCCCCCCCCCCCAGCTGCTCAAGCTGGCATCCAGGATGATCAACATCCACTCTGGTGGCTCCAAACTCACTCTCCTGCAGACAGCATTGAGTAGTCCAACCACAAAGACAGATTTGACTAGGCATCCCTTTGCAAGAGTAGTCTCAACTACAGGTGGTGATGCTGCGGAGACCACCACAATAGTAGGTCTGTCTTTATGTGCCCTGGCCAACAGCACCAAGTCCAGAGTAGCTACCATGGCCCGGAGACTGTGGAGTAGATCTAGGTCCTGGGATGCTGCACTTGTAACGGATCCCAAATTTACCCCTGCAAATTCAGGATCCAATCCTGCATCAGCAAAACTTTGCCCGACTTCTTATCAAAGTGAGCGCCCGGGTATTCCAATAACCAAGACTGACAACTTGGCACCCAGCTTCTGAAAAACGTAACTACATATAGTTAAAATTGTGTTTATTATACTGCCTATTACACTAGATGTCTAGACAGTAGTTAACAATTAGAGTAGTTACTCACCTGTAACAGGTGTTCTCCAGGAGCAGCAGGAATCAGTCCTCACATATGGGTGACGTCGGCGCTGACAGAGCCCCCGTGCGGAGCATTTCCCCAGCTTTCAAAGAAAGCCTTTTGGAATGCAGCGCGCATGCGCGGTCCCCTTCCCGCCCAAGGGTGCCATCTTACTCAGTCTGATGACATAGCTAAAAAGACAGCAAAAACAAAATGAATCATATGACTGCAACTCCAAGGGGAGGAGGGAGGTTTGTGAGGACGGATTCCTGCTGCTCTTGGAGAACACCTGTTACAGGTGAGTAACTACTCTTTCTCAAGGACCAAGCAGGAAGTCAGTCCTCACATATGGGACTCCCCAGCTTAAGGCTACCGGAGACCCAAAGCTGAAAAAATGAGCTCCTTCTAGAGTCTCAGCATGTGAGAAAAGAATCTTCTCTGAGAACGCCCCCGAACGGTAGCCCAACACCAGGGCCGGAGGATAGGAGTTGCCTAAACCTCAAAGAGATAGAGTAGTTACTCACCTGTAACAGGTGTTCTCCAGGAGCAGCAGGAATCAGTCCTCACATATGGGTGACGTCGGCGCCAACGGAGCCCTCGCGGAGCAATTTCCCCAGCTTTCAAAGAAAGCCTTTGGGAATTGCAGCGCGCATGCGCGGTCCTCTTCCCGCCCAAGGGTGCCATCTTGCTCAGTCTGATGACATAGCTAAAAGACAGCAAAAATTAGCAAAAACGAAATCATAGAACTGCAACTCCAAGGGGAGGAGGGAGGATTGTGAGGACTGATTCCTGCTGCTCCTGGAGAACACCTGTTACAGGTGAGTAACTACTCTTTCTCCAGGACCAAGCAGGAAGTCAGTCCTCACATATGGGACTCCCAAGCTTAAGGCTACCGGAGACCCTAAGCACAAAAAAGGAGCTCCCTCAAGCTCAGTAGCACAGAAGGAAGGAATCTTCTCTGAGTACGCCCCCAACCGGTAGCCCAACATCCGGGACGGAGGGCAGGAGTTGCCTATACTGTACCTCAAAGAGATTACGGAGGACTGCCTGTCCGAAAGCACTGTCCCTGCGGGACTCCCTCTCCAGGCAGTAATGGGCTGCGAAAGTCTGGCTTGAAGACCAAGTAGCGGCCCGGCAGATATCTGCCAATGGAACAGAGCGGAGGTAAGCCACTGACGCAGCCTTCGCCCTAACACGATGAGCCGTGACTCGACTTTCCAACGAGAGGCCGGCTGCCTCATAAGCCCAAGCGATACAGTCAGCAATCCAGATGGACAGAGTACGCTTGGAGACAGGGAGCCCCAACTTATTGGGGTCATAAGACACGAAGAGCTGAACAGCCCTTCGGTGCTCCCGCGTACGGTCAAGGTAGAAGGTTAACGCCCTTCTACAGTCCAGGGTATGCAGGACCATTTCAGCTCGGCTGGAGTGTGGCCTGGGAAAGAAGGTCGGAAGTACCACCTCCTGGTTGATGTGAAAAGGGGAAACCACTTTAGGAAGAAACTTAGGGTGAGTCCGTAGGACTACCCTATTCTTGTAGAACCGAGTGTAAGGAGGATCAGAGACTAGGGCCTGTAGCTCACTAACGCGTCTAGCAGAAGTGAGGGCTACCAAGAATAAGGTTTTCCAAGAAAGAAAACGAAGATGACAGGTAGCCATAGGTTCAAAAGGCGGACAGGTAATCCGCTGTAAAACCACATTCAGATCCCAGTCAGGGGCTGGTGGGCGCAAAAGTGGTTTAAGGAGGAGGCGGCCTCTGAGGAAACGAGCCACTAGAGGGTGGCTGGAAAGAGGCCTGCCATCCACCGGCACGTGATGCGCAGAAAGAGCACTGAGGTGGACCCTGACCGAGTTGGACTTAAGTCCAAGTTCGGAGAGGCAAAGCAAGTATTGCAAGACCACTGATATCGAACAGGAGAAGGGATCATGAGACTGCTGAGCACACCAGACGGAGAACCGACGCCACTTCAGAGCGTAGAACTTCCGGGTGGAGGGCCACCTGGAGGCCAAGACGACTTCCTCCACATCTGGAGGCAGCAGGAGGGGAGCCAGGACTACCCTTTCAGCAGCCAGGCCATCAGATGAAGGGACCGGAGGTTGGGGTGTAGGAGAGTCCCGTGATCCTGGGTCAGGAGATCGGGCTGAAACCCCAGAGGAAGAGGAGTGTCCACCGCCAGCTGCATTAGAAGCGGGAACCAAGGTTGCCTCGGCCACCGAGGAGCCACGAGGATCATTGAGGCTTTGTCCCGGAGAACCTTGAAGAGCGTCCGAGACACCAGTGGCATGGGAGGAAAGGCATACAGAAGGCCTGTGGACCAGGAGAGAAGAAAAGCATCCGCCGCTACTCTGTGAGGATGCGGTTGTCGAGAGCAGAATTGGGGAAGTTGCCGGTTGAGAGGACTGGCAAAGAGATCCATTGTGGGTAGGCCCCATTTGAGAAAGATCCGCTGAAGCACCAACGGATTCAATCTCCACTCGTGCGGCTGGAGGATTCTGCTCAGTATGTCTGCCAGGCAATTTTCTTGACCCGGGAGATAAACGGCTTTGAGGAGGATGCCGCGGCTGACGGCCCAAGAGCACAGCTTTTGTGCTTCCCGACAGAGAGGGAAGGAGCCTGTGCCCCCTTGTTTGTTCACGTAGAACATCGCAACTTGATTGTCCGTCTGGACCAGCACAGACTGGTGAGAAGTGAGGTGGGAGAAGGCCCGCAGAGCTAGGTGGATAGCCCGGAGTTCCAGGAAGTTGATCTGCTGGGCAGACTCCCAAGGAGTCCAGAGGCCTTGAGTACATGTCCCTTGGCAATGTGCTCCCCAACCCAGGAGAGAAGCATCGGTCGTCAGGACCTGAGAAGGCGGAGGAGACTGGAAAGCCATTCCGAGCACTAGGTTTGGCAGATGAAGCCACCATTGAAGAGAAGAGACCAGCGGGTCGGAGATCTGTACGGAGTCCGCTAGGCTCCCAGTGGCCTGATGCCATTGTGTGCGAAGGCACCATTGAGCAGGCCGCATGTTCAGGCGGGCATTGGGAGTCACATGGACTGTGGAAGCCATATGGCCGAGCAGTCTCAGAAATTGCTTGGCAGATACCAGGGAATTGCTGTGAAAGTGGCTGGCAAGATCCATGAGCCTGTGTACCCTGTCGAGAGGCAGAAAGGCACGCGCCTGAAGCGTGTTCAATCTTGCGCCGATGAACTCGAGATCCTGAGAGGGGAGCAAAGTGGACTTTGCGAAGTTTATGACAAAGCCCAAGTGCTGGAGCAGAGCCACAGTGCGGTGCGTGGCGTGAGTGGCTTCTTGGGAAGACTGTGCTCTGATGAGCCAGTCGTCCAGGTATGGAAATACAAAGAGGCCTTGAAGTCTTAAATAAGCCGCCACCACTGCTAGACATTTGGTGAACACCCTTGGTGCGGAGGATAGGCCAAAGGGTAGTACTCTGTACTGGTAATGATTGCCCCCCACAACAAACCTGAGATATTGTCTGTGGCTGGGGTGGATGAGGATGTGAGTGTAGGCATCCTTTAGATCCAAGGAGCATAGCCAGTCTCCCTGCTGGAGGTAGGGCAGCAGGATTCCAAGTGTGAGCATCTTGAACTTTTCCTTTGCGAGGAACTTGTTGAGGTTCCGCAAGTCCAGGATGGGTCTGAGGCCTCCTGTTCTTTTTGGTATCAGAAAGTACCTGGAGTAAAAGTCTTGACCTCTCAGGTGGTGGGGCACCGGTTCCACAGCCTGTTCCTGAAGAAGACTTGCTAACTCCTCAAGGAGTAAGTCCCTGTGCAGAGGGGGTCTGAGAGGCTCCCCCGGAAAGTAGGAGGGAGATACCTGGTGGAAGTGCAGAAGATAGCCCTCTTGGACTATGTGAAGTACCCAGGTATCTGTAGTGATATTGGTCCACCTGTGGGCAAAGTGGACCAGCCGGCCACCCGTGCTGAGAGAAACCAGCTGAGGGGGAGAGGCTATGCTGATGAAGTCAAAAACCCCCACCCTGCGGAGCAGGGGCCGGTGGTGCAGGCTTGGGGGCTTGCTGCCTACGTGATCCATTACCCCGTCCCTTGGCCTGCTTACCCTGCTGGGGAGCTGCCGAGGCCTGATAATGAGGGTAGTGGTAATAGGCAGCCGCCTTCCTCGGGTAAAAGGGCTTTTTCCCCGAGCCCTTCTTCTTCTGAGAAGGGGCAAGGTCTTCCTTGAGAGACGAGTCCTGGTGAGAGTCTCGGTCTCGATCTGTGCAGCCTTCTCATCCATGGGCTTGCCAAAGAGGTTTTCACCTCTGCAGGGGACATCGACCAACTTGTCCTGCACCCATGGCTCGAGGTCGGATGACTGAAGCCAAGCCTGTCGGCGGCCACCGATGCCGGCTGCGGCTACTCAAGCCGATGCTTCAAAGCCATCGTAGGCTGCTCGAGAGATAAACTTTGAGCACTCCCGAATACCAGTTGACAAGGCTTGGAACCTCTGCAAAGGTTCCTCGGAGAGACCAGCAGAGAACCCGGCTATTTCTTTAGCCAGGTCTCGGAGATACATGCCCATATAGAGCTGGTAGGTCTGGACTCGACAAGCAAGCATAGAGCCCTGGAAACACTTCCTACCGAGGGCATCCAGGCTTCGAGCCTCCTGACCGGGAGGCACCGAGGAGTGCATTTTCTGACTCTTAAGTCTATGCATGGCCGATTCCACCACCATGGAATGGTGCGGTAGTTGTGCCTTTTGGAACCCGGGGCTCTTGCGGACTCGATAAATGGAATCGACCCGCTTGCTTAACCCCGGCGACGACGCCGGGCTCTCCCACATGCGGAAGAGAAGTCGTTCCAGCATCGGAGGAACCGGTACAATAAAGGCCTCCTTTGGGGGAGAGTCATATTGGAGGGCATCGAGCTCTTCGACTCGAGGCTCCTCCTCGGGATCCGCGGGGAAGGCCAAGGCTTTGGCCATATCCCGCACGAAGTCCGAGAACCGGGTATCCTCTGGGGGGGACAGTCTCCGAGGTTCGGACTCGGGGGAGTCCGATGGGACACACCGAGTCCGAAAAGAACCAGGTGACTCTTCTTCCTCGGATTCCCAGGCTGACTCCTCGGAGGAGGAGTCGAGCGGCTCCGGTCGGGCGGGCATCGATGCCGTTCGCCCCGACGCCGAGGGAGTCGGCGTTGACGACCTCGGTCCCGAACGGGAGGCCGAAGGAGACCGCGACCGAGGATCGACTCGAGCCCTCATGGACTCGAGGATCGGCTCGGTCTCTGGGGTCGACTTGGAGGTCGACGTCCCGGTGGTCAGGGCAGAAGCACCGGCGAGGCCAGCGATCAATGCCCGCTGCTGGTCCATGAAGGCAGACAGACTGCTCTCCAAGGCCGTCAACCTGAGTCCGAGCTCAGGAGACCCAGCAGCCCCCGACTCGGGCCCCGACGGCGTCGGGCCCGACATCGGCTCCTTCGGAGGCGAGTCTACGAGGACAACAGTACTCACGTGAGCGGGCGAGTCCATCTCGAGACAAGGATGTTTGGAAGGCCTCTCCATCTCCGAGGACCCGGGACGGGAATCGGGGCTATGCGACCTGGCCCTCGAGGAACCAGGAGCGTCCACCGACCCCGCCCTCGCGGGTTTCTTCTTCCGATGATGTTCCCGGGTAGAAGACCCCCGTTCAGAGGAACTTTGACAATGCTCAGGACCAGAGTCCCGAGACGTCGAAGCCTCTGATGAGGTCCGAGCCCGGCCGGAGTCAGAGAAGATACGTTCCCGCTGATGCTGCCGACTCCTCAACGCTTTTGAGGACATTTTGCCACACGGACCACAGATCATCGGGTCATGATCGGGTCCGAGGCAGCGGAGGCAGTAGTCGTGTGTGTCGGTAAGAGACATGAGCTTCTTACACCGATCACACTTCTTAAACCCGCTGGCAGCCATCGGGGGAAAAAGGGCCCCTGCGAGGTCAAAAGACAGGGCTGCCAGTGAAAAAGAAAAAAAAGGCGCGAAATCTGTCACGAAGGACAAAAAACCGAAAAATAAAGAACGGACTCGCAACCGGCGTCGCGGGTCCGAGCGGGAAAAGAACCGGCGTCGAACCAAGAAAAAAGACAAATAAAATCAACTTTTCTAGCGGGGAATTACAAACAACGTCTGCAGGGCTCCGCGGAAAAAAGAAGACTGAGCAAGATGGCACCCTTGGGCGGGAAGAGGACCGCGCGCATGCGCGCTGCAATTCCCAAAGGCTTTCTTTGAAAGCTGGGGAAAATTGCTCCGCGAGGGCTCCGTCGGCACCGACGTCACCCATATGTGAGGACCGACTTCCTGCTTGGTCCTGGAGAATATGGAGTACCGCCTGTCCAAAAGCACTGTCCCTGCGGGACTCCCTCTCGAGGCAATAGTGGGCCGCAAAAGTCTGGCTTGAAGACCAAGTAGCAGCTCGGCAGATGTCTGCCAACGGAACAGAGCGGAGAATGAGCCACTGACGCAGCCTTCGCCCTGATGCGGTGAGCCATAACTCAACCCTGCAAGGAGAGGCCGGCTGTCCTGTAAGCCCAGGCGATACAGTCTGCTACCCAAATGGACAGGGTACGCTTGGAGACAGGTAACCCCAACTTATTGGGGTCAAAAGAGACGAAGAGCTGAACAGCCCTCCGGTACTCCCGCGTACAGTCAAGGTAGAAGGACAACGCCCTCCTACAGTCCAGGGTATGCAAGAGCATCTCATCCCGGCTGGCATGCGGCCTGGGAAAGAAAGTTGAAAGAACCACCTCCTGATTGAGGTGGAAGGAGGAGACAACCTTTGGAAGGAACTTAGGGTGAGTCCGTAAGACTACCCTGTTCCTATAGAACCTAATATATGGAACATCTGATACTAGGGCCTGAAGCTCACTCACTCGCCTTGTGGAGGTAAGAGCTACCAGAAACAATGCTTTTCAGGAGAGAAGGGGCAAATGACAAGTAGCCATAAGCTCAAATGGTGGGCAAGTAAGCTGTTGCAAGACCACATTTAAATCCCACTCAGGGGCAGGAGGACGAATTGGAGGCTTAAGCAAAAGCAGGCCTCTGAGGAAGCGAGCCACCAAAGGGTGGCTGGAGAGAGAATGACCCTCTATCGGAGAGTGGTGCGCTGAAAGACCACTAAGATGAACTCTAAGAGTTGGACTTAAGGCCAAGGTTGGAGAGGTGCAGTACTACTGGTACCAAACATGAGAAAGGATTCTCATTTTGTTGAGCACACCAGGCAGAGAATCTACGCCACTTGTGGGCATAAGATTTCCGGGTGGACTGCCTCCTAGAGGCCAAGACCACGTCCTCCACTTCCCGAGGTAGCAGTAAGGGTGCTAGAAAGAGTAGTTACTCACCTGTAACAGGTGTTCTCCAGGAGCAGCAGGAATCAGTCCTCACATATGGGTGACAGAGACGTCGATGGAGCCCTTGCGGAGCATTTCCCCAGCTTTCCATGAAAGCCTTTGGGAATGCAAGAACGCATGCGCGGTTCCCTTCCCGCCTAAAGGTGCCATCTTGCTCAGTCAAATGACATAGCTAAAAACAGCACACAAAAATGTAAAAATAAACTATATACAACTGCAACTCCCAGGGGAGGAGGGAGGGTTGTGAGGACCGATTCCTGCTGCTCCTGGAGAAAGCACAGTTACTTACCTGTAACAGGTGATCTCTGGGAACAGCAGGAATAAGTCTTCACATATGGGTATCGTTGGTACCGATGGAGCCTGGTTGGGAACGATCCCCAGCGTCCAGTAGGAAAGCTTTTGGGAGCATCCCACAGCGCCTGCGCGCTGCCTTCCCGCCTTTCCTAACCGCCTCTCTCCAGTTCGAGTTTTAAAGCTGAGACAAAGAGAGAGAGAGAGGAAAGGAAAGATAGATAGAGAGATACAACTCCTAGGGGAGGTGGGTGGGTTGTGAAGACTTATTCCTGCTGTTCCCAGAGATCACCTGTTACAGGTAAGTAACTGTGCTATCTCCAGGAACAAGCAGGAATGAGTCTTCACAGGAGCAGGAGTTCTGGCTGGAAGTATACTCTTATACACACTCATGTTCTATCTCGCTGGGGTTACTTCACACACAACTTCGGATCCTTCATCGCTTAAATATCACGCCAGTTGATTTGTTTCACTGGAAGAGAGCTGATGACCCACTATGTTGGAGACTGTGTGGTCGACAGGGTACTTTTGATCATATGTGGTGGTCGTGTCCGTACATTCAGGGATATTGGAGGAGCGTAACAGGACATATTGAGGCAAAATTGCAGGTGTCTCTCCCAGTTGAGATGGAATCTTGTTTATTGGGGATGTGTCCCGAGTTCCCTTCCCGGCGTCCTCTCCGAAGACTAGTGCAGTCACTTCTGTTAGCGGCCCGGTCGGTGCTGGCCCGTTTCTGGAAACGTAGTAGAGCACCCTTTCTTAGTGAATGGCGTGCTAAATGCTGGGAAATGTACCAGCTGGAAAAAATGACTGCTTCGATTCGGGGTCGTCCTTTTCTGGAAGAGACTCTCTGGAGCTTAGTGTTACAAGAGGACCTTTGATGGTCTGACGATCCTTTTTGTTGGGAGATCTGGGGGGTTGTAGCTCTTGGAAGGGGTAGGGAGTGGGATTTGATCTTCCGGTTTCAGCTTGCTCTTCTTTCTAATTTGTCTCTCTAACTTGTCTTTCCTCTTTCATTTGGGAGGAGTCGCTAGTTCAACAGGGTTTGGGGGGGGAGGTAGTAGCAGAGGGGGGGAGGGTGTGGGCTGGAGGAGGGCAGAGGGAGTAAGATTATTGGAGCAGAGTTGTTTTTACCTCTGCTTACGTCAGGCATGGAGGGTACCTTCTGCCTTTTTAGATTGGCAGAGTATGGAAGTTAGCAGTGACCTGTTTTACATTTCAGAAGACTGTTTTGATATGCTTTATTCCAAGATGTTCTGAGTCGAGGGATATGTTTGTATGGGTTTTACTGTATGTAACTACACTTCTGTACTTGTTTTTCTTTGACTCTGTATTGAAGGGACCTCTCACCTTGATGCTGATATGGAAAGTAAGGGAGGGCAGAGTTTCGGCATAAGGGGATGGTTACTGTATGTTGCCTGACATTGCTTTGGGGTTCTGATAGTTGAACAGGCTAATGTGCCGGATTTGTTATTATACTTTGTTTACTACTGACTGGTGGGTCAGGTTTCCGAGGAATTGGCGAATGTATTACCTTGTTGTGTTTCAGATATTGGACTGTATGTTATTGCACTTTGCTCAATCAAATTTATTACATAACAAAAAAAAAAAAAAGGAATGAGTCTTCACATATGGGGACTCCCCAGCTAGAGATGCCAGGGAGATCTCCAAAGTTGTGAGTCCCTGAGAAGGGCTCTACCTCACCCCATGGATCTCGGGCATACAACCAGGGATGGGGGGTAGGAATTGATTAGGTATGGAACAGGTGTTTGAGAACAGCCTGACCAAACAAGGCATCCCGGCGGGAGTCCCTATCCAAGCAGTAATGGGCTGTAAAGGTATGAACCGAGGCCCAGGTGGCCGCTCGACAGATTTGGTCGATGGACACAGAGCTTAGATGAGCCATAGAGGCTGCCATGGCCCTCACATTGTGAGCTGTGACATGGCCCTCCAGAGAAAGGTTCTTACTCTGGTAGGCGAAGGAAATACACTGAGCAATCAAATTGGACAGAGTTCTCTTAGAGACTGGAAGTCCTAAATGAGAGGGATCAAAAGCAACAAAGAGTTGAGAGGACTTTCTATGTTGCTGTGTCCTTTGTAAGTAGAAAGCAAGTGCTCTTTTACAATCCAGGGTATGAAGATTCCTCTCTGCACTTGATGCATGAGGTCCTGGAAAAAAGACATGTAAATACACCTCCTGGTTCACATGAAAAGGTGAGACCACTTTAGGCATAAAGTGTGGATTAGTTCTGAGGACTACCTTGTCATGATGGAACCTTGTATAAGGAGGATTAGCCACCAAGGCTTGCAGCTCACTGATACGGCGAGCTGAGGTGACTGCAATGAGAAAAATAACCTTCCAGGAAAGGATTTCAAGGAGGTAGTGGCTAAGGGTTCAAAGGGTGGCTTCATAAGCTGGCCAAGAACCAAATTCAAATCCCACGCCACTGGAGGTGGTCTAATGGGAGGTTTAGTTAAAATAAGGCCTCTCATGAATCTTGCAATAAGAGGATGAGAGGAAATAGGATGTCCATTGAGAGGCTTAAGGTTTGCTGCAATAGCACTCAAATGGACTCTTACTGAATTCGTTTTGAGGCCTGCATGGGATAAATGCAGCAAATACTCTAGTAAAGAATTCAGGAGGTATTGCAAGAGGGTTAAGACCCTTCTCTGCACACCAAATGGTAAACCTTTTCCATTTAAAAGCATAGGAACGTCTAGTGGAAGGCTTTCTGGAAGCATGAAGGATATCCTTCACTTGCTGAGACAGATGCCAATCTTGAAGGTCTAGGCCTTCAGCAACCAGGCTCTGAGATGAAGAGACTGGGGATTTGGGTGCCATAACGTTCCCTCCTCCTGGGACAGGAGGTCTGAAGCAGATCCCAAGTACAGGGAGGGAGCTTGAGAGAGATGAAGAAGTGGAGGGTACCACACTGGGCGTGGCCAACGTGGAGCTATGAGGATTATAGACCCCTTGTCTCTCTGAAGCTTGAACAGTGTCTTGGAAATTAGGGGAATGGGTGGAAAGGCATAGAGGAAGTCTTGCCCCCAGTGGAGGAGGAAGGCATCCCTGGCCTGAACTCCCTGACACGGAATCCTGGAACAGAACCGGGGAAGTTTGGCATTCCACGGACTTGCAAACAGGTCTATGTCTGGGGTTCCCCAAATTCGAAAGATCCTGGCTATCTGGTCCCCATGGAGGGACCATTCGTGTGGAAGCAGAACTCGACTGAGATTTGAACCCCTGGAAGATACACTGCCATGAGATGAATCTGATGCTCTCTGGCGAATGCCCACAATCTCAAAGCTTCGTTGCAAAGCGACAGAGAGCCAGTCCCGCCCTGCTAGTTCACGTAGAACATGGCTACTTGGTTGTCCGTGTGAATGAGGACTGTCTTGTAGCTGAGCAGGGTGTGGAAGACTGAGAGCTAGAAGAATTGCTCTGAGCTCTAAGAGGTTGATATGTAGAGATGTCTCCTGTGGAGACCAGATGCCCTGGGTGGAGAGATCTTGTAGATGAGCACCCCAACCCCTTGGAGAGGCATCTGTTGTGAGGGTTGCTTGGGGTAGCAACTGTTGAAAGGGGGACCCCAGCAACAGATTTTGAGTGGACTTCCACCACTGGAGGGACCAAAAGAGGCGACTGGAGGTTGCTATTTTGTCTGACAGGCAACGTGATGCCTGGGTCCATTGGGTGGACAGAGTCCACTGCTCTGCCCTCATGTGAAGGCGAGCGTAAGGAACCACATGCACCGTGGATGCCATGTGGCCTAACAGTTGTAACATCTCTCGAGCAGTTAAATGGGATTTTAACTGAATTTGAGAGGCTAACTGCACCAAGCGTAGGCAACGGGCCTGGGGAAGATAGGCCCTTGCAGTTGTGGTATCTAGCAAGGCCCCTATGAACTCCAATGATTGAGTAGGGGTGAGTTGTGATTTTGGGATGTTTATTACAAGTCCCAGATACTGAAGAACACGCCTTGTGCACGCTAGGGAAGTCTGGGCCTCTGACTGGGATGATGCTCGGATGAGCCAGTCGTCAAGATATGGGAATACAAATATTCCTAGAGTGCGTAGAAATGCAGCTACTACTGCCATGCATTTTGTGAACACTCTTGGAGCAGAGGCCAGACCGAAAGGAAGCACTCTGTATTGGTAGTGCTTTCCCTGATAAAGGAACCGAAGGAACCTTCTGTGTGTTGGATGGATGAGGACATGGGTGTACGCATCCTTGAGATCTAGAGAACAAAGCCAATCCTGACTCTGAAGGTATGGAAGGAGAGCACCGAGAGAAATCATCTTGAATTTCTCCTTGCATAGAAACTTGTTCAATTCTCTGAGATCTAATATGGGTCTGTAGCCCCCGGTTTTCTTTGGAATAAGAAAATAGGGGGAGTAGAACCCTGAACCCTGTTGAAGAAGGGGTACTTCTTCTATTGCCCTTTGGGCAAGAAGGGTAGCAATCTCCTGACCCAGAAGGTCGAGGAGAGATGTTGGAGAATTGAACTGTCTCACCATAGTGTGAGGAGGAAGGTTTAAGAAATGAAGCTTGTACCCCTCCCTTATGATGGAGAGGGTTCATTGCTCTGCTGTGTGAAGCTTGTACCCCTCCCTTATGATGGAGAGGGTTCATTGCTCTGCTGTGATTTGTTCCCATCTGGGAGCAAAATGAGCTAACCTTCCTGGAATGGTGAGAGGTTCTGGTTCTTCTAGAGCCAGAAAGGCTAAATTCTCTAGCTGTAAGTCAAAGGTCCTGAGAAGGCTGAGGCTGTTGGGCCGTAGCAGTCCTTGTAGCCTTAGGCTTGGCTTGTTTAGGTAGTTGCTGACGCTTTGCAGCAAGACGACCTGCAGAAGATGCCTGGAGACCATAACCAGGATAATATTTCCCTTTTTTGGGAAAGAAAGTCTTTTTGAATAACCTTTTTCTAGCAGGAGCAGAAGTAGACTTTGAAAGTCTATCTAAGGCAGAATTTTTAGCATCCATCTGAGTGGCCTTTGCTTGCCAATCCTTACCAAAAAAGTTTCCACCTATACAAGGAAGATTTCCTAATCCATCCTGGACCCAGGGCTCCAAATCAGAAGCTTGCAACCAAGCAAGTCGGCGTGCACCTATAGCAATAGCCGAGGCTCTGCTGGCACACTCAAAAGAGTCAAAGGCTGCACGGTTGGAGAATTTGGAAACATCCTGGGCATGTTTAAGCCAGGTGAGAAACTCTTCCCTTTTATCTTCTGAGATAAAAGGAGATAAAGTTAGCAGATGATCTGTAACTTCCTTTAGAAACATCCCCATATAGAGACTATAGGAGTTGATTCTGGCAGTAAGCATATTGGCCTGGAAAATTCTCCTGCCAAAAGCATCTAAGGTTCTGCATTCTCTTTCTGGAGGATTAGATGAATGTCTTTTTGCACTCTATCTTTTTCATAGCAGACTCCACCACAATAGAGTGGTGAGGAAGCTGAGTCTTATGAAAGCCAGGACAAGGAGGAACACGGTACATTGTGTCCAACCTGCGAGAATGAGGGGAAGTAGTAAGAGGTGTCTCCCATATGCCCAACATGTGATCATAAAGGATCTCATGAATTGGTAAAGTAGCTGCCTCTTTAGGAGCCTTAGGATATTGTAAAATATCTAATTTCTTGGCTCTAGGCTCTGGTTCAGGGGCCACTGAAATAGAAAGACCCCTGGCCACTTCCCTAATGAAGTCTTGAAAAGACAAGTCTTTTGGAGGAGACATTCTTCTTTTTGGAGAAGAGGGCTCCTGAGGAAGGAGTACCGATGCTTCGACAGAAGCCTCTGATTCATCAGAGTCCTCGGAGGAATCGAAGTATCGCCCGTCTGGATGCTCTTGCAGAGCCCGATACGCGCACCGAGTGGTATTGACATCGGGAGTGATCGGTACCGATTCGGTACCGAAAGGCATCACAGGACAGGGTACCGCTGCAGTCGACACCGACGCCGATGTTGATGCAATCGGTACTGGCACCAGAACCGGTACCGCCAACGGAGTTTGTTGTGGTACCGGAGGCGTCGCAGCTTGTATGAATGCCGTGATGGCACGCTGCATGGTCAGAATATTCTGATCCATCGACGCAACCAATGTCTGGATGTCGGTACCAGTGGAGACCACTGGTACCCCAGAACATGGCAACAGGTGATCGGTCGAGGCCACGCCATCGATGTCAACCTGTGACCCCATAGATGAAGCTTTGGAAGCCGGAGCCTCCCGCCGGGGTAATTTTGCCGGTCCAGGATCCTCGAGGGCAAGCCCGGAGGCAACTCGATACTTAGAGGGAGATCTACCCTTCGAGGACCGGCTGGACTTATGTTTGGTTACCTGAGATCCATGGGAAGAAGACGAAGCCCTGGAAGATGTCGATGCCACCGAAGCTGCATCAGAGGGAAACAGGGTACTGAGCTTTGCCGCTCAATTCTGTCGACCTCTTTTAGACATCATGGAACAGGACTCACAATCGGTGATGGAGTGGTCAGGTCCCAAACATTTTAGACACCAGTCATGGGTGTCGGTGATAGAAAGAGTACCGCTGCACTTCGTGCACTTTTTAAACCCGGAAGCGGGCTTTTCCATGAGGAAAAATCTTCTACGCCCAAGGCCCAAAGACAAAATGCACAGAAGTGGGAAAAACGGTAGGGATTTTTTTTTTTTTTTTTTTAAGAAAGAAAGAAAGAAAAGACCGGCGGTACCGGTCCGACGTCGAAGAAGGCAGATGCGCGACCAAAGAAATAAAGAACTTCTTCAGCGGTGACAGGAACACGACCTGCTGGCTCCGCAGAAAAGAAGAACTGGAGAGAGGCGGTTAGGAAAGGCAGGAAGGCAGCGCGCAGGCGCTGTGGGATGCTCCCAAAAGCTTTCTTACTGGACGCTGGGGAGCGTTCCCGCGCAGGCTCCGTCGGTACCCATATGTGAAGACTCATTCCTGCTTCTTCCTGGAGATCACCTGTTACAGGTGAGTAACTACTCTTTCTCCAGGACCAAGCAGGAAGTCAGTCCTCACATATGGGTGACTCCCTAGCTCTGGGCTACCAAGGAACCCAGTCTGAACAAGAGAACTCCCTCTAGTCCCAGCATCAAAGAAAGGCTTTTCACTGACAGAACCTCCACCGGTAGCCCAACGGAGGCCTGGAGGGCAGGAGTTGCCTAAACCTCAAAGAGATTACGGAGTACTGCCTGGCCAAAAGCACTGTCCCTACGGGACTCCCTCTCCAGAGACTAATGGGCCGCAAAAGTCTGGCTTGAAGACCAAGTTGCAGCCCTGCAGATGTCCACCAACGGTACAGAGCGGAGATGAGCCACTGAGGCAGCCATTGCCCTGACACGATGGGCCGTGACCCGACCCTGCAAAGGAAGGTCAGCCGCCCTGTAAGCCCAGGTGGTACAATCAGCTACCCAGGTGGACAAGGTACGCTTGGACACAGCTAACACCAAATTATTTGGGTCAAAAGATATGAAGAGCTGAGTAGCAATTCTATCCTCCTGCGTACGGTCAAGGTAGAAGGATAAGGCCCTCCTACAGTCCAGGGTATGCAAAACTGCTTCAGCCTGGCTTGCATGTGGCCTAGGGAATAATGTTGGAAGAACTACCTCTTGGTTAAGGTGGAAGGAGGAGACAACTTTAGGGAGGAACTTTGGATGAGTCTTAAGGACTACCCTGTTCCTATAAAAGCGGGTGTAAGGCCTGTCACAGACCAGGGCCTGAAGCTCACTCACTCGCCTGGCCGAGGTTAGGGCTATCAAGAAGAGTGTCTTCCAGGACAGGAAGCGTAGGGGGCAAGTAGCCATTGGCTCAAAAGGTGGGCGAGTCAGTTGCTGCAAGATCACATTCAACTCCCACTCAGGAGAAGGAGAACGGATTGGAGAAATCTGAGAAAGCGGGACACCAAGGGGTGAACTGACAGAGAATGTCCTTCCACCAGTGAGTGGTGAGCTGCCAGAGCTGAGAGGTGGACCCGAACAGAATTGGACTTAAGTCCCTGATTTGATAATTGCAGTAAGTACTGAAGCACTACTGGTACAGTACAGGAGAAGGGATCCTCTGTACGTAGCTGACACCACACAGAAAACCTTTTCCATTTGAGAGCATAGGTTTTCCTAGTGGACTGTTTCCTAGAGGCTAGCAGAACCTCCTCAACTTCCTGAGGTAGGCCCCAGGGAACTAAAACTACCCTTGCAGCCTCCAGGCCATCAAATTGAGAGCTTTGAGATTGGGGTGCAGAAGGGAACCCTGATCCTGAGAGAGAAGGTCGGGCTGCAACCCCAGAGGCAGTGGGGGATCCACTGCCAGCTGAAGCAGAAGTGGAAACCAAGGCTGTCTCGGCCACCTGGGAGCTACCAACAGGACCGAGGCCTTGTCCTGAAGATCCTTGAACAGGGTTCGGGCCACCAAGGGCGTGGGAGGAAACGCATACAGGAGGCCCTGAGACCATGGGATCAGAAAAGCATCTGCCGCCATCAGCAGAGAATGCGGTTGTCTGGAGCAGAACTTTGGCAGCTGTTTGTTCAGTGGACTGGCAAACAGATCTATGGATGGAAGTCCCCATTTCAGGAAAATCTTCTGAACCCCCAAAGGATGGAGCTGCCACTTGTGGGGCTGCAGAATCCTGCTCAACCTGTCAGCCAGGTAGTTTTCCTAGCCAGGGAGGTACACAGCCTTGAGGAGCATGTTGTGCTTGAGGGCAAACAAGCAAAGGTTCTGTGCTTCCTGACAAAGGAGCCTGGACCCCGTTCCGCCCTGCTTGTTCACATAAAACATGGCTACCTGGTTGTCTGTTCGAACTAGGACAGACTGATGAGCCAGGGTTGGAGAGAAAGTCTTGAGGGCTAACCGAATAGCCCTGAGTTCCAGTAGATTGATTTGCTGTGCGGCTTCCCAGGGAGACCACAGGCCCTGGGTGCACTTGACTAGACAATGAGCTCCCCAGCCCTGCAGGGAGGCATCCGTGGTCAATACCACTGTGAACCCAAGCATCTGAAAAGGTACCCTCTTGCAGCAGATTGGGTGGGTGCAGCCACCAGCTGAGGAAGTTCAGAAATTGTCAGGACACCCTTATCCTGTCTCTGAGGCTGCCTGTGGCCTGTGACCACTGAGTCCGAAGGCACCACTGTGCAGGCCTCATATGGAGCCTGGCATTGAGGGTCACATGTACTGTCGAAGCCATGTGGCCTAGAAGCCTCAGGCAGATTCTGGCGGAGACCAGTGACCTGCTGAGAAACTGGTTTGCTAAGTTTATCAGTCTTTGGGCTCTGTCTTCTGGCAAGAATGCCTTTGCCAGCAGAGAGTCCAACCTCGCCCCTATGAACTCTAAGTTCTTGGAGGGGAGCAAAGTGGACTTTGCGAACTTTATTACAAACCCCAATCGTTGAAGAAGAGTAATAGTTCTGAGGGTGGCCTGTCGGGCCTCCTAGCACATCTGTCCTCTTATGAGCCAGTCGTCCAGATAGGGGAAGACAAAGACTCCCTGATATCTTAGGTAGGCCGCCACCACTGCCAGACATTTGGTAAAGACCCTGGGAGCGGAGGTGAGGCCAAAAGGCAGTACTCTGTACTGATAATGGTTTCCTCCCACAATGAACCTGAGGTACTTTCTGTGGTCTGGATGAATGAGGATATGCGTGTACGCATCCTTTAGATCTAATGAGCATAGCCAATCTCCCTGCTGGAGGTAGGACAGAAGTGTTCCAAGAGTAAGCATCTTGAACTTTTCCTTCTCTAGGAACTTGTTGAGGTTTCAGAGGTCTAGAATAGGTCGAAGGTCACAGGTTCGTTTGGGTACCAGGAAATACTTGGAGTAGAACCATTGACCTTGCAAGTGGGGAGGCACAGGCTCCACCGCCCTGTCCACCAACAGACCTTGGAGCTCCTGAAGGAGAAGATCTGTGTGCAGGGGAGGCCTTGGAGGATCCCCTGGAAAGTATGGCGGAGGCAGTTGTTAGAAGTGTAACAGATAGCCCTTGTGGACTATGCTTAACACCCAACTGTCTCCAGTGATGAGTGGCCACTGGTGGGCAAACAGGGCGAGGCGACCTCCAGTGAAGGGTGGGGAGAGCAGGGACGGAGAGGCTATGCCTAAGGAGTCAAAAACCCCCACCCTGCTGAGTGGGAGCAGAGGCCGGAGGCTTGGGGGTCCTCTGCCTACGGGGCCCATTACCCTGCCCCTTGGCTTGCTGACCCTGAGGGGCAGCTTGGGCAGCCTGGTACTGTGGGTACTGTTTGTAGGCAGTGCCCTTCCTCGGGTAAAAGGGCTTTTTACCCAAGCCCTTCTTTTTGTAAGAAGGGGCAGAAGTCTTCCTAGACAACCTTGTCCTCGTGAGGTGCTCGGTTTCGAGCTGTGCAGCCTTCTCGGTCATTGGCTTGCCAAAAAGGTTCTCACCTCGGCAAGGGACATCGACCAACTTGTCCTGAACCCATGGCTCGATGTCCGAAGACTGCAGCCATGCCTGGCGTCGAGCCGTGATGCCAGCTGCCGCAACACGGGCCGAAGCCTCGAAGCCATCGTAGGCAGCGCGGGACATAAACTTGGAGTATTCCCGGATCCCCAAGGACAAGGACTTGAACCTCTGCAAGGGTTCCCCGGAGAGACCAGCAGAGAACCCGGCCAGCTCCTTGGCCAGGTCTCGCAAGTACATGCCCATGTACAGCTGGTAAGACTGGGCACGGCAAGCAAGCATCGAGCCCTGGAAGCACTTTCTACCAAAACCATCGAGGTTACGGGCCTCCCTGCCAGGGGGCACCGCGGAGTGCATCTTCTGACTTTTCAGGCGATGCATGGTCGATTCCACCACCATGGAATGGTGTGGTAGCTGCGCCTTTTGAAAGCCAGGACTCTTCCAGAGTCGATAGATCGAATCGCCCCGCTTGCTTAGAACCAGCGCCGAGGCCGGTGCCTCCCACATCCGGAAGAGGAGCTGTTCCAGCATCGGAGGAACTGGAACAGTAAAGGCCTCCTTCGGAGGAGAGTCGTACTGTAGGGCCTCGAGCTCCTCGGCTCGAAGCTCCTCATCGGGGTCCGCAGGGATAGCCAACGCAGTGGCCATATCCCGGACAAACTCCGAGAACCGGGTATCCTCCGGGGGGGGGGGATCTAATCCGGGGCTCAGACTGCGGTGAGTCCGACGGGACGCACAGAGTCCGGAAGGTGTCGGGGGACTCTTCATCCTCCGTCTCTCAGGCGGACTTGTCCGATGAGGAATCGGGGTCTGACCGCGCGGGGCCTGTGAGCACCCGCCCCGATGCTGAAGGCACCGGCGTTGACGCCCTCGGTCCCGAACGGGAGGTCGAGGGAGACCGACCGAGGTCGACCTCGAGCCTTTATGGCCTCGAGTATCGGCTCGGCCTCCGGGGTCGACTTCGATGTCCCGGTGGTCAGGGCAGATGCGCCAGACAGGCTGGCCATCAGTGCCCGCTGCTGTTCCATGAAGGCAGACAGTCTGCTCTCCAAGGCTGTCAGCCCGAGACTCAGCTCAGGAAACTCAGCAGCCCCCGATTCGGGCCCCGGCGGTGCCAGGCCCGACGTCGGCTCTCTGGGAGGAGAGTCCACGAGGACTACAGGACTTACGTGTCCAGCAGACTCCGGCTCCACTCGAGATACTTTGTGGGACTTCTCCGGCTCCACGGACCCAAGGCGACGGTCGGGGGTCTGCGACCTAGCTCTCAAGGAGCCAGGGACCTCCTTCGATGACGCCCTCGCGAGCCGCTTCTTCCTCTTTTGTTCCCGGTCGGGGGACCCCCTGTCCGAGGAGCCCCGACGGTGCTCGGGATCCGATTCCCGAGATGTCGAGGCCTCAGACGAGGTCCGGGACCGGCCAGAGGCCGAGTCAGAAAAAAGCCTTTCCTTTTGGTGCTGACGACTTCGCAGTGCCTTGGAAGACATTTTCCCACATGGTCCACACGTCTTAGGATCGTGGTCAGGACAGAGGCACCGAAGGCAGAAGTCGTGTGTCGGTGAGATCATAAGATCATAAGATATGCGATACTGGGTCAGACCAAGGTCCATCAAGCCCAATATTCTGTTTCCAACAGTGGCCAATCTAGGTCATATGTACCTAGCAGTTTCCCCAAGAAACACAAGTTCCACAATGCTTGTACTGGGTCAAGCATTGATATCTTCGGTCACTTCTTAATAATAGTTTATGGACCTTTCCTCCAGGAACTTGTCCAAACCTTTTTTAAACCCAGCTACACTAACAGCCTTTACTACATCCTCCGGTAACAAATTCCAGAGTTTGATTACACGTTGAGTGAAAAAATATTTTCTTTTATTAGTCTTAAATAGTTTACCCTGTAGCTTGTGATAAGGAAGCTTATCATAGCTCAGGAAGGGGCTATAGAAAAGGTGAAGTGTCTCTGAACAAGCAACCTGTCAGTACTGGTAGAAATGAGAAAACAGAATTTTGCCATAAAAGACTACCAGTCCCAGAATGCACCAGGTTTCCAACAGCCATGAGAGGAGCTGAAGTGAGAAAACGTGTGTTCAATCAAAAGGGCTATGAGGTAATCCCCAAGCACTCTTTGCAAAGGGCAGGGCTTGATTCAGCACAGCTGCGCTGTGCTAGGATGGAACACTCATCTCAAGGGGCAAGGCCTGATTCAGCACAGCTGCGCTGTGTTAGGGAGGAACACTCATCTAAGCAGAATAAGAGTAGAGTTTATTCTACAGATGACCATCTTCATGATCACCTTGGATATCCAGAGAGTTGTCCTCAGTATCCTGAGAATCAGCTTGAGTTTGATCATCAGTTTCATCTGAAGGATCATCAGAAGCAGAAGCCAAACCGGACGGACAGAGAGGGAAAGAGAGCCTTTGGAAGAAGGAAGAGAAAAGCCTTTGAGAGGTCTAGAAGAGTCCAAAGCAGTACGTATACTGGGAGGTATTCCAAGGGCCAGCATACACCATTGGATTGGGGAAAGCCAAAGGAATGTTGCTGCAGAGCTAGGAATCACCAGAGGCTACCTGTGAGGGAGACGGCTGCACGTGGAAGGGACCCTAAGACCTGTGCCAGAAGGTATGTGAAGAGAGATCCAGTGTCCAGGGATCTGGATTGGAAGGCTGGACATAAGAACTGGACTACATACTGGCCAGGCTATATAGAGAGGAACTCTAACAGCAATGGAAGCTCAGGTATGAACACTGATCTATGCCCTAGCTATAACCTTGAAAGACAGCAGGGAAACAAGTATTCTCCTGAAAATGCTCCATTGAGAGATTCATCTGTGCCAATCCATGATATTGAACCCATGCTTGTTGAACAAGGGGGAATAATAGCAGATGAGGATCCTGTTTATATGGACTGCTCTCCATCTAAACTCCGTTGGTAACTTTCTGTTATAAAGTACAGCAACCATCACAAAGAAATACAAATTTGTTCTTTAATCTACTCAAAAAAAAAGCTCCTGAAGCAGGTTTTGACCCACACAGTAGAAAACAAGCCAGCTAAGGGGTTTCAGCTGGATAACTACTAGCAATTAAGCCTTACCTAATTGCTTGTGAGCTAGGAGAGAATCATTTCTGTATCTATGTGGGAAGTAATCAGAAGTTAACCTGAAAAGAACAGTTTGTTTCTTGCTTTGTGGCTTTTCATTTGTTGTTTTCCTGATTTTGACTTTGTTTTTCCAAGTTAACACTGAAAGCAAGTTACCTAATTTATGTGCTACCAAGCATATCTGTGTTGGGAGAAATAACCCCATAAATAAAAATCTTATTGGCTTTACCCAAGAGCACAACTAAATTATTGTCAGCAGCTGTGTCTGGTGTGAATGAACTACATTGCCCACAATACCTTGCAAATCATATAGAAATATGCACTTGCCAAGAGTGTGAAGATTCTCACCTAGGCAGCCGTCTGACAAGCTTCATTGCATGTCCCCTAGTCTTTCTATATTCTGATAAGGTAAACAATCGATCTACGTTTACCCGTTCCACTCCGTTCATTAATTTATAGACTTCTATCATATCTCCCCTCAGCCGTCTCTTTTCCAGGTTAAAGAGCCCTAACCTTTTTAGCCTTTCTTCATAGGAGTATCCTTCCATCCCCTTTACCATTTTGGTGGCTCTTCTCTGTACCTTTTCTAAAATCGCTATATCTTTTTTAAGATACGGCGACCAGAATTGCACACAGTATTCAAGGTGCGGTCTCACCATGGAACGATATAGAGGCATTATAATATATTTTGTTTTATTTTCCATTCCTTTCCTTATCATACCTAGCATTCTATTTGCTCTCTTGGCCGCCGCTGCACACTGGGCCGAGGGTTTTAACATGGTATCCACAATGACGCCTAAATCTTTTTCCTGGGTGGTGGTTCCTAATGTGGAACCTTGCATCGTGTAACCATAGTTTGGGTTGTTCTTCCCTAGGTGCATAACCTTGCACTTGTCCATATTAAATTTCATCTGCCATTTTGATGCCCAGTCTTCCGATTTATCAAGATCCTCTTGCAATTTTTCACAATCCTCTTGGGTTTTAACAACTTTAAATAGTTTTTGTGTCATCTGCAAATTTGATAACCTCACTTGTTATTCCACTTTCCAGGTCATTTATGAATATGTCAAAAAGCAGCGGACCAGAGGGGCGGAGCCTGATGCCGAGCAGAGCAGACGTGTAAGACGTGGGCTCCCGGGAGATACGGGCAGAATCCTGACAAAAGTGCCCTTTAACTGCATAAAATCATGCTATATATTGCCGAAGGATCAGGTAACTCACTGATGGCGGGTCCTAAACCGCAGCGGCTGGATTATGCTTCGGCTTTGAACAGCAACGCGAAGCGCTCTAAATCGTAGCCCCTCTCCCCTCACAAAATGGCGGCGACGCGTGAAGGCGCGGATGTTCTGCAGGAACTTCTCTCCGAGATCAGAGGAGTGAAAGATTTGGTGAAAGCTAATGGTGAGGCGCTAAGCACGGTACAAGAGGAAATCGCCGCTTTGCATGGTAAAATTGAAAACCTGACTCTTCGGCAAGACAAGGCTGAAGCAGTCCTTGCCACTCACGGGGCCCGGCTGGAAAAGGTGGACAAGCTAGAGAAACAGCTCCACGCGCTCCAACGGGAGATGGAAGACAGCAATAATCGCGCCCGACGCAATAACATTCGGATGGTTGGACTCCCAGAAGGAGTAGAAGGTAAAGATATGCGGGCTTTTCTGATCAAAGTGATTCCTGAACTTCTACGCTGTACATTCGAGAAGGACTTTGAGATTGACCGCGCTCACCGAGTCCCTTCGTTCACAACCTTGCAGATGACCAGGCCGCGGCCAGTTGTTTTTCGGGTTCTACGATTTCAACATGCTACACAAATCATGGAGTTAGCGCGGGCGCGGGCACGTGCCCCGATTGAATACGAAGGGCGCAAACTCTCCTTCTTCCCAGATCTGGCTAAGATTACAGTGAACCGGCGTAAGAAACTTCTGGAATTTCGTCCCCGATTACAGCAGCTACAAGCACGTTTTGGACTACTCTACCCTGCTAAAATGCGGATTACCTTACATAATCAAACCAGGACTTTTGAAGAACCGGATATGCTTGCAGCTTTCCTGGATGAGAAGGAGGCCGCCCAGATGCGGTGACTGGACGCACGGTGTTGGTGTGGTTAAGATAGCTATAGTGTATTAAGGGTACCCTAATCCATCCCGTAGCTTTGCGGTTGGGAAATGGGGTCACTGTTACCTTTATTTTATATAACATTCTGTAACTTAAGCGCTTTGCTGTGTGGCACCCGGCGGGGGGGGGGCGTGGGATTTTCGCTTTTGGCACGGTCAACCCGAGTCCTAACAGGGCTCGTTATCTCTGTATCTCCCGAGCCAGCCCTGCCGGCTCAAGTTTCCCGATACATTATTACTGGGTTGTCTCTCCTCCAGGGTTTTTGTTTAATGTGGTTCAAAAAGCCTTGCTAATCTCCCGGATGTTACTTATCATGCTATCCCTGCTATGTGTTGTTTTGCAACTATGTATATTGATTGTATCCAGATCCTGTAGGGATCTATGGTACTGTATAGGCTTCAATGGCTTCTTGTAAAATCCTTTCCTTAAATGTGCAAGGGGTTAATAATCCGGTTAAAAGGCGAAAGATTATAGATTATGCGCGGCGTGAACGTGCAGATCTGCTGTTATTGCAGGAAGCTCATCTGAATCAAAAAGAGTCATTGAAGCTTGGGGTGCGGCCCTATGATGTTATGGCGTACTCCGCTGCTGTTAAAAAACGCAATGGAGTCGCCATACTTGCTCATCGGTCCCTTCGGGCTCAGGTACTACTCCACCGCTCCGATACCGCGGGGCGGTGGACTAAGGTGGAGCTGAACCTGAATGGGATGGAAATTGTTGTTATGTGTATATATGCTCCCACCACTGATTCTCCTGATTTCTTTACCGAAGTAGCGACGGAATTATCTGTCCAGGCTGGAAAACATCTGTTTGTAGGGGGGGACTTCAACCAGGTTTTAGACCCTTTGATAGATCGACAACCGCCTCGATCGATCAAACTGTCTAAGGGGCAAATTTTTCTTGCATCCATGATTAGAGAGCTGGCTTTAGTTGACATTTGGAGACTACAACACCCTCGAGAATTGGAATTTACCTTTTTTTCTGCCCCTCATATTTCGCAATCTCGAATTGATTTTCTGTTAATCTCCAAGGCCTTAGTAGCGAATGTGGATGTCTCTAATATTCACTCTATCCACGTTTCAGACCAAGCGGCTACCTCAGTAGTACTTAATACTAATTCCCTTACCAAAGGATCGGCTGATTGGTGTTTTGACCGGTCCTTGCTCGCGGCTCCTGAATTTTCTATAACAGTAAAAGCTGCTATATCGGAATATTTTTCCTTGAATTCCCTGCAGGACACCTCCGGGTGGGCCTGGTGGGAGGGCTTCAAAGCCTCAATTAGGGCGACTATCACCAGTTTTAGTATACGTAGGAGAAAACAGAGGCAACAAGAACTTTTGGACCTCGAGCAACAGATTAAAGCTGGGGAACGGGTTCTTACACGACGAACAGACCAGTGTATCTTACTGAGACTCCGACGGCTTCGATTCCAATACAATACCATAGTAAATACCGAGGCCTCCCAGAGTATCAGGAAACAACAGGGGAATTATTATCGGGAGGGCAATAGAGCTAGTAAGATGTTAGCTACAATGCTGAAAGGCAAGCGGGAAACCCAACGGGTCAGCGCTTTGAGGGAATCTCAGGGGACCACTTTGATTGTCGGGGATCAGGCGATCGCTGCCACTTTTTCTCAATATTATACTAACCTTTATTGCTCGGAGCGGGAATTCACACAGGTAGGCTTTGATCAGTTAACAGCTGGCCTTCATCGGCCTACCCTCTCGGACGAACAACGAGAAAATTTAGATATACCAATTACTGCAGAGGAAATCGGTCGCGCTATAGCATCTATGGCCTCAGGCAAAGCTGTTGGGCCGGATGGGCTACCCGCCGAATTTTTTAAATGTTTTTCGAAAGAGCTTATCCCTTATCTTCAGCAATATTACTCCTTACTATCTCTGGCAGAACAAGGTGTTGGGACTTTTGCCGCGGCTAAGCTGGTGGTCTTTGAGAAGCCGGGGCGGGATCCTTTATTGGTTACTAATTATCGACCCATATCACTTTTGAATGCCGACTATAAGATATATGCTTCAATTTTGGCGGCTCGACTTGCAGCCATACTCCCCAAATTAATTCACCCGGATCAATGTGGCTTTACGGAAGGCCGGTCGACCGCGGATAATGCGCGCATCTTATGTCATCTTCTCACAGGGGCGGATGCGATGGAGGTACCGATTGTGGGCCTTGCGCTAGATGCGGAAAAGGCTTTTGATCGCTTGGAATGGCCCTTTCTCTTTGCAGTTCTGCGGTGGTTCGGATTTGGAAATGCCTTCATTCGAGCGATTGAGGTTTTATACACTTATCCTACTGCGAGGATATGCATTAATGGGGTAATGTCGGCTCCATTTGAATTGAAGCGAGGCACTCGCCAGGGTTGCCCCTTGTCTCCTATGTTATTTAATTTAGCGATGGAACTATTGGCTCTCCTAATTCGACAATGCTCCGATATTAAGGGGGCGAGAATTGCGAATTTAGAGGTCAAACTTTCAGCCTATGCGGACGACCTTCTTCTTTTCACGACGCCGGATTCTATTCCTAAAATACTGGAACAAATAGAGGAGTATTCGAAGTTTTCTGGTTACAAAATTAACTGTTCGAAATCTTTAGTTTTCCCTTTAAATAAGTGGGCTCATAAGGGGCACATCAGTGATTATCCTTTTATGTGGGAATCGGGTGTTGTGAAGTATCTGGGCGTTCACTACCGGTACCCGCTCAGTGAAACGATTGCATGGAACGTTGGTGTGATTTTGAGGTTGGCTCAGGAGTTGACTGTAAAGTGGACGCCCCTCACGCTATCCTGGTGGGGACGTTTGGAGACGATAAAAATGATGATAGTTCCCAAAATCAACTATATTTTAGAAATGCTTCCTTGTTTATTGCCCGCCAATGTTTATATACAATTAGAACGAATATTATCTCAGTTCTTGTGGAATAATAAACCGCCGTGAATAGCAAAGGAGAAATTGAAGCTTCGACGGGAGCAGGGGGGCATAAATTTCCCAAATTTTCAAGCTTATCATCATGCTTTCCTTCTCAAGCAAGGGGCGCGATGGGTAGAACAGCCGACCGCGGAGAGGCCGGTTTGGCTCGAACTAGAAGAGAGGCTAGTTGTGCCTATCCCATTGGAGTTTCTCCCAGGTATGCAATTTTCACATCTCTCCATGTTTCCTGTAGTACTACTAGATACACTCCAAGCTTTTCTCACTTTTCTTCACGTCAGCGATCCCAGCTGTTGCTCTAGGTCCCGGTTGCCTATCTGGAACAACCCCCTTTTTAAAATTCAAAAGTCAACCTTTGCCTGGAAGCAGTGGTTTGTACGGGGAATTTGGACAGTGAACCAACTACAGGCTGCCAATAAATGGAAGGATTTCAAGGCACTTCAACTAGAGTTTTGCCTTCCGTCCAAATGTTATTTCCAATGGATGCAACTCCGACACTGTTTAACCAGTGCTGGAATAGACCCAGGGCAAGGTCTCGATGCTCCAGGGATTACTGAGATTTTTCGAGAAAGTCTGCCAACCTCGGGGATAGCGTCACGCATTTATAAAAGACTGACCTTATCTTCGTCGTTGGTGATGCAGAGGGTCCAACAGAGATGGGAACGTACTGTGGGGAAGACGCTCTCTGATTCTCAATGGAGAACGTTTTGGAATAAGCAAGTTCGAATCACCAGATCTGCCTCCGTCACTCAGACTCTTTTTTAATTTTGCCCATCATTGCTTTTATACGCCAAAACAACTGGCCCAATGGGACAAGAGTCTCACCCCCCTCTGCTGGACATGTGGGAATAAGATAGGTACCCTCAGGCATATAGTCTATGACTGCTCAGGAGTAAGTTCCTATTGGGCCTCTGTATGGAGGCAGATTCAAGATATTCTCTTGATCAGGTGTGGCAGGTGCAGGCCTGTGACCCACGGTGTCTGACATAGGCAGGCCAGCATGGCTAGCTTGACCTGTAAATGAGGCCTGTGGAGAGGCATATAGGATTGCACATCCCCCAATATGTTGCTATTGAAAGAAAGAACTCAGTAGAAATATTGAATTAGCTTAGATAAGCAGAACTGCAGAATTAAGAAATGGAAAAATACAGAAAAGATGTGTTTAACAGTTACTGATAAGAAAAAGTACATTTGCAGAGAAATAATAAGGAGTGCTGACAGATGAGTTACAGAACCTTGCTCTTCTGCACGCACAAATGGTCCCATAACCTTGAAAGTGTGAAAGTAACAAGTTGATGAACTGGCCATTGTAATTGGGACTAGAAGGGGGGCAGGCAGGTGTCATGCCTACAGAAGCCCACAGAAGGAACATAACTGGAGAAACTTATCAGTACCGGGACCAATAGAAGGGCTACGGGAGGTACGGGAGAGTACCGGGACCAATGAAATGTTTTTCTATACCTAGAATGGAACAGAAGTCTATAAAAGTTGTTGTAATGCTTGAAACCTTTGCTCAGCCATTTTGAAATTGCCTTGCTTGAGACTTGTGCACAAATAAATGATTTGGACCTTCTGAACAGACTCCTGGTATCATTGGTTTGTCTGCGCTTTGCTGCTACATATTCCTTGGTGCGTTGGCCGGGAAGTTGTGGAATCAAAGTGTATATAGGGCAATATACCACGACTTTCCGCCTCTATAGGCTTGGTCCTGCCGGGATCGCGCCCTTCCGACGAGGGCCGCTCCCTGGCGCCACCGGTCCCTTGTATCGGAGGGAGCTGGTCGGACCTCGGCGGGTGCCGGGCCCGGTCGGAGCCAACGCCTCGAACCCGAGTGAGGGGAGTCCGAGGTCCAACTCATGCGCCTGCTTGGGAAGTTTGAGGACCGGATCCGGTGAGTATAGTTTTGATTTTGGGTCTAGACAGAAATAGAAAGAGCAGTACTGCCATTGGAATTTGGAATTTGTAATCTCGAGATATTGGGAATTGGTAAGAGAGCATGATCAACTCTCAAGGAAGAGCCGAGTAACCTGGCATGGGAATTCGCTAGGTGAAACCCTCATCCTTTTTGTAATTGGGAAAAGACTAGTCAGAACAGATAGAAACGAATGCATTCTGGGATACGTTGCTAGCATGATTGTGTGAACGAAGTGTGAATGAGAGGTCTGGCAGCACGGACCAAGTGAAGGCGGACCCCTGATTAGCGCATTTCCTGACCGGGCGACCGCGTTCAGGTCGCGAAAAGGGGGAAGCGATTGTCGTCTTGTCTTGTTATTTGTATTCCCTGTACGTTTCCAGGGCCGTGAGGACCCCTTACCCACGGTCCGCACTCCTTTTCCCTTCTGTCTGTTGTTGCGCGCACACATCGAAATGGGAGGGGCGGAGTCTACTAGAAACACTCCATTAGAATGTATGATCGCACATTTTAAAGAGGGATATTCAGGAGATTATGGTATTAAAATGACAGCAGCCCGTTTGCAGATTTTGTGTACTAGGGAGTGGCCCGATCTAGACCCCATCTGGCCCCGAGAGGGAACGTTCACCGTAGAGATTATTCAGTCAATACATCGTAGAGTGCGGGTAGCGCACCCCGATCAGTACCCCTATATAGATTCTTGGTT
This sequence comes from Ichthyophis bannanicus, assembly GCA_033557465.1. Taxonomy (NCBI): domain Eukaryota; kingdom Metazoa; phylum Chordata; class Amphibia; order Gymnophiona; family Ichthyophiidae; genus Ichthyophis; species Ichthyophis bannanicus. The sequence continues at coordinate 262,412,630 of CM066044.1, forward strand.
AAGTATTTGTGAAGATCCACCCTCCTCGGCGCAGCGCTGTTATGAGGAACAGTGCAGGATAATGTTAGCTAAAACAGATTCTAGACAGAAAACGGAACAGCCTAGAATGAAAGAGCAGGATAAGAAAGCCAAGAAGAAACCCATCCTGGCAGATCCTGATTCCCCAGAAGTAGTCCTCAGGCAGCCCCGAACCCCAGGTCCAGTAAGAATAGCCCGGCGGCGTCCTGCCCCAGAACCCCAGAGACAGCCAGAGCCAAGGCGGGACCCAACCCCCGGTCCTCCTCCTAGAGAAGAGAAAGAGGGAGAATTAGTGGAAGGAGAAGTGGAGGACGTAAAAAGTGAGTCAGAAGCGGAGATAGAAGGAGGAGAAGAAGGAAATTCCCCAGAAGAAGAGGAGGACAGTGTACAAATAATTGAGAAAGCCAGCGCTAGCACTAGCACGCCAGCGAAAGAAAAACCCAAAGCAAAACCAGTTGAGAAAAAGAAAGCGACTCCTGCAAAGGCAACGACAATAACCCTTAGATCCCAAACCCAAACGACGCCTGGGACAGCCAAACTGTTTCCCTTAAGGCAAGTCCCGGGAGTGCCCGTAAAGAATGATAATGATGAAGTGGTAGCGGGACCCCTAACTTATGTGTATATCCCTTTCTCTACAACTGATTTATTAAATTGGAGGTCGCATTATGCCTCCTATACTAGCAAGCCCCAGGAGCTGACAGAATTAGTAACTAGTATTATGGAAACTCACCAACCCACTTGGCCAGATTGCCGTCAGCTCCTGACCACCCTATTCACTACAGAAGAACGAGCGAGAATTAGAAAAGCAGCTATTGAATGGATGGCAGAAAACCCTGCAGCTCCGGCGCAGGGGCAGAATATAATAGATCGTAGAGAAGCAGCTCAGAGAGAATTCCCGAATGAAGACCCCCAATGGGATCCAAATACAGATGAAGGATCCACAGCCCTAGCCCGCTTTCGCCAAGGCTTTTTACAAGGCCTGAGAAGGGGAGGCCAAAAAGCTATGAACCTTTCCAAAGTAGCAGGAGTTATCCAAGGAATAGATGAGAGCCCAGCAGATTATTATGAAAGATTAACTGAAGCTTATAGAATGTATACTCCCTATGATCCCGAGGCACCAGGAAGTTTATGCATGGTGAATTCTGCTTTTGTAAACCAGTCTCAACCAGACATTAGACGTAAATTACAGAAATTAGAAGGGTTTGCGGGCATGAATGCAACACAGTTATTGGAAGTCGCTCATAAAGTGTATGTGAATCGTGATACTGAAAGACAGAGAGAATGTGATAGAAAGATGAAGAAGAAAGCTGATTTTTTTGGCTGCGGCCATAGTTGAAAAGAAAAGGGGAGGTGTCCCTAATCGAAGGAGCAGAGGAAGAGGGCGGGGTCAAGGCGGAGGCCGGACCCAGAGACTAGGCGTGAACCAATGCGCCTATTGCAGAGAGGAAGGACATTGGAGAGATACGTGCCCGCAACTCGAAGACGCCCAGCAAGATGACGACAACGATCATCAGTGGCGAGAAGAAAGACGAGGCCGTCCCCGAGGCCGAGGAGGAGCCAATCGAGAACAATTCCAGAGAGAGAGGGGAGGAGGAGCCATCCAAGCATTGGCCACACAAGCCCATGACAAAGATGACGTGGATTAGGACAGACCGGGCTCCAAGTTTGCTTTAGGTCTCCAGGAGCCTATGGTCGAAATACAAATAGGAGACCAATTTATGAACTTTATGGTTGATACTGGAGCAGAACATTCAGTAATAGACAAAAAGATAGCCCCATTCACCAAAAAAGCAGTCACCATTATAGGAGCAACTGGTGCCAAAGCCACAAAGTCTTTTCTTCAAAACCGAATATGCAGTCTAGGAGGACAGCAAGTAACTCATCAATTCCTTTACATGCCCGAATGTCCAGTACCGCTACTGGGACGGGATATGTTAGCCAAGCTTCAAGCACAAATATCTTTCTCTGAACAAGGAGAAATGCAAATGACAGTGAATTCCCAAGCCAAACCAGCAGGAGTAATGCTGCTGACAGTACCCCGAGAAGAAGAATGGAGATACTACATTGATGATTCGATTCAAGATACCTATTTTGAACAAACTTTAAAGAACATTCATGCACCACTTGAAGTATGGGCAGAAGGCAGTCCCCCAGGCCTAGCCAAGCATATAGCACCAGTGATTGTAACCCTCAAGCCTAGTGCTACCCCAGTGCACGTCAAACAGTACCCTCTCCCAAGAGCCGCAATTGAAGGCATTCATCGCCACCTACAGAGATTGCTCGAGTATGACCTACTAAAAGTATGTCAATCCCCATGGAACACCCCACTTTTGCCAGTAAAGAAACCTGAGACAGATGATTATCGCCCAGTGCAAGATTTGAGAAGAGTAAATGATGCAGTTGAAACTATACATCCAGTTGTGCCCAATCCTTACACTCTTCTAGGACTGATACCTGCTGAAGCTACCCATTTCACTGTACTGGATTTAAAAGATGCATTCTTTTGCATAAGATTAGCCCCTGTAAGCCAAATATTGTTTGCATTCGAATGGCAAGACCCCATCTCTGGAAGAGGGGGGCAACTCACCTGGACAAGATTACCCCAAGGATTCAAGAATTCACCTACCATCTTTAGTGCTGCACTAAATCAAGATCTTTCAAGCTATCCAGTAGCCCCGGGGAAGAGAGTGCTTCTCTAGTATGTGGATGATCTGTTGATAGCTGCTGTATCAGAAAGAGAATGTATATTAGCCACCAAAGATCTTTTGCAGTTACTAAATGAAGCTGGATATAAAGTTTCCAGAGCCAAAGCACAACTATGTCAAACAGAAGTGAAATACTTGGGTTTTCGTATTACCCAAGGAAGTAGAAGATTAGGCAGAGAAAGAAAAGAAGCTGTATGCAGAATTCCAACTCCAACAACCAGAAAGCAAGTCAGAGCCTTTCTGGGAGCGGCAGGATATTGCCGAATCTGGATACCCAACTTTGCCCAAATTGCCAAACCACTGTATGAAGCCACGAAAGGAGAAGAGAAGTCACCACTGGAGTGGGGATTTGAGCAGGATACAGCCTTCCAGAAGTTAAAAGAAGAATTGATGTCATCACCAGCACTTGGACTACCAGATGTCCACAAGCCTTTCCACTTGTTTGTACATGAAACACAGGGAAATGCCCTAGGCATGTTGACTCAGAAATTAGGAAATTGGGAACGACCTGTAGCCTACCTATCGAAACAATTGGACCCTGTGGCCAAAGGATGGCCACCCTGCTTGAGAGCAGTTGCAGCTACAGCGCTACTAGTGAGTGAAGCAGACAAACTCACACTAGGACAGAACATACGAGTCACTGTGCCACATGCAGTCCTTGCCCTTATGGAACAAAAAGCAAATTATTGGCTCACCAATTCCCGAATGTTGAAGTACCAGAGCATGTTATGTGAAAACCCACAGATACAACTTGAAGTGAGCCATGCCTTGAACCCAGCTACCTTGATACCCATCAGTGAAGAACTCCCAGAACATGACTGCATCGAAGTCATGGAAACTGTGTTCTCTAGTCGACCTGACTTGACAGATGTGCCCATAGACAATCCCGACCAGATCTATTATGTTGATGGGAGCAGTCTCATCCTTGACGGACGACGCTGTGCCGGATATGCAGTCGTCACGCAACACGAAGTAGTTGAATCATCAGCTCTAGCCTCAGGCACATCAGCCCAGAAAGCCGAATTAATAGCACTCACCAGAGCATTGTTGTTAGGAGAAAAACTTGTGCTAAATGTATATACAGATTCTAAATATGCCTTCACTACCTTGCATGCCCATGGAGCTCTCTATAAAGAAAGAGGACTCATCACATCCGGAGGAAAATCAGTCAAATATGGTCCCGAGATATTGATGTTACTTGATGCAGTCTGGGCCCCAACACGTGTAGCTGTCATGCATTGTAGAGGACATCAAGCAGGAAAAGGAGAAGTTGCCCGAGGAAATAGATTTGCAGATGCTTCAGCACGACAAGCAGCTATGACAGGACAGATTGCCCCACAAGCTATGCCAATGCAAGCAGCATTGTTTCCAGTACCCTTGAATCTATGGACCCCACGATATACCACCAAAGAATTGGATTACTATTGTGACAAAGAAAATGGAGTATTGAAAGACGGATGGATTGAGCTGCCACCAGAAGAGGGCAGTCAACCTCCGGGACGAATAGTAATTCCTGAACTATTAGGACCATCTTTTGTCAAAGCTTTCCACGAAGCCACCCACTATGGGAAGAGTGCTATGGAGAAAGCACTCAGACCACATTTCTACATTCCTCTGATGACAACCATATCAGCCTCAGTAGCACGACAATGTCAAACCTGTGCCAAAAATAATGCCAAGCAAGGCCTTATTACAGCACCCCGAGTTCAGTCAAGAGGTGTGACCCCCATGCACAACCTCCAAGTTGATTTCACCGAAATGCCAAAAGCCAATGGATACCATTACCTACTAGTATTAGTTTGTACTTTCTCTGGGTGGGTAGAAGCATTCCCAACCAGAACTGAGAAAGCCCGAGAAGTTACCAAAGCCTTAATGAGAGAGATTGTCCCCAGATTTGGAATCCCAGCAGTAATAGGGTCAGACAATGGACCCTCATTTGTCTCCCAAGTTACTCAGCAGTTAGCAAAAGCTTTGCAGATACAGTGGAAACTCCACACTGCATACAGACCCCAGAGTTCAGGGAAAGTTGAGCGAATGAATCGTACCTTGAAAGCCCAAATGTCCAAGCTTTGTCAGGAGACACACTTGAAATGGCCCCAAGTGCTCCCCATAGCTTTACTCAGAATACGCTCAGCCCCTGTAAAGTCAACAGGATTTTCCCCTTTTGAAGTTTTGTATGGTAAACCCCCACCAATAGTGCAGGGAGTCAAAGGAAATCTAGCCCAGATTGGTTCAGAAGTAACCAGGCAAGAACTCCTAGCTCTTAGTTTTGTTCTGCAGACTCTCCATACGTGGATCCAAGACCAGTTGCCTATCAACTTGACGGAACCCTTGCATCCCTACCAGCCTGGAACTTCGGTGTGGATCAAAGATTGGAAGAAGACACCGTTGGAACCCCATTGGAAGGGACCGTACACCGTCATCCTGTCTACCCCAACTGCAGTAAAGGTAGCCGAGATCGACGCCTGGATCCACCACAGCAGAGTCAAGCCCGCCGCCGATCCTGAACCAGAGCGGTGGACAGCAGAGCAGCACCCTGATGTACCCTTGCGAGTTACTCTGAGACGGCAACCAGCAGCATAGACACTTCATCACAAGTGCTTTGCAGTAGCCAAGTCTTTCGAAGAGGATTGCTGTTTTCCATGCAGCAACAGTTTTGTTTCAACGAACCCGATTTGTGTGTGATTTGACACACTACTACTTTGAGACTACATTGACTAAGCCAGACTTCACAAGCCAACTGAATTGATAAGTTGGTTAATGTGTGCTGGACATCTTGAGGATCTTCAATCAACACTCAGCACCCGTTAAATTGCTTCATTAGCAAACGGGACGAAGAATAATAGACCGTCGTGATCAAGATCAGCAAGCTGAGGATTCAGAAGAACTCCAATCAACATCAACATGTATCTTTGCTTCTGCTTTGCCTTGGTTGCCTTCTTTGGAGGGTTTGAACAGACTTATGCTCTACCTCCATGCACCGCTTGCATTACCTCTACTAGAACTGGACTGAAAGTAACTCAGACTTTGCTTTACCATTCTTACTATACCTGCAAGGGAACAATAACTCGGTGTATCTATAACACCACTGAACTAAATGTTTGCACTCATGGCAAAATCAAAGCATGCTATAATCCGCATCAGAATCCATCCTATTACACGTTGGAAATAAGATGGAAGGATGCAGATGGACCTATATTAGCTGCTACACCACCACTTAAGGACATTACTAAACCTGCTGTTTTGAATTTTGATGCATGTAATGCTATTAATAGAGATAGTCAGTCCACCTGTGGTACATGGGAGAAAGCGTATCGAAATGACCATAAGTATATGTGTCCAGAAGGTGCCACAAATTGGTGGAAGTGTACAGGTAAAACAGGATCAGGGTATAGTACTGCTACAGCGGCAGATTACTATTGCCCATATTGGGAATGTGTTTTCTATGCTACCTGGAAACACTGGTATAACTGATGAGAAAATAGATAAACGGATGGCTACTCTAACCAAGCCAACCACAAATGATAAATGTCAGAAAGATGCTTGCAACCCCTTACATTTGCGTGTACATAACCCCCATGCATGGAAACAAGGATATAAGTTTGGTTTACGTATTGCTGGAGGAGGAACAGATCCAGGGACCATTGTGTATATTAGATTGAATACTCAAGCCCACAAGTCATCTAAATATCATATTCATAATACCTTTTATGAAGCTATGCATGTAAATAAGTTTGAGATCCCTCACCCTTCACAGAATTTGTTTTTAGAATTAGCCGGAGCAGTGGTATCTAGTCTTAAGATCACAGATTGTTATTTCTGTGGCGGAACCCAAATGGGAGACCAATGGCCCTGGGAAGCCCAAGAATTGAATTATTCCATGATTTACAATCAGACTGAATTACATAAGACAACCAGTGAATGGGTGTTAGCGCACTCAATCGTTGGACGTCTTTGCTTCGCCAGAACTGGACCCCAGTTCACCCAAAAGGTAGGACAGCTGGTCTGTCTTAGCCAGAAATACTATAATGCCACGACCAAAAAGACAGCATGGTGGTCAGGGATCAGACATCCTGAACCTCCTAACCCATTAGCTAGATTTTCTGAACTTGCAGGTCTATGGACTAACCTTGCCAAAGTCCAAGCCTGGCAAGCCCCACCTGGCCTATATTGGATCTGTGGAAACCGAGCATATGCGCAACTCCCGCCACAATGGGGAGGAGCATGTGTCTTAGGAACCATCAGACCTTCTTTCTTCCTGTTAAACACTGAACATGGAGAACAATTGGGATACCCTGTATACACTACCCACAAACACAAAGGAGCATCAAGACAGAAAAGAGAGGCCTTACAGATAGGCAAGTGGGAGAAGTGGCGAGGTGATGATTGGCCACCAGAAAGAATTATTGAGTATTATGGACCTGCCACTTGGAATGATGATGGTATGTATGGTTATCGTACCCCAATTTATATGATCAATCGTATTATTCGCTTACAAGCAGTAGTTGAAATAATAACCAATGAAACTAGTCATGCTCTCACGCTCTTAGCTAGACAAAGTACTCAGATGCGCACTGCCATATACCAGAATCGCTTAGCCCTTGATTATTTGCTAGCAGCTGAAGGAGGAGTATGTGGTAAACTGAATTTAACTAATTGCTGTTTAAAAATAGATGATAAAGGTCAAGTAGTTGAAGAAATTGCTAAAGATATGCAGAGACATGCTTATGTGCCGGTACAGACTTGGCACGCATTGAAATTTCCTAATTGGTTTGCTAACCTTTTCTCTTGGCTGGGAGGATTTAAGACTTTCGTTATCTTAGTACTAATCCTTGTTGCTGTTGTGCTCTGCTTACCATGTTTAATCCCATGTTGTATGCGCTCCCTTCATAGTGCTATTGATAGTACAGTAGAGCGGAAGACCGCAACTAGAATAATGGCTTTATACAAAGCCAGCCCTAGTGGAACTAGCAAAAATCCTTTAATCAGGATGTGAATTTTCTAGAAAGTGATTTAATTCTCACACCTTATTAAGTAATAGGGTGAGATTAATCAAAGGGGGGAATGTGGCAGGTGCAGGCCTGTGACCCACGGTGTCTGACATAGGCAGGCCAGCATGGCTAGCTTGACCTGTAAATGAGGCCTGTGGAGAGGCATATAGGATTGCACATCCCCCAATATGCTGCTATTGAAAGAAAGAACTCAGTAGAAATATTGAATTAGCTTAGATAAGCAGAACTGCAGAATTAAGAAATGGAAAAATACAGAAAAGATGTGTTTAACAGTTACTGATAAGAAAAAGTACATTTGCAGAGAAATAATAAGGAGTGCTGACAGATGAGTTACAGAACCTTGCTCTTCTGCACGCACAAATGGTCCCATAACCTTGAAAGTGTGAAAGTAACAAGTTGATGAACTGGCCATTGTAATTGGGACTAGAAGGGGGGCAGGCAGGTGTCATGCCTACAGAAGCCCACAGAAGGAACATAATTGGAGAAACTTATCAGTACCGGGACCAATAGAAGGGCTACGGGAGGTACGGGAGAGTACCGGGACCAATGAAATGTTTTTCTATACCTAGAATGGAACAGAAGTCTATAAAAGTTGTTGTAATGCTTGAAACCTTTGCTCAGCCATTTTGAAATTGCCTTGCTTGAGACTTGTGCACAAATAAATGATTTGGACCTTCTGAACAGACTCCTGGTATCATTGGTTTGTCTGCGCTTTGCTGCTACACAGGGAGCCTTTGACATGGCAGATTATAGGTTTTCGCTCTGTGGCGGATATCCCCTCACTACCCAAGGAAGGAGCTTTCCTCCTTGATTTCATGCTAGGGATAGCGATATGCTTAGTTATCCGGAACTGGAAGCTTACTACACAGGTGAATGCCCATGAATGGTGGCACCGAATTTGTCTATATAGTCAATATGAACAGAGTTTTGGTAGTCCCCGGCCACCGCTAACTACAGCTTATTTTAAATGGCAACCACTGAATGATTTTGTTAAAGCTGCCAAGGTTAGATAGAGCCTTACACATTGGGTACCTAGGGCTTATGGACCGTTTGGTCATCTTCTCAAATCCTGGAGGAGGGGATAGGGGGGGAGGGGTGGTGGGGGGGGGATTTATTGTTTTCTTAGGTGTAACTATGTTTTCTTTCTTGTTGTGTGTTGGTTTTGTTCCATTGTTCTCTCTGTTATATATAACGAAAATAAACAATTTAAAAAAAAAAAAAAAAAAACAGCGGACCCAGCACAGATCCCTGGGGTACACCACTATTCACCTTTCTCCATTGGGAAAATTGGCCATTTAGCCCTACCCTCTGCTTTCTATCTTTTAACCAGTTCCTGATCCACAATAGTACACTGCCTCCTATCCCATGACTCTTTAGTTTTGCCAAACGTCTCTGATGAGGGACCTTGTCAAAGTCTTTCTGAAAGTCCAGATACACAATATCAACCGGCTCACCTTTGTCCACCTGTTTATTCACTCCTTCAAAAAAACATAACAGATTAGTAAGACAAGATCTTCCTTGTCTAAAGCCATGTTGGCTGTCTCCCATTAGGTTGTGACTATCTACATGCTGAGTAATTTTATTCTTTATGATGGTTTCTACCATTTTTCCCAGTACTGACATCAGGCTCACCGGTCTGTAGTTTCCCGGATCACCCCTGGAACCCTTTTTAAAAATTGGTGTTACATTGGCGATCCTCCAATCTTCAGGTATTAGAGATGATTTTAATGATAGTTCACAGATTACTGATAGCAGTTCTGCAATCTCATATTTCAGTTCTTTCAACACCCTTGGATGTACACCATCCGGCCCAGGTGATTTGCTACTCATCAGTTTATCTAATAGTTGTAAGACATCTTCCCGATGTATCGATATTTCCTTCAATTCTTCTGCACCTTTAAATACCACTTCAGTCATGGGTAACATCCGTACATCTTCCTCAGTAAAGACCGAAGCAAAGAATTCATTCAGTCTCTCCGCTATCGCCTTGTCGCCTCTTAGTGCTCCTTTAACCCCTTTATCGTCTAATGGACCAAATGACTCTCTCACAGGTTTTTTGCTACGAATGTACTTGAAAAGGTCTTTATTTCGCGTTTTTGCTTCCGCAGCAAGCTTCTTCTCAAATTCTCTCTTTGCCTGCCTTATCAATGCCTTGCATTTGACTTGCCAGTGCTTGTGCTGTTTCCAGGTTTCGTCGTTTGGCTCTTTTTTCCATTTCCTGAAAGATGGATTTTGGCAACAGCAGCCTCTCTGACCTCACCTTTAAACCATGCTGGCAGTTTTTTGGACTTCCTTCTTAAAGCGTGGAATACAGCTGGTCTGGGCTTCCAAGATAGTATTTTTCAACAACACCCAAGCTTGATGTACGTCTTTAACCATCGCAACTGTTCCTTTTAGTTTTTTCTTAACTGTTTTCCTCATTTTATCATAGTCTCCCTTTCGAAAGTTAAAAGGTAGTACTGTAGATTTCCTTACTATCCCTCCTCCACTAATTAAATCAAAGGCGATCATGCTATGATCACTATTGCCAAGTGGCCCCAACACCCTTATCTCTTGCACTAGATTTGGTGTTCCACTAAGGACTAGGTCTAATATGGCTTCCCCTCTGGTCGGTTCATGAACCAGCTGCTCCAAGAAGCAGTCATTTATTTCATCTAGGAACTTTATCGCCCTAGCATGTCCTGACGTGACACTGACCCAGTCGATACCGGGGTAATTGAAATCACCCATTATTATTACTGCGCTGTAACTTTTGTTAGCTTCCTTGATTTCTTTGAGTATTTCATCATCCATTTGGTCATTCTGGCCAGGTGCTCGATAGTACACCCCCACTGCCATTGCCTTCCCCCTTTTATATGGAATTTCAATCCATATAGATTCTACAGCAGATTTTGTTTCCTGCAAAACTTTAATCCTTTCTGAGTCAATGCCCTCTCTAACATAGAGCGCAACCCCTCCACCAATTTGATCAGCTCTATCATTACGATATAGTTTGTACCCAGGTATCACAGTGTCCCACTGGTTGTCCTCCTTCCACCATGTCTCTGATATTCCAATCATATCTAACCTTTCATTTAGTGCTATATATTCTAACTCTCCCATCTTATTCTTTAGACTTCTAGCATTTGCATACAAGCATTTTAGAGAATGGATTTTATTCATGTTAATTTGGCTATTGTTAGACATGGGTAAATTGGGATCTTTAAGCTCTGTCTGCTCCATACTTGAAGGCATTTGGGCTACTTTACTCTTTTGTGGAACCTCTCTGCTTTTGGTAGTATCCTTCAAGGATACTTTCTTCCGAACCATCCGCTCTTGGGCGACTGTCGGCTTTCCCCTAATATCTAGTTTAAAAGCTGCTCTATCTCCTTTTTAAAGGTTAATGCCAGCAGCCTGGTTCCATCCCGGTTAATGTGAAGCCCATCCCTTCGGAAGAGCCCCTCCTTTCCCCAGAATGTTCCCCAGTTCCTAACAAATCCAAAACCCTCATCTCTGCACCATTGTCTCATCCACGCATTGAGACTCCGGAGCTCTGCCTGCCTTTTGGGTCCTGCGCATGGAACAGGAGGCATTTCGGAGAATGCTACCATGGAAGTTCTGGATTTCAACTTCCTACCTAAAAGCCTAAATTTTGCCTCCAGAACCTCCCTACCACATTTTCCTATGTCATTGGTACCGACATGTACCAAGACAGCAGACTCCTCCCCAGCACTATCTAAGACCTTATCTAGGTGGCGCGTGAGGTCCGCTACCTTCGCACCAGGCAGGCATGTTACCAGGCGATCCTCACGTCCACCAGCCACCCAGCTATCTACATGCCTAATGATCGAATCACCAACTATAACGGCTGTCCAAACCCTTCCCTCATGGGCACATGGCCCTAGAGAAACTTCCTCGGTGCGAGAGGGTTTTACATCACCTGAAGGTCAGGTCCTAGTTACAGGATCACTTCCTGCCACACCAGGGTGATGCTCTGAGAGACATTATCTTCTTGCACCGATCACACTTTTTAAACCCACTGGAAGCCATCGGGGGAAAAAAAGAGTCCCCGCGAGGTCAAAAGACCGGCCTTCCAGGGAAAAAGACAAAAAAGGGCGAAAGCCAGCCACGAGGGGCAAAAACCGAAAAAAGAAGATCGGGCTCGATACCGGTGTACCGAACCCGGCGGAAGGTGAACCGGCGTCGAACCTGAGAAAAAAATAGCGAACGATCGCCAAAAAAATCTAACAATTTTCCGGGAGAACTAGGACACATGTCCGGTAGGCTTCACGGAAAAAGAGAGACTGAGCAAGATGGCACCTTTAGGCTGGAAGGGAACCGCGCATGCGTGCCTGCATTCCCAAAGGCTTTCATGGAAAGCTGGGGAAATGCTCTGCAAGGGCTCCATCGACGTCAATGTCACCCATATGTGAGGACTGACTTCCTGCTTGGTCCTGGAGAACTATCCTTTCAGCAGCCAGGCCATCAGATTGAGAGACTGGAGGTTGGGGTGCAAGAGAGATCCCTGCTTCTGAAACAAGAGATCTGGTTGCATCCCCAGAGGAAGAGTGTCCACCGCTAGTTGTAAAAGAAGTGGGAACCACGGTTGCCTGAGCCATCTGGGGGCCACCAGAATTACCGAGGCTCTGTCCCGGAGCACTTTGAACAGTGTCTGGGGCACTAGAGGCGTGGGAGGAAAGGCATAAAGGAGGCCTGTAGACCACGGAATGAGAAAAGCATCCACTGCTAATCTGAGAGGATGCGGTTGTCTGGAGCAGAACCTGGGCAACTGACGGTTCATATGACTGGCAAAGAGATCTATGGTTGGAAGACCCCATCTTAGGAAGATTTGTTGGACCACCAGTGGATTCAACTGTCATTCGTGTGGCTGCAGGATCCTGCTCAATCTGTCTGCCAGGTAATGCTCCTGTCCAGGGAGATAGACTGCTTTGAGAAGCATGCCATGATTGACTGCCCAGGAGCAGTTTCTGCGCTTCCTGACATAGAAGACGGGACCCCGTGCCCCCCTGTTTGTTCATATAGAACATAGCAACTTGGTTGTCCGTCTGAACTAAGACGGACTGGTGAGAGATGACATGAGAGAAAGTCCTCAGGGCTAAGCGGATAGCTCTCAGTTCCAAGAGGTTGATCTGCTGTGCGGCCTCCCAAGGAGACCACAGGCCTTGAGTACATGCACCCTGGCAATGTGCACCCCAACCTTGAAGAGAAGCATCGGTTGTCAACACCTGAGAGTGTGGAGGTGCCTGAAAAGGCACCCCTTGCACCAGATTCGGAAGATGAAGCCACCATTGTAGAGAAGACTCTAGGAGCTTGGACACCCTAACTCTGTCCTTTAGGTTTCCCGTGGCTTGGTGCCACTGAGCCGGCCTCATGTGTAGGCGGGCATTTGGAGTTACATGGACTGTGGAAGCCATGTGGCCTAAGAGCCTGAGGAATTGTCTGGCGGAGACCAGAGAATTGCTGGGAAACTGACTGGCCAGATCCATCAACCTGTGGGCCCTGTCCACAGGTAAGAAGGCTTTTGCCTGAAGGGTGTCCAGTCTTGCCCCTATGAACTCCATGTTCTGCGAAGGGCACAAAGTGGACTTTGCGAAGTTTATAACAAACCCCAGATGCTGAAGTAGAGCGACAGTGCGAAGGGTGGCTTGATTGGCCTCCTGTAGGGACTGGCCTCTGATGAGCCAGTCGTCCAGGTATGGAAAGACAAAGAGGCCTTGCACCCTGAGGTAGGCACTTGGTGAATACCCTGGGGGCGGAGGTTAGGCCAAAAGGCAGTACCCTGTACTGATAATGATGCCCTCCCACTACAAATCTGAGATATTGTCTGTGGTCTGGATGAATAAGGATGTGCGTATAAGCATCCTTTAGGTCTAAGGAGCATAGCCAATCTCCCTGATGGAGGTAGGGCAGAAGGATTCCAAGGGTAAGCATCTTGAACTTTTCTCTCTCCAGGAACTTGTTGAGATTCCGCAAGTCTAGGATGGGCCCAAGGCCTCCTGTTCTTTTTGGTACTAAAAAGTACCTGGAATAGAAACCTTGACCCCTCAGGTGGTGGGGCACCAGTTTCACTGCCTGTTCCTTTACAAGACTTGCTAACTCCTGCAGGAGTAGGTCCCTGTGCAGAGGAAGTCTTGGAGGCTCCCCTGGAAAGTAGGAGGGGGGTACCTGGTGGAAGTGGAGGAGATAGCCCTTTTGGACTATGCTTAATACCCAGGTATCCTTTGTTACGGCTGGCCACCTGAGGGCATACAGGGCCAGCCGGCCTCCTGTGCTGACAGGGGCCAGCTAAGGAGAGGCTATGCCACTGGAGTCAAAACTCCGCTCCCTGCTGTGCAGGAGCCGGAGCTGGTGGCTTGGGGGTTTTCTGCCTACGGGGCCCATGTCCCTGCCCCTTGGCCTGCTGACCCTGTTGGGGAGCTACAGAGCCCTGAAAATGAGGGTATGTTTTATAGGCAGATGACTTCCTTGGCTAAAAGGTCTTTTTCCCCAAGCCCTTCTTCTGAGAAGGGGCAGAGGTTTTCCGGGAAAGCCTTGTCCGGGTAAGAGTGTCAGTCTCGTGTTCTGCAGCCTTTTCAGCCATGGGCTTGCCAAAGAGGTTCTCACCTTGGCAGGGGACATCGACCAACTTGTCCTGCACCCGTGGCTTGAGGTCCGATGACAGCCGCGGCTACCCGTGCCAAAGCCTCGAAGCCATCATAGGCTGCTCGAGAGATAAACTTCGAGCACTCTCGAAAACCCGATGACGGGGCCGTGAACCTCTGCAAAGGTTCCTCGGAGAGACCAGCAGAGAACCCGGCAATCTCCTTTGCCAGGTCTCAAAGGTACATGCCCATGTACAGCTGGTGGGTCTGGACACGGCAAGCAAGCATAGAGCCCTGGAAGCACCTCTTACCGAGGGCATCCAGGTTGCGAGCCTCCCGGCTGGGAGGCACCAAGGAGTGCATCTTCTGATACTTCAGACACTTCAGATGATGCATGGCCGATTCCACAACCATGGAGTGGTGCGGTAGTTGTGCCTTTTGGAACCCGGGGCTCTTGCGGACTCGATAGATGGAATCTACCCGCTTGCTCAAAAACGGCGTCGAGGCCGGCGCCTCCCACATGCGGAAGAGCAATCGTTCCAGCATCGGAGGAACCGGTACAGTAAAGGCCTCCTTGGGAGGAGAGTCATACTGCAGGGCCTCGAGCTCCTCGGCTCGAGGCTCCTCCTCAGGATCCGCGGGGAATGCCAAGGCCTTGGCCGTATCCCGCACAAAGTCCGAGAACCGGGTATCCTCCGGGGGGGAGACCTTCTCCGAGGCTCGGACTCCAGTGAGTCCGATGGGACACACCGAGTCCGAAAGGTGTCCGGTGACTCCTCGTCCTCCGTTTCCCAGCCGGACCCCTCGGAGGAGGGATCAAGCGGCTCCAGTCAGGCAGTCTCCGATGCCATCCGCCCCGACGCCGAGGGTACCGGTGTCGACGACCTCGGTCCCGAACGGGAGGCCGAGGGAGACCTTGGCCGAGGGAGACCTTGGCCGAAGATCGACTCAACAGCGCATGGACTCGAGGATCGGCTTGGCCTCCGGGGTCGACTTGGACGTCGATGTCCTGGTGGTTGGGGCAGATGCACCAGTGAGACCGGCGATCAGTGCCCGCTGCTGTTCCATGAAGGCAGCCAAGCTGCACTCCAAGGCCATCAACCTGAGTCCGAGCTCAGGAGACTCAGCAGCCCCCGACTCGGGCCCCGACGGCATCGGGCCCGACATCGGCTCCCCCGGAGGAGAGTCCACGAGGACTACAGTACTCACGTGACCCGGGGACTCCATCTCCACATGAGGCTGTTTGGCAGGCCTCTCCGACTCCGAAGACCCAGGACGGCACTCGGGGCTATGCGACTTGGCCCTCGAGGAGCCAAGTGCGTCCACTGACGCCGCCCTCACAGGTTTCTTCTTCCTGCGATGCTCCCGCGAGGGAGACCCCTCTCAGAGGAGCCTCGGCGATGCTCGGGGCCGGAGTCCCGAGATATCGAGGCCTCTGACGAAGTCCGGGCCCGTCCGGACGCGGAGTCAGAGAAGATTCTTTCCTTTTGGTGCTGCCGACTCAACGCCTTCGAGGACATTTTCCCACACGGGCCACAGATCATCGGGTCATGATCGGGTCCGAGGTAGCGGAGGCAGTAGTCATGTGTGTCGGTGAGAGACATAGGTTTCTTATACCGGTCACACTTCTTAAACCCGCTGGCAGCCATCGGGGGGGAAAAGGGCCCTTGCGAGGTCAAAAGACAGGGCTGCCAGTGAAAAATAGAAAAATGGCGCGTTTGCTAGTCACTAAGGACAAAAACCGAAAAAAGAAGTGCAGGCTCGATACCAACGTATCGGGCCCAGGCGGGAAAAAGAAACTGGCGTCGAACCGAAGAAAACGGGTCCACGCAGAATAAAATCAACTTTTTCCTCGGGTGAAAACGAAACACGTCCGTCTTGCTCCGCGGAAAAAAGAAGACTGAGCAAAATGGCACCCTTGGGCGGGAAGTGGACCGCGCATGCGCGCTGCATTCCCAAAGGCTTTCTTTGAAAGCTGGGGAAATGCTCCGCACAAGGGCTCCGTCGGTGCCGACGTCACCCATATGTGAGGACTGACTTCCTGCTTGGTCCTGGAGAAAAAATTATTACAGTGTAAATGAATTAAAAGAAATAAAATAATAATAAAAGACCAAGACAACAATGGAGAGAAAGGTGAGGAGGGCCTAGGTTACAAAGGCAGCATAACAACAATAACAATAAGCACAAAGGAGGGGAGGGGAAAGGAAAAGTGAAAGGACAGAAGAGTGAGAAATAAACTACAGGATCAGGGTGCTGTGACGCGGCAAAAAAATGTTAGATGGAGATGAACCAAGAATCACGCGGAAGTTATGGATGGGAAAGCTTGAACAAAGTAATACGTTTTAAGAAGGAATTTTTAAAACAAGTAAATGAAAGCTGTGAACAGAGGTCAGAAGGAAGAGAATTCCACAGAACAGGAGCAATAACCCAAAAGGACGAAGAATGAGCTGAGGAAGAATGAACCTGATGAAAAGTAGGAAATGTTGTGTAGCGGAGTGAAGAACATGTGCAGGTTGTCATGTAGAAGACCCTTCTGGCCCCATAGAGTTCAGTGAAGCAGAGGAATTGGCTTCACAAGCTGACAGGCAGGCAGAGCACATGGCTCAGGGTTGCCAAGGGAAAAGTAAACAGAATGAGTCATGGGAGGAGAAAACACGCCCCTGCTGCAATGGTTCCCCAGAATCAGGAGTTAAGGGAAAACACCTGGTTGGGGGAGGGGCGGAGCTGAGCCCTAAGAAGCAGAGAGATAAAAAGTGCTCATTAGATTTAAGCAGTAGCACGGGGAAGAGTAAGAAGGAAAGCACCGGGAAGAGCACAAGCACAGGCACCGGGAGGAGCACGAAGGAAGGCACAGGGAAGTGCACTAGCACTGGGATGAGGACAAGAAGTGAAGCAGCAGCCAAGAGGGCAGTAGCTGAAAGATTGTCTGAGAGGTTAGTTTGGAAGCACGCTGAAACTCCAGAGAGAGAGAGGTGCTGGCCTGACGACATTTGTATGTCCGAGGAGAAGGAGAAGCTAAAAGGCAGGAAAACACATCCAGTGTTTGGATTCTTTGCTGACCCAGCAGTGCTGAGAAGGTCCTCTTTTCAAAAGCCAAAAGGTAGGCTGCCCAAGTGGTATAGAGGGGAAACTAAGTGCCAGAGTTTTCCATGTGTGTGCCAAGATGTGCTGGACTCTCCTTATATAAAATCCCATATATACGGTAATTCTCAACCCTGCTCATTAGTGTGCTGTGAAGGGAAGCCTCGGGAAGAGAGAGGGCGAGTGTGCTTTGAAACACCGTATGATAGGGTGAAAACTTACTCAGCTGATAGTGATTGTGAAGAGATGCAGACGAAGCCTGCTAGTGAGGACATAGCAGGGGAACAAATGGACTGTACTTTAACTATAGCTGATCATATAATCTCACTCTGCTAACTAGGCTGTTTAGAAGGCTGTCTCAAACAGCAGAAGAAAAGCAGAGTGTGTCTTTTTGATATAAAAGAGACTGTTACCTTTGAGCTTGTGTTAAGCTGCATGTTTGAAGTTTGAAGCGAAAGAAGCTGTTTTCCTGAAGTTCCTGTATTTTCCTTTATGCCAGAAGTGTATGGCTATTTTTGTTCTGTGTTTCAACTGCATTTAATCCGCCCGGAAGGGGAAATAAAAATCTTGTCCCTTTTGCCTAACCCACTCGACTACAATTGCTTCTTGTTTGGAAAGTAAGTGGAAACTACAACTCCCATGAGGCAGTGCATGCATAAAAGCCTTGCCATATGTTCTAAGTAAGGATGCCCAGGCTGACCAACCCTAGGTGCTACCGGCTCTGGGGTGGTTACTGGTGACAAGATACATAGGGGGTAAAGAATTGTTGCATTGCCCGATGATTCTTCTGGAAGGATCAACCTATCATCCAGACAAGGCTACACCAGAATCCTTCTCTTTCATAAAAAAGTCACTACGACTACCTTGGTAAAGGTCCCAGGGACCATGGCCAAACCAAAGGAAAAGAGCATAGAACAGAAAACCTCCCATCAGTACAGCAAACTGCAGGAACATTTGGTGCTCTGGCCTAATGGAAATATGTTGGCATGCCTCTGTATAAGAGCCTGGGAAGTAAAGAGTAGTTACTCACCTGTAACAGGTGTTCTCCAGGAGCAGCAGGAATCAGTCCACACATATGGGTGACGTCAGCGTCAACGGAGCCCCCATGCGGAGCATTTCCCCAGCTTTCAAAGAAAGCCTTTGGGTATGCAGCCACGCATGCGCGATCCCCTTCCCGCCCAAAGGTGCCATCTTGCTCAGTCTAATGACATAGCTAAAAGACAGCACGAAAAAAGAAAATGAACTATATACAACTGCAACTCCAAGGGGAGGAGGGAGGGTCGTGAGGACTGATTCCTGCTGCTCCTGGAGAACACCTGTTACAGGTGAGTAACTACTCTTTCTCCAGGACCAAGCAGGAAGTCAGTCCTCACATATGGGTGACTCTCTAGCTCTGGGCTACCAGGAACCCAGGCTGAAAAATAGAGCTCCCTCTAGATCCTCAGCAACAGTGAGAGAATCTTCTCGGAGACCACACCTGAACGGTAGCCCAACACCAGGGCCGGAGGATAGGAGTTGCCTAAACTTCAAAGAGATTACGGAGTACCGCTTGCCCGAAAGCACTGTCCCTACGGGACTCCCTCTCAAGGCAGTAGTGGTCCACAAAAGTCTGGCTTGAAGACCAAGTAGCGGCCCGACAGATGTCTGCCAACGGAACAGAACGGAAGTGAGCTACTGATGCGGCCTTCGCCCTGACCCGGTGGGCCGTGACTCGACCCTCCAGGGAGAGGCCGGCTGCCCTGTACGTCCGGGGCGATACAGTCTGCCACCCAGATGGACAACGTACGCTTAGTGACAGGCAACCCCAATTTATTAGGGTCAAAGGAAATGAAGAGCTGAGAAGCCCTTCTATGCCCCTGCGTACTTTCCAGGTAAAAGGACAGCACCCTTCTACAATCCAGGGTATGCAAGACAGTTTCGGCCCTACTGGCGTGCGGCCTGGGAAAGAACGTTGGAGGTACCACCTCCCGGCTGAGGTGGAAGGACGACACCACCTTGGGAAGGAACTTAGGATGAGTCCTCAAGACTACCCTGTTCTTATAGAACCTGGTATTTTATTTATTTTATTTTATTTATTTATTTATTTAACAGTTTTTATATACCGTCTTTCTACTAGTCAAGACGGTTTACATGAAACAATAGTACAGTATATTACAACTGTTTACAGGGAACAATTAAACAATGTAGGATAATTAAGGATACAAGTAAAACTGTGTAATAAAATTAAAATTAAATTAAAAACAACAAGTAACAAGTTAACAAGTTAAAAAAGTAACAATATGTACTGGAACAGTAGAGTATACGGTAGGTATACGGCCTATCCGAGACCAGGGCCTGAAGCTCACTCACACGCCTAGCAGAGGTGAGTGCCACAAGAAACAACACCTTCCAGGATAGGAAACGTAAGTGGCAGGTAGCCATCGGCTCAAAAGGTGGGCGAGTCAGTTGCTGCAAGACCATATTGAGGTCCCACTCAGTGGCCAGTGGACGAATAGGAGGTTTGAGCAGAAGCAGGCCTCCGAGGAAGCGAGACACCAGAGGGTGGCCCGAGAGGGATTGTCCATCCACCGGCAAGTGGTAAGCTGAGAGGGTACTGAGGTGGACCAGGACAGAGTTGGACTGAAGTCCCAGGTTGGACAGGTGGAGCAGGTATTGCAGTACCACCGGGACCAAGCAGGAGAAGGGATCCTCCTGCTGTTGAGAACACCAAGTGGAAAACCTATGCCACCTCAGAGCATAGGCCTTCCGAGTGGAATGCTTCCTGGAGGCCAACACCACCTCTTCAACCTCCTTTGGTAGGAGCAAGGGAGCAAGGACTAGACTTTCAGCAGCCAGGCCATCAAATTGAGGGATTTGAGGTTGGGATGCAAGAGGGATCCCTGATCCTGAGTCAGAAGGTCGGGTTGCAGCCCTAGAGGAAGGTGGAGCATCCACCGCCAACTGCAGAAGAAGAGGGAACCACGGCTGCCTGGGCCACCTGGGGGCTATCAGAATCACCGTGGCTCAGTCCTGCTTGGTTTTGAATAGAGTCCGGGCCACCAGAGGTGTGGGAGGAAACGCATACAGCAGGCCTTCTGACCAGGGGATCAGGAATGCATCTGCCGCTGCTCTCACAGGATGCGGTTGTCTGGAACAGAACTTGGATAGATGCCTGTTCAGCAGACTGGCAAAAAGATCCATGGCTGGAAGTCCCCACTTCAGAAAGATCTGTTGGACTACCCGAGGATCCAACTGCCACTCATGAGGCTGCAGGAGTCTGCTTAGCCTGTCCGCCAGGTAGTTTTCCTGGCCTGGGAGGTATACCGCCCTGAGGGTCATGCCCTGATTGATAGCCCAGGAGCAGAGAGCTTATGCCTCCAGGCACAGGAGTCGGGATCCTGTGCCTCCCTGCTTGTTCACGTAGAACATAGCCACCTGGCTGTCTGTCTGAACTAAGACAGACTGGTGAGAGAGGACCCGAGAGAAAGTCCGTAAGGCTAGTCGAATGGCTCTCAATTCCAACAGGTTGATCTGCTGGGCGGCCTCCCACCGAGACCACAGGCCTTGGGTGCAGGTCCCCTGGCAATGTGCCCCCCAGCCTTGCAGGGAAGCATCGGTTGTCAGTACCTGAGTGTGTGGGGAGGCTCGAAAAGGAACTCCCCCGACCAGGTTTGGGAGATGCCTCCACCAGCGTAGGGAGTCCACCAAGGGTTTGGACACCTTTATCCTGTCTGACAACTTCCCTGTGGCCTGTACCCACTGTGCCCTGAGGCACCACTGGGCCGGCCTCATGTGCAGATGGGCATTTGGGGTGACATGCACTGTGGAAGCCATGTGACCTAAGAGCCGGAGGAAGTGTCTGGCAGAGACCAGAGAGTTCGCCTGAAACTGGCTGGCCAACTTCATCAGCCTGTGAGCTCTGTCCGCAGGCAAATAGGCCTTTCCATGGATGGTATCCAACCTCGCCCCTATGAACTCCACGTCCTGTGAAGGGACTAAAGTGGACTTTGGGAAGTTTATAACAAACCCCAGGTGCTGAAGCAGGGATATGGTTCTGAAGGTGGCCTGCCTGGCCTCTTGTGGAGGCTGGCCCCTGATAAGCCAGTCGTCCAAGTAAGGGAACAGAAAGATCCCCTGGTTCCTGAAGTAGGCCGCAACCACCACCAGGCACTTTGTAAAAACCCTGGGGGCGGAGGTGAGGCCAAAGGGAAGCACTCTGTACTGGAAGTGGTTCCCTCCCAACACAAATCTGAGGTATTGCCTGTGACTTGGATGGATGAGAATGTGAGTATAAGCATCCTTCAGGTCTAAGGAGCATAGCCAATCTCCCTGCTGGAGGTAGGGCAGTAAGATTCCAAGGGTAAGCATCTTGAACTTTTCCCTCTCCAGAAACTTGTTCAGATTTCTCAGGTCTAGGATGGGTCTGAGGCCTCCTGTTCTTTTTGGTACCAGGAAGTACCTCGAGTAGAAGCCTTGCCCTTCCAGGTGGTGAGGCACCGGTTCCACCACCTGGTCCTGTAGCAGACCTTCCAACTCCTGAAGGAGTACGTTTCTGTGCAGAGGGGGTCTTGGAGGCTCCCCTGGAAAGTAGGAGGGGGGTATCTGGGTGAAGTGGAGCAGATAGCCCCTCTCGATGATGCTTAAGACCCGTGATGGCTGGCCACCTGTCTGCGTACAGGGTCAGCCGACCTCCTGTGCCCTGGAGAGGAGGATAGGCTATGCTGGCATAGTCAAAATCCCCCTCCCTGCTGAGCAGGAGCCGGAGTAGGAGGCTTGGGAGCCTTCTGCCTAAGGGGCCCATGACCCTACCCCTTGGCCTGCTGGCCCTGTTGGGGAGCTGCAGAGGCCTGGTAGTGAGGGTAGGTTTTGTAGGCAGTCGTCCTCCTCGGGTAGAAGGCCTTTTTCCCCCGAGCCCTTCTTCTTCTGAGAAGGGGCAGAGGTTTTCCTGGTCAGCCTTGTCCGGGTAAGAGTCTCGGTCTCGGGTTCTGCAGCATTTTCAGCCATGGGCTTGCCAAAGAGGTTTTCACCTCGACAGGGGACATTGACCAACTTGTCCTGTACCCATGGCTTGAAGTTCGAGGATTGTAGCCAGGCCTGGTGGCGTACACCGATGCCGGCCCCCTGCTACCCGGGCCGAAGCCTCAAATCCATCACAGGCTGCTCAAGAGATAAACTTCGAGCACCCTTGAATACCAGAAGACAAGGCCTTGAACCTCTGCAAGGGTTCCTCAGACAGACCAGCAGAGAACCCGGCAATCTCCTTTGCCAGGTCTCGAAGGTACATGCCCATGTACAGCTGGTAGGTCTGGACGCAGCAAGCAAGCATAGAGCCCTGGAAGCACTTTCTACCGAGAGCATCCAGGTTCCGGGCTTCCCTGCCAGGAGGCACCGAGGAGTGCATCCTCTGACTCTTCAGGCCGATTCCACAACCATGGAGTGGTGCGGTAGCTGTGCCTTTTGGAACCCGGGGCTCTTGCGGACTCGATAGATGGAATCGACCCGCTTGCTTAGAACCGGCATTGAGGCCGGCGCCTCCCACATGTGGAAGAGCAACTGCTCCAGCATCGGCGGAACCGGTACAGTAAAGGCCTCCTTGGGAGGAGAGTCATACTGCAGGGCCTCGAGCTCCTCGGCTCGAGGCTCCTCCTCGGGGTCTGCCAGGAAGGCCAAGGCTTTGGCCATATCCCGTACGAAATCCGAGAACCGGGTATCCTCCAGGGGGGGACCTCGTCCGAGGCTCGGATCCCGGTGAGTCCGAAGGGACACACCAAGTCCGGAAGGTGTCCGGGGACTCCTCTTCCTCAGTCTTCCACGCCGATTCCTCCGAGGAGGAATTGAACGGCTCCGAGTGGGCAGGCACCGATGCCATCCGCCCCAACGCCGAGGGTACTGGCGTCGACGACCTCGGTCCTGAACGGGAGGCAGAGGGTGACCTCGGCTGAGGATCGACTCGAGTTCGCATGGTCTCAAGGATTGGCTCGGCCTCCGGGGTCGACTTGGACGTTGAGGTCCTGGTGGTCGGGGCAGATGCACCAGTGAGACCGACGATCAGCACCCGCTGCTGCTCCATGAAGGCAGACAATCTGCTCTCCAAGGCCGTCAACCTGAGTCCAAAGTCAGGAGACCCAGCAGCCTCCGACTCGGGCCCCGACAGCGTCGGGCCAGACGTCGGCTCCCCCGGAGAAGAGTCCATGAGGACTACAGTACTCACATGACTCGGGGCCTCCGACTCTACACGAGGTTGCTTTGCAGGCCTCTCCGACTCCAAAGACCCAGGCTGGCGATCGGGGCTATGCGACCTGGCCCTCGAGGGGTCAAGAGCGTCCACCGATGCCGCCCTCGCAGGTTTCTTCTTCCTTCGGTGCTCCCTCGAGGGGGACTCCCTCTCAGAGGAGTCCTGACGATGCTCGGGGTCAGACTCCCGAGTCCTCGAGGCCTCTGACGAAGTCCAGACCCGTCCAGACGCAGAGTCGAAGAAGATCCTCTCATGCTGGTGCTGACGGCTCCTCAATGCCTTTGAGGACATTTTGCAACAGGGACTACAGACCTTAGGATCATGGTCAGGCCCCAGGCACCGGAGGCAGCAGTCATGTGTGCCGGTGAGAGACATCAGTTTCTTGCACCGATCACACTTCTTAAAGCCACTGGCAGCCATCGGGGGCAAAAGGGCCCCTGCAAGATCAAAAAATCGGGCTGCCAGGGAAAAGAAAAAATTGGCGCAAACGCAGTCTCTAAGGACAAAAACCGAAAAAAGAGATCCGGGCTCAGCACCGGTGTACCGAGTCCAGGCGGGAAAGGGAACCGACGTCGAACCGAAGAAAAAAAAAAAACTTGTCTCAACACAGGAAAATCCACTTTTTCCACGGGTGACAAGGACATAGGTCCGTAGGGCTCCGCGGAAAAAAGAAGAGTGAGCAAGATGGCACCTTTGGGCGGGAAGGGGACCACGCATGCGTGGCTGCATTCCCAAAGGCTTTCTTTGAAAGCTGGGGAAATGCTCCGCATGGGGGGCTCCGTCGGCGCCGACGTCACCCATATGTGAGGACTGACTTCCTGCTTGGTCCTGGAGAACAAAAAATTCCCTTTGCCTTATCACTACAATGGCTGATCACAAGATCTCCATTTGGAACTTGGGCATCCCGAGGGCTTTGTTCATCTGCATTAAGCCTAAAATAGATTGAAAGGTCCCTTCCTTCTTGGGAACCACACAATAAATGGAGCACCTGCCACACCCCACTCCTCTAGAGGAACTCAGTTTCTGAGAGCAAATCCCTCTTAAACTTCTAGTACCAAGTGGTGTGTCAAAACCTGGATCCAGACATGGTAAAAATACTGTAAAAAACCACCTACTGGCGCTCTCTCTGTCTGGGCCCCCAAGACTTCATTGGGAAGCCTTGGAACCAGCAGAGATTCCTTCTGCTCCACCCCTGTTTCCCTTGTGGCTGCTCCAAAAGGACTCACCCTGGGACAGAAATGCAATCTCTTGTGGGACTCGACCTAACAAACTAAAACGGATGGTCTTTCCGAAACTGGCCTCAAGAGAAAGAATTTCAGCCAACACCCAGAGGTCTATCCTCAAGGAGTTTAGAAACCTTAGAATCTCCTAGGTCCTTAAACAACTTCTCCAGATCTTCCCCAAACAACATTCCCCTGAAAGGGAGCTTGTTAAGTCACATTTTGGAAGCCATGCCCGTCAACCAGTTTCTCAATTACAGAAAATGCCACACCATTACCGTCACTGCCATATTCTTGATGGAAGTGTGCACTATCAGAGGATATCTATCAAAAAGGTTGAGCCTGATTCCATTAATTGACAGATGGCACCAGTGGTACTGAAAGTCACACAGCGCTGACTGCATTCTGCCAATGAGGCCATGTGCTCCTGGTCTCCTCTGATACCAAGAGACTCGCCTCTGCTAGCACACCAATCCTCCCCTCCTCCCCTGAAAGGAAAGTGATATGGTCCCACTGGCCATTCCTCAAAATTAAGAACTCTGTTGCAGGCCTTTCGTTGGGGGTTCCCCCCCCCCCCCCACCCCCACCTTTATAAGAACTTTACTCAGGGATCCCAGCTCCAAAACCCCTGGACTCTTCCCAAAAATGGTGGAAGAGGAAAGGGGGAACCACCTCAAGCTTGCCTACCAGAGGCAGCATGGGGAGGGGCCCAAACCCACAAGGTTCTGCACTCCAGGGGTCTTCCATCAAGAATGAACCAGGCCCTTCCAGGAGCATCCAAACTAATTTCTTAAGGACCTAGCCAGTCCTGTGACAGAATGCAAGGAGCTACCACCTCCATCTGGACAACACTGAGAAACACTGGTCCCTCATAAGATGATGCCATCAAATCATTGGTTCTCAGGCTCCACATCTGCTGGAGAAGTGCATAAAAACACATGCATCTGGAGTGGACTGGAGGCAGGGCCACCCCAAGGGTTTATCACTCTAGGCACACATGGCCTACCATTTCTGACCCCCCTCTGACATAATCGGGGACGGGAATCGGGGCTATGCGACCTGGCCCTCGAGGAACCAGGTGCGTTCGCGGGTTTCTTCTTCCGATGATGTTCCCGGGTAGGAGATCCCCTGTCAGAAGAACTTCGACGATGCTCAGGATCAGAGTCCCGAGACGTCGAAGCCTCTGACGAGGTCCGAGCCCGGCTGGAGTCAGAGAAGATAGGTTCCCGCTGATGCTGCCGACTCCTCAATGCTTTTGAGGACATTTTGCTGCATGGCCCACAGATCATGGAGTCATGATCTGGGCCGAGGCAGCGGAGGCAGAAGTCATGAGTGTCTGTAAGAGACATGAGTTTCTTACAGAGATCACACTTTTTAAAGCCGCTGGCAGCCATCGGGGGAAAAAGGGCCCCTGCGAGGTCGAATGACCGGGCTGCCAGGGAAAAAGGAAAAAGGCGCGAAATCTGTCACGAAGGACAAAAAACCGAAAAATAAGGGACGGACTCGCAACCGGCGTCGCGAGTCCGGGCGGGAAAAGAACCGGCGTCGAACCGAAGAAAAAAGTGAAAAACAGAGAAAAAATCAACTTTTCTGCGGGGATTCACAGGCAACGTCTGTAGGGCTCCGCGGAAAAAAGAAGACTGAGCAAGATGGCACCCTTGGGCGGGAAGAGGACCGCGCATGCGCGCTGCAATTCTCAAAGGCTTTCTTTGAAAGCTGGGGAAAATTGCTCCACGAGGGCTCCGTCGGCGCCGACATCACCCATATGTGAGGACTGACTTCCTGCTTGGTCCTGGAGAAAGAGCTGTTAGTGTAGCTGGGTTTAAAAAAGGTTTGGACAAGTTCCTGGAGGAAAGGTCCATAAACCATTATTAAAAAGGGACCCAGGATATCAATGCTTGACCCAATACAAGCATTGTGGAACCTGTGTCTTTTGGGGTACTTCTAGGTACGTATGACCTAGGTTGGCCACTGTTGGAAACAGGATACTGGGCTTGATGGACCTTGGTCTGACCCAGTATGGCATATCTTATGTTCTTATGTTCTTATAACTTTGGGGGTTTTGAAGTGCCAGGTCATGTGTGCCGAAGCACATGGCCTGCCGCCGAGCCTAGCCATCCCCCCTGCCACTGGAATCAGCAGCAGCACGACACAGCATTGGGGGGGCGGCACAATTCAGCACGCAGGCCATGTGTGCTTAAGCACATGGCCTACCGCCCACAGAGATATGCCGCCTAGTGAATGGGCCGGCCCTGACTGGAGAGATAAGGAAACTCTTTGACATAAGACAGAATTTACTCATCGATAAACTTTTATAAAAAATTCCCCCCTTTATGTCTAAGGGGAAAATGTTTCTAAGTAGGTCCCTTTGTCACCCTGTGCCTCATTTCTATATAAACTCTGCCAATGACTGTGTTCTTCAGCATTACTTGGTTTTCCCCAACAATACATGAACAACATTACTTGCTTTCCTTTTTTCCTTCTTTAAAAGATTCCATGTAATACAAGTACTAGAAGAGCATTGCTAGGTCACTTCATTGTACAACTAGGCAAGTCATTTCACCCTCAAATGTTTCAAGTATAAACTTACAGGTCAATGCAGAAACCCTGCGCTAGAGCCCAGTGCTTGAAGCTCTAGCGAAGGGTTTCATACCACAAGTTTAACGCTGACTCTCTGTGCTGAGATGCAATATGCAAATTACCCAGTGTGTAAAAATCTATATTAAATTGGGAAAATAAGCCAAACACATACATACAGAAGTCGGTGCAAGTTTGGCATGCTGTTCTGAGAAACAGGGTCACCCAAGGTGAAGTTTGACACTTTACCTCAGATGACCTCAACATCAGGAAAAGCCCCCAGTGCCATCAGCACATATCAGGGGGCCAATGCCCCCCCCCCCCCCAAGACACAAAAACAAAATCCCCAGTGGCTCCAATCCCCCCAACCAATCACAAAACTCCCTGGTGGCTCAGTGGCCTCCGAACCCCTCCACCGCCCAACCAGTAACCTTTAATTATGGGGCAGGAGCATCGTCCATACGCTCCCACCTCTGCACCGCCATCTGGAAAAATGGTGGCACCTAATCCCATGTGGTGCATCCTGGAATGCACCAGATGGGATCAGACTGCCATATAAGGCAAAAATGCCTTATGGTAGAGTGACACCCCCCCTTCAGTGTTATTATTTTATTTTTATTTAGCTGTATTTATATCCCGCTTTTCACCGGGTCAAAGCGGTCAATTGGGGGATACATTTAACATGAGGGGATATGAGACACATACGCTAATACTTACAGGGAACATGGGCAATGGAGGGTTAAGTGGCTTGCCCAAGACCACAAGGAGTGTCTATAGGACTAGAAATCCCAGTCCCTCTGGCCTGAGATTGCTGTCCCCAGGTGGGACTTGAACTCCCAGCCCTCCGGCCTGAAGTATCTTGTCCTAACCACTAGACCACTCCTCCCTAGTGTTGCATCCTGGGACGCACAAGCCATCACAGGATGCAACATAGGAGTCAACACTCTCTCATATAGGACATCTTTTTGCCTTATATGGCAGTCTAATCCCACACAGTGCATGAGCTAAATATAAAAATAAATAAGTAATGCATCATGTACGTTTTCAAAAGCAGTAAAGCACTATCAAGTCTGGTTTGGATGAAAAAGTAATCTCAACAGGTTCAAGATTACAGCAACTGCTAAGAAAGGAATGCCTTACTTCGGACTGCTGCAAGGGCTGATACCTAGAGAGATATCAATGTTAAGGAAATAAACTCTTAGGCAGAGAACAACCACACTGCCACAGTCTCACTCTCGCTATACAAGTCGGTGAGCTCCTGCTCCAATATTTCATCTTCAGATAAGGACGGTAGGGAGACCATCTGACTAATATGAAATATGATACGGCAATGGAGAGAAACCTACACCTGAGGCCATTAATTGAGCCTCCCAATCTTCCTGGACATCCATCTGTGGTCTCTTAGCAGTATACCTGTCCTCTGCAGGACCAATGAGGCGCCCCCTGAGTCTAAACAAGGAAACAAGGAGGGCACCAACCCCTGGTTTCACGCAGTATACTCTGTACATTAAGAGCACAAACTCAATGGAAAAGAAAACCCCAATACTTGAAGCCCCCAAGATTCCAAAGGCAGCTCAGGGACCCTTGGTGCTGAAATACCCCCCCCCCCCCCCTTGCATCCCCTCCAGAGTCAAAGTGAGATTTTGGAGACTTGAGGGCTCATGCTTCACATGGCTCAACGGCAAAATGGCCATCATTCCTGTGCTTTGGCTGAATAGCAGAGGTTCGCCCTCAAGTCACCCTCATCACAGCAATCCAGGCCCTGACAGCCTCGGCCCTGAGTCAGGATCCACTGTGGAAGTCTCCACCCTATGGACTCATGGGCCCCCAATTGTTCCTCTGTGCCACCACCACAAGTCTTACCTAGCCCAGCACTACCCCTGTAGCTTCCATATAGGGAGGAAGTGCTCTGTCTGCTCAGATGGAGCCACCATCCACATAGCCTGACACACGCTGTCACAAAAAGACCCCTGTACCACTCCTGGTGCACCTCAACTGCTACCATCTGAGCCATTTACTGTGCCCCCTCTGCCTTACCTCCCATGGCTGCAGTTAAAATGATGCCTCACCTGTACGGTCTCCTACTCCTCAGAACATCTTTCAGCTTTTCCCTCAGCTCTATTTCACTCTTCTTTCTATTCCGGCTTTTTGTTTTTAAATTAAACTTTTATTGGACTGGATGATTGGCAGCTCCGTGCACCTAAGTTGTCCCTGTCTGATCTGGAGTGAAGGAAGGCTGAGGAAATGTAAGAGAATGGGAGAAGGATGCAGACTCCTCTGGCTGTCACATCTAGTGTTTAAGGGTTGCTGCGAGGCAGGAGCCAGAGAACCCTCCACTCTGCTGCCACTCAGCTGGAAGAACTCTCTCTCCAACTGGTCCCAGGAGCTCCACCAAACTATCCAGACCGATACTGCACTGGTCGATATCTACAATCTGCTGGACACAAACTGCACGATGCATAATGCCCTATATAAGTACAGTCTGTAAGATTCTTTTCTATCTTCTCATGCTGGTGGAGGGGGGGGGTGCAAAACCAATGTGTCTGGACTAGTCTGGTAGATAGGGAAGGAGAGGTTCAGACAGCAGAAAGGAATTCAGGAGTTTTAGATTAAAAGGATACCAAAGTAGGTTGCCTTCAATTTTCTTCACGTTTCTGGAAAAAAACAAAAACAAAGATTGACTCAGGGAGATCACTATGAGGAAAGGGATCTGAGAAATGGGGAGCTGAAATTTTTGAGAACAGAATTAATGTGTATCTTCATTGTTAATTATAGAGCATAATCCATACACAAAGAACCAGGGCCGGCCCACACACTATGCAAGCTACCTGGCCGACCCAAGTGGGCAGCTATGATGCTTGCGGCAGGCCATGTGCTTCAGCACACATGACCTGCTGCTTCTGATCCCGCTCCAATGCAACTTACTGTTAGAGGGGGGCCATAAGTGGCAGGGTCTGCCACAGGCAACAAAGAGGCGTCAAAGCTACTGATTTTAAAATGCTGCTGCCAGCTCCCCCTCCTAAGACTGAATCAGTGGCACCAGGGAACAGGGGGGCTGCACAGCTGGAGTTTCTGCCTGGGGCAAGTTACCTCAGGCCAAAAGGTCGGGGGTTCAAATCACACTAGAGGACAGCAACCTTGGGCCGGAAGGACTGGGGTTTCTAGTCCCACAGGTGCGCCTTGTGGTCTTGGGCAAACCACTTAACCCTCCATTGCCCATGTTCCCTGTAAAATAGTTATCTCCAAGTTATGATAGTACAAGCATTGTGGAACTTGTGTCTCTTGGGGAAACTGCTAGGTACATATGACCTAGATTGGCCACTGTTGGAAACAGAATACTGGGCTTGATGGACCTTGGTCTGACCCAGTATGGCATATCTTATGTTCTTATAATGCCCTGTTCAATGTAATTTCAGTTTGTTCAATGTAAACCGCCTTGATATCATGAAAGGGGTATATAAGAAATAAGAAATGTTAAATAAAATAAAATAAAAGTCTTGGGTTGGCCCTGCAGAGAACTACATATACATATTTTCTGATACACCTGATCACGATTGTGGTAATTTTTAAAACAGTAATTATGTTAGCAGTGGCTAAATATGAAGAGGTCATTGACTAGTAGTTAATGCACTAGGTGGGTTGTGGAGAAGCCTATTGGTTAGAGTCGGAGAAGCCAAGATTCAAATCTTGCTTCTCTCACTGGTGCTTTTTGTGATCTTGGACAAGTCATTTTACTCATCACTGCCTCAGGTACAAAATTTAAACTAAGCATTCTTGGGAAAGTAAATACCTACTGCATGAGTTAAACTTGCCCTTAGCTCAGCTTCAGAGTGGCAAGTAATCAAATCAAATCAAAATGAAGAAGACTTGCACCTCATTCTGCCCCTTTTCTGACACACTGAGGGAGGGAGATACACTTTTCAGCCAGTCTTATCCCAAATTATTTGTGGCAGAACGTATACCTCTCCTTTGTCCTTTTTAATTTGTGCATTTTTCCCTCTTGCTCTAACTCCTCTCCCCATGGCTTTCTATCCCTCCCTTCCCATCTTGACCCTCTCTTTCTTTATCTCTTGTGGATCGGTGCCTTTCCCAAAAAAGTGTAGAGCTGCCCAAGGACAAACTGTGCAGAAATGATGTCATGTGCTCTATATGGCTGCGAGAACCCCCTAGTGCATGTAGTGGAACACCATGGACAGAGGATTACCACAAAGTAACCCCTTACCTGTAAAGCACAGTTACTTACCTGTAACAGGTGATCTCTGGGAACAGCAGGAATAAGTCTTCACATATGGGTATGTCGGTACCGACGGCGTCTGCACGGGAACGCTTCCCAGCGTCCAATCAAGAGCTTTTGGAAGCATCCCAGCACGCCTGCGTGCTGCCTTCCCGCCTTTCCCAACTGCCTCTCCTCAGTTAAGTTTTAAAGCCGAGACAAAGAGAGAGAGAAAGGAAAGGAAACATAGAAAGAGATACAACTCCTGGGGAGGTGGGAGGGTTGTGAAGACTTATTCCTGCTGTTCCCAGAGATCACCTGTTACAGGTAAGTAACTGTGCTATCTCCAGGAACAAGCAGGAATGAGTCTTCACATATGGGGACTCAAGCTGAGATGCCTGGAGTCCCAGCATGTCATAGGCTGGAACATGCTATCTCCCAGAACACCAGGCATCCTGAGGATGGAGGGTAGGAGTTGAAGAAGGATGCTGTGGAACAGCTAACCTAGCATAGGACTGCAGAGATGGAGTCCATGTGTGGATGATGATGGTAATCAATAATATTGCAAAGGATATTGCAATATGGACCTCCTCTGACAGGATTTCACAGAAGGTTAAATTAGACTTACCTGCTAATTGTAGTTCCTGGAGTGGAACAGTCTAGTCCCATAACCTCTGGGTTCCCAATCCAATCCAGCAGCTTGGAGACTGAGAAACTCCACCTTTTTGTGACATCATCCGTATAAGTCTCCGGTGCCAGCCTCATGCCACCAGTAACCTATTGACAAAGAAGACTCACCGGAGAAACAAGTAAGCCAAAGACTATAGTAAACATTGATAACAGTAAAATAGCAACTGAGGGCAAGAAACTCCCAGCCCATTGTAGCACTTAAGAGAAAGTGGGAGCATTCCAACCCCCTGCTTGAAGTAAGGAACAGACCCAGCAGAACCAAGAAAGTAGCCCCTCTTACCTGTGAAGCTGAGCCAATCCGGACATGTGTTTGCCCAGGAACTCTGGGAGGGATATGGGACTAGATTGTTCCACTCCAGGAACTACAATTAGCAGGTAAGTCTAATTTAACCTCCCTGATCGTGTCCCAGTCTAGTCCCATAACCTCTGGGTCTATACCAGAGCAGTGAAACACACTTACACACGGGAGGGACCTGGCAAACCAGCCTGAAGAACCGCTGATCCGAAGGAGGTCTCCTCCGCCATCTGAACATCCAGACGGTAGTGCCTAGCAAAAGTATTGAGGGACGACCACGTCGCCGCCCTACAGATATCCACCGGCGAAACTAAACGAGCCTCCGCCCAGGAGGCAGCCTGAGCCCGCGTAGAATGAGCTTTCACCCCATCCGGCACAACTCTGCCCTTCAACACATAAGCCGACTCAATGGCTTCCCTAATCCAGCGAGCAATAGATGCTTTAGAGGCCGCTTCACCCTTTTTCGGCCCCGCGAAAAGCACAAAAAGTCTATCCGACTTCCGAAAGGACTCCGTCCTCTTGAGATACTTCCGTAAAGCTCTCCGGACATCCAACCGATGAAACCGAGTAGCTGGAGAACTACTGCTATCACCTCGCAATACCGGCAAGGAAATCGCCTGATTAATATGAAACGCCGAGACTACCTTCGGGAGGAAAGCCGGCACCGGTCGCAACACCACTTTAGACGGAAAGAAGGAAAGATAGGGCTCCCTACAGGAAAGAGCCTGTAATTCTGAAACACGCCTGGCCGAGCACACCGCCACGAGAAAGGCCACCTTCAGAGAAAGATCCTTGAGTGAGGCTCTAGCCAGCGGCTCGAAGGGCTCCCCCACTAAGGTCTCCAACACAAACGGAAGACTCCATTTGGGAAATACTGGGCGGGTTGGAGGCCGAGCAAGAGAAACCGCTCGGAGAAATCGTTTCACATCCCGCTGGACCCCCAGCGACTGACCCGCCAGCCTGCCCCTGAAACAAGATAAGGCAGCCACTTGGACTCGCAACGAAGCCGCTGCCAAACCCTTTTCGAAACCATGTTGCAAAAATTCCAGAATTTGCGGGAGGGAAGCTCGTAACACTTGGTACTGCCGCGCACTACACCAGGCCTCAAAAATCCGCCAAATGCGGACGTAGGACAACGAAGTGGAACGCCTTCTGGACTTGACCAAGGTAGAGATAACCGCTGGAGAATACCCCCGGGAGGTCAACCGCGCCCTTTCAAGAGCCAGGCCGTAAGAGAGAATCGACCCACGTGAGGCATGACCAGCGGCCCCTGAGATAACAGATCCGTTCGGTCGGGAAGACGCCAGGGCCTGGCCACCAGCAACTGCACCAGATCCCCGTACCAAGGACGCCGGGGCCAATCCGGCGCAATCAAGATGACATGGCCCCGGAAGCCCTCTATTCTTTGTAGAACTCGGCCGATCAACACCCACGGAGGGAAGACATACAGAAGCTGCTCCTCCGGCCAGACCTGCAAGAGAGCATCCAGACCCTCCGACATTCTTTCCCTGCGCCTGCTGAAAAAGCGGTTGCACTTTGCAGACGCAAAGGTCGCCATGAGATCCATCACCGGCCTGCCCCACCGTCGGACCACCATTTCGAACACCTCGGGATGCAGGACCCACTCCCCGGGATCCACTCTTACCCGGCTGAGGAAGTCGGCCTCCACGTTGTCTACCCCTGCTACATGGGCTGCCGACAGGTCCAGAAGGTGGGCCTCTGCCCAGGAACACAGAGCTTCGGCCTCGGACTCTAGGGACGCACTGCTGGTGCCGCCCTGCTTGTTGACGTAGGCCACTGCCGTCGCATTGTCCGAAAGCACCCGGACTGCTTTCCCGTCGAGGAGCGGCCGGAACTCCCGCAAAGCCAGCGACACCGCCCGGAGCTCCAACCGGTTTATCGCCCAGGCGCTTTCTTGAGCGTCCCAAAGCCCCTGAGCGAAGGCTCCCTGGCAGTGAGCTCCCCAGCCCAGCAGACTGGCATCGGTCATCACCGCCACCCAGTCCGGCGATTCGAGGGATTTCCCCCTGTCGAGCGACTGGGGGAGCAACCACCATCGTAGAGACTGACGAACATCCTCCGGACATTCCAGCTTCCGGGAGAGGGAGTCCCGCTGGTGCGACCACCGACGAAGCAGAGCCCTCTGTAAGGGCCTCATGTGAGCTCTCGCCCAGGGGACGGTCTCTATCGCCGCCGCCATGGTGCCCAACACCTGCAGGTAGTGCCACGCGGAAGGCGTCCGGAGCCTGAGAAACCCCTGAACGCGATTCCGCAATTGCAAGGCCCGTTGGGTGGTAAGAAACACTCTTCCGCTCCGCGTATCGAAGCGCGCCCCCAGGTATTCCAGATTCTGGGAAGGCTGGAGATTGCTCTTGGCCAGATTGACAATCCAACCCAGGCTCTCCAGTAGAGAGACTACCCGGGCCGTAGCCTGCACGCTGTCGTCGTGCGATTTCGCCCGGATCAGCCAATCGTCCAGATAAGGATGCACGAGGATGCCTTCCTTTCGCAGAGCCGCCGCCACCACTACCATGACCTTTGTAAAGACTCTCGGGGCGGTCGCTAGCCCGAAGGGCAATGCTTGGAACTGAAAATGACCGAACGGGACCGCAAATCTGAGAAACTTGTGATGCTCCTGCCGAATTGGAATGTGAAGGTAAGCTTCGGACAGGTCGAGGGAGGTGAGAAACTCCCCCTGTCGCACCGCCACTATGACGGAGCGCAGGGTTTCCATGTGAAAGTGAGACACACGGAGACAGCGGTTGACTCCTTTGAGATCCAGGATCGGGCGAACATCTCCTCCCTTCTTTGGGACCGTAAAATAAATGGAGTATCGACCGCACCCGTACTGATCTACGGGCACGGGCGCAATCGCTCGGAGATCCAGTAACCGCTGTACCGTCAGCCTTAAGGCCGCCCTCTTTGTCACCGTCCTGCCGGGGGAGAGCACAAAGGAATCCCGCACGGGACGCAAGAGCTCCAGAGCATAACCGTCGCGAACAACCTCCAACACCCACTGATCCGTCGTGATGTGGGCCCAGGCGGGAAGGAACTCCCGCAGACGTCCACCCACGGGGGTGGGGGACGACTGGGCCCCCCTCACTTCATTGGGGCTTTTTAAGATTAAGGGAGGAGGAGGAGGAGGTATTAAGTCCGAAACCTCGCCCCGCGCCCCGAAACCCCCGGAAACTCTGTGATCGGAAGGGAAAACGCCCCCTCTGTCCTGGAGCAGCCCTTTGGGGACGAAAGCGACGAGAGTCCCGCAACTGCCCCCTGGAACTCGATGCCCCCCGAGAGGCCCGGGGTTTGTCCTCGGGCAAACGCCCGCCCTTGGACTCCCCGAGCTCCTTGACCAGCTTGTCCAAGTCCTCGCCGAACAGCAGACGCCCCTTAAAGGGCAATTTGCTCAACCGCGTCTTGGACGACGTGTCAGCGGACCAGTTCCGCAACCAGAGATAGCGCCGCGCTGCGACCGCCGACGCCATACTCTTGGACAGCCCCCGCATAAGGTCGTACTGGAGGTCCAAGAGGTAAGCGGCCCCTGACTCCAGGCGTGCCGCTTCCCCCGCCAAAAGAGACTCCTGGCCCTCCTGGACTTTCTGAGACCAACGCAGGCAGGCCCTGGAAACCCAGGCGCCACAGATGGCTGCCTGTAGGGAAAGAGCATTAATATCAAAGACTTGCCTGAGCAAGACATCCAGTTTCTTATCCTGAACGTCCTTGAGCGCCGCGCTACCTTCCACCGGAATGGTAGTCTTCTTGGTCACTGCCGAAACCGCAGCGTCCACCCTGGGAGGTTGAAACACCTCCTTGTCCCGGTCTAATAAAGGGTACAAACGGCCCATCACTCTGGCACCTTTCAAAGGCGCCTCGGGGACATTCCATTCCTCTTGAATCATCTCCTGAAACACCCTGTGCACCGGGAAAGCCCTCTGAGTTTTCCGGAACACCTGCAGCAGCGGATCTTCCAATGACTCGTCTTCCGCAGCCGCAGGCTCCGGCATGTTGAGCGCTTTTAGCGACTCCACAATGAGGGATGGCAGTTCCTCTCTCCGAAATACTCGCACTACTCTAGCCTGATCCTCCTCGTCAGGGATCTCGCCCTCCTCCAACTCGTCCTCCAAACATACGCTGTGGGCGCCCTCATCCGAGAGAGGGCTTTCCGACAGCCCGGAGAGGTCCGCCAGGGTATCGTCTCCCCGAGCCCTCTTGCTCCTACTCGGGGAAAGGGACCGACGCGGGGACGCCGGACGTTTACCGGCACCACTGGAGCCGCTCGGCAAACCCGCCTGCAACAAACCACTAAAAGCAGAATGTTGAATAAGTGCCACAAACTGTGGAGAAAAAATGGTAGAGAGCTCAGTGGGGAACACCATGGGAGAAGCCGGAGCGCCCAAACCTGAAGACGTTCCTGGCAGCGGTTCCTCATGCGCCAGGGCCGGGAGACGCGACGGCGAAGCCTCTGGCTCGAGCCCTGGCGCTGGAACTGCCTGTGAGGGGGGGTTATCCAGCTCCCGGGCCTCCCCCGCACACTCTTTGCAGACCCCTGCACTTGTGCCCTTCCGTGTCCCACACACAATGCAAAGGGGTTTGGAGGGCATGCTGACCACTGCTGCCTCAACAGAAAAGGAAGTGAGTGAAAAGAAAAAGGCCCAAGGTACACCCGAGAAAATGCCGAAAAAAAACGCCGAGGGCACAGAGAGAAAAAATCCCCCACAGCTGAAAAACTGCTGCGCTATAATATCGGAGAGTTTGCCTGCACCTGTATGCCTCCACAACTCTCCCTAAAGAGCAGGGCAACTTCAAAACAAAAAGAACCGGCCCGCGCAGAAAAACCACGGCGTCACCACGAGGCAGGGCCGCGAGGAAAAAAGAGCGCGAAAGCGCGCTGAGAAACACTGACCGGGCCGCGGCCCCTGCCCGAGCACAGCAAAAACCACGCCGGCTCTAAAGACAGTCCCGCGGCTGCTCGGAGGCTCCCGCCAGCCTAGGGAACACCCTCCGCTTCCCCCCAAGGTAAAACTCACCGCACCGCTGAACCGCGGGAGAGACAGAGGAGAAGGGGGGGGTTAGGAGCAGCCGAACGCGCTAGCAGGCACAGACTTCTGCGTGGCGCCGGCTCTCCCGAAGGCAGACTTACCCCACCGGATCTCGCCCGGGCCGCTGCTGTGTCTCAGGCAAACCTCTGAAACAGCCGGCCACAGCAATGAGCTCTGCCCCGAAGAGTAGCTAAGTGCAGGAGGGGGGGGGGGGGTGAGGAGGGAGACGGAGGACCCAGAGCCAAAGAGCTGGAGTGCTCCCAATTCCACGAAATAGACAGCAAAGCAGGACTGCAAAATAACTAACAGCTAAATTAAGCCCATAAACTAAGGTGTCTCAATTGTTTCTCCTGTGAGCCCGGGACCCCCGGGCTCCCAACTATCCAGCTGCTTGGAGACTGAGGTAACTGGTGGCATGAGGCTGGCACCGGAGACTTATACGGATGATGTCACAAAAAGGTGGAGTTTCTCAGTCTCCAAGCTGCTGGATTGGATTGGGAACCCAGAGGTTATGGGACTAGACTGGGACACGATCAGGAAGTATGGAGGTTCATGGATCTACTGGGAAACCTAGTAGAGGAACCTTGAAGAGGACCCCACTGTAAGTGGAGGTAATAATCCTGTAGGAAAACCCGTGGAGGTCAGAATCTTGAAAGGTAACAGGTAACCCCAGTAGGGAAACTGGGGTAGTCCAAAAAAGGTGGGCCTTCAGCGGAAGGCTTTATGAGAAAACCCCTAGCTCTTTTGGAGGTAGAGTTAGTCACTCTTACGAGCAAAAAGAGAAGGCTAACCTATTTGGACAAACAGGCACAGTCCTTGTGGGGAGAAAGGGTGTGGGAACTCCTTGTATCCCAAAAAGAGAGGACAAATGCCTGAGGCGTTAAAGCCTGTGATTAACTGAAGATCCACAATGTCTCTCCTAACTGGGGTAAGCTAGGAGAGATATTGAGCACGGAGAGCTTCAGAGGTACCTAAACCGTTAGGTTATGGTATAAAAATTGTTGACTACCACAGGAGTGGTTGTGTGTGTAGAATCCCAAACCTGCTAGATAGCATAGGTATGGGTAAAGCCCCTCTGTCAGAATCATATAGCTATATGAGGATACACAGTGAGAGAGAAGTATGTGGATACATATCTATCTATAACAGAATATCTCAATAGATACATATACATATAGTCATGAGGTAGACAGCACTGAGCCTGAGATAATAAAGGGAAATGAAAAAGAAGAGCTTACCTCACAGCCACATGGGCAGTTGATACATTCAGGTTGCAGGAAAGCAAGGAATGGAGAAACAAACTTTCCTCATGGCATTAGTGATGCAGTAGAAATTCAGAGTTCCAATCAGGCTCACCTGAGGGAAGAGTCACGTTCTACGTCTAACAAGCAGGGAAATAAAACCAGGTGGGAAATCCCACAAGAGATCAGGGAGATCAGGGGAGATCGGAGAGAGAAGGAGACAAGGACTCAGGAGCAAACACAGAGAGACACGCTGTCTTGGAGAAACAGGGCTGAAGGGAAGCAGGCTGTTGAACCCGAGAGGGCTGGGAAGAACAGTGCAAAAGACTTCCAAGCCAGAGGGGTCCTCGTGCAGAGGAAAACAACCAAGCAGGCAGAGAGCAAAGGTCACACCCAGGAAAGCTCACTGAAACCAGGAAGTGATTTCAGCTCAGCTAAGCCCAGTGTCTGGTACTCACGGAGAAAGGCAGTTTGCACTCCAGAGAAGAAGCCTTGGCTAGAGGAGGAAGGGCTGGAAACAATCTTCACCCAGAAGAAAGATAAGTACCCTGTCTTCTATGGGGGGAAAGAAGTGGGTCCTTTAGTAAAAAGCCAAGCTTACAGGGTGATAGAAAACCCCTATTGGAATAGGTGGTGGGAAGAAACCCCAAGCACAGCTCCTTGTATCTCTGACTGCACAAAGCAGTCTCCTCTCCCAGAAGCTGAGGTCTCCCAAGGGCAAGGTTCTGAAAACAGTGATACAGAAACATGTTGCCCATATACAGGACCAGGTCCTGAGGTTATGCAGTGGGAAAGTTCAAACCCAGAGGTCATTCCAGAACCGATGGAGTGTGCTTTATGCATTTCGGATGAGATAGAATCTCTTTGTTGAAAAGAAGCAAGAAGAAGCATTAGTATTATTTGGAAAAACTTTTATTTATCTGTGAAGCAACAGTTTATTTGTGTTATCCACGTTTGATGTATTCAAAAGGCAATCCTCAAGGGAAGGGGAATAAAGCCCAGCTTTAATTTACACTTTGGACACGACTACAGAGTATTCCTTTAACAACCCAGGCTATACCCCATGTCTAGGCGGGCGCCTAAGGCGGGTATAGTCTCACAAATGGCGTAGTTCTTTGGATTCCTGAAAAGAAGGATACCGTGGGAGCACAATGGAGTCACCAGCACCGGAGAACAGGACCGGGACTGCAGTGGACCACGCCCCAGAGGACTCCAGAGTCTGGAAAGGGAAAAAGAAAAGAACTTTCTCAAGGCCAGAATCACCACCTGACTCAGGTAAAGGTATCTGGGTACAGCCAGGGTGGGATTCTGTGAGGAGAAATAAGGGGGACTGAAAACCCCAGCTTAACTGCATTTAAGAAAAAGAAAAAAAAAAAAAAAAAGTGCCGCACTTGGTGTGCTTTTTTTTCTTGGTTTGTTGCAGGCTGCCATCATGGAGACTCCGCAAGACACACTGCGTTGGATTGGGCTCCAATTTGAGAAACAGAGAGAGCTGGCCCAGCAGTGTCAGGAGCAAGCATTAGCAGCCATGCAGGCACAGCAGAAGCCGCTGACAGACTTGGTGCAGGCTTTGCTACAGGAGCGGCTGACAGCCAAGATGCCTGAAGGACACTATTGTGGGGTAGGCCCACAAACATGTAGGGTCTTATCTTTTGGACAATGGTCAGGCAAAGACAATATTGATGACTTTCTCGAGGCCTTTGAGCGGGGAGTTCGGGGTGCAGGCTGGCCCGAGAAGCAGTGGGCGGTCCGGTTAGCCACCTCCCTGACAGGAGAAGCCTTGGTGGCTTATAAAGCTATGCCCGCCGCCCAGGCAACTGAGTACAAAGATGTAAAAGCAGCCATACGAGACAGGCTAGGCCTGTCGCCTATGGTGTATCAACGGATGTTAAGGGCGACAAAAATCCAGCCGGGTGAAACTCCTAAGGCACTAGGCCAAAGGATACGTAGCCTGGTGTGGAAGTGGCTTACCTCAGAACAGAGAACAATAGAGAGTATCCTTGATATGCTCGTGTTGGAGCAGTTCTCTGAGGCTGTGCCAGGTGAAGTCAGGGCATTCCTCACTCTCCAGAATTGCCAGACGTCAGACGAGGCTGCTCACTTAACCGAAAGGTTCATGGAGGCTCAGGTAGCCCATAAACCGCACGGAGGAGCTAGCAACTCGTATGGGGTGGCAAATTTCAGCAGAGTAATGAAAGACCCAATGTCAGGTATACCAGGTACAAAAAAATGTATGGATAAAGGTATGGGGAACGACTCGCGCATGAAATGTTTTAAATGTGGGAGGAGGGGTCACAAGAGGGATGAATGCATGTCACGCACAGCACTGATGAGTGAAAAGGAGAAATATAGGCAGGAAGGCTTTCGCCTTGATGTAGAGGTACAGGGCGTGTTGGCCAAGGCCCTACTTGATTCAGGGACGGACCAAACTATGGTGTCGAAGAAATTCTGGCACCTCCTACAGGATAGTGGGGCATTTCCCCTGAATCAACCAGAGGGCAGAACTAAGATCCGCTGTATACACGGGTCATCCACTTCCTATCCTCTGTATAGGGTAGTAGTAAAAGCTTTAGGCACCCGAAGGAAGGTCCTAGTAGCGGTAATTCCCCGGTTGCCCTATGATATAGTTTTAGGCCGAGACTGGCCGCCCTTCTGTAGGAGCATTGGGGAAGGCATGCAAGGGAAAAGGGGGCTGGTATCCACCAGGTCACAGGCCCAAAGTTCGAGGGAGAGCCTTGAACCCTCGGAGGACATTGACCCTCCTTCAGAGGAAGAGGCAGAACCCCGGGTAGAGGAAGATAGGCCTCTAGAGGACCTGCTAGGAGAACTACCCAAACACGAGGATTTAATCAACCTTCCTAAAAAAGCTAGTAAGAAAAGCAAGGGTGATAAGCGGCAAGAGCAGCACAATAGGGCCCAACTAAGGGCAGGAGCAGGAGATGGGATAGGTTTTCCCTGGATACCGGCTGAGCTAGTACAGAAGTTTCCCTCATTCGCGAAAGAACAAAAAGCGGATCCCGCGTTAAAACACGCTTTTGAGTATGCCCAGTCTGATAAAGACTCTCTTCCCAGGTTTTTTCTGGAAGAAGAGTTACTATATCGGGAGAGTAACGATCCCCAGACTGGCGCTGTTAGGAAACAGCTAGTGGTACCCACTGCTTTTAAGGCGAGTGTAATGAGATTGGCCCATGACCACCCGGTGGGAGGGCATGAAGGGGTTGTAGGTACCCTGGACCAGGTACTGGCCTGTTTCTATTGGCCGGGGGTGTTCCAAGAGACCAAGCGTTTTTGCGAGGCATGCCCTTCGTGTCAGAGGGTCTCTGCCACAAAACCAAAAGGGGTTCCCATGATACCAATACCTACCATATCTGAACCAGTACGCCGGATGGCGATGGATATAGTAAAAACCCCTAGGGGGCTCCAGTATATTTTGGTCATAATGGATCAGGCCACCCGGTTCCCCTGGGCCATACCGCTGAGGAACATTTCAGCAAAAACAATAGCGGGGGAATTAATCAAAATATTCTGTGAAGTAGGATTCCCGAAGGAGATATTAACGGATAGGGGAAGCAATTTCCTATCACGATATCTGACACAAGTCTGGGACGCCTTCGGGATATGTCACCTAAAAACATCAGCTTACCATCCCCAGTCCAACGGAATGGTAGAGCGGTTTAATCAGACCCTCAAACAAATGTTGAGGTGGGGACTAGACGGGAAGATGGCTGATTGGGACATTATGCTCCCATTTGCTTTATATGCTAGCAGTGAGCGCACACAGGCCTCGTTAGGAGCTTCCCCATATGAATTGATGTTCGGCCGGGCTCCAAGGGGTATCCTTGACATTTTAAGGGAGTAGTGGGCAGAGCCAAAAGGGGAGGAAATAGGGGTACCGCAGTTCCTTCAGGAACTCCGATCGCGGTTACAGAGGGCCTCACAAGCTGCTGAACATCATCTGCAAGATAGTCAACAGCAGCAGAAAAAATATTATGACCGGGGGAAAAAACCCCGTCAACTCACGATAGGTGAGAGAGTAGTCGTAATGGTAGCAGACCCTGGGCCAAAATTTGAAGCTCAGTGGAGAGGGCCCTACACTGTAGTAGCTCGCAAGGGACCAGTCTCCTATGTCGTGGAGACCGACAAGGGACGCCGTCAGGTGTACCATGTCAATGTCCTAAAATCCTGGCAGGAGCGGACAGCAACTATTGGTCAGTTACAGGTACAGCTTCAGTTCAATACAGATGCATCATCACGTATTCCGTGCTGTAAGGACATATGTCCCTCAGCCCGAAATAGCTTAAGGGGGGGGGATATGTCATGAGGTAGACAGCACTGAGCCTGAGATAATAAAGGGAAATGAAAAAGAAGAGCTTACCTCACAGCCACATGGGCAGTTGATACATTCAGGTTGCAGGAAAGCAAGGAATGGAGAAACAAACTTTCCTCATGGCATTAGTGACGCAGTAGAAATTCAGAGTTCCAATCAGGCTCACCTGAGGGAAGAGTCACGTTCTACGTCTAACAAGCAGGGAAATAAAACCAGGTGGGAAATCCCACAAGAGATCAGGGGAGATCGGAGAGAGAAGGAGACAAGGACTCAGGAGCAAACACAGAGAGACACGCTGTCTTGGAGAAACAGGGCTGAAGGGAAGCAGGCTGTTGAACCCGAGAGGGCTGGGAAGAACAGTGCAAAAGACTTCCAAGCCAGAGGGGTCCTCGTGCAGAGGAAAACAACCAAGCAGGCAGAGAGCAAAGGTCACACCCAGGAAAGCTCACTGAAACCAGGAAGTGATTTCAGCTCAGCTAAGCCCAGTGTCTGGTACTCACGGAGAAAGGCAGTTTGCACTCCAGAGAAGAAGCCTTGGCTAGAGGAGGAAGGGCTGGAAACAATCTTCACCCAGAAGAAAGATAAGTACCCTGTCTTCTATGGGGGGAAAGAAGTGGGTCCTTTTGTAAAAAGCCAAGCTTACAGGGTGATAGAAAACCCCTATTGGAATAGGTGGTGGGAAGAAACCCCAAGCACAGCTCCTTGTATCTCTGACTGCACAAAGCAGTCTCCTCTCCCAGAAGCTGAGGTCTCCCGAGGGCAAGGTTCTGAAAACAGTGATACAGAAACATGGTGCCCATATACAGGACAAGGTCCTGAGGTTATGCAGTGGGAAAGTTCAAACCCAGAGGTCATTCCAGAACCGATGGAGTGTGCTTTATGCATTTCGGATGAGATAGAATCTCTTTGTTGAACAGAAGCAAGAAGAAGCATTAGTATTATTTGGAAAAACTTTTATTTATCTGTGAAGCAACAGTTTATTTGTGTTATCCACGTTTGATGTATTCAAAAGGCAATCCTCAAGGGAAGGGGAATAA
The DNA here is from genome assembly GCA_033557465.1 of Ichthyophis bannanicus. Classification (NCBI taxonomy): domain Eukaryota; kingdom Metazoa; phylum Chordata; class Amphibia; order Gymnophiona; family Ichthyophiidae; genus Ichthyophis; species Ichthyophis bannanicus. Next base: position 262,456,880 of record CM066044.1, read on the forward strand.
AGCCCAGCTTTAATTTACACTTTGGACACGACTACAGAGTATTCCTTTAACAACCCAGGCTATACCCCATGTCTAGGCGGGCGCCTAAGGCGGGTATAGTCTCACAATATACATATACATATAGATATATATCTGTCTATCTATCTAAGAATATATCTATAGTGAGATATGGCAGGGCATAAAATACACACAAAAAAATAAATATGGAGATGTAGGCTTACATATGGGCATCTGCAATTAAACAGACAGAGATATGCCTACAGCACAGTGATCACATAGGATATGTGGAGAGGAAAGATTCATCTAATAACAAGGAGGTGGAACCTACTTGAGAAGGCATATAGAGAATCTGTTCCTCCTGGTCATGATCTGCAAGAATGCTAGTTAGTGAAAAATAACCAGGACTGTTACGTGAAAAACAAAAGGACAATGTCAATGTGCAGCCAGCAAGTCCCGAGTCTTCCAGGACTCTAGCATGGTAATCAGACAGAAGACGCCTAGAGATGAGACATCATGTTGACCTGCTTAAGGGCAAAGGTATCATACCATGAGGACGAGCATATCCCCGATTGGGAATACTATGGACCAAAGCAGGGAACTGGCAACTCCTTGAGCTTTCACGTAGAGGAGGCCTATGTCCTTTATATCAAAAAAGGAGATAGTAAAAGAAGGGAGAACCTTCTAGTCATGGGAGACATGACTGAAAAGCCTTTTCTAACCAGCTAGGATAGCTGCTGGAGAAAAAAAACCCCATGCTCTCTAGCAAGGGCCCATAGTGGAAAGCTTCTCTGTAGATTGCAGAGAGCATGATGCAGGAGAATGAGGAGATAGAGATACTGGCTCTCTAACAGCCAGTTCTATCAACTATGCTGCCAAACTCAGGAAATGAAGATGGCAGAATAGAAGACAATCCAGAAAGCTTGTAGTGAGATGATCTCCAAGAGAGATGAAGCACTGACTTGGAGCCACTACTAAGACTAGACAGAATGTTAGTGGAGGACAATCTGGTTGTTTGTGGATAAGAACCAGTGGTCCAAACATTAAAGCTCCTGCATAGGCAGCTGTGAGCAAGACAGCAGAAAGAATCTTACTGTTCAAAAACAGAAAGAACAGACAGAACAGGAGTAGGAAACTCTGGACATGTCTGATAAGCTGCCTCAAAGCAAGATTGAGCAGAGGAGGTAAACTCCGCACTGGAAAGTGAGAAAAGTAGAGAGGCTGAAGAGAAAGCCTCCCAGTAGGTAATTCCGCTCTTACAGAGGAAAATCTTGGTAAGAGGGTGAGAGAATGGAGCTGAAGAAGATTTACGAAGTAGTAAGTCTATAGAAAGGAAAAATACATGCTGGCACAGGAACTATCATCTGATAGTGGTTAGACCTCTTTCCCTAGCAGGAAAAAGAGGAGAAACCTGTGACTTATAGGCATGAATATCCTGACAGCTCAAAGAAATATAGAAAAAATGGATATCTTTTGGAAAAAGATCCATGTGTAGGGGTTAGAATAAAGCGGTGGATTGCCTCTATTGAGAAGAAGCAACTGTAGATTCTAACCCCAAGAGTCAAAAGCATCTGATGATGAATGATCAGAAACCCTGCAGGTGCTGGGTTTGCTGAGCCTGGTGAGAGGTTGGATTCTTCAGACCAGGACGATGCTTCCCCTGATGGGGAACATCTGTATGATGGGCAAATGATGAATAAAACCTTCTTCTCCTGTGGGAAGAAAGTTTGGTAGGACATTTCCTACCTACTGGGACAGAGGAAGGGGTAAAACAACCCTTAGGAACAGGTAAATCAGTGGACAACTGAGTAACCTGACGTAAAGACTCCTTGTTGAAAAGATTTTCTCCAGTGCAAGGAGTATGTCCCAGCCTTTGTTGTGCCCATTTGTCCAAGTCTGAAGCTTGGAGCCAGGCTCTATGTCGTGCCCCTATAGCTATAGCAGAAGTCCTGCTAACAGACTCAAAAGAGTCCAGGGAAGCACGAGAAAGAAACCAAGAGATATTCTGAATATGCTTAAGCAGTGAGGAATAGTTTGTACTCCTGGAATCTGAAAGGAAAGGAGACAAAAGATGCAATTGCTTTGTGACCTCTTCAAGAGAAAGACTCATATAAAAAATATATGAGAGAATTCTTGCAGAAAGCATAGATGTCTGGAAGGTTTGACGTCCAAAGTCATCTAGTGTTTTAGACTCACGACCTGGCGGATAGGAAGAGTGCTTTTTCTTACTCTTTACCCGCCTCACTGCCGATTCCACTACTATGGAATGATGAGGAAGTTGAGTCTTTTGAAACCCTGGAGGGGGGGCACCTGATAACAGATCAGTTGCCCTGGGAGGTGGGGGTACCCTGAAAGGTGTTTCCCACATTCCTAGAAGGAGATCCTGCAAGGAATGATGCAAAGGAAGCATTATGTTCCCCTTTGCTTGGGTAGAAACAGAGCCTTGTGCAGGATCATGTCCTGGGATAGGAATGGCAAGAGATCTTGCTATATCCAGGAGGAAACTCTGAAAAGAGAGATCCCCAACAGGAATCTCTCTTGGACAGGATAGATTTAAACAACTAACCTGAGTACTCACAGAGGTATCCAAATATATAGGAATAGAAGATCCTGCACAGTGCAGTGTGGAATGTTTAAGGGATGGTTGCTGGTACTGGGTATCAGGAGCAGCAACCGTCCTTACCACATTGTCCATGCCAGGCATCGACTCCAAGCTTGGTATAGAATGGAGCGATCCTGTTGAAAAAAGCATGGCAGGAGTTGGCCACGATGCTACTGTGGATACCGGTACCGATGTCAATACCGGTACCGATGTCGGAGTCGAGCCCAACAAAGACATCGGAGTAGTCATCAGTGACAGTTCAATCGATACCGAGGTGACCGAAACCCTCCGGCCACTATCCTCAGTACCGAAGCACCGGTATCGATCGATGTCGGTACCAAAACTTATTGGTACCGAGTCTTCTAGACTAGAGATCGATTCCAAACTCAGCATCGAGGGCAGAGAGCCTGATAAGCGAAGCATGGAAGGCACCGACCGTAAAGGTAATGGGGTCGTCGGTACCGATTTCGGTACCGTGTCTGACACCGGTGCCAGTGGCAACTCAATCGGCCTCGAAGGAACCGAGAGTTGTGGATTCGAATCATCAGAACCGAGCCTTCGGTACCGCCGAGAGCCGGTACCAAGGCGAGCCGGTACCCAGTCCTCCAGACTGGAGATCGATTCCAGACTCGGCATCGAAGGAAGCGAGTCTATCGATGTACGTCTGGAGAGTACCGACGGCGGTGGTAGTATCGGTGCTGGCACCGAAGGCACCGAGGACGCCAGATGACGATCCCTGGTGAGGAGTGTTTCATCCAACACCAGTGCCGATGCCGGGGTACCGGTACCGCTCGAAGCGGATGCCACCACTGGACACGGCTGAGATATGTTCTGTGAGGGGTGAACCTCAGGAACAACCTGAAACCCCTTATCTGCTTTGGAGACCGAAGACTCCCGCCGGGGTTTTGAAGCCAGTGGGCCCTCGAGGGCAAGGCCGGAGCTGTGCATGAGACCTACCACTCGAGGACTGGCTAAACAGACTGTTTGTGGGTTACCTGATCCTGTGTGGAAGAAGGGGACGGTGCCCCGAAGTTGGAGGGCAACCGTGTATCGAGGGAACCTCGATGTTGAAGACCTCTTCTCACCAAACTGTTGTCAGGACCCAAGCAGGTTAGACACCAACTTTGAGGGTCTAAAAATAAAGTTGTACCGCCACAGTCTGAACATTTCTTGGAGAAAGTGTCTGGCGGTTCCATGAAGGAAAAAGAAGAGGCCTAAAAGGCCTAAGAGACCGCGGGACACTATGAAGAAAAAATATCCTGTGGAAAAGGAAACATTTTTCAAGAAAAGAAAAGAAAACACCGGCGGTACCGGTGGCGGCGGGAAGACAGCCGCGACCACAAGAAAACTAAAAAATAAAAACAAGAATTTTCTGCGGTGACAGGAGGACGTCCTGCCGGCTCCGTGGAAAAACAAAAACTGAGGAGAGGCAGTTGGGAAAGGCGGGAAGGCAGCACGCAGGCGTGCTGGGATGCTTCCAAAAGCTCTTGATTGGACGCTGGGAAGCGTTCCCGCGCAGACTCCGTCAGTACCGACGTACCCATATGTGAAGACTCATTCCTGCTTGTTCCTGGAGATCAGGAGTTTCTCTGTAGAAAGCATGGGAACGCAACCACTCTTACTGGTGACATCATTCTGACTGATCTAGTCTTGGATATGTTTACTCTCCTACAGCCCAGACAGTGCTAGGTTTTCAGAAACATGTGCAGTGTCCTAGACTGGAAAAGCTCAAATTCACCTCTCAGTCAATACTCAACTGAGGGAAACAGGGAGGTAAAAAATGTGACTACATTCCCCTGCTGTCAAAGGAGAATCTCCTTTACAGGCACAGCCGACCCAATGGTTTTTGCCACCCCAAGCAGAAGTCTCAGCCGAGCTGCCCCCTCCTCCTCCCGCCAATTCTGTCTGCAAAGTCGATGGAATAGCTCGTCTTCATGCAGCAGCGGCCCTGGCAGGCTATGTACTTTGGCACACATGGCCTGCACTTCCGACTCCTCTCCTGCAGGCCATGTGTGCTGAAGCACATAGCCTGCCATCCAAATAGGTCTGCTGCCCTAGGCAGCTGCGACTGCCTTATTTACAGGTCACTCACTCCACTTTCTCCTTCAACAAGCAGAGAAATGCAGACACTTACTGGTGACATAACAGAACACATACTACTAGAAACAGGAGAAATGTACAAATGTAAATTTGTTAAACCATAAATATTAAAAAAAGAAAGTTTGTGATCACAAATGAGAAATTTACATAAAAATACTGCCATATTCAACAATGTCTTCATCAGGGGGAAAATTTAAAAAACAAAAAAATGAAAATCATAAAATAAAAAAAATCTTTGGTAAACTAAAGGTCAAAAGAGTGGGAACTTTTGTTTAAGAACCTAAAATTCTTGTACGTTCTCTAATCTCTCTATATACACTGGTCTCAGAACTTGAGTATTCTGCTGGTAAACAATGAAGTGTCAAAAGAGATTGGGAAATTTTACTTACCTTTAATTTCCTTTCCTGGAGTCCTGCTAGACCAGTCCAGACAAATGGGTTATCTCCTCCTGCCAGAAGATGTTGGAGACGGAGAAAAAAAAAATAGTACATCACATCTACCACTAGAATTAACTCCTAACTCCCTTACACTACACACTTCTAACCACCACCAAAGAGGAGGATTCTCGTAGTGACTCCCTGGCTGGAAAAACACAATTTTTTCACCACTACAAAAAAGATGCCCACTATAAAGATGATGATAACCTGTAGTGAAGAGGATGGGAAGGGAAGCCTCAGACGAGGGTGCCAGCTAATCAAGGCAGCAATTCCTACTACACAGCACTTAAGCACATTAGCTATCCCCCAGCTGTCATTCATAGGCTTCCTTAGTGCAATAAATGGAAATTACACTAACCTGGTAATTGTAGTTCCTGGAGGGTCCAGTTTAGTCCTCCAACATCGGGTAGTGCCCCTCCTCCTGCAGCCTGGAGACTGGACCAATCAAGTCTTCTGTAGTATATATGCAGACGGAGCTCCCAGAAGCCCCCAGTGTACTAGTAACAAAGCATACTTAACGAAGCAACACATTAGATTAATATACAAAATGACATAATGAAAATGACATAATTAAAGAACAATTTGTTTCCCCCCCACAAAAATATCCAACTTTCTCCCCAAACGAGGAAGTCAGAACACTGTATTGCGCTGGAACCAACGCCCCAGAAATCAAAATACAGCTCCGTATCAGAAATCTCAGGAGCTGACTGAACACCTGAGAAAGGAAGAGCCATAGCCAAAAACGCGGCTGCAAAAAAGGTTCGAACGGCAAGAGGAACCGTCTTATGATCCACCGTTCGGAAAGCGCGCCGCATTTTTATAACAGATAGTCGGGAGGGAAGGAGGACTAAACTGGACCCTCCAGGAACTACAATTACCAGGTTAGTGTAATTTCCATTTCCTGTTCGGTAATCCAGTTTAGTCCTCCAACATCGGGATGTAACAGAGCAGTTAAGACCGGGCGGGACCTTGCCATCCGGCGCGCAGAACCGCCGAACAAAAGAGGAATCCCGAGCCACTGACACATCTAAACGATAGTGTGTACTGAAAGCATGCAGAGACGACCAGGTGGCCGCCTTACAGATATCTGCTGGCGGAACTAGGCTATACTCCGCCCAAGCGGTCGCCTGAGCCCTAGTGGAATGATCCAGTAGCCCCTCCGGAACAGACCGCTGCTGCAACAGATACGCAGACGCGAACGCTTCCTTGAGCCATCTTGCAACGGAGGCCTTAGCCGCCGCTTCCCCTTTACGTGCACCACCGAAGAGCACGAATAGCCGGTCAGTCTTCCGAAAAGATTCGGTAGCCGTCAAATAACGACGAAGTGAACGACCCACATCGAGACGGTGAAGACTTTTGTCCGCCGACCCGACAGAGTGGGAAGAAAGAACTGGAAGAAACACTGCCTGATTCACATGAATAGGGGAAACCACCTTCGGCCAAAAGGAAGGGACCGGGGAAAAAGACAAAAAAGGTTCTCGGCAGGACAACGCATGTAGATCTGAAATACGCCGTGCCGAACAGATGGCTACAAGAAAAACCGTCTTCAGCGTAAAATCTTTCAGAAACGCCCTACTCAGGGGTTCAAAAGGTTCACGAACCAGGGCCCGCATCACTAGATTCAAGTCCCCCGGAGGAATGAAAATCCTGCGGGAGGGCTGCAAATGAAAAACAGTCGTAAGAAAACGACGTACGTCCGGATAAGAACCGCGGAGACGGCCTAAAACTTTGCCTCGATAACAAGAGATAGCCGCCAACTGGACTTTCAGGGAACTAGCCGCAAGGCCCTTATCAAAAGCAACCTGAAGAAACTTAAAACGACGGAAACGGAAACCGTCGCCGCCCGGACTCCACGCCGGGAGCACCAGTCTTCAAAGATCCCCCAAATCCGAACGTAAGTAAGAGAAGTGGACGTTTTCCCCGCCCGCAGTAGGGAAGAAATCACCGCGGGGGGAGTAACCCTTCTTTTTCAGCCGAGCCCTCTCCATGGCCAAACCGTAAGCGAGAATCGACCCACTTGGGGCATCCGCAAGGGTCCCTGAAAAAGAAGATTCGGCAGCGTGGATAGGAGCCAAGGAATGCCGTCGCTCAGCCGGACCAGATCGGCATACCAGGGCCACCCAGGCCAGTCCGGGGCCACCAGTAACACTCGACCCCGATGGCCCTCGATGCGCTGAACGACCCGGCCAATCAGAAACCCACGGAGGAAAGACATAAAGAAGGCCGGACGTTGGCCACGGCTGAATGAGAGCGTCGAGCCCCTCGGACATGCGCTCCCTTTGCCTGCTGAAGAAGCGTCCTGTCTCGGCCGATTGAAATGTCGCCATGAGATCCATGAAGGGCGGCCCCCCCCCCCCCCGACGAACTATTTGCGCGTAAACTTGCGGGTTTAGCTCCCACTCTCCGGGGTCCACCCGCACTCTGCAGAGAAAATCGGCCTGAACATTGTCTGCGCCTGCAATAGGCGCTGCCGAGATGGCCGGAAGACGAGACTGCACCCAATTGACCAAGGCCATCGCTTCTGATTCCAGGGCCATGCTGCCGGTGCCCGCTTGGCGATTGATGTAAGCTACGGTGGTCGCAATGTCCGAGAGGACTCGCACCGGCCGGTCGAGAACTAGGGCTTTGAGGCCAAGAGGGCTAGCCGCACCGCCCGCAATTCGAGGCGGTTGATCGACCAAGAAGTCTCCAGGGGAGACCATCCCCCCCCCCCTTGAGCGAAGCGGGTCTCGCAGTGAGCCCCCCAGCCGGTTAGGCTGGCATCCGTTGTGAACGGAACCCAAAGTGGAGGCTCCAGGGAATCCCCCGCGCCAGGATCTCGGAGGAGAGCCACCACCGGAGTGATCGGCGAACCGCCCTTGGGCAAGTCAATCTCCTGTTCAATGAGTCGAATTGGTTGGACCAACGGCGCAGCAGAGCACTCTGCAGCGGGCGCATGTGGAAGCGCGCCCTGGGCACCACCTCCAAGGTTGCTGCCATCGTACCGAGGAGCTGTAGCTATCACCATGCAGACGGAGCAGGCATCCCCCTGAAGAGTCGGACAAGAGACCGAATGCGGCGCTCCGGCAGGCACACCAAGCCCCGTGCTGTGTCGAGGCTCACTCCCAGATACTCGAGATCCTGAGTCGGGCACAGACAACTCTTGCATTCTTTCACCACCCAGCCGAGGGACCGCAGCAGAGCCACCACCCTGCTCGTGACGTGCACACACTCCCGACTGGACTTTGCCCGAATCCACCAGTCGTCGAGATACGGATAGACCAGGATGCCCTCTTTGCCCAAGGCCGCCGCGACCACTACCATCACGTTTGTGAAGGTGCGGGGGGCCGTGGCGAGACCAAACGGCATGGCCGGAAATTGGAAGTGGCCCCACGGAAGAGCGAAGTGGAGAAACCGTTGATGAGACAGCCGGATGGGAATGTGTAATGTGGTCTGCAGCGGCTGTGGAAGATCCTGCAGCAGGGGCTCTGAGGAGGGGGGAGATAAGGTGCTGAGGGGCCCAGGTAGCAACGCAGTGGGTATGGGGAAAGCCTCCGGGATGCAGCGTGCAGGTGTAACACAAGCAAGCTATCAATGTACCCTTCGGCTGATTACATTTCACATATAATACAGTCAGAGAAAAAAGCATTGTAGAGACTTAAACCACCTTTCCTCTTCTTGTGTGGGGTTTCATTTATTTATTTATTTATTTATTTTTATTTTTTTTTTGCATTTAAAACAAAAAGCAAGGAAGGCTCAGGGAAACCCAAGACTGTTTAAGAAAAGGATTTTGAAACTCCACGTGCCTCCACAGCATGATTAAGTGTGTGGAAACTGCTGTTTAGAGCTGTTTCCTCTAAAAAGAAACACTGAAGAGAAAAACAAAACAGCCGCTGGCACCGAAAAACTGTCAGGTATTCGCAGAACTGAGAAGGGAACTGTCAGTCATTCACTGTGCTGGCATAGAGAAACTTTCAAGGTCAGGTTAAGGCAATTACAGTGACTGAAAGTAGGGAAATTAGAGTGGGATCCCTCCGCAGCCATTCAGACCTCCATGGTAGGGGCTGAAAGGTGTTTCTGGGGAGGGATGTAGAAGCTCAATCCAGCCATAGGAAAATTACAGTGAGCATGCTTAATTAGGCCGAGCCCAAAACAGTCAGGATCCAAAACACTGACTTAAAACCTCAACCAAATGGTATATTGAATAAGACAGGTACAACAATCAGTAGGACCTACAAAGTAACCCGGCTGCAGTTTGTGGACTAAAAAGTCAAAGTAGGCACTTCCAAACTCAGGGGCAGCCGGTCCGGATACAGCTGAAAGCATCCCAGAGCAGCTGAGGCAAGGAAGAAAAAAAAACAAAAACAGAGTACTCACAGTTTTCTTACAGAAAATGATACCTGAACTTCCTGGAGGTATCCAAACTCTCGTGGTAAAGACTCAGTGCAGCGTAAAGCCAATGGAGAGCTCCCCCGAAGCCAAGCTCCGGAGTTCCCAAGTTCCTCAGGGGAAGCAAGATGCTGGGGGAAGAGCAGAGCTGATGCCTGAGGTCCCTGTGTTTCTTCTGACAGCCTATGCAGCGTAAACCTGAATAAGGCACAGGGAGAACTAAAAAGAAATAACTGCGTCCCGCAGGAACAGGCATTTAACAATATTCCCCATAATAGGTAATGCCTCAGCCAGCCTTCTTTGTTGGGCACAGTGGGGAATAGAACCCATGAGCCCTGCACCCTTCGTCAGTGACTCAGCATTGTACTGTGGCTCTGAATTGCATACTGTTCTCTATCCATGCCTTCTGTACTTTTTATCCATTATGTTCATACATAGGCAGAGAAAAAGGTAACCTCTGCACAACTCACAGCTAGCAAGTGTTGTGGAAAAAAACTGAAACAACAATATAGCTTTTAGAAGCCAGCAGAGAAGTAATCTGGCTTCCCGCCAAAAAACCGAGGCTCATTAGCTATTCAAAATGGCCACCAGCAAAAATAAAACACCAAAAGAGTGAATTAAACCCCCCAAAAGCTAAGGAATTAACTTAAAAAGTCAAAGAAGAAGGTGGGAGGGTTGCAGGCATGACAGAAATGCCTAAAATCGCTGAAAAATCAAGAAAAATCAATCGAGTTACCACAGAGCTGCAAACAGCAGTGGGAGAAGACATTCCAGGTCTGAAGAAACTGCAGCACAGCTCTTGCAGATGCCAGAATCAGTCATTGTACCTCTGCGGGACCCACAAATCACACATTGAGGTTTGGCAGCCATGCTAAGGCAACCTGCTTCCAGGGGGAAAGAAGGAAACAGGAACAGGGAAGCCCACAGCACAGGGACTAACCGTATTCAAATCAGTACAGCTTTAAATTTAAAACGTTTTTTTTTTTTTTTTTTACAGAAAACAAAATACTCCCCAGAATCCTAGGGGTGCCCTGAGCAAAATCGCCAGCAAAAGAAACCCCAAAAATGCCAGGGGAACCCATGCACAAGTGTTAAAAAGTGCCCTTAAAAAGCACACTTTAGAAATCCAAAATGGCCGCCGCATTTTTTCACCCACAATAAAAAAAGGCGCGAAAATACAAAGGTAACCAAATAATATGGAAAAGAAAGAAAACGACCCTCTAATACAGGGCAAGCGAAAAAAAATCAGGAAAAAGTGCAATTCGGAAGCCAGGGGAGCCGACAGAGCCTCTGACAATGCAAAAAACAACAGAGCTGAAAAGTTAAAGCAAGGAAAATTCCTACCAGCTCAGGGAACAGCAAGGAACTCAGCCAACTTCTCCAAGTGACAGGCAATGCTGTAGCAGGTATGGCTCTTCCCCGAACAGTCTTGGGGAGAGCTCAACCCAGGTTTCAGATATTCCCAGGCAGGAAGGCAGGAGCCCAATGCAGGTCTGGCTTCCCCCAGGATGTCCCCTGTGGCAATGCTCCTTTTTTTTTTTTTTTTAAAGATACAGCTACCTAGCAAAGAAATGGTAAATAAAGGACCCAAAATAAAACCCCAAAAGAACTAATTAACTAGTGTTGCTCCTTCAAGTGTCACTTAGTGTGCCCAGAAAGGGCACAGAAGTCTGCAAGCTGCAAGGAGACTGGACACACTGGGGGCTTCTGGGAGCTCCGTCTGCATATATACTACAGAAGACTTGATTGGTCCAGTCTCCAGGCTGCAGGAGGAGGGGCACTACCCGATGTTGGAGGACTAAACTGGATTACCGAACAGGAACAGCTTTTACAATTTTTTAAATGCATTTAAAATTGCCGAAAAACTTACCCAAAGCACTTAACTGACAACAGAATCCCACACATTCACCAGGCTTTGATGACGCCAACTGCACAGTGAGCGGGCCGTCTACTTGAGTTTCGCTCTCTATATTTAGGCAAGCTGCATCAGGACAATTCAACGGTAGTGGTGTTGAAGACATCCGGGGACATCCAATAAACAAGTGCAAATATGTACAGAAGTCTGCATGGACAAACATCCATGTACGAGGCACAAGACTGAGAAGTGGATAGGTCCGGACCAGTCTAGCAGGACTCCAGGAAAGGAAATTAATGGTAAAGCATAGTTACTCATTTAGAGAAACGGACCCAAGCCAGGACAGTGCTTATGTAGCTAGGCCTGTGAGGCCGCCCTCGATATAGGCCACAGGCCTGCCTGAAACCCTTGACCACTGTTAGGCCAACAGAAGACTCAGGGGGAAAAGGATGAAAATGCTGACAATAGCATGAGAAAATCCTGAGTGAAATGAAATCTTACTAATCCAATGTGCTCTGCTAAGGTAACCAGGTAAAACAAAATGAGACAAGAAAGACATGAGGAACCAAGGAGTACGATCTGAATAGGCACTGGCCTTGGAAAGGTGATATGTTCTTTCTGCTACTTGAACCTTGGGAAAGTGAAATTATGCCAATGCTATGCAGAAAAAAAGTATCTTTAGAAGCCCAGCTGCAAAGAAAGGACTAACCAATGTCATTCTGCCAACCTTTCAGAAAATACTGTATAAAAAACAGACTGGGACAAAGGAGAAACTGGGGCGTTTATTGAGCCCTGCCATGGAGGTGACAGAGTCCTGAACTGCCTCATTAACCTTTCTCTTCTGTCTATCCCTATACAGTAGCTACCTTGTACCTGGTAAGTAGAATTTGTGTATGAAGAATTTATGCTGAGAAAAGGCTCTTGTACAATAAAGATTTCATGAGTATTGCTGAGAGACTGGTCTCTGTGTACTTCCTCCGTGTAGGGTGAGATAGTGGTCCCTGTGGCCCGGTAGGGCCCTTACGATCACTGGTAGCACCGTCAACAGCAGGAATAAGTCCTTACGTATGAATGACGTCCTTTGACGAAGCCCCATGCAAGAACGCTCCCCAACTTCCATTGGAAGCTCCATCACGCATGCACGCCTGCCCTCCCGCCTGCTGTGGTGCCATCTTATCTCCAGTAAGATACAAAGCTAGTAGCCAGAAACAACTCCACTAGGAGGTGGGAGGGTTGTGAGGACTTATTCCTGTGGTTCACAGAGAAAGCATAGTTACTCACCTGTAACAGGTGATCTCCGGGAACAGCAGGAATTTAGTCTTCACATACGGGTATCGTTGGTACCGACGGAGCCTGCGCGGTAACGCTCCCAGCATCCAATTAGAAAGCTTTTGGGAGCATCCCACAGCACCTGCGTGCTGCCTTCTTGCCTTTCCCAACTGTCTCTCTCCAGTTGAGTTTAAAGCTGAGACAAAGAGAGAGAGAGGGAAAGGGAAAGAGATGTATCTCTCTATCTAACTCCTAGGGGAGGTGGGTGGGTTGTGAAGACTAAATTCCTGCTGTTCCCAGAGATAACCTGTTACAGGTGAGTAACTACGCTATCTCCAGGAACAAGCAGGAATGTAGTCTTCACATATGGGGACTCCCTAGCTTTAGATGCCAGGGAGAGACCCCAGAAGTTGAGTGTCCCTGTGAAAGGGCTCCACTTCCCCCCATGGATCTCTGGCATCCAACCAGGGATGGTGGGTAGGAGTTGATTAGGTATGGAACAGGTGTTGAAGAACAGCCTGACCAAACAAGGCATCCCGGCGGGAGTCCTTGTCCAAGCAGTAATGGGCTGTGAAGGTATGAACCAAGGCCCAAGTGGCTGCCCGACAGATGCGTCGATAGACACAGAGTGCAGAAGAGCCATTGAAGCTGCCATGGTTCTCACATTGTGAGCTGTGACATGGCCCTCCAGAGGAAGATTCTTACTCTTATAGGCAAAGGAAATACACTGAGCAATCCAGCTGGACAGTGTTCTCTTGGAGACTGGAAGTCCCAAATGAGAAGGATCAAAAGCAACAAAGAGTTGCGAGGACTTTCTATGTTGCTGTGTTCTTTGCAAGTAAAAGGCTAAAGCTCTTTTACAGTCCAAAATATGAAGATTCCTTTCTGCATTAGATGCATGAGGCCTTGGAAAAAACACAGGCAGGTAGACCGCTTGGTTTAAATGAAAAGGCGAGACCACCTTTGGCATAAAGTGTGGATGAGTCCTAAGGACTACCTTGTCATGATGGAACCTTGTATAAGGTGGAACAGCTATTAGTGCTTGCAATTCACTGATGCGGCGTGCTGATGTGATTGCAATGAGAAAGATAACTTTCCAAGAAAGGAATTTCAATGAGGTAGTAACTAAGGGTTCGAAAGGTGGCTTCATGAGCTGACCAAGAACCAGGTTTAAGTCCCATGCCACCGGTGGTGGCCTAATGGGAGGCTTAGTTAGAAGAAGGCTTCTCATAAATCTTGCTATAAGAGGATGGGAGGAAATAGGTTGTCCATTTAGAGGCTTGAAAGAAGCTGTAATAGCACTTAAATGGACTCTGAGTTAGTTTTAAGTCCTGCATTGGATAAATGAAGGAGATACTCTAGTAATGATTCCAGAGGTATCGCAAGGGGGTTAAGACCCTTCTGCGAACATCATAAGGTAAACCGTTTCCACTTGAAAGCATAAGAACATCTTGTGGAAGGCTTTCTGGAAGCATAAAGGATATCCTTTACTTGCTGAGGGAGGTTAAGATCATGAAGATCTAGGCCTTCAGCAACCAAGCCCTGAGATGCAGAGACTGAGGATTGGGATGCCATAACATTCCGTCCTCCTGAGACAGGAGATCTGGAGCAGACCCTAACTCCAGGGAGGGAGCTTGAGAGAGAGATGTAGAAGCAGAGGGTACCACACTTGCTTTGGCCAATGTGGAGCTATGAGAATCATATGGCCTCTGTCTCTCTGAAGCTTGAACAGGGTTTTGGGAATTAGGGGAATGGGTGGAAAGGCATACAGGAAGTCTTGACCCCAGTAAAGGAGGAAAGCATCCCTGGCCTGAGAGTTCTGTGCCGGAATTCTGGAACAGAACCGGGGAAGTTTGGCATTTAACGGACTTGCAAAGAGGTCATGTCCGGGGTTCCCCAAATTTGAAAAATCTTGGCCACTTGGTCTGCATGTAGAGACCATTCATGTGGAAGCAGAACTCGACTGAGTGTGTCTGCCCAAGAGTTTTGTATGCCTGGAAGATACACTGCCAGAAGATGAATCTGATGCTCTCTGGTGAGGGCCCATATTTGCAAAGCTTTGTTGCAAAGCAACAGAGAGCCTGTTCCCCCCCTGCTTGTTCACGTAGAACATGGCTACTTGATTGTCCATATGAATGAGGACTGTCTTGTAGCTGAGCAGGGTGTGGAACACTCGAAGAGCAAGGAAGATTGCTCTGAGCTCTAAGAGATTGATATGTAGATGAGTCTCCTGTGGAGTCCAAGTGCCTTGGGTGGAAAGGTCTTGCAGATGAGCTCCCCAACCCATTGGTGAAGCATCTGTTGTGAGAGTTGCTTGGGGTAAAGGTTGTTGAAATGGGGACCCCAGCAACAGGTTCTGAGTGGACTGCCACCATTGGAGAGACAAAATAAGGCGATTTGTGTTTGCTATTTTGTCTGACAGGCACCCTGATGCCTGGGTCCATTGAGTGGATAAAGTCCACTGGGCTGCTCTCATATAGAGGCGAGCATAAGGAACCACATGCACTGTAGATGCCATGTGGCCTAGTAGCTGTAACATTTCTCGGGCAGTGAGATGAGGCTTTAGCACTGCTTGAGAAGCTAACTGCACAATGCGAAGGCAACAGGTCTGAGGAAGATACGCCCTTCCTTTTTTGGTATCCAGCAAAGCTCCTATGAACTCTAGAGACTGAGTAGGAATTAGACTGGATTTTGGGATGTTTATGACCAGACCCAAATACTGAAGGATACGCATTGTGCAAGACAGAGAAACCCTGGCCTCTGACTCTGATGGGGCTCGAATGAGCCAGTCGTCTAAGTAGGGGAAGACGAATATTCCTAGAGTGCGAAGAAATGCTGCTACCACAGCCATGCATTTCGTAAACACCCTTGGCGCTGAGGCCTGGCCAAAAGGAAGCACCCTGTACTGGTAGTGCTTTCCTTGAAAAAAGAACTGAAGGAACTTTCTTTGAGATGGATGGATGAGAACATGAGTGTACGCATATTTTAGATCTAGTGAACAAAGCCAATCCTGACCCCGAAGGTATGGCAGCAGAGTTCCTAGAGAAATCATCTTGAATTTCTCCTTGAACAGGAATTTGTTCAATTCTGAGGTCTAAAATAGGTCTGTGTCCCTCTGTTTTCTTTGGGATAAGGAAATAGGGGGAGTAAAACCCTGTGCCCTGTGGACGAATGGGTACTTCTTCTATTGCCCCTTGGGCAAGAAGCATAGTGACCTCTTGATCTAACAGATTGATGAGAGAGGTCTGAGAATTGAACTGTCTTACCATCGTGGGAGGGGGCATACCCAAAAGTGAAGCGTGTACCCCTCTTTTATGATGGAGAGTGTCCAATGTTCTGCTGTTATCTGCCCCCATCTGGGGGCAAAGTGACACAACCTTCCTGGAATGGTGGAAGGCTCTGGTCCATTGAGAGCCAGGAAGGCTAAGTTCTCTAGATGAAAGTCAAAGGCCTTGAGGAGGCTGAGACTGCTGAGATGGTTGAGGCTTAGCAGTCTTTGCTTTCCTTTGTTTAGGTGGTTGCTGACTCTTTCGGCCAGATTGACCTGCAGAACGTCCCCTGCTGGGAATAAGAGGGATAAAACCTCTTCTTTTTGGAGGAGAAAGAAATCTTTCAAGAAACCATTCTTGCAGGATCAGCTATAGCTTTGGATAATCTGTCCAAAGTGGAGTTGTCAGCATCTAATTCATTGGCTTTCTCTTGCCAATTTTTGCCAAATAGATTCTCACCTGTACAAGGGATATTGCCCAGTTTGTCCTGCACCCAGAGCTCCAAATCGGATGCCTGGAGCCAGGCAATTCTACGTGCACCTATGGCAATGGCAGAGGTTCTGCTTATGCACTCAAAACAGTCAAAAGCTGCACGGTTGACAGACACATCCTGGGCATGTTTGACCAGTGTGAGAAAATCCTGCCTTCTATCCTCAGGAAGAAGAGGGCTCAAAACCTCTAAATCACCTGTGACTTCCTTAAGGAACATTCCCATATATAAAATATAGGAACTGATCCTGGCAGAAAGCATGGAAGCCTGGAAAGTACGACGTCCAAAGGCATCCAGAGTTCTACACTCACGTCCTGGTGGATTAGAGGCATGCCTCTTTGCACTCCTGATCCTTCTCATAGCTGATTCCACCACAATAGAGTGGTGAGGAAGCCGAGTCTTTTGGAAACCAGGACAAGGAGGGACTCGATAGAGTAGTTACTCACCTGTAACAGGTGTTCTCCAGGAGCAGCAGGAATCAGTCCTCACATATGGGTGACGTCGGCACCGACGGAGCCCTCGCGGAGCAATTTCCCCAGCTTTCAAAGAAAGCCTTTGGGAATTGCAGCGCGCATGCGCGGTCCCCTTCCCGCCCAAGGGTGCCATCTTGCTCAGTCTGATGACATAGCTAAAAGACAGCAAATAATTTGCAAAAACGAAATGATATGACTGCAACTCCAAGGGGAGGAGGGAGGGTTGTGAGGACTGATTCCTGCTGCTCCTGGAGAACACCTGTTACAGGTGAGTAACTACTCTTTCTCCAGGACCAAGCAGGAAGTCAGTCCTCACATAATGGACTCCCAAGCTTAAGGCTACCGGAGACCTCAAGCGGAAAAAGGAGCTCCCTCTAGCTCTGCAGCACAGAAGGAAGGAATCTTCTCTGAAAACCGCCCCCGACCGGTAGCCCAACATCTGGGTCGGAGGGTAGGAGTTGCCTAAACCTCAAAGAGATTATGGAGAACTGCCTGACCGAAAACACTGTCCCTGCGGGACTCCCTCTCCAGGCAGTAATGGGCCGCAAAAGTCTGGCTTGAAGACCAAGTAGCGGCCCGGCAGATGTCTGCCAACGGAACAGAGCGGAGATGAGCCACTGACGCAGCCTTCGCCCTAACACAATGAGCCGTGACTCGACCCTCCAACGAGAGGCCGGCTGCCCCATAAGCCCAAGCGATACAGTCAGCAACCCATATGGACAAAGTACGCTTGGAGACAGGTAGCCCCAACTTATTGGGGTCAAAAGAAACGAAGAGCTGAACAGCTCTCCTATGCTCTCGCGTACGGTCAAGGTAGAAGGATAAGGCCCTCCTACAGTCCAGGGTATGCAAGACTATCTCTCAGCTCGGCTGGAGTGGGGCCTGAGAAAGAAGGTCGGAAGAACCACCTCCTGGTTGAGATGAAACGGAGAAACCACCTTTGGAAGAAACTTAGGGTGAGTCCGCAAGACTACCCTATTCCTGTAGAACCTAGTGTAAGGGGGATCAGACACTAGGGCCTGCAGTTCACTAACGCGCCTAGCAGAAGGGCTACCAAAAACAAAGTTTTCCAGGAAAGAAAACGAAGAGGGCAGGTAGCCATAGGCTCAAAAGGCGGACAGGTAATCCGCTGCAAGACCACATTCAGATCCCAGTCAGGGGCTGGAGGCCACAAAGGAGGCTTAAGGAGAAGGAGGCCTCGGAGAAAACGAGCCACCAAAGGGTGGTTGGAAAGAGGCCTGCCATCCACCTGTGCGTGATGCGCAGAGAGAGCACTGAGATGGACTCTGACAGAGTTGGACGTAAGGCCCAGATTGGAGAGGTAAAGGAAATATTGCAAGACCACTGCCACCAAGCAGGAGAAGGGATTCTCCGACTGCTGAGCACACCAAATGGAGAACTGACGCCACTTAAGAGCGTAGGACTTCCGGGTGGAAGGCCTCCTCAAGGCCAAGACAACCTCTTCCACCTCCCGAGGCAGCAGGAGGGGAGCAAGGACTACCTTTTCAGCAGCCAGGCCATCAGATGAAGGGACCGGAGGTTGGGGTGTAGGAGAGACCCCTGATCCTGTGTCAGGAGATCGGGTTGAAACCCCAGAGGAAGAGGAGTGTCCACCGACAGCTGCATTAGAAGCGGGAACCAAGGTTGTCTCGGCCACCGGGGAGCCACTAGGATCATCGAGGCTTTGTCTCGGAGAACTTTGAAGAGTGTCCGAGACACCAGCGGCATGGGAGGAAAGGCATACCAGAGGCCCGTGGACCATGGAATCAGAAAAGCATCCGCCACTACTCTGAGAGGATGCGGTTGTCGAGAGCAGAATCTGGGAAGCTGTGTGTTCAGTGGACTGGCAAAGAGATCCATGGTGGGGAGGCCCCACTTGAGAAAGATCTGCTGAACTACCAACGGATCCAATCTCCATTTGTGAGGTTGGAGGATCCTGCTCAGCCTGTCTGCCAGGCAATTTTCTTGACCGGGGAGATAGACAGCTTTGAGGAAGATGCCGTAAAGGACGGCCCAAGAGCACAGTCTTCGTGCCTCCTGACAGAGAAGGAAGGAGCCCGTGCCTCCCTGTTTGTTCACATAGAACATTGCAACTTGATTGTCCGTCTGGACTAGTACAGATTGGTGAGAAGTGAGGTGGGCGAAGGCTCTCAGAGCTAGGCGAATGGCTCTGAGCTCCAGGAAGTTTATCTGCTGAGCAGACTCCCAAGGAGTCCAGAGGCCTTGAGTACATGTCCCCTGGCAATGTGCTCCCCAACCCAGGAGAGAAGCATCGGTCGTTAGCACCTGAGAAGGCGGAGGAGATTGAAAATCCACTCCCAGCACCAGGTTTGGCAGATGAATCCACCACTGAAGAGAAGAGACTAGCAGGTCGGAGACCTGTACTGAGTCCGCCAGGTTCCCCGTGGCTTGATGCCATTGAGTGCGAAGGCACCACTGAGCAGGACGCATGTTCAGGCGGGCATTGGGGGTTACATGGACAGTGGAAGCCATATGGCCGAGCAGTCGTAGAAATTGCCTGGCAGAGACCAGGGAATTGCTGCGAAAGTGGCTGGCTAGATTCATGAGCCTGTGTGCCTTGTCCAGAGGCAGGAAGGCCTTTGCCTGAAGTGTGTTCAACCTTGCGCCGATGAATTCGAGATCCTGAGAGGGGAGCAAAGTGGACTTTGCGAAATTTATGACAAATCCCAAGTGCTGGAGCAGAGATACAGTGCGAAGAGTGGCTTGAGTGGCCTCCTGGGAAGACTGGCCCCTTATGAGCCAGTCGTCCAGGTATGGAAATACAAAGAGGCCTTGAAGCCTTAGATAGGCCGCTACCACTGCTAGGCATTTGGTGAACACCCTGGGGGCGAAGGATAGGCCAAAGGGCAGGACTCTGTACTGGTAATGATTTCCTCCCACAACAAACCGGAGATATTGTCTGTGGTCTGGATGAATAAGGATGTGAGTATAGGCATCCTTTAGATCTAAGGAGCATAGCCAGTCTCCCTGCTGGAGGTAGGGCAGCAGGATTCCAAGGGTGAGCATCTTGAACTTTTCCCTTGTCAGGAACTTGAGGTTTCGCAAGTCCAGGATGGGTCTGAGGCCTCCTGTTCATTTTGGTATCAGGAAATACCTGGAATAAAAGCCTTGACCTCTCAGGTGGTGGGGCACCGGTTCCACAGCCTGTTCCTGAAGAAGACCTGCTAATTCCTGAAGGAGCAAGTCCCTGTGCAGAGGGAGTCTGGGAGGCTCCCCTGGAAAGTAGGAGGGAGGTACCTGGTGAAAGTGAAGAAGATAGCCTTTTTGAACTATATGAAGCACCCAGGTATCTGAAGTGATTGCTGACCATCTTTGGGCAAAGTGGACCAGCCGGCCTCCTGTGCTGAGAGAAACCAGTGGAGGGGAAGAGGCTATGCTGATGGAATCAAAAGCCCCCACCCTGCTGAGCAGGGGCCGGTGTTGTGGGCTTTGGGGGCTTGCTGCCTACGGGACCCATTACCCCGTCCCTTGGCCTGCTGACCCTGTGGGGGAGCTACTGGGGCCTGATAGTGAGGGTAGTGTTTATAGGCAGCTGCCATCCTCGGGTAAAAGGGCTTTTTCCCCGAGCCCTTCTTTTTATGAGAAGGGGCAGAGGTTTTCCTGGACAGCCTAGTCCTGGTCAGAGTCTCGGTCTCGAGTTCTGCAGCCTTTTCAGCCATGGGCTTGTCAAAGAGGTTTTCACCTTTGCAGGGGACATCGACCAACTTGTCCTGTACCCATGGCTCGAGGTCGGATGACTGAAGCCAAGCCTGTCGGCGGGCACCGATGCCGGCTCCGGCTACCCGAGCCGATGCTTCGAAGCCATCGTAGGCTGCTCGAGAGATAAATTTCGAGCACTCACGAATACCTGTGGATAGGGCCTGGAACCTCTGCAAAGATTCCTCGGAGAAACCAGCAGAGAACCCGGCAATTTCTTTTGCCAGGTCTCGGAGATACATGCCCATATAGAGCTGGTAAGTCTGGACTCGACAAGCAAGCATAGAGCCCTGGAAGCACTTCCTACCAAGGGCATCCAGGTTCCGGGCATCCCGGCCGGGAGGCACCGAGGAGTGCATCTTCTGACTCTTGAGTCGATGCATGGCCGATTCCACCACCATGGAATGGTGCGGTAGTTGTGCCTTTTGGAACCCGGGGCTCTTGCGGACTCGATAAATGGAATCGACCCGCTTGCTTAACACCGGCGCCAACGCCGGGCTCTCCCACATGCGGAAGAGAAGTCGCTCCAGCATCGGAGGAACCGGTACAGTAAAGGCCTCCTTCGGGAGAGAGTCATACTGGAGGGCATCGAGCTCTTCGGCTCGAGGCTCCTCCTCGGGATCCGCGGGGAATGCCAAGGCTTTGGCCATATCCCGCACGAAGTCCGAGAACCGGGTGTCCTCCGGGGCGGATCGTCTCCGAGGTTCGGACTCGGGCGAGTCCGATGGGACACACAGAGTTCGAAAAGTACCAGGGGACTCTTCGTCCTCAGTCTCCCAGGCCGATTCCTCGGAGGAGGAATCAAGCGGCTCCGGTCGGGCGGGCATCGTTGCTGTCCGCCCCGACGGAGTCGGCATTGACGACCTCAGTCCCAAACGGGAGGCCGAAGGAGACCGCAACCGAGGATCGACTCGAGCCCGCATGGACTCAAGGATCGGCTCGGTCTCCGGGGTCGACTTGGACGTCGACGTCCCGGCGGTCGGGGCAGAAGCACCGGCAAGGCCAGCGATCAATGTCCGCTGCTGGTCCATGAAGGCAGCCAAACTGCTCTCCAAGGCCATCAACCTGAGTCCGAGCTCAGGAGACCCAGCAGCCCCCGACTCGGGCCCCGACAGCGTCGGGCCCGACGTCGGCTCCTTCGGAGGTGAGTCCACGAGGACTACAGTACTCACGTGTCCAGGAGACTCCAACTCGAGACGAGGATGTTTTGAAGGCCTCTCCGACTCCGAGGACCCGGGACGGCTATCGGGGCTATGCGACCTGACCCTCGAGGAACCAGGAGCGTCCACCGACGCCGCCCTCGCGGGTTTCTTCTTCCGATGATGCTCCCGGGCAGGAGACCCCCGCTCAGAGGAACTCAGACGATGCTCAGGACCGGAGTCCCGGGACGTCGAAGCCTCTGACGAGGTCCAGGCCCGGCCGGACGCGGAGTCAGAGAAGATTTTTTCCCTTTGCTGCTGCCGACTCCTCAACGCTTTAGAGGACATCTTGCTACATGGACCACAGATCATCGGGTCGTGATCGCGTCCAAGGCAGCGGAGGCAGCAGTCGTGTATGTCGGTAAGAGACAAGTTTCTGACACCGAACACACTTTTTAAACCCGCTGGCAGCCATCAGGGGAAAAAGGGCCCTTGCGAGGTCAAAAGACAGGGCTGCCAGGAAAAGGAAAAAAATGGCACGAATGCCAGTCACGAAGGACAAAAACCAAAAAAATCACGAAAGGACTCGATACCGGTGTATCGAGTCCAGGCGGGAAAAGGATCCGGCGTCGAATCGAGACAAGAAAAAAATAATAAAAATCAACTTTTTCAGCGGCGATCACAAACAGCGTCTGTAGGGCTCCGCGGAAAAAAGAAGACTGAGCAAGATGGCACCCTTGGGCGGGAAGGGGACCGCGCATACGCGCTGCAATTCCCAAAGGCTTTCTTTGAAAGCTGGGGAAATTGCTCCGCGAGGGCTCCGTCGGCACCGACGTCACCCATATGTGAGGACTGACTTCCTGCTTGGTCCTGGAGAAACATGGTATCCAGTCTACGAGAGTGAGGAGAGGTGGTAAGAGGTGTTTCCCACATCTTTAGCATGAGATCATGCAAGATCTCATGGATCG
Source organism: Ichthyophis bannanicus (assembly GCA_033557465.1). NCBI lineage: Eukaryota > Metazoa > Chordata > Amphibia > Gymnophiona > Ichthyophiidae > Ichthyophis > Ichthyophis bannanicus. Next base: position 262,479,564 of record CM066044.1, read on the forward strand.
GCAAAGTAGCCACCTCTTTAGGAGCTTTGGGATATTGAAGAATCTCCAACTCCTTTGCCCTGGGCTCTCTTTCAGGAGCCACAGTAATGGAAAGACCTCGAGCTACCTCCCTGATAAAATCCTGAAAGGAGATATCTTCTGGAGGAGACATCCTGCGTTTAGGAGAGGAGGGTTCCTCCGGGAGAAGTATTCCAGTACCGACAGAGCTGTCAGAATCCTCAGAGTCCTCCAAGGATTCAAAGTACCTTCTGTCCGGATGCTCTTGAAGAGCCCGATACCCGTACCGACCAAAGTCGGTACCGGGGGGAATCGGTACCAGTGTATCGGTACCAGAAGGCATCGTATGACTGGATGCCGGCAAAGCGAACCCCGATGTCGGGGTCTGTACCGGTACCCGTTTAATTGTCTGACGCGGTTCCAAGGGCGTCGATGCCGCAAGGAGAGTCGCCAGACTGCATTCAATAGCCAGGAACCTCTGGTCTATCGACGCTGCCGATGCCTGGATATTGGTACCGGAGAGAATAGCCGGTACCCCAGAGCATGGCACCAGTAGTTCTGCCGAGGTTGAGGCCTCGAGAACATCCTGGAGCCCCGATAATGCTTTGGAAGCCGAAGCCTCCCGCCGGGCATTGCCGGTACAGAACCCTCAAGGGCAATGCCAGAAGCATCTCGATGCTTGGAAGGAGATCTACCCTTTGAGGACCAGCTAGACTTATATTTAGTTACCTGAGATCCATGGGAGGAAGACAAAGCCCTGGAAGATGTCGATGCCACAGAAGCTGCATCGGAGGGAAAAAGGGTGCTGAGCTTAGCAGCCCGGTTTTGTCGACCCCTCTTGGGCATCATGGCACAAGCCATACATTCGGAGATGGAGTGGTCAGGACCTAAACATTTAAAGACAGTACTCATGGGTGTCGGTGACGGAGATGGTACCGCCACACTTGGTGCACTTTTTGAAACCCGAAGCGAGTTTTTCCATAGTGGAGGAAATTTTGGACCTAAGGCCCAAAAAGGCGCGTTCACCTGGAAAAAGAAAAGTTTAAAAAAAAAAGAAAAGAAAAGTATTTTTCCAAAGAAAGAACGGAGAACCGGCGGTACCGGTAGAGCGTCGAGGAAGGCAGATGCGACCACAAAAAAGAAGGAGAATAAGGAAACTTTTCTGCGGTGACAGGAACGACAACTTGCTGGCTCCACGGAAAACGAAGAACTGGAGAGAGGCAGTTGGGAAAGGCAGGAAGGCAGCACGCTGTGGGATGCTCCCAAAAGCTTTCTAATTGGACGCTGGGGAGCGTTCCCGCGCAGGCTCCGTCGGTACCGACGATACCCATATGTGAAGACTACATTCCTGCTTGTTCCTGGAGATTATATGTTTGCATTGTGAGATTATGCACTGTATATTTCACTAAACATAGGGTGGATGTTTACAGTGGGACTCTACTGTAAATATAATGGCCTTATATATTGACATATGCACTACATGATGGTAGTACAGAACCTTCACTTACATCTTGTTTTGTCAGGTTACTCATAGCACCTCATCCTTGAGTGTTGATTTAGTTTGGATATAGGGCACAATATTTACGCATGTCGTTCGTTTCATTGTCACCTGTATGGTCTGTTTATAGGCACGAACTGTGATTCTTACTCTATGGTTCTACATTTGCATGTTTTTTTTGCTGAACATCCTTATAAGCCACTTATTTTGTTTCTATATGATTCACCAATACAAATGCATAGGTCCTTATGCAGGATTCTCTTTTTGGTCTTCCTCTCCCTTTCTATTTAGCACTTTTAATGTTTATTCACTTCCTTTGGATTAGCTGTTCTTTCAGCCTTGGATTTCTTTTGTTTTTGTTACAGATTATTTGTTTGCCACTTTTATAGAAGTCTTTATTATTGACTGATGTCAGCCTTTTTATTCATTTATTTGTATTTATGAGTATGTTTTTTTAGCTTTTCTGTTAGTCGCTTATTTAATAAATAAGAATGCTATTTATAGTTTTTATTTTTATCTTTTAATGTATTTATAATGTTCTTATCTGATTCTTATTCTGGTTGTTCTTGCGTTCTTGCAACCCCTTAAGGCGGCCCCTCTGGCCGAAACACATTGGTGTTGGTTAAGTGTTAATAAACAGCCTTGACCACTTTTCTATGTACCTGCTGTTTTTGTTTCCAGCATGCATTTGGAGACAGCCATGCCCAGCTTGCTGGGATCAAAAGAGACCAAAGAGCTGGGTAGAACAACAGTGCGTTCTGGTGCGCTTGAGGTAGAAAGCCAGAGCATCTTTCCAATCCAGTGTGTGCAGCTGGGTCTCCACCCTGTTGGTGTGAGGCCTGGGAAAAAAGGTTGGCAAGACCACCACGAATGATTCAGGTGGCAAGCAGAGACCACCTTGGTCAAGCAAATGGGGTGAGTAAACAGCACCACCCAGTTGTGATGGAACCTCGCGTATAGTGGGTGAGCCACTATGGCCTTAAGCTCACTGACTCAGCGAGTCAAGGTGAGCCTCACAAGAAACACAACCTTCCAGATCAAAAATCTCAGAAGACAGATCGCCAGCAGCTCCAAGAGAACTGACAGAAGCTGCCCCAGCACCACATTAAGATTCCACACTACTGGTGGAGGCTTAATCGGGGGTTTAGATACAAGCAGACCCTGCATGAAATGAGCCATCACAGGCCAAGAGGAGATGGATTCCACCTAAGTGTGACTGGTTCCTACCATCACGACTTGGGGGACAAATCCAATTACGTTGGACAGGGCGGCGACCTCCACCTGGATCAGCTCACGATGGTGCGGGTCTAGAGGGTACTCATCCAGAAAGAAATGATGCAGGATCTGGGAAAAGTGCAGCAGATACCTGTCTTGGACAATCTGCCGCACCCAGGCATCCATGGTAATGAAAGGCCACATGTGGGCAAAGTGGGCAAGCTGATCGCTCATTTTAGGGGGCACCCCATCAGGCAGCAGTTGATTGGCTATGCTCCTGAGGAACCTGGCAAAAGCCCGGCACGGGCTGTACCTTCTGCGGCTTGGCGATGTCGTCATTGCATTGTTCTCTTTGTTTGTCTGTCTCCATCATCTGCTGGCAGGGGGGAGATTAAGCACTAGTCTGGACTGGTCTAGTAGGATGATCTGGAAGTCCGGTTTCATCATTTATGTATGCGCTGATAATATGCAGAAACATTTCCCTCTTGCAAATGACCCTCAGTTGTGATAGTTATTGAATTTCTCTTGTAGAGATTGCTAATAGGAGGAGTTAAAATGTCAAGACCTCTGCCTGTTGTTCAAAAATATGTCCATGTTTTAAGCAATAAAACCATAAGAACATAAGATATGCCATACTGGGTCAGACCAAGGTCCATCAAGCCCAGTATCCTGTTTCCAACAGTGGCCAATCTAGGTCATTCGTACCTAGCAGTTTCCCCAGAAGACACAGGTTCCGCAATGCTTGTACTAGGTCAAGCACTCATATCCTGGGTCCCTTCTTAATAATGGTTTATAGACCTTTCCTCCAGGAACTTGTTCAAACCTTTTTTAAACCCAGCTACATTAACAGCCTTTACTACATCCTCCGGTAACAAATTCCAGAGTTTGATTACACGTTGAGTGAAGAAATATTTTCTTTTATTAGTTTTAAATAGTTTACCCTGTAGCTTCATTGCATGTCCCCTAGTCTTTCTATATTCTGATAACGTAAACAATCTACGTTTACCCGTTCCACTCCATTCATTAACTTATAGACTTCTATCATATCTCCCCTCAGCCGTCTCTTTTCCAGGTTAAAGAGCCCTAACCTTTTTAGCCTTTCTTCATAGGAGTATCCTTCCAACCCCTTTACCATTTGTGGCGGCTCTTCTCTGAACCTTTTCTAATAACGCTATATCCTTTTTAAGATACGATGACCAGAATTGCACACAATATTCAAGGTGCGGTCTCACCATGGAACGATATAGAGGCATAATAATATCTTTTGGTTTATTTTCCATTCCTTTCCTTATGATACCTAGCATTCTATTTGCTCTCTTGGCTGCCGTTGCACACTGGGCCGAGGGTTTTAACATGCTATCCACAATGACGCCTAAATCTTTTTCCTGGGTGGTGATTCCTAATGTGGAACCTTGCATCGTGTAACCATAGTTTGGGTTGTTCTTCCCTAGGTGCATAACTTTGCACTTGTCCACATTAAATTTCATCTGCCATTTTGATGCCCAGTCATCCAATTTATCAAGATCCTCTTGCAATTTTCCACAATCCTCTTGGGTTTTAACAATTTTAAATAGTTTTGTGTCATCTGCAAATTTGATAACCTCACTCGTTATTCCACTTTCCAGGTCATTTATGAATATGTGAAAAAGCAGCGGACCCAGCACAGATCCCTGGGGTACACCACTATTCACTTTTCTCCATTGGGAAAATTGGCCATTCAGCCCAACCCTCTGCTTTCTATCTTTTAACCAGTTCTTGATCCACAGTAGTACACTGCCTCCTATCCCATGACTCTTTAGTTTTGCCAAAAGTCTCTGATGAGGGACCTTGTCAAAGGCTTTCTGAAAGTCCAGATACACTATATCAACCGACTCACCTTTGTCCACCTGTTTATTCACACTTTCAAAAAACATAATAGATTAGTAAGACAAGATCTTCCTTGTCTAAAACCATGTTGGCTGTCTCCCATTAGGCCATGACTATCTACATGCTGAATAATTTTATTCTTTATGATGGTTTCTACCATTTTTCCCGGTACTGACGTGAGGCTCACCGGTCTGTAGTTTCCCGGATCACCCCTGGAACCCTTTTTAAAAATTGGCGTTACATTGGCGATCCTCCAATCTTCAGGTATTACAGATGATTTTAATGAAAATTCACAGACTACTAATAGCAGGTCTGCAATCTCATATTTCAGTTCTTTCAACACCTTTGGATGTATACCATCCGGCCCAGGTGATTTGCTACTCCTCAGTTTATCTAATAGTTGTCATACATCTTCCCGATATATCGATATTTCCTTCAATTCTTCCACACCTTTAAATACCACTTCAGTCATGGGTAACATCCCTATATCTTCCTCAGTAAAGACCGAAGCAAAGAATTCATTCAGTCTCTCCGCTATTGCCTTGTCGCCTCTTAGTGCCCCTTTAACTCCTGTATCATCTAATGGACCAACTGACTCTCTCACAGGTTTTTTGCTACGAATGTACTTGAAAAAAATCTTTATTTCGCATTTTTGCTTCCGTAGCAAGTTTCTTCTCAAATTCTCCCTTTGCCTGCTTTATCAATGCCTTGCATTTGACTTGCCAGTGCTTGTGCTGTTTCCAGGTTTCATCGTTTGGCTCTTTTTTCCATTTCCTGAAAGATGCTTTTTTGGCAACAGCAGCCTCTCTGACCTCACCTTAAAACCATGCTGGCAGTTTTTTGGACTTCCTTCCACTTTTCTTAAAGCGTGGAATACAGCTGGTCTGGGCTTCCAAGATAGTATTTTTCAACAACACCCAAGCTTGATGTAAGTCTTTAACCTTTGCAACTGCTCCTTTTAGTCTTTTCTTAACTATTTTCCTCATTTTATCATAGTCTCCCTTTCGAAAGTTAAAAGGTAGTACTGTGGATTTCTGTACTATCTCTCCTCCACTAATTAAATCAAAGGTGATCATGCTATGATCACTATTGCCATGTGGCCCCAACACCCTTATCTCTTGCACTAGATCTGGTGTTCCACTAAGGACTGGGTCTAATATGGCTTCCCCTCTGGTCGGTTCATGAACCAGCTGCTCCAGGAAGCAGTCATTTATGTCATCTAGGAACTTTATCTCCCTAGCATGTCCTGCCGTGACACTGACCCAGTCGATACCGGGGTAATTGAAATCACCCATTATTATTACTGCACTATAACTTTTGTTAGCTTCCTTGATTTCTTTGAGCATTTCATCATCCATTTGTTCATTCTGGCCAGGCGGTCGATAGTACACACCCACTGCCATCGCCTTCCCCTTTTTACATGGAATTTCAATCCATTGAGATTCTACAGCAAATTTTGTTTCCTGCAAAACTTTAATCCTTTCTGACTCAATGCCCTCTCTAACATAGAGCGCAACCCCTCCACCAATTTGATCAGCTCTATCATTACGATATAGTTTGTATCCAGGTATCACAGTGTCCCACTGGTTGTCCTCCTTCCACCATGTCTCTGTTATTCCAATCATATCTAACCTCTCATTTAGTGCTATATATTCTAACTCTCCCATTTTATTTTTTAGACTTCTAGCATTTGCATACAAGCATTTTAGAGACTGTATTTTATTCATATTAGTTTGGCTGTTGGTAGACATGGGTAATATGGGATCTTTAAGCTCTGTCTGCTCCATACTCGAGGGCATTTGGGCTACTTTACTCTTTTTTGAAACCTCTCTGCTTTTGGTAGTATCCTTCAAGGATACATTCTTCCGAACCATCCGCTCTTGGGCGACTGTCAGCTTTCCCCTATTATCTAGTTTAAAAGCTGCTCTATCTCCTTTTTAAAGGTTAATGCCAGCAGCCTGGTTCCATCCCGGTTAAGGTGAAGCCCATCCCTTCAGAAGAGCCCCTCCTTTCCCCAGAATGTTCCCCCGTTCCTAAAAAATCTAAAACCCTCATCTTTGCACCATTGTCTCATCCACGCATTGAGACTCTGCTTGCCTTTTGAATCCTGCACGTGGAACGGGAAGCATTTCGGAGAACGCTACCCTGGAAGTTCTGGATTTCAACTTCCTACCTAAAAGCCTAAATTTAGCCTCCAGAACCTCCCTACCACATTTTCCTATGTCATTGGTACCGACATGTACCAAGACAGCAGAGTCCTCCCCAGCACTATCTGAGACCTTATCTAGGTGGCGCGTGAGGTCCGCTACCTTTGCACCAGGCAGGCATGTTACCAGGCGATCCTCACGTCCACCAGCCACCCAGCTATCTACATGCCTAATGATCGAATCACCAACTATAACAGCTGTCCTAACCCTTCCCTCATGGGCACATGGCCCTGGAGAAACTTCCTTGGTGCGAGAGGGTTTTACATCACCTTGAGGACAGGTCCTAGTTACAGGATCACTTCCTGCCACGTGACCTCTCTCCTCCATGACAACAGGGATGCTGCCAGACTGGAGGTGGGACTTCAGGACTATATCCCCTGTAGGTCTCGTCTATGTACCTCTCTGTCTTTCTTATGTTTTCCAAGTCTGCTACTCTAGCCTCTAGAGAACGGACTTGTTCCCTGAGAGCAAAAAGCTCCTTCCACCTAGTGCACACGTAAGACCTCTCACCAACTGGGAGAAAATCATACATGACACTCAATGCAAAAGACTGGAAAGCCCCCATCTTGCTGCTGGACTGCTGTCTGCATCTTAGTTTTAAGTTTTTGTTTAGATCTTTAAGTTCTTTACTTCCTAAGGGTTGCTATGGATATTTATACTAATAAAACTGTACCTAATACGTTTAATATACCTTGTTCACCTGAAGCCTAATTAATCTCAGATCCTTAGTGTATGACTGATTTGGGTAACAAGCTCCACCTGAGAGCACCCCGTCTTTTAAAGATGTGTAAGTACCTATAAAGCTACGATTATCCCAGGGGTAGGTGGGTGTGGGGAGGGAGGGAGGGATGGAAATAACACTTATTAAAAGAGGGCTGCTACACAGTACCCTGTCCTGTGCTGCTGAGGTAAGCTATACTCTTATTTGATTTTAAATTTTAAATTATAGCTCTTTGCTGCTGCTAGGCTCTAACTTATTATGAAATTTAAACTACAAGCTCTCTGCTGGGTTCTAAATTTAACCAGAAAGCTCTCTTCTGTGTTTTAAATTTAAACTAAAAGTACTTTGCTGATACTAGGCCCTGAGTGACTATTAAATTTAAACTACAAGCTCTCTGCTGGGTAAGATATGTATCCAGAAAGCACAGTTACTTACCTGTAACAGGTGATCTCTGGGAACAGCAGGAATTAGTCTTCACATATGGGTACGTCGGTACCGACGGAGCCTGCACGGGAATGCTCCCCAGCATCCAATCAGAAAGCTTTTGGGAGCATCCCTCGCGCCTGCGCGCTGACTTCCCAGCTTTCCCACTGCCTCTCCTCAGTTGAGTTTCATAGCTGAGACAGAAGGAGAGAAAGAGGAAAGGAGATAGATAGATACAACTCCTAGGGGAGGTGGGTGGGTTGTGAAGACTAATTCCTGCTGTTCCCAGAGATCACCTGTTACAGGTAAGTAACTGTGCTATCTCCAGGAACAAGCAGGAATGAGTCTTCACATATGGGGGACTCCCTAGCTGTGGGTGCCAGGGGAGATCCCATAAAATGCGTATCCCTGGAACAGGACGGCATTTCCCAAACCTGGATCCCCGGCATCCCCTGAGGGATGGGGGGTAGGAGTTGAATAGAGAAGAGCTGTAGAGGAACAGCGAATCTAAAGACTACAGGAAAAATGAGTCTTTAGAATGTATGTCAAGTATCATTAAAATATTTAATGAACTAGTACAATATACAGCTTACCTACTGGATTGTAGGAAGTAGAACTGTGATGGAGTGTACTGTAGATGCAGTAGCGGAATCCTCAAGGTAACTTCACAGCAGTGAGGATGAAGTTCCAAACTTGGAATGGGCAGGTGACCCAGGTGTCAACTGGGGCAGGAGAAGAACGGCAGGTCTTCAATGGAAAATTTTATGGGAAAAAGCTGAAAACTCTTTTAGGTACAGAGTTATTAACATTGAGGACTAAAAGAAGAAGACTGACCGATCTGGAGAATTAGCCCAGTCCTGAAGGGAAGAGGGGGTATGGAAAAAAGCCCCTATTCCCAAGGAGAACAGAAATGTACTCAGAAATACTGAAGATGTACACTGTCTTTCCTAGCTGGTAAGAGATAGGAAGACATTGAAGTTTGATACTTCATAGACAGGGAGATCTATAACAAAAATATAAGCTGTTGACATCACAGCAGTAATTGTGTGTATAACCGCTCCCACTTACTGAGCCGTATGAGAATAGGCAAGTTGACTGTCTGGACCCCTTAAGAAGGGAAAAGCTTTATAGCACAGACAGTTAGGGAGATAGTAGGTAATACTTAGCGTCCTATGGACATCTCCCATATGTCTAGATATGTGTGATAGATAGATAGATAGAGAGATAGAGATATATAGATATAGATATATAGATGGGCATGACTTATGCCCACACAGATTACAAAAATATGTATGTATAGGACATATACATACATGAATATAAGTCTGAGGATACATGCCTGCAACTGAGCCCCACAAAAACATTCACATGGGGAATGTGATGGGAAAAGATTCATCTAATAATAAGGGGGTGAAATCTATTTCTGTGGTGCAGGAATGTAGTTCAGTGGAATAACCAGTATGGTTGCGTGAAAAAACAGAGGATAATAGGAGTCTGGCAAGAGCACGTCAGGAGTACTTTAGGACTCTGACATGTCCAAAGGACAAAAAAATGCATAGACTAAGACACCAGGATGACCCAGCAAGGGACACAGGGGTATCATGTACACTAAAAGAGTATGCAATGTCCAAGTGGAACAGAAAAGCATAATGCCAAGCTGTAAGGAAAAAAGGGGTAGATTCCTGCAAGATTGGGAGCTCCTTGGACATTCACGCAGAAAAAGCTTGTCTTCTGTATCACAACAGGAGACAAGAGGGTGTAAAGAACCTATATAGTCATGGAATGATTATATAAGCTTTTTCTACTATATGGAAAAATCCTCAGAGACAAAGTTCAATGCTCTGTAGCAAGGGCCCATAGTAGAAAGCTTCTCTGAAGATTGGAGAGAGCATTGTGCAGGAGAATTATAAGAGAAAACTGACAGAAGTCAGGTGTGTTGCCACATCCTAGGAAAGGATATGGCTAGAAGAAGATAACCTGCAGTGAGTAGTATTATGCAAGATAGTTGAAAGTAGCTTGCAATGAGCATTAAAGTAATCACTGGAACTCCTGCATACACAGCAACTGAACAAAACAGCAGAGGGGATTCTCCTGTATAAAAACAGAGAGAAAACAGACAAAGGGAGCGGAGATATTCCCGTCCCTGTCTGATGAGTTGTTCAGAGCATGCATTGAAGGATAACAAAGAGTCTACACTGGAAAGAAAGAGAAGTGTTTCAGTATGGTACCAACTCAAGCAGGGGAAACCCTGGAAGAGAGGGGGTTGGAAAGTGACTTACCATATGGTAAGTCAGCTGAAGGAAAAGATGTCCATGTGGGGACAGAAACTATCATGGGATAGTTGTAACCTCCCTTCGTAGTAATAAGAAGGGGAGAATTCTGTAACCCATGGACAAAAATATCCTAACAGCTTAGCATACTGAAAAAGAAAAAAACAGTGTAGAGTTTGAAGAATAAACTTCTGCTAAGAAGAAGCTAACTGTAGATTGCAACATACAGGAACCTATGGTTGCTGGTTATGATTAGACTGGCTAGAGTCTGGAGACTTCAGACTAGGATGAGATGTCCCTTGCTTGGGTACATCTGGAGGATGGGCAGGAGAAGGGTGAAACCTTCTTTTCTTAGGGAAAGAAGGTTTGGTAGGACATTTCCTACGTCCTGGGGAAAAAGAAGGCTTAGGATGGTTTCCAGAACCAGGGAAGTCAGTGGAGCAATGAGCAACGTGACGTAAAGCCTCTTTATTGAAGAGATTTTCTCCAGTACAAGGAGAATTACCCAGTGTATGTTGTGCCCATCTGCTCAAGTCTGAAGCTTGCAGCCAGGCTGTACGACGTGCTCCAATGGCAATAGCAGAGGATCTGCTAACAGACTCAAAAGAGTCTAGAGAAGCACGAGAAAGAAACCAAGAGATATTCCTGCTATGATTAAGAAGCAAGGAATAGTCAGTGGCCTTAGGTTCTGACAAAAAAGGGGACAAAAGAGATAATTTCTCTGTGACCTCCTGAAGAGAGTCAGACTCATAAAAAATATATGAAATAATTCTTGAAGCCAGCATAGAAGTTTGGAAGGTTTGACGTCCAAAGGCATCAAGTGCTTTAGATGCACGACCTGGCGGATAAGAAGAATGCTTCTTCTTGCTTCTTACCTTCCTCATTGCTGATTCCACTACAATGGAATGATGTGGAAGTTGGTTTTTTTGAAACCCCGGAGAGGGAGGCACCTGATACAGAACATTAATGGCTGTAGAAGGCGAAGGAACCTTTAAAGGTGATTCCCACATCCTCAGAAGAAGATCCTGCAAAGAATGATGTAAAGGAAGCATTATATTTTCCTTTTCTGCAGGATCTCGGTCAAGAGTAGAGCCAGGAATAGGAATGGCAAGAAAGGTTGCCATGTCAAGGAGAAATTTCTGAAAAGAAGGATCTCCAATAGGAACTATTCCTGGGTAAGCTGAGGTTGAAGGAGCAGCTTGAGCACCAGAAGACATACTGGACTGGTGCAGAAAAAGAATCCTGCTAGATGGATAGTGATACTGACAGTTCTGATTCAAGGCAGTTAGTACTGCATCGTCAGTGCCCGGTATCGATTCCAAGCTAGGCATAGAAAGGATCGATGGCACCGATGGAACTGCAGGAATCGACATCGATACCGATACCGGTATCGGAGACGATAATGTCATCGAAGCAGTAATCGGGGGCTGCTGAAGCGGTACTGAGGTAGCCAGAGAACCTTGGTGAATATCCTCGGTACTACGTAGTCGGAAACGATATGGATTGGTACCGAAACGCATCGGTACCAAATCATCTAGACTGGATATCGATTCTAGACTCGGCATCGAAGGGAGCGAGTCTATCGATTCATGTCTAGAAGGTACCGACGTTGGTGGTGGTATCGGCGATGCCGATACAGGAAAGTCAATCGGAATCGTATCGATCGGTTCCGAAGGTACCGAGGACATCCGAAGACGATGCCTGGTGAAGAGAGGAATACTCGACACCGGCGCCGATGTCAGGGTATCGGTACCGCTCGAAGCCGATACCAACCCCGAGCATGGCGAAGATACAGGAAAGTCAATCTGGGTGGTATCGATCGGCCCCGAAGGTACCGAGGATACCAGATGACGATCCCAGGTGAAGAGTGGAACACTCGACACCGATGCCGGTGCCAGGTTATTGGTACCGCTCGAAGCGGATACCACCCCCGAGCACGGCTCAGGTATGTTCTGTGATGGGTGAGCCCCAGGAACAACCTGAAACCCCGTAAATGCTTTGGAGCCCAAAGACTCCCGCCGGGGTTTTATTGCCAATGGGGTCTTGAGGGCAAGGCCGGAGTCGTCATCATGCTGGGCATGAGACTTACCCTTCAAGAATTGGCTAGTCTTAACAGACTGTTTGTGGGTTACCTGATCCTGGAGAGAATAATAAACCGGTGTCCTCACCTCAGGAGGAAAAACGGCATCGAGGGAAACTCAAAAAAGGGAAGGTCTTCTCCCAATAATACAGCCTAATGGATCAGGGAAAAAAGGGTCAGGACCCAAACAGGTTAGACACCAAGCATTGGAGTCTAAAAAGAAAACTATGTTTCCACAGTGAAGGCACTTCTTAGGGGAAGAAGGCTCCATGTTGGAGAGGCTTGGTAGGCCCAAAAAGTTAAAACAAAAACTGAGGAGAAAAAATTTCTCTAAGTTTAGAAAAGAAAAGAATAAAGCACCGGCGGTACCGGTATCGGCGGGAAAGACAGCCGCGACCACAAGAAAACAAGGAAATAAGAATTTTAAAGAAAAAAAGCTTCTGCGGTGACAGGAGGACGTCCTGTCGGCTCCGCGGAAAAACGAAAACTGAGGAGAGGCAGTGGGAAAGGCAGGAAGTCAGCGCGCAGGCACGAGGGATGCTCCCAAAAGCTTTCTGATTGGATGCTGGGGAGCATTCCCGCGCAGGCTCCGTCGGTACCGACGTACCCATATGTGAAGACTCATTCCTGCTTGTTCCTGGAGATAGTTCTCTTCTGTGTTTTAAATTTAAACTTAAACTGTTGCTACTAGGCCCTGACTGATTTAACAAAAAATAGTGGGTTCACAGATTAATTAGCTTTAATACAAAGAATTCCTTACAGAAAATTCCCAGAAGTATATACTCACAATTGCAGATCTCTCTCCAGAAGTAACAGTCCCCTTTTGTAGTCCTGCAAGACTATTTTTGACTTTTATAAGACAGCATGAAAAATACTATGGAAATTACAACTAGTCTATCAGCTAATAATTAGACTTAGGAGATGAGGCAGCAGCAAGCAGTTGGGGGATTTCCTGCAAGAGGCTTTGTTGGTGACATCAGCCATATGTGAGGAATGCCCTGCTGATGGAGGAATACAATGCCAAGGGGCAATGGGAGGACTGTGATGATTTATCCTGATGGTTACAGAGAACACCTGCTACAAGTATCTAACTTCATTTTTTTCTTGGACAAACAGGCTAAGTGTTCACATTATGGTCTGCCTCAAAATAAAAAAGGGAAAACGGTGTTACAAAAAGTTGGCACTGTAGGAGCATGTTTTTAGTGGCAAATGGAAATTACACTAACCTGGTAATTGTAGTTCCTGGAGGGTCCAGTTTAGTCCTCCACAATCGGGTAGTGCCCCTCCTCCTGCAGCCGGGAGACTGGACCAATCAAATCTTCTGTAGTATATATACAGCCGGAGCTCCCAGAAGTCCCCAGTGTACTAGTAACAAAGCATACTTAACGAAGCAACACATTAGATTAATATACAAAAAGACCTAATTAAAGAACAATTTGTTCCCCCCCAAGGAATATCCAACCCCCTCCCCAAACGAGGAAGTCAAAACACTGCATTGCGCCGGCACCGACGCCTCAGGAATCAAAACACCGCTCCCCACCAGAAGTTCAGGAGCTGCCTGAACCCCCGAGACAGGGAAGAGCTTCTGCAAAAAACGCGGCTGCCACAGAGGGACCGAACGGCAAGAGGAACCGTCTTAATATCAACCGTTCGGAAAGGCGCGCCGCACCACATTAGCAGATAGTCGGGAGGGAAGGAGGACTAAACTGGACCCTCCAGGAACTACAATTACCAGGTTAGTGTAATTTCCATTTCCTGTTCGGTAATCCAGTTTAGTCCTCCACAATCGGGATGTAACAGAGCAGTTAAGACCGGGCGGGACCTTGCCATCCGGCGCGCAGAACCACCGAACCAAAACAGGAATCCCGAGCTGCTGACACATCTAAGCGATAGTGTCTACTGAAAGCATGCAGAGACGACCAAGTGGCCGCCCTACAGATATCCGCCGGCGGAACCAGGCTATGCTCCGCCCAAGAGGTCGCCTGAGCCCTAGTGGAATGAGCCCTCAGACCCTCCGGGATAGACCGCTGTTGCAACAGATACGCGGACGCGATCGCCTCTTTGAGCCATCTAGCAATGGAGGCCTTAGCCGCCGCTTCCCCTTTACGCGCACCCCCGAAGAGCACGAAAAGCCGGTCAGATTTCCGAAAAGACTCGGTAACCTTTAAATAACGATGGAGCGTACGACCCACATTGAGCCGGAGAAGACCTTTGTCCGTTGACCCGACAGATTGCGAAGAAAGCACTGGAAGAAACACTGCCTGATTCAAGTGAAAGGGAGACACCACCTTTGGCAGAAAGGAAGGAACCGGACGGAGAACGATCCGATCCGCGGAAAAGGACAAGAAAGGCTCTCGACAGGACAATGCCTGCAGATCCGAAATGCGCCGTGCCGAACAGATGGCTACAAGAAAAACCGCCTTCAGCGTGAGATCTTTCAGAGACGCCCTGCGCAGGGGCTCAAAAGGTTCACGAACCAGGGCCCTCAGAACTAAATTCAAGTCCCAAGGAGGAACGAAAACTCTGCGGGAGGGCCGCAAATGAAAAACAGCCGTAAGGAATCGGCGTACATCCGGATGAGCCCCGAGCAGACGACCCAAAACCTTGCCGCGATAACACGAGATAGCCGCCAACTGGACTTTTAGGGAACTAGCCGCAAGGCCCTTATCGAAACCATCCTGAAGAAAACTTAAAACGACGGGCACGGAAACCGTCGCCGCCCAGACTCCCCGCCGGGAGCACCAGTCTTCAAAAATCCTCCAAATCCGAACGTAAGTAAGAGAGGTGGACGTTTTCCTCGCCCGCAGAAGGGTAGAAATCACCGCGGGGGAGTAGCCCTTCCTTTTCAGCCGAGCCCTCTCAATGGCCAAACCGTAAGCGAGAATCGATCCACTTGAGGCATCCGCAAGGGACCCTGAAGAAGAAGATCCGGTAGTGCGGGCAGGAGCCAAGGAACGCCGTCGCTCAACCGGACCAGATCGGCATACCAGGGCCTCCGGGGCCAATCCGGGGCCACCAGTAACACGCGACCCCGGTGGCTCTCGATACGTTGTACGACCCGGCCGATCAGAGCCCACGGAGAAAAGACATAAAGAAGACCGGACGTTGGCCACGGCTGAATGAGAGCGTCGAGCCCCTCGGACATGCGCTCCCTTCGCCTGCTGAAGAAGCGCCCTGTCTTGGCTGATTGAAAGGTCGCCATGAGATCCATGATGGGTGGACCCCACCGCCGGACGATTTGTGCGTAAACCTGTGGGTTTAGCTCCCATTCTCCGGGGTCCACCCGCACTCTGCTGAGAAAATCGGCCTGGACATTGTCTACGCCCGCAATGTGAGCCGCCGAGATTGCTGGAAGGCGAGTTTGCACCCAGTTGAACAAGGCCGCCGCTTCCGCCTCCAGGGCCACGCTGCCGGTACCCCCTTGGCGATTGATGTAAGCTACAGTGGACGCATTGTCCGACAGGACTCTCACCGGCCGTCCGAGAACCAGGGCTCCAGGTCCACCAGGGCTAGCCGGACTGCCCGCAATTCGAGACGGTTGATCGACCAAGAGGCCTCCAGGGGAGACCATTCCCCCTGAGCAAAGCGGGACTCGCAGTGAGCCCCCCAGCCGGTTAAGCTCGCATCCGTCGTGAACGGAACCCACAGAGGAGGCTCCAAGGGAATCCCTCGCGACAGGTTCTCGGCGGAGAGCCACCACCGGAGGGATCGGCGAACCGTCTTTGGGCAAGGCAATCTCTTGTTCAGCGAGTCGAACTGGTTGGACCAACGTCGTAGAAGAGCACTCTGCAGCGGACGCATGTGGAAGTGCGCCCAAGGCACCACCTCCAAGGTCGCCGCCATCGTGCCGAGGAGCCGCAGGTACCACCACGCCGACGGAGCTGGCATCCCCCGGAAGAGACGGACCAGAGCCCGCAACGCCAGCACGCGTCGCTCAGGAAGGCACACCAAGCCCCTTGCTGTGTCGAAGCGGACTCCCAGATACTCGAGATCCTGTGACGGAGACAGACAACTCTTGCATTCGTTCACCACCCATCCGAGGGACCGAAGGAGATCCACCACCCTGCTCGTGACTTGCACACACTCCCGACTGGACTTCGCTCGAATCAACCAGTCGTCGAGATATGGATGGACCAGGATGCCCTCCTTGCGCAACGCCACCGCGACTACAACCATTACCTTTGTGAAGGTGCGGGGAGCCGTGGCGAGTCCGAACGGCATGGCCCGGAATTGAAAATGGCCCCACGGGAGCGCAAAGCGGAGAAACCGTTGATGGGAGGGCCGGATGGGAATGTGTAAATAGGCCTCTGTAAGATCGAGGGATGTCAAAATTCCCCTTGACGCACCGCTACGATGACTGACCACAGGGTCTCCATGCGAAAGTGCGGTACTCAGAGCGCGATTCACGCCTTTGAGATCCAAGATCGGACGAAGGGAACCGCCCTTTTTGGGAACCACAAAATAGATGGAGTAGCGACCTGCGCCTCTTTCCAAGGGCGGGACCGGAACCACGGCCCCCATTGAGAGAAGCCGATCCAGGGTCACGCGGATGTCCCGCGCCTTTTGAGCTCCCTTGCTGGGAGACAGAACAAACGAATCCGGAAGTGGGTGCGCAAACTCTAGGGCATAACCTTCTTCTATAATCTGCAGCACCCACCGATCTGACGTAATTTGGGCCCAAGAAGGAAGAAAGTCGCGCAAACGACCCCCGATGACCGGGTCTTCCTCTAGAGCCCGCCTCGTTTCATTGTGGCTTGCGATTAAAGGAAGAGGCCGAGGAAGAGGCGGCTCCGGAGAAGCCCCTTCCCGCTCCTCTGAAACCACGAAACCCTTGATGACGGGTTCCAAAACGACCGCGCTGCGAAGTCCACAGCCGGGAAGAACGAAATCTGCGCGCATCCCGAAACTGGCCGCGCGCTGAGGTGGACGACCTATTAAGCTTAGGCTTATCCTCTGGAAGCCGACCACCCTTAGACTCACCGAGATCCTTCACCAACTTATCCAGAGCCTCACCAAATAACAACCTGCCCTTAAAGGGTAGTTTACTGAGGCGAGACTTGGAAGAACCGTCGGCCGCCCAATTGCGCAACCAGATGGACCGTCGTGCCGCTACCATGGAGGCCATGCTATTAGCTAGGGAGCGTATTAAATCATAACACAGATCCGCCAAGTAGGCCGATCCCGACTCCACGCGGGTAACGTCCAACAGCCCCTGTTGGTCCATACCGGACCCCGAGCGCAGGTGCTGCGACCATCGCAAACAAGCTCGAGCTACCCACGCCCCACATATAGAAGCTTGTAACGATAAGGCGTTGGTCTCGAAGGCTTGCTTCAACAAATTATCAACCTTTTTGTCCTGAACATCCCTCAGGGCCGCGGCCCCTTCAACCGGGATGGTGGTTTTCTTAGTCACCGCCGAAACGGCAGCATCCACCCGTGGAGACTTAAACAAGTCCCTGTCCTTGTCGGCAAGGGGGTAAAGACGATTCATGGTCCGAATCCCTTTCAAAGCGGATTCCGGTTGCTCCCATTCCGCATGGATCATCTGCTCAACTACTCGGTGCACAGGAAAAACTACCTGGGCATCCCTGACCGCCTGAATGAGAGGATCCTCGAGACCCTCCTCCTCCAGCGGCCGCACCGCAGAGAGGTTAAGTGCTTGGAGAGACTCCGTGACCAAAGGTACCAGCTCGTCCCTTCGAAACACCCGAATGATGCGAGTCTGATCTTCCGGTTCTGGAAGCTCTCCGTCTTCTAACTCCTCCGCCTCAATATCCGGATCCCCCTCAGCCTCGGAATCCGGGAGGCAAAGGGCGTCCTGATCCTGGTCCCCCAACCTGGGCCGCTTGACAGCGGGTTGGGAAGACCGCTGAACCCCCCCCGCGGATGCTGGGGGGAGAGAGGCGGGCCAAGCCTCCGGCAAATGACCAGACCGGCTTAGGCGGAAGGCCTGATGCATGAGAAGAACAAAATCCGGGGAAAAGTCTATAGGCGATGCTACCATAGCCGCCTGCTGGAGCTCAGGGACCGACGTATTAGACGCCGGGCCCAGACCAGAAGGAATGATGCTCGGTGAAGGGACACTGTCCCCCGAAAGAGAAGGGTCCCCGGGCACATGCTGTTCCTTAATTTCAATAGGCAGCTCCAGTTCTGAAGAAACTGCAGCACAGCTCTTACAGATTCCAGAGTCAGTCATTGTACCTCTGCGGGAGCCACAAATTACACACTGAGGTTTGGCAGCCATGCCAAGGCCACCTGCTCTCAGGGAAAAATAAGGCAACAGGAACAGGGAAGCCCACACCAAGGGGACTAACCTTATTCAATTCAGCACAGTATTAAATTTAAAACCTTTTTTTTTTTTTTTTTTTTACAGTAAACAAAATACTCCCCAGAATCCTAGGGGTGCCCTGAGCAAAATCGCCAGCAAAAGAAACCCCAAAAACACCAGGGGAACCCGTGCGCAAGTGTTAAAAAGTGCCCTTAAAAAGCACACTTTAGAAATCCAAAATGGCCGCCGCACTTTTTCACCCGCGGTAAAAAACGGCGCGAAAATACAAAGGTACCCAAATAATATGGAAAAGAAAGAAAACGACCCTCTAATACAGGGCAAGCGAAAAAAAGCAGGAAAAAGTGCAATTTGGAAGCCAGGGGAGCCGACAGAGCCTCTGCCCAAGCAAAGAACAGAGAGCTGAAAGATTAAAACAAGGAAAATTCCTACCAGCTCTGGGAACAGCAAGGAACTCAGCCCACTTCTCCAAGTGACAGGCAATGTTGCAGCCGGTATGGCTCTTCCCCGAACAGCCTTGGGGAGAGCTCAACCCAGGCTTCAGAGATTCCCAGGCAGGAAGGCAGGAGCCCAAGGCAGGTCTGGCTTCCCCCAGAAAGTCCCCTGTGTCTTTTTTTTTTTTTTTTTTTTTAAAGATACAGCTACCTAGCAAAAGAAATAGAACATAAAGGACCAGAAATAAACCCCAAAAGAACTAACTAACTAACTAGTGTTGCTCCTTCAAGTGTCACTTAGCGTGCCCAGCAGGGGCACAGAAGTCCTCCAGCTGCAGGGAGACTGGACACACTGGGAGCTCCGGCTGTATATATACTACAGAAGATTTGATTGGTCCAGTCTCCCGGCTGCAGGAGGAGGGGCACTACCCGATTGTGGAGGACTAAACTGGATTACCGAACAGGAACAGGTCATTTAGCCTCTCTCTTGTTTTTTTTATTTATCAAATTTTCAATCAAATACTTACAAAGCAAGCATACAAGAAACTCTAATCTTTTATGTTATGTTAAAGGGTACTAAACAACTCCAAAAGAAAATACAGCCACTAATCTCACAGCCCACATTATGGGGATAACATCAAGAAATCATACAAAAGAAAAAGAAAGCCAAACAGCTCAAAATACACAACCTATATTCTATATCTTCCAATCCTCATCCTTAACCTTAAATCTCGTCCCTCTCTACCATCTAAAAAGACCTCCAACTGTAAGGAATCCATAAACACATACTGAGATCCCTGTAACGTAATTAAACATTTACAGGGATACCTAAGAAAACGTGTTGCCCCAAGGGCCAACACCCTAGGTTTCAAGGCCAAAAAGGCTCGTCTCCTAAGTTGCACAGCCCTTGAGACATCAGGAAATAATTGTACTTTAGCGCCACAAAACATTGCTACCTTATTTTTAAAGTAACTTTTAAATACAGAAATTCTATCTTGTTTAGAAACAAAGGTTACAAGAGTAGCACGGGACGTTATAGTATCCTGTTGAGTCCTCCAGGAAGTTAGTCAAGTCAAGGTCTTGACGGCCGTGAAGTGAATCAAACCCACCTAGGGACCCACTAGAAACTCTCCATCCAGATAAATAATAAAGCTTAGAGATAGCTATAGAATCGGCAGTAGCCAAAGCCTTTCTGAAATACTTTTTTATCAAAGATCTCTGGCGACAGTAAATGACACATAGGAAAATTTTAAAAAACAAATATTTCTAACCCGAAACATATTTTCATATAACTCTATTTTATGATGCATAACTAAACTATCCTTAATGCCGGAAGTACTAGAAGCCTGAAAAGAGAGACACTGACTTTCACATTTAGAAACCTGATTAAGCAAACCACCCACCTTCTCTTCAACTAAATTCAGCTTTGTGACTATCTCCGAAGAGAAAGTGCACAGCTGAGAAACCATGGACACAAGTGTATTTTCTGTCCATGTCACCACTCTCCAAATGTCCGTCAAGGTTACCTGACCCTCAGGTATATCCTTAACGTCACAGAGAGCAGGAGACCAGGTAACAGGTTTCAGTTTTCCATCCGTTTGTACCGGAGTACTCTGCTGAAACACATCCCTCACAGCGTCTAGAGCTGATTGAGAGGTATCAAATGGAGGCGGAGGTGGAGAATGTTCTGGAGAACTCAGGGATGCCCCAGGGGACTGTAGAGTCAGAAAGTCAGAATCTGCAGACAAATTGCACCCAACATTTACCTTTACATGCCGATCCATCAGACCAATAACATTCTCAGCAGGGACTTGTTTCTTCTTCCGCTTACCCAAGGAGCTGTCTCTGAGGTATCGCCCAACTCCTGCTCCTCCTGCGGTGCTCCCAAGGGGCCTACAACGCCCCTTGTATCGTGCCCCATAGATCGCACCCACCATGAGTGCCTACAGCTGCGCCTGACACCCAGCTGCTTTTAAGGAGGCCCCCGATGACGCCGGGGCAGCCCGGACAGGAGGAGTGTGCTTCCTCCGCTCAACTCCAGCTGTGCTCCCCTTGTTTTGTTTTGTTTTTTAAAGCATAAGAGGCAGCTTGGAACAGAAAATAACTGAGCCAAGGGGAATGGATTTGGATTCTGTTATCCAAACAGCTTTTGGATAACTGATCAGCCTAACCTACTGTAGCATTGGGAATCCCTTTCCCAGGGCTGGCCCCAGAGTTGGTTCAAGATTTTGGCACCCTAAGCAAATCTTAAGCCTTATGCTCCCTCCCCCCCCCCCTGATGTCAGAAACTATTGTTTAGCTTTAAGGAATATCATTTTTATTGTTATCCCAATACAGTTTCCAAACAATGTAATAGACAGTATGAAAGCATATGTCATTCAACCCAACACTCCAACCAACATTGGAACATCGAATTACTCTTATAACTAGTGATATTAATATCGGCATGCAGAAAACAGTCATAACTGGCTTCCAAATACCCCTCATCGAACAACTACTCCTACCACCCCCCCCATCCCAACCCACCTCCATTACTTGCAAACACTAGAGTAGATCAACTCAAGATCTCAGCCACGATCACAACAGCTCAAAAGGCTCTGTCACGTGTACCACTCTCCTGCCCCTCTATATCAAAGCAAGAATAGTGCTGATTACCCTGCCAAACCGTATTAGGCAGAGGGTGCTTGTAATGAGCTCTGCAACCAACCAAGAAAGCTACAACAGCCTGCCCATATTTCTTTAGAGGCACAATCCCCCCTTCCCGCCCCCCCACCCTCCCACTCCCTTCCCACTCGGGTTTCCCCCCACCCTCCATCCTCCAGCCGTCCATTACTCACTCACTCGCCTTCCCCATTAAGCTTCCACACTTAGCTCTGGGCTTCTTCCATTAGCTCCCCCTACTGGCAGCACACTGCGCCATATTTTACAACACTACCTGCCTGCGTTCCCCCAGCATTTGACCCATTCGATGCTCCATATCTCGTAAATCTACCATCCCACGGTGCCACTCCCCAATCCCCAATCCCTGGAGGTTCATCAGACACCCAATGCCTAAGAATACATTGTTTCGCTACTAGAAAACCCTTATCATACAATTTTCTGCAATGGCTTGCTAACAAGCGCCCCTCTTCCCCTAGGACACCAAACAAACACCACTCCATCGGAAATGATTTTACTTGCTGTCCCCAGTGCCCTAACCGATTCTGCACTGCCTTCCAAAAAATTTGAATCCACGTACATGACCAAAAACGATGCAGCAGTGTCCCCCTTTCTAGCCCACAGAGCTGGCACAGATCTGTCGAGAGCAGCCTCATTTTTTCCGCCCAGACATTTGACACGTATGCCCTCCACAGCAATTTATACTGGGTTTCTTGCAACCGCACCGACTCCGAGACAGTTTTCAAGTGCTGGAGAGCCTCTTGTAACAGCTCAACCAGGACCCCCAACGCACCGTCTCTCACCCACCTCGTAGTTAACATCTCCAACGGTCCCAGATCTCCCCCAGGGCATAGCTCAGCCCACAGAGCCCTCAAAAGACGTCCGTCCGTCCCAATCAGCCAGGAAGTCCCTAATACCCCCACTAGACCAAACCGGCCCATGCCTCTTCTGGAGGCCTCCCATGTAATGACGGACCTGCAGATAGAAGTAAAATGTGTGTTGCTCTAATTGAAACTTCTGGGCAAGATTTTGAAATGACTATCCCCTCGGATGCCTGCATGCCTAGATGCCTGACGTACTCTACCCCCTTCTGCAGCCATCTCCTAGCTTTAAATACCCCACTCTTTGCTGACATCCATAAGCTGCCACACTAGACGACTCCTAGTTTGCCTGATATGGCCTGGCATGCCCTAGTAATCGGAGACCTCCAACCACGTGGTACAAGACCGCTGCTGAGCCAGCCGGGCCATCAGCGCACAGAGTGCTCCTGCACTGCTCGGCTCCCACTTAGGACGACCCCCCGATACCAACAATAACCTGAAATTAAGGGCCTTCAACTCATGACTCAGTCTGCCATGTGGTCCACTGCTCTGGCCTCACACACTTCGTGCTCAACCACTATCGCCAACTTCAGCATCAAGGAAACTGACTGTGAGACCTTCTATTGCCTGTTCTCTCCTTGCTGGTGCAGGATTTCAAAATCGCGGCTGCTCCTCACCTGATGACCAGTTTGGGAGTTGCCAAGAGCCCAGTCTGCACAATATCCCACGAAAAGCCCCCGAACAGCCTGGGGGGTTGGAGGTGGGAGTCCTCCTCAGCTGCTGCCTATATGGAAGGTGAGCTCTTTATACTTTTTTTTTTAAATCTTTAATCAAGAAAATAAAAACAGCCCATTGAGCTATGTAAACAAAAGAAAAGAAAGCTAGCCTATGCTCCTTAGTTGTCCCTTCAGTGAGTCCAGCACCCTGGGTCACTACCTCCTCCAGCTGCTTGGAGACAGAGCATACTGGGGCTGGTAGGCGGTATCAGCTGTATAAGTACACTAGTGTCATCAAAAGAGGACATGCTCAGTCTCCAAGCTGCTGGACGAGGTACACTACACAGAGGTGCAGGACTAGACTGGAGGGACAATAAGAGATAAGATATAAATGTGTGGACAGAAGTCCAAGTCAGGCCTCCATGGAGGAGATCTGCCGAACCATATCTCAAAAGGGCCACAAACACAGTCATGGTTCAAAATGAGCCATGATATGACCCTAGTCAAACCTGCCTGGGCAGAAGTGAAAGGGATGCAATCCGCTAGTCAAACTGAATGTTTTTGTTGAAGCTGCCCCCAGCCCTTTGGGGTCAAAAGAAGAAAAAGGTTCGATGCACCTTCTTTGTGCTTTAATCTACTTGAGAGGCAGCCAAGGCTCTTCTGCAGTCCAAAGTGTCTTTGTTATCTCTTAGTCCCCTTGCCTGTTCTAGACAATTTTGAGATTCAACAAGAGGAGGTTAGAAGGGGTCAATGATCTGTGAAGAACATGAGCCTCCCTTCCTACCAGAAGTTTGTCCGGAACCAGCAGGAGTATTGGCTATGTTTTCAATGAACTAGTAGAAAACCCCACCACTGGTTTTGGCTGGGGGATAGGCTGGATCTTCTGCTGATGAGTCCAAGAGTGAGAACCCCATTTAGTTTGGGTTGAGCAGGAGGAAAGAAGATACATACCTATGAGAGTAATAGAATTTCCTTTGCTCTCTTGCTCTGGTACCTCCTAGATGAGGAGGTTGAATAGGAAAGAGGCCTGGAGAGAGTTTTAAGAGCATCACTATGCTGCTTTATAAGATGCACGTGGCTGCTACTCTCAATCTCTGAAGAGGTTCTCTCCATGGCACAGCACGTCAGCAAGCTTCTCCTGAACACTGGTCTAAGTCTGAGGCCCAGGGCATGAGAATACAACTCCAAAGGGAGGTGGGAATGTTTTGAGGACTTATCCTGCCGTCCCCAGAGAACATGTGAAAGGCGCTGAAACATCACCTCTTCCTCCAGCACTACTCCCATAATGAGGACGGACAACAGCCATCTACCCTCAATCACCAAAGCAACCGCCCCAAAACACCTACAACGCACAGCCCCAGTCTGGCACAGTAGCACCACCGGACTCCCGGTCAGGCACATGTATATAGTCACTTAACCTGTAAATAGTAGCTTGGCAGCACGTTCGCTACTGTACTGCCATTGGCCCTACTGCCTAGCCTGTATTCTAACTACCTAAATGAATAGCCAAGCTACAGCACATCTTGTACATAGTTACCCCAGTTAGTCCAAGTTGCCACACCCTGTTTCTTGTAAGTCCAGTATGGGAGCCGCCTGTACTGTACAAACCTGTTGTTAATTGTAAACCAAGCTGACTTTAAAAAGCACGGTACAGAAAAGACGTTAAATAAATAAATAAATGTGCTATAGGTAACTGCATTTTCTCCATGGACAAGCAGGAGGAAGTTCTATATGCCATATCAAAAATATCATGTGTCACTCGGACAATGTATTTTCCACACTCCTTCCCTTGGCTCATTAGAGACTTGAGCTGCATGGCTTCTCACAAACTCACCTATCATGCGAATGACATCCCACAAGTGCATGCCCATGAAGAGGTAGTAGAATGCTCTGAAATTTTTTTTCGCCCAAAAGAGTCCAAATGCCTGAGCCTCCCTTCCTGGGAGGGGGGGGCACCAAAGACAAGTCTTGTAACTTTTGGCTCTTTTGAAAGCAAATTTGATGACTATAGAGTCATCAAATTTGCTTTCCAAATCCAGAAGCCTTTTGAACCTTCCTGTTTACAGACAATACAGAGATTGGGGGGGGGGGTCCTCCCACATTCTCATTTGTGGACTCTGAAGGATGCACAATGAGCAGGAAGTCACCACCTCCTAAGGGAGATCACAGAACTGGAGGATTTCCAATTCTTCTGCTCAGCATTCCTCCTCTGTCTCCAATTGCAATGATATAGACTTAATTATGCAAAATGCAATGCAATGGGTGCCTTCGAGTCAGTGCTAACTCCTGGTAACCCAGCAACTCCTGGGTTTTCCTGGCAGAGTGAACAGAAGTAGATTGCCAGGCCTTTCCTCAGAGGCAATGGAGTGTTAAGTGACTTGCCTAAGGCCAAAGGAAGTGCTAGTGGGAATCGAACCCTGGTCCCTTGGTTACCAAGCCACTGTTCTAACCACTAGGCTACTCCTCCACATCCCTAGACTTCGCTTTAACCCATACAAAATCATTGAGAGAAAAAAAAAAAAAAAGAGTTCTGGATGAGTATTTATGTCTCTCATGAGGTGGTCGGTATCTGACATCAACTCAGGAAACCTTCCAAGTCATATTCAGACTCCCAGGAGCACTCAGATCCTGACTCAGAGAGGTATTCAAAAGACGTCCGAGCCTCTGCCTGGACCAACCTCCACTCTTCACAGGTATAGATCTCCAGAGTGCTGTTGCACCCTGATGCCTTGATAAACAACTGTCCCCCAATGCAATGGACATGGACACCGGCTAAGCAGTAAAGCACAGTTACTTACCTGTAACAGGTGATCTCTGGGAACAGCAGGAATTAGTCCTCACATATGGGTACGTCGGTACCGACGGAGCCCGCGCGGGAAAGCTCCCCAGCCTTTCAGATGAAAGGCTTTTGGGGCCTCCCACTGCACATGCGCGCTGCCTTCCCGCCTTCCTGACCAGCTCTCCTCAGTTCGAGTTTATAGCTGAGACAATAGAGAGAGGAAAGGAAGATAGATAGAGATACAACTCCTAGGGGAGGTGGGTGGGTTGTGAGGACTAATTCCTGCTGTTCCCAGAGATCACCTGTTACAGGTAAGTAACTGTGCTATCTCCAGGAACAAGCAGGAATAAGTCCTCACATATGGGGACTCCCTAGCTAAGATGCCTGGGAGATCCCCCTCCAAGGATAAACCATCTTCGTATGGATCTCAGGCATCCATCCAGGGAAGGTGGGCAGGAGTTGTTTAAGTATGGAACAGGTGTTTGAGGACAGCCTGACCAAACAAGGCATCCCGGCGGGAGTCCTTGTCCAAGCAGTAATGGGCTGTGAAGGTATGAACCGAGGCCCAAGTGGCTGCTCGACAGATCTGATCTATGGACACAGAGTGAAGATGAGCCATAGAAGTGGCCATGGCTCGCACATTGTGAGCTGTGACATGGCTTTCCAGAGAAATGTTCTTACTCTGGTAAGCAAAAGAAATACA
The DNA here is from genome assembly GCA_033557465.1 of Ichthyophis bannanicus. NCBI lineage: Eukaryota > Metazoa > Chordata > Amphibia > Gymnophiona > Ichthyophiidae > Ichthyophis > Ichthyophis bannanicus. The sequence continues at coordinate 262,506,238 of CM066044.1, forward strand.
CTGAGCAATCCAATTGGAAAGTGTACGTTTGGTGACTGGAAGTCCCAAATGAGAAGGATCAAAAGCCACGAAAAGTTGGGAAGACTTTCGATGTGGCTGAGTCCTGTTGAGGTAAAAGGCGAGAGCTCTTTTACAGTCAAGAGTATGAAGGTTCCTCTCTGCACTGGATGCATGAGGAGCCGGGAAAAAAACAGGTAGATATACCTCTTGATTAAGATGAAAAGGCGAGACCACTTTAGGCATAAAGTGGGGATTCGTCCTAAGGACCACCTTATCATGATGAAATCTGGTATAAGGTGGATTAGCCACCAAAGCCTGCAGTTCACTAATGCGGCGAACCGAAGTGACTGCAATAAGGAAAAGAACCTTCCAGGAAAGAAATTTCAGGGAGGTAGATACCAACGGTTCAAAAGGTGGCTTCATAAGTTGACCCAGAACTAAATTCAAGTCCCATGCTACCGGAGGAGGTCGGATGGGAGGCTTAGTGAGGGTCAGGCCTCTCATGAATCTTGCAATAAGAGGATGAGAGGAGACAGGTTGTCCATTTATAGGTTTTAAGGATGCTGCAATAGCACTTAAATGGACTCGTACTGAATTCGTCTTGAGGCCTGCATTGGAAAGATGCAGGAGGTAGTCCAGTAGAGAATTCAAAGGAAGTGCTAGAGGGTCAAGACCCTGTTGCACACACCAGGGGTGGAGGAGTGGCCTAGTGGTAGGGGCAAGGTACTTCAGGCCGGAAGGTCGGGGGTTCAAATCCCACTAGAGGACAGCAACCTTGGGCCGGAAGGACTGGGGTTTCTAGTCCCACAGGTGCTCCTTGTGGTCTTGGGCAAGCCACTTAACCCTCCATAGCCCATGTTCCCTGTAAATATATGTGTAAATAGTTAATATGGTTATCCAAGTTGAGATCCCTGTTATTTGTAATTACGGTGTAATCCCCCACCGTAAAATACCTTGATGTTCCATGTAAACCGCACTGATATCGAATAGCGCGGTATATAAGAAAATAAATAAATAATAAATAAAATGGAAAAACGTTTCCATTTGAAAGCATAGGAACGCCTGGTAGAGGGTTTCCTAGAGGCATGAAGGATATCTTTCACTGGTTGGGAAAGATTAAACTCATGAAGGCTTAAGCCTTCAGTAACCAAGCTCGGAGATGTAGGGACTTGGGGTTTGGATGCCACAAAGTCCCCTGCTCCTGAGACAGAAGGTCTGGTGCAGCTCCCAGGTCCAGGGAGGAGTCCTGGGAGAGCTGTAGAAGTAGAGGGAACCACACTTGGCGTGGCCAGCGTGGAGCAATGAGGATCATGGATCCGTGATCCCTCTGAAGTTTGAACAGAGTCTTGGGAATCAAAGGAATGGGTGGAAAAGCGTACAGGAATTCCTGACCCCAATGTAGGAGAAAGGCATCGTTGGCCTGAGCTCCCTGACACGGAGTCCTGGAACAGAACCGGGGAAGTTTGGCATTCCACGGACTTGCAAAGAGGTCTATGTCCGGGGTCCCCCATTCCTGAAAGATTCTGCGTATCTGGTCCATATGCAGGGACCATTCGTGTGGGAGCAGAACTCGACTGAGTCTGTCTGCCCGAGAGTTTTGAACTCCTGGAAGATATACTGCCAGAAGATGAATTTGATGCTCTCTGGCGAAGGCCCATAATCCGAGAGCTTCGTTGCAAAGCGACAGAGAGCCCGTCCCTCCTTGTTTGTTGACATAGAACATGGCTACCTGATTGTCTGTCTGGACTAGGACAGTCAGGTTGACAAGGAGGGTGTGGAAGACTGTGAGGGCAAGGAAGATTGCTCGCAGTTCCAGAAGGTTGATGTGAAGGGTGGTCTCTTGAGGAGACCAGGTGCCCTGAGTGGAGAGGTGTTGGAGATGAGCTTCCCACCCTGTTTGGGAGGCATCTGTTGTGAGGGTTGCTTGGGGCAACGAAGGTTGAAAGGGAATCCCCAACAACAGATTTTTGGAGGATGTCCACCACTGGAGAGACCAAAACAGTCGTTTTGAGGTGAGTATTTGGTCGGAGAGCAGTCCTGATGCTTGAGACCACTGGGTGGCCAAAATCCATTGAGCTGCCCTCATATGGAGACGAGCGTAGGGCACCACATGGACCGTGGAGGCCATGTGGCCCAGAAGTTGCAGCATTTCCCTGGCTGACAAGTGACTTCTGGACTGAGCCTGGGAGGCCAAGCTTATTAGCCTTTGGCCTCGGACCAGAGGGAGGTAGGCCCTTGCAGTGGTGGAGTCCAATTGGGCTTCTATGAATTCCAGGGACTGAGTAGGGATGAGTTGGGACTTGGGAACGTTTACCACAAGTCCCAGATATTGAAGAATACGTCTTGTGCGGTCCAGAGAAATCTGGGCTTCTGACTGAGATGGAGCTCGGATGAGCCAGTCGTCCAGATATGGGAAGACAAAGATTCCCATGCCTCTTAGAAATGCGGCTACGACTGCCATGCATTTTGTGAAGACTCTTGGAGCAGAGGCCAGACCGAAGGGTAGTACTCTGTACTGGAAATGTTTTCCCTGGAACAGAAAGCGAAGATATTTTCTGTGGGATGGATGGATGAGTATATGAGTGTACGCATCCTTGAGATCTAGAGAACAAAGCCAATCCTGACTCTGAAGGTATGGAAGGAGAATGCCCAGAGAGAGCATTTTGAATTTCTCCTTGAACAGAAACTTGTTCAATTCTCTCAGATCTAGGATAGGTCTGAAACCCCCTGTCTTCTTTGTTATGAGAAAATAAGGGGAGTAGAAACCTAACCCCTGTTGAGGAGGAGGAACCTCCTCTATTGCCCCTTTGGCAAGGAGAGAAGAGACTTCCTGACCCAACAGGGTCAGAAGAGATGGGGGAGAACTGAATTGCCTCACCATGGTATGGGGAGGAAGGCTGGAGAAATGAAGTTTGTAACCCTCCCTGATAATAGAGAGGGTCCATTGCTCTGATGTGATTTGTTCCCATCTGGGAGCAAAAAGAGCTAGCCTTCCAGGAATGGTGAGGGGCTCTGGTTGTTCTAGAGCCAGAAACGGCAAGTTCTCTAGGGGCAAGTCAAAACCCCTGAGGGGGTTGAGCCTGCTGGGGTGCAGCAGACACTGCAGGCTTTGACTTTACTTGCTTAGATTGCTGACGCTTAGCAGCAAAGCGAGGCTGAGCAGATTGCTGGCCAGTATTTGTGGAAAATCTGGCCTTCTTATAGTAAGGCCTTTTAAAAGACTTCTTTTTGGCAGGGGTAGAAGTAGACTTAGAAAGTCTATCTAGAGTGGCATTTTCTGCATCCATTTGAGCAGCTTTAATTTGCCAGTCTTCACCAAATAAGTTCTCACCTGTACAGGGCAGATTCCTGAGGCCATCTACAACCCAGGGTTCTAGGTCAGAAGCCTGGAGCCAAGCAAGACGTCGGGCTGCAATAGCAATTCCCGAAGCCCTGCCAGCAACCTCAAAGGAATCAAAGGCTGCCCTGTTGGAGAACTTGGAGACCTCTGAAAGTTGTGTCACCACAGAAAAGAAGTCCGCCCTTTGATCATCAGGGATAAAGGGGGCAAAATGCTGTACCTTTAGGGCAAGTTGTCCAAGAAACATGCCCATATAAAGGCTATAAGAATTGATCCTGGCTATAAGCATACTAGCCTGGAACATCTTTCTACCAAAAGAGTCAAGGGTCTTACATTCTCGCCCTGGAGGGGTAGAAGAATGCCTTTTAGGACTCTTTATCTTCTTCATGGCAGACTTCACCACAATAGAGTGGTGAGGTAGCTGAGTTTTTTGGAACCCAAGAGAAGGAGGGACCCGATACATGGTGTCCAACCTACGGGAATGGGGAGACAGTGTTAAAGGAGTCTCCCACAAATCCATCAAGTGTTCTTGAAGGATTTCATGGATAGGCAGAGTGACTGCCTCTTTAGGAGCTTTAGAGTATCCTAAAATATCCAATTTTTTTGATCTGGGTTCTTTTTCAGAAGATGTAGCAATAGAAAGTCCTTTAGCTACATCAACAATGAAATCCTGAAAGCACAGTTACTTACCTGTAACAGGTGATCTCTGGGAACAGCAGGAATTAGTCCTCACATATGGGTACGTCGGAACCGACGGAGCCTGCGCGGGAAAGCTCCCCAGCTTCCCAGAATGGAAGCTTTTGGGACCTCCCACTGCACATGCGCGCTGCCTTCCCGCCTTCCTGAACAGCTCTCCTCAGTTTCGAGTTTATAGCTGAGACAATAGAGAGAGGACAGGAAGACAGATAGATAGAAGATACAACTCCTAGGGGAGGTGGGTGGGTTGTGAGGACTAATTCCTGCTGTTCCCAGAGATCACCTGTTACAGGTAAGTAACTGTGCTATCTCCAGGAACAAGCAGGAATAAGTCCTCACATATGGGGACTCCCTAGCTGAGATGCCTGGGAGATCCCCCTCCAAGGGTTCGCCATCTTCGTATGGATCTCAGGCATCCATCCTGGGAAGGTGGGCAGGAGTTGTCTAAGAATGGAACAGGTGTTTGAGGACAGCCTGGCCAAACAAGGCATCCCGGCGGGAGTCCTTGTCCAAACAGTAATGGGCTGTAAAGGTATGAACCGAGGCCCAGGTAGCGGCTCGACAGATCTGATCAATGGAAACAGAGTGCAGATGAGCCATAGAAGTTGCCATGGCTCTCACATTGTGAGCTGTGACATGGCCTTCCAGAGAAATGTTTTTACTCTGGTAAGCAAAGGAAATACACTGAGCAATCCAATTGGAAAGTGTACGCTTGGAGACTGGAAGTCCCAAATGTGAAGGATCAAAAGCCACGAAAAGTTGAGAAGACTTTCGATGTGGCTGAGTCCTATTAAGGTAAAAGGCTAGAGCTCTTTTACAATCCAGAGTATGAAGGTTCCTCTCTGCACTGGAGGCATGAGGAGCCGGAAAAAAAAACCGGTAGATATACCTCTTGATTAAGATGAAAAGGCGAGACCACTTTGGGCATAAAGTGGGGATTCGTCCTAAGGACCACCTTGTCATGATGAAATCTTGTATAAGGTGGATTAGCCACTAGAGCCTGCAGTTCGCTGATGCGGCGAGCGGAAGTGACTGCAATTAGGAATAGTACCTTCCAGGAAAGAAATTTCAAGGAGGTAGAAAATAACGGCTCAAAAGGTGGCTTCATAAGCTGACCAAGCACTAGATTCAAATCCCATGCGACCGGGGGGGGTCTGATGGGAGGTTTAGTGAGAGTCAGGCCTCTCATGAATCTTGCAACAAGAGGATGAGAGGAGATAGGTTGTCCATTTATAGGTTTCAGGGATGCTGAAATAGCACTTAAATGGACTCTTACAGAATTCGTCTTAAGGCCTGCATTGGAAAGATGCAGGAGATAGTCTAAGAGGGAATTCAAAGGAAGTGCCAGAGGGTCAAGGCCCTGCTGAGCACACCAAATGGAAAAACGTTTCCATTTGAAAGCATAAGACCGCCTCGTGGAAGGTTTCCTAGAGGCATGAAGGATATCTTTCACAGGTTGAGAAAGATTAAAGTCTTGAAGACTTAAGCCTTCAGTAACCAAGCTCGGAGATGTAGGGATTTGGGGTTTGGGTGCCACAAAGTCCCCTCCTCCTGAGACAGAAGGTCTGGTGCAGCTCCTAAGTCCAGGGAGGATCCCTGGGAGAGCTGTAGAAGCAGAGGGAACCACACTTGGCGTGGCCAGCATGGAGCTATGAGGATCATAGAGCCGTGATCTCTCTGGAGTTTGAACAGAGTCTTGGGAATCAGCGGAATGGGTGGAAAGGCATATAGGAACGCCTGACCCCAATGGAGGAGAAAGGCGTCCGTGGCCTGAGCTTCCTGACACGGAGTCCTGGAACAGAACCGGGGAAGTTTGGCATTCCACGGACTTGCAAAGAGGTCTATGTCCGGGGTCCCCCATTCCTGAAAGATTCTGGTTATCTGGTCCACGTGTAGGGACCACTCGTGTGGCAGCAGAACTCGACTGAGCCTGTCTGCTCGAGAGTTTTGAACTCCTGGAAGATACACTGCTAGCAGATGAATTTGGTGCTCTCTGGCGAAGGCCCATAATCTGAGAGCTTCGTTGCAAAGCGACAGAGAGCCCGTCCCTCCTTGTTTGTTTATGTAAAACATGGCCACCTGATTGTCTGTCTGAACCAGGACAGTCAGGTTGGCAAGGAGGGTATAGAAGACCTTGAGGGCAAGGTAAATTGCTCGCAGTTCCAGGAGGTTGATATGAAGGGTGGCCTCCTGTGGAGACCAAGTGCCCTGAGTGGAGAGAGTTAGCAGATGGGCTCCCCACCCCAATTGGGAGGCATCTGTTGTGAGGGTTGCTTGGGGTAGCAAGGGCTGAAAGGGAGCCCCCAACAACAGATTCTTGGTGGATATCCACCAATGGAGGGACCAAGACAGATGGTTTGAGGTTTGTATTTGGTCTGAGAGTGCTCCCGACACCTGAGTCCACTGGGTGGCCAGGGTCCATTGAGCTGCTCTCATATGAAGACGAGCATAGGGCACCACATGTACTGTGGAGGCCATATGGCCCAGGAGGCGTAGCATTTCCCTGGCTGTCAAGTGAGTACTGGACTGGGCTTGGGAGGCCAAGCTCAGCAGACGCTGACCCCGAACCAGTGGAAGGTAGGCTCTTGCAGTGGTGGTGTCCAACTGGGCCCCTATGAATTCTAGAGACTGAGTAGGGCTGAGTTGAGACTTGGGAAGGTTTACCACCAGTCCCAGATACTGCAGAAGGCTCCTTGTGCGGTCTAGGGAAATCTGGGCCTGCGACTGAGTTGGAGCTCGAATGAGCCAGTCGTCCAGATATGGGAATACGAAAATCCCCATGCTTCTGAGAAATGCGGCTACGACTGCCATGCATTTGGTAAAGACTCTTGGGGCAGAGGCGAGACCGAAGGGAAGTACTCTGTATTGGTAATGACTTCCCCTGAACAGAAAGCGAAGATATTTTCTGTGGGATGGATGGATGAGTAGATGTGTATACGCATCCTGCAGGTCTAGAGAACAAAGCCAGTCCTGACTCTGAAGGTATGGAAGGAGAATGCCCAAAGAGAGCATTTTGAATTTCTCCTTGTACAGAAATTTGTTCAATTCTCTCAGATCTAGGATTGGTCTGAATCCCCCTGTCTTCTTTGGAATGAGAAAATAGGGGGAGTAGAAACCTGACCCTTGTTGATGAAGAGGAACCTCTTCTATGGCCCCTTGGGCAAGCAGAGAAGAGATCTCCCGATCCAACAGGGCTAGGAGAGGAGATGGAGAATTGAAGGGTCTCACCATGTGATGAGGAGGAAGGTTGGAGAAATGAAGTTTGTAACCCTCTCGGATGATAGAGAGGGTCCATTGCTCTGTTGTGATTTGTTCCCATCTGGGAGCTAAGTGAGCTAACCTTCCAGGTATGGTGAGAGGTTCTGGTTGGTCCAGAACCAGGAATGGCAAGTTCTCTAGGGGCAAGTCAAAACCCCTGAGGGGGTGGAGCCTGTTGAGCTGCAGTAGCTGCTGCAGGCTTTGCTCTTGCTTGTTTCGTTTGCTGACGTTTAGCCGCAAAACGAGGTTGAGAAGATTGCTGGCCAGTATTGGAAGCATATCTGGCCTTCTTATAATAAGGCCTCTTGAAAGACTTCTTCTTAGTGGGAGTAGAAGTGGACTTAGAAAGTCTCTCTAAGGTGGCATTTTCAGCGTCCATTTGAGTGGCTTTAACTTGCCACTCTGCACCGAATAAGTTCTCACCTGTACAGGGCAGATTCTGTAAGCCATCTAGAACCCAGGGTTCCAGATCAGAAGCCTGGAGCCAAGCCAGACGTCTGGCTGCAATAGCAATGCCAGAAGCTCTGCTGGCTCCCTCGAAGGAATCAAAGGCAGCTCTGTTGGAGAACTTAGAAACATCTGAAAGTTGTTTCACAACAGAAAGGAAGTCCTCCTGTTTATCCTCAGGGATAAAGGGGGCAAAATGCCGCACTTTCTTGGCAAGTTCCCCTAGGAACATGCCCATATAGAGGCTGTAGGAATTAATCCTGGCTATAAGCATACTAGCCTGGAAGATTTTCCTACCAAAAGAGTCCAGTGTCTTACATTCCCTTCCTGGAGGTGTAGAAGAGTGCCTTTTAGTACTCTTGATCTTTTTTATTGCAGACTTTACCACAATGGAGTGGTGAGGCAATTGAGTTTTCTGAAAACCAGGAGAAGGAGGGACCCGATACATGGTGTCCAACCTACGGGAATAAGGAGACAGAGTTAAAGGGTTCTCCCAGAAATCCATCAATTGTTCCTGAAGGATTTCATGGATAGGCAGGGTAACTGCTTCTTTAGGAGACTTAGAGTATCCTAAAATATCCAATCTTTTTGACCTTGGTTCCCTTTCAGAGGAGGTAGTGATAGAAAGGCCTTTAGCCATTTCTAAAATAAAGTCCTGAAAGGACAAATCTTCTGGAGGAGACATTCTCCTTTTTGGAGAAGAAGGTTCCTCAGGAAGGTCAAGGGAGAGCTCTGCAGACTCATCAGAGGAGCCAAAATCCTCAGAGGAATCGGTGTATTCTCTAGTTTCCTCCAACGCACGATACGCATACCGATCGGTATCGACATCGGGCGTACCGGGTATGGAAGCGGTATGGAGCGAAAGCCCATACGGTACCGATTTGCGTTTAGAAGAGGAAGGCCTGGGTTCCGGCATGGCGGACGATACCGGAACCGGGCCCGGAACCGCTGGAAGCGGTACCGATGGCGTTGCAGCTTTAATGAAAGCCATGACGGCCTGCTGCATGGATTGGACAGTATTGCCCATAGACGCCACGGCTGCCTGGATGTCGGTACCGGTATGGGCCGGTACCCCAGAGCAGTCCAACAGGTGATCTGTCGAGGCCGTGCCATCGATGTCAACCTGTAGCCCCTGAATTGGCGTTTTGGAAGGCAGAGCTTCCCGCCGGGGCTGTTTGGCTGGGGCAGGGTCCTCAAAACTAAGAGCCTCTCGATGCTTTGAAGGAGATTTGCCCTTTGAGGACTTGCCCACAGAAGGTTTGGTTACCTGAGATCCATCCGGAGATGATGACCTGGATGACTGTGATGTTGGATTCTCTGAAGCAAACAGCACATGGAATTTGTTGGCCCGGTTCTGCAGCCCACGCTTAGACATTTGGGAGCAGGAAGGGCAGTCCGGAATGGAGTGGTCAGGCCCCAAAACATTTAAGACACCATTCATGGGTGTCTGTGACTGATATTACAGCAGTACACTTGGTACACTTCTTAAATCCAGGGCTGGCTTCTCCATGTGGAGAATTCAAGTAGGCCTGAAGGCCTAACTGAAGTGACCAAGTGCTGAAAAATAATAAAAGAAAAGAAAATAATTTTTCAAGAAAGAAAAAGGAAGACCGGCGATACCGGTATCGGTATGGGAAGGCAGGTACGCGGTCTAAAGAAACAAAACAAAAAACTACAATTTCTTCAGCGGTGACAGGATACACGACCTGCTGGCTCCGCGGAAAAAGAGAAACTGAGGAGAGCTGTTCAGGAAGGCGGGAAGGCAGCGCGCATGTGCAGTGGGAGGTCCCAAAAGCTTCCATTCTGGGAAGCTGGGGAGCTTTCCCGCGCAGGCTCCGTCGGTTCCGACGTACCCATATGTGAGGACTTATTCCTGCTTGTTCCTGGAGATAGGATAAATCCTCTGGAGGAGACATCCTCCTCTTTGGAGAAGAGGGCTCCTCAGGAAGAGCAAGCTCAGCAGAGTCATCAGAGGAATTGAATTCATCAGAAGAATCTGAGTATTCTCTCTGTGCTTTCAATGCACGATACGCATACCGATCGGTATCGACATCGGGCGTATCGGGCATGGGATCGGTATCGGGCGAAAGCCTGAATCCGGCATGCTGAACCGATCGACGTTTGGAAGTCGATGGTCTCGGTTCCGGTGTGGATACCGGAACCGGGGTCGGTACCGATGGAATCGGTACCGAGGGCGTCGCAGCCTTAATGAATGCCAGAACGGCCTGCTGCATGGTCTGGACAGTATTGCCCATAGACGCCACTGCTGCCTGGATGTCGGTACCGGTATGGGCCAGTACCCCAGAGCAGTCCAACAGGTGATCAGTCGAGGCCGTGCCATCGATGTCAACCTGTGACCCCATGGTTGCTTTGGAGGCCGGAGCCTCCCGCCGGGGTTTTTTGGCCTGGGCAGAATCCTCAAACTCAAGATTGAGAGCCTCTCGATCTTTAGAAAGAGATTTGCTTTTAGAGGATTTGCCCACAGAAGTTTTGGTTACCTGAGATCCATCCGGAGAGGAAGACCTGGATGACTGTGATGCTTCTGAAGCAAACAGCACATGGAACTTGTTGGCCCGGTTCTGCATACCACGTTTAGACATCTGGGAGCAGAATGGGCAGTCCGGTATGGAGTGGTCAGGTCCCAAACATTTAAGACACCATTCATGGGTGTCTGTGACAGAAATGACAGCACTGCACTTGGTACACTTTTTAAAACCAGGAAATGGCTTCTCCATGAGGAGAATTTGTGTAGGCCTAAAGGCCTAACAAAAGTTACCAAGCTGTGCTGAAGAAAATAAAAAAGTCTTTTTTTTTTTTTTTTTTATAAAGAAAGAAAGAGACCGGCGGTACCGGTTTCGGTATGGGGAAGGCAGGTACGCGGTCTAAACAAACAAAATTAACAATTTCTTCAGCGGTGACAGGAACACGACCTGCTGGCTCCGCGGAAAAAGAGAAACTGAGGAGAGCTGGTCAGGAAGGCGGGAAGGCAGCGCGCATGTGCAGTGGGAGGCCCCAAAAGCCTTTCATCTGAAAGGCTGGGGAGCTTTCCCGCGCGGGCTCCGTCGGTACCGACGTACCCATATGTGAGGACTTATTCCTGCTTGTTCCTGGAGATCTGCAGTCAAGTTCCTTTGAGGTCTTCATGACAGTAACGTTCCTGCAAGTAGATGGTGAGCTTTAAGACAGTGAGATCTGAGAAGTGCTCAATCTGCCCGCAGGAGCAACTATTTGTAATACACTGGCCACCACTTGGTTGAAGCAGCAGCAGCCTCACAATAGGCAAAGAAGACTTCTGTCATTTAAAAGAACATAAACCTTGACGTGTTATTTTTCTCCTTGACCTAAGCATGTCTTAGTGAACACCTCTTCGTAGTGCAGATAAAAGTATGTCCCTTGTGGACCACCATGTACACTTTCACCAGATTATAAATGGACAATTTTCTAACTTGGTATTCACCCAGGTAAATGCCCTCTGAAAAATGTCTTCTGTTTCAAAAGAGAAATGACATACCACATCTTACCTCTGACTATGAACATGACGTATGACATACTTCCAGATGTCCACACACTGGCCAACACAGAGCCTGGTCGGGAAAAAAGAAAACACACACAAAACAGACTAATTTGAATACAATGTCATAGCAATCTCTTGTATAGCCTAACTCAAAATGGTCAGGTAGCCATTGCAAAGGGCCTGGGGGTTTGTCAGCCTTAATCAAAGCCATCAGCCTCCCTTTAGTAAATAGATAAGGTCCAGAAAAACAGAGAGGAATGTGTTTGTACTTTCTGAACACAGCCTCGGAGGGAATCTTGTGCGCAGGTAGTCCCATCTCTTCTATGGCCCATTTTCTTAGCTCCTGTGCCAGGCTCTTGCGCTCCATTTTCCTGGAAAAGTATTAAAATCAAACCAATTAGGTACAAACTTGGACTGTAAGACCTACAAGGACAGGGAAATACCTATTATACCTGAATGCAACTTGATTTGAACTACTACTGGAAAAGCATATGAGATTGCAGACCTGCTATTAGTAATCTGTGAACTATCATTAAAATCATCTCTAATACCTGAAGATTGGAGGATCACCAATGTAACACCAATTTTTAAAAAGGGTTCCAGGGGTGATCCGGGAAACTACAGTCAGTACCGGGAAAAATGGTAGAAACCATTATAAAGAAAAAAATTACTCAACATGTAGATAGTCATGGCTTAATGGGAGACAGCCAACATGGCTTTAGACATGGAAGATCTTCTCTTACTAATCTGTTATGTTTTTTGAAAGTGTGAATAAACAGGTGGACAAAGGTGAGTCGGTTGATATAGTGTATCTGGACTTTCAGAAAGCCTTTGACAAGGTCCCTCATCAGAGACTTTTGGCAAAACTAAAGAGTCATGGGATAGGAGGCAGTGTACTACTGTGGATCAGGAACTGGTTAAAAGATAGAAAGCAGAGGGTTGGGCTAAATGGCCAATTTTCCCAATTGAGAAAGGTGAATAGTGGTGTACCCCAGGGATCTGTGCTGGGTCCGCTGCTTTTTCACATATTCATAAATGACCTGGAAAGTGGAATAACGCGTGAGGTTATCAAATTTGCAGATGACACAAAACTATTTAAAGTTGTTAAAACCCAAGAGGATTGTGGAAAATTGCAAGAGGATCTTGATAAATTGGAAGACTGGGCATCAAAATGGCAGATGAAATTTAATGTGGACAAGTGCAAAGTTATGCACCTAGGGAAGAACAACCCAAACTATGGTTACACGATGCAAGGTTCCACATTAGGAACCACCACCCAGGAAAAAGATTTAGGCTTCATTGTGGATCATCGCAAAAGAATCTCTACAGCTACAAACTATCACTTCTAACAGCTCTGACCAATGCAGCTCTATCACAGTGGGAAACAAACACTTAGCCATCTGCCTTCTCTACAGAGCCCCCCACGCCCCAGCAGAAGAACTAACCACCATTCTGGAAACCGTCTGTGCATTCAACACACACCATAAACCTCTAATTTTACTAGGTGACTTCAACCTCAACTCCTCCTCTAATATAGATAAGGAAACCTTCCTGCAAGCAATGGACTCTTTACTATACACCCAATTAATAAACACTCCTACGCACAAATACGGATCCACGCCAGATCTCATCTTTGCCCCAAACCACTTCATAGACAAGGGCAACTTCTCTTTACCCATAATCACACCGGTTCCATGGTCAGACCACCACAGGATCAAAGTGGAATTCTCAAGCAAAATGGACAAGCTTGATAAGACAAAAACCGCTCCGTTTGGTCCAAGAAGGTTCAAAGCTTTCAATAAAGAACAATTCCTACAAGACACACTACCTCACCTTAACACAGTCGAATTTGATCTGAACAAACAAGTGAACAATTGGTATAACACCATCAGCACAGCAGCCAAAGCTAAAACAGACACAAAGACGATCAACAAGAGACATCACGCACCGTGGTATTCCAAAAGCATACGCAATGCTAAGAGGGAATTAAGGAAACTAGAACGCCACTGGAGACAATTCAAATCCCATACCTCTCAGGATTTATATTTAACTCAGCAAAAGAATTACAACGATCTCATCAATAAAACAAAAAGAGAGCACCACACAAACACTATCCAGAAAGCTTATAACAAACCTAGGGAACCTTTTGAAATAGTAAAAAATCTAACCAATGAACCAAGCTCTGATAAAGACATACAGGTCAGCCCACAAACATATGCAGATCATCTTCAAGAGAAAATAGGCCAAACTCCACCACTAAAACACTCAAAAACCAACAGTCATATCTTACCTGGTACAATTTGGGACAAGTTCCACACTCCCTCAACCATGCAACTATCAGACATCATCGCCGCACTCAACACAAGCACTGCACCCACGGATCCTTGCCCTGTCCCTTGGATCAAAGCTACCAAGCAAAACTTCCTCAGTTTTATACACCACCTCGTAACCAACTCCCTAACTCAAGGAATCATGCCAGAACAGCTAAAACTAGCCACAATAAGGCCTATCCCTAAAAACACCAACCTAGAAAAAAGCAATCCAGCAGCTTATAGACCAATCTCCAGCATTCCACTCCTAGCCAAAATTATTGAAAAGGCAGTACAACTACAACTCCAGGACCATATTGATGAGCATGCAACACTTGACATACATCAACATGGCTTCCGCCCTAACCATGGAGTTGAAACACTGCTGCTATATTTATTCAATGACATCATTCAAACCATAGATAATTACAATCGAGGAACCCTAATGATCTTTTTAGATATCTCAGCGGCCTTTGATACAGTGGACCACGGAATCCTCCTAACCAGACTACAGAGCATTGGTTTAACTGGCACTGTCCTAAGCTGGTTCAAATCCTATCTAACTGATAGGCAGTTCCAGGTTAAAATTGGTTCCAACACATCACATCACACGATAATCAAACAAGGTGTGCCGCAAGGATCTGCACTCTTCTCACTTCTATTTAACTTATTTATCCAATCATCAAATAGACTACACGATTTATGCGGATGACATCATGATTTACACTCCAATCGATATTAACTGCCCTGACTACAACAAAATTACAAACTGCATTACCAGCATGTCCACATGGCTAACGAATAACAACCTTGCAATAAACTTTAACAAGACTGAAGCACTTATTATCACCAGAAACACCGGCTTTAGTCCCCCACCATACATCACATGCAACAACACAAAGATTCCAATTAAGAACGAAGTTAGATACCTCGGAGTAACCCTTGATAAAAGACTCAACCTACGATCTAACATAAGAAAAACTGTTAAAAACGCTTATTACAGAATGAAAATAATCAGACGCCTCAAGCCTCTTCTCTCTTATGAACACTTTCGTACAGTCTGCCAGGCACTTATTACTCCCATACTAGATTTTTGCAACCCAATCTACAATGGTCTGTCAAAACATTCTCTCAAGCCGCTTCAAATGGCACAGAATACAGCAGCCAGAATAATCAATGGCTCCGCAAATCATGACCACATTACCCCCATCCTCAAAGAACTCCACTGGCTCCCAATAACCCACCGCATAAAATATAAGATGATCATAAATATTTTCAAAATGAGACACAAGAGATCTGCAATCAGCCTCCATGCCCTCTTACTCCATAATACCAGCAACAGACCAAGGAGGCAAACCACTTCAAACACCCTCAACACCCCAAGAAACTATGCTAAATCATGCAAATTTACTACACAAAGAGCAATTTCATTAGCTGCCCCTTTAATATGGAACTCTCTCCCTCCTGACTTACGATCAATTGACGATTTAAAGGACTTTCGTAAACAATTAAAAACTGTACTCTTCATTGAACACTATGGATCAACAATTAACTAGATTCCATCTATTGTAGCTGTTATATAAAATGATTTTCTATATTAGTTAACCCTTGTTATTTATCCTACCTTACTGCTGTGATGTTATGTTTATACTGTGTATGTTTCCCTTACTTTATAACCTTTGTATTTCTTGTAACCGCATTGATTGAAGGAAAAGGCGGTATAAAAAACTTGTTAAATAAATAAACATGTTAAAACCCTCGGCCAAGTGTGCAGCGGCAGCCAAGAGAGCAAATAGAATATTGGGTATCATAAGGAAAGGAATGGAAAATAAACAAAAGATATTGTAATGCCTCTATACCGTTCCATGGTGAGACCGCACCTTGAATATTGTGTGCAATTCTGGTCGCCGTATCTTAAAAAGCATATAGTGTTATTAGAAAAGGTTCAGAGAAGAGCCACCAAAATGGTAAAGGGAATGGAAGGATACTCCTATGAAGAAAGGCTAAAAAGGTTAGAGCTCCTTAACCTGGAAAAGAGACGGCTGAGAGGAGATATGATAGAAGTCTATAAATTAATGAACGGAGTGGAACGGGTAAACGTAGATCGACTGTTTACGTTATCAGAATATAGGAAGACTAGGGGACATGCAATGAAGCTACAGGGTAAACTATTTAAGACTAATAAAAGAAAATATTTTTTCACTCAACGTGTAATCAAACTCTGGAATTTGTTACCGGAGGATGTAGTAAAGGCTGTTAGTGTAGCTGGGTTTAAAAAAGGTTTGGACAAGTTCCTGGAGGAAAGGTCCATAAACCATTATTAAGAAGGGACCCAGGATATCAATGCTTGACCTAGTACAAGCATTGCAGAACCTGTGTCTTTTGGGGAAACTGCTAGGTACGTATGACCTAGATTGGCCACTGTTGGAAACAGGATACTGGGCTTGATGGACCTTTGTCTGACCCAGTATGGCATATCTTATAAGCATGATATATAATGGGAAAATTAGACCTTAGCTGTTAATTTACTTTCATGGAGTCCCTCCAGTCCAGTCCAGACAAATGGGTTGTATCCATCCACCAGCAGCTAGAGATTGAACTATGCAAATCTTTTTGTGATGCCACCCTATAATATCTGAGGAACTTCCTCTTCCCCTTCAGTATAATCTTTACAAAAGCAGCTAACCAAAAAGAAAAACTAACGACTCAAAAAACAGGCAACTAGCAAAACCCAGTCAGATCGTAACCTAATGAAAGGCATCTCTCCTACAGCTTTGTTTTGTTTCTCTTTCCCCCCCCCCCCCTTCCTTTGCATTGCGTAAGTCTTGGCATACCCCGAGCCCCTACCGGCTCCAAGCACTACAGACCTCTGAATTCCATGATCTGCCAGCTCCTACCAAAATCAAGAGATCTCTGCCACAGACTCTTTCTTCGAAGCGGACTTGCAACCAAATAACTGAAATTGGGCGGGGACTGGACTGGAGGGACTCCATGAAAGTAAAATTAGCAGGTAAGGTCTAATTTTTCCTTCATCCATGTGTCTCCAGTCCAGTCCAGACAAAAAGGATGTACTGCAACAATATCTGATGATGAGAGGGACCCAGGAGCCCTGCCTTCAACACCCGATCACCAAAAGCATGCCTCCTGACTCGCCTGCACATCTGGCTGGTAGTGCCTGGCAAAGGTGTGCAAGGAAGCCCAAATTGCCCCATGACAAAATGTACCCTGGCAGTACTAGACTAAACTCCGCCCAGGAAGTAGCCAGCACCAAATTCAGATCCCAAGGCGGCTCCACCACTCGCAAGGGCAGCTGAATCTGCTTCACTGCATGAAGAAACGGGGACACATCCAGGTGTAATGGCAGCAGCCCGCCCTACACTTTGCCCCGGGCCACCACCTGAACCGTCAATGAATTCAAGGCAAGCCCTTTATCCAGGCCCATCTGTAGAAAACACCAGAATATCTGCAACCGAGGCCCCCGGGGGCCGAAGACCATGAGTCTTGCACCATGCGCATGTAGGACAGGGATGTTGACCTCGTTCGGGTCCTCAATAAATAGTGATGACCCCAGGAGCATAACCACACTTCAGCCACTCCCGCTCAAGAGCCAGACCATAAGCGAGAATCGATCCACTTGAGGCATGAGTACTGGGCCCAGAGAAAGCAGGTTTTACCTCTCTGGTAACCTCCACAAAGAGTCTACCATCAGCCAGACCAAGTCCACATACCAGGGTCTTCGAAGCCAATCTGAAGCCACCAGAATTACCCGGCCGTTGTGCTGGGCTATCCTGCGCAAAAGCCATCTGATCAGCGTTCACGGCAGGAAGGCATATAGGAGCCCATCCTGAGGCCAAGGTTGAGCCAGAGCATCGAGTCCCTCTAACATGGATCTCTCCATCAGCTGAAAAAACGACTGGCCTTGACCACCAATGCCATAAGATCCATCACCAGCTAACCACAGCAGTGCACTATGCTGGCAAACATCAAAACCTCCCAATACTTGCTTAAGTAGTCTGCTTGCACGCTGTCCTTTCTGGCCATGTGGGCTGCCGAGAGACCAGTTGACCATGCTGCCCGTTCCTTCCTGCCTATCCAGATACGCCACCGTGGAGGTATTCTACAAAAACACTCGCACTGCTCTGTTCAAGAGGAGGGCAAAGTGCTGCAACGCCATCCATAATGCCCTGATCTCCAGGCGATTGATGAAGCGAACATTCTCCAACTCTGTCCATAGGCCCTGAGTTACCTAGGAAAAGCAGTATGTCCCCCCATCCATTCAGACTGGCATCTACTGTCACCACTACCCAGTCCGGTGTGTCTAGAGACACTCCCCTGCTCAAATTGCTCCTACTGAGCCACCACTGCAGAGTGATCTTGGTGTCCCCCAGCAGGAAAGGGAGTGTCGCTGGGGCGACCATCTGGAGAGGAATGCTCTCTGCAACAGCCTTATATGTGCTCTGGTCCAGGGAACAAGATCCCTTGCTGCCGCCATCAAACCCAACACCTGAAGATAGTGCCAAGCCGAGGGTGTCACCATTCAGAAGAACTGACTTACAACCTCTGCAGTTTTTCTATCCAGTCCTCCGGTAACTTGACCAAACCGGGCTCGGTATCGAACTGTGCACTCAGATACACCAGCTGCTATGACAGGTTCAACTTGCTCTTGGCTGAGTTGATAACCCAGCCCAAGTTTTCCAGGAATGAGATCACCTTTGAGTCACTTCCAGGCTCTCTTCTCTCAATTTCACACATATCAACCAATCGTCCAAATACAGATGAACTAGGATGCCTTGCTTCCAGAGAGCTGCAGCTGCTACCACCACCACTTTGGTGAACGTTCTGGGTGCTGTCACCAAACCAAAGAGCAGTGCCCGGAACCAAAAGTGTCCCATGGGCGTCACAAACCGAAGGAACCTCTGATAGTCGGGTCAGACAGGAATGTGAAGATATGCTTCCGTGAGGTCTAATGCTGTGAGGAACGCTCCTCTTTGTATGGAAATCATGATGGACTGTAGCGTCTCCATTTGGAAATTTGTAACCTTTAAGGATCTGTTAACCTGCTTGAGGTCGGGAATGAGCTGAAAGGAGCCCCCCGTTTCGGCACTACAAAATAAATGGAGTATCGACCAGAACCACACTGGTATAAGGATACTCGGCACACCGCATCCAACTCAAGAAGGCATTCCAGCATGATCCGCACCACTTGCACTTTAGGATGTAACCTTTGCGGATAATCTCCAGCACACACTGATCTGAGGTGATGTGGGCCCAAGAGTAGTAGAAACACAGTCAACCTCCAATTCATTCTCTGACCCCCCCCCCCCCCATCACTTCACTTGGCTTCTTGGTGGAGTCGGAGGAACACATGTAGATACCACAGACTGTTCCTCTGCTGCAAAAGGACTGTCCCTGATATGGGAACCACCCCCACTGAGGCAGAGCAAAATGGGCCACCTGAAAATGGCAGAAATCCCATGGCCCCCTTGAGACTGCGTGGGATTGCCCCTTAGCTCCCAGCAGCTTGTCCTCAGGCAAATCTTCTGCCCTTACTGTCTCAGAGGTCCTTGACCAATTCCTTGAGTGACTTACCAAAACGAAGCTTGCCCTTGAAGGGCAGCTTGCTCAATCTGATCTTGGAAGACACATCTGCTGACCAATTACGGAGCCAAAGGAACAGCCAGGCTACGACCACAAAGGCCATACTCTTAGGAGGAGCAGCAGCAGACCAGACCATAACAGAAATCCAACAAGTAATCTGAAGAGGACTCCAACTTGGACAGTCCCACTGGTTCCGAGTCAGTTTCTCTATTGAGGGTAGGAAGGCTTGCACCCAGCACATGCAGGCCCTCGCTACATAAGCCCCACAGATAGAGGCTAGAAGAGCAACAGTGCATTAACCTCAAAGGCCTGCTTGAGTAGCAACTCAAGTCGCCTGTCCTGAGGATACTTGAGGGCCACACTGCCCTCCAATGGGATAGTGGTCTTCTTGGTTACTGCCGTTGTGGTTTTGAACAGCTCTTTCTCCGCTGAGGGAACCAGATATAGACAAGCCATTGCCTGGCTGCCACGCAGGCCTGCTTCAGGCAACTCCCACTAAGCCTCAATCATCTGCATGATAGCCTTATGGACCGGGAAGGAGCTCTGGAGGAGTGTACATGCCTTGAACTAGAGTGTTCTCAATAGGAACCTCCTCCTCCATCACCCAGAAAGGAATATTCAGCACTGCCAAAGACTGCAAAATCAATGCAAAAAATAAAGACTATGGCGGCATCTTCCCCAGGGGGAAGCTCTCCCTTGTCTAAACTGAGGGTCTTCAGGTCCTGTTCTGGACCCGAGGGCTCCTCAGCTCCCTCTGAGGCCTCAGACCTCAATTCTTCCTTGACAGATACCTCGGCCAGGCTGCAGTCCCCCACTGGTTTCGCAGGTTGCTTTTGGGCTGCGGCATTCAAAAACACTATAGCATTATCAAAGTGTTGGCCTTTTCTCCAATAAAACTATGAAGAAAAGAGAGAAATCTCCTCTGAGGCACTCTCCTCCTGCAAATCCTGAGACTCCCCCAGAGTGCAAGGACTGCCTGCTCTCCCACTAGAAATGGCCGCAGAGGGACCGGACTGGCCGACAAGGAAGAAGAGCGAGAGTTTTCCTGTCGTATGGAAGAGCCGGCGGTGCGATTAGATAATATTGCTGTGTCCTGGGAGACCACGTGATGTGGTGAGCTTGAGTAGCTGTGTGCAGCTCGAGCTCCGGACCCCCTCACCCTAAAACCGTGGCTTAGAACCGATTTGGCATACCCCATTTTGCTTCTTAGTGGGCTGCTAACCTAGCACGACAAGACTTCGTCTTTGTACACCGGGATGGCAGCCGCGGCAAAAGCAGGGAGGAAGGAAAAGGAGCGCGGAGCCGGGCCATCCAAAATGGCGATCTCCCCCTTGAAGCAGGGTGGACTGGCTGACTCCCCCGCTATGTCCGCGGAAGTCTCGGCGGCGATCCGAGATGCACTAGCGGGTCAGTTTGATGCCTTACATCGAAAGATGGATACCATTCAGACCACACTGGAGGCATTAGGGTCCCGGGTGCAGTTTGCCGAGGAGCGTGTCTCCCGGGTGGAAGACGAGCTGGAGACTTTCCGGAAAGAGCTCCGGGCTGCCCAGAAATTGTCGCAAGACCAGGCGGCTAAACTAGAAGACCTGGAGAACAGGTCCAGGCGGAACAACCTGCGATTCCTGGGAGTAGCTGATACCGTGCAGGATAAAGATCTGCGGCAGTTTGTGGAGGCCTTGGCTACTTCTCTTTGTGAGACCACCGGTGGTAACAGCCCGGTCATTGTGGAGCGCGCCCACAGGATCGGGCCTAAGCAATCGGCGACAGACCGCCGGCCACGTGTTGTCCTGGCGCGGTTTCTCTCCTACCCCCAAAAAGAAGAGCTGCTTCGATCCGCGCGGCAGAAAGGCTACATAGAGAAGGACACCATGCGCATCCGCGTCGCCCAAGATTACTCACCTGCTTTAAGCCAACGACGAAAGAGCTATGCCTCAGTCTGCCGAACACTGATTGAGAGTGATATCCGCTTCAGTGTGCAGTACCCGGCCCGCTTGGTGATCTGGCACAAGGGGACTCGCCGGATCTTCGAGACAGCGGGTGAGGCGAGTAGCTATGTGGAACAACTTAACAGGCCGGAGGCTGAGTGACCGGATGAATGTGGAGCCTGTGTGGATCGGGACTTGTCTTTGCTGCCCCTGTCCCTGAACGGACTTTGGAAAGGTGCCTTGGACTTAAACAAGACATTGCAAGCTTGAGTGGGGGATGCTGGCCTCTCTGAGGGTGGGGTGCACTCCATGTTATCTGCCTCTCCCTCTGAGGCCTGATTTTTTTTTGATGCGGGTGGAAGGGGCCTGGTGGGAGTGGTTTTAACGGACAGCCCTGAAGTCTGTTGGGCTTGACAGCCGCCTACTCCCCCTCAAAATCGGCGGGCTTACGCCTTGTGGAGTGCCCCCTACCCAGATTGGAGCTGGGATAGTATTTGTGTTGGTGCTGCTTTAGTTTTGGGGAGTCCCGGGGTGGAGTAGGGGGGACTACAGCAGACTGTTCTTGGTGCTCCTCCCTCCCCCCCCCGTTTCCCCCATTTGATGTGTATCTCTGCCGGCTAAGTGTGTGTAGGGTGGCTGGCTGGGGATGGGGGGTGGGGGCTGGGGGAAGATGTGCTATAGTGGCACTGGGATGTAGTGTCCTGAGTAGGGGTGGGGGATTGGCAGGGGAGCTGCGGGGGAACGGGTAAATAATCGCAAGGGGGGTATATTAGTCGGGTACGCAATTGGGGGGGGGTCCTGCTCACATCCATAGTGTCTCCTATGGGTTGGAAGGGGAGTGTATGCAAGGGGGGGGGGTTAGTTGGGGGGTGGAGGAGGGGGGGAGGGGGTGGAGGGTGGCGGAGGACACGGGGGGTAAAAGGGGAGAGGAGGGGGGTTAGGAGGGGGGTTGAGAGGGGGGGGAAGGGATAGGAGGGAGGGGGGTGGGAAACACTGCATTTCTTTGAGACCTTGTGGAAGGTTTTGTACTTTACTTTGGCCGGGAGGGGGGCCCCCACTTGGGGGTGCCCTTTCCGCTCATTTGCAGCTGCTCCTCTGGAGGATTCTAGTCACTCATTTGTCTTTAGACTGGATGGCAAGACGGGGGGGGTGCCAGGCTGGGGGTGCCCCTCTGTGCTCTGTTGTTTTTTACCTTTGGCGGAGCCTTGACACTGCCCCTTTGCTTTGAGAGTCATTACCTGGAATGTGTGCGGTCTGGGTAGCCCTATCAAGAGATATAAGGTGCTCCAGGCCCTTGCCAGAAATGGCTGTGATGTTGCCCTGTTACAAGAAACCCACCAGACGGCGGAAGAACATCGTAAACTCTGTAGGGCCTGGGTGGGGCAGGTTTGGGGAGCCCCAGCCGTGGGGAATAAGGGGGGAGTTGCCCTCTTGGTTCATAAGAAAATCCGCTTTACAGCGGAGACTGTCCTAGAGGACGCTGCGGGTCGGTCCTTATTGGTCCATGGGCAACTAGAAGGCAAGTTGGTGACATTTGGGACCTTTTATGGACCTAACGTCCCCGATCACGGTTTTTATAATACCTCGGCCTCCAAGGTGGAGCGGCTCCCTGAGTGCCCCCTGATTTTGGGGGGAGATTTTAACGGGGTCTTGGATGTTGCCTTGGATACCTCCCGAGGGAGTGGACCCCCGGGGCGAGCGTCGTCCTCTCGGTTGTTACAGCGCTTTTGTAAACGGCTAGATGTAGTTGATCCGTGGCGCCTGCTACATTCTACTGAGAAAGATTTTACACACCAATCCAGGGCACACGGTACCAGTGCCCGTCTTGACTATCTGTTCGTATCTCGGGAACTGTTTGCTCGTACCGAGGGAGCTCAGATCGGGCCCCTGGAGGTCTCCGATCATGCCTTGGTGTGGCTAGACTTGAGCTGGGGGGTTGGTAGCGCCAAGACGCGGCTATGGCGTTTTCCCTTAGGGCTCTACCACGATCTGCAATTCCGGCAGTTTTTGCGGCAAAGATGGACTGAGTTTGCTAATAACCACCGGGTTCACGAGGATGATCCGGAACTGATCTGGGAAACGGGGAAGGTGGTCCTCCGGGGGGATATCATAGGCTATGCTGCACGAAAACGCCGGATTCTTGCGGACCGTATCTTAGCATTGGAACGTCAGGTCACCAAGCTTCGGAGGCGCTCTGCCCAGTGCCCGTCAGCTGAGAATAAGAAACTCCTCTGGGAGGCCCAGGTGGACCTCAACGAGCTTTTGCACCAAAAAGCCAAGAAATCCCTTACTTACTATCGTTATCGGTTACACTGTCACGGTGATAGGCCTGGGAAGTTATTGGCTCGCTGCTTAAGGGGACGGAGGGGCTCTACCCTGGTGGCGGGGCTGCGGGATGCTAAGGGCACTGTGCATAAGGAGAGTGGGGCTATTGCCCAGGTGTTTCGGGGCTTTTTCCAGACACTGTATGCGGCCGAACCCGACTCTACTCTCACCCTGTCTGAATATTTGCGGGACTTGAACTTGCCACGGCTTTCTGAGACGCAGAAAGAGGCGCTGGACCAGCCCCTCACCGTTCAGGAAATCCAATCGGTCATTGCTGCTGCCGCATGCTGTAAGGCCCCGGGCCCGGATGGGTTGGGTGCAGAATTTTACAAAATACTGGGTGATCGTGTTAGTCCAGTGCTGAGGGAAGTGTTTGACACGCGGAGAGATCAGGGGGCTTTTCGATGGGGGCAAAATCATGCCCATATTACTTTGATCCCCAAACCAGGCAAGGACCCGATGCTCGCCGCCTCTTACCGACCCATTTCCCTCCTTAATTTTGATCTGAAGGTTCTGGCGAAGGTTCTGGCCCTTCGATTGGCTGATGTTTTGGGGACCCTCACCCACGGAGCACAGGTGGGCTTTGTCAAGGGGCGTTACGCTGTTCGCAACCTTCGTAAGATCTTGGCCTCCTTAGAGTGGGTGCATGCGCGACGGATACCCTCGTTGCTTGTAAGCTTTGATGCTGAGAAAGCCTTTGATAGGGTGAATTGGCAGTACCTATGGGATTTGCTGCCCTATTACGGGCTCGGGGACACATTCTGCAGAATGGTGCGGAGCTTATATGCAGCGCCGACAGCGGGAATACTATGTAACGGCGTGCTCTCGGACAGTTTCCCGTTGGAGAGGGGGACACGCCAAGGCTGCCCTCTATCTCCATTACTATTTGTCCTCTCTTTGGACCCCCTGATCCGTACTGTTGTGAGCTCGGGGGCGATTGCGGGGGTGAAAATAGGAACGCAGGACTTTGTCATCTCGGCGTTTGCCGACGACTTGTTAGTACATGTGACTTCTCCGGCTACCTCCCTTCCGAAGCTGCTAGAGGAATTTGGGAGATATGGGGCCCTGGCAGGCTTCCGTATCAATTATGAGAAATCTGAGGCACTAGATACCTTGGGGCTCCTTCGTGGAACCTGGAATGGATCCTTCCCCCTTCGGTGGGCGGCCGAAGAGTTTATCTATCTGGGTATTGTGCTGCCCCGCCAACCCCATAGGTTATACAAGTGCAATTTAGATCGTATCTTGCGGTCTCTGACAACCCAATTGCAGAGGTGGGCGTCCCTTCCTCTGTCCCTGTCTGGGAGGATTGCGGCGATACAAATGGTTATTCTGCCCCGTATTTTGTACTGGTTACAGACTCTCCCCGTCTGGTTCCTCCGTCGGGATCTGTGCCGGCTGGAGGCCTTACTTAAGGGGTTCCTATGGGGGGGGAAGAGAGCTCGGATTCCGTGGGGTCGGCTTCTGGGGCGATGGAGGGATGGGGGTATGGGCTTGCCTGACCTGAAGCTCTATGCTTTGGCATGCCAAGCCCGACATGTGGGTGACTGGTTGGGGGAAAGGGATGACTTCACGGCTAGGGATGTGGAGGAGTGTTTAGTAGCTCCGTGGACTTTGCTGGGGGTCCTACATGGGAGGTACGTAGACCTGCCTGAGACAATTCGGAGAAGCGCCTTGGTGGACTCAGTACGGCGGACCTGGCAGCAGCTTAATAAATACTGGATGACACCTTGGGCTGTGTCAAGTTGGCTGCCTCTACGGGGGAACGCTCACTTCACCCCGGGGTCTGACTCGGCCGTGTTCCAGGACTGGTGGGCACGTGGACTACGACTGGTGGGACATTTGGTAGACCCCTCGGGCCGTTGTAAATCTTTTTCAGCCCTAAGGCAGGAATATGATCTGCCGCCTCGACATTGTTTTGCTTACATGCAAGCTTCTCACTACGTGGCCTCACTACAGAGGGAGGCGCTGCATGCTGACCGCTCGGCCCGGATTTTGGTATTTTTTGGGTTGGGGGAGGATGATCTTCCGTCCATCTCCCAGCTAAAACACCGGCTGGAGTGCCACCGGCAACGACCGGATTACCGCCGTGTGGAATTGGCTTGGGCTGCCGATCTGGGTGAGGAGGTGGCTCCGGGGATGGTCGATCGGGCCTTGAAGCGAATTGTACGTTTGGCACAGGGGGCCCGCTGGAGGGAGATTCAGTTTAAGTCCGTGACCAGAGCCCACTTCTCCCCGCGACGGGCTTATCGTAGCCAGCTGGAGACGGATGGTAGTTGTCCCCGCTGCTCTGCACCCATGGCGACTTTGACACACATGTGGTGGGGTTGTCGGAGGGTACGGCCTTACTGGGCCAGGATTCGGGACTTTCTTAGTAAGCTGTTGCAACAGCGAGTTCGCTGGACAGGCCTCTTTGTGGTTTTGGACCACATGGCACCTCCATGGCCTACTAAAGCAGGGGAACGTATGCTCTTGCGTAAGGCCTGTCTGGTGGGTAAAGGGCCGATTCTTCGGTTATGGAGGGAGCACCAACCACCTACTTTTAGTGAGTGGCGGAATAGTTTCCACCACCTCATGCTGATGGAGCGCTGGCTCGCAGGGGGTAGTGTCAAATGCTGGACAGTGTTTATGTCAATATGGGAGCCCTATATTCAGCAACTGGGGCCTCGCTGCCGCAATGAACTCCTCCAGATGGGCTGCTGACTTTCACCTTCCTTGATTTGGCTGTTGTTGGAGTGTGGGGGAGGGGGGAGGGGTGGGGGGGGGGAGGGGTTTCTTTGTAAAATTGCCACTTGCTGCTTTTCTTTGTTGTTACCTCCCGGTGGGGATCAGAGTACACCCCTGGTGGAAGGTTTGATTGTTATACTGTATGGTTGATACTTTTTATGGTGGCTAAAATAAAGTATTATAAAAAAAAAAATATTGCTGTGTCCTTCAAGCCACTGGCCTGTGAGCTCAGACCTCTGCACCAGTCCTCTAGTACGCGGCTCTCTTTCTCACAGGCCAATCAGCAACCGGCTGGAGAGAGAGAACTTCAAAACGGGCCCCGCACACAGCGCAAGTCAGTTTGGAGGACAGCATGCTGACCAACAGGAACTAAAAATAAAAACGAAGACAGATTCCTCCGTGCTTGGGACACTAAATAACACGCATTCGTCTCCTACCAAAGGAAATCCGATGCTCATGGCAATCGAAGAAAGAACTACCAGCATGACGAGAACACTTACTATGGAAGAGAAAGCAAGACTGCAGCCAGATTCCTCGGTTCCCTGGAGGACTGCAGCTGTTGTCGAAAAAAAAAAAAAACCAGCTCATGATGCCCCGTAGAGGACTCCAATACCCACCAAAGGGCCCTGGAGTAGACTGCCACAACCTCTGCAATAAGGTCAAACCAACTTTTTTTTAAGGTAATATACAGTCTGAACACTTCTGCAATGAACAGTTCTGCCTCAAATCACTAACCACAAATACAAAGGAGAGGGTAAACATGCAACCAACTATTCCAGACAGATGACTGTATGGAAGTGCACCAGCTGCTGGAGACTAAAATACTGAAAGGGAAGCAAAAGGTTTCACATAGTTCAGTCTCCAGCTGCTGATGGATGGATACAACCCATTTGTCTGGACTGGAGGGACATTGATGACATATACATACACTGATAGATTGGCACGTTAAGTGTACGTGTGTGTGTGCGTGTGCGTGTGCGTGTGTGTGTGTGTGTATTTGTGTGTATAGCTGTATGTCAGACTAATTGATGGTAGTTGGAGCTTAGATACAACTCCTAAAGTTACAAAGGTAAAGTACAACACTTTTTGAAATTACCCTTCAACTGCCATATTCTCCTCTCAGTTCCTCACATTTACTTTCCACCCAAAATAAGTTCTAGTCTTAAAGGACTACAAAAGGGGACTGCCACTTCTGGAGACAGATCTGCAATTGCAAGTATTTATTTCTGGGAATTTTTCTAAATCTTGGGGAAAAAGAATTCTTTAGATTAAAACCGATTAATCTGTGAACCCAGTGTAATTGTTGAATCAGTCAGGGCCTAGTAGCAGCAAGAGTCTGCAGTTTAGATTTAACACACAGCAGAGTGCCTTCTGGTTAAAATTTAGAACCCAAGACTCCCTCTATCAAAGCAAGGGCTTTGGGACTCTCCTTGGAGATTGGTCACAGATTACCTTAGAAGAACAGGACAGGGTACTGTGCAGCAGCCAGCTTTTAATAAGTCTTTAATAAGGGGCTCTTCCGATGGGGTGGGCTTCACCTTAACCAGGATGGAACCAGGCTGCTGGCATTAACCTTTAAAAAGGAGATAGAGCAGCTTTTAAACTAGATAATAGGGGAAAGCCAACAGTCGCCCAAGAGCACATGGTTCGGAACAACGTATCCTTGAAGGATACTACCAAAAAAATGAAGTTAGGGCACATCAGCAGAGAGGTTCCAATAAAGACAAAGGTAGACCAAATGCCCTTGAGTAAAGAGCAGACAGAGCTTAAAGATTCCAAATTGACACTGCCTACCGATAACCAGATTCATATGACTAAAATACAGTCTCTAAAATGCTTGTATGCAAAAGATAGAAGTCTAAAAAATAAGATGGGAGAGGTAGAATATATAGCACTAAATGAGAGGTTAGATATGATTGGAATATCAGAGACATGGTGGAGGGAGGACAACCAGTGGAATGGGCACAAACTATATCGTAATGATAGAGCTGATCAAATTGGTGGAGAGGTTGCACTCTATGTTAGAGAGGGCATTGAATCAGAAAGGATTAAAGTTTTGCAGGAAACAAAATTTGCTGTAGAATCTCTATGGATTGAAATTCCATGTAAAAAGGGGAAGGTGATGGCAGTGGGGGTGTACTATCGACCACCTGGCCTGAATGAACAAATGGATGATGAAATGCTCAAAGAAATCAAGGAAGCTAACTAAAGTTACAGCACAGTAATAATAATGGGTGATTTCAATTACCCCGGTATCGACTGGGTCAGTGTCACGGCAGGACATGCTAGGGAAATAAAGTTCCTAGATGAAATAAATGACTGCTTCTTGGAGCAGCTGGTTCATGAACCGACCAGAGGGGAACAATATCAGACCTAGTCTTTAGTGGAACGCAAGATTTGGTGCAAGAGATAAGGGTGTTAGGGCCACTTGGCAATAGTGATCATAGCATGATTGCGTTTGATTTAATTAATGGAGAAGGGATGGTAAGGAAATCCACAGTACTACCTTTTAACTTTCGAAAGGGAGACTATGATAAAATGAGGAAAATATTTAAGAAAAAAATAAAAGGGACAGTTGCAAAGGTCAAAGACTTTCATCAAGCTTGGGTGTTTAAATATACAATCTTGGAAGCCCAGACCAGCTGTATTCCACACTTTAAGAAAAGTGGAAGGAAGTCCAAAAAACTGCCAGCATGGTTTAAAGGTGAGGTCAGAGAGGCTGTTGCCAAAAAAGCATCTTTCAGGAAATGGAAAAAAAAGCCAAATGACAAAAACTGGAAACAGCGCAAGCACTGGCAAGTTAAATGCAAGGCACTGATAAGGCAGGCAAAGAGAGAATTTGAGAAGAAACTTGCTGTGGAAGCAAAAATGTGTCATAAAGACTTTTTCAAGTACATATGTAGCAAAAAACCTGAGAGATAATCAGTTGGACCATTAGATGATAGAGGGGTAAAAGGGGCAGTAAGAGGGGACAAGGCTATAGCGGAGAGATTGAATGAATTCTTTGCTTCGGTCTTTACTGAGGAAGATGTAGGGATGTTACCCATGACTGAAGTGCTATTTAAAGATGATACTGCAGAGGAATTGAAAGAAATATCGATACACCAAGAAGATGTATTACAACTATTTGATAAACTGAAGAGTAGCAAATCACCTAGACCGGATGGTATACATCCAAGGGTGTTGAAAGAACAGGAATATGAGATTGCAGACCTGCTATTAGTAATCTGTGAACTATCATTAAAATCATCTCTAATACTTGAAGATTGGAGGATCACCAATGTAACACCAATTTTTAAAAAGGGTTCCAGGGGTGATCCGGGAAACTACAGACCGGTGAACCTGACGTCAGTACCGGGAAAAATGGTAGAAACCATTATAAAGAAAAAAATTACTCAATATGTAGATAGTCATGGCTTAATGGGAGACAGCCAACATGGCTTTAGACAAGGAAGATCTTGTCTTACTAATCTGTTATGTTTTTTTGAAGGTGTGAGTCGGTTGACATAGTGTTTTTGGACTTTCAGAAAGCCTTTGACAAGGTCCCTCTTCAGAGACTTTTGGCAAAACTAAAAAGTCATGGGATAGGAGGCAGTGTACTATTGTGGATCAGGAACTGGTTAAAAGATAGAAAGCAGAGGGTAGGGCTAAATGGCCAATGTTCCCGATGGAAAAAGGTGAATAGTGGAGTACCCCAGGGATCTGTGCTTGGTCAGCTGCTTTTTGACATATTCATAAATGACCTGGAAAAGGGAATAATGAGCGAGGTTATCAAATTTGCAGATGACACAAAACTATTTAAAGTTGTTAAAACCCAAGAGGACTGTGGAAAATTGCAAGAGGATCTTGATAAATTGGAAGACTGGGCATCCAAATGGCAGATGAAATTTAATGTGGACAGGTGCAAAGTTATGCCCCTAGGAAAGTACAACCCAAACTATGGTTACATGATGCAAGATTCCTCTTTGGGAACCACTACCCAGGAAAAAGATTTAGGCGTCATCATTGATAACATGTTGAAACCCTCCACCCAGTGTGCAGCAGCGGCAAAGAGAGCAAATAAAATGCTAGGTATCACAAGGAAAGGAATGGAAAATAAAACAAAGGATAGTATAATGCCTCTGTAACATTCCATGGTACGACCACACCTTGAATACTGTGTGCAATTCTGGCCGCCGTATTTTAAGAAGGATATAGCATTATTAGAAAAGGTGCAGAGAAGAGCCATCAAAATGGTAAAGGGGATGGAAGGATACTCCTATGAAGAGAGGCTAAGAAGGTTGGGGCTCTTCAACCTGGAAAAGAGACGGCTGAGGGAAGATATGATAAAGGTCTATAAATTAATTAATGGAGTGGAACGGGTAAACGTAGATCTATTGTTTACGTCATCAGAATATAAAGAGACTAGGGGACATGCAATGAAGCTACAGGGTAACCTATTTAAGACTAATAAAAGAAAATATTTTTTTCACTCAACATGTAATCAAACTCTGGAATTTGTTACCGGAGGATGTAGTAAAAGCTGCTAGTGTAGCTGGGTTTAAAAAAGGTTTGGACAAGTTCCTGGATCCCTTTACAGCAACAGGATAAAATCAAAATAAAGTTAACTATCTAATTGCTCAACATACAGGGGTGTCCTACACTGAGCTGTGGGTTCACCCCTAAAACAAAGACATGGGGAGGGGTGGCCTGCACAGAGCAACAGGTGCACCTACTCTTGCCAGACTAGATGGACCATACTTGTCTTTATCTGCCGTCATTTACTATGTAAAGGTCCATAAACCATTAAGAGACCCAGGATATCACTGCTTGACCCAAAACAAGCATTGAGGAACCCGTGTCTTTTGGGGAGACTGCTAGGTGCTTATGACCTAGATTGGCCACTGTTGGAAACTGGATACTGGGCTTGATGGACCTTGGTCTGACCCAGTATGCATACCTTATGTTCTTAAACCATGTGCCTTTATTATCATGATTAATTAAAAATGGGGTGATCAGATAGTACTACATAGTTAATAATAATGGACACAGATGACATATTTTAGGGTTTAAACTGTATTATGATCCACTCCAAAACATTACAAGGGGTAGACAAATGAAGTCAAAATCAAAGCAAGGAAACTTTTCCAATGGAATGGAAGTTGTAAAACCCAGTGTATGAACTTCCAAACAAACAGATAGACTTATCCAGGAAAGCAAAGTTGCTTACCTATTAAGGGGATTCTCCACTGACAGCAGGGGAATGCAGTCGTACTTCATGGTGACATCTCCAGAGCTCTCCCCGAGCTTTGAGAAGCTTTTGAGCTTTTCAGCCCACATGCGTGTTCCCACCTCCCTCCATACAACAACTAATCTCCATTACAAGAAAGCAACTCCGCTTTTCCCGCAGACAGGCAGAGGACTGCAGACACACTTGCCATCCTGAAGGGCCATGATGATTAATGGCTCTGCTGATGGTCTGAGAAAAGGATGTTAGGAGGATGTCAACCGTTTGTTTCTTCCTCACTTTTTAAAAATTTATTACTGCAAAGACGTTGCGTAGCACTGCCTAGCAGAAGGCTACGTCATGGGCTGTTGATGGGCCTCAACGCACACCTTTTCAAAGCACTGCTGCCTGGACCAAAGTAGCTGCCCTACAAATATCTGGGAGATGTGTTTCTGAGGCTGGTTACTGATGTCGCTTTCACTCAGCTGATGGATGTGAATGCACCCTGAAGGTTTCAGGCCAAAATATAATATAGTCTGAAAGCCAGGTGGAAAGGGTCAGTTTCAAGACTGGCTTTCCTGGGTCATTTAGATTGTAAGTGATAACCTTTCTGATGTCTTTGATAGCTTGCAAGTAATACAAAAAGGCTCATCTGCAATCCAACATGTGCAGTGAAGTTTCTGAATCTGCTAAAAGGGGACATGGGAAGAAAGAAGAAATTAGACCTTACCTGCTAATTGTCTTTCCTTGAGTTCTCTCCGGGCCAATCCAGGAACAGTAGAGTAGTCAACCTCCTCCAGCAGCTGAGGACTGAAATCTAAAAGTTTTGCTGACAGGATAACCGGCTCCCCCTGGTGTCAGCAAGCCAGTCTACCATTGTCAAAGCAGCTGAGAAACTCCATAACATACCGCCTGCCCAAAAAACTAAACTAACTCATACTGCAAACATTCTCGCTTTTTGAATACATTTCTTTTTCCTTTTTTTTTTTGTATATGTAGTTATTTATTAATTCATTTATCTTTAACAGAAAATTCCCCTTCCCTTAGAGGAACCCAAAATCCACCCTGTCCAGCCAACCTGAGAACCTCCTGCACCAAACGGTAAGTCCCCTATCTTCTTCATCCGCCAACAGTGGTCGAACACTGCACTACTGCTATCCCACTGGTCTAGCTCTCACCGACGTCCAACCAACTCGCAGACCTAAGGGTGGGTCCTGGACTGGCCTGGAGAGAACTCAAGGAAAGACAATTAGCAGGTAAGGTCTAATTTCTTCTTCCTCTTCGTTTCTCCGAGCCAGTCCAGGAACAGTAGGGAAGTACCAAAGCAGTTCCTAGATCTAGGAGGGTCCTGCGAGTCCTGCTCTAATGGCCGAGGCCCCCACTTTTGCATCTGCTCTCGCCTGGACATCTAAGCGATAGTGTCTCACGAAAGTGTGGAGGGACGATCACGTAGCCGCTCTACCGGAGGCACCAAAGCCAACTCTGCCCAGGATGCCGCCTGACCCCGGGTAGAATGAGCCTTTAGCCCCTCAGGAGGCGACCTGCCTCCCGCTTCATACGCCGCCCCATCACCTGTTTCATCCAACGGGCGATTGAGGCCTTGGAAGCCGCTTCCCCTTTTCGCGGCCCCCCAAACAGAACGAACAGCCTATCTGACCTCCGAAACAGTTTTGTTTCCCTTAGGTACCGACGCAGCACTCGACCCATATCTAACTTTTGAAGCGTCAGACTCTTTTCTCTCCCTCTTCCCGACTCCTAAAAGTTGGAAGAGAAACTGACTGGTTCAAATGAAACGCCAACACCACCTTCGGGAGAAAAGATGGCACCGGCCATAACACCACCTTTTCCGCCAAAAACTGAAGGTATGGCTCTCTACACGAGAGCGCCTGCAAATCCGAGACCCTACAAGCCGAACAGAGAGCCACCAGGAAGGCCGTCTTCCATGACAAATGCTTCAAACTTCCTGACTCTGTGGAATCGAACGGAGGCTGAACCAAAGCCTCTAGTACCACATTCAAATCCCAAACGGGCATTATCTGTCGTACTGGCGGCCTGATATTCCTGACCGCCCGAAGGAAGCGATGCACATCAGGATGCGACGTCAAAGCGACCCCCTGCACTCTCCCTCTATAGCAGGCCAAGGCCGCCAGCTACACTTTGAGGGTGCTGAGCACCAAACCTTTAGCTAGCTCCCCATGTAGGAATGCCAGGATATCAGGCAAGGAGGCTGAAAATGGTCGTAGGGTATGATCCGCACACCATGCTTCAAACATGTGTCAAACTCTAACATACGCCAAGGACGTAGATCTCTTCCCTGACTTCAACATTGTCGCTATGACGGCCGCTGAGTATCCCCACCGGCGCAACCGCTCCCTCTCAAGAGCCAAGCCGTAAGCAAGAACCGATCCACCTGTGGCATTAACACTGGCCCCTGACACAACAGATTGATCCGACTGGGCAGTCTCCAGGGATGATCCACTAACAGCCGAACCATGTCCACATACCACGGTCTTCTGGGCCAATCCGGGGCAATGAGAATCACCTTTCCGTCGTGTCCCGCTATCCTCCGAATGACTCGCACGATCAGTGGCCACTGCGGGAACACAAAGCAATTTGTGCAACGGCCAGGGCTGCACCAGGCCGTCAAGCCCCTCCGACATGTGCTCTCTGCACCTGCTGTAAAACCTGCACGCCTCGGCATTGTTGAAGGTAGCCATGAGATCCATGACCGGCTGCCCCCATCTCACCGTAATGTCGTGAAAGACAGCCGTGTTCAGTTCCCATTCTCCGGGATTCAAAACATGTCGACTGAGGTAGTTGGCCTGAATGTTGTCCTTTCCTGCTACATGCACCGCTGATAAGGCCACCAGATGGCTTTCTGCCCAATGCATCAAAAGCAGGCCCTGCCTGTGCCCCCTTGCCAGTTGATATACGAGACTGCTACCAGGTTTCTGAGAAGATGCGAACCGCCTTGCCGCTTAGCTGGTCCTGGAACTCTAGGAGTGCGAAACGCACCGCTCTGAGTTCCAAACGATTTATTGGCCAACTGCTCTCCTCTGTGGACCAGACTCCTTGCGACACGCGCGCCTGACAATGAGCCCCCCAGACCGAAAGGCTGGCGTCCGTTGTGACCAACACCCATTCCGGGTCTACCAGAGGTACCCCTGCCTGTAGATGGTGTGGGTCCAACCACAACTGTAGACTGCAGGCCACGCTCTGCGGGCACTCTAGCTTTCGGGTCAGGGGATGACGCTGCGGTGACCAGTGGGACAGTAAGGCCCGCTGAAGCGGCCTCATATGAGCTTTGGCCCACGGCACCAGGTCCAAGGCCGCCGCCATGGAGCCTAGCAGCTGCAAGTATCTCCAAGCCGTCGGCGCCTGCAACAGTAAGAAGGCCCGAACCTGCCGCACAACCTTTTTCACTCTGACCTCCGGCAGGAACACCAACCCCTTCTCCGTATCGAACAACGCTTCCAGGTAGGTAGGGCGCCTCACCGGTTGTAACTGACTCTTTGCCCGATTGATCACCCAACTGAGGCGTTCCAGGACCTCCACCACTCGCGCAGTGGCAGCGACCGACTCTGCTCGGATCAACCAATCGTTGAGATAGGGGTGCACTTGAATTCCTTCTGTTCGCAACGCTGCCGCGACCACTACCATCACCTTCGTGAAGGTTCACAGCGCCGTAGCCAACCCGAAGGGCAGCGCTCGGAACTGAAAATGCCCCATGGGCACGGCAAAGCACAAGAACCTTTGATGCTCTGCTCTTATGGGAATGTGTAGGTATGCTTCCGTGAGATCTATAGACGAAAGCACCTCTCCCGGCTTCACCGCCCAAATCACTGACCTCAGGGTTTCCATGCGAAAATGCAGCACTCGCAAACAACGATTTACCTGCTTGAGATCTAGAATTGGTCGAAAAGAACCCTCTTTCTTGGGAACCACGAAATAGATCGAGTATTGACCAAAGCTGCACTGGTCTGAAGGTACCAGCACGACTGCCTCGAGCCGCAACAGACGCTGAAGCGTGTCCTCCACCGCCTTCCTCTTTGCCTGAAGCCCACACGGAGACCGCACGAAAGAGTCTGCCAGCAGCTGAGTGAACTCCAATGCATAACTCTCACGGATGATTTCCAGCACCCACCTGTCCGAAGTTATGGAGGCCCAAACAGAGAGAAAATCCTGTAAACGCCTGCCTATCGGCCTCTCCGCCTAGACCTGCCGCACTTCATTGCGACTTTCTAGAGGGAGTCTGCTGGGAATTAAAATACCCCCTGCCGAACCCTCTAGCTCCTCGAAAGGACTGCTCCCTGGCAACAACGCGCCCTCTCGGATAGGGTGCAAACCGCGGTCCTCAAAACCTGCGAAAGTCTCTACCTTGCCCTCGGAGCGGCGCCCCAGGCCTTGACGGCTTAGGATGGTCCTCCGGAAGATGACCTCCCTTGGAATCGCCCAAATCCTTCACAATCTTTTCTAATGCCTCACCAAAGAGCAGCTTACTGAGGCGAGTCTTTGAAGATGTGTCCGCCGCCCAACTCCTCAGCCAGAGAAACCTCCTAGCAGCAATCACCGATGCCATGGACGTCGCTGAAATCCTTACTAAGTCATAGAAGGCATCCGCCAAATACGCCGCTGCCAACTCCAGCTTTGCTCCAGCCACCGAGCCTTCTGCCTTGTCCGTACCGGAGTCCCCCTGGAGCCAGCGAATAGAAGCTCTCGAAACATAAGCCCCCCAAATGGTGGCCTGCAGCGCCAGAGCACTGGAATCAAAATCTTCTTTAAGAAGAGCTTCTAACTTCCTATTCTAAAGATCTTTGAGGGCCGCGCCCCTTCCGCTGGGATGGTCGTCTTCTTTGTTACTGCCGAAACTAATGCATCAACTTTAGGCACTCGCAATAAGTCCTTCTCCTCTTGCGGAACTGGGTAAAGGTGCCCAATGGCTCGGCCCCCCCTCAGGGTAGCCTCTGAACATTCCCATTCCAACTCAGTCATCTCCTTAATCACTCTGTGAACTGGAAAACAGTGCTGCTCCATTTTAAAGCCATGTAGCAAGGGATCCTCCAGTGGTTCCTGGGGAACCGACGGAAGGACAATATTCAGTGCCGCCAAAGACTGCGTAATAAGAGCTCCTAGCTCTTCCTTGCGAAATACCCTGAGCACATTTGGATCTTCGCCAGGCACAATTTCACCTTCCTCTAGCTCCTCTGTCCAGGATTTCCCCCTCCTCACCTATTGGAGGCGCCGGCTCAACTCTCACGGACCCTGCTTCAGGCGCGCTGCCCTTCTGAGGGGTACCCTCACCTGGATCCGAGTCCTTAAATACCCCTGTGGCGCCCCCAACAGGCTGGAATGAACCACACTGTTGTCAGACTGTTCCACTTGCAAACAATATGCCCTATGCAAGGCCAAGATAAAATCTGCCGAAAATAATGATTGCACGCCTTCAGGAACCCCAACAGGCTGTCCCTTGGCTGGCGTTTCCGCAGGGGAAGGTTTCTTTGCTTTAACCTTCCTTTTTTCCTTGCTTGCCACGAGGCGCGGGAGAAATTGGTTTGAGGCCTGTCCCCAAGCTCTCCCGAAGGCAAACTGGGATCCATAACCCCTATTAACAACCTCTCTAAACTACCGCTGCCTCTAATGCAAGAATGGCAAAAACCCGGCCCTGACAGCCCACGGCGATTCCCATACACTACACAAGCTGCCGACGCTGGGAACATGCGCTAACGCTGTCAACCTCCTGCTACCGCCCAAAACGCCAGCACTAGGTGAAAGACCCGTGGCAGCTCAGTTGCCGCTCGCACACCTCCTACCTGCTAGCAAGACGCTGGATCGGTAGCTCCCCCTGCTAGCGGGACGTGGAGAATGAGCGCCCAAGGCAGAGGAGTGGATTCTGGGGCCCCCAGCTTCTCCCTCAAACCTCCCAGACGGTTTCTCAAAGGCGAGCAGGCTCTGCTCTGCCTACGGACTGCCGCGATTCCAGCACTGAAGAACAGTCTTAGTGTTTTTTTTTGGGGGGGGGGGGGGTTATACTTTACTTTTTGTGTGCATTCTGAGTGCCTGCACCGATCTAAACAAGTACCCTGCTAGAGCACCTCAGATCCCCGAGTTTCTCAACTCTCACTATCCAATTCCACACCGTTTCTCCAGGGAGCCTGTCAGCCATACGTCCTACTCAGCTGCTGAGGACTGAAAGACTGGCTTGCTGACACCAGGGGGAGCCAGTTATCCTGTCAACAAAACTTTTAGATTTCAGTCCTCAGCTGCTGGAGGAGGTTGACTACCCTACTATTCCTGGACTGGCCCGGAGAAACGAAGAGGAAGTCAGAGTGATTCATAAGGAATCTTGAGATGACTTTCAGAAGGAACCCGAGAAGAGTATACAGGACTACTTTGCTGTGATGCAACTGGGTATATGGAGGATAATGCACCAAGGCATGTAACTCGCTGATTCTTCTTACTGTGGTGATTATTACAAAGATCACTTTCCATGCAAGATGGCTGAGAATAGCGAGTCCCAAAGGTTCAAAGGGGCTAGCTATGAGACAAGCAAGGACAACACCGAGATTCCAGGTCCAAGAATGTGATTTGAAAGGAGGTTTTGAGTGAGTTCATGAACTGGAGGCCAGAGAGTACAAAGAGTGACTTGACTTTGCAAGGCACATGGTAAGCTGCTATTTCTGCAAGATGAATATGTACCAAGGAGATTTTCAATCCTGAATCTGAAAGGTGAAGAAGGTGGGAGAGTATATCTGAAGGTGGACAAATGAAGGGTTTATAGTTGTGAGCAAGAGTTCACTGGGCAAATAGAGCCCATTTAAGTTGAAAAGATTTTCTGGTGGAGGGACAGAGTTCAAAGAACTTGCTTTACCTGTTCAGAAACTGGAAGGCAGTCAATTGCCACTCAATCTCCATGCTGTGAGCAAGTTATTCTGAGATTTGGATGTATAAAAGTTCTCACCCTGAGTCAACAGGGGTATTGGTAATGCCACAGAGAGGCAAGGAAACATGGAAACCAGACCTGTTTTGGCCAACATGGAGCAATGAGGATGATTTGGGCCTTGTCCTTGCATACTTTGTGTAGCACTCTTGGTACTAGAGGGAATAGAGAAAAGACATACACTAGACTCCTATCTCAAGGAATTGAAAGAGATAATATGAGCCAGTCTTTGTAGAGCTGGACAATTTGAACAGAACAGAGATGCCCCTCAGAATGAAAAGAGAATATAACACTCAGGAATCTAGACACCTCTTGTGTGGATCCAGTCATCAACAGAAATTGCTAGCTGACTGCATTTGCCTAGTAGGTAGACAGTTTCTAGTGTGATATGCATCAAACACGCAACATTACAAATATGAATGCTCCACTGCACCGATGGAGAGATCCCAGTCCACCCTGCTTGGTAATGTTAAACATCACAACTTGACTGTATGTGCGAGCACCACTTTTCCTTGGATCCATGAAGATTTTCAAGGCACTGAGAATGGCCCAGAGTTTCACTACACTGATGTACATGGCTCACTCCCAATGACTCCAGAGCCCTTGTGTGCAGAGGTGGAGGTGATGTGCTTCACAGCCATAGTTCAGTGTATCTATGGCAAGAAAGACCTCTGGTTGCAAAACTTGGAAAGGATCTCTCTTAGACAGATTCTGCAGTCATCAACCAGGCAAATCTTTGTGCCATGGAAATCAGCAGAGGGGTTGATTCCATTGGTTCCAATGCTTCTGAGATTCCACTGAAGTAGATACATATGCAGTCTGACCAGATATAGAACATGGACGAGGGCCACCATGTGACCTAAACATTGCCAAACAATCTCTGCAGAAACTAGATGGGATGCACAACCTATTTCAGTAGTGGTAAAAACACGTTTGTTTGCTGTGTGTCTATGATGGTGTCTATGAATATGATGGCCTGGAGAGGGGCAAGACTGGACTTTTCTCTATTAATCAGAAAACCAAATGTTTGAAGGAGGAGATGAGCAGCAACAGCTGCAAAGCATTTAGTGAAGACTGTGGGGACTGAAGAAAGCCCAAAAGGAAGGACTTTGTATTGAAAATGCTTTATTTGAAAAGTGAACCTGAGGAATTGCCAATGAATTATGTAGATGAGAATATGTGCGTGAATGCCCTTCATATCCAGAAAGGCAAATCAATTGATTTAAATGTCTCCTTTTAATGAAAAGATTCAGATCATGAAGGTCCAGGATTGGACATAATTCCCTGGTTTTCTTGGGGATGAGAAAAAAAGAGAGTGAGGTGATTGTTAGCTTTGTATAGTCGCATGGTCTCTGGTGAGAAGTTATGCTTGGGTTTGCTGCTGTTAAACTGGAAATCTTGTCTAGGGCTGGTATCTCCTTGAACAAAACTGATGAAAGTACCAAGAGTGATATGAGAATATATGGGGGTGCCAGACCAAGACAAACCACCCATCTGGGCAGCAGCAGAAAGGGATAGTGTTGACGGCGGAGGATCACATTTTTGTGACAACGGCAACACCACCAAACTTAAACTGCGCGGAGGAAAGGCCCGGCAATCTACTTCTGTATCTTGCCATGAAAACCCAATGGATAGTTACAACAAAACAAATTGTGCTATGGTGCTGGAAGATGAGACCCCCAGGTCGGAAGGCACTCAACTAGCTACTGGGGAAGAGCTGAAGACTTTTCAGAGTAAAGCCAGCATTTATGATGTGGTTGGATCAAAGCCCTCGGGAAGTCTGACTGCTGATGTAGCTGCGCATGAAATGAGAGTCAGAAGCTGTAAAGATGTCTTACGCATTGGAACGTACGAAGCATAAACCAAGGGAAGTTGGAGGTGGTCAAGAATGAAATGGAACGTGTACAACTTGATCTGTTGGGTGTCAGTGAACTGAAATGGACTGGCATCGGGCACTTTGCATCAGATGATCACATGGTCTACTATGCTGGAAATGAAAGACAAAGAAGAAATGGTGTTGCATTTATAATAAAGAAGAAACTTGCAAGAACTGTAATGAAATACAATGCAGTCAGCGAACGCTTAATCTCTATTCGTCTACAAGGATTGCCTATCAGCACAACTATAATTCAAGTATATGCCCCAACAGCTGCAGAAGAAAATGAAATTGAAGGGTTCTATGAACAAGTACAAGCTGAAATTGACAGAACATGCAAACAGGATATCCTGATAGTCATGGGTGACTGGAACGCAAAAGTTGGCAACAAAGAAGAAGGCAAAGTAGTTGGAAAATATGGACTTGGCAAAAGAAATGAAGCTGAAGAAAGACTGATAGAATTCTGAAAGACCAATGATCTATTCATTTCAAACACCTTCTTCCAGCAACACAAGCGGCGACTGTGCACATGGACTTCACCCAATGGATTGTATAAAAATCAAATTGACTACATCTGTGGTAGTCAACGATGGAAAAGTTCTGTAACATCAACAAAGACAAACCCTGGAGCTCACTGTGGTACAGATCATCAACTACTAGTATGCAAACTCAAGCTAAAGTTGAAAAAGAGCAAACCACTCATGAATGCAGCAAAATATGACCTTGAGAATATACCACTAGAATTTAAGGAGTGCCTGCAAAATCGATTTGCTGCTTTAGATACAAATGACAGAGCTCCGGAAGAGTTATGGAATGACATCAAGAAGGTTGTGTTGGAAGAAAGCGAGAAGTCTCTACAAAAGGTGAAAAAGCAAAAGCGGCCAAAATGGATGGCGGAAGAAACTCTGAAAATTGCCCAGAAACGCAGAGAAGCTAAAGCCAGAGGAGAAAGAAAGACAATCGCAGAACTCAGAGATTTCCAACGTGCAGCAAGACAGGACAAGGAAAAGTACTACAATGATACTTGCAAAGAAATAGAAGCAGAAACTATTAGAGGAAGAACAAGATCGGCTTTCCTAAAGCTACGAGAGTTAAAGAAAAAGTTCCAGCCTCGAATTGGAATGTTACAAGATGCTCAAGGTTCAATGTTGAATGATGCTGAGAAGATCAAGAAAAGGTGGAAGGAATATACAGAGTTTTTATATGATAAAGATCAAGTGGACCAACAGCCGTTTCAACCTGTTCCTTATGATCGGGAACCATTGGTGATGAAAGAAGAAGTTGAAGCAGCGCTGAAAGCCTTATCAAAGAACAAAGCACCAGGCATTGATAGCATTCCTATAGAAGTATTGCAGCAATCTGATGCAGCTGTTACCATACTTACAAGGCTCTGCCAAGAAATATGGAAGACAACATCATGGCCAACTGACTGGAAAAGATCTGTGTTTATACCAATACTAAAGAAAGGTGATCCAACTGACTGTGGAAATTATCGAACAATCGCTCTGATCCCACATGCCAGCAAGATTCTACTGAAAATTATTCAAAAGAGACTACAACCATACCTGGAACAAGAACTACCTGAAGTGCAAGCAGGGTTCAGGAAAGGGCAAGGAACGAGAGACCACATTGCGGATGTGAGATGGATCCTTGAAAAGACTAAAGAATACCAAAAGGATATCTATTTGTGCTTTATCGACTATAGCAAAGCTTTTGACTGTGTAAACCATGAGAAACTCTGGGCCACATTAAGAAGCATGGGTATACCAGAACACCTGATCGTTCTCTTGCGCAATCTGTACATTGATCAAGAAGCAACAGTTCGAACAGAACAAGGAGAAACAGAATGGTTTAAA
This sequence comes from Ichthyophis bannanicus, assembly GCA_033557465.1. NCBI lineage: Eukaryota > Metazoa > Chordata > Amphibia > Gymnophiona > Ichthyophiidae > Ichthyophis > Ichthyophis bannanicus. The sequence continues at coordinate 262,548,252 of CM066044.1, forward strand.
ATAAGCAAAGGTGTAAGACAAGGCTGCATACTTTCCCCCTACCTGTTTAATTTATATGCAGAACAAATCAGAGAAGCAGGATTGTATGAAGACAACAGAGGTGTGAAGATTGGTGAAAGACTCATCAACAACCTTCGCTATGCTGATGATACTACATTACTATCATATCTAACCTCTCATTTAGTGCTATATATTCTAACTCTCCCATCTTATTTTTTAGACTTCTAGCATTTGCATACAAGCATTTTAGAGACTGTATTTTATTCATATTAATTTGGCTATTGGTAGACATGCGTAATTTGGGTTCTTTAAGCTCTGTCTGCTCCATACTCAAGGGTATTTGGGCTACTCTACTCTTTTTTGGAACCTCTCTGCTTTTGGTAGTATCCTTCAAGGATACATTCTTCCAAACCATCCGCTCTTGGGCGACTGTCGGCTTTCCCCATTTTCTGGGACGGTGACTCACAGCCCTGTGAGTGATTCCATCCAGACGACTGCCATCTCCCTAAATTAGTGCATGCTGGCTCTCAAGGGGTGTTTGGCGGCACTTCTGGCAGTCTCAGTACCGATAACATTGAGCTCCAGGAGTGCAGGCTTCGGCACCGCGCCTACAGTCAAATATATCATCCTCGATGCCAGCCCTTGAACAAGCATCGTCGGAACCCCCAAGGCTGATACCTTCGTTGGAACTGACTGATACCCCCAGTATCCAACAGACTCAAACTGCCATGGCTGTCTGTTCCGATACCTCTGAGCATCGGTATCGGCATCGACCTTCAACGTCTATGAAGCATCAATGCCGATACTTTGACTTCTTACCAGACTCTGATTCCACTTTTTCAGACTCTGACGAGGGATCACTCGATTCACGATAACTTCCAGACATCCCTTTGGACCCTTCACCACCTCAGAAACAGCATCAGTCCCCAACAAAAGATATGTCTTTTCAGGACTTTATATGTGACATGGCAACAGGGCTCACCATCACAGTAGCCTCGGAAAAGAAACCGAGGGCAGAGGAGCTGGAGATACTCCAATACACTCCCACTGCTAAGGAGGGGACTACATTACTGGTGCATCAGATCCTATAGGATCTTATGCTCCGAATGTGGGAGGCCCCACTCACAGTTTTGCCTATTAGCAAGAGGTTCGATACCATGTACCGAGTACCAGAGTGCCCAGGCTTCCAAAAACCTCAGCTCCCCCACCACTCAATGGTGGTGGAATCAGCAGTGTGCCGAATAAAGAGCTCTAAGAACCATTTATCCATGCCACGTGGCAAAGATTTGAGGACATTCAATGCCTTTGGGCATCAGTGCTTCTAAGCATGCATGCATGCATGGAGTGGACTAGTGGTTGGGTCAAGGTACTTCAGACCGGGGGGTTCAAATCCCACTAGAGGACAGCAACCTTGGGCCGGAAGGATTGGGGTTTCTAGTCCCACAGGTGCTCCTTGTGGTCTTGGGCAAGCCACTTAACCCTCCATAGCCCATGTTCCCTGTAAAATAGTTATCTCCAAGTTATAATGCCCTGTTCAATGTAATTTCAGTTTGTTCAATGTAAACCGCACTGATGCAGAATAGCGCAGTATATAAGAGAATGTAAATAAATAAATTACTGGCTGAAAGTGAAGATGATCTGAAACATTTGCTTCTTACAATCAAAGAACATAGTCTCAAAATGGGCCTGCACCTTAATGTAAAGAAGACAAAGATCATGACAACTGGCATAATCAACAGGTTCATCGTTGAAGGAGAAGAAATTGAAATTGTGAACAACTTTAACCTACTTGGATCAACTATCAATAAAGAAGCAACAAGCAGTCAAGAAATCAAACGACGCATTGCTCTTGGCAGAATGGCTATGAAAGACCTAGATAAAATTCTCAAGAGCAGAGATGTCTCTCTCCATACAAAGATTTGACTTGTTCAAGCCATGGTATTTTCAATAACATCATATGGATGTGAAAGCTGGACAGTGAAAAAGACAGACAGGAAGAATATTGATGCCTTTGAATTATGGTGCTGGCGGCAAATACTTTGAATACCATGGAATGCCCGAAGAACAAACTAGTCGGTACTAGAGGAGATCAAACCTAAGCTTTCTTTAGAAGCTCAGATGACAAGACTTCGACTTTCATACTTTGGACACATCATGCGAAGAGAGAGATCATTAGAGAAAGACATCATGCTTGGCAAGATAGAAGGTCAGCGCAAGAGAGGAAGGCCAGCAATGAGATGGATCGATACAATAACAGCAGCTACGGGTACCAGTCTGTCAACAATGAGCCGCCTGACTGAAGACCGAACACAATTTAGGATAGCTATCCAGAGGGTCGCCATGAATCGACTCCGACTCGACAGCACTTAACAACAACAACATATATGTGGGAATACTGGAGCTTTTGGTATTGAGAAGACTTGGCATAAAAAGCTCTTTGAATATAATATTAATCATCTTTTATTGGTGACACTGCATTCTTAATTTTTTCTCCATAAAGTTTCTCTCCACTGCAGGGAGCATCTGAGAGAAGATTATTAAAGGTCCTCATGGAGGCTAGAGGTTCTCAGCCATGCAGTGCGCCTAGCTGTGATAGCAGCTGCTGGACTTCTTGCTGTCATGTCATAAGGATCATACACTGACCGAATGAAATGGCATGCTAAACTCTTGAAGGTTAACATGCAACTGATTTTGCTAAGATGATTGACAGAGGCTGAGAAATTTCATCAAGCTGCTATAAAACTTAGCGTGATGGTATTGCATGATCTGCAGCTGGTGAGCAATTATTTTGAGGGTGAATGTGGCACTTTGATAGACTTTTTTTTAAACAAGAGTCCAATGTCCTATGATCTTTTCAAGGAGGGGAATGAGACTGTAATTTAGAAGCAATTACTCATTTAAAATCTACTCTGATAGCATGACTTGAGGAGGAAGTTGTACATGTCATGTCGTAGAGCTGAAAGGACCCTGTATTTGAGGTTGAGATGTTTGAAGTGGCGTCAATGGAGGGGAGGGGGGGGTACTGATGGAAAGCAGCAGGTCTTGCAGAACATGGTGAACTGGCAGGGTGATTACTTCCTTCGGTGCACTGCAATATCAAATGGAAGTTTTTCCTATTGCATTGGGTTTGAATGGTCACCAGGGAGAGGAACCTTGAGATTTTCTGAAGGAATATGGGGTATGACTATTCCTCCCCAGATTCCTTAAGTGTAGAAGAGAATGCAGATGCTCCGGAATGAGATCGAGAGCATCTGCTGAAGCTGTCTCCCACTTCTGAGAGCAGGATAGACTCTAGGATGATAGGAAGCCATATGAACACCTGGGAGAGTTGCAAGGCTCTGGGGACCAAGTGTCTTTTGTGAGTGGTGTATGAGAAAGTTGGTCCATGGGACCCAATAGAACTTGATGTAATTGTTCTGGAGGTGAAGGAGGATCTGACATATACAGATGCTGTGAAAGAAACACAGACTCAGAGCCCTGTTCTGCAGATGTTATCTGGAGAACAGATGCTCCAGCCTGAACGAACCTCTGGAGCAAATCAAGCAGGGTAGTCTGTTTTGTGAGAGCAGTATGCCTATACAGGATGGAGAGGGTTTTAGATGAGAGAGAGGCCATTGCTGGGGTGGAATGTGAACCCCTTTCTTTTTTCATTTGAGGAGCGGGCTTTTGGCCCTTTTTCTTACCACAGGACTTCTGTGAGCTGACTTTTCTCCATGTGTCTGCTTCAAATCGGTATCAAGTATCTCTGCCTACTATTTAATAAGCTGAGCTACTTTGTGTTGCATCTCTTTCTTTTGCCTGTTGATTTTATAGGCAGAGCTGATGTTATGGAGGAGATACAGTATAGGGGGTGAACTATTTTTTTCCACAAAAAGTAGGACCTGGATGTGATTGTTTCTGATGATTTTAAGGCGGCTAAACAGGTAGAAAAGGCGAAGGCAAAAGCCAGAAGGATGTTTGGGTGCATAGGGAGAGGAACGAGCAGCAGGAAGAAAGAGGCGATAGTGCCTCTGTGTAAGTCTTCAGTGAGACCTCATTTGGATATTGTGTGCAATTCTGGAGATCGCATCTTCAAAAGGATATGAACAGGATGGAGTTGGTGCAATGGTTGGCTACCAAAAAGGTCAGTAGGTTTCATCATATGGGGACAGACCTAAAGATGTCAATATGTATTGTCGTGAGGGCATCCCCTGGTGGCCATTCGAAGTATGGGCATGCTTCACGATAGAAATTATTTATAGAGTGTGATGAAATGTAAGGTCCACAAATGGCGAAATGGTCTTACTTATTTCCAGCTTCCTATGAGAGCTCAATAATCAAATCAAGTGTAGGGAAAACAAGGCTTTATTCCCCGTCTGTGCAAGGGTTCAAATAAGACATTGAGAAATCAAAAGAATGTCCGTTGTTTCAAAAGGTACCAGTATTAACAAGCTGACTAAATTGTTAAACTACACAATTAGTGTAAGGGTTAATCAGAGGAATTCACTTCATTCCAACACAATAAGAATTAAACAAACTTCTTCTACAGTGTTTACAGTGGCTACAGATTCTAGGCTCGTGGCCATGCACAAACCACAATCCATTTCTTCTGGTGGAGGAATGGGAACAGCATTTATATATTCAATTTCCATGGATTCTGCTCCACTACATTCATCATCATAGTCACTGTCCCTGTCTGCTACAGGTCTACGTGAAGTGGCCCTAGGCTCTTGCCTCCAATAAGACTGTGTTTTAAGTTCTCTGGGAATTTTCTGAAACCACCCTGGTTTCTTCTTCCTTACAAACTGAGTATTTGTTTTAGCAGTGCCTCTAGGAGTTAAGCATTCAGTATCATGAATAAAGCTTTCATACCTGGAGCCTCTGTGGTTTGAATCCGTGGAGCTTTCTCTCCCAGAAATGTTTCTCCTGCAACAGGTTCTCTGCCGATAAGCTCTAGGCAGGGCTATGCTTTCTGGCAGCTTGGTAAAACCTGGTGTGGATTCAACTTTATGCTTTGGTAAGAACTTAGCTTTGTCAGAAACTGCTTTTCCTTTGGTGCCTGGTAAAACTTGACTAGTATTTTCCAGAGACTGCAGGCTTTTCTCCAAACCTATCTCTCTGGTTCTCTGGATACGTCTCTCTGCTTTTGAAACAGGAACGTTGTTGGAACAGGGAGTGGCACACTCTTTAGCCTTAGTGCTTTCTCCAGCAGACTCCCTCTGAACAGCTGCTCGCTTTGCCTGGCCCTTCTGAACTCCACCTTTGTGAACTCTGTTCCTTTGGGCTTGCTCAGGTAGGATTCTTTCTCCAAGTCCTTCTCCTTGAGCTGCTCCTTCCCTCAGAACTGTTCCTTCTCCTTTGAGGTATTCCTCTCTTCTGTCCTTCTCCTGGAGCCGTTCCTCTCAATAGAGGTGTTCCTCCTTTGCTAGCATTCAGCTTCTGCTTATAAAGGAATCTTTCCTTTGAAACTCCTGGGCTCATTCCCAGGTGCAAATCATTAGCTCTCTTAAGCTCATTAGCTCCTGTATGATCACTCCTGCCCCCTCTAGCTGTGCCTTGAGGTAACTGCACATCTAGATTTCTCTGAGAAACAGGGTTTCTTTTCAGGTTTGCATCTTTATTGATACCCACTTCATGACACAATACTTTGGAGGAAAGGCGGGAGAGGAGATGTGATACAGATGTTTAAATACCTCCAAGGCATAAATGTGCAGGAGGAGAACCTCTTTCAATTGAACGAAAGCTCTGCATTGAGGGGGCATAGGATGAAGGTGAAAGGGGATAGATTCAGTACTATGCAGAAATATTTCTTTACAGAAAGAGTGGTAGATGCATGGAATATTCTCCCAGTGGAGGTAGTAGAGATAAGGAATGTATATGAATTCAAGAAAGCATGGCACAAACACATCTCTAGAGGAAAAAAGGGCTATAGTAGTTTTATTTATTTATTTCAACTTCTTATATACCGCACTCTGACATCAGCGCGGTTTACAGATAACATAAAGAAACCAGAACAACAGGCTGTTTGGTATTACATATAACAGGAGTATCAACTTGGATAACATGGGAGAACTATTTACATGGAGTATATAATCTATTAACTAGATAACATGCTCGAACTATTTACATAAAATTAGCAGGAATGCTTGGAACAAGGAGAGAGACTGTGGATTGTATTAGGGTGGGGCTATTATGTTACGCTTCATGTGGATTGTATTAGGGTGGGGCTATTATGTTACGCTTCATGTGGGGTAGTATTTGATGAAAAGGTGCAGTTTAAGGGCCTTTCTGAACTGGGTTAGGTCGGTTATAGCGCGGAGATCAGGTGTGAGAGAATTCCAGCATTTTGGTGCGCTAAACATGAAAGCTCTGTTTGATGTTGATAGGCTGCACGTTGTTATAGCCTTTGGGGTTGTTAGTGAGTTTAATGCTGCCTGTCTCCTATTTCTGTTTGATGGGACGGTTTGGATGAGTTTAGAAAGTGATGTGGACGATAAACCATTTATGGCCTTAAAAGTGAGAATAAGGGTTTTGAATGTAAGTCTTCCGTGTATAGGGAGCCAATGGAGCTGTTTGAGGATAGGTGTGATGTGTTCATTTTTGGGCGCTCCTAGAAGAACCCTGGCAGTGGTGTTCATAGCAAGCTGTAAGGAGCTTACGGTGGATTGTGGGAGTCCTTGTAGAATGGAGTTGGCGAAGTCGAAATGCGGTAGTATCAGAGCTTGGTAGATGGTTCTGAAGTCTTCGTGGTCTAGTAGGGGACGTAGGTGTCTGAGCGTGCGTATTTTGAAGTACACAGATTTCACGATATTGTTTATGTGTGATTTCATATCGAGCCTATGGTCTAGTGTGACTCCGAGGTATTTTATTGTTTCCTTGGTGCCTAGGTCAGCTCCCTTGACACTTATATGTGGTGGTGGAGTGAAGTTGGGGTCTCTTGTGATAAAGAGAACCTCAGTTTTCTTATGCTGAATGCGGAGGTTCTGTGACAGGAGCCATTGTGAGACTGCGTCGAAGCAGTTTGTTATAGGCAATAAATCCATTTGCATTGTGGAAAATGGCATGTAGAGTAGGATATCGTCGGCGTATATCATACATTTCACATTGAAAGACCTGATGATATCGCAGATAGGCTGCATATAGATGTTGAACATGAGGGATGAGAGTGAGGACCCTTGCAGAACGCCTTGTCTTTGATGGAAGAGTTTTGATTCTCCTGTTGCAGATTTAACGTATTGCATTCTGGTATCGAGGTATGATTTACACCATTCAAGTGCTGAGTTGCAGATGCCTTTTTCTTTCAGTCGACCGAGGAGAATCTCGTGATTTACCGAGTCGAACGCTGCTGCTGCTATATCCAAGAAGATTAGCACAACGCCTTGTCGGATGTTGTCTATGGTATTGAGAACATCATTGAAGAGAGTGGTAAGCAGTGTCTCAACGCCATGGAATTCTCTGAAGCCGTGTTGAGAATGGTCTAGAGGGGCTGTGGAGTCAATGTGGTCTTGGATTTGGCGCTGTGCCTCTTTCTCAAAGATCTTTGCTAAGAGGGGGATACTGGCTATAGGCCTGTAGGAGTCTGGCCTCTTTGGGTCTAGTTTAGCGTTTTTTAGAAGTGGCCTGATGGATGTGAGCTTTAATGCAGATGGGAAGGAGCCAGTAGTGAAGGAGAGGTTTATGATTCTTGCAATGAAGGGGCTAAATGCACACCGAAGATCCTTAATCCAAAAGGCTGGGCAGGGATCGGTCTGCGCGGTGGTCGTGTTGAGTGAGGTGATTGTGTCTTCAATGTGTTTAGAAGAAGGCGTGGTAAGTGCGAATATGGATGTTGGGCAGGTTGTTTCTTGTATATTGTTTTTTGAGAGTTCATCTGTCTGTAGGAGTTTTGATTGCAAGTAATCAGCGAATTCTTGCGGGTGGATATCATTATTTTGTTCAGAGGATGGTTCCTTTGATAGTGACTTAACCAGGTTGAAAAGGTCACGAGGTTTGTTCAAAGATCTCTTGAGCATATCTGAGTGGTATTGCTTCTTTCTGGTTGTGATTGCCTCTCGGTGAGTTGAGAGGTGGAGAATGTAGGCTTCGTGGTCATCGATAGCCAGTGAGCGGCGCCAGCGTTTTTCAAGCCTTCGTAGGTGCGTAAGAGAGGACCATAGCTCGGGGGAAAACCATGGAGCAGAGGTTCTTTTCCCTGATATGGACTTTTTGTGTGGTAGTTGAGCAACAGCGTTGAGGCTATTGTTCCAGGCAGCGATTGACTCGTCAAGGTTGAGAGTTGTGTTGTTGAGGACTGGTTGGGTACTCGACAGAATAAGTTCTCTGTTGAAAGGTCGAAAGCCCCGTGTTATTCTAGATGGATTGGCGAGTTTACTGGTGTTCAGACTGTTGTTGTTCAGGGGAATTTGTAGGTTTATAAGTTTATGGTCAGACCATGGGACATCGGTGATCGATTTTACAATGTTGCTGTTTTGCTCAGAGACATGGTGGGGGGCGAATACCATGTCAAGAATGTTTCCTTTGGAATGAGTGGGCTCAGTGATCATTTGTTTGTAACCAAGATTTTCAATGGCATTGAGGAGTGAAGAGGACTGGTTTTGTTGTAGAGATGGGAGGTTCAGGTCTCCCATTATCCAGTTGGGAGTGTTGGGGTTGCAGGTATTGGCGGCCAGATCCAATATGGTGGGCAGGTCGTCTGGGGAGCTCAACGGGGCTCTGTAGACCAGGTTCATGGAGCATTGTTTGTTGGCTATGGTAATTATGTCTAGATTGTTTGTGCTATAGGAGTTAGTCATGATGAAGAGGAGTTCAGACTTGGTGAGTATGAGTGCTCCTCCTCCCTTCTTGTTTTCTCTGTGGGTTGTGTGTATAGTGAAGTTTGGTGGAATGAGTTGGTTGATAAGGACATTGTCCTCTTTAGATAACCAAGTTTCGGTGATCATGAGAGCATCAAGATCATAAAGGGTAACTATATCTAGGATTACAGGCCATTTTTTTCGAATTGATCGAGCATTTATGAGGGCACATTTTAAGTTTTGTGAGGGCGAGGGTTTGTGTTGCTTCAAATTACTGGATTGCTGTATTGCAATGTGGATCAAGTGGGAGTGTCGGATACGAGCTTCCCTAGTTGGATAAAGATAAGGGTTGCCTGCCCAATGTTTTCCGTGGTTTTTGAGGATGGGGATATGACTGGAGGTGGGGGAGTAAGCAATGGTGGTTCCGAGCCAATCTGTGAGAAGGTAAAAACTGAGGAAGGTAATGAGGTGGAGAGACATTTTGGTTTCTGGGATGTAGTGTGAGAGGGTAATTGAGTTTTGGGTGGTGAGAATACACAATACAGTATACAGGTAATTTCACAGTACAGTATACAGGCTATGAAGTAGTAAAGATATCACTGATTAAGGTGTAAGTTACAAAGCTAGCAATGACTACAGTAAATATAACAGGGGTCAGGTGTGTGAGTGTGTGAATGCTATACAGACAACTGTAAGAGTCAGGCTGATGAAGAGAGTCAGGTGTGTGAATGCTATACAGACAACTGTAAGAGTCAGACTGATGAAGACAGTTGGTGTTTGTGAGTCGTGTTGATTGGCGAGGGTGATGTGGGTGACCAGTTGAGAGTGATTACTGACGACAGTATAAGACAATATATGATAACATAAGACAACAGAATCTTGATGTTTATATTGACGTGGGTGGTTACTGACAACAGTATGGGACTAGGCAGGAGTATAGGCAGTTATTTGGATCTTAAGGGTGTATATTCAAGGGACAGTCAAGACATGCTATAGATAGCAATATGTGGGATTACTTTGAACTGCTGAGTGAATTTCTTGGTTAGACCGTTGGAGTATACTTGCTGTGAGGTCGGACAACTTGCTGGAGACGACTGAGAGTTCACGTTGGAGAGGCGGGTTTGGTTGCAGACTTCTTGGCTTGGCTGTTACTCGGGGTCTTCTGGGAGTGCCTTTGCCTAGTTAATATGGAAGGTCAGACTGGATAGGCCGTATGGTCTTATTCTGCTGTCATGTTTCTATGAATGAACGTCACCGCCCGCTGATGGACAGGAAATAGTTCTGGAGTGGGAGGAGATTCAATTGGGCAGTGATCCCAGTGTGGGACCATGTGCCCTTTGCTACACTGCCACCGTTGGAGAAAAAACTGCTCTGGGCTTGGCTGCTACACTTGGCCTCATCTACTCTGCTGTTGGTACTGGAATTAGGGCTGACATGGGAGTTAGTGATGGAGAAAATCCTTGTGTGAAAATGACCAGTAGTAGTAGAAGCAGCAGCCATGAGCTAAAAACAGCCTCTAAGGGCAGAGACGAATGCCGAGCTGTGAGGAAGAGTTTCTTCTGCCAGTTTATTTTCTTAATGTTCAACCAAATGTGCAAAGGGGAGTGAGGAGAGCTCTGTTCACACTGGTCTGAGCAAACAAGACTAATAGAATGCTATCATCTAGAGGGAGGCAGGAACACATGTGCAGACAAACTCAAAAGCTTCTCAAAGCTAAGGTAGAGTTCCAGCACACAGGCTCATTTGGAAGACATCACCATTAACTGTGCTTGCATTCCCTTGCTTGTCTACAAATAAATATTTTTTCATAAATAGGATGGTAAACCCATAGAATTCCCTTACAGAGGAGGTGCAGGAGATTAAAATGGAATCAGACTTAAAAAAAGGCATGGAATAAATATAGAAAGAAGCAAAAAGACGGAGAACCGTAGAATAATAACTTAGTAATGCTGCAGGGCATGAGGATAGATGAGTTGGCATAGCACCTTACTATTTCCCAGGCATTGGTCAAGTTGGAGCAATAGGTTGGTGATGTCGGGGGCACAGTTTAAGGAAGTCCAGTTATGCTAATCTGATAAGTGTCTGAACTGGTATGGCAGGACTCGAGGAATGAAAGTGGGTTACGCCCATCCTGCCAGCATATAGAAAGTGCTCAACAACTTGACTTCTCTATATAGCCTGTAACAGTCCGTATTCTTATGTCAAAGCTAAGGACCATTTTTCCATGAAATGAGGATTCCTACTAAGCGCCATCTCATATTCTCTAACTTAAACATGGCACTGCAATCTAGGCTGCCTATTGTCCAGCACTTCCTGGCTGTCATGGCCTTCTGGAGTGGGCACCTGGACCGGTCTAGACTGACTCAATGAACAAAAATTAAGCATAATTGGACTTTCCTCTTTGCCCATACCAGAGGGGTCTAGAGGAGTGGGATGTTCTAAAGCTACTCCCTATGCAAGCTTGGAGAACGACATAAGTGCCTCAAAGCGGCATCTCATCTGGGAGCAAGATCCAGAAACAGTCTGAATTATGGCACCTGCTCACGTCATCCATGTTACTGCTTTCTTTCTTTTTTCACTGCAGAGGTCTGAATATGTAGATAGTCATGGCTTAATAGCCAACATGGATTTAGCCAAGGAAAGTCTTGTCTCACTAATCTGCTATATTTTTTGTCAAAGCTGTGAATAAACAGGTAGATAAAGGTGAGCCAGTTGATATAGTGTGTATCTGGATTTTCAGAAAGTCTTTGACAAGGTCCCTCATGAAAAGACTCCTGTGGAAATTAAAAAGTCATGGAATAGGTGGCAGTATACAACCACGGATCAGGAACTGGTTAAAAGATAGAAAACAGAGAAGGGCTAAATGGACAATTTTCTCAACGGAGAAAGGGGAAGAGTGGAGTACCCTAGGGATCGGTGCTGGACCTGCTGCTTTTTAGCATATTTATAAATGACCTGGAAATGGGAATAATGAGTGAGGTGGTCAGATATACAGATGACACCAAATTATTCAAAGCTGTTAACACAAAATGATTGTGAAAAATTGCAAGAGGACTTTGAAAATGGGAGAATAGGCGTCCAAACAGAAGATGAAATTTAAACTGCAAAGTTATGCACTTAGGGAAAAACCAACCCAAAACTATAGTTACACAATGCAAGATTCCACATTAGGAATCACCACTCAGGAAAAGGATATGGGCACTATAGTGTATAATGCATTGAAACAATGTGCAGTCACGGCCAAGAAAGCAAATAGATTGCTAGGAATCATAAGGAAAGGAATAAAAAAAAAACGAAGGCTATTATCATGCCTTTATATTGCTCCATGGTGCGACCTCATCTTTAATATTGCGTGCAATTCTGGTTGCTATATCCTAAAAAGAATATAGAAGAATTGGAAAAGATACAGAGAAGAACAACCAAAATGGTAAAGGGGATGGAAGGATATCCCTATGAGGAAAGGCTTAAAAGATTGGTGCTCTTCAAACTGGAAAAAAAAGTCAGCTAAGGGGAAATATGAAGCAGGTCTATAAAATAATGAATGGAGTGGAATGGGTAAACAGATTGGTTGTTTACTCCTTCAAAAAGTAGAAAGACTAGGGAACATGCAATGAAGCTACAATGTGGCACATTTAAGACTAATCGGAGAAAATATTTTTTTTCACTCAGTGCGAATCAAATTCTGAAATTCGTTACTGGAGGATTACAGTAGTAAAAACTGTTAGGGTAGCTGGGTTCAAAACAGGTATGGACAAGGTCCTGGAGGAAACGTCATAAATCATTATTAAAGAGGACTGGGGAAATCCACTACTTAAGGGCAAGGAACAAAAGACATCATCGCAGATGTGAGAAAATAGACACAAGAATATCTATATGTGTTTTATTGACTACAGCAAGGTTTTTGACTGTTTAAATCATGAGAAACTGGGCCACATTAAGAAGCATGGGTATATCAGAACACCTGATCGAGCTGTTGCTTCTTGATCCGTTAACTCTCTTCCTCTAGAAGACATTGAACAAGGAGAAATAGAATAGTTTAAAAATCAGCAAAAGGTGTACAAGGCTGGATACCTTCCCCCTACCCTTTACCTTCGCTATGGTTTTTGTTTTGTTCTCTGTAAACCGCGCTGATGTCGAAGAGTGCGGTATAAAAGAAATATAAATAAATAAATAAATAAATAAATATATATGCTGATGATACCACATTACTGGATGAACGTGATGATAATCTCAAACATTTGCTTCTCAAGATCAAGTTAGAGTCTTAAAATGGGCCTGCACCTTAATGTAAAGGCAACAAAGATCCTGACAACTGTCAAAACCAATAAGTTCATCACTGATGGAGAAGAAATTGAAATAGTTGACAATTTTAACCTACATGGATCAACAATCAAAGAAACAGCAAACAGCCAAGAAATCAGACAATGCATTGCTCTTGACAGAATGGCTATGAAGGAGATGTTAGGCCTTATTTCTACCGCATGAAATCCAGAAGGAAGCTTTACTCTTGGAGGAAATCTGTACAACCGGGCAGCGCAGAATACACCACCTGCACAGAATTTTGCACTTGCCTGTGCAGAATCAGCAAGCCAGCCTTAGAGTGTATATGGGCACCCAAGCCTGCCTCATGTTCGCTTCTTCAGTCACAGGAGCATTTTCTCTTGCACCTGCAGCTGTGCTACATCTTGGATGTCAGTATCGCAAGGTTTTAATAATGTAAACAGGAATGCTTCCTGTTTCTTGTTAGTGACAAAAAGCGCTTCTATTTACCTTCTTAAAACATAGCAGTGCTGGCATCAGAAGTATAGCACTGTCGTGGGAGTGAAGGGAAATATGCCTGTGATAAAATGCTGCTGCTGTGATCAGGCAGAGGAGGTGGGCCGATGAAAAGGGGGTTTTTATTGGGGGGGTATTAGTGACTGGAGCTGAGCTGATGGCGAGTCTAGAAGGGGTGGCAGGAAGCTGCAGATGGGCAAATGTTTACGCAGGGGTTTTCAACCCAGTCCTCAGGGAACCCTAGGCCAGTCAGGTTTTCAGGATTCCCAGAATGAATGTGCATGAGAAAGATTTGCATACAATGAAGGCAGAATATGCAAACCTATCTTATGCATATTCATTGTGGGATTCCTGAAAACCTGACTGACCTAGGGTTCCCCGAGGACTGGGTTGAAAACCTGTGGGGAGAAAGAAAGATGGAGGTATGTGCCTGGGAAGTAAGGAAAGGTAAGGGTATGTGCCTGGAGAAGGGAGAAAGGACGCAAGGTGGGGGCGGGATATGTGCATGAGGACAGACATTAGGGGCAGACAAGTAGGGATCCTGCTAAAGTTAGAGGAATAGAGTTGTGATTAGGAGGAAGGAAAAGGCAGTGGGAATTTGTGGTCTAGAAAAAGAGTTAGGTTTTATGAAGCAAGAATTCAGCACAAAAAAAACCCACACTAAACACACATAGAATTTCCAAGTTTTCTAAATTTTTACACAGAATTTGAAAATTTATTGCACAGAATTACCCCAGATATAAAGCTTTCTTTGCCACAATACAACAATTAAGACAAACATTAGCAGTGAGATGAGGACCGGCGAAAGGATATGAGGTGCCCTTGGCAAACTCTCAATCCTACTGTATCCCTCAATATAGCTCACCCCGCAATCATCTTTTACACTGTCAATTCTAACTGCATGCCCGCACCCAGCACTGTTTGATTCGTTTGATGTGTAAACCACTTTGATTTCAGGATAAAGCTGTATATAAATCCTTTCAAATAAATAATACCGTCCCCCCTCCCCCACTTTCACTTCGCCCCTCTCTAGGATCCGCAGAGGTACTAATGCCATCAAAACAGCAACACAACGCTTACAAGAAGCCTCCGACACTGCGCTGCTACTCGTGCTCTCTTTGACCAGCCTCTTCCTGTTTGCAAGGGCAGGGCCGACCCCCGAGTTGGTTCAAGGTGTTGGACATAAGAAAGTTTGCCTGGGGTTCCTTCCTAGCTTCAAAGTCTATTGCTTAGCTTTCAATGGCCTGCTGTTTGCTCCCCCAAGCAGTTGCTAGTCTGCCCGATGGCTGTGCCACCTCTGTACATGGGGATGCTTTCAGAAGCAGCTGCTCAAAGAGAGCACGAACAACATGCTTCAAAATAAGAGCTGCTTAGTTGGCATTGCCACCATCGCAGGTCCCAGAGAGGGGCAGCAGCAATAGGCTGTCCTGGAAACAGGTTCTAGGCAGGTTCGTTAATTGGGCTGAGCCAGCTCTGAGGGAACTCCAGAGATATAGGCCAATGTGTGCTGCTTATGATCTAGAAGAGAGGTTCAAATCTATCACAGGAAACAGCAGCAAGTAAAGACCATACGGCCTATCGAGTCTGCCCACCCACACCAACTACTAAGTTCTACAGCCCCTTTCTCGCCGTCAGACAGCGCTTCACTGTCACAGTATGAACAGAATAACCCCGTTTTGGAAGCATGAACTGCACTTACCAGCCTACGCTCCCCCGACTCCGTCTCGCGCCCTTCAGCAAGTTTGAACTTCGCGCGCATGCGCCGCCCCTCCTCCCGCCCAAATCCTGACAGCGTCGCAGGAAATTGGTGAGTATCGCGAGAAAAGACTTAGAGCGCGGTAGCGGGACTGGAGTACCGAGGTGGAGAAAGAAGAGATACTGTACTGATAACCAAGTTATGACAGGAAGCGGGACCCCTGAGAAGAGAGAGGAAGATAGAACGAGGGAAGGGGCGTGGCCTGGAGGGAGGGGTTACGCTGTCGTTTTTTCTATCTTGTGCTGTCGCTGCTGAAGTACAGTCCAATGGGAGAAGCGGTTGGGTCGCTGGACGTAAAGGCGGGAACAGAGGCGTTACTGTCTCACTTCATGATGGAAAGACGGAGGGAGGAAAAGCAACAGGAAAGGAAATACGACAGATCAGAACTGCTAAGGAAAAGTGGTAGAGTGGACATAGAATTCTGAAGAAAAGCTCTTACTGCGCTGATTTTGTTCGGCAGGGGTGCCGAACCTTTTTGAGAGCATGTGCCCAAATTGACAGGAATATTCTTGTAGCAGCTGATAAGCATGCAATAAATAAAACCAGGAGTCAGTTCAAAGATCCAAGCCAATTTATTGTGCACATGGCTCAGTTAGTCAAAGCTTTAAAGGGACTGAGCCAAGTTTTTACAGAGACATACTCATTTATACCTCTTTTTCATAAGAACATAAGATATGCCATACTGGGTCAGACCAAGGTCCATCAAGCCCAGTATTCTGTTTCCAACAGTGGCCAATCTAGGTCACATGTACCTAGCAGTTTCCCCAAGAGACACAAGTTCCACAATGCTTGTACTGGGTCAAGCATTGATATCTTCAGTCACTTCTTAATAATGGTTTATGGACCTTTCCTCCAGGAACTTGTCCAAACCTTTTTTAAACCCAGCTACACTAACAGCCTTTACTACATCCTCCGGTAACAAATTCCAGAGTTTGATTACACGTTGAGTGAAAAAATATTTTCTTTTATTAGTCTTAAATAGTTTACCCTGTAGCTTCATTGCATGTCCCCTAGTCTTTCTATATTCTGATAAGGTAAACAATTGATCTACGTTTACCCATTCCACTCCGTTCATTAATTTATAGACTTCTATCATATCTCCCCTCAGCCGTCTCTTTTCCAGGTTAAAGAGCCCTAACCTTTTTATCCTTTCTTCATAGGAGTATCCTTCCATCCCCTTTACCATTTTGGTGGCTCTTCTCTGTACCTTTTCTAAAATCGCTATATCCTTCAGTTTGATACATGAGAACTTTCTATTGGTTCCAGCTTGATACATGCAAACTTCCTATTGGTTCCAACGCCCCTTGCACCTGTCCAATCAGAAATCCCTCCTGGGCCTAGCACCCAGCTCCCTCCCTTAGGACTGTCCTAACAATGGTTCAGTTTCTAGGTTTGATACTTCTCTACTGCAAGGTCGTCTCTAGATCCAGGAATGCATGTATTGAAACATTTCTTTCTTTTGCACACAAGAGAATAATGAAAGACTTATGAATTCATGTAAAACTTCTTAATAAGCAGTTTAAAACAATTTTCTCATTTTTCACAGATTTTTGGTTCTTTTCTAGCTATAATGGGGGTTGGGATCCAGGCCTAACTTACAGGCCTTTCATATTTGCAGACTACTCTAGGCCATAGCCTGCCACATTCCCCCCTTTGATCATTCTCACCCGCAAGTGAGAAAGGGTGAGAATTAAATCACTCATTAATTAGATCATATATTACACTGGTGTAACAGCATCAGCTTGGGGTATAGGGCAATATTGCCACATAGCTAATATCTTTGTAGCTGCCTTCCTTTCTACATTGCTATCAATGGCTGCTGACTTTATTCGACTGTGATGAATCCAGGGTTCGAGTTCTGCAACTTTAACTACTGTTGGGGTTAACAAGATGACAACATAAGGTCCCTTCCAATGCGGTGTCAACGGTGTCTTTCTCCACTCTTTGATCCACACCGAGACTCCAGGCTTGAGAGGATGCAGGGGTTCTGTTAGATGGATGGGCAGCTGGTCTTGTACCCACGTATGAAGACTCTGCAAAACAGAACTTAAAACCAATAGTTCTTGCCTAGTAATTTCAGATCTAATCTGTTCCATATCTCCCTTTATTTCCTATACAATAGGCGGGGGTCGCCCATACAGAATCTCAAAAGGGGAAACTCCTAAAGACTTAGCAGGGGCTAAGTATATCCTAAGAAGGGCTATAGGAAGAACCTGGGGCCACTTCAGGTGAACTTCTTGGCAAAGTTTGGACAACTGAGATTTCAGGGTTCTACTCATACATTCTACTTTTCCTAAATTCTGAAATCTGTAGGCAGTATGCATCTGATAATGTCAATATCTCAGGGCCATACTTAATGGACTTGCTTCCTGAGGTTATCCACCCTCATTCTTTGTACAGGGCCCCATGTGCATGCAAGGTTGTAAGGGCATACTTGGAATCTGGGTACACATTTACGTAGACAGAGCCCCTTTTCCTATTGTCAGTGCTTTAGTAAGAGCTATCAGTTCAGCTTTCTGTGCTGAAGTTCCTGGGGCCAGGGCTGAGGACTCAACTACCAGATCAAGGGTCACCACTGCATATCTGGCACAACAATGTCCATTAATGATGACAAGACTGCTTCCATCTACAAAGAAAGTCCGTTCAGGGTTCTCCAAAGGAACATCAGTCAAATCCGGGCCACTTGAGAATATAGTGTCCATAGTTTCTAGACAGTCATGATGGGGGGGGGTCAAGACCAACTGGTAACAACGTAGCAGGATTCAAAGCTTGACTGACCTTCAATTGTATCTGGGGGTTTTCACACAACATACTCTGATACTTCAACATTCGTGAATTTGTGAGCCAGAAACTTCCTTTGTGTTCCATAATGGTTAGAACAGAGTGTGGTACAGTAACTTGAAGTTCCTGTGCGGATATCCAGTTTAGTCCTCCACAATCGGGTACTGCCCCTCTCACTGCAGCCTGTAGACTGGACCAATCAAATCTTCTGTAGTACATATCCAGCAGGAGCTCCCAGAAGCCCCCCAGTGTGTCCAGTCTCGTTGCAGTGTGTAGACGTAAAAGTGTGTCCTCTGGGCACACTTAGTGACCTTTGCAGGAGCAACACTAGTTAGTTGTTTTTAGGGTTTGTTTTGGGGCATTTCTCTACTATTTTTGTTTTTGGTAGCTAGCTGTGCCTTTAAAAAAGAAAGACAAAAGAAGCCTGTCTCCCTGGAGCTGTGCCACAGGAGACTAGGAGAAAGTCAGACCTGCTGGCTGCTGTTGCCTGCCTAGCACATTTTATCAGCCCTGGGTGAGCTTCCCCTAGACAGGACGGGGAATTGCCGTACCTATAAGGCAGTGCCTGGTACTGGGAGATTGTGGCTGAATCTTCTGTTCCTGAGCTGGTAGGAGTTTGCATTTCATTTTTTTTTCTTTCTTGTGTGCAATGCTCTGTCTGGGATGCCAGCGTTTCTGTAGGCTCTCCTGAGCCCATTTGGCAGTTTTTATTCAAACTGCTCGTGTGCCCTGTGTTAGAGGGTCGTTTTATTTGTTTTCCATATTATTTGGTGGTTTTTATATTTTCGCGCCGTTTTTTACCGCGGGTGAAAAAGTGCGGCGGCCATTTTGGATTTTTAAAAGTGCTTTTCCAGGCATTTTTGATCGCTGTGCACAGGTTCCCCTAGCGTTTTTGGGGTTCCTCTTTCTGGCGATTTTGCTCAGGGCACCCCAGGGATCCTGGGATATATTTTGTTTCTTGTAAAAAAAAAAAAAAAAAGTTAAGTTACTTTTAAATCGGGGCTGATTTGCATAGGATTGCCCAGGTGGTGTGGGCTTTCCTGTGGCTGTCTTATTCTATTCCCCTGGGCAGAGGTGGCCTTGGAATGGCTTCCAAGCCCCAGTGTGTGATTTGTGGGTCCCGCAGGACAGCAGGGACTGACTCTGGCATCTGCAGGGGCTGTGCTGCAGTGCCCTCTGAGTTAGAGCAATCTGTGAATGTTCAGGAACAGGCTACCCCTGGGGATGCTTCTACTTCCGGGGACAGCGTTCTTTCTCCAAGCATCCCTCAGTCTGGCTCGGTTCCTCCGGCCAGCGGTTCAGTGGCTGCGCTCCAGCAGGCGTCTGTTGCTGCCTCAACTATGGACTTCTCCCCTGATTTTGTACTCCTCATGCATCAGGCATTTCGCCTGAGCAGGTCCGGACAGTTGCCGGCTGTCTGGCCCCCCTCCCTCCCCTCGGGGTCCTTGGGGGCGGCTCAGTGTCCCTCATCGCCCGGGGGCAAGCGGCTTCGGTTGGGGGGACAAGAGCAGGACGCCCTGGGTCTCCTGGATTCCGAGGCAGAGGGCGATCCTGAGACTGAAGCGGAGGATTTGGAGGATGGGGAGATCCCTGGGCCGGAAGATCAGGCTCGGGTCATTCGAGTGTTCCGTAGGGACGAGCTGGTTCCTCTGGTCACGGAGTCCCTTCAGGCGCTAAACCTTTCGGCGGTGCGGCCCCTGGAGGAGGAGGGTCTTGAGGATCCTCTGATTCAAGCAGTCAGGGATGCCCAGGTGGTTTTTCCCCGTCCACCGCGTGGTGGATCAGATGATCCAGGCGGAGTGGGAGCACCCGGAATCCGGTTTGAAGGGGATTCGGACCATGAATCGGCTTTATCCTCTTGCTGACAAGGACAGGGACTTGTTCAGGTCCCCCCGGGTGGATGCTGCGGTCTCCGCAGTGACCAAGAAAACCACCATCCCGGTTGAGGGGGCGGCGGCCCTCAAGGACGGGCAGGATAAGAAGGTTGATAACTTGCTCAAGCAAACCTTCGATACGGATGCCGTGTCATTGCAGGCCTCTATCTGTGGGGCTTGGGTGGCTCGGTCGTGTCTGCGGTGGTCACAGCAACTGCGCTCGAGCCCCGGACTAGACCAGCAGGGTCTGGTGGAGGTGACCCGGCTGGAGTCCGGCTCGGCTTACCTGGCGGATCTGTTTTATGATTTGATCCGCGCGTTGGCTAACAGTATGGCATCCGCGGTAGCAGCGCGCCGGTCCCTCTGGTTGCGCAGCTGGGCGGCGGACAGTTCTTCTAAGGCCCGCCTCAGTAAGCTGCCGTTTAAGGGCAGATTATTATTTGGGGAGGCTCTCGAGAAATTGGTAAAGGATCTCGGTGAGTCCAAAGGGGGCCGGCTTCCGGAGGATAAACCAAGGTCCAACCGGTCCACCTCGTCGGCGCGGGGATCCTTTCGGGATCAGCGCAGGTTTCGGCCCTCCCGCCAGTGGTCCTCGCAGCGGGGCCGGTTTGGAGCCCGTAGCCAAGGATTTCGGGCTTTCAGGGGAGCCGGCAGAGGCTTCTCCGCAGCCGGCTCTTCTTCGGGTTCTTCCTTTGGACGCAAGCCACAATGACGCCAGGCAGGCTCTGGAGGGAGGACCGCTTGTCGGCGGTCGCTTGCGCGACTTTCTTTCCTCTTGGGCCCAAATAACGTCGGATCGCTGGGTGCTACAAATTATAGAGGAGGGTTACGCTCTGGAATTTGCGTTCCCACTTCCAGATTCCTTTGTTCTGTCTCCCAGCAGGGGCGAGCAAAAGACGAGGGACATCCGCGTGACCCTGGCTCGATTGTTAGCGCTGGGAGCGGTGGTTCCAGTGCCTCCCTTGGAAAGAGGCGCTGGTCGCTACTCCATCTATTTTGTGGTACCCAAAAAGGGCGACTCTCTGCGTCCGATTTTGGATCTCAAAGGCGTGAATCGCGCGCTCAGAGTGCCGCATTTCCGCATGGAAACCCTGCGGTCAGTCATTGTAGCGGTGCGAAAGGGGGAGTTTTTGACGTCCCTCGATCTTACCGAGGCCTATCTGCACATTCCGATACACCCAGCCCATCAGCGGTTTCTCCGCTTCGCGTTCCCGTGGGGCCACTTTCAGTTCCGGGCCATGCCGTTCGGCTTGGCTACGGCCCCGCGCACTTTCACAAAGGTGATGGTGGTGGTTGCGGCGGCCTTGCGCAAGGAGGGCATTTTGGTCCATCCTTACCTGGACGACTGGTTGATACGAGCAAAATCCGGTCGAGAGTGCCTGCGGGTCACGAGCAGGGTGGTAGCTCTGCTGCGATCCCTCGGCTGGGTGGTGAACGAAAGAAAGAGTTGTCTGCGGCCCTCGCAGGACCTGGAGTATCTGGGGGTGCGCTTCGACACTGCTCGGGGCTGGTGTGCCTTCCCGAGCGCCGCGTCCTGACGTTGCGGGCTCTTGTCCGACTATTTCGGGGGATGCCCGCTCCGTCGGCGTGGTGGTACCTACGGCTTCTCGGAACGATGGCGGCGACCTTAGAGGTGGTTCCGTGGGCGCGGTTCCACATGCGCCCGCTACAGAGGGCGCTCCTTCGTCGCTGGTCCAACCAGTGCGATTCCTTGCACAAGAGACTGCCCTGCCCGAAGGCAGTGCGGCGGTCGCTTCGGTGGTGGCTCTCCTCCGAGAACCTGACGCGGGGGATTCCCTTGGAGCCTCCTCTGTGGGTCCCCCTCACTACGGATGCGAGCCTAGTCGGCTGGGGAGCACACTGCGAGACCCGCTTCACGCAGGGGGTGTGGTCCTCGCAGGAAGCGTCTTGGTCGATCAACCGCCTCGAGCTTCGGGCGGTCCGACTAGCCCTGATGGCCCTGGAACCTCTGCTCCTGGGCCGGGCGGTCCGAGTCTGGTCGGACAATGCGACCACGGTGGCGTACATCAATCGCCAAGGGGGCACAGGGAGTGTGGCCCTGGAAACAGAAGCGACGGCCTTGTTCAGCTGGGTGCAGACTCGGCTGCCGGCGATCTCGGCGGCGCACATTGCAGGCGCCGACAATGTCCAGGCCGACTTTCTCAGCAGAGTGCGGGTGGACCCCGGAGAGTGGGAGTTAAATCCTCAGGTATATGCGCAGATAGTTCGGCGGTGGGGTCCGCCCATCATGGATCTCATGGCGACCTTCCAGTCGGCCAAGACAAGTCGCTTCTTCAGCAGACGGCGGGAGCGGATGTCCGAAGGACTCGACGCTCTCATTCAGCCGTGGCCGACGTCCGGGATGCTGTACGTTTTCCCCCCGTGGGCCCTGATCGGTCGGGTCGTCCAGCGCATCGAGGGCCATCAGGGCCGGGTGCTGCTGGTGGCTCCGGATTGGCCCCGGAGGCCCTGGTATGCCGACCTCGTTCGGCTTCGAGACGGCGTGCCGTGGCGCCTTCCGGCGCTACCGGATCTTCTTCTTCAGGGCCCCTTGCGGATGCCCCAGGTGGCTCGGTTCTCGCTTACGGTTTGGCCATTGAGAGGGCTCGGCTGAAAAAGAAGGGTTATTCGCCCGCGGTGATTTCCACCTTACTGCGGGCAAGAAAGTCGTCCACTTCTCTTACTTATGTTCGAATTTGGAGAAATTTTGAGGACTGGTGCTCCCGGCGTGGAGTTCGGGCGGCGACGGTCTCGGTGCCCGTCGTGCTCAGCTTTCTGCAGGATGGCTTCGAGAAGGGTCTCGCGGCCAGTTCCCTGAAGGTCCAGTTGGCCGCGCTCTCTTGCTATAGAGGCAAGGTCTTGGGCCGCCTTCTTGGCGCTCATGCGGATGTGCGGCGTTTCTTGACCGCCGTGTTTCTTTTGCGGCCTTCCCGCAGAGCGGTGATTCCTCCGTGGGATTTGAATTTAGTTCTGCGGGCCCTGGCTCGGGAACCCTTTGAGCCCTTGCGGAGGGCATCCTTGAAGGATCTCACGTTGAAGACGGTTTTTCTGGTAGCCATTTGCTCGGCACGGCGCATCTCGGATCTACAGGCCTTGTCATGCCGAGAACCTTTCTTGTCTTTTTCTGCGGAGCGGGTTGTGCTCCGTCCGGTTCCCTCCTTCCTGCCAAAGGTGGTGTCTCCTTTTCACCTGAATCAGGCAGTATTTCTACCAGTGATTTCGGCGGCCTCGGTCGAGTCGGTGGACAAGGGGCTTCACCGGCTTGATGTGGGCCGCACGCTGCGTCGGTATTTACAGTCTACCGAGTCATTTCGGAAGACTGATCGGCTTTTTGTGCTCTTTGGGGGTGCACGGAAAGGGGAGGCGGCGGCTAAGGCCTCCATTGCTCGATGGCTTAAAGAAGCGATCGCCTCCGCGTATCTGTTGCAGCGGCGGCCGGTTCCGGAGGGGCTCCGGGCTCATTCTACTAGGGCTCAGGCGGCCTCTTGGGCGGAGCATGGTCTGGTTCCACCAGCGGAGATCTGTAGGGCGGCCACTTGGTCGTCTCTGCATGCTTTCAGCAGGCACTATCGCTTGGATGTGTCAGCGGCTCGGGATTCCTGTTTTGGTTCGGCGGTTTTGCGCGCCGGCCTACAAGGTCCCGCCCGGTCTTAACTGCTCTGTTACATCCCGATTGTGGAGGACTAAACTGGATATCCGCACAGGAAATGGAAATTACACTAACCTGGTAATTGTAGTTCCTGTAGGATCCAGTTTAGTCCTCCTTCCCTCCCTAATATCTGCATGATCTTGCGGCGCGCTATCCCGAGCGGGAGATTCTAAGATAGTTTTGCGTCCCGTTCGGACCTTAGCGGCAGTCGTGCTTATAGCTATGGCTCTTCCCTTTCTTTTGGGGTTCCGTAAGCTCCTTAGTACCTGGGGGGAGCTCTGTGTCAATTTAGGGGCGTCGATTCCGGCGCCGTGCAGTGTTCTGACTTCCTCGTTTGGGGAGGGAGTTGGTTATTCCAGGGGGGGAAGTACAAGGTTTAATGTTAATCTGATAATAATCTGATGTGTTGCTTCGTTCAGTATGCTTTGTTACTAGTACACTGGGGGGCTTCTGGGAGCTCCTGCTGGATATGTACTACAGAAGATTTGATTGGTCCAGTCTACAGGCTGCAGTGAGAGGGGCAGTACCCGATTGTGGAGGACTAAACTGGATCCTACAGGAACTACAATTACCAGGTTAGTGTAATTTCCATATTCTGGCTCAAAGTGAGCTTGTCTGCATTGCTCACTAGGAGGGCTGTAGCTGCAACAGCTCTCAAACAAGGGGGCCAGCCTTTTGCAACTACATCCGATTGTTTTGACAAATAGGCTACTGGCCGTTGCCAGGATCCAAGAGATTGAGTCAACACTCCTAGAACATTTCCTTGTGACTCATGAACATAGAGACTGAAACGTTTTCTGGACATCTGGTAGACCCAGAGCTGGTGATGACATCAGAGTGGTTTTCAAAGATCAAAAGGCTGCATCCTGTTCAAGTCCCCATTCCAATGGAGACTTTTCCATTCCTTTGGTAGCTTGACACAATGGTTTTGCTAGCAACGCAAAATTGGGGATCCATATATGACAGTACCCTGCGGCACCCAAGAAGGCTCTCACTTGCCTCCTGGTGATTGGAGTAGGAATACTGCATACAGCTTCTTTGCGTTCTGGTCCCAGGTGTCGAATTCCGCTGGACAACTGGAATCCTAGGTATACTTGTTTGACATAATTGCGCCTTGGCTCTTGAGACTTTGTATCCAGCCTCATTAAAAAGGTGCAAGAGTTCACTGGTGGCTTGTAGACATTCACTTTCTGAGTTGGTGGTTATGAGCAAATTGTCCACATACTGGAGAAGAATCCTTTCTCCTGGGTTCACATAGTAGCTTGAAAGATCCTGATTTAAAGCAGCACTGAAGAGAGTAGGTGAATTCTTAAATCCTTGGGGTAATGGAGTCCAGGTGAGTTGGCCCCGCCTTCCTGTTGTGGGGTCTTGCCATTCAAAAGCAAACAAAAGTTGACTGGTGGGGGGCTAGGTGTATGCAGAAAAAGGCATCTTTCAGGTCCAGGACAATGAAATGAGTAGCCTCAGCGGGGATCAGTCCCAAGAGAATATAAGGATTTGGTACCACTGGGTGCATAGTTTCAGCTGCATCATTCACTCGCCTCAGATCTTGTACTGAGCGGTAATCCCCTGTCCCAGGTTTCTTAACTGGGAGAAGGGGGTGTTAGGATACTGCTTCACATGCACTGGTTCCGCTCCTGGCTTGAGGGTGACAATGACAGGGGCTATGTTCTTCGCTAGGCCAGGTGGATTATCTTCTGCCCATACTTCAGGTGGGGCTATAAGGTTGGTGGGTATACAGGAACTAGCTGGCTTGATTGGAGATGCACTATAGAACCGCTATTCTTCTTCTCGGGGAACAGTCAGCACCATCAATTCAGCAGGCTTTGGGTTCACAGTCATTTTCATTTCTCCCCCTTCAGCAAAGGATATTTGTGCCTGGAGCTTTGCAAGGATTGTTCCCCTTTATCTCTCCGGAGCAACTTCCGGTAAGAAGAAGCTTTCCATAAGCGGTGTATTTTGGAAGAAAGTAACCACTTGAAACAGGGCTTAATGGCCCGAAACGTACGTCGTGCATGAACTATCCGACCGCTATTCGAGAGAAAAGTCTGGCACATGGAAACTTCACTGGAATATACTGATGAGCTAAGTAAAAAATGTTTTAGCGTTTACAAAAAAAGAAAAATAGAAAAGGCTGTCTGGTGTGATTGGATGTCCATTCCAGTCTCCTCCAGTCTCTTCTGACAAAAATTGAATTTAAATAGGGGTTTCACTTTATGGGTTTAGTTTTTGTTATTGGATTTCAATTTTACTAACCTAAGGACTTAGTTTATATCAAAAGTGGAATAGGGCATTCAGGCATATACAAGAACTGGTGTGTTATTTTCTGTCCCCCTAGTTCACACATGCGGTTCTGCAGGAAAGGCCTTGTGGCCTTAGCCCCAGTAGCTCTGACAATGGTGATGCATTGAGAAAACAAAGGGGCTACTGGCTTTTGTATTCTACTCCTGTATCCCCCATAAAGTCCATATATTGGTCCCCTATTTTCAGACTGACCATAGGCTCCTGGGGACCCAGGGGAACTTGGAGTCCAGTCTGGCCTAGTCTTCATCCATGCTGTAGCCCTCTTCAGCTGCCACTCACTCTATAGCTGCTTCCCTCTCTTGCTGGAACACTGTGCTCGGTTTATTCTTTCATGACTGTAAAATCCACCTCCTGTTCTTCAAGTGCTCCCTCCTCCCTTCCTGGGGGTGGAGTCAAGATGCAGGTATTCACTTCTCTAATGTCCTTCTTCTCTGCAATGGGCGCACTGATTCGCACCCAGTGGGGGCCGATCATTTTCACGACCCCTTTCACTTCCTCTGCTCCTTCGATTAGGAAAACCTCCTCCACGTCATTCAACTAAAGTATCAGCAAGAAGATCTGCTTTCTTCTTTATCTTACATTCACTTTCTCTGTCACATTCATTTCCACAATTCACAAAAACTTTCTGAGCAAATTCCATTAACTGTGCTGTATTCATACCCGCAAATCCATCCAGTTTCTGCAATTTCCGTTTTATATCTCTCTGGGACTGACTGACAAAAACTGCATCTACCATACACAAATTCTCCTGGGCTGATGGATCGCATGGGGTATATAGTGAGGGCTGCCTGCACTATCTGGATCCCACTTGGGGTTATCAAGGCTGATGGGTCTGCATAATACTGTTCATTAGTTCAATCAAATCCTAAGGTTTCTCAGTGTAGGAGGCATAATGCAGCTTTCAGTTCAGTAAATCAGTGGCAGAAACAAGGCTGGTCAGCTGGCTTTCGGTACTAAGGGTGGGTAGGCCCTGGACCTGGCGCAATGGGATAACGTGAACCTCCCTTTTACTTGTAGTTGTACTTCTGAAGGCATACAGCAATCGGGACTGTCTGGGTTCAACTTCATGTTCTCGGGCGCTGGCTGTGAGTGACCCTGAACTGGCAAATGAATCCCTGCTTGTAGTGTCATCGGTGGACTGTGGCCCACTCGGAGTACTTTAAACTGTGCCGGGGCTTTCGGTCAAGAGGGGGTGTACGTCCTCCTGCTGCGGAGGTGGCTGGTGAACTACTTGGGGTACATCTGCAAGGAGGTGTCCCCCCCCCAGGCTCTGCCTGTGGTGGTGGCAGAGCTGAGGGAACTGGCCCATAAAGATAATAAACGGGCAGGGTTTTTTTTTTGTTTTGGGTTTTTTTTTTCAAACTTCCAGGCCCCCCTCCCTTGTGTTTGCTACTAATCTCCTACATTGTTTCTCATAACAACGCTTTATCCAGGAGGGTTTTTTCTCACAAACATTTAATCAGTAATCTACATAGGGGAACTGATCAGGGAACATTTTTTGCACAATCTGATGAACACGGGAAACTACAGGGCTATGAAGTAACTAAAACTGGCCACCCCCTTTTACAGAGCATTTGTAATAGGGACGGAGACATTTTAAGTCTGTAGTCTCCAGCAAAGCCCTTTCTAAAATTCCTAGTCATACATTTCAACAAAATCTGCATGGACTCTGACCCCCCCCCCCCCATGGTGACGTATTTGACAACAGACGGAGGGGGCGGGCAGTCAGGCTGCATTTTCTTATGGACTAAACATAATGGATGTGTGTGCTCATTCTAAATAGGAACAGTTTAGATAAAGTCCTTAAAATATAAAACTATTATTTTGCAACATGTTATAACAACAATCCCAACAGAATGAACTATGGCTCCTAACATGACGGCCACATATCTGTTACGTATGACTGGAATGAAATTACTTAGCATGGAAACTAACTGCCAGCCGTAATCAGCATTTAAGCTGAATAATGTCTCTGCAAAAGAAATTACTTTAAATCTTACAGTTTAGGAAGCAGATATTCGAAAGACATTCCGGATACTCTTTCATAAAGTGGGTGGATATCTGGAATACATGTACACCCCTTTTTCTTCCTTTTTTATTTTTTTTTATTAACAATAAGTATGTCTTCTATGAGGTGCTTGCCGCGGTATATCAGGAACTAGAATTCAAGCACAATTAACTCCTCATTCACTCAGGATTTAAATCACTTTCAAGTCACGATCTGGTACTACTGGCTCGGGATGCTTCATAGTCCTGTCAGGGTTCTTAACCTCTACTTTGTAGGGCAAAGGGAAAACAAAAGCAGTTTCTGTTTGAACCATTACAGTGCTTGCTGAAGATTTGAACATAAAAAAAACACAAGACAAGGCTAAGCCCACAAATGCATTATACCTATAGCTTTACAGAAATCCTTTTCACTTGGTCCGTACCAGTACAGGAACTCGAAAGGGGTTAATAAGAACTTAACCCTTTCCAGGCTAAGCCCAAAACTGTCGGGATCCACAATCCTGACTAAACATTCTTATTAAATGATATATAATACATGTCCATAGCAGAAGGAACATCACTATTAAAACATATTGAATAAAACAGGTACAATTTTCCTGAAATAAGCACAAATTAACCCAGCTGCAGAATGTTGAGATTAAGCCTTCACAGGGTTAAAAGACACTACACATTCCTTTCTCCAGACACGCCCCTTCTCTCTCCACTAGCCAGAGAGCACTGCTGTACTGAAAAAAGACTGGAATTAGTGAGACAGCTAACTGTAAAAGTGACTCCTGAGTTTGTTTTTGCTTCTTTCTTCTTCTCTGCTTAATACTATTTCTTAATCGGTAAACTGTTTCACAAATTACCCAACAGAATAATCTTACATTATACCAGAAGGGAAACTCACGGTTTCAACAGATAACAAAAATCAGATACACAGTAAGGACAGATAAACACCAAACGCTTCCTCCTTTTCGCGACCTGCGCACAGTCACCTAGCCAGGAACTGCGCTACTCAGGAGTCCACTTTCGCTCGGTCTGTATTTCAAGACCTCTCAATCACACAGGCAATCATATTATCACAAAAATCATTTTTCAAGTGCCCAGGTTTTCTGACTAACTGACTATTCCAAACAAGAAGGGTCGATGGCTTCCCCCCACGCATACTCATGCGGGGTCTACTAGGACCGCCCTTATGAGAGGTGATCAAGCTCTCTTGTCTCGCACATACCCATGCAAAATTTTCCCAGTCTATACCAAATCAGTCTTGCGCATAGTTATGGAAGACTTTTCCCCCAGGCTGCACTGACTTTTAAACAAGAAAATATCTACTCACCGGATCCAGTTCCTGATACCAAACCAGTTCTTGGGTTGGATCCTGGACTCCCCTCGGGTTCTGAAGTGTTGGCCAGCTGGACCCAGTGGTCCGCCGAGGCAAGGCGGAACCCTCTCCGATACAATAAGACCAGCGGCGCCTGAGAATTCCCCTGCGGTCGGACAGACATGGTTCCAACCGGACCAAACCTTTGAGGCGAGAAGTCGTGGTATATTCACTTGCATACCATCCCCTGCTCGCACATTCCCGGCCAACGCACCAAGAATATGTAGCAGCTGATAAGCATGCAATAAATAAAACCAGGAGTCAGTTCAAAGATCCAAGCCAATTTATTGTGCACATGGCTCAGTTAGTCAAAGCTTTAAAGGGACTGAGCCAAGTTTTTACAGAGACATACTCATTTATACCTCTTTTCCAGTTTGATACATGAGAACTTTCTATTGGTTCCAGCTTGATACATGCAAACTTCCTATTGGTTCCAACGCCCCTTGCACCTGTCCAATCAGAAATCCCTCCTGGGCCTAGCACCTAGCTCCCTCCCTTAGGATTGTCTTAACAATGGTTCAGTTTCTAGGTTTGATACTTCTCTACTGCAAGGTCGTCTCTAGCTCCAGGAATGCATATATTGAAACATTTCTTTCTTTTGCACACAAGAGAATAATGAAAGACTTATGAATTCATGTAAAACTTCTTATTAAGCAGTTTAAAACAATTTTCTCATTTTTCACAGATTTTTGGTTCTTTTCTAGCTGTAATGGGGGTTGGGATCCAGGCCTAACTTACAGGCCTTTCATATTTGCAGACTACTCTAGGCCATAGCCTGCCACATTCTTAAAAAATGAACTTGCGTCCAGTGGTAATTTTTGCACAGCACATTGACGTTTATCACTATTCTAATTCCATTTTACACTTTTTCTAATCTAATAGAAAAAAAAACAATGCAACGGAAGGAAACATACAAATCAGAGCTAAGCACAACCATTATTCTCTCTTAACACCCAGATACTAGGGTTTCAAATGCGAAAGCCAGAAGGATGCTTGGGTGTATAAGGAGAGAAATGGCCAGCAGAAAAAGGGAAGTGATAATGCATCTGTATATGTGTGACCTCATTTGACGTATTGTGTGCAATTCTGGAGACAGCACCTTCAGAAGGATGCAGGCAGTTTGGAGTCGGTGCAGAGGGTGGCTAGTAAAATGGTTAATGGTCCTTGTTATGAAGCATATGAGGACAGACTAAAAGATCTTAATATGTATACTTTAGAGGAAAGGCAGAATAGGAGCAATATGATAGAGACATTTAAATACTTCCATGGCATAAATCCACAGGAGGGTTTCTTTCAATTAAAGGCAAGTTCTGCTATGAGGGGACATAGGATGAGAATGAAAGGGGATAGGTTCAGGAGTAATATGCAGAAATATTTCTTTACAGAAAGAGTGGTAGATGCGTGGAATAGTCTCCCAGTGGAGTTGGTAGAGATAACGACAGTATCTGAATTCAAAAAAGCATGGAAAAAACACAGAGGACCTCTAAAGGTAAAACAGGGCCTATTGTAGTTGATATAGAAGGGAAGACTAGATAGGTAGGGTCCAACCAAATTCACAGGAGGTCTTTGAAAATTCAACATATTTCACGGAAAATTCACGGGCCTTTATTTCAATGTTTTATGCAAACCTTAACTAGCAGTTATAGTGTCTATTTCAACTAATTGCTGTCAACTGTCAGAATGGAGGACAAAAACCACGTCAACACAAGGAATATCCAAAAATAACTTTATTGAAGAAGACACAATTAAACAACAAATACTCAGGCATTCACAGTTTCGAGTTCTTTGCAATAATCACTTGATTTGTCAAACTGCTCGTCAACAGTCTCTGGCGCTGCGGTGCATTGACAGTCATGTATTGGCTCACGCTCCTTTCAGCATCAACACTGTTTGTGGGCACAGATAAGTATCATAGCGCCAACCAGCTCAACAGCGGGAATCTGCCAGTGCTTGCAAACGACAATGATGTGACAAGACGTTTCTGCAGGAACTTCTACAGCCACTGCTTTGTAAGCTGCAAATTCAGCCAAGAGATGACGGTCATCCATTCCAGGTATGTTCTGTATCAACTCATCACATTGCAAAAGCAAGACGTGCGTGAAGTCAAACACTCTGACCGACTTCGCGAAGTTCAGCCCTGGCTGGGAGAATCGTTGACGACCTGTAGGTTTGTAGTATTGACTAAGCTTGTCAGCAGTATCTTCAAAGGCCTTTTTGTACTTGGTGACAATGGCAATACGTGCTTCATATTCTGCCCAAGCCAGAACATCTATCACTTTGTTGTACGCCAGATGTATGCGAACATCGGTGGACTCAAACCATGTGAGCAAGTCTACAAGCTTCACTGCATTAGCAGCGATGAAGTTCACATCTTCTGCGACGACAGCAGGATCATCAAGAAGCTCGCACAATTCAGTCAGTGCATTTGTTGCATCTCTTAGTTGCAATTCTTCAGCAATGAAATCTTTGTAGAACTGGATAAATTTGGCATGGTGCATAACCGGTTTAAACCAGCTGTTCCACCTGGTAACTACTGGGATAGGAGGCAGCGGCACTTCTGTTTCAGTTTTCACATCCAAGAACTCCTTTTATCTGTGCTTCCTAGCGGAGCAGTAACTAAAAATGGACTTGAACAATGCCACCAGACGATCAGCGTGTTTGAAGTTTTTTTGCCAGGTCTCGCCAACCAGGCTAACAATGTGCACGTTGCATGTACAGTGAACAGCGTTCGGTAGCACTTCTGCTATTTTCTCAAACGCTTTGGACATGTATGACGCATTATCAGTTACGAAAGCACTAACGTTATCGTAAGAAATTCCCATGTTAGCCACACAGGCAAGTACAGCTTGGCTAGCAGTAACTGCATTTACCTTTTCAAAATAAATGACGTCAGCTAAATAAGCAGTCGGACGAGCTGCAGACGCTTTAACTTCAGTAACAAACAAACAAAATATACAAACAAAACCTGTCCTGAGAATCGCTGGCTTCGTCAGTAACAATCGCAACAGATGGCGCAGCTGACAAAAGTTCCTTCAATTGTTGTTTGTGGTTGGAAAAAACTTTCTGTTGGAAGTCTGTTCGCAGGTGTTGTGAAGCAGGCAACAGCCCGAGGTTCGGGATGTGGTTTTGTAGGTAGGAGCGCAAGGTGGGATGATCTAGTTTTTCCAAAGGAATGTTAGCTTCAGTTAATGCTTCAGCCAATTCAAATACAGCCATATTGCGCACGTCCCTCGCTTCCGTGCTACGTGAAAACGTTCCCGTAACCGTCGCCTGCTTTTTTTGCCTTTCTATCCAGTGCTTCTTCTGCTGCTTTTCTTTTGGAAGCATGAACTGACGATTCCAAGTGCCTGTCAATACTTCCTTTCCTGGTGTGATCAACAGTAATGTTACAGTACGAACAAAATAATTTTCCAGAATCGGCATGTAAAGTTCCCTTTGGATACTGCTTAGCTCGTTCTGCACAAGAGACATGTTCAGCTTTCTTCATTATCAACATCATTGATGCACTTTGACATAATTCAATTTTTAATTCAGACTAAACGCTCCTAAATTGAAGCACCCTGCCTTCAAATTATGGTCGTGGCAAAGAATACTGTGTATACTGTGGACTACCTGAATCAGGCTGTAAGTAAACGCTCCCAATTGAAGCACCCTGCACAGTTCTTTTTATCGGGGCCCAGAGATGACGTTGGAAGGGCTGCCACACACAGGTCAGCAGCTCAATTGGTGGTAGAAGAGATTGAAGCACCCTGTGCAGTTCTTTTTATCGGGGCCAATAGATGACGTCAGAAGGGCTGCTCTCTCACCTCTCCGCCGAAATGAGGCTGTAAGTAAACGCTACCAAATTGAAGCACCATGCATGCGCAGTTCTTTTTAGCGGGGCCAATAGATGACGTCAGAAGGGCTGCTCCCGAACCTGCTCTCTCACCCCTCCGTGGGAATCAGGCTGTAAGTAAACGCTCCCAAATTGAAGCACCATGTGCAGTTCTTTTTATCGGGGCCAAGAGATGACGTCAGAAGGGCTGCTCCCGAACCTGCTCTCTCACCCTTCCACGGGAATCAGGCTGTAAGTAAACGCTCCCAAATTGAAGCACCATGCGCAGTTCTTTAATTGGGGCCCGGAGATGACATCAGAAGGGCTGCCACACACAGGTCAGCAGCTCCCGAACCGGCTCTCTCACCCCTTCGCGACAACTTCACATTTTTCACGGAAGATGGCCAAATTCACGGAAAATGCCACAGCCGTGAAATCGTGAATTAGGTTGGTCCCTATAGATAGGCCATGTGGTCTTTTTATGCTGTCATGTTTCTATGTATTTATTTATCCTGGCTATTCATTTTGTTTCCACTAGATGGTGCTGGTGTAGAAAATGTGAAATGATGGCTAGTCAGTGTTCTGTTAAGGCAAAGAAGTGTAGAAAATCTGCAGGTAGATTGATTGGTGATTGGGTACCATCTATTGACCAAGGATTTGGAAGGAAAATAAAATCTCAAATGAAACTTCTATGTGAAGCACAATCTAACTTCTGCTCAGTTCTTATATTGTAGCACTTTGGGGCACGATATTTTCCCTTCCTGAAGTTGTTGGAAATTCAATTCTTGAGGGGCATATTGCATAAAAACATAAGATATGCCATACTGAATCAGACCAAGGATCTATCAAGCCCAGTATCCTGTTTCCAACAGTGGCCATACACAGCATTGGAGGAGTTGCCTAGTGGTTGGGGCAAAGTACTTCAGGCCGGAAGGTCGGAGGTTCAAATCCCACTAGAGGACAGCAACCTTGGGCCGGAAGGACTGGGGTTTCTAGTCCCACAGGTGCTCCTTGTGGTCTTGGGCAAGCCACTTAACCCTCCATAGCCCATGTTCCCTGTAAAATAGTTATCTCCAAGTTATAATGCCCTGTTCAATGTAATTTCAGTTTGTTCAATGTAAACCGCACTGATGCAGAATAGCGCGGTATATAAGAGAATGTAAATAAATAAATAATAAATAAATTGTACAGACTGTTGTCAGATGACCAATGCAAGAACAGCTAAAATGCTCACTTACATACATGGCTCACATGCCATGTATGTTGTGCTGCATGGTATGTCAAGCTACAGCTAAATGTCAGAGCATATCCCTGATCTTAAATGGGGACAGTCAGATTGAGTGCATGCACCAGCACAAACGGCACTACTAGATGCCCAAGAACACCAGCATTGGTCTATAAATATGTGCACATTTGTGAGACCGCTGATGGTGTTGTGTGCCCAGTTACATGCACTAATACACATTTGTATAAAGTTTGATGTTTTGCTTTAATACCTACAAAGTTTAAATTTATTGTTCAATGTAATTAGTTGATTTCTATTGTTCTATGTAAAATGTATACACATGTGTACAAGACTGTTAATCTGTTATATGTAAACCGCCCTTGATCTCTGGAAGGGGCGGTATAAAAGAAATAGTTAAATAAATAAATAAAAAATAAAAATAAATAAATAAATAATTCTGAGGCTCCCTTATAGCTGACAGGGATACGCTTTGAAATTCAGCTATAGAGACCCTGTTTTGCTCTATCCTGGCCGATCGCTGTGGCAACTGGTCACGCTGCGGCCAGCCCTATGGACCAGGTACTGTCCAGGCACTGATATCCCCCCAGAAATTTGGTTGCGCAGTCCAGGTTCCCCCATGCACCCCTCTAACTACACACACACATACACACACACTCTCACCTGCAGTCACACAAAACATACATCTGCAGTTCAGATGCCATGCACCTCTAGAAAACAGCTGGTATAACATGATAGCATGGGGTCCCAGGACTACTAATCTGATCTGCGTTTCTCACCCACACATTCATGTGTCCTATACACACCCACATTACAATCCCTGCATCAACAGTCCCACTTCTCAGATGACAGGAATTGTTAGGGTGTCCTAGAATTCAGTGTTTTTGCTGAGTCTTTCATGTCTTAGTACCACCAGAGAGCTTCTCATTTAAATCAAATCAGAATATAGCTTAGCATAGAAAGTAAAATAGAGTAAATTGTTACTGAAATAAATTTGTTTCTAGAGAGCTTTTTTATTTAAATAAAATCAGATTATAGCTTAGCATACAAGTAGAATAAATAGTCTCTAAGTACAAAGAAATAAATGTGTTTCTAGTGTCCTTTATAAAGAGGCCTTCCAGTTAGTAAGCAAAAGATCTGTGACGTCTTAAATAGGCGTTAAAGGCAAATGACAGATCAAAGGGACAATTTGAAAGGCCCCCTCTATCAAACCAAGGGCTGTCTAAATCTCACAGGAAATTGGTAAGACTTTACCTTAGAAGCACAAGTCAGGGCACTGTATAGCAAGCCAGCTTTTATTAAGTCTTCTTTCTCTCCCACCCACCCTAGAGATAATCTTCGCTTTATAGGCTCTTAACCTATCAAATGGAAAGAGGTGCTCATATTCACTTTCAGGTGCGACTGGTTATCCTCATCAGGAATACATTAATTAAGGACCTGAGATTAATTAATCTTGAGGTGAACAAAGTCCATTAAATGCATTAGATATAGTTGTATTCGTAAAAGTATCCCCAGCAAACCTAAGTAACTAAACAACTTAAATACCTAAACAAAACCTTAAAACTAAAATGCAGACAGCAGTCCAGCAGCCAGATGGGGGCTTTCCAGAAATTTGCATTGAGTGTCACATGTATGATTTTCTCCCAGTTGGTGAGGGGTCCTCCAAGTGATGTAAGACCCTCTCACACAGAGGAGGTTTCTCCAGGGCCATGTGCCCATGAAGGAAGGGTTAGAACAGCTGTAATAATTGGTGATTAGATCATTAGGCATATAGATAGCTGGGTGGCTGGTGGATGTGAGGATCGCCTGGTAACATGCCTGCTCGCTGCAAAGGTAGCGGACCTCACATCATCAAGACAAGGTTTTAGAAAGCACTGGGGAGGAGTCTGTTGTCTTGGTACATGTCAGTACCAGTGACATAGAGAAAGTGTGCTAGGGAGGTTCTGGAGGCCAAATTTAGGCTTTTAGGTAAGAAATCCAGAACTTCCAGGGTAGCATTTTCAAAAATGCTTCCCATTCCACGCTGTGACGTAGAAGCTTCTCAAGAAGCAATGGAGATAGACGGAGATCTGGTGGAGAAAATGGGTACTGCAAGGGAAAGCAGGATTTTCTCTTCAGAAAGAAAAAAACATGTAGCTGATCAGGAACCACACCTCACCTTCGGGGAGGAGATAGGTCAAGTCCCTGATTGGGCACGCCCAAGCAGGAGTAGGGCAGTGCAAAACACGGGGAGCTTGTTAAGCAATCAAACACAGAAACAGTGGGTGGAGAGACAGGAAGAGTTGGAGAAGGACAGAGAGAAACAGCAACGGCAAGGAGAACAACAAGGCAGCTGTGTTCCACGGAGGAGCAGTTTGGAGTCACGAAGCAAGTACTTGGGAGACTCAGGGGAGGTGAGAGACTTCTATGGGAAGAAGGGCTCAAAAGCAATGAGAGACCTGAAGATACAGCCCATGATTCCAGAGAACCAAGCAGGACCTTGGAGCAGAAACCAGAGGGATAAAGATTTCTCCTGGAGACACTCTCAGCACAAGGTACGAAGTGGGGTTGAAGCAGCTAGCAGCTATAATATTGGGAAGCAAGGAAGCTGGAAGGATAACTTTAAAAGCCAGAACAAAGTCAGACAAAACTGTGGCAGTTTAGTGCAGCCTGGAAAGCATTCAAGCAGCACAAGATATTCTAATAAGCCAGCGGAAGCCTACAGCCTAGAAGCTAATAGAAAGAAAACTGCTGAGCCTTATTGGAGAGACGTGAGCCAAGATAAACCTGACATTTCTACTTTTAAAAGCCTGTTCAGCAACTCTCCAGAGCCAGTTGAAGTTTTAAAGGAAAACCCAGCACTTACTTTTAAAGATAAGTGGGGGAAGGGTTTTACTAGCATGCCGAACTGTGGTGCTGACAAAAGCAGCCTTGCTAATTACCATGAGATAGACATCTTAAGCCAATGTTTACCTGAAGCAGGAGAAAGACTTCAGCGTAGCAAAGGGAAAACGCAGGCTGAATTACTTCTAACAGAGTTCAGGGAATTCCTAGAAAGAAAGGCAGTTTCTCCTTCTAATTCAGCACAGCATGCAAACAGCCGTGAAGAGGAGATGCCCTTAGATGTTTCCCTGCCTTCCACAGAGCAAGAGATAGCAATGGATTGCTCAACTTGTACCATTGAAAAGGACATTAATTAAAGTGCTTTAAAAGTTGTATGAAATAAATATAACAGAAGTTACCTTACTTGTTATCATGCTGAGAAAGCTTATGAAAGTTGAATAAGTTAAAGCATTTTTCTGGATATAAGAAGCTTTGCTGTTGTACCAGACTTTTTAGTTTCAGTTCATGAAAGAGTCACATGACAATTTGAATGTGAATCCAGAAGCTAATGGACACTTAGCCCAGCATTGCAAACCCTGTATATTTTGGTTTTCTCACTCTTGTTTTTGTGCTACAAAACTTCTTAGCGTCTGTTTGCACTGAACTGCAAAGCGGGAAATAAACCTCATAAAAAGAAATTTCTTTGCCTGCCTTTAACTACTTGAGCACACAACTAAAATCTCAACCCCTTCAGGAGGCTCAGGACTACATCACCCAGAATCCCTAGGGTCTCATCGTAGTACCTTACCCCTGAAGGGCACCAAAGGCCACCTCCTCCTGGAAACCCTCAAGGTCCAGGTAGTGGGTGGGTGGCAACGCGTAGGACCCAAAAGGCAGGCAAGCTCCAGAGTCTCAATGTATAGTTGAGAAGATGGTGCAAGGATGAGGGTTTTTGATTTGTTAGGAACTGGGCAATATTCTGGGAAAGAAGGGACTTTCCGAAGTGATGAGCTCCACCTTAACCAGGATGGAACCAGATTTCTGGCATTTAAGCTTTAAAAAGGAGATAGAACGGGGGGCGGAGCTTGATGTTGAGCAGGATAGCCGCGTAACGTGGAGGCTCCCGGGAGACCCGACAAGAATCCGGTAAAATACTGTCTAATTTGGCAACACTAAAGTGCTTATAGCCGCAGCAGCACGGCCTGGGATGGCGGTGTCGAAGCCGATCCTGTTGGAATTCGCAGGAGCACTAAACAGCAATGCGAAGCGTACTAAGACAGACCCCATCTCCCCTCAAAAGATGGCGTCGGGACGAGAAGGCCTTGATGTGCAACAAGAACTCCTCGCTGAGATACAAGGAGTGAAAGAGTTGGTGAAGGCAAATGGAGCTTCTTTGCATTCGGTACAGGAGGAATTAAGTGCACTGCACAGTAAAGTTGAAGGTATGTCACTGAGGCAAGACAAGCTGGAAGGGATTGTTACCGCGCATGAAGCCCGTTTGGGGAAAATAGAAAAGCTTGAGAGGCAGTTACGAGCACTGCAAAAAGACGTAGAGGATGGCAACAATCGTGCTCGCCGTAATAACATCAGGATTGTGGGTCTAGCTGAAGGGGCAGAGGGCCCCGATTTAAGAGCTTTTGTAATAAAGCTTCTCCCTGCTATTCTCAACATTACCTTTGATAAGGAGCTGGAAATAGACCGCATTCATCGCATCCCCGCTCAGGTCTCACAACGGGATCCGCGGCCCCGACCAGTCATCTTGCGCGTACTGAGGTTTCAACAAGTTGCGCAGATCATGGCAGCAGCACGGGCACGTGCGCAGTTGGAATATGAGGGCCGACGGATCTACATCTACCCTGACCTGGCTAAAAATACCTTGGATCGACGGAAGCGGTTCCTATCTCTACGACCGCGTTTGCTACAGCTACAAGCGCGATTTGGGCTGATGTACCCGGCGAAAATGCGCGTCACCTTACACAATCAGACCCGGACATTTGATGAGCCGGACGCCTTATTGTCCTTTCTGGATGAAAAAGAAGCTGCGCAGATGCGCTGAGGGCAGCGGTAGTTGCTTTTGGATAACCTCAATGGCTATATATTCGAGACCAAAGTTACGATACTTATCCAGTTATCTGCAGTGAAGGAACTGTGGGATCTGGCATCAATATGGCGACGGATGTCGCTCGCTCAGGGGCACATGATTTTAAATGTGTGTCCTGGGAATGACTTGTTTGAACTGATCCAAGGGGGGGAGGTGGCAGTAGTAGCTATATCTAGGGCTATGGTTATATCAGTATATTTTTGTGGGTATGTATTTATACTTTATGCTATGTCATGTTTTAAGAGTTTGTTTGTAATTCTCTCAAGGTTGGGCTCCCGGGCCAGTCCTGCTGACTCAAGCTCACCTATACTCTTTTTGGGAAGGTGTTCTCCTCTAGAGCCTACATGTATCGGCAGGTGTGATATCAGTGAGCGTTTGAGCAAGAGATGCAGCAGCCGAGTAGTGATACCCAGTGCCAGCTCTTTGGGCTGGGAACTGAAGGAGAGGATATGCTATACTGGGATGTGGGTGCGAATGTTTATTAATCATTGTGATGGCTATCTGTAACATTGTATCACTGAATGTGAAAGGTATTAACAACCCAGTTAAAAGGAAAAAAATTATAGATTATGCGCGGCACAAGAAAGCCGATTTATTACTGTTACAAGAAACTCATTTAAACAACAGGGAATCCTTAAAGCTGAATATTAAGCCTTTTAAGGTGCTAGCGTACTCGGCGGCTTTAGGGAAAAAGAATGGTGTTGCAATCCTGGCCAGAAAGTCTCTTAATGTCACGCTGATGCATAGTCAGTCAGACTCAGAAGGCCGCTGGGCCAAAGTCATGATGAAAGTGGGGGGATTAGAGGTAGTGGTCCTATGTCTCTATGCCCCTAACACTGATCGCTCTGACTTTTTTGCGGAGATTGCACGTTTAGTACATTTGGAGGCGGTCAAGCCTCTTATAATTGGGGGGGATTTTAATCAGATCATTGACCCTCTAGTAGATAGGCTGCCGCCGCGTACTCTCACATCTTCTAAAGGACAGCTCATGCTTACATCTTTAATTAAGGATATGGCGCTGGTGGATATATGGCGGCTGTTTCATCCCACGGACTTAGAGTTTACTTATTTCTCTGCTCCGCATTCGTCACAATCAAGAATTGACTTTTTTCTAGTCTCTAAAATGCTAATGCCTAACAGAGGCGAGTATATATGCCACCCATGTTTCTGATCATGCCGCCATATCCTTGGTTCTCCAAGATGATGCGCTAACAGCGGACTCAGTTAAGTGGGGATTTGACCGAGCTCTTCTCAATAATCCAGCATTTTGTGTCGAGCTGAATACTTTCATTTTAATCCCCCACAAGCTACGGAGGGATGGGCCTGGTGGGAAGGTTTTAAGGCAGCAATACGGGCGGTCATCACCAGCTATGCTATTAAGCAGGCGAAATTGCGGAAACAGCACTTGCTCCTCCTTGAACAGCAAATTAAAGCTGGAGAGCGGGTTTTGAGCCGCCGCACTGACGCCTGTATCCTGCTTAGACTTCAACGGTTAAGGTTCCAATATAATGAGCTACTTACAGTCACAGCCGCGCATAGTATCAAAGCGCAGCAAGGGAACTATTACCGGGAAGGGAATAGAGCGGGCCGAATGCTGGCGAATGCGCTCAAAGGTAATAGGGAGGCCAAAAGAGTCGCAGCTCTATGGAATTTGGACGGGCAAGGGCTGGCTGTTAAAGATTCGGAGATTGCGGAAATTTTTCGTGAGTTTTACACGGGTCTGTATACCTCTGAGTGTGAGTTTTCGCAAGTAGGCTTTGACCAATTAGTATACGGGGTTCAACGGCCCGTTCTGAGTGATTCCGCTCGGGAGACGCTAGATCGACCCTTCACTGATGAGGAAATCCGCGGTGCGATTGCCTCTATCGCTTCCGGCAAGGCCGCGGGCCCTGACGGCCTACCGGCAGAATTCTTCAAGACCTTCGCGATAGAACTGGTCCCCCCGCTCGTTTACTATTATAATCTGTTAGTGGAAAGGGTCCAGCACACAGGAGCCTTTGCCACAGCCAATTTGGCAGTGTTTGAAAAACCGGGTAGAGATCCGCGCTCTGCGGCCAACTACCGGCCCATTTCGCTACTCAATGCGGATTATAAAATCTATGCATCGGTGTTAGCAGCCCGGCTCGCTGGGCAGTTGACAGTTTTAGTTCATCCCGATCAATGTGGCTTCACGAAAGGTAGGTCGACAGCTGACAATGCCAGGACCTTTTGCCATGTACTGGCGGGCGCTGAGCATCTGCCGACACCTCTAATTGGGATATCTCTTGATGCCGAAAAGGCTTTTGATCGGCTAGAGTGGCCTTTCCTGTTTGCTGCTCTGCGCTGGTTCGGGTTCGGGAATGGTTTTTTGCAAGCTCTGGAGGCTTTGTATGCTCAGCCGGAGGCGCGGATCAGCATTAATGGGACCGACTCCCAACTATTCGCGTTAAAACGTGGCACCAGACAAGGGTGCCCTCGTTCCCCCATGTTATTTAATCTAGCCCTTGAACTCTTGACGCTGATAATTAGGCAGTGTGTTGAGATTCGTGGAGCGCTAATTGAGGGCCTCGAAATTAAGCTCTCCGCATATGCGGATGATTTGCTTCTGTTCACCTCGCCCGCTTCCATTCCTGAAATCCTAAAGCAAATTGACAGATACTTGGTGCTCTCGGGATATAAAATCAATTGGTCTAAGTCGGTTGTCTTTCCTCTAAATAACCTAGTGCATAAAGCGGATGTGAGTGACTATCCTTTCGTCTGGGAGCCCGGCTTGGTGAAATACCTGGGTATAAATTATACCTTTCCGTTGGAAGAGACGATTCGACGGAACGCGGATGGGTTAGTTACGATGGTTCGAGATCTGCTTTTGAAGTGGTCCCCTCTTGTTCTCTCGTGGTGGGGTAGATTGGAAACCATCAAGATGATGATAATACCCAAGGTCAACTATATCTTAGAAATGGTTCCTTGTTTGTTTTCTCACATTATCTATCAGCGAATAGAGCAACTCTTGACTCAGTTTCTGTGGAATAACAAGACCCCGCGAATAGCGAAACAGAAGCTAAAACTTGATCGAGCACATGGGGGTGTGAACTTCCCGGATTTTTATGCGTACCACGAGGCTTTTCTCCTTAAGCAAGGGTCCAGATGGCTACAGGATAGTGATAGCACCCGGCCCGTTTGGGTTGATATTGAGGAGAGGCTTCTAGCACCGCTACCATTGAAACATGTTTTAGGGATGCATCTGGATCAAGGGGTAAAATGTCCCTATATGATTGCGGATACTCTACAGGCGGTTCGGACCTTAATTAAGGCTTGCCGACAGGATCAGTGCCCATTGGCTAAATTGCCCATCTGGCATAATTCTCTTTTTAGAATTCAAAAGCAGCCTATTGTCTGGCGGCATTGGTATCGGAAAGGGATTTGGACTCTCTCTCAATTAATAGTGGATCACAAATGGAAGGATTTCAGTGAATTGTGACTCGAATTTGGCCTCCCTGCCCATTACTATTTTCAATGGCTGCAGCTTCGACATTGTTTAGAGGCTGCGGGCATTGTTCCCGCCAAAGGGGTAGGACCGGGGGGAATTAGTGATATCCTGCAAGCTGCTATGCAAGATACTGGCGTAGCTTCGAGTTTTTACAAAAAGCTAATCTTTTCCCCAGGTGTTCAGATACGGAAAACTCAGCTTAAATGGGAACGGGAAACCATGGTGCACCTTACCGCACGTGAGTGGGAAAAGTTCTGGAGCAAACAGGTGCGAGTCTCGAGATCGGCATCGATAACGCAGACTCTATTCTTCTTTGCGCATAGAAGCTTTTACACTCCTGTCAGAGTGGCA
The DNA here is from genome assembly GCA_033557465.1 of Ichthyophis bannanicus. Taxonomy (NCBI): domain Eukaryota; kingdom Metazoa; phylum Chordata; class Amphibia; order Gymnophiona; family Ichthyophiidae; genus Ichthyophis; species Ichthyophis bannanicus. The sequence continues at coordinate 262,591,310 of CM066044.1, forward strand.
AAATGGGATAAGAACAGTAGTCCTCTGTGCTGGACTTGTCGCGGGAAGGCTGGTACATTGATGCATGTTCTGTATAAGTGCCCCGGGGTTCAAGATTTCTGGAACTGGGTGTGGAAACGAATCCAGCTTATTCTTAATTTTAAAGAGGCCTTATCGTGGCGACTTAATAGCCTACGATCGGCAGCGAAGCTGTCTTCGTTACCCTCTGATGGCTCTTTTCTCTTCGACTTTATGATGGGGATTGCAATATTTCTACTTGTGAGTCATTGGAAATGTACTTCTCAGCTCAGTGCACAGGAGTGGTGGAACCGTGTTTGTATATACAGCCAGTTTGAGCAACTTTTCCAGTTAAAGTTTCCACATCCTCAGAATCTCCTTAAATGGCAATTATTAAATGATTTTGTAAAGGCAGCCAAGGTGGGGTCTTCTTCAACCGGCTGCCAGGATTGACTCAGGGATATAACGGGGAATGCTACTGGTTGCACGCTGCGAGGGTGGTATTTAGCGCACTGCCTCTGCTGAATCGGCTCTAGAGGAGAGGGGAGGGGGGTTAGGGGTGGGTGGGCTTACGGGAGTTGGGTTGTGTTGGGGCTCGGGGTATTTTGTTTTTCTGTACTATTTTCTGTGTTGTCTTTGGAAAATGAAAATAAAGTATTTAAAAAAAAAAAAAGGAGATAGAACAGCTTTTAAATTAGATAATAGGAGAAAGCCGACAGTTGCCCAATAGCGCATGGTATGGAATGATGTATCCTTGAAGGATACTAGCAAAAGATTGAAGTTAGGGCATATCGCCACAGAGGTTCCAATAAAGACAAAAATAGCCCAATGCCCTTAAGTACAGAGCAGTCCAACAAAGAGCAAACCACACCTGCAGAGCAGTAGAAAAACTAAGAGAGCCGGTGCGTAGAGACGGCTATCTTGCAGCTGTTAGCATAACTGGGTTCAAAACAGGTTTGGATGAGTGCCTGGAGGAAAAGTCCATAAACCATTATTAAAGAGAATTGAGGAAATCCATTGCTTACCCCTGGGGACAGGTAGCATGGAATCTGTATACTTTTGGGAAGCCGGCAGGTACTTGAGACCTAGAATAGTCACTGTTGGAAACAGGATACCAGGCTTGATGGACCTTGGGTCTGGCCCAGTATGGCATACCTTATGTTCTTATCTCATTAGAAATACTTAGTTCCAGAGCAGGGAATTGCTAATAGTAAAATCTTCCAACCAGGACATTTAAATGGCAGATTATATTTGTTTTTTGGGAAGATGAATGCGAAGACCAGTCTGGAGCCAATATTTCAGCAGCTCAACATGAGTACATGCAATGAGCATCAACTCTCTGATGGCATTTTGGGGTTTAGGGAAGTTAAAAATCTTGAACATAAGTATCAGATGATGAAGCATTTTGACTTTTTTTCAGTTCAGCAATAAGTCCTGATATTCAGCAGTGTTTATCCGGTTAGCAGCAAGTGCTAATCTGATAAATCCCACTGACCATGAAATTCAGTGGCACTATCCAGATAGTGTTGCTCACTGCAAACTGCCCTAGCACTATCCGGATTCTGCCAGGCAGTCCAGGGGCAGATTCTGGACAGAGCAGCAACAAATTTGGATAACAGCGTTTTCAAAGCTGCTATCCACGCAACTATTTGCATAACTTACGATAGCAAAAAGGCTGAAAACCGCCACTATGCAGATAGCTACTGCCACTGCTGACCACAAACTTTTCTTTATTTGTTTTGGAATTTCTATACCGCATTTTCCAGTAGATCAAATGTGGTTTACAAAAAACAACCTTTGAATTACCTTCGGTAGTAGACTGGCTAATCTACTGAAGAGGGCTTTAAACTAGATTCGTTGGGGATGAGTGAAGAATGCCCCCAGGTAGGTGAAAGCCCCCAGTTAGGTGATACATTAAATACCTTTATGGAAATGGGTAACGGGTAACATATGGAAAGCAGTGTGTATAAATGCCCGTAGCATGGGAAATAAGATCCCTGATGTTGAAGCTTTCGTGGGAGTGGCTGACTTGGATTTAGTGGCAGTTACAGAAACATGGTTCACAGAAAACCATGATTGGGATGTAACTATACCTGGCTATACTTTATTCAGAAAGGACAGGGTAGGAAGAAGGGGAAGAGGAGTGGCACTATATGTAAAAACTACTATTAAAGCTTTGGAATTACAGAGCTTAAAAGGGAGAGAGGAGGCATTGTGGGTTAAACTAGAAAGAGGGAAAGAGAAATCTATTTGCATTGGTGTGATATACAGACCTCCCTCACAAGAGGAAGAGGTGGACAGAGAGTTAATTGAAGACATGCGTAGCATTGCTAGGAAAGGGGAAGTGCTACTGATAGGAGATTTCAATATGCCAGATGTTGATTGGCACATTCATGCTGCAGTATCATCTAGAAGTAAGGAGATCCTGGATTCTCTACAGGGAGAACTATTCAGGCAATTGGTAACAGACCCCACACGTGAAGGGGCCATACTGGACTTTGTGCTTACCAATGGTGAAAGTGTTTCTGATGTTGTAGTGGGAGATCATTTTGCATCCAGTGATCACCAGATGGTGTGGTTCAGTATTAGGACTAGGGCTGTTAGAATCCATTCAAAGGTGAGGATCTTAGACTTTAGGAAGACTAACTTTGCGAAGATGGGCCAATACCTCAGGGAGTCGTTAGTGGGATGGGAACAGCTGGGGGATGTAGAAAAACAGTGGGCAAAACTGAAAGGGGATATTTTAAGGGCAACCAACCTTTTTGTTAAAATGGTAAATAAAGGTAAAAGGAAAACGAGACCACTATGGTTTTCGAAAGAAGTAGCTGAAAAAGTGAAGAAAAAGGGGGAGGCCTTCATGAAATACAAGAGATCACAGAGAGGAAGAAAGGCATCTGTATTTGGAAAAACTTAGAGAAGCTAGCAAAGTAGTCAAGAAGGCAAAGATTCAAAAGGAGGAGGAAATAGCCAATGCAATAAAATGGGGAGGGGGGGGGGATAAGACATTTTTCAGATATATTAGTGAGAAGAGGAAGGGCAAAAGTGGTATTGTCAGACTCAAGGGTGCAGGGGAGGAATATGTAGAAGCTGATAAAGCGGAATTGCTTAACAAATATTTTTGTTCTGTGTTCACAGATGAAGAACCAGGAGCAGGACCTCAGAAAACACCCACAAATAGGAACAGAAGCGAGGGACATCTTGAACGATTTTCAGAAGACTGTGTTCGTGAGAAACTAGCTCAACTTAAAGTAGACAAAGGGATGGGACCGGATGGGATACACCCTAGAATACTGAGGGAACTTGGGGACGTTCTAGCTGCTCCACCAACTGACCTTTTCAATGCCGCGTTGGAGTCGGGAGTGGTGCCAAAGGACTGGAGAGAGGCTCATGTGGTTCCTTTACACAAAAGCGGAAGTAAGGATGTGGTTGAAAACTACAGGCCGGTTAGTTTAACTTCGGTGGTGAGTAAATTATTGGAAACGCTGCTGAAAGAGAAAATAGTGAGGTTTCTGGAGTCCAGCGGATTACAGGATCCGAAGCAGCATGGATTCACCAGAGGCAGGTCTTGTCCGACAAATCTGATTGATTTCTTTGACTGGGTGACCAGGGAGTTGGACCAAGGGAGAGCCCTAGATGTGGTGTATTTAGATTTCAGTAAAGCCTTTGACATTGTTCCTCACAGGCGACTTATAAACAAACTGAGCACCCTAGGGATGGACCCTAAAGTTACTGCTTGGGTTAGAAATTGGTTGGGTGGGAGGCAACAAAGAGTACAGGTAAATGGAACTCACTCTGAGGAGAGGGATGTTACCAGGGGTGTGCCCCAGGGATCTGTCCTTGGTCCAATTCTTTTTAACATCTTTGTTAGTGATATAGTGGAAGGGCTGTCGGGTAAGGTTTGCCTCTCTGCGGACAATACCAAAATCTGCAATAGAGTTGACACCCAGGAAGGTGTAGATAACATGAGGAGGGATCTAGCTAAGCTTGAAGAATGGTCTAGAATTTGGCAGCTGGGATTTAATGTTAAAAAATGTAAGGTCGTGCATTTGGGCTGCAGCAATCCAAGGGAGCAATATAGTATAGGGGGTGAAGTACTTTTGTCCACTAAAGAAGAGCGGGACCTAGGCGTGTTTGTGTCTGATGATCTTAAAGTAGCTAAACAGGTAGAAAATACAACGGCAAAAGCTAGAAGGATGCTTGGGTGCATACGGAGAGGAATGGCTAGCAAAACAAAGGAGGTGATAATCCCTCTGTATAAGTCTTTGGTGCAACCTCATTTGGAGTATAGTGTGCAATTCTGGAGACCGCACCTTCAAAAGGATGTGAACAGGATGGAGTCGGTGCAGAGGGTTGCTACTAAAATGATTAGTGGTCTTCATTATAAAGCATATGAGGACAGACTGAAGGATCTTAATATGTACACCTTAGAGGAAAGGCGGGATTCAGGTGATATGATTGAGATGTTTAAATACCTCCGTGGCATAAATATTCAGGGAGAGAGCCTCTTTCGATTGAAAGCAAGTTCTGCTACGAGGGGACATGGGATGAGGGTGAAGGGAGATAGATTCAGGAGTGATATGCGGAAATATTTCTTTATGGAAAGAGTAGTGGATCCGTGGAATAGTCTCCCAGTGGGGGTGGTAGAGATGAGGACAGTAACTGAATTAAAAAAGCATGGGACAAACACAGAGGATCTCTAAAGGTAAAAAGGGGACTGTTGTAGTTGTTGGTATGAAGGACAGTCTAGATAGGCCATGTGGTCTTTTTCTGTCATCATATTTCTATGTTTCTATGAATTGTACGAGAAACAGTACATATTCATTTACATAGAACATTTCAAACTATATACATTAACATTGTTATAACAGTCAATACAAAGAAAAGAAGAGCTATATACATATTTGGTCCTGATGCAGTAAAGGGAGCTCTTGGTGGGGTGGGCATGTATAAGTCAATTATGTGGTGGGATAGATGGGGTCAATACTATTGGGTTTGTTTTGATTTCCAAAGTGTTGGATAAATAGGAAGGTTTTGATTTTTTTGCGGAATATGGTGAGGTCATTTATCTCTCTTAAGTTGTCTGGGAGGTTATTCCAGAGGGTGGGAGAAAAGTGGGCGAATTTTCTGTTCCTGATCGTCCTTCCAGTCTAGTCCCGGAATCTCTGGGTTGTCAACCTCATCTAGCAGCTTTGGAGACTGAGAAACGTCAGTGCTGTGATGTCACCAGTATATAAGGGCTGGCACCGCCTCCTCACACCAGTTTTCAGTCTCCAAAGCAGCTAGAGAGGTGATGAGCCCAGGGATTCCAGGGCTCACTAGAGGAACGATTGAGTAAAGTTAGAGGAGTTAAAAAAAAAAAGCCCAAAAAATAAAGGGTACATTGCATTGGAAGCCTTTGTCTTGGCTCTGCCTGTAGTCCGGGAGAGCAGCGGCTTGTCCTTTGCCCGGGGATCCTCTGCTCCATTACCCGCCCTTTACCTCAGCCGGGGGCCAGTCCGGAGCCAGGCAGGGGGTTCCTGTCGACGTCGGGGAGAGGATCGGCAGCAGGTTACCATCCCGGCTGTAAGGGACCGGAGCCGGCTTGTTTTAAGGGGCGCGGTGAGTGCAGAAGTCTTTGCCTGCCAGTGCCGACAGCCCTAGGAGCTGTCCCAGCTGATTTCCCTTCTGAGAAACATCTACAGGTAATGGGGACTATTAAAATCGCCGGGTAAGGGGAACGGAGAGTGAGTAGCGATCCGGCAGCAGTTTTACAGGGCCGCGGGCCTTTTTTGGCGGGAAACGGCTGTGTATTGCGAGCAGGCCAGACCGCGTGGCCTGAGAGCGGGAAGATCGCCGGTTTCCAGAGTGGGGCTTTGGCGCTTTCTAGCTAGGCCTAGCAGCTTCGTTTTTCATTTCTTTCTTCGGGGCTCTGGTGGGGGAGTCTCCTTGAAGGTGCTGGAGTAATAAAAAAAAAAAATTTTCTTTTGAGGGGGAGTTGCGCCCGGTGTGGGTCAGGGCGGCATGCCCTCCAAGCAGCTCTGTCTTTTGTGTGGGGCTAAGCGCAGTTCGGTCTCACAGGAGGGTGTCTGTAGGGGCTGCGCTCCCGAGTTGGAGGCCAGAGAGGTAGTTCCTGCTTCAGAGGCTAGGGGGCCTGAGGGTTTAGAGGATATGATTGACCCCAGTCTCCCATCCCTACCGACTCCTGATCCGGGGGTCAGTGCGTCTGCGGTTCCAGTGCCGCCGCTCGTTCAGCAGCCCCTAGCAGGCAATCTGGGGGAAATTTTCTCGTCGGATTTCATAGCACTGCTCCAACAGACTTTGGCGGGCTCGCAGGGAGCGCCTGCAGCGACTTCCTCAGGGGCTGAACTGGGGCTGAAGCGGCCGCATTCCCCGGTGTCAGCGGCAGCCTCGGGCATCAGTGCCAAGAGGGCCAGGCCAGGGAGAGATCTCCTAGCGCACTCCGTTGTGTCTGAGGACGTGCGTTCGGAGGACGCGGACATGGATAGGGATTTGGAGGATCTCAAGGAAGGTGAGATTAGGGAACAGGAAGATCAGACGCGGGTAGTTCGGGTATTTCGTAGAGAGGAGCTATCGGCGCTTATTTCAAAGTCTCTTAAAGCACTTAATATGCCGGACGCGGGTCCGGTAGCAGACTCTACCCTGGAGGATCTGCTGCTACAGGCGGTTCGGATGAATCAGAGGGCTTTCCCGGTGCATAGGGTGTTTAAGGAGATAATACAGGAGGAATGGGATACGCCCGAGGCGGCTTGTAAGGGGTCTTGAGTGATGTCAAGGTTGTATCCTCTCTCGGATCAGGACAGGGAGTTGTTTAAGGCTCCCAAGGTGGATGCAGCCGTATCGGCGGTGACCAAGAAAACTACCATCCCGGTGGAAGGTGCAGCGGCTCTTAAGGATGCGCAAGACCGCAAGTTGGAGACGTTGCTGAAGCAGATTTTTGAGGCCAATGCGTTGTCCTTACAGGCGTCTATTTGTGGGGCCTGGGTAGCGCGGGCCTGCTTACGGTGGGCACAGCGAGTGCAGGGTGACCACTCGGGGGAAGTGTCCGAGGACGCGGCAAGATTGGAGTCCGGGGTGGCGTATCTTGCTGACATTCACTATGACCTGATCCGAGGTTTAGCGAAGAGTCTGGCCTCTGTTGTTGCCGGCAGAAGGTGTCTGTGGCTGCGGAATTGGGCAGCGGATGGCTCTTTCAAGGCAAGGTTGAGTAAGCTCCCTTTTTGGGGGAAGCTGCTCTTTGGAGAAGATTTGGAGAAGTTGGTTAAGGATTTAGGAGAGTCGAAGGGCGGTCGTTTGCCAGAGGATAAGCAAAAACAGAGCCGCGCTGGTCCCGGGCCTCGGGGACAGCAGCGGGATTTTCGTCGGTTCACTTCCCCGAGAGGGGGCCAGGCACAGAGAGGTCGCTTCCCTGGTAGGTCGCAGGGATTTCGGGGGTTCGAGGAGCAAACAGGGGTTTTGCGGCTGCGTCCTCGTCCTCCACCTTCAAAAAGTCACAATGAAGTCAGGGGGGCCCAGGGGGGGTTAGTTCCCGTAGGGGGTCGGCTACGGGATTTTTACCCTGCCTGGGCCTGACTTACATCCGATCAGTGGGTGTTAGAGGTGATTCGTGAAGGTTATGCGCTCGAGCTGCAGCAACCGGTATCCGATTCTTTTGTTCGGTCCCCGTGCAGCACTCGGGCGAAGCGCAAGGCAGTACAGGGTATGGTGCAAAGGCTGTTGGCGCTCAAGGACATTGTCCCGGTTCCGGCCAACCAGTTAGGTTGTGGTCGATACTCCATTTACTTCATCGTACCAAAGAAGGAAGGGTCGTGGTGGCCCATTCTAGATTTAAAAAGGGTAAATCGCTGTCTGCTCGTGTCGCATTTTTGGATGGAGACTCTCAGGTCGGTCATTGTAGCGGTAAGGAGCGGAGAGTTTCTGACATCCCTGGACTTATCGGAGGCGTATCTGCACATTCCGATCCGTCGGGAGCATCAGAAATTCCTCAGGTTTGCGGTGCCAATGGGCCATTTTCAGTTTCAAACGCTTCCATTTGGCCTGGCGACGGCGCCGCGCATGTTCACCAAGGTGATGGTGGTAGTGGCAGCGGTCTTGCGGAAAGAAGGAGTTTTGGTGCATCCATATCTGGACGATTGGTTGATCAGGGCGAAGTCCCGGGAGGAGAGTCTCTCAGCTACGGCCAGGGTGATAGCTCTTTTGCAAAGCCTCAGCTGGGTGGTCAATGCTGCAAAGAGCAAGTTGGAGCCATCTCAAAACCTGGAGTACCTCAGAGCACGTTTCGATACGAGCGTGGGTCGAGTGTTTCTGCCTCAGCAGCGGGTGTTAGCACCAAGGCGCTTGGTGAGTCGGTTTCTCAGTTTCAGATGTCCTACAGTCTGGGAGTATCCGCAGGTGTTAGGGATGATGGCGGAAACGCTCGAGTTGGTGCCGTGGGCGCGGGCCCACATGAGACCATTGCAGCGGGCTTTATTGAGAAGATGGTCGCATCAAGTAGACTCCCTGTCCCAGAGGTTGCCTTGTCCCCCGCACACACGTCGGGCGCTGCGTTGGTGGTTGAGATCTGGGTGGCTAGAGAAGGGGATGTCGTTGGAAGCTCCGGCTTGGGTATCTCTAACAACGGATGCCAGTCTGCACGGCTGGGGAGCTCATTGTCAGGGACACCTGGTGCAAGGTCAGTGGTCCGACCGAGAAAAGTTGTGGTCAATCAACAGACTGGAGTTGCGGGCAGTGACGTTGGCTCTTCAGCGGTTGTGTCCTTTTCTACAAGGAAAAGCCGTTCGGGTGTTCTCGGACAACGCGACGGCGGTAGCATACATAAATCGACAAGGAGGCACCAGCAGTGTGGCGCTGGAGGACGAAGCGGACGTCCTGTGTGAGTGGGCCGAGAGGAACCTGGTGGCCTTGTCGGCGGCACATGTCGCGGGAGTAAACAATGTGGAGGCCGATTTTCTAAGTCGCGTACGGGTAGACCCAGGGGAGTGGGTCCTGCACCCCGAAGTGTTTGCGATGTTGGTTCAGCGCTGGGGGACGCCGGTAATGGATCTTATGGCGACTTTTCAGTCCACGAAGGTCGATCAGTTCTTCAGCAGAAGGAAGGAGAGGATGGCGGAGGGCCTAGACGCTCTCATTCAGAAGTGGCCAGAGGGACAGCTGCTGTATGTTTTTCCGCCGTGGGTGTTGATCGGGCGGGTTCTGCAGTGCATAGAACGGCACAACGGTCGAGTGGTTCTCATTGCTCCGGATTGGCCAAGACAGCCTTGGTACGCAGACTTGGTCAGATTGTTGGAGGGGCAGCCCTGGAAGCTTCCTGTTCACAAGGACCTTCTCACCCAGGGACCTCTCTGCATGCCCCAGGTGGATCGATTCTCGCTTACGGCCTGGCTCTTGAGAGGGAAAGGTTGAAAGCGAGAGGGTATTCAGCGGCAGTGATTACTACCTTACTGAAGTCAAGGCGGAAGTCTACTTCCTTGACGTACGTCAGGGTGTGGCATGTCTTTGAGGCTTGGTGTGCGGAGAGAGACTGTGTTCCTTTGAAGGCGTCGGTCCTGCAGATTCTCTCTTTCTTACAGGATGGATTTCAGAAGGGCCTAGCAGCAGCCTCCCTAAAGGTGCAGTTGGCGGCTTTAGCCTGTTATAGGGGGAAGGTGCAAGGCGGCTCGCTGGGGAGTTATGCAGATGTTAAGCGTTTTTTGAAGGCGGTAGCTCTTCTTCAGCCACTGCGGACACATATGGTTCCGTCGTGGGATCTACCATTAGTCTTGGAGGCTTTAGGTGGAGCGCCTTTTGAGCCTTTGGGGAAGGCTTCTTTGAAAGATCTTACGCTGAAGATAGTGTTTTTAGTGGCCATTGCCTCGGCTAGGCGAGTTTCAGAGTTACAAGCGCTGTCATGTAGGAAGCCGTTTCTGTCTTTCTATGATTCAAAGGTGGTGTTGAGACCGGTTCCGTCGTTCTTGCCCAAGGTGGTCTCCGTGTTTCATTTGAATCAAGTGGTGTCGTTGCCCGTGTTTAGCGTGAAAGGTAAGGCTCCGGTGGCTGACCGTCTTCATAGTTTGGATATTCGCCGGGCATTGAAGTAGTATGTGGCTAGGACAGCGCCCTTCCGTAAGTCGGACAGGCTGTTCATTCTGTTCGCGGGGCCTAGACGAGGGGAAGCGGCCTCGAAAGGTTCTATTGCTCGTTGGATTAAGGAAGCGATCGCATCGGCTTACATTCTACGTGGTCGCATAGTTCCGGAAGGGCTACGGGCTCATTCCACTAGGGCACAAGCGGCATCTTGGGCGGAGTCTAGATTGGTGCCACCGGTGGACATCTGTAAAGCGGCTACTTGGTCGTCGCTACATACCTTTGTGAAGCATTACCGTCTTGATGTGCAGGTGGACAGAGACTCCTGTTTTGGATCAGCTGTGCTTCAGGCCGGTCTAGCAGGACCCTCCCGTTAATGTGCTTACTGCTCTGGTACATCCCCAGAGATTCCGGGACTAGACTGGAGGGACGATCAGGAAGGTTAAATTAGACATACCTGCTAATTGTAGTTCCTGGAGTAACTCCAGTCTAGTCCCGTGTCCCGCCCTATCTCGTTGGGGTACCATGGCCTGAAGCAGGAACTGTATTACTGGTAAGCAAACCTTTCAATTCTTTCGGGGATTGGAGTGCATGCAAAGAGTTTAGTGTTCCAATGGCGGGGCATGGGGGTTCCTGTCTCCTATAGTGGGGTTCTGGACAGGGGATCCCCTGGCTTATGATCCGCAAGGGTCTTGTGAATAGTTGGGTTGGCAGGCCTATTTAGTTCAGTTAGGCGGTGGTTTAATACTGCATTTCGTTACTTACTTGTTGTGCCGGTGAGTCTGCTTTGTCAATAAGTAAACTGGTATGAGGAGGCGGTGCCAGCCATTATATACTGGTGACATCACAGCCCTGAAGTTTCTCAGTCTCCAAAGCTGTTAGATGAGGTTGACAACCCAGAGATTCCGGGACTAGACTGGAGTTACTCCAGGAACTACAATTAGCAGGTAAGTCTAATTTAACCTTTGTCATTTTTGTAGTTTTCCTAAATTCTGCTGGTGTTGTAATCTGGATATCCAGCAAACGCCACTATCTAGGAATTGCCACGAGTATTTGGATTTTCGTTCCTTGCGGCGTATGATGTTTAACAAGACACTGACCATGATGGGCTCAGTATTGGCTGATAGTTTACTGTTGGAGGTGGTAAGTTATTGTTTTCCCACAATGTCCTCACTAGGGCTATCTCCGAAAAGTTCTAAGGAAGTTTGGTGACTAGAGACAGGGAGTGAGGCAGTGGCCATTGCTCTAAATAAAAAGTTAAAATAATATAATGACCAGGGAATTGCAGACCACTGCCCAACCCCTACTTGACAGTATCGGGATCCCAAGACAATATTTCTGGTGATGCCAATCTGCTGTATTGTCCCCTGACCATTTAGTTTGAGAATAACCTCTGCACTTTATCATACAAAATACACTAGAAGAGAAATACTTAGCAAAATTAAGCTTTTTTTATTAGGAACTTTGTATATTGAAAAATAAAACAATATGCACGCAAAAGATCATATGTACAATGGATTAAAAGTAAGGAAAAAGCAAGGGATACTTTGTATTTCTCACAAGCAAAAGCAAAGATGATCAAAGAAAGACTTTAAAAGAAACTAACAGTTTATACAGTATTGAAAAACAACTGTGCTACACTGTTTTACAGCTGAGATTACTAAATCCACTCCGTGTAATTAATAAGGAACTGATGGCAAGAAGACAGCACATAGGGGAGACGGACTAAGCATTTTCCCAAGGGCACAGCAGGAAGTGGAAACCCTTTGAAATATTTGCTCCTTAGTTTTAATATATATTAATTTTAATAGAAAGTATATACATGTTAAGTGCTAGCTAATATCAGGAATTTTCATTCTGTTAAGGAACATAAAATACGTATTGTTAACCTTATCGGTCCTCCAGTTTATTCCTCCACCTCTGGGTTGTGCACCTCCTCCTGCAGCTTGGAGACTGGGCATGTCACAAAAAAGTGACCTCACTGGATATAGCCTGCTGCTCTCTCCCATCATCCCCAGTGTGTCCAGTCTCCATGCAGCAGGAGGATGTGGTGAGCCCACGTGCTGGGCTCACTTGAGGGTTGATAAGGAATAGTCAGAGTAGGTTCTAATTGTTTTGTTTTTGTTTTGTATTGGTTTTGAGGAGCCTGTACCTTTAATTTAAAGAAAGGTCTTAGAAGAAAAAGACGCCATAGGAGCAGTGCTGCCTCTTGTGCCTGGCCCTGCTTCGTTTGTTTTTTGATTTTCTGCTCTTCCTTCTACCAGCGGCGATCTCTCCCCCTTGATCTGTATGGGGGAGAGGTCGGCAGCACAAACAGTCAGCTGGGGTTCTGGCGGCATGGAGCTGCTGTGTGCCTATGTCAGCGCTGCAGTCTCAAGAGCGGCAGTCTGCCCGTCGGTTCCCCGCTTGCAAGCGGAGCGGGGCCGCGTGGTTTAAAGAGCCGCAGGGCCGGGAATACTCAAGCTCTTAGCGTTGCCCGGTAAGTGGGGGGGCAAGTGCCGTTTTGGGGACAGGCAAGTCGGCGCAGACCGCCGTACAGGCCGCGGCGTTTTTTTGGCGCCCTTTTTCCCTGCCTTTCTCTCAGATCGCGGCGGCCATTTTAACAGCGTGTTCGTGCCGCTGCAGGCAGGCAGCTGCATGCCGCGGGGCTTGGAGCTGTTCCCGTACAGGAGTTTTCACATTATGCTGTCTTCTTTTGTTCTTTTCTTTGGTTTGTAAGGGGGCAGTTCTTACTCAGTTTGGATTGTTATTTTTGGCTGCCTGGTTCAGGGCAGCTACTTATCTGTTTCTGCTTAGGGTTTTTGACTAAAGGCCTTGGCTATTTAAAAAAGGAACGAGGAAGAAGGAGAAAATAATCAGACAAGTTGAGCTTACTTTGGTTTAAAAAAAAAAAGGGAAAAGGAGTTGTGAAGGCATAAATGGCCTCTCGCCCTCAATGTGTGGTGTGTGGTACCCACAGGGGGGCTATTACTGACTCCGGCATTTGTTGGGGCCATATACAGGTATCTACCAGTGTGGAGCAGCAGATAGGGGTTAAGGTAGGTCAGGAGAGTCCTTAACTGCGTCGGCTAGAGGAGCTGCAGTCTCTCACGCCAGCAGCAGGGGCCGAGGCGGCCGCCGGGCCGATGGGGGGTCTGGTACAGGCGGGGCCGCAGACCGGAAATTTCTGTCTTGACTTTGTATTAATTATGCATCAGGCGTTCTGTTTGAGGCGGCAAGGGAAGATGCCGGAGGGGCTGTCGGTGGCGCCGCAACAGTCCGGGCCAGCTGAGCCGAGTGCTAGTTCGTCGCGACCGCCAAAACGAGCAAGGACTCGGGCTCCCTCAGTTTCTGAGTTGGAGGGACAGAAGTCCGAGGAGCATGAGGTTGACCTGGAAGGTGCAGATGAAGAGTTGGAGGAAGGAGAGATCCCTGAGCCAGAGGATCAGGCGAAGATTATTCGGGTCTTCCGAAGGGAGGAGTTGACAGCGCTTATCACCAAGTCCCTTCAGACACTTAAGCTCGCCACAGAACAGCCGGTGGACGACGACAATGGTGAAGACCCAATTATTCAGGCAGTGCAACAAACGCAGATAGTCTTTCCCGTCCACAAGGTAGTTGACAGAATGATACAGGATGAGTGGGATCAACCGGAGGCTGGGCTCCGGGGGGGGGTTCGCATTATGTACAGGCTATATCCGTTGGCGGATAAAGACAAGGAGCGGTTTCGATCTCCGCGGATTGATGCAGTGGTGTCAGCGGTGACCAAGAAGACAACGATTCTGGTAGAAGGCAGTTCAGCTTTGAAGGATGCGCAGGATAGAAAGTTGGATGGTTTGCTGAAGCAATCCTTTGAGGCCAATGCGGTGTCCTTGCAAGCTTCCATTTGTGGAGCATGGGTGGCACGGGCTTGTCTTCAGTGGTCGCAGCGTTTAAGACAGTCTAATCAGTTAGAGCAAGACGATCTGAGAGAGCTGGACCGCCTGGAGTCAGGGACGGCTTACCTATCAGATGTTCATTAGGACTTGATTAGAGCCCTGGCTAATAGCATGGCGTCGCTGGTGGCCGCTCGCAGATCCCTGTGGTTGCAGAATTGGGTGGCAGATGGGTCTTCCAAGGCACGGCTTGGTAAGTTCCCTTTCAAAGGAAAGTTGTTGTTCGGAGAGGATCTAGATAAGTTGGTGAAGGATTTAGGGGAGTCTAAAGGTGGCCGGTTGCCGGAGGATAAGCCCAAACATGGAAAGCCTGGGGCCTTTGTTCGAGGTTCCTTTCGAGATTTTCAGAGATTTCGGACTTCGTGCTTGGGCGGATTCCAAAGAGGAAGATTTGCTACCCGAACCCAGGGGTTTCAAGGGTTTCAGGGAGCAGGTAGGGGTTTCACGGCAGCAGCTTCTACGGCCAGTCGCAAGCCACAATGAAGTGAGGGGGGCCCCGGCAGGAGGTTTGCCGATAGGCGGGCGACTTCGGAGTTTTCTTCCTGCCTGGATCCAAATAACGACCGACTAGTGGGGGTTAGAGATCATCCGGGAAGGCTATGCGCTGGAGTTCGCACGGCCCGTGCTGGATTGTTTTGTACAGTCGCCCTGCAGGGGACAGCAAAAAGAGCAGGCAGTCCGCTGGATCGGCTTGGGCACTTGGGCGCGGTCGTTCCGGTGCCCAAAGTCGATTACGGCAAGAGTCGATACTCAATTTATTTTGTGGTTCCAAAGGAGGACGGGTCGCTTTGTCCAATTTTAGATTTAAAAGGGGTGAACCGCTGTCTTTGGGTACTGCATTTCAGGATGGAAACGTTGCGGTCCATCATTGTAGCGGTTCGCCAGGGAGAGTACTTGACATCTCACGGAGGCCTATTTACACGTTCCACTCAGAGCAGGTCATCAAAAGTTTCTCCGCTTTGCTCTGCCGTGGGGTCACTCTCAGTTTCAGGCATTGCCCTTCGGCCTTGTGACGGTGCCGCAGACTTTCACCAAGATCATGGTGGTGGTGGCGGCAGTGTTGCAAAGGGAAGGTATGTTGGTGCATCCCTATCTCGATGATTGGTTGATTCGGGCAAAGTCCAGAGCCGAGAGTGTGCGAGTTACGGACAAGGTGGTGAGGTTCTTGGAGAAGCTCAGTTGGGTAGGCAATGCGAGCAAGAGTCATCTGACGCTGCCCCAGAGCCTCGAGTACCTCGGGGTTCTATTCGACACTCGGAGGGGAACAGTGTGTCTGCCCGTTCGGAGGGTCCAAGCCCTACAGAATGTGGTTCAGCAGTTCAGGAATACTACGGGTCCGTCGGCCTGGCATTATCTCCGGGTGTTAGGTGTGATGGCAGCGTCCTTGGAGGTGGTGCCTTGGGTCAGAGCTCGTATGAGGCTGCTGCAGCGGTCGTTACTGCACCGCTAGTCTCACCAAGCTGACCCGCTGAGCAGACGTCTGTCTTGCCCGCTCAGGGTTCGACGGGCATTGGAGTGGTGGCTACATCCAGGATCATTGAAGACTGGGATGCCCCTGGAACAGCCAGATTGGTTACCATTGTTGACGGATACAAGCCTCGCGGGAAGGGGAGCGCATTGCGGGGAGCTCTTCATGCAAGGTCTGTGGTCAGCTCAGGAGAGTGCATGGTCAATCAACAGATTGGAACTCCGAGTGGTAGCGTTAGCATTGCGAGCGTTCGAGAGCACGGTGTGGGGTCGAGCGATAAGGGTTCTATCGGACAACTCCGCGACAGTGGCTTACATCAATCGACAAGGTGGTACACAAAGTACGGCCATGGAAAAAGAGGCAGAGGAACTCTTTGCTTGGGTCGAGCTTCGGCTGACGGCGATTTCAGTGGCACACATTGCCGGGAAGGACAATGTGACGGCAGATTTTCTCAGCAGAGTCCAGGTGGATGCCGGGGAATGGGAGTTGCATCCACAGGTCTTTGCGCAAGTGGTGCACAGGTGGGGGCCGCCGATCATGGATCTCATGGCCAACCTTTCACTCAGCGAAAGGCAGTCGGTTTTTCAGCAGGCGTCAGGAACGGATGTCAGAGGGGATCGATGCCTTGCTGCAACGTTGGCCAGCGTCGGGTCTCCTCTGTTTTCCCTCCGTGGGCCCTCCATAGGTCGGGTGGTTCAGCGGATCGAGGCTCACCCGGGCAGGGTGGTGTTGGTGGCTCCGGACTGCCCACGGCATCCGTGGTACGCCGATCTCATGAGTCTCCTCGACAGGGATCCCTGGAGATTGCCGATGTCAGACGACCTTCTACTCCAGGGGCCGCTGCAGATGCCCCAAGTGGATCGTTTCTCACTTACGGTTTGGCCATTGAAGGGGCGCGTTTAAAGAAAAGAGGTTATTCAGGAGCAGTTATTGCGACCTTGCTTAAGGCTCGGAAGTCGTCTACGTCTCTGACGTATGTTCGCATTTGGTGGATTGGTGTTCCAGAAGGCAGGTGCGCACGGCGACCGCATCCGTGGCAGTGATTCTGAGTTTTCTGCAGGATGGTTTTGAGAAGGGGCTAGCGGCCAGTTCCTTGAGGGTGCAATTGTCCGCACTGGCTTGTTATAGAGGCAAGGTGCAAGGAATGGCCTTAGGGGTCCATGCTGATATGTTGCGTTGCTGCTGTGGGATCTCAACTTGGTTTTGGCAGCTCTGGCTAAGGAGCCTTTTGAGCTCTTGCAGCAAGCATCTGTAAAGGACTTAACCTTGAAAATGGTGTTTTTGTTGGCCATTTCCTCAGCTAGATGAATTTCTGAGTTACAGGCGTTGTCGTGTAGAGAACTGTTTCTGTCGTTTTCTAAGGAGAAGGTGGTACTCCATACGGTTCCTTCTTTTTTGCCCAAAGTGGTATCTCCGTTTCATGTGAACCAGTTGGTGTCTCTTCCGGTGCTGGGCTCCACAGACAGTGTCGCGTCAGACCGCGGGTTGCGTCGTTTGGATTTAAAGCAGGTGTTGCGTCTGTATTTGAAGGTCTCAGAGCCGTTTCGCAAATCTGACCGCTTGTTTGTCCTGTTCGGTGGAGTCCGTAAGGGGGAGGCGGTGGCAAAAGCCTCCATCTCTCATTGGATTAAAGAGGCAATTGCTTCAGCTTATCTCTTGTCGGGGCAGCAAGTGCCAGCTGGGTTGCGAGCTTATTCTACTAGAGCGCAGGCAGCCTCATGGGTGGAACACAATTTAGTATCGTCTGTGGAAATTTGTAGGGTGGCTACTTGGGCCTCTCTTCACACGTTCAGTAAACACTACTGCCTGGATGTCTTGGCAGCAAACAATGCTGCATTTAAGGCGGCGGTGTTGCAGGCCGGCTGGAAGGGTCCCTCCCAATGAGTACTGCTCTGTTACATCCCAGAGGTGGAGGACTAAACTGGAGGACCGATAAGGAAATGGTAATTACACTTACCTGGTAATTGTTCTTCCTTGATGGACGACAGTTTAGTCCTCGTTCTCACCCGGGGTAGTATGGAGCTAAGCTGAGGAGGGTCAGCCGGTCGAAGGATGAGATTACCGGTAGGTAGATCATTTGTGGTTTATATTCATTGTCTCTGTTGTCCTTTATGATCTATCTTTTGTTACAGGCAGAAGGCGAGGGCACAAGAGGGAAAGCCTACCTTCCGAGGCAAAAAAAAAAAAAGGTTTGGGATATAGAGTATTTGGTTATTCGTTCATTGAGAATGTTGTTTGTTTAGTTACTTATTTGTTGCTCCTTTACGTGTGCTTTGTCAATAGTTCACTGGGGATGATGGGAGAGAGCAGCAGGCTATATCCAGTGAGGTCACTTTTTTGTGACATGCCCAGTCTCCAAGCTGCAGGAGGAGGTGCACAAATCAGAGGTGGAGGACTAAACTGTCGTCCCTCAAGGAAGAACAATTACCAGATAAGGGTAATTACCATCTAATTTGCATATAGCAATCAGTGACACCAGGAAATAGACTTTTCTGTTGTAATGAACTGTGATACAGGGGGCAAATTTAATTAAGACACATGCCTGTTCTTTTATGTGGTATAAGTGTATGTGTTCCTGGGGGCGGAAGGTGGGTGGACGTGGGATGCAAATGCCAGTCTCGCAACAGGTGTGGCTTTTGTTGAGGAGCTTTCAGGGAGGCTGTTTTACTAAGACACAGCAGCACATATGTGTCCTTCATACAACAGGTGCAACAGATGTACCTATGTGTTGTCACGGCTTAAAGTCCTTGTTATAAAATTACCCTCCACCATGGCAAAGTAACAGTCACTGATATTTGTGGGGCTTAGGTTCCAGAGGTTATTCATACGCTTCTCCCCCAGTGACTCAAACACGTCCAGGAACACATCCTTGCAAAGCGTCTAAATAGAGCTGCTTTATGAAAGCGTGTTGCAGTATTTAGCTGGTGCGCCTGTGGCAGTTTTCACATGCAGAGATCCAGGCATGTAGCTTCCTAGTTAGGTGACCAATCTCTTTGAAAAGCGCCTCCATATAGACTCCCTGATGGATCAGGAGTAGAACATCAGGCGAACTAGCCATACATTTAGGAAGCTGGAGCCGTCTACTGCTTAGAGAACTGGGCTGTGATCAGGGACTTATTACTGTCACTAATTCAACACTTTTCCCTGTACCGATATTCAAAGGAAGTTATATTCATTAGCTGCTGTTGAACGTATAACTTCCCTATCCATGGATTTCGGATAGCATTGGGCTGAAAATCTATCTGAATGGCTCTATATTATCCATATAGTAAGGAGGGTGGAGCTAGGGTAGGCTTTGAAATGATCAAGATAGCAGCCATAGTTAGCCACTACCAGGTTAAGTTATACTTCTGATTTAGGCATCCTGAATAGCAGGCATAAACTAGGGTGCCCTTTTACCAACGTTATGTCCTTACCGTGCGGTTAGTGGAGGACTAATGTGCAGTCAATGCAGCTGTTGAACACTAGCTGTTGGGGGCATGCCGAGCAAGTTCCCTTTAGTTAATGCATCAAAGCAAACTCTAATGCGCAGCGCAATTACTGCAGGTGCACCTAACACCACCCGTAGAGGATAGTTATGTGTGCTCGCACTAACTGCCACAGTACCACTGAGTGCGCAACAGTTGTCCTATCACTGTGGTAATGTGCTTTCCATGCCCACCCTCCATTCCTAACCCGCCCACTCACTGCCCTAGCATGCAATGGTTGATTACAGTGCATTTTAGTGGCCAGTAGCTGGCATGCCCGTGCATTAGTGTCTACCGCAGCCAGTGCCGCACGCTAAAGTACACGTTAACCAGTTCGTGGCATTTAGTAAAAGGGCACAGTGACTATAATATAGTGGCACTGAATAAACATTTTAATTTAAACACTGGCGTTTAACTTGATATAGTTGCTACTGCCTCTGAATATTAAATTTCCTCCCTCCCCCCCCCCCAGTATATTTATCTTAATCTGAATCTCTTGGTCAACAAATTAATTGAATTAATGTATTTTATGGAATTTTTGCTAAAGACTATGCTACTGAGAAGTAAGTACGAATAGCACCAGAACAACAAATGCTGAGGGAGAGAACATGAAGCAACCTAAAGAATTACAGTGCAGTGTCAACATGATACCTTTAATCACCCATAATCCACGTGAATGCCTTTCGGACATTCTTGTATAAATTACAGGACCCTTCAGATATACAGGTGCAAATGTTCTTGTTTTCTGTGTCTTGAAAGAAGCAGTTGGAGTTTGTGGAAACATTGATTATGATGGCCAAGACTACAAGGCCCGTCCAATCTGTTCACTTTCTTTATGTACTTGCACAGACCCTTACTTGATTTCTACCTTTATTCTTGCATCCTATTCATTAAAAGGGAGGAGAAAGAGGAGGTTGCTTTACCTTCTTGCAAAGAAATGTTTTGGAGTTTTGTTGAAAAAGTTTAGGATGGCTCCACTGTAGTGGATCCTGTGGTAGTTTTGGATTTCAGTTGGAATGCATGCTCTCTCTATATGTAACAGATGTGCACTCGCAAGAAGAAAAGGTCCAAAGGATACAGGGCTCTCTTTCTTTTTTTTTAATTTTATGATTTGGTTTGGATTTTTAAAATGTTATATTTTGCACTTTTGGGCTTTCAGCTTAGTTTGAACCTGCCTTATTGGCTTTGGTGCCATGCTTCATTCACAAATCCTGGGAATTTTCCTTCAGATTTTATATCCATCAGTAGATACATGGTGATACAGAATCAGAATATGACTGCATGTAAGGACTGTCAGGCATCTCTAGTCTACCCAACTGATTTTCTGTTATAATGCAATAGATCCCCACCTGATCTCTGGCTTTTTCGCTTTAGTTTTTCATAATTAAGGATCCACTGCGCTTATCCCTTTTAGCCTTTTAATTTTTCAGGTTTCTTTTTAAGCCAGAGCAGTTCTAAGTGTGGCCAAATTTCAATAACTCCAGCCTTTCTAAACCATCTTCCTGGGGTTTAACATCGGTTCTGTTACAGCTACTGGTGTCAGAAACCAGACTTCTGAGAGTCAAGGGAGTTTAAAGGGAAGCTCCCTGCAGAAAATGCAAGGGCTGGCCACACCATGGATCTGTATTTTGATTTGAAACAGTGTTAAAGTCCATAGCTCGAACCATGTACAGAGATCTCTACTGAAGACCCTGTGCATTTTAGGCTGACTCCATCTGCCCCTACCCATGGAGCTACCCTTTTTCAGTATGGGCGTTTTTACTTGCGGGGGGGGGGGGGGGAGCAATTTTCAATCCCCTATTTTACCAGAGTAAAATCATTTGAAATTATCTCATAAAGATCTAGCTATTGAGTTCCCTAAAACTTACAAAAGATGCTACAGTAACCAAATTTCTGTTTAGTCATTACTACAAAATGGTAGAATCTCCCCTGATATCCTAAAAGCAAAGCAGCTGCAGAATTGTATAATGACATGGCATTAATCTCCATAGGCTTTTCTGCAAATTCAAAAGGAGAATAGGGAGAGCTCAAGTAGTTTTAAAAGATCATTTACAACAAGATCTGTAATTAAAATTGCAATAAATTGTCTCTGAGCAGAACTAGACAGCAAAGAATGCTCAATTTAGGTGGGAAACTGCCCTAGGTCAAGTGGAATTCTTTAATCCTGAGAACTCGAAGTTATGTCTGAGAGCATTCTCATCTCATTCTCTTGCAATGTGTCAAGCTTCAATCCCAGAGACATTCACCACTGCGCTCCTCTCGATCTTGTGAGAAGTTGATCTGAAAATATTGCAATGAAGTTGTTAAGAACATCCTGTCTTTCTTTGTCTGTGTTAGAGATGCACAGGGTAAGATACATTTTTTGTATAAAGAACAATATTATAGCAAAGCTGCGATATCGCAGCACCTCCCCCTACCAGCAGCAGCGTGAGCAGAAGACTCACACAACTTCGTGGGAATGTTCATGGGAGCCCAGAATTATTCATACAGTAGAACAAAGCAGGAGGTCAAATAGGAGCTATCACATATAGATCTGAAAAGATTCTTCTCCAGGAACAAGCAGAAAGTCAGTCCTCACCTATGGGTGACGTTGACTGAGCCCTTTACGGAGCATCTCTCCAGCTTTCAAAGAAAGCCTTTGGGAGATGTTACCACGCATGCATGGTCCCCTTCCCACCCAAGGGTGCCATCTTGCTCAGTCTCTCTGTTTCCGTGGAGCCCTACAGATATTTGTCTTGTACCTCCGGAAAAAAAGTTGATTTTTCTTGTACTTTTTGTATTTGGTCTGCGCTGGTTCCTTCTCTGAGCACCACTGCCCCAACATCAGGTCTTGGGACCTTTTTTTCTTAGGTTCTTTTCTATCAGTGCTTTCGCGCCTTTTTTCAACCGCTGGCTGAGTCAAGGGTCTTTGACCTCGTGGAGGTCCTTTTTGCCCCAATGGCCACCGGTTTTAAGAAATGTGATTGGTGTTCCAGAAACATGTCCCCTCACTGACACCCATGATTGTTGCCTCTGGTGTCTGGGCACCGACCATGACCCAGAGGATGCTCCCTTTGTAAGAAGATGTTTGCAAAGGCCATCCAGAGCCTCCAGCTTAAGCAGGATGACATCTTCCATAAAGCTGACTTGACCCTGGTATTCCTGTTAGCCTCGCACTCAAAGGCCCTACATGGACCCTCTGAGTCACTTAAGGCCCCCGCGCCTCGTCCTGGGAGGCAGACAAGCATGGGAAATCCTGTGCATGGTCCCTTGGCCCCTGAAGGCCCTCCAAGGATTCGGAGTGGAAGCGGCCCCGAAAGATACCCAGGACTGAAGTCGAGGCCTCCGGCAAAGGACCCCAGTCTCCCGAGGGCCATCCTGTCGAGGACTTCCTCTTCCTCCTCAACACCCGACCCGGTCCCCCCGGCTTCAGTATCAATAGTTGCCCCCACTGAGTGGGAGGCTCATATGCTGGCACTGGAGTGCAGCATTTCTGCGTTCATCGCCTCCCAGCAGGCATCAATGACCGGCCCTGCCGGTGCTCACCCTGAGACTGCAGGAACCTCGATGTCAAGGACTCCCTGGGCTGCTGATGTGATCCCCGAGAGCCAGATGCCTTGGGCAGATCCTTGGCGAGGGTCTTGTTCTCGCTCCCGATCCTCAGGGGCAAGGTCCTCGCAAGTGAGTGCCTCTGGCTCCGGCCTTGGGACACCAGAGACCGGTGCTGATGACACCCTTGGAACCATTGGATCTCGAGTCTTCCTCAAACTACTTCGATTGGGAGTCCGATATAAAGACATCACTGGAGACTCGGGCCCACAAAGACTTTCCCTCAGACCAGTCTCCACCGGCCGCCAGGTGCCGATTCCTGCCTGAGGATACTTCATTCCTTGAGTTCGTCAGGGATATGGCTTGGGCTCTTTCCCTCACTACCACGTCAAAGGAGGACCTCCATGCAGAGAAGCTTGGCATCTTCTTGTATGAGGCACCACCAAAGGAGACTCTGACGGTCTCCGTTCCCTCCATTCTCAGTCGGCTTCTCCTCAGGATGTGGGAAACTCCGACATCGGTGCTGATTGTCAGTCAATGCCTGGATACGATGTACCAGGTTCAGCGAGGACCAGGCTTCCATGAGGCGCAACTCCCCCACACCTCCATGGTGGTTGAGTCGGCCATGCGCCGGCAGAAGAGCCTGAAAATGCACTCATCGTGCCCTCAGGCAGGGAGTCTTGCGTCCTTGACGCCCTTGGGTGGAAATGCTACCAAGGCTCGATGCTGGCATGCCGTATACAAACCTACCAACTTTACATCAGCATGTTTCTCTGAGAGCTGGCCAAGGAACTTGGAGGCTTTGCAGCTGGCCTCAATGGAGATCACCTCCGGTGCTTCCAGACTCTTATGAAGTCTGTCAGAGAGTGTTCCGTCCCAAGCTGCCTCGATGGCTTTGAATCCAGTGCAAGAGTTGCTGCCGCCAGCATAGGCGCTTGATATCAAGCCTGGTTCCAATCACTGGACCTCAAGCACTGGGTACAAAAGAAGCTCCTCAATGTCCCTTGCTTCGGGGAGCAACTCTTCAGCAAATGATGGAGGATAAGTTGGCCAAAATCGAGACAGAGTTCATTATCCAGACTCTGCTCTCGAGGATGACCTCCATCCTCCCGAGGAAGAAGCCACAAGGAAAGAAGCCTCCTTTCCTCAGGAAGGGCCAACCCTATCAAGGTTACCCTCCATACCCGGCTACTCAGACCCCTTAGCAGGGTCACCAGGGCAAGTGAGTAGGCCAGGGCTCATGCAAGCCCAAGGATATGAAGCCCCAGCCCCAGCTCAACCTGGGTCAGGGTTTTGAGGCCCCCTGCATAGCCTCTCTTCTACTGGAGGGTCAAGCTCCCAACAGGGGGGGGGGGCGCCCGGTCATTTTGCCCACCGGTGGATCTCCATCACCACAGACCCATGGGCACTTCAGGAGGTCAGGAAGGGTTACCTCCTCCATCTGGATCAGGTACCTCCACTCTTCTTCCCTGGGGAACCTCCTCGGTCTCCCCTGCATCAGGCTCTGCTAATGCAAGAACTCTCAGGCCTTCTCAAGGACAGGGCTATGGAGCCCATACCACACCACCTGAGAGGACAGGAGTTTTACTCCAGGTACTTTTTGGTCCCAAAAAGAACAGGGGGGCTAAGGCCCATCCTGGACTTGAGAAACCTGAACAAATTCCTGGTGTGGGAGAAATTCAAGATGCTCTTCCCTTGGAATATTGTTGCGCTACCTCCAGCAGGGAGATTGGCTATGCTCCTTGGACATGAAGGATGCCTATACCCACATCCTCATCCACCCCAGTCAGATTTGTGGTCGGGGGTGACCACTACCAGTACAGGGTACCAGAGGTGTAGCGTGGGGGGTGCAGGGGGGGCCGGCCGCACCGGGCGCAACATGGGGGGGCGCTCGCACTCGCAGCTCTCTGTTGCCGATGATGGGGAAAGGCAGGTCCCTATGATACATGTTGGCGCGTACGCCATCTGGTGGTGGCACTGCAAAGAGGTTTGCGCTATAGCCCTCGAGCCCGCAGTCCTGGGAGTCGCATTGTTCTTGGCAAACGCTCGGCAACAAAGCGCAGGCGATCCAATTGACCCCCTCTAGGTAGCTATTTCACACAAGCTGCCGGGGCGGGGTGGGAGGGGGACTGTTTATCGCATCGTCGCCCCTTGATCTCAATGTAAAGCTGGGGTTGGGGTCGGATCGCCCTGTGCGCTCGAGAAGGCGGAGCTGCAGGGCAGCATCGCGAGTTTCTGGTTCCGGATCTCCTCCTCTTCCCTGCTGTTGGGCGTTTAACCATGCTTGTCGGGCTCTTGCTGCTGTGCTGTTCGTTTCCCTGGACTCCGGCTCAGCGAGGTCAGTGCTGACGATGGCTCCCTCCCGGGGTAGGATCACGGTCGGCTCCCCCGCGCAAAGAAGCTCCCCGGCGGCTAAAATCCACGGGTTAGGGGGCGCAAATTACTTGCCTTGCCCCGGGTGCTGACAACTCACGCTACGCCACTGCAGGGTACTGCCCTTCGGCCTAGCCTCTGCACCAAGGGTCTTCACCAAATGCCTAGCAGTGGTGGCCACCTACCTTCGTCTCCAAGGGGCTGTCTTCCCATACCTAAATGACTGACTAGTAAAAGGCGACACAGAGACGCAGCAGGCCACAGGCCGCTCCATCAAAGTTCTACAACATCTGGGATTCATGATAAATCACCCAAAATCTCATCTCACTCCAACACAGGACTTGGAGTTCACAGGGCCTCGCCTGAATACCCTCCAGGCCAAGCCTTTCCTCCCCTGGACAGGGTGGATTGCCTCATGGTCCTAGCAGCCGAGGTACAGTGCCATCACATGGTCTCAGCACGCTCCATGCTTCTTCTTCTCAGCCACATGGCCTCTACTGTACATGTGGTACCCAGTGCCTGCTTCCACATGCGGGCAGCTCAGTGGTGCCTCCACTCACAGTGGACCCAGGCCACAGGCTGGCTCCAGGACAGAGTCTCAGTATCCCACCAGCTGTTGGAGTCACTCGGTTGGTGGTGGGTGCTCTGAACCTGCACCAGGGTATGCCCTTCCAACTCCCGAGCCCCCAGAAGGTACTCACAATGGATGCCTCCCTACAGGGCTGGGGTGCCCACTGCGAGGAGCTGTGCACCCAGGGATTGTGGTCATCCAAAGAAAGTCAGCAGCAGATCAACTTACTGGAGCTCAGGGCAGTTTTCCTAGTGCTAAAAACTTTCCAGCACCGCCTGCAGCATCAGTTAGTGCTCAGATGAACAATCAGGTCACAATGTTCTACCTGAACAAGCAGGGGGGCATAGGCTCCTACCGCCTCTGCCAGGAGGCTGATGCCCTTTGCTCATATGCGACCAGATAGGGTATGCTTCTTCAGGCGACACACCTTCCAGGCCAGGACAACACCCTGGCGAACAGACTAAGCAGAATCCTCCAGCCACACAAGTGGCAATTGGACCCAGGGGTGGAACAGCAGTTGTTCAGAATGTGGGGCAACCCGAGCCTCGACCTCTTTGCCAGCCTGGTCAACACTCAGCTACCGCATATCTGCTGCTTGCACCCGCACCCAGACCAGGATGCCTTCCTCATCTTGTGGGTGAGGGGTCTTCTGTATGCCTTCCCTCCCACACCACTGATAGCAGGGACCCTCTTCAAGGTCCAGCAAGACAAGGCCTCTGAGATTCTGGTGGCCCAGACAGCCTTGGTTTCCCCTACTGCTCCGTCTCTCAATGGAGCCTCAAGTCCCTCTTGAGAGCTCCCCGGGACTTTTGACCCAGGAGGAGGGCTCGTGCCTCCACCCCAACCTGGGATCCTTGTTTCTCACAGCATGGCTCCTGAATGGGTCGCCTAAGCACCCCTCAACCTCCCTAGGGGGGTATAAAGGAGATCCTTCTAGCCTCCTGCATGGACTCCACAAGATGGGCCTACACCTTCAAATGGCACAGATTCTCCTTATGGTGCACAGAGCACTGAGCAAATCCATTCTCCTGCCCAGTGCACATGGTATTGCAATACTTGCTCCACCTCTCGCACTTTGGGCTGAAGTCTAACTCCGTCCGGATACACCTGAGCACACTCTCCGCAAACCATCACTCCATAGAGGGCAAGCCTCTCTCTGTGCAATCCCTGGTTACTCGATTCATGTGGGGCTTACTGCTCTCTAAGTCTCCCATCCGTCTGCCACCCAGCGGAATGGGACTCAATGTGTGGTCCTGATGCAGCTTACCAAGCCACCCTTCAAGCCCTTGGCTATCTGCCATCTGTGCTACCTGTCCTGGAAGGTGTCCTCCCTGGTGGCACTCACCTCTGCCTGCAGAGTCAGTGAGCTCCAAGCCTTGGTGGCCG
The DNA here is from genome assembly GCA_033557465.1 of Ichthyophis bannanicus. Lineage (NCBI taxonomy): Eukaryota > Metazoa > Chordata > Amphibia > Gymnophiona > Ichthyophiidae > Ichthyophis > Ichthyophis bannanicus. Next base: position 262,618,073 of record CM066044.1, read on the forward strand.
AGCCACCCTACACCAGATTCTACAAGAACAGGGTCATACTCTGTACCCACCCGAAATTCCTACTGAAGCCTCTGGACTGCAAAAGGGCCCTGTCCTTCTAGCTGCAGCGCACCCATGACTACCGCAAAGACTCTCACCTTTTTGTTTCATAGACCCCAGTCGTCTGGGGGAGGCTGTCACCAAGCGGACTCTGGGTGGTGGACTGCATCGCCTTCGCCCCCAACCAGGCTGGGCTACCGTTAGAGCACCGGGTCATGGCGCACAATGTCAGGGCTATGGCAGCCTCCATTGCCACCTGGTCCTCCATTCACACTTTTGTAGCCCATTACTGCCTGGAGAGGGAGTCCTGACGGGACAGTGCTTTTGGCTAGGCCACCTTCCAGAATATGTTCCAGGTTTAGGCAACTCCTGCCCCCCAACCCTTCTTGTTCAGGTTACCAGAGCCATGGTTCTCCCTGGACACTGGGGTCCTCAAAGTCTGTCCTCAGATTCGCCTGCAGCTGCTCGTGGCTGGGCTGTGCCTTTTCTACAGGTGCCCAGTAGCCTGTAGCTAGGAAGTCCCATATGTGAGGACTAACTTCCTGCTTGTTTCTGGAGAAAGCATAATTACTCCCTTTAACAGGTACACGAGGAATCGGTCCTCACAACTCTCCCTCCTCCCCTTGGAGTTGCAGTTTTTGGCCATCTTCTTTTGCCGGCTCTAGCTATGTCATCTGACTGAGCAAGATGGCACCCTTGAGTGGGAAGGGGACCACGCATGCATGGTGGCCTCTCCCAAAGGCTTTCTTTAAAAGCTGGTGAGATGCTTCACGTAGGGCTCCGTCGATGTGACCCATATGTGAGGACTGATTCCTGCTGTCCCTGGAGAACACCTGTTACAGGTGAGTAACTACGCTTTTTCTGCCCTCATTCTAGACTTGATTAAACAAACTTTTCTCTCTTCCTCCCCATAGACACAATGAGGAAAAAAAGATACATAAGCTGGAGTACAAAAGGCAATGCATCTTTTCTGTAAAGTGTTTTAAACTGATGCTGAGTGGAGGAGTAGCCTAGTGGTTAGAACAACAGCCTCATACCCCAGAGACCAGAGTTTGATTCCCACTGGCACTCCTTGTGCCCTTTGGCAAGTCACTTTACCCTCCCATTACCTTGGAAGAAAAGGCCTGTCAATCTACTTCTATTCATACCTTGCCAAGAAAATCCAGAGGCTGTTGGGTTACTAGGAGTCAACATTGACTTGGTGGCACTTAATTGTTTTTTTAACTGAGATGAATGTAAACGACATGCTAATTAATTAGAGAGCCAAAGCTATGTAGGAATCATTTGGTAATTAATCATAGTGCAACCCACAAGCTCAAAATCAAAATGACCAAATTAAGGTACCTTCATATCTACTAGGGTAGTGAGTTTTACCAACCTCTTGCTCATATGTTAGAGGACTGAATAGGACTGAATTTTGCAGACTTCAAGCCTGCAGATTAGGGGACTGAATTTGTTTTTGTCTTTTGGCTTGGTCCTTCCATCTTTCTCATTTAGCTTCAAACTCACTAAGAATCAGTGCTGGGAATCTAGTGTAATGAACTCTCATTCACAACACATCAAGGTTTTTCCCTCCTATTTTTAAGTAGATCTACTGTCTCCACTGTTCCTTTTTATGGTCATTACAGCCAAGGTCTTAATGCTGGGAGGCATGCACAGATGCTCCTTCGGGAACGCTGAATCATGAGTTTTACATCCGGCCAACAGCTGCTCCCTCAACAGTGACTATGACCCCTGTTTCGAATGTTTTTGAAAAGTTGAGTGGGAGTCCTTCCCCATCAGGGCAAACTAGAAAGTTGCCTAGGACAGCAGCTTCTGGGAGGTGGTAAAGAGAAGGGCAATAAATTCTGACAGCCAGGAGGGTTTGTAAGGCTTAAGGTTTGCCTAGGGTACCAACATCTTGAGCCAACTCTGGCCCCCTGTGCTGCTGCAGTGAGAGGTGCTTCAGTATTGTGTTTTTATTTGCTGCCTGTTCCTCATGACTAAAAACGCGATATCGCAGCACCTCCCTCTACCAGCAGCAGCACAGGAATGTTTCCGGCCTCCACAGCATCTGTAGCCCCAGCCAGCTTAGACAATAGGAAACCCCTTATTGAATTGTTCTTTTCAGCAACAATGCCTTAGAAAATTAGCAAGAGGGCTCTGGAATATTCTTTGGCATTGTTTCTTGATCACCTAGTACAGTTGCCCTCCAGTTCATACCTCTTAGCTCCAGGAGGTTGCTTCCCCAGGAGGTTCACCGCAATGCACATCAGCATGCCACATCGATTGGTGTAGTAACAAGAGACATCCACCACTAGGAGCAGTACTAAAAAGATGACCATGATGATTCCAACAATGCCACCTACACCGATGCTTTGCTGCTGGGAAACAGGCTGGGCATCTGAAAATAAATGTGGAAATGGAGAAGGAGGGTTACCAGTTCATCTTAAGGATCAGACTACCCAGCAACATCAGATCAATAAGCACCACTAAGCATGGGCAGGGCTCCTTCACTATGATGGGTCTTTGCAATTTAAGGGTCTATTCTTGGTGAATACCTTCGTAATATGTGTTAACCATGGTGCTTTCTTACTTAGGCCTCTGTTTGCTAAACCATGCTAAAATTTTGTTGTTACTGCATGCAAGTTGCAAAAATGAGTGTGCTATAAATGCAGTGTTTTTGATGAACTCTTGGGGGTGAGCCCAACATCTTCCCATAAAGTCAACGAAGAGACCATACACTTAACACATGTTAATTACATTGCAGATCACATAGATGTACTTAATGTCCTCTACTGAGGTGGCATTAACTGTTCTGTGTTATCTGCTGAATTAGCAGTTCATGCCCAAAAGCTAGTGTGCATTAAGTGCAAGGTGCAATGTCCCTGCCCCATTTTGATACACGGACTAAGTATCAAGCCATTGCATTAACTATAAGCATGGTGTGCATTAGCAGAGCATGCTGATTCCCCCATTAAGTTTAACACACCTTAGTATCAAGGGCCCTTAGTGCGTGTTACTGTTATAAATGTTGAAATGTAGAAACTTACCCCTGGGATCTTATTTTGTTCATATGCTGCTAGGCCAAGTAGCAGATGACATCATTTTGTACATATTAACAGTGGGGATATGCCATTGTTTTAAAACAACATCATCTTTGAATTTGTATTGTTTCTCATCCGAAATGACAAAAATAGCCACCATAATTGCAGGCACGGACATTATGCCTGCTTGAGAGAAGGTGTAGCTGTCAAGCCCAAATCTTACGCGTATATTTTTATTCTTTCCAACCCAACAGATGTTGGAAAAATATAAAAGAGATGAGAATGTCTGTCTCTATCTGTCCATTTGTCCATCTATCTGTCTGGGGGGGGGGGGGGCACAAAAACTTTCTGAAAATTTAAAAGACCCTTGGTAAAACTTTGCATTTGGGCAAAAACTGGTAAAAAGGTACATTAGTTCAAAATTGGGCCAAATTGGTCCAGAGAAATAAGCACTCTCAAAAATGGCCTAATGCATTTCTATGGTGTGGCCCTTAGGCGGTGGACCATCAGTAAAAGCACAATCCACAGCACTACGGAAGTTTTAAAAAAGCCATCTACAATTCGACACATTTCCCGAACTGCAAGTATTATCAAACGCTATCAGTACTAGCTTAAATTGTTTGTTAAATTCCTATGTTAAGTGATGAACGGTATTAATACAGCTACCTTATATATTAGACCTCATCATTGTACTATTACTGTACTCCTCTCAAAACTAATTTAACCTCATAGTATGCATATAACTCTTTATATCCTCTTAGCTCCATCTTGATCACGTTACACCTACTATTCTAAGTTAGACTGCAATCCTCCCACGTTACCTGAATCACCCCAGTGTACTTATCTATGATACATTGTCTCCATTCTCAAATATCCATTAGCACATACTATTATTTGATAAGTGATACACTGTCTCACACTCTACAAGGTTAAAATAAGATTCATTGTAACTTATATTAGATACTTTGTCTTAGATATCAGATATCCTGTTAGAGTATACTAGTGTTTGTTAAAAGATACATTGTCTGGCACTCTACGAGGCGCACTAAGATATTCTGTTCCTAAAACCTGATGTACTGTCTGATCCTCCCAAAAATAACTGTATTCCAATCTTAAAGATAAAATTTACCACATTACATAATTATAAAAATGTCTCTACCAATACTATCTGTCCTTAAATTACTATGTATATGCATTACAATCACAGCCTTAATAGACCTAACAAAATGCCTGAAGAGCAACAAAGACAAACCTATCCCAATAATTCATGGTACAATACGTACTGAAAAACCTTTAATACCATATAAAGTAGGACCATATCAAACATAAGCATTCCAGACTCATTAACATAAATTTATCACCACAAATTAATACTCCTCAACCACTTAATACACCTTTACCCACAACTCTCTCATGTCAACTTATTAATGCAAGATCAATGAGAAACAAACTACCTATATTCACTGACATCCTCAATGACGAGAAGCCAGACTTAATCTGCATAACAGAAACCTGGCTTACTGAATCAGACTCAGTTTGCATTAACCAATTAAAAACATATGAATATGAGATTTTCCACACACACAGAACACACAAAAAAGGTGGTGGTGTCCTCATAATAATAAAGAAAAAACTCAATGCAAAACTAATAAATTCTAGCAACTCTAACAATATTGATTCTCTCACAATAAAAATTAAAAACCTGAGGATATGCCTAATATATAAACCACCAGAACATAACAGACATCACTGATACATTAATTGAAATTATGTCATCTTCTACCGACTCAAATCCTGTAATTCTAATGGGTGACTTTAATCTCCCCTCAACACATAACACATACTCATCTCACTTCCTAGACACCGCTACTAACATGGACTTCAACCAAATTATACTGGATCAAACACACACCAAAGGTAAGACACTAGATCTTGTTTTCCTACCGACCTCCCTCTACAATCTATTTGACTCTGCAACCCTTAAATACCAACCTGTCCCTTGGTCAGATCACTACCTCCTCAAATTTGTAATAAAGTACACTGTCAACATCCAAACAAATAGCCCACGACCCTCACCAATAAATAGATTCAGAAAATTTAATGAAGAGGAATTTCTCGATAACATAACCCCACAACTATCCCCAATAACAACAAACCTTGACGAATCAATGGATAACTGGAACAATATAATATCTAAGGCAGCAGAACGCAACCCAATCACAACACAACGTAATAATAAAAACAATGGCAATGCAGCATGGTATAATAACACAATCAAACAAATTAAAAGAACACTAAGAAAACACGAACGTGATTGGAGAAATTCCAAAATGACACCCAACCATGAAATATATTTAAAAACACTCAACAATTACAGAAAAGCAATTGACACAGCTAAGAGAAACGATTACTCTAACATACTAGTTAATTCTATGAATCGTCCAAGAGAACTGTTTAGTATAGTTCAGAATTTGACCAACAAAAGCCATAACACACATGAAACATCTATTGACATTTCCCCACAAGAACTAGCACAATACTATATAAACAAAACTAAACCACAAATGGCGCCCCCAAAATTATACACTGAGTTGATCCCTAACATCTCTGATACCTGGTCAAACTTCAACCTAGTAACAAAATCCACTCTTAAAACCATCATATCTAATATAAATACAACAACTTCACACCTCGATCCCTGCCCAGTAAAATGGATAAAGAAGACTCTCCCTACACTCTCATCCTTCATCCTCCCCATAGTTAACTTTTCATTGGAAAATGGCTATTTACCCCCTTCCCTAAAGCACGTCCAAATAAGACCAATTCTCAAAAATAAGACCCTCGACAAGACATCCCCAACCTCTTACAGACCCATTTCAAGTATCCCTTTCATGGCCAAACTCACTGAAAAAATAGTCCAAACCCAATTACAAGAATTTGTTGATACAATAGATCTCCTTGATGAACATCAATATGGCTTCCGTCCATATCATGGAGTGGAAACTCTATTGACAGTACTCATTGACACGCTAATAAGAGGAATTGACGACCCAAAACAAGCATTTATATTAATCTTTCTAGACATCTCCGCAGCGTTTGACAGTGTTAACCATGCAACAATGCTAAGCAGACTCCAACAAATTGGAATAACATCCACAGTATATAATTGGTTTAAGTCTTACCTAACAAATAGAACCCAAACAGTGAGAATTGACAATCAAACATCAAATATCTTTAAACAAACTCAAGGCCTTCCACAAGGATCTGCGCTGTCAGCACTTCTATTTAATATTTACCTCCAACCAGTCTGCAACATCTTTAAACGCCACGGCGTAAATTACCACATTTATGCAGACGATATTATGTTTTACCTACCATTTAAAATCCCACACCCACCAATACAACAAATAAAAGATTGCTTTAATGAATTAACATCTTGGCTCATTGACCACAACCTATACATTAATTTTACAAAAACTGATATCCTCTATGTCACAAAAACCAAACATATACACCTCCAAATTCCATCACCCTAAATAACCACGAGATTAAAGCTAAAAAAGAATTAAAATACCTAGGTGTAATACTTGATGATAAACTTAATATGGACTCACACATAAAAAACCTTACAAAAACTATACATTTTAAAATTAAGACCCTGAAAGAAATTCGCCCATTAATTCATTTACACGACTTCATATCAATAATACAAGCAATCATCACCCCACACTTTGATTTTGCAAACTTAATTCTCCAGGGAATCACGCGGCAAAACATTAAAAAGATCCAATTAACTCAAAATATTGCGGCTAGAATTATAATGAAAGTAAGTCCAAAAGAACACATTACACCAATTCTTGCTAAACTCCATTGGCTACCTATTCACGAAAGGATACACTACAAAATACTAGTTACCACCTTCAAACTGATGAATAAACTTTCACCATCCGTACTTAATAACCTGATCAACATAGAACCAAATAAGAGATCTCAAAGAAGTAGAAATACAAACACAATATCATTACCTAAAGATTATAAAAAAGCTAGAAAACTAACCAATAACAGGGCCTTCTCTCACTGTGCACCGTCTCTATGGAATAACCTACCTGACAATATCCGCCTCCTAACTGAACTCAAAGAATTTAGAAAAAAACTAAAAACACATCTATTCACCTTACATTATACACCTCTGGACTGCCAAACCATACAAGTTGACACAGGATAATAATCCCTACAAGGCATACACTCATTTAACCAAAATAAACGCATAATCTGATACTAAAAGATGGTCTTCATGTAATTCAAATTCTATAAAATTAATGTAAATATGTAAAAAGGTTTGATTACATCCACTCAATACCACCGGATGAAATCACAGTTTATATGTCTTTAATTATACTGTTAAATGTAAAAAGTTAAATCTGTTCCCTGTAAAATGACTAGGACATGATTAACCATGTATCTTGAATTTTCTCTGTTCATTGTAAACCGCACTTGATACTTGGGAAAGAGCGGTATATAAATGTGTGCTAAATAAATAAATAAATAAATAAATATGGAGTAAGGAACTCCATCTTCAGTAACATAGACCTTACACACACTGAAAAATGGTAATTAGGGAAGTGATCCTTTCAAACTCCCCTTTCTGTTTTCTACTTTCCCAACCACCAAAGTGCCCCATCCCCAAAAACTGTCTCCCCACAACAATTATACCCCCCACACTGCCCCTACCTCCAAAAGTACTCCCTTGCAACTGCCCTACCAACTTGTCAAACGCCACCATCAACTGCCTCACCACTCTGCAAATGCCCTGCCCCCCCAAACTACACTACCACAATTGTGCCACCACACTGCAAACTGTCCCCACCTCAAAATACAACCTCCCACAACTGCTTCACCACCCTGAAAATTCCCTCACCCCCAAAAATGCCCCCTGCAACTGCCTCATTACACCACAAACTGACCCCACTCCAATAAACTCCCACAACTGCTCAACCACCTTGCTAACTGTCCCAACCCCAAAAATCCTCCCTCATAACTGACCTATCATCCTACAAAACTACCCCGTGCAACTGCTGCACCACTCTGTTAACTGACCCACTCCCAAAAACAACCATGCCCGAATTGCCCCACCACCCTGCAAAATACCCCATCCCCAAAAACTATTCTCACACCACTGCCCCACCAATCCACACACTATCCCTACCTATAAAAAGCACTCCTTCGCAACTGCTCTACCACCCCCAAACTGCCCCACCCATTAAAAATGCCCACACACTTGCCCTACCACAAATACTCCCACAATTGCCACATCCTGCAAAATGCTCAACCCTTAAAAACTATTTTCTGCAACAGGCCCACCACCTCACCAAATGCCTCTGCATCTGTCCCACAACCCTGCAAACTTTCTCCAACTCCCCAAAACTACCACCCCACAATATGCCCCATCCACAAAAGTTACTCTCCCCCAACTGCTCCATCGCCTGCAAACTAGCACATCCTCCAAAAATATCCCCCCAAAACTACCCCAGTCCTCCATTCCAGTCTCCTCATTGTAACTACCTCACCACCATGCAAACTACCTTGACCCCCAAAACCACCTCCCCACTACCGTCACCAACCCCCAAACCTACATCCTCTGGAAATGCCCCACCACCTCCCCAGCCATCTCACCACAGACACAATAAATGAACAGCACACACAGAACGGAGATAATATACATAACACACAAATACATAAACATCACATCCACAAAGACTCAAGGAGCCCAATTTTGAAAATAATTAAGGTGGGCTCTGTTGGTACCAATTTCACCCATATGTGAAGACTACCTTCCTGCTCGTTCCCGATCATAAGGTACAGGTCGAAACGGCCGTTGGTCCACTTGATCTTTATCATACAAAAACTCTGTATATTCCTTCCACCTTTTCTTGATCTTCTCAGCATCATTCAACATAGAACCTTGAGCATCTTGTAACATTCCAATTCGAGGCTGGAACTTTTTCTTTAACTCTCGTAGCTTTAGGAAAGCCGATCTTGTTCTTCCTCTAATAGTTTCTGCTTCTATTTGCTTGCAAGTGTCATTGTAGTACTTTTCCTTGTCCTGTCTTGCTGCACGTTGGAAATCTCTGTTGAGTTCTGCGATTGTCTTTCTTTCTCCTCTGGCTTTAGCTTCTCGGCGTTTCTGGGCAATTTTCAGAGTTTCTTCCGTCATCCATTTTGTCCGTTTTTGCTTTTTCACCTTTTGTGGAGACTTCTTGCTTTCTTCCAACACAACCTTCTTGATGTTATTCCATAACTCTTCCGGAGCTCTGTTATTTGTATCTAAAGCAGCAAATCGATTTTGCAGGCAGTCTTTAAATTCCAGTGGTATATTCTCAAGGTCATATTTTGCTGCATTCATGAGTGGTTTGCTCTTTTTCAACTTTAGCTTGAGTTTGCATACTAGTAGTTGATGATCTGTACCACAGTCAGCTCCAGGATTTGTCTTTGTTGATGTTACAGAGCTTTTCCATCGTTGACTTCCGCATATGTAGTCAATTTGATTTTTATATAATCCATTCGGTGAAGTCCATGTGTACAGTCGCCGCTTGTGTTGCTGGAAGAAGGTGTTTGAGATGAATAGATCATTGGTATTGCAGAATTCTATCAGTCTTTCTCCAGCTTCATTTCTGTTGCCAAGTCCATATTTTCCAACTACTTTGCCTTCTTCTTTGTTGCCAACTTTTGCGTTCCAGTCACCCATGACTATCAGGATATCCTGTTTGCATGTTCTGTCAATTTCAGCTTGTACTTGTTCATAGAACTCTTCAATTTCATTCTCTTCTGCAGCTGTTGTTGGGGCATATACTTGAATTATAGTTGTGTTGATAGGCAATCCTCGTAGACAAATAGAGATTAAGTGTTCGCTGCCTGCATTGTATTTCATTACAGTTCTTGCAAGTTTCTTCTTTATTATAAATGCAACACCATTCTTCTTTGTCTTTCATTTCCAGCATAGTAGACCATGTGATCATCTGATGCAAAGTGCCCGATGCCAGTCCATTTCAGTTCGCTGACACCCAACAGATCAAGTTGAACACGTTCCATTTCATTCTTGACCACCTCCAACTTCCCTTGGTTCATGCTTCGTACGTTCCATGTTCCAATGTGTAAGACATCTTTACAGCTTCTGACTCTCATTTCATGCGCAGCTACATCAGCAGTCAGACTTCCCGAGAGCTTTGATCCAACCACATCATAAATGCTGGCTTTACTCTGAAAAGTCTTCAGCTCTTCCCCAGTAGCTAGTTGAGTGCCTTCTGACCTGGGGGTCTCATCTTCCAGCACCATAGCACAATTTGTTTTGTTGTAACTATCCATTGGGTTTTCATGGCAAGATACAGAAGTAGATTGCCGGGCCTTTCTTCCACGCAGTTTAAGTTTGGTGTTGTTGCCATTGTCACAAAAATGTGATCCTCCGCCGTCAACACTGTCCCATTCTGCTGCTGCCCAGATGGGTGGTTTGTCTTGTTCTGGCACCTCAGCTGAGACCTGTCCATCTTGGGAGACATAAGAACATAAGATATGCCATACTGGGTCAGACCTAGGTCCATCAAGCCCAGTATTCTGTTTCCAACAGTGGCCAAACTAGGTCATATGTACCTAGCAGTTTCCCCAAGAGACACAAGTTCCACAATGCTTGTACTGGGTCAAGCATTGATATCTTCGGTCACTTCTTAATAATGGTTTATGGACCTTTTCTCCAGGAACTTGTCCAAACCTTTTTTAAACCCAGCTACACTAACAGCCTTTACTACATCCTCCGGTAACAAATTCCAGAGTTTGATTACACGTTGAGTGAAAAAATATTTTCTTTTATTGGTCTTAAATAGTTTACCCTGTAGCTTCATTGCATGTCCCCTAGTCTTTCTATATTCTGATAACGTAAACAATCGATCTACGTTTACCCGTTCCATTCCATTCATTAATTTATAGACTTCGATCATATCTCCCCTCAGCCGTCTCTTTTCCAGTTTAAAGAGCCCTAACCTTTTTAGCCTTTCTTCATAGGAGTATCCTTCCATCCCCTTTACCATTTTGGTGGCTCTTCTCTGAACCTTTTCTAAAATCGCTATATCCTTTTTAAGATACGGCGACCAGAATTGCACACAATATTCAAGGTGCGGTCTCACCATGGAACGATATAGAGGCATTATAATATCTTTTGTTTTATTTTCCATTCCTTTCCTTATCATACCTAGCATTCTATTTGCTCTCTTGGCCGCCGCTGCACACTGGGCCGAGGGTTTTAACATGGTATCCACAATGACGCCTAAATCTTTTTCCTGGGTGGTGGTTCCTAATGTGGAACCTTGCATCGTGTAACCATAGTTTGGGTTGTTCTTCCCTAGGTGCATAACTTTGCACTTGTCCACATTAAATTTCATCTGCCATTTTGATGCCCAGTCTTCCAATTTATCAAGATCCTCTTGCAATTTTTCACAATCCTCTTCGGTTTTAACAACTTTAAATAGTTTTGTGTCATCTGCAAATTTGATAACCTCACTCGTTATTCCACTTTCCAGGTCATTTATGAATATGTCAAAAAGCAGCGGACCCAGCACAGATCCCTGGGGTACACCACTATTCACCTTTCTCCATTGGGAAAATTGGCCATTTAGCCCTACCCTCTGCTTTCTATCTTTTAACCAGTTCCTGATCCACAATAGTACACTGCCTCCTATCCCATGACTCTTTAGTTTTGCCAAAAGTCTCTGATGAGGGACCTTGTCAAAGGCTTTCTGAAAGTCCAGATACACAATATCAACCGACTCACCTTTGTCCACCTGTTTATTCACTCCTTCAAAAAAACATAACAGATTAGTAAGACAAGATCTTCCTTGTCTAAAGCCATGTTGGCTGTCTCCCATTAGGTTGTGACTATCTACATGCTGAGTAATTTTATTCTTTATGATGGTTTCTACCATTTTTCCCCGGTACTGACGTCAGACTCACCGGTCTGTAGTTTCCTGGATCACCCCTGGAACCCTTTTTAAAAATTGGTGTTACATTGGCGATCCTCCAATCTTCAGGTATTAGAGATGATTTTAATGATAGTTCACAGATTACTGATAGCAGGTCTGCAATCTCTGCCAGTAGTTAAACTACCGATAGTTTAGCTCTCAGCATCACTGATGCACGCAAGCCCTCACAGCACGACAAGCTGCAAACCAAGTGTGATGGGTGTGCTCTCCTTATTCCTCTCCTGTGTGATCAGCCCAGCCTGTAAGGTAAAGGTTTATCTACCCTGTCTCTGTGCTACAACCGTGCTGAGTCTGATTCCTTTGACTCTGTGCCCTTGACTTTAGATGGCCGTGTTCCCTGGCCTTGGTCCATCTCCTGACTATAGCTGGCCATGTACCATGCGTCGTTGGAGTCCTTCTCAGTGCTCCTGTCTTGAATTGTGTCAAGTACTTACCTATGGACTTCTGCAAGAGTGAGCAAAGGGAAAGTGCCCTTGCATCAAAGACCTATGCTTCCCTGACCCTGCTTCATGTGCTATGTCTACATCTGGATTCCTGCAAAGTGGTGAGTAAAGGGAACTTGCTCCACATGAACGGGCCATACTGGCCTTGGTTCTTACCAATGGGGAAAGTGTTTCTGATGTCATAGTGCGAGAGCATCTCACATCCAGTGATCCCCAGACAATGGGGTTGAATATTAGGACTAGGGCTCATAAAAATCCATTCAAAAGCAAGGGTCTTAGACTTTAGGAAAATTAATTTTCCCAAGATGTGACAATACCTCAAGGAGTCTTTAGTAGGATGTGACCAGCTGGAGGATGTAGAAAAGCAATGGGCAAAACTGAAAGGGCAACAAACCTTTTTGTTAGATAGGTAAATACATTTAAAAAGAAAAGGAGGCCACTATGGTTCTCAAAATAAGTAGTTGAAAAGGTGAAGAAAAAGAGTGTGGCCTTCATAAAATACAACAGATTACAGAGAGAAAGACAAGCATCTATATTTGGAAAAACTTAGAGAAGCTAGCAATGTAGTCAGGAAAGCAAAGATACAAAAAAAGAAGAAATAGTGAAATAAATGGGGGGATAAGACATTATTCAGATATGTTAGTGAGAGAAGGAAGTGCAAAAGTGTTATTGTCAGACTCAAGAGTGAAGGGGAGGAATATGTAGAAGCTGATGAGGATAAAACGGAATTGCCTAACAAATATTTTTGTTCTGTGTTTACAGATGAAGGAAACCCTGTGGGGTGGAGGTAAGCTCCTCTTTGCTGCTGCAGCATCATCAATTCACCTTTAAAGCAGCTCATCTCCTTCTCACTCTCATTTTGGGCAGCTTGTTTGGAGCACTGAAGACCTGCAAACCAGGCAGCTCTCTCCTCTCCTTTACCGGCTTACGTTCCACACCACGAAAATGAGCATCGGAGTCCCCAATCCAAGAATTGCTACTACAGCATTTAAATTCCCCACTGCATAAATGAGTGACTGAGGAAGGCACCGAGGGAAGCAGTGTCACATGGAGGTAAGCTCCTCCTTGCTGCCACAGCGTCACACACCCTCTCCTTATTAATCAGATGTCTTAGGTACACATGCGCCTGGTGGGCCCGTGCCTTAGAAATATAGAAACATGACAGCAGAAAAAGACCACATGGTCTATCTAGTCTGTCCTTCCATATCAACCACTACAACAGTCCCCTTTTCCCTTTAGAGATCCTCTGTGTTTTTTCCATGCTTTTTTGAATTCAGATACTGTCATTATCTCTACCACCTCCACTGGGAGACTATTCCATGCATCTACCACTCTTTCCATAAAGAAATATTTCTGCATATTACTCCTGAGTCTATCCCCTTTCATCCTCATCCTATGTCCCGTCATAGCAGAGCTTGCTTTCAATCGAAAGAGGTTCTCCTGTGCATTTATGCCACAGAGGTATTTAAACATTTCACTCATATCACCTCTATCTAGCCTTTCCTCTAAAATATACATATTAAGCTCCTTAAGTCTGTCCTCATATGCTTTATAACGAAGACCACTAACCATTTTAGTAGCCACCCTCTGTACCAACTCAAACCTGTTTACATCCTTTTGAAGGTGCGGTCTCCAGAATTGCACACAATACTCCAAATGAGGTTGCACTAAAGACCTATACAGAGGCACTATCACCTCCTTTCTTGTTGGCCATTCCTCTCCCTATACACCCAAGCATCCTTCTAGCTTTCGCCGTCGCCTTTTCTATCTGTTTAGCTACTTTAAGATCATCAGACACAATCACGCCTAGGTCCCGTTTTTATTTTGTGGACAGAATTACTTCACCCCCTATACTATATCGCTCCCTTGGATTGTTGCAGCCCAAATGCATGACCTTGCATTTTTTAACATTAAATCTCAGCTGCCAAATTCTTCAAGCTTAGCTAGATCCCTCCTCATGTTATCTACACCTTCCTGGACGTCTACTCTATTGCAGATTTTGGTATCATCAGCAAAGAGGCAAACCTTACCCGACAGCCCTTCCGCAATATCACTAACAAAGATGTTAAAAAGCCCTTAGCGTGGGACATAGCGGAAACAAAAGATTGGCCTGACATTCCCTCAGACATCATACAGTATCTGACTCCTAAAACATATAACCTTTAAGGAACAACAGAAGAACAGATACTTGCAAATGAGAAGCAATGAACAACTTATCCTCTCTCTTGCTATAGCTACAGTCTGTCCTCTTCACACAAGCTGATCTCAGTAAGTAACAACAATACTATGCTCCATAGCTAAAATAAAACAAGAAACATTAATCATTGTTGCAAACCGGTAGTAACCTTACCAAGTAATCATTCAACCTAAAGAGGCTCACATAGCTAAAATGGATCTCAAACAACACACAATGAGGGGTGGCCTGCACAGAGCGGCAGGTGCACCTACTCTTGCCATCGTGCTGGGCAGACTAGATTGACCATGCTGGTCTTTATCTGCCATCATTTACTATGTTACTATGATTCTAAGCATTCTAGGAGCCCTCACCCTAGCAACACTCACCTGCTTCTTTACAGCAAGTTCACAACCAATCCCAGTTATCCACTCATTACACTGCAACAAACTGGAAGCGGCAAATTATAGAGCATGGAACAGGAATACCCTTTACCCACACGCAAATTAGAGCGCAAGGAACAGGAATACCCTTTACCCACACAGATTAATATCTGTACCAATATACAACTTAGGACAGTGTCACACTGAAACACTTACCAACCCAAATAACCTAAAATGTACATTCATTAATGCATGTTCTGTCAGAAACAAAATACACATCATATCAGACCACATCAGTAACAATAATCATGATATGATGTTCATAACAGAATCATGGTTCACAACCACTGATACAGTTCTAATCAACCAACTGAATCCACAAGATTATGACATCTTTGACTGCCCAAGAGTTGATAGGGGGGGGGGGGGGAGTATGCATCATAGCTAGAAGCAAGCTAAAATGCTCAACAGCAACAACAGAAAGCTTAGATAGTATGGCTATACCTGTGATAGAAAACAGAAACTTCTTATTTTGCCTCATATACAGATCACCCTCCTCAAACACAAAAGAGTGGAGAGAGTGAATTAATTCTTTACTTTGGTCTTTACTGAAAATGATATAGGGAAGTTACCCATGACTGAAATGATATTTAAAGCTGATGCAGCAGAAGAATTGAAAGAAATATCAATAAACGGGGAAGATGTATTAAAACTATTTGATAAACTGAAGAGTAGCACATCACCTGGACTGGACGGCATACATCCAAGGATGTTGAAAGAAGTGAAATATGAGATTGCAGACCTACTATTAGTAATCTGTGATCTATCATTAAAATCATCAGTAATACTTGAAGATTGGAGGATGGCCAATGTAATGCCAATTTTTAAAAAGGGTTCCAGGGGTGATCTGGTAAACTATAGACCAGTGAACCTGACATCAGTACCGGGAAAATGGTAGAAACCATTATTATGAACAAAATTTCTGAACATGTATATAATCATGGCTTAATGGGAGACAGCCAACATGGCTTTAGCCAGGGAAGGTCTTGTCTTACTAATCTTATATTTTTTGAAGCTGTAAATTATTCTCAATATATACTCCAACCCTCTGGAACGCACTCCTGGAAAAAATAAGAAACTCCACTGACTTATAGGATTTTCGTAAAGCCTTAAAAACACACCGTTTCTCAGAGTACTATGGACCAGAAGCAGAACCACCATGTGAAACGTAGCCACTACAATAAAATCTTAACACATCCACACCAACCAGTAACTACAACCTATCTCAAACACCCAACCATACATTCCCACAACCTGTAATAAGAAATCATGGAAATAATACTGTTAATACTCCTGTTAGCCAAGTTTAATGACCTTGTTCTATTTAATGTTTCTTGTTCATTGTTCAATGTAAACTGCTTTGAATACAAGAAAAGCGGTATAAAAAAACTTGTTAAACAAACAGGTAAGACAAAAGTGGGTCGGTCGATGTAGTATATCTGGCTTTTCAGAAAGCATTTGACAAGGTCCCTCATGAGAGACTCTTGGCGAAATTAAAAAGTCATGGGATAGGAGGCAATGTACTATTGTGGATCAGGAACTGGTTAAAAGACAGAAAGCAGAGGGAAGGGCTAAATGGTCAATTTTCCCAAAGGAGAAAGGTGAATAGTGGGGCACCCCAAGGATCTGTGCTGGGTCTGCTGCTTTCTAACATTGTAAATGACAGAGGCATTATTATATCATTTGTTTTATTCTCCATTCCTTTTCTTATGATTCCTAGCATTCCATTTGCTTTCTTGGCTGCCATTGCACACTGGGCAAAGCCACCAAAATGGGAAAGGGATGGAAGGATACCCCTATGAGGAGAGGCTAAAAAAGTTAGAGCTCTTCAACCTTCAAAGCGACAGCTGAAGGGAGATATGATAGAGGTCCATAAATTAATGAATGCATTGGAACAGGTAATGTAGAAAGACTAGGGGGACATGCAATGAAGCTACAGTGTAACCCATATTAGACTAATAAGTGAAAATATTTTTTCACTCAACACGTAATCAAACTCTGGAATTTGTTACCGGAGGATGTCGTAAAAACTATTAGTGTAGCTGAGTTTAAAAAAGGTTTGGACAAGTTCCTGGAGGAAAGGTCCATAAACCATTATTAGGGGACATGGCAAATCCACTGCTTGTCCCAATACAAGCATTGTGGAACCTGTGTCTTCTGGGGAAACTGATAGGCACTTGTGACCTAGATTGGCCACTGTTGGAATCAGAATACTGGGCTTGATGGACCTTGGTCTGACCCAGTTTGGAATATCTTATGTTCTTACAATTCCAGTCTGCCACTCCTGCCCGACCTCCAAGAAAGTTTGGCATATCTTGTGTTCTTATCTATCAACCATATTTAGTATACTCTGCTCAAATAATCCATTAAAGCACAGTTACCTACCTGTAACAGGTGATCTCTGGGAACAGCAGGAATAAGTCTTCACATATGGGTATCGTCGGTACCGACGGAGCCTGCGCGGGAACGCTCCCCAGCGTCCAAAAGGAAAGCTTTTGGGAGCATCCCACAGCGCCTGCGCGCTTCCTTCCCGCCTTACCTAACTGCCTCTCTCCAGTTCGAGTTTTAAAGCTGAGACAAAGAGAGAGAGAGGAAAGGAAAGATAGATAGAGAGATACAACTCCTAGGGGAGGTGGGTGGGATGTGAAGACTTATTCCTGCTGTTCCCAGAGATCACCTGTTACAGGTAAGTAACTGTGCTATCTCCAGGAACAAGCAGGAATGAGTCTTCACATATGGGGACTCCCCAGATAGAGATGCCTGGGAGATCACCCAGATTGTGAGTCCCTGGGAAGGGCTCCACCTGCACCCATGAATCTCAGGCATCCAGTCAGGGATGGAGGGTAGGAGTTGATTAGGTATGGAACAGGTGTTTGAGAACAGCCTGACCAAACAAGGCATCCCGGCGGGAGTCCTTGTCCAAGCAGTAATGGGCTGTGAAGGTATGAACCAATGCCCAGGTGGCTGCTCGACAGATTTGGTCGATGGACACAGAGTTAAGATGAGCCATAGAGGCTGCCATGGCCCTCACATTGTGAGCTGTGACATGGCCCTCCAGAGAAAGATTCTTACTCTGGTAGGCGAAGGAAATACACTGAGCAATCCAATTAGACAGAGTTCCCTTGGAGACTGGAAGTCCTAAATGAGAAGGATCAAAAGCAACAAAAAGTTGAGAGGACTTTCTATGTTGCTGTGTCCTTTGTAAGTAGAAAGCAAGTGCTCTTTTACAATCCAGGGTATGAAGATTCCTCTCTGCACTTGATGCATGAGGTAATGGAAAAAAGACAGGTAAATACACCTCCTGGTTCAGATGAAAAGGTGAGACCACTTTAGGCATAAAGTGTGGATTAGTTCTGAGGACTACCTTGTCATGATGGAACCTTGTATAAGGAGGATTAGCCACTAAAGCTTGCAACTCACTGATACGGCGAGCTGAGGTGACTGCAATGAGAAAAATAACCTTCCAGGAAAGGAATTTCAAGGAGGTAGTGGCTAAGGGTTCAAAGGGTGGCTTCATAAGCTGGCCAAGAACCAGATTCAAGTCCCATGCCACTGGAGGTGGTCTAATGGGAGGAGTGGCCTAGTGGTTAGGACAAGTGGTTAGGACAAGGTACTTCAGGCTGGAGGGTCGGGGGTTCAAGTCCCACCTGGGGACAGCAATCTCAGGCCGGAGGGACTGGGATTTCTAGTCCTATAGGCACTCCTTGTGGTCTTGGGCAAGCCACTTAACCCTCCATTGCCCATGTTCCCTGTAAGTATTAGTGTATGTGTGTCATATCCCCTCATGTTAAATGTATCTCCCAATTGACCGCTTTGACCCAGTGAAAAGCGGGATATAAATACAGCTAAATAAAATAAATAAATAAATGGGAGGTTTAGTCAAAAGAAGGCGTCTCATGAATCTTGCTATAAGAGGATGAGAGGAAATAGGTTGTCCATTGAGAGGCTTAATTGATGCTGCAATAGCACTCAAATGGACTCTGACTGAATTTGTTTTAAGGCCTGCATGGGATAAATGCAGTAAATAGTCTAGTAAAGAATTCAAAGGTATTGCAAGAGGGTTGAGACCCTTCTCTGCACACCAAATTGAAAACCTTTTCCAGTTAAAAGCATAGGAACGTCTGGTGGAAGGCTTTCTGGAAGCATGAAGGATATCTTTCACTTGCTGAGAAAGGTGTAAATCCTGAAGGTCTAGGCCTTCAGCAACCAGGCTCTGAGATGAAGAGACTGAGGATTTGGGTGCCACAAGGTTCCCTCCTCCTGGGAGAGGAGATCTGGAGTGGACCCCAGGTCCAGGGAGGGAGCTTGAGAGAGATGTAGAAGTAGAGGGTACCACACTTGGCGTGGCCAATGTGGTGCTATGAGGATCATAGACCCCTTGTCTCTCAGAAGCTTGAACAGAGTTTTGGGAATGAGGGGAATAGGTGGAAAGGCATAGAGGAAGTCTTGCCCCCAATGAAGGAGGAAGGCATCTCTGGCCTGAACTCCCTGACATGAAATCCTGGAACAAAACCGGGGAAGTTTGGCATTCCACGGACTTGCAAACAGGTCTATGTCTGGGGTACCCCAAATCCGAAAAATCCTGGTTATCTGGTCCCCATGGAGGGACCATTCGTGTGGAAGCAGAACTCGACTGCGTCTGTCTGCCCAAGAGCTTTGAACCCCTGGAAGATACACTGCCATGAGATGGATTTGATGCTCTCTGGCGAAGGCCCACAATCTGAGAGCTTCGTTGCAAAGCGACAGAGAGCCAGTCCCTCCCTGCTTGTTCACGTAGAACATGGCTACCTGGTTGTCCGTGTGGATGAGGACTGTCTTGTAGCTGAGCAGGGTGTGGAAGACTCTGACAGCCAGAAAGATTGCTCTGAGCTCTAAAAGGTTGATATGTAGAGATGTCTCCTGTGGAGACCAGATGCCTTGGGTCGAGAGATCTTGTAGATGAGCTCCCCAACCCTTTGGAGAGGCATCTGTTGTAAGGGTAGCTTGGGGTAACACCTGTTGAAAGGGGGACCCCAGGAACAGATTTTGAGTGGACTTCCACCAGTGGAGGGACCAAAAGAGGCCACTCGTGGTTGCTATTTTCTCTGACAGGCAACCCGATGCCTGAGTCCATTGGGTGGATAGGGTCCACTGAGCTGCCCTCATGTGAAGGCGAGAGTAAGGAACCACATGCACCGTGGATGCCATGTGGCCTAAGAGTTGTAACATCTCTCGAGCAGTTAAATGGGATTCTAACTGAATCTGGGAGGCTAACTGCACCAAGCGTAGGCAACGGGCCTGGGGAAGATAGGCCCTTGCAGTTGTGGTATCCAGTAAGGCCCCTATGAACTCTAGAGACTGAGTAGGGGTGAGATGGGATGTTTATTACCAGTCCCAGATACTGAAGAACACGCCTTGTGCAGGTCAGGGAAGACTGGGATGGAGCTCGGATGAGCCAGTCGTCCAGATATGGGAATACGAATATTCCTAGAGTGCGCAGAAATGCAGCTACTACTGCCATGCATTTTGTGAACACTCTTGGAGCAGAGGCCAGACCGAAAGGAAGCACTTTGTATTGGTAGTGCTTTCCTTTGTAAAGGAACCGAAGGAACCTTCTGTGTGTTGGATGGATGAGAACATGGGTGTATGCATCCTTGAGATCTAGAGAAAAAGCCAGTCCTGACTCTGGAGGTATGGAAGGAGAGTTCCGAGAGAGATCATCTTGAATTTCTCCTTGCATAGAAACTTGTCCAATTCTCTGAGATCTAGTATGTGTCTGTAGCCCCCCGTTTTCTTTGGAATGAGAAAATAGGGGGAGTAGAACCCTGAGCCCTGTTGAAGAAGGGGTACTTCTTCTATTGCCCCTTGGGCAAGAAGGGTAGCAATCTTTTGACCTAGAAGGTTAAGGAGAGATGTTGGAGAATTGAACTGTTTCACCATGGTGTGAGGAGGAAGGTTTAAGAAATGAAGCTTGTACCCATCTCGTATGATGGAGAGGGTCCATTGCTCTGCTGTGATTTGTTCCCATCTGGGAGCAAAGTGAGCTAACCTTCCGGGGATGGTGAGAGGCTCTGGATGTTCTAGAGCCAGAAAGGCCAAGTTCTCTAGTGGAAAGTCAAAGGCTCTGAGGAGGCTGAGGCTGTTGGGCCGTGGCAGTCCTCGCAGCCTGAGACTTGGCCTGTTTTGGTTGTTGTTGTCTCTTTGTAGCAAAACGACCTTGGGAAGAGGCCTGACCATAACCTGAAGAAAATTTCCCTTTTTTTGGGAAAGATCCTTTTTTGAATAACCTCTTTTTAAAAGGAGCAGTAGTAGACTTTGAAAGTCTATCTAAAGCAGAATTTTCAACATCCATCTGGTTGGCCTTTGCTTGCCAATCCTTGCCAAAGAGGTTTTCTCCTGTACAAGGAAGGTTACCTAGACCATCCTGTACCCAGGATTCCAAATCAGAGGCTTGTAACCAAGCAACTCTGCGTGCACCTATGGCAATAGCCGAGGCTCTACTGGCACCCTCAAAAGAGTCAAAGGCTGCACGGTTGGAAAACTTGGATACATCCTGTGCCTGTTTAAGCCAGGTGATATATTCTTCTCTCTTATCTTCTGACATAAAAGGAGATAAGGTTTGCAGATGATCTGTAACTTCTTTTAGAAACATCCCCATATAGAGACTATAGGAGTTGATTCTGGCTACAAGCATACTGGCCTGGAAGATTTTCGTGCCAAAGGCATCTAGGGTTCTGCATTCTCTTCCTGGAGGAGCAGAGGAGTGCCTTTTTGTGCTCTTGATCTTTTTCATAGCAGACTCTACCACAATGGAGTGGTGAGGAAGCTGAGTCTTATGAAACCCAGGACAAGGAGGAACATGATACATGGTGTCCAACCTTCGGGAATGAGGGGAGGTGGAAAGAGGAGTCTCCCATATGCCCAACATGTGATCATAAAGAATCTCATGTACTGGTAAGGTGGCAGCCTCTTTAGGAGCCTTAGGATATTGTAGGATATCTAATTTTTTGGCTCTAGGTTCAGTTTCAGAGGCTACTGAAATGGACAGGCCTTTGGCCACCTCCCTAATGAAGTCCTAAAAAGACAAGTCTTCAGGAGGAGACATTCTCCTTTTTGAAGAAGAGGGTTCCTGAGGAAGGATCCCCGATGCTTCAATTGAGGCCTCTGATGTATCAGAGTCTTCAGAGGAATCGAAGTATCGACTGTCTGGATGCTCTCGCAGAGCCCGATACGCGTACCGGGAGGTATCGACATCGGGAGTAATCAGTACCGAGTCGGTACTGATAGGCATCACTGGATAGCGTACCGCTGCCGTCGATGCTGATGTCGATGCAAGCGGTACAGGTATCAGAACCGATTTCGGATCCGGTACCAGGATCGGTACCGGTACCGACAACAGGGTTTGTTGCGGTACCGGAGGTGTCGCAGCTTGTATGAATGCCGTGATGGCACGCTGCATGGTCAGAATATTCTGATCCATCGACGCCACCAATGTCTGGATGTCGGTACCGGTGTTAACCGCCGGTACCCGAGAACATTGTAACAGGTGATCGGTCGAGGCCGAGCCATCGATGTCAACTTGTGACCCCATAGGTAGAGCTTTGGAAGCCGGAGCCTCCCGCCGGGGTAATTTTGCCGGTGTGGACTCCTCAAGAGTAAGCCCGGGGGCATCTCGATACTTAGAGGGAGATGAACTCTTTGAGGACCGGCCAGATTTAAGTTTGGTTACCTGAGATCCATGTGATGAAGAAGAAGCCCTGGAAGACGTCGATGCCACAGAAGCTGCATCGGAGGGAAACAGGGTACTGAGCTTGGCTGCCCGATTTTGTAACCCTCTCTTAGACATCATAGAACAGGACTCACAATCCGCTATGGAGTGGTCAGGACCTAAACATTTTAGACACCAGTCATGGGTGTCTGTGACAGAAATAGTGCTGCTGCACTTAGTGCACTTTTTAAACCCGGAGGCGGGTTTTTCCATGAGGAAAAATATATCTGTAGGCCTAAGGCCGCAGAAGAAAAAATGCACTGTAGGTTTTTTTTTTTTTTTTAAAGAAAGAAAAAAGACTAGTGGTACCGGTCCGGAATCGAGAAGGCAGACACGCGACTAAAGAAAAAGAAAAGAAAAGAAGAAATTCTTCAGCGGTGACAGGAAACACGACCTGCTGGCTCCGCGGAAAAGAAGAACTGGAGAGAGGCAGTTAGGAAAGGCGGGAAGGCAGCGCGGAGGTGCTGTGGGATGCTCCCAAAAGCTTTCCTTTTGGACGCTGGGGAGCGTTCCCGCGCAGGCTCCGTCGGTACCGATGATACCCAAATGTGAAGACTCATTCCTGCTTGTTCCTGGAGATATAAATAAATACTGCTCCTAGGTGATTTCAATCTTGCAACAACATATTTAGGACCTGCACAAGCATTCTTCGAAGCTATGGAAGCACTAGGATACTGCACCTTGAGTATTGTGTACAATTCTGGTCGCCGTATCTTAAAAAGGAGATAGCATTATTAGAAAAGGTACAGAGAAGAGCCACCAAAATGGAAAAGGGGATGGAAGGATACCCCTATGAAGAGAGGCTAAAAATGTTAGGACTCTTCAACCTGAAAAAGAGACAGCTGAGGGGAGATATGATGGAGGTCTATAAATTAATGAATGGAGTGGAACGGGTAAACGTAGATCGATTGTTTACATCATTAGAATATAGAAAGACTAGGGGACATGCAATGAAGCTACAGGGTAAACTATTTAAGACTAATAAGAAAACATATTTTTTCACTCAATGTGTAATCAAACTCTGGAATTTGTTACCAGAGGAGGTAGTAAAAGCTGATCTCCAGGAACAAGCAGGAATGTAGTCTTCACATATGGGAATCGTCGGTACCGCCGGAGCCTGCGTGGGAACGCTCCCCAGCGTCCAATAGGAACGCTTTTGGGAGCATCCCTCAGTACATGCGCACTGCCTTCCCGCCTTTCCAACTGTCCCTCTTCAGTTCTTCATTTTCCGCGGAGCCGACAGGACACATACCCTGTCACTGCAAAAAATTTCTTCTTTAAACTTATTTTCTTGTGGTCGCGTCTGTCTCCGCATGATACCTACCGGTATCGCCGGTTCTTTCTTTCTTCTTTAAAAAAAAAAAATATATATATATTTTTTTTAACTGTTTCTCTTCAGAAACTTTTTCTTTTGGTGCTAGGCACCATTTTGGGCATTAGGCCCCATTTTTCCCGAAAGATGGAAAAACCAGCTAGTGGTTTTAAAAAAATGTACTAAATGTGGCGGTACCATCTCCATCACCGACACCCATGACTGGTGTCTAAAATGTTTAGGCCCTGACCATTCTCCATCTGAGTGTTCCTCCTGTATGGGATGACTAAAAGAGGAAGACAGGACCGAGCTGTAAATCTCGGTACCCTCTTTTCTTCGGATACCAGGTCCATTGCATCGACGTCTTCAAGAGCCTCATCTTCCTCCCATGGATCTCAGGTAACTAAACATAAGAGCCAGTCCTCAAAGGGTAGCTCTCCTTCAAAGCATTGAGAGGGCATTGGCATTGCACTTGAGGAAACTACACTGGCAAAACAGCTCCGGTGGGAGACTTTGGCCTCCAAAGCATTAATGGGGTTCCAGAATGTTCTCGAGGCTTCGACCTCGGCAGAACTACTGGTGCCATGCTCAGGGGTTCCGGCCGCTTTTACTGGTACCGATACCCAGGCATCGGCAGCATCGATAGACCAGAGATTCCTCGCTATCGAACGCAGTCTTGCAGCTCTCCTTACTGCTGCGGTACCGTTGACACCAGTGGTTCAACGGGTACCGATGCTGGTACCAGCACAGACGGTACCGGCCCCGGTGGGAATCCTTCCCATGCAGACTTTTTCTGGCATCGACAGATCGATACCGTTCCAATTCGGTACCGACTTTGATCGATACCGAGACCGTGCTTTGCATGAACATCAGGATAAGAGATACTTCGAATCCTCCGATTCCAGTGACTCTGATAATTCTGCCGGTACCAGAGTGTTTCTCCCAGAAGACTCCTCCCCAACGCAGAATGTCTCCTCTGGAAGACATGTCTTTTCAGGATTTTATTTGTGATGTGGCCCGAGGCCTTTCAATCATGGTAGCTCCTGAAAAAGAACCTAGAGCAAAGGAATTGGAAATTCTCCAATACCCTAAGGCTCCCAAGGAAGCAGACACTCTGCCCATTCATGAAATTCTTCATGATTTGATGCTCAGAATGTGGGAGACACCTTTGACCACATCTCTTCATTCTAGGAGACCCGATATCATGTATCGAGTTCCACCATGTCCTGATTTTCAAAAGACTCAGTTGCCACACCATTCAATGGTAGTGGAGTCAGCCATGTGTAGGATGAAAAGTGCAAAGAGACATGCATCCAATCCTCCAGGTCATGAATACAGGACTCTTGACGCTTTTGGGCATTGAACTTTTCAGGCTTCCATGCTTTCAGCTAGGATCAGCTCATATATTTTATATATGGGAATGTTTCTCAAAGAGGTCACAGGAGATTTGGAGCTTATGAGCCCCCTTCTCCCTGAGGACAATGACAGGACTTTCTCACTCTGGTCAAGCATGCTCAAGATGTCTCCAAGTTTGTAAACCGTGCAGCCTTTCACTGCTTTGAATGCATCAGCAGAACCTCTGCTATTGCCATTGGTGCACGTTGGATTGCCTGGCTTCAGGCATCAGACATGGAAATTTGGGTACAAGATAAATTGGGAAACATCCCTTGCACAGGAGAAAACCTCTTTGGCAAGAATTGGCAGGAGAAGGCTAATGAAATAGATACTGATAATCTCACTTTAGACAGATTGTCAAAATCTACAGCCACAAAGAAACCCTATAAAAAACCCTTTTTCAGCAAAAAAGAGGACGTTTTATCCATCCTATACCCAGCAAGGGCAAGCTCAGGGTCAAGTTGCCCAGAAGGGTCAACAACAACAATCCAGACAAAATAAGCCAAAAGGCCTTAGAGCTCAACCAGCTCCACAGGCCCAGCCTCCTCAAGGGCTTTGACGCCTTCATAGAGAACTTAGCCTTCCTGCCTCTGAAGGGGCCAGAACCCCTAAACATTTCAGGCAGGTTGTGTCATTTTGCCAACAGATGGCACCAAATAACAACAGAAAATTGGACTCTGTCCATTGTGGGAGAGGGGTAACAAGCTTCATTTTGACAGTATGCCCCCCCCCCCCCAATCGTAAGACAGTTCAATTCCCAAACCTCTACAGGCAATCTACTGGATCAAGAGGTCTCAACACTCCTTGCTCAAGGAGCAATAGAGGAGGTGCCAATTCTTCAGCAGGGTGTAGGGTTCTACTCCCCCTATTTTCTTATTCCAAAGAAAACAGAAGCACACAGGCCCATTCTAGACCTCAGAGAATTGAACAAATATCTGTTCCGAGAAAAGTTCAAAATGATTTCTCTGGGAACTCTTCTGCCATACCTTCAAAGTCAGGATTGGCTTTGTTCTCTAGATCTAAAGGATGCATATACTCACATTCTGATCCATCTAGATCACAAGAAATTCTTATGATTCCTTTTCAAGGGAAAACATTTCCAATACAGGGTTCTTCCCGTTGGTCTGGCTTCAGTACCAAGAGTATTCACGAAATGCATGGCAGTAGTAGCTGCATTTCTGCGAACCCTGGGGATAGTCGTCTTCCCCTCTCTCCCCTAGATTGGCCACTGTTGGAAACAGGATAGTGGGCTTGATGGGACTTGGTCTGACCCAGTATGGCATATCTTATTTTCTTATAATTCTGGTCTGCCACTCCTGCCCAGCCTCCAAGAAAGTTGCATCGGAGGGGGGAACAGGAGTGTCAGGCCATAAGTGCGCATACACACGGGCACTTTAAGGCCAGTGCAGCACTGAAGCGGCAGTTCATCTGCCGCTGCTTCAGCGTGGGGGGGGGGGTGGCATAGCAGGCTAGATGGAGGCAGCAGCATGGAGGGTCTGCCTAGGGCGGCAGAAACCTCATGCTCCCACTATGTGTCAGTTGTACCACGGTGTGCCTTCAGAGTCCTCAACATGCTAGGAGCATCAGTGGCTATTGTGGCGTGCCTCCCACCCCAAGAACACAAGTTGTTTGTAGGGTAGATAGCCTATAATGCCTGTCCTAGGGTTGTGTATAGATAGTCTGTGCCCCTATAGATGGCAGAGGTGGATGCCAGATACATCTGATGTCTGTATGGTTTCTGTGTTGGACCAGCTGATCTGTGCATCAGGTCATGGTTCTCTTCACCCACATGAGAGGGGGCTCTGCACATCTCCCTAGTAAGGGCTCAGTGCCAGATGTATGAGGGAAGGAACAGGAAAAGATCCCACCTGTCCCTAGAGGACTAGGTTTCCAAGCACCTTGAGTGACTCTGGGTGAGAGGGTTGCATGCTCCAGAACCTGAATGCTGGGCATTGCTGTGACCTTGCCATTACCAGGACAGGGCCCCCTACACAAGTGGATACAGCATTTGCACTGTATCTCCCATAGACATGGGTGCAGCAGTCTCTATGCATGGATCTGCTTTCCTGATCTGTAAGCCCCACCCTGTTATATTTTGACCTTTATCACTGTACAGCAAGGTGCACATATTCCCTAGTCAGCCTTCTATGTCCTTCCCTGGCCACTGTTGGTGGGGTTGGGGGCCATGTATTATCTATTCTCTCTGTTGGGGTGTGGTGGACAGCTTCCTCACATGTTGACAGGGTAGCACTGCTGTGTTTGTGGGTCATGGGGACGTGTGCTCCCATCCTCCACACAACTCAGTTATGTAGCTCCAGTAAAGTACTTCTGTCTGGGGGGGGGGGGGGTCACACTGGTGTTAGCACACAAATGTAGGGCACAAGTAGCATGAGCCTTCACAGTACGTATGTGCCCCTGATGTGTGGTTGCTACTACTATGTGACCATCACGTCTACCACAGCATTGCTTCTCTTCTGCAGCCTTGCCCCTTGCTTCTACCGTGGCCCCCAACCCTGCCAAGGTAAAAACGTGTGCTAACTGCATATTAGTCCCACACTACCTGCTGCACCCTACTAAACATGCCCCCTTGTTTTAAGTATACTATCTTGCGTTACTTTTCTGAAGTTGATCTCTCAAACATACTAAACTAAATACTTAAGCCACTTTTTACATCAGTCTTTTCATTCAATGCAGTTCCTCTGATTGTCTTGTTGTATTTATTGTATGGTGTGTGAAGTCACTCTGCCCTCTTACCTGCATGGCACAGTATCATGCCCATGTCAGCCTCAAACACCATGAACCTCATTTACTAAGAATTTTTCACTTAGACACAAAATGGGAGACAGGCCCCAGTAAGATTGATTTTCAAAGCCTTGCACATGCTGAAAAGAAATTTCTCCTTAATTCAACTCAACTTTCCATAAATCCTTTGAGATAACAACCTGGCAAAAAGGCTTCAGCTGCTGTCGTGAATTCATGCACTGCAGGTCTGGACAGGCCCTTCTCATTCACTGCAATGACTTCCACCTGGTACTTTGTGTCCAAGTCCAGGTTTTCCAACACCAGGCTGTTAGAATTGGATGACACATTCATCTCAGTCCAGCTCATGTCCTTCTCCTGGAAAATAAATTTAAGAAAGAGTTTTCTCTTTTATTTATGCAGATTGTTAAGCAGATGCAAACAAGAATGAAATGTCAGCAAAGGAAAAACTTAAGAAGCAACAGTGAGGTTTGCAACATTGACAGAGCCTCCACAGGACTTCCGGCACTGTGCTGGAAAAATTGTAGGAAATCTGTTGGAAAGGCGCTGATTTTACCAGAGATTTAGATGCGTCATGCAAAGGTCGAAGACTCCAGTGAAATGTTATGGAATGAACTAAGAAATACTGGAGAAGTTAGGGAGGGAGCTGCTATGGGGATATGTGAGGAAAATGAAGATCCAGGAAAGCCACAAGGGAAGAGATGCTCAGTAGACAGTGAAAAGTGTCCTGGAAAACTACAGGGCTTTCAGGGGAAGAAAGTGAAGACATGAATAGTATACTTAGGGGGGAATTTTATAAACCTTTTCCATGCAGAAAAGGCCTCTTATAAGATTAGATCATGCCTAAAATTGAGTATGGTGCAGGAAGGCGTGTTCTGTGGGTGGCACCCAGCATTAGCCAGTCAGCAGTGGTATTGAGCCACTGGTCAGTTAACCCTAAATGGCTAAAGTTAGGCCATCTGGGCAACCTAGATATTCAATGCCAGATGCAGCCCCAGCACTGACTATCTGGTTTTAATTTAAAGCGGTGATGGCTAGTGGCTTTAAGTATGCTGGCTGCGGCCACTGAAAATGCACCCTATAGTGACTGTGAATGGAACCGGATAGTTAAAATTAGTGTACAAAGACAACTGAATTGTCATGACTGTAGTAGATTACCAGACCAAGAAAAGACACCTAAGGCCTTCGTGAAATCAAACAGTTTTAATAGCATGCGAGAACTCAGTGGAATAGCTTCCAAAAAGACTGAGCCTCTCGGGCAAAGGTTTCAGTTCCATTTATAGACTTTTAGCTATATGCAAACTAATAATTTGTTATCACATTCTAGCTACTTCATGATAGGCACATATTAAGTTCCCCTTGATCGCTCACCAATAGAGGTCAGCTGGGGCATGTTATGTAAGGTGAGATGCTGCTAAACTATGCATTTCTTACTGTGTGGTTCTACTACTACGCAGGCTACAGTGAAACAAAAGAGACCAAGACATTCCAGCTAGGCCACAGGCATAATATTTCAAGGTACATTTGAAAGCACACTTCTGACACCACTACACTCCCCCCTTTAATTCAGCACCCTCGCCAGCTGGGTCAGTGTTTGGAACCGTATGGTACTGACATGGGCAGAGGATTTGCGGTCAACGGTACTGTCAATGGCAGCGTGTAAACCACGCAGGCAGAGAGGTATTAGGCAAAGCAAAACAAGGCAGGCCATAAGGGACTTCAGACCACCTAACCCATTAAAAACATTCCCAAACCAGCCGTCAACTGACAGACCATTCCAGGTCTGAACAGGAACATGGGCTAACTTTCGCATGCGATCAGTAATGTCTTCAATAACCTTCCCAGCATCATCTATCTGTAGGCAGTAATTAGTGAGGTTAAATTTCCCACAGACCCCTCCGTCTGCGGCTAAAAGATAATCAAGGGCCAGCCGATTGATAAATAGCTATGCACATTTGAGTGTTTTGTTTTGCCTGTAGGGTCAAAGCCTTGCTGGTGTCATTACTAATGACTCATTAGTAATAATTTCTAGAACAGCTTGCAAGCGAATAATATGATTCAGCATGTAAATAGGGGTACGGTAACCACAGGATCCATCCTTGGCCCATGTTGCAGGGCTATAATACTGTATAATGCGCTCGGGGCATTCCCTACTGGTGTGGTGAATCCTGGGCCGATCCGGGAGAGACATATATTCACTATAAAGGAGGTCTTCAATACCCATTCACTAGCCGTGGGTTTAAACTGGGATTGATTATAGGAGGATGAAGAATAATTACACTCCTGAGCTTCCCAGGGCCACTGATCGCCCATATTGGTGCCATCACAGAAGTAACAATAGGTGACATTCAGTTGTGTAGTCACGGTCTCAGCTAATTCAAGGAATAAATTTCTGACAGCTGTGGGTATGGGGTCCATCTGGGTCGTCATTTCCTCGTAGAAGGAGTGGAAAACACTAATCGGGGGACTGTCGGTTTTTTTCTGCTATTACCCGGACATAAAGATAAGTGCCGGGGTCTGTACCCTGGCTATAAATGAGTAGGCCAAAAAGTTGCCCCGTACGCCAGTCGGCCTGACAAGGGTTCAAAATAGTGAGATTAAGGGGATTACAGGTGGAAGTTTGACAATGGGGGGAGGCCGACATCCTCATTAAAACTGCTTTGCGATCATCCCCTTGGTGGCCAGTAGGCACTCCTGGCCAAGAGGCGAAATATATACACTCTCACCGGGGGCAGAAATATGACCCTGCCGCAGCCACTACCCAGCGGTTGGGCGCATTGACGCCCGTGCACTGGCCCCAATTATATGCATGTTGAGGGCACATGTACTTATTTGTAGAATAGGTGCGTTCCCATTTGAGGGACCCGCAACCACCAGAATAAGAGTTTTTTCCGATTGCGAGGCACGCATCGAAAAACAAGGATTTAGGCTGGTTATCCTCAAACGTGGTAGAGTTAAGGAGCGGTCCCTGGAAATTGTCGGCACGTACTTCCAGGATCCAATAAACAGGAAACACTTTAGGATTAAAATACACAGGCTCCTTTCCTGCATGGTAACAGATAGTAAGGTCGGTAGTATTGTGATGGCAGGGGGTCTGTTTGGTACTGGAACAGGAATAATAAGTATGATATACCAGGGTCTGAGTGATTTGTGGTCAGTCTTAGTTACTTTATGTTTATGTTTATTTAAAATTTGATATACCACCCATACCAAAAAAGGTGTCTGGGTGGTTTACAATTAAAATTACATGGCTGCGGAAAACAGGAAAGGAACGCCATTATTAAAATAGTAAAGAGGAAAGAAGGCAGAAACAAGAATAAAACAAGGACATGACTACAAGGGTGGGACAGGAGGAGAGCAAGAGAGACAGACAAACGAAGGGCAGACTATGGGGGAAGGTTGAATGCCGTGGTGAATAGATGGGTTTTTAACTTTGCTTTGAAATGGTGGAAGGGTGTTTCAGTGCGGAGGGAAAGAGGGAGTGAATTCCAAAGTCGGGGACCCAAGAAGTAGAAAGCCGAGGAACGGGTGGATTCCAGGTGGGCTTGTGCAGGAGGGGGAAAGAACATACGATTGAGGTGAATAGAACGAAGGGAACGGTAAGGAGTGTGAAAGTGAACCTGGTCTGCAAGATAGAGAGGAATACCTGTGAAGAGGGCCCTATGAACAAAAATTAGGATCTTGTAGTGAATGCGGAAGGGTACCGGTAACCAGTGTTGTTGTAAAAGGAGAGGAGTGACATGATCGAATCGGGAGGCGTGAGTTAAGAGGCGGACTGCGGTATTCTGAACACGTTGGATGCGAGCGATTTGAGACTTTGGGAGACCGGCCAGGACGACATTGCAGTAATCAAGCTTGGATATAACTAAGGAAAGTAGTAGCGTGGCCAAAGCAGAAGAAGAAAGGAAAGGGCGGACAGCTCGTAGTTGTTTGAGTGAGAAAAAAGACCGCTGAACTACTGAGGAGATGTGCTCCCGAAAGGATAGAGAGGAGTCAAGAACCACACCGAGATAGCGAAAGGAAGAAACCAGAGGGACCGATTGGGTGGAAAAGATTGGAGCGCAGGTGGGTGGGGTGCTTCCTAGTGTAATCCATGTGGCGAATGACTTAGAAGGGTTAACGTGAAGATAGTTAGAAGAGAACCAGGAGGCAACAGCAGCGAGACAGTGATTGAGGGGCGAGATGTCTGGGTTAAGAGAGTCAGTATGAAGTATGAAGAGGAGATCATCTGCGTAATAGTATGCAGAGATGGCGAATTGCTGAACAAGAAGTGCAAGGGGGGCAAAGAAGACGTTGAAAAGAAGAGGTGCGAGGACAGAACCCTGGGGCACACCGCAAGAGAGAGGGGTTGGGGCAGATGTGGAGGACCCTGATACAACAGTAAAAGAGCGATTGTAGAGAAAAGAGTGAAACCATTGAAGAACTACACCAGAGACACCAGCGTCGTGAAGCCGTGTAAGAAGAGTGCGATGATCTACCAAGTCAAAAGCTGCAGAAAGATCGAGGGAAACAACAAGGGAGACAAGTCCGTGATCGTGCGCATGGTGAAGTTCATTAAGGAGGGAGAGAAGAATAGATTCGGTGTTGTGACCAGAACGGAAACCAGATTGTCGAGGGTGTAAGAAAAGAGAGGATTCTAGGTGGGAGGAGAGTTGGTGGTGAAAGACAAGTTTTTCAAGAAGCTTTGAGAGAAAACAAAGATTGGAAATAGGGCGCCAGTTGGAGAAAATAGAGGGGTCGGAAGTATGTGATTTCTGGATGGGCCGAACAACAGCGTGCTTCCAAGGGGTTGGAAAAATACCAGAGGATAGGCTTGAGTTGAAGAGGATAAGTATGAAAGGAGAGAGGAGTAATGAGGGATCCAGTAGCCAGTGTGAGGGAATAGGGTCTGCAGAACAGGTTGTCTTACGGATGGAGAGAAAGGTTTTGTGTAGTACAGCTGAGGAAATTGGCTCAAAAGAGGACCAGGAGTGGGATAAGACAGGGGAGGGGGAGGTAGGGGGGAAGAACAGGGGGGGGGACTATAGGAGGGGGGGAAAGAGGTGTAGGACATG
Source organism: Ichthyophis bannanicus (assembly GCA_033557465.1). Lineage (NCBI taxonomy): Eukaryota > Metazoa > Chordata > Amphibia > Gymnophiona > Ichthyophiidae > Ichthyophis > Ichthyophis bannanicus. The sequence continues at coordinate 262,651,491 of CM066044.1, forward strand.
AGGAAAAGGACTGACGAAGATTGTGGACCTTGGCAATGAAAAAGGAGGCAAGTGCTGAGGGGTCAGGGGGAGCCGAGAGGGAGGAAGAGGGGACAGAAGTAGATGAGTGAGAGGCGGTGAGATTGCGGAGAACTGTGTATAGTTGACGAGAGGAATTGGAAGAGGAGGAGATGAGTCTAGAGTAATAATCACGTTTAGCAGAATGGAGGAGGGAACGGTAATGAGTGTGACATAAGTGAAAGGACTGTAGAGAAGATGGAGATGGATGAGTATGCCAAAGACGCTCAGCTCGACGAAGGTATTTCCGGTGTAAATGAAGACCAGAGTGATACCAAGGGTGATGCGGATGACGCCAGGAGGGGGGGCGGGGACGAAGGGGGGCGACACTATCCAAGGCAGAGATAAGAGAAGAATGCCAGACGTGCGCCTGAGTATCAAGAGGCAGGGAACCAAAATCATCTGGGAAAATAGAGGTGGAGGGGGGAAACTGAGATAAAGTGTCAGAGGAAATCTTGCGGGTGAGTAACGGCTGGGCTGGGTTGCGGCCAGGGGAATGCACAGGTGGGGATGAAGGGGTGAAGGAGACAGGTAGGGAAAAAAGAAGGCAGAAGTGATCGGACCAGGGGAGAGGGAAAGAGGAGAGGGAAGAGGGGGGAGCTGAAGAAAAGGCAGAGGTGATGATAAGATCAAGGGAGTGCCCTGCATTGTGGGTGGGGAAAGAAACAAACTGCCGGAGAGACAAATCGGACAGAAAGGTGAGAAAAGAAAGGTCCCTAGCAGAGGAAGGAGAATCTACGTGAACATTGAAATCGCCCAGTATCACAAGAGAGGAGTACTGCAGCGAGGCTTCCAGAATGGTGGCTAGAAGAGAATCCCAAGCAGCGGTAGTGAGAGATGGAGGGGCATAAATAAGAAGAAAGTGGCAAGGGGAGGGGGAGGAAGCTAGTCGAAGGAGTAGAGATTCCGGATATGATAGGGTAGAAGAAGCTGGAAGCTCAGAAAGGGGGAGGGAGGAGCGGTATATAGTAGCAACCCCTCCACCAGCCCTTCCCCGACGAGAAGTAGAGAGAAAAGAATACCCAGGTGATAAACAACGGTTGAGAAAGGGCTCTTCGCCCTCCCTCAGCCACTTTCAAACAGGGGGTGCAGGGGAGTGGATCAGTTACAACGGAACTCATGGTTACCATCAGAAATACAACTACTGCAAACTCAGTATACATAATACTGCAGTTGGTATAAATACAGTCTATAAACAACAGGTCCTTGGGTTCCTTGTTCCCAGTTGTCGATCCTCAGTCTTCAGCCATACGTAGACCCGTCAGCTTCTGGTGGTGACGGGGGTAGGGTGTTGCGCTGATTGACGTGCAGGCTGAGTCATTCTGGACAGGATGAGCTTCAGTCGGTTGTCAGGATCCGTTCTGGCAGTCCAGGTGCTGTCAGTCAGATGGGTTGCTGACTTGACTCAAGTATGGCGAATCCATGGCACAAGTTCGGCAACCTCCACAGCTGTGGGGGTGGACAGTATGACTGTAAATGGCCCCCACCAGCGGGGTATCAAAGGGTCATGGTTCCACTCCTTAATCCAGACAGCGGAATCTGGTTTGTGGGGGTGAATAGGTTCAACAAGGGTTACTGGTAGTCGTTCTTGAACCCAGGAGTGAACATTTTTCGCAATACAGAACCCAATGCCACCAGTTCTTGGCGGGTCAGCAGAGATCCAATCTGACCCATGTCTCCTAGCACCCCCCTTAATCAAGGGAGGAGGCCGTCCATACAGAATTTCAAAGGGATACAGATTCAAACCCTGACGGGGTTGAGGACCATATTTACAACAGGGCCATGGGAAGAACAGACGGCCAGCAGAGACGGGTCTCCTGACAGAGTTTGGAAATTTTGGATTTAAGGATCCTGTTCATACGTTCGACTTTTCCTGAACTCTGAGGGTGGTAGGCGGTGTGCAATTTCCAATCTATCTGTAGAGCTTGGGCTAGGTGTCTGGTGACTGAGAGACAAAAACTGGGCCATTGTCTGATCCTATTACTGACGGGAGTCCAAATCGGGGTATGACTTCTCTGATGAGGACTCGGGCAACCTCATAAATCTTCTCGGTTCTGGTGGGAAAAGCTTCAACCCATCCTGAATAGATACAGACTAACACCAGAAGGTACTTATGACCCCCAGCCTAAAATCTACCTGAAAATTTTCCATGGGAGCAGTCCCTACAGCTAGGAGACCAGGGAGTGGTAATTTCCCTTGTCAGGGATTATTTCAGGCACAGGTGAAACTGATGCGGCTAGGGGTCCTAACATTGAAATATAAAACCAGGGATGAAGGGCCTGCTCCATTGCGCTTTTTCCCATGTGAGTAACCTGGTGGAACGCCCGGACAAAATGCGGGGTTAAGGTGACAGGGATAACAATAAGGCTAGGTTCAGTTTTCTGGAGGGATGGCAGCTGGATCCATCCCTGTTCAGTCAGTGTCCCTCCCTCCCAGGTACAGAAATAGTCTAGCTCGTCTGTTTGGTAGAGGGGATCCCAATCATTCACTGGCACTGGGAATAGTGGGGCTGTTATAACCAATGCCGGATTGGACCTTTATCAGGCGGAGGGCTGTTTTTATTTATTTATTTGAACAGCTTTTATATACCGCTGCTTCCTTTGCTACTTTGTCTGCCTTCCGATTTCCTAAGGCAGTCAGGCTATCCCCAGACTGATGACCCCGGCAGTGCATGACTGCCATCTTCCTGGGTTCCCAGACGGCATCTACTAGAGCCATGATGTCTGGGGCATACTTAATAGTTTTCCCCCCTAAAGTAACCAAACCTCGTTCTTTATATAGGGCCCCATGGGCGTGTAGGGTAACAAAAGCATACTTAGAGCCAGTATAGATGTTTACTTTCAGACCTGCAGCTAACTGGAGGGCTCGAGTAAGGGCAATGAGTTCAGCTTTCTGGGCAGAAGTCCCCAGGGGTAAGGGCTCAGCCTCCACAACAACCTCAGGAGTGACCACAGCATATCCGGCCTTTCGCTGTCCTTCTTCCACAAAACTGCTGCCACCGGTAAAATACTGAACATCAGGAAAGGCCAGTGGTATATTTTTCAGATCTGGGCAGCCGGAATACACTTCATCCATAACCTGGATACAGTCATGTTCGGGTAGCCCAGGTGCTACAGGGAGTAGAGTGGCAGAATTGAGTGTTTTTCACTATCTCCATGTGGACCCGAGGATTCACACACAGCATGCTTTGGTACTTTGTCATCCGCTCGTTGGTAAACCAATAATTGTCTTTGTACTCCATCAGTGTCAGTACTGCATGTGGCACTTTTAACATACAGTTCTTGCCCAAGGGACAATTTATCAGCCTCTGTTGCCAGGAGAGCTGTTGCTGCTACTGCGCGGAGACAAGAAGGCCACTCCCTTTCTTCATGGATGTACAGATGGAATGGTTTTTCCACGTCAGGCAGTACTTGACTTCAGTCTGGCACAACTGGGCTTTACTTTGAGACACCCGGTAGCCAGACATCCAAAGCAAGTGCAGAGGTTCTGAAGTGGCGGCAATACATTCTTCTGGGGAAACAGCGGCGATGAGTAGATTGTCCACGTATTGTAGTAATACATGTTGAAAGGGACATGACTGGAACTGACGCAAATCTTGACTAAGTTCACCCACAAACAGCGTGGAGGAGTTCTTGACTCCTTGGGGTAACTGGGTCCATGTCAATTGTCTCTTACTGCCAGTAATAGGGTCTTCCCATTCAAACGCAAACAGTGGCTGGCAAGGAGTGGCCAATCTCAAACAGAAAGTCATCCTTTAAGTCCAAAACAGTAAAACAGGTAGCTTGTGCAGGAATCAAACTCAGTAAATTGTAAGGGTTTGACTCAACAGGATGAATGGTAACAACAGCTTCATTGACCTTCCGCAGGTCCTGCACAGGTCGGTAATCATTAGTACCTGTTTTTTGAACTGGCAGCAAAGGGGTATTCCAGGGTGACTGGCATGGTTTTCAGGAGTCCAAACTTAAGTAGTCGCTGGAGATGTTTATGAATGTCCTCAACATCTCTTCAGGGCAAGGAAAATTGCCTGACACAATTGGGACATTCATTTTTTCTTCTCTTTTTCAGTGGCCCATTTCTCTGCAATAGGCATATTGATCTCGTTCCAATAGTCCTTGATCCAATGACCCTCGCCGGGTTCCTCTACTCCAGCCTCGGCTTCTCGGTTCCCACGTCGACTTTCCTTGTCCTTTCTCGACTAGAGCCGCTGCTAACATATCAGCTTTCTTTTTTCATCTTTCATTCACACTCACGCTTCATCTCCTGATCTCTGTTCACAAATACTTTCATAGCAACTTCCATCAGCTGGGTGATATTCATTCCAGCAAATCCCTCAAGCTTCTGAAGTTTCCTTCGAATGTCCCCCTGTGATTGTCCCACGAACACTGTATTCACCATCCACTGGTTTTCAGGTGCTTCAGGGTCAAATGGAGTATAAACACGGAAAGATTCACAGAGTCTTTCATAAAACTGGCCAGGGCTCTCATCGGGGGTTTGCAGTACCTCAGATATTTTCCCCACATTCATCGCTTTCTGGCCCCCCCTCTTTTTAAGGCCTTCCAGGAGAGCCCGATGATAGCGATCCAGGGCAAGGCGGCCTGTATCACTGTTTGCCGCCCAGTGGGGTTCTAGGTCAGGAAAATCTCTCAGCGCTGCTTGCTGGGGATTCTGTTCACCTGGAGGGTTCTCTTCCAACCATTTCATGGCTGAACTAGTCACCCGGTATCTCTCTTCAGTACTGAGTAAGGTTAAAAGGAGCTGACGACAGTCTGCCCAAGTTGGACGATGGGTTTGAATAATAGACGAAAACAAATCTATCATAGCTTGAGGTTTACCAGTATAGGATGGCTAATGAGTTTTCCAGTTCAACAAGCCAGTGGTAGAAAAAGGTACATATACAAAGGTTCGAGAGCCTTCAATGAGTTCCCCCTGGGCATTAAAAGCAGCCGGTCCTCGAGCCTCTCGGAGGGGTAGGTGGAAACTAACTTCTGGAGTCTGTTTTCTAGCACGTACTGTGTGGGAGTCTCTCCTGAGGTCGTAATGCTCCAGTACTGGGGGAGGGGGGTACTAAACTGAGACTGGCTTCCCTCAGATCTGGGACTCAGGGAACTTTCTGAAGTGCTGGGCAGGTCTGTATCTGAAAATGGCATTCTTGCCTCACTGGCAGTGCTCTTCTGACTATCAGAAAAAGTAGTAGCTGTCGAAAGGGGCGGGGGAGAAGTTGAATCCATTCTAGCTAGAGTCCCTGCTGAGCCTGCTAACCTAGCCGGAGTCATCTGCCGGGGAACATAGCAGGGAGGAAATTCCTTTGTCTCTGGCTCCTGTACTAAAACTGGTAGTTTTATTTTTACTTTAGGTTGCATTTTTCTGTGAACTACAGGACAGGAATTCCTCTGGGTGCACTCTGCTAGCTAGATTATAATCAAAGATTTAAAACTCTGCCACTCTTTCTGACAATGTTTCTTTAACAGGGACTGGGGTCATATGACTTTGCAGGGCGACTGTGTGCACATCTAGTATCAGGTCTATATCTAGAGATCCCTCGGGGAGGCCAGGTTAAAGACAGGAGGGGGGGGGGCCATTCCCATTTACATAAAACTTCCAATCGACCCTGGGGTCATTACAATTACATAATCACCAGAGAAACCCTTCTTAAAGTTCTTAAGGAGACACTGCAGAAGGCTCAGTATAAATACACCCCCTCCCTTGCTGTTCAAAAATGCTGTTCAAAACCTTTGTCTCTCTCACATTCCAGCAACTGTAAACAAACACCATCTCTCTCTCACTCATTCAGGTTTCTCCCTCCCAAATCCCACAGAAATCAGCAGAGTAATTATAACAGAAACAACTGAAGTAGAAATCCAGGCAGAGCTGGGTTAAAACTTTCTCTTTCTGTGTAGAAAGGATACGCCCCTTGAAGCTTTCTCGTTCTGTCTGTGTGAAAAGGATACACGCCTTATATCCCACCCCTATTTTTTTTTCCGTTTCTCCTTGCTAGAAATAACTGCTCTCTCTCTCTGAGCTGTGCTGTAAATAACTGCTCTCTGTCTCTGAGCTGTGCTGTGACTACGGAGTCTTTTTTTTGTTCCTTTTTTTCATACAAAAAACCCAAGAGAATAATCTTACAGTATATCAGAAGGGAAACCAGTGGGCTCAGTCAGCATCTGACATACTAGGACTAGTCCCAGGAGTTGATCACGATCCTTTCAATTACAGATAACAATACCAGATACAGAGAATTACCAAAATCAGACTTACCGGATCCGGTGAAAGGAACAGGTTTGTTTTCCGGGCCCCTTCTAGGTTTGTGAGTGAGTCCGATCAGTCCCACGGGCTCCAGGACTGTCGTAAAGTCCCGTCCGGAAACAGTCCGTGGCGCTTCAAGACCTCTCGGGACTCCTGGAGCCCGCTAGATGAATGGCTCATCACTCCGAGACAAAATAGTCTTCCTTTCCCGGTCAGGGAACCAAGAAATGTAGTAGAGTATCAGACCAAGAAAAGACACCTGAGGCCTTCATGAAATCAAACAGTTTTAATAGCATGCGAGAACTCAGTGGAATAGCTTCCAAAAAGACTGAGCCTCTCGGGCAAAGGTTTCAGTTCCATTTACAGACTTTTAGCTATATGCAAACTAATAATTTGTTATCACATTTTAGCTACTTCACGATAGGCACATATTAAGTTCCCCTTGATCGCTCACCAATAGAGGTCAGCTGGGGCATGTTATGTAAGGTGAGAAGTTGCTAAACTCTGCATTTTTTACTGCGTGGTTCTACTACTAAGTAGGCTACAGTGAAACAAAAGAGACAAAGACATTCCAGCTAGGCCACAGGCCTAGTATTTCAAGGTACATTTGAAAGCACACTTCTGACACCACTACAATGACCATTGTAGCTTATGACACCCAGGCTTAGGGCCGAATCCTCAGAGGTGCAGTACTGTTGCTATTTGAGTATGGGGTCTCTGCTATTAAAAGTCAAATAACAGTATTTTCTTGCATACCCAACAGGAATTGTTAGAAAATACTCTGAGGGCTAAAAATATTAGGTATTTAAATTTTCCCTGTACCCGTTTACTATCCCCTCAGATTTTGTTTGATAAATATTTGATTGAAATTCTGGGGTTTCAAGAGAATACTAAACCAAAAATTAATAAATTGTATTATTTGCCTCAAATGGCAGCTAATCCTGGTGGTGTTCTCCAGGGAGTTGCTGCCTTGTCCTTAGTTGATTCGGTAGATGTTTCTGAATTCATTGAGTCTTCGTCTGATCTAATCCCAACCAGGTCAACCCTTTTGGTATCCTTTAATTCAGAGATAGATAATAATATGGTTATGCGGTTATATTTCCAGAATAAAAATGCTACTTTCTGCGGGGGGATAATAAATCTGTTCCCTGATGTCTCCAGGCAGACGCAGACGCGACGCAAGGCTTTTATTTCTTTAAAGCCTCGTATCTTGGCTATTGGTGCTACTTTTTTAAAAAAATTTCCTTGTAAATGCCTGGTCACATTGAATGGAACTAAATATGTCTTTATGGATATATCTTCCTTAGAAACCTTCTTAAATACTCATTGTCCTTAGGAAAGTAATTATGTCTTTATAATGATCTACCAGTATGCTAGAAAAATGAGTTATGTTTGTATAATGATGGATACTGATTCCTGTTCTCTGCACCTTTATTTTTTTTCTGCTTATGTATTGCTTGGTAGCAATTTTCTTGTTTTACTCCCCGAGATGTGGACTTTTATGTTTGTAATTTCTTTGCTTTATTGGATTTCTGTATTATCTTGAAATATTCAATAAAAATTATAAATAATTTTAAAAAAGTCAAATAACTGAAGACTGGAATGTTTGAGGCCTCAGCAAATTTATTTATTTAGCTGCATTTATATCCTGCTTTTCACCGGGTCAAAGCGGTTTGGGGATACATTTTACACAAGGGGATATGAGACACATATACTAATACTTACAGGGAACATGGGCAATGGAGGGTTAAGTGGCTTGCCCAAGACCATAAGGAGCACCTGTGGGACTAGAAACCCCAGTCCTTCCGGCCCAAGGTTGCTGTCCTCTAGTGGGATTTGAACCACTGACCTTCTGTCCTGTGGTACTTTGCCCCAACCACTAGGCCACTCCTCCCAAATCTAGGAAATAATTTGCAGGCCTAATAAACATTTGTAGATGTTTGCACTGCAGCATTGCTGAGAAAAAATGTTTCAATCCTTATAAACATTTTCCAGTGGAAATTATAGATTTTGGAGAAGCTGAAGATTCATTTCTGCCTGATATACCTCTTTTTAGGGGAGTGCATTGATTAGAGAATAATCAATTTAGCATGCACTAAAAGGTGAAATTAGTCCTTACCTGCTAATTTTCTTTCCTTTTGTCCCTCCAGTCCAGTCCAGATTACTGGGTTGTCTCCCCCTTCCATCAGATGGAGACTGAGAATTCCAGGCTTTTGGTGATGTCACACTACTTAGGAGCCTGAACTCCTCCCACCAAACCAGTATTCAAACAACAAAGTAGATGCAACGAGTACATGCTAAACTAACCAGAAACTATCCATACCACAGAGGAGGAACCCCACCCCACCGAAATCCAAGACCGCCCCAAGACTAACAACAAACCCTGGGCAGCAGCCACAGGAGCAGAATGATCCTACAGACACCCAACGATGCAAACCCATACGCTGACTATCTGAACCGCGCTTGCCAAAAAATATAGACAGACTTTGGGTGGGTTCTGGACTGGACTGAAGGGTCTAAAGGAAAGAAAATTAGCAGGTAAGGTCTAATTTCACCTTCCATAGTGTCCCTTCAGACCACTGGGATGTACCAGAGTAGTACTCAGATGTGGGCGGGACCCACAAGCCCAGCCTCCAAGACATGAGTTCCAAAACGGGCATCTGATCTTGCCTGCACATCCAAGCAGTAATGCTTTACAAAGGTATGCAGTGATACCCAGGTTGCTGCTCTGCAAATGCCAGCCAGAGGCACCAGTCTGGACTCCGCCCAGGACGATGCCTGCACCCTTGTTGAGTGTGCACAGAATCCAAATGGCAAAACCCTTCACAGTAAAAGATAAGCGGAAGCAACCGCTTCCTTAAGCCACCTAGCAATGGTGGCCTTCGATGCGGCCTCCCCCTTTAAGGGGGACCTCCAAACAAGACAAACTCTCCGACTTCCGGAATAGCTAAGTGTACTTTAAGTAACACCGGAGTAGGCGGCACATGTCCAAACGGCGGAACTGCTCATCTGTTCCCTCTGGGAATCCAGACAACATTATTATGCAGTAATGTTTTCCTTGTAAATAGATTGTAGATAGTTACCCTTGTTATCCAAGTTCCTTCCCTTGTTATCTGTAAACTCATGCATGTTGACTGTACTGAGATTTTTTTTCTGTTCTATGTGAACCGCGCTGATGCTGAATAGTGCGGTATATAAGAGAATTTAAATAAATAAATAAAATAAATATTATTCTAATTCAGGTGGAAGACAGAGAGAACTTTAGAGAAAAAGGACAGAACCTGCCTTGAAATCACATGCTCCTTAGAAAAAACGAGAAACGGTTCCTTACAGGACAGAGCCTGTAGCTCAGAAATCCTGCTGACCAAACAAATTGCCACCAAGAACACCACCTTCAGGATAAGATCTTTTAAGGTAGCCAAACTCAGCGGCTCAAACAGAGCTTCCGTTAACACTGAAAGGACCAGGCTCAGGTCCCAACTCGGAACCAGAGTACACACCAGTGAACGAATCTAATGGAACAAGCAGAGAAATCTGACCACATCGGGATGAGAGGCTAGCGCCAGACCTTGTACCTTACCTCGGTAACACGTCAATGCTGCGACCTGCACCTGGAGCGAATTCAACACAAGGCTCTTGTCTACACCTGTCTGCAAGAAGGCCAGAACATCTAGAATGGAGGCACACAAAGGCTCTGAACCTCTCTTGGCGCACACCAGTGTTCAAACAAATGCCACACCCAGACATAGGCCAAAGACATGGACCGCTACCGCTCCCTCAAGAGTGTAGAAATCACAGACAAAGCAACCATACTGCCTCAGCCATGCCATTTCAAGAGCCATGCCGTAAGCAAGAACCAACCCACCTGAGGCATAGGTAGCAGACCCTGTGACAGCAGATCGCACCACATTGGAAACTTCCATAGATCGCCTGTGGACAGTCGGACAAAATCAGCATACCAAGGCCTTCAAGACCAATCCGGTGCCACTAGGACAAACAGCCCCCTGTTTGCTTCTATCCGTTGCACCACTCACCCGATCAGTGTCCACGGCAGAAACACATACAGGAGACCTTGTGTCAGACACAGCTGCATCAAGGCATCGAGCCCCTCGGACATGGGCTCCCACCACAGACTGAAGAAATGGGAGGCTTTGGCATTTAAGTTGGTGGCCATGAAATCCATCACTGGTTGCCCCTACAGCCGCATGAGACAACAAAAGACTGAGTCTGCTAATGACCATTCCCCCGGATCGACCTGATGATAGCTGAGAAAATCTGCTTTGACATTTTCCTTGCTCACGATGTGGGCCACTGACAGCGTTAGAAGATATGTCTCCGCCACTAAAGCATAAGAACATAAGATATGCCATACTGGGTCAGACCAAGGTCCATCAAGCCCAGTAAACATATGCCTCCGCCACTAAAGCCTAAGAACATAAGCGCGGCACGTTTAAAAAGAAGCCGCCAGCAGCAGCAGAGTCCTCTGCATCCCCGCGTGCTCTCCCAGGAGGGATCGAGCTCCAACACAGCCGGACGCCCCCAGTTCCATCGGCTGCCCAATCGTGGCAGCGCAGCACGTTTAAAAAGAAGCCGCCAGCAAGCTCACCTGCGCCGTGCGGGCCTGCGCCTGAGGGCCTCGCCAGAGGGCCCTTTGGCGTGGCCCTTAGGCGAAGGCCCTGTAGAGGCCCTACTATCCTGACCGGCCCTCTTACTCCACGGTTGCAACATCATGGACTGCTGCTGTTGTTTTGATGAAGTGAGAGCCCTCTGCTGAGCCACAAGGTAACCAATTGATCAAAGAGGTCTGCCCTACTGTAACAAAGTAACTCAAGCGACTGCTAAGTAACAATGTAACTGAATAAACATTAGCCATCATTAGATCGAGCAGATTATTCTCAGCAGTCAGTATTTTGAAGATCTTGTCCAGATTGCCTAATGCTTTGCTATGACTTTTTGCCTCAGGTATTAACCTACCAGACTTCCTGAGCCATCTACCTAATTGTCCAGCTACTCTCCCTACCGTACCGGTACTACTCGCACACACACTCACGCTCTTTTTAAGCCCCTCTCATCTTTGATAAACAATCTCAGGACTGCCCCAAGATGGCTATATTCCTATCATTAGTTGCCATCCTCCTCACTTCAGTGCTACCCAGCATATCGCAGGCTTTCAATCCCCGCACCAAATACATCCTAGTTCTCCACAGCTATGGAAGGAGATGGTCTGAAAACCCCCACCATACCACATCGAAAGCCTCTAATACATTTCATTCACACTTACTTCACATCCCCCTACAGAACATCAAGAAGAACCAATCTGAGAAGCACCAGCCCCAACCGCCCCTGAAATGCGCACTCAAACGCCAGGTCAATTTGCTCAAAATGGCCAGCATCACTGACCTGATAACACTCTACGACCTTGATATTTTAATGATTACTGAGACATGGCTGTCCGATTGCGACAACGTAATTATCAATCAGATGATGCCAGATGGCTTCTCAACTTTTGCCTGCCACAGAGCCAACCAGAAGGGAGGAGGAGCACTCATCCTAGCTAAGGCAAATCTACAATTTAAACTAAATGAGACCACCACCTCAACCCACCTGGACACGGTCACCATATCAAACAGTCACTGCACCATCAACTTACTCTATCGTGCCCCAACATAATCACCTGAAGACCTACCAACAATCATCAATCTCGACTGCAACTCAAGCAACCCACACTCGGCAAATTGGCTGTTGGGAGACTTCAACCTTCCTTCCCTGCAAATCACAAAAGCAAAAGCCTTCCTGGAAGCACTAAATGAGCTAGGCTACAAACAACTCATTGACTCTCCCACACACATGAAGGGGAGTATCCTAGACTTGATTTTTGCCCCTTGGTCCGAAGTCGACACCACCCAGCACTTGCTGATATCCATAACTCCAGTACCCTGGTCTGACCACAACCTGCTCAGATTCTACATACCTACCACCCGCTGCATCAGGAACAGCAGCAAAATTCATGCCCCTCCCTCTGGAATACCATCAAAACGTTTTCGCCCCTTTGTCAAAGATGAAGTCCTGGAGAAGGTCCTCCCTCTCCTCATGGACACAACCCTTGACCTAGATGAAATGGTAGTTAACTGGAACAGTAGTCTCAGTGCCGTAGCCAACCTCCCCCCTGTCAATAAGGAGTCAAGGAAGCGTGAACATGCACCATGGTACTCAAATGATCTACGAGCATCGCTCCTTCACCTACGCAAACTAGAGAGACAGTGGCATAGAACCCGAACTACTGAAACATACTGTGCATACAACTCCCACCTGTTAACTCATAGAGAGAAAACAATTGAGAAGAGGAAGCAGCACCACACAGATATTCTAAAACGTTCTTTAAATAAATCTCATGACCTCTTCAGTATCGTAAAATCCTTAACAGGTGACCCAGCCCTAGCACACCCGCATATGCCCCAGCCACAGGACTATTCTGATTATACAATCGAAGATGATCCAGACCAGTATGAACTCCACCTCCTCCAACATCACCAACATGCACACTAAGCCACAGCCAACACCGTTCCTCAATTTTCGCGAAATTTCCACCAAAGAAATTGAGGACACTATTGTCGCGATCAACCTCACCACGGCACCTAACGATCCCTGTCCAGCCAGTTGGATAAAAGAGCTACGATGCGACCTAAGCCACACACTGTGCATAATGCTAAACCAATCATTATCAACTGGAGCCTTCCCTCAGAGTCTCAAACACACTTCAATCAGGCCATTACTAAAAAACAGTAAACTTGACCCATCCAAAGTCGAATCCTACAGACCAATCTACTTGCCAAGATCATTGAAACGATTGTTCAGTGTCAGATCCAACAGCATGTCGACGATGAAGCACCACTCGACCCATCCCAACATAGATTCAGGGAAGCTCATGGCGTGGATACCATCCTAACAACCCTCTTTAATGACCTAATCACAGGACTAGACAATATACACCAAGGATTTGTTCTCATCTTTATGGACATTGCAGCCACATTCGACTCAGTGAACCACGAGATACTGCTACAACGGCTCCAAGAAAAAGGGATACAAGGCACTGTCCTACAATGGTGCAAATCTTACCTGATTAACAGATGGCAACAAGTTAAGACAGGTACCCTTACCTCGGAGCCTTTCCTTCAGAAACAGGGGGTACCTCAGGGATCATCCCTGTCTGCACTGCTGTTTAACATCTACATGCAGCCCATCTGCACCCTGATCCGCTGATTAAACGTGCAATGCCTTGCCTATGCAGATAGATGGACCATGCTGGTCTTTATCTGCCGTCACTTACTATGTTACTATGTTACTATGACATCCTGCTATACATCCCATTCAGGACTGACCGGCCAGAGTTTTCACTCATTACAAGATGCTTTGAAGTAGTTCCAGACTGGCTACTCACCCAAAACCTGCGAATTAATCATAGTAAAACTGATGTGCTCATCACGAGAAATCAGAAGTTCACCCCACCTCCAGCACTACAAGTCAAAAATGCTGAGCTTAAAACTAAAACATCAATTCGCTATCTAGGCGTCACACTAGATCAGCGACTCGACATGATAACACATGTAAAAAACGTCGCAAAAGCAGTATATCATAAGATTGGAACATTACACCTTCTTCGACCACTCCTGGACTTCACTGATTACCGCTCTATATTCCAAGCCCTAGTGATCCCACACTTGGACTTCGCCAATATCACTCTCCTCAGACTTCCACAGTCAATGCTAAATCCACTCCGACTTGCCATGAACTCGGCCGCTAGAGTTCTTGTAGGGGTGTCAAGGTCAGAATATATTACGCCTGTGATGAAGGAGCTCCACTGGCTACCCCTACAAGCTCGTATCCATTACAAGGCACTTGTCATGACATTCAAAGCACTAAAGAACCAGTCTCCCACACCCATCAGTAAGTTAATCAACATCATGCCTGAAAACAGAAACAGAAAATCTGCAATGCGGAATGCTTTAGAAATCCCTAAGATAATGACAAAATGCCTAAAAGCTACAGCCAATAGGGCTTTCTCAGTTTATGCACCCACAGCTTGGAATGCCCTCCCCTCTGAAATTTGAGCTATCACGAGCCTTACCGCATTCAGAAAAGCGCTAAAATACCATCTATTCCAAAAACACTACCCAGAAAGCAACCCAGGGAAACAAATGATAGGGAGGGGGGGGGGGGGGTCGGAGGATCTAACTGCTCCAATACTTTAACCCAACGAGAGAATGGTTAATCAGCGTACCCTTAGCATAAACTCCTACAGAGCCATCATTCCTGCTCAATTGTGAATATTCAGTAGCTTGTAAAATGTGCTGTAAATAGTTCTTACCCAGTTCTCACCCAAGTTACTTGCCCTGTTCATTGTAAGCACAATGTGTTCCTGTTACATTGTACTATTGTTTATGTTCATTGTAAACCGCACTGATTATAATTGCGCGGTATATAAGAAATATAAATAAATAAAATAAGATATGCCATACTGGGTCAGACCAAGGTCCATCAAGCCCAGTATCCTGTTTCCAACAGTGGCCAATCTAGGTCATACATACCTAGCAGTTTCAATAGAGCAACACAGCACTCTCCTTAGCGAAAGCTGGATTGCCAATATCTCACTGGCAATTGATGTAAGCCATCATGGCTGTGTTTTCCGAAAAGATCCACACTGTCTTCTCTTCCAGCAATGGTTGAAACTCCCGTAGGGTCAGGAAGACCACCCTCATTTCCTGTCAGTTGATGGACCACAGTTGCTGCACCTAGGCCCTTGGGCGATCTGCTCCTGAAAGTGCACTCCCCAACCCATGAGACTGGCATCTGTCATCACCACCATCCACACTAGAGCTTCCAACAGTATCCCTAAATAAGACTGTCAACTTGTAGCCACACCAGGCTGAGCCTTACTTCTGGTGGGCACGTCAACCTGCACGAGAGCGGGTGATGCTGTGGTGACCACCGTGTCAGCAATGATCTCTGGAGAGGTCACATGTGCACTTGTGCCCACAGCATGAGATCCAGAGTCGCCACCATGGACTCCAAAACCTGAAGATACGCCCACACAATTGGTGACTTTCGTCCCAAGAATTGATGTATCTGTCCCTGCAGCTTGTGGGCCTGCTCCTCCAGGAGGAAGACTGCCTTCAACTGCATGTCAAACTGTGCTCCCAAGTACGTAAGATTCTGAGACAGTACCAGATGGCTCTTGGCAGTGTTGATCACCCAAATGAGCCTCCACAACATCCCAAGCACGTGATCAGTTTCGACTTGACTTTCCGCCTGCGACTTGACCCGGATTAACCAATTGTCTAAGTAGGGGTGCACCAGTACCCCCTCCTAACTAAAAGCTGCCGCCACTACTACCATAATCTTTGTGAACGTATGTGGCGCTGCCGCGAGACCAAAGGGCAAGGCTTGAAATTGGAACTGCGAACCTGAGGAAGCACTGATCTTCGGCCCGAATCGGGACATGCAGTTATGCTTCCGTTAGATCCAGGATTGTGAGGACTGCCAAGATCATGGAGTGCAGTGTCTCCATGAGAAAATGTGGCACTCGGAGAACGCAATTGACTTGTTTGAGATCCAGAATAGGGTGAAATCAGCCTTCTTTCTTGGGTATTATGAAATAGATCGAGTATCGACCGGAGCCTAATTGGTCTGTGCACAGGGGCACTACTGCCTGGAGCTGGAGAAGCCACTAAAGAGTCACCTCGACTGTAGCCAGCTTGTCTGGGATTTTGCAGGGTGAGGACAGAAACACCTCCTTGAGTGGCTGGGCGAACTCCAATGCATAGCCCTTGCGAATCACTTCCAGCACCCCCTGATCGGACATTATGTGGATCCAGATGGAGAAAAATTGGCATAGACAACCTCCCAATGGCACCATATCCACCTGAGCCTGCCGCCCTTCATTGGGCTTTCTTGGCCCCGGCTGAGGAGCTCGAAAAGAATCCACGACCTGAGCCTCGACCTCCTCAAAAGGGCTGACCTCCAGAAGGATACCTGGCCCGCTGATATGGGGCGAAACATGTCGCCCAGTAGCGACAGAAATCCCAAGTTTGACTCTTGGGATTGCCCTGGGGCTTTGCTGCCTTGGACTTATCTTCTGGAAGGTGAGGCTGGCTTAGCCTCGCCCAAGTCCTTCACCAGTTTGTCCAAATCCTCTCCAAATAGGAGTTTCCCCTGGAACGAGAGCTTGCTTAGCTTCACCCTAGAGGATACATCAGCCGACCAGTTCTGTAGACATAGCAGCCAGCAGGCTGTGACTACGGAGGCCATAGTCTTGACTGACACACTGACCAAATTATAGTGCGAATCTGCCAAATAAGCCTCCCCCCACTCCAAGCGAGCCACCTCCATCAGTTGAGAAGAGCCAGAGGACACTGAATCCAGGATTGCCTGCACCCATCACAAGCACACTCTAGCCACATAGGCTCCACATACAGCTGCCTGTAGCATCGGAGTGCTGACCTCAAAGCCTGTTTCAACAATGTCTCGAGCTTCTTGTCCTGTGGATCCTTCAGGGTTGCTCCACCTTCCACTGGAATGGTAGTCTTCTTGGTGACGGCCATAACCAAGACATCAACCTTGGGTAAATGAAGAAGCTCCTTTTCCGCCGACGGGATTGGGAAAAGGTGAGCCATTGCTCAACTGCCTCTTAACCCCACCTCCAGCACTTCCCACTCTACCTCAATCATCTGCTTGATGGCACTGTGTATCGGGAATGCTGTCTCGGATGACTGAAAACTGGCGCAAAGGGTCCTACAGTGGTGGATCTGGGTTCTGGGGTTCAAAGGCAATATTGAGGGCTCCTAGAGAATGAGCTATGAGCCTACCAAGCTCTTCCCTGAGGAAGACTCTAATAACCTGTGGGTCCTCCCTGGAGGGAAGGTCATTCACATCAAGATCCAGCTAGGACTCCTCAGTCCCCAACCCTGAAGGACTCTCGAAGGGGTCATTAAACCAACGGTCCATGTCTCTATCCAGGCCACAATCATTATCCTGAGGCACCAACACATCTCCTGCGGCCTTGGTGGACCCTGGACCCAAATGGGCCCCACTTCTATCCCCCAGGATTCCCTGCTGTGCACCCCAGCCTCTTTTCATTAAGTAGGCCTGGTGCATCAGCAGGATAAAATCCGGGGAAAAAGGAGTCCCATCAGATTCTAAAACATCCCCCGGGCTGGTCTCCGATTCCCTCAGGACAAAATCCTTCCCTCCTGGAGTGCTGGCCAAAGGCTGAGCCTCTGCCCCTTCAATGATCGCAATTCCTGCCAAAACCACGGGAACTGCTGCTCACGTCGGCTCTGAGGCTGATTGCACCGAAGATAAAGAAGGCCCCTGCTCATGCGCTCTCCCTCCTCCAGATCCACCTTCTCACACAGTTGGCAAAGACAGACCGGTGAGAGATGACCCCGGCAAAGGCCACAACCTACACACACTGTCTTAACCGAAGGCATTAGCACTTACCAAATCCGACATGAAAAAGACAGTGCCACACTGACAGGGTGAAGAAAACTCCGGCAAGCAGCAAGCAAACCAGCCGTCCATCTGGCGATCTCTCGCACACAGCAACTGGCATACCAGCTCAAAGCAGAACGGAAGTCAGCCTTTCCAATTGCAGTCGACCTCGCCACAAAAACCCTGACGTGCAAGCAATCCAGAAGACAGATCCTGCCCTTGAAGCTAAACTTAAAGGGCCAGCCAGTGGATTCCGGCTTACAGCCACTAAAGTCTGGAACTGGTAGATGAGGGAAAGCAGGGATCCGGTTCCACCAGATATGTGGATTAGGCCCACCCCTTCCCCTGACTAAATGGTCTTGGATAGCAATAACGTGCTTCCTCCTCTGTGACTCTAGGGCAGGCCAGTCACCGACAGAGAAAAAGTCTTTTACCTAGACCAACCTCTTACTTTTCTATCCTCTTTTTTTTTCAAGCTAAGGGAATTCCCAGCAGTGTAGTTCAGGCTCATAGAGCTGCTCCCCATCTGCTGGAGAATGAGGATACTGGCTTGGTGGGAGGAACTTGGGCTCCTGAGAAGTGTGACCAAAAGCCTGGAATTCTCAGTCTCCATCTGCTGGATGGGGGAGAGGTCTCAGTAGTATTGACTGGACTGGAGCGACACTATGGAAATTCCCTATTAAAACAAAGGTGTGAAACTAATTGAAACACTCAAAAATCAGGAAACATTTATGAAAAAAACTAAAACTAACCAAATTTCTCTTGCCTGTGCACATTTCTACCTTTTTTTCTATCTGCTACAGTTGTGGTCAACATTATTGGCACACTTGCATTTTAGGTATATTGCGTACAGTATCTTGAGAAATAATTTGAAATATTCCCACTGTATGTCATCATAATATTTTAATAGTATGTTCAAAGGTATAGAACACAAAAGATATGTCTGTGCAATGTAGATGTAGTAATGTCTGAGAAAAAAACAAAATATGACCTGGTCAGGATTTATGGCACCTTTCACTAATATTTAGTTGCACAACTCTTGGCAGTGATGACAGCTTTCAAATATATCTTATAGCCATCTATAAGTTTTGTAAATCTGTCTGCTGGTAGTTTCTCCTACTTATGAATGTTTCTAGGATTCCTTTTACCAATTGCAGATTTCAGCTCTTTCCAAAGGTTCTCAATTGGATCAAGATCAGGACTCATTGCTGGCCAGTTCAAAAGTACAAAAGAATGGTTAAAAAGGATCAAATGGACTGTTTTAGATGTATGTTTTGGGTCATTATCCTGATGGAGGATCTATGACCTTCAACCCAGACCTAGCTTTCTGACACTAGGTAGCACATTTTGTTCCAAAATACCTTGATATGTCCTCTGACTTCAGGATTCCTTTAATACATTCCAGTTTCTGAGGCAGCAAAACAGCTCCACAACATTATAGAAACTCCACCATTTTTAACTATAGGAAGGGTGTTTTTTCCTTATAAGTGTCAGTTCTTCACCTGTAAATGTATCACTGGTTTGCATTGCCAAATAGCTCAAGTTTGTTTTCATCTGTCCACAGAACATTTTCCCAGAAGGATTGTAGTTTCTCAAGGTGGGTTTGGGCAAAGATCAGGCAGGTCCTTTTTATGTCTATCTTTGAGCAGTGGGATCCTCCTTGGCCTTCGCCCATGAAGTCATCCTTTGTTTAGTATGCAGCGTATAGTGTGGGTTGGAGCCACCATTCCAGATTGCTCCAGGTCAGCCTTACGTTCTTTGGATATTGTACATGGTGTTTATCCTACAGTTTGTACTAACCTTCAAAGACTTTGTGGATTCATTTTCCTCTTCTCACCATGTCCTGGGAGGTTCTTGACAATTCCATGAGCAGAAAACTTCTTAATAAAATTGCTAACTATAAACACAGGAATCCCAAGGACTTTGGAGATGGCTTTGTACTCCTTTGGTGTTTGGTGATAATGGCTTTTCTGACACTTAGGTAGCTCTCTTGTCTTCACCATTCTGAAAATGGAACAGGGAGTGAATGTGGCCATTTTAAACATTAGAGCCATCATTCATTGGTTGATTCAAGTCATGTGAGTACTGAGAAATGATCACAGGTGCGTCTAATTTTACTGCAGTGGGAATGTGGTTCTTCTGTTCAAACTGATTTGAATTGTTTATAATGGTGGCAAAATCAACAGGTTCATCGTTGAAGGAGAAGAAATTGAAATCGTGGACAACTTTAACCTACTCGGATCAACTACCAAAGAAGCAACAAGCACTCAAGAAATCCGACGATGCATTGCTCTTGGCAGAATGGCTATGAAAGACCTAGACAAGATTCTCAAGAGCAGAGATGTCTCTCTCCATATAAAGATTCAACTTGTTCAAGCCATGGTATTTTCAATAACATCATATGGATGTGAAAGCTGGACAGTGAAAAAGATAGACAGGAAGAAAATTGATGCCTTTGAATAATGGGGCTGGCGGCGAATACTGCGTATACCATGGACTGCCCGAAGAACAAACCAGTCAGTACTAGAGGAGATCAAACCTAAGCTTTCTTTAGAAGCTCAGATGACAAGACTTTGACTTTCATACTTTGGACACATCATGCGAAGAGAGAGATCATTAGAGAAAGACATCATGCTTGGCAAGATAGAAGGTCAACAATGAGATGGATCGATACAGTTGTAAATAGTTACCCACGTTTCTATCCAAGTTCTGTTCCCTGTTAATTGTGAACACAAATCAACGGTTTTGAAATGTGTATTTAACTGGTTCTATGTAAACCGCACTGATGGAAAATAGCGCGGTATATAAGAGAATGTAATAAATAAATAATAATAATAAAACAATAACAGCAGCTATGAGTACCAGTCTGTCAAAAATGAGCTGCCTGACTGAAGACTGAACACAATTTAGGACAACTATCCAGAGGGTCGCCATGAGTCGACACCGACTCGACGGCACTTAACAACAACATCATAATGGTGCCAATAATTATATCCTTACTATCAAAAGGATAAAACATATGCCCTTAATGACTACATGACTTATTGATACACATTTTTTGTCGGGGCTTGTGCCATGAAAGAAAAATTCCTTCTCGTAGCACTACATTCCTTTTATTCTATTTAAAAGGGAATGAACCTCACCACAGACCAAGGGATAATTGAAATTGAAATTATCCCTTGGTCTGTGGTGAGGTTCATTCCCTTTTAAATAGAATATAGTATCATAGTAAATGACGGCAGATAAAGACCAGTATGGTCCATCTAGTCTGCCCAGTAAGATGGCAAGAGTAGGTGCACCTGCCACTCTTCCCCATGTCTTTGTTTTAGGGGTGAACCCACCGCTTCGTGTAGGACACCCCAGTATGTTGAGAAATTAGTTAAGTTTATTTTGATTTTATCCTGTTGCTGTAAAGGGATCCACTGTGTCTGTCCCATGCCGTTTTGAATTCTGTCACTGTATTTGCCCCCACCACTTCCATCGGGAGGGCATTCCAAGCCTCCACCACCCTTTCAGTGAAAAAGTATTTCCTGACATTGACTTTCAATTTACCCCCTTGCAGCTTCATGTTATGCCCTCTAGTTTTACAGCTTCCCCGTCTTTGGAAGAGGTTTGTTTCTCCATTATTTCTCGTTAAGTATTTAAAGGTCTGAATCATATCTCCCCTGTCCCTCCTCTCCTCCAGAGTGAACATATTTAGGTCTTCAAGTCTCTTCTCATAAGGCTTCTGACGCAGGATCCAAATCATTTTGGTTGCCTTCCTCTGCAATGCAGACCATCTAGTCTTTTTATATCCTTTGCAAGATATGGTCTCCAAAACTGAGCACAGTATAAAAAGAGTGTAGTGCTACGAGAAGGAATTTTTCTTTCATGGCACAAGCTCCGTCAAAACATGTGTATTAATAAGTCATGTAGTCATTAAGGGCATATGTTTTATCCTTTTGATAGTAAGTTAATGTGGATAAAGCACAGTTACTTACCTGTAACAGGTGATCTCTGGGAACAGCAGGAATAAGTCTTCACATATGGCTATCGTCGGTACCGACGGAGCCTGCGCGGGAACGCTCCCCAGCGTCCAATAAGAAAGCTTTTGGGAGCATCCCACAGCGCCTGCGTGCTGCCTTCCCGCCTTTCCCAACTGCCTCTCTCCAGTTTGAGTTTTAAAGCTGAGACAAAAAGAGAGAGAGAGGAAAGGAAAGATAGATAGAGAGATACAACTCCTAGGGGAGGTGGGTGGGTTGTGAAGACTTATTGCTGCTGTTCCCAGAGATCACCTGTTACAGGTAAATAACTGTGCTATCTCCAGGAACAAGCAGGAATGAGTCTTCACATATGGGGACTCCCTAGCCGCAGATGCCAGGGAGAGACCCCAGAGTTGTGTGTCCCTGAAAAGGGCTCTACCTCCCCCCCATTGGATCTCTGGCATCCAACCAGGGTAGGTGGGTAGGAGTTGATTAGGAATGGAACAGGTGTTTGAGAACAGCCTGACCAAATGAGGCATCCCGGCGGGAGTCCTTGTCCAAACAGTAATGGGCTGTGAAGGTATGAACTGAGGCCCAAGTTGCCGCTCGACAGATTTGGTCGATGGACACAGAGTTTAGATGAGCCATTGAGGCTGCCATGGCCCTCACATTGTGAGCTGTAACATGGCCCTCCACAGAAAGGTTCCTACTCTGGTAGGCGAAAGAAATACACTGAGCAATCCAGTTGGACAGTGTTCTCTTAGAAACTGGAAGTCCTAAATGGGAAGGATCAAAAGCAACAAAGAGTTGAGAAGACTTTCTATGTTGCTGTGTTCTTTGTAAGTAAAAGGCGAGAGCTCTTTTACAATCCAAAGTATGAAGATTCCTCTCTGCACTTGATGCATGAGGTCCTGGAAAAAAGACAGGTAAGAATACCTCTTGGTTCAGATGAAAAGGCGAGACCACTTTGGGCATAAAGTGTGGATTGGTCCTGAGGACTACCTTATCATGATGGAACCTTGTATAAGGAGGATTAGCCACCAAGGCTTGCAATTCACTGATGTGGCGTGCTGAGGTGACTGCAATGAGGAAGATAACCTTCCAAGAAAGGAATTTCATGGAGGTGGTGGCTAAAGGTTCAAAGGGAGACTTCATAAGCTGGCCAAGAACCAGATTTAAGTCCCATGCCACTGGAGGTGGTCTAATGGGAGGTTTAGTTAAAAGAAGGCCTCTCATGAATCTTGCTATAAGAGGATGAGAGAAAATAGATTGTCCATTGAGAGGATTGACGGACGCTGCAATAGCACTCAAATGGACTCTTACTGAATTTGTTTTAAGGCCTGCATGGGATAGATGCAGAAGATACTCTAGTAAAGAATTCAAAGGTATTGCAAGAGGGTTAAGACCCTTCTCTGAACACCAAATGGTAAATCTTTTCCATTTGAAAGCATAAGAACGTCTAGTGGAAGGCTTTCTAGAAGCATGAAGAATATCTCTGACTTGCTGAGAGAGATGAAAAACCTGAAGGTCTAGGCCTTCAGCAACCAGGCCCTGAGATGGAGAGACTGGGGGTTTGGGTGCCACAACGTTCCGTCTTCCTGGGATAGAAGATCTGGTACAGAGCCCAACTCCAGGGAGGGAGCTTGAGAGAGATGCAGAAGTAGAGGGTACCACATTTGGCGTGGCCAATGTGGTGCTATGAGGATCATGGAACCTCGGTCTCTCTGAAGCTTGAAAAGTGTTTTGGGAATTAGGGGAATGGGTGGAAAGGCATACAAGAAGTCTTGACCCCAGTGAAGAAGGAAGGCATCCTTGGCCTGAACTCCCTGACACGGAATTCTGGAACAGAACCGGGGAAGTTTGGCATTCCATGGACTTGCAAAGAGGTCTATGTCCGGGGTTCCCCAAATTGGAAAAATCCTGGCTACCTGGTCCATGTGGAGGGACCACTCGTGTGGAAGCAGAACTCAACTGAGTCTGTCTGCCCAAGAGTTTTGAACGCCTGGAAGATATACTGCCATAAGATGAATCTGATGCTTTCTGGCGAAGGCCCACAGTCGCAAAGCTTCATTGCAAAGCGACAGAGAGCCAGTCCCTCCCTGCTTGTTCACATAGAACATGGCTACTTGGTTGTCCGTGTGGATGAGGACTGTCCTGTAGCTGAGCAGGGAGTGGAACACTCTGAGAGCTAAGAATATTGCTCTGAGTTCCAAGAGATTGATGTGTAGAGAAGTCTCCTGTGGAGACCAGATGCCCTGGGTGGAGAGATCTTGCAGATGAGCTCCCCAACCCATTGGAGAGGCATCTGTTGTAAGGGTTGCTTGGGGTAGTGACTGCTGAAAAGGGGACCCCAGCAACAGGTTTTGAGAGGACTTCCACCACTGGAGAGACCAAAAAAGGCGACTGGAGTTTGCTATTTTGTCTGACAGGCAACCTGATGCCTGAGTCCATTGGGTGGACCAAGTCCATTGAGCTGCCCTCATGTGAAGGCGAGCATATGGAACCACATGCACGGTGGATGCCATGTGGCTTAAGAGTTGTAACATTTCCCGAGCAGTTAAATGGGACTTTAACTGTATTTGAGAGGCTAATTGCACCAAGCGTAGGCAACGAGCCTGAGGAAGATAGGCCCTTGCAGTTGTGGTATCCAGCAGAGCCCCTATAAACTCCAGAGATTGAGTAGGGGTGAGATTGGATTTTGGGATGTTTATTACCAGTCACAAATACTGATGGACACGCATTGTGCAGGTTAGAAAAGTCTTGGCCTCTGACTGAGAGGGAGCTCGAATGAGCCAGTCGTCCAGATATGGGGAAACGAATATTCCTAGAGTGCGTAGAAATGCAGCTACTACTGCCATGCATTTTGTGAACTACTGCCATGCATTTGGTGCGGAGGCCAGACTGAAAGGAAGCACCCTGTATTGGTAGTGCTTTTCTCCAAAAAGGAACCAAAGGAACCTTCTGTGTGTTGGATGGATGAGGACATGGGTGTACGCATCCTTGAGATCTAGAGAACAAAGCCAGTCCTGACTCTGAAGGTATGGAAGCAGAGCACCGAGAGAAATCATCTTGAATTTCTCCTTGAATAGAAATTTGTTCAATTCTCTGAGATCTAAGATGGGTCTGTAGCCCCTGTTTTCTTTGGGATAAGAAAATAAGGGGAGTAGAACCCTGTGCCTTGTTGAAGAAGAGGTACTTCTTCTATTGCCCCTTGGGCAATAAGGGTGGCAATCTCCTGACCCAGAAGGTTGAGGAGAGATGTTGGAGAATTGAACTGTTTCACTATGGTGTGAGGGTGAAGGTTCAAGAAATGAAGCTTGTACCCGTCCTTTATGATAGAGAGTGTCCATTGCTCTGCTGTAATTTGTTCCCATCTGGGAGCAAAGTAAGTCAACCTTCCTGGAATGGTAAAGGGCTCTGGTACCTCCAGAGCCAGAAAAGCTAAGTTCTCTAGCTGCAAGTCAAAGGCCCTGAGGAGGCTGAGGCTGCTGGGTTATGGAAGGCCTAGCAGCCTTTGATTTGGCCTGTTTAGGTGGTTGCTGACGCTTTGCAGCAAAACGACCTGCAGAAGATGCCTGCTGACCATAAGCAGGATAGTATCTTCCCTTTTTGGAAAAAGATGTTT
This sequence comes from Ichthyophis bannanicus, assembly GCA_033557465.1. NCBI lineage: Eukaryota > Metazoa > Chordata > Amphibia > Gymnophiona > Ichthyophiidae > Ichthyophis > Ichthyophis bannanicus. The sequence goes on from CM066044.1 coordinate 262,676,865, forward strand.
TTTTGAACGATCTTTTCTTAACAGGAGCAGAGGTAGACTTTGAAAGTCGATCCAACGCGGAGTTTTCAGCATCCATCTGAGTGGCCTTTGCTTGCCAATCTTTACCAAAAAGGTTTTCACCTGTACAAGGGATATTCCCTAATTCATCTTGCACCCAGAGCTCCAAATCAGAAGCTTGTAGCCAAGCAATTCTGCGTGCCCCTATGGCAATAGCCGAGGCTCTGCTTACACACTCAAAAGAGTCAAAGGCTGCACGATTGGAAAATTTGGAGGTATCTTGGGCATGTTTGAGCCAAGTGAGAAACTCCTGCCTTTTATCCTCTGAAATGAAAGGGGTTAAAGTCTGCAGATGATCTGTGACTTCTTTTAGAAACATTCCTATATAGGGACTATAGGAGTTGATCCTGGCAGCTAGCATAGAAGCTTGAAAAACCCTTCGGCCAAAAGCATCTAGGGTCCTGCATTCACGTCCTGGAGGATTAGATGAGTGTCCCTTTGCCCTCTTTATCTTTCTCATGGCAGACTCTACCACAATAGAGTGGTGAGGAAGCCGAGTCTTGTGGAAGCCATGACAAGGAGGGACACGATACATGGTGTCTAGCCTGCGAGAATGAGGAGAGATGGTAAGAGGTGTCTCCCACATCCTCCACATGAGATCATACAGAATCTCATGGATAGGCAAAGTAGCTGTCTCTTTAGGAGTTTTAGGATATTGTAAAATATCTAACTCCTTGGCTCTGGGTTCTGATTCAGGGGCCACTGTGATGGAGAGGCCCCTAGCCACTTCCCTAATGAAGTCTTGAAAAGACAAGTCTTCTGGAGGAGACATTCTCCGTTTAGGAGAAGACGACTCCTGAGGAAGAAATATCGATGCCTCGACAGAACCCTCAGACTCATCAGAGTATCGCCTGTCTGGATGCTCCTGTAAAGCCCGATAGCCGTACCGAGTAGGATCGGTATCGGGAGTAACCGGTACCGATGGGCATCATAGGACAGGGTATCGTTGCAGTCAACACCGAAGCCGATGCAATCGGTACCGGCACCGGGAGTGATGCCGGTGCCGGTACCGACAACAGGGATTGTTGCGGTACCGGAGGCGTCGCAGCCTGTATGAATGCCGTTAGGGTGTGCTGCATGGTCAGAATCTTCTGATACATCGAAGCCACCAATGTCTGGATGTCGGTACCAGTGGGAGCCACCGGTACCCCAGAACATGGCAACAGGTGATCTGTTGAGGCCGAGCCATCGATGTCAACCTGTGACCCCATAGACAATGCTTTGGAAGCCGGAGCTTCCCGTCGGGGTAATTTTGCCGGTGCGGAATCCTCGAGGGCAAGCCCGGAGGCATCTCGATGCTTGGAGGGAGATCTACCCTTCGAGGACCGGCTAGATTTATGCTTGGTTACCTGAGATCCATGGGAGGAAGAAGAAGCCCTGGAAGACGTCGATGCCACCGAAGCTGCATCAGAGGGAAACAGGGTACTGAGCTTGGCTGCTCGGTTCTGCCGACCTCTTTTAGACATCATGGTACAGGATATACAATCCGTAATGGAATGGTCAGGCCCCAAGCATTTTAGACACCAGTCATGGGTGTCGGTGACAGAAATAGTACCGCCACATTTTGTGCACTTTTTAAACCCGGAGGCGGGCTTCTCCATGAGGAAAATATTTTTAGGCCTAAGGCCCAAAAACTGAAAATGCACAGTGAAGAAAAGATAAATTGTTTTTTTTGGGTTTTTTTTTAAAGAAAGAAAAGAAAAGACCGGCGGTACCGGTCCGACGTCGAAGAAGGCAGACGCGACACAAAAGAATCAAGAAAAAATAAAGAACTTCTTCTGCAGTGACAGGAACATGACCTGCTGGCTCCGCGGAAAAGAAGAACTGGAGAGAGGCGGTTGTGAAAGGCGGGAAGGCAGCACGCAGGCACTGTGGGATGCTCCCAAAAGCTTTCTTATTGGACGCTGGGGAGCGTTCCCGTGCAGGCTCCGTCGGTACCAACAATACCCATATGTGAAGAGTCATTCCTGCTTGTTCCTGGAGATGCAATTTTTGTTTTTTTGGATTTCAATAATAATCTTATCCTGGCAATGTCCCAGTTTTTATACTATTTCCTGCTATTTCCTTTTTTTAATTGGTCTTGTTTCATTTGATTCTTATATGTGTCAAATATGTGTACATATATAGTCCAAAGCCATTTCACGGGCCTCTTTTTTTAATAGATATTGGACATTAAGGGATTGAACTGCAAGGATGCCAATAATGTTGACCACAATTATATATAGTATATATGCAATAAAAGGGTAATTTCATAAATGGACATCCAGTTTTAGACACCCCAAACTCATCTCTCTAAAGCCTTGTTTTATAAAAAGAAGAGGATGCCTACTTTTCTTTATAAGATAGGGGCATAAGCGTCCAAAAGTGTGAGTTAAATCTAGGTGCAAGCACTTACTCCAACCCTAGGGCTGTCCTAAATGTCCACAGCTAGATTTCTAAAGAACGTTTGTAAATTATAATATTTTGTAACTTACGCATGTAAATGTGCACTCTGCTGCTGTGTACGCCCACACCAAAAGTAGGTGCCATCATCCTAACATTGACGGCATGTCATTTTACATGGCTCCTTCTAAAGCTACCCCCTAAATGTCCTATGTAGTGGTTTTTAGTGAAAGTGTAAGATGGGAATGAAATACCTCTAAGAGAGCCTACCGGTTTGTATCTGGCGATGTACTGGAGAATGGGCAAGCCGCTGGTCTCATTCCTCTCCAGGTGCAGACTGAAAGTGTTGCCCTTGGCTTCGGTGACTCCGGACAGTTTGGGCATCTCTGGTTCCCCTAAAGGGCAGAGAAACACAGAGCCGTTTACTATTCCAGAGACGGAAGACAACTGAACAATAAGAGATACATGGAAGAGAAGTAGTAACCGGGAACTGTTGTGCCCCTGCTCCTCTCTTCAGTCCTCCTTCTGCTCCCTTTTCTCCTCACAACCTTGATGGTAGCACAAGAGCGGCCTTCTTCCTGACTTTTCATCTGCTGCTGCCCCATGCTGGGATTTCAAGCATTATTCTGCCCCCAAGGAACTTTGCACCCTGGGCATCTGCCCCTCTAATTACTGCCCTGTCAGGAAACTTTAAAAAGTGATCTAAAGCGCTGCTGTGTGTCAGCCCAAGGGAATCAGCAGATTGCAGAGTGAATTCAGAGAGCTGCAAATGGAAGGAGTCACGGAGCCTCAACATGGCAGACAGGATGAGACCGAATAAAGGCTACGGTGACCTGTCTACTGAACAGATTTCAAGTAATGTGCTAATTATTAGGCATTCAAATCAACTTCAAATATCTATATCCCAAATTAGGCTCAGTGAAGAACAAATGGAAAGAAATGGTAAAAGTGACTCTTTAAAAGACAATTATATGGCAGGTTCGGAGAAGGGTCTTGCAGGAGTCCATTTACTCAGAGGGCTGCTAATAGAACCTTGGCTCCTCTGAAGCCAGAGAGGAATAAGTTTGATTATCTCCAGAGGAGTTGCTCTTCCTGGCTACATTTAGGCACCTATTTAAGAAAAGGTTAGGTAGATTTTCAGGGTCAGTGGGATAAATGCCACCCAAGCAGCAGGAGAGTCCAGGGAAAGAGGGGGAACGCTTATTGCCACTCTCATATTTTCAGAGGTGGATTCCCCCTAATCTGGGGTCCTTTCTGATATTCTGCTTGGGGACCCTTAATTTGCATTTCTGCCTCTGTCTGGTGACAAAGTATGAATGAAGTATTAAGTATGAATGATCTGTTCATATATGTAGTACTGATCTAACTGAAGACCAATTTTGGGAGGTCATGAAGGCAAATTCTCCAGTGGGATACAAATCTTATTGTGACATTGTTCAAAGACTGATGGAGACGTAGCCTAATGGTTAGAGCACTGGCTTGGGAACCAAGAGACAGGGGCTCAGTTCCCACTAACATTGTGGCCTTGGGCAAGTCACTTAACCCTCCATTGCCTCAGAAAATCCCGTTATCAATGTCCCTGTTTAATGTACATTACCAAGTTCAAGTTACAATGTAAACTGCTTTGACTAAAAAATGATAAAGTGGTATAAAAACACCTGTTAATAAAAGATGGGAAACTGCCAGCCAGACAGCTGAACCAATGGACTTTTGGTCTCTCTTCAGAATACTCCATCACATTACAATAGGCTACAGTTATCATGGCAGGACCAAAAAATGTACATTGAGCAAATGTGTCTGAATACGACCGGCATGATATCTAACCAAGGCTTCTGATTTTAGGTTTTAACTGATTAACACCAATAAAACAGCTCTGATGCAAAAAAACATTTCAGAGGTATTTATTGGATAAACACTGGAAAAACTCCAATTCTCCTAATTTTCTCTCCCCCTTCCCTAGCTTTTCTTGTCTCCTCCACTCCATTTTGTGCCTTTTCTGTGCTGTTAAGAGACACAAATGTACACATTTGATTCCACTGGGAAAGGTACCCAGCAGTAGTACGGTATGAGGAAACACCAATAAACACTTGGGTCAATATTTAACCGTGACAGTATTGCTTTTAAACGCCAGCCACCAAGGTTAAATAAAAAACGGAATTCAGTGCCAGTATCCAAATAGCAGCTGGTGCGTAAATTGCATAGTTGCAATTCTGCAAGTATGCGTGCAGAGCCCATTGTGTGTACTTTCACTGTGGGTGTGCACGTGGGCTGAGCATGCATTTACGTGCACTATTGATAGAATATGGGCAAATGCACATAAGATACATGCACCAGCATTGAATATCTGGGTTTGCCGCCAAAGCAGGAAGCTAACGCCACTGCCCGATTAGCTTCGGCGGTGAAAATTAGGACAGCCTTTTCTATGCCTAACTTTCAGCACCAAAGGATAAGTGGTTAGCAGCTGAATATCACTGCTGACCAGTTATCCTCAGGTACCATCCCTGGAATGCCCCAGTGCTAACCAGTTAGCATCGGGGCGTGTAGCAGCGGTACCCGTGGATATTCAGGTTAGTGCCACTGAATAACAGGCTTAGCAGCAGCTGCAAATCATGTATCAGGCCCCTACATTTACAATTTATAATTGCCTAGAAAAGAAGCCCTCTATATAACTCACCTGCTTCTTTAACAACGATTTCTCTCTTCCCTGAGCCGATTTCATTGTTTGCCTGAACCAAGAGTGGCATGAAATCTACTTTTGATTTTGGGGTAAACTGAAATAAAAGAAAAATAAATCTTCCCAGGTAAGACAAAAAACAGAAATCACAGCAGATAGGGTAAGTTTCATAACAGCCTTTTTCCTTGCTGGCTCTACTACTTCTTACTGAACTGCCATAAGAATTATTCAGACTTCTTGAGACAAGAGAGCTCCTTATTCAGATTTGACCCATGCAATATGTTTATTTGCAAGGGTAGGGGAGAAAGAAAGCTGAAAATTGTATTCCTATATCTCCGCAGCTGGCAGTTTCCTGCCCTGCTTCTGAAGGTCATAGACTGATGAATGAGCGTTCAAAGACGGTCAAGGGGGAAGATTTAAAGAACAGAGGAAGAGAGGAACAATGTTTCTGGCCTGCACAGCCTAATACTATGGAGGAAATAACTTAATCCCCTTCTAAACTTTGCTATGGCTTTTGACAAAGAGGCTGGTGGCACTTTACAAACTAACTCATTTATTGAGGAATGAACTTTCAAAGACACGGGTCCACTTCATCAGATGCAGAGCTCAGCATTCCAATGAGTTTGCTCTTTAGTCCTGCTATAAAGCATAGTTACACACCTATAATAGGTGTTCTCCAGGACCAAGCAGGAAGTCAGTCCTCACATATGGGTGATGTCGGCGGAGCCCTCATGCGGAGCAATTCCCCAGCTTTCAAAGAAAGCCTTTGGGAATGCAGCGCGCATGCGTGGTCCCCTTCCCGTCCAAGGGTGCCATCTTTCTCAGTCTTCTTTTTTCCGCGGAGCCCGACAGACGTGGGTCCTAGTCACCCGGTTAAAAGTAGATTTTTTCTTCAAAGATTTGTAGTTTTTGCCAGTTCAACGCCGGTTCCCCTTCCCGCCTGGGCACGGTACACCGGTATCGAGCCCGAATCTGTGTTTTTTCGGTTTTTGTCCTTCGAGACTAGCGTTCGCGCTCTTTTTCTTTTTCACTGGCAGCCCGGTCGTTTGACCTTGCAGGGACCCTTTTTCCCCTGATGGCTGCCAGCGGGTTAAAAAAAGTGTAATCGGTGTAAGAAACTGATGTCTCTCACCGACACACACGACTGCTGCCTCCGCTGCCTCGGGCCCGATCATCTGTGGCCCGTGTGGCAAAATGTCCTCGAAGGCGTTGAGGAGCCGTCAGCATCAGCGAGAAAGGATCTTCTCTGATTCCACGTCCGGCCGGGCCCGGACTTCGTCAGAGGCCTCGACATCTCGGGAGTCCGACCCCGAGCATCGTCGGGGCTCCTCTGAGCGGGGGTCTCCTTCACGGGAACACAAAAGGAAGAAGAAACCCGTGAGGGCGGCATTGGTGGACGCTCTTGGTCCCTCGAGGGCCAGGTCGCATAGCCCCGACCACCGTTCCGGGTCATCGGAGCCGGAGAGGCCTGCTAAATTGCCTCGTGTGGAGCCGGAGTCCCTGAGTCATGTGAGTGCTGTAGTCCTCATGGACTCTCTTCCAGGGGAACCGTCGGGGCCCAAGTCGGGGGCTGCTGAGTCTCCTGAGCTTGGACTCAGGTTGACGACCTTGGAGAGCAGCTTGGCTGCCTTCATGGAACAGCAGCGGGTGCTGATCGCCGGTCTGACCGGTGCTTCTGCCCCGACCACCGGGACCTCGACGTCTAAGTTGACCCCGGAGGCCGAGCCGATCCTCAAGTCCATGCGGTCTTGGGTTGATCCTCGGCCAAGGTCTCCCTCGGCCTCCCGTGCGGGGCCGAGGTCATCGACGCCGGTACCCTCGGCATCGGGGCGGATGGTATCGGGGCCCACCCGGCCGGAGCTGCTCGATTCCTCCTCGGAGGGGTCGGGGTGGGAGATGGAGGACGAGGAGTCCCCAGACACCTTTTGGACCCGGTGCGTCCCATCGAACTCACCAGAGTCCGAACCTCGGAGAAGGTCCCCCCCCCCCCCCCGGAGGATACCCGGTTCTTGGACTTCGTGAGGGATATGGCCAAGGCCTTGGCCTTCCCCGCGGATCCCAAGGAGGAGCCTCGAGCTGAAGAGCTAGAGGCCCTCCAGTATGACTCTCCCCCAAGGGAGGCTTTTACTGTACCGGTTCCTCCGATGCTGGAATGGCTGCTTTTCTGCATGTGGGAGGCACCGGCCTCGGCGCCGGTTCTCAGCAAACGGGTCAATTCCATTTATCGAGTCCGTAAGAGCCCTGTGTTCCAGAAGGCACAGCTACCGCACCACTCCATGGTTGTGGAATCGGCCATGCATCGTCTGAAGAGTCAGAAGATGCACTCCTTGGTGCCCCCTGGCCGGGAGGCCCGGAACCTGGATGCTCTCGGTAGAAAGTGCTTCCAGGGCTCTATGCTGGCGTGCTGTGTCCAGACTTACCAGCTGTACATGGGCATGTACCTCCGAGACCTGGCAAAGGAGATTGCCGGGTTCTCTGCTGGCCTCTCCGAGGAACCTTTGCAGAGGTTCAAGGCTTTGTCATCGGGTATTCGAGAGTGCTCGAAGTTTATATCTCGAGCAGCCTATGATGACTTCGAGGCTTTGGCCTAAGTAGCAGCGGCCGGCATCGGTGCACGCCGTCAGGCCTGGCTACAGTCATCAGACCTCGAGCCATGGGTCCAGGACAAGTTGGTCGATGTCCCTTGCCGAGGTGAAAACCTCTTTGGCAAACCCATGGCTGAAAAGGCTGCAGAAAGAGAGACAGACTCTCACCAGGACAAGGCTGTCCAGGAAGACTTCTGTCCCTTCTCAGAAGAAGAAGGGCTCGGGGAAAAAGCCCTTTTACCCGAAGAAGGCCTCTGCCTACAAATCCTACCCTCATTTCCAGGCCTCTACAGCTCCCCAACAGGGTCAGCAGGCCAAGGGGCAGGGACATGGGCCCCGTAGGCAGAAAACCCCCAAGCCGCCAGCTCTGGCTCCTGCACAGCAGGGAGCGGGGTTTTGACTCCCACTGCATAGCCTCTCCCCCACAGCTGGCTCCACTCAACACAGGAGGACGGCTAACTCTGTACGCCCACAGATGGTCAGCTGTAACAGGGGATACCTGGGTACTGAGCATAGTCCAACAGGGCTACTTGCTCCACTTCAACCAGTTACCCCCCTCCTATTTTCCAGGGGAGCCTCCAAGACTCCCTCTGCACAGGAACCTTCTCCTTCAGGAGTTAGCAAGTCTTCTACAGGAGCAGGCGGTGGAACCGGTGCCTCACCACCTGATAGGACGAGGCTTCTATTCCAGGTACTTTCTGGTACCAAAACGGACAGGAGGTCTCAAGCCCATGCTAGACTTGCGAAATCTCAACAAGTTCCTGGAGAGAGAAAAGTTCAAGATGCTTATCCTTGGAATACTGCTACCCTACCTCCAGCAGGGAGATTGGCTATGCTCCTTAGACCTAAAGGATGCTTATACTCACATCCTCATTCATCCAGACCACAGACAATATCTCAGATTTGTAGTGGAAGGAAAGCATTTTCAGTACAGTGTACTTCCATTTGGCCTAATCTCCGCACCCAGGGTTTTCACCAAATGCCTGGCGGTGGTGGCGGCCTATCTCAGAAACCAGGGCATCTTTGTCTTTCCATACCTGGACGACTGGCTCATCAGGGGTCAGTCCCCACAGGAGGCCAGCCAGGCCACTCTTCGCACTGTCTCTCTTCTCCAGCACCTGGGCTTCGTCATAAACTTTGCAAAGTCCACTTTGCTCCCCTCTCAGGACATAGAGTTCATAGGGGAAAGGTTGGATACCTTACAAGCAATGGCTTATTTGCCCGAGAACAGGGCTCACAGACTGATGGCTCTGGCCCGGCAGTTTCGCAGTGGATCTCTGGTCTCTGCCAGACATGTCCTGAGGCTTTTGGGCCACATGGCGTCTACAGTCCATGTAACCCCGAATGCTCGTCTGCATATGCGGCCTGCTCAATGGTGCCTCAGAGCTCAGTGGATACAGGCCGCAGGCGACTTAAGGGACAGAGTAAGAGTGTCCAGACTACTAGCGGCCTCCCTGCAATGGTGGCTTCATCTCCCCAACCTGATCAAAGGGGTGCCTTTTCAGGCACCACCACATACACAGGTGCTGACGACTGATGCTTCTCTTCAAGGATGGGGTGCACATTGCCAGGGGGCATGCACTCAGGGCCTCTGGTCCCTTGGGAGGCCACACAGCAGATCAATCTGTTGGAGTTGCGAGCTATTTGACTGGCTCTGCAGACTTTCTCTCATGTCCTCTCTCACCAGTCTGTCTTGATTCAGACAGACAACCAAGTAGCAATGTTCTATGTGAACAAAGGGGCACAGGGTCCAGGCTTCTGTGTCAGGAAGCGCAGGCCCTGTGCACCTTTGCGGTCAAGCAAGGCATGTTTCTCAAGGCAGTCTATCTGCCTGGCCAAGAGAATTACCTGGCGGACAGGTTGAGCAGGATTCTACAGCCTCACGAATGGCAGTTGAATCCCCTGGTAGTCCAGCAGATCTTCCTCAAATGGGGTCTTCCAACCATCGATCTCTTTGCCAGTCCACTGAACCATCAGCTGCCCAGGTTCTGTTCCAGACAACCGGATCCTCTGCAAATAGCAGCAGATGCCTTCCTAATCTCTTGGTCTACGGGCCTCCTGTATGCGTTTCTTCCAACGCCTCTAGTGGCCCGAACCCTATTCAAGGTTCTTCAGGACAAGGCCTCGGTCATTCTGGTAGCCCCCAGATGGCCGAGGCAACCATGGTTCCCACTCCTTCTGAAATTGGCAGTGGACACTCCCCTCCCTCTGGGGGTGCAACCCTATCTCCTGTCTTAGGATCAGGGGTCTCTCCTGCACCCCAACCTCCAGTCCCTCCATTTGATGGCCTGGCTGCTGAAAGGGTAGTTCTAGCCCCTTACTTCTCCCTAAGGAAGTGGAGGAGGTGGTTTTGGCCTCTAGGAGACAATCCACCCGGAAATCTTATGCCCTCAAGTGGTGTAGGTTCTCCACTTGGTGTGCTCACTGCCACTGGCTCTAACGGTGCTCCTGCTAGGCATCCCGGTGCCATGGCGATGGGACAGCACCAGCATACCAGCAGGAGCATAGGGTGGGCTGGACGGGGTTCTTGGTGGACGTCTTGCAGCTGGGAATCGGGGCAGTTCAGGCCATCTAAGTGCCTGATCCTGCAACCACGGGACCATCTGGTTCCTGCGGTTGCAGAATCAGGTCCAATTTTGGTCAGTCTGTTTTTTGGATAGTTTGGACATGCCCCTCTTGGGCTCTTTGTTACTTTGATTGACCCTTTTCTGAACCTTTTCTATTTCTGCTGTATCCTTTTCAAGAGCAACACGCTACGCAAGGTGTAGTTGCATAGAAATAGTAATTATTATTATTCCCCTCTTTGATTCCTCAGTGGCGTCTATCACTTCCACCTCTCAGAAGCGTGGGTGAATCATGCTGGCCTCAGGAATGAAGGCATACCACCTCTGAGGCACAGACTCCGTGTGGGTGGTTTCCTGAGATGAGTTAATGCTGTGGTGGAGCTGCCTTCCTACTCTCATTTTATATATTTTTTTTATTTATTTAAAAATCGTATATATTGCTTTTCCGGCCAGAGGTCGTTCAGTGTTTTACATCCTCAGGCTTGTACATGTTGCCTCTGAGGAACACCCAGGAACACTCAGGATCTCTCATATTGTAGTGCAGGACTAGAAGGCCAGCCCACAATTGTCATCTTTATGCTAAAAACTGCAGGCCCGATATTCAGCGACAGCAGCTAGTGCAATTCCAGTGGCCAGCCGTCACTGCTGAACACTATACCTGGATATTCAATGCCAGGGCCATATCCCACCACCAACATTGAATACCTGGGTTGGCCGGCAAAGCAGGAAGGTAACTGGGCAGCGGCGATATTCGGCTGCTGCCCAGTTAGCTTTGGCAGCAAAAGTTAGGACAGCTTTTTAATGTGCCCAACGTTTGTTACCAAGATATAACTGGGCAGCGGCTGAATATCGTCGCTGACTGGTTATCCCCGAGTTCCACCCATGGACACTCCTAGAACACCCCAATGCTAACCAGTTAGCAGCGGAGCATCGAGCAGCGGTATCTGTGGATATTCACTGGCACCAGCAATGTTAATTCCGCCAAATATCCCGCTGAGGAGCACTTACACAGTTTGCAGGTTTGAAAACTGCGTCAAGGCCTTTGAATATCGGGCCCCGCATATCTTCTCTGAAGACAAATAACTGTTTCAAGAATGTTTTCAGCAACCAGTGGGGAACTGATTCATTACATAAAATGAGAGTGAAAAATAACGATGTCTACAGCTTTGTTCTTCCCACAGCAGTAGGAATGAGCAAGTTAGGGCAGGCAACAAAACTTACCGTGAAAGTGAAAGTCTGCGTCAGTTTGTCTCTGGCTGTCTCCCTTATTTGAACAGGCACCCCATTCTGGGTCATAGACACGGCAGCACGGGGATTCGCTTTCACAGTGATACTGCGAGTGATGGGATGCCCTGGCCAGGTGAGCAATGGTTCCCTTTCATCGAAAAGGATCTTTGGAGTGTCTGAAAGGATTTGCGAATCAGTAAACAGTCAATTTTCTCTCCAGTTTATTGGGACTCAGGTCACAGTGTATAATGACAGTTATTAGGAAAGAAATGCCCCATGGCATAAATGTAACGTCATACACCTTTCAGATTAATGAAAAGCAAGGCTACCGCAAAATGTGTATTGCTCTAAGGGGCCTATCCAGTAAGCCCGGTTTGATGCTTAATGACGATTTGACTGTGCATTAAGGGTGCAGCACTACATTAAACACTTGATATGGAAATCTGTATTGAGGGGTGTGAAATGGGAGGGGACTGCGCCTTGCAGTAACGCTTCGGCCGTTACCACATGTTATTTATTTATTTATTTATTTAACATGTTTTGTATCCCGCCTTTTCCTTCAATCAAAGCGGTTAATACAGCACAAAGTTAAACAAAGGTGAGGGAAACATACATTGCATTATCATTACATCACAACAAAACACTAGGAGTACAAACAGGGAACACAGTACATAACTTACATTACATTACCTTACATTAACTACAAACAGCATATACAAAAACTAACACGGATGATAATGTGGTGCAGTTAACTAGACCCCCAGAGGTGTAGCTAACTGCACTCAGCATTAGCAGCCATGCGACTTTTTCCCATGTTAGCTGCATGGCTGCCTTCTCCTAAATGCATCCCCTCAAAGTAGATTTATAATATAATTTGATGTAAGAAAAATAATTTATATAATAGATACTTGATATTATTATTCTTTAAATGGTTCTTTCTATATATATACAGGGTGGCCCAAAAAAAGTGAGAACATCTCGTAAATTAAAAGCTTAACTAGTTTACTTATTTACCTTTTTAGCTATAGTACGTCTTTATTTTGACAATTTCCGGTCACCATCTTTTTTTTTAAATTTGTCAATCGTTTACATCTGTCTTTTTGAATTTTTAAATAACTTATATGCTACGAGATGTTCTCACTTTTTTGGGCCACCATATATATATATATATGTGATCAAGGGTTTTTTTTCCTTTGAATACACAAAATTAACCCATTTGCAGAAAGTGCCCCACAGACATTCATATAAGACTGCTGGTAAAAGGGAATCTATAATGCACTCTGACGTGGTACAATCCATTAATGAACAATGATGGAGCATACCAGGTAATGCCATTGCAGGGGTCCTGATAACATAACATACATTGCACTTAACACGCGTTAATGGATAGTGATGCTTCCTCTGCACAGGCATGCCCCTTCCCATTCCAGCCTTTAGTGTATGAGCTTTGCCTTTGACGCATGTTAAAATTTGCAGGTAGCGCACATTAGCAGCAATTACATAATGTGCTTTAGTAAACATGACTCTAAGCCTGATAAATTACAGTTAGAAAGATACATTTTTCTGTCAGACAGGTTTGAGTTTTTGGTAGTTATAGCTTTAAATGAGATTGAGTGAACTGCATTGCAAGTTATTTCTTCCATCCTCTGTCTGTCAAAACAGACTTCCATCTCTATAACTGAGCAATTTTATTTTTTTTCCCTAAACAAACAGCTGGATAAAAGATTCAATGGAAATTGCTTCTTCCTCACAATGACGTGAACGTCTACATATGTCAACAGCATGCATAGGTGGAGCGGAGTGAAGAATGGTCAAAGGAAGCAGATTTAAATTGTGCATCAAAGTGGGAACCTCATTTGATGTATGGCGGCCTTCCCTTGGGCTTGTAGGTCCAAGGAGATAATGTCCTCATGGGCTTGCAAGCTTCCAAGCCCCATAGCCAGTCTCAAAGATATCCCCACAATGCTTGCAGTTCTTAAAGTGACACTATCATCTTGGTTTTCTCAGTTGCTGGACAACTTTCCTAGGTCCTATGCTTTTGGATAGGGAGTCCAGTAAACCATGCAAACAGTAGCATAGCTAGGACTGAATGGGTCCCTATAACACCATGTTGCACAAGGTAATGGCAACTGGCTCAGAGCTTACAGTCAAGGAGTGGGGAGGAGGTCTAGGGATTTGTATTGAAACTGAGGGGATGTCTGGAGTAGATGATGTGGGTGGATATCGAAGGTAGGACTGATGGGTGACTGAGCATCTGGGGCAGAAATGTGTATGTAGGGAGAAGGAGTATGAGATATCAGGGACAGTAAGGGTGGGGGTATCTTCCATGGGTGAGATTCTGAGGCTGAGGGTTATATATCTTGGGGGGAAGCAGTGGAAGTATGATGTGTAGGAGCGTGTGTACATGGGGGATGTCAGTGGGGGTATCTTCCATGGGTGAGATTCTGAGGCTGAGGGTTGTATATCATGGGGGGAAGCAGTGGATGTATGATGTGTAGGAACATGTGTACATGGGGGATGTCAGTGGGGGTATCTTCCATGGGTGAGATTCTGAGGCTGAGGGTTGTATATCTTGGGGGGAAGCAGTGGAAGTATGATGTGTAGGAGCGTGTGTACATTGGGGATGTCAGTGGGGGTATCTTCCATGGGTGAGATTCTGAGGCTGAGGGTTGTATATCTTGGAGGGAAGCAGTGGAAGTATGATGTGTAGGAATGTGTGTACATGGGGGATGTCAGTGGGGGTATCTTCCATGGGTGAGATTCTGAGGCTGAGGGTTGTATATCTTGGAGGGAAGCAGTGGAAGTATGATGTGTAGGAGCGTGTGTACATGAGGGATGTCAGTGGGGGTATCTTCCATGGGTGAGATTCTGAGGCTGAGGGTTGTATATCTTGGGGGGAAGCAGTGGAAGTATGATGTGTAGGAGCGTGTGTACATGGGGGATGTCAGTGGGGGTATCTTCCATGGGTGAGATTCTGAGGCTGAGGGTTGTATATCTTGGAGGGAAGCAGTGGAAGTATGATGTGTAGGAAAGTGTGTACATGGGGGATGTCAGTTGTAGATGGGATGTCAATGGTGCAGTGGGAGTGCCTAAGGTGGGATGGTTGTGTGCATCAGAGCCCAAGGAGAGGGGTGTCAGGTACATTGTCAAGATGTGAGTAGGGGGTCTGGGGCAGCACCAGCTTAGGAAGGGGTGTGGGGGTCTGGGGTGGTGGGGCAGAAGGGGAAGTCTCTGAGGTAGGTGTTGAGGGATAGTAGCGGGTTCAGTGGGTTCAGAGGAGCAAGGACAGCGGCGTCAGGGGCACAGTGAGGGGGTTTGGAGCAGTGGCACAAAGGAGATGAGATGTCTGAGATGGGTGTCCAGGGATGGTGTCAGGGGTGTGGTGGAGGGTTTAGAGGAACAGCTTCCCTGTCCATCCTCTTCTCCCCCCCTTCCCTGGCCCCTCATCCTCCATCAGCAGATAAAGTGACTCTGAATTAATGATACAGACACTATACTTATTTCCCGATGGGGCTGGGAAGGAAGGAGAGACTTGGAACAGAGGCAGAGCCGGTGCTACTATTATGCAAAGTAGGTGGTCACCTAAAACACCGTCCCTCCGGGAGCACTGATTGCAGCTGCTGTTGCCCCTCTCCAGGGCCTGTAGCAGCGCAATGGCTCAGAAAACACAGAACGGCGCTTACCTCAACTCACTGGCACTATCTTGTGGTTTCTGCCCTCCTCTGATGCAGACTTCAAAACTGGGGGTTGCATCAGAGAGGAGCGGAAGAGGCAGCTAATAGAAGGCAGAAACTGTGGGGCAGTGCTGGTGAGTTGAGGTAAGCACTGCCCCGCATTTTCTGAGCCATTGCAGTCGCCACAGACCCCAGAGAGGGATGGCAGCTGTGGCAATCAGGGGAGGAGTCAGCAGGGGGGGGGGGCAACAAGATGGAGAGACCCACCTAGGGCACCTCCAATCCTTGAACTGCCCTGAGCAGAGGGGTAGCACTGCTGGAAGTACGTACATCGCCTGCTGTGCTGACCTTCCAGGCCCTGCACCTCAAATTCTAATTCTATAAGTTCCTCTCAGTGGCAAGTGGCCCACTTATGGGCAGCCTCCGGTTCTATGCCAGACTTATTCAATGGTGGCTACACCACCTCATGCAAAAATGTTTTACTCTGTAGGAAGAAGGAGTGGTCAACTAGACAAAGCAAGGAGCTGAGAAACAGAGAAACCAGTATTCAACTCCCATTTCCTCTACTGACACTCCTTACTACCTATCTTCCATTGCCCAGGACCCCCTTAAATTGTAAGCCCTTATGGCCCCTGAATTCTAAAACTAGCTTGGGAATGATTTGGAAAGGTAAGCTGAAAATGATTGTTTTGAAACAAATTAACCAGACATTCAAAGTGCTTTATGCCTTTGCTGGTAGGTGGTGAACGCATAACGTGCGATCAAGTCAATGCAGCCTCCTGGCGACCCAGCAGCCCCTGGGTTTTCTTGGCCAGGTATGCACCAGCAGCAGATTGCCAGGCCTTTTCTTCTGAGGCAATAGAGGGTAAAGTGACTTGCACAAGGTCACAAGGAGTGCCAGTGGAAGAGAACCCAGATCTCTTGGATGCCAGACTATTGCTCTAACCGCTAGGCTACTCCTCCACTCAAACTCACTTATCTGTGTATTTTTAGCCTTTCTATGCATGAAGTTGGACTATTTACCTGTTACATGGCCAGATTTTAACTGTATAATAAAGGACTGACATTGGAGAGAAGCAAAGCCAGACTGCTAAAGAGAAGCTCCTATCACCACTAATACCAGTAGTCAGCGGTGCTCCTTAAATGGGTAATGCTGTTCAACAGACATGATGGAGGTAATTTTACATAAATCATGGATTTCCAATGGTTTACACGCAGGACTGTACCGATTGTGAAATGCGCCCTGTGCGACTTGCACATCGGGCACCCCTCCCCCCACACCTCCATCTAGCCACTTTATGGGGGCAGGAGAAAAGAGGTACGCATCCAATGTGCACGTCACCGTCACGCTAAGCAGGTCTGGTCTCTCCTGGAGCGTGACGCGAGAAGGCTTAACAGGCGCATTTCAGCTGTCTGCCGTTGCCTGCCGCTACTGAGAGAAGAAAAAGTGGCGGTGGCGGCAGGCAACGGCAGACAGTCGAAATGAGCCCCTTAAGCCTTTGCGCCCCGTGCGGCCGCACTGCTCGCACAGGGCTAGGTGTGGTCCTGCTTACACAAGTACTTTAGTCAATTGCTATTTTATAAGTGGGTGCGTCCAGCTGAATGTACTTGATTTCACTGTGAGCACGGAAAGGGGCGGAGCTTGGGTGGAGCACAAATTTACACACAAATTATAAAATACTATAATTTACACACGTTCTTCAAAACTCTAGGCGCAGGCATTTAAGCCAGCCATAAGGTCGGTGGAAGTGCTCTTGTCTAGATTTAATGCGCATTTTCGGCCACTTAGATCCCTAGCTTCTAAAGAAAAATAGGCGCCCCCTTTTCTTTATAAAATAGCTTTAGGATAGGCAAGTTCTGCTTGCACAGGTCCTACAGTTTTTACAAAGTTCATTTCACATCATTTTATTATTTCTTCTATGCCATTCCATCTAAAATTCAGTAAAAATACATTCAAATACATAAAAGTTAGAGGACATATCAAAAACACAATAAATTCTGTATTACTAACCTACTGGCAAATGCTATAATCTAATACCCTCAAAAGATACATCTTGTGGTATCGTTAGTTCTTGACTAACTTGTCTATCATTGTCTTCCATAAGCATCTGCAAACAAGATCTTCCTAAACGGCAACTCATCAGCACAAACACAAATATAATAAAAGAACACTTGATTTTTTGCGGAAAAAGAAGCTTTGCCATTCAGTAGGAAGAACATTCAAATACCCTCCGTACCGACAGAAGGAATTCTATGGCCAAAGTTTATCCTAGTTTCATAATCCCTTCCTGCACTGTAGCCACATTAACTGCACGCTTTCCTGCGGCCTCTCGGAAACATACCTGTGACTGAGAGAGTGATGTTTTTAAATGCAAATTCATTCCTTTCTAGGATACTTGCTTTACATCTGTAAACTCCCGCATCCAAATCCTGGACATTCCTGATCCTCAAGCTTTTGCTTCTTTCAACCGAGACACGATCTACAGCATAATAAGAAACAATGTCAGGGTACCATTCACAAAAAGGAAGGAAAGATGTTATTCTTTTTTATGCAAATAGCCCTGATCAAAGAAAGATATGATTGGATATTCAGTTTTAGATTAATAAAAAATAATTGAGGGGTGGTGGTACAGAGGGGAGTTTTAAAAAGATTTTACCCCATTGAGTTACTCCAGGAAAACCAGGAGCTGAAAATGTTTGCCTCCCAAGTTTTACAGTGCAGGTATCTTTACTGGTCCTAGAAAAGGGTGGGGTAATGAGTGGGCGGAGCTGGCAGATATCACACCTTGATTTGGAGTTTGCACCTGCTGCAATACCCACAGTGACTGTCAGTCAGTCCAGTTTTCAAAGGGAAACTGAGTATGGAATTTCCCTTTGAAAATGTGTTTGCAGGTTCATGGGGACAAAGTAATTACGGGCCTGCAGAGTTTAAAAATGATCCACATATTGTTCATTATGTAATAAGCAGTATAACCAATGATTTTGCAAATGAGAGATATAATAGAATGGTTGCCATATTAGTCCACCTAAAGTTAATAAAAAATAAGGTGATACCTTGTTATTGGACAAACTGAATAGATGTCTTGATTAGCTATAGGGAGCAAACATGATCTTGGGGCAAGATACCAACAAAGGCCTGAACTGGAACCAATTTAGGAGGCAGGACAGAACTCCTAATCATTGAATAGGCTACAGACAGGAAATGAGTGGAAGCAGAGGAGGAACAAGATGTGTTGAACAGCCCTTTTAGACAGGGGCCACAGAATGCCTTTCTTTTTTTTTTTTTTTTTTAAATTTAAATTTTTTATTGGCACACATCAAAATACACAACACATAACATGTAACCAGGACCCCCCCCCCAAATATAAGCCAGTAAACAGTCCATACTTCATCTGCACATTTGAGAGATCCCCTCACCCAGTGTGTACCCTGTTTTCTACCCAGTATACGTTTTGCAATTCCCACACCCACAAACTGTTGCGCGTCCGAGGACCCCCAAACTCAGAGATCCTCACCCATACATTAACAGATCAGCATTAACCGACCCTACTGATAGTCTTCTAAATTATAAACACAGGCATACAAAAACAATGCATTCCCCCCCTCCCCCCACCCCTATAAAACTACCCCCCCCCAGCTATAGCACTCTACCTCCTAAAAAAAAATAAAATAAAATAAAATAATATAGGTCCTAAAGACCTAGAGCCTGCACTCCATATTGGAATCATGGTGAATTATACATACAGTTCAAACTCAAACCAGAAGGCACCAAAAATACCCACAGAAGCAAACATTACCACCCCTCTCAGTACTTGTACGATTGGGTTAAGTGGGTATAGTTTAATCCAAATCCTTACCGTCGTACTGACCCCTCCCTCTCCACTCACTCATACCACTGTGCCAACCCCCCTACCCTCCACTGCTCATACCGCTCCCACACCCTGTTATACTTTGTAATACTATGTTTTCGATGAGCTTCTATTGCACAGTAACTCCAAAGCTGCTCCATTCTCCCCACCACCTCCGCTAGCGGAGGGACACCCATTTTCTTCCACCAACGGAGAAGGCTCATCCGGCCTGCAATTACGCAATGCCCCTGTAGTCTACCTATTTCTCCCCCTTTCCCCCCCTCCACCCTCTCATTTAAGATCACCATACTGGGAGTGAAACTTGCCTTTACCCTTGGTAATATCCCCCGTAAGCCCTTCCACCCCTATCCAATATTCCCGTACAATAGGGCAGCCCCAGACCATGTGCAACAGATCCCCTCTAGCCCCACACCCCTTCCAACAACGGTCCGGGCTATCGGGGTACAAAGCATGAAGCCACACCGGGGTCCAATACATTCTTAACCGTAACTTATAGCTATTTTCCTAACATTGCTGTCCCCGGGGCTAGTTTATGAGTCCGTATGTAAATATTTTCCCACCTCTCGGAGTCCCACTGCCCTCCCAACTCCTCCTCCCACTGCAGCTGGCCCTGTATGCCTCCCTGCTTGAATTCCCCCAAGATTTTATATATCTTTGATATTATCCGAGTAGGCATTCCTTTACTCCCCATCATCTCTTCAAATGGTGTAGGCTTCGCCAACCAGTCTTTTTTCACCGCCCTCCGCTGAAGCCAATACCACAAACTAACATACGTGTATCTATCCCGTTCCTCCAAGTTATATTGCTGTTGAAGCCCCTCAAATCCCCGGACCTTCCCCCCATCCCCCACCAGTTGACCCATTTTCCACAACCCTTGCTCCCCCCACCTCCGAAAACCCCCCGCCGCCTCTCCCATCGTCCCCTCCCATTACCGTCTGAATGGGGGTTTCCCTAGAATACTGCTTCCTCCCTAATAGATACCCCCTCCATTTTGCCCAAACCTGTCTCGTAAGTTCTCGATACGGATTCTCCTCTACCTTCCCCAACCTCCCCACCCCGGGATCCCAGATCCAAGCTCCTGCTCCAACCCCCTCCGCCCCCTCCGCCCCCTCCATTCCCACCCACCCTGGGCGCTCCACCCCTTCCTTCCAAGCAAACAATGCCCGAAGCTGCGCCGCTTCATAATACCGGTGCAACGATGGGAGAATGCCTTTCTTATTGGGGGATCAAGCTCCACCTTGACTCTGCCCTAAGCTCCACCCTAACTCTGCGCCAAACCCTCCATGGCTATCCCCTCCATGGTTATCCCCTCCTGTTCTGCCCACAGGAATTTGATCTGCAGGCAGAAGAGAAGGGAATGGCAGCCGTGATTGTGGAGAAGACTCCTCCTGTCTGCCTGCAGGAGATTGGCCTTCCCCTCCTGCCCACGAGGATCTTCTCTCCCACGGGTTGACAGAAGAAGTCTGCCACAATCATGGCTGCTCTCTCTCTGCTGGCGGGCAAAGTTTTGGTGGGGCCAGGGCCTGTGTGGCCTACCCCATTCTGATGCCTATGCTTCTAGCCAAATTCTGGGGTATTCAGTATAGAGACCCTTAGGTTCTGTTCTCCTAAGCAACTACTGGCCCTACGAATGTATTGTACTTTGACCTGTAAATGTTCTGTTAATTTTTCTGAACAAGGGAGGTTACTGTCTTTCAGTGTCATCATCTTGGATGGAGGCTTCTCTGAAAGGGAAAATTCAACTACTACAAAAACTCACCCAGAGACAGTCATTGCATCATTTAGATGTATCCACTGGTTACACACTGCATTTGGAGGGAATGGGGGTGGGGTGGGGGTGGCAGGTGTGGTTGGTGACACAGGTTGCTTAGGCCTTGACCCAATATCCACTGTGCCTTGGTAAACACTGCTAGCACACCTCATGCTCAGGAGGAGAGGAGCCAGGTCTAGCAGTGGAAAGGAGAAGGAGTAAAGGAAATGAAATATCTGGGAACCGCTGGTCCAAAGGTGAAGGGAGAGGATGCAGAGGACAGGGCCGCTATAGCACTTATGGAGCTCTGGGCAAACCTTTGAGGATGGGTCCCCTTTTACCACATTAACCCCACCTCAATCTAAGGAACAGAGAAATATCATACCATAAGTGGCTAAAACAGCCCTAATCTCCTCCCAGTTTTTCTATTCCTTAGAGCAGTAGTTCTCAGGCCAGTCAGGTTTTCAGGATATTCATAATGAATATGCATGAGAGACCTGCATACAATGGAAACAATGCGTGCAGATCTCTCATACATATTCATTGTGGATATCCTGAAAACCTGACTGGCCTGGGGGTACCCGAGGACTGGGTTGGGATCCACCGCCTGAGAGTGTTCACTGGTATAGAATAGCTGCCCAGCCAAATCAGGAATAAATCATTAAACATTGTTGCGATTCTCATGCTTGGTTTATGGATTGTTGCCACACTACTGGTTGATGAACTACTGGTTAATATACATCTTAAACAGTAAAGCAGTTGTTAAATTCTGCCCTCATGCAAACAGGAAATCTGTGTCAGAGGGGGAGGGGGTGGACGTAGGAACAGCATGGGGCACTGGAGGTTTCGGCAAGCGCTATGTTGCTGCTTAAAGTCATTGCCATCACGTCAGGTCCCGGAGAGGGGCAGCAGCGATGCCAATGGGCCATCCTTGAATAGGGTTGCCAACTTTTGAAAGAGAAAAATTCACCACGTGTCGCACCTGTGCTCTGCCCTGCCTCACCCCTGCCCCTTGTCACACCCTCCAAAATAACTGCAGTCATGGTAGCAGTGCGGGCTTCAGCATCTGCTGGTCACATCAGGTGAAGGGGAAGGTGGGGCGTAAAAGTGGCTGCACTATCAGAGTTGCCAAGTTACTCAGTTCCAGCAAAGATTTTAAGCCAGTGGATTTCGGACAATCTCATTCTGATGCATTATGGAACCTGCAGCACTGATTCAATGGGTACAATCAGGTACTACAAATACCACACTGCATTGCAATACAAATTTCAAACCAAAACTGGCAAAAATTCCCACTCATGTAACTCTGGTTCTGTATCCATAGAACTCCTTCCCCAGCACCTCCTTCAAACACCAGTGCAGAGCAGAGCTAGGACATTTCCCCCATTGTAGCATCTGTGTAACAGCAACATAAACCCTCTCAGTACCAGGCACATTGTGAAGTAACACAAAACTCTACCAAAAGGTCATTCAGGACCTAGAGAAAATCTACCACGCACTGGCTTCCAAACCTCACATATAAAGATCTCTACCTAGGAAAAGGCAGCACATTAAACTATGCAGTGAGCCCTGGAACAACAATACACATAAGAACATAAGATATGCCATACTGGGTCAGACCAAGGTCCATCAAGCCCAGTATCCTGGTTCCAACAGTGGCCAATCTAGGTCATACGTACCTAGCAGTATCCCCAAAAGACACAGGTTCCACAATGCTTGTATTGGGTCAAGCACTGATATCCTGGGTCCCTTCTTAATAATGGTTTATGGACCTTTCCTCTAGGAACTTGTCCAAACCTTTTTTAAACCCAGCTACACTAACAGCCCTTACTACATCCTCCGCTAACAAATTCCAGAGTTTGATTACACGTTGAGTGAAAAAATATTTTCTTTTATTAGTCTTAAATAGTTTACCCTGTAGCTTCATTGCATGTCCCCTAGTCTTTCTATATTCTGATAGCAGAAATAATGGATCTGCATTTACCCGTTCCACTCCGTTCATTAATTTATAGACTTCTATCATATCTCCCCTCAGCCGTCTCTTTTCCAGGTTGAAAAGAGCCCTAACCTTCATAGCCTCTCTTCATAGGAGTAGCCTTCCATCCCCTTTACCATTTTGGTGGCTCTTCTCTGTACCTTTTCTAATAACGCTATATCCTTTTTAAGATACGGTGACCAGAATTGCACACAATATTCAAGGTGCGGTCTCACCATGGAACGATACAGAGGCATTATAATATCCTTTGTTTTATTTTCCATTCCTTTCCTTATGATAAACTGAATAGTAGTAAATCACCTGGACTGGATGGTATACATCCCAGAGTGTTGAAAGAACTGAAATATGAGATTGCAGACCTGCTATTGGTAATCTGTGAACTTTCATTAAAATCATCTGTAATACCTGAAGATTGGAGGGTTGCCAACGTAACACCAATTTTTAAAAAGGGTTCCAGGGGTGACCCAGGAAATTACAGACCGGTGAGCCTGACGTCAGTACCAGGGAAAATGGTAGAAACCATCATAAAGAACAAAATTACACAGCATGTAGATAGTCATGGCCTAATGGGAGACAGCCAACATGGCTTTAGACAAGGAAGATCTTGTCTTACTAATCTGATATGTTTTTCTGAAGGTGTGCATAAACAGGTACACAAAGGTGAGTCGGTTGATATAGTGTAACTGGACTTTCAGAAAGCTTTTGACAAAGTCCCCCATCAGAGACTTTTGGCGAAGCTAAAAAGTCATGGGATAGGAGGCAGTGTACTATTGTGGATCGGGAACTGGTTAAAAGATAGAAAGTAGAGGGTAGGGCTAAATGGCCAATATTCCCAATGGAAAAAGGTGAACAGTGGTGTACCCCAGGGATCTGTACTGGGTCCGCTGCTTTTTGACATATTCATAAATGACCTGGAAAAGGGAATAACTAGTGAGATTATCAAATTTGCAGATGACACAAAACTGTTTAAAGTTGTTAAAACCCAAGAGGATTGTGGAAAACTGCAGGAGGATCTGGATAAATTGGAAGACTGGGCATCCAAATGACAGATGAAATTTAATGTGGACAAGTGCAAAGTTATGCACCTAGGAAAGAACAACCCACACTATAGTTACACGATGCAAGGCTCCACATTAGAAACCACCACCCAGGAAAAAGATTTAGGAGTTATTGTGGATAACATGTTAAAACCCTCCGCCCAGTGTGCAGCGGCAGCCAAGAAAGCAAATAGAATGCTAGGTATCATAAGGAAAGGGATGGAGAACAAAACAAAGGATATTATAATGCCTCTGTATCGCTCCATGGTACGACCGCACCTTGAATATTGTGTGCAATTCTGGTCACCGTATCTTAAAAAGGACATAGCGTTATTAGAAAAAGTACAGAGAAGAGCCACCAAATTGGTGAAGGGGATGGAAGGCTACTCCTATGAAGAGAGGCTAAGAAGGTTAGGGCTCTTTAGCCTGGAGAAGAGACGGCTGAGGGGAGATATGATAGAGGTCTATAAATTAATGAATGGAGTGGAACGGATAAACGTGGATCAATTGTTTACGCTATCAGAGTATAGAAAGACTAGGGGACATGTAATGAAGCTACAGGGTAAACTATTTAAGACAAATAAGAGAAAATATTTTTTCACTCAACGTGTAATCAAACTCTGGAATCTGTTACCGGAGGATTTAGTAAGGGCTGTTAGTATAGCTGGGTTTAAAAAAGTTCCTGGAGGAAAGGTCCATAAACCACTATTAAAAAGGGACCCAGGATATCAATGCTTGGCCCAGTACAAGCATTGTGGAACCTGTGTCTTTTGGGGATATTGCTAGGTACGTATAACCTAGATTGGCCACTGTTGGAAACAGGATAATGGGCTTGATGGACCTCGGTCTGACCCAGTATGGCATGTCTTATGTTCTTATGTTCTAGCATTTTATTTGCTTTCTTGGCTGCCGCTGCACACTGGGCGGAGGGTTTTAACATGTTATCCATGACGACTCCTAAATCTTTTTCCTGGGTGGTGGTTCCCAATGTGGAACCTTGCATCGTGTAACCATAGTGTGGGTTGTTCTTTCCTAGGTGCATAACTTTGCACTTGTCCACATTAAATTTCATCTGCCATTTTGATGCCCAGTCTTCCAATTTGTCCAGATCCTCCTGCAGTTTTCCACAGTCCTCTTGGGTTTTAAGAACTTTAAACAGTTTTGTGTCGTCTGCAAATTTGATAACCTCACTCGTTATTCCCTTTTCCAGGTCATTTATGAATATGTCAAAAAGTAGCGGACCCAGTACAGATCCCTGGGGTACTCCACTATTCACCTTTTTCCATTGGGAAAATTGGCCATTTAGCCCTACCCTCTGCTTTCTATCTTTTAAACCAGTTCCCGATCCACAATAGTACACTGCCTCCTATCCCATGACTTTTTAGTTTTGCCAAAAGTCTCTGATGAGGGACCTTGTCAAAGGCTTTCTGAAAGTCCAGATACACTATATCAACCGACTCACCTTTGTCTACCTGTTTATTCACACCTTCAAAAAAACATATCAGATTAGTAAGTGTCATAAGGTAGCGCCATCAGAACCCATGGAAGTAGGGGATTGTGAGCAAAATGTAAGGGAAACTGACAGCTCAGGTTCACACATGGGGGAAGGTTGCTATGAGCAACAGATGAAAACAAAGCCACGAGGTGTTATGGAATGCCCGAACAGAAAGGGAGCACAGAATTCATTAGAAAATGAAGAGCACCTGCATGGGGGCGGAGCCCAGGCTAACACCAATTTGAACGTACTTAAAAATCACTTACCGGGAGGTAGAGAGAAAACGGAAGGAGAAAATGGAACTGAGAGAGAAGTAGTAGGAACTACAAGGGCTGTAGTTGGAACTACGGGAGAAGCGTTAGGAACTGCTGAGCTTGAGAGCAGTGTCCGTGGAGCTGTGAGGACAGAGCCAAGGGGATTATCCAGAGTGCATGAGGTTGGTGATTCTCAGAGAAGCTGTTGGGAACAGCAGTGCACAGCCTCTCAATATTCCCAGGAGCGTTGCTGTGAGGCAAGCAGAGAAGGCAGTCCAACAGCCAAGGCTTTAAGATATAAATTACCTAACACCAGAAATGCAGAAAGGAAAAACTTTTACCCTGAAGCACATTTGAATGAGTCAGAAAAACACCGTGGAAAAGGGGCTTCAAAGCAGAGCTGTGCTTATTCGAGAGAGCAGGAAACAGCAGTGCCTAAAGGTAGGCGTATTTACCCTAATAAGAGAGGTTTGCAATACCCTGACTTTCTATGCATGTACCAAGAGCTCTGTAGTTCTCAGGAACCCAACTACAGGAAATACGGTAGTTACCCACGGGCCACTGGTATAGTGGGGGAGGAGAGTGTTTTAACTCCCCGACAAGAACCTTATAACTTTAACGGCAGTTGGGAGCCAGAAGTTTACTCAGATGAAGAGGAGATGCAGATTGAACCTCTTGAGGAATCTTTAGAGGAAAATGAGATGGACTGCACGTACACATTATCTGATTGTATAGCATCTCTATGTTAAAGGCAGCCAGAACTGTTTATGAGAAGAAACAGGTGCCAGAGTTCCGTGAGTAAAAGGAACTGTTTTCTGTTACTTTTTGTTCATGGTTTAATGCTGAAGAAAGCTAAGTTTTGTTGAAAGTATTTTTCTTTAATTGTGTTATCAGATGAAGGGTCTGACCTGCTTTAAATTCCACTGTTATGAATCCACCCCGGACGTGGAATAAAGCCTGAGTTTAAACCTTACCCTCTGCTTCAACTACACTTCTTTGGCTAACGGTGAAAACTACAGGATCCAGAAGGCCTTGCTAAAGCCTTCCTAGGAGCTCTAGCCATAAAAATACTGCCCCATCAAATGGCCCAAGCCCTTTTTAGCCTCTGGGTACGTTAGTGGGTGACATAAGACAAGATCTTCCTTGTCTAAAGCCATGTTGGCTGTCTCCCATTAGGCCTTGACTATCTACATGCTGTGTAATTTTGTTCTTTATGATGGTTTCTACCATTTTCCCCGGTACTGATGTCAGTCTCACCAGTCTGTAATTTCCCGGATCACCCCTGGAACCCTTTTTAAAAATTGGCGTTACATTGGCGATCTTCCAATCTTCAGGTATTACAGATGATTGTAATGAAAGTTCACAGATTACTAATAGCAGGTCTGCAATCTCATATTTCAGTTCTTTCAACACTCTTGGATGTATACCATCCGGTCCAGGTGATTTGCTACTATTCAGTTTATCAAATAGTTGTAATACATCTTCCCGGTGTAGTGATATTTCTCTCAATTCCTCTGCAGTATCACCTTTACATACCACTTCAGTCTTGGGTAACATCCCTACATCTTCCTCAGTACAGACCGAAGCAAAGAATTCATTCAGTCTCTCCGCTATTGCCTTGTCTCCTTTTACTGCCCCTTTTACCCCTCTGTCATCTAATGGTCCAATTGACTCTCTCACAGGCCTTTTGCTACGAATGTACTTGAAAAAGTCTTTGTTTTGTGTTTTTGCTTCCGTAGCAAGTTCCTTCTCAAATTCTCGCTTTGCCTGCCTTATCAATGCTTTGCATTTAACTTGCCAGTGCTTGTGCTGTTTCCAGTTTTCTTTGTTTGGCTCTTTTTCCATTTCCTGAAAGATGCTTTTTTGGCAGCAACAGCCTCTCTGACCTCATCTTTAAACCATGCTGGCAGTTTTTTGGACTTTCTTCCACTCTTCTTAATGCATGGAATACGGCTGGTCTGGGCTTCCAGGATAGTATTTTTAAACACCCAAGCTTGATGTAAGTCTTTAACCTTTGCAACCACTCCTTTTAGTTTTTTCTTAACTATATTCCTCATTTTATCATAGTCTCCCTTTCAAAAGTTAAAAGGTAGTGCTGTGGATTTCTTTACTATCCCTCCTCCACTAATTAAATCAAACACGATCATGCTATGATCACTATTGCCAAGTGGTCCCAACACCCTTATTTCTTGCACCAGATCTGGTGTTCCACTAAGGACTAGATCCAGTATGGCTTCCCCTCTGGTTGGTTCATGAAGCAGCTGCTCCAAGAAGCAGTCATTTATTTAATCTAGAAACTTTATCTCCCTAGCATGTCCTGCCGTGACACTGAGCCAGTCAATACCAGGGTAATTGAAATCACCCATTATCACTACTCTGCTGTAACTTTTGTTAGCTTCCTTGATCTCTTTAGGCATTTCATCATCCATTTGTTCATTCTGGCCCGGTGGTTGATAGTACACCCCCACTGCCATCACCTTCCCCTTCATACATGGAATTTCAATCCATAGAGATTCTACAGAAAATTTTGTTTCCTGCAAAACTTTAATCCTTTCTGACTCAATGCCCTCTCTAACATAGAGAGCAACCCCTCCACCAATTTGATCAGCTCTATCATTACGATACAGTTTGTACCCAGGTATCACAGTGTCCCACTGGTTGTCCTCCTTCCACCATGTCTCTGATATTCCAATCATATCTAACCTCCATTAGTACTATATATTCTAACTCTCCCATCTTATTCTTTAGACTTCTAGCATTTGCATACAAGCATTTTACACCTACTGGAAAAACCGAACAAGCCAGATTAGTATGAGCTGCTACAAAGTTGCCAAGTTACCCTGTTCCAGGAGTGAGATTTTTTGCCAGTTTGAGTTTTAAATTTCCATTGCCTTGCAGTATGGTATTTGTAGTCCCTGATTTTATCCATTGAAATCAGTGTTGCAGGTTCCATAGTGCATCAGAGTGATTGTTAGAAATCAATGGCTGGCTTAAAATCTCACTCCTGGAACCAGGTAAGTTGGCAACTCTGCCATTAGATAGAAAATCCAAGCTAACAGAATAACTGCCTTCAGTCACACATGTTGAATACAGACAATAGTGCCAGAGAGGTCTGTGGAAATACTGAGTAGCACTATCCGGATAGTACCAGTGAATACTGCGGTCAGCACCCTTATCTGGACAGCTTCCTGTTGGCCGTCCAGCTAAGGGTTCTGAATGGCCTGTCCCGAAGTTACAAAGACTGATATATTCCAATCACTAAATTGAAAATAAAGTTATTTTCTTCTACATTTTGTGGTCTGACAATTTTATTCTCTAATCATGTTGATCTCAGTCTCTGGTTTCTGGTTTCTTCTGTCTAACTTGCTTTCTAGGATCCCAGTCCACTTCTCCCCCCTCCTGTCTACTTCACTTCCTTCCATCTATATTACTTATTTCTTCCTTTCAGTATTCTTCCATTTATTCTTCTCCCTTTTTATCAACTCAGATTTTAGTCCTCCTTCTTACTTCCAGTCCTCAGTGTCTCTCTTTTTACTGCATCTAGCAATCGCTTTTCAACTCTTAACAGGGCCCTTCCGTTTCCCAACCCTCTCCTTTCCCAGCATTGAACTGTCCCCCCTTCTCTCTGCCTCTTCCCCATGTCCAGCATTTATCCCCTTCTCTCTTCCCCTGTCCAGACTGACCCCATCCATTATCTCCCACCTCTTTCTTTGCCCATCCAGTGCCTCCACGTTTTCTCACCCCATCCCCCCATATCCAGCATTGTCCTCTTTCTGTATCCTCCCACCCATGTCCAGTATCCTTCCTCTTTCTACCTATCTTCCCCAGTGTCCAGCATCTTCCATCTTTCTCTACCTATCCCTCCACATCCAGGATCTCCCCTTTCTCTCTCCCCATAATCCCCCTGTCCAGCATCACCCCTCCCTGCCTCCCCTTCTATCGCCAGCATGTCCCCTCTCTTAAGGATCTTAATATGTACACCTTAGGGGAAAGGCGGGATAGAGGTGATATGATTGAGATGTTTAAATACCTCCATGGCATAAATGTTCAGGGAGAGAGCCTCTTTCAATTGAAAGCAAGTTCTGCTATGAGGGGACATGGGATGAGGGTGAAGGGAGATAGATTCAGGAGTGATATGTGGAAATATTTCTTTACGGAAAGAGTAGTGGATCCATGGAATAGTCTCCCAGTGGAGGTGGTAGAGATGAGGACAGTAACTGAATTCAAAAAAGCATGGGACAAATACAGAGGATCTCTAAAAAGTGGACTGTTGTAGTGGTTGATATGGAAGGACAGACTAGATAGGCCATGTGGTCTTTTCCTGTCGTCATGTTTCTATATGTTTCTTACTCTTTTGTTCACTTTCTCCCCTCTGTTTCCTTTCCTGTATCCCCCCTTGAGTCCAGGATCTCCCCCCATATTGAGCATCTCCCTCCCCCTCCACCTCACATCCAACATCACTCCCCCCCCCCCGTTCAGCATAGTCCCCTTCTCTTGATACCCCCATATCCAGAATGTCCTCTCCATTTGCCTTTGTACACTCCCCCTCTGTCTCACAGCCCCCAATGCCAAGCAACTCTCGTCTCCCTCCCTTTCCCTTATTCAGCCTGTTAGCTTTAGTCTTCCCCTCATAGTCGCTCAGCAGTATCTTATCTTTACCCCCTACCATGCCAGTAGGCTCAGCATCCTTTCTTTAAAATCTTTATTAGATTTTATATAACAATTCAGACAAAGTCTCATACAGAAAAAAGAAACTCTAAACCAGACAAATACCAAACATTTACATGGAAATCTCAAATAAAAAGAAGCATCCAGTTGCAAGACCCCAGGTTTCAAAAGTAAGAATTGTTGACAGAGTTTGTGTCTCTGGTAATGTCAGGAAATATGGAAATAGAGAAGCCATACAAATTTGCAGATCTCTTTTTAAAATACATTTTAAGAATCCATTCTTTATCCGCAACAAAGCACGCGACACCAATGAGGTGGCAGGCTTGTAGATATCCCGACCAGAGACCTCCAGAAGCTTGGACACATTTAATATTTCAGCATTAGAATTTGTCCCTGAGCCAGCTGGTTCTTTTTTCCCCACCAGTAGATAGTATTCTTTAGTCAAAGGTGGTATCAGTTCTTGGGGGACCAGGAGAACCTCCATTGGATAATCTTTAAACATTTCCATAGCTGAGACCCCCACGGCCTTGGAAAGTTCAAAACCCGCAAATTAGCAGCGCACACAGAGTTTTCCAGTAATTCTAATTTAAATCTTAATGTGACATTGTCTTTAACAAGAATTAAGTTTGTGTCAGAAATTACTGCCAACTGGCGATCATGATGTTCAACTTTTCATTTTAAAATGTCCACAGCACTTACTGTCGTCACTAGTTGCTTTGAATTCTGTTGGATTCTGGTGGAAAGATCAGTCGTCTGCTTGGATATGGCATCCACAAGCATAGCTATAGATTCAAGCATAAACTTGGGTCACGGGAGTGAAAAAGAAATCAGGTTACACAACACCACTGAAGATGAGCCAGGTGATTGATCATCAATGCCAGGGCCACTGGCCATTGGTGTTCCCATCGCCAGCAAGCTTCCCGAGGCATCCCCGGTTACACCAGGGGCAGCTCCATTCCCTTGCTCCAACAGTCCCCCTCGTGCCGAGCCCAAGACCGCCCTGACTTTAGACAGAGTCAGCTCCTGGCTGATAGGTGAAGGGGGGCACTCATGGGTGTGGCAGCAGCATCCATGCCTCAGGGGACAAAGAGAGATCAATGTCGGAAAGCAGTGCAAAGTTATCTGAGGCCATCTGACATAATCCCCTGCTTCATGGCCTCAGATACTTTGACAAAACGGTCCATTGGACCCACAACAGAAGGCTGGGGCTCCGAGGGGTATTCCCTTACCTTCCCGTTACGCTTGGACATTTGGAGGAAAATGAAGCCCCTCCTAGGCTCAGCATTTTTTATTTCCCTACCTCGTGCTGACTCAGCGGCAGCGCTTATGAAATCCACACTAAAACGTGGCACCAGGACCTTTGAGGCTCACCTCCTCTGACACATATTTTTTGCATCAGAGGGGGAGGAACCAGCAAGGCCTTTGAGGCATGGGGATGTCTCCAAGGTCTCACCGCCACATTTAGTGTGGTTTTTATTGCCGCCGAGTTTGGTTCTGGGAGAAGCAGCAGAGATGTCAGCACAAGGTGGGGAAATAAAAGATGCTGAGCTTTGCCTCTGACCCTCAAGTCACAAAAAACATGGCTTTTCGATTGCCAGTTTTAGGGCAATCGCCAGACCCAGGTGCTATCATAGTGCTACACTTGGAGATGGCACCTACAACAGCTATGTACACCACTGCCTAACACGCATCATCAGCCAAAGTGCCAAAGCTGAGGGGTGTTAAGTGCAGAACCTTTGATTTAACTTTGGGGGGGAGGAGGGTTGATACTCCCAGCAGTAGCCTCATGGGTAGAGCAGTGGGTTGAGAACCAGGGAAGCCAAGTTTAAATCCCTCCACAGACGTTTGCTTAGCTGCAGCCAAGTCTTCCTTTATTCCACTTGAGAGAGTGGTTCATGTTGGCCACAACTTCCCATAGCGTATCCAAGATTATGACTGCAGGCTTTTCAATCCTACCGCAGAACACTGAACTTGAGCCCCTCAGGATAACAAGTTTTTGCAGCTCACAAGTCTTAACAGTAGTTGGAGAAGAAGCAGCAATAGGCTTCTGGCTGCTAAGACCTCCACCTATCGCCAAGGTGCCTCCTTCACCCTCTCCCTCCACAGAGTCCTCGACACCGCACTCAGAGGTAGCACAACCTTGGTCATGGTACAGCTTCCAGATCTCAGTGGAGCACTGTGGTTTTTGGGGCTAAGAAACATCCCATCGCTGCTCAGATCCGAGGTCCAAACTCCCCAGCTCCACCAAAGATTCTGCATCTCTTTCCAAAGGCCGAACTATAATATATAATAACATAGAATATGATGGCAGATAAAGACTAGTATGGTCCATCTAGGTCTTCCCAGCAAGGTGGCAAGAGTAGGTGCATCTGCTGCTCCGTGTAGGACACCCCTATTTGTTGAGATATAAGAAATAATTACATTTATTTTTATTTTATCCTGTTGCTATAAAGGGTTCCACTGTGTCTGCCCCATGCCATTTTGAATTTTGTCACTGCATTTTCCCCCACTATTTCTATCGGGAGGGCATTCCACGCATCCACCATCTTTTCAGTGAAAAAGTATTTCCTGACATTGTCTTTCAATTTACCCTCTTACAGCTTCATGTTATGCCCTCTAGTTTTACAGCTCCCCCGTCTTTCAAAAAGGTTTGTTTGTCCAAATATGTAGATTGTGAGCCTTTCGGGGACAAGGGAAATATATATATATATATCGTACCTGAATGCATACCGCTTTGACTTGCAGAAAAGTGGTATATAAGCCTAGTTAAATAAAATAAAATAACACTGTTTAAGTATTTAAAGGTCTGTATCATATCTCCCCCGTCCCACCTCTCCTCTAGAGTTTACATATTTAAGTCTTCAAGTCTCTTCTCATACATCTTCTGGTGCAGGTTCCAAATCATTGTGGTCGCCTTCCTCTGAACCATTTGAAGTCTTTTTATATCCTTTTTGAGATATGGTCTCCAAAACTGAACACAATACTCCAAGTGAGGCCACAACAGCAACTTGTAAAGTGGCATTAATACTTCCTCCTTTCTGCTGATAATTCCTCTCTGTATGCAACTCAGCACCCTTCTGGCACTGGCCACCACCTTGTCGCACTGTTTCGCCACCTTGAGATCCTCAGAAACAATCACTCCGAGGTCCTTCTCCTGGTCCATGCACACCAAACTCTCGCCTCCTATCGCGTACAATTCCCTTGGATTTCTGCATCCCAAGTGCATAACACTGCACTTCTTCATACTGAATCTTAATTGCGAAGCATTAGACCATTCTTCCAGCTTTTATAGATCTTTCCTTATATTATCCACTCCCTCAGGGGAATCCAGTCTGTTGCAAATTTTCATGTCATTTGCAAAAGGATAGACTTTTTCATTCAGTCCTTCAGCAATATCACTCACAAAAACATTGAACAGTACCGGTCCTAGGTCAGATCCCTGAGGCACACCACTAATCATCTTCCTTTCATCCAAGTGAGTTCTGTTTACCATCACCTTCTGTCATCTGTCAGACAACCAGTTTCTGATCCAGTTCACCGCCTTCGGATCTATCCCCAGGCTGTTCAGTTTATTGACTAGCTTCCTATGAGGAACAGCATCAAAGGCTTTGCTGAAATCTAGATAGATCACACCCATCACATGCCCTTGATTTAATTCTCTAGTCACCCAGTCAAAGAACTCAATCAGATTTGTTTGGCATGATTGTCCTTTGGTAAGGGAGGAGTGGCTCAGTGGTTGGGACAGGTTACCTCAGGCAGGAGGTTCAATTCCCGCATGGGGACAAGCAACCTCAGGCCGGAGGGACTGGGGTCTCTAGTCCCATGGCCACTCCTTGTGCCCTTGGGCAAGCCACTTAACCCTCCATTGCCTCAGGTACACTTAGATTGTGAGCCCTTTGGGGACAAGGGAATAAAAAGTACCTGTTAGTATACATGTAAACCACACTTATTCTAAAGAGCGTGGTATAAAAAATAAATAAATAAATAAATAAATGTTGCCTCAAATCATGTAACCTATTGGTTTCGAGAAAGTCCACTATTCGCTCTTCCAGGAGCACCTCCTTTACTTTCCCGCCACCGAGGTAAGGCTTACCGGCCTGTGGTTTGTCACTTCTTCCCTAAAGCCACTTTTGTGAAGAGGTACCACATCAGCCCTTCTCCAGTCCTGTGGAACTTCTCCTGTCTCCAAGGATTTATTAAAAACATCCTTTAAAGGTCCTGCCAGAACCTCTCTGAGCTCTTTCAGTATCCTGGGATGCATTCCATCTGGTTCCATGGCCTTGTCCACTTTCAGTTTTGCAAGCTGTTCGAACACATCATCTTCTGTGTATGGTGTAGTATCTGCTCCATTCCCATTTGTATATTTGTCATTCACAGGTGGTCCTTCTCTAGGATTTTGTTTAGTAAAAACAGAACGGAAGTATTTGTGTAGCATTTTCACTTTTTCAGTGTCACATTCCACAAATCTGTTCTCGGCACTTTTGAATATTGCAATTCCACTTCTGATCTTCCTCTTCTTCCGAATATACCTGAAAAAAGGTTTTGTCTCCGTGCTTCAGATCTTTAGCTCTCTTTTCTTCTGCCTTTGCTTTTGTTATCCTTATTTCTCTTTTTGTCTCTTTTAGCTTTATACTGTATTCTTTTCTGTGTCCCTCTTTTTGTGATCTTCTGAATTTTGTGAAAGCTGAGTTTTTTGCCTTTATTTGTGCAGCCACTTCTTTGGAGAACCATGTAAGTTACTTTTCCTCTTGTTTTTATTTACTTTCCTTACATATGTATCTGTTGCTCCTTTTAGTTTAGCCCACTTGAATTCCACTTCCCTTATCCCCTCCCACCCTGCCAACTCCTCCTTCAGGCACGTGGCCATTTTACTGAAGTCAGCATTTATGAAGTCTAGGATTTTGAGCTTGCTGTGATTGAACTCCGCCTTGGCTTTTATCTCAAACCACATCGTGTGATGATCGCTGCTGCTCATATGGGCACTCGACACTCTATCTCTATTGGTGAGTATGAAATCCATCATCGAACTTTCCCTGGTTGGTTCAATCACCATTTGTCTAAGCAATGCTTCTTGGAAGGCATGATTTGAATATTGGCCTCACGATGTTTATGAACGCGTTTGCACAAGAATATTCTGGAAAGAGCAGTGTTGAGGTGATTGTGATTATGATTATTGAGTTTAATTATCAAAATGTCATGGAGGGACCTAAAATTTAATTGAAGTGGGGGTGGGGTACAAATTGAAGATTTTCCTTGAGAACCTAACGCCCTTCACCTGGCCCAATGGACCCAGTCGGAGCATCCACAAACCTGATTTCTGCCCTAGAGCACAGGTCACGTCTGGCTCTGTGAATATCTAGAGGGCTGTAACCTGACCCACTTCCTTCATCAGGTTTCAATTCCTGCTTCCCCTCTGTTACCTTTTTATTATCCTGCTAGCACCTCAACCTCTCATTCATCCCACAGTTGTAACAGAATCTATGTTTTAGGCAATGTTATTTTGTAGATATGAGAATCCCTCACCATTCCAGCATGTTTTGTGTGCAGGACCATTCCATTGTAGCCTAAGTGGTAGGTTGGGTTGCCAGCTTTTTGAAAGAGAAAAACCTGCCACCTGTGGCTAGCCATGCTCTGCCCATGCGCACCCCTGCCCCGCCCCCAAAAAATAATTGCAGAGAGGGCAATGCACAAACTGAACAAGCAAGATTGCTATACATTCTTAACCAGAAATCCCATACTAATAGAACACCCAGCATTGGTTGTACACACACACACACACAATACAGACAGGCCTTCATCAATAAATGAGCACAAAATGAAAAGAGAAATATATAGACAAAAATGAAACTAAAACCTCAAAAAGCCAGACGCTGCATGTAGTGCAACACAAGAAAAACAGAAACGCATTTCCCCTGTACTATACAAAATAAAAGACTGCAGATGTCAGGACTGGCATTAGGAGGAATGCAACCTAGCAACTGCCCTGGACCCACAAGCCAGAGAGGGCCTCGGATCTGTCTGAGACTGAAAAAGGCACAGCTGCTAGTGGGCTTTAGGCAATGCAATGTGTGGGGCTGGGCTCCGGCAGCATATGGGATCATGTAAGCGTCAGGGAGAGCCGCAGTCACCATGGCTGCTCCCATTTAAGGGCTACGGTGCATGTGGCTACTCCCAGGTGCTGCGGCCGCAATCCTGACAGTAGTCCAGCACTCTAGAGTAGCCACAAGCACCGTGGGCCTTAAACTGGAACAGCCTCAGTGATTGCGGCTCTCCCCGACGCCTGCATGACTCCATATGCTGAGAGGCCACACGAATAAAAACAGGACCCCAAAAGATTTCACAACTACCAAAAAAAACAACTAATAAAAAAGTGTTTTCGCATGCAGCTCCCACCCTATGGAACTCCCTCCCTGAAGAAATAAGAGCATTAAATGATGCAAAGGAGCTCCGCAAGAAATTAAAAACATTTTTGTTCATCTCCCATTTCGGCACACTAGAAAATACCTTACCACTAACAGGAAATGGCTAATAGATATCTCAGCGAATACCAATTCCAATTTTTTTCCTAAATTAAACTACAATTTAAAGTTGATTTAATAACTATTTGTAAATCCTGTAAATTGAAATATGTAAATAGTTCGAAATATGTAATAGTTCGTTTGTTATAGAACAAATTATTTACCATACATAGTTCAATCTTGTTTAATGTATTTAGCAAACTTGTACCTAGTTAACTAATGTTTCATGTAAAACAGATCTGTTACTCTGTTCATTTTTCGTTCATTGTAAACCGCACCTGATCTGTGGAAGGTAGCGGTATATAAGCAACTGTTAAATAAATAAAATAAATAAAATATGCTGCCTGAGCCCAGCCCCATGGCTTCACTTTTCTTTTTACATGTTTTCGCTGCTGCCCAGGGCTGACTTGGGCCTACCATGGCCTCTGACAGCCCCAATTGCAGCCAGAAGCTGTCCTAGTGCATGCGTAAAGCCGGCCCTGGCAGGGCCGTACTAGGGTTTCTGGTGCTCCCCTGCAACCTATAAATCGGCACCCCTCCTTCATTTTTAGTAATGTTGGCTACATCCCACCCTTCTTTTTTCCCAAACTCCTTTGTAAACTCTTCAAGTGATACTAGTATTTCTCCTTCAAATCCAATGTTGTAAGAAAATTGCAGTGAAAGGGCAAATGCATAGCAAGAATAAAAGTAACTAGTTAGCAGCATTGTTCAAACAGGCTGTGATAGTCCAAAAAAAAAATCTGATTCTGGTCACCTCACTAACAACCTAAACATTCTCCAGTACCAAGCATATAGATGAACTAATATAAAACCCTACAAAAGTCACTGAAGATCTACAAGGCCAAATCTACCATACCATACCAGCATAAACTTCCAAAACTCATACAACAAGGGGCCTACTCAGAAAAAAAGCAGCACTATAAATGTCTCAGGGGGCCCTAGAACATCCATACACCTATTTGAAAAGCTGAACAAGTCAAATTACTACAGTACAGTATAGATCCCTATATAGAAACTCAATATTAACAGAACATCTGGCCTTGGTCACATATTCAGAACGCAGACCCTCACCAAGTACAAAATAAGTGACTACAACCTAAAGTAAAAATAAAAATACATAGATACAAATTAAACTGAAACCCCAAGAAGCCAGACTCCGCATGCAGTGCAACATCAGATAAGAGATGCAGTTCCCCAAACTGTCTAAAATATAAAGATAGCGCAAAGTTCAATCACTAAATTGAAAATAAAATTATTTTTTCTGTCTTTGTTGTCTGACAATTTTAATCTCTGATCATGCTGGTCCCGATCTGAGGCTTCTGCTTTCCTGTCTTCTCTTAGCTCTCTTTCTATGGTCTATAGTCCATCTGCCATTTCTTGTCTCTTCTTTTATTTTCTTCACTTTCTTCCAAAAGACTATTTTCAGTCCCAGTAACCCTCCCCAGTATCAGCCCCCTTTCCAGTCCTCCCCTCCCCTCCCAGTACCTTCCAATGTCAACCCGCTTGCGTTCCCAGGACTGCCACTGGTGTCCATTCCCTTCCAGTCCCCCTCCTTTCCCACTGTTCAGCCTCTTCTAGACTATTCCCAGTACCACCCACCGTGTTAGCTCCCTTCCAGTCACCAGTCCCTCTGTTCATCCCCCTTCCAGTGACATCACCACGTGTCCGCTCCCTTCCAGTTCCAGTGCCCCCTCCTTTCCACCCTCCTCCCCATTAGCCAGCCACCTACCAGTCCCATCCTTAAGTGTCAGCTTCCTTTAGTCCCACCCCCAGGTGCCAGCTCCCTTCCAGTCCCCCTTCAGGACCATCCCCAGGTATCAGTTCCCCTTCCCTTCCATCCCCCTCCTCTCTTCTCTAGTGTCATCACCCTTCCAGTCCCCCTCCAGTACCATCCTCAGGTATCAGCTCCCTCCCTCCCCCCTCTGTCAGCTCCCTTCCTGCCCCCTCCTTCCCCGTGTCAGCTCCTTTCTAGCCCCCTCTTTCCCCCCATGTCAGCTCCCTTTCAACCCCACCTCCCCCCTTCCTCTGAGGAAGGGAGTATTAGTTCCCAAAAACTAGTCACAAAATCTTTTATTACTCCAATAAGAAAAAGCATTACTGCATAATATAGTTCTTTGTTTATGGGCCTTTACTTCCATGCAAATGAGAGAGGATCTGTATTAGATTTCAGTGATGATGTTTCAAACATTTCTCATTCGACAATAACGCTTCTACATGGTCAGAGGATCTTTTGCTCATTACCTTCACGGAACATCAATATTACCTGCATTCTTCCACCCTTATCCTTCACTCTCCCACATGCACGCACACATACTCCTCACTGATTGTTAAAAACTGACAGCACAGAACTTTACAAACAATTTGATCAAGCAGCGCAACTCCATGCAAAGAGTAGGAGAACATGGAACCTAATCATCATGATTGTAGCCACATCTGGTCTCTTTCCTTTGGTCAAGGAGCAGATAGACAATGTCATTTCAGGTTCAGGCTAGGAAATAAAAGGTTGGATGAGGAAATATCAGTGTTTCACCAGCCTGGTGAGTAAGAGAACTGAGATCATTCTTGATCCTAGGCTTCTTACGTTGTTGCCATCAAAAGGTAATTTTTGAGTCAAAGTGGCCTAGGAGTGTGCCCAACCAAAATAGTTTGGGGTTCATGCTCGTTTGAAACCATTTTTCCTTGATCTCTGGGCAATTTTCATGTTTGCTTCATCTATTAAGTTTTTTAGATGTGTAATCGTTTGCATAGGTGTCGGAATGGAGGGAGCCACATGGACCCTGGCCCCAGAAAACTTTTGCCAGTCATTCATGATCATGGCAGACTCCTGTCTGCTCATGGGAGATCAGATCCCCGCAAGCAGAGTGGAAGGCTGCCACAATTGCGGAAAAGACTCCTGCCTGCAGGGATCTGATCTCCCACAGGCAGACATGAGGTGTCTACTGTGATCACAGCCATTCC
Source organism: Ichthyophis bannanicus (assembly GCA_033557465.1). Classification (NCBI taxonomy): domain Eukaryota; kingdom Metazoa; phylum Chordata; class Amphibia; order Gymnophiona; family Ichthyophiidae; genus Ichthyophis; species Ichthyophis bannanicus. Next base: position 262,716,573 of record CM066044.1, read on the forward strand.
CTTCTCTTCAGCCCACGGGAGATGGGATCCCCACGTATGGAACATGAGGGGAAGCCTGTGGAGGGTTAGGTTCAGAGCTAAGAACGGAATCAAGGTGGAGCTTGCCCCCCCCCTCCCAATCGGAGAGGTGTTCTGCAGCCCCTAATCAATTGTACTTTCATTAATTCCTAGGTATATATATACTGTAGTGTATATGGGGTACAAGCTTCATTAATTCCTAGGTATATATATACTGTATATGGGGTACAAGCATTTTGTGCAGCCTTTAACATTTTAGGTGCCCAAACAAATCAAATGCATGCCCCTAATGTGGCCTTTGTGACAGCATTCAGCAGTGGTGCTTGCAGGATTATGCCCATTTTCTAACTGCTATTAAGGTGAATAGATAGTTGGAGATCTCCACCACTGCAACATTTTCACTGAATTGCAGCCTATGACCCAAGAAGTGCAGCACATTGGGCACACCTTTATGTTCCCAACCCCTCTTGTGGATCCGCTCATGCTGTCTGTGACGGATGAGGTGAGCCATCATCAAATACTACGATTTTGCTGCAAATGATCCATGCAGTGTTTGTGAAAAAAACACATCCACATCAGAATATGTCATGGCTCAATTTGTAGGGAGCCACACTTGGAAAATTAAAAGCTAATTTTTAAAAGGCTTAGCGCAAGTGTTCACAGACAAGTGAGCATTGGCCATACTTACTGTTTCCCAGTCCTGTAACTTCATGGTCATTGAAAAGCCAAGTGACCGTGGGTTGGGGAATTCCTGTTGCGTCACACTGAAGCACCACGTCATTTCCCTTTGCAACCTTCTGCAATATTGTGCTTTCACCACTAATTTTTGGTCTCTCTGGAACGTCATGAAGAATAAGTCATGAATGAAGGATCCTTTGATATCAACACCAAGCTTTCATTGTGCAAAACTAGGACACAACCTGAGTGGTCTTCTGAGACTAGCACCTGTGTTTAATACCCTTAAATCATAAACCATTATTTAAATTCATATTCACCGAACTACAGGGCCCAATAATGCTGTTTTAATTGATGGTATTAGTCAGACTTGGTAGTTAAGAACATAAAAATTGCCATACTGGGTCAGATCAAAGGTTTAAGCCTGGTATTCTGTTTCCAGCAGTGGCCAATCAAGATCCCAGGTACCTGACATACTTTATTATAAAATCATTTTGTTGGTCTTCAAAGGTTTTACAACTTACAAAGACTCCAACTTCTCCAGGACAAATACAGCTGCCTACAAGTACACGCTAGTATCTGTCGAAAATACTCGAAGACCAGAGGTACTCAAACGTTTTGCGTGTGTGGACCCCTTGTTAACCTCCAAAAGGTTCAGGGACCTCCAGTTCATCCCCATCACTCTTCCAGGACCCCCCAACCCTCTGCACCAAGCTTGTCCTCACTAATCCTCTTTGTCTCCCTTCTCTTTCTGTCTCACCAGTCTCCTTCCCCCACACCCCCAGCCATTTCCCTCCCTCCCTCCCTAACCAGTCCCTATCAATCTGTTTCTCACAGCCAGTCTCCACCAGCAATAAACCCTACAGTAACAAGCTACACTAGAAGCACTATCAGTAGCTGTTACAACAGATCAGGAAATCAACTGTGTACAGTGAATTCTTGCTTGGCTTTTATACTTTCAGAACAAAAAAAGGATTTTTTATTAATCGCTTTGTCTTTTTAAGTTGAAATTGGATGTGGGCTCAAAATAAGCATTCTGCTCAAGAACAACGCTGATATTAAAATCAGGAATGCACTCTATAGCGGAATGTACAGATATTTCTGTAGGACTCTGTAATAAGACCTCTTTTCTATTCTGTGTCTTTAGTAAAAGTAAGTTGTAAATATGACACCTATATGTTTGCTGCAGGCCACACTGTAGATATCAGAGATGCATAATAAATATCATTTTCGTTTTGATTATTACCAGTTGCCTTGGATGAAAGTACCCCAAAAATAAATACGTTAGAGACAGACTTACGGATTATACGGATGTTGATGCTGGAAGTACTTGTTTCTCCATTGTCAAATTCAGCTTGACACTGAAACTGTCCATTCTGCTTTGGACTGTTGGCTGTGATGGACAGCCCTTCAGAGCTTTCATCTATCTTTTTCAATTTATACATATCAGTGTCTTCATCTATCTCTTCCCCATCTGGTTTGATCCACCTAAGCGTGGCTTCAGTCCCACTATCAACTGTAAGACGAGAGGAAAGGGGCAGGGAGCAAAAAATAAGAGAGAGGGAGGGAGGGAAGAGAGACAAAAATGAGAAATGGAGAATGTAGGACATGGTTAAGAGGAAGAATACATCAGAAGAAACTCAAACGTTCATGAACAGTAACTTTTTGGGATAATTCTTAACAAGGCAGTAGCTTGCAAAGTATCCAGGTTTCTCCAGGACGGATATGGCTATTAGCCCTCATAGTAGGATATAAATAAATATGGCACAAGAGACAGAGAGGGAGGTACAGTGAGAAAAGCGGCTTGAGAAATGAATTCAGGATGGTTTGTATTTAGCTCACGCTTCTCCAGTACTAGTTCAAGGTGGGCTACATTCAGATACTTCCCTGTCCCCAGAGGGTTTACAAGGAGAAATTTTACTCGCCGTTAATTTCCTTTCCTAGAGTCTTGCTAGACCAGTCCAGACTAGTGGGTTATTTCCCCCTGCCAGCAGATGGGACACAGAGAAAAGAAAGTAAAACTATGTTGTGACATCACCACTGACATAAAACCTAGCATAGCTAGAGGAAGACCTCAGTATTTTCATAATAAGCAATGGAAGGTAGCCAAATTCTCCCAAGGAACCCCTCAATGACGACAACTATATACAATCTCTGCATAGTCTACTATATACAATCTTTGCATGGTTCAAAGGGACAAATATATACAGAAGGTTGCAGTCCAAGGCACAAGGCTGAATGGGTCCTGGGCTGATCTAGCAGGACTCCAGGAAAGGAAATTAACAGTAAGCACAATTTCTCCTTCCAGATCTTCCTGCTAGACCAGTTCAGACTAGTGTGATGTACCAAAGCTACTCCATCCCAGGATGGGAAGAAAGTGCAGTGGAGGAACACCCGAGCCAAACTGTTTGGCCACTTGGACATGCACATCTATCCAACAGTACTATGCTAAGGAGCCAAGGAGGACCAAGTAGCCGCCCTGCAATTGTTCAAGGATAATGCACAAGATGACTCCACCTAGTAAGCTGCCTGGGCCCGAGTCAAATGAGCCATGAGGCCTGAGGAAACAGGTTTACCCTGCATCAGGTAGGCTGAGGCGATAGTGTCCTCTATACAGCGACCTAGGATTGCTTTGGACACTGCTTGTCCCTTCCAGGGTCCAACAAAAAGGTGATCGGAAAGATGAAAGTCATTCATCATATTCTAGTACCACAAGAGTGCACGATGGATGTCCACAAAAATGCAAGCCGTTATCTGGTCCAGTGCATTGGTCTGGCAAAAAGGCCTGCAATAACAGCACCCAATTGACGTGAAAGGGAGAGAGAACCTTGGGCAAGAAGGAGGAAACTGGCAAAAGGTCACCCCTTTGGCTGAGAACGTCAATAAGGGGTCATGGTAGGAGAGCGCCTGCAATTCTGAAATCCGCCGAACTGAAGTAATAGCTACCAAGAATACCGTTCTCAGGGACAGATCTTTGATGGTAGCCCACCTGAGCAGGCCGAAGGGCAGACACATGAGCGCTTGGAGAATGAGCGTCAAGTCTAGTGTACTGATGGATGAAGGGTCTGAACCCCACAGAGAAGACAGCTCACATCCCTATGCACTGCCAGCATGTAGCGTGCCACTGAACCGTGAAAACAAGAAAGTGCCACTACCTGCATCCCGATCGAGCTTGACAAACCCTTCTCAACTTCCTCTTGAAGGAAGGCTAGAATTGAGGGGATCAAGACCCCCCACGGGGAAAGGCGATGTCGACGACACTAGTTCTTGAAGAGATACCAGACCAGTCAAAGAGGTGGAGTGCCACCTGGCCTTCAGCAGGGAATAGCCCTTATGTCTTAGGCGACCCTGATGTAGTAAGCCCCTCCTGCCCCAAGGCACAGAGGCTGGGAGGCAAGGAGATGGATGATGTCCACATACCATGGCGGACGAGGCCAGTCCGGGGCCACCAGGATCACCAGACAAGTGACACTCAATCCTCCAAAGGGGTATCATGAACCATGGGGTGGGACACAGAGGAGGGGGGATCTGGGGGGCCAGGACTGGACCAGTATATCCATTCCTTTGGATTTTGGCTCCGAGCAATGGCTGAAGAAGGAGGGGACCTTGCTGTTGGCTACAGTTGCCATCCAGTCTGCCCTGGAGAGACCCCACCAATCCACTATCTGATTGAATGCCCATGGGGCAAGTTCCCATTCCCTGGGATCAAGGAGGTGATAGCTGAGGAAATACGTTTCCCAATTGTCCTTGCCACGATGTACCGAGCTGTAAGTGCTTGGAGGTGCAGTTCTGCGCAGGGGAACAGTAGAAGCATTTCCTGAGCTACTCCTGGGCACTTCATTCCACTCTGGCTATTGACATAATCTACCGTGGTTGATTTGTCTGAGAGGACACGCACAGCACTCCCAAGGAGCAGCTTGCTTAAGTGCAGCAATGCCAGATGGATGGTCCTAGTCTCTAGGTGATGGATTGCCCATTTCGCTTCCACCAGAGACCACCGATCCCATGCAGTCTGGCTAAGACAGTGAGCTCCCCAACTGGAAAGAATGATATCTGTGGTGAGGAGCACTCAGGCTGGAGTTTCAGGGTGTATCCGCCTCAACATGTTATCAGAGGAGGCCCACCAATGGAGGCTGTGTTTATACAAGAGAGGAAGCAAGAGATGGACTCTATAATCCTGCAAGCACAGGAACCAGCGAGTCAGCAAGTCCTGCTGAAAAGACACACATGTGCTTGTGCCCAGAGCAGCAGCTCCAGGGTTGCAGCCATAGCTCCCAAAAGCTAACAATAGCTCCAAGCTGTGGGAGCAGAGTTCCCAAAAACGTCCAGAGGCTGGCCGCGGAACTTGGTTTAGCCCTCCCCCTAAGGAAGATTTTGCCTACGAGGGTGTCGAAACAAGCTTCAAGAAAGTACAGGTTCTGAGATGGCATCAGACAGCTCTCGCTGCTGTTGATGACCCAGCCGAGCCACTCGAGGAATTGGATCACTTGATGCAGCACCTGAATGGCTTTGAGCCAAGACTTGTCCCAGATAAGCCAATCATCCAGGTAGGGGTGTACGCAGACAGCCTCGTGCCCGAATTTCACCATAACTACCACCATCACCTTAGAGAACGTCCGAGGGGCAGTAGCCGGGCTTAAGGGCATCACACAAAACTGGTCGTGAGAGAGAAATTCATCCTTTTGGATCACCTGGATACCAACTGCAGCATTTCCATGTGAAGCCACAGAACTCTCAAGCTGCCGTTGACCTTTTGAGTGCACTCTAAAATATATCCTTGACTTATAATGTTGAGCACCCAGCGATCTGTTGTCAAATGGGCCCATTTGTGATAAAATTGTCACAGATGACCTCCCACTTATGGGAGGTGGGAATGGGCTCTGGAACAGTCAATGGGAGAGGCGGGAGGAAGAGATCTTTCCCACTAAGGAAGTCTGCGAATAAGCCCGGCGTCCACCTTGAAAGGACTGGAACTTGGATCCAGTTCCAGAAGAGGAGGAGGTCTGCTTATTCATTGATACCGACAAGAATCTCAGAACTTTGGCCACAAAGATGACACCCACAATGACAAAGAAGAAAAGTGCCTGGAGGAATCCTTGAGTTTATCATCCAGCAGCTGCTGGGACTTGTCTTTGCCGAGGTTCTTGACCAACTTTCCCAAGTCCTCGCCAAACAGGAGACTATCCCTAAAGGGCAATTTGGCTAAGCACCCTTTAGATGCAACATCTGCCAAACAATTTTTGAGCTATGGCCCCCGGCGAGCCATTGTCACTGCCGCGACTCCCCATATGGAAAGGCATAAGAGATCATAAAAGGCACCTGCCAAGAAGGCCGCCAGAGATTCAAGGTGGGCCAAAAATACTTATCCTCAGGAAGAAGCTGAACTTAGTGCAGGAAGGCATGTGCGCTGAGGCTGCCCCACGTTGTCATCTGAAGGACTAGGGAGGAGGCAGAGAAAGCTGCCTGAAGAAGTCCTTCCACCTTCCGGCCCTGCAGATCCTGAAGGGCAGCTCCATCTTCTTCAGGAATGGTGGTACGCTTGGTGACCGCTGTGATCAAGCCATCGACTCTTGGAAATCACAACCACTTTCCAAGGCTGTCAGTAACCAGATATAAATGCAACCCAATTGCTCGGCCTTCTTGAGAGGCACATCAGGAGAAGCTCTGGCGGGAAAGGAAAGGCTCTGGAAGGCTCCCTGATGCTGGGATCAGAAGTGGAGGGAATCGGGGCTGGTCCATAGAGATCCAGAATGCGCAGTTCAGTGGCAATCTGGACAGTCAAGGGGGGGATCTCCTCTTGGCAATAGAGACACACCACGCGGAAGTCGCTATGGTCCTCCCCCTGAAGGAGTTCCCCTTCTTCTGCGTTGGAGGCAGCTGAACCAGGGTTGTCATTGAAAATGTCCTCATGGTACTAATTGCCGGCAGATTCTGCCTCAATCCAATAGGAGGCTTTGGAGGAGACCGCGGACTCTCCCGGACAGAGTCCTGCTCTCTTGATTATTTGTGGGAACCGCCCGCAGGGGCTACCAATGGAGCAGCAGAACATGTGCCCATCTGAGAGGGAATAAGCTCTTGACCCACCTTTCATAGTCCCCAGGCTTGTTAGAAGATGAGTGAAAACTCTGCCGCTGATGGGGCCAACAGCCACTGTGGCTGAAATACTTGTGACTGTTGTGGCTGGGAGCAGTACGACTATGGAAACAGAGGGAGAGCAGACTCCCATCAGCCACAGGAGCTGATCCCACTGTGAAATTCAGCATCGCAGGAGGCGTAGGTCCGCTTGGAGAAGGGGGAGGAGGGAAGGGCATATTGATACTCTCCGACGTGGAAGGCGGCAACAGAACCTCAAGTGCATCAAAAGCCGGAACCACTAACAAGGACGTTGAAGTCTCCCCCAGATTGGCTGTGTAGACAGCGTAGATACGATCAACAAGGGAACCGCCACCGCTTCCTGCAGCCGAGGCACCAGGGCAATGAGGCAGGCACTGTTCCGAATGCATCGCCGAGTTACACTGGCTCTCATGGCCAGGAGCTCGCCCCAGGAGAAAGAAAGAGAGCCACCATGGTCTCGGCTGGCCAAGCTACACTGAAACCAGTCTGAAACTGGCCAGGGAGCCTTAAGGAAGAAAGGAGAAATGGTTTGCGATCTGCACAGGCCGAGGATGTCGGGTGGGAAGGACGGGATTGCAGCAAACACTCATGGTTAGGTGTAGCAGTCCCTTTTTGCTGCCAGCAAAGTTCAGGCAGCGATCCTCTACAGTTGCCCACTGGAAAAGGTAGCAATCCGCTGTGGCCTCAGTGCTGTGGTCCCCCTGGAGCGCAGGGGAGCGGGGCTGGTGGTGGTGGGGGGGGGGGGGGGGTGCAGGGAGGAAACCTTGAATCAGCCAAGTGCTAAGGAGCTACACGAAGCTGTATAGAAGACTCTCAGATCTTTTATATTGTTTTTTTTTAATAAAAGAAAGAAAAGTAAAGGGAGGAAGAAAGGAAAAAGTCCAAAAGACAGCTAAGGTTCCCTCAGGATCCTCGTGATCCAATGTCCCCACCAAGCTACACTTGCTCTCCTAGCCAGGAGCTAGCCCCAAAGTAACAGATCAACCAGAAAAGGATCTCATACACTCCGTGGGATCTAAAGTGGCCAAGCTACACTGCGCCCAGACGCAGACTGGGCAGGAGCTATAGGCCTCTGTAGGCTTCTCTGGAAGAATTCAGGAACAGAAGAAAACCACCATCTGCTGGAGATAGAGAAAATACCGAGAGCGCCCTCTAGCTGTGCTAGGTTTTATGCCAGTAGTGATGTCACAGCATAGTTTTGCTTTCTTTTCTATGTCTCCCATCGTCTGCTGCAGGGGGGAGATAACCCACTAATCTGGACTGGTCTAGCAGGAAGATCTGGAATCTAAGTTTGTACCCAAGTCAGTGGAGTGAAGTGACTTGCCCAAGGCTACAAGGAGCATTGGTAGGATATGAATGTTTCCTTTCATAGTTCCTTGTCCACTAGGCTACTCCTTCACTCAGACCAAGACAGGAGGAAGAGGAGGATTAAGTGCTGTGCAGAATCTCATCCATTGTAAAGAGACGGGGAGAGCTAGAGAGAAAATGCGAATGAAAGGAAAGGAAGAGGTAAGAGATAATGAGGTGCGCAGGGCAAAAATGTCAGATTGTTTTTAGTTCATTTAGCTTTTTTCCAATTGATTTAGCACGTGCTAAATTTTTCGAGGCACACTAAGGGGTATGCTTACTAAAGTGCTCTAGGGTTTTGCAAGTACCGCGTGTTTAGGGTAGACATCAATGTACGGTAAGTGCAAAAGTCATGCACTACTTCTTGGCAGCATGTACAGCCAACTATTGAGATGGTGTTAAGGTCACCCATGCTAACTGCAAAACTGATGGCAAATGTGTGTTGCCGAGCCTGCACTAACTGCAATTATGCAGACATGCCTGTGCTCCTCCTATCCCTTCCACTTCCCTCCCTGTCGTGTGCACACTTATCGTGGGTCATTAGTGCCCGCTCAACCCTGCATTAACAGCTAGCATAGTTTAGTAAACATGTCCCTAGTACATAAATATGGACTAATGAATGCTCATGCCTAGTAAGAGTCCTACCTTTACAGAGAAAGTAAGCTTCGTCACCCAGATAGATGTCTCCATTGGTTGGAATGATTGCAATTTTTTCCTTTCTGCCGCTCACTGCAGGTAGAAGAGGTGATTGTTTAGAAGGGTAAATTCATAGAGAACAAAGGTTTGGCAGTGAAAACAACAGCAACTGGGAGTTGTCATTTAAAGAACAGTTAGACTGAGTAATTAGGAGACAAAATTTGCAGGTACGGTACCTTTTCCCCTTAGGCTTTGCACTAAGTCTCAAAAATAACATATGGGGACTTTGAAACTTTTGTACTTCTCCTTTGTGTGGATACGTTTTTCATTCCCAGCTACTCCTCCCCTCCCCACCTAACCAGGCACAACATGCACAGAACACGCTACAGAGATACACACATGAACACATACTCACAAGGATTACAAATAATTCCCTAACTCTGATGCACTATATTTTAAGTTATTCAGATATATATTTCATTATCTTTGTTGTAATTTCTACCATGAAACCTACTGACTGAACTGTACAGTTTTTTTTTTTGGTTGCTATGTGGGAATTAACTCGTGACTTAACTCCTGCCTTTCTCGGATGTCCCAGGCGAGTTATAGTCAGGCACTGCCAGGTAATCTGCTGCCATTGGCAGAGCTAGATGAAGGCACTGGCAAACTAGGAATATCCCTAGGGTCCAAAGTTTAAGGGGTCACTGTCAGATGGACTCAGAACTTGGAGTTTGACAACTGTCTGTTTTTTATCAGGATTCTACAAATTTTTACATTAATATCTGAACAGTTTTTCAGAATTTAAAAGCTCTTACTGCAATTCATCCTCCCCCTGTGTGAGTGAGCTGCCCTACGGTACCTGCTTCGAATGTAACTAGCAGCAGAAACTGCGCAGGATTCAGCCAATGGGAAGGCTGTGGGGGTGGAGCACTAGAATGCTGCTCTAGTCATATACTGTGGGTAGGATCCAGCCAATGGGAAGGCTGTGGGGGTGGAGCACTGGAATGATGCTCTAGTCCAGGAATGGGCAAACTACGGCCCGCGGGCCGTATACGGCCCGGCGGACCTTTTAATCCGGCCCGCGGAGCGCTAGCTAATTTATTCATTTATTCACCTCACTTTCCCAGTGCAGGTACCTGCTCCAGCTGCAGCTCCCTGGCTCTCTCCCTGCAGGCTCACTTCCTGGTCCCTGGGCAGGCTCTGACGTCAGCCGCTTCCTGATTGGTCTCGACCAAAGCCAATCAAGAGCTTCCCTGACTTTTTTCAAAAACAAATTGCTCCCGGGAACGTAGAAGTTAGGGAAGTTCAATGAACGGCATCGGCACTCGTCAGATCGGGCTACTTTGTGTTGTGCAGGTAGAAACTGCGAGCAGGGGGTGGGTTAGGCTCGTTTTCAGCCTCCATAGCTATGTTGCTTTATGCCTCCGAGCCATGTTTGCAGCTTACTTGCTTTTGCTCCCTTTCCTCCCAGCCGTACACCTGTAGACTTTCGGAGAACTCTTTGACCTCTCGCATGACTGTCCTAGCAGCAAATGAAAAAGGAGGCAGTAACCTACTATGTATGTCTTGGTAACTGGTTAAAAGATGAACAGAGTACATTTAAATGATCTGTTTGCCCCTTGAGAAAAGGCAAATAGGGAAATGGCCCAGTAGACTAGGAACAGTGCGCTGCTATCGTGGGCATTTTACAAGCAGATAATGTATATAAGAATAAATACTAAATTCCGCATAAGGCATTACCACCTCGGAAAAGGACATTCGAGTCATTATTGACAAATAAGAGCAGAGAACATTGTAGCTGCTATGTTAACTTTTATTTACACATATCGAAGTGGACTAACAAGTTAGAAGCTCTGGAGAATTTTACTGGAATCAGCAACTCGCTGAAAGGACAATGCACGTTGAAGTACAAACTTAGCGGGGCGGGTAGGGAGGTATCATATAGCCATACTTTACGTTGATATGTAAAAACATATAGACAGCCCAGACCCTAGCAGCTGTCTATATGTTTTTATGAAAGAAATACATTGCATAAAAGTTTTGTAAAATAACTCTTTTTATGCTTTTCTACCTTAAATTAACCTAAACATTTAATGTTACAAATTTAAATTTAATTTATATTAATTCACACATACACACCGTCCATCTACTCTTGGTCCGGCCCCCGGGTCCAATATATGAACCCATTGCAGCCCTCGAGTCAAAATGTTTGCCCACCCCTGCTCTAGTCATATACTGTGGGTAGGATCCAGCCAATGGAAAGGCTGTGGGGGCGGAGCACTGGAATGCTTCTGTAATCACAGGAAGGGATGAGGGGAACTGGGGGAAGTTTATGTGATGTACAAGTGAAGTCTCTGCATATGGTGGGAGATGGAAGAGAAATTAAGTCCCCCTACAAAGAAATGCCTCAATACTTTTCTATAGGAAAAGCAGTTGCAATAGTTACAGCATTTGAACAATGATTCGTAGTAACCAGGTCTGCTTCAACCTTTTATGGGGCCCTGGGCAAACTTCAGAAAATGGGTCCCCTGCTGTTCATGGCTCCCCCCCCCCCCCAGCAGTAGAAGAGTAGGACATGGTCACGACTGCAATCCTGATGCAAGCTGTCTTCCCTTAGGGATCTCCTCTCCCACAGGCAGATGGAAGGGATCTTTGCTGTGATCATGGCTATCCTCTTTTCTCTGGTGGGCAGAAGATTAGGACATGACCAGGAACATGGCCCAAATGCAAGCTGCTTGCCCGTAAGCAGGGCCGCTTTTATCCATGGGCAGCTAGGCTCCCACTGTGCAGGGGCCCAGGGCAGCTGTTCTTTTTGCCCATAGGTAAAAGAGGCCCTGGGAGCAACAGCGATAAGGAATTGCACTTGTCAAACAGTCCTTCCCTCTCATCTTCTGTCCCGACAACAAACTCACAGAGAACCAACACAGATATAAATAAATGCACACACACACCAATCTAGGCACAGACACACATATGCAAGCATTCATTCACACATGCAGGTATACAAAGACACACATTCAATAACACAAACATAGCCATGTAGATGAAAATGCACAGACATACCAATAAATAACAATAGATGAAATGTAATGAATAACTGGAGTGTGAAGGTCATGTCATATTGTTTTTTCATAACATACATAGTTCATACATAAAAATGAAAAGTTATCTGTCTAGTAGTTTACAGTATCCAGGGCCAATGCAAGGGCATCAGGTGCCCTAAGCAAGGTTTCAGCTTTGGACCCCTTTCAATTAACTTTCAGGCCCCTAGCCAACCCCTCCCCCCCCCCCTTCCCTCCCGGAGATTTTGATCATTAAACTGAACAATTTTGATCACCATGACGCCACTCCTCCTAGAATGAATTTGTAAAAATACATAAGTGGACATTAACTTTCAAAGATGAAACTATGTTTATATAAATAGCATAATGAGGGCAATCATTTACCCAGGTAAATGAGCTATTGGAAAATTACCCACTCTTTGTAGGTAAAAGTACATGCGGATGGCTCTTTGAGTTAGTGTTACATCAGGACCTCCTGTTTTGCTTTGATGCTCTTTGCCACTCCTTACAATCTTCTGCCCTAGGTAACTACCTAGTCTGATCAATGGTTAAACCAGCCCTGACAGTACGGATACAGTAGCACTGGAAGAACAAATGGAGGAGAAACTGGTATTGTTTTAATTTTCTTTACAGAAGAATTCCTGTTTACGGCTCTGCTTGCATGCAGCAGAAAGGAAGATTGGGGAGGTCCCAGCGGATGAGGAACGTACTTAGGTCAGGACAATGCCAGTAGGCTTGAAGACAGGAAACATAGATACAGATGTCAAGGGATTGCTCATGAACAAAACCTGTTTCCTGTTGTCTTAAGTGAAAGAGAATGAAAACAAAGAGAACCTCCCTGAGGTCCAGTAATTGTGCCAATCATTGCGAGATTTTCATGAGCTGAACTGGATGATTTGAAACAAGATATTTGCTGCTTTTAGGCTATGAAGGGTGATGTCCGGCTTGCGTTGGAATAATAGTCAAGTCCCTCAACACAATGCCTTGGGGAGGCTTTTTCTGTTTTGTTCATCAGTGCTCAAGTCCAGTCCCAAAGTCAGCGAGATGCAATGACAGTATGCCCTACAAGACTGGACCATCTGAAAATAAACTTTCCCTCTTTACATTCTGCCTTCGATGCTCTGCTTGAGCAGTATTTTTGTCCCCTTGATACCACATTGCTAAAACTGCACTAGACTCGGGGACAGTCACATTAAATTTCTAGCTGAGAATGCCGTGCTTACGACATCAGTCAGTAACCAGTCTCCAGCATAGTGATGTCATGAGATGCAGGAACAATGCCCAAAAAGAGCAATCCACTTTAACCTGAACATTAAACAAGAGGATAAAAAAGTAGAGCTTCCAATACTAGTTGCATCATTTGTATAAGCTAAGCCAGTACTTGTGTTGTTAATGCTGCATCTATGGACTGGTTGCAAGGCGGGGACGACAAATCCTTATGTGCACTGGGGTACGGCCAGGACTGGTTTAGTCTGTCCCTTATGACCTAAAGCTTCTTTGTAGCCTACAAGTAGAACATTAAAAAGAAGAAACTGGAATGCTTTGGACCTAGATCCAGCCTATGACCCTACTTGAGGAGCTAATGTTCTCGCCTGATGAAAATGTCCAGGTGAAGCAAAAATAGTGTAAGACAGTTTTTATCAACATGAAAGATCAGCAGAGCTTGTTACAGCTGGTATTTCTGCATGTTCACAGTACTTTCATAAAAGGTTCCTCTCAGCCTATTGTGCCAATAACATGTGTTAAGAGACGAGGCCACCATTCTGATTCCATTGTTCTCATGTAAATTTAGAAACTTCCTGAAATAGATGTTGCTAAAGATAGATACAGAAGATGAGGGCAGGGGAAACTTCTCTTGGCTCCCAAGATCCTAGGATGTTGTTATTAGACTTCTATTGGTTTCTGCTTCCTTTGTTTAATCCAATTTCTTCCTGTATTGTTTTGGACTCTCCAGCAGAGAAAAGCTAACATACAGGGTTCCAGAAACTGGCAGAGCAGGTCAGCCCGAAGCAGTTCATTGCACTAATATAGGCAGACAGAGAGGTTAATAAATAAAAACAATGGTGATACCTTTTTATTGGACTAAGTAAGAAAGGTGATCCAAATGACTGTGGAAATTATTGCACAATCGCTCTGATTCTACATGCCAGCAAGATTCTACTAAAGATTATTCAACAGAGACTAGAACCATACTTGGAACAAGAACTACCTGAAGTGCAAGCGAGGTTCAGGAAAGGGCGAGGAACGAGAGACGTAATCGCAGATGTGAGATGGATCCTTGAAAAGACAAAAGAATACCAAAAGGATATCTATTTGTGCTTTATTGATTACAGCAAGGCTTTTGACTGTGTAAACCACAAGAAAATCTGGGCCACATTAAGAAGCATGGGTATACCAGAACACCTGATCATTCTCTTGCACAATCTGTACATCGATCAAGAAGCAACAGTTTGAATGGAACAAGGAGAAACAGAACAGTTTAAAATCAGCAAAGGTGTACGACAAGGATGCATACTTTCCCCCTACCTGTTTAATTTATATGCAGAACAAATCATCAGAGAAGCAGGATTGTATGAAGACAACAGAGGTGTGAAGATTGGTGGAAGACTCATCAACAACCTTCGCTATGCTGATGATACCACATTACTGGCTGAAAGTGAAGATGATCTGAAACATTTGCTTCTCACGATCAAGGAATATAGTCTTAAAATGGACCTGCACCTCAATGTAAAGAAGACAAAGATCATGACAACTGGCAAAATCAATAAGTTCATTGTTGATGGAGAAGAAATTGAAATCATGGAGAACTTTAACCTACTTGGATCAACTATCAATAAAGAAGCAACAAGCAATCAAGAAATCCGACAACGCATTGCTCTTGGCAGAATGGCTATGAAGGAACTAGACAAGATTCTGAAGAGCAGAGATGTCTCTCTCCATAAAACGATTGAACTATTTCAAGCCGTGTTATTTTCAATAACATCATATGGATGCGAAAGTTGGACAGTGAAAAAGATAGACAGGAAGAAAATTGATGCCTTTGAATTATGGTGCTGGCGGCGAATACTGCGTATACCATTGACTGCCTGAAGAACAAACTGGTCAATACTAGAGGAGATCAAATCTAAGCTTTCTTTAGAAGTTCAGATAACAATACTTTGACTTTCATACTTTGGACACATCATGCGAAGAGAGAAGTCATTAGAGAAAGACATCATGCTTTAGCAAGGTAGAAGGTCAACGCAAAAGAGGAAGGCCAGCAATGAGATCGATAGATACCATAACAGCAGCTACAGGTGCCAGTCTGTCAACAATGAGCCGCTTGACTGAAGACCGAACACAGTTTGGACAACTATCCAGACAGAGGATCGCCATGAGTCGACACCGACTCGATGGCACTTAACAACAACAATAGATTTCTTGAGTTGTTTTTGGGAACTAGAACCCTTTCTTCAGATCAGAAAATAATTGTAATGTCTGCCTGTAGGGGAAATATGGAAGAAGGGGGGGGGAAGTTGATGGGTGATCAGATGTTCACCCCACCCGAACACTTCTGATCCCTTTTGAGAGGCAGCCTGGATCTTTGTTAAGTTCCTTCATGGGAGCTTGGTCTTTCTAAAACATTACAGGAGTAATTTTATGGTCATTTTCACATTAATGGCCTCTTATAAAATACTGACCAGTGTATAAGTACGCATGCTGGCATACACATTTGCAGTTTGTACTGAAAGACCATGTTACATGAATGGTATGCAGTTCTTTATATGTTTATGCCACAATTTGGTACTTGCATACTTATCTCTCAGACTAGTGACTCAAACTTCGATTTTCCCTCATATAGACTACTGCAATGGTGGGCCTTCCATAGCAGGAAATTCACAGGTTATAGTTGGTGTAGAACACTGCTGCAAAATTGATTAAAGGGCTTCCAAAGACAGATCATGTGACACCAGTTTTAAAAGAGCTCCATTGGTTGCCAATACATTATCGTATTAGGTATATGCTTGTGATGTTCGTTGTTTGTTCTAAGCTTGCTATACTTCCAAAGTACTTATCCACTACCGTGGCTCCTTATGTCCCTAACAGACTGTTGCAGTCTCAGGAAGATGAGCTGTTTGTATTGCCAAATATGAGGGAAATGAAGAAGGGTTTGCATAGGGACTGCGCATTCTCAGTTCAGGGCCCTCTTTTTCAGAATATGCTGCCCCAGGAGCTCCATGTGGGGCCTGATTTAGGTAGGTTTAAAGGTAACATTTTGCTTACCAGTTAATGTCCTTTCTTTGAGTTCTGCTAGACCAGTCCAGACAAGTGGGTTGTGTTCCCCTACCAGCAGATTGTGGAGACAAAGAATCAATGAAAAGCCAAGGTTTCAATGCCATTACTCCTATGAGTTGCCTCTATTGGCCTCAGCCACAAGAGGTCCCTTCAGTATTCATCCCAAAGCATATGGAAGAAACATGGTAAGCCTCACATGATTACTCATTGTTGCCCATGATTGAGGTTAACAGTAAAGAACTCTGTATAGGAAAGCATAAACAGAAAGCTGTCAGAAGAAGATGAACTTGCAGAGCCAAGTAGAAAAAATCATACTGGAGCCAAAGATACTGCAACAAAAGAACAGAACAAATAAATTTTAAGAGCGGCCCCTGAACTAGTCTAGAAGGACTCAAAGAAAGGGCACTAACTGCTAAGTAAAATGTCACATTCCATATTGTCCTGCTAGACCAGTCCAGATAAGTGGGATGTACCAAAGCTAGAACACCACTGGGCGGTAGGAAGACACAGCAGCTCGTAAAAACCCTTGAGCCAAGGCCATGTCCGTCCATGCGTGGACATCCAAGCAGTAATGCTTGACAAAAATGGAAAGTGATGCCCACGCTGCTGCCCAACCAATGTCTGCAGAAGCTACTCTGTCCAAGAGGACACGTGTGTGTGGGTAGCATGGGCGCACAAACTCTCTGGAACCTGCCAGTTCCACAACAGATACATGGAGGCAATGGCTTCCTTAATCCAGCACCCCAAGCACAACTTGTCCACCGCTTCACCCTTGCATGGCCAGCGAACAGCACAAAAAAGATGGTCAGATTTATAAAATGAATTTGTAACCTCCAGGTACTGGAGAAGCACCCTCTGGACATCCACCAGGTGAAGATTCTTATCCTTCCCCTGACACTGCTCCTTCAGGAAAAAGGGCAGGCAGACCATCTGTTCACGTGAAGAGAGAAAGCATCTTAGGCAAGAAGGAAGGCACAGGCTGAATGGAAATGGCCTCCTTTGAAAAGGACAGATAAAGATCTCAGCAAGACAAAGCCTGCAGTTCGGAGATCTGCCTTGCGGAACAAATCGCAACCAAGAAGACTGTCTTGAGCATCAAATCCTATAAAAGTATCAGGCTGCAATGGCTTAAAGGGCGCCACCATCAGAGCCCTGAGGACCAGACACAGATCCCAGGAAGGGATCACAGACCAGAGGGAAGAACGCAGATGCCAAACCACCTGGAGAGAACGTGAGATGTCCAGGTGCAAGGCTAGAGACTTGTCCGCCACCAGACCCCAGAAATAGGCAAGAGCTACCACCTGAATGTTCAAGGAGTTAAGGGAAAGGCCCTTCTTTAGGCCATCCAAAGTGCGGACACCTTGGCCACCTCAGTGCCATGCACTGCACCAGCGTTCAAGGAGGCACATATGCTAGCTTGGTAGACCTCTTCCAGGTTACTGAGAATAGAGATCATTGTTTATTTATTTAGCTAGGCTTGTATACTGCTTTGTCTGGTAGAAAAGCGGTATATATTCAGGTATTGTATATATATTTTTCTCTTGTCCCCGAAGGGTTCACAATATTTTTTTTGTACCTGAGGCAAGAGAGTAGCCCTTATGCCCTTGCCGTTGCCTTTCAAGAGCCATGCCATAAGTGAGAAGGGAGCCGGGTCCTCCAGGACAATCGGTCCCTGCCACAATAGCCAAGAGTGAGGCAACTGAAGAGGTGCCGCCTGCAGGAGCCGCATCAGGTCTCTGAACCAGGCTTTCCTTGGCCAATCTGAAGCCACCAGAACAATCCTGCCCAGGTGGTATTCTATACACCCAATCACATGCCCCATCAGGGGCCAGGGCGGAAACACGTACAGCAGTCGCTGACTTGGCCAAAGATGGGTCAGGGCGTCGATGTCCTTGGACCCCGTCTCTGTGTGGCGACTGAAGAAGTGGCAAACTTTGGCACTGGAGCAGGTTGTCATCAAATCCATTTTGGCATAGAATCAACTGAAAAACCTTCTGACTGAACTCCCATTTTCCAGGATCCAGACAGTGCTGGCTGAGGAAGTCCGCTTCCACATTGTCCACCACAGCAATATGCTTAGCCAACAAGGCTAGGAGGTTCTTCTCCACCCAGGCAAACAGGAGAGCCATCTCCAGAGCAACTCTGGTGCTCCTCGTGCCGCCTTGCCATGGACATAAGCCACCCCTGTGGTGTTGTCTGAAAACACTTGAACTGCTCGGCCCTCAACCAGGGCCAGAAATGCGGAACAGCCAACCTGATGGCCTTCACTTTGAGGCAGTTGATGGGCCACACTGCTTCCCTGCTGTTCCAATGGCTCTGGGCCATACGGTCTTGGCAATGGGCTCCCCAGCTCGAGAGACTGGTGTCCATCATCATCAGGATCCAGGAGAAATCATCCAGTGGTACACCCATCCTCAGGTGATAAGGCTGCCAGCACTGCAGGCTCGCCCAGCATTAGAGGGAGCAGAAGCCTGTGCTCAAACACCTGAGAACTCAGGGACCACAGAATCAACAAGGACCACTGGAGTGGTCACATGTGAGCATGCATCCACAGCACCATCTTCAGAGAAGCTGAAGATAATCCCAGACTTTGGGACCCTGCTGTGCACAGAACAGTGTCAGGCAATCGAACAGTCTTTTGACTTCTCTGGCAGGAAAGTTCTGCACACTCAAGTGTTGAAAAGTGCTCCCAGAAACTCCAGGGACTGGGAAGGCAACAGCTGGCTCTCTCCCTGATTGACCACCCAGCCGAAGCTTTCCAAACAGGACCCCACCCGGTACGCCACCTGAGATGCTTCTGAAAGGGAATTGGCTCAGATGAGCCAGTCATCCAGACAGGAATAGACACATATCCCTTGGCATCGCAGCCGCCACCATCATAACCTTGGAGAACATCCTTGGGGCAGTGGATAGCCCGAAAGAGAGGGTGGTGAACTGATAGCGAGAGCCAAGCACAGCAAATTGCAAATATTTCTGCTGATCCACCCAGATCAGGATATGAAATGTGCCTTGCCCAGATCCAGGGAAACGAAGAACTCCACTCTGTGCACTGCTTGAGTCACGGTGTGCAAGGTTTCCATCCGGAGGCACAGGACTCGCAAGTGCTCGTTGACCTCCTTGAGGACCAGAATGGGCCAGAAGGAACCATCCTTTATTTTTTTGGCTCCATGAAATAGATGGAGTATCTGCCTTTGCCCTGCTCATCTAGGGGAACAGGCACCACTGCCCTCAGGCATAGCAATTTATTCAAGGTGGTCAGCACAGAGGCTCTTTTAATTGCAGACCCACAAGGGGAAAGGACGAAAGCATCCAGAATTGATTTATTGTATTCCAGGACAAAGCCAAGCTGAATGGCATCTAGTACTCAATGATCCTTGGTAACCCAGGCCCAATACTGAAGGAAAAAGCAAAGCCGGCCTCCAAACAAAGGAACCAGAGAATGGGCCCCCAGATGTCCATTGTGCAGCCGGGGAGGGTTCTCTTCTGGAAGGAACCCAGTCCCTGGGCCCACACGCTCCACGAAAGGACTGAGAATGAGCCCGAGGCCCAGAAGCAGAGCGGAAGGAGGTTTTCCAGGTCGGTAATGATGGGAGTCCTGAAACCTCTGGGAATCTGGTCAGCGCACCCTCGGTGGACAGGTGGAGCCTGCCGAAAAAGGGGCAACCACCCACTACAGACTCCTTGGACTTGTCTTCTGGAAGTCAGTAAGATTTTGTCTCGCCCAGGTCCTTCACCAGCTTTTCCAAATTGTCTCCAAACAGAAGCTTTCCATTACAAGCCAGTTGGGCCAACCGGGCTATGGAAGAGGTGGCTACTGCCCAGTGCCAGAGCTAATGCAATGCTATGACACCATCGTCAGGGTATCATCCCTGGTTGCCAAGCATACCAGGTCATACATAGCATCAGAAAGGAAGGACATAGTCGATTCCAAAAGAGGCGTGGTATCATCCAGTGGAAGAGAATGAATCCACTGGAGCAAGGTTCGAGACATCAGGCTGGTACATACCGCCAGCTGCAGAATAGTAGCCACCACAATGAACTGGCTCCTTAGCAACGAATCCACCTTACGGTCCAGAGAATCCTTTAAGGCCAATCTGCGTTTCACAGGAATGGTGGTCCGTCTGGTAATCGCCATAACCTGCGCATCCACCTTGGAAATGCCAAACCACTCAACGCACTCTTCCTTTGGGAGAGCAGAGATATTCTTTCACATCCTTAACCCTTTAAGCAGGGAGTCGGGAGAGCCCCACTCCAACCGGATCATATTCTTGATCATATCTGGGAATGGAAAGACAGTAGTGTATTTTCGCACCCCTTGAAGAAGTGGGTGCACCTTCTGCTCCTGTTCCGTACTGGAAGCATCCATCAAGTTTAAAGTGGATGAGACTCTAGTAATCAATGCTGCCAGCTCCTTCTTCTGAGATAGGCGGATTACTCTGGCCTCTGCACAGTCCTCTGAAGATGAGAGTACTTCTTCATCCACATCAGAGCCCAGTACTGAGCCATCTGAATCAGAGTCAAAATCTTGGACAGCTCCCAGCTGTTCCCCATCTCCAGGAGGGCGCCCCTCGCCGGGGATGCTTAGCCATAGATGATCAAACAGGGCTTCCACACTCAGCCTGCCTCAAATGAGATAGCGACTGGGGGACACAGAGAGGTCCTAGGGTCTGAATTTTCATGCCAGAAAGACCAGGCCTGCTGCAAAAAGGAAAAGAATTTCGGGGAGGCTAATCCAAAATCCGGAAGCTCTCAGACATGACTCCCCAATGCCAGGGGGCACAGCTGCTCCTGACCCCCTCGAGAACAATGAGCGGCTCACAGTACAGTCACCGGATCCTCTGGTCAGCTGAATATCTTTACCCATAGCGCCATACATCACCTGAGGCTGGGAAGGTGCATGGATGGTGTCATTGAGAGAGTTTTGATTTCCTGGACCATGGGATGCTGTTCCAAGGGTTGTAGAACAGAGATGGCATCCATCTGTCCAAAAACTAACTGTATGCCCCAGACTAACTGTATGCCCCAGATTGGAGAGGGAAAGCAAGCCCTCCAGGGATGATTCAGCAGCTGCCATGCAAGAAAAGCAGAGTCCAGAATCTGGGGATAGGCACCTCACTTGCCACAGGTCAAACAGCATTGCCTGAAAAAAGATATAGAGAGTTAGGCAGGTATCACAACAGCGTGCGCTAAGGCTGGGGTAACGCAAAGGCGCCTGTTCGCTGTGCTTTTATGCAATGCACATTACAGGCACTAGGGAAGGAGCGTGCATTGCAGCCACTTAGGCAGAATGCATGTTAGGACCGTGCAACCACCGGGCACACAATAGGTAAAAACACTATTAACGTGTGCAGAAAATGGCAGGGAAACCTCCCAAACCATGCCAATGTTCACCAGCAGTACACCCAAATTGTATCCCAGGAAGACATAATCGGGAGCCCCAAAACAGGGATAATGATGAGGTCAAGCTTTGATACTCACCCCCTGAGATCCCAGGGCAGAGGATCCATGCCGAACTCAGCTCTGCTCCCCTGAAGCAGTGTTAATGGTTGGCTATGCAGACTGCATTTAAGGTGGCTGGCAGGCAGCTATAAGGCTGGAGGTGTGATTATACATAATTTCAGATGAGCTGGGTTAGTGGGGGGTTAACGGAAGGTGATGGGTTATAAATTGAACTGTATGCTGTGTTATACTGTGGTTTCCAGATGTGCAGTATATAAGTGTAAATAAATTAAATATACATATTTACTTTGCTGGAGGCATGATTTGGGGGGAGCACATGTGTTGTTTGCAGGTACGCATGTTGTTTATGCGATACCGTAATCTATCTGTAAACTGGGGGGTTCTGCTAGGGCGTTAACCTACTTTACCTTGATGTTATGAGCGTGTCTCAGTAGGCTGAGTTAACTCAGGTAAATCACCAATGGAAACTCTCAGCTTACAGAGAAAATATTTTCTTTTTGTTTTTTCTTAATTAAAGTTTTTTATTCAACAGAGGATAACAATCAACATACTGCTTCCGCAATCACTGTATCCTATCCCCAGACAAATATCACTCACCCCCAACATTCTCCCAGCGACGGTGCCCCCCACCAAACTGCTGGCTCGGTTCAGAGCAATAATACATAACTTTCAGCCTTGTTCAACCATGCTCAGTGGTGCAGTTTGAAGTCATATAAACTCCCAATGCCATCATCCTTGCTGTAGTGATAGAAGTACATGTTGGAGCTGTGCTCATCCCATATCCCCCCTCCTTGC
Source organism: Ichthyophis bannanicus (assembly GCA_033557465.1). Classification (NCBI taxonomy): domain Eukaryota; kingdom Metazoa; phylum Chordata; class Amphibia; order Gymnophiona; family Ichthyophiidae; genus Ichthyophis; species Ichthyophis bannanicus. Next base: position 262,738,955 of record CM066044.1, read on the forward strand.
CTTCCAATCCTCCACTCCCCACTAGCTGCACATAAGGAATTCATAACTTATCACATTGCCAGGCCTTCCCCCACAAGTTATACGTTATTTTATAAAACCGCATGGCCTCCCCCACCTTTTGCCACCACTCATGGACCGCTGGACCGACCAGAGCCTTCCTTCTGCAGGCCACTGCAATCCTAGCCACCAACAGCAGCTTCACCTGCAAAGATTTATGGTGTCCCCATGGGGAACTCCCTCTGGTTAGTCCAAGCATCAATTCCTTGGGGGTTCAAGGCCACCTCTCCCCCTGAGACCCAGACCACCTCCCACTAATACATCTGCATGATCGAGCACTCCCACCACATGTGGTAAAATGAATCCACACCCCCACGGGACCTCCAACATCTCTCACTATCTCTTCTGTGTGCTCTGACCAATTGCAAGGGGGGTCATATATGTGCGGTGAAGGACCTGCAGTTGCGTCTGCTGCCAGGACATCACCAACATCAGTTGGTCACTCCCTTATGTATACTCTCCCACTCTGCTTCCTTCAGTTCTGTCCCCAACTATTTCTGCCACCCTGTATGTTTATGGAATTTCTTGATAAATCGCCCAAGCTGAAGGGCATCAGAGCGGTTTACAATCACTACAAGCAGGTACTGGATACATTCCCTCGTCCCCAAAGGGCTCACAATCTATGTGTACCCGAGGTACTGTCATCCATACCGGTGTAGTCTACAGGCCTCCAACTCAAATGGAGGAAATGGAAAGAGACTTGATCACTGATATTGCAAAGGTAGCAATGAAGGGAGAAGTGATCATATTGGGTGACCTTAAACTACCAGACCTATATTGGAGTATTACTTCTGCAAATCTGGAAAGAAGTAAAAAGATTGTGGATGACTTCCAAGAAGCATTGCTCAGACAAATGGTGATGGAACCAACCAGCGAAATTTCAGTGCCAGATCCAGTACTCACCAATGGAGATAGCGTGCTGAATGTCCGGGTGGCTGCCCATATGAGCAGAAGCAATCATCACACCATGTGGTTTGAGGTAAACGCCAACGCAGAAGTCAATCACAGTAAACTCACAGTCCTAGATTTAAAAAACGCTGACTTCAATAAAATGGGAAAGTACGTGAAAGAGGAGTAGGCAGGGTGGGAAGTGAAATTGCAGTGGGTTAAACTAAAAGCGGCAATAAAAGGGACAACAGATATATATAGTTTAACCCACTGCAATTTCACGTCCCTTATCTCTTCCCACCCTGCCAACTCCTCTTTCACGTATATATATATGAGGAAAGTAAATAAAAACAAGAGGAAAAGGAAACCTATATGGCTCTCCAAAGAAGTGGCTTCATAAATAAAAGCAAAAAACACAGCTTTCCTAAAATTCAGAAGATCACAAAAAAGAGGAACACAGAAAAGAATACAGGATAAAGCTAAAAAGAGACAAAGAGAAATAAGGACAGCAAAAGCGAGGATAGAAGAAAAAATGGCTAAAGATGTGAAGCGTGGAGACAAAACTTCAAATATTTTCAGAAGAGGAAACATAGAAACATGAAGTCATAAAAAGACCACATGGCCTCTCTAATCTGCCCTTCCATATCAACCACTACAAGTAGTCCCCTTTTTTTCCCTTTGGAGATCCTCTGTGTTTGTCCGATGCTTTTTTGAATTCAGATACTGTCCTCATCTCTACCACCTCCACTGGAAGACTATTCCATGCATATACCACTCTTTCTGTAAAAAGATATTTCCGCATATTACTCCTGAGTCTATCCTCTTTCACCCTCAGAGCTTGCTTTCCATTGAAAGAGGCTCTCCTTCTGTGCATTTATGCCACGGAGGTATTTAAGCGACTCAGTTATATCACCTCTATCCCGCGTTTCCTCTAAAGTGTACATATTAAGCTCATTAGGTCTGTCCTCATATGCTTTCTAATGAAGACCACTAACCATTTTAGTAGCCACCCTCTGCACCGACTCCAACCTGTTTATATCCTTTTGAAGGTGCGGTCTCCAGAACTGCACACAATACTCCAAATGAGGTCGCACCAAAGACTTATACAGAGGCACTATCACCTCCTTTCTTCTGCTGGCCATTGCTCTCCTTTTGCACCCAAGCTTCCTTCTAGTTTCACTATTGCCTTTTCTACCTGTTTAGCTACTTTAAGATCATCAAAAACAATCATGCCTAGATCCCGCTCTTCTTTAGTGGACAAAAGTACTTCACCCCCTATATCGCTCCCTTGGATTGCTGCAGCCCAAATGCATGACCTTGCAGTTTTTAACATTAAATCTCAGCTGCCAAATTCTAGACCATTCTTCAGGCTTAGCTAGATCCCTCCTCATGTTATCTACACCTTCCTGGGTGTCTACTCTATTGCAGATTTTGGTATCATCTGCAAACAAGCAAACCTTTCCTGACAGCCCTTCTGCAATATTTATTTATTTAACAGTTTTTTTATACTGCTTTATCATTTCAATCAAAGCGATTTACATTGTAACTTAAACTTGGTAAATGTACATTAAACAGGGACTTTGATAACTTGGATATTTTTGAGCAATGGAGGGTTAAGTGACTTGCCCAAGGCCACAAGGAGTGCTAGTGGGAATTGAACCCTGGCCTCTTGGTTCCCAAGCCAGTGCTCTAACCACTAGGCTACTCCTCCACTAACAAAGATGTCAAACAGAATTGGACCAAGGACAAATCCCTTGGGCACACTACTGGTAACTTCTTCTCCTCAGAGTGAGCTCATTTACCTGTACCCTTTGTCGCCTCCCACTCAACCAATTTCTAACCCAGTCAGTAACTTTAGGGTCCATCCATAGGGTGCTCAGTTTGTTTATAAGTCGCCTGTGCGGAACGGTGTCAAAGGCGTTACTGAAATCTAAATACACCACATCTAGGGCTCTCCCTCGGTCCAACTCCCTGGTCATCCAGTCAAAGAAATAAATCAGATTTGTCTGACAAGACTGCCTCTGGTGAATCCGTGCTGCCTCGGATCCAGTAATCCACTGGACTCCAGAAACCTCACTATTTTCTCTTTCAGCAGCGCTTCCAATAATTTACTCACCACCGAGTTTAAACTAACTGGCCTGTAGTTTTCAACCACATCCTTACTTCCGTTTTTGTTTAAAAGGACCACATGTGCCTCTCTCCAGTCCTTTGGCACCACTCCCGACTCCAACGAGGCATTGAAAAAGTCAGTCAGTGGAGTTGCTAGAACGTCCCCAAGTTCTCTCAGTATTCTAGGGTGTAACCCATCCAGTCCCATCGCATTATCTACTTCAAATTTAGTTAGTTTCTCATGAACACAGTCTTTTGAAAATTGTTCAAGATGTCCCTCGCTTCTGTTGCTGTTTGTGGATGTTTTCTGAGGTCCTGCTCCTGGTTCTTCACCTGTGATTGCAGAACAGAAATATTTGTTAAGAAATTCCGCTTTATCCTCATCAGCTTCTACATATTCGTTCCCTTCACCCTTTAGTCTGACAATACCACTTTTGCCCTTCCTCCTCTCACTAACATTTCTGAAAAATGTCTTTTCCCCCCATTTTATTGCATTGGCTATTTCCTCCTCTTCTTGAATATTTGCTTTCCTGACTACTTGCTAGTGTCTCTACGTTTATCCAAATATAGATGCCTGTCTTCCAATCTCCATGATATCTTGTATTTCATGAAGGCCTCCCTTTTTTCTTCACTTTTTCAGCTACTTCTTTCGAAAAACTTTATTTACCATTTTAACAAAAAGGTTAGTTGCCTTTAAAATATCCCCTTTCAGTTTTGCCCACTGTTTTTTTACATCCCCCAGCTGTTTCCATCTTGCTAACGACTCCCTGAGGTATTATCCCATCTTGGCAAAGTTAGTTTTCCTAAAGTCTAAGTCCTACAAGATAAAATCAAAATAAACATAACTATCTCTTATATCTGAACAAATAGGGGTGACCTACACAGAGCTGTGGGTACACCCCTAAACAAAGGCATGGGGAGGGGTATCCTACACAGAGCAGCAGGTGCACCTACTCTTGTCACCTTGCTGGGCAGACTAGATGGACCATATTGGTCTTTATCTGCTGTCATATACTATGTTACTATGAACCACACCATCTGGTGATCACTGGATGCAAAATGATCTCCCACTATAACATCAGAAACACTTTCCCCATTGGTAAGCACCAAGTCCAGTATGGCCCCTTCATGTGTAGGTTCTGTTACCAATTGCCTGAATAGTTTTCCCTGTAGAGAATCCAGGATCTCCTTACTTCTAGATGACACTGCAGCAGGGATGTGCCAATCAATATCTGGTATATTGAAATCCCCTATCAGCAGCACTTCCCCTTTCCTGGCAATTCTGTGTATGTCTTCAATTAACTCTCCGTCCACTTTTTCTCCCTGTGAGGGAAATCTTTATATCATGCCAATACAAATAGATTTCTCTTGCCCTCTTTCTAGTTGAAACCACAGTGCCTCCTCTCTCCCTTTTAAGCCCTGTATTTCCATAGCTTTAATATTTTTTACATATAGTGCCACTCCTCCTCTCCCTTCTTCCTTTCCTGTCCTTTCTGAATAAAGTATACCCTGGTATAGTTACATCCCAGCCATGGTTGTCTGTGAACCATACCTTTGTTACTGCCATTAAATCCAAGTCAGCCTCTCCCTTTAAAGCCTCAACATGTGTGATCTTATTTCCCATGCTAGAAGCATTTATACACACTGCTTTCCATATGTTGCCCCTTTTGCCCATTTCCATAAAGGTATTTAATGTTTCACTTACCTGGGGGCTTTCACTTACCTGGGGACTTTCTTCACCCATCCCCAATGAATGTAGTTTAAAGTCCTCTTCAGTAGATTAGCCAGTCCACTACTGAAGACACGTCTACCATTTTTGGACAGATGGATGCTATCTCTGTTCTACAACCCTTGGAACAGCATCCCATGGTCCAGGAAATCAAAACTCTCTCAATGACACCATCCATGCACCTTCCCTGCCTTGGCCTTTACCCTCAACAAGGAGGATTGAAGAGAACATTACCTACACCTCTATCTGTTTTACCCTCTGTCCCAGAGCCATGAAGTCACTTTTGATATGCTCAGAGGGATATCTGGCAGTATCATTTGTGACAACATGGATGAGCAACATTGAGTAATAGTCAGTGGACTTGATGAGTTTTGGCAAACTCTCCATAACATCTTGGATTTTGGCACTTGGCAGACAGCATACCTGGGTTTGTGTTCATGCATTTCTGAGATTTTTGCCATATGGGACAGTTTACATAATGGTGGGGTAGTAATAGGGGCGTTTTTCAGGATGGTAGCTTTTTGTGAGTGAAAGCAGTTTACGGGGGTGGTGGGGCAGAGGGAGGGGCAGTCGGTGAAGTGTTCATCCAGTCACAAGGGGCAATTTTTAGAGGTTGGGCATTTTGTAGGGCGATTGGGCAGTTGTGGAGGTATTTTTAGGGGTAGGGTAGTTTGTTGGGTAGTAGGGCAGTTGCAAGTAAGTCATTTTTTGGGGTAGGGCAATATGCGGTCTGGTGAACTGATTGTGGCTTGGTAGGTTTTTGGGGATGGGGCAAGTGGCAGGGTAGTTGGGCGGTTGCAGGGGGTATTTAGGAATGGGCCAGTTTGTGGGGTGGGCGGGGTTGTGAGGTTGTATTTTTTGAGGCTGGAGCAGTTTTCAAGGGGGTGGGGTAGTTGTGGGAGGTTGTTTATAGAGATGGAGCAATTTTCAGTGTTGTAGGGCAGTTGCGTGGGTGTAGAAGTTTGGGTTGGGGCAGTTTGCACGGTGGTAAAGGCAGCTGTGGGAGGTTGTTTTTTTGGATGGGGACAGTTATCAGTGTGGTAGGAGACTTGTGGGGGCAGGGCCGGCCCAACCACTAGGCAAACTAGGCAGTTTCCTAGGGCAGCAACCTCTGAAGGGCACCAAAAGCAGGCCATTCAAAGCTAAACAGATTTTGACACCCAGAGAGAGTATAAAGCTTGAGGTTCATTTAGGGCGCCAACACTTTGGATCAACTCTAAGGCCGGCCTTGTGTGTGGGTACAGTTTTTTGGGGCGGTGCAGTTTGCAGGATGGTGAGACAGTTACAGTGGGGAATTTTTGCAGCGAGGCATTTTCATGGGGGATTTTTTTGAGAGTGGGGCAGTCATGGGGAATATACTTGGTGGTGGAACAGTTTGCAAGGTGGTGGGGCAGTTGTATGGAAGTAGTTTTTGGGGTGGGGCAATTGTGGGATGGTAGGAAAGATTGAGAGCATATTTTGGTGGGTAGGGTAATTTGCAAGGTAATGGTGCAGTTGTGAGAAGTTTATTGGAGTAGGGCAGTTTGAGGTGTAGCAGGGCAGATGTGGGGGTGGTGAAGCAGTTGTGGGGGTATTTTTTGTGGTGATAGTATTTGGCAGGTTGGTAGGACAGTTGCAATGGAATATTTTTGGGGGGTTGAAGCAGTGTATGGGATGCTGGGGAAATTTTGGGAGGGGCATTTTTCTGTGGAGGGGCAGTTTGAGGGGGTTGCGAGCATGGAGAACAGGAAGAGGGAGTTTGAAAGGAGTAATTCTCTAACTGCTATGTTTCACTGTATGTAAGTTTCTATGATACAGAAATTCCTTCTCACATAGAAATTCATTAGGCTAGTTTATTGGGTGGGGGGGGGGGGGGGTCTCTGGTACCCTCAGTCAAATTTGGCCCATTTTCAAGCTCATTGTGACTTTTTACCATTTTTTTCAAAATGCCAAGTTACATGCCATTCTGCTAAATTTATGGAGAGCTATTTTATCCCCAGACAGACAGACAGACAGACATTCTCAACCCCTTTCCAACTACCACTGGGTAAGAAAGAATACTACAAAGATATCGCTTGCCCCTGGTTTGCTGGCCTTTATTTTTGCTCATTTTAGGGCTGGTAAAGTAGTGCTTTGAACTCATAAATGCTTGGCTCAGAGTCACTGCAGAGCAATCCCAGAGCCTTCTGCATCCACTGAACCTACAATTCTCCTAGGACAAACAGGATGAGTCAGCCACACGTGGTGACGTCATCCAACGGCACCGAGACAGACGTTCTCTCCATAGCTCAGAAGGGCTTTTGCCATTCTGAGCATGAGCCACTAGCCCAACCCCTCCGGGCCCGCCTCTAGCTGGCCAGTTTTCACTTCTTCCGCCTTGCCTGCAAGACGGACTTCTCTCCTCTCCACACTGTTTCAAACTAAAAAGATAACTCACCATGCCAAAACCCGGTTTTAAGAAATGCTCCTCCTGCACCAGAAAGATAACCATGAGAGATGCTTCCGCTGCCTGCGTAAGGATCACCCCCTCTGTGCTCAGATGTCTCCGAGGGTGAGAAAAGCACGTGGACATGCTTTAAAGGATTTTCTAGCTCTCTCCCCTCATGCAGCAGAAACAGAAGATCGCAACAAAAAACAAAGGCATAAGAAGAAGCCTTCCGGGACACTAACCGCCCCCCACGGCAGCCAAGGATGCGCCTGAGAAGGCCTCTGTCCCCAGCTAGCCCCCATCCAGTGGCTCCTCATCTGATGTTCCGGAGACCAGCTGCACACGTGGGGACCCTGGGGGCAGCCATCTTGCTTCCAGCCACATGGTCTTGCAAGCCGCAGCCCTCTTTGCCGCTATTGGACAGTCCTTTGGCTCCCAGCAGCACCTCCTGTCTGATGTGGACTGCAACCAGTGCCGATGGAGGAGAAGATCTTTCACCTCTCGGCACCGAAGCTGCTCCCGCCCTATCCAGCAAATGCAGAGACACTCCTCCTACTGTCCAGGAGCCAGCAGAATGCAACACAAACACTGTGGCACTTGAAAACGGGCTGCTGGGGAGCAGCTGGCACAGACACAGGTTTGGGGATCACAGGAGGCACCGCGAAAGCAGCACAAAGGACACTACATCGCAACTAGGAGATCCAGGTATTCCTCCACTCCCTCCTCCTCACCTGCATCCTTCTTTTCGGGCTACAGCTCTATAGAACAGCTCCTTGAAACCTCTGTCGTGCCTGAGATACAGGTTCTGCAGGCTGCAGCCCAGAGTTGCGCGGTAGCCCCCGGCACCTCCGGCCCTGGCAGCAGGCCCCCAGGGGCCACTTCTCCTGATGCTGTCCAACACTGGTCTTCCACTAGAGGAAACCTTCCCACCGCCGGGATGACCACCAATACGGTACAAGGAGCACTGCAATCTATAAACAAGAACCCGGTAGCTTTCACGGGCTTATCAGACCACCAGATGGATACAACTGCTTCCGCTACATCCAAGGATATGTATACAGCTCACCTCCAGGACCTCCACAGATACTCATAGCGGGGATGAAGAGAAAGCTTCCGCATGGGACCCTCTCGACAAAGAAAAACAAACCCGCCACTAGAGACTGTTACGACTGTACCTGGTACAGAGGCAATCCCCACCTCTGAGGACGTCATGTACCCAAAATTCCTGCGGAAGATGTCCTTGGGATTCCTTCCACAGATATAGCCGACCAACGCCTGGGCTCTCAAGCAGCCCTAAAGTTCTTAGAAGCGCCTAAAACAGCAGCAATTCTGCTGGTCCACTCCCTAATTGGGAGAACCTCCTGAAAATCTGGCAGAACCCAGCAACCAGTCCCGCAACGGCCTGGAAGGTGGACTCCAAGTTCCTTGTCCAACTGACACCTCGATTTGAAAGGGCCCTGCTTCCCCACAACTCCATAGTAGTAGAGTCAGCCTTAAAGCAGGTGAAGTCCACACACACCCATGTAAACAGCCTGCCAGGAAAGGACCTTAAACTCCTGGATGAGGTTGGAAAGAAGGCGTTCCAAGGAGCCATGCTATCCGCGAAGGTAGCGGCCCACCAGCTTCATCATGCCTATACCAGGAAAGTCATGCAAAACATAAAATCGGTAACTTCATCCCTTGCCAGTGAGGCACAGGCATCTGTGAATGCAGCCCTGGCTGATCTACACGAATGCATGAAACATCAAGCCAGAGCGGCTTTTGACGAGTTCGACACTGCCGTCCGTACAGCAGGGAAAGCTATCTCGGCTCACCGGCTGGCATGGTTACGTGGCTCTGAACTTCGGGATGACACACACGACCACATCGCGGACATACCCTGTTTAGGCAATTCATTTGGTGACAAGGTGAAGGACGCTATGAACGATTTGAAAGACCGATGTGCCACACTGCAGACCCTCGCAGAGGAAGGGTTAAGAACATAAGAACATAAGATATGCCATACTGGGTCAGACCAAGGTCCATCAAGCCCAATATTCTATTTCCAACAGTGGCCAATCTAGGTCATATGTACCTAGCAGTTTCCCCAAGAGACACAAGTTCCACAATGCTTGTACTGGGTCAAGCACTGATATCTTCAGTCACTTCTTAATAATGGTTTATGGACCTTTCCTCCAGGAACTTGTCCAAACCTTTCTTAAACCCAGCTACACTAACAGCCTTTACTACATCCTCCGGTAACAAATTCCAGAGTTTGATTACACATTGAGTGAAAAAATATTTTCTTTTATTAGTCTTAAATAGTTTACCCTGTAGCTTCATTGCATGTCCCCTAGTCTTTCTATATTCTGATAAGATAAACAATCGTTGGAGTGGACCTCAATGTCTAGTCAGAAAGGGACCTTCCAAAAGTCCTACTCAACTGCTAAGCGAAGCACTATACTGGCTACAACACCAACCGGAGGTGGCAGGCACCGCAGCAGTCCCATCAGAACTCATATCGCAACAAGCCTCACCAGCGTGATCAGAAGCACCAGAGGTCTATGCTGTTGGGCACAGGGAAGACTAACCCCTCCTTTTGACACCAGTACAACAGCTACCCTCCCCACTGGGGGTCAGCTGACTGTCTTCAGAAAGGCTTGGGAATCCATCACCATGGACAGATGGGTCTGCCTATCATAGGGGAAGGTTACAGTTTGAGATTCACCTCCCCCCCCCCCATACAGCACAAGCCACCCCAGAGTAACATATCTGCAGCTGCGCTTCTCGAGATCAACACGGTGATACAATCCCTTCTAACGGCCAGGGCTATAGAGCCTGTGACAATCATCAAGCACTTTATGGGATTCTATTCCAGGTGCTTCCTGATACCCAAGAAATCCGGCGGAGTTCACCCCATTCTGACCTCCGGTGACTCAATGGGAACATATTGAAAGAGAAATTCAGAATGTACTCTCTCGGCTCAATCTTATCTCTAATTCAACCAGGGGAATGGTTCGCATCCTTGGACTTACATGATGCCTACACTCATGTCCCCATCCATGTGTTTCATAGGAAGTATCTCCACTTCCAGATTTAAGACAACCACTACCAATACAAGGTCCTACCATTTGGACTATCTCCAGCCCCATGGGTCTTCACAAAATGTGTTGCAGTCGCGGCTGCACACCTCAGGAAGCAGGGCAATAGTGTATTTCCGTACCTGGATGACTGACTGATCTCGGGCCGGTCCCTGAAGGAGACAGAATCTTCCATGGAAAGGACCATCCACCTGCTGTCCTGTCTGGGTTTTTGAGTGAACCTCCAAAAGTCAAGACCACATCCATCCCAACAGCTGGAGTTCATCGGAGCGCTAATAGACACGAAAGTAGCAAAGGCGTTTCTTCCGCAACCTATAAGGGAGGTTATCATCAACCTGACCCAACACGTCTCGTCAGTCCAATGGACATCAGCATGGACCTTACTTCGCCTTCTGGGCCACATGGTGGCAACCACACAGGTTATACCTTTGGCAAGACTACACATGCGCTGTCTACAATGGCACCTGTGTGTCCACTGGAGACAACACACACAACCTCTATCAACAATGATTCCCCTGGATATAGCTGTGAGAAACTCACTAGCCTAGTGGACCAACTTGGAGAACTTAGCCAGCGGTCGATCACTACAACATCCCCCACATCAGATGGTCATCACCTCGGACACCTCGCTGGTGGAATGGGGAGCCCACTGTGGGCAGTTCCGTGCACAAGGAACAAAGACGCAGAAGGAGCACTCACTACACATCAATTTGTTGGAACTCAGAGTGCTCCACCTCACCCTCAGGACGTTCCAACACCTGATCCAGGGAAAGACAGTCCTACTGCAGATGGACAATCAGGTTGCCATGTTTTACATAAACAAACAATCAAGGAGGGACTGGATCCAGGAAACTGTGCAAGGAAGCCCTATAGCTCTGGAAAGTCGCACAATCCAGACACTGCCTCCCACGGGCCTCCTACCTTCCAGGCACACAGAATCAATTGGCGGACAAGCTTAGCCAACAGATAGATCCGCACGAATGGTCCCTTAATACCCGCACAGCAAAGTCACTCTTCAGGAGGTGGGGGATTTATTTGCCACAGATACCAACACGAAATGCAGTCAGTTCTGCTCCAAGCACCTATCCAGCCACAGCATCACCTCGGATGCCTTTGCCATGTCGTGGGGGGGAGTGGTCACCAGTATATGCCTTCCTACTCCTACCACTAATCTCAATGACCATACAACGGATCATGACAGACAGGGCGCAGGCCATACTCATTGTACCCTTCTGGCCCCCCGACAGATGTGGTTTCCCTATCTCAGACACCTGGCTCTGGAGCCCCCCGTAAAGCTCCCCCTGAGTCCAGACCTCCTCTCCCTGGAAGGGGAAATTGCCTCTCACCAGAGCCTGCAGACGCTAGCACTCACTGCTTAGAGGCTGAAGGATAGTGCTGTCTGTACTTGACCTCCCCTCTGAGGTACAGGAGGTAGTTCTTGCATCACGATGGCCAGTGACATGCAAATCGTATGCACTGAAATGGAGGCACTTCACCTCTTGGTGCGCGGAGCGAGGCATTGATTCCTTCTCCTGCCCGGTAACAAGGATTCTCCAATACCTGACCTCCCTTCTTCACGGCAGGTTGAAGGCACAATCCATTAAGGTGCACTGGGACCTCAACATGATCCTTAATGAACTATAACCAGGGCCGGCCCGTCCATTGAGCAAGAATGTTGTTTGCACAGGGCCCCGCATTTCAGGGGGCCCCGCGCAAACAACATTCTGCATCAGCCCATAGATTTTAAAAATAAATGGCTGCTGCTGCTGCTGCCACCGTGGCAGTGGCAGAATCAAGCATCCCGTGGGGCCCCCCCTGCCCGGCAGAGCCCTCCCGGCATCAGCTCTATCAGTGGCGGCTTTCAGAGCCGCGAAGAAAGAGTTTCTCTCTCGCAGCTCTCTTAAGCCCGCCGGGACTAATGGGACTTCCTGTTTCTCATCAGCCCCGGTGGGCTTAACAGAGCCGCGAGAAAGGGAAGCTCTCCCTTCATGGCTCTGAAAAGCCCGCGCTTTGAGAGCTGATGCTGGGAGGGCGCTGCCGAGCAGGGGGGGCCCCGCGGGATGCTTGATTCTGCTGCTGCCTCAGCGGCAGCAGCAGCAGCAGCCAGTTTTTTTTTTAATCTATGGGCTGATGGGGGGGAGGGGGGGTTAGGACTGGTAATGGGCTATGGGGGGGCTAATACTGGAAGTGAGCTGATTGGGGGGTTAGGACTAGTAATGGGCTATGGGGGGGGGCTAGGACTGGAAATGGACTGAAGGGGGGTTAGGACTGGTGGGCTGATGGGGGGGGTTAGGACTGGTAATGGGCTATGGGGTGGGGCTAATACTGGAAGTGGGCTGATGGGGGGAGGACTAGTAATGGGCTATGGGGGGGGCTAGGACTGGAGGTGGGCTGATGGGGGTTTAGAACTGGTAATGGGCTATTGGGGGGGACTAAGACTGGAAATGGGCTGATGGGGGGGTTAGGACTGGAGGTGGGCTGACTGGAAATGGGATGATGGGGGGTTAGGACTGGAGGTGGGCTAAGACTGGAAATGGGATGAATGGGGTGTTAGGACGGGTAATGGGCTATGGGGGGGCTAAGACTGAAAATGGGGTGATGGGGTAGGACGAAGTGGGCTGATGGGGGGTTAGGACTGGTAATGGGCTATGGGGGGGCTAAGACTGAAAATGGGCTGATGGGGGTGCTTAGGACTGTTAATGGGCTATGGGGGGGGGCTAGGACTGGTAATGGGCTGAGTGGAAGGGGGGCTTGAACTGCAAATAGCTAATGGGTAGGGGGGCTTGGAATGGAAATGGGCTGTGAGGGGAGGGAGCTAGGACTGGAAATGGGCTGAGTGGGGGGGGGGAGCTAGGACAGGAAATGGGCTGATGGAGGGGCTAGGATAGGACTGGAAATGGGCTGTTGGGGGGTGCTAAGATTGGAAATGGGCTGTGGTGGGGGCTTGGATTGAAATGGACTCATGGAGGGGCTAGAACTGGAAGTAGGCTCATGGGGGCTTGGATTGGAAATGGGCTGAGTGGAGGGGAGCTAGGATTTGACATTGGCTGATGGGGCTAGGAAAGGACTAGAAATGGGCTGATGGGGGGCTGGGATTGGAAATGAGCTGATGGAGGGACTCAGATAGGACTGGAAATGGGTGGGGGAGCTAGGACTGGAAATGGGCTGATGGTGTGGCTAGGATAGGATTGGAAATGGGCTGATAAGGGGCTAGGACTGGAAATGGGCTGATACGGGGACTAGAAGGGAGCGGATGCTGGGTGGGGCTAGAACTAGAAGGGAGCTGATGTTGGGGGAGGATTAGATTGGGATGGAGCTGGGAGAGTGAAATAGAGAGGGGAAAAATATTTTGTGTGGGAGGGAAGACAAATCTACAATTGGCCAGGTATTGGGAGAGTAAGTGGGGATTGAGGATGGAGGGGTAAAATTTGTGTGGATGAAATAGGAATGAGGAAAGAGCAAAAGGAGAAAGATTAGTATGTTAAAGCAGATGTAGAGAGAGAATGGAAAGAAAACTAGAAGAGAAGAAAGGACAAATGGACAGCAGATGATGGAGAGTTAGCAGAAGACACGAAGAAACCAGAAGAAAGTGGCTGGAGCAATTGCAACTGAAAAAAAAATGCACAAAAGGTAGAAAAATCTCTCTTTCTTTTGAATTTATTAACTGGAATATGTCAGCTCTGGGAAATGTGCATCATTAATGTCTGAGCTTTGTTTAGTACAAGAGGAAATTAATTTATAGTTTTATTTCTACAGTGTTGTTGTACATTCCAAGTTTGGCTTTTGGGGTTCCCAGGTTAATTATAATTATAATAATTATTGTCTTCCTGTTTCTAAATTGTGATTCCTTGTTTGGTGATGGTCTATGTTCTGCATGTGTAACTGAGCTGAGGTATTCTGTTTATGTAATTCCTATTTGACATTGCCACTTGTTCTCTTTCCCCAGTATTCTCTGAAATGTATTGGTTTAATATTTGCAGTGTTGCCTGTAGGGTATGGTGCTTTGTGAGTCCTGGTAGTGCTGTCAGGATACGGCGGGTTTGCTATGGGTTCTAAATGGCACGGGGATATCCTGAGAATCTACTAGATCAGGCCTATAAACAGGCACTTAACAATCATCCTGAATGGTGGGATGACCCCCCTTTCGAAACAGAGAGACAGCCGCGACTGTGTGATGAGATGCAGCCCTACGTGGGAGTACTTCCCTATATGCCTTGTACAGCGCAGGTTACATGGATTCTACGCTCCCATTGGCATATTCTATCTGTTCATACTTGTTTTCAGAAACTCCTACGGTTGGCTTATCATATAGGAGCCAACATCGCTGATCGAGTGGTCCATGCCACTTATACTCAAACAGGAGAACAACCTTTGGGGAGCCATTCTGCTTGTGGAACTTGTGATATGTGCTCCACCACATTGGAGGGCACAGAATGGCAAGATCCCCATACCCAGATTCGATACACTCGGCGTCACATCACTGATTGCACTTCTGATCATGTGATATATTTAATCATATGTCCCTGTCAGCTATTTTATGTGGGCATGACCACGCGACTTGTCCGTAAACGCTTACAGGAACACAGATCGCGCATCAACACCAATACATTGACAGCCCCTATAGTCCATCATTGTTTGTCTAATTCCCACAGTTTTTCACAGTTACGATGGACGATTCTGGACATGGTGCCCCCGCTTTTGAGAGGGGGGGGACCGTTGCGCTTTATTGCATCAACGTGAACAATGATGGATTTTCACCCTACATACAGTTACTCCCTTGGGCATGAATGCGGAGATTGAATGGTGGTTAATTAAATGAGCTTCAAACCTTTTGTTGCAGACGTCATCTTAGGTTCCTATGCGCAGTGATGATGTCATCAAGTGTTGAAACGGAACAGGAAATAGGAAGGGTTTTGCTTGAAAAAGAGCCAGTATCATTGGAGGCTTGAAACACAACAGTTTGTGTCGCAGGATAACCCGACCTTTGCTCGATTTGTTCATAGAAGATTGGTTGGCGGGCTTATCTGTGGGTTTGTTGGAGCCATTCGAGGAGATTGACCAGCTTTAAGATATCCCGTTTAGGAGAATCTGTGAAATTTCATCAGTTTGAAAATCTACTGAGTCCTCACATTGGCAGTCCTAGCTCACTGGACATTTTTTGAGCTCAGCTAAGTATTACCGCTTCTATGTTTTGAACAATTGTTGAATGCAGATTCGTTTCTGAACATGGACGTTTTTCATATTATGCAACTTAGCATTTTATTTATGCAGGGGCTTGTCCTTTTGGACTGATTATAGCCTCCAGCATATTTAGGTCGAACTGACCTTCTTAAATAAAAGTTGAATAAAAGGAGGGTCTGTCATTTGAGTGTGTTGTTACATCCTCACGACAGACGATCCGACAAAAATACTAATTTTGGTTGATCTTCACTGTTCAGAACATGTTTTGATATCACATATGGGAAATAGTAAGTGATCTTCTATATTTGGATATTGTTTTTGGTTCACTTTATAGAGGTTAGTTTTTGATGGGTTCTAAATGGGCAGTGTTTATAGTACTGTAGTTCCTAATGTGCCTGGCGGTTGGCACTGGATTATAGTAATGTAGAAATTTTTTAGTCTTTCTTTATCCATACATTCATTAAGAGGCATGTTTACTAAAAGTTAGTGTATGGTAACATTATGCAAATATTTCTGCAAATGAGGCCCTGCACCGAGTCTCCGCACATGGCCCCGCACCCCCCTTGGGCCGCCCTTGGCTATAACAGCCGCCTTTTGAACCCCTAGAATCAGCAGAACTAAAGTACGTCTCTTTGAAGACACTATTCCTAATAGCCATTACCTCGGCCAGAAGGATAAGCGAACTACAAGCCCTGGTTTTGCACCCACCATACACAGTACTCTTGCAGGACCGTGCTTCTCTAAGAACGCATCTTAAGTTCGTCCCAAATGTCGCGTCCGTTTTCAATATCAACCAGTCTGTCGAACTCCCCTCTTTCCAAACGGATGCACACACATCCCCCGAAGAGGGACAGCTGCACACCCTCGATTTTGTAAGGGTGCTGCGCATGTACCTCCAACAGACAGCAGCCCTGAGGAAGGGCATGCAGCTATTTGTGTCCTGCGACCCCAACAAACCTGGTTGACTGGTCAGCAAAAGAACACCCTCTCAATGGATATCGGCCTGTGTCACTTTCTGCCTGGAGAAGGCGGGAGCATGGGCAGCGCCGAGGATTAATGCGCATCACCTCACAACACTGGCAACCTCCATCGCGAACCTACGTGTAGTGTCAGCAGCGGACATCTGTAAAGCCGCAACCTGGTCCTCGATACACACCTTCCAGAGACATTACTGTCTAGATCTAGGCGCAGGCCAGGACTCTGCCTTTGGCCAGGTGAGTCTAGCCACAGCTGAACCGCACGCTGATACGTGACTGAACCTGGAACCAGGCGCTAAACCTTATGCAGAGCCGGACTGCTCACAGTTCCGGTACCAACCTACTATTTTGCACTACTTGCTTGCATTGTTGGCAATAATTATTGGCACTGCTGTACATTGTTCACTTGTTTGCACTGTTACTGCACAATGTCACTTGTTGCACTGTTTTGCTTTACACAGTTGCTCAAAGTTCCTTGTATGTGTCACAAGATCCATCATGTCTTGTTTCATTCATAAAATCCTAATAAAGACGCCAGAATGGTAAACCCTACAATCGACTCCTCTCTTACCACGACCTTCCCCTACCACAGCATGGCACAGCTTGGGAAGCACCAGGTGTGGCTGACTCATCCTGCGTGTCCTAGGAGAAAGCAAAGTTGCTTACATGTAATGGGGGTTCTCCGTGGACAGCGGGATAAGTCAGCCACACCATCCCACCCTCCTCCTCTATCTAGGGGTCAACCTGGTACTTATACAATATCCGTGCCCTAGCGACAAAAATTCAGCTAGTGATGCACTGGCCAGCGAGGGGTGGGCCTGGAGGGGTTGGGCTAGTGCCTCCTGCTCAAAAGAGTGAAAGTCCTTCTGAGCTATGGAGAGAACTTCCATCTCGGTGCCGTCGGATGACGTCACCAAGTGTGGCTGACTTTTCCTGCTGTCCACGGAGAACCCCCGTTACAAGTAAATAACCTTGCTTTTTTTCATCAATCTACTGCTATTCTCCACCCACCTGCTATTGAGCCCATCTGCCCACACAATCTCCTGCCAGACACATACCCAACCACCTTCCACCTGCAACCCAGAACCAAAGTTTTTGTTATGCAAACACAGACCTAAAAATAATGCCTTTAACCTGTTTCTGAATGTTGTTTAACAGGTCATCAGTCATAAGTCCAGAGGTAATCTGTTCCATTCAGGTGGACCTGTCTCTGATAATCCAATGTAGAAGTGCTGATGGGAGGGAAGGTTTACAGTGACTTACTTTTCAAGGAGTAATTTTACAACCGAGCCACCCGGATAAACAGTACTTACATCACTTTCTTTCCTAGGTGGGTTCTGGCCAACTTTCAAAAGCATGCAAATACTTCCAGTTTGACAATCACCCCTGGGAATTTATGCCCTGACGGCTAGACCTGGTCTTTGGCATACATACATTTTCCAGGTTAGTTTATTAAGCATATGTGCATATATTCAGAAGTATGTGCATAAATGCAAACCTTCCACAGCCCTGCCTCCAGAAACCCTCTGCCCAGCCAGGGGAAAGTTACACTCTTCAGGCTTAGGAGTGCAATTTTCTGTGCATATCCCACATGCAACTTTAGTTTAAATAATTTTTATTCATTTTAAGCAATCCATTGTAACAATACCAAACTTACAAAAAAATGCCCCAGTAGCAAATAACAGGATAGTCAGTCAGCTGCTCCCCCCCCCCCTTCCCTGTTAAACATGAAGCAAATTGAGGAGTTCACTCTGCCTCCATACATGCAACTTTATAAGCATCTAGTCCCTCACATAAAACACAGTGTCGCACACAGATATATCTTTTTAAAATTACCCTCTATGTTATTTTAATACTTGACAAAAAATTGTTATAAATTGTTCAAGTTCTAACTTAAACAAATGTACTTATTTTTATTTATTTAAAACATTTGTAGTTTGCTGATCCACTAACAGGCAACATACACCATTCCAAAACAATCAAATAAAACAATTATACAGATTAAAACAAAAAGCACACAGCCAACATTACTTTACCCCACCGCCCTGACCTGCCATCGGGCCCATCCACCTTCCACCTACAACCAGAACCAAAGTTCTTGTTATGCAGAAATGGGCCAAAAAATAATGCATTTAACCTGTTTAACAGGTAATGTATTTCATTCACCTGGAACAGTCACAAATCAACCGAAAACACAGTGCATTCTGATCTCAGAGCACTGGATGGGTTATAAATCTTGAGGCCAGTGTTAATGTACTGGGATTAAATAAAATGAGTGGACACCCCCTGATGAGCCACTGACCCCTTCCCCTGCCCATGGAGCGCTTTGGCCAATCACTTACTGTACAAGTTGCTCCTACTGTCCTGACCTGAAGGGGTTAACCTTCCAAAGCTAGTCCAAAAATGTATTAAGTTAATCCAATAAAAAGTTATGCAATGCACTGTGAGGTATTCCCATCCAAAGCTGAAGAACTGTTAGTTCTCTGGAAACATGAAAGAGGTTTGGAGAAGAAAAGTAAAGACAAAAGATGAGCACTGACTTGGCAGAAGTAGAGCAGTAAGTTTGTAAAGGAGATTCCCCTGGGTCTTTTCTATTTTTCCATGCTCTCCCCTTCCCTCACACTACTTTTCTCCCCTAGCTTAGCTCTTCTTACACTCATCCAATTCAGCCTCCCTCCCTCCCTTCTTTCTCCATCCAAGTCCTGTCCACCTTACAGACTTCAGAAAGATGGATTTCTTTCTCCTGGCCATGTTTCTCTAGGACCAGCCCTGTCTCGGGGGGTCCCACAGCCTGTCCACAGTGACTAAGAACGAATTAAATTTGTTGGCTCTGGAGACCCGGCTTATGCAAATCTCTCTCATGCATATTCATTAGATATCCTGAACACCTTCTCCTCAACGTCCAAGCTCCGCATCCAGATTTCATCGAGCATCGGAGATTTGTGCTCAGACTTTCCGTAGTCCTATTTTAACTTTCCGATCACCGTTGTTTTATTTTTTAAAATTTGACCATCACATGGTTAGGAACTTTTATGCCTCAATAAAAGAAAATCGCAGTTTACAAAATAAGATTCACCTTTAACTGGCGGTTCTCTCTTCCTCAACACATATTTGTTCTGAAATTTCTACAAAAATATCAATAATCGCCTATGATTGATAAAGCTGCAATGGTTTATGCTAGAGAAAAATGTGAGCGCTTAAAAACCACTCGTTCTAACAGCTAAGCGTTAGATGACTTAAACGCGCATAAAACAGAGGAAACGCACTGAACTTCTGTAGTGCAAAAGCGCTTAACATTAGGACTGTGGCGTTAAACAACGAATAAAGTTAAACTCTAGATCGGAAGACATATTAAGCTTCGTGTTTAGCTTTTACTCTTCGTTCAAATGCTTCTTTTCTCCCCCTTTTACCTGGAGAAGATGTGACAAGCACTAGGAGGATTCCTGCAAGCCCCCGCATCCTGACCAGACGATCCTCGGGCTGTGCGCACTGCAGCTCGGAGTTACCCGCGTAGTCTTGGGGGTCTTTATATGCCACCCTCTCGGACCCAGCCTAAATAGCCCTTTCCTGCAGCCCCCCCTTATCTGCTCGATCTCTGCACGTTCACCACTTCTGTAACCTCATTCCTGTGTTATCCGAGAGACCACCCAGGCGCCAGCCCCAGCATCCTCCACCCCCCCCCCCCCCACACACACACAAAGCCCCCTCTCCCGGCACTCAGGAGGGGACTGTTCAAGGACGTTTAGGCCATGTCGCTATGCACACATAGTTCATTCTGCTCGATAGTAACTAATCCATGCAGCAGTACTTATGTTGTATCTATAGGTGTGTGCGAGTGAGCGACCTGCATCTATTTAAATAATTCACCTAGTGGGCATTTGCCAGGGCACCTGACTAGTGGTTATTTCTGGAGGGTTGTTTTCCTTCACTAAAATCAAGCTGATAAGAGAAAATCTAGGTTTGTTCAACTTTGTCTCACTGAAATTCAAACGGGGCTCCCTTGGATTTGAGGTATCTGGTTGCCAAAAGCCTGGGACAGAGCAAGCAAAACGTTAAGACTCAGCTCTAGAAAAGAGATTGTTAAGAACTGATAGGAGACAGAAGAGACTACTAGGAAAGGGCAATAGAGGAGTTGAAACACTAATTAGCCTCTGTAGAGAAGAAAGGAGTTCAGTATTGAAAACCATAAGGAAAGGAGTGAAAGGTGGAGAAAACATTCTGACAAGGTTCTGAACGAACAATTCGTTTTAGCTCTTTTTATTTATTTATTTATTTTATTTATTTATTTATTTACATTCTCGTTTTAAGCCTAGGGTTAAGATTACAATATTATCTGTTGGTTGTATTTTTAGATCTCTGCAGAGCTGGCTCAAGGGATTGTAGCACCCTGAGCCAACATTTGCTTTTGCGCCGCCGCCCCCCCCCCCCCTTCTCCCCGTTGGGTCCGATCTTGCAGTGCAAACAGAGGTAAATTTTCAGTCTCCTGGCTTGTTAAATGCCACCTTCCCATTTAACTTAATCTGTGTATTCTGGTTCACTATGCCAGTGGTGGCAGGAGGTTTCTGCTGCCCTAAGCAGACCCTCCATGCTGCTGCCCCCATCCCCCTCCCCCTCCCAAAGACTGTGCCTCTGTCCAGTCCACTGTGCCGCACCCATCGTGCAGGAAAGAGCGGCAGCCAAACTGCCACCTAAATGCTGTGCTGGGCCTCATAGCCTGCCACTCCTAGCCCCCTTCCCCGATGCAACTTTCTTGGAGGGTGGGCAGGAGCGGCAGGCCAGAACTGTGCGCACGCACATGGGCATTTTAAAGCCTGCCACTACACTGAAGCAGCAGGTCAGCTGCCACTTCCTGGGGGGAGGGGTTGGGTTAGCAATGCCGCCCACCAGGGTCTGCCACCCTAGGCGACTGCCTAGTGAATGGGCCAGCCCTGCACTAACCATATAGATCGTGTGCTGAATATACAGAGAGTGATGGTATATTATCTGTTTAGGCTAGGCCTGATATACTGCAAGTCTAAATTAAATGTGTAACTTACCTGAACAGTGACTCAATATTGCCACACTCTGGATAATTTTTTTCCCTACTCTTATTCCTCCCCTGACATGCCCCACACATACACAGATACTATCTGGTCATTCTGCAATTTAAAAGCCCGATACTGTCTGACTATTTTTCGAAAATACAGTTAAGCTAATTATGCATTTGCCAGCGAATGCCTAATTGCCTTTTTAACATATTCATAAATGATCTGGAAATGGGAACGTGAGGTGATCAAATTTTGCAGATGACACAAAATTATTCAAAGTTGTTAAAACGCAAGAGGATTGTGAAATTGTGAAAAATTGCAAGAGGACCTTGATAATTACAAGATTGTGCATCCAAATGGCAGATGAAATTTAATGTGGACAAGTGCAAAGTTATGCATTTAGGAAAGAACAACCCAAACTTTGGTTACACGATGCAAGGTTCCACCTTAGAAACCACCACCCAGGAAAAAGATCTAGGCGTCATTGTGGATAATATGTTGAAACCCTGCACCCAGTGTGCAATGGTGGCCAAGAAAGCAAATAGAATGCTAGGTATCATAAGGAAAGGAATGGAGAATAAAACAAAAGATATTATAATGCCTCTATATCGTTCCATGGTGAGACCGCACCTTGAATATTGTGTGCAATTCTGGTAGCCGTATCTTAAAAAGGATATAGTGGAATTAGAAAAGGTACAGAGAAACGCAACAAAAATGGTGAAGAGGATGGAAGGATACCTCAATGAGGAGAGACTTAAAAGGTTAGGGCTCTTTAACTTGGAAAAGAGACGGCTGAGGGGGGATATGATAGAGGTTTATAAATTAATGAATGGAGTGGAACGGGTAAGCGTAGATCGGTTGTTTACGCCATCAAAAAGTAGAAAGACTACAGGACACACAATAAAGCTACAATGTAACCCATTTAAGACTAATAAGAGAAAATATTTTTTTTACTCAACACATAATCAAACTGGAATTCATTACCAGAAGATTTAGTAGAAGTTGGTAGTGTAGCTGGGTTTAAGAAAGGTTTGGGCAAGTTCCCGGAGGAAAGGTCCGTAAACCATTATTAAAGAGGACCCCATAAATCCACTGCTTTCCCTGGGACGAGCATTGTGGAACCTGTGTGCCTTTTAGGGAACCTGCCAGGTACGTATGACCTAGATTGGCCACTGTTGGAAACAGGATACTGGGCTTGATGGACCTTGGTCTGACCCAGTATGGCATATCTTATCAGTCTGAGGCAAAATTATTCATTCATTCATGTATTTATTTAACAGATCTTCTATACTGCTTAATCCCTTAGTCAAACAAAACAGAACATAAAACAATGTAACCATGTAACTGAATTACAAACATTTGTACAAAAATAAAAGATCAAGGGTGATGCAGGAATAATGTTAGGAGTATAAGAATAACAACAAGAGATTAGAGTATATTCTGTACACAATCTTCAAAATAGTTTGCAAATAAATGGGTCTTTAAGGCCTTATGAAATGAAAGTAAGTCCTTGATGATTCGTACATTTGCTGGAATTGAGCTCCAATATAGTGAGAAAGCTCTTCTAGAAATACTTGAGTTAGATTTAGCAAAACGTACTGGCAGGGATAATGTATTTAGGGATCCTGTTCTCCTTGACCTGATGTCTTTGGACTCTTGGAGTATAGAGTGAAGGTAGGGGGATGACAAATTGTTCATTATCTTGAATGTAGTAAGAATTGCTTTAAATTTTATAAGTTCAATCACTGGGAGGCAATGAAGCTGTTTTAGTAAAGGTGTTATAGGATCACTAAATTTTGCGTTATGTATAGTGTGTGCTGCCATATTAAGGATCATTTGAAGAGGATGGCTTGATGCTTTGGCAGGCCTTGGAAGATAATGTTACCAAAATCTAGATGGGGGGAAATGAGTGCTTGAATCAAAGTGCGAAAATCATGTTGATGTATAAGGGGCTTGAGAGGTTGAGTTATTTTTATTTTGTAAATAGTATTCTTAACAATGTTTTCAATATGGGATGAGAAAGTTGAATTTTGATCCTGGATAATACATTATTCATTCATATGGACACTGCCATACTCACCAATAAAACTGCCAACCACAGGTGCAGAACCGAAGTGGGGCGTTTCACTTTACATCTCCACATACAAAAAATGTTATTCAAATTCTAGTCTCAATGAGAGCATGACCAACTCTCTTTGCAGCTAGCTTTTGTTGTCTCCATTCTGTAGGGTGAATAGCCCCACTATCCGCCTTTGCTGTAGTCTGCCTCCTGTCCTCCCTGCACGAACAGAGCCACTGTGCTTGCTGCGGGGGACGGGGGCAGCATGGGGATGGAGAGTGGGAGGAGCGTGGGCAGGACTGGTACCTGGATGTATAGGACTGATTCCGGTCATGGCCCTGTACATTCTGAGAGCACCAGGGGTGGGTGGCCAGATTATTCCACCTCAGAGGTTGAATAAGCGCTGGCCGCCCCCCCCCCCCCCGGATCAGCCAGCCAGCCCCCCAGGAGCACCAGCAGCAGGCATGGTGAGTCCCCGCCGCCCAATCCGAGCCCTGGCTGGCTCTGTCAGGGGTCAGGCGGTGGGGTAAAGGAGGACAGCAATGCGGTGGGCTGGCTGGGAGGTGGTGAGGACATCCCCCGGCTGACTGCAGGGGCACGCCGGGCTGTCTCTGGGCCCGATCCTGCTGCCACGGTGCAGAATGGGGTCCTAATGGGCCTGTCCTGCTCAGGGCCGTCCAGATGGCCAGGACGTGCCTTTTGCTGAATGGGGCTCTGTGTGTCATAACACACAACCCTGCAAATAGACACTTGACAGCAGTATCAAGAACTCAGATTACATCAACCTTACCTATGGAAAATCAGCACTGCAAATATTGTAGAACACCAGCAGAGAGAACAAGCTGAACTACTAGAGATTCCTAGAGAGAACTACAAGTTAACAAAATCTCTTATCTTGGCTTCACATGCAAAAACACAGACCATCACCAATTAAAGATTAAAAAACGAAAAAAGACAAAAAAATGAACTGGAAAAACCCCATATCAGACCCCAAGCTGTGAAACATGGAAGAAAGAGGAACAGAAATGCAATTCCTTCTATAATGAACTATGACATGATATTTTCAAAGCGGGTATATTTCCTTCTCTAAAAACTGCCACTCTTTTGAACCATTCTTGTCTGATCATCTTATTTTTCCAGATGGTTTGTCCCAGTCTCTCTTTTCTACATCTAAAGGGGATGGAAGGATACTCCTAGGAAGAAAGGCTAAAAAGGTTAGGGCTCTTCAACCTCGAAAAGAGATGGCTCAGGGGAGATATGATAGAGGTCTATAAATTAATGAATGGAGTGGAACAGTTGTTTATGCCATGAATATATAGAAAGACTAGGGGACACGCAATGAAGCTACAATATAACCCATTTCCGAATAATAAGAGAAAATATTTTTCACGCAACACGTAATCAAACTTTGGAATTTGTTACCGGAGGATGTAGTAGAAGTTGTTAGTGTAGCTGCGTTTAAGAAAGGTTTGGGCAAGTTCCTGGAGGAAAGGTCATAAATCATAACTCATGTCCACAAAGCTAAACAGAATTATTTTTCCACTGCCCTCTCCTCTGCACCCAATCAGACGCGTCACCTCTACTCAATCCTTCAATCTCTTACCTCCCTGCAGTCCCGTACCACTCCTTCCCCCTCTCTTCCCTCACCTTCTCCCTCTCAGTTGGCAACCTATTTCAGCACTAAGATACTTGATCTCAGGCAATCCCTGCCTCACTGTCCTCCCCCTATTTCCAGCCCCCCTCCCCGCTCCCCTCCTCCCACCTCTCACCTGTCTCATGTTTGGCATTCATTTCACCCAATCACTTCTTCCGAGCTCACTGCAACAATCTCCTCCTCCAAGAAAACGTTTTGCCCACTGGACCCCGTTCCTTCCTCCTGGCTGCTCACCTCTTCCCTAGCTCTCATCCCACCAGCGCTTGCTATAATCAACTCCAGTCTTTCCCTAGGTGTTTTCCCTCAGCCCTGGAAACATGCTTTGGTTCACCCTATTCTTAAAAAGCCCTCACTTGACCCCATGATCCCTGCTCACTATCGCCCAGTCTCCAACCTCCCCTTTCTCTGCAAAATCTTCGAAAAGTTGTATTCTCCCAATTATCCTCTTATCTTGACTCTACGCACTTCCTTCACCCCCGCCAGTCTGGCTTCCGGCCTGGCCACAGTGTTGAAACAGTTCTATTGGGCTTCCTAAATGAACTCCACACAGCTCATGACCGCGGTGATCTTTCGGTGGCGGTCTCTCTCGATCTTTCTGCCACATTTGATCTCGTTGACCACTCCCTTCTTCTGGTCCGACTACGGGAGGCGGGTCTCTGCAGCACAGTCCTTCACTGGTTCCCTTCTTTCCTCTCTTCCAGAATTTACTCCGTCCTCACCTCATCTACTCCCTCATCTGCCTCCGAGCCCTTTCCCCTTCCTTGCGGTGTCCCTCAAGGTTCAGTCCTGGCCTCCCTTCTCTTTAATATTTTTCTCACACCTCTTGCTTTATTGGTTCAACAACACGGGATCTCCGCCTTCTACTATGCCGATGATCTGGTTCTTCTGCATCACACCTCCCCCCTCTCTCCTGATCTCTCTCCTTTAAACGCCTGCCTCACAGCTGTTGCTGACTGGCTCACTAACTCACTGTCTCCATCTTAACCTCACAAAAACCCTTGCCATCTGGTTTTCTCGTGGTGATACGTTCCCTCAGGTCTCCCCTTCCTTTTTTGGTTCACCCATCCCCCTAGTCTCTTCTTTTTGCTACCTGGGCGTCTTCTTTGATTCCAATCTATACTTTCGAGATCACATTGCTCATGTCTCTAAAACTTCATTTTTCTCCCTCCGTCAGATTCACGCTATCAGGTCCTTCCTTACCATGCAGGCACTTACTACCCTCCTCCTATCCCTGGTTATGTCCCGTATCAACTTTTATAACTCGGCTCTAGCTGGTCTCCCTACCACGCAATTTCACCGCCTCCAACGCATCCAAAACACTGCCGCCCAACTCATCTTTCACTCCTCTTCACATGATCACGTTACACCTCTACTTATTCATCTTCACTGGCATCCCATCAAATTCCGCATCCACTTCAAAATCCTGGTACTTCTCCACCGCATCCTTTACACCCACTCCCCCCAGTATCTGGCTGATCTTGTTCACTTCCATACCCCAGCCCGCTCCTTATGATCTCTCCATCTCAATCGCCTACGTCTCCCCTCACCTGCCTGTGCTCGCCTCCAGTCTACTCGTTCCTCTGCTTTCTTCTTCATTGGCCACGCCCTCTGGAACTCCCTACCCTCGTCCATCCGGCTCGAGCAAGGGCATATCACCTTCAGGAACAGTCTCAAAACCCATCTCTTTGCCCTTGCCTTTAACCTCCCTGATCCCTCTGTGTAACCTTACCTTTTCTGTCCTCCCTCTCTCCCTCCCCTCCTTATTGTCTTGTTGTATGAGTCTGCTAGGTTTGCTTTCCTATCCAGTATTGTAATTTCCTTTCCTTTCCTCTCCTCTACCTTATGTTTTTTTTTATTCAAGCTATGTAAACCGCTTTGATGTTTATTCGTTTAGCGGTATATAAAATCAATAAACATTGTGATAAGGAAGCTTATTATGACAGAGGAGAAAGGAATAAAGGAAAGGAATTCACCCTTATAAAAGGACCTATTTTGCAAGGTCAGAGAAACAAAACCCCAATCACACCTAGAAAGCAGGAAATTCCCAGATGGGATAGGTTTCAGAGTTCCCCTAGTGGAGAGAAAAGGAGAGGGAATACAGACCCAGGGTAAAGGACCCTTACGTCACTGAGTTCCCTAATTACCCAGCTGCCAGGAGGCAAGCTGATCTCTGTCACCTGAGAGGAGAAGAGGTGGGGCTGGAGCCTTGGGGATTTAAGTCTAGGATAGAGAAAGAAGCAAGAGAGAGGAGGAGGAGAGTCCCAGAGAGAGTCTAAGGGAGAGACCCAAGCAGAAACACAAGCTGGAGGACAGGACGAGGAAGCACAGGAGAATGGTGGCCAGAACATGAGGGAGGAGAAGCTGCTACAAGCCCTGGCCCAGGTATGAGCCTTGAAAGCTTGTCTAATACAGAGCAGTGCAGAGTTGCAAGGGATACTCTCAGCTCTAACGGAAGGCAGTCAGCTGAACCCTGTGAACTGGAAGGAGAGGTAGAGCCTATGCAACTAGGTGAACCAGACCTAGCTGTGAACGACGAAGACTCATACATGGATTGCTCCTTGTGCCAATCCTTTACTGCAGAGGGATTGAAAGAAAACCACCCTTAAGAGAAAACCTTCACAGTCAGGTAACCTTGAAAGCCTGTAGATGGTTTTGTGCATGTCCTGTATTAAAGAAGCAATGCGTTTGCTGAGAAAGCAAGAGCAAGCTGAAGCTCTCTGATTGTGCTTGATAAACACCTGATATCCAGAGCAGTGCACCGGCAAGAAGCCGAGCTAATGGTGAAAGGAAGTAAAGTTTTTGGCTTTGTTTCTGAATATTCCTAAAGCATGGAATAGAGCATTATTTGCTTATGAGAAGTTTTTGTCCTGTTAAAAGTTTTACTTTGTTTGTAAGGAGACAAACAGCCTGGAAGTGTTTGGGACTATGAGAACAGAAAACTGCCAGTGAGAAATGCTGTTTTTGTTTGCTTTAAACAGCAATGCTAGCCAAACTGGTAGCATTGACTGTTAAAAGGTTTTTCCTTTGAGTTGAAGAACACTATAAGCTGAAAGTTTGCTTTGAGTTTATTTATGTCCTGATGTGTATTGTGAAGAATCCTGGAGAAAGGTTCCAAGGGTAGTATTTGTGAACCTTGCATTTGAGTCAATAAATTCTGTCATTGCCTTATCATTCGAGCCAACTACAAGTGTTTTTTTCTACCTGAAGCCAAGTGGATTGTGACTGAACTACCTTTCCCAAAGGGCATGGCAAAGGAACCAGTCAGTTAAAGGCTAAAAGGTGAAACTTTCTATGATAACCATGCCCCTCCATACTGGAAGTAAGGGACAAGGGCATGACAACATAAACATACATAAACATAAACAAGGATCAGAGACTGGCCAGACGACACAAAGAGACGCAGGTTAACTACTACAATTCAAACAACATACACTCACGTGCCTGAAGCTTATATAAAGTATACAACCACACGCGACATATGATACAATTTGTATATATTTACTATGTATATATGTTATAATAGTTTAATAATTCACTGTTTAAACTTTATACTGTTATCTGTACCTAGTTCATCTGTTCTATGTAAAATGACTTGGTATGATACTATCCATACCATATAACATACTGTTCATTGTAAACCGCACTTGATACTTGTGAAAGAGCGGTATAGAAATAATTGTTAAATAAATAAATAAATAAATAAATAAACATTATTAAAGAGGACCCGGTAAATCCACTGCTTACCCTGGGACGAGTATTGTGGAATTGGTTTGCCTTTTTGGGAACCTGCCAGGTACTTGTGACCTGGATTGGCCACTATTAGAAACAGGATATTGGGCTTGATGGACCTTGGTCTGACCCAGTATGGCATATCATGTTCTGATTGGTTTTCTTCTAAATCCTTTTCAAAGATCTCATTTCCATTTTCGGTTTTTTCACACTCCCTGTTTCCTTTGTCCTTTCCTTCACTATATCTCTCTCTGACATTGAATCTTCTATTTCTCTAATTTATCTTTTACCTAATTATATTCTTCATTCTATTACTCTTTCTCCTTCCTACAATCTTCAGTCTTCCTCTTTTCACTGTGAACTTACTTACCAGCTTTCCATTTCCTAATCTTGCTTCCCTAGTCCTTCCATTCCACATCTATCTCATTCCTTTGGGAGTCTCTTAACCTCCCCGTCTTTCATCCACTTTCTAGTTCGCCATTTCCTCCCTCTGTACTCATCTCCTCCCCAGTCTCATTTACCACCTTCTGCTTCTCAACCATTCATTAGCCCCAGCTCATCCTCCAGCACTCATCCTCTCTTCACCTCCAGGCACTTTGTGTCTTACCCCCATCCAGGCTTTAATTTCCCCTTTCTGTTCCCCCATTCTACCCTCTTTCACCTGCTTCAAGGAACACCTTTTCCTTCCTATGGCTCCCATCCACTCCATAGTACTCTGTCCTTTTCAACTCCCCACAACCCCTCCTCTCTCCAAACCCTCCAGGTCCTTAAAACTTTCTCCCTTCCTCATATTTCTACACATAATCTTACAGTCCCTTCTCATACCCCTCAACCATTCTGGGGAAAGGAGGGGCTCTTCCGAAGGGATGGGCTTCACCTTAACCGGGATGGAACCAGGCTGCTGGCATTAACCTTTAAAAAGGAGATAGAGCAGCTTTTAAACTAGATATTAGGGGAAAGC
This sequence comes from Ichthyophis bannanicus, assembly GCA_033557465.1. Lineage (NCBI taxonomy): Eukaryota > Metazoa > Chordata > Amphibia > Gymnophiona > Ichthyophiidae > Ichthyophis > Ichthyophis bannanicus. The sequence goes on from CM066044.1 coordinate 262,768,813, forward strand.
CGACAGTCGCCCAAGAGCGGATGGTTCGGAAGAATGTATCCTAGAAGGATACTACCAAAAGCAGAGAGGTTCCACAAAAGAGTAAAGTAGCCCAAATGCCCTCATGTATGGAGCAGACAGAGCTTAAAGATTCCAATTTACCCATGTCTACCAATAGCCAAATTAACATGAATAAAATACATTCTCTAAAATGCTCGTATGCAAATGCTAGAAGTCTAAAGAATAAGATGGGAGAGTTAGAATATATAGCACTAAATGAAAGGTTAGATATGATTGGAATATCAGAGACATGGTGGAAGGAGGACAACCAGTGGGACACTGTGATACCTGGGTACAAACTATATCGTAATGATAGAGCTGATCAAATTGGTGGAGGGGTTGCGCTCTATGTTAGATAGGGCATTGACTCAAAAAGGATTAAAGTTTTGCAGGAAACAAAATCTGCTGTAAAATCTATATGGATTGAAATTCCATATAAAAGGGGGAAGGCAATGGCAGTGGGGGTGTACTATCGAGCACCTGGCCAGAATGACCAAATGGATGATGAAATGCTCAAAGAAATCAAGGAAGCTAACAAAAGTTACAGCGCAGTAATAATAATGGGTGATTTCAATTACCCCGGTATCGACTGGGTCAGTGTCATGTCAGGACATGCTAGGGAGATAAAGTTCCTAGATGAAATAAATGACTGCTTCTTGGAGCAGCTGGTTCATGAACCGACCAGAGGGGAAGCCATATTAGACCTAGTCCTTAGTGGAACACCAGATCTAGTGCAAGAGATAAGGGTGTTGGGGCCACTTGGCAATAGTGATCATAGCATGATCGCCTTTGATTTAATTAGTGGAGGAGGGATAGTAAGGAAATCCACAGTAATACCTTTTAACTTTCGAAAGGGAGACTATGATAAAATGAGGAAAACAGCTAAGAAAAAACTAAAAGGAGCAGTTGCAAAGGTTAAAGACGTACATCAAGCTTGGGTGTTGTTGAAAAATACTATCTTGGAAGCCCAGACCAGCTGTATTCCGTGCTTTAAGAAAAGTGGAAGGAAGTCCAAAAAACTGCCAGCATGGTTTAAAGGTGACGTCAGAGAGGATGTTGTTGCCAAAAAAGCATCTTTCAGGAAATGGAAAAAAGAGCCAAACGACGAAACCTGGAAACAGCACAAGCACTGGCAAATCAAATGCAAGGCATTGATAAGGCAAGCAAAGAGAGAATTTGAGAAGAAGCTTGCTGCGGAAGCAAAAACGCGAAATAAAGACCTTTTCAAGTACATTCGTAGCAAAAAACCTGTGAGAGAGTCAGTTGGTCCATTAGATGATAAAGGGGTTAAAGGAGCACTAAGAGGCGACAAGGCGATAGTGGAGAGACTGAATGAGTTCTTTGCTTCGGTCTTTACTGAGGAAGATGTAGGGATGTTACCCATGACTGAAGTGGTATTTAAAGGTGCGGAAGAATTGAAGGAAATATCGATACATCGGGAAGATGTCTTACAACTATTAGATAAACTGAAGAGTAGCAAATCACCTGGGCCGGATGGTATACATCCAAGGTTGTTGAAAGAACTGAAATATGAGATTGCAGACATGCTATCAGTAATCTGTGAACTATCATTAAAATCATCTCTAATACCTGAAGATTGGAGGATCGCCAATGTAACACAAATCTTTAAACAGTGTTCCAGGGGTGATCCTGGAAACTACATACCGGTGAGCTTGACGTCAGTACCGGGAAAAAATGGTAGAAACCATCATAAAGAATAAAATTACTCAGCATGTAGATAGTCACAACCTAATGGGAGACAGCCAACATGGCTTTAGACAAGGAAGATCTTGTCTTACTAATCTGTTATGTTTTTTTGAAGGAGTGAATAAACAGGTGGACAAAGGTGAGTTGGTTGATATTGTGTATCTGGACTTTCAGAAAGCCTTTGACAAGGTCCCTCATCAGAGACCTTTGGCAAAACTAAAGAGTCATGGGATAGGAGGCAGTGTACTATTGTGGATCAGGAACTGGTTAAAAGATAGAAAGCAGAGGGTAGGGCTAAATGGCCAATTTTCCCAATGGAGAAAGGTGAATAGTGGTGTACCCCAGGGATCTGTGCTGGGTCCGCTGCTTTTTGACATATTCATAAATGACCTGGAAAGTGGGATAACGAGTGAGGTTATCAAATTTGCAGATGACACAAAACTATTTAAAGTTGTTAAAACCCAAGAGGATTGTGAAAAATTGCAAGAGGATCTTGATAAATTGGAAGACTGGGAATCAAAATGGCAGATGAAATTTAATGTGGACAAGTGCAAGGTTATGCACCTAGGGAAGAACAACCCAAACTATGGTTACACGATGCAAGGTTCCACATTAGGAACCACCACCCAGGAAAAAGATTTAGGCGTCATTGTGGATACCATGTTAAAACCCTCGGCCCAGTGTGCAGCGGCGGCCAAGAGAGCAAATAGAATGCTAGGTATGATAAGGAAAGGAATGGAAAATAAAACAAAAGATATTATAATGCCTCTATATCGTTCCATGGTGAGACCGCACCTTGAATATTGTGTGCAATTCTGGTCGCCGTATCTTAAAAAGGATATAGCGATTTTAGAAAAGGTTCAGAGAAGAGCCACCAAAATGGTAAAGGGGATGGAAGGATACTCCTATGAAGAAAGGCTAAAAATGTTAGGGCTCTTTAACCTGGAAAAGAGACGGCTGAGGGGAGATATGATAGAAGTCTATAAATTAATGAACGGAGTGGAACGGGTAAACGTAGATCGATTGTTTACCTTATCAGAATATAGAAAGACTAGGGGACATGCAATGAAGCTACAGGGTAAACTATTTAAGACTAATAAGAGAAAATATTTTTTCACTCAACGTGTAATCAAACTCTGGAATTTGTTACCGGAGGATGTAGTAAAGGCTGTTAGTGTAGCTGGGTTTAAAAAAGGTTTGGACAAGTTCCTGGAGTAAAGGTCCATAAACCATTATTAAGAAGTGACTGAAGATATCAATGCTTGACCCAGTACAAGCATTGTGGAACTTGTGTCTCTTGGGGATACTGCTAGGTACATGTGACCTAGATTGGCCACTGTTGGAAACAGAATACTGGGCTTGATGGACCCTGGTCTGACCCAGTATGGCATATCTTATGTTCTTATAACCAATCTCCTTGTCCCAGTGTCCTCAATCTCTTTTCAAAGTCTCCACTATCCCCCCAAGCAACTCCAAGTTCCCAATCCCAATCCCACCCACATCTCTAGCTCGCCCCTTTAAACTCCTAATACCCAGCCTATCTTAGAGTCTTTCTTCTGTTTTCTCATCCAGTCTTAGAGCCTCCACCCAGGGGCGGCCAAAGGGGGGTACGGGGCCATGTGCGGAGATTAATTGCAGGGCCTCATTTGCATAGGGAGCCTCGTTTGCATATATACTTGCATAATGTTAACATGCATTTTTAGTAAACATGCTTCTTAACGAGTGTCTGGATAAAGAAAGACTAACAGATTTCTACGTTACTATATTCCAGTGCCAACCGCCAGGCCCATTAGGAAGTACTATAAACACTGACCATTAGAACTCATAGCAAATCCACCATATCATAACAGCACTGCCAGGACTCACAAAGCACCAAACCCTACCTATCAAAAGGCAACACTGCAAATATTAAACCAATACATCTCAGAGAATACCAATGCATTTCCTACTGGGGAAAGAGAACAAGTGACATGGTCAAATAGAAACTGCATGAACAGAATACCTCAGCTTGGTTAAAATGCAGAACATAAACCGTCACCAAAGAACAAGGGATCACAATTTAGAAATAAGAAGACAATAATTAAACTGGGAACCCCAAAAGCCAAACTTGGGATGTACAACAACACTGGAGAAATAAAACTATAAATTTATTTCCTCTTGTACTATACAAAACACAAAAGACGTTAACGATGCACATTTCCCAGAGCTGATATATTCCAGTTAATAAATTCAAAATAAAAAAGTATTTTTCTACCTTTTGTTGCTTGCGCATTTTCTTTTCAGTTGCAATTGCTCCAGTCATTTTCTTCTGGTTTCTTTGTGTCTTCTGCGAGCTATCCATTTTCCTTTCTTCTCTTTTAGATTTTTTTCCAAATTTTTTCCCTATATCTGTTTTAACATACTGATCTTTCCCCTTTTGCTCTTTCCTCCATTTCTTTCCTTATTCCTTTATCATCCACTCAAATTTCACCCTTCCATTCTCAATCTCCACTTACTCTTCCAATACCCGGCCCATCGTAGACTTTTCTTCCCTCCCACACAAAATATCTTTTCCCCTCTCCATTCTCATTCCTCATCCCTTTCTAGTCCTCCCCCAAAATCAGCTCCTTTATAGTTCTAGACCCACCCAGCATCTGCCCCCTTCTAGTCCCAGTCTCCCAAGCTTCCACATCAGCCCATTTCCAGTCCTAGCCTCCCATATGCTGTTTTCCAGTTCCATTCCAGCCCCCCATCAGCCCACTTCCACTCCAAGCTCCCCATCAGCCCATTTCCAGTCCTATTCCAGCCCATCACCCATTTGCAGTCCACGTTCCCCCATCAGCCCATTTCTAGTCCTATCCTAGCTCCTCATCAGCCCATTTCCAGTCCTAGCCCCCATATGCTCTTTTCCAGTTCCATTCCAGTCCCCCATCAGCCCATTTCCACTCCACGTTCCCTATCAGTTAATTTCCAATCCTAGCCCCCTCGTCAGCCCACTTCGCCCTATTCCAGCCCCCATCAGCCCATTTCCAGTCCTAATCGAGCTCTTCATCAGCCCATTTCCAGTCCAAGTTCCCCCCCACCATCACAGCCCATTTCGTCCATTACCCCCCACCATCACAGCCCATTTGCAGTCCTATCCCCCCCACCATCACAGCCCATTTACAGTCATCCCCCATCACAGCCCAATTGTAGTCCATTCCCCCATCACAGCCCATTTCCAGTCCGTTCCCCCCCCCACCATTACAGCCCACTTGCAGTCCTCCCCCCACAGCCCAATTGCAGTCCTTTCCCCCCCCCCACATCACAGCCCATTTCCAGTCTGTTTCCCCCCATCACAGCCCATTTCCAGTCCGTTTCCCCCCCACCATCACAGCCCACTTGCAGTCCTCCCCCCCACAGCCCAAATTGCAGTCCATTCCCCCCCCCCACATCACAGCCCATTTCCAGTCCATTCCCCCCCATCACAGCCCATTTCCAGTCTGTTTCCCCCCATCACAGCCCATCCAGTCCTAGCCACCCCCGCCCTCCGAAGAGCCCTGCGCCATCTAAGGGGCTGCAGAGGGAGCCAGTGAAGACCGCATGAGGCCCTGGCTCCCTCTGCACAGCCCACCAGCGTGAAGAACCTTTACCTTCCCGCTGGCGGCTGTTTCAATGAAGCCGCGAATGCCGGGAAAGGTTATAGGCAATGCCCTTTAACCTCTCCCGGCATTCGCGGCTTCATTGAAACAGCCGCCAGCGTGAAGGTAAAGGCTCTTCACGCTGGCGGGCTGTGCAGAGGGAGCCGGGGCTTCGGCGGGCTTCCCCGGCTCCCTCTGCAGCCGTCCATTGAGCGAGAATGTGGTTCGCGCGGGGCCCTGTCCGAACAACATTCTCGCTCAATGGACGGGCCGGCCCTGTCTCCACCTGTCAGAGTCCCTGCTTTCCCACATCCCAGATCCCTAGTATCTGCTCTCCTGACTCCTACTCCCCTTCCCCAGTACCCAGCCATTAACATCCTTCTTCAGTATTCATTGACGTTGTCTTTCCTCCATCTTACCCCAGCATGCATTCCTTTACCCCTCCCTCTCAACCTCCCCTGGTTGAATTTGCTTCTTCCCCATTCCCTGCAATATCCATTCTCCTCTCCCTTCTCACAACCCCAGCATCTCCCTCTTTTTTCTACTCTGTCCCTAGCATTTGCCAGCATCAGCTCCCTTTCAATCCCAAGACCCCAGCCCTAGAATTAGCTCCCTTCCAGTCCCAGCCCTTTTTCAGTCCCATCTCTTCAGACCTAGTATCAGCCCATTTGCAGTCCCAGCTCCCCATTTCCAGTATCAGCCCCAATATCAGTCAGACCCCCAGCCTTTGTATCAGCCCATTGCAAGTCCCCTTAGCCCCCAATATCAGTCCATTGCCAGTCCCAGCCTCTCTCAGTCCCAGTATCTACCCATTTCCAGTCCTCTGCCCAGTTTTAGCCCCCGCAGCAGCCACCCCTCCCCCTCCCTTCAGCAACACAACCGAGGGAGCATTTGCTTTTGCTCCTGTGGCTGTGCTGACCATTAATACAGCTGCAAGAGCAAAAGCAAATGCTCCCGTGACTGTATTCATGTTTAAATTAGCCATGGCCCTGGAGGCAGAGAGTGAGCCAGTGATGCAGTTTTCTTGTGCCCCTGTTGTGGTGTGCCCTGAGCCAGGGCCTCACTGAGTCACCTCTTAAGCCGGCCCTGGATCTCTATAAATGCATTTTGCATTCATTTGCATTTTTGAGATTTAGCTCACATGTTTTTCTAGTAGCTCAAGACCAGTTACATTCAGTTACAGTAGGTAATTTCCTATCTGTTGAAAGTTTATAAGCTAAGGGGGGAATATCACAATATCGCCGCTGCTCAGTTATTACTGGGTGCTGCCTCCGTTCTGCTAACAGACTAGCTTTGGGGAATTTAGCTGCAGCAGCTGGGGATATTTATTTTATTTTTATTATTTAGTTTGTTTTATTTATTTTTAGATTTTGAGATATCATTTTTTATTTTATTTATGTGTATTGTAAATGTAAGTTTATTTTATTATGTATGTTTTTTGTACTCCGCCTAGGTAGTTGGGCAGAATATAAATATTTTAAAATATTTTAAAATATTTTAACCAACTCCCACCAGAACTACGAGCTAGCAATGACCTTCTAGACTTCAGAAAGAAACTCAAAACGCACATTTTCCAATCACATTTCAACCTGAACTAAATCCACAGATGGAGCAGCCCCTGACCACTGTGTCCAAGAAGATTATCCTGTATATATGTATTTATGTATATATGTAAATGAACTCCCCCATAGCTAAGAAGTGTTAACTCTGTATGATGTGCTTTTCTGACAATCTGTATGTAAACAAAATTTGTACCTGCCTTGATTCGGCAGTTTCACAATAGTAATCCTACCCGCTTCTGATCGCTGGAAGGAGCGGGCTACAAATGCTTGCTAAATAAATAAATAAATAAATAAATATAGTCTTGTGCAGGATGTGGTTTACTGCGGTGGGTTGAATGTAGTGCTTCTGGAGATGAACTGTGCTTCTGATTTGTCGTAGTTCACTGACAGGTTGTTATTGGTGAGCCAGGTGATCATGTCTTCAAGGCATTTGGTTATGGGTTTTAGGTCAGGTGCATGTAGATCAATTGGGGTATATACACCATAAGATCATCAGCATTACTATGACCATCTGGCTCACCAATAACAACTTGTCAGTGAACTACGGCAGAACAGAAGCACTGTTCCTCCAGAAGCACTACATTCAACCCATCACAGTCAATCAACATCCTGCACAAGACATTAACAATAAAAGAAGTAAGATACCTGGGCATTACCCTGGACAAAAACCTTAACCTCCAGGCCCACATCAATAAAACTGCCGCAAAAGCATTCCACAGATTCAAGCTCATTAGGAGGCTTAAACCAGTCTTAAGCCAGGAGCATTTCCACTCAGTGTGCCAGGCCATCATCACCCTTATACTGGATTACAATAATTCACTTTACCAAGGACCCTCTAAGCAAGCCATCCATCCACTCTAACTGGTACAGAACAAGGCAGCGCGGAGTCATCACAGACACAGCCAACAATGAGCATATCACGCCTATATTCCAACAGCTACACTGGCTGCCATCCACATCCGTGCAAGGTTTAAAACAACCCTGAACATATTTAAAATCATTCATCACTGTTCAGCAGATGTTCTTCAGAACATAATTATCAGAGACTCCAGCACAAGACCCAGGCAAAACAAGGAAAACATGTTCGTCATACCCACAGGATATAAAAAAAACCAATCATACCACGTCCAGAAGACCACCTTCACTCTCTGCTATGCTACGCTATGGAACTCCCTTCCTGAAGGACTAAGAGCCCTGAGATTTCTGCAAGACGTTCAAGACGGAGTACTTTGGTCACATAACAAACTACTACTACATGCAGCTGACAGGATCCCTTACTAATTCCACACATCGACACACAGTCATAAAATGGACTAAACTGTAAATAGTTTGTAAATATGTATATAATTGTTTCCCACTCCCTCCTAATTCCAGCACTAATTGTACCCGGTCCTGTTAAATGGACCCAGCCAAGTTATGTTGTAAACCACTTTGATTGAAGGATAAGGCAGTATATAAAACTGATTAAATAAATAAAATATTCTGTTGGACTATCACCACTGAATATCCTGATGACTGCAATTAATGCGTCAGCAAACTGTATTAATCATCCCCCCTTAAGTTTCTACCCGTGGCAACAGAGGGTGAAGTGAATTGCCCAAGATCACAAGGAGCTCCAGTGGGATTTGAAGCCTGGCTTCTCTGTTGCTCAACCCACTGCTGTAACTAGTAGATCACTCTTCCACTCGGAAGCTCTGAAAGTTGCATAGGTCAATTAAAAATGTACTAATAATGAATCCTAGAGGGGACAGGGTCTCTAGGAGGCAGGGGATTCTGGGACTGGGGCTTGGGTGGCCCTTTCAAATCTTTTTACTTTTCTTTTTAGGTTCTAGTCTGCGATGTAAAATTCTAGTGCAGTGGTTTCCAAGCCTTTCCTGCGGAACCCCCCTCCCCCCCCCCAGCCAAGTGGGTTTTCAGCATATCTGTTGTGAATATGCAGTGGAGGACTAGCCTAGTGGTTAGAGCACTAGCTTGTTAACCAAAAGACCAGGGTTTGATTCTTACTATTGTGTTGGAAAGAGGAGATGGCAGTATCATCCATACTAGTGTAGTCTACAGGCCTCCAACTCAACCTGAAGAAATGGATAAAGACTTCATTATTGATATTGCAAAAGCAGCCATGAAGGGTGAAGTGATCATATTGGGTGACTTTAATCTACCCGATGTGGATTGGAGTATTCCTTCTGCAAATCTAGAAAGAAGTAAAAAAATTGTGAATGCCTTCCAAGATGCATTGCTAAGACAAATTTATTTATTTATTTATTTATTTAACATTTCTTATATACCGCGCTCTTTGTCATCAGTGCAGTTTACATTGAACAATATAACACTTGGTCAGTTAAATTAGACCATCGTCTACATAGAACAGGGATTTAACATGGAGGTAACTTGGGGGAAGCTATTTACATTCTTAGTACAAATACATTTAGATCTAAATTTGCTGTAGGTTATTGGACTCATATGGTGATGGAACCGACCAGGGAAAGTTTGATGCTGGATTTAGTACTCACCAACAGAGATAGTGTGTCGAATGTCCAGGTGGGTGCCCATGTGAGCAGCAGTGATCATCACACGGTGTGGTATGAGATAAAAACCAAGCCAGAATCCAATCACAGCAAGCTCAAAATCCTAGACTTCAAAAATGCTGACTTCAGTAAAATGGCCAAGTGCCTGATGGAGGAGTTGGCATGTTGGGAAGGGATAAGGGAAGTGGAATTGCAGTGGGCTAAACTAAAGGAGGCAACAAAAGGGGCAATAGATACATATATAAGGAAAGTAAATAAAAACAAGAGGAAAAGGAACCCTATATGGTTCTCCAAAGAAATCCTGTAGCTGCACAAATAAAGACAAAAAACCCCCAGCTTTCACAAAATTCAAAAACGTTTACATACAGAGGAAAACAGAACATAATACAAGATAAAGCTAAAAGAGACAAAAAGAGAAATAAGGATAGCAAAATCAAAGGCAGAAGAAAAGATGGCTAAAGATCTGAAGTGTGGTGACAAAACATTTTTCAGGTATATTCGGAAGAAGAAGATCAGGAGGTAGAATCACAAGACTCAAAAGTGCCGAGAACAGATTCGTGAAAAGTGACATTGAAAAAGCAAAAATACTAAACAAATATTTCTGTTCTGTTTTTACTAAAGAAAATCCTGGAGAAGGACCACCTGTGATTGACAAATATACAAATAGGAATGGAGTAGATACTACATCATTCACAGAAGATGATGTGTTTGAACAGCTTGCAGAACTGAAAGTGGACAAGACCATGGGATCAGATGGGATACATCCCAGGATACTGAGAGAGCTCGGATAGGTTATTGCAGGGTCGTTAAAGGATGTTGTGAATAAATCCTTGGAGACAGAAGTTCCATAGAAATGGAGAAGGGCTGATGTGGTACCTCTTCACAAAAGTGGAAATAGGGAAGAAGTGACAAACTACAGGCCAGTAAGCCTTACCTTGGTGGCGGCACTCCTGAAAGAATGACTAGTGGACTCTCTCGAAACCAATAGGTTGCATGATCCAAGGCAAGATGGTTTTTACCAAAGTATGACCATGCCAAACAAATCAAATTGAGCTCTTTGACTGGCTGATCAGATAACTAGATCAAGGGCATGTGATGGGTGTGATCTACACAGATTTCAGGAAAGCCTTTGATACTATTCCTCACGAGGCTTATCAATAAACTGAACAGCCATGGGGATGGGTCCCAAGGTGGTGAACTCTATCAGAAATTGGTTGACTGACAGATGACAGAAGGTGATGATAAACAGTGTATTTATTATAAGATAGGCTGTTGGAAAGTAACCTGTCCAACAGCCTATCTTATAACACACACCATTTTATACATAGTTCTATGACAAGACTAAGTTTATATACTTGCACACAAGTTTTTTGCAATGTTAAAAGTTCAAAATATATATGTTACCATGTTTTATTTATTTAGTTATTTTATTTATTTACTTTTTCTTATATACTGTGCTATTCTGCATCAGTGCGGTTTACATTGAACAAACTGAAGTTACATAGAACAGGGCATTATAACTTGGAGATGACTATTTTACAGGGAGCATGGGCTATGGAGAGTTAAGTGGCTTGCCCAAGAACACAAGGAGCACCTGTGGGACTAGAAACCCCAGTCCTTCTGGCAGGGGCGGCCCAAGGGGGGTGCGGGGCCATGTGCGGAGACTCGGTGCGGGGCCTCATTTGCATAAGTGGCCTTATTTGCATAAATATTTGCATAATGCTAACATACACTAACTTTTAGTAAACATGTCTCTTAATGAGTGTATGGATAAAGACAGACTAAAAGATTTCTACATTACTATAATCCAGTGCCAACCGCCAGGCACATTAGGAACTACTACAAACACTGCCCATTTAGAACCCATAGCAAACCCGCCGTATCCTAACAGCACTACCAGGACTCACAAAGCACCATACCCTACCTATCAAAAGGCAACACTGCAAATATTAAACCAATACATTTCAGAGAACAACAATACATGACCTACTGGGGAAAGAGAACAAGTGGCAATGTCAAATAGGAATTACATAAATAGAGTTCCTCAGCTCAGTTACACATGCAGAACATAGACCATCACCAAACAAGGAATCACAATTTAGAAACAGGAAGGCAATAATTAAACTGGGAACCCCAAAAGCCAAACTTGGAATGTACAACAACACTGTAGAAATAAAACTATAAATTAAATTTCCTCTTGTACCAAACAAAGCGCAGACGTTAATGATGCACATTTCCCAGAGCTCTCATATTCCAGTTAATAAATTCAAAATAAAGAGATATCTTTCTACCTTTTGTGCATTTTTTTTCAATTGCAATTGCTCCAGCCACTTTCTTCTGGTTTCTTCATGTTTTCTGCTAACTCTCCATCATCTGCTGTCCATTTGTCCTTTCTTCCCTTTTCTAGTTTTTTTTTCCATTCTCTCTCTCTACATCTGCTTTAACATACTAATCTTTCTCCTTTTGCTCTTTCCTCATTCCTATTTCATCCACTCAAATTTTACCCCTCCATCCTCAATCCCCACTTACTCTCCCAATACCCGGCCAATTGTAGATTTGTCTTCCCTCCCACACAAAATATTTTTCCCCTCTCCATTTTACTCTCCCAGCCCCATCCCATTCTAATCCTCCCCCAACATCAGCTCCCTTCTAGTTCCAGCCTCACCCAGCATCCATTCCCTTCTAGTCCCTGCATCAGCCCATTTCCAGTCCTAGCAACCCCCCAACCCAATACCAGTCCTAGCCCCCCCATCAACCCACTTCCAGTCCTAACCCCCCCATCAGCCCACTTCCAGTCCTAACCCCATCAACCCATTTCCAGTCAGCCCCCCATAGCCCATTGCCAGTCCTAAACCCCCCATGATCCCACAGCCCATTACCAGTCCAAACCCATCAGCCCACCTCAAGTCCTAACCCCGCCCCCTCCGCCCATTTCCGGTCCTAGGCCCCCCAGAGCCCATTACCAGTCCTAACCCCATCAGCCCACCTCAAGTCCTAACCCCTCCCCATCAGCCCATTTTCTGTCCTAGCCCCCCATAGCCCATTATCAGTCCTAACCCCCCCATAGCCCATTACCAGACAGCCCCCATCAGCCAACAGCCCATTACCAGTCTTAACCCCCCCATAGCCCATTACCAGTTCTAACCCCCCCAACAGCCCACAGCCCATTACCAGTCCTAACCCCATCAGCCCACCTCAAGTCCTAACCCCTCCCCAACAGCCCATTTCCTGTCCTAGCCCCCCCATAGCCCATTATCAGTCCTAACCCCCCCCCATAGCCCATTACCAGTCCCTAACACCCCTTCAGCCCACAGCCCCTTAACCGTCCTACGCCCATCAGCCCACCTCCAGTGTTAACCCCCCCACATCAGCCCATTTCCATTCCTAATCTCCATCACCCAATTTTCAGTTTAAGACCCCCATAGCCCATTACCAGTCCTAACCTCCCCATCAGCCCACTCCCAGTCCTAATCCCACCAGCCCATTTCCAGTCCTAATCCCCCATCACCCAATTTTTAGTTTAAGCCCCCCCATAGCCCATTACCAGTCCTAACCCCCCCATCAACCCACTTCCAGCCCTAATCCCATCAGCCCATATACAGACTTAGCTCCCCCCACCATTCCTAACCCCCTCCAGCCCATCACCACTCCTAACCCCCCCAGCCCAGCCCATCACCACTCCTAATCCCCCCCCCAGCCCAGCCCAGCCCAGCCTAGGGAAATTTTTTTTTTAAAAAAGCTGTCTTCTCCCGCTGCCGGGGCCGCGGCGGCAGAATCGAGTGTGCCGCGGGTCCCCCCTGCCCAGCAGAGCCTGCCCTCCCCTGTATCCGCTCTCTCTTCGCAGCTTCAGTCACACGCGCCGGCTTTCAGAGCGCGAAGGGACTAGTTTCCCTTTCGCGGCTCTGTTAAGCCCGCGGGGGCTGATGGGAACTTCCCATCAGCCCCCACGGGCTTAACAGAGCAGCGAGGGAGAAACTCTCCCCTCGCGCTCTGAAAGCCGGTGCGTGTGACTGAAGCTACAACGAGAGAGCGGATACAGGGGAGGGCAGGCTCTGCTGGGCAGGGGGGGCCCCGCGGCACACTCGATTCTGCCGCGGCGGCCCAGGCAGCGGGAGAAGACAGCTTTTTTTTTTTTACATTTTACTTTAGGATCAGAATGTTTTTTGCGTGGGGCCCCCTGAAACGCGGGGCCCTGTGCAAAAAACATTCTCGCTCAATGGACGGGCCGGCCCTGCCTTCTGGCCCAAGGTTGCTGTCCTCTAGTGGGATTTGAACCACTGACCTTCTGGCCTGAAGTACCTTGCCCCAACCACTAGGCCACTCCTCCACTCCACTCCACCACTGTTTTATTGTAGCAGTCAATTGTGATTGCCCACTTGTAGTCTGCAAAAGTTTAATGTTCTCTGTAAACCGCTCTGAGTGAAGTAGAGAACGGTATATAAAAACTGTTAAATAAATAATAAATAAATGGAACTCACTCGAATGAAAGGAAGGTGATTAGTGGCATGCCCCAAGGATTGGTCCTGGGACCAGTACTGTTCATTGTATTTGCGAGCGATATTGCTGAAGGACTGAATGAAAAAGTCTGTCTTTTTGCAGATGACACAAAAATTTGTAACAGAGTAGACTTCCCTGAGGAAGTGGACAGCATGAGGAAAGATCTACAAAGGCTGGAAGAATGGTCTAATGCTTGGCAGTTAAGATTTAATGTGAAGAAGTACAGTGTCATGCACTTGGAAAGCAGAAATCCAAGGGAATTGTATATGATAGGGGGCAAGAGGTTTGTGTGCACAGACCAGGAGAAGGACCTTGAGTGATTGTTTCTGAGGATCTCAAGGTGGCGAAACAGTGTGACAAGGCAGTGGCAAAAGCCAGAAGTATGCCGGGTTGCATACAGAAAGGAATTACCAGCAGAAAGGAAGAGGTACGAATGCCACTGTACAAGTTGCTTGTGAGGCCTCACTTTGAATATTGTTTTCAGTTTTGGAAATCATATCTCGCAAAGGATATAAAAAGACTGAAAACCGTTCAGAGGAAGGTGACCAAAATGATTTGGAGCCTGCACCAGAAGATGTATGAAAAGAGACTTGAAGACCTAAATATATATATGCTAGAGGAGAGGAAGGACAGGGGAGATATGATACAGACCTTTAAATGCTTCAAAAGTTTTAACAAGAACATAAGAATATAAGATATGCCATACTGGGTCAGACCAAGGTCCATCAAGCCCAGCATCCTGTTTCCAACAGTTGCCAATCTAAGTCAAAAGTATCTAGCAGTTTCCCCAAAAGACACAGGTTCAACAATGCTTGTATTGGGTCTAGCAGTGATATCCCGGGTCCCTATTAATAATGGATTATGGACTTTTCCTCCAGGAACTTGTCCAAACCTTTTTTAAACACAGCTACACTAACAGCTTTTACTACATCCTCCGGTAACTAATTCCAGAGTTTGATTACACGTTGAGTAAAAAAATATTTTCTCTTATCTTAAATAGTTAACCTTGTAGCTTCATTGCATGTCCCCTTGTCTTTCTATATGCTGATGACATAAACAATGGATCTATGTTTGCACATTCCACTCCATTCATTAATTTATAGGCCTCTATCAATCTCCCCTCAGCCGTCTCTTTTCCAGGTTGAAGAGCTCTAACCTTTTTAGCCTCTCTTCATAGGGGTATACTTCCATCCCCTTTACCATTTTGGTGGCTCTTCTCTGTACCTTTTCTAATAACGCTATATCCTTTTTAAGATACGGTGACGACCAGAATTGCACACAATATTCAAGGTACGGTTGCACCATGGAACGATACAGAGGCATTATAATATCCTTTGTTTTATTTTCCATTCCTTTCCTTATGATACCTAGCATTCTATTTGCTCTCTTGGCCACCGCTGCACACTGGGCCGAGGGTTTTAACATGTTATCCACAATGACGCCTAAATCTTTTTCCTGGGTGGTGGTTTCTAATGTGGAACCTTGGATTGTGTAACCATAGTTTGGGTTTTTCTTTCTTACATACATAACTTTGTACTTGTCCACGTTAAATTTTATCTGCCCAGTCTTCCAATTTATCAAGATCCTCTTGCAATTTTCCACAATCCTGATGGGTTTTAACAACTTTGAATAGTTTCATGTCATCTGAAAATTTGATAACCTCATTCGTTATTCCTTTTTCCAGGTCATTTATGTATATGTCAAGAAACAGCAGACCCAGCACAGATCTCTGGGGTACTCCACTATTCACCTTTCTCCATTGGGAAAATTGGCCATTTAGCCCTACCCTCTGCTTTCTATCTTTTAACCAGTTCCTGATTCACAATAGTACACTGCATCCTAACCCATGACTTTTTCATTTTGCCAAAAGTCTCTGATGAGGGACGTTGTCAAAGGCTTTCTGAAAGTCCAGATACACTATATCAACCGACTCTCCTTTGTCTACCTGTTTATTCATACCTTCAAAAACACATAACAGATTAGTAAGACAAGATCTTCCTTGTCTAAAGCCATGTTGGCTGTTTCCCATTAACCATGACTATCTACATGTTCAGCATTTTTGTTCTATATTATGGTTTCTAACATTTTTCCCGGTACTGACATCAGGCTCACCGGTCTGTAGTTTCCCAGATCACTCCGGAACCCTTTTTAAAAATTGGCATTACATTGGCCATCCGCCAATCTTCAGGTATTACAGATGTTTTAATGATAGTTCACAGATTACTAATAGCAGGTCTGCAAGCTCATATTTCAGTTCTTTCAACACCCTTGGATGTATACCATCCGGTCCAGGTGATTTGCTACTCTTTAGTTTATCAATTAATTGAAATACATCTTCCCGGTGTATCGATATTTCTTTCAGTTCTTCCACAGTATCACCTTGAAACACCACTTCAGTCATGGATAACATCCCTACATCTTCCTCAGTAAAGACCGAAACAAAGAATTCATTCAGTCTCTCAGCTATGGCCTTGTCCCCTCTTAATGCCCCTTTTACCCCTCTATCATCTAATGGTCCAACTGACTCTCTCACAGGTTTTTCACTAGGAATGTACTTGAAAAAGTCTTTATTATGTGTTTTTGTTTCCACAGCAAGCTTCTTCTCAAATTCTCTCTTTGCCTGCCTTATCAATGCCTTGCATTTAAGTTGCCAGTGCTTGTGCAGTTTCCAGTTTTCATCATTTGGCTCTTTTTTCCATTTCCTGAAAGATGCTTTTTTGGCAACAACAGCCTCTCTAACCTCATCTTTAAACCATGCTGGCAGTTTTCTGGACTTCCTTCCACTTTTCTTAGTGAAAATCATTTTTATTAAGCATTTCCAGACATCCAAGGGATGACAATATCCAATGCATCTGTGCAGAGTTAACAGACAATCAAACAAGCAAATAACAGCAAACAACAAACAGACAGTGGTGGTCTAACAGAAGTAGGATGAAGTCTCTACTACTACCGATATACAGCCACAGTCAAAGTGTGATAGCATAACATCACAGTAGCCGCCACAAGGTACATTGGTGTAAATGTAGCATAGCACAGAGTATTAAGAATCCAAGCTATCACAGCAAGAAAGACCTGAGTACACAGATGCATAAGGGACAACAAAGCAAGAGCAAACTCAACCCAGAAGTTACCAGCCCAACCTGTTGTCCTCTCCCCCCTCCCCCCCCTTTCCCCACCACCCCTCCCCCCAACCTCCCCCACCCCCTCACCTCCCACCCACGCAAGGCAGCATTCACATCAAACACGCATAGAAGGGAAATCAACCACTCACATCAGCAGCCCCTCTGAGTAGCAGCAGCCCGCTACTAGCCGCCTGGGCAGGGGCCATATTTGTCATCAGGGGCTATTAGTGGCTATCATTGTCTTTCAGCGGAGCCCAGAGTTCCAGAAATTGATCCAGCTGCCGCTGGCCCAGTTGCTGTGCCGTACACCTTTCCATGATGAATAAAACCCGCATCCTCCCCTCCCATTCCTGCACACTCGGCGGCGTTGGTGCTACCCAATGCCGCAAAATTGTTTGCTTGGCCACCAGAAAGCCCCTCTCGCAGAGCTGCCTGTGTCGGACACTCAGGGGAGCGACAGCTTCGTAAGAGCCGAACAGACACCAGGCAGGTCCCAAGGCTTACCGGTTGGCCAAGCCAGCCACCAAGACGCACCCCGACACCCTCCCAAAATGGCTGGATGGCGATGCACAGCCAAAACCTATGCACTAGAGTGCCCTTCTCCACCCCACATCGGCGACAGCTCTCCGAGTCGGTAATACCCACCCTCATCGCCCAAACATCATGCACATAGGCTCGCCACAAGAATTTATACTGGACTTCCTGCATCTGCACCGATTCCGAAGTACTGGCTATACCTTGAAAAGCCTGAAATAAGCGCTCCAACGTTCCCTCCAAGATTCCATCCGCCTGCCAACTGCGCGCTAATCTCGTCAGCCCCGTCAAATCATCCCCCACCGATAGCTCCTCACGCAGTCTCCGAACTGTGATTTTACCCTCCAAGGCACGAAAGAGGGCCACCATCCCTCGCTCCCCCTTCCATATGCTCACCCCTTTCTCACGGCCCAGACTGTGTACAAAGTGCCGTACTTGCAAGTAAAAGTAGAAATCATGCGCTGGCAACTGATAGCGGCTTCGCAGGGACACATAAGAATCCATCTGCGCCATATGCTCCATCCGCAAGTGACCCACATATTCCACTCCGCACTTCGCCCAGCGCTTAGCCACCCCACCCTGGCACCCGGGAAGAAATTCCCCATTGCCACCTAGTGGAAGACAATCCGAACATTGCCAATCACAACCCCTAAGGCGGCATAGATGCTTCCAGGCCTGGCGGACAGCTCCAAGATACATGGAACGCTTCCAAAACTCGGGCAGCGCCCTACCCGAACGATGCAACCAATAGAGCCGGTGGCACGGCACCGAGATATCATCAACCAGCTCGATGGGAATAATCTCGGCAGTCCCCGCGACCAAATCACAAAGCGGCCGCAACAAATTAAGCAAATTGTACTCCTGTATCGAACGGAGGCCAGCACCCCTCTCTCTGTCAGGTCTCAGCAGAGTCGCAAAAGCGATGCGTGCTCTCTTCCAAAAGAATTTGGATAAGTGGCTCTCCAACAGTTTCAGGTCCCTCCTCAGGAGCCAAAGAGGGGCATGCCTTAACATATATATCCATCGGGGTAGTTCGACCATTTTGAAGAGAGCTATACGTCCCTTCAAGGAGAGCGGGAGCTCCCGCCATTTCTGTTGTCGTTGAAGCGTTTTACCCAATAAGGGCCGCACGTTGGCTGCATAAAGATGACTGGGCTCACAAGGAATCTGGATACCAAGGTAACGAATGGAGTCCTCTGCCCAGACCAACGGGAAATCTCCCTGCCAGTACCCCCGGGCCCTCCCACCAACATCTAAACCCATCGACTTGGCCCTATTAATCCGCATGCCTGAGAAAGCACCAAACCGTTCGATAGTAGATAAAGCCCCCTCCAACGATCGCTGCGGGTCCGTCAAACACAATAACAAATCGTCGGCAAAGGCACTAATCTTAATGCCGCCGCCCGGCCATGTAATCCCCCGGATCACCTCCATCTGCCCTAACGCACGCAGCAAAGGCTCCATCTGCAAGATAAATAACAGGGGGGAAAGCGGGCAACCCTGCCTCGTCCCTCGGCGTAGTTCAAAGGGTGCCTCCAACTACTACAAAAGCCAGAGGCGCCGTGTATAAGGCCTGCAGCCAAGTCAGGAAAGCTCCGTCAAAACCAAACCTCCCGAGCACCTCAAACATGTAGGCCCAAGACACTCCGTCGAAGGCCTTCTCTGCATCCAAACTCACCAACAACAGAGGATCCCCTCGCAGCACACTCCATTCCGCCCCTAGGAGTACCTTACTTATATTAGAAAAGGCCTCCCGCCCTTTGACAAAGCCTGTCTGACAGGGACTTATAAGCCGCAGCAGAATTCCCTGCAGCCGCTGCGCTAACACACCAGCCAACACTTTCATATCATAGTTGATTAGAGAGATCGGCCTGTAGGAGGCTGGATCCTCCACGTCTTTCCCAGCCTTGTGGATCACTGTGATCGCGGCCATTCGCATGTCACGGGGAAACCCTCTCCCCTCTAAGATGTCATTATAGACAGCAGCTAAAGTCGGGGTCACTTGCAGCTCTAACATTTTGTAAAATTCGGCGCTATAACCATCCGGTCCAGGAGTCTTATGCGGTTTTCCTCGTCTAATCACTCTCTGTATTTCCACACCCTCAATTGGTCTGTTTAACTCCGCTCGCTCGGTCTCTGAGAGCTGCGGTAAGGGTGTCGCATCCAAAAATGCCTGCTCCCCTCCCCTATCTACCGGCTCAGGAGTGTACAACTGTTCATAGAATTTCCGAAAGACTTCTACGATACTACGAGGGTCGGAAAACCTAGCCCCCGTGCTGTCTCTTATCGCAGCCACCACCTTAGACCCTCCCCCTTCTTTCACTAAATGGGCCAAAAGAGTACCCCTTCTTGTTACCATAACGGAATAATTGGTGGCGGTAGTAGTGCATGCTATAAACTGCACGCTCTTCCAAGGCACTGTTAAGCCGCCGCTGAGCCTCCAGATAAGGCGGGATATGTTCTGTCCCCCGACCCCTTACTACCAACGTCTTCAACCTCCGCAATTCCTGCGTTAGCAACAACACCTCCCCATTGATTCTGTGCTTCTCTTGTGCCACATAAGCGATGATGTGCCCCCGCATGACAGCCTTCCCGGCCTCCCAACATAAGGTAGCCGAGCTAGCACTGGATTCATTGAAATGTAAATATTCTTCCCACTTTTGCACTAAATAGTTTTTAAAACTAGCATTCTTCCACATCTGTCTGGGGAAGGCCCAGCGAGACTCCCCTCGTTCTCGCCCTCTCCAATCCATCCGCACAATGGCGTGATCCGACACCACCATCGGCTCAATCTCAGAGCTAAGCACTCTGTCAAATTCCCGCTCTGCCACCAGGATATAGTCAAGTCTGGACCAGGTGTGATGCACCCTAGACAGATGTGTGAAATCTTTCTCTCCCCCATGAAGGGTTCTCCAGGTGTCTACCAGCCCACCTGCCAAGCACAAATAACCAACTCCCTTTTTTACTCCAATCGCCTTGCAGTTGCCCACCAGATTTATCCAACACAGGGTCATGAGGACAATTAAAATCACCTGCCACAATCAACGGGATCCTCGGGGCTGCATTTACCTTTCTACACACCCTCTGAAAGAAAGAGTGCTCGTAGGTATTGGGGGCGTACACAGTGCCTAGAAAAAATTCCTCTCCGTTTAATTTTAAGTGCACAAACAAATATCTACCAGAGGGATCCCGGTCTTCGCTCAACAACTCTACTTTTATTTCCTTACCGATTAGGATGGCTACCCCTCGCTTCCGACCCCCCGAGGAGGCTGCTAACACCTGGCCCACCCAACCTCTCTGTAATTTAGCATGTTCTTTCTCGGAAAGGTGCGTTTCCTGCAACAGCGCAACTTGGGCTTTAGTCTTCCGCAGGGCCTGGAGTATCTTGGTTCTCTTAACGGGAGAACTGATCCCACCCACATTCCACGAGATAAATCTCAGGTGATTCCTCACAGACTCACACATGAAAGAGGCAACAGCAAATGACACTCCCTCTGTACAGCCCAGGGTTGCCCAGCCTCAACCCCCGGCCCAGAAACATTCTGGATGTGAGAATAAAACCCAACTACAGCAAACGATGGCTCCTTCCGCCCAGTAAGGCTCCCACGTACTGCCCGCTCCTCCCTCCCTCCCTTCTACCCCTCCCCCCGCCCTCTCTGCCCCACCCCTACCCCCACCCTCCGCTTCCCTCTCCCCCCCTGTTCCCCTTCCTCTTCTCACTCCCCTTCCCACCCCCAATCCCCCTCCCACCCCCCTGTGAAAAATTACCTATCCCACCATCAGCCAGCATGGCTGATCTGCAAGTCCCTGCCGTGCACTGCAGGGCCGCCTCGAGTCCCCACTAAGGGGGGAAAGGCGAAGCTAGTCTACCCCTCACACACTCGACTCCAACAAGTCTGCCATAACCTCATGCTAAGCAAGCACACTCATAAGCTAGGCAGTAAGAGTTGCCCTCTCCTGTCTCTGCCCCAGCAGCCTCTCACTCAGGATCCCACATACCACATCTGTAACTTTCCAGAAAGGAGAGGCAATTAAAAATGCATAAAATGTAACACCGGTATACGTTTCTGGTTCTCTGATGTGGGGATAAGAGCCTCTCCCCACTCGGGGACTGACTGTTGACTGTTGTAATTGCTTATTACAGGTGTTTAAATAAAGTTTTGAAGAAAAATGAAAAATAAAGAAGAAAAGAAAAGAAAAGGGGAGGGGGGTCATAAGGCTGAAGACCACTGTTCCCTCTAAGCTGTGCGCGTGTGCGCGCGCACACACCTCGCTGAGCGAGTGCACATACTTTACAACAGAGCGCACAAAAATTATGGCTCTGATTCTGATAGAAAACACAGACGTCTTAAAATTTAAAAGTTATGATTGTAATTACTAGAAATTTCCCGCTTCATTTAGTAATCGTCTATTTTCATTTAATTTGATTAAAATCAATGTGGTGTACATACTGTATTCTGATGTGTAGTCAAATTTTAAAGTATATAACTCTGAGTGTCGTTATGTGGCGCACAAAAATTTAACCTTCCTTCAAAAGCTGCACACAGCTGATATTTTATGCGCACACAGCCTACAGAAAATTAGAGGGAACATTGCTGAAGACAATCAATAGAGTTAACATAGAGCAGCCATAGTAATGCTTACAAAACCATAACCAGAAAAACAGACAGGACAAAAGGCGGGCAACGGCCCACTCGAACAGCCACAGGACGAGGCACGTTTAAACACGGCTCGCAGGGCAGCACCAGATGTTCACTGTCTGGAGAGCCAGAGTAGCCAGTACACAAAACCAGCAAAGTCCTCAGCCGTTCACGACTCGGAGGCCTGGCTTCGCTCCACCGCCTGCGCCGGCAAATTCTTCTCCAAGTCTTTCAAAAAAGTCTGAGCCGCCTTCACTGAGTCAAAAACTTGAGTCTTACCCATGCTGTATACGCGTAGGACAGCTGGGAACGCTAACGTGAAACGAACGTTCTTTTGGAACAAGGTTGCACACACCGGGGTAAACTCTCTCCTCTTCGCGGTGACCAGGGAAGAGTAATCTTGAAATAAGAGGAGCTGATTATTGTCCAAGGTGAGCTGCCGGTGCTGGTGAAACACCTGTAACAGACGCTCTTTGTGCGCGAAGTTGAGGATCCGAGCAATCACTACCCTGGGCCTAGGTCGGGACGCCATCTTCCCACCGACACGGTGTGCTCGCTCCACTTTGATGTCGCCCACCAGTGCGTCAAGGCCCAGAGCCTTTGGGAGCCACTGCTCTATCAAGGGTACCAATTGCTGATCAGTGGTAGCCTCCGATATCCCCACCAACCTGATGTTGCGTCGGGAGCGGTTCTCGAGGTCGTCGATTTTAGCTTGAAAGGCCTCGAGTTGCGTCCTCGTGCTCTCAAGCCCCCTTGACTGCCGCCCCTTGTCTTCCTCAACAGCCGCCACTCTGCTCTCCAACTCCTCCATCCGCTGACTCATCTCAGCCATTGACGCGCCCATAATCTCCAGCTTCCAGCTTCGAGCTGCCTTACCACCTCTCTCACCAGATCCTCTGTAGCCGACTCCACACTATCTTTGCTCGACGAGGAGGGCTGCGTGGTTGACATGGCCGGAGCACCGGGCCTGAGCCCTCTCTCCTTCTCCTTGCGGGTCGGAGGTGGCATTGTACTGCATGCTACCGTTTGGTTAATGTAGCCCAGGGCTTAGAGTGGTGTTCCCGCTTCCGACCGGTCGGTTTTCGGGGGCAGATAGTTAGTATTTCAACAAAGTTTCTCGAGGCGGCCCCGGAGTGAGCAAAGACACGTCTTCACCCGCTCATGCATCACGTGGACTCCTCCACTTTTTTTAAAGCGTGGAATACAGCTGGTCTGGGCTTCCGAGATAGTATTTTTAAAACACCACCCAAGCTTGATGTAAGTCTTTAACTTTTGCAACTGCTCCTTTTAGTTTTGTTTTTTTTAAAACTATTTTCCTCATTTTATCATAGTCTCCCTTTCGAAAGTTAAAAGGTAGTACTGTGGATTTCCTTACCATCCCTCCTCCATTAATTAAATCAAAGCAATCATGCTATCATCACTATTGCCAATTGGTCCCAACACCCTTATCTCTTGCATCATATCTGGTGTTCCACTAAGGACTAGGTCCATAATGGCTTCCCCTCTAATCGGTTCATGAACCGGCTGCTCCAAGAAGCAGTCATTTTATTTCATCTAGGAACTTTATCTCCCTAGCATGTCCTACTGTGACACTGACCCAGTCAATACCGTGGTAATTGAAATCACCCATTATTATTACTGTGCTGTAACTTTTGTTAGCTTTCCCGATTTCTTTGAGCATTTCATCATCCATTTGTTCATTCTGGTCAGGCGGTCGATAGTACACCCCCACTGCCATTGCCTTCCCCTTTTTACATGGAATTTCAATCCATAGAGATTCTGCAGCAAATTTTGTTTCCTGCAAAACTTTAATCCTTTGTGACTCAATGCCCTCTCTAACATAGAGCTCAACCCCTCCACCAAATTGATCAGTTCTATCATTACTATATAGTTTGTACCCAGGTATCACAGTGTCCCACTGGTTATCCTCCTTCCACCATGTCTCTGAGATACCAATCATATCTAACCTCTCATTTAGTGCTATATATTCTAGTGCTATATATTCTAACTCTCCCATCTTATTTTTTAGACTTCTAGCATTTGCATACAAGCATTTTAGAGACTGTATGTTATTCATATTAATCTGGCTATTGGTAGGCATGGGTAATTTGGAATCTTTAAGCTCTGTCTGCTCCATACTCAAGGGCATTTGGACTACTTTAATCTTTTTTTGGAACCTCTCTGCTTTTGGTAGTATCCTTCAAGGATACATTCTTCTGTACCATGCGCTCTTGTGCGACTGTCAGCTCTCCCCTGTTATCTAGTTTAACAGCTGTTCTATCTCCTTTTTAAAGGTTGATGCCAGCAGCCTGGTTCCATCCCAGTTAAGGTGAAGTTCATCCCTTTGGAAGAACTCTCCTTTCCCCAGAATGTTCCCCAGTTCTTAACAAATCCAAAACCCTCAGCCTTGCACCATCGTCTCATCCACGCATTGACTCCGGAGCTCTGCTTGCCTTTTGGTTCCTGCGCTTGGAACGCAGGGGTGGCTCTATAATGAGGCCGAGTGAGGCGGTGCCTCGGGCGGCAAATTTGCCCTCAAAAAGCCCGCCTCACTCGGCCTTCAAATAAAAAAAAAACAAAACAACGATCTGAAGAGCCGCTACCGCCGCTGCAGCGGCAGAAGAAAGTGCCCCGCGGCCGCCCCGGCAGAGCCCTCTTCTCTCCTTCAGCTCCGGCTTTACAGAGCCGCGAAGGGAGAGTGTCCCTTTCTCGCGGCTCTGCGAAGCCCGCGGGCGCTGATGGGAAATCCCATCAGCGCCCGCGGGCTTCGCAGAGCCACGAGAAAGGACACTCTTCCCTTCACAGCTCTGTAAAGCTGGAGGCGGCGCTGAGGGAGAGAAGAGGGCTCTGCCAGGTCCCGGTGCTGAGGGAGAGAAGAGGGCTGTGCCGGGGAGGCCGCAGGGCTCTTTCTTCTGCTGCTGCTGCTACGGTGGCAGTGGCTTCAACTTCAGCAGCCAGTTTCTTCAACTGGGTTGATCATGGGGGGGGGGGGGTTAGGACTGGTAATAGGCTATGGGGGGGGGTTAGGACTGGAAGTGGTCTGATGGGGGTAGGACTGGTAATGGGCTATGGGGGGGGCTAGGACTGGAAATGGACTGATGGGGGGATTAGGATTGGAAGTGGGCTGATGGGGTTAGGACTGGTAATTGGCTGGGGGGGCTAGGACTGGAAATGGGCTGATGGGGGGGGTTAGGACTGGTAATGGGCTATGGGGGGGCTAGGACTGGAAATGGGCTGATGGATTCACACTGGGGGTGGCTAGGACTGGAATGGAAATGGGCTGATGGGGGGTTAAGAATGGAAATAGGCTGATCGGGAGGGGGTTATAACTTGAAATGGGCTGATCGGGAGGGGGAGCTAGGACTGGTAATGGGCTGATTGGTGGGGTTAGGCCTAGAAATGGGCTGATTAGGGGGGCTAGGACAGGAAATGGGCTGATTGGGGGGCTATGTCTAGAGTGGGCTGATAAGGGGGATAGAACTGGAAATGGGCTGGGACTGGAAATGGGCTAATGGGTGAGGAGAGTGCTGCTGGCCCTGGAAGAAAACTAGGGGCTAGGGCTACAAATGGGCTGATGCGGGAGGATGGTAGAATTGGACTGGAAGGGAGCGGATAATGAGAGGGTCTGCCAGGGGAAGGAGGGGGCAGGAAGGGAGCTGACACTGGGGAAGGAGGGGGCTGGAAAGGAGCTGATACCTGGGATGCACTGAAGGAGGACTGGAAGGGAGCTGACAATTGGGGATGGGAGTGGTAGGTGCTTGGGTAATGGGGAGGAGGCTGGAAGGGAGCCGACATGCAAATGGCACTGGAAGGGGGATGGACAGAGGGTAGGGAGACTGGAAGGGAGCTGACTGGGGGGGGGGGTGGCACTGAGAGTGGACGTAAGCTGATATCTGGGATGACATTTGGACTAGAAGGGGCTGGACAGTGGGGAAGGAGGGGGACTGGAAGGGAATGGACACCAGTGGCAGTCATGGGAATGCAAGGCAGTTGACATTGGAAGGTACTGGGAGGGGAGGACTGGAAAGGGGGCTGATACTGGGGAGGGTTACTGGAACTGGAAATGTGCTGATGGAAGGAAGTGAAGAAAACAAAAGAAGAGATAAGAAATGACAGATGGATCATAGACCACAGAAAGAGAGCTAAGAGAAGACAGGAAAGCAGAAGCCTCAGATCGGGACCAGCATGATCAGAGAATAAAATGGTCAGACAACAAAGGTAGAAAAAATAATTTTATTTAAATTTTAGTGATTGGACTTTGTGCTATTTTTATATTTTACACAGTATTGGATAACTGCATCTCTTATTTATCTGATGTTGCACTGCATATGGACTCTGGCTTCTTCGGGTTTCAATTTAAATTTTGTCTACATATTTTTATTTTTACTTTAGATTGTGGTTATTTCTTCTGTACTTGGTGAGGGTCGATGTTGTGAGTGTGTG
This sequence comes from Ichthyophis bannanicus, assembly GCA_033557465.1. Lineage (NCBI taxonomy): Eukaryota > Metazoa > Chordata > Amphibia > Gymnophiona > Ichthyophiidae > Ichthyophis > Ichthyophis bannanicus. The sequence continues at coordinate 262,795,481 of CM066044.1, forward strand.
ACTGAGGTCAGGTGTTCTGTTAACATGGAGTTTGTACATAAAGATCTATACCGTACTTTAGTAATTTCAGCTATTCATATAGGTGTATGGATGTTCCAGGGCCCACTGTAGTATTTACAGTGACGCTTTTTTTGGATGGGCTCCTTATGTGAGTTTTGGAAGTTTGTGCTGATATGGTATGGTATGGTAGGCTTGCTCTTTGTTGTAGGGTTTTGTATTAGTTCACAATATGCCTGGTACTGGAGAATAGTGGTTGTTGTTGTTAGTGAGATGATCAGAATCAGATTTTCTTTTTTTAATATTGAGTTCTGTGGGTCCTGGTTCTGCTCTGCACCTACTGTGAATGCAAAATATAGGTTGAAAAAGAAAAGGCAAGAGCTATAACGCAGTTTATAACAACAAAATAAAAATGAGTTATAATTTAGTTTTATAAACTGTGCTGTTGGTTCTTGCTGTCTTTTAGTTCCTTGATGTGCAAACGGGACCGTACCTAGATCTGTGTAAGCGGTGCAGTCTCACAGGGCGGAAAGGCTTGGGGGCCACATTTTGGCTGTCTGCTGTTGCCCTGCCGCCACTGGCAGGACAGCAGCAGGCAGCTGGAATGCGCCCCCCCCCCAAACCTTTTCACAGCACTTTTAAAGCAGGTCTGGTCCCTCTCTCCTCTGATGCGATGTCAGAGTAGGGAGGGACAGATCTGCTTAAAGTGCCGGTGTCTTTCAGATCGGGCGCATGCCCCCCTCCTCCCCCCATACCTCCGTCCAGCGCTGCCTGCTCTTTTCCTGCTGCCGGCGCCACCATGAAAAAAAACAGGGCAGCAGCAGCAGGGAAAGAGCAGGCAGCACTGGACAGAGGTATGGGGGGAGAGAGGGGGACGTGCGCCCGAGCTGCAAGTTGCACAGGGCGTGATTGCAACTCTATACGGCCCTGTGTGCAAACATCTTGCATTTCCTCCATATAATCTAATCGGCTTTTTGGTTTGGTTCAGTCTCTGATTGGATTTCTGAAAAAGCCCCGCCCCCTCTAGGATGGGGGAGGGGGGCGCCATTTCATACTTCGCCTCAGGCAGCAGATTGCCTTGAGCCGCCCCTGGTGGAATGGGAAGCATTTCGGAGAACGCTACCCTGGAAGTTCTGGATTTCAACTTCCTACCTAAAAGCCTAAATTTTTGGGAAAAGGAAGGGGAAGGTCAAGTATCGAAAAGCTGACCTTCCGCCTAACCAGCCGCCTATTACCAAGTTTGTTGCTGTCGGCGCCTTGCAGAATATTGCTGGGGATAGTGTCGAAGCTGATAAGAAGGCGGTCTTTTCGACTTTAGATGTTAGTCTGAGCCCCGAGCAACGTGTCCCGCCTGGTGAGCCTTTGATGCTTTCTGTTGGATCGGCGTCTCAGCCGCAGATACACCCAGACGAGGTAGTTTCTGATGTGCTGTCTTTGGGGGACGTGCCGAGTGCAGGTATGCTGAATGCATCTGGAGGAAGTGCTTCGGTTGTGAGTGGAAGAGCTCCGGTTCCTCTGGTGGCTAACGAGTCAGTTTTGACTGCCTTGGGAGCTATGGAGAGACCTGATATCTCGCTCATCTGCAGTAGTAACTTTGGACTCCATCTGGACTGCGATTGTTTCATTGGAAAGCTGTGTCTCTAAGCGCATGAACATAGTGAGGCGGATATCTCAGGTCTTTCAGGCAAGGTTGGTTCGACAGCAGCAAGTCAGTAAAGACTCTGAACAAACTTTAGAAACTTTGTCTTCTCAAATGTCTACTGTTTGTACACAGTGCTCTACCTTGGTAAAGGATAGCACTGTAATTCATGCTAAGTTGGAAAAGTTGGAGAATTTTTCCAAGAAGTTTAATTTATGATTTGTTAATTTTCCTGTTTCTTCTGTGGTTCCCCCAGTTGAGCTTTTTATAAAATATTTGTGTGAAATTTTGGGAGTTTCAGAGAATGCTCTTCCCCTTACCTCTAAAGTTTATTATTTGCCTATGAAGAAACGTTCCAGTTCTAATAATGTTATGCCTAATGGGTCGCCAGGAGTCAGGACTGACTCGAAGGCACACATTGCATTGCAATGAGGTAGGAGGATCAGGGAGATAGTCTGGATATCCTGAATCTGTCTCAGGTATTAGAATCCTCCACTGAGGAAATAGCATAGAGAGCTACTCTTTTGGTGACGTTTGTTTTGGAGCCGTATAAGTCTTGGATCCTAAAAATGCTTTTTAGGAACACTAATAAAACCTTTTTTGGTCAGAAAGTTTGGGTTTACCCTGATGTTTCCTTTGTAACTCAGGGAAAAAGGAAATTATTTTGGGCTATGCGTCCTGAAGTAGTCCTATTAGGCTTTTCCTTCGTATTAAGATTTCCATGTAAATGTGTTATTAAGTCGGTTTCATCTCGATTTATCTTTTATGAACCTAAGCAATTACGTATGTTTTTGGATGGCAGAGCTACACCTGGAACGGTGGAGCCTACTTAGATCGACTCATCACGGACATAACAGCTATTTGCGTCGCATGGTCGTCTTTATCTTCTTTTTAGGAAATGTTTCTTTATTGATGTTCTTATTATAATCATAGCCTCCTTACTTGACCCTCTTCCTTCCTTTTTATTTTGGGCTTATAGTGTGAGGTGCTGTTTTGTATTATTTCATTTGTTTATTTCTCTGTATAATAATATTGCTATAATGTGCACCTTCCCATTTCTTTCAAGTATGGAATTATTGCTTGATGTAGTGTTTAAAAAAAAATCAGAAATGAAAAAAAGCTTAAATTTAGCCTCCAGAACCTCCCTATCACATTTTCCTATGCCATTGGTACTAACATGTACCAAGACAGCAGACTCCTCCCCAGCTCTATCTAAGGCCTTGTCTAGGTGGTGCGTGAGGTCTGCTACCTTTGCACCAGGCAGGGCCGGCCCGTCCATTGAGCAAGAATGTTGTTGGCACAGGGCCCTGCACCAACAACATCCTACACACTGCTCACCTCCTTTAGCGGCACCTGGCAGGCTCAGCACAGCTCGTTACAGCCGCCGAAGTGAAGAGTATTGTTCCTTTCACTTCGGCAGCTGTATTGTAATGAAGATCGCAGGTGCACCGGAGGTCAAAGGACACTTCCTGTGTCCCGGCTCTCAGCACGCCTGTGATCTTCATTACAATACAGCTGCCAAAGTGAAGGGAACAATGCTTTTCACTTCAGCGGCTGTAACGAGCTGTGCTGAGCCTGCTGGGTGCCTCTAAAGCCTGCCACGGGGCTCTTCGGGGAGGGGGGGCTTGGGTTTGGGCTTGAAATGGGCTGAGTGGAGGGGTCTAAAATTGAAAATGTGCTGGGGGGCTATAATTTGAAATGGGCTGAGTGTGGGGGGGGGGAGGCTAAGATTGGAAATGGGCTGGGGGGCTATAAATGGAAATGGGCTGAGTGGGGGGTAGCTAGGACTGCAAATGAGCTGATGGGGAGGACTAGGACAGCAAATGGGCTTTTAGGGAGGGAAGGATTGGAAATGGACTGATGTGATTCTGGAATAGGATTGGAAATGTCCGATGGGGGGGGGGCTACTTTTAGAAATGGCTGATAGGGGCAGCTTGGACTGGAAATGAGTTGTTTGGGGGGGCTAGGATTGGAAGTCAGCTGATGGGGGGGCTCAGACTGGAAATCAGCTGATGGGGGGGGGCTCGGACTGGAAATGGACTGAGTGTGGGGGAGCTTGGCCTGGAAATGGGCTGAAGCTCCCCCACACTTGGCCCAATTTTCAGTCCAAGCTCCCCCCCCCCCCAATCAGCTCACTGGAATAGGTTTGGAATTGGTTTATGGGGGGCTAGTATTGGAAATGGCTGATGGGGGGCCTAGGATTGCAAATGAGCTGATGGGGGGAGCTTGGACTGGAAATGGGCTGATGGGGGGTGGAATAGGACTGGAAATGAGCTGATTGGGGGGGGGGCTAAGACTGGAAATGGGCTGATGCGTGTGGGGTGGGGGAGAATGCAATTAGAAGGGAGCGGATGCTGAGTGGGGCTGGAACTAGAAGGGAGCTGATTTTGGGGGAGGACTAGAAGGGGCTGGGGCAATGAGGATGGAGGGGGAAAAGATATTTTGTGTGGGAGGGAAGAAAAATCTACAAGTTGCTTGGCATTGGCAGAGTAAGTGGGAATTGAGGATGGACATGTGAAATTTGAGTGGATAATAAAGGAATAAAAAAGAAATTGGGGAAAGAGCAAAAGGGGAAAGATTAGTATGTTAAAGCAGATGTAGAAGATAGAATGGAAAAAATCTAGAAGAGAGAAGAAAGGACAAATGGACAGCAGACAATGGAGAACTAGCAGAAGACAGAAGAGACCAGAAGAAAATGACTGGAGCAATTGAAAATGAAAAATAAAATGCCCAAACAACAAAAGGTAGAAAAATACTTTTTTATTTTGACTTTATTAACTGGAATGTCAGCTCTGGGAAATGTGTATCACTAACGTTTTTGCATTTTTGTTTAGTACAAAAGGAAATTAATTTATAGTGTTGTTGTACATTCCAAGTTTGGCTTTAGGGGTTCCCAATTTAATTAGAAATTGGAAGACAATAAATTGTGATTCCTTGTTCTTTGTTTGGTGACGGTCTATGTTCTGCATGTGTAACCGAGCTGAGGTATTCTAGTCTTCTAGATTCTGTTTGACAGTGCCACTTGTTCTCTTTCCCCAGTAGGAGATGTATTGGTATTCTCTGAGATGTATTGATTTAATATTTGCAGTGTTGCCTTTTTAATAGGTAGGATTTGGTGTTTTGTGAGTCCTGGTAGTGCTGTTATGATACGGCTGGTTTGCTATGGGTTCTAAATGGTCAGTGTTATAGTACTTCTTAATGTGCCTGGCGATTGGCACAGGAGTATAGTACTTTAGAAATCTGGTAGCCTTTCTTTATCCAGACACTCATTAAGAGGTATGTTAACATGATGTTAATATTTTTTCAAATGAGACTTCTTATGCAAATGAGGCCCCACAATGAGCCTCTGCACATGGCCCCGCACCCCCCTTGGGCCGCCCCTGGCACCAGGCAGGCATGTTACCAGGCAATCCTCACGTCCACCAGCCACCCAGCTATCTACTTACCTAATGATCGAATCACCAACTATAATGGCTGTCCTAACCCTTACCTCCTGGGCATATGGTCCTGGAGAAACTTCCTCGGTGCGAGAGGATTTTACATCACCTTGAGGACAGGTCCTAGCTACAGGATCACTTCCTGCAGCAACAGGGTGATGCTCTCCTGTCATGTGACCTCTCTCCTCCATTCCAAAAGAGATGCTGCCAGACTGAAGGTGGGACTTCAGGACTATATCCCTGTAGGTCTCATCTATCTACCTCTCTGTCTTCCTTATGTCCTCCAAGTCTGCTACTCTAGCCTCCAGAGATCGGACTCATTCCCTGAGAGCAAAGAGCTCTTTGCACCTAGTGCACATGTAAGACCCCTCACCAACTGGGAGAAAATCATGCATGTGACACTCAATGCAAAAGACTGGAAAGCCCCCGTCTCGCTGCTGGACTGCTGTCTGCATTTTAGTTTAGGTTGTGTTTAGATATTTAAGTTCTTTACTTACAAAGGGTTGCTGGGGATACTTATACTAATAAAACTATACCTAATATGTTTAATGTACTTTGTTCACCTGAAGCTTAATTCATCTCAGGTCCTTAATGTATGCCTGATGAGGATAAACAGCTGCACCTGAGAGTGAATATGGCACCTCCTTTCCTTTAAGGGGTTTAAGCACCTATAAAGCTGTGATTATCCTAGGGGTGGGTGGGTACTGGGGAGGGGAGGGAGGGAAAGAAGACCTATGAAAAGCTGACTGCTACACAGTACCCTGTCCTGTGCTTCTAGGGTAATCTGTGACCAATTTTCTGGGAGGGGGGTGAGGGGGGTCCCACAGCAGGGAGTCTTGGATTCTAAAATTAATCAGAAAGTTCTCTTCTGTGTTTTAAATTTAAACTGAAAGCTCTTTGCTGCTACCAGGCCCTGACTGATTTAACAAATACACTAGACTCACAGATTAATCAGTTTTAATCTAAAGAATTCATTTTTCCCCAAGATTTAGAAAATTTCCAGAAGTAAATACTTACAATTGCAGATCTCTCTCCAGAAGTAGCAGTCCCCTTTTGTAGTCCATGAACAAACAAGCCTTTTTTAAAGACGGGGAAGCTGTAAAACTAGAGGACATAACATGAAACTGCAAGGGGGTAAACTGAAAGGCAATATCAGGAAATACTTTTTCACTGAAAGGATGGTGGATGCTTGGAATGCCCTGTTGATGGAAGTGGAGAGGGCAAATACAGTGACAGAATTCAAAATGGCATGGGATAGACAGTGGATCCCTTTATAGCAGTGGTTCTCAACCTTTTTTGTACCGTGACCCCTTTTACCATTGGTCAACTTGTGGTGACCCCCAATGATAAAATCAAATGCGTCTCTCTTCCTTTACTGTTAACACATTGTCGCTGTAATCATTTGTTGAATTATTAATATACTATAGGCCTTTGCAATATGTTTTTATTTATAAAATGTACTTATTTAAACCGCAATAATTAATCACAATAACAAGTAACAATATTTGATTTCAAAATGATGATGATTTTGTAGTCAAATCACTAATATGAAAGGACTTCCGGTGATGTCGGGAAGCGAGATGGTGGCTTTCTGAGGGAGCTCCGGGGCACTTAATAGTAAAGTGAGAAAACGAGCGCATCTACCCTGACTGCTGAGCTATGGAGAGCAAAGGCAGAAGTCCCAGGCAACGGCGCTCATGTCCGTGAAGAGACGGCTGGCAGAATACCGCTCCTCCTATGTTATGTCGGAGGAGATGGGGAGAGGAAACCATGCAGCCAAGATGGCGGCCGAGGAGGCAGAGTGTTCTGATATCGACGAGGAGCCCGATATGCATCTGAACTCCTTGGTGGGCCTAAAAGAGTGGCTCACAGATTTCAAAGAGGAGCTAAAGGCGGAAATGGGCACCCTGAGGCAAAAAATAAAGGAGTTAGGGGCCCGAGCGGAGGAGCGGCTGGAGCGGCACGTGGGAGCAATGGACGAGCTGCGAGCCGGCTGGGTAGAGCTACAATAGGCCCAAGAACTCCTGAAAGCGAAGGCCGAAGACCTCGAAGATAGATCATGCCGCTGCAACGTGCGAGTGAGGGGGATCCCTGAGGAACAAAAGGTACAAGAATTGTGAAGAGACACTGACACAGCTCTTTAAGGCCATTCTGCAGGAGGCTGACCCCACTGGGGAGGGGGACACTAGACTGATGCAAATGGAGAGAGCCCACCGGAGCCTGGGTCCCGCTCGAGTCAACAGGCCGAGAGACGTGATAGCGTGTATGAGCTCCTTTAAACTGAAAGAGAAGCTGTTGGCAGCGTCGCGGAAACTTGGGCCCTATAAGTGGGAAGGGGTGCAGATTGAGTTGTACCAGGACTTATCGGCGGGCACACTGCAGCGGCGGTGGGAGCTGCATGAGGTCACAGCCCTGCTGCGCAGAGAAGGGCTGAGATACAAATGGCTCTATCCCTTCGGGCTTCTGGTCATGGTGCAGGGTACATCACGCCGAATTCAGGGGCATGGCAGATACTGCGGGACCTGGGGGTGGAGAACATCCCGGAGAGCTATCGGAGCAACCACCATAAGGAACAGCGGCCACAGGCGAAGAGTGCGGGGACGAAGTGGCAGAGAGTGGAAAATAAGAGCAAGAGGCTTACACGGCTCTCCAGAGGCACAGAGCAGCAATCACGGGACGGAGAAGCAGGAGAATGAGGGGGAGGAGGACTTTCCTGGCTCCCTTTATCAATATCAGCGGGTGCCTGGAACGCAGAGGACTATGAGGACTGAGAAAGTCTTCCTTTATGCATAATCGTATTGGGACCATAATCTAAGATGTGGAGAGGTGCAAAGTGAGCTCGAGGTATCTGCACCAACCCCTGTAGTAGGGGGGAAGGTGGGGGGTCCGGGAATGGAGGGGGAGGGGGACTGGAGGCATGGGGGGGGGGAAGGATTTAGGGGGGTGGTGGAGGAAAGGGATGGTTAGGGGGCAGGAGACAGGGTTTAGACAAGGAGTAGGCCTGACGAGAGACAGTATGGGCATGAGCTTACGCATAAACTTGTCTTGGACGGAGGGGGGCGGGAGGGGGAGGGGGTCGGGGAGGTGGAAGTGGGCAGGGAGCGCTCTGGGAACGTCACTGGGGTTATTTTAAGCACTCCCTAGGGAGTGGTAATGCAGGGGTGGGGAGGGGGGATGAGGGGGGGAGGGGGTGCTGACGGGAATGGGCCAGCGGGACGAGGGTGGGGAATGGAGGGAAGGACAAGGGAGGCTAGGAAGACTCAATGGGTAAGATAGGGTCCATCAATGCAAAGGGGTTGAACTCCCCGCAGAAGCGACACCAGCTTTGTAGGGAGGCCACTCGGTTGGGATGGGAGATAGTGCTGGTGCAGGAAACCCATCTGCGGAGAAAGGACGAGGGGCTGCTGAGGAACGCAATGTATCCACAGCAATATTTTGGGGGGCTTCGGGGGGCGGCAGCGAGCAAGAAAGGGGGAGTGGCGATATTGTTGAGGAGAGACAGTACCTTTAGGGTCAGTGAGGTGGCGAGGGATAAAGAGGGCAGGGTATTGGTCCTAGGGGGGGAATGGCAGGGGGAAAAGGTCACCCTTTTGAACATCTATGCACCGATTGAGGGGCAATTACAGTTTTGGAGAGAAGTGAAGGCCCTGTTAGGCCAGCATGTGCGGGGGAAGCTTATCTTGGGGGGAGATTTTAATTTGGCCCTGAACATGCAGTGGGATCGGCAAACCCCGGGGGGAGATGGGAAGAGCAAAGCCAGAAAGGTGCTGAAACGCATCATGAGGGAGTATCATCTGGGGGATGTGTGGAGACAGCATCATGAGGGGTGTAGGGAGTACACTTTTTACTCCGCACCTCACGACAGCTACAGTAGGATTGATTACCTTTTGCTGGATAGTAGATGGGACCATAGGATACAGGAAGCAGAGATTGGGAATATTACCTGGTCGGATCACGCGCCTATATGGGTGGGTATAGGGAATGATAGGGAGGAGGGGGGGACTCGATTTTGGAGGCTAAATGAAAGTCTTTTAAAAAGAGAGGAGGTAGTTAAGGGCATCAAAGAGTGCCTGCAGGAATATTGGGCGATCAACGACAATGGGGAAGTGGGGAGGGTGGGTCTCTGGGAGGGAATGAAGGCAGTGGTGAGGGGGAGGCTGGTGATGTGGGCCGCTCGGATTAAAAAGCAGCGAATAGCCAGAGAGGAAGCCCTGCAGCGGACAATAAAGTGTGTGGCAGATAGATATAAAGCTCAGGGAAGGAGGCAGGACCTGAAGCAGCTAAACCAGCTCAGGATGGAGCTGCATAAACTACAGGTTGCAGAGATCGGGTTTAAGCTGGCCAGGATGAAACAATGTTATTATGAGTGGGGGGAGAGGGCAGGGAAATTATTAGCGAATAAACTGCGGACCAGAGAGGCAAGGACTGCAATAGTGGGGCTGGTAGGGGAAGGGGGTGAGATCATAAGATCTGAGAAACAAATCGGGGCCCGCTTTTGCCAATTCTATAGAGAGCTATATCGTAGAATGGATAAGGGGACGGGGCAACGGGAGAGGAATTTTTGAGGGGGCTAGAACTGACTGCACTGGAGGAGGAGGACAGTCAGAGGTTAGAGGGAGATATCACAAGGGAGGAAGTGGAGCAGGCCCTGGGGGAGCTGCCGCCTGGGAAGGCCTGACGGGGGCCTTCTACAAAACTTTTCGGGAAGATTTGATGGAGGGTCTAGTGAGCGTAGCCAATGGGATACAACAGGAAGGGGGGCACCTCTCGGCGGAGATGCTTACGGCCGGTATCACAGTATTGCTTAAAGGGGGGCGAGATCCTATGCAGTACGGGTCCTACCGTCCCATTTCATTGATCAACGTAGATGTGAAAATCATAGCTAAGGTGTTGGCCAATAGATTGGCTCAGCTGATGCCAGGATTGATAGGGCCTGACCAAACAGGATTTATAATGGGGCGGCAGGCCTCGGATAATATAAAGAGGGTGTTAAAGGCGGTGTGGGGGGCGCGGAAGCAGGGGGACGAGGCAATGCTGCTGTCCATCGACGCTGAGAAAGCGTTCAATAGGGTGGATTGGGACTTTTTGTTCCTCATGATGAGGAGGATGGGCGTAGGCCCCAAGTTTATGAGGTGGGTGCAGGCCTTATACAGGGACCCTAAAACGAGGGTAAAAATCAATGGGAGGTATACGGCGACCCTAGATCTGGAGAGGGGGACGCGCCAGGGGTGTCCTCTCTCCCCAATCCTGTTTGCAATTGCCATTGAGCCCCTGGCGCGGGCGATTAGGGGGAATGGAAAGGTGTGGGGACTGCAGGGGGGGGGGGATACCACCACAAGATATCCCTTTTTGCTGATGATGTTTTAATGGTGGTGACGAGGCCAGAGGAGACCCTACCGGAGTTGTTGAAACTGCTGGAAAAGTATGGGGAAGTCTCAGGATTTAAAATGAACCCCACTAAAACTGAAGCTATGAGTATCAATCTGCCTAGGCCGTTGATGGAGCGGTTGAAGCAGGGCTTCCCCTTCAGATGGGCAGAGAGAGCCATTCGTTATTTGGGGGTTAACCTTACTCCTCAGCCGCAGGGGGTCTAGGGGGCAAATTATAGCAAATTGTGGAAGGAGATCGCCCAGGATTTGCAGAGGTGGGCGAGATCGGAAATATCATGGTTGGGTAGGATAGCAGCGATAAAAATGAATGTGCTCCCAAGGGTGCTGTACTACTTTCAGGCGCTGCCGGTCACTATTCCTGGGGCCCACCTGAGGGGGATACAGCGGAGGCTGAACCAGTACATATGGTGGAAAAGACCACCTCGGATAGCGTGGGAGGTGATGTATAGGAGAAGAGAGGAGGGGGGCTGGGGGTGCCAAACCTGCAGGCATACTACTGGGCGACTCAGGCTCGCCATGTGATGGATTGGCGGGACGGAGGAGAACTGAAGACTTATGTGGAGATGGAAAAGGAGTGCGGGGGGGGGGGGGGTGGCCTCTGTCTGGGCTTCCCTGGATGGGAAGGGGAGAGAGGGGGGCGAAGATGCGGGAGAACCCATATGTGAATCATGTACTGCAAGAATGGGACAAGATTAGGAGGTTGGAAGGGCAGGGAAGGGGGGCCCCGTTCTCACTGATGAGGGAAATGTGCTCAACAGAGGAGTTCCGCCCTGGAAGAGAAGGGGGAAGCTACAGAAGATGGGCGCAAGGGGGGCTGAAGTGCTTTTACCAATTTGTGGATGGGGGGAGTGGGTCCCATTTGAAAACCTGCGGGAGGCTTATGGGCTACGGGAAGGAGATAGGTTCCAGTATGGGCAGGTGATACACTTCCTCCGGAGGAAACTGGGGACGGAGGGCTTAGAGAGGGACTATACGCCGCTAGAGGTGGTGTGGTATGGTAAGAAGAACTCGCCTGGCTTAATCTCCGCGTTGTATAAGGCGATACAGGGGCCCCGTGCTCGCAAGCATAGATATATACTGGAGTGGGAAGGGGATTGGGGCAAGGAGTTAGAGGAGGGGTAATGGAAAACTATCTTCGACCAGGTGAGGCTTCTGCCACTGTCGGTGGCTATTAGGGAGAACTGGTACAAGGTGGTCATGCGATGGTATTACACACCATCTCGCTTGCATAAGATGTTTTCTGGAGCCTCCAATCTATGCTGGAGAGAATGCGGGGAGGTGGGCACCTTCTTTCACATATGGTGGACTTGTCCTAAGATACAGAGGTACTGGGCGGAGATTCGGGAGTGGATTAGTGAGGTAGTAGGGGGGGAGGTGACACTGGACTCGGTAGGGTTCCTGATGGGGTGGTGGCATGAAGGGGGGCCAGAGCAAGGGAAGCAGCAAATCATGGCGTGCCTGAGCGCAGCCCGCTGCGAACTGGCATATCGATGGAAACAACGGGAAGCCCAGAGGGTGGAACACTGCGTGGAAAGGCTCAGGCAGGTTTACTTAATGGAACAATTGACTGCCGCGCATCGGCAGAAAGTAGACAGAGTTGAGCAGCAATGGGGCCTATTTGCGAAAGGATACTTTGGGGTAGAAGGAGAAGGAGGGAGGGAGGGGGGTATTAGGGTGGGGGAGGGGTAGAAGGGGTGGGAAGGGGGATCAAGGAAAGGGGCGAGCAATGGACCTGGGTATATCAAGATGAGAAACGGTCTAATAAGGGTCTGCTTATTGATTGAATAATAGGGGCCTCCACGAGTAGAGGTTTTGCTTAGCTATTGCTTCAAAGTGCTTTTTTGGAAGGCGATGGAGCCAATGGCCCTGGCTGCCTGTGGGTGCATTTTCAGGCAATGTTATTTCCGTTGGTCCATGTGTTCTGTAATATGCATCATGATTTATTTTGGCGAATGTAACATGTCTGGATATGTCGCAAACAATTGAAATAATATATAAAACTGCTAGGTAATGCAGACCAAAGTTGGTTATAAAACAAAAGTATAGAGACAAGATACAGGTACACGGTTTATTGAGGAAACATATTAGGATAGCAGTAGAAGTATAAACTAAGGAACCATGGCTAATATACTGTTTGGAGTGCATTGTTTAGAAATCTTGGCTGTTTGTTTCTCAATGTATCGCTGATGGTATGATAATGATACCTGTATATGGCTATGTTATGGAAATGTTGACAATAAAAACTTAAATATAAAAAAAAAAATCACTAATATGAAATGAAATTATTTTTTCTGCCTTTGTTGTCTGACCAATTTATTCTCTGATCATGCTGGTCCCGATCTGAGGCTTCTGCTTTCCTGTCTTCTCTTAGCTGTGGTCTATGGTCCATCTGCCATTTCTTATCTCTTCTTTCGCTTTCTTCACTTCTTTCCATCAGCCTATTTCCAGTCCCAGTAACCCTCCCCAGTATCAGCCCCTTTCCAGTCCTCACTCTCAGTACCTTCCAATGTCAACTTGCATTCCCATGACTGCCACTGGTGTCCATTCCCTTCCAGTCCCCCTCCTTCGCCATTGACCAGTCCCTTCTAGTACAAATACCATGGCATCCCCTCTCAGATCCACTCCCTTCAAGTTCCATTCTCACATCCCCTCATATCAGCCCATTTGTAGCCTTAGCCCCCAATTTTCTTCCAGGGCCAGAAGCTCTATCCTCCCCTCCACACAATCAGCCCATTCCCAGTCGAAGTCCCCCAATCAGCTCGCTTCCAGTGCGAGTCCCTCCTCAACTCCATTACCAGTCCTAACCTCCCCAATCAGATCATTTCCAATGCTAGCCCCCCCATCAGTCCATTACAAGTCCTACCCCCCCTATCAGCACATTACCAGTCCCAACCCCCCCCTTGATCAGTCCATTCCCAGTCCTAGCCTTCCCTAATCAACCCATTACCAGTCCTAGCCCCCCCATCTGCCCATTATAATCCTAACCCGCACTGTCTCTTCCCTCTGTCCAGCATTTATCTCCCGTCTGTCCAGTACATCCCCTTTGTCCATGTCAGCCCCCTCTCCCTCCATCCATCCATCCAAGTCAACCCCCCTCCCTCCATGTCAGCCCCTCTGTCCATGTCAGCTCCCCTCCCTCCATCCATCCTTCCATGTCAGTTCCCCCTCTGTCCATGTCAGCCCTCCCTCCTTCCATGTCAGCCCCCCTCTGTCCATGTCAGCTCCCCCTCCCTCCCTCCATGTCAGCCCTCCCCTCCCCTCCCTCCCTCCCTCCCTCCATGTCAGCCCCCTCTCTCCATGTCAGTCCCCCTTGTCCATGTCAGCCCCCTCCCTCCATATCAGCCCCCCCTCCATCCATGTCAGCCCCCGCCCTCCATGTCAGCCCCCCTCCCCATGTTAGCCCTGTTGCAGGTTCCCTGTTCCCCTCTCTCTATGTCTGACTCCTTCTTCTGCAGCCGTGGCTCCCTGTCTCTTAGGGAACTGCGGCTATGCCTATAAAACCGTTGCGGAGCCTTTCTGTCTCTAAACAGGCCTGTGCAGCATTGTCCTGCCTCCAAAGGAAGTGGTAAACAACTTCCTTTGGAGGCGGGACAATGCTGCACGGAGCCCGTTGAGAGGCAGGAAGGCTCCGCAATGATTTTACAGGCACAGCCGCGATTCCCTAAGAGGCAGGGACTGGGAGCCACGGCTGCAGAAGACTGGAGTCTGAGTTTGCCGCTGCCGAGAAGTGGACTCGGCCGTGGCAGCAATTTGTGTGCTTTTTTTTTTTTTTTTTTTTTTTTTAACGGCGCAGTGAGGCGACCCCTGCTAAATCCTGTGGTGACCCACAGGTTGAGAACAGCTGCTTTATAGCAACAGGATAAAATCAAAATAAACATAACTATCTTTTATATCTCAACAAATAGGGGTGACCTACACGGAGCGGTGTGTATACATCTCAACAAAGGCATGGGGAGGGGTGACCTGCACGGAGCGGCAGGTGCACCTACTCTTGCCACCTTGCTGGGCAGACTAGATGAACCATGTTGGTCTTTATCTGCCGTCATATACTATGTTACTATGATTTTATGCTTTACCTGCCCTTCGATATTTCTATTGGATTTTGTTCTTTGCCTCTTTTTGATTGTATGCGTGATTCTTTTCATATGGTTTGCTGAGCATGTTTTAAGGATCAACCATCGGAAAACAGAAGTTCTGTTTGTGACACGTGATAAGTTGTTTGTGCATTCTGCAGATGTGTCCCTAAAAGAGCAGCTTGTAGGTGTACATAGTGAAGTTGTATATCTAGGAGTTACTTTAGACTGTTCTTTGAATATGCAAGCCCATGCAGAGAAAATTGTTCATCATTCTTTTTCTCAGATTCAGAAGAGGCATCTTCGACCTTTCCTCTCCACTTCTGATTGTCGGTCGGTGTTTGCGGACTGTTTTGTTTCCCTCTTCAGATTTTGTGAAAGTGGTCCTTGGAGATTTTCCCCACACTACTGTCTCAGCCTTAGAGTTAGTACAGAATGCTGTTGCAAGAGGTTTTCTGTTATGACCATATTACAGCATGTTTGCGTCATCTGCATTGGTTACTGGTGCAACAGTGGATTGTTTTTAAATTTTTATGTATTATCATAATTATTAAGTTGGGGTTATTTGTACTCAGTCTTGCTAGATTGCCACCCTGGCATATTTCAGTTTGTCCAGTGCAGCCGGGTCTTCAAAATCATTTGACGTTATCGTGATTATTTACCAGTAGCCTGCAGATTACATGTTCATGTGCACTTATACTGTATGCACCAATATTTTGGAATCATCTTCCTGATTTGTTATTTATTTATTTATTTACATTCTCTTATATACCGCGCTATTCTGCTATTATGGGGCTCTGGTGATATGTTGGATTTTCACAAAAAGTTCAAAACACTTATTGTAATCTGGGGTTTTGGGGCTGCAGGGTTATAGTATTGTTTTTATACTTTTGTCTATATTGTCGTTATGTTTTAACTGTTATGGATGCTTTTGTGCTGCTTTGAACTTTGTGACTAAGCAGGTTCTAAATGTTTTTTTAATAAATAAATAAATATTGGGGTAATTGAAATTACCACTTATTATTGTGTTGCCAAATTTGTTAGTTTCCCTAATTTCTGTTAATATTTCTTCTTCTGTCTCTTCATTCTGGCTAGGTGGATGGTAGTGTACCCCACTACTATTCTCTTCCCCTTTACACTCTGATAAAGATTCCATAGTGCGTTCTATTTCCTGCAGAACCTTTATTCAGTTTCACTTAGTGCCCTCTTTAATATATAATGCCACCAATTTGATCTACCCTATCATTACGGTGTAATTAATACCTTAGTATTGTAGTGGCTTATTGATTATCCTCCCTCCACCAAATCTGAGATGCTTATTATATATCTATCTCTTAATTTAGTGCTATACATTCTCTCATTTTATTTTTTAGGCTTCTAGCATTTGTATGGAGTGGAGTAGCAGCCTCTTGGTCACATCAATAGCCTAGTACCCAATAGATCATTCCTTGTGGCCTTGGGCAAGTCATTTTACCCTCCATAACCTTGGAAGAAAAGGTCTGGCAATCTACCTCTGGTCATACTGTGTCAAGAAAACTCAGGGGCTGCTGGATCATCAGGAGGCAGCATTGACTTGACAGCACTTAAAAAACATTTGTATACAGACATTTCAAAGTATATTTTTGTATTTACAACCTGCTTAGCAGCTAACAGAGTTAATTTGCAGTCTTTCAATTTCATTTAATTTAGCAATGCTTATATACTGCTTTTCACTGGGTCAAAGTGATGTACATTCAGAAATGGTATATATTTCCCTTGTCCCCAAAGGGCTCACAATCTATGTTTTGTATCTGAGGCAAGAGAGGGTTAAATGGCTTGCCCAAGGCTACCAGGAGTGCCTGTGGGACTAGAGACCCAGTCTTTCCAGCCCGAGGTTGCTGTCCTTCAGTGGGATTTGAACCCCCCGGCCCTCCTCTGCCTGCTGCCGACTTCCTGCTGCAAACAGGAAGTTAGTATCGAGCAACCAAGTGAGGGCAGAAGCAAATAGTCCCGTGGCGCTGGTTTAAAAGGTAAGCGCTATGGAGCTGTTTGTACCCATTACTGCAGCAGCACATCCCAGAGAGGGTTGGCAGCAGCAGCAGCAGCAATGGGTACCGGAGGGAGGCACAAGGGATGAGTGAGATTCACCTAGGTTGCACCATCTCCTTGCGCCAGCCCTGGGTGAGAGATCATATAGGTTCACTTGTTGCAAAGAGGTCTTGGTTCTCAGAGAATGAGAATGAGAGCAGAAGACTTGGAGAGCTGAGGCAGACAGAGAGGTTCAGGGATGCAGTAGAGCAGTCTTACATCCACTCTGGTAGCCTTCATGCTGCAGTGGATGAGATAGGTCACCTGGAAGGAGAGCATTACCTTAGTGTAGCAGGTAGTGATCTTGAAGCCAGGACTAGCCCTCCAGGTGATGCAATATCTTCTCACATAGAGGATGTGTCTCCAGGAGCTTCTTCCCAGGAAGGAAGGGTTAGAGTGGCTGTTTTAGTTGACGATTCAATCACTCAGTATGCAAATAACTGGGTGGCTGATGGATGTGAGGATCAATTGTTAACTTGCCTGCCTGGTATGAAGGTGGCAGATCTCATGTTCTAGCTAGATAAAATTTTAGATGGTACTAGAGAGAAGCTGTCTCTTGGTACATGTGGGTACCAATAACATAGGAATTTGTGAGAGGGAGGATCTGGAAGCCAAAATTCAGCTTTTAGGTAGAAAGCTGAAATCCAGAATCTCCAAGGTTGCATTTTCAGAAAGAGTAGTTACTCACCTGTAACAGGTGTTCTCCAGGAGCAGCAGGAATCAGTCCTCATTTATGGGTGACATCGATGGAGCCCCCATGCGGAGCAATTCCCCAGCTTTCTAAGAAAGCCTTTGGGAATACTGCACGCATGTGCGGTCCCCTTCCCGCCTAAAGGTGCCATCTTGCTCAGTCCAATGACATAGCTAAAAGACAGCACATAAAAAAGTAAAAATGAACTATGTACAACTGCAACTCCCAGGGGAGGAGGGAGGGTTGTGAGGACTGATTCCTGCTGCTCCTGGAGAACACCTGTTACAGGTGAGTAACTACTCTTTCTCCAGGATCAAGCAGGAAGTCAGTCCTCACTTATGGGACTCCCCAGCTTCAGGCTACAGGGGACCCAGAGCTGAAAAATGAGCTCCCTCTAGCCTCAGCATCAGAGAAAGGATTTCACTGAAACATACCCCCACCGGTGGCCCAACCAGAGGGCTGGAGGGTAGGAGTTGCCTAAACCTCGAAGAGATTCCGGAGCACTGCCTGACCGAAAGCACTGTCCCTACGGGACTCCCTCTCCAGGCAGTAATGGGCTGCAAAAGTCT
The DNA here is from genome assembly GCA_033557465.1 of Ichthyophis bannanicus. Classification (NCBI taxonomy): domain Eukaryota; kingdom Metazoa; phylum Chordata; class Amphibia; order Gymnophiona; family Ichthyophiidae; genus Ichthyophis; species Ichthyophis bannanicus. Next base: position 262,813,344 of record CM066044.1, read on the forward strand.
GGCTTGAGGACTAAGTTGCAGCCCTGCAGATGTCTGCCAACGGTACAGAGCGGAGATGAGCTACTGAGGCAGCCATTGCCCTGACACGGTGGGCCATGACCCGACCCTGCAAAGGAAGCTCAGCTGCCCTGTAAGCCCAGGTGATACAGTCAGCCACCCAGATGGACAAGGTAAGCTTGGAGACAGGTACCCCCAAGTTATTGGGGTCAAAAGATACGAAGAGCTGAGTAGTCCTCCTATGTCCCTGCGTATGTTCAAGGTAGAAGGATAAGGCCCTCCTACAGTCCAGGGTATGTAGGACTGTCTCAGCCCGGCTGGCATGGGGCCTAGGGAAGAATGTTGGAAGAACCACCTCCTGGTTGAGATGGAAAGAGGAGACAACCTTTGGGAGGAACTTAGGATGAGTCCTAAGGATTACCCTACTCCTATAGAAATGAGTGTATGGCCTGTCACAGACCAGGGCTTGAAGTTCACTCACTCGCCTGGCCGAGGTCAGGGCCACTAGGACTAGAGTCTTCCAAGAAAGGAAGCGGAGAAGACATGTAGCCAGCGGCTCAAAAGGTGGGCGCGTCAATTGCTGCAAGACCACATTCAACTCCCACTCAGGGGCTGGTGGACTGAGAGGAGGCTTGAGCAATAGTAAGCCTCTGATAAATCTGGACACCAAGGGGTGAACCGACAAAGAGTGTTCCTCCACCAGTGAGTGGTGAGCTGCCAGAGCAGAGAGGTGGACCCGAACAGAATTGGACTTAAGGCCCTGATTGGACAAGTGCAGTAGGTACTGGAGCACTACTGGCACAGTGCAGGTCAAAGGATCTTCTTGGCGCTGCTGACACCACAAGGAGAACCTCCTCCACTTCAGGGCATATGTTTTCCTGGTGGATTGCTTTCTAGAGGCCAAGACCACCTCTTCCACTTCCTGAGGCAGGCCCCAGGGAGCTAAGACTACCCTTGCAGCCTCCAGGCCATCAAATTGAGAGATTTGAGATTGGGGTGCAGAAGGGAACCCTGATCCTGAGAGAGAAGATCGGGTTGGAACCCTAGAGGCAGTGGTGTTTCCACTGCTAGTTGAAGCAGAAGTGGGAACCAGGGCTGCCTCGGCCACCTGGGAGCTACCAGAAGGACCGAGGCCTTGTCCCTTAGAATCTTGAACAAGGTTCAGGCCACCAGAGACGTGGGAGAAAATGCATACAGTAGGCCCTGGGACCAAGAAATCAGGAAGGCATCCGCTGCTAACCTCAGGGGATGCGGTTGCCTGGAACAAAACCTGGGTAGCTGCCGGTTCAGGGGACTGGCAAAGAGATCTATGGATGGAAGTCCCCATTTCAGGGAAATCTTTTTAACCACTAACGGGTGCAACTGTCACTCGTGGGGCTGCAGAATTCTGCTTAACCTGTCTGCCAGGGAGTTCTCCTGGCCAGGAAGATAAACAGCTCTCAGAAACATTTTGTGCCTTAGCGCAAAGGAACAAAAGGCCTGAGCTTCCAGACACAGGGGCTTGGACCCAGTGCCTCCCTGTTTGTTCACATAGAACATGGCCACTTGATTGTTGGTCTGAACTAGAACAGACTGGTGAGTCAAAGTGTGAGAAAAAGCCTTGAGGGCTAACCGAATAGCCCGAAGTTCTAGTAGGTTGATCTGTTGCGTGGCTTCCCTTGGAGACCATAGGCCCTGAGTGCAGCTCTCCTGACAGTGTGCACCCCAGCCCTGCAAGGAGGCATCTGTCGTCAACACCACTGTGGGGACAGGCACCTGAAAAGGCACCCCCTGGAGCAAGTTGGGGGGGGGGGGGTGTAGCCACCACTGAAGAGAATTCAGGAATGGTTTTGACACCCTGACTTTGTCTGCTAGGCTCCCTGTGGCTTGCTTCCACTGAGTTCTGAGGCACCACTGTGCAGGCCTCATGTGAAGGCGGGCATTGGGGGTCACATATACAGTCAATGCCATGTGTCCTAGGAGCTGCAGACAGAGCCTGGCAGAAACCTTTGGAATGCTGAGAAACCGGGATGCCAACTCCATGAGCCTTTGAGCTCTGTCCTCTGGCAAGTAAGCCCTTGCTTGCAGAGAGTCCAGTCGTGCTCCTATGAACTCTAGGTTCTGGGAGGGGAGCAAAGTGGACTTTGTGATGTTTATGACAAAGCCTAGGTCTTGAAGGAGTGATACAGTTCGGAAGGTGGCCTGCCTGGCCTCCTGGTAAGTCTGACCCCTGATGAGCCAGTCATCCAGATAGGGGAAGACAAAAACACATTGAGTCCTCAAGTAGGCCGCCACCACAGCAAGGCACTTTGTAAAGACTCTTGGGGTGGAGGTTAGGCCAAAAGGCAGTACTCTGTACTGGTAATGGTTTCCTCCCACCATGATCCTGAGGTACTTTCTGTGGTCTGGATGAATGAGGATGTGGGTGTACGCATCCTTTAAATCTAAGAAGCATAGCCAATCTCCCTGTTGGAGGTAGGGCAGAAGTGTTCCAAGAGTAAGCATCTTGAACTTTTCTTTCTCCAAGAACCCGTTGAGGTTCCTGAGGTCTAGAATAGGCCTTAGGCCCCCGGTTCTCTTTGGCACTAGAAAGTACCTGGAGTAGAAACCGTGCCCCTGAAGGCGAGGAGGTACAGGCTCCACCGCCTTGTCCAGAAGCAGACCTTGAAGTTCTTGAAGTAGGAGATCGGTGTGCAGGAGAGGCCTTAGAGGCTCTCCTGGGAAGTAGGCAGGGGGTAACTGCTGGAAATGGAGCATGTAGCCCTTGTGGACTATGCTTAATACCCAAGCATCCCCTGTAATGGGTGGCCATCTGTTTGCAAACAAGGTTAGATGACCTCCTGTGCAGGAACGGGGCAGCAGAGATGGAAAGGCTATGCTGTGGGAGTCAAAAACCCCCTCCCTGCTGGGTAGGAGCAGGAGCCGGAGGCTTGGGGGTCTTCTGCCTACGGGGCCCATGTCCCTGCCCCTTGGCCTGCTGCCCCTGCTGGGGAGCTGGGGAGGCCTGGTACTGAGGGAAAGGTTTGTAGGCAGCTGCCTTTCTCGGGTAAAAGGGCTTTTTACTCGAGCCCTTCTTTTTGTGAGAAGGGGCAGAAGTCTTTCTGGACAGCCTTGTCCTAGTCAGGTGCTCGGTTTCGAGCTCAGCCGCCTTCTTGGCCATGGGCTTGCCAAAAAGGTTTTCACCTCGGCAAGGGACATCAACCAACTTGTCCTGCACCCAGGGCTCGAGGTCCGATGAATGCAGCCATGCCTGGCATCGGGCTCCAATGCCGGCTGCCGCCACACGAGCCGAAGCCTCGAAGCCATCATAGGCCGCTCGGGACATGAACTTTGAGCAATCCCCGATTCCTGAGGACAAAGTCTGGAACCTCTGCAAAGGTTTCCTGGAGAGGCCAGCAGAGAACCCGGCAATCTCTTTCGCCAGGTCTCGTAAGTACATGCCCATGTACAACTGGTAGGACTGGACACGGCAAGCAAGCATCGAGCCCTGGAAGCACTTTCTGCCGAAAGCATCCAGGTTCCGGGCCTCCCTGCCGAGAGGCACCGCGGAGTGCATCTTCTGGCTCTTCAGACGATGCATGGCCGATTCCACCACCATGGAATGGTGCGGCAGCTGCGCCTTCTGGAATCCAGGGCTCTTACGGAGTCGATAGATGGAATCGACCCGCTTGCTCAAGACCGGCGCCGAGGCCGGTGCCTCCCACATCCAGAAGAGGAGCAGTTCCAGCATCGGAGGAACCGGCACAGTAAAGGCCTCCTTCGGAGGAGTCTCATACTGGAGGGCCTCGAGCTCCTCGGCTCGAGGCTCCTCCTTGGATCTGCAGGAATCGCCAATGCCTTGGCCATGTCCCTAATGAACTCCGAGAACCGGGTGTCCTCCGGGGCTCGGACTGCGGTGAGTCCGAAGGGACGCACCGAGTCCGGAAGGTGTCAGGGGACTCCTCGTCCTCCGTCTCCCACACTGACTCATCTGAAGAGGAGTTGAAGGGCTCCGACCGTGCGGGTCTAGGTGGCACCCACCCCAACGCCGAAGGCACCGGCGTCGACGCCCTCGGTTCCAAACGGGAGGTCGAGGGTGACCGTGACAGAGGACGACTTCGAGCCTTCATGGTCTTGAGTATCGGCTCTGTCTCCGGGGTCAACTTCGACATCGATGTCCCGGTGGTCGGGGCAGATGCACCAGTGAGGCTGGCCATCAGTACCCGCTGCTGATCCATGAAGGCAGACAGTCTGCACTCCAAGGCTGTCAGCCTGAGTCCAAGCTCAGGAGACTCAGCAGCCACCGACTCGGGCCCCGGTGGCGCCGGGCCCGACGTCGGCTCCCTTGGAGGAGAGTCCACGAGGACTACAGGACTTACCTCGTGTGGAGCCGGAGACCGTCGTACACGTATCTTGGATGGCTTCTCCTGTTCCAAGGGCCCGGGACGGCGGTCGGGGGTCTGAGACCTGGCCCTCGAGGAACCAGGGACCTCTTTCGACGCCGCTCTCACGAGCCGTTTCTTCCTCTTGCATTCCCGATCGGGGGACCCCCTGTCCGAGGAACCCCGGCGATGCTCGGGATCAGACTCCCGAGACGTCGAGGCCTCAGACGAGGTCCGGGCCCGGCCGGAGGCAGAATCTGAGAAAATCCTTTCTTTCTGGTGCTGATGGCTTCAAAGTGCCTTGGTGGACATTTTGCCACACGGACCACAGATTTTTGGATCATGATCTGGGCCGAGGCACCGAAGGCAGCAGTCGTGTGTGTCGGTGAGAGACATTAGTTTCTTGCACCGATCACACTTCTTGAAACCACTGGAAGCCATCGTGGAAAAAAGGGCCCCCGCGAGGTCAAAGGACCGGCTATTCAGGGAAAAACAGAAAAAGGCGCAAATGCCAGCCACGAAGGGCAAAAACCGAAAAATAGAAAGCGGGCTCGATACCGGTGTACCGAACCCGGCGGGAAGGGGAACTGGCGTCGAACCGGAGAAAAAAGACGAAATAATTGCTGAAAAAAACATCAACTTTTCCGGGTGACACGGACAGACGTCCGATGGGCTCCACGGAAAAAGAAAGACTGAGCAAGATGGCACCTTTAGGCGGGAAGGGGACCGCGCATGCGCGCAGTATTCCCAAAGGCTTTCTTAGAAAGCTGGGGAATTGCTCCGCATGGGGGCTCCATCGACATCGATGTCACCCATAAGTGAGGACTGACTTCCTGCTTGGTCCTGGAGAAACTGCTCATTCCTCACACAGGAGCTCCAGTCTCAAAGCATGGCTGATACGATGGGGCAGGGAAGAGAGATTTATATTTGTTTAGGAACAGGGCAACATTCTGGGGAAGAGGAAGCCTACTCCAAAAAGATGGATTCCACCTTAACCATGGTGTAACCTGGCTGCTGGCTCTAATGTTTAAAAAGAAGTGCGAGAGAAGTGCGAGCAGCTTTTAAACTAGGACCTGTGGGATAGCCGACAGTTATTCAGCAGCACATGGTTCAGAGTGAGCTTTCCTTGATGGATATTATCAAAACAGAGAAGTTAAGGCATCCCAACAAAGAGGTTGCAATAAGGCAAAAATAGCCCAGTGTGAGGTCTATGAGGGGAATCTGGTTGGGACAGAATGCAGACCACAGTAAGTTAAAGGCAAGTTGAATCCTCACATAGCCTTCAGAATGCATGGGTTCAATATATATTTTTCTTTGACACCAGTTCAGAAAACAAGAATCCGAGATACTGGAGCAAATTCCCTTCATTCACCCTTGCAGAAGACCATAGGTAAACATATGACAAAATTAGTAGACAGGAGCACTGACAATGAATCCAAGGAAGCATGGCAGAACCAGGACACATGGCCAGCTGGAGAATGGACATGAACAAGGATCAGGACTAGGGAACGTGGCAGCAGGAATTGGAGGGATGCCCCTGGAGGGCCAGCGCTCTAGGTGACCATCTAACTTACCTAATGGTAGCACCAGCCCTACTTTTACCGGGTGCGAAAGACTGAATAGCCCCCTCTTATTGCTGGACTGCCATCTGCACCTTAGTTTTGGCAAATTATTTAGTTAAAGTTGCTAAGGGAGTAGGGATACTTAAAATAATACAAAGCTCTCCAGGAAGTCTTTTCCTTCATGAATGCTCTCAACATTTATATTATCTATCTTCTAGTGTGATTAAACAAAATGAGAGGGGAGCTTGTGATGTGATAGAATCAATTGAAAATATTAATTTGACATGTGTTTTGGGAAAATTCATCTGACACCATTAACACACATGCTGCCCTTCTTGTTACCTTTGCCTCTAAATTGAACAAATTGCAGATATTGAGAGCTACACAGAGGGAAGATTTTTTTCGATTAAAAAATTGGCAACTTGCATTAGAAGCCTCTTTTTTTAAAATTTCCCTGCAAGTGCCTGATTAAATTTCAGGAAACTGATTATGCATTTTTTGATTAGAGAGGTTTTTTATCTGCTAAAGAATCCTTGAGAACTACTGAGGGGTGATTTGAGGTCTGAATGTAAACTGCAGGTAATATATGAGATTGTATTCCTATAGACCGCTTTCATTGTGTTTCTTTGTTTTTTCTTTTCTTCCCCCAATGATGTGGGCGAGATCAGAGTGTCCTTATTATAATTTGATATTATTTTTGTGGGTTTTTTTCTTTATACTTCTTAGATTCTTTGATGTTTTATAATTTAATATAACAACAATAACAGTTTAAAGTCCCTTATGTTAATTATGAGTATTTTATGCTATTTATTTTATGTTTGCTTCAAAATCAACTAATTTAGCAATTAATCTATTGCTAAAAGTAAAACACTTACTGATGAAAATCCCCAATGAAACCTTATGTTGAAAAGATTCCCTCTGATCCTCTTAATTGACTTAAAAGCCTATGGAGTCGATTTTAGCGGCGGCGGCGGCCAGCACACTTAAAGGAGCTTGCTGTCGCTGCTTTAAACCAGACGTGGATATTCAATATCTGGATCATATCCGGCCACCTGCACTGAATATATGGTATACCCAGTTAGCTAATAGGGCACAGCTCCACAAAACGGCTATGTGCTGTTGAAAATCCCACTCACCACAACTTAACCGGTTAGCAGTTTTGCCAGTCGGTTAAATGATTTTGAATATTGACCCCTCTAAATCTAAGATAGAGTCTGGGGTAGGTAAGAGTTGGGGGCATATGGCTGGGAATCAAACACAAACAGAAAGCTTTGCTTTTTTAACCTATTTCTTTAACTGGCTTTTTAAATAAACACAGATTTTTAACTAGAGACAGAATTCATCATTTTAACCCAAATTTCCCTTTTCCCCAACTTTGAAGAAAGAAAAACGTTTCTAGCCGGTAAATGCTCACATGTGTAGATTCCTTACCAACAGTGGCAGAATTTCAGCACAGAGCGGCGAGTAGTGTGTACAAGCGGTTCCCATGTACTTTAGTTTAGAGGAGGGAGAGGCAACAGAGGAGGAACAGATCTCGCTCTGCAGAGGATCTTCAAGTTGAACACCTAGTTTCTTGATTTGTTTGAGAAACAGTTTAGAGAAGAAGACCATACTCTACCTGTACCTTCAGTTAAAGGTTGATCTCTAACCTGCCTCTTGCAGCGGATACCCCATGGCGGTGCTCCTGAAGATCACCACAGTCCTCACCTTCTTGGTCCAAACAATTTCCATCCCACAATGGGAACCACAGAGGACATAAGTCAGCGGGTCACATCTCTCTGCATCAGTTTCTAAGTGTTTTTCTCACGAGAACTCATTAATATATTGCTTTCTCTGAGAAGGAACAGCAGGCACATCAGACCATGATGGAATTTTATGAGCTGGCTCAGTTTCCATTAGTTTTGGGGCAATTGATTATATACACATTCGAATCAAATCATTTGTGAGGAGAGAGAGGGCAGCTATTGAAACAAAAGGCTTTTTGCTCCCTCAATATCCAGGTAGTCTGAATTGCCACAGGTCTCATAACTGCCGTGTGCCCAGTCCTTCTAGACTCCTGCCATGTTGCCTACATTCCTATATAATATTGCATATGCAGGGCTGGTGCAAGGATCAGAGGTACCCTAGGTGGGTGTAACCTTTCAAGGTTTACTACTTCCAAATAGCTTAAACCCAGCTTGTCAGCTTTTAACAGCTATACCAGCAAATCAGCCCTTTGACCAGGCAATTTTCCTCAAATTAAATTTCAGGTTTCAACCATTAAATATTAGGCAGCCTAATTATACCTAGAACCCCATCTAGAACCCCATTCATTTCAAAGGTGTTCAAATCAAATCTCTTCTACACCTCTTCTCCCAAAAATGCCACACTTTCCAGCTTCCTGCACTCTCAACAATTAAAGAGATCACTTTAGCTTCTTTAAATGTTACAAAGTTCTTTCCAAATACCTCCAAAGATCCTCAGATCAAACCTTCACTCATGACTGCAGCCAGCAAACCTCTTTCTGTACTGAGGGTCTCAAAAAACTGACTCTTCACTCCCACACACCAGTATTCCAAGCCATTCAGAAAAGTATGCTTCTACTTCTCTCAAAGAAATAGTTACAAAGACCCTTCCCAAACACACTCTTTCCTCCCAATTACAGGAAATCCTCCTCTCCCCATAAAAGCCCTAATTAATTTTTTAAGGCAATTTCAGTACTATTTCTTTAGATCCTAATAGGTTAGAAATACCAGCTCCATATCGTCCTGCTAGACCAGTCCAGACAAGTAGGGTTGTGTTCCCCTACCAGCAGATTGGTGGAGACAAAGAACCAATGAAAAGCCCAGGTTTCAATGACATTACTCTCATGCTCCTGTTCGCTTCAGCCACCAGAGGTCCCTTAGTATTTCTCTGTCTCCAGCAGATGGATTTTCTCCTCTCTGTAGAAATTCTGAAGATTGAGAGGACAAGAGATTGATTAAACACGTGTGAACGACCACCTTGAGTCCTAAAAAGGTGACTCTCACTTGAGTGCGACATAGGAGGCTCTACTAGACTGCGGTCTTTTTGGTAGCCATAGGAGGAGAGAAAATCGGTTCAACTCCATGCCCTTAACATGATAAGGGCCTGTTGAGCAGCCACAAATTGGAAGGATTTGGAAGAATTTGGAAGAGTACAGCAGCCTCATACAACCTCAGCGCCCCCTCCCTCCATTTCCCTCTGCTCTCTCCCAAAGATTGCAGAAGGCTCTCAGAGGGATCTCCTGCCAGCTACCTTCCACACAATGATGTAAAAAATATTCTCCAGGACCAAGCAGGAAGTCAGTCCTCACATATGGGTGATGTCGGCGCCGACAGAGCCCTCGTGCAGAGCATTTCCCCAGCTTTCAAGGAAAGCCTTTGGGAATGCAGTGCGCATGCGCGGTCCCCTTCCCGCCCAAGGGTGCTATCTTGCTCAGTCTTTCTTTTTCCGCGGAGCCCAACGGACGTGAGTTCGTGTCACCCAGGAAAAGTAGATTTTTTTCTGCGATTTTCGCGTTTTTCTTATCCGGTTCAACGCCGGTTCCCCTTCTTGCCTGGGCTTGGTACACCAGTATCGAGCCCGGATTTTCTTTTTTCGTTTTTTGTCCTTCGTGACTAGCATTCACATCTTTTTTTGTGTTTTTCACTGGCAGCCCGGTCCTTTGACCTTGCAGGTGCCCTTTTCCCCTCCATGGCTGCCAGCGGGTTCAAGAAGTGGGATCGGTGCAAGAAACTTATGTCTCTCACCGACACACATGACTGCTGCCTCCGATGCCTCGGGCCTGACCATGACCCGCTGGTCTGCGGCCCCTGCGGCAAAATGTCCTCGAAGGCACTTAGGAGCCGTCAGCATCAACGTGAGAGAATTTTCTCTGACTCCGTGTTGGGCCGGGCCTGGACTTCGTCAGAGGCCTCGACATCTCGGGAGTCTGACCCCGAGCGCCGTCGGGGGTTCTTCTGAGAGGGAGTCTCCCACCTGGGAGCACAAAAGGAAGAAGAAGCTCGTGAGGGCGGCATCGGTGGAGGCTCCTGGGTCCTCGAGTGCCAGGTTGCTTAGCCCTCACCGCCGCCCCGGGCTCTCGGAGTCAGAGAGGCCATCCAAAGTACCTCGCTTGGAGCAAGAGTCCCCGGGTCATATAAGTGCTGTTGTCCTCGTGGACTCTCCTCTGGGAGAAAACAACGTTGGACCTGACGCTGTCGGGGCCCGAGTCGGGGGCTGCCAATTCTCCTGAGCTTGGACTCAGGCTGACAGCCTTGGAGAGCAGCCTGGCTGCCCTCATGGAACAGCAGCAGGTGCTGATCGCCGGTCTGACTAGTGCATCTGCCCCGACCACCGGGACCTCGACGTCGAAGTCGACCCCAGAGACCGAGCCGATCCTCGAGTCAATCAAGTCTCGATCAAGCTGATCCTCAGTCAAGGTCCCCCTCAACATCCCATGCGGGGCTGAGGTTGTCGACGCCAGTGCTTTCGGCGTCGGGGCGGGTGGCACCAAGGCCCACATGGCCGGAGTCGGCGTGGGAGACGGAGGACGAGGAGTCTCCTGATACCTTCCGGACCCGGTGTGTCCCTTTGGACTCACTGGAGTCCGAGCCTCGGTGAAGGTCCCCCCCCCCCCCCCCGGAGGATACCCAGTTCTCAGATTTCATGAGGGACATGGCCAAGGCTTTGGCATTCCCTGCAGATGCCGAGGAGGAGCCTCGAGCCGAGGAGCTCAATGCTGGAACGGCTGCTCTTCCGTATGTGGGAGGCATCAGCTTTGGCGCCGGTTCTTAGCAAATGGGTCGATTCTATCTATTGAGTCAGTAAGAGGCCTGGGTTCCAAAAGGTGCAGCTACCGCACAATTCCATGGTTGTGGAATCGGCCATGCACCACCTGAAGAGTCAGAAGAGGCACTCCTGGGTGCCCCCCGGCCGAGAGGCCCGGAACCTGGATGCCCTCGGTAGAAAGTGCTTCCAGGGCTCTATGCTATCTTGCCGTGTCCAGACTTACCAGCTGTACTTGGGCATGTACTTACGAGACCTGGCAAAGAAGATTGCCGGGTTCTCAGCTGGCCTCTCCGAGGAACTCTTGCAGAGATTCAAAGCCTTGTCAACAGAGATCCAAGATCCGAGAGTGCTCGAAGTTTCTCTCTCAAGCAGCCTACGATGGCTTTGAGGCTTCAGCCCGGATAGCCGCAGCCGGCATCAGTGCACGCCATCAGGTCTGGCTACAGTCATCGGACCTGGAGTCATGGGTGCAGGACAAGTTGGTCGATGTCCCCTGCCGAGGCGATAACCTCTTCGGTAAGCCCATGACTGAAAAGGCTGCAGAAATCGAGACAGACTCTCACCAGGACAAGGCTGTCCAGGAAGACTTTTGCCCCTTCTCAAAAAAAGAAGGGCTCGGGGAAGAAGCCCTTTTTCCTGAGGAAGGGTGCTGCCTACAAATCCTACCCTCAGTATTAGGCCTCTCCAGCTGCCCAGCAGGGCCAGCAGGCCAAGGGGCAGGTGCATGGGCCCTGTAGGCAGAAGACCCCCAAGCCGCCAGTTCCGGCTCCTGCACAGCAGGGAGTGGGGTTTTGACTCCCACAGCATAGCCTCTCCTCCGCCGGTGGCTCCACTCAGCACTGGAGGTCGGCTTACCCTGTATGCCCACAGGTGGCCAGCCATCACAGGGGATACTTGGGTGCTGAGCATAGTCCGGAAGGGCTATATGCTCCACTTCCAACAGCTACCCCCTTCCTACTATCCAGGGGAGCCTCCAAGACCCCCTCTACACAGGAACCTCCTCCTGCAGGAGTTAGCAAGTCTTCTAAGGGAACAGGCGGTGGAACCGGTGCCTCACCACCTGGAAGGGCAAGGCTTCTACTCCAGGTACTTTCTGGTACCAAAAAGGACAGGAGGCCTCAGGACTATCCTAGACTTGCGAAACCTAAACAAGTTTCTGGAGAGGGAAAAGTTCAAGATGCTTACCCTTGGGATACTGCTGTCCTACCTCCAGCAGGGAGATTAGGTCTAAGGAGCATAGCCAAAGCATGCTTATACTCACATCCTCATTCATCCAGACCACAGACAATATCTCAGATTTGTAGTGGGAGGAAACCATTTTCAGTACAGGGTACTTCCCTTTGGCCTAACCTCCGCCCCCAGGTTTTTCACCAAATGCCTAGCGGTGGTGGCGGCTTATCTCAGGAATCAGGGGATTTTTGTCTTCCCATACCTGGACGACTGGCTCATCAGGGGCCAGTCTCGCCAGGAAGCCCGACAGGCCACTCTTCGCACTGTCTCTCTTCTTCAGCATCTGGGCTTTGTCATAAACTACGCAAAGTCCACTTTGCTCCCCTCTCAGAACCTAGAGTTTATAGGAGCAAGACTGGACTCCCTGCAGGCGAGAGCTTACTTACCCAAAGACAGGGCCCACAGACTGATGGATTTGGCCAATCAGTTCCGAAGCCATTCTCATGTCTCCGCCCAGCACTACCTGTGGCTCCTGGGCCACATGGCATCCATGGTACATGTGACTTTGAATGCCCGTCTGCACATGCGGACTGCTCAATGGTGTCTCAGGGATCAGTGGACACAGGCCACAGGCGACCTCCGAGACAGAGTAAGGGTGTCCAAGCCACTTTGAGATTCCCTACAGTGGTGGCTACATCTCCCAAACCTTCTCAGGGGAGTGGCTTTTCAGGCTCCAGCACAAACAAGGGTGCTGACGACCGATGCTTCCTTAAAGGGCTGTGGTGCACATTGCCAGGGCGCCTGCACCCAAGGCCTCTGGTCTCCTCGAGAGACCATGCAGCAAATCAATCTTTTGGAGCTGCGAGCGATCCGCTTGGCTCTGCAAACTTTCTCTCATGCCCTCTCTCACCAGTCTGTCCTAGTGCAGACAGACAATCAAGTGGCAATGTTCTATGTGAACAAGCAAAGTGGCACAGGGTCCAGGCCTCTATGTCAGGAGGCAATGGCCCTTTGCTCCTTTGCAGTAAAACAAGGCATGTTTCTCAAAGTAGTTTATCTACCTGGTCAGGAGAATTTCCTAGCAGACAAGCTGAGCAGGATTCTCCAGCCTCAGAAATGGCAGTTGAATCCATTGGTGGTCCAGCAGATCTTCCTCCGCTGGGGACTTTCAACCATCGATCTCTTTGCCAGCCCACAAAACCATCAACTACCCAAGTTTTGCTCCAGGCAGCCGCATCCCCTCAGGATGCCAGCAGATGCTTTTCTGATCCCTTGGTCTACGGGCCTTCTGTATGCGTTTTCTCCCACGACCCTGGTGGCCCGAACTCTGTTCAAGATTCTCCAGGACAAGGCCTCAGTGATTCTGTCGCCCCCAGATGGCTGAGGCAGCCCTGGTTTCCACTTCTGCTGCAGCTGGCAGTGGACACTCCGTTCCCTCTGGGGGTGCAACATGATCTCCTGTCCCAAGAGCAGGGGTCCTTTCTGCACCCCAATCTCAGATCCCTCAATTTGATGGCCTGGCTGCTGAAAGGGTAGTGCTAGCTCCCTTACTGCTGCCTAAGGAGGCTGAGGAAGTGGTTTGGGCCTCTAGGAGGCAGTCCACCAGGAAGTCCTATGTCCTCAAGTGTCATAGGTTTACGGTATGATGTACTCGGCGCAATGAAGATCCTTTCTCTTGCCTTGTGCCAATAGTACTGCAGTATCTTCTCCACCTGTCAGACCTAGGCCTCAAGTCTAATCTGTTCGGTCCATTTCAGTGCTCTGTCAGCGCACCACTCACCGGTGGAAGGACAGTCTCTGTCAGTTCACCCCTTGGTGTCCCGATTTCTCAGAGGTCTGCTTCTACTCAAGCCTCCGGTTCGACCACCGACGGCTGAGTGGGATTTGAATGTGGTCTTGCAGCACCTGACTCACCCACCATTTGAACCGATGGCTACTTGCCATTTGCACTTCCTCTCTTAGAAGGCGCTATTCCTGGTGGCTCTTACATCGGCCAGACGTGTGAGTGAACTACAAGCTCTGGTGTCTGATAGACCGTACACACGGTTCTATAAGAACAGGGTCGTCCTACGGACTCATCCCAAGTTTCTCCCAAAGGTGGTCTCCTCTTTCCACCTCAACCAGGAGGTGGTCCTTCCGACCTTTTTTCCCAGGCCGCATGCTAGCCGGGCTGAAACAGTCTTGCATACTCTGGACTGTAGGAGGGCATTGTCCTTTTACCTAGAACATACACGGGGGCATCGAAGGGCTACTCAGCTCTTTGTCTCCTTTGACCCCAATAAGTTGGGGTTACCTGTCTCCAAGCGTACATTGTCCATTTAGGTAGCACATTGTATCGCCTGGGTGTATAAGGCAGCCAACCTTCCCTTGCAGGGTCGGGTCACGGCCCACGTATCAGGGCGAAAGCCGCATCAGTAGCTCATCTCCGTTCTGTTCCGTTGGCAGACATCTGCCGGGCTGCAACTTGGTCTTCAAGCCAGACTTTTGCAGCCCATTACTGCCTGGAGAGAGAGTCCCGTAGGGACAGTGCTTTTGGACAGGCGGTACTCCATAATCTCTTTGAGTTTTAGGCAACTCCTACCCTCCAGCCCTTGTGTTGGGCTACCATACTGGGGCGTTCTCAGAGGATATTCTTATCACTAATGCTGAGGCTCTTGAGAGGGAGCCATTTTTTCAGCTTAAGTAAGAGTAGTTACTCACCTGTAACAGATGTTCTCCAGGAGCAGCAGAAATTAGTCCTCACGACCCTCCCTCCTCTCTTGGAGTTGCAGTCATATCATTCATTTTGATTTTTTGCTGTCTTTTAGCTATGTCATCAGACTGAGCAAGATGGCACCCTTGGGCAGGAAGGGGATTGCGCATGCGCGCTGCATTCCCAAAAGGCTTTCCTTGAAAGCTGGGGAAATGCTCCGCATGAGGGCTCCGTCGGCACTGACGTCACCCATATGTGATGACTGATTCCTGCTGCTCCTGGAGAACACCTGTTACAGGTGAGTAACTACTCTAACCCAGCTAGTGAAGCAGTTTCAGGGGATCAGAGCTGAGCCCAGCACAGATCCTACACCTGGAGCTCTCGAAGGGCAAGTACCAAGGTCCGACCTTGTTATAATCCTTGTTGGGGGCTCCAGATTTCATCTCTGAGGGATGCAATTCGAGGTGGACTGCTAATAACAGTAAGAACTGTGTGGGGGTTTCTTGCCATTTTTTGCATTGCATGAAAACACAGTTAACGCATGCGTTCTTGTGATAGTTGCTCCTTCTTGGGCCATATCCAGTATCATTTGTCTCCAGGTCCAGGATGCAGGCATCTGGTGGTTCTTTCAGGTCTCTCCTGTAGCCCTCCCAGCTCAGTCTGCTCATAAGAAGAATCTGAATACTACTCTTTACGGCCTCCCCCTTGCTAGGAGGTTAATGGCCTCCCTCCTTGTGGGGAGGTTTATTTCCGGAGTTACCCTTTATGTTAGGTGAGAACTCAGACAGTCCCAAAGTCCACGTTTGGTAGGGTCCCTTCATGCGGCCAGATCTGTGCACCCTCCCCCCTTTTAGGGCAACTGTCCCCACCAACGCTCAAAATAGTCCTCACAAGGGTCCTTCTTGGCAACAAAATGTAATCAATATGCAAATCAAAGGATTAGTACACAAATTAAATCTTCCCTTTATCCTTCAATTCAAATAGACATACACACCACATCTTCACAGTAACACCCCACCCCCTTAAGTCCCTGGTTCAACCGGGGTGCATTCCAGTTGTTGAGTTACCTGGATGCCCCACCACCTCCCATGTAGCTTCCTGTTGCTACAACCACCCCAAGTCTGGCAGGTTATCCTCTTGTTGAGTATCCATGGGTGTCGCTTTAGGGTTTGACTGTTCCTTATCCCTAGCTCTATCTTCTCCTTCCACTAGGAGGGGGGGGGGGTCTACCTCCATGGGGGTTTGGGGCAAGTCCTTCATCTCACTTCCCTCTCATCCCATGTTTTCTGGCTGAGAAGGGATCAGGCATTTGGACCCTGCCCTGGGTTTCCTCCTCTGCTGTTCCAAGAGGACCCTCCCAAATGGGCCCAGACTCCTAGAGCAGGGACTGGCCGGGGTTCCCTGGGACTCTGATGGTAATGGGATGTACTCTCCTGGTACAGGACCTCATTCTCCAGAACTCCCTCAACCTTTTGCTTCTCACTGAAACCTGGCTTAAGGATGGAGAAGATGCCCTTCTTGTTCGGTGTCTCCCCCAGGCTTCTCCGCTGTCTCAGTTCCCCACACCAGTCTCACTGGTGGCGGTGCGCCAGCTATTGTTCATACCTCCATCCCCTTTACACAAATCCACTCGCCTTTAGTACACTACCCATAAGCCCTTCTCCTCTGCCTTCATTCTTCTCCGTCCTCACATATCCTAGTCATTTACTCCCCCCTCCCCCTGCTCTTCGCCCAGACATCTGGGACTCCCTTCTCTTAACCATCTCTGATCTGTCCCTGCAGTTCCCTCACCTGGTCATTGCTGGTGACTTCAATTTACATCTTGACTCACCCTCCTCCTCTAGGGATCACTCCTTTCAGTCATTCCTTCAGGACCTATCTCTATCTCAACATGTCACTGTTCCTACCCACGGAGCTGGACATACTCTCGATCTAGCTATCTCTTCTGTTTCCTCGAATGTCTCTTTGCAACACTTTGTTGCCACACCTTTACCCTGGACAGACCACTACGTTCTTAACTTCCATGCCTCCTTTGGTCCCTCCTCCCCCTCCCTTCCTCCTTTCCATTCTTCCTCACCCAATCCCATCAGATTCTCACGTCGGATCACTTCCTTCACAATTAGTCATGTCCCATCTGCTGATAACCTTTTATCAGCCGATTTTCTTCTTCTTTCACCTGATTCACAAGTATCTCACTGGTCCTCCTGCCTCTCAGACACATTAAACCGTCTTGCACCATTAGAATCTCACACCTCACATCACGCCGTGTCACAACCTTGGTTCCATTCCGGCCTTCTCCTTCTCCACTCCCAACTTCGCAGGGCGGAACGGCGGTGGAGAAATTTGCGCTCCCCATCTTCTTTGATGTTCTTCAAAGCCCAACACTCTCACTATCGATCTCAGATACATTTAGCTAAACAAACTTATTTTTCTGTTTCTATCTCTTCTGCTCCAAACCAAACCCATCAGCTATATAGGGTTCTCTGCTCCCTTACTTCACTCCAATCCGGTTCCAATTCCATGTCCCACCACTTGACAATATCTCCTTCTGCTTCCCAAATGGCTTCATTTTTCTGTGCTAAGGTTACCGATCTTAGGGCTTCCCTACCTTACTGTCCCCCTTCTATCCCTCCCTTCCTCTCTTCCCCCCCTTCCTTCTTCTCTTTCTCATGTTTGGGCTTCCTTTCACCCTCTTACCAGTTCTGAATTGCTCAAGTCTATCACCTCTGCCAATAAGACCACCTGTTCCCTTGATCCTATCCCTTCCTCATGGCTTCTTCCACCTTCTCTTGCCCTTCTTCCCTCCATTCTATCATTAACACTAGTCTTTCTATTGGTATCTTTCCTCATCCTTGGAAGCATGCTCTCGTACGCCCCCTTTTAAAGAAACCCTCCCTTGACCCATTTGTCCCCGCCAACTACCGTCCTGTCTCTCACCTTCCGTTCCTAGTCAAAATACTGGAGAAAGCCGTTTTTGCACAAGTATCGCATCATTTAGACTCCACCCACTTTCTTCATCCCCGCCAATCTGTATTCCGTCCTGGTCACAGTGTGGAGACGGTGCTTGTTTCTTTCCTCAATGAAATTCACAGGGCATACGATCGTGGTGACTTCACGGTGGCGGTATCACTTGATCTCTCTGCTGCTTTTGACCTGGTGGATCACTCTTCTTTCCCATCTGCGAGATGCTGGCCTTCAAGGAACTGTCTACAGATGGTTTCACTCCTATCTTTTTGCCCGGTCTTGCTCTGTTCTCTCCTGTTCCTTGTCTGATGCCCTTCCGATCCTTTTCCCTTGCACTGTGGTGTTCCCCAAGGTTTTGTATTAGCACCTCTGCTTTTCAATATTTTCATGGCACCCCTTGTACTGCTAATACAACAATCTGGCCTTTCTGCTTTCTACTATGCAGACAATATTATTCTTTTGCATCATACTTCCCCTCTTCACCCTGACCTCTCCCCTCTTAATTCTTGCCTTTCCTCTGTAGCTGACTGGCTCGTTTCTAACTATCTGCACCTAAATATCTCTAAGACTTTGGCTATTTGGTTTGCCCATGGCAGTCCCCCTCCTTCACTGGCCCCATCTTTTTCTGGTTCCCCCATCCCATTAGTATCACATTTTCGATATCTGGGTGTCTTTCTTGACTCAGACCTCTCCTTCTGAGACCACATATCCCACGTTACTAGGTCCTCTTTCATTTTCCTTCGACATCATCAGCATCTTCAGGCTTCCAAAGGGCTGCGCAATCGGCATGCGCCTCGCGGGGGAGGGGGGGGGGGCGGGGGCGGAAGCCTCACTGCCGGACTTGCTCCCAAGGGAAATGGAGATTCTGGGGAAGCAAGGGACTGCAGATACAGGATAGTCAGCTGAAGTGGCAAAGTTTGCCACTTTCTTTCAGCAGACCTGGGCCTTATATAAAAAGAAGGATTGAAAGGCTTACCGTGGGTAGCCAAACCTCCAAGTTTGGACCCCTGTAGCAGGGGGACAAAGAGGAAGCGCATGGGGGCCATGGACCCCAGTATGGCGGCTAAGAGACAGTGCAAGGCCTTCTCTGGAGGAGAAAGACCAGGCTAGTGAACCGTTCCAGGCATTGTCACCTGGTGCCTCCAATTTGGAGGAGAGTGAGTTTTCACCTTCTGAAGAGGAGACCACCTGTCGGGTAGTTTGCCTATTTCACTGGGAGGAGGTGGTGCCACTCATCCACATTCCTGAGCCCACCTCTGCCACGGAGCAATCATGGTCCGATCTGATTCTTAGGGGGATCAGGGCACCCGCCAAGGCTTTCCACTTTCCACCTGAGCTCCAGCAAATGATGTAGGAGAAGCCTACATACCACTTGGCAGCTTGGGAAAATTCATCCTTAGTTTCAGGAGGACCTTCAGCATTGGCTGCACTATTCTAAGGTGAACTCCCTGGTCACAGCAGTTACCAAGAGGACCACAATCCCGGTGGAGGGTGGGGCAGCCCTCTCAGATGCTCCGGACAGAAAAGTGGAAGGGCTTCTGAAGATAGCCTTTTCTGCATCCGCTTTGGCAATTCAGACTTTGGCATGCAGGGGTCTAGCAGCCTGAGTCCTACTGCATTGGATTCGGCCCCTGCCAGAGGATTCCAATACAGCTCGCTTGGAGTCTGTGGCGGCCTTTTTGACCAACGGATTCTACGATCTTCTGTGCCTGGTCACAGTGAGTAGCAGCCTCTAATGTGGCCCACCACAGGCTCTGGCTGAGGAACTGGTCTGTGGATGCGGCAAAGGCACATTTTGCTAGACTCCCTATCAAGGACAGCCTGCTCTTTGGGGAGGAGCTAGAGAAGCTGGTCAAGGATCTGGGAGAGGTGAAGCCATAGCACCTGCTGGAGGATAAGCATAAGTCAGCTTCTTGGTTATCTAGTTCTTCTAGCTCCAGCGCTCCCTGCTCGGAGTTCCACTACTCACGTCATTACAGGCAAGGCAGCACTCGTTCTCCTATAAACATCTCTGGAAATTGCAGCCAATACTTTCGGGGGGCCAGGCAGTCCAGGATGCCTCTGGGGCTCCAAGGAAATCTGGCACCTCCGCCCACTCCTCCCATTGATGGGTGGGGGGCCCATTCTGGGGTGCCATGGGTCGGGGCGTCCAAATGATGGGTGGTGGAGGTTATCAGTCAGGGCTACACACTGGGCCTTGCCAGACTCATTCAGGATACCTTCTTGGTCTCTCTGTGTGGGCTTGCTCACAAGTGTGAGGCCTTTCGCTCCACTTTGCAGCACTTAATCCACTTCTGAACCCTGCTGCCAGTGCCACCTGATGAGAGAGAAAAGCAATAGTACTCCATTTACTTTGTGGTCCCAAAGAAAGACAGCATCTGTCACCCAATTCTGGACCTGCAAGGGGTTAACCACAGCTTGAGAGTTCCCCGTTTTCACATGGAAACCCTGAGGTTCATAATACAGTCCATGCACTTGGGGGAATTCCTGGCCACACTAGATCTCAAGAAAGCATATCTGCATATCCCCATGCACGCTGACCATCAGCGATACCTATGGTTCGCCATTCTGGGTCAGCATTTCCGTTCAGTCTAGCCACCAAGATCACGATAGTGGTAGCGACGGAACTTTGGCATGGAGGAATTTGCGTTCACTCTTATCTGGATGACTGGTTGATCTGGAGTGGTCCGAGGTGGACCATTTGGTGGAGCAGGTGATTCAGCTTCTGGAGTGCCTCGGCTGAGTGATCAATCACAACAAGAGCTGTCTGATGCCTTCCCAGGATTTAGAATTTTTGGGGGTTCGGTTTGACACCCGCGGAGGCAGAGTCTCCCTCACATTGGTACAATGGCACATGTTCCAATGGCAGCTTCATGGATTCCTGGGTCTCTCAGTCCCCCAGACTTGGGATCTGAAGTTCCTGGGGCCCTTGGCAGTGAACTTGGAGATCATTCTGTGGGCCAGGGTGCATATATGTCCCTTACAGCGATATCTGTTGTACTGCTTGGAGAAGTTGGTGAAAGACCTAGGCGAGATGAAATTTTACCACCTCCTGAAAAACAGGTCCAAGGGGCTTGTGAAGAGGGCTGGTACCCCTTCTTCATCAGCCCCTGCCCGTCCACCAAGAGTGCGCTGGCTAGATTCCTGGGGGTCTTAGAACTATCACCCTTACTAACCTGGAAAACCTCTCTTCCCCTCTGCTTTCAGCCTCGGGCTTGTTCCCAGTTCTTTCGTGGAGTGTGTAGGCCCAGGGATTCGGTCCCTCTTAGAGGTGGACCCTCCCAGGCTGTGCAATGAAGATTTTGGGGCCCATTCTCTGGTTCCTCCGGTCAGTGGCAGGCTTCACCGCTTCTTTCATGAATGGGCCCGGGTCACCAAGGATACCTGGGTGCTAGACACCATTCAGTTCAGCTGTGTCCTGGAATGCAAAGAGCCGATTCTCAATGTCTTCCTCATTTATCTATGTGGGTCTGCAATTAAGATACATCTGTGCAGACCATCTTGGACAAGATGCTACCCTGAAGGCATTGCTGCCCATCCCCCTGGACAAATGGAACGAGGGCAGATATTCCATCTATTTTGTGGTGCCAAAGAAGGATGGTTCCTTCTAGCCCACTGTGGGCCTCAAGGGGTTCAACAAGCACTTATGTGTCCTAAGCTTCTAGATGGCAACCTTGTGCTTGTAATTCAAAGCAGTATGCCGAGGGGAATTCTTGGCATCTCTGGATCTGGCCAAGGTGTATTTTCATATCCTGATCCAGGTGGATCAGCAGAAGTGTCTGCGTTTTGCCATAACTGGCTCTCACTAAGAGTTCTCTGTCCTCTCTTCCAGGCTACTCACCACCTCAAGGACGTTCTCCATGGTCATAGTGATGACAGTTGCGGTGCTATGGTGCCAAGGGATCTGTGTTCATCCCTATCTGGATGACTTGCTCATCTGAGTTCATTCCCTCTCAGAAGCGCCTTGGGTGACATCGCAAGTTGATGTCCTTTTTGGAATGCCTCAGCTGGTTGATCAATCAGGAAAAGAGTGGAGGAGTAGCCTAGTGGTTGGGGCAAGGTACTTCATGCCAGAAGGTCGGGGGTTCAAATCCCACTAGAGGACAGCAACCTTGGGCCGGAAGGACTGGGGTTTCTAGTCCCACAGGTGTTCCTTGTGGTCTTGGGCAAGCCACTTAACCCTCCATAGCCCATGTTCCCTGTAAAATAGTTATCTCCAAGTTATAATGCCCTGTTCAATGTAATTTCAGTTTGTTCAATGTAAACCGCACTGATGCAGAATAGCATGGTATATAAGAGAATGTAAATAAAAAATAAAATAAAAAAAGAGCCAGCTGTTGCCTTCCCAGTCCTTGAAATTTTTGGGTGCATGTTTCGACACTCAAGTGGACAGAGCTTTCATGCCGGGGTAGAAAGTCAAAAGACTGTTGGATTGCCTGGTGCTATTCTGTGTGTAGCAGGCCCCTAGAGTCTGGGATTATCTCCAGTTCCACAGATTGATGACAGTAACGATAGTGATAATGCTGTGGGTGCATACTCACATGCAAAAGCTCCAGCAGTCCCTGTTGGCTCGATGGCTCCCAAGCTCTCTGGAGTTCAAGCGCAGGCTTCTGCTCCTGTTGATGGTGGTGGCAACCCTGTCATCTGTGGAAGGGAGTATCACTGGACAATTGCTCCTCGATCCTGCTGACGATGGATGCCAGTCTTTCGGACTAGGGAGCCCATTGCCAGGATCATATAGTCCGGGGTCATTGGAACTGCAGGGAAGCCGTGTGATCCATCAACCACCTCGAGGTGAAGGCCATCAGGTTGGATCTTTCAACAATTTATTTATTTAGCTGTACTTATATACCACTTTTCACCAGGTCAAAGTGGGTTACAGACAATGCCATGGAGGTGGTTTATGCCAATTGGCAAGGCGGCACAAGCTATGCTGGGGTGGTGCTGGAGATGGATCTCCTGTTTGCCTGAGTGGAAAAGAATCTCCTAGCCTTGTCAGCCTGGTACATTGCCAGGATGAACAGTGTGGAAGCAAACTTCCTCAGCTGGTACTCTCTGAATCCTGAAGAGCGGGAGTTGAGTCAGGAGGTGTTTATTAGTTGATTCTGTGCTGTTGGGGTCACCTTGAAATGGATCTGATGGTGACCCATTCTAATGGAAAGGCTTACTACTTCTTAGTCGCCACATGGAGATGGGATTTGAGGGCTTTTATGACCTGACCTAGCTTTGGTCAAGTCAGCGGGTGTTGTACATGTTTCCTCCATTGTCCCTGGTGGGGCGTCTGAGTCAATGTATAGATTGCCACCCACACAAGATTGTTCTGGTAAAACTGGATTGGCTGTGGACAGCATGGTTTGGAGACCTGATGTGGCTCTTGCAGGCACCTCCTCTTCAGCTGCCTCTGTCTCAGGGGCTACTGTGGCAGAGACAGATTGTCCTGGAAGACTTGGCTCCCTTCTTGCTTATGGCAAGGTTATTGAAAGGAGACTGCTAGCACGTAAGGATTACTCTCCAGCAGTAATCTCTACTATACATGGTGTCCATAGGAGGTCTACCAAGCTAGCTTACATATAGATATGGTGCCTCTTTGAAAGCTGGTCCGGTGCACGGCACTTGGCTCCTGGAGACAACCAAGGTTTATGTTTATTTTAAAAATTTGCTTAACTGCCTTTCACACATAGCAGCAAGGTGGTGTACGAAGTTAATAAAAACAAAAGACAGAAAGCAGAAAGGGAATGCCAGTATAGACAGGAAAGGCAACATCATTCATACTAAGAAATAAGACGGGGGGGGGGGGGGAGCAAAAGGAAGAGGAAGACAGAAGAGATGGGAGAGGGGAAGGGAAAGAGCAGGGAGGGGAGAGGAAGAACTCAAGGTCATATGCTGCATGGAAAAGATGCATCTTAAGAAGAGATTTGAACCTGAGCTAGGAAGGCTCAAGACGAAGGACGGGAGAGAGGAAGTTCCATAGGGCAGGGGCAAGGTAATAGAAAGCTGAGGAGTAGGTGGATTCCAGTTGTGCTTGGGAAACAGAAGGGAGGTAAAACCGATTTGCATGAATACCATGAAGAACTCGGTGGGGAGAACAGAGTAATATGACATCAGCAAGATAACAGGGGGAGCCAGTGTGAAATGCATGGTGGACCAGAGAAAGCAGCTTATATTGCAGTCAGTATTTGATGGGAAGCGAACGATAATGAACTAGGAGGAGAAAAATGTGTTAGAAGTGAGAGGCATGGGCAAGCATATGGACAGCAGTGTTTTGAATGAGTTATAACTGGTGAAGCTGATACTGAGGGAGACCAAGGAAGACAACATTACAGTAATCCAGTTTAGACATAACTACTCTTCTACTCAGCCTGGTTAACGTGGAGGGGGTAAAGAAAGGCTGAACTGCATGTATTTTCCAAAGGGAGAGGAAAGACCATCGAATGAGAGAGGATAGGTGTGTTCTAAAAAGACAAAAGATGAACCTAACGTAACACCAAGATAGTGGATGGAATCAGCTAGGGGGACTGCAGAACTAGAGAGAGAAGGGGCCAAAGCTGGAGGAGAAGCAGGCCCGTACCTAGCCCTGTGAGAGCGGTGCAGTTGCACAGGGTGCAAAGGCTTAAGGGGCGCATTTTAGCTGTCTTCTGTTGCCTGCCGCCGCCACTTTTTCTTCTCTCAGCGGTGGCAGGCAATGGCAGGACAGCTAAAATGCGCCCCTTAAACCTTCTCACCAGCATGCTAAGCAGATCTTTCCCTCCCTGGACAGGTCTGCTTAGCATGCCGGCGACTTGCACATCGGGCGTGCCTCTTTTCTCCCACCACGGGGGGGGGGGGGGCGGGGGGGGCGCCCGATGTGCAAGTCACACAGGGTGCGCTCTTCCCTCGGTACGGCCCTGAGGAGAAGCACCAAAAGTGAACCAAATTGCAGCAGACTTGGTGGGATTTAGGTGTAAGAAATTGTCAGAGAGCTAAGTGGAAACAGAGGAAAGACAAGCATTAAGAGGGGGAAAGATCCAGATATACTGGGCTAGTGTGATGAAATAGAAGGATGTCATCCGTGTGAGCAAGAAAGAAGTATGAGAGGGATCAGAAAAAGGTTAAAGAGAAGTGAAACCAAAACTGAACCTTGAGGGACACCACAGAGCAAAGGATGAGGGGAAGACAAAGTAGTACCTGTGAAGATTGAGAAAGATCGCTGGGACAAGAAAGAACAAAATCAATTGAGTACAATACCCCTAAGACCCAGATCAAAGAGCCATGCCAGAAATGTTGTGTGATTGACCAGGTCAAAAGGTGGAGAGGTCTAAAGAAGCAGCCACTATGATGTCACCACGATCATGAGCCCTGTGCACATCACTAAGAAAGGAAAGAAGGATAGTATTTGTGCTGTGCCCACGGTGAAAGCCAGATTGATGGAGATGCAGTGCATGGGTAGAGTCAAAAAAGGAAGAAAGCTGAGAGAAAAATACCTTTCCCACCAGTTTGGACAGAAAAGGAAGCGTGGAGACAGGATGGTACTTGGAGAGGGCAGAGGCATCAAGAGAGGATTTCTTTAGCACAGGGCGGACAGTAGCGTGTTTCCAAGAGGGAGGGAATGAACCAGAGGATAGGCTATTGCTAATCATGGACAGAATTAAAGGTAGAAGAGCAAGGAAGGAGAGGTGAACAAAGTGGATGGAATAGGATCTATAGAGCAAGTAGTCTTGCAGGATGATGAGATGATCTTAAGGAGTTCAGAGGAGGAAATGGCAGAAAAGGAGGACCAGGTATGAGCTAAAGAACAATTAAGAGAAGAAGAACCAGGAGGCTCCATACTAGGAGGAGAGACATCTGACAAAGGAGGATTGGGAAAGGGAGGGCAAGGAGGGAAGAGGGGCCAAACAGTTTTGTAAAGTAACCCGAAGAGACTGGACTTTATTGCAAAAATGATCAGCAAGAAGGTGTGGGGAGGGGGAGGAAGAAAGGTAAGCGAAGGTGGCTAGGACGGAGTACAGGCAATGGGAAGAATTGGCAGAGAAGGAAATGAGAATGGAAAAATGTTCCTTCTTGGTGTCATGAACCATAGACCGATATTGGTGGTGGAGAGTTTTGAAAAGCTGGAGTGAGGTGAAGGAAGGACATTTTTGCCACAGGTGTTCAACCCTGCGGAGCAGTTGGCGCTGAAGGTGGAGCCCATGGTGGAACCAGGGGTGGCGTTTTCTGGGGTGGAGAGGTGACAACAAATTTATAATGGAGCAATAGCATCAAGAGCAGATGCTAAAGTGGAGTTCCAAAGACTAGCCTGTGTCTCAATTGAGAGAGACTGAAAATCAGGAGGAAAATTGCTGTTAGACAGAGAATATTTTCAAGAGTATGAGTGGAAAGTTTCTGGCTAGAACCCAGAAAAGGAGAGCCAGGGGGAGGGTTGACAAAGGTAAGTAAAGGGGAATGACAGGTGAAGAAAATGCAGAAATGATTGGACTAGAGTACAAGGAGGGAGGAGAAAGCTGAGAAGGTGGACTGAAGAGATGGTCAGATGAGAGCAAGATCCAAGGTTTGTCCGGCAGTATGCGTAGGAAAAGGAACTAATTAAGAAAGGTGTCCTCCCATCTTTCTGCAGGATGGCCTAGAGAAGGGCTTCTCACTTAGCTCCCTGAAGGTTCAGGTTACAGCTCTGACCTGTTTCTGTAGTCTGGTAGCAGGCATGTCTTTGGCATTGCACTCAGACATCTCGTGTTTTCTCCAGGAGGTTCGGCACCTACATCCTTCCCTTTGGTCTGTGATCCCTTCCTGGGATCTGTCTCTGGTGCTCATAGTGGCTCCCTTGAGCCGTTGAAGCACACTACCGTAAAGGATTTGACACTCAAGACTATCTTCTTGGTCGTGATTTGTTCTGCAAGGCAGATTTCCGAGCTGCAGGCTCTGTCTTGCCAAGATCCTTATCTGTCTTTTTCAAAGGAGGCCATTTCTATTCGGCCTGTGCCTTCTTTCTTGCCTAAAGTACTGTCTCCTTTTCACAGGAACCAAGTGGTTGTCTGCCCTCCTTCTCTAAGGAGCAGTGCAAGGGAAAGGCTAGGGGTCTTCACCTTGTGGATGTCTGGAGAGTGCTTCTCCGATACTTGGAAGTTACGATTTCCCTTTGAAAGTCAGACCATCTTTTTGTGCTGTTTGCTGGCCTGCGCAAGGGTGAAACAGCAGCCAGGTTGAGTTTGGAGTGCTGGATTAAGGAGGCTATTGCCTTGGCATATCTGTTGCAGAACTGACTGGTTCCAGAGGGCTTCACACCCATTCTACCTGAGCACAAGCTTCCTCATGGGTGCACGGAGCTCGGTAGTCCCTGCAGACATTATGGGACATTACTTTTAAAATGGCTGCAATGCTTTCTTTCTCATTTCAAGTTGAAGAGCATTATTACGTTTTAACCCCCGCTACCCTGAGCTTCAGTGAGTCTGTTGTGATATTGTGAGCATAATGTCCTTGATGCATAAAGGGTATAAGAGAGTCAGATAAGTAAAAAGGAAGGCCTGAGTAAGAGGCCTTATGAGCTAGAAGTAATACTTTGAATTTGATACAATGGGCTAGAGGAAGTCAATGGTGAGGGGTCTCGGGGCGAGGTGACATGATCGGATGGCTTGGAGGGAGTGAACAGTTTTACACCAACATGTATTATTCTCTGTAGATGTTTAATAGATTGAAGGGAAAGGCCATTGTAAAGGGAATTACAATAACTGAGCCTCCTAATCACAAAAGCAATGATCAGGTAGCCTCCAAGTGTCCATTATCTTCTCTTCTCTTTGCCCCACAAGTATGGAGCCTCTCTCCTTTTCTTCTCTTCTCCACCTCCAGGTATCCAGTTCGCTCCTTTCTTATCTCCCCTTTCCCCCCTGCAATGTCCAGCATCACGCCCCATTCCCTTCCCACTCCCACCACCATTCTATCTCTATTCTCCACCTGAAGCTGCTCAGCTGTTGCGTTAGAAGAAAAAAGTCAGCATGTCATGGGGCTGTCGAGCACCTGCGTGTGCTCAAGGTCTGCTGGACCCTCTCCCCTCCAATACAAAGCTTCTATTATTATTATTGAGCATTTATAAAGCACTATCAGGCATACACAGCACTGTACAGACATAGAAAAAGACAATGCTGACTTACAATCTAAAAAAGGTCGAATATAGTAGTACGTAAGGAGAACGACAAAGGGGACAATAAATACTTGAAACATAAGGATAGGGATTATGAGCGAGAAGCAGACTCAAAGAGGAGCTTCTTGAGCCTAGACCTGAAGAGAGCGAGGAAAGAGATTTGACGTAGGGATAGGGGTAGGTTGTTCCAAGCAAAAGGGGCAAAGGAGTGAAGCCAAGAGTCAGCAGAAGAATGCAGCATAGAGAGAAGAAAAGCAGAAGATGAATGAAGATTACGGGAGAGGGTGTAGGGAGAGAGGAAAGGTAAGCAGGAGCAGCAGAGTGATTGCACTTATGTGTGAGGGTAAGTAGTTTGAACTGAATGCGGTAACAGATAGGGAGCCAGTGGAGGGACTTTAAAAGAGGAGTAATGAGACATTAACGAGCCTGATAGAAAATTAGACGTGCAGCTGAGTTTTGAATAGATTGAAGTGGTAAAAGATGAGATTGAGGGAGACCAGCAAGGAGAAGGTTACAATAATCAAGACACGGAATAATAAGGGAATATATTAGAATCTCAGTGGCACTCAGAGAGATGAAAGGACGAATCTTGTAAATATTAAAGAGAAAAAAGCGACAGGATTTAGCAATTTGTTGGATATGAGAGGAAAATGATAGGGTGGAATCGAAGAAAACCCCAAGATTGCTTGCTCAGGAAACAGAACAAACAGGTGTATAATCAGCTGTGATTGAGCAAGAGGGGAGGGGGTTTAGGAGAAAAAAACCCCAGCAGCTCAGTTTTGGCCATGTTCAGTTTCAGATGGTGTTGAGACATCCATAAAGCAATCCGATAAGCAGGAGATTTGGGCCTGGAGAGAAGGAGAAAGGTCAGGTGAAGAAACATAAATTTGTGAATCATCCGTATAGAAGTGATATTGTAAGCCAAGTGAAGAGATAAGGGAACCAAGGGACTGAGTATAAAGGGAGAAAAGGAGAACGCCGAGGATTGACCCTTGGGGAACGCCATCCAAGAAAGGAATAACAGAAGAGGGTGAACCTTGAGAACAGATGCTAAAGAAATGATTAGAGAGGTAAGAGGAGAACCAGGAGAGGACAGAATCCTTAAAGCCAAGGAATGATAGAGTGGAGAGGAGAGGAGAGGAGAAGGGAGTGATTGACAGTATCGAAGTTAGCAGAAAGGTCAAGGAGAATAAGGCCCTTTGACCTAGCGGAGAATAAATCACGAGACCTTAGTAAGGGCCGTCTCAGTTGAATGGAAAGGATGGAAGCCAGATTGAAAGGGATCCAAGAGGGACTGAGTAGAGAGACAATTGAGGCAACGAGAAAGAACGGCACGCTCGATAAGTTTGGAGATAAAAGGAAGAAGGGAGATGGAATGATAGCTAGAGGGAGCAGATGGGTCAAGAGATGGTTTTTTGAGAAGAGGCGTGATCAGAGCATGTTTGTAGGCAGCAAGGAAGTGGCAGTAGAAAGAGACAGGTTAATGATATGGGAAATTGCAGGTACATCTGAAGAGGTAATGGAATTTAGAAGATAAGTGGGGATGAGTCGGAGGGACAGGTGGCAGGATTAGCAGCAGAGATGAGGGAGGAGGTCTCATCATCAAAGACGATAGAAGAGGAGGAAAGAATGGGAATGTGTGAGGAGGGTGGCTGTAAAATAGGTGGAGAAGGGGGTCATAGAAATGGGGGGGAAATGAGTGGTGATTTTATTGCGGAAGAAAGTGCGAAGGATGAGCAGTAAGGGAAGGGGGAACAGGGGGAGGAGCCAGAAATAGAGAATTAAGAGTAGAGAGAAGACAGCGGGGGTTGGAAACTAAGGAGCTGGTCAGGTGAATAAAATAGTTTTGTATAGCAAGGAAAATAGCAGAGTTGAAAGAAACGAGCATGAACTTAAGTGGAGGAAATCAGAGTGGGAACATGATTTAAGCCAGGCGGGTTCGGTGGAACGAGCACAGGAACACAGGTAACAGGTTGTAGAGGTGAGCTAAGAATGATGTAAAGAACGCCTTACAGGGTATGAAGTTAGGGGAGCAAGAGCATTAAGAGCAGAGTTATAGCCAGCCACAGCAATGCCAACAGAGTTGGTGGAGAGTATAGTAGAAAGAAGTGGAGAGACAGAGGAAGATATGGATAGAGGTTCAATAGCAAGCAGGTATAGGAGGTGACAGGACGGGAAGGTGGGGGAGCATGTTTTATTTATTTATTTATTTATTTATAGTCACTTATATACCGCACTATTCAGCATCAGCGCGGTTCACAATAAACAAAGAGTTACACAATTCAACGGTACTTTGTGTTTACAGTAAAACAGGAAATACAACTCGGATAACAGGGTAATTAATTAATTATAACATAGTCATGATCTCATCCTGGCTTCAGTTTTGTGTATGGGTGGTCTATGGGGTGTCTGTATTGTATGTGTATGTTTGGAAGGTCTGTGGGTTGGTTGAGATATCTGCATTGTTTACTGGATAAGACAAGAGGAAGAGGTAGTGTTTCAAAGCTTTTCGAAACTGCAAAAGGTCTGGTATTGCTCGGATGTTTTGAGGAAGGCTGTTCCAACACCTTGGTGCACAGAATAAGAAGGCCCTGTCTGTAGTAGTTTTGGTGATGAATCAAGATCATTGAGGAAGGAGGAGAAGGGCCGATTGGGGGGTCTGTAAACAACAGCAATGTGAAAGGGGAAGGGATAGAACAATTGAATGGAATGAGATTTAAAGGAGGAGCATGTACAGATTTGAAATGGAGTGAAGGATTGAAACTGGCAAGATGGGGAGAGCAAGAAACCTACCCCTCCATCACGGCCAATGGCATGAGGAGTGTGAGAAATGGAGGTCACCATGAGTGAGCACTGCAGCAGAAGCCGTGTCAGCAGAGTGGAGTCAGGTTTCTCTTAGTGCCAAGAGCTGAAAAGGATAGGAAAGGAAAAGATCACGTAGGGTTAGGATTGATATCGCCAGAGGAAAGGAGCAGGAGGAGGAGAAGGCGAGTGAGGGAGGAAGGTGCACAGCGGATGTAAGGTTGAGGCCGGGGAAGGGAGGGGTGAGAGGAAGGGAGGGAGCAATAAAGCTCAAGAGACGAGAAGAATGAAAGGATAAGAAGGTAGAGGAGATAGGAAAGAAGGGCGGGAAGGGGTAGAGAGGAGGGGAAACAGTTCTGCGGGAGGGAGGGCTAAAGATGGGGAGAAATAACTGGAGACAGGTCACATAAGTGGGGAACATAGGAAGCGAAGGGAAATAACGAAAAAAGAACCAAACAATGGAGGTGGGCTGAAGATAATGAGCAGACTGCAGCTAAGGCAGGCAAAAAGGTAGAGACAGATATCAATCATTTATTTGAACACCCAGAAGATGAGGCTGCACAGGGCGCAAAGACTTAAGGGGCGCATTTTAGCTGTCTGCCGTTGCCTGCCGGCCGCCAGTTTTTCTTCTCTCAGCAGTGGCAGGCAACGACAGACAGTTGAAATGCTCGCTGGCATGCTAAGCAGTTCTGTCCCTCCCTGCTCTTGCAGTTAGGGACAGATCTGCTTAGCATGCTGGCAACTTGCACATCGGGCGCGCCTCTTCTCTCTTGCCGCGGGGGGGGGGGGGGGGGCCGCGTGCCCGATGTGCAAGTCGCACAGGGCATGATTTAAACTCGGTACGGCCCTGGATAGCGTCACCACAACACTGAATCTAGGGGAAGGTAGGGTCACGGCCCGCAACTAAGGGTCATGCCAGGCGGCCTCAGGTGCAAGTCCGCCATGCCCTGGCCCGCCTGGAGGCGCATTTCAGTTTAAAGGGACACTGGTCTTGTGGAGGTGATCGGGGAGAGAGATTCTTCCCTTTTCACCTCTCCAACGCTGATTGGGCAGCTATCAGAGGAGGTGGGACATGGAAGACCTTGAGTGTGCACAGATACTCAAAGGTCTACCACTACACAGAGTAGCAACCAAGTGCTGCACTGCTTCCCGCCCCTTGGAATTCTGCCTCCCTAGGCAGACACCTAGTCTGCCTAGTGATAGGGCCTGCTCTGAGTGTATGGATTCTTAGTATCACAGCATCCTAATCTGCACAACATAGATTTTTCCTTCCAGTTACTCTCCTTGCCCTCTCAATCTGCTTCTCTGGACACACAGTTGACTCTTCCTCCGGGGGCTCTTCAGCTGATCTTACTCTACTCCCTGATTTTACAAAACCAATAACACAAAACCCTCTTCTTCCCTGGCATTGCCTCAGATGATCAGACAGTGGTTGAACAATTAATGCCTTTTCTCCTTTTTTTCTCTAAGGCAAACTTCCTAACTACCCTTCTAAATTATAATCAAAGCTGTAGCTGAAGCTCAGGTAAGCTGTAACAAACAGCTACAGGACCTCAGTCCCTTTTCCTCTGCCAAAGCAGGCTCAAATCTCCAATCAGATTTTTAAAACCAGAGATTTTCCTCAAAATGGAGCATTTCTGGAAACTTGTGAATCTAACATACAGTCACAGGGCAGATCCTCAAATAACAGCTTTGTCTCCTATAAGGTTGCCAAATTGGCTCCAGATGCGCCCGGCAGGCTTGATCCAGTCCTGGGTTTACCCATTTCATGCAGTGACTTGTAGTTTTCCTTTTCTTATGGAGTGAAATGGAGAAATCAGAACTACATATTCCTGCATGCAATGAGGTAAACCAAGGACTGGATCTAACCTGTTGGGCGCATCTGGAGCCAGTTGGCAACCCTAGTCTCCTAAAGCAGACAGACACTTTTCACTAATTTCTATCAAAAAACACCGAAACACTCAATAAATCAGTTTCATACTGTTATAACCTTTCAAGATTTACTACTTCCAAATAGCTTAAACCCAGTTTGTCAGCTTTTAACAGCTATAACAGCAAATCAGCCCTCTGACAAGACAATCTTCCTCAAATTAATTTTCAGGCTTTCAACCATTAAACATTAGGCAGCCTAGTTGTACCTAGAACCACATCTAAGGAAGGTACTTCAAAGATGTTCAAATCAAATCTCGTCTATACCTCTTCTCCCAAAAACGCTACACTTTCCAGCTTCCTGCACTCTCAACAATTAAAGAGATCACTTCAGCTTCTTTAAATGTTACAAAGTTCTTTCCAAATACCTCCAAAGATCCTCAGATCAAACCTTTGCTCATGACTGCAGCCAGCAAACCTCTCTCTGTACTGAGTGTTCCACACACCAGCATCCCAAGCCATTCAGAAAAGTATGTTTCCACTTCTCCCAAAGAAATAGTTCCAAAGATCCTTCCCAAATATACTTTCTTCCCAAATATAGAACATCCCCTCCATAAAAAACCCTAAATACTCTTTTAAGGAAATTTCAGTACCTTTACTTTAGGTCCTAATAGGGCTGCCAACTGACTCCAGATGCGCCCGACAAACTTGATCCAGTCCGGGGGGGGGGGGGGACCCCTTGCATGCAGGGACTTGTAGTCTTGCTTTTCTTATGGAGTGCAATGGAGAAATCGGAACTACATGTCCCTGCATGCAATGGGGTAAACCCAGGCCTGGATCAAGCCTGTCGGGTGTATCTGGAGCCAGTTGGCAACACTAGGTCCTAATAGGTTAGAAATATCAGTTATCAAACTGGTCACAAAAACTCTGATTGCCTGTCTGCAATAATCTCCAGCAGAGCTGAAGGGGAAGAGGTGTCCTTGCTCTATCTGATAACTTGCAGCCCAGTGCCCTTTCATTTAATCATTTACTTTACTTGAAAAGCAGCCAACCAATCTCAGTATTTAGTTACTTTTGTACTGCAGCCCTGCTTTTTAAAACCTGCTCAACATTACAGCCCTTTTCTTCTCTTTATCTTACTTTTAAGAGGGCTACCATGCTTTCTATCTCATTTCAAGCTGAAGAGCATTATTACGTTTTTAACCCCTGCTACCCTAAACAACAGCAAGCCAACTTAATTTTGTTTACATGTGGCCATGTCAGCCCTGTTTTTATTTTATTTCTGACATGGTTCCAGCTTTCTCCTGCCCATTGCCAGCACCACCAACAAACCAAAGGCACCTGAAACCCACAAAACCTTTATTTTAAAATTCTGATTATAACCCACTGGTTACATATTTAAAATTTCTCATGTATTCATTGACCTGGATAAATGAGTCTTTTTTTTAAGCACCATCAAGTCAATGCCTGGCAACACAGCAGCCCCTGGGCTTTCTTAACAAGGTATGACCAGAAGTAGATTGCTAGGCTTTTTCTTCCAAGGCAATGGAGGGTAAAGTGACTTGCCCAAGGTCACAAGGCATACCAGTGGGAATTGAATCCAGATTTCCTAGGTACTAGGCTGTTGCTCTAGCCACCAGTCTACTCCTCCACCTCAAGTGAGGCCTGTCCAGCTCTATTCATATATAATAACTCACAGTGATGGCCTGGAAGCGCTAATGCACTGAATTAGACCACATCTAGAGGAAAACGTACGGGGACACATTCAAAGTGTTTTATCTGGTTAGCAGACCTTCTAACCAGCTAAAACAGCAACTAACCAGATAGTGCTGCTGAATATCCCCAAAAAACATGGAAAAAACACACAATGAAAAATGGGGTGGATCCGGTTAGTGGCAATATTCAGCCACTAACTGGATAGCTTAACTGGTTAAAGTTATGACAGGTGAATGCTTTAACCAGGTAGGGCCATCCAGTCAGCAGCTGAATATCACCATTTACAAGATAGTGGTGCTGGTGTCTGGTGATCCCAGATATTCAGTCTTTCCTCCTCACTGCTTCTTATGAGAACAAACGTCCCGAGTCTGTACATCAGGCTTCCTCTCTACCCCTATACTAAAGGCTCACCTCTTTGAGGCTGCTTTTGGATTCTGATCCCTTGTGTCTCCTTACCCTTGCCTATTCTATCCTTATACCTATCCTTTGTCTTGCCTGTCTTGATTAGATTGTGAGTTTTGACTTGTAGGGACTGTCTCTATCTATGTTTGTACAGTGCTGAGTATGTTTTGTAGCGCTTTATAAATATTTCCTTAGATCTTTCCATAGCTGTCTGCTCCTCAGGTGCAGGTCATTCTGCTAGCGGTGATAATGGTCATTCCTGATGCAAACCTATTGTCTTTTGATTTCAAAGCCGGGCTGTAGGGAGAGACTGTGTGGCTCTGCAATTGCTATCAGCTGAATCCCTGGTTTCCTACTCTGCCAGAGTTCCTGTCTGTGGCTTATTTATTGTTTATGCTCCCGAACTGGGACACACTGTGATCCAGCCTCCTCCCTAGCCTTGGCTGTTTGGAGCACAAAAAGAGGTGGCATTGGGGCAGAGAGATTTTGGTAGCTCTTTACAGAACAATACCAGTAAGAAACAAAGATATTTATATTTTTTAATGTTTCCCAGCTTTCCTGAGCAGGTGACTGTCTCATTGTTTCCAGACTGATGACTTTGTTCATAACAAATGGGACTGTCCTCTGGGCCATTGTCCTAGGAATTGCTTTCTAAAGGCTTCTTCCTCGGATGTTCACCCTCCTTTACAGATCCTGGATCAACCAAAAACATCTTAAAACTGTAAATTGTGCAGTTACACTGTTAGCACAAAACATTATATATATATGATATGCATCCATCAGTAAATATTTAGTGAAACATCAAATAAATATAGGAATTACTAAAAAAATATATATGAAAATATATTCACGTTAATTAAACATTTGGCAGGATATCGAAGAAAAAACTCTTCCTTAAAAGAAGGCGCATCCTTAAGAACTGGCAACATTTGCTCTGAATTTGCCATCAAAAGTCTGAAAACAGCCAAATCTTCAGACCCATAAGTAATACATTTCTAGCATGAAAGAAAAGTCTCATAATATTGTTTTTGTATGATTGAAAACCCAAAGTAACAAGCAAAGGTGGAAG
This sequence comes from Ichthyophis bannanicus, assembly GCA_033557465.1. Classification (NCBI taxonomy): domain Eukaryota; kingdom Metazoa; phylum Chordata; class Amphibia; order Gymnophiona; family Ichthyophiidae; genus Ichthyophis; species Ichthyophis bannanicus. Next base: position 262,848,805 of record CM066044.1, read on the forward strand.
ATACCTCTGAAGACTGGCCCCTCAAGAATAACTCTACTATCTAGGCTCTCCATCGAAATCTGTGAATCTCCACTGAAGCTTCTCCCCATCCCTGAAGGACATGCTTTTGAGATGACATGTAGAAAGGGAAATATGGCTAAAGAAGAAATCTTGAGAGTCTCAGTCAGATATTTTATAAATATGTCCCTTGGGCTGAGCAGAGGGTCTTTAGCTGACATGCCAAGTCGCATGCATTCAGCCCACTCACACACCTTTGCTCCGTTCTCTCATGTATTTCTTAACAATGGACTCATAGTGGTTCTCTGCCTTTGTTTCCCTTGTCACCATTCAGTCCCCCCCCCCCAAAAGGTCCCCCCCCCCTCTACTGCCTGAAAGATGCTTTTTTGGCAACAGCCTCTCTGACCTCACCTTTAAGCCATGCTGGCAGTTTTTTGGACTTCCTTCCACTTTTCTTAAAGCATGGAATACAGCTGGTCTGGGCTTCCAAGATAGTATTTTTAAACAACACCCAAGCTTGATGTAAGTCTTTAACCTTTGCAACTGCTCCTTTTAGTTTTTTCTTAACTATTTTCCTCATTTTATCATAGTCTCCCTTTCAAAAGTTAAAAGGTAATATTGTGGATTTCCTTACCATCCCTTCTCAATTAATTAAATCAAATGTGATCATACTATGATCACTATTGCCAAGTGGACCCCAACACCTTATCTCTTGCACCAGATCTGGTGTTCCACTAAGGACTAGGTCCAAAATGGCTTCGCCTCTGGTCAGTTCATGAACCAGCTGCTCCAAGAAGCAGTCATTTATTTCATCTAGGAACTTTATCTCCCTAGCATGTCCTGCCGTGACACTGACCCAATCGATACTGGGGTAATTGAAATCACCCATTATTATTACTGTGCTGTAACCTTTGTTAGCTTCCTTGATTTCTTTGGGCATTTCATCATCCATTTGTTCATTCTGGCCAGGCGGTCAATAGTACACCCCCACTGCCATCGCTTTCCCCTTTTTACATGGAATTTCAATCCATAGAGATTCTACAGCAAATTTTGTTCCCTGCAAACTTTAATCCTTTCTGACTAGATGCCCTCTGTAACATAGAGCGCAACCCCTCCACCAATTTGATCAGCTCTATCATTACGATATAGTTTGTGCCCAGATATCACAGTGTCCCACTGGTTGTCCTCCTTCCACCATGTCTCTGAGATACCAATCATATCTAACTTCTGTGTCAAAGATCTGAATTATGCACAATCCCGCATACTTTGTCAAAATAGCATATTGTTTTTGAGTGATGCTTAATTTAAAATACAATACAGACATAAGATATTACAAAAAAGTGTAAAATTTTGAATTATGGTGTGCAGAATTCCAGAAAAAGTAAATTTGTCCTAGGAGGCAGCAATAAACCCCAAGTTCATAGTGCTTAAGTGCTGCTGACAGCTTCCATTTCTCTGGCGTTGCACTGTATGCGGAGTCTGGCTTCTTGGGGGTTTCAGGTTTTAGCGTAGTCCTGTTCAAATCCAGGCTCAAAACTCACCTTTTCAAGGCTGCTTTTGGATCCTGGTCCACGTATAAAGGACGAGCAGGTGCATTCTGGGACATGTAAGCCAGAGCATGTGAAGACAAGCAGGTGTCTGCAAGTTCAAGCATGACTTCACCAACATGGGTGTGCCTGATATGGACGTCTGTGGGGACATCCCAGAGCAGCAGTTCAGAATGGGGATGGCTAATAGCCTAATGGTCATGGTAGTGGGTTAGAGCCAGGGCTCAAATCCTAGTGCTGCTCCTTTTCATCTTTGGCTAGTCACTTAACTCTCCATCTTCTCTACGTCCTCTGGATGTTTTAAGGCCAAAACAAGCAATTTCCTGATACCTATTCGTGCCTGGAAGAGGCCTAAATGTGGACAGTCACAGAAATCCCTGCACCTCCCCAGACATGCCTCTGTCGTGACCCTCTGCCTTCTTGGACGTCTCTGCACTGAAGAGGTCTTTAAAATTCATTTGTAAAATGGCTCTGGGGCCCCAGAGTTGGTTCAAGGTGTTGCACCCTAGACAAACCTTAAACCTTACGACCCCCTGACTGTCAGAATCTATTGTTTAGCTTTGAATGCCCTGCTTTTTGTCAAACCTCCCCCCACCCCTCCAGATGCTGATGCCCTAGGTGACTCCCTAGCTTGCTTGGTGGTTGGGCTGGGCTTGCTCTGGGGACATCTCAGTGATCTGGACGACCAAATCACGACTAAGACTTTTAAAACGGCCCCCTTAGTTGCCTGTTCACCTCCTATGTGTTTCCTTACCATTCCCCTAGATATATCCTAGTCCCCGGTTGTTGGGTTGTCCGTCTTGAGTAGACTGCAAGCACTGATGAGCAGGGACTGTCTCATGCATGTCTCTGGACAGTGCTGCATATGCCTTGTAGCACTATACAAATGATTATTATTAGAAGTAGCCGTTTAAAGCATTTTGCATTTCTTTTGTCAGTTAAAATAAAACCATAGAAAGCTAAGTATCATTTTGTGGCGCTCCTTTCATTTTTCAAAAGCAATATGACATGCAGATCTTTCCAAATTTATACCGCGAATGCGCCGTGAGAGAAATCTCACTCATTGGCCTTCAGTCTCACTCGCTGGAATGGTAAATCTCACTCTTTGGGATGGGCCACCCTTGGGGGCATGTTTACTAAGGGTTAACTAGCGCATGTTAAGTGCAGTTAACATGCATTAGGTGCTTCCGCTGCCCATTCATTTCTATGGGCCATTGCAGCTGTTAACGCGCGTTAACTTCACTTAATGCGCATTAACCTTAAGAAAACATATCCTTGGTGTCTTTAATTTAGGAAAATTTAAAACTCACAAATTCAGATTCCTACCTTTTGTTTTCCAATATTTCCAGCTTGCGGGAGAGGATATGAATTTCACGTACTAGGCAGCCGCGGCAGTCTGCACGGTGGATAGACCAGTCACTGCCTGCTTTGCTCTCCCATTCACTCTCCATGCTGGACTTTGTTAACTAACACCCTATTCAACACATCATCAAGAGCAGTGCTCTCTGTAAAAAAATGATGCCAGTACTTACATACTAAGCCAAATTTAGAGGGTTGGTAACTGTCCATGGATCTGCCCCTATATAGTCCTGCCCTCACAGTAGGCACACCCCCTGCAACCAGCCACCGAGCATGTCGGGAGAATGCATCACTTCAATCACATATATGGAAAACATGGATAGAGCCTCACCATATTTAAAATAAGTGACACAATTACAAGTAGAAATCTCAGAATCCAGAACAAGAAAACAGAGGTACTTTTCATTTCAAGAAACCCCAAGTTCACACCACCTTCATTCCTTGAAGTCCAAGATGCTAAGTTGCAAGTAAAACCCCACATCCGTTATCTTGGTGTTACCCTGGATCAGAATCTAGACATGAAGACCCACATAGCCAACACTGTAAAGGCAATTTATTTCAAGATTCGCTCCCTTAGAAACCTTCGTCAACTAATTGATCCAGATGATTTCCGTACTGTCTACCAGGCTTTAATTATCCCACATTTTGACTTCGCAAATTGTATACTACAGGGGCTCCCCCAATCAACCCTCAACCCGCTTCAACTCGCATTAAACAGTGCTGCAAGAGTGCTCTTCGGGGCACCAAAAAGAGAACATGTAACACCTCTCCTGAAACAATTACACTGGCTCCCTATCCAAGCGAGAATTACCTTCAAGACCCTGCTACTAGTCTTCAAAGCTCACAAAGGACCTGCTCCCTCCTCTCTATCAGAGTTGATCCAACCTATCCCCTCCAACAGGCTTAGAAGAATCTCGGAACTAAACATGCTTAAAGTTCCAAAAGAATCCTTAAAATACATCTCTGCAACTGTGAACCGATCATTCAGCTTATGTGCTCCAAAACTGTGGAATACCCTCCCACCACACATTAGGGCCATCTCTGATATCCCCCAGTTCAAAAAGGCCTTGAAGCATCACCTTTTCATCATATACTTTCCAGAGAACACAATAACACAAGTTCATCTAAACAGCTCCAATCCCATCCCTATCTAACATGATACTTTTTCAAGTAATATTACTATCATATGTATATAGTTCAAGTTCTATTATCCTTTGTTACAATTACCCCTGTTTTCCAAGTTTTTCTTCCTGTTCCATGTAAAAACAGATATATGTATCTTATCTTATCTGATGTTTTGTAGTTCTATGTAAACCGCGCTGATAATAAATAGTGCGGTATATAAAAATGTTAAATAAATAAATAAATAAATGGTGAAAACTGAGCTGAAAACCCCAAGAAGCTGGATCGTACTGCAATACTGAAGAAATCGTTCTTATTCCAGCCTTTCCTAATCCACAAAGTTGGGCACATGCAGTTACTCCAGCGCATTCGGGGCTGTGGGAGGGGGAGGAGCAGAAAGCAGCATTAAATAGCGGCTGCCGCCGGCGGGAAATCCTCCTGCTCACCGCCACCATCTTCACGCTCCCCGATCGGGGTGAGAGCAGATCAGCCCTCCGGCCTGCCCTCCCGAGCAGTTACTCCAGCGCATTCGGGGCTGTGGGAGGGGGAGGAGCAGAAAGCAGCATTAAATAGCGGCTGCCGCCGGCGGGAAATCCTCCTGCTCACCGCCACCATCTTCACGCTCCCCGATCGGGGTGAGAGCAGATCAGCCCTCCGGCCTGCCCTCCCGAGCAGTTACTCCAGCGCATTCGGGGCTGTGGGAGGGGGAGGAGCAGAAAGCAGCATTAAATAGCGGCTGCCGCCGGCGGGAAATCCTCCTGCTCACCGCCACCATCTTCACGCTCCCCGATCGGGGTGAGAGCAGATCAGCCCTCCGGCCTGCCCTCCCGAGCAGTTACTCCAGTGCATTCGGGGCTGTGGGAGGGGGAGGAGCAGAAAGCAGCATTAAATAGCGGCTGCCGCCGGCGGGAAATCCTCCTGCTCACCGCCACCATCTTCACGCTCCCCGATCGGGGTGAGAGCAGATCAGCCCTCCGGCCTGCCCTCCCGAGCAGTTACTCCAGCGCATTCGGGGCTGTGGGAGGGGGAGGAGCAGAAAGCAGCATTAAATAGCGGCTGCCGCTGGCGGGAAATCCTCCTGCTCACCGCCACCATCTTCACGCTCCCCGATTGGGGTGAGAGCAGATCAGCCCTCCGGCCTGCCCTCCCGAGCAGTTACTCCAGCGCATTCGGGGCTGTGGGAGGGGGAGGAGCAGAAAGCAGCATTAAATAGCTGCTGCCGCCGGCGGGAAATCCTCCTGCTCACCGCCACCATCTTCACGCTCCCTGATCGGGGTGAGAGCAGATCAGCCCTCCGGCCTGCCCTCCCGAGCAGTTACTCCAGCGCATTCGGGGCTGTGGGAGGGGGAGGAGCAGAAAGCAGCATTAAATAGTGGCTGCCGCCGGCTGGCCTGCGCCTACCAGGCCCGCGCCTGAGGGCCTCGCCAGAGGGCCCTTTGGCATGGCCCTTAGGCGGGGACCACCTTCCAGGGACCAGCAAATCAGATGCAACGACAGCATCCCTCGACAGAAAACGGCCTCATCTCATCCATTCTCCAGATCAGTCGGGGCTGAGGATAGCCTCTCTACAAACAAAAAGCAGCCGCAACAGAAAAGTCTCTCATTTCCCCTCATCACCACCACCATCGGCGTGCTCCTCTGCAGGGGTAGAGCACACCTGAGCGAGCATACCACCCTCCCGCTCAGAAATTCCTCCAGCTAATCTGCAAGCAAACGCAGCCTCTTGGCACCTTGGGGTGGCCTTTAACAAAGACCTGAAAGATCAATACCCAACTCAGCACAAGATTCAGAAGCTCAGACCTTTTGAACACACAAACCAGATCATATCAACCTAATGTATAAGGTACTATTTTCAACCAGGCATCAGCCACATCTGTTTTACCGTATTTACTTTGTTAAATAATTCTGCTACATTGTATTTACTCATGATAATGCCTAAATCTTCAACAATGCAACAATGTAACTCATCTCTCTCTAAGCCTCACAAGTATCAAATTTGTTGCTCCTGCTGTTTTATGCTGTTTTATACCAATGTTACTGCATATAACCACCATTAATGCAAATCAACACTATATAGCTGATCTATACTGACTAACTGTGCTTAGTACAGTTTAAAGTACCTAATGTACCAATGCTATTTAACACATCTATGTTCTACAATTACTTATTTACCTGCTAAGTATTAGATTTGTTCTGATCTCAGCCTGACATATTATCAGAAACAGTCTCCCACATAGTCAACTAATCTGATAGAGCTCTTCTAGAATAAATTTTCACAACTACAGACTACCAACCCTACTGCTCAAGCCTCCAAGATACCCAAACAAATTCTCATTCAGAGAACTAAAATGTCTCTCCACCTCATCACCCTTCTCAGTTTTTACCTTCTCACAGATTGGCTCGGGACCTCCCTTGCCTTCTCTCCCTCCACCAATCATATCCCTATCCTCAAAAACTACGGAAAAAAATGGTCAGGCAACACTTATCATTATCCGGATAGGGAAGCTCGCATCCGGCATTCCCACTTGATCCACATTGCGATACATCAAACCAATAACCCTAAGAAAGAAGATTCCCCACCTTCCCAAAGCTTAAAATGTGCCCTCATAAATGCTCGCTCAATTCGGAAAAAATGGCCTGTGATCCTAGATATAGTTACCCTTCACAATCTTGATGCACTCATGATCACAGAAACTTGGTTATCAAAAGAAGACAATGTCCTCATTAACCAACTCATTCCACCAAACTTCTCTATACACACAACCCACAGAGAAAACAAGAAGGGAGGAGGAGCACTCATACTCACCAAGTCTGAACTCCTTTTCAATACAACTAACTCCTATAGCACAAACAACCTGGATATAATCACTATAGTGAACAAGCAATGCTCCATCAACTTGGTCTACAGAGCCCCCTCAAGCTCCCCAGATGACCTTCCCACCATATTAGACCTGGCCGCCAATACCAACAACCTCAAAACCCCAAACTGGATAATGGGAGATCTCAATCTCCCCTCACTACAGCAAAACCAGTCCTCATCCCTCCTCGATGCCATTGAAAATCTTGGATATAAACAGCTAATCATGGAGCACACACATACCAAAGGAAACATTCTTGACATGGTCTTCGCTCCACAGTCTGTTTATGAACAAAACAGCAACATTATAAAATCTATCACCGATGTTCCATGGTCAGATCACAAACTTATAAACCTACAAATTCCCTTGAGCGACATCCATCTAGTTAACAACAGAAAACTGGACAACACTTCAAGAGCCCCAAAAAGAGGCTTCCGACCTTTCAACAAAGACCTTATTCTGACAAGTACCCAACCACTCTTCAGTAACACAACACTCAACCTTGATGAATCAATTGCCGCATGGAACAGCAGCCTCAAGACCGTTGCTCAACTACCACACAAAAAGAACTCATCAAGGAAAAGAACCTCCGCTCCATGGTTTTCTCCCGATCTGCGGTCTTCTCTTACGCACCTACGAAGACTTGAAAAACGCTGGCACCGATCACTATCAAGGGATGATCAGACAGCTTACAATCTCCACTTAGCAACTCACCGCAAAACAATCACAAACAAAAAGAAACAATTTCACACCGATATGCTCAAAAGGTCATTGAACAAACCTTGTGACCTTTTCAATTTAGTCAAATCACTATCAAATGAACCATCCTCTGAACAAAAGGAAGATATTCACCCACAAGAATTTGCTGATTACTTGCAGTCAAAACTTCTACAGACAGATAAGCTCTCAACAACCAATGTACAAGAAACTACCTGCCTAATATCCCTGTCTGCACTTACCACACCTTCTGCTAAACACATTTAAGACATAATCACCTCAATCAATACTACCACCACTCAAACTGATCCTTGCCCAGCCTTCTGGATAAAGGATCTTCGAAGTTCATTTAGCCCTTTCATTGCAAGAATCATGAACCTCTCATTTACAACTGGCTCCTTCCCCTCTGCACTAAAGCTCACGTCTATTAGACCACTGCTAAAAAACACCAAACTAGACCCAAAAAGGGCTGACTCATACAGGCCCATAGCCAGTATCCCCCTCTTAGCAAAGATATTTGAGAAAGAGGTGCAACGTCAAATCCAAGATCACATAGATTCCGCAGCTCCTCTAGACCATTTTCAACATGGCTTCAGAGAATATCATGGCATTGAAACACTTCTTACCACGCTCTTTAATAATATACTCACTAGCATAGACAACATCCGGCAAGGCATTGTGCTAATCTTCTTAGATATAGCAGCAGCATTTGATTCAGTAAATCATGAGATACTCCTTGGACGACTGAAAGAAAAAGGCATCTGCAACTCTGCACTTGAATGGTGTAAATCTTACCTGGATACTAGAATGCAATACGTAAAATCTGCAACAGGAGAATCAAAACTCTTCCATCAAAAACAAGGCATTCCGCAAGGGTCCTCTCTTTCATCTCTCATGTTTAACATATATATGCAGCCTATCTGCAATATCATCAGATCATTCAATGTGAAATGTATGATATATGCAGATGATATTCTACTTTACATGCCATTTTCCACAATGCAAATGGACTTATTGCCCATAATAAACTGCTTCAACGCAGTCTCAGAATGGCTTCTGTCACAGAACCTCCGCATTCAGCACAAGAAAACTGAGGTTCTCTTTGTCACAAGAAACTCCAACTTCGTACCACCATCACATATAAGTGTTAAGGGAGCTAATCTATACACTAAAGAAACAATAAGATACCTCAGAGTCACGCTGGACCACCGTCTAGATATGAAATCACACATAAACAATATTGTAAAAGCTGTGTACTTCAAGATACACACACTCAGGCACCTACGTCCCTTACTAGATCCAGAGGACTTCAGAACCATCTACCAAGCACTAATCTTACCACATTTCGACTTCGCCAATGCTATTCTGCAAGGACTCCCACAATCCACCTTGAGCTCACTGCAGCTTGCCATGAATACTGCTGCAAGGGTCCTACAAGGAGCGTCCAAGAGTGAACACATTACACCTATCCTCAAGCAGCTCCATTGGCTCCCTATTCATGGCAGGCTTATGTTCAAGACCTTGATACTCACATATAAGGCCATCAAGGGTATATCATCCAACTCACTTACTGAGCTCATCCAAACTGTACCACCAAACAGATCTAGAAGACAGGTAGCCTTAAACTCTCTAATAACGCCAAAGGCCATATCAACATCTAGCCACTCAACAGCGAACAGAACTTTCATGCTTTGCGCCCCAAAATGCTGGAACTCGCTACCGCCTGAAATCCGTGCCATAACTGACCTAGCCCAATTCAGAAAGGCCCTTAAATTTAACTTATTTATCAAATACTACCCTTTATGAAGTGCAACATATTAATTCCACCAAAATCCTAGCATCCATGCTAATGTATCTATTCTATGTAAATAGTTCGATCATGTTTGATCATGTTATCTAGATATCAGATTTTATATTCTATGTAAATAGTTCCCCCATGTTTTTTCCAAGTTGATTCTCCTGTTATATGTAACACCGAACAACCTGTCGTTCTGGTCTTTTGTGTTATCTGTAAACTGCGCTGATGCCGAATAGTGCGGTATATAAAAAATTGTAATAAATAAATAAATAATAAATAAAACCACAAACACTGCTCTAGAGATGTGCTTCAATGAGTCACATCACTGGGATACAAATACACCAGCAACTTGTATAATACCGTATTCCTTTTGCTGGTTATGCCTCTCTATATGTAGCCTAGCAGCAGGGGTGGCCCAAGAGGGGTGCGGGGCCATGTGCGGAGATTAATTGCGGGGCCTCATTTGCATAAGCAACCTCATTTGCATAAATATTTGCATAATGTTAACATGTGCTTTTAGTAAACATGCCTCTTAATGAGTGTCTGGATAAAGAAAGACTAACAGATTTCTACATTACTATATTGTAGTGACAACTGCCAGGCCCATTAGGAAGTACTACAAACACTGATCATTTAGAACCCATAGCACCCGTATCATAACAGCACTATCAGAACTCACAAAGCACCAAACCCTACCTATCAAAAGGCAACACTGCAGATATTAAAACCAGTACATCTCAGAGAATACCAATGCATCTCACAGGGAGAAAGAACAAATGGGACTGTCAAATAGAAACAATATGAACAGAATACCTCAACTTGGTTACACATGCAGAACACAGACTGTCACCACACAAAGAACAAGGGATCACAATTTAGAAATAGGAAGATGATAATTGAACTTGGAACCCCAAAAGCCAAACATGAAATGTACAACACTGGAGAAATAAAACTATAAATTAATTTCCACTTGCACTAAGCAAAAACGCGAAGATCTTAGCAATACACACTTCCCAGACCTGACATATTCCAGTTAATAAATTCAAAATAAAAAGTAGTTTTCTACCTTCTGTTTGGGATTTTATTTTTCAGTTGCAATTTCTCTAGTCACTTTCTTCTGGTTTCTTCGTGTCTTCTGCGAGCTATCCATTTGTCCTTTCTTCTCTTTTAGATTTTTTCCATTCTCTCTCTATATCTGCTTTAACAAACTAATCTTTCCCCTTTTGCTCTTTCCCCCTTTTCTTTCCTTATTCCTTTATCATCCACTCAAATTTCACCCTTCCGTTCTCAGTCCCCACTTACTCTCCCAATACCCAGCCCATCGTAGACTTTTCTTCCCTCCCACACAAAATATCTTTTCCCCTTCTCCATTCTCATTCCCCATCCCCAATACTTTCTATTCCTTCCCCAAAATCAGCTCCCTTATAGTTCTAGACCCAGCCAACATCCACTTCCTTCTAGTCCCAATCTCCCAAACCCCCACATCAGCCCATTTCCAGTCCTAGCTCCCCATAAGCTTTTTTTCTAGTTCCATTCCAGCCCCCCATCAGCTCATGTCTACTCCAAGCTCCCTCATCGGCCAATTTCCAATCCTAGCCCCCAACATCAGCCCATTTCCAGCCCTATTCTAACTCTTCTCAGCCCGCTTCCAGTCCTATTCCAGCCCCCATCAGCCCATTTACAGTCCTATTCCCCCATTAGCCATTTCCAGTCCTATTCCAGCCCATCACCCATTTGCAGTCCAAGCTCCCCCCATCAGCCCATTTCCAGTCCTAGCCCCCATATGCTCTTTTCCAGTTCCAATCCTAGCCCCCTCGTCAGCCCATTTCCAGTCCTATTCCAGCCCTCACCAGCCCATTTCCAGTCCTAGCCCCCCATATGCTCTTTTCCAGTTCCATTGCAGCCCCCCCATCAGCCCATTTCCACTCCAAGCTCCCCCATCAGCCCATTTCCAGCCCTATTCCAGCCCCCATCAGCCCATTTCCAGTCCTAGCCCCCATATGCTATTTTCCAGTTCCATTCCAGCCCCCCATCAGCCCATTTCCACTCCAAGCTCCCCTATCAGCCAATTTCTAGCCCCCTCGTCAGTCCATTTCCAGTCCTAGCCCCCCCATCACAGCCCATTTCCAGTTCTAGCCCCCTCCCCACCATTACAGCCCATTTGCAGACCTAGCCCCTCCATCACTGTCCGTTTCCAATCCAAGTCCCCCCATCACAGCCCATCCAGTCCTAGCCCCCCATCACAGCACATTTGCAGTACTAGCCCCCCCTTCACAGTACTTTTCCAATCCATGTCCCCCATCACAACCCCTTTGCAGTCCTAGCCCCCCCCTATTACAGCCCATTTGTAGTCCTAGCCCCCCCATCACAGTCCCTTTCCAATCCAAGTCCCCCCCATCACAGCCCATCCACTCCTAGCCCCCCCCCATCACGGCCCATTTGCAATCCGAGCCCCCCCATTAGAGCCCATTTCCAGCCTCAATTCCCCCTCCCTCCATCATAGCTCATCCAGTCCTAGCCTCCCCCCTGAACAGCCCTGCAGCCATCTAAAGGGCTGGAGAGGGAGCCAGGGAAGCCCACGCGAGGCCCCAGCTCCCTCTGCACAGCCACTAGCGTGAGGAGTCTTTTCCCTCATGCTAGCAGTTGTATCTGTGAAGCCGCGAATGTTGGGAAAGGTTAAAGGGCATGCCCCAAAGTAAGGTATGAAAAGCACCAAAAAGAATAAAGCTGTACACTGGAGCAAAAGATCAATTGTTCAAACAGCTAGCACCATCCTGGATCACAGACTCTCAAAATGGTTTACATTTAGTCTTGTTTTCTTATTATAAATGGAGTGTCCCTTAGTCGTAGTACTATTTGAAAGAGCAAACAATCAATCACTACGTAACCATCATACCCCACTCAGGATTTTATTGACCTGTCATATTTTCCAAGCTGAAGAGCTCTGTCTTTTTAGTCTTTCTGCAAAGGAGAGTTCTTCCATCTCCTTTATCAATTTTATTAGACTTCTCTGAACCTTTTCTAGTTTCACTAAATCTTTTTCTATTTGATTGCCTCACTTGTCATTTCTTTTCACAGATTATTTATAAATACGTTAAAAAGCACCAATCCCTGTGAAACTCTATGATTCATCTTTCTAGACTTGAGAAAACCGATCATATGGTGCTACTCTTTTTTAAGCAGTTACCAATCTACAACAAGATATTCCTTCTTTTCCCATGATTTTTGTAAATTCTTCAGGAGTCTCTCATGAGAGACTTTATCAAGTGCTTTATGAAAATCCATATACATTGTATGCATCTGCGGACTCTCATCCTCATATTTAGTAATGGCTTAAAAAAATGTAAGGATCAATATTCAAAAGAGTTTTTGTGGTTTGCAGGGCCTGCAACCTGCCTAAACCTTGGCAATTCCAATATTCAATGGCAGAAACCAGTTAGTGATGCTGAATATCACCACAGACCACCCTAAAAATGTCCAGTTAGTTTTGGGGTGGTTCCTTGGTGGAGCTAAGTGGTCCTGGTGATTGTCCAGTGAGTAGCGATATTCAGCCGCTAACCAGATCGGCAATTGGCATAAAGTCAGGACAGATCAATGGTTATCCTAACGTTATATGGCTGTGCTATCCAGTTAGTGGCTCAATATTGCCAGATTTAACCAGATAGCCACTGAGGTTGGTGGCAAAACTGGATCTTCAGCCCTGGATGCCAGATAGGCTCTGGTGTTCAATATTCGGTTTTGTTTCTGGCAGCGCTGACTGCTATGGTCTGAATATCAACCCCATTAACAATTATCTGCCTGACTGAAGACTGAACACAATTTAGGACAATTATCCACAGGGAGTCAACATCAACTTGACGGCACTTAGCAAGAACAGATTAGCAAATGGCAACAGGGGAAAATCAAAATAAACGTAACTATCTAATTTCTCAACAAACAGGGGTGTCCTATACGGAGTGGTGGGTTCACCCCTAAACAAAGACATGGGGAGGGGCGGCCTGCACGGAGCGGCAGATACACCTACTCTTGCCATCTTACTGGGCAGACTAGATGGACCAATCTGGTCTAAGTCTGCAATTTCATATGAGTTCATATGAGTTCTTTGGGACCTCTACCATATATACTATGCAGTGCAATTGATTTGCTACACTTTAGTTTGCCAGTTTGTTCTATGCCCCCTTCCAATTTCACTGTGATTTGCTTGAGATCTTTTGGATTGCCATCAAAGACTATTTCCAGCATGGATATTACCCCAACATCCTCCTCAAAGACTGCAGCAAAGAATTCATTTAGTTTTTCCACTATGGTCTTATCTTCCCTAAGTGCTCCTGTTACCTCATAGTCAACCAACTGCCTCAGATTTTCTGCTCCTATGTATATGAAAAAGGTTTTAATATGAGTATTTGGCTCCATGGCGATTTTTTTTCTTGGCCTCCCTTAATTGCGCAATACATCTAACTTGCCAGTGCTTATGCTCTTTTCTACTTTCTTCACTTGGATCTACTTTCCATTTTTTAAAAGATGTCTATTTAGCTCTAATTGCCCCTTTCACCTCATCCTTTAACTATGCTGGCAGTCATTTGGTCTTTCTTTCTCCTTTTCTAATACATGGAATACATCTAGTATGTGAATTCAAGATGGTACTTTTAAACTGTTGGTTATCCCTCATACCAGGTCCTTTGTTCCAGTAAGGACTAGATCTCAAATAGTTCTATCACTGGATTCAGGAATAGCTGAATAGGATCGGGACTGATCCTTGAGGAACGCCACTGGTAATGCTGCTATCTTCAGCGTGAACCCCATTTACTACTACCTCTGGTGCCTCCCACTCTACTAGTTTATTACTCAGTCAGTCACTTTAGGGTTCATCCCAAGGGCACTCACCTATTTATAATTCTCTGATGTGGAATGGTGTCAAAGACCTTGCTGAAATCTAAGTATACAACATCTAGTGCTCTCCCCTTATCCATTTCTTTAGTCACTCGGTCAAATCAATCAATCAGATTTGTCTCACAAGACGAACTTCTAGTAATCATGCTATCTCGGATCCTTTGGATTTGAGAAACCGCATCATGCTCTGCTTTCACAGCATTTCCATTAGTCACCACTGAGTTCTGTAGTTACCATCCTCTTCCTTACTTCCACTTTTGTGGACAAGAGACACATTTTCCCATATCCAGTCTCCAGGATCACTCCTGATTCTAAAGAAAAAGTTAGCCAGTGGAGCAAAAGGGGAAAGTGTGGAGGGGGGAGAGATAATATGAAGGATCTGGGGAGGCTAGAAAGGACGGAGGGAGTATAAAGAGGCAGGATACTCTGGAAGAGGTATGAGATGTGTAAATGGAAATTGCAAGAGAAGGTCTGGGAAGCTGGGTAGAGGTAGGAGATAGAAGAAAGGGGCTGGATGCCAGGACAGGTTGAGAGGCAGGAAAGGAGATGGAGCTGGTAAAGGGAATAACGAGGGAGTGTGTGGAAGACATTAGGGGAATAGGAAACTGGGAAAAGAGAGAGCAATGGGAGAGTGGGAGAGCTGGGGTGGGGTGAGAGTGTGAATGAGAGAAGGGAATAATGAGGAATAAAACCTAATTATCAGGCCGATGCAGAAAGGCGGCGCTGGATCGATCTTTTAACGTTCCTGACAATGCACACATTTTAACGTGCGTTGCAGGAAGGTTAGGGTTTGCAAATGCCCGCAGCGGTAACCATGCACATGCAAATGAGCCACCGCAGCATTAAACTGGGAGAGCAAGCCAAACACATGCGCACAAGAAGTCTGCACTAGTTTGGCTTGCTCTCCAGGCACCACATGGTTAATTTGCATTTTTTCTACTTGGGGGTGATTTCACATTTACTTTGGTGTGGGGGATTCAAGGGCCACTAGACCACCAGGAGAATTTTACTTTATTTTTCTTTGCTTGGGGGGTGATTTCACTTTTACTTTGGGTTGGGGGTTGGGGGGGGGGGGGTTCAAGGGCCTCTAGAAGACCACCAGGTGATTTATGTTCTCTCAGGGTACGGCCACAACAGTGTTTTGATGGCATCAGGGTCTATAGGGTTATATACTCTCCATTGTAAATAACTATAGATACTCGACAATGTAATCAACTGTAGACATTTACCCCTGTTATTCCAAGTTTCAATCCCTGTTCAAATGTGAATGCATTGCAGATAGCCTGCAATGTATATTGTTTTGTTCGATGTACACCGCACTGATGTGAATAGCGCGGTATAGAAGAAATGCTAAATAAACAAATAAATCAGGGGCTTTTCCCGATGCCATCAAAATACGGTTGGGGGGGAGGGGCCACCAGGGATTCTTTTTTATTGGGCATGGCCCCTGCCAATATTTTGATGGTATTAGGGGCTTTTCCCAATGCCTGATCATCTAAGCAGAATATGATTTAGACATCAGGAAAAGTAACCGGTGCCATCAATATATTGGCAGGGGCACGCGTTAGAGGTTTCCTTCTACTCAGACCCTGCAGTAAAAATGTTGGCACTATGGCTGATTGCAAAATCTTCTACACCTGTCTCTGCATCAGGCGTAGCCAATGATTTGCATACCAGCCCAGCTGATTAAAATACATTTGAATAACTAGGATTAATTTAAATACATTTAAATACGCGTGGTGTTAATTGGGTGCTAGTTTTTCCACCAGTATTTACTTCTATTTCCTGCATTTTAAAGGAATGTGGAGTTATGGGCTTGTAATGCCCGCGCTAGTTTTCTGCGTCGGCCTCTATGAGTAGAGAAATGTGAAAAAAAATGAAAGGGAAGGATATAAACAGGCTGGAGTCGGTGCAGAGGGTGGCTTCTAAAATGGTTGGTGGTCTTCATTATAAAGCATATGAGGAGAGACTTAAGGATCTTAATATATACACCTTGGAGGAAAGGCGGGATAGAGGTGATATGACTGAGGCGTTTAAATACCTCCATGGCATAAATGCACAGGGGGAGAGCCTCTTTCGATTGAAAGGAAGTACTGCTATAGGGGGACATGGGATGAGGGTGAAAGGGGATAGATTCAGGAGTGATATGTGGAAATATTTCTTTACGGAAAGAGTGGTGGATTTGTGGAATAGTCTCCCAGTGGAGTTGGTAGAGATGAGGACAGTATCTGAATTCAAAGAAGCATGCTTCTATGTTTCTAAGATCGGTGTCAGACAGATATAAAGAAGCAAGGAAATATAAGAGATAGGGATATACACAAGCAAGAAAATGTAGTTAGTTTTCATTTTTTCATTAATTTTTCCCAATTTTTGAAGGATTTTTTGGTTAGAATTTAGCAAGCACAACATTTTCTAAAAATCACTAATGGGCCAAATGTACACTAACATAGAAACATGACAGTAGAAAAAGACCACATGGCCTATCTATTCTGCCCTTCCATATCAACTACAATTGTCCCCTGTTGACCTTTAGAGATCCTCTGTGTTTGTCCCATGCTTTTTTGAATTCAGATACTGTCTTCGTGTCCACCACCTCCACTGGGAGACTATTCCACGGATCCACCAGTCTTTCCGTAAAAAAATATTTCCGCATATCACTCCTGAATCTATCTCCCTTCACCCTCATCCCGTGTCCCCTCGTAGCAGAACTTGCCTTCAATTGAAAGAGACCTTCCTGTGCATTTATGCCACGGAGTTATTTAAATGTTTCTATCATATCGCCCCTATCATGCCTTTCCTCTAAAGTATGCATATTAAGATCTTTAAGTCTGTCCGGATCCGAGGCAGCATGGATTCACCAGAGGCAGGTCTTGTCAGACAAATCTGATTGATTTCTTTGACTGGGTGACTAGGGAGTTGGACCGAGAGAGAGCATTAGAAGTGGTGTATTTAAATTTCAGTAAAGCCTTTGACACCGTTCTGCACAGCTGACTTATAAACAAACTGAGCACCCTAGGAATCGAGCCTAAAGTTACTGCTTGGGTTAGAAATTGGTTGAGTGGGAGGTAAATGGAGCTCACTCAGAGGAGAAGGAGGTTACCGGTGGTGTGCCCCAAGAATCTGTCATTGGTCCGATTCTTTTTAACATCTTTGTTAGTGATATTGCGGAAGGGCTGTCGGGTAAGGTTTGCCTCTTTGCGGATGATACCAAAATCTGCAATAGAGTAGACACCCAGAGAAGGTGTAGATAATATGAGGAGGGATCTAGCTAAGCCTGAAAAATGGTCTAGAATTTAGCAGCTGAGATTTAATGTTAAAATATGCAAGGTCATACATTTGGGCTGCAGCAATCCAAGGGAGCGATATGGTATAGGGGGCGCTATCCACAAAAGAAGAGCAGGACCTAATTGTGATTGTGTCTAATGATCTTAAAGTAGCTAAACAGATAAAAAAGGCAATGGCAAAAGCTCGAAGGATGCTTGGGTGCATAGGGAGAGGAATGCCCAGCAGAAGAAAGGAGGTGATAGTGCCTCTATATAAGTCTTTGATACGACCTCATTTGGAGTATTGTGTGCAATTCTGGAGACCGCACCTTCACAAGGTTATAAACGAGTTGGAGTCGGTGCAGTGGGTTGCTACTAAAATGGTTAGTGGTCTTTGTTATAAAGCCTATGAGGACAGACTTAAGGATCTTAATATGTATACTTTAGAAGAAAGGCGGGATAGAGGTGATATGATTGAGACGTTTAAATATCTTTGTGGCAGAAATGCACAGGAGCAGAGCCTCTTTTGATTGAAAGCAAGCTCTGCTATGAAGGGACATAGGATGAGGGTGAAAGGAGATAGACTCAGGAATAATATGCGGAAATATTTCTTTATGGAAAGAGTGGTAGATGCATAGAATAGTCTCCCAGTGAAGGTGGTAGAGATGAGGAAAGTATCTGAATTCAAAAAAGCATGGGACAAACACAGAGGATCACAAAAGGAAAAAAGGGGACTGTTGTAGTGGTTGATATGGAAGGACAGACTAGATAGGCCATGTGATCTTTTTCTGCCATCATATTTCTATGTCCTCATATGCTTCATAATGAAGACCAGTAACCATTTTAGTAGCCACATGCACCTGTGCATTTATTCCACAAAGGTATTTAAACGTCTCAATCATATCACCTCTTTCCCGCCTTTCCTCTAAAGTATACATATTAAGATCCTTAAGTCTGTCCTCATATTCTTTATAATGAAGACCACTAACCATTTTAGTAGCAACCCACTTGCACCGACTCCAACTTGCTTATATCCTTTTGAAGGTGCGGTCTCCAGAATTGCACACAATACTCCAAATGAAGTCGCACCAGAGACTTATACAGTGGTATTATCACCTCCTTTTTGTCTGCTGGCCATTCTTCTCCTTATACACCCAAGCATCCTTCTGGCTGTTGCAGTCGCCTTTTCTACCTGTTTAGCTACTTTAAGATCGTTAGACACAATCACGCCCAGGTCCTGCTCTTCTTTGGTGGACAGAAGTACCTCACCCCCTACACTTTATAGCTCCTTTTGATTTTTGCAGCCTAATTGCATGATTCTGCATTTCTTAGCATGAAATTTCAACTGCCATATTCTAGACCATTCTTCAAGTTTAGCAAAATCCCTCCATATGTTGTCGACTCCTTGCTGTGTGTCTACTCTATTGCAAACAAGCAAACCTTACCCAACAGTCCTTCTGCAATATGCACATTGTTCATAGGAAGAAAAGAAGACATGAAAAGGAGACCCTGGATAAGAACCTAGAAGACTGACACAAGGAAAGTGGAAAAGATAGAATGGAGCCAACTCATTTAGAAAAATAAAATGCCCAGACAACATAGTTAGAACAGAAAAAATGATTTATTTTAACTAGTAAATTTTTCAAAAAGGCCAATTTTGGAGCATAAACTCTTTGAATATTGGCCTTAACAAAGATAAAAAAATAAAGTAACAATTAGAAACTACCTATCCTCATTGACGCAACCATCCTAGCCACCATCCAATACAAAATAGTACAAAACACAATGACAGATCAGAGTTTCAGCTCCAAAAGGCAGCACTCTTGGAGAGCTTAGATAATATAGAAGTCTTATTCTATGATGCAGTGCATAAATAATGTTAGCAGTATAAAACTAATATATTGCATTTCTTGTTTTGGTTTTCTATTGCTTATTGGCATGGAGAGAGACAGGGGACTTGACAGATGGAGACAGCATAGGGACCAGGAACACAGCCAAAAAATTAGTTAGCTGCCGTCACTCCCTCTGGGAGGGGGACACATGCTTTAATCACGCTCTGTGCTGACATCAAGGAGGCCAGAATACCGGCTCCAGCTCTATAAACAAGGTCGGCTGCTAATTTACTATATTCTACATCTGAAGATGAGAATTAGGTCTTGAAGAATAATATTTAGAGAATTCCTATCTTGGTTCAGTAAAAAGTACAACAGACCTCGAAGAATCTAATTTTTGTCTGGGCATCTAAACTGGGCATCTAAACTCCTGAACTACTCTTTTTATCCAGCTGCTTTCCTTGGAAGTCCCCTACTCTCACCAATGATTTTATTTTTAAGTGAAAATCATTTTTATTAAGATGCACACATCAACAGTACAAAGATGGAAACCAAGTTACATACTCTCCAGCACCCCAAGACATCTTAGCAAGAGTTGACAGGGCATGATACAACACTGAGCTATATCAATAGACGAACCCAAACAAACTGCCCCCTCCCCCAATTGGGCCATACGTAGTTAGACCCATAGGACATGCCCGATTAAACTAGATCAAATTACAACTATTTTATTTATTTTTATTTGTAAGTCTTTTATATACCGCCACTTCCCAAGATCAGTGGCGGTTTACATCAAACAATAAGAAATACATAGAACAGCTCAATAATAAAACTGGTACAATGAACGGTAATCAGAACTATAAACATTGAATGTAAGTATATTTTGAACTATTTACAGATTTTATAATATTTATACATATATACATCGTGTTTCATCATATGTTAGTTATGTGAGTAGTGTCATGATTATTAGGGCAGAAGAGAGCCTTGGTGATTTATGGAGGATGGGAGGCCTTGTCTAAATTATTATCTATGTTAGAGTAGTATTGGGAAAATAGATATGTTTTTAAATCACTTCGGAATTGCTTTAGGTCTTTTAACTCCCTTAATTGAGCAGGGAGATTATTCCACAATGAAGGGGCTACAAATGAGAATGCGGTGTTGCTTGTATCATGTTTTGTTTTTCTAATTGAGTTGGGCACTAAGATGGTATTGAGATTATTCCTTCGTCTTATCTTGTTATCTGAGGGAATATGAATCAATGTGGATAGGTAGGATGGTGCTATCTGGTTAATTAATTTGAATGTGATTAGTAAAATTTTGTATTGTATTCTACTTAGTATAGGTAGCCAGTGCAGGGAATAGAGTATCGGGGTGATGTGATCGGTTAGTTTTGCTTTAGATATTATCCTTGCTGTTACATTCTGAGCCATTTGCAGAATTTTTAGGGTTTTTTTTAGGTACTCCTGATAGAATTCCATTACAGTAGTCAATATGTGGAGTTACTAGTGCTTGCGTGATAGTTCTGAAGTCCTCATTTTCTAAGAGGGGCCTTAATTGTTGTATTGATCGTAGCTTATAATAAATTGTTTTGGTTGTTTTCTTAATGTGGCTTGTGAAATTAAGGGCCTTGTCAAGGGTGATTCCCAAGTATTTAATCTCTTCTTTTATAGGGAGGGTAAAGTTTAGAATTGTAATGTCAGTTGGTGGAGTGTAGTTTATGTTTTTTGACGTGATAAGTATCTCTGTTTTCTTAACGTTAATTTTTAAATTATTTGAGCATAGCCATTTTTCTGCTTCCATGAGGCAGCTTGATATTATGTCAAAGTTTGGGTCATGTATATTGAATGCAGTGTACAACATAATATCATCAGCGTATATGTGATAATTCATTTTGTATTTCTGGAAAATGGTACAAATTGGCTGAAGATATATGTTGAATAATAGGGCCGATAAAGCAGAGCCCTGAGGTATTCCTTGTTCTAGTCTTCAGGGAAGAACTCCTTTGCAACCCCTCACACAACCAATCATATTCCTGTATAGAACCCCCTCCCCTAACCTAAAAATTCCCACTCCTAACTATTCCTCCCCCCTCCCCCCGCCCCATAGAGGGTCAGTTAGGAACTCAAAAACTATTCATTATTAATTAATCATTGAGAATGGTCCTTTGGGTCCGTGGAGGCAGGTGATCAAGTAACGGGGCCCACAAATGGAGAAATCTATCCTGCGCCTTGAGCCCCAATATTTTGGCCGTTTTACGTTCCATATCCATGAGGTCAAATAAGGCATGTTCCATGACTGTAAGTCTGGAACTGAGTTTGACATCCACTGTCGCGAGATACTCTTCTTGGGAACTAGAAAACTCCATTCACAAAAGTGGTGTTGTATACTTAAGAAGCACGACTCCACCCCAAATTTATTAAATAGACAGGATGTCATGGAAGGTACCAGTGGAGTTGCACAAGATTCTCCAAAAATGCTGGATCTTTGAGCAAGTCCAAAATCTATGTACAAAGGTGTCACGGCCTGCGCGGCATAGTCGGCACTGATCAGTTGATCTCCAGCCAACTTTACAAGTCCAAACATTATGCACATATGCTCTCCACAAAAATTTGTATTGCAGTTCCTGCACGGAAACACATTCAAAGAGTGACCCACATCTGGAAAAGGCCTCATGCAGCAACTCCGGAGTGACTTCCTCCAGGCCATCTTTAACCCAACATGTTGCCAGGACCTCTAAGCTGGATAGATCCAAAACTGGAAGGAGTTCTTTCCATACAAGTCGCATGGAAAGTCTACCGTCCATTGCCTCTACAAGATCTACCATGCCTCTGAACTTTAAGAGAAGGAACCTCCTGCTGGATTGAATGAACAAAATGCCGAGCCTGGAGATAATAATGAAAATCCCATTATGGTAGGTAGTATCTCCCCTGCAGGCCCAGGAAAGAGTCCACCTCGTCATCATCCTCTATCCGAAAATCCTCCATCCAATTGATCCCCCGTCTTAGATACACCAGACTGCAGGCCAGGGGCAAAGTCTATGTTGCCTTGCAGGGGGAGGAAGCCCGAGTTTTATTTATTTATTTATTTATTTATTTATTTAACCAGTTTTTGACACAATACCTTCCAAGCTTGTCTAATCACCCTCAAGTAACAGGAGCTGCGCCAAGCTGCCGGAAGGTGGCCTGTCCCCACATGCAGTGAAGAGACCCTATGGTAAGGGGCAGACAGCATAAGAACATAAGATATACCATACTGGGTCAGACCAAGGTCCATCAAGCCCAGTATCCTGTTTCCAACAATGGCCAATCTAGGTCATAAGTACCTAGCAGTCTCCCCAAAAGAGACAGGTTCCTCAATGCTTATATTGGGTCAAGCAGTGATATCCTGGGTCCCTTTTAATAATGGTTTATGGACCTTTCCTCCAGGAACTTGTCCAAACCTTTTTTAAACCCAGCTATACTAACAGCTTTTTTCGATCAAGGAGAGCAGTGCATAATCAAACATACCCTGAAGGATATCACGAAGTGACCGTAGGAGACAGAGTGGGTTGTAAAACCGCAGTGATGGTAAATTGACCCCCTGGCTGCTGCAGGTTTCATCAAAGCAGCGAGAGGGATCCGTGGCTGGCACCCCTGCCACAGAAATTTATTAAAATGGATATCTAGCTGTGCCCATTCTTTATGCGAGACCCACACAGGTAAGTGGCAAAGTTCATATATCCATCAGGGTATCTCTATCATCTTAAAAAGAGCCACCCTACCTTTCAAAGAAATAGGTAAAGCATGCATTTCTGGAGATTGTCTATAGCGCACTGAAGGAGTGGTTTAATGTTACAGTCATACAGGTTAACAAGATCGGAAGGAAGTTGAACACCCAAATAACGAATCTGAGAGTCCACCCAAACCAACGGGAATTCCCCACTCCAGCCTTCCTGCACCCTCCTGCCCACATCCAGCGTCACCGATTTGCCCCGATTAATTTTCAAACCAGAGAACCTACAATATCGCTCAATAATTTGAAGAACAGCTGGCAGGGACTTCTCAGGATTCCAGGCACAGGAGCAAATCATCAGCAAATGCACTTAGCTTGACCTCCTTGGGGCCAGAAGGAGACCCTGCATGTCGGCTGCCCCCATCAGAGAGACCAGTAGCAGTTCAAGAGATAGCACAAACAAAAGCGGGGATAGACGGCACCCCTGTCTCGTTCCCCAACCTAGGCCAAATGGAGCAGAAAGGGTGCCCCATTAAATGGATGCTAAGGGTTCTGTATAAAACCTGAACCCAATGGGGTTAGGTTCAAGTCCCACCTGGGGACAGCAATCTCAGGCCGGAGGAACTGGAGTTTCTAGTCCTATAGACACTCCTTGTGGCCTTGGGCAAGCCAGTTAACCCTCCGTTGCCTCAGGTACACATAGATTGTGAGCCCTTTGGGGACAAGGGAATGTATCCAGTGCGTTTGTAGTGATTACATAATGTAAATCGCTTTAATTGAAGGATAAGATGGTATAGAAAACAGGTTAAATCAATAAATGGAAGAAGGAGCCCACAAAAGCAAAAGAGCGCATAGCTTTAAACAAGGCCAAGAAATGCGATCAAATGCCTTTTTGGCATCAAAACATACGAGCAATAGGGGCACCTGATGGGATAGACAATGTTCCATCCTTAAGAGCAGATTGCCAATATTAAGGGAGGCCTCTCTGCCCTGGACAAACCCCACCTGATGTGAACCCACTCAGCGCGGCAAGATGTGTTATGCGCCAGGATCGCCATCAGAACTTTCAAATCATAATTGAGTAGCAAAATGGGCCTATAAGAGGAGGAGTCGACTGGATCTTTGCTAGGCTTAAGTAGAACAGTTATAATTGCAGTCCTCATATACCTGGGTAGAACCCCTTCCTCCAAGATGCTGGCATGCATGTCGGCCATGGCTAGAGTCAACTGCAGCATTAAGATTTTATAATAATCGGCCGTGTACCCATCTGGGCCAGGCGTATTATGGAGCCTTATGGAACGCCCCATCCTTAATCATCTGCTGGATCTCTTAGCCCAAGCAATGTTCCCTCTAATTTTCTGTAGGCTGTGTGCGTATAAAATATCAGCTGTGTGCAGCTTTTGAAGGAAAGTTAAATTTTTGTGTGCCACATAACGACACTCTGAGTTATATACTTTAAAATTTGACTACACGTTAGAATACAGTATGTACACCACATTGATTTTAATCAAATTAAATGAAAATAGACGATTACTAAATGAAGTGGGAAATTTCTAGTAATTACAATCATAACTTTTAAATTTTAAGACATCTGTGTTGTTTTCTATCAGAATCAGAGCCGTAATTTTTGTGCGCTGTGTTGTAAAGTATGTGCGCTCTCTCGGCGAGGTGTGTGTGCGCGCACACGCGCACAGCTTAGAGGGAACAGTGAGCCCAAGCTTTGGTTATTTAAGCAAGCAATCTCCGGCTCTGTCAAAGAAACTGCTTCCCATCTGCCCGGTTCTCCTGTTCAACTGTGTAAAGAGATTGGTAGACGCTCCAAAAAACATCAGCAATCTGCTTCGGATCGTTCCACAAGGTGCCAGATGAGTCTTTAATGACTGATACAAATTGAGGTCTTCCCCAATCCCTTTCCACACATGCCAGTAGTTTTCCCATCTAGTTACTGTATCAAAACAAGTGGTGTTTATAATATTGCATAGAGCTGCGGGCACGCTGTTGGAGTAGTTCATTCAGAGCCGCCTGCGTGGTGAGGAACAGGCAATGCATCTCAAAACACGGGCGTCAGACAGTGGCACGTTTTTGGGCCTGCAGTGCCTGCTCTAGCTGTAGGATATTCCAGTCTAAATGTTTCTGTTGCCTAGCCACATAAGCTATAATCGCCCCTCTCATAACTGCTAAACCTGCTTCCCAAAAGAGCACGGGCGTGTCCTTATGAGCAGCATTAAATTACCCATACTCCGACCATTGCCATCGTACATAACTTCAAAAGTCATCATTTTCCCATAGATGCCTCAGGAAAGACCAGGCCCTGAAAGTCACATTTGTCTCCTCCCAGTCAATCCACACCATCCAGTG
Source organism: Ichthyophis bannanicus (assembly GCA_033557465.1). Taxonomy (NCBI): domain Eukaryota; kingdom Metazoa; phylum Chordata; class Amphibia; order Gymnophiona; family Ichthyophiidae; genus Ichthyophis; species Ichthyophis bannanicus. The sequence continues at coordinate 262,874,260 of CM066044.1, forward strand.
GTCCAAGACCGTGATAGACTCAATGCCTGATGCCAATACCCTCCCAAAACCTCCAGCCGAGACCAGCACATAGTCTATGCAGGACCAGGTCCCGTGTGCACGAGACAGATGTGTGTAGTCTTGGGCCCCAGGATGCAACGCATGCCAGATGTCAATGAGGCTACCCAATCAACATCTATAGCCTATAGATTTAGACTTTCATCCTTTTCTGACAGCAGGACCTGACATGTCCAGTTCTGAGTCATGTTGGCAATTAAGGTCCCTGGTCAGAATGACCTGGAGGTGCAGATTGTATGTCACTCACTGAACCAAACCTTTGAAAAAGATATGGTCATACTCATTTGAGGCATAGACGTTGCCAAGCAGGAGCCCCTCATGGTGCAACTTAACCCAAAGAAAAGCAAATTTTCCCTATAGATCAGTCTCACATTCAATGACCTCCAAAGGAAACCCAAGTCATATTAAGATGGCATCCCCTCATTTACGTGTGCCCAAAGAAGCACTATACACCACCAAGACCCAATCACGATGGAGTTTAGAGTGTTCTAGGGCACTGAGGTGGTCCTGAAGGAGAGCCAAATGTGCATCCTTCCTTTTAAGGACCTAGAGAATTTTAGTGTGCTTAATGGATGAGTTGACTCCTCCTACATTCCAAGATACTATTCGTTTATTATGTGGCATCTCCTTCTTCCCAGGGAAGCCAACGCAATGGTAAGAGCTGTACTCCCTTCCAGGGTTGCCCAGCCTCAGTCCGCGGGAGTATCTCAACTTTTAGAGTTCTCACATCAGTCCAGGTACATACCTAAAGAACCTGGCAACCTAGCCTTCTACCAGCCATGGAGCACCCATCCTCCACAACTAAATCCCAACCCCATTCTCAATCTTCCCCTAACATCCATGCAACATACACTCCAACTCACCTGATCAGACACCCAACAAGCACATGCATCAATCCACACACTCAAATCAAACAGGAAGAAAAAGCAATAAAAAACATAAACTCCCTTCCCAGCATACAATCCAATCCCAGTCATGCCTCAACTCAGAGATGACAATCACATTCTCGATGCCACAAGACTACCCCAAAGGCTCAGCTCTCCACATCATGCTGCTGTTGCCACAAAAGATCAAGCATACTCAGCTCCTTAGGTAAGAGTTCAGGCACGTGTCGGGAAGCTGAAAACGATGCCTGCATAGAACAGTCCAACACAGATGAAAGGAAAAGTGTCACTGCCTCCTCCCCCCCCCCCAAATGGGGCGTAAAGACCATAGAGTCCAGCGATAAGTAAGATACGGAGTGAAAAAAGCCCAAAGGAACCCAGAACAGTACCAAAGGGGTCCAGGCACATTGGCATGGAACAGATGGCTTTTGTGGTCATTGTGTCCGGCGCAGCTCCCAACTTAGTCAAGTACTTACTCGCCACAGTGGAGTTATCAAAGGAATGTACTGGCCCTTATGTGCACTAGCAAGATCGCTGGGAAGGCCAAGGTAAATTGGATCTTCTGGCAAAAAAGCTTTGCACAGAGTGGGGCAAACTCCTTACGCTTTGCTGCAACTGTAGCAGAATAATCTTGAAATAGGGACACACGCTGATTGTCCAAGAAAAGTTCTCCCTTCCTGCAAAAAGCCTGCAAGAGTTGGACCTTGTGTTGAAAATGCAGGATTTTGGCGATCACAACATGCTGTCTGCCGCGATTCAGTACGCGGTCCCAGTTTGTGCGCTCGCTCAACCTGAATTCGCTCCCACTACGGCCTCCAGTCCCAGCTCTTTAGGTAGCCAAGTATGAAGGAGTGAGGGGAGCGAATGATCTGACCATCTTTCAGGCATGCTGACGAGATGCAAGTTGTTCTGGCATGAGTGGTTTTCAAGATCGTCCACTTTGGCTGCCAAGGCTTTCGATTGGGCTTGGTTTGCCTGGAGTTCCCGCTTACGCTGTACCTCGGAGTCCTCCATTGCAGACACATGGTGCTCAACCTCATCTATTCTGTGGCCAATATCCGTAATGGAGTCACTCATATCTTCCAGCTTTTTAATGGTCAAATTTAGGGTCCAGAAGCTTTACCACTTCTTTGGCCAGTTCTTCGGGGGAAGTGTCAGTGCTCTCCGCCCCCAGTGATGCAGGTGCTGAGGATGCAGTTGCCATCTTCATCTCTCGGCCAGCTTTGTCGTGGTCTTTTTTCAGCACCAGAGGCATCGTATCAATCTAAATCGGAAGCTAACTCGGCAAGGCGTGGTCCGCTCACTATCGCACACTACTATGAGTAGCAAAAAGGGGGGATGAACTGCAAAAATACAGATTATTAGTAGAGGCAGCCCCGGATTGAGCAGAGGAGCATCCTTACTCATTCATGCATCACGTGAAGCAAAGCCTTTGATACTGTTCCTCATAGGAGGCTTATCAATAAAGTCAACAGCTTGGGGATGGGTCCCAAGGTGGTGAACTCGGTCAGAAATTGGTTGACTGACAGACAACAGAAGGTGACGGTAAACGGAATTCATTCGGATGAAAGGAAGCTGATTAGCGATGTGCCCCAGGGTTCGGTGCTGGGACCGGTACTGTTCAATATATTTGTGAGTGATATTGCTGAAGGGCTGAATGGAAAAGTCTGTCTCTTTGCAGATGACACCAAAATTTGCAACAGAGTGGACTCCCCTGAGGGAGTGGAGAACACAAGGAAAGATCTACAAAAGCTGGAAGAATGGTCTAATGCTTGGCAGTTAAGATTTAATGTGAAGAAGTGCAGTGTCATGCACTTGGGAAGCAGAAATCCAAGGGAATTGTATGTGATAGGGGGTGAGAGATTGGTGTGCACGGACCAGGAGAAGGACCTCGGAGTGATTGTTTCTGATGATCTCAAGGTGGCAAAACAGTGTGACAAGGCAGTGGCAAAAGCCAGAAGGATGCTGGGAATGCCCTCCCGATGGAAGTCGTAGGGGCAAACACAGTGACAGAATTCAAAATTGCATAGGACAGACACAGTGGATCTCTTTATAGCAACAGGGTAAAATCAAAATAAACATAACTATCTCTTATATATGAACAAATAGGGGCGACCTATACGGAGTGGAGGGTATACCCCTAAACAAAGGCATGGGGAGAGGTGACCTACACGGAGAGGCAAGTGCACCTACTCTTGCCGCCTTGCTGGGCAGACGAGATGGACCATTCTGTTCTTTATCTGCTGTTATATATTATGTTACTATGTGATCTCTCTTTTTTTTTAATGTGAGAGTTGGACCATTATCCATTAGCTGAAAGAGTAAATTATTATTTTACTAGAATCATAGAAACATAGAAAAATGACCATAGAAAAAGACCACATGGCCTATCTAGTCTGTTCTTCCATATCAACCACTACAACAGTCCCCTTTTTACCTTTAGAGATCCTCTGTGTTTGTCCCATGCTTTTTTGAATTCAGATACTGTCCTCATCTCTACCACCTCCCCTGGGAGACTATTCCATGGATCCACCACTCTTTCCGTAAAGAAATATTTCCGCATAGAGAATCATGGGTGAAACATCGAAAGGGGTGGGAAAGAGACTAAAAGGCACAAAATTCCTCAAGTACACTAAAGGCTGCAGCTTTAACTCAGCTTTCTCTAGAAAATTTGCACACAGATAAATCAATTAACAGAAGCACTAGCAGAGAAGTTTTGGTCACGGCTTGTGAGATGCTGACTTAGAATGTTGCGCTAAGCACTAAAATAAATGTTTACTCTTGATATAGTGAACTACCGCTGTGCTAAGGAGTGTGCACTGTTAGAAAAAAGCATCCATCGCTGTAGCAATATGCAGCACTGACCGAAAGGGAGATATCAACAACAGGCTGGACTCCCCAGATCTTCCCACCAACCCACCCCGCAAAAGATCCCTGGTAGTCCAGTGGGCCCCAGATCCCTAACAGTCCCCTGATACTTCCTCTTTGGATCCCCCCCCCAACACTTTGAGTACTTCTGGACTCCCCCATTTCTCCTAGAACATTCGGATCCTCCTGCCACTTCTGATCCCCCCCCTGACTCCCTGGATTGTCCAACACTTATGATCCCCCCTCACTCCCTAGATCCCCCTCTCTGGGATGGCTGGTCGAAGGTCAGGGCAGCCATGGCCCACGGACCCTGAGTCAGGGCCCATGACTCAGCACCCTGGGTCAGTGCAACTATGGCCTAAGCACACCATTGCAGGGCACCACTAACCCAGGAGACATTAGCAGCCCAGGTCAGGCTGCCAATTGCCCCTGCACCCAGGTCAGGCCACTCCTGACCCGGGCACTCCAGGTCAAAGGTCAGGAAAGCCTTCAATCAGACAGCATGTAGTGCGGTCCATAGACCCAAACTCCCCCCCCCCCATGCCTCTCCAAACATTGAGAGGCAGGAGCAACACCAATATGCTCCTACCCCAGGCACTTCTGTCTTGCAAAATGGTGATGGCAGACCTCTAATGGTTTATCGGGATGCACCACTATAAGCCAATCTACCAATGTCTCCCTCACATTGCCCTATTCGGCACACTGACCCCTAACAATGCATTCTGATGCAATGCTAGAAATTTTGCAAGATGGCAGCACCAGAATGGGCATCTCTCCCGTCACCTAAAGTTTGAAGGTGCATGGGGGGAGGGGGTCTGGAGGTCCACGTAGACTACCAGGGATTGTTTTTCTTAGGTCTGGAGCATGGGATTGTGGGTTCAAGGGCCCAATGGGGCTACCAGGAATTCCTTTTGTGAGGTCAGGGGAAGGGGGTGGAGGTCCATGGGACCTACTGGGGCTACCAGGGACTCCTTTTCTAGGGTTGGGTGAGAGGTGTGAGAGGTCTGAGTGCCCACCTGGGCCACGAGGGATCTTGAGTGAGCTGAGGTGAAATGCCACACTACTCCCTTGCTGCATCTTCATGATAGTCTGAGATAGTGCAAAGATTCAGCACTAAAAGAGGAATAAAAAAGTCCTGTAGAATTTAGCACAGTCTTTAACATTGACTGCAATGTTTTATTCAGCTATTTGCATGTCCACTGTGCTTCCTCTTAGCACAGTGGTTTTATGCTGAATGCTAATATTCCTGCATCAGGTGCAATATCAGTGTAGGAAAATCAAGAATAAACCTCTGTGCTAAAGTTTAGGCAGATTGTTACATTGGACCCTTCATTTTTAAGATCTTCTTGCTCATTCTGATTTAGGTTTTCATAGCTAAAGAAATAATAGTGTTTATGAAAGCTCCTTTGCTTAGATATTCTGTTGCTGTTATGAACCAAAGTAAATTTCCATTAGAGCCCCAGGAAAGTTTCACACTCAGACACACAGCACAGATATTTGAGGGTGGAACTTTATCAAAGCCCTGCCCATGTAAGTGTCATACTGATACATGTGTAACATAAGAACATAAGATATGCCATTGAGGTTTGGACAAGTTCCTGGAGGAAAGGTCCATAAACCATTATTAAAGAGGACCAGGGGAATCCACTACTCAGAGCCTCATTAGGTGTCATATGAATTACCTGTTACTACACAATTTACCTTGTTAAGTTCTGCAAGTTTTAAATGCTGTTCTATGTAAACAACATTTGTTCACTGTTTTTTTGTATGTAAATCGCTCTGACTGCGAAATAGAGCAGTATATAAAATCAGTTGAGTAAATAAATTAAATAAATATTGATGCATGTAAACAGCTATTGAGTGCCCTAGGCAAACCTTCAGTCTTACCTCCCACCAGGGGCGGCCCAAGGGGGGTGCGGGGCCATGTGCGGAGACTCGGTGCTGGGCCTCGTTTGCATAAGGGGCCTCATTTGCATAAATATTTGCATAATATTACCATATACTAACTTTTAGTAAACATGCCTCTTAATGAGTGTATGAATAAAGAAAGACTAAAAGATTTCTACATTACTATAATCCAGTGCCAACCGCCAGACACATTAGGAACTACTACAAACACTACCCATTTAGAACCCATAGCAAACCCGCCGTATCCTAACAGCACTACCAGGACTCACAAAGCACCATACCCTACCTATCAAAAGGAAACATGCAAATATTAAACCAATACATTTCAGAGAATACCAATACATGACCTACTGGGGAAAGAGAACAAGTGGCAATGTCAAATAGGAATTATATAAACAGAATACCTCAGCTCAGTTACACATGAACAGAACATAAACCATCACCAAACAAGGAATCACAATTTAGAAACAGGACGACAATAATTAAACTGGGAATCCCAAAAGCCAAACTTGGAATGTACAACACTGTAGAAATAAAACTATACATTAATTTGCTCTTGTACTAAACAAAGCGCAGACGTTAATGATGCACATTTACCAGAGCTGACATATTCCAATTAATAAATTCAAAATAAAGAGATATTTTTCTACCTTTTGTGCATTTTTTTCAGCTGCAATTGCTCCAGCCACTTTCTTCTGGTTTCTTCGTGTCTTCTGCTAACTCTCCATCGTCTGCTGTCCATTTGTCCTTTCTTCTCTCCTAGTTTTTTTTCCATTCTCTCTCTACATCTGCTTTAACATACTAATCTTTCTCCTTTTGCTCTTTCCTCATTCCTATTTCATCCACTCAAATTTTACCCCTCCATCCTCAATCCCCACTTACTCTCCCAATATCCGGCCAATTGTAGATTTTTCATCCCTCCCACACAAAATATTTTTCCCTTCTCCATTTTACTCTCACAGCCCCATCCCAGTCTAATCCTCCCCCAACATCAGCTTCCTTCTAGTTCCAGCCTCACCCAGCATCCATTCCCTTCTAGTCCCTGCATCAGCCCATTTTCAGTCCTAGCCCTCCATCAGCCCATTTCCAGTCCTAGGAACCCCCCAACCCAATACCAGTCCTAGCCCCCCCTCAACCCACTTCCCGTCCTAACCCCCCATCACCCCATTTTCAGTTTAAGCCCCCCCTATAACCCATTACCAGTCCTAACCCCCCATCAGCCCATTTCCAGTCAGCCCCCCATAGCCCATTGCCAGTTCTACCTCCCCATCAGCCCACAGCGCATTACCAGTCCTAACCCAATCAGCCCACCTCAAGTCCTAACCCCTCCCCATCAGCCCATTTCCTGTCCTAGCCCCCCATAGCCCATTATCAGTCCTAACACCCCATAGCCCATTACCAGACAGCCCCATCAGCCCAAAGCCCATTACCAATCTTAACCCCCCCATAGCCCATTACCAGTTCTAACCCCCCCAACAGCCCACAGCCCATTACCAGTCCTAACCCCATCAGCCCACCTCAAGTCCTAACCCCTCCCCATCAGCCCATTTCCTGTCCTAGCCCCCCATAGCCCATTATCAGTCCTAACCCCCCCATAGCCCATTACCAGACAGCCCCCATCAGCCCACAGCCCATTACCAGTCCTAACCCCTCCCCATCAGCCCATTTCCTGTCCTAGCCCCCCCATAGCCCATTATCAGTCCTAACCCCCCCATAGCCCATTACCAGACAGCCCCCATCAGCCCACAGCCCTTTACCAGTCCTAACCCCATCAGCCCACCTCCAGTCTTAACCCCCCCAGCCCATTTCCAGTCCTAGCCCCCCCATAGCCCATTACCAGTCCTAACCCCCCCATCAACCCACAGCCCACCTCAAGTCCTAACCCCCTCCATAGCCCATTAACAGTCCTAACCCCCCCCCCTTCATCGGTTCAAGGAACATTAAAAAAAAAAAAAAGCTGGCTGCTACCGCTGCCGCTGATGCTACCGCCACGGCAGCGGCAAAATGGAGTGTCCCGCGGGGCCCCCTCTGCCTGGCTGAGTCCCTCCCTCCCTCTCTCTGCGACGGCTGAGCCCCTCTGTGCCGGCTTTCAGATACGCGAAGGGAGAGTGTCTCCCTCGCGTCTCTGTTAAGCCCGCAGGGACTGATGGGAAATTTCTTATCTGCCCCTGCAGGCTTAACAGAGACGCGAGGGAGACACTCTCCCTTCACGTATCTGAAAGCCGGCACAGAGGGGCTCAGCCATCACAGAGGGAGAGCTCAGCCGGGCAGAAGGGGCCCCGCGGGACACTCCATTCTGCCGCTGCCACGGCGGCAGTGGTAGCAGCCATCTTTTTTTTTTTTTACTTAATTTTGAAAAAAAGCAGAATGTTCTTTGTGCGGGGCCCCCTGAAACGCGGGGCCCTGTGCAAAAAACATTCTTGCTCAATGGACGGGCCGGCCCTGCCTCCCACCCCCCTTTCAATTGACTTTCAGCTCCTGCCCCCTTGAAATTATTATCATCCCAATACCACCTCTCCCACAACAATCCTGCTAAACTGTATAATTAGCCATTTTACTTTTAAGTATTAAACCTTTGGAATATATATATGTGCATGTGTCTGTGTGTGCACGCGCACATGATAAGGGCAATTTCAAAAAGCCATTTACCCTGGTACATGAGCTATTTGAAAAATGTCCACCCTCACTGTAAGCAAAATGATTTGCTGATGGTTCTTTGAGTTTATATTGGTGTCAGGACCTCTTGTTTTACTTTGACTAAGCTGCTCTTTGCCGCCTTTAAGAAGCTGCCCCCTAGGCCATCACCTAATCTTGCCCAGTGGTTAAGCCAGCCCTGCATATAACTCAGACAGCTGAAGAATGAGACTCAGGGACGCTGATTTTTAAAAGAGAGAGGATATGAATAATAAAATGTGTGCAATGTTTTGTCCACCTCTCAAAATAATGAAAATAGAACCAAAACCAAAAGGGAGCTAGACCATGACAGCCATCTTAGCACCAAGAAATAGACAAAAGGTACTTTAGAGATTTGTTTAATAGCTCTGTTTGAAAGCTCTTTGTGGCCTCAGTGCAGAAACCCTGCACTAAAGTCCTTGCTTTCCAAGGCAAGTTTAACACAGACATTTTTCTCACTGATGCTACTGTATAAGCAAACAGCATGCAGCTGCCCCACTACCAAACACTACTCGCCCGCAACTCTCCCATCACCAGGGCCACTGCAACCCACTATGCATACTGTGCGCTCGCAAAGGGGAACAGTCATGGGAGGGTGGCACGGTCAGCACAGTAAGTCAGCCAGGCCCAGCTGTGGGATGAGGAGCAGCAAGCAATGGACAGCAGAGAGGCAAAACAAAAAGCAGCTTGAGGGTTTTGGAACCCATGTGCATGCAGTATGTTTGATGCATCCCTGCCCCTCAGTAACAGTAATTTGCATCAGAGGAGCCTGCGATGTGTCAGACATGCAGCACGTCCATGGGCTGCAATGCCCCTTGCTGCTTTCTATTTTTTTTTCAGATTCATAGCAGTAACAAGGTAGGCATCATTAAAGAAAAGGGGAGGCAAGGACAGGCAAAATGAGGTGGGGGCCAAGGCACTGAGGGAGACCAGGCTCTGTTACTGTATTCAGATCAACTGGAAGTGGGTTTTTGGATGTCCTTCATGAGGAGAGGTGGGGCAGGCTGCACTGGGAAACTTTCTGAGAGGCACTGGGGAGCAAGACAGCAAGCCACACTTCATTCTTCATAGGCCAAGGACAGCACCGGACTTGGCTATTTGAGCAACTGAGGTCATCTGTCCCGTTGTTCTGTATTAGTAGTGTTCTGCCTTCATAAACTTGCCTCAGAACCTTTGCCTTAATAGATCCTGCAACTTTTATTTTTTATTGCATTATTCCATGTAGGTGGTGGAATTTCTGTAGACTGCTAGCTCTCTGACTGGGAGCTCTTAAAAGGGTTTTTGTATATTTTTAAAGCAAAGTTACTTTCTTTTTGGTGCTTTAGTAGAAATTTCCTTGAACAGAGTAGGTTGTTGAACTCTAGTAACCTCCTCAGCTTTGGGAACTGCTGACACCTAATCAGGAGTTAGTGGGCCTGATTACCTGAGAGCAGCTGAGGCCTCCATAAAAGGTTCCAGTGCCCTGCCCTGTTGAGGCTTTCCTAACAGAGGCTCTACAGGTCAACCAACAGTAAGGATTTGAGGGTTTATTTTTTATTAAATTGCTAGCTCTCTGACTGGGAGCTCTTAAAAGGGTTTTTGTATATTTTTAAAGCAAAGTTACTTTCTTTTTGGTACTTTAGTAGAAATTTCCTCGAGCAGAGTAGGTTGTTGAACTCTAGTAAACCTCCTCAGCTTTGGGAACTGCTGACACCTAATGAGGTGTTAGTTCCCTCCCTACCCACCCCGACTCCCACCCACCCCTAGTGAGCAGTCTTGCTTTATAGGGCACCTCCCCATTTAACAAAGCACAGAGACTTGGGCCAGCACATATTGAATATAATTAAAGAGATTTAACTGCTTTTTCTCTGAAAGAACAGCTGGGAAACCGGCTGGTACTTGGTAGATCTCTCTTTTTTGCTTTAACAGATACCTAAGCTCCACGAACAGAACAATGGTTGGGAAAAATCGTATCGCTAAAGCTGTTGCCCCTGTTACAGCTTCTGCCTCTGTTCAGAGAGAGGTCTTAATGCCAGTTGAAGGACCAGTTCCATGTGCAGGATGCCTGCATGCTGAAGCTCTGAGGAAACAAGTGGAGGAACTCAGAGAGGAGGTGGCGAGGCTGAGGAGCGTTCAAGACAGTGAGAAGTACATTGATGAGATGCTTCTTGCAGCAACCAAGCTCTCCAGCAGAGGAGAAGATGGGTGCCAACAGAATGTCGATGGTTGGGCACAAGTCACCAGGGCCTGCAAAATCACCAATCCAACTTCTCCAGCCCTTGAATTGAAGAACCATTATGCAGCCCTGGAAGTGGAGGAGGTGAAAGCATCCCTGGAAAGGGAAGAACCAGAGCTCAAGTACCTCAAAGTTGCAGAATCAATGACCACAAGGAAACGAAGGGTAGTGGTGATTGGAGACTCTCTTCTGAGGGGTACTGAGGCGTGCATCTGCCGACCAGACTTGATGTCCAGAGAGGTATGCTGTCTACCTGGTGCCAAAATCCAAGATGTTATGGAGAGTTTGCCGAGACTCATCAAGCGCACTGACTATTACCCAATGTTGCTGATCCATGTTGGAACAAATGATACTGCCAGGTATACCTCGGAACTTATCAAAAGTGACTTCATGGCTCTGGGACAGAGGGTGAAGCAGTTTGGTGCACAGGTGGTGTTCTCTTCAATCCTCCCTGTTGAGGGTAAAGGCCAAGGCAGAGAGGCTCGCATCCTGGAGATGAATGCATGGCTGCGTGGATGGTGTCATCGAGAGCGTTTTGGTTACCTAGACCATGGGATGCTGTTCCAAGGGTTGCAGAGCAGAGATGGCATCCGTCTGTCAATGAAAGGTCAACGCGTCTTCGGTAGTAGACTGGCTAATCTACTGAAGAGGGCTTTAAACTAGATTCGTTGGGGATGGGTGAAGAAAGCCCCCAGGTAGGTGAAATCCCCCAGGTATACATTAAATACCTTTATGGAAATGGGTAACAGGGGTAACATATGGAAAGCAGTGTGTATAAATGCTCGTAGCATGGGAAATAAGATCCCTGATGTTGAAGCTTTGGTGGGAGTGGCCGACTTGGATTTAGTGGCAGTTACAGAAACATGGTTCACAGAAAACCATGATTGGGATGTAACTATACCTGGCTATACTTTATTCAGAAAAGACAGGGTAGGAAGAAGGGAAGGAGGAGTGGCACTATATGTAAAAACTACTATTAAAGCTTTGGAATTACAGAACTTAAAAGGGAGAGAGGAGGCATTGTGGGTTAAACTAGAAAGAGGGAAAGAGAAATCTATTTTAATTGGTGTGATATACAGATCTCCCTCACAAGAGGAAGAGGTGGACAGAGAGTTAATTGAAGACATACGCAGCATTGCTAGGAAAGGGGAAGTGCTACTGATAGGAGATTTCAATATGCCAGATGTTTGCACATTACTGCTGCAGTATCATCTAGAAGTAAGGAGATCCTGGATTCTCTACAGGGAGAACTATTCAGGCAATTGTTAACAGACCCCACACGTGAAGGGGCCATACTGGACTTGGTGCTTACCAATGGTGAAAGTGTTTCTGATGTTGTAGTGGGAGATCATTTTGCATCCAGTGATCACCAGATGGTGTGGTTCAGTATTAGGGCTAGGGCTGCTATAATCCATTCAAAAGTGAGGATCTTAGACTTTAGGAAGACTAACTTTGCCAAGATGGGCCAATACCTCAGGGAGTCGTTAGTGGGATGGGAACAGCTGGGGGATGTAGAAAAACAGTGGGCAAAACTGAAGGGGGATAATTTAAGGGCAACCAACCTTTTTGTTAAAATGGTAAATAAGGGTGAAAGGAAAAGGAGACCGCTATGGCTTTCAAAAGAAGTAGCTGGAAAGGTGAAGAAAAAGAGGGAGGCCTTCATGAAATACAAGAGATCACAGAGAGAGGAAGACAGGCATCTGTATTTGGAAAAACCTAGAGAAGCTAGCAAGGTGGTCAGGAGGGCAAAGATTCAAAAGTAGGAGGAAATAGCCAATGCAATAAAATGGGGGGATAAGACATTTTTCAGATATGTTAGTGAGAAGAGGAAGGGCAAAAGTGGTATTGTCAGACTCAAGGGTGCAGAGGAGGAATATGTAGAAGCTGATAAGGATAAAGTGGAATTGCTTAACAAATATTTCTGTTCTGTGTTCACAGATGAAGAACCAGGAGCAGCACCTCAGAAAACACCCACAAACAGGAACAGAAGTGAGGGACATCTTGAACAATTTTCAGAAGACTGTGTTCGTGAGAAACTAGCTCAACTTAAAGTAGTGTGGAGGCCCCTGGCCCAGGCAACAGCCTATGGGCTTAGGGCTGCACTTGTTAGTCCTTTAATTATAGAGTTTTCTTCCTCATCCAGCGCCGGGGCTGCTGGGATTTGTAGTTGTGTTGTTTAGAAAAAACAAGTAGTGTGGAGACCGAGGGTTTACAAGGCAAAACCACAGGAATTTATTTCTTTTTCTAAAGAGTATTAAGGTTCAACACAAAACAAACAGGATTCTTTTCTCCAAACAATAATCCATAGGCGTTTATACCAAACCAAACAATGAAACTGCTTTATGTAGCTTTTTAACATGTGTTGCTGTTTTTCAAATCATTCAGCAATCAAGAAAGGCTTCTCTTCTCTTCAAACCCAAAAGAAGTATCCTTTCTTCAGCAACAGGGTTCTTTAGCATTCCTGGCTAAACACATTTCTCCCTGTTTTCACACTGCCTTCTAGGACATTCAGGTTATAGGCTTTTCCCTTCTTTTATCCAAGAACTTTTTATTCTGCCTTCTGACACAGAGAACAATCCATTACTGAATCTTAAGACCCCTCATCAGATTCATAATAGTCTATCTGCATTTCCTCAGGACCTGTGTCCGGTAAATCTGGCTTTAAGCCAACATGAAAAACTTCAGGCTTAATATTCTCTAAAAGTTCCAGAACCTTTCTCCACTGAGGCTTTTCCCTATGCACAGGGTTTCCACCAGGAATGTGGAGATTCTTTTCTTGCATCAAATGACACAATGCCTCTAACTGGCTTACGGCACTTTTGGCTACCCTTTTATTCACGCACCTTTTTGGAAGTTGCAGCTCTTTAGCTGGTTCAGGAACGGTTGGCACTGCAGCCTGACCCTTATCAGCACTTCTCTCTGGCACAGCTCTCCTAGTTTTAAAACCAATTGCAGTTTCCCTGCAATCCTGGCTTTCCTTCTGACTAGGGCTTTCACCTCTGAGATTCCCTTGGAAGTCTCCACCGTTCTCCTCCACGGTGAACTCTCTGGGCCTTTCTCTGGTGCTTCTCTCTCCACTGAATTCTCCAGTGTTCTCCCTGGTCAGCTCTCTCGAGAGCTGGTTTCCTGTATCTTTCTTTCCAGCGTGCTGCTGCGTATGCTGCCTCGTCCTGGTATTCCTGTTCCTGTTGCCCTCTCTCTGGCTGTTCTCTCTGTCCGTCCTTTCCTCCAATATTTCCCTGGGTTTATAAGAGTGTCTCTGAACTACCATGCACTCCACTTCACCCAGGTGTCCCTCATTAATTCCAAGCCTGCCCTTGGATTAGCAGAGCTTGGGTGTGTCCTGTCCTCAGTAGCTGCATGTTTTTTTTTCTCTGCCTGCAGTTTGAGAGCTACTGATTCCTTGCCTGTCTCTTTCTTTAAAGGTAAATGTCTGATTTTCTTCCAATTCCATAGACTCAACCATATTCTCCTCATCACAGTAGACAAAGCAATGGGACTGGATGGGATACACCCTAGAATACTGAGGGAACTTGGGGATGTTCTTGCAGTTCCACTGACTGACCTTTTCAATGCCTCGTTGGAGTTGGGACTGCATAGAGGCTCATGTGGTGCCTTTACACAAAAGCGGAAGTAAGGATGTGGTTGAAAACTACAGGCCGGTAAGTTTAACTTCGGTGGTGAGTAAATTATTGGAAACACTGCTGAAAGAGAAAATAGTGAGGTTTCTGAAGTCCAGCGGATTAAAGGATCCGAGGCCGCATGGATTCACCAGAGGCAGGTCTTGTCAGACAAATCTGATTGATTTCTTTGACTGGGTGACCAGGGAGCTGGACCGAGGGAGAGCCCTAGATGTGGTGTATTTAGATTTCAGTAAAGCCTTTGACACTGTTCCTCACAGGCGACTTATAAACAAACTGAGCACCCTAGGGTTGGACCCTAAAGTTACTGCTTGGGTTCGAAATTGGTTGGGTGGGAGGCGACAAAGAGTACAGGTAAATGGAGCTCACTCTGAGGAGAAGGATGTTACCAGTGGTGTACTCCAGGGATCTGTCCTTGGTCCGATTCTTTTTAACATCTTTGTTAGTGATATAGCGGAAGGGCTGTCTGGTATGGTTTGCCTCTTTGCGGATGATACCAAAATCTGCAATAGAGTAGACACCCAGGAAGGTGTAGATAACATGACGAGGGATCTAGCTAAGCTTGAAGAATGGTCTAGAATTTGGCAGCTGGGATTTAATGTTAAAAAATGTAAGGTCATGCATTTGGGCTGCAGCAATCCAAGGGAGCAATATAGTATAGGGGATGAAGCACTTTTGTCCACTAAAGAAGAGTGGGACCTAGGCGTGGTTGTGTCTGATGATCTTAAAGTAGCTAAACGGGTAGAAAAGGCGACGGCAAAAGCTAGAAGGATGCTTGGGTGCATACGGAGAGGAATGGCTAGCAGAAAAAAGGAGGTGATTATGCCCCTGTACAAGTCTTTGGTGCGACCTCATTTGGAGTATAGTGTGCAATTCTGGAGATAGCACCTTCAAAAAGATGTGAACAGAATGGAGTCGGTGCAGAGGGTGACTACTTAATGATTAGTGGTCTTCATTATAAAGCATATCAGGACAGACTTAAGGATCTTAATATGTACACCTTAGAGGAAAGGCGGGATAGAGGCGATATGATTGAGATGTTTAAATGCCTCCGTGGCATAAATGCACAGGGGGAGAGCCTCTTTCAATTGAAAGCAAGTTCCGCTACGAGGGGACATGGGATGAGGTGAAGGGAGATAGATTCAGGAGTGATATGCAGAAATATTTCTTTATGGAAAGAGTAGTGGATCCGTGGAAGAGTCTCCCAGTGGAGGTGGTAGAGATGAGGACAGTAACTGAATTCAAAAAAGCATGGGACATACACAGAGGATCTCTAAAGATAAAAAGGGGACTGTTGTAGTTGTTGATAAGGAAGGACAGACTAGATAGGCCATGTGGTCTTTTTCTGTCATCATATTTCTATGTTTCTATGTATGTTTTACTTCACAAAATGAAGATAAAATGAGCTCAATCAGCTTCTGTTTTTCAGATTTTTGGGAGGGAGGAGAAGTAGGTGTTTTGGACATGATGGGACTTCAGAGAGAGGGAGAGTTTCTAAAAATGTACCTGAGCGAATTATGGAGTACCCGATTTGAAAGCGGTAATTAAGGAATCTGCAAATTGTGTATGCTATGCAGTCGCCGAGACTTTTTTTTTCTCAGTGATTGCACCCATAATTACTTTACAGAGAGAGCTTCATTTTTATTCTTGAATGGAATTTTCTTGATCTCAGAAGGTGGTGTGCCCACTCTTCTCTCTCCTTCCCATCCTCATTTCTCTAGGAAAAAAGAACTAAAGGTAAACAGACACATACAATGTTATCTTTTTATTGCACTAACTGGTATCATTTGTTCACCTTTATTTCTGTGCATTGCAGTGAACAAACATGGCCGCCACATTACTTTATTTAAGAAAATAAATCATGAAGCCCAGAAGCAAACTTTGCATAGACTCTTTCAAAACTAACTTTATCTGCAATGGCACTGGGCCATTATACAGGGAAAGGAAACAAGGGTCTTTTCCCAAGGAATGGAAGATCATCAAAGCTTAAATAATCTTCCCACTCAGGCGCATATCTTTTTTGTACCAACCAGATGTATAGGAAGGGATATATTTTATCAATAAAGTTGAGACAGATCCCAGAATTATTGATGACATGCTTCACTTATAACCTCACCCTTTTTCCAACAAACTTTCCCACCAAAATTCACATATCCCACCTTAATCCCACCAATCCAGTTTGAGGACTACTATGTAAAAAGAACAGATATCCACTGCTTAACCATTTCAGCCTGAAGAAAGCCACAGCATGATGGTTGAAATGCCATTTCCAGTTACTAAGACGCAGCATGGCCCAGGAAACTGCAAAGATCATCATACTAGCAGCGGAGGCCCAAGAGAACAAAGTCTAGAGACATTAGGGATGGATTTCAGAACGTTTATGAACACCTTTATAAGGTGGAAGTGAATCCGCTGGCCCAGGATATTGATAGTTATCTTAGGTCAGTGCTTTTGGCATATTTATCTAGTGAAGATGCGGAGAGATTGGAAACAGAGATCGCAGCTGAGGAATTACAGAAGGTTATTGCTTCCCTGAAGCAGAATAAATTGTCAGGGTTAGATGGATTTTCTGCTTGATTTTATAAAGTATTTTCAGAGCACTTGTTAGACCTTCTTGTATGAGTTTATTATCTGGTAAGGGAAGGAGAGAGAGTGCCAGATACAATGGGCTTGGTTAGGATTTCGGTATATATAAGGAGGGTTGAGACCCCAAATGAGTGTGGGGTGTATCGCCCTATCTCATTATTTAATCCGGATGATAAGATTCAACAAAAATTCTGGCAAGCAGGCTGAATGGGGTGATTATGTCCCTAATTCACCCTGACCAATCAGGTTTCATGCCCAGAAAACAGTCAGAGGACAATATTAGGATGGCTCTGAACTTAATGTGGGTGTCTAGAAAGCAGAAATGTCTCTCTCTTCTCAGTTAATGCTGAGAAGGCATTTGACAGCAAATCCGATCTACTTCACATTACAAGGAACAAGAAATTCATCCTACCAACAACAATCATGATAAATAACAACCCAATCGCAGTCAATACACAAATCAACTACTTGGGTATCACATTAGACCAAGAGCTCTACTTTTAGCCACAAATTAGCCGCATCACCAAGTCTGTTTACTTTAAGATTCACACTCTAAAAAATCTATGTAAACTCCTCCCCAACGGACTTCCACACAGTTTGTCAGGCAGTAATCACCCCACTATTTGACTACTGCAACTCCATCTATCACGGTCTCCCAAAAAGCACTTTATACCCCCTGCAACTAGCACAGAACACCGCAGCAAGAATCATAATGGCCATATCCCAACAAATGCACATCACCCTTCTCCTTAAACAGCTACATTGGTTATCCATTTCAAGCAAGATCAAATACAAAATCCTACTCAAGATTCACAAGATATTAACTTGCCAATCAGCAGACAGCCTCGCCATCCTATTAGTACATAACAGCATTGGCAGACCCAGGAGATCAGCTACAGTAAACACCCCAGAAATACTCACGGACAAACTCTCAAGCAGTCAGTCAACAGCAGAGCTTTTTCTCTATATGCTCCCTCCATCTGGAATGCACTACCACATTAAATAAGATCAATTCAACTAACCACCAATTTCCACAAAAGTTTAAAAACTCTGCTATTCTTTGAACACTATGGACCAAACACTGAATAAAAACTCTTCTAAGCTCTTATGCAATTCACACCACTATGTAAATAGTTACCCAAATGTGTTGGCATTTAATCTTTTTTGTACTGAATGTTCCCTGTAATGCACACTTTACCATTAAAATACAATGTTTTTGAACTCAGTTCTTTGTAAACCATCTTGACTTGTAGAAAGACGATATAAAAAAGATGTTAAAGAAAATAAATAAATTTGACTGAGTTGGCTGGTTGTGTTTCGCATTACGGAACACATTGGTATTGACCAGTACTTTATGAATTGGATTAAAGCAATGTATGCTAGACCAACGGACTGTGTCAAGGTTAACGGAGCTTATTCTTTCTTTTTTGAGTTCACTAGGGGGGCCAGGAAGAGATACCCCATGCTCCACTCCTCTTTTCCTTGTTGATAAAGTGCTTTGCGGCAAGGATGATCCTCATCCTCATCCTCATCCTGAGTCTAGACATCCAAAGTATTGAAGTGTGTGTGGGGGAGGGTGTATGATAGGGTCATGTTCTTTGCAGATGACATCCTTTTTATGGTGAGAAAGCCTCAGGTGACTCTCTCCATTTTGGTTTCGGAACTGGGGAAATATGGGTGCTTGGCAGGGTTTTGAACTAATATGCAGAAGTCTGAGATTTTGCCATTCTATTTGGAACCAAGACTGAGGACCAGATTTAAGGAGCACTTTGCATTCTGTTGGGCCTCCTAAATGGTGAAGTATTTAAGAGTGAAATTACTAGCAGATCACTCCCAGCTCTATCAGGCTAATAATAGACCTCTACAGGGGCAGCTCAAGGCAATCTCCTGCCTGAGGCGAGGGACAAGTTGGCGCCCCCTCCCCTGGAGTGGGGAGAGGGGATCTTTCTCAAAACATCAGGCAGGGACTGAACCAAACCAAAAAGCCAATTAGATAATGTGGAGGAAATGCAAGATGTTCGCATACCAAGAAACTAAAAGAAAGAGCAAGAACCACAGCACAGTTTATAGCACCAAATTATAATTCATTGTATTTTGTTGTTATAAATTGCGTTATAGTGCTTGCTTTTTCTTTTTGAACTTATTTTGCATTCACAGAATCCTCAACAATGGGTGCAGAAGAGAACTAGGACATTCACCCACAGAACTCAATATCTAAAAAAAAAAACAATCTCATTCTGATCATCTCACTAACAACAACAAACATTCTCCAGTACTGGACATATTGTGAACTAATACAAAATCCTATAACAAAATCACTGAGGATCTATAGAGCAAATCTACCATACCATACTAGCACCAACTTCCAAAACTCACTTAAGGAGCTTACCCAAAAAAAGTATCACTTTAAATTTTGCAAGTGGGCTCCGGAACATCCAACACCTATTTGAAAAGTTGAAAAATTAAGATTACAGATCCCTAAGTACAAACTCCATGTTAACAGAACACCTGGCCTTGGTCACACATTCAGAACACACTCACCAAGTACAGAATAAGTAACCATAACCTAAAAATAAACATGTAGATAAAAATTAAACTGCAACCTCCCTGATGTTCAACATTTATATGCAGCCGATATGTGACTTGATTCGATCCTTCAACGTAAAGTGCCTGGCATACGCTGATGACATCCTCCTTTACATGCCGTTCTTGATAGACCAACCAGTGCTCTCCCCAATCATCAACTGCTTCGAAGCAGTAGCCAATTGGCTATTATCACAAAACTTACGGATCAATCACAGTAAAACAGATGTCCTATTTGTCACAAAGAACCTCAAATTCATACCTCCTTCATCACTACGTGTCAACAATGTAGAGTTGAAGTCCAAATCCACAATCCGTTACCTCGGCATCACCCTGGACCAGCACCTGAGCATGACAACGCATATCAAAAACATCACAAAGGCAATATACCATAAAATCAGAACTCTACGCCACCTTCGACACCTACTGGACTTCACAGACTATCGGACAACCTTCCAGGCACTAGTCCTTCCACATGTCGATTTTGCAAACATCATCCTGCACGGCCTCCCACAATCAACTTTAAACCCCCTCCGCTTAGCCTTGAATGCAGCCGCAAGAGTCCTCTCCGGATCGTCAAGATCCGACCACATAACACCCATCATGAAAGAATTGCATTGGCTACCTCTACATGCCAGGCTCCAATACAAATCATTGGTCCTCACTTTCAAAGCCCTAAATAACTACCCCCCTACACCAATCAGCAAACTAATTCATGGCACCCCAGAAAACAGAAACAGAAGATCTACTGCACGGAACACATTAGCAGTCCCTAAGTTAATGACTAAGTGCACAAAAGCTACCTCCAACAGAGCCTTCTCATTATTTGCCCCGTCAAACTGGAATGCACTCCCCCACGAAATCCGTGGAATAAAAAGCCTCATCCTATTTAGAAAAGCCATAAAGCTCCACATGTTCACAAAATGCTACTCAGAAACCTCCAGCGATAGAAGCACAACTAACAACCTGCAAACTTCCCCTGCACGTCAACACCACAAATAACAGGTAGTCCCCCAAACCCTACCAACCTTCACAAAACTAATGCAACACCCAGTTACATTAGAGCATTGTACATAGTTTGAGTTAATATGTATTTAGTTTCCCCGTTTTCTCCCCCATGTTCAATTCCCTGTTATTTGTAAACTCAATGTTATTTGTATACATTGCAGTATTCTTGTTCGATGTACACCGCGCTGATTTTAATAGCGCGGTATAGAAGAAAATGTTAAATAAAATAAATAAATAAATAACCTCAAGAAGCCAGATTCTGCATACAATGCAATACCAGAGAAATAGAAAGAGATGCATTTCCATGTACTGTATAAAATATAAAGATAGCACAAAATCTGATCACTAAATTGAAAAGAAAATTATCTTCTACCTTTGCTGTCTGACCATTTTATTCTCTGATCATGCTGGTCCCAATCTGAGGTTTCTGCTTTCCTCCACCTCCCAGTGCCCCCTTCTACCTACTTCCCCCCAGGGCTGGCATGAGGGTGATGCAGGGCCATGTGCTGGGATTCACTGCAGCATCATTTGCATAAATTTAGTAAACTTTATTTTAAAATGTATATGCCACCCATCTAAAACCCTAGGTCGCTTCCAAACATACACATGCAATGTAGTAAAACAGATCTTACAATAAAACAAACATAATAATAAACGTTAAATCTGATTAATGAAAAGCCACTTACACAGCCCCCCATCAAACCATTATAAGTATCTGCACATCAGATTTATGTTGCTATGACCAGATTATTGATGAAGAGGGAAGATATAAAATGAGAAAAAGTAATCCTGGTAGTCATGAATTCAAAGGCTGGATTGGATTGTGCTAGAGCTGGAAAAATCTGGAACTCGGCAGCGGTGAAGCTATCAGGCTACTAAACAAAATTAAACTGATATGTTCCCTTAAAATTTGAAATTTCCTTGAATCTGAATTGAAAAAATATTTTAATTTCAGTCTGGCAGCAGAAAGAATGCAAAACTGCAATCTCAAAGACAATCCATATTCCAGTCCTTCCCCCAAAACACCCCCCTACAGTTGACTACACCAAGAACGCAGAGTACAAGACCTATAGAGCAAATCTAGTAATCCATAACATCACTAACTTCCAAAGCTCACACAACATGGAGCGTACCCAGAAAAGGGCAGCACCATAAATACTGCAGTGGACACTAGAACATCCATATTCCTATTCAGAAAACTGAACAAGCCCGATTACTACAGATGCCTACATAGCCTTAGTCACACAAGCAGAACAGAGATAGATCTTCACCAAGTAGGGAATATATCAGTGCAAACTAAAAACAGATGTATGTAGACAAAAAATGCTTTTATCCATTACTGTGAGGTTTATAGGATTTCTTTCCCCAAATGTTTACTCCAGAATGAGGCAAGAGAAAGAAACTCTCGCATGCAACATCTGCATTGTCAGCAGAAACTAACATAAGGGCTCAGTGCAAGTAGCGTGAGTGCAACTAAGGCCACCTCAGTGGGTGGCCTCAGCTGCACCAGCTGCTGTTTTGCCTCACTGAAATGTGGTAATTGCAGGGCAATGTAGCTGCCTCCCTGCACTTAGCCTATGGCCCCATGTAGTCAAACTTTGGAATTAGTTACCAGAGAATGTAGTAAAAGCTGTTAGTGTAACTGGGTTTAAAAAAGAAAATTTGGACAACTTCCTGGAGGAGGTCCATAAACATATTATTAGAGAAGATTTGAGAAGTCCACTGCGTGCCCCAGGACAAGCATCGTGGAACCTGTGTGCCTTTTTGGAAATCTGCCAGGTATTTACGACCTGGTTTGGCCACTGTTGGAAACAGGATGCTGGGCTTGATGGACCTTGTTCGAGCCCAGTATGGCATATCTTATGCTCATAGGTTACCAGCACAGAGCTTAGGAATCACGCTGCTAAATATGCCAAACAAGAGAGGCTCAACAGCACCCATGCAGCACCTCCCAATTCCACCAAAAGAAGAGCGATCTGGCAGCCCAACCCAGCACTTCCCACTCTCTAAAAAACACGAGGGACTTTGTGACCGCAATATAAACACCAAGAAGGGTTTGGCAAACCCAGCATAATGATGGCTGAGCCGACGGGCCCCGGTCCCGCGGCTGGCCGGGTAACCGGGTTCCCGGGGCCCGACCACATGGCAGCCCTCTTCGCGGCGGTGGGCCGGGGGGGGAGGGGGGGGCACGGGCAGGCTTGCATGCCTGCGGGCCCCTCACGTCCTCCCCGTGGCGTCTGCGGATTGGTCCGCATAGGCGGTTGTGGGGGGCGTGGCCTGTGCGAGCAAGGAGGGATCGCCGGCTGGCGATCTCCCTCTTCCTCCTTGCTCGTGCTTGCGAGAAGGTGCGCCGCGGAGGAGAGCTGGTGAGTTGGGCCTTGGCTTCGGGGCCTTGTTCTTCTGGGGCGGGTTTTTTGGTCTCCCCTCTGCCCCCGAGCGCTGGTCTTGGCCGGGTTCGCTCCGAGGCTCGGTCGCCGGCCGTTTAAAATTCTCGCGGCGCACCTTGCGTGTGCCTGCCGCTTAGCACGTGGGTAGGGGAGAGGAGGGGGGGCTTCCCGGTCTTCCTCGGCGGTCGGTTCTTCTAGCGGGGTGCTGGGTCCCCTCTTGCTGGGTCACCCTTTGTCCCTGCCACTTCTGGGGGGGCCCCGTTTGCTGCTTAAAAAAAAAAAAAAAGAAAGAGACCACACACCTCCAGGCTGCTGCGGCTGCAGCAGTTAGAGGGTCCCGAGCTGCACGTGCCCTGTGGGGGTGGGCTTCTTTTGCCTGGGGTACCCCTTGCTCATGGCCCGAAGGGTCCCATCGCGGGGGGCGGCCAAGGGGTCACGGGGGGCGGCCCAAGGGGCGCGTGGCACTACTAGGGGGCACGGTGTGGCGCGGCCCACGGGCCGTGGTCGGGCCCCACGTTCTACGACCTCGACGGCCAGGGTCCTCTCGGGGGTCCGGCAGGGGTGAGGGCGCAGCCGGGTGGGCGGGGCTCGGGGCCGTGGCAGAGCGGGCGAGTGTCCTGCGCCCGTCATCGGGGTCGAGTGTGCCTCCCAGGTTGAGTTGGTCCCTCCTGGGGGGGGCATCCCGTGGGGTTCCCTCGCCGGCTGTGCTAGCAGAGCCCGAAGGTACAGATAGTCCGGGTGTTGGCGAGCCTGGGTCATCGGGGGCCCCGATCCCCAACCGGCCCTGGGAGGTGGGCGCGGGCTACCCTCCACTCGCCTCCTCTCCCTCTGGGGAGAGGGGTCCTACCCCCAATCCCTCGGTTCCCCTTCCACCGCACGGCTTCTTCCCCCCTGCGGCCTCCTGGGCTTATGGTGCGGTCCCGTGGGGGGGTGTAGGGCCGTGGGGTGGGGGTTGGGGGGGGCTGGTTTGGCGAGGGGCGTGGTGCGGCTGCGGGAGCGGCGACCTGGGAGGCTGGTGGGTTGGGGCCTTCGGCTCGTGTGTGGGGGGCCGGCTCGCCGGTGGCTCCCGGTACCCCTGGGGTCTCTGCTGCTTGTTTTTCTCCCTTTTCCTCCGCAGGTCCCGAAGACTTCGACACCGACCATCTCCATGGCTTCTGAGGACAGGCTGGCCGGTGCGGGTCCTGCGGTCTCCACGGCTGAGCTGGGTCCTCCGGTGCCCGGTGGGTCCTCCGGGGGTACTCTCGCTGCCTCTTCTGGGACGCCTGGTGAGTATATTGGAGGGGCCGAGGTGGGGGGGGGGACTCCGCTTCGGGCTCCGCTGGGGTGGGCAAAGCCAAAGGGAAGCGCAAGCGGGTGCGCCGCTGCCGGCGAGCGTCCTCTTCCTCTTCCTCCTCGTCGTCGTCCTCTTCGGCTTCTTCGCGCGGCTCAGTTCCGGGGGCGGCGGATGGTGGGGCGTCCGGTGGCGCCCCCGTTATACGTTGTTCCGAACTGTGGGAGTCCGTGCCGCGGAAGTTGCGCCGGCGGATTAAGCGCCGTAAATATATTGACATCTTCCGTTTGCTCGATGGTCGGAAGCGCTCCGGGGAGAGCCGGCGGAAGCGCAAGGAAGACGAGAAAGCGGGCAGGGTGCGTAAGGTTTCTCGCAACACCCTCAACTGGACCCGCGCTTTCCTTCGTTTGGCGAGTGTGTGGGGGCACTACTTCCCGGAGCAGTACGGGGCCTTGCTGGCCCATGCTGACAATATATTGGCGGCGTCCCAGGCCCACGAGGGGTGGGCCTGGTTGAATTATGACGAGGAGTTTCGTGATCAAATGGAAGAGAACTGTCAGTTGCAGTGGGGAACGAAGGACATCAATCTGTGGCTGACTCAGATGTCTGTAAGGGGTCGGGTTGGGGGGTCTGGCTCGACGGTCGCCAAGGCTGGGCCATCCCCGTTGGGGGCTGGTGGGCGCTCCTTTCGTGTCCCCGCCCCCGTTTTGCCGCAGCAAAGGGGGGGCGCCATCGGGGGGGACGTTTGCTGGCGCTTCAACAAGGCGTCCTGCCCCTTTCCCGACTGCAAGTTCAAACACGCTTGCTCCTTGTGTGGGGGTGCGCACCCGGCTGCTAAGTGCACCCGCAAGGGTCCCGCGGGGGCCCCTGCGGGGGGTAAGTGAGGCTGCGGCGGTCTCGGCCCGGACCCCGGTACGGGTTGAGGCTATGCGTCCGTGGCTCCTCTTATACGGGCGATCCCGTCGGGGCAGGGCGGCCGGTTTGCTTCTTGGGGGTTTTCCCGGGGTTTCCGCATCCCCGTTCTGGGGGCGTCCGGGCACGGTGGAGCCCGCAATGCCGCCTCCGTTCGGCAGCACCGGGAGATTGTGCGGCAAAAGCTCTCGGAAGAGTGTGCGCTTGGCCGTATCGCGGGTCCGTTCCTGGAACCCCCCTTTTCCCCGTTCACGGTCTCGCCGTTGGGGGTGGTTCCCAAAAAGGAGCCGGGCAAGTTTCGATTGATACACAATCTTTCTTGCCCGCCGGGCACTTCGGTAAATGACCTTATCCCCCGCGAGCTCTGCACCGTGCGCTACTCCTCTTTCGATGCTGCCGTCGCCCTGGTACGGCAGTGTGGGCACGGTGCCCTCCTGGCCAAGGTGGACATTGAATCGGCTTTCCGTCTGTTGCCGGTGCATCACTCAGCCTTCCCTTTGCTCGGGTTTTGCTTCGAGGCGCGGTACTACTTCGACATGTGCATGCCCATGGGCTGTGCTATTTCTTGTGCGTATTTCGAGGCTTTCAGTACCTTCTTGCATTGGGTGGTTGAACGGCAGTCGGGAGCCTCGAGTATTGTCCACTACCTCGATGATTTTCTTTTTGTCGGTCCTGAGCGGACCCCCACCTGTTCCGCCCTCTTGAGCACCTTTCAACATGTAGCTGCCGCCTTCGGCGTCCCCATCGCTGGGGATAAAACGGTCGGCCCGGGCACTTGCCTCACCTTCCTTGGCATTGAGATTGACACGGCTGCCATGGTGGTTCGTTTGCCGCCGCCGAAGGTTCGGCGCCTTCGGGAGTTGGTGGCCGCCGTCGGCTCTGCCTCGAAGGCCTCCCTCCGCGTCCTGCAGTCGCTGGTTGGTCATCTCAACTTCGCTTGCCGAGTCCTTCCCATGGGGCGCCCCTTCACGAGGCGTTTATCCTTGGCTATGGCTGGTCTGCGGCTGCCTCACCATCGGATCCGGGTCTCCGCGGGGATGCGGGAGGATCTGCGGGTATGGGACGCTTTTCTGGCTGGCTTTGACGGGTGCTCCGTCCTTCAGTTGCCGGAGCTCTCCAATCTTGACCTTCAGTTGTTCACTGACGCGGCGGGCGGTTCTGGTTTTGGGGCCTTTTGTCATGGTTCCTGGTGTGCTGAGCCTTGGCCCGCGGCTTGGGTGAGCTCCGGGTTGGTCCGGAATATTGCTTTCCTGGAGCTCTTCCCCATCGTTGTGGCCCTCTGGGTGTGGCCGGACCGTTTGCGGGATCGACGGGTGGTCTTCTGGTGTGATAATGCTGCGGTCGTCGAGGTCATTAATCGACATGCTCCTCGGTGCCCCAGGGTGGCGTCTTTGATGAGGGTCTTTGTGCTAGCCTGCTTGCGCCTAAATGTCACCGCCCGGGCCCGGCATGTGCCGGGCTCTCAGAATGCCATTGCTGACGCTTTATATCCCGTTTTCAGTGGGTGCAGTTTCGGCGGTTGGCTCCAGGGGCGGACGAGTGGCCCTCTCGGGTTCCGGAGCATCTCTGGACGATTGGGACCCTGACCTAATGGCTCTGCTTGCGGCATCGGTGGCGCGCAGTACCTGGGTGTCTTATCGCCGGGGCTACTCTCAGGTGAGTGATTTTCTGGGAAAGCACGGCTGGTCTGGGGGGGCGGTTTCGGATGGTCTAGTTGGCCGTTTCGTGTTATGGGCAAGAAAGGAGGGGTGAGCTCGGTCGGCGGTCACTGGTGCGTTGGCAGGTTTTTCTTTCTTTTGCAAGGCTGCGGGGTGGGGGAACCCCCGGGTCTCCTTTTTAGTCGGGCGGCTCCTCGCCGGTTGGGCCCGTGGGACGCCACAGTCGCGGGATTGGCGGTTGCCGGTATCTCACGAGCTTTTGGTGCGGATCTGTGCGCTGTTGCCGCGGGTGGCGTCCTCGAGCTTCGAAGCAGTGTTGTTTCAGGCGCTGTTTACGACGGCCTTTTTCGGCGCCTTTCGGGTGTCCGAGCTGGTTCCTCGGTCGGCGAGGCGGGGGGCTTTTGGGGGGCTTGACGCGGGGCACGTCCGGGTCGATCCAGCGCGTGTCCGGATATTCCTTTCGCGGTCCAAGACGGATCAGTCCGGACTAGGGGGTTGGGTCCTCCTATGTGCCATTTCCCCCCTCTTGTCTTGTCCCGTTCGTGCTTTGCGCGCATACGTGAGCCAGCGTCCGGAGGCTGGTGGCCAGTTCTTCGTCCATGCGGATGGCCGTCCGGTGACCCAGTTCCAGTTCACGGCTGTGTTACGCCTTGTTCTGCGTACTTTGGGTTACCCCGAGCGTAGTTATGCTTCGCACTCGTTCCGGATAGGAGCGGCTACTAGTGCGGCGGCTGCAGGTTTGGACTCACGGGTGATTCAGCGCATCGGCCGATGGCGTTCGGGGGCCTACGCGGGGTACGTTCGCCCATCTGCCCCTAACTGAGCGCCCTGGTGCCGATGCCCTTGGTCGGTGGCTCGTTTGAGTCGTGCTGTGGGAAGAAAGGGGGGGGGTCGGGGGGGGTACTAACCTTTTGTCTTCCTTTTCCAGAGTGGCGGGCTGGTGGTAGTCCGCTCTTTTCTGCTTTCAGATGGTGTGTCGTGGGTGATTGGTGGATCATCGGGCACTCCTTTGTTTACTGGGCTGAGCGTCGAGCGGCGGTTCGGCCGTTGGGTACCCACCTTGGCCTCGCCGCGCATGGAGTGCGTCTGTCCTGGCTGGGTCGCCGCGGCATGCATTGGGGACAGCTCCTGGACTGCGTTCGCACGGAGATGAGTCGGCGGCGGCGGCGGCCGGTCGGGCTGCTGCTCCACCTGGGGGGCAATGACGTTGCCTGTTGGCCCTGCTGGCACCTCATCATGACGGTTCAGAGTGACATTGCCCAGTTGCGTGTGGTCCTCCCCGGAGTGGCCATCATCTGGTCGGACATTATACCCCGCCCGGCCTGCCGGACCCAGCGGCGCTGGTCGAGGGGTCTGTGCAAAATCAATCGTCAGATTGGGCGCTGGGTAGAGCTGACGGGTGGGTTCCAGGTTCGTCACCCTTGGGCGGACCTCGCTTGTGCGGGCCTGTACCGTCTTGATGGGGTCCACCTTTCCCCGGTGGGGCAGGATTTACTTCTGAACGACTGGCAGGAGGCCTTGGAGTATTGGTGCTGGTCGCAGCTTTCGGTGGGGGGGGCGGCGCTAGGATAGCGAGCTACCTAGCGCCGGTGGCGGGGTGGCGAGCTGGTGCTCGTCGACCCGGTGGCTCATTTCAGCTTTATGCCGCTTCCCAGGTGAGCGGCTCGGCTCTTCAGGTTGGGGGAGACGTCCCGGCTGGGGTCTCAACCCGGATATAGGCAACCCCTTCAGCCAGCCTTTGCTAATACGGCGAGGCGGGCGCCAAGGGGTATGCGGGGGGGGGGGGGTGGGTTGGATGGTGCCCCCGCTTTGCTAATATGGCTGGTGGGGGGGACACCATCCGGAGGACAGGTGGGGGGGGGGTGTGAGGTATTCTGTATTGTTCTGATTATTGAGTGGGCCCATGTTGGGCCGGTGTTTTACCGTTAATAATAATAAAAGCTGCGACCAAGCATAGTTTGCACCAATACCTGAAGTCTGTGTGCTCTGTCGGGGGTGGTGTGGTTCTGCGGGTGGAGGGGGGGGGGCTGTGGCCCGGGTCGGGCATCCGGATACCTCGGTTATGATGGCTGAGCCGACGGTCCCCGGTCCCGCGGCTGGCCGGGTAACCGGGTTCCCGGGGCCCGACCACATGGCAGCCCTCTTCGCGGCGGTGGGCCGGGGGGGGGAGGGGGGCACGGGCAAGCTTGCGTGCCTGCGGGCCCCTCACGTCCTCCCCGTGGCGTCTGCGGATTGGTCCGCATAGGCGGTCGTGGGGGCGTGGCCTGTGCGAGCAAGGAGGGATCGCCAGCTGGCGATCTCCCTCTTCCTCCTTGCTCGTGCTTGCGAGAAGGTTCCCGCCCTCCCTCCCTTCCTTTAGCAGGGTTGGGGGGGGGCGTGTGTCTGTTGCAGCTGGGGGTGGGGGGGCGTGTGAAGGGAAGGTGAGCGGGGTGGCGAGCTGGTGCTCGTCGACCCGGTGGCTCATTTCAGCTTTATGCCGCTTCCCAGGTGAGCGGCTCGGCTCTTCAGGTTGGGGGGAGATGTCCCGGCTGGGGTCTCAACCCGGATATAGGCAACCCCTTCAGCCAGCCTTTGCTAATACGGCGAGGCGGGCGCCAAGGGGTATGCGGGGGGGGGGGGGGTGGGTGGGTTGGATGGTGCCCCCGCTTTGCTAATATGGCTGGTGGGGGGGACACCATCCGGAGGACGGGTGGGGGGGGGGTGTGAGGTATTCTGTATTGTTCTGATTATTG
This sequence comes from Ichthyophis bannanicus, assembly GCA_033557465.1. NCBI lineage: Eukaryota > Metazoa > Chordata > Amphibia > Gymnophiona > Ichthyophiidae > Ichthyophis > Ichthyophis bannanicus. Next base: position 262,903,642 of record CM066044.1, read on the forward strand.
AGTGGGCCCATGTTGGGCCGGTGTTTTACCGTTAATAATAATAAAAGCTGCGACCAAGCATAGTTTGCACCAATACCTGAAGTCTGTGTGCTCTGTCGGGGGTGGTGTGGTTCTGTGGGTGGAGGGGGGGGGGGGGCTGTGGCCCGGGTTGGGCATCCGGATACCTCGGTTACTCCTGAAACTGCGCACTGGACCAGCATGGTGTTCATGTAAATATATATTCCGTAAAAACAAAGGAAATGCAAGAGGCTCGCACACCAAGGAACTAAAAGAAAAAGTGAGAACCGCAGCACAGTTTATAAGACCAAATTATAAAATTATAACTCATTTTATTTTGTTATAAACTGCATTATGGTCCTCTCTTTTTCTTTTTGAATATATATTTAGCATCCACAGAAACCTCTCCCGCAACAATGGCTGCAGAGCAGAAGTAGGACATTCACCTACAGAACTCAATATGTTAAAAAAAAATCTGATTCTGGTCATTTCAACAACAACAAACATTCTCCAGTACCAGGCATTTTGGGAACTATTATAAAACCCTACAAAAGTCACCGAAGATCTACAAGGCCAAATCTACCCTACCATACCAGTATAAACTTCCAAAACTCATACAACAAGGAGCCTACCCAGAAAAAGCGTCATTGTAAATACTACAGTGGGCCCTGGAACATCCATACGCCTATTTGAAAAGCTGAACAAGTCAAATTACTACAGTACAGTACAGATCCCTATGTACAAATTAACAGAACGCCTGGCCTCAGTCATGCACTCAGAACACTGACCCTCACCAAGTACAGAATATGTGACCACAAGAAATAGGTAGACAAAAATTAAACCAAATCCCCAAGGTGTTGCATTGTTACATGGCCTGTTACAGGATATTAGATTAATGAGTCCGTTCAGTTAGAATCAATATTCTAATATTATATATTATACTTGCTATGATTCATAGAAACAGTAAGTCTATGAGGCAGCAGCTTGTTTTTATTCCAATAGCAGTGAAAGGAAGCATAAACTATTATTTTACTAAAAAGTTAAATATGAAATATAAGACCTTGAAATATAAGCTGCTACATGTAAATATATAACAAGCCAACAAAACGAAAACAGTTTACTTCCTCCAAATACCGCAAAGACCAAGAGAGAAGGATTGCATATGTTTAAAAGGTACCTATAGGGTCATTTACTAACAGTTAAAATGCATTTTCTTAACCAAAGGCACATTACATAATATGGGTCTTGTGGCAAACATGCATTCATAACATAGTACATAATGAATAACATTAGTGCACACAATTAGCAAAAGCCCCCCAGTAGGAAAGAAGCCAAAATCAGGCACGGACACACAGATTTTGGGGGCCGCTGATTGTTTCCACCTTCTTTTGTACATATACTTAAAGACTAATGCTGCACACCCACACCTTCTCATCTCCCCGAAATTGCGGTATAACCTACCACATCCTTTTTCATCACTAGCATTACAGTCATCTAGCCGGTTGCAGATTTTAGCAGCTTCAATACAGTGTCCATTGTTACACTTAAAGTGCTGGGGTGCACAAGTTGTTTCAGGAAACAGCGTTCATTTCTGATTTTTCCACCTCTGGCCTGCCACTGCCTTCCTGCCGCTTTTTTTCCGCTACAGTGTTTCCGAGTTAGCAGTTGTGGACTGTGTAACTAGTTTTATAGTCTGGATAGAGTCGCAATCATATTACCGACTCTCCAAAGTGTTCTTTGAAAAGGAAGGTTTTTAAAAGTTTATAGAATGTATGGGGATCCGTAGAGGTTCTTATATTCTCTGGAAGCGTGTTCCATAGACCCGATGTGACTGCATTGCTTTTCACATATTCCGCTGGTACAACTAGTGTGTTTTTACATATCTTCTACGGGTTCTGGTTTCTTGGATAGTTTGGATGAGAGATCCCAGGTATGTAATAAGGTCGTTCTGCAGGGATTTGAATGTAGTGTGTATGATTTTGAATTTTATCTTGCTTTCTATTGGCAGCTAGTGCAGCTGTTTTAATATTGGGGTGATGTGATCTCAAATTGGTGCTTGTGAAATGATTCTTGCAGCTGTATTTTGTGCCATTTCCAGACGATGTACAGATTTGTTTCAGAAGTTCTACTAAGATGCTGCTATAAAATTCCAGGTGTGGGTAAATCATTGCTTGTAGGGTTATTTGGAAGTCTCTCATGGATAGAAGAAGCTGCAATTGTTGTAATTATTTTAGTTTCAAATATATTGTTCTGATGGTATTGTTGTGTGTAGTCTTGTTTAGTTGCTGATCCAGTGTGATACCTAAGAATCTCACTTCCTTTTTTACTTCTGGGGTTGTGTCTTTTACCCTTAGAGTATCTGGTGGACTGAAAGATTTGTCTCTTGAGATATAAAGGACTTCCGTCTTATTGTAGTTTATATTTATGGAAAGAGTGGTAGATCTGTGGAATAGTTTCCCAGTGGAGTTAGTAGAATGTATCTGAATTCAAGAAAGACTGTATCTGAATTCAAGAAAGCATGGGACCAACACAGAAGATCTCTAAAGGAAAAAAAAAGGGATTGTAGAGCTTAGCAGTTCATATGAAAGGGAAGATTGGGAGGCCATATGGTCTTTATCTGCCGTAATGTTTCTATGTTTCTGAGAGGAAGATTTTGGGGTTTGTTTTGAGCTTACAGAGTGGAAAAAAATTTCACTATATATGGAAAATTTCCATTGTGGTTAACTTGGTTAAGAATGGCTATAAGTCATTGTGCCAAGCATTGTGGAACTTGTGTGCCACTTTAGGAATTTGCAGGTACTTGTGGCCTGGATTGGCCACTCTTGAAACCAGGATACTGGGCTTGATTGACCTTGGTCTGACGCAGTAAGGCATTTCTTATGCACTTAATTCCTGAAAGACTGGCATAGAAGGGAGGGGGAGGGAGGGCAGGGGAAGGCAGGGAAGTGCCACAGGGGGTCACCGATATCAAGGAGGGGCGCCGTCACTAGCTGCTCCTCCAAGCAAGCTCACAAGCACAGAAGAGTTGCGCAAGTCTGCCCACTGGAGAAGCAAGTCCTGTGGGCAAGGTCTTCCCTTCTTGGCTGCAATCGCAGCCTTGTGCAATTCTGCCCACGGGACTTGCTGCTCCTGCAGGCAGGCTCTTCCATTCTCAGCAGCATTTGTGACCTTGTGCAATTCTTCTGCCTGCGGGAGCAGCATGTCCCACAGGCAGAAGAATTACGCAATTGGCCAAGAATGGAGGAGCCTGACCTGCGGGAGAAGCAAGTCCCATGGGCAGAAGAGCTGCCAGCCAATCACGCCTGCTGTAAGGTTCTGGGGTAGCAGAGCAAGGGCAGTTTAGAGCTGGGGGCCAGAGAGAGAGGATACATTTAAAGGTGCAGTGCTTTAAGGAAAGGAAGATGAGGAGGGGGTGTAAATGAAAGACAGGGGGTGAGAGTGCAAAGGGGGAGTGAGATTCAGATATTCGACAGCCTATTGAGGACAATCGATAACACCAGAATGGGCATCATCATGATATTCCTGATTCATGATATTCCTGATTCAGCTATTCGACAGCCTATTGAGGACAATCGACGACACCAGAATGGGCATCATCATGATATGCCTAGACATCTCCTCAGCATTCGACACAACCCTACTAAACAGACTACAGGAGGCAGGCCTACACAGCACCACCCTGAGCTGATTTACATCTTACCTCACCAACAGACAACTACAAGTCAAGTGTGGAACAAAGACCTCTCAACCATTCAGAGCCACTCAAGGAGTCCCACAAGGCTCAGCTCTCTCCACCCTGCTCTTTAACATCTACGTATAACCCATCTGCAACATCATCAAGGACCACAAGATTCAATACACCATATACGCAGATGATATAATGATATACACACCAATCAATCTGGACAACCCGGACTACTCCAACATAGCCAACTGCTTCCAACAAATGGCAACCTGGCTGCAGGAAAACAACCTATCAATAAATTACAACAAAACTGAAGCTCTATTCATCACAAGAAACCGGACATTCTCACCATCGGCCACCATGAACCTAAACAACACCATCATACCAGTAAGACAAGAAATAAAATACCTGGGAGTAACGCTCGACAAGGACCTCAACCTCCAGTCCCACATAGCAAAAACAACAAAGAGCGCTTACATCAAAATGAGGACAGTCAGAAGGCTCAGACCCATCCTCACCCAGGAACATTTCCGAACAGTCTGTCAAGCCATCATCACTCCAACTCTAGACTATTGCAATCACATCTACCAAGGGCTACCAAAAAAGACAATAAAACCACTACAGCTAGCACAAAACAGAGCCGCATGACTCACAACAGATTACACGATTCACGACCACATCACTCCCATACTGTACCACCTACACTGGCTCCCAATCAGCTCTAGAGTCCAATTCAAAGTACTTCTACACATATTTAAAATAATATACAACCTCTCAGCAGACAGCCTACGTCCTCTCATAAAAACCGATGACAACAAGAGACCAAGAAGAAAAGGAACCTCAGACACCATCAGAACACCAAAAGAATTTGCTAAAACAAGGCTGGCCACATCAAGAAGGGCACTCTCCCTGGCAGCACCCGCTATATGGAACTCCCTCCCAGACCACATAAGATCAACCAAGAACCTCAAGGACTTCAGAAAACTTCTTAAGACTGCTCTATTTACAGAACATTTCAAGGACCTCACATAAATGGCTCCTATTTACTACCTTCAAGACATTACAGGATCTCGATCCTAGCACGCCTCTCAAACAGCCCCATTATTGTATATATGTATATAGCTCATTATGTAAATAGTTCACCGATATAATCTAACACACTGCTCCACACACCACTCTTCTCAGTTCTCCCACTGCATGCTACAGACCACACATTATTATTGATTTTGATTGATGTGCCAAACCGCCTTGATTTAACGATAAGGCGGTATACTAAATCCTTCTAAATTAAATAAATAAATAAAGTCTGGGAAGAGGAAAAGAAAGTTGAGTACAGAAAGAGAGAGGTGGGGGGGGGGAGGAAATACTGTACATGGGTCTGGAGGGCTAGGGAGACAGAGATAATGGACATAGGGAGCTGGGGGGGGGAATGGAGATGTGAGAAGATGTTAGAAGCTGGGGGGTATCATAGGAAAACATGGGAGGTGCATGGGGGCATTGAGAGGTGGAGGGAGCTGCTGGGCATGGAGGGACACAGGAAGACAGAGGGGAGATACTGTATGCAGGGGTGGAATAGGGCAGCAGAACGGACATGCTAGACGGGAGGGAGCGGGACTAGAGAGATGAAGGGGCGATACTGGACATGGGAAGGAAGCATAGGGAGAACAGGCATAGGGACAATCAAGGAGTGGAGATTTTTGAGATGGAGTGGTGATGCTGGACACGGGAGGTTATAGGAAGACTGGGAAGATGCTGGACATGAGTGGTGGAACCAAGGGGTATAGAGGGGAGATGCTGGACATGGGGATAATAGGGAGAGAAAGGGGTGAAAATGGACATGGGGTAAATAGGATGAGAAAGAAATGGAGAGACACTGGATATGGGCTAGACACAGGGGGATAGAAACCGAGAGGGGGATATGCTGGACACAGGGATAGGAAGGGAGAAGGGGGACACAGAAGGATAGGGAGAGAGAGAACAGAGATGCCGGATGAAGGGAAAGAGGGCACGAGAGAGAAAAAGGAGAGACACTGGATGTGGTGGGGGTGGGGGGGGGGGGAATGCTAAACGTAAGGGAGAGAGAGAATGAGCAAAAGATTGAGAAATAATGGACTAGGGAAGAAGAGGTGGGGAATGGGAGGGCTGGGATGAGGACTGAAAAAGGGTGGGGGGGGGGATTGAGGACTGGATAGTAAGAAGAAGTAGTGAAATCTGAATGGAAAGAGAGATAGAAAAATAAATGGAAGAAAGTTGAAAGGAAAAGATCAGTATCCAAAATAGAAAGAAGTGAAAGAACAAAAGGTGGGACAAGAAATGTCAGATGGACTAGAGGCCATAGAAAGAGAGCTAAGAGAAGATGGAGGAAAGCTCAGATTGGGACCAGCATGATCAGAGAATAAAATGATCAGATAACAATAAGGTAGGAAAAAAATATTTTCAATTTAGTGATCGGACTTTGCGCCATCTTTATATTTTACACAGTACAGGGAAATGTATCTCTTTCTGTTTCTGTGGTTCCAGGATGTGGAGAATTCCCATGGTATTTTACAAGAGGCTCTGGCAAATGTACAGTCTCTTGCAAAATAGGTGCAGGATTGATGGGTATGTCTCTCCATATACAGTAGCCGCAACAATTTTAGAAAGCTGCTCCTGCTGTAGACGGACACCCAATCCTGCATGAGTCATCGCTCCCCGGTCACCCCTTTAACATTGGATTTCCCCCCCAGATCCTACCTCCAACCCTACAAAAGGTGATCTTTCTGATCTCCTCAAGGCACTTCAACCCCCCCTATACCAAATCCCCCCTGCAAGAAACCCCTGACCTGACACCCTCCCCCCCACCTTCCCCCCACAGCAAGAATAACCGCCTACCTCCCCAAACCCCTCCCTGGCCTTTCCAAGGGACCCTAATTTCTAGAGGAGCAGAAGTGACCCCCAGTCGCTCCTACTTATATTGATCCTAGGTTAAAAATGGCAGACCTGACCTCTAGCATGGTAGTACCATTAGGGGTCAAAGTCGGGGGGTGATTGGGTGGGGAGAACAGACATCAGCACCAACAGCTGCTCCTTCCAGCAGGCACTTACCCAAGCCTCAAGGTGTCAATTTTGACATCTATCCTTTTGCCTACAGACATGGACTCCCTATGTGAAATGGAGAAACTGTGTCTGCGTCTGTATTACCGGCCTGCTCAACCATTCCCTCTTCCTGCCCTACCCACGCCCATGTGTAAATAGCCATTGTTGTAAGTGGCCAATCTACACGTGTAAATGCTGCTGTGGAGATGTTGCTAAAATTACCTCCTTACTATGTGCAAAATTGTTTATTGCTAATTAACCTAGGAATTAGCAATTTGTACAACTGAATTGCAGGTGTTAAAAAGTTCTAGCACAGGACCGTTTCTTTTTCTCAAAAAGAATGTGTGAAACAAACAGAAAAAAAAGTAATGAAAATGGGGGGTGGGGGGGGGGGGGGAGAGGGCAGGGGAGGACTACATTTTCAAAAACAAGCCAAAACATTTTTGACTATACACATTTCAATTTATTTCCATTATTGCAACCAGTTATTTCGATATCGCATGCTGCCTGGTTAGCGCCTGCGCCATAGAGATAGGCGACGGATTAAAGGGACATCAAATTCTGAAAATGCACAGCATAGCCAGAAAACTTGCACTGGCCCTGTGAATTGTGTTAGTCACCCTCAGCTACCTACTGTGATCAGGCTGCCTTTAAATGTACACATTTTATTTATCTACGTATTTATTTATGTATGTATTTAGATTTTATATTTACCTAAACCAATATACACACACAAAATGAAACATGCAATCCCTACCTGACTACCAGGATCCTATACATGGCGCAAGGATATGAGGCACCGTAGACAAATCTCATTGCAAGAGCGTCCCTGCTCCAGCCCTGCTCTGACTGTCGTCGCTGCTGCCCCTTTCTGCGACAGTGGCAGCAATACTTTTAAAACAGCATCGAAGTGCTAGAGTTACCTTCAGCTCCTGCGCTGTGGTGACTTTCGTGCTTCTGCCCCCCCTTTCGATTCCACTGCCTGTCTGCAGGAAAGTCAGATAATTAAGCTCTGAGCAGAAGTCCTTTGGTGCCGCATTCCATAACACCAGGGCTAGCTAGAAGTGACCTGCATCTGGGTATGTGAATATCTGAACTCTGCCACACCTAATGGCTTCAACAGCATATCTTGTGAGGAATGCAAGGGCGCACTGGTTCATAGCTTGTCAATTTTATATGCAACATTTTGCACGCATCCAAAGATAATACTTTAAAAACTAATACCAACACTTAACTTAAGCTGGTACTCTACCAGGAGACAATGCAGCATGTCCAAGGTCAGCAGAACTGGATCCCACATTGTAAGCCACATTCTGGAGATGCTGTACTCTAGCTGCGCGCTTCTTCTACAGCTCCATTAACAACGCAGTGCAATGATGTGGCTTTATCACACCTGCTTGCTTGACTATTGCCAAGCTTTCTCTTGTCAAATATGCTCACACATTACGCATCTTCTGCAGATGAAGATAAGCACAGCTGACAACGTAATCAGTACGGTGCTGCATAGACAATTCCGTGTCCAGAGTCACCCTAGGAATCTTACTTCAGAATGAATAGGAATTTGTACTCCAACAAGAGACACAGTAGGGGTGACCCACTGCATACATTTGCATTTAAGCCAAAGCACGTCTATCTTATCACGGTTAGCAGCTTATTACCAGCCATCCAGACCTTAACTAAGTTCAGATATTTGTTCCATCTATGCCACCCACTTACCCCAGCTCCTCCTAATTCCACAAAAATCAGTATATCATCAGCATAGCAAAACCATTGAACTATACATCATCTAATCAAACCACTCAAGGACTGCAAATATAGAGTAAATAGAATAAGAGACGGACAAGATCCCTGAGGAACCTCACAGGGAATCATTCTAGCCTCTGATACTCCCAAACCAAACACCACACACTGCAATCTCGATGATAGAAATGGCACAGACCAAGCATAAACTATGCTCGCTACACTGCGAGTCATGAGACTCTGCAACAGAATCACATGGTACATGGTGTCAAAAGCAGCAGACAAGTCTAACAAAATCAACACAGGGGAGGTACTCCAGGAGTGTCATCATTCATTCATATTTGTGAAGGAACCAAATTTTCAACCTGACTAGATTATAAGCTCTGATGAGCAAGGACTGTCTCTTACATGTCTGTGCAGCGCTGCGTACGACTTGTAACGTTATACAAATGCTCAGTAGTAGTAGTAGTAGTTGTACAAGATTTGAGGAATGGGAAAGGAAAGGCTGTAAGTCTATAGGGCACCTGCTTAAGATTATTAAGGGTAAATTTACATTGTCTGAGCAGGTTAAAGCTAAGTGACACTTGGCAAATGCTCATTTCTTGCAATACTTCCAGGTGTGATATTTTTACACTACACTGAAATGTCACATGCAATAGGCTTTCACGTTACCAAGCTGCATGAAATATTTCTGAAAATGGCTTCATTTGGTAACAAGCTATCTTTGTAGTATCAGGTCGTGAGGGGACAGTTTAGTGATCAACTTTTAAATACCGTGGCAGAGCAGTGGACACAGGAGGTAGAGGAGGAAATAATAGTTGATGCCTGTCACACCCTCATAGCCCAATCGGTAGGAACCGGTATTGCTGGGCTCCCTGAGGGTGGTAGTTGTGCCTTCCTTCGGACAAATCACAGAACAAGTTTAATTCTACGTTTAGGGTTTTATTCCCCGTCCCTTGAGGTTTCTTTTCCTTTTTGGCAACACAAAATAAGAGCCAACTTTGGCATATAACAAAAGACAAATGGTTAACAGAAATAGCTTACTTCAGCTTCAAACATCAAACAAAAGAAAAGAATAAATAGCCTTACTATCCTATATAGGCTTTTCCTTTTGTTTGCAGATAGCACAGCTTACGTCTGCTGTTTGTAAGAGAGTGAGAGCAATTAGCACATAAGTTACAGCACTGGTACTTTGGTTATAATCAAGTAATTTATCTCAGAGAAAACTCCTGGTCACTCACAGTTAAAGAACAGTCCATTGGTTCAGGAACTATAGACACCTCTGAACTCTCACATTCCATCAATTCTTGTTCACCTGTATTTATGCTCTTAATATCAGCTGTTGGATAAGGGTACGACTGGCTTGCTTCGTCACACAGGAAGTTTCTTTCTCCCTCTGAGCTAATGCCTCTCTGGGTAAAACCGTATGGCTTTGAGTTAAGCTTGTCAGGGCTCTGCCCCTGCTGGTAACCCAGTAGATAACTCAAATCCTTGTTTGGTTTGATAGTAGAGTAATTATGGTAGGCTCTGTGCCTGTTCAGGTCTAGCTCAGCTGACCTAGATTGCAAAGCTTTAGACGGAACTTTACTAGAAGCTGGGAGCTCACAATCACTAGGGAAATCTTCAGCTTTTTCTGGTAAGGAAATCTCTCTTCTCCTAGGATTTCTGTGACCAGGGGAAAAGTTATTCTCAGCCTCTATATAGCTTGTCTTTGTGTGGCTATTTCTATGACTCCAGGGTTTTACCCTTTCAGATAGCAAATAGCCTCTACTTTTATTTCTTGCACTGGTACTTGCTATGGCCGTCTTCCCACGTTTCTCTTGTCTTCCAGGCACATACACGCTATCAGGCTGCTGACCTCCAAACATTTCATTCAGGTCTCTGGCTTCCCTCAGACCTTTTTGCTGGCTCCCTTGTTGCTCCGATAACACATTCTCACTCTCTTTCTCTCTTTCATACCAACTCCATGCTCTCCACGGCTTCAGCTGTGTTCGCCACGGTCTCTCTGGTTGTGACCCTTGTTGCCTCAACTCCTCTCTCTTTTCTCACTGTTTGGGAGCATATTTTATCCTCGTGTCTCCTGGCTCCACCTCCACCCAGCTGATCCCTATTAGGCAAAGCAAATTCCCTTTCTTTGCTACCTGGGTGTGTCTTCATTGGCCTTGTGCACGTGTGCCTGGGTTGTCTATAGCAACCTTCTGACATTACTTTGTTTACCCTGTCATTTTCTCTCTGATCATTCGTGCTGATCTCCATTTTCTCGGGCTGCCCTAGGTCTACCTTGTGACAGCCTTAGCATATAGATTTGAGCAATTAACTAAAAACACAAAGAACACAACACTACAGGAAATGCAATATAAAATTCTTTATAGAGCCTATGCTATGAAAGACCTAGATAAGATTCTCAAGAGCAGAGATGTCTCTCTCCATACAAAGATTCGACTTGTTCAAGCCATGGTATTTTCAATAACATCATATGGATGTGAAAGCTGGACAGTGAAAAAGATAGACAGGAAGAAAATTGATGCCTTTGAATTATGGTGCTGGCAGCACATACTGTGTATACCATGGACTGCCCGAAGAACAAACCAGTCAGTACTAGAGGAGATCAAACCTAAGCTTTCTTTAGAAGCTCAGATGACAAGACTTCAACTTTCATACTTTGGACACATCATGCGAAGAGAGAGATCATTAGAGAAAGACATTATGCTTGGCAAGATAGAAGATCAACGCAAAAGAGGAAGGCCAGCAATGAGATGGATCGATACAATAACAGCAGCCACGGGTACCAGTCTGTCAACAATGAGCCACCTGACTGAAGACCGAACACAATTTAGGATAGCTATCCAGAGGGTCGCCATGAGTCTACTCCGACTCGACGGCACTTAACAACAACAACAACAACAACATAGAGCCTATGAGGGTCATTTTGAGAGGTTTAGATGCGATTTGGACATCCAGAAATGTGCACGCAGACATTCAAGTGCAATCGGAGATGTCCCCAGAACTTTTACAATGTGCTTTTCAAGACGTCTCAGGTTGCACTTGAATGTTCTTTGTAAAATGTGCCTTCAGATCAATAGGGCATTTATTTATTTTATTTATTTGGCTGTACTTTTATACCACTTTCTACAGAGATCAAAGCAGTGTACATAAAACTTAAATAGGGTAAACAATGTTTACATAGAACAAGGTGATGCGCACATAGAACTTGAAATTTAAACAGAAATAAACAAAGAGTTTGCAGCTTGTTGTGGTTTTGCAGCTTGTCGTGCTGTGAGGGCTTGTGTGCATCAGTGATGCTGAGAGCTAAACTATCGGTAGTTTAACTACTGGCAGGGTCTCCCAAGATGGAAAGGTCTCAGCTGAAGTGCCAGACCAAGACAAACCACCCATCTGGGCAGCAGCAGAATGGGATAGTGTTGACGGCGGAGGATCACATCTCTGTGACAACAGCAACAACACCAAACTTAAACTGTGCGGAGGAAAGGCCTGGCAATCTACTTCTGTATCTTGCCATGAAAACCCAATGGATAGTTACAAAAAAAAAAATTGCGCTATAGTGCTAGAAGATAAGACCCCCAGGTCGGAAGGCACTCAACTAGCTACTGGGGAAGAGCTGAAGACTTTTCACAGTAAAGCCAGCATGAAATGAGAGTCAGAAGCTGTAAAGATGTCTTACACATTGGAACATGGAACGTACGAAGCATGAACCAAGGGAAGTTGGAGGTGGTGAAGAATGAAATGGAAAGTGTACAACTTGATCTGTTGGGTGTCAGCGAACTGAAATGGACTGGCATCGGGTACTTTGCATCAGATGATCACATGGTCTACTATGCTGGAAATGAAAGACAAAGAAAAAATGGTGTTGCATTTATAATAACGAAGAAACTTGCAAGAACTGTAATGAAATACAATGCAGTCAGTGGACGCTTAATCTCTATTCGTCTATGAGGAATGCCTATCAACACAACTATAATTCAAGTATATGCCCCAACAACAGCTGCAGAAGAGAATGAAATTGAAGAATTCTATGAAGAAGTACAAGCTGAAATTGACAGAACATGCAAACAGGATATCCTGATAGTCATGGGTGACTGGAACGCAAACATTTGCAACAAAGAAGAAGGCAAAGTAGATGGAAAATATGGACATGGCAACAGAAATGAAGCTGGAGAAAGACTGATAGAATTCTGCAAGACCAACGATCTATTCATCTCAAACACCTTCTTCCAGCAACACAAGCGGCGACTGAACACATGGACTTCACCCAATGGATTGTATAAAAATCAAATTGATTACATCTGTGGAAGCCAACGATGGAAAACCTCTGTAACATCAACAAAGACAAAACCTGGAGCTGACTGTGGTACAGATCATCAACTACTAGTATGCAAACTCAAGCTAAAGTTGAAAAAGAGCAAACCACTCATGAATGCAGCAAAATATGACCTTGAGAATATACCACTGGAATTTAAAGACTGCCTGCAAAATCGATTTGCTGCTTTAGATACAAATGACAGAGCTCCAGAAGAGTTATGGAATGACATCAAGAAGGTTGTGTTGGAAGAAAGCGAGAAGTCTCTACAAAAGGTGAAAAAGCAAAAATGGCCAAAATAAATGACGGAAGAAACTCTGAAAATTGTCCAGAAACGCAGGGCAGCTAAAGCCAGAGGAGAAAGAAAGACGATCGCAGAACTCAACAGGGATTTCCAACATGCAGCAAGACAGAACAAGGAAAATTACTACAATGACGCATGCAAGGAAATAGAAGCAGAAACTATTAGAAGAAGAACAAGATCGGCTTTCCTAAAGCTACGAGAGTTAAAAAAAAGTTACAGCCTCGGATTGGAATGTTACAAGATGCTCAAGGAGCTATGTTGAATGATGCTGAGAAGATCAAGAAAAGGTGGAAGGAATATACAGAGTTTTTATATGATAAAGATCAAGTGGACCAACAGCCGTTTCAACCTGTACCTTATGATCTGGAACCACTGGTGATGAAAGAAGAAGTTGAAGCAGCATTGAAAGCCTTATCAAAGAACAAAGCACCAGGCATTGATAGCATTCCCATAGAAGTATTACAGCAATCTGATGCAGCTGTTACCGTACTTACAAGGCCCTGCAAAGAAATATGGAAGACAACATCATGGCCAACTTACTGGAAAAGATCTGTGTTTATACCAATACTAAAGAAAGGTGATCCAACTGACTGTGGAAATTATCGCACAATTGCTCTGATCCCACATGGCAGCAAGATTCTACTGAAGATTATTCAAAAGAGACTATAACCATACCTGGAACAAGAACTACCTGAAGTGCAAGCAGGGTTCAGGAAAGGGCGAGGAATGACAGACGTCATTGTGGATGTGAGATGGATCCTTGAAAAGACTAAAGAATACACAAAGGATATCTATTTGTGCTTTATCGACTATAGCAAGGTTTTTGACGGTGTAAACCATGAGAAACTCTGGGCCATATTAAGAAGCATGGGTATACCAGAACACCTGACCGTTCTCTTGCGCAATCTGTACATTGATCAAGAAGCAACAGTTCGAACGCAACAAGGAGAAACAGAATGGTTTAAAATAAGCAAAGATGTAAGACAAGGCTGCATACTTTCCCCCTACCTGTTTACATAAGAGCATAAGAACATAAGATATGCCATACTGGGTCAGACCAAGGTCCATCAAGCCTAGTATCCTGTTTCCAACAGTGGCCAATCTAGGTCATACGTACCTAGCAGTTTCCCCAAAAAGACACAGGTTCCACAATGCTTGTATTAGGTTAAGCATTGATATCCTGGGTCCCTTCTTAATAATGGTTTATGGACCTTTCCTCCAGGAACTTATCCAAACCTTTTTTAAACCCAGCTACACTAACAGCCTTTACTACATCCTCCAGTAACAAATTCCAGAGTTTGATTACACATTGAGTGAAAAAAATATGTTCTTTTACCCTGTAGCTTCATTGCATGTCCCCTAGTCTTTCTATATTCTGATAATGTCAACAATTGATCTACGTTTACCTGTTCCACTCCGTTCATTAATTTATAGACTTCTATCATATCTCCCCTCAGCCGTCTCTTTTCCAGGTTAAAGAACCGTAACATTTTTAGCCTTTCTTCATAGGGTTATCCTTCCATCCCCTTTACCATTTTGGTGGCTCTTCTCTGAACCTTTTCTAATAACGCTATATCCTTTTTAAGATACGGCGACCAGAATTGCACACAATATTCAAGGTGCGGTCTCACCATGGAATGATATAGAGGCATTATAATAACCTTTGTTTTATTTTCCATTCCTTTCCTTATGATACCTAGCATTCTATTTGCTCTCTTGGCCGCCGTTGCACACTGGGCCGAGGGTTTTAACATGTTATCCACAATGGCGCCTAAATCTTTTTCCTGGGTAGTGGTTTCCAATGTGGAACCTTGCATCATGTAATCACAGTTTGGGTTGTTGTTCCCTAGGTGGATAACTTTGCACTTGTCCACATTAAATTTCATCTTCCATTTTGATGCCCAGTCTTCCAATTTATCAAGATCCTCTTGCAATTTTCCACAATCCTCTTGGGTTTTAACAACTTTAAATAGTTTTGTGTCATCTGCAAATTTGATAACCTCACTCATTATTCCCTTTTCCAGGTCATTTATGAATATGTCAAAAAGCAGCGGACCCAGCACAGATCCCTGGGGTACACCACTATTCACCTTTCTCCATTGGGAAATTGGCCATTTGGCCCTACCCTTTGCTTTCTATGTTTTAACCAGTTCCTGATCCACAATAGTACACTGCCTCCTATCCCATGACTCTTTAGTTTTGCCAAAAGTCTCTGATGAGGAACCTTGTCAAAGGCTTTCTGAAAGTCCAAATACACCATATCAACCGACTCACCTTTGTCTACCTGTTTATTCACACCTTCAAAAAAACATAACATAACAAGATCTTCCTTGTCTAAAGCCATGTTGGCTGTCTCCCATTAAGTCATGACTATCTATATGTTCAGCAATTTTGTTCTTTATGATGGTTTCTACCATTTTTCCCGGTACTGACATCAGGCTCACCAGTCTGCAGTTTCCCGGATCACCCCTGGAACCCTTTTTAAAAATTGGTGTTACGTTCGCCATCTTCCAATCTTCAGGTATTAGAGATGATTTTAATGATAGTTCACAGATTACTAATAGCAGGTCTGCAATCTCACATTTCAGTTCTTTCAACACCCTTAGATGTATATCATCCGGCCCAGGTGATTTGCTACTCTTCAGTTTATCTAATAGTTGTAATACATCTTCCTGATGTATCAATATTTCCTTCAATTCTTCTGCACATTTAAATACCACTTCAGTCATGGGTAACATCCCTACATCTTCCTCAGTAAAGACCGAAGCAAAGAATTCATTCAGTCTCTCTGCTATCGCCTTGTTGCCTCTTAGTGCCCCTTTAACCCCTCTATCATCTAATGGACCAACTGACTCTCTCACAGGTTTTTTGCTACAAATGTACTTGAAAAAGTCTTTAATACGCGTTTTTGCTTCTGCAGCAAGCTTCTTCTCAAATTCTCTCTTTGCCTGCCTTATCAATGCCTTGCATTTAACTAACCATGTAAATAACTTGCCATTTTTGGTTCCTTGTAACATAGTTCTGTTCCTTTTATTAATAGCTTACACACTGTTTTCCATGTATCATAGTTCTTATGTAATACTTAATGTTTAATGTAATTCAATATTGCACTGTTCTGCTGTATTGTTGTTTTAAGTTCCTTGTAAACCGCCCTTGATCTCTGGAAGGGGCGGTATAGAAAAGCACACAAATAAAAATAAAATAAATAAATAACTTGCCAGTGCTTCTGCAGTTTACAGGTTTCGTCATTTGGCTCTTTTTTTCCATTTCCTGAAATATGCTTTTTTGGCAACAGCAGCTTTCTGACCTCACCTTTAAACCATGCTGGCAGTTTTTTGGACTTCCTTCCACTTTTCTTAAAGCGTGGAATACAGCTGGTCTGGGCTTCCAAGATAGTATGTTTCAACAACACCCAAGCTTGATGTAAGTCTTTAACCTTTGCAACTGCTCCTTTTAGTTTTTTTCTTAACTATTTTCCTCATTTTTCATAGTTTCCCTTTCAAAAGTTAAAAGGTAGTACTGTCGATTTCCTTACGATCCCTCCTCCACTAATTAAATCAAACACGATCATGCTATGATATTGCCAAGTGGCCCCAACACCCTTATCTCTTGCACCAGATCTGGTGTTCCACTATGGACTAGGTCCAATATGGCTTCCCCTTTGGTCAGTTAATGAACCAGTTGCTCCAAGAAGCAGTCATTTATTTCATCTAGGAACTTTATCTACCTCGTATGTCCTGCTGTTACACTAACCCAGTCGATACCGGGGTAATTGAAATCACCCATTATTATTACTGTGCTATAACGTTTGTTAGCTTCCTTGACTTCTTTGAGCATTTCATCATCCATTTGTTCATTCTGGCCAGGTGGTCGATAGTACAGCCCCCACTGCCATCGCCTTCCCCTTTTAAATGGAATTTCAATCCATAGAGATTCTACAGCAAATTTTGATTCCTGCAAAACTTTAATCCTTTCTGACTCAATGCCCTCTCTAACATAGAGCACAACTCCTTCACCAATTTGATCAGCTCTGTCATTACGATATAGTTTGTACCCAGGTATCACAGTGTCCCACTGGTTGTCCTCCTTCCACCATGTCTCTGAGGTTCCAGTCATATCTAACCTCTCATTTAGTGCTATATATTCTAACTCTCCCATCTTATTTTTTAGACTTCTAGCATTTGCATACAAGTATTTTAGAGACTATTTTATTCATATTAATTTGGCTATTGGTAGGCATGGGTAATTTGTGATCTTTAAGCTCTGTCTGCTCTATACTTGAGGGCATTTGGGCTACTTTACTATTTCTTGAAACCTCTCTGCTTTTGGTAGTATCCTTCAAGGATACATTCTTCCGAACCATCCGCTCTTGGGCGACTGTCGGCTTTCCCCTATTATCTAGTTTAAAAGCTGCTCTATCTCCTTTTTAAAGGTTAATGCCAGCAGCCTGGTTCCATCCCGGTTAAGGTGAAGCCCATCCCTTCGGAAGAGCCTCTCCTTTCCCCAGAATGTTCCCCAGTTTCTAACAAATCCAAACCCCTCATCCTTGCACCATTGTCTCATCCACGCATTGAGACTCTGGAGCTCTGCCTGCCTTTTGGGTCCTGCACGTGGAACGGGAAGCATTTCGGAGAACGCTACCCTGGAAGTTCTGGATTTCAACTTCCTACCTAAAAGCCTAAATTTAACCTCCAGAACCTCCCTATCACATTTTCCTATGTCATTGGTACCGACAGGTACCAAGACAGCAGACTCCTCCCCAGCACTATCTAAGACCTTATCTAGGTAATTTATATGCAGAACAAATCAGCAGAGAAGCAGGATTGTATGAAGACAACAGAGGTGTGAAGATTGGTGGAAGACTCATCAACAACATTTGCTATGCTGATGATACCATATTGCTGGCTGAAAGTGAAGATGATCTGAAACATTTGCTTCTCACGATCAAAGAACATACTCTCAAAATGGGCATGCACCTTAATGTAAAGAAGACAAAGATCATGACAACTGGAATAATTAACAGGTTCATCGTTGAAGGAGAAGAAATTGGAATCGTGAACAACTTTAACCTACTTGAATCAACTATCAATAAAAAAGCAACAAGCAGTCAAGAAATCAGACGATGCATTGCTCTTGGCAGAATGGAAATGAAAGACATAGATAAGATTCTCAAGAACAGAGATGTCTCTCTCCATACAAAGATTCGACTTGTTCAAGCCATGATATTTTCAATAACATCATATGGATGTGAAAGCTGGACAGTGAAAAAGATAGACAAGAAGAAAATTGATGCCTTTGAATTATGCTGCTGGCAGCAAATACTGTGTATACCATGGACTGCCCGAAGAACAAACCAGTCGGTACTAGAGGAGATCAAACCTAAGCTTTCTTTAGAAGCTCAGATGACAAGACTTCGACTTTCATACTTTGGACACATCATGTGAAGAGAGAGATCATTAGAGAAAGACATCATGCTTGGCAAGATAGAAGGTCAACGCAAAAGAGGAAGGCCAGCAATGAGATGGATCGATACATTAACAGCAGCTATGGGTACCAGTCTGTCAACAATGAGCTGCCTGAATGAAGACCAAACACAATTTAGGATAGCTATCCAGAGGGTCACAGAGAGTCGACTCCAACTCGATGGCACTTAACAACAACAACACAGAGAACAGTGACTTTGTACACTATCTTTAACAAGGGCATGTTGCCATAGAACTATGACTATGGGGCGACCCACCTCATCAGAAATGCAAGATCCGGGAAGGTATTGTAATGTAGAAGGTCCTTCCGAGGCTATGGAGCTGGGTGAAACGGAAGATTCTGTTGCAGTTTCTGACAGGCAAGCAAAGCACATCGCCCAGGGTTGCTATGGGTTACGTAAACAGTATGAGTCACGAGTGCAGCAAACACGCCTAAGCTGCAGAGTATCCCTGAGCCCCGGTCTTAAGGAGAGACACCTGGTGGGAGGCGGGGCAGAGTTAAGCCCTAGAAGACAGGGATATAAGAATTGCTCACTAAGATTCAGGGAGCGGAGTGCGGAGAGCGAGGAGGAGCAGAGCAAGGAGAGGAGCCAGGAGAGCAGAGATGGCGGAATAAGAGGAGCTGGTGGAGCTGTAGGAGTTCCAAGAGCAGCAGAGAGAGAAACAGGAGATAAAGCACAAGAATTCAAAGCTACAAAGTCCCAGAGAGCCCAAGCCCAAAAGCCAGGTGGGAGCTACTCTCAATTAGAGCCCTATCGTAAAGGCAGTTGGAGAGAGAGACTGCCTGAGAGGTCAGTATGGGAGTGCTCAGAAACTCTTGGGAGAGGAGGCTGTTGGTCAGAGGACGTTTGCATGACTGAGGAAGCAGTGCTGAGAAAGTCTTCTAGGAAAAAGCCAGAAGGTAGGCTGTGTAAAGCGTTGAAAGAGAAAACTAGACAGAAAAGTTTTCCCTGTGATTGCCAAGCTCTGTTAGACTCTCCATGTGCTAGTTCCCAAGTATACGGCAGTTATCAGCCCTGCTCTATAGAGCATTCTGAAGAGAAACCTCTGGGAAATAGAGAGGGTCTGTGTTTTAAAACTCCGTATGATTTTGTACAAACCTGCTCAGCTGAAAGTGATGAGGAAATGCAGACAGGGTCTGTTGTAGAAGACTCTGAGGAACAAATGGACTGTACGTTATCATTTGCAGATGATATCATATCCCTGTGCTGATATCTGTTACCAAAGCTGTTGGAATAGCAGCAAAGAAGCAAAGTGATTCTTTTGGGTTTAAGAGGAAATGTTTCTTTGAGTTTGTTGAAGCACTGCATTGGTTTAAAGCTGAAGAGGAAGAAGCTGTTTTGTTTCAGTTCCTGGGTTTTGTTTTCTTATGCCAGAAGCTTGGCCTTTTTTGTTCTGTATTTTATTGGCAATTAATCCACCCGGAGGGGAAATATAACCTTGTCATATATTGCCTGAACCACTCGACTACAGTTATTCCTTGCTTGGGGAGTGGAAGGGGACTACAACACCCAGAAGGCCGTGCATAATCAGTGCACTGCCCTACTTCCTGAGTCAGGATTTTCCCAGGCTGACCTTTCTCTGCATGCCTCAGGGCTCTGGGGGAGGTTACTGGTGACAAGTCTGGCATAGTTGGCAGGATTTTTTTTTGCCTGGAATACAAGGACATTTAAAGAAAGAAAACATCAGGAGATACCAGTGCAAAAGAAGAAGAAACTGCTATCCTGTAAGCGGAAAAGACAGTCCGGATCTGCTGGCAGACCGGCCAGGAGGACCAGGACCTTTCTCAATGCCCGAGTCTGCACAGTACCAAGGCAAAAGTAGCTGGGCACGGGTGTAGGAGGATAAAAAGTGAGAAAGGGGAATACCTGTTCTGCAGTTTTAAAGACAGGGTTGAAAAAAAAAAAGTGTGTGTGTGCCGCACTTGGTGGGCTTTTCTTTTTTTTTCTGTCTTTGCAGGAACAGCAGCCACAAGGATGGACCAACAGGACGTGATGAGGTGGATGTCTACCCAGTGGGAGAAGCAGATGGAGTTGGTGCGTCTGACGCAGGAACAGAGTGCTGCAGCAATGCATGCACAGCAGAAGCCACTCATCGACCTGCTAGAGGCTTTGCTGAAGAAGCCAAAGGACAGTGAAGGAGCTATTCCCTCATTGGTAAAGGGGGTAGGACTGCCTGACTGTAGTGCTCTTGCACTTGGACAATTAACTGCACAAGATAACTTTGATGACTTTACAGAGGCCTTTGAGCGTATAGCAGAGGCAGCTAAATGGCCTGAAGAACAGTGGGCAGTTAGATTTGCTATGACCCTCACAGGAGAGGCTCTGGTAGCTTACAAGACTATGCCCGCCATTCTGGCAGCGGATTATGCTGAAGTAAAAAAAGCTGGGAAAGATAGGCTAGGATTAACACCATTGTTTTACAAGCGTAGGTTTAGGGAGACTAGGCTGATGCCTAAGGAAACTCCGAAGGCTTTATTTCAACGGTTGAAAGGGTTAGCTTGGAAATGGCTTGCTCCAGAGAGGAGGAATCTCGATTCAGTAATAGATACCATCATCCTGGAGCAATACATAGAAGCCGTGCCTCAAGAAGTAAAAGCTTTCCTGATGCTCCAAAGTTGCCAGACCACTGAGGAGGCAACCAACCTCACGGAAAGGTACTTTGAGGCTGAGTTGGCTGGGACCTCAAGAGGGAGTGTGCTGAAGGTGGCTGGTGTTGCCAACTTTGGAAAATCAGAAAGGAACCCAAGAGGTAAGGTACCCAGCGAGAATGCTGTTGTGTCTGTAACTAAAGGAAAATGCTATAACTTTGGAAAATTTGGCCATTTTCATAGGGATTGTATGATGCGTACAGCCCTAGTGACTGGGAGAGAAAAACACATGAGAGAAGGATTCTTATTAAAAGTCCATGTAGAGGGCATTGAAGCTCTGGCCCTGCTTGACTCGGGGGCAGACCAGAGCATGGTCTCGCAAAAGCTCTGGCAGATCATTGAAGCCCGTCTCCGGTCTGCACCAAGCCAAGCAGAGGGGAGAGTTAGAATAAGAAGTGTGCATGGGGCATCCTCATACTACCCTCTATACAGGTTATCGGTGACAGGACTAGGAACTGAAAGGGAGGTGCGGGTGGCCATAGTCCCACGGCTCCCACATGACATCGTCCTAGGGCGAGATTGGCCTCCATTCCACAAAGGGATGGAAAAGGGCCTGAATGAGAAAACAGGCCTAGTATCCACCCGGTCCCAGGCCGGAACCTCAGGAGTGGGGGTTGGGCCAGTGGAAGGGACAGAGGAAGTGCCTGAAGATAGGGAGGAGTCCCCAAAGCGTGTAGATGGGTTAGAAGAAGAAGTGTCCGACATGCTTCCCACACATGAGGATCTAATCAGTGCTCCTTCCAAGGTTAGGAAAGAAAAGGCCGAGAGGTGCCAAGAGAGGCGTCGTAAGACCCAAGGGAGGGCTGAGTTAGAAGCCGGAGTGGGGTTACCCTGGGTTCCCGCAGAGCTGGTCCAAAAATTTCCTTCCTTCCCATGGGAACAACAGTCAGATCCCGCTTTGAAGAGAGCATTTGAGTATGCACAAGAAAATAGAACTACCCTTCCCAGATTCCTCTTAGAGGGGGAGCTGTTATATAGGGAGAGTAATGACCCACGTACAGGGGCGGTGAGAAAGTAGTTGGTGGTGCCAACTACCTTTAAAGCGGTAGTTCTGCGGTTGGCCCATGATCACCCAGTAGGTAGCCACAAGGGTATTCAAGGGACGCTAGACCAAATCCTGGCTCGTTTTTACTGGCCAGGGGTCTTTAGGGAAACGACCCGATACTGCAAATCCTGTCCCACTTGTCAGCGGGTCACTGCTGCGAAGCCCAAGCGGTACCCATGATACCCACGCCCATTATATCGACGCCAATTTGCCGAATGGCGATGGACATGGTGGGACCCTTGGTTAGGACGCCAAGGGGCTTCCAGTACATTTTAGTAATAGTAGACCAGGCTACCCGGTTTCCCTGGGCAATACCACTGCGTAGTACCTCAGCTAGAACGATAGCTCTTGAACTGATCAAACTGTTCTGTGAGATCGGTTTTCCCCAGGAAATGCTCACAGACCAGGGGAGCAATTTTCTGTCAAGGCATCTAGCTATGGTATGGGAGGCCTTTGGGATACGTCATATATGGACCTCTGCTTATCATCCTCAGTCCAACGGATTGGTAGAGAGGATGAACCAGTCCATTAAGCAGATGTTAAGACGCGGCCTAGATGGGAAGATGTCCGAGTGGGACACTCTACTCCCATTTGTGTTGTATGCGTGTAGGGAGTGCGTACAAGCATCCTTGGGGGCATCACCCTATGAGTTATTGTTCGGCCGGGCCCTGAGGGGGATTTTGGATATATTGCACGAGCAGACATTGAGGAAGTTGGGGTACCTCAGTTTCTTAAAGATCTGAGGAATCGCCTAAGAAAGACATCCCAAGCGGCGGTAGAAAATTTGCAAGGTCATTTTGTTATTCTGTAAACCGCGCTGATGCCGAATAGTGCGGTATATAAGCAACTGTAATAAATAAATACTATGATCGAGGGATGAGACCGCGGCAATTAGCTATTGGGGATAAGGTTATAATCCTGGTAGCCGACGTGGGGCCCAAATTTGAGTCCAGGTGGAAAGGACCATGTACAGTGGTAGGGAAGGCAGGTCCCGTTTCCTATGTGGTGGAAAATGATAGGGGACACCGCCAAGTATACCACCTGAATGTATTAAAACCTTGGCAGGAGAGGTCAGCGACAGCAAGGCTAGTCAGTACAGAAAAATGCATGAGCAGCCAGTCTAGGATTACGAGCTGTCTGAATAAAGAGTCAGCAGCCCGTAATATCTTAAGGGGGGGATCTGTAATGTAGAAGGTCCTTCCGAGACTATGGAGCTGGGTGAAACGGAAGATTCTGTTGCAGTTTCTGACAGGCAAGCAAAGCACATGGCCCAGGGTTGCCATGGGTTACGTAAACAGTATGAGTCACGAGTGCAGCAAACACGCCCAAGCTGCAGAGTATCCCTGAGCCCCGGTCTTAAGGAGAGACACCTGGTGGGAGGCGGGGCAGAGTTAAGCCCTAGAAGACAGGGATATAAGAATTGCTCACTAAGATTCAGGGAGCGGAGTGCGGAGAGCGAGGAGGAGCAGAGCAAGGAGAGGAACCAGGAGAGCAGAGATGGCAGAATAAGAGGAGCTGGTGGAGCTGTAGGAGTTCCAAGAGCAGCAGAGAGAGAAACAGGAGATAAAGCACAAGAATTCAAAGCTACAAAGTCCCGGAGAGCCCAAGCCCAAAAGCCAGGTGGGAGCTACTCTCAATTAGAGCCCTATCGTGAAGGCAGTTGGAGAGAGAGACTGCCTGAGAGGTCAGTGTGGGAGTGCTCAGAAACTCTTGGGAGAGGAGGCTGTTGGTCAGAGGACGTTTGCATGACTGAGGAAGCAGTGCTGAGAAAGTCTTCTAGGAAAAATCCAGAAGGTAGGCTGTGTAAAGCATTGAAAGAGAAAACTAGACAGAAATGTTTTCCCTGTGATTGCCAAGCTCTGTTACACTCTCCATGTGCTAGTTCCCAAGTATACGGCAGTTATCAGCCCTGCTCTATAGAGCATTCTGAGAGAAACCTCTGGGAAATAGAGAGGGTCTGCGTTTTAAAACTCCATATGATTTTGTACAAACTTGCTCAGCTGAAAGTGATGAGGAAATGCAGACAGGGTCTGTTGTAGAAGACTCTGAGGAACAAATGGACTGTACGCTATCATTTGCAGATGATATCATATCCTTGTGCTGATATCTGTTACCAAAGCTGTTGGAATAGCAGCAAAGAAGCAAAGTGATTCTTTTGGGTTTAAGAGGAAATGTTTCTTTGAGTTTGTTGAAGCACTGCATTGGTTTAAAGCTGAAGAGGAAGAAGCTGTTTTGTTTCAGTTCCTGAGTTTTGTTTTCTTATGCCAGAAGCATGGCCCTTTTTGTTCTGTATTTTATTGGCAATTAATCCACCCGGAGGGGAAATAAAACCTTGTCATATATTGCCTGAACCACTCGACTACAGTTATTCCTTGCTTGGGGAGTGGAAGGGGACTACAACACCCAGAAGGCTGTGCATAATCAGTGCACTGCCCTACTTCCTGAGTCAGGATTTTCCCAGGCTGACCTTTCTCTGCATGCCTCAGGGCTCTTGGGGAGGTTACTGGTGACAGTATTTAGTATTTATTTATTTAAGTATTTATTTTTGGAAAGTCAGATGTTGAAAGGATTATGGCAAGGGGCCTTAGTTGTTAGAGAAGAAGTAATTCAGATGGCAATTGATTGGATCTTCAACCTGCTCTTGTTGGGAGATAACGGCCCTTTGAAAACTCAAAAATTATAAAATATAAAGCAAAGATTGGTACGATTGGTTTTTCTGCTGATGAAGAAGGTGACCTTATAACACTGGGTCAAGGAAAGTGCACAGCCCTTGCAAGAATGGCTCAATTTGATGCATGGTGGGGGGTTTTGAATTTCAATATTATAAACACAGATTCAAGCTGGAATGGCTGCAGCTCTGGAATAAGTTTCAGCAACGCTTCAGGACACAACCTGTTGACTAGGAGTCTGCTCAGAACGAGGGAGTGGTAGGGAGTGTGATTGAGGATGCAAATGGGAATGTTTAGGATGAGAGCTATGAGCATGAGCGAGTGAGGGATGAAAAGTAAATAGGGCTGAGGAGGGTCACTTGAAGCTGGGCTGGAGGATATGATTGGCCTTATTATACTTTGTGAAAATTGCATATTTCGCTGTTTAAGGAAGAATATTAAATAGAAATATTATGATCTTCCAGCTGAGTCACATGTTCTTACTATCTCTGGGAGGAGAAAAGTAATAGGCACCCTCTATTACTACTATTACTTATCATTTGGATAGTGCTACAAGGTATACGCAGCGCTATACATAAAGCTGTAAGAGACAATCCCTGCTCATTAGAGCTTACAGTCCAATCAAGATGAAGAACATCACAAAACTGGGGACTAGAGTATGGTAAGATACACATAAGTGATGAACAAGAGAGTGAGGGGCATCAGGATCCAAAATCAGCCTCTTTTCTCTGATCCCCTAGAGCGGATCCATGTAAGCATATTGATAATATAGTGTATGCGCTTACCTTTTCTGCCTATTCAAGAGAGATTACCCGTATTTTAAGGAACGCATGGCACATCTTGGAACCTTTGCCTTTTTTAAAAGACACTAAGTTATTAGTGGCCTATAAGAGAAATTCAAATTTAAGAGATATTTTGGTTCCATCAGCTCTCAGTAAACCACATTTTTCACCTAAGGCCTATGGCCATTTCAAGTGTGGTAGATGTACAGTATGTGAGAATGTTACAGTCACTAAAGGAGAATTCACTCATCCAATCACTTCTCAAAAAGTGAAACTTTGCGATTTCTCAAACTGTGAGACATCAAATGTTGTTTATTTAATACAGTGTCCCTGTAAGTTATGCTATGTAGGCAAAACCGAAAGGAGTATTAAAACATATATTATTGAACATAAAAGTTGTCTCCGCAGGAAAGTTGCAGAGAAGCCATTGGTACAACATTGGATTGAAGCCCAACATTCCGTTTCAGACTTACGTTTTCTTGTTTTAAAGGTAGTAAGACCCCATTGGAGAGAGGGCAATATTGGTAAAATTCTTTTAAGAATAGAACAACATTTGATATATGAGTTGCGGACATTACACCCACAAGGCTTAAATCAAGATATTGACTTATCTGCTTTTTTGTAGTTCCCCCCTCCTCCTTCCCCCTCTTTCCCTCTCCCCCTTCCTCCCTCCCCTCCCCTTCCCCCTCCCTCCCCCTCTCTTCACCCTCCCCTCTTCCCCTCTTCCCTTCCCCCTTCCCCCTCCCTCCTTCCTTCCCCCTTCCCCCTTTCTTCCCCCTTTTCCCCTCCATCCCTCTCCCCTCCCCCTCTCTTCCCCCTCCTTCCTCCCCTCTCTCCCCTTCTCCTCCCTTTTCTCCACCTCTTCCTTTCCCCTTCCCCTCCCCCTTCCCCCTCGCCCCCTCCCCTCCTCTTCTCCCCTCCTTACCCCCTCGTTCCTCCCATTTTTCTCTCTTTTTTTTCTCTCTTTCCTTTTCCCCTCCCCCTTCCCCCCATCCTTCCCCTCCCTCCTTTCCCCCTTCCCCCTTTTCCCACTCCCCCTCCCCCTTCCTTCCCCTCTCCCCCTTCCTCCTTCCCCCCTTTTCCCCCTCCCCCTTCCTTCCCCCTCTGCCCCTTTCTTTCCCCTCCCCTCCCCCTCCTCTTCATTCTCCCCCTCCCCCCTTTTCCCTATTTCTTCTTCTTCTCTCCCCCTCCCCTTTCTTCTTTCTCTCTTCCTCTCCCCTCTCTTCCCCCTTCCCTTCTCCCCCTTCCCCCTCCCCCTCCCCTTCTTTTTTTCTCTCCCCTCCCTGTTCCAACCCCCACCCCTTCCCCCCTTCCTCCCTACCCCCTCTCTTCTGTCACATTCACAATTTACTTGAATTCATTTTATCACAGCGACATACTTGTCTTCTGACATGACATAATAAGAGCCAAAAGCAAACACATATGATTATATCAATGGTTTATTTGAACCTTTCAAAAAACAAGTGCTTAATTTATTTGTAACATTTTATTCTCATGAACCATGCCCAATGAACTTTCACCCCAGTTCGGCGGGAAAACGCCGTCAAAAGGTTCACAGTAGCTATCCTTCTCTCCCATTCTCACACAAGGTTTGTCACGGTTTCTTTTTAAATTACATTTTAACGCTATTCAGAACAGGCAAGCAGTTTTATATACACAAAGCAACAGATTTGCACAAACGCCGAAAAAGATATTCATGTAGTTTTCCCTTTATTTCATATTGCCTACACAGGTTCAATTTGTGCCACGGCAATTTCACATTTTTAACATGTCAGTTTTTTTAAAATGTCAGTTTTCTATAACTTATTGGTTTATTCGCATACCGCTCGTACAGGACTACTTTATTTCAGAAGCGGTGTGAAATCATTGAGATGTCATGCTGAAGTAATAAGCACAGTATCATGTTGAAATAATAAGCATGGTACCATTTATAATAAAGAAGAAACTTGCAAAAACTGTAATGAAATACAATGCAGTCAGCGAACGCTTAATCTCTATTCGTCTACGAGGAATGCCTATCAACACAACTATAATTCAAGTATATGCCCCAACAACAGCTGCAGAAGAGAATGAAATTGAAGAGTTCTATGAACAAGTACGGGCTGAAATAGGTCACTGGAACGCAAAAGTTTGCAACAAAGAAGAAGGCAAAGTAATTGGAAAATATGGACTTGGCAACAGAAATGAAGCTGGAGAAAGACTGATAGAATTCTGCAAGACCAACGATCTATTCATCTCAAACACCTTCTTCCAGCAACACAAGCGGCAACGGTACACATGGACTTCACCAAATGGATTGTATAAAAATCAAATTGACTACACCTGTGGAAGCCAACGATGGACAAGCTCTGTAACATCAACAAAGACAAAACCTGGAGCTGACTGTGGTACAGATCACCAACTACTAGTATGCAAACTCAAGCTAAAGTTGAAAAAGAGCAAACCACTCATGAATGCAGCAAAATATGACCTTGAGAATATACCACTGGAATTTAAAGACTGCCTGCAAAATCGATTTGCTGCTTTAGATACAAATGACAGAGCTCCAGAAGAGTTATGGAATGTCATCAAGAAAGTTGTGTTGGAAGAAATCAAGAAGTCTCTACAAAAGGTGAAAAAGCAAAAACGGCCAAAATAGATGACGGAAGAAACTCTGAAAATTGCCCAGAAA
Source organism: Ichthyophis bannanicus (assembly GCA_033557465.1). Taxonomy (NCBI): domain Eukaryota; kingdom Metazoa; phylum Chordata; class Amphibia; order Gymnophiona; family Ichthyophiidae; genus Ichthyophis; species Ichthyophis bannanicus. The sequence continues at coordinate 262,932,061 of CM066044.1, forward strand.
CGCAGGGAAGCTAAAGACAGAGGAGAAAGAAAGACGATCGCAGAACTCAACAGGGATTTCCAACGTGCAGCAAGCCAGGACAAGGAAAATTACTACAATGACGCATGCAAGGAAATAGAAGCAGAAACTATTAGAGGAAGAACAAGATCGGCTTTCCTAAAGCTACGAGAGTTAAAGAAAAAGTTCCAGCCTCGAATTGGAATGTTACAAGATGCTCAAGGTTCTATGTTGAATGATGCTGAGAAGATCAAGAAAAGGTGGAAGGAATATACAGAGTTTTTGTATGATAAAGATCAAGTGGACCAACAGCCGTTTCAACCTGTACCTTATGATCGGGAACCATTGGTGATGAAAGAAGAAGTTAAAGCAGCATTGAAAGCCTTATCAAAGAACAAAGCACCAGGCATTGATAGCATTCCCAAGAAATATGGAAGACAACATCATGGCCAACTGACTGGAAAAGATTTGTGTTTATACCAATACTAAAGAAAGGTGATCCACTGACTGTGGAAATTATCACACAATCGCTCTGATCCCACATGCCAGCAAGATTCTACTGAAGATTATTCAAAAGAGACTACAACCATACCTGGAATAAGAACTACCTGAAGTGCAAGCAGGGTTCAGGAAAGGGCGAGGAACGAGAGACATCATTGCGGATGTGAGATGGATCCTTGAAAAGACTAAAGAATACCAAAAGGATATCTATTTGTGCTTTATCGACTATAGCAAGGCTTTTGACTGTGTAAACCATGAGAAACTCTGGGCCACATTAAGAAGCATGGGTATACCAGAACACCTGATCGTACTCTTGCACAATCTCTACATTGATCAAGAAGCAACAGTTTGAACGGATCAAGGAGAAACAGAATGGTTTAAAATAAGCAAAGGTGTAAGACAAGGCTGCATACTTTCCCCCTACCTGTTTAATTTATATGCAGAACAAATCATCAGAGAAGCAGGATTGTATGAAGACAACAGAGGTGTGAAGATTGGTGGAAGACTCATCAACAACCTTCGTTATGTTGATGATACCACATTACTGGCTGAAAGTGAAGATGATCTGAAACATTTGCTTCTCACAATCAAAGAACATAGTCTCAAAATGGGCCTGCACCTTAATGTAAAGAAGACAAAGATCATGACAACTGGCATAATCAACAGGTTCATCATTGAAGGAGAAGAAATTGAAATCGTGAACAACTTTAACCTACTTGGATCAACTATCAACAAAGAAGCAACAAGCAGTCAAGAAATCAGATGACGCATTGCTCTTGGCAGAATGGCTATGAAAGACATAGATAAGATTCTCAAGAGCAGAGATTTTTATTTATTTTATTTATTTAACATGTTTTATATACCGTCTTTCTACAAATCAAAACGGTTTACATAGAACAATAAAAGGCAGTATATTGCAACTGTTTACAAGGAATGAATAACAGGGTACAGAATAAAACATGAAAAACAAAATTATACTATACAATTAATTACGGTGAACAGTGAACAACTATTTACATATTTACATATGTATGTGCATACAAAGATTTGACTTGTTCAAGCCATGGTATTTTCAATACCATCATATGGATGTGAAAGCTGACAGTGAAAAAGATAGACAGGAAGAAAATTGATGCCTTTGAATTATGGTGCTGGCGGCGAATACTGTGTATACTATGGACTGCCCGAAGAACAAACCAGTCTGTACTAGAGGAGATCAAACCTAAGCTTTCTTTAGAAGCTCAGATGACAAGACTTCGACTTTCATACTTTGGACACATCATGCGAAGAGAGAGATCATTAGAGAAAGACAGCATGCTTGGCAAGATAGAAGGTAAACGCAAAAGAGGAAGGCCAGCAATGAGATGGATCGATACAATAACAGCAGTTTCGGGTACCAGTCTGTCAACAATGAGCCGCCTGACTCAAGACCGAACACAATTTAGGATAGCTATCCAGAGGATCACCATGAGTCGACTCCGACTCGACGGCACTTAACAACAACAACCATGCTAAAGTAATAAGAATGAGTGTCACGTTGAAGGAATAAGATAATCTTTTGTTTTTTTGCCCAATTTGATTTTTTAGTCCAAACTTCATTTTGTAGTCCAAACAGGATTTGTTAGCATATCAAGCTTTAGTTTCAGGACGGACTATATTTGAATGGAATGTAAGTTGAGCACATGGTTATATACACATATATAATATAAAAAGCTCCATACAAATGTTGAAAGTTGTACGACATCTTCCCCTTCTTTGTCTTTCTTTTGACACTCCCTACACAAGCTGGTTCTTTGCCGACGTGATGCAAACTCCTTGCACTGCTAGTGGTAATATTATTGGTTTTTATTCTGAATTCGGGAATGAATTGTCTATTTGTTTAACACCACTTATATATAAAATGGTCTTTGCCTTTTATGTCAATTAGGCTGAATAACGTCGGCAGAGAGGTTTATCGCGATTTTTTCTATACCATCTTTTAAAAACAGCATTCTTTCTAAATCAGTACTGTTGCACAAAATGTTTTCCGCAATTGTGACAAAATAGATTCCCATCTTTAAATTATGATACTATAAAATATATTGTTTGGTTTAAATAATTTTTTGACTTAGTGGTCTCTATGAAGGACAATTTTTCAACGTGCCTCACAGTGAATTAGTTTTATTTCGTTTTTGTATTTATTTTTATTTTTATCTTTTAGCTCGTTTTATTGAAAAAGAGTTCCCACTCTTTCATGAATATTTATAATAACAGTAACTTAGTAGTTTTGTTAGGTTATTATGGATAATTGAAAAAGATCCCAATTTCATCACTTTTTAACAATCAGTCACACTTATCATATCTTGAGCGCCTCCTTTGGTCTAGCTTGTGGTCCTTTTTAGCTGTCCTTTTCAGCTGTCTCCTTAGTTTTTATTTAGATATTTTTATTGAGATATATTTTTATTAGATACCGTTATAATTTTATGGAGTCTTCATGCAGGTGTTGATACACAGGTAGCTATGATATAAGTGGTTTTGCACGTGCCATTTGTTTATTTAGTCATTGATAACTTGTTTTTAACTTTCTTTTTTATTAATTACAGTGGTCAATGTCTTTTATTTATATGCAAGTTTGATTTAAAGGTATTGGTGTTTTATATCACTATATTATTACATTTCAATGTTCTTAATCACTATTATTGACCTGTCACATTATATCCTCCTCATCTCTTTTTCTCTTTTTACAGACAATAGCTTTAATACAGAATAGTTCATTGCACATATATAAATGTTTTAATTGCACAAGTCTTAGACATTATTTATTATTATTTTAGTTATTGGTGTTTTTAATTCCCAATTTAAGTTTTTTGTTACACTGTTTTTTAATGTATTGTTATTTGGATGTTTCATTATACTTATTATTTATTTATTTATTTATTTGTTTTTAGACGGAGACATTATGTATTTAGTAGATTTGTTTTAATATTATATTTGTTTTTTTGAGGTTTGTTTCCTCATTTAATATCCCCCTGAAGAAGGCTGGTGGCCGAAATGCGTAGGGGTCAATAAAAGGGATCTGTTTAAATCTGAATTCCTGCCAGTCTTGGTATCTGTTCCTTCATGCCTAGCATATTGATGTGTACATATTGTGACAAGGAAGCCTGTTTTGAGCCTGTGAGTATAGAAAAGGCCAATGACTTTAACTTAGAGAAAGGAGAAATCCCTGCAGGGCATGGATTTCAGGCCCCTCATAGAGAAAGAAACCTGAGGGAGAGAAAGTTCAGGCAGCCACACCCTAACTCCTATGACGTAACTGCAGGCTTGAGAGGTGATTACAATTACCTGGGAGGAGGGGAGGAAGGGCTGGAGCCCTGGAGAGGGAAATATAAACCCCTGCTAAAGCAGAGGAAAGAGGAAGCTCAGAGGAAAGGAGAAGCTCAGAGGAAAGGGGAAGCTCAGAGGAAAGAGGAAGCTCAAAGGAAGGAAGAAGCTCTGGGAAGGCAGAGGTCTCAGGAGGTTCGGAAGACTCAGAGGATTCAGCGGAATCAGGAGTGGAACCAGGAGCACCTGCAGATCTCCAGAAGAGAACCCAGAGAGGAATACAGAGAGCTGTTCCAGGGAGGCTGGAAGGAGACAAGGAACTGTAGCGAGCCCAACCAGGGAGAACTGCCCAGTGCTTCAGGTACTGACTGTCTTTATTGGGGGAGAATTGAGCTCAGGAAAGACATTAGAACCCCAGGGAGGCTGTATTCTGAGCACTGTGTCCAGAGCTCAGAACAGGACACTGCCCTAACAACACCAGAGGATATGCAGATTGAGTTGGCAGGGGAGGAATTGCAAGATCTAGATATCCCCATGGACTGTACCCTGTGTCAAGCTACAAGCATGGAATCATTATGCTAAAGGCTAGCATTGAATAAGAAAGTCTCCTAGAACAGGTAACTGGAATTGAGCCAGGAATTGGGTTTGAAGATAACTCCACGTGTTTGCATTTCTCAGGAGAGTGCTGAGTCACGCTGAAGAGAAAGCTTGTGAATGTTTGTTACTTGTTTTCTTATTTTGAGTTTAAAAACCTATCTGAAAGGAAGGAGGGAAAGAAGAGGTTGTTCCAGAGGAACTGAGTTATTATTTTGCTATTAAGTGCTTCACAAATACAAGGTTAAAAAGAAGTATTTTTACCTTGCTGAGCAGAACTGTTTCTTTAAGACTGAGCAACGTTGTTAACCAGCTGCATGTGTTTAAAAGACTGTAAAGCAGTTATACTGATCTAAATGCTCTGTTGCAAACAATCCTGAATGGACAAAATTCCTGTGTACAGTTTACTTGAACTTTACTTTAAAATAAATTCTGTCATTTGCCTTAACATCGGACCATGACTATACTTCTTCTTAAGAGCCAAACTACATGTCCCAGAATCCACCTGAGGAAAAGCTAGTTTATTTGAGCTCACCAAGAGAAGTTCTCCGTTACCTTGCCCCTCTAAGCCAGAGGCCAGGGGCAAGGGCGTGACAGTGGCGTAGTTGTTCGGATCTTTTTGCCTGCATCAGGATATACAGCCACAGGATTTACAAAATGAGAGCGGAGATCTGGTTTGCGAGATTCACTGGGATTCGCTGGAAAGGTTGACTAGGATGACGGAGCGGTTCCATGGAGACACCCTTCCTTTTTAAGGCCAGAGTCAGCACCTGACCCAGGTAAAAGGTACCTAGGAGGGGGTCAGCCTGGATCAGAGTAAAAGGGGAGGAAATGTGAAAGCGTCCAGATAAAAAGAGCACATTAGAGCTGTAGCGTGGTACCGTGCTTGGTGTTTTTCTCTTTTCTCTTGCAGGTAGTCGCTGAGATGGAGCCCAAGGAGCTGATCCAATGGATGACCCTACAGTTCCAGAGACAGTAAGAGATGGCTCAACAAGTGCAAGAGCAAGCAGCAGCTGCTTTACAAGCACAGCAGAAGCCAGTGCTAGACTTGGTAGAGGCACTGATTGCCAGCCAGCGAGCAGGAGCTGGAGGTTTGCCAGCCCAGCCAGAACTAATAATGCCACAGAATATTTGTATGGTAGGACCACAGACAAGTGGGGCGTTGTCTTTTGGCAAACTTTCTGTGGAGGATGACATTGATGACTATTTAGAGTCTTTTGAAAGAGTCACTAATGCTATAGGATGGCCAGTTGAGCAATGGGCTGTAAGGCTAGCCACCTCTTTAACAGGGGAAGCATTGGATGCCTATAGGGCCATGCCAGCTGCCCTAGCCACGAATTATTCTGAAGTGAAAAATGCCATAAGAGATTGCTTAGGTTTAACCAAAATGCTATATCACTGCATGTTCAGAGCCACGTCCTTGAAAGCTGGAGAAACACCTAAGGCCTTAAGCCAAAGGATAAGAGGCTTAGCCTTAAAGTGGTTGGTCCCAGAGGGAAAAACTTGACATGGTGGTGGATACAATAGTATTGGAGCAGTTTATGGCTGCAGTTCCTAAGGACATACAATCTTTTCTGATACAGCAAAACTGCCAGAGCACAGGAGAGGCAACCCTTCTGACTGAGCGCTATTTAGAAGCTGAATTAGCTCATCATCCAAAAGGGGGCGCTCTAAAAGCAGGGGCAGAGGCCAGTTTTGGTCAATCAGAAAAGAGACAAGGGAACAATGCAGAATGTGGGAAAACTAGTATGCCTGTTCAGAAGGAAAAGTGGGTTGAAAAAAAATGCTATCGTTTTGGGAAGATGGGACACCTACAGAGGGGGGTGCAAAGCCCGCATAGGATTGATGGGTGCTAATGTGAAACATCTGAGAGAGGGTTTCCTCTTAGCTGTTAACATCCAGGGGATCAGTACCAACGCTCTGCTCGACTCGGGCGCCGACCAAAGCATGGTATCACGGAGGCTTTGGCGAGCCATTGAAGCTCAGGATGAGTTGGTCCCGAGGAGACCAGAGGGTAGAGTCCAAATTAGATGCATCCATGGGGCTGCCTCTTTCTACCCCATATATAAGGTAGTGATAAAAGGGTTAGGGGTACAGAAGGAAATCCCCGTGGCAGTGCTCCCAAATCTCCCCCATGACCTAGAATTAGGAAGAGACTGGCCCCAATTTAGAAAAGGGATAGAGAAGGGACTCGGACAGAGGGTTGGGCTTGTGTCTACCCGGTCCCAGACTATGGCCAATAACCAAAGGGAAGGGTCCCCAGAGGGTTCCCTAGGAGCTTTGCCCTCACATGATGACCTAATGGCTTCCCCATCTTCTATGATTAAGAAGGGGAAAGCTGTGGAACGTCGCGAGGGGAGAGGTAGGACTCAGGGGAGGGCTGGGGTGTTAACTAGCCAAGGGTTAACCTGGGTGCCTGCAGAGTTGATTGCAAAGTTTCCGACTTTTCCAAAGGAACAGCAGGCAGACCCGGCACTCACCCGAGCATTTGAATATGCTCAGGTTGTGCGAGAGACCCTTCCGAGATTTCTTTTAGACAAAGAGATATTATACAGGGAAAGCCACGATCCCCAGACAGGGACGGTCAGGAAACAGCTGGTGGTGCCCGCAGCTTTCAAGGGGTTGGTCTTAAGGCTCGCCCATGACCACCCGGTGGGTGGCCACAAAGGGGTGCAAGGGACCCTGGATCAGATCCTGGTATGTTTCTACTGACCCGGGGTCTTTAAAGAAACCGCTCAATATTGTGCTGCTTGTCCCTCATGTCAGCAGGTCACGGCTGCCCGGCCTCCTGTAGTACCCATGATCCCGACACCCACAATATCGGACCCCATTGGACGAATCGCCATGGATATAGTTGGGCCCCTGGTAAAAACACCCCAGGGATTTCAATATATTTTAGTCATGGTTGATCAAGCCACCAGATTTCCTTGGGCAGTTCCTTTGCACAATATCTCTGCCAAAACAGTAGCATTGGAAATAGTGAAACTGTTTTGCGAAGTGGGTTTTCCCCGGGAAGTGTTAACCGACCGTGAGACCAATTTTATGTCCAAATATCTGGCCAAGGTCTGGGACGCTTTTGGGGTGCAGCATGTAAAAACGGCCGCCTATCACCCCCAGTCTAATGGTCTAGTAGAGAGGTTGAATCAAACATTAAAACAGATGCTACGACGGGGTTTAGATGGGAATGTGACAGAATGGGATGTGTTGCTTCCTTTCATGCTTTACGCCTGTAGGGAACGGATACAAGCTTCCCTAGGCGTATCTCCCTACGAATTAATGTATGGCCGAGCCCCTCGGGGAGTCTTGGACATATTAAGGGAGCAATGGATAGAGCCGGAGAAGGAGGCTATGGGCATCCCTCACTTTCTCCGAGATTTAAGAGGGCGGTTAAATAGGACTTCCCAGGTTGCCGAAGAGAATTTACAGGCTAGTCAAACTTGCCAAAAGGAGCGATATGACCAGAGAGCAAAACCCTGCCAATTAGTCCTGGGAGAGAAAGTCCTAGTAATAGTGGCAGGTGCCACACCAAAATTTGAGGTCCAGTGGAAGGGACCATGGAAAGTGATCAGACAAGTAGGTCCAGTATCCTATGAGGTGGAGAGTAGGCCAGGTCGCAGACAAGTTTATCATATAAATGTACTTAGGCCCTGGCAGGAAAGATCGGCAGTGGCCAGTCTATCCAAGATAGAACATAGGGCAGGGAAGTTACATCAGAATGCAGATGCCTTATCAAGGATTACGGACTGTTCGGAGGAACCTCCGCCAGCCCGTAATATCTTTAGTAGGGGGGTATGTGACAAGGAAGCCTGTTTTGAGCCTGTGAGTATAGAAAAGGCCAATGACTTTAACTTAGAGAAAGGAGAAATCCCTGCAGGGCATGGATTTCAGGCCCCTCATAGAGAAAGAAACCTGAGGGAGAGAAAGTTCAGGCAGCCACACCCTAACTCCTATGACGTAACTGCAGGCTTGAGAGGTGATTACAATCACCTGGGAGGAGTGCAGGAAGGGCTGGAGCCCGGGAGAGGGAAATATAAACCCCTGCTAAAGCAGAGGAAAGGGGAAGCTCAGAGGAAAGAGGAAGCTCTGGGGAGGCAGAGGTCTCAGGAGGTTCAGAAGACTCAGAGGATTCAGCGGAATCAGGAGTGGAACCAGGAGCACCTGCAGATCTCCAGGAGAGAACCCAGAGAGGAATACAGAGAGCTGTTCCAGAGAGGCTGGAAGGAGACAAGGAACCGTAGCGAGCACAACCAGGGAGAACTGCCCAGTGCTTCAGGTACTGACTGTCTTTATCAAGGAGAGTTAAGCTCAGGAGAGACATTAGAACCCCCAGGGAGGCTGTATTCTGAGCACTGTGTCCAGAGCTCAGAACAGGACACTGCCCTAACAACACCAGAGGATATGCAGATTGAGTTGGCAGGGGAGGAATTGCAAGATCTAGATATCCCCATGGACTGTACCCTGTGTCAAGCTACAAGCATGGAATCATTATGCTAAAGGTTAGCATTGAATGAGAAAGTCTCCTAGAAGCAGGTAACTGGAATTGAGCCAGGAATTGGGTTTGAAGAAAACTCCACTGTTTTCATTTCTCAGGAAAGTGCTGAGTCACGCTGAAGAGAAAGCTTGTGAATGTTTGTTACTTGTTTTCTTATTTTGAGTTTAAAACCTATCCTGAAAGGAAGGAGGGAAAGAAGAGGTTGTTCCAGAGGAACTGAGTTATTCTTTTGCTATTAAGTGCTTCACAAACACAAGGTTAAAAAGAAGTATTTTTACCTTGCTGAGCAGAACTGTTTCTCTAAGACTGAGCAACGTTGTTAACCAGCTGCATGTGTTTAAAAGACTGTGAAGCAGTTATACTGATCTAAATGCTCTGTTGCAAACAATCCTGAATGGACAAAATTCCTGTGTACAGTTTACTTGAACTTTACTTTAAAATAAATTCTGTCATTTGCCTTAACATCGGACCATGACTACACTTCTTCTTAAGAGCCAAAATCCATGTTCCAGAATCCACCTGAGGAAAAGCTAGTTTATTTGAGCTCACCAAGAGAAGTTCTCCATTACCTTGCCCCTTTAAGCCAGAGGCCAGGGGCAAGGGCGTGACAATATATATGAGAGTATGTGAATGTACGTGTTCCCTGTTCCGATGCTGAGAAAGCACTTGACTCCACTGCGCTTCAGCTTCTCGTGCTCTGTTTGGATAGGTTTCAACCTTGCTTGGTGGAAGGCGCGGCAGAAGCATGTGCAGCCTCAGCAGCGGCCGTCAGGTCCTTCCTGAATCACTTTGTTCAGACACTTCTGTCTTTGTGCCAGGCTGGAAAATACAATGTGTCCAGCGCTCGTGCACAATCCTCTGACATACTTGGATGACATTTTAACAAATGGTCTCTTCCATTGTGATGAAATAATGGCTTTTTTCCTTCCTGGAGAAAATTTAATGCAGAAGTTTCCCTTTTCTGTATTCTGAGCGAAAAAATTATTTAGAGTTAAAAACAAACAATCCCCTTGTCCCCTGAGATCTTCCTTTAGTCCATGTCAGCTGTGCTCTTCTCTGCTTTTGCGTGTTTCTTCCATCCCAAGGGATTCATGTCGTGCTGGAAAAGGAGGTGCCCTGTTATACGTTAACCACTGCTCTGCTGCTGTCTATTAGGCAGAAGAATGTCATGCAGTATGTCACATCACATGTTACATGGGCGCTTCAGGCAATCAAAGTCTGGAGGTGGTAGCATAAGGTTAGGAAGTAGATCAGAGCTGCTGCTACTCAGTTCCAAAAGGAAGATTGTAGGCCATTTATGAGGGAGATGGTAGCAGAGAGGAAAACCTGCAGGGGTGGGAAATGATGGGGGCAATGGAGGACTTGTGACAATCCTGAGAGTGGGAGGGGTGATGATGGGGGAGATGGAGGTAGAGAAAAAGTTGAGATGGATGATGGCGGAAAAGGCAGAGGAATAGAGGGGTAAGAAAGGAAGGTGAATGAGGCTTTGGATAGTTGTGTGACCATGTAAGACACTTTGAAGCCTATTTACTAACTTGTGCAAAGGTTCTGCACCATCAAAGTTGATTGATTAATTGATTGATTGATTGTGGAGTGGAGGAGTAGCCTAATGGTTAAGAACACTGGCTTGGGAACCCAGCGACCAGGGTTGAATTCCCACTAGCACGCCTTGGGTAAGTCACTTAACTCTCCATTGCCTCAGAAAAATTCAAGTTATCAATGACCCTGTTTAAGTTTCAATGTAAATTGCTTTGATTGAAATGATAAAGCAGTATATAAAACCTGTTAAATAAATAAATTTAAAATACTTGGTATACTGCCATTCAGCAAAACAATAACCATCAAAGTGGTTTACAAAGATAAATTAAGGCAGAAACTTAAACTCCACAAGAAACGAGATAGATACCAATGGGTCCAGGAACCCATAGCACAACAATAGTGTACCAGAGGCAATAACAATCATGCAGAGATAGAAAAGGGGAGGAAGGCTGATGAAAGCTAGGGTGAGTAAAGTGCAAAACCTCACTCTTAACTGTTCCCAGCCCCGTGGGGAAGGCAGCTCTGCAGCTAACACCTGTGCATTAATGACATGGAAAGCAGTCAGTTACAGCTGCTGCCTCGCATTATCTGCTATCGAGCTCCATATTAACTGCAAAGTGCAAGCTCCATCCATACCCTGCCCACCATGCTCTCTAAGAAATATTTCTGCGATAGATGTTCAATGTGGCGTTAGCGGTGCTGCCACTGTCGACCTGCATTAGAGACCTAAGGCACTGTGGTAAATAGGCCCCTTTGTGTGTGCATATGTATGTGTATGTATGATACTTTGGGGGTCATTCTGAACTCTGTTTAGTGGGTCTGGGCATCTGATCTAGATGTCCAGTCCGCTAAACAGCAGGTCAGTCTGCCAGGGATAGAGCTCCCCGTAGAAACAGGCGATTTGTACGGGGATTTGTTCATGGAAGGGAGGGGGCGAGACAGAGGCGGAACGAGGATGGGTGGTCGGTAGAGAGCGACCCCGGACGTACAGGGCTAACAGAAGTTGAGGGAGTGCAGTGGGATCCTTGCAGCCCGACCCTGGCCATGGGAGGTCAGATCGGGGGTTGGGCTACAGGGAAAGGACAGTGTTGCTGTTGGCTGGGGATCGTGGATCCTGAATGGAGCCACGGTGCCATGGTGACACGACACCATGGCACTGTGGTTCCATTCAGGAGCCTGACTGAGTTAGCCGGGTATGTGTGTTGGGCATGCGACCGATCAGAATCAGGGCCTGAGCTGCATGTTCAGGCCGTAGACCCGATTCTGATCCCACAGGCACATCTAGCCCCCGTGTGCTCAGAATTGGGTCTACCAAATCTGATCAGCCGCACAGGGGCTGGACGGTCAGTACAGAATCGGCCTCTTTGTGTATAAGCATCATATGCTTTGTCTGAGTATTGTGATGAAGCTGAAGCCATTGAAGCTATAGACTTAGAAAAAAAAACACTGTTTATTATAAAGCAACTGACTCACAGAAGGTGCAGTTACCTAAAAGTGCAGCTAGAGGGAGCAGGCACGAGACTGCAGAAGCTAAGCTGACACACCCAGGTTTGGAGAATGCAGGAGCTAATCAGGTACACCTGAGTAGAGAGCTAGGAAGCTCAGTGGAGAAACAGCTTTATAAACAGTGCTCAGAAGGAAGAAAGCAGAGAGGACCTCGAGCTGAGAGAGGAACTGAGAGAGGGCTACGAGCTGAGAGAGGAGCTGAGAGAGGACCTCATGCTCAGAGAGGACCACAAGTTTGGAGAGGAACACAAGTTCAGAGAGGAGCTGAGAGGGGACCTGAGAGAGGAACCTCACATACTGAAAGGCAGAGAAGCTTAGAGTACCTACAAGGAAGAGCTAAGTTCCAGGGAGGACAAGGCCGTTCCAGAAAGCTCCAGGAGCCAGTCTTCAGGGAAGACGGTGATAGAAGGAGACTGTCAGGTAGAGCAAATACCAGCAGAGCACGTCTCAAAGATCCAAGGTACAGTTATATTTCCTTTCCAAGATGTGAGCCAGCTCCTAGAAAAGCTTATAACCCAGAGAGCCGTACTGATAGGAAACAAAGCTGGGAAAGGCTTGTGAAACCTTTACAGAGAGGCATAGTAAAAAGCCATAACAGTTATTTGCCAAACCAAGACCAGCAGGCTGGGGAATATTGAAGAGGTCTATTGAACTACAACCTGCCTTATCCAGGGAAAGCTCAGGACTAGCTGACATCACGGCTGAACAGGAACCTATGCAAATAGAGGTGATAGAACCAGAGCCGTTGCAGTTAGAGCACCCGATGGACTGCTCACTCTGTGTTTCCAAGAGTCTAGAGTCTCTCACAGAATTGTAACCGGCAGGACATGCTTTAACATATCTTTTTGCTTTTGCTAAGCTGAAAGAAGAAGTTTTTGTATTTGTTTTTCCTCTTGGTGTTGAAAACCTGTTTGAACGCAAAGAACTGTGAAGCGCCTGTAACAGTTACTGACTTTGTAAATATTTTGGCATAAACGCTGAAGTAAGGTACATTCTGTTTTTGTCTACCTGGAGAACCTTTGCGCAACAAAGGGAATAAAAAACCATTTAAGTTTAACCCTGCACAAGGCTCACAACTATTTCTTTATGAAGTGGGACTACAAAGACCATGATGCACCTGGTCTAGAAAAGTTTTTCCTTCTTCAACCAACAATAAGTGTCCGCCCTCTCCTTTCTGCACGCTGCCACTAGGAGGGGCTGTGACATAATGGTGTAGTTTTTGGGATAATTGCTGGGAAGCAAAAGAAGAAACCGCCAAGTTCAAAGGAAAAGAAGCACTGAGTGGAAGACAGAAGTGTTGTCACCAGTACTGCTGGAGGACGTTGGACACATCGTTTGCTCAAGGCATGAGTCAACACCTGATGCAGGTAACATGTAATTGGGCATAACCTGTGGTGGATTCAGGTGTGGGTATTGAGAAAAAAAAAAAAGAAAGAAAAAAAGGGGGGACTGACAAAAGAGTGCCAGTGCCACACTTGGGTTTTTTTTCTCTCTCTCTGCATTTCTCTCTAGGAAGTGGTCGCCATGGACCCAAAGGAGATCCTACAGTGGATGGCGGTACAATTTGACAAGCAATGAGAAATGGCTTGCCAAGCGCAGCAACAAGCGGTGTCGGCCATGCAGGCGCAACAAAAGCCTGTCTTGGAGATGATGGAGGCTTGGTTAGCTCAACAGAAGACAGCACAAGCAGCAGCTCCTTCTCTTCAAGGACTACATGCTATAGCCAACAACGGTGGGGTAGGACCATGGTCTTATGAGACACTGACTTTGGGAAAGTTGTCACCTAGCGATGACATTGACGACTTTTTGGAATCCTTTGATAGGATAGCGCATACCATAGGATGGCCAAAAGAGCAATGGGCTATACGCCTGGCAACCTCACTCACAGGAGAGGTGTTGTCGGCGTATAAAGCTATGCCCGCAGTCCTAGCGAATGATTCCGTAGAAGTAACGAAGGCTGTACGGGATCGCCTTGGCTTAACTCCTTTGGTGTACAACCGGATGCTAAGAGCTACCTGATTTAAAGCGGGAGAAACTCCAAAAGCTTTAGGTCAAAGGCTTAAGAGCCTGGCGATAAAGTGGTTGAGGCCCGAGAGTAAGAGCATTGACACCATAGTTGATGTTATTGTATTAGAGCAATTCATGACTGCTGTGCCCCAGGAGGTGCAGACCTTCCTGATACTGCAGAACTGCCGTACCACTGAAGAAGCAATCCTATTAACAGAAAGGTATTTTGAAGCACAATTGGCTACTCGAAAAAGTGGTGAAGCTTCAAAGACGGCAGTAGAGGCTATGATGCAGTCATCAGAAAGGATCTCAGGGTATAAACCAGGAGGTTTGGAAACTGGTAGGCCTGTGCCAGGAAATCACTCTGAGGAAAAGAGATGTTTTCTTTGTGGGAAAATAGGACATCTAAAGAGTGAATGTAAATCGTGTACTGCACTGATAAGTGAAAATACAAAAATGTTGCGAGAAGGATTTTTGTTAGAGGTCAAAGTGCAAGGTATATCTGCGAATGCTCTTCTCGATTCTGGTGCAGACCAGAGCATGATCTCTAAAAGGCTCTGGCGCACAATTGAAGATCAAGCTGAGTCCGCACCGAATCAAGCAGAAGGAAAAGTAAAAATTAAATACGTTCACGGTGCTCTTTCTTTCTATCCTCTATACAACTTGATAGTAAAAGGTTTAGGGATAGAAAAGGATATGCTACTAGCTGTAGTTCCAAAATTGCCTCACGATTTAGTGCTAGGTAGGGACTGGCCCCAATTTAGAAAGGGGTTGGAAAAGGGACTATTTTCCCAGGAAGCCCTCATATCCACACGCACCCAATCTAAAGCTCCAGGCAAGATCTCCGAACCCCAGGATGAAACTCTAGCTGAGTTGCCCTCACACGAAGACCTAATATCTGCCCCAGCTGAAGGGAATAGGAAGCCTAAGGCAGAAAAACGCAGGGAGAGGAGATGCCACTCTCAAGGGAGAGCTGAGGTAGAGGCAGGGCAGGGATTGCCCTAGGTTCTGTCGGAGTTGGTAGAGAGGTTTCCATCTTTCGTCAAAGAGCAGAAAGCTGACCCCGCACTTGCTAGGGCATTCGAGTATGCCCAGGTGGGAAAGGATACCTTCCCCAGGTTCATTTTGGATAAAGAGGTGCTATACAGGGAAAGTGTAGATCCTCAGACTGGATCTGTCCGTAAGCAACTAGTAGTGCCCGCGGCTTTTAAATCCCTGGTTTTGAGGTTAGCTCATGATCACCCCATAGGAGGTCACAAAGGGATACAGGGGACCCTAGACCAAATACTAGTGCGGTTTTACTGGCCAGGAGTCTTCAAAGAGACCTCGCGATTTTGCGAGTCATGTTCCTCCTGCCAGAGAGTAACCTCTGTCCGACCACCCGAAGGGCCCTTGTTTCCGATGCCGGTTATATCGGAACCCATTAGAAGAATAGCTATGGATATAGTGGAACCCTTATTGAAGACGCCTAGAGGTTTTCAATATATACTAGTCATGGTGGACCAAGCCACAAGATTTCCGTGGGCTATTCCCTTAAGGAATATATCGGCCAAGACGATAGCCTCGGAAATAGTAAAACTATTCTGTGAAATAGGGTTTCCACAGGAGGTACTAACCGATAGGGGCAGTAACTTTATGTCAAAGTATTTGGCCCAGGTGTGGGAGGCCTTTGGCATACGACATGTTAAGACAGCCGCCTATCATCCTCAATGCAATGGCTTAGTAGAGAGACTAAACCAAACTATAAAGCAAATGTTAAGGCGTGCTTTAGACGGTGAGATGGCCGAATGGGATACCATACTCCCGTTTATACTATATGCTTGCCGAGAACGGATGCAAGTTTCCTTGGGGACTTTGCCCTACTAGCTAATGTATGGATGTACCCCATGGAGGATTTTGGATATACTCCGCGAACAATGGGTAGAACCTGTTGAAAAGGAGATAGGAGTACCCCAGTTTTTGTGAGACTTGAGGAGTCGTCTACAGAGAACCTCCCATTTCGCAGAGGAGACATTAAAGATTAGTCAAGGGAGACAGAAAAGATATTATGAAAGGGATACAAAACCCCGCCAGCTATCAGTAGGTGAGAAGGTGATAGTAATGGTAACAGGGGCTACCCCAAAATTCGAAACCCGATGGAGGGGACCATATATAGTGACTAAACAGATTGGTCCTGTGTCATATATGGTAGAGAATAAAAATGGTCGTCAGCAAGTCTACCACATTAATGTCCTCAGAACATGGCATGAGCGGACGGCCCTAGTTACCTTAGCTGGAGGAGTGCCGAGGAAACAGAGATTGTATAGGGTCGAGCCCAGAGCAAGGAAGATGTATCACAATGCAAAGGCCAAGTCACAGATTATGTGCTGTGCAGGCGATGCAAGGCCAGCCCGTAATATCTTAAGAGGGGGGATATGTGATGAAGTACTGTTTATTATAAAGCAACTGACTCACAGAAGGTGCAGTTACCTAAAAGTGCAGCTAGAGGGAGCAGGCACGAGGCTGCAGAAGCTAAGCTGACACATCCAGGTTTGGAGAATGCAGGAGCTAATCAGGTACACCTGAGTAGAGAGCCAGGAAGCTCAGTGGAGAAACGGCTTTATAAACAGTGCTCAGAAGGAAGAAAGCAGAGAGGACCTTGAGCTGAGAGAGGACTACGAGCTGAGAGAGGAGCTCAAGCTCAGAGAGGACCACAAGTTCAGAGAGGAACTGAGAGGGGACCTGAGAGAGGAACCTCACATACTGAAAGGCAGAGAAGCTTGGAGTACCTACAAGGAGCCAGGAGCCAGTCTTCAGGGAAGACGGTGATAGAAGGAGACTGCCAGGTAGAGCAAATACCAGCAGAGCACGTCTCAAAGATCCAAGGTACAGTTATATTTCCTTTCCAAGATGTGAGCCAGCTCCTAGAAAAGCTTATAACCCAGAGAGCTGTACTGATAGGAAACAAAGCTGGGAAAGGCTTGTGAAACCTTTAGAGAGAGGCATAGTAAAAAGCCATAACAGTTATTTGCCAAACCAAGACCAGCAAGGCTGGGGAATATTGAAGAGGTCTATTGAACTACAACCTGCCTTATCCAGGGAAAGCTCAGGACTAGCTGACAACACGGCTGAACAGGAACCTATGCAAATAGAGGTGATAGAACCAGAGCCGTTGCAGTTAGAGCACCCGATGGACTGCTCACTCTGTGTTTCCAAGAGTCTAGAGTCTCTCACAGAATTGTAACCAGCAGGACATGCTTTAACATATCTTTTTGCTTTTGCTAAGCTGAAAGAAGAAGTTTTTGTATTTGTTTTTCCTCTTGGTGTTGAAAACCTGTTTGAATGCAAAGAACTGCGAAGCGCCTGTAACAGTTACTGACTTTTGTAAATATTTTGGCATAAACCCTGAAGTAAGGTACATTCTGTTTTTGTCTTCCTGGAGAACCTTTGCGCAACAAAGGGAATAAAAACCATTTAAGTTTAACCCTGCACAAGGCTCACAACTATTTCTTTATGAAGTGGGACTACAAAGACCATGATGCAACTGGTCTAGAAAAGTTTTTCCTTCTTCAACCAACAATAAGTGTCCGCCCTCTCCTTTCTGCACGCTGCCACTAGGAGGGGCTGTGACAGTATAAATATATATATATATATATATATATATATATTAGTACCAGAGAGATTTTACAGTCACATATATTAATTTTGGTAGGTAGGATAATTTAGTTAGGGTACTTGAAATAATTTATTATGGGATTTAGCCAGTCAGCAGACCTGCATGCTAACTGCTTAAACCACAGTCAGCAGGATATTGAGCATTTAGTGTGGCTGAATATTGTTTGGTGACAGGTTTGCATGTCCTGACGCTAGACAGTTCGCATTGGCGCATACTGAGAGTGTTCCAGTGACGGCACTAGAGTTAATCAGTCAGTGATGATATTCGGCTAAAGTTAGGCAAAAAAAAAAGACTGGCCTATCTTTAGCCAGCTTAGTTATTCAGGCAGCAGCGGAATAACTCTAGTTAGCTAAAATGCTAAGTGAGCAATGGCCTTGGCATTGAATATCTGGCCATAATTTAAAGCAGGGACAGCCAGCTGCTGTAACTGTGCTGATCAGCTCCTCTGAATATGTCCCCCACATTTTTATAGCAGATAGACGCAAGCATGAAGCAGGCACATCCTTCTCATTCAAAGCTGAAAATACAATGCTAATATGTAGATATATTCCTTTGCTCTTTTTATTTCTATGTGGCCCTTCTCCTAAAATATTTCAGGACCCATGCAGCACTGACATGTCCATTAGGCAAACTAGGCAGTTTCCAAGAGCATTGAGACCTACGGAATGGAGAAATGGTGGTTGACCAGGTAAATACTGAATCCCCCCACCCCAATCAGCAGCTGATTGAACAGCGGGAATAAGCAGGCAAGCTAGCAGCAGTAGAAATTTAGACTTTAGGAGGCAAGAGACCAGATCCCTGAAACAGCAGCTTCACTTTAATACAAAGAACACAAAAATAAAATAGACTGCGGCCACAGATGAAATTTCAGTGTCAGCCAGCTGCCCACTAAAATCTGCTTTAGCATTCCTGTGCAGAGCTTATATAGTAGGCGGGCTTTCCCCATGTCATCATCTCACCAATCCCTTCTGCTCTTGCATTCTTTCACCATTCACACACACCCCTAAGCTCCCATCTCTAAGCCAGTCACTGTGATATGTTAATGTAATTCCCATATATGGCATCTGCATTGCAGCTTAGCACATGCTCAGTAGTGTTTTCTTTGTTCTCTCAGGAGCAGCCAAGCAGCCATCTTAGAGCAAAAGGCACAGCCCTAAGAATCTATTTATGGCTTAACTCTCACTATCTTCACAGCTAAACAAAGAAGTACGAGGCTTCAGTACATGCGCGCTGAAGGCCTGCCACCTCCCTGTCCACTCTGATGCAGACTTCCTGTTATGCAGTGGGCAGGGATGTGGCAGCCTTCAGTACATGCATGTGCTGTGGTTTCTCACTTCCTTGTTTAGCTGCCAGGTTTCCCGCACTTCCAGCTGATCCACTCGCCATGACATGGCGATAAGAGAGAGGAGAAGGAAAAAGGGGAGATGCTGGACCAACAGTAGGGGGACATAGGATGCTGGACTGCTGGGGCAGTAGGGGGATTGCTGGCCCACGGGGGGCCGTGGGGGCGGTTGCGGGGGAGGAGAAGATGTTGGACCATGGGGAAGGGTACAAGATTAAAGATTTTCCTAGGGCGCCTAATATCTCATGTAAGGTCTGGGAAAGAGTTATGCAAGGCACCCAAAAAATATTCTTCTTAACTGGGCAATGTGTCAAACACCGAGAAGAAGCCACACTGGGCCTGAGCAAAGATCCATCCAGCCAATTATGGGAAGTAAGGAACATGTGAATAAAAAACCAGGTGATTAATAAAAAGAAAAAAAGGTGATCCCTTTTTATTAGACTTACTTTTGAAGGTTAAAATGTTCTTCCTTAGGTCAAAGGATGGCCCACCTCCTTTAAAGAGGAAGTTTGCAGCTAGAGGAAGGAAGTGGGCTGGCAGGGGTAGGTCTCTTCAGAGCCCATGGCCTGCACTGCTACTGCTTCTGTTTGCAAACTTAAATGGAGCCAGGAGGCAGGCAGGGCAGCAGGGAGGGGTGGTCATGGCCTAAATTGATGAGAATGCCTTGGAACCCTATGCTTTGTGGGAAACGGCTCTGGATCATACTGCCGCCACTGTTCAGGACCATAAGGGAGGAGGAAGAGAGAGACAAGGGAAGGGTGGAAGGGACCCGTGCAGGATAAAGGATTAGGGGAGGAAAGGTTTGAAGGAGAAAGGGATGAGCTAAAGGAGGGTGGGTAACAATAAAAGATGGAGGGAATGGAGAAGATGTGATGGAGTGCTGGAAAGGAAGGGAAGGGGGATAATGGAAGAAGGAAATAGTAGTGGAAGGCAGATGAAGGAGGGATGGGGGAGAAAACATCAGGGAAGGACTAAGGGTGTATGTGTAAGGCAAGAGGAGTATGGCAGTGTGAGAGTTGATGGGAATAAGGTATGTGTGTGAGAGATCTGCAGAGAGATGAATGTGTTAGCACGAGAGGAGTAAGAGGTATTTGAGAATAAAGAGAAAGGGGAAGGGAGATGTGTAGTAATGAGAAACAAAAGTAAAAATAGAATTAAATGACATAGAAGAAATAGGAACTGAAAATGAGATCAGCAAGAGAAGAAAAGAGCAGCAGGAAAAAAACATCTTAAAATTAAAGTGAGAGATGGTGGAAGAAGAAAATACAGAAATCAGAGGGAAGAGGAAATGTAGCAAAATGGATAGTGAATAAAAAAGAGAATAAACGAAAGTATGACTTTTATGTAAAAGAATAAAGAAACATGAAAGAAACCAAAGCGGGATCAGAAGAAAGGTGCATGAAAGCAATAAAATAAAATAAAACAAGAAGCAAACATAAAGATTTGAACATATTTTATTAAAAAATAACGTTACATTGCTTGATTGATTTGATTGTGCTAATTATGGGAATGTGAATTTCTAGTATCTCTGATATCTTTATGGGGTATGCTTACTAAACAATCAATGGGGCCTCAGCTCCGATATCGCATGGAAGCCGCTACCGCTGTTTAGTAAACATACACCTATATTTCACATTGCAAAGGAGAAAATGCATTTCTGCATTGGTGTTATACTGAGTCCAGGGGGCAGTTTCTCCAAATGGTAGTTTTGTTCATACCATGACAGTCATGAGCCTCGTGGGTTTTTTTATAATTTTATTTTATTGAAGTTTTAACATTACACATCCAGGTATTCACATAAATGAAAAGATAATGGATTATATAAGCAGAGCAAGAAACAAAACAACTATAAGAAATATACATCCATACCAAATTACTCCACAAGGAAAGGAAATACAAGTGAGTACCAAGAAATACACTAGTAGAGGCAGGACCAAAGGACCAACCACCAACTTTCAAAAAGAAATAACTAAGCAGGTGGAGACTTAAGCGTCAGCCATATGGGAAGAAACAGCAACCTGAACAGCAATTTCTTCTCTAACACTCAAGAACTCTAACAGTTGCTTGGACTCAAAGACATATATACTTTATCTTTATAAGAAACACCACATTTAACGGGAAATTTTAACTGAAAAATAGCCCCAATGGCCAGGACCCTAGGTCGAAGGCCAAGGAACTCTCTTTTCCTCATCTGAGAAACACAAGACAAATCTGGAAACATTCTAACCTGAGATCCCAGGAAAGACACATTAAAGTTCCTGAAATAAGAGTAGAAAATTAAAGCTTTATCTGACTCCAAAGCCAGGGTAACAAGGAGGGTAGTTCTGTCTATGATTACAGTATCTCCAAGTGTTGCAGCGAAGTGCACGCAATGAATAAAACCAGGAGTCAGTTCGAAGATCCAAGCCAGTTTATTGTGCACAAGTCTCAGGCAAATGTCACATTCAAAATGGTCTGAGCAATGGAGTCCAGTAAACAACACCTTTTATACTTTTCTTCTTCAGTTTAATACAGGCAAACTTTCTATTGGTCCTACTGACCCTTGCACCCATCCAATTGGGATCTTTCTGTGGGCCCAGTACTCTGTTCCCCCTGCTCAGAATTCTCTAACAAAGGCACAGTTCTAAAACTTTGATACTTTTCTCCTACAAGGTCACTGCTAGCTTAGAAAATGTGTGAGTACAGAACACTGGAACATGTCTGTCATCAGCATGGAAGAATTCAACAAAGGATTTATACAACCTTATCAAAAAGCAGTTTCTCTAATTCTTACTGACTTTGGTTTTTCTCAGCATTCTTATTCTCAGGTGGGGGCTGGGACTCAGGCCTAGCTTACAGGCCTCTCATACATTTACAGGCTATTCTAGGCCATAGCCTGCCACACAAGGAGTTTTCTAAAAACCCCGTTAGGTCTCCACCCCCCAAAGAAACAATTCCAGGAACAGCACCATGGTCAACGGCCCCCAAGGACAAGTATTCTGCCCAAGTCACTGGTGGAAAATGCTCCGAAGGAAGTTTCAACACCTCCCCAAAATATTTTCTCAACATCTCTGATGACAAAATTGGAGATCTGGGAAAGTTCAAAAGTCTGATATTGTTCAGACGAACTTGATTTTCTAGATATTCAATCTTCCATGAAATCACAGTCTTGTCCTCAATCTGGGGCCATAACCAGATCCCGAAGCTGACCCATTTCTTGCTCCAGTGAAAGGATTTCCCCTGCTTGCTGCTTCTGAATACTGGAGATAGTTGAGTAAAGAGAAATTAGACTTACCTGCTAATTGTTGTTCCTTGAGGAACTCCAGTTCAGTCCCTCACCACTGGGTTGTGTACCTCCTCCTGCAGCCTGGAGACTGGATCTTTCAGAATCATGACATCACTGGAGGCATTCTGCTGGTCTCTCCCATCAACCCCCAGTGTTCTATTGACAAAGCAGACTCAAAGGAGCAACAATTAGGTATCTATAGCAATAACATGCAACAAATAACACTTAAATATATATATATATATTTTTTTTTTCAAAACTTTATTTTATTCATTGCAAAACTTACAAAGTTAAACAGCACACCATCTCCGGGGGGGGGGGGGGGGGGGAACACTTATCCCCACCCGGAGGATAACTCCATGCAATGAATACAATATTTTATGATAATAATGCCCCCCCTTCCCCCCCCCCCTCCCCTCCAACCCCCCCGCACACCCTTCCACCTCTACAGCGCTAGCGCTCTGTCATATTGCCCTCTCGCCCTCTGGGCTCCTTCTCTTAGTGGCCAATATGTAGAAGCTCGTTCCGACACCTGGCGCCCAGGGTTCCAATATAAGTGCCCCATATCTGAATAAAGGTAGTCCATCGCTTGACACTGCCCCGTGCATGCCACCGCTCCATTAACATGACCTGGTGGAAACAGTTACGCCATTCCACAAACGTGGGAGGACATTGCTCCCGCCATCGGCGCAGAATGGGGCCCTTCCCCACCAGACAGGCCTTCCGCAATAACAGCCGATCAGGACTTCGGGTTGGGCAGGGGGGGTCTAGCTTGTTCAGTATCACCAAAGCCCCCGTCCAGCGGATCCGCAACTGCAATAATTCACTAATATAGGCCTGTATCCGAGCCCAGTACCGTTGGATATGGGGGCAAGCCCACCACATGTGCAGCAGATTGGCCAGAGGCGCTGAGCATCGGGGGCACCGGCCATCCTCCGTCAGACAGCTACATAAGGCTCGTCGTGGCGAGAAATAGGCTCTGGTAAGGCACTTAAATTGTATCTCTCGCCACTTCGCCCCAACCGCCAGAACCGCGATCCTACACAAGGCTGCCCTAATAGTGCCCGGAGGGACCTCTCTTTCCAGCTCTGCTCCCCAAGCCGCCTCCACACCCTTGTAATCTACCGGGGCGCGAAGGCCATCTAGACGGGCTCTCAGGCCCGCTATCGTGGGTGGAGCTTCCTCCCCTAGTGCAAAAAACTCCAGCAACTGTGCAGAGCGCTCCACCGCCAGCGCTTCCTGGGGCAGGGAAGAAATGTAATGAGAAGCCTGTAAAAACGCAAAGGTATGCTTGGAGGTCAAGTCATATTCCTGACTGAGATCCCGAAAAGATTTAAAGTGACCATTGGCCTCCACCAAATGTCCCACTAGACGGATGCCTTTCCGTCTCCAATCCCGAAACCCCCAAGACCCCGATCCGGGAGCAAACTGAACATTACCTTGCAAAGGCAACCAACTGGACGCCGTCCAGGGTGCCCTCCAGCAGGTATTAAGGTGGCGCCAGGTCCGCTGTACAGAACTAAATAAAACACTGTTCACCAATCGACTGGGCAGATGTTTGGGCCGTGTATGTAAGGCCCCTAATAATGAAAGAGGTGCTGCTGCCAACTCCTCCTCAATAAGTATGGGTGTATATACTCCTGTTTGCCCAAGCCAGTCTCCCAAATGGCGTGCCTGACAGGCCAGGGCATAGATACCCAAATCC
Source organism: Ichthyophis bannanicus (assembly GCA_033557465.1). Taxonomy (NCBI): domain Eukaryota; kingdom Metazoa; phylum Chordata; class Amphibia; order Gymnophiona; family Ichthyophiidae; genus Ichthyophis; species Ichthyophis bannanicus. The sequence continues at coordinate 262,955,964 of CM066044.1, forward strand.
GGTAGCCCCATCCCCCCTTCGCGCCACTTCCCCACCAGCCACGTCAGAGGAATACGAGCCCTAGCACCGCGCCAGAGAAATGCCCGAATCAGCCGTTCCACCTGCCGCAGATCTCGTCGATAGAGCCAGACCGGCAGGGTTTGCAACCAGTACAACAACCTCGGCAGGATCACCATCTTGATGGCCGCCACCCGCCCGGACAAAGAAAGTGGTAACGGTCCCCAGGCCCCCAACTGGGATCGTATACAATTCAACATCCAGTCCAAATTACTCCTGTAGAGGTCTCATGGCTGCTTAGTCAGGCGAATACCTAAATAAGTAAAATAAGAGTGCGCCCATCTCAAAGGGAAAGGGCCCGCCCAGCTGTGTTGTAAAGATCCGGAAATATCCAAGGCCTCCGACTTTGCTCCATTGATCTGCAGGCCAGAGAAGCGGCCATAGGTCTGAAATTCCAGCATCAGTCGGGGTAGGGACTCCTCCGGTGACAAGAGGTGCACCAAGATGTCGTCCGCAAAAGCCGAAAGAGTAAAGGTTTGCGAGCCGATCTGTACTCCGTGGATCCCAGGTCTGGCCTCTATCGCCCGAATCAGCGGGTCTAAAGACAAAACGAATAGTAGGGGAGAAAGCGGGCAACCCTGTCGCGTACCTCGTTCCAACGGGAAGTCCTCTGAAAGCACCCCGTTACAAAATATTCCCGCTACTGGGGCGGCATACAAACAGTCTATCATGGCACAGAACGAGGCTCCAAGGCCATACCAAGGCAACAACGTTTTCAGGTATCTCCAATCGACTCGGTCAAAGGCCTTCTCTGCGTCAAAACTTATCAATAGAGAGGGGAGGTGTTGCTCGTGTACCCACTCCATCGACGCTAAAATTTTCCGCATATTCCGTACAATATAGCGGCCTTTCACAAAACCGACCTGGGAGCCATGAATTAAAACGTCTAGGTACTCCGCCAATCTATTGGCCAGCACCTTAGCAAAGATCTTAGAATCAAAATTCAATAAGGAAATCGGACGGTATGAGGCAGGTAGCTCCGGGTCTTTGCCTGGCTTGGGAATCAAGGTGATGTGAGCTTTGTTCTGGCCCCATCGAAAGCCACCCTGTTCCACCCGTTGCGCGTATACCTCAACCAAAGCCGGGCTAACCAAGCCATGAAGCAGTTTATAAAACTCGGCTCCTAGGCCATCCGGTCCAGGGGCTTTGTAACAACTGGCCTTCGCAATGACCGACCCCACCTCCTCCAATGTCACGGGGCGCCCCAGATCTCGGCTTTGTTGCTCTGTTAAGGACGGGAGATTGAGCTGCCGGAGGTAGTCAGATGCTGCCGAGGATAGATCACTTTCCTTTGCGTATAGCTTTTGGAAGAAACCCCGAAATACCCTGGAAATCTCAGTAGTATCACTTTGTAAGCGTCCGTTTTCGTCCCGCAGTGCCGCCACCGTATTGGAACCGCGTTGGCCTTGCAAACAGCTGGCCAACAGCCGCCCAGGTCTGTCCCCATGGCACTGAAGTCGGTGACGGTAATATAACAAGGACTTTTTAGCTCTCTGGTGAAGTAACTCGTCCAGACTCACCCGGGCTTCCCATAGTGCTTTTTGCAGCACCGGAGACGGAGCCTGTGCTGTCCGACGTCGTAAATAGGATACCCTCTTTTCCAATCTAAGAATCCGATCTACTAAGAGCCGTCTCCTACGGGCCGCATATCCGATAATTTCACCGCGCGTTACCACTTTAGCCGTCTCCCAGATCAATTCCGGGTCACCTTGATGTACCCGATGGACCTCCGCGAATTCCTGCCAGCGCTGTTCCAAGAAGTTATGGAACTGTGCATCTTTGTATAACTCTGATGGGAATCTCCAAAGTCGCGGACGGTCTGCTCGTCCACCCCAGCTCAGATCCGCCCATACCGGCGCATGATCAGATATTTCAAAGGGCCCGATCTGCGCTTCCCCCACTTTCGCAAATACGCCTTTAGAAAGTAAGATATAATCTATACGGGAACTGGAGCCATGGGCCCTAGAGTGATGAGTAAAATCTTTATCAGAAGGATGCAGAACCCTCCAAGGGTCCACCAACCCCAAGCGAGCCTTAAAGCGCTGTAACACGCGAGTTACCGGCCCTCTTTCACGCGCCTCTCCGCCTCTGGTAGTATCCAGATCCACATCCAATACCCCATTAAAATCGCCGCCCAGCATCATGGGTATCTCAGGCATCTGTTCCACCTTGGAGGCCACATTAGCATAAAAGTAAGGGTCATGTGTGTTCGGGCCATACATCGTCCCCAGGATGACCGGCTGCCCTGCCAAGCGGCCCTGCAACAGCAAATAATGGCCCGCTTTATCGCGTACTTCTGCTTCCATCACCCAGCGAACCCGCTTGTGGACCAAGATAGCCACCCCTCCCTTCCTCCCCACCGCCGGTGACCCCCATACCTGCCCAACCCAGCCGCGGCGTAATTTGGCATGTTCTTCGGCTGTCTGGTGTGTCTCCTGCAGGAAGGCTATATCACAATTGTGCCTGGCTAACGCTTGCAAGACTTTATATCTCTTGATAGGGTGGCCTAAACCGCACACATTCCACGTAATGATTTTCAGGACGGCAGGGCAGTGTCAAGCGTCCTTTGTCCGGTCTGCCACAGTACTCCGGAGAGGGCCCCCCCAGCCTGGAACCCCCTCCTCCCGCTCTCTGCATAATGTCGCTGTAGAAGCTTACAGGGTGTGCAGCCTAACCCTCCCCCCTCCCCATCCCCTCCCCCTCCCCTCCCTCCCCTCCCCCATTCCCTCCCCCCCCAAGCCCTGCCCTCCCCTCATTCCATACTGTCCTCTTCCACTCTTACCTCTCCTTCTACCCATGGAACTTTCGGTGATGCGCTCCACCGCCCCCCACTTCCCTAAACCTCACCCACCCCAGCCCTCCCCCACCCACGTACTAATAGCCCCCCTCCACAGCCCGAGTACCCCCCATTGGCCCTCAGGCGCCGCGGGCGAAGCCATACAGGCGAATTGGGGAACCCCACGCTCCTTTGCTCGCAGTCCCGGGGTGTTGCGGTTTGCCAGCACGCTTGAATGTAGGCTAGCCTCAGGCCACCATGCCTCAACACCAACAGTCTCGGGCAGAGCCGCTATATAGCAGGTCCACCGGGCCTATTGTCGGAGGGGTAACATATCTCAATAAGGGGGAAAAGGAAACCAACCAACTGGGACCCAGGGAAGGAAGGAAAGAGAACAAACAAAGGACATCGGTAGCTCCCCGCCTTTTATCAGGTTGGACCCCGGTACATACAAACCGATAGTTTCCCTCTATGCCTGAGTGCCCCTCCCTGGGATTATTACAGAGCGCTTGGGTCATGCGCAGTGTTATTATTAACTTGTTCTCCCCCCTCCCCCCCCTCCACCCACGTGCAAAGTCCCCACTACTACCAGCCGGATGGAAACCCCCGCCCTCCCCTCCCATCTCGCTGGCATGTTCCGACACTGGTGTGGGCCTACCAGTGATTATCGCCCTTACCCAGCCCCTTATCAGGCACCCTCACTAGGTCTCCCCCCTAACCCCAGGGATCTACAGGGACACCCCAACACATGCCCCCTCCTGGATCAGAACCAGAACCCCCCCCCCTCCCACCACACTTTGGGAACCCCTCTCCAACCAGGTATCAAGCCCCTATCCTCGACTTTGTCAACCATTACATTAACTTTAAAACCACCCCCAACCAGATACAAAATATCCATCCAAACCATACAATTGAAACATTGTTTTAACTTACAGTATACCATGTATCCCCTACAGTCCTCTCTCTCGTTTTAAAGTTCACTAGCGATAAGTCTAGGGGAGAGAGCCATTTTTAATGTCGGGGGAGAGAGAATCCCCCACTCCACGCCTCATGGGGCGCCTCAACATGCCGGCTACTCCCCTATCTCTCCTAGCCATTGCTGATGCGAATGGCAACAGGCCTTAAACAAGAAAGTTCCTGCGACGACGTGATCTCAGCTCTCTCCGCCGGTGTTGACAATACTGTCCACGAAGGACTTCGCTGCTTCTGCCGACTCAAAAATCCGCCGTTGGCCCTCATAAAAGATGTGCAGACGTGCAGGATACTGCACCATGAATTTGATCCGGCGATCCACAAGTCTTTGACAGATAGGGGCATAGGCTTTGCGGCGCTGACTCAGTGGCACCGAGTAATCTTGCGCTATGCGAATCCGCACGTTGTCCACCTCCAGACCGCCCTGGGCCCACGCGGCCCGCAAGATCCGTTCCTTTTGAGGGAAGTGGAGGAGCTTCGCGAGGACTACGCGAAGTCGAGTGTCTCTCCCACTTCGGGCTCCTACCCGGTGGGCTCGCTCAATATAGATCGGGTTCCTAGCGCCCCCCTCCTGCAATAATGGCGAGAACAGCTCCATCAGATACCGTTGTAGGTCCACATCAGCCACCGATTCCGGCACCCCCATCACCCTCAAATTGTTCCTTCTCGACCTGTTTTCCAGGTCGTCCAGTTTGGCCTCCTGGGCCCGTAGCTGGGTCTGTAGTGTGTCTACCGTTTGCTGTAACACGGTAGTAGTGTCCTCAATCTGCCCCACACGGTCCTCCACCTCCTGCAGTCTTTGTCCATAAGATTCCACCGAATTTTGTACTGCATCTAGTTTCTCTCGGAGGGCAGTGAATTGCGTTGCCAGCGCCTCCGCTACCGCCGCTGAAATTTCTTCCACTCTGGCTTGGGAGGTTGGGGAACTCGGTATCGCCGTACCCTCCGCCATCTTGCTAGGACCAGGTCCCCGCTCCTTCTTTCCCGTCCGTAATGCTGCCGCCATCCTGGCTTCTTCAATTAGTCACTCAAAGTGAGTATCGGTATGTTGAGCACCTGTGGAGGTATTGTGGGGGGGGGGGGGGGGGCCTGGGAGCTTCGAAACAGTTCAAATAGCCGGCTTAAGCAGGGGACGGCCGGAGGACGAGCAGCACCCGACTACTCGCTCTCACCGCATCACCGGAGACCATATATATATATATTTAAATTGAATTAAAATAACTCCCTCTGAACTGAGGAAACTCCTTCTTTCTCTTCTTATAAAAAAACATAGAGAAAAGATAACTGAAAGAATGCATCTATTAAAAACTTTGGAATGTCTTACCCAAAATGTAAACGTAACCCTCCCCCAAATCATAGACACCTACGTTAACTAACAAATTCCTTGTGTTTCGGGACTGAACTGGAGTTCCTCAAGGAACAACAATTAGCAGGTAAGTCTAATTTCTCTTTCCTTATCGTCCCTCCAGTTCAGTCCCTCACCGCTGGGATGTAACAGAGCAGTAATTATTGGGAGGGATCTGTCCACCCGGATCGCAAAACCACAGGCCCGAAACAGGCATCGTTTGCCGCCTGAACATCTAGACAATAATTTTTACTTAAAGTATGGAGAGAAGATCAAGTGGCTGCTCTGCAAATTTCCACCGGCGGAAACAAACTATGTTCCACCCAAGAAGCCGCTTGTGCTCTAGTAGAATGAGCCCGTAACCCCATGGGCACCTGACGACCTTGCAAAATATATGCTGACGCTATTGCCTCTCGTATCCATCTGGCAAGTGAAGCTTTGGCTGCCGCTTAACCTTTACGCGGACCCCCAAAAAGCACAAAACAAGCGTTCCAATTTGCGAAAAGACTCCGAGAACTTCAAGTATCGACGAAGGACCCTCTTTACATCCAGCTGCCGCAAACCACGATCCAAAGCATCCTCCCCCGTAATACCCAACACTGGCAAAGAAACCACCTGATTCACATGAAAAGGTGAAACCACCTTAGGCAGAAAAGACGGAACTGGTCTTAATACAACTTTTTTCCCTAGAGAAAGATAGAAACGGTTCCCGACAGGACAACACCTGCAACTCCGAAATTCGACGAGCCGAACAGATGGCCACCAAAAACACTGCCTTTAAAGTTAAATCTTTGACAAAAGCCAGATTCAAAGGCTCAAAAGGCTCCCTGGTCAAAGCCCCAAGAACCAAGTTGAGATACCATGGAGGAGAAACCAACCTACGAGAAGGTCGTAAACGGGATACTGCTTTCAAAGAACGAATTACATTGACATGTGACCCCAAGGGCACTCCTTGGACCTTACCTCGATAACAAGAAATAGCTGCCAGCTGAACCCTTAATGAACTGCACTGGCTTCCACTGGCTTAATGAACTGCACTGGCTTCCACTTGTCTATCGTATTCATTTCAAAGTTCTCATCCATGTGCACAAAACCATTCAAACCGGTGTCCCTCTTTATCTTGCAGATCAAATTCACCTTTGCTCCTCCCATCGTTCTCTTAGGTCAGTCCATTTGAACCGTATGTCCCTCCCCTCTCCGTCACAGGCTCATCTTGAATCTACCCGCTCTTCCGCTTTCTTCTTCCTGGGCCCCCGTCTCTGGAACTCGCTTCCCCTTGCCCTCCGCCTCAAACCCTCCTACAAATCCTTCAAGACCATGCTGAAGACCCACCTATTCTCCTCCGCTTTTCACCTTCCTCCCCCCCTGCTCCCCTTTCTCCACCTCCTCGCTGAATGTTGATGTTCCTCTACCCTCTGCTCCTTGTTCTATTTTCACTCTGTTTGATTGTTGTATTCCTTCTCTTTACTGTTCTATCTCCTACTCTTTTTTTTAATATTATGGCGTTCTTTTCCTTTTCTCAGCAGCTTATTTTTTGATATTGTGAACCACTCTGTGCCCTTGTGGTGTGAGCGATATATAAACTGTGATAATAAAGATAAAGATAACTGGCCACCAAACCCTTATCGAAACCATCTTGCAAAAAAACTTAATACCATAGGCACTGAGACCTTGGATGATCGAAGTTGACGCTTAGCGCACCAATCTTCAAAAATACCCCAGATAGGAACATACGCTAGAGAAGTGGATCTTTTTCTAGCCATCAATAAGGTAGCAATCTCCTTTCCAGAATAACCTTTTTTACTTAACTGAGCCCTTGCAATAGCCAAGCCTTAAGTGAGAACCGATCCACCTGAGGCATCCGCAAAGGACCTTGAACCAGAAGATCCACTGTTGCCGGTATTCGCCAAGGCACTCCGTCGAGAAGACATACCAGATCCGTATACCACAGATGTCACAGCCAATCTGGCGCTACTAACACCACTCTCCCCTGGTGAGCTTCGATATGTTTATGTTTTATGTTTATGTTTTATTTTACTTGATAAAAAACCGCCTTTCAGTGGCAAGCAAAGCGGTGTACAATAAAACCAAATTTAAAAAAAAAAAGGCCAAAGCCAGTAAAGTAGAAAGGAAATACAATTTCTGGACAGAAGAGCAATAAAAGCAGGAGGGACAAGACCAAAACATAAATAAAGACAAATCACAAAAAAAAGCAGAGGATAGAACAAATGGGATTCACACAAAAGGGGAGGGAACATCAAACGCCAGGGAAAAGAGGTGAGTTTTCAGGTTTTGTTTAAATGTGGGGTGGTGAGGGTCCAGGCGGAGTGAGGAGGGCAGGGAGTTCCAGAGGGCAGGACCAGCAAAAAAGAAAGCAGAGGAACGGGTAGATTGTAAGTGGGCACGGGAGGGAGAGGGAAGAGTGAGGCGGTTAAGATGGAAGGAGCGAGGGGTGTACCTGGGGGAGTGAAAGGAGAGAAGGTCTGTTAAGTATTGAGGGGTGCCTGTATGAAGAGCTTTATGAACCAGGATAAGCAGTTTGAAATGAGCACGGTGGGGAAAGGGTAACCAGTGAAGACGAAACAGAAGGGGCGTTATGTGATCACGGGGGGAGGAATTGGTGACCAGACGGGCGGCAGTATTCTGAATACGTTGTAACCGGGACTGTTGCGCCTTGGAAAGGCCGACGAAAAGTGAGTTAGCGAAATCCACCCGTGACATGACCAAGGATAGCAACAGAGTGGTGAGGGCGGACGGGGATAAGAAGGGGCGGACTGCACGGATTTGTCGGAGGAAGAAGAAGGATGACTTGGTGACATGAGATATATGAGCATGAAAAGATAGGTCAGAATTGAAGTGAACCCCAAGGTAACGAAAGGAAGAAACTAAGGGAACCAGAGAGCCAGAGAAGGAGGGGGCCAATGTGGGGGGTGGATTGTTGTGAGAGAACCAGATAGCGAGAGCCTTGGTGAGATTAAGGTGAAGGCAATTATGAGTCAACCAATCAGCCACAGTGGAAAGACAAGAATTGAGCGCGGAGAGATCAGGACAGGATGGGGAAGTGTGATGGAGTAATAAAATGTCATCAGCATAGAAAAAGGCAGATATTCCAGACTGTTGAATTAAGAGGGCTAAGGGGGCTAAGAAAAGGTTGAAAAGAAGGGGAGCCAGGACAGAGCCCTGAGGAACTCCACAGGAAAGAGGAAAGGAGTCCGAGAGGGGGGCAGAGGAGGAGGAAGGTGACAGGACTGCACATGAACGAGAGGAAAGAAAGGAGAGAAACCAGCGGTGAACCACTCGACCTATGAGCGCCCACGGGGGAAAGACATAGAGAAGACCCTGCTTGGGCCATTGTTCATCAAAGCATCAATGCCTTCCGACATTCTTTTTCGTCTTCGACTGAAAAACCGACTCGCCTTGGCCGATCGGAAGGTTGCCATGAGATCCATAACTGGAGGCTGATGACTATCTGAGCAAAAACCTCCGGATGAAGCTCCCATTCTCCAGCATCCACTCAAACTCTGCTTAGAAAATCTGCTGTCACATTGACTGTTCCTGCAATGTGTGCTGCCGACAGAGCCTGAAGCCAAGGCTCTACCCAGGCGAACAACATCTCTGCTTCCTCCTCTAGAGCCACGCTTCCCGTGCCACCTTGACGATTGAGATAAGCCACCATTGTGGCATTGTCCGACAGTACACGCACCGCTCGGCCCCGCACCAAGTTTTCGAACGCCCGAAGAGTTAGCGCTACCGTCTGCAACTCCAACCGGTTGATCGACCATTTGGCCTCCTGTTCGTTCCAACGTCCTTGTGCATACAGATCTCCGCAATGAGCTCTCCAGCCTGCAAGACTTGCATCTGTTAATAACGGAATCCATTGTGGCTGCTCCAGTGGCATGCCCGCGGTCAGATTCTTCGGGCAAAGCCACCATTGAAGAGACTTCCTGACCAGCAATGGGCAAGGAAGTCATTTGCACATGGAATGGTTCTGATGTGACCAACGCCTGAGCAACGACCTCTGTAACGGTTGCATGTGCACTCTGGCCCAAGGTACTATGTCTATTGTCGCTGACATTGTCCCTAGAACTTGAAGGTAACTCCAGGCCGAGGGTGCTGGAGTCCTTAAAAACTTGTGCACCCGACATTGAACTGTCTGAACCTGCAGATCTGGCAGAAAAACTGCCCCCAAACAGGTGTCAAACCATACTCCTAAGTACTCTATAACTTGAGATGGACTTAAATGGCTTTTAGATACATTGACTACCCAACCGAGACTCTGAAGAAACGGCACCACTCTGCTTGTTACTCGCACACTCCCCAACTTGGATTTCACCCGTATCTACCAATCGTCGAGATAAGGGTGCACTAATATACTTTCTTATCGCAGAGCTGCCGCTACCACCACCATTACCTTGGTGAAGGTACGCGAAGCAGTCGCTAGACTGAAAGGCAATGCATGAAACTGAAAATGCCCGCATGGAAGCGCGAACCTTAGGAACCTCTGATGCCCTGGCCTGATAGGAATGTGTAAGTATGCCTCGGTAAGATCGAATGACGTCAAAAACTCTCCCTTTCGAACTGCCACTATTACTGACCGTAATGTTTCCATTCGAAAATGCAGAGAGCTATTCACACCGTTGAGGTCTAGAATAGGACGGAATGACCCATCCTTTTTTGGAACTACAAAATAAATACAGTATCGACTGACGCCGTAAAACCTTCACGGAACCAGAACCACTGCTCCCAATTGAAGAAGACGCTCCAAAGTCTGCCGTATCACAGTTACTCTTTCCTGCCCTCTGCAAGGAGAGAGAACAAAAGAGTCTACTATTGGACAAGCAAATTCAAGAGCATAGCCTTTGCAAATGACCTCTAACACCCACTGATCGGATGTTATCTGGACCCAGGCTGGAAAAAAACTTTTGAAGCCGACGCCCAACCGGCTGAATACCTGCCCGGGCCTGCCTCGCTTCATTGTGATTTTCTAAGCACTGTGGCAGAGGAACTAGCAAATCTTCTGCCCGCCCCTCGAAAGTCCCAAAAGCCTTGACCTCGTGAAGAAAATCTTCCTCTTTGAAAACCTCCAAACCGTGAGGTACGAAACTGCCTGAAGTCCCGAAACTGACCTCGCACAGCTGGTTGAGAACGAACTTGCTTCGGCTTATCTTCCGGCAAGAATCCGCCTTTTGATTCCCCCAAATCCTTGACTAATTTGTCAAGATCCTCTCCAAACAACAACTTCCCTTTAAAAGGAAGTTTACCAAGACGAGACTTGGAGGAACCATCCGCCGCCCAATTTCTTAACCAAAGATAACGATGTGCGGCATCCAATGAAGACATACTATTTGCTAACGCTCTGATTAAATCATAGTGAACGTCAGCTAAGTAAGCCGACCCCAACTCAAGCCATGCCACATCAGCTAAACTCTCCTGTGTCTGCAGTGTCGGCGGCTGTAAACACTGACCACCTTAGACAAGCTCTTGCTACCCAAGCTCCACAAATAGAAGCTTGCAGTGACAGAGCATTAGCCTCAAAAGCTTGCTTCAACAAACCATCCACCTTCCTATCCTGTGCATTTTTCAATGCCACGCTGCTTTCTACCAGAATGGTCATCTTCCTTGTGACCGCGGAAACTGCTGCATCTGTACGCGGAGAACAAAACATCTCCCTCTCTTGATCAGCCATGGGGTAAAGCCGATTCATAGACCTAACACCCCGCAAACCAGCCTCTGGCAAATCCCATTCACCTTGGATCATTTGTTTAACTACTCGATGCACCGGGAATACAGCTTGAGTTTGAGGCACTGCTTGGATAAGGGGGTCCTCCGAACCCTCCTCCTCCATTGGTTGGACCGGAGAAAGATTGAGTGCCTGAAGGGACTCAGTAAAAAGCACTGTCAACTCCTCTTTCTGATAAACTTTTATAATCCTCACCTGATCTTCAGGCTCCTGAATTTCACCTTCCTCAAGAATCTCCAGTCCTAATTCTGGATCTAACTAAATATCATCTGCATCTGGCCAATCTGAGACCAAATGCTGATCCTCCAAAGACCGTGTCCTTTTTTTATTTTATTTTATTTATTTATTTAGATTTTCCTGAATACAAGAATAAATCACAACAAGGAAATCATTTAACAAAGATCATAAAGCATTCAAGATCAAAATATCATTCACATTAAGCAAAACACATCAAGAGAGAGAGAAGCCAATGAACACCCCCAAAGGGGAGATGAAACAAGATATCAAGGAAAAAAGGAGTTATAAAACTCCAAATTTGGGAGCACAAATGAAGAAGCCAACCCACCTAAACTTCTCCCACCTTAACCACACCTTCCTTATCGACAAGAAACTGACGCAGATGAATCACATCAATATACACATAATCCCGACCCTCATAAGTTACTAAACGTCGACAGGGAAACTTCAACAAAAAAAGAGGCCCCCAGGGCTAGGACCCGGGCTCTAAGCTCGAGGAACTTCTTCCGCCAAGCCTGAGTCACCCGCCCCACATCTGGAAAAACCTGAAGCTTATATCCACAAAACATTGCATCTTTACATATTGCTTGATTCAGTAGCGCAGCCCCGCATCCGAGATTGCGCTCCTATGCGACCCGCACACGAGACACTGTGGGCGCAATGGCATTAGCCACTAGCAAATAAAGTTCAGCTCAGAAAGAAAAAATAAACCTGCCTTTTTTTTTTCAATGTATATGTACCTTTAAAATAAACAAACTGAATAAAATAAATTTAAACTTGAAATATATATGCTAAACCGAATTTAACAGCCTCAACCAAAAGAAACAACTGTATACACTCTAAAAACTCTTGAAAATCAAATTAACAAACTGCTACAAGACCCGGAGACAGGAAAAACAGCTTGCAAAACCACCGAACACAAAAAACCGCCAGAACAACGGAATTCACACAAAAAATGCCTAACAGACTCCCCAATCGCTGAAGGCTCACTCACCTCCGCTCCCAAAGAGGAAAATTACCTCCGTTTCAATTTCGCTGTTAAAAAACGGCAGCCCTGCCAGCCGCGGCGCTGCTCAGAAAAGGCCCGAAGCAGCTGCCACCGCGAGGACACTTAGAATCCTGCTCCTGTTTAAATGAAACCGCCGCTGCCTTGTAAATCCTAAAGGCAGCCATTTACATAGCCTGCACAACTCCCCTCCGTCAAGATTAGGAGGGGAGAGTAGACCAAATGTTAAAATCAACCCGAGCAGAGAGAAAGAAATCCTGGTTCGATCCCTCCCCCAATTTACTTTTTTTTTTTTTAAACAAATTTAAAGAAATATCTCCCCAAAAATGAAATAAATTACAGGGAAACCAAATAAAAGCAAAACCTGACTAAAATAGCTAACTGCTCCTTATCCGTTCCTCTAGTGAACCCAACACCTAGGCTCACTACATCCCACTGCTGCATGGAGACTGGACACACTGGGGGTTGATGGGAGAGACCAACGGAATGCCTCCAGTGATGTCATGATTCAGAAAGATCCAGTCTCCAGGCTGCAGGAGGAGGTACACAACCCAGTGGCGAGGGACTGAACTGGAGGGACGATAAGGAATTATTCTTAACCTCAAATAAATTAGTACTTACAGAACCCACAAGAGAACAGAGAAGAGTTCACTGTCACTATAGCCTCTGTCACGTGCACCCCCTTGGCAGGGTAATAGACCAAGGTAGGTTGGACACAAAAATATATAAGGTTGAGTTTGGCAAGTGTTTCACAGGGCCCAGGGACTTTTAGCCTGGTAGCCTCCTTGTTACCAAATCTCAAAGAACACAAAGGTCAGAGTGGAGGGAAAACAAAGGCATTTATTTCCCCTTCTTGCAAAGGTTCAAACGGTTGGGCAATAACATCAACACAAGTGTCCTTACTTCAGGTTAGAAGAAAAAGTAAAACATGAGTTTAAAGCAAAACTGTTATCTTCACAGAGTGGTGTACAAAAACAAAATTTTCTATCCCACAAGTTATAGCTTATACGCTAGGCAAGGACTCCAGGCTTCCTGTCATGCAGAAATTACAGTCCATTTCTGTATCTGAAAGCTCTTTAGCAAATTCCACTTGCATCGGTTCCAATTCGGAAGCCTCTGAAACTGAGTCAGTAGTTTCTGGCAAATTGTAGTCAGGCTTCTTACATAACTTTTGTATGACCTCCCAATGCTCAGGGTTAAGCGTAGGGCGTCGGTCCTGTGCTCTCCTATACTGAGAACGCTCCTCCCTCTGCAAGGATTTTACATTAGCTTCATGCAAACCTTTCTCATTAAAAAGTCTCTTATTTGATAAACATTTCTTGTACGTTGTATCATAGGCAGTTTTATATGGACCGTATCCAGGGCCGGCTCGTCCATTGAGCAAGAATGTTTTTTGCACAAGGCCCCGCGTTTCGGGGGGCCCCGCGCAAAGAACATTCTGCTTTTTCTTAATTGAATTAAAAAAAAAAAAAAAAAAAGCTGGCCGCTGGCGCCGCGGCGGCATGGACCCCTCTCTGCCGGCTTGCAGATACGCGAAGGAAGAGAGTCTCCCTCGCGTCTCTGTTAAGCCCGCAGGGGCTGATGGGAAGCAGGGGCTGATGGGAAATTTCCCATCTGCCCCTGCGGGCTTAAAAGAGACGCGAGGGAGACTCTCTTCCTTCGCGTATCTGCAAGCCGGCAGAGAGGGGTTCAGCTGCGCCGGGAGAGTTCCGCCGGGCAGAGGGAGCCCCGCGGGACGCTTCATGCCGCCGCGGCAGCAGCGGCCAGCTTTTTTTTTTTTTTTTAATTGCCATGAGCCGAGGGGGGGGCGGGTAGGACTGGCAATGGGCTAGGGAGGGAGGGGGGTTAAGACTGGGAGTGGGCTGGGGGGGGAGGGGGTTAAGACTGGCAATGCGCTAGGGAGGGAGGGGGTTAAGACTGGCAATGGGCTAGGGAGGGAGGGGGGTTAAGACTGGCAATGCGCTAGAGAGGGAGGGGGGTTAAGGAGGGGGGGTGTTAAGACTGGCAATGGGCTAGGGAGGGAGGGAGGGGGGTTAAGACTGGCAATGGACTAGGGAGGAGGGGGTGTTAAGACTGGCAATGGGCTAGGGAGGGGGTTAAGGAGGGGGGGTGGGTGTTAAGACTGGCAATGGGCTAGGGAGGGAGGGAGGGAGGGGGGTTAAGACTGGCAATGGGCTAGGGAGGGAGGGGGGTTAAGACTGGCAATGGACTAGGGAGGAGGGGGGTGTTAAGACTGGCAATGGGCTAGGGAGGGGGGGTGTGTTAAGACTGGCAATGGGCTGGGGGGGGGGTTAAGACTGACAATAGGCTAGGGAGGGGGGGGGGTTAAGACAGGCAATGGGCTAGGGAGGGAGGGAGGGGGGTTTAGACTGGCAATGGGCTAGGGAGGAGGGGGGGGTTAAGACTGGCAATGGGCTAGGGAAGGAGGGGGGTTAAGACTGGCAATGGGATAGTCAGGGAGGGAGGGGGGGTTAAGACTGGCAAAGGGCTAGGGACGGAGGTCGGTTAACACTCCAAATGGGCTAGTGAGGGAGGGAGGGAGGGTAAAGAGTGGCAATGGGCTAGGGAAGGAGGGGGGTTAAGACCGGCAATGGGCTAGAGAGGGAGGGGGGTTAAGGAGGGGGGTGTTTAAGACTGGCAATGGGCTAGGGAGGGAGGGAGGGGGGTTAAGACTGGCAATGGACTAGGGAGGAGGGGGTGTTAAGACTGGCAATGGACTAGGGAGGAGGGGTAAGACTGGCAATGGGCTAGGGAGGGTGGGGGGGGGGTTAAGAATGGCAATGGGCTAGGGAGGGAGGGGGGGTTAAGACTGGCAATGGGCTAGGGAGGGAGGGAGGGGGGGGTTAAGGAGGGGGGGTGTTAAGACTGGCAATGGGCTAGGGAGGGGGGTTAAGGAGGGGGGGGTGTTAAGACTGGCAATGGGCTAGGGAGGGAGGGAGGGGGTTAAGACTGGCAATGGGCTAGGGGGGGGTGTTAAGACTGGCAATGGACTAGGGAGGAGGGGGTTAAGACTGGCAATGGGCTAGGGAGGGGGGGGGTTAAGAGTGGCACTGGGCTCGGGCGGGGGGGTGTTAAGACTGGCAATGGACTAGGGAGGGAGGGGGGGTTAAGACTGGCAATGGGCTAGGGAGGGAGGGAGGGAGGGGGGGTTAAGGAGGGGGGGGTGTTAAGACTGGCAATGGGCTAGGGAGGGGGGTTAAGGAGGGGGGGGTGTTAAGACTGGCAATGGGTAGGGAGGGAGGGAGGGAGGGGGTTAAGACTGGCAATGGGCTGGGGGGGTGTTAAGACTGGCAATGGACTAGGGAGGAGGGGGTTAAGACTGGCAATGGGCTAGGGAGGGGGGGTTAAGACTGGCAATGGGCTAGGGAGGGGGGGTTAAGACTGGCAATGGGCTAGGGAGGGAGGGGGGTTAAGACTGGCAATGGGCTAGGGAGGGAGGGAGGGCAGGAGGGGGGTTAAGACTGGCAATGGGCTAGGGAGGGAGGGAGGGCAGGAGGGGGGTTAAGACTGGCAATGGGCTAGGGAGGGAGGGGGTTAAGACTGGCAATGGGCTAGGGAGGGGGGGGTGTTAAGACTGGCAATGGGCTAGGGAGGGAGGGAGGGGGGGTTAAGACTGGCAATGGGCTAGGGAGGGAGGGAGGGGGTTAAGACTGGCAATGGGCTAGGGAGGGAGGGGGGTTAAGACTGGCAATGGGCTAGGGAGGGAGGGGGGTGTTAAGACTGGCAATGGGCTAGGGAGGGGGGGGTGTTAAGACTGTCAATGGACTAGGGAGGGGGGTGTTAAGACTGTCAATGGGCTAGTGAGGGGGGGTTAAGACTGGCAATGGGCTAGGGAGGGGGGGTTAAGACTGGCAATGGGCTAGGGAGGGGGGGGTTAAGACGCAATGGGCTAGGGAGGGGGGGTTAAGACTGGCAATGGGCTGTGGGCTGATGAGGGCTGGCAATGGGCTATGGGGGGGGTTAAGACGTAGTGGGCTGATGGGGGGGTTAGGACTGGTAATGGGCGATGGGGGGTTAGGACTGGTAATGAGCTATGGGGGGGGGGTTTAAGACTGGTAGTGGGCTGCTGATGGGGGGGGGGTAGGACTGATAATGGGTTATGTGGGGGCTAGGACCGGAACTGGGCTGCTGGGGAGGGGTTAGGACTTGAGGTGGGCTGATGTGGTTAGGACTGGTAATGGGCTGTGGGCTGATGGGGAGGTTTAGGACTGGCAATGGGCTATGGGGGGCTGACTGGAAATGGGCTGATGGGGGGGTTAGGACTGGTAATGGGTTATAGGGGGGCTTAAACTGAAAATGGGGTGATGGGGGTTAGGACTGGAAGTTGATTGACGGGGGGCTAGGACTGGTAATGAGTTGGGGGGTTGCTAGGACTGGAAATGGGCTGAGTGGAAGGGGAGGCTTGAACTGCAAATAGCTGATGGGGAGGGGCTTGGAATGGAACTGGGCTGTGAGGGAAGGGAGCTAGGACTGAAAATGGGCTGATGGAACAGCCTAGGATAGGACTGGAAATGGGCTGTTGGGGGGAGCTAAGATTGGAAATGGGCTGTGGTGGGGGCTTGAATTGAAATGGACTCATGGAGGGGCTAGAACTGGAAGTAGGCTCATGGGGGGCTTGGACTGGACTTGGGCTGAGTGGAGGGGAGCTATGATTTGACAGGGGCTGATGGTGGGGCTAGGAAATGACTAGAAATGGGCTGATGGGGGGGCTAGGATTGGAAATGAGCTGATGAAGGGACTTGGACTGGAAATGGATGGGGGAGCTAGGACTGGAAATGGGCTGATGGGGGGCTAGGACTGGAAATGGGCTGATGCAGGGACTAGAAGGGAATGGATGCTGGGTGAGACTGGAATTAGAAGGGAGCTGATGTTGGGGGAGGATTAGAATGGGATGGGGCTGGGAGATTAAAATGGAGAGGGGAAAAAGATTTTGTGTAGGAGGGATGAAAAATCTACAATTGGCCAGGTATTGGGAGAGTAATTGGGGATTGAGGATGGAGGGGTAAAATTTGTGTGGATGAAATAGGAATGAGGAAAGAGCAAAAGGAGAAAGATTAGTATGTTAAAGCAGATGTAGAGAGAGAGAGAATGGAAAAAAAACTAGAAGAGAGAAGAAAGGACAAATGGACAGCAGACGATGGAGAGTTAGCAGAAAAGAAACCAGAAGAAAGTGGCTGGACCAATTGCAACTGAAAAAAAAATGCACAAAAGGTAGAAAGATATCTCTTTATTTTGAATTTATTAACTGGAATATGTCAGCTCTGGGAAATGTGCGTCATTAACATCTGCGCTTTGTTTGGTACAAGAGGAAATTAATTTATAGTTTTATTTCTACAGTGTTGTTGTACATTCCAAGATTGGCTTTTGGGGTTCCCAGTTTAATTATTGCCTTCCTGTTTCTAAATTGTGATTCCTTGTTTGGTGATGGTCTATGTTCTGCATGTGTAACTGAGCTGAGGTATTCTGTTTATGTAATTCCTATTTGACGTTGCCACTTGTCCTCTTTCCCCAGTATTCTCTGAAACGTATTGGTTTAATATTTGCAGTGTTGCCTTTTGATAGGTAGGGTATGGTGCTTTGTGAGTCCTGGTAATGCTGTCAGGATACGGCGGGTTTGCTATGGGTTCTAAATGGGCAGCATTTGTAGTAGTTCCTAATGTGCCTGGCGGTTGGCACTGGATTATAGTAATGTAGAAATCTTTTAGTCTTTCTTTATCCATACACTCATTAAGAGACATGTTTACTAAAAGTTAGTGAATGGTAACATTATGCAAATATTTATGCAAATAAGATCACTTATGCAAATGAGGCCCCGCACCAAGTCTCCGCACATGGCCCCGCACCCCCCTTGGGCCGCCCCTGACCGTATCTCTCTGCTCCCTGTCCTCCCCATATACCAACAGTCTGAAACCTGCTTCGAGTAAAATAAGGTTTACCTTTTATCTTTGGCTTTTCTACTCCATGTGAGGGTTGAGGCCTGCCTCGGCTGGGATTTTGACTTGCCTGAGCAATAGGCCTTAGGTTCTCCAGCCGTCCTTCAGTTGGCTTCCTACTGCAGTCACAGCAATGCCTTCGCCTCTCTGGACGAAGAGCACTCACTCTTGATGGAGCTGTCTCTCCTTCTCCTCGGTTACTCCTCTCTTCATGCCACAGCGGCTGCTGCTGCCTTCTGCCAAACTCCTGTCCAAGGGCTACTGCTTCAGCCCTTCCTTTCTCAGAACTGGCCTTCTTCCTGCACCTCTCTTCCTTGAAGAGCACACCTTCTCCTCTCTCCTTATCTCTGAGGAGAACCCTTTCTCTTGGATCTGTCCGTTCTGTCCGTCCTTCCGATTCTGCCTCTTCTCCTGGTCCTGCCTCTTCTCCTGGTCCTGCTTCTTCTGCTGGTCCTGCCTCTTCTGCTCTCCAGTCTTCCAGACTCTCTTTAAGAGGTACTCCTCTCTTCCTTGATTGGAGGCTGGCTGGCATTACCTCACGACCTATGGGGCGTGGTTCCTCAGTCTCTCGGAGGTCCCTCTTGCTCCCTCTATCTGGTTCCTCGAAATATTGCAGCTTATGCCTGACTTTTCTGTATTTAAAACATTTTCTTCTGTTCCCAGAGGGTCTGCTGCGTGACACCTCCCACAGCGTGTCCATAGTAATTACTGTTGGTTTCACCAAGCCCTTGACTCCAAAGACTGGCAACACTCCAGTCTGCACCGATGTTATTATCTCAGCAGAAGTCGCCGATTCAGTAGGACCTCTGCACTGTGCCCGATACTCTGGAGAAGCTGCCCCCACCAGTGGAGTGCCCTCTTCGCTTCCCTTCAATAGCATGCTTGTTGGCAAGCTGAAGGGAAGCACAGCCAGGGGCGGCTCTATAATGAGGCTGAGTGAGGCAGTAGCCTCAGGCTGCAACATTTTGGGGGCGGCAAAATTGCCCCCCCAAAAAACTGTCTCACTCAGACTTAAAAAAACCCCACCTCCAGCTAAAGAAGTAGCTGCCACTGCCACTGCGAAGAGAGAGTGTTTCCCTTTCCCGTGGCTCTGTTAAAGCTCAGCCCATGGTGCGGAGGGGAAACACTGCCTGGGACGGCTCTCTGGGGAGGCGGGTGCTGCGGCCACGGGGCTCTTTATTCTGCTGTGGCAGCAGCAGCTGCTTCTTCAGCCAGAGGGTTTTTTTTATTTTTTCAATTTCCCTGGGCTGGGGGGGGGGGGGGGGACTAGGACGGGAAACGGGCTGATGCGGGGGGTTAGGACTGGTAATGAGCTATGGGGGGGTAGAACTGGAAATGAGCTATGGGGGGCGGCTAGGACTGGAAATGGGCTAATGGGGGGGGGCTAGGACTGGTAATGGGCTATTGGGGGGGCTAGGCCTGGAAATAGGCTGATGGGGGGGGGTTAGGACTGGTAATGGGCTATGGGGGGAGCTAGGACTGGAAATGGATTGATGGGGGGGTTAGAACTGAAAATGGGATGAAGGGGGTTAGGACTGGAAATGGGCTGATTGGGAGGGGGGCTAGGATTGGTAATGGGCTGATTGGTAGAGTTAGACCTGGAAATGGGCTGATTAGGGGGACTAGGACAGGAAATGGGCTGATTGGGGGGCTAGGAGTGAAAATGGAGTTATTGGGTGGGTTACGACTGGTAATGGACAGATGGGGGGCTAGTACTGGAAATGAGTTAGGACTGGTAATGGGCTGATTGGGGGGCTAGGACTGGAGTGGGCTGATAAGGGGGATAGGACTGGAAATGGGCTGGGACAGGAAATGGGCTAATGGGGGAGGGGAGGAGAGTGCTGCTGGCCGTGGAAGAAAACTAGGGACTAGGGCTACAAATGGGCTGATGTGGGGGGATGGTAGAATAGGACTGGAAGGGAGCGGATACTGAGAGGGTCTGCCAGGGGAAGTAGGGGGCAGGAAGGGAGCTGGCACGGGGGAAGCAGGGGGCTGGAAAGGGGCTGACACCTTGGATGCACCGAAGGGGGACTGGAAGGGAGCTGACACTTGGGGATGGGAGTGGTAGGTGGCTGGGTAATGGGGAGGAGGCTGGAAGGGAGTTGACTGGGGGTGGCACTGAGAGTGGACCTGAGCTGATACCTGGGATGGTATTTGGACTAGAAGGGGCTAGACAGTGGGGAAGGAGGGGAACTGGAAGGGAATGGACACCAGTGGCAGTCGTGGGAATGCAAGGCGGTTGACATTGGAAGGTACTGGGAGGGGAGGACTGGAAAGGGGGCTGATACTGGGGAGGGTTACTGGAACTGGAAATGTGCTGATGGAAGGAAGTGAAGAAAACAAAATAAAAGATCAGAAATGGCAGATGGATCATGGACCATGGACCATAGACCACAAAAAGAGAGCTAAGAGAAGACAGGAAAGCAGAAGCCTCAGATCGGGACCAGCATGATTAGAGAATAAAATGGTCAGACAACAAAGTTAGAAAAGATATTTTTATTTAATTTTAGTGATTGGACTTTGTGCTATTTTTATATTTTACACAGTATTGGGGAACTGCATCTCTTATTTATCTGATGTTGCACTGCATGTGGACTCTGGCTTCTTGGGGTTTCAGTTTAAATTTTGTCTACATATTTTTATTTTTACTTTAGATTGTGGTTACTTATTTAGTACTTGGTGAGGGTTGATGTGTGACTGAGGTCAGGTGTTCTGTTAACATGGCATTTGTACATAAAGATCTGTACTGTACTGTAGTAATTTGACTTGTTCGGCTTTTCAAATAGGTGGATGGATGTTCCAGGGCCCACTGTAGCATTTACAATGACGCTTTTTTTGGATGGGCTCCTTCTGTGAGTTTTGGAAGTTTGTGCTGATATGGTATGGTATGGTAGGTTTGCTCTTTGCTGTAGGGTTTTGTCTTAGTTCACAATATGCCTGGTACTGGAGAATAGTGGATGTTGTTGTTGTTAGTGGGATGATCAGAATCAGCTTTTTTTTAAAAATATTGAGTTCTGTGGGTGAATGTCCTGGTTCTGCTCTGCACCTACTGTGGATGCAAAATATATGTTGAAAAAGAAAAAGCAAGAACCATAACACAGTTTATAACAACAAAATAAAAATCTATTTATATTCTCTTATATACCATGCTATTCTGCATCAGTGCGATTTACATTGAACAAACTGAAATTACATTGAACAGGGCATTATAACTTGGAGATAACTATTTTACAGGGAATATGGGCTATGGAGGGTTAAGTGGCTTGCCCAAGACCACAAGGAGCACCTGTGGGACTAGAAACCTCAGTCCTTCTGGCCCAAGGTTGCTGTCCTCTAGTGGGATTTGAACCCCTGACCTTCCGGCCTGAAGTACCTTGCCCCAACCAGTAGGCCACTCCGCCACTCCAATGAGTTATAATTTAGTTTTATAAACTGTGCTGTTGGTTCTTGCTGTCTTCTAGTTCCTTGGTGTGCAAACAGGACCGTACCTAACCCTGTGCAAGCAGTGCAGCCGCACAGGGCGCAAAGACTTGCAGGGGGCATTTCAGCTGTCTGCTGTTGCCCTGCCACCACTGGCAGGCAAATAGCAGGCAGCCAAAATGCGCCCCAAGCCTTTTCGCAGCACTTTAAGCAGGTCTGGTCTCTCCCTCCTCCGACGCGATGTCAGAGCAGGGAGGGAGAGATCTGCTTAAAGTGCCGGCGCCTTTCAGATTGGGCACATGCCCCCCCTCCTCCTCCCCATACCTCCGTCCAGCACTGCCTGCTCTTTCCCTGCTGCTGGCGCAGTGGTGAAAAAAACAGAGGGCGTCAGCAGCAGGGAAAGAGCAGGCAGCGCTGGACGGAGGTATGGGGGGAGAGGGGGGCGTGCACCCAAGCTGCAAGTCGCACAGGGCACGATTGCAGCTCGATACGGCCCTGTATGCAAACATCTTGCATTTCCTCCATATAATCTAATTGGCTTTTTGGTTTGGTTCAGTCTCTGATTGGATTTCTGAAAAAGCCCCGCCCCCTCTAAGGTGTGTGTGTGTGGGGGGCGCCATCTCATTCTTCGCCTCAGGCAGCAGATTGCCTTGAGCCGCTCCTGAGCACAGCTCTAATTGGCCATACACTTCCGGGTTGTGGGGGGGGGGGGGGGTGCACAAACCCAGAGAGAGCAGCACTCCTGAAGCACACAGAGCCGACAGGTCCTCTGCAGACCCAACTAAAGACATCGCTCCAGCACCACACAAGAAGCCGCAGCAGTCCAAAGTTTTTTGCCCGAGCAAGTTCAACGGAGCAGGACCCGAGGGTAGGTTCATCTGCTTTCGCTTCCTGCGATCCATTTCGTTGGTTGCAGATACAACTCCGGGACTCAGGCTTAGGAACAGAAGCAGCAATCTCCGATGCTCCTTCCTGCCGCCATCTTACTTCCCCCCGTATGAGTCTCATTTTTAAGTCAGAGTACATGGAGTACGATCTCAGTCTCTCAAATTTACCGCAAAATGCTCGGCATAGTACCTGCATCGTGCCAAAGAGAGCCTCCTGGAGTTCATAAGATGTAACATGTATGAGCAATTTATCAAAGTGTGCTTGAAAATTCCTTTTAATCAAGCCTGTAGCGCCCAATATGATGGGAAAGATTTCTGTAGACTTCTGCCACATTGTCTTAATCTCTGACTACATTGCTTGGTACTTAAAAATCTTCTCTTTCTCCACTCAATGCATGGAATAATCGCTTGGAATTGAACCATCTATTCTCATGTTCTTCTCCTGCACCACAATGTGAGGGCTTCTTGCTTTTTATTAGTTGGGATGGGAATGTCGCAGGTAATCATAACCTCTTCATTTTCCACAATCTTCTTAGGCTTGTGATCCCGGTGCTTTTCTGGCACAGCGATGCTGTAATGTTTGCAAAATTTCCAGTGCATGAGACACGCCACCTTATAGTGATTTTCTCTACAGAGATTTTCTCCCATCAGAACTTTGCAGCCATTTATGAGATGAGTAACAGTTTCAAGCCCTTACAGAATCTACACGTCAGTTTTCTGGCTTTCTGGAGTTTCAAGTTCAGTTTTTGTCTGCATATCTCTGTTTCTAAGTTATAGTTCCTTATTCTGTGTTTGGTGAGGGTCTGTTTGGCTTAGGTGAGATATTTGACTGTAGTTTCGGTGTAATGATCTATAGCAGTTCTGCTTGTCATATATGCTGGTGTTCCAGGGCCTGATCTGGTGTAATGTTTGCAATGCTTCCTTTTCATAGACTCTGCGGCCAGCTATAGGGCCAAATTATGTAGGGGCAGGGTTGTGAGGAGACAATGCCCCCCCTCCCTTCCAGCTGGCCCTGCACCCTGCATGTGAATACTAGCACCATTTTCCTTGATAAAAGCCCTGAATAGAAGCACTCTACAGAGTAGAGCCATTCCTTTTGCTCAGTCCCAGAGATAATTGGTGTCTTCTCCCAAGACTACCTGGCTAATAATTTCTTCCAAGAACTTCTCCAACCCCCTTTTAAACCCAACCATGCTTGATACCTTGACTACATCTTCCAGTAACAAATTCTACAGCTTCCTTATTCCTTATTTATGGGGTCATTCCGAGCCGCGAATAGTGGCTATCCCCACTATTCAGCCCCCTCTGCATCCCCGGCTAAACTCCCCATACGAACAAGGTGTTTGTACGAGGAGACTAGATGGGGGCGGGAAAGGGGCGGTGCAGAGGCAGAGTTAGGGCGGGCAGTGGGCAGTCCGTGGCCCCAGACGTACAAGGCTGATTCTAATGTTGGCCTTGTATGTCCGGGCCAGCAGACTGAACGGGGAACTTATTCCACCTCTGAGGTGGAATAAATTACCCTAGGCGGCAGTGGATGGCAGGCCTGGGTGGCGGAAGGGGTTGGAGGGGGTGCAGGTGACTCCCTGCAGTCCAACCCTGGCTTTGGGAGGCCAGATCGGGGGTTGGGCTGCAGGGAATTGAAGAACAGGTCAGCAGCCAGGGATCGTGCCATGGCAACCGGATGCCATGGCGCCACAGCTCCATTCAGGAGCCTTGACTGAGTTAGCCAGATATAGGCTTGTACGTGCAGGCCAACCAAAATCAGGTCCCGGCCTGCACGTACAGACCTAGTCGCCATTCTGATCCCGCAGGTTTAGACGTGCCCCGCGGGATTAAAATCGCGTCTGCCTCTGTGTGTCCGATTCCGATCGGGCACCCAGGGGCATGGACGTCCTGATATTTCAGGAAGGCCTTTGACATGGTTCTGCACAGGTGACATAAGTAAGCTGAGCACCCTTAGGATAGGCCCTAAAGTGACTAACTGAGCTAGAAACCGGGTGAGAGGGAGGCAACAGAGCATAATAGTAAATGGAGTTCACTCTAAGGAGAAAGATATTGCCATTGGGGTGCCGCAGAGATTGGTTCTTAGTGGTTGGGGCAAATTTCCTCAGACCAGAGGGCTGGAGGTTGAAATTCCACTGGAGGACAGCAACCTCAGGCTAGAGGGATTCCTTGTGGCCTTGTGCAAGCCACTTAACCCTCCATTGCCTCAGGTACAAAATGTAGATTGTGAGCCCTTCGGGGACAAGGGAAATATATGCTGTACCTGAACGTACACCACTTTGACCCAGTGAAAAGCGGTATATAAACATTGCTAAATAAATAAATAAGTGATATTGTGGAAGGGCTATCAGGTAAGATTTGCTTTTTTGTGGATGCTACCAAAATCTGCAATAGGGTTGACACCCTGGAATGCGTAGAGGTATAGAGTGTGGCAGCTAAAATTGTAGGCTAAAAAATGGAGGGGGGGGGGTTAAATTGCAAGTACCCAAGGGAGCAGTATCGGGGTGAAATTCTATGCATGAAAGAAGAGTGGGATCTAGGAGTGATCATATATGATAATCTTAAAGCAGATAAAGCCTTGGCTAAAAGCCATAAAAATAATTGACTGAATAGGGAGAGGAATAACCAGCAGGAAGGAGGAGGTGCTAGTGAGACCTCATCTGAAGTATTGTGGCAGTTCTGGAGATCACACCTTCAAAAACATTTAAGCCAGATGGAAGTAGTTTAGTTTAGTTTAATTCAATAATAGCCTTGATATACTGCCTTACTGGCAGAGTCTCCCAAGATGGACAGGTCTCAGCTGAGGTGCCAGACCAAGACAAACCACCCATCTGGGCAGCAGCAGAATGGGACGGTGTTGGCGGCGGAGGATCACATTTCTGTGACAATGGCAACAACATTAAACTTAAACTGCGCGAAGAAAGGCCTGGCAATCTGCTTCCATATCTTGCAATGAAAACTCAATGGATAGTCACAACAAAACAAAGTGCACTTTAGTGCTAGAAGATGAGACCCCCAGATCGGAAGGCACTCAACTGGCTACTGGGGAGGAGCTGAAGACTTTTCAGAGTAAAGCCAGCATTTATGATATGGTTGGATCAAAGCCCTCAGGACATCTGACTGCTGATGTAGCTGCGCATGAAATGAGAGTCAGAAGCTGCAAAGATGTCTTACATATTGGGACATGGAACGTACGAAACATGAACCAAGGGAAGTTGGAGGTGGTCAAGAATGAAATGGAATGTGTACAACTTGATCTGTTGGATATCAGTGAACTGAAATGGACTGGCATTGGGCACTTTGCATCAGATGATCATATGGTCTATTATGCTGGAAATGAAAGACAAAGAAGAAATGGTGTTGCATTTATAATTAAGAAGAAGCTTGCAAGAACTGTAATGAAATACAATGCAGTCAGTGAATGCTTAATTTCTATTTATCTGCAAGGAATGCCTTACAACACAACTATAATTCAAGTATATGCCCCAACAGCAGCTGCAGAAGAAGATGAAATTGATGACTTCTACTTTCACTTCCTCAGTAGATGCTGAAGGTTTTTGTTACAATGTCCTGACTGCCATTGGAGTATATATTCAATTGAATCTTAATCGGTATTGCTGACAGCCAAAACTTGGCCAAGTTGGGTCTATACCTTTGAAAGTTTTATGAAATTAAAGGTTTCTTTGTTTTTAAGAGGTGTGGCCATGTCCTCCCTGCGCTGTTCTGGTGACGCCTGTGATTTCTGCGGAGGGTTGTTGTTCTTCTTCATTCCCCAGTGGAAAAATGTTCAGCCTCAAATTGGAATGTTACAAGATGCTCAAGGATCTATGTTGAATAATGCTGAGAAGATCAAGAAAAAGTGGAAAGAATATACAGAGCTTTTATATGATAAAGATCAAGTGGACCAATAGCCATTTCAATCTGTACCCTATGATCCGGAATCATTGGTGATGAAAGAAAAAGTCGAAGCAGCATTTAAAACCTTATCAAAGAACAAAGCACCAGGCAGTGATGGCATTCCCATAGAAGTATTACAGCAATCTGATGCAGCTGTTACCGTACTTACAAAGCTCTGCCAGGAAATTTAGAAGACAACGTCATGGCCAACTGACTGGACAAGATCTGTGTTTATACCAATACTAAAGAAAGGTGATCCAACTGACTATGGAAATTATCGCACAATTGCTATGATCCCACATGACAGCAAGATTCTACTGAAGATTATTCAACAGAGACTACAACCATACCTGGAATGATAACTACCTGAAGTGTACACAGGGCTCAGGAAAGGGCAAGGAACAAGAGATATCATCGCAGATGTGAGATGATTCCTTGAAAAGACTAAAGAATACCTAAAAGATATCTATTCGTGCTTTATTGACTACAGCAAGGCTTTTGACTGTGTAAACCATGAGAAACTTGGGGCCACATTAAGAAGCATGGATATACCAGAACACCTGATCGTTCTCTTGCACCACCCTTACAGTGATCAAGAAGCAACAGTTCGAACGGAAGAAGGAGAAACAGAATGATTTAAAATAAGCAAAAGTGTACGACAAGGCTGCATACGTTCTACCTACCTGTTTATATGCAGAACAAATCATGAAAGAAGCAGGACTGTATGAAGACAACAGAGGTGTGAAGATTGGTGGAAGACTCATCAACAACCTTCGATATGCTGATGATACCATATTACTGGCTGAAAGTGAAGACAATCTGAAACATTTGCTTCTCAAGATCAAGGAACACAGTCTTAAAATGGGCCTGCACCTTAATGTAAAGAAGACAAAGATCATGACAACTGGCAAAATCAATAAGTTCTTCGTTGATGGACAAGAAATTGAAATAGTGGACAACTTTAACCTACTTGAATCAACTATCATTAGAGAAACAACAAGCAGTCAAGAAATCCGATGATACATTGCTCTTGGCAGAATGGCTATGAAGGACCTAAAAACAAGATTCTCAAGAGCAGAGATATCTCTCTCCATACAAAATTAGGAAAACAAATATCTACTGACACCTAATCAGGAGGTAGTGGGCCTGATTAGCCTGTGAAAGAACTGAGAGCAGCTGAGGCCTGCATAAAAGGCTTCAGAGCCCTGCACTGTTGAGGCATTCCTAACAGGGGCTCTACATTTCAAGCAAAGGTAAGAGTTTATGGCTTTTTAAATTACAGCTTTCTGCCTGGGAGCTCTTAAAAGGGTTTTGGTACATTTTTAAAACAAAGTCACATTCTTTTTGGTGCTTTTGTTTAAAAGGAGAAATATTTTCTTTAGTGGGGTAGGTTTAAAACTCAGTTTTAGTATCTTTCTCAGCTCTTTGAAGCTACTGACACCTAATCAGGTGTTAGATCCCTCCCTAGCCCCCCCCCCCAACTCCCACCCACCCCTAGTGAGCAGTCTTGCTTTATAAGGCACCTCCCCAATTAAAAAAACACAGGGACTTGGAACAGCACATTTTGAACATACTTAAAGAGATTTAACTGCTTTTTCTATGAAAGGACAGCTGGGAAACCTGCTGGTACTTTGGTAGATCTCTCTCTTTTAACAGACATCTAAGCTCCACGAACTGAACAATGGCTGGGAAAAATCATATCGCTAAAGCTATTGTCCCTGTTACAGCTTCTGCCTCTGTCCAGACAGATGTCCCACTGCCAGTTGAAGAACCGGTTCCATGTGCAGGGTGCCTGCATGCTGAAGCTCTCAGGAAACAAGTGGAGGAACTGAGAGAGGAGGTGGCGAGGCTGAGGAGCATTCAAGACAGTGAGAAGTACATTCATGAGATGCTTCTTGCAACATCCAAACTCTCCAGCAGAGGAGAAAATGAGTGCATACAGAATGACGAAGGTTGGACACAAGTCACCAGGGCCTGCAGAATCACCAGTCCAACTTCTCCTTTCATTGAATTAAAGAACCACTATGCAGCTCTGGAAGTGGAGGAGTTGAAAGCATCTCTGGAAAGGGAAGAACCAGAGCTCAAGTACCCCAAAGTTGCAGAATCAGTGACCACAAGGAAGCGAAGGGTAGTGGTGGTTGGTGACTCTCTTCTGAGGGGTACTGAGGCATCCATCTGCCAACCAGACTTAATGTCCAGAGAGGTATGCTGTCTGCCAGGTGCCAAAATCCAAGATGTTACAGAGAGTTTGCTGAGACTCATCAAGTCCACTGACTATTACGAATGTTGCTAATCCATGTCGGCACAAATGATACTGCCATGTATCCCTCTGAGCATATCAAAAGTGACTTCATGGCTCTGGGACAGAGGGTAATGCAGATAGATGCACAGGTGGTGTTTTCTTCAATCCTCCCTGTTGAGAGTAAAGGCCAAGGCAGAGAAGCTCACATCCTGAGATGAATGCATGGCTGCGTGGATGGTGTCATCGAGAGCGTTTTGGTTTCCTGGAACATGGGATGCTGTTCCAAGAGTTGCAGAGCAGAGATGGTGTCCATCTGTCCATGAAAGGTCGACATGTCTTCAGTAGCAGATTGGCTAATCTACTGAAGAGGGCTTTAAACTAGATTCATTGGGGATGGGTGAAGAAAGCCCCCAGGTAAGTGAAACATTAAATACATTTATGGAAATGGGTAAAAGGGGCTACATATGAAAAGCGATATGTATAAATGCCCGTAGCATGGGAAATAATATCCGAGATGTTGAAGCTTTAATGGGAGTGGAGGACTTAATGACAGTTACAGAAACATGATTCACAGAAAAATATGACTGGGATGTGACTATACCAGGCTATACTTTATTCAAAAATGACAGAGCAGGAAGAAGGGGAGGAGGAGTGGCACTATATGTAAAAAATAAATATTAAAGCTTTGGAATTACAGAGCTTAAAAGGGAGAGAGGAGGCATTGTGGGTTAAACTAGAAAGAGGGAAAGAGAAATCTATTTGCATTGGCGTGATATACAGATCTCCCTCACAAGAGGAAGAGGTGGACGGAGAGTTAATTGAAGACATACGCAGCATTGCTAGGAAAGGGGAAGTGCTACTGATAGGGGATTTCAATATGCCAGATGTTGATTGGCACATTTCTGCTGCAGTATCATCTAGAAGTAAGGAGATCCTGGATTCTCTACAGGGAGAACTATTCAGGCAACTGGTAACAGACTCCACACGTAAAGGGGCCATACTGGACTTGGTGCTTACCAATGGTGAAAGTGTTTCTGATGTTATAGTGGGAGATCATTTTGCATCCAGTGATCACCAGATGGTGTGGTTCAGTATTAGGACTAGGGCTGATAGAATACATTCAAAAGTGAGAGTCTTAGACTTTAGGAAGACTAACTTTGCCAAGAAGGGCCAATACCTCAAGGAGTCGTTAGCAGGATGGGAACAGCTGAGGGATGTAGACAAACAGTGGGCAAAACTGAAAGGGGATATTTTAACGGCAACCAACCTTTTTGTTGAAATGGTAAATAAAGTTAAAAGGAAAAAGGAAACCGCTATGTTTTTCGAAAGAAGCAGCTGAAAAGGTGAAGAAAAAGAGGGAGGCCTTCATGAAATACAAGAGATCACAGAGAGAGAAAGACAGGCATCTATGTCTAGAAAAACTTAGAGAAGCTAGCAAAGTAGTCAGGAAGCAAAGATTCAAAAAGAGGAGGAAATAGCCAGTGCAATAAAATGGGGGGATAAGACATTTTTCAGGTATGTTAGTGAAAAGAGGAAGAGCAAAAGTGGTATTTTCAGGCTCAAGGGTGAAGGGGAGGAATATGTATAAACTGATGAGGATAAAGCAGAATTGCTTAACAAATATTTCTGTTCTATGTTCACAGATGAAGAACCAGGAACAGGACCTCAGAAAACACCCACAAACAGGAACAGAAGCAAGGGGCATCTTGAAGAATTTTTAGAAGACTGTGCTTGTGAGAAACTAGCTAAACTTAAAGTAGACAAAGCGATGGGACCGGATGGGATACACCCTAGAATAGTAAGGGAACTTGGGGACATTGTAGCAGCTCCACTGACTGACCTTTTCAATGCCTCCTTGGATTCGGGAGTGGTGCCAAAGGACTGGGGAGAGGCTCATGTGATCCCTTTACACAAAAGCGGAAGTAAGGATGTGGTTGAAAATTACAGGCCGGTTAGTTTAACTTTGATGGTGAGTAAATTATTGGAAAGGCTGCTGAAAGAGACAATAGTGAGATTCCTGGAGTCCAGCGGATTACAGGATCCGAGGCAACATGGATTCACCAGAGGCAGGTCTTGTCAGACAAATCTGATTGATTTCTTTGGATGACCAGGGTGTTGGACTGAGGGAGAGCTCTTGATGTGGTGTATTTAGATTTCCGTAAAGCCTTTGACACTGTTCCTCACAGGTGACTTATAAACAAACTGAGCACCCTAGGGATGGCCCCTAAAGTTACTGCTTGGGTTAGAAATTGGTTGAGTGGGAGGTGACAAAAGGTACAGGTAAACTGAACTGACTCTGAGGAGAAGGAAGTTACCAGTAGTGTGCCCCAGGGATCTGTCCTTGGTCTGATTCTTTTTAACATCTTTGTTAGTGATATAGCGGAAGGGCTGTTGGGTAAGGTTTGCCTCTTTGAGGGTGATACCAAAATCTGCAATAGAGCAGACAGCCAGGAAGGTGCAGATAACAGGAGGAGGGATCTAGCTAAGCTTGAAGAATGGTCTAGAATTTGGCAGCTAGGATTTAATGTTAAAAAATGCAAGGTCATGCATTTGGGCTGCAGCAATCCAAGGGAACAATATGGTATAGGGGGTGAAGTACTTTTGTCCTCTAAAGAAGAGCGGGACCTAGGTGTGATTGTGTCTGATGATCTTAAAGTAGCTAAACAGGTAGAAAAGGCGACAGCAAAAGCTAGAAGGATGCTTGAGTGTATAGGGAGAGGAATGGCTAGCAAAAGAAAGGAAGTGATAGTGCCTCTGTCTAAATCTAAGGTGTGACCTCATTTGGAGTATTGTGTGCAAATCTGGAGAACGCACCTTCAAAAGGGTAATCAATAGAACAGCATTAAAACAAATTATTTCAAGAACAGAAACAAAATTAAATGCAATTAAACAGCCAAATATTCCCAAAATCAAAACTGTTCAGACGGTAACTACTAAATGGTCAATGGTCATTATAAAGCATATAGGGACAGACTTAAAGACACAATGATGTATGTATACTCTGCAGGAAAGGCAAGAAAGGGTAGATACAATAGAGACATTTAAATATTTTAAGCAGGTACAACAGGAAGCAGGCCTCTTTGAACAGCAAGGAGGCTCTGGAAGAAGGGTTGTAGGATGCGTCATGGGGCCCTGTGCCAACAACATCTCGCATAATCAGCACCAGCAGCAGCGGCAGCAGCAGCAGTGTCAACTTTAGATGGCTCCCGGCAGGCGCCGGCTCACCCCTGACAGCGCCACAGTGAAGAGCCCCGTTTTTCTTTACTTTGGCAGCTGTGTTGTACTATAGGCTGCTGGCACATCAGGTCAAAGGGATCTTCTTGTTTCCCAACACTCAGCGCACCAGCGGCCTATAGTACAACACAGCTGCCGAAGTGAAGAAAAATGGTGCTCTTCACTACTGCACTGTCAGAAGTGAGCCAGGGCCTGCCTGGAGCCCTCTAAAGGCAGTCGGACAGCCGTGGGGCACTTCAGGGGTGGGTGGTAGGGCTGGAAATTGGCTAAGTGTGGGGAGCTTAGATTGGAAATGGGCTGATGGAGGGCCTAGGATTGGAAATGGGCTGAGTGGTGGGAGGGGGGCTCGGTCTGGAAATGGGCTGATGGAGGGCTAAGGATTGGAAATGGGCTGATGGAAAGGGCTAGAACAGGACTGGAAATAGCTGATGGGGGAGCTAGGACTGGAAATGGCCTGATGGGGAGCGGGCTAGAATTGGAAATGGGCCGATGAGGGTGCTTGGACTGGAAATGGATTGATGGGGGGCTAGGATAGGACTGGAAATGTCTGATGGAGTGGGTTAGGATTGGAAATGGGCTGATGGGAGTGCTTGGACTGGAAATGGACTGATGGGGTCTAGAATAAGACTGGAAATAGCTGATGGGGGAGCTAGGATTGGAAATGGGCTGAGAGGGGCTAGGATAGACTGGAAATGGCTAATGTGAGGGCTAGGACTGGAAATGGGCTGATGGGGGAGCTTGGACTGGAAATGGGCTGCTGGGGGGGGCTATGATTGGAAATGGGCTGATGGGGGGCTAGGATAGGATTGGAAACAGCTGATGGGGGTGCTAGGACTGGAAATGAGCTGACGGGGGGCTTGGATTGGAAATAGGCTGATGGGGTGGGCTAAGATAGGACTGGAAATGTCTGATGGGAGGCTAGGATTGGAAATGGGCTGATGGGGGATTGGACTGGAAATGGACTGATGGGGGGCTAGGATAGGACTGGAAATAGCTGATGGGAGTGCTAGGACTGGAAATATGCTGATGGGGGACTTGGACTGGAAATAGGCTGATGGAGGTGGGCGAGGATAGGACTGGAAATGTCTGATGGGGGGGCTAAGATTGGAAATGGGCTAATGGGGGGGGGGCTTGGACTGGAAATGGACTAATAGGGGGCTAGGATAGCACTGGAAATAGCTGATGGGGGAGCCAGGACTGGAAATGGGCTGAGAGGGGCTAGGATAGGACTGGAAATGGCTGATGGGAGAGCTAGGACTGGAAATAGGCTGATGGGGGAACTTGGACTGGAAATGGACTGATAGGGGATAGGATAGGACTAGAAATAGCTG
Organism: Ichthyophis bannanicus; assembly: GCA_033557465.1. NCBI lineage: Eukaryota > Metazoa > Chordata > Amphibia > Gymnophiona > Ichthyophiidae > Ichthyophis > Ichthyophis bannanicus. The sequence continues at coordinate 262,989,044 of CM066044.1, forward strand.
ATGGGGAGCTAGGACGAAATGGGCTGATGGGGGCAAGGATAGGACTGTAAATGGCTGATGGGGGCTAGGATTGGAAATGGGCTGATGGGGGCTAGGATAGGACTGGAAATAGCAAATGGGGGAACTAGGACTAGAAATGGGCTCATGGGAGCACTAGGATTGGACTGGAAATGTCTGATGGGGGGATAGGATTGGAAATGGGCAGATGGGGGTGCTTGGACTGGAAATGGATTGATGGGGAGCTAGGATAGGACTGGAAATAGCTGATGGTGGAGCTAGGACTGAAAATAGACTGATGGGGTGCTATGATAGGACTGGAAATGGCTGATGGGAGGGCTAGAAAAGGACTAGAAATGGCTGATGGGGGGCTAGGATTGGAAAAGGTGGGCTAGGATTGGAAATGGGCTGATGCGAGGGGTGGGAGAATGGGACTAGAAGGGAGCAGATGCTGGGTGGGACTGGAATTAGAAGGGAGCTGATGTTGGGGGAGGACTAGAAGGGGATGGGGCTGGGGGAATGAGGATGGAGAGGGGAAAAGATATTTTCTGTGGGAGGGAAGAAAAATCTACAATTAGTCGGGTATTGGGAGAGTAAGTTGGGATTGAGGATGAAGAGGTGAAATTTGAATGGATGAAAAAGAAATAAAGAAAGAAATAGAGGAAAGAGCAAAAGGGGAAAGATGAGTATGTTAAAGCAGATGTAGAGAGAGAATGGAAAAAAACTAGAAGGGAGAAGAAAGGATAAATGGACAGCAGACAATGGAGAGTTAGCAGAAGACACGAAGAAACCACAGCCCGGCGACCGGCATGACGGCCCGGGGTCGCCCCTACCTGCCCCCTTTCCCCCCCTCCACCCAAATAACCAAGCTATATTCAGATTTAACACGAAAACTTCTTTATTTTGATTATTAACAACTTGGAAATACAGTCTCAAACTGTTGGCCACAGCATAATCCTAAATCAACATTATCACACAAGTGCATTATACATATCATCACCAACAAAACAACCATTAACATTCCTTCAATGTCATCCCCTCTCGAGAGGCACAGCCCCACTCTCTGATCAAGCCTTGACGCCCGGCAGGGATATTTTGGAAAGTTTGCCGTCAAAGCCTTTCCCCACTGCCCTCAGTCTGGATTAGCATAACCTCCTTAAAGGGCACTGTCGTTGACAAACAGGCCCTTTAATTCTCTGTTCCTCTTAGCAGCAGTGTCCGGATCTACCTCTGCCCACGTCCCGTCAAAGGCGTGAGCAGGGCTACGTTGCTGACTCTCCATGCTCGTCTCTCCCGCCACGAAAACGTCGGGAGGCCCTCTGGACACTGTTCCTGCTTCCCCTCTGGGTACTAATGGGGGGGGGCCTGTCAATTCGTACATGGCCCACTCCCCCTTTTTCCTGTCTGGGCTGTGCGCTCTCTCGTAAGGGTGGTCCCTATTTCTCCTGCCAATCCCTCCCGGCAGCGACTCCTCGCTTGCCGTGAGGGTCCCCACCCTTCTTTGCTGCTGTGGCCAACACGTGTTTTTGCCACAGCCGTTCGAGCGTGTCCTGTATTGCACATAGGTAAACATCCATCCCAATTTCGGACAGATGTATCCCATCTGGGCGATACAAGCCAGGGCAATTTTCTTCTATGAGGTCATGAAAGATGCCATATCCTCCCATAGACTCCATGAATCGGGCCATCCACTTATTCACTTTACGCCTTGTTCTTTCCACTGCTTGATGCGACCATTCGCCCTTCCAGACTTGACGCGGTATGATGTGTGACCAGACTAGTAATGTTCCTGGAAAGGCCGTCAACAGTGTCAGCATGTCCTTCTGCATTTTCTTAGTGAGCTCGACACTGCGCGTACTCGTCAGATCATTACCTCCGAGGTGAACCACTATCGCCCATGGCGCACCACCTGCTCTCCTTAACTGCAGGAGTAATGGCAGCAGCTGGTCCCACACCATACCCCGCCGACCCATCCACTTCACCACTACTTTGCCCTTGGGTAGGCCCAAGTTAAGTCCTTGCGGTCTGGTCCTCGTCCTCTTTTCCGCCCAGTGAACGAATGAATGGCCGCAGATCCATGCCTCACGCGGGGGGTTAGCACCTATGTAATGATCATCGTTGGAAAAGAAAATACAGTTTGTTACGCTGTCATCTTGGCTGCAGTAATACGCTGCCCATGATATATTGATCCTATGGTCTACGCCTGTCTTTTTTTATTTTTTTTTTGATATATATATATTTTATATATATATATATATATATTTTTTGGTAAGATCTTAGGTTGTACATTGTAAGAACAGTAACCTTTTAACAAGTACGTGAACTCGCCCCAACTTCCCTTTTCAGAATAGCCCTCTCCCCCCCCCCTTTTTTTTTTTTTTTGTACATCTCTTAACTGATTGATTCTGGCGCACGGCGTTAAACCGGGCGTATATATAACTTGTACCTATCGGAGCGCCATCTCCCACTTCGCATGATCTGTTCCCTCGTCATTCCTATGCTGGCCGCCGTTGAAGCGGCCCCTATGCGAAAGGAGTGAGTGCCGTAAAAGCACGCCTCCAAACCAGCTGCGTCCAACGCTAGCTTGAGCACTCTGGCGAATTGGAAACGCGAGAGGGGGGCACCACTCTCATGGATTAACCATTGCTCGGCGCCCGTCGGCCGAATTCGCTTGTATTCGTTGAAAGTTCTCACTGGACAGGATGGGTCCCCTGGCAGTGGGGCTAACATTAACTGCGCCCCTTTAGCCTCCGTGTCTGTTTTGGAACGCCGCACGTACAGTACAAGTGTACCGTTCTGCAGGCTCACGTCCCTCTCTCGAATACCCCCTTCTGCGGGTTGGCGACTTGCCGCGGCTACCAGCTCCCCCACTCGGAACGCTCCGAAAAAGGCCCAAGAGAATGCGCATCTGAACAGTCGTGTTTCAAAATCGTTGAAGCAGACCTGGCCCGCCACTGCTATCAGCTTCTGTAGCATCTGGTGTGTTATAGGGCGTCGCTTGTCTTTCTTACGGGGCTGCTCCGCTGTTCAGCCCTTCATCACCTTGGATATCACAAAGTTCATTCTTGGACTGCCGTTACCCATTGCTCTCGCAAAGAAAGTAATCGCCGCCACTTGCGTTTTTACCGCTGATTTCCTCATTCCCATCCTCTTCGACTGTAGAATCCATTGCAGAATGGATTCCGTCTTGGGATTGACGTTCTTGATCCCGCTTACTTCGCAGAAAGCTTGGAATTGTTCCCAAGCCGCTAGGTATTTCCGCCTTGTCCGCTCGGATAGTGAGCTCAGCACCAGCTCCCAAACTTCGGCGGACCAAGGTCCCATATGTGCTCTGGGATAGCCGTCTTGACTGCGTCGGCCATGGGTGCCAGTGATCTGAAGAGCGAGATCTTGGAACGAGAAAGAGCGTCAGCAAGGTTATTAAACTGCCCTGGAATGTGCTCCGTCTTGATAGTTATATTATGTGTTAAGCACAACATCACTATATGTTCATGTTCATGTTCATGTTCATTTATTTGATATACCGCCTTTCATTAATAGGCAAAGCGGTTTACAGTAAAAAACATTACACACAAAAGGCACAGGCCTAGAGTCAGAAAGGAAGTTACATGTTTGATAGGAAAGACGAGTAAGAACAGGAGAAAAGGGTAGAGGAAGGGGAAGGAGAATCAGGGATCGGGGGGGGAGGTCAAAGGCAAGTGAAAAGAAATGAGTTTTAAGGGAACGCTTGAAAGCGGGGTAGTGAGGTTCGAGACGGAGGGGTGGGGGAAGGGAGTTCCATAGTGCGGGGCCAATGAAGAAGAAAGCTGAGGATCGTGTGGACTGTAAGTGGGCACTAGAGGGGGATGGTAGTACTAATCGATTGAGGTGGAAGGAGCGGGGGGTATGGCGGGGGGTGTGAAAGCGGAGAAGATCAGACAGATATTGAGGAGTAGAGGTGTGAAGTGCTTTATGGACCAGTGTGAGAAGTTTGAACTTGATACGGAAGGAAATAGGGAGCCAATGAAGTTGAAGAAGAAGGGGGGTGATGTGGTCCCGAGGAGAAGAGTGGGTGATAAGACGGGCCGCAGTGTTTTGGATTCGTTGGAGTCGTGAGAGTTGCAATTTGGAAATACCGGATAGAATGGAATTAGAGAAATCAAGACGGGAGATAACAAGGGTCAGTAATAGTGTGGTTATGGCAGAAGGAGAAAGGAAAGGACGGATGGCGCGAATCTGGCGGAGATGAAAGAAGGAGAGCTTGGAGATATGAGAGATATGCGTTGAGAAAGAAAGATCAGAGTCAAAAAGAACCCCAAGGTACCGAAAAGAGGAAACTAGTGAGATGGGCGCATTGGGGAAAGATGGCGTCAAGGAAGGGGGGGATAGCCATGAGAAAACCATATAGCGATAGTCTTTGATAAGTTAAGGTGCAAGCAATTATGTGTCAGCCATTTGGAAACAGCAGCTAGACAGTCATTAAGGGGAGTTAAGTCAGGGGAGATGGGGGAGGTGTGGTGAAGGAGGAGTATGCCGCAGCAATGCCACCACCCCTGGTGTATGCGCCCTCATTCCATTCACCGCGTAGACCACTGCTATATTGTCTGTGTGGAATGTGATTATTTTGTTGCGCAGCTGCGGGGCCCACAGATATAAGGCTACCGCGATGGGGAAGAGCTCGAGGAAAGTAATATCCTTTGTGATGCCCTCTGAGTGCCACTTGCCAGGCCATACCTCGGCACACCAGGCGCCTTTGAAATATATGCCGAAACCGCTGCCCCCTGCCGCATCTGTGAATAGGTCAAGGTCTTCGTTTGACACCGGCTGTTCTTGCCAGAAGGCTAGGCCGTTAAAGGATTGCAAGAAAAGCTCCCACATGCGTAGGTCTTCTTTTATGCCTTTCGTGATCCTGATCTTGTGATGCTTCTTTTTAATACCTTTTGTCGCTAATGCCATACGCCGGCAGAAGACTCGGCCCATCGGCATGATCCGGCATGCAAAGCAAAGCAGACCCAGCAATGATTGGAACTGTTCCAAAGATGCTTTCGTCCGCACTTGAATGGCCTGAATAGTGGTTCTCAGCTTCCTTATCTTGTCATCAGGCAGACGAGACAATTGTGCTGTCACATCCAGCTCTATTCCCAAGAATGTAATTGCCCCCACGGGTCCGCACGTCTTTTCTTGTGCCAGGGGGATCCCGAAAGACCGGGCCACTTGTTCAAACACCTTAAGGATCCTTTGGCAGTCAGCATCATCAGTTCCCATGAATAGGAAATCATCAAGGTAATGGACCACGGAATATTGTCCCGCTATGTCCTCCACCACCCAATGTATAAAGGTGCTGAACTGCTCGAAATAGGCACAAGATATTGAGCAGCCCATGGGCAGGCATTTGTCATAGTAATACTCCCCATTAAAGGTGAAACCCAGCAACGAAAATGACTCGGGGTGTACTGGGAGCAGCCGAAAGGCCGATTCGATATCAGCCTTCGCTAGCCTTGCCCGTCGTCCCATATGCCGAATGGTGTCTACGGCCTGATCGATCATTGCATATTTCACGGAACATAGCGACGGATCGATGTGGTCATTGACTGAGCTACCTTCTGGGCACGATAGGTTGTGGATCAGGCGAAATTTTCCTGTCTCCTTTTTTGGGATGATTCCCAGTGGGGACAACACCAAGTCTAGGATGGGAGGATACTTGAATGGGCCTGCCACCCTCCCTAGTTCGACTTCTTTAGCAATTTTTTGTTGCACCGTCGCGCTGAATTTTTTTACTGATGGGGAGTTGCGGGCTACTTGCCCCGTGGAGGGGACTAAGGCCGGGATTCGGAAACCATATTTAAAGCCATTCTCAATATTGAGAGCTTTGTCCTGTAGCGGGTAGGCTCGCAGCCACACACGCATGCGGTCAAGCCTGATGGGGGTTGGGGCCAGCGCCATCGGTTCCACGTTTATATGCTGGCCTAAATGGCTTAGATTCTCTGCTGGTTCGGCACAACGCGACAGGGTGCGTACCCCCGCAGCTGGAGCAGACGTGCCGAAATTTGCACGGCCGCCAAGTGCAGATCCCCGTGTTATACTGCCGGCACGCCCTCCTGCCAGCCAGCTGTGAGGTTTGTCTCCACTGTGGTGCCTGAAAGGACTGTACGGTCCCTTCCTGACTCCATGGCCTGTTGGGGGCCATTTCTTCTAGCCACAGGTCCACAATCCTGTGTTGCCAGGTCATGGTTGGCTCCTCTGCCATGCTTTGTCTGACTTAACATCGTAGTTCAGCCAAGCCCATCCCCCTAACTGCTTATGTGCCCGTGTTATGGTGTCCAAGTATTTGATTAGGTACTGACTTAATTCAGGCTCACGCTCCAGCACCACACTCATAAAAATGTGGAAAGCCGATACCCAATTGTTTATGGACTTCACAATTCTCGCCTTTTTTTCCCATTTCTTATCTTTTTCTTTGGTATCTTTGGTTTCCCCTTCCTGGTCCCTGATCAGCAGAGAGAAAATATCGATATATTCTCTGCGCCAAATCCGTTTTTTCAACTTCCTGGGTACCGCGCTGGCCAGAGAGCTCACTCCGCAACGCGGGTCTCCGCTAACCACCGCTGGGTTTGTTAGCCCTGCCGAGACCGTCGTCGCTGTCCCTCTTGTACTGGGTTCTCCAGCGTCTGCTCTCATTGGGGGTACCTCATTGCGCCCCGTCCAGACCTTCGCTAAGTGTCGCTCCTTACGAACCTTATCTTTCTTTCTTTTAAAGGATTTCAACATATTTTGCATTGCTGCTGCTAAGGATGTGTCGCCATCTGTGTCAGAGGAAGATTCCTCAGATGAGGAAGACGACAACCCAATCACCCTCTCCCCGTCCATCAACTTACCGGACGCCGAGGGAGTGCATGCCCTGTTGCTGGTCATTGGTTGTGGTCCTTCCATCCCCGTATTAGCTGCGTCCAGGCGTTGTCTGAAAGCTCTCAGGCCGTGCCGATTCACTTGCTCCCTTATATCACGAAACAGTTCGTCAAGCTCCTGACTAGATGTAGATGTCGGGGGTGGTTGAGCTTGTTGTTGTTGCGCTGTGGCCCTGCCACTCCACCGCGTAGCCTCGCCAGCTGTTGCGCTGTTCGATGCGCTCACGCTCCTTGTCTTCCTCTTCGTCAATGGTGCCGGTGCCCGTTTTGCAGCACCGCGTGACGCTTTGCCCTTGGTATTCTGCATGTTCCTTGTGCTCCCAGCGCGTGACTGCCTTCTGTGTTCCTTTTCTCCGCTCTGCGTGCTCTTTCGTGGCATGGTATCCTGCGTGAATAAATGCTACGCAAAGGGGGAAAACATAATGTACATATTAGCTTAGCCTGGTGTTGTCTCTCGTTGTCATGGGACACATGAGCTTCAGCTTGCCGCCGTCTTTGTTACCTCCTTTTGTTTATCCAATCCTTTATTTCTATATGACAAACATATATATATATTTTTTTATTACCCCCGCCCCATTGTGATTTTTTTTTTTATGCCCTCCATTGGCTGACAAGCAAGCAAGCAATGTGTGCCTTCGAGTCAATCCTGACTCCTGGCGACCCAGAAGCTCCTGGGTTTTCTTGGCAGTGTCACCGGAAGTAGATTGCCAGGCCTTTCTTCCGAGGCAGTGGAGGGTTAAGTGACTTGCCCAAGGCCACAAGGAGTGCTAGTGGGAATTGAACCCTGGTTGCTTGGTTACCAAGCCAGTGTTCTAACCACTAGGCTACTCCTCCACTGCATTGGCTGACACACGTGCATTAATAAAGCTGGCCAATATGTAGCAAAGATGCAATATCCCATTCAGGTCACTAGATGGCAGCACTCGCCTCCTTTTTTTTTTTTTTTTTTGTATGAGCACACTGCAACAGCCCGAGATGAGGGATGTCCTTAGCAAATGATAGATAAACAACCATAAACCTTTATCCCTTTCAGCAATAAATATTTCACCCTCCCGCATGAGCCTACTTAGCACCGGGACATTCTGGAACATCAACACTTACCTTAATAGCCGCATAGCGCACCGTGCCCCTTCAGCCTGCTGCTGCCCTGCTTACTGCATCAACGTTTAAGCACCGCATGGTAAGGTTACACATTACGCTACACCATCCGCGCTATTCCCGCATGGACTTTACTCTAACATCCATCCATTGCTACTTGCCCCTGAATGCCCGGCATCAGCAAGGACGCTCTGTCTCTGACCTTTCGGCCCTGCACCACGTGGCCGCGTCTGCAGCTTCCTGGCACCGAGAACGGCAGCCCCACGCCATGTGGCCGCCCTACTGATTCCCCCCCTCCTCCCCCCGGGCCGTCCGCACTTCGCTATGCGATCTGGCATCCTGCTAGCTCCTTCCGAAATCGCATGCCAGCTACCCTCGTCACCGCGGACAAACTACAGGTCTGTGCACGCTTCTCCTCCCTCCGGCCTCGTGGCTGCCCGGCATTGCATATGCTGCTTTGCTTCTCCCAAGCTTAATCGCTGTTGCGGGAGTAGGGCCTCTGCTGCTTTGCGTCTCCCGAGCTTAATCACTGCTGCGGGGAGTAGGCCGCTGCCCGGCATGCTGGAATCCGCGATGCGGGTAGTAGGGCCTCCCGGCGACCTCAAGCCCCTCCCTCCCGCCCGCGTGTGCACCCAATGCTCACCCCTTTGCCCAGAAATCTTCCTCTCTTCGAGTGACACCTCACCGCTGTGGATCCTGGAGACAACGAAGCACCGAAACCGGTTGCTGCTTCGCGTTCTGCCTTTGTCATCGTTCGTTGCCTGATTGCCTGCTCGTGTCGGCCCGTCGGAAGGAGGGAAAGAGGGCGAGCCACGGCGCGACCGGCCTTTCTATAGCCGATCGCCCCGCTGCCCGCCCTCCCCCCCCCGCCCACCGCCAAGGTTTAACCCCTGGCCAGCCAGCGCCGACCTGTGTCCGGCCGCGCTGATTCACGGCCGGATCTGAAGAAAGTGACTGGAGCAATTGCAACCAAAAATAAAAGGCACAAACAACAATAGGTAGAAAAATATTTTTTTATTTTGAATTTAATAACTGGAATATGTCAGCTCTGGGAAATGTTCATCATTAACGTCTTTGCATTTTGTTTAGTACAAGAGGAAATTTAATTTATAGCTTTATTTCTGCAGTGTTGTTGTACATTCCAAGTTTGGCCTTTGGGGTTCCCAATTTAATTATTGTCTTCCTATTTCTAAATTGTGATCCCTTGTTCTTTGTTTGGTGAGGGTCTATGTTCTGCATGTGTAACAAAGCTGAGGTATTCTGTTAATGTAGTTTCTATTTGACAGTGCCACTTATTCTCTTTCCCTAGCAGGAGATAAGAACATAAGATATGCCATACTGGGTCAGACCAAGGTCCATCAAGCCCAGTATCCTGTTTCCAACAGTGGCCAATCTAGGTCATACGTACCTAGCAGTTTCCCCAAAAGACACAGTTTCCACAATGCTTGTACTGGGTCAAGCAATGATATCCTGGGTCCCTTCTTAATAATGGTTTATGGACCTTTCCTCCAGGAAATTGTCCAAACCTTTTTTAAACCCAGCTACACTAACAGCCTTTACTACATCCTCTGGTAACAAGTTCCAGAGTTTGATTACACGTTGAGTGAAAAAATATTCTCTTTTATTAGTCTTAAATAGTTTACCCTGTAGCTTCATTGCATGGAGTGGAGGAGTGGCCTAGTGGTTGGGGCAAGGTACTTCAGGCCGGAAGGTCGGGGGTTCAAATCCCACTAGAGGACAGCAACCTTGGGCCGGAAGGACTGGGGTTTCTAGTCCCACAGGTGCTCCTTGTGGTCTTGGGCAAGCCACTTAACCCTCCATAGCCCATGTTCCCTGTAAAATAGTTATCTCCAAGTTATAATGCCCTGTTCAATGTAATTTCAGTTTGTTCAATGTAAACCGCACTGATGCAGAATAGCACGGTATATAAGAGAAAATAAATAAATGTCCCCTAGTCTTTCTATATTCTGATAACGTAAACAATCGATCTACATTTACCCGTTCCACTCCATTCATTAATTTATAGACTTCTATCATATCTCCCCTCAGCCATCTTTTTTCCAGGTTAAAGAGCCCTAACCATTTTAGACTTTCTTCATAGGAGTATCCTTCCATCCCCTTTACCATTTTGGTGGCTCTTCTCTGAACCTTTTCTAATAACGCTATATCCTTTTTAAGATACGGCGACCAGAATTGCACACAATATTCAAGGTGCGGTCTCACCATGGAACGATATAGAGGCATTATAATATCTTTTGTTTTATTTTCCATTCCTTTCCTTATCATACCTAGCATTCTATTTGCTCTCTTGGCCGCTGCTGCACACTGGGCCGAGGGTTTTAACATGGTATCCACAATGACGCCTAAATCTTTTTCCTGGGTGGTGGTTCCTAATGTGGAACCTTGCATCGTGTAACCATAGTTTGGGTTGTTCTTCCCTAGGTGCATAACTTTGCACTTGTCCACATTAAATTTCATCTGCCATTTTGATGCCCAATCTTCCAAATTATCAAGATCCTCTTGCAATTTTCCACAATCCTCTTGGGTTTTAACAACTTTAAATAGTTTTGTGTCATCTGCAAATTTGATAACCTCACTCGTTATTCCCTTTTCCAGGTCATTTCTGAATATGTCAAAAAGCAGCGGTCCCAGCACAGATCCCTGGCGTACACCATTATTCACCTTTCTCTATTGGGAAAATTGGCCATTTGGCCCTACCATCTGCTTTCTATCTTTTAACCAGTTCCTGATCCACAATAGTACACTGCCTCCTATCCCATGACTCTTTAGTTTTGCCAAATGTCTCTGATGAGGGACCTTGTCAAAGGCTTTCTGAAAGTACAGATACACTATATCAACCGACTCACCTTTGTCCACCTCTTCACACCTTCAAAAAAACATAACAGATTAGTAAGACAAGATCTTTCTTGTCTAAAGCCATGTTGGCTGTCTCCCATTAGGCCAGGGGTCTCAAACACGCGGCCCGCGGGCCGCATGCGGCCCGCGAGAAAACTTTGTGCGGCCCGCGATGGAGGAAAACAAAAAAAACCCCAAAACCCTGGCTTCTGCTGATGCCGTTGCCGCCGTGGCAGCGGCAGAATCAATTGTCAAATTCAAAAAAAAAACTGACTTCTGCTGCTCAAGCAGCTGTCCTGCGGCCCCTTCCCCTCTGCCCGGAGATCCGACTCTGCTCTATCAGCGGCGTGCTTTTCAAGCCGCGAAGAGAGTATTCCCCTCTCGCGCGGCTTGAAAAGTGAATAGGCTTAAACCGCGCGAGAGGGAAATACTCTCGTCGCGGCTTGAAAAGCACGCCGCTGATAGAGCAGAGTCGGATCTCCGGTCAGAGGGGAAGGGGCCGCAGGACAGCTGATTTTGCTGCTTGAGCAGCAGAAGTCAGTTTTTTTTTAATTTGACAATTGATTCTGCCGCTGCCACGGCGGCAACGGCAGCAGCAGAAGCCAGGGTTTTGGGTTTTTTTTTGTTTCCCTCCTTCGCTGGCCGGTAATGAGCTATGGAGGGGCTGACTGAAATGGGCAGATGGGGGTTAGGACTGGAAGTGGGCTATTGGCAGGGGGGGGGGTTATGACTGGTAATGGGCTGGGGGGGTTATAACTGGTAATGGGCTATGGTGGGGGCTAGGACTGGAAATGGGCTGGGGGGGTTGCTAGGACTGGAAATGGGCTGAGTGGAAGGGGGGCTTGAACTGCAAATGGCTGATGGGGAGGGGGGCTTGGAATGGAAATGGGCTGTGAGGGGAGGGAGCTAGGATTGGAAATGGGCTGATGGGGGGCTAGGATTGGAAATGGGCTGATGGTGAGGCTAGGATAGGACTGGAAATGGACTGATGCAGGGACTAGAAAGGAGCAGATACTGGGTGGGGCTGGAACTAGAAGGGAGCTGATGTTGGGGGAGGATTAGAATGGGATGGAGCTGGGAAAGTGAAATGGAGAGGGGAAAAATATTTTGTCTGGCAGAGAAGACAAATCTACAATTGGCCAGGTATTGGGAGAGTAAGTGGGGATTGAGGATGGAGGGGTAAAATTTGAGTGGATGAAATAGGAATGAGGAAAGAGCAAAAGGAGAAAGATTAGTATGTTAAAGCAGATGTAGAGAGAGAGAATGGAAAAAAACTAGAAGAGAGAAGAAAGGACAAATGGACAGCAGACGATGGAGATAGCAGAAGACACGAAGAAACCAGAAGTGGCTGGAGCAATTGCAACTGAAAAAAAATGCACAAAAGGTAGAAAAATATCTCTTTATTTTGAATTTATTAACTGGAATATGTCAGCTCTGGGAAATGTGCATCATTAATGTCTGTGCTTTAGTACAAGAAATTAATTTATAGTTTTATTTCTACAGTGCTGAGGTATTCTGTGTAATTCCTATTTGACATTGCTACTTGTTCTCTTTTCCCAGTAGGTCATGTATTGTTCTCTGAAATGTATTGATTTAATATTTGCAGTGTTGCCTTTTGATAGGTAGGGTCTGGTGCTTTGTGAGTCCTGGTAGTGCTGTTATGATACGGGGGGTTTGCTATGGGTTCCAAATGGGCAGTGTTAGTAGTAGTTCCTAATGTGCCTGGCGGTTGGCACTGGATTATAGTAATATAGAAATTTTCTAGTCTTTCTTTATCCATGCACTCATTATGCAACATTATGCAAATATTTATGCAAATGAGGCCCCGTGTCTTATGCGGCCCCCGGGTTACTTTACAAGTCCTCATTCGGCCCTCAAAGCAATTTGAGTTTGAGACCCCTGCATTAGGCCATGACTATCTACATGCTGAGTAATTTTGTTCTTTATGATGGTTTCTACCATTTTTCACGGTACTGATGTCAGGCTCACTGGTCTGTAGCATCCCGGATCACCCCTGGAACCCTTTTTAAAAATTGGCGTTACATTGGCGATCCTCCAATCTTCAGGTATTACAGATGATTTTAATGAAAGTTCACAGATTACTAATAGCAGGTCTGCAATCTCATATTTCAGTTCTTTCAACACCCTTGGATGTATACCATCCGGCCCAGGTGATTTGCTACTCTTCAGTTTATCTAAAAGTTGTAATACATCTTTCCGATGTATTGATATTTCCTTCAATTCTTCCGTTCCTTTAAATACTACTTCAGTCATGGGTAACATCCCTACATCTTCCTCAGTAAAGACTGAAGCAAAGAATTCATTCAGTCTCTCCGCTATCGCCTTGTCACCTCTTAATGCCCTTTACCCTCTATCATCTAATGGACCAACTGACTCTCTCGCAGGTTTTTTGCTACGAATGTACTTGAAAAAGTCTTTATTTCGCGTTTTTGCTTCTGCAGCAAGCTTCTTCTCAAATTCTCCCTTTGCCTGCCTTATCAATGCCTTGCATTTGACTTGCCAGTGTTTGTGCTGTTTCCAGGTTTCGTTGTTTGGCTATTTTTTCCATTTCCTGAAAGATACTTTTTTGGCAACAACAGCCTCTTTGACCTCACCTTTAAACCATGCTGGCAGTATTTTGGACTTCCTTCCACTTTTCTTAAAGCGTGGAATACAGCTGGTCTGGGCTTCCAAGATAGTAGTTTTCAACAGCACCCAAGCTTGATGTAAGTCTTTAACCTTTGCAACTGCTCCTTTTAGTTTTTTCTTAACTATTTTCCTCATTTTATCATAGTCTCCCTTTTGAAAGTTAAAAGGTAGTACTGTGGATTTCCTTACTATCCCTCCTCCACTAATTAAATCAAACGCGATCATGCTATGATCACTATTGCCAAGCAGCCCCAACACCCTTATCTCTTGCACTAGTTCTGGTGTTCCACTAAGGACTAGGTCCAATATGGCTTCCCCTATGGTCGGTTCATGAACCAGCTGCTCCAAGAAGCAGTCATTTATTTCATCTAGGAACTTTATATCCCTAGCATGTCCTGCCGTGACACTGACCCAGTCGATACCGGGGTAATTAAAATCACCCATTATTATTACTGCGCTGTAACGTTTGTTAGCTTCCTTGATTTCTTTGAGCATTTCATCATCCATTTGTTAATTCTGGCCCGGTGGTCGATAATACACCCCCACTGCCATCGCCTTCCCCTTTTTACATGGAATTTCAATCCATAGAGATTCTACAGCAAATTCTGTTTCCTGCAAAACTTTAATCCTTTCTGACTCAATGCCCTCTCTAACATAGAGCACAACCCCTCCACCAATTTGATCAGCTCTATCATTACGGTATAGTTTGTACCCAGGTATCACAATGTCCCACTGGTTGTCCTCCTTCCACCATGTCTCTGAGATTCCAATCATATCTAACCTCTCATTTAGATCATATGGTCTTATTCTATTTATCTTATTTATTTTATTTAGCAGGGTTTATATACCGCTTTATCCTAAAATCAAAGCAGTTTACAGCGCAATTTGAGAGTATTACATAGAAAAAAGGGTAAGGGTGGCATGCAGGAGATTGTTTGAAGCTAACTTATATACAAGTTAAACTATATACAGTTCTATACAATTAGTGTGCAGTGACATCAGTGAGTGTAGTAAGTAGGAAATTATGGACATCTGGACATTATAGGACCGATTCTGTCCCGCACATAGATTCCCTCTCTGCATCCAGTCTGAACCGGACCTACAGAGGGGATTGCGATTCTGATTCCACGGGGCACGTCTAGCCCCGCAGGATCAGAATCGCGATCAGGCATGTGCGTACAGGCCAGGACTGCGATTCAGTCCAGCCTGCATGTACATGCACAGCCCAACTAACTCAGTCAGGGCTTTTAAATGGAGCCGTGGCGCCATGGCATCATGTTGCCATGGCACCATGGCTCCATTTAAAAGCCGCGATGTTGGTCGCCAAATAAAAGTGTTTATTCCCCACAGTCCAACCCCCAATCTAGCCTCCTAAGGCCAAGATTGAGCTGCAGGGAATAAACCCTGCCCCCCCCACCCCATCGGTGCCCCGGGCTGTTCAAAAAATCACATCCAGGGAAGTTATAACTTCCACGGACATTTCGCCAGCCCTGGATATATAGGGCCGACATTAGAATCAGCCCTGTACGTCCAGGGCCGGCAACTGCCCACTGCCTGCCCAGTCTCCACCCTTGGGCTGTCCCTTCCCTGCCCCCAGCTAACTTTCCCGCACAACTGGCAGGGAAGTTAGTCGGGGGTAGAAGCCGGCATGAATAGTGGGGATGGACGTTCCGTCAGGCCATCCATCCCCGCTATTTGTAGCACAGAGTAACCCCCTATATGAATAGTATGTTTGAGGGGAGGAAGTTAGAGCAGCAGGGGAGAAGAGGCATAGGGGCCAGCGAGTGGTAGGGGAGGGGGAAGGTAATCCATATTATGTGGGTAAGGCAAGTTAAATAATGTCTCCAAAGTGTTCTATATAGAGAGTGGTTTTAAGCTTCTTCCGGAAGTCTTTGAAGTCAGAAGTTGCTCTTAGATTGCTCTTAGATTGTCTGGGAGGGAGTTCCAGAGGGCAGGAGCAGCCAAGGAAATAGCTCTTCCAGATGTAGATTGCTTGGAATTTGTAAAGGTACTGGGGGTGGTGATGGTGTCTGAGCTGATGCGCCTTCTGGGTCTGATGCTCGGATCCGTGTTGATGAGGCTTTTCAGTATGTTGGCAGAAATATTTTGCTTGATTTTGAATATATTTAGGACAGTTTTATACTTGATGCGAGAGATAATAGAGAGTCAGTGAAGATGGTTGAGGAGGGGGGCGACGTGGTCGTGTTTAGCTGAGTGTGTGATGATGTGAGCTGCGGTATTCTGTGCCGTCTGCAGAAGGCAGAGTGCTAGTTGTAGAGTGGTTAGTGCAATAGGCTAAGAATCAGGGAAGTGAGGGTTCAGATCCCTCTGATGCGCCTTGGGATCTTGGGCAAGTCAGTTTTCCCTCAGATGAAAAACTAGATTGTAAGTCCACTGGGTACCAAAAAATATCTACTGTACCTGAATCAGGGCTATGTGAGCAGTACAGTTGCATAGGACACAAGTACAGAAGGGGTGCAAACGTCATCACCGGGGCTTCCAGGAAACCTAAGAGTGAGTTCCTGTGTGTGGCTGGGGGTGGGGGACGCCAGCTTCACGAGTCACATAGGACACATTTCTAGTGTGCTACGGCCATGACCTGAATTGTATATCACTTTGAGTTATCAGTGAAAGGGCATTCCATAAATAGAACTCTATTGTGTGTTTTCGTGTCTCCTTGATTGTGATTGCAGCTCACCTTGATGTGTTAAGGGAAAGGCAAGTAATGAAAATATGTGTAGAGACCTCTATGGTTCTACGTTGCTTAGATCATAGAGACCTCTAGTGGCTCCTCGAAGGGGAGAGCACTCTGCACCACTGAAATAATGGTGGCAGGAGACCACACCTGGAAGGAAATGCAAACTGATATAAAAATCCAGCCCTAAAGTAATCTTTGTCTTTGGCTGGCTAGGAGCAGTGGGCGGGGCTGCTTAGATGTCTACACTTCAAGGATAGGGATTCTGGTTGGCTAATCCAGAACAGTACTTCTAAGTAAGGGGTGAAAGGAGTCCAAGAAAAAAGGAGACTGGGATCTTCTTCTCTTCTTCTTTAATCCTTAGCTGGCATTTGGGGAGCAGGTCATCCTCTCAACTAATACAGTGCTGTAGGTGCCACTGGATTCCAAGTGTTGTTCACAATACACTTCCAATCTTGGCGATTGGTGGTGATATTTCTGGCCTCGTCGATGGTCAGTCGCTGGTTCCTTAGGTCTTCCCCAATGTGTTTGAGCCACATTTTCTTTGGTGCTGCTGATTGAACCCTCCAGTGGACAAGTTGCTCTCACCAGACGTGTTTGTATGGCAGCTGACTGCTGTTCATTCTGCAAACGTGGTCAAACCATTGCAGTCTGTGTTTTTTGGATTTGTTCTTTGACTGAAGACTGATGGTTGCACTTTATCTGAATTGTCTCATTTCAATGGTGATCACAAAGAGAGACACCCAAAATCTGTCTCAGGCATCGCATTTGAAAGACCTCGAGCTTGTTCATGTCAGGTTTGAGCAGAGTCCATATTTCCAATCCGTACAGGAGAATTGGCAGATCAGTGTTCAGAAGAAGTGGATTTTGGCCTTGGTGGAGATATCGGCCTTCTTCCAGAGGCACCATTTGAGCGAGGCAAACGCTACTGTTGACTGGCAAATCCTGCTGTGGACATCGATGGTAGATACCATCTTCTTCTCCTGCACCAGTGATCCCAGGTATTTGAATTCTGGGACCTTCGATTTGTATTCCATCAAGGTGTTGAGGGTAAAGGCCAAGGCAGAGAGGCTTGCATCCTGGAGATGAATGCATGGCTGCATGGATGGTGTCATCGAGCGTTTTGGTTTCCTAGACCATGGGATGCTGTTCCAAGGGTTGCAGAGCAGAGATGGCATCCATCTGTCCAAGAAAGGTCAACACGTCTTCAGTAGTAGACTGGCTAATCTACTGAAGAGGGCTTTAAACTAGATTCGTTGGGGATGGGTGAAGAAAGCCCCCAGGTAAGTGAAAGCCCCCAGGTAGGTGATACATTAAATAACTTTATGGAAATGGGTAACAGGGGTAACATATGGAAAGCAGTGTGTATAAATGCCCGTAGCATGGGAAATAAGATCCCTGATGTTGAAGCTTTGGTGGGAGTGGCTGACTTGGATTTAGTGGCAGTTACAGAAACATGATTCACAGAAAACCATGATTGGGATGTAACTATACCTGGCTATACTTTATTCAGAAAGGACAGGGGAGGAAGTAGGGGAGGAGGAGTGGCACTATATATAAAAACTACTATTAAAGCTTTGGAATTACAGAGCTTAAAAGGGAGAGGGGAGGCATTGTGGGTTAAACTAGAAAGAGGGAAAGAGAAATCTATTTACATTGGTGTGATATACAGACCTCCTTCACAAGAGGAAGAGGTGGACAGAGAGTTAATTGAAGACATGCGCAGCATTGCTAGGAAAGGGGAAGTGCTACTGCTAGGAGATTTCAATATGCCAGATGTTGATTGGCACATTCCTGCTACAGTATCATCTAGAAGTAAGGAGATCCTGGATTCTCTACAGGGAGAACTATTCAGGCAATTGGTAACAGACCCCACACGTGAAGGGGCCATACTGGACTTGGTGCTTACCAATGGTGAAAGTGTTTCTGATGTTGTAGTGGGAGATCATTTTGCATCCAGTGATCACCAGATGGTGTGGTTCAGTATTAGGACTAGGGCTGTTAGAATCCATTCAAAGGCGAGGATCTTAGACTTTAGGAAGACTAACTTTGCGAAGATGGGCCAATACCTCAGGGAGTCGTTAGTTGGATGGGAACAGCTGAGGGATGTAGAAAAACAGTGGGAAAAACTGAAAGGGGATATTTTAAGGGCAACCAACATTTTTGTTAAAATGGTAAATAAAGGTAAAAGGAAAAGGAGACCGCTATGGTTTTCGAAAGAAGTAGCTGAAAAAGTGAAGAAAAAGAGGGAGGCCTTCATGAAATACAAGAGATCACAGAGAGAGGAAGACAGGCATCTGTATTTGGAAAAATTTAGAGAAGCTAGCAAAGTAGTCAAGAAGGCAAAGATTCAAAAGGAGGAGGAAATAGCCAATGCAATAAAATGGGGGGATAAGACATTTTTCAGATATATTAGTGAGAAGAGGAAGGGCAAGAGTGGTATTGTCAGACTCAAGGGTGCAGGGGAGGAATATGTAGAAGCTGATAAGGATATAAAGCGGAATTCCTTAACAAATATTTTTGTTCTGTGTTCACAGATGAAGAACCAGGAGCAGGACCTCAGAAAACACCCACAAATAGGAACAGAAGCAAAGGACATCTTGAACAATTTTCAAAAGACTGTGTTCGTGAGAAACTATCTCAACTTAAAGTAGACAAAGCGATGGGACCGGATGGGATACACCCGAGAATACTGAGGGAACTTGGGGATGTTCTAGCAGCTCCACTGACTGACCTTTTCAATGCCTCGTTGGAGTCGGGAGTGGTGCCAAAGGACTGGAGAGAGGCTCATGTGGTCCCTTTACACAAAAACGGAAGTAAGGATGTGGTTGAAAACTACAGGCCGGTTTGTTTAACTTCGGTGGTGAGTAAATTATTGGAAATGCTGCTGAAGGAGAAAATAGTGAGGTTTCTGGAGTCCAGCAGAATACAGGATCCGAGGCAGCATGGATTCACCAGAGGCAGGTCTTGTCAGACAAATCTGATTGATTTCTTTGACTGGGTGACCAGGGAGTTGGACCGAGGGAGAGCCCTAGATGTGGTGTATTTAGATTTCAGTAAAGCCTTTGACACTGTTCCTCACAGGCGACTTATAAACAAACTGAGCACCCTAGGGATGGACCCTAAAGTTACTGCTTGGGTTAGAAATTGGTTGGGAGGGAGGCGACAAAGAGTACAAGTAAATGGAGCTCACTCTGAGGAGAAGGATGTTACCAGTGGTGTGCCCCAGGGATCTGTCCTTGGTCCGATTCTTTTTAACATCTTTGTTAGTGATATAGCGGAAGGGCTTTCAGGTAAGGTTTGCCTCTTTGCGGATGATACCAAAATCTGCAATAGAGTAGACACCCAGGAAGGGGTAGATAACATGAGGAGGGATCTAGCTAAGCTTGAAGAATGGTCTAGAATTTGGCAGCTGGGATTTAATGTTAAAAAATGTAAGGTCATGCATTTGGGCTGCAGTAATCCAAGGGAGCAATATAGTATAGGGGGTGAAGTACTTTTGTCCACTAAAGAAGAGCGAGACCTAGGCGTGGTAGTGTCTGATGATCTTAAAGTAGCTAAACAGGTAGAAAAGGCGACGGCAAAAGCTAGAAGGATGCTTGGGTGCATACGGAGAGGAATGGCTAGCAGAAAAAAGGAGGTGATAATGCCTCTGTATAAGTCTTTGGTGTGACCTCATTTGGAGTATAGTGTGCAATCCTGGAGACCGCACCTTCAAAAGGATGTGAACAGGATGGAGTCGATGCAGAGGGTGGCTACTAAAATGATTAGTGGTCTTCAATATAAAGCATATGAGGACAGACTGCAGGATCTTAATATGTACACCTTAGAGGAAAGGTGGGATAGAGGTGATATGATTGAGATGTTTAAATACCTCCGTGGCATAAATGTTCAGGGAGAGAGCCTCTTTCAATTGAAAGCAAGTTCTGCTATGAGGGGACATGGGATGAGGGTGAAGGGAGATAGATTCAGGAGTGATATGCGGAAATATTTCTTTACGGAAAGAGTAGTGGATCCGTGGAATAGTCTCCCAGTGGAGGTGGTAGAGATGCGGACAGTAACTGAATTCAGAAAAGCATGGGACAAACACAGAGGATCTCTAAAGGTAAAAAGGGGATTGTTGTAGTTGTTATGGAAGGACAGACTAGATAGGCCATGTGGTCTTTTTCTTTCGTCATATTTCTATGTTTCTATGAACATTGGCCTGTGATCCATCCATGGTCATAACTTTGGTCTTGTCCACATTGATTCTTAGGCCGAAAGATTGGACAATGTGGGCAGTGTGGCTGGCCTCTGCATCCATGTCAGCAAATATGGCACTGTCGTCTGCGAACATCAAGTCGTTCAGGAAGTTGTTCATGTTGTACTGGACCCCGCATCTGTCCTCGAATGTCTTCCTCATAATGGCATCGATCATGGTATTGAAATGCAGGGGTGAGGTGACATCTCCCTGGCAGACTCCAGTTTGGATAGGAAATTCCTTGGATAGTTCATTTTGGATCCGCACACTGCTGGTTGAGTCATGCTTGGAGAAGTTAGGGAATATGATAAGGAAAAAAGTGCCACTGATTTAGGAAAAGAGAAGAAAAGGATGCCCCTTGGACCTGAGACAAGGAGGGCCTGGTTCTACAGGAGTGCAGTGCCTGCAATCACATCTGAGTCCAGACTCCAGATCCACAAGGCATGCATAGGGGAAGAGGAGCACAGTGGCTTCCCCATCCACAAGGGAGAGTCCCAGAAGGCAAAAGTTACTGTGTTTGTTCTATTTTTATACTCTGCTAATTCACTGGATTTTGTTTTTCTCTCTATCCTTAAGCTTTCTGTAAACATTTGGTCCAGAACACATCCTGAACTGGACTTGTAGTTTATGGAAGTGAGTGTAAAAGAGGGAGAAGGGAACTTTGGAGCCAATGGTCTCCTAGCTAAGCTGGTCGCAACCTAGAATCCAGAATCCCACAGGAGTAAATCTCTTACAAGATTGTGTTACTTCCCTGAAGTTGTAACCCTGGTCTCCTGCACAGCAATATTCTGACAGTGAGAAACCCCTCAGAGCTGGTGGAAGGGTATTGAGTGCCCTAGGCCTAGGCGAACCTTCGGCTTTATGCCCTCTCCACAGATCACCATAACACCAGCCCTCCCATAACAATCCTGTAAAAATGCACAACTGGACATCATGGGTCCAATATTCACTGGCGGCAATTAGAACGTCATTGGTTACGACATCCTTCACCAGATACTATGTCCCGATTCAAATTACTATATTCAGACTATCGCGCATCAGTCCAATCCGCTAAGCGTTCCTTCTACGCCTCGGAGATATCAAGAGCCGTTAATTCCTCCAGACAACTTCATTTAATCTTGCGCCAGCTTTCATCTACTGCCCCTGCCTCTGCCCCTCAGGTGGCGGTCCCAGCCCCTGCATCTCTGGCTACTTTTTTCTCAGAAAAGGTCCAGAATCAACGTGCCTCCTTTAATTATTTTATTTTATTTAACGAACACTTATATACCGCAACTTTCCCATGGATCAGGTGCGGTTTACAAATAACAATATAAAGAGACAGAAACAATATAAGGCCTGTTCTTCTTACATGAAACAACAACGAACTATGTACAATAGGCTTGTGCCTTAATACATAAAATTTGAACTATTGCATTAGTCCAACTATTATATACATAACAACTTTGTAGGGTGCTTCGCAACTATATACAACTTTACTGTTGCCCCTCCTTTACCCCTCTCTCCTCCTTGTTCTCCCTCTTCAGTTTCAGTCGCATCACCTCCCTCTGAGGAATTGGCTATTTGTAAGTCAGCTGTTTTACCCTCCTCCCCAGTAAATAGAGCCTTAGCCCACACACTATATGTAAGTCAGCTGTTTTACCCTCCTCCCCAGTAAATAGAGCCTTAGCCCACACCTGGTCCAAATTTCATCCCATTACCTCAGCAGAAGTATTGCTAACTTTATCTAAATCTAGAAAAACCACCTATTCATTAGATCTCATTCCCTCAGGTTGGTTAATGGAACCTTCCTTACAGTTGGTGCCTTTCATCACAACCATTTTTAATTCCAGCTTATCTTCGGGCTGCTTTCCCTCATTGTGGAAATCTGTTATAGTCCATCCTCTACTGAAACAGCCTTACTTGATCCTTCTGTTTTATCTCATTGGCGGCCGGTATCCAACATTCCTTTCCTAGCTAAAATATTGGAACGTTTTGTCTTTCTCCAGTTAACATCTCATGCCAAAGCTACCAATGCCCTTCACCCACGACAAGCAATATTTAGAGCCGGGCATAGCACAGAAACAATCCTCTTGGCCCTTTTGAATGAGATTCATGTTGCCCACGATCGCGGAGATATTACTCTTTTGGTCTCTTTAGACTTATCAGCAGCATTTGATCTGATCAATCACCGAACCCTTCTGTCCCGTCTTTTTGATGTAGGATTGCGGGGCACGGTACTGCATTGGTTCCGTTCCTTTCTCATAGCTCGTTCCTTTATCGTCTGTTGTAATAAGAACATAAGAAATGCCATACTGGGTCAGACCGAGGTCCATCAAGCCCAGTATCCTGTTTCCAACAGTGGCCAATCTAGGTCATACGTACCTAGCAGTTTCCCCAAAAGACACAGGTTCTGCAGTGCTTGTACTAGGCCAAGCATTGATATCCTGGGTCCCTTTTTAATAGTGGTTTATGGACCTTTCCTCCAGGAACTTGTCCAAACCTTTTTTAAACCCAGCTATACTAACAGCCCTTACTACATCCTCCGGTAACAGATTCCAGAGTTTGATTACACGTTGAGAGAAGAAATATTTTCTCCTATTTGTCTTAAATAGTTTACCCTGTAGCTTCATTACATGCCCCCTAGTCCTTCTATATTCTGATAGCGTAAACAATTTATCCACGTTTATCCGTTCCACTCCATTCATTAATTTATACACCTCTATCATATCTCCCCTCAGCCGCCTCTTTTCTAGGTTAAAGAGCCCTAACCTTTTTAGCCTCTCTTCATAGGAGTAGCCTTCCATCCCCTTCACCAATTTGGTGGCTCTTCTCTGTACTTTTTCTAATAACTCTATGTCCTTTTTAAGATACGGTGACCAGAATTGCACACAATATTCAAGGTGCGGTCGTACCATGGAGCGATACAGAGGCATTATAATATCCTTTGTTTTATTCTCCATCCCTTTCCTTATGATACCTAGCATTCTATTTGCTTTCTTGGCCGCCGCTGCACACTGGGCGGAGGGTTTTAACATGTTATCCACGATGACTCCTAAATCTTTTTCCTGGGTGGTGGTTTCTAATGTGGAGCCTTGCATCTTGTAACTATAGTGTGGGTTGTTCTTTCCTAGGTGCATAACTTTGCACTTGTCCACATTAAATTTCATCTGCCATTTGGATGCCCAGTCTTCCAATTTATCCAGATCCTCCTGCAGTTTTCCACAATCCTCTTGGGTTTTAACAACTTTAAACAGTTTTGTGTCATCTGCAAATTTGATTACCTCACTAGTTATTCCCTTTTCCAGGTCATTTATGAATATGTCAAAAAGTAGCGGACCCAGTACAGATCCCTGGGGTACTCCACTATTCACCTTTTTCCATTGGGAATATTGGCCATTTAGCCCTACCCTCTGCTTTCTATCTTTTAACCAGTTCCCGATCCACAATAGTACACTGCCTCCTATCCCATGACTTTTTAGCTTCGCCAAAAGTCTCTGATGGGGGACCTTGTCAAAAGCTTTCTGAAAGTCCAGATACACTATATCAACCGACTCACCTTTGTCTACCTGTTTATGCACACCTTCAAAAAAACAGATCAGATTAGTAAGACAAGATCTTCCTTGTCTAAAGCCATGTTGGCTGTCTCCCATTAGGCCATGACTATCTACATGCTGTGTAATTTTGTTCTTTATGATGGCTTCTACCATTTTCCCTGGTACTGACGTCAGGCTCACCGGTCTATAATTTCCCGGGTCACCCCTGGAACCCTTTTTAAAAATTGGTGTTACGTTGGCGACCCTCCAATCTTCAGGTATTACAGATGATTTTAATGAAAGTTCACAGATTACCAATAACAGGTCTGCAATCTCATATTTCAGTTCTTTCAACACTCTGGGATGTATACCATCCGGTCCAGGTGATTTGCTACTATTCAGTTTATCAAATAGTTGTAATATATCTTCCCGGTGTAGCGATATTTCTCTCAATTCCTCTGCAGTATCACCTTTAAATACCACTTCAGTCTTGGGTAACACCCCTACATCTTCCTCAGTAAAGACCGAAGCAAAGAATTCATTCAGTCTCTCTGCTATAGCCTTGTCTCCTCTTATTGCACCTTTTACCCCTCTATCATCTAATGGTCCAATTGACTCTCTCACAGGCCTTTTGCTACGAATGTACTTGAAAAAGTCTTTATTTCGTGTTTTTGCTTCCGTAGCAAGTTTCTTCTCAAATTCCCGCTTTGCCTGCCTTATCAATGCTTTGCATTTAACTTGCCAGTGCTTGTGCTGTTTCCAGTTTTCATCATTTGGCTCTTTTTTCCATTTTCTGAAGGTTGCTCTTTTGGCAGCAACAGCCTCTCTGACCTCACCTTTAAACCATGCTGGCCGTTTTTTGGACTTTCTTCCACTTTTCTTAATGCGTGGAATACAGCTGGTCTGGGCTTCGAGGATAGTATTTTTAAATAACACCCAAGCTTGCTGTAAGTCTTTAACCTTTGGAACCGCTCCTTTTAGTTTTTTCCGAACTATATTCCTCATTCTATCATAGTCACCCTTTTGAAAGTTAAAAGGTAGTACTGTGGATTCCTTTACTATCTGTCCTCCACTGATTAAATCAAACATGATCATACTATGATCACTATTGCCAAGTGGTCCCAACACCCTTATTTCTTGCACCAGATCTGGCGTTCCACTAAGGACTAGGTCCAGTATGGCTTCCCCTCTGGTCGGTTCATGAACCAGCTGCTCCAAGAAGCAGTCATTCATTTCATCTAGAAACTTTATCTCTTTAGCTTGTCCTGCTGTGACACTGTCCCAGTCGATACCGGGGTAATTGAAATCACCCATTATTACTACTCTGTTGTGGCTTTTGTTAGCTTCCTTGATTTCTTTGAGCATTTCATCATCCATTTGTTCATTCTGGCCAGGTGGTCGATAGTATACTCCCACTGCCATCACCTTCCCCTTCATAAATGGAATTTCAATCCATAGAGATTCTACAGCATATTTTGTTCCCTGCAAAACTTTAATCCTTTCTGACTCAATGCCCTCTCTAACATAGAGCGCAACCCCTCCACCAATTTGTTCAGCTCTATCATTACGATATAGTTTGTATCCAGGTATCACAGTGTCCCACTGGTTATCCTCCTTCCACCATGTCTCTGAGAGTGCAATCATATCTAACCTCTCATTTAATGCTATATATTCTAATTCTCCCATCTTATTGTTTAGACTTCTAGCATTGGCATACAAGCATTTTAGAGACTGTATTTTATTAATATTAATCTGGCTATTGGTAGGCATGGGTAATGGGGAATCTTTATGCTCTGTCTGCTCCTTACTCAAGGGCATTTGGGCTACTATACTCCCTTTTGGAACCTCACTGCTTTTGGTAGTATCCTTCAAGGATACCTTTGTCCGAACCGTGCGCTCCTGGGTGACTGTCGGCTTTCCCCTATTTTCTAGTTTAAAAGCTTCTCTATCTCTTTTTTAAAGGTTAATGCCAGCAGTCTGGTCCCATCCTGATTAAGGTGAAGCCCATCCCTTCGGAAGAGCCCCCCCTTTCCCCAGAATGTTCCCCAGTTCCTAGCAAATCCAAAACCCTCATCCTTGCACCATTGTCTCATCCACGCATTGAGACTCCGGAGCTCTGCCTGTCTTTTGGGTCCTGCACGTGGAACAGGAAGCATTTCGGAGAACGCTATCCTGGAAGTTCTGGATTTCAACTTCCTACCTAAAAGCTTAAATTTAGCCTCCAGAACTTCCCTACCACATTTTCCTATGTCATTGGTACCAACATGTACCAAGACAGCAGACTCCCCCCCAGCACTATCTATGATCCTATCTAGGCGGTGCGTGAGATCTGCTACCTTCGCACCAGGCAGGCATGTTACCAGGCGATCCTCACGTCCACCAGCCACCCAGCTATCTACATTCCTAATGATTGAATCACCAACTATAACAGCTGTCCTGACCCTCCCCTCATGGGGACATGGCCCTGGAGAAACGTCCTCGGTGCGAGAGGGTTTTACATCACCTGGAGGACAGGTCCTAGTTACAGGATCACTTCCTGCCACACCAGGGTGATGCTCTCCTGTCACGTGACCTCTCTCCTCCATGGCAACAGGGATGCTGCCAGACTGGAGGTGGGACTTCAGGACTATATCCCTGTAGGTCTCGTCCATGTACTTCTCTGTCTTTCTTATGTCTTCCAGGTCTGCTACTCTAGCCTCTAGAGAACGGACTCGTTCCCTGAGAGCAAAGAGCTCCCTGCACTTAGTGCATATGTAGGACCTCTCACCAACTGGGAGATAATCATACATGTGACACTCGATGCAAAAGACTGGAGAACGCCCATCTCGTTGCTGGACCTCTGACTGCATCTTAGTTTAAAGCTTGTGTTTAGGTCTTTTAAATCGGTATATAATAAGGATTGGTGTAGATGCTTATACTAATAAAAGTGTATCTAATACCCCTAATACACCCTGTGTACCTGAAGCTAATTAATCACAGGTCCTCTGTGTATGACTGATTTGGATTAAGAGCTGCACCTGAGAGCAGCCCCTTTCCTCTAAGATGTCCAAGTACCTATAAAACTACAATTTCCCCAGGGGTGGGTGGGTGCTGGGGAGGGAGGGGGGGAGATAAGTCCTATTAAAGAGGGCAGTTACAAGGTACCTTCATCAGTCCCCCTCACCTGTTTCCTTATCATGTGGGGTACCTCAAGGTTCAGTTCTCTCTCCTTTACTCTTTAATATTTTCCTTGCTCCGTTACCTCTCTTGATTCAACAATTCCCAGTTTCAGTTTATATCTACGCTGACGATATTATTCTCCTCTTCCACTCATCCCCGGTTAGCATTGATATTACTCAACTTAATACTTGTCTCTCATGTTGCTACCTGGCTTTCTTCCAATTTTTTGCATTTGAATCCATCAAAATCCACAGCCATGTGGGTCTCTTTGAGCACACCTTGTCCAACCATCATGCCTCAAATAAATTCCGTTTCTATTCCTCTCACTTCCTCTTTTCATTACTTAGGTGTAACGCTGGATTCTTCGCTATCTTTCCATGACCATGTATCAAATCTATCTCGCCGTTCTTTTTTTACCTTGCGGCAACTTAGATCAGTCCGCTCTATCTTGTCTTCCGATTCACCTCATTACCCTTTTATTGGCCTTAGTCATGTCCAGATTAGACTACTGTAATGTGGTTTTTGCTAATCTTCCATCCTACCAACTTCAGCGGTTACAACTGTTACAGAATACAGCTGCTCGACTTGTTACTCATGCCTGGAAATCTGATCATGTAACACCTCTGCTTTTTCAACTTCATTGGTTACCACTCCGTTATAGGTTTAAATATAAGCTTCTCATCCTAACACATAGGGTTATCCATACATCAAATCCTTTGTACCTAGCAAACCTTGTCTCCCTCCATACTCCCTACCGACAACTCCGTTCATTGCATGCCAATCGACTGTCTCTCCCTTCCCCTTCACAGGCCCATTTGGAGCAGACGCGTCATGCTGCTTTCTTTTTCCTTGGACCCTCACTTTGAAACGCCTTGCCATGTTCCCTCCGACTGGAATTCTCGTACCATAATTTCAAAAGCTTATTGAAAACATACCTGTTTCAGCAGGCTTATGACCTTCCTCCCAATAGTTCTGTCTAGTTATCGTTTTTTCTGCCTGTCTCTAGGTGACCCCTCTGGTCAAACTTTCCTTTTATTTAATAATGGAGTTCCTTTCTTCCTATGGCGCTAGCATATATATATATTTTTTTTATTGTAAACCGCTCTCACGTCCCGACAAGGGCAGTATATAAAGTGTTAAATAAAGATAAAGATAAAGCAGCTAGCTGCCGCCGCTGAACTTTATTTATTTTATTTATTTATTTATTTAACATTTCTTATATACCGCCTTTCATGATATCAAGGCGGTTTTACATTGAACAAACTGAAATTACATTGAACAGGGCATTATAACTTGGAGATAACTATTTTACAGGGAACATGGGCAACAGGATATTCAATGCCGGGGACATATCCGGACCCCAGCATTGAATAACCAGGTTGCCCGTATTGCGATGAAGCTAACCAAACAGCATTGATATTCAACCGCTGCTCGATTAGCTTCTGCAATGAAAATTAGGCCAACCTCTCAGGTCCCTAACTTTCACCGCATTGCAATAGGCTTAATATCGCTGCTGCTCAATTATCGCCAGATGCTGTCTCCGCCCCACCCCTGGAACGCCCCAGTGCTAGCCGGCTAGCACTGGGGCATGCAGCATTGTCACCCACAACAGTCAACATTACCGCACCCACCAATCACCATTGCCCACTGCAGCACACTTACTCCCATACTGGCTCTCAACTGCCCACAGGGCCACCCACCACTTCACATCCACTGTGCATCCCTTTTCCCCACCACACATACAATGGTTACCAATGCACTCTTTAGAGTTCCTATAGGTCCGCTGTTAACAAAAGAAAACATCACTACTCCTGTCCATCATGGGCATTTGTCACCCACTTTAGTCCATTTGCTCTGGGTGGGCCACTGCACCAAAGGCGCAGGCAGAGAGTCATCTTTCACCAGGCCCGCCACTCATAGTGCCTGCCAGGCTTCCGTTATATCTTTAGCAGATGTCCACTTCCCAGCAATCGTAAAGTTCATCCTAAAGGAAACGACCAGGAGTACTGAACATTCTCAAGAAGCTCTTCTATGGTTCGCTTCATTTCCCATCTGCGTCCGAACCAGTGTGAAGGCCAAAAGATCCTGGTAGAAAGAAACTTGCACCTTTTGATCTGCAGCTGCTTGCTTTACTGCCCTTGGCGCAGCACCAGATCCGCATCTTGGAATTGGAGGAAACGTACAATGAGGTCCCTAGGTATTTCCAGGGGGCTTACCCAGGGCTCGATGTGCTCGTTCAATGTCCATAGCCACTGCCTGGGCTGGGCCCCACCGTCCTCTCCACCCAGAAGAGTCTTGCAAATGTCCCTTACTAGGGCCTCAGGAGTCTAAGAGAGGCACATGCACTTGCAAACACAACCGAGCCAACAGAAGAACAAGGCAAAGAAACACTCGACCCTTCATATGTAGAACCAGCCTTTATTAAACCCCTACACTGACAGGGGTATACAGCCAACTGCTATGCTAAATACAGTAGTGGTATAAAAACATCAATGGAAGGTTCACCACAAATAGCATCTCAAGCTGGAAACATAAGCCTGATGTCCTGACCCGCTGACCACTTCCACCCTCCTCTGCTTCTGATCGGCAGACACCATGCTTGCAGGGGAGTCTGCACGTGCACCGGCCTGGCTCTGCAGCTGCTGGGTCACCCGCGGCTTCTCCCGGCTCTCTGTGGTTTTTTGCTTTTGCAACTATTGAAGCCCTGGTGCCTTATTCTGCCTTTGGCTGCCCTTCTTGCACCTCTCCGCTACTGTTGCTTGCTATCAGGAGGAGCGGAGGCCCTTAAGCCGCCATTCGTTGGGCTGATGTCACTTCCTTTTATGTGGGAGTTTTTAATAAATTAGTGGTAGTTCTATTCATCAATTGCTTAAAATTATCTTATTTATTGGTATTTAGCTCACACCTTTCCAGTAGTCATTCAAGGTGAGTTACAATCAAATCCCTGTCCCCGAGGGCTTATAATCTAAGCTTGCATTTGAGGCAAAGGAGGGTTAAGCGACTTGCCCAAGGCCACAGGGACTATCAGTAGGATTTGAATACTGGTCTTTCTGGTCCCAGGCTAACCATTAGGCTACTCCTCCTTATTCAAAGGGATGAGCACGGTGAGCAGAACTGCTAACCATATTAATAATCCCCCTAGCCAGGATAGTCAGTGGCATTAACATGGTTCGTGCTGCATTCTGGGGGACGGCACCAGGCCATAACCGCACCGCAGTGATAATGTGCCGCTGCTCGGTAATCACTAAATGAAGACAGTCAGGTGCAGTAAAGGCTGAATATCGCCACTGTCCCGTTAGCTTCATCGCTATCCGGGCAACCTGGATATTCGATGCAAAGGCCCAGATATGAGCCCGACATTGAATATCTGGATTTAAAGTTCAGAGGCAGCAGCTAGCACCTTTAACAGTACTAGTTGCCGGTGAACATTGGGTCCTTTAGTATGATTCTTCTCTCTTATCATTTGTATATTTTGTGTGTGTTAAACATTCTGTGGTGATTGCTTTTTTACTGGCACACTGCATGCTGCGTCTGACTTCTTGTAGTTTCCATTTCAGTTTTGGCCTGCATGTTCCTACGTCTGTACTTGGGATGAGTCTGTCTTTGTTGCGTAGTTGTGCATCTGTACCCAAGGTGAGGTATTCTGCTAGCGTGCAGCTTGTGTGGGGACCTGTAGTAGTTCAGCTTCTTCTATTTTCCCAGCAGGAGGTGTTCTGGTGTTTGCAGACCTGTGGTAATATTTACAGTGCTGCCTTTTCCTAGATAGGGTTTTTTTCTGTATGAGTGTTGGCAGTTAGTGCTTTGGTTTGCTATAGAGGTTCTAAGTCTGTATTTTTTTCACGATTTTCATAAATTGTTCTGGTTAGCATCACGGTGGTGACTTCTGTGGTGTTCCTTTCATGTGCATAACAATACAAGATGCAGATCTTTCCAAATTTATACCCCGGATGTGCTGCGAGACAAAACCTCCCTCATTGGAGCGGTACATCGCACTCTTTGGGATGAGCCACCCTTGGCATCTCTGCATAAACCATAAAGTCAGCTCCAGACTCCCCTGATTCCTCTTTGTGTGAGTGAAAACGACTCCATTCAGGTGGTGAGTTCTACTTTTACATACACCCCTGTATGTATAGACCATATGACTCCCAAAAGTGCCATGATCCCAAGGACTTAATGTTTTCAGGCATTTGAATCAGGGTGATCAATTACCTTCGGGTTAGAGGGGATGAGTGGAGCCAGTCTCCACTCTGCCTCCACTGCGTCTATGGAACTGTGCATCCTGCTTTTCTTAAGGACTTACGGACCCGCTCAGCACTCCCCGACCATCAGGAGTCAGCTGGTAAACTTGCAAGGGTGTTAGCGTCACATGTTGTACTCTGTTTTGGGCTCTGTTACCAAGACTGAACAGAATAGAGTATAAATAGTTTGAAGGGTCTGTGGGCTGTCGCCTCCTGTCTCCTTCCTGGATGAGGTAGAGGGAGGCAGATTCCCCTCCCCAGCTGTGAGCTCCAGAAGATGCTTCGAAGCTTCATTTCCTGCTGACACACAATAGCTCTTCGGATTCTAATGGAGCTTCTATCCTGTCTCATTAGTAATGGAATAGGCACTCACTTGGACAGATGGGATTGACTTGCTGGCCGTCCTGCCGGCTCAACAGACACTGAGTGACCCTGTCATACACAGACCCTGGAGAGTGGTTAATATTAGCTAAAGCGCCACATTTCCTAATGAAGCTGCTAGCACTGGAATTGGGGATTAGCATCACAGTGCTATATGTGTGGATGTGCCTGTATAGAATGTGTATTTGTGAGCAGTGTTTTACTCATATATTCACTTACATGGTAAGCAGTTTATTGTCAGTGCCAATATTCTTCTTCTTAGGTGCCTTTAGGGGTTCATTTAGAAGCACCCCATGTGTAAATATCAGCATTGGCATGTGAAGATTGCCTACACGTGCAAATAGCGACTTAGGAAAGCCATTATTTACACATGTCTGGATAACAAGGAGGCAAGGACAGGTAGTGGTTTGGGTGGGCCTACAATATCAAAATTGCACTTCCTGTTTTAAAAGGGGAATCCACGTTGATAAATACAAATTTATACATTGGCATCTACAGCTACCCTGAGGCACAAAGTGGAGGTTGAAAATGTCTTGACATCAAGGAGGGCCATGAAGGGGAATCAATTGCCATGAGAGAGATCAGGGGATTAAATATCAGAGGAAATCAGGGGGATGTTGGGTGGAGGAGTGATGTCAAGGGGGGGGGGTAATCAGAGGGGTGGAGGGAGTTCTGCTGGTAATGGGAGAGTGCCAGGCTGTGTATGGATATCAGGAGCAGCATTTTATAAAGCTGTTCCCATGCACAGATGGGGGTAAAACAATGTGTTTTATTCCCCACATCACTGTTCCTGCCGGACAAAGGCAAACATTGACATACAGTCCTGCATATCCTTACACTTATTTTACAAGAGGCTCTGTATTTGGCAGGTCCTTTGTAAAATATGGTGGGAATTTCTTACATCTGGGATGTCTCAATTCCCCGCGCCACGTCCTATCTAAAGTTTGCCTTCATATCGCGGAACACCATGCATATGTACCATCTATGACCTTTACAATCCTTATCTAGACAGTGCCTTCCATAGCCAAAAAGTCCAACATACATAAACTACTCCCAGGGGCAGCCCAAGGCAATCTACTGCCTGAGGCAAAGGATGAGATGGCCCCCCCCCCTCCTCCCAAAGCAGGGCAGGGGAGACTCTCTCAAAACTGCAGTCAGGGACTGAACCAAACTCAAAAAAAGCCGACTAGATAATGTGGAGGAAATGCAAGATGTTAGCACACAAAGAAACTAAAAGAAAGAGTGAGAAGCACAGAGCAGTTTATAACACCGAATTATAACTCATTTTTATTTTGTTATAAACAGCATTATTGCTCTTTCTTTTTTGAACATATATTTTGCATTCACAGAGCCCCCTCCCTCAACAATGGGAGCAGAAAAGAACTAGGACATTTCTGATCATCTCACTAAGAATAACAAACATTCTCCAGTACCAGGCATATTGTGAACTAACACAAAACTCTACAACACCATATCAAACCAGCACCAACTTCCAAAACTCACATAAGGAGTCTACCAAAAAAAGTAGCACTGTAGATACTGAGGCGGGCCCTGGAACATCCAAACATCTATTTGAAAAGCTGAACAATTCTGATACAGTACAGATCCCTGTGTACAAACTCCATGTTAACAAAACATCTGACCTTGGCCACAAACTCAGAACACAGACCTTCACCAAGTGCAGAATAAGTGACCAGAACCTAAAAACAAACATATGTAGATAAAAATTAAACTGCAACTCCAAGAAGTCAGATTCTGCATACAATGCAACAGAGAAATAGAAAGACGTGCATTTCCCTGTACTTTATAAAATATAAAGATAGCACCAAGTACGATCATTAAATTGAAAATAAAATTTCCTTCTACCTTTGTTGTCTGACCATTTTATTCTCTGATCATACTGATCCCAATCTGAGGTTTCTGCTTTCTTCCACCTCCCAGTGCCCCCCCCCCCCACCCCTCAGCACCCAGGGACAGCATGAGGGTGATGCAGAGCTATGTGCGGAGATTCATTGTGGCATAAATTTAGTATACTTCATTTTAAAATGTATATGCCACCCATCTAAAATCCTAGTTGGCTTCCAAACATACACCTGCAATTTAGTAAGAACATAAGATATGCCATACTGGGTCAGGCCAAGGTCCATCAAGCCCAGTATCCTGTTTCCAACAGTGGCCAATCTAGGTCATATGTACCTAGCAGTTTCCCCAAAAGACACAGGTTCCACAATGCTTGTACTGGGTCAAACATTGATATCCTGGGTCCCTTCTTAATAATGGTTTATGGACCTTTCCTCTAGGAACTTGTCCAGACCTTTTTTAAACCCAGCTACACTAACAGCCTTTACATTAGAACATAAGAGCATAAGAACATAAGATATGCCATACTGGGTCAGACCAAGGTCCATCAAGCCCAGTATTCTGTTTCCAACAGTGGCCAATCTAGGTCACATGTACCTAGCAGTTTCCCCAAGAGACACAAGTTCCACAATGCTTGTACTGGGTCAAGCATTGATATCTTCGGTCACTTCTTAATAATGGTTTATGGACCTTTCCTCCAGGAACTTGTCCAAACCTTTTTTAAACCCAGCTACACTAACAGCCTTTACTACATCCTCCTGTAACAAATTCCAGAGTTTGATTACACGTTGAGTGAAAAAATATTTTCTTTTATTAGTCTTAAATAGTTTACCCTGTAGCTTCATTGCATGTCCCCTAGTCTTTCTATATTCTGATAAGGTATACAATCGATCTACGTTTACCCGTTCCACTCTGTTCATTAATTTATAGACTTCTATCATATCTCCCCTCAGCCGTCTCTTTTCCAGGTTAAAGAGCCCTAACCTTTTTAGCCTCTCTTCATAGGAGTATCCTTCCATCCCCTTTACCATTTTGGTGGCTCTTCTCTGTACCTTTTCTAAAATCGCTATATCCTTTTTAAGATACGGCGACCAGAATTGCACACAATATTCAAGGTGCGGTCTCACCATGGAACGATATAGAGGCATTATAATATCTTTTGTTTTATTTTCCATTCCTTTCCTTATGATACCTAGCATTCTATTTAGCCTCTTGGCCGCCGCTGCACACTGGGCCAAGGGTTTTAACATGTTATCCACAATGACGCCTAAATCTTTTTCCTGGGTGGGGGTTCGTAATGTGGAACCTTGCATCGTGTAACCATAGTTTGATTGTATGATAAGGCGGTATAGAAATCCAATTAAATAAATAAAATAAATAGTTTGGGTTGTTCTTCCTTAGGTGCATAACCTTGCACTTGTCCACATTAAATTTCATCTGCCATTTTGATGCCCAGTCTTCCAATTTATCAAGATCCTCTTGCAATTTTCCACAATCCTCTTGGGTTTTAACAACTTTAAATAGTTTTGTGTCATCTGCAAATTTGATAACCTCACTCGTTATTCCACTTTCCAGGTCATTTATGAATATGTCAAAAAGCAGCGGACCCAGCACAGATCCCTGGGGTACACCACTATTCACCTTTCTCTATTGGGAAAATTGGCCATTTAGCCCTACCCTCTGCTTTCTATCTTTTAACCAGTTCCTGATCCACAGTAGTACACTGCCTCCTATCCCATGACTCTTTAGTTTTGCCAAAAGTCTCTGATGAGGGACCTTGTCAAAGGCTTTCTGAAAGTCCAGATACACTATATCAACCAACTCAACTTTGTCCACCTGTTTATTCACACCTTCAAAAAACATAACAGATTAGTAAGACAAGATCATCCTTGTCTAAAGCCATGTTGGCTGTCTCCCATTAGGCCATGACTATCTACATGCTGAGTAATTTTATTCTTTATTATGGTTTCTACCATTTTTCCCGGTACTGACGTCAGGCAATAACACTTATTAAAAGAGGGCTGCTACACAGTACCCTGTCTTGTGCTGCTGAGGTAAGCTATATTCTGATTTGATTTAAATTATAGCCCTTTGCTGCTACTAGGCTCTAACTTATTATGAAATATAAACTACAAGCTCTCTGCTGGGTTCCAAATTTAACCAGAAAGCTCTCTTCTGTGTTTTAAATTTAAACTAAAAGTACTTTGCTGATGCTAGGCCCTGAGTGACTATTAAATTTAAACTACAAACTCTCTGCTGGGTATGAAATGTAACCAGAAAGTTCTTTTCTGTGTTTTAAATTTAAACTTAAACTGCTGCTACTAGGCCCTGACTGATTTAACAAAAAATAGTGGGTTCACAGATTAATTAGCTTTAATACAAAGAATTCCTTTCAGAAAATTCCCAGAAGTATATACTCACAATTGCAGATCTCTCTCCAGAAGTAACAGTCCCCTTTTCCAGTCCTTCAAGACTGAAACAGATGTTACAATAAAACAAACATAATAATAAACATTAAATTTGATTAATGAAAAGCCACTTACACAGCCCCCAATCAATCCATTATAAGTATCTTCACATCAGATTTATTTTGCTGTGACCAGATTATTGATGAGACGGGAAGATACAATATACCACTACATCTTGTTCAGAACACAGCCATACCTCTCATCATGGTAGCCTCCAAGATGAATCACATAACTCCAATTCTATTTCAGTTACACTGGCTTCCAATTCATATGTGCTGTAAGTTTAAATCGAATCTGATCATTTTCAAAATTATACATAATATTTTTCCAGCAACCCTTCAGCCTTTACTTACAATGAGACCTAACAATAGACAGAGAAGATCTTTTTGCAAGAATTTAATATCTATACCTAAGCAACGTACAAGCGCAAAGCAAACAACTTGCAACCATGCCTTATCTTTATAAGCTTCATCTCTTTGGAGCTCTTTGTCAGGGGAATTAAGATCCAAATCCGATATCAAAGATTTCAGGAAAGCGCTGAAGACTCAGCTCTTCAGGGAGCATTTAGGGCCTGATATGTTAACTTAGTCTGCATTTGATTATTTCTCCTTATTTTATGTTTTTTTGTAACACTCCAAGTTAACATTCCCTTTTTAATGTATCCATTTGTGTTTGATGTAAACCGCATTGAATTTCAGAAATGCGGTATAGAAGACCTGTTAAATAAATAAATATGTGAAAAACTAATCCTAGTAGCTATGAATTCAAAGGCTGGATTGGATTGTGCTGAACAAGTCAAATTACTACAGTACAGATCCCTATGTACAAACTCCATGTTAACAGAACACCTGGCCTCTGTCACACACTCAGAACACAGACCCTTACCAAGTACTTACGCCAGGCACCTTCTCTGACCCTCTTCAGATCCAGGCTGAAAACTCACCTCTTTGCTACTGCTTTTGGATCTTGACTCACCTGATCTCCTTTTTCTTTTCCTTTCCTTTCCCCCTTGTTTTATCCCAGCCTACACATTCTGTGTTGTCTATCTTGACTAGATTGTAAGCTCTTTGAGCAGGGACTGTCTCTTACATGTCTGTGCAGCGCTGCGTACGACTTGTAGAGCATACAAATGCTCAGTAGTAGTAGTAAAGTAAAAATAAAAATATGTAGACAAGAATTAAACTAAAATTAGCCCAAGAAGCCAGACTCCACAAGAGGAGCAACACCAGAGAAATAAAAGAGATGCAGCTCCCCATACTGTGTCAAATATAAAAACTGCAAAATTCAATCACTAAATTGAAAATAAATTATTTTTTCTACCTTTCTTGTCTGACCATTTTATTCACTGATCATGCTGGTCCCAATATGAGGCTTCTGCTTTCTTCTATGTTCTCTTAGCTCTCTTTCTATGGTCTCTAGTCCATCTGCCATTTCTTGTCTCTCCTTTTGTTTTCTTCACTTCTTTTCATCTTGTATATTGATTTTTTTTCTTTCAGCTTTCTTACATTTATTTCTCTCTCTGTCCATCCAGATTTCATTCCTTACTATCTGTTTCTCAATCTCCCTCTTTTTTTTACGCCATCTACCTACTGCTTTTCAAACTTCACACTAGTCCTTCCATTCTCCAGCTCTTCTTTCGTGGTCACTTATTCCCTAGTGTTTTGCTCATTCTCTCTTTCCCTACTTGTCTTAACATCTCTCACACCCTCTCCCTCCCATCCAATGTGTGTCTCTCTCTTTCACCACATCCAGTACCTCCACTCTCTTTCCTTCCATGTCTGTCCTCTCTCTTCCTATCCCCCTGCAACCATCTCCATATCATCCCATCCCCTCTCTATTACTCCCATGTCCAGCATCTCTCCGGCTCCTTCTCATCCTATTTACCCCATGTCTATCTTCTCCCATCTCTCTCCCTATTACCCCCATGTCCTGCATTTCCTTCTCCCCTTATTACCCTGTGTCCAGCATCTCCCCTCTATCCTCCCCTTCCCGTCCAGCATTTTCCCATAGTCTCCCTATAACCCCCTGGCCAACATCACCACTCCATCTCCCCTTTTTGCTTCTCCCTATGTCCCTTTATGTCCCTAGTCCTCCACTTCAATCTTATCCCTGCTGCCTCCCTATTCCCCCCTGCACCCAGCATCTCCCTTCTGACTCCCTGTGCCCATCCACATCCACCTCCCAATGTCCCCTCATATACACTCCCCCCTTCAATTCCCCCCCCCCATGTTTGTACAAGGGGCAGAGCCTGCCCACGGAGCAGCATATCCCATGGGCAGGGGCTGTGCAAGCAGTGATCCCAGTCCAGAGAGGCAGGGCACAATTGGTCTTGCACAGCCCCTGCCCGCAGGATATGCTGTTCCCGCGGGCAAGCTCTGGGCCATGATCGCTGCCTCCCATACTCTTCTGCCTATGGGAGCAGCATGACCTGTGGGCAGTTACTGTGCAAGCCATGATTGCGGCCCAGAGAAACAGAGCCTGTCCGCAGGAGCAGACATCAGGAAGGCGCCGTCCCTAGCTGCCCCCCCTCCACTCCCCATTCAGGATGACCTGCGGAGTGCGGGTGATCTAGTAGAGAGCCTGCCCACGGGACAGAAGACTGTGAGAAGAGCCTGCGGCCCCTCACAGCCTTCTGCCCACGGGAGCAGCGTGTCCTGCAGGCAGGCTCTCCACTGAGCCAACGGTGCTCCACAGATCATCCTGAATGGGGAGTAGGGGGCAGGTGGCTAGTGACGGAATCCTCCTCACATCCGGGTCCCCCTGCCACGCTTACCCTGCTTACTGGGTAGTGCCAGTCTTCTTGCTTTCCCACCCCCTGTTGTCCAGCATTTGTCCTCCTATCCCTCCCCTCTGTTGTCCAGCATTTATACTCCTGCCTCTGCCCTTTGCCCAGCATTTGCCCTCTTGTCTCTCCTTCCCGTTGTTCAGCATTTGCCCTCCTGTCCCTCCCCTCTGTTGTCCAGCATTTATCCTCCTGTCCCACCTTTGCCCAGCATTTGCCCTCTTGTCCCTCCTCCCCGTTGTCCAGCACTTTTCCTCCTGTCCCTCCTTCCTGTTGTCCAGCATTTGTCCTCCTGTCCCTCCCCTCTGTTGTCCAGCATTTATCCTCCTGTCCCACCTTTGCCTAGCATTTGCCCTCTTGTCCCTCCTTCCCGTTGTTCAGCATTTGCCCTCCTGTCCCTCCCCTCTGTTGTCCAGCATTTATCCTCCTGTCCCACCTTTGCCTAGCATTTGCCCTCTTGTCCCTCCTCCCCGTTGTCCAGCATTTTCCCTCCTGTCCCTCCCTCCTTTTGTCCAGCATTTATCTTCCTGCCTCCCATGTTCAGCATTTGTCTCCCTCCCCCCCCTCCCCCCGTTGTCCAACATTTGTCTTCCTGCCCCCCCCCCCTGCTGGTTCCACTCCTCTCTGACGTGAATAGCATTATCAGAGGGGGCAGGATCCATCAGGCTTGTAAGGGAAGGGGGGAAGGGGGGAAAGGGGTGAAGGGGAGGGGGATGGAAGGGAAAGGGAAAGAGGGAAGAAAAGTGAAAAAAGGGGGTTCAGAAATAAACTTGATATTCGATTTCTTTGTTAAGGCCATCAGGATGTAGTCGCCAGTTTGAAAATAAAATGCTGTTCTTCTCACAATAATATAATATGTATGTCTCTTCCCCTTGGTGGCGGGTGGATCACCTTAAGTACAAAAAAGGACAAATCCTTTCCTGTACGTCCATGTTGCATCCAATGATCAGCAAGGGGAGCTTTGACAACCTTACGTTTCAGGCAGTTCAAATGTTCCTGTATGCGCATCTTAACTGCTTGTCTGGTTTTCCCAATGTACATTTTCCCGCAGGGGCACATTATGATATAAATAACTGGGAATTACAGTCAGAGGTGTGACGTAACCTATATCATTTGCCTGTTTTAGGATGTTGGAAAACATGACATTTGACAGGGGTTCAAGAACAGAGCCTATCCCTGATATTATATTATATAACTATTCATTGTAAATAATTGCCCGGTTACCCAAGTTATTGTTCCTGTTTTATGTAAAAAACAGATAATATGTATCTTATCTGAAGTTTTTATTGTTCTATGTAAACCGCGCTGATTATGAATAGTGCGGTATATAAAAATGTTAAGTAAATAAATAAATAAATAAATATGATAGGCCTACCTGGAGGTGCTGTCATGGATTTATGTACTTTCTTGTCTCTGAAGTGGTTTCTGAGTTGAGCTAGTTGATAGACTTTTTCTGTGATTTATATACTAGCATCTATTTTCTTTCTTTTGTTTTGTTCTATTTTGTGTTTGTTTGCAGATAAGGAAGACAGTTAGTTGTAAGATTTGTTGTATCACCTATACTTACTCTTTCCTATATGTAACCAAGTTGTCTGTACATGTTTTTTTATAGACAATTTTCTTATGTTTCTTTTATATTGTCATTGGAGACTGTATATGACAGGTCTTCAAGTGGTATTCTATTTATATTTGATTTTAAATCGTCAGTTTATTTTGAGTGTATTCTAGAGTTTATATTGTTTATGTATATTTTTGTTCTAGACCGATGATGCAGGCTGACAGCCGTAATTTGGCCAAGTCGGGTCCTTGAAGGTTTCTTTGAAATAAAGGTTTCATTGTTTAAGTGGTGTGGCCGTGTCTCCCCTTTGCTGTTTGTGAACTCTTTAACATCGCCCAGGAGATGCCCCAAGGAGCAGGACCTGATAGGTTACTAATGCTGAAGGACGTACTGATGTCAGATGCTGATGTCGCAGGTGGGCGGAGTGTAAATGGAGCTGAACAGAGCACAGCAATCAGGCTGTAAGCAGAAGGCGACGTCAGATGCTGATGTCGCAGGTGGGCGGAGTCTAAACAGTGCTGAACAGAGCACAGCAAACAGGCTACAATGCAAATCGCAACAGAATTAATACAGCCACACTAATACACACAGGACAGTTCAGAAGGTCCCAACAGCAAATGACTTGAAACATGAGTTTGACCCCAGCGACATAAGAGGATGCAGCCTACTGAGCTACTGCTTTTCTGCTCCTTCTCTTGTTGGCTCTGTTAAGAAAAGTAGG
The DNA here is from genome assembly GCA_033557465.1 of Ichthyophis bannanicus. Taxonomy (NCBI): domain Eukaryota; kingdom Metazoa; phylum Chordata; class Amphibia; order Gymnophiona; family Ichthyophiidae; genus Ichthyophis; species Ichthyophis bannanicus. The sequence goes on from CM066044.1 coordinate 263,030,142, forward strand.
GGGCAGGGGGCCGAGGGAGGTTTAAGGGAATCACTATAAGGAGGGAGGTACACAAACCTCCCCCACTTGGCCAGCCATCACTTCCCTTTCTTGGCTCCTTGTTTACTAAGATAACAGTCTAGGACTGGTGAACTCCATGGCATAGGCTGGATTTGTGGCCCTTGCTGCAGCCCTGCAAATCCAAGGGCCCCATCTGTAAGAAAAGCAGGATTCACAAGTCTATGAATAAAATGAAGGTGAACCCAGGGCTATCTCAACCTGTCCCCTAAGATATGGAGCTGTCTAGTAACCTTCTTCATGAGGACATCAAAATAGCTAGATTTGTTAAAGATAAATAGGTTATAGGTTTTAACCAATAAACACTAATAATGCAGAAAAATTCAAATAGTGTACTCTGGGTTTTATCCAGCAAACACCTATCGCCCCTCTCTTGGCTTGTCTTCTGTCCTCCACTCAGCTTTTCTACCTAATCTACACCGACAACCAGGGCCACTTTAACCCCTTATGGGGCCCAGAGCAAACATTTTCAGCAGGGCCCTCCCTCCCCACATTCTGGCCCCCCTCTGTTCATGAGCCCCCACTCCATTTGCGGGCCCCTCCTCCTGCCGCCGCTGCTGACCCTCTCTCCAGGTATGCTGCACCAGCAATACATTAAAAAGGCACGTCTTGGTGGTCAGGAGTCAACGCTACTGAACCTTCCAATCCTCTAGTTCGTTTCCCCAAACTTGCCGGTATCTGGACTAACTTAGCAAGATATAATTCTTGGCAAGCACCACCTGGACTATACTGGATTTGCGGAACCTGAGCATATGCTAGACTCCCTCATCACTGGGGAGGCGCATGTGTATTGGGAACTATACGACCTTCCTTTTTCCTTTTGCCTACATCCCATGGAGAACAACTGGGATATCCTGTGTACAGAAGTCGACAGCTGAAGGAGGCCTTAAAGATAGGCCAATGGGACAAATGGGATGCGACATCTGAAGAATGGCCACCTGAGAGAATTATCTCATACTATGGACCTGCTACTTGGGAGCAGGATGGGACATGGGGATATCGTACTCCTGTTTATATGATTAATCGAATAATACGTTTGCAAGCTGTTGTTGAAATAATAACTAATGAAACTAGTAAAGCACTAACCCTTCTGGCAAAACAAAGTACACAAATGCGCACAGCCATTTATCAAAATCGTTTAGCTTTAGATTATTTGTTAGCAGCTGAAGGAGGGGTATGTGGGAAGTTGAACTTAAGTAATTGTTGTTTACAGATTGATAATAATGAGCATGTAGTTGAAGATTTAGCCACCCAGATGAGAGAGCAGACATTTGTGCCTGTCCAGACCTGGCATAGTATGAAGCTGGATGGGTGGTTTGGTTCGCTATTTTCATGGATCGGAGGTCTAAAATCCCTTATGTTTATTGTATTATTCATATTAGCCATGTGCTTATTGCTCCCTTGTCTCCTACCCCTTTGCTTACGCATGGTAACTTCAGCAATTGATAACACTATAGAGCGGAAGGCAGCTGCAAAGGTATTAGCTATGTGGCAATATTACCCTATACCCCACGATGATGCTATTACACCTGTATAATGTGTTAATTGACTAATGAGTGATTTAATTCTCACCCTCTCACTTGCGGGTGAGAATAACACAGGTACACTAAAAAAATTTTTTTTTAAACTGCCTCTAATGTTTCGATTGATTTTTACGTTTTTTGGTGCGCTGAATCCAAATCTGGTAACCAATTTGCTCCATCATGTACAGATTTTTTGCTACATTGGGTTAGCAGTTTGAGGTGAACGTTTCAGATTGAGTGCGATCGAGATAAAAGTTTCTTGGATGAATTCTTTATACTAATTGTTTAGTAGTTATTCAAATAAGAATAAAGAAAATTGTAACAAGGCAGCACATAAGAATAGAGTAATGTCAACAAAAACACACTGTGATGGTAGCAAAATTGTCTGCACTTAAAACAGCCACATACATGTGCACAAACATTGAGCATATAAGAGCGAGGTTAGACACAAAGCAAAGCAAAGAAATGTGCAAAAAATGTTGTACAGGTATGTATGTAAGAATAGAAAACGCAAACCGCACCATTGCTCTTCCCTCCCCCTCCCACGCCCACCTCCAATTCACACGCTCATCTGCATTTTACTTCGCTGGCCCCGCACACTGGAACTCCCTCCCTTCCTCCCTCCGTCTGGAATCACAATTCTCTATCTTTAAGCAAAATCTCAAAACCCATCTGTTCTCCATAGCCTTTAATGTTCCCTCCCCATTTGTGTGAGTCCTTTTCTACTGTGCCTATCTGCCTCTTGTTTCTTGTCCTGTGCTCCACTACTTTCACTTTTCTGTCCTTTATAAATTATGTACATTTCTTCTTTCTTTTCTGGCTCCGGCCATAGTTTTTTATGTATTATGTATTGTTCATATGTATCCTGTGTTTTATATATTTTATGACCTTTATATGTATCTTACCATTGGTCACAGTTTTTATGTATTATGTATTGTCTATATGCATTGTGTGATTTATGTATTTTATGACTTTTTATGTATTTTATTATTGTACACCGCCTTGATTGTTTTGAAAGGCGGTTTTTATCAAATTATTAAACCTTAAACCTTATTGCAATACATGAAGACAAACACCCGATGGTGTGAAAATAAAATTCTAATAAATGAGATCCGACACTGTGGTAATAACTAGCAAATTTTTATTTCAAAGTTTAGTAAAAACACGATATTTGTCAACACAGTTTAGATTTTAAAGTCATTCTTGGGTCAATCAATCTCCTGGTGGGCCCGTTTCTTCTTCCCCCGAATGCTTCTCTTGGTGCGCTGCTTGGCGTATTTTTCATCTGGGGTTTCCCGCAGCAGCAACCAGCAGAAATCAGCCATCATAGTGGTGTTCCATCTTCCTTGGTACCTTCTCTCTGCGTCCTTGATGTCCTGGTGAAACCTTTCACCTTGTTCTTCACTGTATGCCCCCAAGTTTTCGGGAAAGTAGTTCACATGGGAGTGCAAGAAATGGACTTTCAGGCTCATGTTACAGCCTTGTTCTTTGAAGGCATTCAGCATCCTGGCAACAATATCCTTATAGTTCTCATCCCGCCTGTTCCCCAAGAATTTGAGAACAACATCCTTGAAGGAATCCCAGGCTTCTTTTTCCTTCTCAGACATCGTTTCAGCGAATGCTCCATCTGAAATGAGTTTCCTTATATCAGGGCCAACAAACACTCCTTCCTTTAGCTTTGCTTCAGAAAGTCGTGGGAACTTTGAGCAAAGGTACCGAAAGCACTCACCATCTTTTGGAAGGGACTTGATGAATTGCTTAATGAGACACAACTTAATGTGGAGAGGTGGTAATAGAATTTTATCACGAGGTACCAAGCTCTCATGAAGAACATTTTTCTCACCGGTTCTCAAATACTCCCGAATTGGCCAGTCTTTTTTCCCCCAGTGTAGGTCGCGGGCCCGGCTATCCCACAAGCAAAGGAAGCAGGGATATTTGGTGAAACCGGATTGCTGCCCTAATAGCATGGATAGAATTTTATAGTCTCCACAAATCATCCACTTATGCTCATCATAACGAATCTTCTGAAGAATCAGGGCCAAATTCTCGTATTTTTCTTGGAGAATAACAGAGTGAGCAATAGGAACTGAAGCGAATGTGTTGCCATTATGAAGAAGAACACCTTTTATGCTGTCTTTTGACGAATCAATGAACAGCCGCCATTCAGCAGGATCATACTTGAGTTTAAACTTTTCCATCACTCCGTATATATCGTTGCAAAATACCAAATCTTCCTCTTTGCTGAAATACTTCAAAAATTGTGTCTCGCGGTTGCGGTACCAATAAAAAGTTATTCCTGGTGACAATAGATTTTTCTGTTTAAGCCGAGAACCTAGCAGTTGGGCAGCATCTTTTGGGAGTCCTAAATCCCGGACTAAATCATTCAATTCAGCTTGAGAGAAAAGTTCAGGTTTCGGATCTGGTTCAGTTTCAAACTCGGAAGTACTGGACTCATCGGGAAAAGCCATCTGATGAGTCTCATCATGATCAGAACCGTCCACACAAATATGATCCAAAGATTTTGGTGGTTCAGGCACAGGTACTTCGTTGCTATGAGGCATAGGCCTAATTGCTGAGGGAAGGTTGGGGTAACTTATTACATTCTTATTTTTTAAGTTGTATCCCTTCACAATGCAAGAGCAAAAATAGCAGTCACTGCTGTGGTCTCTTTGTTCACGCCACATCATAGGTATTCCGAAACGAAATGCTTGTTTTTTACCTTTCATCCATAAGCATAGATCTTCCTCACATGTCTTGCACACTTTGTGAGGAGCCCACGGTTTGTCTTGATCGCCTAACTTCAAACCGAAATAGGCGAAATATACTTTTTTAATAAATGCAGAAATGTTCCTCTGCCGCTTTTTCACGGTATATTCCCCACAAATAAAACAAAAACTGTCCGGAGAGTTGACGCAACCTCTGGCTCTGTGAGCCATCACAAATACACAGCACTGCAAACTACAACTGTAGTGAACCACTTCGGAATAAAGCTGGATTACGACTGAGCAAACAAAAGGTAATAATGAACTTGCAAGAAACTGAAATTTGACAGGAACGTTCATGTCGCAACCACCGTGTTTGAGCGAGCGAACGAGGCGAGGCGAACAGGAAAGAACATGCGCCAGCGCGAGTACTGGATTTAGCCCCCCGCCTCCCAATTGTCCTGTTAATGTATAAAATGAATACAAAACACTCTAAAATATCATGAGGGAGTGTTTCTAGTTAGTTAACCATTACAACCTCTATTTTGGGCCAAGAAAATAAACTGCAGTCGGCTAAAAAGAAATTATGTGAACATTCCTTATATGGGTAAGAAATCTAATTTTGCAAGAAAACGTGACGTGATGGAACATTTTGGCTATTTTTCCTGGATTCAGCACCCCAAAATCTATAGGAATCAGTTGCAAAACTGGAGGCAGTTTTTTGGTAGTGTACCTGTGTTATCAAAGAGATCTGAGGAGCTTCAAATGAACTTTGGATTAGGCTATTTGCCGATGACATAATGCTCCTTATTGGAAAAGCCAAAAACTTGAAAATTGGTGTATGTTGAATTCACAGTTGTATAATTGATCGAATGCTGGTCGTAAATGCTTTCCAGAATAGCGAGAGTTACTGGGATATGTGTTCTGTGCTAGAATAATACTATCTCCAGGAACAAGCAGGAAGGCAGACCACATATGGGTGATGTCGGCACCAACAGAGCCCACACAGAATTGCTCTCCAGCGTCCAATAGGAAAGCTTTTGGGGGCCCTCCACTGCATGTGTGTGCCCACTTTCCCACCTTCCCAACTCTTCTGCTCAGTTCTTCCTTTTCCGTAGAGCCAGCAGGACGCATCATTCCTGTTACCGCTGAAAAACGAATCTTTTTTTGGTATAGCTTCGTGCTTCTGCCTTCCCGTCGACGCCAGTTCTGTCGAATCTGACACCAATCCCCATAAATCTTTCTTTTTTAAATTTAAATTTTCTTTTTTTTCTTCACAGTTTTCACCATCAATCTAGGCCTCTAGCCTCCATAGCCTTCTCTTTAACTTGAAGACAACTTTTTGAAGGCATGGACAAACCACCTAGTGATTTTAAGCAATGTAACAAATGTGCCAGTACTATATAAGTCACTGATAAACATGACTGGTGTTTAAAATATTTGGGCCCTGACCATCAATCCAACTCTTGTCCTTTGTGTCAGCAAATAATAAAGAGAGACCTCAAGAACCAAGCCAACAAGTACGGATCTTTGTTCAGTGGCTTCAACCCCATTGAGGGCATTAAATTTCCCCTCAGGGGTCTCAGTTTTCTTTAAGTCCAAACCCAAGAGTAAGTCACAATCTCTGGCCGTGCCCAGGTCCCTGGTATCAGCATCGAGAACTAACATCGAGGCCAAAGAGAAGTCTCAGCATAAGCATCAAGAATCCCTTAGAGGTGTTTCCGATGAAGACCAGCCAGCCAAACAGCCCTGGCAGGAGGATCTCTCCTCCAAAGCACAAGTGGGGCTTCGGAACGCTCCCAAGGCATCAAACTCCAGGATGGTGGCTCAGAACCCCATTGATAATTCCACTCAGACATTGGCCGTCTGCCTGGACCAGCACATGCTGGCTTTCAAGAGGAGTTTGGCAGCACTCCTGGCAGCCTCGGTACCGATAATGTCGACAGCTCCAGGAGTGCAGGCTTCGGCCCTGAGCCTACAGCCAAGCCTACCAGGACTGATGCCAGCACTCAAACCGGCATCGTTGTAACCCCTGAGGTTGATACCCTCATTGGAACTGATCGATACCCCTAGTATTCAACAGACTCTCAGTTCCGATACCTCTGAGTATCGGCATCGACCTTTAATGGCCATGAAGCATCAAGGTTGAACCCAAGACCGCCGATACTTTGATTTCTTACCGGACTCAGATTCCAGTTCTTCAGAATCTGACAGGGGCTCACTTGATTCCTGAGAAATTTCAGACATCCCTTTGGACCCTTCGCCCCCTCAAGAACGGCGTTGGTCCCCACCAGAGGATATGTCCTTTCAGTACTTCATATGTGATATGGCAGCAGCGCTCGCCATCACAGTAGCCTCAGAGAAAGAATCGAGGGCAAAGGAATTGCAGATACTTCAATACTCTTCCACGCCCAAAGATGCTGCTACATTACCAATGCATCGTATCCTGCAGGATCTAATGCTCTGCATATGGGAGGTTCCGCTCATGGTTCCACCTGTCAGCAAGAGACTTGATACCATGTACCGAGTTCCAGAGTGCCCAGGCTTCCAAAAACCTCAGCTCCCACACCACTCAATGATGGTGGAATCAGTGATGTACTGAATAAAGAGCTCTAAGAGCCACTCATCCAAGCCACTTGGCAGAGACTCCAGGACACTTGATGCCTTTGGACAATGATGCTTCCAGGCATGCATGTTAGCCTCCAGATTAAACTCATACATTCTGTACATGGGATGTTTCTGAAGGATGTTACCAGGGATCTGGAAACTTTCATCCAACTGCTTCCTGAGGATGAGTGCATTTCAGACACTCATCAAGCAAGGCCAGAACACTTCAAAGTTTCTTACCAGGGCCTCTTCTGATGCTTTCAAATCAACAAGCAGAGCTTCAGCAGTCTGCACTGGAGCTCATAGGATGGCCTGGTTACAGGCATCCATCCTCAAGCAGTGGGTCCAGTATAAATTGGCCAATATCCCATGTACTGAAGAAAACCTTTTTGGCAAGGAATGGGAGGAAACAGCAGGAGAGATTGAGATGGATGATCTCGCCCTAAAACGCCTTTCCAGGAAAACTGCTGACCCATCCAAGAGGAAGGCTCTTTCCAGTAAATCTTTCTATTCTAAAAGGAAGAGATACTATTCTTCTTACCTGCCTTCTGTTACCTATCAGCCTCAACATCCTCAGCAGAAGCAGCAGGGCTTTCGCCAACCCAAGAATCCCAAGGCTCCTAAGCCCCAACCAACTGCACAGGCACAACCAGCACTTGGTTTTTGACTCTTTCCTGGAGTGTATTGCCAATCTGCATCTAGAGGGCCCCCTGCCCCTCCACATAGCAGGCAGACTTTGTCACTATGCCCACAGGTGGCACCTCATAACATCAGAGCAGTGGACACTGCATATTGTCCAAAGGAGTTATCAGCTTCATTTAAAAATCTAACCCCACACCACCTGCACAGGGGATTATCCCACACAACCACTTCAAAGCTCTCTCTTAAAAGAAGACGCGACCACCCTGTTGTCCCAGAGTGCTATAGAAAGAATTCCTCTCACTCAAGAAAAGATGGACTTCTACTTTACGTATTTTCTCATTCCAAAGAAAACAGGAGGCTTCAGGCCCATCTTAGATCTTAGATCTCAGAGACCTAAACAGATTTATGGTTAGAGAAAAAATAAAAATGATTTCCCTAGGAACTCTTCTGCCATACCTCCAGAGACAACATTGGCTATGTTCTCTAGACCTCAAAGAGGCGTACACGCATATACTGATCCATCCCTTGCACAGACAGATCTGAGCTTCATGTTGCAGGGGAACCATTATCAATACCAGGTTCTCCTCTTTGGTCTAGCCTCTGCCCCAAGGGTCTTCACCAAATGTATGACAGTAGTCACTGCCTACCTATGCACCTTGGGCATATTCATCTTCCCTTACTTAGATGACTGGCTGATCAGGGAAGACTTTGCTCAGGAAGTTAGACTCTCTCTTCATTGCACCATCACAGTGCTCCAACACCTGGGCTTTGTCATAAACTTCCAAAGTCTCAACTTGCTCCAACCCAATGACTGGCATTCATAGGAGTGTTCTTAGATACTTAACATGTCCGAGCTTTCCTTCCACAGGATCGCTGGGCTTGCCTCATTGAGCTGGCAGAGCGAATGCGAAAGTAGAGCTGCGTAACAGCTCAAGAGATGCTATGGCTATTGGGACACATAGCCTCCACGGTCCATGTCATTCCCTACGCTCGATTACACATGTGGCAAGCACAATGGATGCTGTCTTCTCAATGGATGCAAGCAAACGGGCGTCTCGCGGACAAAATCCACGTCATTCTTCAACTGATCAAATCCCTTCAGTGATGGTGTTCCCCTCAAAATCTACTTGTCAGGTCACCTTTTCAGATGCCTCCACTTTGATGCACCTGACAATGGATACTTCCAAGTTGGATTGGGGAACACATCTGAATAACCTAACCACACAAGGACTGTGGACACAAGAGGAATCTGCCCTGCAGATAAACCTGCTAGAATACGAGCACTGACAAATGCTCTTTGGATTTTTCAACACCAACTATAGGGGCAACCTGTTCTAGTAAGAACAGACAACCAAGTTGTCATGTTCTACATGAACAAGCAAGGAGGGACAGGATTCCGTCCACTCTACGAGGAAGCTCTTCACCTGTGGTCTTTTGCCATCTCACACCGCATTCACCTCAGAGTGGTGTACCTCCCAGGCAAACTCTATGTCCTTGCGGTCAGGCTAAGCCGTATCCTTCGTCTACACAACTGGACCTTGCATTGGGAGACGGCCGCTGGCATCTTCCAGATGTGGGGAAACCCACTCATTAATATTTTTGCCACTCCGAAAAACACACAGCTTCCTCTCTTCTGCTCCAGGGTTCCATTGCTGCACCAACAGGCCCCAGATGATTTACTTCTACCCTAGGGACAGGGACTGCTCTACACATTTCCACCATCCCCATGATACCCAAAATGCTTTTCAAGCTACAGGCCAACAAGGGCTCAATGATTCTCATAGCCCCCTTTTGGCCCCACCAACCGTGGTTTCCTCTGCTTCTTTGCCTTGCGGAGACTCAGCCACTCAACCTGGGATGTGCGCTCAACCTCATCTCTCAGGACCACAGGACACTTCTCCATCCCAATCTCCACTCCCTACACTTGACAGCATGGCTGCTGAAAGCCTACTGCTTGCTGACCTTGACCTGCCACAGGCAGTCAAAGATATCCTCCTTGCATCATGCAAAGATTCCACCAGATGGTCTTATGCCTTTAAGTGGCATAGGTTTGCACTCTGGTGCTCCCCAAAGGGCATTGACCCTTTTCTTTCCCGGTGGAGTTCCTTTTACAATATCTCCTCCACCTATCCTTAACCTGGTATTGATAATGGTTCCACTGGATGGAAACATGCTATTGTCCGCCCTGTACTTAAAAACCTTCCCTAGACCCTGCTGTTCTTGCCCACTGGAGACCCATTTCAAATCTTCCCTTTCTTTCTAAGCTTCTTGAAACCTCAGTCTTTGCTCAGCTATCATCTCATCTGGAATCCATATCTGCACATCACCCTTGTCAATCAGGCTTTAGGCCTAGACACAACACTAAAACCATTCTTCTCTCCCTCCTCAATGAGATACACACATCACGTGAGCGTGGAGACATTTCCCTACTGGTTTCTTTAGATCTTTCCTCCGCTTTCGATCTTGTGGACCATCCCACGCTCCTCACATGCCTTGCTCGCTATGGGGTGTGTGGGACAGTCCATAATTGGCTTCAGTTTTTCTTGTCCTCTTGTTCCTTCTCAGTCCGTATGGGTTCTTCCTTCTCCCCTCCAACCCCTCTCCCTTGTGGGGTCCCTCAGGGTTCCGTACTTTCTCTGCTCCTTTTTTTTGAAAATTTATTTTTATTCAAATTTGGTGCCAACATACTCAACAAGCAATTCAACATTACAATTCAACAATACACAATACCAACTTTCTGTTTATCATCCCTTCTCCCCCCCCCCATTTCCCCCCCTTCCCCCCCCCCCTCTACCCCCCACGGAGGCATATCAACATTTAAGGAATTCCAGTATAGGTAGCCAGAAATCTTTAAATTTCTATTTAATATTGGATTTTCTATTTAATATTTAATATTGCTCCACTTCCCAAAACCATTTTGAGATACCTCCCCATGGCCCTCCACTCAAATACCTGCCGCATTTGGGCAGCAGCATAGTACCTCGCCACGTCGGGTACACCTAACCCCGCCCTCCCTACACGCATACATTACCCTTCTACTCACCCGCGGGCGTCTGTTCCCCCACACAAAAGCGAATATCTGGCTCTGTAGTTGTCACAGTTCCCGGCTTGCTACCCCAACTGGCAATGTTTGGAACTTTCAATCAAACACAAGGCCTTCCACAGGGATCCGCGCTATCAGCATTACTATTTAATATTTACATACAACCAGTCTGTAGCATCTTTAATCGTCATGGCGTATATTACCATATTTACGCCGATGATATAATGTTCTACCTCCCATTTAAAATCCCAAACCCTCCACTACAACAAATAACAGAATGTTTTAAAGAACTAACAATATGGCTTAATGATCAGAACCTACACATCAATTGCTCAAAAACTGATGTACTATATATCACTAAAAATCAAACATATTGTGGTGAGGAGGAGGCAGCTCAGCATGAAAATAAAGGAGAAAGAAGAACTTTTTCTTCTGCTCGGGGGATGGGTTCACTAGAACACATACATTACAGCAGAATCCCTGAGAGAAACCAAGAGGGTAGTGCTAGGCTTAAGCCACTCCCAGACCTCATGACAACCTCAGGCAAGAGTAGGAGGTACAAGTGGGTGGAGTCAGGAAGGGAGTTGCCCTGCTCAGCGTTTAAGTTTGAGGGAACAAACAAAGTGAGCAGAAGGGCCAGAGAGGCAAGGAACTCCAGAAGGGCCTGGGAAGGCAGAAAGGCCAGGAACTCCAGAAAGGCCAGGAACTCCAGAGAGCCAAGGAACTGCAGAGATGCAGGAGAAAGCAAACACAGCAGAACCAGCAACCATGAAAGAAACAGATACAAAGTGAGTAGCAGCAGAGACAAGAGCAGCCAGCACTGCAGCCCAGGAAGCTACAGGGAAGGTTCCAGGCAAAGGACCAAACAGACTGGCTACAGGGAGAAAGAGAAAAGGTTGGCTTTAAGGAAGCTAAGGCAAGAGTGCTTAGACTCACCGGAGGAAGGGTCTATCTGCAGGCAGCAGAAGCCCCAGGAAGGGAAGTGGAGAGCTTACCCTGAGTCACTGTCTAGCTCAGAGACAGAGGGAGTGCCAAGCCGGAGAAGCCTCAGCCAGGAAGGTGCTGCAGCCAGACTCCAAGGTAGGAGAGATAAAGCCATAAAGCCTAAACCCTGTATTACTTGCTCTGACTCAGAAGAGAGGTTAAAGTCTAGGAAAACCCGGAATAGGAGTAAGGGTTTTGCCAGGGACACTGAACAGGAAGAGCCCAGTGAAATCCTACCAAAAGAAGAAAGGGTCATTCAGTGGCATAGGCTATTTAATCTGCTAAAGAATATTAAGGATAAACTGCCAGAACGCTTACAAGCATTGCCAAGTTACAGCTCAGTTGAAAGCATGGAAGTAGCAGGCCAAGAAAGTGACCTTACTTCAGTTTGTTCTGAGATGGACTGTAATGTGTGCATGAAGGCTGAGTAATGGAAGCCTGAGAAAGGAAAGAAGTGAAGCTTGTGTAAATATCTTTATTGCAACACTGGTTACAAGTGTTACTTTAAGAGGAGAAGAATAATCCTGTATTTTGCTTTGACCTGAATGTGTACATTTGCTTTGAAGATTTTGTCAACCAATTTTGACACGGATGCTAATAAAATTCCTGTGTGCTTTAAAACAACCACTCGGTTCATAATCTCCTTGGCACAACTACAATCCTTGGGAAAGAGGAATTGAGATGGCTTCCCGTCCCTACTAGGCAACCGCCTGGTAGGGGCGCGACCGCCACAATATACACCTTCAAGCACCATTACACTAGACAACCACGAGATCAACATAAAAAAAGAAATAAAATACCTAGGTGTGATACTCGACAATAAACTTAACATGGATTCACACATAAAATATCTGACAAAAAACATACATTACAAACTCAAGACATTGAGACAATTAAGACCATTGATACACTTACAAGACTTCATAACAATAATTCAAGCCATCATAACTCCACACTTCGATTATGCAAATATAATCCTTAATGGCATCACAAAGCAAAATATGAAAAAGATACAACTAACTCAGAACATAGCTGCAAGGATAATAATGAATATAAAATCAACAGAACATATCACACCGATCCTGGCTGAACTTCATTGGCTACCCATTTACTGCAGAATAAAATATAAAATTATTTTAACCACATTTAAACTAATAAATAACTTAGCACCATCTGTACTCAATACACTCATTAACAAAGAATTAGATAAACGATCACAAAGGAGCAGAAACACAAACACTATAGCAGTTCCAAAAGATTACACAAAAGCAAGAAAACAAACCAACAAGAGGGTCTTTTCCCATTCGGCACCTATTCTATGCCTGACAACATTCGCCAACTATCAGACTTAAAGGAAGTTAGAAAAAAACTAAAAACCCACTTATTCTCTCTACACTACAATACACTACCTAATCAGAGTACACAAAGAGACACAGGTTAGCAACCATACTACAATACAACAAAACACACAAAATATTTTTACGCATCACAATTTGCCCTATGATATAATTTGTAAGTACCCATAATGTAAATACGTTCTAACTTTTTACCGTTCAAATGTTATATTGTTACTTGTAAATAGTTCCACCTGTTCTATGTAATACGACTAGGTATGTGCTTCCACATACCATATAATTTACTGTTCTTTGTAAACCGCACTTGATACTTGGGAAAGAGCGGTATAGAAATAAGTGTTAAATAAATAAATAAACAGATATAGGAGGCAAGGTAAAAGATTCATCTTCAAGACTGCGATCCTCCCCAGCCAAGACAGCTCCACTCCTTTCCAGATAACACCTCAGCTCAGTTACACATGCAGAACATAGACCATCACCAAACAAGTAATCACAATTTAGAAACAGGAAGACAATAATTAAACTGGGAATCCCAAAAGCCAAACTTGGAATGTACAACACTGTAGAAATAAAACTATACATTAATTTGCTCTTGTACTAAACAAAGCACAGACGTTAATGATGCACATTTACCAGAGCTGACATATTCCAATTAATAAATTCAAAATAAAGAGATATTTTTCTACCTTTTGTGCATTTTTTTCAGCTGCAATTGCTCCAGCCACTTTCTTCTGTTTTCTTCGTGTCTTCTGCTAACTCTCCATCGTCTGCTGTCCATTTGTCATTTCTTCTCTCTTCTAGATTTTTTTCCATTCTCTCTCTACATCTGCTTTAACATACTAATCTTTCTCCTTTTGCTCTTTCCTCATTCCTATTTCATCCACTCAAATTTTACCCCTCCATCCTCAATCCCCACTTACTCTCCCAATACCCGGCCAATTGTAGATTTTTTATCCCTCCCACACAAAATATTTTTCCCTTCTCCATTTTACTCTTCCAGCCCCATCCCATTCTAATCCTCCCCCAACATCAGCTCCCTTCTAGTTCCAGCCTCACCCAGCATCCATTCCCTTCTAGTCCCTGCATCAGCCCATTTCCAGTCCTAGCCATCCATCAGCCCATTTCCAGTCCTAGCAACCCCCCAACCCAATACCAGTCCTAGCCCCCCCATCACCCCACTTACAGTCCTTAACCCCCATCACCCCATTTTCAGTCCTTAACCCCCCATCACCCCATTTTCAGTTTAAGCCCCCCCTATAACCCATTACCAGTCCTAACCCCCCATCAGCCCAATTTCAGTCCTAACCCCATCAACCCATTTCCAGTCAGCCCCCCATAGCCCATTGCCAGTCCTACCCCCCCCATCAGCCCACAGCCCATTACCAGTCCTAACCCCATCATCCCACCTCCAGTTTTAACCCCCCAGCCCATTTCCAGTCCTAGCCCCCATAGCCCATTACCAGACAACCCCCATCAGCCCACAGCCCATTACCAGTCTTAACCCCCCCAAAGCCCAATACCAGTTCTAACCCCCCCCCCAACAGCCCATTACCAGTCCTAACCCCATCAGCCCACCTCCAGTCTTAACCCCCCAGCCCATTTCCAGTCCTAGCCCCCCCATAGCCCATTACCAGACAGCCCCCATCAGCCCACAGCCCATTACCAGTCTTAACCCCCCCCCCCAAAGCCCATTGCCAGTTCTAAGCCCCCCCAACAGCCCACAGTCCATTACCAGTCCTAACCCCATCAGCCCACCTCTAGCCTTAACCCCCCCCAGCCCAGCCCAGCCCAGCCCATTTCCAGCCCCAGCCCCCCCAATAGCCCATTACCAGTCCTACCCCCCCCAGCCCATTACCAGCCCTACCCCCCCCAGCCCATTTCCAGCCCCAGCCCCCCCAATAGCCCATTACCAGTCCTACCCCCCGCCATAGCCCATTACCAGTCCTACCCCCCCCGGCCTAAAGTAAAATTTAATTTAAAAAAAAACCTGGTGGCTGCCGCCGCGGGGCCCCCTCTGCTGCCGCGGCAGCACGGACTGACCCGCGGGGGCCCCGTCTACAAGCTGAAGCCGGCGGTCGGGTCGGGTCGGTTCTCTCCCTCCCTCCGTGCAGGCTGCAGGCTGCGAGAGACGCGAAGGGAGAGCGTCTCCTCGCGTCTCTGTTAAGCCCGCAGGGGCTGATGGGAAATTTCCCATCAGCCCCTGCGGGCTTAACAGAGACGCGAGGAGACACTCTCCTTTCGCGTCTCTCACAGCCCACAGCCTACAGCCTGCAGCGAGGGAGGGAGGGACGACCCGACCCGACCCGACCCGACGGCTTCAGCTTGTAGACGGGGCCCCCGCGGCAGCAGAGGGGGCCCCGCGGCGGCAGCCACCAGGTTTTTTTTTAAATTGTGTTTAAAAAAAATGAGCTTGTTCTTTTTTTGTGGGCCCCTGCCGGCTGTGGGCCCTACGCCATGGCGTACATGGCGTATAGGTAAATCCGGCCCCGACCCTGCTATCTTTGTTGCTCTAAGGACAGTACAGCAGATGTTGGGAAATAAAATAAATAAATACATACATACATATCATCTCTTCGGCAACAGTTCTGTAAAAATGTATAATTGAACATCATACTTTAAACTTTGCTTTGCATGTATGTGTGTCCACTCCTCTTGCAGGTAAAAGAGGGTGGAGTGGCCTAGTGATTGGGCCAAGTTACCTCTGGCTGGAGGGCCAGGTGTGGTAGGCTATGGCCTAGCATGGCCTGCTACTATGAAAGGGCTGTAAGTTAGGCCTGGATCCTAACTCCCATTATAGCTAGAAAAGAACCAAAAATCTGTGAAAAATAAGAAAACTGTTTTAAAATGCTTAATAAGAAGTTTTCATGAATTCATAAGTCTTCTATTATTCTCTTGTATGTGAAAGAACAGAAATGTAACAGTATATGCATTCCAGAAGCTGAAGTTAACCTTGCAGTAGAAAAGTAACGAAATTCAGAACTGTACCATTGTTCAAGCAATCCTAAAGGAGGGGGCCGGTTGCTAGGCTCCGGAGGGATTTCTAATTGGACAAATGAAGGGCATGTATAACCAATGAAAAGTTTGCATGTATCGAGTTGGAACCAATAGAAAGTTCTCATGTATCAAACTGAAAAAGAGGTATAAATGGTTATGTCTCTGTATAAACCTTTGCTCAGTTCCTTTTGAAGCTTTGACTAACTGGGCCTTGTGCACAATAAACTGACTTGGACCCTGTCAATCGACTCCAGGACTTATTCATTGATAGCACTTTACCACAGCATATTCTTGGTACGTTGGCCGGGAAGTGCGAGTGGTAAATGGTATTCAAGTGAGTAATCCATGTAATTCGCCTTGAGGTTTGGCCCGGTTGGAACTGTGTCTGTCCGATCGCGGGGAAACCTCAGGCGCCGCCGGCGCCTTTGTGCCGGAGAGGGTTCTGCCTGCCTCGGCGGGCCATCAGGTCCAGCTGGCCAACACCTCCAACCCGGGGGAGTCCAGGTTCCAACTCAGAAGCTGGTGTGGTATCAGGGACCGGATCCGGTGAGTAGACATTTTCATGATGTGATAATCAGAAAGAACAGCCTGGGACAACGTCTTGCGTGCGCAAGACTGATTTAGTATATTTGGTATAGACTAACTGGGAAATCTCGCATGAGTATGCGCGAGACAAGGGAGCCTGATCACCTCCCATAAGGGCGGTCCTAGTAAGCTCCGCGTAAGGAAAGCGGAAGCCGAAGCCATCGACCCTTCTTGTTTGGAATAGTCAGTTAGTCAGAAAACCTGGGCACATGACATATTGAAATATGATATCTTGTTGAAATATGCTTGCGTGTGTGAGTGAGAGGTCTTGAAATACAGACCGAGCGAGAGCGGACTCCTAAGTAGCGCAGTTCCTGGCCGGGCGACCGCACCCAGGTCGCAAACATGAGGACGCGAGTGGTGTTTGTCCCCCCCAGTGTTCTGTGGGCTGTACGGACCCCTTACCTACAGCCATATTACCTATCCTTATTGTTCGTCCTGTACGTCATTACGTGTACGTAGGGACGTAGGGTACGTAACGTACGTAGGTAGTGTACGTAGGTACATTTAGATTATGGGAGGGACGGAGTCCACGCAAACTCCGTTGGCATGTATGATCAAGAATTTCCGTAAAGGATTTTCGGGCGATTATGGTACAAAAATGACTCCATCCAGATTAAAAATGTTATGTGAAAGGGAGTGGCCCGCATTAGCTGCTTCATGGCCCCGAGGGGGCACCTTTGATTTTGAGACAGTTTTACGGATCCATCAGCTTATACTGAGAGCGTATCCTGACCAGTTCCCCTATATAGATTCCTGGTTAAGTGTATGTGAACAGCAGCCCTCATGGATAAAGTGCTGTTATGAGGAGCACTGTAAAATATTTGTAGCTACTACTAGGGGAACCAAAAAGGCTAAGGAAGCAAAGCCACCTGTGTATTCTGACCCAGAGTCCCCAGATATTCTGGATAGGTTACCCCGGCACCCACAGACGTTAGTCCCCACAGCCCCGCGACTTGAAGTAGAGCCAGAAGAGGAGCCCCAGAAAATACCAAAGCAACAGCCTAAGAAGTGCCCTACCCCGAGTGAAAGCCCTGAGTCAGGCCCAAGCACAGCAGGGGAACTCGAGTCCTCTGATGAGACAGAAAGCGGAGGCTCTCCTGCCAGTTCAGGGTCACCCACCAAGGAGACTAGTGCCCGGGAGCCTTATGATTTAAGAAGCGTGACTCCCAAGAAGGAGAAAGCAGGGCACCTAATGCCATTACGCCAAGTGCCTGGAATACCTGTTTTAAATGATCAGGGCCAGATGGCGCCAGGACCAACCAGCTTAGTTTATGTACCCTTTTCTACCACAGATTTATTAAACTGGAAAACGCATTATGCTTCCTACACAGCCAAGCCCCAGGAATTAACAGAATTAATGTCTAGCATTATGCAAATCCATCAGCCTACCTGGGCCGATTGTCGCCAGCTCCTGTCCACCCTCTTCACTACGGAGGAGCGAGGCTGAATCGGACAAGCAGCCCTCCGATGGTTAGAAGAGAACCCTGTAGAAAGGGGGAGGAATAAATTCCCCGCATGCAGCAGCTGCAGAATACCCCAATGAAGATCCCAGATGGGACCCGAATGAGGAAAGGGGGGCGGCGGCCCTAACCAGATTTCGCCAGGCCTTATTGCAGGGCCTGAAGAAGGGAGGCCAGAGGGCCATGAATATTGGGAAAGTATCGGAAGTTCTCCAGGGTCCAGATGAGAGCCCAGCGGCCTTTTATGAGCGGTTGTCTGAAGCTTATAGATTGTATACCCCATATGATCCTGCCGCTCAGGAAATTTAACGCATGGTAAATGCGGCCTTTGTTAGTCAGTCCCAGAGAGACATAAAGCGAAAATTACAGAAATTGGATGGATTTGCAGGCATGAATACAGCTCAGTTAATGGAAGTCGCTCAGAAAGTATTTGTGAATCGTGAAAATGAACGAGACAGAGAAAGTGAACGAAAGATGAAGAAGAAGGCAGATCTTCTTGCTGCTGCTGCTGCTGCTATAACCGAACGACGTGGAGGAGGTATTCCTAATCAAAGGACCAGAGGACGTGGAAGAGGCCGCGGAAGCGAAAGGCCTCCATTAGGTGCAAATCAGTGCGCCTACTGCAAGGAAGAAGGACATTGGAGAAATGAGTGCCCGCATCTGGACTCTGCCCCTGCAAGGGGAGGAGGGAGTCCCTGGAGGACCAGAGGAAGATTTCGAAGGAGAGGAGGAATGAATCGAACACAGTTCCAGCAGGAGAGGGAAGCCATTGAGGGAGTGGCAGTAGCAACGGGCTATGACTTGGATGACATAGATGAAGACTAGGCCAGACCAGGCTCCAAGTTCACCCTGGGTCCCCAGGAGCCTATGGTCAGTTTGAAGAAAGGGGACCAATACATGGAATTCATGGTAGATACAGGAGCAGAACATTCAGTAGTAGCCAAGCCAGTAGCTCCTCTGTCCTCACGATCTGTCACCATTGTGGGAGCCACTGGAAATAAAGCCACAAAACCATTCTTGCAGAACCGCATGTGTGAACTAGGGGGACAGAAGATAACGCACCAGTTCTTGTATATGCCTGAGTGCCCTATTCCACTCCTTGGCCGAGACATGCTTGCCATGCTCCAGGCCCAAATATCCTTTGCTGAAGGGGGAGAAATGAATATGACTGTGAACCCAAAGCCTGCTGGATTGATGGTGCTTACTGTTCCCCGAGAAGAAGAATGGCGGTTCTATAGTGCACCTTCAATAAAGTCAACCAGTCCCTGTATACCTACCAACCTCATAGCCCCACCTGAAGTATGGGCAAAAGATAATCCACCTGGCCTAGTGAAGAACATAGCCCCTGTCATTGTCACCCTCAAGCCAGGAGCGGAACCAGTGCATGTGAAGCAGTATCCTCTCCCTCGACCAGCCATAGAAGAAATTCACTGCCATTTAATGAAACTGCTGAAGTACGGACTTCTCAAGGAATGCCAGTCACCTTGGAACACCCCCCTTCTCCCAGTAAAGAAGCCTGGGACAGGGGACTACCGCCCAATACAAGATCTAAGGCGAGTAAATGATGCAGTTGAAACTATACACCCAGTAGTACCAAACCCTTATACTCTCTTGGGACTGATCCCCGCTGAGGCTACTCACTTCACCGTCCTGGACCTGAAAGATGCCTTTTTCTGTGTGCACCTAGCACCCACCAGTCAACTTTTCTTCGCTTTTGAAAGGCAAGACCCCACAACAGGAAGGTGGGGTCAGCTCACCTGGACCAGATTACCCCAAGGATTCAAGAATTCACCTACTCTCTTCAGTGCTGCCCTGAATCAAGAACTCTCAAGTTACCCAGTGGACCCAGGAAAGAGGGTTCTTCTTCAGTATGTAGATGACTTGCTCATAGCCACCAACTCAGAAAGTGAATGCCTACAAGCTACTAGTGAACTTTTGTACCTTTTCAAAGATGCTGGATACAAAGTTTCAAGAGCCAAAGCACAACTATGCCAAACTGAAGTCAAGTATCTAGGATTCCAGTTGTCCAGTGGGATCCGACGTTTAGGACCAGAACGCAAAGAAGCTGTATGTAATATCCCCACTCCAACCACTAGGAGGCAAGTAAGAGCCTTCCTGGGGGCCGTGGGATATTGTCGCATATGGATCCCCAACTTTGCCCTGATTGCAAAACCACTATACCAAGTCACCAAAGGAATGGAAAAATCCCCACTAGATTGGGGACCCGAACAAGATGTAGCATTCCGGACTTTGAAAAAGGCCCTGATGTCATCTCCAGCTTTGGGTCTGCCAGATGTTCAGAAGCCTTTCCATCTTTTTGTCCATGAGTCACAAGGAAACGCATTGGGAGTATTGACCCAATCTCTTGGTTCCTGGCAACGGCCAGTAGCTTATCTGTCAAAACAATTGGATATAGTTGCAAAAGGATGGCCCCCTTGTCTGAGAGCTGTTGCAGCAACAGCCCTCCTAGTGGGCGAAGCAGACAAACTCACACTAGGACAAACTCTTCAAGTCACCGTGCCACACTCTGTTCTGACTCTCATGGAACACAAAGGAAACTTCTGGCTAACCAATGCACGAATGTTGAAGTATCAAAGCATGTTGTGTGAAAACCCTCGGATACAGTTGAAAGTTAGTCAAACTCTGAACCCTGCTACATTGTTTCCAATTGGTCCTGGGCCACCTGATCATAATTGCTTAGAAACCATGGACACTGTATTCTCAAGTCACCCTGATTTGACCGATGTCCCTCTAGAGCAGTGGTCCCCAACCCAGTCCTATGGGGCCCACCGGCCAGTCAGGTTTTCGGGATATCCCTAATGACTATGCATGAGATATATATGCAGTAGAGATATCCTGCCAACCTGACTGGTTTGTGGCCCTCCAGGGCTGGATTTGGAGACCCCTGCCTTATACCTCTGTCATTTAAGATTGTGAGTGGGCAAGGTGCAGATGTCCAAGACATCAAAAAGGTTAGATAGAATTTGTCACAGTCCTCCTCACTTCTCACCACCACCAAAAAATTGTCTATTAGACAACTTTTTGGTGGTGGTGAGAATCGAGGAGGAATGTGACACATTCTATATACCCTTTCGATGTCTAGGACATCTGTACCTTGCCCACTCACAATCTTAAATGACAGAGGTATAAGGCAGGGGTCTCCAAATCCAGCCCTGGAGAGCCACAAACCAGTCAGGTTGGCAGGATATCTCTACTGCATATATCTCTCATGCATAGTCATTAGGGATATCCCGAAAACCTGACTGGCCGGTGGGCCCCATTGGACTGGGTTGGGGACCACTGCTCTAGAGGACCCAGAACGGACTTTCTTTGTGGATGGAAGCAGTCTGGTCATCAATGGACATCCTTGTGCTGGATATGCAGTGGTGACCCTTGATCTGGTAGTTGAGTCCTCAGCTCTGACCCCAGGAACCTCCGCAAAGAAAGCTGAATTGATAGCCCTCACCAGAGCCTTGACATTAGGAGAAGGACTCCGCATAAATGTGTACACAGATTCCAAATATGCCTTCACTACTTTGCATGCACATGGAGCCTTGTATAAAGAGCGAGGGTTGATCACCTCAGGGGGTAAGGACATTAGGTATGGGCCCGAGATATTGATGTTATTAGATGCTGTATGGGCCCCCAAACAAGTGGCAGTCATGCACTGCCGAGGTCATCAGACAGGAGCAGAAGTCACCCGAGGGAATAGATTTGCAGATGCCACAGCCCGAAAGGCAGCCACCACAGGACATGTTAGGACCCAAGATACTGTAATGCAGGCAGCCCTATTCCCTGTGCCCCTTAGTTCCTGGGCACCCCGATATACTACAAGAGAGTTAGACTATTATTGTGAAAAGGAGGGAGGAGTCTTAACAGAACAAGGTTGGATAGTGCTACCACCCCCAGAAGGTAGTCCACCTCCAGGTCCTACAGTCATCCCTGAAGCATTAGGGCCAGCCTTTGTTCAAGCTTTTCATCAAGCCACACATTATGGAAAAACAGCCATGGAGAAAGCCCTGAGGCCCCATTTCTGTATTTCATTGCTAGGATCCCTGACCACCTCAGTGGCACAGCAATGCCTGATATGTGACAAAAATAATGCCAAGCAAGGTCCTGTTCCACCCCCAAGAGTTCAGTCAATAGGGGTGACCCCCATGAGTGATATACAGATAGACTTTGCTGAAATGCCCCGTGTAAATGGATATCACTATATGTTAGTGTTAGTCTGCACATTTTCAGGGTGGGTAGAAGCCTACCCCACCCGAACTGAGAAAGCCCGAGAAGTCACTAGGGTATTGCTCCATGAGATCATTCCCTGATTTGGAATACCATCAACTATAGGGTCAGATAATGGTCCATCATTTGTATCTCAAGTGACTCAACAGTTAGCTCAAGCTTTGCAAATAAAATGGAAGTTACACACTGCTTACAGACCCCAGAGCTCAGGGAAAGTAGAACGAATGAATAGAACCCTGAAAACACAGTTATCCAAGCTTTGTCAAGAAACACACCTGAAGTGGCTCCAAGTTTTACCCATAGCCCTTCTTAGGATACGTTCAGCTCCCACCAGATCCTTAGGTGTCTCCCCTTTTGAGATTTTGTATGGGCGACCTCCACCCATAGTGCAGGGAATAAAGGGAGACATGAGACAGATAGGATATGAAATAACAAGACAAGAACTATTAGCTTTAGGTTCTGTTTTGCAGAAACTCCAAACGTGGGTGCAAGACCGACTACCCATCAACCTGACCGAGCCTCTGCATCCCTTCAAGCCAGGAATGTCCATGTGGGTGAAAGAGTGGAGAAAACCCCCGCTGGCGCCGCATTGGAAGGGACCCTACATCGTCATCCTGTCAACCCCCACCGCAGTGAAAGTTGCAGAATTCGAACCCTGGATCCACCACAGTCGAGTGAAGCCGGCAGCTGCTCCTGATCCTGGCCAATGGACATCAGTGAATGATCCCGAGACTCCATTGCGACTCACCTTGAGGAGACAGCCAGCTTTATAGAGAATCTTCAGCATCCACTTACGTCACGTGAAAGTGACCATCACTGCAGAAACAGAAGAAAACTCAGCACAGTTCATTATCCTCAACTTTCCAGTTAACCTCCAGAGACTGTAATCACAATGTTCTTCCACTATTGCCTTGTGGGAGTGGTGATCCTGGGAATCCTGGAAAAGACTTTTGCTCTACCCCCTTGTGCAGCTTGCATAACCACCACCCGAACAGGACAAAAGATTGCTCTATCATTCCTACTATACTTGCACTGGTACAGTCAGCTGGTGTGTTTATAATGGCACTGAACTGAACATTTGCACTAAGGGAAAAAGTAAGACTTGTTATAACCCTCGACAGAACCCATCCTACTATACATTTGAGATACGCTGGAATGATGAAGATGGAGCCATTCTGAATGCGACAAAACCCCTCACCAACCCCACAAAACCTATTATCCTGAACTTTGATGCTTGCGATGCAATCAACAGAAATGCTTACCACAGATAGAAACATAGAAACATAGAAATATGACGACAGAAAAAGACCACATGGCCTATCTAGTCTGTCCTTCCATAACAACTACAACAGTCCACTTTTTGCCTTTAGAGATCCTCTGTGTTGGTCCCATGCTTTCTTGAATTCAGTTACTGTCCTCATCTCTACCACCTCCACTGGGAGACTATTCCACGGATCCACTACTCTTTCCGTAAAGAAATATTTCCGCATATCACTCCTGAATCTATCTCCCTTCACCCTCATCCCATGTCCCCTCGTAGCAGAACTTGCTTTCAATTGAAAGAGGCTCTCTCAGATGTGGGTCATGGGAGCAAGCATACTACCATGATGATAAATACATGTGTCCAGAAGGAGCCTATGGATGGGGAAGGTGTACAGGAAAGAGTACAGCAGCCACCATCTACACCACTTCATCTAGACATGATTACTTTTGCCCAAAATGGGAAATGTGTATATTTTGCTACCTGGAAGAATGCACCGACGGGATGAGATGGAAATCATCGCAAAGGTAGCCTAACAAAGATCAGACTACCAGAACCCAAGAAATGCCAGAAAGGTGCCTGTAATCCTCTACAACTTTTCATAGCCAACCCTAGCCACTGGAAGCAAGGATACAAGTTTGGGTTGCGTATTGCAGGAGGAGGTGTAGATCCTGGGACTATCTTATATCTGCAATTAAACACCAAAACGTATGTATCCTCACCTTATCGTATACATCACTCCTTCTATGAAGCCATGAAATCAGAATTTGAAATTCCTCCTGCCTCCCAGAACTTATTTCTTGAATTAGCGGGAGCAGTCGCATCTAGTCTCCATGTTTCAGACTGTTTGTTTTGTGGAGGAACAACAATGGGAGACCAATGGCCTTGGGAGGCACAAGAACTGAACTATTCTGTTCCGTATAATCAGACTAATATACACAATACCACAAGTGAATGGGTATTGGCCCACTCCATTGTGGGTAACTTATGTTTTTCTCGCTATGGACCAATGTTTAATATGGAAGTGGGGCAGCTGGTCTGTCTCAATCAGAAGTTCTACAACAGTACCACTAAGAAGACATCTTGGTGGTCAGGAGTCAACACTACTGAACCTTCCAATCCTCTAGTTCAATTCCCCAAACTTGCCAGTATCTGGACTAACTTAGCAGCATATAATTCTTGGCAAGCACCACCTGGACTGTACTGGATTTGCGGAACCCGAGCATATGCCAGACTTCCTCACCATTGGGGAGGCGCATGTGTATTGGGAACCATACGACCTTCCTTTTTCCTTCTGCCTACATCCCAGGGAGAACAGCTGGGATATCCTGTGTACAGAAGTCGACAGCTGAACGAGGCCTTGAAAATAGGCCAATGGGACAAATGGGATGCGTCATCTGAAGAATGGCCACCAGAAAGAATCATCTCATACTATGGACCTGCTACTTGGGAGCAGGATGGGACTTGGGGATATCGTACTCATCCAACCACTTGCACCTAACAGACCAAGAAGATCTGCAGAGTCCAACATGCTAGTAATTCCAAAAAAAGCAACTAAATGCACCAAAACAACAGCTAACAGAGCCTTCCAACTCTGTGCCCCAAGTCTATGGAATTCCTTACCAGCACATATCAGAGCAATCCCCATCTTGAGCCAATTTAGAAAGGCCCTTAAACATTTCCTCTTCACCAAATATCTCACTGACATCTCCGATCCTCAGTCCCACTCGAATAACGAGCACCTCAACAATAATAGTAGTCAACTAGGCAAGCCCTCGCAACAGGCTTCCCCTACAATGTAAACACCAAACATTATCCTTTCTCAGTACACCTCATATGTATATAGTGTACCCTTTTTCCAAGTTGCATTTCCTGTTTAATGTAATGACCAGACATATTTAAGTTGTCGGATGTTTCTGTTCCATGTGAACCGCGCTGATTGCAAATAGTGCGGTATATAAGAAATATAAATAAATAAATAAATAATCGAATAATCCGTTTGCAAGCTGTTGTTGAAATAATAACCAATGAAACTAGTAAAGCACTAACCCTTCTGGCAAAGCAAAGTACACAAATGCGCACAGCCATTTATCAAAATCGTTTAGCTTTAGATTATTTGTTAGCAGCTGAAGGTGGGGTGTGTGGGAAGTTGAATCTCAGTAATTGTTGTTTACAGATTGATAATAATGGGCATGTAGTCGAAGATTTAGCCACCCAGATGAGGGAGCAGACATTTGTGCCTGTCCAGACTTGGCACAGTTTAAAGATGGATGGGTGGTTTGGTTCATTGTTTTCTTGGATTGGTGGTCTGAAATCCCTTATGTTTATCGTACTATTCATATTGGCCATGTGCTTATTGCTCCCTTGTCTCCTACCCCTTTGCTTACGCATGATAACATCATCAATTGATAACACTATAGAGCGGAACGGAGCTTCGAAAGTATTAGCTATGTGGCAATATTACCCTATACCCCACGATGATGATGCCATTACACCAGTATAATGTGTTGATTGACTAATGAGTGATTTAATTCTCACCCTTCCTCACTTGTGAGTGAGAATAATCAAAGGGAGGAATGTGGTAGGCTATGGCCTAGCATGGCCTGCTACTATGAAAGGCCTGTAAGTTAGGCCTGGATCCTAACTCCCATTATAGCTAGAAAAGAACCAAAAATCTGTGAAAAATAAGAAAACTGTTTTAAAATGCTTAATAAGAGGTTTTTATGAATTCATAAGTCTTCTATTATTCTCTTGTGTGTGAAAGAACAGAAATGTTTCAGTATATGCATTCCAAAAGCCAAAGTTAACCTTGCAGTAGAAAAGTAACGAAATTCAGAACTGTACCATTGTTCAAGCAATCCTAAAGGAGGGGGCCGGTTGCTAGGCTCCGGAGGGATTTCTAATTGGACAAATGAAGGGAATGTATAACCAATGAAAAGTTTGCATGTATCGAGTTGGAACCAATAGAAAGTTCTCATGTATCAAACTGAAAAAGAGGTATAAATGGTTATGTCTCTGTATAAACTTGTGCTCAGTTCCTTTTGAAGCTTTGACTGACTGGGCCTTGTGCACAATAAACTGACTTGGACCCCGTCAATCGACTCCTGGACTTATTCATTGATTGCACTTTGCCACAGCATGGAGGGCCAGGGATTCGAATTCCATTAGAGGACAACAACCTTGGGCAGGAAGGACTGTGGCTTCTAGTCCCACAGGTGCTCCTTGTAGCCTTGGGCAAGCAACTTAACCCTCCGTTGCCTCAGGTACAAAAACATATATTGTGAGCTCTTCCAGACAAGGGGGAAAAAAAACACATTATAATATATTGTGGTAAGGAGAGCTGTATAGAAGGGATGGAATGGGAAGAAAGTGAGACCTGTGCCTTTAAAAGCAGAGATCAACAGAGTTCCCATAGTAACCACAAGCCTCCAAGGCAGACTACAGCTAGTACTAAGCCCCACCCACTTAATGACGTTAGAGCTAGGTTGAGCCCTAACAGCTCTCACATGTGCAGGGAGAAAGGCATGGTGCCTAAGAAGCATCAGTTTAAAACGGCTTCAGTGTTTGAGAAAGAGGGAGAAGAGGAAGGCGAGAAGCAAAGCAGGCAGCAGCAGACACGGCAGAACTTGCAGGAAAGCACGCAGCAAGAGAGTCTGAAACAGCTGAGAGCTGAGCAGCAGAGAGCCCTGGAATCAAGGCAGAAACGTGTCTCAAGGTACCTCAGAGAAAGGAAGCTGGAGGAGTCAATTCCCAGGTGGGGAAACAGCTCGGGGAGCCAGTTGAGCCCTGGAGGTAGAGAGAATAAGTTGCCTAAAGTTCCTAGCAAAGCTCTTTCTGAAGAAGTGGTTAGAGAGCTAAGAAAAAGTGCCAAACGCTGTGTTAGCCAAAGGACTGTAAAACAAACTTCAGACAGAAATAAGAAGTGTGCCAGTGACTGCCATGACTCAGCAGTGAGAGATATTGAAAGGCTGATAAGGGAGAGAGAAACTCCGTCTTTAAAGCCTGTTGCTACAGAGCAGAGAGAACACCTGCTGCTAAAGCTGGAGGAGCTGCTACGGGGTGTAAATCATAAATCCTATGATACCCGTCCACAGGAGGATAGCTCTAGTGAGTCTACTCATGAAACGGAAATAGAATTGTGTGAAAGCCCATCTGAAAGTGATACTGAAGAAATGCAATGTTCTTATTGCAAGGCAAACGAACTGAACATGTGCTAAGCTCAAGCCCATGTGAAGGATGGGTTTGTCTAAAGCAATTATAAGCTAGTTTCTATGAATTGAGAAGGGAAAGAAACTTGCTAGAAGTTTGAGAGCAACTGTGGCTTGTTTCTATATGCTGTAAAGGAAAAGAAACTTGCTGGAAGTTTTAAAACAGTTATAACCTCTTTTTTTATGGAAGCTGTGAAAGAAAAGAAACTTGCTGGAAGTTTAAAAACAGTTATAACCTATTTTCTATGAAAGCTGTGAAAGAAAAGAAACTTGTTGAAAGTTTAAGTTACTTTGATATGGTCAACAGCCTTAGCTTTAGAAGGTAGTTACCAGAAGGAAGCTAAGAGTTGACACTGTGAAGAAGAAATTCCTGTCTGTTTGAGTTAAGCCTGTTGGGAGTTTATTTATCCTTTGCCTTTGGGAGAAATTATCCTTACCTGTGTTTAGTGCAACGAATTTGATGCGAGGGGGAAACCCTGAAAAATAAATTTCTCTGTTTTGCCAAACAAACCGTGTGGTCACACTGCTTGCTCAAAAGAATAGCTGAAACTACATATCCCAGCAGTCCATGCTGGCAGCCATATTGGGGACAGTATTCAGAAGGGCAATTAAGGCGAGCCCTCTTGCTCATCGGCCACCGGCCAGGGTGGGAGGACGCGACAATATATATATATATATATATACACACACATACATATATATATCTATATATATATATATCTATATATATATATATATATATATACAGTACCTGAATGTACACTGGTAGAAAAGTGGTATATAGGCCTAGTTAAATAAATAAAAAGAGTTTGTGCGGTTGTTGGGATCTATTGGCTTGTTTTGACTACTGCTGCTTCTCTCTGCTGCCCCTTGGAAACTGCCTAATCGTTGGGCCTGTGCTATCTACAGTCTTTTGACTGATAACAGCCTCATATTTGTAGGACCAAGTATGCCATCCCTTCCCTACTCCCGCACCTCCCCCCAGACATCACAATAGCAATCCCAGAGATAGAGGTTCAGACTTGGCAGTCTGGAAAAAAACTATGGGCCCAATATTCAGATGGGCAGGCTATGGTTATGGTTTAGGCACTTGATATGCTGCCCTTAACTTCTGCATCAGAGCAGTTTACACTTATGTATTGTGGCAAGGTCAGCTATCCTGAGAGTGGGGAGGTGAGAAGCATAACGAATTCACCCTAGTTAAGGGTCCCCTTTCTAGGAGTGCATGGAGAGAAAGTCACAGCCAGGTTTCAAAGACAGAAAAACCCTAGCAGGAACAGGTTTCACACAATGACTGATAAAGTAAGAAAGAGGGACTGCAAGCACGAGGACCAAAGCCCTTACTTTAACAGGTGCACTGATTATTCTAATACCAGAAGGCAGGGGGATTACAAACACCTGGGAAGGAAAGAGGTGGGGTTAGAACCCTGGAGGTATAAGCCTGGGTTAGATCATGCAGAGAGGAGGAGACGAGAAGGAGAGCAGCAGGGAGAGCAGCTGAGACAGAGGCTGAGAGAAGGAGCTGATTCTTGGAAAAGAGCTGAGCTACCAAGAGCTGAGAGAGCTGAATTCCCTGCAACAGGTTGGCAACAGAGGTGGGGGCCAGGAAGTGGAGAAGCTTTCAGACCACCAGAGAGGTTGTCAGCTGAGCAGTCTGACCAGGTTGGTGAGTCAGAACCCATGCAGTTGGGAGAACCAGTGTCAGAGTTGGGGGAAGAAGATTGCTTTATGGATTGTTCTGTATGCCAAGCTCTAGACAGGAGGTCTTAAGGAAAAGCTAGCCCTGAAAGAAGTAATTCTCCTTGGAAGTTAACCATATGGCACAAGCAGTGTGGAGGTAAATTCCTGTATGTTTTAAAAGGGAAATTTACTGCAACATAAGCCTGATCAAGAAGCTCTGATTCATGCTTGTTTGTCACCTGTGTTTGAACTGTGCAACGACAAGAAAAGCAAAGTTAACCGCTATAAGAGTTTTTGCTTGCTCCTCTCCTATATGAAAAGCCTGCTAAAAGTTTTGATAACAGCTTGGAATGTTTGTTTTGTTCTAAGTTTGGTTTCACGTAGAAATGCAGCCTAGAGAGGTTTTTGAGGCTGGCAGAAACCAAACTGCTGTAGAAGAATTAAGCTTGAATTTTTCTTTATGCTCTGATTAACAAGGACTAAAAGGAAAGTGGCAGCCTAGTTTCTAAAGGCAATGCTTCTGCAAGTAAGAGGACTTTAAAAAGCCATTTCTGAGTTCTTTTGGTTTGTTTGCCATTATTTGCTGTACCTTAAGCAAATCCTACAGTTATAATCCTGTAAATGATACCTTGAACCTGCTGTGTTTTGTGTTATGGAAATAGACTTTCTGTTACAAGCCTTACCCTCGGTTACCTCAACTACAAACCTTCTACTTAAAGCACCAACATATTTTAGCAGTAATACACTTCCCAGAAGCCAACACGAAGAAATAGGCTGCTAAGAGCTGATAGAAGAAGGAACCCTCAACCACCACGCCCTCGACCACTAGAGGCAAGTGGCTTCGGGCGTTGTGCTTGTGACAGTGGCGTAGTTTTTCGGATTTTGCCTTCAGGATATATAAAGGATATACAGCAATAAGGTACAAAGCACGGACGACTGCTGGAGCTTCAGGTGGATTCACCAGTGGAGTCAGCTGGAGGGCAGAGCAGGCCAGCCCTGAAGCATCATAAAGACAACCCTTTGGAAGCAAGAGTCAACACCTGAGTCAGGTAAAGCGTACCCAGGTGGGGGTTGGCTCGGATAAAAAAATGAAAAAAAAATAGTGAATGCTTTTGAAGCAAAGGGGCAAGAAGGCTGTTGAGTGGTGCCGCCCTTGGTGTCTTGTGTTTTTCTTGCAGGTATCCCTGAAGATGGAGTCCAAGGAGTTGATTCAATGGATGGCAACGCAGTTCCAGTGCCAGCAAGAGTTGGCACAGCAAGCTCAGGAGAGAGCAGTTGCAGCTATCAGGGAGCAACAGCAACCTGTCTTGGACTTAGTGGCTGCCCTGGTTGCATCCCAAAGGCAAGAAACTGGAGGAGAGTCGGTACCAGCAGGACCATCAGTTCTTCAAATGGACAGGCTGGTAGGCCCACCCACAAGTGGGGCCTTTAATTTTGGCAAGCTTTCATCTGAGGACGATATAGATGACTTTTTAGAATCATTTGAAAGGGTAGCACAAGCTGTGGGATGGCCAGCTAGCCAATGGGCAGTGCGTTTAGCAACCTCTTTAACAGGGGAAGCACTGGCTGCATATAGGGTTATTCCAGCTGCCCAAGCCCTGGACAATGATACTGTAAAAACGGCTATTAGAGACTGTTTGGGGTTGACAAAAAGTGTATTCACAGGATGTTCAGAGCCACAGCCCTTAAGGCTGGAGAAACTCCGAAGGCATTAAGCCAAAGGATTTCGGGCCTGGCATTGAAGTGGCTGACCCTAGATGGAAAAAATATGGATATGGTATTAGATGTGATAGTATTGGAGCAGTTTATGACAGCAGTGCCAAGGGAAATACAATCATTTCTGATTCAACAAAACTGCCAGAGCACAAAGGAGGCAACTCTGTTAACTGAGCGCTACATGGAAGCTGAGTTAGCGTGTCAGCCAAGAGGGGGCACTCCAAAAGTGAAGGCTGAAGCCAGTTTTGGTTCATCAGAAATGAAACAGGGAGATAAAACAAGCTTTGTGAAAACTTATGTGCCTGCTCAGCAGGAAAAGTGGCCTAAAAAGAAGTGTTTTCATTGTGGGGAGATGGGACACTTACAAAGAGGATGCAAGGCTCGTACTGGGTTGGTTGGTACAAGTGTGAAGCCTCTTGGAGAGGGTTTTTCTTCTAAGTGTGATTATACAGGGGATCCCTACCAATGCTTTGCTTGACTCTGGGGCTGACCAAAGTATGGTATCCCAGAAGCTTTGGCAGGCCATTGAGGTCCAAGCAAAGTATGTCCAGAGGAGACCAGAAGGTCATGTCCAGATCCGTTGCATCCATGGGGCTGCCTCTTGTTACCCTGTGTATACATTGGAGATAAAAGGGTTAGGGGTGCAAAAACGTATTCCCGTGGCTGTGGTACCAAAGCTTCCCCACGACCTAGTGTTAGGAAGGGATTGGCCCCAGTTTAGGAAAGGGCTAGAGAAAGGCCTTGAGCAAAAGGCAGGAGGGATGGTAACAGTGGTCCCTGGCCCTTTGTTTAGGAATCCCCGAAAACCAACTGAAAAGTCCTCAGGAGAAGATCTCCAGGTTAAACAGAAGTTCACATTAAAATATTGTAAAGTTTCCGAGAAGGCCATGAGTCCCAGGAGGGCATCCCTGCAAGCCGCGGGATATGATTTGTGAATGAGGTGGTGCCCAGTCATGGAAAGGCCCTTATTGATACCGGCCTACAATTGGAGATCCCTATTGGCTGCTATGGACGAATAGCCCCTTGCTCGGGTCTGGCAGTTAAACACTTCCTGGATGTCGGTGCAGGTGTGATTGACCCTGACTATAGAGGGACTGTGAAGGTATTGTTGTTTAACTTTGGTAAGGAAGACTTTCCTGTTAAGGTTGGAGACCGGATTGCCCAGCTGCTGTGTGAAAGGGTGGGGTTTCCCCCACTGAAAGAGGTCCCCATGTTAACTCCCACAGAATGAGGAGCTTCCGGATTTGGATCCCCAGGACAGGCCGGGCTGGAAGCCCTGACAGCCACCTCGGAAGAGAGAAGAGAGGAAGCTGAGGAGGAGGATTTGGGTCCACAAGTAACAGAGTGGAGGAAACATCAGGAGCCCCAGGTGGGTGAAGAATTGTCTTTGGTCCAAAGGCAGGAGTTGGCCAATCTGTTACAGCGGTTTCCAGATGTTCTGATGCTGGTCCCTGGTGAAACCCGACTGGTTGCCCATGAGGTTATAACCACACCGGGGAAGGTGATTCGACAACGACCATACCGGTTACTGGAGGCTAAGAAAGAGGAAGTAATTGCACAGGTACGCAAAATGATAGAGATGGGAGTCATCGAGGAGTCAAAAAACCTGTGGTGCAGTCCAATAGTGCTTGTTCCAAAGCCGGATGGCACTTTACGATTTTGCATTGATTTCAGACAAGTAAATGCCATCTTGGTGTTTGACGCATACCCAATGCCCAGGACAGAAGAGCTACTGGATCGCTTGGGACAAGCCCAGTTTTTGACCACCTTGGACATGACAAAAGGGTATTGGCAGATTCCCCTGACCAGGGAGTCTCGGCCAAAGACCGCCTTCAGCACCCCGATTGGGCTATTCCAATTTAAGAGGATGCCCTTCGGACTCCACGGCGCCGCAGCGACTTGCCAGAGACTGGTAGATCAAGTCCTGCGCCCGCACCAAGAATATGCTGCTGCATATATGGATGACATTGTTATCTACAGTCGCACCTGGGAAGAGCACCTTCCAAGGATTGAAGCTGTCCTCTAGTCTATGAGGCAGGCGGGCCTCACACTGAACCCGAGCAAATGCGCCTTTGCCAGGTGGGAGGTAAAGTACCTGGGGCATATGATTGGATTCGGAAAGGTCAAGCCCTTAATCGACAAGGTTGAAAGTATCAGGAATTTCCCCAGGCCAATAACAAAGAAACCCTTGAGAGGTTTTCTGGGCCTAGTAGGTTACTATAGGAGATTCCTGCCCCGCTTTGCAGAGGAGAGTTCCATATTCACTGATATGTTGAAGAAAAACTATCCAAATCATCTTAATTGGACCCTGGAAGCTGAGAGGGCCTTCAACCTGTTAAAAGAGAGGCTTTGCACGGCTCCAGTATTGTGTGGTGTGGACTTCACACAACCGTTCATGGTGCAAACGGATGCCTCAGAAGCAGGTCTAGGGTCGGTCCTATCTCAGAAGTATAAAGGGGAGGAACACCCAGTAATGTTCCTTAGCAAAAAGTTATCCCCGGCGGAGCGCAACTATTCCACCATAGAGAAAGAGTCTCTTGCTATTAAGTGGGCAGTAGACGCGCTCCGATTCTATCTTACAGGCCGGACGTTCTTACTCATCACAGACCATGCACACTTGAAGTGGCTTCAGCAGATGAAAAACCACAATGCAAGGCTAACTAGGTGGTACATGGCCCTGCAAGCTTTCGACTTCAGAGTGGAGCATCGGGCGGGAAGACTACACCAAAATGCAGATGCTTTATCCCGAATTACCGACTGTTTGGAGAAACCCCAATTACCTCCAACAGCCAGTAATATCTTAAGCAGGGGTGTATGTGGCAAGGTCAGCTATCCTGAGAGTGGGGGAGGTGAGAAACATAACAAATTTACCCTAGTTAAGGGTCCCCTTCTAGGAGTGCATGGAGAGAAAGCCACAGCCAGGTTTCAAAGACAGAAAAACCCCAGCTGGAACAGGTTTCACACAATGACTGATAAAGTAAGAAAGAGGGATTGCAAGCACAAGGACCAAAGCCCTTACTTTAACAAGTGCACTGATTATTCTAATACCAGAAGGCAGGGGGATTACAAACACCTGGGAAGGAAAAAGGTGGGGTTAGAACCCTGGAGGTATAAGCCTGGGTTAGGATCATGCAGAGAGGAGGAGACGAGAAGGAGAGCAGCTGAGACAGAGGCTGAGAGAAGGAGCTGATTCTTGGAAAAGAGCTGAGCTACCAAGAGCTGAGAGAGCTGAATTCCCTGCAACAGGTTGGCAACAGAGGTGGGGGCCAGGAAGTGGAGAAGCTTTCAGACCACCAGAGAGGTTGTCAGCTGAGCAGTCTGACCAGGTCGGTGAGTCAGAACCCATGCAGTTGGGAGAACCAGTGTCAGAGTTGGGGGAAGAAGATTGCTTTATGGATTGTTCTGTATGCCAAGCTCTAGACAGGAGGTCTTGAGGAAAAGCTAGCCCTGAAAGAAGTAATTCTCCTTGGAAGTTAACCATATGGCACAAGCAGTGTGGAGGTAAATTCCTGTATGTTTTATTTCAAATCATTTTTATTGAGTTTTTCATACATAACGCAAACATCTAGAGAGGACATGTAAAACAATACAAAGCGATACATTAGCCTCCTCCCTAAATACAATCGTGGAGGATAGCCCCTTTAACCCTGAGAAAATGCCCATTCCCCCCCACCCTCCCCGTCATCAAACACAGACTACTCACACACCCTATAATAAGCACATCAAGTACAGCAAATACATTAAACACATCGGTGAGAGTTACAATGATGTCACTACACCAGCAAATAAGGTAAATCACAGCACATAACAGGAGGGCCTGTAATCAGTCCCCCAGATGAACTACACGTAAGTTGCTGCCCCCTGTACTCCGAGCAGTTGAAAGACTAAAGTCTTTTGGCATAATGCTCCACTGAACAAGAAATCGCTTATAGAGACAGGTATCACTCTATACATTCCGAAACATTTCTAAACATTTAACACCCCACCCCTTTCTTTAGGAGACAACTGAGAGATCATGGGAGACCATAATTCCAGGAAGTCCTCCCAGCTCTTACCCCCTTTCTGCTGTGCAGTCAACTTCTCCATATACATCAAGTCAAGCATGAAGTTCTCCCAAAGTGCCATACAAGGAGGGGAGGATGCAACCCACTGACACAACAAGGCCCTCTTAACCATCAGAAAACCCGTTTCAAACAGCGCCCTGCGCATGAACGAGAATCGTTCGCACCCCAGCTCCCAATTATGGAACAAACAAACCTCTCTTTGCAGAACCCCACCCACCCCTAGCCACCCCTCGAACTTATTACAAACCTGTACCCACACAGCTCGCACCCTCGGACACCCCCAAAATTTATGCGTTAAGGTCCCAACTCCACAATCACACCACTGACAACTGGCAGAGAGCTGCAAACCCACACGGAAGGCCCATTTATCACTTATATATGCTCGCCAGAGAAATTTATACTGCATTTCCTGCAGATACACCCATATCGGACCTTTCACTATCCCCTCAAAGGCCACCCGCAATATTTCCTCCGTCATTTCCTCAACTCCGTCTCTCCGCCACCGGTGTGCGAGCCCAGTAAGAAACCCCGCACCCCCCGAGGGCCGGAGCACCGCCCGAGAGATCGACCCCCCCAGACACCGCTCCTCCAGCCGCTCCAATATTGCACGTGGGGACTCGGAAGCTGACCAACCTCCCCCTTCCACAGGAACAGACGCTAAGTAAGAGCGGATTTGCAAATAGCCATAAAAATCCTGTTGCCGAATATGAAACCGGCGCTGGACTTGTTGGAAACTGTCCATAACCCCATTAGCACTAAAAGAAGTCTCCCAGACAAACAAGACCTCGCTCAGCCCAACTATCAAAGATACTCTGCTGTGCAAACCCCGGTCGAAAATCAGGATTGCCCACCAGCGGCAGCAGAGGCGACTTACACCAATCCCACCCAAATCTCTGGCAAAGTATTTTCCAGGCAGGACGCAAGGCCCTCACATAACTCCCCCCCACGCCTCCCCTAATCGCCATTGGCAGCTGTCTGACATGGAGAAGATAGAGGCCATGATACGGAGCCAGCGCTTCCACCAACTGCCAAACCGGGGCACACCCCCCATCCCCTCTCAACATCGCCCGAATATGCCGCGCTAAATAGCGCAGATTATAATTACGCAAGGAAGGTAGTTCCCATCCCCCTCCTCTCTCCTACTCATTAAGGCCCGCAAAGAGATCCGCGCCTTACGTCCCCCCCACAGAAACCCACGCAAACTCCATTCAAAACGCTTCCAGTCTTTATCCAAAATCCATAGCGGCAGCATGCGCAGCACATATAGCCATCTAGGAAACTCCACCATGACAAACAACGCCATCCTTCCCTTCAGAGACAGAGGCAAACCCCGCCAGCTGGCCAAAGTTTTACTACTTCTGGCTAATAAACCAGGCACATTAGCATGATACAGATGTGCTGGCCGATCAGGGAGCTGTATTCCCAAATACTTAATCTCCCCGTCCGCCCATACCAATGGAAACTCACCTACCCACTTCGGCCGTACTTTACCCCCAACATCCAACACTACCGACTTCATAGCATTAACCTTCAAACCCGAAAAGTCCCCAAATGCCTTTATCACCTGGAGCGCGCGATCCAAAGACATAGGTAGGTTCGTGAGACACAGCAACATGTCATCAGCAAAGGCGCTAACTTTGACATCTTCCCCTCCCAATCGTATGCCAGCAATCTCCAAATCATTTTGCAAGGCCCTCAACAGCGGTTCTAAGGCCAGCACAAAAGCAAAGGGGACAGAGGGCAGCCCTGCCGAGTGCCCCTTTCCAACACAAAGGGTTCCGAAAAGACACCATTCGTGCCCACACGGGCCATGGGTTGTGTATACAACGCCTGAAGCCACTGCACAAAACTCCCCCGCAGTCCAAACGCAGAAAGGGCATCCCACATATAAACCCAGGCCACCCTATCAAACGCCTTTTCAGCATCTAGGCTGACAAGAAGCAGGGCCTCATCCTTCTGCAGACAGTATTCCATGCCCAACAGTAACTTAGCAATATTCTTGGAGGCCTCCCTCCCTTGTACAAACCCAACCTGGCTGGGGTTAATAAGTAACGGTAACAGAGGTGAAAGCCGAGCCGCCATAACCGAAGCTAAAAGCTTCATGTCACAATTAATAAGCGAGATCGGACGGTAGGAGGCCGGGTCCGACAAATTCTTCCCGGGTTTCGGAATTACAGTAATATCCGCACAACGCATATCTCGAGGAAAGATACCAATGGAGCGGGCCTCTTCAAACATCACCACCATAGAGGGGGCAAGACGCGTAGCCAATATTTTATAGTATTCTATACTAAAACCATCTGGCCCAGGGGCCTTGTGAGATTTCCCCCGCTTAATACCAGCAAGAAGCTCCGACACCGTCAACGGCGCGTTGAGCTTTGCCAAATCTTCATCCGAGACCTGTGGGAGGGACAAAGTGCGCAAAAACGCCGTACCCTGTCCATAATCCCGCTCCTCCTCACTATACAGGTGCTTGTAAAAGGCGCGAAAAATCTTTGCGATACTCGCGGGTTGATGCTGCATGGTACCACTGTTATCACAAAGCACAGGAATAAACTTAGAGCCACCAGGATCTCGAACAAGCCTGGCCAGTAACTTCCCCGACCTGTTACCATAAATATGCAAACGATGCTTATGATATTGCATCGAAAGCACCGCTCTACGCTGTAATAAGGCATTGAGCGCCGCCTGTGCCCGAGCATAATCCCGCTGGAGAGCCCCCCACTAGCCCTACCCAATTGATGCTGCATAGCCCGTAAAGCGCGTTCCGATATCAGGATACTACGGTCCAAATGTTTACGTCGCAAGGCAGTGTATGAGATGATCGCTCCTCGCATCACTGCTTTACTAGCCTCCCAAAATAATAATGGGGAACATTGTGGGGTATCATTGAATAGAACATAATCATCCCACTGTTGTGCAAGATAAAGTCGGAAAGCTTCATATTCCCACAAATACCCTGGAAATCTCCACCCTGTCCTCCCTGGCCCCTGACATTCCCAAGAAATCCACACCATCCCATGATCTGAAATGGCAATAGGCTCTATTTCCGCCTGTACTACCCGAGGGAGCCCTCCTTCACTAACAAGGATATAATCTATGCGGGACCAGGTGAGATGCGCTCTCGACTGGTGCGTATATTCCCGTACCCCGGGGTGCAGGGTCCGCCAAACGTCTATTAGGTCTCCCACCCTACAGAGATAGCTTACCCCCCTACGGGTCCACACCCCCTCCCCCCCACCATGGGACTTGTCCAAACATGGATCGTGGGGACAATTAAAATCCCCCGCTACAATGACCTTAGCCCGCTCAGCATTCTTTAACAATCCCACTAACTGGGTAAAGAAAGCATGATCATAGACATTTGGCGCGTATACATTTAGTAACCACAGTGGTTCATTATACAATTTACCTTGCAATAGTATATACCGCCCAGAAGGGTCTGTTTGTACTGCGTGCACTACAAAAGGAACCCCCCGCTTCACTAACACCACCACCCCTGCTTTCTTCGTACCCGACTCCGCCCCATAGGACATCTCCACCCAATCCCGTGCAAGTTTCCTATGCTCTATGGCACTCAAATGTGTCTCCTGTAACAAGGCTATATGGGCACCCTTTCTTTTAAGCCCCTGAAGTATCTTAGTACGCTTGACCGGGGTACCAATGCCCCCTACATTCCAAGAAATTATCTTTACTTCTGGCATACCACCACCCATACCAAGGTGATCAGTAGCAGGCAGTACGTCACAGTCTCCACCCAGAGACGCCCAGCCTCATCTCCGGGTCCTCCCATCTTTCCCTTCTCCTCTACCAAAACGTCCAAGGGGTGCATATGCTCCTCCCACCAATAGAGCCGTCCCACAAGCGCTCTCCCCATCTTATATCCCAACTCACCCCCCCTCCCCCCCATCCCTCCTTCCCCCCCCACCTTCCAGCCCCCCTGTACCTCCCCCTCCCCCTCACACCCTCTCCCCTTTTACCCCCTCCCCACCTCCACCCCCCATTCCCCCCTCTCCCCGCACCCCTCTTCACCCAATCCCCCTTAAAATCACACATCCCACCTCAGCCAAAGGCTGAGCAGGTCATCTCTGTGCACCGCGGGGCCACCTCGAGCTCTCACCCAGCAACGGTGCCATAGTCAGCAACCAAGCCCCCCACCCTCAAGATCCCCCCCTCTGATGTTCCCCCCGAATCTGACTGTTCTACATCACTGCGGGGGACATCGGGCTCATCAGCAACAATGCTCCCCCTCCCTCCAGAGAGAAATTTAGTGGTCCAGGCCCCCATCCTTGCTCATAAAGAGAAATGAAAAGAAAGAGACGAAAGAAAGATACATCCCATCAAACTAAACAATACCCCACATAGTGAGCCAACAAAATGACCACTGCCCCAAGGCAACTAGCATAAAACACTTCAACATAAAACACTTCAGCAAAATACAAATGCATAGCAACACATGGCGAGGCTCACACAGTCCAGCTACACAGCAAGGCCCGACTGAGTCAGCGGGAAGGCAGCCCGAACCCCACCAGCCACATCTGCAAGTCAGTATGGTGGAACCCCCCACTCCGCAGGCCTCACCCTGGCCGCACATCAGCCAGACTCTCTCATATCTGGCCATGCAGCACTCAAGACTCAGAGGCTCCGGCCCCCTCTTCCGCTCGTTCAGTCGGGCCCTTATTCAGTTTTTCCAAATAGGCCCTGGCCGCTGCCGCAGATTCAAAGACCAAGCTTTTCCCCAGGTGGTGGACTCGGAGCGTTACCGGGAAGGCCAGGGTGAACCTAATCTTCTTCTGGAAGAGGGCCGTGCAGACAAGAGAGAATTCCTTGCGCTTCGCCGACACCACTGTAGAATAATCTTGGAACAGGAGTAGTTTGTTATTATGCAACAAGAGTCCCTCGTGCTGCCGATACGCTCGCAAGAGCCGCTCCTTATGGGCGAAATTTAGTATCCGGGCGATCACCATTCGGAGCCTTGAACGATTCTCCATCTTGGGTCCAATCCGGTGGGCACGCTCTACCTTGAGGTCGCCGACCAAGGTAGGTAATCCCAGCTCTTCCGGGAGCCACTTCTCAATTAGCGGCAGAAGTTGTTGGTCTGTCGTTGTCTCCGGGATGCCCACCAAACGGATGTTGTTCTGACGAGAACGATTTTCCAAATCGTCCAGTTTACTCTGCAAGGCCGTAAGCTGAGCACGTGTGTCTGCATGTACTCTCTCCTGCCGCCCTTCATCGTCTTTAATGGCAGACACGCGGTTTTCCAGCTCCTCAATTCTCTGACCTTGCGCTGCCAACGTCTCCCCCATCACCTCCAGCTTGGAGAGAATCTGGTCCAATTTGGGGTCCAAGTGGCGGGCCACCTCCCTTGCAAGATCCTCTGATGCCGAATCCCCACTCTCCGTCCCTGGTGACGAGAGCTGCATCGCCGCCGGTGTGGAGGCCCGAAGCTTCGACGCCTTCTCCTTCTCCTTCTCCTTTTCCTTCCGAACTGGGGGCGGCATCCGAAACACCAGACAGCGGTGAAAGAAGGAAACTGTATTAGGGCAGGGATCCCCACCACAAGCACCGGTCGCCGGGAGCTTAAAACACCGATTTTATATCAATTATGCCGAGGCGGCCCCGGAGCAAGTGAAAAGACGTCC
This sequence comes from Ichthyophis bannanicus, assembly GCA_033557465.1. Taxonomy (NCBI): domain Eukaryota; kingdom Metazoa; phylum Chordata; class Amphibia; order Gymnophiona; family Ichthyophiidae; genus Ichthyophis; species Ichthyophis bannanicus. The sequence continues at coordinate 263,070,907 of CM066044.1, forward strand.
TCACTTGCTCATGTGTCACGTGACCCCCTCCTGTATGTTTTAAAAGGGAAATTTACTGCAACGTAAGCCTGATCAAGAAGCTCTGATTCATGCTTGTTTGTCACCTGTGTTTGAACTGTGCAACAGCAAGAAAAGCAAAGTTAACTACTATAAGAGTTTTTGCTTGCTCCTCTCCTATATGAAAAGCCTGCTAAGAGTTTTGATAACAGCTTGGAATGTTTGTTTTGTTCTAAGTTTGGTTTCACGTAGAAATGCAGCCTAGAGAGGTTTTTAAGGCTGGCAGAAACCAAACTGCTGTAGAAGAATTAAGCTTGAATTTTTCTTTATGCTCTGATTAACAAGGACTAAAAGGAAAGTGGCAGCCTAGTTTCTAAAGGTAATGCTTCTGCAAGTAAGAGGACTTTAAAAAGCCATTTCTGAGTTCTTTTGGTTTGTTTGCCATTATTTGCTGTACCTTAAGCAAATCCTACAGTTATAATCCTGTAAATGATACCTTGAACCTGCTGTGTTTTGTGTTATGGAAATAAACGTTCTGTTACAAGCCTTACCCTCGGTTACCTCAACTACAAACCTTCTACTTAAAGCACCAACATATTTTAGCAGTAATACACTTCCCAGAAGCCAACACGAAGAAATAGGCTGCTAAGAGCTGATAGAAGAAGGAACCCTCAACCACCACGCCCTCGACCACTAGAGGCAAGTGGCTTCAGGCGTTGTGCTTGTGACAGTATATACTAACAGGTACTTTTTATTCCTTTGTCCCCGAAGGACTCACAATCTAAGTGTACCTGAGGCAATGGAGGGTTAAGTAGCTTGCCCAAGGCCACAAGGAGTGGCCATGGGACTAGAGACCCCAGTCCTTCTGGCCTGAGGTTACTTGTCCCCATGTGGGAATTGAAGCCCCAGCCCTTTGGCCTGAGGTAACCTGTCCCAACCATTGAGCCACCTCTCCCTCCATGATGTATAGCCCTGCCTACTGACCTTTAACCCCAGATATTCAATGCCGAGGTCATATGTGGCCCCGGCACTGAATATCCAGGGATCACCTCATGCTGCCTGTTTAGTTCCTGCACATTAAACATAGGAGAGAGTTTTCCTTGTCTGTCTTTTAGGTGTAGATCTCTAACAGGGCAGCATGCAATATCGCCACTACCCAGTTAGCGACAGTCTCCACCCCCGGAACGCCCCCAACACACACCGATGATAACCGTGTAAGTGCCATTGAATATTCCAATTAAAGGCATTTACACAGTTTACTGGGCTGTAAACTGTGTCAATGTCTTTCACATGTTGGGCCTATAAGTCCAAGCAAGCAATAGGGCAAAATGAGGACTGGGACAGCCTAATAGTAACATTGGAAAAAAATCAGCTATAGTTACTAAAACAAGTCACTAGAGAAGTATTTAACAATATATATATATTTTTTAAGTGCTGTCAAGTCAATGCTGACTTCCTGGTGACCCAACAGCTCTTGGGTTGTCTTGGCAAGGTGGAAGTAATTGGAAGTAGACTGCCAGACCTTTTCTTCCAAACCAAGGGAGGGTCACAAGGAGTGCCAGTGGGAATCAAACCCTGATCTCTTGGGTGTTAAGCTATTGCTCTAACCCTTAGGCTACTCCTCTGCTCCATTAACACAATACATGCATGTTTGTGTTTCAGTTTTGCTGAACCTTTGTTAGAGTAAAAAATTTGCAGAAACAATATATAAAAATATCTTACTCTTTGTAAAGTAGAACCTGAAGATTAGAGAATGACCAATGTAATGCCAATTTTAAAAAGGATTCCAGGGGTGATCCAGGATACTACAGACCAGTGAGCCTGACGTCAGTACTTGGCATAATGACAGAAACCATTATAGAGAATACAATTACTGGTTTAATGGGAGAAAGCCAACATGGATTTAGCCAAGGAAAGTCTTGTCTTACTAATCTGTTATATTTTTTGAAGGTGTAAATAAACAGGTAGATAAAGGTGAGCAGGTTGATATAGTGTATCTGGATTTTCAGAAAGTCTTTGACAGGGGCCCCCATGAGTGACTCTTGGGGAAATTAAAAAGTCATGGGAAAGGAGGCACTGTGCTATTGTGCAGTGGGGTTTCTAGCTACCCCATAATTCAGGGAGGGCCTTCCACCTGCTGCCAGCCAGGAGAGGAGAGTGGCTGGCCCCTCGAGTGTGAGGCACCACCGATAAACCAGTGTAATCGCATGTTTGCTGCAATGTCTCTGTGGGGCCAGTGGGGTGCACCCCCTTCCTGGCCAGCACCCACAGCAGGCTGCACTCATCACCCCGCCCTTTGTATGCTACTGCTATCGTGGATTAAGAACTGGTTAAAACATAGAATATAGAGAGAAGAGCTAAATGGCCAATTTCCTCAATGGAGAAAGCAAATAGTATGCTAGGAATAATGCCCCTCTATTTTTCCACGGTGCGAGTGCACTTTGAATATCGTGTGCAATTCTGGTCACCAAATTTTAAAAAGGATATAGAAAAGATACAGAGAAGAACCACCAAAATGATAAAGGGGATGAGAAGGATGCACCTCCGAGGAAAGGTTTAAAAGTTTAGTAATCTTCAAGTTGGAAAAGAGACAGCTGAGGGGAGATATAATAGAGGTCTATAAATTAATGAATGGAGTAGAACGGGTAAACATAGATCGGTTGTTTACGTCTTCATAAAGTAGAAACACTAGGGGACACACAATGAAGCTACAATGTGGCACGTTTAAGACTAATCAGAAAAAATATTTTTTCACTCAACGTGTAATCAAACTCTGGAGGTCGTTACCAGAGAATGTAGTAAAAGTTGCTATTGTAGCTGGGTTTAAAAGAGGTTTGGACAAGTTCTTGGAGGAACCACTATTAAAGAGACCCGGGAATATCCATGGCTTACCCCTGGGATAAGCAGCATGGAACCTATGTACCTTTTGGGAACCTGACAGGTACTTGTGACCTGGATTGGCCACTATTAGAAACAGGATACAGGGCTGGATGGACCCTTGGTCTGACCCAGTATGGTATTTCCTATGTTCTCAATGAAAAGTCTTCTGCTTCTCTAACGTCACTACTGTTGTGATACTTCCTGCCTATTGGTCTTGTCTTGTATTGAGCCTTAAATGAAGTATACCACACACATTTCTGGCTGCATTTCAAACAATCTCTATACAAGAAAACCTGATTCCAATGAATGATGGGCCACTACTAACCTAACACCACTCAAGGTATGAGCTTCAGTCTTAAGGACTTAGGCCCCCACCCTAAACAGCACTGGGGAGGCAGTCTTCTGTATACTGCATCTCCTGCATCCACCAGGTGGGCGAAAATTGGTGCTGGACTTGGTTTTTTCCTTGGGGTATTAGAATCTTTTGGAGATAGTTTTACCTTTTTAAAGGACTAATGAAAAAATGCTGCATTCGATATCGTCCCTCCAATACACTCCAATAGGTGGAGACTGAGACACACTGAGCTGAAAAAAACACCCCATAAGAGCCTGTGACATCTATCCAGTCAGTATTTCTCATTCTCCAGAAGATGGCAGATTAGCATTGCCTGTTCAGGTTGGAACTTGGAGCATGTGGCGCTGGTCCGCAATAACTCTGAGGGTCTGGGGTGCAGAACCCGGTGGAGCTTGGTCCCTTCTCCCCTAGCCACCCCTAGTCAGATTCCTTATTGCTGGGAAGATTAGGGCTACTTCCTTTTTCCTTCTCCCCAACCTTTGGGAAAGTGCCAGACGTTGAGCTTTTCCTGTGTGTACCTTTAAAGTTTGTAAAAAAAAAAAAAAAAAAAGGACAGAGAACAAGGGTGTATAGTGGCAGTGCAGTGGCCTCCAGGTATGGCTGTCTGGAAAGTCTGGGAATTTACTCCAGTGAAGGGATGTTTTCTCAACTGGGGAGAGCAGACCACGAGGACCCAGGCCACAGTGCACATGGTTGACATGGAGCACAGTCGATGCGCGGCCTTTAGCAACCATTGGGCACAGCTCTCAGAAGTTGGGCTGTGCCGCGGCAGTATGAGGGATAACATGGTTTCCACGGACTGGCATGGTAGCAGTCTCGGAGGGCAGGAGGAAGTCAGTTGCCAATCTTAAAAGGCATATAGTAGAAGTAGAAAAGGTACAGAGAAGAGCCACCAAAATGGTAAAGGGGATGGAAGGATACTCCTATAAGGAAAGGCTTAAAACGCTAGGGCTCTTCAACTTGAAAAAGATGGCTGATGGGAAATATGATAAAGGTATATAAATTAATGAATGGAGTGGAACAGGTAAATGTAGATCATTTGTTTACGCCATCAAAAAGTAGAAAGACTAGAGGACACTGTCTTGAAAGACTTCCTCTGTCTTGAAAGACTGGTAAGGGGGACTGTTGCTTCTGGAGGGAGATCTGCAACTGTGAGTATTTACTTCTGGTAATTTTCTAAAAGGAATTCTTTGTATTAAAGCTAATTAATCTGTGATCCACTATTTTTGTTAAATCAGTCAGGGCCTAGTAGCAGCAGTTTAAGTTTACATTTAAAACACAGAGGAGAACTCTCTGGTTACATTTCATACCCAGCAGAGAGCTTGTACTTTAAATGTAATAGTCACTCAGGGCCTAGTAACAGCAAAGTACTTTTAGTTTAAATTTAAAACACAGAAGAGAGCTTTCTGGTTACATTTGGAACCCAGCAGAGAGCTTGTAGTTTACATTTAATAGTCACTCAGGGCCTAGCATCAGCAAAGTTCTTTTAGCTTAAATTTACAACACAGAAAAGAGCTTTCTGGTTAAATTTAGAACCCAGCAGAGAGCTTGTACTTTAAATTTCATAAGAAGTTAGAGCCTAGCAGCAGCTAAGAGCTATAATTTAAATCAAATCAGAATATAGCTTACCTCAGCAGCACAAGACAGGGTACTGTGTAGCAGCCCTCTTTTAATAAGTGTTAATTCCCTCCCACCCTCCCCACACCCACCCACCCCTGGGATAATCGTAGCTTTATAGGTACTTACACATCTTAAAAGACAGGAGGTGCTCTCAGGTGAAGCTCATTACCCAAGTCAGTCATACACTAAGGACCTGAGATTAGTTAAGCTTCAGGTGAACAAGGTATATTACACGTATTAGGTTCAGTTTTATTAGTATAAATATCCATAGCAACCCTTAGTAAGTAAAGAACTTAGATCTAAACACAAACTTAAAACTAAGATGCAGACAGCAGTCCAGCAGCGGGATGGGGGCTTTCCAGTCTTTTGCATTGAGTGTCACATGTATGATTTTCTCCCAGTTGGTGAGAGGTCTTACGTGTGCACTAGGTGCAAGGAGCTCTTTGCTCTCAGGGAACGAGTCCGTTCTCTAGAGGCTAAAGTAGCAGACTTGGAAAGCATAAGACAGACAGAGAGGTACATAGACGAGACCTACAGGGATATAGTCCTGAAGTCCCACCTCCAGTCTGGCAGCATCCCTGTTGCCATGGAGGAGAGAGGTCACGTGACAGGAGAGCATCACCCTGGTGTGGCAGGAAGTGATCCTGTAACTAGGACCTGTCCTCCAGGTGATGTAAAACCCTCTCGCACCGAGGAAGTTTCTCCAGGGCCTTGTGCCCATGAGGGAAGGGTTAGGACAGCCGTTATAGTTGGTGATTCGATCATTAGGCATGTAGATAGCTGGGTGGCTGGTGGACGTGAGGATCGCCTGGTAACATGCCTGCCTGGTGCGAAGGTAGCGGACCTCACGCGCCACCTAGATAAGGTCTTAGATAGTGCTGGGGAGGAGTCTGCTGTCTTGGTACATGTTGGTACCAATGACATAGGAAAATGTGGTAGGGAGGTTCTGGAGGCTAAATTTAGGCTTTTAGGTAGGAAGTTGAAATCCAGAACTTCCAAGGTAGCATTCTCTGAAATGCTTCCTGTTCCACGCGCAGGACCCAAAAGGCAGACAGAGCTCCGGAGTCTCAATGCGTGGATGAGACAATGGTGCAGAGATGAGGGGTTTGGATTTGTTAGGAACTGGGGAACATTCTGGGGAAAGGAGGGGCTCTTCCGAAGGGATGGGCTTCACCTTAACCGGGATGGAACCAGGCTGCTGGCATTAACCTTCAAAAAGGAGATAGAGCAGCTTTTAAACTAGATATTAGGGGAAAGCCGACAGTCGCCCAAGAGCAGATGGTTCGGAAGAATGTATCTTTGAAGGATACTACCAAAAGCAGAGAGGTTCCACAAAAGAGTAAAGTAGCCCAAATGCCCTCAAGTATGGAGCAGACAGAGCTTAAAGATCCCAAATTACTCATGTCTAACAGACAAATTAATATGGATAAAATACATTCTTTAAAATGCTTGTATGCAAATGCTAGAAGTCTAAAAAATAAGATGGGAGAGTTAGAATATATAGCACTAAATGAAAGGTTAGATATGATTGGAATATCAGAGACTTGGTGGAAGGACGACAACCAGTGGGACACTGTGATACCTGGGTACAAACTATATCGTAATGATAGAGCTGATCAAATTGGTGGAGGGGTTGCTCTCTATGTTAGAGAGGGCATTGAGTCAGAAAGGATTAAAGTTTTGCAGGAAACAAACTCTGCTGTAGAATCTATATGGATTGAAATTCCATGTAAAAGGGGGAAGGCAATGGCAGTGGGGGTGTACTATCGAGCGCCTGGCCAGAATGACCAAATGGATGATGAAATGCTCAAAGAAATCAAGGAAGCTAACAAAAGTTACAGCACAGTAATAATAATGGGTGATTTCAATTACCCCGGTATCGACTGGGTCAGTGCCACGTCAGGACATGCTAGGGAGATAAAGTTCCTAGATGAAATAAATGACTGCTTCTTGGAGCAGCTGGTTCTTGAACCGACCAGAGGGGAAGCCATATTAGACCTAATCCTTAGTGGAACACCAGTTCTAGTGCAAGAGATAAGGTTGTTGGGGCCACTTGGCAATAGTGATCATAGCATGATCGCCTTTGATTTAATTAGTGGAGGAGGGATAGTAAGGAAATCCACAGTACTACCTTTTAACTTTCGAAAGGGAGACTATGATAAAATGAGGAAAACAGTCAAGAAAAAACTAAAAGGAGCAGTTGCAAAGGTTAAAGACGTACATCAGGCTTGGCTGTTGTTGAAAAATACTATCTTGGAAGCCCAGACCAGCTGTATTCCATGCTTTAAGAAAAGTGGAAAGGAGTCCAAAAAACTGCCAGCATGGTTTAAAGTTGAGGTCAGAGAGGCTGTTGTTGCCAAAAAAGCATCTTTCAGGAAATGGAAAAAAGAGCCAAACGACGAAACCTGGAAACAGCACAAGCAATGGCAAGTCAAATGCAAGGCATTGATAAGGCAGGCAAAGGGAGAATTTGAGAAGAAGCTTGCTGCAGAAGCAAAAACGCGAAGTAAAGACCTTTTCAAGTACATTCGTAGCAAAAAACCTGTGAGAGAGTCAGTTGGTCCATTAGATGATAAAGGGATTAAAGGAGCACTAAGAGGCGACAAGGCGATAGCGGAGAGACTGAACGAATTCTTTGCTTCAGTCTTTACTGAGGAAGATGTAGGGATGTTACCCATGACTGAAGTGGTATTTAAAGGTGCAGAAGAATTGAAGGAAATATCGATAGATCGAGAAGATGTATTACAACTATTAGATAAGCTGAAGAGTAGCAAATCACCTGGACCGGATGGTATACATCCAAGGGTATTGAAAGAACTGAAATATGAGATTGCAGACCTGCTATTAGTAATCTGTGAACTATCATTAAAATCATCTCTAATACCTGAAGATTGGAGGATCGCCAATGTAACACCAATTTTTAAAAAGGGTTCCAGGGGTGATCCGGGAAACTACAGACCGGTGAGCCTGACGTCAATACCGGGAAAAATGATAGAAACCATCATAAAGAATAAAATTACTCAGCATGTAGATAGTCATGAACTAATGAGAGACAGCCAACATGGCTTTAGACAAGGAAGATCTTGTCTTACTAATCTGTTATGTTTTTTTGAAGGAGTGAATAATCAGGTGGACAAAGGTGAGTCGGTTGATATTGTGTATCTGGACTTTCAGAAAGCTTTTGACAAGGTCCCTCATGAGAGACTTTTGGCAAAACTAAAGAGTCATGGGATAGGAGGCAGTGTACTATTGTGGATCAGGAACTGGTTAAAAGATAGAAAGCAGAGGGTAGGGCTAAATGGCCAATTTTCCCAATGGAGAAAGGTGAATAGTGGTGTACCCCAGGGATCTGTGCTGGGTCCGCTGCTTTTTGACATATTCATAAATGACCTGGAAAGTGGAATAACGAGTGAGGTTATCAAATTTGCAGATGACACAAAACTATTTAAAGTTGTTAAAACCCAAGAGGATTGTGGAAAATTGCAAGAGGATCTTGATAAATTGGAAGACTGGGCATCAAAATGGCAGATGAAATTTAATGTGGACAAGTGCAAGGTTATGCACCTAGGGAAGAACAACCCAAACTATGGTTACACGATGCAAGGTTCCAGATTAGGAACCACCACCCAGGAAAAAGATTTAGGCGTCATTGTGGATACCATGTTAAAACCCTCGGCCCAGTGTGCAGCGGCAGCCAAGAGAGCAAATAGAATGCTAGGTATGATAAGGAAAGGAATGGAAAATAAAACAAAGGATATTATAATGCCTCTATATCGTTCCATGGTGAGACCGCACCTTGAATATTGTGTGCAATTCTGGTCGCCGTATCTTAAAAAGGATATAGAGTTATTAGAAAAGGTTCAGAGAAGAGCCACCAAAATGGTAAAGGGGATGGAAGGATACTCCTATGAAGAAAGGCTAAAAAGGTTAGGGCTCTTTAACCTGGAAAAGAGACGGCTGAGGGGAGATATGATAGAAGTCTATAAATTAATGAGCGGAGTGGAACGGGTAAACGTAGATCGATTGTTTACCTTATCAGAATATAGAAAGACTAGGGGACATGCAATGAAGCTACAGGGTAAACTATTTAAGACTAATAAAAGAAAATATTTTTTCACTCAGCGTGTAATCAAACTCTGGAATTTGTTACCGGAGGATGTAGTAAAGGCTGTTAGTGTAGCTGGGTTTAAAAAAGGTTTGGACAAGTTCCTGGAGGAAAGGTCCATATGCCATTATTAAGAAGGGACCCAGGATATCAATGCTTGAACCAATACAAGCATTGTGGAACCTGTGTCTCTTGGGGAAACTGCTAGGTACATATGACCTAGATTGGCCACTGTTGGAAACAGAATACTGGGCTTGATGGACCTTGGTCTGACCCAGTATGTCATATCTTATGTTCTTATGTTCTTATGAGAAGACGCTAGACACGGGGGGGAGGGTTAGATGGGGAGATGTTGGACATAGGGTGGAGGAAAGGAAAAGAGGGGGAATGCTGGTCATAGTGTGGGAATAGCATGAGAAAAAGAGGGACTATGCTGGAAGGTGCAAGAGAGAGGGAGAGACACAGGATAGGACAGGAGAGAAGAGGAGAGATGCTGGACATGAGGAAGATAGAAGAGAGAAAGAGAAAGGAGAGAGTTAGACTGGGGAATGTAGATGCAGTAAAAAGAGGGAGATTGAGGACTGGATGGTAAGAAGGGGAAGTGAAGACTGAGTTGATAGAGAAAAATAAATGGAAGAAAGCTGACGGGAAAAGATTAATGTTAGAGTTGGAAGGAATTGAAGAAAACTGCTAGGTATTTGTGACCTAGATTGGCCACTGTTGAAAACAGGATACTGGGCTTGATGGACCTTGGTCTGACCCAGTATGGCATATCTTATGTCTTATGTCTTATGACACGCAATGAAGCTACAATGTAATCCATTTAAGAGTAATAAGAGAAAATAGTTTTTCACTCAACACGTAATCAAATTAAAGAAGACTGGGGAACTCCATTGCTTACCCCGAGACAAGCATTGTGGAACCTGCATGATACTTGTGACCTGGATTGGCCATTGTTGTAAACAAGATACTGGGCTCAATGGACCTTGTTCTGAGACAGTATGGTATTTCTTATGTTCTTATGTTGTTGACCGCGATCTCACTACTTTTGATTCAGGAGGCTGTGAGTGTTTCCTTGGGGCAGCATTCAGAACCACCAGTTCTCCAGCCTATGCAGTTGTTGAACCTCAGTGCCATAGCAGCAATGGGCGCCCCCTTGGGGACTGGCACTCTAGGCAACTGCCAGCCCTGTTTCAAGCCATTGTGATTTCACAATGTGTGACCACTAACATTGCATAATCAGACCATTTCTTCACCCATATAGTCAAAGCCAGCCCTTCCAATAGGCAGGCTGGGCAGCTGCCTCGGACTGCTGAACTTCATGGGCAGCATTGCACACATGGCTTGCTGCCCCCTCCATGCTGAGCTACTGCCCCCCCCCTGCCGCTGATTCCGGCGGTAGGGTCAGCTTGGCTTGGCAGCAGTGACCCATGGCAGGCCATTTGCTTCTGCACACATGGCCTGCCACTTCTGACCCCCCAAAGTTGTGTCGGAGGGATCATAAGTGGCAAGCCATCTGTGCCGAAGTACATGGCCTGCTGCTGCTGAGCCGCCCTCCCCCCGATCCCACTGCCAGAATTAGGGCAGGGGGCGACGGTGGCATGGCTCAGCACGAGGGGGGGAGGGGGGAAGAAGGGCAGGGCTTCTACCTAGGGCAGCAGAAACCTTTGGGCCAGCCCTGAATACAGTTCCCAAGCATTAAAAACGTTTGGTTCCCAACATCCCATTATCTTTTATCTCTGTCCCAAATCATTTCCCACTACCTGCTCATATCAAGACAACTCCACCAGATATGCAATAATATACCTGGGAAGACATCATGGAAAGAGTGGAAAGATACCCATACTTTCTTAAGAAAATTAGCTATAAGCTCTTGTGTGTGTGTGTTGTCCTTGTGCCACATAGAATTAGGGGTCCTTTTACTAAACTGTGGCAATTGTTATCTTGGGTTTTAGCATGCACTAACAACCTATGGTAATTACTACAATGCACTAAGAGCAAACAGCGTGGCAGAAATCCGGTGCTAACTGCGCAGTGCAATGGGGTGAGATTGGGGCAGAGTGGGCATGTCGGCTGGTCACAGCAAGCACATGGGACAACCCCACACACTAGCTGTCTTATCTGCAAATAGCAAGGTATTAGCACGACTTCTGCCTCAACCCCTAACAAAGAAGAACATAATGGCTACAAACAAGAAATTGGTCTCCCACAAGGCTCTGCGTTATCAGCCCTCCTATTTAATATTTACATAAAACCGGTCTGCAATATTTTTAAAAAATTTGGAGTACACTATCATCTATATGCAGACGATATTATGATGTACATCCCATTCACGATCCCTAATTTACCGATACAACTTCTATCAGACTGCTTCAATGAAATCACAACTTGGCTAAATGCACAAAACCTCCACATAAATCATTCAAAAACTGTAACAAAAAACCAATCATATATTCCCCCAACCCACATAACAATACAAAACCATGAAATTAAAATAAAAAATGAAATAAGATACTTAGGTGTTATTCTAGACACACACCTTACAATGAATACCCACATCAGAAATACTATAAAGAAAATGTATTTCAAACTCAAAATTCTTAAACAACTACGCCCTCTAGTACACTTACAAGATTTTATTAATATAATTCAGGCTACCATAACCCCTCACTTCGATTTTGCCAACCTAATTCTATTAGGTACAACGAAACAAAATATTAAAAGAATCCAACTAGCACAAAACGCAGCTGCTAGGATCATAATGAAAGTAAACTCATTCCAACACATAACACCAATACTAACATCCCTGCACTGGTTACCAATACAAAGCAGGATAATTTATAAAACAACAATAACTGCATTCAAAGCTTTAAATGACATGGCTCCAATCACACTAAGTAAACTAATTAGCAAAGAATCACAAAAAGCTACTCACAGAAAAGGACAATCAAATAAACTAAGGACTCCTAATGATTTCATAAAAGCAAATAAATTAACTAATAACAGAGCCTTTTCACATGCAGCCCCAACCATTTGGAATTCCCTCCCAGAGGACCTACGAAATTTAACCGAGATTATGGAATTCTGTAAAAAACTGAAAACCTATCTATTTTCCATGCACTACAGCAACACAGATAATCCCCCGATCAACTCAGATAAAGGCTAAAAAGATACCTGACTGTGTCAAATTAATTCCAACAACTTAAACAGATAATATACCGAGCTGAAAATGTACCGTGATTCAATTCTAAAGTGCCCACTAACTTGTAATTGTATATAGTTTATAATGTTTTGTTTTGTATTATCATATGATGTTAGATGATATATTGTTTACTGCTTCAAAATGTTCCATGTAAAACCAAGCTCCTGCTTTGTTGACTGTTGTTTATTGTAAACCGCAACTGATCTCTGGAAGATGCGGTATATAAATGATTGTTAAATAAATAAATAAATAAATAAATCAGCATAGACAGTGGAACCTCTCACCCTCCCAATCCCAACCTGGATCATACCGTACAGACCCACCCTTCTGGAATCCCATCCTTATTTGGCAGAATAGGCCCTAGCAGTAGTACCTTGAGCTTATTGTTAGGGATCGCATGAACCTATGCCGAATCGCTCCTGCCCCATCCACCAAGGATTACATATTGATAAGTGCCAGTAGGAGTTTGGGAGGTGGCAGGATGGTCAGCACTTGACCTGGGATGAGGGACCGTGATTGGGTGGAGGAGGAGTATGTTAGGTCATTGGATTGGGACTTTGACATATGAGGGGGGTCGGGATACTCTTTTATATGACTGAAGTTGGAATTGGAAAGGGGAATCTGTACACACCGTGACCAGGAGGGTGCTTCTGTCTATGCTGATTGCTGCTATTATGTTCTTCTTGGCCAGGGGGTTTGGCAGCATTGTCCCCATGCTACATGCATTACATAGCACAGGAGCAACGGCGCTATCTGCTGATTCATGGAGTCTCCTCCCAGAATGATGTTACTGGGCAGAAAGTATCCTCCCCTGTTATAGAAAACACTAGTTCTTTTTTATAGCTTATATTGTAGTACTCTAGTAGGGACACTGGATGGCTCTGCTGCTCAAGCAATGATATCCAGGTAGTTTCTACATACTAATGTGCATTTAGTGGACAATGCAAAATGCTTGCCATTTTATGCACATTAATTGGCAATATCCTGCATTAATTGCCCTTAATGCACATTAGTTTACTGCATTACAAGCTACATGATAATCAAATGTAAAGCACCTCATTATTATGCAAATCAAATAATGCCCCCACCCCTCCAAAATAGACCCCCCCCACTCCCCCAGTCTCTCCTGGCCCTAATGGGGCTCCCTGATGTCTACTGGGAAAGAGGGGTACAAGAGTAATCCACAGTCACTTCTGGTCCATAGGTTACTGGCATCCAAACAGCACCAGTCAACCCCTAAGAATAGCCCTGCAGTACCAGCACTGGGAGGCCAGTTTGCATTTCTTTTTGGTAGCTTAACGCATACGGGTAGTACTATGAGATTACCAGTAGGGGTCAACCTATGACATTTTGATACTGGCACCCTAGGAGGTAGGAGCAACTGGGGAATCACTCCTACACCTCCTTCCCCATCTGCCAGACAACACTGCAGTTTAGTAACTCCCCCCCCCCCCCCATGATCGCTACCACAGTGACTGGGAAGAGATCATATCTCCACCAATTCTAAGTATAAATGGCTACAGGGAAATAGAAAGATATCCTGCTCCCTTGAGATCCAAGTGAAAATGGCTATAGAAAAACAATTTGAGAACCTGCTTCCTCAAAATCTAACTGAAATGTGCTAAAGGGATATTAGGAATCACTGGATAAAACCAGCAAAATTCATGGCCATCTGACTGTGGAAATTGTTGACATCCTTACCAACCTATGGGGTTGATGTAAGAAACTGGTGTGCAGTTTGATGCAAGGGGAAGAGGGCCTTTGTTATTTAAATCCAGTGTAACTGCATTACTTCTCATAAGAACATAATTCTTCATTGACTTGATAAAGACAGGATAACTCTCAAAAGCCTGTCAAAGATACATTAAGTTATTCCAATTGAAAGGAATCACCGCCAGCTTGTTTGTTGACCTTTATTTGAATATTGCCCCTTAATGCTTATAGAAGTATTTGTCCCAGAGTAATCGGGGAAATCATACTCCTGTTTCCTAGTGCAGAAACTGTAGCCTATAATTTGGGGAAACTTGTTGTGTATGCCTCTCCGTGCAGACAGTGTCTGTACCATTAGGATACAGTGGCAATGCAATGCACTTAATTCTACAGTTTCCAATGTTAGAGAGATCACATCTGCAGCACAGAGAACTGATCTACTTTTCCTTTTCATAATCATGTTTTCCTGAAAGATACTATGGAGGTCATTCTGAAACACAAATAAGTCCTGTGTATGTATGGGATAGAAGTGTTTCATGCAAAAATGTCTAGATCCATATTCTGAAACCAGGCAGCCCTGCACGTACACGGCACTAAAACAGGGATCCCAGAACGTGGACGGGAGGGGTGGAATGGGAGCATGGTCAGGCGTGGAGACATATAAAACGTATCCAGGAAAGGCTCATGTTCGTCCCCAGCATTTCACCAATATGTCCATGTTATTTATACCTGCTGAAATGTGCAATAAAGGCTTAACTTAGAAAAAATCCTGTCCCTAACACTAATGCATCCCATAGAGACGAATGGCTATTACAAGTCTGTATTGTTCTGGTGTGTCTGCTGTCTGGGAGAGCATAAGATACAGTGGTAATGATTAGAGTGCACAGGCGAGGAACGTTTGTAAGGGAATGTTACAGTAAAAAACAGCCTGACAGAAATGTAAAGCACTGCAGTAATGTTTAATCTGGCATTATGTATGTACCAAAGAGGCTATGCAAGGCCTCTCCAACAAAGTCTTAGGGAAAATGGGATCATAGCTGTAAGGATGGTACGTGTTTGGCTTAGAAATGCAGATCAGATGTGTGGTGCTGAGACGCCATGCAATTATGCAGTGGCAGCAGTTGTGTATTGGTGCAGGGTATGGTCGTGACAGTGGTATGTTATCTGTGACTGCAAGCAAGCGGGAGTGTGTGTGTGTGTATGTGTGCATGTGTATTGGATGTATGAGGGCTACGGGGAGGCCCTGGTGTGCCGATCTGCAGATCTTGGGGGATATGTATGCCTGGCCAGTACCAGGACCGTAGGGCTGATCGTAGCTTCAGCAGATGCCAGTGTGAATTGGCAGTATAGTATGGCAAGCTGCTCTCCAGCAACATAGCTGGGCCTGTTCTTGTCAACTGGGGGACCCTCAGAGTGGGAGCATGCTGCAGTGCACACAGCATAACTACACATCCAAATGCACCGTCAGAGGTCTCTAACATCATGCACAACTGGAAGGACAGTTGATGGTGCATAAGGGCCTATATTGCTCATGTTTTCACTACTGCATGTTCCCATCTTGAGGGTTCCTGTTATTGACAGGAATATGTATTGACATGTAGCTGTAGGGACGCACTTTGGTCTGTTCTGGTCCAAACTTGGCAGTGCAAATACTGTTTGCAGTGATATCCACTGCAAGAATACTTAAGGTGTTCTGCAGTTGCCATGCAGGTTTTGCTGTCAGGACAAACATCTCACATTCCACTTGTTGTTACTGTTGCCTGGCTGCACATAGATAACCTTGTATTGTTCTGAGCATGCAACATTTACATGTACACACCTATTTCAACAGTATTCATATCTTGTTTGCATGCATACAACACTGTCAGTATTAGCATCTGTTTATTAGATGTACATTTTACCAGTGGAGGCATGGCAGAACAGAGACGGGCAGCATCGGACACGTATAACATTTCAGCATATCGTAGGCATGGGAATGTCCAAACCACTTACCCACATCTGAAGCACGGGGCCAGCTGGGCAATATTTGCACGTGCCCGCCAAATACGTCTGTCTCCCTGACTCTGGACCCGCGGGCACGTCCAAATCCGTTGATGCAGAATTAGGTTCAAAGAGGGCCGGTTTTTGCTTTAGATGTGTCTGTGGGCCAGATGTGCACGTTATGGAATTGGGCTCCACGTATACAAATAACAAAATAGTACAGAAACAATCTTTGGTAAGGATGTCAAAAATTTCCATAGTCAGATGCCAATGACAAAGCTTTGTAAGTATGGTAACAGCTTCATCCGATTGCTGTAATACTTCAGTGGGAATGCCATCAATGTCCAGTGCTTTGTTCTTTGTTAAGGCTTTCAATACTGCTTGAACTTCTTCTTTCATCACCAATGCTTCCTCATCATAAGCTACAGGTGGAAATGGCTGTTGGTCCACTTGATCTACTGTAGCAAAGTGCAATCAATGAATAAGTCCAGGAGTCAATTGACAGGGTCCAAGCCAGTTTATTGTGCACAGGGCCAGTCAGTCAAAGCTTCAAAAGGAACTGAGCAAAAGTTTCTACAGAGACATAACCATTTATACCTCTTTTTCAGTTTGATACATGAGAACTTTCTATTGGTTCCAACTTGATACATGCAAATTTCTCATTGGTCTTACATTCCCTGCACCTGTCCAATTAGAAATCCCTCCGGAGCTTAGCAACCAGCCCCCTCCCTTAGGATTGTTCTAACAATGGTGCAGTTCTTGATTTCGTTACTTCTCTACTGCAAGGTTATCCCTAGCTCCAGGAATGCATATATTGAAACATTTCTGTTCTTTCACACAGAAGAGAATAATGGAAGACTTATGAATTCATAAAAACTTCTTATTAAGCAGTTTAAAACAGTTTTCTCATTTTTCACAGATTTTTGGTTCTTTTCTAGCTATAATGGGAGTTAGGATCCAGGCCTAACTTACAGGCCTTTCATAGTAGCAGACCATGCTAGGCCATAGCCTACCACATTCCCCCCTTTGATTATTCTCACCCATGAGAAAGGGTGAGAATTAAATCACTCATTAGTCATTTAACACATTATACTGGTGTAATAGCATCATCATGGGGTATAGGGTAATATTGCCACATAGCTAATACCTTCGCAGCTGCCTTCCGTTCTATAGTGTTATCAATTGTTGAAGTTATCATACGTAAGCAAAGGGGTAGGAGACAAGGGAGCAATAAGCACATGGCTAATATGAATAGTACAATTAACATAAGGGCTTTTAGACCACCAATCCATGAGAATAATGAACCAAACCACCCATCCATCTTCAAACTGTGCCAGGTCTGGACAGGCACAAATGTCTGCTCTCACATTTGGGTGGCTAGATCTTCAACTACTGTGATAAGGAAGCTTATCATAGGTCAGGAAGGAGCTATAGTAAAGGTGAAGTGACTCTGAACAAGCAACCTGTCAGTTCTGGTAGAAATAAGAAAACAGAATTTTTCCATAAAAGACTACCAGTCCCAGAATGCACCAGGTTTCCAACAGCCGTTAGAGGAGCTGAAGTGGGGAAACGTGTGTTCAATCAAGAGGGCTATGAGGTAATCCCCAAGCACTCATCTCAAAGGGCAGGGCCTGATTCAGCACAGCTGCGCTGTGCTAAGGTGGAGCACTCATCTAAGCAGAATAAAGGTAGAGTTTATTCTACAGAGAATTATCCTCAGTTTCATCTGGGAGATCCTCAGTTTCATCTGGGAGATCCTCAGAATCAGCTTGGATATCCTCAGCTTGGACGTCTTCATCATCTGGAGGATCATCAGAAGCAGAAGCCAGAGCGGACAGACAGAGAGGGCAAGAAACCCTTTGGAAGAAAGAAGAGAAAAGCATTTGGGAGGTCTAAAGGAGTCCAGAGCAGTACGTATACTGGGAGACATTCAAAAGGCCAGCATACACCATTGGACTGGGGAAAACCAGAGGAGTGGTGCTGCAGAGCTAGGAATCTCCAGACGGTACCTGTGAGGGAGACGGCTGCACTTGGAAGGGACCCTAGGACCCGTGCCAGAAGGTATGTGAAGAGAGATCCAGTGTCCAGGGATCTGGATTGGAAGGCTGGACATCAGAACTGGACTACATACTGGCCAGGCTATTTAGAGAGGAACTCTAACAGCAATGGAAGCTCAGGTATGAACACTGATCTATGCCCTAGCTATACCCTTGAAATACAGCAGGGAAACAAATATTCTCCTGAGAGTGCTCCATTGAGAAATTCCTCTGTACCAATCCATGATATTGAACCCATGATTGTTGAAGAAGGGGGAGGGGTTGCAGATGCAGGCTGTGAATACATGGATTGCTCTCTGTCTAAACTCCTTTGGTAATTTACTGTTACAAAGTACAACAACCATCACAAAGAAATACAAACTTGTTCTTTAATCTACTCAGAAAAGCTCCTGAGTAGGATTTTGAGCCACGCAGTAGAAAGCAAGCCAACTAAGGGGTTTCAGCTGGATAACTGCTAGCAATTGAGCCTTACCTAATTGCTTGTGAGCTCTGAGGAAATCACTTCTGAGTCTATGTGTGAAAATATAAGAAGTTAACCTGAAAAGAACAGTTTTTCCCTTCTTTGTGGGTTTTGCTTGTTGTTTGATGCACTGCTAAGAAAATATTAGCTAGAGCCTACAGAAAAGACCAGTTTGTTACCAACCAGGTCTTTATTCTTTTGATTTGATTGCCTGACAAGTTCAGCTGTTGTTTTCCTGATTTTGTTTTTCTAAGTTTAACACTAAAAGCAAGTATCCTGTTTTATGTGCTACCAAGCATATCTGTGTTGGGAGAAATAACCCCATAAATAAATATCTTATTGGCTTTACACTCAAGCACAACTAATTATTGTGAGCGGCTGTGTCTGGTGTGAATGGACTGCATTTCCCACAATCCCTTGCAAATCATATTGATATATGCCTTTGCCAAGACTGTGAACATTCTCACCCAGGCACCCATCTGACAAATGGCGTAGTTTTTCGGATTGCTTTTGCGCAAAGGGATTTACTTGCTAAGGATTACAACTCAAGTCTGAAGGAAAAGACAGTTCAAGCTTAAAAGCTGAAAGAAAAGATTTTCCCTCAACTGCACTTTGGAGGAGAGGTGGCTTTCCAAGTAGCTGTTCCAGGAAGAAAAGACCCTGTGCAGAGCTGGATTCATCACTGGCACAAGGTAATAAGTACCTGGGCATGTCTAGTGGTGGATGGGAGTAAGGCACAGGGGTAATTGAAAAAAAAAGTAGAAAAAAAACACCTGTTTGGAAGGTGGTGCACTGTTGGGGTTTTTTTTGTGTTTTCTTGCAGGGATCAAGATGGATCCAAGGGAACTAGCTGATTGGATGGCAGCCCAGTTTAGCAGGCAACAGGAGCTATCGCAGCAAGCTCAGGACACTGCTATGAAAGCCTTAATGGACCAGCAGAGGCCAGTGCTTGATCTGGTGCAAGCCCTAGTTAAACTGCAGAACCAAAGTGGACCAGATGCAAGACCAGCAGTAAATACTGGTACACCACATGTGGACAGTGTGGGACTCAATCAGGGAATTGGGGCATTTAGTTTTGGGAAGCTAACTCCAGATGATAATATTGATGATTTTCTAGAGTCTTTTGAGAGAGTGGCACAAGTATTAGCAAGGCCAGAGACCCAGTGGGCAGTAAGGCTGGCAGCCTCATTAACTGGAGAGGCGCTTGCAGCTTATAGAGCATTGCCAGCAGCCCAGGCTTTGAATTATAAGGATGTAAAGGCTGCTATTAGAGATCGCCTAGGGTTGTCTATTTCAGAGTATAGGCGAATGTTTAGAGCTATTACATTAAGAGTGGGTGAAACACCCAGGGCTCTGAGTCAGAGAATCAGAGGATTAGCTGTAAAATGGTTGAAGCCTGAGCAAAAGACGGTAGAAATTTTATTAGACATTATTATGCTTGAACAATTTATGTCTGCTGTGCCTAAAGATTTGCACACTTTCCTTATACAGCAAAATTGCCAAAATCTTGGAGAGGCAACCATGCTAGCAGAGAGATTCTTGGAAGCCACGCAGGCTTGCCATAGAATGGGTGGCCCTCTGAAGATTGGTGCTGAGGCAAGCTGTGCTGTAGCAGAAAAGAAAATGCTTAAAAGTGTTTCTGAAAATAAATGTACTGTGCCAAACCAGATGACACAGTGGAGTAGAAAGAAATGTTTCAAGTGTGGAAAATGGGGACATTTAGAAAAGGGATGCCAGACACACACTAGCTTAATGGGTGTGGATTTAAAACAGCCCAAAGAAGGATTTCTTTTGATGGTTGATGTGCAAGGAATTACCACAAATGCTTTGTTAGACTCTGGGGCAGACCAGAGTATGATGTCAAAAAGGCTTTGGAAGAGGGTAGAGGCCCAAGAAGGATTTGTGCCTAGAACCCCTGAAAGCCAAGTTCACATCAGATGCATTCATGGTGCTGCAACATCATATCCCACCTATAGGCTAAAGGTTAAGTGCCTGGGGGAACAAGAGGAAGTCCTGTTAGCAGTGGTGCCTAGGCTACCCTTTGATTTGGTTCTAGGAAAGGACTGGCCAAGATTTAAGCAGGGACTAGTGGAAGGGCTAGGAAAGAAGGAGGGAGAAGGAATAATGGAAATAGCTCCCGGGCCTTTCTTTGGAAGTCCTCAGTCCCTAGCTAAAAAGATGGTTAAGCTTCCAGAAGGCCAAACTATAGGTAATAAGAGGGGCCTTGTATCCATCCGCTCGCAGGCTAAGGTAGAAAGCCAGCAGAAGGAGGAGGGGGAGCAGGCAGAGTTATTAGGAGACTTACCCTCTCATGATGATTTAATAACCCCATCATCTGGTAAAGTAAGAAATTTGAAAGCACAAAAGCAGCGTGAGAGACTTTGCAGAGCACAGGGAAGGGCTGAGATGTTAGCTGGTCAAAGTTTACCCTGGGTGCCAGCTGAGTTAGTGGCAAAGTTTCCTAACTTTCCACAAGAGCAGCGAGCTGATCAAGCTCTCACCCGAGTTTTTAAGTATGCTCATGAGGTCAGGGAGGAGTTACCCAGATTCAGACTAGATAATAAAATATTATATAGAGAGAGAGTCAGGACCCCAGAAATGGGACCATACGTAAACAATTGGTGGTACCCACAACTTTCAAAGGGCTAGTACTTAGATTAGCACATCATCATCCAGTTGGAGGTCATAAAGGGATGCAAGGAACGCTGGATCAAATACTTATGCGTTTTTACTGGCCAGGTATTTTCAAAGAAACTGCCCAGTTTTGTGCTGCATGTCCAGCGTGTCAGCGAGTTACAGCGGCTCACCCACCGGTGGTGCCTTTGATTCCCATGCCAATTATCACAGACCCAATTGGTCGCATTGCCATGGATATTGTAGGCCCATTAGTCAAAACGCCCCGAGGTTTCCAATACATCCTAGTTATGGTAGATCAGGCAACAAGGTTTCCCTGGGCCATACCATTGAGGAATGTTTCTGCAAAAACAATAGCTTTAGAGCTAGTAAAATTGTTTTGTGAAGTGGGATTCCCAAGAGAGGTGTTGACCGAGGGTCCAATTTTGTATCCAAATGGAGCCACTTCTGGTGTGTTTCTTGACAAAGCTTGGATAACTGAGTTTTCAAGGTTCGATTCATACGTTCTACTTTCCCTGAGCTCTGGGGTCTGTAAACCATGTGTAACTTCCATTTTATTTGCAGAGCTTGAGCTAACTGTTGGGTCACTTGGAATACAAATGGACCATTGTCT
Organism: Ichthyophis bannanicus; assembly: GCA_033557465.1. Lineage (NCBI taxonomy): Eukaryota > Metazoa > Chordata > Amphibia > Gymnophiona > Ichthyophiidae > Ichthyophis > Ichthyophis bannanicus. The sequence goes on from CM066044.1 coordinate 263,092,520, forward strand.
GACCCTATAGTTGATGGTATTCCGAATCGGGGAATGATCTCATGGAGCAATACCCTAGTGACTTCTCGGGCTTTCTCAGTTCGGGTGGGATAGGCTTCTACCCACCCTGAAAATGTGCAGACTAACACTAACATATAGTGATATCCATTTGCACGGGGCATTTCAGCAAAGTCTATCTGTATATCACTCACTGGGGTCACCCCTACTGACTGAACTCTTGGGGGTGGAACAGGACCTTGCTTAGCATTACTTTTGGCACATATCAGACATTGCTGTGCCACTAAGGTGGTCAGGGATCCTAGCAGTGAAATACAAAAATGGGGTCACAGGGCTTTTTCCATGGCTGTTTTACCATAATGTGTGGCTTGATGAAAAGCTTGAACAAAGGCTGGTCCTAATGCTTCAGGGATGACTGTAGGACCTGGAGGTGGACTACGTTCTGGGGGTGGTAACACTATCCAACCTTGTTCTGTCAAGACTCCTCCCTCCTTTTCATAATAATAGTCTAACTCTCTTGTAGTGTATCGGGGTGCCCAGGAACTAAGGGGCACAGGGAATAGGGCTGCTTGCATTACAGTATCTTGGGTCCTAACATGTCCTGTGGTGGCTGCCTTTCGGGCTGTGGCATCTGCAAATCTATTCCCTTGGGTGACTTCTCCTGCTCCTGCCTGATGACCTCAGCAGTGCATGACTGCCACTTGTTTGGGGGCCCACACAGCATCTAACAACATCAATATCTCGGGCCCATACCTAATGACCTTACCCCCTGAGGTGATCAACCCTCGTTCTTTATACAAGGCTCCATGTGCATGCAAAGTAGTGAAGGCATATTTGGAATCTGTGTACACATTTATGCGAAGTCCTTCTCCTAATGTCAAGGCTCTGGTGAGGGCTATCAATTCAGCTTTCTGTGCGGAGGTTCCTGGGGTCAGGGCTGAGGACTCAACTACCAGATCAAGGGTCACCACTGCATATCCAGCACAACAATGTCCATTGATGACCAAACTGCTTCCATCCACAAAGAAAGTCCGTTCAGGGTCCTCTAGAGGGACATCGGTCAAATCAGGGCGACTTGAAAATACAGTGTCCATGGTTTCTAAGCAATTATGATCAGGTGGCCCAGGACCAATTGGAAACAATGTAGCAGGGTTCAGAGCTTGACTGACTTTCAACTGTATCCGGGGGTTTTCACACAGCATGCTCCGATATTTCAACATTCGTGCATTGGTTAGCCAGAAGTTTCCTTTGTGTTCCATGAGAGTCAGAACAGAGTGTGGCACGGTGACTTGAAGAGTTTGTCCCAGTGTGAGTTTATCTGCTTCGCCCAGTAGGAGGGCTGTTGCTGCAACAGCTCTCAAACAAGGGGGCCATCCTTTTGCAACTACATCCAATTGTTTTGACAGATAGGCTACTGGTCGTTCCCAAGATCCAAGAGATTGAGTCAATACTCCCATTGCGTTTCCTTGTGACTCATGGACAAAAAGATGGAAAGGCTTCTGAACATCTGGAAGACCTAAAGCTGGGGATGACATCAGAGCATTTTTCAAAGTCTGGAATGCTACATCTTGTTCAGGTCCCCAGTCTAGTGGAGATTTTTCCATTCCTTTGGTGACTTGGTATAGTGGTTTTGCAATCAGTGCGAAGTTGGGGATCCATACACGACAGTATCCCGCGGCCCCCAGGAAGGCTCTTACTTGCCTCCTGGTGGTTGGAGTAGGGATACTGCATACAGCTTCTTTGCATTCTGGTCCCAGACGTCGGATCCCACTGGACAACTGGAATCCTAAATACTTGACTTCAGTTTGGCATAGTTGTGCTTTGGCTCTTGAGACTTTGTATCCAGCCTCTTTGAAAAGGTACAAAAGTTCACTAGTAGCTTGTAGGCATTCACTTTCTGAGTTGGTGGCTATGAGCAAGTCATCTACATACTGAAGAAGAACCCTCTTTCCTGGGTCCACTGGATAGCTTGAGAGATCTTGATTCAGGGCAGCACTGAAGAGAGTAGGTGAATTCTTGAATCCTTGGGGTAATCTGGTCCAAATAAGCTGGCCCCATCCTCCTGTTGTGGGGTCTTGCCATTCAAAAGCGAATAAAAGTTGACTGGTGGGGGCTAGGCGCACACAGAAAAAGGCATCCTTCAGGTCCAGGACGGTGAAGTGAGTAGCCTCAGCGGGGATCAGTCCCAAGAGAGTATAAGGGTTTGGTACTATAGGGTGTATAGTTTCAACTGCATCATTTACTCGCCTTAGATCTTGTACTGGGCGGTAGTCCCCTGTCCCAGGCTTCTTTACTGGGAGAAGGGGGGTGTTCCAAGGTGACTGGCATTCCTTGAGAAGTCCGTACTTCAGCAGTTTCATCAAATGGCAGTGGATTCCTTCAATGGCTGGTCGAGGGAGAGGATACTGCTTCACATGTACTGGTTCCGCTCCTGGCTTGAGGGTGACAATGACAGGGGCTATGTTCTTCGCTAGGCCAGGTGGATTATCTTCTGCCCATACTTCAGGTGGGGCTATGAGGTTGGTAGGTATACAGGGACTAGTTGACTTTACTGGAGGTGCACTATAGAACCGCCACTTCTTCTCGGGGAACAGTAAGCACCATCAATCCAGCAGGCTTTGGGTTCACAGTCATTTTCATTTCTCCCCCTTCAGCAAAGGATATTTGTGCCTGGAGCTTGGCAAGCATGTCTCGTCCCAGTAGTGGAATAGGGCACTCAGGCATATACAAGAACTGGTGCGTTATCTTCTGTCCCCCTAGTTCACACATGCGGTTCTGTAAAAATGACTTTGTGGCTTTATTTCCAGTGGCTCCCACAATGGTGACAGATCGTGAGGACAGAGGAGCTATTGGCTTGGCTACTACTGAATGTTCTGCTCCTGTATCTACCATAAATTCCATGTATTGGTCCCCTATCTTTAAACTGACCATAGGCTCCTGGGGACCCAGGGTGAACTTGGAGCCCGGTCTGGCCTAGTCTTCATCTATGTCGTCCGGGTCATAGCCCATTGCTACTGCCACTCCCTCAATGGCTTCCTCCCTCTCCTGCTGGAACTTTGTTCGGTTCATTCCTCCCCTCCTTCAAAATCATCCTCCTGGCCTCCAGGGACTCCCTCCTCCCCTCGCAGGGGCGGAGTCCAGATGCGGGCACTCATTTCTCCAATGTCCTTCTTCCTTGCAGTAGGCGCACTGATTTGCACCCAATTGAGGCCTTTCGCATCCGCGGCCTCTTCCACGTCCTCTGGTCCTTTGATTAGGAAAACCTCCTCCACGTCGTTCGGTTATAGCAGCAGCAAGAAGATCTGCCTTCTTCTTCATCTTTCGTTCACTTTCTCTGTCTCATTCATTTTCACGATTCACAAATACGTTCTGAGCGACTTCCATTAACTGAGCTGTATTCATGCCCGCAAATCCATCCAATTTCTGCAATTTTCGCTTTATATCTCTCTGGGACTGACTAACAAAGGCCGCATTTACCATGCATACATTTTCCTGAGCGGCGGGATCATATGGGGTATACAATCTATAAGCTTCAGACAACCGCTCATAAAAGGCCGCTGGGCTCTCATCTGGACCCTGGAGAACTTCCGATATTTCCCGATATTCATGGCCCTCCGGCCTCCCTTCTTCAGGCCCTGCAATAAGGCCTGGCGAAATCTGGTTAGGGCCGCCGCCCCCCTTTCATCATTCGGGTCCCACCCGGGATCTTCATTGGGATATTCTGCAACAGCTGCTTGTGGGGGATTTATTCCTCCCCCTTCTACAGGGTTTTCTTCTAACCAACGGAGGGCTGCTTGCCCGATTCGCCCTCGCTCCTCAGTAGTAAAGAGGGTAGACAGGAGCTGGCGACAATCGGCCCAGGTAGGCTGATGGGTTTGCATAATGCTAGACATTAATTCTGTTGATTCCTGAGGCTTGGCTGTATAGGATGTATAATGCGTTTTCAGTTCAATAAATCTGTGGTGGAAAAGGGTACATAAACTAAGCTGGTTGGTCCTGGTGCCATCTGGCCCTGATCATTTAAAACAGGTATTCCAGGCACTTGGCGTAATGGCATTAGGTGCCCTGCTTTCTCCTTCTTCTTGGGAGTTAGGCTTCTTAAATCATAAGGCTCCCGGGCACAAATCTCCTTGGTGGGTGACCCTGAACTGGCAGGAGAGCCTCCGCTTTCTATCTCGTCAGAGGACTCGAGTCCCCCCGCTGTGCTTGGGCCTGACTCGGGACTATCACTCGGGGTAGGGTGCTTCTTAGGCTGCTGCAGCGGTATTTTCTGGGGCTCCTCTTCTGGCTCTACTTCAGGTCGTGGTGCTGTGGGAATTAACTTCTGTGGGTGCTGGGGTAACCTAGCCAGAATATCTGGGGACTCTGGGGAAGAATACACAGGCGGCTTCTCTTCCTTAACTTTTCTGGTTCCCCTAGTAGTAGCTACAAATATTTTACAGCGCTCCTCATAACAGCGCTTCATCCATGAGGGCTGCTGTTCACACACACTTAACCAGGAATCTATATAGGGGAACTGGTCAGGATACACTCTTAGTATGAGCTGATGAATTCGTAAAACTGTTTCTAAATCAAAGGTGCCTCCACGGGGCCATGAAGCAGCTAACGCGGGCCACTCCCTTTCACATAACATTTTTAATCTGGATGGAGTCATTTTAATACCATAATCACCCGAAAATCCTTTACGGAAATTCTTGATCATACATGCCAACGGAGTTTGCGTGGACTCCGTCCCTCCCATAATCTGAAGTACCTACGTACACTACCTACGTACTCAACGTACCTACGTACTCAACGTACCTACGTACACGTAATGACGTACAAGACAATGAACAATAAGGATAGGTAGTATGGCTGTAGGTAAGGGGTCCGTACAGCCCACAGAACACTGGGGGGGACAAACACCACTCGCTTCCTCCTGTTTGCGACCTGGGCGCGGTCGCCCGGCCAGGAACTGCGCTACTTAGGAGTCCGCTCTCGCTCGGTCTGTATTTCAAGACCTCTCACTCACACAAGCAAGCATATTTCAACAGGATATCATATTTCAATATTTCAAGTGCCCAAGTTTTCTGACTGACTATTCCAAACAAGAAGGGTCGATGGCTTCGGCTTCGGCTTTCTCTTACGCGGAGCTTACTAGGACCGCCCTTATGGGAGGTGATCAGGCTCCCTTGTCTCGCCCACACTCATGCGAGATTTCCCAGTTAGTCTATACCAAATATACCAAATTAGTCCTGCGCACGCAAGACGTTGTCCCAGGCTGTTCTTTCTGACTATCCAATCACCAAAATGTCTACTCACCGGATCCGGTCCCCGATACCACACCAGCTTCTGAGTTGGAACCTGGACTCCCCCGGATCGGAGGTGTTGGCCAGCTGGACCCGATGGCCTGCCGAGGCAGGCGGAACCCTCTCCGGCACAAAGGGGCTGGCGGCGCCTGAGGTTTCCCCCGCGGTCGGACAGACACGGTTCCAACCAGGCCAAACCTCAAGGCGAATTGCGTGGATTATTCACTTGAATACCATTTACCACTCGCACTTCCCGGCCAACGCACCAAGAATATGCTGTAGCAAAGTGCAATCAATGAATAAGTCCAGGAGTCAATTGACAGGGTCCAAGCCAGTTTATTGTGCACAGGCCCAGTCAGTCAAAGCTTCAAAAGGAACTGAGCAAAGGTTTCTACAGAGACATAACCATTTATACCTCTTTTTCAGTTTGATACATGAGAACTTTCTATTGGTTCCAACTTGATACATGCAAACTTCTCATTGGTCTTACATTCCCTGCATCTGTCCAATTAGAAATCCCTCTGGAGCTTAGCAAACAGCCCCCTCCCTTAGGATTGCTCTAACAATGGTGCAGTTCTTGATTTTGTTACTTCTCTACAGCAAGGTTATCCCTAGTTCCAGGAATGCATATATTGAAACATTTCTGTTCTTTCACACACAAGAGAATAATGGAAGACTTATGAATTCATAAAAACTTCTTATTAAGCAGTTTAAAACAGTTTTCTCATTTTTCACAGATTTTTGGTTCTTTTCTAGCTATAATGGGAGTTAGTAGCAGACCATTCTAGGCCATAGCCTACCACAGATCTTTATCGTATAACAACTCTGTATATTCTTTCCACCTTTTCTTGATCTTCTCAGCATCATTCAACGTGGATCCTTGAACATCTTGTAGCATTCCAATTTGAGGCTGGAATTTTTTCTCGTAGTTTTAGGAAAGCTGATCTTGTTCTTTCTCTAATAGTTTCTGATTCTATTTCCTTTCATGTGTCATTGTAGCACTTCTTATTGTCTTGTCTTGCTGCATGTTGGAAATCTCTGTTGAGGTCTGCGATTGCCTCTCATTCTACTCTGGCTTTAGTTTCTATGCATTTCTGGGCAATCTTCAGAGTTTCTTGAGTCATGCATTTTGGCTGTTTTTGCTTTTTCACCTTTTGTAGAGATTTCTCACTTTCTTCCCACACAACCTTCTTGATGTTATCCCATAACTCTTCTGGAACTCTTGTCATTTGTATCTAAAGCAGCAAATCAATTTTGCAGGCAGTCTTTAAATTCCAGTGGTATATTCTGAAGGTCATATTTTGTTACATTAATGAGTGGCTTGCTAGTAGTTGGTGATCTGTACGACAATCAGCTCCAGGTTTTGTCTTTGTTGATGTTATCAAGCTTTTCCATCGTTGTCTTCCACAGATGTAGTCAATTTGATTTCTGTACAATCCATTGTGTGAAGTGCACATTTACAGTCAGCACTTACGTTACTGGAAAGGTGACCCGGGAAATCCACCGCTGTCCCAATTCAAGCATTGTGTAACCTGTGTCTTCTGGGGAAACTGCTAGGTACTTGTGACTTAGAATGGCCACTGTTAGAGACAGGATACTGGGTTTGATGGACCATGGTCTGACCCAGTATAACATATCTTATGTTCTTATGGAAGAAGGTGTTTTAGATGAATAGATCATTGGTCTTGCAGAATTCTATCAGTCTTTTTCCAGCTTCATTTCTTTTGCCAAGTCCATATTTTCCATCCACTTTGTCTTCATCTTTGTTGCCAACTTTCGCATTATCAGGATATCCTGTTTGCATGTTCTGTCAATTCCAGCTTATACTTGTTCATAGAACTCATCAACTTCATCCTCGTCTGCAGCTGTTGTTGGGGCATATACCTAAATTATAGTAGTATTTATGGGCATTCCTCATAGACAAATAGAAATTAAGCATTCACTGACTGCACTGAATATCTTTACAGTTCTTGCAAGGTTTTTCTTAATTATAAATGCAACACCATTTCGTCTTTGTCTTTCATCTCCAGCATAGTAAACAATGTGATATGCCCGATGCTAGTCCATTTCAGTTCGCTGACACCAAACAGATTGAGTTGTACACATTCCATTTCGTTCTTGACCACTTCCAACTTCCTTGGCTCATGCTTTGTACTTTCCAAATCCCAATATGTAAGACATCTTTGCAACTTCTGACTCTCATTTCATGCGCAGCTACATCAGCAGTGAGATGTTTCAAGGGCTTTGACCCAACCACACTATAAATGCTGGCTTTACTCTGAGAAGTCTTCAGCTCATCCCCAGTAGCCAACTGAATGCCTTCCAACCAGGGGGTCTCATCTTCAGCCCTATGGTGCAATTTGTTTTGTGACTAACCATTGAGTTTTCAGGCCAACTGACTGGAAAAGATCTGTGTTTATACCATACTGAAGAAAGGTGATCTGACTGACTGGAAATTATCGCACAATTGCTCTGATCCCACATGCCAACCAGAATCTACTCAAGATCATTCAGCAGATACTACAACCATTCCTGAAATGAGAACTGCCTGAAGGTGAAAGCAGGGTTCAGGAAAGGGCGAGGAATGAGAGACATCATCGCGGATGTGAGATGGATTCTTGAAAAGACAAAAGAATACCAAAAAGATATCCTTATTGACTACACAAGACGTTTGACTGTGTAACCCAAAAGAACTCTGGACCAGATTCAGAAGCATGGGTATGCCAGAAAATCTCTTGCACAACCTTTGCATTGATCAAAAAGCAACAGTTTGAACGGAACTAGGAGAAACAATTGTTTAAAATAAGCAAAGGTGTACGACAAGGCTGCATTCTTTCCCCCTAACTCTTTAATTGATATGCAGAACAAATCCTCAGAGAAGCAGGACTGTATGAAGACAACTGAGGTGTGAAGATTGGTAGAAGACTCATCAACAACCTTCGCTATGCTGATGATACCAAATTACGGGCTGAAAGTGAAGACAATCTGAAACATTTGCTTCTCAGGATCAAAGTACATAGTCATAAAATGGGCCTGCACCTTAATATTAAGACAACAAAGATCCTGACAACTGGCAAAATCAATAAGTTCATCAATGATGGAGAAGAAATTAAAATAGTTGACAACTTAAGAACATAAGAACATAAGATATCCCATACTGGGTCAGACCAAGGTCCATCAAGCCTAGTATCCTGTTTCCAACAGTGGCCAATCTAGGTCATACGTACCTAGATTCAGGTACCTACGTAACTTTAACCTACTTGGATCAACAATCAATAAAGAAAGGATAAGCAGTAAAGAAATCCAACGATGCACTGCTCTTGGCAGAATGGCTATGAAGGACCTAGACAAGATTCTCAAGAGCAGAGATGTCTCTCTCCATACAAAGATTCAACTTGTCCAAACCATGCTATTTTCAATAACATCATATGGATGGACAGTGAAAAAGATAGGAAGAAAACTGATGCATTTGAATTATGGTGCTGGCGACCAATACTGTGTATATCATGAACTGGCCGAAGAGCAAACCAGTCAGCACTAGAGGAGATCAAACTTTAGGTTTCCTTAAAAACTCAGATGAAAAGACTTTGACTTTCATACTTTGGACTCATCATGCAAAGAGAGAGATCTTTAGAGAAAGACATAATGCTTGGCAAGGTAGAAGGTCAACGCAAAAGAGGAAGGCTGGCAATGAGATGGATCGATACAGCAACTTTGGGTGCCATTCTATCAACAATGAGGCGCCTGACTGATGACCGAACACAGTTTAGGTCAACTATCCAGACAAAGACTTGATGGCACTTAACAACAACAAAGATGCCAAACAGCAGCATGTATAATTAATACTAATACTATCTTGTAAGCCATTTTGAATAAGTTTGTTATAAAGATGGTATATATCTTTTTACATTCTGCTAAATCAATGCTGACTCCTGGCAACCTAGCAGCTTCTGGATATGACCCAGGTCTTTTCTTCCGAAGCAATGGAGGGTAAAGTGGCTTGCCAAAGGTCACAAGGAGTGCCAGTGGGAATTGAACCCTAATGTTTTGGGTAGTAGGCTACACCTTCACACTGAAAGACAGAATATAAAGCGTAGTTACTCACCTGTAACAGGTGTTCTCCAGGGACAGCAGGAATCAGTCCTCACATATGGGTTACGTCGGCGCCGACGCAGCCCGCGCGTAGCAAATCCCCAGCTTTCAAAGAAAGCCTTTAGGAGTTGCCACCACGCATGCGTGGTCCGCTTTCTGCCCAAAGGAGCCATCTTGCTCAGTCATATGACATAGCTGAAGATGGCAAAAAGAACAAAACAGTAATATAGGAGGATTGCAACTCCAAGAGGAGGAGGGAAAGGTTGTGAGGACTGATTCCTGCTGTCCCCAGAGAACACCTGTTACAGGTCAGTAACTACGCTTTCTCCGGGAACAAGCAGGAAGTCAGTCCTCACATATGGGACTCCACAACTACAGGCCCATAGCCTAAAAAGGCTCCCTCATCGAGAGCCGCGAGCAGCTGCAGTAGAAAAACTCTCAACAGACAAGGAATTAGCACTCCGGTAGCATGAACACAGAAGGGTCGGAGGGCAGGAGTTGTCTAGACCTCAAAAAGGCTACGGAGTACAGTCTGGCTGAACGCACTCTCCCGTCAGGATTCCCTATCCAGGCAGCAGTGAGCTGCGAAGGTATGAACCGAAGACCAGGTGGCGGCCCGCAGGTGTCTGTCAGAGGAACGGAGCGCAGATGAGTGACAGAGGTTGCCATGGCCGTGACCTTGTAAGCTGTGACATGGCCTTCCAAGGGAAGCTGCACCGTCTGCCCCAGCTTGCTGGGGTCATAGGAAACGAAAAGCTGAGATGCTTTCCAGTTACCTTGAGTACATTGAATGTAGAAGGATAAGGCCCTCCTACATTCTAGGGTATGGAAGACAGCCTCAGCACGACTGGCATACGGTCTGGGAAAGAAGGTAGGGAGGATCACCTCCTGACTGAGGTGGAACGATGACACCACTTGGGGAAGAAACTTGGGGTGTGTGCGAAGCACTACCCTATTCTTGTAGAACCTGGTATAAGGCCTCTCCGCCATGAGATGACACATAGCCATTGGTTCGAAAGGCGGCAGGGTGGGCCGCCCCAACACTATATTGAGATCCCATTCGGCCACTGGAGGGCAGACCGGAGTCTTAGACAGGAGAAGGCCCTTAAGGAACCGGGACACCGTCAGGTGCGCCGAGAGGGGCTTCCCATCTACCGGATGGTGGTTGGCCGCAAGGGTACTGCGATGTACTCTGATGGAGTTGGACTTGAGACCCCGAGTCAGAAAGGTGGAGAAGGTATTGCGACACCATAACCACCGGGCAAGAAAAACGGTCGGCCCCCTGAGCCACACACCAGAGCGCAATCCTGCACCACTTAAAGGTGTATGCCCATCTGGTAGATGTTCTGTGCGAAGCTAGCAGAACATCTTCCACTTCTCTCGGAAATAGGAGCAGAACTAGTGAGAGCAGCCAAGCCGTCAGCAAAAGAGAGCTGGGGTTGGGGTGCAGGAGAGAGCCCCCCTCCTGGGAGAGAAGCTGCAGGTCTGTCCCCAAGGGGATGGGAGTCTCCACCGCTAACTGCAGGAGGAGTGGGACCTACAGTTGCCGAGGCCACCGTGGGGCTATCAGAATGACTGAAGCTCTGTCACAAAGAATCTTGAACAGAGTCTTGATGATCAGAGGTGTCTGAGGAAACGCATACAGAAGACCCACCGACCATGAGATTAGGAAGGTATCGGCAGCCCCCTGGCAGGATGTGGTTGCCAGGAATAGAAACAGGGCAACTGGTGGTTGTCCGTGCTGGCGAAAAGGTCCATCATTGGCTCCCCCCAAATCTGGAAGAGCCTGCAGGCCACCTTCGAGTCCAGCTGCCACTCGTGCAGCTGGAGAAGTCTGCTGAGTCTGTCGGCCAACCAATTTTCCTGGCCCGGCAGGTATACTGCCCTGATGAGAATGTCCTGTCAGGCAGCGAGCGAGCACAAGTCCATAGCCTCCCAGCAAAGGACGCGGGACCCTGTGCCTCCTTGTTTGTTCACGTAGAACATGGCAACCTGTTTGTCCATCTGGACTAGGACAGATCTGTGACTCAGAGGTCTCCGGAACGCCCTTAGGGCAAGGTGGATTGCACGCAATACCAACAGATTGATCTATTGGGCACTCTCGTCTGGGGACCAGACGCCCTGGGTGTGGTACCCCTGGCAGTGGGCTCCCCAGCCCAGCAGGGAGGCATCTGTAGTGAGGACCCTCGAGTGATGAGGAACCTGAAAAGGCTTCCCCGCTTGCAAGTGGTGGGGTGACTGCCACCAGTTCAGGGACTGCGCTAGGCGCCTGGTGACTGATTCTGTCCTGGAGATGCCCCGTTGCCTGAGACCACTGGTCCCTGAGGCACCACTGCACAATTCGCATGTGTAGGCAGGCATCTGGCATGACATAAACCGTGGAGACCATGTGCCCGAGGAGGCGCAACAGGTGTCTTGCTGCCACTGAGGGACGGCGCTGTACATTTCTGGCCAGTGTACATAAGCCTGCTAACCCTGTCTGCTGGTAGAAGGCCTTGGCTGGGAGGGTATTGATCCTTGCCCCAATAAATTCCAGCTGTTAAGCCAGACACAGGCTGGACTTGGGATAATTGATAATGAAGCCCAAGTGCTGAAGGACCTGGATAGTGTGCGCTGTGGCCTGCTGTACCACGGGGGCCGTGGTGCCCCTGAGGAGCCAGTCATCAAGATAGGGGAAGACGAAAATCCCCTGAAGCCTGAGAAAGGCAGCGACTACTGCTAGGCAGTTCGTGAATACCCTGGGGGCCGAGGCAAGGCCGAAGGGCAGCACCCTGTATTGAAAATGATGGCCCCCCACCACAAAGCGTAGGTATTGCCTGTGGTTTAGGTGGATTAGGATGTGTGTATAAGCATCCTTCAGGTCTAAGGAGCATAGTCAGTCTTCCTGGTGGAGGTAAGGCAGCAATGTTCCAAGGGAGCAATGTTCTCCTGTGAGAGAGTCAGTTGGTCCATTAGATGATAAAGGGGTTAAAGGAGCACTAAGAGGCGACAAGGCGATAGCGGAGAGACTGAATGAATTCTTTGCTTCGGTCTTTACTGAGGAAGATGTAGGGATGTTACCCATGACTGAAGTGGTATTTAAAGGTGCGGAAGAATTGAAGGAAATATCGATACATCGGGAAGATGTCTTACAACTATTAGATAAACTGAAGAATAGCAAATCACCTGGGCCGGATGGTATACATCCAAGGGTGTTGAAAGAACTGAAATATGAGATTGCAGAACTGCTATCAGTAATCTGTGAACTATCATTAAAATCATCTCTAATACCTGAAGATTGGAGGATCGCCAATGTACACCAATTTTTAAAAAGGGTTCCAGGGGTGATCCGGGAAACTACAGACCGGTGATCCTGACGTCAGTACCGGGAAAAATGGTAGAAACCATCATAAAGAATAAAATTACTCGGCATGTAGATAGTCACAACCTAATGGGAGACAGCCAACATGGCTTTAGACAAGGAAGATCTTGTCTTACTAATCTGTTATGTTTTTTTGAAGGAGTGAATAAACAGGTGGACAAAGGTGAGTCGGTTGATATTGTGTATCTGGACTTTCAGAAAGCCTTTGACAAGGTCCCTCATCAGAGACTTTTGGCAAAACTAAAGAGTCATGGGATAGGAGGCAGTGTACTATTGTGGATCAGGAACTGGTTAAAAGATAGAAAGCAGAGGGTAGGGCTAAATGGCCAATTTTCCCAATGGAGAAAGGTGAATAGTGGTGTACCCCACGGATCTGTGCTGGGTCCGCTGCTTTTTGACATATTCATAAATGACCTGGAAAGTGGAATAACGAGTGAGGTTATCAAATTTGCAGATGACACAAAACTATTTAAAGTTGTTAAAACCCAGGAGGATTGTGAAAAATTGCAAGAGGATCTTGATAAATTGGAAGACTGGGCATCAAAATGGCAGATGAAATTTAATGTGGACAAGTGCAAGGTTATGCACCTAGGGAAGAACAACCCAAACTATGGTTACACGATGCAAGGTTCCACATTAGGAACCACCGCCCAGGAAAAAGATTTAGGCGTCATTGTGGATACCATGTTAAAACCCTCGGCCCAGTGTGCAGCGGCGGCCAAGAGAGCAAATAGAATGCTAGGTATGATAAGGAAAGGAATGGAAAATAAAACAAAAGATATTATAATGCCTCTATATCGTTCCATGGTGAGACCGCACCTTGAATATTGTGTGCAATTCTGGTCGCCGTATCTTAAAAAGGATATAGCGATTTTAGAAAAAGGAAGAGCCACCAAAATGGTAAAGGGGATGGAAGGATACTCCTATGAAGAAAGGCTAAAAAGGCTATGGCTCTTTAACCTGGAAAAGAGACGGCTGAGGGGAGATATGATAGAAGTCTATAAATTAATGAACGGAGTGGAACGGGTAAACGTAGATCGATTGTTTACCTTATCAGAATATAGAAAGACTAGGGGACATGCAATGAAGCTACAGGGTAAACTATTTAAGACTAATAAAAGAAAATATTTTTTCACTCAACGTGTAATCAAACTCTGGAATTTGTTACCGGAGGATGTAGTAAAGGCTGTTAGTGTAGCTGGGTTTAAAAAAGGTTTGGACAAGTTCCTGGAGGAAAGGTCCATAAACCATTATTAAGAAGTGACCGAAGATATCAATACTTGACCCAGTACAAAGCATTGTGGAACTTGTGTCTCTTGGGGAAACTGCTAGGTACATTTGACCTAGATTGGCCACTGTTGGAAACAGAATACTGGGCTTGATGGACCTTGGTCTGACCCAGTATGGCATATCTTATTTATTTATTTATTTATTTTATTTATAGTCTCTTTTATACCGCGCTATTCAGCATCAGCGCGGTTTACAGTAAACAATCTTATGTTCTTATGATCTTATGAGAGCATCTTGAACTTCTCCCGCACCAGGAATCTGTTGAGGTTGCGCAGGTCGAGGATGGGCCTTAGGCCCCCTGTCCTCTTTGGCACGAGAAAATACCTGGAGTAGAACCCTTTGTCCTTGAGATGATGGGGCACTGGTTCCACTGCTCAGTCCTCAAGAAGACCTGCCAACTTCTTCAACAGAAGGTCCCGGTGAAGGAGAGGCCGAAGAGGCTCTCCGGGAAAATAATGTGGAGGTACTTCGGCTAGGCGGAGGAGGTAACCCTCCTTGATCATCTGTAATGCCCATGCATCAGTGGTGATAGCTCCCCACCTGTGGGCGTACAGGGACAGCTGACCTCTTGTGGGCTGCCCAGCCTTGCTCGGAAGAGGGGCCATGCTGTAGGAGTCAAAAGCTTCCCCCGGGCTGAGCCGGGGTTGAAGCCTGGAGCATGGTAGCCTTCTGCTTACGCGGACCATGCCCTTACCCCTTGGCATAAGGCCTGATAAGGGGGTAACTTCAGTAAGCAGTGGACTTCCTTGGGTAGAAGGGCTTTTTCCCCCGAGCCATTCTTTCGGGAAGGGACAGAGATCTTCTTAGAGAGCCTAGTCCTCGTCATGAACTCGGTCTCCAGTTCAGCGGCCTTTTCTGTCATGGGTTTGCCTTATAGGTTCTCCCCACGGCATGGGACATCGACCAACTTGTCTTGTACCCATTGTTCGAGGTCTGACGACTGTAGCCAGGCTTGGTGGCGGGCACCAATGCCTGCCGTGGCTACCCTGGCCACCGACTTGAACCCGTCATAGGTCGCTCAAGACATAAATTTGGAGCATTCACCAATGGCTCTGGATAAGCCCTTGAAGCGCTGTAATGGCTCCTCGCAGAGACCAGCCGAGAATCTGGAAATCTCCTTTGCCAGGTCTCTCAGGTACATGCCGATGTACAGCTGGTAGGCTTGGATCCGGCAATTCAGCTTCGCGCCCTGGTAACATTTTCTGCTGAGGGCATCCAAGGTGCAAGCCTCCCTGCCGGATGGTACCGAGGAATGCATCTTATGACTTTTTAGTCAACGCATGTCTGATTCCACAACCATGGAATTATGCGGCAGTTGTGACTTTTGAAAACTGGGGCTTCGGCGGACCAGATACATTGAGTCGAGTTTCTTGCTGATCACCTGCGTCGACGCCGGTGTCTCCCACATGAGGAGCATAAGGCATTCCAGGATAGGTTTCCCGAGGAGGAGACTTGTATTGGAGGATCTTGAGTTCATCTGCTCAAGGATGCTTCTTGGACTCCAATGGGAAAGCCAAGGCTTTGGACATATCTTGAACGAAGTCCCGAAAAGCCATGTCCTCCGGAGGAGATCTTCTCCGAGGCTCCGATACTGGGGAATCAGACAGAACATCTCGGTGAAGGCGAGTGTCCGGAGACACCTCGTCTTCAGACTCCCAGACAGAGGCCTCCGAGGAAGACAGGTGGCAGTCCTCGGCCCCGAGGGGTCAGGCCGCTCCGGCGCTCACTGGCTTGCCGGTGACAATCTCCGTCCCGAAGAACAGGATACCGAGCGGGACCTCGGCCGAGGATCAACTCAGGCCCGTAGGGCTTTGCGTATCAGCTCGGCCTCCGCGGTTGACTTCATCATCGAACCTCCGGTGATCTGGGCAGAGGAACCGGACATACTGGATACTAGTTTCCATTGCTGCTTCAGGAAGGCAGTGATCCTGTGTTCCAAGGACACCATCCTGGACATAAGTTCGGGAGGTTCCGCAGCATCCAGCTCGGGCACCGATGTACTCGTGCCCGAAGCCGGTTCCCCCGGAGGGGAGTCCTCGACTAGGATAGGATGCACTTGCCAGGGTCGATCCGTGGCCGGATCCTTCTGGGAGAGTTTGATCGGGTTCCCCTTCCCTGACGCCTCGGGCTGGTGCTCGGGGCTCTATGACTGGCCCCGCGAGGGACCTGGCCGTTCTGAACCATCCAGAGACGCAGCCGTCGAGGATTTTCTCCTTCTTTTTGGTTCCCTCGAGGGGGACCCCCCTCTCCGAGGTCCCCCGATGTCGTTTGGGTTCGGAGAGTTCCTCCCGAGGTGTGGAGGCCTCAGACGAGGCCCTGGCTTTCGGAGGCATGGGGGAATCAGGGAAAATTTTTCCATGCTGTTGCTGACGGCTTTTCAAGGCCCTCGAGGACATACGTTTGTAAAGGCCACAAAAAGCCGGGTCATGGTCCGGACCGAGGCACTGGAGGCAGCAGTCATGCGTATCGGTGAGGGAGATAATTTTACCACACCTGTCGCACTTTTTGAACCCACTGGTAGCCATGAGGGGAAAAAGGACCCCAGCAAGGTCAAAGACCTTTCGGGCTGCCAGCGAGGAAAAACAGGGGCGGAAACGCCCAAAAGGAAAAAAGTAAAAGAGAAAAGAAAAAAAGAGAGCCAACCCAATACCAGGATACCGGGGGCGGGCAGGAAGGGTACCGGTGCTAATAGTAAAGAAAAAGCAACTGCCAAAAAGGCAAGAAGAAAATCACTTTTTCGAGACAGAGTACAGACTATGTCTGAACTTGAAGGGCTCCGCGGAAAATAGAAGACTGAGCAAGATGGCTCCTTTGGGCGGGAAGCAGACCACGCATGTGTGGTGGCAACTCCCAAAGGCTTTCTTTGAAAGCTGGGGATTTGCTCTGCGCGGGCTCCGTCGGCGCCAACGTAACCCATATGTGAGGAATGACTTCCTGTTTGTTCCCGGAGAAAATCTTTTAAATAAATAATAAAAATAAACCACAAACCTCATGGTTTGTGACAGTGTTGACACAGAGCTCGGTTCTTATACTTCAGATTTACTGTCTAGCTAGATAAAAGAACCCTCTTGTTTGGATACAATTGATGCATTAAACGCAATCTATGAACCTACCTGCTTGTGGTAGCCTATCCACAAAAAAGGCTGTGGCATGAAGGCATAATATCAGTGGTACAAGAGGTCATTTCTATTTCATTCTGAAATTGGCTTGGAGCATTGAATGTGATAGGCTTCAAATGGGCCAAAAGGGCAGGTTGCTGTCTTATTATCTTTATACAGTTCTATCAAATGGACAAAGGTCCATTCATATGGCAGTGATCCATGTTAAGAGACTGGTCACCTTAGAAGAGCATCTGGTTCAGGTGAATTTCCTTCATGATATGATCAAATAACTGAAACTTATAAATCAGTGGTATTTACTTCTAGTCCTTGCGGGCTGCAAACAACTCAGGTTTTTGAGATATCCCTAATGAACACGCAGGAGATAGATTTGCATACAATGGAAGGGAGGAGTGGCCTAGTGGTTGGGGCAAGTTGCCACAGGCCAGAGGGCCCAGGGGTTCAAATCCCACTGGAAGACAGCAACTTCAAGCCGGTTTCTATTCCCACAGGCACTCCAAGTGGCCTTGGGCAAGTCACTTAACCCTCCATTGCCTCAGGTATAACACATAGATTGTGAGCCCTTCAGGGAAAAGGGAAATATAAAACTGTATTTGAATGTACACCACTTTGACCTGGTGAAAAGCGGTATATAAGCATGGCTAAATAAATAAATAAATAAGTAGTATGCTTACAAATCTATTCACTGTATATTTATTAGAGATGTTTTGAAAACTGATTTGTTTGCAGACCTTGAGGATTATCAGTAAATACCATAAATAAATTCATGTCAATAGGGAATTTCTCATTATCCTCTGTGCTCTAAGATCAATTAGCAGCTAGTAAATTGAGGCTCAGTTTGGTGGGAGAGAGGGAGAGACTATTTGCTTTCCCAAGCTAACGAGCCAACCAGTTGTCTACTCTGGTTCACACCACTTTGATTCACCTGAGAAGACCAAAAGGTAGTATAAAAGAAATCCAAAAAACTAAATTGAACTATTTGGGTCATATGGAACTTCCTCCCTAAGCTGACTTGGCCATTATGACCTAAAACAGCTGAGAGAGTCAGAGAAAGTGAAAGAAAGTTTTAGAATTATGTCATTCTCTGAGTAGGGTTGCCAACTGGCTCCAGATGAGCTCGACAGGCTTGATCCAGTCCTGGTTTTACCACATTGCATGCAGGGACTTGTAGTCTTGCTTTTCAGACTACAAGTCCCTGCATGCAATGGGGTAAATCCAGTATTGGATCAAGCCTGTCGGACACATCTGGAGTCAGTTGGCAACCATATCTCTGAGAAGGGTTACTATTCTAAGGAATATGGTAAGCAGGCATTTTTTCACTGAAGGGGTCATGGGCACATGATACAGCCCTCCTACCAGAGATGGCAGGGGCAAAAATGACATTGAAATTTAAGGGAGAGTGATGAATAGAGTGAGGATAAAGTGCTTTCTTTCTCTTCCATTATAGGTCTTGCTAAAGCAAACAAAATGGCAGCAATAACCAGCACTCTGCTCTAACAGCAAAAAATGGTGAACAAAGGTGACATTTTACTTACCAGTTAATGTCCTTTCCTTGAGTTCTGCTAGACCAGTCCAAACAAGTGGACTGTGTTTCCCTAACCAGCAGATTGGTGAAGATAAAGAACCAATCAAAAAACCCAGGTTTCAATGACATTAAGCCTATGCCTCTATTCGTTTCAGCCACCAGAGGTCTCCTCAGTATTTGTCTCAAAGCAAATTCAAAATGACACTCAACATCTTCAAAATGGTGAAATTAGACTTACCTGCTAATTGTTGTTCCTTTAGGACCTCCAGGCTAGTCCTGAACCTTTGGGTCTTGCTCCTCCTCCAGCAGCTTTGGAGACTGAGAAAACGTCACTTCTTTTGATGTCACCGGTATAAGTAGCCCGGATCCGCCTCCTGACATCAGTAACCTATTGACAAAGCAAACTCACCAGAGCAACAATTAAGTAGCAATTTTAACAAAAACATCCTCAACCGAATCGAGAAGAAAACTAAAAGGGGGCGACACGATATAGAAAAAACAAAACCTTGCGCCCCCCCATACTTATCTCACGTGCTGAGATTCCTATTTCCTGACAGATAGGAAAATAGAGTGAGTGTAGGTATACGCACCCCATAACCATCTCTCCCAACGGACCACCCTCGGGAAGACCCTCCCCGAGAAGCTTACCTGTCATACCTGCATTGCTTCAGGCGCTAGTCCACATAAAAACTGGGAGGGATACAG
Organism: Ichthyophis bannanicus; assembly: GCA_033557465.1. Lineage (NCBI taxonomy): Eukaryota > Metazoa > Chordata > Amphibia > Gymnophiona > Ichthyophiidae > Ichthyophis > Ichthyophis bannanicus. The sequence goes on from CM066044.1 coordinate 263,111,897, forward strand.
GACTAGCCTGGAGGTCCTAAAGGAACAACAATTAGCAGGTAAGTCTAATTTCACCTTCCTTAGCGTCCCTCCAGGCTAGTCCTGAACCTTTGGGGATGTAACAGAGCAGTGCACAGAATCAACGGGAGGGACCTGACACCCCCGCCTGAAGCACAGACGAGCCAAAACAGGTATCTCCCTGAGCCTGCACATCCAGCCGGTAATGCCTGATAAAGGAATTCAAAGACGACCAAGTAGCCGCCCGACAAATTTCCACTGGCGGAACCAAACTACGCTCCGCCCAGGACGTAGCCTGTGCTCTAGTCGAATGCGCTCTCAAACCATCCGGAACTGGTCTACCTCTTACAAGATATGCCGACGCAATCGCCTCCTTCAGCCACCTAGCAATGGAAGCTTTTGATGCTGATTGACCTTTGGTAGGACCCCCAAACAACACAAACAGCCTATCCGAACGCCTGAAGGATGCGGTAGCTTTCAAATATCTCTTTAGAGCTCTCCTAATGTCTAACCTATGCAACTGCTGACCAGCGGCAGCCTCCCCGCCTGTCGCAAACACCGGCAGGGACACCACCTTAGGCAAAAAGGATGGCACCGTCCTCAATACCACCTTGGACTCACCAAAAACCAGGAAAGGCTCCCTACAGGATAACACTTGTAGCTCTGAAGTCCTCCTGGCGGAAGCAATCGCTACCAGAAACACCACCTTCAAGGTCAGATCCTTTAACGATGCCCTAGCCAACGGCTCAAAAGGTGCTTGCCCCAAAACATCCAGAACCAACCGTAAATCCCACTGCGGGACGAGCTGCCTACATGGCAGACGCAAAAGAACCACAGCTCTCAAAAACCGCTTGACATCCGGGTGGCCGCCAAGCGCTTGACCTCTGACTTTCCCGCGGTAGCACAACAACGCCAACTGCACCTTCAGAGAAGCAGCCGCTAAACCCTTCTCATATCCAGCCTGCAGAAACGCCAGTACCTGCGGAACGGAAGCCTGTAAGGCTGAAACATTGTGCTCTGCACACCAAGCTTCGAATATTCGCCAAACTCGCACATACGCCAAAGAAGTTGATCTCCTCCGAGCTTTCAACAACGTGGACACTACAGCCAGTGCATAACCTCGCGCCATCAACCTTGCCCTTTCAAGAGCCAAGCCGTAAGCGAGAATCGATCCACCTGAGGCATCAACAGCGGACCTTGCAGTAGGAGGTCCTTCCGAACTGGCAGCCTCCACGGCTTGTCCCCCAAGAGTCTGACGAGATCCACATACCACGGTTGCTTCGGCCAATCCGGCGCAATGAGAACCACCGGCCCTCTGTGAAGTTCGATGCGCTGACAAACCCGGCCGATTAAGACCCACGGCGGGAACACATAGAGCAGCCGGTCCATCGGCCATGGCTGAACTAAAGCATCCAGGCCCTCCAACATTCTCTCTTGCCTTCTGCTGAAGAACCGACTTGCCTTTGCGGTTTGAAAGGTCGCCATGAGATCCATGACCGGGGTGCCCCACCGCTGAACCAACAGCTCGAACTCCTGCGGGTGAAGGGCCCATTCTCCCGGATCTACTCTTACCAGACTGAGAAAATCGGCTTGCACATTCTCCACTCCTGTGACATGCGCCGCTGAGACCGCCAACAGATGCCTTTCAGCCCACACGAACAACTGGTCGGCCTCGGCTTCCAGCGCCTGACTGCTTGTGCCCCCTTGTCGGTTGATATATGCCACCGCCGTGGCATTGTCGGAGAATACTCTGACGGCTTTCCCGTGAAGGCACTCCCGAAACGCCTCCAGCGCCAGAAATACAGCTCTCAACTCCAACCGATTGATGGACCACGTCCTCTCCTGAATGGACCACACCCCCTGTGCGAACCTGCCTTGGACGTGCGCTCCCCAACCGGAAAGACTGGCATCTGTCATCAGGGGAATCCACTCGGGCACTTCCAACGGTATCCCTTTCTCTAGCGACGCGGTCCGTAACCACCATAGCAGAGAGAGGCGCGCCTCCTGCGGACAGGGCAGCCTCTGCGAAAGATTGTCGTTCTGATGGGACCAGCGTCTTAGTAACGCTCTCTGGAGAGGTCTCATGTGCGCCCTCGCCCAGGGCACCACCTCGATCGTCGCCGCTATTGTCCCTAACAACTGCAAGTAGTGCCAGGCCGTCGGGCACCTGCTGCGGAGAAACCTGCGGATGAGACATGTGGTGAAGAGCGCCCTCCGGAGGCTATGGAGACAGATGAAAATCCTGAAGGGCAACAGGATTTATGCCAGATTGACAGTGCTGGAAAGAAAGAGAGACTTCGTTCTGCTGAGCTGAGCATGGATACCAGCCCAGGGGAGGAGTCGTGCAGTCCTGATTGGGCACACCCAGTGCTTGGAAGGGGCGTGTCTAGAAGAGAACCTGGTTTTAAACCGGAGTATGGCTTTGCTATGGGAGAGAAGGAGAAGTGAAAGGAGAAGTGGAAGGAGAAGAGAAGGAGCCCAGGGAACGGTCAGAGTACCGTGAGCAGTCAGAGGAGCAGCAGTCAGAGAGAGAAGGCTAGCAGCCAAGGACTGAGCCGAAGCAGTAGAAGAAGACCTGCAAGAATCTGTTCAGAGGCAATAAATGGAAGTCCTGAGGAAAGTGGACCTAGCCCTGGAATAGACACCTGGAGGAAGGCAGAGCCCTGGGAGAGGAAGCCTTCACGGCAGGCAAGAGAGAAAAAGAACTCATTCTGGGAATTACAGTTTGGCCCAGAGAGGCACGGGAACTCTCACAGCTGGAGGACGTATGAGCCACCTAGGATAAGAGAGGCTTGGCAACAAGTAAGCGATTTGCCAAAGAGTTTCCAGAGTGAAGGTAAACCCAATTCTCCTATATTTGAAACCTTAACAAAAGAGCCTAAGAGTTACTCTGATTCACTTAACCTGAGGGAGGAAAAGGGAAACAGCCTTAATCAAGAGGGAAGTTTAACAACTGATAACAATTCCTTATCTAGCAGACAACAGGCTGAATTGCTTCTCCAGGATTTTAGAGAGTTTTTAAAGCTAAAAGCAAACAGCCAGCCAGTATTGCAGGAAGCTAATAATTCTATACAGTCTGAGGAATTTAATGCAGGATAATTCTGACTTACCTGACTGTGAGAGCATGGATTGTACTATTTGTTGTGTGGAAATACCAAACTGAAGAAAACTGGTTATGCCGGGTATGAGTTGAATACTACGGAGCTGTTTTTGCTGCCATGCTAGGAAAGCTTTAATTACCTGCACCTGAAGTGACCCAGCACTGTGAACGTAACAGTGTGTGAAAAGAGGCTGCATTTAAAGTGAATGACCTCTTGGTGCAGAGCTGAGTAAACTGCTTAGAAGTAAAGCTGAATTTCTACTTTAAGTTGACTTTATACCTGAGTTCTTTCTGTTCGTGTTAAAGCACCTGTTTTGTTCATATTTCTGAATTTGTCATGCGATGGAAGAATAACCTTAACCATAATAAAAATACTTGCAAATAAGCCTTACCGTCTCTGGCGCACAACTACACTTTATTTCGGAGTGAAAGGAGCAGAAAAACTACAGTACCCAGCATTCCAGGGGAATAGGTTTAAACTCCTTCCTCACGAGGCAATAGGCCCCGCTCCTGTCTTTAGCCCTAAGGCGGGGCAGGAGCGCCGCAGACACCTCAAACCTTGCACCCGGCTCTGCGGAAGAAACACCTTTCCAACCCTCGTATCGAACCGAGCCCCCACATACTCCAAGGTCTGAGAAGGCCATAACCTGCTTTTGGCCCGATTGACTACCCAACCGAGGGACTCCAAGAATGCCACCACCTTGCCCATGGCCGCGGCGCTCTCCTCTTCGGACTTTGCTTGAATCAACTAATCGTCCAGATAAGGGTGTACCAGGATGCCTTGTCTCCTCAACGCCGCTGCCACCACCACCATCACCTTGGTGAAGGCCCGTGGCGCGGTTGCCAGGCCAAATGGCAAAGCTTGAAACTGGAAGTGCCCCATCGGAACTGCGAACCTCAAAAATTTTTGATGCTCCTGCCGAATAGGAATGTGAAGATACGCTTCCGACAAGTCGAGCGACGTAAGGAACTCGACCTTGTGCACCACTACGATGACGGACCTCAACGTCTCCATCCGAAAATGAGACACCCGGAGACAGCGGTTTACGCGCTTGAGATCCAAAATTGGACGAAAGGTCCCTTCCTTCTTTGGCACCACAAAATAAATGGAGTATCGACCGCAGCCGTATTGGCCTGGAGGCACTGGAACCACAGCTTCGAGAAAAAGCAGACGTTTCAGGGTCTCCTCCACGGCAGCGTACTTCGTTGGCACCCTGCACGGAGAAAGTACGAACGAATCGGTCACTGGACGCTGAAGTTCCAAGGCATAACCTTCCAGGATAACCTCCAGCACCCACTGATCGGACGTGATCTGGGTCCAGGCAGTGTAAAACGTTCGCAGGCGCCCCCCCTATCGGCTCCTGCCCCGCCTGGACCCCCCTGGCTTCGTTGCGACTTTCTGGAATTGGAGGTCGAGGCTCCAAACTCCCTACTCGCTCCTCTAAAGCCTCAAAACCCCTGGCTACGATAGGGAAACCGACCCCTCTGCGCCTGTCCAAACCTAGGGGAACGAAAACGCCGAAACTTCCCTTAGCTGGCCTTTAGCCGGCGGCCCCGTTCGACCTTGCTTCTGCTTATCCTCAGGGAGCCGGCCCCCTTTTGACTCCCCCAAATGCTTCACGAGCTTCTCCAGATCGTCACCAAACAAAAGCTTACCTCTATTTATTTATTTATTTAGCTGTATTTATATCCCGCTTTTCACCGGGTCAAAGCGGTCAAATGGGGGATACATTTAACACGAGGGGATATGAGACACATATGCTAATACTTATAGGGAACATGGGCAATGGAGGGTTAAGTGGCTTGCCCAAGACCACAAGGAGTGCCTATAGGACTAGAAATCCCAGTCCCTCCGGCCTGTGATTGCTGTCCCCAAGTGGGACTTGAACCCCCGGCCCTCCGGCCTGAAGTACCTTGTCCTAACCACTAGACCACTAAACCACCTTGTCCTAACCACTAGACCACTAAACGGCAGCTTACTAAGTCTAGATTTCGAAGAAGTATCCGCTGCCCAATTCTGCAACCACAGATACCTCCCCGGCTGCCACAGCCGACGCCATGCTATTGGACAAACCTCGAACGAGATCATAATGAATATCAGCCAAATAAGCCGCTCCTGTCTCTATCCTGGCCGCTTCTGCCGTCGAAACTACCACTTGTCCAGACTGCAGCCCCTGCGCCCAAAGCAGACAAACCCTGGCTACCCAAGCTCCACAAATGGACGCCCTGAGGGACAGCGCATTAACATCAAAGACCTGCTTCAACAAGGTGTCCAATTTTCTGTCCTGCGCATTCTTCAGCGCAGCACTGCCTTCAACTGGAATAGTAGTTTTCTTCGTAACCGCTGAGACCGTGGCATCAACCTTGGGAGATTTAAACAACTCCTGATCCTGCTCCGCCAAAGGATAGAGCCGAGACATAACTCTGGACCCTTTCAGTCCAGCCTCAGGCATATCCCATTCACCTTGTATCATTTCTTTAAACACTCTGTGCACAGGAAAAACCTGCTGCGACTTACGAAAAGCCTGCAACAAGAGGTCTTCCAACGCCGCCTCATCTGCCGGACTGCCTGTTGGCATATTAAGCGCCTTAAGGGTCTCCGCTATGAGTGCCGGCAACTCCTCTCTGCAAAAAATCCGAACCACTCGGGCCTGGTCCTCCTGCTCGGTAATCTCTCCTTCCTCGAAGTCATCCTCCAACTCTAAATCCTGCCCTAGGTCATCTAACTCCACGCTTTCGGACGACACGGACTGACCAAATGGCTCCTTTCCTGACCGAAGCTTCTTTGCCGGTATCCCTAAGCCACCTAAGCTTAGCGGGGTACCCGGGCGCTTTTCTGCCAAACCCCCTTCTGCCGAGCTAGGGGAAGGTTTACACTGCACCCCTGCAAATGCTTGCTGAATGAGCGCTACAAACTGTGGGGAGAAGATGGCCTCCAAGCCCCCCGGGACTTGGCTCGGTGACCCCCGACTCTCCTGCAGAGAAGACAGTCCTGGCAGCGGTTCCAGGGAGGCCTCCCCCAGCTCCCGAAGCACAGAGAGATCCGAAGCCTCTTCCCTTGGGCTCCCACCACTCTCTGCAAGGCCCTGCTCCATGGGCACTGTTTCTCTAAAACAGCTCTTGCAGACCCCCGCTTCAGAAACAGCCCCTCGCTTGGACCCACACAACAAACAGAGGGATTTCGTCTGCATTGCGTCTGAGCCAGAGAAAGGGCAAAAAATCTTCCAGTCCTGCTCAACATATTGCGCAGACAAACCTAAACAACAATCTTTTTTTTTCTTTTTTTAATATAACCAAACTGGCTCCTTTATTTTTATTTATTTATTTTTATTTAACACTCATTTTTATACCGCATCTTCCATAGATCAGTTGCGGTGTACAAACAACAACATTTAACAAAGCTAAGTTTGTTTTACATAGAACATCTTAATTTTACATAGAACATCTTAACATATCAAAAGTAAACAAGGTGGGTTTTTGAACTGGGACCGTGTAAAAACAGTTAACTAACAAAGTGGAGTATCTATATACGTAAGACAGTACATAACTGATACAACTATATACATGCGTAGGTATTAGGGCATAAGAGATAGGATCGTCAATTCGTTAGAGCTGAGTGTTGTCCGTTTAGGTGGGAGGTTTGTGCTTTAAGTGGTCATTTACCTGATTATCCTTTGTCTATGTTGAATGCAAGGTTTTCCATGGTGTTGTAGTGTTTAGTGAATAGATAAGTTTTTAATTTTTTGCGGAATTCCAAGATCTCTGTTAGTGAACGTAGATCCTCTGGTAGGGAATTCCAGATAGTTGGGGCTATGTGTGAGAAAGCTCTGTTGTTGGTCAATTTATTTGCTTTTATGAAGTCCTTCGGGGTCTTTAGTTTATTTAACTGTTCTTTTCTATTAGTAGGCTTAGGTGTTTCTTTGCATATTAGATTACATAGAGTAATCGGCGCCATGTCGTTTAATGCTTTAAATGAGGTTATTATTGTTTTGTATATTATCCTGCTTTGTATTGGTAACCAGTGAAGTGATGCAAGTATAGGTGTTATGTGTTGGAGAGAGTTTATTTTTAGTATAATTCTTGCTGTTGCATTTTGGGCTAATTGAATTCTTTTAATGTTCTGTTTTGAAATGCCTATAAGTATTAGGTTGGCGAAATCAAAGTGAGGGGTTATGATTGCTTGTGTTATATTAATGAAATCTTGTACAAATACAAGCGGACGTAGTTGTTTGAGAATTTTAAGCTTGAAATAGATTTTCTTTAAAGTGTTTCTAATATGGGTTTCCATTGTAAGGTGTGTATCTAGGATAACACCTAGATATCTTATTTCGTTTTTTATTTTAATTTCTTGCTCTTGTAGTGTTATATGGGTAGGGTGGATAAATGATTGATTTTTTGTTACGATTAGGACTTCAGTTTTGGCATGGTTTATGTAAAGGTTTTGAGTTTTTAGCCAAATTGTGATTTCATTATAGCAGTCTGAGAGGAGTTGTAATGGTATGTTAGGGATTGTAAATGGAATGTACATCATAATATCATCTGCATAGAGGTGATAATGTACTCCAAATTTTTTAAAGATATTGCAAACCGGCTTTATGTAAATGTTAAAGAGTAGGGCTGAAAGAGCAGATCCTTGTGGTAATCCTATTTCTTGGTTATATGTAGTTGAAGTTTGATTACCTATTCGTACATTTTGTGTTCTGTTGTTTAAATAGGAAGTGAACCAATTATGTACTGTGGAGTTTATGCCTATCTGTCTTAGGTTGCTGAGCATTATTGAATGGTGAACACTATCAAAGGCTGCTGATATGTCGATAAAGAGGAGGATGAATGCTTGTTTATGATTATCGATTCCTCTTAGGAGAGTATCAATTAATACTGTTAGTAGTGTTTCTACTCCGTGGCGGGGCCGAAATCCATATTGTTGTTCGTCAAGTGGGTAAGAAGTGTCTATGTATTCCTGTGTCTGTAACTGCACTACTTTTTCTATTATTTTGGCCAAAAATGGGATGCTAGAAATGGGCCTGTATCATGCTGGGCATGTTTTATCTAGTTTGCCATTCTTTAGGATTGGGCGTATTTGTGCATGTTTAAGTGATTGAGGAAGGTAACCTTGGGATAATGAGAGGTTGACTATTGGGAGAATGAAGGATAGTAAGGTAGGCAGAGTGTTTTTTATCCATGACACTGGGCATGGGTCTAAATAAGAGGTTGTGGTATTGAGTCCTGATATGATAGTTTTTAATGTTGTTCTTGAAATGGGGTAAAAGTCTGACCATTGGTCAACAGATTGGTGAGAGTTGTTGATTGTATCAAAAGGCATTTGAAGTTTTTTTGATTTATCTTGGTAGTGATTAGCTAGTATTTGTACTGAGATGTCGGTGATTTCGTTGCTAGAATTTTGAGCGTTATTGGTAAGGTTTCTGACAATAGAGAATAGTTCTCTAGGTCTGTTATATGATTTTGATAAGGTTGCAGCGTAGTAGTTTTTCTTTGTACTATCGAGTGTTTCTTTATATTTTATGAGATGGTTATTGTATATTTCCTTATGTATAGTCAACTTAGATTTTCGCCATTTACTTTCGTGTTTTCTTAGTTCTTTTTTCATTTGTTTTAATATGTTATTGAAACCATGGTGTGTTGTTGGTTTTGGGGTGTATCCTTTGTTTATTTATGTGATTGATTTTGGCTGCATTATTGATGGTATCATACCAATTTTTAACAGCATCATCAAGGTCTGATGTGGATGGTATAAGGTGGGGAATTGTTAAATCGAGGAATTCCGTTTCATTAAATTTATACTGCCTGCACCTCAATGCCCAGAGACAAAATGTAAAACGAGGCCTTTTAACTGAAAAAACGGGCCGAGAAAACCCCCGGCCGTTCACTTGACCAGGCTTTCCCGCGCCCGCGCACGCGCGATTTCCTGAAGCGCGGCCTACCGCGGGACCCACAAGCAGCCCGAGATCTCCACCGTAGTGAAAGAGAAGCTCGATGACCCCGGCCCCCTTACCTTGTAAGAAGCACCTCTCCTCGCGCAGTCCAGCCCCCCCCGCGCTCAGCCGAGATCACGGCTTCTGCGCCAGAGGTTAAGCACAGCCATCTGCTTTCCAGTCAACCTGCCAAGTCCCGCCGGTAAGAAAACCTCGGCCCCCGACTGGCAGGCTAGCTCCTGGCTGCTTCTGTGCTTCTTCTGCCGGTTCCTTACCCAATTGGTGGGTTCGGGAACTGGAGGACAGTACACCTCCCCAGCACTCCGCTCTAAGCCGACCCACCCCAAAACAGTAAGGAAAAGACGGGAGGGGGGGAGGGGACGGGGAGGAAGGGTCACAGAGAAATGTTAGCTGAAGATCAGGCAGGAATAAGTAGCTCAGCACAGGGACTGCCTAACAGCACTATCCCCAGCCGAACTAAACTTCCAAACCCCCAAAAGGTTAATTCTCCTTGCTTAATTGCTCCTCTAAGTGAGCCCTAAACCTGGGCTCACCAGCCCTCCAGCTGCTTGGAGACTGAGAATACTGATGTCAGGAGGCGGATCCGGGCTACTTATACCGGTGACATCAAAAGAAGTGACGTTTTCTCAGTCTCCAAAGCTACTGGAGGAGGAGCAAGCCCCAAAGGTTCAGGACTAGCCTGGAGGGACGCTAAGGAACCTACAGAACTGTAGCAGCGAAGTGTATGCAATGAATAAAACCAGGAGTCAAATGCAGGTTCCAAGCCAATTTATTGTGCACAGGCTCAGACAAGGAGTGCATCCAAAAGTGACTGAGCAATGGAGAACAGAAGCAAATTCCTTATATACAATTTTCACAGTTTGATACAGGCAAACTTTCTATTGGTCCCAACGCCCCCTGCACCTGTCCAATCGGGGCTGCTGTTGGGGTTGATAAGATAACAACAGAACACCACAGCGGACAACTGACCTAAAAGTAGTAACAATAGGAACCTGATTGTCACACCCAGCGTTTATTCAAAGACTAAGCAGGATCACATTCAAGAGGGCATTTTCAGTTTCCGCACCAGCCTTATGGAACTCTCTCCCAGAAGACATCAGAGCCTCTGTGGACAGCAAGTTAAAAACATTCCTTTTCATAGAACACTTTGGAAATATCACTTAGCGCACTATAAAATGCTCACCACCAACCAACAGCGGATCCCGACACTCAAAATGGCAAGACATGATAACTGACACTCCCAAACAACCACTTCCACTCCCCTCCTTGTAAATAGGTTTAACATGTTTAAATGACCCTGCATACCATACTATACCCCCCTCCGTTTCATTGTTTTAATGTAAACAGTTCTAAGTTGCAATATAAACCGCTTTGATTTAAGGATAAAGCGGTATAAAAAAACCTGTTAAATTAAAAAATAAGGGAGAAATGTGGCAGGCCTCACACAACCTCAGTTGTGTTGGGGTAGGCTATGGCCTGTAAACTAGGCCTAGACCCCAACCCCCATCTGAGAGTGAAGCAGCCAATCAGCTTAAAGCTCTAATTCTCTCACTCACCTACAGAAGGAAAACTCACAGACAGGCTGGTATGCAAACAGGATCTTTAATGTGCACACAGGTTCAGACAGAGAGCCGGTACCCTCCACAAAAATCTGAGCCCAGAGGGACGTCCTACAATGCCTTATATACAGTACAAGTTTAAACTCATTCTATAATCTCATTCGCCTCAGATATTTTCTGTCCACCAATCAGTAGCCCCTGGGGAAGGTACCTGGGTGACCTGTCCAAACCGGTATGCTCAGGTCTGCTGATTTCTGGGCAAGGGGATATTGTGCTCAGACCTGGAGTGGGGGGAAGGGTGCCTACTGAAATCTTAATGTCTTCTCTTAGCAGGCTGATAGCCTCATGGCTTGGGGGAAGGGTCAGGCTGATCACTTGTGTAAGAGCCTCATGGCTGCCTCACTCCCCCCTTTTTAAGTGAGACCTCAACCGCTAGAGGCGGTAGAGGGCTGTATTTCTGGAGGCAAGCCGCAGAGGGGTGTATTTGGCACAGGGCCAATATCTGGGGGCCGTTCTTTATCTCAGAGCCAGCTGCAGTAACTAACCCATTTTTCCCTGTACTGGGCCCCGTGGGCATGGAGAGTGGCAAAGGCATACCGGGAGTCTGTGTATATATTCACACGATGGTTAGTCCCAAGGGTTAAGGCATGGGTAAGGGCAATGAGTTCTGCCTTCTGTGCGGATTCTTTTCAGGGGGTATAGGCTGAGCTTCGACTATCTCTTCCATCGTCACCACCGCATACCCCGCACACCTGCAGCCCTCCAACACCAGACTGCTTCCATCTACGATGTAGGTCTCATCCGGATTGCTTAACAGCACATCTGTCAGGTCAGGGCGACTGGAGAAGACTGTATCCATCACTTCCAGGCAGTCGTGATCAGGTGGTCCTGGGCCAACAGGCAGGAATGTAGCAGGGTTTAAGGCTTGGCTGGTAGTTATTTGCACTCTGGGATTTCCCCATAACATGCTCTGGTATTTCAACATCCGGGAGCTGGTGAACCAGTGACTTCCTTTAAGCTCTAGCAATGTTCGGACTGAATGTGGGACGGTGACTAGAAGGCCTTGGCCCATGGACAGTTTATCAGACTCTTCCACCAACAAGGCTGTTGCTGCTATTTCTCTCAGGCAAGGTGGCCATCCCTTGGCCACTGGATCCAGCAGTTTAGACAGGTAGGCGACTGGTCGCGGCCAAGACCCCAGTTGTTGGGTCAAGACCCCCAAAGCTGTTCCTGCTGCTTCGTGCACATAGAGGGTGAAAGGCTTGGTGACATCCGGAAGGCCTAGGGCTGGTGATGACAGTAATGCCCTTTTCAAATGTTCGAAGGCCTCCTGTTGGTCACGACCCCATTCAAGGGGGCTCTTCTCTGGGCCCTTTGTAGACTCATAGAGGGGCTTTGCGATCTTTGCGAAGTTGGGAATCCAGATACGACAGTACCCAGTGGCCCCGAGAAAGACACGTACTTGCTTGTGGGTTGTTGGCACTGGGATCCGGTACACTGCTTCCTTCCTCTCGCTCCCCAACCGTCGGCTTCTTTTCGACAGATGGAATCTGTGATAAGGAAGCTTATCATATCTCAGGAAGGAGCTATAGGAAAGGTGAAGTGACTCTGAACAAGCAACCTGTCAGTTCTGGTAGAAATAAGAAAACAGAATTTTCCCATAAAAGACTACCAGTCCCAGAATGCACCAGGTTTCCAACAGCCATTAGAGGAGCTGAAGTGGGGAAACGTGTGTTCAATCAGGAGGGCTATGAGGTAATCCCTAAGCACTCATCTCAAAGGGCAGGGCCTGATTCAGCACAGCTGCGCTGTGTTAAGGAGGAGCACTCATCTAAGCAGAATAAAGGTAGAGTTTATTCTACAGAGAATCAACTTGAGCTTGATCATCTTCATCATCAGGAGGATCATCAGAAGCAGAAGCCAAACCGGACGGACAGAGAGGGAAAGAAACCTTTTGGAAGAAAGAGGAGAAAAGCCTTTGAGAGGTCTAGAAGAGTCCAGAGCAGTACGTATACTGGGAGGCATTCCAAGGGCCAGCATACACCATTGGACTGGGGAAAGCCAGAGGAATGGTGCTGCAAAGCTAGGAATCTCCAGACGGTACCTGTGAGGGAGACGGCTGCACGTGGAAGGGACCCTAAGACCCGTGCCAGAAGGTATGTGAAGAGAGATCCAGTGTCCAGGGATCTGGATTGGAAGGCTGGACATAAGAACTGGACTACATACTGGCCAGGCTATATAGAGAGGAACTCTAACAGCAATGGAAGCTCAGGTATGAACACTGATCTATGCCCTAGCTATAACCTTGAAAGACAGCAGGGAAACAAGTATTCTCCTGAAAGTGCTCCATTGGGAGATTCATCTGTGCCAATCCATGATATTGAACCCATGCTTGTTGAAGAAGAGGGGGTGATAGCAGATGAAGAATCTGTTTACATGGACTGCTCTCTGTCTAAACTCCTTTGGTGATTTTTCTGTTATAAAGTACAGCAACCATCACAAAAGAAATACAAACTTGTTCTTTAATCTACTCAGAAAAGTTCCTGAGTAGGATTTTTAGCCACGCAGTAGAAAGCAAGCCAGCTAAGGGGTTTCAGCTGGATAACTGCTAGCAATTGAGCCTTACCTAATTGCTTGTGAGCTCTGAGAGAATCACTTCTGAATCTATGTGGGAAGATATAAGAAGTTTACCTGAAAAGAACAGTTTTTTTCTTTCTTCTTTGTGGCTTTTGGTTTGTTGTTTGATACATTGCTAAGAGAATATTAGCTAAAGCCTAGAGAAAAGACCAGTTTGTTACCAACCAGGTCTTATTTCTTTTGCTTTGATTGCCTGACAAGTTCAAATGTTTTCTTGATTTTGTTTTTCCAAGTTTAACACTGAAAGCAAGTAACCTGATTTATGTGCTACCAAGCATATCTGTGTTGGGAGAAATAACCCCATAAATAAATATCGTTTTGGCTTTACACTTGAGCACAACTAAATTATTGTGAGCAGCTGTGTCTGGTGTGAATGAACTGCATTGCCCACAATCCCTTGCAAATCATATAGATATATGCACTTGCCAAGACTGTGAAGATTCTCACCCAGGCAGCCGTCTGACAAATCCCAGATACTTCACTTCCAACTGGCATAACTGAGCCTTTATTTTTGGCTCCAGGTTTTCGGACTGGCAGCAAAGGAGTATTCCATGCCGGTTGGCAGGGCCGCAGGATACCATGCTGTAGTAGCTGCACCAGATGATGATGAGTTCCTTCCACAGCTGCCCGCGGCAGCGGGTATTGTCGTACATGTACCGGGGAAGCTCCCGGCTTCATTTCAATGCATACAGGAGGGATGTTGATGGCCATTTCAGGGGGGTTTCTTTCAGCCCATACTCCAGGGGCACTGATTCCCACGTATCCAGGGTAGCCACATCAGATTTGGGCCTGTTCCCATATAACCGCCATTCTTCTTCTCGGGGGACGGACAGTACCAAAACTGTTGGGTCCAGGCTGGGTATTTCGAGCTCAGCCTGGCCATCAGACCCGAATGAGATTTGGGCCTGGAGTTTTTTCCAGAGCATCCCGACCCAGCAAGGGTGTGGGACATTCAGGCATATACAGGAACTGGTGAGTGATGGTCCGTCCCCCCAACTGGCACGTGCGGTTTTGCAGGAAAAGTCTCTGGGCCCTCTCCCCCCGTAGCTCCCACAACAGTTACTGACTGGGAGGAGATCGGGGCTACTTGTTGGGTGACCACTGAGTGTGTTGCTCCGGTATCGACCATGAATTGCATTTTCCAGTCCCCTAAATTCATGTTGACCCATAGGCTCCTGGGGGCCCAACAGAAACTTGGAGCCCGGTCCGGCCTAGTAGTCATCCGAGTCATAATGTTCCATAGCTGCAAGGCCTTCGAAAGCTGGAACCGGTGGAGGCGGGAAAGCATCATGCTGATCTTGCTCCCGTGTAGTTCGTACGGGTGCTCTTACACCCCTCGTGGATGGATATCTCCCTCGCCTTGTGTTACGATTTGGACAGTCATTCTTCCAATGTCCCTCCTCTTTGCAGTAGGCACATTGAGTGGGGCCTAGGGGAACCCACGGCCCCCCATATCCGCGGCCTCGTCCTCGTCCCCTATTTTCTCCTCTGGCCCAGGCTGGAACTGGTGGTCGCTCGGCTAAGGCGGCTGCTAGGAAGTCTGCCTTTTTCTTCATCCGACGCTCCGACTCTCGCTTCTGCTCCTGGTCACGATTTACATATACTTTTTGTGCCACTTCCATCAATTGTGTTGTATTCATGCCCGCAAACCCTTCCAGTTTCTGCAGCTTCCGCCATATATCACCTTGTGCCTGAGCCACAAAGGCATTATTCACCATCTGAAGATTCTCAGGGGCCGCTGGATCGTAGGGGGTGTATAATCGGTATGCTTCAGTCAGACGCTCATAAAATACCACCGGACTTTCATCAGGAAGCTGGAGAACTTCTGCGATTTTACTAATGTTCATAGCTCGTTGCCCCCCTTTCTCAAGGCCCTCAAGGAGCGCAGTCCGGAAACGGGTGAGAGCCACTGCTTCAACAGGGTTGTTCGGGTCCCAGCGGGGGTCTTCATTTGGGAAATCTGCCTCTGCCTGCTGCCGTGGATTTACAACTCCCTCACGGGCAGGATGTGTCTCCAGCCACTTGAGGGTGGCCCGTACAATGCGCACCCGTTCTTCTGTATTGAATAAGGTGGAAAGCAATTGTTTAGTGTCCGACCAGGAAGGGTGGTGTGTTTGCATAATACTGGTCATAAGATCTGTCAGTTCTTGGGGCTTTTCAGTATATGAGGCATAGTGGGTTTTCCAGTTGAACAGGTCCGTAGTGGAGAAAGGGACATAAATCAGGCTGGATGGTCCCACTGCCACCTTTCCAGTAGCATCAATATATGGGAGCCCCTGTACTTGTCGTAGTGGCAATTGGAGATCATGCGACCGCAGGCGGCGGGCTACCGGGGTGGATGATTCAAGCTCAGCCTCTGTGCTCTCAGGGGAGGAGATGGTGGCACTGGAGGTGGCACCAGAAGTGTGAGGGGTATCTGAAGATGAGGGTCCGGAATCCGTAGAATCTTCCCTAAATCTGGCATCACCCACCCCGAGAGAAAGTCTTCCTGACCTTTCAGCTGTGGGCGGATCCTGCAGTGGTGCGGATGGGACACGGGGTTGAAGTAGAGGGAGGGGGCGTGGAGGAATATCAGGAGAGTCCCGTCCCTGGTAGATAGGGGCGGGTGTCCGTCCCTTTTGGCGACCGATGGCCGCCACCATTACTCTACACTGATCCTCGTGGCAGCGCTGGAGCCACCTTGGTCTGAGTTGGCATATGGTCAGCCATGAGTCAATATATGGGAACTGGTCAGGGTGCTCTTTTGCTACAATTTGATGGACCAAAGACACAGTGGCCAGGTCAATGGACCCCTGGGGAGGCCACAGCTTAACTAAGGCTGGCCATTCCCTCTCACACAGAAAAGATAATCTGGAGGCGGAGAGAGGTATCCCGTAATCCTCTCTAAACCCAGATTTAAAATTGTGAAGCATGCACTGTAGGGGCGTTTTCACTTTTGACTTTCCCGACCCCATGCTCTAATTCTAGTTCAATAACTAAGTGCAGTATACAATGTGGATCAGATCTTCTAACCTAATCTCAATTCAGGAAAAAATACAATTTAAGTACAGATCTTATCTAGTCTCAATTCAGGAAAAATACAGATCTTATCTAATCTCAATTCAGGAGGGGAGAGAAAAAAAAACACAAAAATTTTACAATATAGATCTTGGCAATTTACAAAATATACACTCAGATTTGATTTAGATAATAGAGTTTAAAAAATATAGCTAGCTATTCTTAAAATGTCCACCAGATGGAGCTCCAGGATCACTTTAACCATGAGGAATAGTAGTATGGGAAATACAGCTAATGTCCACTAGATGGAGCTCCAGAATCACTTTAAGTGCTGTTCCTTTTAGAATCTGGGTGTAGCTTACCCGTGGTCTTCACAAGATGGCTGCCTCCATGTGTGTTCCACACCGGCTTCAACTCTCTTGGTCCTCATGGCACTGCACAACTCCAGACACCGATTCAGCTGCTCCTGGACTTAAAAGAGGGGACAGGCATCGGGTCAAACAGCTCCGGATTTTAAAAGGAAACAGTGGAACACAGATCGGGACTCCCCGGGAACGGTCCGGCACAAACAAAAAGGGATCAGCAGAGATAAGCGGCGGCAGGCCCGAAACGGACGCTCCAGCACGCTGAGCCCTCACTCACCAACAGGCAAACAACGAAAATCAAAAGGGGGAGAGCCAGCTGGGCCGCGGCGCGCAAACAGCACACAGGAAAAAATCAAAGGGGGAGAGCCAGCCGACCCGCGGCCCGCAAAAAACCCCACAAAGGAACAGTTTAAAAGGGCCAGCCGGCCCGCGGCGTGCAAAACCCAAAAAAGGAACAGTTTAAAAGGGCCAGCCGGCCCGCGGCGTGCAAAAATCAACGGAACCTAACCGGCACACAAAAATCAACGGATCCTAAGGGCACACAAAAATCAACGGATCCTAAGGGGGAGAGCCAGCCGGCCCGCGGACAAATTGCGGTCAGTACAAAATTTTAATAATTAGCTTGGGGCAAAAATATTTTAATAGCTTTTGGCAGCGCTGCACTCTAAATACTTTTTAAGGGGCCCAAGGTGGCAAAGTTAATTCATACTGCAGTTATCTTACCGGTACTCGCAAGCGCCCCCCCCCCCTCCTATTCCCACCAGATTTACCAGATACACAGACAGGACGAGCAATGGTTTCAGGGCCACTAAGGCCCCTATTCGGCCCGCTCGTTGCGGGTGATCGGGCCGCTACAGGTTTACAGAATTTTCCAGGATTTCCAGATACAGAGTACAGAACTAGCCAAAACAGTAATAAGGTAGCAGTACTCACCAGAACTCTGATCAGACAGGGAGTTTGGATGCCAGTCTATCCAGCCGGTTTTCAATCGGGGATTCAGCCGCAGGGACTGACTGACCAGACAAATCAAGGTGTCCTTCCGGAGCACAAAGTGGCCCGGGGCGCCAAGGACCGTTAATCACCTGGAGGAGCCGGTCCCTGACTGTTGGAGGCCCTGATCCTGCAAAAAGCAGTAGTCTTCCCACTGTGGGTGTGATGAGAGAGAGGCTTTTCTTTTAATTTAATTTAATTTAATTTTGCCCCATGCTGGGCGCCAGAATGAAGCAGCCAATCAGCTTAAAGCTCTAATTCTCTCACTCACCCACAGAAGGAAAACTCACAGACAGGCTGGTATGCAAACAGGATCTTTAATGTGCACACAGGTTCAGACAGAGAGCCGGTACCCTCCACAAAAATCTGAGCCCAGAGGGACGTCCTACAATGCCTTATATACAGTACAAGTTTAAACTCATTCTATAATCTCATTCGCCTCAGATATTTTCTGTCCACCAATCAGTAGCCCCTGGGGAAGGTACCTGGGTGACCTGTCCAAACCGGTATGCTCAGGTCTGCTGATTTCTGGGCAAGGGGATATTGTGCTCAGACCTGGAGTGGGGGGAAGGGTGCCTACTGAAATCTTAATGTCTTCTCTTAGCAGGCTGATAGCCTCATGGCTTGGGGGAAGGGTCAGGCTGATCACTTGTGTAAGAGCCTCATGGCTGCCTCAAGAGTAGTGCTGAGAAGAACCAGAGTTTGAGAAACTGCTTTTGACCGGTTTTAAAACTGTTTTTGAAACGTTTGCACTTCTTTATTAATTTCTCTATACTGATGACAGACATGTTCCTGCATTCTCTGAGCTAGAAATGGCCTTGAAGTAGAAATGTATCTATGCCTAAAACTATGCCTTTGTTAGAATAGCCTAAGAAGGGGGAACAGGGAGCTAGGCCCAGAGAGGGTCCCCGATTGGACAGGTGCAAGGGGCGGTGGGACCAATAGAACGTTTGCCTGTATCAAACTGTAAAAATTGTATATAAGGAATTTGCTTCTGTCTCCATTGCTCAGTCACTTTTGGATGCACTCCTGTCTGAGCCTGTGCACAATAAATTGGCTTGGAACCTGCAACTGACTCCTGGTTTTATTCATTGCGTGCACTTCGCTGCTACAGTGTTCGATTTCTCCAAATGGGTTTCATGTGTAATCAACAGTAGAGAACTATCTATAGAAAAGCCTAAACAGAAGGCTGTCCGTAGAAGATGAACCTGCAAAGCCAAGCATAAAAATCATAGCCCAGGGGTACCGCAACAGAACAGAGCATATACAATTTCCTGCACTAGTCTTGAGGACTCAAAGAAAGGGCATTAACTGGTAACTAAAATGTCACCTTTCATATAGAAACATAGAAACATGATGGCAGAAAAAGTCCACATGGCCTATCTACTCTGCCTTTTCATATCAACCACTACAACAGTCCCCTTTTTTCCTTTACAGATCCTCTGTGTTTGTCCCCTGCTTCTTTGAATTCAGATACTGTCCTCATCTCTACCACCTCCACTTAGGGTTACCAACTTTTTCACCTTGAAAAACCCGACACCTGTGGCTCGACATGCTCCACCCATTCTCTGCCCCTAGTCCCACCCCTGCCCTGCCCCCAGCCCCACCCACAAAAATTACCGAGGATACGTGTAGGCTAACTTCCTTGGTCAGATAATAATTAAACTGGGAACCCCAAAATCCAAACATGAAATGTACAACACTGGAGAAATAAAACTATAAAGTAATTTCCTCTTGCACTAAACAAAAACGCAAAGATGTTATCAATACACACTTCCCAGACCAAACATATTCCAGCTAATAAATTCAAAATAAAAAGTATTTTTCTACCTTCTGTTTGGGCGTTTTATTTTTCAGTTGCAATTGCTCCAGTCACTTTCTTCTGGTTTCTTCGTGTCTTCTGCGAGCTATCCGTTTGTCCTTTCTTCTCTTTTAGATGTTTTCCATTCTCTCTCTATTTCTGCTTTAACATACTGATTGTTTCCCTTTTGCTCTTTCCCCCAATTCTTTCCTTATTCCTTTATCATCCATTTAAATTTCACCCTTCCATTCTCAAGCCCCTCACTCTCCCAATACCCAGCCCATCATAGACTTTTCTTCCACACAAAATATTTTTCCCCTCTCCACTCATTCCCCATCTATTCTAGTCCTCCCCCAAAATCAGTTCCCTTATAGTTCTAGACCCACCCAGCATCCACTCCCTTCTAATCCCATTCTCCTATGCCCCACATCAGCCCATTTCCAGTCCTATTCCAGCTCTTCATCAGCCCATTTCCAGTGCTAGCCCTCACATCACAGACCATTACCAGTCCTAGCCCCCCCCCCCCAAATCACAGCCCATTTCCAGTCCAAGTCCCCCATCACAGCCTATTTCCAGTCCTAGGCCCCCCCATCACAACCCATTTGCAGTCGGAGTCCCCCCGCACCATCACAGCCCATTTGCAGTCCTACCCCCCCCCCATCACAGTCCATTTGCAGTCCTAGCCCCCCTAATCACAGCCTATTTCCAGTCCAAGTTCCCCCTCCCTCCACCATAGCCCATTTCCAGTCCATGTTCCCCCCCCCATAGCCCTTTTCCAGTCCAGGTCCCCCTCCCCATCAAAACCCATTTCCAGTCCATGTCCCCCCCCCACATAGCCCTTTTACAGTCCAGGTCTCCCTCCCCATCACAGCCCATTTCTTTCCAGTCCAATGCCCCCCCCATAGCCCTTTTCCAGTCCAGGTCCCCCCCCCCCACCTTCACAACCCATTTCCAGTCCAAGTCCCCCTAATCCCAGCCTATTTCCAGTCCAATTTCCACCTCCCTCCGCCATAGCCCATTTCCAGTCCAAGTTCCCCCCCCCCCCATAGCCCTCTTCCAGTCCAGGTTCCCCCCCCCATAGCCCTTTTCCAGTCCAGGTCCCCCTCCCCATCACAACCCATTTCCAGTCCATGTCCCCCCCCCATAGCCCTTTTACAGTCCAGGTGCCCTCCCATAAAACCCCATTTTTTTCCAGTCAAATTCCCCCCCCCCCCCCCCCATAGGCCTTTTCCGGTCCAGGTCCCCCCCCCCCATCACAACCCATTTCCAGTCAAATTCCCCCCTCCTAGCCCTTTTCCAGTCCAGGCCCCCTCCCCCCATCACAGCCCAGGCAGTCCTTGGCCTCCGCCCCAAAACCGCGGCTGTCTGAGGATTTAGAGGGAGCCGGGGAAGCCCGCGCGAGGCCCCGGCTCCCTCTGAACAGCCACCAGCGTGAAGAGCCTTTTCCTTCACGCTGGCGGCTGTTCCTGTGAAGCCGCGAATGCTGGGAAAGGTTAAAGGGCATTGCCTTTAACCTTTCCCACCAATCGCGGCTTCACAGGAACAGCCGCCAGCGTGAAGGAAAAGGCTCTTCACACTGCCGGCTGTTCAGAGGGAACCGGGGCCTCGCGCGGGCTTCCCCGGCTCCCTCTGAAGCCCTCCGGGTTGGGAGAAAAGCTGGTTTTTTTGCTCTGGCCGCTCCCGATCTTGCGGCCAGAGCAAAAAAAACGGCTTTTCAAGGGCCGGTTTTGCCTCTGCGCTGGCAGCCGGCCTGGCCATGGAAAAACCGGCCAGGCCAGCTGAAAACCGGCCAGTTGGCAACCCTACCTCCACTGGAAGATTATTCCACGGATCCACCACTCTTTCCGTAAAGAAATGTTTCCGCAATATTACTCCTGAGTCCATCCCCTTTCACTCTCATCCTATGTCTCCTCATAATAAAGCTCACCTTCAATCGAAAGAGGCTCTTGTACATTTATGTCACAGAGGCATTTAAACATCTATGTCATATCACCTCTATCCCGCCTTTCCTCTTACATATATTTCTTAACAGGGCTTAATTTGTAGACAAAAAAGAAGTGAACCTGTGGGCAGGGCTGGAAGTGACCTGTGGGGGCAGGGCCAGGGCCAGAAGTATTTAAATGCTTTTGTTTACAGCATTGGTGAATAAACTCTCTGCTTAGGCAAGGCCTGCTATTTTGGCAGGCCTAAACTAAACATGAAACTTACCTGAATGGTGGCTAAATATTGCCACTATCTGGATAATTTTCTGGCCTACCTTTGCTCCTCCCCTAACATGGTCCACAAATATATGGATAATGTCTGGCCATTTAGCCCGATATTATCTGTATATTTTTGAAAATACATAGGCTAATTATGCATTTGCCAGCAAACACATAATTCCCTTTGAATGAGCACAGGCTCCTCCCGCAGGCCGCCGAAGTGAAAAAGGCCACGATCGCTGCTAGAATTTTTTGTGCCTGCAGGAGCAGCCTGTCACATGGGCTGACAACAAATTGCTGGCCGTGATTGCTGCCATGTTCACTTCTGCAGCCTGCAGAAGTAACCAGTCCTGTGGGCACAAAACCTCTGGCTGCGATGCCAGCCTCCTTCACAAGGACTGCTCAAGGCAATCTGCTGCCTGAGGCGAGAGATGAGCTAGTGAAGCAGCGAAGTGCAAACAATGAATAAATCCAGGAGTCAATTGCAGGGTCCAAGTCAATTTATCGTGCACAAGGCCCAGACAATCAAGCTTCAAAAAGGACTGAGCAAAGTTCTTACAGAAACATATTCATTTTATACATTTCTTTTCAGTTTGATACATGCAGACTTTCTATTGGTCCCAATGCCCCCTGCATTTGTCCAATCAGAGACCCTTTCTGGGCCTAGCACCCGGTTCCTTCCTCTAGGATTGTTCTAACAATGGCACAGTTTCTAGGTATTGATACAATTCTACTGCGAGGTCGTTTCCAGCTCTAGGAATGCAAGTATTGAAACATTTCTATCCTCAGAACACAAGAGAATAATGAAAGATTTATGAATTCATGAAAAACTTCTTGTTAAGCAGTTTAAAGCAGCTTTCTCAGACTTTCACAGATTTTTGGTTCTTACTAAGATGGGGGTTGGAATCACGGCCTAACTTACAGGCCTTTCATATTTGCAGGCTATTATAGGCCATAGCCTACCACATTCCCCCCTTTGATTATTCTCACCCGCAAGTTAAAAAGGGTGGGAATT
Source organism: Ichthyophis bannanicus (assembly GCA_033557465.1). Lineage (NCBI taxonomy): Eukaryota > Metazoa > Chordata > Amphibia > Gymnophiona > Ichthyophiidae > Ichthyophis > Ichthyophis bannanicus. Next base: position 263,134,513 of record CM066044.1, read on the forward strand.
AAATCACATATTATACTCGTGTAACAGCATTATCTTGGGGTATAGGGTAATATTGCCACATAGCTAAAATGTTTGTAGCTGCCTTCCGTTCCACAGTGTTATCGATAACTGAGGTTATCATATGTAAGCAAAGGGGTAGTAGGCATGGGAGCAACAAGCATACAGTTAATTTGAATAATACAATAAACGCAAGGGTTTTTAGACCACCTAACCATGAAAACGCTGAACCGAACTACCCATCAAGCTTCAGACCATGCCAGGTCTGAACAGGCACATATGTTTGTTTTCGCATTTGAGTAGCTATATCTTCAACAACCTGTCCATTATTATCAATCTGCAAACAGTTGGTTAAATTCAATTTTCCACATACTCCACCTTCAGCGGCTAACAAATAATCTAGAGCTAAACGAGTCTGATAAATAGTTGTGCGCATTTGTGTACTCTGCTTAGCTAAAAGAGTTAGTGCTTTACTAGTTTCATTAGTTATTATTTCAAGTACAGCTTGTAAGCGTATAATACGATTTATCATATATACAGGAGTGCTGTATCCCCATGTCCCATCTTGTGTCCAAGTGGTGGGTCCGTAGTATGAAATGATTCTCTCAGGTGGCCACTCCTCATCATTCCACTTGTCCCATTGGCCTATTTTCAAGACCTCTCGTTTCTGTCGACTCCTGTACACAGGGAAACCCAGTTGTTCTCCATGGGAAATAGGCAGAAGAAAGAAGGAAGGTCGTATAGTTCCCAATACACATGCTCCTCCCCAATGGTGAGGAAGCTTAGCATATGCTCGAGTTCCACAAATCCAATATAGTCCAGGTGGAGCTTGCCAGGTACTATGAAACGCCAAATTAGTCCAGATGCTGGCAAGATTAGGAAAGAGGACTAAAGGGTTGGAGGGCTCTGGAGTATTGACCCCCGACCACTAGGACGTCTTCTTAGTGGTACTGTTGTAAAACTTCTGATTGAGACAGACCAGCTGTCCGACCAGCATAGTAAACTGTGGTCCTGTACGAGCAAAACACAAGTTACCAACAATAGGGTGAGCCAGTACCCACTCACTAGTAGCGCTATGTAAAGCAGTTTGATTATAAGGAATGGAATAGTTCACTTCTTGCGCCTCCCAGGGCCATTGGTCTCCCATCATAGTTCCCCCACAGAAGAAACAATCAGAGATGTGGAGACTAGATGCTACCGCTCCAGCGAGTTCTATGAACAAGTTTTGGGAGATATGAGGGATTTCAAATTCCGCCTGCATGGCCTCATAAAAGGAGTGATGTATTCGATAAGGTGCAGATACATGAGTCTTAGTATTTAGCTGTATATATATATATATATATATGTATATATATATATATATATATATATATATATATATATATATATATATATATATATATATATATATATATATATATATATATAAAAGTTCCAGGATCTATGCCTCCTCCTGCTATACGTAACCCAAATCTGAACCCCTGCTTCCACTGGCTAGGGTTAAGTATGAGGAGCTGTAGAGGATTACAGGCACCTTTCTTGCACTTCTGAGGCTCAGGTAATGATAATCTTTCCAAGTTGGCTATGCGTTTATCTCCATCTCGTCCAGTAGGCCCACCAGACCAAGTGGCATAGTACACGCATTCCCACTTTGGACAGAAGCAGGCATCTTTAGATGATTTGCTGTAGACGGTTGGGGAATGCTTTCCAGTACACCGTCCCCATCTGTATACTTAGATTGTGAGCCCTGCGGGGACAAGGGAATAAAAAGTACCTGTTAGTATACATGTAAACCGCTCTGATGCGTAAGTAAAGGGCGGTATATCAAATGCCTAAACCATAAACCATAACCATATGCTCCTTCAGGACACATATATTTATCATCATAGTAGTAGGCTTGTTCCCAAGACCCACACTTGTAGTAAGCATTTCTGTTTATTACATCGCAGGCATCAAAATTCAGGATAATGGGTCTCGTAGGATCAGGGAGTTGACGTGTGGCATTTATGAGGGCTCCCTCCTCATCATTCCAGTGTAACTCCAGTACATAATAAGAGGGGTTCTGCCGAGGGTTGAAGCAGGTTTTACTCTTCCCTTTCGTACAGATAGTCAATTCTGTACCATTATACACACATCGGCTAACTATACCAGTACAAGTATAGTAAGACTGGTAAAGTCTGAGTGACCTTTATCCCAGTTTGGGTGGTAGTTATACAAGCTGCACAAGGGGGTAAGGCAAAAGTCTTTTCCAGGGATCCCAGGGCTACCGCCCCCATAAAACAGTAGTAGAGAAACATCATGACTACAGTCTTTGGAGATTAACTGAAATATTGAGGACGATGAACTTGTAGAGTCTTTTTCTTCTTCTTTTTTTCTGCTTCCGCTGTATGTAGACCTATTGACTGCCACCCTTGTGTGACAGGGGTAGGATTGTAGATTCTGAAGACTCTTACAATGCCGGTTGTCTCCGCAGTGTAAGCCGCAATGGAGTTTCAGGGTCATCTACTGAAGTCCATTGACCAAGTTCAGGAGCGGCTGCCAGCTTTACTCGACTGTGATGGATCCAGGGTTCAAGCTCTGCAACTTTAACTGCAGTTGGGGTTGTTAGGATGACAACATAAGGTCCCTTCCAATGCGGTGCCAACGGGGTCTTTCTCCACTCTTTGATCCACACTGACACTCCAGGCTTGAAGGGATGTAGAGGTTCCGTCAGATTGATGGGCAATCAATCTTGTACCCAGGTGTGAAGACTCTGCAAAATAGAACCTAAAGCCAATAGTTCTTGTCTAGTTATTTCAGATCCAATTTGTTTTATATCTCCTTTTATTCCCAGTACAATGGGTGGGGGTCGCCCATACAAAATCTCAAAAGGGGAAACTCCTAAAGACTTGGTTGGAGCAGAACGTATCCTAAGAAGGGCTATAGGGAGAACCTGGAGCCACTTCAGGTGAGCTTCTTGACAAAGTTTGGACAACTGAGATTTCAGGGTCCTATTCATACGTTCTACCTTCCCTGAACTCTGGGGTCTATAGGCAGTGTGCAACTTCCATTGTATCTGTAGAGCTCGGGCTAACTGTTGGGTCACTTGGGACACAAATGAGGGTCCATTATCTGATCCTATAGTCAATGGTATTCCAAATCGAGGAATAATCTCGTGGAGCAGTATTCTAGTGACTTCTCGAGCTTTCTCAGTTCGGGTGGGAAAAGTTTCTACCCACCCAGAAAATGTACAGACTAGAACTAACAGGTAATGATATCCATTTGCTCGTGGCATCTCAGTAAAATCCACCTGAATATCACTCATAGGGGTCACTCCTACTGACTGAACTCTTGGGGGTGGAGTGGGACCCTGCTTAGCATTACTCTTAGCACATGTCAAACATTGATGAGCTACTGAGGCAGACAGGGGTCCTAATAGTGAGATACAAAAATGGGATCTTAGGGCTCTTTCCATGGCAGTTTTCCCATAATGTGTGGCCTGATGAAAGGCATGAACAAAGGCCGGTCCTAATGCTTCAGGAATTACTGTGGAACCTGGGGGTGAGCTACCCTCTGGAGGTGGCAGCACTATCCAACCTTTTTCTGTTAGGACACCCCCCTCCTTCTCACAGAAGTAATCTAACTCTCTTGTAGTGTATCGGGGGGCCCATGAGCTGAGGGGCACAGGGTATAAGGCTGCCTGCACCGAAGTATCTAGGGTCACAACTCATCCAATTGTGGCTGCTTTTTGGGCGGTGACTTCAGCAAACCTATTCCTTCGGGCAACTTCTCCTATTCCTGCTTGATGACCTCGACAGTGCATGACTGCAACTTGCTTAGGGGCCCACACAGCATCTAATAATATCAATATCTCGGGCCCATACCTAATGGACTTGCCTCCTGAGGTGATCAACCCTCGTTCTTTATACAGGGCTCCGTGTGCATGCAAAGTTGTGAAGGCATACTTGGAATCTGTGTACACATTTAAACGGAGTCCTTCTCCTAATGTCAGTGCTCTAGTGAGAGCTATCAGTTCAGCCTTCTGTGCTGAAGTTCCAGGGGCCAGGGCTGAGGACTCAACTACCAGATCAAGGGTCACCACTGCATACCCGGCACAACGATGTCCATTGATGACGAGACTGCTTCCATCCACAAAGAAAGTCCGTTCAGGGTCCTCCAAAGGGACATCAGTCAAATCCGGGTGACTTGAGAACACAGTGTCCATAATTTCTAAACAGTCATGATCAGGGGGGCCAGGACCAATTGGGAACAATGTAGCAGGATTCAGAGCTTGACTGACCTTCAATTGTATCTGGGGGTTTTCACACAGCATACTCTGATACTTCAACATTCGTGAATTCGTGAGCCAGAAACTCCCTTTGTGTTCCATGAGGGTTAGAACAGAATGTGGCACAGTAACTTGAAGATTCTGTCCCAGAGTGAGCTTGTCTGCTTCGCTCACTAGAAGGGCTGTAGCTGCAACAGCTCTCAAACAAGGGGGCCAACCTCTTGCTACCACATCCAACTGTTTTGACAAATAGGCTACTGGCCATTGCCAAGATCCAAGAGATTGAGTCAGTACCCCTAGAGCATTTCCTTGTGACTCATGGACATAGAGATGGAAAGGTTTCTGGACATCTGGTAGACCCAGAGCTGGTGATGACATCAGAGCAGTTTTTAGAGATCGAAAAGCTACATCTTGTTCAGGTCCCCACTCCAATGGAGACTTTTCCATTCCTTTGGTAGCTTGATACAATGGTTTTGCTTGCAGAGCAAAATTGGGGATCCATATGCGACAGTACCCTGCGGCCCCCAGGAAGGCTCTTACTTGCCTCCTGGTGGTTGGAGTGGGAATACTGCATACAGCTTCTTTGCGTTCCGGCCCCAAGCGTCGAATTCCGCTAGACAACTGGAATCCTAGATATTTAACTTCAGTTTGACATAATTGCGCCTTTGCTATTGAGACTTTGTATCCAGCCACATTTAGAAGGTGCAAGAGTTCACTGGTGGCTTGTAGACATTCACTTTCTGAATTTGTGGCTATGAGCAGGTCATCCACATACTGAAGAACCACCCTTTGTTCTGGGTTCACAGAGTAGCTTGAGAGATCCTGATTCAAAGCAGCACTGAAGAGAGTGGGTGAATTCTTAAATCCTTGAGGTAATCGAGTCCAGGTAAGTTGGCCCCGCCTTCATGTTGTGGGGTCTTGCCATTCAAAAGCAAACAAAAGTTGACTGGTGGGGGCTAGGCGTATGCAGAAGAAGGCATCTTTCAGGTCCAGGACGGTGAAATGAGTAGCCTCAGCGGGGATCAGTCCCAAGAGAGTATAAGGATTTGGTACCACTGGGTGTATAGTTTCAACTGCATAATTTACCTGTCTCAAATCTTGTACTGGGCAGTAATCCCCTGTCCCAGGTTTCTTGACTGGGAGAAGGGGGGTATTCCAAGGTGACTGGCACTCCTTGAGAAGTCCATACTTCAATAGTTTCATCAGATGGCAGTGGATACCTTCAATAGCTGGTCGAGGAAGAGGATACTGCTTCACATGCACTGGTTCCGCTCCTGGCTTGAGGGCAACAATGACAGGAGCTATGTTCTTCGCTAGGCCAGGTGGATTATCTTCTGCCCATACTTCAGGCGGGGCTAAAAGGTTAGGAGGTATACAGGAACTGGCTGGCTTGGTCGGAGATATGCTGTAAAACCGCCACTCTTCTTCTCGGGGAACAGTCAGCACCATCAATCCAGCAGGCTTTGAGTTCACAGTCATTTGCATTTCTCCCCCTTCAGCAAAGGATATTTGTGCCTGAAGCTTAGCAAGCATATCTCGGCCCAAGAGTCGAATAGGGCACTCAGGCATATACAGGAACTGGTGCGTTATTTTCTGTCCCCCTAGTTCACACATGCGGTTCTGCAGGAAAGGATTGGTGGCCCCAGCCCCAGTGGCCCCAATAATGGTGACAGATCGAGAGGAAAGAGGAGCCACTGGCTTTGCCACCACTGAATGTTCGGCTCCTGTATCCACCATAAAGTCCATATATTGGTCCCCTACTTTCAAACTGACCATAGGCTCCTGGGGACCCAGGGTGAACTTGGAGCCCGGTCTGGCCTAGTCTTCATCCATGTCATAGCCCGTTGCAACTGCCACTCCCTCAATAGCTTCTTCCCTCTTTCGCTGGAACTATGCTCGAGTCATTCCTCCACGACTCTGAAATCGACCTCCTGTTCTCCAGGGACTCCCTCCTCCCCTCCTGGGGGTGGTCAAGATGCGGGCATTCACTTCTCCAATGTCCTTCTTCTCTGCAATGGGCGCACTGATTCACACCCAGTGGGGTCCAATTATTTTCACGACCCCTTCCACGTCCTCTGCTTCTTCGATTAGGAAAACCTCCTTCACGTCGTTCAACTAAAGCGGCAGCAAGAAGATCTGCTTTCTTCTTCATCTTTCGTTCACTTTCTCTGTTACGTTCATTTTCACGATTCACAAACACTTTCTGAGCAACTTCCATTAACTGGGCTGTATTCATGCCCGCAAATCCATCCAGTTTCTGTAACTTTCGTTTTATATCTCTCTGGGACTGACTGACAAAGGCTGCGTTTACCATACGCAAATTTTCCTGAGCGGCTGGATCGTATGGGGTATACAATCTATAGGCTTCAGACAACCGCTCATAAAAGGCCGCTGGGCTCTCATCCGGACCCTGGATAACTTCTGATACCTTCCCGATATTCATGGCCCTCTGGCCTCCCTTCCTCAGGCCCTGCAGCAAGGCCTGGCGAAATCGAGTTAGGGCCGTCGCCCCCCTTTCATCATTTGGATCCCATCTAGGATCTTTATTTGGGAAAGCTGCGGCGGCTACTTGTGGGAGATTCATTTCCCCCGCCTCTAGGGGATTTTCTTCTAACCAGCGGATGGCTGCTTGCACAATTCGCACTCGCTCCTCAGTAGTAAAGAGAGTGGACAGGAGCTGGCGACAATCAGTCCAGGTAGGCTGATGAGTTTTGTCAGACGGCTGCCTGGGTGAGAATCTTCACAGTCTTGGCAAGTGCATATATCTATATGATTTGCAAGGGATTGTGGGCAATGCAGTTCATTCACACCAGACACAGCTGCTCACAATAATTAGTTGTGCTTTTGGGTAAAGCCAATAAGATATTTATTTATGGGGTTATTTCTCCCAACACAGATATGCTTGGTAGCACATAAATCAGGTTACTTGCTTTCAGTGTTAAACTTGGAAAAACAAAATCAAGAAAACAACATTTAAACTTGTCAGGCAATCAAAGCAAAAGAAATAAGACCTGGTTGGCAACAAACTGGTCTTTTCTGTAGGCTTTAGCTAATATTCTCTTAGCAATGTATCAAACAACAAACCAAAAGCCACAAAGAAAGGAAAAACTGTTCTTTTCAGGTTAACTTCTTATATCTTCCCACATAGATTCAGAAGTGATTCTCTCAGAGCACACAAGCAATTAGGTAAGGCTCAATTGCTAGCAGTTATCCAGCTGAAACCCCTTAGCTGGCTTGCTTTCTACTGCGTGGCTAAAAATCCTACTCAGTAGCTTTTCTGAGTAGATTAAAGAACAAGTTTGTATTTCTTTGTGATGGTTGCTGTACCTTGTAACAGAAAATCACCAAAGGAGTTTAGACAGAGAGCAGTCCATGTAAACAGATTCTTCATCTGCTATCACCCCCTCTTCTTCAACAAGCATGGGTTCAATATCATGGATTGGCACAGATGAATCTCCCAATGGGAGCACTTTCAGGAGAATACTTGTTTCCCTGCTGTCTTTCAAGGTTATAGCTAGGACATAGATCAGTGTTCATACCTGAGCTTCCATTGCTGTTAGAATTCCTCTTTATATAGCCTGGCCAGTATGTAGTCCAGTTCTTATGTCCAGCCTTCCAATCCAGATCCCTGGACACTGGATCTCTCTTCACATACCTTCTGGCACGGGTCTTAGGGTCCCTTCCATGTGCAGCCGTCTCCCTCACAGGTACCGTCTGGAGATTCCTAGCTCTGCAGCACCATTCCTCTGGCTTTCCCCAGTCCAATGGTGTATGCTGGCCTTGGAATGCCTCCCAGTATACGTACTGCTCTGGACTCTTCTAGACTTCTCAAAGGCTTTTCTCCTCTTTCTTCCAAAGGGTTTCTTTCCCTCTCTGTCCGTCCGGTTTGGCTTCTGCTTCTGATGATCCTCCTGATGATGAAGATGATCAAGCTCAAGCTGATTCTCTGTAGAATAAACTCTACCTTTATTCTGCTTAGATGAGTGCTCCTCCCTAACACAGCGCAGCTGTGCTGAATCAGGCCCTGCCCTTTGAGATGAGTGCTTAGGGATTACCTCATAGCCCTCCTGATTGAACACACGTTTCCCCACTTCAGCTCCTCTAATGGCTGTTGGAAACCTGGTGCATTCTGGGACTGGTAGTCTTTTATGGGAAAATTCTGTTTTCTTATTTCTACCAGAACTGACAGGTTGCTTGTTCAGAGTCACTTCACCTTTTCTATAGCTCCTTCCTGAGCTATGATAAGCTTCCTTATCACAAACCCCCCTGCTTAAGTTATTACGGACTGGTGTAACTGGTGAAACTTCTTTCCTACAGTCCGTAATACCTACGAGAGTGTTATCTTTTTGAAGCTCACTTACTTCCTGACTGGCTTCAGGGTCATTATTATTTACAGGCCTCTCCTTCCAAGACTTAAGTACATTAATATGGTAGGTCTGCCTACGCCCTCTTGCATTTTCTACCATATAAGACACTGGGCTCACTTGTTTAACAACCTTCCATGGCCCTTTCCACTGTACTTCAAATTTTGGGGCTGTACCTGCTACTTGAACCAAAACCTTTTCACCAATGCTTAATTGGCGGCTTTTGGCCTTCCTATCATACCACCCTTTTTGGCGAACTTGACTGTCCTGCAGGTTCCTCTCAGCCACCTGCGAGGTCCTTTTCAAACGTGCTCTCAAGTCACGTAGAAACTGTGGCACCTCCTGACTTCCTGGTTCAGGATCAATCCACTGTTCCCTCAAAATATCTAACAAACCCCGTGGAGCCCTACCATACATCAATTCATATGGAGTTACACCTAGGGACACCTGAATTCTTTCCCTGCAGGCATATAAGGCAAAGGGCAATAACATATCCCATTCTTTTACCTCTCCTGCTAACCCCCTTCTCAACATTTGTTTGAGAGTTTGGTTGAATCTCTCCACCAAACTGTTTGATTGTGGATGGTAGGGTGAGGTTTTCACGTGATGAATGCCAAAGGCATCCCAGACCTGGGCCAAATATTTGGATACAAAATTGGACCCTCGGTCAGTCAACACCTCTTTTGGGAATCCCACTTCACAAAACAATTTTACTAGCTCTAAAGCCATTGTTTTTGCAGAAACATTCCTCAATGGTATGGCCCAGGGAAACCTTGTTGCCTGATCTACCATAACTAGGATGTATTGGAAACCTCGGGGCATTTTGACTAATGGGCCTACAATATCCATGGCAATGCGACCAATTGGGTCTGTGATAATTGGCATGGGAATCAATGGCACCACCGGTGCGTGAGCCGCTGTAACTCGCTGACACGCTGGACATGCAGCACAAAACTGGGCAGTTTCTTTGAAGATACCTGGCCAGTAAAAACGCTCAAGTATTTGATCCAGCGTTCCTTGCATCCCTTTATGACCTCCAACTGGATGATCATGTGCTAATCTAAGTACTAGCCCTTTGAAAGTTGTGGGTACCACCAATTGTTTACGTATGGTCCCATTTCTGGGGTCCTGACTCTCTCTATATAATATTTCATTATCTAGTCTGAATCTGGGCAACTCCTCCCTGACCTCATGAGCATACTTAAAAGCTCGGGTGAGAGCTTGATCAGCTCGCTGCTCTTGTGGAAAGTTAGGAAACTTTGCCACTAACTCAGCTGGCACCCAGGGTAAACTTTGACCAGCTAACATCTCAGCCCTACCCTGTGCTCTGCAAAGTCTCTCACGCCGCTTTTGTGCTTTCAACTTTCTTATTTTACCAGATGATGGGGTTATTAAATCGTCATGAGAGGGTAAGTCTCCTAATAACTCTGCCTGCTCCCCCTCTTCCTTCTGCTGGCTCTCTACCTTAGCCTGCGTGCGGGTGGATACAAGGCCCCTCTTATTACCCATAGTTTGGCCTTCTGGAAGCTTAACCATCTTTTTAGCTAGGGACTGAGGACTTCCAAAGAAAGGCCCGGGAGCTATTTCTATTAATCCTTCTCCCTCCTTCTTTCCTATCCCTTTCACTAGACCCTGCTTAAATCTTGGCCAGTCCTTTCCTAGAACCAAATCAAAGGGTAGCCTAGGCACTACTGCTAACAGGACTTCCTCTTGTTCCCCCAGGCACTTAACCTTTAGCCTATAGGTGGGATATGATGTTGCAGCACCATGAATGCATCTGATGTGAACTTGGCTTTCAGGGGTTCCAGGCACAAATCCTTCTTGGGCCTCTATCCTCTTCCAAAGCCTTTTTGACATCATACTCTGGTCTGCCCCAGAGTCTAACAAAGCATTTGTGGTAATTCCTTGCACAACAACCATCAAAAGAAATCCTTCTTTGGGCTGTTTTAAATCCACACCCATTAAGTTAGTGTGTGTCTGGCATCTCTTTTCTAAATGTCCCCATTTTCCACACTTGAAACATTTCTTTCTATTCCACTGTGTCATCTGGTTTGATACAGTACATTCATTTTCAGAAACATTTTTAATTATTTTCTTTTCTGATACAGCACATCTTGCCTCAGCACCAATCTTCAGAGGGCCACCCATTCTATGGCAAGCCTGCGTGGCTTCCAAGAATCTCTCTGCTATCACGGTTGCCTCTCCAAGATTTTGGCAATTTTGCTGTATAAGGAAAGTGTGCAAATCTTTAGGGACCGCAGACATAAATTGTTCAAGCATTATAATGTCTAATAACATTTCTACCGTCTTTTGCTCAGGCTCCAACCATTTTACAGCTAAACCTCTGATTCTCTGACTCAGAGCCCTGGGTGTTTCACCCACTCTCAATGTAGTAGCTCTAAACATTCGCCTATACTCTGAAATAGACAACCCTAGGCGATCTCTAATAGCAGCCTTTACATCCTTATAATTCAAAGCCTGGGCTGCTGGCATTGCTCTGTAAGCTGCAAGCGCCTCTCCAGTTAATGAGGCTGCCAGCCTTACTGCCCACTGGGTCTCTGGCCATGCTAATGCTTGTGCCACTCTTTCAAAAGACTCTAGAAAATCATCAACATTATCATCTGGAGTTAGCTTCCCAAAACTAAATGCCCCAATCCCTTGATTGAGTCCCACACTGTCCACATGTGGTGTATCAGTATTTACTGCTGGTCTTGCATCTGGTCCACTTTGGTTCTGCAGTTGAACTAGGGCTTGCACCAAATCAAGCACTGGCCTCTGCTGTTCCATTAAGGCTTTCATAGCAGTGTCTCGAGCCTGCTGTGCTAGCTCCTGTTGCCTGCTAAACTGGGCTGCCATCCATTCAGCTAGTTCCCTTGGATCCATCTTGATCCCTGCAAGAAACAAAGAAAAAAAAACAAAGTGCACCACCTTCCAAACAGGTGTGGTTTTTTTCTACTTTTTTTTTTTCCAATTACCCCTGTGCCTTACTCCCATCCACCACTAGACATGCCCAGGTACTTATTACCTTGTGTCAGTGATGAATCCAGCTCTGCACAGGGTCTTTTCCTCCTGGGACAGGTGCCTGGAACATCCACTTCTCCTCCAAAGTGCAGTTGAGGGAAAATCTTTTTTTCCAGCTTTAAACTTGAACTTTAGTTGTAATCCTCAGCAAGTAAATCCCTTTGTGCAAAAGCAATCCGAAAAACTACGCCATTGGCAGACAGCTGCCTGGGTGAGAATCTTCACAGTCTTGGCAAGTGCATATATCTATATGATTTGCAAGGGATTGTGGGCAATGCAGTTCATTCACACCAGACACAGCTGCTCACAATAATTAGTTGTGCTTTTGGGTAAAGCCAATAAGATATTTATTTATGGGGTTATTTCTCCCAACACAGATATGTTTGGTAGCACATAAATCAGGTTACTTGCTTTCAGTGTTAAACTTGGAAAAACAAAATCAAGAAAACAACATTTAAACTTGTCAGTCAATCAAAGAAAAAGAAATAAGACCTGGTTGGCAACAAACTGGTCTTTTCTGTAGGCTTTAGCTAATATTCTCTTAGCAATGTATCAAACAACAAACCAAAAGCCACAAAGAAAGGAAAAACTGTTCTTTTCAGGTTAACTTCTTATATCTTCCCACATAGATTCAGAAGTGATTCTCTCAGAGCACACAAGCAATTAGGTAAGGCTCAATTGCTAGCAGTTATCCAGCTGAAACCCCTTAGCTGGCTTGCTTTCTACTGCGTGGCTAAAAATCCTACTCAGTAGATTTTCTGAGTAGATTAAAGAACAAGTTTGTATTTCTTTGTGATGGTTGCTGTACTTTGTAACAGAAAATCACCAAAGGAGTTTAGACAGAGAGCAGTCCATGTAAACAGATTCTTCATCTGCTATCACCCCCTCTTCTTCAACAAGCATGGGTTCAATATCATGGATTGGCACAGATGAATCTCCCAATGGAGCACTTTCAGGAGAATACTTGTTTCCCTGCTGTCTTTCAAGGTTATAGCTAGGGCATAGATCAGTGTTCATACCTGAGCTTCCATTGCTGTTAGAGTTCCTCTCTATATAGCCTGGCCAGTATGTAGTCCAGTTCTTATGTCCAGCCTTCCAATCCAGATCCCTGGACACTGGATCTCTCTTCACATACCTTCTGGCACGGGTCTTAGGGTCCCTTCCACGTGCAGCCGTCTCCCTCACAGGTACCGTCTGGAGATTCCTAGCTCTGCAGCACCATTCCTCTGGCTTTCCCCAGTCCAATGGTGTATGCTGGCCCTTGGAATGCCTCCCAGTATACGTACTGCTCTGGACTCTTCTAGACCTCTCAAAGGCTTTTCTCCTCTTTCTTCCAAAGGGTTTCTTTCCCTCTCTGTCCGTCCGGTTTGGCTTCTGCTTCTGATGATTCTCCTGATGATGAAGATGATCAAGCTCAAGCTGATTCTCTGTAGAATAAACTCTACCTTTATTCTGCTTAGATGAGTGCTCCTCCCTAACACAGCGCAGCTGTGCTGAATCAGGCCCTGCCCTTTGAGATGAGTGCTTAGGGATTACCTCATAGCCCTCCTGATTGAACACACGTTTCCCCACTTCAGCTCCTCTAATGGCTGTTGGAAACCTGGTGCATTCTGGGACTGGTAGTCTTTTATGGGAAAATTCTGTTTTCTTATTTCTACCAGAACTGACAGGTTGCTTGTTCAGAGTCACTTCACCTTTTCTATAGCTCCTTCCTGAGCTATGATAAGCTTCCTTATCACAGTTTGCATTATACTAGACATTAACTCTGTCAATTCTTGGGGTTTTTCAGTATAGGATGCATAATGCGTTTTCCAGTTTAATAAATCAGTAGTGGAAAAAGGTACGTAGATTAGACTGGTTGGTCCTGGCGCCATCTGGCCCTGTTCATTTAGGATAGGTAAACCAGGTACTTGACGCAATGGCATTAGGCGCCCTGCTTTCTCCTTCTTCTTTGGGGTTACACTTCTTAAATCATACGGTTCCCAGGTATAGGCTTCCTTGGCAGGTGACCCTGAACTGGCAGGAGAGCCTCCGCTCCCAGTATTGTCGGAGGACCCTGGTCCCCCTGATGTACTTGGGCCAGACTCAGGGCTATCACTCGGGGAAGTGGGCTTCTTTTGCTGCTGCAGCGGTAATTGCTGGGGTACCTCATCAGGTTCAGCTTCAGGTGGTGGAGCTGGTGGATCTAACCTATATGGATACTGGGGTAAATGAGCCAGGATTTCTGGGGACTCTGAGGCGGAATACACAGGCGGCTTCCCCTCCTCAATCTTCTGGGTCCCCCTGGTGGTTGCTACTAGTATTCTACACTGTTCCTCATAGCAACGCTTCATCCAAAAGGGCTGCCTTTCACAAATACCCAGCCAGCAATCTATGTAGGGGAACTGATCAGGGTACGTTTTTTGTACAATCTGATGAACACGGGAGACTATTCCCACATCAAAGGTGCCCCCACAGGGCCATGAAGTAGCTAGCACAGGCTACTCCCTCTCACAGAGCATTCTTAATCGAGACGGAGACATTCTTATTCCTTAGTCTCCTGAAAATCCCTTACGGAAATTCTTGATCATACATTCCAACAGAGTTTGCGTGGACTCCGCCCCTCCCATAATCGTAATGATGTACATGACAACAGACAGTAAGGGTAGGTAGTATGGCTGTAGGTAAGGGGTCCGTAACAGCCCACAGAACAATGGGGGGGACAAACACCACACTCTTCCTCCTTTTCGTGACCTGGGCGCGGTCGCCCGGCCAGGAACTGCGCTACTCAGGAGTCCACTCTCGCTTAGTCTATATTTCAAGACCTCTCAGTCACACAGACAATCATGCCAGCAACAAGAAATTATTTTTCAAATGCCCAAGGTTTTACTGACTAACTCAACCCAAAGGGTCGGTGGCTTCGGCTCCGCTAACCCTTATGCGAAGCGTACTAGGACCGCCCTTATGAGAGGTGATCAGGCTCTCTCGTCTTTGCGCACTTATGTAAGATGTTCCCAGTTAGTCTATACCAAATTTGTCTCACATACTTATGCAAGACTTTCCCCAGGCTTCACTGACTATCAAACAAGAAAATGTCTACTCACCGGATCCGGTTCCCGATACAAAACCAGTTCATGGGTTGGATCCTGGACTCCCCTCGGGTTCGGAAGTGTTGGCCAGCTGGACCCAGTGGTCCGCCGAGGCAAGGCAGAACCCTCCCCGATACAAGAAGACCGGTGGCGCCTGAGGTTTCCCCTGCGGTCGGACAGACACGGTTCCAACCGGTCTAAACCTAGAGGCGAAATGCGTGGAATATTCGCTTGAATACCATTCACTATCTGCACATTCCCGGCCAACGCACCAAGAATATGAAGCAGCGAAGTGCAAACAATGAATAAATCCAGGAGTCAATTGCAGGGTCCAAGTCAATTTATCGTGCACAAGGCCCAGACAGTCAAGCTTCAAAAAGGACTGAGCAAAGTTCTTACAGAAACATATTCATTTTATACATTTCTTTTCAGTTTGATACATGCAGACTTTCTATTGGTCCCAACGCCCCCCTGCATTTGTCCAATCGGAGACCCTTTCTGGGCCTAGCACCCTGCTCCCTCCTCTAGGCTTGTTCTAACAATGGCACAGTTTCTAGGTATTGATACAATTCTACTGCGAGGTCGTTTCCAGCTCTAGGAATGCAAGTATTGAAACATTTCTATCCTCAGAACACAAGAAAATAATGAAAGATTTATGAATTCATGAAAAACTTCTTGTTAAGCAGTTTAAAGCAGCTTTCTCAGACTTTCACAGATTTTTGGTTCTTACTAAGATGGGGGTTGGAATCAGGGCCTAACTTACAGGCCTTTCATATTTGCAGGCTATCATAGGCCATAGCCTACCACACTAGCGCCTCCCCCTCCCGACAGCCAAAATGGAGGGGTTCACGCTTCTAGCAAACCCACCATATCATAATAGCACCAAACCCTACCTATCAAAAGGCAACATTGCAAATCTTAAACCAATACTCTGAGAGAATACCAATACATCTCCTAGTGAGGAAAGAGAACAAGTGGCACTGTCACATAGAAACAACATGAACAGAATACCTCAGCTCGGTTACACATGCAGAACATAGACTGTCACCAAACACAGAACAAGGGAACACAATTTAAAAACAGAAATACTTAGACAAACGCTAAACTAGAAACCCCATGGAACCAGGCAGCATCCCAAAGAAAGAGGAAGCAGAAATGCACATCCTTCTGTACTGTACAAAATCCAAAAGATATCAGATGCACATTTCCGAAAACCGAGAGAGAAAAACAAAGACCTCCTACAAAAGAATGAGCAGGAAAGAAAACTGTATAATCCTGGGGAAAACAGGGGTATTAGTGCAGCAGCGAGAAAGCCCATGAGCTGCTGGGGCAGATGGAGTGCAGAGCTGCAGGTTGCCCAGCCCTGCACTTGCAGAATACCTCACTTCAGATACACATAGAACAAAGGCAGACCTTCACTAAATACAGAACATAGTTAATCACGTTATAGATGCTCAGACAAAACCTGAAATGAAACCTCAAGAAACCACTCTACGCAGTGGAGAACTTGAGAACTAGAAACAGAAATAGATTTCCTTCTATGCTAAGCCAGCCCGTCATTATTCTTGTGGGACAGAGAGGGCTGTTATGTTACATCACTCCCCCCCCCCCACAAGAGTAATGCACAGGGCTCCAAAACCTCAACATGTCCCACAAAAATGATGGAAGCTCAGCCATCCCACCCAGAACCGTCCAGATTATTGTTTTCCAAGAGGAAGACGTTTTGACCAGTCCTGGTTTTGAACTTATATCCTAAAGCAAAAGATTTGTAGTTCCAACATGGCTAGACTAGTTGTAACTGCAGCTCTATGTAGGTCACCCCCCTCTGTGCCTGTGTTTAGGGTTATACCTGTTGCTCCACGCAGGCCAGCCCCCTCTATTAAAAGATATTTACATTTGCTTTGATTTCATCCTGTTTCTATAAAGGGATCCGCTGTGTCTGTCCCATGCCATTTTGAATTCTGTCATTGTATTTGCCCCCACCACCTCCATCGGGAGGGCATTCCAAGCATCCACCACCCTTACAGTGAAAAAGTATTTCCTGAAAGCAGTAAACTTAAAAGCAACATAGGAAATACTTTTTTCACTGAAAGGGTGGTGGATGCATGGATTGCCCTCCAAATGGAGGTGCTGGGGGCAAATACAGTGATGGAATTCAAAATGATATGAGACAGACGCAGTGGTTGAATGGACAACAAGAATGAGGGGTTCCCCCCACCCCTTTCTAATAACTGACTGGATTCTACATTCACCGAGGCTCCATCCACTTGAACACCAGAACCATCGGCAAGCAAGCAGCTTATCCTAAATCTGTCCTGTCTACTCCTTGCATCTGGATTGATTCAGCAGCATAGCAGTGATGGATGCAATGGGTGCAGTGTCATCAGGATACCATCACGCAAACTAGGTGGCCACCTAGGGTGGCAGCATCTGGGGGCGGCAAAGAGCAGAGCATTCAAAGCTTAACAATAGATTCTGCCGGAGAGGGGGAGGGGTCAGAAGACTTAAGGTTTGCCTAGTGTGCAAACACCTTGAACCAATTCTGTGGCCGGCCCTGGTGGCACCCACCTGCGTGGAATTTACAAATACTTTTTAGTGGTTATCTATGCTTAAATAATCCCCCCCCCCCTTTTTTTAAATTGGTGCGACATCTACCCCCAAGTTGACTGCACATATTACTGGTAGTCAATTATTTATTTTATTTATTTATTTAGTATACATTTGTATACCGCTACTTCCAGCGATCAGCAGCGGTTTGATTACAGATTGGAAATTGTCAAATCATGACAGGAAATTTTTGAGGTATAAACACATTGATTAGACAGGAAAGCACAGCACACAGAGAACTATTTTACAGGGAACATGGGCTATGGAGGGTTAAGTGGCTTGCCCAAGACCACAAGGAGCACCTGTGGGACTAGAAACCCCAGTCCTTCCAGCCCAAGGTTGCTGTCCTCTAGTGGGATTTGGCTTAGTACATTTGTATTGTGCCTATCAACTCTAAGCAGATCACAAAATAGTATTCTTCATATAACAACCAATACAACAAATATAAATATACAAATAGTAAAATCACAAATACATTCAAATCAAAAATACATCTAACTATAATCAGGAATTATTCACATACAGCAAGCACAGAAAGTGAATGGACAATTAACGGTGTTACCTTATTCAAGATTCTTTGGGCAGAGGATGCTTGAGCAAGAAAACAAGGCAGCGGGAAGGCAGTGGCAAACCAGAGGCGGCAAAATCCAAAATTAACATAGACCCAGAGTGCCGCCACCTCGAAACTGTCTCCTGAAGTGACTGCCTCAGGTGGCCTAATGGTAGAGCTGCACCTGTGGCCCATGAGAGCAGCCTGTCCCACGGGCCAACAACTGAACTGCTGGATGTGATCCCTCAAATTCCTTCTTTTAACATCACTACAATGTCACTAAGTAAGAAAGAGAGCACCTTCTTCATCAGAAATCAGGAGAAAGAGAAATTAGACTTACCTGCTAATTGTTGTTCCTGGAGGAACTCCAGTTCAGTCCTACACCACTGGGTAGTGTACCTCTTCCTGCAGCATGGAGACTGGGCATGTCAGAAGTCTGATACATCTACCGGTGGCACCTCCCACCAGCTTCCAGTGACCTATTCACAAAGCACACTCTAAAGAGCAACACATAAGTAGGGATAAACCCAATAGAAACTCAAACTCGAGGCTAAAGCGCCTCTCTATATCAACTTCCCGGAGAAGAGGATAACTACTCCACCTCACCCCAGCAAAACCAGTAGAAAAGATATAGAATTACAGATGATAACAAGAGATAAGTAGCTCAGGTGACCAACCCTGCAAGGAGACAGTACAAACGAGTCTTGAACCGGTTGAGCAAATTCGAGAGCGTAACTCTCTCGAATGACTTCCAAAACCCATTGATCGGATGTTATGCGACTCCAGGAGGGCAAAAATTCCCATAGCCGACCTCCTACTGGAAGAGGCCCCACCAGAGTCCCTCTCGCTTCATTGTGATTTCTTGAAAGCGGTCTGCTGAGGGCTAGAGAACCCTCTGCCCGCTCCCCGGAAACCTCAAAAACCTTGGCCCCGAAAGGAATAGCACCCTCTCTGAAACGATCCTAAACGGGTTGCCCAAAAGCGACGGAAGTCCTGAGGTTGCCCCCACAACCCCGAACCGGGTCTGCCTGTCTTTAACTTGTCCTCTGGAAAACGACCGCCTTTGGACTCTCCCAAGTCCTTAATCAATTTGTCCAAGTCCTCACCGAACAGCAGCTTTCCCTTAAAGGAAAGCTTACTCAGGCGTGACTTGGAGGAATTGTCCGCCGCCCAACTCCACAGTCAAATATATCTACGCACTGCCACCAGCGACGACATACAATTTGCCATAGTTCGTATCAAGTCATAATGCACGTCTGCCAGGTAAGCCACCCCTGACTCCAGCCTGGACAAATCGTGCAACTGATCTCGGGACATCTCCGCCACCTGTGAATGCTGACACCAACAGAGACAGGCCCATGTTACCCATGCTCCACAAATAGAAGCTTGTATCACAATAGCGGCCGCCTCAAAGGCTTGCTTTACCATAGAATCTTTTTGTCCTTTCCGTCTTTTAACGCCATGCTACCTTCCACTGGAATAGTAGTTTTCTTTGTAACCGCAGAAACCGCCACATCAATCTTAGGAGAGCGAAACAGCTCCCGCTTCTCAACCGGCAATGTATAGAGCCTAGACATGGACCTGCCACCCTTGAGAGCTGCTTCTGGCATATCCCACTCATCCTTAATCATTTGCCGAACCACCTTATGGACCGGGAACACCGCCTGTAACTTTCTCACTGCCTGAATGAGTGGATCTTCCACACCGTCATCTCCCAGGGGCACTGATGGTGAAAGGTTAAGGGCCTGCAATGATTCAGAAATGAGCGCTGTAAGCTCCTCTCTCCGAAATACCCTAATAATCTGAGTTTGATCCTCTGGTTCTTGGATCTCACCTTCCTCAAGATTGTCCTCCGGATCCTCCAACTTTGCATCCAACACCTCATCATCCAACCCCTCAGACAGAGGGGCCTGGTCCTCCACCATCCGCACTCGTTTGAGAGGTTTAGGCTGGCTACACGCAGTCATCTGCGCTATCTTTTTCCCCACGCCGGATCGCATCCCGGCTCCATCAGGCAGCGCTCCCTTCCCACGAAGACAAAACGCCTGATGCAATAACAGGACAAAGTCCGGGGAAAATTCCTCCTTGGCTTCGAGCACTGCCCCCAGAGAAAACTAGTACCTGGCTGAGCCGAGGTAGAGGCCTGCGGTGTGGGAGAAACTGCACGCCCCATTTCCTCTTCAGTCTCCTCCCCCGCTCCCTGAGGCTTGGGGAGAAGAGCTTCCTTATCAATATTCTGCAGGTCGTGCTCCATTTGCACAGACTCAGCTGCGCAGCCACGGCACACGCCTTCCACCGAAACAGTACTCCTGCATGTACCACACAGCAGACACTGCGGCCGCCCCGGCCTTAGATTTGACCCTTGACCACCGTAAACTGGGATGTTCCAGCAGCCACTGCCAAGAACAGGACAAAAAGACCAAATATAAAAACGTTTTGTTTTTTTTACCTCAAGGTCCCACTGCCAACTCTGGAGAGGACTGGGGAGACTGCAAAACGTAGAAAATTCCCAGTTTCTGCGCCTTCTAATGACCAAAGGCACTGCTTACAGCCGAAAACGAAGCACAGAGAAAAACGGCAGGAAAAAAACGGCACGGCATAGAAAATGGTGGCCGGAAATCTAGCAGCTGGCTTGACACGAGGTAGGCGGCCTCCACAGCAGAACCCCCCCCCCCCCCCAGAGACCCCCCCGACTTTCCTCCACGAATCGGAACAAAAAACAGAACTGTAAATACCTGGATTCCTGCCAGTAGCTGCAGCTTCACTGTGCCAGTAAGCCTGCGATGCAAAGACAGAGCCATCTGAGCCTCAGAGCTGATAGACACGCTGAAATCTCAGACGGCAGGCAGAGGACAGAAGTGAAACAGCTCCCTACCATCCAACGAGCAGGGAGTGTTTGAGGGCTGGATCAGACGGTAGAAAACCCCAAGGGAAAGTGTAGCAGGAATCCTCTCCACTGCTACCTTCCCTGCCCTGACCGGCTCAGTAAATCTTTTTTTTTTCCAAACACTCAAATAAATTAAAGGGATAGTACCCCCAAAAAACGAAAACTGGCAAATCAAGCCAAAAACTATCCAAAAACTAACAAAAACTACCAAAAAAGTACCCTTATGTGTTCCTCCAATTGAGCCTACCCCTAGGCTCACAACCTCCTGCTGCATGGAGACTGGACACACTGGAAGCTGATGGGAGGTGCCACTGGTAGATGTATCAGACTTCTGACATGCCCAGTCTCCATGCTGCAGGAAGAGGTACACTACCCAGCGGTGTAGGACTGAACTGGAGGAACGAAAAGGAACATGCTGTTTCAAAAAGGGATAGCAATGAGCTCTATAAAATTCATGGCTTGGCAAGAGTCAGTCTCCCAATTCCTCATAATGTTTCAGTATAGTTTCCAATATTTCCTTCCCTTCACAAATTATATCCTTTCAAAAAGATCAAAGACATTCTATGGCAAGCCCCTTCAAAGCTCGATCCCCGAAGGGGCCCGTCCGGGCACCCCCACGCAGGACAGGCCCTTTAGGATCCAGTTCTGTACTATGGGAGCCAGACGTTCCCGTGGGTGCAGGATCGGGCCCTGAGATGGCCCGGGGTGCCCCTGCATATCTGCGTGGATGTCCTTCCTGCCGCTTGGTCTGCCCGCCACAGTGCCGTCCCCGTCACCCCGCTGCCTGACCCCCAATGGGGGCTGTCTCAAGAAGTGCTGGAACACCGTTCCACCCCATTCTGGCACAAATTAAGCCCTGCATATTAAGATATTTAAGTCTGTCCCCATATTTAATTAGCAATGCTTACATACTGCTTTTTATCAGGTCAAAGCAGTGTACATTCAGGTATGGTATATATTTCCTTTGTCCGCAAAGGGCTCACAATTTGTTTTATAGCTGAGGCAACAAAGGGTTAAATGACTTGCCCAAGGCCACAGGGAGTGCCTGTGGAACTAGAAACCACAGTCCCTCCAGCCCAAGGTTGCTATCCTCCAGCAGGATTCGAACCCCCAGCCCTCCCATATGCTTTATAAGGAAGACCACTAACCATTTTAATAGCCGCCCTCTGCACCGACTCCATCCTGTTTATATCCTTTTGAAAGTGCGGTCTCCAGAATTGCACATAATACTACAAATGAGGTCACACCAAAGACGTATACAGAGGCATTATCACCTCCTTTCTTCTGCTGGCCATTCCTCTCCCTATGCACCCAAGCATTCTTCTGGCTTTTGCTGTCACCTTTTCTACCTGTTTAGCCACTTTAAAATCATCAGAAATAACCATGTCCTGGGACAACTCCTGACTCTAACGAAGCATCGAAAAGGTCAGTCAGTGGAGCGGTTAGAATGTCCTCAAGTTCCTTCAGAATTCTCGGATGTATCCAGTCCAGTCCCATCCCTTTGTCTACTTTTAGGGATCTGTTTACTAAGCAGTGCTAGTGGCTTCCGTGTGAAATTGGAGGGCTGCGGCTTCAATTTCGCATGGAAACCGCTAACACCGCTTAGTAAACATACCCTTAGTTTAGCTAGTTCCTCATGAGCACAGTCTTCTGAAAATCGTTCAAGATCCCCTTCACACTTGTTCCTATTTTTGGGTGTTTTCTGAGGTCCTGCTCCTGGCTCTTCATCTGTAAACACAGAACAAAAGTATTTGTTAAGCAATTCAGCTTTATCCTCATCAGCTTCTACATATTCCTCGCCTTCATCCTTCAGTCTGACAGTACCACTTTTGCACTTCCTTCTCTCACTAACATATCTGAAAAATACCTTTTCCCATTTTATTGCACTGGCTATTTCTTCTTCTTTTTGTATCTTTGCTTTTCTGACCACTTTCCTAGCTTCTCTGTTTTTCCATATATAGATGCTTGTCTTCCCCTCTCTGTGATCTCTTGTATTTTATGAAGGTCACCCTTTTTTTCTTCACCTTTTCAGCTACTTCTTTTGAGAACCATAGCAGCCTCCTTTTCCTTTTACATTTATTTACCTTTCTAACAAAAAGGTTTGTTGCC
The DNA here is from genome assembly GCA_033557465.1 of Ichthyophis bannanicus. Classification (NCBI taxonomy): domain Eukaryota; kingdom Metazoa; phylum Chordata; class Amphibia; order Gymnophiona; family Ichthyophiidae; genus Ichthyophis; species Ichthyophis bannanicus. The sequence continues at coordinate 263,157,383 of CM066044.1, forward strand.
CTTAAAATATCCTCTTCAGTTTTGCCCATTGCTTTTCTACATTCCCGCTATACTGTATGAAATGAGATATCGTCTAATTGTGCTGCTTTTGGATTCTGATCTCCTTATTCTCCTGTTTACTGCCCATGTGTCTTAAAACCAGTTCCTCTTAGTTTTACCATAGTGCCATTTATTGTTTGTCTGCCTTTAATAGATGTAGCTCTATGTAGGAACTGTCTCTTACCTGTATGTGTGCAGTGCTGTGTACATCTTGTAGTGCTAAACAAATGGTAAGTAGTAGTAGAAACATTTAATTCAAATGACAATCCTGCTAGTTATACTCAATATTGCTGTCTCCTTCAATCTCCCAATTCCAAAAGCCAAGGGGCTAAATCATTTGTTGAGGACCTACCTTGATGGAGAAGATCAGAGCAGCAATCCCCAGAGGAAGGCAGAAGCATAATAAAGTAAAAATAGAAAATCCTAGAAAGTCATTCGCAGGGCTCTGAGTTGGTATCGCTGACTGGGTTACAGCCGCCACTCGGCCTCGCTCCTGGCTATAAATAGAGAAGGGTTGTGCTGGTGGTGCATAACCAAATGGATTAGTTTCATACTTGACTCCCTCCATGTTTAAGTTGTCTGCCTCACTCAGGATCTACTCTTTGTTTTCACTCTTACCACTTGTTCTGTCTCTCTGTCTCCCTCAACTTCCCTTTCTCTCTCTTCTGAAGACTTCTATCGCATTAACTGTACAGAATCTCTTCAATGCAGAAGTATACGTGAGCTTTTGTAAGATCTCATATAAATACCCAGATCGGGAAGGGAGTGGAACAGCACAGTGCCCTAAGGATTGGCTTATTTTTGTACCATTGCTTCCTCCTTAATCTAATATAGTTACATACATAGTAACATAGTAACACAGTAACATCAAACTGTCTAATTCTCATCATGAAACCTTGGGGGGAGGGGGGTGTCAATTTTCATACCGCCCTCATGGCTGCAAAGTCCACAGGAGCTTTTTATCCAGGTACTTTGCATTTTCAAAGTGAAAGTATGAGTATATTTTTATTTTGAAAATTGCCAAAGGAAAAGGGAGCAGGTGTGCCTGCCTTCTCTTCTGGTACTTTTTCCAACCAAAACTACACATGTAAGGGGGCATATTCAAAAGGGTTTAGCCGGTTAGCTAAACCACGGTGATCTCCGGATAGTGCCACTGAATATCACCAAAACAGCCTGTGTGCAGAGTGAGATCTCTGTCCTGGCAGCAGCGATATTCAGCTAAACCACATAGAACAGGTCAATGGCTGTCTTAACATTATGTGGTTTTAGCTGCTGAATATCGCTGCTAACGGGATAGCCAATGCTCTGCCCAGTGACCCCAGATATTCAGCGCCAGACAAGTTCTGACAAGGACTATCCGTTATAAAGAAGCAACGTCAGCCAGATGCTTTAAAAGTGTTACCGCTGCCACTGAATATTAGCTCTATACTTTTCAAAATACAAAAAAATGTGCCTTATTTCAGTCCCTATAGTAACACCATCTCTGGAAATGCCTCTAGTAAATGAGATTGAAAGAGTCCCCAGGACAAGCAGCTTTCAAACAGCCCACTTCCATAGTTAAAACATTTTTCGTTACCTGTAGTAATGACTTTGAAAAAGCACAGTTACTTACCTGTAACAGGTGATCTCTGGGAACAGCAGGAATAAGTCTTCACATATGGGTACGTCGGTACCGACGGAGTCTGCGCGGGAACGCTTCCCAGCGTCCAATCAGAAAGCTTTTGGAAGCATCCCAACACGCCTACGTGCTGCCTTCCCGCCTTCCCAACTGCCTCTCCTCAGTTAAGTTTTAAAGCTGAGACAAAGAGAGAGAGAGAGCAAGGAAGGGAAAGATAGAGATAGAAAAATGCAACTCCTAGGGGAGGTGGGTGGGTTGTGAAGACTTATTCCTGCTGTTCCCAGAGATCACCTGTTACAGGTAAGTAACTGTGCTATCTCCAGGAACAAGCAGGAATGAGTCTTCACATATGGGGACTCCCAAGCTCAGATGCCCGGAGGGAGTCCTAGCATGTTCCAAGTCTAGAACGAGCCATGCTATTCCTCAGGACCTCAGGCAGCCTGGGGATGGAGGGTAGGAGTTGAATACAGAAAAGGAGCTGTGGAACAGCTGGCTAGAACAGGGCTTCAAGAGGGGAAGACCCTGTAGCAAGGGCATTTAGTAATGAAATATTGTAATCTGGGCCTCCCTTGTTGGTATTGCACAAGTGCACTGAGCTACATATGGATCTGATGGAAGAGCCAGTGAATGTGCTCAAGGGGTACCTCACTGAGAAGTAGAGGTGATAAAGTAGAATAAAAGCAAGTGGAGGTCAGAACCCTTCAGGGTGAGAAATAGCCCCAGGGGAAAAACTGGGGTATTATGAGAGGTAGAGCTTCAGCGGAGACGCAGAAAGTACTGTTAAAGAAAGCTTAAGCTGTTGTGGTCCAAAAATAGTACACATGTTGGACCAAGAGAAAAAATGAGTCTGACCCAACTGGACTGGGGTTGGAATCAGTCCATGTAGGGAAGAAAGGGTATGGAGACCCTTGTATCTGATAAGAAAGTAAGGACAGACTCAGGAGCGCTAAGCTTTAGAGCAACCAGGGCCGGATTTACCTATACGCCATGTACGCCATGGCGTAGGGCCCACAGCCGGCAGGGGCCCACAAAAAAAAGAACAAGTACATTTTTTTAAAATACAATTTAAAAAAAAACCTGGTGGCTGCCGCCGCGGGGCCCCCTCTGCTGCCGCGGCAGCACCGACTGACCCGCGGGGGCCCCGTCTACAAGCTGAAGCCGTCGGGTCGGGTCGGGTCGGTCGTCCCTCCCTCCCTCCCTCGCTGCAGGCTGCAGGCTGTAGGCTGCAGGCTGTGAGAGACGCGAAAGGAGAGTGTCTCCTCGCGTCTCTGTTAAGCCCGCAGGGGCTGATGGGAAATTTCCCATCAGCCCCTGCGGGCTTAACAGAGACGCGAGGAGACGCTCTCCCTTCGCGTATCTCACAGCCTGCAGCCTGCCCGGAGGGAGGGAGACCCGCCCCGCCGGCTTCAGCTTGTAGACGGGGCCCCCGCGGGTCAGTCCGTGCTGCCGCGGCAGCAGAGGGGGCCCCGCGGCAGCAGCCACCAGGTTTTTTTTTTAAATTAAATTTTAGTTTAGGCCAGGGGGGGGGTAGGACTGGTAATGGGCTATGGGTAGGACTGGTAATGGGCTATTGGGGGGGCTGGGGCTGGTAATGGGCTATGGGGGGGGGTAGGACTGGAAATGGGCGATTGGGGCTGGGGCGGGATAGGGGCTCGGGGGTAGGTCGGGTAATGGGCTATGGGGGGGTAGGACTGGTAATGGGCTATTGGGGGGGCTGGGGCTGGAAATGGGCTGGGCTGGGGGGGTTAAGGCTAGAGGTGGGCTGATGGGGTTAGGACTGGTAATGGACTGTGGGCTGTTGGGGGGGGCTTAGAACTGGCAATGGGCTTTGTGGGGGGTTAAGACTGGTAATTGGCTGTGGGCTGATGGGGGCTGTCTGGTAATGGGCTATGGGGGGGGCTAGGACTGGAAATGGGCTGGGGGGTTAAGACTGGAGGTGGGCTGATGGGGTTAGGACTGGTAATGGGCTGTTGGGGGAGGGTTAGAACTGGCAATGGGCTTTGGGGGGGTTAAGACTGGTAATGGGCTGTGGGCTGATGGGGGCTGTCTGGTAATGGGCTATGGGAGCACATGTGGCAACACACCCTTAAACTTTGCACCTTAGGAATTTTCCTAGCTCATCGTTTCTTTCATCTAGACCTGCCCATGGCAACAGATACCAGCTGACAGTCCAGATAGCAACAAATAAGAAAGCAGTACAATTCAGTCAGTAGCTTTCACAGTAGAAATAACAGTGAAGAAAAGGAAATATGTATATGAATAATTTTAAATGCAGTACATCACAGCTAGGAAATCATAGAGTATGTTTACTAAAGTGAATGATTAACGGGGACCTAATGTGCACTTAGCATGTGTTTTTATCGTGGCATGGGCGGTGTGGCTGCAGTAGATGCAGAGGGCAGGACTGCAGTAGGCTATTATCAGCATGCTAGTCACGTCACAAGCTCAGTAGCAGAGAAAATGCAGCCGTAGCACATGTGCACTATGAAGGCGCTCACTATGTGCGCCTTAATAATGCTTGCTTCCTTTTGAAATGTTATGGGCGCCAGAGGTCAGCAAATCCCCTACAGAGAAAAAAAGACAGCAATACACAGCCCCTGACCCACGAACTGACCACTGAATATGTGTCCAGGGAAGGATAGAGAGACTGACTTGGAGATACTTTATGGAGATACTGATTTGGAGATTGGCACATCCAGCTACACAGCCCATAGCCATGGGCCAAATTACAACTCGTGCAGAGAATCCCTGATGCTGCCTTTTCTGTGGTGGATACATGGCAAATACAGCATCTGGAGGACAGCAGTGCCCACCATGTGGAACAGGCGCATGAACCCTCAAACCTTGAAGTACCCAGGGTGCATTATCATCTAGGCTGCAGTGCACAGGTTGCTTCTGGTGTGGGAGGGGCTTGGGACCCCTCCCTGTCACTCCCCTTAGACATCTGGCACACCTTGTTAGTGAGTAGTGCTACACCCAAGTGGAAGGAGGAGGGAGGGAGCTAGAACCTGCAGATCTGTAGACTCATTCTCACCACACAGATGTGGGGGACATAAAGCAGGGACTATGTAGATGTAGGGGAAAGATCACTGAGGCATCCTGCCACCCACCCCTTCCACCACATGGTATCCAAATACAACCCCTTTGGTCCACCCATCCCTGTGGCCTAATCTCAAGAGGCAGGCCCACCATGGAGAGATCTCTGGGGAAACACCACAGGACATCCTACATGCCCTCATAGGGGCAGGCATTACCAGCAGGAGCACACCCAGATGTCTAGGAAATGAAGGCCTACATAAACCCCAGGTCTGTGGAATGCCCCATCTTGCACCCTATCTCCTCGCTGATGGGGTCGGCAAAGGTTGTGGAGAAGGCGGTTCTTCTTCAGTTGACAGCATTTTTGTATTGGGATAGATGGGATTTCAGAAAGGCTCAGGTACTGAGTCTCTGATGGTGTCCATCATGAACTCTTTGGCAAGGCGAGGGATAGAGGGAGAACTGCCCTTGTGGTGATGCTAGATCTATCAGCGGCATTTGACCTTGTCGATTGGGACATTATGGTGGTGTGGTGCAGAGCCTAGGGAATAGGAGGGATAGTCCTTCAATAGTTGATCTCCTTCCTGATTGATCGGTAGTTTGTTTGCATTTCTGGGTTCAATCATCCACGGTACGGAAATGGGTCTGTGATGTCCCACAGGGGTCTGCCTTGCTCCCGATTCTCTTTAACATCTATATGAGCCCCGTGGGGGCTATCTGTCCGAGGAATGGCTTTGTGGGTTTTTTGTATGCTGACGATATTCAGCTTTTGATTGAGATAGATGATGCTGAAATTGTAGTTCTCCAGTGTGCTAACCGTAGTCTGGATGAAACTGAGGTTTGGCTATAATCAGTTGGTGCTCAATGTCTCCAAATCCAAATGGTGCGATTGTGTGGGAAGTTGACTGAGGATAGCTTACAGGCTCGACTATCTATGGGGTGTTCCCCTGGTATTGATTCAGGCGTTATCTTGGATGAGGAGCTCTGTCTCCATCAACAGATATTCGAGCGGCGTTGGGTGTCTGAGTGGTTTGACAGCTCCAGTCTTATTTAGATCAAGAGGACTTGTGCCTGGTGTTGCAGACATTAGTATTATCACGCCTGGACTGTTGTAACCTGCTAAGGAAGTTGCAGGTGCTCCAAAATTCAGCTGCCCGGGTTATATGGGGGCTTCGTAGGCAAAACCCGGTGGAGGGAGTTTTGCAGCAGTTGCACTGGCTCTCAATTAAGCAAAGGTGAAATTAGACTTACCTGCTAATTGTTGTTCCTTAAGGAACTCCAGGCTAGTCCTGAACCTTTGGGTCTTTCTCCTCCTCCAGCAGCTTGGAGCCTGAGAACGTCAATCTTTTTTGACATCACTGGTATAAGTACCCAGGATCCACCTTCTGCCTTCAGTAACCTATTGACAAAGCAAACTCACCGGAGCAACAATTAAGTAGTAAATCTACTGCCAAGTTCCACACAACTTAACGAATAAAAGTATCAAATGGGCCGAACACTATTTGAAATTGTTAATGTACCCCCCTAAATATTACTTAACCTGCTGAGATCCCCATTTTCTGAAATGAAAGACACAGAGTGCCCCCCAAAACACCCCTAAGAAGGATCCCTCCCCTTATGGACCATAGTCGTTATTGGCAGTCTAGCCGCTTACCTGTAACAGTTCAGATGCTTCAGGCCATAGTCCACTTAAAGTTTCGGGTGGGATACAGGGCTAGCCTGGAGTTCCTTAAGGAACAACAATTAACAGGTAAATCTAATTTCACCTTCCTTAGCGTCCCTCCAGGCTAGTCCTGAACCTTTGGGGATGTAACAGAGCAGTGCAAAAAGTCAACGGGAGGGACCTGCCAGACCAGCCTGAAGCATCGCCGATCCAAAACAGGCATCCCTCTCCGCCTGCAAATCCAGACGATAATGTCTGACAAAAGAATGCAAAGACGACCAGGTAGCCGCCTTACAAATTTCCACCGCCGGAATCAAACTACATTCCGCCCATGATGTAGCTTGCGCCCTAGTCGAATGAGCCCGTAAAACTTCTGGACCTGCTTTACCTTTCAAAATATACGCAGATGCAATTGCCTCTTTGAGCCATCTGGCGACGGACGCCTTGGATGCCGCTTGACCTTTCTTAGGACCTCCAAACAAAACAAACAACCTATCTGAACTATGGAAGGTAGCTGTAGACTTCAAATACCGCTTTAGAGCTCTCCGAACATCCAATCTATGTAACTGCTTCGGAGTAGTACCCGCACTGCTTTCCTCAAAGACCGGCAGCGACACTACCTGATTTACATGAAACGGCGATACCACCTTGGGCAAAAACGATGGCACCATCCTCAATACTACCTTTGAATCACTAAAAACCAAAAAAGGTTCCCTACAGGACAACGCTTGTAACTCAGAGATTCTCCTGGCTGAAGAAATAGCAACTAGAAACACCACTTTCAAGGTAAGATCCTTTAACGACCCTCTCGCCAATGGCTCAAAAGGCGCTCTCACCAAGGCTTCCAGAACTAAAGGTAAAGGTAAGTCCCACGACGGAACTACCTGCCTACATGGTGGACGCAACAGTGCGACCGCCCTCAAAAACCGTTTGACATCTGGATGTCCTCCGAGAACCTCGCCTCTTATCTTACCTCTGTAACAGGACAGAGCCGCCAACTGCACCCTTAGAGAAGCAGCCGCTAATCCCTTCTCATAACCGTCCTGCAAAAACGCCAGTACCTGAGGTATCGAAGCTTTTAAGGCCGTAACCCCGTTGTCTACACACCACGCTTCGAACACATGCCAAATACGAATATACGCTAAGGAAGTCAAACTCTTCCGAGCCCTCAACAAAGTGGCTACCACTGCCGCTGAATAACCTCTCGCTGTCAACCTTGCCCTTTCAATAGTAAGCGAGAACCGATCCATCTGAGGCATCAGCAGAGGTCCCTGGATTAACAGGGTCCCTCCGAACCGGCAGCTTCCATGGCTTGTCCCCGAGAAGCCTGATCAGATCCGCATACCACGGCCGCCTTGGCCAATCCGGCGCAATTAAAATCACCTGACCTCTGTGAAGTTCTATGCGTGGCAGCACCCGACCTATTAACACCCATGATGGAAACACGTAGAGTAGTTGGTCCTCTGGCCAAGGCTGGACTAAGGCATCCAGACCTTCCGACATCCTTTCCCGTCTTCTGCTGAAGAACCGACTGGTCTTTGCAGATTGAAAGGTCGCCATGAGATCCATGACCGGCGGACCCCATCGACGCACCACCATCTCGAACACCTGCGGATGGAGGACCCACTCCCCCGGATCTACTCTCACCCGACTCAGAAAATCGGCCTCCACATTTTCCACCCCTGCGACATGCGCCGCTGACAGCGCTAATAGATGCAGCTCGGCCCACTCAAACAACTGATCGGCTTTGGCCTCGAGCGCCATACTGCCGGTGCCCCCCTGCCGATTGATGTAGGCCACTGTCGTCGCGTTGTCGGAAAACACCCACACGGCTTTCCCGTGAAGGCACCCCTGAAAGGTTCTTAGCGACAGAACAACCACTTGCAACTCCAACCTGTTGATCGATCATGCTTTTTCCTGATGCGACCACAAACCTTGTTCGTACCTTCCTTGGACATGAGCTCCCCAACCAGAAAGGCTGGCATCCGTCGTCAGGGGGATCCAGTCCGGCGCCTCTAAAGGCATTCCTTTCTCCAGATTCTCTGTCCTTAACCACCATAGGAGCGCAAGACGCATCTCCTGTCGACAGGGTAATATTTGAGACAGACTATCGTTCTGGTGCGACCAACGGCTGAGTAAGGCTCTTTGCAAGGGCCTCATGTGCCCTCTCGCCCACCTCGAGAGTCGCTGCCATAGTCCCTAACACCTGTAGTAGTGCCAGGTTGTGGGGTGTGTTGCGGAGAAACCTGCGGATTAACTGCCGTAGATCTTGCGCCCGTTTCTGCAGCAGAAACACCTTTCCTACACCTGTATCGAACCGAGCCCTGAGGTATTCCAGCGTTTGTGAGGGAATCAACCGGCTCTTGGACACATTGATCACCCAACCGAGCTTTTCCAAGAACGCCACCACTCTGACCGTGGCCGCCTCACTCTCCACTCTGGATTTCGCCCGAATCAACCAATCGTCCAGGTAAGGATGAACGAGAACCCCATCCTTTCTTAATGCCGCCGCCACTACCACCATCACCTTGGTGAAGGTTCGTGGCGCCGTCGCTAGACCAAACGGTAATGCTTGGAATTGAAAATGCCCCATCGGCAACGCGAACCTCAAAAGCTTTTGATGCTCCTGACGAATGGGAATGTGCAGATAAGCTTCCAACAAATCGAGGGACGTAAGAAACTCGTCCTTGCGCACCGCTACTATAACCGATCGTAACATCTCCATCCGAAAATGAGACACCTTTAGACAGCAATTTACCCGCTTGAGATCCAAAATCGGCCGATAGTTGCCTTCTTTCTTTGGCACTACGAAATAAATGGAGTACCGACCGCAGCTGCATTGATCTGACGGTACCGGCACCACCGCCTCAAGGAAAAGCAGACAATCCAAGGTCTCCTGTACCGCTGCGTATTTGGCCGGCGCTTTGCACGGGGACAGCATGAAAGACTCGGACACTGGACACTGAAGTTTGTGATAAGGAAGCTTATCAAACTCAGGGAGTAAGGACAAAAGAGGGGAATTTACTCTGATCAAGGGACCTGTGCTGGCAGGTCAGAGAAATAAGACAGCTTGTTTCCCTAAAAGACTACATGTTCCAGGATGCATCAGTTTGCAGAAAGCCCCTAGAGGAGCTAAAGTGGAAAAACATGAGTCTAATCAGAGAAACCATTATGTCATCCCTAATCAATCATCTTCTAGGAGAGAGCTTAATCCACAACACCTGAAGAATGCAAGGGAGGAGTTGCAATCTAAGCCCTTTAAAACTAGAAGGGATTCTTCAGGAAGGAGGAACAGGAGAAGGAAGAACAGAAGCAAGGAGAGCGAGGAGAACAACCGGAGCCTGAAGGAACAAGGACAAGGAAGCAGACGGTCCAAGAGAGGAGCTCAGAGAAGTACATATGCCTGGAGAGATTCCTGGGGGAAACAACCTTCAGAGGACTGGAGAAAGCCAGAGGTCTGGAGATCCACAGCCAGGGACCCTCAAGCAGCATCTAGGAAGAGGTCTGCTGCAGCTAAGGAGAAAAGGGGCCCAAATACCTCTTGGAGGACGTATGGAGAAAAGGCCCTGAGGTCCAGAGATAACAACTGGAGGACAGGACACAGAAGCTCTATTGCATACTGGCCAGAATACCAAAGAAATTAGCCTGATGCCAGCCTGGATTCAGGTATGAACTGTGAACGTTTCTCTAGCTCTGAGCAATGCAAACAGCAGGGAAACAGTTTCTCTCCATATAGAGGTCAGTTAATAAAGTCCTCTGAGCCAGACAGTGAAATTGAACCCATGCAATTTCAGGAGCAAGGTTTAATGTCTGATGAAGAGAATGTTTGTATGGACTGTTCCCTGTGTAGGTTGTTAGTTTTGAAAAATCCTCCAAATAAGAGCAAACATCAAAAGGAAACATTCTAATTATTGGCTCCCCAGAAAGTTTTGTTAGAAAAAGAAAGCTTTTGGGGAAGTTTGCCCGTGTGCTGAGAACAAGCTGTTGATTGCATCAGGATTGTCACCTGTTGGTAGAGCAAAGCACAGCACAAGCTAAGCACACGTGGAATGTAAAAGTTCTTTTCTGTGTGGATAAAGAGAGCTGTTTTTTTGTATAAAGAAGATTTTCCTTTTTGGTTTGTTTCCACCTCAGCACTGCTACGAAGTTTGATAGCAGTGGCTGTAAGAAAGCCTTTCTGTTCCATAAAGGACTTTGATACTTATTTACATAAGCTTTTCGGTTGCCTTGTTTATGTTGAATAAACACTGGAGAAGTTATTTGGATGGTGTTACCAAGTATATCTGTGTGTGGAATATTCACCCCATAAATAAACTCTAATTTTGCCTTACACTCGACCAACTACAAGTTTCTTCATTTATTTAAAAGGCAAGCTTTGTGTGAATGGACTTCAATAAACACAATCCTTTGCAAGACAGTTAATTTACATACTTGCCAAGGTGATGGTACCTTCATAACAAGCACCCCCTTTTACAAGTTCCAAGGCATAACCTTCGCGGATAACTTCCAGCACCCACTGATCTGTCGTGATCTGGGTCCAGGCAGGATAAAACTTTCGCAGATGCCCCCTATCGGCACCTGCCCCGCCTGGACCTCCTTGGCTTCATTGTGACTTCTGCAGATTGGAGGGAGAAGAGGCCGCAAATCCTCTGCCCGCTCCTCTGAAGCCTCGAAATCCCTGGCTACGGTAGGGAAACCGACCCCTCTGCACTTGCCCAAACCTTGGGGAATGAAACCGACGAAAATCTCTCTGTTGTCCCCTGGTCGCCAGCCCCAAACGACTTTGCTTCTGCCTATCTTCTGGCAACCTACCGCCCTTGGATTCTCCCAAATCCTTCACAAGCTTCTCTAGGTCCTCTCCAAACAGAAGTCTCCCCCTGAACAGTAGCTTACTTAGCCGCGCCTTGGAAGAACTATCCGCTGCCCAACTGCGTAACCATAGATACCGCCTGGCCGCTACTGCCGACGCCATACTATTTGACAAACCGCGAACCAGATCATTCTGAATGTCGGCTAGATAAGCCGCATCTGTCTCTAACCTGGCCGCTTTGGCGGCCAAATCCTCCGGCTGTCCCGCCTGAAGACCCTGAATCCAACGCAGGCAAGCTCTGGATACCCAAGCTCCACAAATGGACGCTTGCAGGGACAGTGCATTAACATCAAAAACCTGTTTCAATAAGATATCTCATTTCCTGTCCTGTGCATCCTTCAGCGCAGCACTCCCTTCAACCGGAATAGTGGTTTTCTTTGTAACTGCCGAAACTGTGGCATCCACCTTAGGAGACCTCAACAACTCCCGATCCTGTTCCACTAAAGGATAGAGCCGAGACATCACTCTGGACCCCTTCAGCCCAGCCTCCGGCAAATCCCATTCTCCTTGTATCATTTCCTTAATCACCCGGTGCACAGGAAAAACCTTCTGCGATTTACGAAAAGCCTGCAACAAAGGATCCTCTAATGCTGTCTCCTCTGACGGCCCCATTGCTGGTATATTAAGCGCCTTAAGCGTTTCAGATATTAGCACTGGTAACTCTTCTCTCCTAAAAATTCGAACCACTCGTGCCTGATCCTCCTGTTCTGTAATTTCTCCTTCTTCCAAATCCTCTGCCAACTCCACATCTTGCTGTAGGTCTTCCGAATCAACGCCTTCAGAAAGCACGGACTGACCTGACCGATCCCTCTCGGTCCTTAGTCTCTTAGCGGGGAGACCTGCCCCCCTTGTGCTTAGAGGGGTCCCCGGCCGCTTTTCCCCCAATTCCCCTTCTGAGGGACTTGAGGTGGCCTTCATCTGCACTCCCCCGAAAGCCTGTTGTATCAAAGCGACGAATTGCGGAGAAAAAATCACTGCCAAGCCCCCTGGGACCTGCACCTGCGATGCCTGATTACTGTGAAGAGATGACGGCCCCGCCACCGGTTCCAGAAGGGGTTCACCGGCAGCCTTTTGTTCCGAAAGGTCCGAAGTGCCCCCCCTTTGGGCTCTCCACCCCTTCTTCAAGCTCCTGCTCCATAGAATTTGATTCTCTAAAACAGCTTTTGCAAACTCCCGTTTCAGATACTGCTCCCCGTCTGGAACCACACAATAAACAGAGTGGTCTAGAAGGCATACTGCCTAAACAGGAACTTAGGGCACTGCCTCTGAGCCACCCTTTATTGTGCAGAACCTGAGAACGCTGTATTCCTCTTTCTCTTTTTTTTTCTTTTTTTTTTACAGTAAACCTGGGGGGGGGGGGGTACTCACAGCACCTTCCCCACCCTCTATCAGCAAACCGATTTTAGAACCGAGGCTTCCCCGCTACGAGGCCTCTGAACACTGCTCCCTCACAGAATGGAGTTTCCCGCGTGCGTGCGCTCACCATAAGAACATAAGATATGCCATACTGGGTCAGACCAAGGTCCATCAAGCCCAGTATTCTGTTTCCAACAGTGGCCAATCTAGGTCATATGTACCTAGCAGTTTCCCCAAGGGACACAGGTTCCACAATGCTTGTATTGGTTCAAGCACTGATATCCTGGGTCCCTTCTTAATAATGGTTTATGGACCTTTCCTCCAGAAACTTGTCCAAACCTTTTTTAAACCCAGCTACACTAACAGCCTTTACTACATCCTCCGGTAACAAATTCCAGAGTTTGATTACACGTTGAGTGAAAAAATATTTTCTTTTATTAGTCTTAAATAGTTTACCCTGTAGCTTCATTGCATGTCCCCTAGTCTTTCTATATTCTGATAAGGTAAACAATCGATCTACGTTTACCCGTTCCACTCCGTTCATTAATTTATAGACTTCTATCATATCTCCCCTCAGCCGTCTCTTTTCCAGGTTAAAGAGCCCTAACCTTTTAAGTCTTTCTTCATAGGAATATCCTTCCATCCCCTTTACCATTTTGGTGGCTCTTCTCTGAACCTTTTCTAAAATCGCTATATCCTTTTTAAGATACGGCGACCAGAATTGCACACAATATTCAAGGTGCGGTCTCACCATGGAATGATACAGAGGCATTATAATATCTTTTGTTTTATTTTCCATTCCTTTCCTTATCATACCTAGCATTCTATTTGCTCTCTTGGCCGCCGCTGCACACTGGGCCGAGGGTTTTAACATGGTATCCACAATGACGCCTAAATCTTTTTCCTGGGTGGTGGTTCCTAATATGGAACCTTGCATCGTGTAACCATAGTTTGGGTTGTTCTTCCCTAGGTGCATAACCTTGCACTTGTCCACATTAAATTTCATCTGCCATTTTGATGCCCAGTCTTCCAATTTATCAAGATCCTCTTGCAGTTTTCCACAATCCTCTTGGGTTTTAACAACTTTAAATAGTTTTGTGTCATCTGCAAATTTGATAACCTCACTCGTTATTCCACTTTCCAGGTCATTTATGAATATGTCAAAAAGCAGCGGACCCAGCACAGATCCCTGGGGTACACCACTATTCACCTTTCTCCATTGGGAAAATTGGCCATTCATCCGGGAAGAGTTCTCCTGGTGGCACCAGACTGGCCGAGGCGACCATGGTACGTGGACCTGTTGCGTCTCTTAGATGGAGCGCCTTGGCGGTTACTGATGAGGGTGGATCTTTTGCGCCAAGGGCCACCATGAGACACAGCCTACCACGGTCTCCTCACATTGCCTGCCCCGATGCCAACAACGAGACTGCACGACGGCCCCGGCCCCCCTTACCTTGTCTCCGAGACTTGCAGAAGCATCTAACCACCCTCCCCGCGCTCAGCCAGGATCGCGGCTTCAGCACTAAGAGGAGAGATCAAAGCTGCGGCACAGCTGAAAACAGCTCCGCCGGAATCCGACTTCGGCGTTAGAGCTGTCAGCGAATGTTTTGGGAACCCCCTGCTGTTATATCGCCGGTTCCTCACCCATAAGACTGGGTTCGGGAAGCGGACTCCAGTTCCCCTCCCCCAAAACTCCTCTTCTGCCGAAAACTCCACAACACGTTAAGGGAAAAGGGGGGGGGGGGGTAGACAAAGCAGAAAACAAGCAGCTCAGCAGTTTCTACCAAACCCAAAACTCGTATCTAGCATAAAGTCACACCATTTAACCAAATTTTAAACCTTAAGCTAATTCCAACCCTTAATTGTAACACTTAATTGCTCCTCTTAGTGAGCCCCTATCTCTGGGCTCACCAGCCCTCCAGCTGCTTGGAGACTGAGATAACTGAAGGCAGAAGGCGGATCCTGGGTACTTATACCGGTGATGTCAAAAAAGATTGACGTTCTCAGTCTCCAAGCTGCTTGAGGAGGAGCAAGACCCAAAGGTTCAGGACTAGCCTGGAGGGACGCTAAGGAAGATGCATTTTTAAAATCCTGATTTTGGTGTTTAAAGCTTTGAGGGGCCAAGAGCCCTGATATTTGCAGGAGCTGCTGCAATGGTACCAACCTGGACGGGCTTTGCGCTCCACTGGGACACAAATGATGGTGATATCAGGGCTTTCTGATGTCCACCTACAATGCTGGTACGCGCAGGTGTTCTCTGTGGCAGCGCCAACTTTGTGGAATGCCTTACCGGCAGTATTGCAGATGGAGACTAACTTGTTAGTATTTCGGAAAGCACTGAAAACTTTCCTCATTCCGTGAGCCCAGTGTGCAATGGTATGCAGAGTGGGTTTAGGGTGGTTGGAGGAAGTAGCAGTAAGCAGCAGCTAGGATGGTTGGTGGGGGGAGCAGTAAGGGGGGCTCCTGCTGGGTGGGACCATGGGGGTTGTTTATGTTTTATTGATCATACACCGCCTCAAATGCTGACACAAATGGTGGTTTATAAATGTTTTAAAATAAATAAATAAATTGGAGTGGTGACTGTGGGATATTGGGGCAGATGCAGGGACAGTTCGCAAGGTGGTGGGAAAGTTCCAGTGTAGTTTTTGATAGCGGAGGTAATTTGTGGGTTGGTGGGGCAGCTGGGGGTATTTTTTTAGGAGTGAGGAAGTTTGAGGGGTGTTAGGACAGTTGCAAGGGAGTGCTTTTTAGGGGTGGGGCAGTATGCGGGTTGGTGGGGCAGTTGCGTGGTGATGTTTTTGGGAGTAGGAGCAGGGGCGGCTCAAGGCAATCTGCTGCCTGAGGCGAGGGATGAGATGGCACCCCCCCCCCCACCCCCTGTAGTGGTGTGGGGGGGAGGCTTTCTCAAATCTCCAATCATGTACTGAACCAAAGGAAATGCAAGAGTTTGCACACCAAGTAACTAAAAGAGAGTGAGAACCACAGCACAGTTTATAAAATTAAATTATAAGTCATTTTTATTTTGTTGTTATAAACTGAGTTATGGCTCTTGCTTTCCTTTTTGAACATATATTTTGCATCCACAGAACCCCCTCCCTCAACAGTGGGCGCAGAGCAGAACCAGGACTTTCACCCACCGACCTCAATCTCTCACTCCCTCTTGTTGTCTCACTCGGACTGCAGCGTCCGATCTCATTGGTCACCAGACTCTCCTCTCTCGCCTTCACGACTCGGGGTTACGCAGCGCTGTCTGGCAGTGGTTCCGCTCCTTTACTGTCCATTCAAACTATCAGTCCTTCCCCTCTTGCCCTCTTGTTTGCGGTGTGCCCCAGGGTTCTTTTCTCTCTCCCCTGCTATTTAACATTTTTCTTTCTCCCTTACCCCTTCTAATCCAACAGTACCCCGTCTCCTCTTATATTTATGCCGACGACATTATCCTCCTTTTTCATACTTCGCCATTAAAATTGGACATCTCTCAGCTCAATCAATGCCTTTCTCACATTGCCAGCTGGCTGTCGTCTAATTTCCTTCATCTGAACCCCGCCAAATCCACAGCAATGTGGGTTTCCCTGAGCGGCTCATGTCCGACTGTTGCCCCTCAGATTAATTCCACCCCAATTCCTCTCGTCACCTCTTTACGGTACCTGGGAGTGATTCTAGACTCATAGTTCTCTTTTCACAGTCACTTAGCCACTCTCACTCGCCGTTCTTTTGCAGCCCTACGTCAAATTAGGGCTGTTCACTCTATTCTCCCTGCAAGTTCCCTGACCACTTTAGTCCTGGCCCTGGTCATTAGCAGACTTGATTACTGCAATGTCTTCTTAGCCAATTTACCAGCCTACCAGCTCCAACGTCTTCAGCTAAAACAAAACACAGCTGCTCGCCTCATCACCTTTGCTCGCCGATTTGACCATGTCACTCCCATTCTTTGTCAACTTCACTGGCTACCTCTCCGTTTTCGGTTCCAATATAAGTTTCTCATTTTGACTCATAGAGACATTTACACATCCACCCCCTTTTATCTATCTGACCTCATTTCTCTTCACACTCCGTACCGCCAGCTTAGTTCCCTGCATACTAATCGTCTGTCCCTACCCTCCCCATCCCAGGCGCATTTGGAACAAAACCGTCATTCGGCCTTCTTTTTCCTCAGCCCCGCACTTTGGAATGCCCTGCCACCCTCCCTCCGTTTAGAATCCTCTTACTCTAAGTTTAAGGAGCTACTGAAAACTCATCTATTCCAACAAGCCTTCGACCTCCCTCCCACCATCCCCCCTGAGTATTTGTTTGTTTATGTGTAGTATGGTCTGTTTTATCTCTGCTTATTCTGTTCTTTCTTTCTTTCCTATTTTATTATGGCGTTCCTTTTCCTTAGTTTTAGTTGCATAGACGTTTTATTTAATTGTAAACTGCTTTAATGTTTCGGCCAAAGCGGTATATAAAATGGAGAAATAAAGATAAAGATATCTTAAAAAACAAACAAACAAACATTATCCAGTACCAGACATATTGTGAACTAATACAAAACCCTACAACAAAGTCACTGAGTATCTATAGAACAACGATACCAGCACCATCTTCCAAAACTCACAAACGGAGCCCATCCAAAAAAAGCATCACTGCAAATACTACAGTGGGTCCTGGAACATCCAAACACCTATTTGAGAAGCTGAACAATTCAGATTACTACAGTACAGATCCCTACATACAAATTCCATGTTAACAGAACACCTGGTCTTGGTCATACACTCAAAACACAGACCCTCACCAAGTACAGCATAAGTGATCATAACCTAAAAACAAACATGTAGATTCAAATTAAACTGCAACCCCAAGAAGCCAGATTCTGCATACAGTGAAATACCAGAGAAATAGAAAGAGATGCGTTTCCATGTACTGTATAAAATATAAAGATAGCACCAAGTCTGATCATTAAATTGAAAATAAAATTCTCTTCAAACTTTGATGTCCGACCATTTTATTCTCTGATCATGTAGGTCCCAATCTGAGGTTTCTGCTTTCCTGTATCTCCCGATAATGCAGGGCCATGTGCAAAAACTCACTGCGGCATTATTTGCATAAATCTAGTATACTTTATTTTAAAATGTATATGCCACCCATCTAAAATCCTAGGTGGCTTCTAAACATACACATGCAATTTAGTAAAACAATGTTACAATAAAACAAGCATAATAATAAAACATGAAATTTGATTAATGAAAATACACTTACACAGCCTCCCTTCCCCCCAATCAAATCTTTATAAGAATCGGCACATCAGATTTATCTTGCTATGACCAGATTATTGATGAGGAGGGAAGATATAAAATGAGAAACTAATCCTGGTAGCCATGAATTCAAACACTGGATTGGATTGGATTGTGCTAGAGCTGGAAAAGTCCAGAACTTAACAGCGGTGAAGCTATCAGGCTACTAAACAAAATTAAACTGAGATGTTCCCTTAAAATTTGAAATTTCCCTGAATCTGAACTGACAAAATATTTTAAATTTCAATCTAACAGCATAAAGAATGCAAAACTGCAAATCTCAAAACAATATATATTCCAGTACCCCTCCCCCACCCAACAGTTGACCTCACCAAGAACCCAGGAGTACAGGACCTATAGAGCAAATCTACTATTCCATAACAGCACTAACTTCCAAAACTCACACAACATGCAGTATACCCAGAAAAGGGCAGCACCATAAATATTGCAGCAGGCTCTAGAACATCCATATTCCTATTCAGAAAACTGAAGAAGCTGGATTACTACAGCTCCCTACACAGAAACTCCATGCTAACAGAATATGTAGCCTCAGTCACACATATGCAGAACAGAGCTAGATCTTCACAAAGTAGGTGAAGATGTACAAACTAAAAACAGACATATGTAGTCAAAAAATGTTTTTACCCATTATTGCTAGGTTTACCGGACTTCTTTCCCAAAATTATACTTTACCATAGAGTGAGGCGAGAGAAAGAACTCTCACACAGAGGCATCTGCATTGTCAGCAAAAATTAACATAATGGCTCAGCGTAAGTAGTGTGAGTGCAACTAAAGCTACCTCAGAGGGTGGCCTTAGTTGCACTGGCAGCTGTTTTGCCACGCTGAAAATGTGGTAACTGCAGGGGGATGTAACAGCCTATGGCCCTGCGTAACCAAACTCTGGAATTAGTTACCAGAGGATGCAGTAAAAGCTGTTACTGTAGCTGGGATTAAGAAAGGTTTGTACAAGTTCCTAGAGGAAAGGTCCATGAACTATTATTATTAAAGAAGAACTGAGAAATCCACTGCTTGCCCTGGGACAAGCATTGTGGAACCTGTGTGCCTTTTTGGGAACCTGTCAAGTATTTGTGACCTGGATTGGCCACAGGATACTGGGCTTGATAACATATGAACATAAGAAATGCCATCAATGCAGAGCCTAGGAAACATGCTGCTAAATATCCCAAACAAGAGGGGCTCAACAGCACCCATGCAGCATCTCCCACTTCCACAAAAACAAGAGTGACTTGGCACACCAACACAGCACTTCCCACCCTCTGAAAAACAAAGAGAGGCTCAGTGGCCCCTACACAGCACTTCCCACTCTCTGAAAAACAAGAGGGACTTTGTGACCCCAACACAATACCTCCCACTCCAGCATAAACAGCAAGAAGGGCTTGGCAACACCAACATAACTCCTGAAACTGCGCACTGGACCAGCATGGTATTAATGTAAATATATATTCCATAAAAACAAAGGAAATGCAAGATGCTCGCACACCAAGGAACTAAAAGAAAAAGTGAGAATCACAGCACAGTTTATAAAACCAAATTATAACTCATTTTATTCTGTCATAAACTGAAGACCAAACACAATTTAGGACAACTATCCAGAGGGTCGCCATGAATCGACACCAACTTGACGGCACTTAACAACAACAACAACAACAATTCTGCATCCACAGAAACCTCTCCCTCGACAGTTTTACACATGACACATCTGTCATCCTCCCCTGAGCAGAAGTAGGACATTCACCCACAGAACTCAATATATTTTAAACAAATCTGATTCTGGTCATTCTTCAGTACCAGGCATATTGGGAATTAATATAAAACCTTACAAAAGTCACCTAAGATCTACAAGGCTAAATCTACCATACCATTACCAGCATAAACTTGCAAAACTCATACAAGGGGCCTACCCAGAAAAAAAGCAGCATTACAAATACTGCAGCGGACCCTAGAACATCCATGCACCTGTTTGAAAAGCTAAACAAGCTAAATTACTACAGTACAGTACAGATCCCTATGTACTAACTCCATGTTAACAGAATACCTGGCCTAAATCACACACTCAGAACACAGACCCTCACCAAGTACAGAATAAGTGACTACAACCTAAAAATTAAATTGAAACCCCAAGAAGCCAGACTCTGCATGCAGTGCAATATCAGATAGAGAAGCAGTTCCCCATACTGTATAAAATATAAAGATAGCGCAAAGTCCAATCACTAAAATGGAAATGACCATTTTATTCTCTGATCATGCTGGTTCCGATCTGAGGCTTCTGCTTTCCTGTCTTCTCTTAGCTCTCTTTCTATGGTCTATAGTCCATCTGCCATTTCTTGTCTCTTTTTTTGCTTTCTTCACTTCCATCCATCAGTCTATTTCCAGTCATAGTAACCCTTCCCAGTATCAGCCCCCTTCCTGTCCTCCCCTCCCAATACCTTCCAATGTCAGCTTGCATTCCCAGGACTGCCATTGGTGTCCATTCCCTTCGAGTTTCGCTCCTTTCCCTCTGTCCAGCCCCTTGTACTCCAAATACCATTGCAGGTATCAGCTCACTTCCACTCTCAGTGCCTCCCCCCCCACCCCCATCAGCTCCCTTCCAGTCACCCTACCCACTTGTCCATCCCCCTTCCAGTGCTATCTTCACATCAGCTCCATTCCAGCCCCAGTGGCCCCTCCCTTCCAGCGTCCTCCCTATTACCCAGCCACCTACCAGTCCCATCCCCAAGTGTCTGCTCCCTCCAATCCCATCTCCAGATATCAGCTCCCTTCCAGTCCCCCTCCAGTACCACCCCCAAGTGTCAGCTCCCTTCCATTCCTCTATGCCCTTCTCTAGTGTCATAACCCTTCCAGTCCCATCCTTGGGTATCAGCTCCCTTCCAGCCCCCTCCTTCCTCCCCGTGTCAACTCCCTTCCTGCCCCCACATCCCCCCCCCCATGTATCAGCTCCTTTCCTGCCCTTTCCTTCCCCTGGCAGCCACTCACTTCCAGTCCCATTCTCCCCTCCCCGCCATCAGCCTATTTCCACTTCTAGCCCCCAGTCTTCTTCCAGGGCCAGCAGCTCTCTCCACCCTGGCCCCATGAGCCCATTCCAGTCCTAGCCCCTCCATCAGTCCATTTTCAGTCCTAACCCCCCCCCCCCCCCGATCAGCCCACTACCAGTCCTAGCCCCCCAATCAGCCCATTTCAAGTCCTAGCTCATTTCCAGTGCTAGCTCTCCAATCAGCCCATATCCAGTGCTTGCCCCCACATCAGTCCATTATCAGTCCTAACCCCCCTAATAAGCCCATTACCAGTCCTAGCCCCCCCCCCATCAGTCCATGTCCAGTCTCAGCCCTCCCATCAGCCCATGTCCAGTCTCAGCCCTCCCATCAGCCCATTTCCAGTCCAAGCCCCCTGAACTCAGCCCATTCCCAGTCCAAGCCCCCCTAATCAGCCCAGGCCCCGGCCTATCCGCCCCTGATAAGCCCATTACGTCCTAGCCCGCCCCCCCCGATCAGCCCATTTCCAGTCCTAGCCCCCCCATCAGCACATTACCAGTCCTAACCCACCCGATTAGCCCATTACCAGTTCTAGCCTCCCCTAATCAGCCCATTACCAGTCCTAGCCCCCCCGATCTGCCCATTAACAGTGGTAGTCCCCCCTCAGTCCACCAGTCCTAGCCCCCCCATCAGCCCATTACCAGTCCTAACCCCCTCGATCAACCCATTTCCAATCCTAGCCTCCCCTAATCAGCCCATTTCCATTCTTAGCCCCCCCATCAGCCCATTAACAGTCCTAGCCCCCCCCCCCCTCCGATCAGCCCATTCCCAGTGCGAACCTCCCATCAGCCCATTATCTGCCATCATATACTGTGTTGCTATGTTTCACTACAAACTTTTCCACCTCAAATCCTAGCCCCTGCAACTCCCCTACTGACAAGGGATATAAACAGGCCCTTCTAAGCTGCCACTAAGAATTTTATTATATATGCTTATATTTTATTAATATACTAGCTTAGCCACCATTTTGAGACATTTTTGCAATCATGGTCTGTCTGTTTCTTATTCCCCTAACATGCCTGTTTCCTTTTCTCCTGGCCGGCCTAAAAAGCAGGCTACAGTAAAACTAGAAGACATTCCTTTGTTCCTCAAAGCTTGACTGATAAGGACACAGCTGGATGCTGTGAAGATCAGGGTTACTTACCTGTAACAGGAGTTCTCCGTGGACAGCAGGATAAGTCATCCACACCAGGTGACGTCATCTGATGGCGCCGAAGACGGAAGTAGTCTCTCTCTAGCCCAGAAGGCATATCCCTTCTGGGCATGTTCCAACTGGCCCTACCCCTAGGCCCGCCCCTAGCCAGCCACTGTGTCCCGAGCTGAGCCAGGTGCTAGGGGCCATAGGGCCAGGATCTGTGCAGGGTCCCTTATAGGGGAGGAGGGTGGGAGAGTGTGGATGACTTATCCTGCTGTCCACGGAGAACTCCTGTTACAGGTAAGTAACCCTGATTTCTCCTAGGACAAGCAGGATGAAGTCATCCACACCAGGTGCCTCCCTAGCTGTGGAAGGCTGAGGTGGAAGGGGCCCTGTTAGGATGGTACAGGACATATCACACTGCGTGGATTAAAACAAGGCTTTATTCCTGTCGGTCAACAGAACAGACAACTTGTGCAAATCAGTGAACATGTAACTTGTGCAAATCAGTGAACATGTGCAATCCAGGCAAATAAATGAACATGTGCAATTCAGGCAGTAACATGTGCCACGCGCTAATCACATAAGAACATGTGTAAACCAACAGTAACATGTACAATCACCAATGTCTTTCACTAAGATGTGCAAATTAGACAATGCATGTGCAACTGCGCGATCCCTTCTGAACGATTGGCATGGGTCAAGGTGCACCTAGTATCAAGGTCATGGCTTGGTAGGGGCGCTGGCAGCCGCCAGGACTGCCCGCCCGAAAGAGCCTGCTTGCAAGTCAAGGCAGTAGTGTCTTTGGAAGGTCTGGAGGGAGGACCAGGTAGCTGCTTTGCAAATGTCGGCCACCGGTACGGCTCGTAGGTTGGCAATTGAAGTTGCGAGCACCCTTAGCTGGTGCGCATTCGCTGGTGGTGAGGGTCCGGTGCCGGCTTGGTTTAGGCAGAAGGAGATGCATGTGGAAATCCAGAGGGAAAAGGGTGCATTTGGTAACCGGGCGGCCCGGTTTGTTCTGGTCGTAGGAGTCTGGAGAAGATAGAGGCGCAAGGCCCGGACACAGTCGAGTTTGTGCAACCGTTCTTCCTCGGTGGAAGTATGGGGCTCCGGGTGGAAGGTAGGAAGCTCGATAGTCTGGTTAATGTGGAAGGCAGAGGCTACCTTCGGAACAAATCTCGGATGCGTCCGGAGGGATGTGCAGTCCTTGGAGAGCTGTGTGTACAGTGGGTGCGCCACCAGTGCCTGTAGCTCGCTGATCTGCCGGGCCGAGGTGATGGCCACCAGGAATAGTGTCTTCCAGGAGACGAGCTTGATGTCTGCTGACTCCATGGGTTCAAAGGGCGGCAGGGTAAGCAGGTTGAGAACCGCGTTGAGATCCCAGTGTGGCACCAGCTTCCTGATAGGGGGGTGAAGGTTGGTGAAGTCCTTCATAAAGCAGGCGACAATGGGCAGCAGCACGATGCAGCCGTCCCCCAGGCGTTCGTGGAAGGCCGCGATGGCTGCCAGGTGGATACGATGGATTGCGTCTGCAGGCCTTGCAGGGACAGGGAGGTCAGGTACTGCAGGAGGGCCGGTATAGGACAGGAGAAGGGGTCCAGTCCTTGAGAGGAACACCAGGAGGTGAAGCGCCGCCACTTGAGGCCGTAAGATCTTCTGATTGATGGTCGGTGTGCTGCGAGGACCACCTGTTCGCACTCATGTGGGAGATGGAAAGGGGACAAGGCTATCCACTCAGCCTCCAGGCTGTTAAAGCAAGGGTCCGAAGGTTGGGGTGGAGGGTGTTCCTGTCATCCTGTGAGAGCAGGTCCAGCACCAGGGGGAGCCGGATCGGGGGGCACACAGCTAGCCGATGGAGAAGCAGGAACCATCCTTGGTGTGGCCAGTAGGGGGCTACCAGGATGGCCTGCGCTCTGTCGGAAATGATTCGCTGAATGGTCCTGGAAATTAGAGGGAAGGGGGGGGGAAGGCGTATACTAGAGACCACTCCCCCCCAATGATACATCGAATGCATCCGCTGCGTGGCTCCGAGCAGAGAGGCGTTTCGAGCAAAAGGTTCTGCATTTCGTATTGCCCTCCATGGCGAAGAAATCGACTGTCGGGGACCCCAGTTCTGGAAGAGAGAGTGGGCCACCTGAGGCTTGAGGGACCACGCGTGGGGATTGAACTGCCGGCTCAGTCTGTCGGCCAGCTCTTTCTGTAGACCGGGGAGGTAGGAGGCCTATAGGGTGCAGCGATGTGAAGTCGGAAAGGCCCAGATCCGAAGGGCTTCTCTGCAAAGGGTTTGTGAACCAGTCTCACCTTGTTTGTTGATGTAGAACATGGCTACTTGATTGTCCGTTTGCAATAGGACTGTTTTGCCAGAGATCATGCTCTGGAAGGTCTCCAGCGCATGCCTCATGGCTCTGAGCTCGAGGAGGTTTATGTGGCACTGTCGCTCCTGCGGCGACCAGGCTCCCTGCGTCCAGAGGCGGAAGCAGTGTGCCCCCCAGCCGACTGGGTCTCCCGCATGTTAGATTCTTTCCACAGGTCCACCAAAGGAGGGATGAGGTCACTGTTCTGTCCAGAGGAATGGCGGTCTCTAGGGACTGTGAGTGTTGGGACCAGCGCGCCCGTAGATGCCACTGGAGGCAGCGCATTAGGAGCTTTGCTAGGGGTACTGTATGGGTGGCCGATGCCATGTGTCCCAGGAGGCAAAGGAGTATCACTGCTGTAGGGGACCGTTCCGATCGCACGAGGTGTGCTAAGTATCTGATGGTGTTCACTCTCGGCCGGGGAAGGAAGGCCTTTGAGCGGGAAGCATCTATTAATGCTCCAATAAACTCCAGCCGCTGAGAGGGGTGGAGGTGCGATTTTGGGTAATTCACCAGAAACCCCAGGAATGTCAGCAGGGAGATGGTTGTTTGAGTTGCGCGCTTGGCCTCCCTCAAGGAGGGGGCAGAAATAAGCCAGTTGTCCAGATAGGGGAAAACGCAGATTCCTTGTTTGCGGAGATGTGCGGCTGCCACTGCCACGTACTTCGTAAATACCCATGGCGCGGGAGATAGGCCGAATGGGAGAACTTTGTACTGGAAGTATCTTCCGGCGGCTTGGAAGCGCAGGAACCACCTGTGATCCTTGTGTATGGGGACGTGTGTATATGCGTCCAGGAGATCCAGGGATGTAAGCCACTCCTTGTGTTGGATGAGGGGCAGGATGGTTCCGATGGAGTGCATCCTGAATTTTTCCTTGGCGATGAACAAGTTGAGTTTGCGGAGATAGAGGATGGGCCGCATGTCCCAGATTTCTTGGGAACTAGGAAGTACCTGGAGTAGAAGCCAGTGTTGGTTTCCGCCTTCGTGACAGGCGTTGGAGGCCAGGAGGGATAGAATTTCCGTCTCTAGGAAGGAGGTGGACTGTTTGCAGTGTGGGATCGCCCGTTGTAGAGGTGGCGAAAGAAACTTTATCCGGTATCTGTTGGCAATGATTGCTAGGACCCATTTGTCCGTAGTAATGGACTTCCAGGCTGGCAGGAACATGGCCAAGCGACCCCCCGTAAGGAGGCTGGCCCCAATCTTCCAATCAAAAAGCCTGACTGGTCCTCCCTGGAGCTGGATGAGATGTTTTTTGCTGTCTCCTTTCACGTTGGCAGGGCTTTTGCTTGTAGGATGCGTGAGAGGGTTGTGATTGTTGTTTATAGCGGGGCTGCTGCCATTTCTGGTAAGACCCGTATTGGCGCTTGGATGAGGAAAAAGAAAAGGGCTTCTGCTGGTAGGAGTTCTTGCAGATATGCCGTTCCAGGCCTTCATCTGCAAGGGTCTGTAGCGTCATGTAGCAGTCTTTCAACGCGTTGACGGTGTTGTTGACTTTTTCCCCGAACAGGATATCCCCAGTGCAGGGGGCATCGGCAATGCGATCATGTGTGTCCTCTCGCAGGCCTGAAGCTTTGAGCCAGGCAAGGCAGCGAGCAGAAATGGAGGTTGATGCAGTGCGGGCCGCCGCATCAAAGGCATCGAAAGCTGCCCACACCTGATGTTTCATACACTCCTGCAGGTCTAGGAGAGTGGCTGAGGCAGCTGCCTGCATCTCCTGGTTGGAGGAGGAAATGGTTGCTTTGAGCTTCTCCACCTGATACAGGGCTTGTTGAAGCTGGTGGGCAGAGACTCTAGCACATAACATCGATCCCTGGAAGGTCTTTTTCCCAATGTCGTCGAGGAGTTTTAGTTCTTTGCCAGGCGGAAAGTTTGCTTGTGTCCGTGTGGACTTTGAGCGCTTGAGTGCGGACTCCACGACTATGGAGTGGTGAGGGAGTTGTGTCTTGTCAAAGCCTGGAGAAGGCTGAACTTGGTATTTTACATCCAGTTTCCGAGATACCGGTGTCCCCGAGGTGGGGTTCTGCCATAGGGTGAGAAGGTTCTCTTTTAGCAGAGGGTGCACTGGAAGATGCGCAGAGGGGTGTGGAGCCTCCAAGAATTTTCTTGCAGCTTGAGTTTCTGGTCGTTGGTCAGACGTAAGGCAGGCACTGGGGAGACTCAGGGCGTCTGCGACCTTACGGAGAAACTTGGCATAGGTCGGGTCCTCAGGGTTGCTGAGCAGATCCGTTGGAGGTGCGGAGGGCTCCTGATCTACGGTTGGGGGGGAAACCCCTGAAACCACAGATTCTGGGGTTCTGTCCTCTGTGTCACCGTGAAACCAGTCAGGGGGGTGGCAGGGGGGTCAAAAGATAGCCTTTATTAGTCCAAACGGATTGAGTGTGCCTAAAACCCGACACTGGCCGTGTTTCGTATACTACTTCCTCAGGGGTATACAGGCTCACTATAAATAAATAAATAAATCAAACAAAATACAACAAAATATAAATATAATTATAAAAGCAATAATAAATAAAATTATATCTGTGAACACTAAGAGCACCTGCAATAACATACATATATCTCTCGTCACATTTAAAAGAATGAATATGATAACCATATATGTAAAAGTGCCTGGATAAAAACACGAAGTACAAATCGCATAAAAACAATATGCATAAACATAATTACCATATAAATTTTTAAAATTTCAATAATATTTGATAAATAAACACACATTAAAACAAAACAAAAACGAGAATCAAAAGGAGGAGGATGAGCAAAAAGAAAGTGGGGTAAGTCTATAACATCTAGCTACACAAAAAAATATCACATCTAAATCAGACGATATATAAATATGCATAAAAAGTATTTATAAAATATATCCTAATTGGAAAAAGGAACCTAGAACCAGGAGTTAATCAGTGAGAAAGGTTCTTTAATAAGATGTATTATGTCTATAAATGTGAACTCAATTAGAAAACCAAAAAAACGAATGAAAAGATAAAGGAATCAACTTGAACTATGTCTAAAAAGATACAACAATCAATTATAGAAAATAAATAAGTAATAAAAGTTGTTAATAAAACTAAACACCAAAGGTAAGTAAAAGGTATAAAGGAGGCAAAAGAAATATAAAAACAAACCGCTGTGCCGATATTATATTTAATGAGGATCCCCTCTGTTTGCAACAAAAACGATAGCCACCGCAGCATCTATTTCCACAAGAGTTGCGCTTATACCGGGATAAACAAAACCTTCATAGAAGAAACTTATAAATTAATAAACATTATATATATGTGGTATATATTACCCGCAGTTGTATCACAGCCAAGGATTCTTTATAGGAAATAGAAGGATCTTATTCATGCATTCTAACCGTGCTATTAAACATAATGAATTCTAAATATAAAAACCATACAGGTGAAACATCCGGCAGAAGGGGAACTCAAGTAAGCAGTGAACACAACTAAAAGTGTCAGCAAATGAAATTATAAATTACGCGACAGAAATATGTGAATTCACAAACAAGTGTAAATCATTATGGTATTGAAAAAATCGACAAACTACAGCATAAGCCATATAATAAACCATCTTAAAAGCCAAAATGGAACCTGTGAATGAACTGCAGAACCATCGATAGCAAACGTTGTTCACATTGAACTTGCACAAAAAAAAACGTCTGCACATGCGCCATAGCTTTTTGTTAAAAAAACTTTTTTACACGGGAGACAAGAAAATAATGATGAAGTAACAAACAATAAATAAATAAATAAACACTAAAAAACAAATATAAAATAAGGGGAAGGCAATGGCGGTGGGGGTGTACTATCGACCGCCTGGCCAGAATGAACAAATGGATGATGAAATGCTCAAAGAAATCAAGGAAGCTAACAAAAGTTACAGCGCGGTAATAATAATGGGCGATTTCAATTACCCTGGTATCGACTGGGTCAGTGTCACGGCAGTACATGCTAGAGAGATAAAGTTCCTAGATGACATAAATGACTGCTTCTTGGAGCAGCTGGTTCATGAACCGACCAGAGGGGAAGCCATATTAGACCTAGTCCTTAGTGGAACACCAGATCTAGTGCAAGAGATAAGGGTGTTGGGGCCACTTGGCAATAGTGATCATAGCATGATCGCCTTTGAATTAATTAGTGGAGGAGGGATAGTAAGGAAATCCACAGTACTACCTTTTAACTTTCGAAAGGGAGACTATGATAAAATGAGGAAAATAGTCAGAGAGGCTGTTGTTGCCAAGAAAGCATCTTTCAGGAAATGGAAAAAAGAGCCAAACGATGAAACCTGGAAACAGCACAAGCACTGGCAGGTCAAATGCAAGGCATTGATAAAGAAGGCAAAGAGAAAATTTGAGAAGAAGCTTGCTGAGGAAGCAAAAACGCGAAATAAAGATTTTTTTCAAGTACATTCGTAGCAAAAAAACTGTGAGAGTGTCAGTTGGACCATTAGATGATAGAGGAGTTAAAGGGGCACTAAGAGGCGACAAGGCGATAGCGGAGAGACTGAATGAATTCTTTGCTTCGGTCTTTACTGAGGAAGATGTAGGGATGTTACCCATGATTGAAGTGGTATTTAAAGATTCGGAAGAATTGAAGGAAATATCGATACATCGGGAAGATGTATTACAACTATTAGATAAACTGAAGAGTAGCATATCACCTGGGCCGGATGGTATACATCCAAGGGTGTTGAAAGAACTGAAATATGAGATTGCAGACCAGCTATTAGTAATCTGTGAACTATCATTAAAATCATCTCTAATACCTGAAGATTGGCGGATCGCCAATGTAACACCAATTTTTAAAAAGGGTTCGAGGGGTGATCTGGGAAACTACAGACCGGTGAGCCTCACTTCAGTACCAGGAAAAATGGTAGAAACCATCATAAAGAATAAAATTACTCAGCATGTAGATAGTCATGGCCTAATGGGAGACAGCCAACATGGCTTTAGACAAGGAAGATCTTGTCTTACTAATCTGTTATGTTTTTTTGAAAGTGTGAATAAACAGGTGGACAAAGGTGAGTCGGTTGGGTTGATATAGTGTATCTGGACTTTCAGAAAGCCTTTGACAAGGTCCCTCATCAGAGACTTTTGGCAAAACTAAAGAGTCATGGGATAGGAGGCAGTGTACTACTGTGGATCAGGAACTGGTTAAAAGATAGAATGCAGAGGGTAGGGCTAAATGGCCAATTTTCCCAATGGAGAAAGGTGAATAGTGGTGTACCCCAGGGATCTGTGCTGGGTCCGCTGCTTTTTGACATATTCATAAATGACCTGGAAGAGGGAATAACGAGTGAGGTTATCAAATTTGCAGATGACACAAAACTATTTAAAGTTGTTAAAACCCAAGAGGATTGTGGAAAATTGCAAGAGGATCTTGATAAATTGGAAGACTGGGCATCAAAATGGCAGATGAAATTTAATGTGGACAAGTGCAAAGTTATGCACCTAGGGAAGAACAACCCAAACTTTGCATGGTTGCATGGTTACACGATGCAAGGTTCCACATTAGGAACCACCACCCAGGAAAAAGATTTAGGCATCATTGTGGATAACATGTTAAAACCCTCTACCCAGTGTGCAGCGGCAGCCAAGAGAGCAAATAGAATGCTAGGTATCAGGAAAGGAATGGAAAATAAAACAAAAGATATTATAATGCCTCTATACCGTTCCATGGTGAGACCGCACCTTGAATATTGTGTGCAATTCTGGTCGCCGTATCTTAAAAAGGATATAGCGTTATTAGAAAAGGTTCAGAGAAGAGCCACCAAAATGGTAAAGGGGATGGAAGGATACTCCTATGAAGAAAGGCTAAAAAGGTTAGGGCTCTTTAACCTGGAAAAGAGACGGCTGAGGGGAGATATGATAGAAGTCTATAAATTAATGAACGGAGTGGAACGGGTAAACGTAGATCGACTGTTTACGTTATCAGAATATAGAAAGACTAGGGGACATGCAATGAAGCTACAGGGTAAACTATTTAAGACTAATAAAAGAAAATATTTTTCACTCAACGTGTAATCAAACTCTGGAATTTGTTACCGGAGGATGTAGTAAAGGCTGTTAGTGTAGCTGGGTTTAAAAAAGGTTTGGACAAGTTCCTGGAGTAAAGGTCCATAAACCATTATTAAGAAGGGACCCAGGATATCAATGCTTGACCTAGTACAAGCATTGCAGAACCTGTGTCTTTTGGGGAAACTGCTAGGTACGTATGACCTAGATTGGCCACTGTTGGAAACAGGATACTGGGCTTGTTGGACCTTGGTCTGACCCAGTATGGCATATCTTATGTTCTTATGAATGATACTTGCTCACAAAAAACAAGAGAGCCTTTCATATGTGAGACAATTGTAAAAAACGGCACTAAACCAAGGAGTGGCGGCGCTTACACCATTACCATCATACATCCTAAAAGAATTAATAAAAGAGCCAAAAACTAATTAATAGTGACAACAAAAAGGTCACAAATCCTAAAAAAACAATAAAAGCCACATGAGATGACTGAAACTGAACCTGTATTAAACCGCAGGACCGCTGATGGCGAGCGTTATTCAGAAGTGAACTTTTACAGAAAAGACGCCTGCACATGCGCCAAAGCGTTTTATAACCCCTTTCAACGGGAGAGGAGAAGTAAAATAAGATACCACTAAATGAACAATAAAACGCGCAATATAAATTTTATCAGTACTTGCTCTTAGGGACGAAGCTAAATAAAAAACTATGTTAACCAATTGTGGAAGATCAGTGCTAAAAACAAAAAACAGAAAAATCGGCGCTTGCATAAATACTATCACTGATGCTATCAGTGACAGTGAGGGGCAACGAAATGAAATGGTAATAAAACCAATAGTAATAAAAGCAATAAATTGTTGGACCCAACCTTATAGTGTCCCAACTAAACAATCTGTTGCCAACAATCATAAAATTTATAATCTGTTTGTACAACAACACCACCTGAGTGCCTGCAGAGATTAAATCACAGAAATACAGATAAATCTTGATCCAAATTGAGTCCATGTGGAGAAATAGTATTAAGTAAAAATATATTTTTTTGTTCCAATCGTAAAGATGTTTTAATCAAATCCCCTCCTCTCCAATTGTGTTGAACCTTCTTCAAAACAAAAAAATTTTTGTATCTGCTATTTTGTGTCCCATGTCTTAACCAATGCTGCACTAATGGTTTGTCTACCAAATTCCTTCTAATGCAGCTCTTGTGTTCTACTATACGTTTGCGTACACTCCGATTAGTTTTACCTACATATAATTTATCACAAGGGCACTGAATTACATAAATAACATTAGATGTTTCACAATTCGAAAAGTCGCTTATGTAAAACTTCTTTTGTGTGCCAGGATGAATAAAAACAATACGTACTGGTAAAGTGTGAAGGCAAACAGAACAATGACCGCATTGGAATTGTCCCTTATAGTTGGACAGTGTTCTGTGTTCTGTAAAGGCCGAGGGGACTAAAAGGTTACGAAGATTCACATTTCTCTTATGGGCTACTGTGAGTGAAACATTGTTAAATCCAGGAAGGGTTTGTATGAATCACGAGACACATTGTTAAAATCAAAAGAAAAGGATAGTCAACCTAAAATTGTATGTCCCCTTTTATATTCTTTACAGTCGCATAAAATTGTAAAGATACTTAAAAAAGAATGCCGTCTCATACAAACCCTTCCTCTTTTACAGTTCAAAGTATGAAAATTCCTTTCTGCATTTGATGCATGAGATCTTGGAAAGAACACAGGCAGATAGACTGCTTGGTTAAGATGAAAAGGCGAGACCACCTTTGGCATAAAGTGTGGATGAGTCCTAGGGAGGAGTGGCCTAGTGGTTGGGGCAAGGTACTTCAGGCTGGAAGGTCGGGGGTTCAAATCCCACTAGAGGACAGCAACCTTGGGCCGGAAGGACTGGGGTTTCTAGTTCCACAGGTGCTCCTTGTGGTCTTGGGCAAACCACTTAACCCTCCATTGCCCATGTTCCCTGTAAGTATTAATGCATGTGTCTCAAATCCTCTTGTGTTAAATGTATCCCCCAACCGCTTTGACCCGGTGAAAAGCGGGATATAAATGCAGCTAAAATAAAAATAAATAAATAAATAAAATAAATACCTTGTCATGATGAAACCTTGTATAAAGTGGATCAGCCACTAGTGCCTGCAACTCAATGATGCGACATGCTGATGTGATTGCAATGAGAAAGATAACTTTCCAAGAAAGGAATTTCAATGAGGTATTAGCTAAGGGTTCGAAAGGTGGCTTCATGAGCTGACCAAGAACCAGGTTTAAGTCCCATGCCACCGGCGGTGGCTTAATGGGAGGCTTAGTTAGAAGAAGGCCTCTCATAAATCTTGCTATAAGAGGATGGGAGGAAATAGGTTGTCCATTTAGAGGCTTGAAAGAAGCTGCAATAGCACTCAAATGGACTCTTACTGAGTTAGTCTTAAGTCCTGCATTGGATAAATGAAGGAGATACTCAAGTAATGATTCCAGAGGTATGGCAAGGGGGTTAAGACCCTTTTGCGAACACCATATGGTAAACCTCTTCCACTTAAAAGCATAAGAGCGTCTAGTGGAAGGCTTCCTGGAAGCATAAAGGACATCCTTTACTAGCTGAGGGAGGTTAAAATCATGAAGATCTAGGCCTTCAGCAACTAAGCTCTATGATGCAGAGACTGGGAATTGGGATGCCATCACATTCCGTCCTCCTGAGACGGGAGATCTGGAGCAGATCCTAACTCCAGGGAGGGGGCTTGAGAGAGATGTAGAAGCAGAGGGTACCACACTTGCCGTGGCCAATGTGGAGCTATGAGAATCATACGCCCCCTGTTTCTCTGAAGCTTGAACAGGGTTTTGGGAATTAGGGGAATGGGTGGAAAGGCATAAAGGAAGTCTTGACCCCAGTGAAGGAGGAAGGCATCCCTGGCCTGAGAACCCTGAGCCGGAATTGTGGAACAGAACCGGGGAAGTTTGGCATTCAACAGACTTGCAAAGAGGTCTATGTCCGGGGTTCCCCAAATTTGAAAAATCTTGGCCACCTGAACTGCATGCAGAGACCATTCGTGTGGAAGCAGAACTCGACTGAGTCTGTCTGCCCAAGAGTTTTGTATGCCTGGAAGATAAACTGCCAGGAGATGAATCTGATGCTCTCTGGCGAGGGCCCATAGTCGCAAAGCTTCGTTGCAAAGCGACAGAGAGCCTGTTCCTCCCTGCTTGTTCACGTAGAACATGGCTACTTGATTGTCTGTATGAATGAGGACTGTCTTGTAGCTGAGCAAGGTGTGGAACACTTGAAAAGCAAGGAAGATAGCTCTGAGCTCTAAGAGATTGATATGTAGATGAGTCTCCTGTGGAGATCAAGTGCCCTGGGTGGAGAGGTCTTGCAGATGAGCTCCCCAACCCAGTGGTGAAGCATCTGTTGTGAGAGTTGCCTGGCGTAAAGGCTGTTGAAACGGGGACCCCAGCAACAGGTTCTGAGTGGACTGCCACCATTGGAGAGACAAAATAAGACTATTTGTGTTTGCTATTTTGTCTGACAGGCACCCTGATGCCTGGGTCCATTGAGTGGATAAGGTCCACTGGGCTGCTCTCATATGGAGGCGAGCATAAGGGACCACATGCACTGTAGAAGCCATGTAGCCTAGTAGTTGTAACATTTCTCGGGCAATGAGATGAGGTTTTAGCACTGCTTGAGAAACTAACTGCACCATGCAAAGGCAACGGGCCTGGGGAAGATAGGCCCTCACTTTTCTGGCATCCAGCTAAGCTCCTATGAACTCTAGAGACTGAATGGGAGTTAGACTCGATTTTGGGATGTTTATGACCAGACCCAAATACTGAAGGATACGCATTGTGCAAGATAGGGAAGTCCTGGCCTCTGACTCTGATAGGGCTCGAATGAGCCAGTCGTCGAAGTAGGGGAAGACGAATATCCCTAGAGTACGGAGAAATGCTGCTACCACAGCCATGCATTTCTTGAACGCTCTTGGTGCTGAGGCCAGGCCGAAAGGAAGCACCCTGTATTGGTAGTGCTTTCCTTGAAAAAGGAACCTAAGGAACTTTCTGTGGGTTGGATGGATCAGAACATGAGTGTACGCATCCTTGAGATCTAGAGAACAAAGCCAATCCTGACTCTGAAGGTATGGCAGCAGAGTTCCCAGAGAAATCATCTTGAATTTCTCTTTGAACAGGAATTTGTTCAATTCTCTGAGGTCTAAAATAGGTCTGTGTCCCCCTGTTTTCTTTGGGATA
This sequence comes from Ichthyophis bannanicus, assembly GCA_033557465.1. Lineage (NCBI taxonomy): Eukaryota > Metazoa > Chordata > Amphibia > Gymnophiona > Ichthyophiidae > Ichthyophis > Ichthyophis bannanicus. Next base: position 263,192,026 of record CM066044.1, read on the forward strand.
AGGAAATAGGGGGAGTAAAACCCTGTACCCTGTTGATGAATGGGTACTTCTTCTATTGCCCCTTGGGCAAGAAGCATAGGGACCTCCTGATCTAACAGGTTGATGAGAGAGGTCTGAGAATTGAACTGTCTTACCACTGTGGGAGGGGGCATGCAGATAAAGTGAAGCTTGTACCCCTCTTTTATAATGGAGAGAGTCCAATGTTCTGCTGTTATCTGCCCCCATCTGGGGGCAAAGTGAGACAACCTTCCAGGAATGGTGGAAGGCTCTGGACCATTGAGGGCCAGGAAGGCTAAGTTCTCTAGAAGAAAGTCAAAGGTCTTGTGGAGGCTGAGACTGCTGAGACAGTTGAGGCTTGGCAGTCTTTGCTTTCCTTTGTTTAGGTGGTTGCTGACCCTTTCGGACAAGCTGACCTGTGGAACGTCCCTGTTGGGAATAAGAGGGATAAAACCTCTTCTTTTTTGAGAAGAAAGAAATCTTTCAAGAAACCTTTCTTGCAGGATCAGCTGTAGCTTTGGATAACCTATCCAAAGTGGAGTTGTCAGCATCCAGCTCATTGGCTTTTTCTTGCCAATTCTTGCTGAATAGGTTCTCACCTATACAAGGAATATTGCCCAGTTTGTCCTGCACCCAGAGCTCCAAATCGGATGCCTGGAGCCAGGCAATTCTACGTGCACCTATGGCAATGGCAGAGGTTCTGCTTATGTACTCAAAACAGTCAAAAGCTGCACGATTGACAAACTTAGAAACATCCTGGGCATGTTTAACTAGTGTGAGAAAATCCTGCCTCTTGTCCTCAGGAAGGAGAGGGCTTAAAACCTCCAAGTCTCCTGTGACTTCTTTAAGGAACGTTCCCATATATAGAATATAGGAACTGATCCTGGCAGAAAGCATGGAAGCCTGGTACGTACAACGTCCAAAGGCATCCAAAGTTCTACACTCACGTCCTGGAGGATTAGAGGCATGCCTCTTTGCACTCCTGATCCTTCTCATAGCTGATTCCACTACAATAGAGTGGTGAGGAAGCTGAGTTTTCTGGAACCCAGGACAAGGAGGGACTCGATACATGGTATCCAGTCTGCGAGAGTGAGGAGAGGTGGTAAGAGGTATCTCCCACATTCTCAACATGAGATCATGAAGAATCTCATGGATAGGCAGAGTAGCTGCCTCCTTAGGAGCTTTGGGATATTGTAAAATCTCCAACTCCTTAGCCCTGGGCTCTGTTTCAGGAGCCACAGTAATGGACACACCTCGAGCCACCTCCCTGATAAAATCCTGAAAGGCGATATCTTCTGGAGGAGACATCCTACATTTAGGAGAGGAGGGCTCCTCCGGGAGAAGTATACCGGTACCGGCAGAGCTGTCAGAATCCTCGGAGTCCTCCGAGGATTCGAAGTACCGTCTGTCCGGATGCTCTTGAAGAGCCAGATACCCGTACCGACTGAAGTCTGTACCGGGAGGAATCGGTACCGGTGTATCGGCACCGGAAAGCATCGCATGACTGGGTGCTGGCAAAGCCGACACCGATGTCAATGCCGATGCTATCGGTACCGATACCGGTGTCGGTACCGGTACCGTTTGAATTGTCTGACGCAGTTCCGAGGGTGTCGATGCCGCAAGGAGAGCCACCAGACTGCGTTCAATAGCCAGGAACCCCTGATCTATCGACGCTGCTGATGCCTGGGTATCGGTACCAGAGACAGCCGGTACCACAGAGCATGGCACCAGTAGTTCTGCTGAGGTCGAGGCCTCGAGAACATCCTGGAGCCCCGATAATGCTTTGGAAGCCGAAGCCTCCCGCCGGGGCAATTTTGCCGGTACAGAACCCTCAAGGGCAACGCCAGAGGCATCTCGATGCTTGGAAGGAGATCTACCCTTTGAAGACTGGCTAGACTTATGTTTAGTTACCTGAGATCCATGGGAGGAAGACAAAGCCCTGGAAGACGTCAATGCCACAGAAGCTGCATCGGAGAGAAAAAGGGTGCTGAGCTTAGCAGCTCGGTTTTGTCGACCCCTCTTGGACATCATGGCACAAGCCATACACTCGGAGATGGAGTGGTCAGGACCTAAACATTTAAGACACCACTCATGGGTGTCGGTGACGGAGATAGTACCGCCACACTTGGTGCACCTTTTGAAACCTGAAGCGGGTTTTTCCATAATGGAAAAAATTTTGGGCCTAAGGCCCAAAATGGCGCGTGCACCTGGGAAGAAAAGTTTGGGGAAAAAAAAAGGATATATATATTTTTTTAAACGAAAGAAAGAAAAGAGAACCAGCGGTACCGGTTTAGCGTCGAGGAAGGCAGACACAAAAAAATAAAGAATAAGGAAACAATTTTCTGCGGTGACAGGAACAACGACCTGCTGGCTCCGTGGAAAATGAAGAACTGGAGAGAGGCAGTTGGGAAAGGCGGGAAGGCAGCCCGCAGGCGCTGTGGGATGCTCCCAAAGGCTTTCTAATTGGACGCTGGGGAGCGTTCCTGCGCAGGCTCTGTCAGTACCGATGATACCCATATGTGAAGACTACATTCCTGCTTGTTCCTGGAGATTAATTTTAGCACAATAACAGACACCTCAGTGAAACCAAAGGTTTCCTTTTATTTATTTATTTATTACAATCTTGCAAGAAGGGGTAGTCAAATATCATATTTCTTGATAAATGAGTACACACTTTGACATATTTCAGTGACATTTATGCATTTGTCAAATCAGCAAGCCCCTACCCCCTGCATCTTATTGGCTAACTAATACAGTGTTATTGACCTATCTACTGTGCTCAGACAGCACACATGGGTTTCTGCTCATCCCCTTTATTTATTATTTTACTTTATTTAACATAATTCCATATTCTTACATGACAGCCCATATGCAAGAATGCAATTTACCTTGTTCTTGATAGCTTTTATCCCCTTTATGGTAGTACATACTGATATTAGTCCTTATCTTTCTTTTTCAGGTACAGGTGGTCATTGGTTTATTTACATTTGTGCTTGCTCCATAAGACCTTTGCATTGCAAAAGGTCAACAGAGCAAGGATCTCTCTTTTTATTTAACTAAGACCAGCCTGACCTCTGCAAAACTAATTTTTCTGTCTTGCATACATTTCCTACTGAGGGCTCTTGTCTCTTAAAAAATGGCAACTAAAAGAAGCAGCTTTCTTATAAATAGACACACTTTAATAACAATTTTTGGCTCTCATGAAACACACAGTATGCCTTCTGGCTTTGGGTTTCTGTTCCTTCTGTCAGTCCTTATCATAAAGGACTACAAAGATAACTCCACTCTCCCCCACCCCTCCTTATATGCTTAGCAAAGCCTTAGAGCCACTATCTCTAAGTGTAGAACAATGGAGTGAGATAAGAATCTGCATGCCAGACAATTTTTTTGCAAAGCACTTTTAGAAGCCTCTACACTTACTTTTGTTTAATTTCCTGATTGTTCGGTTTTTATAAAAACAACAAATTAGACTTCTAAAACCTTTCTAACACTAGGTGACTCCTGAGCTGGGCATGGAGGCGGTGTCTTTTGAGCCTTGAACAGGTCCCGTTATGGCCTTCACGCCCCAGTGCTGGACGGAGGATGTACAAAGGAGCTCCAGAGACAATAGGTTTTGCCAGAAGGTAGCAGTTTTATTGTACCAACAGCTAAGAGCTGCTGAATAACTGAACGTGCAAAAGAGCTAACCTTGCAGAAGGTTAGCATGAATCTAGCAGTAGGAGATGCAGTCCACCAGCTATCTGGACATGGTGTGTTTCGACACCTGGTGGCCCGGTCTCTTCGGGTTGTAGGAAAGGAAGAGTTGTGAGGCCTCCCTCGTGTGTGTGGTCCTCTCATTGTAGATCCACAGGGCGGATGTGCAGTCCAGGTTATGCAGGCGGCGCTCTTGTGATGCATGTGGTTCCGGGTAGAATCTGGGGAGGACGATAGATTGGTTGATGTGGAATGGCGAGATGATCTTTGGTAGGAACTTTGGGTGAGTCCTGAGAATGGCCCTGTTGTGAAGTATCTGAGTGTATGGGGGATAGCTGATGAGGGCCTGAAGCTCGCTGATGCGGCGTGCTGAGGTGATGGTGACGAGGCAGAGGGTATTCCACATGAAGAATCTTTGAGGCGACTGTTTGAGTGGGTCAAAGTGGTGCTCCATGAGTTGGTTCAGGACGATGTGCAGGTCCCACCCTGGGGCTGGAGGTCTGACCGGCGGGTGCAAGTGGTTGAGGCCTCTCATAAATCATGAGACTAGCGGTTGTGTCACCAAGAATTTCCCTTCCACCCTGTCGTGTTAAGTGGCTATGGTGCTTAGGTGTGTTTTGATGGAGGAGGGCTTCAGGCCATTGCGTGAAAGCGTGAGCAGGCACTGTAGAAGTGCTGGTATGGAACAGTTGAAGGGGTTCAGTCTTTTGCTGTTGCACCACGAGCGGAATCTATCCCATTACACCATGTAGGAGTGCTGGGTAGCTAGACACCTGGCTGTCAAAAGGATTTCCATGCCATCTTGTGATAGATAGAGGGGCCTCAGGGGTGACCATTCAGCATCCATGCGGTCAGTGCCAGGGTCTGCAGATCAGAATAGAGAGTCCGACCCTTGTCCTGCGAGATGAGGTCCGGCCAGGTAGGTAGCTGGAGGTGCTGCTGGCTGGACAGCTATTGGAGGAATGGGAACCAGGGCTGTCTCGGCCAAAAAGGTGCAATGAAGATGATGTTCGCTGTGTTGTGTGAGATCTTCTGGATTGCTCTGGTGATGAGGGGAATGGGCCGGTAGGTATAGCAGAGCTGTGGGCCCCAGTTGATGGAGAATGTGTCAGCTGCCACCCTGTGGGTGGAGAGACGTCTGGAGCAGAAGTGTTTGCATTTCACATTCTCCTTGCAGGCAATAGGTCAATCATTGGAGTCCCCCACCCTAGAAAGAGGCTGGAGGTGACAGAGCAGTTGAGCAACCATTCATATGGGGAGAGCTGCCGGCTCAGGGAGTCCGCCAGAGTGTTGTTGTCCCCGAGTAGACAGACTGCTTGCAGATGGGACCTCAGGGAGATGGCTGTAGTCCAGATGAGGTATGCCTCCCTGCACAGGGTTAGTGAGCGTATGCCTCCCTGTCTGTTGATGTAGAACATTGCCACCTGTTTTTTTTGTCTGGACCTGAATGGTTTTCCCCTGAACCCAAAGGAGGAAGCGCGTTCCCTATGGCTCCGAGTTCGAAAAGGTTGATGTGGAAGCTTGTCTGTTGGGGACCAGTTCCTATGCATGTGGAGGTCGAGCAGGTGCACCCCCCATCTGTGTTTTGCTGCATCTGTTGTAAGGGTGATCTGTGGGTGAAATGGTCTTAATGGCTTGTCCCTCTGCAGGTTTTCCTGTGCTTGCCACCAGCCAAGGTTCTTGCGGGTGTGCTGGTCTATGCTGACTCTGTGGTGCAGGAGCTGTCTGTGCTGGTCCTAGGCCCTCCGAAGGTGCTATTGGAGCTGGCGCATTCGTAGTCTTACATGAAGGATGACGTGCACTGCCGCCGCCATGTGGCCCAAGAGGCGGAGGAGGGTCCGTGCTGAGGTCTCGTTGGACAAAGCGATCTGTCCGGCTAATGTGATGATCTTATCTGCTCGTTGCCTTGGCAGGAATGCTTTTGCCTGTGTGGTATCGATGCGGGCCCCTATGAATTCTGCGACCTGGGGTGGTTTCATGTTTGACTTGTTGTGGTTGATCAGGAAACCCAGAGACTGGAGCAGGCCGGTTGTGGTTTGAGTGGCTGTCTGAGCTAATCCTCGGGATCATGCAGTGGTGAGCCAGTCGTTGAGGTAGGGGAAGGCGCGTATGCCCGCCTTGCGTAGGTGGGCTGCCACGACCGCGACGCACTTTGTGAAGGCTCATGGTGCTGAGGATAGGTCAAAAGGCAGGGCTTTGTACTGGAGATGTTGGTTTCCCACTGCGAAGTGAAGGTATCTTCTCTGGGACTGGGCTGTATGGTGGTGCATTCTTCTTTTATGCCTTCCACCGTCTCCTTCACTTTACTACCAAAGAGGTTGTCCCTGAGACAGGGAGCGTTGGCCACCCGTTCATGTATGTTTTCCCTTAATCCGGAGGTGTTCAGCCATGCTGTGTGGCGGGCGCAGATGGCCGTTCCCGAGATGCAGTGTCAAAAGCATCGAAGGTCGCCCTGACCAGGTGCTTGTTGCAATCCGCCATGTGTTGCAATAAAGATGCCAAAAGATCCCTTGTTTCCCGTGGAAGAGGTGTGACTGTATCCTTGACAAGCTGCAGCAGTTGGTCGACGACGATCTGAAACTGGTGGGAAGCAATCTATGTGTTCAGTATGGCGGCTGAGAAAACTTAATTGCTGATTCCGTCAAGAAGTCTGTTGTCCTTTCCTGGCAGTGTGTTTGATTTTTGTCAGGAGATTTTGGATCTTTTTAGGGTAGATTCCACCACGATGGATTGGTGTGGAAGTTGTGCCGCCTCAAAACCCGGGATGGGAAGCACATAATACTTCAGTTCCAGTCTCTTGGTTGCGATGGGAATCATTGCAGGGGTCTGCCACACTTTGTTCCTGCAGTCTAGCAACACTTGGTGTATCGGTAGGGCCACTAAAGATTTAGGGGAGATGAGGTACTTCAAGACCCCCAGGGCGTCATTTTGGAATTCTGTTCCACCGTTCGGCGCAAGCCCAAGGCTTGTGGAGAGTTTCTGAAGGAACGGGTAGGTGAGGTCCTCAAGGGAGTGGCAGGTTGTGGAAGATGTGGGGGGTCCTCCATGGTATATCGTAGGGAAGGAGGGGTGGCGTCTTCCCCTGAGCTCAAGAAGGAATCTTCAGTGTGTGTAATCACTCCTTCTTCCTCCGAGGTTGACCCTGGCATGGGGAGTTGGCCCTGGCATGGGGGGTTGGCCCTGGGCTGATAGAGGCAAAGTCGGGGCAAGGGAGGAGGATGTGTGCTGTGGCCAGGTCCTGGGGGAGTGTCTGAGGTGTCGTTAAAGGGAGCTGTTGGGCTAGGAACCTTGCCCAGAGCTCCATCAGAGTCACTTGAGATGCCGCAGGGAAGGTTGCCTGGTCTGGAGCAACTGTGCTGGGGAGGGTTCCGTGAAGTGTAAAGTTCTACTCAGCCTTTTTTCCTTGTAGGTTGCTGGAGATTGAGGAGCTGTGTCTCCTGCTGAGGTTGTTGCTGTGCCTGCTGTTGATGCTTTTGCCCCTCCTGCGTTTGTTTTTGTGATCACTATTGCTCTGGGAGGCCTCGCTGCTGTGGAAGCTGCTGGTGCTCTCCTCCCTCCTTTGTTTGCTGTTCATGTCAATGACGTTGGGTGGGAGGAGCCATGCCGCCGGAAGATTGGTGATGTCAGCGCCAATGTTTTGAATTATTCTGAGCCTCTTCGTGCTGGAGGGAGGAGAAGTGAGCAGGGGCGTCGGTCCGCAAGTTGAGGGAGTCTGGAGGAGTGGTGGAGGTGGTAGGAGGAGCAGGAGAGAGCTCCGGAGGTGGGGGTCCCAACTCAAGCGATCGGGGCAGCCATGTGCGTGACGGAAGGGGACCCGGAGGGACGCGGATTGCTGGATGTGAGAGAGGGCCTGTGCTGCCCTGGTTGAACCCTGAACTCATAGAAAAAGGGTTTACCTGCCCTGGAGATGCCATGGCGGGTGCTGCTGAGACCGCGGGGGGCTCTGCCTGTACCCCTGTAATGTGGTTAGAAAGTTCTATGCTGTTAATCCTGTGCACACGTTTTCCTCTTTGGCCCTGGTCCTCCTTGTGGGTGCCCAGCTTTTCTTTTGAGGGCTGCACGAGTCCAGTGGGAGGCAGGATTGGCATTATTCCTAGTCGAGATTGTAGAAATTCTTGTCGCAGCCAGGGCACTTCCTGGTGGGTCTTTTCTTCATGTTCCTGCTTGTTTCTTTTAGTCTTCCTTTCTCTTTTTTTGTTTTGACAAAGTGGAGAGAGCTGGATGTCCGTCCTGGAAAGCGGATGGAAAAAACTGAGGGAGGAAGGCCAGGGGCAGGAACAGGAAGGAGAGGGGACAGGCTCAGAGGAATAAAAAAAAGGGAGGGATTCCTCTGAGCTTAGGGAGAGCTAGTCCGGTCCCTAGAGATGGCACACCTAGGCGTGGCTGACTCATACTGCTTGTCCATGGAGAAAAACTAGTATAGTCCATTTAGTCTGCCCAGTAAGGTGGCTAGAGTAGTTGTACAGGGGTATTTTTGCAGGATGGGGCATTTGCAGGTGGTTCTTTGTTGGGGTGGGAGTAGTTTGCCGTGTAGTCGGGCAGTTGCAGTGGTGTAATATTTGAGGGTGGTGTGGTTATTAAGGTGGTGAGGCATTTGCAGAAGTTTGTTTTTTTTAGGGTGGGGACAGTTTGCAATGTGGCAGGGAAGTTGTGAGAATGTAATGTTTTGGAATGGAGCAATTTGCAGGTGGTGAGGCAGTTGTGCAGGGTATTGCTTTGAAGTGGGACATTTTGGCAGGTTGGTAGGGCAGTTTCCAGGGAGCATTTTTGGAATATCGGGCGATTGTAGGGGCGATGTGAGACAGAACAAAGCGAGGGAATTAGAAAGGAGGAATTCTCTAATTGCTATGTTAAACTGTATGTAAATTTTTGTTACACTAATTGTAACTCCTTCTCCCCTAAAAATGCATTGGGCTAATTTTTTTGAGTGGGGGAGGATGCATATCTCTGGAACTTCCAGTCCAATTTGGCCCATTTTTGAAACTGTCTTTTTATTCGTTTTTCTTCATATGCCATTTTGTTAAATTTTTGGAAAGCTCCTGCTGAAAAAACGCGCGTGTGCAGCCACGTTTGTCACTATCCCCCTAAATCAAGCTACTAAAATATTCTATTGTCAGCATTTGAATTAATCGAATTTGAATAAAATCTTCAAAAACTGATGCCAAACTAAACACCAAAACAAATTAAAAAACAAACCTTTGCATTCTGGGATTGTAGGCAGTGGAAATGATGAGATTTGTATTATGAAAATAGTAATTTCTCTTTCTGTTTTTTCCTGTAATAGCTACTTCTGACAGTTCTACCTCTCGAATGAACTTAATTGGCTCACCTTTGCATTCTGGGAGTTGTAGGCAGTGGGGATGACGGGATTTGTGGTTTGAAAATAGTCCTTCCTCTTTCAGATTCTTCCTGTAATGGCTGCTTCCGAGGGTTCCACCTCTCCAATGAACGTAAAATAAGCTCGCCTTTGCACTCTGGGAGTTGTAGGCAGTGGGGATGATGGGATTTGTGGTTTGAAAATAGTCCTTCCTCTTTCAGACTCTTCCTGTAATGGCTGCTTCCGAGGGTTCCACCTCTCCTATGAACGTAAAATAAACTCGCCTTTGCACTCTGGGAGTTGTAGGCAGTGGGGATGACGGGATTTGTAGTATGAAAATAGTCCTCCTTCCTCTTTCAGGCTCTTCCTGTAATGGTTTCTTCTAAGAAGGTGATGTACTATCTGTTGCGTTATTTTCTGTTTAAATTTTACGTTTATAAGAAACCAGAAATAGATGGTAGCCTGGCTTCGTTTTGTATTTAAGGTTACATGAAACGAGCCTGCCAGGATTGGGGGGAGGGGAGGTGGAATGGGTTTTTAGCTTGATAAGTTTATTTTTGCGTTGAGTCGCATGCTGCTGTTACTCTTAGCAGGTTTAGCCCCTAAATGGTAGCTTGCTGACTGTATCGGTTTCACATAACAAAAATAATAATTTTCCTTGTTTTGGTCTTTCCTTTTTATCCTCTAGTAGAGATTTCAGCCAGCTTTTGAACTTCTTAGAGACTCTGTCGTCTTCTGTTTAATCGTATGTAGCAGGGAAGCGTCAAGTATCGAGTATAGTGTTTGTACATCTAAGGTAAGGCCAGTTCTTTTTTAGCAAAATATTAGGGCTTGAAATTGATGGAATATTATTGTCTGTTCAAATATTTATTCCATAGTTATTTTGCTCTTCTGTTCAATAGTTGTAAGATTGTCAAGATTTGCACAAGAAATCTAAATGAGGAAGTGGAAACTATAAATAAATGGCATAGGGTAACCCAGTTCAGTTTTTGTTTCATTTGTCCCTTTTTTTCAGTTTGTTTCATACATTTGTTTTAATTTAAAAAAACGATTTTAATGTACATTACAATTTTTAATGCATGCTAATTAACTTAATCTGCCTGATTTTGTAGGTACATGTGCATTAAATACTTTTTAAGCCTCACCAACCAACCCAGTGTGCACTAACAAATGTACATCTTTAATAACTGAAAGTATGTTAAAAAGTTATCGGAACTGGATAGTAATGTTTTTGGTTTTTTTCTGTAAGCATTAGACATTCTTCAGATCACAATCTTTCTGGATTGCAGACATGCTTTTTTCCTCTTTTAAATCTTTTCTTCCATGAAGATGATTACTACTCCCACCAGTTCTGGCGACAATCCATTTTTCTCTTGAATATGGTTTTGTAATTACTGGATATTTTTGCCATCTGTTCATGTATTATTTCCTGTTTTTCTTCAAATGTGCATACATGGGCTTGAATCTAGACTTCAATCTGTGAAAATACTGCATTAGCCCCTCAAATTAGAATATAGTCTTTTCTAGAAAGTAATCCTAAAGTTATTTCAATCAAACTTAAAAAGTAAGTTAAATGTTAACAATTTTAGAAGTATATTCTTTAAGATGGATTGTAGTTCTTTTTAAAATCACTTTAAGACCAACTTTCTGCACATTAATCTCTCGAAAACTTCGGCTATCTGGTTCACCTTCGGTAATCCCCCTCCTAACCTCTCTCCTTTATTCTCTTCCTCACCCATCCCCACTGTTTCCTCTTTGCGGTACTTGGGTGTTACTCTTGATTCTTCCCTTTCCTTTAAAGAACACATCTCTTATGTTGTCCAGCGCTCCTTCTTTACTCTAAGACAACTTCGTGCTGTACGTCCTTTCCTTACCTTACCCCTTCTTCTATGGCCATCCTCCTCATCTCTCTTGTCATGTCTCGTCTCAACTATTGTAATGTTTGTCTTGCCGGGCTTCCCCAATCCCAAATTTGTCGTCTTCAACGGGTCCAAAACACTGCCGTTCGTGTTCTCTCTCACGCATCACCCCCTTGTTAATACACTTTCATTGGCTTCCTGTTTCCTTTTGTGTTCAGTTTAAGGTCCTTATTTTTGTTCACAGGGTGATCCATTCTGATATCCCCTTGTATCTTGCAGATCAAGTTCACCTCCATACCCCTCACCGTCCCCTACGTTCCATCCACGCTAACCGTATGTTTCTTTCCCCCCCCAGCACATTTAGAATCAACTCGATCTTCAGCTTTCTTTTTTCTCGTCCAAGGCTTTGGAACTCACTTCCCCACTCCCTACATCTAGAATCCTCTTACCTATCTTTTAAAGCTAAACTGAAAACCCATATCTTCTGTTCTGCCTTCAACCTCCCCCTCCCAGCTCCGTCCTCTTCCCCTCCCTAGTTCCTTATTTCCTCTCTCCTGCGCCGTCAATGTGTTCCCCCTCTCCCTTCATGTCAGCCTTCTGCATCCCCCAACTGTAATCTGCTTCTATCTCCTTTTCTTAAAATTTTATGGCGTTCCTTTTCTGCTTCTCTTTTCGCAGCTCTTTTTCTTTTAATTTGATTTTATGTATTGTGAACCGCCCAGATGCTAATCGTATTGGGCGGTATATAAAGTTTTAATAAACATAAACTTTATTGATAGTATTTAGCTCCCGCCTTTCCAGGAGATAATCAAGACGAGTTACATTCAGGCAGACCTGTATGTTCCTCTGTCTGATCCACTACTACTTTTTATAGCTCTGAACAGAGAAATAAGGCTGCTCTGTCTTCTATAGTAATCTTGAAAATCCTTGATGTGTTGTAGAAACAGGACTTAAATGCTGAGCAGAACCAGTACTGGACTTACAAACAAAATTAAACAAACCGAACTGGGGCTGGAATGATATCCTGAGAAAAACATGTATTGAAAATTGTATCTTAGCATGATCATTTTTTTTTTAATTTTTTTATGAAAAAGCAAAAATGTACAAAGGCAGAAATAAAATGAGTGTGTTTTCAGACTCGGTTCTTTTGTTTCTCTTCTGTAGGTTGCAGAATACAAGCTATAGGCAAGTTTATCAACGGAGACTTTACGAAGGTCAGCTAGCAAACAACCAGGGGCGCGCCTGCTGTCAGTACATTCCTTTGCCTTAGCATTTAAATAGTGAGTACCTTGCACTTTAAAATCTTGTTAATATTTTAAGGTGTGTTCCTTGTAAATGCAGTGAGCGGATCAGCTGACTTTTATGGTGTTCTTTGAATTCTTTGTATCCTTTTAGCTTCTGCTTGTGGTGATGTGCTGATTGGCTGCTTTAAAGTAAAAGGGAATCTAGCAAATTTTTGTTTCTGTGTCTTTGAATATATATATACAGGGTGGCCCAAAAAAAGTGAGAACATCTCGTAAATTACAAGCTTAAATAGTTTACTTATTTACCTTTTTTAGCTATATAGCGTCTTTATTTTGACAATTTCCGCTCTCCATCTTTTTTTTTTTTTTTTATTTGTCAATCGTTTACATCTGTCTTTTTTGAATTTTTGTCTATATATCCTGAAGAGTGTGGCCCTGATGAGAAATGAATGGCAATGTTTTAAAAAGAAAATCAGGAAGACATGGCCAAGTTCCCAATAACAATTTTTGGTCCCTTCTTGACATTTTGTAGTTAGTGCTGCTGCAGTAAACCTCTGGGGAGTTCAAGCTGAGAGGACCAGGGTTCTCCCCATAAGGTGGGTGCTGGTACATTCCAGCATTGACTTGATGGTAGTCACATCAAGTATTATGAGTTTTTATTTACACAAATTGGATGCAAATATTCAGTACTTGAAATAAGAGAAAAACCGGGGTGGCTCTGTGAAACACACATAATTGGATGCTTAAGCAAGGTTGTCCCTTCTATGAACTTCATAAAAGCGTATATAAACTTTTTTCTTTTTTTATCTCCCTGACACAGAGAGACACTTTTCAAGATCAACGCGCAAGCACCATGGCTGGGCTGGAACGTACTTCCAGATGTTTGTTAGCTTTTCTTCCTTTACTGTGTCTGCTGCCTGCAGCAGAGGCTATGGATGGAGGAGATGCAGTGGCTGTCCTGCTGGGTGTTACTATCAGCATCTTTGGATTTTGTGTCTGCTTAGGATATTATGCAAAAAAAAGAAATGATCAGCTTTAACTTCAGGGTGAAAATAGGGAGAGGGAAGGGGCCATGTTTAAAACTAGATCTGTCATGTGATGAGGCCTACGAGGAGCCTAAAACTCAGACACCGTGACTTCTGTAAAAGGGAATTCATTTATTGTCCTTGTTGAGATCCTTATGGCCATAGTTTCATGCGCTCAGTTTTGGTCAGATTTGAGAGAGGTATTTAGTGACCTGACCTGTGTAGGTAACCCAGACACATTTTATAATCCCATGTGCCTCTGCATTGATAAGAACAATCGTCATTTATGGATCCTCAAACGTAAGAGCCTTCTGTGTCCAATTAGATTTAGAGCTTAACCACATCAAAAACATTAGGGGAGCTCAACAAATGGACTTACTGGCCCCTAATGTGAGCCATACCATTGATGTTATATTATCATTGTTTACCATAACACTAAGTGAGGAAAAGCAACAACTGGTACCTTGATTTAGATCAAAATACCTCACAAACCAAAGAGATTGCTTAACAATGTGCATAAACTTGACATCTTAGGTGGTACTTTCAAATTACAAAACAAAGCACTTATCAGAATCATTAAAGCTATGGTGCGCAACCAGCGCTTTAAAACTTCCAGCTGCCTGCCATGTAACAAACGTTTAATGAGAGCCGACCTCGGCTGATGGTTTCGCCCTGGTAACAGTGGCCAGTGAATTTATCAAAGGCATTCAATTCAGTGCCATAGCTACAGCGCTGTCTTTACACAAGTAACTATGGCACTGAATTGAATTCCTTTGATAACAATGGCTTTATCACAGCAAAACCATCAGCTAAGGTCGACTCGCAATGAAGATTTGTTATATGGCAGTCAGCGGGACGTTTTAAAGCGCTGGTTGAGCACCGTAGATTGAATGACTCTGGCTGATAAGTGCTTTGTTTTGTAATTTGAAAGTGCCACTTAAGATGTCAGGTTTATGCACATTGTTAAGCAATATCTTTGGTTTGTGAGGTAGATTAATCTAAGCCACGGTGCTGCTTGTTGCTTTTCCCGCTTAGAATTATGGTGAGCAATGACGACGTAACATCAATGGTATGGCTCATATTAGGGGCCAGTAAGTCCATTTGTTGAGTTCCCCTAATGCTTTTGATGTGGTTAAGCTATAAATCTAATTGGAACACAGGAGGGTCTTATGTTTGAAGCCAATTTTGAGGAGCCATGAACGGTGATTGTTTCTCTCTTTTTTGGTATCCTGTTTTGGTGTGCTAGCATTGTTCTGCATTGATAGGCACATTAAAACTATTTTTTTTGAAGATCTACTTTAAGGAGCTAATTTTTATCAACTTTCCCACATGTAAAATGGTTTTTATAAAACCCATCTCTTAGGGTGACAAAACCACATGTATTTTTAGGTCATGCGTGTGTTCATGGGCAGAGCCACAAAGTACAACTTCTCTATAAAAAAAAAACCCCACACAGTGGCACAAATTGTCTGTCTGCATGTACATTTACCCTAGCTTTCAAGCTAGTCTATGGCTTCATACGAACTGCAATTTCAACATGTCAGTGTCTTTATCTAATAAACTAGAAATAGGCACTTTCTTACCCTCTTAACCTAGGAAGCCCGTTACATGGGTAATTTTATATGTGGCTTCCAATACATTTCTCAAATGTTTCGAATTACTTCCCAGTTCTGCACTATAGAATGTGGCTCCCTACTGCCTGGTATACCCAGTAGTTGAAGAGAGCACTCTGGGGATGTTGAAGGGCAGAAACAGGAGCATGCTGGTCTCATGGTCTTGTGGTGGCGATCAGAAAAAGAAATTAAATGAAAAGGAAAATTAATAATAGAAAATGTCTGCAAATAAGGAATACATTTATTTAATGTCTATATCCATTTCTTGGTGCCTGTAAGAACTGTATACAATTTGATGTCTGAAATTTTGTCGGTTAGTGTTAGCTGTAAAAATGCGTTTCGTTATATGAAACCTGAGTTATTGAGAACCAAAACTGATTGCACACTTATTTAGCAACTGGTTTACGGAGACGGCGTGCTCTGTTTTTAACTTTTAAAAACAAATCCTCATAGGTAAAATATTTATTCTGTAATGGGTGTGTAATACAGAAAAGAAATATCTGTTTCATTCGTATGAATGCGGCTTGGGAAAGTAGGCACCCTCTGGTATTCTGTAACTAAGAATTAATCTCATGGGTTAATTAACAGAAAATAAGAAAATTTAAATGCAGGGCTTGATATTACTTTGGTCATGAAATTTCCTAGCAGTTCAGGTAACATTTTCCATTCTAATTAATTGAGCAAGAGGTAAAATTGAAAATATTTACAGTGATTTTTGCACATTTAATGATTTTGTTCACCAGTGGTATGTAAAGAGCTGTTTTGTAGAGTTCTGAGAGCTACTGGCTATAAGTATGACTTTTTTTTTCCTTCCTTCCTTCCTTTATTTATACTAAGTGCCTGATAAAATGATCTCCATTCCTGGTGGATCTCTGGAAAATCAGTGGTCATGTCAGTTGGTGTTGACCAGTACTGCAAACTGCATTTTCTGAAGCACAAAAAAAATCTCAACCCCCCCCCCCTCTACCCCACATACTAACATGCATTTTATGTCTAGTTATTTATGAGAAGGTCACTCATGCACAGTCTTATGCAGAAGGTTCAAATTTTCGTACACTTAAAAATGTTAGAAAGTGGAGAAGGTATAGCTTGGGGTCTTGGAACTATGTTTTTAGACCTAGGGAAACCAGCATTCAAATCAGACTTCTCCCACTGTCACTCCTTGTGCCTTTATTAGCTGTTGCCTAGTGGACTTGCTTGGCTTGTATGCTCTTTGGGGCTGGAACTTGGGAGACTTTTATTAAAGGGCACTATGATAATGCACCAAATGTGCATTAGCTGCAGTACTGTTGTGTTAACTTGGGGGTGTGGAAATCATGTTCTGGCAGTTAATACGGTGTACCCTGTCCTAACATGGGCCAACATCAGCAAGGGTACACTTACCGTCACCTCCATAGGTGGAGGTAAGTGTACCCACGCTAATTGCTTGCCTTGCAATTAGCATGGGGTGTGCAGACTGCAATGTGTCACCCCGATATATGAAGCATAGCACCATAATTGGACTCTGCTAATTTCTGGCCCCATGCTAATAGATTCTGTGAGTTACAGTATGGGGTTAGTGTGTGCTGAAGCTAGCACTGGCTGCTTAGCACTCTTTAGTAAAAAGGCCCCCTGATTGTGTCTGAATTCATTTAAGTAATGAAATGATTTGCCTTGAATATTATTTGGAAAACAGTGACTACATGCTATATCCTTACAAAGCATATTTGTAATATATAAGTAAAGGTTTGCATGTTCACTGTAATAAAGGGAAACACTATAAACAGCAAAGAGTGCACTTGGGGAGCCAACTGCCATATAAATACGTGACCCCATTGGTTGCTAAGTACAGTGTTACCGGGGGTAGTTTGTAAGATGTGCCTCTGTGCAATGGATTGTATAGTGATTTGTAGGCAGCAGTACCACTTGCCGCAGAATCAAGCTAATGCTATAGCTATTGGGAATTTTCGTAGCTGGCCTGCTAATTTGGAGGGCTAGGGGATGAGCTAGATAAGTAGCAGAGTTAATAAGAGAGAGTGTTTTGGAGAGGAGCTTGCCTTTTCTGTCTCTCAGAAGCAGGCTCGGTGCTCAGCAGCCAAGAAGCTCAGGCTACAGGGAGGGTAGATCCTGAGCACTAATCCAGTCTTGGGGTACGTGGGACACCCCCCCTCACCCCCAGAAAGTAGTGATCGAAGAGGAATCAAAAAGAGTGCTGCTCCCTAAAAGAGGCAGGACTGTATTTCTACTATGGGCAGCCAGGCTGAAGGGGGGTGGGGGCTGTCCTCTAGGCAGTTGCCTATGGCAGCAGACCCTCATAGGCAGTATTGCTAACCCAAACCCCTGGGAAGTGACAGCTGAACTGCTGCTTCAGTGCCATGGCGCCTTTAAAACACCCTTGCACATGTGCACAGCTCCAGCCTGCATTCCTGCCTGCCCGCCTTCCAAGAAAGTTTCATGGAAGGGGCGCGGGAGCAATAGGCTGTGAGCATGCATGCATGCATGCATGGGGATGGTCAGTTTAAGGCCTGATGCAGCGCTGAAGCGGCAGTTCAGCTGCCAACATTTTAGTGTACGGTGGTGGTAGCCCTATGGGCTGGACGGAGGTGCAGTCTTTTGGGGGGAGGCAGCGGTACGGAGGGTCTGCCTAGGGTGGCAGAAACCCTTGTGCCACCACTGAGGGGGGGTCGGTCATCCACTCGTCCCCCTCCAATCTGATCACCTCTCTCGTTACTGCCCTGTCCTGTTGTTGTTGTTAAGTGCCGTTGAGTCAGTGTCGACTCATGGTGACCCACCTAAAGACCTAAATTGTATTCGGTCTTCAGTCAAGCGGCCCATTGTTGACAGACTGGCGCCCATAGCTGCTGTTATTGTATCGATCCATCTCATTGCTGGCCTTCCTCGACCTTCTATCTTGCCAAGCATGATGTCTTTCTCTAATGATCTCTCTTCGCATGATGTGTCCAAAGTATGAAAGTCAAAGTCTTGTCATCTGCCCTGTCCTTATTTTACCTATTGCTATGCCATTTAGCAATCAGGTGATGAATCCTAGCTGGAACACTGTTAACAAAATTTCAGCATGGAGCCTGCCTACAGGGCAGGGCTTCCAAGTGATACAGCAACAAGTGCATAATATAAACAAAAACAATTCCCCGTAGGAGGAAAGCGGCGCATGTGGAGACAACACTACATCTGAGCATGTGGGTAACACACGTGTGCCAGCTGTCACATTCACACAAGTATCTACAACAATAGGGAAGGCAACCTCTGCAAATTATATAACCAGATCAAGTAACTGTTTACCACAGCAGTCAAATGAAAAAAAGGCACTGGAGCTTTGGCTACCACACCTGCGATAGGGGTCAATAAATAATTACATCGATGCCACACAAAACAGATTATATGGCCAGATCAAACAAGTGTTTTACAGCAGCAGTACTCGGTGCTTTTTTTTTTCTTTTGACTGCTGTGGTAAACTGGTTAATCTGGTTATATAATCTGTTTTATTGTTTTGTGTATCATCGATCCCTGATGCAGATGTGGTAGACAAAATTCAGCCAAGTTGGGTCCTTGCTTGTGACTGGCATTAAGGGATGAGGGTTGATGGGAATCATGTTCTTCCATGTCAGAGTCTAATTCAACACAGCCTTCAATAATTATGTCACAGCTCCATGCCACTCATGGGTCTAGAGGTCATTGTCTGTATCATGCTGATTTTGATGCATTATTTATGTACCTGTATATAATATGATTGTTTGTTTTTATTTTTTTAGCATTTGCTTAGTAGAAGGTTTCTTTAAGTATTTTAAATTTCTTATTGTATTTGTTTTGCTGTATTTATGTATGTGATCTGCATTGGATTTAGGGTTTCCAGAGTAAATGTGGAATATACTATTTTTAAAGTGAAATTTAAATTATGTATTACATCTGTAACTACTTTGGTGCTAAATTGATTTGACTTTATTACTTAACATTCATCCTTCGCCAGTCACCTCAAATCATCTCCACTGGCACATATAGGCAAGGCCAGTACCAGCACAAAAGCATGGCCAGTGCTACTCATGAGACAAACTAGTCAGTTGCCTAGAGTGGCAGTGTTTCCAGGACCGCCCATCGCCACTGATGCTGCTCCTCTCTGGGACTTGCAGCAGCAGCTGTGCCATTAAAATAGCAATATAGTGCTTACCAAAAGCCTCCAATGCTGCTTTGCTGTTGATGCTTACTACGTCTGTCCCCTCCAACACATAGAAACATAATGACAAAAAAAAGACCACAAGGCCTATCTAGTCTGCCCTTCCGTATCACATACTAAAGTCTCTTCCTTTAGAAATCTTCCATGTTTGCCCCATGCTTTTTGGAATTCAGATACTGTCCTTTTCTGTAATACCTCCACTGGGAGAAAATTCCATGCATCTATCACTTTTTGTGCACATTACTCCTGAATCTTTCCCCTTTCACATTCATCCTTTTGTCCCCACATAGCAAAGCTTGCTTTCAATGAAAAGAGGCTCTCCTCTTGTGCATTTATGCCATGGAGGTATTTAAACGTCTCAATCATATCACCTCTATCCCGCCTTTCCTCTAAGATGTACATATTAAGATATTTAAGTCTGTCTTCACATGCTTTATAATGAAGACCATTAACCATTTTAATAGCCACCCTCTGCACCTGTTCCATCCTGTTAATGTCTTTTTGGTGTTGGCTCCAGAATTGCACACAGTACTCCAAATGAGGTCACACCAGAGACTTAGACAGAGGCACTATCGCCTCCTTTTTTTCTACTGGCCATTCCTCTCCTTATGCACCCAAGCATCCTTCTGGCTTTTGCCATCGCCTTGTCTTCCTGTTTGCATGAGAATGACCTAGGGCACCTCATATCCTTACACTGGCCTTGCAAACAAGATATCATCACTCTCCAGGCCTACGACAAGTGGAAGTGATGGTGTAGGAGGCACATCTCCAATTCCAGCTCCAGGGATAGCAGAAGCAGCTCTTGTAAGACCCCCCTCTCAAAATAATCTACCTTGACCAATGATCTCAGACCCCCAAAATCTCTGTGGCAAAAATTCACAGGATACACTATATTCACACTAGAGGAGCATAAAGAGTTGGAGGCAAATAGAAAGCAAAGGAAAAAAAGAGGAGTAAACCAGTAAACTGGCCTAGAGAGATTTGGTCATTTGGAAGGTTCTTCATTTGTATGGCTATAGTAAAGTGCAAGGCTGACTTTTCCTATGATTGTACTTTGATGCCATCTTGGGAGCAAATAGACAATATGAGTGGTTGCCAGGTTAAAATTTAGATGAGGCATTCAAGGAAAAGTTGGCAGCTAATTCCGCCATATTGTGGTTGATGTAAGACATAAACCTGTGGTTGACACATATGATAAATAGAGCCCCTGCCACCAAAACAAGGTGAAACCAGTGAACCGCTCTTTTTGGAGCCCTACCAGTGATGTCCCACAGGCATGAGGAACCTCGGCTCTGTCAGATGTTTATTTCCAATTTAACAAGAACATCAGCTCTTCCAAGAGTGGCATTTCTTATGCTTATGTTCAAAATGCACAGTTGGCACTCTGGCTCTAATTGCCCCAAGAAGGGAGGGGTTGCTGCTCATAGATGTTGCTATGGTGGGCAAGACATGACAAGTGCCACCTCAAAAAATGGTTTGCCACCCCACATTCAAGCAGGCAATGCACTTACTTTCCCCTGATCCTGCGCCAATGGAATGCCACGTTCAACTTCTTTGGTACAGAACAGTGCAGTCCAAGTTTGTTTGGGTTTTTTTCTTTTTAAAGACCATGCCAACACTTCTCCCAGATGGTTCAATATGATGTTTGAACGTCATGCAATACAGAGCATGTGCAGTTCAGACACTGCACTGAATTGCTCCATGTGGGAGAAGGAAGTGTCAGTGTAATCTGCAAAGAAGTTTAAAAAAAAGTGAATCCTCCCTCAGGCAGCACCATTCTGTGTAGCAATGTCATTGATGGAGATGGAGCATGCAGCCTGATCGGGCTCATGAAGATTCCACTCTGCCATAATCTGTACCATGCCTGTCCCAAGAACTATGTGTCTGCCACTGCTGCTCTACCTGCTCACCGGTCTCTCTTTGCCCTCTTGGCCTTGTCTTTTCCAATCACTGGGCCTTAAAATTACTGGAGGACTGCAGGCGGTGCCCAGTGCCTGAGGAGGGCACTCCGGAATTAGATGAGTGCTTCAGGAAGGGGAACTCAGATTAGGTGGGAGGGGGAGGGAGGAATAAGGATTGGGTAGAAAGCATAGTTACTCACACCATTCCTGCTTGTTATTGGAGATAGCGTACTTACTTGTAACAGCTGATCTCCAGGAACAGCAGGAATTTAGTCTTCACATATGCGTGGCGTCTGTACTGACGGAGCCTGCACAGGGACACTCCCCTGCGTCCAATAGGAAAGCCTTTGGGAGCATCCCACTGCGCTTGGGTCACTGCCTTCCCAAATCTTCTTCAGTTGAGTTTGTAGCTGAGAAATAAAGAGAGAAGGAACCTACAACTCCTAGGTGAGGAGAGTGGGTTTTGAGGACTAAATTCCTGCTATTCTCGGACATCACCTGTTACAAGTGAGTAACTACACTATCTCCAAGAACAAGCAGGAATGCTGTCATCACATGTGGTACTCCCTAGCTCCCAGATGCTAGAGGGAATGACCTCAGAACCGGTAGGTTTGCCTCACGGCAGAGTTAGAGGTCATGAGGCTTCCATGGATGTCTGGTATCATTCTGGGATAGAAGGTAGGAGTTGCCCTTAAGTCTGAAAGAGTGCTGGAGAATAGCTTGACCAAACATGGCATCCCAGCAGGAGTCCTTGTCTAGAGAGTAATGAGCAGCAAAGGTATAGACGGAAAACCAAGTTGCTGCTTTGTAGATTTCATCAATGGCTACAGAGAGTAGATTTGTCATCGATGTAGCCATGGCATGAACATTATGGGCAGTGACATGACCTTCAAGGGATAGTCCTGCTTTCTCATAAGCAAATGAAATGCAATCTGTTATCAATTTAGAAAGATTACATTTGGATACTGGCAACCCCAAGTGACTGGGATCAAATGAGAAGAATAACTGAGAGCCTTTACAGGGCTCAGCTGTCCTTTGAAGATAGAATGCCAAAGCACATTTGTAGTCAAGGGTATGGAGGGTTGCCTCTGTCCTAGATGAATGTGGTCTAGGAAAAAAGATAAGAAGATAGATTGACTGATTCAAATGGAAAGGAGATACCGCCTTTGGCATAAAATAGGGGTGAGTCTTTAGGACAACCTTGTCATGGTGGAACTGTGTAAGTTGGGTCTGCCACCAAAGGCGGTAGCTCACTAATGTGTCTAGCTCAAGTGAATGCAATAAGGAAGATGACCTTCCATGTCAGAAACTTTAGCGAGGTAGTGGCTAAGGGTTCAAAGGGCAGCTTGAGAATTTGCCCCAGAATGACATTGAGATCCCAGGCCACTGGTAGTCTAATGGGAGGTTTGGTGAGCAAGAGACCTTTCATGAAGTGTGCCACAAGCGGCTGTGAGGAAATTGGTTGTCTATCCAGGAGATGGTGAGAGGCTGCGATAGCACTCAAGTGAACTCTTACCGAGTTAGTCTTGAAACCAGAAAAAGATAGATGGAGGAGTGCCTCCACTGGAACAGAGCAGGGATTAAAGTCCTTCTGGGAGCACCAGATGGAAAATCTACACCACCTGAAAGCATAAGAATGTCTGGATGACTTTCTAGAGGGTAAGAGGATCTCTTTTACTTCCTGAGTAAGGTTAAGATCCTGTAATACTATGCTTTCAACAGCCATGCCGTGAGGCGGATAGACTGCGGATTGGGATGGAGCAGCGTCCCCTCCTCTTGAGAGAGGATATCTGGAGAAGATCAGAGATCTAGGGGTTGAGTCTGAGACAGACATAGTAGGAGAGGAAACCATGGTTGATGTAGCCAACATGGGGCTATGAGTATCATGAGGCCCCTGTCTGCCTGGAGCTTGAAAAGTGTCTTGGGAATCGGGAATGGGAGGAAAAGCAAACAGGAACTCTCGATCCCAGTGGAGGTGAAAAGCATCCACTTCCTGGTTGCCCAACAAGGGAGTCCTGGTGCAGAAGCGGGGAAGTTTGGCAGACTGGCAAACGGGTCTATCTCTGGAGTCCCCCAGGTCTGAAAAATGAAGGATGCTGTCTCCGTGTGGAGAGACCATTTGTGGGGAAAGAGAATCAGACTCAATTTGTCTGCTAAGACATTTTGCTCCCCTGGGAGATATACCACTTGTAGATGTATCTCATGAGTAATGGCAAAGGGCCAGAAATAGAGAGCCTCTCTGCAGAGAGGCCAAGATCCTGTTCCCCCTTGTTAGTTCACATAAAACATGGCTACTACTATTACTACTACTGAGCATTTGTATAGTGCTACAAGTCGTATGTAGCGCTGCACAGACATGTAAGAGATAGTCCCTGCTCATCAGAGCTTACAATCTAGTCAAGACAAACACAGAAGGTGTAGGTAGGGATAAAGCAAGAGGAAAGAAAAAGGAGATCAGGTGAGTCAAGATCCAAAAGCAGCAGCGAAGAGGTGGGTTTTCAGCCTGGATTTGAAGAGGGTTAGAGAAGGTGCCTGGCGTACAGACACAGGTAGTTTGTTCCAGGCGTAAGGTGCAGCAAGGTGGAAGGAGCGAAGTCTGGAGTTAGCAGTAGAAGAGAAGGCTACCTGATTGTTCGGATCAGGACCCTCTGAGCTTAGATGTCCTTGAAAAACTTTGAGGGCATTGTAGATTGCCTGAAGTTCCAGTAAATTTATCTGGAGCCTTGACTCCTCCGTCCAGAGGCCCTGAGTGGAGAGGGACCCTAGATGGGCCCCCCACTCTGTTTGTAGGTGGCATTGTCAAGGTAGATTGATGTGGAGGCATCTGAAAAGGTGACCCGATGAGATTCTCTGGGAAACACCACCATAGAAGAGATGTGGCCAGAGGGGCAGACACTGATATCTCGTCTGAGAGATGGCCTGTCCACTGGGAAGCCAAAGGCCATTGGGCTGTGCGTGTATGTAGGCGTGCATATAGTACTACATGTACTGTCAAGGCCATATGACCTAGAAGCTGTAGCATCTCTTGGGCAGTGAGATGGTCTCTGACATGGGCCTGAGATGCCAGCTGAATGAGATGAGAACAGCGGCGCTGAGGTAGAAAACTGAGTATTTAAAAGAGCTCCTATGAACTCTAGTGTTTGAGTGAGTAGGCGTGAGATGGGATTTGTGATAAATCTTCCAAAGTCCCAATTACCTGCATGGTAGGAGAAAGAGACAGATGAACCTCTTGGGAGGTTCTTGCCTTTATGAGCTAGTCGTCTAAGTAAGGGAAGACAGATATCCCTGGAGATCTTAGAAATGCAGCCATGACTGCCATGCACTTTGTGAAGACTTTTGGGGCAGAGGTGAGTCCGAATGGCAGAACCCTATACTGATGTCTTCCTTGAAACATGAAGCTTAGATATTTCCTGGATGAATCAGGATATGTTTAATGTTACTTGATATGTGTGTACGCTTCTTTGAGATCTAGAAAACAGAGCCAGTCCTGACTCTGGAGATAGGGTAGAAGGGACCCTAGAGAGACCATCTTGAACTTCTTGCGGACAAGAAACTTGTTTGGGTTTCTGAGGTTCAGGCTGAGTCTGTATCCCCCCGGTTTATTTGGTATGAGAAAGTACTGAGAGTAGAAACCCACTCCCTGTTGGGACCTGCTGACAGCAGAGAGGTGACCTCTTATAGCAGAAGAGCAGTGAGAGGAGGCTGAGAAGGATATTTACTCACCATTATGGAGGGGGGGGGGCAGAGTCTGTAGGTGAAGTCTGTACCCCTCCGCCACTATGGTCAGGGTCCAGTGCTCTGAAGTGATTAGATGCCACCTATGGGCATAGTGACAGAGTCTGCTGGCAATGTTGGGGAGAGGGGGATCTCCAGAGGCAGAGTGGCTATGTTCTCTAGGAAAAAGTAAATAAAACAAGGCATAGGTTGAGTCTGCAGAGCTGGTTGGATTTTAGGAGTGTGGCTTCTTCTGCTGCTTGGGAGGCTGTTGCCTCTTTTGAGTACCCTGAGGGTTGGTACTGTGAAGCAGGGGTGTAAGAAGGGTAAAATTCCTTTTTTTTACTGAAGAATGTCTTCTTTGCAGCTGCTTTCTTCTTAGCCGGGTTGGCAGTGGTTCTAGAAAGCCTGTTTAGGGTAGTATTCTCAGACTTCAACTGAAACGCCTTGTCTTGCCATTCTTTGCAAAGGTTTTCACCTGTGCAAGGAATATTGCCCAGTTTGTTGAACCTATTGTTCAAGATCTGACACTTGAAGCCAAGCAATCCACTGCAGATTGAGGTGGCCCTACTGGTACACTCAAAGCAGTCAAAAATTGCCCTATTTGCAAACTTTGACACGTTTGGGCATATTTGACCAATGTGAGATAGTCAGCTCTTTTATCTTCAGGGAAAAGAGAAGCCATTGATTCAAGATCCCTAGTAACCTCCTTAAGGAACATACCCATATAGAGAATGTATGAACTTATCCTGGCTGGAAGTCTGAAAGCATTGAGAGTCCTCGCTTCTTTACCAGGAGGGTGTGAAGAATATGTCTTTGAACTTTTAATTAGACACATTGCCAAGTCCACCACCATTGAGTGATGAGGCAACTGAGTCGTTTGGAATACAGGAGACTGCAGTACTCCATACATGATATCGAGTTGTCGAGTATGGGGAGAAGATGGTAAGGGGCATCTCCCACATCCAGAACATGAGGTCCGGGAGGATGTGGTGAACCAGAAGGGTGGCAGCCTCCAGCTGTAGGATTTCTAATTCCTCAGCCCTAGGTTCTTTTTCAGATGTTAATGTAATGGACAAGCTACATTCCAAATAAACTCCAGAAAAGACATGTCCTCAGGAAGGGACATGCGACATTCCGGAGAGGGAGATGGATCCTCCGGTATACTTTGAATCGCTCGGGTATTGATCAATTCCTCATTGGATGAATCGGAAGATTCAAAGTATTAATGAGAGTGATGTCCTTGCTCGACTAAGGTCTGGTATTGAATGAAATCGGATCGGAGAGATTGGAAGAGCCACCGGTACCAGGGATGGACTGAAGGGCAGGTATGGGTGGTAGCGGTTTGATTGGTACAAACCCCACTGTGGACTGCATCGGTACCGTGGACAGTGCCGGTGTTGGCGGTACTGTCAGTATGTGTTTGATCAGAACCAACGTCGCTATTAGGGCTGCCAAACTGCGCTCTATGGTGAGGATACGCTGATCCATAGAGCCTGCCGATGCTTGGGTATTGGTACTGGAAATGCGGGCTACAGCCCCAGAGCATGGCACCAGGAGCTCTCCAGAGGTGGAGGCCTCGGGAGCATCCTGGGACCCCTCGATGGCTTTGGAGGGAAGGTCCACTCTCCGGGGTAGTTTGGCTGGCTGATCCACCTCCAGGACAACGCTCCAGGCATCTCAATTCTTAGAAAGAGCTTTACCCTTAGGGGATCGGTGTGTCTTCAAAGATTTATGTTTTGATACCTGAGATCCATGAGAGGAAGATGATGACCTTGATGACATCGATGCTAAAGACACTGCATCTGAGGCAAAGAGTGTGCCTAACTTTGCAGCTCAATTCTGCAGGCCTCTCTTTGTTATCTTCCTACATAAAAGACACTCTAAAGGCTGGTGGTTGGGCCCAAGGCATTTGAGACACCAGTCGTGAGTGTTAGCCGAGATGGTACCACCACACTTAGAACATTTCTTAAAACCACTAGCTGGTTTTTCCATTATGCCGAAGCAAAGGGTAGGTTTAAGGTCTAAAATGGTGTCGATGCACCCAAGAAAGTTCTAATTCACTTTTTTAGAAAAAAGAAAAGAAAGAAGAGTATAGAAAAGAACCGACAGTAGTTGGTTACGCATCGACGGGAAGGCAGAAGCGACTACAAAAAACGAATGACATGAACAAATTTTCTGCGGTGACATGATTTGCTTCTTGCTGGCTCTGTGGAAAATGAAGAACTGAGGAGGGCAAGTTGGGAAGGCAGCGACGCAGGTGCAGAGGGATGCTCCCAAAGGCTTTCCTATTGGATGCTGGGGAGCGTTCCCATGCGGGCTCTGTCGGTACCAACGTCACCCATATGTGAAGACTACATTCCTGCTTGTTCCTGGAGATAAACGAGTATTTAAGCGGAGCAGGGTGGTGAGTGTGATCTGCCTCAGGTGCTGGTAAGGAGCGGAGTGACATAATTCCAGGCCCACATGCTGAAAGTGTGTGTGACAAACATACCTTAACTTCCTTGCTGCCGGCCCAGCAGCTGTTTCCTCCCAGCGGAAGTCTCACGATAACACCGAGAGACTTGGGCCCAGAAGGGAACAACTGGGGGCTTGGAGCAGAGGCCAAGTGCAAGCCAGCAATGAAATTAAGGTATATTTGCCATGCATGCCTCCACTGTCTGGGCCTGGCAGGGGGCGGGAGGCATCCTTTGTGCATGCTAATTTGTCTTGAATGTCACTGGATTCAGGATTTTGGTAGGAGAGTGAGTTTATGAACGTGAATTGGGGGGAGGGGAAGTAGTGGCTAAGATTAAGTGGATATGCAGGGATTTGACAATTAGGTGTAGGGTATTATTTATTTTATTTATTTAACGTCTCCTATACCGCGCTATTCATATCAGTGTGGTGTACATTTAACAAAACCTTATACAATGCATTTGGGGCTGCATTGTATTTACAATAAACAGGAACTATAACTTGGACATAACTGGGGTAGCTTTCTACAGATTATTTATACTAATACATGTACTGTACACACTGAAATTTACACAGGCTTGCACTGGTGGGGCTAGCTGCCCTCTAGTGTGCTGTTGGGGGAGTCTTGATGATTGGTGAGACTGTTTGCGGGCTGACCTCTGAGTAGTGCCGTATGAATAGGTGGTGCATCAGCGCCTTCCTGAATTGGGCCAGGTCGGTGATTGCTCGAATGGCTGTAGGGAGGGCATTCCAGCATCTGGGTGCATAGAGCATGAACGCCCTATTAGATGTCGCCTGGGTGCATTTTGTTGTTTCCTTTGGGATTGTCAGTGTATTGACAGCTGTGGACCTTCTGGATCTGTTCGGGGGTGTGAGGTGGATTAGCTCGGTGATGGAGGTGGAGGGTTGATTGTTTATGGCTTTGAAGGTCATTACTAGGATCTTAAAGCATAGTCTGCTGTGGATTGGTAACCAGTGGAGTTTCTTTAGGATTGGTGTAATGTCCATTCTTGAGACTCCGTACAGAATTCTGGCGGCTGAGTTCATTGCAAGCTGGAGTGGATTCGGTGATGCTTGCGGGAGCCCATATAGGATTGCGTTGGCATAATTGAAGTGTGGGATTACTAAGGCGATAGATTGTTTGAAAGTCGTCGGGGGTCCAGTAGAGGTTGTAGATGCCGTAGTGTCCGTACTTTATGGTATATTGTCTTGACTGTGTTTCTTATGTGGGTTTTCATGTCCAGCCGTTGGTCCAAGGTGACACCTAGGTAACGGATTGTGTGTTTGGCTATCAGCTCAGCGTTCTTGACCTTTAAGGAGGGTGTAGGGGTGAAACCTTGGTTCCTCGTGATGAAGAGGACATCTGTCTTGTTATGGTTTATTCAGAGATTTTGTGTATGGAGCCAGTCAGCAACTGCGTTGAAGCTGGCGTATACCTAAGAGTGTCAGAGGGGCAGGACAATGTGAGACTGGGTGGAGAAGGATGGGGAGGAGAACAGAGATGGTGAGAAGTACCTAGAGAGGTTGATAGGCAGTGGAAAGGGACAGAAAGGATCAAAATGATGTTAGAGAAAAAGTAAAAGAAGAGTAGCAAGAAACCTGTTAGGGAATACGAGACAGAAGAAAGGGGCTAGAGATCAGAATGCTGCTGGCGCTAGTGAGGAAATGAAAAGTGGAGGAAGGTACATGAGGATTAATGAAAAGGTAACAGGAAAGGGGTAGGCTGAGGATCAGAGGAGGAGGGGTGAAATCTGAGTGGATGGACAGGTAAAGTAGAGAAATGGAGGAAAAAGATGCAAGGGACAGATCTGCAGAATGTCAGAGACAGAGATAGGGAATGAAGAAAGAAGGAGAGAGAAAAAACAAAAAGGAAACCCTGGAAAAAAGATTAGGAGATCGACAAAAGGAAAGTGAAAAGAGAGAGTGGAACTAATACGACTATAAAAAAAATATGCCCAGACAACAACTGTGAAAAACCACACCTGGATTTC
Source organism: Ichthyophis bannanicus (assembly GCA_033557465.1). NCBI lineage: Eukaryota > Metazoa > Chordata > Amphibia > Gymnophiona > Ichthyophiidae > Ichthyophis > Ichthyophis bannanicus. The sequence continues at coordinate 263,221,005 of CM066044.1, forward strand.
CTCATAGGCAATGAAGGCAGTTGCCTCCAGTGCCAAAAATTGAAAGGTGCATCCAGGGGCGGCTCAGGCAATCTGCTGCCTGAGGCGAGGGGTGAGATGGTGCCCCACCCCCAGGGGAGGCTTTCTCAAAACTCCAGTCAGGGACTGAACCAAACCAAAAAAGCAGATTAGATAATGTGGAGGAAATGCAAGATGTTTGCCCACCAAGGAACTAAAAGAAAGAGCGAGAACCTCAGCACTGTTTATAACACCAAATTATAACTCATTTTTATTTTGTTGTTATAAATTACGTCATGGGTCTTGCTTTTACTTTTTGAACATATATTTTGCATTCACAGAACTCCCTCCTTCTACAATGGGTGCAGAGCAGAACCAGGACATTCACCTACAGAGTTCAATATCTTAAAAAAAAAATCAATCTGATTCCGATCATCCCACTAACAAAAAATATTCTCCAGTACCAGGCATATTGTGAACAAATACAAAACTCTACAACAAAGTCACTGTGTAGCTATAGAGCAAACCTACAATACCATAGCATACCGCTCAACTTTCAAAACTCACATAAGGAATTTCTCCAAAAAAGCATCACTGTAAATACTGCAGCGGGCTCTGGAACATCCAAACCAATTTGAAAAGCTGAACAATTCAGATTACTACAGTACAGATCCCTACATATAAACTCCATTTTAACAGAACACCTGGTCTTGGTCACACACTCAGCATACAGACCCTCACCAAAGTACAGAATAAGTGACCATAACCTAATAATAAACATATGTAGATTTATTTTATTTTGTATACCACACTTTTTATAATCAGTGTGGTTTACAAAACCAAATAAATAAATCTACATCAAAATTAATCTGCAACCCCAAAAAGTCAGATTCTGCATACAATGTAATGCCAGAGAACTAGATGCATTTCCCTGTGCTTTATAAAATATAGAGATAGCACCAAGACTGTTCATTAAATTGAAAATAAAATTCTCTTCTACTTTTATTGTCTGACCATTTTATTCTTGATCATGCTGGTCCTAATCTGAGGATTCTGCTTTCCTCCACCTCCCAGTGCCCCCCTCCCCACTGTCTTCTTCATCCCAGGAGCGGCATGAGGGTGATGCAGGGCCATGTGTGGAGATTCATTGCAGCATTATTTGTATAAATTTATTATACTTTATTTTAAAATGTCTATGCCACCAATCTAAAATCCTAGGTGGCTTCCAAACATATACATGCAATTTAGCAAAACAGATGTTACAATAAAACAAACATAATAATAATAAAACATTAATTTTTTGAAATTTGGTTTTATATACTGTTTTATTATTTCAATTGAAGTGGTTTACATTGTAACTTAAACTTGGTAATGTACATTAAACAGGGATGTTGATAACTTGGATTTTTCTGAGGCAATGGAGAGTAAAGTGACTTGTCCAAGGCCACAAGGAATGCTAGTGGGAATCAAATCCTGGTTTCTTAGTTCCCAAGCCAATGCTTTAACCATTGGGTTACTCCTCCACACCACATCAAATAAGATTCATGAAAAGCCACTTACACAGCCCCCCTCCCCCAATCAAACCATTATAAGTATCTACACATCAGATTTATTTGCTGTGACCAGATTATTGACGAGGAGGGAAGATATAAAATGAGAAACTAATCCTGATAGCCATGAATTCAAACACTGGATTGGATTGGATTGTGCTAGAGCTGGAAAAGTCCAGAACTCAACAGCGGTGAATTTGAAAAGGAAAAGAAACTTGTGAGGATCCCTCCGGTCATCCTAGGAAACTCCTTCTGCAGCGCCTGAGGAAGTGATGTCAGAGGGGGCATGTGAAAAGCAGAAGCAGCGGCTGCACAGGGGCGAAGCAGCACTGGGGGGGGGGGTGAAGCAGCACTCAGAGGGAGGGGGTGAAGCTGCACTTTGTGTGATGCGCAGGAGGCTGTTTCAGTTGCATTTCTGAACAGCAGTTTGTGTAGGTGAGTCCAGCTTAACAATATAAGAAAGTAGTTTGTCATTAGTAAATGTGCAAATGTCAGCCTCTGGCTGAGAGAGTTTGCCAACCTTCTGTACTGACAGACAGGAGAAGAAAGGGAGCTCCTGTTTCTGTGCTACCCATATCCAGCACGAGGCTTTTCATCGACTGGTGGAAAGAGAGAGCCAGCCAGGGACAGCCAGAGTTAGCCAAATGACGGTGAGTGAGTCTGAACAGTGATACTGGACTTCCCAGGATCTTAAAAAAATATTTTTTATATGGGGATGGTTATGGTGCTGTTGTGCTGTGCTGCACTGCACTGCCTGAACTCTGGTCTTTGATTCACTTAAATAAATGTCCATGTCGTCACTTATTTTTAACTTCCAACTATTCAGATGCTCACTGCTGCCAAGGACAGTTCATATCAATATACGATATGCTTGCAGCCAATCAATGTAATGTCACTCAAACTCTCAGCATTATATATTTTATTAAACGCAAATCAGGCACACACTTATCAGGTTGTTTTTGTAACTCTTTGTCAGCATTTCAGTCTTCAAAACATGGCGCCTCGGCGTCCCTGCATCACCGTGGGTCCTGGGACTGATTGGCAGGTTACTCACGCCATGTAAGGGCAGCCCACCACTTTAGGTTTCATAGTTACTGCCTAAGGAGTTAGCTCAAGCTTTAGACTGCAAAGCATCACTCCAACGGCAGTCTTCATCCTGCAGTGCACTGAGGATGTTAGTGGTGAAGGATTGGAGTAGGTTCTTGTGTTGATTCCTTCAATATATAGGATAATTCTCCTGTTTGGGCAATATTATTCCATTTGGTCCACCTCGGGGGTCAGGAAGTTCATAAATAAATCCACAGCACAGGTATACTAAACTGAAACTTTACTGAAATATCATTGAGCTTCAGCGTTCACAGTATTTTCCAAGAAGATACTCACAGTATTCACAGTTCTAATAATAGATTTATTTATGTATTTATTTAACAGCTTTTCTATACCGCGCTCTTCAATATCAGTGCGGTTTACAAATAACAAATTCTTGCAAAGACAAAGGGAACAGCCTTGTGCATACATTGAAACAGGATCAATAACTTGGAGCTGCAACTGGGTGAACTATTTACATATCCAGCCACTCAAGCTGTGGTAGGGTAACTATTTACAGGTTATACATTAGACCTGAACTGAACGGTTAGGACTGGGTCTTGACAATTATTACAGTAAAAATTATGGATTATCAGCATATGATAAACTGCCTGATGGATGGATCAGTTGTTTGATTTGTCTAAGTCAGGTTGTAGATGAGTTGGGTGTGGCTTGAGTGAGTTGGGGTGTGGGATGTGGTAGTGTTGTGTTTGGCTGTGCAAAGTGTAAAATGAACAGATGATGCTTAAGGGCTTTCCTAAATTGAATCAGGTCCTGATTGATCTGATGTGTGGGGGGAGGTTGTTCCAGCACCTTGGGGCATAGAAAGCGAAGGTTCTATTCCTGGTTGTTTGTGTACATTTTGTAGATTCCTTAGGGATAATTAGCGTGTTGGCGGCTACTGTTCTTCTTGACCTGTTGTTGGGGGTGGATCTAAGGAGAGCTGTGAGGGACGAGGGGGAAATCAAGTTGATCGCTTTGAAGGTTAGGAGTAGTGCCTTGTATGTGAGCCATAAAATCTCATCCTTTCACCTTTAGAGTTTCTCTCCTACAGCTGCCTACATTTGCCCTCGGTAATTTTTGTGGGTGGGGCTAGGGTGGAGCCTGGGTGGGGCAGGGGTGGGACTGGGGGCGGGGAATGATCAGAGCATGGCGAGCCACAGCTGCCGGGTTTTTTTTGGTGAAAAAGTTGGCAACCCTAAACATGGAACCTTTTGTAAAGTATGTAGGTCACCGGCAAATACTCATATATTGCTTGGCATGTACAGTGGGAGCAGAAAAAGAGCAGCATCTCTTGGGGCTTTACACCTGTAGGTACCAATAGCTACATGTGTAGGTACTAATCTTAGTGTATTTGCTGGCGGAACCAGCCCCAGAGTTGGTTCAAGGTGTTGGTGCCCTAGGCAGACCTTAAGCCTTTCACCCCCCTCCCTCCGGCTGTCCGAATTTTTTTTAGCTTTGAATGCCCTGCTGTTTGCTGCTTCCTCCCCCCACCCCCCAGAAGCTGCCACCCTAGGCAGACACCTCGTTTGCCTAATGGTTGAGCCAGTCCTGTTTGCTGGTGCTTACATGTGCATGTGCTAGACTTCACAAAGCTGGATATCCACGAGAAGCCAAGTAAGAAACCCAATAGAATAACTCTTCGTAATGAATCTTGCAAATGGTGGTAGACACTAGAGAGGTTAGCACAATTGCTCCCTTGGTCGCCAATGGAGACCCTAGGTCCAAAGGAGCTGGCGCTTGTGCTCGCCTTGGAGCAGATGCAGAAGCTGATGCAGGAAATTTAAAAATATATAGGGCCAATATTCGTCCTCAGCAGTCTGTATTTTCTTTCAACTCTGGTATAAAAAAATCTGGGTATTCAATATCTGGATAATGTCTGGTGCTGAGCATCTGGCTTCTACAGTGACTGGCGCTGCTATCGGAACAGCAGCAATATGATGCAAATGAAGTTAGGAGAGCCTTCTTGCTGTCCTAACCTTATCTACATAGTTACCCAGTTAGTGGGTTGAATATCACCACTAACTGTGTAACTGTGAACTCGCCCCAGCTCCATCCAGGAATCGCCCCAGCACCATCTGGATAGTGCCAATGTGGCCCATAAGAATATTTTACAGCACAAGCCACATAGTTTCATGGAATATCCCAGGACAGAATTCATTTATATGTTCCGTTTATTGTAAAACAGTGTGCACTCCTGCCCTGTTAATGTTTTACATTATATGTAAACTGCTTTGAATTGCAGTTGTTTTAAATAAAATAAATAACTATTCAAATAACTGCCACTCTTTCCTGGCTATGTCCCCTTGGGCACATACATGTAGTTCCATTTGTGATATGGTGGAGGGCACCTCACTGTTTATACAGTAGTTTGAGGTTAGAGGGACTTCCAGAGAATATGAAATATCACGCTAATGTGATCCTTCATGGACTCCCCAAGAACATGCTCAACCCCCTACAGTTAGCTATGAAAGCCGCTGCCCGATCCCTACATGGGGCCTCTAGAAGAGAGCACATTACTCCAATCCTAAAGGACCTCCACTGGCTACCAATCTACTGCCGACTCATCTACAAAGTTGCTCTCTTGACTTTCAAAGCCATTAACAAAATAACCTCCGGCTCCTTGACAAACCTTATCCACCCCACCCCCACCCCCAGAGCAAGAAGGTCCTTCGCCACTAACACACTAATAACCCCCAGCGAAGTAACAAAATGCACTCAGGCAACAAAAAACAGAGCGTTCATGTTCTATGCCCCTACCTGCTGGAATGAGCTCCCAGTGTCCATCCGCATGATCACCGACCTCGCTCAATTTAGAAAAGCACTAAAGCACCACCTTTTCCTCCTGTGCTATGCCCAGGCTAACAACACATCCCTACCTGAAAAAGCACCACCCAATTCACATCCCTGTACATAGCTTGCAAGGAAACCTTTGTTACCATTGCCGTGCAGCGACTCTCCGCCCACACTGTATATAGCCTGTATATAGCTTACATATAGCCTGTATTTACCTCCCCATGATTATTAACCCAAGTTGTATTCCCTGTTCTATGTAAGTGCAAAGCAGGCTCTTCCTGCTTTCCACAAAATGTTATCTGTAAACCGCACTGATTTTAAAGAGCGCGGTATATAAAAGCATTAAATAAATAAATAAATATGTGAGGGTCCTGGAGGAAACTGAACTCAGGGGAATGCTGGGAAATGTAGTGCCTGAGAATCCTGGTATGACAGGAAATGAGCTCATAGTGGAGACAGGCAAGGTGAGGGCTGTAGTGCAAAAGCAACAAGATCAGTAAGGCACCTTGGCATATAGGTGGAGATTATTGAGCATTTGGAGCCGATTGGAAGACTGCTGGGGAAAACTGCTGAAAAGTCCACACTGTGTTGGCAGAGAAGGGGATAATAGATGAACAAATAGAGCAGCGAGGCAAAGAGGGTCGAGGTGGGCTGAGTTCCAAGTACCTGGAATGAGGTAGGAGTTTAATGGTAAAGGATTCTATTATAGATTTGGTCAAGGAATGAAGGGGCCAGAAGTACAGTGGAGGAACTGGTAGGAAGTTAATGCGTGCTGTGGAAAAGCACACTTTTTCCACGTGCAGATACTTCTAAAATGATCTCCATAGTGCACCTGCATTTTCAGAAGGCACGTTTTATTCTTTCCTATCCAACTGAAGTTGGAAAGAATTATATGAAAATGGATGAGAATGTCTGTCTGCCATCTGTCTAGGGTAAAATAACTGGGAATTTAACAGAATGAGATGAAACTTGGCATGTAAGAAAAACTAGCAAAAAGACACATCAGTTCTGAAAATGGGCCAAATCAGACCAGGAGTTCCAGAGATAATTATGCACCCCAAATAAATAGTCCAATGCATTTTTATGGGAGAAGGCATTCAAGCTTCTGAAGCATAGAAACTTATTTATAGTAAAACATAACCGTTACACAATTCTTCCTTTCAAACTCCTCCCCGTTCTCTACTCCCACCCTCCTAAACTATCTTACCCTCAAAAACTGCCCCTCCACAATTGCCCCACTGCCCCACACATGCCCCAAGCTCCAAGAATTCTCCCTCACAAATGTCCTACAAACCTGCCAAATGCCCCACCACAAAAATAATACCCACACACAACTGCCTCAGCACCTGCACTGTCCCACTATTAGAAATTACACGCCCACAACTGCTCTACCACACCGCAGTCCCCACCCCAAAATCTACCACCCTGCAACTGCCGCACCACAACGCAAACTGCCTCAGCCCAAAACAATCTGCAAATGTCTCACTCCCAAAATTAGCCCATTATAGCTGTCCTACTACCCCACACATTGCTCCACCCTCAAATCATATCCCCTGAAAATCTACAATCCCACAAACTGTTCCCATCCCCAGACAATACCCCCACAACTATCCCATCATCTTGTAGACTGCCCCAACCCCAAAAACTACCCCTGCAACTGCTCCACCACCCTGACAATTTCCCCATCTCCTCAAATACCCCCCACAACTGTCCCATAACCATGCACTCCCCATCCCCAAAAAATAACCCTTTACAACTGTCCTACCACCCGCAGACTACATCCATTCCTTAGAAAAATACCTCAACAAACTGCCCTACCCTGAAAATCTGGTAACGGCACACATGGCCCCTTAACACCGCAAAAATTCTGAGTTTCCGAGTGTAAAAGGCTCTTGCAGCATAAACAGAACAGGAGGCGGAGAGTGAGCATCAAGGGGTGGAGAGTGGATGGGAACAAAGTGTGTATCTTTAACGCCTGTTGTGCTAAAACCCCCTAAAGCCCCTTAATGCCTGTAACCTTACCTCCATGTGAAACATCGCAGAATGGGTGTCTGATGAGTAAATGTCTGCAATGTGATGCACAGACAGGGGAGCCCACGACAGTGATAGTAGTGGCATAATAGCAGCAATGGTATAAGGTCCTGTTATGACAGGCCACTATGCTGAAGGTGCCAATGTGGCAAAGGAGGTGTCGAGTGGGTGCTGTTACGTGGTGAAGAAGATGTTATATGGGTGCTGCTTTGTGCCTCTAAGATCCTTGAGTGTGACAAGGCAGCTGCCTAGGGGGAACATATATGATGCATGGTATGATGCTGCATTGACAGTAGCAGCACACATACATGCTCCCACAGTCAGAACTGGGTTCAGATACCCTCAATGTCACCATGCCGCCATGGCACTGCTGTGTGAGTCTGTGTGTTGCGGTGCAGTGGGAGCATCCTGTAACTGGGGTGATATGTGTTCACTTGGTTTCTGAGAGGTGCAGTGCAGCAGTTGCCATTGTCAGTGGGATGACGAGCATGGCGGCAGCATGGATACTGGAGCACATCCACCTCCCCACCACCTGAGGTGTAAGATGGTGGTATCTGTGGCTACAGTCCCTGGGGGAAGGGGACAGGAGTGCCATGTTGTGACTCACCACATGCAGCTCACCAAAATATGTCAACAGGCAGCACTGTGGTATCAGTGGGTTCATGCCTGCATGGATTGCTGGAGCTACCACCCTGCTGCCTATCACCAGTAGTGGGGCCTGGCACATGGCTTGTGTGCCAAGGTGATGGCCTGTGCCTCGGATTAGGATGGTCGGACATGTGCCAACAGAGTGGGTATGTGGCCTTGGTGTGTAAACAGGTCACGTAGCCAGCAATACAATGCAATCCATGAGCCGACCATATGGTTCTAACACATCGCACCCTGCTTCCTCACATGCTAAATGATGTCCCTCAATATTGAGTGCACCGGAGCCACCTCCGTAACTCAGTATGCAGCCAGACACAAGCATCCCATACACGTGAATCAAGAGTACCCATTGCAGGTGGGAGGCGGAGCCTGGCCAGGAGCGAGATGGCCGCTTGATCACTGCTCTCTCTGCAATCCTGTTCTGAATCCTGGTTGCCCCCTGTCTGGCTGGTGTGATTTCCCCCCCTTTACCTTGCTATTATCTGGCAATGGCAATGGGCAAGTCCGGTAAGCTGGATTTCGGTTCCGCGGCAAATACCGGTGTTAAACGACAGAAGCCGGACCCTCCCTCCCCGCAAAAGCTACCAGGCCCACGAGAGAGTGCCGATGCCATGCAGGAGATGCTCGCGGAAATCAGGGCCGTTAAAGAGCTGGTAGAGGCTAACGGGGAAACATTGTCGGGCGTACAGGCTGATATCCTGGAACTTAAGGAAATGAAGGAGCAGATACTGGGGCTGGCGGAAAAAGTGGCGGGAATCGAAAGCAAGGTCGAGTGCCACGAGGAGCGCCTGAAACTTACGCTGGTCAACAGTAAGCGCATTGTACAACTGGAGCGCAATCTGGAGGATCTTAACAACCGCACGCGCAGGAACAACGTGCGTATCATCGGTATACCTGAGGGCGCGGAAGCTGGCGACATGATCACCTTCCTAGAAGCGCAGCTCCCGACACTCCTGCGCATCGTTTTTACGCCGCCGCTGGAGATTGAAAGAGCACATCGCGTGCCTACACAGGCCGGGCCCCAAACTCGGAGACCGCGGCCTATTATCATGAGGGTTCTGAGACATCAGCAGGTCTTAAAGATTATGGCAGTGGTGAAAGCCTTGGCACCGATCGTCCTAGAGGGTCATAACATCGCGTTTTTTCCAGACTTTAACAAGGCTACTGTTGAGAGACGGCGGCAGATGCTGGCTCTCCGTCCCCGTCTGCAACATCTTCAGGCCCGGTATGGCCTTTTTGCTCCGGCGAGGCTAAGAGTGACTTTGCATAACCAGACGCGTACCTTCGAAGACCCGCAAGCTCTCTTGAAGTTCGTGGAGGAGCAGGAAGCCACGTTGATGCGGTGAAGTACTACCTTCCTGTAATTGCTGCTTCTTCCAGCTCCTGGATTGCCTGAGCTACCGGGCCTGGCTGGTTGGACTTGGGAGGGACAGTTTTACCTATACATGGGGTATTCCCTCTGTAGTTGTTTTGAAATTCCCTTTTTGGAGGGGCAGGGGTGGGCGGTGGGAGGCGTGGGGGGCCTGGGGAGGCCTGGGGACATGACAATATGGCAGTTAGTTCATTTTTGGATGCTCTTGTCTCTTCCTCCCTTTCTTTCCTTCCCTCCCTGTCTCTGGTGTATTTTGGGGTTAGTTGCTTGGTGGAGGGTTTTGATTCTGATTTTAATATGGGGGCTCAAGATAGTAACACATGAGATGGCGGGAGATTGTGGGGCACCTTGTTCAGGCTGGCTCACCCAAATTCGGGCTGGGGAGTTTGTTTGTGGTTTGGATATGGGTTGTCTCCATGTGAGGGGGTTTATTGTATGTTAGAAGTTAAAATTATGTTAAGATATGTATCATGCCCTAGCCTGCCTAGTATGTTGCTGAAGATTAGTGCTGAGCACGCTTAGTGTCTTATCTTTGAACGTGAAGGGCATCAATAATCCTATGAAACGGAGGAAGATTCTCCTTTACTGCAGGAAGAAGGGTGCCGATGTTGTCCTGCTTCAGGAGACCCGGCTGAGCCTGGGAGAAGCACGGAAGATGGGCGGGGGACATTTTCTGTTAATAGGGGTTGCTGAGGCTTGCCATAAACGGAATGGGGTGATTATCCTGGCCCGGAAGGCATTGCAACCTGTCATTGAGATGACTCGGGCAGACCCGGGTGGGAGGTGGGTGAAAGTCCGCCTCCGAATTGGGAGCAGGACATTTGGTTTCATGAATATCTATGGCCCGAATGTGGACGATGTGTCCTTTTTCCATAGGCTTGCTGAGGAGGTGCAAGAGTTAGCACACTGCGACCTAGTGGTAGGTGGGGACTTCAACCTGGTGATGGACCCTTTAATAGATCGTCAGCCGTACCGATCCCTTTGCCCTAGCCGGGCTAGTCTGGCGCTGAAGGGGCTGGTTCAGGAGCTGAACCTGGTAGATATCTGGCGGCTCCTGTATCCCTCACAGAAAGAGTTTACTTTCTACTCCCCCCCACATGGGTCACACTCGAGGATCGATTTTTTCCTTATCTCACAGTCTCTGGTTTCTCAGGTGTTAGACGCACAGATTGGGGCATGCACTGTCTCGGACCATGCGGATATTTCTCTGTCCATAGGGCTACTCTCTGACTCCACGAGGAGTACTGGGTGGTCTTTTCAAAGGTCATTGTTAGCAGATGCGGGCTTTTGCGAGTATATGAGAGGGGCCATTAAGGAATATTTTTCGGTGAACCTCCCGGAGGCCACACCTGGGTGGGCGTGGTGGGAGGCTTTTAAGGCCTCCCTGCGGGCTAAAATCACTAGCTTTGCAATTGGGGCCGCACGGCAGAAGAAGTTACTGCTGCGAGAGCTCGAGGCCCAGATCCAGGCAGGGGAGAGGCTCCTAAGAACGCGCTCGGAGCCCTGTATTTTATTGCGCCTGCAAAAATTAAGATTCCAATATAATCATATACTTAGTGAAGAAGCTGAGAAGCTCTCGCACGCCCTGAAGGCCAAATATTATAGGGAACAAAATAAAGCTGGCAGGTTGCTGGCCACGACCCTGAAACCTAAAGCTGAGCGTAACAAGATCGCTGCTATCTTATCTGACAGTCAGCAATTGCACATCAAGACCCCGGAGATAGCTGAGGAATTTCGGTCTTTCTATGCAGGATTGTACTCCTCCGAGGGTGGGGGCCAAGGGGAGGAGTGTGAGGTTTTTTTGGAACCTATAGAGCACCCGTCCCTCTCAGCGCAACAGGTGTCTGAGTTGGACTCCCCTTTGTCCTTGGGCGAACTCAGGGTGGCTTTAAAATCAGTAAAAAAAGGGAAAGCGGCGGGTCCTGATGGGATACCCATTGAGTTTTATCAGGTGTTCCAAGAGGAGCTCCTCCCATTTGTGCTTAAATACTATCAGCTTCTACATGCTCAGGCTCCTAGAGTGGGTGGTTTTAATGAGGCTACTGTAGTGGTCTTAGAGAAGCCAGGGAGAGATCCTCTTAGAGTAGAAAATTATCGTCCGATCTCGTTGTTAAATGCCGATTATAAGCTCTTTGCCACGGTCCTGGCGAATCGACTGTCTAAGGTCTCATCCGATCTGATTCACCCCGACCAATGTGGTTTCATGCCTGGTAGGGCGACATCGGATAATGCGCGGTTGCTATTGAATCTCCTAGCTGTCTCGGAACATCTCTGTACTCCCATGGTCGGGATTTCGTTAGATGCTGAAAAGGCCTTTGACAGGCTTGAATGGGGGTTTTTGCTGAAGGTCTTGAGATGGTTCGGTTTCGGGGAGGGGTTCATTAGTTCGATCCAGGTCTTATATGCTGCTCCTCAGGCGCGTATCTTGGTAAATGGTCAACTGTCCGCTCCTCTCTCTCTCTATCGCGGGACTAGACAAGGATGCCCACTATCACCCATTCTATTCAACTTAGCGTTAGAACCTTTGGGACTTTTAATCAGGCAGTCGGACAGGATTAGTGGTATCAGGGTGGGGGACTTACAGATCAAATTGTCGGCTTATGCCGATGACCTGTTGCTTTTTTCACAACCGGATTCCCTGGAGGAGATACTTCAGGTTATTACTCGGTACTCACTGGTCTCTGGATATAAGATTAATTGGAATAAATCTGTGGCTTTCCCCATGAACAGGGCTACTTTTTCAAAGGACATCGGGCAGTTCCCCTTTGTCTGGGAAGGGAAGGCAATTAAGTACCTTGGGGTTCGATTCTGTGGCTCCCTTGAGGAGACTATTTTGCTCAACTGTAAGTATATAGGGGAGTTGATCCGGTCCTTCACTACAAAATGGTCCCCTCTGCATCTATCTTGGTGGGGTCGGTTGAAGTCAATTAAGATGACACTAGCTCCAAAGATAAACTACATTCTGGAGATGTTGCCGCTCTCCTTCCCACAGCGCATTTACAAAGAGTGGGAGAGGTTAGTCATGACCTTTCTGTGGCAAGGTAAACCCGCCAGGATCGCGGTTAGTAAACTCAAAGCGCCTAAGGACAAGGGCGGGGTGAATTTCCCCGACTTTCGTAGGTATCACCAGGCTTTCCTGCTCAAGCAGGGGGCGTTGTGGTGCCCCAGGGAATGTGGGGGCTCGGCACCGGTCTGGGTGGAGGTGGAGAGGCGCCTGGTCTCTCCAATCCCATTATATTTACTGATTGGTATGAAGTGCAAGGCCCCCTCCGCAGCCCTAGCTGTCGTTCAGGCTACGCAAGAGGCTTTCCATACTTTGGCAAGAGTTGTGAATCCTGATAATCCTGTGTCCCTCTCGCTGCCAATTTGGCATAATCCTTTGTTTAAGATCGGGCATCATACTATCGGGTGGAGGCACTGGCAGAATCAAGGTGTTTGGACAGTCGGTCAATTAATCCAGGATGGGGCTTGGAAACCCTGGGCACGGCTGCGGCAGGAGTTTTCGTTGCCAGTAGCTAGCCACTTCCAGTGGCTTCAACTAATCAGTTGTCTTTCAAAAGCGGGAGTGTCACGTTTGACCGTCTCACAGGCCTGGGATATGCAGGAGTTGGCCCTTGCATATTCCTGCAAGCCTGGCGCGGCGTCTAAATTTTATGCCTACTTGGGGGAGGGGGTCACTGTCCCGAATGGAAGTCACAGGGGCTGGGAGGTTGATCTAGGTACTCCTATTTCCTCCCAGGACTGGACGCGCCTGTGCTCTAAGGTCAGCAGGGTCTCCAAAGCTGCGGGTATGACTCAAACCTTATTCTTCTTGCTTCATCGCGCATTCATTACGCCTGCCCGGCTTGTTCGGTGGCAGGCGGCAGCAGGTAATTTATGCTGGACCTGCAACCTTAGTCCTGGCACTTATAAACATATGTTCTTTGATTGCCTTCACGTTCAAACTTTCTGGATCTCAGTTTGGGAGAGGGTGCAAAAGATTTTGTGTTTCCGGGCTCCTCTCACTTGGCAGGTGGTGATCTTGCGTTCTTCTCTGAGTGCCCTTCCGGACATGAAAGGAAAGCATTTCTTGCTGGACTTTCTAGTTGCCATAGCTCTAAAGCTCATTTTGGTATGCTGGAAGGACTCTAGCAAGCTGGATGTCCATCAATGGTGGAGCATGGTATGTCTGTATGCCGGCTATGAGAAGGCGCAGGATCACTCTAGTAATCCCAAGCGGTGGGGGAGCGATACGGGGTGGCTTTCTCCCTTTGATAAGTGGTGGTGGTTGGACAGTTATACTGCGACTGCAAGACTGCGGGTATAATTGTCTGGGGGAGCCTATCGGAACTTTGTACCTTGTCTTTCTTTTGTTCTGTTCCCCTTTCTTTGTGCAGATCTGGGGCTTCTAGTATGTGTATGATTGTGGATGATCTCTTATTAAGGATTCACATGGAGACAGGGTGTCTGGGGTGGGGGGGGGGGGGTCTACACTTGTTGTACCTGTTATTTGGTTGCTCTTTTTGTGTATTAAAATTTAAATAAATAATTAAAAAAAAAAAAAAAAAAAAAAGAGTACCCATTGCAGATTTTGGTATCATCCGCAAAGAGGCAAACCTTACCTGACAGCCCTTCCGCTATATCACTAACAAAGATGTTAAAAAGAATCGGACCAAGGACAGATCCCTGGGGCACACCACTGGTAACCTCCTTCTCCTCAGAGTGAGCTCCATTTACCTGTACTCTTTGTCACCTCCCACTCAACCAATTTCTAACCCAAGTAGTAACTTTAGGGTCCATCCCTAGAGTGCTCAGTTTGTTTATAAGTTGTCTGTGAGGAACAGTGTCAAAGGCTTTACACAGCACTGTACATGCAAGTCTCCGCCCCCCAGACCTTACATTCTATTCAAGTAGCAGGGAACTATGATAAACGTGAGCAGAATGGTACACACACACACATGTGTGGTAAATGCAGGAGGGTAAGGGGGTCAAGATCCACAGGCAGCAAAGAGGTGGGTTTTTAGCCTGGATTTGACTGGACCAGAGATGGAGCCTGATGTACCAACTTGGTTAGTCCATTCCAGGCATAAAGTGCAGCACAGTGGAATGACCAAGGCGGCATTAGATAAAGTGACTTGCCCGAGTGGAGGTAGAGGCAGAGGTAGAGGCAGAGGCATAGTATAAGGAGATGAACAGTAATGAGGAGAGTGAGAGAGACTTTTTTTTTTTTTTTACTATCTCCCACTGCATACCTTTCAAGCCATACCTTTTTTGGAAGGAGACTTAGCTTTCAATTCAAGTAGGAAGAAGCTAAAATGGAACTAGTCTAGTCTATCAGCTACACCCTCACCTGGAGGATTCTTTAAGAGCTCCCAGCCTAGCCTTGATTAGGAGTCCTGTCCTTCCACAGCCTGGAATCACAGGCCCTAAGTCTCACCACTAGGTGGTGTCACTGCACAGTCAACTCCCTCCTCCAAGACCCCCCCCCCCCCCGAACCACCTCTGCAGAAACTCTGGTCTTTGCCTACGGAGACCATCCCAGGGCAGCATGCAACATCATGGGGCTGAAGAACGATGGCTGGCCATCTCCAGTCCTCAAGTACAGCCCACAAGGTGAGTGTGCCTATCTCTTCCTCTTCTTGGAGCAAGAGGCTATTGGGGGAGGGGGAGGGCTGCTACTCCTCTCCTTGTGGCCTATGGGTGTGAAGAGCTGCTGCCCACCTCCTCAAAAGGACAGGATTCTGAGCGAGAAGAATGGCGTCAGGACTACTGGACTGAGGGGGTAGAAAAGGAGCTGGAAAGACTATGAATGGAATTTGCAGTCAGCAGATGGACTGTTAAGGGAGCAAATGGGGCAGTGGGGAGGGGGAAGTAGAAAGAGTATGGTTAAAGGATCAAAATTGAGCAGGGTACACTAGGTGGTTGCATAGGGTGATGTAGGTCTTTATGGCCATCTGACCTCAAAGAGCCATCATTACACATTCCTACCTGCAGAGAGGTGGACAGTTCAAGTTAGTCACTTAACTGGATAAACAGTTTGACTATTTTGTTTAATAATCACTAACGTATTCCAAATCCAAGCACAAGGCCAATTATAGTCTCAGGGTTTGGATTAGATATGCTGGTGTCCTCTCCCCAATGTCTTTCCAAGGCCTCCCAGCAGGCTGTGCCTCTTTCAGCATCAGACAGGTTTGGGGCTCCCTATAACAAGGGAGCAGGGTCGTTGCCCTGCTTGCAGCCCACTGAAACTGGCCCTGCAGATTCCTGTAGCGCCATTAGATTCCTTCGCAAAAGGGGCTTCCATTAAAGTTTACACGTGGCTTGCCCAAGGTCAAAAGGGGCACCAGTGGGTCAAGCAAGACGTGAACCTTGGCCTCCTTGCTTATCTAGATACACCCAAAGCATGTAGAGATTACAGAAGTTTATAGTTAAAGAGCCTAAGATACTATTTTCAGGAGGGGGTCATATAATTAACTGTAGCCAAGTCTGTTTGGTGGGAGGACACAAGGCTGAAGGCTCCTTGCACACATCTTGGATTTGAGAGTTGCAAGGAAGGAGAGAGAAGGGAATTAAAGTCAGGTAAGGAGACAGGTTCCTTTAAATCAATTGTATCGGAAAGGGGGGGAGAGAAAATAATACCCAGGAGCATTAAAACACACCAAAAAACAAAACAAAACCCAACAACAGCTCCTCTAGTCAACCCAGAAGCAGGTCTCTGAGTGGTAGTGGCGGGGCTCAGGCTTTTACAGCTAATGCCATGCCAAAACCATCTAGACCCAGGGCTGGCACCACCTTTTAGGCAAACCAGGGAGTCACCTAGAGCACCAACATTCCAAGGGCGACTCCTCTCCAGGCCTCGCAGCAGCATAAAGCACGATGCTTACCCTAAGCCGCCAATGTTGCGCTTTCACCAGCCGCTGACAGAAGTGGGGCAGCTCCGAGCAAGGCCCGCAGAGGGGTAATAGTGACAAGAAACGAGGGCTCGCCTAGGGCACTTTACATCCTTCCACCAACCCCGCCAGCCCGTTAGATTTTCAGGATAACCCAGAAGATATCTGCATCTAGTCTGAAAAGCCTGTTAGAGGCACGTTTACCTCATGGATGGCCTGAAAATGTTGACTGGAATGTAGGCTCCAGGGTACGTTTCAGCAGATAAGTCTAAAACCAGCACTTGCAAGAAAGAGTTAACGTCGTGCTACAAGCTACAGTCCTATGGTGCACTGCACACTCGCAGCTCTCTTGAGCTCAGATACACTGGGGGTAAATCCAGGATTGGCTCAGCTCATCCTTGCCGACTTGGAGCCAGCAGGAAGTTCTGTGGATTGTTAGCAGGAACTTGAGCAAATAAAACACATCCACTGTTTTTAGCTTTGCTTCAGTGCATCTTACTATAGAAATCCCGAGATGTTTACAGTAATGAGCTTAAAAATCGTAACGATCCGGCAGCCTTTATTTAACTTGCTCTTTAAGGTTGAGGCTTGGGTGCAATCTCTATCTGAGGAACCCAATCACTGAGCCACATGCTTGGTGTCCATGCCGTTTATCCCAAGTCATGGTGCACATGGTCTCTCTGTGCACATGCATTGTGTGCTGACCAGTGGACTGGCTGCAGTTAGTATGTGCATGGCTGAAACATCCCAGTGGTGGGCAGCAGGTGCAGTCTGACTGAGCTTGCTGTGGTGGATTGTTAATCCTCAATGGTTGGGACAGCAGTTGTTCCTGGTCTACTCACTGTGGTCATGGCAGGACCAGCAGGACAGTGGCAGCAGCCCCCACTGCCTATGGCATCAGCTTTTTCACATTGGGGACTAACATAAACTGTTCTAGGAGGGTCTCTATCCAACAGGGCCCTGGCACAGGGCCAGGCTGTGACTGGCACCTACAGCATGCTGCAATTGTGCAAGAAACAAGGTGACTAGCATAACACACTGCAGACAATACCTGCCACACACTGGCAATGATGTGGACCTGCAGCACAGCCAGCAGAGGCCATCTCTAGCAGTGCAAGTTCTGGGGATCAGGTGCTGGCCACCCATCCTCACCCTCAGGGTGACTGCTAAAACTGCTCAGATTTGTAGCTGTTATGTGCATGTCGCACCCACTGTCGGTGCCTCTTATTGAACGAATGTGATGGATCAGTGCATTCTCCATTTGGTGATCAGCTGCAGACTAATGTTCCGCCTGTGCAGTGCCTCAGGGGTACAGGAGGGGCTAGCCTATACCAGCACAACAGCAGGCAGTGACCTGTAGTCTCTTTGAATCCTGACATTGCTGTATAGGAAGGTGTGGAGGTGTAGCCTACTGGTTGGTATAGTGCCTTCATATTCAGGGGACAAGGGTTCAAGTCCCACTTGGTCATTTTGGGCCTGTGTGCTACTCAGGCCATTTCCCTGGCTCTACTGTGACTTGCAGACACTCATCCATCTACTTTGTTTTGCATTCTGGCCATACTTTGGGTCAGCAAACATGCTAGTCCACATCATGGCCTTCTGCGAGCATGGCTTTATTGCTTCTGATACAGCCCATTATAGAGGGTCTGAATATTCACCCTGCATATGTCAGGCTCTGCTTGGAGGCATGGCATGATGGTAATGGCAATGGCTTGGGGGCCAAGATACCACAGTTTGAGGCCCACTAACACTCCTTATGTGACATTTCAGAATGAGTTACTGTCACATGTTATGTCAGCCACAGTCTTCATGGACTGACAACACCTCCATGTGACCTTGCGCAGGTCACTTAACCCACCAATGGCTCAGCTAACTGCAGGTTTATCCAGTCTGTAGTTTTCATCAGACATTAGTAATTGACAGTAAGATGTACCCTGATGTGACTGGACTACTTCAGCAGTATACTACCAGGCAGTTACATGCATAGATCTGTAACCTACTTGGGAAACATGAGTCATGTGTGACATCATGTCTGTTACTGTACAGCTCTGGCTCCTTTCATCTCTGCAGTACATAGAAACATAGAAACATGATGACAGAAAAAGACCACAAGGCCCATCTAGTCTGTCCTTCCATAACAACAACTACAATAGTCCACTTTCTACCTTTAGAGATCCTCTGTGTTGGTCCCATGCTTTTTTGAATTCAGTTACTGTCCTCATCTCTACCACCTCCACTGGGAGACTATTCCACGGATCCACTACTCTTTCCGTAAAGAAATATTTCCGCATATCACTCCTGAATCTATCTCCCTTCACCCTCATCCCATGTCCCCTCGTAGCAGAACTTGCTTTCAATTGAAAGAGGCTCTCTCCCTGAACATTTATGCCACGGAGGTATTTAAACATCTCAATCATATCACCTCTATCCCGCCTTTCCTCTAAGGTGTACATATTAAGATCCTTAAGTCTGTCCTCATATGCTTTATAATGAAGCCCATTAATCATTTTAGTAGCAACCCTCTGCACCGACTCCATCCTGTTCACATCCTTTTGAAGGTGCGGTCTCCAGAATTGCACACCATACTCCAAATGAGGTCGCACCAAAGACTTATACAGAGGTATTATCACCTCCTTTTTTCTGCTAGCCATTCCTCTCCGTATGCACCCAAGCATCCTTCTAGCTTTTGCCGTCGCCTTTTCTACCTGTTTAGCTACTTTAAGATCATCAGACACAACCACGCCTAGGTCCCGCTCTTCTTTAGTGGACAAAAGTACTTCACCTCCTATACTGTATTGCTCCCTTGGATTGCTACAGCCCAAATGCATGACCTTACATTTTTTAACATTAAATCCCAGCTGCCAAATTCTAGACCATTCTTCAAGCTTAGCTAGATCCCTCCTCATGTTATCTACACCTTCCTGGGTGTCTACTCTATTACAGATTTTGGTATCATCCGCAAAGAGGCAAACCTTACCCGACAGCCCTTCCGCTATATCACTAACAAAGATGTTAAAAAGAATCGGACCAAGGACAGATCCCTGGGGCACACCACTGGTAACATCCTTCTCCTCAGAATGAGCTCCATTTACTTGTACTCTTTGTCGCCTCCCACCCAACCAATTTCTAACCCAAGCAGTAACTTTAGGGTCCTTTCCTAGGGTGCTCAGTTTGTTTATAAGTCACCTGTGAGGAACAGTGTCAAAGGATTTACTGAAATCTAAATACACCACATCTAGGGCTCTCCCTCGGACCAACTCCCTGGTCACCCAGTCAAAGAAATCGATCAGATTTGTCTGACAAGACCTGCCTCTGGTGAATCCATGCTGCCTCGGATCCTGTAATCCGCCGGACTCCAGAAACCTCACTATTTTCTCTTTCAGCAGCGTTTCCAATAATTTACTCACCACTGAAGTTAAAGTAACTGGCCTGTAGTTTTCAACCACATCCTTACTTCCGCTTTTGTGTAAAGGCACCACATGAGCCTCTCTCCAGTCCTTTGGCACCACTCCCGACTCCAACGAGGCATTGAAAAGGTCAGTCAGTGGAGTTGCTAGAACATCCCCAAGTTCCCTCAGTATTCTAGGGTGTATCCCATCCGGTCCCATGGCTTTGTCTACTTTAAGTTGAGCTAGTTTCTCACGAACACAGTCTTCTGAAAATTGTTCAAGATGTCCCTCGCTTCTGTTCTTATTTGTGGGTGTTTTCTGAGGTCCTGCTCCTGGTTCTTCATCTGTGAACACAGAACAAAAATATTTGTTAAGCAATTCCGCTTTATCCTTATCAGCTTCTACATATTCCCCCCCTGCACCCTTGAGTCTGACAATACCACTTTTGCCCTTCCTCTTCTCACTAATATATCCTACCTCTTGGATATCCACCTGCAGGTCTCAGCTCATGTCCATATGTACTATGTTTGCCTGGTATGGATAACACCTGTGCAGTTGTTATCAGCACATTTGTCTGAGGTGTTGTATGGTGGCTAGGATAGGCATGAGTTCAACATGTCTGGTATTGGCAATATCACACATTTTCATGCACAGTACAGATACGTTGGGGATGGCACCTAACAGCCCATACCACCCTCTCCTCCACTGCCATCCATCCACCTCTGTTGTCTGGGTGCAGTCATGTCTTCTTGTGCAGGCTGCTACACCATGGCCTACATTGGTACTCCTTTCCACAATTTGGCTCTGCACACACACCTCTCCTGTGTCTGATCTGCATGTTGCCACTCCTACTCTGTCCTCCTGTCGCGGCACACATCCTCACACTTTTGACTCCACTAGGGGACATGTGTTCTACATCCTATGCCACAAACTGACATTGTGCCATATTACATTGGCACCCACTGTGCATCCATACACCAGCCTCCCTCATGCTCATCCACTTTACTGGCTGCTGCATAGGGTGCCCACTGGTCTGGCATCTCCCATCTGTCCTTCCAGCCATCACCTTCAGATGGTCTTCCCTTGCTGTTCCTTTTTTTTTTTCTGTGCCATCAAGTCAGTGCTGACTCATAGTGACCCAGCTACCTCTGGGTTTTCTTGGCAATGTATCACTGGAAGTAGATTGCCAGCCTTTTCTTCTAAGGCAATGGAGGGTAAAGTGACTTGCCCAAAGTCACAAGGAGTGCCAGTGGGAATTGAACCCTTGGGTACTAGGCAGTTGCTCTAACCATTAGGCTACTCCTCCACTCCACTGTTCCTTTATCCAGTGTTAAGATTACAGTCGTTTTCGGATATTAAGGTGCTTACTTGACTCCTTATCGCCCGATGTCCTGTTACTGCACATTAAATAGCCCATAGAGCCCTTAACGCTGGAATGCCTCCTACACTCCCAGAGCCTTTTTTGCACGGTAAACCCCTTTTCGTTGCCGTTAACGCTCGGTAATGCATGCTCCCTTACCGCCGTTTAGTAAACATACCCCATATTTATTTTATTTTATTTATTTAACATGCTTTTATATACCGCCTCTTCCTGAGATCAGGGGCGGTTTACATAGAACATCACAGCAAGCTACATTGAACTTAGCAACCATGTACAGTTAACTTGTAATAACTATATACAATAAACTATGTACAGCATGGTAGTAGATATATTGGGTCTGCACATTAACGTTAAGAAGACAAGGATCCTGACAACATCAATAAGTTAATCATTGATGGAGAAGAAATTGAAATAGTTGACAACTTTTACTTACTTGGGTCAACATTCAATATAGAAAGAACTAGCATTCAAGAAATCTGATAATGTTATACTGCTCTTGGTAGAATGGCTATGAAGTTCCTAGACAAGGTTTTCAAGGGCAGAGATGTCGCTCTCCATACAAAGATTCAACTTGTCCGGGCCATGGTATTTTCAATAATGTCATATGGATGCGAAAGTTGGACAGTGAGGAAAAAGATAGACAGGAAGAAATTTGATGCCTTTGAATTATGGTGCTGGCGACAAAGACTACGTATATCATGGCCTGCCAGAATAACAAACCAGTCAGTACTGGAGATCAAACCTAAGCTTTCCTTAGAAGCTCAGATGACAAGACTTAGACTTTCATATTTTGGACACATCATGCGAAGAGAGAGATCATTGGAGAAAGACATAATGTTTGGCAAGGTAGAAGGTTACCATAAAAGAGGAAGGCCGGCAATGGGATGGCTTGATACAATAACAGCAGCTATGGATACCACTCTATCAACGATGAGCGAATTGGCTAAAGACCGAACAAAGTTTAGATCAACTATCCAGAGGGTCACCAGGAGTTGACACAGACTTGACGACACTTAACAACAACAAAGAAAAAAAATCACCAGTCATCGCTATAGATCACCGATCACATCAAGGAAAGGCATGGAGCAGTGAATTGTTGTTGTTGTTAAGTGCCGTCGAGTCGGAGTCGACTCATGGCAACCCTCTGGATAGCTATCCTAAATTGTGTTCGGTCTTCAGTCAGGCGGCTCATTGTTGAAAGACTGGTACCCGTAGCTGCTGTTATTGTATCGATCCATCTCATTGCTGGCCTTCCTCTTTTGCGTTGACCTTCTATCTTGCTAAGCATGATGTCTTTCTCTAATGATCTCTCTCTTCGCATGATGTGTCCAAAGTATGAAAGTCGAAGTCTTGTCATCTGAGCTTCTAAAGAAAGCTTAGGGTTTTTTTTTTAACTTTATATTTTATTAACACCAAGATTACAACCACATCATCACAGAATCACCGTACAACATGTCTACAAGGACCTTCCTCCATTCGAACTAATCTAGTACATTCCAACAGGTGCAACTTTATATATATCCTGATTCCCCTCCCCTCCCCCCTTCCCTTCCCTTCCCCCCCCAACCAAACAGCATTAATTTATATGTCTATATTAATTATTGGCCATCCATATTATATACTTCCCCCACACCTTCAGAAACTTTTGTGGTCACTCCTTCTTCAGCGCTGTCAGTTTACTCATCAAAGAAATATGAGCTAAGGAGTTACAATACTCCTCCAGCTGTGGCGCCCCCCCCCCCCCCTTGTTTCCATTTCTTGGCAACCAACACCCGGAAAGCTACACACCCCAAATTCACAAACTCCCCCTCTCAGCTTTTTAGATTCTCCAGCCTTACCCCTAACAGGGCCGTGGCTGGCAGTGGCTGCAACTCCTTCTCCAAAATCTTGCCAAGTAGGCCAATACTTCCACCCACACTCCCTGTATTATTTTACAATCCCACCAAATATGTAAATACAATCCCCTTTCCCCACATTCCCTCCAACAGTTATCACTTATATTACTATACATATTCTTCAAACGCACTGGCGTCAAGTGCCATCTATACAGAACCTTATAGTTATTTTCTATTAGGGAGGTCGCCAATAACCCTTTATATCGGGATTGATAAATTTGCTTCCAAGTGACCTCCCCCCACTCGACTCCCAGGTCTTCTTCCCACTTCCTTTGGAATGCTTCTCTTAACCCTTCCACTTGCATCATGGCTTAAAATTTTGCTACAATCCTCCTACTCTGTCCCATCAGGAACATATTTTCCACCTCTGTAGGATCTCCCCGTAGGCCCGGCACTATCTTATGTAGAATGTAGTGTCTGATCTGCTGGAATCTAAAAGTGTCCTTATCCTCTAACTGGAATTGCTCTTTCACCTCTCTAAAGCTTTTCATAGATCGCCCCTCCAACAGTTGGCCTATCCGATCTAACCCCTTCTGTTCCCAGTGCAAAAAAGCAGTGTTCCCCACCGCTGATGGGAATGCAGCATTCCCCCTAATCGGGATCAACTGAGATCCCCCTCCTTCCCTAGCCACATACCTTTCCACTTGCTCCAGACATTCAAAGTCGTCTTCACATAAGGGTTATCTCCTTTAAAACCTCTATTCCCGTCTCTAGGGAGCCATAATAAATCCCCAATCTGTCCCCCCCCCCTAGTTCATCCGATTCCATCCGCACCCACTCTTTTTTCTCATCGCCACACCATTCCACACTGGCCCTCAATTGGGCAGCCTCCCAATAACGCCTTAAGTCCGGTATAGCCATGCCCCTGAGTTAGTTCCTTCTAGTCAATATTCTCCATGCTACTCTATTCTTTTTCAGGCCCCCCACATATTTCATAATACCCTGTTGCCATTTCTCAAAACATCTCTTAGGAACCCCAATTGGCAGCGCTGTGAAGAGATAGAGTCACTGAGGTAAAATCACCATTTTAACTGCTGACATCCTCCCGTACCAGGATAACCCCTTACTCCCCCAGCTATCCATTTCCTTTCGAACCCTTGGAATCACCCAAATCCCTTACAATCTTTTCCAAAGAGCAGCGTGCCCTTATAGGGGAGCTTACTAAGGCGAGCCTTAGACGACGCGTCTGCTGCCCAGTTCCTCAGCCAGAGAAATCGTCTAGCGGCAATTACAGACGCCATTGACTTTGCTGAGATTCTCACCAAATCATAGAAGGCATCAGCTAAATAGGCCGCAGCCGATTCCAACTTGGCTCCCTCTGAGGAGGAACTCTCCTCTCCCTCAGGAGACCTTTCTCCCTGGAGCCAACGAATGGAAACCCTAGAAACAAAAGCCCCACAAATCGCTGCCTGAAGCGAAAGTGCACTGGAGTCAAATGCCTGCTTGAGAATAGACTCCAACTTCCGATCTTGGAGATCCTTAGGGGCCGCTACACCCTCCACTGGAATGGTAGTCTTCTTAGTCACGGCCAAAACCAAGGCATCCACCTTGGGCATCCACAGCAGCTCTCTCTCCTCCTGCGTTACCGGGTACAGACGGCCGATAGTCCGGCTACCCCTCAAAGTGGACTCCGGACACTCCCATTCTGATTCTACCATCTGCTTGATAACTCTATGGACCGGGAAACACTTCTGCTCCGCCTTAAACCCCTGGAGCACCCCCTATGGTACCTGGACTGACCTGGAGAGATGAAGAGGAACTACCCATACATGTTACATCTTACGAACTCCAATGCAAGTACACTACTACGCTGAGCATTAGCAGTAAATTTGAGAGACTGAGATCATACTCCACATACCCTGGCTTAAAAGTGAGGCTCATGACTGTCATGATATGCACAAAACTAACCCATTTGGTGAAACTGCCCCGAGCAAACCCAGCCCAACAGAACATGCAACAGAGATAAACACATACATGCACAAATCAACACCACACACACAGAGACACAGGGGTTACAGATAATTCCCTAGCTATGACATACTGCATTTTAAATTATTCACATATATATTTCATTTTCTTTACTGATATTTCTACTGTGAAAGCTACTGATTGAATTGTACTGCTTTCTCATTAGTTGCTATCTGTACTGTCAGCTAGTATCTGTTACCATGGCCAAGGCTGACAAGCTAGGAACATACACCTAGGGTGCAAAGTTTAGGTGGCTGCTGTCACATGTGTTCTGCACTTAAGAGGTTAGGATTGGGAACTATCTGGCTTTTTTCATGATTCTAATGATTTTTACATTAATATGTGGAAGCTAGAAGGACGTTTAACAAGTCTGAACATTTTTCATAGATTAAAATCTATACCTGTAGTTCTCTAATCCTCCCGCCCTGTGGAATGAGCCTGCCCTACCCTGGTTCCAATGTAACTAGCAGCAGAGACTGTGGGTAGGATCTGGCCAATGGGAAGGCTGTGGGGGCGGAGCACTAGAATGATGCTCTAGTCACAGACTGTGGGTAGAATCCAGCCAATGGGAGGGCTGTGGCGGCGGAGCACTGGAATGATGCTCTAGTCACAGAAAGAGAGGAGGGGAGCTGGGGAAGTTCCTGTGCCCTACATGGTTTAGTTTTTGCATGTTCTGGGAGATGGAAGAGAAGTGAAGTGCCCACCCTCCAAAAAATGCCTCTAGGGAAAGCAGCTGTAGTATATTGACATTGATTCACAGTAAATGATAATTACACTTACCTGGTAATTGTAGTTCCTTGAGTGAGGGCAGTTCAGTCCTCTGCCTCTGGGTTGTCAACCTCCTGCAGCTTGGAGACTGGTACGTCAGAATCATGACATCACTGGATATAGCCTGCTGGTCTCTCTCCTCAGCCATGAATGCACAACTCACATACAAGCACACATGCAATGACACACAAAACATGTGCATATTTATATAAACATGCACAGACATATCGACCCACAAAGATAAATATATATACACATACAGATGCCACATTTACAAGAAATGCATACACAGAGGCAATGCAGATACCAAAAGATGAATGGGTACATGCACACACACAAATACCCATGGAGGGGCTGGAATATAAGAACATAAGATATGCCATACTGGGTCAGACCAAGGTCCATCAAGCCCAGTATCCTGTTTCCAACAGTGGCCAATCTAGGTAATACGTACCTAGCAGTTTCCCCAAAAGACACAGGTTCCACAATGCTTGTATTGGTTCAAGCATTGATATCCTGGGTCCCTTCTTAATAATGGTTTATGGACCTTTCCTCCAGGAACTTGTCCAAACCTTTTTTTAAACCCAGCTACACTAACAGCCTTTACTACATCCTCCGGTAACAAATTCCAGAGTTTGATTACACGTTGAGTGAAAAAATATTTTCTTTTATTAGTCTTAAATAGTTTACCCTGTAGCTTTATTGCATGTCCCCTAGTCTTTCTATATTCTGATAACGTAAACAATCGATCTACGTTTACCCGTTCCATTCCGTTCATTAATTTATAGACTTCTATCATATCTCCCCTTAGCCGTCTCTTTTCCAGGTTAAAGAGCCCTAACCTTTTTAGCCTTTCTTCATAGAAGTATCCTTCCATCCCATTTTGGTGGCTCTTCTCTGAACCTTTTCTAATAACGCTATATCCTTTTTAAGATACGGCGACCAGAATTGCACACAATATTCAAGGTGCGGTCTCGCCATGGAACGATATAGAGGCATTATAATATCTTTTGTTTTATTTTCCATTCCTTTCCTTATGATACCTAGCATTCTATTTGCTCTCTTGACCGCCGCTGCACACTGGGCTGAGGGTTTTAACATGTTATCCACAATGACGCCTAAATCTTTTTCCTGGGTGGTGGTTCCTAAAGTGGAACCTTGCATCGTGTAACCATAGTTTGGGTTGTTCTTCCCTAGGTGCATAACTTTGCACTTGTCCACATTAAATTTCTTCTGCCATTTTGATGCCCAGTCTTCCAATTTATCAAGATCCTCTTGCAATTTTCCACAATCCTCTTGGGTTTTAACAACTTTAAATGATTTTGTGTCATCTGCAAATTTGATAACCTCACTCGTTATTCCACTTTCCAGGTCATTTATGAATATGTCAAAAAGCAGTGGACCCAGCACAGATTCCTGGGGTACACCACTATTCACCTTTCTCCATTGGATAAATTGGCCATTTAGCCCAACCCTCTGCTTTCTATCTTTTAACCAGTTCCTGATCCACAGTAGTACACTGCCTCCTATCCCATGACTCTTTAGTTTTGCCAGAAGTCTCTGCTGAGGGACCTTGTCAAAGGCTTTCTGAAAGTCCAGATACACTATATCAATCCACTCACCTTTGTCCACCTGTTTATTCACACCTTCAAAAAAACGGGAGCTGCCTACTGGAGAGTGTTGGAGGAGTGTGTGCCCTGTTGAGGACTGGAGGAGTGCTGCGACTGCTCTGCCGTCTTGCCGGACCATCAGGCACTCCGGGGACAGCCTGCTGCTCGAGGGGGCTTTTGGAGCCCTTTAAATCCCTCCATTGACATCTTTACCGTGGAGCTGCCTACTGGAGAGTGTTGGAGGAGTGTGTGCCCTGTTGAGGACTGGAGGAGTGCTGCGACTGCTTTGCCGTCTTGCCGGACCATCAGGCACTCCGGGGACAGCCTGCTGCTCGAGGGGGCTTCTTGTTTTCCTTGTATAAATTTTCAGGCAGCCTTCTCCGCGACTGTGGAGCGCAGCTGTGGGGCGTGTTTTAAGGGGCGTGTCTAAGGGGCAGGTGCTGCCCCTTAGACGCCCCTTCGACGCTATCTCAACGTTATTTCTTTTGACGGGGCTGTTGGGGTCAGAATGCAGTTGCAGCCAGGTGAGGGTTTGTAGGTGATCTTATTTTGGTGATATTGTGGGTGATTTGTGTCCTAAAATTATGGGAAAGAGGAAGGCCAAACCACAGAGCAAAATCCAATCGGCTGACTCCAGTGTTGAGAAACTGGTGGGCCCATTGGATAAACATTTTGCTCCCCTCCCTATTGCGCAGTCCTCTCCTGAGGGGGCGTCTTTGAGCCCTGGGGGGAGATCCCCCCCTCCTTGTCCTGTTACTGATGTTGTTTCTGGTTCTGGGGTTCTTTCAGAAGTTGCAGGGAGAGATAAAATTGTTATTAAGATGCCTATTCCTGTTCAGACGGCGGCGCTGGATACTTCTTTTTTTGAGCTTCCAGCCCTTCCCTCTGAATCTGAGGTTACTTTGAAAGATGTGTGGGGGGCTCTGAAGTGCATAGATTCCAAAGTGTCTACTGTTATCAGTTCTTTTACTCTTTTCTCACAAGATGCTGCAGTTGCTGTGCAACAACTTGATGAGAAAATGTCTCTAATAGATAAAGCAGTTGTTAAATTGGAGTCCCAGGTGCATTCATTGCAAGCTACAAATGTGACGGGAATTAAGGATTCTTTGCTTTTACATTCCAAGCTTGAATCGCTTGAGAATTCCATACGAATATGTAATTTAAGATTTTTGAATTTTCCCTGTACTTCTCTACTATCACCAAAAATTCTTTTTCATAAGTATGTAAAAGAAATATTTGCTATATCTGATGTTTTTGAAGTTTTGCAGATTTATTATATTCCTGCGGGCACAAAAAAGCTTAACCCCATAGATGGAGAATTGGATGAAATTGTTCCTAATGTGGTGAATCTCACTGATTTTCTAGAAGATTCCTCAGATACTATTAACACTCGATCTCCCTTGTTGATCACCTTGCCTTCTGTTATGGTCAAGCAGCATATCTTAAAGGCTTTTTTTAAGGTGAAGTCCGCGCTATTTTGTGGACAAAAAATAAATATCTTTCCAGATGTGTCTCGTAGCACCCAGATGCGGCGCCGCCAGTTTCTATCCTTAAAGGCGCGCGTAATAGCTCTGGGTGCCACATTTTTCCTTAAATTCTCTTGTAAGTGCTTGATTGTATATGAGGGTGCTTCTTTTGTTTTACTTGAAGTTTCACACTTGGAAAGATTTTTGCTTGACAGGCAGGGTTTAATTGGGTCTCGTAGCATGGTTGATTCCTCCTAATATATGGTCATTTTGACTTGGTTTTCTTATTATCTTGTTTCCGGTATTTGAATAGTGGTTCAGCTCTCGTGATGTGGACTTTAAGTCTGATGTTTCCTATGTTATGTTTTCCTATTTTTTGTACTGGCATCAGTTTTACCTTTGTTTAACATCAGTAATATGTCTTGTTCTGATTTGGTTATTGTATATGACTAAAAGACCTTAAATAAAAAAAAAAAAACATAACAGATTAGTAAGACAAGATCTTCCTTGCCTAAAGCCATGATGGCTGTCTCCCATTAGGCCATGACTATCTAAATGCTGAGTAATTTTATTCTTTATGATGGTTTCTACCATTTTTCCCGATACTAACGTCAGGCTCACCGGTCTGTAGTTTCCCGGATCAGCCCTGGAATCCTTTTTAAAAATTGATGTTACATTGGCGATCCTCCAATCTTCAGGTATTAGAGATGATTTTAATGATAGTTCACAGATTACTAATAGCAGGTCTGCAATCTCATATTTCAGTTCTTTCAACACCCTTGGATGTATACCACCCGGCCCAGGTGATTTGCTACTCTTCAGTTTATCTAATAGTTGTAATACATCTTCCCGATGTATCGATATTTCCTTCAATTCTTCCGCACCTTTAAATACCACTTCAGTCATGGGTAACATCCCTATATCTTCCTCAGTAAAGACCGAAGCAAAGAATTCATTCAGTCTCTCC
The DNA here is from genome assembly GCA_033557465.1 of Ichthyophis bannanicus. Lineage (NCBI taxonomy): Eukaryota > Metazoa > Chordata > Amphibia > Gymnophiona > Ichthyophiidae > Ichthyophis > Ichthyophis bannanicus. The sequence goes on from CM066044.1 coordinate 263,250,798, forward strand.
GCTATCGCCTTGTCGCCTCTTAGTGCCCCTTAACTCCTCTATCATCTAATGGACCAACTGACTCTCTAACAGGTTTTTTGCTGCAAATGTACTTGAAAAAATCGTTATTTCGCGTTTTTGCTTCTGCAGCAAGCTTCTTCTCAAATTCTCCCTTTGCCTGCTTTATCAATGCCTTGCATTTGACTTGCCAGTGCTTGTGCTGTTTCCAGGTTTCGTCGTTTGGCTCTTTTTTCCATTTCCTGAAAGATGCTTTTTTGGCAACAGCCTCTCTGACCTCACCTTTAAACCATGCTGGCAGTTTTTTTGATTTCCTTCCACTTTTCTTAAAGCGTGGAATAAAGCTGGCTTGGGCTTCCAAGATAGTATTTTTCAACAACACCCAAGCTTGATGTAAGTCTTTAACCTTTGCAACTGCTCCTTTTAGTTTTTTCTTAACTGTTTTCCTCATTTTATCATAGTCTCCCTTTCGAAAGTTAAAAGGTAGTATTGTGGATTTCCTTACTATCCCTCCTCCACTAATTAAATCAAAGGCGATCATGCTATGATCACTATTGCCAAGTGGCCCCAACACCCTTATCTCTCTTTCCATGAATTATGCGCTGCATATTTTCCCTACTTGTTAACATATTATAAATGATCTGGAAAAGGCTGAGGTGATTACATATGCAGATGATAAAAAATTATTAAAGTTGTTAAGTCACAAGCAGACTGTGAGGAGTTACAGAGGTCTCGTTGAGACTGAGGTCTGGGCGTTTAAATTGCCGATGACATTTAATGTGAGCGAATACAAAGTAATCCACATAGGGGAAAATAATCAGTAAAGAATACTATAGAAGATCAAAATCATTAATGAAAAGTGCCTTACATTCATAGAATAAGATACAAGTCATCAATCAGATGACAATTCCTGTATTCTCATGCAGCTTTGGGATTGTAGATTGACCTCTAAAAGATTTTGAGAAACTGGATATGTGCACAAGAAAACTCCTCATGCCCACGAGGTAATTTACAAGTCAGTGTATGCCAACACAGTACATTCCTAGAGCAGAAAGAGGGCTAGACCTCATAGAGATTGAATACACATACAGAGCTACACCTCCAGGCCCACCTATCAGCATCATCGGATCCAAATACACAAAAAGTGCTGAAATGTAAAAGTAAAGGTTCAGAATCTGCGTCCATCATCAAACTTGGACAAGCGTTCCGATGACTAGAAGGAATGAGTGAAAATCCACAAGCACACACAGGAAAGGATACAACAGAATTCGCAAAACAAAAGAAAAAAAACTCTTGAAAGAATCGGATCAGCAAACAAGGAAAGAAAATACACAAATACAAGGGGAAATACAAAGTGTTACTTCAGGAACCTTTTGTTGATCAAAAACGAACATATGAATGGTTAAGGAGAGGTGAACTGAAACCAAAGGATGAGAGATTGATAGTTGCAGCCCAGCATTACGGATGAGATGGCTTACAGCGAGCACTGAAAAACAGACATATGTTGATTCTGTAAGAAAGACCTTGAAACAGTAACTCACCTTATAGCTGGCTGTGAATAGAAAATTTCTATATAGAAAGGCACAACAAAGTAGCACATTTCATACATTGGAAATTATAAACACTACAACATCACTATGCCTGACAATCAATGGCATCATGACCTTAAGAGAATTACAGAGAATGAAAAGATTATGATTACCTGAGACATTCTCATTCCAATTGATAAGAAACTGGATGCGAGGAATCCCGACATAATGGTAAAGGAGAAAAATACCAGACCGGCATAGATAATAGATCAGTTGGTTCCGAGTGATTATTCTGTGAATCACTTGGAGAGGCAGAAGTACCAAGAAATGCAGTCAGAGACTAAGAAAATATGGCAGAAAGATACAGAAATATTTCCCATCGTATTGGGAGCCACAGGCTTGTTAAAGAAGAATTTCCAAGCACATCTTAACAAACTACCCATATATGTTACATCTTACAAACTCTAGAAGGAAGCTCTCTTTAACACAATGCAAGCACTACACTGAGCATTAGCAGTTAATTTGAGAGGCTGATATCATACTCCACATACACTGGCTTAGAAGTAAGAATCCCGACTGTCATGGTATGCCCAAAACTAATCCATTTGGAGAAACTGCCCTGAGAGGAACCACCACCCAGGAAAAGGATTTAGACATCATCATGGATAATATGTTGAAACCCTTTGCCCAATGTGCAGTGGCGGCCAAGAAAGGAAAAGGAGCAATTCCTCAGCTTTCAAAGACAGCCTTTGGGATTGCTGCCACGCATGCGTGGTCCTCTTCCCGCCCAAGGGTGCCATCTTGCTCAGACACGTCTCATAGCTAGAGCCCTACTAAGCGGATAGCAAGGGAAGGATAAGAATAGCAACTCTTAAGGGGAGGTGGGAGGACTGATTCCTGCTGTCCCTGGAGAACACCTGTTACAAGTGAGTAACTATGCTTTCTCCAGGAACAAGCAGGAAGTCAGTCCTCACTTATGGGACTCCCCAGCTACAGACTTCCGAAACCTATAAGCAGAGCGCCTCCGCGAAGCTGTGAGCAGATGCCGACGATCCAAAGGGAGCTAAACTCCCGGTAGCCGCAGAAAGAGGGTCGGAGGGCAGGAGTTGCTTATACCCCTGAACAGATTACGGAGTACAGCCTGGCTGAAGGAGTTGTCCCAGCGGGACTCCCTCTCCAGTAGTGCGAAGCGAAGGTATTCACTGAAGACCAGGCCGCAGCCCGGCAGATGTCTGTCAGAGGCACTGAGCGCAGCGAAGCCACTGACGCCACCGATACCACCTTGGCATGGATGCTGTGCGTGGTGACTCATCGATCCAGCGAGGCCCCAGCCTTTGCCTGGGCAGGCAAAGCCAATGCAGTCTGCCACCCATATGGAGAGGGTACGCTTGGAGAATACAAGCCCCAGACGGTTGGGATTGTAGGCGATGAAGAGCCGGTTGGACTTGCGATGACCCTGGGTGCGCTACAGGTAGAAGGTGAGAGCCCTCTTGAAGTTGAGGGTATGCAAGACTGCTGATGCCCGGTCGGCATGAGGTCTCGGGAAGAAAGTTGGTAAGATTATCTCTTGGTTGAGATGGAAATCCGAGACAACTTTCGTTAGGAACTTGGGGTGAGTGCGAAGGGCCACCCTGTTCCCGAAAAACCTCGTGTAGGGGGCCACGGCCATGAGGGCTTGAAGTTCTCTGACTCGCCGAGCCGAGGTCAGCGCCACCAGGAAGACTACCTTCCAAGAGAGGTGCCGAAGCGAGCACATCGCCATCGGCTTGAATGGCGGCTGCGTCAGCTGCATGAGCACGATGTTCAGGTCTCACTCTGTTGGCGGAGGCTGGACGGGGGTCTTGGAGAGTAAAAGACCCTTCATGAAGTGGGAGACCAGTGGCTGGCCCAAGAGGGGTTTACCCTCGACGGGGAAGTGGTTGGCAGAAATGACGCTCAGGTGAACCCTGACCGAATTGGATTTCAGCCCCACCTGCAGGAGCTGGAGGAGGTACTGGAGAACCTACAGGGTGGGACAGGAGAATTGATTGATCTGGAGCCCGGAGCACTAGACCAAGAGGCGCTGCCACTTGATGGCATAGGCCCGTCTCGTCGAGTCTTTCCTTGATGCGAGCAGGACTTCCTCGATCTTCTCTGGGAGATGCAGCGAGGCTAAAGAGACCTGTTCAGCTGCTAGGCTGCTAGGGATAGCGAGTCCAGGTTCGGGTGAAGCAGTCGTCCCTCCTCCTGTGTCAGCAAACCCAGAGCATTGCCCAGGGGGACTGGGGGCTCTGACGAGAGTCAGAATAGAAGCGGGAACCAAGGCTGTCAAGGTCACGAGGGAGCCATGAGAATCACCAATGCTCAGTCACACTGAATCTTGTGGAGGGTCCTTGCTATGAGGGGAGTGGGAGGAAATGCATACAGAAGCCCAGAGATCCAGTTCAGGAGGAACGTGTCTGGGGCTTCGCTGTTCGGGTGTGGTATCGGCATGCAAAAGTGGGGAAGCTGTGCATTCGCTGGCTGGCGAAAAGGTCTATGGATGGAGTCCCCTAGCGGCGAAACAGGTGGAGAACCACCTCTGGACTCAGGCGCCACTCATGCGGGCGGAGAAGCCTGCTGAGCCTGTCTGCAAGGACATTGTCTTGGCCCAGGAGGTAGACAGCTCTTAGGGTCATGCCCCAGCACATCACGACCTTGTTGTCGGTCTGCACGAGCACCGACTTGCCTCGCAAGTGGTGCTCGAAGACCTTCAAAGCCAACTGGACCGCTTGAAGTTCGAGAAGGTTGATCTGCTGCCGGGATTCCTCAGGTGACCACTGTCCCTGGGTATGGAGGTTGTTGCAGTGGGCTCTCCAGCCCCACAGCGAGGCATCTGTTGTCAAGATGAGCTCGTGTTGCGGAGCCTGGAAGGGCATGCCCTGAAGTAAGCTTCGGAGATTCTGACACCAATCCAGGGAACTGAATAGGTAGTGCAAGACCGAGATGAGATCCCAGAGCCGGCCTGATGCTTGGGAACATTGCACTCTGAGACACCATTGAGCTGCTCGCATATGCATGCAAGCGTGGGGAATGACATGTATGGTCGAGGCCATGTGCCCCAGAATGTGCAGCATGGCTCATGCTGAGACCCTGATTCGGCTTTGGATCTTGACAGCCAGAGTGTGGAGGTGGTCCGCGCATACTCGAGAGAGGAAGGCGGTCGCCTGTTCCATGTTGAGCAGTGCGCCGATGAACTCCAGTGCCTGCACCGGTTCGAGGTGGGACTTGGAGTAGTTGATCAGGAAACTGAGGCGCTCGAGGAGGACTGTGCGCTACACCGAGAGGCGTGCCTCCTCGGCCAATGCACCCGTGACAAGCCAATCATCTAGGTAGGGGTAGATGGATATGCCCTGCAGCCGGAGGTAGGCTGCGGCCGCCGACAGGCATTTGGTGAAGACTCGCAGGGCAGACGCGAGCCTGAAGGGGAGCACTCTGTACTGATAGTAATCCCCCTGCAACCTGAAACACAGGTACTTCCTGTGCTTGGGGTGAACAGCGATGTGGGCATAAGTGTCTCTGAGATCCAAGGAGCATAGCCAATCGCTCTGCTGGATGAAGGGCAGCAGGACGCCAAGCGATAGCATTCTGAATTTCTCCCTCAAAAGAAATTTTTTCAGGTTCCTGAGATCGAGGATGGGGTGCAGGCCCCCTGTCCTCTTCAGAACGAGAAAGTAACGGGAGTAGAACCCCTGACCTTGGAGATGTGGCGGGACCCTTTCGACTGCCCGATGACCGAGGAGATTGTTCATTTCTTGCTTTAAGCAAGCCTGGTGTGAGGGAAGCCGAGTAGGCTCCGCTGGGGAGAAGGGAGGGGGGAGTCTGTCAAGGTAACTGTCCCAGACGACCTGGAGGACCCAGGTGTCCGATGTACTAGCCTCCCACTTGGGGGGTGAAAAGGGACAGATGTCCTCCTACTGGCGGGAGCACCACCGGAAGATGAGAGGCTATGCATTTGGCATAAAAAACCCAGAGCTGGCTGGGGTGGCACCGGTGGTTGGGTCTTGGACCCCTTAGGTTTCCGGTGGCCATGAGCTCCACCCTTGCCTTGGTTGCTGGGCGCCGGCACTGAGGCTGACGGATAGGATGGGTATCCCCAATAAGGAAGCCCCTTCCTCTAAAAGAAGGGTTTTTCTTACTGTGCTGTTTCTTCTAGGGAAGGGAAGAGGTTTTCCGAGCGCGACGGGTGCGGGTTACAAACTTCGTCTTGATCTCGGCTGCTTTGTCCTCCATGGGCTTGCCGAACAGTTGATCGCTGAGGCAGGAACATCCAAGAGTTTCTCTTGGACCCACTGTTCCAGGTCTGAGGACTGGAGCCATGCTTGACGCTGGGCTCCGATGCCAGCCACTGCCACATGGGCGGAAGACTCGTGTCATATGTGGCGCAAGAAAGGTATTTCGAGCAGTCCGCAACCAATCTCAGGAGGGTCTGAAATCTGAGAAGGTGGTCACCTTTGAGGCCCGCGGAGAAACAGCCGAGTTCTTTAGTGAGGTCGTGAAGGAACATACTCATATATAGTTGGTATGCCTGGATACGGCATGCCAGCATGGATCCCTGGTAAGTCTTACACCCGAGGGCGTTGAGGTCACGGGATTCTCTGCCAGGTGGAACCCAAGAATGTGACTTTGGGCTCTTATGTTTCTGCATCGTGGATTCCACTACCATGGAGGTATGAGGAAGCTGGGCCTTTCGAAACCCAGGATCGCGCTGGACTCCGTACATGGCATCGAGTCTATTACTGATAATAGGGACTGAGGCGGGTGCTTCCCACATGCAGAGGAACAGCTTGGTCAGGATGGATGGCACAGCGACTGTGAGAGACTCCTTTGGGGAAGACTCATATTGCAAAATGTCGAGTTCCTCTGCCCTTGGCTCTTCCTCAGTTTGCATTGGCAGATTGGGGGCCCAAGCCATATCCCGCACAAATACGAAGAAGGAGATATCTTTGGGGGGTGCCCAGCTTTGTGAGGTGAGCAGGGACGGGTCAGAAGGAGGTCCCAATGGGCACGGGTTTCAGGGTACGTGTCCCCATCCGATTCCCAGCCTGAGAGGTCCGAGAAGGACTCGGAGTCGGGCTGATCCCCACTTCCGGTGGCCAAGGCCTGCCTGGAGCCGGAGGAACTGACTTTGGAAGACCTTGCCCCAGAGGAACAGGACGGCGAGCGAGACCAGTGCCAAGGACCCTCATGAAGCCTGTGGCTCTCAGGGGTTTCCAAGGCAGTTTTCGGGACCACAGTCGAGGGACCCTCGATATCGAGGCGCAAGCCAGCCGTGCTGGGCAAGAGCGCCTGATGGGCAAGAAGGAAGGCAGAAACACTGTGTTCTAGTGCCAGCATACGGGACTCCCACTCAGGAGTAGGTCCCTGGGACGCAAACGCAGGGGTTACCGGGTCTGGCATGGAGGAGAGGGGGTCCTCACCGGGACGACTCTCAGGAGACCGGGCGCCATCGCCAGAGGCCTCCATGTCTGTAGGAGGTAAATTTTGAGGCTGCTCCTTGTCCGACTCTTTGGAACGCCAGGGAGGACTAAGGGAACGAGTGCGAGACCGCTCACGCTTACCCGGAGCCCCCGACAGCATCTTCGAGGTCTTCTTCTTTTTTTGCCGTTCCACCACAGGCGAACCCTGGTCAGAGTGACGCCTGGGATGTGGAATCACTGCGGGGGGGATCCACAAGTGGTGGATCGGTGGAGCAGGGCACCACCGGGGACTCCGGGGCTGACTTACGGAAAATGTCATCTGACTTCTGCTTACAGCTTTGTAAGGCCTTAATGGACATTTTCTTGCAAAGCGAGCAGAGCTCTGGGTTGTGGTCAGCCTCCAGGCACCACAAACAACAGTCGTGGGTGTCCGTGAGTGACATGTTTTTGGAACATCTGTCACATTTTTTTAAGCCGATGGCCATGGGGGCAAAAGGAGCCCCTGCGAGGTTGAATCCCTCGAGGTGGCCAACAGTTAGAAAAGGGCGTGAAAAGGACCTGAAGTGAGAAAAAATGAAGAAGGGAAAAAAAGGGATTCCCTAGCCCACAGCTGAAGCGGGGGCATCAGGGGGGACGGGATAGGACTGGTGCAAGTGGAAAAAAGGCCAAAAGGCCAAAAAGAGAGAAACATTTTCCAAGGGACAAGGATGTGCGTCCGAAGGGCTCTGCGGAAGAAGGGAGACTGAGCAAGATATCACCATTAGGCAGGAAGAGGACCATGCATGCATGGCAGCAATCCCAAAGTCACCCATAAGTGAGGACTGACTTCCTGCTTGTTCCTGGGGAATAGAATATTAGAAATCATAAGGAGAGGACTGGAGAATAAAACTAAGGATATTATAATGTCTCTGTATTATTCCATGGTGCAACTGCTTGAATATTGTGTGCAATTCTGGTCATCATATCTTAAAAAGTATATAGCAGGAAAAAAGGGGAATGTTGTAGTGGTTGATATGGAAGGACAGACTAGATAGGCCATGTGGTCTTTTTCTGTCATCATGTTTCTATGTAGAAAAAGTACAGAGAGGAGTCACCAAATGCTAAAGGGGATGGAAGGATACCCCTATGAGGAAAGGTTTAAAAGGTTAGAGCTCTTCATCTTGGAAAAAAGACGACTGAGGGAAGCTATGATAGAGGTCTATAAAATAATGAATGGAGTTGAATGGGTAAACATTGATCGGTTGTTTACTCCTTCAAAAGGTATAAAGACTAGAGGACAAGCAATGAAGGTTGTGATAAGGAAGCTTATCAGGACCCAGGAGACAGGGATAAAGAGAAGGAATTCACCCTTATCAAAGGACCTATTTTACAAGGTCAGAGACACAAAACTCCATTTATTTTTTTATTTACATTCTCTTATATACCGCGCTATTCTGCATCAGTGCGGTTTACATTGAACAAACTCAAATTACATTACACCTAGATAGCAGGTAATTCCTAGCTGCAATAGGTTGCAGAATGCCCCTAGTGGAGAAAAGGAGAGGGAATGCAGGCCCAGGGTAAGGAACCCTTACGTCACTGAATTCCCCAATCACTCAGCTGCCCCGAGGCAGTTTGATCTCCAACACCTGAGAGGAGAAGGGGTGGGGCTGGAGCCTGAGAGGTTTAAGTCTAGGTCATATTATCCAGAGAGGGGGAGGAGTAGGAATGCTTACTGGAGGAGGAATGGAGCTGGACCAGTAAGAACAGCAGGAACAAGGAACACAAGTTGGAGGACAGGACGAGGAAGCTCAGGTGAATGGTGGCCAGAGCATGAGCGAGGAGAAGCTGATACAAGCCTTGACCCAGGTATGAGCATTAGAAGCTTGTCTAATTTGGAGCACTACAGAGTTGCAAGAGACAGCTTTTGCCCTAACGGAAGGCAGTCAGCCAAGCCCTCTGAGCTAGAAACGAAGGTAGAGCCTATGCAACTGGGTGAACAGGACCTAACTGTAGAAGAAGAAAACTCATACATGGATTGCTCTTTATGCCAATCTTCAAATACAGAGGGTTTTGAAGGGAGTCAACCGTAAGGAAAACCTCCAGAGTCCGGTAACACTGAGAGCCTGTAGATAACTTGTGAAGGTCCTGTATTAAAGGAGAAATACCTTTGATGAGCAAGCTGTCTAATTAAAACCTGTTAAACAGCTGCTAGCCAGTGTAGTGCACAGCCTGAAGCCGTGCTGACGGTGAAAGTAAGAAAAGCTTTGATTGTGTTTTCACTATTCCTAAAAACCTTGCATAGAGAATTGTTTGCTTATGAAGAGTTAAACTTCTTGTTGAAAGTTTTCCTGTGCTTAAGGGGACAAACAGCCGGGAAGTGTTCTGGACTGAGAGAAAAGAAACCTGTTTTAGGAAAAGCTGTTTCTGTTTGTTTTAAAACAGCACTGCTAGCCATATCTGATATAGGGTTGCCAACTGGCTCCAGATGCGCCCGACAGGTTTAATCCAGTCTTGGGTTTACCTCATTGCATACAGGGATATGTAGTTCTGATTTCTCCATTGCACTCCATAAGAAAAGGAAAACTACAAGTAACTGCATGCAATGGGGTAAACCCAGGACTGGAGCAAGCCTGTCGGGCGCATCTGGAGCCAGTTGGCAACCCTAATCTGATAGCATTGGCTGTTGAAAGGCCTTTTCTTTATGCTGAAGAACATTATAAGCTGTTTTGTTTTGAGTTCAGTTATATCCTGATGTATTTTTGAAAGAATCCTGGAGAAACAATCCAAAGGTGTTATTTTGTGAACTTAGCGTTTTCCCCATAAATAAATTTCTGTCAAAGCCTTACCACTCAAGCCAACTACAAATGTGTTTTTTTACCTGAAGCCAAGTACCTCCTGACTGAACTACCTTTCCCATGAGACATTACAAGGCAGCCAGTCAGGTAAAGGCTAAATGGTGAATCTCTCCTATGACAAGCGCGCCCCTCCATACTGTCTGTAAGGGGCTAAGGGCGTGACAGTGGCGCAGTTCTTGGATTTTTTCACTTAAGGATACCAGGAATTTCACTAAGGATATACAGCTGCGAGATTTTTAAGCCGAAGCAGGTGGAAGCAGAATTTCCTTGACGGACCTGATGAGCAGAAGAGGTGATCCAGGAGCAGTTCCTGAGGAAAAGACCCAGTATAAGCGAGAGTCAATGCCTGAATAAGGTAAAAGATACCTGGGCATGACCAGTTTTGGAGAGAGGAAAAAGTATATGCTGAGGCATTTAAAAGGGGGCATATAAAAAAAAAAAAAAAAAAGCTGTTGTGTGGTGCCACCCTTGGTGTTTTTTTTTTCTTGCAGGTAACAAGTTATGGATCCTAAGGAGCTTGTGAGCTGGATGGCGACCCAGTTCGCATGTCAGCAGGAGCTGGCGCAACTGGCGCAGGACAGTGCAATCGCTGCCATGAGGGAACAGCAAAAACCAGTTCTTGACTTGGTCGAAGCTTTGATTGCGCTCCGGAGCCAGGGAGGCGGAGGAGTACCGGCGCCAGCAGGACCAGCTACACCGCGTGTGGACAGTATGGGGGACTTACAGGGTACTGGGGCATTTAGTTTTGGCAAACTTACCCCAGAGGACAATATAGACGATTTTCTTGAATCTTTTGAAAGAGTGGCTCAGGCTCTAGGTTGGCCGGAGACCCAGTGGGCAGTGTGTCTGGCTACATCTTTAACCGGAGAGGCACTTGCCGCCTACAGAGCCATGCCGGCAGCCCAAGCTTTAGATTATAAGGCTGTAAAGAGTGCCATTAAGGACCGCTTAGGGTTAACTGCCACAGTATACCGATGCATGTTTAGAGCCACAGTCCTGAGAGTTGGCGAGATGCCAAAAGCCTTAAGTCAGAGGATTCGTGGATTAGCACTGAAATGGTTGGCTCCCGAAGGGAAAAGTGTAGAAATGATTATGGATATGATAATGTTAGAACAATTTATGGCAGCAGTGCCAAAAGACTTACAGTCCTTTCTCATCCAGCAGAATTGCCAAAGCATGGGAGAGGCAACCCTTTTGTCTGAACGTTTTATGGAAGCTGAATTAGCTTATCAGCAAAAGGGTAGGTCTCTGAAAATAGGTGCTGAGGTGGGTTTTGCTGCATTAGAAAAGAAGAATGGAAAGGATAATGAATTTGGAAGTGTTTGTATGCCTACCCAAGATGGGAAGAGGGCTAGGAAAAAATGTTTCCAGTGTGGGAAATGGGGTCACTTGCAGAAGGGTTGCAAAGCCCGCACTAACCTAATGGGTACCAGTATAAAACGGCCTGGAGAAGGTTTTCTTTTAACGGTTGACATACAAGGGATTACTACAAATGCTCTTTTGGACTCTGGTGCGGACCAAAGCATGTCATCTAAAAGGCTTTGGCGAGCAATAGAGGCCCAGAATAACTCCGAGCATAGAAAGCCTTTTATTTATTTATTTTATTTATTTTTCTTATATAACTGAACAATGCAACAATGTATTACATAACACGATGTGCTTACAAAGAACAGGGGTACAATCATAAGGGGAGAACGGGGGAAAATATTTATAAGATATATACACATAAAATTTACATAGAGTTATATACAACTAATACTTAAACTCTTCATGTGATCATAGCCTGAAAGTAATGTACGAATTAGATGCATTCATGGGGCTGCTTCATTTTATCCTATATATAAGTTAATGGTCAAGGGTTTAGGGGTGCAGAAAGAGATCCCAATGGCAGTGGTTCCCAAACTCTCATATGGCAGTGGCAGTGGTTCTCAGTTTAAACAGGGAATAGAAAAGGGCCTTAGCCAGAAGGGGGATGGAATGGTGATGGTGGTCCCCGGGCCGCTTTTTGGGAATCCCCGAGAGCCAGTTGAGAACGCAGTAAAAAAATCTCTGGGAAACAAGCCTCCCGGTAAACAGATTTTTACATTAAAATTCTGTAAGGTATCAGAGAAGGCCCAGACTCCCAAGCGGGCATCCCCACAAGCTGCAGGGTTTGACTTATGTAGTGCGGAAGATGCGACGATACCTAGCCGAGGAAAAGCCCTCGTGGACACTGGTCTGCAAATGGAGATACCCATCGGTTGTTACGGGCGAATAGCCCCTCGATCAGGGCTGGCTCTAAGGCATTTCTTGGATGTTGGAGCGGGTGTTATTGATCCGGACTATAGGGGAAATGTAAAAGTGCTATTGTTTAACTTTGGACGCGAAGATTTTCCAGTAAAGGTAGGAGATCGGATCGCCCAGCTAATCTGTGAAAGGGTGGGTTTTCCCCCGTTGGAGGAGGTCCCAACATTATCCACTACAGAGCGTGGAGCCAGAGGATTTGGTTCAACCGGCGGGGTGAAGATGAAAAACCTCGCTGCCACCTGCGAGGAAAGAATAGAAGTGCCTGAAGAGGAAGACCTGGGACCTCAACTGGCGGAGTGCAGGGAAAGCCCAGAGCCACAAATAGGCGAAGACCTGTCGATGGTACAGCATGCGGAATTAACAAAACTATTGGCAAAATTCCCGGATGTGCTGACTCCGGTTCCCGGAGAAACCCACCTGGTGGCGCACGAAATCATAACTCTGCCGGGGAAGATAGTCAGGCAGAGGCCCTATCGTTTGCCCTAAGCAAAAAAACAAAAGGTAGCGGCACAGGTCCGTGAAATGTTGGACATGGGCATCATAGAGGAATCAAAGAGCCCCTGGAGTAGCCCCATAATCCTGGTGCCGAAACCGAACGCCACCTTAAGGTTTTGTATAGATTTCCGGCAGGTGAACGCCATATCTGTCTTCGACGCCTACCCAATGCCGAGAATTGAGGAGCTATTGGAACAATTAGGGCAGGCCCAATATTTGACTACACTAGATATGACGAAAGGATATTGGCAGATCCCTCTAACGAAGGAGTCTAGGCCAAAGACCGCGTTTAGCACCCCAATGGGATTATTTCACTTCAAGAGGATGCCTTTTGGTCTCCATGGAGCGGTAGCTACCTGCCAGAGGTTAGTGGATCAGGTTCTCCGACAACATCAAGAGTACGCTTTCGCTTACATGGATGATGTCATAATTCATAGCGACAGCTGGGCAGAACACCTTGTGAGAATCGGAGCTGTACTACGGTCCATGAGGCAGGCCGGCATCACCTTGAATCCAAAAAAATGTGCCTTTGCAAAACGAGAGGTGAAGTATTTAGGACACATGATGGGAAAGGGAAAAATTAAGTCTTTGATCAACAAGGTAGCCAGTATCAAGAATTTTCCCCAACCAACCACCAAAAAACACTTAATAAGTTTTCTAGGACTCATCGGATATTACCGAAGATTCATACCCCGGTTTGCAGAAGAAAGTGCAGTGTTCACAGACATGCTGTGGAAAAATTGCCCGAATCAACTCAGATGGACCCCAGAGGCTGAGAAGGCATTTGCTCTTTTAAAAGGAAGGCTATGCACAAGTCCAGTGTTGTGCGGGGTGGACTTCAAGAAGCCCTTCCTGGTGCAGACTGATGCGTCAGACGTAGGCCTAGGAGCTGTTTTGTCCCAAAGACATGAGGGGGATGAACACCCGGTGATGTATCTCAGCAGGAAACTATCTCCGGCGGCGCAAAAATATTCCACCATTGAAAAAGAATGCCTTGCTATAAAATGGACAAAATCCCAATCCTTGGTCCAGTCCAATATAAATATCCACCATATACAAAACCAAACCCAAAAATATCCCCTAATTGAATAATTTTTCTTTTTGTCGGAGAAGGCCCCCCATCAAATTTATGGAATTGCGATGGGGGCCTCTGTAGCCCCTTCAATAGCCACATTATATATGGCCCATTTTGAAGAAGTTTGCCTTTATTCTTCAGATTTTTTCAAACCAGTACGCTTTTGGCGACGGTTTTTAGATGATGTATTTTTCTTATGGTTTGACACCTTACCGCAGCTTCAAGCATTTTTACAGTGGCTTAATACTCTGAAGCCTAACTTAAAATTCACAGCCCATTTTGATTTGAGACAAATTGAATTTTTGGACATGATGATAATAAAGGACCAGGGAACATTTCATACGACTTTGTATAGGAAGAGTGTACAACGAAATAGTCTTCTTATGTATCATAGTTGCCATCCTGGCCCTATGAGGAGGAATTTACCCTATGGTCAATTTCTTAGGTTGCGTAGGATATGTTCTACGTTATCGGATTTTAAACTTCATGCCTTTGACTTGACCACTAGATTAACACAACGGGGATACCCAGAGAAGGTTATTAAGTTGGCTTATCGTCGGGCTTTGAACACCCATCGGGAATGGCTTATCAGTGAAGAGTTTCAATCCTCACATACTCAATCTGGAGAAACAGAATATATAGTTGGGACATTGCCATACACCACTTTAAGTTCTTCAATTGTAGCAATATTACGTAAACATTGGGGTATTTTAAGTTTGCACCCTTGTTTTAGAAAACCACTTCGAATAGCTTTCTCCAGAGGATTTAATTTGAAAGAGCCGGATGGGATACACCCTAGAATACTGAGGGAACTTGGGGACGTTCTAGCAGCTCCACTGACTGACCTTTTCAATGCCTCGTTGGAGTCGGGAGTGGTGCCAAAGGACTGGAGAGAGGCTCATGTGGTGCCTTTACACAAAAGCGGAAGTAAGGATGTGGTTGAAAACTACAGGCCGGTTAGTTTAACTTCAGTGGTGAGTAAATTATTGGAAACGCTGCTGAAAGAGAAAATAGTGAGGTTTCTGGAGTCCGGCGGATTACAGGATCCGAGGCAGCATGGATTCACCAGAGGCAGGTCTTGTCAGACAAATCTGATCGATTTCTTTGACTGGGTGACCAGGGAGTTGGACCGAGGGAGAGCTCTAGATGTGGTGTATTTAGATTTCAGTAAAGCCTTTGACACTGTTCCTCACAGGCGACTTATAAACAAACTGAGCACCCTAGGGATGGACCCTAAAGTTACTGCTTGGGTTAGAAATTGGTTGGGTGGGAGGCGACAAAGAGTACAAGTAAATGGAGCTCACTCTGAGGAGAAGGATGTTACCAGTGGTGTGCCACAGGGATCTGTCCTTGGTCCGATTCTTTTTAACATCTTTGTTAGTGATATAGCGGAAGGGCTGTCGGGTAAGGTTTGCCTCTTTGCGGATGATACCAAAATCTGTAATAGAGTAGACACCCAGGAAGGTGTAGATAACATGAGGAGGAGGGATCTAGCTAAGCTTGAAGAATGGTCTAGAATTTGGCAGCTGGGATTTAATGTTAAAAAATGTAAGGTCATGCATTTGGGCTGCAGCAATCCAAGGGAGCAATACAGTATAGGAGGTGAAGTACTTTTGTCCACTAAAGAAGAGCGGGACCTAGGCGTGGTTGTGTCTGATGATCTTAAAGTAGCTAAACAGGTAGAAAAGGCGACGGCAAAAGCTAGAAGGATGCTTGGGTGCATACGGAGAGGAATGGCTAGCAGAAAAAAGGAGGTGATAATGCCTCTGTATAAGTCTTTGGTGCGACCTCATTTGGAGTATGGTGTGCAATTCTGGAGACCGCACCTTCAAAAGGATGTGAACAGGATGGAGTCAGTGCAGAGGGTTGCTACTAAAATGATTAATGGGCTTCATTATAAAGCATATGAGGACAGACTTAAGGATCTTAATATGTACACCTTAGAGGAAAGGCGGGATAGAGGTGATATGATTGAGATGTTTAAATACCTCCGTGGCATAAATGTTCAGGGAGAGAGCCTCTTTCAATTGAAAGCAAGTTCTGCTACGAGGGGACATGGGATGAGGGTGAAGGGAGATAGATTCAGGAGTGATATGCGGAAATATTTCTTTACGGAAAGAGTAGTGGATCCGTGGAATCGTCTCCCAGTGGAGGTGGTGGAGATGACAGTGACTGAGTTAAAAAAAGCATGGGACCAACACAGAGGATCTCTAAAGGTAAAAAGTGGACTGTTGTAGTTGTTGTTATGGAAGGACAGACTAGATGGGCCTTGTGGTCTTTTTCTGTCATCATGTTTCTATGTTTCTCTCTAGGGAAACGCTGAAACCTGTGCACTTCGGGGATGTCACTTTTCTTAAAGGTAAAATCCTTAGTTTCTCCTATTTCCATAGGCTCACTATTGACTTCCTTATCACAATATCCTTTTGGTAATCTTTAGTCTTTTCAAAGATCCATCTCACATTCACAATGATGTCTCTTGTTCCTCACCCTTTCCTGAACCCTGCTTGCACTTCAGGTAGTTCTTGTTCCAGGTATGGTTGTAGTCTCTAGTCTATTGAATAATCTTCAGTAGAATTTTGCTAGCATGTGGGATCAGAGCGATTGTGCAATACTTTCCACGGTCAGTTGGATCACCTTCTTTAGTATTGGTATAAACACAGATCTTTTCCAGTCAGTTGGCCATGATGCTGTCTTCCAAATTTCCTGGCAGAGCCTTGTAAGTATGGTAACAGCTGCATCAGATTTCTGTAATACTTCTATGGGAATGCCATCAATGCCTGGTACTCTGTTCTTTGATAAGGCTTTCAATGCTGCTTCGACTTCTTCTTTCATCACCAATGATTCCGGATCATAAGGTACAGGTTGAATGCCTCTGTATATTCTTTCTATCTTTTCTTGATCTTCTCAGCATCATTCAACATAGAACCTTGAGCATCTTGTAACATTCCACTTCGAGGCTGGAATTTTTTCTTTAACTCTCATAGATTTAGGAAGGCCAATCTTGTTCTTCCTCTAATAGTTTCTGTTCTGTTATTTGTATCTAAAGCTGCAAATCAGTTTTGCAGGCAGTCTTTAATTCCAGTGGTATATTTTCAAGGTCATATTTTGCTACATTCATGAGTGGCTTGCTCTTTTTCAACTTTAGCTTGAGTTTGCACACTAGTAGTTGGTGATCTGTACCACAGTCATCTCCAGGTTTTGTCTTTGTTGATGTTATAGAGCTTTTCCATCGTTGACTTCCACAGATCTAGTCAATTTGATTTTTGTACTATCCATTGGGTGAAGTCCATGTGTACAGTCGCCGCTTGTGTTGCTGGAAGAAGGTATTTGAGATGATTAGATCGTTGGTCTTGCAGAATTCTATCAGTCTTTCTTCAACTTCATTTCTGTTGCCAAGTCCACATTTTCCAACCATTTCGCCTTCTTCTTTGTTGCCAACATTTGCGTTCCAGTCACCCATGTCTATCATGATATCCTCTTTGCATGTTCTGTCAATTTCAGCTTGTACTTGTTCATAGAATTCATCCTCTTCTGCAGCTGTTGTTGGGGCATATACTTGAATTATAGTTGTGTTGATAGGCATTCCTCATAGATGAATAGAGATTAAGTGTTCACTGACTGCATTGTATTTCATTACAGTTCTTGCAAGTTTCTTCTTTATTATAAATGCAACACCATTTCTTCTTTGTCTTTCATTTCCAGCATAGTGGGCCATGTGATCATCTAATGCAAAGTGCCCGATGCCAGTCCAATGTAGTCCGCTGACACCCTACAGATCAAGTTGTATACATATTCCTTTTCATTCTTAACCACCTCCAACTTCCCTTGGTTCATAGTTCGTACATTCCATGTCCTAATATATAAGATATCTTTGCAGCTTCTGACTCTCATTTCATGCGCAGTTACATCAGCAGTCAGACATCCCGAGGTTTTTGATCCAGCCACATCATAAATGCTGGCTGTACTCTGAAAAGTCTTCAGCTCCTCTCCAGTAGCTAGTTGAGTGCCTTCCGACCTGGGGGTCTCATCTTCCAGCACTATAGTGCAATTTGTTTTGTTGTGACTATCCATTGGGTTTCATGGCAAGATACAGAAGTAGATTTTCAGGCCTTTCCTTCACGCAATTTAAGCTTAGTGTTGTTGCCAACACTGTCCCATTCTGTTGCTGCTCAGATGGGTAGTTTGTCTTGGTCTGGCACCTCAGCTGAGACCTGTCCATCTTGGGAGACCCTGCCAGTAATTAAACTACCGATAGCTTAGCCCTCAGCATCACTGATGCACACAAGCCCTCACAGCATGACAAGTTGCAAACCAAGTGAGGTAAGACCATATATCAAGGTTTAATAAACAAACAAAGATATGATAGAGGTTTATAAAATCATGAGTTGGCTGGAATGAGTAAATAGCAAATGGTTGTTTAACCTTTTACATTTAAAACAAATTGGTGAAATGATTTTTTCACTCAGTGTACAATTAAACTGTGGAATTTGTTGCCAAAAGAAGTGGAGAATGCAGGTAGCATAGCTGGGTTGTGATACAATTTTCTGAGGAAAACATCCATAAACCATTATTAGCCATGTAGCCTTCGGAAAGCTACTGCTGATGTCTGGTTGCAAGCCAGGATGAGTGGAGCTCCTCTTTGGGATCTTCTTGGCTAATTGTGAGTTGGATCGGCCATTGTTGCAAACAGGATGTGTAGCTCAATAGTCTGGCCCAGAATAGTATATATTATGTTCTCATGCAGGGAAGGATTGTCCCCAACATGATGCTAGACACGGGGTTACTACTGGCTCAGAGGCTAACATATTTCCTGAATTATAAAACAAGTTATCCTTAATTTCTCATACTCGAGCATTTGGTTAGTACTGGATTCGGGGGTCAGAGTACCGCCTAACACCATGCTGCAATATTGGATCAGTACTAGTTGAACAGGAAGACTCTGCCCTGATACCATTACCTCCAGTAAATATTGTCGCTTAGCACTATCCTGGAATACCGGGTCAGTACTACGGTACACGGCAGAGTGCCCTTTAACACCATGTTAGCTCATACAGTCAGTACTGGCATACATGGCAGAGCAAGACCATACCAAGCTAGAAATGCATCCTGTGCGACTAATGAATCTGGCGCACCCCCCCCCCCCCTCCACCCAGCCATATTCAGTAACTCACTCTTTTTGAGCTTCCTTGAAGCCCAGTGATGATATTAATGCCCCCTGTGCAGCTGCGCCACTCACACAGCCCTTAGAGTGCACTTTGCAACAGGGTTGTACCAGCACCATTTTAGGGCATACTGTCAGTACTGGTTCAGAGTGAAGAGAGTGAGCTCTAATACCATGTTTGGACAATGGGTCGGTACTGGCTCAAAAGGAAGTGTGTACACCAAAATGAAATTAGACTTAACCTGCTAATTGTTGTTCCTTGAGGAACTTCAGTCCAGTCCCGCATCTCTGGGTAGTGCACCTCTTCCAGCAGCTTGGAGACTGAGCATGTCATCTTTTGATGACACCAATGTACTTATACAGCTGGCACCATCTACCAGCCCCAGTAACCTATTGACAAAGCAGACTCACAGGAGCAACAAATGAGTAGTTAAACATGAGTAAACAAATCTACACCTAAATAAATGGACTCCCACCACCACCTGGGAAGGAATCCGCTGTCCCCCCTGAAAGAGGGCGCTTACCTGTGAAGGACTGGATGTCGCTGTCCTGCATGGAGCATGAACCAACAGCTCTCCCAGTTTGCTCCCCGATGCCATGCTCTGCATACTCCCTGGCCCCCCTTGGCTACATCGAATAACAAGAGAGTCAGCTTCAGGACTAGGGGCACAGAACGACCTATGCAAAAAACAAGGGATCCGGAACTGGACTGGAGTTGCTCAGGGAACAACAATTAGCAGGTAAGTCTAATTTAATTTTCCTTATCATCCCTCCAGTCCAGTTCCGCACCTCTGGGATGTAACAGAGCAGTTAAAATTAACGGAAGGGATCTGCACAACCGGCCTGAAGCACCGCCAATCCAAAATAGGCATCCCCCGCTGCCTGGCAATGTTCCCTCTAATTTTCTGTAGGCTGTGTGCGCATAAAATATCAGCTGTGCAACTTTTGAAGGAAGGTTAAATTTTTGTGCACCACATAACGACACTCGGAGTTATATACTTTAAAATTTGACTACACATCAGAATACAGTATGTACACCACATTGATTGCACTAGAAAATATTGTAGAACTTGTGAAAACCGTAAATACACAACAACTTTTAAATTTTAAGACGTCTGTGTTGTTTTCTATCAGAATCAGAACTGTAATTTTTGTGCGCTCTGTTATAAAGTATGTGCGCTCGCTCGGCGAGGTGTGTGCGCGCGCACACGCGCACAGCTTAGAGGGAACAGTGCTGCCTGGACATTCAGGCGATAATGCTTAGCAAAGTTATGAAGTGAAGACCATGTTGCCACCCTGCCAATTTCTTCCGGTGGCACTAGAATATTCTCCCTCCACGAGGCTGCCTGAGCCCTTGTGAAATGCGCCCGCAACCCCGCCGGCACCGCTTTACCTTTCAAAATCTATGCCAATGCGATCGCTTCCCTGATCCATCTAGAAATAAAGGCTTTGGCCACCGCCTCTCCTCTGCGCAACCCCCCCAGCAGCACCAACAAATGGTCAGACTTCCGAAAGGAGGCCACTCTCTTCAAAAAAATGCCTCAAGACTCTCCTAACATCCAGGTGCCGCAACTGCGGATTAGCAGAGCCCATTTCGGAGCCTGCCAGAGCTGAAAGAGAATTTGACTGATTCAAATGAAAGGCCGAAATTACCTTGGGCAAAAAGGAAGGTACCGGTCAAAGGGCCACCTTTTCCTTTGAGAATGAAAGGGATGGCTCCTGGCAAGATAAGGCCTGCAGCTCTGAAATTTGGCTTGTGTACTGGCCCCGCGACAGGAGATCTTTTTGTGCTTGGAGCTGCCACGGGCAGTCCGCCAGATGCCTCACCAGATCAGCATACCATGGGCACCTTGGCCAGTCTGGGGTGATCAGAATGACTAACCCCCGGTGAGCCTCGATCCGCTGCATGAGACGGCCGATGAGTGCCCACAGGGGAAAGAAGACCTTCTGCAGGCCACCCCTGCATGAGAGCATCCAGGCCCTCTGACATCCTTTCTCTTCTCCTGCTGAAAAAACATCCCACTTTGGCCGACTGGAATGTCGCCATTAGGTCCATAACTGGTGTGCCCCATTGGTGCACTCTCTGTTTGAAAACCTCCAGGTTAAGAGTCCACTCACCCAGATCCACATGCACGCGGCTTAAGGAGTCCCCTGTCACACTGTCGATGCCCGCCATGTGCACCGCCGATAACACCTGAAGATGACCTTCCGCCCAGCTGAACAGCCTTTTGAACTCCTCCTCTAGGGCTACACTGCTCATGCCGGATGTACAGTAGGTTACTGTGGGTGCATTGTCCAAGAGGACTCAGACCGCCGCCTTCCCTTGCCACCAGTGCTCAAAGCTCTAGAGCACCAGAAACACCACTCGCATCTCCAGTCTGTTGATTGACCAAGCAGCCTCTTGCTGGTTTCACTGACCCTGAGCAATGTGTCCTTCGCAATGAGCTCCCCAACCGGACAGACTGGCATCGGTCATCACCGGGATCCACTGCAGGGACACGAGGGACATGCCCCCTTCCAGATTCTCCAGATGCAGCCACCACTGGAAAGAAAACTTGTTCTCTCATGGGCAGGGGAGAATCATGGACAAGGACTGACTCTGACGTGACCACCGACAGAGCAGCGCTCTCTGCAATGGTTGCATGTGTGACCTTGCCCATAGGGCCGCCATGGTTACTAGGACCTGCAGATAATACCAGGCTGATGGCTCTAACATCTGCCAGAACTGGCGCACCAGTCACTGCAGCCCCTGCATCCGCTGTTCTAGCAGAAATACCTTTCCCACAGAGGTACTGAAGTGCGCTCCCAGATACTCGTGCTCCTGGGACAAAACCAACTGACTCTTGGCCAAGTTGATCACCAAGCCAAGACTTTGTAGGAACTGCATCACACTCTTCATTGCGATTTGGCTTTCTTCTCTGGACTTCGCCCGGATTAGCCAGTCGTCGAGATATGGGTGCATGAGGATTCCTTCTTTGTGTAGCACCACTGCTACCACCACCATAACCTTAGTGAAGGCATGGGGAGCTGTTGCCAACCCGAATGGCAATGCCCGAAACTGGAAGTGGCCCATCGGCACCACAACACAGAGAAACTGCTGATGTTCCGGTCGGATGGGAATGTGCAGAAACACTTCCGTGAAATTGAGAGATGTCAAAAATTTGCCGCTTCTTACCGATACTATGATGGACCACAAACTTTCCATGTGAAAGTACGGCATCCGCAGGCAATGGTTCACACCCTTGAGGTCAAGAATCGGGCAGAAGGAACCTTCCTTTTTGGGTACCACAAAATAAATAGAGTACCGACCCCAACTGTGTTGGTCTCTGAGAATCGGCACCATGGCTTTTAGCTGCAGGAGCCAAGTCAAGGTGTCCTTCGCCACCGCCGCTTTGCCCTGCACTTTGCAAGTCGACTGAATGAAGGCGCGACATACTAGCCAGGCCCACTCCAAGGCATAGCCCTCCCAGATGACCTCTAGGACCCATTGGTCTGAAGTGATCTGGGCCCAGGCGGGGCAGAAATCCTGCAGTGACCTCTCATGGGTTGCACCCCTCCAGACCCCCCTCACTTCATTGTGACTTCTTGGCACCCGAGGATAAGGCAGTGCCAAAATCCATACCTGCTCCTCGAAACTCCCGAAACCCCTGTCCTCTGGAGGGAAATCTGACCCTCTGATAAGGGACAAAATGGGTTGTACAAAAATGCTTGAAGACCTGTGCCTGTCTATGAGTTGCAGGAAGAGCGTGGCCCTGCTTCTTCTTATCTTTGGGCAGGCGCCCCCCTTTTAAATCTCCCAAGTCCTTAACCAACGTGTCCAGCTCTTCCGCGAAAAGACGTTTTCCCCTTTAAAGAGGAGCTCGCTGAGACCGTACTTGGAGGAGCTGTCCGCTGCCCAATTCCTCAGCCACAGGTAGCGGCAAGCCGCCACCAAAGAGGCCATGCTCTTCGAGAGTCCTCTAATGAGATCATGTGTATCTACTAGGTAGACCGCCTCCGATTCCAATTTGGTCGCCTCCCCGGCAATGACCCTCACCAGCTCCTCCAGCTGTTGCAGCCATTGCGACCAGCGGAGATAGGCCCTAGCCACCCAGGCCCCACAGATGGAGGCTTGCAGCTAGAGGGCGGGTACATCAAAGGCCTGTTTCAACAGGGTGTCCAGCTTCCTATCCTGACTATCCTTGAGTGCTGCACTCCCTTCTACTGGGATCACCGTCTTCCTTGTGACCGTGGACACCGCCGTGTCCACCTTAGGCGAGTGCAGCAGCGCACATTCCTGATCTGGTAGTGGGTACAGGCACGACATGTCTCGCCTCTGGCAGATCCCATTCATCCTGGATCATCTGTCGGACCACCTTATGCACCGGGAAAACCTTTTGCATCTTCCGCAACACCTGGAGCATCGGATTCTCCAGCGTCTCCTCCTCCGTCAGTAGGCTAGCTGGCATGTTTAGGCCTTCAAAGACTCCTTCCTCCAACTCTGTCCCTTTGAACTCTAGTTCCGTGTCAAGGACTTCTTCTGGCCCCTCAGACAGAGGAGATCTGACCTGGCCCTCCTCTGTGGGCCTAAGTTTCTTGGCCGCTGTCGCCTCCGGAGCAGCCGGTCCTCTTAGTCCCTAACTCCTGCTCCCCAGAGTCACTTGCCGACCTCTGCTTGTGAAGAAGCAGGACAAACTCTGGAGAGAGATCACCCGGGAGCCCGAGTACCTCCCGGTTCAGCGAGGTAGAAGATCCAAGAATGGCCAGAGCCACATCAGCCAGCTCCAGGCATGGTACCGCGGACCCTGTTGCGTCCCCACGCTGTAGGCCATTTCCTCTCCCCCAACCTGCAGAGAGCAGAGGAAACCCCAGAAAAAAAGGCGCCGCGACAAGGCTGCCTTCAATACAGGCCCAGAGGTGGGAGAAACAGATAGGCTGTACTGCTCACTCTGCCTGCATCACTGCTACATTTCTGCCACACGGTCCCAGGCCATCCTGACTCAGCGTGCTCGTGCTGCGAAGAAATGTAAGACAGGCTTTTTCTCCTGCTACTCCTCCCAGATTTACCTCAATCCAGCTTCACTGCCAATTACCAGCATTGGATCCTCTGCATCTTCTTGCATTCAGCTGCCACTCAAGGGCTTCGGCACTGAGAGGGGGAGGGGAGGGAGACCGGGAGCTGATTTTTTCTCTGCAATATCACTGCAGCGGCTCCTCACCCAGTAATGGGTTCAGGAGCCGCCAGTATCCCCAAGATACTGACATTGGCTGAAGACCGCTCCTCACAGCACCTTGCTCGTTTCCTTTCTCTATTGTTTTTCTTTTTTTAACTTTAAGAATCCAAAATAAAAGGACCCTTACAATACCTAGCAAGTAAAGTAAATTCTAGTCTAATCCTAACCTCCTTAGTTCAGTGAGTCCAGCATCACTACCTCCTGCAGCTACTTAGAGACTGAGCATACTGGGGCTGGTAATTGGTGCCAGCTGTATAAGTACACTGGTGTCATCAAAAGATGACATGCTCAGTCTCCAAGCTGCTGGAAGAGGTACACTACCCCGAGGTGCGGGGACTGGACTGGATGGGACGATAAGGAACATCGTGTTGCACATCGAGTCAATACTGACTCAGAATGAAAGGTGTTTCCTAAGACCATACTGTAACCCTGAGTCAGTCCAAAAAGGTCAATGTCATGCAACATGTGGTGAAGAGCGCCCTCCTGAGGAAATGGAGACTGAAGGAAATCCTGAAATGCAGCAGGATTTACACAGGATTTACAATCCTAAAAGGAAAAAAAAGCCCTCTTCTGGTGAACTGAGAATGAAGACCAGCTCAGGGGAGGAGTTGAGCAGTGCTGATTGGGCACACCCAGGGGTTGGACGGGGTGTGGCTGAAAAAGAATCCCTTTATGAAGTAGTGAATGACGCTGCTAAACGGAACTGGAAGGGGAACTGGAAGGGAAAGTCCCGGATTGAGATCAAGCAGTTGACCAAGCAGACCAAGGGGAAGCAGAAGCGCTGTGAGAAACAGGAAAGCCATGAGCAGTTGACCAGGAAGCAGTTTGGCTGCACGTCTGAGCCTGGTAGCAGCAGAGGACCTGCAAGGATCCTAACAGGTGCTTGGAAAGGAAGTCCTACGAGAAGTGGACGAAGCCCTGGTTTAGAGTCTTTGGAAAAGGCAGAGCCCTCGTGGATACAGTTTGGACTGGAGAGATCCAGAAGTCCTCACAGCTGCAAAGCTTTTGAGCTACCTAAAAGGAGAGGAGCCTGGCAGAAAGACAGCAGTTTCTATAGGAACCTGGATAGAGAAGGTAAAGTCCCATCTCCTATATTTAAGGCTGTTTTAAAAGATCCCAATTGTTACCCTGAGCCATTCAAGCCAAGAGCTGAAGGGGGAAACATTATTGACTGGGAGAAAAGCTCAGTGTTGGCTGACAACGGTTTGTCAGGAACTGAACAGGCTGAATTGCTCCTTCAGGACTTTAAAGAGTTCTTAGAATTGAAAGCAGGCAGACAGTCAAAGCTGATTGAGGACAATAGTTCAGTGCAGTCAGAAGATTTTATGCAAGTGGAAAATGCCTTACCTTTGATAAACTCTGACGATAATAGCATGGACTGTTCAATATGCTGCAAGGAAATAGCAGTATAACAAAGCTTGTCTGTACCTTGTATGAAAAGAATACAACGTGGAAGTTTCTGCTGCCGTGCTCTGAAAACCTAATTGTTTGCACCTGAGTTTGAGTTCACACTGTGAATGGAACAGTGATTGCATGAGGCTGCAATATATGTAAGTCACCTCTTGAGGCAGAGCTGAGTTAAGCTCCATAGAAGAAAAGCTGATCTCACTTTATGTTGTCTTATATTCCTGAGTTTCTTCTGTTATCATTTAAAGCACCATTTATGTTCATGTATCTGAATTTTGATGCGCTGGAGGAATCTCCCCAACACGAATAAAATATTCTTGCAAAGCCTTACCGTCTCTGGCGCTACTACATTTATCAGTGAGGGAAAGGAGAACAAAACTACATCTCCCATCATTCCAAGGGAATAGTTTTAATCCATTCCTCACGGGACAATAGGCCACTCCTGTCCTTTAGCCCTAGGGCGGGGGCAGGAGCGTCGCAAACACCATGCTGGAGCATTTCAGCAAAGAGAGAAATCAAGAGGGCTTAAACCTTGAGAAAGAAACAAAACTCTTTTCCCTCAAAAACCTAAGCTAGAAGGAGGAGTGTTGATTTTGTTTAATAATTTTATGGATTTAGCTCACACATTATCTACATTCAGGTGCAATAGGTATTTCCCTGTCCCCTGAGAGCTTATACAGTAATCTAAGTTTGTATCTGAGCCAATGGAGGGCTAAGTAACTTTCCCAAGATCACAAGGAGCAAGGTACCACATTAGGAACCACCACCCAGGAAAAGGATTTAGGCGTCATTGTGGATAATATGGGTCCAATTCTATGAGATGAAGAGTGGGACTGTTATCTGCCTTGCTGGTATTCTGCCTCCGTCCCCCACTGCACGCACAAAGCCAGTGTGCATGCTGTGGGGGACAGGGCGTGATGGGGGCTGAGAGTGGGAGGGACGCGGACGGGACTGACCCCTGGATGTACAGGGCCAATTCCACTCATGGCCAATTCCACTCATGGCCCTGTACGTCCAGGGGTCACTAGGGGGAAGCCCTGCTCATACCGCCTCTGAGGTGGAATAAGAGTAGGGCACCCCCCAAACGTGGCATGCAACCCCCCCACCCCCACAGGAGCACTTGGACATGGAAGGTGAGTCCCCGCCACCCGATCCGGGCCCCAGCAACCCCCATTGGGGTCAGGCGGCAGAGACTCGGGAGTCCAGGCAGATGGAGACCATGGGGAGGGGCATGCCGGGTTGTCCTCAGGCTCAAATTCTGATAGCCACGGGAACATTTTGTTCCCATGTTTCAGAATCGGATGCAAACGGACGTAGGCTACCCCTCCATGGCTAAGGCAAACCATTTCTGAAAGTGTTTTTTCATTTGATGTGATTCCAAGCCTCTGATTAGAAGATGGGGAAGTTTTCAGACCATGAGTTACAAAATCCCTGTAGCATACGCTCCACTTTCAGTGATCCCTTCTCTGGAAGCGGACTTTGACATTCTTGTATTTTCGTATTTCTGCCCTAGTGCATTATGGATTTAATTAATGAGTACCAGCATTTAGCACATGTCTGAAGAAGGGATCAATTTATTTCTATTTAGCTCATGTTTTTCCAGTAGAAGTTCAAGGTGAGTTACATTTAGGTTCAGCAGGTATTTCTCTCTCCCTGGAGAGCTTACAATATAACAGCACAGGCATCTGCGCTGCATTTACATACAATCTTCTGCAGTAATATGGATGCAGAATATAGAAAGGGATTTATTGTGAGCGTAATCACTGCATACATGCCTGTACTCATGGCTGCGCGCCGCACATGTAAATCCATTCAAAACAGATGGTAATTAAGCAGTTAGCTATTTGGCGCAGATGCAGAAAAGTGCGCAGAATTGTAGAAAGCTGAGCTCAATGCTGGGACTTTAATGCCAGGTCGCAGGAGATGTAAGGGTACGCTCTAGAGGTCAGTGCTGAGGGGGCATTTATGCCTGTTTCTTGAGTGGAAAAACCCCTACAGCTTCTACTGGGCTTTGCTGAAGTGAATCCTGAAAGAAAAAAAAAAGGACCAGAGAAACATGTACTTAACATTTCTATAGTGCTACAAGGCATATGCAGCACTATACATAGATACATAAGAGATAGTCCCTTCTCCATAGAGTTTGCAATCTACTGAAGGCAAACACAAAAAAGACGGGGCCACAGTAAACTAAGAGGAAATGATCATAGCACACAAGATGGTAAACAGCAGAATAAAGGAGGTCAGGATCCAAAGGCAGCCTCAGAGGTAGGTTGTTAGTGTGGATTTGAATAGGAACAGGGATGGAGCCTGGTGTACTGACTCAGATAGTCTATTACAGTTTGTTTGCCAGATTTGTTGAAGGCAAATTTTGGGGCATTTATCTGAAGTGTGTACGGGAAGGGGGAGGAAAGGACATCTTGAGCATCAATGCATGAAGAAGGGAAGAGGAGTCATTACCATGCCACCCTCCCCATCCATCCCACGACAGCAACAATAACTTCCAAGCCGACAGAGTGGCAGAGAACTAGAAACAGTGATGCACCTTCCCTGTACTGTGCAAAATATAAAGATAATGGATGTAAATTCTACAAACTGACATATTCAAATTACTAAATTGAAAATAACTTTTTTTCCCTACCCTCTCTGTCCCCATTCCTGGAATCGGGGACAGAACAGTGGGAGTTGGGGACAGCCTTAAAATCGGGGACATCTGATGACCTTATATTCCAGGCATATGGTGCAGCAGGATGCGCTGGAAGAATGCGTTCCCAGGCGCCAGAATGCTACGTGGTGCGTAACAGCAATATCATTCTGCTCAGAACCATGCGATTGCTCTTATGCGCCACGTACCATTGCGGCACATGCGTGCACGTGCTTTTTGTGTGTAAGATGTAGGTGCTGCTAATGTAGAAATCTGGGGGCATGTGCCTGGTTTGCTTTCCCAGTTTAGCGCAGACGTTTTGCACACAGCTCATTTGCATGCTGTTTGTTTACAGTATCGCTGCGTGCAAAACATCTGCGCTAAACCTGCAATTGGAAACCCTGTTCTAGAGCTTTAAGCGCCGCACTCTAGTGCATGTTTCTCAGAGATGCCAAGAGTGAACCGTCCCAAAGAATGAGATTTACTGCCTGAGAGAATGAGATTGAAATTCCAAAGAAAGATTTTCTCAGATGGGGTGTCCAGGGTGTAAATCAAGGAAGAATTAAATGTAGTATTGCTTTGCAAATAAAAATGGCTGCATAAAATGCTTTTATTTGGAATTTCTGAAAAGTCACAGACATGATGGAGGCAGAGAGTGAGAAAACCTTCAAATAAGTGTGACACACTGTTTTTTGGCAAAGGCCTAAGCCTATAAAGGCCCAATAGCAGATGTACAGAGGTTTTTAGTTCAGCAGTTTGGCACTGTTCATTCTGTGACTGATGGTCTCAGAGTACATGGGAGGCCCTGAGCCCTCAATCCTATAATCATATCACAATTGGAAGAGCATGAGAGAGAGACTGGTATAATCACAGAAGTCTGGCAGCTTTAAAGCTTCAAGCATTATTGTCAGGAATACTATTCCCACAGAACGCTGCTGTTTGATTAATACCAAGGTAATGTGTGAACTATAGACAATAATTGGCTTTTAGGCAGTGACATGCCTAATACATTTTTTGTCTTTCCTGCACCAGGAAGATATAAATCCTATGTAGAGAAAGAAGAAAAGCAAGAGAGAGATGTAGAGATAAACAGAGAACAAGAATGTACAAGAGTGACTTTGAAGGAGCACAAAATGTGCCTGGATATTCGGGACTCCCAGGCACCAGCTTCAGTCCCATCACTGCTCCAATTAACACAATTGGAAGGTGTAACAACTATAGAAGGTTTAAAAGCGTTATTGTAGAAATACCCCGATGCGTTTTGGCTAGCGCCTTCCTCAGGGGATGCATGCCTCAAATGAAAACATACATACACATTAAAAGCAAATACTTGTTTCAATGCGTCAATAATACAGTATTTGTAACCAAATCATAAAAACACTTTATAGTGAAAAATATGGTGCTGGTTGTTAGCTAAGAAGCCATGTTTTTCACCACACGGGATCATTGCACGTATCCGATCTGCAGTTTTTTGAGTTTTAAATTACCTTGGTTTTCCATGTTACTGGATCCATGGTTTCACATATATTGTGTCCAGACGTTTTAATTTTTCATTATGCCTTTTAAGACATTAATTTTTACCATTTCCCGTTCCTATTCGATAACAATGTAATCGTTTTGCTTCACTTTACAGGGCCGTTATATGCGGCTTGTTTCCTGTAACATCAGGAACCGAGTCATTTTCAGACCAGGTAATTCCTCCTCATTCCTCCACTTTATTTTGTTGTGTTCTCTGCGCAATATGTTACTTTTTGTAATTGAATGTACATATTCTTATTTTATTTGTATCCTTTATGTTCTAGTGCCTATTGCTTTTATTGCACAGTAAGTTTCAAAGACACATATTCCTTCTTTTTGGCTTCATGTGAGAAAGTCTCTTTCCACAATTTTGGCGATATTTTTAGTTATTACCTTTAAGAGCATGATTAATGTAATTTTTATTTTTCATTTTTAACTATATATGTTTTGATGATTTGGTGACAAATACTGTTTTACATGTTTATGCTTTTATTTGAGACTTGCATCCCCTGAGGAAGATGCTAGCAGAAACGCATCAGGGTTTTCCTATAATAAAGTTTTTAAATCTTCTACACAGAAACATGATGGCAGAGAAAGGCCACATGGCCTATTTAGTCTGCCCCTCAATATCATCTACAATAGTCTACTGTTACACCTCGCTCCTTTTGTTCCTGCTGCTCCCCTGTGGGTGGGTTGGCTCTCTTCTGGATCCCAGTTAACACGCCACCTTCTTATTTTTCCAGTGCTCCCATATACCCGACAACATATCCTCCTGGTGAGAATGTGCTTTATCCTCCAGTGACTCCTCAGTACCCCCATTTTAAAACAGTCACTGGTACAGGAGTGAGCAGCCCTCAGACAACTATCATCATCTCTCCTGTCGAAGATTACCTGGGCTACTCCGTCTTCACCATGCTCTGCTGCTGCCTTCCTCTTGGAATCTTTGCTCTCATCTTCTCGATCAAGGTGAGCACTGTTGCGTGGCAAAGGCGATCCCGCCCAGGCTTCACAGCATACAATCATAGAGAAACAGACCAAATACAGAGGAGCAACTGGAGGTGCTAAACGTGGCACTAATTACCCCTCCGGTTCCCCTCTCCTTGGATATGGCAAAGGAGTTTGTTCAATATTAGGGGTGCTCAAGAATCCACTGCGCCCACAGAGCTGTCACCTATGCTATTGTGTCTAGATTGCGAGAAGCTTTGTGGAGGAGGGGGTGGAAAGCAGCATAGGTGTATGACATCTTCAGACGTATGTGTTACTCCACCCTTCTCAACTGTCCACACAAAACAGCTGTGAAGCATGAAGGTGCTTTGGAAATTCTCTTTGAAATTA
The DNA here is from genome assembly GCA_033557465.1 of Ichthyophis bannanicus. Taxonomy (NCBI): domain Eukaryota; kingdom Metazoa; phylum Chordata; class Amphibia; order Gymnophiona; family Ichthyophiidae; genus Ichthyophis; species Ichthyophis bannanicus. The sequence continues at coordinate 263,281,730 of CM066044.1, forward strand.
ATGATAAAATCTTGCTAAAAGCTACTTTAACTACTAGGTTAATAGCGGTAGCTAGAGGTTAGTAATGTTCAGATCCTACTAGTTAACCACATTGTGTCACTTCCCATTGTCTCGGGGATGAATATGAAGGCCACTGTAATAAAGCTGGAGTAAAAAATGTATACTAAAATTTAGCACATTAAATGAACAAATTTAACTCATGGTGCAGTAAGCAAATGTGTGTTTAAGTACATTGTGAATTCAAATAAAAACTCCATGAATAAAAAATTTTAATGGAAAGGGCCACTAAGCTTAGTGCACATTTTTTACATTGAAAGGGATCTAAAAACAAAGGTAAAGCCTCTACTATTGTTCTTAACTTCAATGATCAGAGATGGGCGTCAAGTCTAACACGCACCTCTAGCTATTGGATTAAAACAATTGGAAGCCCTCTGGTCCAGCTTGGGATCCCATAGTCAGATGGATTGTCTTGGGATCCAGCTAACCCCTTACCCACTAATATCCCTCGCCCATGCATTACCCCAGTCTCTACCCACCTAAGTGCTTCCCTGCCCACACACTAACCCACTCTCCACTCAACTAACCATCTTCACCTAGTTACTAATCCAGTTAGTGAGTGGATGAAGGATAATTAATGAATGAGAGCGAGTAAGGCAGGTGGAAGGTGTGTTACTGGATGACAGGGGTTAGTTAATGAGTAGGTGAGCATGTCGTTAGCTGAGTGAAGTTAGTGGATGGGTGGGGTAGTTAGTAAGTGAGTGGGAGTTAAGTTTGTGAATGGGTGAGGGTAACTGGATGAGGAAAGTTAGGGGGCCAGTTACTAAGGCGCCTCAAATTTAGTGCATGTTAACTCACCGTAAGCATATGTGCTATTAATAACTAGCTCCCATTGAATTTATCTATTTATTTAGCTGAGTATATATACCGCTGTATCTACAAGTCAAAGCGGTTTACATAAAGCAAACAGACCCAAATGGGCTTAACATGGAACAAAATTAGAGATAATAAGGTGGAAGTAGGATAAAGCCAAAAAGTAGTATTAATACATTGTGCAACGATTTACATGGAGGAATAGAAATAAAGAGCAATAATTTGAGTAGATGCAGCAACAGAGAAACACTCAGTGAAGAGTAGCATCTTTAGCCTTTTCTGAAAGTTATAAGGTCATTAATGGCACGCAGGTGATCAGGAATAGCATTCCATAGTGCAGGGGCAAAGGGGGAGAAAGCCCTCTTTGAAGCGGTACATGATACTTTAGTGTTAGATGAGGCATACATAAGGTGTTGAGTGAGTGTCTTCTACGATTCCTATCGTTTGGGATTTCTTGAATCAGTGTACGAAGGTAGATTGAGGGTAAGTTGTGAGACGCTTTGTAGATAATACATAAGCATTTGTACTTTTATTCTCTGAAGTACTGTAACCAATGCAACTGTTTAAGGATGGGAGTGATATGTTCCGCTCTTGAAGTGTTAGTGAGAATGTGTGTAGCTGTTTTTAGGGCCATTTGTAGAGGGAGGATGGCAGTAATTGGGAGGCCCTGAAGGATAACGCTACAGTAGTTAATGTGAGGGAAAATAAGGACTTGACGAGTGGTGTGGAAGTCGATGTATTCCAGTAATGATTTGAGCTGCTGTATTAATTTTAGTTTGTGGTATATTTTTCTTGTAACGTTGCTAATGTGAGATGAGAGGGAGAATCGGTGGTCAATGATGACACCTTGGTAATGGACTTCATCTTTAACCTGAAGAAGTTTAGAGTCAATTGTGAAAGACTGGAGGAGTAAAGTTGTTGTTTTTACTAATGTATAATACGTCTGTTTTACTGTGGTTAATTTTAAGATTTTGAACTAACAACCACTGAATGATAGCAAAGAAATAATTATTTATGTTGCTGATTAAAGACTTAGTGATGTCTATTGGAGTGTACAACATGATATCATCAGTGTAAATGTGGAACATGATAATGTGAGCCCTTATAATAGCCCACAGTGGCTGCAAAAAGATATTAAAAGGGAGGATAAAGTTGATCCCTGCAGGACACCTTGTAACAGAGAATAAGGGTCTGATCTATCACTGCCTATTTTTTACATGAAGTTGACAATTCAGCAAATATGATTTAAACCAGTCAAGTGTGTTACCTCTTAGTCCTATATCATGAATTCTATCGATGATCAGATTAGGTGGAATGGAATCGAACACAGCTTTATATCAATGAAAATGAGTATGAAGCACCTGTTAGGCTTATCAATGCTCTTTATCAGATTATCCATTAGAATAGCCCTTAAGTATTCTATAACATGATGGGGTCTAAATCCGTATTGCTGATGATCCAAGGGGAAATGACAGTCAATATACTCTTGGAGTTGTATCAAAACAATCTTCTCTATAAATAAGAACATAAGAACATAAGATATGCCATACTGGGTCAGACCAAGGTCCATCAAGCCCAGTATCCTGTTTCCAACAGTGGCCAATCTAGGTCATACATACCTAGCAGTTTCCCCAAAAGACACAGGTTCCACAATGCTTGTATTGGGTCAAGCATTGATATCCTGGGTCCCTTTTTAATAATGGTTTATGGACCTTTCCTCCAGGAACTTGTCCAAACCTTTTTTAAACCCAGCTACACTAACAGCCTTTACTACATCCTCCGGTAACAAATTCCAGAGTTTGATTACACATTGAGTGAAAAAATATTTTCTCTTATTTGTTTTAAATAGTTTACCCTGTAGCTTCATTACATGTCCCCTAGTCTTTCTATATTCTGATAGCATAAGCAATCGATCTACGTTTACCCGTTCCACTCCATTCATTAATTTATAGACCTCTATCATATCTCCCCTCAGCCGTCTCTTTTCCAGGTTGAAGAGCCCTAACCTTTGTAGCCTCTCTTCATAGGAGTAGCCTTCCATCCCCTTTACCATTTTGGTGGCTCTTCTCTGAACCTTTTCTAATAACGCTATATCCTTTTTAAGATACGGCGACCAGAACTGCACACAATATTCAAGGTGCGGTCTCACCATGGAACGATATAGAGGCATTATAATATCCTTTGTTTTATTTTCCATTCCTTTCCTTATGATACCTAGCATTCTATTTGCTTTCTTGGCCGCCGCTGCACACTGGGTGGAGGGTTTTAACATGTTATCCACAATGACTCCTAAATCATTTTCCTGGGTGGTGGTTCCCAATGTGGAACCTTGCATTGTGTAACCATAGTGTGGGTTGTTCTTTCCTAGGTGCATAACTTTGCACTTGTCCACATTAAATTTCATCTGCCATTTTGATGCCCAGTCTTCCAATTTATCCAGATCCTCCTGCAGTTTTCCACAGTCCTCTTGGGTTTTAACAACTTTAAACAGTTTTGTGTCATCTGCAAATTTGATAACCTCACTAGTTATTCCCTTTTTCAGGTCATTTATGAATATGTCAAAAAGTAGTGGACCCAGTACAGATCCCTGGGGTACTCCACTATTCACCTTTTTCCATTGGGAAAATTGGCCATTTAGCCCTACCCTCTGCTTTCTTTTAACCAGTTCCCGATCCACAATAGTACACTGCCTCCTATCCCATGACTTTTTAGTTTTGCCAAAAGTCTCTGAGGGACCTTGTCAAAGGCTTTCTGAAAGTCCAGATACACTGTATCAATCGACTCACCTTTGTCTACCTGTTTATTCACACCTTCAAAAAAACATATCAGATTAGTAAGACAAGATCTTCCTTGTCTAAAGCCATGTTGGCTGTCTCCCATTAGACCATGACTATCTACATGCTATGTAATTTTGTTCTTTATGATGTTTTCTACCATTTTCCCCGGTACTGACGTCAAGGATCTTAGCTAAAAAGGAGATGCTGGCAATTGGTCTATAAGAGGTAGGTTGATTGTGACAATTTCTGACAGCTTTCCTAACTGGGCTAATGGATGCAGTTTTTAGATCTGCGGGTATGTAGCCTTGAGATCGGGATAGTTGTGCAATCCTCAGAACTGTGGGAGAAAGCTCTGTTCTAGGAGCTTGAACTCAGTTAACTGGACAAGGATCAAGTGGAGAAATTGTAGTGTTGATACTTGAAATGATTTTGTCCAATTGCTTGTCTGAGATGCTGGAGAAAGAATACCAGGTGGTTTTACTATCTGTGTGAATTAAGCGGGAGAGGTGTAACTAAAGAGGGGAAGATTATCAGAAGGACTGGTAAGAGATTGGAAGTGATTAACCATTAACTGTGGTACTATGGGAACGAAATCCTTATGTGTTGTAGGATCTTTCATTAAAGATTTAATTATATCACAAGAGTTCCCACGGGCGAATTAGAGAGCTTTGAAGTAGTTTAGAGTAATAGTCCTTAGTCTTGTTTGTAGCAATCTGATACTCATGTAGCTTTGCTGTGTAGTTGTCGAGATTGCGTGCAGTTTTAGAGCTTCTCCACTTCCTCTCTAGGTCTCTTAATTTATGCTTTAGATCCTTGAGGCTAGAGGAATACCAATTTGCTGAATGTAATCTCTGATGGGTTAAGTGTGTGGTAGATTTTATAGCTATGCTGGCTACAGCTGTGTTCCAATTAAGTACTAAGGTGTCGAGATTGCTAGAGAAGTTCTAAAGAAGAGGTAAAAGTTTCTGAAAAAAGTCCTTTTTGTCAAAATTACAAAATCTACGTTTTGTGGACTGAGCTGAGTGATTTTTACGTATAAGCAAGTGCTGCGGTAGCAAAATGCTGATGATCTTGTGATCTGACCAAGGGATAGAAGTGAATGTAGGGTGTGTAAGGGTGCAAGCATTGAGCAGAGACTGTGGATGAAAACCATATCAAATATATTTCCCTTGATATGAGTTGGCTGAGAGATAAGCTGAGTATATTCCAAGGCTCAGCAGCATTTAAAAAAGCTTTTGATGTTTTTGCAGGAGTCGAAGGAAGGTTTAAGTCACCTAGAAGAATAAAATGGTTAGTGTGTGATTTGTGGCTACACATTGCCTCAAGAAGCATGTCTAAATTCCCTGGGTTTACACTAGGAGGTCTGTAAGCTAATAAGATTGAAATGGAACTGTATGAAATAGTTAGTGTCCAAGCCCCTGTCTGAGTGTGAGGTTAGCATTTGAAAATTGAGGTGCTTTTTTGCAATGATAAAAACACCTCCGCCTCTGCTTCGAGTTCTCATAGAACATGGGACCTATGTTACAATAACACATGCTATAGTAAATGCATGTTAAAATTATTGCGTCATAGTAACTAGCACCTTCTGTGGGTTGGTGTAGGTAAGTTGTGGATGTCTCCTGGAAAAGAAAGTCTCTGATTCAGGATTTCCTAGTCAATACCAACTCATGGTGATCCTGTAGATAGTTTTTCTAAACTGTTCGATCTTCAGTCTGGCTAATTGTTGATAGTTGTATCCATAACTGTTCTTATTGTTTTGATCCATCACATTGCCAGTCTTCTTTTCTATTGACCTTCAATCTTACCAAGCATGGCATCTTTCTTTAATGATCTTTCACTTTGCATGAGTATGAGAACTGAGGTCTTGTCAGTTGAGCTTCCAAGGAAAACATAGGCTTGATCTCCTCCAATACCGATCGATTTGTTCTGTGGGTAGCTCATGGTATATGCAATATTCTTTGACGGCACCATAATTTGAAATCATCAGTTTTCTTCCTGTCTTGCTTTTTTAACTGTCCAACTTTTGCATCCATATGGCATTATTGAAAAATCCCATGGCTTGGACAAGTCAAATCTTTGTATGCAGAAATATGTCTCTGCACTTGAAAATCTTGTCTAGATCCTCTATTGCTGTTCTGCCAAGAGCAATGCATCATTGGATTTCTTAGAAACATAGAAACATGACGACAGAAAAAGATGACATGGCCTATCTAGTCTATCCTTCCATATCAACCACTATAACAATCCCCTTTTTACCTTTAGAGATCCTCTGTGTTCGTCCCAGTCTTTTTTGAATTCAGATACTGTCCTCATCTCTACCACCTCCACTGGGAGACTATTCCACGGATCCACCACTCTTTCCGTAAAGAAATATTTCCGCATATCACTCCTGAATCTATCCCCTTTCACCCTCATCCCAAGTCCCCTCGTAGCAGAGCTTGCTTTCAATCGAAAGAGGCTCTCCCCCTGTGCATTTATGCCATGGAGGTATTTAAACGTCTCAGTCATATCACCTCTATCCCGCGTTTCCTCTAAGGTGTACATATTAAGATCCTTAAGTCTCTCCTCATATGCTTTATAATGAAGACCATTAACCATTTTAGTAGCCACCCTCTGTACTGACCCAATCCTGTTTATATCCTTTTGAAGGTGCGGTCTCCAGAATTGCAGACAACACTCCAAATGAGGTCGCACCAAAGACAGACAGAGGCACTATTGCCTCCTTTTTTCTGCTAGCCATTTCTCTCCATATGCACCCAAGCATCCTTCTAGCTTTTGCTGTAGCCTTTTCTACCTGTTTAGCTACTTTAAGACCATCAGACACAACCACGCCTAGGTCCCGCTCTTCTTTAGTGGACAAAAGTACTTCACCCTCTATACTATATTGCTCCCTTGGATTGCTGCAGCCCAAATGCATGACCTTACATTTTTTAACATTAAATCCCAGCTGCCAAATTCTAGACCATTCTTCAAGCTTAGCTAGATCCCTCCTCATGTTATCTACCCCTTCCTGGGTGTCTACTCTATTGCAGATTTTGGTATCATCCACAAAGAGTCAAACCTTACCCGACAGCCCTTCCACTATATCACTAACAAAGATGTTGAAAAGATTCAGACCAAGGACTGCTTGTCATTTCATTATTGATTATGGATCCAAGCAAATTGAAGGTACTTATTATTTCTATTTCTTCTCCATCAATGTCTTTTTCACATTAAGTTACAGGCCCATTTTAAGACTGTTCCTTGATCTTAAAAAGCAAATGTTTCAGATTCTCTTCATTTTCAACCAGTAATGTGGTATCATCAGCATGTTGTTGTGGTTGTTGTTAAGTGCTGTCGAGTCAGAGTCCACTCATGGCGAACCTCTGGATAGCTATCCTAAATTGTGTTCGGTCTTCAGTCAGGCGGCTCATTGTGGACAGACTGGTACCCGTAGCTGCTGTTATTGTATCGATCCATCTCATTGCTGGCCTTCCTCTTTTGGGTTGACCTTCTATCTTGCCAAGCATGATGTCTTTCTCTAATGATCTCTCTCTTCGCATGATGTGTCCAAAGTATGAAAGTCGAAGTCTTGTCATCTGAGCTTCTAAAGAAAGCTTAGGTTTGATCTCCTCTAGTACCGACTGGTTTGTTCTTCGGGCAGTCCATGGTATACACAGTATTCGCCGCCAGCACCATAATTCAAAGGCATCAATTTTCTTCCTGTCTATCTTTTTCACTGTCCAGCTTTCACATCCATATGATGTTATTGAAAATACCATGGCTTGAACAAGTCGAATCTTTGTATGGAGAGAGATATCTTTGCTCTTGAGAATCTTATCTAGGTCTTTCATAGCCATTCTGCCAAGAGCAATGCGTCGTCTGATTTCTTGACTGCTTGTTGCTTCTTTATTGATAGTTGATCCAAGTAGGTTAAAGTTGTTCACGATTTCAATTTCTTCTCCTTCAACGATGAACCTGTTGATTATGCCAGTTGTCATGATCGTTGTCTTCTTTACAATAAGGTGCAGGCCCATTTTGAGACTATGTTCTTTGATTGTGAGAAGCAAATGTTTCAGATCATCTTCACTTTCAGCCAGTAATGTGGTATCATCAGCATAGCAAAGGTTGTTAATGAGTCTTCCACCAATCTTAACAACTTTGTTGTCTTCATACAATCCTGCTTCTCTGATGATTTGTTCTGCATATAAATTAAACAGGTAGGGGGAAAGTATGCAGCCTTGTCTTACACCTTTGCTTATTTTAAACCATTCTGTTTCTCCTTGTTCAATTCGAACTGTTGCTTCTTGATCAATGTACAGATTGTGCAAGAGTACGATCAGGTGTTCTGGTATACCCATGCTTCTTAATGTGGCCCAGAGTTTATAATGGTTTACACAGTCAAAAGCTTTGCTATAGTCGATAAAGCACAAATAGATATCCTTTTGGTATTCTTTAGTCTTTTCAAGGATCCATCTCCCATCCGCAATGACGTCTCTCGTTCCTCGCCCTTTCCTGAACCCTGCTTGCATTTCAGGTAGTTCTTGTTCCAGGTATGGTTGTAGTCTCTTTTGAATAATCTTTAGTAGAATCTTGCTGGCATGTTGGATCAGAGCGATTGTGCGATAATTTCCACAGTCAGTTGGATCACTTTTCTTTAGTATTGGTATAAACACAGATCTTTTCCAGTCAGTTGGCCATGATGTTGTCTTCCATATTTCTTGGCAGAGCCTTGTGAGTACGGTAACAGATGCATCAGATTGCTGCAATACCTCTATGGGAATGCTATCAATGCCTGGTGCTTTGTTCTTTGATAAGGCTTTCAATGATGCTTCAACTTCTTCTTTCATCACCAATGGTTCCCGATCATAAGGTACAGGTTGAAACGGCTGTTGGTCCACTTGATCTTTATCATATAAAAACTCTGTATATTCCTTCCACCTTTTCTTGATCTTCTCAGCATCATTCAACATAGAACCTTGAGCATCTTGTAACATTCCAATTCGAGGCTGGAACATTTTCTTTAACTCTCGTAGCTTTAGGAAAGCCGATCTTGTTCTTCCTCTAATAGTTTCTGCTTCTATTTCCTTGCAAGTGTCATTGTAGTACTTTTCCTTGTCCTGTCTTGCTGCACGTTGGAAATCTCTGAGTTCTGCGATTGTCTTTCTTTCTCCTCTGGCTTTAGCTTCTCTGCGTTTCTGGGCAATTTTCAGAGTTTCTTCCGTCATCCATTTTGGCCGTTTTTGCTTTTTCACCTTTTGTAGAGACTTCTCGCTTTCTTCCAACACAACCTTCTTGATGTCATTCCATAACTCTTCCGGAGCTCTGTCATTTGTATCTAAAGCAGCAAATCGATTTTGCAGGCAGTCTTTAAATTCCAGTGGTATATTCTCAAGGTCATATTTTGCTGCATTCATGAGTGGTTTGCTCTTTTTCAACTTTAGCTTGAGTTTGCATACTAGTAGTTGATGATCTGTACCACAGTCAGCTCCAGGTTTTGTCTTTGTTGATGTTACAAGCTTTTCCATCGTTGACTTCCACATATGTAGTCAATTTGATTTTTATATAATCCATTCGGTGAAGTCCATGTGTACAGTCGCCGCTTGTGTTGCTGGAAGAAGGTGTTTGAGATGAATAGATCATTGGTCTTGCAGAATTCTATCAGTCTTTCTCCAGCTTCATTTCTGTTGCCAAGTCCATATTTTCCAACTACTTTGCCTTCTTCTTTGTTGCCAACTTTTGCGTTCCAGTCACCCATGACTATCAGGATATCCTGTTTGCAAGTTCTGTCAATTTCAGCTTGTACTTGTTCATAGAACTCTTCAATTTCATTCTCTTCTGCAGCTGTTGTTCGGGCATATACTTGAATTATAGTTGTGTTGATAGGCAATCCTCGTAGACGAATAGAGATTAAGCGTTCGCTGACTGCATTGTATTTCATTACAGTTCTTGCAAGTTTCTTCTTTATTATAAATGCAACACCATTTCTTCTTTGTCTTTCATTTCCAGCATAGTAGACCATGTGATCATCTGATGCAAAGTGCCCCATGCCAGTCCATTTCAGTTCGCTGACACCCAACAGATCAAGTTGTACACGTTCCATTTCATTCTTGACCACCTCCAACTTCCCTTGGTTCATGCTTCGTACGTTCCATGTTCCAATGTGTAAGACATCTTTACAGCTTCTGACTCTCATTTCATGTGCAGCTACATCAGCAGTCAGACTTCCCGAGGGCTTTGATCCAGCCACATCATAAATGCTGGCTTTACTCTGAAAAGTCTTCAGCTCTTCCCCAGTAGCTAATTGAGTGCCTTCTAACCTGGGGGTCTCATCTTCCAGCACCATAGCACAATTTGTTTTGTTGTAACTATCCATTGGGTTTTCATGGCAAGATACAGAAGTAGATTGCCGGGCCTTTCTTCAAAGAACTAGAGAAGGGAGGAAGGGGGAAGGTGTGTTTAGGAGGAAAGATAAGGAGCTCAGTTTTGGCCATGTTCAGTTTCAGACACCAGTGAGACATCCAGGCAGCAATGTCAGATAAACAGGCAGAGATCTGGGCCTGGATTCCCAAAGAGATTTCAGGTGCAGAAAGGTAGATCTGAGAGTCGTCAGCATAAAGATAGTACTGAAACCATGGGAGGAAATAAGTGCACCAAGGGACTAAGTGTAGAGAGGGAAAGGGAGAAGTCCCAAGACAGAGCCCTGAGGTACACCAACTAAAAGCAGAATGGCGGTAGAGGAGGAACCACTAGAACATACACTAAAAGTTTGATGGGAGAGATAAGAAGAAAACCAGGAAAGAACAGAGCCCTTAAATCCAAGCAAGGATAGAGTATCAAGGAAAAGGTGGTGTCAAAGGCAGCAGAAAGGTCAAGAAGGATGAGAATCAAGTAGAGGCTTTTGGATTTGGCAAGGAACAATTCTCTGGAGACTTTGGCAAGAGCCGTTTCTGTGGAATGTAGAGAATACAAGCCAGATTGCAGTGGGTCCAGAAGGTCTTGAGAGGAAAGAAAGTCAAGACAGTGGCAGTGAACTGCTCATTCAAATAGTTTTGAAGCAGAGAGAAGGAGAGAGAGAGAGAGATCGATAATTGGAAGGACATGTAGGATCTAGTGAAGGCTTTTTGAGGAAAGGTGTAACCACAGCATATTTGAAGGCCCAGAAACAGTTGCAGTGGAATGTAATGGGTTATGGCTCATATGACAGATGGAATGGATGACAGCGAAAGAGATAGAACTTAGTAGATAGATGGGGAAGGGATCAGAGGAGCAGGTAGTCAATTTGGAGGAGCATTTAATGTCCCTTCTCCTTTTGTATGAGTTTACCCCTTTTTTGTATATTAGATCTGCCTTCTGTATCCTGTCCTGTCTCTATTATCTTTTTCCTTTTCTGTCCTTTATAATTTTGTACATTTCCTTTCTTTTTACCGGCTTCGGCCAAATTTTTATGTATTTTATTATTGTACACCGCCTTGATTGATATAGAAAGGCGGTTTTTATCAAATGATTAAACCTTAAACCTTAAGATTTCCAGTTTCCTCCTCTGTGATTTCAGAAAAGGAAGAAAGGGTGACCAAAGGTGAGAAAGGATTTGGGATTGAAGAGGGGGAAGATGAGGTGGAGACTCTCTGTATTCTTTCCATCTTTCCTTGATCTTCTCAGCATCATTCAATATGGATCCTTGAGCATCTTTTAGCATTCCAGTTTGAGGCTGGAATTTTCTCCTTAACTCTTGTCATTTTAGGAAAGCCAACCTTGTTCTTTCTCTGACATTTTCTGATTTTAAATTTCTTGCATGCACTACACTATTGTTGAACTTCTCTTTGTGTCATCTTGCTGCACGTTGGAAATCCTTATTAAGTTCCGTGACTTTCTTTTCTTCCTCTTGCTTTAGCTTTTTTATGTCTTTGAACAAATTTCGGTCAATTTTTTTTTGTTTTTTTGCTTTTTCATCTTTTGCAGAGACTTTGTACTTTCTTTGAGCACAGTTTTCTTGATGTCATCCCATAGCTCTTCTGGTACTGTCATTTGTATCCAAAATGGCAAATTGATTTCACAGGCAGTTTTAAATTCCGGTGGTACATTTTCAAGATCATACTTTGGTACATTCATGAGTGACTTGCTTCTTTTCAGCTTTAGCTTGAGTTTGCCTACTAATAGCTGGTGATCTGTGCCACAGTCAACTCTAGGTTTTGTCTTTGATGTTATTGAGCTTTTCCATCATTTACGTCCGCAGATGTAGTCAATTTGATTTTAGTACAGTCCACTAAGCAGAGTCCATGTATATAGTCGCCACTTGTGTAGCTGGAAGAAGGTATTTGAGATAAATAGATTGTTGGTTTATCAGGCTTTTCCAGCTGTTTCTGTTCCAAGCCTATTTTTTCCAACTACCTTTCCTCCTTCTTTGTTCCCAACTGTTTATGACTATCAATAAGTATATCTTGTTTGCATATTCTATCAATTTCAGCTTGTATATGTTCATAGAACTGATCGAGCTCATCCTCTTCTGCATCCGTTGTTGGTGAATATATCTGAATGATAGTTGTGTTGATGGGCATTCCTTATAGATGAATATAAATTAAGCATTCATTGATTGCACTGTATTTCAATACAGTTCTTGCAAGCTTTTTCTTAATTCTAAATGCAACACCATTTCTTCTTTGTCTTTCATTTCTGGCACAGTATACCATATGATCATCAAATTGAAAGTACTCAATGTCAATCTATTTCAGTTTGTTGACACCCAACGATTCAAGTTCCATTTTGTTCTTTATGTCCAGCTTTCCTTGGTTCATTCTTTGTACATTCCATATCCCAATATTTAAGACATCTTTGCAGCTTCTGACTCTCATTTCAAGCACAGCTACATCAGCAGTCAGATGACCTGAGGGCTTTGTTCCAATCACATCATAAATGCTGGTTTTACTGTGAAGAGTCTTCAGCTCTTCTCCAATAGCCCATTGAGTGTCTTCTGACCTGAGAGGCTCATCTTCCAGCTGTATCACAATTTGTTTTGTTGGGACTATCCTTTGGGTTTTCAGGCCTGGTAATCTTTTTCCATATCCTGCCATTTCTTCTGCACAGTAATGCTAGTGTTGTTGCTGTTGTCACAGAAATGTGATCCTCTGATGCCAACACTGTCTCAAATTGCTGTTGCCCAAATAGGTGGTTTATCTTAGTCTGCCACCTCAGCTGAGATCTGTCCATCTTGGGAGACCCTGCCAATGCGGCATGACAAGCTGCAAACCAAGCAGAAGCTGACTAGGATAACCCAGTGTTTACTTGAATAGTTTTAGACTTGGAAATGTAACTCCTGGGTCAGAGATGGAATAAAGGTAACTCGCATTTCTGAAGCTAGAGTTGATCAATGGTGCTGTGCCACCATGGTCCCAGACCTTTACCCATCGACCCTCAGTTCAGGGACCATGCTGGTACAGCACCATAGACCAACACTTCCCACAGAGTTCATTTTAACTCCAACCTGGGAGTTAAATTTCCAGCATTAAAATGCATGAGTTAAGTCTTCAGGGCTCTAATGCAGCTCCCTTCATAGGGAAGTCATAGCTAATGCCTTCAGGCTTTCCATGGTGATGTGCTAATTTCAGTACAGATTTCATTGATGCTTTGATGCAAACCAAAACCTTATTAATTCATGAGTAAAGTTCAGCTCACAACAAGGTGGCCTAAAACATGGATAACATGGTACACTAAACTTAGCAGACCTTATTGCAGCAGCCTGTTAGTTTATAAGCCCTCTGGGACAGGGAAATTATTTATCAGAATCTGATATACCGTCATTCAAACAAACAGGTTGAATATGAATGACAAGTCTGAACAAATAAAATTAGCATATATTTTAACATATATTCCAATACTAGATGGATTAACAAATTAGTTGGGAAACATTAAAAGAGAAGAACTGAAATGGACAACAAGCCACACTTTTTACAAAATGGAAAAAAGCTGGAAGATATAAGCATTAGGGGTAGATAGCAAGGAGTTGTAGAGAAAAAGAAACAAGTTATGCCACAGAACAGCAAATGACTGTTGAAACATCCAAGTTTTCACCAGCCTTTTAAATTTCTTATACGAGCAGTCGGCGCTAATGTTGAGGGCTAAAGAGCTCCAATGACCCGGTGCCTAATTGGAGAAGCGCAGCTGCCTTCTCTTTACTAACTTGAACTTGCATGCAGAAGGGACCACTAAGTGATGCAGCTGCGAGGATCTTAGTTATCTAGTAAGGGTATAAAGAATACGATTAAGAAAAATAGAGTGGATAAGCGGAACAAAAAGTGCAGTGGGACAACATTAAAATCTTGAACTTAATCTTACTAAGGGCTGATAACCAGTGCTGTTCTACCAGAAGGGGTATGACATGATCAAATTGTTTGGCATTATAGATAAGTTTCACAGCTATATTTTGAATTAATCAAATTAAACGTTAGACCTGAATCATGTTGCACCTTGAACTTAGGCTTGGAGAAGTGATTGAGTTAATCACCACTGCATGCAATTTGAAAATTGCCCCATGGATACATTAGAGACCCAGTATATGTAAACGTAACACACGTGTATTCACAAGAATGAGGAAAGGCTAAAGCAGTGAGACCTCTGCCTGGAGAAGAGACAGCTGAGGGGAGAGATACTTTCTCCAGCTTTGTTTCTGTGCCAAGCCCATATTTTCCAATCACGTTGCCTTCTTTGTTCCCAACTATTGCGTGGAGTGGAATGGGTAGATGTGGATAGATTATTTACTCTTTCAAAAAAAATGCAAGGACTAGCGGACATGCTATGAAGCTACAAAGTAATATATTTAAAACAGATAGGAAAAAGTATTTTTATCTCAATGTATAATTAGTCTTTGGAACTCATTACCGGCAGATATGGTAAAAGCAGGTAACATGGGTTTTAAAATGTTTGGACAAATTCCATAAACTGTTATTTAGATAGACTGAGAAAACCCACTGCTTATACCTGGGGATAATTAACATGGAACTGGCTACTTTTGGAATTTGTCAGGTACTTGTGACCTACAGTCGATTGGCTGCTGTTGGAAACAGGATACTAGGATTGATGGACCTTTTGTCTGACCCAGTATAGCACTTCGTATGTTCTTATCTTTTTCCCCTCCAAGGCTGATTTAACCACTAAGCAGACTAGGTGATTGCCTAGGGTGGCAAAGAGCTACTGTAGCCAGATCAAACGAGAGGTCCTGACACACACACAAGCTCAAAGAACCATCAACACATACTTTCAATCGCAGGAAGGGTGGACAGTTTTCAAAGAGCTCTTTTACCTGAGTAAATGTCTTCTGAAAATTGTCTTCATTATGCATGTATGTATATATATATCATATACACACATATATATATATATACACACACACATATATACGAAAAAGAGTTTAATATTTCAGTATATGGGGGATATGATATTTACACAGTTTGCAGATATGGTTAGTGCCGCGGAATACAGTATCTGCGTCACTGCTACACATCCTGATATCTACTGGTTAGCATCGGGGCATACCGGGTCGTTCTGGGGCAGCGGGCGATATTGAGCTGCTGCCCAGTTAGCAATGTGGCTAAAGTCAGGCACAGGGAACTCTGGCTGCTGCCCGATTAGCTTCGTGGCAATCCGGGCAGCCCAGATATTCATTGCCAGAGCCCGGATGTGGCCCTGGCATTGAATATTTGGGGTTTATGTTTAGCGCCGGCAGCTAGACACTTTAGCAGCACTAGCCGCCAGTGCTGAATATTGGGCTCACAATGTCCACTTTTGTGTTTTTACAGGGTAATTATGGGATGAGTAAACTCAGGGTTATAATACGCTTACACCAGCACCGCTCCCAGCCCCTTTTTTCATCCCCACACACTCAGATGAGCTTGAACTTCTCCATCTTCTTCTGTTTTCCAGACACAGGAAGCTTTGAACACTGGGGATCCAATCAAGGCTTTAAAGTATTCGCGAACGGCGCTCACCCTGAACAACGTGTCTGTGACCCTTGGATGCATCGCTGCTATTTCTTACATTTCTTATATAATATACTATTACGTTACAATATAGTCGTTACCTAGGAGCAACTAAACATCAGTGAATCAGAGTGTGTCATATAAAGACTTAAACTGTGTTTTTATTCCAAGAATGACCTTGAATTGGGTTTTCCAATATCATTAAACAACTGAAACAAGGAAAGTTATAATGCTTGTCTCCTTGGCCTTTAACAGGAGCAATAGTCCTACTGCAACAGTCAGTTCTAGATTTCGGCACCTACAGGCATGGGAGGGAGAACGGAAGATCTTTCCCCCCCCCCCCTCCCCGTTGTCCAGATCCTTGCATTCTCATGGCTGTCCTAGGCGGCCATAGAGAGCTTAAAGCAAGATTGAAACACTGGCTCCTGTCTGCCTTTAAATTCTGACAGGCGCTGCAGTGCTGGTCTCTTGCCCTTACATGGGTTTCCTGTTATCATGTGTAACCCCTGCCAATTAAGAAGTCCCTTGCAGCAGCTGAACACACTGTTTGGCAGTTTGGGGTACAACGTACATGAGAAATACTATCTTTTCCGTCTTAACTGTTGGGAAGGATTAGGGTTCCAGGACAGAAGCAGTATACACTGGAAGGCTTTTGGTACCTTTACTCCACTCACCCCAGTTCCCCCCCCCCCCTGATAATAAAACACTTAAGCTTCTTTATCTAAACCCTAGGGTCACTGACAAAAATCACAAAATTGTAAATAATGGCAGAGACAAAATACTGTATATATTACAAGCAGATACATTCCTCTCTCCTTCATATATGGTTATCACTTTTTTTTTGATACTGTGTGTTTATTTTTTATTAATTACATAAACAGAATCACAATAAGATAAATCCAATATGGATACAAAAGAAAAGGAAATTCACCAAAAAGAGATCCAAGAGGGAAATTTTCAAATAACAAAAAGAAAGGTCATAAAGACAGCCCAACCGGCCAGTGATTCACAAAACCAGAATACACTGAAACGTTCTCCTATGATTTTGGGTTTCCCATGCTAAGCTGGGGCAAATTCACACAGTTTGATCAAGAAATTTACAATCATGTTCAAGAAAGAAATTTTTAAACAACCAATCATGGTCAGAATCAATTAGGAAGGTAACAATGTAGCAAATTCTAAATTCTCAGGTAATAATGCAAGGGAATCATCTAAAGACTTCTTAGCCCCTCTACCACCTTTCTGGGCACTAAAACTAGATGACAGAATCTTTTTATTTATTTATCAGTTTTTCCATACTGCCCTATCATAGGATTCAGAGTGGTTTACATATAACATGGTAGGCTGGTAGATAATAAGCAGATATGACTGGGGGTATAACCAAATCTGGAACCTCTAAGGCAGCGTTTTTCAACCACTGTGCCGCGGCACACTAGTGTGCCGTGAGATACTGTCTGGTGTGCCGTGGGAAAAATTCCAATTTCATCCGTAACACGTGGCCTCGGCTCACAAATTAGGGTTGCCAACCGGCCGGTTTTCAGCCGGCCTGGCCGGTTTTTCCATGGCCAGGCCGGCTGCCGGCACAGTTGTAAAACCGGCCATTGAAAAGCCGGTTTTTTGCTCTGGCCGCAAGATCGGGAGCGGCCAGAGCAAAAAACCGGCTTTTGTGCCGAAGTCCGTGGCGCGAATGCGATCGCGATTCCCTATAGCAGTGCAGCCGCTGGTTCTGCTTTGTACAGAGCAGCGGCTGCACTACACTTACATTGAAAAGTAAAGAGAAACTGTGTCAGGAGCCCTCTGATCATGCAGAGCCCGAGGAAGTGATGTCATGGGGGCGGGCTCCTCACAGGCTGTCTTTCCTTTTCAAATTAACTTTAGCTGCAATAAAGTTAATTTGAAAAGGAAAGACAGCCTGTGAGGAGCCCGCCCCCATGACATCACTTCCTCGGGCTCTGCGATGACCGGAGGGCTCCTGACACAGTTTCTCTTTACTTTTCAATGTAAGTGTAGTGCAGCCGCTGCTCTGTACAAAGCAGAAGCAGCGGCTTGGGCAGAGGGGGGGGTGTGTGTGTGTGTGTGAGTGAACCAGCAAGGGGGGGGGGAGTGTGAGTGAACCCGCAGTGGAGGGGGGGGTGGTGTGAGTGAACCAGCAAGGGGGGGGGGCGATGGTGTGAGTGAACCAGCAGGGGAGGGGGGGTAAGTGAGTGAGTTACCCAGCAGGAGGGGTGAGTAAGTTACAGGGGGGTTGGTGAGTGAACCAGCAGTGGAGGGGGGGGGGTGGGGGTGGTGTGAGTGAACCAGCAGGGGAGGGGGGGGTGTGTGAGTGAACCAGCAGTGGAGGGGGGGGGTGTGAGTGAACCAGCAGTGGAGGGGGGGGGCGATGGTGTGAGTGAACCAGCAGGGGAGGGGGGGTAAGTGAGTGAGTGACCCAGCAGGAGGGGTAAGTGACAGGGGGGTGGGTGAGTGAACCAGCAGTGGAGGGGGGGGGGGTGTGAGTGAACCAGCAGGGGAGGGGGGTTGGTGTGAACCAGCAGGGGAGGGGGGTTGGTGTGAGTGTTTGATTCCTGTTCAAGAGAATTACTTTATATATAGTCAATATAGGCACAGAGGTAAATTTTTTTAACATTTTCTAATGGTGGTGTGCCTCGTGATTTTTTTCATGAAAAAAGTGTGCCTTTGCACAAAAAAGGTTGAAAAACACTGCTCTAAGGTTTCCTTTAGATAGTTACAAAACATATTCTTAGGGGCAACTATAGCAATCTTAGGAAAATTAGGTAGCCTCATGGTCTTCCTCATAGCCATATTTTCAATATTTTCCAAATGACGAGACAAAGCTAGCTCTGCCTTAGCCACTTGATAGCTTTTCTGAATTGAGGAGACATTGGAAACAACTTCCACCACTTTACCTTCAATTTGTTCAAAAGTCTTCTCATAATGGTCAATTCTCTCCGCAAACTTTACAACAGTGTTATGCTGCAACTCAGTCTTCGTAAGCACAACAGATTCCAACTGAGCAAAGGCTTGCAAAATTAGCTGCACAGAATTGTTCTGCGGAGAAGAAAATGCTTGCAGAGTAGGCGCTTGTAAAATAATCAAATTAGGACTGTGATCCTGAATAGATCCTCTATCCATAGACACAGAAGGCGGAGAATTCAAAGAATGTAAAGACAAACCACTTTTACTCTTGTCCACAGAGAAAACAAGTGGAGATTCCATATGTAAAAGTAAACTTCTGTCCCGTTCCACTGTTGAAGCAGGAGAGTTCATGCCCAGAATCACAGCAGTTGAGGCAACAGAGAAGGTACTGGATTGAGCAGACACAGAGGACCTACCAAGTAACCCAGAGAGATGTTGAAGAGGAGAAGATTTCTGTTTAGACAAGCATGATTGAGGGACCTAGGAGCAAAACTCGCCTTCCTCACATACTTGAGTAAGTAACATTAGTTCCTCACCCGACTCTGAACAGCTAATCAACCCATGCACAGGCGGGGGGGGGGGGGGGAGGCGGGGAGAGGGGAGGACCTCTGCAGGTCCTGTAAACCCTCCGACTCAATTCCTTTTGCAAGAAAACTTATTCGGCTTACAGAACGTCCGGACTAGGGGCCAGAGTCGATCCGAGAGAATCAGCTGCAGCAGCTACAGCCTTCCCCGGGGTTCCATTGTTTCCCCCGTTTGACCAAATATGGAAGAATAGAAGGTTGGTGAGACTCTTGACAATGAAGGATAAGTCTTCTCTTTCCTTTTCACCATAATGATGAGTTAACACTAAAGCAAGAAAATGAAAACTGACAAGAGTGCACAAAAGTAACAAGCCGGAACCCGAACCACACATCACAGCCATCTTGGATCCCCGATCTATAGTTATCACTGATAGGAGAAACTATATTCTTTCAGTGTACCTCTGAGCTGGATAGCTGCTGTAGATGTAGGTGCCCGGTGCAGCACCACAGTAGCCCCTGGCTCTGGATATCACTTGGTTACAGGAATCTTCTTCTGGGTCCTCATCTTTGGACCAGCGGCTCCCAGATATTCTATTGCTTTACTCCTCCTCCTCTCCACAGGTAGGACTGGTTCCTTTCCTCCTGAGCATGACAGTGTGTGTAGGGCACGTCTTAAACAACCTGTGTCACTCTCAAATCACATCGCTTCCTCCAAATGCTTTGCCTAATTGGTGGCTCCATCTTGATGGTGCAATGGCTACACCAGCCAAAGACAGAGTTGAATTTTCCCTCCCAGAGGAGTCTTCTCCCAGGATGATGACACTGGGTAAGAGTAATTTCCCCTCTTCTGGCAAATTACCAGTATACTTACAGGTCACATTGCAATCATTTTGTAGGACCATTAGGTCTCTGTTGCTTAGAGGAGCAGAACCTAGATGTGGTGTATTTAGATTTCAGTAAAGCCTTTGACACTGTTCCTCACAGGCGACTTATAAACAAACTGAGCACCCTAGGGATGGGCCCTAAATTTACTGCTTGGGTTAGAAATTGGTTGGGTGGGAGGTGACAAAGAGTACAAGTAAATGGAGCTCACTCTGAGGAGAAGGATGTTATCAGTGGTGTGCCCCAGGGATCTGTCCTTGATCCAATTCTTTTTAACTTCTTTGTTAGTGATATAGCGGAAGGGCTTTCAGGTAAGGTTTGCCTCTTTGCGGATGATACCAAAATCTGCAATAGAGTAGACACCCAGGAAGGTGTAGATAACATGAGGAGGGATCTAGCTAAGCTTGAAGAATGGTCTAGAATTTGGCAGCTGGGATTTAATGTTAAAAAATGTAAGGTCATGCATTTGGGCTGCAGCAATCCAAGGGAGCAATATAGTATAGGGGGTGAAGTACTTTTGTCCACTAAAGAAGAGCGGGACCTAGGCGTGGTTGTGTCTGATGATCTTAAAGTAGCTAAACAGGTAGAAAAGGCAACGGCAAAAGCTAGAAGGATGCTTGGGTGCATACGGAGAGGAATGGCTAGCAGAAAAAAGGAGGTGATAATGCCTCTGAATATATCTTTGGTGCGACCTCATATGGAGTATAGTGTGCAATTCTGGAGACCGCACCTTCAAAAGGATGTGAACAGGATGGAGTCGGTGCAGAGGGTGGCTACTAAAATGATTAGTGGTCTTCATTATAAAGCATATGAGGACAGACTGAAGGATCTTAATATGTACACCTTAGAGGAAAGGCGGGATAGAGGTGATATGATTGAGATGTTTAAATACCTCCATGGCATAAATGTTCAGGGAGAGAGCCTCTTTCAATTGAAAGCAAGTTCTGCTACGAGGGGACATGGGATGAGGGTGAAGGGAGATAGATTCAGGAGTGATATGCGGAAATATTTCTTTACGGAAAGAGTAGTGGATCCGTGGAATAGTCTCCCAGTGGAGGTGGTAGACATGAGGACAGTATCTGTTTTTTAACAAGATAGTTTGTACATTGGTAATAAGTTCCTGGGTAATTGTAGTTCATTTTATTTCAATTGGGTCGAATTACCCATCCTTATGAGGATAGTTAGGTTTTAATACCCCTTTTTGAAATATTTCTTTACGGAAAGAGTAGTGGATCTGTGGAATAGTCTCCCAGTGGAGGTGGTAGAGATGAGGACAGTAACTGAATTCAAAAAAGCATGGGACAAACACAGAGGATCTCTAAAAGTAAAAGGGGACTGTTGTAATTGTTATGGAAGGACAGACTAGATAGGCCATGTGGTCTTTTTCTGTCGTCATATTTCTATGTTTCTAACCTAAGCTGTGCCTACATCCCCCCCCCCCCCCCCCCCCCCCCCCGGTTGCAAAAACATTGATGTCATGATCAAAAACATTTTTCAAGATAAGTTATACTTTCTACCTGCTAACAGGAAGAAAAGGTGACTATGAGAGCCAGAAGGATGCTTGGGTGTACAGGGAGAGGAATGGCCAGCAGAAAACAGGAGGTGATATAATGCCTCTGTATAAGTCTTTGGTGCGACCTCATTTGGAGTATTGTGTGCAATTCTGGAGACTGCACCTTCAAAAGGATATAAACAGGCTGGAGTCGGTGCAGAAGGTGGCTACTAAAATGGTTAATTGTCTTCGTTATGAAGAATATGAGGACAGACTTAAAGATCTTAATATGTATACTTTAGACTAGAGGAAAGGCGGGATGGGGCGATATGATAGAGACATTTAAATACCTAAATGCACAGGAGAGTCTCTTTCAACTGAAGGCAAGCTCTGCTACAGGGGGACATAGCATGGGAGTGAAAGGGGATAGACTCAGAAGTAATATGCGGAAATATTTCTTTACGGAAAGAGTGGTAGATGCATGGAAAAGTCTCTCAGTGGAGGTGGTAGACATGAGGACAGTATCTGTTTTTTAACAAGATAGTTTGTACATTGGTAATAAGTTCCTGGGTAATTGTAGTTCATTTTATTTCAATTGGGTCGAATTACCCATCCTTATGAGGATAGTTAGGTTTTAATACCCCTTTTTGAAACATGCTGTGTCTTAATTAATTAGTAATAGCCTTATCCTTGTTTTGACATGAATTATACGCTGTTTTATCTAATTTATTAGTATTGGCTCATCTGTTCTTATGAGGATTACTAGTTTTTTTTAAAAAGTGCCGTCCTTTATTGTTTTTGTTTTTATATGATTAGAGAATACTTTTGAATATAGTTTTTTAATTATTTTTTGTTAAGACAGATTTTATGATATAATTAGTTTAGGGCCATTTTAATTGTTATTAGTTCATATTGCTATAACTATTTTAAAAGTGTTTTAGTACACAAGATCATGATATTAATTGAGATGAAATATCGTTATATACAAATTGACCAGTTTAGTCCATGTTGTATTCCTGTGTCTGTTGATCATTAGTGTGATATGTAATAATTTCCTCTTCTCTTTCAGTACAAGATCAACTAAGTAGAGCTTACCTAACAATAGAGGTATCGGTAAAGAGAATGTAT
Source organism: Ichthyophis bannanicus (assembly GCA_033557465.1). Classification (NCBI taxonomy): domain Eukaryota; kingdom Metazoa; phylum Chordata; class Amphibia; order Gymnophiona; family Ichthyophiidae; genus Ichthyophis; species Ichthyophis bannanicus. Next base: position 263,304,270 of record CM066044.1, read on the forward strand.
GGTTACTTACCCTTTCAATGTTATGTCTGTTCATTATTTATTTATTATTATTATAGGGTTTTAAATATAAGTGTTAATTAATGATATGGTTATAACTATTTACTTTCAAGGTATATGTTTGTTTTAATGGTTTTTAGTTCTTTTAATTGTTTATATGTGTTTTATTATTAATATTTTATATACATGTTTCAATAATTTTATATGAGGATTTGAATGATATGTTTATGTAATTGGGTCTTTGTTTATGTGTTTATAAATATAGTACACCTGAATTCCCCTGATGAAGTGAATTCGAAACACGGCCTGTGTCGGGCTTTTTGGTGCGAGGAATCGATTAATATTAACTAAAGTACTCCTTCTTTCAAAACCACGTTTTTTGGACTGGGTGTCTTCTAGCAATGTGGCATAGTGCTTCCTTTGGTGGACCCTAACGCATGCTCATGCTTTTGTTTGCTTTGCCCAGGACTGGCCGAAGGGTTTCTGCCAGCCCAGGCACAAGCCTTGGCTGTGCCGCACCCCACTTCTGAGCTGCCCCCCCAGCTACTGCCGATTCCATTGGCAAGGTCAGTAGGATGGCTTGTCTTGGCGCAGCAGCGGCAGCTGCCTATGGCAGGCCACATGCTTTGACATATATGGCCTGCTCCGGGGAATCAGAAGCGGCAGGCCATGTGTGCCGAAGCACATGGCCTTCCATCCAAGGCAGCTGCCTAGTGGATGGGCCAGCCCTGGCCTTGCCTTAACTCTTTCTGTCTTCCTCCAGGAAGCATTATTTGACCAATGGCAAGTGAAGAGTCTCTTCACTGGATTCATCCTGCATGGCAGCCTTTGACTTTTCACCGGTGGGCCTGTCTTTTTTCCAATGAAAGGATTTGATTGGCCTGTCATTTTACGCTTTAAGGTAGGAGACGACTGATGGTGCTGTGGGTAAGAATAACAGTCTGGCATTGAGTTCCGGTGTCTGCGCTTCTGGTTGCTCCCCTTCTTCAGAGGGTTCTACTCCAGCTGTGTTCCCTGTGTTGGGGATCATTCTCAGGTGAGTTCCCAGAATCCGGGTTGTTCTCCCTGGAATTCTTTTAATTCTTCGGCAAACTGAAGAGTAGCAAATCACCTGGGCCGGATGGTATACATCCAAGGGTGTTGAAAGAACTGAAATATGAGATTGCAGACCTGCTATCAGTAATCTGTGAACTATCATTAAAATCATCTCTAATACCTGAAGATTGGAGGATCGCCAATGTAACACCAATTTTTAAAAAGGGTTCCAGGGTGATCCGGGAAACTACAGACCGGTGAGCCTGACGTCAGTACCGGGAAAAATGGTAGAAACCATCATAAAGAATAAAATTACTCAGCATGCAGATAGTCACAACCTAATGGGAGACAGCCAACATGGCTTTAGACAAGGAAGATCTTGTCTTACTAATCTGTTATGTTTTTTTGAAGGAGTGAATAAACAGGTGGACAAAGGTGAGTCGGTTGATATTGTGTATCTGGACTTTCAGAAAGCCTTTGGCAAGGTCCCTCATCAGAGACTTTTGGCAAAACTAAAGAGTCATGGGATAGGAGGCAGTGTACTATTATGGATCAGGAACTGGTTAAAAGATAGAAAGCAGAGGGTAGGGCTAAATGGCCAATTTTCCCAATGGAGAAAGGTGAATAGTGGTGTACCCCAGGGATCTGTGCTGGGTCCGCTGCTTTTTGACATATTCATAAATGACCTGGAAAGTGGAATAACGAGTGAGGTTATCAAATTTGCAGATGACACAAAACTATTTAAAGTTGTTAAAACCCAAGAGGATTGTGAAAAATTGCAAGAGGATTTTGATAAATTGGAAGACTGGGCATCAAAATGGCAGATGAAATTTAATGTGGACAAGTGCAAGGTTATGCACCTAGGGAAGAACAACCCAAACTATGGTTACACGATGCAAGGTTCCACATTAGGAACCACCACCCAGGAAAAAGATTTAGGCGTCATTGTGGATACCATGTTAAAACCCTCGGCCCAGTGTGCAGCAGCGGCCAAGAGAGCAAATAGAATGCTAGGTATGATAAGGAAAGGAATAGAAAATAAAACAAAAGATATTATAATGCCTCTATATCGTTCCATGGTGAGACCGCACCTTGAATATTGTGTGCAATTCTGGTCGCCGTATCTTAAAAAGGATATAGCGATTTTAGAAAAGGTTCAGAGAAGAGCCACCAAAATGGTAAAGGGGATGGAAGGATACTCCTATGAAGAAAGGCTAAAAAGGTTAGGGCTCTTTAACCTGGAAAAGAGACGGCTGAGGGGAGATATGATAGAAGTCTATAAATTAATGAACGGAGTGGAACGGGTAAACGTAGATCGATTGTTTACCTTAGCAGAATATAGAAAGACTAGGGGACATGCAATGAAGCTACAGGGTAAACTATTTAAGACTAATAAAAGAAAATATTTTTTCACTCAACGTGTAATCAAACTCTAGAATTTGTTACCGGAGGATGTAGTAAAGGCTGTTAGTGTAGCTGGGTTTAAAAAAGGTTTGGACAAGTTCCTGGAGGAAAGGTCCATAAACCATTATTAAGAAGTGACCGAAGATATCAATGCTTGACCCAGTACAAGCATTGTGGAACCTGTGTCCCTTGGGGAAACTGCTAGGTACATATGACCTAGATTGGCCACTGTTGGAAACAGAATACTGGACTTGATGGACCTTGGTCTGACCCAGTATGGCATATCTTATGTTCTTATGTTCTAAGCCTGGTCTTTGGCGCAGAAACTCAGACGCTGCAGCCTTTGGATTCTCTCAAGGTCAGTCATGTGAGGGATGGGCAGAATATAGAAGCCCCAGCTTGAATGCCTCCTTCTAAGAGACCCAGACGGAGGTTGCCTTCTGGAGATGTGGGTTGGCTGGAGTCTGTCCTAGACTTAGACTTGAGTGCTGGTTCTTATGTCTCAGTTGAGGAGTCTGATGCAAAAAAAGGTGTTTTCTCCATCAGAGGTTCATGTGGAGGCTGGCATTTTCCACCTTTCCTGGAAGGGAGATCTGGTGGCATTGACTGCTCAAGTTCCCTCCACCTGGTATGTGGCTGATGCTCCAGTGACAGAGCAGGGGCTGAAGGTTCCCCTCTTCAACAGGAGGTGTGAATATTCATGGCAGTCTTCCCGTTTCTGAAAATAATGAAGAACATTTTCTGGTTGGAAAGGGTCCTTACTGATTTCTCACCTAGGGGGATAAAGGCATGTAAAGGGATGTGAGCTCTCCCTGAGAGAAGTACGTCACATGGTTTGGCCCGCCAAAGGGGGAGGCAGACGTCACAGCAGTCACGAAGTGGGTCTCCTTTCCCGTGCAAGACAGATTGGCCTTAATGGGCACTATGGATAGAGAGATGGACTTGCTTCTGAAGAGCCAGTTAGCAGCAGCAGCTGCTGTTCTCCCATTAGCTGTGTGTGCAGGCCTGACGCCTCAAGCCTGCTCCTGTGGGTTCAGTCTCTCCCGCTGAACGCTACCCCTCCATTGGAGTCATTTACTGCCTTCCTTCTGATGTCATGTATGTTCATGCTTAGTGGCTGCTGATATTGTCCTGTCAGCAGTGACACGACACTGGATATGACATCGCCACTGGGCAGCAGATATGTCCTTCAAAGACCAGATAACTCAATTGGAAAGTTCCTTTGTGGGGCTAATTGGAGAAATTAATGAGAGACTCGGCCGAGGTAGAGTCTTGTCACCTTCTAGAGTTTGTCCTGCACCCATTGCTCGAGGTCGGATGACTACAGCCATGTCATGCGGCGGACCCCAATGCCAACTACAGCTACCTTACTGACAGATTCAAAAGCATCATAGCATGCTCTTCTCATATACTTTGAGCAGTTGTTTCCTCTATTTACCAGGCTGCAGAACTTATCCAGGTGTTCTGGGGGTAATAGGGCAGAAAATGTGTTGCTGTCCTCCATTATATCTTTAAAATACATAGCCATGTATAACTGATACGAGAGAATGTGGGCCACTAGCATCGATCCCTGGTAGCACCGGCATCCTACCCCATCTAGAGTACGGGCCTCTCTGCCTGGTGGAACAGAGGATCCATTGCATAGCCAATTCTACCACCATTGAATTTTAGGGTAGCTGGGCCCTTTTGGACTTTGTCCATAGAGTCCAGCCTTTGGATGATGGAGTGCACCATTAAAGGGTTCTCCCACATTCAGAAGAGCAGGCGTTGGAGGATGCAATGTACCGGTACCGTGATCGCCTCCTTTGGTGGCGGTGGGTGCTGCAAAATCTCCAACTCTTCCTCCTCGGCTTCAAGGGTGAAGGGGAGGGCCTTTGCCATGTCAGTGACATCACCCATATGTGAGACTTCATTCCTTCTTGTTCCTGGAGAACCTATTTTCTATCCCCATAAATCGTACATGTGTAGGGCCTGATTTTTTAACAGGATACCTATATGTGAAGTCCAGGTCTATTTTATAAAGGAAACATTGGCGTTTATGTGCCTTTATAAAATATGTACCCAGAACAAGCTGCTTTAGTGTGAAAACAGGGCTGCTGCTAGGGTGTCTAGCACCCCCTTGCAATCTATAGATCAGCGCCCCCCTCTCTCATGATTATTAATGATATGTTGCGCACCACGAGAAGGAAGGGAGGGAGGTCCAGCGTGTTCTGGTGTTCTGTGTCCTTCAGCAAACCTGAAACAAGTTGAAAAGTGCACACTTGACATTGTGAAACAAATGGAAATTACACTTACCTGGTAATTGTTGTTCCTTGAGGAACTCCAGTTCAGTCCTCCACCTCTAGTGTATCTCCTCCTGCAGCTTGGAGACTGGGCATGTCAAAATTACGACATCACTGGATATAGCCTGCTGGTCTCTCCCATCAGCCCCAGTGAACTATTGACAAAGCAGACTCAAAGGAGCAACAAATAAGTAGCTATCATATGAAATTCAACTTTATACTCAGCAAACCTAGAACTTAACTTATAACTAAACCCCATCTCCCTTAAGAAGGGGAACTGCATTCTGCATCTTTCCCCTTCCCCTCCTGAGCTGAGCCAGAGAAAGGGAAGAGAAAGAGAGGACAGAAAGAGAAAATCAGATAGAAGAAATCAGAACGATCCCGAGACTATAAAAAGTTTTACTCACATAGCGACCGGTACTCCTCCCCAAACTGAAACTTAGCTCCTGATGTAACCATCCCTGGGCAGGATTGAGGACTGAACTGAAGTTCCTCAAGGAACAACAATTACCAGGTAAGTGTAATTTCCATTTCCTTATCGTTCCTCCAGTTCAGTCCTCCACCTCTGGAATATAACAGAGCAGTAATCATTGGGAGGGACCTTTTCACCCGGATCGCAACACTGCCGACCCAAAACAAGCATCATTCGATGTTAGAACGTCCAAGCGGTAGTGCTTGCTGAAGGTATGAAGGGACGACCAAGAGGCCGCTCTGCAAATTTCCACTGGCGGAACCAAACTATGCTCCGCCCAGGATGTCGCCTGTGCTCTAATAGAGTGAGCCCATAGGCCCACTGGTACTGATCGACCTTGCGAAATATACGCTGACTCAATTGCTTCTCGAATCCATCTGGAAATTGAAGCTTTCGCCGCAGCTTCCCCTTTTCGGGGACCTCCGAACAGCACGAAAAGACACTCCGACTTACGAAAGATTTCTGAAACCTTTAAATACTGCCGTAACACTCTCTTTATGTCCAAGAGGAGCAAACTACGGTCCGAAGCGTTCTCCCCCGCTGAACACTGGCAGGGAGACATGTTGATTGAGATGAAACGGAGAAACTACCTTTGGCAAAAAGGGCAGAACTGGCCGCAGCACCACCTTTTCCCTTGAAAATGACAAAAACGGCTCTCTACAGGACAGGGCCTGCAATTCTGAGATTTGCCTCGCCGAACAGATGACCACCAGAAACACTGTTTTTAATGTCAAATCCTTAACTGACACCTGGTGTAAGGGTTCAAAGGGCTCCTGAACCAATGCCATTAAGACCAAGTTGAAATCCCACAACGGCACCATTATTCTACGAGAGGGTCGAAGTCTAGAAACCGCTTTAAGAATCCTCAGTACATTAACGTGAGAACCCAGAGCAACTCCCTGGACCTTATCTCTATAGCAAAACAGAGCTTCTAACTGGACCCTTAAAGAATTGGTCGCCAGACCCTTATCAAACCTGTCTTGAAGGAAGCTTAACACTATAGGCACGGATACCGTAGCCGCTAGAATCTGACGTCTCGAACACCAGTCCTCAAAGATACGCCATATGCGCACATAAGCGAGGGATGTAGACCTCTTTCTGGCTCGAAGTAAGGTTGCGATGACTGCTCCAGAATAACCTTTTCTCCTTAACCTCGCCCTTTCAATGGCCAAACTGTAAGCGAGAACCAATCCACCTGAGGCATTTGAAGCGGACCCTGAAGCAACAGATCCTCTGACACCGGTAATCTCCAAGGCTCCCCGTCGAGCAGTTGAACTAGATTGGCATACCATGGGCGTCTTGGCCAGTCCGGAGCCACCAACAGCACTCTTCCCTGATGAGCCTCGATACGCTGCACCACTCGCGCTATGAGTGCCCATGGGGGAAACACATAAAGAAGACCGGATGTTGGCCAATACTGTATCAGTGTGTCGATTCCTTCTGACATCCTCTCTCGCCGTCTGCTGAAGAAGCGACTTGTTTTTGCCGACTGGAAGGTTGCCATGAGATCCATAATTGGCAGCCCCCCCACCTGCGGACAATCCGAGCAAACACCCCCGGATGTAGCTCCCATTCCCCCGGCATCCACCCAGACCCTGCTGAGAAAATCTGCCATCACTTGTCCTTCCCTGCAATGTGTGCCGCCGAGATCGCTTGTAGTCGCGGTTCTATCCAAGCGAACAACGCTTCTGCTTCTTCTTCCATGGCCATGCTTCCCGTTCTGCCTTGTCGGTTGATGTAGGCCACCATCGCTGAATTGTCCGACAGTACTCTTACCACCTGGCCTGTCACCACGGCCTTGAACCTCTGTAGCACTAGAAACACTGCACGCAGCTCGAGCCGATTGATCAACCATTGGCCTTCCTGGTCGGTCCAAGTCCCTTGCACGAAGAGACCTCTGCAATGTGCCCCCCATCCCGCGAGACTTGCATCCATCAGTAATGGGAGCCAGTGCGGCTGCTTCAGAGGCAGGCCCGCCTCCAGAGAACCTGGATGCAGCCACCACTGAAGGGACTGCCTGACTCGGAGAGGGCAAGGAAGTCATTGGTTTAGCAAACCGGTCTGGTGGGACCACCGGTGCAGCAACGCCCTCTGCAGTGGCCGCATATGGACCCTGGCCCACGGAACCACCTCCAGGGTTTCTGCCATCGTTCCTAGGACTCAAAGGTAAGTCCACACTAATGGGGCCGGAGTTGTGAGGAATTTGCATACCAGCTGTCGCAGAGCTTCAGCCCGTCGCTCCGGTAAGAAAACCGCTCCTCTCTGAGTATCAAAGCGTACCCCCAGATATTCGATCACCTGAGACGGGACTAACCGGCTCTTGACGGAATTGACTACCTATCTGAGACTCTGCAGGAACTTTACCACTTTGTCCGTAGCCTGCAGACTCTCGGCCTTGGATTTTGCTCGAATCAACCAGTCGTTGAGATAAGGGTGAACTAAAATGCCTTCCTTTCGCAATGCCACTGCCACGACAACCATAATCCTGGTGAACGTGCACAGCCCGTTGCCAGACCAAAGAGCAATGCTTGAAACTGATATTTGTTTGTGTACTCTGCACCTCCCCTCACCGGCAACAGCACCTGGGTTCTTGGGTAACAGATGTCCACTTCCAGAGCAATGAGAAGGAGCAAGTATTTTATTTTATTTAGTATACATTTGTATACTGCTACTTCCAGCGATCAGCAGCGGTTTGATTACAGATTGGAAATTGTCAAATCATGACAGGAAAGTTTTGAGGTATAAACACATTGATTAGACAGGAAAGCACAGCACACAGAGAACTATTTTACAGGGAACATGGGCTATGGAGGGTTAAGTGGCTTGCCCAAGACCACAAGGAGCACCTGTGGGACTAGAAACCCCAGTCCTTCCGGCCCAAGGTTGCTGTCCTCTAGTGGGATTTGAACCCCCGACCTTCCGACCCGAAGTACCTTGCCCCAACCACTAGGCCACTCCTCCACCCCATGGTTGGTATGGTTAACAACACAAACCACAAAACACACTTGTATTATAAAAACCACCAAAGCTTTGGGAGAGAAAACAGTCAGCAACTTGTTTTCTCTCCCGACATGGACTCTGGCTATTTTATTTATAGGTCAAAATTCTATTACACAGCATAATTTTCACCTTATTGTTCTACGTCAAGCATCACGTATATTCATAACGTGCATCTCTATGTCTCTATGTCATAGGTCAGTTCTTATTAGCATAGGTCATCATGAGGAGACATACATGTATTCCTAGACATAACTTCTTAAACAATAATTCTAACACTAGCAGTTTTGATATCTCTGATTCGAGACTGCGAGACTGAAGAAACAACTTCTCCCTGCACTATCTTTTTCATAACAAACCTAGTGTCTTTGTTTTAGGAAAGTTCAGCCTGGTTATTTCAGTAGAGTCTTTCAAGATTGTTGCTGAGTAATAAGCCCTGGAATGTCTGAGTTACTGAATCTGTGGTGTTAACTCTTTCTGAGGACTTTCAGTAATATAATGTTATTAAGTACCCTCACAGTGTACACAGCCCTGTACAGACAAGCTTCCTTTCAATATTGTCCCCAAGGAAGGGCAAACCTTAGGAACTTTTGATGGGCTGCTCTGATTGTGATATGTAAATACACCTCCGTGTGATCGAGGAACGTCAAGAATTCTCCTTTGCGGACCGCAAGGTTTCCATCCGGAAATGCGGAACTCGCAGACAGCGATTCACACCTTTTTAGGTCCAGAATTGGCCGGAGGGATCCGTCTTTCTTTGGCACCACAAAATAAATGGAGAAACGACCAACGCCGTAGTCTGCTAAGGGAACCGGCACCACTGCTGCCAATTGCAGTAGCCGATCCAACGTTCAATGCATCGCCAGCATTTTCTGCTGCCCTTTGCATGGCGAAAGCACAAACGAATCCCGGATCAGACGAGCCAACTCCAGAGCGTAGCCTTCTCGGATTATTTCTAACACCCATTGGTCGGACGTTATCTGGGCCCAGGTAGGAAGAAACTCCCGAAGCCATCCCCCAATCGGTTGGCTTCCCACCGGGGCCCACCTCACTTCATTGTGACTTTTGACTTGGTCCTGCAGAGGCCGCTGCGAAACCTCTTCCTGCTCCACGAAACCCATGAAATTCCTGGGCTCTAGGAGCAAATCTGCCTCTCTAGAATCCTCCTAAGCAAGACGTACGGAATCTCCTGAAGTCTCTAAACTGGCCCTGAAATGCTGGCACAGACTTCCTCTGCTTAGGCTTATCTTCCGGGAGTCTGCCCCCTTTGGACTCTCCCAAATCCTTGACCAATTTGTCCAGGTCCTCCACAAACAATAGCTTACCTTTGAAGAGGAGCTTGCTGAGCCACGACTTGGAGGAACCATCAGCCGCCCAACTCTTTAGCCACAAGTAATGCCTGGCAGCTAACAACGACGACATACTATTTGCTAATGCTCTAATCCAGGGGTCACCAACCTGCGGCCCGCGGGCCGCATGCAGCCCACGAGGTCCCTTCGTGCGGCCCGCGAGGCTCTACCCCGGTTAACATTACGTGCGGCCCGCCAAGGATTCCCGCCATTGTATCCACGCGCTCGCAGCTCACCGACGACCACCTGCAAGCGTCCCTTCTCCTGTCAGTGTCATCTGTGAAGCCGGACTTTAAGCGTTTGTCTGCTAGCATGAATCATCAGCCATCTCATTAAATTCAATAAAGGTGATCAGCCATTGTTTTCATAATTTTGCGTTTGTTGTTTTTTTTCGCGGGGGCGGGGAGAAGGGGGGTGCGGCCCGCGAGGCTCCCGGTAGTCGGCTGTGCGGCCCGCGGCCCTCTGGAGGTTGGTGACCCCAGCTCTAATCAAATCGTAGTGAACATCAGCCAGATATGCCGATCCAGATTCCATATGAGCCACCTCCCTCAGTCCCTGAGGAGAAGATTGCTGTAAATGTTGTGACCACCAAAGGCACGCTCCTGCCACCCAAGCCCCACAAAAAGCATTTGCCTCAAAGGCTTGTTTCAGCAAACCATCTATCTTTCTATCCTGTGCATCCTTCAAAGCAGTGCTGCCCTCTACCGGAATAGTCGTTTTTTTCATGACCGCAGACACTGCTGCATCAATTCATGGGGAGCGAAACCTCTCCTTGTCCTTATCTGCCAAGGGATAGAGTCTGTTCATGGTCCTGACTCCCTTTAGACCCGCTTCTGGCAGTTCCCACTCATTTTGTATCATCCGATCAACTACCCGGTGAACCGGAAACACCACCTGAGATTCTCGCACCACTTGAATGAGAGGGTCTTCCACTCTTTCTTCTTCCACCGGCTGTAGAACAGCTAGATTGAGCGCCTGAAGGGATTCTGTGATAAATGCCATAAGTTCGTCCTTCCTGAAGACCCGAATGATTCTTGCCTGATCCTCAAGTTCCGGAATTTCACCTTCCTCAAGCTCCTCCATTCCGGATTCCAGCTCGCATTTGGCCTCCTCTGCCTCAGCCCACCCTGAATCTGTGGGTGGATGATCCAGCAGCTGAGCCCTCTTAGGGGCCCTCGCCTCCTTGTCAACGCTCTCCTCTGCCTCCTCCTGCTTCACCGGAGCTGTAAGAGGCATTGACTCAGGCACCTTGCCTTGCTGCCACAAGCAATAGGCTTCATGCATAATCAACACGAAACCCAGGGAGAAATCACCCAAGGAAGAACCTGCGATTGTAGACAGCCACACCACACTCGAACCTGCAGTCCCCTCCAGCACAGACAACAGCTGACCTTCCTCCATTAACTCTCCCTCGGCCGTCGTCGCTGAGTTGTGTGACTCCGGCATCTGGTCAGCCATCTGTTGTTCCATAGAGGTGAGAAGCTGCCGCGCACCCCCGGCAGATTCCCTCCTCTGAGACTGCGCCTCTGTGAGTACCACACACGAGGCACTGGGAACGAGAAGACATTCGCCGGACCCAGTATCACATGAAGGGAGTAGGACTGCTTAGCAGTATCCCTATACGTGGCAGTGTAACTCGCTGTCCCCCCTTTCCTTCTCTTTTTTTTTTTTTTTTTTAATACCGATAAACCAAGAAAACCTACAGCTCCAACATACCCGTGTCAGCACTGTAGTAAATGAACAAATAACACAAAGAAAACTAACCCTCACAGATTAGGACTAAGGCCTCCTACTGCTACTGTGAGCCAATCCGCGGGAGCCCGCCACGCGGCAAACACGCGCTCAAAATGGCCGCCGCTTGCTAGGAAGCCCGATTTGGCGCCAAAAGCACGCCGCTACACAGAATAATCTCCTCCGGCCCGCGGCCCGTGGCACACTTACCGGCACGCCCCCCCCTGTCCAAATCCCACTCTACGCTTACCAACAAAGAAAAAACTCTGTTTATCTCACCGCGTAACGTCCCCTGCTTGCTCAGCAATGCTCAAGCCACGTGGCACTGCTCAGCACAAGAGCAAGCGGAAAGCCGCGGTGCGAGCTTGTCTCCCTCCTGCAGCTTGTTTGAAGAATCATGGCAGGCCGGGACCGGCGGGGACTCGAGGCTGCACGCTGCAGGGCTCTCCTCCGTACAGGCAAGGAGGAGAGAGCTGCTAGTGAAACTGGTCCGGAAGGGGAAGAAGAAATAGGAGAAGACAGGCAGGGGCTGGCTCAAACACAGACACAGTTTTTTCTTTTTTTTTTTTTTTTAAAGAAACAGCAACCAAAAGAATTGAATTAAAATATAGGGAACAAACAAGATTCCAAACCTATATCTAAAGCTACACTAACAGCTCCTTATCTGTTCCTCAAGTGAGCCCAGAACCTAGGCTCACTACGTCCTCCTGCTGCATGGAGACTGGACACACTGGGGCTGATGGGAGAGACCAGCAGGCTATATCCATTGAAGTCATGGTTTTGACATGCCAGTCTCCAAACTGCAGGAAGAGGTACACTAGAGGTGGAGGACTGAACTGGAGGAACGATAAGGAATGGAGTGTTTCCCTCACTCATAGGATTAGACATTCATGGATTACTACTGTGTGTGTGTCACAGGAAGTGTCGGAGGGGGTGCATGTGTTTGAGTCTGGGTGTCATGGGGACTGCTGGAAGCTACATGCATACGTGTGTGTGTGTGTATGTATGTGCACACCATGCTATACCATCTGGCCCATCATTTTGTCTATTTTTAATTTAGCTAGTTCCTCAACAACATAATTTTCTGAAAATTATTCAACATTCCCTTCACTTCTGTTCCTATTTGTGAGCAGTGCTGTACCTAGCCCTATGTGAACACTGCAGCCGCACAGGGCGCAAAGGATAAGGGGCGCATTTAGGGCTTCCAACTTCAGCTCCCCCACACTGCCTGCTGTTGCCCTGCCATCGCCACTTTTTCTTTTCTCAGCTGCGGCAGCACTGAAGAAGACCTGACTTCCAAAAAACCAAACACACATGCAGGTCTTTCCACCATGCTTATACACAGATCTTATCCCTCTCTACCTTCTCTGATGTAGCTCACATCAGAGGAGGGAGGGAGGGACCAGGTCAGCCATTCAAGTGCGGAGTTGCAAAGACCCACATTTCAATGGCTGGTCTGGTCCCTCTCTCCTCTGACGCGAATGTACATCAGAGCAAGGAGGGACCAGATCTGCTCACAAACGCAGAGGAAAGACCCGCGTGTTTTGTTTGTTTTATTTTGATGTCAGGTCTGCTCCACTGCCGCCAGTGCCGCTACGAAAACCAAAAGTGGCAGCAGCATCAGAGCAAGGGCAGGCAGTCGGCTGGATGGAGCTGTGTGTGAGATATAGGATGGGGGGGGAGGGCGCCAGATGTGCAAGTCGCAGAGGGCGCAATTATGACTTGGTACGGCCCTGTTTGTGAATGTTTTCTGAGGTCCTGCTCCTGGCCCTTCATCTGTGAACGCAGAACAAAAATATCTGTTAAGCAATTTTGCTTTATCCTCATCAGCTTCTACATATTCCTTCCCTTTCATCCATGAGTCTGACAATACCACTGCACTTCCTCCTCTCACTAACATACCTGAAAAATGCCTTATCCCCTCATTTTATTGCATTGGCTATTTCTTCTTTTTGTATCTTTGCTTTCCTGACTACTTCCCTAGCTTCTCTAAGTTTTTCCAAATATTGATGTTTGTCTTCCTCTTTCTGTGATCTACTGTATTTTATAAAGGCCTCCCTCTTTTTCTTCACCTTTTGTAACACCTGAGGAAGTCAGTGACTTCAAAGAGCTTGCCTACCTCTTTGAACTTGAAAGCTAGATGAGAAGCAAAAGAACTCGAGCAGCAGAAAAATAGCTTTTCCCAACAACATTAAAAATTCCCCTTTTGCAATACAACTACAACTTACTAGGCAAAGCAGCAGAAAAAAAATCATTCATTAAAAATGACAAAAAGTCCACACAGTATTACCTTGCTTGCTATGGAGACCTTTTAGGAATGTTAAGATAGTTTGCAAATACATTATAAGATTTTAGAAAAGGTTCAGAGAAGAGCCACCAAAATGGTAAAGGGGATGGAAGGATACTCCTATGAAGAAAGGCTAAAAAGGTTAGGGCTCTTTAACCTGGAAAAGAGATGGCTGAGGGGAGATATGATAGAAGTCTATAAATTAATGAACGGAGTGGAACGGGTAAACGTAGATCGATTGTTTACCTTATCAGAATATAGAAAGACTAGGGGACATGCAATGAAGCTACAGGGTAAACTATTTAAGACTAATAAAAGAAAATATTTTTTCACTCAACGTGTAATCAAACTCTGGAATTTGTTACCAGAGGATGTAGTAAAGGCTGTTAGTGTAGCTGGGTTTAAAAAAGGTTTGGACAAGTTCCTGGAGGAAAGGTCCATAAACCATTATTAAGAAGGGACCCAGGATATCAATGCTTGAACCAATACAAGCATTGTGGAACCTGTGTCCCTTGGGGAAACTGCTAGGTACATATGACCTAGATTGGCCACTGTTGGAAACAGAATACTGGGCTTGATGGACCTTGGTCTGACCCAGTATGGCATTGTGGTAGGCGAAGGCCTATGGTCCATGGTGTCTGAAATAAGCAGACAGGCCTAAATAGCTTGACCTGTAAATGAAGCCTGTGGAGAGGCCCATAGGAATTGCACATTCCCCAGCATGCTGCTACTATAGAACTGAAACTTAACAAAGCACAATCAGCTTAGCTGAGAAGAATCGAAACTCAGAAAAATATAGAAAAATAAGTTTAATTGCTATTGATAAGAGAGTACAGCTGCTATGGAATTAATTAACTCTGCTGAAAGAAAGGTTACAGTGCCCTGCTTTCCCACTAGTTCTAGCTAGTTAAATGGCCTTGGAAGAGAAAAGTATCTAAGTTGGTGAACTGACCATTGTAATTGGGACTATAAGGGGGGTAAGCAGGTGCTAAGCCCAGTCAAAGGACATCATTGGATAGCCATATCGGTACCGGAACCAATAGAAGGTGTACGGGGGATTACTGGGACCAATGAAATGTTTGCCTATGTCTAGAATGGAGAAGAAATCTATAAAAGTTGTTGTTTTGCTAGAAACCATTGCTCAGCCATTTTGAATTTGATTCTGCTTGAGACTTGTGCACAAATAAATGATTTGGACCTTCTGAACAGACTCCTGGTATCATTGGTTTGTCTGCGCTCTGCTGCTACATATTCTTGGTGCGTTGGCTGGGAAGGTGTGGTAATAGAGGGTATATAGGGCAATATACCATGACTTTCCGCCTCTACAGGTTTGGTCCTGCCGGGATCGCGCCCTTCCGACGTGGGCTCGCTCTCTGGCGCCACCGGTCCCTTGCATCGGAGGGAGCTGGCCGGACCTCGGCGGGTGCCGAGCCCGGTTGGAACCAACACCTCGAACCCGAGTGAGGGGAGTCCGAGGTCCAACTCATGCGCTTGCTTGGGAACTTTGAGGACCGGATCCGGTGAGTATAGTTTTGATTTGTTATGTCTAGACAGATGAGTCAGAGCAGTACTGCCGTTTGAATTTTGAACTTGGAACTTGGAAAGAGAGCTTGATCACCTCTCAAGACGGTCCGACTACCCCTGCATGAGTATTCGCGGGGCGAAACTACCGTCTTCTTGATTTTGGAATTTGAACATAGCCTAGTCAGAAAAGACAGGATTGGGCTGTGTTTTTTGGGATACGTTGCTAGCATGATTGTGTGAATGAAGTGTGAATGAGAGGTCTGGCAGCATGGACCAAGCGAAGGCGGACTCCTGAGTAACGCATTTCCTGGCCGGGCGACCGCGTCCAGGTCGTAAAAAGGAGGAAGCGACCGTCGTCTTGTCTTGTTATTTGTTTCCCTTATATGTTTCCAGGGCCGTGAGGACCCCTTACCCACGGTCCGCCTTCCTTTTCCCTTCTGTTTGTTGTTGCGCGCACACATCGATATGGGAGGGGCGGGGTCTACTAGGCACACTCCATTAGAATGTATGATCACGCATTTTAAGGAAGGATATTCAGGAGATTATGGAGTTAAAATGACTGCGACACGATTACAGATTTTGTGTACTAGGGAGTGGCCCGACTTAGACCCTACGTGGCCCCGAGAGGGAACCTTTACCATAGGAATTATTCAGTCAGTTCACCAGAAAGTGCGAGTAGCGCACCCCGATCAGTACCCCTATATAGATTCCTGGTTGAGTATTTGTGAGAGCCCGCCCCCTTGGGCGAAGCGCTGTTATGAAGAACAGTGCAGAATAATGTTAGCACTAACAGATCAAACGCAGAAAATAGATCAGACTAAAAGGACAGGGACAGATGAGAAATCCAGACAAAAACCCGTCCTTGTAGATCCTGAGTCCCCGGAAGTGATAACTCGACAGCCCCGAGCCCAGCATCCAGTAAAAGTGCCACCACGTCCCGCCACAGAGACAGCGGGAGCGGGACCCAACCCCAGACCCATCACCTGAAGAGCAGGCAGATAAGCTCACTTCAGATGAGGAGGATGAATCAACTGAGACTGAGGAGAAAGTTGAGTCAGAGACAGAAGAGCAAGAGGAAGGGTCTTCCCAGAGTGATACTGACAGTATAAAGACGACCGTCAGTGTTAGCTCATCAGCCAAAAATAAAGCGTCCCAGACTAAGTGCACGGGGAAGAAGAAAGCCCCTGCCAGGAGAGTCTCTAAAATCCCCCTCAGATCCAGAAAGACTTCTACTGCGAAAATGATGCCTTTACGGCAAGTCCCGGGAGTGCCCGTAAGAGATGAAGATAATCAGGTGGTGGCAGGACCCCTAAGTTTAGTATATGTGCCCTTCTCCACTACTGATTTGTTAAACTGGAAGTCACATTACGCTTCCTATACCAACAAGCCCCAGGAACTAACAGAATTAATGCATACTATTATGGAAACCCACCAACCCACTTGGGCAGATTGCCGTCAGCTCCTGTCTACCTTATTCACTACTGTGGAGCGGACATTTATTTATTTTATTTTATTTTATTTATTTATTTATCTATTTCTTCTATACCGCCCCTTCCAGAGACATGGATTAAGCGAGCAGCTGTCGACTGGCTGGCAGATAACCCTTTAGCACCGGGGGATGGAGTAGGGATAGACAATCGAGAAGCAGCCCAAAGAGAATTCCCAAATGAAGACCCTCAGTGGGATCCGAATACAGAGAGAGGATCCAAATCTCTATCACGGTTTCGCCAAGGCCTTATGCAAGGTCTGAGAAGGGGGGGCCAGAAAGCTATGAATCTTTCTAAAGTGACCGAAGTTAACCAGGGCATAGATGAAAGCCCAGCAGTGTTTTACGAGAGATTAGTTGAAGCGTACAGAATGTATACTCCCTATGATCCAGATGCACCAGGAAGCTTATGCATGGTGAATTCTGCTTTTGTGAACCAGTCACAACCAGACATTAGACGTAAGCTACAGAAACTAGAAGGGTTTGCGGGCATGATTGCAACTCAGTTACTGGAAGTCGCTCATAAAGTGTATGTGAATCGTGATAATGAAAGGCAGAAAGAATGTGATCGAAAGATGAAGAAGAAAGCTGATTTTTTGGCTGCGGCCATAGTTGAACAGAAAAGGGGAGGTTTCCCTAGCCGAAGGAGCAGAGGAAGAGGGCGGGGCCGAGGAGACGGCCGGCCCCAACTAGGCGTGAAGCAATGCGCTTATTGCAAAGAGGAAGGACATTGGAGAGATACATGCCCGCAACTCGAAGACGCCCCTCAGGATGACGAAAACAATGCCCAGTGGAGAGAAAGGAAGAGGCCGACCCCGGAACCGCGGAGGGGCCAATCGAGAACAGTTTCAACGAAAAAGGGGAGAGGCCATACAAGCAGTGGCCGCAGCGACCTACGATGTAGATGAAGCAGATTAGGACAGACCAGGCTCTGAATTTGCTTTAGGTCTCCAGGAGCCTATGGTCAGCATACAAATAGGAGACCAAGTTATGGACTTTATGGTTGATACTGGAGCAGAACATTCTGTAGTAGACAAACATATCGCCCCATTTTCCGCAAGAGCAGTCACCATTGTGGGAGCAACTGGTGCCAAAGCCACAAAGCCTTTTCTTCAGAACTGTATATGCACTCTGGGAGGACAGCAAATAACACATCAATTTCTCTATATGCCCGAGTGCCCAGTGCCATTATTGGGACGAGATATGCTAGTCAAATTGCAGGCCCAAATATCCTTTACTGAGAAAGGAGAGATGCAAATGACAGTGAATTCCCAGACGAAACCTGCTGGATTAATGCTGCTTACTGTTCCTCGAGAAGAAGAATGGAGATATTATAGTAATGAGTCTGCCCAGGACACCTATTTTGAACATACCCTGAAAAGCATTGACGCCCCGCCTGGAGTATGGGCAGAAGGCAATTCCCCAGGCCTAGCCAAACATATAGCTCCAATAATTGTGAATCTCAAGCCTAGTGCCGAACCAGTACATGTCAAGCAATACCCCCTCCCAAGAGCAGCAATTGAAGGCATTCACCGCCACTTGTTAAGACTACTAGAGTATGGCCTACTAAAAGTATGTCAGTCACCATGGAACACTCCACTCTTGCCAGTAAAGAAGCCTGGAACAGGTGACAACCATCCAGTGCAGGACCTAAGGAGAGTGAATGAAGCAGTCGAGACCATACATCCAGTTGTGCCAAATCCCTACACACTTTTAGGATTGATTCCTGCTGAAGCCACCCACTTTACTGTTTTGGACTTAAAAGATGCGTTCTTCTGCATAAGATTAGCCCCAATTAGTCAATTGCTGTTTGCCTTTGAATGGCAGGACCCTGTCTCCGGAAGACGGGGCCAACTCACTTGGACACGATTACCCCAAGGATTCAAGAATTCACCTACCATCTTCAGTGCTGCACTGAATCAAGACCTTTCAAGCTATCCAGTGGCCCCGGGGAAGAGAGTACTTCTCCAATATGTGGACGATCTGCTGATAGCTGCTGTATCAGAAAGTGAATGTATACAAGCCATCAAAGACCTCTTGCAGCTACTGGATGAAGCTGGATACAAAGTTTCCAGAGCAAAAGCACAGCTATGCCAAAAAGAAGTGAAATACTTGGGCTTTCGCTTGACTAAAGGAAGCCGACAATTAGGGAGAGAAAGAAAAGAAGCTGTGTGCAGAATCCCAACCCCAACTACCAGAAAGCAAGTCAGAGCTTTTCTGGGAGCGGCAGGATATTGCCGAATCTGGATTCCCAACTTTGCTCAAATTGCCAAACCACTATATGATGCTACCAAAGGAGAAGAAAAGTTGCCACTAGAGTGGGGACCTGAGCAGGATGCAGCCTTCAAGACGTTAAAGGAAGAATTGATGTCGTCACCAGCACTTGGATTACCAGATGTTCACAAGCCTTTTCATCTATTCGTGCATGAGGTGCAAGGAAACGCCCTAGGCATGTTGACTCAGAAATTAGGACATTGGGAGCGACCTGTAGCATACCTATCAAAACAATTGGACACTGTGGCCAAAGGATGGCCACCTTGCTTGAGAGCAGTTGCAGCTACAGCATTGTTAGTGAGTGAAGCAGATAAACTCACCTTAGGACAGAGGCTATGAGTCACTGTGCCACATGCAGTACTTGCCCTCATGGAACAGAAGGCGAATCATTGGCTCACCAATTCCCGGATGTTGAAATATCAGAGTATGCTATGTGAAAACCCGCAGATACAATTGGAAGTGAGCCATGCCTTGAACCCAGCCACATTGATACCTGTCAGCGAAGAACCCCCAGAGCATGACTGTATAGAAGTCATGGATACTGTATTCTCAAGTCGGCCTGATTTGACAGATGTGCCCCTAGAGAATCCTGATCAGACTTATTTTGTAGATGGAAGTAGTCTCATCATTGATGGACGACGTTGTGCCGGGTATGCAGTAGTCACCCGGGAGGAAGTTATTGAATCATCAGCCCTGGCATCAGGCACATCAGCCCAGAAGGCAGAATTGATAGCACTTACCCGAGCATTAGTATTAGGTGCAAAACTCTTGTTAAATGTGTACACGGACTCTAAATATGCCTTCACCACTTTGCATGCACATGGAGCTCTCTACAAAGAACGAGGGCTCATTACGTCAGGAGGAAAATCGATCAAATATGGCCCAGAAATATTGATGTTACTAGATGCAGTATGGGCCCCAACACGTGTAGCCGTCATGCACTGCCGAGGACACCAAGCAGGTAAAGGAGATGTTGCCCAAGGAAACAGATTCGCTGATGCCTCAGTGCGCAAAGCAGCCATGACAGGCCAAATTTCATCACACACCATGCCAATGCAGGCAGCATTATTTCCAGTACCCCTTAATTCATGGACACCACGATATACCACCAAAGAATTGGATTACTACTGTAATAAGGAAGAGGGAGTGCTGAAAGATGGGTGGATTGAGCTGCCGCCAACTGAGGGCAGCCAACCCCCAGGACGAATAGTAATCCCTGAACTATTGGGACCAGCCTTTGTCAAGGCTTTCCACCAAGCCACACATTATGGAAAAAGTGCTATGGAAAAAGCACTCAAGCCACATTTTTGCATCGCCTTGTTGGGAGCCCTATCAGCTTCAGTAGCACTCCAGTGTCTAATTTGTGCCAAGAACAATGACAAACAGGGTCCCACGCCACCACCCCGAGCTCAGTCAGGAGGTGTAACCCCCATGCACCACCTGCAAATTGACTTTACTGAAATGCCAAAAGCCAGTGGATACTGCTACTTGTTAGTGTTAGTTTGTACCTTCTCTGGGTGGGTGGAGGCTTACCCCACCAGGACTGAAAAAGCCCGAGAAGTTACCAAAGTTTTGCTGAGAGAAATTATCCCCAGATTTGGAATTCCAGCAGTAATAGGGTCAGATAATGGGCCCTCGTTTGTGTCTCAGATTACTCAGCAGTTAGCAAATGCCCTGCAGATACAATGGAAGCTACACACTGCATACAGACCTCAGAGTTCAGGGAAAGTTGAGCGAATGAATCGTACCTTGAAAGCCCAAATGTCTAAGCTTTGCCAGGAGACTCGCCTAAAGTGGCCCCAAGTGCTCCCAATAGCTTTGCTCAGAATACGCTCAGCTCCTGTGAAATCAACAGGATTCTCCCCTTTTGAGGTAGTGTATGGCAGACCCCCACCAATAGTGCAGGGAATTAGAGGAAGTTTAGCCCAGATTGGTTCAGAAATAACCAGACAAGAACTTCTATCTCTTAGTTTTGTTCTACAGACTCTTCATGCGTGGATACAGGACCAGCTGCCCATCAATTTGACGGAACCCCTACATCCCTACAAGCCTGGTACCTCGGTGTGGATCAAAGATTGGAAGAAGACACCGCTGGAACCTCATTGGAAGGGACCCTACACCGTCATCCTGTCTACCCCAACTGCAGTAAAGGTAGCAGAGATCGATTCCTGGATCCATCACAGCAGAGTCAAGCCAGCAGCCGTTACAGATTCCGAGCAGTGGACAGCGGTACAACATCCTGATGTACCCTTGCGACTCACCCTGAGACGGCAACCAGTGACCTAGATTCTTTTGGGATTATCCCAACAACCACAGTGCCTTGCGGTAAACAAGTCTTTCGAAGAGGATTGCTGTTTCCAATACAGCAAGATTTGCTCAAACAAACCTTATGTGTGCGATTCTGTACACTGATTGATACTATATTGATTAACAATATTCAGAGCCAAATGTAGCTGATAAGTTAGTTGGCATCCGACGGACATTTTGAGGATCTTCAATCAACATTCAACACCCGTTGAATTGCTTCATTAGCAAACGGGACGGCGTTGTGCCAAGAAGAGGACGTCGAGGTCAAGATTTTCAAGTGAGGATTCAGAAGAACTCCAATCAACATGCATCTTTGTTTTTACTTTGTCCTGGTTGCTTGCTTGGGGGGTCTCGAACTGACTTGTGCCTTGCCTCCATGTACTGCTTGCATTACTTCCACTCGGACTGGAATGAAAGTAACTCAGACTTTGCTTTATCATTCATACTATACCTGTACTGGTACGGTAAGCCGGTGTATTTATAACACCACCGAACTGAATGTCTGTACCAAAGGTAATACTAAGGTGTGTTATAACCCGCATCAGAATCCATCCTATTATACTTTGGAGATACGATGGAATGATGCAGATGGAGACTTACTTAATGCTACCTCCCCACTCACCGACCCTACTAAGCTTGCTGTATTGTACTTTGATGCTTGTGATGCTATCAATAGGGATAGTCGCTCAAAATGTGCTGATTGGGAAAAAAACTTATGCTCTTAATGATAAGTACATGTGTCCAGAAGGAACCACTGGATGGGGAGAATGTACAGGTAAACGAGTTTTAGCTAATGAATATAGCACAGCCCCGGTTGCAGATTACTATTGCCCAAGGTGGGAATGTGTTTTCTATGCCACATGGAAAACCGGAATGGTAGAAAATACCAGAGACAATCGAATGGCGATTTTGCAGAAGCCATATGTGAAGGACATAGAAAAGCATTGCAAGAAAGGAGCTTGTAATCCGTTAGAGTTTCTTGTAATAAATCCTAGTGCCTGGAAGCAGGGGTATAAGTTTGAACTCAGAATTGCAGGTTCTGGGTCAGATCCCGGAACCATTGTGTATATTAGATTAAACACCCAGGCCCATAGGTCATCACGATATCATATACATAACACTTTTTACGAGACTATGCATATAAATAAGTTTGATATCCCTCACCCTTCCCAGAATTTGTTTCTAGAATTAGCGGGAGCAGTAGTATCCAGCTTACACATTTCAGATTGCTATTTTTGTGGTGGAACTAAGATGGGTGATCAGTGGCCATGGGAAGCCAAGGAATTAAATTATTCACTGACTTATAACCATACTGAATTACATAAGACTACAAGCGAATGGGTCTTACCACACTCGATAGTTGGATGTCTATGTTATGCCCGAACTGGACCTCAGTTCACTCTACAGGTGGGACAGCTGGTCTGTCTCAGTCAAAAGTTCTATAATGACACCACGAAACAGACGTCTTGGTGGTCAGGAGTTAATGAATCTGAACCCACCAATCCATTAGCAAAATTTCCTGAACTTGCTGATCTATGGACAAATCTTGCCCTACCCCATGCTTGGCAAGCCCCACCTGGCTTGTATTGGATCTGTGGAACCTGAGCATATGCCCGCCTCCCTCTCCACTGGGGAGGAGCATGTGTCTTAGGAACCATTCGACCTTCTTTCTTTTTGTTACCCACAGAACATGGAGAGCAATTAGGATACCCAGTATACACTAAGAGACAGAAAAGAGCAGCTCTCCAGATAGGTAAGTGGCAGAAGTGGGATGGAGAGGATTGGCCACCTGAGAGAATAATTGCCTATTATGGACCGGCCACATGGAATGACGATGGTATGTGGGGCTATCGGACCCCTGTATATATGATTAATCGTATTATCTGCTTACAAGCAGTAGTTGAACTCATAACTAATGAAACTAGTCAAGCACTCACACTCTTAGCTAGACAGAGCAGACAAATGCGTACCGCAATATATCAGAATCGCCTGGCGCTAGATTACTTACTAGCAGCTGAAGGCGGGGTATGTGGAAAGTTGAATTTAACCAATTGTTGTTTAAAAATAGATGATAAGGGTCAAGTAGTTGAAGACATTGCAGAAAATATGAGAAAACAAGCTTATGTGCCAGTACAAACCTGGCATGGGTTTAGAATGCCTAATTGGTTTGAATCTATCTTTTCTGGATTAGGGGGACTCACTACTTTCTTTATGATAATCCTAGTAGTTGTAGGTTTGTTTCTATTATTACCATGTATAATCCCTTGTTGTATGCGATCCATTAACAGTGTCATTGAAAACCGTAGAGCGGAAAACCGCGACCAAGATTTTGGCCCTATGGCATCCTCGGCCCACTATATATGGTCGTAACCCGACCACTGTTCCCTCTAAGCTGTGCGCGTGTGCGCGCGCACACACCTCGCCGAGCGAGCGCACACAACTTTTCAAGGAGCGCACAAAAATTACTGATTTCATACCTTGGGTTTTTTAAGGCCGCGGCTACACCACCGATCTACTGCCATTCTGCGAATCTCTCCTGTCTGCACTGAGTCCCCTGCCCTCACTCCTCTCACATGTGACCGGACGATTGACGAATCATGGCAGGCTAGAGGGAAATAAAAGGGAGGGGCAGCCAGCAAGCCAGCCTCTTTCTGCTCTTGTGCCTGCTTGCCTGCCAGCGACGCACCTCCTTGGATCCCTCCCTCAGCCAGCCTTCAGTGCCACGTGCTGCCTTGGATGCCAGAGCAACACACTGGTGCATCGGGAGTCGGGACACGGATGTTTTAGGTAGTGCTTCCTTCTTTGCTTAGTTATAGCTTATTTTATTTAATTTAATTTTTTACATTTGCCTTTTGGGCGGGAAGGGGACCGCGCATCAGAGGCGTAGCGTGGGGGGTGCAGGGGGGGCCGGCCGCACCGGGCGCAACATGGGGGGGGGGCGCGCTCGCACTCAGTGACCCTCCGCTTTTTCCTGCCTAGTGGGATCAGGGACTCAGAGCAATAACCTACCTCCTAAGCTGCAGCCCGAACCGCCACCGTCTCTGGGAAGGAGGTGGAGCAGTGAAAGTGAAAGCGGTGCGCTCCCTCCTGACTCCTCCCTCGGGAGGGGAGACGTCTCCAGATCCTGCACATTAATGCTCAGAGGCACAAGCTAGGAGGGTGTCGGGACTTATTTTTATTTTATTTATTTACATTCTCTTATATACCGCGCTATTCTGCATCAGTGCGGTTTACATTGAACAAACTGAAATTACATTGAACAGGGCATTATAACTTGGAGATAACTATTTTACAGGGAACATGGGCTATGGAGGGTTAAGTGGCTTGCCCAAGACCACAAGGAGCACCTGTGGGACTAGAAACCCCAGTCCTTCCGGCCCAAGGTTGCTATCCTCTAGTGGGATTTGAACCCCCGACCTTCCGGTCTGAAGTACCTTGCCCCAACCACTAGGCTACTCCTCCACTAGAGCCGGATCGGGCGAGCCCGAGCTCTGTTGTAAGATTCCGGAGACCCAGGTGCGTGCTCATTTTCCCCTATCTGCTGGATTTTGCGCTTTATGACCTTTCCTCTTCATGCGTGTTTTGTCACGGGCGATCCGTCCCTCGTGGGTGAGTAGTCCTGCAAAATCAGCTATGTAAAGGATCGCGTCTGCTTGCTCTACTTTTCACTTCCCTCTGGCTCTGAAAACTGTTCTATACCTACACGTGATTGCTCTTTTTTTTGTGCTAATGCGTTTTGTGTCTAACGTTTGTATACAGTACTTACTTAGTTTAAAAGGTGAGCAGCTTATTACGGTCATATTTTATTTAAAAAAAAAACCCTCACAACTTTCTTTTACAAATGCAAGGGTCTTTATCTAGTTTTAATATATTTATATAGTGGGGGTCGAACTCCCGTCACAGAAAGATGCATGCAGGTAGGTCTGGTATCCAGGGCATCCGCAGAGAACTGTAAGATTTGCATATACTTCCCTCAGTTCAAGGTTCATTTACAGTGTTATCTGAAAACCTTCACATTCTGGTGTATTTTTTTTTCAAACTCTGCTGTCCAAAAAAAAAATTACAAGTCATTTAATTTGTTATTTATGCACCACACTCCCAGTTGCAAAGGCTGTTCAGTATGGTGTAAGTTCAAGAATAAAACATAAAAAAGACTTCACCAAACTCCCTCTCCTCCCCCACCCCACCACCTAAAGATCAGAGGTAAGAACGCAACAATTCTACACCATCCCTTCAGTATAAATAACACATTGTAATAAAGGAGCCCCCTTTACCACCAGTCTAGTCCTAACCAGTCCCCAAAAAGAAACTAGTAAACTTTCAGCATTCCATCAGATACAGCCAGGTCTTTAATTCCTTCCTAAAACTCATCAGATCCAGATCTAGCTCCAGTGCCAGCCTAACCTTCAAGGGCAAACTATTTCACTGCTTGGGCCCATCACCGAAAAGGCATGATCACTCATCTTAAGTGCTGGCTGTGCGAATCCGATCCGAGCCGCCGGGTCGCCACCCACTGTGGAGGGGGGGGGGGTGCCAGGCGTACGGTGCGGTGGGTGCGAAGAGAGAGCGAGGGACTATCTGGGGGAGGGACAGTGCAGCGCTGATCGCGGGTTAGGGGGCGCAAATTACTTGCCTTGCCCCGGGTGCTGACAACTCACTGTCAGGAACACTTACTGGAAGTGTGTGTGTGTGTGTGTGGTATGGGACACCTTAAATCCAGGTTTAAGCAACAATATCACTTCCAAGCACAAGTCTCAAGCAGAATTCACATTCAAAATGGCTGAGCAATGGCTGTTAGTAAAACAACAACTTTTATAGCTCCCTTCCCCCCCCCCCCCTTTCTTGTTTCCCGCGGCTATTTTTGGCTTCTAGTGCAGATTGTGAGCGTGGTTTCAGCTTGATGAACAGTTTAAAAACCAAAATAAGGAATCGCTTACATTTAGAACATTTGGAAATGCTGATGCGTGTTAAGAGTCATCTTCAAGATGGCGGATCAGTAGACCTTGATAAAATTTATTCAGACTGGGTACATTTGAAAGATCGAAGAGAGAAATTTTGAGAACATAGTAAGTGACAGCAGATAAAGACCAGCATGGTCCATCTAGTCTGCCCAGCAAGAGTAGGTGCACCTGTTGCTCTGTGCAGGCCACCTCTCCCCATGTCTTTGTTTAGGGGTGAACCCACCACTCCATGTAGGACACCGAACTCTTCTTCCATACATAAATTATTTACATGGAATAACAATGGCTTTCAATAAAAATTAACTGAAATAATACCACACTTGTGATTGTAATTACTAGAAATTTTCTGCTTCATTTAGTAATCGTCTATTTTCATTTAATTTGATTAACATCAATGTGGTGTACATACTGTATTCTAATGTGTAGTCAAATTTTAAAGTATATAACTCCAAGTGTCGTTATGTAGCGCACAAAAAATTTGACCTTCCTTCAAAAGCCGCACAGCTGAAATTTTATGCGCACACAGCCTACAGAAAATTAGAGGGAACATTGAACCCGACCCCAGTATAATCAAATTAAGTGATTTAACTCTCTCACCTTATTAAGTAATAGGGTGAGATTAATCAAAGGGGGGAATGTGGTAGGCGAAGGCCTATGATCCATGGTGTCTGAAATAAGCAGACAGGCCTAAATAGCTTGACTTGTAAATGAAGCCTGTGGAGAGGCCCATAGGAATTGCACATTCCCCAGCATGCTGCTACTATAGAACTGAAACTTAACAAAGCACAATCAGCTTAGCTGAGCAGAATCGAAACTCAGAAAAATATAGAAAAATAAGTTTAATTGCTATTGATAAGAGAGTACAGCTGCTATGGAATTAATTAACTCTGCTGAAAGAAAGGTTACAGTGCCCTGCTTTCCCACATGTTCTAACTAGTTAAATGGCCTTGGAAGAGAAAAGTATCTAAGTTGGTGAACTGACCATTGTAATTGGGACTATAAGGGGGGTAAGCAGGTGCTAAGCCCAGTCAAAGAACATCATTGGATAGCCATATCGGTACCGGAACCAATAGAAGGTGTACGGGGGATTACCGGGACCAATGAAATGTTTGCCTATGTCTAGAATGGAGAAGAAATCTATAAAAGTTGTTGTTTTGCTAGAAACCATTGCTCAGCCATTTTGAATTTGATTCTGCTTGAGACTTGTGCACAAATAGATGATTTGGACCTTCTGAACAGACTCCTGGTATCATTGGTTTGTCTGCGCTCTGCTGCTACAGCATAACTTATGATCTTATGTTCTTATGTAGATGTAATTGCTGGAGTATTTACCTGAAGGCCAGCCTGAGCAGCTCCAGCAAAAAGAGAGTTTTGTTTTGATTTGATTGTTCCCTGGGACAGATCATCTGATAACATAGCTGCTCATGCTAACCTATTAGTAGTTTGTTCATATGAAAGGGTTAAAATTTTCCTTCTGAAGTCTTACTTTAAGAAGAAGACTATCTCATTATGTGGGCAATTAATTCAATTGTTTCCTGAGGTCTCTCATCCCACCCAGGTGAGGCGGAAGGCCTTTCTTTCCCTGAAACCTAAGGCTCTTGCCCTTGGTGGTTTCTTCTTCTTACTTTTTCCTTGCAAATGTTTTATTACGATTGGGGAGGAGTTAAGTATATTTTTTCAGATCCCTCATTTAGAAAAACTATTACTTCAAAAATCTGTTTCTGATTCCAAAGGTGATGGCTAAATTTGTTTTTTGGGGCATGCTGGGTTTTGATTAACTGAATGGTTACACCTCTACCAGCTACAGTCTGCCTTCATATACTGTGTTACTGTGTGTTACAGTTTATTTTGTATTATGCTTTTCTTTGTTTTTATTTCCTCTGTGTTTTGACTCCTTTTCCCATTATTTGGCCTAATGTCTGTATGAGGTTTTTGGATGTTTATTACTTTTTCTAATGGTTTGTGATTTTGGTTTCCTGAGACTATTATTTTCAGAATGTAAAATTTCAAACCCTAATTTAAAAAAAAAGAAATGCAGGTGCTTATTTCCTTTTTAGTTGTAAATTCCATTGTGCAGCCTTTATTAATGGTTGTTGCTATATATAGTGACACCTATAAGGGAGATTTTATAAGGGAGCAGGGGAATCATCTGTGAACACTTTGCGGGGGAGTTTAGACAGGATATCCATGTTAACTTAGGGATGTCCAGGACAGAACATGCAGAAAAATGGCAGGGGGACATATCTGTCTCCGACTCATTTCAGGAACATAGACATCCTCAGCTTGGACGTGCATGTGGGCAGCCACATAGACATCTGCATTAGGGGTGCTTGGGCCAGGAATGTCCATGTTAGGAAAGCTAGCATAAGGGGACATCTAGCAGCATAGCAAAGTGAAAACATGAGCCCTCCCATTCCCTGTCAGTGTTCGTTGATTTGGAGGCCAATTCTATAACATGCACATCCGGATCACGGGCACGTCCAAATTGAAAACATGCTGCACGAATGAAACCTGATTCTGCAGCCGCGGGGATAGATGCATCTGCGGGTGTAGAATCATGGACACAGATGTACTCATCACGGCCTGTACATAGCACTAAGGTGTACGAGAAATGGGTATACGCCACCAACGACTGTGTACATCCCCGTGCTCACCGTATTCAGAAAAGATGTACGTAAGCAATCCTGCCCATCTCCGTGACATACCCACAAACAGCCACGCCTCCCCTTTAAAACATGCATCTCCTAAGCTGCTGTGCCCACGGACAGTGATATTTTGAGGCAGAAGTACAATGAAAGCTGAAGATACATATAAGTGGATGAAAGCAAGACAATAGAAACTGGTCTGTGGTATGCCCAGAACATTATAAAGCAATCACAGTGCACTATAATGTAATAGAAAAACAAGTAGAGAGGGAGAGAGTTACCTTGAGGTACAGTATCTACCCGGACCATCTGTGCTCACACGAGAGGCAACTAGTGGACTCTTGTTTGCTGCTCGTTTAACTTGCCATGTCACCCCCACGTCATCAGGAGGGTTTAAAGCGTGGGCGTGTCTGAAGGGGCGTGTCTAAAAGGGCAGGAACTGCCCCTTCGGAGCATGGAGGAGCTTTAGATTGAATTCACTCTGGCAGGGGCAAACGAAAGAAGAGGGTTGTTGGCGTGAGTACAATGAATCCATCTAAGACTGTGAAAGTGGGTCCCTATGGATAAACATGTTGTACTGGCTGCTAGAGATTTTGGAAGCTTATCGCTGTCTTTGTCCAATATTGTTTCCTCTCCTAATGGCTCCTCTAATTTAGAGGGGGGTGATATCCCTCCCCTGCTATGCAGCAAGGAGATTTCGGGTTTGTTGACCTCCTCGCCTGTTTTGTTAGGGGGGAGGTCTTCTCCCATTTCTTTATTAGAGTAGGCTTCCTCTTCCGATATGGGCCCCCGGGCAGGAGATGTTTCTCTTCCCCAGGTGGTTCATGTCGGAGAGGCCCTCAATGTTCCTTCTAATTTGGTGGGCTCTTCGATCAGTCAGAGGTTTCCTTAAAAGATATATGGAGCTTGTTAACGCGTATTGATGCTTCCTTGTCATCGATTATGCCCTAGTTTACTGCATTTACTCAGGAAACTGTTGATAAGCTTGCTCATCATGATAAATGTTTGTTATCTGTTGATTCTCATTGTTTGAAAGTTGAGGCCCAGGTTTCTAATGTACAGGGGGCAGTCTCTTCCTCTTTTAAAGATAGTCTTGTGCTACATCGTCAGCACAAACAATTGGAAAATAGTCTTAGAGCTAAGAATCTTAGGTGCCTCAATTTCCCCAAGATGCATTATCTTTCTCCTGATATCCTTTTTCGCAAATATCTTAAGGAGATTTGGGGGTATCAAGATTCTGCTACTCTTGTTTTTAATAATATCTACTATCTTCCTAGCTTTAAGAAAGTTACTAGTGTTGTGGAGGGGGAAGTTGACACCCTAGTATCCTTGGATACCTTGAATATTTCTGAATTTATTGAGTCATCTTCAGATGAAATTTCTACTACAGCGACCTTACTAGTTTCCTGTATAAAAATTTAGTGTTGAAATTATTTTTTACAAAAAAAAATGAATTGTTTTGTCGGCAGAAGATAAATATCTTCCCTGATGTGTCCAGACAAACACAGGTTAGGCGTAAGGGTTTTCTGGCCCTGAAGCTGCGAGTTCTTGAGTTGGGGGCAACTTTTTTCTTGAAATTTCCCTGTAAATATCTGGTCACATCAGGGAAAGACTCATATGTGTTTTTTGAGCCTCTTCAATTGGAAGATTTTTTGAAGTCAAGTTGACTGCCTTAGTTTTGGGGTCCACCATGTGTTGGCTAGCTTAGTATGAATGGGATAAATATTGGGTATACTCCTGCTAATACTTTCTATGAGTTTTTTCTTGATTGTATTATTCTAGTTTCACTCTCCCGTAATGTGGGCTTGTACGATTTTCTTTTTATTTTGTGTTCTATTCTATTGAATTGATTGTTTTGCCTTGTATCTTTATTACTTCATAATAATGGTTGGAAAATTTAATAAAAAAAAAAGGAAAAACAAGTAGAGAGTGATCTATCTGGCACACGTTGCAATGCAGCACTACATACATGGCAGTAGAAGACCTCCCTAGGTATGCATGTTGTGGACATCTGTGGAACATGTCTGTACAATACTAAGTAAGGACATAAACAAAGCAGAACAGGTACCCCATAGCAAACTGATCAAATATATCCCTTTCACTAATAAGGGGCCTTTGCAATGATAGCAGTCAATAATGCAAGCACCACATAGACATGCCCAGGCACACCATCGTCGCTCTCTACAACTGTGCTCATTTGTAGAGACCAATAATGGTGCACCTGGGCAGGTTGTACTGATTTTTGCACTGTTGAATACCCTCCCTCTCAGAGCCCCTGGTTAGTGACAGGGAAATGCCTGGACAGGTAAACTACTGTGGACCTGTTCTGCTCACTCCTGCCTGTTCCCACTGGCACCTGGTGATGCTGCAGTCATCCCTATGGTCCAGGTACCTGCCAGCCATTCCGGTCCTCCCCCCAGATATGTGGGTGAGCAATCTAGATTCCCCCCCCCCTCACACACACGCGCACTCTCACTTGCAGTCCCTCAGAAACAGGCATCTGCCAAAAGGGTGCTCTGCACCTTATAATGTAGAGGATGGATAGGAAACCATAGAAATCAGTACTTCTAACCCAGCAACATACTTGCTTACTACATTTTTAAATATACATACATACATGATAACTACTACAAAAATGCAATGTGTGCCTTCGAGTCAGTCCTGACTCCTGGCGACCCAGAAGCTCCTGGGTTTTCTTGGCAGTGTCACCAGAAGTAGATTGCCAGGCCATTCTTCCGAGGCAATGTAGGGTTAAGTGACTTGCCCAAGGCCACAAGGAGTGCTAGTGGGAATCGAGCCCTGGTTGCTTGGTAACTACTACAGTGGACCTCAAATAGATACCGAGCTGCACTAGGCCCAGACAGAACTTCCAGTATATCAGCCTCAAGGTCCAAACCTGGCGCATTGCACATCATAGGCCCACATATCTAAAGAACCACAATAATGACCTGTGCACAAAATATTTGCCATATAGCCACTGGCATAATACATCCCCAGTATTGTGTTCTGATACAAATCACACATGACCTTATCTGCATCAGGGGATTGTGCACATTGAATTGAGCAAATTGTACAGATCCACTGCATGGAGCGCAACACTCCAGTCGACAGGATGCTGCACATAGCACCGATAGCTGGGATAACATTATCACATGGAGTCTTCGAACTCAGTCACTAGTATCATTTGTGGGGGTGTTTATGTATGTTTCTTTGACTTACA
Organism: Ichthyophis bannanicus; assembly: GCA_033557465.1. NCBI lineage: Eukaryota > Metazoa > Chordata > Amphibia > Gymnophiona > Ichthyophiidae > Ichthyophis > Ichthyophis bannanicus. The sequence continues at coordinate 263,336,241 of CM066044.1, forward strand.
TCCTCCCTCTCCTCTGCTTTCTGTTCAGTAACACTGCATGCTGTGGTTTTCCAGACTGCAGACACACCAGGGCACAGCATAGATTTCACATCCATTCACCAATATGGGCTGCATTGAGGCACAGAGCAGAAATATTTCTAAGTCCTACCCTTATTCCACGTTTCTGCAGGTATAACACGGACGTACATGGGTCTCTCCCGAATACGCATTATACGTCTCCGTGGCTGGCCACGCCCCTGTTCTTCCCTCCTGCCCACGTCTGAGATCCCCTATGTGCAGGGCCATGAAGGTTCAGAATACGGTTCTAGACAATTTCGCGAGAAAGACGTCTATCCCGCACATCCAGGCAGCCTATTCACATTTCAGAATGACCCCCATAATGTAAAATACAGGGGGTATTAATGTAGCTTCTTCTCCACACCTTCCAAACGTTTGCCTGACAAAATGAGCAGTTTTCCGAAGCCTGGAGCAGATTTAACTCCAGATGCAATTTGGGACATCCAAGATGTTTCTGAGAACAGGCAGGGATGTCTAGGTTCTTAGGAACACGCTGACCACACCTCCGCCATAGCCCTGTTCAGACTTGGATGTCCTCATGCTGGGGACATCCACAGACCCGGCTTCTGAAATGGCTTTGAGGACATCTCTGTAATTTTGACATCTACATGCCCATTTGCAGACATCTAAATCATGAATAACGCTTTTAAAATGACGTCCTATGCACACACATCTGTATTTTCCAGGACTGGTGTGTGTGCATGGGCAATTCTGTGCTCACTTTGGCTGGGGGGAATTCCGTAAACACCATGGGGAAGTGCCCTGCACGCCAGTCCTGGCTTGTGGCATGCATGGGGGCACAGCTTAAGCATAGAATGCATAGGTGCAGCATAGGTGCAGTCTTGAGAGACACACGTACATTATAGAATATCTAAAGTACAGCACGCCAGAATACAGCTATTTTATAAAGTGAGGCCTATGCATATGTCACTTTATAAAATAGAACGGCTATTGTGGTGAAGAGCGCCCTCCTGAGGCTATGGAGACAGATGAAATTCCTGAAGGGCAACAGGATTTATGCCAGATTGATAATGCTGGAAAGAAAGAGAGACTTCGTTCTGCTGAGCTGAGCATGGAGACCAGCCCAGGGGAGGAGTCCTGCAGTCCTGATTGGGCACACCCAGTGCTTGGAAGGGGCGTGTCTAGAAGAGCACCTGGTTTTAAACCGGAGTATGGCTTTGCTAAAGAGAGAAAGGAGAAGAGCCCAGGGAAGAGCAGTTGGAAGAAGAGCCCAGCGACCAGTCAGAGGAGCAGCCAAGGACTGAGCCGAAGCAGCAGGAGTAGTGCACAGAGCTGCACTAGAAACTCTGAGCAGAGGACCTCAGAGCAAAGCACCTGTGAGAGGACGAGCTGTGGAAGGACATTGGGAGTGTCAGCTGAGAGTGAGTCTGAGAATGAATGGAAGACCAGGAAGCAGTATGGTGATACGTGTGAGCCTGGCAATAGAAGAAGACCTGCAAGGATCTGTTCAGAGGCAGTGAATAGAAGTCCTGAGGAAAGTGGACCTAGCCCTGGAATAGACACCTGGAGGAAGGCAGAGCCCTGGGAGAGGAAGCCTTCACGGCAGGCAAGAGAGAAAAAGAACTCATTCTTGGAATTACAGTTTGGGCCAGAGAGGCACGGGAACTCTCACAGCTGGAGGACGTCTTGACAAGCCACCTAGGATAAGAGGGGCTTGTCAAGAAGTAAACGGTTTGCCTAGGAGTTTTCAGAGTGAAGGTAAACTCAATTCTCCTATATTTGCAACCTTAACAAAAGAGCCTAAAAGTTACCCTGATTTACCTAGCCTAAGAGAGGAAAAGGGAAACAGCCTTGATCAAGAGGGAAGCTTAATAGCAGCTGATAAATGCTTATCTAGCAGACAACAGGCTGAATTGCTTCTCCAGGATTTTAGGGAGTTTTTAAAGCTAAAAGCAAGCAGACAGCCAGTATTGCAGGAAGATAATAGTTCTATACAGTCTGAGGAATGTATGCAAACTGAGGCTGACTTACCTGACTGTGAGAGCATGGATTGTACTATTTGTTGTGTGGAAATACCAAACTGAAGAAACTGGTTGTACCGTGTATGAGTTGAATACGACGGAGCTGTTTTGCTGCCATGCTTGGAAAGCTTTGATTACCTGCACCTGAGGTGACCTAACACTGTGAACGTAACGGTGTATGAAAAGAGGCTGCATTGAATGTGAATGACCTCTTGGGGCAGAGCTGAGTAAACTGCTTAGAAGTAAAGCTGAATTTCTACTTTAAGTTGACTTTATACCTGAGTTCATTCTGTTCCTGTTATAGCACCTATTTTGTTCATATTTATGAATTTGTCATGCGATGGAAGAATAACCTTTACCATAATAAAAATACTTGCAAATAAGCCTTACCGTCTCTGGCGCACAACTACACTTTATTTCGGAGTGAAAGGAGTAGAAGAACTACAGTACCCAGCATTCCAGGGGAATAGGTTTTAAACTCCTTCCTCACGAGGCAATAGGCCCCGCTCCTGTCTTTAGCCCTAAGGCGGGGCAGGAGCGCCGCACTATGTGCACAGGGGATGCACATTGTCTACACAGGAGGTTACAAAATTACCTCTCTCGTGACTGAGCAGTGCCATTTGCTACTGGTTGCTAAGTGTACTCCCTCCTGGTGCTGGAAAAGCACTGTGCGATACCTATTCCCTTGGTACAGTGGTACCCTGTGATGAAACTATAAAATCTATTTTTTGAAATACGTTGACAGTGGCATCAAATGATTAGATAAATAAATCAAAAGGAAACAAAATAATATGATATATGTTTATTTGTTTGTGCTTATATACCATTCCTGTTCGGTAATCCAGTTTAGTCCTCCACAATCGGGTAGTGCCCCTCCTCCTGCAGCCTGGAGACTGGACCAATCAAGTCTTCTGTAGTATATATGCAGACGGAGCTCCCAGAAGCCCCCAGTGTGTCCAGTCTCCTTGCAGCTTGAGGACTTCTGTGCCCTTGCTGGGCACACTTAGTGACACTTGAAGGAGCAACACTAGTTAGTTAGTTCTTTTGGGGTTTCGTTTTTGGTCCTTTATTTACCATTTATTTACCATTTATTTGCTAGGTAGCTGTCTCTTTAAAAAAAAAAAAAAAAAAAAAAAAGCATTGCACAGGGGACATCCAGGGGGGAAGCCAGACCTGCTTGGGCTCCTGCCTTCCTGCCTGAGAATTTCTGAACCCTGGGTTGAGCTCTCCCCTAGGCTGTACGGGGAAGAGCCATACCTGATTCAGCATTGCCTGTCACTTGGTGAAGTTGACTGAGTTCCTTGCTGTTTCCAGAGCTGGTAGGAAATTTCCTTGCTTTCATTTTTCAGCTGCCTGTTTGCAATGTCAGAGGCTCTGTCGGCTCCCCTGGCTCCCAAATTGCACTTTTTCCTGATTTTTTTCGCTTGCCCTGTATTAGAGGGTCGTTTTCTTTCTTTTCCATATTATTTGGTTACCTTTGTATTTTCGCGCCGTTTTTTACCGTGGGTGAAAAAGTGCGGCGGCCATTTTGGATTTCTAAAGTGTGCTTTTTAAGGGCACTTTTTAACACTTGTGCACGGGTTCCCCTGGTGTTTTTGGGGTTTATTTTCCAGGCGATTTTGCTCAGGGCACCCCTAGGATTCTGGGGAGTGTTTTGTTTTCTGTAAAAAAAAAAAAAAAAAAAAAAAAAGTTTTAAATTTCAGTCTGTACTGTTTTACATAGGGTTGGTCCCTTTGGTGTGGGCTTCCCTGGTTCTGTTCCATTCTTTCCCGCTGTGCGGAGGTTGCCTTAGCATGTATGCCAAACCCCAATATGTGATTTGCGGGTCCCGCAGAGGTGCAGTGACTGACTTGGCATCTGCAGGGGCTGCAACTCAGTTTCTTCGGACCTGGAATGTCTTTCTCCCACTGCTGTCTGTAGTTCTGTGGTAACTCGATTGATTTTTCTTGAATTTTCAGCGAATTTGGGCATTTCTCGCATGCCTGCAACCCTCCCACCTTCTCCTTTGACGTTTTAAGTTAATTCCTTAGTTTTTTGGGGGGTTTAATTCACTCTTTTTGGGTTTTATTTTTGCTAGCGGCCATTTTGAATAGCTAATGAGCCTCGGTTTTGGGCGGGAAGCCAGATTGCTTCTCTGCTAGCTTCTCACAGCTGTATTGCTGTTTCAGTTTTTTTTTCCACAACACTTGATAGATGTCAGTGGTGCAGAGGTTACCTTTTTCTCTGCCTATGTTGGAACAGAAGGGATAGAAAGTACAGTAGGCATGGATAGAGAACAGTATGCAATTCAGAGCCACAGTACAATGCTGAGTCACTGACGAAGGGTGCAGGGCTCATGGGTTACATTCCCCGCTGTGCCCAGCGGGGGAGGATGGCTGAGGCATTACCTATTAAGGGGAATATTGGGGAAGGCCTGTTCCTGCGGGACGCAGTTATTTGTTTTTAGTTTTCCCTGTGCCTTATTCTGGTTACGCTGTATAGGCTGTCAGAAGAGGCACAGGGACCTCATGAATCCGCTCTGCTCTTCCCACAGCATCTTGCTTCCCCAGATGACCTTGGGGACTCCGGAGCTTGGCTTCAGGAGAGCTCTCCATTGGCCTTATGCTGCACTGAGTCTTTACCACGAGAATTTGGATACCTCCAGGAAGTTCAGGTATCATTTTTTGGTATGAAAACTGTGAGTACTCTGTTTTTGGTTTTTATTCCTCGCCTCAGCTGCTCTGGGATGATTTCAGCTGTATCCGGACCGGCTGCCTCTGAGTTTTGAAGTTCCTATTTTAAATTTTTAGTCCCCAAACTGCAGCCGGGTTACTTTGTACGTCCTACGGAATTTTGTATCTGTCTTATTCAATATACCATTTTGTTGAGGTTTTAAGTCAGTGTTTTGGATCCTGTCTGTTTTAGGCTCGGCCTAATTAAGCATGCTCACTGTAATTTTTCTACGGCTGGACTGCGCTTCTACATCCCTCCCCAGAAACTCCTTTCAGCCCCTACCATGGAGGTCTGAAGGGCAGCGGAGGGATCCCACTCTAATTTCCCTACTTTTAGTCACTGTAATTGCCTTACCCTGACTTGAAAGTTTCTCTATGCCAGCACAGTGAATGACTGCCAGTTCCCTTCTCAGTTCTGTAAATACCTGACAGCTTTTCGGTGCCGGCGGCTGTTTTGTTTTTCTCTTCAGTGTTTCCTTTTAGAGGATACAGCTCTATACAGCAGTTTCCACCTTTAATCATGCTGTGGAGGCATGGGGAGTTTCACAATCCATTTCTTGAGGGTCTTGGGGTTCCCTGAGCCTTCCTGGCTTTTTGTTTTCAATGCAACAAAAAAGAAATAAAAAAGCCTCACACTAGAAGAGGAAAGGTGGTTTAAGTCTCTACAATGCCCTTTTCTCTGGCTCTATTATAGCTGAAATGTACTCCGACGAAGGGAACATTATTAGCTTGCTTGTGTTCCACCTGCACGCTGCATCCCGGAGGTTTTCCCCGTGCCCACTGCGTTGCTAGCGGGGTCCCTCAGCACCTTATCTTCCCCCTCCTCAGAGCACCGGCGGCAGGATCTTCCACAGCCGCTGAAGACCACATTGCACATTCCCATCCGGCCGTCTCATCAACGGTTTCTCCGCTTCGCTCTTCCGTGGGGCCCCTTCCAATTTCCGGCCAGGCCGTTTGGTCTCGCCACGGCCCCCCGCACCTTCACAAACGTGATGGTAGTGGTCGGGGCGGCCTTGTGCAAAGAGGACGTCCTGGTCCATCCGTATCTCGGCGACTGGTTGATTCGGGCAAAGTCCAGTCGGGAGTGTGTGTACGTCATGAGAAGGGTGGTGGTTCTGCTGCGGTCCCTCAGCTGGATGGTGACAGGATGCAAGAGCTGTCTGTGCCCGAGGCAGGACCTCGAGTATCTGGGAGTGCGCCTCGACACAGCACGGGGCTTGGTGTGCCTGTCTGAGCGTCGCATGCGGTCTTTGTCCGACTCTTCAAGGGCATTTCCGCTCCGTCTGCATGGTGGTACCTGCAGCGCCTCGGTACGATGGCAGCAACCTTGGAGGTGGTGCCCTAGGCGCACTTCCACATGCGCCCGCTGCAGAGTGCTCTGCTGCGCCCTTGGTCCAACCAGTTCGACTCGTTGAACAGGAGATTGACTTGCTCAAGGGCGGTTCGCCGTTCGCTCCAGTGGTGGCTCTCCTCCGAGAACCTGACGCGGGGATTCCCGGGAGCCTCCACTTTGGGTTCCGTGCTCAACGGATGCCAGCTTAACCTGCTGGGGGGCTCCCTGCGAGACCCGCTTCGCTCAAGGGGAATGGTCTCCCCTGGAGACTTCTTGGTCGATCTCTCCGCCTCGAATTTCGGGCGGTGCGGCTAGCCCTCTTGGCCCTCAGCACTAGTTCTCGACCGGACGGTGCGAGTCCTCTTGGACAAGGCGTCCGGCGTAGCTTACATCAGTCGCCAAGGGGGCACCGGCAGCATGGCCCTGGATTCAGAAGCGACGGCCTTGGTCACTTGGGTGCAGTCTTGTCTTCTGGGCATCCCGGCAGCGCATATTGCAGGCGCAGACAATGGTCAGGCTGATTTTCTCAGCAGAGTGGGGGTGGACCCCGGAGGGTGGCAGCTAAGCCCGCAGGTTTACGCGCCAATAGTTCGTCGGTGGGGGCCGCCCATCATGGATCTCATGGCAACATTTCAATCGGCCAGGGCAGGACGCTGCTTCAGCAGGCGAAGGGAGAGCATGTCCGAGGGGCTCAACGCTCTCATTCAGCCGTGGCCAACGTCCGGTCTTCTTTATGCCTTCTTTATGTCTTTCCTCCGTGGGCTCTGATCGGCCGGGTCGTTCAGCGCATCGAGGGCCATCGGGGTCGAGTGTTCCAGGTGGCCTCGGATTGGCCTCGGCGGCCCCGGTATGCCGATCTGGTCCGGTTGCGCGACGGCATTCCTTGGCTCCGGTCCGCGCGGCCAGATCTTCTTCTTCAGGGTCCCTTGCGGATGCCCCACGTGGGTCGATTCTCGCTTACGGTTTGGCCATTGAGAGAGCTCGGCTGAAAAAGATGGGTTCTCCCCCGCGGTGATTTCTACCCTACGGCGGGCGAGGGAAAAATCCACTTTTCTTACTTACGTTCGGATTGGGGGGATCTTTGAAGACTGGTGCTCCCGACGTGGAGTCCGGGCGGCGACGGTTTCCGTTTCCGTCGTTTTAAGTTTCTTCAGGATGCTTTTGATAAGGGCCTTGCGGCTAGTTTCCTGAGAGTCCGGTTGGCGGCTGTCTCTTGTTATCGAGGCAAAGTTTTAGGCCGTCTCCTCGGTTCTTATCCGGACGTACGTCGTTTTGTTACGACTGTTGTTCATTTGCGGCCCTCCCGCAGGATTTTCGTTCCTCCGGGGGACTTGAATCTAGGGCCGCGGGTCCTGGTTCGTGAACCTTTTGAACCTCTGAGTAGGGCATCTCTGAACGATCTTACGCTGAAGACGGTTTTTCTTGTAGCCGTCTGTGCGGCACGGCGTATTTCAGATCTACATGCGTTGTCCTGCCGAGAACCTTTTTTGTCTTTTTTCCTTTTTGCCAATGGTGGTTTCTCCTGTTCATGTGCATCAGGCAGTGTTTCTTCCGGTTCTTTCTTCGCACTCTGTCGGGTCGGCGGACAAAAGTCTTCACCGTCTCGATGTGGGTTGTGCACTTCGTCGTTATTTGAAGGCTACCGGATTTTTTAGGAAGGCTGACCGGCTATTCGTGCTCTTCGGTAGTGCACGTAACGGGGAAGCGGTGGCTAAGGCCTCCATTGCAAGATGGCTCAAGGAAGCATTCGCGTCTGCGTATCTGTTGCAGCAGCGGTCTCTTCCGGAGGGGCTACTGGCTCATTCCGCTAGAGCTCAGGCGACCTCTTGGGCGGCGTATAGCCTAGTTACGCCAGCAGATATCTGTAAGGCGGCCGCGGGTCGTCTCTGCATGTTTCCGTGCACACTATCGCTTAGATGTGTCAGCGGATCGGGATTCCTATTTTGTTCGGCGGTTCGGCGCGCCGGATGGTAAGGTCCCGCCCGGTCTTGACTGCTCTGTTACATCCCGATTGTGGAGGACTAAACTGGATTACCGAACAGGAAATGGAAATTACACTAACCTGGTAATTGTAGTTCCTGGAGGGTCCAGTTTAGTCCTCCTTCCCTCCCGATTATCTGATATAATAATGCGGCGCGCTTTCCGAACGGTAGATCATAAGACGGTTCCTCTTGCCGTTCGAACCTTTTTTTGTTGCAGCCGCGTTTTTGGCTATGGCTCTTTCTTTCTCAGGTGTTCAGTCAGCTCCTGAGATTTCTGATACGGAGCTGTGTTTTGATTTCTGGGGCGTCTGTTCCAGCGCATTACAGTGTTCTGACTTCCTCGTTTGGGGAGAAAGTTGGATATGTTTGTGGGGGGAAACAAATTGTTCCTTAATTATGTCATTTTGTATTTTAATCTAATGTGTTGCTTCGTTAAGTATGCTTTGTTACTAGTACACTGGGGGCTTCTGGGAGCTCCGTCTGCATATATACTACAGAAGACTTGATTGGTCCAGTCTCCAGGCTGCAGGAGGAGGGGCACTACCCGATTGTGGAGGACTAAACTGGACCCTCCAGGAACTACAATTACCAGGTTAGTGTAATTTCCATTTTTTCACCATGTCAAATTGGTGAAAAATGGTATATAGGCTGAATTAGTTACATGGAAACATTAACCTATATACATGTGATTCTAGATTATATACACTGGTTGTATGGAACATTAACTTATATATTAGCCAATTTGTTGCCTTGCCAGAAACATTTGCAGGCCAGTGTGTCAAACTTATTAAGTGTCTGGTTCTCTATAAAAAATGTTGAAAGCTGGGAGCAGGGTACCACACTCCCCTTACTCAGAATGTCTGCTGTCTTATAAGGACATGTTGTTCTTTTAACACCACATGAAGACATCAACAATATTTATTATATCATTTTGCATCATGTAACAGCCAAAATGATACAAAGGGGGTCATTTTATACAAGTTTATTTGTATGAAACTGTTTTGCACACAGAAAAGGCCTTTTTAGAATATCTCCCCATGGTGACAAGACAGCACATAACTTTCGGAGGCCTGCAGGCAAACAAATTTCAGTTTTTTCCCAAGACGTTTATGGTCTTTTTCATTTTGTGTTTTTAAAATTTCCATTTCAGGGCAACTTTATTACTAGATGCGGGGGATGTGGCCACAGCAGGGACATACCGCCCGCTGGGCATGTCATTACCATGGTAGTTGTGAACATATGGCCATAGCGCATAGCTTAGAGTGCGCACCCAGCAATGATACTGTAAAAAAAAAACTTTCCAGGCATCTACCTCCCTTTCTGTGAAAAAATATTTCCTGATGTTGCTTTTGATTGTGGCTTTATATCATGCCATCTAGTTCTAGAGCTGCCCCTCATTTGGAAAAAGTTCATTTGTTCAGTAATACCTTTCAAGTGTTTAAAGGCGTGATAGGGGGTGGAGGGATGCGTGACCCTGGGGCCCATGGGTCTCTAAAGGGACCCGACCTAGGTCTGTCTTGCTATTTTTTTATTATGAACAAGGTTAGTGCGTTGCATGCTTTCCAGTTACTGACCTTGCAGAATGGCTGTCATGGTCATCACAATAACACGATTGACATTTAATAATCCGGTACATTTAAAACCAATTTTTAAACAATGCAGAGGGCCTGGAAAGGTTGTCTGCCTTAGGGCCCACCTGGCTCTCAGCACCTCTGTCTGTTTCGTATCTCTTATGTCCCTCCTCTTCTCAAGGATATACAAATTTAGAGTCTCCAGTCTCTTCTCGTATGTCTTCTGATGCACACCTCTTATCATTTTGGTCGCTTTCCTCTGAATCAATTCCAGCATCTTTCTATCCTTAATGAGATACAGCCCTCAAAACTGAACACAATATTTGAAGCGAGAGCTCACTAATAATACTGTGTTCAGTCTTCTGTGAGGCCGACTTTGTAGAATATTATCAATCTTTTATGCTTGAGGGTCTCAGTTTTTCTTCAGTATCTGAAGGGAATGAACAATAACATTGCCTCAGGTACACTTGGATTGTGAGCCCTTCGGGGACAAGGGAATAAAAAGTACCTGTTAGTATACATGTAAACTGCACTGATTCTAAAGAGTGCGGTATAAAAAAAAAATATATACATGTAGGTTTAACTTATTTAAATTTAGAGGGGGGGTTCATGGTTGATCGCTTGTTTATCTTCAATGGTGGAGATGGGGAAAGAGTAACATAGCATTATTTAGCCGGGGGTGGTGTTTATGGGGGTGTGCTTGGGTATGAGTGACGGGGGGGGGGAAGTTTGGGTGTGGGGGGAGGAGTTATGTGATGGTGCCATCTTAAAGCAGTGCTTCTCAACCTTTCCTGGAGAGGCATCTAGCTACTTGGGTTTTTAAGATTGCAAATTTATCTCATGCATATTCATTGTGGCATATATTGAAGACCAATATAATGTAAATCTATCTCATAACTATTCGTTGTCGTAAACCTGAAAATCCAACTGGCTAGTTATGCCTCCAGGAGAGGGTTGAGAATCATCAACTAGCCTAAAGGAATGTTTGTTAACTGATCTATTCCAACTACTACTTCTCTTTCTCCTCCCAGTCATAGACACATACATAGATACCAAAGATATGCCCATATATAAGCAGATGGATTGGAAAGAATTGCATAAGAGATTTTCTATACTTTCCCCTCTTGTTTCCATTCCAAAAACAGGAAAATAAAAAGACGAGGGAGTAGATAGTGCAGTGCACCATCATTCCTCTACTTTGCTCCTTCTCATACTTTCCCTTTTACTCATTCTCTCCTTCTCTTTTACTTTTTCCAAGTTCTTGTTAATCTCACCTCCCCCCCATAAGTTTTTTTTCAATCTATGTTTCCCTCCCTCCCAGATTGTTCTCCATCTCCTTCTTCATCTTTCTCTCGGGTACCTCTATTTCCCACACCCTTAAATTCATCTCTGCTTCTCCACTGAATTCCTTTCCATTTCCAGTTCTCCACTCCCCCTAAGTTCATCTCCATCCCCTCCTACTGAACCCATACGATCCTCTTCATCTCTTTCATCCTTCCCAGGATTCTCTTCATCTCCAGCCCTTGGATTCCTCTCCATCAGTCACTCCTGCCCACCATCAAAGGTTTGTTTCCGATTTTTGTCTCTCTCCATCCCATCTTCTTCATCTCCTTCTTCTTTTTTTCCTCAGATAAATCTTTATCTCCCACACCCTTAAATTAATCTCACTTCACCACTGAATTCCTTTCCATCTCCAGTTCTCCTCCCCCTAAAGTTCATCTCCATCACCTTATGCACCCATAGGTTCCTCTCCTTCACCCCTCCCAGGGTTCTTGTCATTTCCTTCAGTCTTTGGATTCCTCTTCATCTCTCCATATTTCTATCCATTTCCTGGTTCCTTCTTAGATTCCTTTCTATCATCCTACACTCAAGTTCCTCTCAATTTTTACATCCTCTTCATCAGGTTCCTCTAAGTTTCGTGGGGCACAGAACTGACCAAGGCCACAGTGGTCATATGCTCCATGTTCCTCCATCTTCTCCTTAGCTAAGGCATGCACATCTTTTGAAATCAAGACACATTGGAGGGAGAGAAGGAGCAGCCACAGAGACTGGGAGTCCATTTTTAAGGTACACCTGATGCTGGCTTGCTATCTAACTGCTATAGAGAAAGGGAAGTGGAAGAAATGTCTTTTATGTGGTAATGTTTAGTATGGCTTTTAGCAAGGGGCTACATCAGTGGTCATTATGGTTGAGTGACCATCCCTTCCCTCTCTCCCCACTAAGGTCAGAATGAATGTAACCTAAAATTTGCCTATGCAATTGATATGCAGAACATTACAGTTGGTACATTTCTGTAGCGTAGAACAAGGGTGGGCAGACATTTTGGCCAAAGGTCTCACTGGGGACCTGATCTAGTGGAGGGGTCCCCAATATGGGTCTGGGAACCCCTGGAAGTTTGAGAAGTAAGGAAGAGGATCCCTCCTCTCCCTCCCCAAGTCTGATGAGCTAACACTATCACTTCCAGCCATAAACTCCTGCTCTCATTGCTGCAAGTCAGGCGCTGACTCACCAGAATGAATCACACATCAGCCTCCAGCTATAGTTTAGCCTACCTGTGCTATAAGCATAGAGGAGACTCTGAGAGGGCTGAATCCCAGCTGTCACAACTGTGTTTGTAAGCAGCTTTTGCAAGTGAGGGACAACTAGCTAGGGCTGAAGCTTGTAATTTTAGAGTTTACTTCCTCAATTTAGTTCACATGATCAGTGGTAAAGCAAAGCTTGGAACCGCCTTGTTCAGGGCAAAGTACACAAAGAAAGAAATTGAAAAAGAAACAAAGTGTGAGACGGGCAGAGGCTCCAAGAGAAGGAGGGAGAGAAAAAGAGAAAAAGCAAAGAGGAATGGTAAAGAAAGAGCTACAGAGAAGAAAGACAGTGGAGAATTTTATCAAAACTGACAGAAGAGAAAACAATTGAGAAAAACAAACAAACACAAAAAGAGATTAAGGATAAAAAGAGACTGTGAAAGCCATAGGGGAAAAAGATACTTCCTTAATCCACTGAAGAAAGAAAGAAAAAAAGCAGCGGTGCAAAATGGATAAAACTGAATCGGAGACAAAGAAACTGAACCCTGACCAAGAATCATCCACGCCAAATGTCGTTCAAGGATATGGGGCTGTGAGCACGGGCGACATCCCTGTACCTCCACCATATGGTCCCAGCTCTACAGGATATGCAACCACTGTGGGAGGGCATCCATATGCCCCTTACAGCCCTTATCATCAGGGCTACTCTCCATTGTCCAGTCAAGGTGACAGCCTGGGAAGATATGGTGTGCTGCCGTCCACACAAACCACGGTCATACTGGCTCCTGCACAAGAGCCCGATTATTTGGGTTTCTCTATCTTCACCATGCTGTGCTGCTGCCTGCCCTTGGGAATCGCCGCCTTCATCTACTCCCTCAGGGTATGAACCTTTTCTGAGATTTTTGTCTAGGTGCACCTGATGACTCTGTCATCAGGCATGGACAGAGCCAATCCTAGGCTTTACCTTCACTGCGTGCATGGACTTGTAATGCCATTTTCAAGAAAAGAAGAAAGCACTGGAACCACAAGTCTGTGGAAGCAGTGAGAGTAAAGCCCCACAGGATCAGCCTCTCCCACATAGCTATGCACCATCTGGAAGCCATATTATTTATTTAACTAGATTTCTATACCACCTTTCAGAGTGTCAAGGCAGTTTACATAGAACAAGATGAACAGTAATATAGACAAAACATCAGCAAAAACTTTAACACATCATACAAATTAGGCAATTAATACATAATCAAGAAGTAAGTGTAATATTGGAATAAGAGGAGATAAGGAGGAGGGAGCGGGTAGGTGAAAGGGAGGGAAGGAGCGGGGTGGGGAGGGCAAAAAACGGGGGTAGAGGAAGGTACTAACTTCTTATTGCTATAATTCTGGGGACATTATTTTGGTAGCCTCGTTTCCAAAATGTTCTGTAAATAGATATGTCTGTTTTTTGCAAAAGTCTTCCAGGCAAGTCATTGTTTAAATGTTGTCGGGGAGGTTATTCCATACTCTTAGTTCACATTTCCAGAGAAAGCGCAGTTACTCATCTGTAACAGGTGATCTCTGGGAACAGCAGGAACCAGTCTTCACATATGGGTGAACGTTCTCCAGCGTCCAATAGAAAAAATGTTTGGGAGCACTCCACACACAGGCATCCCACCCTGCAACACACACACAGGGGAATCCCTCCCCTTCTTCACATCACAGAAGCACACACAGAGGCACCTGTCCCCCCTGCAGCACACATAGACACTGACCTGCACGATGCATGCACACAGGCACCCCAGCCCCACACTGCAGCTGTACACCACATGCCCACTATCTGAAGAGAGAGAGTCATAAATAACACCAGTTATAGAGATTTCTCATGCAGCCTATGCTGTCATAACCAGATGCACTTTATGATCTCTTTGAACGCTTCCTCCACACATACACTCACCCAGATGTATATGATTTTGCAAATGAAGTAAGGTGAAATGCATTGCGTTGTCAGGCTGTAAGTATACTGTTTTCAAACACACTCACACAGTCCCTGACAGATATTTATTTTATTTATTTAACAGGTTTTTTTATACCACTTTATCATTTTAGTCAAAGCAGTTTACATTGTAACTTAAACTTGGTAATGTTCATTAAAGAGGGATATTGATAACGCAGATTCTTCTGAGGCAATGGAGGGTTAAGTGGCTTGCCCAAGGCCACAAGGCCCTGGGTCTCTTGGTTCCCAAGCCACTGCTCTAACCCTTAGGCTACTCCTCCACTCCAGATATTAACATACATGGCACACACGCACGCACACACGCATGCAGCCCCTGCCACTCTTCCTGATACAGATATGTACATAGCCCCCAAACTGCGCCATGACACACACATGTGTATGTAGCCCCTGTAGTCCCCATGACACACAGACACAAACACACGCATCCCCCCCGACATTTCCTGTGACACACACAGTAGTAGCCCATGAATGTCTAATCCTCTGAGTGAGGGAAACACTCCATTGTGTCACACTGTAAAGTGTGCACTTTTCAACTTGTTTCAAGTTCGCTGAAGGACATAAAACATGCCGAACCTCCCTCCTTCCCTCTCGTGGTGCACAGCCTACCATTAATAATAATGAGGGAGGGGGGTGCCGACCTATAGATTGCTAGACATCCTAGCACCGGCCCTGTTTGCACACTACAGCAGCTTGTTCTAGGTGCATATTTTATAAAGGCACATGAACAACAATGGTGTCTTTATAAAATAGACCTGAAAGAGGAACCTTTCTGGATTTCACACATAGGCATCCTGTTAAAAAAAAAAAAATCAGGTCCTAGGAAGTGACATCACCGAAACTGAGGGCAGCGTAGGCTCTTCTCTCCACCCCTCAAGCAAGCAAAAGCCCCTAGAAATTGCACCTACACGAGCCGGAGTGACAGGAGGTACACAGAGGAAAATGTGGAGAGTACCTAGGACCTGATGGCGGCAAAAAATAAGCTGCAAGAGGCGAAGGAGAAACCACGTGCATCGGCTGCTCATCAAGGCCGGGCCACGTTGCAGCTCACCACTAGACATGGTCTCAGATGAATCAGGAGAGGGGGCATTGAGCTGTACCATGCAGGGAGGAGAGACAGCCCTTGAACATGCGGCCTTGCAGCGTGAACTCCGATGAGAGTTCAATGAAATGGCCTCTGAGCTAAGATCAATGCAGGAAGATGTTATGAATACCATCATTGAAATTTGTGACGATATTAAAGAATTGGGGCATCAAGTAGAAGAGATTGAGGCAAAGCTGGAAGACCAGGCAGAGGCCATGACGGATTTACAAAGTGCCGCAGACAGACAGAGGTCACAAACCTTAGAACTCACATATAAAGCTTGATGATATCAAGAACAGAGCCCACCACAATAATGTGTGTTTGAGAAGAATTCCTGAGGCTACAGGGGGCACCGAGAACCTTGAGGAAGTGGTGTGGGCCATAACTCAGGACTTATTGATGCCTGAGGAGTTCAAGACTAGAGGAGCATCAATGGAAATTGAGAGGGTCCACAGAGCACTGGGGAAACCACCCGGCAACAAACCACAGACATCATTGTGCTCTTTTTGCATTATTCAGTTGCTGACCTGCTGCTGAGGAGAGGCCAGAAGTGGAAGGTGGTGCATTACTGCGAGGCACAGGTCTCCCTTTCTCAGGATCTTTCTACTTTCACCTTGGTGCGGCGTCGAGAAATGAAACCCATCATTGAGGTCCTGCTGAAGGAAGGGATACACTACTCTTGATCCTTTTCCTTTCTAATGAATTTTGTGGTGGCAGGCAGTAAAGTATCGGCCAAAGACTACACAGAGGCATGGCATGCCCTGCGGCAGGCGGGCCTAGTGGACAGCAATACATCAGTGCCTCCTGCCCTGCGACCTACAGTATGCAAGCTAAGTGGCAGCAGATGGGGAAACCCACCCAATAACTGAAATAACCCAAGTGAGGCACCACTTTAAAGATGACAGACATGCTACAGGGCCGAGAGGCTAGCCTAGCCTTTCACTATTTATACTGAGCCCAGCCCTATGTCACTCCTATCTCCCTAGAAGACTCTTAAGAAACAAAGACCTTTGGCAAGATTGGACTGGGTAACTCTGAATCACACTGTTGCGTTACGATGGTTGGGGACCCTTTGTTTGATACTGTCAGTTGGGGGAAATTATTTGTGGAATATGAGGTGGGTGGAGGGGAGGGGGGGACTGGGACTGTCCAGCAGTTGTGGGATAAACGTTCTTCCAGTTCGCAATGCATGCAGATACTTTCATAGGCTAGGATGGGGGGTGGGGATCAGAGATAGAAGGGGGGGAGAGGAGGAGTACAGGGAAGGGGGGGGAAGGGTTCTGGGGGAAATTGAGCATGGGACCTATACCGAGCAGGGTAGGCTTCAATGGGGGGGGGGAAGAGAAGGGAGGGGGGACCTGGTATCTGACCTTGAGGTATACGGGAGTATGATGCGATTATGTACTGGTGAGCGGAGACCTGCAGGAGAGGGGGTGTTGACAGGTTTGCCAACTTTGGGGTGGGGGAGGGGGGAGATCTATAAGATACCATGTTGAGATTTATGTCATTAAATGTCAAAAGCCTGAAATCACCATGGAAACATTCCCTGCTGTTTAAGGAACTGTGGATCCTGAAAGGCGAGATAGTCTTTTTGCAGGAAACGCATCTCCGCACTACCTACTAAGTTTGGCTGCGACAGAAGCCCTATCTGGAAGCGTGGGCTGCTTCTGATGTACGGGGACGTAAGAAATGTGGAGTGGCCATACTGTTCCACCAGGCAATGCGTGCCATAGTTGAGGATGTACAGGAGATTAGGCTGGGAGGTGGATTTTCCTTATTGTTTGCATTGCTGGTACCCTCTTCACTTTAGCTAACATATATGCTCCTAAAGAAGGTCAAGTGAGATTTTTTGCTGCCTTGAAGGCGTCCTTGGCAAAATTTGCAAAGGGATGCATGGTTTTGAGTGGTGACTGTGACACATGTTTGCTGCCAGATCTGGACGTCATGATTACAGAGGCTTTTGGGGGAAGCGGGGCTAGCCAGGCACTTCAAGCCTTATTAGCAGATTTGGTGAGATATTCACCCTAGGGAACAGGATTACTCACCCATACATTGGGTTCATACCAGAATTGATTACACAGGTACACTAAAAAAAAATTTTTTTAAACTGCCTCTAATGTTTCGATTGATTTTTACGTTTTTTGGTGCGCTGAATCCAAATCTGGTAACCAATTTGCTCCATCACGTACAGATTTTTTGCTACATTGGGTTAGCAGTTTGAGGTGAACGTTTCAGATTGAGTGCGATCGAGATAAAAGTTTCTTGGATGAATTCTTTATACTAATTGTTTAGTAGTTATTCAAATAAGAATAAAGAAAATTGTAACAAGGCAGCACATAAGAATAGAGTAATGTCAACAAAACACACTGTGATGGTAGCAAAATTGTCTGCACTTAAAACAGCCACATACATGTGCACAAACATTGAGCATATAAGAGCGAGGTTAGACACAAAGCAAAGCAAAGAAATGTGCAAAAAATGTTGTACAGGTATGTATGTAAGAATAGAAAACGCAAACCGCACCATTGCAATATATGAAGACAAACACCCGATGGTGTGAAAATAAAATTCTAATAAATGAGATCCGACACTGGTAATAACTAGCAAATTTTTATTTCAAAGTTTAGTAAAAACACGATATTTGTCAACACAGTTTAGATTTTAAAGTCATTCTTGGGTCAATCAATCTCCTGGTGGGCCCGTTTCTTCTTCCCCCGAATGCTTCTCTTGGTGCGCTGCTTGGCGTATTTTTCATCTGGGGTTTCCCGCAGCAGCAACCAGCAGAAATCAGCCATCATAGTGGTGTTCCATCTTCCTTGGTACCTTCTCTCTGCGTCCTTGATGTCCTGGTGAAACCTTTCACCTTGTTCTTCACTGTACGCCCCCAAGTTTTCAGGAAAGTAGTTCACATGGGAGTGCAAGAAATGGACTTTCAGGCTCATGTTACAGCCTTGTTCTTTGAAGGCATTGAGCATCCTGGCAACAATATCCTTATAGTTCTCATCCCGCCTGTTCCCCAAGAATTTGAGAACAACATCCTTGAAGGAATCCCAGGCTTCTTTTTCCTTCTCAGACATCGTTTCAGCGAATGCTCCATCTGAAATGAGTTTCCTTATATCAGGGCCAACAAACACTCCTTCCTTTAGCTTTGCTTCAGAAAGTCGGGGGAACTTTGAGCAAAGGTACCGAAAGCACTCACCATCTTTTGGAAGGGACTTGATGAATTGCTTAATGAGACCCAACTTAATGTGGAGAGGTGGTAATAGAATTTTATCACGAGGTACCAAGCTCTCATGAAGAACATTTTTCTCACCGGGTCTCAAATACTCCCGAATTGGCCAGTCTTTTTTCCCCCACTGTAGGTCGCGGGCCCGGCTATCCCACAAGCAAAGGAAGCAGGGATATTTGGTGAAACCGGATTGCTGCCCTAATAGCATGGATAGAATTTTAAAGTCTCCACAAATCATCCACTTATGCTCATCATAACGAATCTTCTGAAGAATCAGGGCCAAATTCTCGTATTTTTCTTGGAGAATAACAGAGTGAGCAATAGGAACTGAAGCGAATGTGTTGCCATTATGAAGAAGAACACCTTTTATGCTGTCTTTTGACGAATCAATGAACAGCCGCCATTCAGCAGGATCATACTTGAGTTTAAACTTTTCCATCACTCCGTATATATCGTTGCAAAATACCAAATCTTCCTCTTTGCTGAAATACTTCAAAAATTGTGTCTCGCGGTTTGCGGTACCAATAAAAAGTTCTTCCTGGTGACAATAGATTTTTCTGTTTAAGCCGAGAACCTAGCAGTTGGGCAGCATCTTTTGGGAGTCCTAAATCCCGGACTAAATCATTCAATTCAGCTTGAGAGAAAAGTTCAGGTTTCGGATCTGGTTCAGTTTCAAACTCGGAAGTACTGGACTCATCGGGAAAAGCCATCTGATGAGTCTCATCATGATCAGAACCGTCCACACAAATATGATCCAAAGATTTTGGTGGTTCAGGCACAGGTACTTCGTTGCTGTGAGGCATAGGCCTAATTGCTGAGGGAAGGTTGGGGTAACTTATTACGTTCTTATTTTTTAAGTTGTATCCCTTCACAATGCAAGAGCAAAAATAGCAGTCACTGCTGTGGTCTCTTTGTTCACGCCACATCATAGGTATTCCGAAACGAAATGCTTGTTTTTTACCTTTCATCCATAAGCGTAGATCTTCCTCACATGTCTTGCACATTTTGTGAGGAGCCCACGGTTTGTCTTGATCGCCTAACTTCAAACCGAAATAGGCGAAATATACTTTTTTAATAAATGCAGAAATGTTCCTCTGCCACTTTTTCACGGTATATTCCATACAAATAAAACAAAAACTGTCCGGAGAGTTGACGCAACCTCTGGCTCTGTGAGCCATCACAAATACACAGCACTGCAAACTACAACTGTAGTGAACCACTTCGGAATAAAGCTGGATTACGACTGAGCAAACAAAAGGTAATAATGAACTTGCAAGAAACTGAAATTTGACAGGAACGTTCATGTCGGAACCACCGTGTTTGAGCGAGCGAATGAGGCGAGGCGAACAGGAAAGAAGATGCGCCAGCGCGAGTACTGGATTTAGCCCCCCGCCTCCCAATTGTCCTGTTAATGTATAAAATGAATACAAAACACTCTAAAATATCATGAGGGAGTGTTTCTAGTTAGTTAACCATTACAACCTCTATTTTGGGCCAAGAAAATAAACTGCAGTCGGCTAAAAAGAAATTATGTGAACATTCCTTATATGGGTAAGAAATCTAATTTTGCAAGAAAACGTGACGTGATGGAACATTTTGGCTATTTTTCCTGTATTCAGCACCCCAAAATCTATAGGAATCAGTTGCAAAACTGGAGGCAGTTTTTTGGTAGTGTACCTGTGTTAATTGTTGTTTGACCAATGATTATTGAATGGGGGGGGGGGGGGTGATGGCAGAACATGGTACCATTACGTGGTCGGACCATGCCCCTTGTTGGGTAGATATTTCAGACCCCTTGGCTGACATACGTGGGCAAACATGGGTGTTACAGGAGAGTTTTTTCACTGAACGGAAGCAGTCCGGGTGCATGATCTCTTTATACAGGAGTATTTTGAGTTGAACTCCTCAGGAGAAGTGGCACCTCCGATGGTTTGGGATCACCTTATAGCAGAGGCCGTGCATACCAAGAGGAAATGGGAATAGGAGTCTCGACAGCTAAATGCTTTTAGCTGGAGCACGCAAATACAAGCTTGCGATGGACCTGGAATCAGGGGTGGGCAGTTCGGGCCTGCCTTGATGAACAGGTCCAGCAAGATCTCAATTTCAAATGGCACCAGTTGCGACAAAACCTTCTATGAACAAGGAAATACGGTCGGGCGGTACCTGGCGCTCCGCCTTCGGTGGCAGCAGGCTACTCGCATGATACGTAAGGTGCGGGACGCGATGGGGACGCTTCAGGTGAAGTCAAGTGAAATTCAAGCGGTGTTTGCGAGTTACCTGGAGCGTCTCTATGCGGAAGATCTGACCGGTCGCCCCCACATTGAGAGTAACCTTCAGGGAGTGGATCTACTAGCTTTGCTGGATTCTGTGTGGGAGATGTTGGAAGCTGAAATAACAGCACAAGAAATGAAGCAGGCCACTGGCCGCTTGCCAATGGGGAAGACCCCCGGGAGTGATGGATTCCCCTCTGAATATCACAAAAAATACACGACCTGTCTGGCCCCAGTACTGGCTGAACTCTTTAACGATGTGCTCAGAGTGGCAGCATTACCACTGACACAGATGGAGGTGGTGATTACCATTATACCTAAGCTGGGCAAACCAAAAACTGAGGTATCTTCTTATCGCCCCATCTCACTACTTAATACCGCTGTAAAAATCTTGGCTGCCCGGCTAAACCGAGTACTTCCTCGGTTGGACCAAGTGGGGTTTGTTCCAAGGCGACAGGCAGCAGACAACATCTGACTGACGCTGCAGGTGATGCATGCGGCCTGACAGGACCAACAACAGAGAAGGCCTTTGATAGAATGAGTTGGAACTTTCTGTGCGGTGTATTGGCTAAGATGAGCTTTGGGCCTCACTTTCAGAAATGGATTCGGATTTGTATAGCGCTGTGTACGACTTGTAGCGCTATACAAATGCTCAGGAGTAGGAGCAGTAGTAGTAGCAGCTTATATCAGGAACCCCGGGCAAGCATCTGAGTCAATAGTGGCCGATCTGCAAACCTTTGCCTGGGGAGGGGCACAAGGCAGGGGTGCCCACTGTCTCCTTTACTCTTTGTGCTCGTGATGGAGACTTTGGCACAGTGGTTTCGTGAGACCCTAGAAATGCAAAGTGTCAGGGTAAGAACTTGGGAATATAAGATCGCGCTATTTGCAGATGACATCTTGCTGTCCTTAATCAGCTCTTTGCCCCAGGCAATGCAACTTTTTGAGGCTCTCTCACTCGTCTCAAGATTTAAATCAATTACCCTGAGTCAGAGATCTTGAACATTGGGGTAGGAGTAGAAGACTGTGCTCGACTGTGGGTGAACCTCCCCTTCAGGTGGGCTTGCAAATACTATTCGTTACTTGGGGGTACAATTGACAATGAAGCCTGAAGCCTTATATCGGACTAACTATGGGCCACTCCTTCACCAGGTAAAGAAAGATTTGGATTTGTGGACAGGTTTATCGCTCTCATGGTTTGGAAGTATTGCAGTAGTCAAGATGGTGGTGGTTCCCCGGTTCTTGTTTATGTTTCAGGTCCTCCCCACCCAGCTGCAGCGATGGACACTGGAGACCTGGCAGAGTATGCTTATGAAGTTTATTAAGCAATCACGGCAACCCTGAATTGCACAGCGGGTCTTATATGCTCATCCACGGAGGGGGAGGATGGGCGTCCCCAACCTTCAGTGGTATTACACTGCAGCACAGTGTCGAGCGGGTGTTGAATGGATGAACCCCGATACCTCCAAGCGCTGGATACAGCTTGAGAAAGACTTGGCGGAAGGACCGGGTCTGGGGGAGCAGTTATGCGAGGTCAAGAAACCCATATGTTGCACATACTATACGATGCTGGGATCAATATTTTTGGCCCAGGGGGGCCTCTCTGTCCCCTCTGTCACCCACAGTTTATAACAAATCTGTGTTGCAGGGCACAATCTCGACTGTATTCCAGCAGTGGGGTTGAGTCAAGTGGGGCAGCTGTTTGACAATGGTAAGTTGCTTCCATTTTGTGAACTACAGGAAGCTTTTGTCCTCCTTGATCATCATTTGTTTTATCATGCCCAAATAGCCCATTGGGCGGGCAGTCGCGATATCAAGAAGCAAGTGCCTAGAGCCCTCACCGAAGTGGAGCTTATTTGCGAGGAACTTACTATCACTCGGGGGTTGATTGCCACACTGCACGCTAGCTTGCAGGACCGAGCTTTTGTGGTGGGAAGACGTAGGACCCACTGGATTCAGGAACTGCAGTTCTCGTATACTGACCAAAAATGGGAGCAGATTGAGGGAAGGTTGTGGAAAAGCTCATTGGCGGTTAACACACGGGAGGCTAATTATAAACTACTTTATGGTTGGTACATAACACCCACCCAGCTTGCCAAGATATTCCCTGAGTCTCAAAACTGTGCTGGCATGGTTGTGACTTGCGTGGGGCTTTGGAACATATTTGGTGGACTTGCCCCCGTATCCGAGGTTATTGGAAGGATATCCAGTTTCGGGTGGAACGTATGATTGGCATGAGCATGCCTTGGAATCCTGGGATCTTCCTGTTTGGGCGGTCAGTCCCTGGAGCCCACTTGTCGCAACTGATACTGATGTGCCATAGAACGAACGTGGCCAAATTAAACTTGGCTATAGCCTGGATGCAGACAGTCCCCCAGCTCTGACCAGATAATTGGGGCGTATGTGGGACCTATATGCCATGGAGTGGGGAGTGGCAGCAAGGCAGCTGCGCATGCCCCAGTTTGAGAAAATTTGGGAACCCTTTGTGAAATTGTATGGTCAACTGAATAGAATCTGAATGGGTCACCAAACCACATGGGGGGCCCGGGCTTATCCCCTTGGAAAGGTGGTGACAAATGGGGGACCCAATGGAAGTAGAAATAGGGGGAGAGGGGGCAGGAGGTCAGATATGTGGATCATTTAAAGTGCCTCTCAAAATAGTGGGGCTGTCCTGGTGCTAAGGAGGGGGGTTGCAGCCAAACGACTTGTGCTAATGAAAGGTCCTACACTCTTATCACTAAGGTTGTTACAATAATCATACCCCATGCGATAACTGCAAATAAGTAGGAAAACAGATCCTTCTCCCTGGAGGAGCTGTGTTATGCAGAAATTGAGGGAGGAGGAGGGGGGCAGTGTGGGGGGGTGGTTGAGTTTGATTTTGTAGATACACTGTAAAGCTTTAAAATAGCAAAAAAAGTGAGCTGTTTTATTGTATTTTTACTGTGTTGTGGTGTTGTATCTTGCTGAATTGCATTGATTTGTATTTTTGTTTTTTACTACAATAAAGCCTAAATTTATTTTTAAAAAAGAGTCAGGTCCTACACATGTACAACTTATGGGGATGGAAAATTGGTTCTCCGGGAACAAGCAGGAATGAAATCTCACATACGGGTGATGTCACCGATAGAGCCCACATGGGAAAGCTCCCAAAAGCTTCCTTAGGAAGCTTTTGGGAACTCCATCACACATGTGCACCTACCTTCCTGCCCTCCAGAGCCATCTTACTTCAGTCTTCTCTTTTCCGTGGAGCCCATCAGTCTGTCCTCTGAAAAGCATGCTTGTTCTCTCATTATAGTTTTGTTTAAGAGTGATCGAGTATTGTTTTTTATTCCTGTCCTTCCTGACAGTTATTGGGAGTGTTTATTCCCTCGACATCAAGGTTTTTTCACGTTTCTTTTTTACTTTCTTTAATTTTTTCCATGTGGGGTTCTTTCCCATACATTCCCTGGTTGGCTGGGACATTGGTGGCCTTCGATTTGGCAGAAGCCCCAACATGTCCAAGCTGGCTAGTGGATTCAAGAAATGCACCCGGTGTGCCTGTACAATTTCAGTGACGGACCACCATAACTGGTGTATTCAATGCCTCGGGCCTGACCACGAGCCCTCTTCTTGTACACTGTGTTTGCAGCTGACATAAAAGGGCTTAAAGAAAAGCGAGAAACAGGAAGAGTCTCTTTTGGGGTCTTCTGAGCCAATTGGCATCCTTGGTGCTGGCATTGATATAGATGCCCTTGAGGGGCTTCGCTGAGGCTTCCATATAACGTGGTGCTCAAGCTCATTCGGAGCAGAGGGGCCAGTATGCCATGGAACAGTGGCTGTCCTTTGATGAGACAGACCCACAGAAGGATTGATGCCGAGGGCCGGGGGAAATGGGCACAGGCATCGGGGCCCCCTTTGATGCGACTCTGAGGGCGAGAGCCGGTAGCAGCCTTCCAAGCTGCCCCGGCAGGAGGAGTTACCTTCCAAAGCCCTGGAGAGCTGTCTGCGGTCTCCCAATGCGGTAAGTATCGAGGAATCCCTGACAAGGGTGCCAGAATTGGAACCTGGACCTGGCAACGTCTGAGACAGCACTGTTGGCCAAGCGCATGCAGAACCTGGAGAGGAGCCTGACAGCATTCCTAGCTGCTCAGGCCGTGAGACCTCCCAACACCTTTGGGTGCCTCTGTGACACCAGCTGCCCTGCCAATGGTGATCCAACCTTTTTTGGAAACAGACACCCTCCCTGGCTGGGTGAAAGGGGGGGGGGGACTCGAGTGATCTGATTCCTTGATGGCGTTGGTTGCTATCTCTCCCACCAGCACCTCTTATTCTGAGGGCCCGCAGCATCGGCATCAGGTGCCCCAAACACCATCCTCCCCTTCCAAGCACCTAAAGCATAGGTGTCAAACCTGTCCTGGAGGGCCACAATCCTGCCAGGTTTTGGGATAGCCCTAATGAATATGCATGAGATATATATGCATTAGAGATAGCCTGCCAACCTGACTGGTTTGTGGCCCTCCAGGACTGGATTTGGAGACCACTGCTTTACACCTCTGTCATTTAAGATGGTGAGTGGGCAAGGTACAGATGTCCTAGACATCAAAAGGGTAGCTAGAATGTGTCACATTCATCCTCGATTCTCACCACCACCAAAAAGATGTCTAATGGACAATATTTTGGTGGTGGTGAGAAGTGAGGAGGAATGTGACAAATTCTATCTAACCTTTTTGATGTCTTGGACATCTGCACCTTGCCCACTCACAATCTTAAATGACAGAGGTGTAAAGCAGTGGTCTCCAAATCCAGTCCTGGAGGGCCACAAACCAGTCAGGTTGGCAGGCTATCTCTAATGCATATATATCTCATGCATATTCATTAGGGCTATCCCAAAACCTGGCAGGATTGTGGCCCTCCAGGACAGGTTTGACACCTATGACCTAAAGCATCAGAAGGAGACACTGTTCTTAGTGAGGGAGTTCTTGGTCTCAGATTGGCATGGAGACATTCCATCCGATCCCTCACCACACTGAACAGCGCAAGTTCCTGCCAGAGGACATCTCATTCCACAAGTTTGTCAGAGACATGGTAAAGGTCCTCCTCTTCACTCTTGAGGCCGAGGAGGGAGAGCTGGAGATTCTGCAGTACCCATCACCACTGAAAGAGGCGATAACAGTACCAGTACATTACATCCTCCAGTTTCTACTCTATTGAATGTGGGAAAACCCTTTAACAGTGCTCCCATCAGCTGAAGGCTGGACTCTATGGTCTATATTAACATCAGTGAATATTCTGCCCTGTTACCCCCAGAATACTTGGATAAGTTCTGCAGCCTGGTAAACAGAGGAAAAGCATATGAGCAGAGCATTCTATGACATTTTTGAATCTGACAGTACGGTAGCCACAGTTGACATTGGGGCCTGCCGCCTGACATGGCTGCAGTCATTCAACCTCAAGCAATGGGTGCAAGACAAACTTGCTGACATCCTCTGCTAGGGTGAGAATTTGTTGGGCAAGCCTATGGAGGACAAAACAGGGGAGATTGAGAAAAGTGCAGTTACTCACCTATAACAGGTGTTCTCCAGGGACAGCAGGAATTGTCCTCACATATGGGTGACGTAAGTGCCGACGGAGCCTGCGCAGAGCATTTTCCCAGCTTTCAAAGAAAGCCTTTGGGACATGCTACCATGCATGTGTGGTCCCCTTCTCACCCAAGGATGCCATCTTGCTCAGTCAGATAACATAGCTAGGACGGTAGTAAAAATAAAACCAGGTAGGGAGGCAACTCCCAGGGGAGCAGGGAGGGTTGTGAGGACCGATTCCTGCTGTCCCTGGAGAACACCTGTTACAAGTTAGTAACTACGCTTTCTCCAGGAACAAGCAGGAAGTCAGTCCTCACATATGGGACTCCCTAGCTCCAGGCTGCCGAAGATCGAACCACGACAGCACCAACGGCGACCAAGTGAGGTAGCCGTGACTTGCCACTGAGAGACTCTGCAAAACCCTAGTGTCCAGCCACACTATCACTCTGGTAGTCTGAACACAGAAGGGTCAGAGGGCAGGAGTTGCCTACACTCCAAGAATATTACGGAGTACTGCCTGGCCAAACTCATTGTCCCTGTGGGACTCGCTCTCCAGGTAGTAGTGAGCTGCGAACGTATGAACTGAAGAACATGTGGTGGCCTTGCGGATCTCCGTCACCAGCACTGAGTGGAGGTTGGCCACTGACGTGGCCATCGCCCTCACGTGATGCGCTGTGATCCAGTGCTTGAGGGAGAGTCCAAGTCGCTCACAGGTGAGGCAATACAGTCCGCCACCCAAGTGGATAGAGTTCACTTAGTCACGGGGAGCCCCAGCCTACTGGGGTCATAAGACACGAAAAGCTGAGGAACTTTTCAATGGATAAGTAGAAGGAAAGGGCCCGTTTGCAATCCAATGCATGAAGAACTGGTTCTTCCCGGCCGGTGTGAGGCCATAGGAAGAAGGTGGGGAGGACCACCTCTTGATTGAGGTAGAAAGGAGATACCACCTTTGGAAGGAATTTGGGGTGTGTGCGGAGCACTACCCTGTTCTTATAGAACTTTGTATATGGTAGAACTGCCCCCAGGGCCTGGAGTTTGCTCACTCTTCGAGTGGACGTGAGGGCCACCAGAAAGGCTACTTTCCATGACAGATACCGCAGGTGGCAAGTGGCTAGGGGCTCGAATGGCGGTTTGGTGAGCTGGGAGAGCACCACGTTGAGCTCCCACTCCACTGCTAAGGGCAGAGAGGTGCTTGGATAACAGGAGCCCTCAGAGGAACCTGGAGACCAGGGGCTGGCCCAAGAGGTTTTCCCTTGACAGGGTGATGGTGAGTGGCTATAGTGCTCAGATACACCTTCATTGAATTAGACTTCAGCTCGGTGTGGGACAGATGCAGCAGGTACTGGAGTACTAATTGCACATGGCAGGAGAAGGAGGTTCTCCCTTCTTTTCATACAACAGGCAAAGAACCTTTTCCACTTAAAGGTATAAGCCCGTCTGGTGGAGGGCTTTTCGGAGGCCAGTAGGATCTCCTCAACTTCTCTTGGAAGATTGAAAGGGGCCAGTGCTACCCTTTCAGCAGCCACACTGTTAACGTTAGAGACTCCAGGTTAGGGTGCAGGAGTGAGCCCCCTTCCTGAGACAGGAAGTCCGGGGCATGGTCTAGTGGAACTGGGAGTGCAACCGACAGGGAGAGCAGCAATGGAAACCAAGGCTGCCTCGGCCACCTGGGGGCAATTAGTATGATTGACGCCCTCTTGCTTTGGACCCTGATGAGTGTGTACGCATCCTTTATATCCAAGGAGCACAGTCAGTCTCCCTGGTGACCAGAGAGGGGGGGGGGTGGTGGGAACGCATAGAGTAGGCTCTCGAACCACGAGATAAGGAAGGCATCTGCCGCCACTCTCTCTGGGTACGGTTGGTACGAGCAGAAGCAAGGCAACTGCGGGTTGCCCAGAGAGGCAAATAGATCCCTCATGGGTCTGTCCCAGAGGTGGAAGAGCATCATGGCCACCCTGGGGTTCAAGCACCACTCGTGCAGCCGAAGGACTCTGCTCAGCCTGTCTGCTAGACAGTTGCCCTGACTGGGAAGTAGACTGCTCACAAGAGCATATTGTTGTGAGCTGCAAAGGCGAGGAGGGCTACCGTCTTCTAGCAGAGGGAGTACGATCCCGTGCCCCCCGCTTGTTGATATAGAACATGGTGACTTGATTGTCCGTCTGGATCAGTATGGACCGATGTCGCAGGCAATGGCGGAATGCTTGTAGGGCTAGAACATAAGATATGTCATACTGGGTCAGACCAAGGTCCATCAAGTCCAGTATCCTGTTATCCAGATTGCCCTGAGCTCCAGGAGATTGATCTGTAGGAGCGGTGACTCCTGGGACCAGCTGCCTTGTGTGCGGTGGTCCCCACAATGTGTCTCCAAAACCTAGGAGTGAGCAGTCTATGGTCAGGGTTCTCTGAGGTGCGGATGCTTGAATGGGCATTCGCACCTGGAGGTGGCGGACATTTTGCCACCAGTTGAGGGATTCTGCCAGTTGGTGGGTAATCTTAACCCTGTCCCGTAGCCTGCCTGTGGCTTGGCTCTACTGTGAGCGGAGGCACCACTGGGCTGTCCGAATGTGCAAGTGGGCTGAGGGCATTACGTGGACCATGGAGGCCATATGGCTCAGTAGGCAGAGGAGGAGACCAGCTGGCAGTGACCGGCGACATTATACCTCTCCCGCCAGTTGTTTGAGGCGTTCTGCCCTGTCTCTGGGGAGAACCGCCTTGACTTGCAGTGTGTCAAGCTGAGCACCTATGAACTCCAGATTTTGGGCTGGAAAGAGATGGGATTTGGGGTAGTTGATGACAAACCCCAGGGGCTGCAGGAGGAGGGACACACACTCTGCCCCCTGACTGGCCTCTGTGGTTGTGCCGCCCCTGATCAGCCAGTCATCTAGGTAGGGGAAGACAAAGGCCCCTTGTAGGCACAGGTGGGTGGCGACCACTGCCAGGCATTTGTTAAAGACCCTTGGCGAGGAAGCCAGACAGAAGGGTAGTACCCTGTACTGGTAGTGCCCTTCTCCTACCACGAATCTTAAGTACTGACTGTGGGAGGGGTGGATTAGGATGTGTGTGTATGCATCCTTTAGATCCAAGGAGCACAGCCAATCTCTCTGGTGGAGGTAAAGCAGCAGTGTTCCAAGGGAGAGCATCTTGAACTTCTCCCTCACCAGAAACTTGTTTAGGTTTTGCAGGTCTAGTATGGACCAGAGGCCTCCAGTTCTCTTTGGGACAAGGAAGTACCTGGAGTAGAAGCCCTTTCCCCACAGATATTTGGGTACAGGCTCTACTGCATTATCCCTGATCAGGCCTGCAAGCTCTGTGAACAGAAGAGTCTGATAGAGGAGGGGTCGTACCAGCTCTCCTGGGAAGAACCTAGGTAGTATCCTTTCCTTACCACTTGCAGTACCTACTGGTCCAAGGTGATGTTGGCCTATCTATAAGCAAAGGGCACCAGGCACCCCCCTCTGGGCTAGTGAAGGTCTCCTGGAGGAGGGAGGCCCTGCCCTGAGAGTCAAAAGTTCCCCCCAGGTTGGGTGGGAGCTGGGGCCTGAATCTTCAGTGTTTTTGCCTTCGGAGCCTAGTGGCCTTGCCTCTTAGGGTGAGAACCTTGTTGCTGCCCGAGAAGGCTGGTAGTAGTGACTCTGTGGAAAAGGACTCTTTTTTCTTGGGAAAAAGGGTCTTTTCCCCACTGGTTTCCTACAGGGAAGGGATGAGGTCTTTTTAGAGAGCCTCTGGCATGTCACCATATCGGCCTCAATCTCAGCCGCCTTGTCAGCCATAGGTTTGCCGAATAGTTTCTCTCCGATGCAGGGGACGTCAAGCAGCTTGTCTTGGACCTATTGCTCAATGTCGGAAGACTGTTGCCAGGCCTGGCATCGGGTGCCGATGATGGCTGCTGCGACCCGAGCCGCTGACTTGAAACCATCGTAGGCTGCTCAGGAGAGGAACATGGAACAGTCCTTGATCCTCAAAGTCAGGGACTGGAACCGCTGGAGGGGTTCCCAGATAAGACCAGCTGAAAACCCCAATAGCTCCTGGGTTAGAGCTTTCAGGTACATGCATATGTATAATTCATAAGCTTGGATCTGGCACCCCAGCATTGAGCTCTAGTAACACCTGCGCTAGAGGGCATCGAGGGCTCTGGCCTCCCTTCCAGGAGGAACAGAGGAGTGGGTCTTTTGGCTTTTACATTTTTGCATGGTTGACTCGACAACCATGGAGTTATGTGGGAGCTGGGGTTTGTGGAACCCCGGGCCCTTCCAGATGTGGTAAATGGTGTTGAGGTGCCAGCTCACCGCTGGTACCGACACTGGTGTCTCCTACATTCTGAGCTGTAGCCGCTCGAGGATCGGCCGCATGGGCATCGTGAGGGTTTCCTTGGGTGGAGACTCGTATTGGAGGATCTCCAACTCCTCGGTGCGCAGGTCCTCCTCCGCCTCGGTCTGCACTGAGAGGGCTCTGGCCATGTCCTTGACAAAGTCCTGAAAGGCTATGTCCTATGGAAAGGACTGGCGCCAGAGGAGATGGGTTCGAGGGAATGTCTTGGTGCCATTTAGTCTCCAGGAATGCCTTGTCATCTGTTTCCCACTCGGAGTCGAGTGGTGATGATGAATCCAAGGCCCTGCGAATCATTGCCTCTGGGCCAGCGCCGAGGAGTCGGTGGCATCCGGAGGATCTGGGGTCTGAGTCACGGAAACTAGCTGGGGAGGACCAAATGCCCTAGGATCAGGATTGGGACTGGGATCTCGACCGGCACTGAAGACTTACCTGAGGCTGGTGGCGCTCGGAGCTCGACTCAACAACCAGGGACTCCCCCCGCAGTTGGGGGCCCGGTCGTTGGGGCAGATAATGCGGATGAACCAGCCATCATTGCCTGCTGCAGGACCAAGATAGCAGTGATATTCTGCTCCAGGACTGCCATGCTGGTTTCCAAGCCAGAAGGCTCTGCAGCTTTCGGCTTGGGCACTGAGAATCTTGGGGCCGGCAGCGGGACTCTGGTGAGTGCAACGCCGACAGGGAAAAAAGGCGCCAAAGTGAGCTGCGGCCGGCCCTGAGCCGAACAAGCAAATTTTCGCTGCTTTGCAAGGCAGCCTGTCACCGGTGGATCGTTTCCCGGCCAGGACTGCCGCTCTGCTGACTGAACGCGCTGCTCCGCTCAAGTCTCACAACCCTTGAGAACTGCCCAGCTGCTGCCGCTTCCCCTGGAGCCGCCGAAATATGAAGCTACTGCGGCCCGGAAAGCAGTCTCCCGTTAAGAAGGGCTCTCCCCCTTAGAGTCCGGGGGAGAGACCCTCTGGGCCTCCTAAGGAGTAACAGAACTCGAAATCGTGAGTTTGAACCTCCCAAAACAAATTACGAATGTGCAGAGGCAGGGATAAAGAAGGCCGGGAGCCAAGCAACCTATCTCTTTCTTTTTTTTTTTTGTAAGATCTGCTTTAAAGAAACAGAACCCAATTATCCAATCAAACTATAAACTCCACTCAGCTACCCTAACTAAACACCTATTTACTTATCCGTTCCTCCAGAGAGCCTTTCCACAAGGCTCGCCACGTCCTCCTGCTGCATGGAGACTGGTCACACTGGAGAGAGGGAGAGAGAGAGAGAGAGAGAGAGCGAGCACAGCAGGCTATATCCAGTGATGTCATGATTCTGACATGCCAGTCTCCAAGCTGCAGGAGGAGGTTGACAACCCAGAGGTAGAGGACTGAACTGGAGGAACGATAAGGAACTATTCTTTCTGGCACTTATATGCACATAATTGCATCTGCCCTGGAGCATGTGTAAATGTGTCCTCCTACTTTCCCTAAAGTCGAATTATAAAGGCATGTAGGTGCACATGTTGCCTTATAAAGCAGATACAACATATTATGCACATATGTGCTTTCTTAGCCTAGGCACCCTGTAATAAAATTATCATCGTGGCTATAAATAAAATACCCCCTCCCCTTCTTTGTCCTTCTGCCACCCTTATTCTCCCAGAAGAGGACACAATAAGGAGCAGAGGTTGTTTAGTACCATGACAGTCAAAAGAAACAAAATTAATTCCCCCAATTTTTCATTTGGTTTTTAGCTCATTTGCAAGGACATTATGCATTCCATTTTTTTTGAAAGTTCCTAAAGGATTGGCTGTCTTTTATTTTCTGCAGACTCAGGAATCCAACCAGAGGGGGGATGTCTTTACAGCTCACAAGAATTCACGACAGGCACGGATGCTGAACTATCTGGCTCTCGGCTTTGGGATTTGTGCCTTGATAATTAGCATCATAGTAGTGGTGGTGGTAGTTTCCCAACAATCACCTTACCGTCCCCATCCGTAACAGCCCTAGTGATTGCAGGGAGCCTGTTGGAAAAGTCATGATCAAGACACATCACCAAGACTCCACTGGCTTCCTTTTACCATCCACGATCTTCAGTCAGCAAGAACAGGCTTAACCTATTCTCATGATATGAGAAGTCAAGTGAAAATCTATCAACAGTTCTCTTAACCCTTTCCAGGCCGAGCCCAAAACTCTTGGGATCCAAAATTCTGACTAAATATTCCTATCAAATGGTATATAATACATGACCATAGCAGAAGGAAGATCACTATTAGAACATATTGAATAAGACGGGTACAATTTTCCTGAAATATGCAAGAATTAACCCGGCTGCAGAATGTGGATTAAAAATTTAAAGGAGGCCTTGAAAGGGTTAAGCTTCCACGGCTAGTAACATGATCTTTGCAGTTTTCTGGGTCATGCTATGTCTTAGTAAGTGGAATCGATGTTTCAGCCATTGTGCTGTGGCTTTCTTCAAGGTGAATTGGTTTTGCAGTGGAAATCTGTTCTTATATATAGCGGTTCTCAAACTGGAGGGTGGGATCGAAGCAAGAAATTTGAATTTCCTGTCTCAATTTCATCAAATCCGGTTTGAGAACCACTATAAGAACAGACTTCCACTGCATAACCACTTCACCCTGAAGAAAGCTGCAGAACAATGGCTGAAGCATCGGTTCTACTTACTAAGACATGGCATGACCTGGAAAGCTGCAAAGATCATCCATCAACAGTTCTGCTCCCAAAAACTTCCTTCCATAACAGAATGGCTCAAGACAGTCATTGCAAATAAGTTTGGTAGGGGTTAGAGATGAGGAAATAGTAGTTTAATACAAGCCTCATAACCCTGTAGCCCAACAGATGCTGGTTCTGAATTGAGTCTCAAGCTCAAATGAGCAGGAGGAAAGCAGCCATCTCAAAACAAGAATGTTACAAAACAAAAATGAGATACTAAAAGCAATAAATAAAATGACTGAATCCAAAAAATAAATCACATTTATTACATAAAAGACAGTTTAGTGCTCAAAGCATGGACACTTCCAGGGGCGTGACATGAGCGGGTTAAAAACTTTTTAACATATATTACATTTTCAAAATGTATTCAGAGAGTTCCCAGCCAGAGGCCTGCAGTATTCCTTGAGACGGGGCAAATCTATGCTTGTATATTTTGCCTCCCTACTGCTGAACTCTGATCAAAATATTACAACTCCCCTCTCCTGCCAAATAAAGAGTCTGGAGACCAAATATTCCCCTGATCTGTTCTCCTCCACTACGGCACTTCTGCTTCCCTACTCCTTCCCTCATCAACTCAGCACTTCCTCTTCAGAGGTCTCTGCAGAAAGGCCAGTGTCCCTCCTACCCTGGCCACACCAAGTTCCAAATGGCTCCAGATAATCTCACACATCTCACATGTGCAGGTAGTTTGTGTTTGAAAATCCATCTAAAGTTATATGACTAAAGGTAGCTTTACCCACATGAGTTAAATTGCCCTCTTTATTATTATTCAATTTTCTTTGGACACATCACTGATGTTCCAGTCTTCGGGAATCTCCAGTTCAGTCCACACCAGAACCAGAAAGTGGTTAAGTTAAGGTCTACCAGGCTGGCTTGAACCTCCTATTCACATCTACAGTCTACTGGGCTTAGATCTTTTATTCACCATGCTTTGCAATTAGGCTAATGGATTTGGGATATCATGTTAAAGATTTTGTTAACCAAATAAAATATAATTGTAGGTGGGCTCTTCTTTTTGAAATGTCTTGTTAAGTTAGAAGGTAATTCTTATATTTTCTTTTTTCCAACCCAATTAATTTCCTTTTTAAATGCCCGAGGAGTTGTTAGTGGTGGGGCCATCGCCTGTTCTACTCTGTCTTGATTGAATGGCTGATATGTCTCTGTGTATTTCCTATTAGAGTTCATTGTTGAATATTTCCTGTTTTCTTTGGATCTCCCATGTTGTGGGCTAGAACGGGAATTTCAGGTTATGTTGTTTCTTTTGAATTTTTGTATATACGGTGTTTATTCTCTGATTTCCTGTGCAAGTGATTGTATCCTTGTAATAATTTGTATACTCTATAAATATAAAATAAAAAAATGTAATTGTAATTGATTATGTCATGCATTTGCTCTAAATGAATTTTCAGGTTATAATTAAATTTGTTTATGTGTTATGGTTTTATTTGTCTTGTACCTTTTTGACTTCCTAGATTTCTGGTTAGAAAGTGATATGAGAGAGTTGCTGTACACACAGAGCTGAGATATATTAATTTATTTAGTTTTTTCTTTCCAACCCAACAAAATGTTTGAAAAAACCATAAGAGGTCGAGAATATCTCTGTCTGGGGGGACAAAACTTTCCATAAATCTAATGGATGAGACTAAATTTGAAGTGGATGAAAAACAAGTTAAAAGACACATAAAACTTCAAATGAGCCAGATTGGACAGGAGGCTCAGGAGAAATAAACTCCTGCAAACAAATGTCCCAGTATATTTCTCTGGGAGAACCAGTCCCAGCTTCTGCAGCATAGCACATTAATACACTGACACCTAGCGGTTACGGAATTCCTCCTTTCAGCTCTTACCTTTTCTCTACATTCCCAGTCACACACACCCACACAATAAAATACAGACACACATACAAAATCCAGACTCGCACATATACTCCCTAACAAAACACAGACACAGAGGAAGTGGAAATAATTCCATGAGGCTTGCTCTGCTGCTGCAATATACTTGCAACCACTGCCACACACCTATCCTTGCTGGGCAAGCTTTTAGTGATTCAGATGTGTATTTCATTTTCTTTGTTGTAAATTCCAATTTTAAACCTAGTGACTGAACCTTATAGTTTCTTTATGATTGCTTTATAAGGTGATAGCAAGAGACACAACCAAGTAGTTTGTTACTGCACACTGCTAACTAATGCTTGAGGCACAGCAACACACAGATCAATATACATACCCCCAACATATACGTAGGGGAATTGGAAAGACTTCCATGAGACATGCTCTGCATGCTTTCCTCGCTTGTTTTTTCCTTTCTGACCCAATAGATGCTGGAAAGAAATTATACCCAAGAGGTTTAGGGATCTAACCATGTTAGCTGCTAACATGACAATACTGACCAGCAGTAGCAGCTAATGTGGGGAAAGTGCAGACTTCGCTGAGCATTTCCATGGTGTCTGCACGTTCTGCAGTAGCTACAGATAAAAGGCAGGATTAGGGCAGAGAGTAGGCGGTGTGTGGACAGACCTGTCAAGAGCAGCTACCATGGATGATTGCATCATGCGGTAGCTGCTAAGATTTGCAGGCTTCAGGGATGCAGCTGCCACCACCTAAATGGATGATGATCACGAAGCACAGCTTCGTGGATGCAACTAAGCCAGCGTTTCCTCCATGCTATCTACAAGGGAATGGCTGGGAATGCCCCTTGCAAATACCATGGGCTCTTTGCAGCTAAAAACAAAATCCAATAAAAATATATTTCGAACCTATATAGCAATCCAGCCAAATCAAAATGGCACTAGTTCCCTGCCCTCAAACAGCAAAAACCCTGCCTGTGAAAAAGGTCACTGCAAATATTACACCAGGCCCTAGAACACCAAAATGCTGGGAAAACAGAATAAGTCACACTGTTATGGATCTTCAAACAAACGAAACACTAGTAAAATTCCCCACCTCTAGTACACATGCAGAGCATATGAGCCCTCATCTAGAAGAAAGAAAAGAAAAGCAAGCATGTGCCACTGAGTCAATGCTGACTTCTGGCAACCCAGCCCTTGGGCTTTCCTAGCAAGATGTGACCTCCTGGCAACCCAGTGCTAGGTTTGCTTTCTTATGGAAAAAACACCCTCTTCAATGATGGAAATCCAAAATTGCAATAAAAACCACCATAGAAATAAACCCACCAAAAAATGTAAATTTTGTTTTGTCGAAGCCCACCGAGGGGAGGCTAGAACTATTCCCCTAGCCCCCTCCAGACGGTAGACTGCTTTTATTTTATCAATAATTCACCATAGTGTTATTAAAACAAGTACCGTACTTATCTTCTGAATCATAAGACTCCTCATTCATTTTCAACCACGTTGCTAATTGTTGAGGTGCAGCAGACGTGCACGTTTCGGGTGTGCGCCCTGCTTCAAATGCTCTCAAACCGTTCAAAAATGCAACGAAAAAACGCCGTCATTGCAGCCGTGGGTAATCAATTGTCAATGGCCCTGACAAAATCGTAACTTTATATGGAAGAAGGCCAACCGGAAACGGGGAAAGCCTCACTGTCAGAGGTATCCCCGCTGCCCATTGGTCCAAAAACTTGGATAGAACGATCAGCCGACGAGTCAACGTCATAAGATGGTAAATCCAATCGATGTCCCTATTCAGACCACGGGGGTGAATCGTATGCAACTCAAAAATCCATCTCTGTTCTAAACGTTGTAGTTTTTGTTCACGGTCACCCCTCCGTGGATCAGAGGGAACATGGTCAATAATGGTCCACTTCAGATCCTCAAACCTGTGGGACTCCGCCACACAATGTTCCACTAACGGAGCTGTCAAGACGCTATTCCTTATCCGGGATGCATGTTCGGCCAAACGTAGGCGCATAGAACGAATAGTACGCCCTACATATAAGAGACCGCAAGGACATGTCAATAAATAAACCACATGTGTGGTGAGGCAAGTCGTCTTCCATCATCGAACATATCTTTGGCAGGTGACAGGATGTTGCCAAGTCACCCCTGAAGATGTCCCCTCACAATAGCGACACTCATTACAGGGTAAATGGCCCCCCTCTCGTCCTGATGGAATGGGTCGATCTATAGCCAAGGTTGTTTTAACCAACTGGTTATTCAAATTACTTCCCCGAGTAAATGTCAGTCGCAAGGGTTGTTGGAAACAATCGTGTAAAGTCAACATCTGCCAATGAGAACGTAAAATTTTTGCTATTGCTGAACTCCTTTCATTGTATGGCAGCACTCCAACCAACGGATCCTCGTCTGATGTTCTAGTCGAGGAATATTGGGGATCCAGTAGCCATTCTCGATGTGTGTATTTAGCTCTACGATAAGCTTGAGAGACCATCTGAAAAGGATATCCCCGAGCCAACAATCGATGGGTTAATTCAAACGAATGTGTCTTAAATTCTCCAATGGAGTGACAAAGGCGACGTAGACGTAAGAACTGTCCGTAAGGGAGACCCCGTTTAAGGGGAACAGGGTGGTAGCTATAATAATGGAGCAAACTGTTTCTCTGCACTGGCTTGCGATACAGTGTAGATTTCAATGTTCCGTCCTCCACCATAACCATCATATCCAAAAATTCGATCTTGTCTGTAGCAACATGCGCTGTGAAAGTGATGTTAGATTTTAACTGGTTTAACCAGTCAATAAAAACCTGGAGAGTGGACTGATCTGATGTCCAGATGAAAAAAATATCATCTAAGAATCTTCTCCAAAGTTTCACATGTTGATATAGTGAGGAACGTTGAATAAGCGTCTCTTCCATTTTGCCCATATATAGGGTAGCTATAGACGGGGCCATAGTTGCCCCCATGGCTATACCGGAAATTTGCTTGTAAAAATTCCCTTCTACCAAAAAATAATTCTGGGTCAATACCACACGTGCTAGATTTAGCAGAAAAGATCGCGGAAGTCGACTAGGGGCCGCCTGAAATGAATGCTCCAGTAATTCCAGTGCTTCAACCTGGTCGATATTAGTATATAAAGCGGTGACGTCCAAAGTCACCAAATAAGCTCCCAAAGGGACATGGAATTCAGAGATGACCTGTAAAAAGTGAGTGGAATCCCTCAGAAAAGATGGAACTGCTCTAGCCTCAATTTTCAAAAACGTGTCACAAAATATAGAAAGTGGTTCTAAAATAGAACCTCAACAAGAAACTATAGGTCTTCCCGGAGGGGACTCTAAAGATTTATGAATTTTGGGCACGAGGTACAGCGTAGGAACTGTGGGATGAGCTGTCACCAAAAATTTTTTCTCTCTTATAGTAATCCAGCCTAATTGGAATGCTTCGTCAATTTGAGACTGAATATGATTCTTTAACCCCACTGGGCTTCACCACCGACCCATCATCTATCAAAGGATGATTATGAAAATATGCCATTACTCGCAACTTCCGAAAAAAACGGTGAAGGGCCACACGCATCTCAAAAGGATCATATCGCGGTGTCGGCACAAATGAGAGTCCATAATTCAGGACCCGTTCCTGTGACGGAGACAATGACCGCCCCGTAAAATTAACAAGTAAGGAGGAGGTGGTTCCTGTCTGGAACGGGATCGGGTTTGGGGGGGCTCCCATTCGCTTTCCTGATAGGGGGCCCGAGATCGCCCTCCTCGACCCCTCCGAAAATCCTGAAAGGTACGTCGTGGTCTACGGGCATTGTTATCCCCCCTATTAGATTGTTGTCTACGTTCCACAGAAGAAGACCCTTCATCTGTATCTTCGGAGGAGGCATCAAAGGTAACATGCCTCTGTTCAGAATTTTCTTTCTCATACATCCAATAGTAAACGTGCGAGTAATGGCATATTTTCATAATCATCCTTTGATAGATGATGGGTCGGTGGTGAAGCCCCCATCTCGTTGGTTACCTCTAGAGGCGGGTAGGGATACAATTATCTCGACATATCAGGCACTGGTCCTTAGGGATGTTGACATACTTGAACAAGTTTCCACCAAACGTTTCTCTAATTTTACTCGTGAGGATTGGACATCACTGCGGGGATTAACATCAGACCCTTCCTTGGTATTCCGCCGGGCTGATAAAGGCGGAGCGTTAGTTGTGATGGATTCTCAAGTATATTTACAACAATTATTGGCTCATATTCAAGACACTTCGATATATCAGCTGTTAGATGCTGACCCCACAGTGGTGTTAAAGAATCATATTCAGTCTCAAATTGACGAAGCATTCCAATTAGGCTGGATTACTATAAGAGAGAAAAAATTTTTGGTGACAGCTCATCCCACAGTTCCTACGCTGTACCTCGTGCCCAAAATTCATAAATCTTTAGAGTCCCCTCCGGGAAGACCTATAGTTTCTTGTCGAGGTTCTATTTTAGAACCACTTTCTATATTTTGTGACACGTTTTTGAAAATTGAGGCTAGAGCAGTTTCCATCTTTTCTGAGGGATTCCACTCACTTTTTACAGGTCATCTCTGAATTCCATGTCCCTTTGGGAGCTTATTTGGTGACTTTGGACGTCACCGCTTTATATACTAATATCGACCAGGTTGAAGCACTGGAATTACTGGAGCATTCATTTCAGGCGGCCCCTAGTCGACTTCCGCAATCTTTTCTGCTAAATCTAGCACGTGTGGTATTGACCCAGAATTATATTTTGGTAGAAGGGAATTTTTACAAGCAAATTTCCGGTATAGCCATGGGGGCAACTATGGCCCCGTCTATAGCTACCCTATATATGGGCAAAATGGAAGAGACGCTTATTCAACGTTCCTCACTATATCAACATGTGAAACTTTGGAGAAGATTCTTAGATGATATTTTTTTCATCTGGACATCAGATCAGTCCACTCTCCAGGTTTTTATTGACTGGTTAAACCAGTTAAAATCTAACATCACTTTCACAGCGCATGTTGCTACAGACAAGATCGAATTTTTGGATATGATGGTTATGGTGGAGGACGGAACATTGAAATCTACACTGTATCGCAAGCCAGTGCAGAGAAACAGTTTGCTCCATTATTATAGCTACCACCCTGTTCCCCTTAAACGGGGTCTCCCTTACGGACAGTTCTTACGTCTACGTCGCCTTTGTCACTCCATTGGAGAATTTAAGACACATTCGTTTGAATTAACCCATCGATTGTTGGCTCGGGGATATCCTTTTCAGATGGTCTCTCAAGCTTATCGTAGAGCTAAATACACACATCGAGAATGGCTACTGGATCCCCAATATTCCTCGACTAGAACATCAGACGAGGATCCGTTGGTTGGAGTGCTGCCATACAATGAAAGGAGTTCAGCAATAGCAAAAATTTTACGTTCTCATTGGCAGATGTTGACTTTACACGATTGTTTCCAACAACCCTTGCGACTGACATTTACTCGGGGAAGTAATTTGAATAACCAGTTGGTTAAAACAACCTTGGCTATAGATCGACCCATTCCATCAGGACGAGAGGGGGGCCATTTACCCTGTAATGAGTGTCGCTATTGTGAGGGGACATCTTCAGGGGTGACTTGGCAACATCCTGTCA
This sequence comes from Ichthyophis bannanicus, assembly GCA_033557465.1. Classification (NCBI taxonomy): domain Eukaryota; kingdom Metazoa; phylum Chordata; class Amphibia; order Gymnophiona; family Ichthyophiidae; genus Ichthyophis; species Ichthyophis bannanicus. The sequence goes on from CM066044.1 coordinate 263,377,060, forward strand.
CCTGCCAAAGATATGTTCGACGATGGAAGACGACTTGCCTCACCACACATGTGGTTTATTTATTGACATGTCCTTGCGGTCTCTTATATGTAGGGCGTACTATTCGTTCTATGCGCCTACGTTTGGCCGAACATGCATCCCGGATAAGGAATAGCGTCTTGACAGCTCCGTTAGTGGAACATTGTGTGGCGGAGTCCCACAGGTTTGAGGATCTGAAGTGGACCATTATTGACCATGTTCCCTCTGATCCACGGAGGGGTGACCGTGAACAAAAACTACAACGTTTAGAACAGAGATGGATTTTTGAGTTGCATACGATTCACCCCCGTGGTCTGAATAGGGACATCGATTGGATTACCATATTATGACGTTGACTCGTCGGCTGATCGTTCTATCCAAGTTTTTGGACCAATGGGCAGCGGGGATACCTCTGACAGTGAGGCTTTCCCCGTTTCCGGTTGGCCTTCTTCCATATAAAGTTACGATTTTGTCAGGGCCATTGACAATTGATTACCCACGGCTGCAATGACAGCGTTTTTTCGTTGCATTTTTGAACGGTTTGAGAGCATTTGAAGCAGGGCGCACACCCGAAATGTGCACGTCTGCTGCACCTCAACGATTAGCAACGTGGTTGAAAATGAATGAGGAGTCTTATGATTCAGAAGATAAGTACTTGTTTTAATAACACTATGGTGAATTATTGATAAAATAAAAGCAGTCTACCGTCTGGAGGGGGCTAGGGGAATAGTTCTAGCCTCCCCTCGGTGGGCTTCGACAAAACAAAATTTACATTTTTTGGTGGGTTTATTTCTATGGTGGTTTTTATTGCAGGTTTGCTTTCTTGGCAAGGCACAATAAGTAGTAGATTGCCATGGCAGTGTGCAACCTCCTGCTGGCCCAGCCCCTGGGTTTTCTTAGCAAGATGCAGCTTATAAGGAGTTACATTGGTTGCCTTTTCTTTTTTGGCTGCAATCTAAATGGCCTTTTTGTTTTGTCTTTAAGACTTTGTTTATGGCCTCTGATCCTGACTGGTGTGCTTTGCTTATTCTGTATGTGCCAGGGAGGGCATTACGGTCAGCGACAAGAGATCTAACTGTTCCTTTGAGTAGTTTGGTTAGCAAGCGAGCTAGGGCCTTTTGGTGGCGAGGCCTTCTTAGCTTCTACTACTACTGATCATATGTATGCAGTGCTGTACAGACACACGTAAAAGATGGTCCCTGCTCATCAGAACTTACAATCTAGTCAAGGCAGACAACACAATGCTGGGGAGATCAGTCAAAATAAGGCTCATTCAGGGTGGCATGGCTTTGATACACTGAATGAGCCTGACCTCCGAAGCAAAACAGGGTCAGGTTTGGCTAATACTTGGTTGAGACTTGAGAGACCACATTGGAACAGTAGAGGCTGTAGATTACTGCACAGAAGAAAGGCCTGGAAATCCACAGTACTTCTCAGGGCTGGGTTGCCAGGAGTCAGCGATGACTCAAAGGAAAACAATTTCTTTATTCTAGATGAGGGCTTGTATGTTCTGCATTAATAACCAAGGCAAGGCATTTTACTAGCGTGACAATACATAGCAATGTACAACATTAAAAATGAGAAGCTCTGAAAAGTCAGACTCTACATGCAGTGAAACATTGGATAAAGAAACAGAAATGTATTTCTTCCTTATTGTGGGAAATACAAAGTGGCCATATTCCAATTACTAAAAATAAAACATTTTCTATCTTTTGATGTGTGGGCATTCTTTTTCTAATCATGTTGCCTGTTTTTTTCTGCCTTCATTATTTTCCTTTTTTCCATTTTCTCCAAACTTCTTTTTATTTTCTATGTGTTCTCTCTCCTCCTGTTTGCATACATCTGTCTCTAACACTGATCTTTCCTTTTCAGCTCATTTCTTTGCCTCTCTATTCACTAGTAACATTTCATCCCTTCTCCACTTCTAGTTTTCTTAGCCCCAACTATTCATCTCCCCAACTCATTTATCCACTCCCCCCTCTCAGTCCTTCATCTTCTCATCAGTCTCTACTACTACTACTATTACACATTTATAACGCGCTACAAAGCATACACAGCACTGTACAAACATAGATACAGTCCCTAGATACCTGGCTCCCTTGTCCTTACTCCCCAACTGCTGTCCTACTTTATGGTTCTCACCCTCACACACACCTCTGCCAACTATCCCCATATTCACTTTCTCTCTCCTGTCATTCCCTTCAAGCTCTCCCACCTTGCCTTTTTGCCATCTCTTATTTCTTGCACTCTCTTTATCCTCCCCTTCCTACTACATTCCCCTATTGTCCCTCCTAGTTCTTACAATTTTCTGCCTACCAATTAGCTATCTCCTACTTATCTCCTCCCCAGTTCTCCCATCTGCCATTCTTACTCATTCTCCAGCTTACTGTTCTCTCCAGTCTTTCACCCATTTCCTAGTCAATTTCGACCCTTTGTACTCACTCCCTATCCCTCACCTTTTCTTCTGCCTTTCATCCCTTTGCAGCTCAAACTCCTTTATCACTCATCCTTTTCCTCTAGCTATAATCCTTCTCGTCTCCCCTACCAAGTTCCTATTCCTTCTCACTTTCTCCTCCTTCCTAGCCTATTCCCACATTGTCTTGGCTTGTTCCTTTCCACTGTCTCGCACCTCTTCCCTAGGTTATTCATATCATCTCCTGCCCTCCCCTACCCTTTAGTCTCCACATGGCCAACATGCTCATCAGGTTGCTTACTCAGGCTCCAATTAGCTGACTGCCGTGCAGCATTATGGGGAAGGGAGAAAGTAGGAGTAAGGAGAGCATAGGCATACCAGTAGGATGCCATTGTTGGTGATCTGCCATGGTAGTTTGTTACATTCAGAGAGGCCATGGTCTGGGCTCAGAGGCTTAACTTCTCCAAGCATTTTTATATGGGGCACCTATGGTCTTGGGGGAAAAACATTGATTAAAAAATAACATCAGGATAAAAAATGGGCCAGATCATTTTCTTGTGAAAGGTTTTCCCAGCAATTAGTGATGGCTCCGTGGCCTTGAGAGTATACTTTTGGCTTTAAGAATATATATCTGGCTGAATTGAAGTTTGTTTGATTTTTATTTTTTATTGTCTTTGTTTCCCTAGTTTTTTGATTCTCGAGTTCTTCTCTCTAATTTGCCTTAGTAGAAGGTATTAGTCTTTTAATTTAATCTCTTGTATAATTTTTCTTTTGTATTTAGTTTTCTGACAATTTTCCTTATTTTCTGTGCAAATGTTGGAAGTGTTCTTGTAATTTTCAAACGTTTAACAAATAGAAAGTAAAATTTACTGAGCAAACTTGGTGGACAATACTGGTTTTTATCTGCTGTCACACATTATGTTACCATAAGTGGCATTTTAGAAGGGACGTCTAGGATGAATCTGGGACGTCAAAAGCAGAACATCCAAAAATCAGGGGAAGTGGCAGCAGTAAAGGGAGACACATATAAGTGCCTTCTGAAATCAGTCCATCTCCACTCTGAAAAATGAATATCCCAGTAAGCAGATCTGAAGGCAGGCCCTGCATAGATAGCTAGGCTGGGTATGTGCACGTGTAGGCCATTTCACAAATGTAGACGTCCCCGAATTGCACGCCCACAGAGCAGGTTACTTAGGCATTCCCACTGGGGTATTTCAGAAGGTGGGGTGGTGTCTATATTATATCCTGGCCTGACATTTCAGATACTCAGACATGTGGCAACAGACCAGTAATATGTTTGGATTATGTATTTCCATGAAGGTTTCTTTGGCCTGGAAACATTACCTGTGGCGATGAAAGTGCTTCTCCTTTCCTCCCTGGAAGTGTTGCAGCCATGAAGCAAGCAATTTTTTGTACCTTGTGGTCAGCAGCAGGTATAGGTATGGACACTTCAACAACCAGGGCCAGACATGCTTGTATCGTTATGAAATTGCACTGCGATGTGCACCTCCCTTACTCTTTCCAGCATGGCTCCAACATGTCCATGCAGCACAAGGGTATTCTCATGCCAGGGATGTCTGTATACTCGACTTTCTAAAATGGCTGCCTCCATGATTTGCATGGCTAAGTGCCCATTTTCAGATATCCAACTCACAAATAGGGCTCCTAAATATGACCCCTTATGTTACTATATTAAAAAAATATTGGCCAGATCAGGCTGGGGATTCCTCAAAAAAATTACACAATGCATTTCTTTTTTTTTTTTTTATTGTTTATTTATAAGACACAAGGATAATAAAAATAATACTCCAGTCCAAACTCAACACAAGCAGTGACATAGGCAATCAGAAATATCTCATGGCCATCATTATCAAATACAAAAGGGGTATATCATGACAGATAGAAATTGTCATCCTGTGATACAGTAAAAAAAACAAAACAACGATGACAGTACCACTACAGCCATGTGAAAGGCATAAAAAGCAAGAAAGGGGCCGGAAATGCCCAGTAACAATGATTGCATCCTAGTAATGCAAAATAAAGCGAAGGAAGGTCATAAATGGAGTAACTCCAGACTAGAAAGATCAAACAGAAATATAACCCCCCCTCCAAAAAGAGAATAAACCCCCAAATGACAAAATAACTTAAACAGACTATCAGAGAGGGGAGGCATAAAAGAGCACAAGAGCTCCAAATTACAGGACAACTGATCCAGAGGGCTCCAGGCAAAGAACAGGAAACACAATCCAACTGCTGCCCAACAGAAAGGCAGCGTTCTCAGGCTCAAACCATGGTACAGGAAAGGAGGATGGAAAAGGAAAGAAAAAAGGGGGGGAGGGGGGGCGCAGCCAGCAGAACATCAGAGTCCAAAAACAGTGCCATTTCTCCTCTCCCATCGAAAAGAAAAACATCAGTCACTCATCATTCTTCATCTGGAAGGGCCTGTACCCAGATTCTGTATGGAGTCCACAACTCCTCAAAGGCTGCAATCCAACCTTTCAGCATATGGAAAAGTTTGTCCATATTCACTCTCACTAGCCAATGCAACCAACTGGGTCCCCCTTTCATTCTTCGATAGTCGAGCAATCACCATATGCGCTGCCAACAGAAACATCACTAAGTTCTGAATGGGAGGTAAAACCTCCAGCAAGGGATCAAAGTAGCCCAGCAGAGGGCTGTGTCTGACTGGAAAGTATTACCAGTAATCTCACTAATTGAGGCCAGCACTTTTATCCAGAAATCCTGAATACGGGGGCACTGGAAATGGTAAAAAGGAGCCAACCCACCCACAAGATCACCAGTACTCATCAGTCTCCTGCAGACCCAAATGTCACAAGTAGACTGGCGTAAAATAAAAGAGGCCATAAGAAGTTTATACAGTCAAACCTCGGTTTTCATGATTAATCCGTTCAAAAAAGTCTGACTAAAACCGAAACGTATGAAAACTGAAGCAATATTTCCCATAAGAAATAATGTAAATCCAATTAATCCGTTCCAGACACCCAGAGCTGAGCATGCGTTCCAGAGCCATGTGGCAATGGCTGCAGCAGCACGAGCCCCGAAGTCTCAACCAGGCAGCAGAACGACTCTCTCCCTGCCTCCGATTCTCAGCAGCAGAACAGCTCCGGGCACTTCTCTCACACACACCTCCGATCGCCGATTCTATCCCCCGCCTGCCTGCAATTCTCAGCATCAGAACAGCTCCGGGCACTTCTCTCACACACCTCCGATCGCCGATTCTATCCCCCGCCTGCAATTCTCAGCATCAGCAGAAACAGCTGCGGGCACTTCTCTCACACACCTCCGATCGCCGATTCTATCCCCCGCCTGCAATTCTCAGCATCAGCAGAACAGCTCCGGGCACTTCTCTCACACACCTCTGATTGCCGATTCTCTCCCACGCCTGAAATTCTCAGAATCAGCAGAACAGCTCCGGGCACTTCTTTCACACACCTCTGATGGCCGATTCTCTCCCCCGCCTGAAATTCTCAGCATCAGCAGAACAGCGGCACTTTTCTCACCTCACCGGACAGCACACACACAGATCCCTCAAGTTTGCCAATCAGCAGGGAACATCGGAAGCCACACTCACTCCTTGATTACAGTAAGGAACGCTGAAAGCAAAGAGCTCAATCGCAAAAACAAGTACGAAAACCGAGCGGATGTACGAGAACCGGGACAAAATTGCAACCAAAAAAAGTCGTTGAAAACCAAAGCTAACGAAAACTGGGGCAAACGAAAACAGAGGTTTGACTGTATTGGGTTTGCTTACAACTATTACTGCACCCACTATGACAGGGGTGTCAAACTCCAGTCCTGGAGGGCCGCAAACCAGTCAGGTTTTCAGGGTATCCCTAATGAATATGCATGAGATATATTTGCACACACTGCCCCCACTGTATGCAAATATATCTCATGAATATTCATTAGGGGCATCCTGAAAACCAGACTGGTTTGTGGCCCTCCAGGACTAGTGTTTGACACCCCTGCACTACAATATCCCACCCAATGAATAACCCACAATATCCCCCCCCCCCCCCCCGATGAATAACCTGTCCCTCCTGGGGCGTAAAAGACCGACTCAGGAAATCATGACAATGTTCAATATGTGGATCAGGTTTAAAATAGTGTAATTCAACAAGGGCTTTGTACAGTTTAGAAAGCAATCCTTTCCACTGTGCTTTCTGGCCAAAAAGGAGCTTTTCCACCTCTGATGGCTCTCTAGTGAGATGCAGCTAATGTTCCTCCTGCATCACAAAGTATCATATCTGGAAACATTGAAAGAAAGGAGCCGGGATTCCCCCCTTACGCTTGAGTTGTGCTAAATTCAAGCAAGTACCATTCTCAATGAGATCCCGCAAAAGGCAGATGTCATCAGTCCTTCAAACCTAATGAAGTTCCTTAAAAGAAGCCCCTCCAAAGGATGAAAGTCAGAGATCTGCGCATCTAGAAAATAATAACCCAAGGCACCCCTGCCACCAAATTTGGGAAAGCACCCTCAACATGCGTGCCAGGAAAACATGCCCTAAAATAGCCTCTGCCCCACCCCCCAAAGCTTCAAAAATGGACACAGGGGCCACAGAATCCGGTTCCATACTAACCTAGGTGCACATTCATAGCCAGACATAATGGTATCGAAGGCCCCACAGAACTGCAGGCTTATAATACAACACTAGTTTTGGACAATGCAACCCCCCATCTTCCACTGCGCGAACGCCTCCATCCTATCCTTGCCTGATTAGTTCCTCAGATAAACCTAGTAAACTTGGCCTCCAGTTTTTGAAAGAAAGACCAAGGGACCTCAATCAGGAGCTAGGAATACAGATACAACTTATGTACTACTACCATTTTAAGAGCTGCCAAGCTTCCCATCTAGTCCATCGCAAGGTCCCCCACCTCTCCAATTCCTCCCCAATTAGCTTGGCAAGAGGGGTATAGTTTAATTTAAACAGGTACTCCACTGTGGGGGAAATTTTTAAACCCAGATATTTAATGGTTGATTCAGCTACCGAAAAGGGCAATCTCCCAGCAGGGACACCAACCTGCGCCCTAGTGGGAGGATCTCAGCCTTATCAAGGTTAACCTTAAAACCCAACACTTTTTCAAATGCAGCCAAGACCTGTAGTACCCCTGGGATAGAGTTCACTGGATCATCCACAAAGAGTAAAGTGTCTTCAGCATATAAAGACAACACCTGGTGAGGAATTCCTCAAACCACAATGGGCTTGGCTGCCAGAATGGATCAAGGATTCAATTGCCAGCACGAAAAGTAAAGTAGTGGGGAAAGAGGGCATCCTGACAAGTGCCCCTGTTGTTGTTGTTATTAAGTGCCATTGAATCGGTGTCAACCTATGGTGACCCTCTGGATAGTGGACCTAAACTAGGTTTGGTCTTCAGTCAGGCAGCTCATTGTTGATGGAGTGGCACCCATAAATGGAAATTACACTTACCTGGTAATTGATGTTCCTTGAGGGAGTACAGTTCAGTCCTCCACCACTGGGTAGTGCACCTCCTCCTGCAACATGGAGACTGGACAAGTCAAACTTGTGACATCACCGGGTATATCCTGCTGGTCTTCTCCCATGATCCCCCAGTGACCTACTGTCAAAGCAGACTCAAAGGAGCAAACAACCAGTTAAAGTACTAAATACAAAGCTATGCCCAAACTTCAACTTTAAAATCACAGGGCCCCAAAAAGAAAGGCCGAAAACACCCTCCTCCATGCCCCTGTCCCCCTGCGCACCAAACAGCGGAAGACAGAGAGCTAGAAGGAAGGAGAACTAAGGAAGAGTATAGGCAGAAAAGGTTGCTCTCTCGCGATTACCTGCCAATCAGAGCCCGTTGCCGACTCTAGGATCCGAAAGCATACTCGGAACTGACGCCTCGCGTCTGAAACATCCATCCCCGGGCGGGAATGAGGACTGAACTGTACTCCCTCAAGGAACATCAATTACCAGGTAAGTGTAATTTCCATTTCCTTATCGGTCCTACAGTTCAGTCCTCCACCACTGGGATGTACCAGAGCAGTAATCATTGGGAGGGACCTATCCAGTCGGCTCGGCCCCTAAACGAACAGAGCAGGCACCGACCCCAGCCCGCTCCTCACGTCAACAGGCGGTAAGCCAACCAGGAAGACACGACCGAGAGCCCACTTGGATCCTCTTCACTGGTGAAAACAGCACAGAACTCTGCCCCAAGCAGCGCTAGTGCTTCAGAAAGACAAACTCGCCATCGCAAACACACTGAACGCCCTAGAAACAGACCTACTGAGAAGGCTACCGGAGCTCCGCCTGAAAAATCCGCTTGAGCTCCACCTTGGCTCTCGACCCCACCAGGGTGTCAAGTGTTAGCAACCTGCCGCTCTCCCGCAGAACCCGCCTCCACGGAGGGACAGGCAGCGAAGAGACCTCCCAGAAAGCGACGGAACCGCACCTAAGGTCCAAGGAACGCAGGTTACAAGCAAAGTGTTCTTGCGTAAGTCCCAAACCGACAACTAAACAGGCACAGCTGGATTCCACGAGGGAGAACGGAACCGAGGTCCATCCAGACAGAGGTGGGAAGCAAAAAGAGGGAAATGGAAAAAACCACCAGCGTCAAACACCCTATTTATCACACCTCTTAAGGGCTTTATTCTTTGCAACACAAAGTAGCTCTACAGCTATGTCCTGGACCAGTTGGAGTCTTTTTAATTGAGAATGTGGAATGCAGCTAAGCAAGGAGTTGCAATAAACCAAGCGTGATCCACCAAGGGGGTGTCAAGTGCCCCAGAGTCCAGCGTTGTTTCAGAAGATGTGGAGTCTTACATGGTGTGACAAAAAAGAAAGGAGACTCTGGTAGCCACGCCCACGACGCAATGCCAGTAGGCCAACCGCTTACATCACCTGGATATGCCCTTCGGAATTGGAGGAACCATGCAGAAGTAGCAATCGCCGACGTGATCCATGGGCCCTCTCCAGATCATTGGAACCGCAAAAGACTTTGATGGTCTTTTCCCATCCATCCACAGCCTGAGATCTGCTACACATGTATTGCAGCATATGTGTGGCGCCTAGCTTTTATCCTGATCTTTTATTCTGCAGCCAAAATATAAATTGTAGGCTTTCTGAACCGCCACAGTCATATGCCATTTTTGTGATGTAAAAGTCACATCACCACAACTAGAGCAGAAATTATCTGCATGATTAACACCAGGACGAGGAATCGCCAAATATGCTGTGAGTGACCTATCGGTATAAAATAAATATGTCTTTTTTTTTTTTTTTTTTTTTTTTTACTGTCAAGCGAGGCAAATTTAAGTAGTGACTGCATCAACTGGTTTTGGACAGTTATTTCGATTGGTTGCAAGTAAAGATTATGCAAGCTCACGCAAATGTTGCAGAATACACTGGTAATGGTCCCCACTGACTAATGAAGAGCACATATCTTAGCAACCAGCCCCAGTCGGCCATTTTCACAATGACCTCTGAAAGGCATAGAATGGACCGGGCCACGGCCCCGTACCAATGCGTCGACGCTATCCAGTAGCCTCATATGTCCTCTGCTAAACATCGACCCGTCGCCGCAGACTGACAGGTCGCCATGAGGTCCAATATGGGCTGACCGCATCTGAGCACACGCGGCGCGCACACCGCCTGATGCAATCTCACTCCTCCGGCAAACACTCGGACCCCGCTAAGGACATTCGCCACCACAGTGTCCCCACCGAAACGCAGGCCGCCAAGGCTTCAACCGCGCACGCTGTCCCTTCGCTCGGGCCACCCTGACCACCCGACCGACTCCACCCTGCCGATCGAAATAGGCCACCATCCCGGAGATCTCAGACAGCACCTACAGTGCTCGATCCGCTACCGTGTCCGTGAACGCCTGCCACGGCTGACGTACCGCGTACCGTTCCAGTCAGACGATGGAACACTGGGCGTGCTGCGTACACTAAAACGCCTTGTACATAAAGGATCCCCAAAATGTAGCTGAGTCTAACCACGCTCCGGCCAAGCTCCCGGAAGAAAGGGACAGAACCTTATAAAAAAGAAGTGGGGACAATTAGGAAGGCTTTCTGTTTGATTATTCTTTTTTTGTTTGTTTGTTTTTCCTTTTTACAACTCCATAAGGGCCACAAGGCACACAACCGAACAGGGCATTGTCCAGAGAACGCAAGGCCCCTCCTCCAGGCTGACTCCACAGCCTAAACCGGCAGTCACCTTGGCTGATGCCGAGCAGCGCGGAAACCATCTTGTAAGCCCAGCATATGAAGTATGCCTACTAGTACAGCATTCCACAATGGAGGGACATGTAACCGGACGGCTTTGAATATGAACCTACAGATATCCCGCGCTTGCTCCAAGACAAGCACTGTGCAGCCTACTGGTCTTCTCGGAGCACCGCCACGACCCGAAGACCTAAACCGGCCAGCAAAAGACGACGTACGCTGGGCCCGAAGGAACCTGGTTGAACGGATCCCAGCACTCCCTGTATCGTTAGGATCGGAGCCTCCCCCCCAAGGACTCAGCCCTGGCTGGAACCGGCTGAGCATAACTCCAGGCCCTGCAGCGAGCCCCCACGAAGAAGTGGGACGCAACGATGCCTTGAGGAAAGGGAAGGCCCAATGGGTGAAGCAAGTTGCTAGCCGACCAAGGGAGTAAACCCCACACGTGCACCTCAACGGAAGGTCGGAAGAACCGAGGATTCTGGTCCCACAGGTGCACCTGCTAGCCTTTAACAACATACACCTCCGCAGGTACAAAAAAACTTAAATTGTGAGCACCTTCAGGGGTAAGGGGAATAGACGACAGCCTCCGACTGTTGACCACCTGGTCTTGCACAACAGACAGCAGCACCCCACCAAACAAATGATTGGGAATATATGACCTCAGAACCCCAAGACAGAGGTAAAACAGTAGAACGTGCAGTGGACGTGAATTTCCAGATCTGCCAGCCCCCCTACCCACATTGAGAAGAGGCAGAGAAGAACTGGACTGGCGGATCTGGAGGGGTGCCTCCTGGACAGCCGGGCCACCGGGGAAAGCTGATGACTGAGGCCCAAACTCCTCAGGATGGCCCCGTCTTGCATTGGGAACCCCATGCAACACCATGACAACCCCGCTCACGATATCCCAAGCGATCTCTGTCATTGCTGCAACAATCACCTGAGCATGAGATCACAGACGGAACACGGACATGTAGACGCACTCAAGGAGAGTGTACCTAAGAAGTATGAGCCTATCCAACATCCAGCACCACATGTCCAGGTGTCCCACTCCTGTCACCCAAAACACAGGACGCTTGAACCTAGGTGACCATCATAGCAAAGACAGGGAGACCTGACTGCCGCTATCAACCCTTCCAGGACCCTGGAACACTAAGCCCCGGACTGTGCCATCCAGCAACACTTCTCACGATCCCCAGCAGGGGCCTTTCCCCAGATGGCCCAGATGGGCAGTGTTCCCGCCAAATGGGCAAGCTGCGCTCTGATAACATAGTGCAGAAAACCAAATCAAAGTGTCTTAACCTAGCTAATTTTTGTCTAATAGTGATCATTCATAATATCAGCCAGGCTCAATCATAACATTAGTATTAATGATCTCTAAAGATTGAAGAGTTACTAATGTAACACTAATTGGGGTTTTTTTGGGTTTTTTGTGTTTTTTGTTTTTTTTAAAGAGCTTCAAAGGCGATCTTGGAAACTACAGACCAATGAATCTGAGTTCAGTGCCAGTTAAATGATAGAACTTGTTCTGAAAAGCAGCACCAAGCTGTCTTTTCAAAGGGTTAATAAACATGTGAGTAAGCCAAATGATATGTATCTGGATGTTTTAGAAGGTACTTGACAAAGCCCCTTATGAACTTCTTCTGAGGAAGGAGATGATGTGCTATTATAGAATGGGAAATGGATCAAAAACAGGAACACAATAGGACTAAATGGCCAGTTTTCTCACAGGGGACCCGTAAATAGTGGAATGTCTCGGGATCTGTACTGGAACTGGCATCTGGTAACATCTACTGCACTGAAATGATCTGGAAAAGAGATCAGCAAGCATGGCGATCAAATTTGCAGATGGCATAACGACATTTAGAGGCTGTCTGCACAATTTCCAAGCGTATAAACATGGAAATAGCATCCTTATGTAAATGACAATTTCAGAAAGGGCTCAATTTGTAGGTGGTTGTGCCGCCGATGACCCTGAATGGCCAAATCCTAGCACGGAAACCTGCTGCTGACAGACGTCGCTAACTGCCAGAATGCAGACAAAGGTAAAGGCACCCCCCAAGAAGTAAAAACCCAAAAAACCAATCACAATTGCATTCAAAGAACTATAAACTATCATGAAATTAAAAGGAAATTAAAATTAAAAGGAAATTAAAATTAGAATTAAAAGTAACAGCAAAAGGAAGTCCTTATCTGGGTGTAGCCGCGTGGAACAGCATCGTCTGCTCAAACGCGGGGCTGCTCCGCTCTCCGCCACGAGGCCTCAGCCCTGCCGAGAAAATGGCGCCAATCCGAAGCAGGCCCGCTTGGCGCCAAACATCACAGAGGCGGCAAGAGCTCAGAGCCCCTCCATGCGGACTTGAGAGACTCCCTTGTGGCGTCGGGATGCAGCAGTTACCCCCGCTGTAGCTGCGGGGTGAAGAGCTGTCCAGACACGCTGCTGCCTCGCGCCACCAGAAGTAGCAGACGCTGCGAGCCCCGGCCCACCGGCTAAAGAACCTCGAACGGCCTGAGGCTCCCACCGCGATGGGAATCTGCCGCATGGACACTGCCAAAATGCAGGTGTTCCACAGAGCTCTCCCCCGTACAGTCCTGGGGGAGAGATCATCACCGGGCACAGAGACTGAAGAATCCCAAGCAGAGAGGCTAGCTGGCAGCGTGAACTTTGAAAAGGGACAGAACCCCCCTTTACACTAAGGCAGACTAGGTGAAAATAAATAAAGTAAAAGTAAATTAAATTAAATGAAAATGAATTCAATTTACAGGATTACACCTAAAGAAGGGCAAAAGAAATGCAAGGTAAATCAAATCCTGACTAACTGCTCCTAAACTGCTTCTCAAGTGAGCCCAGCACCTAGGCTCACTACGTCCTCATGCTGCATGGAGAATGTAGTAACTGTGGGATCTTGGGAGAAGACCAGCAGGATATACCTGGTGATGTCACAAGTTTGACTTGTCCAGTCTCCATGTTGCAGGAGGAGGTGCACTACCCAGTGGTGGAGGACTGAACTGTAGGACCGATAAGGAACTGCTGTTATTGTATTGATCCATCTCATTGACGGCCCTCCTCTTTTGCATTGACCTTCTACCTTGTCAAGCATTATGTCTTTCTCTAACAACCTCTCTCTTCGCATCAAGTGTCCGAAGTATGAAAGTCAAAGTCTTGTCATTTGAGCTTCTAAGGAAAGCTTAGGTTTGATCTCCTTTTGTTCTGACTGAATTATGGTGCTAGCAACTGTGTATATCAAGGACTGTGCAAAGAACAAACCAAAGGCATCAATTTTTCTTCTTGTCTATGAATAGGCGTTTTTTGAGAAGAGAGAAATTATTTCACTGCCTCCTCAACGATACACTTGAAGCAGGAGCCTAGTGCTTCGAAACGTGCACGTCGTGTGCTTGAGCAGCTAAGTGGGATTTGCTTTTTGGATTTTAATATTATATACAGAAAAAACTTGATAATAAAAGAATAATAAAAAAAGGGGCATGTACTGCGTGAGGTTTAGAGGTATTTCCTCTCTACCTTGCGGTTTATACCCGACAAAAAGTTGGTGATTTCCATTGGGGGATCTAGTATTCTATTTTCGATGATTGAAAATACCATGGCTTGGATAAGTTGAATCTTTGTATGGAGAGAGACATCTCTGCTCAAGAATCTTATCTAGGTCTTCATAGCCATTCTGCCAAGAGCAATGCATTCAAACAATAAATAATAAGGTCAACAACAGAGCCTAATTATGATATTTCATACTAATAAAGAATAAACTCTACCTACTAACCATTACATAGTATGAGTCTCTCAGCAAAGAAAAAGTGCCAGGTGGAAAAAGCAAACCTCAGATAACTCAACCACCGCCCACAGTCCACCTTTCGGTGAGCTCAGGTGTTTGAAATGAGTATCACACATCAACGGTTCACTTCACTCTTCCACCGCCCACTTTGACGGACAGAATCACAATAGCCACATACAAATTCTTAAATACATGACGTTATAACAGAGAAATATAGTATCTCCTTATACATTTCCTTATATCTCTTATAAACAATTTCTTTTGAACGATACATTCCAATGTTAACAGTCAGGATATCTTCTAGTGGTTATGATCTTCCATCAAACAAATAGACCCCGACGCTCGCTAGAACGTCCCTCCTGTGTTTTGTATCAGCTGCTTCAGGGGAATACAACTATAAAATAAACAAACAAACCCTTGCTTAATATACTCACTACATTAACTAGAAAGACCGCTTTTAATAAAGTGAAACAGGATTACTTTCACCCAATCAACTCACTTCACTCCAAACCAGATGAAGTCTCCCAGATAACTTTAGGTTTGATCCCGGGCATCACATCCACTGCATCAGAATCATTTTCATTACTATTCCATAAATGCTACTCATCCACATAAATAAGCAACAAAGCTCCACCCACTACTTCCCTCACCAATCCATTTAATCCATTTATGCGCAGACTCCCCATTCAATACCCAAATTCAAATCTTCTGGTATCACTGTTCCCAATAGGAAAATCCAACGTTGTTCTCTATATAATAAGTATTGCTCACGCATTTTATCCTTATTACCCGAATGAATTTGCTCAAGGCAAACACATTGCAGGTCCAAAAACACATGACCTCTCTCTACACAGTGTTCCACCATAGGAGCCTCCCGTCGCTTACAATGTAAGCGACTCTTATGCTCACTCAAGCGAATCTTAAACGATCGAATTGTCTTACCAATATATAATAACTTACATGGGAAAAATATGCCATACACCACATAATCCGATTCACAAAAAGTTGACGATCTTAAAAAATACACTTTACCCTTATAAAAGAAAAGGTCTGTCTCCCATGACACTGTGCAGAAAGCACAACGTCCACATTTCTTATGTCCTAATTGTTTCACTGAACCCTCTTTAACAGACGTCAATGCCGACGGACTTAATATCTCCTTTAAATTAGAGTTCCGTTGCCAGACACATCGAAAACATTTTGTTTCTAATCCTGATACAGTTCGTAACACATTAGCATGTTTCTGCACACTTCGTTGAATCTGGTGACTAAAAGGGGAGTACTTTGAGATCAAATTAACATGGTCATCACTTTGTAGAGAGAGGTCATGTGTTTTCAGACCTGCAATGTTTTTGCCTTGAGCAAATTCATTTGGGTAATAAGGGTAAAACGCGTGAGCAATACTTATTATATAGAGAACAACGTTGGATTTTCCTATTGTGAACAGTGATACTGTGGCTTCTGGTTCCCACAACGGTTGCCCAATATAACACCAATTATAGAATTACTTAGACGGCAGTTGCTTTAGCTCAAAAGACTTTTATTTAGAATAACAAAAGTGATTATAAAATAGCAAACAGCAAATGCCTATCTAAAAATGGCAGACAGTACTTTCTTTCTCTGTGAAGGGGAAGAAAGTACCGCCCCAGACCCTCCAAAATTGCTGTCTTATATATACCTCTCTGCTTCAAATTCTAAATAGTTTTCAGCAAATGCAAAACTCTTTCCCAGGGCCTTCTATGGTTATGCAGCTTGATCTGCTGATCAAAGCTTGCCTATCGATGCAATCAATCATAGCCCTCTGCCTCCTCCTGTGTTTTTCCATCTGCTGGCACCAATTGAAATCTTCAGGGCAAGAGCATTAGTTGAATTCCTGGCCTGACCTGTTTGAACCTAGGCTTATATCCTTGGACACTTCTGTCCAAAGTATAGCTTTTTTTAGGCTTTATAACAGTAGTAAGCTGCGTGTACTCTTTTCCTGTTGCCCACCTGCTTTGTGCCAACCATATGTTGCTGTGTCTGTTTCAAACAGGCCAGAGTGCAGTTATAAGGCAGATATATATATGCAATCATAAGGCAAACAATATAAAGCAGATCTGAGCTGATTATCCCTTTATTCCAATTATCCCTTCATTCCCCAATTTTTCTTTTCCTTTTTTTCTGTGTGGAGGGAAGCGAAAGTAATCCCACTAAGGGGCATGGATAACAACCATTTGAGACAGAGAGGGATCATTGAGAGGCAACCGCTGATACTGTTCCATAGATACAATGTACATGGTTTTAGTGCTTTGCAGCATCATTCGTTTACAACAGGCAAGTAAAATAGATAAGGTACAACAAGCAATGATTGCAAAACAAGCTATACTTAAAAGCGTAATAAAAAAGGCTTTAAGTCCTACACCTAAACTAGCAAACCATGAAGCAATACTACCCCAAATATTATTAAGTTGAAGTCCCCCTTTAAAATCATCAATATGCAAATCAGAGAGATGCTTTATCTTATTCATGGCATCTAACACAAACACCGTGTGGTTAGCGATTACAGTACAACAGTTTGTAGCATTAATGAAAGTGCATGTTCCGCCTTCAGCGGCCAAAAGTAAATCCAAAGCTTGCCTATTCTGCAGAGTCATTTGTGTATTTTGTTCAAGGGACTCGGCTAGGCGTGATATGGATTCAGTAACAGCTTTCATTTGAATATGCAACAAACATTGCAAACGGCGTACAGCCATACCAAGCTCAGCAGTAAGGGCGGGGGTGGCAAAGGGAATCCAGGCCGTTGCGCTAAGGGCATCCAAACGAGTTTTAGTCATGGGATAAGTGGAATTGATATACTCAAATGAGGCCTGAATGGCATCATCCTCGGCTATAGAGGAATCCCAGGGACTAGCATAAGTTGAGGAGCTACGTTTTAATCTATGCAGGGTGGAGCGAGAAGCAGAATGATGGGTAACAGTAAGAGGTATCAAGACAGAAAAAGAAGAAACTTTAACCAAAGCACAGGGTAATAGGGAGAGGTTAATTACCTGATACAGAGTTTCCCCACACAACCAATAATGACCCATTACAGCAAAGAGGTTTGTAGCAGGTGTCCATATGCTACTCATATGATGCCCATCAAACCACTTAACAAAAGATTTTCCCGTGGTAGCTGAGGTAAGATCCCTCCTGAAACTGGACATTGGGAGATAGCAAGAAGTATATGGAGATTCATTCTGAGAACCCGTTGTCAGCACAGCTGAATCATCGTGATAAATGGGACCAACTCCCACATACCAGCGGAAGTCAGCTCCATTAAACACTACCGGGTTTCTTGTAATATTTCTCCAATCATATTTCATATTGGAGGGGTCCATATTACCGGATTGATTATACCACTTTATCATGACAGAATTACTAGCAAAATGAAAGGATCCATTAATAACATTATACGACAGGTTACACCTGTCTGAAAAAGCAATGGATACATTTGTTATTAAACATAGATCAAATATCATATTCGGGTCAACATATACACGCAAAGGGTCATGTATCATATTCATTGCATGCCACGTCTGGGAACAATTAAAAGTCTCATAACAACTGGCAGAAAAGTTATTATTATCTACACAAGCAAGCTGTCCTGCATACTCATTTAAGGGAACCTTTGAAACATGTACTGGAGCATATGATACACCCTTTGGTAAAGGGGTACAAATAATGCAGTCTGTAATGTTCATCAGGGAAACAATGTGTAATACTGATTGCTTCCACAAGTTCAGAGAGCCTTCAGGTAAAGCTCGGGGTGCTCGAGATATCGTCTGGTTAGTCTGGTTCCATCCATGAAGAAACAAAGCTAGCTGTCCATCTGGATGTAAACACTCAATAAGGAGGACGATTATGACAGAGATTCCCAGAAAAAAGCACAAGGACGCCCATGGAGTAGGCTTGACAGCGATCATCTTTGGTACTAATAACATAGCACTGTTGTGAGAACACTGAGTTCTGTAGGAAAATAAAACTGATTAATCAGATGGGACAGCTGGAGACGCTTTTAGATGGCTGACATGCACCCAAGTATCAGTATCATTCAGTCTGGCAGCAAAAGGGGAAGCAGCAGTGACGACGTGGGGTCCTGAAAAGGTTGGGCAGTCCCAGGATGCACGAACACAATTTCTTTTATAGACAGTGGACCCTACAGGGAAACAAGGTAATAAGGATGGACTGGACACAGACTGTGTGGCTGCTACACGGTCAGCAATTTCTTGAAGCGCAATCCGAAGTCCTGCAAGGTAAGCAGAAAGACTATCATGAATCGTAACCTGGGACTGTGATAAATTAGTTGTGCGCATACGCCGGCCAGTGGCCATTTCATGAGGTGTCAGATGTAATCGCTTGATCGGGTTATTACGTAGCTGAAACAAGCACATTGGTAATGCCTGTAGCCAGGTCATGTGACCAGAAGCGCAAATCTTTCTGAGTTGAGTTTTCAAAATGCCATTACATCGTTCAACAAGACCATTGGAAGTAGGTTTATACACAGAAACATCCTTCCACTGAACAGGGAGATGCTGGGTGAGTGCAGTCACAAGAGCATTACGAAAGTGAGAGCCATTGTCAGAATATATAACTTTAGGAATGCCAAATCGGGGAATTATTTGTGTTAGCAAAACCTCTACTACTTCTTCAGCAGTCTCTCTATTGCAGGGGAAGGCCTCAATCCATTTAGACCAAGGGCAAACCCACACTAAAAGATACCGCTTCTGAGCACATCTGTGGATCATGTCAGTAAAATCTACATACCAAGACTCAAAAGGACCACTTAGAACTGGGAGGTGACCCTTGGCTATGGCCTTTCCCCCTGGCTGAGAGTTCAGAATACACACAGGACATTTAGCTACTAGTTCCTGAATGCGATTTTTCATGTGTGGACACCAAAAAATGTCCTCAAGCATGCTGTAAACATTTGCAGTACTAGAATGATAGATATCATGAATGAGATCTGTAAGGCGTTTTAGTGGCCACATAACAGATACAAAGTTTTCCTGATGGATGTACCCCACATTTTCTTAATTTGGGAACAACCTAGTCTCTCCCAATTTCCTATTTCATGAGAAACAGCATCTTTCTGATAATCAGCAAGGTCAGGTACTAAATAGATCTGTGATCTGGTAACAGGCAAGGTCAGGGAAGCATTACTAGTTACTTCTTTGGCTAACTGATCTGCCAGGGCATTGCCCATCTGGCGGAAAGAGTCTCCCTGTGTATGTCCAGGAACCCACTCACAGCACAGAAACAGATTGTTGATTCTGCGTTTCTCTAAACACTCATAAATTTGATGTATCTCGTCAAGATGTGAAATTGAGCTGGCTGAGGAAGTGATAAAACCTCTTTGTGACCATTTCTGGTGAAGCGCTGTCAGCACTTGTGCTGCATATTGGGAGTCAGTGAATATAATAATGTTCTGTCTCTCCTGATGCAGTAAGACTGCCAAAATTGCACAGAGTTCTGCACCTTGAGCACTATAAACACTCGGCAACTGATATTGTAACACATCTAAAATGTCCCCAGAAAGAGATATCTGTACTGCACTGAAACCAGAACATAGTGACGTCTCAGAACCGTCAGTGAACCAGACTTTAGAATTGACAGGCATTTCGTGAAGAGACAGAATATTATCTGCAAAAGAAAAAATGGGGATCTTATCTTCTTCCTCTCCACTAATAACAGAAACTAAATTTTGTAGGTAGCCAAAAGGGTGACTTGCAGGGAATGGCTTAATGAGAATGTGACTCCGTAGCAGAGTAGCACAAAGCTGGTGCACCCGATATGGGGTAAAGTGGAGAGTATTACTGCATAACAATGCCTCTACATCACCGGAGCAATACACAGTGAGTCGCAAGGGATGAAAGGTGTTATAGGTCTTTCTGACTGCCTCACTGGTGGCTACTAACCCTCTCTCAACATCAGGCAGAACTATTTCTGTAACAGAAAAAGATCCTGACAAGTAGGACACAATTTTACCATCATCCTGATAAATCACAGCTGCCCACGTGTGATGTCCGTGAAAGCTAATGAGAAACATCTCCTTTGAATAGTCAGGAAGACAGATACTTGGTGTGTACGAGACATCAGTCAAAAGAGATTGAAGCAAAATCTGGTCAGGAGCTGACAGGCTGATAACAGTCGACCCCTTAGCCCCCCCTTTTAAATATTTGCGAAAGGGATGTGTGCGTTGACTATGACCTGGGATCCAATTTCGGCAGAATTTATCATGCCGAGCAGAGATCGCAATTGCTTTACAGTGGTAGGCATCTGTAATTGCAAGCAGTGTTGTTTAGTTTTCTCTGTCAGAGACAGCATTCCATCTCCTACTAGGAAACCCAGAAAAGTGACTTCAGTTTGGCAGATCTGTGCCTTGGCCATGTTAATCTGGTATCCACTTTCCAAAAGATAACAAAACAAGTTTATCTGTTGAGGGCCAGATTTGTTGCAGCCTCAGCTGTGGAAAGCAGTAAGTCATCTACATACTGTAACAAAGGACACATTGCTGGGCAGCTCTGCCCTGAATGATTGCAAATCAGCAACTAGTGCTTGAGAGAATATGGAAGGACTTTCCACATATCCTTGGGGTAACCTGGTCCACTGATAATGCTGACCCTCAAAATAAATGCCAGAAACTGCCGGGATGTGGATTCAACTTCTATCCCAAAAAGGCATGGGAAAGGTCCAGAACAGTATGATATTTGTACAGAGTAGTCGTTGTCAGCAATGTGGCAGGGTTTGAGACTACTGGAAAACTGTGGTTCAATAACACTGTTAAGTGCACGTAAGTCATGAACTATTCTCCACTTCCCATTAGGCTTTTTCACAGGGAATAGTGGGGTGTTATATGGGGAGTTACTGAGTTCAATAATTCCATGCTGTAACAGCTCCTGAATCTCCTGGCGAGATCCTTGCAGGGCCTCCGGTTGGAGAGGATACTGCGGAATCTTTGGTGGTTTACAGCCAGGCTTAATATGAATGGTAACAGGCAGATGTGATTTAACTCTGCCATAAGGGCTGAGGAGCAGTGACCGCTCAGGGCCTTTTTCTCCCAACGAACCATAGGTGAATTCAACCTGTAATTTCACCAGTAAGTCCCTACCCATCAAATTTACTGGGCAATATGGGGCAAACAGAAAAGAATGAGAAATCTGCTGATCTCCTATTCTTAAACAAATGGGTGTAGTTAGGTAAGATGTAAGGGGTCTACCATCAAAACCAGTGGTAGTCATTTTCTTTCTACTAAGCTGGCATCTCTGCGGTAAAGTAGTTAATACAGAGGAAGTGGCTCCTGTATCAAGTAACATTTCTGTGGGCTCATCATTAAGATATACTGTGATCAGAGGTTCCTGATATGTGAGCCTCGCCTGTAAAATATAGATTCCCAGTCATTGTTGGGGTGGGGGTCCAGAATCCCGGGGAGGTGTCCACAAGGGAAAACGCCTCCTATCAAAGTTCTCATTTCTGCGCTGAGCACGGCATGAGCGCTGAAAATGACCGTAACCACCACAGTTCCAACACTGTGGGGCAAGAGTACGGTTATTTTGTTGGTACGAGGGACCTCGACGCTGTGGCTGAGGATAACGGGGTCGTTGGGCTCCGTTATAGTAAATGCGCTCCTTATCTCTATCCCATACCTCATCACAGGGGTCTGGAACATCATCCTCATAAGGATCCAGATATTCCATGTCATCAATTTTCTCCTGCTGTTCCCTAATTTTCTGTTTTAGCTGTCTAATAAGTTCATTATTAGATTTATCAAGATGTAATTTGGTGGTGGATTGGGGATCTTTAATTTCTTGTAACCCTTTAAGTTGAAGGTGTAACAAGCGTGCTTGGGCCTGTTTCAAATCCTTCTCAGGTTTCAAAGTGTCCTCCTCTAAAGATCGAATATAATGCAAAATATGGGCCTGCTGTTTAGGCCATGGCTCAGACTCCAAGCTACTATAGACTTTAATTTTGCAGTTACGGGTGGGGGTAATGTATTACACAAGGTCTGGAAAAATACAGGTCTCATACAAACATCATCGTATGGTACCCCCATTTGTGCTTCCCATAAATCTTGAAATCGTACGAGGTATGCACTGATATCCTCACCTATTTGGAATCTCATAGCAGTGAGAGGAGCCAAACTGCGCTGAGTAGGGTACATCTCCCTGAGGGAGTCCCAAATACGAGGACGAAACTCGTTGAAGGAAGAACCATCATAAGTGTTAACTGTGACCTTCACCTGGCCTAAATCTGCATTGGCGAACACTTGATTTGTCGCACTATTTCCCAGAATTTTGGCCAATAAAGCTTTGATATCTCCCAAAGCCAAATGATATCCAGCCGTAATTCTTTCAAATTTTTGAATCCATGTCTCTCCCCCTCTACTAAGAGGAGGGAGACTACTGGCTATATTAGTCATATCAGTAAAACTCCATGGGATATATTTAGATTTTCCTTCATTTGTGTAGATTACTGGAAACAGAAGCTGTTTATTAGCGTCCTGATTCTCATACTTCTCCCAAACCCTCAGACCTGCCTCCATATAGGCAGAATCCCAGTTAGGGTCTCCCGCTCCTCCGCGAATGCAGTCGGGCGGTGTTAAGATGTACAGTTTCTAGTGATCCATTAGGGGGCCACTGTAACATCTGGGGCTGGTTGGCTCTTGTCCAACCGTACATGTTGGAGGACCATCGGTAAACATAATAACCATTTCCATCCTCCTGCTCTGTAATAAAAGTAAGGATACAGGGTTGTGGAGCTCGGGGAGCTTTACCACCTTTCACAACTCCACAAATCACTGTAAGTGCACTTTTTGTCTTTTCGTCATCTACTTCCTCCTCTACCTTCTCCTCTTCTTCCTCTTCTATAATCGTCTTAAGACGTTTTCCCTATCTGTCAGGTCTAACTCCCATCTTCTAAGATTCTCAGTAATTTTTTCCTCAGATTGCTTTAAAGCTTGAGCCTGACTTTCTAAATCTTCATGTTCTGCTGTTAATTGCTGTTTCAACTCTTCTAATCTTGCCTGTGCCTCAGCATATGCACTGGGATCTGGGGCAGGGGTGGCTTTTAAGTTAACATGACCCTCAATCTTTGCCCAAGCTCCCTCAGTGTCCAAGAGTTTATGCAGGACCTGTTCTGGGGGTATAGAGGCTGCTGGGTGAGAAGTCGGTTCTGACTTGGGCTGGAAAACAGGGTCGGAATAGCCTATGGCTGCCATAGCTTTACTTTCGGCTGCCCAATAAGAAGGTGGGGGTACAGGGGCAGAAGACAAAGGCTCTGGACCAGCCTGCATCCACAGGGAAATATGTTGCAAATGTTCCAATTGGGCTTTGCCACATTTGTTAAATAAAATATGATCCCTAATTTTGGTCAAAATGAGCGGATCAAACGACCCCCCTGCTGGCCAGGCAAGAGAGGGTGTTTTTTTCGTCCATTTTTCCCATTGTTTAGAACAATTTTTTATTGAAGCCTCCAATAGGGGGTTCTGTTTAACAAGGCTATCGATGGGGCTAGGACCGGGCTCAGTTCCTTTCTCAGTATTTCGTTCCTGTTTAGATTTTCTTTTAAACATTTCTCTAGCTGTCCCTTCTCTATAGTCTATGTAGACCTGGTGTTTTCACTGTTCAGGGACAGGGGCAATTAACTTCGCCTTTTACCAATAGCAAATTGAACCTCCTTATATACAGAGGTGCGCGCAATTTCGCTTTTAGGTGGCAATCCAAACCTCGTAATTAACAGAGGAGCGAAATTAAAAAATCCAGGATTTATACACGCTGACAACGCTTACGCTTCATCTAAATCCAGCCAATCTCCTCGCGGAGGTATGAAAACGTGGATAAAGACACACATTCGCTTCATATCAATGATATGTACAGTCTCAAGCGTACATCAATCAATCCCGGAAAGACAGAGACCTAATGTCTGGGCAAAACTTTCAAACTTTCTTTCCCTACCATTACAATTAAATGCAAAGACAATCTAACGATTTGCTACATAACAAAACATGAAACACATAAAATACATATGCATATGTGTAAATTTGGTACTCACCCACCAATTGAACCTGGGTAAATCTTCCGTCTTTGTTTTGTAGACAGGAAAAACAAAACTCACCCACTGGAGTCGTCCTAGGGTATCAAAATCTCTCTCGACGTCACTCAGAGCGGTATTCCCATCTTCTGTACCAGCAGAAGGAATCCTCTTAAGGTATTCTCATCCCCTGTTTTTTTTTTTTTTTTTTTTTTTAATCTACTGTGAAAAACAGGAGGTAGTCCCTCTGACAAGTAAAACTACAAGTCAAAAACTGCAGTCAGAGGAGTCCTTGGGCAATTTGGAAGGGAAAAAAATTTAGAGGGTGTTCGGCACCAATTATTGTGGCTTCTGGTTCCCACAACGGTTGCCCAATATAACACCAATTATAGAATTACTTAGACGGCAGTTGCTTTAGCTCAAAAGACTTTTATTTAGAATAACAAAAGTGATTATAAAATAGCAAACAGCAAATGCCTATCTAAAAATGGCAGACAGTACTTTCTTTCTCTGTGAAGGGGAAGAAAGTACCGCCCCAGACCCTCCAAAATTGCTGTCTTATATATACCTCTCTGCTTCAAATTCTAAATAGTTTCAGCAAATGCAAAACTCTTTCCCAGGGCCTTCTATGGTTATGCAGCTTGATCTGCTGATCAAAGCTTGCCTATCGATGCAATCAATCATAGCCCTCTGCCTCCTCCTGGTTTTTTCCATCTGCTGGCACCAATTGAAATCTTCAGGGCAAGAGCATTAGTTGAATTCCTGGCTTGACCTGTTTGAAACCTAGGCTTATATCCTTGGACACTTCTGTCCAAAGTATAGCTTTTTTTAGGCTTTATAACAGTAGTAAGCTGCGTGTACTCTTTTCCTGTTGCCCACCTGCTTTGTGCCAACCATATGTTGCTGTGTCTGTTTCAAACAGGCCAGAGTGCAGTTATAAGGCAGATATATATATGCAATCATAAGGCAAACAATATAAAGCAGATCTGAGCTGATTATCCCTTTATTCCAATTATCCCTTCAATACCAGAAGGTTTGAATTCAGATACTGAATGGGGAGTCTGCGCATAAAGGGATTAAAAGATTGGCGAGGGAAGTAGTGGGTGGAGCGTTGTTGCTCATTTATGTGGCTGAGTAGTATTTATGGAATAGTAATGAAAATGATTTGGATGGCGTGGATGTGATGCCCGGGATCGAACCTAAAGTTATCTGGGAGTCTTCATCTGGTTTGGAGTGAAGTGAGTTGGTTGGGTGAGAGTAATCCTGTTTCACTTTATTAAAAGCGGTCTTTCTAGTTAACGTAGTGAGTATATTAAGCAAGGGTTTGTTTGTTTATTTATTTTATAGTTGTATTCCCCTGAAGCAGCTGATGTGAAACGCAGGAGGGACGTTCCAGCGAGCATCGGGGTCTATTTGTTTAATGGAAGATCATAACCACTAGAAGATATCCTGATCCTTAACATTGGAATGTATTGTTCAAAAGAAATTGTTTATAAGAGATATAAGAAGATATAAGGAAATGTATAAGGAGATACTACATTTCTCTGTTATAATGTCATGTGTTTAAGAATTTTTATGTGGCTATTGTGATTCTGTCCGGTCGAAGTGGGCGGTGGAAGAGTGAAGCAAACCGTTGATGTGTGATACTCATTTCAAACACCTGAGCTCACCGAAAGGTGGACTGTGGGCGGTGGTTGAGTTATCTGAGGTTTGCTTCTTCCACCTGGCACTTTTTCTTTGCTGAGAGACTGATACTATGTAATGGTTAGTAGGAAGAGCTTATTCTTTATTAGTATGAAAGAGCAATGCATTGACAGATTTCTTAACTAACTGTCCTTTCTTTATTGATTGAAATAGTTGACAACTTTAACCTACTTGGATCAACAATTTCTTGTCTATCAATGATGAACTTATTGAGTTTGCCGGTTGTCAGGATCATTGTTTTCTTAACGTTAAGGTGCAGGCCAATTTCAAGACTATGTTCCTTGATCTTGAGACACACATGTTTCAGATCGTCTTCACTTTCAGCCAGTAATGTGGTATCATCAACATAGCAAACGTTGAAGAGTCCTCCACCAATCTTCACACCTTGGTTGTCTTCATACAGTCCTGCTTCTCTGATGTTTTGTTCTGCATATAAAATTAAAGAGGTAGGGAAAAAGTATGCAGCCTTGTCGTACACCTTTGCTGATGTTAGCCCATTTGAACCTTTAATTCTCTTACACAACCTTTACATTGATCAAGAAGCATCTGATGTTCTGGTATACCCATGCTTCTTAATGTGTCCCAGAGTTTCTCATGGTATACAGAGTCAACAGCCTTGCTATAGTCAATAAAACACACATGGATATCTTTTTGGTATTCTTTTGTCTTTTCAGTGATCCATCTCACATCCGTGATGATGTGTCTCGTTCCTCGCCCTTTCCTGAGCCCTGCTTGCACTTCAGGCAATTCTCATTCCAGGTATGGTTATAGTCTCTGCTGAACGATCTCGAGTAGAATCTTGCTGGCATGTGGGATCAGAGCAATTGTGTAATAATTTCCACAGTCAGTCGGATTACTTTTCTTCAGTATTGGTATAAACACAGATCTTTTCCAGTCAGTTGGCCATTAATTTGTCTTCTAAATTTCCTGGCAGAGCTTTGTAAGTATCGTAACTGCTGTAATACTTCAATGAGAATGCCATCAATGCTTTGTTCTTTGATAAAGCTTTCAATGCTGTTTCAACTTCTTTCATCACCAATGGTTTCTGAACATAAGGTACAGGTTGAAACGGTTATTGGTCCACTTTATGATATAATGACTCTGTATATTCTTTCCACCATTTCTTGATCTTATCAAATGTCATTCAACATGGATCCTTGAGCATCTTGTAGCATTCCAATTTAAGGCTGGAATTTTTTCTTTTAACTCTCATAACTTTAGGAAAGCCGATCCTGTTCTTATAGTTTCTGATTCTATTTCCTTGCATGCGTTATTGTAGTACTTCTTGTCTTGTCTTGCTGCATGCTGGAAATCTCTGTTGAGTTCTGCGATTGCCTCTTTTTCCTCTGACTTTAGCTTCTCTGTGTTTCAGGGTCATTTTCAGAATTTCTTCAGTCATCCATTTTGGCCATTTTTGCTTTTTCACCTTTTGTAGATTTCTCATTTTCTTCCAACACAACCTTCTTGATGTCATCCCACAATTCTTCAAATTGATTTTGCAGTGGTATTTCTCAAGGTCATATTTTGCTACATTCATGAGTGGCTTGCTCTTTTTCAACTTTAGCTTGAGTTTGCATACTAGTAGTTGGTGATCTGTACCACAGTCAGCTCCAAGTTTTATCTTTCTTGATGTTATTGAGCTTTTCCATCGTTTACTTCTACAGATGTAATCAATATGATTTTTGTACAATCCACTGAGCGAAGTACACGTGTAAAGTCAGCGCTTGTGTTACTGGAAGAAGGTGTTTGAGATGGATAGATCATTGGTCTTGCAGAATTCTATCAGTCTTTCTCCAGCTTCATTTCTGTTGCCAAGTCCATATTTTCCAAGCACTTTGCTGCCTTCTTTGTTGCCAGATTTTGCGTTCCAGTCACTCATGACTATCAGGATATCTTGTTTGCATGTTGTGTCAATTTCAGCTTGTATTTGTTCATAGAACTCATCAACACCTTCCTCTTCTGCAGCTGTTGTTGGGGGCATATAGCTGACTTACAGTTGTGCTGATGGGCATTCCTCATAGACTAATAGAAATTAAGCATTCCCCGACTGCACTGTACAGTGCTTGCAAGTTTCTTTTTAATTATAAATGCAACACCATTTCTTGTCTTTCATTACCAGTCCATTTCTTCTTTTTTTTTGCACATAGTGTTTTTATTGATAACTGGAAAACATAAAGCCATCTGTTAAATATTTGATCACGTTTGGTCTCCTCTTGAGGGGTGTGGGGGATACCCCAGCATGCAAATTATAGTCCTTATTCTCTACCGTCTTTACTTATTTGTCCCTGCCATCAAGAACCTGTGTTCTCATTCTGGATTCTTCTTCTGTGTGAATCTTCTGAGGCTGCTTGATTGTCTCTCCTCTGAAGCCACCTTGTGTGCGAAGAACCCCTTTCCTTGAAAGATGAGATGTAATGCTATTTCGTTCCACCCCCCCCCAGACACCTCATACATATGTAGTTAGTACAACAGAGCCTGCATCAACATATTGAACATAACAATTGAGAACTTATACAAACAAGAACAAACACATTTGAGTATGTAACTGTAACTGTGTATTCTGCTATGCCACTTCTTTGGTCGCATCCCCTCCCTCTCCCTGTTTTTTCCCCGACTGGCCCCATCTCCTCAAGGGCTTTTGCGGCCCCACCTTCTGAGCTGCACCGCTGCCCCCTCCCCCTGCTGCTAACAGATTCTTTATCTTTATCTTTATTAAAACACTTGATATACCGCCCAGGCCGAAGCATCAGGGCGGTGTACAATCATAAAATTAACGACTGCTAAAAGGAAAGGAATGCCATAAAATAATAGGACAGAGGTAGAGACAGTAAGACAAAGAAATAAAAGCAGGTAAATAAAACAGATGGCAGGGAGCCTGGGAGCAGGAGGGCAACAATCGGGAAAGGAGGGGGGGGGGGGAAGATAAAGGGAAAAGGGGAAAAGGGGAAGGGGGAGGCGCGGCTAGGGAGTGGAAACACCATCAGCAGAGGGGGGGAGATCAAAAGCCTGACACCCTTTCGGCAGGGTGGGTGGAGAGGAGAAGGCTCGGCTTGTGCAGCAGCAGCGGCAGGCCATGTACTTCAGCACACATGGCCTGCTGCTTCTGACCCCTCTCTGACAACTTCCTATCGGAGGGGGGGTGGGTTCAGAAGTGGCAGGTCATGTGTGCTGAAGCACAAGGCCTGCCACAGGCAACATTCCACCCGCAGAGGTCTGCTGCCCCAGGCAGCTGCCTAGTCCACTTAGTGCTACAAAACACACAAGCCCGTGTAGGTTCAAACATATAAAAGAATTAAACAAGTAAAAAGGAACCCAAGTGTACAAAAAGCCATCCTCATACTTAGGGGAAAAAAGGCAAATAGCAGGGGCAAACAACATAAAGCCGAAACTGTTATGGGAAGGCCTCAGTCATCGGGGGAAGTGGGTGTACATTTGTGCAAATAACACAGCATGCCACACAACTCAACACCCCGCACTATCAATCATAGGCCACCAGTTGTTTTAAATGCATTTAAAATTATAAACTAACTTAACTGAGAATGAAAATGCCCAACAGGAACCAACGCGGAGCTCCAAGGCTCGCACGCCGAAAAAACAAGAAACGTTCAATCTGCAGTCCAGTCGACTCGGGTTTTGCCAATATATTCAAGGCTGCTTCAGTACACAAGGCAGAAAAGCCAAACGGCATGGGGCGAAATCCGATGACTTAGGCTTGCCCATAACAGGTTCAGCTTTATGCTGTTTGCCCCTGGTATTTGCCTTTTTCCCCTAAGTATGAGGATGGCTTTTTGTACAGTTGGGTTCCTTTCTGCTTGTTTAGTCCACTTAGTGGACAGGACGGCCCTGGCTGTAGCATATACAGTTGTGGTCAACATTATTGGCACCCTTACATTTTAGGTATGTTGTGTGCAATATCTTGAGTGATATTCCATGTGTATGTCATCATAATATTTTAATAGTATGTTCAAAGGTATACAACAACAACAAAAAGATGTCTGTGCAATTCAAGACATAGTACTTTCTGAGAAAAAAACTAAATGACCTGAACAGTATTAATAGCACCCTGCACTAATATCTGATTGCACAACTCTTAGCAATGATGACAGCCTCCAAAATGTTTCTTGTAGCCATCTACAGTATTAGTTTTGTACATCTGTCTGATGATAGTTTCTCCTACTCGTCAACTGCAGTTTGTTCCAGCTCATTAATATTTCCAGGATTCCTTTTACCACTGGCAGATTTCAGCTTTTTCCAAAGGTTCTCGATTGGATTGAGATCAGGACTCATTGCTGGCCAATTAAAAAACAGTCCATTTCTTCCTTTTTAACCAGTGTTTTGTACTTTTGGATGTATGTTTTGGGTCACTATCCTGATGGAGGACCCATGACCTTTGACCCAGCCCTAGCTTTCTAACACTAGGTAGCGCATTTTATTCCAGAATACTTTGGTAGTCCTCCGACTTCTTGATTCCTTTAATATGTTCCCGGCCTCCAGTTCCTGAGGCAGCAAAACAGCCCCAAAACATTATGGAACCTTCACCATATTTAACTACAGGAAGGGTGTTTTTTTCCGTATATGCTTCATTTCTTTGCCTGTAAATGTATCTCTGGTCTGCATTGCCAGAGAGCTCAGGTTTGGTTTCATCTGTCCACAAAACATTTTCCCAGAAAGACTGTGGTTTCTCATGGTGGGTTTGGGCAAAGGTCAGGTATGCCTTTTTATGTCTGTCTTTGAGCAATGGGGTCCTCTTTGGCCTTTGCCCTTTAAGTTCTTCTCTGTTTAGTGCGCAGCGTATGGTGCGGGTTGAAACCACCACTCCAGATTGCTCCAGGTCAGCCTTAAGCTCTTTGGATGTTCTACGTGGTGTTTTTCCAACAGTTTGCACTAACCTTTAAAAAGACTTCCTGGATTCATTTTCCTCTTCCCATCACATCCTGGGAGGTTCTTGACAGTTCCACTAGCAGAAAGCTTATTAATAACATTGCCAACTGTAGACACAGGAATCAGAAGGTCTTTGGAGATGGTCTTGTACCCCTTTGAAGTTTGGTGATAATGGCTTTTCTGACAGTCTCAGGCAGCTCTCGTCTTTACCACTGTGAAAAATGGAACAGGGAATGAAAGTGGCCATTTTAAACATTAGAGTCATCATTCATTGGTTAATTCAAGTCATGCAAGTACTGACAATTGATCATAGGTGCATCTAATTTTACTGCAATGGGAATGTGGTTCTTCTTTTCAAACTGATTTGAATTATTTATAAGGATGCCAATAATCATGTCCTAGCAATTTCCTAGTATCCCCATTTTTAATTGATCTTATTTGATTCTTTTATGTGTCAAATATATGTGCATATATAATCAAATGCCATTTCACTGGCCACTTATTTTTTTAAGGAAATATTGGACATTAAGTGGTTGAACTGCAAGGGTGCCAAT
Source organism: Ichthyophis bannanicus (assembly GCA_033557465.1). Taxonomy (NCBI): domain Eukaryota; kingdom Metazoa; phylum Chordata; class Amphibia; order Gymnophiona; family Ichthyophiidae; genus Ichthyophis; species Ichthyophis bannanicus. The sequence continues at coordinate 263,408,665 of CM066044.1, forward strand.
AATGTTGATCACAACTGTAGGAAAGAGAGCAGCACCAGCGAATAGCCACCCTTGAGTTTGTGTGCAGAAAAAACATAAATCAATAAAACATATGATACATTAAGAGACATATAATCACCTCCAGGGGTGGCTGAGGGTGATGCAGGGTCTCATTTGCATAAATATTTACTTATCCATTAGCATAATTTGCATAAAATTTAGTTTACTTTATTTTAAAATGCATATGCCACCCATCTAAAAGCCTAGGTGGCTTCCAAACATGCATACGCAATGAATTAAAACAGATGTTACAATAAAAAACAATCATTAAGCAAATTTAACTTAAAACTACTTTCACAGCACCCCCCCCCCCCCCGAAATCAAACCAGATTTATTTTGCTATGACCATATTATTAATGAGAGGGAAGATATAAAATGAGAAAAACTAATCCTGGTAGCCATGAGTTCAAGATCATAGTGCCCAGGCTGGACTGGACAGTACTAGAGCTGGAAAAGCCCAGAAATCAGCAGCAGTGAAACTATCGGGTTACTAAATGAAAATTAAAATGAGACATTACCTTAAAATATGAGATTTCCTTGAATAAACTAACAAAATATTTTACAATTTCAGTCTGGCAGCATCAAGAATGCAAAGATGAAATTAGACTTACCTGCTAATTGTTGTTCCTTAAGGAACTCTAGTCCAGTCCTGGAACCATAGAGTTTAGAATCTCCTCTAGCAGCCTTGGAGACTGAAAGACATCATCGCTTTGCTGGCACTGGCATAAATAGGCAAGGACTGCCCCCTTCCTCCAGTACCTACTGACAAAGCAAACTCAGCAGAGCAACAAATAAGTAGATAACAGGATAATGAAATAGGAAATAACTAAATGTAGATATGCTCTATATATATTGTTGGTTTTTTTAAATACGATATACTTCTTATAAATGCAAGAAATTATAACCAAAACACTGCTGTGGAAGGGCTCCCACTGTGGCTCCACTCTGCGCCTCCCGAGAGCGCCCCCCCCCCCCAATGAAGCAACATTTTACCATTTCCCATGAACTTCAGGCTGAACAGCCCCCTAAACACAGGGTGGGATCCGGGACTAGACTAGAGTTCCTTAAGGAACAACAATTAGCAGGTAAGTCTAATTTCATCTTCCTTTGCGTCCCTCTAGTCCAGTCCCGGAACCATAGAGAATGTAACAGAGCAGTGAATATCAACGGGAGGGACCTGCAAACCCAGCCTGAAGCACCGCTGAGCCAAAACGAAAATCCCCCGCCACTTGCACATCTAGCCTATAGTGCTTTGCAAATGAATGCAATGACGACCAAGTCGCCGCCCTACAAATATCCTCTACCGGAACCAAACTGAATTCCGCCCAAGACGCCGCTTGCGCCCTAGTCGAATGAGCCCGGAGGCCCTCCAGCACCACCTTACCCTTTAAAAGGTACGACGACGCAATCGCTTCCTTCAAGCATCGAGAAATAGATGACTTCGCCGCCACCTCCCCTTTTCGCAGGCCCCCGAATGCCACAAACAACCTGTCCGACCTCCTGAAGGGTGCCGTCCTGCGGAGGTACTTTCTAAGTATGCGACGAACATCCAGAAGATGCAACCTGCCCTCCGACTTATCCTTCTGCTCCTCGGAGAACATGGGAAGCGACACTACCTGGTTAACATGAAATGCCGAAACCACCTTTGGCAAGAACGCTGGAACCGTATGCAATGCAACCTTGTGATTGAAAAAGGACAGATACGGCTCCTTAGAGGATAATGCCTGTAACTCAGAAATTCTCCTCACGGAGCAAATCGCCACCAGAAAAACTGTCTTCAACGTCAGATCTTTCAGCGAGGCCTTGATCAACGGTTCGAACGGCGCTCTGAGCAAGGCCTCCAACACCAAATTCAGATCCCACGCCGGCACTGAAGTTCACCTTGGAAGTCGCATGAGCAACACGGCCCGCAAAAAACGCTTAATGTCGCCGTGAGCTCCTAGCAGCTGACCGTGAATCTTACGCCGGTAACAGGAGATGGCCGCCAACTGCACTCGCAAGGAACTAGCTGCCAGACCCTTGTCCACCCCATCTTGTAAAAAGGAAAGGATCTGAGACACCGAGGCCCCCAAGGGTCGTAGATTACGCTCCGCACACCAGGCCTCAAAAATGCGCCAAACCCGGATGTACGCCAACGAAGTGGATCGCCTTCGCGCCTTCAGCAATGTAGAAATGACCGCTGCGGAATAACCCTTGGCAGTCATCCTAGCCCTTTCAAGAGCCATGCCGTAAGCGAGAATCGATTCACCTGGGGCATGCGCAAAGGTCCCTGACATAAGAGATCCTCCCGCTGCGGCAGCCTCCACGGCCTGTCTGCCAACAGCCGCACCAAATCCACATACCAAAGTCTTCTGGGCCAGTTGGGCGCCACCAGGACCACCAGGCTGCGATGCCTTTCTATGCGCTGCACTACCCAGCCTACGAGAGCCCAAGGCGGGAACACATAGAGAAGACCCTCTTCCGGCCACCTCTGCGCCTACGCATCGAGACCCTCCAACATCCGTTCTCGCCGCCTGCTGAAAAACCGCGCTACCTTCGCTGACTCGAAGTTCGCCATTAGATCCATTAGCGGAATTCCCCAGCGCCGCACTAAAAGCGCAAAGACGTCCGGGTGAAGTACCCACTCTCCCAGGTCCACTCTGCGGCGACTTCAAAAATCCGCTTCGACATTTTCCACTCCCGCCACATGCTATACCGAAAGACCCTTCAGATTCTGTTCGGCCCAACTCAATATCTGACTCGCCTCTGCTTCCAGCGTCGCACTGCCTGTGCCGCCTTGCCGACTGATGTAGAAACTCCAGCAGGGCCAAAAACACCGCTCTCATCTCCAACCTGTTGATGGACCATTCCTTTCCTCCTGAGACCACTGCCCCTGGGCAAATCTTCCCTCGCAATGCGCCCCCCACCCCAGGAGACTTGCATCCATCGTTAACAGTCTCTAGGATGGAGGCTCTAGAGGCATGCCCACTTCCAAACTTTCCGCCCGCAACCACCACCGAAGTTCCTGATGCACCCCCTGAGGACAAACCAGCCGCTGAGACAACGCATCCCTCTGATGAGACCAACGTTGGAGCAGCGCACTCTGCTATGGCCGCATATGAGCCCTGGCCCACAGCACCACCTCGATCGTGGCCGCCATAGTTCTGAGCAATTGCAGATACTGCCACGCCGTCGGCGCCTGCCGTGATAGAAATTGCCTCACGAGCTCCCGCAACCCTTGCGCTCGTTGGGCTGGGAGAAACACTGCAGCTTTCTGCGTCTCGAAAAGCGCCCCTAAATATTCCAGGGATTGCGAGGAAACCAATCTGCTCTTCGCAAAGTTGACCACCCAACCGAGGCTTTCCAACATCTGCACCACCCGGGCGGTGGCCGCGGTACTCTCTTCCCTGGACTTTGCTCAGATCAGCCAATCGTCCAAGTACGGATGCACTAGCACGCCCTCCTTGCGGATCGCTGCCGCCACCACCACCATGATCTTGGTGAATGTTCGAGGTGCTGTTGCCAGCCCGAAGGGCAACGCCTGAAACTGAAAATGCCCCATTGGCACCGCAAACCGTAGGAACCTTGGATGCTCCTGCCGAATCGGGATATGGAGATAAGCTTCCATGAGGTCTAACGACGTCAGGAATTCTCCCGCTCTGACCGCCGCAATAACGGAACGTAGCGTCTCCATATGGAAATGGGTGACTCGGAGACAACGATTCACCCTCTTCAAATCCAGAATCGGCCGAAATGAGCCTTCTTTCTTTGGAACCACAAAATAGATGGAGTATCGACCGCACCCGTACTGATGCGAAGGAACGGGCACCACTGCCTTGAGCTGCTGCAGAGTTTCCGAGACCGCTCGTACCTTGAGCAGAGCTCTGCAAGGAGACAGGACAAAGGAATCTAACATGGGTCGATGGAGTTCTAGTGTATAACCCTCTCGAATGACTTCCAGGACCCACTGGTCTGATGTAATTTGGACCCAGGCAGGGTAAAAGTCCCGCAAACGTCCTCCCACGGGTACCACCTCCATCTGAGTCTGCCTTATTTCATTGTGACTTTTTAACGGCTGAGGACTGGAAGGGAGCAAACCCTCTGCCTGCTCCCCGGAAACCTCTAAATCCTTGGCCTCTCGCCGGAAACCTACCCCACTGAGGTTGTCCAAAGCGAGAGGACCGAAATCTACGAAACTCCCTCAGAGCCCCAAGGGACCCCATAGCACTCCGGCCCTGTTTTGGCTTATCCTCTGGAAGTCGACCCCCCTTAGACTCTCCGAGATCCTTGACCAACTTTTCCAAATCCTCCCCAAACAAAAGCTTACCCCTGAACGGCAGCTTGCTGAGGCGAGCCTTAGACAAACCGTCCGCCGACCAGTTACGTAACCAGAGATACCGCCGAGCTGCTACAACAGAGGCCATACTCTTAGCCGGAGTGGAGGAGTGGCCTAGTGGTTGGGGCAAGGTACTTCAGGCCGGAAGGTCGGGGGTTCAAATCCCACCAGAGAACAGCAACCTTGGGCTGGAAGGACTGGGGTTTCTAGTCCCACAGGTGCTCCTTGTGGTCTTGGGCAAGCCACTTAACCCTCCATAGCCCATGTTCCCTGTAAAATAGTTCTCTCCAAGTTATAATGCCCTGTTCAATGTAATTTCAGTTTGTTCAATGTAAACCGCACTGATGCAGAATAGCGCGGTATATAAGAGAATGTAAATAAATAAATAAATCCCCGGATGATATCATAATGAATGTCTGCTAAATACGCAGCTCCGGACTCCAGCCGCGCTACGTCCTCAAACTGCCCTTCCAAGCGATCCCCCTGCAACCTTTGGGACCACCGCAAACAGCCTCTCGCCACCCACGCCCCCGCTATCGAGGCCTGCATTGAGAGGGCGCAAACATCGAACACCTGTTTCAGCAGGGTATCTAATTTCCTGTCTTGTACATCCTTTAACGCTATGGCCCCCTCCACCGGAATCGTAGTTTTCTTAGTAACCGCCGATACCGCCGCATCTACCTTTGGAGAGCGAAACAGTTCTCTATCCTGGTTGGAAAGCGGATAAAGGCGAGCTAAGGCCTGGAACCCTTCAGGGCCGACTCTGGCAAGTCCCACTCTTCCTGAATCATACTCAGAAATACTCAATGCACGGGAAAAACCTGTTGGGACGTCCGTACTGCCTGCAACAGCGGATCCTCCAAGGCTTCCTCCGCTGCCGCCCCCCTGAGGGCATGTTCAGCGTCCTGAGAGTCTCGGTAATTAAGGCCGGCAGCTCTTCACGACGAAACACCCTGACTACTCTGCTCTGCTGCTCCGAGTCAGGCAACTCTCCCTCTTCCAACTCGTCTTCCGAGATCTCCTCCAGATCCGCGTCTACCGCTCCCAGGACCTCCCCGAGTTGAGACGCCAGACTCTCATCCCCAGCCCCCTTGCTTCTCTTGGCTGGGGGAGCCTCCTCCGCCGAACGGTCCAAAGACCCCGACCGCTTCTGCCCTTGCGACCCCTTAGAAGGAGCTGTCATCGCAGGCTGCAGCAGAGCAAACGCCTGCTGCATGAGGGAAAAGAAATTTGGTGGGATCACAGGAGCAGTCCCCATCTGATTCAGCCCCAGAGACAGAGAAGACCCTTAACCAGAGGATGACCCCGCTCTACCAGCTCCGCCGGGTCCAAGGACGGAGGCAGGGCCTCTCCCCCTTCCGGAGGAACTGCCTCCCGACCTGCCGAGGTCCCCTCTAGCGCCTTGTCCATAACCTCTGCCTCAAGAGTGCAGGCTCTACACACCCGAGTCCAGCACAGTGCCTCGCCTCGTGCCACAAACTAAACAACGAGGCTTCGCAGGTATACTACTGCGAATGCAGCGCTACGCAATCTCAGAAGCCCGAGCCTGAACACCCCCAATCCTGTACCTTACCGAGGGAGTACTCAATCTTTTTTTTTTTTCCCTTAAAAACCTACACCTACAGCTACCAGGCAAGGCCTGACTAGTCACATCTGAAAACGAAGCTTCAAAACCAGCAAATAACCCAATGAAACAAGGGGAACTTAAATCGTGGCTTTTAAAATGGCCACCGCCGCGTTTCCCATGCGGCCGAACTAAACTGTCAAAAAAAAAAAAAAAATCAGGTCCGCTTCCCAACACGGCCTCCGATGCTAACTTCCCCACAATTGTCAACCAAATGGCACGTTTAGCCAGCTAACTCACTCACCGCTCCCTTTGCAGGTGATGAGAGGAGGTACACCAGCGTCGGAGCTCAGCCGGACCGCGGCTTCAGCTCCGGCGCTGCCAAACACTGCGTGGTCAAGCCGGTCCTCCTGTTAGGCTCCTTGGCGCCCTGATCGAGCCTGCCACCTGCTCCTCACCCTTATTCGCGGGTTCAGGAGCAGGGAGGCTAATAAATCAAATCTTCCCCCCCTCGTGCTCGTTAACACGACGGGGAAAGTACCGCAGGAGGGGGAGGGGGAGGGGGATGGAGCCAGAGGAAAGAGCTGAACACCATTCAGCAGCAGTACTCCACCTACAAAACAAAAACAAATCTTAAGGAAAAATCTTAAAGAAAAATCTTAAAGAAACCCCAATGCAAACCAAATTACTTCTTAAAATTTAAAGGGGAATCTAGAAATCTAACTCTGCTTATTTGTGCCAACTGAGCCCAGTCCCAGGCTCAGAATCTCCTCTAGCTGCTTGGAGACAAAGTACTGGAGGAAGGGGGCAGTCCTTGCCTATTTATACCAGCACCAGCAAAGCGATGATATCTTTCAGTCTCCAAGGCTGCTGGAGGAGATTCTAAACTATGGTTCCGGGACTGGACTAGAGGGACGCAAAGGAACCTGCAAATCTCAAAGACAATGCATATTCCACTACCCCCAACCAACACTCTACAGTGGATTACACACCAAGAACTCAGAGCAAATTTACCAATCCATAACAGCACTAACTTCCAAAACTCACACAACAAAGGGCGTATGCAGAAAAGGGTAGCACCATAAATATTGCAGTGGAAACTCGAATATCCATACACCTACTGGGAGAACAGAACAAGTCAGATTCCTACATAGAAACTCCGTATGAACAAAATACCTGATCTCAGTCACACACTTACCGCAGCTTAGTAAAGATACCCTAACATTAACCCTTGCTTTTTGCAACTAGGTACCACTGAATAACATGAGACCTAGTTGCAAACAGCAAAGGTTAACCATTAGCCCAGATTAGTAAACATAACCCTTAGAATGTAGATAGACCCTCACGAAGTACAGAATAAGTGGCCAAAAACAAATAGAAATATGTTGACAAGAATTAAACTGAAATTCCAAGAAGCCACAGTCTTCATGCAGCACAACTCCAGAGAAATAGAAAGAGGCATATAAAGAAAGCACATGTAACTTACAAAAACTGATATATTCCACTGGCTAAGGGGCATGTTTACAAAGCTGGGCTAATAGCACCCAAATTTATGACCCCAACTTGAACTGTAATTGCCAGAGGTAATATATTTTCTGTACATAACTTGTATATAGTTTCCCATGTTATCTCCAAGTTACTGACCCTGTTATAATGTAAGCAAAGGATTGTTCTAATGCGAAAATTTGTTATCTGTAAACCGCGCTGATACCAAAAAGCGCGGTATATAAAAACTGTAAAATAAATAAATAAATAAATAAATAGCACGTGCTATTTTTAACTAGGTCCCATTTTATTCAATGGGACCTAGTTAAAAATAATGGATGATTTCTCTCCTCTATATCCATCTCCGACACTGATCTTTTCAGCTTTCTTCCATGTATATTTTTCTCTCTCTATGGACTCTAATTTCTTTCCTTCTTCTTTACCATCTTGTCCTCAATCTACTACTTAACCACAACCCTTCCATTCCTCATCTTTCTCTCTCTTTCCCCAGTCTCTTACTAATTCTCTCCTTAATCTTTCCTACTGTGTCTTCCCTCTCCCTCCACAATCTAACATTTCTTCATACAATAGCTGCCCCCTCTCCCCATATCCAGCGTTCCTGCCCTTCTCCCTATTTTCTCTCATGTCTAGAATCTTCACTCCTCCCTCCTATATCCTGTCACCTGCAGTTCACCCATCTGTAGCTCTATAAGCTGTCCCGTGTCCAGCTTCTCCCTTCCTATCACCCCTCCCAGTGTTCAACATCTTCCTCCATCTCCCTATTCTCACTTCCCTTATGTCCAGCATCATTCTGTTCTCTATTTACCAACCCCCCTCATGTCCATCTCCCTTTAACGTCCATGTTCAGCATCTACCCTTTCTCTCCTATACCCTCCCCATCATGCTCAGCATCTGCCCTCCATCCCTCCTGTAGTAACCATCTGACCTCTACCCTCCCCCCCCATGGAAGGGGCTGAAAGGAGCAGCTAGTGTGCAGAGGAGACAGCAGTGTCAGATGGCTGCTGGGAAGCTGGAAATAAGAGGCTGGGCCACAGCACCGCGGGCTGATATCGCTGGGGAGAGATGACTGGGGCTGGGGAACAAGGAGAGCTGCTCTTGCCTCTCTTCCCTCTCCTGTGCAGTTTACTGCTCTTCTGTTAGAGCTGAATGGTACTCCATACCTAGGGAGCCCGGTGCCGTTCATAAGGATCAGTGAACCACACACACAGGAGGGGAAGGAGCACCATCAGCAACTAAAGAAGGAGGGGAAGAGAAGGGAGAAAAGATCAGGGATAGGTCTATCAATGCAACGCTTGACAGAACATTACAGAATCAGATTACACTTTGAAACTGGACAGTAAACAAAGAGTTCTGAAACCGGACTGTCTAGTTGGCTTCCCTAGACGAGGCAGAGATGGAGAATACCTGCCAGGCCTGGCTCACTTCCCAACTGCTAGTCTACTACTACTACTTAACATTTATATAGCGCTACCAGTCAGCACAGTTACTTACCTGTAACAGGTGATCTCTGGGAACAGCAGGAATTAGTCCTCACATATGGGTACGTCGGAACCGACGGAGCCTGCGCGGGAAAGCTCCCCAGCTTCCCTGAAAGGAAGCTTTTGGGGCCTCCCACTGCACATGCGCGCTGCCTTCCCGCCTTCCTGACCAGCTCTCCTCAGTTCGAGTTTATAGCTGAGACAATAGAGAGAGGAAAGGAAGATAGATAGAAGATACAACTCCTAGGGGAGGTGGGTGGGTTGTGAGGACTAATTCCTGCTGTTCCCAGAGATCACCTGTTACAGGTAAGTAACTGTGCTATCTCCAGGAACAAGCAGGAATAAGTCCTCACATATGGGGACTCCCTAGCTAAGATGCCTGGGAGATCCCGTTCCAAGGGTTCGCCATCTTCGTATGGATCTCAGGCATCCATTCTGGGAAGGTGGGCAGGAGTTGTTCAAGTATGGAACAGGTGTTTGAGGACAGCCTGACCAAACAAGGCATCCCGGCGGGAGTCCTTGTCCAAGCAGTAATGGGCTGTGAAGGTATGTACCGAGGCCCATGTGGCGGCTCGACAGATCTGATCTATGGATACAGAGTGAAGATGAGCCATAGAAGTGGCCATGGCTCTCACATTGTGAGCTGTGACATGGCCTTCCAGAGAAATGTTTTTACTCTGGTAAGCAAAGGAAATACACTGAGCAATCCAATTGGAAAGTGTACGTTTGGAGACTGGACGTCCAAAATGAGAAGGATCAAAAGCCACGAAAAGCTGGGAAGACTTTCGATGTGGCTGAGTCCTGTTGAGGTAAAAGGCAAGAGCTCTTTTACAATCTAAAGTATGAAGGTTCCTCTCTGCACTGGATGCATGAGGAGCTGGAAAAAAGACAGGTAGATATACCTCTTGATTAAGATGAAAAGGCGAGACCACTTTAGGCATAAAGTGGGGATTCGTCCTTAGGACCACCTTATCATGATGAAACCTGGTATAAGGTGGATGAGCCACTAAGGCCTGTAGTTCACTGATGCGGCGAGCCGAAGTGACTGCAACAAGGAAAAGGACCTTCCAGGAAAGAAATTTCAAGGAGGTAGAAACCAACGGTTCAAAAGGTGGCTTCATAAGCTGACCTAGAACTAGGTTCAAGTCCCATGCTACCGGAGGAGGTCGGATGGGAGGCTTAGTTAGAGTCAGGCCTCTCATGAATCTTGCAACAAGTGGATGAGAGGAGACAGGTTGTCCATTTATAGGTTTTAAGGATGCTGCAATAGCACTCAAATGGACTCTTACTGAATTCGTCTTAAGGCCTGCATTAGAAAGATGCAGGAGATAGTCTAGTAGAGAATTCAAAGGAAGTGCTAGAGGGTCAAGACCCTGTTGAGCACACCAAATGGAAAAGCGTTTCCATTTGAAAGCATAGGAACGCCTCGTGGAGGGTTTCCTAGAGGCATGAAGGATATCTTTCACTGGTTGAGAAAGATTGAAGTCATGAAGGCTTAGGCCTTCAGTAACCAAGCTCTGAGGTGTAGGGACTTGGGGTTTGGGTGCCACAAAGTCCCTTTCTCCTGAGAGAGAAGGTCTGGCGCAGCTCCCAGGTCCAGGGAGGGTCCCTGGGAGAGATGCAGAAGTAGAGGGAACCACACTTGGCGTGGCCAGCGTGGAGCTATGAGGATCATCGATCCGTGATCCCTCTGGAGTTTGAACAGAGTCTTGGGAATCAAAGGAATGGGTGGAAAGGCATATAGGAATTCCTGACCCCAATGCAGGAGAAAGGCGTCGTTGGCCTGAGCTCCCTGACACGGAGTCCTGGAACAGAACCGGGGAAGTTTGGCATTCCACGGACTTGCAAAGAGGTCTATGTCCGGGGTTCCCCATTCCTGAAAGATTCTGCCTATCTGGTCCATATGTAGGGACCATTCGTGTGGAAGCAGAACTCGACTGAGTCTGTCTGCCCGAGAGTTTTGAACCCCTGGAAGATATACTGCCAGAAGATGAATTTGATGCTCTCTGGCGAAGGCCCATAATCTGAGAGCTTCGTTGCAAAGCGACAGAGAGCCTGTCCCTCCTTGTTTGTTTATGTAGACGTCTGTCGTACAACCCAAGTAAAACGGAAAGCTTTTCTTTTACTTAGACCTCGGGTCCTGGCTATAGGAGCAAATTTTACCTTAAAGTATCCCTGTAAATGCATTATAGTTCATCAAGGCAAATCCTATATTTTTCTAGATTCTCTTCAACTAGAGACCTTTTTGAAGGGGGTGGTGCTTGAATAAATAGATATACTTTATGGGTCCCTTTGCTAAGTTAAAAGGAGTCTATTATATTTTCCAATCAATGTTGGGATATTTCTTTATATAAATATTTAAGGACGTTACACTCCATATTGTGGGCTGAGAGTTGTTATTTTGTTATGTAATATTGTTTGTATTGTGTTAATTTCTTGTATTACCTTTTTGAATACCTTAATAAAGAGGTTTTGAAAATTTAAAAAAAAAAAAAAAAAAAAAAGAACATGGCCACCTGATTGTCTGTCTGAAATAGGACGGTCAGGTTGACAAGGAGGGTATGGAAGACTTTGAGGGCAAAGAAGATTGTTCGCAGTTCCAGGAGGTTGATGTGAAGGGTGGTCTCCTGCGGAGACCAAGTACCCTGAGTGGAGAGGGATTGTAGATGGGCTCCCCACCCTGTTTGGGAGGCATCTGTTGTGAGGGTTGCTTGGGGCAACAAAGGTTGGAAGGGGGCCCCCAACAACAGATTCTTGGTGGACATCCACCATTGGAGGAACCAAAACAGACGCTTTGAGGTGAGGATTTGGTCGGAGAGCGCTCCTGATGCTTGAGTCCACTGGGTGGCCAAGGTCCATTGAGCTGCTCTCATATGAAGACGAGTGTAGGGCACCACGTGTACCGTGGAGGCCATGTGGCCCAGAAGTCGCAGCATTTCTCTGGCTGTCAAGTGACTGCTGGACTGAGCTTGGGAGGCCAAGCACAGCAGACGTTGGCCCCGGACTTGAGGTAGGTAGGCCCTTGCAGTGGTGGTGTCCAACTGGGCCCCTATGAATTCTAGAGACTGAGTAGGGGTAAGTTGAGACTTGGGAAGGTTTACCACCAGTCCCAGATACTGCAGAAGGTGCCTTGTGCGGTCCAGGGAAATCTGGGCCTCTGACTGAGATGGAGCTCGGATGAGCCAGTCGTCCAGATATGGGAATACAAAAATTCCCAGACCTCTTAGAAATGCGGCAACAACTGCCATGCATTTGGTGAACACTCTTGGAGCAGAGGCTAGACCGAAGGGAAGTACTCTGTACTGGAAATGTTTTCCCTGAAACAGAAATCTTAGATATTTTCTGTGGGATGGGTGGATGAGTATATGTGTGTACGCATCCTTGAGATCTAGAGAACAAAGCCAATCCTGACTCTGAAGGTATGGAAGGAGAATGCCTAGAGAAAGCATTTTGAATTTCTCCTTGTACAGAAATGTGTTCAATTCTCTCAGATCTAGGATAGGTCTGAATCCCCCTGTCTTCTTTGTTATGAGAAAATAAGGGGAGTAGAATCCTGTCCCTTGTTGAAGAAGAGGAACCTCTTCTATTGCCCCTTGGGCAAGGAGAGAAGAGACTTCCTGATCCAACAGGTCCAGGAGAAATGGGGGAGAATTGAAGTGCCTCACCATGGTATATGGAGGAAGGTCGGAAAAATGAAGTTTGTAGCCCTCTCTGATGATAGAGAGGGTCCATTGCTCTGATGTGATTTGCTCCCATCTGGGAGCAAAGTGAGCTAACCTTCCGGGAATGGTGAGGGGCTCTGGTTGTTCTAGAGCCAGAAATGTTAAGTTCTCTAGGGGCAAGTCAAAACCCCTGAGGGGGTTGAGTCTGCTGAGGAGTGGTAGACGCTGCAGGCTTTGACTTTGCCTGTTTAGGTTGCTGATGTTTAGCAGCAAAGCGAGGCTGAGAAGATTGTTGGCCAGTATTTGTGGAAAATCTGGCCTTCTTGTAGTAAGGCCTCTTGAAAGACTTTTTCTTGGCAGGAGTACAGGTAGACTTAGAAAGTCTATCCAAGGTAGCATTTTCTGCGTCCATTTGAGTGGCTTTAATTTACCAGTCCTTACCAAATAAGTTCTCACCTGTACAGGGCAGATTCCGTAAGCCATCCAGGACCCAGGGTTCTAGGTCAGAAGCCTGGAGCCAAGCAAGTCGTCGGGCTGCAATAGCAATGCCCGAAGCTCTACCGGCACCCTCAAAGGAATCAAAAGCTGCTCTGTTGGAGAACTTAGAAACATCTAGAAGCTGTTTCACCAGAGAAATGAACTCCTCTTTTCTATCCTCAGGGATAAAGGAGGCAAAATGTCGTATCTTTAGGGCAAGTTCCCTGAGAAACATGCCCATATACAGACTGTAAGAATTAATCCTGGCTATAAGCATAGTAGCCTGGAAAAATTTCTTGCCAAAAGAGTCTAGGGTCTTACATTCTCGTCCTGGAGGGGTAGAAGAGTGCCTTTTGGTACTCTTAATCTTTTCAGTGCAGACTTCACCACAATGGAATGGTGAGGCAACTGAGTCTTTTGAAAACCAGGAGAAGGAGGGACCCGGTACATGGTGTCCAACCTACGAGAATAAGGAGACAACGTTAGAGGAGCCTCCCATAAGTCCATCAAGTGTTCTTGAAGGATTTCATGGATAGGCAGGGTGACTGCCTCTTTAGGAACCTTAGGGTATCCTAAAATATCCAATTTCTTTGACCTAGGTTCTTTTTCAGAGGATGTGGTAATAGAAAGTCCTTTAGCTAGTTCAATAATGAAGTCTTGAAAGGACAAATCCTCTGGTGGATACATTCTCCTCTTTGGGGAAGAGGGGTCTTCATGAAGAACTAGAGACAGCTCATCAGAGTCCTCAGAGGAGTTAAAATCCTCTGAAGAATCAGAGTATTCTCTATTTGCTTCCAACGCACGATACGCATACCGATCGGGATCGACATCGGGTGAAAACCCGGATCCGGCATGCGGAACCGATCTGCGTTTGGAAGTCGATGGTCTCGGTTCCGGTATGAGAGACGATACCGGAACCGGACCCGGTACCGCTGAACGCGGTACCGAGGGCGTCGCAGCATTAATAAAAGCCAGCATGGCCTGCTGCATGGTCTGAACAGTATTGCTCATAGACGCCACTGCTGCCTGGATATCGGTACCGGTATGGGCCGGTACCCCAGAGCAGTCCAACAGGTGATCAGTCGAGGCCGTGCCATCGATGTCAACCTGTAACCCCATAGATGGTGCTTTGGAAGCCAGAGCTTCCCGCCGGGGTTGTTTGGCTGGGGCAGGATCCTCAGACTCAAAAGAGAGAGCCTCTCGATGCTTTGAAGGAGATTTGCTCTTTGAGGACCTGCCCACAGAGGGTTTGGTTACCTGAGATCCATCCGGAGAGGAAGACCTGGATGACTGTGATGCTGGATTATCTGAAGCAAACAGCACATGGAATTTGTTGGCCCGGTTCTGCAACCCACGTTTAGACATCTGGGAGCAGGATGGGCAGTCCGGAATGGAGTGGTCAGGTCCCAAACACTTAAGACACCATTCATGGGTGTCTGTGACAGAAATAACAGCACTACACTTGGTACACTTCTTAAAACCAGGGGCTGGTTTCTCCATGAGGAGAATTTGTGTAGGCCTGAGGCCTAACCGAAGTCACCAAGTTGTGCAGAAAAAAGATTTTTTATTTTTTTTTTTAAAGGAAAAGAAAAGAGAGACCGGCGGTACCGGTTTCGGTATGGGGAAGGCAGGTACGCGGTCTAAAGAAACAAACTAAAACAATAATTTCTTCAGCGGTGACAGGAACACGACCTGCTGGTTTCGCGGAAAAAGAGAAACTGAGGAGAGCTGGTCAGGAAGGCGGGAAGGCAGCGCGCATGTGCAGTGGGAGGCCCCAAAAGCTTCCTTTCAGGGAAGCTGGGGAGCTTTCCCGCACAGGCTCCGTCGGTTCCGACGTACCCATATGTGAGGACTTATTCCTGCTTGTTCCTGGAGATTACGCAGCACTGTACAGCACAGACATGTAAGAGACAATCCCTGCTCATCAGAGCTTACAATCTAGTCAAGACAAGACATACGAAACATGGAAGGTGTGGGCAAGGGTAGAACAAGGGAGAGAAAAGGAGATCAGGTGAGTCAAGATCCAAAGGCAGTAGCAAAGAGGTGAGTTTTCAACCGGGACTTGAAGAGCGCCAGAGAGGGTGCCTGGCGTACAGAGTGAGGTAGTTTGTTCCAGGCGTAAGGTGCAGCCAGGTGAAAGGAGCGAAGTCTGGAGTTAGCAGTAAGAGAGCAGGGCATAGATAGAAGTAGTTTGCCAGAGGAGCAGAGTTCCCGAGGGGGGTTATAAGGAAAGAGAAGAGATGAAAGGTAGTGAGGAGCCGCAGAGTGAATGCATTTATAGGTTAGCAGGAGAAGTTTGAACTGGATGCAGAAGCAGATAGGGAGCCAGTGAAATGACTTGAGGAGTTATATGGGCATGACGAGGATGGTGGAAGATTAGCCGCACTGCAGAGTGTTGAACAGATTGAAGGGGAGAGAGATGACTCAAAGGGAGACCAGCAAGAGTAGGCTACAGTAGTCAAGACAGAAGGTGATTAAGGAGTGGATAAGGGTTTTAGTAGAGTGTTCAGAAAGGAGGGGGTAGATTTTGCTAATGTTGTGGAGAAAGAAACAGCAGGTCTTAGCTACGAGATGGATGTGTGTGGAGAAAGAGAGAGAGGAGTCAAAGACGATCCCCAGACTGCGGGCCGAGGAAGCAGGAATGAGTACAGAGTAATCCACAGAGACTGAGAAAGGAGGAAGAGGAGAGGAGGTTTTGGGGGGAAAGATGAGAAGTTCAGTCTTGGCCATGTTCAATTTCAAGCGGCGGTGAGACATCCAAGCAGCAATGTCAGAAAGGCAGGCAGAGATCCGGGACTGGATTGCCGGAGAGAGTTTGGGTGTAAAGAAGTAGATTTGGGAGTCATCAGCATAGAGGTGATATTGAAAGCCATGGGAAGAGATATGGGCACCAAGGGACTGGGTATAGAGAGAGAGAAAAGGAGCGGACCCAAGACAGATCCCTGGGGTACACCAACTGACAGCGGGGTAGCAGAGGAGGAGGAGCCACCGGAACACACACTGAAGGAGCGATGGGAGAGATAGGAGGAGAACCAGGATAGTATAGAGCCCTTGAAGCCAAGTGAGGACAGGGTATCGAGGAGAAGGTTGTGGTCGACAGTGTCAAAAGCAGCAGAGAGGTCAAGAAGGATGAGGACAGAGTACAGGCCCTTGGATTTAGCCAGGAACAAGTCACTGGAGACTTTGACAAGAGCCGTTTCAGTAGAGTGTAAAGGACGAATGCCAGACTGTAAGGGATCCAGGAGGGTATATAGAGGAGAGGAAGTCGAGGCAGCGGCGGTGAACTGCACGTTCGAGTAGTTTAGAAGTGAAGGGAAGGAGAGAGATGGGTTGATAGCTAGAAGGACAGGTAGGATCAAGTGAGGGTTTCTTGAGGGGGTGTGTGACCACAGCGTGCTTGAAGTCTGCAGGGACAGTTGCAGTGGAGCACAAAAGGTTGAGAATATGGGAGATAGAGGGACAACGGTGGAGAAGATGGGGCTTAGGAGACGGGTGGGGATAGGATCAGAGGAGCAGGTGGTGAGTTTGGAGGAAGAAAGAAGGTGTGCAGTTTCCTCATCAGAGATGACAGGAAAGGAAGAGAGGGTAGCAAGGGGGGGGAAGAGTTGGGAGTGGAAAGGGGGAGGAGGGGAATTAGCTGAGTTTGTGGGGAATTGGAGGGTGATTTTGAGGATTCTCTCATGGAAATAGTCAGCGAGCGCTTGGGCAGAAAGGGAGGGAGGGATCGGAGGTGGAGGCACTTTGAGGAGAGAGCTGAGGGTAGTAAAGAGACGGCGGGGATCAGAGGCAAGAGAGTTAGTCAGATGGACATAGTAGTCTTGTTTAGCAAGAGCTATAGCTGATTGGAAAGAGACAAGCATGAATTTGAAGTGTAGACGATCTTCAGGAGAGCGGGATTTGAGCCAGGTACGCTCAGCAGAACGGGCACAGGAACGTAGATAGCGGGTATGGATGAAAGCGAGGGCTGGAGTAGAGAACATCTCACAGGACGTGATGTGGGTGGAGCGAGAGCATTCAGTGCTGAAGAGAGTGCAGTATTATAGGAAGTTACTGCCTCATCGACAGACTTGGATGACATAGTGGAAGAAAGAGATGGAGAAATGGTGGAAGAGAGGATCAAGGGATCAATAGCATGGAGGTTTCTGAATAGGTTGGTGGAGACAGGGCAGGGATGAGGCAGCGGGAGATGAACACTAAAGCTTAAAAGGTGATGGTCAGATAAGGAAAGAACTGAGTTACGGAAGTTCGAGGGTAAGGAAACAGAGGAAAATATCAGGTCCAGGCAGTGGCCATGCTGGTGAGTGGGGGCAGTGGAGCAAAGTTGGAGGTCGAACGAGGAGGTAAGGGAGAGGAGTTTTAAAGCATGAGGATCGGAGGGGTTATCGACATGAATGTTAAAATCCCCAAGAATAAGAGTGGGGGAAGAGGAATCCAGAAAGAAGGAAAGCCACGAGTCGAAGTCAGAGAGAAAGATAGAGGCTGGCTTATCAGGAGGTCGATAAATAACAGAGAGGAAGTGGAGTGAAGAGGCGGATGGAGTGGACTTCAAAAGAGAGGAAGGAGTGAGACTGAGGCAGCGGGAGGGGTTGGAATTGGCAAGAGGGAGAAAGTAGAAGCCCAACACCACCACCACGGCCAGTGGGACGAGGCATATGGGAGAACTGGTAGCCCCCGTGGCAGAGGGCAGCAATAGATGCGGTATCCTCTGGGAGGAGCCAGGTCTCAGTTAGAGCAAGAAGGTGTAGAGCATTGGAGATAAAGAGGTCATGAGTAAAAGGGAGTTTATTAGAGACAGAGAGTGTGTTCCATAAGGCACAGGAGAAGGGAAGGGTGGAAGGGGAAAGGAGAGGGATATGGATGAGATTAGACATGTTGCATGAAGATCTCTTCTCAGAGTGAGATGGGAGTCTAGGGGGGCCAGGACTGGGGTTGATATCTCCGGATGAGAGGAGGAGGAGTAGCAGGGTACGGGGTAGAGAGGAGATAGTACGGCGGAAACGAGGGTAAGGTTGCTTTAGGGAGAAAAGAGAAGGCTGAATGAGGGGGAGAAAGCGATGAAGCTCAAGAGCTAAAGATAGGGTGGAAGCAAAAATGGATGGGGAAGTGATGAAGGTAGAGGGGGAATGAGGAGGGAAGAAGTGAGGGTGCTGGTAGGAGGGGAAACAGGTAGTATGAGGAAAAGGAAGACAATGTGATGTGGAGCCATGGGAGAGGGATAGAGAGGGGCAATACTGTAAATGATATGTTATAAGCAGTGGGTAGCAATGGAATCTAAAGGCTAAGCAGTGAATGTTATTTTATGGGATCTACAGGCTAAGAAGTTTTGTTATCCTACAGCAGTGAAGCAATGGGTAAGAAGAAAATAGACCTTACCTACTAATTGTCTTTCCTTGAGATCTCTCCGGGCCAGTCCAGGAACCATAGGGTTGTCAACCTTCTCCAGCAGCTGAGGACTGAATTTCAAAGTCTTGCTGACAGCTACTCCAACCCCCTCTAGTGTCAGAGACTCAGTCACCCGTTGTCAAAGCAGTGTCTACTAACCATCGCCAACGTTACTTAAATACTATAACAGAAAAAAACAACAAACGACCCAACTGAGGTGCTAAACTTCCTTATTTTCGTTTCTCTCATTACTTCATTTATTTTAAATTTTTTATTTTTTTTTTAATATAGAACGGCCTGAAACTTGTATCCCCCGAACCCTCAGGGAGCCCCACAGTCCGTGCCGCTCCGCGCCTTACGGGTGGAACGCCCAGACCTACACCTACAATCCTGCGTCGTTATACTCCATTCCCCCACGCTCCTGAAGCAGTCTTCAACCTCTGACGAACCACCAAAACATTCTTCTATCGAACTTGGCAAAAGACTTGGGTGGGCCCTGGACTGGCCCGGAGAGATCTCAAAGGAAAGACAATTAGCAGGTAAGGTCTAATTTCTTCTTCCTCTTCGTCTCTCCGGGCCAGTCCAGGAACCATAGGGAAGTACCAGAGCAGTACCTAACCTCGGGTGGGACCAGTGAGGCCCGCTACTATGGCCGAGGCCCCTACATTTGCATCACATTTTGCCTGAACATCTAACCGATAGTGTTTCGCGAATGTGTGCAGCGATGACCAAGTAGCCGCCCGGCAGATATCCACCGGCAGGACCAAGGCGAACTCGGCCCAGGATGCCGCTTGGCTCCGAGTCGAATGAGCTCGGAGGCCTTCTGGAGGAGTCCTTCCGCTCGCTTGATACGCCGCCGCAATCACGTGCTTCACCCAACAAGCAATCGAGGCCTTGGAAGCTGCCTCTCCCTTCCAAGGACCCCCAAACAGTACGAACAACCGGTCTGTTTTGCGAAAAGATTCCGTCCTCTTAAGGTACCTATGCAGTACCCTACCAAGATCTAATTTCCACAACGACCTATCCACTACAGCTGTCCTGCGACTCTGAAAAGTCGGCAATGAAATCGGCTGATTGATGTGAAAACCAGACACCACCTCTGGAAGAAAAGACGGAACTGGGCACAACATCACTTTCTCCGCAGAAAACTGAATATACGTCTCTCTGCAAGAAAGTGCTTGCAAATCCGAAATCCTTCTGGCAGAACACAACGCTACCAAGAAGGCGGTTTTCCAAGAATACTCCCGCAGAGTCACCGCCCCCTCCGGGGTCAAACGGATGCAGCATCAGCGCCTACAAAGCCAAGTTCAGATCCCAAGGCGGCACCACTGGCCTCAACGGAGGTCTCAGGTTCTGAACCGCCCTTAGGAATCTCATAACATCTGGATGACACGACAATGTGCTCCCTTGCACCTTTCCTCAAAAACATGCTAGGGCCGCCAATTGTATCTTCAGGATACTGAGAGCCAGACCCTTATCCAGACCTCTTTGCAGGAAAGCCAAGACATCTGGCACCGAGGCGCTGAATGGACGAATGCCACGGCTTGCGCGCCAAGCCTCAAAAATGCGCCAAATATGAATATATGCCAAGGACGTAGATTTTCTCCGGGCCCACAACATCGTGGCTATCACCGCTGCCGAAAACCCTCTACGCCTCAGTCTCTCCCTTTCAAGAGCCAAGCCTTAAGAGAGAATTGATCCACATTAGGCATTAGAATCGAACCCTGGTTCAACAGATTGACTCGGTCCGGCAGCCTCCACGGCTGAGCCACCAACAGTCGAACCAGATCCGCATACCACGCTCTCCATGGCCAGTCCGGCGCAATGAGAATCACCTTTCCTCTGTGTTTCTCTATCCTCCGGACGACCCAACCGATCATTGGCCATGGCGGAAACACATACAGCAGCTCGACCTCTGGCCACGGTTGAATCAAGCCGTCGAGGTCTTCTGACATGTGGTCCCTGTATCTGCTGAAAAACCGACTCGCCTTGGCGTTGTTGAAAGTGGCCATCAAATCCATGCTCGGCTGTCCCCACCTCAATGCAATCCCATGAAAGACGGCCACATTCAATTCCCACTCTCCTGGGTCCAAGACATTGCGACTGAGGAAGTCAGTCTGCACATTGTCCCGACCCGACACGTGTTGCCGAAAACGCCACCAGATGAGTTTCTGCCCATGACATCAAAAGTTGACTTTCCTCCAACAAGGCGGGACAGCCCGTGCCCCCCTGACGATTGATATATGACACGTCACCGCGTTGTCGGAAAACACGCGAACCGCTTTGCTCTCTACCAAATGGACAAATTCCCGAAGAGCTAGGAGCACCGCTCTCATTTACAGTCGATTGATTGACCAGCCCGTCACCGTTTCCGGCCAGGTGTCTTGAGCCACTTGAGTCAAACAATGCGCCCCCCAGCCTGCTAGACTGGCATATGTGGTGACTGTCACCCAATCCGGCTGATCCAGTGGCATGCCCGCCCGCAGATGGCCGGGCTGTAACCACCACTGCAAGCTGACTCTGACCGGTTCCGGACACACCAACCTACGATTCAGGGGATGAACCTGAGGTGACCACCAGGACAGTAACGCCTGCTGTAGGGGACGCATATGCGCTCTGGCCCAGGGTACCAGTTCCAAGGACGCCGCCATGGAGCCTAGAAGCTGCAAGTATCGCCATGCCGACGGAGCCTTCATGCGCAAAAAAGCTGACACCTGCTTCAAGAGCTTTTGCACCCTGTCCTCTGGTAGAAACACTGCCCCTCTGGCAGTGTCGAACACCGCCCCTAGGTAGACCAGGCGCTGCACCGGATACAACTGACTCTTGGTCTAGTTCACCACCCAGCCTAGTTTCTCCAGGAAATCCACAACTCGAGCTGCTGCCATGCCTGATTCTGAGACGGAACTCGCCCGAATCAACCAGTCGAGGTAAGGGTGCACAAGGATGCCCTCTTCCCACAACGCGGCTGCCACCACTACCATCACCTTTGTGAACATGTGTGGTGCCGTTGCCAACCCAAACGGTAACGCTTGGAACCGAAAGTGGCCCATGAGCACTGCGAAGCGCAGAAATTTCTGATGCTCCGGCCTTATGGGGATGTGCAAATAAGCCTCGGTGAGATCTATGGAGGAAAGAACTTCTCCCGGCTTTACCGAACGAATAATCGATCGCAGGCTTTCCATGTGGAAATGCGGAACTCGCAAGCAGCGGTTCATGTGTTTGAGGTCTAAAATAGGCCGGAAGGACCCTTTCTTCTTGGGTACCACATAATAAATCGAGTATTGACCTAATCCGCACTGGTAGCGCGGAACCGGAACCACCGCTTGGAGTTGTAGCAAACGCTGAAGGGTATTGGATACTGCCCTCCTTTTTGAAGCAGATCCGCATGGAGACGCCACGAAGGCTTACGCCAATGGATGTGCGAACTCCAGTGCATAACCTTCCCGGACAATCTCCAGGACCCACTGGTCCGTTGTGATCATGGTCCAGATGGAGTGGAAGTCTCTTAACCAACCTCCTGGACCAACCTCCTTTCATTGAAGTTTTTTAGTGGAGACCTGCTGAGGTCCGAAATAACCACGTCCGAACCCCCGCGCTCCTTGAAAGGACTGTCTTCTGGCCAAGAACCGTCCTCTCGGATACGGAGAGAACCTAGAGCCTCTAAACCTGTGGAACTCCCTACTCTGCCCTTTTACCGGAGCTCCAGGCTTGGAACCCTTCGGACGATCCTCCGGGAGGCGACCGCCTTTGGAATCCCCCAAATCCGTCACAATCTTCTCCAGCGCTTCCCCAAAAAGGAGCATGCCCTTATACGGAAGCTTACTAAGATGAGCCTTCGATGAGGCATCCACTTGCCAATTCCTCAGCCAGAGGAACCTTCTGGCGGCAATTGTCGATGCCATGGCCTTTGCCGAAATCCATACCAGATCATAAAAGTCATCTGCGAGATAGGCTGCCACTGACTAACTTCGCCCCCTCCAGAGAAGAGCTGTCCTCTCCCTCTGGGCGAGACTCCCCCTGGAGCCAATGAATGGCTGCTCTGGCCACATAAGCCCCACAAATTGAAGCCTGCAGAGCCAGAGCCCCGGAATCAAAAGTCTGCTTGAGCAGCGCTTCCAACTTTCTGTCCTGCAGATCCTTAAGAGCCACTCCGCCTTCTACCGGAATCGTGGTCTTCTTAGTTACCGGTACCACCAAGGCATCTACCTTTGGTATGCGAAGCAACTCTCACTCATCATGTGGAACTGGGTATAGGCGCCCAATGGCACTAGCTCCACGCAGGGTAGCCTCTGGGCATTCCCACTCCGATTCCACCATCTGCTTGATCACTCTGTGAACTGGAAAACACCTCTGCTCCGCCTTAAAACCTTGAAGCAGAGGGTCTTCGAGTGGTTCCTCCTGAACCACTGGCATGGTAATATTCAGGGCCACTAGTGAATGAACAATAAGCTCTCAGAGTTCCTCCTTCCTGAAGACTCTAAAAACATTAGGGTTGTCCCCTGGGGCAATCTCACCTTCCTCAAGATCCTCTGTCTACTGCTCGAGACCTGAGTCTGAGAGAATTTCCCCCTCCTCAGTACTCAGGAGCCCTGAGACGGGTGGCCCGAAGCCATCTGAACCCATGTCAACTGTCAAACCAGTTTTGGAGGAGCCCTCTCCGGGATCCATCAGAGAGCCCTCTCCTCTCTGTCCCCTCGCAGCCGAGGGAGCAGAACCTTTGCCCTGCATTTGCTCTAACTTCAGGCAAT
Organism: Ichthyophis bannanicus; assembly: GCA_033557465.1. NCBI lineage: Eukaryota > Metazoa > Chordata > Amphibia > Gymnophiona > Ichthyophiidae > Ichthyophis > Ichthyophis bannanicus. The sequence continues at coordinate 263,431,836 of CM066044.1, forward strand.
AAGCCTTATGCAGAGACAAAATGAACTCCGCAGAAAAAAATAGTGTCTAAGGCTCCCTGCCCCACCTGCACAGGGGGCTGAGATCTAGTTTCTGTGGACGGAGACTTTTTAGATTTTGCTTTTCTCTTTCCTTGCTTCTCCTGAGCTGCGGGAGGAACGGCCTTCTGTTCAAAAATGGCCGCCATTCCCGCCTTCTCCCCCACCACGAAATGGCTGTCTAACGGCTCAGAAGCAGGAGCTCTGTTCTCCATGCTAAATCCGAAGAAACTGTGACACCGACTGCCCCGCCGGACACAAAAGCGGCAAAACCCCGCTTTGGAGAGACCCCGATGACTGCCACACTGAGCGCACGCTGGTAAGACCGGCCTCACGCGCTTGAAAGTTAAAACCGCCGAATGCGAACAGAGCCTGAAAACGACACCGCTCTGCTACGAGCCTCCCGCCAAAACGCTTGAGATCGGGCCCCCTTACCTGCACACCAGAAGAATGCCAAAACAGACTACCAATGCCGCTGCTAGCAGGCGAGGCAGACGTGGCCTGAAGGCAGAGAAGATGCTGACCTCTGGGGCTCCCAGTGTCTAGCTTTCCCTTGTCCGCGGAAAACGGTACAGCTCTATGAGGCAGGCTCTGCCTCTCACCGCACTGCCCTGTGCAGCGGAGCCCCATAGTCCGTCTGTGCTTTTTTTTTTTTCTTCAAACAATTTTAACGTGGCAGATCCTGTCTGGAAGAATAGCACCCAGCTAGGGCACCCACCAGACTTCGGGGTTTGGGGGTTTTTTAAAATCTTAAAAACACCGTTCCTCTTCGTCCCTCCAGGAGCCTGTCAGCCCCACGTCCTATCCAGTTGCTGAGGACTGAAAGACTGAGTCTCCGACACTAGAGGGGGTTGGAGTTGCTGTCAGCAAGACTTTGAAATTCAGTCCTCAGCTGCTGAAGAAGGTTGACAACCCTATGGTTCCTGGACTGGCCCGGAGAGACGAAGAGGAATACAGTGAATGTTATCTTGCAAGCAATGGATTCAGCAGGCATGCTAGTCTGCTAGTCTCCTCGGCAAGTGGCCCTCCGCGGAGGTTACCTAGAGCTCTGCCTACCGGATAAAGCAAGCGGCAAGCTAGTTACCTCCCTCCACCGTTGCACAAAGTAACCTCGCTCTCTTCCTGCTGCCGCTGTCTGTCAACCTCCAGGACAGCTTAAAGGAAAAAAAGGCAAAAGAGCAGGGTCTCAAGATTCCAGCACGCTGGTTCCTGTCGGGTCCGCCTCCTCTGATGCAAACAGCATGTACAGTGGTGTGCAAAAATCTGGAATCACTTGTAAATCTGATGTTTTTTCAACTTCGTGACCTTATATCTTAATTTATTTTTCCTCCCAGTGGCTTTTTCTGTGTATCTCATGATAAGTGATAGATTTGGCTATTAGGGCCAACTTTTAGTATTGGTTTGGCCCTTATTTTCCGAGTTTGTTCCCCATAGTTGTCCTGTTGATAGATTTTCTGTGAAAATCGCGTAATGTACATCGTTGGCCAACAATATATTATTGTAAGTATGCTTTAAACTATTCTGGACACACGCCAGGTTTCCTTCAAATTAATGTATGTGGCCTTGAAAAAGGCTGTTTTTATGTGTCAGTGATGGCTCAGTATTTGATGGGCCACCCTTTGTTCTTGATCACCTGACTGCACCTTGTCGGCATTGAATGAACCAGTCAGACAAGGTAATCGTTGGTGACAACGCGGTTCCAAGCTGCAATGAGTGACTCAATCAGCTCACGCTTTGATGTCGGATGCTCTTGGATATTTCCAAGGCCTCCTTGTGCCACAGGTTCTCGAATGAATTCAGATCTGGAGATCGAGCAGGCCAGTCCATTGACTTGATGTTGTTCCGCTGCTTCCAGCTGATCACCTGTCTGGAGCGATGGCAGGGTGCACTGTCATCTTGGAACAGAAACTGGCCAGGAAACAGCTGGTGTGCTGATGGCACCATGCACTTTTGCAGTATGGTGATGTACTTGGCCCCACTGACCATTCCATCAACGACGTGAAGACGTCCAACGCCACTAGCAGCCATGCAGCCCCAGACCATGACCTTCAAAGGATGCTTCACAGTGAGGTTGAGACACTCAGGCTTGAATTCCTCTCCAGGAAATCTCCTCACATAGGTGTGGGCCTGAATAGCACCTTTTCCCACATTTCAGTCGACCGGGTTGAGTGCTTTCTCGCCCACACAATCCAGTTGCACCTTTGTATGTCAGTCATCAGTGACTTATTCCATGCTTTGCAGCCCCAGAGACCAAACTGCAGGCACCAGCGACGAACTGTTGATGAGCTGACACTGACCTCACTTTTGTCTGACCACTCTCGAAGTAGCTGAGGAGAGGTCAACTTGCGATTAGTCAGTGAAATACGTCGTAGTGCGCGGCCCTGGCGTGATGTTGATGCATGTGGATGACCTGAACCAGGCTTGCCCACCACTGAACCAGTTTCTTTCTTCTTCTGTACAATCTTAACAGCACTCTGACTGCAGCCAACTTTCCTGGCTATCTGATGGCTTGAAAATCCTTCCTCGCTCATAAAGGACACACGAACACGCTCCTGCAATGTCAGGGTCCGAGTCATCTTCATGGTCGATCCAGAAAGCGTATGAAATTCAAAAATTCAGCACATTTTTATAGCTGCACTGTTGGTTTGATATCTGCATTGTGATTGGTTAGTGAAACTGTGGTAGGCTATGGCCTGTAAACTAGGCCTAGATCCTAGCCCCCACCTGGGAGTAGTGCTGAGAAGAACCAGAGTCTGAGAAACTGCCTTAAACTGCTTTTAAAAATTTTGTATAATTCCTTTATGCTGATGATAGAACTGGTCTTGCATTCTCTGAGCTAGAAATGTCCTTGAAGTAGAAATGTATCAATATCTAAGACTGTGGTAGGCCCCGGCAATTAACCAGGCCTCTGGTAGGCCTCATGCATAGAAATGTATCTATAACAGTATTGAATTAACAACCCCCACTTGAGATTAGTGCTGGAAAGAAAAATCTGCTTTTAAACTTCTCTTTCCTCTCCCCCTCCCTTCTGCTGCTTGCTCAAACGTTCCTTGAACTCAAATCGACCTGGCCTTCCTTGGGCCAGGAATGTCCTTGCAATTAAAATGTATTAATTAAAAATGTACTTATGGTGGGCCTCATCTCCGGGCCTGAAGGACAGGCCCCCACCTCACAGAGCAGGAAAGACCATATTTGGTAGATCCATCTGCTCTGTGCTGCCCTCCAGGTGACCCTGCATTTACAGATAACACACTCTAAGCTTTGAACGTCCCTGTACGTCTTTGAAGTTTTAGATAGAGAACTTACTATGCAGATGCAGGAATGTCTTAACGAGGGAAAGGTGGGAAGGGGGTGAAGGGGGGGGGGAGCTGGAGTGGAGAAAGAGGGCTAGGCCTGGTCACTGATTGGATACCAATAGAGAATTTATAGTGAAAATGTATATAAGCAAGCTGCGACCACACCTTGGGGCTCAGCTTTTTTCTTGGACTTGTTTCCGCTGAGTCTGTGCTGCACATTAAAATTGGTTTGTATCCTGCAACTGACTCCTAGTATTATTCATTGAATACAATCAGCCACAACATTTTGGTGCATTGGCCAGGTCGTAGTGGGACCGACCAGTCTTGTTTACGTGCCTTTTTCTACTACTGATTTGCTTAATTGGAAGACGCACTATGCCTCCTATACTGAGAAGCCCCAAGAACTGACCGAGTTAATGTCCAGTATTATGCAGACCCATCAGCCTACCTGGTTGGACTGTCGCCAGCTCCTGTCCACCCTTTTTAGTACCGAAGAACGAACTAGGATTCTGCAGGCCTTCATCCGATGGCTAGAAGAGAACTCTGTAGGAGGTGCAGGACTAACTCCTCAACAGGCGGCAGCCGCCGCCTTTCCCAGCAAGAACCCCGATTGGGACCCCAATGATACAGTGGGGGCAGCGGCCCTAGACCGGTTCCGCCAAGCTCTTATGCAGGGCCTAAAGAAAGGAGGCCAAAAAGCCTTGAATATTGGAAAAGTATCGGAAGTCATCCAACAGCCAGATGATAGCCCAGCGGCTTTCTATGAAAGATTATCCAAAGCTTACAGGTTATATACCCCATATGATCCAGTGGCCCCGGAGAATCTGCGCATGGTAAATGCAGCCTTTGTGAGTCAGTTCCACGGAGACATCAGACAGAAACTGCAAAAACTTGAAGGGTTTGCAGGCATGAATGCAGCTCAGTTAATGGAAGTAGTGCAGAAGGTATTTGTGAATCGTGACCAAGCTCAACAGAAGGAGAGTGAACGTAAGATGAAGGCGGCAGCTGATTTACTCGCAGCCGAGTTAGTTGAAAAGCGAAGGGGGGGATTCCCTAGAGGAGGAACTAGAGGACGTGACAGGGGCCGCGCAGCTAGCCAGCCCCCTTTAGGCACAAATTAGTGTGCCTACTGCAAGGAAGAAGGACATTGGAAGAACGAATGCCCAAACCGGAACCTCTCCCCTCGGAGGGGGGGGGGAGGACATAATGGGAGAACAAGGGGGCGATTCCAGAGGTCTGGAGACTCACGCCGACCGCAGTTTCAATCGGAGGAGGTTGCCTTTGAGGGGGTGGCAAATGAAGGCGGCTACAACTCGGATGACTACTAGGCCAGACCGGGCTCCAAGTTTCCTCTGGGTCCCCTGGAGCCTATGGTCAGTCTGAAAATTGGGGACCAACATATGAACTTTATGGTGGATACGGGGGCCGAACACTCAGTGGTGGCAAACCCAGTGGCTCCTCTGTCTTCCCGAACTATCACTATTGTCGGGGCCACTGGTAACCGGGCCACTAGGCCTTTCCTGCAGAACCGCACCTGTGAATTAGGGGGACGAAAGGTAGTACATCAGTTCCTGTACATGCCTGAATGCCCGATCCCCCTCTTGGGCTGAGATATGCTAGCTAAGCTCCAGGCGCAGATATTCACTGAAGGGGGAAAGATGGAAATGACTCTGAATTCGAAACCAGTCGGCCTGATGGTGTTAGCTGTCCCCCGTGAGGAAGAATGGCGATTCTACAGCGCAGCTCCGTCTGATGTAACAAGCCCCCGTTTCTCCACTGAAATTCTGGCCCCGCCTGAGGTATGGGCTGAGGATAATCCACCGGGCCTAGCCAAAAATGTGGCCCCTGTTCTTGTCACCCTCAAACCAGGAGCAGAACCAGTGCATATAGGACAGTATCCTCTTCCGCGACCAGCAATTGAAGGCATTCATCATCACCTGATGAAATTGCTGAAATATGGACGCCTGAGGAAGTGTCAGTCACCCTGGAACACCCCCCTTCTCCCAATCAAGAAGCCCGGGACAGGTGACTACCGCCCAGTGCAAGATTTGCGACAAGTAAATGATGCAGTTGTAACCATACACCCAGTGGTACCAAACCCATACACTCTTCTGGGACTGATCCCTGCCGGGGCCACTCACTTCACAGTACTGAACTTGAAAGATGCCTTCTTCTGTGTACGCTTCGCACCGGCCAGTCAACCTCTGTTTGCCTTTGAGTAGGAAGACCCTACTACTGGAAGGCGGGGTCAACTCACCTGGACTCGACTACCCCAGGGATTCAAGAACTCACCCACTCTCTTCAGCGCCGCCCTCAGTCAGGACCTTTCAAGCTACTCTGTAATACCCGGAAAAAGGGTCCTCCTCCAATATGTGGATGATCTGCTGATAGCAACAACCTCCAAAAGTGAATGCGTACAAGCTACCAGTGAACTCCTACACCTCCTGAAAGAGGCCGGATACAGGGTCTCGAAAGCCAAGGCTCAATTGTGCCAAACCAAATGTCAAGTATCTGGGGTTCCATCTGTCTAATGGAGTTCGATGGCTGGGTCCAGAGAGAAAAGAGGCTGTGTGCCGCATTCCTACCCCAACAACTAGAAGGCAAGTGAGGGCCTTCCTGGGAGCGGCGGGATATTGCCGGATATGGATACCCAACTTTGCGCTGCTGGCAAAACCACTGTATCAGACCACCAAAGGGGCGAAGCGAGCTCCCTTGGAGTGGGGACCTGAACAAGATGCAGCTTTCCAATCCCTGAAGAAAGCGCTGATGTCCTCACCAGCCTTGGGGTTACCAGATGTGCAGAAGCCATTTCACCTATATGTCCATGAATCCAGTGGGAATGCCCTGGGCGTCTTGACGCAGCCCCTAGGATCCTGGCAGCGACCTGTAGCTTATCTATCAAAACAACTGGATACTGTTGCAACAGGGTGGCCTCCCTGTTTGCGAGCCATTGCAGCCACAGCCCTCCTGGTGAGCGAAGCCAACAAGCTCACTCTGGGTCAGAACCTCCAAGTCACTGTACCACACTCAGTCCTGACCCTCATGGAACATAAGGGAAACTACTGGTTCACCAGCTCACGCATGTTAAAATACCAGAGCATGCTGTGTGGAAACCCCCGGCTACAACTGACTGTCAGTCGGCCCAGGCCCTCCTGATCATGACTGCCTGGAAGTTATGGACACGGTATTCTCCAGCCGTCCTGATTTAACTGATTTCCCACTGGATAACCCTGACAGGACCTTCTTCGTAGATGGGAGCAGTCTCATTGTCGATGGACGACGCTGTGCAGGCTATGCAGTAGTGACCCTGAAAACGGTGATTGAGTCTTCAGCTTTGGCCCCAGGGACCTCAGCCCAGAAGGCTGAACTTATAGCCCTCACAAGGGCACTGATAAAGGGAACAGGGCTCCGCTTGAACGTTTACACAGATTCCAAGTATGCTTTCACCACCCTGCACGCCCATGGAGCCCTGTACGTGGATTGATAACCTCAGGGGGCAAGTCCATCAAATACGGTCCTGAAATTCTGGCCCTACTAGATGCTGTGTGGGCCCCCAAACAGATTGCAGTAATGCATTACAGAGGTCATCAGAGGGGGAAGGGGGAGGTGCCACAGGGAAATAGGCTAGCTGACGTGACAACCCAAGAAGTAGCAATATCCGGACAAGTCTCTGCCCCCTCTGTCCCAGTCCAGGCAGCACTGTTCCCAATACCGCTCAGTACATGGAATCCCCGATACACCTCCTGCGAGTTAGACTATTTCTGCCAGAAGGAGGGAGGAGTATTAAACAAGGATGGGTGGATAGTGTTACCACCAGGAGCTAGCGGTCGGCCCCCAGGTCCTACCGTTGTCCCAGAATCCCTAGGCCCTGCCTTCATCCAAGCTTTCCATCAAGCCACACATTATGGAAAAACTGCCATGCAAAAAGCTCTCAGACCTTATTTCTGTATCCTCTTACTGGGACCCCTGTCCGCATCAGTGGCCAGCAGATGTTTAACCTCTGCCAAGAATAACGACTGGCAAGGCCCCACTCAGCCCCCAAGGGTCCAATCGATGGGAGTCACCCCCATGGGAAATGTCCAGGTGGATTTTACTGAAATGCCTCGAGCAAATGGGTATCGTTACTTACTGGTTCTAGTCTGTACCTTTTCTGGGTGGGTAGAAGCTTTCCCCACGAGAACTGAAAAGGCTAGAGAGGTCACAAAAGCCCTACTCCATGAAATCATTCCCAGGTTTGGTATACCACCGGTCTTAGGGTCAGATAATGGTCTCTCATTTGTATCTCAGATAACTCAGCAGCTGGCCAAAGCTCTACAAATACAGTGGAAATTACATACAGCCTACAGACCCCAAAGCTCAGGCAAGGTACAGCACATGAACCGCACCCTGAAGTCCCAGTTGTCCAAACTCTGTCAAGAATCCCACCTAAAATGGCCTCAAGTTCTCCCTATAGCCCTCTTCAGGAAACGCTCTACTCCCACTAAGGTGTTAGGAGTTTCCCCATTTGAGGTTTTGTATGGGCGGCCCCCGCCCATTGTCCAGGGGATAAAGGGAGATATGAATCAGATTGGATCTGAAATCACTAGACAAGAATTGTTGGCGTTAGGTTCTGTCTTACAGAGTCTCCATGCTTGGATTCAAGATCAGCTGCCCATTTATTTATTTATTTATTTACAGTTTCTTTTATACCGTGCTATTCGACATCAGTGTGGTTTACAGTGAACATCAAAACCACACGTCTCAATTAATTGATTAGTGCTTACAATGAACAGGTAAAATAAACTTGGAAATACATTAAACAGGTTTCTTGAACAGTGAAACATGATAACTATGTACAAAGCAACTAAATGCAGCTGTATGTAGGGTTATGTGAAACTAGGTACATTTCTCTTGGTGAGAGGAGGTGCAAAGTGAGATTACGGATCTACAGATTAAGAATGTGAAGTGCATGGGTTTAAGGTGTTGGCCTAGGGTGTGGTGGTGGGTTGGTATGAGGGGGTATCCAAAACATTGTAGTGCATTAATCTGACCGAGCCACTGCACCCCTTCAAGCCCGGAACTTCAGTGTGGATTAAAGAGTGGCGAAAAGAACCATTGGAGCCACACTGGAGAGGGCCCTACATCGTCATACTGTCTACCCCTACGGCAGTTAAAGTTGCGGAGCTCGCACCTTGGATCCACCACAGTCGGTTGAAGCTGGCTGCACCTACCGATCCTCAGCTTTGGACCTCAACGAACCATCCCGATTCGCCCCTGCGTCTTACCCTGAAGCGGCAGAGACCATCGGTGTAGACTCGACAGCCCTACTCTTGTCACACGTCGTGGAAGCTGACAGGTCTACGCACGGCGGAAGCTGTGAGAAAGGAAGAACCTGAGTAAAAGAAAAGAATTTAAGTTCCATATAGAGACTTATTGAAGTAGTGTAGCTATGATGAATATGCATATCTATATTGTACTTGCGGTATCCCTGGGGCCCTTTAGAATGACTTTCTCTATACCCCCTTGTACCCCCTGCATAACCACCACCCGAACAGGAGTAAAAATTACCCAAACCCTGCTCTACCACTCATACCACAGCTGCACCGGTTCTGTTAGCCAGTGTGAATATAATGGTACAGAATTGAGTATCTGTACGATAGGGAAAACCAAAACTTGTTTTAACCCACGCCAGAATCCAACCTATCAGGTTATCGAGGTTCGCTCCCACTCAGCTGTGGGCCACCTCCTTAATTCCACTAAGATATCCTCCCCCACTAGCCCGGCCTCTCTTTTTCGATGCTTGTGCAGCCATAAATGCCAACAAATGGCACAGGGGAAGGTGTGGTTCCCTTAGCCAGGAACGCAACTATACACACAATGACAAATACATGTGCCCGGCCATAGCATCTGGGGCCCCATCTTGTACCGGACCGGGAGCCCGCGACCACAATTTCTGCCCCACCTGGAACTGTGTTTACTATGCATCGTGGCCCAAGGCCCCGACAGGGTGCCCCCGGGATTCTCACAAGGCAACCCTGACTCAGTTACCAGCCATGTCAGACTGTTCGACAGGCACCTGTAACCCCCTCAGACTGACCCTTATGTCCCCCAGTGTCTGGGCTGCCGGATACACCTTTGGCCTCCAGATAGATGGAAAGGGCACTGACCCAGGTACCCTCATACACATCCGTCTTGTAATGAAGTCTCAGATTTCCCAGCCTGCCTTCGTCTTCCATTCCTTCGAAGACGAACTCCGCACCCAAATAGAAGTGCCCACCTCCGTGCGGAACCTTTTCATAGAATTGGCTGAGACTGTAGCGTCCAGTCTCCACATTTCAAATTGCTATTTCTGTGGGGGAACCAACTTGGGTGACCAATGGCCATGGGAAGCTAGGGAACTGGACTACTCTGTCCCATATAACCAGACTGCCCTTAATAGAACCGCCAGTGAATGTGTCCTGGCAAACTCCATTGTTGGCTGTACCTGTATAGTCAAGACTGGACCCCGTTTCCCCATTAAGGTAGGGGAACTAGTATGCCTGAGTCAACGTTATTACAACGAGACCTCCCGAAAGACATCCTGGTGGTCAGGTGTAAATGTTACTGAACCGTCTAACCCATTTACCAATTTCACCACACTCACTGCAGTATGGACTGATCTTACTTCCACCAATACCTGGAGAGCCCCCCCAGGGCTCTACTGGATTTGTGGAAATCGAGCGTATGCCCAGCTTCCTGACAAATGGGGAGGGGTGTGTGTCCTGGGGACAATCCACCCGTCCTTCTTTCTAATTCCCATTTCCCAAGGAGAGCAGTTAGATTTCCCGGTATATAACCACCGCCAACAGCGCGATACCCTGAAGATAGGGCAATGGGATCAGAAATGGGATAATGAGGAATGGCCTCCTGAGAGAATTATTACATACTATGGCCCAGCTACTTGGGCAGACGATGGGACTTGGGGATACCGCACTCCTGTTTATATGTTAAATCGTATTATCCGTTTACAAGCTGTTGTAGAAATTATAACTAATGAAACCGGTAAGGCATTAACCCTCCTGGCAAAACAAAATACCCAGATGCGCACTGCTATTTACCAAAACTAGTTGGCCCTTGATTACCTATTGGCCACTGAGGGAGGGGTATGTGGAAAATTCAATCTAACTGCTGTTTGCAGATTGATGATCAAGGCCACGTCATTGAAGAAATAGCCGACCGTATGAGGAGGCTAGCTCATGTACCTGTTCAGACCTGGCACGGACTGGAGCTAAAAGGATGGTTTGGTTCTATGTTTACAGGGGTGGGGGGGTCTGAAAACTATTGTATGTACTGTTTTACTAATGCTAGCTGTATGTCTGCTTCTTCCATGTTTTCTACCCCTTTGCCTACGCATGTTTACCTCTATTATTGACAGTACAGTTGAACGCAAGACTGCAGCCCGAGTATTAGCTATGTGGAAGTATCAGACCTTACCTCAGGAGGAGGTCACAGTCTAAGATAACACTTAATGTGTGATTTTCATCTCACCCCTTTCTGGAGGGGTGATGATAATCAAAAGGGGGGAATGTGGTAGGCCCCAGCAATTAACCAGGCCTCTGGTAGGCCTCATGCATAGAAATGTATCTATAACAGTATTGAATTACCAACCCCCACTTGAGATTAGTGCTGGAAAGAAAAATCTGCTTTTAAACTTCTCTTTCCTCTCCCCCCTCCCTTCTGCTGCTTGCTCAAGCGTTCCTTGAACTCAAATCGACCTGGCCTTCCTTGGGCCAGGAATGTCCTTGCAATTAAAATGTATTAATTAAAAATGTACTTATGGTGGGCCTCATCTCCGGGCCTGAAGGACAGGTCCCCACCCCACAGAGCAGGAAAGACCATATTTGGTAGATCCATCTGCTCTGTGCTGTCCTCCAGGTGACCCTGCATTTACAGATAACACACTCTAAGCTTTGAAGGTCCCTGTACGTCTTTGAAGTTTTAGATAGAGAAGGTGAAATTAGACTTACCTGCTAATTGTTGTTCCTTTAGGAACTCCAGGCTAGTCCTGAACCTTTGAGTCTTGTACCTCCTCCAGCAGCTTTGGAGACTGAGAACGTCACTTCTTTGATGTCACCGGTATAAGTACCCCAGATCCGCCTCCTGACATCAGTAACCTATTGACAAAGCAAACTCACCAGAGAAACAATTAAGTAGCAACTGTACCCAACATCTATTCTCACCATAACTACTAAGAACAAACCTAAAAAGGGATGCCCCTATGCAGGAACACACTGCGTCCCCTTAAAGCTAACCGCTTATGTGCTGAGATCCCCATATCCTGACAGACAGATAAAGATACGGAGTGAGAGATTCTACACCCTCTAGCCAAATACCCCCCCACCCCCCAACACGGACTCCATTCTGGAAGATCCCCCGAAAAGCTTACCTGTCACACTTTCCATGCTTCAGGCGTTGGCCCATCTGGGAGGGATACAGGACTAGCCTGGAGTTCCTAAAGGAACAACAATTAGCAGGTAAGTCTAATTTCACCTTCCTTAGCATCCCTCCAGGCTAGTCCTGAACCTTTGGGGATGTAACAGAGCAGTGCAAAGAATCAACGGGAGGGACCTGCCAATCCCGCCTGAAGTACTGTTGAACCAGAATCGGCATCGCTCTCCGCCTGCAAATCCAGCTGGTAATGCCTGATAAAGGAATGCAAAGAAGACCAAGCAGCCGCTCTACAAATCTCTACCGCCGGAACCAGACTACTCTCCGCCCAAGAAGTAGTCTGTGCCCTAGTCGAATGTGCTCGCAAACCCACCGGAACTGGCCTACCCTTCAGCAGGTATGCGGATGCAATCGCCTCCTTAAGCCACCTAGCAATGGAAGCCCTCGACGCAGCCTGACCCTTGGAAGGACCCGCAAACACAAACAGCCTATCCAACCTACGGAATGGAGCGGTAACCTTCAAATACCTTTTCAGGGCCCTCCGAGGGTCCAACCTATGCAACCGTCTATCAGCGAAAGCCTCCCCGCTATTCGCAAAACACCGGCAGGGACACTATCTGATTCACATGAAAAGGCGAAACCACCTTGGGTAAACCTTGGGTAAAAAGGACAGCACCGTTCTCAACACCACCTTGGAATCACTAAAAACCAGAAAAGGTTCTCGACAAGACAAAGCCTGTAGCTCCGAAATCCTCCTGGCGGACGCAATCGCTACCAGAAATACCACTTTTAAAGGTCAAATCCTTTAACGACGCCCTCGCCAAAGGCTCAAAGGGTTCTCTCACCAATACGTCCAACACCAAAGGCAAATCCCACTGCGGAACGAGCTGCCTACACGGCGGGCGCAGGAGAACCACCGCTCTCAAAAAACGCTCGACATCCGGGTGACACCCCAGCGCTTGACCTCGTATCTTACCGCGGTAGCAAGATAAAGCCGCCAACTGCACCCTCAAAGAAACAGCCGCCAGACCCTTCTCATACCCGTCCTGCAGAAACGCCAGGACCTGAGAAATCGAAGCCTGTAACGCCGTAACTCCGTGGCCAGCACACCAAGCCTCAAACACCCACCAAACACAAACATATGCCAAAGAAGTCGACGTCCACATTGTTGAGGTCTCGGCGGAGACTACCGCCGAGGAATAACCCGCCGTTAACCGCGCCCGTTCAATAGCCAAGCTGTAAGCGAGAACCGATCCACTTGTGGCATCCAAAGTGGACCTTGTAGCAATAGATCGCTCCGATTCGGTAACCTCCAAGGCTCGTCCCCGAGAAGCCGGACCAGATCTGCATACCACGGCCTCCGCGGCCAATCCGGCGCAATTAAGATCACTGGCCCTCTGTGAAATTCGATACGCTGCAGAACCCGGCCTATCAACACCCATGGCGGGAACACATAGAGCAGACGGTCCACCGGCCACGGTTGAACTAGGGCATCCAGGCCCTCTGACATCCTTTCCCGTCTTCGGCTGAAAAACCGACTGGCCTTTGCCGACTGAAAAGTCGACATGAGGTCCATGACCGGAGGACCCCAGCGCAGAACGATCATCTCGAACACCTGTGGATGAAGGGACCATTCCCCCAGATCCACCCTCACCCGACTGAGAAAATCGGCCTCTACATTTTCCACTCCTGCCACATGCACCGCTGACAAGGCCACCAGATGCCTTTCGGCCCACATGAACAACCGACCGGCCTCTGCTTCCAGCGGCCGACTGCTGGTGCCCCCTTGCCGGTTGATATAGGCCACCGCCGTCGCATTGTCGGAGAACATCCGCACGGCCTTCCCATGAAGGAATTCCCGGAACGCCCGGAGTGCGAGGACCACTGCTCGTAACTCCAACCGGTTGATTGACCACGACCTTTCCGGCACCGACCACACGCCCTGCGCGAACCTTCCTTGGACATGTGCCCCCCAACCTGACAGACTGGCATCCGTCGTCAGAGGAATCCAATCCGGCACCTCCAACGGCATCCCTTTTTCCAACGTTCCGTCTCTCAACCACCAGAGCAGAGACGCGTCTCCGGCGGACAGGGCAACCTCTGAGAAAGACTGTCATTCTGATGGGACCACCGTCTGAGCAAGGCACTCTGTAGAGGTCTCATGTGCGCCCTGGCCCAGGGCACCACCTCGATCGATGCCGCCATGGTGCCTAACACTTGCAGGTGGTGCCAGGCTGTAGGACAGCCGTTGCGGAGAAATTTGCGGATCAGACGCCTCAAACCTTGCGCTCGGTTCTGCAGGAGAAACACCCTCCCGATCCTCGTATCGAACCGCGCCCCCAGGTACTCCAGGGTCTGAGAAGGCCTCAAACTGCTTTTGGCTCGATTGACTACCCGACCGAGGCTCTCTAAGAATGCCACCACTCTGCTCGTGGCCGCTTCGCTCTCCTCCATGGACTTTTCCCAAATCAACCAATCGTCCAGATAAGGATGAACCAGGATTCCTTGCTTTCGTAACGCCGCAGCCACTACCACCATCACCTTGGTGAAGGCTCGCAGCGCTGTCGCCAGACCAAACGGTAACGCTTGAAATTGGAAATGCCCCATCGGTACCGCAAACCTCAAAAACTTCTGGTGTTCCTGCCGAATGGGAATGTGCAGATACGCCTCCGTCAAATCGAGTGACGTAAGAAACTCGCCCTCGCGAACCGCCACTGTGATTGAGCGCAACGTCTCCATCCGAAAATAAGACACCCTTAGACAACGATTTACGTGTTTGAGATCCAGAATGGTTCGAAAAGTTCCCTCCTTCTTGGGAACCACAAAATAAATGGAGTATCGACCGCAGCCGCATTGGTCTTGGGGCACTGGAACTACGGCCTCAAGGGAAAGCAGACGATTCTGAGTCTCCTCCACCGCCGCGTACTTGAACTGAGCTTTGCACGGGGACATCACGAACGAATCGGTCACTGGACACTGAAGCTCCAAGGCATAACTGTCGCAGATAACTTCTAGCACCCACTGATCTGATGTGATCTGGGTCCAGGCAGGATAAAACGTTCGCAAACGCCCTCCTATTGGCTCCTGCCCCACCTGGACCCCCATGGCTTCATTGCGGTTTCCGGGAATTGGAGGCCCCCGAGGCGGAAAACCCCCTGCTCGCTCCTCGAAAGCCTCGAAATCCCTGGCTATGATAGGAAAAACGTCCCCTTTGTCCCTGGCCAAACCGAGGGGAACGAAAACGCCGAAACTCCCGTTGTTGCGCTTTAGCTGATGGCCCTGGGCGACCTTGCTTCTGCTTATCCTCCGGGAGCCTACCACCTTTGGACTCCCCCAAATCCTTGACGAGCTTCTCTAGGTCCTCCCCAAAGAGAGGTTTCCCCCGAAATGGAAGCTTGCTAAGCCGAGATTTCGAAGAAGTATCTGCCGCCCAGTTCCGCAACCACAGATACCTCCTGGCTGCCACCGCCGAAGCCATGCTATTGGACAACCCGCAAATGAGATCGTAGTGAATATCAGCGAGATAAGCCGCCCCCGTCTCTATTCGGGCCACTTCGTCAGCCGAATCAACCGCTTGCTCAGACTGCAGACCCTGAGCCCAACGCAGGCAAGCTCTGGCTACCCAAGCCCCACAAATGGACGCTTGGAGGGACAAAGCATTCACATCAAAGACCTGTTTCAATAAGGTATCCACCTTCCTGTCCTGTGCATCCTTTAGCGCAGCGCTCCCTTCCACCGGAATAGTAGTTTTCTTTGTAACCGCCGAAACCGTGGCATCCACCTTGGGTGATTTGAACAACTCTCGATCTTGCTCCGCTAAAGGATAGAGCCGAGACATCACTCTGGAACCTTTAAGACCAGCCTCAGGCATGTCCCACTCACTTTGCATCATTTCTTTAAACACTCTGCACAGGAAAATCCGTCTGTGACTTACGAAAAGCCTGCAACAGGGGATCCTCCAACTCCGCTTCGTCTGTCTGCCCCCCTGCTGGCATATTGAGCGCCTTAAGCGTCTCGGCGATGAGCGCCGGCAACTCATCCCGTCTAAAAATGCGGACCACCCGGGCCTGATCTTCCTGCTCTGCAATCTCTCCTTCCAAATCCTCCAGCTCTAAATCCTGCCCGAGGTCCCCTAAGTCAGTTCCCGCCGAAGCCACGGAATGAACCGATGGGTCCTTTTCGGAGCAGGCCCTCTTCGCTGGGACACATGAACCCCCCAAGCTTAGAGGCGTCCCCGGGCGCTTATCCCCCAAACCCCCCTCAGCCGGGCTAGGGGAGGATTTACCAGGCGCCCCTGCAAAAGCCTGCTGAATTAAATAGACAAATTGGGGAGAAAAAATAGCTTCCAAGCCTCCCGGGACTTGCCCCTGCGACACCTGGCTTCCCTGAAGGGAGGACGGCCCCGCCACTGGCTCCGTGACCGGCTCACCTAAAACCTTGGATTCAGACAGGTCTGATGCCCCTTCCCTTGGGCTCTCAACACCCTCTGTAAGCCCCTGCTCCATAGACACAGCCTCTCTAAAACAAGTCCTGCAAACGCCTGTGTCAGAAACTGCCCCTCTCTTGGAGCCACAGAGCAGACAGAGAGATTTAGATGGCATGCCGCGGGGCAGACAACAAAATGCCCCAAACCGGCAGACTCACCCCCAGGGAAAAAATTGCAAGGACTCTCTCTGTGACGTGTTTCACGTTTTTTTTTTTTTCCTAAGAACAGCACGGGATGCCCCTCACTGTCTAGACCTACTATCCAGAAACCCCGACGAAAAACGAGGCTCCTTTAACCTAAAACGGACCAAGGAAAGCTGAGAACACCTAACCGATTTTCCCGCGCGCGCGAATCCCCCGACGCACGGCCTACCGCAGGCTCCACACGCGGCCCGGGCCCTCAAAAAACCACCAAAATAAGAAATTGACGACGACCTGGTCCCTTACCTTGAAGCAGGCAACTCCAACTGCAGAATCCAGCCGATCAGCGCTCAGCCGTGATTGCGGCTTCAGCGCCTGAGGCTATACACGCCGTCTGCTTTCAACTCAGCCTGTCCCGTCCTGCCGGCATCAGACGTCGGCTTCGGACTTGCAGGTCAGCCCTCCGGCTCAGCCGGGCTGTCTTCCTACCGGTTCCTCACCCAAATTGGTGGGATCGGGAACCGGAAAATAGCACCCCCCCCCCCTTTTTCACCCGCTATGCGCTATGAAGAAAACCCCCCCATAAAACGCAAGGCAGAGCAAGGGAAGAAGGAGGGGAGGGGGGAAGGAAGAGATCAGAAACAGCAGATTTAAAGGGAGAAAACCAAGGCAGGAATAAGTAGCTCAGCACCACATCTAAACTAAACTCTGCAAGCTCTCCCAACCTTCTACCCCCACTGCTTAATTGCTCCTCAACATGAGCCCTATCCCTTGGCTCACCAGACCTCCAGCTGCTTGGAGACTGAGAATACTGATGTCAGGAGGCGGATCCGGGGTACTTATACCGGTGACATCAAAGAAGTGATGTTCTCAGTCTCCAAAGCTGCTGGAGGAGGTACAAGACTCAAAGGTTCAGGACTAGCCTGGAGGGACGCTAAGGAACTTACTATGCAGATGCAGGAATGTCTTAACGAGGGAAAGGTGGGAAGGAGGGGGGAGCTGGAGTGGAGAAAGAGGGCTAGGCATGGTCACTGATTGGATACCAATAGAGAATTTATAATGAAAATGTATATGTGAAAATGTATATAAGCAAGCTGCGACCGCACCTCGGGGGCTCAGCTTTTTTCTTGGACTTGTTTCCACTGAGTCTGTGCTGCACATTAAAATTGGTTTGTATCCTGCAAATGACTCCTAGTATATTATTCATTGAATACAATCAGCCCCAACAAGACTATGCCTTTGTTAGAATAGCCTGAGAAGGGGGAACAGGGAGCTAGGCCCAGAGAGAATCCCCAATTGGACAGGTGCAAGGGGCGTTGGGACCAATAGAAAGTTTGCCTGTATCAAACTGTAAAAATTGTATATAAGGAATTTGCCCCTGTACTCCATTGCTGTCCTTTTTGGATGCACTCCTGTCTGAGCCTGTGCACAATAAATTGGCTTGGATCCTGCAGCTGACTCCTGGTTTTATTCATTGCGTGCACTTTGCTGCTACAAAACCAGCCTCCTGAGTGGTCAGAAATAACGTGTGCATATTGGATAATCTCTATCCAGTTTCGTGTCTTCCACGCAGGATTCACAAAAATCACAGTAGCTATCTCCCAGTGTCTGTAAAGTATTTAAATTGGAAGCAAGGAATGCAAAAAAGTCAACTCTAATAGCCAAATGTATCCCTTTTAATGTGGTAGAAAGATGAATATACTGGGCTAACGCAAAATTAAAAAAAAGTTAGAAAGTACGAAAAACGCAAAATTCACAAGTGATTCCAGACTTTTGCACACCACTGTAGCAGATGGGAAGGAACTATCAGGAATTTACAAGCAGGCCGAAGTCTTGAGACCCCGCGCTTTTGCTTTTTTTCCTTTTAAAAGCTGCAGCCACGGATCAGGATTTGTTATCTTTGCAGGCGGCGCGGGGCCATGTGCAGGTAACATGCCCCCACACGCTTGGATCGGTTCTAATCGCCTAAAAACAATTTTAATTCATTCACTAACTCTCCCTCTCATGCGCCTACTTCATACACCACAAATATTCCCGCATCGCTTCCGCCATCTCCCTGCGCAGCAACAAACTGTGAGGGAGACGTTGAGTTCACGCGCCACGTTCTGGAGGCTCGCTCTATTCCCGCGCACGTGAGCGCAGAGGTACCGCGCGCCCTTTACAGTTTGATATTCCTCCAGCCTTCCTAAGGCCCTTCATACTCGACGTCATTAGCTTAAGCCTCTCCTTCGGGAGGCGGGCTAAGCCGGTAAAGGTGTGCAGCGGGCGGGACGGTGTCGGTTTGAGAAAGTGAAGTTGTCTAGCTGCGCGTGACAGTCCGCGCTGTCAGCAGGGAGGATGCGCCGCCCGCCTACGTAAGGAAAGATGCGGGTAGCAGCCTTCTGGCTCACGCTGTGACCGTGGGCTTCAAGCTCTATGCGGAGCCGCCTTCTTATATGCCCAGCTTGGGAAACTTTCCCCAGGGCCCGAGCGAGTCCGGTAACGCCTGAACCACCACCGAGCTGCACCCGGAGCTCCACTACGTGGGGTTATCCATCTTCACCCTGCTCTGCTGCTGCTGCCTGCCCCTGGGGATCGTCGCCCACGACTCCTCGGAAAGTAAGGAGCCGAACGCAGACTAGGATAATGATGCAGTTCGGGATGGCAACCGCATACATGCATGCTTCTCCCCTTTCCCCTCCCTGTAGGGCCTGAGCACTGCAGTCTATGTACGGTGGAAACTATGTTATGATCATCGTGGTCACCCTGAGCACTGGGTGCCTCCCTGGAAAAATGGTAGAGTAGGGACCGCTCTCTGAAGCTGTTTAGTAATTGAAATAGTTGCATGGAGGGAGAGGAAGGGTAGTAATGGTATGGGTGAAAGATGTTGAGCTGGTGGATGACATCAAGGAACAGAAAGATGAGCACTGCAAAGCTGCTGGGGGGACTTCCTATGAAACTGGGTAAGGGAAATCAGGTAGTTTGGAGAAAGCAGGATGTGGTTGTTACCAGAAATACAGGGCCGGCACACTAGGTGGCTGCCTAGAATGGCAGGCCATGTTCTTCGGCACACATGGCTTGCTGCTCCCCCCCCCCCCCCCCCGCATACTGCACTGCTCTTCTTCCTCTCCTCCTGTGCTGAGCCATACCGCACTGCCATTGATTCCGACAACAGGGGGAGATGACTAGGCTGAGCTCAGCGGCTGGCCAAGTATTTTGACACACATGACCTACCACTTCTAACACCCCAAAGTTATGTCAGAAGCGTCAGGTCATTTATGCTGAAGCATATGGCCTGCAGAGCCAAGTTGTGCCCCTCCCCGACCCCGCCAACAGAATCAGCGGCAGTGAGGGGCTGTAGCATGGCGTGACACTGGGGTGGGGCTTGGCCAGGGCTTCTGTCTAGGGTGGCAGAGACCCTTGGGCCGGCCCTGCAGAAATACAGTGCAGTACCATACCAAACCATAAATGTGCCCTGTATGACTTGCAATTCTGGTGCTCTTGACATCACTAGTTTGTCATTGCCCCATGCCCAATAACACCCCCTCTTACCCCACACCTCTTCATCTCTAGTCTACTCCCTCCCTTACCCCTGCACTGCCTGCCCAACTTGCTATTGCCCCGCCACTGTGTTTCCTGTTCCCTTGGTGGCAGCAGCGGAGCAGACCTCTGATTATTTAAAAAAAACAACAACAAAAAACACACTGGTCTTTCCAGTTCTGTGCTTCCAAGGCTGGTCTAATCCCTCCCTCCTCTCACATAAGAACATAACAATATAAGATATGCCATACTGGGTCAGACCAAGGTCCATCAAGCCCAGTATTCTGTTTCCAACAGTGGCCAATCTAGGTCATAAGTACCTAGCAGTTTCCCCAAAAGACACAGGTTCCACAATGCTTGTATTGGGTCAAGCAGTGATATCCTGGGTCCCTTTTAATAATGGTTTATGGACCTTTCCTCTAGGAACATGTCCAAACCTTTTTTAAACCCAGCTACACTAACAGTTTTTACTACATCCTCTGTTAACAAATTCCAGAGTTTGATTACATGTTGAGTGAAAAAATATTTTCTCTTATTAATCTTAAATAGTTTACCCTGTAGCTTCATTGCATGTCCGCTAGTCTTTCTATATTCTGATGAGGTAAACAATCGATCTACGTTTACCTGTTCCACTCCATTCATTAATTTATAGACCTCTATCATATTTCCCCTCAGCCATCTCTTTTCCAGGTTGAAGAGCCCTAACTTTTTCAGCCTCTCTTCATAGGGGTATCCTTCCATCCCCTTTACCATTTTGGTGGCTCTTCTCTGTACCTTTTCTAAGAACGCTATATCCTTTTTAAGATATGGTGACCAGAATTGCACGCAATATTCAAGGTGCGGTCGCACCATGGAATGATACAGAGGCATTATAATATCCTTTGTTTTATTTTCCATTCCTTTCCTTATGATACCTAGCATTCTATTTGCTTTCTTGGCCGCCACTGCATACTGGGCAGAGGGTTTTAACACGTTATCCACGATGACACCTAAATCTTTTTCCTGAGTGGTGGTTCCTAATGTGGAGCCTTGCATCATGTAACCATAGTTTGGGTTTTTCTTTCCTAGGTGCATAACTTTGCACTTGTCCTCATTAAATTTCATCTGCCATTTGGATGCCCAGTCGGCTACCGGTACCGAGCGTAGGTTGGCAATTGAGGTTGTGAGTGCCCTCAGCTGGTGTGTATTTGCTGGTGGTGAGGGCCCGGCACCGGCTTGGTCCAGATAGGAGATGCAAGCGGAAATCCAGAGGGAATAGGGTACGCTTGGTGACCGGGCGGCCTGGCTTGTTTTGGTCGTAGGAAACAAAGAGCTGCATGCAATGCAGCTAAATGCAGCTAAATAAATGCCTTGCCTCTGGGTCACAGTCTGGAGAAGGAAGAGGCGCAGGGCTTGGACACAGTCCAGTTTGTGCAGCCGTACTTCCTCAGGGGAAGCATGGGGCTCTGGGTGGAAGGTAGGAAGTTCGATTGTTTGATTGATGTGGAAGGCAGAAGCTACCTTTGGAACAAATCTCGGATATGTCCGGAGGGAAGTGTGGTCCCCGGAAAGCTGTGTGTACGGTGGGTGTGCTACCAGAGCCTGGAGTTCGCTGATACGTCTGGGCGAGGTGATGGCGACCAAGAATAAGGTCTTCCAGAAGATGAGCTTGATGTCAGCTGACTGCATGGGTTCAAAGGGAGGTAGGGTAAGCTGGTTGAGAACCGTGTTGAGATCCCAGTGCGATACGGGTTTCCTGATTGGAGGGTGAAGGTTGGTGAGGCCCTTCATAAAGCGTGTGACAGTGGGCAGTTGTGCGATGGAGCTGTCCCCAGGGCGGTCATGGAAGGCCGCGATGGCTGCTAGGTGGACTCGGATGGACCACGTCTGCAGGCCTTGTTGAGATAAGGAAGTCAGGTACTGCAGGAGAGGCGGTATGGGGCAGGAGAAAGGATCCAGTCCTTGAGAGGAGCACCAGACAGTGAAGCGCCACCATTTGAGGCTGTAAGATTTTCTGGTCGAGGGGAGGCGGGCTGCGAGGACCACTTGTTCGACCTCTTGTGGGAGGTGGAAAGGGGACAGCTTCCAGGATGTTAAGGCAAGGGTTTGTAGGTTGGGGTGGAGGGTATTCCCATCGTCCTGTGAGAGCAGGTCCGGCACCAGGGGGAAGCCGGATCGGAGGACGGAGGACGCACTGCCAGTCGGTGGAGAAGCGGGAACCACCCTTGGCGTGGTGAGTATGGGGCTACCAGAATGGCCTACGCTTTGTTGGAGATGATGCTTTGGACGGTCATGGAAATCAGCGGAATGGGGGGAAGGCGTATACTAGAGACCACTCCCCCCATGACACGTCGAATGCATCCGCTGCGTGGCTCCGAGCAGAGGGGCGTTTCGAGCAGAAGGTTTTGCATTTCGTATTCCTTTCCGTGGTGAAGAGGTCGACTGCCGGGTGACCCCAGTCCTGGAAGAGGGAATGGGCCACTTGAGGTTTGAGGGACCACTCGTGTGGGTTGAGCTGCCGGCTGAGTCTGTCCACTAACTCGTTCTGTAGACTGGGGATGTAGGAGGCCCGGAGGGTGCAGCGATGTGAAGTTGCGAAGGCCCAGATACAAAGAGCTTCTCTGCAAAGGGTCCGTGAACCCGTGCTGCCTTGTTGATGTAAAACATGGCCACTTGGTTGTCCGTTTGTAGCAGGACTGTTTTGTCGCTGATCATGCTTTGGAAGGTCTCCAGAGTGTAACTCATGGCTCTGAGTTCTAGGACGTTTATGTGGCATTGCCGCTCCTGCGGCGACCAGGCTCCCTGAGTTCGGAGGTGAAGGCAATGTGCCCCGCAACCCACTGGGGAGGCATTGGTGGTAATAGTCAATTGGTGCACTGGTTGGGAGAGTAGTCTCCCACATGATTAGGTTCCTTCCACGGGTCCACCAAAGGAGGGAGGAGATCACTGTCTTGTCCAGCGGAATGGTGGTCTCCAGGGGCTGGGAGTGCTGGGGCCAGTGAAGTCCGTAGGTGCCACTGGAGGCAGCGCATGTGTAGTTTCGCTAGGGGTACCGTCTGGGTGGCCGACGCCATGTGTCCCAGGAGGCAAAGGATTACCCCTGCCATGGGGGACCGTTCCGTTCTCACTAGCTGTGCCAGGTCCTGGATGGTGCTTACCCTTAGCAGGGGAAGGAAGGCCTTTGAGCAGATAGTGTCTATTAGTGCTCCGATGAACTCCAGCTACTGTGAGGGGTGGAGATGCGATTTTGGATAATTCACCAGAAACCCCAGGAATGTCAGCAAGGAGATGGTAGCTAGAGTTGCACGCTTGGCCTCCCTCAAGGAGGGGGCAGAAATAAGCCAGTCGTCCAGGTAGGGGAAAACACAAATCCCTTGCTTGCGGAGATGTGCGGCTGCCACCGCAACACACTTTGTAAACACCCATGGCACGGGTGACAGGCCGAACGGGAGAACTTTGTACTGGAAGTGTTTCCTTGCGGCTTGGAAGCGTAGGTACTGTCTGTAGTCCCTGTGTATGGGGACGTGTGTGTAAGCATCCAGGAGATCCAGGGATGTCAGCCACTCCTTGGGTTGGATGAGGGGCAGGATGGATCCGAGGGAGTGCATCCTGAATTTCTTCTTGGCGATGAATAAATTGAGCTTGTGGCGGTTGAGGATGGGTCACATGCCACCAGATTTCTTGGGGACTAGGAAGTACCTGGAGTAGAAGCCAGTGTTTAGTTCCGCCTCCGGGACAGGTTCAGTGGCATTGGAGGCCAGGAGGGACAAGATCTCCGTCTCTCTAAGGAAGAGGAGGACTCTTTGCAGCGTGGGATCACACATTGTAGTGGGGGCGAAAGAAACTTTATTCAATATTCATTTGAGATGATTGCCAGGACCCATCTGTCCGTAGTGATGGATTTCCAGGTTGGTAAGAAATGGCCAAGCAACCCCCCCCTCCCCCCGTGGGGGGGCTGGGCCCGGTCTTCCCGTCAAAAGGCTTGGTTGGTCCTCCCTAGTGATGGCTGTGAGATTTTTTGCTGCTTCCTTTTACGTTGGTGGGGCTTTTGCCTGTAGGATGAATGTGAAGGCTGTGGTTGCTGTTTATAGCGCGGTTGTTGCCATTTTCGGTAGGATCCGTATTGATGCTTGGATGAGGAAAAGGAGAAGGGCTTTTGCTGGTAGGAGCTTTTGCGGTTGGGCCGTTCTAGGCCTTCGTCCGCGAGGGCCTGCAGCGTCGTGCAATGGTCTTTCAAGGCATTGATGGTGTCGTTTGACTTTTTCTCCGAACAAGGTATCCCCGGTGCAGGGTGCATCAGCGGTGCGGTCGTGGGTGTCCTCCCGCAGCCCTGACGCTCTGAGCCAGGCTAGGCGGCGAGTGGAGATGGAGGTGGCCGCGGTGCGAGCTGCTGCATCAAAAGTGTCAAAGCATGCCCGAATTTGGTGCTTTGTGCACTCCTGTAAGTCTGTAATGGTGGCGGAGGTGGCTGTCTGTGTCTCCGGACTGGAGGAGGTGAGGGTCGATTTTAGTTGTTCCACCAGGGTGTCCTGGTATAGAGCCTGTTGCAACTGGTGGGCAGAGACTCTGGAGCAGAGCATTGCCCCTTGGAAAGTCTTTCTGCCTATGTCATCGAGGAGTTTGAGGTCCTTACCAGGGGGGCTGTTGGTGTGTGTCCTGTTGGACTTAGAACGCTTGAGTGCAGACTCCACCACTATGGAGTTGTGAGGAAGCTGTGCTTTGTCGAAACCTGGAGAGGCTTGGACTTGGTACTTGGTGTCCAGCTTTCTTGAGACGGATGCCCCTGAGGTGGGGTTCCTGCCATAGGGAGAGGAGGTTTTCCTTCAGTAGGGGATGTTCCGGTATCAGTGCTGAAGGTCGAGGAACCTCCAGGAACTTTCTTGCTGCCTGAGTCTCCGGGCGCTGGTTGGACGTGTCACAGGTGTTGGAGAGGTTGAGGGCAGTGGCAATCTTCTTGAGGAACTTGGGGTAGGTTAAGTCCTCAGGGTTGCTGGGCGGGACGTCCTCTGGGGCATCTGCCGACGGGGCAGATGTCTCGAGGTCTGTGGGGGAGGGAATGTCCACTGTGGATTCTAGAGCCGCATTCCCTCCAGCATCGTTGAGAGGTGTAGAGGATGGGACCTTTGTTAGTGCTGGAGGAGGAAGCTGAGTGCTGGGAGAGCTCCTGCACAGGTCCATTGTGCAAACATGTCAGTTAGAAATGAGAGGAATTGTGCGCATGGTTCAAGCGCTTCAGGGAGTCCGGGAACAGAGCTGGAAGGCTCAGTTGCAATCAGAGGCTCAATAGCAGTCAAAACCTCAATGGGTTGTCCCCGGGAGCCCAGGCATGGAGCAGGGGCAAGGAGAGGGGAGAGGTCGCGCTGGACACTGGGGGCATACCTGCTGCTGGTGTCAGGATGGCTGCTGTCAGCTGGGAAGTGCTCCATGCTGTTGTGGGGGCTGCTCTAGCCGGTCCGGTGGTGATTCTGGCATCTGTGACCCGAACTGTGCCAGTCGCTGCTGTTTCTATAGCTGCTTCTTCTGCGCCTGTGCCGACTGTGCCAGTGTCCCGATCGTCGGTGCGGGTCAGGGCGATGCCTCCGTGCTGAGCGCGATTGTCTGCGGTGGGTGTGTCGGTGCGAGCGGCTCCTCCTCTCCCTGTGATGCTTGCTTCGGCGCCAGCCAATGGCGCCGTGGGGGGAGGAGTCTTGAGCGCTGACATCACCCAAGATGGCCACCGCCATGGAAGCATCGTGGCCGGTCAGGATCAAGGCTGCTGGGGCTTGCTGGACAGGGAGAGAGGGTCCATCGGAAGGGGAGCCGGTGCCCCGGGACCAAGTGGCTGTGGGTGGAGGCCCCTGAGGGCACACCCGGAGCCGCTAGTGTCATTTGAAGAGGCAGCATCGTCATCGGAGATGACACTGGATTCAAAACGCTGATGGGAGTTTCGGGGTTTAAAACGCCAACGGGAGCTCCGGAGCAGGAAGGCACAGCCGGGGAAGCTGGAAAGAGATCTTTCAGAGCATTTTTTCTAATTTTCCTTGCTTGTGGGGACATCCTGGCACAGTGAGCACATTCTTCAACCTTGTGGGAGATACCCAGGCATCGGAGGCACCAATCATGCAGGTCAGTGGAGTTCATTTTCCTAGCACAGTCTGGGCATTTTTTGAACCCCGGTTTAGGCATTCTGAGGTCTTGATCTGAAGTCTTGGTTTGAATTTTGTTGGAGAGAAGAAGTATCCGTCTTGCTGGCAAGATGGAAGAGGTAAAAGTGGCTGGCCAGGGGCAGGCCCTACGGGTAGGGCCAGGGGGAACATGCCCAGAAGGGAAACGCCTTCTGGGCTAGAGAGAGAGGGTACTTCTGTCCTCGGCGCCGTCGGATGACGTCACCTGGTGTGGATGACTTCATCCTGCTTGTCCTAGTAGAATGATGACTCGTATACACTGGGCATTTTGCCAGACATACTATACCTGGTAATTCATTGTATGGCCCTTGCTCTTTGTCGCCCACTGAGTTGATGTGGGAACACTACTCTTTAGTATATACACATCTGTACAACTCCCAAGGGACTGTTTCTTAAGAGAGGCAGACCTTAAGGTGCATATACACTAGGCGATCCGAGTGTGTAATGCAGCATGCAACAAAACTCTAGCTAACTGGGACACAGCGTGCATGAGCATACAGAAACCAGTTGCACACAATGTGATCCACTTAGTTCATGAGCACATACTAATTAGAGAAGCGCTCCGAGTAGCGTCTCGACTATTGTGGCAAAAACTGACAATGGACGGATCCAACCGAGCATAAAGCAAATGTATATAGTATGCGTGCCCTTTGCAAACACTTCCCAGATGGACAAAAATGTTGCAAGCTAGGTTGCCTTGCCTATTGCCTTGCATTTATACACACTTTTAGGCTGGTCCTGGCTTGCAACACTTTTCCATAATGCATTTTTGCACCTGTTGTGCTAGACAAAGCAGGGGCTTTCCAGATTTCATAATATCCTGGGATCAGGGCTTCTGTAAGGGTATTTGGCACTTTAGGCAAACCTTCATCCTTCCCTCCTCCCCCCACCCCTAAAATTAAGTTTCAATTCCCTATTCCCCAATCATATTTTGATAGTTGAAGTCAACAATCATGTTCACTTCACCACAACTCTCTGAGAACAATCCTGTAAAAATCCATAATTGGACAACCTAATTTTAAATAATAGCATAGTATATGACGGCAGATAAAGACCTGTATGGTCCATCTAATCTGCCCAGTAAGGTGGCTAGAGTGGTTGTAATTGCCTTTCCATGCAGGTTGCCCCTTTATTTGTTGATGTATAAGAAATAGTTATGTTTATTTTGATTTTCTCCTCTTGCTATAAAGGGATTCTCTGCGTGCATATGAATTCAAGGACAAGGAGTCATAATGAAAAGGTTGAGGGAGAAGCTCAGAAGAAATGAGGAAGTATTTCATTGCTGAGAGATTGGGAGGTGTATGTCATAGCTTCCCTCCCCCAGGAGAGGTGGTGGAAACCCAAACAAAGTAGTGGGGAATTACAAAAAAAAACAAATAGAAATCACGGGTGTTGGCTTAGATATGAAAACATGCTGAGATAACTAGAATGGGTTGGGTGAAAAGGGGGAACTGAAAGAGAGCGGCAGTACAGCTGCTTTGAACTGTGGGACATTGCCTTTACCACAACCTACTGTGTAAAAGCAAAAGAAACAAGCGGTGAAAAGCGGCATATAAATACAGTTAAATAAATAAATAAATAAATAAATGCAGGTGGTCAAACCTCTACAGCTGACAGCTGGGAGATATCCTTAGACTAGGGTAGACAAGGGCGACAGGGTGAACCAATGGTCTTCATTTGCTATGCTACTAGAAGTTTCCTTAACTAGTGGAGTTTTCAGACTACTTACTGTGGAACTTTCAACTCTCCAGTAATTGGGAGCAGGACAGAGGGCCACTGGGTTATTCCCTTCCTCCTCCTCTCTTCTTACTGTACTCGCATGGCTTTTCCACTTCCTATCTCTCAAATGTAATAACTCTATGTAGGTCCTGGATGAAAACACACTTTCAGGACATATCCATGAAACTTGATTCTTCTCTCTGGTTCATGTTGCATTGTGCCTCCAAAATTATTATTTATTCATTCTTCATTTTATCCTGCACTTACATTTTATACATTGTTTTCCACTGGAGTACTCATGCAGTTCCCTTTTATTTCCTTATTTGGCTCCTTTTTTTACATACTCCATATTATTATTATCATTATTTTTATTATCATTATTATTAATATTATTATTTTTATTTTGCCTTATATACATATATTTTTCCTCCTTATGCTTTTTTCTACCTTTACGGCACCACCCTGAAATGGTTCAACTCCTACCTAACTGACAGACAGTTCCAGGTCAAGATCGGTCCCAACACCTCACGACCCACAAAGATCAAGCAAGAGGTGCCACAAGGCTCCGCCCTATCCGCACCACTATTCAACCTCTATATGCAACCGATCTGTAACATCATGAAAGAGCACACAATACATTACACAATCTACGCAGATGACATCATGATATACACCCCAGTCAACCTCGACAACCCTGACTAAACCAGAATAACAGACAGCCTCAACAACATGTCCAACTGGCTACATAACAACAACCTGACCATAAACTACAACAAGACAGAAGCACTTCTCGTCACACGAAACAGCTTCATTCCGCCACCCTCCATCAATGTCAACAATTCAACAATACCATTAAAAAAGGAGGTGAAATATCTCAGAGTAACGCTTGACAGGGAGCTAAACCTACAGGCACACATCAGAAGGACCACCAAAAACGCATACTTCAAGATGAGAATAATCAGACCCCTCAAGCCACTCCTCACACAAGATCATTTCCGCGCAGTTTGTCAAGCTCTAATAACTCCCATACTCGACTTCTGCAACCCGATCTATACAGGTATGTCAAAACAGTTGCTCAGACCGCTACAAATGGCCCAAAACACGGCGGCACGAATAATATCCGGAGCATCAAAACAAGACCACATTACCCCCATACTAAAAGAACTACACTGGCTCCCAATCAACTCACGAATCAAATACAAGACACTCCTAAACATATTCTGAATCAAACACAGGAACTCTGCCCACAGTCTTCAACCCCTCATACAACCTGACGTCAGCACAAGACCTAGAAGAAGAGCCACATCAGACACAATCAACACGCCAAAAGACTACACAAAGGCATGCAAGTCCACCGCATGAAGAGCGCTATCAATGGCAGCACCTGGATTGTGGAACGCACTCCCTGACGAACTGCAATCCACGGAAGACACTAAGGACTTTCGGAAGCAACTAAAGACTCTGCTCTTCCTGGAACACTATGGCCCAAACACATAATGGGAGCAACAGCCACGAACTAACGTCTCATCCGCACGCTCATTGTGCATAGCACTGTATAAAGCTCATGCTGTAAATAGCGCATGCTAATCAACCTACCCACTCGCATACACATCCACTGTACAATACAAGAATACCTTGAACACAAATGCCAACTCCTTGATTGTTTGCTGTGCACACCGCCTTGATTGAAGGATAAGGCGGGATAGAAATACCCTTTAAATAAATAAATAAATGTACGTTAATGTTTCATTCTCTGCTGCCATCTCTGTCCTGCCTTGCGTACAGGCTGTTCTCTACCTTCCCTCTTCTTCTTCCCCTCTCCTCCCCCTCCCCTCCCTTTACCTTTTACAGTACTGTACAGAGCCCTTTATAGTTTATTTTTTAAACATGTATCTGGTATTTATTTTTTTACAGTGTGTTTTTAGTCAGTATTGACATCCACATATTTGTCATTGAACTTTTCTGACAAGAGGAACAGCTAGATTTTGTTTTTCATATTCTGCCCTTCCTCTGATACACATCGACTTGCTGTCCTTTATTTTCGTGCATGACTTTATTCAGTACATTACTTCCTGCTTACTAAGAGTTTTTTCTCAGAGTTTAATCAAATTATTTCATTATTTGACTGTACATTTTTTAGGAAAAGCAGACTTTGGCTACTTTTTCTCAATAACAGAGCTTTGCCCATGCGCGATTATATGCTAATGAACCGATTTCTGGTGCGAGACACTGGTTCTTTTAAAACGCCATCAGTTCAAAAGCGCCTTCTTAGAATTCTGCCAGGCTTTTTGTTGCGTCTCCAGTACTAAAAGTGCTCCTTAAAAGATTCAACGTTGCTACCATAGGGTAAGAACATCCATCTTTTTAAAAAACAAAATACTCTTTGTGCCTCGGTGAAATCGATTCACAAATATACATTTTTTTGAGATATCGACATCCACATACTTGTCATTGAATTCTTTTGACCAGAGAAACAGCTAGAATTTGTTCTCCACATTCTGCCCTTCCTTTGATACACATCGACCTGCCGTCCTTCATTTCTGTGCGTGATTACATTCACTACATTATTGCCTACTTGTCACAAGTTCTTTTCTCAAAGTTCAATCTATTTGTTCCATTATTTGACTATACATTTTTGTTTTTAAAAAAGCAAATATTGGCTATATTTTTCTCAATAATAAAGTTTTTGCCCATGCACGATTATATGTTAATGAACCGGTTTTTGGTGCGGGGCACCGGTTCTTTTATAAACGCCGTCAGTTTACACATGCCATCTTAAAATCCTGCTTGGCTTTTTGGTGCCGTCTTTAGTACTGTAAGTGCTCCTTAAAAGATTTAATTACACAACCATAGGGTAAGACCATCTGTTTTTTAAAAAAACAATATATTTTTTGTGCCTCATTGAAATTGATTCATAAATATATATTGTTTGAGCACCTCCTTGTCTCTCACATTTACACTAATGTACCTCTAGACTACTATTAGAAAAGTTTTACGTTGACTATTCACTTGCCTTAACAAAGCGTCACCCGCACTACCTTCAGTTTGGTGCCTCCGTACTATGCCTTTCCTCTGAAACGATGGCTTTGTTCTTATTAGAACAGAATGATTCTTTGATATTTACCAGCTGTGCTTATATGCACTATATCATTTTTGTTTTATGTATGTCATTAATCAATCCTTTTTTCCTTCCAATGCAATAGATATGCTTTAATGCAACATATTTGGTTTCGATGTGACACTCTGTTCCCTTTCTCCTCCCTTCCCCCTCCCCCCCCTTTTTAAAAAAAAACGCTGTCAGTTTGCAGACTTGCTGTAGCTGTCCTAAATACTGTACACGCTCTGTGCCTACACATTTTTAGGGTAAGGTGTGCCTTACGTTTGAAATGGTTCCTTTTCACTGTTTAAAATTGGTTTGTGACTGCGTGTCTTGCTTAATTTTTAACCCAAATTATTCTATCCATTTTTAATGTACTTTGTTTCCAGTCCTTGGCATTCATTGACCAACATGTGTATTATATTCACACACTATCTCTCTGACCCTCCAATTGTCCCTAGTAATGACTGATTTTTTTTTTAAATCTCTATATATAACAAGTAATGGCCTTTCCCCATTTGTGGAAAAGCACTCTACAGATAATCGGTTGTTCACTTGAATTTCATCCACAAGTTTTTATGTAATGTATCCCTCAATGTTCTGTCTGCACCATAGTGCTTACTGATTAACATGTGCATTACATTTATTTAGGATCTCTCTGGCTCTGATCTTCCATTTGCCCTGGATTACAATAAGCCCACCAGCTCTGTCCATTATACATAAAAAACATCAGTAAAAACAGCAAACAGTATGCGTCTATATAACTTTATTGCCTTTATATCTTTTAGCCCTTGAACCTCGATGTGACTGATATCTTTTTCAAGACTATCCCCTCACAGGGTGCCATTTGTAAGTACAGTTGTATGTCCTCCTCATCTCTCTCTTTCTCTCTCTCTTTTTAATATTGACAGATATAATTTCCCCTTTTTAATGTGATTTGTTTTAATGTATCAGGATTTTTTAATGTCTGGCTATTACCTATTTTACTTTGTTATTAGCATTATTACTTGGATTATCATTATTTATATTTTATTTCTTAGTGTCACCAATCTTATATGGTTTTTACTCTATTTTGGTCATGATGTTATGATTTTAATATTCTTATATAGATATGATCTTATTATTTTTATAAGTATTATTTATGTATTTTATTATTGTTCTTATTTACCCCTTTTTGTATTATGTTTTGAAGATGCGTACCCCCTGAAGAAGGCTTGTTCCAAAACGCGTAGGGGTCTTTTATTAATAAAAGCACCTGTGATCTCCTTTCACCTCTCGCTACTTGTGTCTCCTCCTTACGTGGACTTTGTACAGAACTCCATGGACTGCCAGTACTGACCTGTTTTCTTTGTCATTTTGTGTGATTTGCTCAAAGGTAAACGTATAATGGCTCTTTCCTTATCGTCCCTCTAGTCCAGTCCCGCACCTCTGGGTAATGCACCCCTCCAGCAGCTTGGAGACTGAGCATGTCCAGAACTGAAAACACCAGTACTAATACCGCTGGCACCGCTCACCAGATCCCAGTACGCTCAGTCTACAAGCAGCTGGAGGTGGTGAGCCAGAGTGCGGGGCTCACTGAGGAGCAAATAAAGAGTTAGTTAGGGTTTCTTTTACCTTGTTTTTTTTCTTTGCTTTGAACTTTGTTTGATGGTTTTACCGTTAAAGTAAAAAAAAAAAAAAAGTATAAAGAGCAAGAAAGGAAGAAGCAGCAAGCCCTGGATGAGGAGGATCTCTGGCAGCCCTATCCGTCTCTGTTTCCTGCCCCCCCCATTGGGTATCCAATGAGGTGGTACCCCAGAGCTTGGCGGCTCCCAATCCCTTGATCAGGTGAGGAGCTGCCGTATTTGAACTGCAGCGGTTCAAGAAAGGATGTATTCCTGCTCTTCCTCCCTCAGCACCGAAGCCGTTGAAAGACTGAGTGTGAGGTCTGGGCTTCCCCCGAAAGAGTGCCCGCAGACAGCCAGAGTTCTCATGCAGCTCTCCTCAGGTTGGTGCTGATCATAGGAGCAGGTACGTCTGGGGGGGTGCCCGTGTTTTTTGTCGCTGTTCAAGAAGAGAGAGCCCACCCAGCCATTTCCTTCAGGGACATTTACCCGGCAGGGTTCCTGGGGGAGGGCTAGCTGCCTGGGTTTATCCTTCTCCAGGAACAAGCAGGAAGTCAGTCGTCACTTATGGGTGACGACGGCATGACGAAGCCCGCGCGGAGCAGTTCCTCAGCTTTCAAAGAAAGCCTTTGGGATTGCTGCCATGCATGTGTGGTCCTCTTTCCGCCCAAAGGTGCCATCTTGCTCAGTCTCCTTTTTTTCACGGAGCCCTTCAGACGAACGTCCTCATCCCTTGGAAAAGGTTTTTGTGACTTTGGCCTTTTGGTCTTTTTTCCGGTAGCACCAGTCCTCTTCTGTTCTCCCCTTCGCCCCTGCTCCAGCTGTGGGCTAGGGGATCCCTTTTTTGACTCTAGGGTTTTTTCTTTCGGGCCCTTTTTGCACCCTGTTTTTCTCCAACTGCTGGCCTCAAGGGTTTTTGACCTCGCCGGGGCCCTTTTTTCCCCCATGGCCACTGGTTTTAAGAAATGTTACAGATGCTCCAAAACTATGTTGCTCACAGACACAACTGCTGTCTACAGTGTCTGGGGGCTGACCACAACATGGAGTTCTGTTCGATTTGTAGGAAAATGTCCGCTAAGTCCTTGCTAAGCTGCAAGCAGATGTCCGATGACGTTTTCTGCAAGGCAGTCCTGGGGTCCCCGGTGGCACCTCGCCCTGCCGATCCACCGCTTGCGGAGTCTCCCACAGTGACCCCACGCCACAGCCGTCACTCCGATCAGGGTTCGCACAAGGTGGAACGGTGAAAGGAGAAGAAGACCTCAAAGTCGCTGTCGGTGGCTCTGGACAAGTGCGAGTGGTATCGTGCTTGTTCCCTTAGCCCTCCACGGTGTTCCCGAGAGTCGGACAAGGAGCGGCCTCAAAAGGTACCTCATACAGACACAGAAGCCTCAAGTGATGGCGCCCGGTTTCCTGAGGGCCGTCCCGGCAATGACCCCCTCTCCTCCTCCACGCCAGACCCGGTAACTCCAGTGTCGACGTTGTAGGGACCCACTCCTGAGTGGGAGTCTCATATGCTGGCACTGGAGCGCAGCGTTTCCGCCTTCCTCGCTGCTCAGCAGGTGCTTTTGTCCAGCACTGGGGTCCCGAAAACTGCCTTGGAAACTCCCAAGAGCCCATGGGCCTCATGAGCGTCCTTGGCACCGGTCTTACTCACTGTCCCATTCCTCGGGGGCGAGGTCTTCCAGAGCCAGTGCCTTTGGCTCCAAGCCAGACTCTGCCAAGAGGCGTGGGGATCAGCCAGACTCCGAGTCCTCCACAGACCTCTCGGACTGGGAATCGGATGGGGACACTTCCCCAGAGACCCGCGCCCATAGGGATCTCCTCTCTGACCCATCCCCGCCCGCCTTGCAAAGGTGGTCACTTCCCGAGGATACCTCTTTCCTGGTGTTTGTGCGGGATATGGCTCGGGCCCTCAATCTGCCAACGCTGACCGAGGAGGAGCCAAGGGCAGAGGAATTTGACATCTTGCAGTATGAGTCTCCACCCAGGGAGTCTCTTACGGTTCCGGTACCATCCATCCTATCTCGGCTGCTTCTCCATATGTGGGAAGCACCCGCCTCAATACCTATTGTCAGTAAAAGACTTAATGCCATGTATAGGGTCCAGCGCGGCCCGAGGTTTTCGGAAGACCCAACTTCCTCATACCTTCATGGTAGTCAAATCCGCGATGCGAAAACAGAAGAGCCCGAAGTTGCACTCTTCGGTCCCACCTGGTAGGGAATCCTGTGCCCTCAATGCCCTTGGGCACAAGGCTTACCAGGGATCCATGCTGGTGTGCCGCATCCAGGCATACCAACTGTATATGAGTATGCTTCTTTGCAACCTCGCCAAAGAGCTCTGCGGATTCTCCATGGGCCTTGATGGGGATCAGACTGTTCGAAATACCTTTTCTGCGCCGCATATGACGTGTTCAAATCTTTCACCCCTGTAGCAGCGGCTGGTATCAGAGTCCGATGACAGATGTGGCTCCAGTTTTCAGACCTGGAACAGTGGGTCCAGGAGAAGCTCCTGGATGTCCCCTGCCTCGGCAAACAGCTGTTCGACAAGCCCATGGAGGACAAGGCAGCCGAGATCGAGATGGAGTTTGTGGCTTGCACCCTTTTCTCTTGCAAAACCACCTTGCTTCCACGTAAGAAGCAGCACACCAAGAAGCCTTTCTTCCAGAGGAAAGGGCTCCCCTACCAGGGATACTCACCATACCCGCCTACCCCTGCACCGACGACCAGTGCTCAGGGCAAAGGGGGAGCTTGAGGTCACCGGAAACCCAAAGGGCCCAAGACCCAGCCACCAGTGCCACCCCATCCATCCCTGAGATTTTGACGCCAAAAGCATAGCCTTTCGCCCCCTGAGGATGCTTTTGCCCATGGGAGGATGCCTGTCTCTTTTCACCCCCAAATGGGTGGCTATTACATCGGACAACTGGGTCTTGCAGGTGATCCGGGACGAGTATTTTTTTTGTCTAGACAGACTCCCTCCTCCCTTATCCCCAGCTGAGCCTACTCTGCTTCCCTCTCACCAGGCATGCTTGCAGCAAGAGCTGAACAACCTCCTTGGTCAGCAGGCAGTCAAAAGAGTTCCGTCGCACCTTCGGGGTCAGGGATTTTATTCCTGGTACTTCCTCATTTCAAAGAGGATAGGGGGCCTGCGCCCCATCCTCGACCTCAGGAATCTGAATAAGTTTATAATATGGGAGAAGTTCAAAATGCTATCCCTTGGAATCCTGCTGCCCTACCTCCGGCAGGGTGATTTGCTATGCTCTTTGGATCTTCTAGACGCTTATGCCCACATTGCTGTCCAACCAAGCACAGAAAATACCTGCGTTTCAGGGTGCAGGGAGAGCACTTCCAGTACAGAGTACTCCCCTTTGGGCTCGTGTCTGCCACCTGAGTCTTCACCAAGTGCCTGTTAGTGGCCGCGGCCCACCTCCGGCTGCAGGGCATATCACTCTACCCTTATCTAGATGATTGGCTCATCTCAGGCACCTCGGTGGAGGAGGCTCGCCTCTTGACGTCGCACATGGTCCTCCTTGAGCGCCTTGGTTTCCTGATCAACTACTCCAAATCCCACCTCAAACCGGTATGGACCCAGGAGTTCATTGGCGCTCTTCTCAACATAGAATGTGCAACCGCCTTTCTCCCTCGAGCACCTGCGGATCGGCTCCGCGCTCTGGCCACCGAGGTCCAAGGCCAGCCCAGGGTCTCAGCAGGGGCCATGCTGCGCCTCCTTGGTCACATGGCCTCGACCGTCTACATTGTTCCTCATACTCGCATGCAGATGACAGCAGCCTAGTGGTGCCTCAGAGCGCAATGGGCCTAAGCCTCGAGCCATCTCTGAACATAAGAACATAAGTTATGCTATACTGGGTCAGACCAAGGTCCATCAAGCCCAGTATCCTGTTTCCAACAGTGGCCAATCTAGGTCATATGTACCTAGCAGTTTTCCCAAAAGACACAGGTTCCACAATGCTTGTACTGGGTCAAGCATTGATATCCTGGGTCCCTTCTTAATAATGGTTTATGGACCTTTCCTCCAGGAATTTGTCCAAACCTTTTTTAAACCCAACTACACTAACAGCCTTTACTTCATCCTCCGGTAACAAATTCCAGAGTTTGATTACACGTTGAGTGAAAAAATATTTTCTTTTATTAGTCTTAAATAGTTTACCCTGTAGCTTTATTGCATGTCCCCTAGTCTTTCTATATTCTGTGTGGCAAAGTCAGCTATCCTGAGAGTGGGGGAGGTGAGAAGCATAACAAATTCACCCTAGTTAAGAGTCCCCTTCTAGGAGTGCAGGGAGAGAAAGCCACAGCCAGGTTTTAAAGACAGAAAAACCCCAGCTGGAACAAGTTTCACACAATGACTGATAAAGTAAGAAAGAGGGATTGCAAGCACGAGGACCAAAGCCCTTACTTTAACAAGTGCACTGATTATTCTAATACCTGAAGGCAGGGGGATTACCAACAGCTGGGAAAGAAAGAGGTGGGGTTAGAATTCTGGAGGTATAAGCCTGGGTTAGATTATGCAGAGAGAGAGAAAGACGAGAAGGAGAGCAGCTGGGAGAGCAGCTGAGACAGAGGCTGAGAGAAGGAGCTGATTCTTGGAGAAGAGCTGAGCTACCCAGAGCTGAGACAGCTGAATTCCCTGTAACAGGTTGGCAACAGAGGTGGGGGCCAGGAAGTGGAGAAGCTTTTAGACCACCAGAGAGGTTGTCAGCTGAGCAGTCTGACCAGGTCGGTGAGTCAGAGCCCATGCAGTTGGGAGAACCAGTGTCAGAGTTGGGGGAAGAAGATTGCTTTATGGATTGCTGTCTATGCCAAGCTCTAGACAGGAGGTCTTGAGGAAAGCTAGCCCTGAAAGAAGTAATTCTCCTTGGAAGTGAACCATATGGCACAAGCAGTGTGGAGGTAAATTCCTGTATGCTTTAAAAGGGAAATTTACTGCAACGTAAGCCTGATCAGGAAGCTCTGATTCATGCTTGTTTGTCACCTGTGCTTGAACTGTGCAACGGCAAGAAAAGCCAAGTTAGCTGCTATAAGAGTTTTTGCTTGCTCCTCTCCTATATGGAAAGCCTGCTAAGAGTTTTGATAACAGCTTGGAATGTTTGTTTTGTTCTAAGTTTGGTTTTACGTAGAAATGCAGCCTAGAGAGGTTTTTGAGGTTGGCAGAAATCAAACTGCTGTAGAAGAATTAAGCTTGAATTTTTCTTTATGCTCTGATTAACAAGGACTAAAAAGGAAAGTGGCAGCCTAGTTTCTAAAGGCAATACATGTGCAAGTAAGAGGACTTTAAGAAGCCATTTCTGAGTTCTTTTGGTTTGTTTGCCATTATTTGCTGTACCTTAAGCAAATCCTACAGTTATAATCCTGTAAATGATACCTTGAACCTGTGTTTTGTGTTATGGAAATAAACTTTCTGTTACAAGCCTTACCCTCGGTTACCTCAACTACAAACCTTCTACTTAAAGCACCAACATATTTTAGCAGTACTACACTTCCCAGAAGCCAACACGAAGAAATAGGCTGCTAAGAGCTGATAGAAGAAGGAATCCTCAACCACCACGCCCCTCGACCACTAAAGGCAAGTGGCTTTGGGCGTTGTGCTTGTGACATCTGATAATGTAAACAATCGATCTATGTTTACCCGTTCCACTCCGTTCATTAATTTATAGACTTTATCATATCTCCTCTCAGCAATCTCTTTTCCAGGTTAAAGAGCACTAACCTTTTTAGCCTTTCTTCATAGGGGTATCCTTCCATCCCCTTTACCATTTTGGTGGCTCTTCTCTGAACCTTTTCTAATAACGCTATATCCTTTTTAAGATACGGCGACCAGAATTGCACACAACATTCAAGGTGCGGTCTTACCATGGAACGATATAGAGGCATTATAATATCTTTTGTTTTATTTTCCATTCCTTTCCTTATGATACCTAGCATTCTATTTGCTCTCTTGGCTGCCGCTGCACACTGGGCCGAGGGTTTTAACATCCGGGTGTCTTGCAGCCTAGTCGAGTCCCTAGTCTGGTGGCAGGACCCCCAGAGCTTTCTTCGGGGCATGCCCTTCCAGACTTGTCTGCACGAGCTCATCTTGACGACGAACATCTCGCTGTTGGGCTGGGGAGCCCACAGCAACCAACTCTGCACCCAGGGGCTCTGGTCACCTGAGGAATCTCGACAGCAGATCAATCCGCTCAAGCTTCGAGCTTGGTGCTCATGTAGACTGACAGAGTCGCGATGTTCTACATAAACAAGGGGGGGCACGGGATCCAGCCTCCTCTGTTGGGAAGCAGTCCTCCTCTGCTCCTTAGTCATGCGCTGAAGCATGACCCTAAGAGTGGTGCCTGAGTCCAGAGGTGGTTCTCCACCTGTTTTGCCGCTGGGGGACTCGATCCATAGACCTGTTCGCCAGCCTGGCGAACGTGCAGCTTCCCCGCTTCTGCGGGCCAATACCACACCCGAGCAGGGTGGCCCCAGATGCGTTCCTCCTGAACTGTATCTCCATGCTTCTGTATGCATTCCCTCCCACTCCTCTCCTTGCGAGGACCCTCCACAAGATCCAGCATGACCGAGCCTCAGTGATTCTCGTGGCTCCTTCGTGGCCTCGACAACAATGGTTCCTGCTTCTACTCTGGCTCTCGTCGGAGTCTTCGGTCTCCCTGGGCAGTGCCCCAGGTCTGCTGATGCAGAAGGAGGGATGGGTGCTTCACCCAAACTTGTTCTTGCTATCCCTGACAGCCTAGCGGCTGAATGGGTCTCTTTAGCCTCGCTGCACCTCCCAGTGGAGATCTAGGACATCCTCCTCACGTCGAGGAAGGACCT
Source organism: Ichthyophis bannanicus (assembly GCA_033557465.1). Lineage (NCBI taxonomy): Eukaryota > Metazoa > Chordata > Amphibia > Gymnophiona > Ichthyophiidae > Ichthyophis > Ichthyophis bannanicus. Next base: position 263,471,100 of record CM066044.1, read on the forward strand.
GACGAGGCGGGCCTATGCCCTGAAGTGTTGGCGGTTTTTGATCTGGTGCTCCAAGCTCCAGATCAACCTGTTCTCCTGCCCCGCCCGTTGAGTTCTCCAGTACCTTCTCCATCTCATGCAGGTGGGACTGAAGTCCAACTTGGTGAGGGTTCACCTGAGCGCCATCTTGGCCAGCCACTTGCCTGTTGAGGGTAAGCCCCTCTCAGGCCAGCCTCTAGTCTCCTGCTTCATGTGTGTCGTCCTGCTTTTCAAACCCCCCATCTGACCTCCTCCGGCGGACTGGGACCTGAACATTGTGCTCATGCAGCTGACGTGGCTGCCCTTCGAGCCAATGGTGACGCGCTCACTCCGGCATCTCTCCTGGAACGTGGTTTTCCAGGTGGCATTGACCTCGGCGCAGTGAGTTAGCGAACTTCAAGCTCTCTTGGCCGAGGCCCCCTACACCAGGTTTTATGGGAACAGGGTGGTTCTTCGCACCCATCCAAAGTTCCTACCAAAGGTTTTCTCAGATTTCCACCTTGATCAAGAGGTGGTCTTGCCGAATTTCTTTCCGAGACCTCACGCCGACCGAGCATCGGAGGTCCTACATACACTCGACGGCAAGAGGGCTCTCGCCTTCTACCTGCAGTGCACCCAAGGTCATCACAAGTTCCACCGTCTCTTCATTGTCTATGATCCCAACTGCCTGGGCTGGCAGTCACCAAGCGCACCCTCTCCATCTGGGTGGCGGACTGCATCGCCTTCGCCCAGGCAAAGGCTGGTGCCCTGCTGGATTGTCAAGTAACCGTGCATGGCATCCGCACCAAGGCGGTGTCGGTGGGCTTACTGTGCTCAGTGGCTCTGATGGGCATCTGCTGGGCTGCGACCTGGTCTTCAGCGAATACCTTTGTTTTGCACTACTGTCTGAAGAGGGAGTCCTGTTGGGACAGCGCCTTCGGCCAGGCTATACTCTGTAGTCTTTTTGGGATATAAGCAGCTCCTGCCCTCCGACCCTTCTGCGGCTACCGAGAGCTTGCCTCAAAGGCCTGAGGACTCGGGCTTCCTTTGGATGTCGGCTTCTGCTCATGGCCTTGCGGAGGTGTTTTTAGCTTATAGGTTTGGTAGCCTGTAGCTGGGGAGTCCCATAAGTGAGGACTGACTTCCTGCTTGTTCCTGGAGAAAGCGTAGTTACTCACAAGGTTCCGAGCAAGGCGGTGTCAGTCAGGGACACCCTGGCTCTGCTGCTTCAGCTTGGAGTGATGGTTCCTGTCCCCCAGGATCAGTACAGTTGCGGTCGATACTCCATCTATTTCGTGGTTCCCAAGAAGGATGGTGCCTTTTGCCCTATCCTGGATCTCAAGCATGTGAACTGCTGCTTACGGATTCCGCATTTTCGCATGGAAACTTTGAGGTCCGTAATCATAGTGGTGAGGGAAGGGGAGTTTCTCACATCCCTCGATCTCACCGAGGCGTACCTTCACATTCCCATCAGGCCAGGGCATCAACGCTTCCTTTGGTTTGCAGGACCAGTGGGACACTTCCAGTTTCACGTCTTGCCATTCAGTCTGGCAATGGCCCCTAGCACCTTCACCAAGATAATGGTGGTGGTCGCCGCGGCACTTTGAAAGGAAGGGGTACTAGTGTACCCCTACCTCGACGATTGGTTGATCCGAGCAAAGTCCAGGGAGGAGAGCCTGCGGGAGACGTCGCAGGTGGTGCAGCTCCCGGAGAGTCTCAGCTAGCTGGTCAACCAGACCAAGAGCCACTTGGTTCCTTCGCAGGAGTTGGAATATCTGGGGGCTCGCTTCGACACATGGGCGGGAAGAGTCTTCCTGCCAGAGCAACTGGCCCCAGGGGCTCTGGCGGTTGGTGTGCCAGTTTCTCCGCCGACCAGAGCCGACAGCGTTGCAATACCTGCTGCTGTTGGGAACCATGGCGGTGATGTTAGAGTTGGTGCCGTGGGCGAGGGCGCACATGCAGCTCTTTAACAGTGGATCTTGCTCCGTTGGTGGTTGCACCAGTTGGATCCTCTGTCCCAGCGGCTCTGTGTCTACAGGGAGTCCATGGGATGCTTCATTGTTGGCTATGTCCAGAGCACTTGTTGGCGGGCATGCCACTCGAGCCACCTCAGTAGATCCAGGTAATGATCAATGCCAGCCTGTTGGGCTGGGGAGGCAACTGCGAGGGGTGGTTTGCTCAGGGGAACTGGAATGAGCAAGAGGCCGTTTGGTCAATTAACAGACTGGAGCTGCAGGCGGTAGCTCAAATGCTCAGCATCTTTGAGTTGCAGGTGCGAGGAAAGGCAGTAAGGGTCCTCTCAGACAATGCGACCACAGTGGCCTATGTCAACCGACAGGGGAATATGGGCAGCATGGCTCTGGAGGAAGAAGCGGAGCTGTTGTTAGGCTGGGTAGAGCCTTGTCTCCAGGCCCTGTCAGCAGCTCATGTGGCAGGTGTCGACACCATGATGGCGGATTACCTCAACAGAGGTGGATCCCGGGGAGTGGGAGCTCCACTCAGAGGTCTTTGCGCAGATGGTGCGCCAGTGGGGGACACTAGTCATGGACTTGATGGCAGCGGTCAAGAATGCCAAGGCAAGCCATTTCTTCAGCAGAAGACGAAAAAGGATGTCAGAGGGCTGGATGCGCTACTGCAGCATTGGCCCACGGAGGGCCGCCTTTATGTCTTTCCCCCATGGTCTCTCATAGGCTGGGTGGTAGAGCGGATCAAGGCGCACCCGGGGCGGGTCATTCTTGATTCGGCTGCTAGAGGATCGGCCATGGCATCTGCCCGGTCAGGAAGACCTGCTGACGCAGGGGCCAGTGCGCATGCCTCAGGTGAATTGTTTCTCACTTACAGCCTGGCTTTTGAGAGGGCAAGGTTGAGAAAAAAGGGGTATTTGGGTCTGGTTATCTCAATCTTGTTGAAGGCATGGAAGACATCTATTTCGCTTGCCTACATTTGTGTTTGGCGTATTTTTGAGGCTTGGTTTGCAGAGTGCCACGCTCTGCCTACTGCGGCTTCTGTTTCAGAGGTTTTAGCCTTTTTGCAGGACAGTTTTGAGAAAGTCCTGGTGGCTAGTTCTTTGCTTGTGCAGCTGGCGGCGATTGCGTGTTATCGTGGTAAAGTCCACAAAGTGCCTCTAGGGTCCCATCTCGATGTCCTGCGCTTTCTGCAGGCAGTGGCTCGGCTTCGCCCTCCGCGTCGAGCAGTGGTTCCGCCGTGGGATCTCAGTCCAATTCTGAGGCCTTTGACAAAAGAGTCGTTTGAGCCATTGAGCCGGGCTTCGCTGAAGGACTTCATGTTGAAGACCATTTTCCTGGCAGCAATTTGTTCTGCACGCAGGATCTCGGAACTGCAGGCCTTGTTGTGCTGAGAGCCCTTCCTTTCCTTCTCTCGGGAGAAGGTAGTTTTGCGGCCCGTTCCTTCCTTTCTCCCTAAAGTGGTGTCGTCGTGTCATGTAAATCAGCCTGTCTCCCTACTGGTGTTGGGGAGAATGGGGGATGATGCCATCGGCCTCAGGCTGTACGGGCTGGATGTTCAAAGGGCCCTCAAGCAGTATTTGAAGGAGACTGCGGCTTTTTGCAAGTCTGATCACTTTTTGTGCTCTTTGGGGTTCCATGCAAAGGAGAAGCGTCAGCAAAAGCTTCCATTTCTAGGTGGATTCGGGAGGCGATCGCTTCAGCGTATCTCCTTCAAGGGTGTCAGGTGCCAGTGGGGTTATGCTCCCATTCCACTAGGATGCAGACGGCATCCTGGGCTGAATTTAGTCTGGTGCCTCCAGTAGAAATTTGCAGGGCGGCCACTTGGTCTTCTCTGCATACCTTTAATAGACATTATCGCTTGGATGTTGAGATGGCAAAGGAGGCCTGTTTTGGGTCAGCAGTTCTGTGTACTGGTTTTGCAGGTCCCTCCCATTAACATAATTACTGCTTCATTACATTCCAGAAGTGCGGGGCGGGACTGGACTGGAGGGACGATAAGGAAAGTGAAATTAGACTTACCTGCTAATTGTTGTTCCTTGAGGAACTCCAGTCCAGTCCCGGATCCCACCCGAGTTGTTTCTGGGGTCTCGTCGCTCAGGGGCGGACCAGGAAGTCAGCTGTCGGGGTTCCCTCAGGTCAGCCTCTGTGTATCTCTCTCCTTTGAGGGAGGACTACGGGTTCCTCCTCCAGGATTGGAGGGGTATTTCCTGTCACTTCACTTTAGTGTAGTTCAGTTAGTTATTTGGCTTGTTTGTTGTCTTGCCTTTTTTAACTACTTATTTTTTGCTCCTGTGAGTCTGCTTTGTCAAAAGGTACTGGGAGCTGGTGGGCGGTGCCAGCAGTATTAGTACTGGTGTCTTCAATTCTGGACATGCTCAGTCTCCAAGCTGCCGGAGAGGGGGTGTATTACTCAGAGGTGCGGGACTGGACTGGAGTTCCTTAAGGAACAAGAATTAGCAGGTAAGTCTAATTTCGCTTTGGTCAGTCACTGGCCCCTTTACGGCTGGGCAGTTAAGCAGACCAGACGCTAGTAGGCCAAAAATGATAATTACAAAACAAATAAGGTTCCCTTTTTCATGGAGAGATTGCAACCCTGATGAGCATTTTAGCTGGTTAAAAAAAAACAAAATTGAGGGTAGCCAGATGCCGCCTTAGCACCAAGCAGAGGAGGAGCCAGATCTTGTTTATTTTACCACCCCCCTTCAAATTGATGGATCTTTAGGTTTTATTTTTAGTTACTTGGTTCCCTTGTGGGTGTATTTTTATCATCTCTGTTTCTTGGGGTAGGCGAATGATTACTACTACTATTTATCATTTGTATAGTGCTACAATGAAAGCCTTATCAAAGAACAAAGAACCAGGCATTGATGGTATTCTCAGAAGTATTACAGCAATTTGATGCAGCTGTTACCATACTTACAAGACTCTGCCAGGAAATTTGGAAGACAACGTCATGGCCAACTGACTGGAAAAAATCTGTGTTTATACCAATACTAAAGGTGATCCAACAGACTGGAAATTATCGCACAATTGCTCTGATCCCACATGCCAGCAAGATTTTACTCAAGATCATTCAGCAGAGACTACAACCATACCTAGAATGAGAACCACCTGAAGTGCAAGCAGGGTTCAGGAAAGGGCGAGGAACGAGAGAAATCATCACGGATGTGATCCTTGAAAGAACTAAAGAATACCAAAAGCATAGGTGTTTTATTGACTACAGCAAGGCTTTTGACTGTGTAAACCAAGAGAAACTCTAGGCCACTTTAAGAAGCATGGGTATACCCGGATCGTTCTCTTGCACAACCTTTACATTGATCAAGAAGTAACAGTTCGAACAGAACAAGGAGAAACAGAATGATTTTATATTAGCAAATGAGTATGACAAGGCTACATACTTTCCCTCTATCTGTTTAATTTATATGCAGAACAAATTATCAGGACTGTATGAAGACAACGGAGGTGTGAAGACTGGTGGTGAGACTCATCAACAACCTTCGCTATGCTGATGATACCACATTACTGGCTGAAAGTGAAGATGATCTGAAACGTGCTTCTCAAGATCAAGGAACAAAGTCTTAAAATGGGCCTGCACCTTAATGTAAAGAAGACAAAGATCCTCACAACTGGCAAAATCAATAAGTTCATTGGTGATGGAGAAGAAATTGAAATAATGGACAACTTTAACCTACTTGGATCAACACTCATTAAAAAAGCAACAAGCAGTCAAGAAATCCGACGACACATTGCTCTTGGCAGAATGGCTATAAAGGACCTAGATAAGATTCTCAAGAGCAGAAATGTCTCTCTCCATACAAAGATTCAACTTGTTCAAGCAATGGTGTTTTCAATAACATCATATGGATGCGAAAGTTGGACAGTGAAAAGGATAGACAGGAAGAAAATTGATGCCTTTGAATTTTGGTGCTGGTGACAAATACTATGTATACCATGGACTGCCTGAAGAACAAACCAGTCAGTACTAGAGGAGATCAAACCTAAGCTTTCTTTAGAAGCTCAGGTGACAAGACTTCAACTTTCACACTTTGGACATATCATGCAAAGAGAGAGATTGTTAGAGAAAGCCATCATACTTGGCAAGGTAGAAGGTCAACGCAAAAGAGGAAGGCCAGCAGTGAGATGGATCAATACAATAACAGCAGCTGTGTGTGCCAGTCTGTCAACAGTGAGCTGCCTACCTGACCGAACATAGTTTAGGACAACTATCCAGAGGATCGCCATGAGTCGACACAGACTGGACAACACTTAACAACAAATAGCGCTACAAAGCATACAGAGCACTGCACATACTGTATATGTGTAAGAGAGAGTCACTTCTCTATAGAGCTTATAATCTAATCAAGCCAGACAACACAACTAGAGACTAGGCTAAATTAGGGGTTATGATAATGAGATACATTGGCATTGAGCAGGAGAATAAGTAGATCAAGATCCAAAAGTAGCCTTGAAGAGGTAGGTGTTTAGTCTAGAATTGAAGAGGGCCAGAGATGGAGCCTGATGTACTAACTCAAGTTTATTCTAGGCATATGGAGCAGCAAGGTGGAAGGATCAAAGTCTGGAGTTGGCAGTAGGAGACAAGGGCACAGATAAAAAGGATTTGCCAGAAGTGGAGTTCCTGAGGATGGGTGTAGGAAGAGAGAAGAGAAAAGGTAGTAGGTAGGAAGCCACTGAATGAATTCACTGATAGGTCAGTAGGAGAAATTTGAACTGGAAGTAGAAACAGGGAGGCAGTGAAGTGACTTGAGAAGAGGGATTATATGAGCATAGTGACACTGGCAGAAGATTAGCTGGGCAACTGAGTTTTGAACAGATTGAAGGGGAGAGAGATGATTCAGGTGGAGACCTGCGAGGACCAGGTTTCAGTAGTCTTTGTAGTGTGTGAGGAAAGGAAGGGGAAGATTTTGCTGATGTGTTAGAAGTGACAGCTTTTAGCTTTCTCTATCTGTTGAATGTGAGTGAAGATGAAGGAGATGAAGAGTCAAAAATGACACCTGAGGTTGCGAGCTCAGGAAACTGAGGAGTATAGTGTTATCCATAGATATGGAGGAAGGGGGGATAGTGGGTTTAGGGGGAAGATAAGGAGCTCAGTTTTGGCCATGTTCTGCTTCAGATGGTGGTGGGACATAATGCAGCAATGTCAGATAAAGTAGGTGGACATATGGGTCTGGTTTCCTGGAGAGATTTTAGGTGCAGAGAAATAGATATGCAAGTCATCAGCATAAAGATGGTGCTGAAAGCCATGAGAGGAGATAAGTGCAGCAAGGGACTAAGTGTAGAGAGAGAAAACAAGAGGTCCCAAGACCAGAGCCCTTAGCATAGGTGTCGTTTTCAGGGGGAAATGGGGGGGGGGGGTGCCCCCCAAATCAAATGATCATATCCACCTCTACCCAAGCTAACGATGGCATCCTGGATATGATTTTCGTCTCAAATTGACTCAGAAATGCCCATGGATTTACCCCACCTTCCATATTCCCAGTCCCCTGGTCTGATCACAACCTAATCTCATTCATCATACCCAACTCCTGCCCACAAACCTCACCTCTGAGCTCCCCTCCAACAACTCGCAAATTTCTCTCTTTCAATGAACAAGCCTTTGTCCAAAATACCGTCCCAGCTTTAAGCTCATTATCAGCTCAGAAAGACCTTGAAACCAAAGTATGCTTATGGAACTCGACCATCTCAGCCGTTGCTATAGCCCCCCAAAAGTCTCTACTAGAACCAGACGATCGATCACATGCCCTCTGGTACTCATCAGACTTTAAAACACAAACACAGCTTGAGCTGTCTTGAACGTCTCTGGAGAAAGACCCAAAGCTCACAACTCAAATCCTAATATCTACAGGTTCTCAAACTATACCATGAATCCACCATCCAGGCCAAACAGGAATATTACAACAGCCTCCTCTTACGCTCCATCACCAAACCTAGTGTACTTTTTGAAATTGTCAAATCACTCGCCAAGGACCTATCTCAATCAAACCAAGACCACATTCTCAATCCACAAGACATGGCCTCATACCTACTAGTCAAAAACAAACCTCCTCCGTCCACCAGCCTCCATATTCCAACTTCAAATGACGAAACTACTGAAGAGCACAACTGGACTTCTTTCAACACTCTCTCATATGAGGAGCTCAACAAATCATCAGCAACTTCAACACTACAACCTCCTCACTCGACCCATATCCAGTTTCCTGGCTGAAAGTCATAAAGGACCAATTCCTACCTTTAATATCTGACACTGTCACTTCTCCCTCATGCAAGGATTCCTTCCTCCCACCCTCAAACAAGCATCAGTCAGAGCACTCCTGAAGAAACCAAAGCTGGATTCACACGCTCCGTTTCTTCTCCAAAATCATTGAAAAAGCTGTACAAACACAACCTGCACCATTAAACATGTACCATTAAACACACAGCAGCATGGCGTCTGAACCAATCACGGCACGGAAACCCTCATGACCCCGCTTTTAAACTCACTTATTACAGGCATCAAATCACTCACCCAAGACTTCCTCCTGTTCTTCCTGGACATCTCTGCTGCCTTCGACATTGCATCCTGCTAGCTACTGTCAGACGGGTGCCTGGGTGAGAATGCTCACAGTCTTGGCAAAGGCATATATTAATATGATTTGCAAGGGATTGTGGGAAATGTAGTCCATTCACACCAGACACAGCCGTTCACAATAATTAGTTGTGCTTGAGTGTAAAGCCAATAAGAGATTTATTTATGGGGTTATTTCTCCCAACACAGATATGCTTGGTAGCACATAAAACAGGATACTTGCTTTCAGTGTTAAACTTAGAAAAACAAAATCAGGAAAACAACAGCTGAACTTGTCAGGCAATCAAAGCAAAAGAATAAAGACCTGGTTGGTAACAAACTGGTCTTTTCTGTAGGCGCTAGCTAATATTTTCTTAGCAGTGCTTTAATCAACAAACAAAACCCACAAAGTAGGGACAAACTGTTCTTTTCAGGTTAACTTCTTATATCTTCACACATAGACTCAGAAGTGATTTCCTCAGAGCTCACAAGCAATTAGGTAAGGCTCAATTGCTAGCAGTTACCCAACTGAAACCCCTTAGCTGGCTTGCTTTTTACTGCGTGGCTCAAATCCTACTCGGGAGCTTTTCTGAGTAGATTAAAGAACAAGTTTGTATTTCTTTGTGATGGTTGTTGTATTTTGTAACAGTAAATTACCAAAGGAATTTAGACAGAGAGCAATCCATGTATTCACAGCCTGTATCTATAACCTCTCCCCTTCTTCAACAATCATGGGTTCAATATCATGGATTGGCACAGAGGAATTTCTCAATGGAGCACTCTCAGGAGAATACTTGTTTCCCTGCTGTCTTTCAAGGGTATAGCTAGGGCATAGATCAGTGTTCATACCTGAGCTTCCATTGCTGTTAGAGTTCCTCTCTAAATAGCCTGGCCAGTATGTAGTCCAGTTCTTATGTCCAGCCTTCCAATCCAGATCCCTGGACACTGGATCTCTCTTCACATACCTTCTGGCACGGGTCCTAGGGTCCCTTCCAAGTGCAGCCGTCTCCCTCACAGGTACCGTCTGGAGATTCCTAGTTCTGCAGCACCACTCCTCTGGTTTTCCCCAGTCCAATGGTGTATGCTGGCCTTTTGAATGTCTCCCAGTATACGTACTGCTCTGGACTCCTTTAGACCTCCCAAATGCTTTTCTCTTCTTTCTTCCAAAGGGTTTCTTGCCCTCTCTGTCCGTCCGCTCTGGCTTCTGCTTCTGATGATCCTCCAGATGATGAAGCTGTCCAAGATGAGGATCTCCAAGATCAAGACGAGGATGATTCTCTGTAGAATAAACTCTACCTTTATTCTGCCTTGATGAGTGCTCCACCCTAGCACAGCGCAGCTGTGCTGAATCAGGCCCTGCCCTTTGAGATGAGTGCTTGGGGATTACCTCATAGCCCTCCTGATTGAACACACGTTTCCCCACTTCAGCTCCTCTAATGGCTGTTGGAAACCTGGTGCATTCTGGGACTGGTAGTCTTTTATGGAAAAATTCTGTTTTCTTATTTCTACCAAAACTGACAGGTTGCTTGTTCAGAGTCACTTCACCTTTTCTATAGCTCCTTCCTGAGCTATGATAAGCTTCCTTATCACACTACTCATTAACAAGCTCTGCCACATTGGAGTCCATGGCACCCCCTCAAATGGTTCTATTCCTATCTTACCAACCAAAATCAGGATATAAGGATTCAAACACACACCTCAACTCCTTTCACCCTTAACCGGGGTGTACCGCAAGGATCTTCCCTCTCCTCCCTACTATTCAATATATACATTCAACCTCTTTGTGATATCCTCCAACAATTCCCAGTTGTCAGACGGCTGCCTGGGTGAGAATCTTCACACTCTTGGCAAGTGCATATCTCTATATGATTTGCAAGGGATTGTGGGCAATGTAGTTCATTCACACCAGACACAGCTGCTGACAATAATTTAGTTGTGCTCTTGGGTAAAGCCAATAAGATATTTATTTATGGGGTTATTTCTCCCAACACAGATATGCTTGGTAGCACATAAATTAGGTTACTTGCTTTCAGTGTTAACTTGGAAAAACAAAGTTAAAATCAGGAAAACAACAACAAATGAAAAGTCACAAAGCAAGAAACAAACTGTTCTTTTCAGGTTAACTTCTGATTACTTCCCACATAGATACAGAAGTGATTCTCTCCTAGCTCACAAGCAATTAGGTAAGGCTTAATTGCTAGCAGTTATCCAGCTGAAACCCCTTAGCTGGCTTGCTTTCTACTGTGTGGGTCAAATCCTGCTTCAGGAGCTTTTCTGGGTAGATTAAAGAACAAATTTGTATTTCTTTGTGATGGGTGCTGTACTTTATAACAGAAAGTTACCAACGGAGTTTAGATAGAGAGCAGTCCATATACACAGGATTCTCATCTGCTATTATTCCCCCTTGTTCAACAAGCATGGGCTCAATATCATGGATTGGCACAGATGAATCTCTCAATGGAGCATTTTCAGGAGAATACTTGTTTCCCTGCTGTCTTTCAAGGTTATAGCTAGGGCATAGATCAGTGTTCATACCTGAGCTTCCATTGCTGCTAGAGTTCCTCTCTGTATAGCCTGGTCAGTATGTAGTCCAGTTCTTATGTCCAGCCTTCCAATCCAGATCCCTGGACACTGGATCTCTCTTCACATACCTTCTGGCACAGGTCTTAGGGTCCCTTCCACGTGCAGCCGTCTCCCTCACAGGTAGCCTCTGGTGATTCCTAGCTCTGCAGCACCATTCCTCTGGCTTTCCCCAGTCCAATGGTGTATGCTGGCCCTTGGAATACCTCCCAGTATACGTACTGCTTTGGACTCTTCTAGACTTCTCAAAGGCTTTTCTCTTCCTTCTTCCAAAGGGTCTCTTTCCCTCTCTGTCCGTCCGGTTTGGCTTCTGCTTCTGATGATCCTTCAGATGAAACTGATGATCAAACTCAAGCTGATTCTCAGGATACTGAGGACAATTCTCTGGATATCCAAGGTGATCATGAAGATGGTCATCTGTAGAATAAACTCTACTCTTATTCTGCTTAGATGAGTGATCCTCCCTAACACAGCGCAGCTGTGCTGAATCAGGCCCTGCCCTTTGAGATGAGTGCTTAGGGATTACCTCATAGCCCTCCTGATTGAACACACGTTTCCTCACTTCAGCTCCTCTAATGGCTGTTGGAAACCTGGTGCATTCTGGGACTGGTAGTCTTTTATGGCAAACTTCTGTTTTCTTTTTTCTACCAGAACTGACAAGGTTGCTTGTTCAGAGTCACTTCACCTTTTCTATAGCTCCTTCCTGAGCTATGATAAGCTTCCTTATCACATAGTCCAGTTACTGATATACGCGGACGATATAATGATTTTCACACCATTTTCTACCTCCACTCCAGCTTACTCCACATTCTCAAGTTGCTTCACTGAAACATCAGCTGACCCAACCATCAAAATTTATCCATCGACCTCAGCAAAACATAGATGCTACACATAACAAAGAACTGCAACTTTACCCTCCTCCCCTCCCCTGCTTCTGTCAAATTTTGCAACACTGGGATTTGAGTCAGCTCCCATATAAAGTACATCCGAGTCATACTCAACCCACAACTGATCTTCAAGGAATAAATTCACAGCATCACCAAAGCAGTATACTACAAGCTAAAAACCATCCAAAATCTACACCCCCTCCTATCCACAGACACTTTCCGTACAGTCGGCCAGGCCACCATAACTCCTTTATTCTATTACTGTAACTCCATTTATCAACGACTACCCAAATATGCAGTCCATCCATTGCAGCTCGCCCAAAACACTGTTGCTAGAATCATCTTCCAAGTTTCATGGAAAACTCACATCACTCCAATCTTCAAACACCTCCATTGGCTCCCCATCAACTCAAGCATACAGTACAAGGCTCTAACCCTCATCCACAAAACTTTGGACAGAAAATCAGCAGAGCAATTACATGCCATAATTCATAACTTGAACTCTAATAGGTCAGAGAGAATGGGCACACCGAACCTCCTCAGTATCGCACCACATACTCGCAATTGCAAGCAGACTCCAAGAGCAAAGCATTCTCACTATATGCCTCCACCCTCTGGAATGCATTACCCCCAGCAATTCGAACCATCAAGTCTTCCGTGGACTTTTACAAACAACTCAAGACGCACATATTTCAGAAGCGTTTTGACAATGAGTAACCAACAACATAGAAAAGCAGAAACTCATGCCCATAAGCACATTCTCCCCCGTCCTACCTTCATGAAACCCCTATGACCCACACACCCCCTCCACACACCAACCCCTCATCTCTTTTGTATATAGTTTCACTTGTTTTCAGTTTCACAAAATATTCATTGTAATAGTTCTAATGCTGTTCATAACTTGTTCATTATAAAAACTTCTTTATAAACTGCATTGACTTGTAGAAAAGCGATATATCAAATTTTGTTAAATAAATGTTGCAGGCACTAATGGTGAACTGGTCCCCCTGTCTCCATTGCCAGTATGACTTCTTACCTTTTGCCCCCTTCAAAGTAAGAAGGTACAGTACACCAAAGGCCCTGAAGTAGTAAAGAACTATAGGTATGGGGTATTATGGAGCCATGTGTCTCCCATAAGGCAAGGTTTCTTCCTTTCTCCACACCACTGAAGTGGCCATGCACTACAAGACTGCCACAATCAGGACAGCCTAGAGGACTCTAGGGCTGTTCCAGTTCCCCTGGAGTAGAAGCTGCAGCCAAGCCAGGACCAAAGCGCCCTTCAGCCCCAACTCCAGTGTCTCTCTTGAGAGAACACAAGCTATTGCAAGGAAATAGAAAGGAGAAGAAACTGGAGGGATCCAGCCAGGGGAGGCTCCACAAAATGCAGAGACATCAGTACATTCCTAACAAGGACAGCAAAGTCCACTTCAGGAGTTTCTCTTTCATTACGAGAGAGAGAGTTCCCCATCCATCTACTTGCCCAAAAAAGACATGAAAATCGCCTCTGACCTCTATATCTCCAGAGGGGTGACCAGGCCAGTCTCGAAGGGATGGATAAGCGGTAAGGCCAATGGGGAAACTGAATCCCCTGCTGCCAGATGGGGAGATACAAGAAGGCCTGAGTTTCCAGGGCCAGTGCTACCATTAGGCGAACTAGGTGGCCGCCTAGAGAGCCGGCCCTCTGGGGGTGCCCACTGTTGCCTCTCGCCGGAACCTATAGCAGCAGCAATGGATTGAAACAGCTCTGTGGCGCTTACCTGCAAATGTCAGTGTCTCAGGGCTGTCTGCTTCCTCCCTCTCCGATGGCTGACTTCTGTCTGCATAGGGGTCCAGCCCTGTGCAGACATAAAGTCGGCCATTGGAGAGAGTGGAAGCAAACCGAAGTTTGCAGGAAAGCGCTGTCGGACTGTTTTCAATCCATTGTTGTAGCTGTAGATCCCGGTGAGGGGTGACAGCAGCGGCAATGAGGGGCGGGTGGCCTGTCGGAGGGGGCACAAGGGATGAGGTTTGCCTAGGGTGCCTCATCTCCTTGTGCTGGTCTTGAAAATTCCCCTTAAGGGGGGTCAAGACCAATGTTCCCTCTAATTTTCTGTAGGCTGTGTGCGCATAAAATATCAGCTGTGCAACTTTTGAAGGAAGGTTAAATTTTTGTGTGCCACATAACGACACTCGGAGTTATATACTTTAAAATTTGACTACACATCAGAATACAGTATGTACACCACATTGATTGCACTAGAAAACATTGTAGAACTTGTGAAAACCATAAATACATAACAACTTTAAATTTTAAGACATCTGTTTTGTTTTCTATCAGAACCAGAACCGCAATTTGTGTGTGCTCTGCTGTAAAGTATGTGCGCTCGCTCGGTGAGGTGTGTGTGCGCGCACACGCGCACAGCTTAGAGGGAACAGTGGTCAAGACCCTGGGCCTCCGGGCTTCAGGAGCTGCCGCTCAAGACCTGGAAGATGGGTGTAAATGAAGAGATGTGAATGCGAACATAGTAAACACAATTTACAGTTTTGTAAGACAGTTAAGTTTGCCTTGCAGCCATGTCTTATGGCTAATGTTTTATGGGGTTCTTAAAAAGATTTGCTGTTACCAGGAAGAAATGAATTACACTACAAATGGGTTTGTTTTATTAGCCAGCTTAATGTTTTATCTTGCACATCGCTTCAGGTTTTTGAAATAAGTGATTAATGTAAGTGAACCTGTACAGGCTCAGTCTAGACTGTGTGTACTTGGATGAGTGATTGGATATGTGGGTAGCAGGGTGAGATGCTTGTGCAATAGATACTTTTGTTCCACTTCAGTGGAAATTTGATTTGGGTAGAGGCCTTGGAGAGGGGAAATAAGTCATGCATGGATGCATATGACTAACCTTTTGAGGGTGTGGGGAAACAAAAGCAGAGCCAGTAATGACTGGTAGAAGTTGACTTCTCACTTCAATTCTTTTCCTGTGCCCACTTTTTTTTTGCCCCTCCAGAGTACCTCAAATAGAGGTTAAATATCCTCTTTATGACTGTAGATGTATTTTTTCATCAAGTAGCATCCAACTTTCTGTGGGTGAATCAGCCCCTAAAAGGCATGGATCCCATAGGGTAAAATGCATAAGGGAAAGGGAATTGTATTTAGCTCATGCAGGTGAGTTATATTCAGGTACAGTATGTATTTTTCTATCCCTGGAGGGCTTACAACCTGTCTTTGGAAATTCCTCTGGACGTCTTCCTATGTACAAAATGATGGGCATATATTGTGACTTTCTGCTGTGTCAAGTGCACATCCTCCACTCCTTGGCAGCCCTCTCACTCTTAGTCCTCTCCACCCCTACCACAGCCTGTGTAGCCTTCTCACTTTTTTCCTGTCAGCTCCCTCTCTTCTTCCCGTGGCTCTGCTACTGTCTCCCAAGCTCTAATTGGGACAGAAGATACATCCTTCTACACCATCCCCTCTTCCCCTGGAGCTTGGTTGGGGCATTTCTCTCAACAGTGCTAGTTTAACATGGCAGCAGAAGTGGTGTTCCTTTTGGCAGACTCTGCCACCCTATTCTGTCTTTCAGCCGCGCTGGATTTGTTCCCTGCTTGTTTCCAGTAGCTGCTTCCACCTCTTAGCTAATAAGAACATTCTTGGACCTCTCACCAAATACTCAAAATCCAGCTGATTTCCTAGATGGAGGTAGTTGAGTATTCTCCGGGAACAAGCAGGAAGTCAGTCTTCACATATGGGTGACGGAGCCCGTGCGGAAGCATCTCCCCAGCTTTGAAAGATATCCTTTGAGAGATGCACCACACATGCGTGGTCCCCTTCTCGCCAAAGGATGCCATCTTGCCTCAGTTTCCTTTTTTCCACGGAGCTCATCGAACGTTTGTATTTTCTTCTTAATGGTTCCCTTTCTCGCCCCCAAACTAGCTTGTCTGTGCGTCGCTCCTCGAGTTAATTTTTCTGAAGGTATTTCTTGACCTGCGTTTTGCGCCCTTTTTTGGCTGGGAGGTCTTGGACCCTTGTCTGGGTTGCATGGCTCCTTTTTCCCCCATGGCCTCCTGCGGCTTCAAAAAATGTGACCGGTGCAGTAAGATGTCTCTCACTGACCTACATGATTGCTGCCTCCGTTGCCTTATGCCAGACCATGATGACTTGCACTATGATCTTTGCAAGTCCATGTCAGTGAAGGCCATCAAGAGCCGTCAACAGCAGCAGGAGAAGTTCTTCCATAAATCTGACTCTGCACCAGAGTCCCCAGAGACACCATGCTCCAGGGCCCCCTCTGGTACCTCGATGCCCAGTTCACCTCAGAGTCCCGCGGCCGTGAGTCCTCCGAGAAGAAATCCCCAGAGGTGAAAAGCAAGAAGAGCTCGAAACCCTCAAAGGCCACTTCTGAGGACGGGACTGGAAAAGCGGGTAAATCCCACATCAGGCCCTGCAGTCCCTGATGTGAGTCCGAGATGTCTGAGCGGGAGCAGCTCACAAGTTGCCCCAGAGGGTGTTGTCAACATCTACCAACCGGTCTCTGAACCCTGAGGCCATCCTGGTCAAGGACTCCCCCTTGACAGAACCGAGGCCGGGCCCGAAGCTGTCAAAGGCTGCGGAGCCAATTACCATGGAGACCAGGATGGTCTCTACCCTCCTGGCCCAGCAGCAAGCATTGATGTTCGATTCTTCCAGTTCATCTGTCCTGATGATAGGACCCCCGACATCAAGGGCTTCCCCGGACATTGAACTGATCCTTGAGCACCACCGGCCTCAAGAGAGCCATCGGCACCAGACGAGGTCCCATTCCTCGGATCACCGGTCCTCTCCAGCGAGTGCATGCGGCTTGGAAT
Source organism: Ichthyophis bannanicus (assembly GCA_033557465.1). Taxonomy (NCBI): domain Eukaryota; kingdom Metazoa; phylum Chordata; class Amphibia; order Gymnophiona; family Ichthyophiidae; genus Ichthyophis; species Ichthyophis bannanicus. Next base: position 263,487,914 of record CM066044.1, read on the forward strand.
GCAAGTCCTCAGAGTTGCGGGCCGTCTGGCTCGGGCCTCAGCCACGAGAACCATGGGGCCTTGAATTCTTCAAGTCAGACTGGGAGGCCGACAATGAGGAGACCCCGATACCTGGCAATATCGAGACATCCCCTTGGACTCCTCTCCACCAGTGTCTTGGTGCTGGTCCCCACCCGAGGATATGGCAAAGGCATTTGTGTTCAAGACAGAGGAGGAACTTGAGATCCTCCAGTACGAGGCCCCCCCAGGGAAGCCCTTACGGTGCCCATCTCTCCAATCCTCGAGCACCTTCTCCTCTGTTTGTGGGAAATACTGGCCTCGGTGCCCATAGTGAGCAGACAGCTTGACTCTATGTACCGAGTCCACTGGAGCCTGGAGTTTCAAAAACTCCGTTGAGTCAGCCATGTGCAGATTCAAAAGCCAAAAGACTCATTACTTGGTGCCCCCCAGTAGGGAGGCCCAGACCTTAGATGCCCTTGGTTGGAAATCCTTCCAGGGCTTGATGCTGGCGTGCTGAGTCCAATCTTACCAGTTGTACATTGGTATGTACCTCAAGGAACTGGCAAGGGAGCTCATCGGCTTTCAGCAGGCTTTGACAGAGAACCTCTACAACTGTTCGAGTCACTGGCCTCGGCAGTCAAGGAGTGCTCAAAGTTCCTGTCCCGAACAGCATTTGATGGCTTTGAGTCCTTAGCCAGAGTGGCTGTCGCAGGCCTTGGGGCCCATCGCCAGACATGGCTGCTGTCGTTTGACCTCGAGCAGTGGTTTCAGGACAAACTCATCGATGTCCCTTTCACTGAGAAAATCTCTTCGGCTAACCTATGGCAGACAAAGCTGCAGAGTTAGAGACAGAGTTCCTGACCAGGACCAGGCTCTCTAAAAAGATCTCAGTAAGAAAGCCCTGGGGAAGAATGGGGCATTGCCAAAACCCCTCAAAGTACAAAGCCTTCTCTGCTCCACAGCAAGGCCAACAGCACAAGAGGCACGGGCACATGCTTCGCAAGCAGAAAACCCCTAAAACCCAGGCATCAGCCTTGGCCCAGCCTGGAGGGAGATTTTGACTCTTGGCATGGCCTCCTCTCCCCTGAGAAGCCCCCAGCAGCCCACAGGGGTGCATCTGGCACTGTTTGTCCACAGAAGGTCCTCCATTACCACAGATTCCTGCGTACTACAAGTGGTCAAGGAGGGTTACTTCCTCCACCTACAACAGATGCCACCCATGTTCTTTCCAGGAGAACCAGTGAGGCATCTCCTTCACCAGACCCTGCTCCTTACCAAGCTCGCAGGTCTCCTCGAGGACCAGGCAGTAGAGTAAATGCCCAAACATTTCACTTCTGCTCTAGGTAGTTCCTCGTACCCAAGTGAACAGGTGGCCTCAGGCCCATCCTGGACTTACAAGACCTGAACAAATTCCTAGTGAGGGGAAAGTTCAAGATGCTCTCCTTTGGAACTCTGCTGCCATACCTCCAGCGGGGAGACTGGCTATGCTCCTTAGATCTAAAGGTTGCTTATAAACACATCCTAATCCACCCCAGCCACAGAAAATACCTACGGCTCGTGGTGGGAGGAGGTCACTATCAATACAAGGTACTACCCTTCAGGCTGGCTTCATCGCCAAGGGTTTTCACCAAGTGCCTAGCGGTGGTCGCAGCCCACCTTCGTCTCCAAAGGACCTTCATCTTTCTCTACCTGGATGACTGGCTCATAAGAGGAGGGACAGCTGCAGAGGTGCAACATGCCACCGAGCACACCACCCATGTCCTGCAACATCTGGGGTTTGTCATCAACTACCCCAAGTCCCACCTCTCCCCGTCTGTGTCTGGGGTTCATCGGGGCCCCGCTAGACACCCTCCAGGTCAAGTCCTTCCTTCCGCCAGAGAGGTCAGAATGCCTAAGGGCGCTAGCTGCAGAGGTGCAGCACCGCCAGTTGGTGCCCTCTTGCATTCTCCTCCACCTGGTCAGCCACATGGCTTCCACAGTCCATGTGACCCCGTACACCCACCTGCACATGAGGGCAGATCAGTGGTACCTCCGCTTCCAATGGGCACAAGCCACGAGCAGACTTCACAACAGGGTAAGTGTGACCTGCCAGCTGGCAGACTCCCTCGACTAATGGTAGCTACCCTGCCACCTTCAGGCCAGGGATGCCCTTCCAGGCACCCGCCCCCCAGAGGGTCCTCACCATGGTCACCTCCCTGCTAGGATGGGGAGCTCACTGTGAGGACCTCTGCACTTAAGGCACTTGGTCCCAAACAGACCATCAGTTCCAGGTCAACCTTCTGGAGCTCTGGGCGATCTTTAAGGCTCTCCAAGCCTTCTGCCACCGGTTGCAGCACCAGTCAGTGCTGGTCCAGACAGACAACCAGGTCGCAGTGTTCTATGTCAACAAGCAAGGAGGCACGGTGTCATACTCCTGCCAGCAACATGCAACGGGATGCTCCTGCAGGCAGTCTACCTCCTGGGCCAGGACAATGCCCTGGCAGACAAGCTGAGCAGAATCCTCCAGCTGCACGAGTGGCATCTGGAAAGAGTGGCCTCCTGGCACTTTGGGCTCTGGGGCATTCCCCTAGTGGACCTGTTCGCCAAGCCAGAAAACATGCAGTTGCCCTGCTTCTGCTCCCACCAACCGCATCCGTCCCGGGTGACGGCAGATGCGTTCCTCATTCCATGGATGGAAAGCCTTCTCTATACCTTCCTGCCAAACCGCTGGTCTCCAAGACCCTTTTCAAGGTCCAGCGTTACAGAGCGTCACTGATGCTGATAGTCCTCAGGTGGCCCAGGCAACCTTGGTTCCCGCTACTTCTCCACCTGTCAGCGGCATTCCTGATTCCCTTGGGCCACGCCCCAGGGCTATTGACACAAGAGGAAGGCTCTCACCTGCACCCCATTCTGGGGTCCCTGTCGCTCATGGCTTGGCTGCTGAAAAAGTAGCTCTAACTCCCTTCAACTTTCCATGGGACGTGGAGGAGGTCCTTCGTGTCTCCCGCAAGGCCTCCACAAGAAGGATATATGCCTTTAAGTGGTGTCGTTTCTCAGTTTGGTGCGCCGAGAGGCAGATGAACCCATTCTCCTGCTCAGTGCAGATGGTACTCTAGTACTGTCTCTACCTGTCCCAGGTCAGAGTGCACCTGAGTACTATTGAGGCGCACCAGCACCCTGTTGAGGACAAGCCCATCACTCGGAACCAAAACGTCATACACCCACCAAATATAAAGATACAAAGCACTACTATACCAATAAGATCAGAAGTGAGATACCTCGGAGTTACTCTGGACAATAAACTCAATCTCAAGCCACACATAGACAAAACAATCCAAAAAGCCTACTACAAGATGCGAATCATCAGGAGACTGAAACCGCTACTCGCCCCGGAACACTTCCGTACCGTCTGTCAAGCACTGATAACCCCACTGCTGGACTTCTGCAATCCGATATACCTTGGACTACCGAAACAAGCCCTCAAACCACTCCAACTGGCACAAAACACTGCAGCACGAATCATATCAGGAACTGCAAGACAGGAGCACATCACACCTACCTTAAAGGACTTACACTAGGGGGGGCGGAGCCTGATGTCCAGCGGGATAGTCGCATAGCGCTGAGGCTCCCGAGAGGCCTACCAAGACTCCTGAATTTTGAACCGTTTTAATTCTGAATATTGCTTTGACTCTACCGGGGTACCTTGGGGTGATGGCGGGGACCAAACCAGCACGTCTAGATTTCGGGACCCCAACGAATTCCCATGGTAAACGCTCCAAAACCGAGCCCCCGTCTCCGCAGAAGCAGCCCGCACCTCGGGAAGGTCCCGAGATGCAGCAGGAGATCCTCACTGAAATACGAGGGGTAAAAGACCTTGTGCAATCCAACGGGGAGTCACTCCGAGCGCTGCGTGAAGATTTCGGCATGCTGCAAAGCAAACTTGAAGGGCTTTCCCTACGACAAGACAAAATGGAAGGCATACTGGACTCACACACGGTCCGGTTGGCGAAACTTGACAAAGTAGAGCGCCAGATACGGGCCCTTCAGAAAGAAGTGGAAGATGGCAACAATCGGGCCCGCCGCAATAACATACGGCTCGTGGGCATACCGGAGGGAGCTGAGTCTGGAGACATGAAGGAGTTTCTTTGTAAGGCGCTTCCTTCCCTACTTCGGATCACATTTGCTAAAGACCTGGAGATTGACCGGGCTCATCGAGTGCCCTCAAATATGGCGCTCAATCGGAAGACCCCGCGGCCTATTATCTTTCGGCTCTTAAGATACCAACATGTTGAGCAAATTCTGAATGCCGCTCGCGCAAAAGGCCCCATCGAGTTTGAGGGCCACCGGCTATCCTTCTTTCCTGATTTGGCTAAGCCCACGGTTGATCGTAGAAAGCGATTCCTGGAATTTCGACCGAGGCTACAACAACTGCAAGCTCGCTATGGCCTGATGTACCTGGCTAAACTCAGGGTAACGCTGCACAACCAGACCAGAACATTTGATGATCCTGAATTACTTGCGGAATTTTTGGAGTCCAAAGAGGCAGATCAGATGCGTTGATCCAAGGAACACTTAGCTAATTGACCTTATATTGGTAAAACCCGCCATATTGTTTTCGGACGCTCTCTACCTTAGAGACTGCCTTGGCAATTCACAGCCTTGGCTTTCACTAGCCTTGATGGCCCTGCTCTATCATGCCCACAGCTACTTCGGTGGAGATCGGAGACTATAATAACAGAAGGGTTCAAACATTACAATCGCACTCTCTTGGGCCTCCTCCCGCAGACATATGGTCGCCATTTATATTTGGGGTTATGCTTCTTCTCTGGGGCACTTCGGTGCTTGTTTTCTCATATGGGGTGTATCTGGTATCTTAATTGATGTGTATGATATAGATGTACAGATGTGGTATATATTCCATACTCGCCTGCGCTTTTACTTCAAATGTATGACAATGTCTTATGGCCCTATGTAAGGTTTTTTCATTGAACGTAAAGGGAATCAACAACCCGATCAAAAGAAAGAAAATCCTTAGTTATTTGAGTCATGAAAAGGCGGATCTGGTTTTTCTTCAGGAAACGCACTTAAATTCTACCGAAACTCTGAAACTCAATATTAAACCTTACATGGTAGCTGCCTACTCTCCGGCTGTTTCTAAGAAATGTGGGGTAGCTATTCTGGTGAGGAAATCCTTGCCTGTCACCATTATTGCCACTAGCTCTGACACGGAGGGCAGATGGTCCCGCGTCCATCTTAAAATTGGACACCTTGAACTAACATGTATATGTATATATGCCCCCAATGTGGATAATCCTGCCTTTTTGCTACCATTGCTCAGGTTGCGCAGGCCTCTGCTAGCACCTCACTGATAATAGGTGGCGACTTTAATCAAGTCGTCGATCCTCTGATAGACAGGCAACCGCCTAGAACGAGTGACCTGCCCAAGAGCTCCCTCACACTCACCTCCTTGATCAAAGATCTCGCTTTAGTGGATCTTTGGAGATTGTTGCATCCTGCTGAACTGGAATTTACTTTCTATTCTCCCCCCCATCTATCACAGTCCAGAATAGATTTTTTCCTAATATCTAAAGTGCTGGTATCTCAGGTAGACACAGCGATGATTCACCCATTACATATCTCAGACCATGCTGCCATTTCCTTCCAGTTGCACGCTAACCTGCCCAGTGGGAATCCGGGAAATTGGTTTTTTGATAGGACCCTGCTAGAGCAACAAGAGTTTCAGTTAGACATTCGGGCCGCCATTCAGGACTATTTCCATTTTAACTTACCACATGATACCATGAGCTGGGCTTGGTGGGAGGGCTTTAAAGCTGCCATTCGTGCAACCATTACTAGCTATCAAATTCGCTTGGGGAAAACAGCGTAAGCAACAGTTATTAATATTAGAGCAACAAATTAAAACTGGGGAACGGGTTCTTACTTCCTGCACTGATCCTTGTGTGTTGTTACGATTGCAACGCCTACGCTTTCAATATAACTCAATCCTGTCTGCTGCAGCTTCTAAAAATATCGCATCGCAGCAAGGGATGTACTATCGGGAAAGCAACCGTGCTGGTAGACTCTTAGCTAATGCCTTGAAAGGCCAAAAAGAAGCCAAACGGGTAGCGGCTCTCCGAAACCCGGTAGGAGGGGACATAGTGACCAATAATACAGAGATAGTAGAGCTTTTCCGGGATTTTTATACTCGTCTTTATAAATCAGAATGTGACTTCACGTCAGAGGCTTTTGAGCGATTATTATCCGGAATCCAACGGCCGACCCTCTCTGAAGAGGATAGGGTTGCGATGGATAAAACCCTTCTCTACTAATGAAATTCACTCTGCCCTTAAACGTGTGGCCTCGGGACGCGCCGCAGGCCCTGACGGTCTTCCGGCCGAATTTTATAAAACGTTCAGTGCTGATCTGGCCCCCCACCTAAAACTCTATTTCACTGCTCTGGCTGAAGACACATCTTGCTTGGGATCCTTTTCGGCGGCGAATGTGGTAGTATTTGAAAAAGAAGGGAGGGATCCGCTGTTAACAGCTAACTACCGCCCAATCTCCCTTCTTAACGCAGACTATAAAATTTTTGCGACTATCTTAGCCTCTCGACTATCTGACCAAATGTCTACACTAATCCACCCTGATCAATGTGGTTTTATACCCGGAAGATCCACTGCCGACAACGCTAGGACTTTATGTCATGTTTTGACTAATGCTGCAAGCCTAGATCTACCACTAGTTGGCCTCTCCCTAGACGCCGAGAAAGCCTTCGACCGTCTAGAATGGCCCTTCTTATTTGCTGTTCTCCGTTGGTACGGCTTTGGGGAGGGCTTTCTCCGGTTTCTTCAAGTCATGTATGCCGAACCCACAGCCAGTATATGTGTGAATGCTATCAAATCTCAGCCATTCAGCCTTCAAAGAGGTACACGCCAAGGGTGCCCCCTATCTCCTCTGCTCTTTGACTTAGCGCTTGAACCTCTAGCCCTGTTACTTAGGCAGTCCGCAGACATCCGAGGTGCCCCCTTTAGACACAGAGAGATCAAACTCTCCGCTTATGCAGATGATCTTATGCTTTTTATAACTTTGGACTCGGTCCCAGTAGTCTTAGAATTACTAGACAGGTATTCGCAGCTCTCGGGCTATAAGATCAACTGGACCAAATCGGTTGCTTTCCCACTTAACCACCGGGTACATGCGGCCGACATGCAAGCCTTTCCCTTTCTCTGGCAGCATAGTATGGTGAAATATCTCGGGGTCTATTATTGCTATCCTTTAGAGGACACTATTAGTTTCAACGCCAAGGCGATAATCTCCAAAGTCCGTGAACTTACCAATCGGTGGTCTCCACTAACCCTTACATGGTGGGGCCGCTTGGAAACAGTGAAAATGATGATAGTTCCTAAAGTGAACTACATTCTCGAAATGCTACCATGTTTACTGCCCCGACACATCTACAAAGATATAGAAGGCCTTCTTATCCGTTATTTATGGCAGGGTAAAACACCCAGGATAGCTAAACAACACTTGCAATCTGATAAAGCGAGAGGAGGAGCTAGATTTCCAGATTTTCTCAAATATCATAAAGCCTTCCTCTTAAAGCAAGGTGCCTGTTGGTTGGATACCCCGGCAGCAGGCCGCCCGGTGTGGCTAGATATTGAAGAAGAGCTTAGTGGACCAGTTCCGCTGGCCTACTTCCCCGGAATGTGCCATCATTCAGACTCCCGCCATTCACCAATGGTTGTAGTCACTCTAGTGGCCTTTAATGCCCTCATTCAATCTCTGGGTCCGCAGGCGTGCCCCCTGGACCATCTCCCGATATGGCATAACTCTCGATTTCAAATTAACAAAAAAACGATTGCATGGAGACCCTGGTACTCCAGGGGGATTTGGACACCTAAGCAGCTGTTTGCTGGGGATCGCTGGAAAACCTTTAATGCTTTACAAACGGAATTTGGTCTACCAGCGAAATATTACTTTCAATGGATGCAGCTCCAACATTGCCTTAAAGGCGCTCGGGTCATTCCGCGCTCTGATACTAGCGTGGAAGGGCTGTCTGAGGTGATTCGTTGTATCGGGAGTCTACCAGGGGTGGCATCTAACTTTTATAAAATACTCACTCATAGTCCAGGCAGGGACACCCCTAGGGCCCAGCAGGCATGGGAGCGCGAATTGCACATCACTTTAACTCCCCAGCAATGGAAGATAGTCTGGAGCAAAGTGGTGCGGGTCTCTAGATCCGCCTCTGTCACTCAAACGCTCTTCTATTTTGCCCACAGATGCTTTTATACTCCTGAGAAGATGGCCAAATGGAATGTCAATACAAGCTATCGATGTTGGTCATGCCATACAGCGGTGGGTACCTTCGCCCATGTTATCTATGAATGTCCAGCACTACAGCAATATTGGGGGCGGGTTTGGGACCGGATACAGAGTATCCTACACTTCTGGGAGCCCCTTTCTTGGAAGATTGTGGGACTCCGCTCTGTGGCGGGGATCCCCTCTCTTCCCAGGACAGGCCGCTTCCTCCTGGATTTTATGTTGGGTATGGCTGTATGCTTAGTCACGAAAAATTGGAAGAATGGCTCCCGCCTAACTTTTACCGAATGGTGGAATTCTGTCTGCTTATATAGTACATATGAGCAGATACCTCGTCGGATGGCATTCCAGGTTCAGGACTGCTCTCACTTGTCTAAGTGGCAGATGCTTAATGACTATGTTCAGATTGCCAGATGCTCCAATATAGCCGTATAGTTACACTCATCATGTTGCAGATAATTATATTATCTCGAAAGATAATAATGTGTATATACACCCGATACTGGATTGTTACGTATCCCAGAGAAGAAGCAGGGGGGGAGGGGGGTGGTGGGGGTTTACTGTCCGTGATTGTATAATATTATTTGTTCATGTCTTCTATTCTGTATGTCCTTTTGTTTCGATGTTCCAAAATGAAAATAAAAGTTTAAAAAAAAAAAAAAGGACTTACACTGGCTTCCAATCGGTGCTCGCATCAGATACAAAACTATCATAAACCTATTTAAGATAAAACAGCACACATCAGCCAACAGCCTGCACTCCCTCATACAACCAGACACCTCGATCAGGAGGTGGAGCTCCCCACCTTCTTCCCAAGGCCTTGCACCGGCAAGGCGGAGATCATTCTCCACACTCTGGATTGTAAGAGGGCCCTGTCCTTCTATCTGCAACGGACTCGGGGCCACTGCAAAGTATCTCAGGTTTTTGTCTCCTATGACCCCAGCCAATAGGGGCTTCCAGCTACTTGGGTGGCAGACTGCATTGCCCTCGCCTGTGAGCAGGTGGGGATCTCACTGGACCACCGGGTCATGGCACACCATGTCAGGGCCATGGCTACCTCTGTGGCAAATCTGCGTTCTATACCTATGATGGAAATCTGCCAGGCTGCCACAGACGTCACCCGTATTTGAGGACTGATTTCCTGCTGTCCTCGGAGAGCACCTGTTTGTTTATTTTATTTATTTGCTTAAATTTTTATACCACCCCTTCCAGAGATCAGGGGCAGTTTACATTATAACAATGAACTTTAACAATAACAGTTACACGAAACAAGGTTTAGAACTTTATACATAGAACAGTTGATTGAGGGGAAGCCTCAAACTATTTACATGAAGCAGTACAATGATGTTGTTGTTGTTGTTAAGTGCCGTCGAGTCGGAGTCGACTCATGGCGACCCTCTGGATAGCTATCCTAAATTGTGTTCGGTCTTCAGTCAGGCGGCTCATTGACGACAGACTGGTACCCGTAGCTGCTGTTATTGTAGCGATCCATCTCATTGCTGGCCTTCCTCTTTTGCGTTGACCTTCTATCTTGCCAAGCATGATGTCTTTCTCTAATGATCTCTCTCTTCGCATGATGTGTCCGAAGTATGAAAGTCGAAGTCTTGTCATCTGAGCTTCTAAAGAAAGCTTAGGTTTGATCTCCTCTAGTACCGACTTGTTTGTTCTTCGGGCAGTCCATGGTATACACAGTATTCGCCGCCAGCACCATAATTCAAAGGCATCAATTTTCTTCCTGTCTGTCTTTTTCACTGTCCAGCTTTCACATCCATATGATGTTATTGAAAATACCATGGCTTGAACAAGTCGAATCTTTGTATGGAGAGACACATCTCTGCTCTTGAGAATCTTATCTAGGTCTTTCATAGCCATTCTGCCAAGAGCAATGCGTCGTCTGATTTCTTGACTGCTTGTTGCTTCTTTATTGATAGTTGATCCAAGTAGGTTAAAGTTGTTCACGATTTCAATTTCTTCTCCTTCAACGATGAACCTGTTGATTATACCAGTTGTCATGATCTTTGTCTTCTTTACATTAAGGTGCAGGCCCATTTTGAGACTATGTTCTTTGATTGTGAGAAGCAAATGTTTCAGATCATCTTCGCTTTCAGCCAGTAATGTGGTATCATCAGCATAGCGAAGGTTGTTGATGAGTCTTCCACCAATCTTCACACCTCTGTTGTCTTCATACAGTCCTGCTTCTCTGATGATTTGTTCTGCATATAAATTAAACAGGTAGGGGGAAAGTATGCAGCCTTGTCTTACACCTTTGCTTATTTTAAACCATTCTGTTTCTCCTTGTTCCGTGATAGACCACTGTAACTATTTACAGAGAGAATTTACAGTAGTGTTCTTACTGGCGACAGTTACAGGTGAGTAACTATGCTAACGCTACCACTTGGTCCTGAAAATCTTCCCACTCTCAATGTGGTTTGTGGCGCTGCAGCTGAATGACGTGTTTATAAGTGTTACACACTGGGCTTGCTGTTGGAATCTGGCTCTGACACACCTTCAGTGAAAGAACAACAATGATCTGTTCTGAATTGCTTCCTTCCTGCTTTTTTTGTAAGCATGGACAGATGTTTGCAGCCCGAAAGAATTCACTGATGGCTAAAAAGATGAATGTGTGGGTGCTGGGTGTTGGGCAATGCATATTGCTCATTTATGTCCCCTTGAAGGTCAACAAGTCGCTCTTACCTCTAGGGAACTGGATGAAAAGGAACCAAAGCATCTCCCTTCCTGTTCTCATCAGCTTTGTTCTCCAACCAGTTCCAGGAACTTTATTGTTTATTGTTTACACTTAATATACCGCCCCCATAACATCGGAGCGGTTTACAAAATAAAATTACTAATTATAGAAAGAGAAAAAGAAGTTACAATTAATGATAGAAAGAGAAGAGAGTAAGGACAGAACAACAGATAGACCATAAGATAGGAGACAGAGAAAAGAAAAGTCAGGGGGGGGGGGGGTTGTGTCAAAGTTACAGTAAGAAGCTGCCCAGTGTATGAGCAAATCTGAGGAATTTCTTGACTCCATATGCTGTTGCCAGCACATTCAGGACTCTGCATCTGCTCATAACGGTTTTATCATGTTTGTTTAGCCCTCAAATGCATTTCATTCTCTGTAATCCTACTAACTGTTTGAAAGAGGAACGTAATCGCCTTTTGGAAGGAGGACAGCATGAGCGTTTCATTAGACTAAGAAAGTGGATTATATATTTTTAGCAGCTGATATCTACTACAGTTGAATCTACCATTTAAATGTATCATTAAACAAACTTATTTCCAGCTTATTTGGCTTTTAGCTATTTTTTTTTTCTGTCAGTGCCCTGTGCAATCTCTATATTTAAACCTTCAATGGGTCCCAAAACAGTCTTCATGCTCTATAGCAGGCATATCCAACTTCAAACAGGTCGTGATCTACTTTTTCTGGACAAAAGTGCCAGTGATCTACCACCATGAAAATTTAGTTTCAAATTAAATTTTAACCCAATAAAGTTGGAGGATTTCCCCCCCCCTCCTCATTTTTAATGAATCTTCTGTCATTTACTTGGATGTGATCAGCTGTTAAGCAAATTAAGCAAAAACAAAACAGAGAGACGAAGATCCAGTAAGAACTGCGAGGGGAAATGGAAAGTACATTTTTTCTTAAAATTTTATTGAGTAATAACTTTCTTTAACTGTCTTAATAACTTTCTTTAACTTTTATTGAGTGATTTGTGTTAAATTTAGGTCGAGTATTGATCCAGGCTGATCTTGCACAATCTTTAATATTTCGCTCTTGCTCATTAGTGAGACATCTGAGCCTGTTTCATCCACCAGCTTTTTTTGAAGTTGGGTGAATATTGCGTGAGGGCCAGTCTCAGGGAATCCTGGAGATGTTCATCTGTCATGTTGGAACGTTGTGTACTCTGTCATTTTCAGATGGGAAAATGCAGATTCACACAAATAAGTTGAACCGAAACAGGAGTGTACAGCTTCACTGCATCTTCTCAAGTTGGGAAATTTGTCTCTAGGCACTAGCTTCCAAAACAATTCTTGCTCAGCACGGGTCTTGAGAAAAATGTCATTTTTAAGGGTTAATATTTCGTTTTCAAGAAATGGCTTGTTCAATGAGTAATTTTTACTGATAGCAACTGCAGTTTCTTTAATGTCCACATCTACTTTGAATGGGTATGACAAGTACTCCACAACTGTTCCAATTTTTTGGAAGTCACAGAATCTATTTTCGAATTCCTGGATAACAGAACAGATTTCTGTCACATACTTCTCGTTCTGAAAAACAAAATTTGGATATTGTCCCAGATGGTCCTGCGTATTAGGAAAATGATCAAAAGTGTTGTTAGCAAGTTCAGTCATCATTAGCCCAAATTTGCTCTTGTAGGATGAAACTGTACTCGTCTCACCAATGCATTTGTTTTTATCTTGTAGTTCAAGGTTCATATCACTTAGTTCGCCTGTAAAGTCAGCGAGAAATGCCAGATCACATAACCACCCCTCATATTCCAACTCTGCTTGGTCATCTCCCCTCTCCTTCAAAAAACTTCTCATTTCATTCAGCGAATCACAAAATCTTTGCAGAAATTTGTGCCTACTTAGCCACCTTACATCTGTGTGCAAAATGATTTCCGCTGCCCCTTCATCAAGAGTAAGATTGAAAAGCCGTCTTTGATGTGATCTTCCATGAACTGAATTTACAATTTTGAAAGTGATGTCCATGACAGTCTTTGTATTGAGTCTCTTGCTTGCCAAAACTTGCTGGTGAATGATGCAGTGGTAAGAAAGAAAATCTGGGAAGTCGTCATGCTGTCTACAGAGGGCTATGAAACTGTTAACCTCACCTGTCATTGCTCTTTCTCCATCAGTAGTGATGGAAACAAGTCTATGCAATGGAAGATTACACTTTGTCACAAAAGAATGGAAAGAACTGAATATTTCCTGACCGGTAGTTCTCCCTTTTAAAGTTCTTCTTTAACACTGAAGTCTTCAAAACCCATCCGGATAAAGACTAGTAACTGGGCTATGTCTCTTATGGCTGTAGATTCATCCAGTTGGAGTGAGAAAGCAACACAATTTGAAACATCCTCCAACAGTTGTTCAGTTGTGTCTCCACACATCTTTTCTGTTGGCCGCACGACAGTGTTTCTTGACAATTGTACATCTTGAATAGCAGCTATATTCTCTTTCTTATTTTTAAATCCTTCAAAAAGATTGTCAGGTGCTTCAAGAAAACAATCTTTTACAAATTCCCCTTCAGTGAAAGGTTTGCATTTCTTTGCAATCAGGTTGCTGATCTTGAAGGATGCTGTGGTTGCATTGACCGAATGTGACCTTGGCTTTGCCATCAACTGTTGCTGAGTAGCCAATTTCGATTAAGTTCTTTGAGCTTCAGTTTATGAATTTCACTTTTTGGTGGAAAATCAGCATCAAACTTATTGCTATGCAGAGCCTTATAATGACGTTCCAGATTACCCTTTTTGGGCAAGGATACTGGGGCGTTACAAATTAGACAACAACACTTGTCTTTCACCATGATGAAGAAGTAGTCAGCATTTGTTGCCAGGATTGGTTGTACAATACTTTTGTTGCCGTATAACTGACCTCTATTATACTTCCTGCTACCATTGTATCTAATCACTGTGATACTTAATACTCCTTGCATAACCTCTCTGAACCAGACGTTGCATCATTTATTTCACTATCTATTCATCCAACACACTATATCATTACCTTATAGCTTATACTACCAAGCTAATATCCAACCCATCCCAAAATAGTTTCTCACAAATTCCACCTATTGTCTCTACTATCCAGTCTCTTCATACTATACCTCACCTCACTCATCTTATCACACGTGCTATTATTAAACCAGAGGGCCCCATCCCAATAATCCACTCCATTAGACACTTAAACTCCCCACATCTTTTTCCCTCTCATAACAACCCCCACCCTCGCACATGTAAACTCAAACTTATCAATTTAAACTCTAATCCTAACTCCAATTTACCCTTAGACCCCCCCACCCTCCCCTCACATGTGCTCTACTCAATGTCCGCTCAGCCAGAAAGAAGATCCCCCTAATCACTGACCTTATATCTGATTACGACCTTGACATACTTTGCCTCACTGAAACCTGGTTTCAAGATTCTGACTCTGTCCTAATAAACCAACTATGCCCTAATACATATACTATCCACTTATGCAATAGAACAAATAGCAGAGGAGGTGGTGTTGCTGTTATATCAAGATCTTATTTACATCTATCCACAGTTGAATCAATCTCTACCCCAGGAATGGATACCATTAGAGTTTCTAATTCTACCCTCTCACTACACCTCCTATACAGAGCACCCCAATCTGATTCAACTGACCTCTCCACGATACTTGACACAGCCTGCTCCCCCCAGCCTATCTCACACCCACTCATAATCCTAGGGGACTTAAACCTACACTCTACTACATCAAAGCAATCATCCACATTTCTACAAGCAATGAATGCCCTTCACCCAAATAGTTGAACAACCTACACACTCTAAAGCAGGGGTCTCAAACACGCGGCCCGCGAGAGAACATTGTGCGGCCCGCGACGGAGGGAAAGAAAAAAGCCTTGCTTCTGCTTCTGCCGTTGCTGCCGTGGCAGCGGCAGAATCGACTGTCAATTTTTTTTTTTTTTAAACCTGGCTTCTGCTGCTCAAGCAGCAAAATCAGCTGTGCTGCGTCCCTTCCTCTCTGCCCGGAGATCCCTCATTGTGCTCCATCAGCGTGTGCTTTTCAAGCCGCGAAGGAAGTATTCCCCTCTCGTGAGGCTTGACAAGTGAATAGGAGTAAGCCGCGCGAGAGGGACATACTCTCTTCGCGGCTTAAAAAGCACGCCGCTGATGAAGCACAATGAGGGATCTCCGGGCAGAGAGGAAGGGGCCGCGGGACAGCTGATTTTCTGCTGCAGCAGCAGAAGCCAGGTGTTTTTTTTATTTACCGGGGGGGGGGGGGTAGGACTGGTAATGGCCTATGAGGGGAGGTAAGACTGAAAATGGGGGTAAAACTGGAAGTGCGCTATGGGGAGGTTAGGACTGGTAATGGGCTATGGGGGGGGTTAAGACTGAAAATGGGGTGATAGGGGGTAAAACTGGAAGTGCGCTATGGGGAGGTTAGGACTGGTAATGGGCTATGGGGGGTCTAGGACTGGTAATGGGTTGGGGGGGGGTTGCTAGGACTGGAAATGGGCTGAGTGGAAGGGGGGCTTGAACTGCAAATGGCTGATGGGGAGGGGGGCTTGGAATGGAAATGGGCTGTGAGGGGAGGGAGCTAGGATTGGAAATGGGCTGATGGGGGGCTAGGATTGGAGATTGGAAATGGGCTGATGGTGAGGCTATGATAGGACTGGAAATGGACTGATGCAGGGACTAGAAGGGAGCGGATGCTGGGTGGGGCTGGAACTAGAAGGGAGCTGATGTTGGGGGAGGATTAGAATGGGATGGAGCTGGGAAAGTGAAATGGAGAGGGGAAAATATTTTGTCTAGGAGAGAAGACAAATCTACAATTGGCCAGGTATTGGGAGAGTAAGTGGGGATTGAGGATGGAGGGGTAAAATTGGAGTGGATGAAATAGGAATGAGGAAAGAGAAAAAGGAGAAAGATTAGTATGTTAAAGCAGATGTAGAGAGAGAATGGAAAAAAAAACTAGGAGAGAAGAAAGGGCAAATGGACAGCAGACGATGGAGAGTTAGCAGAAGACATGAAGAAACCAGAAGAAAGTGGCTGGAACAATTGCAACTGAAAAAAAATGCACAAAAGGTAGAAAAATCTCTCTTTATTTGAATTTATTAACTGGAATATGTCAGCTCTGGGAAATGTGCATCATTAATGTTTGCGCTTTGTTTAGTACAAGAGGAAATTAATTTATAGTTTTATTTCTACAGTGTTGTTGTACATTCCAAGTTTGGCTTTTTGGGGTTCCCAGTTTAATTATTGTCTTCCTGTTTCTAAATCTTTTAGTCTTTCTTTATCCATACTCATTAAAGAGGCATGTTTACTAAAAGTTAGTGTATGGTAACATTATGCAAATATTTATGCAAATGAGGCCCCTTATGCAAATGAGGCCCCGCGTCTTATGCGGCCCCCGGGTTACTTTACAAGTCCTCATTTGGCCCTCAAAGCAATTTGAGTTTGAGACCCCTGCTCTAAAGGCAACATCCTCGACCTTATATTTATTCCACAGCACTCTTTATCATCTGAACAGATTACCCACTCTATTCAACCCATACCCTGGTCTGATCACTCGCTTATCCTCTTCTCAATCCCCTACTCCTCTCATACAAAACAACAAATCATCCCTCCCCAACACACCTGTAAATTTAAGCAGTTTAACGCAGCCAACTTCCTGGAGCAAATAATACCACCTCTTGATCTACTCAACAGTAAAAGTCTGAACCAAGAGTCGCACATCTCCGAATGGAATGAAATCCTCTCAACAGCTGCTCTACTTCCTCCCAAACAACTCTCCCAAAACAATCGTAGAAGAGCCCCCTGGTTCTCTACAAAACTAAGAAACCTCAAAAGAGAACTTAGACGTCTTGAACGTAAATGGAGGCGTTCTCGTGATCCAACCACACATACAATCTACACAAATAAACTCCGTACATACTGCTCTGAAACCCTCTGCCACAAAAGAGAATACAATGAAAATATTATCCAACGTTCCCTCAATAAACCTAGAGAACTATTCTCCATTGCCAAATCCTTAACAAGTGAACCCTCACATCAGGACCAGCCTCCAAAAATAACTGCCCAAACTATAGCTAACCACCTTACTTCTAAATTCCTCCCACCCCCTCAACTATCAACCCCCAAATTATAGTTGACTGCAGCATGCAACCGCACAAGCTAACCCCCTCAAACATCTGGAATGAATTTGAACCCCTCACCTTAGACAACGTATCCAATGTTATCAAAGACCTAAATACCTCAACTTCTGCCCTTGACCCTTGCCCTGTCACATGGCTCAAATCCACAAGAAGCGCCATTATTTTATTTATTTATTTTATTATTTATTTTAATTTATTTTTATTTTATTTCAACTTCTTATATACCGCACTCTTTGACATCAGCGCGGTTTACAAATAACAGAAAGAAACCAGAACAACAGGCTGTTTGGTATTACATATAACAGGAGTATCAACTTGGATAACATGGGATAACTATTTACATGGAGTATATAATCTATTAGCTAGATAACATGCTCAAACTATTTACATAGAATTAGCAGGGGTGCTTGGGACAAGAGGGTTTTTCTAGCCCCTACATACTCCGAATTGTACAGTCCTCCCTCCAAACTGGTTCCGTACTAGCGCCGCTAAAGTGCGCCACCATCCGACCAATCATTAAAGGAACAAAACTTGACCCAACCTCCCCTACCTCCTACAGACCCATCTCTAGTATCCCCTTCCTTGCAAAAATAACTGAGAAACTTGTCCAAACTCAGCTCCAGGACTACATCGATGAACACTCCCCCCTTGATTTATTCCAACATGGCTTCAGAAAGAACCATGGAGTGGAAACTCTCCTTTCCTCCCTCCTTGATTCTTTACACCTTTACACCCAGAATACTACCCAAGGATGCCTACTCATATTCCTTGACTTATCCTCTGCTTTCGACTCCCTTCCCCACCATCAACTACTAAGCAGACTCCATGAAATAGGACTGAGAGACACAACCCTAACTTGGTTCCAATCCTACCTAACGAATAGAACACAACAGGTCCGCATTGGAAATGATACTTCCCTTCCATTTATACTGAAATAGGGAGTCCCCCAAGGATCTAGTTTATCCACACTGCTATTTAACATCTTCCTCCAACCTGTTTGCAACATTTTCCAAACTTATGGTATCCAATACCACTTATATGCAGACGACATTATGTGTTTTACCCCATTCAACCTTGCAAACCCTAACTTCGCTAAGCTGAGTGAATGTCTCTGAGCCGTAAAATCATGGCTGTACAACCTCATAATCAACCAATCTAAAACTGAAGCTCTTCAAGTCTTTTCCAATACCTCATATACCCCTCCTCCAACACTTACCATTGGTGATCTCTCACTAACCATAAAAAACCAAGTGAAATACCTTGGTATTATCCTCGATCAGAACCTCTCCTTCTCTGATCAGATTAAGAGAACAGCTAATACCATATACGCAAAATTATGTACCCTTTGAAACCTCCAACCCCTCTTAAACCCTAACTCCTTCCGCACTGTCTGTCAGGCCCTTACAATCCCCTCTCTTGACTACTGTAACCTTATTTACCATGGCCTTCCCAAGAACAGTATACACCCTATCCAAATGGCCCAGAACACAATAGCTCGTCTCATATCTAAGAAACCTAGACGATCTCACATCACCCCAATCCTCTATGACCTCCACTGGCTTCCCATTCAATCCAGGGTCAAATTCAAAGTACTTACCTTCACGCATAAAATCATCTTTAATGATTCAGCTCTATGCCTCGCTTCACTCTTATCTATCATCCACAACAATAGATCGTGCCGCACTATCACCAAAAACATCCTTGCTATCCCAACGAATAAAAAATATTGCAATCAAGCGACCTGTAACCGGACCTTCTCCCTCTATGCCCCATCTTTATGGAATGCCCTACCTCATGACTTACGAATCTGCTCTGACCACTCTGATTTCCGGAAGAAACTAAAAATGCACCTCTTCCTTGAACATTCCTCCCTACCCCCTTAGTCCCAGCCCTCTCTTCCCCTCTTCTCCCCTACACTCCAGACTTGCTTCTACAACCTTGCTGTAAATTATACCCTATGTAAATAGCTGATTACTGTATAAAGTTTCATTTATACTTTTGTACCCTTATTATGTTGTTCCAATGTAAATAGTTGAAATATACTGCCTATTTTGTTCTATGTAAGCCGTCTTGAATCACAGAAAGACGGTATATAAAAACTGTTAAATAAATAAATAAATTTCCCATCCATCATGAAAGTGGTAGGTTTTGCTCTTCTTTGGAACACTCATCTTCGTTATACTGGGGTGGCTGAATGTAAGAAGGCCAAATCTGCTAAGTTAGTATAAACACTGGCTGAATCTGGTCCAAAACTGTCACTGTCCCAAAGTATTAAAGATCAACAGGAACTGAAGACCTCTGGATGATGTGCAATACAAGGACTGGAGATGCCAAAACCACATATGCAGTTCTAAAAGTAAAAATAAGAATTCATCATACTGGCATCAATAATCAAATACCACCAAACAATCATCAAAAAAACTCAAACACCTATCCAGCAAACCAGATAAAATCAAATACCGCCAAACAAGTTCAAATACCACTACACGCGATTTAATAAATTCTGCACACACAATTTTATTTCGCCTTGCAAAGGCAAGGCGAAATAAAATTGCAGAGGAAGGCAAAAGTCTCAGTGGTTTGAACCAATTCGAAGGTAAGGCATAGGCAAGTTAGAACAAAATTGGAAAAGCCCACCAAAATCACCAAATTCTTGACACTTTGTTGTGTCTGCCTGAAAACGTTTAATGAAAGCAAACTATAAAGCGACCAACGACCAGCACATGACACAACTAATACGGTAAGTGTATTCAGGTAAAGCCTGGGTGAATGGATATCGCCCAGTATATAACACACTTCTAAGGGGTGTTGGGGCAGGGGCAGGAATGGGTGATTCTGAGAGGCAGGAGACCAGGTATGAGGCCGGGCCTGTGGTGTCTCATTGCGGGGTGCGGGCGGTGGCCCCCTGGGGTACCCACAAACTATTGGCACGAAAACAATAAGTGCCCCCAATACACCCTCAGGCAAGATTCCCAAAGGCAGGGAAAAAAGACAGCAAAGGATCATCAGCGGGGGGAAGCCCTCGGCAGACGACCTGCCGGCACAAGCTCTCTCCTAGCGATGGGGCGAGCTGCTGGAGAGATGGAGTCAAGTGGGGCTAGCGATCTACCTCTGACCCCTCCGCAATCTACAGGTAGATCACGATCTACCTGTTGGAAATGCCTGCTCTATAGCACTGCACTGTCAGAATCTGGACTTTTGCAAATTGTTATACTGCCTTCTTTCATGCTCTGTATTTGATCCAGGGTTAAGCTTCAGAATGCAGAATAATGAGACTACTGTTTTATAGTAGGGTTTATCACCCTTTGATACCAAGATTACCATCCTGATTGGGGGAGGGGGTGCTGATTTACATATAGTAAAGCTCCTGTGCTTATAGTCAGCCTGCACAGGCTGTGTATTAAGGCCCACGATGGCCAAACTTTCATTCTCCTAATGGCCGTTTTACTGATACACATGCATAAGCAAGCCTTTCCATCGTACCTCCACAAAAAGAAAAGCAACATTTTTCTGATGCTTTTGGCCAAGGCCACTTTGTGCTTGTTTCATCCATGTTGTACACATCTCAGAAATGACCTCTGACCTATTGCTTGAACCTGGGCATATGCCAACAAGCCATGCTGCACTGCATTCTGCAATACTGCCACCAATTACTTTAGAATGGGGTCTGCCTTCACCAGGACTACTACTCTGTCTCACATCACATAACATGAGAATGGCCAACTGCAACTCTTTAACAAGACTCTGAAATAAGGAAGCAAGATAAAAAAATAAAGTTCTATTGTGGGGAAATGCCCGCTACTGAGGAGTTTTCTATTTATGCTGGCAGATTTGTTTTTAGACCACTCTACTATGTCCTATGCAGCCAAGTTTGTGTTGGACTAAAATGTATACTACACTGTATCCAATTTATGACAAACCACCAGTTTGCTTTGTTTTCAGCAGATCATTATTTTTTATTTCAAAAAAATGTGGATAATGTTCTGTAGAAAACATAGCATGCCAACCACTCGCCCTGCCAGTAAAACTGTCAGTTCTCTTGCCCCAGGCTTGAGTTCACTGTATACATAATAAGTAGAGGAAGGAACTTCAGATGACTGTGGTGTTTGATATAGTCTGCGCCCTGAGACTTGCAGAACAACTGGTAAAATGTAGATCACCCACCAGACATCTTATGTAAATAAGAAAGAATGAAGCCAGGTGGAAAAACAAGTTTTTACTTCATTAATTAAATCTAACAGTTGCTTTTAATTTTACACTTTGTTCCAGTTCTCTCAGAAGAGAAGACTTGGTCAGAGGAAATGGGACAGGAATGTGACAATGACAAGGTGAAAGACAAGACAAACACTGAGACAAATGTACATAGAGCAAAGGGAAGTAAACACAGTATGATACATACCCCTAAAGAGGGAGAAAGGGATATATAGATGAGTGAAAAAGGGAGAGAGGTAGAGAAAATAAAAAACAAGTCTTTGCTAACAGTGGCCCAGCTGCAATCAAATGCTGGATATGCCAGACCTCCCAAAAAGGTCAGCTTTGCTCCGGTGCCCAATTCTTTTATGCTTATTGGTACAGATGCCCATCGCCTTTCTACTGGGTCCCTGCCCTCAAACCTTGAGCGTATAAATGGCTGAAAGATCCCCAACATCAAACTTGACCTGTTCCACAAAAAGCAGGACCAGAGGTCATTCTCCAGGACCAAGCAGGAAGTCAGTCCTCACATATGGGTGACGTCGGCGCTGACGGAGCCCTCGCGGAGCAATTTTCCCCAGCTTTCAAAGAAAGCCTTTGGGAATTGCAGCGCGCATGCGCGGTCCTCTTCCTGCCCAAGGGTGCCATCTTGCTCAGTCTTTTTTCCGTGGAGCCCTACAGACGTTGCCTGTGAATCCCCGCAGAAAAGTTGATTTTTCTCTATTTTTTCTTCGGTTCAACGCCGGTTCTTTTCCCGCCCGGACTCGCGATGCCGGTTGCGAGTCCGTCCTTTATTTTTCGTTTTTTTGTCCTTCGTGACAGATTTCGCGCTTTTTTCCTTTTTCCCTGGCTGCTCGGTCGTTCGACATCGCAGGGGCCCTTTTTCCCCTGATGGCGGCCAGTAGTTTCAAAAAGTGTGACCTCTGTAAGAAACTTATGTCTCTTACAGACACTCATGACTTCTGCCTCCGCTGCCTCGGCCCAGATCATGACCCCATGATCTGCACGCCATGCGGCAAAATGTCTTCAAAAGCATTGAGGAGTCGGCAGCACCAGCGGGAGCGTATCTTCTCTGACTCCGGCCGGGCTTGGACCTCGTCAGAGGCTTCGACGTCTCGGGACTCTGGTCCTGAGCATCGTCGGAGTTCCTCTGAAAGGGGGTCTCCTACCCGGGAGCATCATCGGAAGAAGAAACCCGCGAGGGCAGGATCGGTGGACGCTCCTGGTTCCTCGAGGGCCAGGTCGCATAGCCCCGATTCCCGTCCCGGGTCCTTGGAGTCGGAAAGGCCGTCAAAACATCCTCGACTCGAGGTGGACTTGCCCGCTCACGTAAGTACTGTTGTCCTCGTGGACTCGCCTCCGAAGGACCCGACGTCGGGCCCGACGCTGTCGGGGCCCGAGTCGGGGGCTGCTGGGTCTCCTGAGCTCGGACTCAGGTTGACGGCCTTGGAGTGCAGTTTGTCTGCCTTCTTGGACCAGCAGCGGGCATTGATCGCTGGCCTCGCTGGCGCTTCTGCCCTGACCGCCGGGACGTCGACCTCCAAGTCGACCCCGGAGACCGAGCCGATCCTCGAGTCCATAAGGGTTCGAGTCGCTCCTCGGTCGAGGTCTCCTTCGGCCTCCCGTTCGGGACCGAGGTCGTCGACGCCGACTCCCTCGGCGTCGGGGCGGATGGCATCAGTGCCCACCCGACCGGAGCCGGTCGACTCCTCCTCCGAGGAGTCGGCCTGGGAATCTGAGGACGAAGAGTCACCCGGTTCCTTTCGGACTCGGTGTGTCCCTTCGGACTCCCCCGAGTCCGAACCTCGGAGACGGTCCCCCCCGGAGGATACCCGGTTCTCGGACTTCGTGAGGGATATGGCCAAAGCCTTGGCCTTCCCTGCGGATCCCGAGGAGGAGCCTCGAGTCGAAGAACTCGATGCCCTCCAATATGACTCTCCCCCGAAGGAGGCCTTTATTGTACCGGTTCCTCCAATGCTGGAACGGCTTCTCTTCCGCATGTGGGAGAGCCCGGCATCGTCGCCGGTGTTAAGCAAGCGGGTCGATTCCATTTATCGAGTCCGCAAGAGCCCCGGGTTCCAAAAGGCACAACTACCGCACCATTCCATGGCCAGGGCTCTATGCTTGCTTGTCGAGTCCAGACATACCAGCTTTACATGGGCATGTATCTCCGAGACCTGGCTAAGGAAATAGCCGGGTTCTCTGCTGGTCTCTCCGACGAACCTTTGCAGAGGTTCCAATCCTTGTCTACTGGCATTCGGGAGTGCTCCAAGTTTATCTCTCGAGCAGCCTATGATGGTTTTGAGGCTTCGGCTCGAGTAGCCGCGGCCGGCATCGGTGGACGCCGCCAGGCTTGGCTTCAGACGTCCGACCTCGAGTCCTGGGTACAGGACAAGTTGGTCGATGTCCCCTGCCGAGGTGATAACCTCTTTGGCAAGCCCATGGATGAGAAGGCTGCACAAATCGAGACGGAGACTCTCACCAGGACTCGTCTCTCAAGGAAGACCTCTGCTCCTTCTCAAAAGAAGAAGGCCTCACCAGCTCCCTCACAGGGAAAGCAGGCCAAGGGTCGGGGTAATGGGCTCCATAGGCAG
The DNA here is from genome assembly GCA_033557465.1 of Ichthyophis bannanicus. NCBI lineage: Eukaryota > Metazoa > Chordata > Amphibia > Gymnophiona > Ichthyophiidae > Ichthyophis > Ichthyophis bannanicus. Next base: position 263,511,857 of record CM066044.1, read on the forward strand.
CCAGCCCCCAAGCCTGCACCACCAGCCCCTGCTCAGCAGGGTGGGGGTTTTTGACTTTCTCAGCATAGCCTCTCCCACTCAGCTGGTTTCTCTCAGCACAGGAGGCCGGCTAGTCCACTTTGCCCACAGGTGGTCCAACATCACCACAGATACCTGGGTGCTTCAGATAGTTTAAAAGGGCTACCTTCTTCATTTTCACCAGGTACCTCCCTCCTACTTTCCAGGGGAACCATCCAGACTCCCTCTGCACAGGGACTTACTCCTTCAGGAGTTAGCAAGTCTTGTTCAGGAACAAGCCGTGGAACCGGTGCCCCACCACCTGAAGGGTCAGGGGTTTTATTCCCGATACTTCCTGATTCCGAAAAGAACAGGAGGCCTCAGACCCATCCTAGACTTGCGCAACCTCAACAAGTTCCTTGCAAAGGAAAAGTTCAAAATGCTTACCCTTGGAATCCTGCTGCCCTACCTCCAGCAGGGAGACTGGCTATGCTCCTTAGATCTGAAGGATGCGTATACTCATATCCTTATTCATCCAGACCACAGACAATACCTCAGGTTTGTGGTGGACGGACGCCATTACCAGTACAGAGTACTGCCTTTCGGCCTATCCTCCGCCCCCAGAGTGTTCACCAAATGCCTAGCAGTGGTGGCGGCCTATCTGAGACTTCAGGGTCTCTTTGTGTTCCCATACCTGGACGACTGGCTCATCAGAGCCCAGTCTGCCCAAGAAGCCACTCAGGCTACTCATCGCACGGTGGCTCTGCTCCAGCACTTGGGATTTGTCATAAACTTCGCAAAGTCCACTTTGCTCCCCTCTCAGGATCTAGAATTCATCGGCGCCAGGTTGGACACTCTTCAGGCGCGGGCCTTCCTGCCTCTGGACAGGGCCCAAAGGCTCATGGATCTCGCCAGCCGCTTTCACAGCAATTCCCTGGTCTCGGCCAGGCAATTTCTGAGACTGCTCGGCCATATGGCTTCCACGGTCCATGTAACCCCCTATGCCCGCCTGAACATGCGACCTGCTCAATGGTGCCTTCGCAAACAATGGCATCAGGCCACTGGGAGCCTAGCGGACTCCGTACAGATCTCCGACCAGCTGGTCTCCTCTCTGCGATGGTGGCTTCACCTGCCAAACCTAGTGCTCGGAGTGACTTTTCAGCCCCCTGCACATTCTCAGGTCCTGACGACCGATGCTTCTCTCCAGGGCTGGGGAGCACATTGCCAAGGGACTTGTACTCAGGGTCTCTGGACTCCTTGGGAGTCCGCTCAGCAGATCAACTTCCTGGAGCTCAGAGCCATCCGCCTAGCGCTCAAAGCCTTCTCTCACCTGATTTCTCACCAGTCAGTACTTGTCCAGACAGACAATCAGGTTGCCATGTTCTACGTGAACAAGCAAGGCGGAACCGGCTCCTTCCTTCTCTGTCAGGAAGCACAGAAGCTCTGCTCTTGGGCCGTCCATCGCAACATCGTCCTCAAAGCTGTTTATCTCCCAGGTCAAGAAAACTACCTGGCAGACAAACTGAGCAGGATCCTCCAACCGCACGAGTGGAGATTGGATCCGCTTGTGGTTCAGCGGATCTTTCTCCGGTGGGGCCTCCCCACCATGGATCTGTTCGCCAGTCCTCTGAACCGGCAGCTTCCCAGATTCTGCTCTCGACAGCCGCATCCTCTCCGGGTAGCGGCGGATGCTTTTCTGATTCCATGGTCCACAGGCCTCTTGTATGCCTTTCCACCCATGCCTCTGGTGTCTCGGACGCTCTTCAAAGTTCCCAGAGACAAGGCATCGATGATCCTAGTGGCTCCCCGGTGGCCGAGACAACCTTGGTTCCCGCTTCTGATGCAGCTGGCGGTGGACACCCCTCTTCCTCTGGGGTTTCAGCCCGACCTCCTCTCGCAGGATCAGGGGACGCTCCTGCACCCCAACCTCCGGACCCTTCATCTGATGGCCTGGCTGCTGAAAGGGTAGTCCTTGCTCCTCTCCAGCTACCTCCAGATGTGGAAGAGGTCGTCTTGGCCTCCAGGAGGCCTTCCACCCGAAAGTCCTACGCTCTTAAGTGGCGTCGGTTCTCCGTCTGGTGTACTCAGCAGTCTCAAGACCCCTTCTCCTGTTCGGCATCAGTGGTCTTGCAGTACTTGCTTTCTCTTTCCAATCTTGGACTTAAGTCCAACTCGGTCAAGGTCCACCTCAGTGCTCTTTCTGCACATCACATGCTGGTGGATGGTAGACCTCTTTCCAGCCACCCTCTGGTGGTTCGTTTTCTCAGAGGCCTCCTTCTCCTTAAACCACCTTTGCGCCCACCAGCCCCAAACTGGGATCTCAATGTGGTTTTACAGCGGCTTTCCTGTCCGCCTTTTGAGCCTATGGCTACCTGTCCTCTTCGTTTTCTTTCCTGGAAAACCTTGTTCTTGGTGGCCCTCACTTCTGCTAGACGCGTTAGTGAGCTGCAGGCCCTGGTATCTGATCCTCCTTACACTAGGTTCTACAAGAACCGGGTAGTCCTACGGACTCACCCTAAATTTCTTCCTAAAGTGGTTTCCCCTTTTCACATCAACCAGGAGGTGGTACTTCCGACCTACTTTCCCAGGCCACACTCCAGCCGAGCTGAAATGGTCCTGCATACCCTGGACTGTAGAAGAGTGCTGAACTTCTACCTGGACCGTATGCGGGGGCACCGAAGGGCAGTTCAGCTCTTCGTGTCTTATGACCCCAACAAGTTGGGGCTCCCTGTCTCCAAGCGTACTCTGTCCATCTGGATTGCGGACTGCATCGCTTGGGCTTACGAGGCTGCGGGCCTCGTGCTGGAAGGTAGAGTCACCGCTCATCGTGTTCGGGCGAAGGCTACGTCAGTGGCTTACCTCCGCTCTGTTCTGTTGGCAGACATCTGCCGGGCCGCTACTTGGTCTTCAAGCCAGACTTTTGCAGCCCATTACTGCCTGGAGAGGGAGTCCCGCAGGGACAGTGCTTTCGGACAGGCAGTCCTCCGTAACCTCTTCGAGGTATAGGCAACTCCTGCCCTCCATCCCGGATGTTGGGCTACCGGTTGGAGACGTATTCAGAGAAGATTCCTTCCTTCTGTGCTGCTGAGCTAGAGGGAGCTCATTTTTGTGCCTAGGGTCTCCGGTAGCCTTAAGCTGGGGAGTCCCATATGTGAGGACTGACTTCCTGCTTGGTCCTGGAGAAAGCGTAGTTACTCACCTGTAACAGGTGTTCTCCAGGAGCAGCAGGAATCAGTCCTCACAACCCTCCCTCCTCCCCTTGGAGTTGCAGTTTTATGCTTTCGTTTTTGCTAGTTTTTGCTGTCTTTTTGCTATGTCATCTGACTGAGCAAGATGGCACCCTTGGGCGGGAAGAGGACCGCGCATGCGCGCTGCAATTCCCAAAGGCTTTCTTTGAAAGCTGGGGAAAATTGCTCCGCGAGGGCTCCGTCGGCGCCGACGTCACCCATATGTGAGGACTGATTCCTGCTGCTCCTGGAGAACACCTGTTACAGGTGAGTAGCTACGCTAATCATGTAGTACTGTCTTGCCCTTGCTGTTTGTCTAGCATGCTCATTACACCCAGGGCCAGCCCCAAAGGTGGTTTAAGGTGTTGGCGCCCTAGGCAAACTTCAAGCCTTATGTCCCTGCCCCCCAGCTGCCAGAATCTAGCTTTGCATGCTCTGCTCTTTAGTATTTATTTATTTAGAAATGTGATAATATTTTACAGTGCTCATTTATACAGGCAATCAAAAATTCAAACAGCTACCCCACTAGGGGAAAAGCAACCCATTAGTAACCAAAAAATACAATCCATTTCCAAGCCTACATCAGGAGAGCCATACTACAATATACCTTAATTTTTCTCTGTTTTTGGCTAGTTAATTAACATAATAAAATCTACATGAAGAAAAAGAGACAAAACCCATCCTAGGTTGAACCCAACTGCTTGTCGCTCAAAAAAACATCTATTTGTGAAGCCTTCAGGAAGACATACTGAATACCCTTTAGGGGATATAAAGCATTTACAAGGAAATTTGAGAGAGAACGTTTCCCCCATTGCCAAAACAGAAGGTTTCAATAGTAGGAACGGTTGACAATCTCCTCAGTTGGGTAACCCTGGAAACGTTGGGAAACATATTGTTTTTCCAAAAAAATAATCGATTATTTTGTGGCCATAAAATCAATCTCACAATTAAATTTCGATCAACTAATGATGCAAAAGTAACAAAAGAATGACCCAAATAGAAATATTGTCTGAAGAGTCCTCCAAGAATTCAGAAATATCTGGTTCTATCAAAGATAATTGATCAAGACCTGCTGCCTCCGACATACAGTATTAAAACTTATTTTTCCCCAAGGAACATAAAATATATTCCTTATCGTTCCTCCAGTTCAGTCCCTTACCTCTGGGTTGTCAACCTCCTCCTGCAGCTTGGAGACTGGCATGTCAGAATCATGACATCACTGGATATAGCCTGCTGGTCTCTCCCATCAGCCCCAGTGTGACCAGTCTCCATGCAGCAGGAGGATGTCATGAGCCTAGATCTGGGCTCACTAGAGGAACAGATAAGGAGCCTGTAGGATAAGGGTAGCTTAGATTAATTTGATTTAATTTGTTCACATTTCAAATTTGAGTACTGTTCTTTTAAAAAAAAAAAAAAGAGTGGAAAGGTGTTTCTTTCTTTACTGCTCCCTGCTGGTATGTTATCTTACTGTAAAAAATGTACCTGCTTCTCTTGGCGGTAAGATCTCTCCCCCTGGACCTTACGGGGGAGAGCTCTCTGTCAGTCATCTTTACCCCGCCGGTCCCGCGGAGTAAGCAGTGTTCGTGGCTGCGGTGGACTGGACGGAGGGCAGTGCAGCGATGAGTTGCTTCGCCGGTGGCATGCTTCTGTTCAGTCGGGAGGTGCCGCGCGGTGCAGAAACTTCGCTGCGTGCAGCAGGCACCTTGCTGGTAAGAAGGGAGACCGGTGAGAGGCTTTGGTCGGCTGTGGGGCTAGTCCAGGGGTTGGGGCTGCTTTCCTGTGATCTGTTTGGTGCCCTTTTTTCCTCCGGAGCTAGCGGCTGCCATTTTGTGCAGCGCGGGTGCCGGGCTGGAGAAAAATGTGTGCCTTAGAAGATCCTGTTATGGCAGAGAAGGGCTTATAGGTCCGTTGTTGAGTTTGGGGATTAGTTTTAATTCCATTTTAAATTTTGTTTAGTTTTATTTCTTTATCTATTGTAAGTTAATTCCCTGGAGGGGTTCCTAGGGAACGTCTAGAGCTAGCCCAGTAACACAACAGGGGGCCTCTCCTGGTAAAGGGAGGTGTTTAAAGTTTATTCTCTACACGATTTGGTTTTAAAAAAAAAGGGAGAAGTTATTCTTTAAGTAATAATATTAGTATATACAGTCAGCTTTATGGCAACACGTCCGCAGTGTGTTGTCTGCGGCACCCAGAGAGTCATGGTAGCCGATTCTGGGGTCTGCTGCGGCTGCGCGACACTTATCTTCCACTGTGGAGCAGCAGATGGATGTCAAAGAGTTCCCGGAGGCGCCAGTGGCTTCGGCAGGGACGGTAGTCGAGGCAGTGCAGCTACCCATGCAGGGGCCCGCTTTGGAAGACACGGTGGGGTCTTCAGGGCCGCTGCCAACCCCGGGGTCGACGGATCTCGGGGATCTTTTCCCTGATTTAATATTAATGCTGCACCAGGCCTTTTTCTTACGGCATCAGGGTAAGGTGCCAGGAGCTTTGCCACTACCTGCTCGCTCACAGCAGATGGAGGTTGCTGAGGCTGGGGGCAGGGGTCCGTCGGTGCCTAAGAGAGCAAGGAGCCGTGCTCTGTTGTCCGCTGAAGGCGATTGGCCGGACGCCGAGGATCCCGACTGGGAGCATGAGGAGGGACAGAGGATCTTGAAGAGGGGGAGATCCCAGAGTCTGAGGATCAGGCTAAGATCATAAGGGCCTTTCGCCGGGAGGAACTAATGGTGCTGATCACGGAATCTATGCAGATGTTAAACCTCACTGCGCAGACGACGAGTGAAGAAGAGGTCGAAGATCCTATTATTCAAGCGGTGAGGCAAACTCAGGTGGTGTTTCCCATTCATCGGGTAGTTGACAGGATTATCCAAGAGGAATGGGATCAGCCGGAAGTGGGTCTCAGAAGGATCCAGACTATGAATAGGCTCTATCCCTTGGCCGACAAGGATAAGGAGAGGTTCCGCTCACCTCGAGTGGATGTGGCGGTATTGGCGGTTACAAAAAAGACCACTATTCTGGTGGAAGGCAGTGCGGCCTTAAAGGATGCACAGGACCGTAAGGTTGATGGCTTGCTAAAACAGTCATTTGAGGCGGACGCGCTGTCGTTGCAGGCCTCCATTTGTGGGGCTTGGGTGGCACGAGCGTGTTTGAGCTGGGTTCAGCGGCTAAGCCAATCGAACACTTGGACCAAGAGGAGCTCAGGGAGCTGGGTCGTCTGGAGTCCGGGGTGGCGTATTTAGCGGACGTCCACTACGACTTGATCAGAGCTCTCGCGAATAGAATGGCTTCCGTGGTGGCTGCCCGCAGTTCTTTGTGGTTGCGAAATTGGGCGGCGGACGGTTCGTCCAAGTCCCGTCTCAGTAAACTGCCCTTTAAAGGTAGGTTGTTGTTTGGGGAAGATCTGGATAAGTTGGTAAAGGACCTCGGGGAGTCCAAGGGTGGCAGGCTTCCAGAGGATAAGCCAAAACGGGAAGTCCAGGTAGGGCGTCCGGGGCCAGTTTTGGGATTTTTGGAGATTTCGTACATCACGCTTCGGAGGATTCCAGAGGGAACGCCTTCCGTCGCGAGCCCAGGGATTTCGGGGAGCAAATAGAGGTTTCTCCTCCAGCCCCGCAACAGCGACTCGTAAGCCACATTGAAATGATGCTGGTCCTGGCGGGAGGACCTCCGATAGGCGGACATCTTCGGGAGTTTCTTCCTGCTTGGACCCACATCACGTCTGACCAGTGGGTGTTGGAGATCATTCGCTGGGGATATGCACTGGAGTTGGCACGCCCCGTGCGGGATTCCTTAGTCATGTCTCCCTGCAGGGGGCAACGGAAAACCCTGGCGATTCGCAGTAGGTTAGATCGTCTCTTGCAATTAGGTGCTGTCGTGTCGGTGCCGAGGGCAGAGTACGGCATGGGTCTGTACTCCATTTATTTCGTGGTGCCAAAGAAGGGCGGAGCGTGGCGGCCCATTTTAGATCTGAAAGGCGTAAATCGATCCCTTCGGGTACCGCATTTCCGAATGGAAACGTTGCGGTCGGTCATTGTAGCGGTGCATCAGGGAGAGTACTTGACATCCCTCGACCTTACGGAAGCATATTTGCACATTCCCATCCGGTCAATTCATCAAAAGTTTCTGAGATTCGCTTTCCCTTGGGGGCACTATCAGTTCCAGGCGTTACCCTTCGGTCTGGCGACGGCACCGCAAACTTTCACCAAAATTATGGTGGTGGTAGCGGCGGCGTTACACAAGGAAGGAATTCTGGTGCATCCATACCTCAATTTGGTTAATTTGGGCCAAGTCCGAGGCAGAGAGCATTCAGGTAACAGACAGAGTGGTAAAGGTTTTGCAGAGTCTCGGTTGGGTGGTCAATCTAGCCAAAAGTCGCTTGGTGCCTTCACAGGACCTCGAGTATCTGGGGGTGCGGTTCGACACGAAGAGCGGACAGGTGTTTTTGCCGGAGCGGCGAGCCCAAGTTCTCAGATGTCTGGTTCTCAAGTTCAGGGCCACTCCGGTGCCATCGGCGTGGATTTATCTTTGTGTGCTACGAACGATGGCTGCGACCCTGGAGGCAGTGCCTTGGGCCAAAGTTCATATGCAGCCACTGCAGAAGGCACTGCTTCGCCGGTGGTCGCATCAGTCCGATTCATTGAACAAACGGCTACCGTGTCCGATCAAGGTCAGGCAGTCTCTTCAGTGGTGGTTGCTTCCAACCTCGTTCTCAGCCGGGATGCCGCTGGAGCAGCCGGAGTGGCTTCCCTTGTTAACGGACGCCAGCTGGGGAACCCATTGCAGAAACAGGTTCATGCAAGGAGTTTGGTCTCCTCTGGAGAGCTCTTGGTTGATAAATCGGCTGGAGCTCCGAGCAGTCTGCCGGGCACTTCAGGCATTCAAGGCGTCTGTGGTAGGTGGGCCAGTGCGGGTGCTGTCCGACAACTTGGCGGCAGTCGCCTACGTCAATCGTCAGGGTGGCACGGGAAGTGCAGCCATGGAGGAAGAGGCAGACATCCTATTCGCTTGGGTAGAGAGTTGGTTGACAGTGATTTCGGCTGCACACATCGCAGGAAAGGACATTGTGATGGCCGATTTCCTCACAGAGTCTGAGTAGATGCAAGGGAGTGGGAGCTGCATCCGAGCGTCTTTGCACACATAGTTTGTCGTTGGGGGACGCCGATAATGAATTTAATGGCGACCTTCCAGTCAGCAAAAGCCAATTGTTTCTTCAGCAGGAGGCGGGAAAGAATGTCGGAGGGCATAGACGCACTGTTGCATCAGTGGCCGTCAACAGGCCTTCTGTATGTCTTTCCTCCGTGGGCATTGATCAGCCAGGTTATTCAGCAGATCGAAGCTCATCCAGGAAGGGTGCTCTTGGTGGCAACGGACTGGCTGAGGTGTCCGTGGTACGCGGACCTCATGCGTCTCCTCGACGGGGAGCCCTGGCGGTTGCCAGTGATGGTGGATCTGTTGATTCAAGGGCCTCTCTTCATGCCTCAAGTGGATCAGTTCTCACTTACAGGCTAAAGAAAAAAGGTTATTCGGCGACAGTCATTGCTACTTTGCTTAGAGTGAGGAAACATTCCACATCTCTGGCGTATGTTTGTGTCTGGCGTATATTTGAGGATTGGTGCTCGAGGCGGCAAATCCGCGCGTCTACGGTCTCCGTTGCCTCGATATTAAACATTCTTCAGGACGGGTTTGATAAGGGTCTTGCAACCAGTTCCTTGCGTGTTCAGCTAGCAGCTCTTTCCTGTTATCGCGGCAAGGTACAAGGCGTTGCTCTCGGTGCCCATGCCGATGTGTTGCGTTTTCTCAAAGCAGTATCCAGATTGTGGCCTTCGCGTAGGGTGATGATTCCACCTTGGGATCTCAATTTGGTGTTAGAAGCATTAACCAAACCGCCCTTTGAACCATTGCATCGGGCTTCAGTTAAGGACTTGACGTTAAAAACCGTATTTCTGGTTGCGATCTGTTCGGCTAGACGCATCTTGGAGTTGCAAGCGTTATCTTATAGGGAACCATTCTTGTCCTTTTCCAGGGAAAAGGTGGTGCTGCGACCCGTTCCGTCCTTTTTGCCTAAGGTGGTATTGCCTTTTCACCTGAATCAGACAGTGTCTTTGCCAGTATTGGGGTCGCTAGAGGGAGGCGACCTAGATCGCAGTTTACGCCGTTTGGATGTGAAGAGGGTGTTCGCAAAGGGGAAGCGGCAGCGAAGGCTTCCATTGCCAGATGGATTCGGGAGGCGATTGCTTCCACTTATCTTCTTCAAGGTCGGTCGGTGCCGATGGGCTTATGGGCTCATTCTACCAGAGCGCAAGCGTCGTCCTGGGCGGAGCACAGTTTGGTTCCGCCAGGAGAGATTTGTAGGGCGGCCACTTGGTTGTCCCTGCATGCTTTCAGTAGGCACTACCGTCTTGATGTGGCAGCGGCAAATGATGCCTGCTTTGGGTCAGCGGTGTTACGTGCCGACTGGAAGGGTCCCTCCCAATGATTACTGCTCTGTTACATCCCAGAGGTAGAGGACTGAACTGGAGGAACGATAAGGAAATGATAATTACACTTACCTGGTAATTGTAGTTCCTTGAGTGACGACAATTCAGTCCTCAATCCCACCCGGGGACCTTTCAGGGATGGTAGATGATCAGTGGTGAGAAGGGAAGGACTACAGGTAGGTCTGTCTTTGAAATTGTTTATTTTCACTCTTTCTAATTGCTACTTATATGTGTAGCAGGGGAGGGTGTAAGAGAGGTTTTCCTAAATAGTTCAAAGTTATAGTTCAGTTTATGTTGCGATTGATATTATAGCTACTTATTTGTTGCTCCTTTGAGTCTGCTTTGTTAATAGTTCACGCTGGGGCTGATGGGAGAGACCAGCAGGCTATATTCAGTGATGTCATGATTCTGACATGCCAGTCTCCAAGCTGCAGGAGGAGGTTGGCAACCCAGAGGTAGAGGACTGAACTGTCGTCACTCAAGGAACTACAGTTACCAGGTAAGTGTAATTATCATTTTGTGATTCCTAATTCTTCCGCCGTAGACAACCCTAAAACCTCTTTAAAGTATTTACATACAAGAATCATCAGAGAGAGGTAATGCGTATGGAAGAAGTTCAGGAACTGTAAATTATACCAATTCTGGGCATTCTCAAGCACCTCAAGGCCTGATGAGTGACCAGACCATCCTTCACAAAAGAACCGTGGGCATTTTGTAACACAGAATAAGAATCATTCATCTTAGCCACATAATTATTTAAAAAAGAAATGTGCCTATCTTGATTAGTTAACTTAATAACAGTGTCCACGGTAAAGTCTGATAGCTCCTTAAAGGAAGATCCAAAGGATATCTCCAGATGATTAATAGCTAACAAAATGTCTCTTAATGAAACTTCTCCTGAAGTGGTAGTGACAGAGTCCAAAGAAGAAACAAAACATACCTCTTTTGGAATAGGAATCTCCGTGCTATCCCAACCATCCGTAAGAGCAAGCTGCTGCATGGCACTAGGCGAGTCGGAGATCTGAACACCGGCCGTTTTATCCCCGATGTAGCACGCAGAATCCCCAGCTCGTCACCACTGTGATGACTGGATTAGGTAGAGACATCCCCATGTGGAGAGGAGCTCAGAGAAACATTGGAGCTCACCACAGGTGAAGAGGAAGTTGTGATAACATGGCGATCCATAGGCACTACCACTGTTACCACTTTCTTCTCAGGTACCAAAGTTACATGTTTCTTCCTCTTGCCCATGAAAGATGCCCCAGTCTTCAAATAGGCTTCAAAGTGCTCCGAAGGGGCTTCAAAGGGGCAGAACCTGTTCCTTTGGAGCGCTCCTTCGGACATGCTCCCACTAACCATGTCCTGCAGGTGGGGTCGATGTTTAAAGGCCCTCCGCTCTGATGATTGGTGGCTTCAGCTGCCTGGAATACCGCTGACAGCAAACCAGCAGTCCAAGGGGAAAAACCGGCTCCCGCATGCCTTGCTCTTTGACATCTCCTAAAAGCTGCCACCCTAGGCAGCTGCCTAGTTTGCCTGGTGATTGGGCCAGCCCTGATTACATCTGACTCAAACTACAACTTAATGCTACAGGGCGGCATTTTCGATGGCATTTACACAGGTAACTGCCCTAGTTACCTGTGTAAATGCCTTATCCGGGATTTTCCAAAGGCACCTAAATGGGTAGTGCCTTTGGAAAATCCTGGATAAGTCCCTAACGCGCCCAGATGCTATGCGGTTAGCATCGGGGCATGTTGGGGGCATTCTGGGGCAGAGGGAAGGGCTAAACGGGTAGTAGCGACTTTTGATGCTACCTGCTTAGCCCTCTGTGCCTTAGAGATAGGTGAGGTTTTTTGAAAATCACTGCTACCCATTTAGTCTTGGTGGTTGCTGGCGCATTCAGCCAACCCTGGATTTTTACTTCTGTTGCTGTGGAAGTGAAAATTCAGGTTAAGGGGGTTGGCGGGCAGGCTATGCGTCAATGCGGTGCATAGCCTACCTAACTGAAAATCGGGCCCACAGTTGCTTACTTTTCAGCACTTACGTTTTTAGCACTATCCTGCTTACAGAAAGCTATATGGTTCTGGAACATTCCCTCTCATGCATTCTGCCTCTGCCAGCAATAGGACTTTGGCTATAATAAATAAAATGAAGGGAGTGGCTGTAGCGCAATGAGAGGTAGCATTTGTGGGCTACTAATGCTGCTGGTGAAGGCAGGGAGGGGGAAAGATCTGGACCATATGGTTGGAGGTGGTAAGTTGAAAGGAGAGAGACAGGACCACAGGGATGGAGGGAAGAGAGAGAAATATGCCAGACTGAGAGGGGGATATGCAGGACCATGTTGGATGGACAGAAGAGAGAAGGAGAGATGTTGTATCCATGGAGCTGAAAGCAGATGCCAAGGCTCTCCCAAACCATTGCTCCAGAGCCTCTGCAGCCTTTATTAGATGGGGCTGCAGAGCAAGAGATAGGAGAAGTTATTTTATTGGGGGGGTAAAAGGAGGACCCCCCTACTCCACAAAAACCATGCCCTTCTAGTGATCTGTTGAAATGAAGCACTCACACTCGCAACCAACAAGGCACAGTACCACAAGTGAGGTGTAAGACAGTTGACAAGGTGGAGTTAGTTTGTGGATTTTTATTGTAGAGTTTGTGGTCTCACCCTTCATGGCTGAATTTCGGCTGATGCCTTCGTCAGGGGTATGGAGACCTCAAATAAAACATAGTTTTTTTAAAAACAGTAAATGTAACAATTATGTAAGCAAAAAAACCGTAATAAAAGAAAACTAAAACAAAAAGAAGATGAATTAAAATAATATAAAATGAACAGCAATAATAAAAAGGGGTTGTGTTATTTTAGACAATAGTGCACAAATGATGGAAAGGAGATAAATATTTGTTTTAAGTTATACAATTAAGGATAAGAACAAAAAAGGCTAAAAACAGTGATATCAGATGCATAAAAAGTAATATCTGCAATAAAGATGCATGCTGAAATACATGACCAGTGTCTCATCATAATTCTTACAATAAAACTATGAAAAAAGGACTTAATAGATTAAAACAAAACCACTTAACCAGTATTTAAAAGGACATACAAGAGGGAGAGACAAGAAGCATAGAACAAATGTTCTAAATATTAAAATATAGGCAAATTTGCTAAAAAAAAAGGGGGTATATGAAATTAAAAGGGAAAGGGGATCAAGTGTGCTCATACTGCATGCACAACAGCAAGGAAATAAAAAATAAACATTTACAATGCAGAAATAGAAAAATGTGTAAATCTATAAGCAACCTAATGTAGAACATTAAGTATTGCATGGCATAAAGTCACATAAGAAACTATAGGAAATGCATGGAAAATCAATGTAAATACATGGGGAGTTACTAGAGAACCATTGCAAAATACAGAGCAAAAACCATTATGTAGCTGCCTTCCAGGATAAAAAAAAAAGAGTACTATATATATCACATAGCACAAGTTCCTTCATATATTACAGTATATAGAAAACGGCCAATGTAATCTCAGTTGTTTTGGATTAAATGGAGGACGTGCATAAATCATAATAATGGAGTGGCAGTCTATCTAATAAAAACATATAATGGTAATGAAAATGTGAATAACACAAAATAAATAATTGTCCTGACATAAAACTGAAGAGAGTAATAGTGAACTTAAAGGCAGGGACGTTACCCATTTGGTCTGAGTTTGTGTACTCAAAAGGGGGGAACTGAATGCACGGTCGAACGTACTCCAAACCCCTCATGTAATTCTACATTGCAAACTTATAGGCACTGGTTAATAAGGAAGATTCATGGTAGAGGAGTTTGTGCTGATATAAACCACTATAAACGCTACAAGAAACGGAGATAGAACTAACTGTATTACTTCATATGTGAGCCCAATAATGTAAAGATTGCTCATTCAGTTGCTATAGTGTATTTAGAACATAAGAAATGCCTTACTGGGTCAGATCGAGGTCCGTCAAACCCAATATCCTGTTTCCAACAGTGGCCAATCCAGATCACAAGTACCTGGCAGGCTCCCAAAAAAGCACACAGGTTCCACAATGATTGTCCTGGGATAAGCAGTAGATTTCCCGGGTCCTCTTTAATAATGCTGTATGGACCTTTCCTCTAGGAGCTTATCCAAACCTATTTTAAACCCAGCTACACTAACAGCTTTTAGTACATCCTCCAGTAATGAATTTCAGAGTTTGATTACACGTTGAGTGAAAAAAATATTTTCTCTTATTAGTCTTGAATGGGGTTATATTGTAGCTTAATTGCGTGTCCCCTAGTCTTTCTACCTTTTGGGGTATCCTTCCATCCCCTTTACCATTTTGGTGGCTTTTTTTCTGTACCTTTTCTAATCTGCTATATTTTTTTTTGAGATATGGCAACCAGAATTGTACACAATATTCAAGGTGTGGTCACACCATGGAACAATACAGAGGCATTACAATATCTTTGGTTTTATTTTCTGTTTCTTTCCTTATGACTCCTAGCATTCTATTTGCTTTCTTGGCTGCCGTTGCACACTGGGCAGAGGGTTTCAACGTATCATCCACGATGATGCCGAAATCCTTTTTCTGGGTGGTGGTTCTTAAAGTGGAACCTTGCTTTGTGGAACTGTAATTTGGTTTGTTCTTTCCTAGGTGCATAAATTTGCACTTATCCACAATAAATTTCATCTGCCAATCTTCCAATTTATCAAGGTGCTCTTAGCGGCCCTTTTACCCCTCTATTATCTAATGGTCCAACTGACTCGCAGGTTTTTTGCTATGAATGTACAGTACTTTAAAAAAATGTTATTGTGCGTTTGTGCTTTCACAGCAAGCTTTTTTTTTCAAATTTTCTCTTTGCTTGCTTTTTCAATGCCTTGCATATACGTAACTTGCCAGTGTTATGATGTTTCCTGTTTTCATCATTTGGCTCTTTTTTCCATTTCCTGGAAGATGCATTTTTGACTACAACAACCTTTCTGACCTCACTTTTAAACCATCTTGGCAGTTTTTTGGCCTTCCTTCCACCTTTCTTAAAGTCTGGAATACATCTGGTCTGGGCTTCCAATATAGTATTTTTAAACAACACCCATGCTTGATGTAAACCTTTAACCTTTGCAGCCGCTCCTTTTAGTTTTTTCTTAACTATTTTCTTCATTTTATCATGGTCTCCCTTTTGAAAGTTAAAAGGCAGTACTGTGGATGTCCTTGCCTCCTCGCTCCATTTACTAAATCAAATGTAATCATGATCACTATAGCCAAGTAGCCATAACGCTGTTCTCTTGCACCAGATCCTGTGCTCAACTAAGAGCTAGGTCCAACTTTGGCTTCCCCTCTTGTTGGTTCATGAACCAGCTGCTCCCTGAAGCAGTCATTTATTTCATCTAGAAATGTTATCTCCCTAGCATGTCCTGCTGTGACATTGACCCAGTTGATACGGGGCTATTATTACTGTGTTGTAACTTTTGTTAGCTTCTCTGATTTCTTTTAGTATTTCATCATCCATCTGTTTGTTCTGGCCAGGCGGATGGTAGTACACTCCTACTGCCATTGTTTTCCCCTTTTTACATGGAATTTCTATCCATAGAGATTCTACAATGTTTTGTTTCCTGCAAAACCTTTATCCTGTGTGACTCAATGCCTTCTCTAACAGAGCACAACCCCTCCATCAATTTGATCTACCCTGTCATTGCGATATAGTTTGTACCCAGGTATCACGGTATCCCATAGATTGTCCTCCTTCCACCAGATTTCTGAGATGCCAATTATATCTAACCTTTCATGTAGTGCTATACTGTATATTCTAGCTCTCCCATCTTATTTTTTAGACTTCTAACATTTGTATGCAGACATTTTAGAGGTTTTATTTTATTCATATTAACAATCTGGTTATCATTTGACAAAGGTAATTTCCAGTTCATCCTGCTAGACCAGTCCAGACAAGCGGATTAAGCTCCCCTGCCAGCACATGTTGGAGACAGAGAAAAACCTCCAGAGCTCTGATTGGTTGTGCTCTGGTTGGTATAGGTATACCCCTAGGGGTTCTCCTCAGTATTTTCTCTGTCTCCAACAGATGAGGGTGTTTCTATATTTTCTCCTCAAGTTTAATTTCTTTTTCCTTTGTTTCCTTTTCTTTGCTTTCCCGGATGCACCCAGAGCGCACACGAGGTGTTCCTCTGGGTTTCCCAGAACTCACAGTCCCAACCATTGCAGTGTTTCCTGAGGTGAGCTCCTGATCGCGTGGATCAGTTGAGCTCCCTCCATCGGGGGATACCCAGCCTCAAGCCACGAGGGCCTGCCTGCTGGATAGGAGGACAAATTAAATTAAATTAAATTTCTTAAGTTCAGCCTCAGGGCTTCTCGGTCCTTTTCTGAGCCTTGGCGGCACTGCCCGGCACTGTGAGTGACAGCCTCTCCCCCCCCCTCCCCCTCCTTCAGCTCCGATTGGAGAAGAACCGGCATTTTTGCACTTCTGAAGCAGCCGTCGGCGCTCTTCTCCTCCCTGCTACTGTCCTCTCGGGACCGCCACTATCGGGTGACTTTTGGCGTGTTGCTTTCTTTAAATTCGGGGTTTGTTGCTTTTGGCGTTTTTTTAGCTAGCGGCCATTTTTGCGATCGCGCTCCTGACAGCCATTTTTTGGTGGGAAGGGCTTTTTAACAGCATCTTCTCCTTGTTTTGGGCCCCGGAGTTCCTTTGTCCGCTCCGGTACGGTTGACAGGGCTAGCAATACAGTAAAAAAAAAGAGATTATGTCTTCCTCACTAGAGATATTTAGTTTGTAACAGGAAACAAGGAGCTAACAGACAGGCTGTATCCAGCATGCTATTCTCATCCAGGGGAATCGTCTAGTACCCTTCCTGTTGCACTCCCTACTTTGGACGTCAGTGCGTCAGCACCTCCTTTGGACAGGCCGCAGCACTCTTCACCTGCAGAGGGTCCTCAAAGTGCTCCAGTTTTGGTTCCGCAGCCTCCATCTGCCTCCTCGCAGCTTGAGCCGCCCGTGCATCCCTCTGATGGCCAGTTCCTGGCGCTGTTTCGCCAGGCATGGGCCCTGTGGCACTCAGACGCCTCAGATGTCCCCTCAGAGCCTTTGCCTGCTCCAGACAAGAGTATACCTGGTTCTACGCCTTGCATGCGGGCTCAAAAGATCACAGACCTCAAGGGGGATGTCCTCCCAAGGGAGTTTCATGTATAGAAGACAGTCTAGTGGCCCCTGAAGAAGGCAGATCTTCAGCAGAGGGGAGTCTGGAATCTTCAGATCGGTAGGATGGAGAACATTCTCCATCAGACTCCTCGGTGACTGCTCATGAAGACTCACAGGATATCTGACTTTTTCGGAAAGAGAAGTTGCCCGCCTTAATAGGGCAGATGGTAGAAGCGCTGCGCCTCACTGACTCACCTGAGCCGCAGAATTCCCAGTCGCAGTCTCAGGCGGCTCCCATTTTACAAGGCATACGTAAGCCTTCCAAAGCCTTTTCTTTCCCGGCAGAACTACAGCAAATGGTGTCTTGGGAATGGGAAACCCCAGATACCTCTCTGCGTACAGTGCGCCGTCTTGGTCAGCTATACCTCTGGTCCCCGTCAGAACTGGAGCGGTGGCTTGCATACCCAAAGGTGGATGCATTTGTGACGGGTGTTACCAAGCATACCACCATTCCTGTCAAGGGCGGAGCAGCGCTCCGAGACCAACAAGATCATAAGTTTGAGAGTCTTCTGAAGACAGCCTTCTCATCTTCGGCTCTGTCTCTCCAGGTGACTGTTTGCGGGGGGTCTAGCGGCCCATGCCTTGTTGCGGTGGATTCAACGGCTGCCAGAAGATCCAGCCGTGGGACGTCTGGAATCCATTGCGGCATTTTTGGCTGATGCCTTTTATGATTTGTTGTGTCTCTCAGCTCGCTCAGTGGCAGCAGTGACGGTGGCTAGAAGATGGCTTTGGCTGCATCAGTGGGCAGCAGATGTCACCTCCAAGACGTGACTCTCAAAGCTTCCCTTTAAAGGAAGGCTCCTCTTTGGTGAGGATCTGGATAAATTGGTAAAGGATCTAGGTGAGGTTAAACCCCAGCATTTACCGGAAGATAGGCCAAAGGCTTCTTCACGCCGGTCTTCTCGTTCTCAGATTTTTCGGTGATTTTCTAGATCTCTCGATTCCCGTAGATACTGTTCTTATAAACCGACCCCCACTGCAGCTCCTCCCAGCCATTATGGGAAGAGATCGCAGTCCTTTCAAGGAGCCTGCAAAGGTGGTGAGTCCTGTTCAGGCCCAGGAAAGTTTTCAGGTACCACGCGCCCTTCCCGCTGACGAGACGGGTGGCCCACTCGAGACCTAGCCGCCAGTGGGAGGCCGGTTGGCACTTTTTTCTCAACAGTGGGCACACATAACTTCTGATCAGTGGGTCCTTGACATTGTCTCTCAGGGTTATTCTCTCAAATGCTGGCGGCCCATTTGCGACGCCTTCCTGGTCTCTCCAGGAGGGGCTCCTGGGAAAAGATTGGCCATTCAAACTACTATTTAGTGACTCCTTCCCCTCAACGCCATTCGTCCTGTCCCGTCCTTGGAAAGAGGGCTAGGCCTTTATCTATTTCGTTGTGCCCAAGAAGGATGGCTCCTTTCTTCCAATTCTGGATCTCAAAGGAGTCGACCGCAGCCTTTGATTGCCTCACTTCTGGAAGGAGATGCTCCGCTCCTTCATCCAGGCAGTGCGCAAAGGAGAGTTTCTGGTGTCTCTTGATCTCACAGAAGCATACTTTCACATTCCCATTCGGACCGAACACCAGCGTTTCCTGCGATTCGCCGTTCTCGGACAACATTTTCCATTTCGGACAATGCCGTTTGGCCTCGCCTCGCCTCCACTCCACTCCTTGGACTTTCTCTAAGGTAATGGTAGTGGTAGCTGCGGCTTTGCGCAGACACAGTATCCGAGTACACCCCTACCTGGACGATTGGCTTATTTGGGCAGATTCCTTTCCGGAGGCCTACAACACCATATCCGTGGCAGTCTCCTTCCTAGAGGAGTTGGGTTGGGTGATCAATCGTGCCAAAAGCTGCCTTCAGCCGTCTCAGATCGACTTTCTCAGGGTGCGATTCGACACTTGTCAGGGTCATGTATTCCTGACTCAGGAGCGCTTCCTCAAACTTTCATCACAACTCTGCCTGTTTCTGCTTCAGGACTTGCCTCGTGCTTAGGATTATCTTCAGGTCCTGGGAACCATGGCGGCTACCATTGAGCTGGTTCCTTGGGCCAGGGAGCACATGCACTGCCTACAGAACGCGCTCCTCTCTCGGTGGTCGCCAGTGTTGGAGAACTACCAACTCCGTCTCCCGCTCCTACTGCCAATCAGACACAGCCTTCGTTGGTGGCTGTCTCCACACAGTCTATTCCGAGGAGTACCTCTAGAGACTCCACGCTGGATATTAGTGACAACAGATGCCAGTCTTTCCAGCTGGGGAACTCACTGCTGGACTCACACAGCGCAGGGAACGTGGTCGCCACGCGAGTCTCGATGGACTATCAATCGTCTGGAGGCACGGGCAGTCCGCCTTGCCTTACGGTGTTTTCTAAATCTGCGGGATCAAGTACTTCGTGTCCTATCCAACAATGTGACTACTGTGACTTATCTCAACCGCCAAGGGGGCACGAAGTGCCCAGGAGTGTCAAAGGAAATGACTCTCCTTTTCCCGTGGGCGGAGAGGCATTTACAAGCCATCTTGGCACAGCATATCGCAGGGACGAGCAATGTCAAAGCCGACTTTCTAAGCCAACATACTCTCGATCCCAGGGAGTGGGAACTCTCTCAGGAAGCCTTTCAGGAAATAGTTCAGAGATGGGGTTGGCCGGCGATAGATCTCATGGCCTCGACAGCGAATGCCAAGGTACCGATCTTCTTCAGTCGCTGAAGGGAACACGGGTCACAGGGCATAGATGCTCTAGCACAACCATGGCCAAAGCACATCGTCCTCTACATGTTCCCGCCGTGGGCCATGATCAGGAAAGTTCTCCATCGGATCAGGGAGCACCAGGGACCAGTGATCCTAGTGGCTCCAGACTGGCCCCGGAGACCCTGGTATGCAGAACTCGTAAGGTTGTCTCGGGTAGTTCCTCTGTGACTGGAAGCTCCCTTGGACCTTCTACGGCAAGGTCCAATCACCATGGAAAACCCTGCTCCTTACTCGCTTACGGCTTGACTCTTGAACGCCGCAGGTTAACCCACAAGGTTTACTCTTCCAAGGTTGTTGCTACGCTTCTCAACGCGTGTCGATCTTCAACATCTCTAGTGTATGCTCATGTCTGGCATGTGTTGGAGTCATGGTGTTCGCAGCGCCAGGTTTCTCCATGGTGCACCGGCATCCCAGAGATTCTCGTCTTTCTACAAGAGGGTCTTGATAAGGGATTAGCCCTCGGAACCCTTCGGGTACAGGTTTCAGCCCTAAAGTGCTTCCGTGGGCCAGTTCACGGCTGCTCTCCTGCATCGCACTCAGACGTGGTGCGGTTTCTCAAGGGTGTCAGACTACTGCGCCCACCGGTTTGTCCAGTGGTCCCTTCCTGGGATCTCGTCCTGGTTCTGAAAGCTCTTATGGGCCGGCCCTTTGAACCTCTCAAGGAGGTCACTCTTCGGGACTTAACGCTTAAGTCAGTTTTTTTAGTGGCAATAACCTCGGCTTGTAGGTTCTCTGAGCTGCAAGCTCTCTCTTGTCGGGATCCCTATCTTTCGTTCTCTACAGAGGGCGTTACTCTCTGAGCCATTCCCTCCTTCTTGCCTAAGGTCCTTACCCCTTTTCATCTCAATCAACCTCTCCTGTTGCCTGCCTTTTCAAAAGAGCAATGTTCAGGGCGGCATAAGAATCTTCGAGCGGTGGATCTCAAGAGAATTCTCTTCTGCTATCTGAAGGTGACCAATTTGTTTCATAAGACCAGACCATCTCTTTGTTCTTTTTGCGGGTCCTCGGCAGGGTCTCGTGGCCTCTAGTCCACTATTGCTAGGTGGGTACGTCAGGCCATTGAAGCGGCCTATATTGGTCAAGGTAGACCGGTACCTGCAGGTCTCCAGGCTCACTCCATTCGAGTCCAGGCTACTTCTTGGGTCGAACATTCTCAAATAGCTCCTCTCGATATCTGTCGTGTGGCAACCTTGTCGTCTTTGTCCACGTTTGTTCGGCATTATCATCTGGACATCCAAGCACGAGAGGACAGTCATTTTGGAGCTGGGGTGCTTTCAGTGGCTCTCTCTGCCCACCCAGAGGGTCATTAGCTTGGGTACTTCTCGCTTGTCTGGATTGGTCTAGCTGGATGAGCTGGAAGGAGAAATTTCACTTACCGTTAATTTCCTTTTCTGGAATCCTGCTAGACCAGTCCAGGACCCACCTGGTTGTCAGTTGCAATGGTGCAGGTGCAGTGGAGCCAGGCAGTACCGAAATATACCCCTGGATGGCCTACAGACATTTCATACAGGCTTGATGTCCTAGGGACGCTTCATGCACCTCTCTGGTTCATGTAGATAGTTGAGCCAGTCTTCTCACATGTACATAGTTGACCTTTGGTAGTCAGTTTCAATAGTAAGTTATTGCTTGTCAGAAGATACTGAGGAGGATCCCTAGGGGTATACCTATATTTTATTTATTTATTTATTTATTTCAACTTTTTATATACCGCACTCTTTGACATCAGCGCGGTTTACAAATAACATAAAGAAACCAGAACAACAGGCTGTTTGGTATTACATATAATAGGAGTATCAACTTGGATAACATGGGAGAACTATTTACATGGAGTATATAATCTATTAGCTAGATAACATGCTCGAACTATTTACATAAAATTAGCAGGAATGCTTGGAACAACCAGAGCCCAACCAATCAGAGCTCTGGAGGTTTTTCTCTGTCTTCAACATCTGCTGGCAGGGGAGCTTAATCCGCTTGTCTGGACTGGTCTAGCAGGATTCCAGGAAAGGAAATTAACGGTAAGTGAAATTTCTCCTTGGACTTTTTCGGCTCTGTCTGCTCTGTACATAAAAGGCATCTGGATTACTTTTATCTTTATTGGAACCTCCCTAACTTCCCTCTTTTTCTGGTATCCTTCAAGGATACATCCTTCCGAATCATGCGCTCTTTGGCGACTGTCAGCTTTCCCGTATTGTCTAGTTTAAAAGCTGCTCTCTCGTTTTTAAGGGTTAGTGCCAGCAGCCCCAGTTAAGGTGGAGTATGTCCTTTTGGAAAAGCACCTCTTTTCCCCAGAATGTTGCCCAGTTCGTAATGAATCCAAAACCCTCTTCCTTGCACCATTGTCTCATCCACGCACTGAGACTCCAGAGCTCTGCCTGCCTTTTGGGTCCTGCACATGGAACAGGAAGCATTTCTGAGAATGCTACCCTGGAAGTTCTGGATTTCAGCTTCCTACTTAAAAGCCTAAACTTCGTCTCCAGGGCCTTCCTCCCACATTTTCCTATGTCATTGGTATCAAGAAAGCAGGCTCCTCCCCAACATCATCTAAAAACATTGTCTAGATAGCATATGTGGTCTGCTACCTTCGCACCAGGCAAGTATGTTACTAGGTGATCCTCATGTCCAACAGCCACCCAGCTATCTACATGCCTAATGATCGAATTGCCAATTAGAACGGCCATCCTAACCCTTCCCTCATGGGCATATGGCCCTGAAGAAACCAGCTTCATGCAAGAGGATTTTACATCACCTGGAGGACAGGTCCTAGCTACAGGATCACTTTCTGCCACAGCAAAGTGGTGATGTCCTTTCATGTGACCTCTCTCTTTTGCAGAAGGCATTTGACAAAGCCACTCATGGGAGATGCCTTAGGAAATCAGAGTTATGGGCTAGAAGGCAATGTCCTTTTAAGGACTGCCTAAAGGACAGGAAACAGAGTAGTACTAAATGGTCAGTTGTTCACATGGAAAAGGGTCACTAGTGGAGTACTCCAAAGGGGCTCTATTGTTAACGTATTCATAAATGATCTGGCTTTAAGAGTGATGAGTGTGGCAAGCACACTTAGAGATGATACAAATTTTTTCAAAGTTATTAAAATGACAGGTGATTGCAGGGATTTGCAAAATAATCTTGTGAAACCAGGAGACTGGACATTTAAAAGCCCAAAGAAATGTAGTGTGGACAAGTGCAGTGATGCATGCACATGGGGAAAAATAATCGCAACTAAACCATAAACTATAGCTATGAAACAGTAGGTTCTGAGTTAAGTCATCGCGCAAGAAAAAGATTTTGGAGTCATTGTCATTTTGGAGTGGAGGAGTAGCCTAGTGGTTGGGGCAAGGTACTTCAGGCCGGAAGGTCGGGGGTTCAAATCCCACTAGAGGACAGCAACCTTGGGCCGGAAGGACTGGGGTTTCTAGTCCCACAGATGCTCCTTATGGTCTTGGGCAAGCCACTTAACCCTCCATTGCCCATGTTCCCTGTAAGTATTAGTGTATGTGTCTCATATCCCTGCGTGTTAAATGTATCCCCCAATTGTGTTGTGACCGCTTTGATTGAAGGATAAGGCGGTATACAAAACTGTCTAAATAAATAAATAAAATTGTGGACAGTATGTTGAAATTTTCAGCCCAGTATGCTGCACCTGCTAAACTCAGTAAACTATGGTAGATAAAAGACCATATAGCTTAGCCAGTATGCATATCCATAAGAACTATTAATCTCTTCCTTGCCCTCGGCGATCCTCTGTATTTGTACCATGCTTTTTTTGAATTTAGATGGAGCTCTCATTTCTACTGGGAAGCTTTTCTAAGCATCCACTACCCTTTCCTCAGATTACTCCTGAGTTTATCCTCTTTCACCTTCATCTTATGACTCCTCATTCCAGAGCTTCCTTTCAAATGGAAGAGGGCCTCCTATATATTTATTCCACTGAAATAGAAGAACATAAGAAATGCCATACTGGATCAGACCAACAGAGCTGATGCTTTGGCTTCTAGCACCCTCCTGCAACCTATAAATCAGCGCCCCTCCCTCATTATTATTAATAATGACTGCACCCTACCCTCCTTTTTCCCAAAACTGCTTTGTGAACTCTTTTCAAGCGATACTAGTATTTCTCCTTCAAATCCAGTGTTGTAAGACAATTGCAGCAAAAGTGCAAATGCATAGCCAAAATAAAAATACTTAGCAGTAAGCAGCATCATACAAAAAGGCTGGATAGTCAAAAAAAAATCTGATTCTGGTCATCTCACTAACAGCAACATAAACATTCTCCAATGCCAGGCATATTGTGAACTAATATAAAACATTGCAAAAGTCACTGAAGATTTACAAGGCCAAATCTACCATACCAAACCAGCATGTACTTCCAAAACATTTACAATAAGGGGCCTACTCAGAAAAAAGCAACCCTATAAATACTACAATAGCCCCCAAAATATTCATACACCTATTTGAAAATCTGTACAAGTCAAATTACTACATTACAGATCCCTACGTACAAACTCTATGTTGAGAGAACACCTGGTCTTTGTCACACACTCAGAGCACAGACCCTCACCAAGTACAGAATAAGTGACCACAACCTAAAGTAAAATAAAAATCTCTAGACAAAAATTAAACTGAAACCCCAAGAACCAGACCACGTGTAATGTCACACTAGATAAGAGAGGCAGTTCCCCATACTGTGTGAAATATAAGGCTAGCGTAAAGTCCAATCACTAAACTGAAAATAAAATTATTTTTTCTACCATTTGTTATCTGATGATTTTTGACCATGCTGGTCCCAATCTGAGGTTTCTGTTTTCCTCTGTCTTCTCTTAGCTCTCTTTCTATGGTCTATAGTCCATCTGCCATTTCTTGTTTCTCCTTTTTCTTTCTTCATTTTCTCCCATCAGACTTTTTTCCAGTCCCAGTAACTCTCCCTAGTATCAGCCCCCTTTACAGCCTCCCCTCCCAGTACTTTTCAGTATCAACCCAGTCTCCCTCCTTCCCCACTGTCCAGCCCCTTCTAGTCCAAATACTATCCCAGGTATCACCGAAATTCCAGTTCCAGTGCCCCCTCCTGTGTTGGTTTCCTTCCAGTCACCCTCTCCTCTGTCCATCTGCCTTCCAGTGTCATCCCCAGTTGTCAGCTACCTTACAGTCCCATCCCCAGGTGTCAGCTCCCTTCCAGCCCCCACCTTCTCCCATGTCTGCTCTCTTCCAACCTCACTCCTATTATCTAGCCACCTTTCAGCCCCATCCCCAAGTGTCAGCTCCCTTTCAGCCCCCTGTGACTGCTCCTTTCCAGTCCCTCCCTGTCAGCTCCCTTCTAGCCCCTTCCCTCCTGTATCAGCTGGCCTCCCTCCCCTCTCTCCCTTCACTGATTCGTCCTTCAGAAAAGAAAGCAGCCACAGGTATATTTCTCTGTTCCCGCAGCTCTGCTATCTTTTAAAGTGCTGGACCGCAGAGTTTCTAAAGGCAATAATAAGCATTTCCTGGTTTTTACAAGAAATAGGAAATGCTTGTTACTGCTGGAAATGCCGCAGTCTAGCAGTTTAAAAGATATCAGAGCCATGGGAACAGAGAAATGTTCCCGTGGCTGCTTTCTTTTCTGAAGCAGTAGGTGGCGGGTGGCTAGTGATGGCGCCCCCCGCCACTGGCGCCCTCCTGCCATACTTACCTGGCTTACCAGGTAGCGCCGGCCCTGCAGACCAAGGTCCATCAAGCCCAGTATCCTGTTTCCAACAATGGCCAATCCAGGTCATAAGTATCTGGCAGGTTCCCAAAAAGGTACAGAGGTTCCACAATACTTGTCCTGGGATAAACAGTGGATTTCCCAGGTCCTCTTTAATAAAAGTTTATGGACCTTTTTTTCCAGGAACTTGTCCAAACCTTTTTTAAACCCAGCTATACTAACAGGTTTTACTACATCCTCCAGTAATGAATTACGTGTTGAGTGAAAAAATATTTTCTCTTATTAGTAGTCTTAAATGGATTACAATGTAGCTTCATTGCATGTCCCCTAGTCTTTCTACTTTTTGATGGCATAAACAACAATCTACATTTACCCAGTTCTTCTCCATTCATTAATTTAGACCTCTATCATATCTCCCCTCAGCTGTCTCTTTTCCAAGAGCCCTATCCTTTAAAGCTTTTGCTCATAGGGGTATCTTTCCATCCCTTTTACCATTTTTGTCAATCTTTTCTGTATGTTTTCTTATTCTGCTATATCCTTTTTTAAGATGGTGACTAGAATTGCACACAATATTCAAGGTACGGTCACACCACGGAATAATAAAGAGGCATTATAATATCCTTGGTTTTATGTCTCTATCATATCATCCCCTCTTGACTTTCCTCCAAAGTCAGGGGCGGCTCTATAATGAGGCCGAGTGAGGCAGTAGCCTCAGGCAGCAACTTTTTGGGGGCGGCAAAAATTGCCCCCAAAAAGACTGCCTCCCTCGGCCTTCAAAATAATTAAAAACAAAAAAGAAACCCTGGCTGCAAAAGCTGCTGTAGCAGCGGCAGCATGAAGTGCCCCGTGGCAGCCGCCTCCCTGGAAGAGCCCTCACACAGCATCCCCCTCCCCCGCGCCGGCTCAGCTTTGCAGAGCCACGCGAAGGGAGAGTGTTTCCCTTTCCCGCTGCTCTGTTAAAACTGAGCTCGCAGGGGCTGATGGGAAACGATGCTGTATGAGGGCTCTTCTGGGGAGGCAGTCGCCATGGGGCACTTCATGCTGCCGCCGCTGCAACAGCAGCTTTTGCAACTGGGTTCTTTTTTTTTTGTAGTTCCCTAAAGAAGGTCTGGGGCTGGGCTGGGTTGGGGGGGGGGTAGCACAGGAAATAGTAATGGGCAGATGGGGGGAGGGCTAGGACTGGAAATGAGCTGATGGGGGTTTAGAACTGGAAATGGGCTGATCGGGAGGGGGGCTAGGACTGCTAATGGGCTATCGGGGGGCTAGGACTGGAAATGGGCTTATGGGGGGTTAAGAATGGAAATGGGCTGATCAGAAGGGGGGCTAGGACTGCTAATGGGCTATCGGGGGGGCTAGGATGAAATGGGCTGATGGGGGGTAGTACTGGAAATGGACTGATGGGGGGTTAAGAATGGAAATAGGCTGATCAGGAAGGGGGCTAGGACTGCTAATGGGCTATCGGGGGGGGTTAGAACTGGAAATGGGCTTATCAGGAGGGGGGCTAGGACTGCTAATGGGCTGTCAGGGGGCAAGGACTGGAAATGGGCTGATGGGTTAAGAATGGAAATAGACTGATCGGGAGGGGGGTTAGAACTGGAAATGAGCTGATTGGGAGGGGGCCTAGGACTGGTAATGAGCTGATTGGTGGGGTTAGGCCTGGAAATGGGCTGATTAGGGGGGCTAGGACAGGAAAATAGGCTGATTGGGGTGCTAGAACTGGAAATGGATTTATTGTGGGGGTTTAGGACTGGTAATGGGCTGATGGGGGGCTAGCACTGGAAATGAGCTAGGACTAATAATGGGCTGATTGGGGGGCTAGGACTGGAGTGGGCTGATAAGGGGGATAGGACTGGAAATGGGCTAATGGGGGAGGGGAGGAGAGTGCTGCTGGCCCTGGAAGAAAACTAGGGGCTAGGGCTACAAATTGGCTGATGCGGGAGGATGGTATAATAGGAATGGAAGGGAGCAGATTCTGAGAGGGTCTGCCAGGGGAAGGAGGGGGCAGGAAGGGGAGCTGACACGGGGGAAGGAGGGAGCTGGAAAGGAGCTGACACCTTGAATATACTGAAGGGGGACTGGAAGGGAGCTGACACTTGGGGATGAGAGTGGTAGGTGGCTGGGTAATGGGGAGGAGGCTGAAAGAAAGCTGACATGTGAATGGCACTGGAAGGGTGCTGGACAGGAGGGTAGGGTGACTGGAAGGGAGTTGACTGGGAGGGTGGCACTGAGAGTGGACGTGAGCTGATACCTGGGATGGTATTTGGACTAGAAGGGGCTGGACAGTGGGGAAGGAGGGGGACTGGAAGGAAATAGATACCAGTGGCATTCATGGGAATGCAAGGCAGTTGACATTGGAAGGTACTGGGAGGGAAGGACGGGAAAGGGGGCTGATACTGGGGAGGGTTATGGAACTGGGGCTGATGGAAGGAAGTGAAGAAAACAAAAGAAGAGATAGGAAATGGCAGATGGACCATAGACCACAGAAAGAGAGCTAAGAGAAGAAGGAAAGCAGAAGCCTCAGATCGGGACCAGCATGATCAGAGAAGAAAATGGTCAGACAACAAAGATAGAAAAAATAATTTTATTTCATTTTAGTGATTGGACTTTGTGTGCATCCCTGCAGGTGATGCTTCTATCCCACTGGTCCTCTTTGTCTCAGTCCTTGAAGTTGTGCCTCTCCTTGTGGGGAGAGGCCAGGACAAACCTTCAGTGGTGGCTGGACAGGGACTGGCTGTTGACAGGGATGTCCCTTGAGCCGCTGTACTGGATTGTCCTGAGCACAGATGCCATTCATTGTCTCTTGCAGGTTTCTAAGGTGTGTCGGTCCCCAGAGGAGAGTGGTTGGTCCACCAATCGTTTGGAGACACGGGCGGTGTTCCTAGTCTTGCAGGCCTTTCTTCCTCTGGTGGAGGGAAGGGCAATGCGGATTTTCAGAATCCAACTTTTATCTTTAATGAACCAGGTCAACTGAGTATTTAATGAATGAACATGGAAGTTGCATCTGCCATTAATCTGCTTCTTAGAAACTTGCTTCTGAATTTTTTCAGCTTTGACGCAGATATCTGTTGTAATTTGTTTGATTAGTTGAATATTTTAACAATAATTATTTCCTTATTTCCTTCTCATTGCTATTATTAACTCTGATGTATTACCCGCCAGGGGTCGTCCATGACTGCAGGTTTATATTGCTGATACTGAGATGACATTATTTTGTGTATGTTGACAGTGTTCTCCCTGGGACCTTTGACTGGGTGCAGCACCCGGCTGATCTTACTGACCATCCAGCCAACATAATCATTGCAAAATAGTGAGAAGGAATGGAAAAAGAAAAGACGACTAATTATGTTGCCTGTTACCAACCAGCTTATAATGTGACCCACCTGGCTACACCTTCATGCCACCTGCTGGCAAAACTTTCTGGGGAGAATACTGTTTGAGTTCTTTGGGAAAATGTCTTCTGCACTCATTATTGAGAGAAGGGTTTCTTTGGATGTTGGATATGTTCAAAAATAAAAAGCGCAAAGCACAGTGCAGTTTATAACACCAGAATAACATTAGCTGTGGTTCTCGCGTTTTCATTTTGCTCCTTAGTTTGTGATCAGCTGACATCTCCTTTGTTTTTGCAGACTATATAGTCACATTTAATAGCATGTCAATTCAGTGTGCAATGTCAGGGGTCAATATGTTTTACATTAGATTTGCAGGCTTTATAATTAATCTACTACATTTTTTGCTGCATAAAAATAGCATAATATAGTTATTATGTTGGTTTTTTTTAAACCTTATATAGCATGGGAATATATTTCTTTCTTTATTTGTGGGTTAACCACCTGTCCGGTGTTGAGTTCGGGGTTGGGAAGCACCAGCTTACCTCTTGCCTCAGGCAGCAGATGTCTTGAGCTGCCCCTGTTACCCGCCCTTCTGAAAACAATCCACCCAAAGCAGAATACAAGAGCTTAGGTAAGTAAACAGGACCTTGTACCTTGAATAAGAAAACAAGTTCTTAAATAAACACGACATGGTACAGCAATATAACTTAAACAATAAAGATCTCACAGGAGCAGCAGCTGAAACAAAGGTCTAACTTCTTGGATAAGTGAGCAAATATTTCAAATGTCAGTTTACCTTAAATTAACAGCTCTCTGGTCCACCTTCCCTCACATCCCCCACCTGACTTACTCATCTCTCCTCTTCCTCCTCCTCACAGCCTCCCCTTTCACCTCTTTTCTTCCACTCCCTTTGCCTATTCTCTTGCCTACCTACAACTAGCCTTCCCTCCCTCCAACTGAGAACATAAGTAAAATGTGTTGGATTCATGGTTTGTCAAGCCCCATATTACATCTCCAGTATTGGTCAATTTGAGTTGGATAGCAAGAGCTTATCGTTCTCATCTTCCCCCCTCCCTTTTTTCTTAGTCTCAGACCTCCCGTCTGTCCTCCCTACCTTTTTTTCCCTGGTCTTTCCTTCCCTAGAATACATTATCTTTTTATTCTTTTCAACCTAAAGGAAGTTGGAAAGAATTATACGAAAGCGTTTGAGAAAGTCTGTCTGCCCATCTGTCTGGGGCCAAAGTTACGCTCTGATAAATTATGGAAAACTGTTAAAAAGATACATCAAGCTCAAAACTGGACCAATTTGGGCCAGGGATCACTGTTCCCTCTAAGCTGTGCGCGTGTGCGCGCGCACACACCTTGCCGAGTGAGTGCACATACTTTACAACAGAGCGCACAAAAATTACGGTTCCGATTCTGATAGAAAACAACATAGATGTCTTAAAATTTAAAAGTTGTGATTGTAATTACTAGAATTTTTCCTCTTCATTTAGTAATCGTCTATTTTCATTTAATTTCTTTAAAATCAATGTGGTTTACATACTGTATTCTGACGTGTAGTCAAATTTTAAAGTATATAACTCTGAGTGTCGTTATGTGGTGCACAAAAAATTAACCTTCCTTCAAAAGCTGCACAGCTGATATTTTATGCGCACACAGCCTACAGAAAATTAGAGGGAACATTGCCAGGGATCCCAGAGAATTAAGATCCCCAATAAAAAGGCCCTGTGTATTTCTATGGGGAAAGGAATTCTAGCTTCTGTAGCACAGCAACTTACATAAAAGGAAAAGGCATTAGGGAATTGCTCTTTTCGAACTCCCTCTCCTTGTTTCCTCACACAAAACCCAAAATGCCCCACCCCCAAAAAAGTCTCCTCCACAACTGCCCCACCCTCCAAAAAATACTCCCTCACAGCTGACCTACCAACCCACCAAATGCCCCTACCCCAAAAGAAATACACCCACACAATTGCCTCGCCCTCAAAAATGATACCCCACAACTGCCCCATTCCAAAAAACAACTTCCTGCAATTTCTTTGCCATCCTGCAAACTGCCCCATCACCAAAATCTATCCTTTTAACTGTTCAGTCACCCCACAGACTGCCTGACCTGCAAAACCTAAGCCCCCGGCAACTGCCAACCAGCCTGCCAATTGCCCCACTCATAACTACCCCCACAACTGCCCCATTCCAAAAATGTACCCCCACACAACTGCCCCACCACCCACACACACTGCCTTACTGCTATAAAAGATGCTTCCTCACAAGTGCCCTACCTCCCCAAACTGCCCTACCCCCAAAAGTTAATCTCCCGCAACTTCCTACAAAATGCCTCACTCCTTAAAACCTACCCCACTACCCTGCAAAGTGCCCTATCCTAAAAAAATGCCCAACCCCCAAAACCTACCCTTCCTGCAACTCCCCCATCACCCTGCTTACTGCCCCCACCAAAATATAGCACCCACACCACAGACACACACACACAGGGATTACAAATAAGTTCCTAGCTGAGTTGGACTGCATTTTAAGTCATGGCAAACTGAATTGCACAGTTTTCGTTTTAGCTGTTATGTGTACCAGCATCTGTTGCTATAGGCAGGGCTGGATTAAGGCACTGGCAAGCTAGGAATGTACCTTGGCTCAAAAGTGTAGGAGGGACAGTCGGATGCGCTCAGGGCTTAGAGCTACATGAAAATAGCCTAACCTCCTATCTGAGAAGAGGATCAATCCTATCCCGCTTAATATAAAGATGTAGTCTTGAACTGAGTTAGATATTACCTCAGACTGTCTTCCCAGAGAGAATTACAAATATATATACATTTGTCCAGTTCTATTTTTCAAGTTTTTCCATTTAGAAAGAAAAACTGCAGCGTACTATTTCAATGCTGAAGTCGTGGGAATCAGCAAAATGTTACAAATGTACTTTAAGTAGTGAAGAAATCACTAAGAGAGCTTTGAACGTGGAAAAGGATTGAATAGTTTTTATTTTCTTAAAATTTTAATTAAATGAATTAAAAATAAGCTGAAGCTTCAGAATTAAATAATTCAAGTTAAAATATTCACCTATAATGAAGACAGTCACTAATGCTGCACATACAGTAAATAGTGCACTATACCTTTAGCAAATGTAATCAACTTCCCCCTGTTTTTCTCAAGATTTGCTCAGTTTTAAGAATATCAAGGAAAGACAATCCTTTAAACTTTCCTTCTTTTTCTTCACGACTGGTCAGTGGCGTTTCCAGCCCCCTTGTCACCTGGGGCGGGCACCCCTGCCCTTGCAACCAGCGCCTATCAGATGGCACATGCGGAGGCAGTGCGGCAAACTGACCTTAAAAGCTGTGGGTGGCTTGCCGCGTTGCCTCTGCTTCAGTGCTGGAAAATCTTCTCTCCAGTCTCATGCATCAGGGGTTCCTAGAGACACCGTGCATCCCGAATTTTTCCCCATACCTGTTGCCAAAATACCTGAACATTTCCACAATAAAACAAAAGATGTTCCAAAGTCACAGTATCAGTTAAACAAGACCAGCATCTCTTAGGTATGGTATGATCAATTCTATGCAGGTTCCATGGTGTCCAGATTACTCTCTGTGCTAGGAAGTATAGTGACTGTAGCATTGCACTTGAAGAACATTGAACAGTCTTCCAAAAGTTGCACCCATCTTTTGTTGATATCTGCCTGCCAAGATCTTTCTCCCACACACTTACAAGGCTCATGTTGTTGTTAGGTGCAACATGACATAGCTGCAACCACTTATAGCACTATGAAAAAGGGAGAGCATGCTCTAGAATTTGGCAGCTGGGATTTAATGTTAAAAAATGTAAGGTCATGCATTTGGGCTGCAGCAATCCAAGGGAGCAATATAGTATAGGGGGTGAAGTACTTTTGTCCACTAAAGAAGAGCGGGACCTAAGCGTGGTTGTGGCTGATGATCTTAAAGTAGCTAAACAGGTAGAAAAGGCGACAGCAAAAGCTAGAAGGATGCTTGGGTGCATACGTAGGGGAATTGCTAGCAGAAAAAATGAGGTGATAATGCCTCTGTATAAGTCTTTGGTGCGACCTCATTTGGAGTATAGTGTGCAATTCTGGAGACCGCACCTTCAAAAGGATGTGAACAGGATGGAGTCAGTACAGAGGGTGGCTACTAAAATGGTTAGTGGTCTTCATTATAAAGCATATGAGGACAGACTTAAGGATCTTAATATGTACACCTTAGAGGAAAGGCGGGATAGAGGTGATATGATTGAGACGTTTAAATACCTCTGTGGCATAAATGCACGGGGGGGGGGGGTAGAGCCTCTTTCGATTGAAAGCAAGTTCTGCTATGAGGGGACATGGGATGAGGGTGAATGGGAATAGATTCAGGAGTGATATGCGGAAATATTTCTTTTTCTTTTTTTTTTAAATTTCAACAATCTTTATTTCAAAATGAAAAAGGAATTACAATCAAGTCCACATTAAGGGGAGAGAAGATGCAAAAGAAAAAATAAGAATTAACATCAAGTAACATCATTAAAAGAGAGAAAAAAAAAAGAAAACCAAAATAATAATATACATACTGGTCCATTAATACTACTAACCCTTAAACTTAGAAAGGAAGTAAATAACAAATGTTCCCCGTACGTATTAGCGCTCCATGTTCCCTGTACGTATTAGCGTATGTGTGTCATATCCCCTCGTGTTAAATGTATCTCCCAATTGACCGCTTTGACCCGGTGAAAAGTGGGATTTAAATACAGCTAAATAAATAAATAACAAATCTTTCTAACCATTTTCTTTTCCAAGCAGAAATAGATTCAATTGATCAGACTCCATGAATACATCGGAAATATTTCTTTACAGAAAGAGAGGTGGATCCGTGGAATAGTCTCCCAGTGGAGGTGGTAGAGATGAGGGCAGTATCTGAATTCAAAAAAATCATGGGACAAACAGAGGATCTCTAAAGGAAAAAAAATGGGACTGTTGTAGTTGTTGATATGGAAGGACAGACTAGATAGGCCATGTGGTCTTTTTCTGTTGTCATTTTTCTATGTTTCTATGGCACAACTCTTGGAAGGACGTCAATGAGTCTCCCTGAAGGACAACACCCAATGACCGTATTCCCCACTGTATCCAAAGGGATTGAACAAGCTCTTGCTCACCAATTTTTAAAGCATGGGTTATCCCAAATTGGGGACTGTCAAGAATTTCCCTCCTTAACCCGAGACACTTATCCATTAATTTCAAAACACACAGTGCTGAAGAGATGATTGGATGTGTCAGCAGTTGCTTTGGAGGTCGCATAACTACTAAAGAAGGCAAAGGCAAGGGTACAAGTAAGTCGGATTCCAATTGAATCCAGCTCGGTAAGAGCTCATCAGATGTGCTGCTAATCCAGGACAACCCCTAGTGAATAAGAAATGCATAAAAATAGTGTAAATAATTTTGAAAATTAACCCCCCCCCCCTCAAAATCTCTGGGCATCCACAACTTCCTGATTGTAATTCGCCATGGGAGTTTTTCCATAAAATCTCCATCAGAATGCTATCGAGCTCAGCATAAAATTTCTTGGAGAACTGTGCTGGAATCATACATAAATGGTGGAAAATCGCTGATGTAACAAACATCTTCCACCTTCCTCCCCCCCCTCCCACCCCTCCAGGTGAGATGCAACAGTGACATCTTGCACACATACTATGAGTTGCCTGACATATTCATACTTTGTTTTTATTAATTGTTGGCCTAAGTTCATTCCTCAGCATATATACTTAGATATTTCAAACCTTGTCCACACCTTTGAAAAGAGAACTATATGGTACCATTTCTTTGTTACTATACACATTTAATGGCAGATTTTGTCCAGTTACTTATATCCTGCAAATGTACCAAACTCATCTATGGTATGTGTTGATATTTCAAAAGTAGACTCTAGCTTAATAAGACAGAGCAGCACATCATCGGCATTCTGATACTTAACATATTCTGGCCCAACAGGGATGCCTGCAATACCTTCCTGTTAGGAGAGCGCAAGTAACAAAGGCTGTAGCGTCAAAATAAATAGAAGGGGAGAAAGCGGACAACCCTGCCTCAAGAGTCCGTTAAAGAGTTTTGTATTTAAACAGGCCAGTGGGTGAGTGTATAGATTAGCAATCATACGCTAAAACCTTTGTCCAAATCAAAACCATTCTAACACTCGAAACAGAGAGGATCACTCGATTCTATCAAATGCATCTAGTGGCAGAAAGAAGGCAGGATCCTTCACTGATTTAGCCATCTGCATTAAATGGAAACAAACCCAGCCGGCTGGATTAGCAGCTGCCGGGCACAACGGGGCAGGGGGGAAAGGCAAGGGTTAAGATTGTTGGGGCAGAGGGGCAGGAGGGCGGGTGAAGGCCGGCTATTTCAGGGGCTGCAGGCTGCCTTCTTGCCCCTCCGAATGGGATGGCCACTGAATGGCTATCATATGGCATACATAAGAATGGTCTTTATGCAGCTTATCGGCTAGAGGTCTCAGTAGATCCCGACATCGTTAGTGGCTCCTTGGAGGGCAGGGCCAGCGATCATCTTACAGCGCAGGGTAGATCCTCTCCCTTTGGGGTTGGGTTCTGGCTGCCGCGGCTTAAAAAAAAAATACAAAAAATTAAATAAATAAATGAGGGGGAAACTGGGAAGGAGTGCTCCTGGTTTTAATCGGCCTCCCTTTGGGGTTGTGGGGGACAGATTGCCTGCATGTCTCCAGTCGTGAATGGCCTTGCCAGACCTACCACAGGCCGCAGGTTGGCGAGAAGTAAGGCCAGAATCCACCATGGCTCCACCGAATGAATCACCCTTCATTAGAATGGTGGGAATTGGCCTCCCATCGCCTCCTACAGGCCATGGGCTAGCGGACAAGGAATCAGCAGTCACGTGGTTGCCTCGCCTTCCCCCAACAGCTGGCTGGGATGTTAGCCTGTGACTCTGGCCTCTTAGCCCTGGCCTCCTTAAATCAATAGCCTGTGGTGCTGAGAGGGGGCCCGTGATGCAATCTGTAACCAGGATGGGCCCCATGTGGGGCTTGGGGGCATGAGCAAAAGGGACATGGCACACAATAATTTGCACAAAATAAATAAAAAGTGGGCTGCCAATAAAGGTAAAGCGGATCGTAGCTTTATGACCTGCTGGGCTGGGGGACAGATGACAGCGGCAGGGGGGATGGAGAAGGGGGAATAGTGTGGCTGCAATTTCAGGCAGTTTCATGTTTATGTTTATGTTTATTTATTTGATAAAAACCGCCTTTCTGAAATAACCAAGGCGGTGTACAATTAAAACAATTTTAGTAAAAGAAGGCCAAAGGCCAACGAGAAGGAAAAGAAATGTACAATTTTTGTTTAAAAAGGATAGTAGAAGAGAGGAGGCAGGACGAGACAGAACAACATGGGGGAGCGTCAGAAGGAGGAGGAGAGAGGATAGTAGAGTCACACAAAAGGAGTATGGCAATATGTCTGTGGAACAATGTTGCCATCTAGTGGCGGTTTGTGCTATGGTGCCTTGGGTAGCATTGCTGTTGATTTCTTCGTTCATAAGCTTTGTGATGGCAGAGATGTATAGTGGAACTAAAGTGGGGCATCAATTGGGGAATTTCAGTGTGTTAACCCGTTTAGGACCAGCGTATGTTTTACATACATAAGGTTTCCATACTTACTACTCAACTCTTTACTAATTAATGGTTATAAATTCAATGGAACTATGTTTAGCTATTATCGTTATGTCACAGAGCGTTATATACAGTTTTTTTTCTGAGATCTAGTTAGTTTAATAGGTATTCGAAGTTTGCTGATTTTGACGGTACTGGCGGCTCAACATGATAACTGTAAGTTACTTAGTGTCAGAGTTATTGATGCGTATATCGGCCTTGTCTGTTTTTCATACGCTGGGCTAATATGTTGTCGAAACTAATTGCTGTCAAGCATTCTGTTCTAGGTGTTTCAATGGTGCAATATCGATGCATTGCATCAGAAGTGTTTTCACGTGTATCATATTCCGCCGTCAGAATGGACTGTTGACAAACTATATTATATCATAATAAAGTATTTTAAATGAAAACTGCAGTTTCAATATTATCATACAGTATGTTTATGTCAATGAATATTGGAACTGAATCCTATCTTTTCTGAAGACAGACAATATACTATATTGGACCAGTGTATGAAAAACATACACTATGTGAAACTTCTATTTTCTGCAAAGTTTTAATATTTTTTTATTATTGCCGGTATTTCATAGTTGTTTTAGTGTAACAAATCTAATAAACCATCCAGAACAGAGAAAGAATATGCGAGCTGTCCAAAGAAGTCCAGAATAGCAGGAAGTGGTGAGCAATGTGAAGTCAGTTCTTGGGATCCATTCAAGGTGGGGGGCTAGGAGGGCGGCAGTCCTCAAGGGAGGAGGAAGGGGAGGTGTTAAAAAAAATAGTAAGCAGTTAGATCAAATAGGGGAAGTGAGATTGTTCTTGTGGTTGTCTCTCGTACCTGGTGGTGTGTGTATGTGTATATATATATATATATATATATATACACACACACACACGCACGTACGTTTATACATACATTGCAAATGTAGTCATTCCCTTGGTATTTGTGCTGTTTAGTCGCATTACGTACAACCTGGAATGAAAATGCAGGTTTATTTGGATGTTAGGTAATGGTAGGCCAAATTGGTGAGGTGAAATGACAATAAAATAGCTTGTAGATAAATATATAAAAACAATTCAAAAAGGAAAGGTTGTGAGTGCATATGTATTCACCCCTTTTGTTATGAAACCTCTAAATAAGATCTGGCCCAAACAATTAACCTCAGATGTCACATAATTAGTTGATTAGGGTCCACCTGTGTGTAATCAGTGGCACATGATACCTATATAAATAGACTTGCTCCAAAAGGCCCCTGACTCTGCAAAACCACTAAGCAGGCAATATGAACACCAAGGGGCACTCCAAACAGGTCAGAGACAATGTTGTGGAGACGTATAGATCAGGGTTGTGTTTTAACATAATATCCCATATTCTGACTGACTATCCCATGGAGCACCATTAAATACATTTATAACAAAATAGAAAGAATATGGTACCACTAGAAGGTTGCCCACCAAAACTCACAGACTGGGCAAGGATGTCATTAATCGATATGCTACAAAGACACCAAGGATAACACTGAGGGAGCTGCAAAGGTTCACAGCGGAGATGGGGGTATCTGTCCATGGGACCACTTTAAGCCATACACCCCACAGAGTGGAGCTTTATTTTATTTCTTTATTTAACAGTTTTCTATACCACCTTTGTCCAAGGTGGTTTACAATGAACATAACAATTGCATAGGAATTGTTTTACATTAAACGGGGAAGACAACTTGGAGATAAATATGGGTTTAACCGTAGGGACGGAATGAACTATGTCCATGGGGAGGTAAAGTTCGTAAACGGGGAGCGTAGAATGCAGGATTGATATGAGCAGTCAAATGGTGTAAGATGTATTAGTTCTGATTATATAATGTCACTGAGTCCATAGTATTCTCTGAAAAGATGTGTTTTGAATAACTTTTTTAGATCTTTAATGGATTTTGATTCTCTTGTGTTTTCTGGTAGTGCATTCTGCATTGATGGAGCATATAGGGAGAATGCTCTATTATTGGTTTGTTGTGTAGTTTTGGTATTGAGTGGGTAAATATTCAGTAGGTTCTGATTGGTAGCTCTTGTTGGTCTTGTTGTGTGTGTTGTGGTGATCAGCTCGGTGAGGCAGGGTGCTGAGAGATTTGCAGGATTTTGAAGGTGGTGGTGATGGATTTGTATTTCATCCTCTGTGCTATTGGGAGCCGATGTAGACGACTTAGTGTTATGTGCTGCCGAGATGCACTGGAAGTCTGGATTCTGGCAGCAGTATTTTGAACTAGTTGTAGTGGAAACAGAGCATTCTTTGGGAGGCCTTGGTAAATGATGTTTCCATAGTCGAGGTGTGATGTAATGATGGCTTGCAGTATAGATCTGAAATCAGTCTCCTGAAGTAAGTGTCGCAGGGGTTTGAGGAGCTTTAACTTCCAGTATGCCGTTTTAGCTGCATTTTTGATGTGTACGGAGAAGTTGAGGTTGCTGTCGATAATTATGTCTAGATACTTGATCTCTTTTTTTATTATTTCAGCATCTCGTGTTATTATCTTTTTTGTTGACTTGAAGTCTGGATCTCTGAATATAAGTAGAGCTTATGTTTTGCTTGTATTTACTATGAGGTTTATTCCAGCGAGGAACAGTATTGAAGATATCAGCTATAGTTGTGAAGTCCGGGTTGGTGGTGTTGAACGGCATATAGAACATGATGTAATCTATGTAAAGATGAAAGTGTATGTTCAACTTTCTTAGTAGGTTGCAGATAGGCTGAATGTATAGATTGAATAATAATCCTGAGAGGGCTGAACCTTGAGGGATACCTTGAATTAACTTAAAGGGTTTTGAGTTGGTGGTGCCGACCTTTACTTGCATGGTTCTGTCTGATAGGTAAGAAGTGAAACATTTTAGAGTGCCATCTGTTAAGTCAATGTCTCTGAGCCGGTTTAGCATAATATGATGTGAAACTGAGTCAAAGGCTGCGCTTATGTCCAGGAATATCAGCACAAATCCTTGGTGGGGCTTATCAAGGCCAATGATGAGTCTGTTGAATAGGTCTGTTAGCAGAGTGTCAATGCCATGTTGTGAGCGGAAGCCATGTTGATGTGGGTCTAGTGGAGCATGTGTATCCACATGGTCTTGCTATTTATATTGTATGGAATTTTCGATTATTTTGGCCAGAAAAATAATGCTCGCAATTGGATGATAAACTATGCTGAACTTTCACATAACAGAGAAACTAGGTTTGTTTATAATACAGAAAGTGCAGGGAAGAACTTTCTCTTCAGTCTTGAAACATACATGTGAAAACTGCTTGTGTTGGAATTATTGTTTAAGAAGTTATGTCTGGGAATACATGTATGTCTCCTCCTGATGACTCATGCTAATAAGATCTGACCTATGACATAGAGATGCACATTATGAATATACGTGATGTCTGACGTAGAATAATAAAGTGGAAATTATGCTGTGAAATGGAATTTTAACCAATAAAAACAGAGACCGAAGTAGGTGGGGTCAGAAAGAGAAGGTGCAAGCTTTTATTCTCTCTCCCAAAGCTTTGGTTTTGTATATAATACAATTGTGTGTGAATTGTATTATTAATGGTTATTGCTTCCTTCTCATTGCTCTGAGTGTGTAAATCCATTACCCAGGAGCCCAGGAGCTGTTACTGGTGAGGTGAGGAGCAGAGTGCACTTTCAGAAGCATCATCATGTAATATATATAATAATGTAGTAGCATGTTTGATTGTTAGTTTACAGCTTACCGTTGAGGGCTTGTTTGTAGGAGGTTCTCTTGGTGTTTTGGTTGTATGTAGTTGGTATTTTCCTTAGATTAGCGTATTATGAAGAGTTGATGTTTGCCTGGTCTTCTGGCATTTCCTTCTTTCCAGATTGACGGTCCATGCCTAAGGGCCTTTGGCAAGGCCCTTAGGCGACAGCCCTTAGGCGCGGGCCGCCTGGTCTTTAATTGCGGCCTCTGCTGCATTGATTGGGCTTGCTGGGGGGGGGGAGTGGGGAGAAGCTTACCTTCCCGCTCCCTACAGGGACGTCCGATCTTCGCGGCTGCATTGGTGGAGGAGAGAACAGTGGCCAGAAAAGAGTCATTGCTCAAAGAAAGACATAAGAAAAGATGTTTGGAGTTCACGCAACAGCATGTGGCAGAGTCCCCAAACATATGGAAGAAGGTTCTCAGGTCAGATGAGACAAAAACTTTAACCTTTTGCCCATCATGGGAAACTCCATGTGTGGTGCAAAGCCAACACTTCCCATCACCCCGAGAACACCATTCC
Organism: Ichthyophis bannanicus; assembly: GCA_033557465.1. NCBI lineage: Eukaryota > Metazoa > Chordata > Amphibia > Gymnophiona > Ichthyophiidae > Ichthyophis > Ichthyophis bannanicus. The sequence goes on from CM066044.1 coordinate 263,552,403, forward strand.
CACAGTGAAACATGGTGATGGCAGCATCATGCTGTGGGGATATTTTTCATTGTCAGGGACAGAAAACTGGCCAGGTTAAAGGAAGATGGATGGCACTGAAGACAGGGCAATTATTACGGCAATCCTGTTTTAGTCTGCTTGAGATTTGAGACTGGGACGAAGGTTCACTTCCAGTAGGACAATGATCATAAACATACTGCTAAAGCTGGTTTAATGGGGCACATTTAAATGCCTTGGAGTGGCCTAGTCTAAGACTACACCTCAATCCAATTGTAATCTGTGGCAGTACTGGAGGATTGCTGTACACCAACACATCCCATCTAACTTGAAGGAGATGGAACAGTTTTTCCTTAAAGAATGGGTTAAAGTCCCAGTGGCTAGATGTGTTAAGCTAATAGAGACATACCCCAAGAGAGTTGCAGCTGTAATTGCAGCAAAAGGTGGCTCTACAACATATTGACATTGGGGGGTGCATACATATGCACACTCCTGCTTTCATTTTTTATTTGGCCTACTTATTGTCTGTGTCACAATGAAGGATATTTTGAACCTTTAAAGTTGGAGGTATGTTGTCTATATATTACATGGTGTTAATCCCCAAACCCCATTTTAGTTCCATGCAAGAAGAACTGACTCTACTAAGGAAAGACCTAGCTACCATGCATAAAGAAGTGTCTCTACTGAGGGAGGAACTGGCTGCAATGAAGCGCACCTCTTCTAGGATACAAACTGAACAAAGTCCACCACCGCTTCCACAAAGAATCAAACATCACAGGAACAAATGGATCACAGTAGGTTCTGGTAGATTGCGACCTGTAATGCAGAGACATCCTATACATCAAGAGATATCCCTGCACAACGCCTTCTCTGCCTTGGCTAATGAGGATGCCCAATCCAAAGAAACTGAAGGGCCCTTAAATGAGTCAGACAATGCCCAATCTCCTGCTAAAGCACCAAATATGAAGAAAACCTCACCAAACAGAAAACTACTACTACTTGGAGATTCCATCATCAGAGGCACCAACTTGGGAACACAGTTCAAAGGAGAGAAGATAGTCATGTGCCTACCAGGCTCTTCAGCCAGCAGGAATACAAACCAAGTTGTTGAAATACTTAGCGCAATACTTTTTAGTGAACACTCCAAACTTGATGTTATTATCCACTTGGGCACAAATGACCTGGCTAGAAACAGTGCCTCTACAGCCTAAAGACTTCCAATCTCTGGGAGAGAAACTCAAGCCCATTGTTAACACTGTTGCATTCTCAGAAGTTCTACCTGTTCTTGGTAAGGGGACAAAAAGGCTGCATCGCATTAACAGCTTTAATACATGGCTCCAGACCTGGTGCAAACAAGAAGGATTCAGATTTATTGGCAAGTGGGGCAACAGATGGACCAACAAGAGACTATACTGTGCTGATGGACTACATCTCTCTGTCGCAGGGAAAAGAAACCTAAGTGAAAAATTCAGGCAGTATGTGGATATGCATTTAAACTAGAAAAAGGGGGTGACGGCTGTGGAAGGTCAACATCTGCATACCACCCCCTGCAAAAGCAGAATAACATCAGAAACAGCCACACTTTTAAACCACACATCAAAAACAAGTGGGAAGAAGTGGGCAGAACAAAATCAATGCAAAATACACACAAGCCAGGTAAATGCTGGAAAGCAATGAGCACAAATGCTCGAAGCTTAGCCAATAAAATTCCGGACCTGGAAGCCCTAATGGTGGAAACGGATTTGGACATCGTGGCCATTACAGAAACATGGTTTAATGAATCGCATGATTGGGATATAGCCATAGCTGACTATAATATATTCAGAAGAGACAGAGAAAATGGAAAAGGAGGAGGCGTAGCCTTGTATGTCAAAAGCAATATTAAAGCTACTGAAATGCAAGGGACATGGGGAAAACAAGAAGCGCTCTGGATTGCGTTGGAAAGAGGAGATGGCACTGTCATCCATATTGCTGTAGTCTACAGACCTCCGACTCAAATTGAAGAGAGAGATAACGAATTGATTATAGATATTGCCAAGATAGCAACAAAGGGGGAAGCGATCATATTGGGTGACTTTAATCTACCTGATGTGGATTGGATTACTCCTTCTGCACATCTGGAAAGAAGCAAAAAAATTGTGGATGCTCTCCAAGATGCATTACTTAGACAAATGTTGATGTAACCAACCAGGGAAAGCTCAACGCTGGATGTAGTGCTCACCAACAGTGATAGCATGTCGAATGTCTGCGTGAGTGCCCCTGTGAGCAACAGCGACCATCACATGGTGTGGTTTGACATAAAAGCCATGGTACAGGCCAATCATAGCAAGCTCAAAGTCCTAAACTTCAAAAACACTGACTTCAATAAAATGGCCGAGTACTTAACGGAGGAGATGACGGGGTGGAAGGAGATAAGTGGAATTGCAATGGGCTAAACTAAAGGCGGCAATAAAAGGGGCAACAGATAAATATGTAAGAAAAGTAAATAAAAACAAGAGGAGAAGGAAACCTATTTGGTTTTCCAAAGAGGTGGCTGCTCAAATAAAGGCAAAAAACACCGCTTTCACAAAATTCAAAAGCTTGCAAACAGAAGAACACAGAAATGAATAGAGGATCAAGCTCAAAGAGTCTAAAAGAGAAATAAGGATAGCAAAATCAAAGGCAGAGGAAAAGATGGCTAAAGATGTTAAGCGTGGTGACAAAGCTTTTTTCAGGTACATTCAGGAAAGGAAGAAGATCAGAGTTGGAATTGCAGGACTCAGAAGTACTGGGAAAGGACTCGTGGAAAGTGACACTGAAAAAGCGAAATTGCTAAACAAATACTTCTGCTCTGTTTTTACTAAAGAAGATCCTGGAGATGGACCAGCTGTGACTCCCAAATATAAAAATGGGAATGAAGTAGATACTACACCATTCACAGAAGATGTGTTAGAACAACTTGCTAAACTGAAAGTGGACAAAGCCATGGGACCGGATGGGATACATCCCAGGATACTGAAAGAGCTCAGAGAGGTTCTTGCAGGACCGTTAAAGGATGTCTTCAACAGATCCTTGGAAACAGGAGAGGTTCCTCAGGACTGGAGAATGGCTGATGTTGTACCTCTACACAAAAGTGGTGACAGAGAAGAAGTGTCAAACTACAGGCCCGTGAGCCTTACCTCGGTGGCAGGAAAAGTAATGGAGGCGCTCCTGAAAGAGCGAATAGTGAACTTTCTCAAAACCAACAGGTTGCACGATCCGAGGCAACATGGTTTTACCGAAGGAAGGTCTTGCCAAACAAATCTGATTGAGTTCTTTGACTGGGTGACCAAGGAACTAGATCAGGGGCATGCAATGGATGTCATCTACCTGGATTTCAGCAAAGACTTTGATACTGTTCCTCATAGGAGGCTTGTCAATAAACTCAGTAGCTTGGGGATGGGTCCCAAGATGGTAAACTGGATTAGAAATTGGTTGACTGACAGACAACAGAAGGTGATGGTACTTGGAACTCACTCGGATGAGAGGAAGGTGATTAGCAGGGTGCCCCAGGGTTCGGTCCTGGGCCTGACACTGTTCAATATATTTGTGAGTGATATTGCTGAAGGACTGAATGGAAAGGTCTGTCTTTTTGCAGATGACACAAAAATTTGCAACAGAGTGGACTCCTCTGAGGGAGTGGTTAACATGAGGAAAGATCTACAAAAGCTGGAAGACTGGTCTAATGCTTAGCAACTATGATTTAATGCGAAAAAGTGCAGTGTCATGCACTTGGGTATTTATTTATTTTTTATTTATTTAGACAGTTTTGTATACCGCCTTATCCTTCAATCAAAGCGGTCACAACACAATTGGGAGATACATTTAACACACGGGGATATGAGACACATACACTAATACTTACAGGGAACATGGGCAATGGAGGGTTAAGTGGCTTGCCCAAGACCACAAGGAGCATCTGTGGGACTAGAAACCCCAGTCCTTCCGGCCCAAGGTTGCTGTCCTCTAGTGGGATTTGAACCCCCGACCTTCCGGCCTGAAGTACCTTGCCCCAACCACTAGGCTACTCCATCCCTCTTACAGAAATCCAAGGGAAATGTACACGATAGGGGGCAAGAGGTTGGTATGCACGATTCAGGAGAAAGACCTTGGTGTGATTATCTCTGATGATCTCAAGGTGGCAAAACAGTGCGACAAGGCGGTGGCAAAAGCCAGGAGGATGTTGGGCTGCATACAAAGAGGGATTACCAGCAGAAAGGAAGAGGTACTTATGCCACTGTACAAGTCACTGGTGAGACCTCACTTGGAATACTGTGTTCAGTTTTGGAGACCATATCTTGCAAAAGATGTAAAAAGACTGGAAACTGTTCAGAGAAAGGCGACCAAAATGATTTGGAGCCTGCGTCAGAAGCCTTATGAGAAGAGACTTGAAGACCTAAATATGTACACTTTGGAGGAGAGGAGGGACAGGGGAGATATGATTCAGACCTTTAAATATTTAAAGAGAAAAATGATGAATAAACAAACCTCTTCCAAAGATGGGGAAGCTGTAAAACTAGAGGGCATAACATGAAGCTGTAAGGTGGTAAATTGAAAGGCAATGTCAGGAAATATTTCTTCACTGAAAGGGTAGTGGATGCTTGGAATGCCCTCCCGATGGAAGTGGTGGGGGCAAACACGGTGACAGAATTCAAAACGGCATGGGACAAACACAGTGGATCCCTTTACAGCAACAGGATAAAAACAAAATAAACGGTACCATCTAACTTCTGAACCATCTAACGTCTCAACAAATAGGGGTGTCCTACATGGAGTGGTGGGTTCACCCCTAAACAAAGACATGGGGAGGGGTGGCCTGCATAGAACGGCAGGTGCACCTACTCTTGCCATCTTGCTGGGCAGACTAGATGGACCATGCTGGTCTTTATCTGCCGTCACTTACTATGTTAGGTTGCATTGTGACATGATGGGACAAACACAGAGGGGATGAATATATTTGCAATGCACTGTGTGTGTATATGTATGTATATATATATAGTCACACACCAACGTCCCCAGAGGCCGAAAGGCTTGGGTATATCAGTGGGGCAGTATTCTAATGGCTGTAGAATATTCTTGGAAGGCTTTTGAAAGGCCTTCTGGGACCTGTAGTTTCTAAACACCAGCCAAAGAAGTGTAGTTGCAGACCAAGTGTAAGGTTATATACAGGCTTTATTCCCCGTCCGGGCTAGGATTCATAACATTGGAAACAAAAGGAATACAGACCATTCGTCTGGTAACAAAATTAAAGAAGTATTCAAACAAAAATTGGCTTACTTCAGCATTGACAACAAAACAGAAGTGAAAAAGAAAACAGTCCTTTCACCTTGCAAACACTTTGCTTCCTGTTTTCTTTTGTAAACAGTTCTTACTGCTCTCTACCGAAGAGCGGATATGCAATCAGCCACAGTGTATGCACAGTTCATATCACTACCCTCTAAAGATTCTTCATATGGCTCAAACTGCATTTCTTCACAATTAGAATAAACTTCTCTTGGAATCAAACTCCCGTTGTACTTGCAACGTTCTGGCCGGTGAGTCAGAGCATGCCCCTCCTCCACTAAACTAGAGGGCAGAGGATGATTACCACATTCAATGTAATCAGGCTCCTGAGAGCTACACAGTTCTTGGTAAGTGCAAAGTCTTTCTGGGTATCTTAAACCTCTTCTACTATGGTTAAAACGCCTACCTTCTGGCACTCCCACTTCCTGGTCTCTCGGCTGAGCAAAGCTCTGTTTGTAAAAACACTTTCCCCGGTTTTTCTCTGCTGACTTCCTTCCAGGTATAAAACTTTCATCAGGGAAAAAACTATCCCCTGCTGAATACCTGGTGCTGGGTAATTTGTATCTCCTGGACTTGGACCCTGGACTGCCACCTCTGCTTACTTCATAGCAAGGTTCTTGGGGAAATTGGACGGCTGTACACTGCTCCTCAAAAGAGTCTCCCTCAAAATCACCAGCCTCGTATGCCCCTGGCAATCTCTCTGTCTCCGTCCTTGCAGTCCTACTGGTTCTGCTTTCACTCCTTGCAGCTCTCCCCGCTCCTTCCTCTCGTGTCTCTCTCCTCTCCTCTCTACCCTCAGGTAAATGACTTTTAAATGAGTTTGTCCTGGTGTTAGTTTGGGCTCCACCCCTACGCAGCTGCCCCTCCTTTCCTAATGAGTTTGAGCTAAGCTTGGGTTTGGGCATTCCCTTACACCTCGTGACTCTGTTTGTATCCGTTGCTTATGACAACCTTTTTCCACGTGTGAGCCTGAGCTGTCAGTTACAGCTATGTTCTGCTCAGAGTTCCCTAGTTCCATGGGTTCTGACAGCGCTACCTTATGACAATATATATATATATATGTATATGTATGTATATATATATGTATGTATGTATATATATACACAGTGCATTGCAAAAATATTCATCCTCTCTGTGTTTGTCCCGTCAATATATATATATTGTCACCAGTTGCCCACCCTGGGTCCTAGGGCTAGCAGAGAGGGTTCAGCTGATGACTATCCTAAGCCAGGAAGTGGGGGTAGTGCAGGCGTAGTAGTACACTGGCCCTCTGGGTAATGGAGTCCCAAACACCTCACAGGCAAAGGAATTGAGGTAACAGAGTGGTAAGGTCAAAATAAGGTTTTATTTCCCCGTCCCGGGGTTTTGGTAAACACAAATGAACTCAGGACAAAACCATACGTCTAGTATAAAGAAATAGTAACTCAGGAACTGAAGAAAAATGACATCTTTTTCTTACAGCTTTTAAATACACAGTCCTTTACATAGGAAACAATAAAGGCTTCTTTTTCAATGGCAGTAATGCTCACTTTGCTTTCTCCAGCTATACCATTAGCTTCAAACATTCAATTCAGCAAAGTGTTTCCATATTATCTGCAATGGTTAACGTACAATCCATGGGTACATCGTTTATGCCTTCATCTGTGTATTCAACCTGCATATCCTCCAGCCCATCCCCCGCTGGATACATAGGGACGCATTCACACAGGGTTCTCAAAACATTCTCTTTAGCCTTAAGAGAATTCTGGAAAGCTTTATTGTCCCAGAGAAAACTATTAGGCTTAGTTTTCTCCCTGTTCCTCTTATAGGAACTACCTTCTGGCTTCTGCCTGCAAGGCTTACTGAGCAGTGCTCTTTCACTATTAGGAAAGTTCAGAGGTTTGTACCTTTCTCTCTCGTGAGCTTCTGGACACACCCAAACTGGCTCTCTGCGTGGCTTCTCCCTCCAGCTGCCTTCCTCCCAAGGCTTTAACTGAGAGAAGCTTTCCTGCAGACTGTGGGATTTAACCCTCGGTACCTTTTCAGCTTGAGCTTTCTTTGTTCCTCTGTCTGTTCCAATGTTAGCTCCTGTTCTAGCTCTGCTGCAGGAATTCACAGCTGCTCCGTCAGAACTCCTCCCGGATCCTAATCCAGATCCTGAGCTTGCTCCCCAGCTTGAACTTCCTCTCCAGCCTGAACTTGAATCAGCACCTGAACCAGAGCCTGAGCTTGAGCCTGAGCCTGAGCTTGAGCTAACTCTGCTTTCTAATGAGTGCTTTTTATCTTCCACAGTGCTTAGCTTCGCCCCTCCTCCACCCAGGTGAATCCTATTGCACTCAGGGCATGGGGCTTGTTTGCAGCTTGGGCGGGGCTGCTGCACTCGTGGCTGGGTTTGTTTACATCTCCCTTGGCAACCTGTAGCCATGTGCATTGCCTGGCTGTCAGAATCTGACCTGTTTTCTTCAGTTTCCTCTGACTGCACAGCAAGGGACGGATCTTCCCCATCACAATATATATATATATGTAATGTTGTTGTTAAGTGCCATTGAGTCTGTGTCGACTCATAGCAACCCTCTGGATAGTTGTCCTAAATTGTGTTCGGTCTTCCGTCAGGTGGCTTATTGTTGACAGACTGGCACCTATAGCTGCTGTTATTGTATCGATCCATCTCATTGCTGGCCTTCCTCTTTTGCATTGACCTTCCGTCTTGCCAAGTATGATGTCTTTCTCTAATGATCTCTCTCTCTTCGCATGATGTGTCCTAAGTATGAAAGTCGAAGTCTTGTCATCTGAGCTTCCGAAGAAAGCTTAGGTTTGATCTCCTCTAGTATTGACTGGTTTGTTCTTCGGGCAGTCCATGGTATACGCATATTCGCTGCCAGCACCATAATTGAAAGGCATCAATTTCCTTCCTGTCTATCTTTTTCATTCTCTGACTTTTGCATCCATATGTATTGAAAATACCATGGCTTGAACAAGTCGAATCTTTGTATGGAGAGAGACGTCTCTGCTCTTGAGAATCTTGTCTAGGTCTTCCATAGCAAATCTGCCAAGAGCAATGCGTTGTCTGATTTCTTGACTGCCTGTTGCTTCTTTATTGATAGTTGATCCAAGTAGGTTAAAGTTGTCCACGATTTCAATTTTGTCTCCATCAACAATGAATTTATTGATTTTGCCAGTTGTCATGATCTTTGTCATCTTTACATTAAGGTGCAGGCCCATTTTAAGACGATGTTCCTTGATTGTGAGAAGCAAATGTTTCAGATCATCTTCACTTTCAGCCAGTAATGTGGTATCATCAGCATAGCAAAGGTTGTTGATGAGTCTTCCACCAATCTTCACACCTTTGTTGTCTTCATACAATCCTGCTTCTCTGACGATTTGTTCTGCATATAAATTAAATAGGTAGGGGGGACGTATGCAGCCTTGTTGTACACCTTTGCTTATTTTAAACCATTCTGTTTCTTTTGTTCCATTCAAACTGTTGCTTCTTGATCAATGTACAGATTGTGCAAGAGAACGATCAGGTGTTCTGGTATATCCATGCTTCTTAATGTGGCCCAGAATTTCTCACGGTTTACACAGTCAAAAGCCTTGCTGTTGTCAATAAAGCACAAATAGATATCCTTTTGATATTCTTTAGTCTTTTCAAGCATCCTCTGACTGCATTGTATTTCATTTCAGTTCTTGCAGGTTTCTTCTTTATTAGAAATGCAACACCGTTTCTTCTCTGTCTTTCATTTCCAGCATGGTAGACCATGTGATCATCTGATGCAACGTGCCCGATGCCAGTCCATTTCAGTTCACTGACAGCCATCAGATCAAGTTGTACACGTTCCATTTCATTCTTGACCACATCCAACTTCCCTTGGTTCATGCTTCATACGTTCCATGTCCCAATATGTAAGACATCTTTACAGCTTCTGACTCTCATTTCATGCAGAGCTACATCAGCAGTCAGACGTCCCGAGGGCTTTGATCCAACCACATCATACATGCTGGCTTTACTCTGAAAAGTCTTCAGCTCCTCCCAAGTAGCTAGTTGAGTGCCTTCTGACCTGGGTGTCTCATCTTCCAGCACTATAGTGCAATTTGTTTTGTTGTGACTATCCATTGGGTTTTCATGGCAAGATACAGAAGTAGATTGCCAGGCCTTTCCTCCTCGCAGTTTAAGTTTAGTGTTGTTGCTGTTGTCACAGAAATGTGATCCTCCTCTGCCAACACTGTCCCATTTTGCTGCTGCCCAGATGGGTAGTTTGTCTTGGTCTGGCACCTCAGCTCAAACCTGTCCATCTTGGGAAACCCTGCCAGTAGTTAAACTACTGATAATTTAGCCCTCAGCATCACTGATGCACACAAGCCCTCACAGCATGACAAGCTGCAAACCAAGTGAGGGATATATATATAAAATATAATATAAAAAGGGCAGGAATGTAGGACAGGGGACAGTGGGGGAGATGGGAGCTCCAAGATTTCGGGTCAGCGGGAGGCAGCACATACTTCCGTTGGTAACTCTGTTATTCCTCCTCTTAGCTTTTTTCGCACTGCAGATATGCCAAGGAAGAGTAGCGGATCCCAGTCCGGAGCGCAGGAAGGCACAGGACACAGAGGCGGGGCAAATGCCAAGGCGTCATCTATGGCCACGGCTAGGATTTCCACAACAGCCATGGCTGCAAAGAGCAACATGTTTGCAACATCCATATGTTGCAGTAAGCGGCCGGCGCCAGCTCGGCAAGAACCAGGGGCGACGAATATCAGCACGGAAATGGAGAAACTGATATGGGTACAAGATGGACAGCATGCCCATGGGTCATCTGGTAGCTTCTCGAGGCAGTAGCACCCGCAAGAGAAAGGGGGACACCAGTCACACAGTCCTTCACAGGGCCAAGCTTAGCAGCAGCTTCTTCCAGAGGTAAGTCCATAGGGAGTGTAGGGGCATGGGAGCTGGTGTCCTCAACGTCAGATAGCTCGGTGTCTGACAGCAATGGGGAGCTCGCTCTGGCGGGGGGTAATTCAAACCACACTAAAGAACTTTAAGAAGAGTAGGACATGCTAGAGAAGCTCGGTGGCCAAAGTGTGTGGTCTGGTGGTGTAGGGGAAAGCATCTCCTTGGCGGCTGCCACGGGGGAGCTGGGGGTCATCAGCGTCATCAGCGGCTCCTGTACTGGAGGCTTCTGATGGCGACGGGAGATGTGGCATATCATTGTTGGCTAGTTCCGTATCCAAAACATTAAAGAAGAAAATCTGGAAGTATATAGTGTCGCGCCGGCGCCCCTACTGGCGCAGTAGAGTAAGGGCGTCTGCTGACATTTAATTTGTATCAGGGAGTATTTGAGCTGCAGGACCCAAAGGATTGTGGTCCTTGTAGTGTAGTGCTCCCTGAAATGAATAACTACGCCAAATGGAGGGTAAATAAGGCTTTATTTCCCCGCTTAATGCTCTAGGTTCAAATGAGACAACAACTTAAAGTGGAGGTAAGGCTTTCCTCAAATAATAACAAAGTTCCACCATGGACTAAACAGTTAAATATTGTCGGCTGTACAATTGACTGTTTAGCTGGGTTAAGGGATTTTCCAAACAATAGAAAAACAATTAGAACAGAATGGTTATCAGCTTCACCATTTGCAGACTCATTTCTTCAGTATACAATTATTATGGCAAGCAACTACCTCTTAAGCAAAGGTTACATTCCATAGGTTCTGTGTGAGGCATGGGAACACTGGAGCTGTAATCCAAGTCCATTGATTCTGGCTCACTATACTCTTCAATGTTTAGAGTATCCTCAGTGTTACTTATTCTTCACAGAAGTTCCTTGGCTTCTTATATAACTTCGCTAGAACCCTTTTGGAAAGTGGTTTTAAATAGTTAACTTTGCTTCTTCTCTGATGCTGAGGTTTATCTACCTGCATAAGTCTGTCTTCATTTAAAGTCCCTTTTAGAATAAAAGGCTTTTCATACCTTATCTTCCGTGGAGTGCCACGCCTAGGATTCAGCTTACTCTGTAGCTTTTCCTGTTGATCCTCTGTCCTGTGCACTGCTCCACAATTAAGGCTGCTAGGAAAACCAGATGTGGATTTCCAGTCTTGACTTGGAGAACTTCTCTTAGCAGGCAGGCTACGTCTCTGGGCCTTATCCCAGGGCTGAGACTTGCCTCTGTCTGTATCCGTTCTTCTCCTTCCTTCTCCTGTTACTATTCCTGGTACCCTTGCTGGTACCCTTCCGGTTGATCTGTTGGCTACCCTCCTGGGTGCCTCTCTTTGCTGGACTCCTTGGTCTCTCTGCTGCACTCCTGTGCTGGTACCTGAGCTCTCTTCCCGGTCTCTGTGCAGGACTCTTTGCTGCAGTCCTTGCTGCACACCTGGGTCTCTTGAGCCCCCTTTCTGGTCTCTGTACTGGATCCCTTGGTCTCCTTCCCGGTCTCCATACCACTCCCCCTGTTCTCCCTCTCTGCTCATCTGATTTCCCTTATAAAGGGATTTCCAGCTTGCACGCTGTGAGTTTGCGGACAGGTGAAAACACTCATCATTAAGGTGCTCAGAGCTTGAGCACGTGGGTTCAGGCATTGTGTAACTGTTCATGCGCCCTCTGGCTGAGCTACACTGGAACTGCGCTCTCTGGCTTTTCTGAGATTTATGCAAATCAATTTCTTCCCTAGCTCCAGCCTCATGACAATAGACATCGTCTCACTGCTAATTGCAATGCAAAGCGTGCCTTCGAGTCAGTCCTGACTCCTGGCGACCCAGAAGCTCCTGGGTTTTCTTGGCAGTGTCACCGGAAGTAGATTGCCAGGCCTTTCTTCCGAGGCAATGGAGAGTTAAGTGACTTGCCCAAGGCCACAAGGAGTGCTAGTGGGAATCGAACCCTGGTTGCTTGGTTACCAAGCCAGTGTTCTAACCACTAGGCTACTGCTAATTAGGGATCAGGAAAGCAAAGAGAATGAGAAGTCTGGGGAGAGAGAGAAGAAACACAATATTTTTAAGTCCATAAATAACTGGGTTTCAAGTTTTTCATATTTTTATGAGCGTCGTAATGGAACGCAATCCCGAGCTTGAGCCCTTACCTGATCCGTTACTTGGATACTATAATCCGCGCATACAAGCATTTTGGCGGCTGGGCATGGCTGAACTACGACGTCAAATTTAGAAAGAGTATGGCCGAAGACCACACAATTACATGGTGGCACAGAGTCCTTGACATGTGGCTGGATGAGATGGTGCCCAACCGATCACTGAACATGGACAGCATGCCTCAGCCATTTCAGGCCTACACTGCACGACCCATCAGCTTCGGCCAGATGCCCGGGAGAAGTTACTGCTGCCATTTCAATAATGGCCACTCCATGTGAAACCCGTGTTCGGCCTGTGGAGCCAACCACCCAGAAACACTGTGCAGATCAGCCAGGGAGGCCAAGCCCTTCGGGCCACAACCCCTCCGCCCCACCGGTGGAATTAGACCCTTCACCAATCAGGCTTGAGGGGATGCGCTCATGGCTTCACTTTTATCACCAGTGAGATAAAGCATGTAGCATCATTAACGGTTTCTCACAAGGTTTCCTCATTCCTGCCACTGGGCCCACTGCCATGCACATGGTGCGCAGTGCCCCCTCTGTATTGAAATATTTTCCCATAGTTAAAGAAAAGCTGGCCAAAGAAGTTTGCCTGAGGAGACTAGCAGGTCCATGACGGGACCTCCCTTTCCCCGCACTGTTCCTCTCCCTGTTGGGCATAGTCCCAAAGAGAGAGCCAGGCAAATTCCACCTCCCCCTCTCTTACCCAGAGGGGCCTTCGGTCCATATCAACCCTCACCTCTGTTCGGTGCAATATTCCTCTATTGACCAAACTGTAGCAGTCATTAAGAAAGCAGGTCCACAGGCCCAACTCACCAAGGCCAACATAGTCTGCTTTTCGACTCCTCCGGTGCATCCTGAATCCTTTCACCTTCTAGGGTTCCTGTTTGAAGGCTGCTTCTACTATGACAAATGCATGCCCATGGCTTGCTCAATCTCGTGCACGAATTTCGAGCTGTTCAGCTCCTTCATATACTGGGCGATGGAGGAGTTATCCGGCCCTGACAGTGGTGCACTACCTCGATGATTTCTTGTTCGTGGGTGCCAGGGATAAAGAGTGCAAACGAGTCCTCGGTTCCTTTAAGTGAGTCGACAGGGTTTTCGCATACCCCTGGCGGTCAAGAAGACTGTGGGCCCTTCGTCCACAATTACATTCCTAGGAATCTAGCTGGATGTCAGGGCTCAGGTGTCTCGATTGCCTGGGAACAAGATAGCGTAGTTACTCACCTGTAACAGGTGTTCTCCAGGAGCAGCAGGAATCAGTCCTCACATATGGGTGACGTCGGCGCCGACGGAGCCCTCGCGGAGCAATTTTCCCCAGCTTTCAAAGAAAGCCTTTGGGAATTGCAGCGCGCATGCGCGGTCCCCTTCCCGCCCAAGGGTGCCATCTTAGCCAGTCAGATGACATAGCTAAAAGACAGCATAAAAATTTGCAAAAAAACTAAAGCAGATGATTGCAACTCCAAGAGGAGGAGGGAGGGTTGTGAGGACTGATTCCTGCTGCTCCTGGAGAACACCTGTTACAGGTGAGTAACTACGCTTTCTCCAGGACCAAGCAGGAAGTCAGTCCTCACATATGGGACTCCCAAGCTTAAGGCTACCGGAGACCCTAAGCACAAAAATGAGCTCCCTCTAGCTCAGCAGCACAGAAGGAAGGAATCTTCACTGAATTAGTACCCACCGGTAGCCCCCATCCGGGATGGAGGGTAGGAGTTGCTCAAACCTCGAAGAGATTTCGGAGGACTGCCTGTCCGAAAGCACTGTCCCTGCGGGACTCCCTCTCGAGGCAGTAATGGACCGCAAAAGTCTGGCTCGAAGACCAAGTAGCGGCCCGGCAGATGTCTGCCAATGGAACAGAGCGGAGGTAAGCCACTGACGTAGCCTTCGCCCGAACACAATGAGCCGTGACCCGACTTTCTAACGAGAGTCCGGCTGCTCCATAAGCCCAAGCGATACAGTCAGCAACCTAGATGGACAGAGTATGCTTGGAGACAGGTAGCCCCAATTTATTGGGGTCAAAAGACACGAAAAGCTGAGCAGCTTTGCGGTGCTCCCGCGTACGGTCAAGGTAGAAGTTCAAGGCCCTTCTACAGTCCAGGGTATGCAGGACCATTTCAGCTCAGTTGGAGTGTGGCCTGGGAAAGAAGGTCGGAAGTACCACCTCCTGATTGATGTGAAAAGGGGAGACCACTTTTGGAAGAAATTTAGGGTGAGTCCGTAGGACTACCCTATTTTTGTAGAACCGAGTGTAAGGGGGATCAGACACGAGGGCCTGTAGTTCACTTACGCGTCTAGCGGAAGTGAGGGCTATCAAGAATAAGGTTTTCCAAGAAAGAAAACGGAGAGGACAGGTAGCCATAGGTTCAAAAGGCGGACAGGTGATCCGCTGCAAAACCACATTCAGATCCCAGTCAGGTGCTGGCGGGCGCAGAGGTGGTTTTAGGAGAAGGAGACCTCGGAGAAACCTTGCCACGAGAGGGTCGTTGGAAAGAGGTCTGCCGTCCACCGGCACATGATGTGCTGAAAGAGCACTGAGGTGAACCTTGACGGAGTTGGACTTAAGTCCAAGATTAGAGAGGTAGAGCAAATACTGCAAGACCACCGACACCGAGCAGGAGAAGGGATCCAGAGACTGCTGGGTACACCAAACGGAAAAGCGACGCCATTTAAGGGCGTAGCATTTGCGGGTAGAAGGTCGCCGGGAAGCGAGGACGACTTCTTCCACTTCTGCCGGCAGTAGAAGGGGAGCAAGCACTACCCTTTCAGCAGCCAGGCCATCAGATGTAGAGATCTGAGGTTGGGGTGTAGCAGAGACCCCTGATCCTGTGTTAGGAGGTCTGGTTGAAACCCCAGAGGGAACGGAGCCTCCACCGCCAGTTGCAGCAGGAGTGGAAACCACGGCTGTCTGGGCCACCGAGGAGCTATCAAGATCATGGAAGCTTCATCTCGGAGAACCTTGAAAAGAGTACAAGAGATTAGCGGTATGGGAGGAAAGGCATACAGAAGGCTTTTCGACCATGAGAGCAGAAAAGCATCCGCCGCTACTCGAAGGGGATGCGGCTGCCGAGAGCAGAAACGAGGAAGTTGCCGGTTGAGAGGACTGGCAAAAAGATCCAGAGTGGGGAGGCCCCACTTCAGAAAAAGTTTCTGAACTACCAAGGGATCCAGTCGCCACTCGTGCGGCTGGAGGATTCTGCTGAGTTTGTCCGCCAGGCAATTTTCTTGGCCTGGGAGATAAACTGCCTTGAGAAGAATGCTGCGGCTGACGGCCCAAGAGCAGAGCCTCTGCGCTTCCTGACAGAGAAGGAAGGAGCCCGTGCCCCCCTGTTTGTTCACGTAGAACTTGGCCACTTGATTGTCCGTCTGGACAAGGACGGACCGGCGAGAAGTCAGGTGGGAGAAAGCCTTGAGAGCCAGACGGATTGCTCTGAGCTCCAGGAAGTTGATCTGCTGCGCAGACTCCCACGAGGTCCAGAGACCTTGAGTACATGCCCCTTGGCAATGCGCTCCCCATCCCAGGAGAGAAGCATCGGTCGTCAGTACTTGAGCAGGCGGAGGAGATTGAAAAGGCATTCCGAGTACCAGGTTCGGCTGATGAAGCCACCACTGCAGAGAAGAGGCCAGCGGGCCGGAGATCTGCACTAAGTCGGCGAGGCCGCCCGTGGCCTGTTGCCACTGCTTGCGAAGGCACCACTGAGCAGGCCGCATATTCAGGCGGGCATTGGGGGTCACGTGGACGGTGGAAGCCATATGGCCGAGTAGTCTCAGAAAGCGCCTGGCCGAGACCAGGGACTGGCTGCGAAAACGGCCGGCTAGGTCCATGAGCCGCTGAGCTCTGTCGAGAGGCAGGAAAGCTCGCGCCTGAAGAGTGTGCAATCTTGCGCCGATGAACTCGAGATCTTGCGAGGGGAGCAAAGTGGACTTTGCGAAGTTTACGACAAAGCCCAAGTACTGGAGAAGAGTCACAGTGCGGTGCGTGGCTTGTGTGACCTCTTGAGAGGACGATGCTCTGATGAGCCAGTCGTCTAGGTAAGGAAAGACATAGAGGCCCTGAAGCCGGAGATAAGCCGCCACCACCGCGAGACATTTTGTGAAGACTCGTGGTGCGGAGGATAGGCCAAAGGGCAGTACTCTGTACTGGTAATGATTTCCTGCCACCACAAACCTTAGGTATTGGCGGTGGCTTGGGTGGATGAGGATGTGCGTGTAGGCATCCTTTAGATCCAAGGAGCATAGCCAATCTCCCTGCTGGAGGTAGGGCAGAAGGATTCCAAGGGTAAGCATCTTGAACTTCTCCCTCACGAGGAACTTGTTGAGGTTGCGCAAGTCCAGGATGGGTCTGAGGCCTCCTGTTCGTTTTGGTATTAGGAAATACCTGGAATAAATGCCTTGACCTCTCAGGTGGTGGGGCACCGGTTCCACAGCCTGTTCCTGAAGAAGACTTGCCAACTCCTGAAGGAGTAAGTCCCTGTGCAGAGGGAGTCGTGGAGGCTCTCCCGGAAAATAGGAGGGAGGGACCTGGTGGAAGTGGAGAAGATAGCCTTCTCACACAACATGAAGCACCCAGGCATCTGATGTGATGTTGGACCACCTGTGGGCAAAGTGGACCAGCCGGCCTCCTGTGCTGGGAGAAACCAGCTGAGGGGGAGAGGCTATGTCGATGAAGTCAAAAACCCTCACCCTGCTGAGCAGGGGCCGGTGGTGCAGGCTTGGGGGCTTGCTGCCTACGGGACCCGTTACCCCGTCCCTTGGCCTGCTGACCCTGTTGGGGAGCTGAGGAGGCCTGATACTGAGGGTAGTGTTTATAGGCAGCCGCCTTCCTCGGGTAAAAGGACTTTTTTCCCGAGCCCTTCTTCTTTTGGGAAGGGGCAGAGGTCTTTCTAGAGAGCCTTGTTCTGGTGAGAGTTTCCGTCTCGATTTGCGCAGCCTTCTCAGCCATGGGCTTGCCAAATAGGTTCTCACCTCGGCAGGGGACATCGACCAACTTGTCCTGCACCCAGGGTTCAAGGTCAGACGACTGAAGCCAAGCCTGTCGGCGGGCACCGATGCCAGCTGCGGCCACACGAGCCGATGCTTCAAAGCCATCATAGGCTGCTCGAGAAATGAATTTGGAGCATTCTCGAATTCCAGTGGACAAGGCTAGGAACCTCCGCAAAGGTTCCTCGGAAAGTCCAGCAGAGAATCCGGCTATCTCCTTAGCCAGGTCTCTAAGGTACATGCCCATGTAGAGCTGGTAGGTCTGGACCCGACAAGCAAGCATAGAGCCTTGGAAACACTTCTTACCGAGGCCATCCAGGTTGCGGGCCTCCCTGCCGGGAGGCACCGAGGAGTGCATCTTCTGGCTCTTGAGCCTATGCATGGCCGATTCCACCACCATGGAATGGTGCGGTAGCTGTGCTTTCTGGAAGCCAGGGCTCTTGTGGACTCGATAGATGGAATCGACCCGCTTGCTTAATACCGGCGACGATGCTGGACTCTCCCACATGCGGAAGAGTAGTCGTTCCAGCATGGGAGGAACCGGTACAGTAAAGTGCTCCTTTGCTGGAGAGTCGTACTGGAGGGCGTCGAGCTCTTCGGCTCGAGGTTCCTCCTCGGGATCCGCAGGGAAGGCCAAAGCCTTGGCCATATCCCTGACGAAGTCTGAGAACCAGGCATCCTCCGCTGGGGACTGCTTCCGAGGTTCAGACTCAGGGGAGTCCGAGGGGACACACCGAGTCCGAAAGGAATCAGGTGACTCTTCCACTTCAGATTCCCAGGCCGACTCCGAGGAGGAATCGGTGGGGTCGTGTCGGGCGGGTGTAGGCGTCGGCCGCCCCGACGCCGAGGGAGTCGGCGACGACGACCTCGGTCCCGAACGGGAGGCCGAGGGAGACCTCGACCGAGGATCGACTCGAGCCCGCATGGACTCGAGGATCGGCTCGGTCTCCGGGGTCGACTTAGACGTCAACGTCCCGGCGGTCAGGGCAGAGGCGCCAGCGAGGCTAGCGATCAGTGCCCGCTGCTGGTCCATGAAGGCAGCCAGGCTGCTCTCCAAGGCCGTCAACCTGAGTCCGAACTCAGGAGACCCAGCAGCCCCTGACTCGGGCCCCGACGGCGTCGGGCCCGACGTCGGACCCCTCGGAGGCGAGTCCACGAGGACCCCTCGGAGGCGAGTCCACGAGGACTACAGGACTTACCGGAGCAGGCGATTCCGATTCCAGACGAGGTCGCTTCGTGAGACGATCCTGCTCCAAAGACCCGGGACGGCTATCGGGGCTATGCGACCTGGCCCTCGCGGAACCCGGAGCGTCCACCGACGCCGTCCTCGCGGGTTTCGTCTTCCGATGATGGTCCCCCGAGGGAGAACCTCTGTCGGAGGAACTCCGGCGATGCTCAGAGCTGGAGCCTCTGGACGCCGAGGCCTCCGACGAAGTCCGGGTACGGGTGGGATCTGCGAAGATTCTTTCCCGCTGATGCCGCCGACTCCTTAAGGCTTTGGAGGACATTTTGCTGCAGGCCCCACACATCAGTTCCTCGTGATCTGGGCCGAGGCAGCGGAGGCAATGATCATGTGTGTCAGTGAGGGACATGTTTCTGTCACACTGAACACACCTTTTGAAGCCACTGGCAGCCATCGGGGGAAAAAGGGCCCCTGCAAGGTCAAAGGACCGGGCTGCCAGCGAAAAAACGAAAAACAAAACTGACAAGAAAAATCAGAAAAACCGAAAAATAAGAGAAGGACTCGCAACGGCGTTGCGAGTCCGGGCAGGAAAGAGACCGGCGTCGAACCGAATTAAAAATAGAAAATAAATGAAGAAAATCAACTTTTCTGCGGGGACTGGAAGACCACGTCTGTAGGGCTCCGCGGAAAAAAGAAGACTGGCTAAGATGGCACCCTTGGGCGGGAAAGGGACCGCGCATGCGCGCTGCAATTCCCAAAGGCTTTCTTTGAAAGCTGGGGAAAATTGCTCCGCGAGGGCTCCGTCGGCGCCGACGTCACCCATATGTGAGGACTGACTTCCTGCTTGGTCCTGGAGAACAAGAAATTGTGAGCAGGCATAGGGCAGATGATGGGCCTTCAAAAGGCAACGCTAGAGTGGTTTGAGTTGCTGCTCCACTTGCTATGCTTTGCCACTAGGATAATCCCCATGGGGCCATGGAGTGGGTTTTTTGTCACCACCTAGCCTTAGCAACGAGGGGGGTAAAAAAAGTAACACCAGCACATCAGGGTCAGTAGGGCCATATGGGAGGACTTGCATGTCTGGGATCAATTCCTGCAGTCTTTCAATGGCCTGGTTGTCTGGCAGGACTCCCTCCCCCCCCCCCCTCCCATTGCACGCTCTGATCTAGAGCTCTATACAGACACATCAGGAGGGGCTGGCTTTGGAATATATTTCAAAGGGGCATGGTGTTTTGAGCCCTGGCCAGACGCCTAGCACTCATATGGCACAACAAGGGACATCACGTTCCTGGAACTATTCCCCATAATGACATCCCTGTTTATCTGGGCCCCACAATTGGTCAACAAGGCAATTACATTCCAAACAGACAACATGGCGGTGGTGCAAGCAGTCAACGGGATGTATGCTAGTGCGTTGGGGGTGGTGGCACTCCTTTAGCAGATTGTCTTACCTGCTGAACAACATTACAGTCAGGACTGAGCATACGCCTGGTCTTAATAACACGATTGCTGATGCCCTTTCTCGTTTTAAGATGTCAGCATTCCAGGCCAGTGCCCCTGGGGCAAATGCAGACAAGACGCCCATTCTGGAGACGGTCTGAGCGTTTGGCCTGCTGAAGTTTGGAGCCTCCTGATGGGTTCCCTGTCAGGCTGACCTACCTGACGGCATGGGACTACTACTAGGAATTTTGTGTGCAAAACAGCATAAGGAAGGGCGACCGTTTCAAGACCAGCACCATTCTTTGCTGGATATTCTGCTGCAGGGATAGAGGGATGAGCAAATATGCGGTAAGAACGCGCTTAGCGGCCATCTCTTTCGCCAAAGCAATGGGAGAGTGGAGCCCTTCCATGGACTTAGTCATTGCAAGGATAATGAAGGGATGGTCAGCTGAGCGTCACCATGAGCCTAATCACAGATGCTCAATCGCCCACGAGATGCAAAGGATGCTAGTCACAACGACGGACGAGATTTGTTATGACTTGTTCGAGGCACGCCTGTTCAGATGTGCCTTTACATTGGTGGTTTTTGGGGCTCTTAGAGTGGGGGAGCTGGTACCCTCCTCAAAATACACACTGGGATGCGCGGATCTTCAGTTGGGGGACGTTGTGGTGAGCAGTGGTATGCTCTTATTGCAAGACAAACCCTGAGGGGAGGGGGGCCCAGATGTTGCTGACCTCCCTCCCAGCGGATGCCACGTGCCCGGTGTGGAATATCAGGAATTACAGTCATGTACGTCTGCCTGGTGCCTATGCATCAGTAACCCAAGCGGATGTGAGTACCGATCTTTGACGGGTCGGATCAAACGATAAAGGTGAAACCCTGTTGCAAACAGTGGGCCAGGGGCACGCATTAACAGCTTGACCCCCAGCTGGCGCATCATGCAAGCGGTGTATTTGGTGGCATATACTGAGACTAGAAGGAGTTGAGGCTGATGGGTGGACTTTAATGGCCTTAACTCCAGGCGAGTACGGGCTGTGCGTCTCGAAGTGGGGTTCTTCCAGTTTTTGTATATAGGTTGTGTTTGTACAGTAGCATGGGTTATGTATTGTATGTACCTTTATGATATGATAGTTCTCCAGGACCAAGCAGGAAGTCAGTCCTCACATATGGGTGACGTCGGCGTTGACGGAGCCCTCGTGCGGAGCATTTCCCCAGCTTTCAAAGAAAGCCTTTGGGAATGCAGCGCGCATGTGCGGTCCCCTTCCCGCCCAAGGGTGCCATCTTGCTCAGTCTTCTTTTTTCCGCGGAGCCCGACAAACGTGTGTCCTAGTCACCCGGTTAAAAGATGATTTTTCCTTCGAAGATTCGTGGTATTTTGCCGGTTCGACGCCGGTTCCCCTTTCCGCCTGGGCACGATACACCGGTATTGAGCCCGGAGCTGTTTTTTCGGTTTTTGTCCTTCGAGACTAGCATTCACGCTCTTTTTCTTTTTCACTGGCAGCCCGATCTTTTGACCTTGCAGGGGCCCTTTTTCCCCCCCATGGCTGCCAGCGGGTTCAAGAAGTGTGATCGGTGTAAGAAACTGATGTCTCTCACCGACACACACGACTGCTGCCTCCGGTGCCTCGGGCCCGATCATGACCCGATGATATGTGGCCCATGTGGCAAAATGTCCTCGAAGGCGTTGAGGAGCCATCAGAATCAGCGAGAAAGGATATTCTCTGACTCCGCGTCTGGCTGGGCCCGGACTTTGTCAGAGGCCTCGACGTCTCGGGAGTCTGACCCTGAGCATCGTCGGGGCTCCTCTGAGCGGGGGTCTCCCTCACGGGAACACAAAAGGAAGAAGAAACCCACGAGGGCGGCGTCGGTGGACTCTCTTGGTCCCTCGAGGGCCAGGTCGCATAGCCCCAACC
Organism: Ichthyophis bannanicus; assembly: GCA_033557465.1. Classification (NCBI taxonomy): domain Eukaryota; kingdom Metazoa; phylum Chordata; class Amphibia; order Gymnophiona; family Ichthyophiidae; genus Ichthyophis; species Ichthyophis bannanicus. The sequence goes on from CM066044.1 coordinate 263,574,260, forward strand.
GCCGTCCCAGGTCCTCGGAGCCGGAGAGGCCTGCAAAATTGCCTCGTGTAGAGCCAGAGTCCCCAAGTCACGTGAGTGCTGTAGTCCTCGTGGACTCTCCTCCGGGGGAGCCGACGTTGGCCCTGACGCCGTCGGAGGCCGAGTCGGGGGCTGCTGAGTCTCCTGAGCTCGGACTCAGGTTGACGGCCTTGGAGAGCAGTTTGGCTGCCTTCATGGAACAGCAGCGGGTGCTGATCACCGGTCTGACTGGTGCATCTGCCCCGACCACCGGGGCCTCGACGTCCAAGTCGACCCCGGAGGCCGAGCCGATCCTCGAGTCCATGCGGTCTCGAGTCGATCCTCGGCCAAGGTCTCCCTCGGCCTCCCGTACGGGGCCGAGGTCATCGATGCCGGTGCCCTCGGCGTCGGGGCGGATGGCATCGGTGCCTGCCTGGCCGGAGCCGCTCGATTCCTCCTTGGAGGGGTCGGGGTGAGAGACAGAGGACGAGGAGTCCCCAGACCCTCTTTGGATCCGGTGCGTCCCATCAGACTCACTGGAGTCCGAGCCTCGGAGAAGGTCCCCCCCGGAGGATACCCGGTTCTCGGACTTCGTGAGGGATATGGCCAAGGCCTTGGCCTTCCCCGCGGATCCCAAGGAAGAGCCTCGAGCCAAAGAGCTCGAGGCCCTCCAGTATGACTCTCCCCCGAAGGAGGCCTTTACTGTACCGGTTCCTCCGATGCTGGAATGGCTGCTCTTCCGCATGTGGGAGGCACCGGCCTCAGCGCCGGTTCTCAGCAAACGGGTCGATTCCATTTATCGAGTCCGTAAGAGCCCTGGGTTCCAGAAGGCACAGCTACCGCACCACTCCATGGTTGTGGAATCGGCCATGCATCATCTGAAGAGTCAGAAGATGCACTCCTCGGTGCCCCCCCCGGCCGGGAGGCCCGGAACCTGGATGCCCTCGGTAGAAAGTGCTTCCAGGGCTTTATGCTGATGTACCGTGTCCAGACTTACCAGCTGTACATGGGCATGTACCTCCGAGACCTGGCAAAGGAGATTGCCGGGTTCTCTGCTGGCCTCTCCGAGGAACCTTTGCAGAGGTTCAAGGCTTTCTCATCGGGGATTCGAGAGTGCTTGAAGTTTATATCTCGAGCAGCCTATGATGGCTTCGAGGCTTCGGCCCGAGTAGCAGCGGCCGGCATCGGTGCACGCCGTCAGGCCTGGCTACAGTCATCGGATCTCGAGCCATGGGTCCAGGACAAGTTGGTCGATGTCCCTTGCCGGGGTGAGAACCTCTTTGGCAAACCCATGGCTGAAAAGGCTGCAGAAATCGAGACTGAGACTCTCACCAGGACAAGGCTGTCCAGAAAGACTTCTGCCCCTTCTCAGAAGAAGAAGGGCTCGGGGAAAAAGCCCTTTTACCCAAGGAAGGCCTCTGCCTACAAATCCTACCCTCAATTCCAGGCCTCTACAGCTTCCCAACAGGATCAGCAGGCCAAGGGGCAGGGACATGGGCCCCTTAGGCAGAAAACCCCCAAGCCGCCAGCTCCGGCTCCTGCACAGCAGGGAGCGGGGTTTTGACTCCCACTGCATAGCCTCTCCCCCACAGCTGGTTCCACTCAGCACAGGAGTCCGGCTGACACTGTACACCCACAGATGGTCAGCTATAACAGGAGATACCTGGGTACTGTCAGACGGCTGCCTAGGGTGAGAACTTACACAATCTTGACGATGCATATATTCATATGATTCTTGCAAGGTATTGTGGGTATTGTAGTTCATTCACTCCCAAACACAGCTGATGACAATAATTTGAGTTGTGAAACCAAGTGGTAAGATCAATAAAATACTTCTTTTATTGATGGGGTTTAATTTACCCAGCACATGTATGCTTGATAGCACTATAAATGAGGTTACTTGCTTGCAGTGTTTAAAATGGATAACAAAAAGTCACAAAGTAAACCAGAAAACAACCTTCAGCTTGTCAGGCAATTAGCTAATGTTTTCTTAGCAAATAATTACCAAATACAAAGGCACAAAGTAAAGAATAAACTTTGCTGGTTAGGTTAACTTCTGCTTATTTTCCACGCCGATCTCAGCAGTGATTCTCCCTTGCTCACACACACCATCAGGTGCAGCCCTAATTACTATCAATGGACCAGCTGAAAGCCTTTAGCTGGCTGGCTGCTACTGTGTGAGCCCAAATCCTGCTTTAAGAGCTGTTTGCAGTGGAAATAAAGAACAAAGTTAGGTTTCTTTGTGATGGCTGATGTGTTTGCTCAGAGAAAACTAGTAATAGCATTTAGATAGAGAACAGTCCATATAAACTGTATTTTCATCTGCTGTATCAATCAGCATATGATCACTATCATACATTGGCACAGACGAGTCTTTCATTAAGGCACTATCATGAGAATGCTCATTCCCTTGCTGCCACTCTCTATTATAGATAGGGTCTGGATCAGTGTTCATACCTGAGCCTCTCCTGCTATCATTATTCCTCTCTGTATAGCCTGGCCAATATGTAATCCAATTCTGATGTCCAGCCTTCCAATCTTGATCCCTGGACACTGGATCTTCTCTCACATACCTTCTGGCCTTGGTCTGAAAGTCCCTTCCACATGCAGTCTTCTCTCTTCCAGGTAGCCACTGGTGATTCCTATCTCTGCCACTCCATTCCTCTGGCTGAATCCAGTCCAATGGACTCTGCTGGCTTTTGGAATACCTCCCAGTATGAGTACTGCCTTGGAATCTCCCAGACCTTCCAATGGCCTTTCTTCTCTTCCTTCCAGAGAGTTTCCTTCTCTCTCTATCCGCTTGGCTTTTGCTGAAGCTGTTCTTCAAACTCTCCTTGAAGCTTTTGCTGAAACTGTTCTTCCAACTCTCCCTGAATCTGTTATCTGAAGAATAAGCTCTATTCTTATTCTTTCCTAATGTGTGCTGCTCCCTAACACAGCGCAGCTGTCTTGAATCAGGCCCTGCCCTTTGAGATGAGTGCTTAGGGATTACCTCATAGCTCTCTTGATTGCACACACATTCTCTCACTTCAGCCCCTCTCATGGCTGCTGGAAACCTGGTGCATTCTGGGACTGGTAGTCTTTTATGTGAAAACTCTGTTTTCTCACTTCTACCAGAACTGACAGGTTGCTTGTTCAGAGTCACATCATCTTTTCTATAGCTCCTACCTGAGCTATGATAAGCTTCCTTATCACAGTACTGAACATAGTCCAAAAGGGCTACTTGCTCCACTTCAACCAGTTACCTCCCTCCTATTTTCCAGGGGAGCCTCCAAGACTCCCTCTGCACAGGAACCTCCTCCTTCAGGAGTTGGCAAGTCTTCTACAGGAGCAGGCGGTGGAACCGTTGCCTCACCACCTGATAGGAAGAGGCTTCTATTCCAGGTACTTTCTGGTACCAAAAAGGACAGGAGGCCTCAGGCCCATCCTAGACTTGCAAAATCTCAACAAATTCCTGGAGAGGGAAAAGTTCAAGATGCTTACCCTTGGAATACTGCTGCCCTACCTCCAGCAGAGAGATTGGCTATGCTCCTTAGACCTAAAGGATGCTTATACTCACATCCTCATTCATCCAGACCACAGACAATATCTCAGATTTGTAGTGGGAGGAAATCATTTTCAATACAGGGTACTTCCATTTGGCCTAACCTCCGCACCCAGGGTTTTCACCAAATGCCTGGCGGTGGTGGCAGCCTATCTCAGAAACCAGGGCATCTTTGTCTTTCCATACCTGGACGACTGGCTCATCAGGAGTCAGTCTCCACAGGAGGCCAGACAAGCCACTCTTCACACTGTCTCTCTTCTCCAGCACCTGGGCTTCATCATAAACTTCGCAAAGTCCACTTTGCTCCCCTCACAGGACATAGAGTTCATAGGGGCAAGGTTGGATACCTTACAAGCAATGGCTTATTTGCCCGGGAACAGGGCTCACAGATTGATGGCTCTGGCACAGCAGTTTCGCAGTGGATCTCTGGTCTCTGCCAGACATTTCCTGAGGTTTTTGGGCCACATGGCATCCACGGTCCATGTAACTCCAAATGCTCGTCTGTATATGCGGCCTGCTCAATGGTGCCTCAGAGCTCAGTGGATACAGGCCACAGGAGACTTAAGAGACAGAGTAAGAGTGTCCAAACTAGTAGCGGCCTCCCTGCAGTGGTGGCTGCATCTCCCAAACCTGATCAAAGGGGTGCCTTTCCAGGCACCGCCACACACACAGGTGCTGACGACCGATGCTTCTCTTCAAGGTTGGGGTGCACATTGCCAGGGGGCATGCACTCAGGGCCTCTGGTCCCCTTGGGAGGCCACACAGCAGATCAGTCTGTTGGAGTTGCGAGCTATTCGATTAGCTCTGCAAACTTTCTCTCATGTCCTCTCACACCAGTCTGTCTTGATTCAGACAGACAACCAAGTAGCAATGTTCTATGTGAACAAACAAGAGGGCACAGGATCTAGGCTTCTGTGTCAGGAAGCACAGGCCCTGTGCGCCTTTGCAGTCAAACAAGGCATGTTTCTCAAGGCAGTTTATCTACCTGGCCAAGAGAATTACCTGGCAGACAGGCAGAGCAGGATTCTACAGCCTCACGAATGGCATTTGAATCCCCTAGTGGTCCAGCAGATCTTCCTAAAATGGGGTCTTCCAACCATCGATCTCTTTGCCAGTCCACTGAACCATCAGCTGCCCAGGTTCTGTTCCAGACAACCGCATCCTCTGCGAATAGCAGCAGATGCCTTCCTAATCTCTTGGTCTACGGGCCTGCTGTATGCGTTTCCTCCAACACCTCTAGTGGCCTGAACCCTATTCAAGGTTCTTCGGGATAGGGCCTCGCTGATCCTGGTAGCCCCCAGATGGCCGAGGCAACCGTGGTTTCCACTCCTTCTGCAATTGGCGGTGGACACTCCATTCCCTCTAGGGGTGCAACCCGATCTCCTCTCTCAGGATCAGGGATCTCTCCTGCACCCCAACCTCCAGTCCCTCCATTTGATGGCCTGGCTGCTGAAAGGGTAGTTCTAGCCCCCTTACTTCTACCTAGGGAAGTAGAGGAGGTGGTTTTGGCCTCTAGGAGACAATCCACCCAGAAATCTTATGCCCTCAAGTGGCGTAGGTTCTCCATCTGGTGTGCTCAGCGTCAAGAGGATCCGTTTTCGTGTCTGGTACCAGTGGTGCTGCAGTATCTGCTTCACCTATCAGACCTAGGCCTTAAATCCAACTCTGTTCGGGTCCACCTCAGTGCTCTGTCAACGCACCACTCACCGGTGGAGGGCCAGTCTCTGTCGGTCCACCCCTTAGTGGTCCGTTTCCTCAGAGGCCTGCTTTTGCTCAAGCCTCCGATTCGTCCACCAGCCCCTGAGTGGGATTTGAATGTGGTCTTGCAACAACTTACTCGCTCACCGTTTGAGCCAATGACTACCTGTCATTTACGCTTCCTTTCCTGGAAGGCATTGTTCTTGGTAGCTCTTACCTCGGCCAGGCGTATGAGTGAACTACAAGCTCTGGTTTCTGATAGACCGTACACACGGTTCTATAAGAACAGGGTGGTCTTACGGACTCATCCTAAGTTCCTTCCAAAGATTGTCTACTCCTTCCACCTCAATCAGGAGGTGGTTCTTCCGACCTTTTTTTCCCAGGCCGCATGTCAGCCGGGCTGAAATGGTCTTGCATACCCTGGACTGTAGGAGGGCGTTGTCTTTCTACCTTGACCGTACGCAGGGGCATCAAAGGGCTGTCCAGTTCTTCGTCTCTTTTGACCCTAATAGGCTGGGGTTACCTGTCTCCAAGCGTACCCTATCCATTTGGGTAGCAGACTGTATCGCCTGGGCGTACAGGGCAGCCGGTCTCTCCTTGCAGGGTCGAGTCACGGCCCACCGTGTCAGGGCGAAGGCTGCGTCAGTAGCTCATCTCCGCTCTGTTCCATTGGCAGACATCTACCGGGCCGCTACTTGGTCTTCAAGCCAGACTTTTGCGGCCCACTACTGCCTCGAGAGGGAGTCCCGCAGGAACAGTGCTTTCATACAGGCGGTACTTCGTAATCTCTTTGAGGTTTAGGCAACTCCTACCCTCCGGCCCTTGTGTTGGGCTACCGTTCGGGGGGCGTTCTCAGAGAAGATTCTTATCTTGCATGCTGAGGCTCTAGAGGGAGCTTATTTTTCAGCTTTGGGTTCTTGGTAGCCTAGAGCTGGGGAGTCCCATATATGAGGACTGACTTCCTGCTTGGTCCTGGAGAAAGCGTAGTTACTCAGCTGTAACAGGTGTTCTCCAGGAGCAGCAGGAATCAGTCCTCACGACCCTCCCTCCTCCCCTTGGAGTTGCAGTCCTATATATTTCATTTTATTTTTTGCTGTCTTTTAGCTATGTCATCAGACTGAGCAAGATGGCACCCTTGGGTGGGAAGGGGACCGTGCATGCACGCTGCATTCCCAAAGTCTTTCTTTGAAAGCTGGGGAAATGCTCCGCACGAGGGCTCTGTCGACGCCGACGTCACCCATATGTGAAGACTGATTCCTGCTGCTCCTGGAGAACACCTGTTACAGGTGATTAACTACGCTTTATGTATTGTATAGGTTATGCTGCGGCCAAATTTGTTCCAAAACTGTATCTTGTCTCGTCTGTTATTAGTCCTTACCTGGTGTCAGCGGGAATGAGTGGGGAGGGGGAGAAGGGGCAATTGGCTGCATGGAGCCTGTATGCCACTTGACCGGTTGAGAGCAGAGTATTTTTCGAGAAATATCTAATCGGCATAAAACCTGTTTGATCAGGATGTACTATGGCCCAGCCTAGTTGGATGGCCAGAATCTTTGCATAGACTTACAATCCATTTAAGACCCTGCAACATAGACAGAAAGTCTTCACAAGTGCGCTGATCATTCTACACATCTGACCAATATAAACTCCCTTAATACTTTTAAAAAATGCAACTCAATATCTTTTTGTTTAGAAATCAAGTTAATGCTCTCACTCCGTACAGAGTAAATATGCTCCCTGTTCTTTCAACCTCACAAATAGGCAGCCAATAATTTACTTGCTTTGTTCCCAGATGCATTCATCTTCTGCATTATAAATTTCCCTTCTCACTCTTTTACTCAGTAGAGCATTATATTGAAATTTTAAGCTGAAGAGCTGATTCAAATGCTTATCTGATAAATCTACAAGAGATCTGTCCAGCTTCTGAGTTTCTCCTTCCTAAGATATGCCATACTGAGTCAGACAAAGGTCCATCAAGCCCAGTATCCTGTTTCCAACAGTGGCCAATCTAGGTCATACGTACCTAGCAGTTTCCCCAAAAGACACAGGTTCCACAATGCTTATACTGGGTCAAGCATTGATATCATGGGTCCCTTCTTAATAATGGTTTATGGACCTTTCCTCCAGGAACTTGTGCAAACCTTTTATAAATCCAGCTACACTAACAACCTTTACTACATCCTCTGGTAACAAATTCCAGAGTTTGATTACACGTTGAGTGAAAAAATATTCTCTTTTATTAGTCTTAAATAGTTTACCCTGTAGCTTCATTGCATGTCCCCTAGTCTTTCTATATTCTGATAATGTAAACAATCGATCTATGTTTACCCGTTCCACTCCATTCATTAATTTATAGACCTCTATCATATCTCCCCTCAGCCGTCTCTTTTCCAGGTTAAAGAGCCCAAACCTTTTTAGCCTTTCTTCATAGGAGTATCCTTCCATCCCCTTTACCATTTTGGTGGCTCTTCTCTGAACCTTTTCTAATAACTCTATATCCTTTTTAAGATATGGCGACCAGAATTGCACACAATATTCAAGGTGCGGTCTCACCATGGAACAATATAAAGGCATTATAATATATTTTGTTTTATTTTCCATTCCTTTCCTTATGATACCTAGCATTCTATTTGCTCTCTTGGCCGCCACTGCACACTGGGCCGAGGGTTTTACATGTTATCCACAATGACGCCTAAATCTTTTTCCTGGGTAGTGGTTCCTAATCTGGAACCTTGCATCTTGTAACCATAGTTTTGGGTTGTTCTTCCCTAGGTGCATAACTTTGCACTTGTCCACATTAAATTTCATCTGCCATTTTGATGCCCAGTCTTCCAATTTATCAAGATCCTCTTGCAATTTTCCACAATCCTCTTGGGTTTTAACAACTTTAAATAGTTTTGTGTCATCTGCAGATTTGATAACCTCACTCGTTATTCCCTTTTCTAGGTCATTTGTGAATATGTAAAAAAGCAGCGGACCCAGCACAGATCCCTGGGGTACACCACTATTCACCTTTCTCCATTGGGAAAACTGGCCATTTAGCCCTACCCTCTGCTTTCTATCTTTTAACCAGTTACTGATCCACAATAGTACACTGCCTCCTATCCCATGACTCTTTAGTTTTGCCAAAAGTCTCTGATGAGTGATCTTGTCAAAGGCTTTCTGAAAGTCCAGATATACTATATCAACCGACTCCCCTTTGTCTACCTGTTTATTCACACCTTCAAAAAAATATAACAGATTAGTAAGACAAGATCTTCCATGTCTAAAGCCATGTTGGCTATCTCCCATTAGGCCATGACTATCTACATGCTGAGTAATTTTGTTCTTTATGATGGTTTCTACCATTTTTCCCAGTACTGACGTCAGGCTCACCGGTCTGTAGTTTCCCGGATCACCTCTGAAACCCTTTTTAAAAATTGGCCTTACATTGGCGATCCACCAATCTTCAGGTATTACAGATGATTTTAATGATAGATCACAGATTACTAATAGCAGGTCTGCAATCTCATATTTCAGTTCTTTCAACACCCTTGGATGTATACCATCCAGCCCAGGTGATTTGCTACTCTTCAGTTTATCTAATAGTTGTAATACATCTTCCCGATGTATCGCTATTTCCTTCAATTCTTCCGCACCTTGTGATGAAGAAGATGCTAGTGAGCCTATGGAGATAGGAAAAACTAGTGAATGTACCTTTAAAGAATGTGACAGGTCTGCAATACACACACTGCAGAGTGCAGCTAGAGGGAGTAAGCACAGAGAGTCTGAAGTTAGGTTGCCACACCCAAGCTATCCTGACGTAGTTACAAATTTAGGGGATGATCACACACACCTGGGGGGGAGTGAGAGAGACCCTGACAGAGAAACAGCTTTATAAGCCTTGCTTAGAAGGAGAAAAAGAGAAGAAGAGGGAGAAGGTGACGAAGCAGCATCAAGCAAGGCAGCTAGAGTGGCTGTCGTTGCAGGATAAGAGAAAGTTCCAAAGAGGCCAGCAGTCCCAAGGTGGAGAGCTCCAAGGAGAAGCCATCAGGAGAGGTACCAAGAAAGCACAGCTCAGGGAGAGAGAGCATAAAAGTCTTCCCACTTCTATGCCGGACTGGCAGTCTCAAACGTGTTCAGAGGTGGGTGCCCAAGGCTCAAGCTAGAAGGCAGAAGAACCCAGCCTGGAACAGGGAGCCATCGATTAACACCAGAGAGGAAGTTAAGCAAGGAGGCCAGGAACTGTTTAACCGCAGCTGGAGAGAGGTTTGTGAACCTAGCCAGAAACTGATAGCTCAAACCCCAGATACTTGTCTTCCATAGTGATATAGCAGAAGGGCTGTCGGGTAAGGTTTGCCTCTTTGCGGATGATACCAAAATCTGCAATAGAGTAGACACCCAGGAAGGTGTAGATAACATGAGGAGGGATCTAGCTAAGCTTGAAGAATGGTCTAGAATTTGGCAGCTGGGATTTAATGTTAAAAAATGTAAGGTCATGCATTTGGGCTGCAGCAATCCAAGGGAGCAATACAGTATAGGAGGTGAAGTACTTTTGTCCACTAAAGAAGAGCGGGACCTAGGCGTGGTTGTGTCTGATGATCTTAAAGTAGCTAAACAGGTAGAAAAGGCGACGGCAAAAGCTAGAAGGATGCTTGGGTGCATACGGAGAGGAATGGCTAGCAGAAAAAAGGAGGTGATAATGCCTCTGTAAAAGTCTTTGGTGCGACCTCATTTGGAGTATGGTGTGCAATTCTGGAGACCGCACCTTCAAAAGGATGTGAACAGGATGGAGTCGGTGCAGAGGGTTGCTACTAAAATGATTAATGGGCTTCATTATAAAGCATATGAGGACAGACTTAAGGATCTTAATATGTACATCTTAGAGGAAAGGCGGGATAGAGGTGATATGATTGAGATGTTTAAATACCTCCGTGGCATAAATGTTCAGGGAGAGAGCCTCTTTCAATTGAAAGCAAGTTCTGCTACGAGGGGACATGGGATGAGGGTGAAGGGAGATAGATTCAGGAGTGATATGCGGAAATATTTCTTTACGGAAAGAGTAGTGGATCCATGGAATAGTCTCCCAGTGGAGGTGGTAGAGATGAGGACAGTAACTGAATTCAAAAAAGCATGGGACCAACACAGAAGATCTCTAAAGGTAAAAAGTGGACTGTTGTAGTTGTTATGGAAGGACAGACTAGATGGGCCTTGTGGTCTTTTTCTGTCATCATGTTTCTATGTTTCTATGTTTCATACCAGGTAGACCACTGCTGGAGGGAATTACAGAGATCCCCAGAGAAAGTGTATCCTGGGAGACACGGGGAAAGCTCAGAGCAGGTTGATGTTTCTTCAGAGCAGGAAGAAATGCAGATAGATCCTAGCGAACAGGATTCCTTGCTGCCTGAGTTTCCCATGGATTGCACATTATGTTTGGCTGGAAGCATGGAGTCCTTAACTGAGGAAGAGCTTTCAGGATGTGCGCTTTTTGAGTAACAGAGTAAAGAAGTCTGACCTTGTTGAAGGTAAGAGCTTGTTTAATCAAAGGAATATTGCCTAGCATCCGTGCTTGGTGTTACTAAGGAATGAAAGGATAAAAGAGAACATTTTTACTAAGCTGAATGAAGAAGCTTGTGTTTTGTTTTATCTGCTATGTTTTGGATTAAAACGCCTGCACAGAAGTAATGACTGTGAAACACATTCAACCTGAGTTTTGTAAATATCTTTGGAAATACTAACTGGAGAGAATATCCTGATGCTTTATGTTGAACCTTGTGACATTGGGGAAATAAACTTATATCATTTACCTTCATACTGGTTTGTCACGGCTATACTTTTAAAAGGGAAAACTACAACTCCCAACATGCCCGTTTATGAAGGACATAATGTCCACCCTAGCTCTTTAGGCACGTGGCTGGGGGCTGGGGTGTGACAACCTTTAAATACCACTTCAGTCATGGGTGACATCCCTACATCTTCCTCAGTAAAGATCGAAGCAAAGAATTCATTCAGTCTCTCCGCTATCGCCTTGTCGCCTCTTAGTGCCCCTTTAACCCCTCTATCATCTAATGGACCAACTGACTCTCTCACAGGTTTTTTGCTACGAATGTTTTTTGCTACGAATGCCAGTTCCTACCAATCAAGTTCCGCACACTGCTTCTTATTCTGCTTTGCAGAGTAATTTATGACTGCACCATGAATAAATGCCTTTAAGACATCCCATTTGGTAGTTACCCCTACCAGTATTCTTCAATTACCTCTTTCATATCCTCCACAAATTCCAAGTCTTGCAGAAGCACATTATTAAATTTCCATAAAGAGCTCTGAGTCCTCTCCACCATTCCAGTCAGTGACAAAGATTCACCAGCATGATCTGAGATTAATATGCTTTCTATCTTTGCCTCCCTCACAGAAGCTATTAAGCATCTGGAAACAAGGAAATAATCTATCCTGGAAAAAGACTTGTGCGGATAGGAGTAGAAAGTAAAGTCTAGTCCTGCAAGCAGGAGTGGCTCTATAATGAGGCCGAGTGAGGCCGTGGCCTCAGGCAGCAACTTTTCGGAGGTGGCAAAAAATGCCCCCAAAAAGACCGCCTCATTTGGCCTTCAAAATTAAAAATAAAAAAACAAAAAAACTGCAGGACAAGCTGCTGCTGCTGCTGCTGCTGCTTTGCGGTAGCAGCAGAATCAGCGGCTTCGCGCCCCCTCTTCGCGCTGCCCCAGAAGAGCCTTGCCAGTGCCCCAGCTCATCTTTGCAGAGCCACAGGAAGGAAAAGCATTTCTCTTCTTTCCTGTGGCTCTGTTAAAGTTGAGCCCGCCAGTGCTGAGGGTAATCTAGGCATTTCCTGTCTCGCGTGAGACAGGAAATGCCTAGATTACCCTCAGCGCCGGCGGGCTCAACCTTAATCTAGGCATTTCCTTATCGCATGAGACAGGAAATGCCTAGATTACCCTCAGCGCCGGCGGGCTCAACTTTAACAGAGCCTCGGGAAAGAAGAGAAACACTTTAACTTCCTGTGACTCTGCAGAGGTGAGCCGGGGTGCTAATTAGGAAATGCAGGGCTCTTCCGTGGAGGGGAGGGGGGTTGACTGGTAATGAGCTGAGCAGGGTAGGGCTGGCCTGGGGGGGTTTAGCCCCAGAAATAGTCTGATTGGGGGGGGGTAGGACTGGTAATGGGCTGATCAGGGGGGTTAGGACTGGAAATAGACAGACTGGGGGGCTAGGACTGGAAATGCGCTAATTGGAGGAGCTAGGGCTACAAAGGGGTAGACTGAGGGGGCTAGGACTGGAAATGGGCTTAGTGGGGGGTAGGACTGGTAATGGGCTGATGGGGGGCTAGTACTGGAAATGGACTTATCGAGGGAGTTAGGGCTGGAAATGGGCAGACGAGGGGGGCTAGGACTGGAAATGGGCTGGTTGGGGGATTTAGGACTGGAAATGGGCAGACTGGGGGGGGGGGCTAGGATTGGAAATGAGCTAATTGGGGGAGTTAGGGCTGGAAATGGATAGACTGGAGGAGGCTAGGACTGGAAATGGGCTTATTGGGAGGGGTTAGGACTGGTAATGGGCTGATGGGGGGAGCTAGGAATGGAGTGGGCTGATGGGGGGGGAACTAGGATTGGAAATAGGCTAGGACTGGAAATGGGCTGATGGGGGAAGGAGAGAGCTGCTGGCACTAGAAGAAGACTGGGTGCTAGAACTGGAAATGGGCTGATGGGAGGGGAGAGCAAGGAGAGAGCTGCTGGCCCTGAAAGAAAACTGGGAGCTAGGGCTGTTGCAGGGGGATGGGAGAATGGGACTGAAAGGGAACGGATGCTGAGATGATCTGCCAGGGGAAGGAGGTGGCAGGAAAGGAGCTGACATGGGGGGGGGAGGTGGGGGCAGGAAGGAAGCTGACATGGGGGGAGGTGGGGGTAGGAAGGAAACTGACACGGGGAAGGAGGGGGCTGGAAGAGAGCTGATACTTGGGGATGAGACTGGTAGGTGGCTGGGTAATGGAGAGGAGGCTGGAAGGGAGCTGACACGTGGGGATGGCACTGGAAGGTGGATGGATAGAGGATAGGGTGATTTGGAAGGGAGCTGACAGGGGGCAGGTGGCACTGGGAGTGAAAGTGAGCTGATACCTGTGATGGTATTTGGATTAGAAGGGGCTAGACAGTGGGGAATTAGGGGGACTGGAAGGGAATGAACACCAGAGGCAGTCCTGGGAATGAAAGGTGGTTGACATTGGAAGGTACAGGGAGGGGAGGACTGGAAAGAGGGCTGATACTGGGGAGGGTTACCAGAACTGGAAATAGGCTGATGGAAGGAAGTGAAGAAAACAAAAGAAGAGATGATAAATGGCAGATGGACCATAGACCACAGAAAGAGAGCTAAGAGAAGACAGGAAAGCAGAAGCCCCAGATCGGGACCAGCATGATCAGAGAATAAAATGGTCAGACAACAAAGATAGAAAAAAATAATTTTATTTCATTTTAGTGACTGGACTTTGTGCTATCTTTATATTTTACACTGAATGGGGGAACTGCATATCTTTATCTGACGTTGCACTGCATGCAGAGTCTGGCTTCTTGGGGTTTCAGTTTAAATTTTGTCTGCATATTTTTTTTTACTTTAGATTGTGGTTACTTATTCTGTACTTGGTGAGGGTCTGCGTTCTGAGTATGTGACTGAGCCCAGGTGTTCTGTTAACATGGAGTTTGTACATGGAGATCTTTACTGTGCTGTAGTAATTTGACATGTTCAGCTTTTCAAATAGGTGTATGGCTGTTCCAGGGCCCACTGTAGTATTTACAGCGATGCTTTTTTTGGATGGGCTCCTTATGTGAGTTTTGGAAATTGGTGCTGATATGGTATGGTATGATAGATTTGCTCTATAGATATTCAGTGACTTTGTTGTAGGGTTTTGTATTAGTTCACAATATGCCTGATACTAGAGAATGTTTGTTGTTTGTGAGATGATCAGAATCAGATTTTTTTTTTAAGATATTGAGTTCTGTGGGTGAATTTCCTGGCTCTGCTCTGCAACCACTGTTGAAGGGGGTTCTGTGGATGCAAAATATATGTTGAAAAAGAAAAAGCAAGAATCATAACGCAGTTTATAACAACAAAACAAAAATGAGTTATAATTTAGTTTTATAAACTGTGCTGTGGTTCTCGCTCTCTTTTAGTTCCTTGGTGTACAAACGTCTTGCATTTCCTCCATATAATCTAATCAGCTTCTTGGTTTGGTTCAGTCCCTGATTGAAGTTTTGAGAAAACCCCGCCCCTCTCTACAGGGGTGGTGGAGGTGCGCACCATCTCATCCTTTGCCTCAGGCAGCAGATTGCCTTGAGCCGCCCCTGCCTGCAAGGTTCTCTATTCGCCCCTATCAACAGTATTTGATGGGCTCCTAATAAACCTCAAGAAGTTTGTCTTTTCCCCTTGGCTGGTGATCCAACAAAGGATCCAAAACCTGATTAAAATCCCCTGCCATTATCATAAACCCTGCCACACGTGAAGCGATCTGAAAGAAATCACTTGCATTTCCAGTAGGAGCATAAAAATTAAACATCCATTCACATTGGCCTAGCTTCCCATTAAGCTGTAACTGTCTTCCTGCCAAATCTGTTTCCTGAGAGACTACAATTATCCCAACAGGCTTATCAATCAGAATAGTCACACCCCCTTTCTTACTGACAGTCAGGGAATAGCAACACTCCTTCACCCACCCTCTTTTAAGCTTTTATTTCATTTTTTATTAGTGATATTTGATATACCACCCTTTAGCTAAGGCCGCCAGAGCGCTTTACAATCCAGGTGAAACAGGCATATATATGAATGCATAAAGAAAAATAAATTTAAAAGATCAATAATACAATAAAACTTGAGAATAAATTATAAAAATATTACAATTAATACCTAGTACATTGGTTAGGAACATAAAAAAGCAACCAACATTAATTGCCTCTGCCATTTTATCCAAGGATGACGGTTTTATTAAACAACCATTCTGAAATTTCTTTTATTACATTTTTTAGTAGAACTTTCGGAATGAAGGGATGGTAGTAGACTGTTCCACAAAGTAGGAGTCAAAAGGTCACTTGTTTCTTGTAGGAAACAGATGTCCAAATGTGTTCTCAAATGGTTCACCCCATTTACATTGAACCAAAACATTCCTAATGAAGCCATTAAAGGTAATTATCACATCGTTCACCACAGGAAAGTGAGGTTACTGACCTGTAACTGGAGTTCTCCATAGAGTTAGGATGTTAGTCACACTTGGTGACGTCCTTCAACGGTGCCATACAGAAAGGCAAGCCATGGAAAGCCTTTGAGCCCAACCCACCAGATCGCATCTAGCCAGCCAGAGTGTCTCCAGCTACACCCTTGCACTTTTGCGGCTAGGCAGGCGGACCATGAAGGAGGCCAACCTCGTCCAGGAGAGGTGGGTGGGATTGTGTGGCTGACTTATCCTGCTGTTCACGGAGAACTCACGTTACAGGTAAGTAACCTTGCTTTCTCCATGGACAAGCAGGATTTGTCAGCCACACCTGGTGCCTCCCTAGCTGCGCGACCGTGCATTGTGTTACGGTGGATGAGGCAGGCCGAGGCAGAAGGAGGTTTGAAATTTTATTGCAGGACTTTGCAGAACAGTGCAAAACGAAACGGTGCAAGCGAACAGTGGCCAATCAGGAGCAAGCAACCAATGCTTTAAAAAGGAGTGCCAACAGCACCTCAGCCTCTGAACCGGACACTCCAAGACCCTCCGCAGCTCCCCAGCAGCTCCCCCGATCGGGCCCAACAGCTACTGGACAGGACACTCCATCCTCTGCTCCAGGAGGTTGAGGAGGCCTGCACGTGTTCATGCCGGCCGGCTCCAGCCCAATCAGGAGCAAGCAACCAATGCTTTAAAAACAAACGCCAACAGGCGCGCCTGCTAGGCCTGCGCCTGAGGGCCACGCCAGAGGGTCCTTTGGCATGGCCCTTAGGGCAGGGCAAGTAGGCGAGCATGAACGCTGCTTCCAGCACACAGAAACACCATCTGATCTACCCACTACTCCAGATTCAGACTCCAATCAATCCACCCCACTACTGCTGATCTTCCCACACCAATCCCAGATGAACCACTTTCAATCAACTGATTGTAAGTTAGCTATAATAACTCTACACACTATTGCTTTAGAACAGTTAGAATTATTGGATCCTAAGCAACAATAAGAATACTGTAGAACAACATCATAACACTGCTCTATACTATTTGTGCACATATACTTCTCTGTTTTTAACCTATGTATGAAAACTGCCAGGCCACCATATAGCCTCCTCTCTCTAGGCCAGGGGTCTCAAACACGCGGCCCGCGGGCCGCATGCGGCCCGCAAGACAACTTTGTGCGGCCCGCGACGGCGGAAAACCAAAAATCCCCCAAAACCCTGGCTTCTGCTGCTGCCGTTGCCGCCGTGGCAGCAGCAGAATCAATTGTCAAATTTAAAAAAAAAACTGACTTCTGCTGCTCAAGCAGCTGTCCTGCGGCCCCTTTCCCTCTGCCCGGAGATCCGACTCTGCTCTCAGCGGCGTGCTTTTCAAGCCGCGAAGAGAGTATTCCCCTCTCGCGCGGCTTGAAAAACCACGCGAGAGGGGAATACTCTCGTCGCGACTTGAAAAGCACGCCGCTGATAGAGCAGAGTCGGATCTCCGGGCAGAGGGAACGGGGCCGCAGGACCGCTGCGTGAGCAGCAGAAGTCAGTTTTTTTTTTAAATTTGACAATTGATTCTGCTGCTGCCACGGCGGCAACGGCAGCAGCAGAAGCCAGGGTTTTGGGGGTTTTTTTGTTGGCCGGTAATGAGCTATGGAGGGGCTGACTGAACTGGAAGTGGGCTATTGGCAGAGGGGGGAGGGGGGGGTTATGACTGGTAATGGGCTGGGGGGGGGGGTTATAACTGGTAATGGGCTATGGTGGGGGCTAGGACTGGAAATGGGCAGATGGGGGTTAGGACTGGAAGTGGGCTATTGGCAGGGGGGGTTATGACTGGTAATGGGCTGGGGGGGGTTATAACTAGTAATGGGCTATGGTGGGGGCTAGGACTGGAAATGGGCAGATGGGGGTTAGGACTGGAAGTGGGCTATTGGCAGGGGGGGGGGGTTATGACTGGTAATGGGCTATAGTGGGGGCTAGGACTGGAAATGGGCAGATGGGGGTTAGGACTGGAAGTGGGCTATTGGCAGGGGGGGGGTTATGACTGGGAATGGGCTATGGTGGGGGCGAGGACTGGAAATGGGCAGATGGTGGTTAGGACTGGAAGTGGGCTATCGGCAGGGGGGGGGTTATGACTGGTAATGGGCTATGGTGGGGGCTAGGACTGGAAATGGGCAGATGGGGGTTAGGACTGGAAGTGGGCTATTGGCAGGGGGGGGTTATGACTGGTAATGGGCTATGGTGGGGGCTAGGACTGAAAATGGGGTGATGGGGGTTAGGACTGGAGGTGGGCTGATTGGGGGGTTAGGACTGGTAATGGCCTATGAGGGGAGGTAAGACTGAAAATGGGGTGATGGGGGATACGACTGCAAGTGGGCTATGGGGGGGACTAGGACTGGTAATGGGCTATGGGGGGGGTAAGACTGAAAATGGGGTGATGGGGGGTAAGACTGGAAGTGCGCTATGGGGAGGTTAGGACTGGTTATGGGCTATGGGGGGTCTAGGACTGGTAATGGGCTGGGGGGGTTGCTAGGACTGGAAATGGGCTGAGTGGAAGGGGGGCTTGAACTGCAAATGGCTGATGGGGAGGGGGCTTGGAATGGAAATGGGCTGTGAGGGGAGGGAGCTAGGATTGGAAATGGGCTGATGGGGGGCTAGGATTGGAAATGGGCTGATGGTGAGGCTAGGATAGGACTGGAAATGGACTGATGCAGGGACTAGAAAGGAGCAGATGCTGGGTGGGGCTGGAACTAGAAGGGAGCTGATGTTGGGGGAGAATTAGAATGGGATGGAGCTGGGAAAGTGAAATGGAGAGGGGAAAAATATTTTGTCTGGAAGAGAAGACAAATCTACAATTGGCCAGGTATTGGGAGAGTAAGTGGGGATTGAGGATGGAGGGGTAAAATTTGAGTGGATGAAATAGGAATGAGGAAAGAGCAAAAGGAGAAAGATTAGTATGTTAAAGCAGATGTAGAGAGAGAGAATGGAAAAAAACTAGAAGAGAGAAGAAAGGACAAATGGACAGCAGACGATGGAGATAGCAGAAGACACGAAGAAACCAGAAGTGGCTGGAGCAATTGCAACTGAAAAAAAATGCACAAAAGGTAGAAAAATATCTCTTTATTTTGAATTTATTAACTGGAATATGTCAGCTCTGGGAAATGTGCATCATTAATGTCTGTGCTTTGGTACAAGAAATTATTTATAGTTTTATTTCTACAGTGCTGAGGTATTCTGTGTAATTCCTATTTGACATTGCTACTTGTTCTCTTTTCCCAGTAGGTCATGTATTGTTCTCTGAAATGTATTGATTTAATATTTGCAGTGTTGCCTTTTGATAGGTAGGGTCTGGTGCTTTGTGAGTCCTGGTAGTGCTGTTATGATACGGGGGGTTTGCTATGGGTTCTAAATGGGCAGTGTTAGTAGTAGTTCCTAATGTGCCTGGCGGTTGGCACTGGATTATAGTAATATAGAAATTTTCTAGTCTTTCTTTATCCATGCACTCATTATGCAACATTATGCAAATATTTATGCAAATGAGGCCCCTTATGCAAATGAGGCCCGTGTCTTATGCGGCCCCCGGGTTACTTTACAAGTCCTCATTCGGCCCTCAAAGCAATTTGAGTTTGAGACCCCTGCTCTAGGCTGAGCTACTGTACCATCTCACAAGTTCTACTTAAACCTACCTTAAATTCAGAACCCCAAACCCATTTACTGTAGTAAAACATGGCTTCCCTAGAAGTACCAGCTCTTTGCCTACTTCTCATCTGCTATATCCTGCTTAACTCCTTAGTTTCAACATTTGCATTTAACCCTATATACACCCTATCTATACCCACCATCCACAATCCCATCAGATATTGATTAGTCTGTTGACATTAGGTTTGGATTGATCTTCATGTCTGTGGTAGACATGTCTACCTCAGACATGAAGATCAATCCAAACCTAATGTCAACAGACTAATCAATATAAAACTAAAAAAAACATCCCTCTAACAGCCCCAACCTTTATGAATATGTCAAAAAGCAGCGGACCCAGCACAGATCCCTGGGGTACACCACTATTCACCTTTCTCCATTGGGAAAATTGGCCATTTAGCCCTACCCTCTGCTTTCTATCTTTTAACCAGTTCTTCCTTATCGTCCCTCCCAGTCTAGTCCCGAATCTCTGGGTTTAAGCACCTCCTCCCGCAGCTTGGAGACTGAGCACGTCACTCTCTTGGTGACACCAGTATAAATAGTCCAGGGACCGCCTCCTTGCTCCAGTAATCTCAGTCTCCAAGCATCTGGAGGAGTTGTGAGCCTAAGAGGTTCGGGGCTCACTAGAGGAATGATTAAGAAGGTTGTAGAGTAATAGATAGATAAGATTGTGAGGTTAATTGAGAAAAAAAGGGGGATATCCCTTTAAATTTTAGAAGCTAGTGTTCTCTCTGCCTGTAGTTAATGCATTGGTGACGGCTGAAGCTGCCCCCCCCCCCCTGGAAGCCGGTACTTACCCTCAGGGAAGAGTGAGGGAATTGTTGTTGGGGCCTCCAGCTCCTCAACCCGCTGATCGGGTGAGGAGCTGTTAAGGTACGGCGGACGGAGAGCGGATAGCGGGTGCTCACTCGCAGCCGTGGTGGCGATCGCTGCAGCGGGGGGGGGGGGGGGGCTCAGAGGCAGCTCGCTTCCCGATGCGAAGGCCGACGTAAGAAGGGCTGTGCGTGAGTGCTGAGGAGAGGGCAGGCATTTGAGCGCCGTCAGGCCTGGGCCACGCGGCGTCAGCGTGGGAAAACCCTGCAGTGCTCTAATTTCTGGTAGCAAGGTAGGAGACTAGTTTAGATTTCGGTTAGGTCAAGATTATAGGAAAGAAGCCTAGGGCTGTGATTCTGAACGGTTTTGTTTAAAAAAAAAAAAAGATTTTTCTTGATCAGACAGAGAAGCCATTGGTGCGGATTAACTGGGAACATCATGCCTTCTAGGCCTCAATGTTTACTTTGTGGGGCCAGGAGAGGGTTGGTCTCTGAGGCAGGGGTGTGTAGGAGCTGTGCTCAGGAAGCGGTATCGGGGGAGATAGCAGAGGTCGCTGGAGGGGAAGTTCAAAAGAGAGATGCATCTGGCTCTCCAGAGCCCCTTTCTCCCACCGCACCACCCCTGGAGCCTGTTCCGGGACCTTCCACAGCACCAGACGCTTCCACTTCCCAGCCTCTGTTGCAAGGGGGGCCGGCGGCGATATTCTCCCATGAATTTATGACGCTGCTTCAGCAGGCGCTTGGAGGGAAACGGGGGTCTGCTGAGGCAGAGAGGGAGCTGAGGTTGAAGCGCTCTGGGACTCCCCTAGACGTCGGAGCGGGTAGCGCCCCATTTAAAAAGCCTAGGATAGGGAGAGACAAGGTGGGATGGGCCATAGTCTCGGAAGATCAGTCAGAGGATTTGGAGGACTCGGAGGTAGAGCAAGACCTGGAAGAAGGCAAGGTCGCGGAGCAGGAGGATCAGACAAAAGTTGTCAGGGTGTCCAGATGAGAGGAATTGTCAGCGCTTATCTCAGAGACGCTGAAAGCATTGAACAATGCAGACAATGGATCAGGTGGAGAATTCCTCTTTGGAGGATCCGTTATTGCAGGCGGTTCGAAAGTCTCAGAGAGCCTTCCCAATACATAGAGTATTTAGGGAAATGATTCAGGAAGAATGGGACATGCCAGAGGCAGGGCTGAAAGGCTCCAGAGTGATGGCACGCCTTTACCTGTTACAGGAACCGGATAAGGATCTTTTTAAATCTCCTAAGGTAGATGCGGCGGTATCAGCAGTTACTAAGAAAACGACGATTCCAGTGGAAGGCAGTGCTGCCCTTAAAGATGCACAGGATAGGAGGCTAGACACCTTGTTAAAGCAAGTCTTTGATGTCAATGCACTTTCCATGCATGCTTCCATTTGTGGGGCATGGGTGGCAAGAGCTTGCCTGCGATGGTCCCAAAGACTTAAAGGAAATTAGGAGAAAGATGCGGTCGAGGAAGCAGCCCGGATAGAGTTGGGGGCGGCTTATTTGGCAGATATTCAATATGATCTTATTTGAGGTCTTTCTAAAAGTATGGCATCCGTTGTGGCAGCGCGCAGATATCTGTGGCTGCGTAACTAGGTGGCAGATGGTGCCTCTAAGGCAAGGCTAGGTAAACTCTCTTTTCGGGGTAAGCTCCTCTTTGGTGAGGATTTGGACAAGTTAGTTAAGGACCTAGGAGAGTCTAAGGGCGGAAGGTTACCGGAGGACAAGCAGAAGCAGAGTCGTTCTCTAGCGCCCTCCAGAAGTCAGCAAAGGGAGTTTTGTAGATTTCGGCAGCTGAGATTTGGTCAGTTTCAGAGAGGACGTTTTCAATATAGATCACAGGGGTTTCGAGGATTCAGAGCTCTACTCAGAAGATGGTCGCTTCAGTCCAATCAGTTGTCGCAAAAGCTGACTTGTCCTTTAGAGACAAGGCAGTCTCTGCAGTGGTGGTTAGCCCCAGGATGTCTAGAGAAGGGGATGCCACTGGAGTCGCCGGATTGGAGACAGTTGACGACAGATGCAAGTCTGTTCGGCTGGGGGGCGCACTTCGAAAGACAGTTTCCCAAGGGTCAGTGGACCGAACAGGAAAGGAGTTGGTCAATCAACAGGTTAGAGTTAAGGCAGTCACTCTAGTACTAAGAGCTTTTCAGCAGTAGCTGCAAGGGTAAGCGATTCGAGTGCTGTCAGACAACGCCACAGCGGTGGCCTATATCAATCGCCAAGGGGGCACCAGCAACGTGGCTCTCGAAGAAGAGGCGGAGGAGCTCCTAAGTTGGGCCGAATTGCATCTGGAGGCTTTATCGGCAGCACATGTAGCAGGGGTGGACAATGTGACAGCCGATTTTTTGAGTAGAGTCAAGGTAGACCCAGGAGAGTGGGTTCTCCATCAGGAGGTTTTCGATTTACTGGTGCATCGCTGGGGACCTCCGGTGATGGATCTCATGGCGATGTTTGCATCTGCAAAGGCAGGAAGATTTTACAGCAGAAGAAGAGAAAGGATGTCCGAAGGTTTGGACGCTCTGATGCAGAGGTGGCTGGAGGATCAGCTCCTTGTAGGTGTTTCCACCGTGGGTGTTAATAGGTCGGGTTCTGCAGCGAATAGAGCGACACAAGGGTCAGGTGATCTTAATCGCGCCAGATTGGCCAAGAAGGCCATGGTATGCCGACCTAATATGTCTCCTGGTGGAGCCTCCATGGAAACTGCCGGTCAGAAGAGAAATGCTAGTGCAGGGGCCGTTGAATATGCCTCAGGTGGATCGGTTCTCAATTACGGCTTGGCTCTTGAAAGGGCAAGGTTGACGGCCAAGGGTTACTCGACAGCGGTAATTTCTACCCTATTGAGGTCCAGGCGTAGATCTACCTCGGTGGCATATATCCGGGTTTGGCGGCTGTTCGAGTCATGGTGCGAAGATAGGCAAGTGCTGGCGTTAAGGGCCTCCATTCCGCAGATTCTATCCTTTTTGCAGGATGGTTTTAATAAAGGTCTGGCGGCAGCATCTCTACGAGTCCAGTTGGCGGCGATCTCTTGTTATCGCGGGAAAGTGCAAGGGATGGTGCTTGGGTCACATCCGGATGTTAAAAGATTCTTACAAGCGGCGACTCTTTTGAGGTCGCCTTGCAGGGTACCGGTACCTGAATGGGATCTCAACTTGGTGCTGGAAGCGTTGGTACGGGAGCTATTTGAGCCGTTGGCTAAAGCGACTTTGAAGGATCTTACGCTTAAAGTGGTGTTTTTAGTGGCTATTTCTTCAACAAGGAGAATTTCAGAATTGCAGGCTTTGTTGTGTAGGGAGCCTTTTTTGGCCTTCTATGACAAGAAGGTAGTTTTGCGAATAGTTCCTTCTTTCTTACCAAAGGTGGTGTCAGTGTTTCATTTGAATCAGGTGGTGTCTTTGCCAGTATTCAAGAGAGGTGGCAAGGATAAGTCCAAAGGTTGGCTACATGTAGGTCGGGTATTAAGGAAATATTTGCAGAGAACGGCTCTGCTCCGCAAGACAGATAGATTGTTTGTCTTGTTTGGGGGGCCGAAACAAGGTGAACTGGCGTTGAAGTCTTCCATTGCAAGGTGGCTTAGGGAGGCTATCGAATCGGCGTATATATTGAAGGGCAAGGTGGTGCCGAAGGGCTTGAGAGCTCATTCGACCAGGGCACAGGCGGCTTCCTGGGTGGAGTTCAGTTTACTGCCAGCAGTAGAGATTTGTAAGGCGGCGACTTGGTCGTCGTTGAATTCCTTTGTCAAGCATTACAGAATTGATGTTCAGGCGGAAGGGGACGCTAGGTTTGGATCAGCAGTGCTTCAAGCTGGTCTGGCAGGTTCCTCCTGTTAAAGTGTTCACTGCTCTCTTACATCCCCAGAGGTTCGGGACTAGACTGGAGGAACGATAAGGAAGGTGAAATTAGACTTACCTGCTAATTGTTGTTCCTTGAGGAACTCCAGTCTAGTCCCGCATCCCTCCCTGGTGTAGTGTGGTGGATGGTAGCCTGAAGCAAGGTAAGATTTATCAGTGGGCTGCAGGAGCGACTTTAATGGCTGCGGTCCATTCAGGGAGCGGGGGTGAGAAATGACTTAACAGTATTAATAGTGCCTGCTAGGAGGTCCTAGGGAGAGGGCGAAGCAAGCCTAAGCAGGAAAATAAATAGGAGTTGCCGGGTAACTTGGTTAGTTATGTAAGGGTTATACAGTTATAAAGTTTTAAGGTAACAATATCTACTTACTTATTACTCTGGTGAGTCTGCTTTGTCAATAGGTTACTGGAACAAGGAGGTGGTCCCTGGACTATTTATACTGGTGTCACCAAAAGAGTGACATGCTCAGTCTCCAAGCTGCGAGAAGAGGTGCTTAAACCCAGAGATTCGGGATTAGACTGGAGTTCCTCAAGGAACAACAATTAGCAGGTAAGTCTAATTTCACATTGATCCACAATAGTACACTGCCTCCTATCCCATGACTCTTTAGTTTTTCCAAAGGTCTCTGATGAGGGACCTTGTCAAAGGCTTTCTGAAAGTCCAGATACACTATATCAACTGACTTGCCTTTGTCTACCTGTTTATTCACACCTTCAAAAAAATATAATAGATTAGTAAGACAAGATCTTCCTTGTCTAAAGCCGCCATGTTGGCTGTCTCCCATTAAGTCATGACTATCTACATGTTCAGCAATTTTGTTCTTTATGATGGTTTCTACCATTTTTCCTGGTACTGACGTCAGGCTCACCGGTCTGTAGTTTCCCGGATCACCCCTGGAACTCTTTTTAAAAATTGGCATTAAGTTAGCCATCCTCCAATCTTCAGGAATTACAGATGATTTTAATGATAGTTCACAGATTACTAATAGCAGGTCTGCAATCTCATATTTCAGTTCTTTCAACACCCTTGGATGTATATCATCTGGTCCAGGTGATTTGCTACTCTTCAGTTTATCAAATAGTTGTAATACATCTTCCCGATGTATCGATATTTTCTTAAATTCTTCCGTACCTTTAAATACCACTTTTCATGGGTAGCATCCCTACATCTTCCTCAGTAAAGACCGAAGCAAAGAATTCATTCAGTCTCTCCGCTATCGCCTTGTTGCCTCTTAGTGCCCCTTTAACTCCTCTATCGTCTAATGGACCAACTGACTCTCTCACAGGTTTTTTGCTACGAATGTACTTGAAAAAGTCTTTATTATGCGTTTTTGCTTCCACAGCAAGCTTCTTCTCAAATTCTCCCTTTGCTTGCCTTATCAATGCCTTGCATTTAACTTGCCAGTGCTTGTGGTTTCCAGTTTTCATCATTTGGCTCTTTTTTCCAGTTCCTGAAAGATGCTTTTTTGGCAACAACAGCCTCTCTGACCTCACCTTTAAACCATGCTGGCAGTTTTTTTGGACTTCCTTCCTCTTTTCTTAAAGTATGGAATACAGCTGGTCTGGGCTTCCATGATAGTATTTTTCAAAAACACCCAGGCTTGATGTAAGTCTTTAACCTTTGCAACTGCTTCTTTTACGTTTTTCTTAACTATTTTCCTCATTTTATCATAGTCTCCCTTTTGAAAGTTAAAAGGTAGTACTGTGAATTTCCTTACCATCCCTCCTCCACTAATTTAAATCAAACGCGATCATGCTGTGATCACTTTTGCCAAGTGGCCCCAACACCCTAATCTCTTGCACCAGATCTGGTGTTCCACTAAGGACTAGATCCAATATGGCTTCCCCTCTGGTCAGTTCATGAACCAGCTGCTCCAAGAAGCAGTCACTTATTTCATCTAGAAACTTTATCTCCCTAGCATGTCCTGCCGTGACACTGACCCAGTCTATACCGGGGTAATTGAAATCACCCATTATTATTACTGTGCTGTAACTTTTGTTAGCTTCCTTGATTTCTTTGAGCATTTCATCATCCATTTGTTTATTCTGGCAAGGCGGTCGATAGTACACCCCCACTGCCATCGCCTTCCCCTTTTTACATGGAAGTTCAATCCATAGAGATTCTACAGCAAATTTTGTTTCCTGCAAAACTTTAATCCTTTCTGACTCAATGCTCTCTCTAACATAAAGCGCAACCCCTCCACTAATTTGATCAGCTCTATCATTACGATATAGTTTGTACCCAGGTATCACAGTGTCCCATGGGTTGTTCTCCTTCCACCATGTCTCTGAGATTCCAGTCATATCTAACCTCTCATTTAGTGCTATATATTGTGACGCTCGCGCCCCTACCAGGCGGCCGCCTAGTAGG
Source organism: Ichthyophis bannanicus (assembly GCA_033557465.1). Taxonomy (NCBI): domain Eukaryota; kingdom Metazoa; phylum Chordata; class Amphibia; order Gymnophiona; family Ichthyophiidae; genus Ichthyophis; species Ichthyophis bannanicus. The sequence goes on from CM066044.1 coordinate 263,600,386, forward strand.
GACGGGTGATCACCTCTTCTATTTCCTAGGGTGGTAGTTGTGTAAGGAATGATGAGGCCGAGTGGTTTATAAAGTGCACAGGAATTTATTCAGCTTCCTTGCAGGTAAGTGGATACAATTTCTCCCAAACACATATACTCTCCAGACAAAAGAAAATAGTGGATACTTCCCCAGTAACAAATGTCCAAAACAAAACAACAGTGAATTCAAATATCAAGTGTTTCTGGCTCACACTAATTTACTTTAGTGCAGGCATCGCATTCCATCTCTGAGACATTTGAATTTACCTCAGCCTCCTTGGCTTCAATGTCCATACTCTCCGCTGAGCTGTAGCAGGGTTCTGCTAGGTACCGCTCAGGAACTTTCTGCTTTAGACTTTTTAACAGGTTAAACAACCTCTCCCACTTTCTTGCCTTCCCTGCTCTAGGCAGGTCTCCTATGGGTTGCTCTTGCTTAACCTTCCTGGTACAACATTTCTTTTTGTGCTGTGTTATCTGAGGCATAACAGTTTCATCAGAGTCAGAAGAATAAACATACTTAGAAGGCCTTGCTGCCTCCCTTCTCCTACCTTGGGCTTCTTGTACAATATTCTCCTGGTTAGAGCTTTGTCCCGTCAGGACTCCCTCTGCCTCAGCGTAGGGCAGAGACCTGTGGTAACACTTTCCCACTCTCTTGCTAGGGTAGGTGGTTCTCCCCCTGGAACCTTCCCTGTATCCTTGGTGGCTACTGCGCTGAGTATGGTGGCTTCCTTTGTACCTTCTCTGGCTGTCTTTATAGCGGTTCTTTTTTCTGCTGCTCCTTTTGGCTACAGGGCTGTTCCCTCTGTACCTTCTGGAACCAGGACTGGAACCTGAGCTGCAACTCCCACTTAGGCCTGGACTGCAACTCCGACAACAACTGCCACTGCAACTGGAACTGTATCTCCAATCATGCTTCTCACCATGCTTCCAACCAGCACTTGAATCAGCTCTTGAACCAGGCCTCCAACCAACTCCTGAATCAGCTCTTGAACCAGGCCTCCAACCAACTCCTGAATCAGCTCTTGAACCAGGCCTCCAACCAACTCCTGAACCAGCTCTTGAACCAAGCCTCCAACCAACTCTATCTCTAGTGTTTGTTTGCTCCCTTTCAAACACTGAGCAGGGCAACTCCCTTCCTGGCTCCGCCCTTCTGTACCTCCCACTCCTGTCTGTGGCTGACCTGGAGTGTGGGCGTGACTTCCAGCTAGGTCTGCCCTCTAGGTTTCTCTCCAGATTCCTGCTGTGGACTATGTGATTCTGTGTGCCCATCCCCCGCCAAGAGGAAAAATTCTTCCTTTTTTCACTTTTCCCTGGCTGGGCTGCACTCTCCTTATCACAATATTCTAACTCTCCCATCTTATTTTTTAGACTTCTAGCATTTGCATACAAGCATTTTAGAGACTGTATTTTATTCATATTAATCTGGCTATTAGTAGGCATGGGTAATTTGGAATCTTTAAGCTCTGTCTGCTCCATACTCAAGGGCATTTGGGCTACTTTACTCTTTTTTGGAATCTCTCTGCTTTTGGTAGTATCCTTCAAGGATACATATTTCCAACCATGCGCTCTTGGGCGACTGTCGGCTTTCCCCTATTATCTAGCTTAAAAACTGCTCTATCTACTTTTTAAGGGTTAATGCCAGCAACCTGGTTCCATCCCAGTTAAGGTGAAGCCCATCCCTTCAGAAGAGCCCCAGAATGTTCCCCAGTTCCTAACAAATCCAAACCCCTCATCTTTGCAGCATCGTCTCATCCACGCATTGAGACTTCGCAGCTCTGCCTGCCTTTTGGGTCCTGCACGTGGAACAGGAAGCATTTCGGAGAACGCTACCCTGGAAGTTCTGGATTTTAACTTCCTACCTAAAAGCCAAAATTTAGCCTCCAGAACCTCCCTACCATATTTTCCTTTGTCATTGGTACCAACATGCACCGAGACAGCACTCCTCCCCAGCACTATCTAAAACCTTATCTTTATTTATTTAGTATACATTGGAGTGGAGGAGTGGCCTAGTGGTTGGGGCAAGGTACTTCAGGCCGGAAGGTCGGGGGTTCAAATCCCACTAGAGGACAGCAACCTTGGGCTGGAAGGACTGGGGTTTCTAGTCCCACAGGTGCTCCTTGTGGTCTTGGGCAAGCCACTTAACCCTCCATAGCCCATGTTCCCTGTAAAATAGTTCTCTGTGTGCTGTGCTTTCCTGTCTAATCAATGTGTTTATACCTCAAAAATTTCCTGTCATGATTTGACAATTTCCAATCTGTAATCAAACCGCTGCTGATCGCTGGAAGTAGCGGTATACAAATGTATACTAAATAAATAAAATTATCTAGGTGGCACGTGAGGTCCACTACCTTCGCACCAGGTAGGCATGTTACCAGGCGATCCTCACGTCCACCTTTTGCCCATATCATGGAGTAGAAATGCTCCTCACTGTCCTATTTGACAAACTCACGCATGGCATTGATGATGCTAAACAAATGTTCCTCCTCATATTCTTAGATATCGCTGCAGCTTTTGACAGTATAAACCATCACATCCTGCTCTCTAGACTACAGCAAATAGGTATCAAGGACACAGTACTGAAATGATTTACTTCTTGTCTGTCTGGTAGAACACAATAGGTCAAAACTGAACAACAAATATCTGATCCTTACAAACAAGAACAAGGTCTACCACAAGGCTCTTCTCTTTCAGCCCTCCTCTTTAACAATTACCTCCAACCCATATGCTCAATTTTTAAAAAATTCCAGCTAAATTATCACATATATGCAGATGATATAATGATATATCGCTTGACAAATTTTCCCAGGTATCCCACAAAGAGATCGAAGATACCATAGCAGCTATTAATTTAACTACTGCACCAAATGACCCCTGCCCAGCCAGGTGGATCAAAGAACTACGACATGAACTTAGCCCAACTATTAGCAAGATTGTCAATCACTCCTTCTCAACAGGATCCTTTCCTCAGAGCCTGAAATACTCATCCATCCGCCCGCTCCTAAAGAACAGTAAACTTGACCCAACAAAAGTTGAATCCTTCAGACCCATCTCCAGCATCCCTCTACTGGCAAAAATCATGGAAAAAGTAGTCCAGCGACAAATACAGCATCATGTTGACTCCGAATCCCCTTTGGACCCATCACAACATGGCTTCAGAGAAGAACATGGCGTCGACACCCTTCTCACAACACTGTTCAATAGCCTAATCATAGGCATTGATAATATCCACCAAGGGTTCACTCTTATCTTTCTCGACATAGCTGCAGCATTCGATTCAGTAAACCACAATACTCTACTTCAGCGCCTCCAAGACAAGGGAATCCAAGGACTAGCCCTGAAATGGTGTAAATCCTACTTATCTGATAGACAGCTGCAAGTCAGAACAGGAGAATCAACGTCTGATCCATTCCCCCTTAAACAAGGTGTCCCGCAGGGTTCCTCATTGTCCGCCTTAATGTTCAATATTTATATGCAGCCAATCTGCGATCTCATACGCACCTTCAACATACAATGTCTTGCCTATGCTGATGACATCCTGATGTTTGCCCCATTCAACATAAAACAACCAGATTTTACACCAATAGTTCACTGCTTTGAAGCTGTATCCAACTGGCTCCTCAATCAGAATTTACGGATAAACCATAACAAAACAGATGTTCTATTCATTACACGGAACCCAACATTCATACCACCTACCTCTCTCCAGGTAAACAACATTGAGTTGAAAGCACAACCCACAATTCGATACTTGGGAATTATATTAGATCAACAGCTTAATATGGCAGCCCACATTAAGAAAACAACGAGTGCAATCTACCACAAGATACGATCATTACGTAATCTCCGACCTTTACTTAACTACTCCGACTTCCGTACCATATTCCAAGCACTGGTATTACCACACTTGGATTTCGCCAATATCATTCTACACGGTCTCCCGCAATCCACCATAAATCCCCTCCGTCTAGCCATGAATGCAGCCGCGAGAATCCTCGTAGGTGCTCCACGATCAGAGCACATAACCCCAATATTGATGAGCTTACATTGGCTACCCCTACAAGCCAGAACTCTATACAAGACCCTGGTCATGACTTTTAAAGCATCAAAGTGCCCATCTCAATCACCTCTCAGCAATATGATTCATATCATCCCAAATAACAGATCCAGGAGATCTGTTACATTAAACTCCATCGACCTACCAAAAGTCATCACAAAATGTTCTAAATCAACAGCCTCTAGAGCTTTCTCTCTGTTTTCACCCAGAGCCTGGAATGCCCTTCCACCCGAAATCAGAGCTATCTCAAGTCTGATTAAGTTCAGAAAGGCACTGAAGCACTATTTGTTCCTAACATACTACCCCGAAGCTACTCCATCCGAAGCTACTCCATCTGAAAACAGCTCTCATGCAGATCTTTCATATTTGACCCCTGTAGAGAATGGATAATTACGATGATTATTACCTGCTCACTATAGGACATATTTATTCTCACTATATTTAGCATATTTACACTTTAATTTAATTAACCTCTTATCCACGGCATTAATAATTAACCAAAATATCCATGTATATAGTTACCATGTATATAGTTATTTATATATAATTACCATGTTTTACCAAGTTTATTTACCTTGTTCATTGTAAAAACCAATGCTGTTTGTTACAATTGTGTTTATATTTGTTCATGTGTAAACCGCACTGATTTAAGAGCGCGGTATATAAGAAAAATAAATAAATAAATAAATAAAATATCTCCCGCTCAACATCCATAACCCATCAACTCAACAAATTATAGATTGTTTTGCAGAGATTACAGTATGGCTCGCAAACCACAACCTTAAGATCAATTTTAACAAAACTGACGCATTGTATGTGACAAGAAACCAGAGCTTCAATCCTCCTACATCTATCAACATCCAAGACACTAATATTTCAGTTAAAAATGAGGTAAGATACCTTGGGGTAGTCCTCGACTGCACTTTCAATATGACAGCATACATAAGACAAACTACAAAAAAGATATTCTTTAAACTCAAATTGTTAAAGCAACTTCATCCCCTGCTTCATCAACATGATTTCAAATCTGTCATCAATGCAATTATCCCACCACACTTCAACTTCTCCAACACTATTCTACAAGACACTACCAAACAAACATTAAAACAACTACAACTAGCTCAACACCTTGCAGCTAGGATTACAATGAATAACAACCCAATTGACCACATCACCCCCATATTGTATGACCGCCACTGGCTCCCGGACCAGTGCCCCATTAATTACAAAATACTCATCACAACTTTTAAACTAATCAAAGAAATTGCCCCATCATATCTCTCCTCGCTCATCACCAAGGATAATATTACTCGCTCACAACGTGACTGTAATAAGTAAAGATTATATTCTTAGTAACCGTTCCTAGTAACAGGTACCTATGCAGTAGTGTTATCCTTGTAAATAGATTGTAAATAATTACCCTTGTTATCCAAGTTCCTTCCCATGTTATCTGTAAACTCATGCATGTTGACTGTACTGAGATTTTTGTTCTATGTGAACCGCGCTGATGCTGAATAGTGCAGTATATAAGAGAATATAAATAAATAATAAATAAATAAATAATAAAAAAAATAAACTCGCAATACCAATTGACTTCAGGAAATCAAGAAAAGTAACAAACAACAAAGCATTCTCCCACTTTGCCCCTAACCTTTGGAATAACCTCCCAGATTACTTAAGAGAAGTAAACAACCTCCTCATTTTCTGAAAAAACTTAAAATCCATCTTTTTTCACCTCATTTTGGTACCCGCACTGATGACAACTCTATAGATCCTGCACCCCCTTCTGCATAAACCCCCTAGCAAAAATGCACTTCTCGCCCCCTCAATCCTCCCTAATACTCCCATCTACCCAACAATGAAATTGTGCATAGTTTTATAAGACAAGTCTCGCTGCAGCTAGTATGGATGATGATGTCGAAGACATCATCATATCCATCAACACCACCACAGCTCCCAATGACCCTTGCCCAGCATTTTGGATAAGATCGCTGCATGCGGAACTCAGCCCAGTCCTGGCTAAGATTATGAAACTGTCCTTTTCAACAGGAGCATTTCCACTGACTCTAAAACAAACATCCATCCGACCCCTCCTAAAGAACAGCAAGCTAAACGCCCTGAAGGCTGAATCCTATCGACCAATCTCCAGCATCCCCCTGTTGGCCAAAATAATAGAGAAGGTCATTCAATTCCAAATTCAGCACCAAATTGAAACCAACGCTCCGCTCGACCCAAGTCAGCATGGCTTTAGAGAATCACATGGCGTCGAGACACTCCTCATCACTCTACTTAGGGATTAACAACATCAGACAAGGCTATGCACTAATCTTCATGGACATCGCTTTCGCGTTCGACTCAGTCAACCACGAGCTTCTCCTTGCATGCCTCGAAGAGAAGGGAATCCATGGTGCAGCTTTGAATTGGTGCAAGTCTTACTTATCAGACAGATGGCAACATGTACGAACTGACTCCATGACCTCTTAACCGTTTCAACAAAAGCAAGGCATCCCCCAAGGCTCCTCACTCCCGGCACTCCTTTTCAACATCCATATGCAACCCATCTGTTCAATCATCTGCTCCTTCAATGTCTCCTGCCTTGTGTATGCCAAAGATGTACTGCTTTTCACACCATTCTCTATTGACCAGCCTGACTTCTCACCACTAACGAACTGCTTCGATGCTGTGACGGACTGGCTCCACACGCAAAGCCTCAAAATCAATTTCAACAAGACGGATGTCCTATTCATCACAAGAAACCAATCTTTTACCCCTCCCGCCTCGATTAAGGTAAGAGACGCAGAGCTCCCGAGCAGGACCACCATCTGCTACTTATCACCCTAGACCAGCAGCTTGACATGAAAGCACATATAAGCAATACCATCAAGGCAATCTATCATAAAATATGAACAATTCGCCACCTACGACCCCTACTGTAGCCTGACGGCTTCTGGACCATCTTTCAAGCACTTGTAACCCCCCGTTTCGACTACGCCAACGTCATTCTGCATGGTCTCCCTAAAAGCATGCTGAATCCACTACAACTAGCAATGAATGCCGCTGCCCGCATCCTGCACGGAGCCTCCAGAAGAGATCACATAACGCCTATCCTGCAACACCTCCACTGGCTTTCTATTCACAGCAGGCTCACCTTCAAAGTACTTCTGCTGACCTTCAAAGCCCTCAACAAACTGTCCTCCTCCTCTCTCATGTACCTTGTCCACCCCACTCCTCAAAACAGATCCAGAAGATCATTCGCATCTAACACACTCGCAATCCCTAGCACAATAACAAAATACTCCCTTGCAACAAAGAACAGAGCCTTTGTGTTCTACGCACCGACACTCTGGAATGCCCTCCCAACCACCATCAGGGCCATTACTGACCTCACTCAATTCAGGAAGGCTCTAAAGCACCACCTTTTCCTCCAACATTATTCCCACACCGGCGACATTACACAACACAGCATACCCTCCCACCCATCAGGATGACACCATCAACACATATACGTCATATTGACGAAACCACACCCACCGATATAATTACTCAACTTGTAAATAGTTCTCAGATCATCTCATGTCGATATAGACATAACTGCGACACAACTGCTCAGTTTGTAAATAGCTGTATATAGTTACCCCTTTTTCAAATCCAAGTTGTAATACCTGTTTTCTGTAAAGTTCAATGTATGTTTCAGCCTGCATTGTACAAATTCAATGTTACATGTAAACCGCGCTGATTTCAAAGAGTGTGGTATAAAAAAAAAGATTAAAATAAATAAATAAAATCCTAGGAAACTCAATATGTACCCTACATTGTTCTATTCAAAATGTTGTTTACAGTTAATGTATATAGTTATAAAAGTTCTATGTAACTGAATATGTATCCATCACGGTACTATTCAAAATGTTGTTCATTGTAACCCGCATTTGATCTTCAGGAAAATGCAGTATAGAAATTTATAATAAATAAATAAACAGTGGCCAACCACATGGCCCTGCAGAACAGTGCAACAAAACAAGCAGTGCAAATAAACAGAGGCCAACACATGGCTCGACACTGGCAGCCAACATGGCCTAACAATAATGGCCAACGCAGTGGCCAACATTATCTCTTGCCATGAATAGTAGAGGCCAACATGGCCCACAGTAAAGCAGGCTGTTGTCAAGTACAAGTGGGAGGAGAGCAGGTTCCTTCTGCTTCCGCTCTAGAGAGGCCTGTGGCGGCCATGGTGAGGACTGCCTGGCCGAAGGAGGTGTGCATCTGTACATTCAAGTCCAAGCAGTAATGACTCTGGAAGGTGTGGATGGAAGACCAGGTGGCGGCTTTGCAGATGTCCGTCAGTGGAATAGAGCACAGGTTGGCGATGGTGGCGGCAAACACTCTGAGCTGCTGCGCCCCGACTTTGGTCAGTGCTTGTGCACCTGCCTTGTCGTGGCAGAACACAATGCAGTCCGATATCCACTGCAATAGTGTCCACTTTATGACAGGCTGTCCTGGCCTTTTTGGGTCATAGGAAACGAAGAGCTGTGTACCTCGTCTGAGTGGCTCCTTCCTGAGGAGGTAGGTGCGGAGGGCCCTAGTGCAGTCCAGGGTGTGGAGTTTCTGCTCTTCACGAGGCTCCGGATTGAAGATGGGCCACTTGATGGTCTGGTTGATATGGAAGGCAGAGGCCACTTTGGGTAGGAACTTAGGATGTGTACGTAGAGTGGCCCTGTCGTGGAGGAGCTGCATGTACGGGGGATGCAACATGAGAGTTTGGAGTTCACTGATACATCTAGTGGACGTGATGGCAACAAGGAAGAGTGTCTTCCAGGAGAGGTACTTCAGCAAAGCAGAGTGCATGGACTCAAAAGGGGCCTGTGTCAGCTGCTGGAAAACAGTATTTAGGTCCCATTGTCGGACAGGGATCATACTCTGGGTTGGAGGTTGTTGAGCCCTCTCATGAAACTTGTAGTCAGAGGTAACGTGGCAGTGGAGTTGCCCCCTTCACACTCATGAAAAGCGACTATGGCCAAGAGGTGCACTCAAATGGATGCAGACTTGAGGCCCTAGTCGAAGAGGGTGGTGAGGTATTGGATAACTACAGGCACCGGGCAGGAGACTGGGTCCACATCTCGTGTTGCGCATCAGATGTTGAAGCGTTTCCACTTGTGTCCATAGGTTTTCCTTGCGGACGGACGTCTGGCGCCAGGATGACATGTTGGACCTCCATCAGTATGCTGAAAGGGTCAACTGCTCAATCTCCAAGCTGTCAGTGCTAGAGCCCCTAAGTTGGGATGGAGCATGTGCCTGCTGTCTTGGGTGAGGAGGGCTGGGCAAGGGGGAAGTCGGAGCGGTGGGTCCAGTGAGAGACTGAGGAGGGATGGAAACCACATCTGGCATGGCCAGTAGGGGGCCACCAGGATGACCTGCATTTTGTACTGGATGACCTTTAGAAGTGTGTTGGAAATCAGCGGGATGCAGGGGAAGGCATATGCGAGAGACCACTCGCCCCCAGCACATATCGAAGGCATCTGAGGCTATGCTGTGGGCTGATGGATCCTTGGAGCAGAAGAGGTGACACTTTCTGTTCTATTCTACGGCGAATAGGTTGATCTGTGGGTGACCCCAGCATTGGAAGATGGTCTCTGCCACTTCGGGGTTTAATGTCCACTCATGGGGGGCTCAGTTGGCAGTTCAACTTGTCCACTAGTGCGTTCTGTTTGCCGGGGAGGTAAGATGCTTGTAGCCAGCAGTGGTTTGCAAGGGCAAGGGACAATATCGCGAGCGCCTCCCTGCACAGAATCTGTGAGCCGGTGCCCTCTTGTTTATGTAGAACATCGCCACCTGATTGTCTCTATCAGAAATGATTTTTGGTAATGTGCGGTTGGAAGGCCTGTAGGGCATATTGAATCGCCCTGAGCTCTAGTAGGTTGACGTGGTGAGTTGTCTCTGATATTGTCCAGGCTCCCTGGGTGTGGAGGTGTAGTAAGTGGGCTCCTCATCCAGCCCTGGATGTGTCGATAGTGATGGTGGTCTGGTGATATGGCTGCTGGAGGCTTCTGCCAATCATGAGGTCCCCCTTGATGGTCCACCAGTGCAAGCTTTGCCTGGTTCAGATATCCAGCGTCATGCACATGAACAGGGATTGCGAGCATTGGTTCCAGCATGAGGAAGGTGCCACTGCAGTGCGCACATGTGCAATCGCGCAAGGGGCAGGACTTGTGTAGTTGCAGCCATGTGATCTAGGAGACGTAGGAGAGTCTGAGCGGTCGTGTATGTCTGTGAGACTTTCTCCTGGGTCAGTGTGATGATCTTGTTCACTCATTGGGCAGGGAGGAAAGCCTTCGCTGTCACGGTGTCTGTCAACCCTGATGAATTACAGGTGTTGAAATGGGTTGAGATGTGACTTCTGGTAATTCACCAGGAACCCATGGGAGGTGAGAAGGCAGATGGTCTTGTAGACCGCTTCCTGTGTTCCCAATGCTGAGTGTGATGATAGGAGCCAATTGTCTAGGTATGGGAAGATGCGGATGCCCTGTCTGTGCAGGTGTGCCGCCGCAACAGCAACACATTTCGTGAACCCCCTTGGAGCCGAGAACAGGCCAAATGGGAGGACTGTACTGGTAGTGACTGCCAAGCACTTGGAACCGCAGATATTTCCTGTGTGGATGGGGACATGAGTGTAAGCGTCCTGTAGGTCCAAGGAGGCTAGCCAGTTTCCAGTCTGGAGGAGGGGTAGGATGGAGCCCAGCAAGTACATTCGGAACTTCTCCTTGTGGATGAATTTGTTTAGTTTCTGGAAGTCGAGGATGGGGCGTACTCTGCCTGATTTTTTTGGGAACCAGGAAATACCTGGAGTAGAACCCACTGATTTGGTTTTGGGGAACAGGTTTGATTGCTTGCGCAGCCAGGAGATGCAGTAGCTCCGCAGTCATTTGTAGGACTGTGTCTGGTGTGATTACGCTGATGAGCTGTGAGCACTGACATGGGGGGGATAGGAACTGAATGCAGCATCCCTCCTGTATGATCTGTAAGACCCATTTGTCTGTAGAGATGAGCCACCAGGACTTCAAGAAGGCTGACAGTCTGCCCCCCACCAGGAGTGGGGCCTGCGCAGCTGCGGTTAACATAAGAACATAAGATATGCCATACTGGGTCAGACCAAAGTCTATCAAGCCCAGTATCCTGTTTCCAACAGTGGCCAATCTAGGTCATAAGTACCTAGCAGTCTCCCCAAAAGACACAGGTTTCTCAGTGCTTGTATTGGGTCAAGCAGTGATATCCTGGTTCCCTTTTAATGATGGTTTAGGGACTTTTCCTTCAGGAAATTGTACAAACATTTTTTAAACCCAGCTACACTAACAGCTTTTTCTACATCCTCCAGTAACAAATTCCAGAGTTTGATTACACGTTGAGTGAAAAAATATTTTCTCTTATTAGTTTTAAATAAGTTACCCTGTAGCTTCATTGCATGTCCACTAGTCTTTTTATATTCTGATGATGTAAACAATCAATCTACGTTTACCCATTCCACTCCATTCATTAATTTATAGACCTCTATCATATCTCCCCTCGCCATCTCTTTTCCAGGTTGAAGAGCCCTAATCTTTTTGGCCTCTCTTCATAGGGGTATCCTTCCATCCCCTTTACCATTTTGGTGGCTCTTCTCTGTACCTTTTCTAATAACACTATATCCTTTTTTTTTTAAACTCTTTATTATTTTCCAACAACGTAATACACAACAGTTTTGTCGTAAATACACACACTGTGCGTCCCGGGTGAGGCTGTTTCTTGTCCTCCACCCCGGGACTCATAACAAATCATGATTTTGGTACATCCATTAGGTATATTTATTTATTGATATCCCTCCCCTATCCCTCCCCCCCTCCCACCCCCTCCCCCCCTACCCGCCCTTCTTAGGAACTTACCATAGTGTGTTACTTACTTATTACCTTATACTACAATAGCACATCAATCCCCCATATCCATATACCAAAGTCCATCCTTAGCCCACCTGTAGCACCTCATTACGAGAGTGCGATCTTAATGTCTGAATATAGGGCTCCCAAATCAACAAGAAAGAGGCCCAGCGTTGAATCTTCCCTCTAGCTCCGCTCTGCTCCGCTCCAAAAGTATCAGCTGATGAAAGCTATTACGCCATTCCCAAAACGTGGGGGGTGAGGACTTCCTCCACCGATGAAGTATTGGGCCTTTACCCACCAGACATGCTTTCCTTACTAACAGTCGCTCCCATCTCCCTTTCGGGTGGAGGGGTCCGTTGATCTAACACCACCAACGACCCTGTCCAACAAATCTGCTGCTTTAATACCCTACTCAGAAAGTTACTAATCCGGATCCAATACCTTTGGATTGCCGGACACCGCCACCACATATGTCCTAAGTCTGCCAAGGAACAGGGACATTTTGGGCAACCACCATCCGATGTGAGGTGGCACCGCAGTGCTCTCCTTGGGGAAAAATACGCTCGAATGATACACTTGAACTGTATCTCTCGCCACCTAGCCCCTTCGAACAACCACGCAATCCTATCTAAAGTTCCACTAATGGAACCTGGGGTCACCTCCAGACTCAGCTCCTATGCCCACAAGGCCTCCTCCGTCGAATAATCTGGCGGGGTAACATATTTATCAACCCTTCTCTTCAACTCTGCGATTGTGGGTGGGGAGTCTGCCCGCAATACAAAAAACTCCAATATCTGTGCCGAACGTTCAACCTGCATCAAACTTTGTGGAAGAGAGGCAACATAATGAGATATCTGAGCATATGCAAAATAATGCCGGTTCCTAATCGGTCCTCCAGTTTAGTCCTCCACCTCTGGGTTGTGCACCTCCTCCTGCAGCTTGGAGACTGGGCATGTCACAAAAACGTGACATCACGGGATGTAGTCTGCTGGCCTCTCCCATCATCCCCAGTGTGTCCAGTCTCCATGCAGCAGGAGGACATGGTGAGCCCATGTGCTTGGCTCACTTGAGAACAGATAAGGAGCAGTTAGAGTAGAATTTTGCTAAATTTGGATTAATTTGGCCTTAATTTTAGAATTTGTATATTTTGGGTCCTGTTCCTTTAAAAAAAACATTAAAAAAAAATGGAATAAAAGACGGAGAGAAAGGGCTGCTCTTGTGCCTGGTCCTTCTTGCCTGGTCAGTTAGGTGCGTTCCCTGGTGATTACCGGCGCAGATCTCTCCCCCTTGATCAGTACGGGGGAGAGCACTACTGTGGAGAGAGAGGCAGTTCAGCCTTTGGCAGTGCGCTGCTGTCGCGTCTGCCTGCTCGTGCTGTTTTTTCTTTGCCGGACACTTACCCGTCAGCTCCCCACTCGCCTTTCAGTGGCACGGAGCCATGTGGGCTGCAAGACCGCGTTGGAAGAAGCGAGGACCATGAGTACGGGCAAAAGTGTGGGGTTTTGAGCGGGGAGACGCTGCAGCCACGCGGAGGGCCGGCGATTTTGGTGCCTTTTTCCTTCTCAGTCAGGCAGCCATCTTGTCAGCGTGCTTATTGCATGCACACAGTTGAATCGCGCAGCAGTATATTTTTCCTTATTTTTTCTTATTACTCTTATTCGCTGCCTTACTTGGATTTCTTTTGTTACGGGTCAGTTTTTCTGAAGACCTTACTGTTTTCTTCTATATTTAGTTTAATTTGTTTTTAATTTTGTTTCAGTATTTTTAGTATGAACGGTATGTCCCTGGCTTCTAGTTATCAGGCAGATCAAGTTGGATTTTCTTAATCGGGTAGCTGAACCACTTTAAGGGTGGTACAGGCTAGAATACTATTTTTCTTTTTCTCACTTTTGGTTAAAATAAATAAATAAATAATAGTAATAAAAAGAGAAAAGAAGTAGTTTTTGTTTCTGAAACCTGTTGCCCTTAACGAGGGAGCGATGGCAGCACGGCCTCAATGTGTAGTCTGCGGTACCCGTAGAGAGGCTATCGCCGACTCTGGGATTTGCTGGGGCTGTACGCAGGTCTCTACCAGCGTGGAACAGCAAATGGAAGTTAAGGTAGGACAGGACCTTCAGGGGGCCTCTGCTGGATTGAGCGCAGAGGAGCTGCGGACAGCGTTGCCAGGGGCCAGTCTCGAGTCACCAGCCGGTCCTTCGGGGGGCCTTTCAACGTCAGGGCCACAACCCGGGGATTTCTGTCCTGACTTTGTGTTAATTATGCATCAGACTTTCTGTTTACGGCGGCAAGAGAAAGTGCCGAAGTCTCTGTTGCTGTCTGAGACGCCGCAGCAGCCAAGGCCGGTCGAGGCGAGTACCAGCTCCTTGAGACCGCCAAAACGGGCAAGGACTCGTGAGCACTGTTCCTTCTAAGCTGTGCGCTTGTGCGCGCGCACACACCTCGCCGAGCGAGCGCACATACTTTACAACAGTGCACAAAAATTACGGTTCTGATTCTGATAGAAAACAACACAGACGTCTTAAAATTTAAAAGTTGTGATAAAAGCGGCGTCCCTGCAGGGCGCGCCCGCGCCTGGCGGGCCCGCGCCTGAGGGCCTCGCCAGAGGGCCCTTTGGCGTGGCCCTTAGGCGCGGCACGGAGGCGAAAAGAAGGAAACATCCCCGGAATTCAGCAGCACCGACTGCATACCAACGGATCCCGACAGAGGAGCAGACCGTGGAGGACAGCAAAACCGCAAGTAAAACTCTCACAGAACATAATACATCACACACTACCAAACGCCCTCTTCAACAACACACTCCATAAAAGCTCCGGCCACCCCCCCCACTCCATAAAAGCTCCGGCCTCCCCCCCACGGAACAGGCCCCCGCACCAAGGCGACCGCCACAGAACCAGCTCCACATCCTCGGGACAGGCTCCCTCCCCGGCCCAGGCCCCCGCACCGCCCCAGATCCCGCTCCACTGCCTCCGGCCACGCTCCCTCCCCGGGACAGGCTCCCGCGCCGCGACAGATCCAGCTTCACATCCACGGGACAGGCCCCCGCACCAAGGCGACCGCCACAGACCCGGCTCCACATCCTCGGGACAGGCTCCCTCCACAGGACAGGCTCCCTCACCGCCACAGATCCAGCTCCACTTCCACGGGACAGGCTCCCTCCACGGGACAGGCTCCCGCACCGCGACAGATCCAGCTTCACATCCACAGGACAGGCCCCCGCACCAAGGCGACCGCCACAGATCCAGCTCCACATCCACGGGACAGGCTCCCTCCACAGGACAGGCTCCTGCACCAAGGCGACCGCCACAGATCCAGCTCCACATCCACGGGACAGGCTCCCTCCATGGGACAGGCTCCGCACCGCCACAGATCCAGCTACACATCCACGGGACAGGCTCCCTCCACGGGACAGGCTCCCGCACCAAGGCGACCGCCACAGATCCAGCTCCACATCCACAGGACAGGCTCCCGCACTGCCACAGATCCAGCTCCACATCCACGGGACAGGCTCCCTCCACGGGACAGGCTCCCGCACCGCCACAGATCCAGCTCCACATCCACGGGACAGGCTCCCTCCACGGGACAGGCTCCCGCACCGCAACAGATACAGCTCCACATCCCTGGGACAAGCTCCCGCAACAAGTACAGCGCTCTCCCAAAAGCAAACAACAGACGAAGACCTAAGGAGACCAGGCGTCACCCTATCAGAACATCACAAAACTACCAACATGCACACCACATACTTCCTCCCTCTATACCTTCTAGTCACACAAATCCTCCCACCGACCACACACCTCCACTACCCCCAAACAAAACACACCATGGTACCCCCCAACTGCACTGCCATATCTCGGTCCACAACACAACACAACAAAGAGACACTCGCAACCTCCAAGTAAAGAGACCAAACAGACACAAATCAAACCCCAACACCGGCTCAAAGGAAGCACATGTAGCAACAACCTCTTCCACAAAGACAACAACAATTGAGCTCATAAACGCCAGATCCGTCTGCAAAAAGATACACACTCTGGAAGACCACATAGAAGAGCGACAGCCCGACATAATATGCATCACAGAGACATGGATCAACCCTAACGACAGTGTACTCCTCAACCAACTAGTACCGAACAACTACTCAGCATACAACTGCACACTCACCCCACAAGCGTGGAGGAGGAGTCCTATAATAGCAAAAAACAGAACTCAAGTTCAAGACACAGAACCTCACAGATACACAGCAGTGTAACACAATTAGCATCAAGAACAAGAATATTGCAATCTGCCTAACCTACAGAGCACCCCGTGCTCCACCCGACGAACTAGCCTTCACACTCGAAGAAGCCTGTGCCATAACAACAAACAACAAACCAGCACTACTAATCGGAGACTTCAACCTTAAGTCCGCCAATACAAAAGATGCAGGGCCTTCCTTCAGGCAATGACCTCACTTCAATTCACACAGATAGTCAATGCACCAACCACACAGACTGGATCATCCCCAGACCTCATCTTCGCATCAAACTACTAACTTCAAGAGACCTAATCTCTACACCCACCATCACCCCAGTACCATGGTCTGACATTACTTAATCGAGACGAAACTGCAATCACAAGACGACCGGACAAGCGAAAGAGCGAACATCCCACACACACAAAGACGATTCAGTCCTTTGACAAGGACGAATTCATACAGTACACAATAAAATAATTGAACATTGACTCAGAGGACCTGGAGTAACAAGTTTCATACTGGAACAGCGTTATAGCTAACGAAGACTATCCATCCGTTGACAGGATCAAGAATCAAGTCCACAACAATAGACAAAAACAAACCATGGTACTCAGCAAAATACGGACAGGAAAAGAGGGGAGCTCAGGAAAATTGAACGGAGATGGAGGAGAAAAAACAAAAATAATTCGCCCGACCACATCTTTACCTAACAAAGCAAAAACAATACAATGAACACATCAACCAATCAAAGAGAGAATTCCACACAAACCTGATAAATTCTTCCATCAACAAACCAGAGAACTTTTCAAAATAGTAAAAACCCTGACAAAGAGCAAGCAGCAGAAAGAGAAATACAAGTGGATCCACAGAATTCGCCGACCACATCAAAGACACAATTTCACTCCACAGAGCGCACAACACCCAGTGGAACCACCAGAACGAACGTACACCCCAAAACTGGGGGCACATTCTACTCACCCTCAAAAGAACAGATAGCCCCACATCATCTCCACAATCAACACAAGCACTGCCTCCTACAGACCCTTGCCCAGTGTCATGGGTCAAAAGCCACCAAATCAAGCCTCATACCAACCATTCATAAAATGGTACACAACTCACTCACTCAAGGACTCATGCCACAGCAATTAAAGCTTGCCTCAGTAAGACCAATCACAAAGAAACTACTCTCGACAAAAAGGACCCAGCAGCATACCGACAATCTCCAGCATACCTTCCTCGCAAAAATAATCGAAAAAAGACGGTTCAACTACAACTTCAGGAACACATTGACGAACACGGAACTCTCGACGACAACCAACACGGATTTCATCCCAACATGGAGTTGAAACTCTACTGATCTACCTCTTCGACAGCATCATAAGAATAATTGACAACACCAGGAATGGAATTATAATGATCTTCATCGACATATCCTCAGCTTTCGACACAGTTGACACAATATGCTCCTGGAGAGACTAAAGAACACTGGTATACACGGTACCACTCTGAAATGGTTCCACTCGTACCTAACCGAAAGACAGCTACAGGTCAAGGTGGGACATGACACCTCCCGACCCATAAACGTCCAACAAGGAGTACGCAAGGATCCGCACTCTCAGCACTCCTTTTTAACATCTACATCCAACAATATGCAACATTATGAAAGAGAACAACATCCAATACACAATATACGCAGACGACTCATGGTAATACTCCCCGATATCAATCGACAACCGGACTTCTCTAAGATACAGATCTGCCTTACCCAAAATGGCGAAGTGGTGCCAAAACAACAACCTCGCAATAAACTACAACAAGACCGAAGCTTTAATCATCACTCGGAACCAAAGCTTCATACACCCACCAAACATAAAGATACAAAGCACAACGATACGATAAGATCAGAGGTGAGATACCTTGGGGTTACTCGGACAGTAAACTCAAACCTCAAACCACACACTAGGACAAAACAATCCAAAAAGCCTACTACAGGATGCGAATCATCAGGAGTCTGAAACCAGTCCTCTCTCCAGAACAATTCAGTACAGTCTGTCAAGCAATGATAACCCCAATACTGGACTTATGCTATCCTATATAACTAGGAGTACCAAAACATGCTCTCAAACCACTCCAGCTGGCACAAAACACTGCAGCTCGAAATCATATCCGGAGCCGCTAGGCAGGAGCACATCACACTACATTAAAGGACTTACACTGGCTCCCAATCAGTGCTCGCATCAGATACAAGACTATCATAAAACCTATTTAAGATAAAAGAGCACACATCAGCAACAGCCTCCACACGCTCATACAACCGGAAACCAGCGCACGTCCTAGAAGAAGTCAAACACGCAACCGAGTCAGTACCCCCAAATGAAATACAAGCACACACGCAAGGACACAACAGACAGAGCTCTCTCCATGGCTGCTCCAACAATATGGAACAATCTACCGGACGATCTAAGGGCAACTCCAGACCTCAAAGACTTCAGAAAACAACTGAAAAACCATGCTGTTCATAGAGCACTATGGTCACATCACATAACCTAAGAGAATGGATAACAGCACTCCAATCCTCCTAAACAACTGTATGTATATAAATGTGTTTAGCACCACAGTAAATATCCCACCTTGAACATAGCTCAAACAAATCAAGCACCCAACACAGACCACACACAACTAAGTTTCATCCTCACTGCATGTACAACACACACACTTTACCTGATTGCTTGCTGTGATACCACCTTGATTATTAAGATAAGGCGGTTTAGAAATACTGTTAAATAAATAAATAAATAAAATTACTAGAAATTTTCCACTTCATTTAGTAATCGTCTATTTTCATTTAATTTGATTAAAATCAATGTGGTGTACATACTGTATTCTGACGTGTAGTCAAATTTTAAAGTATATAACTCCGAGTGTCGTTATGTGGTGCACAAAAAATTTAACCTTCCTTCAAAAGTTGCACAGCTGATATTTTATGCGCACACAGCCTACAGAAAATTAGAGGGAACATTGCTCGTGAGCCTTCGATTTCTGAGTTGGACGGACGAGAGTCAGAAGAGCACGAGGACGACCTGGAAGGTGGAGATGAAGAATTGGAAGAAGGGGAGATTCCTGAACCGGAGGATCACGCGAAGATTATTTGGGTATTCCGGAAGGAGGAGTTGATGGCGCTTATCACGGAGTCCCTTCAGACGCTTAAACTCACCATGGAGCAGCCTGTGGAAGATGACAATGGGGAAGACCCAATTATTCAGGCAGTAAGGCAAACGCAAGTGGTGTTTCCTGTTCACAAGGTAGTAGACAGGATGATACAGGATGAATGGGATCAACCGGAAGCAGGGCTACGAGGTGTTCGGGTTATGAACAGACTCTATCCCTTAGCAGATAAGGAAAAGGAGAGATTTTGATCTCCACAAATTGATGCAGCGGTGTCAGCAGTGACCAAGAAAAGCACGATTCCGGTAGAAGACAGCTCCACCTTGAAGGATGTACAGGATAGGAAGTTGGATGGTTTGTTGAAACAATCCTTTGAGGCCAACGTGGTGTCATTACAAGCTTCCATTTGTTGAGCATGGGTGGCAAGAGCTTGTCATCAATGGTCGCAGCGTTTGCGACACTGCTCTGCTGGAGCAAGAAGGTCTGAGAGAGCTGGATTGCCTAGAGTCGGGGTCGGCTTATTTGTCAGATGTTCATTATGACTTAATCAGGGCCCTGGCTAATAGTATGGGTCGCTCGTGGCCGCTCACAGATCCTTGTGGTTGCGGAATTGGGCGGCAGACGGTTCTTCTAAAGCACTGCTCGGTAAACTCCCGTTCAAGGGAAAGTTGTTGTTCAGGGAGGATCTCGATAAGTTGGTAAAGGACTTAGGGGAGTCTAAAGGTGGCCGACTGCTGGAAGATAAGCCAAAACAGGGGAAGTCTGTTTCAAACATTTGGGGTTCGTTTAGAGATTTTCGGAGGTTTCAGACTTTTCGCTTGGGTGGTTTCCAAAGAGGAAGGTTTGCTCCTCGGGCCCAAGGGTTTCAGGGATTTCACGGAGCAGGAAGAGGTTTTGCGGCGGTGGCCTCAACTTCCAATCGCAAACCGCAATGAAATAAGGGGGACCTCGGCAGGAAGTTTTCCGATAGGCGGGTGACTTCGGAACTTTCTTCCTGCCTGGGTCCATATAACGTTCGACCAGTGGGTGTTGGAGATAATCCGGGAGGGCTATGTGCTGGAGTTCGCGCGGCCGGTTCGGGATTCGTTTGTGCAGATGCCCTGCAAGGGGCAGCGGAAAACTCAAGCAGTCCGCTGCACTCTGAATCGGCTATTGCACTTAGGTGCAGTCGTCCTGGTGCCCAAAGAGGATTACGGCAGGGGTCGATACTCAATTTATTTTGTCGTGCCAAAGAAGGACGGATCTATTCGTCCAATTTTAGATCTCAAAGGGGTGAATCACTGCCTTCGGGTGCCGCATTTCAGGATGGAAACGTTGTGATCCGTCATTGTGGCAGCGTGCCAAGGAGAGTATCTGACATCCCTCGACCTTACGGAGGTGTGTATGCACATCCCAATCAGGGCGGGACATCAAAGGTTCCTGCACTTCGCCCTACCGTGGGGGCACTATCAGTTTCAGGCGTTGCCCTTCAGGCTGGCAACGGCGCTGTGGACGTTCACCAAGATCATGGTGGTGGTAGCGGCGGCGTTGCAAAAGGAAGGCATTCTGGTTCATCCTTATCTCAACGATTGGTTAATTCGAGCAAAGTCCAAAGCCGAGAGCATACAAGTTACGGACAAGGTGGTGGCGTTTTTGGAGAGGCTAGGATGGTTAGTCAATGTGTGCAAAAGTCATCTGATTCCTTCCCAAAGCCTCGAGTACCTCGGAGTGCGGTTCGACACTCAGAGGGGAGTTGTGTTTATTCCGAATCGGCAGATCCAAGTTCTATGGCGGGTGATTCGCCAGTTCAGAGCCACTCCAACTCCTTCGGCCTGGAGTTATCTCAAGGTGTTGGGTACAATGGCGGTGACTTGGAAGCGGTACCTTGGGCCAGAGCTCATATGAGGCCGTTGCAACGGTCGTTGCTTCACAGGTGGTCTCATCAATCTGATCCGCTGAGCAAACGTCTGCCCTGCCCTCTCGGGGTCAGGCGGGCGTTGAAGTGGTGGCAGATTCCGGAATCGTTGCAGACCGGGATGCCCCTGGAGCAGCCAGCCTGGCTACCATTGATGATGGATGCAAGCCTTGCAGGATGGGGAGCATATTGCGGGGGGCTCTTTGCGCAAGGTCCGTGGTCATCTCAGGAGAGCACGTGGTCGATCAACAGGTTGTAATTCAGAGCGGTGACCTTAGCGTTGCAGTCCTTCGAGGTGACGGTGCAGGGTCGGGCGGTAAGAGTTCTCTCCGTCAACTCCGCGACGGTGGCCTACATCAATCGACAAGGGGGTACAAGAAGTACGGCCATGGAAGAGGACGCGGAGGCGCTTTTTTCTTGGGTCGAACTTCAGCTGCAAGTGATTTCGGCGGCACACATTGCCGGGAAGGACAATGTGGCGGTGGATTTTCTCAGCAGAGTTCAGATGGATGCCAGAGAAGGAGTTGAATCCAGAGGTGTTTGCACAAGTGGTGCACAGGTGGGGTCCGTCGATCATGCATCTCATAGCGACTTTTCACTTGGTAAAGGCCAGTTGGTGGTTCTGCAGGCGCCGAGAAAGGATGTCGGAAGGGATCGACGCACTGCTGCAACCTTGGCCAGTGTCAGGTCTTCTCTTTGTATTCCCTCCTTGGGTGCTCATAGGTCGGGTGGTACAGTGTATCAAGGCTCACCCGGGAAGGGTGCTGCTGGTGGCTCCGGACTGGCCAAGACATCTGTGGTATGCCGATCTCATCTGCCTCCTAGACGGAGAGCCGTGGAGGTTGCTGATGTCAGACGGTCTGTTACTTCAAGGTCCTCTATGGATGCCTCAGGTGGCTCGGTTCTCGCTTACGGTCTGGCCATTGAAAGGGTGCATTTTAAGAAAAAAGGTTACTCAGGAGAAGTCATTGCGACTTTACTTAAAGCACAGAAGTCGTCGACGTTGCTGGCATATGTTCATATATGGTGCATATTTGAGGATTGGTGTTCAAAGAGTGCGCGCAGTGACCGTGTCCATTTCAGTGGTTTTAAGTTTTCTGCAGGACTGTTTTGAAAAGTGCTTGGCGGCCAGTTCTTTGAAGGTTCAGTTAGCCGTGCTGGCTTGCTATAGAGGCAAGGTGCGCTTGCTATAGAGGCAAGGTGCAGGGAATAGCGCTCGGGGCACATGTGACGTGTTGCGTTTTCTCAAAGCAGTTAACAAGTTGCGGCCTTCTCGTAGAATTGTGGTTCCTCTGTGGGATCTCAACTTGGTGTTAGCAGCTCTGGCTAGAGAGCCTTTTGAGCCTTACAACAAACATCCGTAAAGGATTTGACTTTGAAGACGGTGTTTTTGGTGGCTATTTGCTCAGCGAGGCGAATTTCTGAGTTACAGGCGTTGTCTTGTAGAGAGCCATTTCTGTCTTTTTCGAGGGAAAAGGTGGTGCTTCAACCAGTTCCTTCCTTTTTGCCCAAGGTAGACTCTCCGTTTCATTTAAATCAGACAGTGTCTCTCCCGGTCCTGGGTTTGTTAGAGGATAACGCTACGTACCGGGGATTACGCCGCTTGGACTTAAAGCAGGTGTTACATCAGTATTTGAAGGTCTCAGAGGCTTTCGTAAATCGGACCATCTCTTCGTGCTGTTCGGTGGATCCCGTAAAGGGGAGGCAGCGGCGAAGGCCTCCATTTCTCGATGCATAAGAGAGGCGATTGCTTTGGCATATCTGTTGTCAGGGCGGCAGGTGCCCGATGGATTGCGGGCTCACTCTACCAGAGCTCAAGCGGCATCATGGGTGGAACACAGTTTAGTTTCACCTGTGGACATTTGTAGGGCGGCTACTTGGTCGTCTCTTCACACTTTCAGTAGACACTACCGCCTGGATGTCTTAGCAGCAAACGATGCTGTTTTTGGTGCGGCGGTATTGCAAGCCGGCTGGAAGGGTCCCTCCCAATAAGTACTGCTCTGTTACATCCCAGAGGTGGAGGACTAAACTGGAGGACCGATAAGGAAATGGAAATTACACTTACCTGGTAATTGTTCTTCCTTGAGGGACGACAGTTTAGTCCTCATTCCCACCCGGGTAGTAGGCTAAGCAGTGGGGGTCCAGCCGGGAGAAGTAAGAGATTACGGGTAGGTAAATGTCTTTCAAAAATTATTTGCCTCTTCTGTTTTTTTCTTGTCTCTCTTTCTGGCGGGGGCTGAAGGAAAAGACACAAGGTGAGAAGTTTGTTTCCAAGAATAAAAAAGAAAAAAAAAATCTTGTTTAAAGGAAGTGTTATACATTCATTTAAAATGTTGTGGTTAGCTACTTATTTGTTGCTCCTTTAAGTGTGCTTTGTCAATAGTTCGCTGGGGATGATGGGAGAGGCCAGCAGACTACATCCTGTGATGTCACGTTTTTGTGACATGCCCAGTCTCCAAGCTGCAGGAGGAGGTGCACAACCCAAAGGTGGAGGACTAAACTGTCGTCCCTCAAGGAAGAACAATTACCAGGTAAGTGTAATTTCCATTTATTCAACTCGTATTCTCCACGCAGAATATCAAATGATTTACAGTTCCCTTGCCGGTCAACCACGTGCCCAAGGTTCCGTATCCCTAATCGTTCCCACCTCCGAAACATGGGTGTCTCTGATCCTGGGGTAAACCCAGCGTTACCTTGTAAAGGCAGCCAGCTCGAGACCTCTGGTGGTTCCCCCCCCCAAGTATTTATTTAATTGCTGCCATGTATGGCGTGCCAGAACCACCAACACACTGCTAGTCACTCTTCCCGGCAAACTTGGGCTCAGCAAATGCAATACCGCCGTCAAAGTCTGGGGCCACAAATGCTTCCTCCGGCACCCTCAGCGTATACACATCCGTATTCCCCAACCAGTCTCCAATATGCCGCGCCTGGCAAGCCAAAGCATACGCCCACAGATCCGGAACCCCAATTCCCCCATCTCTCCATCTTCTTCGCAGACGATTTAATGGGATGCGAGCCCTCGCCCCTTTCCACAGAAACCGCCGGATCTAATGATCCATATAATTTATGTCCCGCCTCCTCAACCACACTGGGAGGGTTTGCAGCCAGTACAGTACTCTCAGTAAAATGACCATCCCAGCACCGCCACTCTGCCCAGTAGGGACAGCAGGAGGGGGGGTCCATGCTTGAAGTTGCATTCAGGTTTTGAGAAGGACCCGCTCAAAATTTTTCCTATACAGCTCCTTTGGTTCTCTGGTCAGAAGGATACCTAGATATACGAATGAATCATCGGCCCACTTAAGTGGGAAGGTCCCTATCCAATTTCCCCGAAGCGCTCCCCCTACATCTAAGGCCTCCGACTTATCCATGTTGATACGTAGCCCCGCAAAGCTTCCAAACCGAAAGAATTCCTCTAACAAGGAAGGCAAAGACGTTTGAGGAGACAACATGTGCACCAGCATATCATTGGCAAAAGCGGCCATCTTGAACCCACACTGACCAATGCACACACTTCGTATTTCTTTAGACAACTCTATCCTCCGTACCAGAGGATCCAATGACAACACAAATAACAGAGGTGAAAGCGGGCAGCTCTGTCTTATGCCTCTCTCTAGGCTAAAAGCATCCGACATCACGCCGTTACATAGCACGCCCGCGGTGGGCTTCGCATAAAGAAGCTCAACCATATTACAAAAGGAAGGCCCAAGACCATACTGCAGCAACAGGAATTTCAAATATGCCTAGTTCACCTGATCAAATGCCTTCTCCTCATCAAAGCTAATCAAAATTGATTGCAGCTTTCGCTCTCGGACCCATTCTAACGACGCCAGAATCTTACGCAGGTTTCGCACTGCATACCGCCCTTTCACAAACCCTACTTGGGATTCATGCACCAGCTCCCCCAGAACCTGGGCCAAATGATCCGCCAAGACCTTGGCCAATATCTTTAGATCAAAATTTAGTAGGGAGATGGTTCTATAAGAAGCAGCTTGTGTGTGATCCTTACCCGGTTTAGGTATCAATATAATATGCGCATGGTTCGCTCCCCATGTAACCACCCCCCCTGCTCTGCCCTTGTATGGTATACTGCTACCAGGGATGGAGTTAGCATATCGCCCAGCAGTTTATAGAATTCTGCCCCAAATCCATCAGGTCCAGGCGCTTTATAACAACTCACCTTTTGAATGACCTGTTGGACCTCTTTAATTGTTACTGGTGTGTCTAAATGTGCCCTCTGGATTGCCTGTAAGCATGGGATCTGCACTTCCCGGAGGTACTTTTCCATAGCAGTCATAGATCCCTCCCTCCCCGAGTACAATTTTTGAGAGAATGAGCGAAATAAATAGATAAAAAAATAATTAAACAATTGATTCTACAACCGCAACTTAAAACATAATCGTAAAGCAAACTGTCACTCTGAAGAACCTTTTTATTATGCCTTACAAAAGGTAAGAAGAACTAATTATTAGAAACCTGAATAAATTAGATTACTGAGCTTTAAAATGTATGTGTGAAAAACGATTCAATTAAATGGAAAAGGTTTTGAACTATGATGATAATTTAAATACACAAATGTCAAAGAGACGCGCCAGAAAATAAAATTGAGGCTAAACCTGTAAAAAGCTGAAAGTGCAATCCGTTAGTGCCAAATAAAAAAGACATGTGGTGTTGTGAATGCTTTAAAACAACTCAACAAATTGATGTGAAATTAAACCTTGAAAATGATACAGAATTCTATAAAAAGCGAGTTGTTAGCGTCTCTTAAAAACGATGCAGAACTCTGTAGGAACTGGATTACTGGCGTCACCTAAAATTATGATACTTCATAAAAATCATTAAACAAAGGTGGAACATTGTATCTTTTCTTGGCACAGCGATGTACTTACTAATGAAGCAGAAAAACTAACTGCTGTACTTCAATTGTATATGCCATTGTGTTTAAATTAAAGATATAATTATAGATGATACAATGTAAAGTAAAATCTAAACCATATGAGCGAATAGATGCCTATTGTTAAAAACGAAAAACTCATGCAAATGCCCCTAAAACCAACTTGTGCCTCCGAATAGCAAAACTGATGATTAACCAAACTTTAAAACACTGACCTTAGAGTGTACATAGGAGAAATTCCAATAACTTAAGAAAGTAAAGAAATCTTTCCGTGAACAGTGATGATCCTTTATGTAGACGCTCAAAAGAAAAAAACGCGCCAATAGTGAAAGTGAGGTCGAACTTGGGGGCGGAGCATAAAGGATTCATCAGCTCAGTATAGGAGTAAAAATCATGAGAAAATCCTGTTAAGGAATAATAAATCTTCTTTTTTTGACTACAATGATAATGTAAAAACTTTTCTTAGGTGATACTAGAGAAACAGCTCAATAAAGAACAATGAAATAGGCGTCTCTATAAACATGAAACAGAAAAAATAGGGAAGGATGGGACTTCTTGTTTTTCACTGCAATGAGGGTGTCAAAGCTCTTTTTTTATTTAGATGCTGCTAACAAAAACTCCATAGAAAACAATGAAATGGGTATTTGTGTAAATATCAAAACAGAAAAATTACCACATCTTCCCGTGATAATGGCCATGGCTGAGCTATATTTCAAAATAATGATTTAAGCTATGCTAAATCATTGGAGTGGAGGAGTAGCCTAGTGGTTAGAGCAACTGCCTAGTACCCAGATGATCAAGGGTTCGATTCCCACTGGCACTCCTTGTGACCTTGGGCAAGTCACTTTACCTTCATTGCCTCGGAAGAAAAGGCTGGCAATCTACTTCCAGTGATACATTGTCAAGAAAACCCAGAGGTAGCCATCAAGTCAACACTGACTTGATGGCACAAAAAAAAAAGTATTGATAAACTTAAAATACTGTAACTAATAAATTCATAATTCTAATGAAACTCAGCAAACTGATCAGAAGGCTTTAAAAGATAAGTAAAAAAGATTATACTTCTGTAACTCACAAAAATACCGAAAGGTCTACTTCTTGATTCAAGCCTTGGGGTTCCAAACTCTTAAATTCATATATATAACGTTGTTCTATTTTTAATAAAATCTTGTCAATGTCTCCCCCTCTCCAGTGTGATATCACTACCCTTAGAACTAGGTATTTCAAATCACTAATTGAGTGTCCTACTTTGGTCCAATGGGAAACTAAAGGCTTATCTGAAACCTTTCTTTGTATACAACTCTTATGCTCGATAATACGAGTACGGACCTGACGTTTAGTTTTACCTATATAAACTAAATTACATGGACATAATATCAAATAGACTACATTTTCCGTTCTACAGTTAGAATAATGTTGCAAATATACCTTCTGATTAGATGTCGGGTGTGTAAAAATTTTTTTTACAGATATAGTGTGGGAGCAAACTGAACACTTAACACATTTAAAATGTCCCTTAATGACTGGTTGTGGTTTGAAATAGGTGAGAGCCGATGGAACTAAAATGTTGGCCAAATTAGGATTACGTTTGTATGCTACTGTAAATTTCTTAGAGGCAAATGCTGGTAATGATGTCAGGAGATACCATTTTTGCTTAAGGATGTTAACAATTTGTTTTGAATAATTTGAAAATGTAAGAGCACAGATCAATCTGTCTGTGTGTAACGGATCTTTTGTCTGTAGAAGAGACGACCGTTCTGTGGTAAAAGCTCTTAAATAAGCTTTTTTGATACATTTTGTTGGATAGCCACGTTGCATCTCTGCTGCATGATATTCAAAATCCATTTCTGTAGTACATAATCTTTTTATCCTTAGAAACTGACTCACGGGTAGGTTGTTTTTTAATGATGCATTATGAAAGCTGTCATACTTTAAAAGGGTATTTCTGTCTGTCGGTTTTCGGTACAGACTAGTTGTAAAACCCTCCTTATCTTTTGTTATCATGATGTCTAAGTAAGCAATACAGTTAGAATCAAATAAACCTTCAAATTGTAAGTTTGGGTCAAGTGAATTAAGCCAGATAAAGAAAGTGTGTACCGTCCCAAATCATTAGTACGTTGTCTATATATCTCTTCCAAAGAAGGATATTTGATTTGAAAGGATGAAAACTCAAATACTGTTTTTCAAAATTAGCCACATATAAATTAGCAATATCAGGTGCCATCGAAGACCCCATGGCGACCCCTTTAATTTGCTTATAAAATATACCCTTGAAGCTAAAATAATTTTCCATCATAGTTAATGATGCTAATTGTTTCAGATAAAAAGTGGGAATACGTACTGGTTTGGGTCTTAGGATCAAAGTATTAGCAAGGACTTCCAAAGCTGCCTGTTGTGGGATATTTGTGTACAGGGAATTGATATCGAGAGTAACTAAAAGAAGTTTGTCATGATATCCTTTGAAATCATCTAAGATATTGATAACATGAGAAGAATCTCGTACAAATGATTCTGTATTCATAACAAATGGTCTGAGAAAGATATCAAGAAACTTAGATAAAGGTTCTAGCACAGACCCTATTACAAAGACGATAGGGCGTCCCGGTGGATTTTGAAGAGATTTGTGAATCTTCGGGATCATATATATAGTCGGTGTGACCGGATGAGAGACAGTAAGATAGGAGATTTCTTTTGATGTCAAATACCCTGCCTCTTTACCTATATGTACTAAAGTATCCACGTTTTGCTGTAAAGATGTAATAGGAACCACATATATTTTTAAATAAAAGTCCTTATTATTTAATTGACGCAGTACTTCATTGATATAGGCCACCCTGTCTTGTATTACCAATGCTCCACCTTTATCTGCAGGTTTTATAATAATTGCATTATTGGACCGTAAGTCATTTAATGCTTTTTTGGGGGGGGCCAGAGAGATTATAAAATATATGATCTTTGTTTTTTGTTGATATAGATGTTCTATTTTGGATAGAACAATGTTCTCATATGCCGAGATCATGGCATTTGTGTTGGGAGGCGGTGTCCATGTGGAAGGCTTCCTTATCACTGATGGATCAGTTATATCTGCATCTATTTTATGAAAATAATCTATAATTTTTAATTTTCAAAAAAATTTGTACAGTTCCACATGTGTGGAAAACATATCATGTTTTTTTGTGGGCACATAAGACAATCCTTTTTCTAAATCTTGTAGCTCAAGATCTGATAGTGAATAATTAGAAAGGTTAATAATGCCACTTACAGGTCCCAGTCTAGCTGTCTTTTGTAAGACGGGCCCTGTCCCCTTCCCCTCCCTCTTGTTGGGAAATTCGAATTGTGATATTCTTTGGTTTTGAATTGTTGGCGCCTCGGTGACTTTGGAGGAAATAGAGAGGTGCCGTGACCACTTCCCCTCCAGAGAGCATCCATCTGAAAATCCCATGAGGGACTACCCTGTTGAGTACTAAGTTTATATAGTTATTTATATCATTTATTTCACTTTTTTACCATATATATGTTTTAAATTGTTTATATTTATTTATGAGGATTTTAATTATTTATGATATTAATGTTGTTTTGATTACTGTATTTTGTTTGTTAGCTGCATGCCCCCTGAAGAAGGCATTGCCGAAACGCATTGGGGTTTATTTGATTAAAGTTTCCACGACCATCACACGTCTCTTGCTTCTTGTGTTCCTGACAGCAAGTGTACACTTTTCAACTTGTTTCTTTCAATGTGAAAATAATTGCAAAATCTACCAAAGTCGTTTTACATACTGACCACTAAGAGTCAGAAGTGCTATGCATTTTGCCTGACAACTTGCAATCAGCATGTTCATTTTGATGAGAAAAAGTCAACTACAGGTCTGTGATCTATTTTATTGGATTAATATAGGAATTATCCAAAGATGATCTGCATGAGCTTTTTAGACCACTTGTTTCCCTTCTTTCAAAATCTGCATAGGGACTATAAACAAATTGGCCTGTTAATAGCCTGAACTCATGCACAAGCAGGAACAGACACTCAACCTGTATCAGCTCAGAATTCACCTTGAGCACAACTTTGGAAAGGTAAACAATTACATACAAAATCCAGTCCAAATGCTTTCACTTTTTATTTTTCAAAGCCATTTTTGACCCTGCATTTTCTTCTGTTTCTCATTTTGCATTTGCCTGTACTGAGAGAACAGTGCCATAGACTTTTATTTCTACTCCCCAGTGTGCTGTTACACTTTATTTATTTTATTTATTTATTTAGCTGTATTTATATCCCGCTTTTCACCGGGTCAAAGCAGTAAAACATACAATAATCATTTACAAGGGTTTGGGGCCGTCACCAGGTGGCCAACAATAATGATTTTAAACAATTAATTGGGACATAGACATAGGTATTGTGTTATGGTTACATAGGACATATGCTCAGGGGAATGAAAATGGTGGTTGGGAGGGAGTCATTGTTGGGTGCTTGTTTCTGGTCCGAGGAATTCTTGGAATAGTGCAGTTTTAAGTTGTTTCCTGAAAGATGAGGGGTCTGTGTTGCTCCTGATGTGGTTTGGTAGAGAGTTCCAGAGGGATGGTGCATATAGTTCGAAGGCTCTGTTGCAGGTCCGTTGGTTGTAATTCGATCTTTTGTGTGGGATGACGAGGGAGTTGTTGGTGGTTTGTCTGGTTGTTCTGTTGTGGGCTGGTTGAGGCAGTAGGGTGCAGATCTGGGAGGTTGGAGTTTGGTAGAGAGCTTTGTGGGTGAGTAGGGCAGATTTGTATTTGATTCTTGCTTCTAGAGTATGTGTAGCTCCCTCAGGACTGGGGTGATGTGGTCTCGTTTTTTTGAATTGTTGATAATTCTGACTGTGGTGTTTAATGCAGTTCGAAGTGGGTTGGTATGGGTGGCTGGGAGTCCATGGTATATTATATTGCAGTAGTCCAGGTGGGGGAGCGTCAGGGCTTGCATCACTGTTCTGAAGTCCTGTGGTTCGAGGAGAGGTCTGAGGCGTTGTACTGTTTTAGCCTTGTGGTAGATTGTAGCGGTGGTTTTTTTGATCTGTTGATTGAGTGTGATTGCTTGGTCTATGATGATTCCTAGGTATCTTATTTGTGGTTGTACTTGTATTTTTGTGGTTCCAATTTCGAGGTGTGTGGGTGGTGTGAAGTTTGGGTCTTTTGTTACTATGAGGGCTTCAGTTTTCTTTATGTTGATGGAGAGGTTGTTCTTTTGTAGCCAGCTGGATACCTCGGTGAAGCATTCTGATAAGTGCTTATTGGTTGGGTTGGATGTTGTGATTGGAGCATAGAGCATTATGTCGTCTGCATAGATATGGAAGTTAATGTTGTATGTGCGTATGATTGAGCAGAGTGGTTGCAGGTAGATGTTGAAGAGCATGGCAGATAATGTGAATCCTTGGGGTACTCCTTGGTGTTGCTGGAAAGGGGGGGAGGTTGATATGTTTGTGCGGATCAATTGTTGTCTATTGGTCAGGTATGAACGGAACCATTGGAGTACGTTATCCTGGATGCCGATTGCTTGTAGTCTGTGTATGAGGATGTTGTGGGAGATGGTGTCTAGGAAGATCATGGCGTATCCAGAGTGCTTGGCTTGAGTTCCCATGACAAGGGTATTCATTAGCGACGTCATGAGGGTCTCGACTCCATGGAGTGGACAAAAGCCATGTTGTTGTGGGTCCAATATGTTGTTGGCGTCTAAATGTTCTTGGAGCTGTCTTTGGCTAGTTACTAAGCTGCAGTAATGAGGCTAGTTACTAAACTGCAGTAAAATCGTGAATTTTACCACAGTTTAATCTACCGTAAGAGTTACTGAGGTAACTCAGATCAGCAGGTTAGTGATTCTCGCAGTAAAGAAATAACATCCCTTCAAAGCTGGCATTATATTTCCACCGGGAACATCGGACCTCGAACAGGCAGCCTGATGCTCTTGGTTGTAGTCTGAAATGGACTAGCACTCTTTTGCTACACCCCCCTTCCAAATTAAGATCCCCCCCCCAAATACTCCCCCAATAATTGTTCATAGTACCCCTCTCCCCACCCTTGAGACCACCCTTAAGACCCCCTCCACCTCAGCAAGACCCCCCTACCTGCCCTGTAGCCCCCCTGGGCCTTACCTATAGATGTAATTAGTGGTCCAGAAGTCTTTGGGAAGGAGCAATCCCCCGTTGCTGCTGCCCATCACAGCGCCAGGTTGAAAATGGTGCCTGTGATCGCTTAGCAGTAGTCTTGTGCCTGAAGACCCCTAGACCACCTATTACATTTAAAGGTAGGCCCAGAAAGACCTATGGAACTGGTGGTGGGTGCCTTGCTGAGGAGGGATTTCTTTGGCAGGTTGTGGGGTTCCAGAGGATTAGTAGAGGGGTACTGTGGATGATTTTGGGGGATATAGGATGTCAAGGGGGAGTGGTCTGGTGGTTTTGAGGGCGGGTGAAGCAAAACAGCACCGCCCCTTTAAGAATGCCGTGGGAGCATGGGGTCACATGATGCGTTGTGGTGACTAATTGTGCATTATGGTAAAATAGTGCATGTTATTGCCCTTGAACATGTGTTAAAGGCTAAATAATGTGTATTATTATCCTAATGTGCTTTAATAACTATTCCTCACCAATGCAGCCCAGTCTCACCGTAGCAATCCTCGGCTCTCCCTTGAACCTGGCATTTGTGCATCTGGAGGTGTCATCAATCTCCCAGAAGCTGTGTATACTGCCTCTGACCCCTGGAGTCAAGCTGGGCTCAGGGTGTGAAGCCAGATCTCCTGAATGGGAATGACTAGCACTGCCAATGAGCCATCAGGCCCACTCTTGAACATCTTTAAACTGCTTATGGAGCTCCAAAGAATGACAGCTACCAAGCTCTTGGCCATCAAGAACAGACTGAGTCAGTCCTAGCTTTATTTCATTAAATGCATGGACTTGGAAGAGAATTTCGGGTTAAGAGATGTGCTCCTATCTATTGCAGTATTGAGACCCACACGAGTTTCCCTAGCAAAGTCAGGAGCCAAAAATCCAGAGATACAGTGGGTGTAAAGCCCAGACTGGCTCAGGCTGTTCTGATGCCCTGGGGCCTGGTTGGAAACTTAGGCAGACTTGATGGCCAAGAGCTTGTTAGCTGTTAGCTGAAGTGGAGGAGTGGCCTAGTGGTTAGGGCAAGGTACTTCAGGCCGGAAGGTCGGGGGTTCAAATCCCACTAGAAGACAGCAACCTTGGGCCGGAAGGACTGGGGTTTCTAGTTCCACAGGTGCTCCTTGTGGTCTTGGGCAAGCCACTTAACCCTCCATAGCCCATGTTCCCTGTAAAATAGTTATCTCCAAGTTATAATGCCCTGTTCAATGTAATTTCAGTTTGTTCAATGTAAACCGCACTGATGCAGAATAGCACGGTATATAAATAAAATAAATAAGAATCTTTCAACTTATGGTGATTAACACAAGCCAAGAAGATATAGTAGATGCATATATATGTGTGTGTGTGTATATATGTATGCAGGCACGTGCATATGTAGGTAAATTTGTTAAAGTTTAAACCCCTGCTGGATCTTAAATTCCAAGAAAGGCTTTTGACCAGCTTTTTTGATAAGGCAGTTCTTTACGCCTCTGATAGCCTGAAAAGCTTTGTTGATCTTTCACTTGCTTAAAATGATATGAACATTGTGGAAGATCATCTGAAGGTCACTAGTGCTTTAACTACAAGCCAGAAAAGGAGAGATGAGTGTATGGAGAGTGTGCCGGGGAGTTGGCAGAGCACAACACAGGAAAAAAGAGGCAGAGCCAGAGGCCTAATGCTTTATGGAAGTGGGAAGCGTCTAAGTGGGAGCAAAGTCTGGTGCAGTATTGAAGTGGGGGCATTTAGGGTTATTTCCATACTATATGACACCATGTAGATAGATATACAAGTGAGCCTACATCATCATGGACATTTGGGAAGTTTTTTAAAGTAAATAATTATGCCTGTTGTTAAGTGCCATCGAGTTGAAGTCGACTCATGGCGACCCTCTGGATAGCTATCCTAAATTGTGTTCGGTCTTGAATCAGGAAGCTCATTGTTGACAGACTGGTACCCGTAGCTGCTGTTATTGTATCGATCCATCTCATTGCTGGCCTTCCTCTTTTTTGTTAACCTTGTATCTTGCCAAGCATGATGTCTTTCTCTAATGATCTCTCTCTTCGCATGATGTGTCCAAAGTATGAAAGTCGAAGTCTTGTCATCTGAGCTTCTAAAGAAAGCTTAGGTTTGATCTCCTCTAGTACTGACTGGTTTGTTCTTTGGGCAGTCCATGGTATACACAGTATTCGCCACCAGCACCATAATTCAAAGGCATAAATTTTCTTCCTGTCTATCTTTTTCACTGTCCAGCTTTCACATCCATATGATGTTATTGAAAATACCATGGTTTGAACAAGTCAAATCTTTGTATGGAGAGAGACATCTCTGCTCTTGAGAATCTTATCTAGGTCTTTCATAGCCATTCTGCCAAGAGCAATGTGTCATCTGATTCCTTGACTGCTTGTTGCTTCTTTATTGATAGTTGATTCAAGTAGGTTAAAGTTGTTCACGATTTCAATTTCTTCTCCTTCAGCGATGAACCTGTTGATTATGCCAGTTGTCATGATCTTTGTCTTCTTTACATTAAGGTGCAGGCCCATTTTGAGACTATGTTCTTTGACTGTGAGAAGCAAATGTTTCAGATCATCTTCACTTTCAGCCAGTAATGTGGTATCATCAGCATAGCGAAGGTTGCTGATGAGTCTTCCATCAATCTTCACACCTCTGTTGTCTTCATACAATCCTGCTTCTCTGATTATTTGTTCTGCATAGAAATTAAACAGGTAAGGGGAAAGTATGTAGCCTTGTTTTACACCTTTGCTTATTTTAAACCATTCTGTTTCTCCTTGGTCCATTCGAATTGTTGTTTCTTGATCAATGTACAAATTGTGCAAGAGAATGATCAGGTGTTCTGGTATACCCATGCTTCTTAATGTGGCCCAGAGTTTCTCATGGTTTACACAGTCAAAAGCCTTGCTATAGTCGATAAAGCACAAATAGATATCCTTTTGGTATTCTTTAGTCTTTTCAAGGATCCATCTCACATCCGCAATGATGTCTCTCGTTCCTCTCCCTTTCCTGAACCCTGCTTGCACTTCAGGTAGTTCTTATTCAAGGTATAGTTGTAGTCTCTTTTGAATAATCTTCAGTAGAATCTTGCTGGCATGTGGGATCAGAGCAATTGGATCACCTTTCTTTAGTATTGGTATAAACACAGATCTTTTCCAGTCAGTTGGCCATGATGTTGCCTTCCATATTTCTTGGCAGAGCCTTGTAAGTACGGTAACAGCTGCATCAGATTGCTGTAATACTTCAACGGGAATGCTATCAATGCCTGGTGCTTTGTTCTTTGATAAGGGTTTCACTGCTGCTTCAACTTCTTCTTTCATCACCAATGGTTCCTGATCATAAGGTACAGGTTGAAACGGCTGTTGGTCCACTTGATCTTTATCATATAAAAACTCTGTATAGTCCTTCCACCTTTTCTTGATCTTCTCAGCATCATTCAACATAGAACCTTGAGCATCTTGTAACATTTCAGTTCGAGGCTGGAACTTTTTCTTTAACTGTCGTAGCTTTAGGAAAGCTGATCTTGTTTTTCCTCTAATAGTTTTTGCTTTTATTTCCTTGCATGCGTCATTGTAGTACTTTTCCTTGTCCTGTCTTGCTGCACGTTGGAAATCTCTGAGTTCTGCGATTGTCTTCCTTTCTCCTCTGGCTTTAGCTTCTCTGCATTTCTGGGCAATTTTCAGAGTTTCTTCCGTCATCCATTTTGGCCGCTTTTGCTTTTTCACCCTTTGTAGAGACTTCTCGCTTTCTTCCAACACAACCTTCTAGATGTCATTCCATAACTCTTCTGAAGCTCTGTCATTTGTATCTAAAGCAGCAAATCGATTTTGCAGGCAGTCTTTAAATTCCAGTGGTATATTCTCAAGGTCATATTTTGCTGCATTCATGAGTGCTTTGCTCTTTTTCAACTTTAGCTTGAGTTTGCATACTAGTAGTTGATGATCTGTACCACAGTCAGCTCCAGGTTTTGTCTTTGTTGATGTTACAGAGCTTGTCCATCATTGACTTCCACAGATGTAGTCAATTTGATTTTTATACAATCCATTTGGTGAAGTCCATGTGTACAGTCGCCGCTTGTGTTGCTGGAAGAAGGTGTTTGAGATGAATAGATCATTGGTCTTGCAGAATTCTATCAGTCTTTCTCCAGCTTCATTTCTGTTTCCAAGTCCATATTTTCCAACTAGTTTGCCTTCTTCTTTGTTGCCAACGTTTGCGTTCCAGTCACCCATGACTATCATGATATCCTGTTTGCATGTTCTGTCAATTTCAGCTTGTACTTGTTCATAGAACTCTTCAATTTCATTCTCTTCTGCAGCTGTTGTTGGGGCATATACTTGAATTATAGTTGTGTTGATAGGCATTCCTCGTAGACGAATAGAGATTAAGCATTCGCTGACTGCATTATATTTCATTACAGTTCTTGCAAGTTTCTTCTTTATTATAAATGCAACACCATTTCTTCTTTGACTTTCATTTCCAGCATAGTAGACCATGTGATCATCTGATACAAAGTGCCCGATGCCAGTCCATTTCAGTTCACTGACACCCATTCCATTTCATTCTTGACCACCTCCAACTTCCCTTGGTTCATGCTTCGTACGTTCCATGTTCCAATGTGTAAGACATCTTTACAGCTTCTGAATCTCATTTCATGCGCAGCTACATCAGCAGTCAGACGTCCCGAGGGCTTTGATCCAACCACATCATAAATGCTGGCTTTACTCTGAAAAATCTTCAGCTCTTCCCCAGTAGCTAGTTGAGTGCCTTCCGACCTGGGGGTCTCATCTTCCAGCACTATAGCACAATTTGTTTTGTTGTAACTATCCATTGGGTTTTCATGGCAAGATACAGAAGTAGATTGCCGGGCCTTTCTTCTGTGCAGTTTAAGTTTGGTGGTGTTGCCGTTCTCACAGAAATGTGATCCTCCGCCGTCAACACTATCCCATTCTGCTGCTGCCCAGATGGGTGGTTTGTCTTGGTCTGGCACCTCAGCTGAGACCTGTCCATCTTGGGAGACCTGCCAGTAGTTAAACTACCGATAGGTTAGCTCTCAGCATCACTGATGCACACAAGCCCTCACAGCACGACAAGCTGCAAACCAAGTGAGTGCCACTTAATTGGTAACCTAAGTTCTCACCGATGCCTTTCTCCAGGGTACTCTGCCTTCCACACACCCCGTCTCCATCGGACAGGTGGGAGTATGGCAATTATTCATCGGACCTTCCTCTCCTTTTCGATCATTTCTCTTCCCCCCCCCCATTACCCTGAATCTCTTCTGTTCCGCTCAGAGTCTTCTACCCCTGTGTACTTTCTCCTTCTTTATGTCCCTCCCTTGTTATGATCTGACCTTTGGGACTCCCTCCTACTTTCTCTCTGTGACTCAGCCCTCCTGTCCCCCCACCTTGTTGTCCTGGGAGATTTTAATGTTCACCTCTACTCCCAGACCAGGTCATGTGACAAGGTCCTTATCTCCCTCTTTGACGACTTATGCCTTACCCATCACATGGCCTGCCCAACTCATGCCTCGGGGCGAACCCTTGACCTTATCCTTACCCTTGCTTACTCTCCGCATCTGCTGTCCAGTATCCTGCCACTCCCCCTCCTATGGTCTGATCACCACTGCCTGCTATTTTCCTTCCCCCTTCCTTCTCTAGGGGCACCCCGGTTCCCCACCCTGGGTCCTCCCGGACACTTAAAAGTTACTTCACTCCACTCATTCTCCGACCTTTCCCCCCAGCCGACTCCCTTTTTACTCCAGAGTTCCCATCTCTTCCTGTGGACCAGCAGGTAGACACCTGGACCTCTACCCTCTCCACCACTCTCGATACCTTAGCTCCACTCCACCCTATTCCCTCTCGTCCTCCCTCACACCACCCCTGGTATCACCCAGGTTTATACTTGCAGCATACCCACCTCCACCACGCAAAGCGTTCGTGGCGTAAACATCCCTCTGCTTCCTGCTCCACTGCTTTTCGTCATGCTCACCTTCTCTATCGATCCATGATATCTTCAGCCAAGCAGGTTCATTACTCAGAGCTCATCACTTCTTCCTCTAACTCCTCCAGACGCCTTCATCAAGTCCTTAATTCCCTTTCCTCATCTTCTACCTCCTCTTCCTCATCAGCGCCCCCTCCCAACGCTCCCAGCCCAACCACTCTTGCTTCATTCTTTTCGGATAAGATCCAGTCCCTCCGCTCTTCCTTCAGCCTCTGTCCCCCTCCACCTCCCCCTCAGTATGCTCCCCTCCCCAATCCCATACCTTTCCGCATACTTGGCATACTTTCTGCCCTGTCACCCCACTGAACTTATCAAGGCTCTCTCTATCTCTCACCAGACTACCTGCCCTCTTGATCCTCTCCCTTCCTCCTGGCTTCTCAACCCTTCACTCACTCTTATCCTGTGCACCCTTGCCATGATTAACTCCAGCCTTACCTCCTGCTGTTTTCCCACCAGTTGGAAGCACGCCCTAGTCCGCCCCCTCCTAAAGAAATCTACTCTCGATCCTGCTATGCCTGCCAACTGGCATCCAGTATCCAACCTCCCTTTCCTCTCTAAAGTCCTTGAGAAGCTTGTTTTCTCGCAACTTGCCACACACCTCAACTCTACCCTTTCACTCCACCCCCGCCAATCTGGATTCAGGGCCAGCCACAGCACCGAAACCATCCTTCTGACACTCCTCTTGGAAATCCACCGCTCTCACGATTGTGGTGACCTATCTCTTGCCGTTTCTCTGGCTCTTTCTGCCGCTTTTGATGTTGTCAACCACTGCACTCTCCTCACTCGTCTGTCTGACCTCCGTATCCATGGTACTGTCCTCCAGTGGTTCCGGTCCTTTCTTTCCTCCTGCACCTTCGCTGTTCATTCAGGTTCTGATACTTCCCCCTTGTTCTCTTTGCACTGTGGTGTCCCCCAGGGCTCTATCCTCGCTCCCTTACTCTTCAACATTTTCCTCGCACCCCTCGCCCTGCTCATACAACAGGCTGGAATTTCCGCCTATTTCTATGCGGATGACATTCTCTTAGTCCACCACACTAATCCCTTAGCACCAGATCTCACTACTCTCTATGCCTGCTTCACCCTCGTCTCCAGTTGGTTCACTCAAACTTTTTCTCCAGTTCAACCCCTCCAAATCTTCTGCCATCTGGTTCTCCTTCGATGCTCCCTCCCCTGACCTGACTCCCACTATGTCTGCTCTTCCCATCCCACTCGTTCCCACTCTCCACTACCTTGGCGTCACTCTGGATGCTTCACTCTCTTTTCACCAACATATCTCCACTGTGGTACGCAGCTCCTTCTTTCATCTTCGCAGGATCCAGGCTATTCGGTCGTTTCTCCCCATTTCTTCCCTCACTACCCTTGTCCTGTCACTTGTGATCACCCGCTTAGATTACTGTAACTCAGTTCTTGCAGGACTCCCCCATTACCAGCTTCGACGCCTTCAGTTAGTCCAAAATACGGCCACCCATCTTATTACCCATTCTTCCACTTGCGACCATGTCACCCCCTGTCTCCTACCCTCCATTGGCTTCCTATCAAAGTTAGATTTATTTACAAGCTTCTCACTATTACGCACAAGGTTCTCCACACTGGCACAGCACAGTACTTGGCTGATATTATCCTCCTTCAACCTGCTCCATGTCTTCTCCGCTCTGCACATGGTAACAGTCTCTTCCTCCCCCCTCCTTCCCAAGCCCATCTCAAACTCACTCATCACACTGCGTTTTTCTTCCTAAGTCTTGCTCTATGGAACTTGCTCCCACACTCCTTCCGTATTGAATCATCCTTCCCCCGGTTCAAAGCACTTCTTAAAACACATCTTTACTGTCAGGCTTATGATCGCCCTGCCTCAGCTGACCATTTTGCCCTTCCCCAGTCGAGCCCCCCACCCACAGCAATAGCTCTGCCCTTACATAACTTTCCTTCCCTCTCCCGCCCTTCACCTTCCCTTTCTGTCCATTGTCTGTTCCTTTTGTCTATCTCTGTCCCTTTGCTATCTTTCTCTCTGCATTTTCTATCACTCTCCTATAAGTTAATGGCGTTCCTTTCCTCCTTTGTTTTCGGTAGCCTATATATTTTTATTGTACACCGCCCTGACACTCCGGTATGGGCGGTATATCAAACTGCGCAAATAAAGATAAAGATAAAAGATAACGGCAACCTTCGAGAACTATAAGCTAACCCAACTCACACATGTTGCATCTCCACATTAATTTCTCCTTTCCCCACCCACCATTCCCCACTTCCACTATCAGTCCTCCCTCTCCACTATACCCCTCCAGTTGTCGATCATCATTCTATCTTCCTATCCTTCATCTCCCAGCTTTTAGCCATCACATTTCCACTCTCCCTGTCCTGCCTGCCCGCCTGCCTCTGCTCTTTTCCCTCCCTCATGCCCATATTTAGGAACTCTTTGGGTATAACCCAGAGAGTCATGAATTCCAATGAAATCTCCAGAGACACCTGGAAAATATCCAGGTTGTGGCGCCTCCCCTTCAGTTCCATTCAGGCTGTTTGGATGGGAAGAGAATCGGCAGAAGTGGAGGAGTTGGTTTAGATATCTCAGTGCCTTCTGCTCCAGCTCCAGCCTCATCTCCTCCTATTAGGTTATATTTCTATAACGTCCAAATTTCCTGCCAGTTACCTGGGAGGGAAGAGACTGGAGCAGGAAACCAAGGGCTGCTGAATACACGCACATAATTTCCACATCAGCCTGCACAGACTTGCATAGTTCTGCAAAATCTGAAGCAGCTGAATAGAAAAAGGCAGTCTGATGGTCCAATGACATGGGGAAAGGGCTGTCGGGCGCGGCAGGGGCAGGCAGATAGGATTGGCTTTGGATGATTGCCAGTCAGTCTGCCATGTATTCCCACTGGTTTGCAAAGGAGGAATTGGGCAGCAGAACCCACTGCTAAGCATCATGAGCAGAGAGTGACTCGGAGATACAGCACAGCAGTTACAGGGGAAACGGCACTGGATCTGCCCATGCTCCTGCTGACCGCTGAATCAGAAGGAAAGGATTGCTACATCCTCTTGGCTGCCCTAAAATGATCCTGTTACCAGCAATATTCAGTCTGCTAAGATAAATTAAACAGAGTTTTGCACAATCGCTGAAATACACATATATTCAGCTAGGCCCGGATTTAGGTATAGACAACAGAGGCAACTGCCTCTAGCGCCAAGTTTTAATAGGCAGCAGAACATTGCTGCTATCTATATCTCCATCCGGGTCTGCCTTTACTTTTCTCATGGCTGCCCCACAGCAATAGAGAGTGGATAAGGGTCTTGAACACACTTCTAAGACCCTTATCTACTCTCTTGTTACCACTTGTCTTGACTATTGTAACCTGTTCCTCGCTGGTCTCCCTCTGAATCATCTCTCTCCCTTTCAATCTGTTCAAAACTCTTCCGCCAGTGTCTCTATGCTCTTGTAACCCCTCTTAAGTCACTTCACTGGTGGCTCCCTATCTGTTTCCATGTCCAGTTCAAAGGTTTCCTATTGACCTACAAGTGCATTCATTCTGCAGTTCCTCACTACCTTCCCTCTCTTAGCTCACGCTACACTCCTCCCCGGGAAGTCTGCTCCTCTGGCAGATCCTTTTATCTGTGCCCTTTTCTGCATTGCCAACTCCAGACTTTGTTCCTTCCACCTTGCTCCATATGCCTGGAACAAACTACCCAAATCTGTGTGTTGGGCTCCTTCTCTAGCCCTATTCAGATCCAGGCTAAAAACCCACCTCTTCAATGCTCCTTTTGGATCCTGATGCTCCTCAGTCTGTTGTTCAACATTTATGTATATCTTAGCATACTCTAGTGAGGAGTCCTGTAGCTAAAATCTGTCACTTCTTTCTGTATATGATCAGCAAAATGCATCCTTTCCTTTCTGAACACACCTCTTCTCTTGACTATGTAAACCTTTTCCTCACTGGTCTCCCTCTGAATCATCTCTTTCCCCTTCAAGCCTTTCAAAACCTAGCTGCATGGCTTCTCTTCCACCAGTGTCGCTATGCTCATGTAACCCCTTTTCTCAAGTCACTTCAATGGCTTCCTATCCATTTCCATGTCCAGTTCAAACGTCTCCTACTGATCTGTGGCTCCTCGCTACCTTTCTTCTCTTATCACTCCTTATCCTCCCCCCCCCCTTGGGAACTCCACTCCTCTGCCAGATCCCTTTATCTGTGCCCTTCTCTGCCACTGCCAACTCCAAACTTTGTTCATTCCACCTTGCTGCTCTATGTGCCTGGAACAAAGCTACCTGAGTCAATATGTCTGGTTTCTTCTCTATCCATATTTAAATTCAGGCTAAAACCCCACTTCTTCAAGGCTACATTTGGATTCTGATGCCTCCATTTTAACATACTGTAGTCCCCAGTTTTGTGATGTTCTTTGTCTTGATTAGATTGTAAGCTCTGATGAACAGGGACTATCTCTTACATCTATATGCAAACAAACAGAAGAGAATGAGTTGGCTCAAACCAACTGATATTTATTAAAGACAACAGAAAGGTCAGAAAGTACAGGAATACCAAAACACAGGACCCAACACAATTGTGTTTTGACAGAGCCTTCTTCAGAAGTCAGGCTAAAAACAAGCATACACATATAAACACCATTAGAATAAATACATAAAAATATAAATAATATTTTCCATAAAAGAAACTGAACAAAATTCTAG
Organism: Ichthyophis bannanicus; assembly: GCA_033557465.1. Lineage (NCBI taxonomy): Eukaryota > Metazoa > Chordata > Amphibia > Gymnophiona > Ichthyophiidae > Ichthyophis > Ichthyophis bannanicus. The sequence goes on from CM066044.1 coordinate 263,643,330, forward strand.
TAAGAGAAGGTGTAAAAGGAACAATATAACTAATATAAAAGTAATAATATCATAAAACATATATAATAAAACGTGTGATAAGGAAGAACTAGAAAACAAAAACATCTGTCTGACAATTGGTGAGATCCATGAAAACAATATTTGCTTTTGAGAAATGAATATGTGGTAAAATACCCATGGAGTGGAGCAAAGACCTATAAAAAGGCTAATTAAGAAAAACAGACCACAGGGCGATACTATACATACCGCTTATTAAAAACATAAAAAAGCAATATAAATAATATCATACAACATATGAAATAAAACTAATGAGAAAACGTGTGAAGAGGAGAAACTATAGAGTGTAACAAGATACCCTCTTTAGTAACACTGGAGCACGTACTAACAATCTATACAGCATTAATAAAATACATTAACTTTAGTAAAACAAATATATTGCAAGATACCTATGGAGTGGGGCAAAAACATATGGGGAGGCTGATTTGGAGAAGGACAGACCTTGGGACTGCATGCCACTTCATTAAGCCAGAATTTATTTTTAAAGAATTGAATTGCTCACATAAAACTCATTTAAATGCCATTGCAATGATCTATTCAATATAGATACAGAGAAGAGCACAGAAGACCAAAAGGCTGACTGCAGACTCTTCTAATAATGGGACTTTCATGCAAGGTCTGAGGATGAATAACCAGGACTGGCTTAACCATCAGATAGAGTAGACGATTGCCTAGGGCAGTAATAAAAGCCGCTGCAATCACAGCAAAACAGTAGGTCTCGAGAGCCACACCAACTCAGAGAGCCATCAGCACATTCTTTTTATACTGTAGGTGCCTAGCACAAATCCTCGAGAAATCATGCCGAGATTGCAGGTTTTACGTGTAAAATTGCACATAAATTGTGACGCCCATGCTCTGCCCAAACTCCTCCCTTCAGCACGCCTACTCTACAAGTATACACCGACTTGCATTGTGTGTTCTTTTAGGCGTGGCCTAATTTTAAAACAGCATTTTCTCCAGGACCAAGCAGGAAGTCAGTCCTCACATATGGGTGACATTGACGTCGATGGAGCCCTTGCGGAGCATTTCCCCACCTTTCCATGAAAGCCTTTGGGAATGCAGGCACGCATGCGCGGTTCCCTTCCCGCCTAAAGGTGCCATCTTGCTCAGTCTTTCTTTTTCCGTGAAGCCCACCGGACGTGTGTCCTAGTCCTCCCAGAAAATAGTTAGATTTTTTTTGGCGATCCTTCGCTATTTTTTTCTCCGGTTCGACACTGGTTCCCCTCCCGCCGGGTTCGGTACACCGGTATCGAGCCCGATCTTCTTTTTTCGGTTTTTGCCCTTCGTGGCTGGCGTTTGCGCCCTTTTTTTCTTTTTCCCTGGAAGGCCGGTCTTTTGACCTCGCGGGGACTCTTTTTTCCCAGATGGCTTCCAGTGGGTTTAAAAAGTGTGATCGGTGCAAGAAGCTGATGTCTCTCACCGACACACACGACTGCTGCCTTCGGTGCCTCGGTCCTGACCACGATCCTAAGACGTGTGGACCATGTGGAAAAATGCCTTCCAAGGCACTTCGAAGTCGTCAGCACCAAAAGGAAAGGCTTTTTTCTGACTCGGCCTCCGGCCGGGCCCGGACCTCGTCTGAGGCCTCAACATCTCGGGAATCGGATCCCGAGCACCGTCGGGGCTCCTTGGAGAGGGGGTCCCCCGACCGGGAATGAAAGAGGAAGAAGCGGCTCATGAGGGCGCCGTCAGAAGAGGTCCCTGGCTCTTCGAGAGCTAGGTCTCAGACCCCTGACCGTCGCCACGGATCCGTGGAACAGGAGAAGCCTTCAAAAGTACCTCGAGTGGAGCCAGAGTCTGCTGGACACATAAGTCCTGTAGTCCTCATGGACTCTCCTCCCAGAGAGCCGAAAACGGGCCCGGCGCCACTGGGACTGCTGAGTCTCCTGAGCTGGGTCTCAGGCTGACAGCCTTGGAGAGCAGACTGTCTGCCTTCATGGAACAGCAGCGGGCACTGATGGCCAGCCTGTCTGGCGCATCTGCCCCGACCACTGGGACATCGACATCGAAGTCGACCGCGGAGACCGAGCCGATACTCGAGACCATAAAGGCTCGAGGTCGACCTCAGTCGCGGTCTCCCTCGAGCTCCTGTTCGGGACCGAGGGTGTCGATGCCGGTGCCTTCGGCGTCAGGGCGGGTGCTCACAGCCTGGGTAGCTGACTGTATCACCTGGGCTTAGAGGGCGGCTGACATTCCTTTGCAGGGTCGGGTCATGGCCCATCGTGTCAGGGCAATGGCTGCCTCAGTGGCTCACCTCCGCTTTGTACCGTTGGTGGACATCTGCAGGGCTGCAACTTGGTCCTCAAGCCAGACTTTTGCGGCCCATTACTGTCTGGAAAGGGAGTCCCGTAGGGACAGTGCTTTTGGCCAGGCAGTACTCCGGAATCTCTTTGAGGTTTAGGCAACTCCTGCCCTCTGTTGGGCTACCGGTGGAGGTACTGTCAGTGAAAAGCCTTTCTTTGATGCTGGGACTAGAGGGAGTTCTCTTGTTCAGCCTGGGTTCCTTGGTAGCCCAGAGCTAGGGAGTCACCCATATGTGAGGACTGACTTCTTGCTTGGTCCTGGAGAAAGAGTAGTTACTCACCTGTAACAGGTGTTCTCCAGGAGCAGCAGGAATCAGTCCTCACAACCCTCCCTCCTCCCCTGGGATTTGCAGTTGTATATAGTTTATTTTTACATTTTTGTGTGCTGTTTTTAGCTATGTCATTTGACTGAGCAAGATGGCACCTTTAGGCGGGAAGGGAACCGCGCATGCGTGCCTGCATTCCCAAAGGCTTTCATGGAAAGCTGGGGAAATGCTCCGCAAGGGCTCCATCGACGTCGATGTCACCCATATGTGAGAACTGATTCCTTCTGCTCCTGGAGAACACCTGTTACAGGTGAGTAACTACTCTTTACCCATGTAGTTGATCCTGGGTCCCACTACCATTTTTTGTGCGCATAATATAGCTGCCAAATAGCATGGCCCTATGTGAGCATGCTTCTGGCCTGATCTCCCATGATAATGCATGGCCTGTTTGCATGGAGGCCAATTCACAAATGGATGTCAAGCCCCTTATGCGGCCGGGCAGAATCGAATTGGGGCGTACAGCGGTAGACCCGATTATGATCCCAGGGGAGGTTCTAGCCCTCACAGGATCAGAACCTGGTCTACAGGCCTGGATGTGCAGGCCGGCCCCGATTCTGATTGGCCGCACGCCCAACCACATAGCCAGCTAACTCAGCCTGGCTCCGTAATGGAGCCGCAGTGCCATGGCTTCTAGTTGCCATGGCACTGTGACTCCATTATGGAGCTACGAATGCTGTCTGCTGCCAAGATTGTCCTTTCCTCACAGCCGGATCCCTGATCCGGCCTCCCATGGCCAGGGTCCAGCTGTGGGGAACCTCCTGCACACCTCCCTGCTTTGTTCTTGCTATCTGTTGTTGCTACCCTGTGTCCAGGGGGACTTCCACCTCCAAGGTGGAATAAGTCCCCCCATCTAGCCAGCATACCCTGGACATACAGGGCTGACCTCAGAATCAGCCCTGTATGTCCAGGGTGATGGCCTGCCCACACACCACCCTCGTTCCACCTTCTGCCTGCCCCCTAATGCTCCCTGTACAACTCTGCTGTTCATATAGGGAGCCTTGCACAGGGATGGCAAGGGGGACGAATAGCGGGGATGTACTGTATGTCCAGGCAGGGCACAAACACACAAAAGCAGGCGAAAGAACCCTTGGAGGAAAAAAACAACTTATTATATGGTGTCCAGGCAGGGCATACATCCCCGCTATTCATGGTTCGGAATAGACCCCATTCTATTTGCTCAGTGCATTAGGGACAGAGGGGTATTTTTACGCATATGATAGGCAACCCTGCGCAGAGCTCTAATGCATGTTTTTCTGCCTCAGCCCCTCAGTATTATTCAGTACAAGATTATTTTCTTGGTAGGAATTTAGATATCACAATATATATATTATTTTTGAAAAGAAAGGTGTGAGTGAGGCAATGCTACCTTCTCTTGTTTATCTCTAGGTATAATGGATTTGACAAAAATCATCAGCAGCAATTCATCCCCTCTGCGACGGAATAAACCTGCACTTTCTTATTCATCATCTATTAGTGAAACAAAGTCTCTGCTTCTAACACTGGCGCCCTAGGCCTGAAACTCTTGTGAGTTACAAAACACCAACATCTGTGACCTATCTGATGTGGATGGAGTAGGTGGAGCTGAAGCTTGTGATAGTGAATGTTTATCTTAGGGAAAACAGTGAAAGGTCACGATCCATGGGAGGCCTAAAACAACTGCAAGACAGAGTTAGCAAATCCGGCCACGGTGTGCTAGCTACTTCTGACGTGCAATACTTGCATTTAGTGTCGACATATTTAGATCAGGTGCCTTAGTGCCTGGAAGACTAGGAGAAAGGTGGGGGGAGGGGGAGGAATCTCTCAGTATTTATCATACATGCAAACATGAAGAACTCCTCAGTAAGGCTATGTGAAAAGAAAATGCATTACTTTGTTTAAAATTTGGTAAGGAATTTGTCCAATTCAACTTTTGATGAAAATATTTCATCATGGGAGTTAAACATAATGGGGGGGGGGGATAGTTAGTGGTGATTGCTAGTGCTTGCGCAACTAGCCATTGCTGCTGAACTTTGAACCTGCATAACTCATATTCAATGTCAGGACCATTTCCAGACACCAGCATTGAATATCTGGTTTGGCCAGACAGTGTGATATTCAGCCGCTGGCCGGTTAGCTAAAGCAGCAAATGTTAGATGAGCTTTCCAGGTGCCTTAGCTGAATATCGCCACTAGCCGGTTATTCTCAGGTACTGTCTTCACTTCATCCCTGGAATGCCCCAAGGCTAGCCAGCTAGCGCCAGGACCCAGAGATACTCAGCAGCACTAACCACATTACTGTTGCTGAATATCCTGCTGAAAGCCATTTAGGCAAGTTGTAGGTCTGAAACTCACCTAAGTGGCCTTGAATCTCTCCTCAAAAGTCTTTTGCGCATGAAGCTGGAGTTTGACCACCATTTTGTCCATAAGGATGGGCGAAAGACACTGGTGTTTATTAAGAACCTGGAAGCTTTTTTTCTTTAGCTGTTCACATTGTTAGAAACCCAAGTAAAACAGGGGGTACTGCCGGGGTGATCACAGAGGTTAGACACAGCAAGGACAGCTGAAGAGTGGCTTAGCTTCAGGCATGAAACTGAGAGGTTAAGGGAACAATTTTAAAAATACCCTTGGACGTGTAAGCTCCTGTTCCATAGGAAACTCTGCAAACCAGCAGGGAACATTCGTATTTCAGAACCCACTTACTTTACACCTGCTCTGGTACATGCATAAAAGCTTTTAATCTCCAGGAACAAGCAGGAATGTAGTCTTCACATATGGGTATCGTCCGTAGCGACGGAGACTGCGCGGGAATGCTCCCCAGCGTCTAATAGAAAAGCTTTTGGGAGCATCCCACAGCGCCTGTGTGCTGCCTTCCCGCCTTTCCAACTCTCCTTCTTCAGTTCTTCGTTTTCTGCGGCGCCGACAGGACACATACCCTGTCACCGCAGAAAAATTTATCCTTATTTTGTTTTTTGTGGTCGCGTCTGCCTTCATTCGACGTCTACCGGTACCGCCGGTTCTCTTTTCTTCTTTTTCCAAAAAAAAAAACAACCTAGCTTTCTAAAAGATTTTTTCTTTCAGGGGCCTTTCCCCTCTCGGTGCTAGGTGCCATTTTGGGCACTAGGCCCACTTTTGTTTTTCAAACATGGAGAAACCAGCTAGTGGTTTCAAGAAATATTCTAAATGTGGCGGTACCATATCCATCACCAACACCCATGAATGGTGTCTTAAGTGTTTAGGTCCTGACCATTCTCCATCAGAGTGTCTCTCCTGCAGAAAGATGACCAAGAGGGGCCTGCAAAATAGAGCTGCAAAACTCGGTACCCTTTTTGCCGCAGATATGATGTCAGTTGCATCGACGTCTTCCAGAGCTTCATCTTCCACCCATGGATCTCAGGTAACTAAACCTAAGTCTTCTAAGACTGGCCGGTCCTCAAAGGGTAGATCTCCTTCCAAGTATCGAGATGCCACTGGCATTGCCCTCGAGGAAAGTTCACCGGCAAAATAGCCCCAGCGGGAGGCCTCGGTCTCCAAAGCCATTAACAGGGCTCCAGAATGTTCCAGAGGCTTCCACCTCTGGTGCCATGTTCTGGGGTTGTAGCTGCTTCCACCAGTACCGACACCCAGGCATCGGCAGGAGCGATGGATCAGAGAATCCTCGCTATCAAACGCAGTCTAGCGGCCCTCTTAGCAGCTTCAGTACTGCTAAGACCGCTACAGACAGTTCCACAGGTATCGGTACCAAGTGCCTCGGCGGGTCTGCTTCCTCCCATGCTGAGCCTTGAGTCTATCTCAGGTATCGACGGACCGGTACCGAGACACCCCGATACCGACTTTGAGCGGTACTGGTACCGTGCATTGCAGGAACACCTGGTGCAGAGATACTTCGAGTCATCCGATTCCAATGACTCTGATGACTCTGCCGGTACAAGAGCTATCCTTCCGGAGGATCCATCTCCTTCTCCTCAATGCAGAATCTCTCCTCCAGAAGACATGTCCTTCCGGGATTTTATATGTGCTTTAACTCGAGGTCTTGCAATCATGGTGACTCCAGAGAAGGAACCCAGAGCAGAAGAATTAGAAATTCTTCAGTACCCTAAGGCTCCTAAAGAGGCAGCTACCCTGCCCATTCACAGAAACTTGCATGATCTTATGCTAACAATGTGGGAAACTCCTTTAATGGTGTCTCCACACTCTCGACGACTCGATACCATGTACTGAGTTCCAAGCTTCCAAAAGACTTAGTTACCACACCATTCAATGGTAGTGGAATCGGCGATGCGTAGGATTAAGAGTGCTAAAACACATTCTTTCAATCCTCCGGACCATGAATCGAGGACGCTCGATGCTCTTGGGTGTCAATGTTTCCAATCCTCCATGCTGGCAGCCAGGATTAGCTCCTACATTCTCTATATGGGAATGTTCCTCAAAGAAGTTGCAGGTGATGTGGAGCTTATGAGCCCTCTTCTCCCTGAGGAAAAAAGGGGGGAATTCCTTACTCTGGTCAAACATGCCCAGGATGTCTCTAAGTTTGTAAACTGTGCAACCTTTGATTGCTTTGAATGCATTAGCAGAACCTCTGCTATTTCCATCGGTGCACGTCGTATTGCCTGGCTTCAGGCATTAGACTTAGAACAATGGGTGCAAGATAAACTGGGAAATATTCCTTGCACAGGAGAAAATCTCTTTGGCAAGGATTGGCAAGACAAGGCTAATCAGATTGAATCTGAAAATACTACCTTGAACAGACTATCAAAGTCTACAGCCAACCCAGCAAAGAAAAAGTCAATCAAGAAACCATTTTTTCAACAAGAAAAAGAGGTTTTACCCATCTTACACCCATCAGGGCCACTGTCCAGTCCATGTTCCCCAAAAGGGGCAGCAATAGATCAGACAGCAGAAGAAGCCATAAGTTCCTAGAGCTCAACCGGCTCAGCAGACTCAGCCTCCTCAGGGGCTTTGACTCCTTCCTAGAGAACTTAGTCTTTCTGCCCCTGAAAGGTCCAGAACCCCTTACCATCCCAGGCAGATTATGCCATTTTGCCAGAAGATGGCAACAAATAACATCAGAAAACTGGACCCTGTCCATTGTATGAGAGGGGTACAGACTTCATTTTCGCAGCATGCCCCTCCTACAATCATAAGACAGTTCAATTCTCAGGTTCCTGCCACCAATCTCTTGGGTCAGGAGGTTGCATCACTTCTTGCTCAGGGAGCAATAGAAGAGATACCCATATCCCAACAGGCTACGGAATTCTACTCCCCCTACTTTCTCATCCCAAAGAAAACAGGGGGGGTTGGGGGGACGACAGGCCTATTCTGGACCTCAGAGAATTAAACAAGTATTTGTTCCGGGAAAAATTCAAGATGATCTCCCTCGGAACACTCCTGCCATACCATCAGAGTCAGGACTGACTATGTTCTCTAGATCTAAAGGATGCATATACGCATATTCTCATTCATGCAGATCACAGGAAATTCCTTTGATTCCTTTTCCAGGGAAGACAATTCCATTACAGGGTTCTTTCCTTCGGTCTGGCTTCTGCCCCAAGAGTCTTCACAAAATGCATGGCAGTAATAGCAGCATTCCTAAGAACTCTAGGAATATTCGTCTTCCCCTACTTAGACAACTGGCTCATTCGAGCATCAACAGCTCCAGAAGCCAGCTTCGCTCTTTCTCGCCCCATGCGAATCCTTCGATACTTGTGACTGGTCATAAACCTCCCAAAATCTCATCTCACCCTTTCTCTGTCTCTAGAATTCATAGGGGCTCGCCTAGACACAAGGCAGTCAAGGGCTTTCCTGCCACAGCCACGTTGTCTTCGTATAGTACAGCTAGCCTCCCAAGCAGCTATGAAGGCCTTCCTGACTTCTCGGTAGATGCTTCATCTTCTGGGGCATATGGAATCCATGGTCCAAGTGGTTCCCTATGCGAGCAGCCCAGTGGACACTATCCTCTCAGTGGACACAAGCCTCGGGTCGGCTAACGGACAAAATCAGAAATGCCACACGTCTCATTTTGTCTCTGCAATGGTGGCAGTCACTGGAAAACCTTCTCGTGGGTTATCCTTTCCAGCAGCCCCTATGCCAAACCACCCTAACAACAGATGCATCCAAGTTGGGTTGGGGGGCTCAGTTGCACGATCTATTAACTCAGGGTCTCTGGACCCCATAGGAGGCTTGTCTTCACATAAACCTTCTAGAACTCAGAGCCATTTTCCATGCTGTCTGAGTTTTTCAGGCCCATCTCAGCTACAAGACAGTTTTGGTCCAGATCGACAATCAAGTAGCCATGTTGTATGTGAACAAGCAGGGCGGAACAGGCTTCTGTCCCTATGCAACGAAGCTTTGCGACTGTGGGCCCTCGCCAGAGAGCCTCAAATCCACCTTCTAGTGGTATATCTTCTGGGCATTCAAAATCTTTGGGCACAAAAACTCAGTCAAATACTGCTGCCACACGAATGGTCTTTGCACTCAGACCAGCTTGCTTGAGTGTTTCGAATCTGGGGAATGCCAGATATAGAACTCTTTGCAAGTCCACGATTCTGTTCCAGAATTCCGGCTTAAAACTGTCAGGGAAGGGATGCTTTCCTCCTCCACTGGGGTCGGGACTTCCTCTATGCCTTCCCACCCATTCCCCTCATTCCCAAAACTTTGTTCAAGCTTCAGAGAGACAGAGGTCATATGATATAGCTTCACGTTGGCCACGGCAGACGTGGTATCCTCTGCTTCTGCGTCTCTCTCAAGCCACACCTCTGGAGTTGGGATGTGCTCCAGATCTTTCCCAGGAGGACGGGACGCTGTTGCACCCAAATCCCCAGTCCCTACACCTCAGGGCCTGGTTACTGAAAGCCTAGGATTCCCGAATATCAACCTGTCTTAACAGATAAGGGATATCCTTGTGGCTTCCAGGAAGCCTTCCACAAGGCGATCCTACGCTTTTAAATGGAAAAGATTTTCTGTATAGTGTTCTCAAAGGGGACTTAACCCCCATACAGTGCCTGTGGAATCGCTTCTGGAGTATCTCCTCCATTTATCAGATTCTGGTCTTAAAACCAATTCAGTAAGAGCCCATCTTAGTGCCATTGCTGCTTTTCGCAAACCTCTGGATGGACAACCTATTTCCTCTCACCCACTCGTAGCGAGATTTATAAGAGGTCTACTCTTAACAAAACCTCCCACTAAGCCACCGCCGGTGGCATGGGAACTAAATCTTGTTCTCGGGCAGCTCATGAAACCACCCTTTGAGCCCTTAGCCACTACAACTTTAAAATTTCTTTCATGGAAGGTCATCTTTCTAGTTGCTCTCACTTCTGCAAGACGCATCAGTGAGTTACAGGCCTTGGTGGCAAGATTTCACCATGATAAGGTAGGATTCATCCCCACTTTATGCCAAAGGTGGTTTCGCCTTTTCATTTAAACCAAGCGGTTTACCTTCCTATATTCTTCCCTAGGCCTCATGCCTCTAATGCAGAAAGGAAACTTCATACTTTAGATTGTAAAAGAGCCTTGGCTTTTTATCTTCAAAGAACTAAGCAACACAGAAAATCTTCTCAGCTTTTTGTTGCTTTTGATTCTAGTTATTTGTGACTTCCAGTTTCCAAAAAAACTCTCTAGATCAGGGGTTCCCAACATCGGTCCTCAGGGAACCCCAGGCCAGTTAGGTTTGCAGAGTATCCATAATGAATATGCATGAGATAGATCTGCATACAATGGAAGCAGTGCATTCAGATCTATCTCATGCATATTCATTGTGGGTACTCTGCAAACCTGACTGGCCTGGGGTTCCCCGAGGACTGGGTTGGGAACCACTGCTCTAGATGGATTGCAAATTGCATATCCTTTGCATATGAGAGTAAGGGACTTTCTTTTGAAGGCCATGTCACAGCTCACAATGTGAAAGCAATGGCAGCCTCAACGGCTAATCTTCGTTCTGTGTCCATTGATGACATCTGTAGAGCAGCCACTTGGGCTTCGGTACACACCTTTACAGCCCACTATTGCTTAGACAAGGACTCCTGTCGGGATGCTCGTTTGGCCAGGCTGTGCTCCAGCATCTCTTTCAGACTTAGTACAACTCCTACCCGCCGTCCCATGTTTCGATGCCAGAAATCCATGGGAGGAAGCATGATCCATCTCACCTTGGGTTCGCAGCTTGCTGGGGTCATCCCCCTGGCATCTCTCAGCTGGGGAGTCCCATATGTGAAGACTACATTCCTGCTTGTTCCTGGAGATAGAGTAGTTACTCACCTGTAACAGGTGATCTCCGGGAACAGCAGGAATCACAACCCACCCTCCTCCCCTAGAGGTTGTCTCTATCTATCTCTCTCTCTTTGTCTACTTCTCTCCTTTGGTCTCAGCTATAAACTCAACTGAAGAGGGAGAGTTGGAAAGGCGGGAAGGCAGCACGTAGGCGCTGTGGGATGCTCCCAAAAGCTTTCCTATTCGACGCTGGGGAGTGTTCCCGCACAGGCTCCATCGGTACCGACGATACCCTTATGTGAAAACTTATTCCTGCTGTTCCCAGAGATCACCTATTATAGGTGAGTAACTACGCTGTACTATATTAGTTTAAATTTTAAAAAGGTTTTCAATATAGTCTGCAGAAAATTTATTTTAAGATATATATGTTTTGTTAATTTTAGTTTTAGGTATTTTGGTTTGCAGTATTTTAAATATTTTAGGTCATTGTTTTATATTAAGTTGTTTATTTTTTATTGTACTATGTTTTGAACATTTTTTGCAAGTGATTTGGTAAATTGGTAAATAGAATGTGGATCTTTCCTCCTCCAACTTTCCCCTCCCATTTTACTCTGAAAGCATAAACATGTGCTCATGGGGGGAGGCAGTTTTCCAAAGTTACGTTTATTCTTTGCAACCCAATAGATTAGACGTTATAGTTTACCTAGCAAGAAATGATCAAGGTGAATTCCAACCAAAAGTTCATAAAATAACATTTAATTACCCCTTTAATGCATGAATTTTTGTTTTCACATGAAACTCCATAATATGTTAGTCAATACCAAACTAATAACACCTCAAGTGATATTTTTATTCAAAACAAATATTTTGACTGCTATTTTGCATAATATTTCAGCATCCCCATTTCGTAGATGCTATGCACGAAAGGGCGGGTGAAGTGGCTGTTATATAAAACAACTGCAAATAATGTCAAACAACTGCAAATAAATTTCCACAAATTAGTATAAATTAAATGTAATTAGTATTATGTGTAAATGATCTTTATGTATCAAAATTGTATTATTTAAAAGAAAAAAAAATAATTTTATGGCTCGTGAAAAATGTCTGAACATTTTTCATGAAGTCCAACGTCACACTTCAGATACTGGCGTCTGGTTTTTGTGCCACAAACAGCACAATGTCGCTGTGTTCCGCGGACTTGTTGTGATGGTTTATGCCATCGTATCTGACTGATGGCGATACTTTGTGGCTGATGACTGCTCTATGCACAACTTGATGTCCTACAGATGCTCGAAAATGTAGCTGATCCAATGGTCTCGTCTTTGCTGCAGCTGTCTTCCTGTAGATCAGCCAGGCATTTTGCATTGAGACATCCAGAAGATACGCAAAGAGAGGCCACCACCATTTCTTAGATCTTATTGAAATTCGGTAAGTTGCAATATTTTGATCCATGCGATCAACACCGCCCGATCGCCCATATATTGATTGTAGTGACTGATGACATTTGGCTGAGTGATGTTGATCATCTTTCTTTCCGACCTTGACCAACGTTTAGCAGTAACAGCAGGGTTGACACTGTGACAAATTGATGCAAGAGTCACAACACTGTTGTCATTCCACCTTGTAACAAGAATATTAGAGTCACGATCTAGCCTGAAATCATAAGACCCTCTCTTCATTTTCTTCAATTTATCCACTGGCATTACAAGACAATTCTCAATCCAATTGACTCGGATAGTTCCTGTTGCCTTTATGTTTTTTTGACTAAGGCTTTCCAAAAGTTCAAAGCTTGTAAAAAAATTATCAAAATATAGCTTATAACTGTTTGGGGGGAGCACAGTGACCAGTTTTACAACCACCGATCCCCCAGGTCCGAGCTCAGCTGAAGTGACAGAAGCATCCTGCTATGGGTCCAGCAGCTGTGTTCATTTATTTGCAGTTGTGTGACATTATTTGCAGTTTTTTTTATAAAACAGCCACTTCACCCGCCCTTTCATGCATAGCATCCCCGAAATGGGGAATCTGAAATATGCCAAACAGCAGTCAAAATATTAGCTTTGAATAAAAATATCACTTGAGGTGTTATTAGTTTGGTATTGACTAACATATTATGGAGTTTTATGTGAAAACAAAAATTCATGCATACTGCACATGCTCTGTTATACTTAATTGCTCATATTATTGCTCATCGCAAACGCACTACCCATTCATGCATAGCGTCCCCAAAACGGGGATGGCAGAAATATGTATCTTACTCATAACGGAATCACTGTAAATTCTAAATATACACCTCTCCCCGACAACTACACAACAAGGTATATCACACAACACGCAATCTCCAAAGCACAAATACAAATCAATCACAACAACCAGGAAACACAATAAAAAAGTGCAAAATCCCGCAACCTCCCAAAATCACTCACATACCACAACACCACAATGTAACTTATACCCCACGCACATGCTCATACATACTAATGAATGCAAGGTCAATAAAAAATAAAGTACATATTATTCATAACATCATCACAGATGAATTACCAGACATCCTCTGTGTCACAGAAACATGGATTACCGAATCTGACCCCATCATACTAAATCAACTGAACAAGCCTGGATACAAACCTTTCAACTCTCCACGTACAAACAAAAGGGGAGGAGGAGTATTAATCCTAGCCAAAGAATCATTAAACCTAAATAATACATCACATAACACGGTCGAAGGAATCGACATACTAAAACTTGAAAGCACAACTCAAGCCATATACCTCATATACAGACCACCTACCTCTCATGAATCTTTGGCAGCAGCACTGGAGTTAATTGCATCCACCACCAGCAAAAAATATAAAATAATATTGGGAGATCTAAATCTAGCTTCATCTTTACCTACGCTTTCAAATACCTTCTTTGAAGCCATGGGACCAGCTCGGCTACAAACAAATAATACAGGAGGCCACAACACACAACAAAGGAAATACCTTGGATCTAGTATTCATACCCAAAGAACATCAACAAAATGTAAATAACAACTCCACCCCGAATATTTTACAAGTCCCTTGGTCTGACCACCACCTAATAAAATTCACACTAATCATTCCGAATAAAGGCTCCAACCAACAACATAAGTCTACAACAATATTCAAAAGAAAATTCCAAAAGTTTGATAAAGAAGCAATGATACAATCTATTGCAACCCACATAGACTTAAACCACTCCAACTTAGATAATCTTGTTCATCAATGGAATAAAGGAATATAGAAAATCGCAGAACCAAAATCTTTGACTCACAATCAAATGACCCACACAGTGAGAAATAAATCGGAACCATGGTACACTAACACACTAAAAATGATGAAAAGAACCCTAAGAAAATTGGAAAAGAAATGGAGGCAGGGAAAAACACAAGAACGTAAAACAGAATACTTAACGCTCCTCACCAAATACAAAGAAGAAATCACCAAGCAAAAAAATCATACCATACCAACATACTCAATAAATCTCTGAACAGACCCAGAGAATTATTTGAATTAATTAAATCACTAACAAAAACATCCCAAGAAGAAAACACAAACTACCCTATTAAAGCTCAAACACTTGCTGACTATTATGCAAGCAAGCTAAACCCAACAACATCAATACCCATTGTAAACCAGAAAAATTGCAGCTCAATTCAACAACCTGCAACATTAAACACTATGGAAACATGGGACACATTTCATAAAACTGATGATAAACAAACAGTAAACCTAATCTCGAACCTAAATACTACAACATCACAATTAGATCCCTGTCCTACAGCCTGGATCAAAACAACTAAACTGGAAATTGCCCAATTCATCACACATATTGTGAACCAATCTCTACAACAAGGAGTCATGCCACCACCCCTTAAAAAAAATCACTCATAAGACCAATATTGAAAAACAAAGCTCTCAACAAGGATGATCCAACCTCCTACCGTCCAATTTCAAGTATTCCGTTCCTAGCCAAAACCATCGTAAAAGCAGTTCAATTACAATTACAAGACCATATCTACTCAAGAGAAGCACTAGACGACCAACAATATGGTTTCCGACCACACCATGGTGTAGAAACCCTACTTCTGGTACTCTTGGATAACCTACTCAAAGGTATTGAAGACAGGAAGAAAATGTATATATTAATATTTATTGATTTATCAGCTGCCTTTGATACAGTACACCACAATACACTCATTAACAGACTGGCATCATTAGGAATATCACATTGAAGTGGTTCACATCATACCTAACAAACAGGTTTCAACAAGTCCAAGACAACGGTGAAAAGGCAAATCCATTTCCCCAAACACAAGGAATTCCGCAAGGATCAGCATTATCTTCTCTACTTTTTAACCTATACATAAAACCTGTATGCACAATATTTCAAAAGCACAAGATACAATTCCATTTATATGCTGATGATATTATGCTATACACACAATTGGACGCAGAAAACCCAAACTACCATCATCTCGAAAGTTGCCTAAAAGAGATGCAAATCTGGCTGACGCAAAACAATATGTCTATAAACCATAAAAAGACAGAAGTAATGTACATCTCCCGAAAACAAGATTTCAAACCGCCCCCAACGATAACAATAAACAACAACACCTACACAGTAAAAGAGGAAATAAAATATCTTGGAGTAACCCTTGACACAAATCTAAAAAATGGAAAAAACACCTCCGGTTAACCAACAGAGCAATTTTCCACAAAATAAAGGTCATTCAACCCCTACGCAACATCCTAGAACACTCAGACTTCAGAACTGTGGCACAAACCCTACTCATCCCACACTTCGATTACTGCAACTCCATCCTTCAAGGTCTACCTAAAAAAAACCCTAAAGATCCTTCAAATAGCTCAAAACGTCTCCGCCAGAGTGATTATGAAGAAGAAAATCTCTGAACACATCACTCCAATATTAGCTGACCTACACTGGCTCCCTATAACCGCCCGTATAAAATACAAACTACTAGTTACAATTTTCAAAACTCTTTCATAACATAGCTCCATCCTATCTAAACAATCTCATAAACAATCAGCCCCCATCCAGAAACAGAAGAAGCTGCAATACAAACACCCTACTCATACCCAACAATATCAGAACGACTAAAGCCTGCACAAGTAAAAGAGCCTTCACTTTCATAGCACCAACTTTATGGAATCAACTACCAGCAGAAGTAAGGTCAGTCGAAGACTTAAAAGACTTCAGAAAAAAACTAAAAACACACTTATTCATTGAAGCATACGATCCAACTTAAACATAACGAACACTCCCAATCAGTAGTATGCATCACTCTGCCCTGTACCACTATTAGCACAGCCTCGACTTTTATGTAACTCGACTTTCACATTTAAACTTATATTTATTCGTCATACATTATATATATCTACGACCCAATATTGTATATAAGTTACCCCGATCAATATTGTATTTGTTAAGTTACCCCGATCAATATTGTATTTGTTATACCTTTATGTTAATCACCTGTTGTCTAATGATATCACCTACCATTCTATTGTTAAATTTGTTTCAACGTAGTTGTAAAATAGTTATGTTTAACCTATAAGTTATCCGCTTCTGATCGCTGGAAGTAGTGGTATACAAATGATTGATAAATAAATAAATAAATATTTGAATAAACACAATATAATTAAACAAAAGTCAAACATACTTGATAGAATGACTGATTGCGTTCTTGTAGAAAAACAACTACCGGTACTTTTCAAGCGTATGATAATTTTAGCAAATTTTACTAAACTCTTACTTCAGGTTCTTTTATCGGTTCTGCAGGTGAACATATCACAAAAATTTTGTTATGCATTCATTCTACATTTGTTCCTAATAAAATATTGCGCGATTAAATTGTTTTATGCGTGGTTTAATATGACCTGAGGCATAAAATTTGAGCGTACCCATTTCGGGGATGCTATCAAACAAAAGAAGATAAAACAAAAAATCAACAGATATTCCCTTTCCTATTATGTTGGAAAGAAATTATACATAAGTCAGGAATGTCTGTCTGCGTGGCAAACTAAGATACAGCGAGTTTAAAAATGGGACAGATTGAATCAGAGGTTCCATAGAAATAAGCTCCAAAACAAATGACCTAGTGCATTTTTATGAGAGAAGCAGTTTCAGCTTCTGAAGTCTAGAAATTTTGATACAGAAACATAGCATTTAGGAAATTGCTCCTTTCAGACTTCCATGCTCTCTACTCTGCCAATCACAGACGGACACACAGACATATATAAACAAAATGGAGATACTCCTACAACGCCCGCACACACACACATACACACTCCCACACACATGAACTGGAAAAAAGCTCCATGAGGTACCTTCTGTATGCTTTTCCTTCCATGCGCCTCCTGTCCACTGCTGCCACAGGGGGCTGTCCTAAGGGTGTTTGCCGCCCTAGACAAATCTTCAGCCATGTGCCCTTATGCACCCCCTGCCCCTATAGTCCAGCATCTCTCTCCTCCTCCCCACCCCCACATGATCCACCCCCTGAAACCTTCCAGCATGGCTCCTTATAGCTGTGACCATGTCAACACTAAAAAATAAAATAAACATGCTGCAGAAACTAGTGCTGAAATGCTGGAAGCCCCGGCTGGTCTGACCCCAAAGCAGCAGGAAGTGCCTGTTAGAGAGGGCAGGAGCAGCAGGAACTCCGATTGTGCTTCAGTGCAAGGACCCAAGACACATTAATTTCCCTTTTTGGTGCTGAGACGATCAGCATTACAAGGAGCCATGCTAGAAGGTTTGAGGGGCGGACAGAAAGAAGAAAGGAAAGAGTTCATCCGGCAGCATTGGGGGCAGCCGTGCTACTGCTGCTCTTGCTTCATTGCCGCATTGAATCCATTACGTCAGTGCAGCTGCTGAGTGTTGTGGCCACCACCTGTATAATTGTGCCACCCTAGGCAACTGCCTAACCTACCTAGTAGACTCCTGACCTTACTGACACACTCCTATCCTTGATGGGCTTCCTTTTAGTTTTTCAGATGTGTATTTCATTTTTTTATTGTAAATTCTACTGTGAAACCTATCCACTGAACTGTAGAACTTTCTTAATGGTTGCCTTATGTGCTGCTACCTAATGGTGGAGAATCACAATGGTATCTGATTCCTTGGGAGAGTAGCACCCTGTAGTAGTAGTGTTTGTCGTTGAGTCAATGCTGACTCCTGGCAACCCAGCCCTTGGGTCTTCTCGGCAAGGTGCAAATGGAAATCTATTACCAGGCCTTTCCTCTGCACAGTAAGTCTATAGCACCTGGTATTCCAAAGTGTAGTTATTGTAAAATCATCATTTGAAATCCATTGACTGTGAAATCTAATGGTGAAAGGGGTTATTTTAGAAGCCTTATTTATGTTTTGCACGTGTACTTACCAGCATATGCAGATATAAACTACGTCCACATGAAAATAGCCATATTGGGTCAGAGTTTACATGTGGCTGTCCCAATCACGTCCCAGTTACATGGGAGGGGGAAGGAATCTGTAGCGTGCTGGGGTCATGGTCTAAGCAGGACAAAAGATACATGTGTAGCCCCCATTTCATCTAGGAGATGCTTATGTAAAGACAAAATTGTCCTCGCCTGGATTTACACCTGCCACCTAGCACAAAAAGCTTTCTCTAAGGCAGGTGTTCTCGAGACCCACCTAGTCAGTCAGGTTTTCAGGATAACCACAATGAATATGCATGAGAGAGATTTGCATACAATGGGAGGCAGTGCGTGCAAATCACTCTCATGCATATTTATTGTGGTTATCCTGAAAACCTGACTGGTGTTTCTTTTGGCCATCCTTTTACAGGAAGGATTAAGAAGAATATCCCACTGTTTCTTTACCCCTCCCACTTGAAATGAGATAGAGATAAAGTTCTCTGTAATTAAGGGCGACTGCACATCCAGATCTGCAAAACGGAAAAGCAGAACATGTAAGGGCCGACATTTTACATGTGCATGCTGATGAATTTCCTCCATTGATTTGTCCCATGTATACATTTGTAAAGCAGCGCCCCCTGCTGCATGTGGAAGTCCAACCTTGTGTCTTCCTGCGCTTCCTTCCATGATTTAAAACTCACATCCATTTTAAGGGGCAGTGTTATATCGATTTTACATCGGCCTTACAAGTGCACACCCTCTCTTCTAAAATTTACATAGGCTTGCAGATGTTTTCACTTGGACTTTGCTACAGCCACATAAATGGCCTTTCTAAAATGTGCCTTTAAATATATTATTACATTTGGTTTCATTTCATTATTGTTTCTTTTTTTTTTTTTTTTTTTTTAAATTTTTATTTATAAAGTTTCCAAGTTACAACAAATCGGAAAAGCTTCAAGAAAAACAGAAAATAGCAAAAGCAATCATACTCAAATAAGAAACTATACACTAATAAAGACCACATTACGGGAACTGACTGTGATCACATTACAGAACTATAATTTCAAATGTATCTTATACATTGAACAGAAAACAGAGCAAAAACTCGCCCATACAAGTGTATAACAAATCACTCACCCTGAATTACCCCCGGTACCACCTGACGATCAGAAATAAACCGTTCTAAATGAGAACTATCAGTGAACACATAAGATCTTCCCTCAAAATTAATAACCAACGACAAGGATAACGAAGTAGAACATAGCTCCCAAACTCAGAACCTGAGGCTTTAAGGCTAAAAAAAGCCTCCGTAAGTTGGTGCTATGTCCACGTCAGGAAAAATGTTAACTGTATAACCACAAATTTAACAGCCTTACATTTAAAGTAGGCCTTCAGAATACGAGATTTCAAATCTAAAGAATGAAAAGTCCCCATAGTGTAGAACGGGAGTGGATTATATCAAGCGAGTCTTCCAGAAAGGCGGTCAAATTAGTTTATAGAAGGCTCAGACATGCTAGTAGCCCCTTCAGCGGAGCACACCTTTTTGGACCGAAGGGAAGGTAATAAAGAGAAGAAAACTTCTACAGATTCAGTGATAGAGAGAACCTCCTTCAAATATTTATCCAATAAAATCCGAGGTGCTAACAATGCTGTACACGGAAAATTCAAAAAACGTAAATTATGAGCACGTGCTGAATTTTCAAGAGCCTCTAACTTAGAGTGAACTAGCAAGGAATCTTTTATACCGACTACATTTGCAGCGGTAAGAGGAGCAACTTGATCTTTCAATTTGGAGATACCTCTATCTACGAAATTAATCTTCTCATCTAACTGTTGCAAAGACGCAACAGTTTCCTGAGAAAAAGTACAAAATGATTTAACATTACTAGTAAGTTTACGATCAATACATTGAAGCGCTCCCCATAGATCTTTTAGGGTGACTTCGCCATCGGGAGCAAGAACAGGGAGCTCTGAAACAGAGCCCAACTCAAGAACAGGATTAGGTAAAGTAAAGATTGGAATAGCCTGACTCACCATATCTGAAGACTCCTGAACCAAAACATCAGGCGAGGGGGGCAACGGACAGGGAGGAGGAGTCCGTCCCTCTGGACTTAGGGAGACTCCTTCCGGAGAGGATTGCGCCAACGGACAGGGAACAAGGTGCTTATCCAGGGGCCGACGACCTTTCCCCCACTCGGCCCGCCGGCTCCATCCCCTGGCACCTTGTTCTCTGTTTTAGCCTTCCTCTTCCCCATTTAACAAAGCTGTGGAATACCAATATACGGCAAAACAATAGAATATACAGCTAGTAAAACACAGTAAATATCTAACGGCCATGAAGCGCCACGAGGCGCCAAAGGGGCGTGAAAGGGGCAGAACCTGCCCCTTTAGACACGCCCCTTCGGATCACGCCCGCGGTCACGCTCCGCGGTCGCGACGAATACAAACAAATTTATAGGCAAAAAGTCACCGAGTACAGCCAATCAAGTGCACCAGTTGAACCGTCCTGAACACAGTAACAGTTCCGGAGTAGTGAACACCACGGCACAGATTTAAAGGGCAGCTCAGGACCTCTCAGCACCAGGTAGCCGCAGCAATGCCTGCCCGATCGTTCAGGGCAGGAGAGGGCGTCGTCAGCGGCGTGGAAACCGCAGCAGCAATCCCAGGACCTGTCTCCAGGCTCCGTACACCACTCTCACTCACAGTAACAGTTCCGGAGTAGTGAACACCACGGCACAGATTTAAAGGGCAGCTCAGGACCTCTCAGCACCAGTAGCCGCAGCAATGCCTGCCGATCGTTCAGGGCAGGAGAGGGCGTCGTCAGCGGCGTGGAAAACCGCAGCAGCAATCCCAGGAGCCTGTCTCCAGGCTCCGTACACCACTCTCACTCACAGTAACAGTTCCGGAGTAGTGAACACCACGGCACAGATTTAAAGGGCAGCTCAGGACCTCACAGCACCAGGTAGCCGCAGCAATGCCCTGCCCGATCGTTCAGGGCAGGAGAGGGCGTTCGTCAGCGGCGTGGAAACCGCAGCAGCAATCCCAGGAGCCTGTCTCCAGCTCCGTACACCACTCTCACTCACAGTAACAGTTCCGGAGTAGTGAACACCACGGCACAGATTTAAAGGGCAGCTCAGGACCTCTCAGCACCAGGTAGCCGCAGCAATGCCTGCCCGATCGTTCAGGGCAGGAGAGGGCGTCGTCAGCGGCGTGGAAACCGCAGCAGCAAATCCCAGGAGCCTGTCTCCAGGCTCCGTACACCACTCTCACTCACAGTAACAGTTTCCAGAGTAGTGAACACCACGGCACAGATTTAAAGGGCAGCTCAGGACCTCTCAGCAACCAGGTAGCCGCAGCAATGCCTGCCCGATCGTTCAGGGCAGGAGAGGGCGTCGTCAGCGGCGTGGAAACCGCAGCAGCAATCCCAGGAGCCTGTCTCCAGGCTCCGTACACCACTCTCACTCACAGTAACAGTTCCCTCATCATTGTTTCTAAACCAACTGAAAGTTTGGGTACCACTCCATCCAAATTGCCCCACCCATATGCATTCCAGGTCAAAGACATACACAGAAAACATAGACACACACAGAGAGATTGAAAATAATTATGCTCCGTGTGCTCTCCCCACCAAGCATTCCCTAACCACAACACTGCTGTACCCCTGTCTCTGATGAGCTGGTTCTTAGTGATTAAGATACATATTTTATTTTCCTTGTAAATTCTACTGGGAAACATAGCTTCCTTAATGGTCGCAATGTGAATTGCCAACCAATACCTGTTGCAGTGAGACAGTGAGGGAGGGGGGTACAGGGAGAGATAAGAAAGGAGAGGTAGTGAGGAGCAGTAGAATGAATGCATTTGTAAGTCAGTAGAAGATGTTTGAACTGGATTGTTTTTAGCTATATGTTGGATGTGTGGGGAGAAAGAGAGAGAAGAGTCAAAGATGACCCCAATGTTGCGAGCTGAGGAAATAGGGAGGATGATAGTGTTAACCACTAAAAAAGAGAAAGGAGGAAGGGGCAAGGTGGGTTTAGGGGGAAAGATGATGAGCTCTTCCTTAGCCATGTTCAGTTTTAGATGGCAGTGGGACATCCAGGCAGCAATATAAGACAAGGAGGCTGAGAAACAGGCCTGGATTCCTGAAGAAATTTCAGGTGCAGAGAGGTAAATCTGAGAGTCATCAGCATAAAGATGGTACCAAAAACCATGAGAGGAGGATCAGGACACCAAAGGAATGAGTATAGAGCAAGAAGAGAAGAGATCCCAAGACAGATTCCTGAAGTCCACTTACTGAAAGGGCATACATTGAAAGTGCAATGAGAGAGATAAGAAGAAAACCAAGACAGAACAAAGCTCCTAAAGCCAAGTGAAAACAGGCTTTGAAGAGAAGGTGGTGATCAACAGTGATATAAACAAATGTGATATGTTATTTTTACAATGTAATATAATTCTTGTATTCCATTCATTCACCATTCTGTAATATAATTTTATATGTAATGACTTTCTGACTCCCTTTGTTTTATGCCTGCATCCTGGAAGGAGAGACTACGTGGCTAGTAATACGTAGATTGTCACAGGTGCGGAAGTACAAAGAAGTGGAGTGAGACAGAATTAACCAATGAGTTATAGATATGCTGGAGGAGGGCGAGGACATAGTGTAGTATGTAATGATTATCTGACTTCCTTTACTGTATGTCTGCATCCTGGGAAGAGAGACTACGTTGCTAATAACACATAGCCTGACACAGGTGCAGAAGTATTAACCAATGAGTTATGGACATGCTGGAAGTGGACGAGGACATAGTGTACTATAAAAGAATCATGAAACAGAGGATAGGTGTGAATGCTCAGTCAAGCTTTCACCCATCTTGCAAGAATGTAATGTGATTAAAGTAACTCTTTGCTTCACTGAGGAGTCTGTTATTGTATAAAAAGTTATGTTTATTACAACAGTGACAAAAGTTGCAGATAGATCAAGAAGAATGAGGATCAAGTAAAGACCATTGGATTTGGCCAAGAAGAAGTCACTGGAGACTTTGGCCAGAGTCATTTCAGTAGGATGAAAGCCAGATTGCAGTGGATCTAGAATGGCATGAGAGGAGAGAAAATAAAGACAATTGCGGTGAACCACTCATCCAAGTAGTTTGGATACAAAGGGAGAAAGGAGATGAGCCAATAATTGGAAGGACAGAGTCCAGTGAAGCTTTTTTGAGGAAAAGTGTAACCAGAGCATGTTTGAAGGCTGCAGGAATAGATGCTGTGGAATGCCAGTTCTACTGAGGTTGATGGAGACACACAGCTAATGGAAAGCCAATTTGCAATCTGGATTGTGGAGGGATTTCTCATGTGAATTCTTAGAGGTTTCCTACCAAAGACAGGAAAATGGAAAAGTATTACTGTCTTGAGATGAGTTTGAAGGACTACCTTATGGTAAAATTGAGTATATGGCTCATAGGTAACTAAGGCTTGGAATTCAGTTATTCTTCGAGTCGCGGTAACCACAACCTAAAAGAGCACCTTCCAGGTAACATACTTAAGTGAAAAATATTCCATTGGTTCAAGCAGTGTCTTCATCAGAGATGTAAAGGTGACGTTGAGATAGCAGGGAAGAAGAGGTTTCCATAAAGGTAGTCTGATGTGACAAACCCCCTTCATGAAACAAACAAGTTGCAAATTGTACATTTGCATTGTGACACAATGGCACATTTTCTCCATTTGCAGAATAAGGCATGTGGTGGATACATATGTGTATGCCATGGAGAATGTTGGGGTACATGTGTGCACATATGTGTGTCATAAGGAATGTTGGGGATGTTTGTGTGTCTCATAAGGAGTGCTGGGGTTTGCATGTGTGTTGACACTGTGCGTGTGGCGGAGGACTGTGTGTGCTAGTGTGAGTGGTGGAAGGTATCTTTGTATGTGTGTGTCTGGGGGGCAGCTGTGTTTCCATGTGGAGTGATGGATGTGTATGTACATGTCCCCTGTCGTCCTGAAGCTACTCCTTGTCCTCCCACCCTTTTGCACTGTTCTTTCTTCCTATCCTTCACTACCCTCTCTTGCGCACTCTTTTTTCCCTCTAACCACCCATTCACTCCCCTCCCCTTGCACTCTTTCACTCCCTCCCTCCATCTCTCCCTTCCCTTCTCCCTTAATGCACTCATTGTCTCTTCTTCTTTCTCCTCTAACCCTGCCCCTTCCTTTATGCTCCAACTCTCTTCTCCTTTTCTTCTCTAACCCTGCCCCTTCCTTTATGCTCCAACTCTCTTCTCCTTTTCTTCTCTAACCCTGCCCCTTCCTTTATGCTCCAACTCTCTTCTCCTTTTCTCCTCTAACCCTGCCCCTTCCTTTATGCTCCAACTCTCTCTTCTCCTTTTCTCCTCTAACCCTGCCCCTTCCTTTATGCTCCCTCTTCTCCTTTTCTTCTCTAACCCTGCCCCTTCCTTTATGCTCCAACTCTCTTCTTCTTTTCTTCTCTAACCCTGCCCCTTCCTTTATGCTCCAACTCCTTTTCTTCTCTAACCCTGCCCCTTCCTTTATGCTCCAACTCTCTCTTCTCCTTTTCTTCTCTAACTCTGCCCCTTCCTTTATGCTCCAACTCCTTTTCTTCTCTAACCCTGCCCCTTCCTTTATGCTCCAACTCCTTTTCTTCTCTAACCCTGCCCCTTCCTTTATGCTCCAACTCTCTCTTCTTCTTTTCTTCTCTAACCCTGCCCCTTCCTTTATGCTCCAACTCTCTCTTCTCCTTTTCTTCTCTAACCCTGCCCCTTCCTTTATGCTCCAACTCTCTCTTCTCCTTTTCTTCTCTAACCCTGCCCCTTCCTTTATGCTCCAACTCCTTTTCTTCTCTAACCCTGCCCCTTCCTTTATGCTCCAACTCTCTTCTCCTTTTCTTCTCTAACCCTGCCCCTTCCTTTATGCTCCAACTCTCTCTTCTCCTTTTCTTCTCTAACCCTGCCCCTTCCATTCCCTGCCCTTTTCTTTCCTCCTAACCCCTCTCTTTCCCTTAGGCTCAACCCCCTCCCCCACCTTTCTCTTAGGCTCACCCATCCCTTCTTTCAGCACCTTCCTGCTCTTCAGGCTTCAGCCCTAGTTCTTCTTATCAGTGGGACTTCATTCTGTTGATTTAGGCGGGGGGGGGGGAGGGGGATCATATGCATGTTTGTTGGCTCATGCTCATGAAGGTTCATGATATCTCATTCTTTTTTAAGAATACTTTTTCATAACAATTATTTTTGCATTTTTTATTTTGGTTTAGTTTTTGGCCCTATTTTATGGAAAAAGTAAAATATAATAACCCTAGGATAAGCAACATGGAATCTCTGTACCGTTCTGGGAACCTTACAGGTACTTGTAACCTGGATTGGCCACTGTTGGAAATAGGATATAGGGCTTAATGGACCCTAGATCTGATTCAGTATGGCATATCATATTTACTTATTTAAAAGGCTTTTCATCTTCTTTTAATTTTGATTAAAAAAAAATTATAGCACAACAAGCAATTACAAGTCTATGAACTAGGGCATGATAGGATGAGAGAGCACCGGGATGTATTCTGACAGAGGACATTTGAAGTCCTAGCTGACAGAAAGGATACAAATAGTGCTGTATGATGTCAGGAGAACAACAAATGGGATTGTGACCACAGTCTTGGCATAGAACGCAAACCAGAGGTATCTTTTTTAGGGCCTGGATCTAAACATAGGCAATGTCTCCAGTGTCAATTTCGGATCGGCATTGTTGCTGCCATGCTTTGGTCCAGGACAGAGTCAAAGCAGCAGCACTAGCAAACTATTTCACAGTGCCCTGCTCCCTTTCCCAACATTTCTGAAAAGAGGAGACGGAGCACCATACAGCCTGACCAGAGCATGAAGGCTTGCATGCCACAGCCCACACTGAATCTTTAAAATCCATTTGCAAAGCAAGAGGAGTGGAGGAGAAGCAGCTGAGCCATGCTGGCATATGCTCCAGCGATGTGGCAGATGTTGACTGGGGCTTTAAAAGCTCGCCCCTGACTGAAGGATCCTGGAAGCAAGGGTAGTGGAGGAGAAACAGCTGAGCCATGCTGGCATATGCCCCAATGTTGGTGGCAGACGTCAGCTGGAGCTTTAAAAGCTCCCCCCCCCCCCCCCCCGGGATGTGGTAGTGGGTGCATGTCCGAAGGGGCAGGTTACACCTCTTTGGTGCACTTGGCGCAGAAGAAAGGACTGGTGGTGTTTGAAATATGGGAAAGAGGAAGTAGAGGATTCCCCCTGCCAGCTACCTCCACAGTAAAATCTTCAAAGGTAGAATTCCGTTGGACAAGCATTTGGTTAGGAGGGAAATGGAAGAGCTGTCTTTATCTTTATCAGCAACCATAAGTTTTGATTCTCTTCTCTGCAGCCATCCGTTGGGGGTGTAACCCAACCCCTGCTGTCTGATTTTTTTTTTAACTTTGGAGAGTGGGGAAGTTACTTCTGTTAAGGTTTCCTCACCCAGTACTCTGTTTCACCCTTTCAATCTCAATCTGATTCAATGCCCAATGATCTTTCTGGGGTTCCCTTCCCTAGAGTTTTGCAGCTTGTAATGTCAAGCTGGAAGATCAATAAAGAAGTGTCTCTGAAAGATGTGTGGGCTGTTGTTTCTCAGACTGAGGCTATTTTGATGGGTACTTTGAATCAATTGCAAGAGTTTACTAAAGATTCTATTGCTAAATTTTGCTGAACATGATCCTAGACTATTACAAATGGGGGAGAGACTTGACAAATTTGAGAACCAGCTGAAGACTGTGCAGTCAGCCTCAGATACTTCTATCAAAGAGTCTTTTTTGCCAACAACAAATGGAACATTTGGAAAATGCTTCTTGCAGATGCCTTAATTTTCCTATAACTCGCTATCTGTCTCCAATGATTCTTTTCCATAAATATTTGAAAGAAATTTTGCTTATTGAGGATCCCTCAGTGCTACAGATTAGTAGCCTTTATTACCTTCCTAGGGAAAGGAAACTGGTCGCTGCAGCTGATGGGATCAGGTTTCTGATGTTCTTAGTCTCAAGTTATTATTATTATTATTATTATTATTAAAGACTTATAAATGCCGCAACATTATCTAATTTTTTATAATCATCTTTGGATATTATTACCTCTTGTGCTACCTTAGTAATTTCATTTGCCTCAGAGGCTGATAAGAACATGATAATGAAGTATTTTTTCCCAAAGAAGGAAACTTTTTATTCTGTGGGCAAAGAATCAATATCTTCCCCGATGTTTCTAGACCTACGCAACTTAGGCATAAGCCTTCCTGGAGCTGAGACCTTGAGTCCTAGCTCTGGGGGCCACATATTTCCTCAAGTATCCCTGTAAATGCTTGGTACTTCATGGGGGAAATGATATTCTTTGAATCAATGCAGTTCGAGGAATTTCTCAAGACTTCAAGTTCTTAAGTTTTGATGTTGCTAGTTTGCAGTCGGTGATGTATTTTGGGCTTATTAAAATTATATTCAGATGAGCTGTTATTTTGTATTTCCTGACTGTTTAATTTGTATTTAATTGAAATCCTTACTTCCAATAATGTGGGCTCGATGATGTTTAGTGGAAGATATTTCTTTTACAAGCTGAGATTTATTTCTCACGTATTGTTTATTTTACTTTTCCTTTTTCGTCATTGTGTAAAATTTGGTGTTGTAACCATTTAAAAAGCATGATAAACTTAAACAAAAATAATTTGCTACTGTTGCTGCTTTGGGACTTGAGTGCAGGTGAGCAAGCAGAGGGTAAGCGGCAGGTTGGGGGGACAAGGTGTGGAGCACCTCCCCCGCCCCATCCCATATTGCCTATGGGCTCTGAGTAAATAGATCTGGCCCTAATCTTTTGCAGTGTGGATGGACACAATGTGTGAGTGAAGTATCTCGGAGAATCAGAACAGACAGCCAGACTCCCTTCTTGAAGTGGGTGAGAATAGAAGGAAGAATGTTTGTTTTGAAATTCTCCTCACAGGGGAGATTTTAGTTCCTGAGACTAGGACAGAACGCAAGCCCTCTGAACTCTTGGGGGTCATGAAGCTTTGGCTGCTTCCTTGAAGAGGAACTGGGTGTATTGTATTGTATTATGGGAGTAGGTTGACATTTTCCTGGGTATGGGGTTGAGGGCTTCACACCATGGTAGAGGTTGAAATGGCGGCAAAGTGAGGAATTTTAGGCATAGTTTGTCTTTATTATACTGAGAACTCCAGAATTCATGAGAAATTGTTCCAATTACTGAAGAAAGAAGTGGACCCAACCCTCTCAGAAGTGGGGCAGGATGCATGTTTTAGAAGGGCATCAGCTGTGACTGTTGGAGGCAGTCAAGGAGAAAGTGGTTGTTCTTACCTTCTGTTACGGTGCTGGTGAGAGAGTGCTGAATTTCCAGAGGCTATTTCATAATGGAGAAGAATTTAACATATTCGTAAATGATCTGGAAATGGGAATAATGAGTGAGGTAATCAAATCTGTAGATGACACTATACTTGTAGTTGTTAAAACCCATGAGGATTGTGAAAAATTGCAAGAGAACCTTGATAAATTGGAAGAATGGACATCCAAATGGCAGATGAAATTTCATGTAGACATGTGCAAAGTTTTGCACCTAGGAAAGAACAACTCAAACTATGGTTACATGATGCAAGGTTGCACATTGGGAACCACCACCCAGGAAAAAGATTTAGGTGTCATTCTGGATAACATGTTAAAACCCTCGGCCCAGTGTGCAGCCGCGGCCAAGAAAGCAAATAGAATGCTAGGTATCATAAGGAAAGGAATGGAAAATAGAACAAAGGATATAGTAATGCCTCTGTATTGTTCCATGGTGTGACCGCACCTTGAATATTGTGTGCAATTCTGGTCGCTGTATCTTAAAAAGGATATAGCGTTATTAGAAAAGGTACAGAGAAGAATCACCAAAATGGTAAAGGAGATGGAAGGATACCCCTATGACGAGAGGCTAAAAAGGTTAGGGCTCTTCAACCTGGAAAAGAGACGACTGAGGGGAGATATGATAGAGGTCTATAAATTAATGAATGGAGTGGAACGGGTAAACGTAGATTGATTGTTTACATCATCAGAATATAGAAAGACTAGGGGACATGCAATGAAGCTACAGGGTAAACTATTTAAGACTAATAAGAGAAAAACTTTTTCACTCAATGTGTAATCAAACTCTGGGATTTGCTACCGGAGGATGTAGTAAAAGCTGTTAGTGTAGCTGGGTTTAAAAAAGGTTTGGACAAGTTCCTGGAGGAAAGGTCCATAAACCATTATCAAAAGGGACCCGGGATATCACTGCTTGACCGAATAGAAGCATTGTGGAACCTGTGTCTTTTGGGGAAACTGCTGGGTACTTGGGATCTAGATTGGCCACTGTTGGAAACAGGATACTGGGCTTGATGGACCTTGGTCTGACCCAGTATGGCATATCTTATGTTCTTAAGGCCTTCTACAGTGGTAGTAGTCTTTTCTATCTTGAGAAGTGCTCATTCATCCAGAGGATGATGATTACTACTACTAGTACTTATCATTTGTATAGCACTACAGAGACATGTAAGAGACAGTCCCTGTTCATAACAGCTTATGGTCTAGTCAAGACAGAGAACACAACAAAACAAGTGGGGACTAGGATAATCTAGTGAAATGGTATGGAAACACTTAAGAGGTGAACGGGAGATTAGGGGGATCAGGATCCAAAAGCAGCCTCAAAGAAGTGAGATTTTTAGCCTGGGTTTGAACAGGGCCACAGATGGAGCCTGATATACCAACTCAGGTAGTTTGCTCCAGGCATACGGAACTGCAAGATAGAAAGATCGAAGTCTGGAGTTGGCAGTGGAAGAGAAGGGCACAGATAGAAAGAATATGCCAGAAGAGCGGCATTCCTGAGGAGTGGTGTAGGGAGAGATAAGAAAGGAAAGGTAGTGAGGAGCAGCCGAATGAAAGCACTCATAGGTCAGTAGTAGAAGTCTGAACTGGATGTGGAAATGGATAGGGAGCTAATGAAGTGACTTAAGAAGAGGGGTGACATAGAACAGTGTAACTATATACATTTAGAGAGTTGCTTACATCTCGGGTTTTCTTGAGGGGAAAAGGGCAGAAGTAAGGAATAAGGAGTTGAGAGGCGGATCATGTAATGTTATCAAAATGTTCCTTAAATAGGTGGGTTTTAAGCAGCTTCCGGAATGTTGCAAGGTCATGAGTGTCTCCGATATGGTGTGGTAATTCATTCCATAGGCAAGGGGCGTGCAGGGAGAATGCCCTAGCACAGGTTGACTGATTGCATTTGATTAATGCTGGAGGACGGATTAGAAGGTTTGATGTGTTGCTTCTCCTTTGGCGATTGTCTGGGGGTTTTGTTATAATTGACTGCAGGTATTTAGAGGATAGTTGGTGGATTAATTTGAAAGTTGTCATCAGTGTTTTATAGTTAATTCAACTCAGGAGAGATAGCCAGTGTAACTCTTTTAGAGTGGGCATAATATAGTTGGCTCGAGGTGAGCATGTCAGAATTCACGCAGTGTTATTCTGTGCAAACTGTAGAGAGTGAAGGGAGCTTTTCAAAAGCCCTTGCAGAATGATGTTGCAGAAATCAGTGCGGTAGCATCATTGCTTGGTAGACCATCAGGAAATCATGTAGCTCAAGTAGAGGTCGTAGGCAGTGGAGTGTCCTCAGCTTGTTGTATATGCATTGCATTACTTTGTTTATATGTGAGGTGCTGGTCAATGGTAATGCCCAGATATCTCATTTTGGACTTAACCTTTAGGTTAGCATTGTCAACCTTTAAAGACTTTGGAGGGAGAAATAGGACCTCCATCTTCTTGAAGTTGATGCTTAGTTTATGTTCTGATAGCCATTGATCTATGGCATTGAAGAAGTTTGTAATAGAGGAGTAGTTGTTGAACCTGGTGGTAAATGGAGCATAGATCATAATATTGTCTACATAAAGGTGGTAGTGGACGTTGAATGTCTTTATTATGTCGCCTACTGGTTTTATATATATGTTAAATAATAACACAGAAAGGACAGAGCCCTGAGGGACACCTTGTGTCTGAGAGAATGGGTTGGAGATTTTTTGACCATTTTGCACATACTGGCTGTGATTTGAGAGGTATGAGCAAAGCCATTTGAGGGCAGTGTCATGAATTCCTATATTAAATAGTCACTGAAGGAGGATGTCATGGCATATGGTATCAAATGCTGAGGCAATGTCCAGAAAAATGAGGATGAAACCTTGTTGTAAATTTTCTACACCCTTGATGAGTCTCTCGATTAGAGAGATTAGTAAGATTTCCACTCCGTGATGGTTGCAGAATTCATGTTACTGCCAGTCCAAAGGGGCATTAATGTGATTTTGCAGTTGATGGAGGACTACTTTCTCAATAATTTTTGCAATGAAAGGCAAGCTGGAAATAGGTCTGTAAGAGCTTGGAGATTCAGATTGAGTTTGGGGTTTTTGAGTACTGGGCAGATGGAAGCAGTTTTCAGGTATTTTGGGAAGTAACCTTTTATGAAGAAGGTTGAGATTAGTTTGAGGAGGATTGGGGCTAGTTCTGCTTTTGTGATCTTAAACCAGGAAGAGGGATATGGATCTAATAGGGAAGTTGTGTTGTTGAGGCTGTGTATTATGTTTTCCAACTGTCCTGTAAAAAAGGAACGCAGTGGTGCACTTCCGCAGGATTGGCCTGTGGGTTTGCTAGAGGTTGGAGGAAAAGGCAAGGTGTGTGATGGCATGGGGTATTTTGATTGTAGAAATTTTGCAAAGTCTTGTGGTTCAAGGGTGCATGTGTGTGAGTTTGGCTGTTGTCTTTTGTTAGTCTGTTAACAATCGTGAAGCTCTCTGGGTTTATTTATTGCTTTCATTATGGATTTGGTGTGGTGATCTCTTTTTGCTTTGTTGGTCTCAGAATGGTATATTTTTAGGATGAGTAAGTAGAGCCTTTTTTGCTTGTTCATCAAGTCTGATTCTCCATTTGCATTCAAGTTTTCGTAGTTTACGCTTTGGTTCTTTGAGGCTTGGCGTGTGGATACGGTACTGTGGCTTCACACCTCTAGTGGGAAGAGCTGTGGCAAAAGCTTCTATTGTGCTTATTCATTTGTTTGTTGAAAGGTCAAGGTCGAGTGGTTCCATGTAAAGTGTGGGGAGAATTTTGTCAGTGAATGTTTGTCGAGGGGCTTGAATCGGTGGTGGTAGATGCTGTGGTGAACGTTTGCTTTTGGAGTTGGATACTGTGGCAGGTGACGGTGTAGTGATCAGACCATGGGACT
The DNA here is from genome assembly GCA_033557465.1 of Ichthyophis bannanicus. Classification (NCBI taxonomy): domain Eukaryota; kingdom Metazoa; phylum Chordata; class Amphibia; order Gymnophiona; family Ichthyophiidae; genus Ichthyophis; species Ichthyophis bannanicus. The sequence goes on from CM066044.1 coordinate 263,675,866, forward strand.
TCTGTAAGCAGGAGGCTGGGGACTGCATAGGTTTCGAGGAGTTGGTTTTGGACAAATATGAGGTCCAAGACATTTCTTTTGGCATGAGTTGGGGCTTGGACCAGCTGGGTGAACTGGACGTGTTCCATAGCTTCCATGAAGGATTTGGATTGGCTTAGTGGGATGGATGATAGGTTCAGGTCACCCATTATCGTGAGGTGTTCAGAAGGATGAACATAAATATTTGCTGTTTCAAGGATGGGTGCTAACTCGTCAAACTTGGCTGTAGGACAGCAATAGGCTAGACACAGTGTAATCTGTTTGTTTGAAATTACTAGTAGGTCAAAACCATCTGTGATAGTTTGAACAGTAGATTACTTCTTGTCAGGATGCAGATGCCATCACCCCTTCAACCTGAACGAGAGCAGTTGAAGATGTCATATTCCGGTGGTTTTAGCTGGTTGATTAGAATAGTATCTGTGTTGGCAAACCAGGATTCTGTTATGCAGAAAATGTCTAGGTTATTGTCAATTATGTAATCATTAAGTATCTGAATTTTGTTTCATGCAGAGTTGGTCATTTTTAAGTGTAATTTTAGGAAGGCAGTGGTTTTTGGAGTTTGCATAATATGTTTCGGCTGGGTTTGTTCTTGGGGAGAGAGATGAATCAGGTTGGAGTTGTTTCTTTGGCATGTTTTTGTGGCGTTTGTGATATAATAAATTGTTACTGCGTATAACTGGGATAGTACTGTGGGCTGGAGCGAGGGATAGAATGTTCTTGAAGAGCATAGCAAATATAAGGAGGCAGAAGGTGAGGAGGAGGATTGTCTGGGGTCCAGGCATTGTGCTCTGTGACAGGTTGGCTTGTCGGTTGTTTGGTCACTCACCTTTGGTTCAGGTGGTCTGGGTCCCAGCATGGGTTATGGTCTGATCCTATGGTAGACCATATCAGCAGTCACATGTTGGTATGTAAATAAGTGACACTGGAGCTGCATGGATCTCAAGGGCTGTTGTGCTTTGAGCTGAAGATCCGGGAGTGACTTGGGGAGAGGATCGCCGGTGTTGCTCTGATGGGCTGCTTGGATGTTTGTGACTCTTTCCTAAGGGCCCGCACCTAAGCAAAGCCCTCAGGCCAGGTCCGCCAGGCGTGGGCACGGCTGAGCACACGGAAGACTGAACAAGTCCTTTTGGCCCTGATTGGCCTCTGCTGCGGCGGGGCAGGGGAATCCCTCTTCCCGCTCTTCTGTGGCCGATTGGGGCTTGCTGGTGGTGCCAGTGATGGTGTGCCTGAGTGCTCTGAAGATTAGCCGTGCAGCTCAGTTTTGAACAGACTGAAGTGTGGACAGATGATTTAGAGGAAGACCAGCGATGAGGAGGTTGCAATATTCTAGATGGTATGTGATGAGAAAATGGATGAGGGTGTTAGTAATGTGTTCAGAGAGGAAGGGACAAATTTTGCCACTGTTATAGAGAAAGAAGCAACACATTTTAGCTCTGTTGGATGTATGTGGAAAAGAAGAGGAAGGAATCAAAGATGACTCCAAGGTTGCAAGCCAAGGAAACAGAGAGGAGTAGAGTGTTAACCACAGAAATAGAGGAAGGAGGAAGGGGGGAGGTGAGCTTAGGGGGAAAGATAAGGAGCTCAGTTTTGGCCATGTCAAATTTCAGATGGCGGTGATACATCCAGGCACTAATGTCAGAAAAGCAGGCAGAAATCCAGACCTGGATACCCAGAGAGATTTCAGGTGCAGAGAGGTAGATCTGGGAGTCATCAGCATTGAGATGGTACAGAAACCATGGGAGGAGATGAGTGCACCAAGGGACTGGGTGTAGAAAGAGAAAAGGAGAAGACCCAAGACTGAAAGTGGTATAGCAGTAGAGGAAAATCCATCAGAACATACAATAAAAGTACAGTTGGAGAGAGGAAGAAAATCAGGACAGAACAGAACCCCTAAATCCAAGTGAGGACAGGTTATTGAGGAGAAGATAGTGACCAGCAATTTCAAAAGCAGCAGAAAGGTCAAAAAGGATGAGGATCGAGTTAAAGCCTTTGGATTTGGCGAGAAACAAGATGCAGAAACAGCTTGTCCATCTAGAGAATGACGTAAATATTAGTGGAACAGCACAGACTCTGTAAAATGGAGCAGTAGTCTTTAATAGTATGAACATTTCCCTTCAGTGTGATTATGTATAGGACGTGTTCAGTATATGGAGCATCTGCAAGTCCTGAATGGTAGTGATCTCTTAGGCCGGAAACATACAGCTATACTAGTCATTGTGCAGCAGTAATGGAACTGAGATCCTGTAGAGACGTTCAGTATGTCATAAGCTGTAGATACAAGATGGGTTTCACATTCATGTGCTGTTGAATGGCTGTTAGATCAGACTGCACCAGTGGAGACAAGCTAGGCGAGAAATGAAAATATAGTTTTTATGCAGCACTGGAGAAGTGTAAGAAGTGTAATAGAAGTGCCCCTTTGGAAAATCTTTTTTGTCTAAGTGATCTTGAAGCATATAATCTTTGCCAGGGGGCATATTCTGGTAGTGGATCTATATTAGGAGACATCGGTTGATCATTGCACAGGCAAGGACTGAGGCTGAATTTGTGAGCTGGAGTAGCTCTGCGCTACCACTGAAAAACTAAATCTGACACTGAAGCAATGTGCAGGTCAGCTGAACTGATGGTGCACGTCAGACTTTGCTGACACAGGTTGCTAATCTGAATGTGTTCTGACAGTGCAGAGGGAAGACAGTGCTGACAGAGTTGGAGACATGTCAATAGTGCGCTGCTATGGAGATAGGGTCGACTGTGCAGGTCTACACAAAGCTTGGAAACCTCAGTGTAAATTGGATTGTGATTTTCATGTGGCTCTGAAAGGATTGCAGAGGACACCCTGAGCTCATGCTTGTGCGAACCTTCTCAAGATGTCTGCACTTTCGACCCGGCAACCTCCAATTAGCTTTTCAATCTCAGAACCTATTTGCAACATTGCTCCTTTCTGACTGGACTTCTGAAGCGCTACGCAAGGAGAGTGATGAAAGTAACAGTGCAGAGGATCTGCTACTACAACTACTTATGATTTGTATAGCGCTACAAGGCGTACGCAGCCCTGTACAGACACATGTAAAAGACTGTCCCTGCTCATCAGAGCTTACAATCTAGTCAAGACAGACAACACAGTAGCTGTAGACACAGGATACATCTAGGGGGAATGGTAAGGAAACAATGGAGACTAAACAGACCAGAATCCAAAAACTGCCTCAAAGAGGTGCATTTTCAGCCTGGATTTGAAGAGGGTCAGAGATGAAGCTTGATGCACAGACTCAGGTAGTTTGTTCCAGGCATAAGGAGCAGCAAGATGAAAGGATCACAGTCTGGAGTTGGCAGTAGAAAAGAAGGGCACAGATAGAAGCAATTTGCCAGAAGAGCGGAGTTCCCAAGGAGGGGTTTAGGGAGAGATAAGAGAGGAAAGGTAGTGAGGAGCTGCAGAGTGAATGCACTTATAGGTCAGTAGGAGAAGTTTTAACTGGATACGGAAACGGATAGGGAGCCAGTAAAGCGACTTGAGAAGAGGGGTCACATGAGCAAATTGAGACTGACGGAAGATTAACCACGCAGTTGAGTTTTGAACAGATTGAAGGGGAGAGAGAGATGATTCAGAGGGAGCCCAGCAAGAAGGAGGTTGCAATAGTTTAGATGGGAGGTGACTAAAGAGTGGATAAGCCTTCCTTAAGACCCATCTCTTTTGCCTGGCTTATGACCTTTCCTCAGATTCTCCTAGCTAGTTCCCTTTCCTTCTCTTCTCTCATCTCTCCTCTGTATCTCTCCTTTACCTAAGTATGCTTGCAGCTTTCCTATATTGATTTGTAGTTATTTTTTGTTTCTTAGCCATTCCTGGCTCTTCCTCTGTATTTTATATTAATTGTGAACCGCCCTGCTGGTTCCCGAAGGTGTGGTATAGAAAGTAACCCAATACAGATAGAGTCTTAGTAGTGTGTGTAGAAAGGAAAGGATGAATTTTGCCAATGATAAGTATGCCTTGTAGAGCTATATAAATGATCAATAGTAGTAGGAAGAAGCGACTGGTTTTAGCTCTCTGTGGGATGTGTGCAGAGAAAGAGAGAGTAGAGTCAAAGAGGAGTGGAGGAGTGGCCTAGTGGTTGGGGCAAGGTACTTCAGGCCGGAAGGTCGGGGGTTCAAATCCCACTAGAGGACAGCAACCTTGGGCCGGAAGGACTGGGGTTTCTAGTCCCACAGGTGCTCCTTGTGGTCTTGGGCAAGCCACTTAACCCTCCATAGCCCATGTTCCCTGTAAAATAGTTATCTCCAAGTTACAATGCCCTGTTCAATGTAATTTCAGTTTGTTCAATGTAAACCGCACTGATGCAGAATAGCACGGTATATAAGAGAATGTAAATAAAATAAATAAAGATGATCCCAAAGTTGCAAGCTGAGGAATCAGGGGGGAGTGTAGTGTTATCCATAGAAATAGAGAAGGGGGGAGGTGGGTTTAGGAGGAAAGATAAGGAGCTCAGTTTTGGCCATGTTCAGTTTCAGATGGCAGCGAGACATTTAGGTAGCAATGTCAGATAAGCAGGCAGAGATCCAGGCCTGGATTTCTGGAAAGATTTCAAGCACACAAAGGTAGATCTGAGTCATCAGCATAAAGATGGTACTGAAAACCATGGGAAGAAATAAGTGCACCAAGGGGACCGAGTGTAGAGAGAGAAAAGTAGAGATCCCAAGATAGAGCCCTGAGGTACCGACTGAAAGTGGGATAGTGGTAGAGGAGGTGCTGAGAAGGGCAGAGTCAGCTTATCGCTGCACAGAGGAAAACCCTGCACTCTTCCTTGTCAGGTTAGCAGTAGCTTCTTCTCATTCTCATGATGACTCTGAAGCCAGGTATAGCCCTCCAGGTTCATGGTGACATAGGATCACAGTGGTGACAAGTAGTTTCGCTGTGGTTGGAATCAAGGCAGATTAAACAAATGGAGTGGGTATTGAAGTTCTGGATGTTTCCGCCACACTGCAGGCTGGAGTGGACCTTCAACTCTGGCTGGAACGTGTTCAAAAATAATAAGCTAATCCAATAAACGGTCTTTTCTTACTGAAAAACAATGTCAGAAAAAGTACAGAAGTCTCTGAGGAAAAACTGGGAGAGCAAACTGATGAGCTGAGGAAACTGCTTTGCGCAGGAAAGGACACAGAGAGAGAGAGCTGTTGCATTCCAGAGATGTTTGGTAATGTCACACACTTGTGTGTCTGACTCAATCCTGCTTGTTGATAGGGGGAAAAAGCCACTCATCCCATATTATACAGATACTTGATGAGTTCACTGAATACTGTTGACAGGGACTTGAAGTGGAATACCAGGGCCCTCTGAAAGGGTTAATATGGAGAATGGCTTGGAATTTTGCCGACAACCTGAAGCTTGATCTGTAGCAGCTAAGCAGTGTATGTGTATAGAAGCCAAGGTCGTATTTTATAGATATTTGTAAAAAAAAACCAAGACAGAATGTTTCTGCTTGTCCTGATTAAGTTGAGAAACGTCTGTGCATAGTTTGACTTATAACATGTGGATAAACAAAAGGTAGTGCAAAAGCATGACGTAGAGTGATACAACAAATTTGTAACATGTAGCAGTCTTTTCCTAATAACATAATACTATGGCCTAGCTAGAGTAGGAATTATGGGAGAACTGCTCAAGTTTGCAGGCCCGAATTCCTCTGCTTAAGTAATACTGTCGCTGATATAATTCTGTGTATGTGTGATTTCATTCTTTAATTGAATTTAGAGAATTGGAACCAAAGAGCCGAGGTTGAATTTTGCTACCTAATTATGCCCAGTCAAGAGCAGGTCATGCAAAGAGAATCTTTCAGATACTATATGGATTTGACTTTTGTAACACTAGATATTGCGTCCCTTTACACTAATATTCCAAAGCTGGCAGCCCTGGAGATTCTGGAAGATTTCTTACTGGAGAGGGAAAGTTTAAGAAGAATACCCACTTGTTTTCTGATGTAGCTGGCCCAATTGGCACTTGCAGAGAACTACTTTTGCTTCAGAGGCCTTTTACATAGGCAGACTCAATCTCTCAGACTCTGATGTGCTCCTGTACTCCTCTCCCAGGACCAAGAGACACTTCTCCATCCCAGCCTTCACTCCCTTCCCCTCACAGCTTGGCTGCTGAAGGGATAGTACTCACTGACCTCAAGCTGCCACAGGAGGTCAAAAATATCCTTATTGCATCACACAAGGAGTCCACCAGGCGATTTTATGCCTTCAAGTGGCGAAGGTTTGCCCTCTGGTGCTCCCCAAAGGGCATTGATCTCTTTACTTGCCTGGTGGAGGATCATGTTACTGCTCATAATGTGCGGGCTATGGCAACCTCTGTAGCCAATTTCTGTTCAGTATCCATTGAGATCTGTCAGGCAGCTACCTGGTCCTCCATTCATACTTTTGCTGCACAGTATTGTCTGGACAGGGACTCCCATCGAGATGTTGTCTCTGGCCAAGCTGTACTCCAGCATCTCTTTGGGACTTAAACTCAACTCCTACCCTCCGTTCTGGACTTCTACGAGAGACCAGACTATCATTAGAGGTGGTACAGCCTGATGGGATTGAGTCCAATGCGCCACATCGTGTCCACGGTCTTCAGCTCTACCCTTTAGCCTCCAGGATCACATTGCCCTCACCCCCATGCCAGTCTGGTATTTGGGAGCTAGTGAGTCCCATATGTGAAGCCTGCATTCCTGCTTGTTCCTGTAACTGGTGATCTCCGGGAACAGCCAGAATCAGTCTTCACAACCCACTCCCTTCCCCTAGGAGTTGTAGGATTGGTTTATTTTTTTTCTTCCTCTCAGCTACAAATTCAACTGAGGAGAGGAGTTGGGAAGGCAGGCACAGTGGAGTGCTCCCAAAGGCTTTCCTACTGGATGCTGGGAAGCATTCCCACACGGGCTCCATTGGTACTAACGTCTCCCATATGTGAAGATTGATTCATGTTGTTTTCAGAGATCACCTGTTACAGGTGAGTAACTACACTTTACTTTATACATTATGCTCCCTTCACAGGTCTGTAATGAGTTGAGTCCTAATTTTTTTTGTTCTGATTTGACAGTGGCGCAGAAGAAGGGCATTGATGGCAAGTTATGGTTATTCCTATCTATGATATCATATACAGTCTCCTTAGTCCATTTCCAACTATAGAATTTGCCTTGCCCCTTCATTACCACTCTAGAGCCGGCTCATGTATGTATAATAAGGATAGATGTCCCCTCAACTCCACAGGATGAGGACTCCCGATCTCTAATGTACATTCAGTATTTCCTTCAATATACCAATGGCAAAGATTATTTTAGGATGATGCCTGTTTTGCTCTTTCTCCCCTTATTTGTCTTCACTAAGCACATGGTGGATTGTATACAGTGTCTCTCCTGTGGATGTGCCTTAGTGTTTTACAAAGTGAATGCCTTGCGAGCCCAACTTGGCTTGTTTTATTTATCATGTTTTAACATATGATATTTTGTACACATATTATTTATGATTTTATTGTTTTTACACTTCTTTTTTTATACCCCTTTGGTTTTTTTTAGAGTCAAGTCATTTTATAGTTTACATAATTCTTTTTAATTGTAATTCTGGTTGATTTTACTTTTGTTCTTGGACAATATTTTTTCAACTTGTTTGGAGTGGTTCCAGCTAGTTTCAAGCATGTTGTTAGGTGACTGCTAAAGCAGGTTGGCGCCAAATTGTGGATTTAAATGGCAGTTGTAAATGCCGACATCTAATCTTAAAGAAAACAAAACTGAACCCAAAGCAAAGTCCCCCAAATAATTTTTTTGTTGGAGTGGGCTGGAGGCGACAGGGATGGAGCCCCAGTCACACCAGGCAACCCGTTCCTTTTTACTATATATATTACTATATATATTGAAAGCGAACAACGCTGTACTTAACTTATAATGACAATCCGATATAGTTTCCTACTGGCAAGTAGTCGATCTTTCATTCCCAATCAAAGCGTTAAAACAATCGGTTCAACCACGACGTACGTTTCGTGGTTGAACCGATTGTTTTAACGCTTTGATTGGGAATGAAAGATCGACTACTTGCCAGTAGGAAACTATATCGGATTGTCATTATAAGTTAAGTACAGCGTTGTTCGCTTTCAATATATATAGTAAAAAGGAACGGGTTGCCTGGTGTGACTGGGGCTCCATCCCTGTCGCCTCCAGCCCACTCCAACAAAAAAATTATTTGGGTGACTTTGCTTTGGGTTCAGTTTTGTTTTCTTTATCTTTAATTGCACTGAACCAAGGAATATTTTATTGTCACTAGACATCTAATCTTAGACATGATGGTATTCACACGCACCAAGTAAGGTGATTTGACTCGGCTTGATCATTTTTACTGTGTCTACTATACATGGTGCATTTTAGACCAATTCAATCTTGTTCTGAGTCCTCCTTTCTCTGTTCTTTATACATAAAGTTAAGGAGTCTTCTGGCTGTAACTTGGTTCGTGGAACGTGTTAGATATATATGGATTGACATCATCTACAGTGGGATGTTCTTCCTATATGTTTTAACATTTTTTTATATTATCTGTAAGAGGATGCTCTCTTTACCTTACTATACATTGACTCTGTCCCCCTCGTCTCATAATACTGTACTTCCTCAATACTGTTATTGCAGCATTGGTCTGTTCCATGCATTTAGCCTCAATGGTGTTATCATACTGTCTATGCTACATTTAATGTTTCTTTTATGCTTTTTGTCTATTGGAGTTTGACCACCCAGAGGAAGGCAGTCTTGCCGAAACACTGCCAGTGAGGGGATGGTTTAATAAAGCTGTTTCTTCATGATCAAAGAGTTGTTTTTCTTTGCCTTGCTCCTGTTTGCTGTTTTGTGTTTCTCTGCGACTGCGAGTGCCCTGCTTTGGACTCTCGTCTCTACTACCTCCAATAAGAAACTATTCCACACATCTACCACTCTTTCCATAAAGAAATATTTCCGCATATTACTCCTGAGTCTATCCCTTTCACCTTCATCCCATGTCCCCTCATAGCAGAGCTTGCTTTCAATCAAAAGAGGCTCTCTCTTGTGCATTTATGCCATGTAAGGTATTTAAACATCTCTATCATATCTCTTCTATCTTGTTTCTCTTCTAACGTATACATATTAAGATATTTAAGTCTGTCCACATGTGCTTTATAACAAAGACCACTACCTATTTTAGTAGACACCCTCTGCACCTACTCCATTCTATTTATATGCTTTTGAAGGTGTGGTCTCCAGAACTGCACACAATACTCCAAATAAGGTCGCACCAAAGACTTATACAGAGGCACTATCACCTCCTTTCTTCTGCTGGCCATTCCTCTCCATATGCACCCAAGCAGCCTTCTGGCTTTCACTTTTCTACTTGTTTAGCCACTAAGATCATCAGAAACAATCATGCCCAGGTCCGGCTTTTCTTTTGTGGATAGAAGTATTTTCCCCCCTACACTATACTACTCCCTTGGAGTTTTGCAGCCCAAATGCCTGACCCTGCATTTTTTAGCTGCCAAATTCTTGACCATACTTCAAGCTTAGCTAGATCCCTCCTCATGTTATCTACTCCTTTGTGGACATCTACTTTTATTGCAGATTTTGGTATCATCCTCAAAGAGGCAAACCTACTCAACAGCCCTTCCGCAATATCACTAACAACGATGTTAAAAAGAATCGGACCAAGGACAGATCCCTGCAGGCACACCACTATTCTCCGGGAACAAGCAGGAAGTCAGTCCTCACATATGGGTGACGTTGGCGCTGACGGAGCCCCCGTGTGGAGCAAATCCCCAGCTTTCAGAGAAAGCCTTTGGGAATTGCATCACACATGCGCGGTCCTCTTCCCGCCCAAGGGTGCCATCTTGCTCAGTCTCCTTTTGTCCGCGGAGCCCTCCGGATGTTGTCCAAGTGTCCCTGTGAAAAAAGTCTAAAAACTGTTAAGAATTCTTTCTTTTACCGGATCAACACTGGTTCCTCTTCCCGCTTTTGGCTCGGTACACCGGTATCGAGTCCAGCTAGTATTTTTCGGTTATTGTCCTTCGTGACTGGCGTTTGCACCCTTTTTCTTTTTCACTGGCAGCCCGGGTCTTCGACCTCGCAGGGGCCCTTTTCCCCCGATGGCTGCCAGCGGGTTTAAAAAAAATGCGATCGGTGTGCAAAACTCATGTCCCTCACCGATACGCATGACTGCTGTCTCCGGTGCCTCGGGCCTGACCACGACCCGACGGTCTGCGGTCCGTGTAGGAAGATATCCTCTAAGGCTTTGAAGAGTCACCAGCAGCAGCACGATAGAATTTTTCCTGAGTCGGTGCCTTCGCGAGCCTGGACCTCGTCTGAGGCCTCAACGTCTCACGGAGAGCATTCAGAGCCTGATTATCGTTGGGGTTCCTTGGAGAGGGGGTCTCCCTCGCGGGAACACCGAAGGAAGAAGAAGTCTTTGAAGGCGGCAGCGTTGGATGGCTACGAATGGCCCGGCCCCTCCCGGGGCCTGTCGTGGAGCCCCAAGTGCCGTCTGGAATCCTCAGAGATGGAGTGCCTGGCAAAGGTTCCTCGCCGGGAGATGGATCAACCGAGGCAGGTAACAACTGTCCTCATCGAGGACTCTCCTCCAGGGGAACCTGTGTTGGGACCTGACCCGGTGGCTGTGGAGCCTTCTGGACTCGAGTTCAGAACGGTGGCCTTGGAGCGCAGTTTTACTGCCTTCATGGAGCAGCAGCGGGAGCTGATTGCCAGTCTGTCCAGTTCTTCCGCCCCGACCACCAGGCCATCGACATTGAAGTCGACTCCGGAGGCCAAGCCGATCCTCGAGGCCATTCAGACTCAAGTCGATCCTCAGCCAAGGTCCCTCTCGGCCTCCCGTTTGGGACCGTAGTCGTCACCGCTGAGCCTTCCGGGGTCGGGGCAGGGGCCCTCGATGCCGGAGCCCATCGATTCCTCCTTGGAGGCATCGGGGTGGGAAACGGAGGAGGAGAAGTCCCCGGAACCTGTCGGCACAGGGATGTCCCGTCCGATTCCCCGGTGTCCGAACCTCGGGGAAGGTCCCCTCCAGAGGACACAAGGTTCTTGGATCTCGTGAGGGATATGTCCAAGACTTTGGCATTCCCCATGGAGTCCGAGGAGGATTCTCGAGCCAACGATCTTGAGATCCTGCAGTATGAGGCCTCCCCTCGGGAGGCCCTTACTGTATCCGTGCCTCCGATCCTGGAACGACTGATGCTCCGCATGTGGGAGACACCAGCGTCGGCGCCGGTTATCAGCAAATGGATCGACTCGATGTATTGAGTCCGCCGGAGCCCTGGCTTTCAAAAGTTGCAGTTGCCGCACAATTCCATGGTTGTGGAATCAGCCATGCACAGGCTGAAGAGCCAGAAGACGTACTCCTCGGTGCCGCCTGATAGGGAGGCCTGCAACCTGGATGTCCTCAGCAGGAAGTGCTTCCAGGGTTCAATGCTGACTTGTCGGATCCACGCATACCAGCTGTACATGGGCATGTACCTGAGGGACCTGGCGAAAGAACTCGGGCTGGTCTCTCCGAGGGGCCTTTGCAGTGCTTCAGGAGCCTGTCCGCTGCCGTCTGTGAGTGCTCAAAGTTTGTCTCGAGCGGCCTGGGTAGCTGCGGCGGGCATCGGTGCACATCGCCAGGCATGGCTACAGTCGACGGACCTCGAGCAATGGGTTCAAGACAAGTTGGTCAATGTCCCATGCCAAGGGGAGAACCTCTTTGGCAAACCCATGACCGACAGGGTTGCCGCCGATGCTTTTCTGATATCATGGTCAGTAGGCCTCCTGTATGCATTCCCTCCGACGCCTCTGGTGGCCAAGATTCTTTTCAAGATCCTCCAGGACAAGGCCTCGGTCATTCTGGTAGCTCCAAGGCGGCCCTGGTTTCCACTTCTACTTCAGCTAGTGGTGGAGGCTCCCATTCCTCTGGGGTCCTCCCCATCCCTCCTGTCCCAGGAGGAGGGCACCCTCCTGCATCCCAATCTCAGTTCTCTCAACCTAATGGCATGGCTGCTGAGAGAGTAATCCTCGCCTCTCTCCTCCTTCCAAAGGACATTGAGGAGGTCTTGCTAGCCTCAAGGAGGCCCTCAACTAGGAGTACCTATGTCTTGAAGTGGCATAGGTTTGTGTCGTGGTGCGAGGGGCAGGGTGTGGATCCCCTCTCTTGTCAAGTTGAGGTGGTTCTACAGTACCTTCTCCACCTTTTGAATTTGGGCCTCAAGTCCAACTCCGTCAGGGTGCACCTTAGCGCTCTTGCAGCAAACCACTTCCCAGTGGAAGAGAAGCCTCTCTCTGCCAACCCCTTGGTCGGTGGGTGAGTGAGCTTCAGGCCCTTGTGTCTGACAGGCCTTACACCAGGTTCTATAGGAACCGGGTGGTGCTTCGCACGCACCCCAAGTTCCTTCCGAAAGTGGTCTCCTCGTTCCACCTCAACCAGGAGGTGGTGCTGCCTATCTTCTTTCCCAGGCCGCATGCCAGTCGGGCAGAGACAATACTGCATACCCTGGACCAGCGATGGCGAACCTATGGCACGCGTGCCAGCTGTGGCACGCGAAGGCCTTGCAGCTGGCACGCGGGAAGGTCCGCATTTAAAAGGTCCCAAATTTAAAAAAAAAAAAAAACAAACAAACCGGCTGCTTCTGCCGCGGGCCCCCCCCCCCCCTGCCCGGCAGAGCCTCCCTGCATCATCTACCTTCAAGTCGCAAAACGCGGGCTTCTTTCAGAGCCGCGAGAGTTTCCTTCTCGCGGCTCTCCCGCGAGAAAAAGGAAACTCTCGCGGCTCTGAAAGAAGCCCGCGTTTTGCGACTTGAAGGTAGATGATGCAGGGAGGGGCTCTGCCGGGCAGGGGGGGGGGCCCGCGGCAGAGCTCTTGAGGCTGCCGCGGCAGAGCTCTTGAGGCTGCCGCGGCAGAAGCAGCCGCTTGGTTTGGGTTTTTTTTTTTAATTTGGGGATGATAGGGGGGAAGGGGGTTAGGACTGGTAATGGGCTATGGTGGGGAGGCTAAGACTGGAAATGGGCTGATGGGGGGGGTGGGGTTAGGACTGGTAATTGGCCATGGGGGGGGCTAAGACTGGAAAGGGCTGATGGGGGGGGGGGGTTAGGACTGGTAATTGGCCATGGGGGGGGGGCTAAGACTGGAAAGGGGCTGATGGGGGGGTTAGGGACTGGTAATTGGCAGGGGGGGGGGTAGGACTGGTATTGGCCAGGGGGGGGGTGTTAGGACTGGTAATTGGCCATGGGGGGGGGGGCTAAGACTGGAAAGGGGCTGATGGGGGGGGTTAGGACTGGTAATTGGGGGGGGGGGGTAGGAATGGTAATTGGCCGGGGGGGGGTAGGACTGGTAATTGGCCAGGGGGGGGGTTAGGACTGGTAATTGGCCGGGGTTAGGACTGGTAATTGGCCATGGGGGGGGCTAAGACTGGAAATGGGCTGATGGGGGGGGGGGTTAGGACTAGTAAGGAGCAAGGGGGGGTTCAAAGGCAGGAAGAGGGCTGGTGATGGTGATGGTGATGGTGATTTGGGGGGGGGGGTAGGACTAGTAAGGGTCTATGGGGGGGGGCTAAGACTGGAAATGGGTCTGATGGGGGGGTTAGGACTGGTAATGGGCTGCTGATGGGGGGGTTAGGACTGGTAATGGGCTATGGGGGGGCTAAGACTGGAAATTGGGCGAGTGGAAGGAGGGCTTGAACTGCAAATAGCTGATGGGATTGGGGCTTGGAATGGAAATGGGTTGTGAGGGGGAGGGAGATAGGACTAGAAATGCGTGAGGGGTGGCTAGTACAGGAAATGGGCTGATGGAGGGGCTAGAATAGGACTGGAAATTGGCTGTTGGGGGGGTGCTAAGATTGGAAATGGGCTGTGGTGGGGGTTTGGATTGAAATGGCTCATGAAGGGGGCTAGAACTGGAAGTAGGCTCATGGGGGCTTGGATTGGAAATGGGCTGAGTGGAGGGGAGCTAGGATTTGACATGGGCTGATGGTGGGGCTAGGAAAGGACTAGAAATGGGCTCATGGGGGCTGGGTTTGGAAATGAGCTGATGGAGGGACTCGGATGGACTGCAAATAGATGGGGGAGCTAGGACTGGAAATGGGCTTATGGGGGGTTAGGACTGGAAGTGGGTTGATGAGGGGGGGGCTAGGACTGGTATTGGGTTGGGAGGTTGCTAGGACTGGAAATGGGTTGGGGGGCTGCTAGGACTGGAAATGGGCTGATGCAGGGACTAGAAGGGAATGGATGCTGGGTGAGGCTGGAACTAGAAGGGAGCTGGGGGTGGGGGAGGATTAGAATGGGATGGGGCTGGGAGAGTAAAATGGAGAGGGGAAAAATATTTTGTGTGGGAGGGATAAAAAATCTACAATTGGCCGGGTATTGGGAGAATAAGTGGGGATTGAGGATGGAGGGGGTAAAATTTTGAGTAGAAATAGGAATGAGGAAAGAGCAAAAGGAGAAAGATTAGTATGTTAAAGCAGATGTAGAGAGAGAATGGAAAAAAAAAAAACCAAGAAGACAGAAGAAAGGACAAATGGACGCAGATGGAGAGTTAGGAGAAGACACGAAGACACCAGAAGAAAGTGGCTGGAGCAATTGCAACTGAAAAAAAATGCACAAAAGGTAGAAAAAAATATCTCTTTATTTGAATTTATTAACTGGAATATGTCAGCTCTGGGAAATGTGCATCATTAATTTTTGCGCTTTGTTTAGTACAAGAGGAAATTAATTATAGTTTTATTTCTACAGTGTTGTTGTATATTCCAAGTTTGGCTTTTGGGGTTCCCAGTTTAATTATTGTCTTCCTGTTTTTAAATTGTGATTCCTTGTTTGGTGATGGTCTGTTCTGCATGTGTAAACTGAGCTGAGGTATTCTGTTATATAATCCTATTTGACATTGCCACTTGTTCTTTCCCCAGTAGGTCATGTATTGTTGTTCTCTGAAATGTATTGGTTTAATATTTGCAATGTTGCCTTTTGATAGTTAGGGTATGGTGCTTTGTGAGTCCTGGTAGTACTGTTAGGATACGGCGGGTTTTGCTATGGGTTCTAAATGGGCAGCGTTTGTAGTAGTTCCTAATGTGCCTGGCGGTTGGTACTGGATTATAGTAATGTAGAAACCTTTTAGTCTTTCTTTATCCATATAATCATTAAGAGAGGCATGTTTACTAAAAGTTAGTGTATGGTAACTTATGCAAATATTTATGCAAATGAAGGCACCTTATGCAAATGAGGCTTTAATGGACGTGCTGGCACTTTGAGGAAATTCTTTGGTTTTGTGCGGCAGTTTGGGCACTCGGGCTCAAAAAGGTTAGCCATCACTGCCCTGGACTGTAAGAGGGCATTAGCCTTCTATATTCAGTGCACGCAGGGCCATAGAGGGGCTTCTGAGCTCTTCGTATCCTATGACCCCAGTAAGCTGGGTATGGCTGTTTCCAAGCATACGCTGTCCACCTGGGTAGCAGACTGCATTGCATGGGCATACAGGGCAGCCAAGCTTCCGTTGCAGGGTTGTGTCTCGGCCCATCAGGTCAGGGCCATGGTGGCATCAGTGGCTCATTTCTGCTCTGTTCCACTGGCAGACATCTGCCGGGCCGCCACCTGGTCTTCGGGTCAGACTTTCGCAACCCATTACTGCCTGGATAGGGAGTCCCAACGGGACAGTGCTTTCGGCCAGGCTGTACTCTGTAACCTTTTCGACGTCTAGGCAACTCCTGCCCTCCGACCCTTCTGTGTCAGGCTACCGGAGTGCTACTTTCTTAGTTAGATTCCTGATAGAGGGAGCCTATTTTCAGCTGTGGGTTCTCGGTAGCCTATAGCTGGGGAGTCCCATATGTGAGGACTGACTTCCTGCTTGTTCCCGGAGAAAACGTAGTTACTCACCTGTAACAGGTGTTCTCTGAGAACAGCAGGAATCAGTCCTCACAACCTTCCCTCCTTTTATCTCACCTCCATTATTATGAGATGTGTTTAAGAGCCAGGATCTATCATTAAACAATGCTCAATTATAAGCTTGGCGGGTAACTTTTTAGAAGGAGACGTCGGCAGCAGAGCAGGTTGATTACTTCTGAAGGGTATGTGGAGCTTATGATTTTGTGAAGTTTAGAACTATAGAGTTGTCAATGTAGATTAGTATGACAGCTTTTTGGTATAAGTGCCCGGTTCTTATTTTTTAGATTCCCCAGAAGAAGTTCTGAAAGAATGACCCCCTGAAGAAACTCTTTCTATAGAGTGAAACGCAAGAAAGGCGCTAGAGTAAAGCATTGGGGCATATTGAAAAATGCCAATGGGACATACTGTAAAACACCCATGGGGAGAACCTGAAAGGCTAACTTCAATAAGCTAAGCATTTTTACTCGAAAAACATCAATGGAGAGAACCTAAAGGCTAACTTCAATAAGCTAAGCATTTTTACTTGAAAGTTAAGTTTGGTGGATAACATTGGTTAACTTAAATACAAATTTATATATAAAAAATATGTTTGGTGACCAGAACAGTCCTTGATGCTATTAGGCGCTTGAATTTATTTATTTATTTATTTGCATTTCTTATATACCGCACTATTTGCAATCAGCGCGGTTTACATAAAACAAATGGTATCCGACAATAAACAAAAGTCAGGTCATTACATTGAACAGGAACAAGTAACTTGGAAAACAGGGTAAACTATATACATATGCGGAGCATTGAATAGGGTAACTATATACATGTCAGATGGAGTTATTGGGTATTGATCATACTTGGTGGCTGGGGTTTGGGGCAGTCAGTGAGGTATTTGATAAAGAGGAAGTGTTTCAAGGCCTTCCTGAACTGGCTCAAGTTGGGGATTGCTCTGATGTGTGGTGGTAGGGAGTTCCAGAGACTTGGGGCGCATAGTCTAAAGGCTCTGTTCGATGTTGCTTTGGAGCATTTTGTCGTGTCTCTCGGTATCACTAGCATGTTGGCTACTGCGGTTCTTCTTAGCCTGTTGGGTGTGGGTGGTTGGATGAGGT
This sequence comes from Ichthyophis bannanicus, assembly GCA_033557465.1. NCBI lineage: Eukaryota > Metazoa > Chordata > Amphibia > Gymnophiona > Ichthyophiidae > Ichthyophis > Ichthyophis bannanicus. Next base: position 263,692,877 of record CM066044.1, read on the forward strand.
CACATAGTGAAGAGGAGGAGAGCCCCTTGATGGCCTTGAATGTCATCACTAGGGTTTTGAAACTGATCCTGGCTTGAATGGGGAGCCAGTGAAGCTGTTTCAGGAGGGGTGTGAAATGCTGAATATGAAATGACAAAAGTTATTGTCTGGTACAGCGCCGCCTAGTCTGAGACATTCTGGGTACGTCTTGTATTGTAGGAAAAAGTTTCCACCTAACCTATTTCCCACATTGAATATTGTTGTTGTAGAGCATTTTTTATTGTATAGGCATTATATATCGCTCAGAAAGGACCGAAGAAGTGAAATGTCATTTGACTGAGCAAGATGGCACCCTTATTTATTTATTTATTTAACATGTTTTGTATCCCGCCTTTTCCCTTGGGTGGGAAGAGGACCGTGCATGTGCGATGCAGTTCCCAAAGGCTTTCTCTGAAAGCTGGAGATTTGCTCCGCATGAGGGCTCCATTGGCGCCAACGTCACCCATATGTGAGGACTGATTCCTGCTGTCCCCGGAGAACACCTGTTACAGGTGAGTAACTACGCTGTAACCTCCTTCTCTTCAGAGTGAGCTATGTTTACCTGTACCCTTTGTTGCCTCCCACTCAACTAATTTCTAACCCAGTCGGTCACTTTAGGGTCCATCCCTAGGGGCTCAGTTTGTTTATAAGTTGCCTATGTGGAACGGTGTCAAAGCCTTTACTGAAATCTAAGTACACCACATCTAGGGCTCTCCCTCGGTCCAACATCCTGGGCAACCGGTCAAAGAAATCAATCAGATTTGTCTGACAAGACTTGCTTCTAGTAAATCCATACTGCCTCGGATCCTGCAATCCATTGGATTCCAGAAATCTCACTATTCTCTCTTTTAGCAGCGTTTCAATAATTTACTCACCACAGAGATTAGACTCACCCGCCATTAGTTTTCATCCTCATCCTTACTTCCACTTTTATGTAAAGGGACCACATGTGCCTCTCTCCAGTCTTCTGGACCACTCCCAACTCCAAAGAAGCATTGAAAAGATCAGTTGGTGGAGCCGCTAGAACATCCCCAAGTTCCTTCAGTATTCTTGGATGTATCCCATCGGTTCCCATCGCTTTATCTACTTTTAGTTTAGCTAGTTCCTCATGAACACAGTCTTCTGAAAATCGTTGGAACTCCTCGTCACTTCTGTTCCTATTTGTGGATGTTTTCTGAGGTCCTGCTCCTGGCCCTTCATCCGTGTACACAGAACAGAAATATTTGTTAAGCAATTCCACTTTATCCTCATCAACTTCTACATATTCCTCCCTTTCACTCTTGAATCTGACAATACCACTTTTGCCCTTCCTCCTCTCAGGTCTTCGTCAGAGCCTTGTGCCGGCCTCACACTGACGTTTGCACAGTATTAAGCATTGAACATGTCTCCCAGCTTCAAATACTAAACTCTACAGGGATCTTCTACTTAGTTGGTAGTGCTGAATGATGGAAGCTGAACTTGGGTCACTAGACAGCTAGGGCCGGCCCAACCATTAGACAAACCAAGTGGCTGCCTAAGGTGGCAGCTTCTGGGGGGACAGTAAAGAGCAGGGCATTCAAAGCTAAACAACTAGCTAGATTCTGACAGCTGGGGGTGGGTGGGGTTGGAAATAAGGCTTAAGGTTTGCATAGGCACTAACAGCCCTGTAGACAGCTGTGATATTATTAGGGACAGGTGGAGTTTTCCATTCAGCTTTAGATATGGGCTTCTAGCCTTGGTTTTCTAAGGGAAGTTGGAACTGCAAGACCTTACTTGAAATGGGGCTTAAACCTCCTGATAATCATACTAGTACTGTTTATTATTTCTAAAGGGCAAATAGTACATCACACCCCAGGTATTCACAGAACCTATGACCTGCTTCTTCAGATGACTGCATAGGTAATTTTGGTCTTTAACAAATATTATTTTCTCAGTTTGAAAGGCCCTCTAGATTCTAGTTGAGTGAAGTGGTCTAATTTTAGGGAGTCTCTATGTTCCAAACATGCCTATCCCTCTTAAAATGTTCCTCTTTGCTTACTTCTGACATTAGTGCACTGACATCTCCTTTGGCTGAGATGGTGGTAGGTGGGCCAGGCAAATCCTGATCACGTTGTCCCCACACTCCTGGAAAGAGGTACTAATGACCTTCTAGCTCCTTGCTAACCTTGTCTGGTGGAGAAGAAGTGCTGAGTAGAGCAAAGGACAATCAAGGTGAGCAGTGAAAAGAAACTTTAATCTGTTTGTTCTTTGTGTTATCACAGCTCTGAAAACTGACTCCACCAGTGTACGTAAAGGAGAAGGTGCCTGCGACAACCCCCTTCCATGCCTGAGTCCTCCAGGAGGAGGAGGAGGGAAAAGCTGCGACTTTATAAGGTGCTTCCCAAATCCTGCCCGTTTCCTGTGGTTCAGCTAATGCTTGGTGATCTACGGAAGAGGTTGTTGAGGCCTCTTCCTCACTGCTTAAACCCTAGTTGGGCCCAACTTTTTCCAAAAGCCTGAGAAGAAAACAACACAATGGGGAAAGCAGTAAGTTTTATTGAATATTAAATACTAAATGTATGCATTTATTTATCTGTATCCTAAACTATTATAATATAGGATGTTTAATAAAATGCATATGTCTTATGAAGACCTTAACATAGCATAAAGAATGTGTTTATGATTTTAAAAATACCTATCCTGATTTGATTTATTTACTTGTTATACCACTTTCTATCAAAGCATTAAAATGGTATACAATAGAACAGTTAATAAATCATTTAAATACAGTTACGTTAGAGACAAAATCTAATACATAAAAACTCCAATCTTCAATAGTGCAAGAACATAACAATGATAGTGTCTTTTTGCACGTCACATTTGCAATACGATTTTCCATGCCTTTAACACCTGAATAAGGTTAGTCTCACATTTTCTTGTACAAAATTCACTTATGTTCAGTTTCCAAGGTTCTATAGTATAAAGTTCACTTATGTTCATTATTCGATGTTCTATGTAACCCCATATTAGCTGTTCTATGTAAACCGCCTTGCCTCTAAGATAGGCGGTATATGAGCCACTTAAAAAAAACAAACAAAATAAATAGCTCCCAGTTTCTCACAGATTAACAGCAAAGCATTCCAAAAAACAGTAATAGTATGATTTCTGACCAAAACTTAAAAAAAAATAAAGTTTCAATGCCTTTTTGAAAACGGAATAACTCCCAATTTTGCTTAAATCATGCAGCAAAGCATTCCAAAAAGCTTGCTTTCTGGTGGTGGTTAACCGTATCCTTGATAAATCTGATAGGCTCAGAAAAGATTTTGAGAAGATCGAAGAACTGTAGTTCATAAACCTTCACTCGCTTAGCCAAAAAAACAGGAACCCCCAGACAATACTATTTTAAACCAAATGGAGCATTTTGGACTTAAGCCTTTGGGAAACTGGAAGCCAATGCAGTTTTGTATAAGAAAACGTTTCACAAAATTATTTGGGTCTTCTTTGTGAATGAATACTTCCCAGTAACAAAACTTATTTCCTTTCATTCAATCTTCCTTAACTATCAGCAAATCTCAGATAAACAATGAGCACCAAATTCTGGGTTTTTATATCTCCAGTTCTGTGCTTGTTCACATCAATGATCTGCTGCTATATAGAACATGCATGATGGAGTACTTAGCTCTAAACTTGCTGGTCACTCCAAACTTCCTTTTATTCAACACCCCAACGCCGTTGTTCTAGGCGCCCACGTGTTTCTCCTCTGCGGGTTTATCAGGGGACTTCATTCATTTGTACCTTTTTAGTTCTTTTATCTATTGCTGCCCACGTTTTGCCATTAGTTCTCTAAGGACTCCCACTGGTACTGACCCGGGATCATCCAAAAAATGCCACGCAGAACTTTTCCACAGTCTTGTCATAAGATGAACTTGGCTTGTTTGACAATGGACAGACGGCTGCTCTGGAGCTCCCTGAGATTTCAATATTCTAAGAGTAATTTTGACGGATTTTGCTGGGAACTGCAGCAGGATGTCCGCAGAGCATCCTGCTTACAATCTGAATATTCGTGTCTGTTGTAGCCATGGTGATAAGATCATTTGTGATTTATTTTTAGTTTTGCATAAATACTCTAGCTTTTTTTAAAAAATTGCTGTGACAGTGACCCACATATAAGGAACAGGATATATTTTAAAAGTGCGCGGAGCCTGCAAAAACTATTGAAGCTTCTGGAAATCTAATTCTTGGGCAAAAGGTGGGCCGCTTCAGAATTATACCAGGAAATTCAGCTTTCGGGCTTTGTGTACCTATGTGTCTAAGTTTTGGCAGCTGGCACCAGAGACAGAGCCAAGGGTGAGCCTAGAGAGGCTCAGGCCTCTCCATGTTTGCCTCAGGTCTCTCCTGCAGCTTTCCTTAATTGGCAGCCGTGGCACATGAGGCTATAACATGTGCCCTGCTGCTGCCGATTGGGGAAGGAAGATATGATAGCTCTCGCCATGCCAACCATGGAATAATTGAGTGCCAAGGGGGATGGACTGTTTGCCTATGCCCCCCCCCCCCCAAGCTAACCCTAGGCTCCAACAAAAACTGCCTTCTGGCTACCGTCTCTGGCCAGCACATTACCTGCAAGTTCTGCTGTTACGCGGCTCAGAAAACAGACCCCTGCCTGTGCACTGCAGACATTGCTGAAGTCTTGCTGTTCTTCTTCCTGATATCATCCAAGGCTTTCAGCTCCACAGGTTGACTGGGCTCAGCAGAGGTAGAGCACAGGCCGCTGGTACTGATTTGAGGCAGCACCTCTGCTATAGGGGCTGATTCGTCACTGGCACAGACTAGAGAAAAGCCCCAGAAAGAGGGGCATTAAAGTGCCACAGTTTTATAGAGGCGTAGTATTTGACGGAAGATAAAGACCAGTATGGTCCATCTAGTCTGCCCAGCAAGGCGGCAAGAGTAGGTGCATCTGCCGCTCCGTGCAGGTCGCTCTCCCCATGCCTTTCTTCAGGGGTGTACCACCGCTCCATGTAGGTCACCCCTATTTCTTGAGATATAAGAGATAGTTATGTTTATTTTGATTTTATCCTGTTGTTATAAAGGGATCCACTGTGTCTGTCCCATGCCATTTTAAATTCTGTCACTGTATTTTCCCCCACCACTTCGATAGGGAGAGAATTCCAAGCATTTACCACCCCTTCAGTGAAAATGTTTTTCCTGACATTGCCTTTCAGTTTACCCTGTTGCAGTTTCATGTTATGCTCTCTAGTTTTACAGCTCCCGTCTTTGGAAGAGGTTTGTTTGTTCATTAATACTCTTTAAATATTTAAAGATCTGAATCATATTTCCCCTGTCCTCCAGAGTGTACATATTTAGGGCTTCAAGTCTCTTCTCATACGTCTTCTGACGCAGGCTCCAAATCATTTTGGTTGCCTTCCTCTGAACCGTTTCCAATCTTTTTATATCCTTTGCGAGATATGGTCTCCAAAACTGAACACAATATTCCAAGTGAGACCTCACCAGCGACTTGTACAGTGGCATTAGTACCTCTTCCTTTCTGCTGGTAATTCCTCTCTGTATGCAACCCAGCATCCTTCTGGCTTTTGCCACCGCCTTGTCACACGGTTTTGCCACCTTGAGATCCTCAGAAACAGTAACTCCGAGGTCCTTCTCCTGGTCTGTGCACACCAACCTCTCACCCCCTATCGCATACAATTCCCTTGGATTTCTTCTTCACAAGTGCTTGACACTCCACTTCTTCACATTAAATCTTAACTGCCAAGGCATATCAAGGAAAATACTTTTCTTGCTATTGGAAATGCTACTATTTAGATTTAGGCACGACTATTGAAAAAACCCGAGACTAATCTTAATTCATAAGTACCAGTTTTGCAGTCACTTCAAGGGTACATAGCTGGGAAGCACCTTATTTCCTCTGCTCTGTATTGTCAGCTCAGCATTCGAGAGGGGGGAATGGCTTAGTTACCTACAAGAAAAGTGTCATAGATTATGATGTGGGCAGCTAAAGTGACAGTATCCAAGGTCACACCAAGAGACGGTGGCAAAGCTCAGGACTAGAACTCAGACAGAGAGAAATATGACTTGCCCAAGGTCACACACAACAATAGTCCCCCTCTTTAGTATCTTTATATTTGATTATCTGCATTTTTCAACCCAAAGACCTCAAAGCATATTCCATACCAATGTATAGGCAATAAAATACAGGAGTCTCAAAACAGATTACAAATAAATCTATAAACAATACAATGCAGTAACTACAAAGCAGATGGCATGCAAATCTGAAATTTCTTGAAGGCAAGGGACTTTGTAATCATAGGAAATATTTCATACAGTACTATGTTCACCAGTGGCGCTCTATAAAGAGTAAAAATCCTGATAGAGAGCCATGTTCCTGGTGCTCTTTGATTAAGTGTTTTTTTTCCTAAGGAAAAGTAAGCCAGATATGGTTGTCTCTACAGGATAAGTACGAGTTGTATTCTGTGGAGATGGAGAAGGAGAGCAATGGAGACTTGGATGTAAAAATCAAGAAGAAAGAGAAAGGATTGAAGAAGAAAGAAAAGCTGGAAAGCATGAAGAAAGAGATGGACATTGTAAGTACCAGAGGAGAGAAAAGGGGACAAATCAGAGAGGCAGGGAAAGGAAGAAAATTTTACTTTTTTTTATTTTTATCTATTTAAAACTTTTATTTGTCACTCTCTCAAGTAGATTAACATCCAAAGCAGTGAATAACCTAGAGGCAAGCAAGTTGTCAAAACCATAATGGGGATGTATGAATTGTATTTATTTTATTTACTTACATTCTCTTATATACTGCTCTATTCTGCATCAGTGTGGTTTACATTGAACAAACTGAAATTACATTGAACAGGGCATTATAATTTGGAGATAACTATTTTACAGGCAACATGGGCTATGGAGGGTTAAGTGGCTTGCCCAAGACCACAAGGAGCACCTGTGGGACTAGAAACCCCAGTCCTTCCGGCCCAAGGTTGCTGTCCTCTAGTGGGATTTGAACCCCCAACCTTCTGGCCTGAAGTACCTTGCCCCAACCACTAGGCCACTCCTCCACTCCACATGTATTGAGCTCTATCTAGTGGTGATAGTGGAGAGCTGCAGCTGAGGGTGGACATGGACAACAGGAGGGGATGATTAGAAGAGTTGGACGTTTAAGAAATGAAAGGCAGACGGATGATGGAATGCTGAGAAATGTAAAGGTCACAGAGAGGAAAACTGAGATGTCTGGGTCAGGATATCATCAATTTCCCCTATATTTTACAAAAGGCTCCAACAAACATAGAGCCTTTTGTAAAATACCCATAAGGACGTGCAGGCGTGTATGTCTTTCTGACAGCACATCTAGCAGAAACAGCAGTTTTAGAAATGGGAACTTTATCTCTTTAACATGATGCCAAAAAAAAGAGAGCACCTCCATTTCACAGATTGCCAGGAACATCATGGGTTCATGGCTGCAGTAACCCAGATCAAGAGTCCCAAGTCAAGCCTATGTCTGGTAAAGGGACTAGTGATGGGATCAATATATCCCTTCCTCGGGATACCCTCTCCAACATCAACACTACCCTCCCTAACCATTCTTCCTCCGATCCTGGCTCTTACTGGGGGTCTCTCCCTGGCGTTCTAGCAGGGGACAGAAACTATCCCATGTAGCACCTGCTTCATTGAGCATCTAGGTTCATAATGGCATCTCATGGTACTACCTTTAGGGGCCAAGCTGCCAAATAAGAGTGCATGTTTCTAATTTGGCAGCTTGATTCCAGTAGTGCTACAAGACTATCACTAGGGGTCAGAGATGCCATTTTGAACCTGGACTCTTGGAATTGCTCCTGCTCCGTGCTAGACTACCAGAGACCTTCCCTGATAAGAGCCATGCGGATCTGGAGGAGAGGGGAGGATAGTGATAATGCCAAGGGAGAGTTCAGGGAGGTGGAGGGAGGGTATTGCTTATGTCTGGGGGATTTGGAGGGTGGGGGCTCTGTTGGCCTATTCACCTACTCCTTGAAACTGGCATTTATGCCTGCCTTGGGGCAGATACAAAAGCCAACAAGGATTTCTTTCCTATAGACCTGTCTTCCCATTGTAAAATGGGACGTCCACATCTGTCTGTTAGGTACGTCCCACCATGTCCCTTTAAAATCTCTGCATAGTATGGATCTCGACTGGTAAATAGCAGTTTTTTGAAATCCCATTTACACATGGCAATGTCATTATTTACACATGGAGCTGCTTCTAAATGACCTCCATAGAGTCGTGAACAATAGGGAATACTGAGGAGGAGGAGATCTTATGGAAGACGGTGGTTAGACTGAGGAAACACATAATGAAAGAGACAAGGACATTTCACATTTAGAGGAAATGGTGGTGATCCAAAAAAGGAATCATTTTCACCAAAACGCAAGGAAAAAATATGAAAGAACTTGAGAGTTTATGAAAAGGGAGCAGGTGATATAGTCATTAAGACATGGCAATCAAACGTCTCCCTCCCAAATAGCCCCATTTCCTCCACTGGGCCCATCAAACTAAGAACTAATAGGAATTAACACATAATGTATAAGTCAAGTATCACCTCTTCTGTCTATTCTTTTCCAGGATGACCATGAACTGTCTATCGAGGAACTGGAACAGAAATATCAGACTAGTGTGACAAAAGTGAGTTTTTTGAGTGGGAGATGAATGGAGGGTTGGACAAATTAAAAAGAGAAAAATGTCTGGGAATCAGAAGAGAAACTGTGGAATATGAGAGAAGAGCAGGAAGGAGGAGAAGGTTCTGGCCAAGGGAAGGTGAAGTTTTTGGACATGAAGGTCTGAAGAATCCCTCATAGTTTGCCTCCAGTTTATAATAGATCTCCTTTGGATAGGTTGCTGAAAGTCTTCAGGTCTTCTGACTACTACCCATCCCGCTCATCTGTGTGGGCACCAATTATGCAACCAGGTGTGACTCTGAACAGATCATAGCACACAGAGTAGTGCTGAAAGAGGAGTTCTTATCTATCCATCCTATCAAGGGTTAAGGCAAAGCAAGAGATAAACACATCCTGAAGATGATCATATGGCTGTCTGGATGATGGTAGGGGCTTAGGTTTCTTAGATTATGGTGTTGTATTCCAAGAAGAAGATTTGCTAAGATGGGCTATCTTACCTGGAAAAAGTGTTTTTACCTATAAACTCACCAAACGGTCCCTTATATCCATTCAAAGTGAGGAGGGTTGCAACTAGGGGTCCCCAGACTAAGTCTTTGAGGGCCTCAATGCAGTTGGGCTTTAAGGATTTCCACAATGAATATGCACAATATCTATTTATATGCACGGCCTCTGCAGACAGATTTTGTGCACATTCATTGAGGAAAATCTAATAGGGTTGAAACCCTTCAGGTCTGAGTTTGGGGAGCTCTGATCAACTGAATAAGAAGAATTCTCAGGTACACAGGACACCTTGTAATCAAAATGAAATCATGGGAATGTGGGGAAGTACAGATAGTCCAGCATTAACAGGGTATACATTGAAGCAGAAGTGAACTGGAGGTCATTTAAAATAGCAGATGCACGTTGGAAGAAGGTGCACTGGGACTAATCAAAGTGGTTAGGTATTTGGCGTGGTTCCTGGCAAGGAGCAAATAAGAAAAAGAACCTTAGGAAAAGCATCTTGTAAAGTCATGTGTGCAAATTTTCATAGTCTATTCAACAAAGTCATTGATCTAGAAGCTGCCATGGGGGGCGAGGACATTGATATGGTTTAGTGGTAAACAGGAATGGAAGGTGGCCATATCAGGATGTAGTTTTTTTCTAAAAGGACAAGAGAAGTATCTAGACATGTTAGGGAAAAAGTAACAGCTATTGACAAATGAAGTGAGCAAGGAGCAGTGAATTGCAGTAAGGGTCTAACATCTATGTAGGTATAATCACGAAGATATATCATATATTGATTTGATAGAAGCCAATCAAATGATAGCATGCAAAGGTAGAATGAAGTTAATGGAGGATCTAAATCTACCAGATGTAGATTGGACAGTGCCAGCTCAATAGATTCTACAAGTATTGGGATACTGGAATTCTTCCAAGAGGAATTTCTCCAGCAAGTAGCCTATGATTCGGCAACATTGGACGGTAGTGATAAACACACAGTGTCACTGAGTTTGTGGAAGGATATAGCCGGGGTCCAGTGATCCTCATACTGTGTGGCTCAATGCCACTACTGGATCAGAACACATCTGTATTAGAAAAAGGATCTTAGAATTTAGAAAACCAATCTTTGAGAACATGAATGGTTACATTAAGGAAGCTTGTATAGGAGCATGGGATTTAAGAGGTGCAAAAAACCATGGTCAATAGTAAAAAGGCACGTTAAACTAGCAACACATCTTTGCTTCAAGCATATTAGCAGAGAATAAAGAGACAACTATGTTTCATCAAAGAAGAAGGAGAAAAAGGTAAGACTGAAAAAATGGCATTCTGAAAATATAATCGGTAACAAAAAGAAAACAGACTAAAGTACCAAGAGCAAAATAGAAGGTAGAACGAGCTATTATGCTGTCAAAGGCTCAGATAATGTAATATATTGCCCAATCAGTAAACATTCTTTAAATATATATGTGAAAAGAGAAAGACTAAAAAATCATCAGGGGGGAATGGATTTAGCGAGCACATAGATTTGAAGAAAGTAGGTGTCTTAAAAAAATGTTTTGGCTGTTTTTTATTGGAAGAAGAGTGATAAGCCAAAAGCAAAAGGCAAGTACAGAAGGGACAGTAGGGCAAATGCATTGCTATTTATTAAGAAAGGTGTATATGTAGTGGCACAATTGAAGGTGAAAAAGCAATTAGGTGCATCCCAGAAAACTTCTATCTTCACCTGACATTTCTCTTACACTCCAAGCTCGTATATCTGCCTGCTGATCTGATGCTGCCGTCTGAAATTCAACATGGCTAAAACTGAACTTCTTATCTTTCCCTCTAAACCCTCCTCCCCCTTCCTCCTTTTTCTATTACTGTTGACAATACTATTCTTCTTCCTGTTTCCTCAGCTTGCAACCTTGAGGTCATCTTTGACTCCTCCCTTTCCTTCTCCACACATATTCTACAGATAGGGTTGCCAACTGGTCGGTTTTCAGCTGGCCTGGCCGGTTTTTCCATGGCCAGGCCGGCTGCCGGCACAGAGGCAAAACCGGCCCTTGAAAAGCCGGTTTTTTTGCTCTGGCCGCAAGATCGGGAGCGGCCAGAGCAAAAAACCCGGCTTTTCTCCCAACCCGGAGGGCTTCCGAGGGAGCCGGGGAAGCCCGCGCGAGGCCCCGGCTCCCTCTGAACAGCCGCCAGCGTGAAGAGCCTTTACCTTCACGCTGGCGGCTGTTCCTGTGAAGCCGCGATTGGTGGGAAAGGTTAAAGGCAATGCCCTTTAACCTTTCCCAGCATTCGCGGCTTCACAGGAACAGCCGCCAGCGTGAAGGTAAAGGCTCTTCACGCTGGCGGCTGTTCAGAGGGAGCCGGGGCCTCGCGCGGGCTTCCCCGGCTCCCTCTAAAGCCTCAGACAGCCGCGGTTTTGGGGGGGGGAGGCCAAGGACTGCCTGGGCTGTGATGGGGGGAGGGGGCCTGGACTGGAAAAGGGCTAGGAGGGGGGAATTTGACTGGAAATGGGTTGTGATGGGGGGGGGGGGGGACCTGGACCGGAAAAGGGCTATGGGGGGGGGGGGACTTGGACTGGAAAGAAAGGGGCTGTGATGGGAGGGGACCTGGACTGTAAAAGGGGTATTGGGGGGGGGGGGGGGACATGGACTGGAAAGGGGTTTTGATGGGGAGGGGGACCTTGGACTGGCAAATGGGCTGGGGGGGGGAACCTGGACTGGAAAAGGGCTATGGGGGGGGGAACTTGGTGGGGGGGGGGAACTTGGACTGGAAATGGGCTATGGCGGAGGGAGGGGGAACTTGGACTGGAAATAAGCTGTGATTAGGGGGACTTGGACTGCAAATGGTTGTGAAGGGGGGGGGGGGACCTGGACTGGAAAAGGGCTATGGGGGGGGGCATTGGACTGGAAAGAAATGGGCTGTGATGGGGAACCTGGACTGTAAAAGGGCTATGTGGGGGGGGGGGGGACATGGACTGGAAATGGGTTTTGATGGGGAGGGGGACCTGGACTGCAAAAGGGCTATGGGGGGGGGGCATGGACTGGAAATGGGTTGTTATGGGGAGGGGGACATGGACTGGAAAAGGGCTATGGGGGGGGGGAACTTGGACTGGAAATGGGCTATGGTGGAGGGAGGGGGAACTTGGACTGGAAATAGGCTGTGATTAGGGGGGCTAGGACTGCAAATGGACTGTGATGGGGGGGGGGTAGGACTGCAAATGGGATGTGATGGGGGGGGGCCTAGGACTGGAAATAGGCTGTGATGGGGGACTTGGACTGGAAATGGTCTGTGATGTGAGGGCTAGCACTGGAAATGGGCTGATGTGGGGCATGGGAGAATGGGATTAGAAGGGAGTGGATGCTGGGTGGGTCTAGAACTATAAGGGAACTGATTTTGGGGGAGGACTAGAATAGATGAGGAATGAGTGGAGAGGGTAAATATATTTTGTGTGGGAGGGATAAAAAATCTATGATGGGCTGGTTATTGGGAGAGTGAGGGGCTTGAGAATGGAAGGGTGATATTTAAATGGATGATAAAGGAATAAGGAAAGAATTGGGGGAAAGAGCAAAAGGGAAACAATCAGTATGTTAAAGCAGAAATAGAGAGAGAATGGAAAACATCTAAAAGAGAAGAAAGGACAAATGGATAGCTCGCAGAAGACACGAAGAAACCAGAAGAAAGTGACTGGAGCAATTGCAACTGAAAAATAAAACGCCCAAACAGAAGGTAGAAAAATACTTTTTATTTGAATTTATTAGCTGGAATATGTCTGGTCTGGGAAGTGTGTATTGATAACATCTTTGCGTTTTTGTTTAGTGCAAGAGGAAATTACTTTATAGTTTTATTTCTCCAGTGTTGTACATTCATGTTTGGATTTTGGGGTTCCCAGTTTAATTATTATCTGACCAAGGAAGTTAGCCTACACGTATCCTCGGTAATTTTTGTGGGTGGGGCTGGGGGCGGGGCAGGGGTGGGACTAGGGGCAGAGAATGGGTGGAGCATGGCGAGCCACAGGTGTCGGGTTTTTCTCAGTGAAAAAGTTGGTAACCCTATCTACAGATTGCTAAAACCTCTCTCTATAACATTAACAAAATTCGCCCCTTCCACTCTGAACTAAAACTCTTGTCCACTCTTTAGTTACCTCCTGCCTTGACTATTGCAACCTCTTCCTTGCTGGTCTCCCTCAGAGTCATCTCTGTCCTCTTCAATCTATTCAGAACTCTGCTGTGCGGCTAATCTTCCGTCAGCCCCAGTATACTCATATAACCCCTCTTCTGTAGTCACTTCACTGGCTCCCCTTCCGTATCCATTTCAAACTTCTCCTTCTAACCTATAAATGCATTCACTCTATTGCCCCTCAGTACCTTTCCTGTCTCCCTACACCCCTCCTTGTGAACTCCGCTCCTCCTCTGGCTTTCTTCTCTCTATTACCTTGTCTTCTACTGCCAACTCCAGATTTTGATCTTTCATCTTGCTGCTCTTTATGCCTGGAACAAACTTCCTTTATCTTTACGTCAAGTCTCATCTCTCTTCCTCTTCAAATCCATGCTAAAGGCTTACTACTTTGAGGCCGCTTTTGGATCCTAATCCCTAGTTCCCCTTGTGTCTGCTCTCCCTACTGAACCCCTTATTTCTCTTGTATTGTGCTGTCTTAACTATATTGTAAATTCTATGACCAGGGACTGTCTTCTATATGTGTTTGTATTGAGCTTAGTGCGCCTTGTAGCGCTATATAAATGATTAACAGTAGTAGTAGTAAGTAGGTGCTGACTGTACCCCTCCTAGCTCTATTTAACCTAGCACTTGATATAAGAGAGGCTCCAAGACACTGGAGAAGAGCAGCTATAATATTGCTACACAAGGGGGAAAACAGAAAGGAAGCAGAACATTACAGATCTGATTTTTTTGACATCCGTGTTGAGGAAAGTAATACAAACAATACTGAAGGACAGAACAATGCAATACCATAAAACTTGTGGGCTGCAAGATCCTAGACAATTTCATAGGGAGATCTTGCCAAAGAACCTTGAATGATCTATTGAAGTGACTGGAGCAGTAGGTCAAGGAGAGGCAGAGGAAGTAACTGCTCAGTAAAGGCTGTGAAGACTGACAAGTAAGCTGGCCCTTCTCAGTTGAACGGTAAGAGTTTGACTGAGCAATAGGACTCAGAGGGTAGTTAGCAGTGGGGTCCAGGTTAATGAAGCAGGGTGCCAAAAGGATTGATGCCAGGTCTTAAGTGACTTTATTATAGTAACATAGTAAATGACAGCAGATACAAGACCAGTATGGACCATCTAGTCTGCCCAGTAAGATGGCAAGAGTAGGTGCACCTGCTGCTCTGTGCAGGCCACCCCTCCCCATGTCTTTGTTTAGGGGTGAACCCACCGCTCCATGTAGGACACCCCTATTTGTTGAGAAATTAGATAGTTACGTTTATTTTGATTTTATCCTGTTGCTGTAAAGGGATCCACTGTGTCTGTCCCATGCCATTTTGAATTCTGTCACTGTATTTGCCCCCACCACTTCCATCGGGAGGGCACTCCAAGCATCCACCGCCCTTACAGTGAAAAAGTATTTCCTGACATTGCCTTTCAATTTACTACCATTCTGCTTCATGTTATGCCCTCTATTAATGACAGAAGGGCAAGAAGGGGGCACATTTCTCTTGGTGGATGCTAAGAAAATCTGCAAAAGAGTAGGTATGTGAGGGAGGATAAATAAGATAAAAGATGGCTTTAAAAAACGGAAAGATTGGTCAAGGGTATGGCAGTAATGCTTTCATCCAGATAAATTCTTAAGCAGAAAATTGTAGTTGCCATGTTAGTCCACTTGGATATGTGCAAATAAAGGTCAACAAACAAGCTGTGGGCGATAACTTTTCATAGATAAAAGGAAAACATTTGAAATTAAAATGATCAACTATTTGAACACTGACAAAAAAGACTGAATAGAGACATTGGTTTCCTTACCCATTACCAAACAGAAAGCCTTGAAATGCAAAGAGTACTGTCTCCTCAGCTCTGCCTTTCATTATAATGTAATAACAAGTTGCCGACTAACTAAGATCAGACAGGACCTGTATGATGTAAATTGTCACTGTATCCCACACCT
Organism: Ichthyophis bannanicus; assembly: GCA_033557465.1. Taxonomy (NCBI): domain Eukaryota; kingdom Metazoa; phylum Chordata; class Amphibia; order Gymnophiona; family Ichthyophiidae; genus Ichthyophis; species Ichthyophis bannanicus. Next base: position 263,708,098 of record CM066044.1, read on the forward strand.
TGCTTTGATAAGTAATGATATATGCAGACAGCCCAGAGTCTAGGCGAGCTTGTACTATTTAAACCCAGTGTAACTGCATCTATTCCTTCATAGACCGGATGAAAAGAGTACCGCATTTCCTGGATTATAAGTCGCTCTTGTGTATAAGTTGCAGTGGCACAATTTGGCATTTTTACATGCAAATACTAGTATAAGTTGCCCCTGTGTATAAGTTGCCAGTACAAAAAATAAAGCGCGAGACAACATTGCTGTTTCTTAAAACTGGATCTATTCTGTTTCATTTTCTCTTTAAAATAACACTCATTCCACATCAGATTTGTTCTGTATCACTCTCAGGAAAGCCGTTGAAGTCCTCATCTTCGGTGTCTGTGAAATAACACTCATTCCACATCAGATTTGTTCTGTATCACTCTCAGGAAAGCCGTTGAAGTCCTCGGCTTCGGTGTCTGTGAAATAACACTCATTCCACATCAGATTTGTTCTGTATCACTCTCAGGAAAGCCGTTGAAGTCCTCAGCTTCAGTGTCTGTGAAATAGTTCTGCAGTTTCAGGTTCAGTTCATGCTCATTATTGCCTTCTTCATCATCTTCATCTTCACGGTTATCGGGGCTCTTTAGGATCTCAGCCTTTAGAAAACCTGATTTGATTATTTTATTGCTCACACACCCCCACCATGGGATGTCGAAGGTTAAGGGAACTTCGTCCATGTTGATTATGAAGTTCAGAGTCACTGTGTATGTGTTGATTTCTTTGTTTACGGATTCCCTGAAATTCCCTATTTTATCCAAGAAATCAGGGGGGAGCTGCTGACACATGGTTGTTCTTTGTCTTATGATTAATTTATTTCTTATCATAAATTGTTAGCACCACAAATGACCAGCCTTGAATCACTTGATTTTCTCATTTATCCCAAAAGTTCACTCGGCAGCTCTGTTGCCATGGTGTTCTGCGCAATGAATAAATGGAAATTACACTTACCTGGTAATTGATGTTCCTGGAGTGACTCCAGTTTAGTCCGTACTTCTGGGTTGTGCACCTCCTCCTGCAGCTTGGAGACTGGGCATGTCAAAACCGTGACATCACTGGATGTAGTCTGCTGGCATCTCCCATCAGCCCCAGTGAACTACTGACAAAGCACACTTAAAGGAGCAACATATAAGTAGCCAATTATAAACAATCAACCGTACTATAACTATTTACAAGAAAATGTCCAATCGACAGACTAGTACTGTTCCTTGTGCCAGCCATGTTCGCCTCAACAGAGCGACAGAATAAAAGTACAAGAATATACAGGGAATGAAAAGACGAAAACTACTTACTAGTTATGGAAGCCGCGTCCGACAGGACAGTTATCCTCCTCCTATTATCCCGGGCGGGAATTGAGGACTAAACTGGAGTCACTCCAGGAACATCAATTACCAGGTAAGTGTAATTTCCATTTCCTTATCGTTCCTCCAGTTTAGTCCGTACTTCTGGGATGTAACAGAGCAGTACTTATTGGGAGGGACATCTCCAGCCTGCTTTCAACACCGCCGAACCAAACACCGCAACTCTTGCGGACAAGACATCTAGGCGGTAATGCTTACTGAAAGTATGCAAGGACGACCAAGTAGCCGCCCTACAAATCTCCAAAGGTGGCACCAAACTATGCTCCGGCAAAGAAGTTGCCTGCACTCTGGTGGAATGAGTTTGCAACCCAGGCGGTACTTGACGACCGGACAAGAGATAAGCTGAACCAATTGCTTCCCTAATCCATCTAGAAATAGAGGCTTTTGTAGCCGCTTCGCCCTTATGAGTGCCTCCAAACAAAACGAACAACCGGTCCGATTTGCAAAAGGCTTCCAATACCTGTAAATAATGCTTAAGCACCCGCTTAACATCCAAACGGCGAAGCCCCCGATCCGCAGTATCTCCCTTCAAGGAACCTAGCACAGGAAGAGAAACCGATTGATTCAAATGAAATGGAGAAACTACCTTCGGCAAAAAGGAAGGCACAGGCCGAAGCACCACCTTATCCGGAGAAAAAGATAAAAATGGCTCCCTGCAAGAGAGAGCCTGCAATTCCGAAACACGCCTCGCTGAGCAAATAGCCACCAAAAACACCATCTTCAAGGTTACATCCTTTAAAGTTGCCTGCCGCAAGGGCTCGAAAGGCGCCTTAACCAGCGGTCCCAAAACCAAATTGAGATCCCACTGAGGCACCAGCACCCTACGAGCTGGGCGTAACCTGGTGGCTGCCTTCAGAAAATGCAAAACATCTGCATGCACACCGAGTGCCACTCCCTGAATCTTGCCTCTATAGCAAGCTAGTGCTGCCACCTGAACTCTCAAGGAACTGGCCGCCAGTCCCTTATTCAACCCTTCTTGAAGGAAACTTAAGACTATTGGAACGGACACCTTCGCTGCCCGTACCTGTCTTCTAGAGCACCAGTCCTCAAAAATACGCCAAATATGAACATACGCCAATGACGTAGACGTCTTCCTTGCTTTAAGCAGAGTAGCGATAACTGCTCCCGAATAACCTTTTCGCCTTAGCCGCGCCCTTTCAATGGCCAGATCGTAAGCGAGAACTGATCCACCTGAGGCATATTCAAGGGACCTTGAACTAACAAACTCTCCGACATCGGAAGCCTCCACGGCTCCCCGTCGAGAAGCCACATGAGGTCGGCTTACAACGGCCGTCTCGGCCAGTCTGGAGCCACGAGCAACACTCTCCCAGGATGCCCACAGAGGAAAGACGTAAAAAAGACCGGTCCACAGCCACCGTTGCATCAGTGCATCGATTCCTTCCGACATGCATTCCCTTCGCCTGCTGAAAAACCGACTCACCTTCGCAGACTGGAAGGTCGCCATGAGATCCATGATTTGGCGGACCCCAGTGACAAACTATCTGTGCAAACACTTACGGATGCAATTCCCATTCTCTGGCATCCACTTGCACCCTGCTGAGGAAATTCACCATCACATTGTCCTTGCCTGCAATGTGCGCCACCGAAATCGCCGGCAGCCGCTGCTCTACCCAAAAGAACAGCTCGTCCGCCTCCTCTTCCATGGCCGTACTTCCTGTACCGCCTTGCTGATTGATGTAAGCCACTTCAGCGGAATTGTCTGACAGCACCCGGACTGCATGGCCCTTCACGGCCTTCTCGAAGGCATGCAGTGCAAACCTCACTGCTCAAAGCTCTAACTTGTTGATCGACCAAGCAGTCTCCGGAATGGACCATAGACCTTGCGCGAAAAGCTCCCCGCAATGAGCTCACCAGCTAGCAAGGCTCGCATCTGTCAGCACTGACAGCCACTTCGGGTGTTGCAGAGGCATCCCGGCTGCCAGCAACTCTGGACGCAACCACCATTTTAGCGCTTGCCTGACCCCTAGAGGACAGGGCAGGCGCCGGGTCAGGGGATCGTTCTGATGAGACCACTGGCAAAGCAACGCCCATTGCAGCGGTCGCATGTGAAATCTGGCCCAAGGCACCGCTTCCAAGGTCGCTGCCATCGTTCCCAGCACCCTGTGGTAAGCCCATGCTGAAGGCGCCGGGGTTGATCTGAACTGGCGCACCACCTGTTGAAGAACTTGCACGCGACAGTCCGGGAGAAACACTGCCCCCTGTTCAGTGTCGAAGCACACTCCTAGATACTCCAGATTCTAGGACGGACTCTGGTGACATTTTGCCATATTGACTACCCAACCGAGCTCCTCCAAGAATTTCACCACCTTTGCTGTGACTGCAATGCTCTCGCTCCTGGACTTCGCCCGAATCAACCAATCATTGAGATAGGGATGTACTAGAATTCCCTCTTTCCGCAGCGCAGCAGCCACCACCACCATGATCTTGGTGAAGGTACGTGGCGCTGTTGCGAGTCCGAAGGGCAACGCTTGAAACTTTGATGCCCCGCTCTGATCGGGATATGTAAATACGCCTCCGTAAGGTCGAGGGACGTCAAAAATTCCCCTTGGTGAACCGCCACAATGATGGACCGCAAGGTCTCCATTCTGAAATGCGGTACTCTGAGACAGCGGTTTACGCCTTTCAAATCCAAAATTGGGCACAGGGATCCGTCCTTCTTTGGCACTACGAAATAAATTGAGTATCGACCCCTGCCGTAATCTGCTTTGGGAACAGGAACGACAGCTCCTATTTTCAAGAGCCGATCCAAAGTAGTTCGAACCGCCAGAGCCTTCTGCTGGCCTCTGCAGGGAGACATCACAAATGAATCATGAATGGGCATTGCGAATTCCAGAGCATAACCTTCTCGGATTATTTCCAAAACCCACTGGTCTGAGGTTATTTGGGCCCAGACAGGAAGAAAGCCCCGAAGTCGCCCTCCTATCAGAACGCTTCCCACCGGAGCCCCCCTCGCTTCATTGCGGCCTTCGTAGGGTAGCGGAGGATGCCGCAGCAAAGCCTCTACCTGTTCCACAAAACCCTCGAAACCCCTGGCCTCGAGGAGCGAAGCACCCTCTCTGAAAACCGCCCAAGCGGGAAGACCGAAACCGTCGAAAATCTCGAAAGGGCCCTCTGAAGGCCGAGGAGGAGCTTGCAAGGACAAGCCACTGGCCTCAAAAGCTTGCTTCAATAGACTGTCCATTTTCCTATCCTGTGCATCCTTCAACGCAGAACTACCTTCTACAGGAATAGTGGTTTTCTTGGTCACCGCCGACACCGCTGCATCAACTCGTGGAGACCAAAACCTGTCCTTATCCTTATCCGCCAAAGGATACAATCTATTCATAATGCAAGCACCTCTGAGGCCTGCTTCAGGTTGATCCCATTCGTCCTGAATCATCCGATCGACAACCTTGTGAACGGGAAACACTGTTTGGGTCTGCCTCACTGCTTGAATAATCGGATCTTCCCCATTATTCTCCTCCACTGGCTGCTCCTTGACCAACTTTAACGTTTGAAGGGACTCTATAATAAGAGGCGTCAGTTCGTCCCTTCGGAAGACCCGAATAATTTTTGCTTGATCCTCCGGCTCTGGGATTTCTCCTTCCTCCAACTCTTCCAGCCCGGCGTCTAGATCAACCTCCATTTCGTTGGCCTCCTGCCAATCCATCTCCGCGGACGAACTATCCTGAAGCCTGGCGCATATGGCCTTCTGGCAGACCCCGCCGCTGCCATCGCCCGAGCGGGCTGCTGTGGCATTAGAGACAAAGGTAAAGGCTCCGGCAGTTTTCCCTGCTGATGCAAACAAAAGGCCTGATGCATCATTAACACAAAGTCTGGACAGAAATCGGTAAACTGAGCACCCGATTCGGAAACTGGAGAGAATCCGGAAGGCCCCAGTTGAGATTCTGCCCCAGCTCCCAGCGGATTAACCAGCAGAACGTCTCCCTCTGGTTCCGCAGCCTCATCGGGCAGGCCCTGCCCGGCCTTGAGGTCCAGTTGCTGCTCAATGCTAGCTGACGCTGAGGAACAGCCCCAACAGATACCGGAGTCTGCTATAGCGCCCCTGCGAGTCCCGCAGACAACGCAGAGTGGCCGAGCAGCCATAGGTCTTACCTTGATTTACCCTGCAATAAACCCTGTTATTCTATCTCTGGGTTTGATTTTTTTTTTTAAATATAGTCTAGAATAAGGAAACCCTCCCCTATGCCAGAGGGTTACAAAAGAACAAAGCAAAACAAAAAGGTCCAGGCGTTTATCCCCTTAAAGGTAAGCCAGACAGAGACACACAGGCCAAATCCCCCAATAGAAAATAAAGAAATAAATCCCTTAAAGAAAAACTCTGAGCCCCTACTGCCCAGAGCCCAACCGGACAGGCACTAGGGGATGAGTAATGACACTCAATCAGGCCCACACTGCTAACTCGCACACTCTCGGGCCACGCGGCCCACCACGCGGTCGCACACCGCTAAAATGGCCACCGGCAATCAGTAACAGAAGAAAAAAGGGCGCCAAAATCAGCATGACGAGATTCGTGGCTCTGAGGTCTATAATCCCCGAGAGTTCTGGCCAGAAAATACCCCCACACCGTAACTGCAGTGTCTGTCAGAGCGATCCTCTCTGCCGCAGGGCCCCAAACGCGTGACCGCCCTGAGCTGCTAAGTGAGCTGTCAGTCACTGTTGCGCTCCCCGTCAACTGCGGCTGAATCTGGAAGTGAGTGCAGCTGCCCCGAAGCGCCAACTCAGTCCCACTGCTCCTTAGTCCCAGGGCTCTCTCCCGTGCTTTCTAGGGAGAGAGAACTGAACTAGCCAATACCTGCAGAAAGACAGAAAGCAAGGTATACAGGCAGGCAAAGCAGGATCTGGCACAAGCAAAAGCCAGCATCCGTTTGTGTGATTGGTTTTTTGTTTTTTTTTAAAGCTACAGACCCCTACAAAAGAATCAGAACAGCAAAATCCAAATCCAAATTTAAAACAGCTCCTAAGCTACCCTAAGCTCCTTATGTGTTCCTCTAGTGAGTCCAATACTAAAACTCACTACGTCCTCCTGCTGCATGGAGACTGGACACACTGGGGCTAATGGGAGATGCCAGCAGACTATATCCAGTGATGTCACGGTTTTGACATGCCCAGTCTCCAAGCTGCAGGAGGAGGTGCACAACCCAGAAGTACGGACTAAACTGGAGGAACGATAAGGAACTTTCAGTTTTGAATTCCGCGGTGTATAAGTTCCGCACCTTTGGTGTCACCATTTTCTGTGGGGTTAAAAATAACATTTGTGTTGTAACTGAAATTCATCCGGTATGCTATTTTGTATGCTGTCTGGTATGGTGTTTGTGAGTACATACCAATCTGCTGATCAGAGGGTCTGCTTGCAAGCGTTTGTAGAGCAGAGGGCTCAGGGAGTAAGACCATCCACTGCGCAGTTGCGAGTATTTATATCCATTTTGTGGGGCATGGTCCACCACATAAATTTATTAGATAAGTCATCCCATTGGACAGGTCACGTCTTAGGTTTCTGATGTAAAAAAATGTGACTTATAATCTGGGAAATACGGTATAATTCTCAAAAGCTTGTCAAAAGTTAGTCCAATAAGAAGGTCTCATCTACAGCTTGTTTGTTAGCCTTTATTTGCACATATCCACATAACTTTTGCATTTGGAGTGCAGAAATACAGATATCTAGGATCACCATCTCTGATGTTGCCCAGGTAGCTTGTCAGTGTGACAAAACAGCTGGAAAGGTAATACATGCTTGGGTGCATGGAGGCCTATTCACAAATAGACGTCCAGCCCCTTGTGTGGCCGGGTAGAATGTGGGCATACAGTGGCAGATCCAATTCTGATCCTGCGGGGGCATCTAGTACCCGCAGGATCTGAATCAGCTCTACCGGCCTGAATGTGCAGGTCGGCCCCGATTCTGAATGGCCGCTTGCCCAGCCACATAGCCGGCTAACTCAGCCTGGCTCCGTAATGGAGCTGCAGTGCCATAGCATCTCTTTGCAATGGCACCGTGGCTCCATTATGGAGCCACAAATGCTGCCCGCCACCGAGATTGTCCTTTCCCCACAGCCAGACCCCCGATCCAGCCTCCCATGGCAAGGTTCCAGCTGTGGAAACAACCTGCACGCCTCCCTGCTTTGTCCCCACTGGCTGCCGCTGCTACCCATGTTCAGGGGACTTATTCCACCTCTACGTTGGAATAAGTCCCCCATCTAACCAGCATACCCCAGACATACAAGGCTAACCTCAGAATCAGCCCTGTACATCCAGGTGACGGCCCACCCATGCACTGTCCTCAGTCCGCCTTCCATTTGCCCCCTCCCACCCCTGTCTAAGGCTCCACATACAACTCTGCTGTTCGTACAGGGAGCCCTGCATGGAGATGGCAAGGAGGAGAATATCAGGGATGTACTCCAGGCAGGGTGTACATCCCTGCTATTTGTGGCTCAGAATAGACCCAATAGTAAAAAGAGGGAAGTAATTCAATATCTTTATGGGTCTATGGTGCAGTTCTGGAGAACACATTTATAAGGAGGAGGCGATTCAAAGGAAGGTCACTCCATTATGCATGAAGGGGAGAAATGACAAACACATTTAAATATCAAGCAGGAGGAAGCATTTAGCATAGAATGAAAAGGACAAAGGGTCATCATATGAAGCCAAAGGGGGAATGTCTCAAAAGAAATGCAAGAAAATATCTTTTCACTGGTAGTATTATAGAACTCTGGAACACATTTCTAATGGAGGCTGCAAAAGTCAAATCATTGGAAGAAATCAAGTATGCATGGGACAGACACTAAAACACCTTAAAGGTGATGGAGGGAAAAAGGAAAAAAATATCAGATCAATAAAATTCGTGACAGCTTAGTAGACTGATAGAAATGGGCAGCCTATGTGAACCAAATGGTCCTCTACTAATACTTGCTATGTAATATGTTTGTGTCTCTCCTATCTTTTGGCTTCAAGGGCTTGAAAAGCAGTATTGCGGCAGATGTCCTTATGCGAGATGGTCCTAATGAGCTGAAGCCCCCTAAGGGAACCCCGGAGTATGTGAAATTTGCCCGACAGCTTGCTGGTGGCTTGCAGTGTTTGATGTGGGTTGCCGCAGCCATCTGCCTCATCGCTTTTGCTATTCAGTGTTCCCAAGGAGATCTCACCAGTGATGACAATGTAGGTATTGGAGGGAAATTACCTACAGACATAGAAGGGAATCTTGATTGGAGAGATGAGGATGGTGCAGTCTAATCTTTGACAACTGTTAATCCAGAATATCTTAGCTAGAGTTATCAGATGACTTCAAAGCATAAAGATGAGGCCAGGTCTGTGCTTTTTTTATTGCTGGTGCATACAGACTTGCAGTTCATTCTTTTCTCTCAGCAAATCAGAAATATAGGTATAATGGAGACTGGTTCAATTGGTCCCTGATGGCCATAAACCACCAGAATACTCTTATCCTAGCATAGTCTTCTATTAAACCAAAGTGATAACTGAATGATATTGGTCAGAAAGCACCATCTTGCTCCGCCATGAAAAGTCTTGGTTCTGCCCCTCGTCATCGTTTCCTCTAGAATTTGACCTCCCCTTCCTCCCACTGCCCACCATTAGAATTTTTCTCTTACTTACCAGTTTCCCATATTATAACTTTTTATTCTTTCCAAAGTAATGGAATGTTGGAAAGAAATTAAAAATAAGGGGTTGAAAAAGTCTGTCTGCCTGCCAGCAAAAAAGTCACTGAAAAATTAATAGAATGGAATCAAATTTGATGTGGAGAAAAACCCAGGGAAAAGGCACACTGAGTTTAAAAATGGACCATATTGGATCCAGGGGTCTAGAAAAATAAGTCCCCAACAAAATGGCCCAGTGCATTTCTATGGGAGAAGGAGTTCAGTATCTGCAACATAGAAACACTGATGCAATGAAACATGAGGGTCAATATTCAAATACCAGAGTCAGAGTTTGTTTTAAATGCCGGCTGTAGTGTTAAAATATAACTATCTGGAGAACAAGCGGCACCGAATGTGCATGGACAGTGGTGACTGCTGCTGACTATGAGGATAGCAGCCAGATTAAGCCACTGTCCATAGAGTTATGACATTTAAGTTAAGACAGCTTTTTTTCATCTTAAATGAATCCACATAGCTGCATGGATAACAGCTGAATATCGCCTGCTATCTGCAGCGTTAGGTGGAAAGTCACCATGGCACTATCCAGATAGTGCTGATGAAAATTCCACTTTCCAACTCATCCTGCTAGACCAGTCCAGACTGGTGGGTTGTGTCCTCCTGCCAGCAGATGTTGGAGACAGAGACAATACCAGAAGGTTCAGCCACCCAGCCCTGGCATATATAGCAGTTCTCCTAGGGATCACCTTCAGTATTTCTCTGTCTCCGGCAGATGTGGATGTCGTCTCTTTTTGCTCCTGTCTCTGGGTCTTGAGAGTTCCAGAGAGGATGTTGGTAGTGGATGTCTCCAGGCAGCACAAGAGGTGTTTCCCACACTTCAGCGCCTTTGTAGGGGCATAGCTACTGATCAGGAGGATCAGCGTAGCTCTCCATCAAGAGCACAGGCTTCAAGTCACGAGGACCTGGTCAGTCTGCTAAAGAGAGGACAGCCATCTTCAGTGTATCTTTGGTTTGAAAAAAATAAAATAAAATAAAATTTCTGATGACTAGCAGTTCCCATCTGAGGACTATTCAGAACACAGTGAGCTAGTGAATTAACTCTGCCCCCATCTCCACCGGGATTACTGTGAGTAGAACCCCCCCCTTTGGTTACCTCCGCTGGCTTCTGGATTCTTCGGGGACTCGCTGCGGCATGGGGGGGAAGAATTCTGTAGCGCATCGGGGGAAACAGCTACTGCCTCTGACTGCTCCTCTTCACGCCATTTCGTGCTGGCAGCCCTGCCTCGCTCCACAGATAATTGCAGTGGCTATTTTAAACTCTGCTTATCCCGCCCTTTTTACACTGCAGCGGGGACCTGGTTGCAGCCTCGAGCAGAGAGTTCCATAACGGCAGATTCCACGGATATGTCCTCCACTCTCTCATGCTGCCTAGCGTGTGGCCGGAAATGCCAGTAACTAGTAGAGCGGCTCTGCGTGGCCTGTTCTTCTGACCCTCGGGAGTCCTCCAGATTGGCTCACAACCGTCTGGAATATGATGGCACCACGCAGACAACTTCAGCTGGTCACTGCATCTCTCCCAGCATCACGGTTGCAGTGGATATGACAGTTCCGTTGGCTGATGCTACCTCCCCTCCCCTTCTGTTACCTGAGCAGTCAGGGGTGAGGAATCGATCACTGCCGATTGCAGAGCCAGACTCAGAGCACTTCATGGCTCTATTTCACAAGGCTTGGGAGATTTGGAGGGCAGAGCCAACTTCTCTGCGGGCCATGGCTTCCTCATCTCCAAAGGCATCTTCAATGACGGTCCGTGCCTCCAGGAAATGTACCAGAGAACCTTGAGCTTCCAAAGACAGTGGACTCAACCAAGACAGTTTCCTGGGCCTCTCAGGAGAGGGGGACACCGTGACGGAGGACACTAATCCCCTCTCAGACATAGACAGCCAAGACAGCCTGTCGGATAGGGAAGATGGTAAATGGTCATCCCCTGAGGACCATGAAGATGGACAGGATACAACTCAGGCTGTCCGCCTCTTCCATAAGGATGAACTCCCAGCACTAATTGCGCAGGTCGTTGAGGCATTTCAGATCTCTGACTCCCCAGACCAGTGAGTCACTAGTCAGTCCACTCAGGCTGGTCCTATATTGGCGGGTATAAAGAAGCCCCCTAGGGCCTTTCCTTTTCCATTAGAACTGCAGCAGATGGTCTCCTGCAAGTCAGATTCCCCAGAGGCGTCATTGCGTTCAGCAAGGTGGTTAGGCCACTGTTATATCTGGTCACCCTCAAACCTGGACAAGTGGCTTTGATTTCTTATGGTTGATGCCATTGTGATCACGGTCACCAAGCACACCACCATACTTGTAGAAGGCGGTGCTGTGCTCAGAGATAAAAAAACAAAGTGGAGGGGCTCTTGAAGCAGCTTTCTCGTCCTCTTCAATAGCCCTCCAGGCTTCCGCCTGTGACAACTTCTGCTGGAGGACAGCACCTCAGCATGTCTGGAGTCTGTCGCCGCCTTCCTGGCTGATGCTCTTTACTCTTTAAAATCTCCTCTGCTTTGCAGCTCACTCAGTCGCAGTAGCCACGGTGGCATGCCGATGGCTATGGCTGTGAAATTGGTCTGCAGATGCAGCTTCCAAGTCCCCCCTGGCTAAGCTTCCCTTTAAGGGTAAGCTACTCTTCGGCGAAGACCTTGAGAAAGTCGTAAAGGATTTAGGCAAAGTTAAGCCTTAGCATCTTCCCAAGGATCGGCCTCGGCCAGCCTCCTGAAAGTCAGGTCTGACAGCTTCCTACGCCACCATCCCTCCGAGACATTTTCGGCCTGGTAAGCCCTCGTCATCTGCCACTGTCAGTTCGATGACAAAGTTGCAGTATTTTCACAGCTTCTGCCAGCCTCACGAGGTCTATAAATTAATGAATGGAGTGGAATGGGTAAACGTAGATTGATTGTTTACGTCATCAGAATATAAAAAGAGTAGGGGGCATGCAATGAAACTACAGGGTAACCTAATTAAGACTAATAAGAGAAAATATTTTTTCACTCAACATGTAATCAAACTCTAGAATTTGATCTCCAGGAACAAGCAGGAATGTAGTCTTCACATATGGGTATCGTCGGTACCGACGGAGCCTGCGCGGGAATGCTCCCCAGCGTCCAATAGGAAATCTTTTGGGAGCATCCCAAGGCGTCTGCGTGCTGCCTTTCCCAACTGTCCCTCTCCAGTTCTTTGTTTTCTGCGGAGCTGACAGGTCACACATCCTGTCACCGCAGAAAATATTCCCGTTTATTCTTCTATTTTGTGGTCGCGTCTGCCTTCCTTCGACGCTACACCGGTACCGCTGGTTTCTTCTTTTCTTTTCTAAAAAAAAAAAAAAAAACTTTCTTCTGGAATTTCTTCCAGCTACTTTTTCCTTCAGGTGCCATGCGCCATTTTGGGCACTAGGCCCAATTTTCCCTCTAACATGGAAAAACCCGCTTCGGGTTTTAAAAAGTGTTCTAAGTGTAGCGGTACTATCTCTGTCACCGACACCCATGAGTGGTGCCTCAAATGTTTAGGTCCTAAGCACTCTATTTCAGAGTGTGTTGCCTGTGGGATGATGTCGAAGAGGGGTCGGCAAAACCGAGCTGCTAAACTTAGCATCCTTTTTCCCTCCGATGCAGCGTCTGTGGCATCGACGTCTTCCAGGGCTTCATCTTCCTCCCATGGATCTCAGGTAACTAAACATAAATCTGGCCGGTCCTCAAAGGGTAGATCTCCTTCCAAGCATCGAGATGCCTCTGGTGTTGCCCTTGAGGGACTTGTACCGGCAAAATTGCCCCGGCGGGAGGCTTCAGCTTCCAAAGCACTAACGGGGCTCCAGGATGTTCTCGAGGCCCCAACCTCGGCAGAACTACTGGTGCCATGCTCTGCGGTACCGGCTGCTTCATCCGGTACTGATACCCAAGCATCGGCAGCGTCGATAGACCAGAGATTCTTGGCTATTGAACGCAGTCTGGCGGCTCTTCTCATGGCCTCGATGCCCTTGAAACTGCTTCAGACAATTCAATCGGTACCGGCACCGACTTTGGTACTGGTACCGACTGCTTCGACATCGGCAGGTATTCTGCCGGGACTGAGTCAAGCTTACCCATCTGGTATCGACAAGTCGGTACCGGACCCCTCCGACACCGACTTTGATCGGTACCGGTATCGTGCCTTGCACGATCACCCAGATCAGAGATACTTTGAATCCTTGGATGAGTCTGAAGACTCTGAAAGCTCTGCCAATACCAGAGTACTCTTCCCGAGGATGATTCTTCTCCTCAACATAGGATGTCTCCTCCAGAGGATATGTCCTTTCAGGATTTTATCCAAGATGTGGCCCGAGGTCTTTCCATCACAGTGGCTCCTGAAAAAGAGCCTAGGGCAAAGGAATTGGAAATCCTGCAATACCCTAAAGCTCCCAAGGAGGCAGCTACTTTACCTATTCATGAGATCCTGCATGATCTCATGTTAAGGATGTGGGAAACACCTCTAACCACTTCTCCTCACTCTCGAAGGCTTGACACCATGTATCGAGTTCCTCCTTGTCCTGGATTTCAAAAAACTCAGCTACCACACCATTCCATGGTGGTGGAATCAGCTATGAGAAGGATCAAGAGTGCCAAGTCATGAGGGTTTGCTTTTTTCGAAGCCTCCAGTTAAGCCACCTATAGTTGCTTGGGATCTGAACGTGGTCCTCGGCCAGCTCATGCGGGCTTCTTTTGAGCCACTGGATGCATGCTTACTGAAGTTCTTGATCTGAAAGGTTCTCTTCCTGGTGGTTGTCACATTGACCCGATGAGTGAGCGAGCTCCAGGCTCTGGTCATACACCCAAAACACAAGAAGAGCAGAGTGAAGTATATGTGGAACAAGACTTGTTCCATATATACAGAGGGTTTGTCTTTACTTCACCTGCTCTCTAGTGTTTTGGTTCTTCTTTGCAAGGGTGAGTACCTCATTTTGCCCCCAGATGGGAGCAGATAACAGCAGAAAATTGGACTCTGTCCATTGTAAGAGAGGGATACAAGCTTAACTTCCTCAGCATGCCCCCTCCTACAATGGTAAGACAGTTCAATTCTCAGACCTCTCTCCCAACGCCCAGTTAGGTCAAGAGGTCACTTTGCTTCTTGCCCAATCAGAGTCAGAATTGGCTTTGTTCTGTAGATCTCAAGGATGCGTACACTCATGTTCTCATCCATCCAACTCACCAAAAGTTTCTTCGCTTTCTATTTCAGGGGAAGCACTACCAATACAGAGTTCTTCCTTTTGGCCTGGCCTCAGCACCAAGGGTGTTTGCGAAATGTATGGCTGTGGTGGAAGCATTTCTTCGCACCCTGGGAATATTCGTCTTCCCTTACTTAGACTGGCTCATTCGAGCCCCTTCAGAGCCAGAGGCCAGGATTTCTCTATCTCGCACAATGCGTATCCGTCAGTATTTGGGACTTGTCATAAACTTCCCAAAATCCAACCTAGATCCCACTCCGTCTCTAGAGTTTATAGGAGCTCTGCTGGATACCAGACAGACAAGGGCCTATCTTCCACAGCCCCGCTGCCTTCGCATGGTGCAGTTAGCTTCCCAAGCAGTGCTAAAGCCTCACCTCACTGCTCGGGAAATGTTACAATTGGTAGGCCACATGGCATCCACCGTGCATGTGGTTCCTTATGCTCGCCTCCATATGAGGGCAGCCCAGTGGACTTTATCCACTCAATGGACTCAGGCATCAAGTTGCCTGTCAGACAAAATAACAAACACGGATCGTCTTATTTTGTCCCTCCAATGGTGGCAGTCACCCCAAAACCTTTTGGTAGGGTCCCCTTTCCAACAACCCCCACCCCAAGCCACTCTGACAACAGGCCTCACAGGTGGGTTGGGGAGCTCACCTGCCAGGCCTCTCTACCCAGGATACCTGGACTCCACAGGAGACCTATCTACACATCAATCTCCTGGAACTCAAAGCAATCTTCCTTGCTCTTCGAGTATTCCACATCCAGCTCAGCTACAAGACAGTCCTAGTTCAAATAGACAATCAGGTAGCCATGTTCTATGTGAACAAGCAGGGCAGAACAGGCTCTCTGTAGCTCTGCAACAAAGCTTTGTGACTATGGGCCCTCGCCAGAGAGCATCAGATTCATCTCCTGGCAGTGTATCTTCCAGGCACACAAAACTCTTGGGCAGACAGACTCAGTTGAGTTCTGCTTCCACACGAATGGTCTCTCCATGTAGACCAGGTGGCCAAAAGTTTTCAAATCTGGGGAACCCTGGACATAGACCTCTTCGCAAGTCCGCTGAATGCCAAACTTCCCCGGTTCTGTTCCAGAATTCTGGCTCAGGGTTGTCAGGCCAGGGATGCTTTCCTCCTCCATTGGGGTCAGGACTTCCTGTATGCCTTTCCACCCATTCCCCTAATTCCCAAAACCCTGTTCAAGCTTCAGAGAGACAGAGGCCATATGATTCTCATAGCTCCACATTGGCCATGGCAAGTGTGCTACCCTCTGCTTCTACATCTCTCTCAAGCTCCGTCTCTGGAGTTGGGATCTGCTCCAGATCTCCTGTCTCAGGAGGACGGGATGCTGTGGCATCCCAATCCCCAGTCTCTGCATCTCAGGGCCTGGTTGCTGAAAGCCTAGAACTTCATGGTCTTAACCTTTCTCAGCAGGTAAAGGATATCTTTTATGCTTCCAGGAAACCTTCCACAAGATGCTCTTATGCTTTCAAGTGGAAAAGGTTTACCATATGGTGCTCGCAGAAGGGTCTTGACCCTCTTGCGATACCTCTGGAATCATTACTGGAGTATCTCCTTAATTTGTCCAATACAGGGCTTAAGACCAATTCAGTGAGAGTTCATTTGAGTGTTATTGCAGCTTCTTTCAAGCCTCTGAATGGACAACCTATATCCTCTCATAGCGAGATTTATGAGAGGCCTTCTTTTAACTAAGCCTCCCTTTAAGCCACCACCGGTGGCATGGGACTTAAATCTGGTTCTCCGGGAACAGCAGGAATTTAGTCTTCACAACCCACTCACCTTCCCTAGGAGTTGTATCTTTCTCTCTCTCTCTCTCTCTCTCTCTCTCTGTCTCAGCTATAAACTCAACTGGAGAGGGACATTTGGGAAAGGCGGGAAGGCAGCACGCAGGTGCTGTGGGATGCATCAATGACTAACTTTCCAGCTTTTTTGGTAAGTCACTGTGCGGCATTTTTTGCACAGATGAGAAGAAAGTGTTTCTGAAAAGAAGTGAAGAAGAAACAGATTCATGTGAACGTCGGAAGCACACTTCAGTTTTCATTAGTGAACTGTTCCTTTGAAGAAATCTATTAATTTGAGAATGTTCCCCTGAAGAACCTCAGTAATCTGAGAGATACGCAGTTACGGCGCCATTGAGTGGCGTTGGAAAACAATAAAAAAACTGAAAGGAAACAGCTAAACAATAGAAGAATGATCAAGGAGTCATCATTATTCTAAAGTTAAGTGTGAAATAATATTGATTGAGGGAAATTGCAAGTGACTTACCAAAAAAGCCGGAAAGTTAGTCATTGATGTTAAAAGGTGCCGCTGGATACTATGTATCATTGTTGAGGCTGCCGAGGAGTCTGAGACAACTTCCGTGCCACGGGGTAATGAATTGCAAATTAATACCCTATTCTATGTTAGCAAATTTGTTCTAATGGAGTAATATTTTATTAGTTGTGATCACTGCTCAGTCAGGGTGAGAGTGACCTCCCAGCATGACATGCTGTCACCACCCTATCCGTGCAGGTGGTGGTCGGGCACTACAATTTATTTATTTATTTATTTATTTATTTAACATCTTTTATATACCGCGCTATTTGTTTTCAGTGCGGTTTACAAGTAACAGAACTGCACAATCAGAAAACACTGGTGTGCTTACATTACAATGTCCCAGCCATTGCCATATACCCTATGCAGATGCATCCTGCCCATGCCACCCTGTCCGGGCCATACCCACAGTACCTTGCTCCTCATTATGCACACTGGCAGACTAACACTGGAAACAGTGCAAGCAGTGTGGGCTCAGTAAGGTGTAGGCAGCCACAACACACTGGATAGACACACACACACTCCCACACCTATGCCAGCATTGTGCAAATATAGAGGTTTGTGGCAGCCCTGGCCGCCACCCCAGTCCTGGGCACAGTGCAGGCATTGCTATGGTACGCAAAACTGTTGGGGTCACTCCCTGGGGTGGTAAAAACTATCAGAATAAATAACTGAAACACACTCCACAGATATCAAAAAGGTTGCTATGATGAATCTCTATCAACAAATCGTGTTTAACTTAGGATTTGTTATCTGACATTAATCATAGCAACCTTTTGATATATGTGGAACGTGTTCCCAAGTTTAGGACGGCATTGCTAAGGTATGCAGGTGCCAGTATTGGGAGATGCTGCTCCGCGTAGGGCCCAACAGCCTGACTCTCCATGAGGCTTTGGATAGTGGAGCCTGTGGGTGTGGGTGTTTCTGCCCCTGTTGGCTGCTGCTCTAGGGCTGAGTTTCCCAACTCTGGTCCTGGTGGGCCAAACACTGTTCAGGTTTTCATGCAGTCTCTAATGAATATGCATGAGATACATTTGCATATAGTGGGGGCGGCGCATACAAATGCAGCACAGGCATATTTATTAGGGACAGCATGAAACCTGAATGGTGTTTGGCCCTCCAGGACTGCAGTTGGGAAACTCTGCTCTAGGGACCGCACATGTTTATGGTGTCTGTGCTCTGTAGGGTAAAATATAGGCGTTTCAGGCATGTTTATTTTATCTGCAATAAAGATTCCGTCTTTATTACCACGGTTTAGTACTGGGTAAAATATGGGGACAGGGTTGGCAGGAGCCACAGCTGGGACTTGAACTTGTGACCTTCTGCTCCTGAACACCCTGGCTGTGTGTACTGCACCAAACTGTTGTCACAGGGGCAGATCATTCCCTGGGGATACCATGACTGTTCATCAGACAGACCTTGTCTGTTGCAGTGCACGGCACCCACCTAAACGGGGCTTGGCCGTGGTCTGCTGTGGACAGATGCCACTGCCCCCTCCGCCACCAGCACCCCTCCACCACCATGCTGACATGCCCTTGTGCCGGTGGTGCACAGTCCCAGGCCATCCAGTGTGCTGGTAGGCAGCTGCCTATGGTGTGGGTTCTCGGGTAGGAGTGCCTACATGGACATGCATGCTTCCCCCCTGGCACCACCTGCCAATGTTATGTGGTCTTGGGGGTACCGGCTGAGTAATCTCCCCTGTGACACTGTGGGACACACACTGTGCCCATGTTGGACCTTCGTCAGTTGCTGTCTTGCTGCTTTACAGTTTCAGCATTCCTATGTGCCACCTAGGCATCTGCTTAGTCCGCACTGTGCCCCAGCTGGACCACAGCATGTGCCGCCTGCAGCCCCCTGGTATCCCATTTACAGCATCAGTACCGTTGCCCTTTCCTACGTGCCCACTCTGCTGTTGCTGCACATGTGCACGCCTTAACAAACCTGCCCAATCTATACGACAAAAACCCTGATCACCGCTATTTTAATGTGAGATCATTCACTTTGTAGGGGATAGAGCATAGACCCTTCCAAACATGATATCTTCCTTTTTACGCTTCGTCAGTAGTGTTGATTTATGTTTATCATTAATATCACCATTGGCCAGCTTGGTTATTGGGATTTCAAATGTGGTTCTGGTCATTTTCTGTTTATTTGCCTTTTTTGGTTCCTGCACATGTATCACTACTATCACTTTTCTGGGTTTCCCTGCCTTTGCTGTACATTGCCAACTGAAATGGTTTCTCTCTCCTGCAAATGTGCCTCTAGCGCGAGGTTTTCACTGGCGCTGATTTTCAGACCTTCATTTCACGACGTTAGTGTGCATGGAGCCTCTCCCCGCCCATTGACCCCTATCTCCGCCCTCTGGGGAGCCTTACTCCACCCTTCAGACCTGGCTTTCACAGCGTTAGTGTGCCTTAACGCTGCTGCCCACATTATTGCAAGATACATGATGTTATCGCGCGATAATGTCGGCGCTGCTACGTTAAGACGGTTTAGTAAACATACCCCTAAGCTTTTCTGCATCTGCTCATTAGTGAATGAACTGTATACCTTTCATAGCAGTTGCTAATAAAATGACACCTGGTGACTGAACCATGTAGCTTACTATTGGTTGCTGTGTGTATAGTCACCTTAGTCAGGGCCAGCCCAACCACTAGGCGATCGACTAGGCAGCTTCTCAGCAAAGAGCAAGGCATTCAAAGCTAAACAATAGATTCTGAGAGCCTGGGAGGCATAAGGCTTGAGATCTGCCTAGGGTACCAGCACCTAGAACTAATTTGTGGGCTGGCCCTGCTCCTAGTGGAGAGAAGCATAGCAATATCTATTGCCTTGACAGTGGTACCCTGCGGGGTAAATGGTATATGCAGCCTTTGAATTCTCTTGGCAATGACACCTAATGGTGAGAAATATTATCACACATTTTTAATATTGCTCTTTCCAAACCAACAAAATGCTGGGGAAGCACTCCATTTAAAGCACCTCTCTTCTCTTTCATTTAAGTCAGACACACACATACAAAGAAATACACAAGCATCCACACAGATATACACACACGTGCACATATACCTACAGAGTGTGCAAAGAATTCTATGAGTCCTGGGGAGTTTTGCTCTGCTAAAGGATTTAAAATAGTCCAATAAAAAAGTATCTCCTTATAGTTTTTGTTATATTTCCCCACATAACATCCTGAACCCTATGACAACAGTCTGGGTTGGTTGAAGTTCTCGGACACTACAGGTGACAAAGTGATATTTGGGAATGAGTGAATTCATATAGGTTATGGGGTGCCTGCCCGTGCTTGCTATAGAGCAAAGGATGTTTGCACTGTATAAAATGAAACTGAACTAGTGCGGAAGAAACGTACACCTTCTCAAGATATCTGCAAACCTCATTATCTTTCTAATTTCTCTCCCCTCAGCTCTATCTGGCCATCACCCTCATAGCTGTTGTGGTCGTTACTGGCTGTTTTGGTTATTACCAAGAATTTAAGAGCACCAATATTATTGCCAGCTTTAAGAACCTCGTTCCTCAGGTAAGGAGATGAATTGGTATTGGCTGGGCATTTCTAATATAATGTTGTTGTTTAAGTAAAATCCCAGTTGTGTAGGTCATTTATAACAAGTTGATACTCCCACTTAATGGGAGTTTAAAATGGTCTAAGGTACAGCTCAAACAACAATTACAAATTAGCTTTTCTATTTTACCATAGTTTAAAAACCTAGTAATATTTTGCTTATAAATTCTCCTAGAAAAAGTGCCCCCTATTTCTCAAAGATTTTGTTCTAAAACTAAGAAAGTTACATTTGAATTCATTTTTACTGTATGTTAAGGCAAGAGTGCATTATGATCTTACCAACCTTCCATTGGTCAATGCTTCATGATGCATCAGTTATGCATTCAAGGATTTTAATTCCAAGTCGTAAGAACATAAGAGATGCCATACTGGGTCAGACCAAGGGTCCATCAAGCCCAGTTTCCCATTTCTAATAGTGGTCAACCAATGTCAAAAGCACCTGTCAGGTTCCCAGAAGATATATAGATTCCATGCTGCTTGTATCATGGGTAAGGAATAGATTTTCCCGATCCTCTTTAATAATGGTTTATGGACTTTTCCTCCAGGAACTCATTCAAGCCTCTTTTAAACTCAGCTACACTAAGGGGTATGTTTACTAAACCGCGCACATGTGCGCGGCGCACAAGAGCAGACGCTAATGATGCATTTAAGAGCTCTTAAGTGCCGCACACGCGTGCGCGTCACATTAACGGGCCGGCGCACGTGTGCGGGGCGCTCATGTGCGATAGAGGCGGTGAAACGCTTACGGAGGACGGAGGAAGGCTCCCGAGGGGCGGGGGGACGGGGTCAATGGGTGGAGAGTGGGAGGGGAGAGGCTCCCCACACAGGAGCAGGGCTGAATTTCGGAATGAAAAACACCGCGAGTGAAACCCTCGCGTTAGAGCCGATTTAAAGGGAAGAGAAACCATTTCCGTCAGGAATGTACAGCAAAACCGGGGAAACCTGCAAAACGTGAGCAGTGTGATACATGTGCACAGAACAAAATAGCAAATATAAATTAAAAATGACCACAACAAATGTCAAATAAATTATAATCCAGCTGGGCAACAGTGATATTAATGGGCAACCATAAAAAACACTCCCAGGAAAGCTCAAAAAAAAAAGAAATGATTTTTGGAAGGGTCTATGCTCCGTAGACCCTTTCAAAAATCACTGCATGTCAATGGAGCTTTCCTGGGAGTGTTTTTCATGTTGCCCATTGATATCACTGTTGCCCAGCTTGGCTTTGGTTTTTTTCCTCTTCTTTTGGAGGCCATTTATGAGGTTTAATTGCACCCCTGTCCCCATCCAAGGTAAACGAGGCCACAGTAAAATTGTGCAGAGCAGGGTGTCTGACTCGTGCGGCCAGGTGTCCTATCTCCAGAGACTGCACTGTCTCTGTGGCCACAGTGTGGTGCAGCGGACACAGCCAGTGCCTGTAGGACCAGAGGGTCACAGGTTCAAACCCCAGCTGGGGCTCCTGCCAACCCAGTCCCCATAGTTTTACCCACCACTAAACAGTGATAGTACAGACACTCCTGTATGGCAGAGAACATAAGCATGGTTCCAACACCTATATTTTACCCTACACCGCACACAAACCATAACAATGGGCATTACCTACAGCCGAGTCCCCCAAATTCAGTCCTGGAGTGCCACAACTCAATCAGGTCATATGCTTTTTTCCAGATAGGGACATATCTGCATGTTGGCGGAAGGGTACAGGTGGTGGAGGGGGCAGTGGCTGCAAACCACAGCAGACAGTGGCCTAGGCCTGTGCAGGCTGGCACCGTCCACCGTAACAGACAGGCTCTGTCGGATGTACAGTCATGGACTCCCCAGGGAGCACAGCACATCTGTGGCAACACGGTGGTGCAGTGCACACAGACAGCATGTGCAGGAACAGAAGGTCACAAGTTCAAAGCCCAGCTGGGGCTACTGCCAATCCAGTCCACATATTTTTCCTACAACTAACCCGTGATAGTAAGGGGAAACCTTTATTGCTGAGAACATACGCATGGTTCACACGCCTATATTTTACCACACCACACACAGACACCATAAACAGCCGCATTACCCAGAGCAGAGTCTCCCAAATGCAGTCCTGGAGGACCCCACACCATTCAGGATCCATGCTGCCTCTACTAAAGATGCCTGTGCTGCATATCTATGCACCACCCCCATGGTATGCTGATGTAGCTCATGCATATTCATGAGGGACAGCATGAAAACCCGAACAGTGGTTGGAACCCCAGGACTGGGGTTGGTGGTCCCCTCTACTGCCACCTTTGCAGGGAGGTGGAATGTGCATCTATTGATGGGAGGCCCTGTTTGCCACCCTCAGCCCTGGAGGAGGGGGGGGGGTGGTGGTGCATAGGCCACCTAGGGGTCCATAGGGGCTACACCTGACTGAAACAGACAGAGATATCCAAGATGTTTGTGCAGAAACTACCTATCTCACACATTAACACTGCTTTGGACCTCTAGCATGGCCTCTTTCAGCTATGGAAGGTGTTGTGGACCTGGTCCTGGGCGCCTCATTGCACCCTCAGGGTGAGCACAGTACCCGCACAATGTGACGGTGTGTAGCTACTCTGTGCCAGTAAAACACACGGTCAGTACCCCCTACCAGGCCGAGGTGGTGTGTGGGTGCACATGGTCACTTCCCTCTACCGGGCAGAGGTGCTGTGGGGGTGCATTGCACAACTTGTGTTAATCTGTGGACAGCTGATTTGCATGTGCAGTGCATCATGGGTATGGGTAGGCTAACCCTATCCTGGTGAAAACAGCAGACTGTCTGTGTGGTGACGTGCATGCCCTCTGCAGCCAGCCAGGGGCTTGCTAGCAGTTATAGAGCTGTAGCCCAATGGTTACTGCACTGCCTCTGAAGCCAGAGGTCATGGGTTCAAACCCACAGTGGGGTTATTTGATAGGGTTGTCCAACACATTATCTTTTTTTAATGTACATATTTTGATGCCAGCAAAAACATCCTCAGCGTACTGTACCCATAAGGTGCCTCTGAGGGTGCTTTATAGGGCACCCTATAGGGCACCTTATGGTTCCCGTCTATATAAGGTGCACTATACATTCTCCTGTGACGCAACCTATAGGGTGCCCTATAGGGGACAATTTAGGGTGCTGTGGCGGAGAGTGCAATTTATAACGTGCCCTATGGAGTGCCTTATAGGGTGCCTTATACGGCACCTTCAATTACGGTACGTGAGGGCGTGTTTGCTGGCAGCAATTAATAACATAAATATAAAGTGCTGCAGGCCAAAATATGTACAATGCAAAGCTGATGCCACAGCCAGCCTTATGTATTAGGCACACTGGGGAGCAAACCCATGACCCCTGTATCAGCAGTCAGTGCCTTAACCATTGTGCTCCACTGCTGCTCCTCCTTGCCTGTCAGCGCACCTACGTATGCTTTTCATTCCTTAAACTGCACAGTGCTGCCATAAAAAACAGTACACTGACCTTGCAGTACCTCATACGGCACCCTCTAAAGCGCCCTATAAGCAACATTCTAGGGTGCCTTGGCTGACAGTGCACTCAGCCAGCTGTCTTCATTGGGCACTGTGGGGAATTGAACCCCTGATCCCTGCACCGTTGGTCAGTGTTTTAACCATTGTGCTGTGGCTCTGCTCTTCTGCTTGCCCATCAGCGTACCACATATGCCTCCCGCGCAGCCATCTGATGCGCTAAGGTGCGGGGTGTACAAGGGCGCCACGCACCTTAGCGCATATTTAAATTCCAGCTTTTCTTTTTCAGGACGGAACGCCCACTCCTTATATGGCATCCGCACTCTACCGCAGCCCGTACTTTAACAGGGTTTTAGTAAACATGCCCCTAAGTTGTATGATGCTAGCTGACAAATCACAATGTTGGGTTTTATAAAAATTATGCTACCTCCAAGAGTGGAAGAGTAGCCTAATGGTTAGTGTAGTGGCCTTGTGATCAAACAACTAGGGTACAAGTCCCACTGGCATGTTACTTTACCCTCCATTGCCTTGGAAGAAAGGCCTGGCAATCTACTTCCAGTCACACCTGGCCAAGAAAACTGAGGGGCTATTGGTTCACCGGGAGTCAGCATTGACTCAATAGCACTCTACTACTATAGGACATAGAAACATAGAAATATGACGACAGAAAAAGACCACATGGCCTATCAAGTCTGTCCTTCCATATCATCTTTTTAGAATAAATTATCTGTGTGTCAGCACTAATATTAGGTCTCAGATTCGACTTGCACTCTGTTTGGACTTGCGTCCTTTCTTACGGTGCTGTCAATAACATCAATGACCTTAGTGCTTTTTAAATTCCAGGTATTACAACAATGTTGAATTTTAACAATAAATTGTGACTTAACTTAAAAACCTTATGCCTTCTCATGCAGTTTAGGTAATCTGGATCCCGACGCTCTATTTGTGGCGCCGTGTCGGCGTTTCAAACTACTGTTTTCTTCAGGAGATCCTACCCCAAACTTTATTTGATGCTGCCCACGCTCTCATGTATCTCTCATTCAAAAAATGGTGCCTAAAGCTCTAAAGAACGCTTTAGGCACCATTTTTTGAATGAGAGATACATGAGAGCGTGGGCAGCATCAAATAAAGTTTGGGGTAGGATCTCCTGAAGAAAACAGTAGTTTGAAACGCCGACACGGCGCCACAAATAGAGCGTCGGGATCCAGATTACCTAAACTGCATGAGAAGGCATAAGGTTTTTAAGTTAAGTCACAATTTATTGTTAAAATTCAACATTGTTGTAATACCTGGAATTTAAAAAGCACTAAGGTCATTGATGTTATTGACAGCACCGTAAGAAAGGACGCAAGTCCAAACAGAGTGCAAGTCGAATCTGAGACCTAATATTAGTGCTGACACACAGATAATTTATTCTAAAAAGAAGATTGAACGAAACATTTTTTTGAGTACTACAGAAAATCGTTCGGAAAAAGAGACCTCATTAGGTTGTCCTTCCATATCAACAACTACAACAATCCCCTTTTAACATTTAGAGATCCTCTGTATTTGTCCCATGCTTTTTTGAATTCAGTTACTGTCCTCATCTTTACCACCTCCACTGGGAGACTATTCCACGGGTTCACTACTTTTTCCGTAAAGAAATATTTCCGCATATCACTCCTGAATCTATCTCCCTTCACCCTCATCCCATGTCCCCTCGTAGCAGAACTTGCTTTCAATTGAAAGAGGCTCTCTCCCTGAACATTTATGCCAAGGAGGTATTTAAACATCTCAATCATATCATCTCTATCCCGCCTTTCCTCTAAGGTGCACATATTAAGATCCCTAAGTCTGTCCTGATATGCTTTATAATGAAGACCACTAATCATTTTAGTAGCCACCCTCTGCACAGACTCCATCCTGTTCACATCCTTTTGAAGGTGCGGTCTCCAGAATTGCACACTATACGCCAAATGAGGTCGCACAAAAGACTTATACAGAGGCATTATCACCTCCTTTTTTCTGCTAGCCATTCCTCTCCGTATGCACCCAAGCATCCTTCTAGCTTTTGCTGTCACCTTTTCTACCTGTTTAGCTACCTTAAGATCATCAGACACAAGCACGCCTAGGTCCCGCTCTTCTTTAGTGGACAAAAGTACTTCACCCCCTATACTATCTATATTGCTCCCTTGGATTGTTGCAGCCCAAATGCATGACCTTACATTTTTTAACATTAAATCCCAGCTGCCAGATTCTAGACCAAGCTTTGCTAGATCCCTCCTCATGTTATCTACACCTTCCTTGGTCTCTAGTCTATTGCAGATTTTGGCATCATTCGCAAAGAGGCAAACCTTACCCGATAGTGATACAGCGGAAGGGCTATCAAAGATGTTAAAAAGAATCCCTACTGCCATTTGTATTTGCATCCCAGAAGAACATTTCCAACCACTGAGGATAACATTGCTGAAAATAAGTCCTTTGATTTCTTCCTTCCAGCAAGCAACTGTGATCAGAGATGGGGAGAAGACTCAGATCAATGCAAATCAGCTAGTGGTGGGGGATCTGGTGGAAATCAAAGGAGGAGACAGAGTTCCGGCTGATATCAGGATCATAACAGCACAAGGATGCAAGGTATCAAACTCTAACAGAGATGGGCAAAGTAAGTGAATCAGTAGCCAGCTGTCAAAACATAGTGCTAGAGCAGAAACTGTAAAATGCTCTAAGCAAGGTAGTTTGTGGTAACCCAAACAAGTTAATATACCTCAGGCTTTATTCACTAAAGCTTTCCTCTCATTCTATGTCTATGACCCAAGCTCAGGAGATAGTGTTAACATTTTTGGGAGAACACTGATAGACTAATGGACTTGCCTCAGCCTCAACCCTTCCCCAGGTAAGCATATAAGAGCATATAAGAAATATAACAAAAAAAGTTTATTTTAAACTAAAAGTTTTAAAACAACTCCGCCCCCTAATGCATGTACAGGATTTTCAACGTATAATACAAGCTATAATAACTCCCCATTTCGACTTTGCGAACTTAACCCTACTAGGCATAACAAAACATAATCTAAAAAAACTCCAACTAGCACAAAATGCAGCAGCAAGGACTATCATGAATGCCCCACCATTCCAACATATAACACCTATTTTAGAGAATTTACACTGGCTTCCGATTCAATGCCGGATACATTATAAAACTCTTTTAACTACTTACAAAGTCTTGAACAACACAGCACCTCTTACTCTAAACCACCTTATTAATAAAGAACCCAATCATAATCTCCAAAGGCGAGACCAACTAAACAAACTAATAACACCAAAGGAATTTATAAAGGCCAAAAAATCAACAAACAAGAAAGCATTCTCCCATGCTGCCCCTATAACTTGGAACAACATTCCATCGGAATTAAGATCCTTACCTCAAATCATGGATTTCAGGAAAAAACCCAAAACTCATTTTTTCTCAACATACTACGGATCCTTGTCGAACTCACCTTTTCAACAACAAAAAGGATAGCTTCACCAGCTGACATATCCCATCTTTGAACTGGAATAAATGAGAAAACCCCAAACCGACAATTTCGATAACATACATACCTGTACATAGTTAAAATCTGGTCCTTTGTATATAGTTTACAACTGTTAATTGTAAAATTGAATTTCTGTGTAGTTTCACATTGTTATCTGTAAAAGCAGCTTCGCCTGTTTACTGTTGTTCCATGTAAACCGCAACTGATCAATGGAAGGTGCGATATATAAAAACTCGCTAATTAAATTAAATTAAATTAAAATAAGGCGGTCAAAAGCGCAATGTCTTTAACCTCGGGTCATCAACTTCCTCTCTGTCTGAGCAACATCATCCCCCTACAGCAAGCAATAGCCCACCACCCCATCCAGGAGAGGTTCCCCACAATAAAGGTTTACTAGAGAGATCTCTAGACCCCCGTAGAACCTCCCCATTCATGCCTACTTCATCTGAAAGACTCTAAAGGACTTCTGGGCAGGAAAGATCTGCGCTCATTCCTTCCCCACCATCTTTGACTTTACAAATCACATTAGCTGACTTGAGACTTCCCTTTACTCT
Organism: Ichthyophis bannanicus; assembly: GCA_033557465.1. NCBI lineage: Eukaryota > Metazoa > Chordata > Amphibia > Gymnophiona > Ichthyophiidae > Ichthyophis > Ichthyophis bannanicus. The sequence continues at coordinate 263,735,788 of CM066044.1, forward strand.
GCAGATGTGGAGCCCAGAGCTCTAATGATTATCGTGGAATAATCGAGTTCTTTGTAAGTTGGGACACACTTCATTAGACCAGCATAAAAATGATCCCAAGTTTTCAAGATAACACAGATAAAATTCTGAAGAAGGGATCTGAAAGGTCTCAAAAACTCACATCAGTCATCATCTTCGGATAATTCAATATGACTAGTAGAACTCTGAACTAGAGTGTTTTCAAAAAAATTGTATGTAGTTTTAGTTTAACAGTAAATTAGATATCCTAAAGCAATACACATAACACAGAAAAACTAAGAGGTGTGTTAACTAAAGTGCGCTAAAAGTTAACACTATTTCAGCAAATTCTAAGCATATAGAACGGGACTATGGTAAAATGGCCACCATGTTAAAAATCCCGTGCTAACTGCTTAGCACACAATTGGGTGGGAAGTGGGCACTGACTGCACATTGTGGTTAGCGGGGGGTTATTAATGCATGCTAATTGTCTATGTTGTAGTGGATGCACCTGTAATTCAGAATGCTGATGCTGCTGCTTCATGCTAGGGAAATACTCAGTGCAGTAACTGCCCCCCAATAGTTTTCATAGGGCCATTTCACTTACCACACATTATAAACACACAGACACACAGTAAACACAAAGTACTATTGGAAATGTGTATGTTCACTGTTTATTGTAAACCGCGCTGATGCTGAATAGCGCGGTATAAAAGAGACGTTAAATAAATAAATAAATAAATAAATTAGCCTTTTGCTCCAAATGCATGTTAAGTGGAAATCCTTAGCGCACTTTAGTGAACATAACCCTAAATGTCTAGGTGCAACAATGACTTCTGTCCCTAGAAGGAATGTTTTAATTCTAAGTTGCTTTCTGTGAAGGATTTCATGTAGGATTACCGACTGGCTGAATGAATCCTTGCGTCCTAAAGCTAGAAAGATGTACTAGGTAAAAACCAGGATTCACACAGTCTGTCCAGTTCAAATGAAGCCATGGATAACCTAGTTGCATGATAGGCAATAAAGGTATTCTACGCCTATTTTTCCTTTCTAGGTGGACAACTCCTCTCTGACTGGGGAATCAGAACCACAGTCCAGGACTCCAGAGTACACTCATGAGAGCCCCTTGGAGACTAGGAACATTGCCTTTTTCTCTACCATGTGTTTAGAAGGTAGGTTACAGTTGCCCATGTTTCATTCATTCAAAGTGGTAGGTTCTTTCTGGCTTTGGCTCCCTGGTTAAATTTCCTCCTCTCCTTCAGGTTCTGCCACAGGTATCATCATCAATACTGGGGACCGTACAATCATCGGCAGGATAGCCAGCCTGGCCTCAGGGGTGGAGAATGAGAAGACACCCATTGCCATTGAAATTGAGCACTTTGTTGACATCATTGCTGGGCTGGCCATATTCTTTGGTTTCACTTTCTTTGTGGTGGCCATGGTGATTGGGTACCCTTTCCTGAGGGCAATGGTCTTCTTCATGGCCATTGTAGTGGCTTATGTACCAGAGGGTCTACTAGCCACTGTCACGGTGAGGAATCTTGTCAGTTTCTGACTTTGTTGGTTGATGAGTAACTTGTATGTTCTTAAATGTGTATGAGAGGTAACTGAGGTTTTCAGGGGAATTTTAGGAATTTTGACATGTTTTGCTTTGATTGAACTAATTTCCTGCACCCTATATCTGAAGGTCTGCTTATCATTGACTGCCAAGCGGCTGGCTCGCAAAAATTGTGTTGTAAAGAACCTGGAAGCTGTAGAGACCTTGGGATCCACTTCTGTGATTTGCTCAGATAAAACTGGGACCCTTACCCAAAACCGAATGACAGTGTCACATCTTTGGTTTGACAATCAGATCCATTCAGCTGATACCACTGAAGATCAGTCAGGTAAATGGATTAATTTGTCCAACCCCTGCTTCTTCCTCTCTGCTTTCTCCTCTCCTCTTTTTCTCCCCTCTTGTTCTTCCTTTTGGTTTTTTTCTCTCCTCCAGTCCTTTCTGCTGCCACCCATTTTTTCCTCGCTTTCTTTTCCCGTTCTGCTCATTCTTCCTTCTCCCGACACTTTCATCTCCTTTCCCCTTTTCACCATTCTTCTGCACTTCACTTCTGTGTGGTTGCATTGAAGCATTACACCCAAAAAAATATATAGCGTGAATTAACTGCCTTACAACAATGGTGAAGCACAAGCTTTTTTAAATAGGGTCCTTTGGTCTCAAAAAAAAAAATCTGGGACTTTTGATGAATGACAATGGACATACAGTTCTACTGAATTCAATCCCAACTCACCCTTATCCAATTTAATGTTATATTTCCATTTTATATTGTTCTATGGACATAGCTCAACAGGGCTTTGCAGAGAACTGAGTATATGTTGTTACATGTAAACCGCTGTGACTCTTAAATACAGAGGTATAGAAAAATAGCTAGAGAAAGATATGAAATTTATTTATGTGGTGCATGATGGACTTCTGCAGTATTTGAAATGAATGAGTGAAATATGAAATGGTGACGGTAGGTTATGATGTGACATTATGTCTAACATAGTAAATGATGGCAGACAAACATCTGCATGGCCCATCTAGTCTGCCTGGCAAACTGTTTAGGGTTGTAACAGTCTCTCTGTATAGATTATCCCCACTCTATGCTATTCACTTTGGGTTGTAATCGTTATTATAGAATTATTTAAAATATCATAGTTCTAGAAAGTCATAATACAGTAAATTAGTCAGAAGACTGTTTAGAGTAGTTACTCACCTGTAACAGGTGTTCTCCAGGAGCAGCAGGAATCAGTCCTCACATATGGGTGTCATCGGCGCCGATGAAGCCCCAGAGGAGCACTTCCCCAGCTTTCCATGAAAGCCTTTGGGAATGCTGGCGCGCATGCGCGGTTCCCTTCCCGCCTAAAGGTGCCATCTTACCTCAGTCAAATGACATAGCTAAGAACACAAAAATGAAAAAATTAAACTATGTACAACTGCAACTCCCAGGGGAGGAGGGAGGGTTGTGAGGACTGATTCCTGCTGCTCCTGGAGAACACCTGTTACAGGTGAGTAACTACTCTTTCTCCAGGACCAAGCAGGAAGTCAGTCCTCACATATGGGTGACTCCCTAGCTCTGGGCTACCAGGAACCCAGGCTGAACAAGAGAACTCCCTCTAGTCACAGCAGCAAAGAAAGGCTTTCCAAGGACACAACCTCCACCGGTAGCCCAACAGAGGGCAGGAGGGCAGGATTTGCCTAAACCTCAAAGAGATTCCGGAGTACTGCTTGGCCAAAAGCACTGTCCCTACGGGACTCCCTCTCCAGACAGTAATGGGCCGCAAAAGTCTGGCTTGAAGACCAAGTTGCAGCCCTGCAGATGTCTACCAAGGGCACAGAGCGGAGATGAGCCACTGAGGCAGCCATTGCCCTGACACGATGGGCCGTGACCCTACCCTGCAAAAGGAAGGTCAGCTGCCTTGTAAGCCCAGGTGATACAGTCAGCCAACCAGATGGACAAGGTACGCTTGGACACAGCCAACCCCAACTTATTGGGGTCAAAGGAGACGAAGAGCTGAGTAGCCCTTCTATGCCCCTGCGTACAGTCAAGGTAGAAGGATAAGGCCCTCCTACAGTTCAGGGTATGCAGGACTGCTTCAGCCTGGCTCGCATGAGGCCTAGGGAAGAATGTTGGAAGAACCACCTCCTGATTGAGGTGGAAAGACGAGACAACCTTAGGAAGGAACTTGGGATGAGTCCTGAGGACTACCCTGTTCCTATAAATCCTGGTGTAAGGTCCATCACAGACCAGGGCCTGAAGCTCACTCACTCGCCTAGCCGAGGTGAGGGCTATCAGGAAGAGAGTCTTCCAGGAAAGGAAGCGTAGAGGGCAAGTAGCCATCGGCTCAAAGGGTGGGCGAGTCAGTTGCTGCAAGACCACATTCAGCTCCCACTCAGGAGCAGGACGACGGATGGGAGGCTTGAGCAAAAGCAAGCCCCTGAGAAAGCGGGACACCAAGGGGTGACCGGACAGAGAATGTCCCTCCACCAGTGAGTGGTGAGCTGCTAGAGCTGAGAGGTGGACCCGAACAGAATTGGACTTAAGTCCATGATTTGAAAAGTGCAGTAAGTACTGAAGCACTACTGGTACAGTACAGGAGAAAGGATCCTCTGTACGTAGCTGACACCACACAGAAAACCTTTTCCTTTTGAGGGCATAGGTTTTCCTAGTGGACTGTTTCCTAGAGGCTAGGACAACCTCCTCAACTTCCTGAGGTAGGCCCCAGGGAGCCAAAACTACCCTTGCAGCCTCCAGGCCATCAAATTGAGAGCTTTATTGGGGTGCAGAAGGGAACCCTGCTCCTGTGAGAGAAGGTCGGGTTGCAACCCCAGAGGTAGTGGGGAATCCACTGCCAGCTGAAGCAGAAGTGGAAACCAAGGCTGTCTCGGCCACCTGGGAGCTACCAGCAGGACCGAGGCCTTGTCCTGAAGAGTCTTAAAAAGAGTTCTGGTCACCAAGGGCATGGGAGAAAACGCATACAGGAGGCCCTTTGACCAGGACATCAGAAAAGCATCTGGTGCTATCCTCAAAGGATGCGGTTGCCTGGAGCAGAACCTGGGCAGTTGCTTGTTCAGCGGACTGGCAAAGAGATCTATCCAAGGGAGACCCCACTTCAGGAAGATCTTCTGAACCACCAAGGGATGCAGCTGCTACTCGTGGGGCTGCAGAATTCTGCTCAACCGGTCGGCCAGGCAGTTCTCCTGGCCTGGAAGGTACACCACCTTGAGAAGCATGTTGTGCTTTAGGACAAAGGAACAAAGGTCTTGAGTCTCCCGACAAAGGAGCTTTGACCCAGTCCCGCCCTGTTTGTTCACATAAAACATGGCTACCTGGTTGTCTGTTTGAATCAAGACTGAGCGGTGAGCTAGGGCCGGAGAAAAAGCCTTGAGAGCTAAGCGGATAGCTCAAAGTTCCAGGAGATTGATCTTTTGGGCCGCCTCCCAGGGAGACCAGAGGCCTTGAGTGCACTTGTCCAGACAATGAGCACCCCAGCCCCGCAGAGAGGCGTGGGTGGTGAGGACCACAGAGTATTCTGGCATTTGGAAGGGCATCCCCTTCAGCAGATTGGGTGGATGTAGCCACCAGCTGAGGGAGGACAAAAGGGGTCTGGACACCCTTATCCTGTCTCTTAGGCAGCCTGTGGCCTGAGACCACTGAGTCCGAAGGCACCACTGTGCAGGCCTCATATGGAGCCTGGCATTGGGAATCACATGCACTGTCGAAGCCATGTGGCCCAGAGGTCTGAGGCAGAGTCTGGCGGAGACCAGGGACTTGTTTAGAAACTGTTTGGCCACGTCCATCAGCCTTTGGGCCCTGTCTTCTGGCAAGAATGCCTTTGCCAGTTGAGAATTTAACCTTGCCCCTATGAACTCCAAGTTCTGGGAGGGGAGCTAAGTGGACTTTGCGAAGTTTATGACAAAGGCCACGTTTTGAAGCACAGCAATGGTTCTGAGGGTGGCTTGTCTGGCCTCCAGGGACGTCTGACCCCTGATGAGCCAGTCATCCAGATAGGGAAAGACAGAGATGCCTTGATTTCTCAGGTAGGCCGCAACAACTGCCAGGCACTTGGTAAAGACCCTGGGAGCGGAGGTCAGGCCAAAAGGTAGTACTCTGTACTGATAATGGTTTCCTCCCACAATGAACCTGAGGTATTTTCTGTGGTCTGGATGAATGAGGATGTGAGTGTACGCATCCTTTAGATCTAAGGAGCATAGCCAATCTCCCTGCTGGAGGTATGGCAGAAGTGTTCCAAGAGTAAGCATCTTGAACTTTTCTTTCTCTAGGAACTTGTTGAGGTTCCTGAGGTCCAGAATGGGTTGAAGGCCACCGGTCCTTTTGGGTACCAGGAAATACCTGGAGTAGAATCCGTGACCTTGCAAATGGGGAGGCACAGGCTCCACTGCCCTGTCCACCAACAGACCTTGGAACTCTCGAAGGAGGTGGTCTGTGTGCAGCGGAGGCCTCAAAGGCTCCCCTGGGAAGTAAAGAGGAGGCAGTTGATGAAAATGCAGGGCACAGCCCTTTTGGACTATGTCCAGCACCCAACTGTCGGTGGTAATGAGAGGCCACTGGTGGGCAAAGAGTACAAGGCGACTGCCTGTGCAGGGCTGGGAAAGCAGGGACGGAGTGGCTATGCTCAAGGAGTCAAAAAAACCCACCCTGCTTAGTGGAAACAGGGGCAGAAGGCTTGGGGGTCCTCTGCCTATCGGGTCCATTACCCTGGCCCTTGGCTTGCTGACCCTGGGGGGCAGCTTGGGCAGCCTGATACTGAGGGTACTGTTTGTAGGCAGTGCCCTTCCTCGGGTAAAAGGACTTTTTACCCGAGCCCTTCTTTTTATGTGAAGGGGCAGAGGTCTTCCTCGACAGCCTTGTCCGGGTAAGGTGCTCGGTCTCGAGCTGAGCGGCCTTCTCGGTCACGGGTTTGCCAAAAAGGTTCTCACCTCGGCAGGGGACATCGACCAACTTGTCCTGAACCCATGGCTCGAGGTCCGATGATTGCAGCCACGCCTGGCATCAAGTCGCGATGCCGGCAGCCGCAACTCGGGCCGAAGCCTCGAAGCCATCGTAGGCGGCGTGGGAAATGAACTTTGAGCATTCCTGAATCCCCGAGGACAAGGTCTTAAATCTCTGCAAGGGTTCCCCGGAGAGACCAGCAGAGAATCCGGCCAATTCCTTGGCCAGGTCTCGCAAGTACATGCCCATGTACAGCTGGTAAGACTGGACACGTCAAGCAAGCATAGACCCCTGGAAGCACTTTCTACCGACGCCATCGAGGTTGCGGGCCTCCCTGCTGGGGGGCACCGCGGAGTGCATCTTCTGGCTCTTCAGACGATGCATGGCCGATTCCACAACCATGGAATGGTGTGGTAGCTGTGCTTTCTGGAAACCAGGGCTTTTGCGGAGTCGATAGATGGAATTGACTCGCTTGCTCAGAACCGGCGCCGTGGCCGGTGCCTCCCACATCTGGAAGAGGAGCCGTTCCAGCATTGGAGGAACCGGTACAGTAAAGGCCTCCTTCAGAGGAGAGTCGTACTGTAGAGCATCGAGCTCCTCGGCTCAAGGCTCTTCCTCGGGATCGGCAGGGATAGCCAAGGCAGTAGCCATATCCCGGACGAACTCCGAGAACCTAGTGTCCTCTGGAGGGGATCTACTCCGGGGCTCAGACTGCGGTGAGTCCGACAGGATGCAACGAGTCTTAAAAGTATCGGGAGACTCCTCGTCCTCCATCTCCCAGGCGGACTCATCCGAGGAGGAGTCAGGGTCCGACCCCGCGGGGCCCCGAGGCACCCGCCCCAACGCTGGGGGCACCGGCGTCGACACCCTCGGTCCCGAACGGGAGGTCGAGGGAGACCTCGACCGAGGACAACTTCAAGCCACGAGGGTCTCGAGTATCGGCTCTGTCTCCGGGGTTGACTTCGAAGTCGACGTCCCAGTGGTCGGAGCAGATGCACCAGACAGGCTGGCCATCAGTGCCCGCTGCTGCTCCATGAAGGCAGACAATCTGCACTCCAAGGCTGTCATCCTCAGCTCGGGAGACGCAGCAGCCACCGACTCGGGATCCGGCGGCAGCTCTCTGGGAGGAGAGTCCACGAGGACTACGGGGCTTACGTGTCCAGCAGACTCCGGCTCCACGCGAGGAACTTTGGCAGGCTTCTCTTGGTCCACGGGCCCGGGACGGCGGTCGGGGGTCTGAGACCTGGCCCTCGAGGGACCAGGGACCTCCTCTGATGCCACCCTCACGAGCCGCTTCTTCCTCTTGCGTTCCCGGTCGGGGGACCCTCTGTCCGAGGAGCTTCGACGGCGCTCGGGATCGGAATCCCAAGATGTTGAGGCCTCAGACGAGGTTCAGGCCCGGCCGGAGGCCGAGTCCAAGACAAACCTTTCCTTCTGATGCTGTCGACTTTTGAGTGCCTTGGAAGACATCTTCCCACATGGCACACACGACTTGGGGTCGTGGTCAGGGCCGAGGCACCGAAGGCAGCAGTCGTGTGTGTCGGTGAGAGACATAAGTTTCTTACACCGATCACACTTTTTGAAACCACTGGAAGCCATCGGGGAAAAAAGAGCCCCTGCGAGGTCAAAAGACCGTCCTTCCAGGGAAAAATGAAAAAAGGGGCGCGAACACCAGCCACGAAGGGTAAAAACCGAAAAAGAAATAAGCAGGCTCCATACCGGTGTACCGAACCCGGTGGGAGAGGAACCGGCGTCGAACCGGAGAAAAATAGCGAAAAATCACAGAAGAAAAAAAATCACTTTTATCCGGGAGAACAGGACACACGTCCGGTGAACTTCTCGGAAAAAAAGAGACTGAGGTAAGATGGCACCTTTAGGCGGGAAGGGAACCGCGCATGTGTGCCAGCATTCCCAAAGGCTTTCATGGAAAGCTGGGGAAATGCTCCGCTGGGGCTTCATCGGCATCGATGACACCCATATGTGAGGACTGACTTCCTGCTTGGTCCTGGAGAAAAATAAATCTGGTAAATATTGGTATGCAATTAAAGTGAAAGCGGTACTATAAATATTAGCTGAATATTACCATATAGAAAATACTTCAGGTAACAACGGTTCCTCCAACATAAAGCTAGAGCACTAAATAAATTTTATTTAATAATACCAGTTTGAGTAACAGCAACACAACAGTTGATATCAGTTTTGCACAGTAAAGTAAAGATAGGGGTTTTTGTAAATTTTCTATTATTTCTAACCAATCATTCTACTCACATTGGCAATAAAGATCAGCTTCCCAGGTTTTAAGCATGCTTAGGGATTTTTGGATATGGAGTAGTTTAACAAGTAATATAGTTGAAATATCATCCCTTTACCTTGTACTGAATGCACGTAGAAAAGTACTTCAAAAGGTGTTTTCAGATTACTAATGTCAGCCTTAAGCTTTTTGTTCAGGAGCTGCTGAAGCTGTAGGTATATAAACTTTTTCAACAAACCCTATTACTTCACATCACACATTTTCCAAGTGCCATCCTGTTAATGGCATGGTCTCAAAGCAATGTAAAAGAAATGCATGAACAATTACAAAAATTAGAAAAGGATAAAAAAATACTTCCCAAGATCTCACCAGTTCCTATTACTACTACTAACATTTGTATAGCACTACAAGATGTATGCAGCGCTGCATAGACACATGTAAAAGACGGTCCCTGCTCATCAGCGCTTACAGTCTAGTCAAGACAGACAACACAGTAGCTGTAGACATGAGATACATCTATGAGGAATGGTAAGGAAACACAAGATCATCAGGTGAGTCAAGATCTGTAAGCAGCAGCAAAGAGGTGAGTTTTCAGCCTGGATTTGAAAAGGGTCAGAGAAGGCGCCTGGCGTACAGACTCAGGTAGTTTGTTCCAGGCATAAGAAGCAGCAAGGTGAAAGAAGCAAAGTCTGGAGTTGGCAATAGAAGAGAAGGGCACAGATAGGAACGATTTGCCAGAAAAGCGGAGTTCCCGAGGAGTGGTGTAGGGAGATATAAGAGAGGAGAGGTAGTGAGGAATTGCAGAGTGAATGCACTTATAGGTCAGCAGGAGAAATTTGAACTGGATGCGGAAAATGATAGGAAGCCAATGAAGAGACTTGAGAAGAGGTGTAATATGAGCATGACACTGGCAGAAGATTAGCCGCACAGCAGAGTGTTGAACAGATTGAAGGGGAGAGAGATGACTCAGAGGGAGAAGCAGGTTACAATAGTCTAGACAGGAAGTGACTAAGGAGTGGATAAGAGTCTTAGTAGTATGTTCAGAAAGGAATGGGTGAATTTTGTTAATGTTGTAGAGAAAGAAATGGCAGGTTTTAGCTAGGATGTGTGTGGAGAAGGAGAAAGAACAGTCAAAGATGACCCCAAGGTTGAGAACTTAGGAGACAAGTAGGAGTAGAGAGTTACCCACAGAGACTGAGAAAGAAGGAAGGGGAGAGGAGGGTTTAGGGGGAAAAATAAGCAGCTCAGTTTTGTCCATGTTCAATTTCAAGCGGCGGTGACACATCCAAGCAGAAATGTCAGAAAGGCAAGCAGAGATTTGGGCTTGGAATGCCAAAGAGATTTCAGGTGTAGAGAGAGACCTGTGCGTCATCAGCATAAAGATGGTAATGAAAGTCATGGGAAGAAATGAGTGCACCAAGGGAATGGGTGTAGAGAGAAAAGGAGTGGACACAAGGACCAATCCTTGGGGTACACCAACTGACAGCGGGATAGCAGTAGAGGAGGATCCATCAGAACAAACACTGAAAGAGCGATAAGAAGAGATCCCAGATAGCACAGAGTTCTTAAAACCAAGCGAGGACAAAGTATCAAGTAGAAGGTTGTGTCAAAAGCAGTAAGAAGGTCAAGAAGGATGAGGATCGAGTAAAGGCCCTTGGATTTTGCAGGAACAGGTCACTGGAGACTTTGGCAAGAGCCATTTCAGTAGAATGTAAAGGATGAAAGCCAGATTGTAGAGGATCCAGAAGGGCTTGAGAAGAGAGAAAGTCGAGGTAATGGTGGTGAACTGCACATTCAACTAGTTCAGAATTGAAGGGGAGGGGAGAGGTGGGTCGATAGTGAGAAGGACATGTAGGGTCTAGTGAGGGTTTCTTGAGGAGAGGAGTGACCACAGTATGCTTGAAGGCTGCAGAGAAAGTTGCAGTGGAGAGCGAAAGGTTGAGAATATGAGAGATGGAAAGGAGATGGAGCTAAGGAGACGGGTGGGAATAGGATCAGAGGAGCGGGTAGTGAGTTTGGATGAGGAAAGAAGGTGAATGGTTTCCTCCTCGGAGATCACAGAAAAGGACAAAAGGGTAGCAGAGGTAGGGGGGAAGGTTGGGAGTAAAGAGGGGGAGTAGCTGACCTCGTGGGAAATTGGAGTGTGATCTTATGGATTTTGTCATGGAAGTAGTCAGCCAGGGTTTGGGTAGAAAGAGAGGGGGGGGGGGGTCACATAACTTACAGCGATTTTATAAAGAGAACTTATTTGCATATCTGCCTTTATAAAATAACCCTTTAGAAAAGAGACACCCACAGCTAGGCCTATTTTATGACATTGCATGCTAAGTCCTAACTCAATCCTCAAGAATGCCTATGCAAATGCCATATAAAAGTACTGTTAGCCTGGACAATTTTACACAACATCTATTTCTGCATTGAAAATGCTACTTGCCCGAAGAAAAGGCTTATAAAATTACCCCTTCAAATCCATTTTCATTTCACCAATACAACAGACTTCATTCTTTGGGGAATCATGCTACAACTGGTGAATGGACCATCACATGATCTGTACATCAAATCTAAAATCTCCTAAGGTATTTGTGCATTTGTGAAGATGAAACTCTTTTTCCAGTGCTAAGATTTGTTTGACTGAGTCCTCACCAAGGCATTTTGGATCTTCTGACTTGCCAGATGCTTCCTGTGAAGACTTCTCTGATATGTGCATGTGCCACAATGTGGTTTATGTCAGGAACATCTTAAGATCTTAGGAGCTGGCGAGATCTTGAGAAGTATAAAATCTGTTTTGTTTTCCTATTTGTTCATATAATTTCTGTACTATAATGTCACTTTGATAAGATTTCATATTTAAAAAAAAGGTATGTGAAATAGGGAATTGAAAGACTGGTCAAGGGCAGAGTTGGTTAAGGTGTTGGTGTCCATAGGTAGGACCAGAGAGCAGTGGGGAGGGGAGATTTTTCCCACAGAAATCATACAGTAGAACATAGCCCTAAAGCAAGTGAAATGAAGCTTTTGTTTAGGCCATGTATGTTGTGCCTTCAAAAGGTGGCATCCTAGGTAGTTAAGGTTGCCTATGCCTAAGTCTGAGACTGGCAGCTGTGATCATAGCAATAGGATAAAATGTATGAGAACCTTACAAAAACACTTATAAAATAAAACTCTGTTTCAGTATAGAGGTCTGCACATTTACCTTTTTGTTCCCATTATTATTTGGGGGTTTGCCTAAGAGGGACACAGATTGAGATCTGGAACCTTTCTGCTACCATTCATTCATTCCTGTTTCACCATAGATACATATCCTGGTTCTATTAATGCCTTAGTCAAAGTTTTGTCAAAATATGGCTGAATTGCTTGACAGTTTTACAAACCGTGGTTAGCACCATGCAGAAGGTGGAGAAACTCGGTGTGCAGAATCATTCCATATCTTCATTGCTGCGTTGCCTTGTAAAAATCTTCCCATTCCTCTTTTCGCTGGAAACAGTATGCTTCTGATTTCTGATGCCTTTCTCTCTCAGGGCAGAGTTTTGATCAGACATCAGACACTTGGAGGGCCCTTTCCAAAGTTGTGAGCCTCTGCAACCGTGCGTCCTTCAAGTCAGGCCAGGACAATGTACCAGTCCCCAAGGTAGGACTTGCAAATGAATGCAAAAACAGTGAGCCATGCAGATCTTCAAGCCTCCATAGACTACCTTCTGCAATCCCATGGAAACGGCTCATGGTTAGAGGGAATTTTACACTCTGCACATGGATGAAAGATAAATGTATACTTTTATCTGTGTGGACTTTTCTGGGTTTTCAAAGCTGACGTAAGTGTGCACGTCTGCTTTGAAAATTATTCCAGGAAAGCAATGCAACTTAACATTTACATCTGCTCCGGGGAGGCAGTTTGGCTGGGTAAAACTGCACATGGATTCTCAATTTCAAAAGTGTGCAACCCTGCCCCCAGCTCCATCCTCTAGAATACCTAAATGTCTGAAATTACATCTTAATGCACTATCTAAAATGAGTCTGTTTAAATGTACAGCTTATTTATTTATTTATTTATAGTCTCTTATATACCGCACTATTCAGCATCAGCGCGGTTTACAATAAACCAGGAGTTACACAATTCAACGGTACTTTGTGTTTACAGAAAAAACAGGAAATACAACTCGGATAACAGGGTAATTAATTAATATAACAGACATGATCTCATCCTGGCTTCAGTATTGTGTATGGGAGGTCTGTGGGGTGTCTGTATTGAATTTGTATGTTTGGAAGGTCTGTGGGTAGGTTGTGTTATCTGGATTGTTTAATGGATAAGACAAGAGGAAGAGGTAGTGTTTCAAAGCTTTTCGAAACTGCAAAAGGTCTGGTATTGATCGGATGTTTTGAGGAAGGCTGTTCCAACACCTTGGTGCACAGAAAAAGAAAGCCCTGTCAGTAGTAGTTTTGGTGTATTGTGTTATTGATTTAGGGACTAACAGAGAATTGAGTGATACTGACCTTCTATCCCTATTGAGGGGTGTTGTTTGGATCATATCTGATAATGATGCAGATGAGAGCTCTTTGATGGCTTTGAATGTAATTAGTAAAGTTTTGAAAGTGAGTCTATTTCGTATCGGGAGCCAATGAAGATGTTTTAGAATAAGTGAAATATGTTCTTTCCGGGATGCTCCATGAAGGACTCTTGCTGCGGCATTCATTGCCAATTGAAGTGGATGTAATGTGGCTTGAGGGAGACCTTGTAATATTGAGTTCGCATAATCAAAATGAGGTATGATTAGCACCTGATAGATGGTTCTAAAATCGTCTGGCTCTAGCAAGGATCGTAGATGTCTAAGGGAACGCATTTTGTGGTATACTGCTCTTACAATATTTCCTATGTGTGCTTTCATATCCAAGTTCTGGTCTAAAGTGACACCAAGGTATCTGATGGTGGTCTTGGTCTGGAGGTTAGCATCCTTTACTTTCAAAAAGGACAGAGCAGTGAAATTTCGGTTCCGTGTAATGAATAACACCTCTGTTTTTTTGTGTTGGATCCTTAGATTTTGAGATTGTAGCCAGTTGGATACTTCATTTATGCAGTTTGTTAAAGGAGTGAGGTCGGGGTTCTCTGTTGTAAAAGGAAAATATAATAGTACATCATCTGCGTATATCATGCAGTTGACTCTAAAGGATCGTATCAGGTTGCATATAGGCTGCATGTATATATTGAACATAAGGGCGGAGAGGGAGGAGCCTTGAGGGACACCTTGTTTTTGATGAAACTGATCTGATCTAAGCTTATCCAGATAGTGGCTGAAGTTGCTGCCCCTCTTCACTATCCACATAGTTTTAGCTAGTTGGAGGGATTTTGGGTCCCATATTATCCATGTGGAGGCCAATTCTAACAGGGGCGTGTCTGGACATCCAAAAAATGGATGGGCCCAAATTGTACCCGATTCTGCAACCACGGGAGCTAGACGTTCCTGCAGTTGCAGAATCGGGCACTTAGATGACCCGGCATGCCCCTGATTCTGCTGCGGGAGATGTCCTCTCATCTGCCCGGCCAGCCCACCCTATGCTTCTGCTGGTGTGCCATTGTCATGGCATTCTGTCGCCATGGCACCAGGACGCCCAGTAGGAGCGCCGAAAGCCCAACACAGATAGAAAAAATATTTTCCCTGCCGCCCAACCTTTGGTGGGGTCTGCTAGGGCTGGAATTGGGCAGAGGGGCCTTACCTGCCACAGCTCCTTGGCTTGTGGCGGGCTACCGGGCCTGATCATTGCCTTTGATGGGATTTATTCCACTTCCAAGGTGGAATAAGTCCCACATCCATCTTTTCACAGTTGGATGTACAGGGCCCTGATCAGAATAAGCCCTCTTCGTCCAGGTGCTGTGGCCCGCCCATGCTCTGCCTCCGTCCTGCTACTTCCCGCCCCCGTCCAGGGCTCCACGCACAAGCCCTCTGTACATGCAGGGAGGGTTGGACATGGAATTGCGTGCTGAGCGTATTTGGGGATTGGACATCCATCCCCACTATTTGGGGGTCAGAATTGGGCCCATAGCGTTTGAAAATACACAGACAAGGAAGTTATATGATCATCAGCTGCCAGTGTAATTTCTTTTGATTTGAGTGTAACATGTATTCAGTAGACAGTGTATGCTGCTGTAGCCTGGCCATTTCCAATTCAATGCAAACCCCTGTGCTGTTCTTTTTCTCTAGTCTCTCAAACGGAGGATTCCCTCACAATCCCTTTCTGGTTCCCTTGCTCTCTGTCACTCTTTTTGATTCTCGGTGTGCAGGGAGACCATTTTAGATCTGACTTTTTTTGATCATTTTTTCCTTACAGAGGATTGTTATTGGAGATGCATCTGAAACTGCATTACTGAAATTTTCCGAACTAACTATTGGCAATGTCATGGAGTATAGAGACCGCTTCAGGAAAGTTGCCGAGATGCCCTTCAACTCCACCAACAAGTTCCAGGTAATGAGACACTTCCTGAATGGGCCGAGACCTTGGGCTACTCACAAAGGTCTGATGCTTCTGTTTGCTGTTCCCTGATGCAGTCCTGGAAAGTTATGTCTTCCAGGTCTTTAACTTAGTGCAACAGATAAATTTCCATCTTTCCATTTCTCATGATTTCTCTTCCCATCCTAGTTTTCTTGTGGCCTAGTAGTAAGAGCGATGGGCTGAGAACCAGGGAACCCAAGATTCAATTCCCACTTCTTCAACTGGCATTCTGTAAGACCCTGGGCAAGTCATTAGCTCACATCGCCCCAGGTACCCACTTAGATTGTAAGCTCATTGGAGCAAGGACATATTGTATGTGAATAGTTATCAGCACTGTGAAGTCCTGGTAGTGTTTTATAAAAAGGTTAAGTATTATAATTGTCTTTTCTATGCCTTCCATGCTGAGGACGGTGACCTGGTAGTGTAGTGCATCCTGTATTGCAGTGTGCAGGAGACAGGTCACAGTCTTGACATGTCAAGGTTTTGCAATCAATAAGATAATACTTTGCAAGTTCATGGAATTTGTTCTCTCTTTAGTTATCAGTCCATGAACTGCCAGACCCGCTAGATCTACGCTACCTGCTGGTAATGAAAGGGGCTCCTGAACGCATCCTGGAGCGCTGCTCCACCATCATGATTAAAGGCCAAGAATTGCCTCTAGATGAGCAGTGGCAAGAAGCCTTCCAGACAGCTTACATGGACCTGGGCGGTCTGGGGGAGAGAGTGCTAGGTAAGACCGGAGTGCAAGGAGAGAAAGTGTTGGGTAATCTAAGCTGGTTATGTTGGAAAGCTGATAATAAGGGTATTTTTAAAAAACTCTTTATAGGAGGGAAGTACTCAGGGTAGAAGAATGTAATCTGCTGGGAGAGGATGGACAGATCTGCCCATCATTTTTTGAATGTTTCTATAGCATGAGACAAATACAGAAGATCTCTAAGGGGAAACAGGGGCTGTAAAGCTTAGTAGTTGGTATGGAAGGGCAGACTGGATTGGTTGTATGGTCTTTATCTGCCATAATTTTTCTATGTGTCTGTGTTTATATAAAAAGTGTACCGAGTAAGCAGTAAAGTGGATGGTGTAGGGGGAGACAGGATATTGAGTAAATGGGGTAAGGCAGAATTATTAATATCCTTAGGAAGAATGTGTTTAGGGACACAAAGAGAGAGGTAGGACAGAGCCTAGAGAAACAAAGGCAAACTGGTCTTTTCAGATCTTCCTGCTTGACCAGTCCAGACTAGTGGGTTATTTTCTTCTGTTTCTGAATTCTTCCAGAGAGGCCTATAGCTCTCGCCAAGTCTGCATCTGGGTGCAATGTAGCTCGGCTGCTTTAGATCCCAGGGGGTGTATGAGATACCCTTTTCTGGTTGATGTGTTACTTTGGGACTAGCTCCCTTTGCTTTTTTTTTTAAGAAACAAGTCTGAGAGTTTTCTGCACAGCCCCTTGTAGCTCCTTAGCACGTGGCTGGTTCCTCCCTGTGCCCCCATTCCCCTGCGTTTTTAGGGAACTGCATCACTGAAGGATCGCCATCTGAACTTCGGCAGCAAAAAGGGGCTGCTGCACCTAACCATGAATGTTTGCTGTGATCCCGCCCGACATCCCTGACCTGTGCAGGCCACGCACCAGCAGCTAAAAGGGAGTCGCTGCATATAACCGCGAGTGTTTGCAGCGATCCCGCCTGACATCCCCAGCCTGTGCAGGCCGCGCACAAGCAGCAAAAAGGTGATGTTGCACCTACTTGTGTGTGTTTGCTGTGATCCTGTCTTTCCTGCCTGCCATCCCTGGCCTGTGAAGGCCGTGTACTATTTTTCCTTCCTCAAGGCCTACAGCTCCTGGTCAGTTTGAGACTGGTTTCAGAGCAGCTTGGCCAGTCGAGACCCCAGGGAGTATATGAGATACCCCTCTGGTGGTCCTCTCTCTTCCTCCTGGGGCAAGCTCCTGGATACGCGAGCCAGTGTAATTCAGTGGTGCATTGGGATCGTTGCCCCGATGTCTCAGCTGCAGTAAGTGGCAATGGTTCCCTTGTTGATCGTCTTTTTGCCATTATCACAGCCGATCTGGGGAGCAGTTCCGGCTCCCGATGCAGTTGAGGCTTCGTTGCGGTCTTCCACATCAGGTGGACCCTGCGATGCTGAATTTCACCATGGGACCAGCTCCTGTGGCTGACAGGGAGTCTGCTCTCCCTCTGTTTCCACAGTCGCAGCGCTCTGAGCCATAGCAGTCACAAGTGTTTCAGCAACAGCGGCTGTCAAACAACAGCAATAGATTTTACACCCATCTCCCAATATGCTTGTCGGCTATGAGGGGTTCAAGGCCTTGGTCCCTCTCTGCCAGGCCCATCTTCTGCCACTCTTCCAATAGTTCTTGCGGGCAGTTCCCGCAAATAATTGAGAGGGCGGGACTCTGTCCAGGGGGGTCCGTAGCCCCCTCCAAAATCCCTTTTCTTTAATAAAATAAAAATAAAGGGAGAGAGAAAAGAAAAAGGCCAAAAGACAGCTACGGGTCCCTCAGAAAGATCCTTGTAATCCAACACCCCCACCAAGCTACACTGACTCTCCTAGCCAGGAGCTAGTCCCAAAGTAACACATCAACCAGAAAAGGGTATCTCATACACCCCCTGGGATCTAAAACAGCCGAGCTACACTGCACTCAGATGCAGACTGGGCGAGAGCTATAGGCCTCTCTGGAAGAATTCAGAAACAGAAGAAAATAACCCACTAGTCTGGACTCGTCAAGCAGGACTCCAGAAAAGAAACTTATTGGTAAGTAAAATTTCTCCTTGAATGTTGCAAACAGATCTGGTTTCAAGATACCAAACAATGCAAATTAACCTTATTCACGGATCAAATCTATACAAATATATTCCAGGAATATTCATTATGGAAATCTTGAAAGCCAGAACCTTTTGTGGCACTTGAGTACTGGGTTGTAGAAGACAGTTAATCTAGAATGAATGAGTTCTACAGCTTTGGGCTACAATCCTTTGTCTTCATTGCTAGGTTCAGCTGTGCGAAGCAGGATGCTCTGGCTTTCATTCTCACATAGGTCTATGTCCCTGCTGCAGGTTTCTGCCACCTGTACTTGAATGAGAAGGAATACCCCCGTGGTTACAACTTTGACATCGAGGAGATGAACTTCCCTACCAGTGGCCTCTGCTTTGCTGGCTTAATCTCCATGATTGATCCTCCAAGAGCCACTGTGCCAGATGCCGTCATGAAGTGCCGGACAGCTGGGATCAGGGTATAATAAATTTAAGAGAAACCAGCTCTTGAGAATCTTTATCTGCAATTAGTTAGGCCAACAAAAGCCACTGAACTAAGCGAGAAAAGATGAAGGGATTAAGGACAAGAATCCCCTTAGATGAATAGTGAATTTGTAGATATAGAAGTGAAATGAGCAAAACTGTATTATTCATAACTTGATTTCCTTAGCATCACATGATACTTTCTGTTGTTTTCATTAAAATGGCTTTTTTTTTCAAAATTTGCAGGTGATCATGGTCACTGGAGACCATCCAATCACAGCCAAGGCAATAGCAGCGAGTGTTGGAATCATTTCGGAAGGAAGCGAGACGGTGGAAGACATTGCTGCTAGGCTTCGCATTCCTGTAGAACAGGTCAACAAGTGGTGAGGAGAAGAGTTATGATACAAAATCACCAACACACCACCGGAAACATAACATTCCATTACATAACCTTTTTTTTCCCAAATAATTACTCGGGCATCCAAAATTCTCCACTTTCCTTTCTTAAATCTGTGGGAATCTGAACTCACAAGCCAAGTTCACTCAAGCTCCAGTGGCCATTTCCTCAGCAGTTATTTCGAACAATTTTATCTCCATATCTTGCCACTTTCTCAACATTCATGGTATTAAGGGAGAACATTATATTAGACCCATTGCTTATCATTCATGATCATATAGATGAGCCCATCATAACAGCTCATCGCCCACTCCCTGCTCCTGGTCCTAGAGTCCAGTCTTTTAAAATTAATCCATCTTGTTTATAATTCTGTTAATTACATCCTTATCAGTCACAACCCTGATTTTTATTTATTTAAACTTGTTTATATACCACCTTTCTACCATTCAAAGTAGTCTACATGTAACCAGAAACTTAAACAGGGCCTGTGTGTGCACACTGTTGTACAATGAAACCAAACATAAGTTTTAGGTTATAAATTAATCCCTATGTACATTGCACTGATAATTACTTTCGAATGAACTTTTTACATTTTATATTGAACAGGTCAAGAGTAAGCTGATTGTGTGATTAGGTAATAGGTTGTTCTGTGTCACAGTCTAGCTGAGATTTGAGCGGTATGGCAGTGTTGAAGTGGACTTGGAATAGATAGGTCTTCTGGAAGTTTGTTAGATCCAAGCATCCTCTTAGCTCTGGTGGTAAGGAATTCCAAATGGTGGGATGAAAATTGAGAGTTCCCAATTGCATGTGGATTGTTTGCTCCTGGCTTTTGGGGTTGGAATGGTGAGAAGGTTCAGTGAACCATGCCTACGGAGCCTGTCATTCTTGGGTCTCAATAGAAGGGGCTGTTATGATGAGCTCATCTATATGATCATGACTGATAAGGATCAATAATCTTGTCCCTTAATACCATGAGTGTTGAGAAAGCGATAAGATATGGAGATAAAATTGTTCGCAATAATAACTGATGAGGAATAGGAAGCCAGTGGAGGTGCTTCAGTATGAGGATGATGCTTGTTGCAGTGCTGTATGGATTCTTCTTGCAGCAGTGTTCTGGGCCATTTATAGAGGGTATAAGATGTGTTTGGAAAGGTCATGGTATATAATGTTACAGTAATTCAGAATAGGTGTGATTATGGTCTGGCATACCGTCCAGAATAGGTCTGAATTTAGAAGGGGCAGAGATTCTTTAGCATTCTTAACTTATGGTAGACTGAGTTTGTTCTCTTTATTTGTGCCTGGAAATTTAGCTTCTCCAGGAACAAGGAGGAAGTCAGTCTTCACATATGGGTGATGTTGGCGCCAATGGACCTCACGTGGAAGTATCTCCCCAGCTTTCAAAGAAAGCCTTTGGGAGATGCACTATGCATGCGTGGACCACTTCCCGCCCAAAGCTGCCACCTTGCCTCAGTCTTCTTTTTAATGCGGAGTCCATTGGACATTGTCCAGTCTTCCCTAGAAAAAGTCTGAGTTTATTATTGAGTTTTTGTCCAGTTTGCGTACTGATTCCTTCCCACCTCCGAGCCAGCTCACCTTGGCTTTGCTCCTCGGGTTCTTCTATTCCTTTTTTCATAGAGATGTCCCTTGACCAGCATTCATGCCCTTTTTCAGTCAAAGGCCTTGGATCCCTGCTTGGAGGTGGGGACCCCTTTTTTCCAATGGCCTTCAGTGGCTTCAAAAAGTGTGACCGGGATGGCAAAATGATGTCACTCACTGACCCCGATGTCTCAGCCCAGAGCACGACTCCTCTGACTGTGAGCTCTGCAGAACCATGACCTCTAAGGCCTTGAAGAGCCACCATCAGTAGCAGAAAACCTGGTAACACCACGCTCCAGGGCCTCCTCTGATACCACGGTGTCCTGCAAAGCCAGAGCCTCCTTAGAGGCCCATGGCCACGGTTCTTCCGAGTGGAAATCCCTGAAGGTGAAGCACAAGAAGAAGAAGAAACACTCAAAGACCACCTCGGAGGACGAATCAGGGAAGGAGAAGAAATCCCACCCCAGGACCCGCAGTCCAAGGCGTGAGACTGAGGAGTCAGGGCAGGAGCGGTCTGTTAAGCAGCCCCATAAGGAGTTGTCGGCATAGGCCGACCGGCCTCGAACCTCCGAGGCCATCCTGATCCAAGGACTCCCCCTCGACACTATCGATGCCAGGCCCAAAGCCCTCGGTGCCCGCATCGAAGGCTGTGGAGCCATCTGGCATGGAGACCAGAATGGCAGCCCTAGAGAGCAGTATGTCTGCCCTAGTGGCCATGCAGTGGGCATTCATGTCCGGTTCATCCGCCCCATCGATGGAACCCTTTACATCAAGAGCGAGTAGATATGGAAGTCACATGCGCTTTATTAAAGTAAAAAATCCCCAATGCGTTTTGGCGATTGCCTTCATCAGGAGGTACTGGAGGACAACAAAACAATATAATAAAATAAAATGAAAACATGACATCTTATGAAATATGAATTACAAAAACATTACAAAATGTAATAAAAATGAATTGTACCAACATAAACACACATGAATTACTATACTAAACAGAAAAAGACAAACAGTATGTTGTAGTAAAATCATAGTATACTTACAAGTAGTCTTTAACAATACACAAGACAGAGCGCATAATATAATAGTAAAGATATGGCACAAAACCAATCGTGTAGTAGATAATGCTAAAAAATATATGAAGATGCCATTAATAACCTAAATAGAAAATTAAACAATAAAAAATGGCAATAAAACACTGAAACAGAGATACAAACGACGGAAAACCCAGACCTAGATTGGAGTCATTAGAACTCCAAAGCAAACTTTTCTTTATAATGAAACCCTTCATGATCAAAACTACCCAACAGGAACCCTTAAAATGAACACACGTATTGTATAGTCGAGGAGACCACACACCACAAAACCTTAACATTGTAATTAAAAATAATTATATACAACAATGTTGCAAACCACTGATTGCAGGGTAACAGGGGCTCTGATGTTAATGAAAATGAAACTATAAATATCGTGGCCAAAAATGTTGAATGTTCCTAGTGATTACCTAAACCCCGTTAGCAGGCTATGCCATGGATCGGAAAGACCGCTGAAATCAGCACGCTAAGAGCCCCGACCGTCGCCCCGGGCCTGTGGAACCGGAGAAGCCTGCCAAAGTTCCTCGTGTGGAGCCGGAGTCTGCTGGACACGTAAGCCCCGTAGTCCTCGTGGACTCTCCTCCCAGGGAGCCAAAGTCGGGCCCAGTGCCGCCGGGGCCCGAGTTGGTGGCTGCTGCGTCTTCCGAGCTGAGTCTCAGGATGACAGCCTTGGACAGCAGAATGTCTGCCTTTATGGAGCAGCAGCGGGCACTGATGGCCAGCCTGTCTGGTGCATCTGCCCTGACCACCGGGACATCGACGTCGAAGTCGACCCCGGAGACCGAGCCGATACTCGAGTCCATCGTGGCTCAGAGTTGGCCTCGGTCGCGGTCTCCCTCAACCTCCCGTTCGGGACTGAGGGCGTCGACGCCGGTGCTTCCGGCATCAGGGTGGATGCACCAGGGCCCCGCGGGGTCGGACCCCGACTCTTCCTCGGACGAGTCGGCTTGGGAGACAGAGGACGAGGAGTCTCCTGATACCTTTAAGACTCGGTGCGTCCCTTCGGACTCACCGCAGTCTGAGCCCCGGAGTAGGTCCCCCCCCCCGGAGGACACCCGGTTCTCGGAGTTCGTCCGGGATATGGCCACTGCCTTGGCTATTCCGGCGGATCCCGAGGAAGAGCCTCGAGCCGAAGAGCTCGAGGCGCTGCAGTATGACTCTCCTCCGAAGGAGGCCTTTACTGTCCTGGTTCCTCCTATTCTGGAGTGGCTCCTCTTCCGTATGTGGGAGGCACCGGCCTCGGCGCCGGTTCTTAGCAAGTGAGTCAATTCGATCTATCGAATCCGAAAGAGCCCTGGCTTTCAGAAGGCACAGCTACCACACCATTCCATGGTTGTGGAATCGGCCATGCATCGTCTGAAGAGTCAGAAGATGCACTCCACGGTGCCTCCTGGCAGGGAGGCCCGAAACCTCGATGGCGTCAGTAGAAAGTGTTTTCAGGGCTCGATGCTTGCTTGCCGTGTCCAGTCTTACCAGCTGTACATGGGCATGTACTTGCGGGATCTGGCCAAGGAGTTGGCCGGGTTCTCTGCTGGTCTCTCCGGGGAACCCTTGCAGAGATTTAAGTCCTTGTCCTCGGGGATTCGGGACTGCTCGAAGTTCATGTCCCGCGCCGCCAATGATGGCTTCGAGGCTTCGGCCCGAGTTGCGGCAGCCGGCATCGCGGCTCGACGCCAGGCATGGCTGCAGTCATCGGACCTCGAGTCATGGGTTCAGGACAAGTTGGTCGATGTCCCTTGCCGAGGTGAAAACCTTTTTGGCAAGCCCATGACCGAGAAGGCCGTTCAGCTCGAGACCGAGCACCTCACTCGGACAAGGCTGTCGAGGAAGACCTCTGCCCCTTCTCATAAAAAGAAGGGCTCAGGTAAAAAGCCCTTTTACCCGAGGAAGGGCACTGCCTACAAACAGTACCCACAATATCAGGCTGCCCAAGCTCCCCCCCCCCAGGGTCAGCAAGCCAAGGGCCAGGGTAATGGGCCCCGTAGGCAGAGGACCCCCAAGCCTCAGGCCCCTGCTACCACTCAACAGGGTGGGGGCTTTTGACTCCTTGAGCATAGCCTCTCCTCCACTGCTCTCCCAACCCTGCACAGGAGGTCGCCTCGCCCTCTTTGCCCACCAGTAGCCCCTTATCACCGGGGACAGTTGGGTGCTGGAGATAATCCACAAGGGATATGCCCTCCATTTCCACCAACTGCCACCTCCATATTTTTCAGGGGAGCCTCCAAGGCCTCCTCTGCACACAGACCTTCTCCGTCAGGAGCTTCAGGGTCTGTTGGTGGATAGGGCGGTGGAGCCTGTGCCTCCCCACTTGCAAGGTCACGGATTCTACTCCAGGTATTTCCTGGTGCCCAAAAGGACCGGTGGCCTTCGTCCCATTCTGGACCTCAGGAACCTCAACAAGTTCCTAGTGAAAGAAAAGATCAAGATGCTTACTCTTGGAACACTTCTGCCCTACCTCCACAGCAGGGAGATTGGCTATGCTCCTTAGATCTGAAGGATGCGTACACTCGCATCCTCATTCATCCAGACCACAGAAAGTACCTGAGGTTCATTGTGGAAGGAAACCATTATCAGTACAGAGTGCTGCCTTTCGGCCTCTCCTCCGCCCCCAGAGTCTTCACAAAGTGCCTAGCAGTGGTGGCGGCCTACCTGAGAAATCAGGGCATCTTTGTCTTCCCCTATCTGGATGACTGGCTCATCAGGGGTCAGACAGGTCAGGAGGCCAATCAAGCCACCCTCAGGACCATTGCTTTTCTACAATGCCTGGGGTTTGTCATAAACTTCGCAAAGTCCACTTTGCTCCCTTCCCAGAACTTGGATTTCATAGGGGCAAGGTTGGACTCTCTCCTGGCAAAGGCATTCTTGCCAGAAAACAGAGCCCAAAGGTTGATGGCCTTGGCAAGTCAGTTTCTCAGCAGCTCCCTGGTCTCCGCCAGACTCTGCCTGAGGCTTCTTGGCCACATGGCTTTGACAGTACATGTGACCCCCCCCAATGCCAGGCTCCATATGAGGCCTGCACAGTGGTGCCTTCAAACTCAGTGGTCACAGGCCACAGGCAGCCTCAGAGACATGATAAGGGTGTCCAGACCATTTCTGCACTCCCTCAACTGGTGGCTGCACCCACCCAATCTACTGAAAGGGGTGCCTTTTCAGATTCCAGGGTACACAGTAGTGATGACAACAGATGCCTCCCTGCAAGGCTGGGGAGCTCATTGTCTGGGCAAGTGCACCCAGGGCCACTGGTCTCCCTGGGAAGCTGCACAGCAGATCAACCTCCTCGAACTCAGAGCTATTCGATTAGCACTCAAAGCTTTCACTCCTACCCTGGCTCACCAGTCTGTCCTGATTCAGACAGACAACCAAGTTGCCATGTTTTATGTGAACAAACAGGGCGGAACTGGGTCCAGGATCCTTTGTCGGGAGGCTCAGGACTTTTGTTCTTTTGCCCTCAAGCACAACATGCTCCTCAGGGCTGTGTACCTTCCAGGCCAGGACAACTACCTGGCAGACAGATTAAGCAGGATACTGCAGCCCCACGAGTGGCAGCTGCATCCTTCAGTAGTTCAGAAGATCTTCCTGAAATGGGGTCTCCCTTTGATAGATCTCTTTGCCAGCCCCATGAACAAGCAGCTGCCAAAGTTCTGCTCCAGGCAACCACATCCTCTGCGGATAGCAGTGGATGCTTTTCTGATATCTTGGTCTCAGGGCCTCCTCTATGCGTTTCCTCCCACGCCCTTGGTGGCCTGAACCCTGTTCAAGATTCTCCAGGACAAGGCCTCGGTCCTGCTGGTAGCTCCCAGGTGGCCGAGACAGCCTTGGTTTCCTCTTCTGCTTCAAACTGGCGGTGGATCCTCCACTGCCTCTGGGGTTGCAACCCGACCTTCTCACACAGGACCAGGGTTCCCTTCTGCACCCCAATCTCAGGTCTCTCAATTTGATGGCCTGGAGGCTGCAAGGGTAGTTTTGGCTCCCTGGGGCCTACCTCAGGAAGTTGAGGAGGTTGTCCTAGCCTCTAGGAAACAGTCCACTAGGAAAACCTATGCTCTCAAGTGGAAGAGGTTTTCTGTGTGGTGTCTCCTACGTACAGAGGATCCTTTCTCCTGTACTGTGCCAGTAATGCTTCAGTACTTACTGCACTTATCCAATCAGGGCCTTAAGTCCAATTCTGTTCGGGTCCACCTCTCAGCTCTAGCAGCTCACCACTCATTGGTAGAGGGGCAGTCTCTATCTGGTCACCCCTTGGTGTCCCGCTTTCTCAGGGGCTTGCTTTTGCTCAAGCCTCCCATCCGTCCTCCTCCCCCTGAGTGGGAGCTGAATGTGGTCTTGCAGAAACTGACTCGCCCACCTTTTGAGCCGATGGCTACTTGTCCGCTACGCTTCCTCTCCTGGAAGACACTCTTCCTAATAGCCCTTACCTCGACTAGGTGAGTAAGGGAGCTTCAAGCCCTGGTCTGTGACAGGCCTTACACCAGGATTTACAGGAACAGGGTAGTCCTCAGGACTCATCCAAAGTTCCTTCCTAAGGTTGTCTCCTCTTTCCACCTCAATCAGGAGGTGGTTCTTCCAACATTCTTTCCTAGGCCTCATGCTAGCCAGGCTGAAGCAGTCCTGCATACCCTGGACTGTAGGAGGGCCTTATCCTTCTACCTTGACCGTACGCAGGGGCATAGAACGGCTACTCAGCTCTTCGTATCCTTTGACCCCAGTAAGTTGGGGTTAGCTGTGTCCAAGCGTACCTTGTCCATCTGGGTGGCTGACTGTATCACCTGGGCTTACAAGGCGGCTGACTTTCCTTTGCAGGGTAGGGTCACGGCCCATCGTATCAGGGCGATGGCTGCCTCAGTGGCTCATCTCCGCTCTGTGCCCTTGGTAGACATCTGCAGGGCTGCAACTTGGTCTTCCACCCAGACCTTTGCAGCCCATTACTGCCTGGAGAGGGAGTCCCGTAGGGACAGTGCTTTTGGCCAGGCAGTAATCTGGAATCTCTTTGAGGTTTAGGCAACTCCTGCCCTCCTGCCCTCTGTTGGGCTACCGGTGGAGGTTGTGTCCTTGAAAAGCCTTTCTTTGCTGCTGAGACTAGAGGGAGGCCTCTTGTTCAGCCTGGGTTTCTCGGTAGCCCAGAGCTTGGGAATCACCCATATGTGAGGATCGACCTCCTGGTTGGTCCTGGAGAAAGAGTAGTTACTCACCTGTA
Source organism: Ichthyophis bannanicus (assembly GCA_033557465.1). NCBI lineage: Eukaryota > Metazoa > Chordata > Amphibia > Gymnophiona > Ichthyophiidae > Ichthyophis > Ichthyophis bannanicus. The sequence goes on from CM066044.1 coordinate 263,762,524, forward strand.
ACAGGTGTTCTCTAGGAGCAGCAGGAATCAGTCCTCACAACCCTCCCTCCTCCCCTGGGAGTTGCAGTTGTACATAGTCTATTTTTCATTTTTGTGTGCTGTTCTTAGCTATGTCATTTGATTGAGGTAAGATGGCACCTTTAGGCGGGAAGGGAACCGCGCATGCGTGCCTGCATTCCCAAAGGCTTTCATGGAAAGCTGGGGAAATGCTCCGCTGTGGCTTCATCGGCGCCGATGACACCCATATGTGAGGACTGATTCCTGCTGCTCCTGGAGAACACCTGTTACAGGTGAGTAACTACTCTTTAGCGACACCCCTCTGACATGGTTTTCCTCATACCTCTCGGGTCACTGGTCACAGGTCAAGATAAAGAGCAGAACCTCCAAACCTTTCCAAATCCACCGAGGGGTACCGCTGAGCTCCTCACTGTCAGCCCTCCTATTCAACATATATATTCAACCAGTCTGCAAAATTATACAAAACCACAATATACATTATCACCTCGACGTAAATGACTTGATGGTCTATACCTCTTTTGACACAAGAAAACCTGACTACTCCACCATGATATCAATCTCAGAATGGCTCACATGTTGCAATCTCTTAATCAACTACAAATAAATCTGAGGCCAAAGATGCTGCATACAACCCACCAGATAACCTCATAATAGGAAACCGGACAATCCCTGTAATGAACAAAGTAAAATACCTGGTGGTGCTCCTAGACCAGAGGCTTAACCTTCAAGCGTACATTAAGAAAACCACCTCCAAAGCGTACTATAAAATGAAGATCCTTCAAAACTTATGCCCTCTATTAGACCACAACCACTTCTGCACCATATGCCAGGCCATAATCACTCCACAACTGGATTACTGCAACCTGCTACTTCAAGGATTACCCAAATGTACAACACAGATCCTACAAATAGCACAAAACACCGCAGCTAGACTAATAACAGGCACAAAAAGACACGACCACATTACCCCAACATTACACTCCCTTCATTGGCTCCCTATCAGATCATGCACGTGCTACAAATCAATTCTAATAATCTTCAAGATCCTACATGGCCAGTCTGTTGAATACCTAAGCAAACTGATCCAAAAAAAGCCGGACACCAGATTGTGGATGAGCCAGTATCAAAACACTCAATCACTATTATCAAGACCAGCACTTCACAAACAGCAATCCAGAGTGTGTTCAAATACTATAGCACACATCTTTGAAACTCGCTCCCTGTCCACCTAAGAGATATCACAGATATAGCCAACTTCTGAAAACAATTGAAGACCCACCTCTTCATAGATTACTATGGCACGATATCAAATACACAGAATTAAAGATAATGAATGACTCACAACCACATCACCTCAATACTACACAATGCCTAGAACGTATCACTACTTTGTAAATAGTTCTACAATGTTGCACAATTAATTAGTTTCATGTCTAGTAATTGTTACTGTTTATTGTAAAATAGTTCTAAAGAACCTGTTCCACGTAAAAATGTTTTGAGTTCATTGTAAACAGCCTTGATAAACATGAAAGGCGGTATATAAATAATATCAAATAAATAAATAAATAAAACTTGCTGGTGCCATCCAGCAGGGAGGCCCGAGCCCTCGGCTGGAAGGCTTTTCAGGGATCGATGTTAACATGCCGGATCCAGTCCTACCACCAGCTCTATATTGGCATGTACCTGAAGGAACTGTCAAAGGAGTTTGGGGTATTCTCGGCAGGCCTCAATGGGGAACACTTACAGAGGTTCAAGACCCTGACCTTCACAGTGAAAGAATGCTCAAAGTTCCTGTCCCAGGCAGCCTACGATGGCTTCGAATCATCAGCCAGGGTGGCCACTACAGGCATCGTGGCACGGCGCCAGGCATGGCTGCAGTCATATGACCGGGAGCATTGGGTACAGGACAAATTTATAGATGCCCCCTGAGAAAACCTATTTGGGAAGCCCATGGTGGATAAGGCAGCAGAGATAGACCAAGAATGTGACGAGAACCAGGCTCTTGAAGAAGACCTCAGTGCAGCCCTGGAAGAAAATCCAGGGGGGAAAAACCTTTCTTCCCGAGGAAGAAAGGAGGTTTTAGCAGTACTCTGCACTTTCAGGCCTTTTTGGCCCCGCAACAGGGCCAGCAACAAAAAGGCCAGGGACATGGTCCCAGAAAGCAAAGGCCCTGAAATCCAAAGCCCCGGCTCCAGCCCAACCTGGAGGGAGCTTTTGACTGCCTGGGCATGACCTCATTACGCCCGTGGGGGGGTCCTCTGCTACCTGCCGGGGGGGGGGGTGGCTAGCCCTATTTGCCCACAGGTGGACAACCATCACCACTGATACCTGTGTGCTACAGGTGATCAAGGAAGGCTACCTCCTCCACCTTCAACGGGCACCACCCTCGTACTTCACAGAGGAGACCACCAGGCCTCTCCTTCATGAGACCTTGCTCCTCACTGAGCTAGCAGGCCTACTCAAAGACAAAGCAGTCGAACCAGTGCCGAAACATCTCTGGGGCAAGGCTTTTATTTCAGGTTCTTCCCTCAGGATGGGCCTGAAGCCCTAAGAGGACTGGGGGTCTGAGGCTCATCCTGGACTTGCGAGGGCTCAATAGGATCCTGGTCAGAGAGAATTTCAAGATGCTGTCCCGTGGGACACTACTGCCATTCCTCCAGCAGGGAGACTGGCTGTGCTCCTTAGACCTAAAGGATGCCTACACTCACATCCTAATTCATCCCAGCCACAGAAAATACCTTTGCTTCGTGGTGGGAGGACAGCATTACCAATACAAGGTGCTGCCCTTCAGTCTGGCCTCATCACCAAGGGTCTTCACAAAGTGCCTTGTGTTGGTCACAGTCTACCTCAGGCACCAAGGGGCCTTCGTCTTCCCTTACCTGTATGACTGGCTCAAAGGGGGACACGGCTGCAGAGGTATAATGTGCAACCGGGCACACCATCAACACTCTGCATAAATTACCAAAGTCCCACCTCACTCCAGTCCAGCACCTAGAGTTCAGAAAGCACAGCTAGATACCCTCCAGGTAAAAACCTCTCTCCCCCAGGAGAGGACAGAACGCCTCAAGGAGCTAGCTGCAGAGGTACACTGAAGCCGGACGCTACCTGCCTGGCTCCTACGCCGCCTGTTGGGAAACATGGCCTCTATGGTCCATGTCACCCCATACACCTGCCTGCACATGAGGGTAGCCCAGTGGTGCCTCCACTCTCAGTGGACGCAAGTCACAAGCAGGCTCGGGGACAGTGCAAAAATGACCCGACAGCTGGCAGACTCCATTGGATAGTGGTAGAGTCCACATCACCTTCAGGCTGGGATGCCCTTCCAGGCACCCAACCCCCAGAAGGTCCTCACCACAGATGCCTCTCTAATGGGCTGGGGAGCGCATTGTGGGAGCCTCTAGATGCAAGGCTGCTGGTTCTAGCGGGAATCCCAGATGCAAATCAACCTGCTAGAGCTCCGGGCAATATACTTAGCCCTCCGAACATTCCACCACCAGCTCCTGCACCACTCAATGCTGATCCAGATAGACAATCAGGTCTCAATGTTCTAAATGAACAAACAGGGGGGAACAGGATCATAACCCCCTCTGCCCCTACTCGGCACGCAGAGGGATGCTGCTAAGGGCGGTGTATCTTCCGGGCCAGAACAATGCCCTGGCAGACAGGCTGAGCAGAGTCCTCCAGCTGCATGAGTGGTGCCTGGATCCAGTAGTGGCCTCATGGCTGTTTTGTCTCTGGGGAGTCCCCTCGATGGACCTGTTCTCCAGCCAGGACAATGTGCAGTTGCCCAATTCTGCTCTCGCCAGCCGCACCTGTCCCGGGTGGCAGCAGATGCGTTCCTCATCCTGTGTACAGAAGGCCTCTTATACACCTTCCCACCGACACCGCTGGTAGCCAATACTATTCAAGGTCCAGTGCGACAGAGCATCACTACTGCTGATAGCTCCTTGGTGGCCCACACAGCCCTGGCTCCCACTGCTCCTCTCCCAATCGGCATAGTCACTGATCGCCCTGGGCCGAGCTTCAGGGCTATTCTCACAGGAGCAGGGTTCTCTCCTACACTCCAATCAGGAGTCCCTCTCACTCACGGCTTGGCTGCTGAAAGGGTAACGTTAGCCCCTTGTAAGGCCTCCACTAGAAGGGCATATGCCTTCAAGTGGTGCCGATTCTCTGTGTGGTGTGCAGAAAGGTGGGCAAATCCGTTTTCTTGCTCAGTGCAAGCGGTACTCCAGTACCTGCTCCACCTATCGCAGGCAGGACTGAAGTCCAATTTAGTCAGAGTACACCTGGGCGCCATCACAGCACATCACCATGCTGTTGAGGGAAAATCCCTCTTGGCTCAGCCCCTTGTGTCTCGGTTCTTGCGGGGCCTCATGGTATCCAAACCCCCCATAGGCAGAGTGGGATCTCAATGTGGCGCTCTCTCAGCTCACTAAGCCTCCATTTGAGCCTCTGGCTACCTGCCACCTTCAGTACCTCTCCTAGAAGGTTGCCTTCCTGGTAGCACTCACATCAGCTTGCAGAGTCAGTGAGCTCCAGGCTGTGATGGCAGAGCCCCCCTACATGAGGTTCTACAAGAACAGGGTGGTGCTCCACACACACCCCAAGTTTCTGCCGAAGATGGTATCCCCATTTCACCTCAATCAATAGGTGGTGCTTCCCACCTTCTTTCCGAGGCCTCATGTCAGTAAGATGGAGTCTGTTCTCTACAATCTGGATTGTAAGAGGGCCCTGTCCTTTTACCTGCAACGGACTCAAGGCCATCACAAACCACCATAGCTTTTTGTATTCTATGACCCCAGCTGTCTGGGGCTTCCAGTGACTAAGCGCCCTCTGTCCACTTGGGTGGCAGACTGCATTACCCTTGCCTTTGAGCAAGCAGGGATCTCACTGGACCAGATGGTCATGGCTACTTCCATGGCAAATCTGCGTTCTGTCCCTGTGACGGAAATCTGCTGGGCCACCACCTGGTCTTCGGTCCATACCTCCACAGCACACTACTGCTTGGAGGGGTCCCAACAGGACAGGGCCTTCAGCCAGGCCATACTCCATAATCTCTTCGGGGGATAGGCAACTCCTGCCATCTGACCCTTCTGTGTTCAGGCTACCAGAGTGCTGATTCTCTGCCGGACACTTGGGTCTTGCAAGAGTCTCTCAGTAGGGACTCAACTGCTGCTGATCATGGCTCATCCTTACAGGTCACCATGACATTTTTGTTTTGCAGGCTCTCTGTAGACTGTAGTTGGGGAATCCCATATGTGAGGACTGGTTTCCTGCTTGTTCCTGGAGAAAGCGTAATTACTTATCTATAATGGGCGTTCTCCAGAGACAGCAGGAATCAGTCCTCACAACCCTCCCTCCTCCCTTCAGAGTTGCTTCTTTACCGTATTTTCATTTTGCAGTCTTCGCTATGTCATTTGACTAAGGCAAGATGGCACTCGGGCGGGAAGGGGAGATGCTTCCATGCGGGCTCCTTCAGTGCAGACGTCACCCATATGTGAGGACTGATTCCTGCTGTCCCTGGAGAACACCAGTTACAGGTAAGTACACTTTCTGATCTAATATAATGCCCAGATATTTGACTTTGCTTTTCACCTTGATGAAACAGTCTTCAAATCTCAGCAATTGTGGTAGTGAGAAGGACAAATCTGTGAATACATGGAGGGCCTCCATCTTAACAACCCAACCTATTCATCAGTCAAAGCCATTGTCGCACGTCTGAGAAGCATTTGTATATACTGGAGAGGTCTGTTTTTGCAATGTTGAATGGGGCCTGATTTTGGTACTTTCCATAATGCAGGGAATCTATACATGTAATACACTTAGGCTGTCCATATCATGTGTCTGTTGGGGACCTGCTGTTACAGCTCTGGAAAAGAGGAGTTGCTGTTTGCTGTTAAACATGAGTACTTTGCAAAGAGCACATATGCTTAAGGGGCTGGATGGAGGCAAAGGGCCTGGACATCTCCAAGAGAGAGGGACCAAAAAGCCATAAATGATCAGAGGGAGGAAGAATAACTACCTGGCAGGAGAAGAAAAGATGCCAGAGCTTGATGGGTAGGAAGGGAAACAGGAAGCATTCTCAGGCCAGGACAGGGATGCCGGCTGGAGATTTCACGAGTTGATTGCTGAGGTCAAGCCCATCCCTGGAACACAACTTAAGAGCCTTGTTTTCACCATTGCCTGAAGCTCAAGCCCTTCTGTAAACAATCTGCAGTGTCATTCCTCTGTAGCACAGTTAATGTGCTCTGGTATGTCATACCACATTATGGTGCATGGTGTTATCCTATCAGGGCCAGTCCAACCATCAGGCAAACTAGGCAGTCAGCTAGGGTGTAAGCTTGTGGAGGTGGCAAAGAGAGAGGCATTCAAAGCTAAACAATAACTTCTGACAGCCATGGGGGGCATAAGGCTTAAGGTCTGCCTATGGCGCTAACATCTTGAGTCAACTTTGGGGCCGGCCCTGCCCACTATATTAAAAAATATATATATTACTGATGGGGAAAGAAGACTTCCTGGATGTTCAGGCATTGTTTGGGAAATTAATAAAATAAGAAGTATCCAAGCAAAATCCATTATTGCCTTACAAAGCATGCAGCTCTTCAAACAGAACTAAACTTACATTTCTAGCTTTTTTTTTTTAAACATCAAAATTGCATGTTGCCAAATATAGCAAGCTCTTGCAATGCAACATGTGGCTTCAAGTCAATGCTGGTTTTCTTGGCAAGGTGACCAAAAGTAGATTGCCAGAGGCAATGGAGGGTTAAGTGACTTGCCCAAAGCCACAACGAGTGCCAGTGAGAATCAAACCCTGGTCTCTTGGTTACCAAGCCAGTGCTCTAAACTACTTATTGGCTACAAATTCTTTTCTCTTTTGGTACTCAAGCCTAAAAGAAAGCAGGATTTCCTTTCTCAAATACCCATCATAGTCCTTCAGATTTAGACTGTGCCATCCTTGCCCCATATCAGTTCCTTACCCTACCATCTTTCACTGTCCTCTCCCAGGGATGCTCGTGCCTGTGTCATCAATGGGGGTCAACTCAAAGACATGACAACTGAGGAGCTTGTGGAAAGCCTGAAGATGCACCCAGAGATGGTGTTTGCAAGGACATCACCACAACAGAAACTGATCATTGTGGAGAGCTGCCAGAAATTGGTGAGAACCATATCACCCTTCACCATATTTGCTCTGAAGTACCACATTCATGAAGTGGAGGAGAGGGTAGGAAGATTTAGCACCATACGGATCCTAAAACATTTAACCTGAGGCAACGAAGGGTTAAGTTGGCTCAGGTATAAACTCTGCACATTTGATCTGAACGTTGCTAGAGATCAAGTGAACATCCAAATAAGAACTACCTTTATTCCATCTCAGGATGCTTAATCAAATGTTGAGCATTTGGCACAAGTCCTACTAGAATTCTGACATGACCGGAACTGAATCTGAGCCTGGGTGATCCTGTGAATTCTTATGTGTTCAAATCATGGTAGCTGAGAATCAGCCATGGTTCATGTTCCTATTTACGGTCCAGAGGGGCTTAGCTATAAACAAAATCAATTTTCTAACACCTCATTAGGAAGAGAAATAGAAGATCAACACTAAACTAAAATATCCAGCATGAAATAAGCTAGGATGGCAACTATACAGAGAATCCACACAGCTGTGCATTTCTCCCTTTTTTGTGTTATCAGAAGTGTCACAATTTGTCCTCTATCTCCATCCTACACATTCCCAGCCTAGTATTGCATTTGGAGAATAACATATCCCCTTTTCTGTAATCAATAACTAAGCTCTGTAGTTCTTGACCATCATCCCCTTCTTTTTATCAGATACCATTTAACATTATTTGCTTGAAGATTGGCACTCATAGCCATGTTTAATTAATTTGATCAACTGCCTTTCAAGGCAAGAGCAAGGGAGTGAATAAATCATAAAACCAACAATAAAAATGATAGAGCAGTCACAGAGTACTGTGGATATGGTATGTTTACCAAACAGTGTTCGGTTTTTGCAGCTAATGCTACGTTTTTGTATAAATAGCGCTGTGTTAGCTGCAAAAGCTATGTGCTATCTGCTGGGGGGTATGCACAGCATATCCCCAGCAGATAGTGCATCGTGGCCCGGCAGCACTATAGATTCACACAACAGCACCCATTGAGGTGGTGTTAACTGCATCCATGCCATCTGCATCTTTGACATTTATGACATGCTGTTGCTGCCCACAGACATACTCACTCTCTGTCCATATCACAACTACTCTGGCAATTAACGCAGATCGTGCAGCGATTTTTCTGTGCTATCTATATCTCCCCTTCCTATCTCTTAACATGGCCCAATAGTGGGCACTCTCTGCCGCATTAACAAGTAGCACAGCTTAATTAAGATGCCCCCAAGGATAGGTAAAAACAAAAGAACAAAACCACAACCGGGCTAAAAAGAACCCTACTCACTGAACCCAGGAAGCAAAACTGATTTGCCATAGGGCAGATATCACTGCAGGGCTGAAATCACCAGCCCCAGGAATGCCAACAGAGAGAGCATGAGCATAAAGACAAAAATATGAACTGAAAAAGACCTGAAAGAAAAAGCAGGTCTTCAATCTGGTCCTGAATTTCAAAGAAGAGGGTTGGTACCCAAGATCATCGTATTATAGAGGAGGGGTGCTAGGTATGAAAAAAAAAGTCCAACAAATGATTTCCAAGTGCTAGGGGTAGGCAGAAAGTGTCAGCAGTGATTTTTGGAATGACCTTAAGATCTGAGTAGTGCAGAGTGACTAACTGTGCCATATTCCAAGGAATCCTAGAATAGAAAGCAAAGTGATCAATAAACTTTTAAACTGCAGTCTATAGGAGATTGGCAGCCAAAAATGATTAATTAATAGTGGGGTGCCATGGTTATATTTTTAAGCATCTTGACTGACATGTTTTGAATTATTTGTAACCTTTGCAAGGAAAAGCATTTTAAGGCCATTACACAGAGATAGAATAAACGATGTTACTGACCACAGCTTCCATTCTGCCAATATCAAGTCCTTGACCATACCTTTAACCAACCAGCATTTGTACTCAAAGCTCAGACCCTTACCTTCAGGAATTAGAGACCTATTTCTCTGTGCAAGCAGATATGAACAGCAAACTCAACCCTTTCACAATATTCCTACAGGGTGCAATCGTGGCTGTGACCGGGGATGGTGTGAACGACTCCCCTGCGCTGAAGAAAGCTGATATTGGTGTGGCTATGGGTATTGCAGGTTCTGATGCAGCCAAGAATGCAGCAGACATGATTCTTCTGGATGACAACTTTGCATCAATTGTAACAGGAGTTGAGCAAGGTTAATACACAGCCAAGGAAATACCATTTCTGCACCATATAATATAGAAATCCAGCCACTGTGAAACTCATAGGTTGTAACATTCTCAAATATACAATGAACTTTCTCATGATCTTTTAGGAGCAATGTTTGCAAAAAGCCACCAGTTCTTTCTCACACACTGATATATATCCATTTAGTTTATACTGCCAGTAATATCATAAATGAGATTGGTTTATGCACAGATACTGTTGCATATTATATTTATGAATCTGGACAAGTTAAGCCAGTTCCAACATTTCCTCAATAGTATCTATAAACCCAGTGAGGTAAAACCAGAGCTACCTCTGATCACATGGAGCCATCTCCTAACCCTTATCTTACAGTTAGATAAGTTCTACCGTACAGAGCTGATAAGTATCTCATTTCTTCTTTTTTCTGTTAATCCTTCTAATGAAATTCTCAGGTCGGTTGATCTTTGATAACCTGAAGAAATCCATTGCCTACACACTAACCAAGAACATTCCAGAGCTGGCTCCATATCTCATCTACATCACAGCCAGTGTCCCTCTGCCCCTAGGATGCATCACCATCCTCTTCATTGAGCTAGCTACAGACATAGTAAGTAAAGATTTCACCCATTTACTCCAGTCTATTTTCTCCTTGTTGCCCCTCACAAATTGTTTCTTCACCCATCTGTTGCTCACCGGGAAGGATTTGCTTCAGGCAGCGGTGCGGTTCTTAACAAATGGAAATTTTTAATGCCAAATGACTTCAAGGATGATTCAGCTTACTATGAGTAATAAATAATTTCAAGTTAATGCAACTATCGTACAGTTGTGATCAGCATTATTGGAACTCTTACATTTTAGATATGTGAGGTACAATATCTTCAGAAATAATTTGAAATATTCCAACTGTGTGTCATCATAATATTTTAATAGTATGTTCAAAGATATACAACAAAAAAAGATGTCTGTGAAACTTAGATGTAGTAGTTTCTGAGAAAAAAAATATGACCCTGACAGGATTAATGGAACCCTTCACTAATATTTGGTTGCACAACCCTTGGCAGTGATGACAGCCCCAACCTGTTTCTTGTAGCCATCTATAAAAGTTTAGTACATCTGTCTGCTCATAGTTTCTCAGACTCTTCAATTGTGATTTGTTCCAGCTTATGAATGTTTCTAGGATTCCTTTTACCAACTGACAGATTTCAGCTCTTTCCAAAGGTTCTCGATTGCATTGAGATCAGGACTCATAGCTGGCCACTTGAAATCAGTCCATTTGTTCCTCTAACTATTCTTTTGTACTTTTGGATGCATGATTTGGGTCATTGTCCTACTGGAGGGACCCAGACCTAGCTTTCTGACACCAGGTAACACATTTTGCTCAAAAATATCTTGGTCATCCTCTGACTTCATGATTTCTTTAATACATTCTAGGCCTCCAGTTCCTGAGGCAGCAAAACAAGCTCCACATTATGGAACCTCCACCATATTTAACTGTAGAAAAGGTGTTTTTTTTTCCTTATAAGCTTCATTTCTTTGCCTGTAAATCTATCACTGGTCTGCATTGCCAAAGAGCTCAAGTTTGGTTTCATCTGTCCACAGAACATTTTCCCAGAAGGATTGTGGTTTCTCAAGGTGGGTTTGGGCAAAGATCAGGCATTCCTTTTTATGTCTGTTTTTGAGCAGTGGGATCCTCCGTGGCCTTCACCCATGAAGTCCTTCTTTGTTTAGTACACGGCCTATGGTGTGGGTTGAAAGCACCACTCCAGATTGCTCAAATCCCTCACAAAAGAGGATGCACAACAAACAGAAGGCATAAATCTGACCTCATAGCATATGGCTGTCTACTTCCAAACTCTAACCGCCCCAATTGTAACACTACAAACACCTTTCTGGACACTCCAACCCCAGACAGGTCGAAACCCCAGCACACTTGACATTTTCAACAGTCACACCTAGAAGATATAGCTGTGTTGATGCTAGAGATAACATCCCTTCTTGACCCTTGTCCAGTCAGCTGGATCAAGACAGCCAGACAAGAACTCTCACCGACAATCCTCAAGATCACACAGCTCTCACTGCAAAAATAATACGGACCACCCGAGCTCAAAATAGCCTGCATCTGACCAATAATAAAAGGTACTACCAACATAAACCATCCAGCATCCTACAGACCAATAGCTAGTCTTCCATTTATTTATTTATTTATTTGGTTTTCTATACCGCACTATTTAAAATCAGCACGGTTTACAATATAACAACTTAGTACATAGAACTTGTTTGCATTGGACAGTATTAAACATTATTACATTAAACAAGTAACAAATCTAAACAAGTAGCAAATCTGAACAGATCTAATAACCGATAACAGAGCTTCTAATTAAAACTGAATAGAATACATTATCACAACCTAATGAGCAGACTACATGGGGATGTATGGCCAGGATACTGGAAAGCATAGTTACTCACCTGTAACAGGGGATCTCCGGGAACAGCAGGAATTTAGTCCTCAAATATGGGTATCGTCGGTACCGACGGAGCCTGCGCGGGAACGCTCCCCAGCGTCCAATTAGAAAGCTTTTGGGAGCATCCCACAGCGCCTGCGTGCTGCCTTCCCGCCTTTCCCAACTGCCTCTCTCCAGTTGAGTTTTAAAGCTGAGACAAAGAGAGAAAGAGGGAAAGGGAAAGAGATAGAGAGATACAACTCCTAGGGGAGGTGGGTGGGTTGTGAGGACTAAATTCCTGCTGTTCCCAGAGAACACCTGTTACAGGTGAGTAACTATGCTATCTCCAGGAACAAGCAGGAATGTAGTCATCACATATGGGGACTCCCTAGCTGCATCCCTAAGAAGGGCTCCACTTCCCCCCATGGATCTCTGGCATCCTACCAGGGATGGCGGGTAGGAGTTGATTAGGTATGGAACAGGTGTTGGAGAACAGCCTGACCAAACAAGGCATCCCGGCGGGAGTCCTTGTCCAAGCAGTAATGGGCTGTGAAGGTATGAACCGAGGCCCAGGTGGCTGCTCGACAGATGTTGTCGATAGACACAGAGTGTAGATGAGACATTGAAGCTGCCATGGCTCTCACATTGTGAGCTGTGACATGGCCCTCCAGAGGAAGATTCTTGCTCTGATAGGCGAAGGAAATACACTGAGCAATCCAGTTAGACAGTGTTCTCTTGGAGACTGGAAGTCCCAAATGAGAAGGATCAAAAGCAACAAAGAGTTGAAAGGACTTTCTATGTTGCTGTGTTCTTTGTAAGTAAAAGGCTAAAGCTCTTTTACAGTCCAAGGTATGAAGATTTCTCTCTGCATTTGATGCATGAGGCCTTGGAAAGAACACAGGTAGGTAGACCGCTTGGTTTAGATGAAAAGGCGAGACCACCTTTGGCATAAAGTGTGGATGAGTCCTAAGGACTACCTTGTCATGATGGAACCTTGTATAAGGTGGATGAGCTACTAGTGCTTGCAACTCACTAATGCGACGTGCTGATGTGATTGCAATGAGAAAGATAACCTTCCAAGAAAGGAATTTCAAGGAGGTAGTAGCTAAGGGTTCAAAAGGTGGCTTCATGAGCTGCCCAAGAACCAGGTTTAAGTTCCATGCCACCGGTGGTGGCCTAATGGGAGGCTTAGTTAAAAGAAGGCCTCTCATAAATCTTGCTATAAGAGGATGAGAGGAGATAGGTTGTCCATTTAGAGGCTTGAAGGAAGCTGCAATAGCACTCAAATGGACTCTTACTGAGTTTGTCAAGTCCTGTATTGGATAAATGAAGGAGATACTCCAGTAAAGATTCCAGAGATATCGCAAGGGGGTTAAGACCCTTCTGCGAACACCATATGGTAAACCTTTTCCACTTGAAAGCATAAGAGCATTTTGTGGAAGGCTTCCTGGAAGCAAGAAGAATATCCTTCACTTGCTGAGGGAGGTTAAGATCATGGAGATCTAGGCCTTCAGCAACCAAGCCCTGAGATGCAAAGACTGGGGACTGGGATGCCATAACATTCCGTCCTCCTGAGATAGGAGATCTGGAGCAGACCCTAACTCCAGAGAGGGAGCTTGAGAGAGATGTAGAAACAGAGGATACCACACTTGCCGAGGCCAATGTGGAGCTATGAGAATCATATGGCCTCTGTCTCTCTGAAGCTTGAACAGGGTTTTGGGAATTAGGGGAATGGGTGGAAAGGCATAAAGGAAGTCTTGGCCCCAGTGAAGGAGGAAAGCATCCTTGGCCTGAGATCCCTGAGCCGGAATTCTGGAACAGAACCGGGGAAGTTTGGCATTCAACGGACTTGCAAAGAGGTCTATGTCCAGGGTTCCCCAAATTTGAAAAATCTTGGCCACCTGGTCTAAATGTAGAGACCATTCGTGTGGAAGCATAACTCGACTGAGTCTGTCCGCCCAAGAGTTTTGTATGCCTGGAAGATACACTGCCAGGAGTTGAATCTGATGCTCTTTGGCGAGGGCCCCTAGTCACAAAGCTTTGTTGCAGAGCGATAGAGAGCCTGTTCCTCCCTGCTTGTTCACATAGAACATGGCTACCTGGTTGTCCGTGTGAATAAGGACTTTCTCCAAGACCAAGCAGGAAGTCAGTCCTCACATATGGGTGACGTCGGCGCCGACGGAGCCCCCGTGCGGAGCATTTCCCCAGCTTTCAAAGAAAGCCTTTGGGAATTGCAGCGCGCATGCGCAGTCCCCTTCCTGCCCAAGGGTGCCACCTTACTCAGTCTTCTTTTTTCCGCGAAGCCCGACAGACGTAGTTCGTTTTCCCCGAGGAAAAAGTTGATTTCCCTATTTTTTCTTCGATTCGACGCCGGATCTTTTTCCCGCCTTGGCCCGATACGCCGGTATCGAGTCCACTCTCTCTTTTTCGGTTTTTGTCCTTTGTGACTAGCGTTCGCGCCATTTTTCTTTTTTCACTGGCAGCCCGGTCTTTTGACCTCGCAGGGGCCCTTATTCCCCCGATGGCTACCAGCAGGTTTAAAAAGTGTGATCGGTGTAAGAAACTTATGTCTCTTACCGACACACATGACTGTTGCCTCCGCTGCCTCGGACCCGATCATGACCCGATGATCTGTGGTGCGTGTGGCAAAACGTCCTCGAAGGCGTTGAGGAGTCGGCAGCACCAGAAGATAAGGATCTTCTCTGACTCCGCGTCTGGATGGGCCCGGACCTCGTCAGAGGCCTCGACGTCTCAGGACTCCGGCCCCGAGCAGCGTCGGGGTTCCTCTGAGCAGGGGTCTCCTTCACGGGAACATCGCAGGAAGAAGAAACCCGCGAGGACGGCATCGGTGGACGCTCCTGGTTCCTCGAGGGCCAGGTCGCATAGCCCCGATAGCCGTCCCGGGTCTTCGGAGTCGGAGAGGCCTGCCAAACTTCCTCGTATCGAGATGGAGTCTCCTGCACACGTGAGTGCTATAGTCCTTGTGGACTCTCCTCCAGGGGAGCCGCCGTCGGGGCCCGAGTCGGGGGCTGCTGGGTCTCCTGAGCTCGGACGCAGGTTGACGGCCTTGGAGAGCAGCCTCGCTGCCTTCATGGAACAGCAGCGGGCATTGATTGCCGGTCTCACCGGTGCATCTGTCCCGACCACCGGGACCTCGACGTCCAAGTCGACCCGATCCTCGAGTCCATGCGGGCTTGAGTCGATCCTCGGCCACGGTCTCCCTCGGCCTCCCGTTCGGGACCGAGGTCATCGACGCCGGTACCCTCGGCGTCGGGGCAGATGGCATCGGTGCCCGCCCGACCGGAGCCGCTCGATTCCTCCTCCGAGGAGTCGGGCTGGAAGACGGAGGACGAAGAGTCACCTGACGCTTATCGGACTCGGTGTGTCCCATCGGACCCGCCGGAGTCCGAACCTCGGAGACGATCCCCACCGGAGGATACCCGGTTCTCGGACTTTGTGCGGGATATGGCCAAGGCCTTGGCCTTCCCCGCGGATCCCGAGGAGGAGCCTCGAGCCGAGGAGCTCAAGGCCCTCCAGTATGACTCTCCTCCGAAGGAGGCCTTTACTGTACCGGTTCCTCCGATGCTGGAGCGGCTGCTCTTCCGCATGTGGGAGACCCCGGCCTCGACGCCAGTGTTAAGCAAGCGGGTCGATTCCATCTATCGAGTCCGCAAGAGCCCCGGGTTCCAAAAGGCACAATTACCGCACCACTCCATGGTTGTGGAATCGGCCATGCATCGACTGAAAAGTCAGAAGATGCACTCCTCGGTGCCTCCCGGCAGGGAGGCCCGGAACCTGGATGCCCTCGGTAAGAAGTGCTTCCAGGGCTCTATGCTTGCTTGCCGTGTCCAGACATACCAGCTCTACATGGGCATGTATCTCCGAGACCTGGCCAAGGAGATTGCCGGGTTCTCAGCTGGTCTCTCCGAGGAACCTTTGCAGAGGTTCCAGGCCTTGTCCACTGGTATTCGAGAGTGCTCGAAGTTTCTCTCTCGAGCAGCCTACGATGGCTTCGTGGCTTCAGCCCGAGTAACTGGGGCCGGCATCGGTGCCCGCCGACAGGCTTGGCTACAGTCATCCGACCTTGAGCCATGGGTGCAGGACAAGTTGGTCGATGTCCCCTGCCTCTTTGGCAAGCTCATGGCTGAAAAGACTGCAGAACTCGAGACCGAGACTCTGACCAGGACTAGGCTGTCCAGAAAAACCTCTGCCCCTTCTCAGAAGAAGGGGGGCTCAGGAAAAAAGACCCTTTACCCGAGGAAGTCCTCTGCCTATAAACAATACCCTCATTATCAGGCCTCTGCAGCTCCCCAACAGGGTCAGCAGGCCAAGGGGCAGGGTCATGGGCCCCGTAGGCAGAAGGCCCCCAAGCCACCAACACCAGCCCCTGCTCAGCAGGGTGGGGTTTTTTTGACTCAGCAAGCATAGCCTCTACTCCTCAGCTGGCTCACATCAGCACAGGAGGCCGGCTGGCCCACTTTGCCCACAGGTCAGCTGTCACATCAGATACCTGGGTGCTCCATAAAGTCCAAAAGGGCTATCTTCTCCATTTTCACCAGGTACCTCCCTCCTATTTTCCAGGGGAGCCTCCAAGACTCCCTCTGCACAGGGACCTACTCCTTCAGGAGTTAGCAAGTCTGCTAAAGGAACAGGCTGTGGAACCGGTGCCCAACCACCTGAGAGGTCACGGCTTTTATTCCAGGTACTTTCTGGTACCAAAAAGAACAGGAGGCCTCAGACCCATCCTAGACTTGCGCAACCTCAACAAGTTCCTGGAGAGGGAAAAGTTCAAGATGCTTACCCTTGGAATCCTGCTGCCCTACCTCCAGCAGGGAGATTGGCTATGCTCCTTAGATCTAAAGGATGCTTATACGCCCATCCTTATTCATCCAGACCACAGACAATATCTCAGATTTGTTGTGGGAGGAAACCACTACCAGTACAGAGTACTTCCCTTTGGCCTAACCTCCGCTCCCAGGGTGTTCACCAAGTGCCTGGCGGTGGTGGCGGCCTGAGGCTTCAAGGTCTTTTTGTGTTTCCATACCTGGACGACTGGCTCATAAGGGGCCAGTCTTCCCAGGAGAAAAGTCAAGCCACCCTTCTGCTCTGCTTTAGCACTTGGGGTTTGTCATAAACTTCGCAAAGTCCACTTTGCTCCCGTCCCAGAACTTGGAATTCATAGGAGCAAGGCTAGACACTCTTCAGGCGAGGGCTTTTCTGCCAGTGGACAAGGCCCTCCGGTTGATGGATGTAGCCAGGCAGTTTCACTGCAATTCCCTGGTCTCCGCCAGGCAATTCCTGAGACTTCTCGGCCATATGGCTTCCATGGTTCATGTAACCCCCAATGCCCGCCTGCACATGCGGCCTGCTCAGTGGAGCCTTCGAACTCAGTGGCATCAGGCCATAGGGAGCCTTGCAGACTCGGTGAGAGTATCCACCCTGCTCGTCTCCTCTCTACAATGGTGGCTTCATCTTCCGAATCTCGTACTCGGAGTGGATTTTCAATCCCCTCCGCATTCTCGAGTGCTGACGACAGATGCTTCTCTTCTAGGTTGGGGAGCACATTGCCAAGGGGCATGTACTCAGGGTCTCTGGACTCCTTGGGAGGCTGCTCAGCAGATAAACTTCCTGGAGCTACGGGCAATACGCCTAGCTCTGAGAGCCTTCTCCCACCTAACGTCTCACCAGTCTGTACTGGTCCAGACGGACAATCAAGTTGCCATGTTCTACGTGAACAAACAAGGAGGCACAGGCTCCTTCCTTCCCTGTCAGGAGGCACAACGGCTGTGCTTTTGGGCCGTCAATCACGGAATCCACCTCAAGGCTGTCTACCTTCCCGGTCAAGAAAATTACCTGGCGGACAGACTGAGCAGGATCCTGCAACCACACGAATGGAGATTGAATCCATTGGTGGTTCAGCAGATCTTTCTCAGGTGGGGCCTCCCCACCATGGATCTCTTCGCCAGCCCTCTGAACCGGCGACTCCCGAGATTCTGTTCCAGACAACCGCATCCTCTCAGAGTAGCAGCGGATGCCTTTCTGATTCCGTGGTCCCAAGGCCTACTATATGCATTTCCTCCCACACCACTAGTGTCTCGAACACTGTTCAAGGTCCTCAAGGACAGGGCCTCAATGATTCTGATAGCCGAGGCAGCCGTGGTTCCCACTTCTGTTGCAACTGGCGGTGGACACTCCCCTGCCTCTGGGAATTCAACATGATCTCCTGTCTCAGGACCAGGGGTCTCTCTTGCACCCTAACCTCCAGTCCCTTCATCTGATGGCCTGGCTGCTGAAAGGGTAGTCCTGGCTCCCCTACTCCTGCCTAGAGAGGTGGAAGACGTAGTCTTAGCCTCTAGGCGGCAATCCACCAGGAAATCCTACGCTCTTAAGTGGCGTAGATTCTCCACATGGTGTGCTCAGCACAGCGAGAATCCCTTCTCGTGCTTGGTAGCGGTAGTATTGCAATATTTGCTTTACCTCTCCAATCTAGGCCTTAAGTCCAACTCTGTTAGAGTTCACCTCAGTGCTCTTTCAGCGCACCACTCGCCGGTGGACGGGAGGCCTCTTTCCAACCACCCTTTGGTGGCTCGTTTTCTCAGAGGCCTCCTCCTGCTTAAGCCTCCTTTGCGTCCACCAGCCCCTGAGTGGGATCTCAATGTGGTCTTACAGCGGCTTACTTGTCTGCCATTTGAACCTATGGCTACCTGCCCTCTCCGTTTTCTCTCCTGGAAAACCTTGTTTCTGGTAGCTCTTACCTCTGCTAGGCGAGTGAGTGAACTTCAGGCACTAGTGTCTGATCCCCTTACACTAGGTTCTACAGGAATAGGGTAGTCTTACGGACTCACCCAAAGTTTCTTCCTAAGGTTGTCTCCCCTTTTCACCTCAATCAGGAGGTGGTTCTTCCGACCTTCTTTCCCAGGCCGCATGCCAACCGGGCTGAGATGGTCCTGCATACCCTGGACTGTAGGAGGGCGTTATCCTTCTACCTCGACCGTATGCGGGAGCACCGGAGGGCTGTTCAGCTCTTCGTTTCTTTTGACCCCAATAAGTTGGGGCTACCTGTCTCCAAGCATACTTTGTCCATCTGGGTCGCTGACTGTATCGCCTGGGCTTCTGGGGCAGCTGGTCTCTCGTTGGAGGGTCGAGTCACGGCTCATCGTGTCACGGCGAAGGCTGCATCAGTGGCTCATCTCCGCTCTGTTCCGTTGGCAGACATCTGCCGGGCCGCTACCTGGTCTTCAAGCCAGACTTTTGCGGCCCATTACTGCCTCGAGAGGGAGTCCCGCAGGGACAGTGCTTTCGGACAGGCAGTACTCCATAATCTCTTTGGGGTTTAGGCAACTCCTACCCTCCGGCCCTGGTGTTGGGCTACCGGTCGGGGGCGTTCTCAGAGAAGATTCCTTCCTTATGTACTGACGAGCTAGAGGGAGCTCATTTTTTCGGCTTGAGGTCTCCGGTAGCCTTAAGATGGGGAGTCCCATTGTGAGGACTGACTTCCTGCTTGGTCCTGGAGAAAGAGTAGTTACTCACCTGTAACAAGTGTTCTCCAGGAGCAACAGGAATCAGTCCTCACAACCCTCCCTCCTCCCCTTGGAATTGCAGTCATATGATTTAATTTGCTAATTTTTTGCTGTCTTTTAGCTATGTCATCAGACTGAGCAAGATGGCACCCTTGGGCGGGAAAGGGACCGCGCATGCGCGCTGCAATTCCCAAAGGCTTTCTTTGAAAGCTGGGGAAATGCTCCGCACGGAGGCTTCGTCGGCGCCGACGTCACCCATATGTGAGGACTGATTCCTGCTGCTCCTGGAGAACACCTGTTACAGGTGAGTAACTACTCTGTCTTGCAGCTGAGCAGGGAATGGAACACTCGAAGAGCAAGAAAAATTGCTCTGAGCTCTAAAAGATTGATATGTAGATGAGTCTCCTGTGGAGTCCAAGTGCCTTGGGTGGAGAGGTCTTGTAGATGAGCTCCCCAACCCATTGGAGAAGCATCTGTTGTGAGAGTTGCTTGGGGTAAGGGTTGTTGGAACGGGGACCCCAGCAACAGGTTTTGAGTGGACTTCCACCATTGAAGGGACAAAATAAGGCGATTTGTGTTTATGATTTTGTCTGACAGGCACCCTGATGCCTGGGTCCACTGGGTGGATAAAGTCCACAGGGCTGCTCTCATATGGAGGCGAGCATAAGGAACCACATGCACAGTAGAAGCCATGTGGCCTAGTAGTTGTAACATTTCTCGAGCAGTGAGATGGGACTTTAGCACTGCTTGAGAAGCTAACTGCACCATGCGAAGGCAACGGTTCTGAGGGAGATAGGCCCTTGCCTTTCTGGTATCCAGCACAGCTCCTATGAACTCTAGAGACTGAGTGGGAGTTAGGCTGGATTTTGGGATGTTTATGACTAGTCCCAAATACTGAAGGACACGCATTGTGCAAGATAAAGCTATCCTGGCCTCTGACTCTGATGGGGCTCGAATGAGCCAATCGTCTAAGTAGGGGAAGACGAATATTCCTAGAGTGCGGAGAAATGCTGCTACTACAGCCATGCATTTCGTGAACACCCTTGCAGCTGAGGCCAGGCCAAATGGGAGCACCCTGTATTGGTAGTGCTTCCCTTGAAAAAGGAACCGAAGGAACTTCCTGTGAGATGGATGGATGAGAACATGAGTGTACGCATTCTTGAGATCTAGAGAACATAGCCAATCCTGATTCTGAAGGTATGGCAGCAGAGTTCCTAGAGAAACCATTTTGAATTTCTCCTTGAACAGGAATTTGTTCAATTCTGTGAGGTCTAAAATAGGTCTGTGACCTCCTGTTTTCTTTGGGATAAGAAAATAGGGGGAGTAAAACCCTGTACCCTGTTGAAGAATGGGTACTTCTTCTATTGCCCCTTGGGCAAGAAGCATGGTGACCTCTTGATCTAACAAGTTGATGAGAGAGGTCTGAGAATTGAACTGTTTTACTATTGTGGGAGGGGGCATGCTCAAGAAATGAAGCTTGTACCCCTTTTTTATGATGGAGAGTGTCCAATGCTCTGCTGTTATCTGCCCCATCTTGGGGCAAAGTGACACAACCTTCCTGGAATGGTGGAAGGCTCTGGTCCATTTAGAGCCAGGAAGGCTAAGTTCTCTAGATGCAAGTCAAAGGCCTTGTGGAGGCTGAGACTGCTGAGGCGGTTGAGGCTTAGCAGTCTTTGCTTTTCTTTGCTTGGATGGTTGCTAACCCTTCCGGACAGGTTGACCTGCAGAGCGTCCCTGCTGGGAATAAGCAGGATAAAACCTTTTCTTTTTGGAAAAGAATGGTTTTTTTGAAAGATTTCTTTCTTGCAGGATCAGCTGTGCCCTTGGATAATCTGTCCAAGGTGGAGTTGTCAGCATCCAACTCATTGGCCTTTTCCTGCCAATCTTTGCCAAATAGATTCTCACCTGTACAAGGGATATTGCCCATCTTGTCCTGCACCCAGAGCTCCAAATTGGATGCCTGGAGCCAGGCAATTCTACGTTCACCTATGGCAATGGCAGAGGTTCTGCTTATGCACGCAAAACAGTCAAAAGCTGCAGGTTGACAAATTTGGAAACATCCTGGGCATGTTTGACCAATGTGAGAAAAACCTGTCTCCTATCCTCAGGAAGAAGAGGACTCAAAATCTCTAAATCTCCTGTGATTTCCTTCAGGAACATTCCCATATATAAAATATAGGAACTGATCCTGGCAGAAAGCATGGAAGCTTGGAAAGTACGACGTCCAAAAGCATCCAAAGTTCTGCACTCACGTCCTGGGGGATTAGAGGCATGGCTCTTTGCACTCCTGATCCTTCTCATAGCTGATTCCACTACAATAGAGTGGTGAGGAAGCCGAGTTTTCTGGAAACCAGGACAAGGAGGGACTCAATACATAGTGTCAAGTCTACGAGAATGAGGAGAGGTGGTAAGAGGGGTCTCCCACATTCTTAGCATGAGATCATGCAAGTCCTCATAGATGGGCAAAGTAGCTGCCTCCTTAGGAGTTTTGGGATATTGTAAAATTTCCAACTCCTTTGCCCTGGGCTCTGTTTCAGGAGCCACAGTAATGGAGAGACCCCAAGCCACCTCCCTGATGAAATCCTGGAAGGAGATATCCTCTGGAGGAGACATCCTGCGTTTAGGGGAGGAGGGGCTCCTCTGGCAGAAGTGCTCCGGTATCGACAGAACTATTAGAATCCTCAGATTCCTCTGAGGACTCGAAGTACCTTCTGTCCGGATGCTCTTGTAGAGCCCGATACCTGTACCGACCGAAGTCGGTACCGGTGTATCGTACTGGAGGGCATCGGGTGACTGGGTGCTGGCAATGCGGACACCGATGTCAATGCTATTGGTACCGATACCGGAGTCGGTGCCGGTACCGGCTGAACTGTCTAACACGGTTCCGAGGGTGTCGATGCCGCAAGGAGAGCCGCCAGACTGCGTTCAATAGCCAGGAACCTCTGGTCTATCGATGCTGCCGATGCCTGGATGTCAGTACCAGAGAAGACAGCCGGTACCCCAGAGCATGGCACCAGTAATTCTGCCGAGGTCGAGGCCTCGAGAACATCCTGGAGCCCCGATAATGCTTTGGAAGCCGAAGCCTCCCACCGGGGCAATTTTGCCGGTGCAGAATCCTCAAGGGCAACGCCAGAGGCATCTCGATGCTTAGAAGGAGATCTACCCTTTGAGGACTGGCTGGACTTATGTTTAGTTACCTGAGATCCATGGGAGGAAGAGGAAGCCCTGGAAGACATCGATGCCACCGAAGCTGCATCAGAGGGAAACAGGGCACTGAGCTTAGCAGCTCGGTTCTGCCGACCTCTTTTGGACATCATGGCACAGGACATACAATCCGTGATGGAGTGGTCAGGACCTAAACATTTTAGACACCATTCATGGGTGTCGGTGACAGAGATGGTACCGCCACACTTGGTGCACGTTTTGAAACCTGAAGCAGGTTTCTCCATTGTAGGAAACAATTTTTGGGCCTAAGGCCCAAAATGGGGCATGCACCTGGGAAAAAGGGGAAAAAAGAACTAAGTATTTGTTGTTTTTTTTTTAAAGAACAGAAATAAAGGAAGAAGAACCGGCGGTACCGGTAAAGCATCGAAGAAGGCAGACGCGACCACAAAAAAAGAAAGTAACAAGGAAGAATTTTCTGCGGTGACAGGAACGACGACCTGCTGGCTCCGCGGAAAACAAAGAACTGGAGAGAGGCAGTTGGGAAAGGCGGGAAGGCAGCACGCAGGCGCTGTGGGATGCTCCCAAAAGCTTTCTAATTGGACGCTGGGGAACGTTCCCGCGCAGGCTCCGCCGGTACTGACGATACCCATATGTGATGACTACATTCCTGCTTGTTCTTGGAGATAAGATCGTACTCTACCAGCTACAAGAGTACATTGACACACACTCCCCTCTCAACCCCTAATATGGCTTTCGATCCCACCATGAAGTAGAATCCCTCACAACAGCATGCCTAAACAACTTAACAGGCACAGATGGACCATACACAGCTACTTACTTATGTTTCTCGACATCAAGGCAGCATTCGACTCCATACATCACACCCTAATCTTCAAAAGACTGCAAACAATAGGATTAACAGGGATCCCTCTGAGCTGGTTCAAATCCTATCAAACCGACAACTTCAGGTAAAATTAGGCTCTACAAAGTCAAGACCATATACTCAAAGCTAAGGAGTCCTCTAAAGATCCGCCCTTTCTGCGCTATTATTCAACATCTTCATACAGCCTGCAATATCATACAAACCTTCAGTGTCCTCTACCACATGTATGCTGATGATGTCATGATTTATGCACCCATCAATACACAGAACCCTGACATCACAACCTTAACAGAATGCTTCACCGCAGTCTAATCATGGCTCATCACCCACAACATGACCATGATCATCAATAAAATGGAAGCTCTATATATATCACCAGAGACAGCAGCTTCATCTTGCTGGACACTATAAACCCAACTTGATGTACAACAAGAGATACGTTGTCTAGGTATCACCTTTGATCAACACCTAACATTCTCTGCCCACATAATCACCACCAGGTGCATACGCTATAAACTCAAGACTGTACAACATCTCAAGCCTCTGCTAACTCAACAGAACGTCTGCACAGTCCTTCAAGCTCTCATCTTCTCACTTCTGGACTACTGCAACCTCATCTTCCAAGGCCTACCTAAGAAAACAGTCCACCCGCTTCAATTAGCCTTCAACACAGCAACACATATCCTTTGCAATGCCAGCATAACTGAGCATATAACACTATTGTTCAAACAGCTTCACTGGCTACCAGTTCAAGATTCTCAACAGCCTGCCTATCAGCTACTCACTTCCAAACAATAATACACGAGACCATAGATAACCGCACAAGAAGAACAGGATCCCAGAACACCCTAGCAACTCCAGTATCCTTCACCAGATCCAGTACCATTGCATCCAAGAGAGCCTTCTCCCTATTTGCGCACTCTCTCTGGAAAACTCAGCATCCTTCACCAGATCCAGCACCACATCAAGAAGAGCCTTCTCCCTGTATACACCCTCTCTCTGGAATTCAATCCCATACAAACTCTGGGCTACAAAAGATCTACTAACATTCAAAAAGATCCTCAAGACTCATCTATTCACAGCCTACTTCACCAAGGACAAGACAGAATACCTTCATGCACCCACTTCTGACCCCCTTCCATTCCGTTTCTCACTTAACCATTGTACTCCCCTTGTATTAATCCCTTTCTAGGTTCATTGCCCTGTTACAACTTATCAAATTTTGTTTCAATGTAAACCTCCTTGACTGTAGGATAAAGTGGTATAGAAAACCTGTTAAATAAATTAATTAAGCTCTTTGGATGTTGTATGTGGTCTTTTTCCAACAGTTCGCACTAACCTTCGAAGACTTCTTGGATTAAGTTTCCTCTTCCCACCATATCCTGGGTGGTTCTTGACAGTTCCATGAGCAGAAAATTTCTTAATAGCATTGTGAACTGTAGACACAGGAATCCCAAGGTCTTTGGAGATGTCCTTTTACCCCTTTGAAGTTTGATAATAGCTTTTCTGAATGTCTCGGACAGCTCTATCTTCACCATTGTGAAAATGGAACAGGGAGTGAATGTCACCATTTTATACATTAGAGCCATCATTCACTAGTTAAGTCAAATCCTGTGAGTACTGACAATTGATCACAGGTATGTCTAATTTTACTACAACGGGAATGGGTTTTTTTCTGTTCAAACGGATTTGAATTGTTTATAAGGGTTCCAATAAAACATCCTGGCAATGCCCCAGTTTTTATACTATTTCCTTTTTTAATTGCTCTTGTTTTATTTCATTCTTTTATGTGTCAAATGTGTGTGCATATAAGTATAGTCCAAAGCCCTTTCACTAGTCACTTTTGTTTAGGAGATATTGGACAATAAGGGGTTGAACTGCAAGGGCACCTATAATGTTGACTACAACTGTACATCATTTATGTCCAAGAAAGGAAAGAACCTTATCTTCTTACACAAAAGCGTTTGATGATACTGTAGACTTAGAAAATGTGTTCTTCCGGCCAGTCAAGCAAGACATCAGTCCTGATTTTGTAATGACGTGAAAGCAGTTCCTTTTAAAAATATACAGGAAATTCAATCCTCACACTACTTCCAGTCCAGTAGGTGACGCTTCCAGTCTGTTTACAGGCCGATGCAGAAACCCTTCACTACAGCCCAGTACTTAAAGATCTAGTGTAGGGTTTCATTGGGGTATGTTTACTAAACCGCATTAACGAAACCTGGAAACAGCACAAGCACTGGCAAGTCAAATGCAAGGCATTGATAAGGCAGGAAAAGAGAGAATTTGAGAAGAAGCTTGCTGCGGAAGCAAAAACATGAAATAAAGACCTTTTCAAGTACATTCGTAGCAAAAAACCTGTGAGAGAGTCAGTTGGTCCATTAGATGATAAAGGGGTTAAAGGAGCACTAAGAGGCGACAAGGCGATAGCGGAGAGACTGAATGAATTCTTTGCTTCGGTCTTTACTGAGGAAGATGTAGGGATGTTACCCATGACTGAAGTGGTATTTAAAGGTGCGGAAGAATTGAAGGAAATATCGATACATCGGGAAGATGTCTGACAACTATTAGATAAACTGAAGAGTAGCAAATCACCTGGGCCGGATGGTATACATCCAAGGGTGTTGAAAGAACTGAAATATGAGATTACAGAACTGCTATCAGTAATCTGTGAACTATCATTAAAATCATCTCTAATACCTGAAGATTGGAGGATCGCCAATGTAACACAAATTTTTAAAAAGGGTTCCAGGGGTGATCCGGGAAACTACAGACCGGTGAGCCTGACGTCAGTACCGGGAAAAATGGTAGAAACCATCATAAAGAATAAAATTACTCAGCATGTAGATAGTCACAACCTAATGGGAGACAGCCAACATGGCTTTAGACAAGGAAGATCTTGTCTTACTAATCTGTTATGTTTTTTTGAAGGAGTGAATAAACAGGTGGACAAAGGTGAGTCGGTTGATATTGTGTATCTGGACTTTTATTTATTTATTTTTATTTATTTAACTATTTCTTTTATACCGCCCCTTCCAGAGATCAAGGGCGGTTTACATATAACAAGTCAACAGTCATGTACACAGTTTGTATACATTTTACATAGAACATAGAACATAGAACAATAGAAATCAACTATTTACATTAAACAGTAAATATACCATTTATAGGTATTAAAGCAAACATATTAAACTTTATACAAATGAATATTTACAGTGTGTGGTGTGTGTGGTGTGTGGGGCAGGAATTGGTGTAGGTGCTGGAATTTAGTTCCTTTTTTCGTCTTCGGGTGTGAGGGAGGGGGGAAAGTCTTGTGGATACATTGTTGGGTTAGGGGATTAAGAGAGTCTGTGTATGTGTGACCATGTTTGTTGTGGAGCTGGTCTTGGGGGAATAGGGGATTTCGAAGTGTTCAGTGAATAGGTAGGTCTTTAATTCTTTTCTGAATTGGGTGAGGTCTCTTATGGTGCGAAGTTCAATAGGGAGGTCGTTCCAGAGTGTAGGGGCAGTGAATGAGTATGCTCTGGAACTAGTGGAATTCTTAGTTTTACGGATGGCTTTTGGTGTGATGAGGGAGTGGGCCGCGTTCTGTCTGAGGGTCCTTGTCGATGTTGGAGATTGGAGTAATGTGGATAGGTGTGAAGGGGTTATGTCATTTATAAGTTTATAGGTTGTTAGGATAATCTTATTTGATTCGGCTGTTTATAGGGAGCCAGTGGAGTTCCAGTAGTATTGGGGTCACGTGGTCAGTTAGGCGAGCTTTAGAGATTACCTTTGCACAGATGTTTTGTGCTCTTTGGAGAAGGTATATGCTCTTTTGGGGGAGGCCTATTAGGAGACTATTGCAATAGTCGAAGTGCGGGGTGATCAGTGTACTTACTACGGATCTAAAGTCTTGTGTTTCAAGAAGTGGCCTTAGGTGCTGAATAGTTTTGAGTTTATAGAAGATGGTTTTTACTATTTGTTTTATGTGAGGTAGCATGGTGAGGGTGTGGTCTATTATTACTCCTAAGTATTTTACCTGTTTTCTGACGGGTATGGAGGTTTTGTTGATTGTGATTGTTTCTGGGTATGAGTTCTCAGTCGTGGGTGGTCTTGTCACAAACATTGCCTCAGTTTTTTTGAGGTTTATGCTAAGGTGGTTAGTTTCCATCCAGGAGGAGGTCTCAGCCATGCATTTGGATAGCGAGTCATATGTAGGGTTTTTAGCATTTATGGGGATAGCTAACATGATGTCATCGGCATATATAAAATGGTTAATCCTGTGTTTTTTAAATATGTCTGTTATCGGTTGCAGGTACAAGTTAAATAAGAGGGCCGAAAGGGCTGATCCTTGGGGTATTCCCTGTCCTTGAGGGAATGTTTCTGATGCTTGTTGGTCAATTTGGACTCGTATTAATCTATGTGAAATATAGGATTTGAACCAGTTAAGGACAATCCCGCCTATACCTAGGTTTTCTAATCTGTTGATCAGTGTCATGTGATTAATGTTATCAAAGGCGGCAGAGATATCTATAAAAAGGAGTAAGAAGCCTTGATGTTTGCCATCAGTGCCCTTGATGAGGAAGTCCATAAGGGTGATTAGGAGGGTTTCTACTCCATGGAATGGGCGGAAACCAAATTGGTGTGAGTCAAGAGGTTTGTGTTCATCAATGTGTTCTTGTAACTGAATTTGAATTGTTTTCTCTATTATTTTGGCTATGAATGGAATGCTGGCTATGGGTCTGTATGAATTCGGGTCATTTGAGTCGAGCTTATTATTCTTTATTATTGGTCGGAGTGTTGTGAGTTTTAGGGCATCAGGCATGATGCCCTGTGAAAGGGATTGGTTAACGATGTATTGTATATTTACCACCAATTCAGCTTTTGCACACTTAATCCATGACACAGGGCATGGATCGAATGGGGAAGTGGTGGTGTTTATCATAGTTATGATTTTGAGGAGTTGTTTTTGTTCTACCAATTGGAAACTTGTCCATTCATGTGAGATTTTTGTGTTTGATAATACAGGAGTTGAGGTAGTGGTTTTGTTTTTTAGTTTTTCCGCAAAATGTTTTGCTAGTGTTTGTATATTTATTGCTTGTTGTTTAGGTTCGGTGTTGTTAGTTTTGGTTAAAGTTTTTACTATCGCGAATAGCTCCCTTGGGCGGTTGATGGAAGAATTTATTACTTTGGAGTGGTAGTCTCTTTTTGATTTGTTAATTGCGTTTTTGTATTCCATAAGTAAGAGCATGTATTGGGATTTGTTTTCATCAGATTTTAGTTTTCTCCATCTCTTTTCTTGTTTCCTCAGTTGTTTTTTTAGTTTTGTCAGCTCTTTTGTGAACCATTTTTCTGTCTTTTTTGTTTGTTTGTGTAAGACTTGTGTGTGAGCAGCTGCTTTTTGAATGGTTAGATTCCAATGTGTTATGGTTGAGTTGATGTCTGGTGAGCTTGTGTCTAGTTCGGGTAGTACTTTATCGAGGAATGTGTCTTTGTCAAAGCGTGCGAAGCGTGATGTATGTGGAGTTGTGCTCCCATTGTTTTTTGGGATTTGTGCTGGTAGCTGGATTGTGATTAGATGATGGTCTGACCAGGGTACTTCAGTTATACTCAGAGTGGTATGTAGTAAGTGATTGTAGAGTGTGGCTGGGAGGAAAATTACATCAAGTATGTTACCTTTTTTGTGCGTAGGGGCATGTATTATCTGTGTGAACCCCATTTGTGACATAGTGTCTATGAAGTTATCTGATTGTGAATGGTTCAGTGATGGAAGGTTCAAGTCCCCAAGGAGTAAAAGTGGTTTGTTTTGTGATGCTGTACATGCAAGTTCTAGGATAGGGGTGAGGTTTTTCTGATCGGATGATGGGGGTCTGTAGATGAGGGTGAGAGCCATGGTTTTATTTTCTATGTTAACGATGTCTATTCCATCTATATTATTTAGGTTTGTTAGGGTGAATTTTAGGTAATTTTTGGTGAGAATCATTACACCCCCTCCTCTTTTTATATTCCTTTGGCAATTGAAAATGTCATATTGATATGTGGTTAGCTGGTTTAGTAGTATAGTGTCTGTAGGTGAGAGCCATGTTTCAGTAATGCAGATAATGTCAGGGGATGTATCGTTAATTATGTCATTAATTATAGGTATTTTGTTTCTTATGGATCGTATGTTTATTAGGATGAGTTGTAATTTGATGTTTGTATTGTCATTTTGGTCAATTTTATCACTTATGGGTTGTTGCTTTATTTGGATGAGGCGGTGATGGCGTTTGTGTGAAGTGTGGCGCGAGTGGTGATTATGAGAGTTTGTGTATGTAGAGCTATATATTGGGTTCTGGTATTGATTGTACGTGATTGGGAAATTATTATAGGGGTTCCGGTTATGATTGTAGATGATTGGGATGTTATTGTGTGGACTTTGGTTGGTTTTGTAAGTGTATATGTGTTGAGTTAGGAGGGTTATTAAAAAGAGAGTGAAAAGGAGATTTGTAATCTTAGTAGGAGACATTTTGTTCATTTTATGAGGTAATGGGTAGAGTGGGAGGGAAGTAGTTGGAGGTATGTAGTTGGAGGGAGGGAAATTATTATTGTTAATAGTATCACAAGCTGCAAGAAGAGTATTTACTACTGACAACAGTGAAGGGTATTTACTACTGGCAACAGTGTCTTGTAATAGCAATGCAGGAAGCGGTAATTACTACTGATTGCCGTGGGTAAATATTACTAGCAATAGTAATTCACAATGATCATCACTGGTAACATTATCTCACAATGATTTCTACTGACAAGGTCCCTCATCAGAGACTTTTGGCAAAACTAAAGAGTCATGGGATAGGAGGCAGTGTACTATTGTGGATCAGGAACTGGTTAAAAGATAGAAAGCAGAGGGTAGGGCTAAATGGCCAATTTTCCCAATGGAGAAAGGTGAATAGTGGTGTACCCCAGGGATCTGTGCTGGGTCCGCTGCTTTTTGACATATTCATAAATGACCTGGAAAGTGGAATAACGAGTGAGGTTATCAAATTTGCAGATGACACAAAACTATTAAAAGTTGTTAAAACCCAAGAGGATTGTGAAAAATTGCAAGAGGATCTTGATAAATTGGAAGACTGGGCATCAAAATGGCAGATGAAATTTAATGTGGACAAGTGCAAGGTTATGCACCTAGGGAAGAACAACCCAAACTATGGTTACACGATGCAAGGTTCCACATTAGGAACCACCACCCAGGAAAAAGATTTAGGCGTCATTGTGGATACCATGTTAAAACCCTCGGCCCAGTGTGCAGCGGCGGCCAAGAGAGCAAATAGAATGCTAGGTATGATAAGGAAAGGAATGGAAAATAAAACAAAAGATATTATAATGCCTCTATATCGTTCCATGGTGAGACCGCACCTTGAATATTGTGTGCAGTTCTGGTCGCCTTATCTTAAAAAGGATATAGCGATTTTAGAAAAGGTACCGAGAAGAGCCACCAAAATGGTAAAGGGGATGGAAGGATACTCCTATGAAGAAAGGCTAAAAAGGTTAGGGCTCTTTAACCTGGAAAAGAGACGGCTGAGGGGAGATATGATAGAAGTCTATAAATTAATGAACGGAGTGGAACGGGTAAACGTAGATCGATTGTTTACCTTATCAGAATATAGAAAGACTAGGGGACATGCAATGAAGCTACAGGGTAAACTATTTAAGACTAATAAAAGAAAATATTTTTTCACTCAACGTGTAATCAAACTCTGGAATTTGTTACCGGAGGATGTAGTAAAGGCTGTTAGTGTAGCTGGGTTTAAAAAAGGTTTGGACAAGTTCCTGGAGGAAAGGTCCATAAACCATTATTAAGAAGTGACCGAAGATATCAATGCTTGACCCAGTACAAGCATTGTGGAACTTGTGTCTCTTGGGGAAACTGCTAGGTACATATGACCTAGATTGGCCACTGTTGGAAACAGAATACTGGGCTTGATGGACCTTGGTCTGACCCAGCATGGCATATCTTATGTTCTTAATGTGCCTTAGGTGCGAAGCCCAAGAAACGTGATGGCAGTGCTCCATATGCAGCAACAGCATAGTGCCCAAGTATGAACAGCCACTATAGCGATGGTGCAAATGGGGCTGCAGGCGGGATATGTAGTGGGGGCAGCTGGGCACAGGATGGACTAGGCTGTCGCCTAGGAACATAGAAACTGGAAATCAGCAAGACAGCAGCTGACAAAGGCCAAACACAATCCACCTACATGTACCTCGTCCACCCTAGCCAATAGTTGCTAGCGCACTGACCTGACATCCCCCCAACCATCCCTCCCCCATATGGAAGGGACATAATATAGGTATGTGGTAATGGGGGGGGATGTGAGGATGTCCATGCATGCCTCCCCACCCCAGAGCCCACTCCCTAGGTGACTGCCTACCTGCACAGTGGATGGCCTGGGACTGCGCACTACAAGCACCGACAGCATATGCCCAGGTGGCATGGCAGGGGGGCGTGTGCTGGTGCTTGAGGGGGCAGTGGCACCTGCCTGCAGTGCACCCAGGCAATGCCCTGTACCAGTACATGGTGTAAAGTACAACAGAAAAGGTCTGGCTGAGGAGACGTAAAGGTAGCCCCAAGGACTGCTGTGCTTCTGTGGCAACTGTGTGGTGCAGTACACAGAGCCAGCATGTCCCAGAGCACAGGGTCACAGGTTCAGGTCCCAGCTGTGGATCCTGCAGAGCACATCACTATATTTTACCCTACAATGCAGATACAACAGCAACATGTACAATCCCCAAAGCAGCAGCCAACAGGGGTGCAAACACCCACTCACACAGGCTCCACTATCCAAAGCTCCATGGAGAGGCAGGCTGTTGGCCCCAGCACGGAGCCGCAGTTATCACAAGAGCACTATTACTACCTCCTGCACAGTTTGGCAATGTCGGCACTGTAATCATGACCAGTGTGGCGGGCAGAGTTGCCAACCACCCCTATCTTTGCCCAATGCTGCAGTAGGCGTGTGTGTGTGTGCGCGTGTATGTCTATCCATTGTTTCGTGGCTGCCTACACCTCTGTGGGCCCACTGTGTCCCACTATTACCAGCATTAGCCTGCAAATGTGCATAATGAGGAGCAAGGTATTGTGGGTATGGCCCAGGCAGGGCGGACTGGGCAGGATGCATCTGCAGAGGGCGTAGGGCAATGGCTGGGACATTGTACTGCTCAACCACAACCTGCATGGACAAGGTGGCCACAGCACATCTTTCTGTTAGGGCACGCTCACACTGACCAAACAGTGACCATGGCACGGCTATGTTCCTACATAATATCTGGCCCAAGTGATATATATGTGCCCCCTGTTCTGGGGGCCAGTCACTGGGGCACCTGCCAGGTGCCTGTGCCATACAACCCAATCTGGATGTGCACAGTTCCACTGTGAACATGCAGGATAGACTAGCTAGCGAAGTGCCCGCAGTTAGTTCGTGCATGCCTGGGAAACCTGGCGTGGTGCAGCAGGCACAGTCTGCCTGTGCCTGCTGCTGGTGAATGTCAGACCATGGTTGGGTGCTGGGGTACAGCTGTAGTCCTAGAACTGGTGGGGGCACAGGGGAAGGGTAATGGACAGATGGTCTACTGTAGTGCGCAGTATTGCAATGTACGTGTGTTGCATCTTACCCGCGTTGCAGTGTGCACAATAGCGCACGTGATGTCTGTTTGGGACGTGCATTGTTACATGCCATAATCTGACCACATATGCTAAGGTGCCTAGTCATATCTTATATGACACGTAAAAAGCTCTGTATGATCACATACATTATTGTGCGCGCTGCGTGTCTGACGCCCTGCTACGCACGTAGGATGCACTACTGCGTGATAATCTAGCAGACATGGTGGCACTTGGTGGAACATATTTGCATTGTGCTCGTTGTGGTTGTTTGGGCTAGTGGTTGCAGGCGTGCATGGCGCCAACATAGGTTGTGGGTTTGGATCCCACAGGTTCCTTTTCCTTTCATTTGTTCTCCTCTCCTTACCATACAATGGGCTCCAGCTTTGTCCCTTCTCCACACACCCTTCCCTCTCTTCACTGTACACTGCAGTGTCCCCTCCATGCTGCCTATCCATCACACGCTAGCTGTTACATATGCTCCCTTTCTTTGGGTTGTCTGAGTGGGCAGGTGGCTCAGTGGTTTGGTATTGGTGTCGGTGAGCTGTGTTTGGGCTCGTCAGTGTGCCGGTTCGATTCCCACTTACTCCTTTTTGGATCTCTTGCCCATTTTGCCCTTGTACACGCACCATCCACACAGCTGGCACTTCAGACCAACCCCTGATGCCCTTTCCGTTACCGTTGTTTACTCCTCTGCATGCTGGGTTCACTGCACACCATTTCACGGTGTGTGTGCCTGTGTTACCTGTGGCTTACGTCCCCATTACAGACTGCGATATCAGCTGCCTGTGGTCTATGGCCTTACAACTACGGCTCAGTTTCTCATGTGGCACCATGTCTGCACATCCCACAGCACATCTTCTACTGTCAGCGCGCCTTAGATTGCAACCCCTTCGGACGCGCAGTGGGTCCATGGCGCATTGTACCACACATTAGCGCCTTGTAATGCATGTTACCTGACACGGCTTGCTTTAACGATGCATCACCCACTCCTTTATAAGGGCATCCGTAACATTACTGGGGAACTTAACGCGGGTAACATTACCGCGGTTTAGTAAACATACCCCATAGTGTGACTTTAATGCTGACTCTTTGCGCTGGAATGCAATATTCAAATTACCCAGTGTACAAAAAGTCAACATTAAACTAGGAGAGCAAGCATGCTGTCGTGGAGAAACGGGGTCATCTGAGGGGAAGTTTGACACTTCCCCTCAGATGACCTATGCATCGGGAAAAGCCCCCGATAGCTATCAGAATACTGGCAGGGGGGCTGGTAGCCCCGACACCCCCCCCCCCCAACAGAAACCAAATCCCCACCTGCCCAAGAAAAACAAAACCCTGGTGGCCCGGTGGCCCAGTGACCCCATTTCCAACCATTTAAAACAAAAAGGCCCAGTGGCACCTCTCACCCTCCTCCTGATACCTTTAATCTAGAGTGGGAGTGTTGCCCACATGCTCCTGCCTCGCCATCTTGAAAAATGGCAGCACCTGACCCTGTGCGGTGCATCCTGGGATGCACAGGACAGGGTCAGACTACCATATAAGGCAAAAAAATGCCTTATATGGTAGTCTGACTCTGCACGGTGCAGCCCAGGATGCACTGTGCAGGCCAGGTGCAGCCATTTTTCAAGATGGTGACACAGCAGTGCATGGCCAATGCTCCTGCTCCAGATCAAAGGTACCAGGAGGGGAGTGGGGGATTCGGGGACCACCGAGCCATTTTGTCATTGGGTGAGTGAGTGAGATCAGGGCTGCTGGGCCACCAGAGGTTTTTTTTAAAATTGCATGTGGGGGGGGGGGGGGTGGATCGGGACCGCTGGGCCACCATGGATTTTTTTTTTTTTTTTTAATTGGGTAGTTGGGGATTTGGTTTCTGTCAGGGTGGGGGGCACTGGCTCCCCAATAGTATTCTAATGGCATCAGGAGCTTTCCCCAATGCCTGGATCATCTGAGGTGTAGTGTTAAACCTCACCTTAGATGATACTTTTGCTCCCACCTGCCTGAAGCTTTCATGAAGATCCAGAATTAAAAAACAGTATAAAAACTGTGCTAAGTTGGGTGCTGTTTTTTACTGCAGGCACAATTACTTCCTTATCTTCCCTCCAGTCACGACCTCTGGGTGGGTAGTCAACCCCCACCAGCAGATTGGAGACTGAGC
Source organism: Ichthyophis bannanicus (assembly GCA_033557465.1). Taxonomy (NCBI): domain Eukaryota; kingdom Metazoa; phylum Chordata; class Amphibia; order Gymnophiona; family Ichthyophiidae; genus Ichthyophis; species Ichthyophis bannanicus. The sequence continues at coordinate 263,797,647 of CM066044.1, forward strand.
AAATCATCTTTTTATAACATCAGTGAATTTAGGCAGCTGGCGCCACCTACCAGCCCAGTAAGCTCAGTCTCCAAGCAGCTGGAGAAGGTGATCTCAGAGTTCTGGACTCACTGAAGGGACAACTAAGGAGCTTTTTTTTTTTATTTTCTTCTTCTTTGGCTATTTGTGGGGAGCATCCTAGTAGGACCCCCTCAGTACTAAGAGAATCGGGCCACAGAGTGAACAATAAAACTTCAAAGTAAAAAAAAACAAAAAACGCAGCGATCAAGGTAGAGATTCTATCTCTGATGGATAAGGAGGCTTACCTGTGCCTCTATAGCGACTGCAGCGGCTCCTGAACCCATCATCGAGTGAGGAGCTGCTATTGAAGATTGAGGCCCATCACTTTGTGACTCTACAGTAGGACTGAGCGTGAGGAGGATCGCGTGCAGGTGCTGAGGAAGAAGTTTTTCTTCAGGAGTAGAAAGGAGAAAGTTAAGCGGAATTTTCTGTTCAGCACGGTAAACAGTGCATGGCCAGATTTTGGGGGGGAGGGGACCTGATCAGACATTGGGACTCTTCCTCTGCAATTTTTTTTATTTTGAATCTGCTTCTGCTGGTCATCTGTAGAGGTTGTTGAAAGCAAAGCCAAATACTGTCATTTTCAGTTATAGACACTGGCAGGAGTTTTGGAAGGGGCACCAAAAGCCTTCTCTCCTCCTAGCCATACCATGCTGGCACGTGCTACATGTTTGGCTTGTGGGGCTCGGTGGGGCAGTCTCAGCTGCGGGCAATTGCCACAGTTGTGAAGATAGAAGAAGATATGCAGGGAGACATTGTGGACAAGTCTGGATGAGCAGGGTCCTCAGGCTGCTCACAGACTAAGGGGGGGGGGCACGGTTTGCCTCCCTACCGCTGTGGCAGGAGCACCAGCCTGGGTGGAGAGAGGGGCCGGCTCCACGCTACCAGTGTTGGAAGGGCAGAGTAGGGAGTGCATCTTTCACAAGCCATCTCAGGAGCCAGTGGGGGGATCTGCCCCTGGGGTTCCTCCCCCCCAAGTTTGCACAGAGCATTCTACATGAAACAGCAGAGAAAATCTGCCTCTTCCCCCCATGCTGGATCGAGGAAAAAAAAAAAAAGAGGGTGGCTACAGACAGCATGTTAGAGTCCACGCCAGGCAATAAGCCAGCCTCTATCAGGCATCACCTCGACTGTGCCCCATGCAAGGAGATGGGTTCTCTTCAATCAGATGATCTAGGGGATTTAGACGTGGAAACTGACCTTGGCACTGAGCCAGAAGAGGGTGAAATCCCACAGGAGGAATCTCACATCATCTGTGTCTTCCGTAGGGAGAAGTTGGCGACACTCATCACCCAGTTGCTGAAAACACTTCTAATGCTGGCAGGAGGGCAAAAAGGACGTCCAGGAAGACCCGCTTTTTCAAGTCATCTGAAAATTGCAGGTTTCTTTTCCTTTACATTGTGTGATTAAACAGATGATCCAGGATGAGTGGGACCTCCCTGAGGCCGGTCTTAGAGGAAACATGACCATGGCCCATCTTTACCCACTGCCAGAGCAGGAGCATCTGCGTTCCCCGAAGGTGGATGCCACAGTGTCTGCTGTCACCAGGAAGACCACCATCCCCGTTGAGGGCAGCACCGCACTCAGGGTTGTTTCAGGATAGAAAGCTGGATACCTTGTTGAACCATGCTTTTGATATTAATGCCCAGTCATTACAAGCGTCCGGAGCCTTCTGCAGCAGCAGCGAAATTCAAATTGGGCACCACTTATCTGGCAGATACCTTCTATGACCTCAAGGCCTCTCTAAGAGCATGGCATCTGTGGTTGCAGCACAGCGTGCCACTAACTATGGCAACGTAACTGGTCGGCTGAAGTCTCCTCTAAATCTTGGTTAAGTAAACTACCTTTCAAGGGTTGACTCTTGTTTGGAGAGGCATTGGATAAGTTGGCAAAGGACTTAGGGGAGTCCAAAGTGTGGCGCCTGCCCAAGGACAAGCAGAAGCAGGAGTGCTTCTCTGCGCAGGGTCAGACACGGGATTTTAGACGATGCCACATTGTGTGTTTTGCACCATACCAGAGGGAGTATTTTCCCTCTCATGGACAGGCCTTTCAGGGGGTTCAAGGAGAGGGACAAGGATATTACTCAGCCTTCTGTCCCCTGCCCCGAAATAGGCACAGTGAAGCAAGACAGGCACAGATGGAGGTGGTCTGTGGGAAACTGGCTGCACAACTTTTACCCTGCCTGGGTCCAGATCATGTCAAACCAGTGGGTCCTGGAGGTTATAAGGAAGGGCTACACGTTAGACCCTTCACTCCCTCCTTTGTATGCTCTCCAGGCAAGGCCAAGGCGGTAAAGAAAACTCTCGGGTGGCTTCTACAATTGGGGGCCATGGTGCACATACCCCAGGACCAGTGTGGAGGCAGTCAAAACTCCATTTATTTTGTGGTGCCCAAAGAGGAAGGCTCTTTCTGGCCCATTCTGAACCTCAAGCAGGTGAACTGGTGTCTGTGAGTGTCCCGTTTCCACATGGCAATGCTTCAGTCTGTCATTACGCCATGCGAGAAGGGGAGTGCCACACCTCCCTTGACCTCACAGAGGCCTAGTTGCACATTCCCATCCCTCCAGAGGATCATCAGTTTATCCGCTTTGTGGAACTGATGAGGCACTTTTAATTTCAAGCGTTACCCTTTGGCCTGGCGACAGCCCCACGTATCTTCACCAAGGTGATGGTGGTAGTGGTGGCGGCACTGTGTCAAGAGGGAATTTTGCTTCATCCTTACCTCGATGATTGGTGAAATTAAGCCTAACCTGCTAATTGCCTTTCCTTCAGTACCTCCAGTCCAGTCCCAGAACCCTCCCTCATTCAGCAACCTAAGCAGCGTAATGACCCCAGGCCTGAAGAAGGTTGTCATTGCGTGAATGGTCTGGGGGTTTCCTGGTAGGAAGCAATGGTGCTAGGGGCTTGGGAGCCTTTTCTTGCAGAGCTGCAGTTTTTTCTCATAACACATTTAATGTTTTGCAGAAGCAATAGTGACAACAGAGCACGTGTCGGGCAGGTGCTCAGAGGACTGATGGGTACAGCTGCTTCTTCCTTGTGGAGGAGGGTCCCTGGTAAGGTTGGGAGGCCAGGTTCTTGTTTAGGATCATACATTCTTGGTTCAAAGATTAACTTATTTGTTGCTCCTGTGATTCTGCTTTGTCAATAGGTTACTGGGTCTGGTAGGTGGTGCCGATTGCATAGATACACTGATGTCATCAAAAAATGACATGCTCAGTCTCAAAGCTGCTGGGTGGGGTTGACTATCCAGAGGTTGGGACTGGACTCAAGGAAAGCCAATCAGCAAGTAAGGCATAGGTTTTCAACCCAGTCCTCAGGGAACCCTAGGCCAGTCAGGTTTTTAGGATTCCCACAATGAATATGCATAAGATAGATTTGCATACACTGAAGGCAGAACATGCAAATCTTTCTCAAGCATATTCATTCTGGGAATCCTGAAAACCTGACCGTCCTAGGGTTCCCCAAGGACTGAGTTGAAAACCCCTGAAGTAAGGCCTAATTTTACCTTATGCAGCAATTTGCATGCCAAGTGTGCTGCAGTTTAGCATAGTTTGTTTTTTTGTGATTTTCCGGCACTAGCTTGCTTCCTGCATCAGAGAGCAAGCCTAGTATGGGAAAAGTGACAAACTGCCCCACTAAGCTTTTCTGCATCAGCCCATTGGTTGAACTCAATGCACTTCCTTCAGACAAACTATAGTCAAACTCGACAAGTTCGAACAGAAAGATCAAAGCACCACTGAAAGACTGCAAATGAAGGATCATCAAGTACCATTAACTCTATCCCATGTCTCCTGGCGTATTCCTTTGTACCTAAACTGTTTCTCTAATCTGCGATGACAAACCTCTAATATCAAGAAGTCTATCACTTCTTTGGGCAACTTGTTCCAGTGCTCGATTACCCTCATGTTAGAAAATTCTTCCTATTGTTTAACCAAAATCTCCCCTGCTGCAGTTTGTCATTATTTCTCATCATTTCCTCAGTGAGAGTGCAGGACAGGGATTGTTTCATTCAAATTGTAAATCACTTTGAACGATGAAATAAATGCAATTGTATATAAAAATATTTAAATTAATAAGAAGTAATTAGGTCTTAACTGCTAATTAGTGTTCCTGGAGAATCTACAGTCCAGTCCCTGCATCCTGGGTTGTGCCTCTCTACCTGCAGCTTGGAGACTGAGCCAGTCAATCTTCTGACGTCACCAGGACCTATATAACCCACTGGCACACCCACCAGCTTCAGTATCCTGTTGACAAAGCAAAGTAACCGGAGAGACAACTAACAACTAAACACTAACTAACTAACCAAACTCAACCACGCCCCTCCCACCCAGACTGGGGAGGAGCCAGGTTCCCCCTTCCCAAGGCAGAGGAAGGAGAAGGCTTACAGAACCTAGCCCCCCGAAATTACTAAGGACAAACACAGCGCTCAACAAGGCTCCGCCACTGCCCCACCACCAGAACCGCAGGGCAACATGAGCAACCACCACTCCGGAGCCCACTATCCCGAGGCGCTTCAATCCAGCACTAAAACGTGGGGTGGGGCCAGGGACTGGACTGTAGATTCTCCAGGAACACTAATTAGCAGGTAAGACCTAATTACTTCTTCCTGATCGCCTCTATAGTCCAGTCCCTGCATCCTGGGATGTACCAGAGCAGTTCAAATACGGGAAGGGCCCGCCAAGCCAGATCGAAGCACCTCTCTACCAAAACTGGCATCCGCCGTGGCCTGCACATCCAGCCTGTAGTGCTTGGCAAAGGAATGCAGCAACGACAACCAAGTCGCCGCTTTGCAGATATCCAAAGGGGGAACCAGACTGAACTCGGCCCAGGACGCCGCCTGAGCCCTCGTGGAATGCGCTCGCAGGGCCACCGGGACCTGCCTACCTTTCACCATATAAGCTGACGCAATGGCCTGCCTGATCCACCTAGAAATCGTGGCCTTGGCCACCGCCTCACCCTTACGCGGCCCTCCAAACAACACAAATAAGCGTTCCGACTTACGAAAAGCCTTAGAGCGCTTCAAATACCTCCTTAGAATTCTATGGACCTCCAGGAGCTGCAAACGAGCATCCCCCTCCTCCTGCCCCCCGGCAGCAAAGGAAGGGAGAGACACCAACTGATTAACGTGAAAAGGCGAGACTACCTTAGGCAAAAAGGAAGGAACCGGGCGCAACACTACCTTCTCCTGGAAAAATGCAAGAAAGGGCGGCCGACAGGACAGCGCCTGCAACTCCGACACTCGCCTAGCTGAGGAAATGGCCACCAAAAATACAGCCTTAAGCGTCAAATCCTTCAGGGAAGCTCTACCAATCGGCTCAAAAGGGCACACCAGCTAGGGTGTCCAACACCAAATTCAGATCCCAAGGCGGCACTACCACCCTCCGGTGCGGCCATAATCTCCTAACCGCCCTAAGAAAGCGCACCACATCGGGGTGGTGCCCCAGGGCCTTACCTTTCACCTTACCTCGGTAACAAGTGATGGCTGCCAGCTGGACCCGCAACGAAATGGCCGCCAGCCCCTTCTCGAGCCCTGCTTGCAAAAAGTCTAACACCTCTGCCACAGAAACCGCCAGGGGACGCTTACCTCGCTCCTCGCACCAGTTCTCAAAGATACGCCAAACACGCACATACGCTAAGCAGGTAGACCGCTTGCGGACCTTCAACAGAGTCAAAATCACGGCCCCTGAGTATCCTTTCTTCTTCAGCCTCGCCCTTTCAATAGCCAGGCCGTAAGTGAGAACCGACCCACCTGCGGCATCCTGAGCGGGCCCTGCCTGAGAAGATCCTCCCGGACCGGGAGCCGCCAGGGACAGTCCACCAGCAACCGAACCAGATCGGCATACCAAGGCCGCCTTGGCCAGTCTGGCACTATCGAGATTACCACTCCTCGATGCGCCTCTATCCTGTGCAGAACCCGACCTATGAGCGCCCAGGGAGGAAACACATACAGCAGCCCCTCTGCAGGCCACCTCTGAACCAGAGCATCGAGCCCTTCCAACATCCTTTCCTTTCTCCTGCTGAAGAATTTGCCCGTCTTGGCAGACAACCACCGCGCCATCAAATCCATCACCGGCGCACTATCTGGTCGAAGACATCTTGGCAGAGCTCCCACTCGCCATGGTCCACTCTGTATCTGCTGAGATAGTCCGCTGTCACATTTTCCACTCCGGCGACATGCTGAGCCGACAGGGCTAGCAGATGCTCCTCGGCCCAAGTGAACAGATCGGCCGCTTCCTCTTCCAAGAGTCTGCTGCCCGTGCCGCCCTGCCGATTGATGTAGGCCACCATCGTCACATTGTCCGAGAGAACCTGTACTGCTTTCCCCCGCACCAAGGAACGGAACTCTCTGAGGGCCAGCGTCGCCGCCCTCAACTCCAACTTGTTGATGGGCCACCAAACCTCTTGAACACTCCAAGCTCCTTGGGCTAAATGGCCTTCGCAGTGAGCCCCCCAGCCTGACAGACTCGCATCCATTGTCACCTGAATCCAGCAAGGGGACTCTAGATGCATACCCTTCTCCAGGTTCCCCGGTGAGAGCCACCACCTCAAGGACTCCCTGACCTCCGCTGTACAGGGAAGAACCGTTGTCAAAGACTGCGTCTGGTGGGACCAGCACCGCAGCAGCGCCCGTTGCAGAAGCCTCATATGAGCCCTGGCCCAAGGAACCAGGTCCAACGTCGCAGTCATGGTCCCCAGAACCTGCAAATAGTGCCATGCTGAGGGTGCGTCCCGTGCTAGAAACTCTCGCAACAGCCGACAAAGGCTCTCTACCCTGTGAACTGGCAGAAACTCCTCGCCCACGCTGGTGTCGAATCTTGCTCCTAAGTATTCCAGTTCCTGGGAGGGAGTCAACTTGCTCTTCGCCTCGTTGATTACCCATCCCAAGCTCTGAAGAAATGCCACTACTCTGGCCGTCGCCCTCACACTTTCCTCCGCAGACTTGGCTCTGATCAACCAATCGTCCAAATAAGGATGGACCAGGACGCCCTCTTTGCGCAGGGCCACTGCCACCACTGCCATCACCTTGGTGAAAGTGCGAGGAGCTGTCACCAGGCCGAATGGCAACGCCTGAAACTGAAAATGACCCTCTGGCACTGCAAACCGCAGGAACTGCTGATGGGCGGCGCGGATGGGAATGTGTAAGTATGCCTCGGTGAGATCGAGCGAGGTAAGAAATTCTCCTAGTCGCACTACTACTATCACCGACCTCAGAGTCTCCATCTGAAAGTGCAGTACGCGGAGACACCGATTGACGTGCTTGAGATCCAAAATCGGACGCCAGGAGCCCTCCTTCTTGGGGACGACAAAATAAATAGAGTACCAACCACAGCCGCGCTGATTGCCTGGCACCGGAACTATGGCCCCCAGCGCCACCAATCTTGACAGCGTTTGTTCTACCGCCGCACGCTTGGTCACTGTCCTGCATGGAGACTGAACGAAAGAAGGAAGAACTGGTCTTGAGAACTCCAGAGCATAACCGAACTGTATGACCCTCCAGAACCCATCTGTCTGAAGTGACCCGGGCCCAGGCGGGAAGAAACTGCCGCAAAAGCCCTCCTACCGGCAGCATCCCCACCTGAGCCCCCGTTGTCTCATAGGGGTTTCTTTGGGCCCGAGGAAGCAGAAGAGGCGCAAAAACCCCTTCCCGCTCCTCGAAACCCCCGAAAACCTTGGCCTCTGGAAGAGAATCTGCCCCTCAGAAAGGAGCCCTGGCTAGACGGTCTAGGTCTCCTGACGTCCCACTGTTGAGAACGCCCCCCGGGAGCAAAACGACTTTGCCACGGCTTATCCTCTGAAAGCCTACCCCCTTTAGACTCCCCCCGATCCTTTACCAACTTGTCCAAATCCTCTCCAAAGAGCAGCTTCCCCTTAAAGGGAAGCCTGCTAAGGCGAGCCTTGGAAGAAGCATCGGCAGCCCAATTTCTGAGCCACAGGTACCTACGAGCCACAACCACAGAAGCCATATTCTTAGACAAACTCCTAATCAGATCATATTGACTATCCACTAGGTACGCCGCCCCGACTCTATGCACGCGGCCTCCCCCAGCGCTCCAACTTGTGACTCCCCAGCCCCTTGCAACTGCTGGGACCACCGCAAGCACGCTCTGGCCACCCAAGCTCCGCACACCGAAGCCTGTAGGGCCATAGCGCTAATGTCAAAGGCCTGCTTTAGCAACGTGTCCAGCTTCCTATCCTGAACATCCTTCAGTGCTGCACTGCCCTCCACCGGGATGGTGGTCTTCTTGGTCACGGTTGCCACCGCCGCATCCACCCGAGGAGACTTCAACATTTCCTTCTCCGTCTCTGGTCCTGCTGTCTCATACAAAAAGCCTTATGCAATAAGAGAACAAACTCCGGAGAGAACCCCCCAAGGCTGCCCTCTACCGAGGAAGGGCCAGGCTGGGGTTGCGAGGGAACCTGGTGGCCTAAGGGAACAGATGACAAGGACCCCTCGCCCCTGGTGTCCCCTAATGGCTGCCCCGGCAGCTGCCGGGAGCAAGTCAGTCCCAGAAGGAAGCTCCTGTTCCACAGAAACTGCCTCCAACGCGCAGCCCCTGCATACTCCGGTCTCGGACACCACTCCCCTGCGGGCCCCACAGACCAGACATTGAGGGCGAGCAGGCATAACTCTGCTTAATCCTTCTGTTTCTGTCCTCTTATTTCTTCCTTTTTTTTTTTTTTTAACACACCAATGCTCAAAATAGGCAAGCCTATATATATATATATATATATATATATATATATATATATATATATACACATATATATACACACACACCTCTCTACCCTGTATACATAGAGAGATATAAATATATATATAAAGCCTTTAACCCAGAAGTAAAAGAAATAAAGAAAAGAAAGCAAAAGAAATAAAGGCTACATGGCCCCTTTCCCCCCACCGAAACGGCTGAGCCCAACCAGCTTCGTTGCTCACCAAGCTTACAGCCCCCGATGCAGTACAGGCCACCTGGGGCCTTGCGCGGGAAAGAACCACACTGCTATCCCCCCTGTTGTGCCGCGAGCGCAGAGAGCACGAGTCCACTACCTCCACGTGGCTTGGCTGCTCCGCCCGCGGCCGACTCCTTACCGCTGCTATCCGCGGTGCTCTGCAAGCGCCTCCAAAATGGCATGAAGAGGAAAGAGGAGCCGCGGTCTTCCCACCCTCATGCTCAGCTGCCTGGGGGCTTCGGCAACGAGGTGGGAGACTGAAGAGGAGGCCCTGTCCTGGCGAAAGTATCCGGCTCACCAAATCAGCAGGTCTGCGCCGCTCCGAAGTCCTGCTTACCTTAATTGCTCTCTTTTTTTTTTTTTAAACACCGATCCCGGTGCTGCAAGCCTCCTCCGGGCAGGGGGGGGGGGGGCGGGCGCAAGGGGGTGGAGGGGTAGGGACCAAACACTAAAAACCCTGCTACAGGAAACAAAGGAAAATAAAAATATAAGAAGTCCAAAGACTTAAAGAAAACAAAGCTTAAACCAGCCAAAAACCTACACCTCTTCAGCTAACTAGCTCACTAGGTTGCTGCTCTCTCCAGCTGCTTGGAGACTGAATACTAAAGCTGGTGGGTGTGCCAGTGGGTTATATAGGTCCTGGTGACGTCAAAAGATTGACTGGCTCAGTCTCCAAGCTGCAGGTAGAGAGGCACAACCCAGGATGCAGGGACTGGACTGTAGAGGCGATCAGGAAACAGCCTTTCTAAAAACACCCTTTTATATTTGAATATCACTATTCTGACATATCTGAGTCTTCTCCAGACTCAATAATACCAATCCTTCCAGCTTTTTCACCTAAGCCACGTTATCTGTCTCTCCTATTTTCATTTTATATAACGGATCTTTTTGCCAACAAAATATTTTCTGCTCTGTGGTGCATGATTTCCCTTCCATGATATAGCATAAGTCAGCTAGCTGCTGCCCTACATTTTTTGGGAACGATGTGATTCTTCGCTTTCTTTAAAATAACATGAGGAGCCCAGGCCTTAGTAGTTCTCTGCTGAGCAAAACAAAAGAACATTTTATAAGACTTTTTAAACTTTTTTACTTTCTTGCAGTTCCCATCGGTGTCCCTGGCCTATGAGAAAGCAGAGAGTGACATTATGCATCTGAAGCCACGAAATCCTCGCAGGGACCGTCTGGTGAATGAAGCTCTGGCTGTCTACTCTTACTTCCAAATCGGTGCGTTTTACACTGCTTCAAACTGCCTTCAAGGAAGAGTATACATAACAGCTGAATGTGGCCCTCTCTGTAAAATTACTTCAAACCAAGTAATTTCAGTTGTGCTACTAAATTTAATTTTAAATCAACACACTGATATACTTTGATATCTGCAGATGATGTCATTAAATCATTTTCAGAAGATGGGAAGTTCTAGATCCAAAGGTTACAGGAAACTGAAAAAAGGGTAGAAAGAAGTAATATTAGAAAATAGTTTTCAGGGGAGGAGATTGGAGGCAAAAACTGTTTCAAGATTTAAGAGACCTTAGGACAAACAGAACAGAATTTAAATTGTTAAAGTATAACTGGAGATTAAGTAGACCTGCGCGTTTGCTATCGGAAGGAAAATGATTTATGTTTCTATTTAGTCAAATGTGACTCTTCTTATAGTGCAGTGGGTGCCCCTAGCTGTTTCCTTGTAGTCTTGGGCATGAGAAAATTGAGTCAGCTTGCTTATCGATGGAGATCTGTACTTCAAAGCTGGGTGTCACAGACTGCAGAATGAGCATTAGAGGAGTATGCCTGGATTCTGGTGTCTCCACAGGGAAAGTTTTGCATGCTCTCCTTGATTGCAATTTGAATCAGTCAGTCCTGTGCTGTGCTTTGCTTTCTATATGGACCTACCTGCGTCCTTGAATTGCTCCATACAGATTAAAAGTCCCATGCCTAATTCAAGAAGTGTGGTTCATTTGTTCTCCAGGAACAAGCAGAAAGTCAGTCCTCATTTATGGGTGACGTCGGCAACAATGGAGCCTGCGCAGAGCAATTCCCCAGCTTTCAAAGAAAGCCTTTGGGATTGCTGCCACACATTCATGGTCCTCTTCCCACACAAAAGGTGCCATCTTGCTCAGTCTCCCTTTTTCCATGGAGCCCTTTGGATGCACGTCCCCGTCCCTCAGAAAACATGTTCATTTTTCAGCCTCTGGCCTGTGTTTTTCCGGTAGCACTGGTCCTCTCCCATCCTTCCCCTGCTCTCCTTTACTTTTGAACAAAGGGGATGTCCTTTCTCTAAAATGTCTTTTTACAGGCTTCCTGCCCTTTTCCTCAACCGCTGGCCTCGCGGGTCTTTGACCTAGCAGGGGCCATTTTTGCCCCAATGGCCACAAGTTTTAAAAAATGCAACAGATGCTTCAAAAAATATGTTGCTCACCGACACCCATGACTACTGTCTCCGGTGTCTAGGGGCCAACCATAACCCAGAGCTCTGCTCTCTTTGCAAGAAAATGTCTGCAAAGGCCCTGCTAAGTTATAGGCAGGCATCCGATGATATTTTCCCGTAAAGTAGCCCCAGAATCCCCATTCAAGGTGGCACTCCGCTCCAGGGTCCCATGAAGTGGAGAGTAACAAGAAGAAGATGACCTCAAAAGGGCTTGTTTACAAAGCTGCGGTAGCGGTTTCTGATCGTTATCAATGGGGCCACGGCTCCGATAACAATCAGAAACTGCTACCCCGGCTTTGTGAACAAGCCCCAAAGTCTACTACTACTATTAAACACTTATATAGCGCCACCCACGCAGCGCTGTACAACCATACATACAAGAGACAGTCCCTGCTCATCCAAGCTTACAATCTAGTCAAGACAGTACAACATTAATCAAGTCGATGGGTTTTACAGTTCAGTCATAAAAATGATGGGGTTAGGTTAATATGAGGGACAGAAGTCAGGATCTGAACGCAACATTGAAGAGATGGGGTTTTAACCTGGATTTGAAGAGGGCTAGGGAGGGTGCCTGACATATAGACACAGGTAAGCTGCTCCAGGCATAGGGTGCAGCAAGGTGAAAGGAGCGAAGTCGGGAGTTAGCGGTATGAGTGAAAGGCCTAGATAGAAGTAATTTGTTAGCAGAGTGAAGATCCCGAGCAGGGATGTGGGGCGAGATAAGAGATGAGAGGTATTGAGGGGCCACAGAGTGAATGCACCTATAGGTGAGTAGGAGAAGGTTGAATTGGATGCGGAAATGGATAGGGAGCCAATGAAGCGACTTGAGAAGAGGAGTAATGTGGGCATGGCGGGACTGGCGGAAGATTAGTCGAGCAGCATAATTTTGAATGGATTGAAGGGGGAGGAGATGGCTCACGGGAAGACCAGCAAGGAGTAGGTTACAGTAGTTGAGGCGAGAGGAGATTAAGGAGTAGATAAGTGTTTTGGTGGTGTGTTCCGACAGGAAGGGGCGGATTTTGCTAATGTTGTAGAGAAAAAAAGCGGTAGGTTTTAGCAACGTGCTGGATGTGTGTGGAGGAGAGAGAGGTGTCAAAGATGACCCCCAGATTGCGGGCCGAGGGAACAGGAAGGATCATAGATCCGTCCACGGAGACTGAGAAAGGGGGAAGAGGAGGAGAAGAGTTAGGGGGAAAGAGGAGGAGTTCAGTCTTGGCCATGTTCAATTTCAGGCAGCGATGAGACATCCAGACGGCGATGTCAGAAAGGCAGGCAGAGATCTTGGTTTGGATTGCTGGAGAGATATTAGGTGTAGAGAGGTAGATTTGGGAGGAGTCGGCATAGAGATGGTATTGAAAGCCATGGGAGGAGATAAGCGCACCAAGGGATTGGGTATAGAGAGGGAAAAGGAGGGGGCCCAAGACGTATCCCTGGGGTACACCAACATGGAGCGGGTGGGAGAGGAGGAGCCACCAGAGCATATACTAAAGGAGCGATGGGAGAGGTAGGAGGAGAACCAGGATAATACGGAGCCCTTGAAACCCAGCGAGGAGAAGGTGGAGAGGAGAAGATTGTGGTCAACAGTGTCAAAGGCAGCGGAGAGGTCGAGAAGGATGAGAACAGAGTAGAGGACCTTAGATTTAGCGAGGAACAAGTCATTGGAGACTTTTGTAAGAGCCGTTTCGGTGGAGTGTAGGGGACGGAAGCCGGATTGTAGTGGGTCCAGGACAGCCTGGGAGGTGAGGAAGTCGAGGCAGCGTCGGTGGACTGCTCGTTCTAGAAGTTTAAATATGAAGAGAAGGAGGGAGATGGGTCGATAATTAGGACAGGTGGGATCGAGTGAGGGCTTCTTGAGGAGAGGTGTGACAATGGCATGTTTGAAGTCGATGGGGACGGTTGCAGTAGAGAGTGATAGGTTGAGAATATGAGAGATGGAGGGTATAACGGTGGGGGAGATGGGGTGAAGAAGATGGGTGGGGATAGGGTCAAAGGAACAGGTGGTGGGTTTGGAGGAGGCAAGAAGAAGTGCGGTTTCCTCTTCAGAGATCATAGGGAAGGAGGAGAGTCGCTGTCGGGAGCTCCAGACAAGTGCGAGCGCTCCCGCGCTCAGTCACTCAGCCCTCCCCAGCGTTCGAGAGTCTGACAAGGAGCGGCCTCGAAAGGTAACTTGTACAGACACAGAGGCCTCCTAAGGGTCGTCCCGGTGAGGACCCCCTCTGCTCGGCCCAAACCGGTAACTCCAGTGTCGGCGGTGCAGGGACCCACGCCTGTGTGGGAATCCCGCATGCTGGCACTTGAGTGCAGCGTTTCTGCCTTCTTAGCAGCCTAGCAGGTTCTCGTGCCCAGCACGGCTGGCCCGCACCTCGAGATCTCGGTTCCCTGGAGAGGGGTACCTAAACCTGCCCTGGAAACCCCCGAAGAGCCGTGGGCCTCATGAGGGTCCTAGGCGTCAGTCTCGCTCACCTTCCCATTCCTCGGGAGTGAGCTCCTCCAAGGCCTCTGGTTCCAAGCGGGACTCAGTCTCCGGACAGGGTGACCAACCCAAATCAGACTCCTCCTCAGACCTCTTAGGCTTGGAATAGGATGGGGACACCTCCCCGGAGACCCGTGCCCACCTCTCAGAGGCATTCGCCGCCTGAGGACACATCCTTTCTAGTGTTCGTATGGGACATGGCGCGAGCCCTCAACCTCGCAATGCATGCTGAGGAGGAGCTGTGGGCTGAGGAGCTCGACATCTTACAGCATTAGTCCCTGCCTTGGGAGTGTCTTACTGTCCCGGTTCCTCCTATCCTGTCCAGGCTGCTCCTCCACATGTGGGAGGCACCTGCTTCAATTCCCATTGTGAGCAAATGCCTCAATGCCATGTATAGGGTCCAGTTTGGCCTGGGGTTCCAGAAGACCCAACTTCCACACCCTCCATGGTAGTGGAATCGGCGATGTGGAAGCAAAAGAGCCCGAAGTCACACTCTTCGGTCCTGCCGGGCAGGGAGTCTACAGCTCTCGATGCCTATCAAGGGTCCATGCTCACATGCCATATTCAGGCATACCAATTGTATATGGGCATGTTCCTGCGTGACCTCGCCAAGGAGCACAGTGGTTTCTCCACAGGTCTCAGAGGTGAGCCCCTCCTCAGGTTCCAAACACTCCTGAGGTCTGTCGCGGAGTGCTTGAAGTACCTCTCCCGTGCCACATATGATGGATTTGAGTTCTCCGCCTGAGAGGCGGCAGCTGGCATTGGGGCTCCGTGCCAGGCGTGGGTCCAGGAGAAACTCCTGGATGTCCTCTACCTAGGCGAACAGCTGTTCGAAAAGCCCAAGGAGGATAAGGCCGCCGAAATAGAGACGGAGTTCATGACTCAGACCTGCCTCTCGCGTAAGACCTCTTCTCTCCCTTGGAAGAAACAGCAAACTAAGAAGACGTTCTTCCAGAGGAAGGGGCTCCCCTAATGGAGATACCCGCACCAGCCTCCGGCACGCAGGGGAAGGATGGAGCACATGGGTACCGCAAGCCTAAAGGGCCCAAGGCCCATCCCCTGGCATCACCCCAACCCGCTCAAGGTTTTTGACGCCAATGGCATAGCCTCTTGCCCCCCGGCAGTACTTCTGCGGGTGGGGGAGGGGATGCCTGTCCCTTTTCACCTCCCAGTGGGCGTCGATCACCTGGGTCCTCCGGGTGGTCCAGGACGGGTATCGTCTTTACCTGGACTGGCTTTGTTGCTTGCAACAGCTGACCAACCTCCTTGCCCAGCGGGCAGTCAAGAAAGTACCCCCGCACCTCCAAGGTCGTGAGTTCTACTCCTGCTATTTCCTCATTACGAAGAAGACGGGGGGCCTATGCCCCCATTCTCGCTCTCAGGAACCTAAACAAGTTTCTGGTGCTAGAGAAGTTCAAAATGTTATCGCTTGGTGTCTTACTGCCCTTCCTCCAGCAGGGCGCTTGGCTATGCTCCTAGACCTACGGGACGCTTACACCCACATTCTAGTTCACCCCCAGCACAGGCAGTTCCTGCACTTCAGGGTGCAGGGAGAGCATTGCCAATACAGGGTGCTCCCTTTCGGGCTCGCGTCCGCTCTGCAGGTCTTCACAAGGTGTCTCTCCACGGCCGCCTCCTTCCTCCGGCGACAGGGCATACCCGTCTTCCCTTACCTAGACGACTGGCTCATCATGAGGACTTCGGCCGAAGAAGCCCACCTAGCAGAGTCACACACGATCCTCCTCCTCAAACGCCTTGGCTTCCTGGTCAACTACTTCAAGTCCCACCTCGAACCAGTGCAAACCTTGGAGTTCATCGGCGCACTCCTCTACACAGAGTGGGCAACTGCCTTCCTACCCACGGACCGTGCAGACCGCCTACACACCCTGCCAGCCCAGATCCAGAGCAGAGCAGAGCTTGAGTCTCGGTGCGGGCCATGCTGCGGCTCCTGGGACACATGGCCTCCACTGTCCATGTTGTCCCCCATGCCCGAATGCACATACGGACGGCTCAGTGATGCCTCAGGATGCAATGGAGACAGGCCTCCTGTCGCCTAAGGGACCCCATCCGGGTCTCCCAAAGTCTCCACAGCTCCTTGGATTGGTTGCGGGATCCCTGAAGCCTCCATCGGGGAATGCCCTTCCAGGCCCCGCAACATGAGTTAATCCTGACAACGGATACTTCCCTGCTGCATTGGGGAGCCCACTGTGGTGATTTGTGTACCCAGGGGCCGTGGTCACCCAAGGAATCTCAGGAGAGCAGATCAGCCTGCTCGGGCTTCGGGCGGTCCGGTGGGCCCTGAGGGTCTTCGAGGGGCACCTGAGAGGGAAGTCTGTGCTCGTGCAGACTAACAACAGGGTAGCCATGTTCTACCTTTTTGACAGCTGTACGGCCCTGTTTCGTACAAAATAGACCACAACCTAATTATTACTAATAGCCTGTAATGATCAGAACCAGAGTCAGTACAGGTGCAATCAGAATTTCAGTTTATTGGATAACTGATGATCAATGCAGGCAGTGGTGGGGAAGAGAGTTCTATCGAGCACTTGGCATCTCAAGAGCAACTCCTCCCCTGAATATAAAGCGTAGTTACTCACCTGTAACAGGTGTTCTCCAGGAGCAGCAGGAATCAGTCCTCACTTATGGGTGACGTCGGCGCCGACGGAGCCCTCGCGGAGCAATTTTCCCCAGCTTTCAAAGAAAGCCTTTGGGAATTGCAGCGCGCATGCGCGGTCCTCTTCCCGCCCAAGGGTGCCATCTTAGCCAGTCAGATGACATAGCTAAAAAAGACAGCATAAAAATTTGCAAAAAAACTAAAGCAGACGATTGCAACTCCAAGGGGAGGAGGGAGGGTTGTGAGGACTGATTCCTGCTGCTCCTGGAGAACACCTGTTACAGGTGAGTAACTACGCTTTCTCCAGGACCAAGCAGGAAGTCAGTCCTCACTTATGGGACTCCCAAGCTCAAGGCTACCGGAGACCCTAAGCACAAAAATGAGCTCCCTCTAGCTCAGCAGCACAGAAGGAAAGAATCTTCGCTGAATTATCACCCACCGGTAGCCCACATCCGGGATGGAGGGTAGGAGTTGCTCAGACCTCAAAGAGATTACGGAGGACTGCCTGTCCGAAAGCACTGTCCCTGCGGGACTCCCTCTCGAGACAGTAATGGACCGCAAAAGTCTGGCTCGAAGACCAAGTAGCGGCCCGGCAGATGTCTGCCAGCGGAACAGAGCGGAGGTAAGCCACTGACGTGGCCTTTGCCCGAACGCAATGAGCCGTGACTCGACCTTCCAAGGAGAGTCTGGCTGCCCCATAAGCCCAAGTGATACAGTCCGCAACCCAGATGGACAGTGTACGCTTGGAGACCGGGAGCCCCAATTTATTGGGGTCAAAAGACACAAAAAGCTGAGCAGCTTTACGGTGTTCCCGCGTACGGTCAAGGTAGAAGTTCAAAGCCCTTCTACAGTCCAGGGTATGGAGGACCATTTCAGCTCGGCTGGAGTGTGGTCTGGGAAAGAAGGTCGGAAGTACCACCTCCTGATTGATGTGAAAAGGGGAGACCACTTTTGGAAGAAATTTAGGGTGAGTCCGTAGGACTACCCTATTTTTGTAGAACCGAGTGTAAGGGGGATCAGACACGAGGGCCTGCAATTCACTTACGCGTCTAGCGGAAGTGAGGGCTATCAAGAACAGCGTTTTCCAAGACAGAAAACGGAGAGAACAGGTAGCCATAGGTTCAAAAGGTGGACAGGTGATCCGCTGCAAAACCACATTCAGGTCCCAGTCAGGCGCTGGCGGGCGCAGAGGTGGTTTAAGTAGAAGGAGACCTCGGAGAAACCTCGCTACGAGAGGGTCGCTGGAGAGAGGTCTGCCGTCCACCGGCACATGATGTGCCGAAAGAGCACTGAGGTGAACTTTGACGGAGTTGGACTTAAGTCCCAGATTAGAGAGGTGCAGCAAGTACTGCAAGATCACCGACACCGGGCAGGAGAAGGGATCCTGAGACTGTTGGGTACACCAAACGGAAAAGCGACGCCATTTAAGGGCGTAGCATTTGCGGGTAGAAGGTCGTCGCGAAGCCAAGACGACCTCCTCCACCTCTGCCGGCAGGAGAAGGGGAGCAAGGACTACCCTCTCAGCAGCCAGGCCATTAGGTTGAGAGACCTGAGGTTGGGGTGTAGCAGAGACCCCTGATCCTGAGTGAGGAGATCCGGTTGAAACCCCAGAGGGAATGGATCCTCCACCGCTAATTGCAGCAGGAGCGGAAACCACGGCTGTCTGGGCCAGCGAGGGGCCACCAGGATCATGAAGGCTTTGTCCCGGAGAACCTTGAAAAGAGTCCGAGAGACTAGCGGGATGGGAGGGAAAGCATACAGAAGGCTTCCCGACCATGAGAGTAGAAAAGCGTCCGCCGCAACCCGAAGGGGGTGGGGCTGACGAGAGCAGAAGCGAGGAAGTTGCCGGTTGTGAGGACTGGCAAAGAGATCCACCGTGGGGAGGCCCCACTTTAGAAAGAGCTTCTGAACTACCAAGGGATCCAGACGCCACTCGTGCGGCTGAAGGATCCTGCTGAGTTTGTCCGCCAGGTAATTCTCTTGGCCTGGGAGATAAACTGCCTTGAGGAGAATGCCGTGACTGACGGCCCAAGAGCAGAGCCTCTGTGCCTCCCGGCAGAGGAGGAAGGAGCCCGTGCCCCCTTGCTTGTTCACGTAGAACATGGCAACTTGATTGTCCGTCTGGACAAGGACGGACTGATGAGAAGTCAGGTGGGAGAAAGCCTTGAGAGCCAGGCGGATCGCCCTGAGCTCCAGGAAGTTGATCTGCTGAGCAGACTCCCATGTGGTCCAGAGGCCCTGAGTACGTGCCCCTTGGCAATGCGCACCCCAGCCCAGGAGGGATGCATCTGTCGTCAGCACCCGGGCCGGCTGAGGTGACTGGAAAGGCATTCCGAATATCAGGTTCGGCTGCTGAAGCCACCACCGGAGAGACGAGAGCAGCGGCTCGGAGACGCGCACTAGGTCTGCTAGGCCGCCTGTGGCTTGTCGCCACTGCTGGCGGAGACACCATTGAGCAGGCCGCATATTCAGGCGGGCATTGGGGGTCACATGGACGGTGGAAGCCATATGGCTGAGTAGTCTCAGGAAGCGCCTGGCGGAGACCAGGGGCTGGCTGCGAAAACGGTCGGCTAGGTCCATGAGCCGTTGAGCCCTGTCGAGCGGAAGGTATGCTCGTGCCTGAGGAGTGTGCAGTCTTGCGCCGATGAACTCGAGATCCTGTGATGGGAGCAAAGTGGACTTTGCGAAGTTTATAACAAAGCCCAAGTGCTGCAGAAGAGTCACCGTGCGGCGCGTGGCGTTGGTGACCTCCAGAGCGGACGCTGCTCTGATGAGCCAGTCGTCGAGGTACGGAAAGACATAGAGGCCGTGAAGCCGGAGATGGGCCGCCACCACCGCGAGACATTTTGTGAAGACTCGCGGTGCGGAGGACAGGCCAAAGGGCAGTACTCTGTACTGGTAATGATTTCCTGCCACCACAAACCTTAGGTATTGTCGGTGGCTTGGGTGGATGAGGATGTGCGTGTAGGCATCCTTTAGATCCAAGGAGCATAGCCAATCTCCCTGCTGGAGGTAGGGCAGAAGGATTCCAAGGGTAAGCATCTTGAACTTCTCTCGCACGAGGAACTTGTTGAGGTTGCGCAGGTCCAGGATGGGTCTGAGGCCTCCTGTTCTCTTTGGTATCAGAAAATACCTGGAGTAAAACCCTTGACCCTCCAGGTGGTGGGGCACCGGTTCCACCGCCTGTTCCTGTAGAAGACCTGCTAACTCCTGAAGGAGTAATTCCCTGTGCAGAGGGGGTCGTGGAGGTTCTCCCGGAAAAAAGGAGGGAGGGACCTGGTGGAAGTGGAGAAGATAGCCTTCTCGCACGACTTGAAGCACCCAGGCATCTGAGGTGATGCTGGACCACCTGTGGGCGAAGTGAACCAGCCGGCCTCCGGTGCTGTGAGGAACCAGCGGGGGGGGAGAGGCTATGCTTAGTGAGTCAAAAACCCCCACCCTGCTGAGCAGGGGCTGGTGGTGCAGGCTTGGGGGCTTGCTGCCTACGGGACCCGTTACCCCGTCCCTTGGCCTGCTGGCCCTGTTGGGGAGCTGCAGGGGCCTGATAATGGGGGTATTGTTTGTAGGCAGCCGCCTTCCTCGGGTAAAAGGACTTCTTTCCCGAGCCCTTCTTTTTCTGGGAAGGGGCGGAGGTCTTCCTAGAAAGCCGAGTCCTGGTGAGAGTCTCCGTCTCAATTTGTGCAGCCTTTTCAGCCATGGGCTTGCCAAAGAGGTTTTCGCCTCGGCAGGGGACATCGACCAACTTGTCCTGTACCCAGGGCTCAAGGTCAGATGACTGAAGCCAAGCCTGTCGGCGGGCACCGATGCCGGCTGCGGCCACTCGAGCCGACGCTTCAAAGCCATCGTAGGCTGCTCGGGATATGAATTTCGAGCATTCCCGAATACCAGTGGACAAGGCCAGGAACCTCCGCAAGGGTTCCTCGGACAAACCAGCGGAGAATCCGGCTAGCTCTTTAGCCAGGTCTCAGAGATACATGCCCATGTATAGCTGGTAGGTCTGGACACAACACGCAAGCATAGAGCCCTGGAAACACTTCTTGCCAAGGCCATCCAGGTTACGGGCCTCCCTGCCAGGAGGCACCGAGTAGTGCATCTTCTGGCTCTTAAGACGATGCATGGCCGATTCCACTACCATGGAATGGTGTGGCAGCTGTGCTTTTTGGAAGCCAGGGCTCTTGCGGACTCGATAGATAGAATCGACCCGCTTGCTCAGGACCGGCGAGGTGGCCGGACTCTCCCACATGCGGAAGAGTAGTCGTTCCAGCATGGGAGGAACCGGTACAGTAAAGTGTTCCCTTGCGGGAGAGTCATACTGGAGGGCGTCAAGCTCTTCGGCTCGAGGCTCCTCCTCGGGATCCGCAGGGAAGGCCAAAGCCCTGGCCATATCCCTGACGAAGTCCGAGAACCGGGCATCCTCCGGGGGGGACTGCTTCCGAGGCTCGGACTCCGGTGAGTCCGAGGGGACGCACCGAGTCCGGAAAGAATCAGGCGACTCTTCCTCTTCAGACTCCCAGACCGACTCCGACGAGGACTCGGTGGGGTCGGCCCGGGCAGGGCGCGGCGCCTGCCGCCCCGACGCCGAGGGAGTCGGCGTCGGCAACCTCGGTCCTGAACGGGAGGCCGAGGGTGACCTCGACCGAGGATCGACTCAAGTTCGCATCGACTCGAGGATCGGCTCGGTCTCCGGGGTCGACTTGGATGTCGACGTCCCGGCGGTCGGGGCAGCGGCGCCAGCGAAGCCAGCGAGCAGTGCCCGCTGCTGGTCCATGAAGGCAGACAATCTGCTCTCCAAGGCCGTCAACCTGAGTCCGAGCTCAGGTGACCCAGCAGCCCCCGACTCGGGCCCTGACGCCGTCGGGCCCGACGTCGGCTGTCTCGGAGGCGAGTCCAGGAGGACCACAGGACTTACCCGAGCAGGCAGCTCCGACTCCAGGCGAGGTCGCTTCGTGAGATGCTCCTTCTCCAAGGACCCGGGACGGCTATCGGGGCTATGCGACCTGGCCCTCGCGGAGCCAGGAGCGTCCACCGACGCCGCCCTCGCGGGTTTCACCTGACGTCGATGGTCCCCGGAGGGAGAACCCCTGTCGGAGGAACTCCGGCGACGGTCCGAGCTGGAACCCTTGGACGCGGAGGTCTCCGACGAGGTCCGGGTACGGCTGGGGTCAGCGAAGATCCTATCCCGCTGATGCCGCCGACTTCTCAACGCTTTGGAGGACATTTTGCCGCAGGGCCCACAGATCATTTCTTCATGATCCGGGCCCAGGCAGCGGAGGCAAAAGTCGTGTGTGTCAGTTAGTGACATATTTCGGTCACACTGACCACACCGCTTGAAACCACTGGCAGCCATCGGGGGAAAAAGGGCCCCGGCGAGGTCAAAGGACCGGGCTGCCAGGGAAAAATCGAAAACGAAAACTGACTAAGTCAGAAAAACCGAAAAGAAGAAGAGGACTCGTGACCGGCGTCGCGAGTCCGGGCGGGAAAAAGACCGGCGTCGAACCGAAGGAAAAAGAATAAAATAATGAAGAAATATCGACTTTTTCGCGGGGACAAGACGGGGACGTCTGTAGGGCTCCGCGGAAAAAAGAAGACTGGCTACGATGGCACCCTTGGGCGGGAAGAGGACCGCGCATGCGCGCTGCAATTCCCAAAGGCTTTCTTTGAAAGCTGGGGAAAATTGCTCCGCGAGGGCTCCGTCGGCACCGACGTCACCCATAAGTGAGGACTGACTTCCTGCTTGGTCCTGGAGAAAAAGCGTGTTACATTTATACTTTTCTTTGCTTCCCTTTTTGTGCATACAGTCCCCAGACCCATTCCTCCTGTGTTCTCTCCCCCCTCCCCTCTTATCTTTTATCATTGCCTTTTTCTGTCCCTTAGTTCCTGTTACAAAATCCCCCTGGCCTTCCAAAATCCCCCTGTTTCCCTTATACTTACCGTTTGTCATCCTGCCACCTGCTTGCTTCAGGGCCATGGCCTAACGTATATGTTGCCAGCTTATGGTTTCTTGCGTACGTGCTCCTTGGCACATTGCCCCTGTAGGCCCTATGTCTGGACTTTTAAGTTCAGACCTACACCTACTGGGCTCATGATACTTCCTTATATGGTTTTTCTTGTGCTGGGTTTCTTCCTGTTCCGGCCAAAGTAGTTGCCCACATGGTATAGCAGCGTGGCTGTTGTTCTTTAGAGTATTTTGAGATTCAGGGCAGCCATTGAGTGATTATGAACCAGGAACATTATTATCCCTTAACCCTTAAAATTTTAATTATCACTTAACCTCGCACTTAACCCCTACAACTCCCCCATTTTTTATTTTTTTTTTATTATTGAGAAGGAGAGAAATCTAAGTCAGAATAGTCTTCAGTTCAATGGACTGATAGAGAATTAAGGTAGTGGGAGTGAAAATGGACAGGACTTTCTCTATTGCTGCTGCTACTGCAATGACTAATTTTTCAAGGTCCAGTAGTGGGAGCTCAGTACATCCAAAAGTACCAGACAAAAATGATAAAGTGGAAACCCTATCCTGAAATAGAATGGCTGCCCAAGCCTGGGAACCAGTTCACACCCGAGTCAGGTGGCTCCGGATGCGCTCCTCTTGAACTGGACCTCCGGGCTTCTTTAGGCTTTCCCTCCCACTCCGCATTACAAGGGCCCTCCACAAGCTTCAGTGGGAACATGCTTCAATGATTCTCATAGCCCCCTCGTGGCCTCGACAGCCTTGGTTCCCGCTCCTGCTCAGTCTCTTGTCAGAGCCGCTGCGCCCCAGACCTGCTAATGCAGGAAGAGGGACGGGTGCTTCACCCGAACTTGGCCTCGCTGTCCCTTAAGGCCTGGTGGCTGAATGGGTCTCCTTAGCCCCGCTGCACCTCCCGGAGGTCAAAGAGGTCCTCCTCGCATTGAGGAAGGACTTGATGAGACAGGCCTATGCCTTTGAGCACCAGACCGAGAAGCTTCGCCACTTAGAGCTCCAGATCTACCCATTTTCTTGCTCTACGAGGTAGGTCCTCCAGTACCTTCTCCACCTCTTGAAAGAGGGGCTGAAGTCCAAATTGGTCAGGGTCCACCTGAGCACCATCTCTGTGCACCACCTCCCCACAGAGGGTAAACCCCTCTCCGGACAGCCCCTGGTCTCCTGCTTTATGCGGGGCCTCTTACTTTCCAAGCCTCCCATCTGGCCACCACCAGCAGAGTGGGACCTGAACATCATGCTGATGAAACTTACGCGATCACCCTTCAAGCCGATGGCGACTTGCTCGCTTCAGCACCTCTCTTGGAAGGTAGTCTTCCTGGTGGCTCTGACCTCAGCTTGGCGAGTCAGCAAACTCCAGGCCCTCATGGCTGAGGCTCCCTACACCAGGTTCTACAAGTACAGGGTGGTCCACCATACCCACTGCAAGTTCCTACCGAAGGTGGTCTTGGACTTTCATCTCAATTAGGAGCTAGTCTTGCCGACCTTTTTCCCCGAGACCGCATGCCAACCGGGCATCAGTGGTATTACATACAGTTGACTGCAAGAGGGCTCTTGCCTTCTACCTGCCTACGATCCCAATCGCCTGGGGCAGGCAGTCACCAAGTGCACCATCTCCATCTGGGTGGCAGACTGCATCGGCTTCACTCGGGCAAAGGCTGGGGCCCCACTGGATCGCAGAGTCATTGCTCATGGTGTCCGGGCCAAGGTGGCTTCGCTGCACTCAGTGCCTCTATCGGACATCTGCCAGGCTGCGACCTGGTCTTCAGCGAACACTTTCACTTCGCACTACTGCCTGGAGAGGGAGCCCCGGCGGGACAGTGCCTTCGGCCAGGCTGTACTCCATAATCTGTTCAGAGTATAAGCAACTCCTGCCCTCTGACCCTTCTTCGACAGCTACCGAGAGCCTCGCCCCAGGGACTTGAAGGTTCAGGATCCTTCGGGCATTGACTTCTGCTCATGACGGCATTTTTTGGTTACAGGTTCGGTAGCCTGTAGCTGGGGAGTCCCATAAGTGAGGACTGACTTCCTGCTTTTTCCTGGAGAAAGCATAGTTGCTCACCTGTAACAGGTGTTCTCCAGGGACAGCAGAAATCAGTCCTCACTACCCTCCCACCTCCCCTGAAGAGTTGCTATTTTTGACCTTCCCTTGCCATCTGCTTAGTAAAGCTCTAGCTATGGGACCTGACTGAGCAAGATAGCACATTTCGGTGGGAAGAGGACCACGCATGTGTGGCAGCAATCCCAAAGGCTTTCTTTGAAAGCTGGGGAATTGCTCCGCCCAGGCTCAGTCAGTGCCAACGTCACCCATAAGTGAGGGCTGATTCCTGCTTTCCCTGGAGAACACCTGTTACAGGTGAATAACTACACTATACATACTAAACATTAAAATAGCTACAACTTCTATGCAGTAGGTTTTTTAACAGTTTGCCCACCTGCTGGCTGTGGAGACACATCTTACACTTGAACATTCTCCAGAACATAATCACCATGGTCTTCAAGACTGGGCCTCACTGATGTATGATGAATGCCGTTGGCTGTTGGAGGATGTACAGTTATGCAGCAGGATAAGCAGGACTTTGAGCAATTACCTTATGGTGGATAAAAGTAGGTGGAAAGGAGATGTTAGAGGACAGACGAAAAAACCACCTCTGATAGATCTCTCCGCTAAGGCTATGAAATGATCCCCAATAAGTCTGAAACACTGACTAGAGCACCACTCTTCTTTCCTGTAGGTGTGATCCAGTCATTTGCAGGCTTTACAGACTATTTCACTGTCATGGCACAGGAGGGCTGGTATCCTCTTTATTGTCTGGGACTTCGAGCAAACTGGGAAAATGTCAAGCTACAGGACCTTGAAGACAGCTACGGTCAAGAATGGGTGAGCAGGCTCCTCCTGTTACCTCTGTCCTTCCCTTCTTGGCAGAGGGCTTGGAGCTAGATGAAAAAGGGCCCCTATCAATCTGTCTCTCTCTTTTCACATCAGCCAAAAAATAATTCTCTTATCCGTTGCTTTCCAGTTAAATCTAGCTTAGGCTCTTTTCTGCAGACACAGTTCTCTCTATGGAGTTATAATTGATTTGACTGCAAGAATATATCAGTTCCATTAAGGTCTACTATCTCTGAGTTAAAGTCCATGGAAAATACTTTGTTTATGGTAAGACAGAGAAAAAGTTCCCTGGTGGAATACGTAGAATATTTTTCACACAAAATCCTTTGCAGAAGGCATTAGGAGCAAATTTAGGAATGATTATGTCTGTATTTCAAGAGAAGCAGCAAAACAAACTCCATCCCTGCAGTTCTACCATTTCTACAACCTGGCTACAGAAATAAGAAGGTGTACCAATTCTCCACACATTGCCTGACAGGGTTAGAAAGGGACTTCAATTTCCAATGCTGATTCAGTCCTTACATGAATCCCAGAAGGAAGTAGAGGTAACTGTCCACCAACTACACTGACAACACCAACCCCTGTTTCCGTAGACCCTAGGAGGGCTACTAGCAGGAAATAAGATTCAATATAAGTTGGGATTATAGAAACAAACTAACTAACCTTATGTCAAGTCAATGAGAAACATAAATACTGTGTTGCCTGTACAGAGACAGAATTAGGATTTTCCTCCAAAATGTCTTAAAAATATATTTTTCTATCAGATAGATCACTTGTTTTTTATTCCAAGCCTGACAATCCATAGATAAGTTTGTTTCTTTCTTAGGTTAAAAACGAAGTGGTTCTTAGATTAGATGCATGCACATACCTCAAATGCATGATTATTGTGGATATTCTGAAATCAGATGCATTTCGGGTTTTTGAGAATCACAGAGGTAGATACTACTACCCCGCCTTCACAGTCATCTTCCTGGTCTTTCCCAGACCTTCAGCCAACGCCTCTACCAACAATACACCTGCTACACTGTCTTCTTTGTCAGCATTGAAGTATGCCAGATCGCTGATGTGCTCATCCGCAAGACTCGGCGTCTCTCCACCTTCCAACAGGGATTCTTCAGGTACTGGAATTGGCCAGATCTTTAAAAGTGACCTGGGACAGAGAATGTGCATCATCCTAGCTTTCTCAATGATCACTGTCTTTTCATTAGTTTGGAGCTGACATTTCCAGTAGGAACATGAGACAAGAGAAATTTTACTTATTGTTAATTTCCTTTCCTGGAGTGCTGCTAGACCAGTCCAGACTAGTAGGTTAACTTGCCCTGCCAGAGATGATAGGAGACACAGACAAGAATACTGTATCACTATAAAACCTAGCTAGAGAGAGCCCTCAGTATTTTTGTAACAAGCAATGGAAGGTAGCCAAATCCTCCCAAGGAACCCTCTCAACAAGACAACGACAGCTATATACAATCACTGCCTGGTCTGAAAGGATAAATATATATAGAAGGTTGCAGTCCAAGGCACAAGGGGGAATGGAGCAGGTCCTAGACTGGTCCAGTAGGAAGATCTGGAAAGAGAAATTTTACTTGCCACTGATTTCCTTTCCTGGAGTCCTGCTACACCAGTCCAGCCTAGTGGGATGTATCAAAGCTACTCCACTACAAGGCAGGAAGAAAGTGCAGTGGAAGAACACCTAAGCCAAACCACATGGCCATTTGGGCATGCACATCTAACCGATAGTGCCACATGAAGGCGCCAAGGAGGACCAAGTAGCCACCCTGCAATTGTCCAAAGGAAAATGCATGAGATGACTCTGCCTAGGAAGCAACCTGGGCCTGAGTCAAATGAGCCATGAGGCCTGGGAAAACAGGTCTACCCTGTATTAGGAAGGCTGAGATGATAGGGTCACCTTAGATGCTGCTTGTCCCTTCCGGGTCCAGTGAAAAGGACAAAGTAGTGATACCTGAAGATTGGAGGATCGCCAATGTAATGCCAATTTTTAAAAAGGGTTTCAGGGGTGATCCGGGAAACTACAGACCAGTGAGCCTGACGTCAGTACCGTGAAAAATGGTAGAAACCATCATAAAGAACAAAATTATTAAATGTGAACATAGTCATGGCTTAATGGGAGACGACCAACATGGCTTTAGCCAAGGAAGATCTTGTCTTAGTAATCTGTTATGTTTTTTTGAAGGTGTGAATAAACAAGTAGACAAAGGTGAGTCGGTTGATATAGTGTATCTGGACTTTCAGAAAGCCTTTGACAAGGTCCCTCATCAGAGACTTTTGGCAAAACTAAAAAGTCATGGGATAGGAGGCAGTGTACTATTGTGGATCAGGAACTGGTTAAAAGACAGAAAGCAGAGGGTAGGGCTAAATGGCCAATTTTCCCAATGGAAAAAGGTGAATAGTGGAGTACCGCAGGGATCAGTGCTGGGTCCGCTGCTTTTTGACATATTCATAAATGACCTGGAAAAGGGAATAACGAGTGAGGTTATCAAATTTGCAAATGACCCAAATCCAAGAGGATTGTGGAAAATTGCAAGAGGATCTTGATAAATTAGAAGACTGGGCATCCAAATAGCAGATGAAATTTAACGTGGACAAGTGCAGAGTTATGCACCTAGGAAAGAGCAACCCAAACTATGGTCACATGATGCAAGGTTCCACATTGGGAACCACCACCCAGGAAAAATATTTAGGCGTCATCATGGATAACATGTTAAAACCCTCCGCCCAGTGTGCAGCAGTGGCCAAGAGAGCAAAGAGAATGCTAGGTATCATAAGGAATGGAAAATAAAACAAAAGGATATTATAATACCTCTGTATCATTCCATGGTGCGACCGCACCTTGAATATTGTGTGCAATTCTGGTCACCGTATCTTAAAAAAGATATAGCGTTATTAGTAAAGATATAGAGACGAGCTACCAAAATGGTAAAGGGGATGGAAGGATAGTCCTATGAAGAGAGGCTAAAAAGGTTAGGGCTCTTCAACCTGGAAAAGAGATGGCTGAGGGGAGATATGATAGAGGTCTATAAATTAATGAATGGAGTGGAACGGGTAAATGTAAATTGATTGTTTACATCATCAGAATATAAAAAGACTAGGGGACATGCAATGAAGCTACAGCTTAATCTATTTAAGACTAATAAGAGAAAATATTTTTTCACGCAACCTGTAATCAAACTCCAGAATTTGTTACCAGAGCATATAATAAAAGTTGTTAGTGTAGCTGGGTTTAAAAAAAGGGTTGGAGAAGTTCCTGGAGGAAAGGTCCAGAAATCATTATTAAAAGGGACACAGGATATCACTGCTTTGACCCAACATAAGCATTGAGGAACCTGTGGCTTTTGGGGAGACTGCTAGGTACTTATGACTTAGATTGGCCACTGTTGGAAACAGGATACTGGGCTTGATGGACCTTGGTCTGACCCAGTATAGCATATCTTTATGTTCTTATGAAAGTAATTTGTCACTTTCAAGTACTGCAAGAGGGCATGATTGTCCACAAAACGCACGCCCTTGTCTAGTCTGGTGCATTGGTCTGGCAAAAATGCCAGCAAGAACAGCACTCGACTGACATGAAAGAGAGAAAGCACCTTGAGCAAGGAGGGAACCAGGTGACAGGCTAACCCTTCGGCCAAGGATGTCAATAAGGGTAGGAAAGCGCTTGCAATTCCAAAATCTACCACACTGAAGTGATAGTAACCAAGAACACCGTTTTCAGGGACAGATTCTTGATGGGCACATGAGTGCTCTGAGAACGTGCATAAAATTCCATGGTGGGACTATGGAGTGTACAGGTAGATGAAGGGCCTGAACCCCACAGAGAAAGCAGCCTACATCGCAGTGCGCCACCAGATCACAAAAACAAGAAAATGCCGCTACCTGCACCGTGACTGAGCTCAACTCCCTTATCGAGGAAGGCTAGAATTGAGGGAATCAAGACCCCCCTGGGGAAAGGCGACATCGATGACAGCAGTTCTCAAAGAGCTACCAAACCCAGGCATAAGCCAATGAGGTTGAGCACTGCCTGGCCGCCTTCAGCAGGGAAAGCATAGTTACTCACCTGTAACAGGTGATCTCCGGGAACAGCAGGAATTTAGTCCTCACATATGGGTATCGTCGGTACAGACGGAGCCTGCGTGGGAATGCTCCCCAGCGTTCAATTAGAAAGCTTTTGGGAGCATCCCACAGTGCCTGCGTGCTGCCTTCCTGCCTTTCCCAACTGCCTCTCTCCAGTTGAGTTTTAAAGCTGAGACAAAGAGAGAGAAAGGGAGAGGGAAAGAGATAGATAGAGAGATACAACTCCTAGGGGAGGTTGGTGGGTTGTGAGGACTAAATTCCTGCTGTTCCCGGAGATCACCTGTTACAGGTGAGTAACTATTGTGGCAAGGTCAGCTATCCTGAGAGAGGGGGAGGTGAGAAGCATAATGAATTCACCCTAGTTAAGGGTCCCCTCCTAGGCGTGCAGAGAGAGAAAGCCACAGCCAGGTTTCAAAGACAGAAAAACCCCAGCTGGAACAGGTTTCACACAATGACTGATAAAGTAAGAAAGAGGGATTGCAAGCACGAGGACCAAAGCCCTTACTTTAACAAGTGCACTGATTATTCTAATACCAGAAGGCAGAGGGATTACCAACACCTGGTAAAGAAAGAGGTGGGTTTAGAATCCTGGAGGTATAAGCCTGGGTTAGATTATGCAGAGAGAGGGAGACAAGGAGAGCAGGCGAGACAGAGGCTGAGAGAAGGAGCTGATTCTTGGAGAAGAGCTCAGCTACTCAGAGCTGAGAGAGCTGAATTCCCTGCAACAGAGGTGGGGGCCAGGAAGTGGAGAAGCTTTCAGACCACCAGAGAGGTTGTCAGCTGAGCAGTGTGACCAGGTCAGTGAGTCAGAGCCCATGCAGTTGGGAGAACCAGTGTCAGAGTTGGGGGAAGAAGATTGCTTTATGGATTGCTCTCTATGCCAAGCTCTAGACAGGAGGTCTTGAGGAAAAGCTAGCCCTGAAAGAAGTAATTCTCCTTGGAAGTTAACCATAGGGCACAAGCAGTGCGGAGGTAAATTCCTGTATGTTTTAAAAGGGAAATTTACTGCAATGTAAGCCTGATCAAGCAGCTCTGATTCATGCTTGTTTGTCACCTGTGTTTGAACTGTGCAACGGCAAGAAAAGCCAAGTTAGCTTCTATAAGAGTTTTTGCTTGCTCCTCTCCTATATGAAAAGCATGCTAAGAGTTTTGATAACAGCTTCAAAAAATTCTTAAATTCCCTTCTGTTTCTTCCTTATACACTTAATACTGTCCAAAACCAGAACTTTTAAAATGAAAACTCTGAGCTGTTTAGGCAAATCCTTTCCCTCCATACAGCTTGTACCCTGCAAATCTGTGCTTCAAACACTCTGTCTTCCAATTCTCTATCTAAGCAGGCATCAAATAATAAGCAGACCAATGACTTAAAGTTAAACCTTTTTAGCCCAATTTCCAGTTACCTTAATCTTTCACAGCACACACAGACCTCCTTCCCTCACCTATTTCAGCTCCCAACCTTCTTTCAGTTTCATTTCACTCCTCCCAAGATAAACTGTTTAGTGGTCTTCTACTGCTAGAACTGCAAATATTACCCCAGCACTGCTCTGGGAAAGGGCAAAGCCCCAACACTCTTGGTGAAATTAAAATGACATGGGATTGGAGGCAGTGTAGTATTGCGGATCAGAAAATGGTTAAAAGAAGGTAGAGAGTAGGGCTAAATAGCCAGTTTTCTCAATGGACAAAAGTAAATACTGGAGTACCCCCAGGGATCTGTGCTGCACCCGCTGCTTTTTAATGTATTCATAAATGATCTGGAAATGGGAATAACGAAATTGCAGATGATACAAAATTATTCAAAGTTGTTAAAACTCAAGAGGATTGTGAAAAATTGCAAGAGAACCTTGATAAACCGGAAGACTGGGTGTTCAAATGGCAGATGAAATTTAATGTGAACAAGTGCAAAGTTATGCACCTAGGAATGAACAACCCAAACTTTGGTTACACAATGCACCTTAGAAACCACCACCCAGGAAAAAGATTTAGGCTTCATTGTGGATAATACGTTGAAACCCAATGCCCAGTGTGCAGCAGCAGCCAAGAAAACTAACAGAATGCAAGGAATCATAAGAAAAGGAATGGAGAATAAAACCAAGGATATTATAATGCCTCTGTATCATTCCATGATTCGACCGCACCTTGAATATTGTGTGCAGTTCTGATCTCCATATCTTAAAAAGAATATAGTAGCGTTAGAAAGGTAGAGAGAAGAGCCACCAAAATGGTAAAGGGGATAGAAGGATACTCCTATGAAGAAAGGCTTAATAGGTTAGGGCTCTTGGAAAAGAGAAGGCTGAGGGGAGATAAGATAGAAGTCTATAAATTAATGAATGGAGTGGAACGGGTTAACGTAGATCAGTTGTTTACACCATCAAAAGGTAGAAAGACTAGAGGACAAGCAATGAAGCTATATAATTAATTTAAGAACAATAAAAAAAATATTTTTTTACTCAACGTGTTATCAAACTCTGGAATTTGTTACCAGAGGATGTAGTAAGAGCTGTTAGTGTAGCTGGGTTTAAAAAAGGTTTGGACAAGTTCCTGGAGGAAAGGTCCATAAATCATTATTAAAGAGGACCAGAGAAATCCACTGCATACCTCAGGCTAGCATTGTAGAAACTGTGGACTTTGGGTACCTGCCAGGTACTTGTGACCTGGATTGGCCACTGTTGGAAACAGGATACTGGGCTTGATGGACCTTGGTCTGACCCAGTATGGCAGTTCTTATGTTCTTGGAATGTTTGTTTTGTTCTAAGTTTGGTTTCACGTAGAAATGCAGCCTAGAGAGGTTTTTGAGGCTGGCAGAAACCAAACTGTTGTAGAAGAATTAAGCTTGAATTTTTCTTTATGCTCTGATTAACAAGGACTAAAAAGGAAAGTGGCAGCCTAGTTTCTAAAGGCAATACTTCTGCAAGTAAGAGGACTTTAAAAAGCCATTTCTCAGTTCTTTTGGTTTGTTTGCCTTTATTTGCTGTACCTTAAGAAAATCCAACAGTTATAATCCTGTAAATGATACCTTGAAACTGCTGTGTTTTGTGTTATGGAAATAAACTTTCTGTTACAAGCCTTACCCTCGGTTACCTCAACTACAAACCTTCTACTTAAAGCACCAACATATTTTAGCAGTACTACACTTCCCAGAAGCCAACACGAAGAAATAGGCTGCTAAGAGCTGATAGAAGAAGGAACCCTCAACAACCACGCCCCTTGACCACTAGAGGCAAGTGGTTTCGGACATTGTGCTTGTGACCCTATGCTATCTCCAGGAACAAGCAAGAATGTAGTCATCACAAATGGGGACTCCCTAGCTTTAAATGCCAGGGAGAGACCCCAGAAGTTGTGCGTCCCTGAGAAGGGCTGCACTCCCCCCCCCCCCCCCCACGGATCTCTGGCATCCTACCAGGGAAGGTGGGTAGGAGTTGATTAGGTATGGAACAGGTATTGGAGAACAGCCTGACCAAACAAGGCATCCCAGCGGGAGTCCTTGTCCAAGCAGTAATGGGCTGTGAAGGTATGAACTGAGGCCCAGGTGGCTGCTCGACAGATGTCGTCAATAGACACAGAGTGCAGATGAGCCACTGAAGTTGCCATGGTTCTCACATTGTGAGCTGTGACATGGCCCTCCAGAGGAAGATTCTTACTCTGATAGGCAAAGGAAATACACTGAGCAATCCAGTTAAAACAGTGTTCTCTTAGAGACTGGAAGTCCCAAATGAGAAGGATCAAAAGCAACAAAGTTGAGAGGACTTTCTATGTTGCTGTGTTCTTTGTAGGTAAAGTATGAAGGTTCCTTTCTGCATTTGATGCATGAGGCCTTGGAAAGAACACAGGTAGGTAGACCGCTTGGTTTAGATGAAAAGGGCGAGACCACCTTTGGCATAAAGCGTGGATGAGTCCTAAGGACTACCTTGTCATGATGGAACCTTGTATAAGGTGGATCAGCTACTAGTGCTTGCAACTCACTGATGTGACGTGCTGATGTGATTGCAATGAGAAAGATAACCTTCCAAGAAAGGAATTTCAAGGAGGTAGTAGCTAAGGGTTCGAAAGGTAGCTTCATGAGCTGACCAAGAACCAAATTTAAGTCCCATGCCACAGGAGGTGACTTAATGGGAGGCTTAGTTAGCAGAAGGCCTCTCATAAATCTTGCTATAAGAGGATGGGAGGAAATAGGTTGTCCATTTAGAGGCTTGAAGAAAGCTGCAATAGCACTCAAATGGACCCTCACTGAGTTAGTCTTAAGTCCTGCATTGGATAAATGAAGGTGGTACTCCAGTAATGATTCCAGAGGTATGGCAATGGGGTTAAGACCCTTCTGCGAACACCATATGGTAAACCTTTTCCACTTGAAAGCATAAGAGCGTCTTGTGGAAGGCTTCCTGGAAGCATAAAGAATATCCCTTATTTGCTGAGGGAGGTTAAAATCATGGAGATCTAGGCCTTCAGCAACCAAGCCTTCAGATGCAGAGACTGGGGATTGGGATGCCATAACACTCCGTCCTCCTGAGACAGGAGATCTGGAGCAGACCCTAACTCCAGGGAGGGAGTATGAGAGAGATGTAGAAGCAGAGGATACCACACTTGTCATGGCCAATGTGGAGCTATGAGAATCATACCGCCTCTGTCTCTCTGAAGCTTGAACAGGGTTTTGGGAATTAGGGGAATGGGTGGAAAGGTGTACAAGAAGTCTTGACCCCAGTAAAGGAGGAAAGCATCCCTGGGCTGAGCCCCCTGAGCCAGAATTCTGGAACAGAGCCGGAATTCTGGAAAAGAGCAGGAGATGTTTGGCATTCCACGGACTTGCAAAGAGGTCTATGTCCAGGGTTTTCCAAATTTGAAAAATCTTGCCCACCTGGTCTGCATGCAGAGACCACTCATGTGGAAGCAGAACTCGACTGAGTCTGTCTGCCCAAGAGTTTTGTATGCTTGGAAGATATACTGCCAGGAGATGAATTTGATGCTCTCTGGCGAGGGCCCATAGTCGCAAAGCTTCGTTGCAAAGCGACAGAGAGCCTGTTCCCCCCTGCTTGTTCACGTAGAACATGGCTACTTGATTGTCCGTATGAATGAGGACTGTCTTGTAGCTGAGCAGGGTATGGAACACTCGAAGAGCAAGGAAGATTGCTCTGAGCTCCAAGAGATTGATGTGTAGATGAGTCTCCTGTGGAGACCAGGTGCCCTGGGTGGAGAGGTCTTGCAGATGAGCTCCCCAACCCATCGGAGAAGCATCTGTTGTGAGAGTTGCCTGGGGTAAGGGTTGTTGAAAAGGGGACCCCAGCAACAGGTTTTGAGTGGACTTCCACCACTGGACGGACAAAATAAGGCGACTTGTGTTTGCTATTTTGTCTGACAGGCATTCTGATGCCTGGGTCCATTGAGTGGATAAAGTCCACTGGGCTGCCCTCATATGGAGACGAGCATAGGGAACCACATGCACAGTAGATGCCATGTGGCCTAATGGTTGTAACATTTCTCGGGCAGTGAGATGAGGTTTTAGCACTGCTTGAGAAGCTAACTGCACCATGCGAAGACAACGGGCCGGGGGGAGATAGGCCCTTGCCTTTCTGGTATCCAGCAACGCTCCTATGAACTCCAAAGACTGAGTGGGAGTTAGACTGGATTTGGGGATGTTTATTATCAGACCCAAATACTGAAGGATACGCATTGTGCAGGATAGAGAAGTCCTGGCCTCTGACTCTGTTGGGGCTCAAATGAGCCGCCAGTCTAAGTAGGGGAAGACAAATATCCCTAGAGTGCGGAGAAATGCTGCTACCACAGCCATGCATTTCGTGAACACCCTTGGTGCTGAGGCCAGGCCAAATGGAAGCACCCTGTATTGGTAGTGCTTTCCTTCAAAAAGGAACCTTCTGTGAGTTGGATGGATGAGAACATGGGTGTACGCATCCTTGAGATCTAGAGAACAAAGCCAATCCTGACTCTGAAGGTATGGCAGCAGAGTTCCAAGAGAAATCATCTTGAATTTCTCTTTCACATGGAATTTGTTCAATTTTCTGAGGTTCAAGATTGGTCTGTATCCCCTTGTTTTCTTTGGGATAAGGAAATAGGGGGAGTAAAACCCTGTACCCTGCTGATGGATGGGTACTTCTTCTATTGCCCCTTGGGCAAGAAGCATAGTGACCTCCTGACCTAACAGGTTGATGAGAGAGGTTGGAGAATTGAACTGCCTTATCATTGTGTGAGGGGGCATGCTCGAAAAATGAAGCTTGTACCCCTCTTTTATGATGGAGAGTGTCCAGTGCTCTGCTGTAATCTGCCCCCATCTGGGGGCAAAGTGACACAACCTTCCTGGAATGGTGGAAGGCTGTGGTCCAACGAGAGCCAGGAAGGCTAAGTTCTCTAGCTGAAAGTCAAAGGCCTTGTGGAGACTGAGACTGCTGGGACGGCTGAGGCTTAGCAGTCTTTGCTTTCCTTTGTTTGGGTGGTTGCTGACCTTTCCTGACAAGCTGACCTGCAGAACGTCCCTGCTGAGAATAAGCAGGATAATATCTTTTCTTTTTAGAAAAGAATGGTTTCTTGAAAGATTTTTTTCTAGCAGGATCAGCTGTGGACTTGGATAATCTGTCCAAGGTGGAGTTGTCAGCATCCAACTCATTGACCTTTTCCTGCCAATCTTTACCCAACAGATTCTCACCAGTACAAGGGATATTTCCCAATTTGTCTTGTACCCAGAGCTCCAGATCAGATGCCTGAAGCCAAGCTATTCTACGTACACCTATGGCAATGGCAGAGGTTCTGCTTATGCACTCAAAACAGTCAAAAGCTGCACGGTTGACAAATTTAGAAACATCTTGGGCATGTTTGACCAATGTGAGAAAATCCTGCCTTCTATCCTCAGGAAGAAGAGGACTCAAAGCCTCTAAATCACCTGCGACTTCCTTTAGGAACATTCCCATGTATAGACTATAGGAACTGATCCTGGCAGAAAGCATGGAAGCTTGAAGACATGACGTCCAAAAGCATCCAAAGTTCTGCACTCACGTCCTGGAGGATTAGAGGCATGCCTCTTTGCACTCTTGATCCTTCTCATAGCTGATTTCACTACAATAGGGTGGTGAGGAAGCAGAGTTTTTTGGAAACCAGGACAAGGAGGGACTCGATACAGAGTATCCAGTCTACGAGAATGAGGCGAGGTGGTAAGAGGTGTCCCCCACATTCTTAACATAAGATCATGCAGAATCTCATGGATGGGCAAGGTAGCTGCCTCCTTAGGAGTTGTGGGATATTGTAAAAATTTCCTTTGCTCTGGGCTCTGTTTCAGGGGCCACAGTAATGGAGAGACCCCAAGCCACCTCCCTGATAAAATCCTGAAAGGAAATATCTTCTGGAGGAGACATCTTGCACTTAGGGGAGGAGGGCTCCTCTGGGAGAAGCATTCCTGCATTGACAGAACTATCAGAATCTTCAGATTCCTCTGAGGACTCGAAGTACCGCCTGTCCGGGTGCTCTTGAAGAGCCCGATAACTGTACAGACCGAAGTCGGTACCGGGGTATCGGTACCGGAAGGCATCGGTGATTGGGTGCCGGCAATGCGGCCACAGATGTCGATGCTATCGGTACCGGTTGAAATGTCTGACGCGGTTCCTAGGGCATCGATGCCACAAGGAGAGCCACCAGACTGCGCTCAATAGCCAGGACTCTCTGGTCTATCGATGCTGCCGATGCCTGGATGTCGGTACCGGAGAAGATTGCCGGTACCCCAGAGCATGGCACCAGTAGTTCTGCCAAGGCTGAGGCCTCGAGAACGTCCTGGAGCCCCGATAATGCTTTGGAAGACGAAGCCTCCTGCAGGGGCAATTTTGCCGGTGCAGAATCCTCAAGAGCAACGCCAGAGGCATCTCGATGCTTAGAAGGAGATCTACCCTTTGAGGACCGACTAGACTTGTGTTTAGTTACCTGAGATCCACGGGAGGAAGATGAAGCCCTGGAAGACGTTGATGCCACCGAAGCTGCATCAGAGGGAAACAGGGTACTGAGCTTTGGCAGCTCGGTTCTGTCGACCTCTCTTTGACATCATGGCACAGGCCATACATTCCGAGATGGAATGGTCAGGACCTAAACATTTCAGACACCACTCGTGGGTGTCAGTGACGGAGATGGTACCGCCACACTTGGTGCACTTTTTAAAACCCGAAGAGGGTTTTTCCATTATGGAAAAAATCTTGGGCCCAAGGCCCAAAAATGGCGCGTGCACCTGGAAAAAGAATTTTTTTTTTTTTAAAGAAAAAAAAGAAAGAAAGAAAAACCGGCAGTACCGGTAAAGCGTCGAGGAAGGCAAACGCGACCATAAAAAAGAAGGAAAGTTTTCTGCGGTGACAGGAACACGACCTGCTGGCTCCGCGGAAAACGAAGAACTGGAGAGAGGCAGTTGGGAAAGGCGGGATGGCAGCACGCAGGCACTGTGGGATGCTCCCAAAAGCTTTCTAATTGGACACTGGGGAGCGTTCCCGCGCAGACTCCATCGGTACCGATGATACCCATATGTAATGACTACATTCCTGCTTGTTCCTGGAGATTAGCTCTTACTCCTTAGGTGACCCTGCTGTAATAACCCCCTCCTACCCCAAAGGCACAGGGCAGGGAGGCAAAGAGGTGGACAATGCCCACATACCATAGCAGTTTAGGTCGGACAGGGCCACCAGGATCCGCCCTCAGGGTATCATAGCCCACAGGGCAGGACCAGTACATCCACCTCCTTGGACTTGGGCTCTGAACAATGGCTGAAGAACGAGGGGACCTTGGCATTGGCTGCTATCACCATCCAGTCCACCCCCACTGATCCATGATCCGGATGAATGACCATGGGGCAAGTTCCCATTCACTGGAATCGAGGAGGTGACAGCTGAGGAAAACCACTTCCTGATTATCCTTGTCCATGATGTGCTGGACTGTAAGTGCTTGGAGGAGCAGTTCCACACAGGAGAACAGTAGAGATATTTCCTGAGCTACTCTTGGCACTTTGTTCCACCCTGGCGGTTGCTTTGTCTGAGAGGAGCAACTTAAGTGCAGCAATACCAAAAGGATGGTCCTGGCCTCTAGGCAATGAATGGTCAATTTCGCTTCCATCGGAGGCCACTGACTCTGTGTGGTCTAGCTAAGACAGTGAGCTCCCCAACTGGAGAGACTGACAGACATCGGTGGTGAGGAGCACCCAGGCTGCATTCCCCTCAACATGGAGGCCTCCGAGCACAGGAACCAGTGAGTCAGCAAGGCCCGCCATAGAGGACATACGTGTGCTTGCATCCAGGGCACCAGCTCCAGGGTTGTAGCCATAGCTCCCAAAAGCTGAAGGTAGCCCTAAAACGTCCCAAGGTTGGTTGCGTAACTTGGCCCAGCATTCCCCTGTAAAGACGACTTGGCCTATGTGAGTGTCGAAACAAGCCTCAAGTCAATTGAAAGCAAGTTCTGCTACGAGGGGACATGGGATGAGGGTGAAGGGAGATAGATTCAGGAGTGATATGCGGAAATATTTCTTTACGGAAAGAGTAGTGGATCCATGGAATAGTCTCCCAGTGGAGGTGGTAGAGATGAGGACAGTAACTGAATTCAAAAAAGCATGGGACCAACACAGAGGATCTCTAAAGGTAAAAGTGGACTGTTGTAGCTGTTGTTATGGAAGGACAGACTAGATAGGCCATGTGGTCTTTTTCTGTCATCATGTTTCTAAGAAAGTTCAGGTTCTGAGACTGCATCAGGTAGCTCTCGCTGCTGTTGATCTGGCCAAGCCGCTCAAGGAATTGGATCACTCAACGCAGCATCTGAATGGCTTCCAGCCAAGACTTGGCCTGGATGAGCCAATTGTCCAGGTAGGGGTATACAGACACCCTCATACCCAAGTCTTACCACAACTACCACCATCACCTTAGAGAACATCTGAGGGGCAGTGGTCAGGCTGAAAGGGCATCGCACAAAACTGGTACTGACAGACCAAGATTGCAAACCGGAAAAAGCTCCTCCTGGATGGGAATGTGAACATAGACATCTGCTAAATCCAAGGAGACAAGGAATTTGTCTTTCTGGACTGCTTAGATAATGAACTGGAGCATTTTCATGTGGAACCATGGAACTCTCAAGCTGCAGTTGACCCCTTTGAGCGCACTCTAACACATATCCTTGTCTTATAATGTTGAGCACCCAGCGATCTAGCGTTAGATGGACCCATTCATGATAAAATTGTCACAGACAGCCTCCCACTTGTGGGAGATGGGAATGAGCCCTGGAACAGTCAGCGGTTGAGGAGGAAGGAAGAACACTTTCCTGCCACAGAAGTCTGCGAATAAGCCCAGCATCCACCTTGAAAGGACTGGGACTTGGATCCAATTCCAGAAGAGGAGGAGTCTGCTTATTTGGTTGATACCAACGAGAATCGTGGAACTTCAGCATGAAGATGATGCCCCTATTGATGAAGAAGAGTGCTTGGAGGAACCCTTGGGCTATCCCTCTAGTAGCCGCTGGGGCATGACCTCACAGAGGTCCTTAACTAGCTTTCCCAAGTCCTTGCCAAACAAGAGCCCATCCCTAAAGGGCAATTTGTCTAAGCACCCTTTAGATGAGACATCCACCAAACAATTTCTGAGCCATAGCCCCCGGCGAGCCACTATCATTGGTGCTGCAACTCCTCATCTGGAAAATAAGAGATCATAAAAGGCATCCAGATTAGAGGCGGGCCGAATACTCATCCTTAGGAAGGAGCTGAACCCAGCAGAGGAGGGCAGGTGTACAGAGGTCACCCCATGTCATCACTTGAAGGGCTAGAGAGGAGGCAGAGCAGCTGTCTGAAGGAGTCCTTCTATCCTCTGGCCCTGCAGGTCTTGACAAGCAATGCCCCTTCTACAGGAATAATGGTATGCTTGATGACCGCCGTGATCAAGGTGTCGACCCTGGTAAACTGCAACCACTTTCCAAGGCTGTTGGTGACCAGGCATAAAAATGCAACCCAATCATTGGGCCTTCTTGAGGGGCACATCAGAAGAAGCTCTGGAAGGACCCCTGATGCTGGAATCAGAAGTGAAGGGTGTTTGGGCCAGTCCAGAGAGATTTGGAATGTGCAGTTCAGTGGCAATCTGGACATAGGGGAAGGGGGGAATTTTCTCTCGGCAACGGAGATGCACCATGTGAGAATTGTTATGGTCTTCCCCCTGAAAGAGTTTCCTCTCCTCTGCATGGGAGGAGGCTGAACCATAGGTCTTGTGGGAAACATCCTCTGGGTACTCCACCCTGACAGATTCTGTCTCGCTCCAATAGCAGACTTTGGAGGAGGTTGCAGAACCTCCCGGACAGTCTTGCCTCTCTATTGTTTGAGGGAATCGCCCACAGGGGCTTCTGGAGGAGTGGCAAAATAGGGGCCCAGCCAAGAGAGAACAAGGCCCCTTCCATAGGCCCCAAGCATGCTGGAAGATGAGTGAAAACTCTGCTACCATGGGGTCCAACAACAGCTGGGAGTGCTACAACTGTGGAAACAGGAAGAGCAGATTCCCCGTTGACCACAGGAGCTAGTCCCGTGGTGAAATTCAGCATCGCAGGAAGAGCAGGGGCGTCTGCAGAAGGGGCAGGGCGCCCCAGGCAAAGATGCACTGATAATCTTCAACGTGGAAGGTGGCAAAGCAGTCTCAACTGCAATGGGAGCAGGAACCGCTAACAAGGACGCTAAAGTGGCAGAAGTCTCCCACAGATTGGCTGTACAAGTGGCTCAGAGATTATCAACAAGGAAACAGTCACCACTTACTGCAGCCAAGGCAATGAGGCAGGCATTGATCCTAACACACCTCCAAGTTCCTCTGGCTCTTGTAGCCAGAATTCACCCCAGGAGGATGAGAACCATCAGAGGGGTATCTTGTATACTCCCCTGCGGTCTTGGCTGGCCAAGCTGCACTGTCACAAACTGGCCAGGAGCTGTAGGCCTTAAGGAAGGAAAAATGGTGCACGGCCTGCATAGGCCGGTGATATCAGACAGGTTCACAGCAAGCACTCAGTTAGGTACAGTGGCCCCTTTTTGCTGTTAGCGAAGTTCAGGCAGCCGTCCTCCACAGTTACCCGTTGGAAAAGGTGGGGGATCCACTGCGGCCTCAGTGCTGCAGTCCCCCGGGAGCGGGGGCAGCGTGATACAGGGAGGAAGCCCCAATCAGCCACGTGCTAAGAAACATGGAGCTGTGCAGAGGACTCTGACCATTTGTACTTTTTCTTTAAAAATTAAAAAAAAAAAGGGGGGGGGGGGGAGAAAGGAAAAAAGTCAAAAACAGCTAAAATTCCCTCAGAAGGATCCTCATGATCTAACACCCCCACCAAGCTACGCTGACTCTCCTAGCCAGGAACTAGCCTCAAAGTAACATATCAACCAGAAAAGGGTATCTCAGACTCCCTGGGATCTAAAGTGGCCGAACTACACGGCACCCAGATACAGATTGGGCAGGAGCTATAGGCCTCTCTGGACGAATTCTGGAACATGAAGAAAACCAACATTTGAAGGAGACAGAGAAAATACTGAAGGCTCTCTCTAGCTATGCTAGGTTTTATGCCAGTAGTGATGTCACAATATAAAGAACCCAAACAACATGGTCGCCTGCCATGAATCATCAATATAT
This sequence comes from Ichthyophis bannanicus, assembly GCA_033557465.1. Classification (NCBI taxonomy): domain Eukaryota; kingdom Metazoa; phylum Chordata; class Amphibia; order Gymnophiona; family Ichthyophiidae; genus Ichthyophis; species Ichthyophis bannanicus. Next base: position 263,839,701 of record CM066044.1, read on the forward strand.
CCAAAAAGAGACAAACCTACATAAGAGTATTCAGGAAAAGCATAGTTACTCACCTGTAACAGGTGTTCTCAGAGGACAGCAGGAAACATCCTCACATATAGGTCATGTTGGCACTGACAGAGCCCTCGCAGAAGCATCCCCCCAGCTTTCAAAGAAAGCCTTTGGGAGATGCCACCATGCATGCATGGTCCCCTTCCCACCCCAGGGTGCCATCTTGCTCAGTCAGATGACATATCTAAAAGACAACAAAAAATAAAAGATGGTGGTGCAGCAACTCCAAGAGGAGGAGGGAGGATTGTGAGGACTGATTCCTGCTGTCCCTGGAGAACACCTGTTACAGGTGAGTAACTACGCTTTCTCCAGGAACAAGCAGGAAGCCAGTCCTCACATATGGGACTCCCCAGCTACAGGCTACCAACACCCCATAATAAAATAGGGCCCTGCAAGGTTGCCGCTAGCAGCAGCAATTTTGGTCTGTACACATGGACCCCAGTAGGACTCCTCTGTCCGATGAAACAGCATTCCGGTAGCCTGAATACAGAAGGGTAGGAGTTGCCTAGACCCCGAAAAGGTTACGGAGCACAGCCTGGCCAAAGGCACTGTCCCGTCGGGACTCTCTCTCCAGGCAGTTATGAGCTGCGAAAGTATGGACTGAAGACCAGGTGGCAGCTCAGAAGATGTCCACTAACGGGACATAGCGCACGTTTGCCACCAAAGCCACCATGGCCTGGACACGGTACTTCGTGACATGGCCTTCCAGTGGAAGCCTAGCCTGCTCATACGCAAAGGCGATACAGTCTGCCACCCAAGTGGACAGAGTACGCGTGGTCACCACCTCCCCCAGCCTACTGGGGTCATAGGAGATGAAAAACTGAGAAGCTTTGCGGTGTTTTTGGATGCAGAAGGATAAGGCCCTTTTACAGTCCAATGAGTGAAGGATAGTCTCTGCCCGACTGGAATGAGGTCTTGGGAAGAAGGTAGGAAGCACCACCTCCTGATTAAGGTGGAAGGGCGACACTACCTTCGGCAGGAACTTGGGGTGTGTGCGAAGCACCACTCTGTTCTTGTGGAACCTCCGCCACGAGGGCCTGCAGCTTGCTAACTCTGCGAGCAGATGTGAGTGCCACTAGGAATACAACCTTCCAAGAGAGGTAGCGAAGGTGGCAGGTCTCCAGAGACTCGAAGGGCAGGCGAGTCAGCTGTCCTAGCACCACTTTGAGGACCCATTTGGGCGCTGGAGGGTGAATCAGAGGTTTTGACAGGAAGCAAGCCTTGAAGGAAGCAGGGTACCAGGGGATGGGCAGAGAGAGGCTTACTATCCACCGGGTGGTGGTGCGCCATCAGGGCACTAAGGTGCACTCGGACGGAGTTAGACTTGAGTCCAGCTTGGGAGAGATGGAGGAGGTACTGCAACACCAAGGCCACCGGGCAAGAGAAGGGATCCGCCCCATGTTCGGCGCAACAAACAGAGAACCTGTGCCACTTCGCTTTCGTAGTAGAGGCCTTGCAGGAGGCCAGCAGAATGTCCTCAACTTCAACTGGAAGGTTGAAGGGGCCAAGAGTTACCCTCTCAGCAGCCATGCTGTCAGTGAGAGGGAGCCCAGATTGGGGTGCAGGAGAGAGCCCCCAGGCAGTGCCCAAGGGGATGAGGGCTTCTGCTGCCAGCTGCAGAAGCAGTGGGAACCACAGCTGCCTGGGCCACCTGGGAACTATCAGGATGAGTAAGGCTCTGTTGCAGAGGGTCCTGAGCAAGGTCTTGGCAATCAGTGGCATTGGAGGGAAGGCGTACATGAGGCCCTCCGACCATGAGACTAGAAAGGCTTCCACTGCCATCTGGAGGGGTGGGCTTGCCGGGAGCAGAAGCAGGGCAACTGAAAGTTGTCCAGACTGGCAAACAGGTCCATCACTCATTCCCCCCCCCCCCCCCAAGCTGGAAAAGTCAACTGACTATCCTGGGGTCCAGCCGCCACTTGTGCAGCTGGAGAACCCTGCTGAACCTGTCGGCCAGTAGGATGTCCTGGCCTGGCAGGTACGCTGCCCTCAGGAGGATACCCTGTTGGATTGCGAATGAACAGAGACCCAGTGCCTCCTGGCAAAGGGCACAGGAGCCCGTACCTCCTTGTTTGTTCACATAGAACCTGGGTATAATACTCGACCAGCGCCTTGACATGCACGCACAGATAAGCAATACCATTAAATCCATGTACCACAAAGTCCGGATCTTACAACAGATGAAACGGATTCTTGAACCAAACGACTTTAGAACGGTCTTTCAGACCTTAATACTGCCCCATTTTGATTACGCAAACTCCACTCTTACCGGCCTCCCAAAGGGCTCTCTCAAACCCCTTCAGCTTGCGATGAATACTGCAGCCAAAACTCTCTACGGAGCATCAAGAGGAGACCATATTACCCCCATCTTGAAGGACCTGCACTGGCTTCCTGTCCACTGCAGGATCACCTTCAAGGCACTAATGATGACATTTAAACCAATCAACAGATGCATTTCATCCCCCCTCTCAGACCTTGTACACCCTACCCCCCCTAACAGAGCGAGAAGATCAATAGCTTGCAACACACTACTGCTACCGAAAGCTATCACCAAGTGCTCAAAGACAACAAGTAAGCGTGCTTTTGCTCTCTATGCACCGTCCTACTGGAACTCCCTCCCTGCAGATATCCGTGCCATAACCAACCTCCCCAGTTCAGGAAGGCAATCAAACACTATCTCTTCTTACAATACTTCTCCATTACTGATAACATCACCTAACCCTCCTATCCTGAGCCATCTCGACTCCTTCAGAGTAACGAACCACTTGCCATAATTAGTGTGTTTAACTATCCCCACGTTAACCTGTCCTAAAGACAAACATACCGAGTATTATTCCAATTTGTACATAGTGTATATAGTTCACCCCGTTCTCCATGTTTAAATCCCCTGTTCTCTGTAAATGTCAATGTAAGACCATTATACATTGTACAATTTTGGTTACATGTATACCGCTCTGATGATAAATAGTGCGGTATAGAAGAAATAAAAAAAATAAATAGAACATTGCCACCTGATTGTCCGTTTGGACTAGGACTGGCATGTCTTGAGCTAGAGCCTTAAGACGGTCGGCCCGGTCCTTGGGCAAGAAGGCCTTGGCTTGGAGGGTGTCTAGCTTCACCTGAATGAACTCCAGGCATTGCGCCGGGAGGAGGTGGGACTTCGGATAATTTATGACAAAGCCCAAGTGCTGCAGAACCTGGATGGTACGTGCTGTGGCCTGCTGGACAGCGGAGGCTTGACTCCCCTTATGAGCCAGTCGTCCAGGTACGGAAACACAAAGACCCCCCTGGAGCCTGAGGAAGGTGGCCACGACTGCCAGGCATTTCGTGAAGACCCTTGGGGTAGAGGCTAGGCTGAAGGGAAGCACCCGGTATTGGAAATGTTTGCCTCTTACCACAAACCGCAGGTAGTGCCTGTGGTTGGGGTGGATAAGAATGTGGGTATACGCATCCTTGAGGTCTAAGGAGCATAGCCAGTCTTCCCGCTGGAGGCATGGCAGCAATGTTCCAAGGGAGAGCATCTTGAACTAATCCCGCACCGGAAATTTGTTGAGGTTGCGCAGGTCAAGGATGGGTCTTAGGCCCCCTGTCCTCTTTGGGATGAAGTAGTATCTGGAGTAGAACCCTCTGCCCATGAGGTAGTGGGGCACCGTTTCCACCGTTCTGTTCTCGAGAAGACCTGCCAACTCCTTCAGGAGAAGGTCCCAGTGGAGGGGAGACCTGAGGGGCTCTCCTGGGAAATAAGGAGGAGGTGTCTGAGTCAGGTGGAAGAGGTAACTCTACCCCACTACCCTTAGTGCCCAGGAGTCGGTGGTGATGGCCACTCACCTCTGGGCATAGGGTGTCAAACATCCCCCTGTGGGCTGCTGATCTCCGTGGGGTAGAATGGCTATGCTCGGAGAGTCAAAAGCTCCCCCCTGCCAGAGCCAGTGCCAGTGCCTGAGGTTTGGGAGCCTTCTGCTTACGCGGGCCATGCTGTGTCCCTTGGCCAGGGAGGCCTGGTAAGGTGGGTAGTTTCGGTAAACAGCTCCCTTCCTCAGGTAAAAGGGCTTTTTACCCGAGCCCTTCCATCAGGAAGGGGCAGTGGTCTTCTTGGAGAGCCTGGTCCTTGTCATGAACTCGGGCTCCAGCTCGGCAGCTTTGTCGGTCATGGGTTTGCAGAAGAGGTTCTCTCCTTGGCATGGGACATCGACCAATTTGTCCTGAACTCACTGCTCAAGATTAGATAACTGAAGCCAAGCCTGGCGACATGCACCGATACCCGCCACAGCTACCCCGGCCACCGACTCAAACCCGTCATAGGCTGATCGAGACAAATTTGTAGCACTCACGGACGGCCTTGGACAGACTCTTGAACCATTGCAAAGGTTCTTCGAAGAGACCAGCTGAGAACCCGGCGAGTTCTTTCGCCAGGTCTCTCAAGTACATGACTATGTACAGCTGGTAGGCTTGGACCCGGCAGATGAGCATTGAGCCCTGGTAGCATGTCCTGCTGAGGGCATCCAAAGTGCAGGCCTCCCTACCTGGGGGCACTGAGGAGTGTCTCTTCTGGTTTTTCAGTTGACACATGGCCGACTCCACCACCATGGAATTATGCAGCAGTTGTGACTTCTGCCAGCCAGAGCTCTGGCGGACCAGATACAGATACATCGAGTCAAGTTGTTTGCTCACCACCGGCATCTCCCAATGTGAAGCATGAGCTGTTCCAGGATAGGAGGAATGGGCACCGTGAGTGATTCCCGGGGAGGGGCCTCATACTGGAGGATCTCCCGAGGGTCCTCCTCCGACTTGGTCGGGTACGCCAAGGCCTTGGACATGTCCTTGACAAAGTCCAAGAAGCCCATATCCCCCAGCAGGGACAGTCTCCGAAGTTCTGAGACTGAGGAATCGGAAGGAACGTTGCAGTGGTGATGGGTATCGGGAGACTCCTCATCCTCAGTCTCCCAATCAGAGTACTCTGAGGAGGACTCGTAGATGGGCTGCTCTGCAGGCCTCGAGGTCCCACGGTCGACACCTGGCAAACTGGCCGGGGATGACAGAGCTCCTGTCGAACAGGATGCCGAGGCTTGGCCGAGGATCAGCTCACCCTCCAGGGACGTCTTAGACGTCAAGTGCCCAATGGCTGGGGCGGATGAACCAGACATGCTGGATAACAGCACCCACTGATGGCCGATGAAGGCAGATAAACTGCGCTCCAAGGCCGCCATCCTGGACTCCAGCCCAGAAGGCTCCGCAGCCTTTGGCAGGCTCCTCCGAGAGGGAATCCTTGATGAGGATAGTGTCTGGGGATGGAGGCCGGTCCATGGCCAGGTTCTTCCGAGGGACCTTGGCAGGTCTCTACTTCTCAGATGCCTCAGACGAGTGCCTCGGACTGAGGGACCGGGCCTGGGAGGTTCCCGGCCTGTTGGAATCATCCAAGGACACCGCCTTTGAGGATTTCTTCTTCTTCCTGTGCTCCCTCAAGGGAGACCCTCTCTCCAAGGACCCACGATGACACTCGGGTTCGGAAAGTTCCTCCCAAGATGACGGGGCCTCGGAGGCGGCCCTGGCCTTCGGAGGCATAGGGGATTTGGGGGAAAAAACTTATCATGCTGCTGCTGGCGGTTCTTTGCTGGACATCCGTTTGCAAAGGCTGCAAGCTGCCAGGTCGTGGTCCGGCCCGAGGCAACGGAGGCAGCAGTCATGTGTGTCAGTTAGACATTTTAAAGCACCGATCACACTTTTTAAAGTCACTGGTAGCCATGGGAGGAAAAAAGTACCCCTGTGAGGTCGAAGACCCTATGGGCTGCCAATGGGGAAAAACGGCACGAAGACGCCGGAAAATAAAGAAAAATAAATTTTTAAAAAAAATGAAGTACCGAACTCAACACTGAGGACGGTAGGTGGGAAGAGTACCGGTGCAAGACTGGAGCAGAGTAGGAACTCTGGCACAAAAAAATATCAACTTTTTCCAGGGGAAGCCAGACAGCATCTGAAGGGCTCTGTGGGAAAAAGGAGACCGAGCAAGATGGCACCCTTGGGCGGGAAGGGGACCACGCATGCGTGGTGGCATCTCCCAAAGGCTTTCTTTGAAAGCTAGAGGGATGCTTCCGCGAGGGCTCCTTCGGTGCCGACATCACCCATATGTGAGGGCTGACTTCCTGCTTGTTCTTGGAGAACACTTTTTTTTTGTCAGGCTTTTCAATGTGAGGAATCAACCCTTAGATATCATATGAAGTGTTCATTTTACTCAGTTTTTGCAGTAAAAGCAGCAAAAATTTCCTTAATAAAGCAAATTGAAAAATACTTAAGCTTAATCTCAGATGGACAGTCCCCTAACATGGAGTGCAGAAGTGGCCTAGTGGTTGGGGCAAGGTACTTCAGGCCAGAGGTTCAAATCCCACTAGAGGACAGCAACCTTGTGCCAGAAGGACTGGGGTTTCTAGTCCCACAGGTGATCCTTGTGGTCTTGGGCAAGCCACTTAACCCTCCATAGCCCATGTTCCCTGTAAAATAGTTATCTCCAAGTTATAATGCCCTGTTCAATGTAATTTCAGTTTGTTCAATGTAAACCGCCTTGATATCATGAAAGGCGGTATATAAGAAATGTTAAATAAAATAAATAAAATAAAATAAACATTTGTTCAAAAGGGAGGTACACGACAGTACCACGTTTCGTGTCCACTCATCATTCATAAGACCCTGCTTCAGGTGGTCATTTAGATCCAAGGACTGTGTAAACCAACATAAGATACTCACCCCTGAACCGCTGCCAGTGGTGATGTCACTGCATAGTTTTGCTTTTTCTCTGTCTCCCATTATCTGCTGGCAGGGGGAGCTAACCCTCTAGTTTGGACTGCTCTAGCAGGAAGATCTCAGTGATATGATGTCAGTTCTAGCAGCCACACTCATCCTAGATTCTTTGCAGACCGTGATAATTTTTATATTGGCTCCATAAAAGGTATCCAAAGAGACTACACAGATGTGCATGTCAAGAAGGAGCCTATTTTTGTAATTGCTCCTTGGTCTCAAGGCTACACATGGTTTAGTCTACATGATCCATTTGAGACATGCTGGGGAACACAAAGTAGCATCTCACTGATATTTTTTGCATCGCTTCTGTCTCCTTCCAGGAACAAAGTACTGGTAACTGCTATAGTCTTCCAGCTCTGCTTGGGCTGCTTCCTCTGCTACTGCCCTGGGATGCCAAATGTCTTTAATTTCATGCCAATAAGGTGAGCCCATGGACTGAAAACTTGTTTTATGTATAAAATGCCTTTGCCCAAGCAGTTTCATACCACTTCTTAGGGAATTCCTCATGATGGCTACAAACTGATATTCAATAACTATTTTTCCCAAAATCAGAGCAGAGAGCTTCACACTGACTCTTCAGGAAGCTGAAATAGATAGGATACTACTGCATTCAAGGGCTGTTTGCTACAGGCAATACCTTTCCCGTCCTGCACATGCTGCTCTGATACTGCCTACAGCATGTCAGCCTCTAGTTGTCCGTTTGGGAAATGGACAACTTGATATGAAGGAAAGAAAATCCCAGATACCACCTCCTATCCACTTTGATCTTCTGGTTATTCTCTGAACACAGCTGACAAATTCTTCCATCCCTATTTACAGGTTCCAATGGTGGCTGGTTCCGCTTCCCTATGGAATACTCATCTTTGTCTATGATGAAATTAGGAAACTGGGAGTCCGCCGGCATCCTGGCAGTAAGTACAGGAGGTGGAGGTGTTTTGGTGCAGAGTAAGACGTTGGTGATGCACTCTTGCATAGCTCGGCATACAAATTAAGAATGGGAGAAGTTTAACCCTCCTGTGCTGTCCTGGTTAATGGAGTAGAATGAAGAGAATCTAGGGCAGTTTAGTCCTCGACTTCATCCCAACAAACATGGGCACAGTATGGAGGGAGGGGGATTTTATATGACGTGCCTACATTTCTACATGTGTTTACACACATGACTCACCATAATATTTAGTGGTCTACTTGCATCAGTAATCACTTATGCACATAATATAGTTGGTTGCTATCCTGGTGGTACACACTTTCACTGTGTGCACAAGTGTGGAGCACAAATTTATACACCTAACTTATAAAATACTATAACTTACACATGTTCTTGTGAAATTTAGACACAGGCATTTATCTCAATCTATTAGATAAAAGAAAGTATGCACATACTTCTGGAGAGGAATGGCTAGCAGAAAAAAGGAGGTGATAATGCCTCTGTATAAGTCTTTGGTGCGACCTCATTTGGAGTATAGTGTGCAATTCTGGAGACCGCACCTTCAAAAGGATGTGAACAGGATGGAGTGGGTGCAGAGGGTGGCTACTAAAATGATTAGTGGGCTTCATTATAAAGCGTATGAGGACAGACTTAAGGATCTTAATATGTACACCTTAGAGGAAAGGCGGGATAGAGGTGATATGATTGAGATGTTTAAATACCTCCGTGGCATAAATGTTCAGGGAGAGAGCCTCTTTCAATTGAAGGCAAGTTCTGCTACGAGGGGACATGGGATGAGGGTGAAGGGAGATAGATTCAGGAGAGATATGCGGAAATATTTCTTTACGGAAATAGTGGATCCGTGGAATAGTCTCCCAGTGGAGGTGGTAGAGATGAGAACAGTAACTGAATTCAAAAAAGCATGGGACCAACAGAGGATCTCTAAAGGTAAAAAGTGGACTGTTGTAGTTGTTGATATGGAAGGACAGACTAGATAGGCCATGTGGTCTTTTTCTGTCATCATGTTTCTATAAAACAGGTGTGAAATGGGCCCATTAAGCTGGATGCCTTATAAAAATTACTTCCTATATATAAACATCATCAAAGTGTGGACCAGTCCATACACTAACAATCACAGTAAGGACTGCTCCATTCGGCTGCTGTTAGCTTCCCTTGGAGGAGGGGGGGGGGGAGGGAGGAGTGCTAGAGTTACTCTGGCAAGCGTACTTGATTTTCTGATTAAGTAGTTGCCTGTGTAACTAATTATACATTAAGATTTGGGCCAATATAATGCCATGATTGTACCCGAATAATAATGAGAAGGAGCTTCCCTAAAAGATTGTGTATATTATGTATATGTATAGTCTCCTTGGGAGGCACGTGTACATGTGGTTTTCTAGTTGCTTGCCTAGGTTATACTATAAAATGTATACTCGTATGTACTTTTGCTTTATGAATGAAGCAATATAGTTCCAAGGCGTTACCCAATGCACTGATCTTGATGTCATCATGACCTATCCAATCCTTTTCCACTTTAATGCGTTTTATTAACTCCTCTGTATTACTACATTCCATTTCCATTGAGCATACCAGAAGCAACCATCCCTGTCTGTGGGAAAAGGTTTTGCTGAAGCTCATTGAGGGGTCAGAGGAAAGGGAGAGGCTCCATTTTATAACATTTTGTAAAGATGGCCCAAGGCACGTTAAGGAAAATGCCTCAGCATGCACGTCATTGTACTCCTGTTATAGATCCGAGACCTTAGAGCTGATAAGACTCCAGCTAATCATGGAATACAGAAGCCAGCAAGAGACACCAGAATAGCGCAGAGAGGACATGGCCACACTTCTTAAAAACAAAGAAACCAATCCGACTTGGCCAAGTTTCAGCTGTCAGCCAATTAAGATGCAATTGCATATATATTCCAATGGCAGTCAGGACATTGTAACAAGAGCCAGTAGCTGAAAGCTCAAAAAGCGCTTTTTTTACTTTCACTTTCTCAGTGGATGCCGAAGGCATACCTGAGAAGCGCTTTTTGAGCCTTCAGCTACTGGTCTTGTTACAATGTCCTGACTGCCATTGGAATATATTTGCAATTGCATCTTAATTGGCTGCCAGCCGAAACTTGGCCAAGTCGGGTCAGTTTCTTTGTTTTTAAGAAGTGTGGCCGTGTCCTCCCTGCGCTGTTCTGGTGTCTCCTTTGATTTCTGTGGAGAGTTGTTGCTCTTCTTCTTTCCTTGGTATACACAAGCCAGCTCAAATCACACTGTAGGACTTGATCAATGAACTAGATCAGTCCTTTGTAGTGAACGGGCTTCTAGTACTCCTAAGATCTCCACAGAATTTGATCCATGGCTTTAGCTTCCTACCCTCTCTGCAATGGAAGAGCAGTCGACTGCTCTAACCATTAGGCTAAAGTCAGGGTTCAAATCCCGCTGTCGCTCCTTGTGCTCTTGGACAAGTCACTTAACTATCCAATGCCTCAGGTGCAAACTTAAGATTGTAAGCCTGTTGGGATAGGTAAATACCTGTCATACCTGAATGTAATTTGCCTTCAGCTACTCCTGAAAGAAAAAAAAAGGCAGGAGCTAAATCTGAAAATCTCTTCCCTTGTCACCCCTAGGGGCAGGAAGAACTGCTTTTAGCTGGGGGACAGCACCTGACTGATGTTCCATAGTAGGAAGGGGGGTTTGGGGTTAGTTGACTTTGGTTTGAGTGATTTTGCCTTCTCAGTATCTTGTCTTTTTTTTATCCTTGCAGGCTGGTGGGACAAGGAGCTGTACTATTGAGCACACCTATCTTTTTTCAGCACTCCCCATCTTGGGAGGCAGCGGCCGCAAGCAGCTTTTGCAGATAAACCAGAGATGTGTAGGGAGATTGAATGCGGCAACTGAAGAAATGAAATGGCAACGACATTCTCATCAGCAGCTACTTGGGGGGGGGGGGGGGGTATCTTTGGTATTGCTGAAGACCCTCCTGAAAAATCCAAGGCCAGTCCAGCTCTAGTGAAGCCAAAAGCCGAGTGACAGTTTTTAATATAGATAGTAGTAGGCATTTGATTTCACTCATGATGGTTTGGTTTCTCCTGTATTTATTGGACTCTCTCTCTCTGCTGAAGGCTTGATGGGTGAGCGGAGTTTACTGGATATGCAAGACGGGGCATAAACACCCCTTATACATAGTGTAGTGTTTTCTCTCTCTCTCTTTAGCATACATTGAAGACCATGTGTAACCTTGTATTATGTAAAGCTGTTAAAATCCACTTTGGATAATAAACAATTTTTTTTTTAAGAGTAAAAGGCGATCTCAGTTTAGGGCTATTTTTTTTCCCCTTTTGAAAAATACAAAGCTCTGCACTCTTCCTTCTCCTGGAAGCCCAGGGCTCCTATGCTCATCTAGGGCAGTTGATCTATGAATGTGAAGGCTGCGGCTCTACTATAATAGGGCACTGCCAGAAGTAATGAAGGTAAATCATCCAAAGACGACGACCTCTTTACACACTGAGATTTAAATCCTGTGCCCTTTGCCCAGGCACATGTCCCAATACCCAGTCCCAATCCTTCCCCTTCCCACTTCCACTCATCCACATTACAATTATTCTTCCTTGTCCTTAACAGGCAGGTCCATCATCTCCCCATCACTATATCCTTTCTTCTTCCTGTTGGTAAAAGCACATTTTCAGCCAGTCACCCACCTATCCCTTAGCGCCTTTCCATGTATTGTCCCCCACCTAGCACTGCCTTCAGTCACTCCCCTTTCCTCTGCAGGGGTCACTATAACTAGCTTAATATATCATTCTCACGCCTCAAACAGTGAAAAAAAACCCACAAGTGCATTTATTACATACAGAATTCAAGAGAATGTGAAAAAATAAATGACTTCTATCAAACCACCTGAAAGAACTTCTCAGCCTCTTCCAGCCACTAAGTGGCTACCAGCTGCAACAGAAGTGAACTTCCAGTTACTGTCCAGTTTCCATGGCTTGAGCAGCAGACATGCTTGGGGAAATTCTCTGCAGAGCAGCTGAAGTGGTGGGGTGAGCAGCGCAGTCAGTTGCTGTGGACAAGCATCACAAAAAGAGTGAGGGAACTGAGGGAGAGGAGGCCGGTGAGCAGGGCCTTCACCAGGAGGGCTGTCCAGCTGCCCAGGAGGAAGAGGTGACCGAAGGACCTGGGAAGAACAATTAAGACACTGAGCCTAGCCAGTAAAGATGAATGTGCAGCCCCTCACATTTCTTCCTCTTCAAACACACACTTTCACTAGTTTGATACCATGTACCCTTCTCACCAAAACTTCTGAACCCTGGAGTTTATTTTCATTTTCATTTTGTTTTGCTTTTTATTTAAAACTTTTTTTTTTTATCAAGGCACAGCAGTACAAACTCATATAACCAAACAAAAAATACCAAACAAGGAGCACTACAGTGTCTTCCAATTTATCATCCCTCCCCCCTCCCCCAATACAACCACTGTATAATAGTCACATTCAAATTCAAATCCCCCAAACAGATCTCCCAGTGCAGAGGCCAGCAAGGCCTCTCCTATCTAGTGATCATTCTAATTCTGAGCAAGCCACTCAGAATAGTTATACCATATAGAAGCAAAACATTCAGTCCTTGAATGCTTCAGGGCCGTAAGCTTGCACATCAAAAGGTGACCAAGTTGTCCTGTCACCAACCCCAAATGTCTGAGGCTCCACTTGTTTCCAGGCCCAGGCTATAGTCAACCGGGCCACTAAACCTCCCATGTGTATAAAATATGGGCTCATCCCTATCGCTCCCTAGGACTCCCTCCCTCCCCCCCCCCAAAATGGGCCACCATCAGACTAACAGTGATTGTCTGCCCCTGAATAGAGCCCAAGAATTTAAACACCTTCCTCCAAAAACAAATTATCTTGAGGCACATCCACCATATATGAAAGAAGACGCCACGATCCCCGCATTGCACAGAGGCATTCTTCAAGATACTCTGTAGTCTGACTGGGATGAGGTACCATAGATACATCATTTTATAATTTTGTTCCAATAAGTTAGTGGCCAACAGGCCTCTATGAAAGTCCTCATCGATCTTTCCCAATATTTCTCATCCCATACTACCGTCAAATCTGCCTCACACTGTCGCGGGAAGAGCGTTTTAGTCTCGCACCCCCACCTCCATCATATTATATAATGAGGATATTGCACCATTCGTAATCCCCCTTGTACAAAAAGTTTCTAAAGGAGTGGAAGGTTCTTGAAGGCCCAACAGGATCTTGGATCTCATGTAGTGAACTACCGGACCATAAAAGCCACTGCCCCTCAGAGTATTCTGTACAAAGGTTTTCAAATGACAGACTGAACGCTCATCCAAAAATTGACAAACCCTCCAAGCCCAGGGTTAGCCCACCACCTAAAACAGGACCCTTGGACCTCTAGATGAAAAAAATGAAGTTACTCAACTGTAACAGGTGTTCTCCAGGGACAGCAGGAGTCCGCACAGAGCAATTCCCCAGCTTTCAAAGAAAGCCTTTGGGATTGCTGCCACACATGTGTGGTCCTCTTCCCGCCCAAGGGTGCCATCTTGCTCTGTCAGATCTCATAGCTAGAGCCCTACTATGCAGATGGCAAGGGAAGAACAAAAATGGCAACTCAGAGGAGGCAAGAGGATAGTGAGGACTGATTCCTGCTGTCCCTGGAGAATACCTGTTACAGGTGAGTAACTACGCTTTCTCCAGGAACAAGAAGGAAGTCAGTCCCACTTATGGGATTCCCCAGCTACAGGCTACCAAATCTGCAACCCAAAAATGCCTCCGTGAGTCCGTGAATAGAAGCCAATGCCCAAAGAAGCCAGAGACCTCAGGTCCCCGAGCCTAAGCTCTCGGTAGCCGCAGAAGAAGGGTCAGAGGGCAGGAGTTGCTTATACCCCAAATAGATTACAGAGTACAGTCTGGCCAGCAGGACTCCCTCTCCAGGCAGTAGTGCGAGGCAAAGGTATTCGCTGAAGACCAGGTCGCAGCCTGGCAGATGTCCATCAGAGGCACTGAGCACAGCGAAGCCACCGAGGCCACCTTGGCATGGACACTGTGTGCAGTGACCCACCAATCCAGCGGGGCCACAGCCTTTGCATGGGCAAAGGTAATGCAGTCTGCCACCCCGATGGAGAGGGTGCGCTTGGTGACTGCTAACCCCAGACGGGCGGGATTGTAGGCAACGAAGAGCCTGTCTGACTTGCGATGACCCTGGGTACACTGCAGGTAGAAGGCGGGAGCCCTCTTGCAGTTGAGTGTGTACAGGACCACAGATGCCCAGTCGGCGTGAGGTCTCGGAAAGAGAGTCGTCAAGACTCTTGTTTGAGGTGGAAATCCGAGACAACCTTCGGTAGGAACTTGGGGTGGGTACGGAGAACCACCCTGTTCCCGTAGAACCTGCTGTAGGGGGCCTCAGCAATGAGGGCTTGGAGTTTGCTGACTCGCCAAGCCGAGATCAGGGCCACCAGGAAGACTACCTTCTAGGAGAGGTGCCAAAGCGAGCATGTCGCCATCGGCTCGAAGGATGGCTGCGTCAGCTGCATGAGCACAATGTTCAAAGTCCCACTCCATCGGCAGAGGCCGGATGGGGGCGTTTTGAGAGTAAGAAGCCCCACATGAAGCAGGAGACCAAGGGTTGGCCCAAGAGGGGCTTGCCCTCGACTGGGAAGTGGTTGGCCGAAATGGCAACCCAGGTGAACTCTGACCAAGTTAGATTTCAGTCCCACCTGCGAGAGCTGAAGGAGATACTGGAGAACCCACCTGGTAGAGGTAGAGTAGGAGAATGGGTCGATCTGGAGCTCGGAGCACCAGACCAAAAACCGCCGCCACTTAAAAAGTATAAGCCCGCCTCGTCGAGTCCTTCCTCGACCTCCCCCAGGAGGTGCAGCGGGGCTAAGGAGACCCATTCAGCCACCAGGCTGTGAGAGTTAGCGAGGTGGGGTTCATGTGAAGCACCCAACCCTCTTCCTATGTTAGGAGATTTGGGGCACAGCCCAGAGGGATCGAAGGCTCCGAGGAGAGATGCAGAAGAAGCGGGAAGCTGTCGAGGCCATGAGGGAGCCACGAGGATCACCAAAGCTTGGTCCCGCTGGATTTTGTGGAGGGTCCTCATGATGAGTGAGGTGGGAGGGAAGGCATACAGCAGCTCGGGGGTCAAGTCCAAGAGAAATGCATCCGGGGCCACCTTGTGGGGGTGTGGGACCGGCCCGCAGAAGCGGGAAAGTTGTGTGTTCTGTGGGCTGGCGAACAAGTCCAGGGATGGAGTTCCCCACCACTGGAACAGGAGGAGAGCCACTTCTGGGTTCAGGCGCCTGCTGAGTCTATCTGCGAGGACTTTGTCCTGGCCCGGGAGGTAGATCGCTCTGAGCGTCATACCTCAGCACACAGCAAAGGAGCAGAGGAGGACCGCCTCCCGGCAGAGGCGGCGAGAGCCCATTCCTCCCTCTTTGTTTACATAAAACATCGCGACCTTGTTGTCGGTCTGTATCAGTATAGAATTTCCCTTCATGTGGGTCTCAAAAGCTTTTAGGGCCCACCAGACTGCCCGGAGCTCGAGCAGGTTGATTTGTTGCTCCGACTCCTCGAGGGACCATTACCCCTGGGTGCATAGAAGCGTCTGTTGCAAGGACGAGCTTGTGTTATGCGGCCTGGAAGGGCATGCCTTGGAGGAGACACCGGGGGCTCTGCCACCAATCCAGGGAGCTCTGTAGCTCGCGAGAGACCCGGACAAGGTTCCAAAGGCGACCTGAGGCCTGTGTCCATTGCACATTTAGGCACCACTGTGTTGTCTTCATGTGCATGCGGGCATGGGGAACGACATGGACTGTCAATGCCATGTGCCCCAAGAGGTGCAGCGTGATCTGTTCCGGTACCTTCACCCTGCCTGGAACCTCAACCACCAGCGTGCAGGTCAGCACAGGCTCGAGGGAGAAAGGCGGTCACCCGTTCCGTGTCAAGGAGGGCACCAATGAACTCCAGAGTTTGTACTGGCTCGAGGTGAGACTTGGAGTAGTTGATCATGAAACAGAGGTGTTCGAGGAGAAGGACCATGTGGGACGCTCTAAGGCGAGCTTTCCCCGCGGACTCCCCTGTGACAAGCCAATCATCCAAGTAGGGGAAGACAGGAATGCACCGCAGGTAGGCACTTTGTGAAGACCTGCAGAGCAGATGCAAGCCCAAAAGGGGATTCTGTACTGGTAGTGCTCCCTTTGCACCCTGAAGCGTAGGTACTGCCTGTGCTTGGTGTGAATCAGTATATGAGCATAAGCATCCTTGAGGTCCAAGGAGCATAGCCAATCGCCCTGCTGGAGGAAGGGCAGTAGGACGCCAAGAGAGCATTCGGAATTTCTCCTGCAGCAGGAACTTGAGATTCCAGAGGTCAAGGATGGGGCGTAGGTCTGGAGTGGAGGAGTGGCCTAGTGGTTGGGGCAAGGTACTTCAGGCCGGAAGGTCGGGGGTTCAAATCCCACTAGAGGACAGCAACCTTGGGCCGGAAGGACTGGGGTTTCTAGTCCCACAGGTACTCCTTGTGGTCTTGGGCAAGCCACTTAACCCTCCATAGCCCATGTTCGCTGTAAAATAGTTATCTCCAAGTTATAATGCCCTGTTCAATGTAATTTCAGTTTGTTCAATGTAAACCGCACTGATGCAGAATAGCGCGGTATATAAGAGAATGTAAATAAATAAATAAATAAACAGGCCCCCTGTCCTCCTTGGGATGAGGAAGTATCAAGAGTAAAATCTCCTTCCCTGGAGGTGGTGTGGAACCTTTTCGACCGCCCGCTGGGCGAGGAGATTGTCCACCTCTTGCTGCAGGACAACCTGGTGCGCAGGAAGCAGAGAAGGCTCGGCTGGGAAGAAGGTGGGAGGGAGCCCGACTAGGTGAAGACGGTAACCATCCCTGATCACCTGATGTGATCTTTGCCCATTCGGGTGCGAAGAGGGACAGGCGTCCTCCCACAGACGAGGATGCCGTCGGAGGGGCGAGAGGCTATGTGCTTGTCATCAAAACCCCTGGGCTGGCTGGGGTGGCACCAGTGGTTGGGCTTTCGGCCCTTTCGGCTTTCAGTGACCCTGGTGCCCTCCCTTGCCCTGTGCGGTAGGTGCCGATGCAGGGGTGGGCGAGTATGGCAGGTACCCTCGGTAGGGAAGCCCCTTCCATTGGTAGAAAGGCTTTTTGGTCTGCTGTTTCTTCCGTGGAAGGGAAGTTGTCTTCCAAGAGCGACGCGTGCAAGTGACGAACTCCATCTCTATTTCGGCCGCCTTGTTTTCCATGGGCTTGCCGAATAACTGTTCCGAGGCAGAGCACGTCCAGAAGCTTCTCCTGGACCCACTGCTCCAGGTCCGAGGATTGTAGCCATGCTTGGGGCTAGGCCCCAATGCCGGCCGCTGCCACCCGGGCCAAAGATTCAAACCCATCATATGAGACGTGGGAGAGGTACTTCGAGCAGTCCGCGACCGACCGCAGGAGGGTTTGGAACCTGAGAAGGTGGTCGCCCCCAAGGCCCAATGAAAACCCACCAAGCTCTCTGGCGAGGTCTCGCAGGAACATGCCCATGTAAAGTTGGTAGACCTGATTGTGGCAAGCCAACATGAACCATTGATAGGACTTGCATCAAGGGCACGGGACTCCCTGTCAGGTGGGACTGAAGAATGCAACTTCGGACTCTGTTTCCACATAGTGGACTTGACTATTTATTTATTTATTTATATTCTCTTACATGCCGCACTATCCAGCATCAGCGCGGTTCACATAGAACAAAAATCTCAGTACAGTCAACATGCATGAGTTTACAGATAACAAGGGAAACTATTTACAATCTATTTACAGATGTAATACTACTGAATAGGTACATGTTACTAGGAACAGGATTATGGGATCAATCGTTATAGAGAATCAGCCTAAGCATGTTATTGAGAAATCATGGAATTGGGTAACTGGGTGGGATCACTGATGTCAATGGGTGTTGATGACTCTATAAGGTACTACCATTGAGGTGTGGGGAAGCTGGGTCTTCCTGAACCCCAGAGCTCATTGAACCCTATACATGGCATCGAGCCTTTTGCTGACAATGGGAACCGAGGCAGGTGCCTCCCTCATGTGTAGGAGCAACCGGGCCAGAATAGGTGGCACTGGGACCGTGAGGGACTCCCGAGGTGGGGACTCGTACTGTAAGATGTCCATTTCGTCGGCTCTCGGTTCCTCCTCGGTCTGCGTTTGCAGGTTGAGGGCTTGGGCCATGTCCCGTATAAACACCAAAAATGAGGTGTCCTCGGGAGGTGAATGCCTCTGTGAGGTAGGGTGGGGATGGATCAAAAGGCAGATCCCTAGGGGCGCGGGTTTCGGGGGAAGTGTCCCCGTCCGATTCCCAGTAAGACTCAGAGTCGGGCTGGTCGCCCTGCTCCACAGCCGAGGTCCTTCTGGAGCCATGGGCCCTTGCTTTGGAAGACCTTGCCCCTGAGGAACGGGATGGTGAAAGAGACTGATGCCGAGGACCCACATGAGGCCCACGGCTCTTGGGGGTTTCCAGGGCAGTCATGGATCCCTGCTTTGAGGGTCCAGCGGTCTTGGGCCAGCTGTGCTGGGCAGAAGCACCTGCTGGGCAGCTAAGGCGGCAGAAACACTGCGCTCCAGTGCCAGCATTCGGGACTCCCACTCGGGGGTAGGTCCCTGTGATGCTGACGCCAGGGTTACCAGGTCTGGCATGGAGGAAGAGAGGGGGTCCTCATGGGGACAACCCTCAGGAGACTGGGCGCCTTTGCCAGAGGCCTCCGTATCGGTGCAAGGTACCTTTTGGGGGCCGCTCCTTGTCCGACTCTCGGGAACACCAGGGAGGGCTAAGAGACCAAGCACGAGAACGCTCTCACTTGTCTTGTGCCCCTGACAGCAACTTCAAAGTCATCTTCTTACACCGCTCCATTTCAGGGGACCCCTGGTTGGAGTGCCGCCTTGGGTGCGGAGTCTCAACAGGGGAACAGAAGAGCGGTGAGATAGCTTGGGGCGCCTCCGGGGATTCCGGGGCTGACTTACGGAAAATGTCACTGGACTTCTGCTTACGACTTAGCAGGGCCTTCAAGGACATTTTCTTACACAGTGAGCAGAGCTCGAGGTTATGGTCAGCCCCCAGGTACCACAGACAGTAGTCATGGGTGTCCGTGAGCGACATGTTTTTTGAGCATCTGTCACATTTCTTGAAACCTGTGACCATTGAGGCAAAAAGGGCCCCTGCGAGGTCGAAGACCCTCGAGGCCAGCGGTTAGGAGAAAAAAGGGTACGAAAAGGGCCCGAAGTGGAAAATTGATTAAACGGTAGAAAAAAAAAAAAAAGATGTCTCCTCACCCACAGAGAATAGGGGCGAAGAGAGGACAGGTAGAGGACCGGTGCAACTGGAAAAAACACAGGGCCGGAAGCTGAGAAAAGGAAAACTTTTTCCGAGGGACGTGTGTCCAAAGGGCTCCGCGGAAAAAGGAAGACTGAGCAAGATGGCACCCTTGGGTGGGAAGAGGACCACGCATGCATGGAAGCAATCTCAAAGGCTTTCTTTGAAAGCTGGGGAATTGCTCTGCATGGGCTCAGTCAGTGCCGATGTCACCCATAAGTGAGGACTGACTTCCTGCTTGTTCCTGCAGAATCAGTGTTTCTCTCAAGGGAGTCGACCAGGTGTAAGCCTCAGTACCCAACCAGACCCGCCTCCACTTGAACCACATCCACAGTGTCAGGGAGACAAATAGGTTGGGGTACTTTAAGTTCACATACTTACCATACGAGACCACATTTATTTATTTAGACAGATTTGTATACCACTTTATCCTTCAAAGTGGTCACATCACAATTGAAGGATTACACTTAACATAAGGGTACTTAACATTTAGACAGCACAATTGGGTTACATTTAACATTGTACAATGAACTCGTATGTCTAGTTGGTGTGAGTGGGTATCGAGTTGGCGGAGGTAGTGCATTACAGTTCAGGTTGAGACTGTTGTCTGTCTGCTCATAGGTTTCTGTAAAGAGCAGAGTTTTAAGGGCCTTGCGGAAGTCTATGATGTCATTTAATGCCCTCAGGCTAGTTGGCAGAGAGTTCCAAAGTGTGGACGCTAGTAGTGAAGGAGCTCTTCTTGAAGTTGTTTGTTTAGTTTTGTGATAACCTGCAGGTGTGCCGATCATGTTATCATTATCGGACCTTCTAGGTCTATCGTTGATATCTCTTGTTATGATGTCTTGGAGTGCGTCTGCTAAAAGATGGTGGATGATTTTAAAGATGATCAGGACTGTTTTAAATTTTGCCCTGGCTATCATTGGGAGCCAGTGCAGTTGCTGTAGGACAGGGGTGATGTGCTCGTTTCTTGGAGTGTTCATAATGATGCATGCTGCAGTGTTTTGCACCATTTGGAGTGGGTGTAAGGTCTGCTGAGGTAGGCCTTGATATCACACCTCTGCTTGATTACGGAAACTCGTTATGAGTGCTTGGCACACTGTGCGGAAGTGGTCCTGGGAGTATTGGCTTGATTTTTTTGATGATGGTCCTCAAACGTTGATAGGCCTTGTTTGCTGTTTTGGTGATGTGGGATTTCATGTTCAAAGCTCTGTCCATTGTGATGCCCAGGTACTTAACTTCATCTTTGACTACTATGAGTTTGTCTAGAATGCTGATAGTTTGTGGTGGTATGAAGGTGGGGTTCCTGGTGACTAACATTGCCTCAGTTTTATCGTAGTTGACCGTCAGGTTATTGGCTGTGAGCCAGGCATTTATGTCTTCAAGGCATTTGGTAATTGTTGTGGTGTTAAATGTTAGTAGTTGAATGGAGCGTATACCATGATGTCGTCAGCATAGATGTGGTAGTAGAGTTTATGGCGTTTGATGATGTTGCATATGGGTTGGATGTAAATATTAAAGAGCATTGATGACAAGGCTGAACCCTGTGGTATTCCCTGCGTGACAGGGAACTGTAGTGATTTCTTTTGGGCGCATTTGACTTGCTGCGTTCGTTCTGCCAAGTAGGAAGTAAACCACTTCTTACATTCTCTTATCTGCTGCAGGCGTTGTAGTAACTTGGCATGTGATACAGTATTGAATGCTGCCGAGATGTCCATGAATACTAGCAGGAATCCGTTCTTTATGTTATCCATGCCTCTTAGGAGATTGTCAAAGAGGGAAGTGAATAGTGTTTCCACACTGTGTTGGGTTTTAAAGCCATGCTGATGGATGTCCAGTGGGGCATTCATATCAATATGGTCCTGAAGTTGTCTTTGCACTGTCTTTTCAATGATTTTTGCAAGGAATGGTAGGCTGGAGATTGGACGGTATGATTTTGGTTCAGAGGGGCTTAGGTTGTTGCTTTTAAGTATCGGTCGTATCATGGCATGTTTCAGGGACTGTGGCATGTATCCTTGTTGGAGTGAATCTTTGACGATTTTGTGAATGTAACGAGAGAGCTGGCTTTCTACTATATCAAATACTTGGGCGTTTACCTTATGCCAGTGTTAGCAGATCTTTTTGGGGCTAATTTATTCTACCTTGGGGAAGAAGCTTATGGTGGAATTGGATGGTTGGGAGTTTAAGGGAGTTTGTGGTTTGGCCACATTGCCTCACCCAACAAGGGCACCCCTAGATCTTCCCTTTCCATTTGGACCCACTCCTGAAATTCATGCAGCCACCACTCCAACGCCACCTGTTGTGTGGCAACATAGTAATATTTACACAAATCAGGGATTACCAAGCCTCCCCCCTGCCCCAACTTCACATAAGATCTCTCGGGCTACTCTTGCTCATCTTCCTTGTCAAATAAACCTCATAATCCACTGCTGCAGCCTTTCTAAAAGTAAATCAGGTATAGCTATAGGTAGGGTAATAAACAAATACAATAAATGGGGTAGGAGCAACATTTTAACTGAGGCAATGTGGCCAAACCACAACAGTCCCTTAAACTCCCAACCATCCAATTCCCCCATAAGCTTTTTCTCCAAGGTAGAATAAATTAGCCCCAAAAAGATCTGCTAACACTGGCGTAAGGTAAACTCCCAAGTATTTGATACGATTGTTAGCCCAGTGAAATGGGAAAGCTGCCTTCACTAAGTCACACATATCCGGCGAAAGGGAGACATTCAAGATTTAGGATTCAGTAGCGTTTCCATTCAGAAACCTGATACCTCCCCAAAGGGGTCTAGCTCTCTTGTTAGCATGCTCAAAGATTGCATTGGGAAAGTAATCAAAAACAACAGGTCTTCAGCAAACAGAGACCATCTTACATTCTTTCTGGCCCTATTTCACCCCTTTCACTGTTACACCGTCTCGCACTCTCTGAGCCAAAGGTTTCATAGATAAGTCAAACAGTAAGGGAGAAAGGGGACACCCCTGCCGCATCTCCCAAACCAACTCAAAAGACTTAATATGCACTCCATTAATTTTTAAGCCAGCTTGAGGGTATTGATATAACAGCTTAATTAAATGATGTAAGTACCTCCAATTCCCACTAGGCCCAACACTTGGAACAGGAAAGGCCAAGAGACCCTGTTGTAAGCATTCTCTGCATCAACCACCAGGAGCAACAAGTCCCCCAGACCAGATCTTCCCCTCCACATCACATTTAAGACTTTACGGATGTTATCCGAGGCTTTGTGCCTCCCTGGCACAAATCCAGATTGGTTTGTATGAACCAGTTGGGACAACAACCTATTGTCCAGGACTTTCCTAAAAATCTTAAAACCTGACTCCAACAAAGAGATGGGCCATTATGACCAACATAATCCAGGATCATTGCCCTCTTTCAGTAATATAATTCCTACCACACTCTCAGCAAAGCAAGTAACATAGCTTCTGCTCTAAAAGTATTAAACATATGGGTGAGGGGTTCAACCAAAAGACCGGCGTACACTTTATAAAATTTATTTGAAAATCCATCCAGTCCCAGGGTCTTATGAGAGGGGAGGTCCTTAATAACCCTTAAAACTTCATGGGTAGTGACTGGTCAGCAGGCGGAGCTCTGGTCTTGACAAGGAGGGGAGAATGCCCCCCTCCAAATAGCTCTGAATTGCCTCAGGGGATGCCTCCAACTCAGGAGTATAGAGCTCCCTATAAAACTCCACAAGCCGGGTTTTAATATCCTCTTCTCTCCTCAGCTCCTGACCTCGCGAGTCTCTAATCTTAGTAATATAGTTCCTCATCTGTTGCCGCTTGATATTATGGGCCAACATACAACTCGACTTATTGCCACACACAAAAAACGTTTGTTTAGCCTGTCATAGGTAAACTGTACCTCAGCCAACTGTAATTCATGGAGCTTTCGGCAGGCATCAGACAGTTTCTTGCTATCCAGCCTCCCCAGATTGCCCTGCTTCAGCCAAACCTCAGATTCCCTAATCTGTTTCCTCAACTCCTCTTTCCTCGCTCCTTAACTTTCTTTTCGTGTGTGCCTATAGTGATTAGTTTACCTTGGACCACTGCCTTAAGGCGGTCCCACACAATTCCCATTGAGCAAAGACAATCATTCAGCTCTAGGTATCCCACTATTTCTTTGTGAATCTGTGAGATCGTCTCAGGATCATAAGAACATAAGAAATGCCTTACTGGGTCAGACCAAGGTCCATCAAGCACAGTATCCTGTTTCCAGCAGTGGCCAATCCAGGCCACAAGTACCTAAGCCACAGGTTCCACAATGTTTGTCCCGGGGCAAGCAGTGGATTTCCCGGGTCCTCTTTAATAATGGTTTATGGACCTTTCCTTCAGGAACTTGTCCATACCTTTTTTTAAACCCAGTTGTACTAACAGCTTTTACTACATCGTCCAGTAACTAATTCCAGAGTTTGATTATGCGTTGAGTAAAAAAATATTTTCTCTTGTAAGTCTTAAATGGGCTGCATTGTAGCTTCATTGCATATCCTCTAGTCTTTCTACTTTTTGATGGCATAAACAACCAGTCTACATTTACCCGTTTCACTCCATTCATTAATTTATAGACTTCTATAATATCCCCCCCTCGGCCATCTTTTCCAAGTTGAAGAGCCCCAACCTTTTAAGCCTCTCCTCATAGGGGTATCCTGCCATTCCCTTTACCATTTTTGTCACTCTTCTTTGTACCTTTTCTAATTCAGCTATATCCTTTTTAAGATATGGCAACCAGAATTGTACACAATATTCAAGGTGCAGTCACACCATGGAACGATATAGAGGCATTATAATAGCCTTTGTTTTACTCTCCATTCCTTTATTATTCCTAGCATTCTATTTGTTTTCTTGGCGGAGGGTTTCAGTTATCCACAAAGATGCCTAAATCTTTCTTGGGTGGTGGTTTCTAAGATGGTACCTTGCATCCTCAAGCAAGGAATCATTGAGCCTTTATCCAACCCTTCATGCCACCTGCTTCCCCCACCCGGAAATACCCCCCCTACAGGCCAGGTGCACTCCCAAATTTCACAAGCCAACTTAGGGACCAGTATCTTATCTATCTAGAGCACAGCAATTCTTGAAGTGGAGCGGTGTACTGCTGAGAATTAATAATCATTCCGTGTCTGCCCTCTCATATCCTTCCACCAGTACAAACTCCACTGCAAAGGCCTTCAATTTATTTCTTTGTCTGCCACAACCTATACTCTTTCCCAGAGATGTATCCAAATAGGGGTTTCATGACCAAATTAAAGCCCTCCCCCCAAAAAAGAATAACCTGGCCCTCCACAAATTGGGTCAGAGGAGATGCCAAGCTCTCAAAGAAGATACCTTTTGCACTGTTTGGGCCATAAATTTTCACTAGGATATAGATTTGCCCCTGGTGCAGTAGTGTTAAGAATAAGTACCACCCCTCTTTGTCCCCTTTAACCACTAAAATCTGATATTGGAAATGCGAGGCTATCAAAATACCCCCTCCCTTTTTTTCTTTGTAATGCAGTTAGAGGCAAACCATCGGGCTGGGTACTTGGAGCTTACTACTCTCCCCTCATCCCTGTGTAACAAATGTGTCTCCTGGAGAAAGGCTATGTCCCCCTTCAGACGGACCATCTCTTTAAACATCAAATGACACTTTGCATAAGAATTTAGTCCCTTAACATTCAAGGATACAACCCTCAAGGTAGCCATACTCCTGCATATCAGTGCACTAAACCCAGCAAGGTCCTCTAGACTGAGGATCAGTCTTCCCCCCCCAACCCCTCCCATCCAACACACTCCAACCATCCCTTCCATTCCTGAGAACGACGAGACACCATCCAGGCCCACAAAAACCCCTTTGCCATACCCTGCTACCCCCATCAATAACCACAAATTCACATAAGTGCCTTTCCCCCTAAAATATCACAAACTCAGGTCCCCAACACACTCACAAAACTATACCCAATAATCATTCAATCTTCAATCACACTGCTTCATCAGTGGTTGGTGGGCCCTTCGCTTTCTGCTGACGAAGACAGCAATCGCCTTAAGACACCCACTGCCAATGCGGAGCTACTGGAGATTCCATCTGCTGATTGTTCCCCATCTCTGAAGGCACAGCCGGCAAAATGAGTCCAAGCAGCTTTCTGCAGACCTTTCAGGACATATTCAACAACTGGGCATACGTGGTTATCACCGAAATAGTAATTTGTAACCCAAATGGGAACAGCCATTTATATCTGATGCATTCATCCTGCAAATGTTCAGTAAGTAAAGCACAGTTACTTACCTGTAACAGGTGATCTCTGGGAACAGCAGGAATTAGTCCTCACATATGGGTACGTCGGTACCGACGGAGCCTGCGCGGGAAAGCTCCCCAGCCTTTCAGATGAAAGGCTTTTGGGGCCTCCCACTGCACATGCGCGCTGCCTTCCCGCCTTCCTGACCAGCTCTCTTCAGTTCGAGTTTAAAGCTGAGACAATAGAGAGAGGAAAGGAAGATAGATAGATAGAGATACAACTCCTAGGGGAGGTGGGTGGGTTGTGAGGACTAATTCCTGCTGTTCCCAGAGATCACCTGTTACAGGTAAGTAACTGTGCTATCTCCAGGAACAAGCAGGAATAAGCCCTCACATATGGGGACTCCCTAGCTAAGATGCCTGGGAGATCCCCCTCCAAGGGTAAACCATCTTCGTATGGATCTCAGGCATCCATCCAGGGAAGGTGGGCAGGAGTTGTTTAAGTATGGAACAGGTGTTTGAGGACAGCCTGACCAAACAAGGCATCCCGGCGGGAGTCCTTGTCCAAGCAGTAATGGGCTGTGAAGGTATGAACCGAGGCCCAAGTGGCTGCTCGACAGATCTGATCTATGGACACAGAGTGAAGATGAGCCATAGAAGTAGCCATGGCTCTCACATTGTGAGCTGTGACATGGCCTTCCAGAGAAATGTTCTTACTCTGGTAAGCAAAAGAAATACACTGAGCAATCCAATTGGAAAGTGTACGTTTGGTGACTGGAAGTCCCAAATGAGAAGGATCAAAAGCCACGAAAAGTTGGGAAGACTTTCGATGTGGCTGAGTCCTGTTGAGGTAAAAGGCGAGAGCTCTTTTACAGTCAAGAGTATGAAGGTTCCTCTCTGCACTGGATGCATGAGGAGCCGGGAAAAAAACAGGTAGATATACCTCTTGATTAAGATGAAAAGGCGAGACCACTTTAGGCATAAAGTGGGGATTCGTCCTACGGACCACCTTATCATGATGGAATCTGGTATAAGGTGGATTAGCCACCAAAGCCTGCAGTTCACTGATGCGGCGAGCCGAAGTGACTGCAATAAGGAAAAGAACCTTCCAGGAAAGAAATTTCAGGGAGGTAGATACCAACGGTTCAAAAGGTGGCTTCATAAGTTGACCCAGAACTACTAGATTCAAGTCCCATGCTACCGGAGGAGGTCGGATGGGAGACTTAGAGAGGGTCAGGCCTCTCATGAACCTTGCAATAAGAGGATGAGAGGAGACAGGTTGTCCATTTATAGGTTTTAAGGATGCTGCTCGTCTTGAGGCCTGCATTGGAAAGATGCAGGAGATAGTCCAGTAGAGAATTCAAAGGAAGTGCTAGAGGGTCAAGACCCTGTTGCGCACACCAAATGGAAAAACGTTTCCATTTGAAAGCATAGGAACGCCTAGTAGAGGGTTTCCTAGAGGCATGAAGGATATCTTTCACTGGTTGGGAAAGATTAAACTCATGAAGGCTTAAGCCTTCAGTAACCAAGCTCGGAGATGTAGGGACTTGGGGTTTGGATGCCACAAAGTCCCCTGCTCCTGAGACAGAAGGTCTGGTGCAGCTCCCAGGTCCAGGGAGGAGCCCTGGGAGAGCTGTAGAAGGAGAGGGAACCACACTTGGCGTGGCCAGCATGGAGCAATGAGGATCATGGATCCGTGATCCCTCTGAAGTTTGAACAGAGTCTTGGGAATCAAAGGAATGGGTGGAAAAGCGTACAGGAATTCCTGACCCCAATGTAGGAGAAAGGCATCGTTGGCCTGAGCTCCCTGACACGGAGTCCTGGAACAGAACCGGGGAAGTTTGGCATTCCACGGACTTGCAAAGAGGTCTATGTCCGGGGTCCCCCATTCCTGAAAGATTCTGCGTATCTGGTCCATATGCAGGGACCATTCGTGTGGGAGCAGAACTCGGCTGAGTCTGTCTGCCCGAGAGTTTTGAACTCCTGGAAGATATACTGCCAGAAGATGAATTTGATGCTCTCTGGCGAAGGCCCATAATCTGAGAGCTTCGTTGCAAAGCGACAGAGAGCCCGTCCCTCCTTGTTTGTTGACATAGAACATGGCTACCTGATTGTCTGTTTGGACTAGGACAGTCAGGTTGACAAGGAGGGTGTGGAAGACTGTGAGGGCAAGGAAGATTGCTCGCAGTTCCAGAAGGTTGATGTGAAGGGTGGTCTCCTGAGGAGACCAGGTGCCCTGAGAGGTTTTGGAGATGAGCTCCCCACCCTGTTTGGGAGGCATCTGTTGTGAGGGTTGCTTGGGGCAACGAAGGTTGGAAGGGGATCCCCAACAACAGATTTTTGGAGGATGTCCACCACTGGAGAGACCAAAACAGTCGTTTTGAGGTGAGTATTTGGTCTGAGAGCAGTCCTGATGCTTGAGACCACTGGGTGGCCAAGGTCCATTGAGCTGCTCTCATATGAAGACGAGCGTAGGGCACCACGTGTACCGTGGAGGCCATGTGGCCCAGAAGTTGCAGCATTTCTCTGGCTGACAAGTGACTTCTGGACTGAGCCTGGGAGGCCAAGCTTATTAGTCTTTGGCCTCGGACCAGAGGGAGGTAGGCCCTTGCAGTGGTGGAGTCCAATTGGGCCCCTATGAATTCCAGAGACTGAGTAGGGATGAGTTGGGATTTGGGAATGTTTACCACAAGTCCCAGATATTGAAGAATACGCCTTGTGCGGTCCAGAGAAATCTGGGCTTCTGACTGAGATGGAGCTCGGATGAGCCAGTCGTCCAGATATGGGAAGACAAAGATTCCCATGCCTCTGAGAAATGCGGCTACGACTGCCATGCATTTTGTGAAGACTCTTGGAGCAGAGGCCAGACCGAAGGGTAGTACTCTGTACTGGAAATGTTTTCCCTGGAACAGAAATCTTAGATATTTTCTGTGGGATGGATGGATGAGTATATGAGTGTACGCATCCTTGAGATCTAGAGAACAAAGCCAATCCTGACTCTGAAGGTATGGAAGGAGAAGGCCCAGAGAGAGCATTTTGAACTTCTCCTTGAATAGAAACCTGTTCAATTCTCTCAGATCTAGGATAGGTCTGAAGCCCCCTGTCTTCTTTGTTATGAGAAAGTAAGGGGAGCAGAAACCTAACCCCTGTTGAGGAGGAGGAACCTCCTCTATTGCCCCTTGCGCAAGGAGAGAAGAGACTTCCTGACCCAACAGGGTCAGAAGAGATGGGGGAGAACTGAATTGCCTCACCATGGTATGGGGAGGAAGGCTGGAGAAATGAAGTTTGTAGCCCTCCCTGATAATAGAGAGGGTCCATTGCTCTGATGTGATTTGTTTCCCATCTGGGAGCAAAATGAGCTAGCCTTCCAGGAATGGTGAGGGGCTCTGGTTGTTCTAGAGCCAGAAACGGCAAGTTCTCTAGGGGCAAGTCAAAACCCCTGAGGGGGTTGAGCCTGCTGGGGTGTAGCAGACACTGCAGGCTTTGACTTTACCTGCTTAGATTGTTGACGCTTAGCCGCAAAGCGAGGCTGAGCAGATTGCTGGCCAGTATTTGTGGAAATCTGGCCTTCTTATAGTAAGGCCTTTTAAAAGACTTCTTTTTGGCAGGGGTAGAAGTAGACTTGGAAAGTCTATCTAGAGTGGCATTTTCTGCATCCATTTGAGCAGCTTTAATTTGCCAGTCTTCCCCAAATAAGTTCTCACCGGTACAGGGCAGATTCCTGAGGCCATCTACAACCCAGGGTTCTAGGTCAGAAGCCTGGAGCCAAGCGAGACGTCGGGCTGCAATAGCAATTCCCGAAGCTCTGCCTGCAACCTCAAAGGAATCAAAGGCTGCCCTGTTGGAGAACTTGGAGACCTCTGAAAGTTGTGTCACCATAGAAAAGAAGTCCACCCTTTGATCATCAGGGATAAAGGGGGCAAAATTATGTATCTTTAGGGCAAGTTGTCCAAGAAACATGCCCATATAAAGGCTATAAGAATTGATCCTGGCTATAAGCATACTAGCCTGGAACATCTTTCTTCCAAAAGAGTCCAGGGTCTTACATTCTCGCCCTGGAGGGGTAGAAGAATGCCGTTTAGGACTCTTTATTTTCTTCATGGCAGACTTCACCACAATAGAGTGGTGAGGCAGCTGAGTTTTCTGGAACCCAGGAGAAGGAGGGACCCGATACATGGTGTCCAACCTACGGGAATGGGGAGACAGTGTTAAAGGAGTCTCCCACAAATCCATCAAGTGTTCTTGAAGGATTTCATGGATAGGCAGAGTGACTGCCTCTTTAGGAGTTTGAGAGTATCCTAAAATATCCAATTTTTTTTGATCTGGGTTCTTTCTCAGAAGATGTAGCAATAGATAGTGCTTTAGCTACATCAACAATGAAATCCGGAAAGGATAAATCCTCTGGAGGAGACATCCTCCTCTTTGGAGAAGAGGGCTCCTCAGGAAGAGTAAGCTCAGCAGAGTCATCAGAGGAATTGAATTCATCAGAAGAATCTGAGTATTCCCTCTGTGCTTCCAATGTACGATACGCATACCGATCGGTATCGACATCGGGCTGATCGGGCATGGGATCGGTACCGGGCGAAAGCCTGAATCCGGCATGCGGAACCGATCGACGCTTGGAAGTCGATGGTCTCGGTTCCGGTGTGGATACCGGAACCGGGGCCGGTACCGATGGAATCGGTACCGAGGGCGTCGCAGCCTTAATGAATGCCAGAACGGCCTGCTGCATGGTCTGGACAGTATTGCCCATAGACGCCACTACTGCCTGGATGTCGGTACCGGTATGGGCCGGTACCCCAGAGCAGTCCAACAGGTGATCGGTCGAGGCCGTGCCATCGATGTCAACCTGTGACCCCATGATTGCTTTGGAGGCCGGAGCCTCCCACCGGGGTTTTTTGGCCTGGGCAGAATCCTCGAACTCAAAATTGAGAGCCTCTCGATCTTTAGAAAGAGATTTGCTTTTAGAGGATTTGCCCACAGGAGTTTTGGTTACCTGAGATCCATCCGGAGAGGAAGACCTGGATGACTGTGATGCTTCTGAAGGAAACAGCACATGGAGCTTGTTGGCCCGGTTCTGCAAACCACGTTTAGACATCTGGGTGCAGGATGGGCAGTCCGGTATGGAGTGGTCAGGTCCCAAACATTTGAGACACCATTCATGGGTGTCTGTGACAGAAATGACAGCACTGCATTTGGTACATTTTTTAAAACCAGGGACTGGCTTCTCCATGAGGAGAATTTGTGTAGGCCTTAAGGCCTAACAACAGGTACCAAGCTGTGCTGAAGAAAATAAAAAAGTCTTTTTTTTTTTTTTTTTTATAAAGAAAGAAAGAGAGACCGGCGGTACCGGTTTCGGTATGGGGAAGGCAGGTACGCGGTCTAAAGAAAACAAACAAATTTCACAATTTCTTCAGCGGTGACAGGAACACGACCTGCTGGCTCCGCGGAAAAAGAGAAACTGAAGAGAGCTGGTCAGGAAGGCGGGAAGGCAGCGCGCATGTGCAGTGGGAGGCCCCAAAAGCCTTTCATCTGAAAGGCTGGGGAGCTTTCCCGCACAGGCTCCGTCGGTACCGACGTACCCATATGTGAGGACTTATTCCTGCTTGTTCCTGGAGATACAAAAGTCTCATTTTTTCATCATTATAGCAGAGGCCAGTAAAAATTTCCACTGTGTGATCTTCCCATTGCAATTTTCCCAGTTTTTTCACTGCCACCATCACTGCTTCTTTGGTGCTATACTCATGAAGGCATGCCATGATATCTCTGGGGCACCCTTCCCACTGGGGCCCCAAAGCACAATGCGCTTGATCCACTTTGAAGCACTAATCCGCCATGGGCATATCCGCAGCTTTAAGGAGGGCTCTGAAAATTTGTTTTGTCATGATTTTATAATTATTGGTCCCCTCAGATTCTGGGACCCCTCGTAGGCGAATATTGGAGCATCTTGTTCTATTTTCCAGGTCCTCTAGTTTGGCCCAGAGCTTTCCCTGTCTCTCTCAAAGTTGTAGTGTGCACTTGGAGGGCCTGAATCACTATCTTGCTCCTCCAGTCTGTCTTCTACCTCTTCCACACGCTGTCCACTTCTAATAAGTCAGTGCAGAGCTCCTGGATCTACTACTGGGCTTCTGTTTTAAAGGCAGATAAATCTTGTTGCACAACAGCAAACCACTCCTTTAGCTCATCTCTCAGTGTCACCAGATCATCCCCACTCTTATCGTTTGATTTGGCGCTCACTACTTTGCCATCGCCGTCTCCTGCAATGCCAGTCTCCACCTTTAATTTTCCTGCAGGTGTTCCTGAAGCGTTTTTAAAAGCAAAAGCTTTCAGTTAAGTGCCACCTTTCTTTTGCACCATCAGTTCCTGCAGGCTTCGGTCCACCAACACACCCCCAGCCAGGCAATTACAGAGGGGGAAGACACAGAAAAGAACAGGGTTAATTTGGCCTGAAGAGCCTCTCAGTTACACAGCCATCTTCCTCCAGTGATGTCATTTCTTCCCTGGAGCTTAATGCACAATCTTGCAAATGTTTTTGTGGAAATGTATTATCTCTGAGGGGGAAGGGGGAGAGGTGAATAGTCACCTAAAAGTGCCACCACAAAATTAAACTGGATAAGCGTAGTTACTCACCTGTAACAGGTGTTCTCCAGGAGCAGCAGGAATCAGTCCTCACTTATGGGTGACGTCGGCGCCGACGGAGCCCTCGCGGAGCAATTTTCCCCCGCTTTCAAAGAAAGCCTTTGGGAATTGCAGCGCGCATGCGCGGTCGTCTTCCCGCCCGAAGGTGCCATCTTAGCCAGTCAGATGACATAGCTAAAAAAGACAGCATAAAAATTTGCAAAAAGAACATAAGCAGACGATTGCAACTCCAAGGGGAGGAGGGAGGGTAGTGAGGACTGATTCCTGCTGCTCCTGGAGAACACCTGTTACAGGTGAGTAACTACGCTTTCTCCAGGACCAAGCAGGAAGTCAGTCCTCACTTATGGGATTCCCAAGCTCAAGGCTACCGGAGACCCTAAGCACAAAAATGAGCTCCCTCTAGCTCAGCAGCACAGAAGGAAAGAATCTTCGCTGAATTATCACCCACCGGTAGCCCACATCCGGGATGGAGGGTAGGAGTTGCTCAGACCTCAAAGAGATTACGGAGGACTGCCTGTCCGAAAGCACTGTCCCTACGGGACTCCCTCTCGAGACAGTAATGGACCGCAAAAGTCTGGCTCGAAGACCAAGTAGCGGCCCGGCAGATGTCTGCCAGCGGAACAGAGCGGAGGTAAGCCACTGATGTGGCCTTTGCCCGAACACAATGAGCCGTGACTCGACTTTCTAAGGCGAGTCCGGCTGCCCCATAAGCCCAAGAGATACAGTCCGCAACCCAGATGGACAGAGTACGCTTGGAGACCGGGAGTCCCAATTTATTGGGGTCAAAAGACACAAAAAGCTGAGCAGCTTTACGGTGCTCCCGCGTACGGTCAAGGTAGAAGTTCAATGCCCTTCTACAGTCCAGGGTATGGAGGACCGTCTCAGCTCGGCTGGAGTGTGGTCTGGGAAAGAAGGTTGGAAGTACCACCTCCTGATTGATGTGAAAAGGGGAGACCACTTTAGGCAGAAACTTAGGGTGAGTCCGTAGGACTACCCTATTCTTGTAGAACCTAGTGTAGGGGGGATCCGACACGAGGGCCTGCAACTCACTTACGCGCCTAGCGGAAGTGAGGGCTACCAAGAACAGTGTTTTCCAAGACAGAAAACGGAGAGAACATGTAGCCATAGGTTCAAAAGGCGGACAGGTGATCCGCTGCAAAACCACATTCAGGTCCCAGTTCGGCGCTGGCGGGCGCAGAGGTGGTTTAAGTAGAAGGAGACCTCGGAGAAACCTCGCTACGAGAGGGTCGCTGGAGAGAGGTCTACCGTCCACCGGCACATGATGTGCCGAAAGAGCACTGAGGTGAACTTTGACGGAGTTGGACTTAAGTCCTAGATTAGAGAGGTGTAGCAAGTACTGCAAGATCACCGACACCGGGCAGGAGAAGGGATCCTGAGACTGTTCGGTACACCAGACTGCAAAGCGACGCCATTTAAGGGCGTAGCATTTGCGGGTAGAAGGCCGTCGCGAAGCCAAGACGACCTCCTCCACCTCCGCCGGCAGGAGAAGGGGAGCAAGGACTACCCTCTCAGCAGCCAGGCCATGAGGTTGAGAGACCTGAGGTTGGGGTGCAGTAGGGACCCCTGATCCTGGGTGAGGAGATCCGGTTGCGCCCCCAGAGGGATTGGATCCTCCACCGCCAGTTGCAGCAGGAGCGGAAACCACGGCTGCCTGGGCCAGCGAGGGGCCACCAGGATCATGAAGGCTTTGTCTCGGAGAACCTTGAAAAGAGTCCGAGAGACTAACGGAATGGGAGGGAAAGCGTACAGAAGGCTCCCCGACCATGAGATCAGAAAGGCGTCCGCCGCAACCCGAAGGGGGTGAGGCTGACGAGAGCAGAAGCGAGGAAGTTGCCGGTTGCGAGGACTGGCAAAGAGATCCACCGTGGGGAGGCCCCACCTGAGGAAGAGCTTCTGAACGATCAAGGGATCCAGACGCCACTCGTGCGGCTGGAGGACCCTGCTGAGTTTGTCCGCCAGGCAATTTTCTTGGCCCGGGAGATAAACTGCCTTGAGGAGAATGCCGTGACTGACGGCCCAAGAGCAGAGCTTCTGTGCCTCCCGGCAGAGGAGGAAGGAGCCCGTGCCCCCCTGCTTGTTCACGTAGAACATGGCAACTTGATTGTCCGTCTGGACAAGGACGGACTGTTGGGAGGTCAGGTGGGAGAAGGCCTTGAGAGCTAGGCGGATCGCCCTGAGCTCCAGGAAGTTGATCTGCTGAGCAGACTCCCACTTGGTCCAGAGGCCCTGAGTACGTGCCTCTTGGCAATGGGCTCCCCAGCCCAGGAGGGATGCATCGGTGGTCAGCACCCGGGTCGGCTGAGGTGACTGGAAAGGCATTCCTAATACCAGGTTCGGCTGCCGGAGCCACCACCGGATAGACGAGACCAGCGGCTCGGAGACGCGCACCAGGTCTGCTAGGCCGCCTGTGGCTTGTCGCCACTGCCGGCGGAGACACCATTGAGCAGACCGCATATTCAGGCGGGCATTGGGGGTCACATGGACGGTGGAAGCCATATGGCCGAGCAGTCTCAGGAAGCGCCTGGCGGAGACCAGGGGCTGGCTGCGAAAGCGGTCGGCTAGGTCCATGAGCCGCTGAGCCCTGCCGAGCGGTAGGTACGCTCGCGCCTGAGGGGTGTGCAGCCTTGCGCCGATGAACTCGAGATCCTGTGAGGGGAGCAAAGTGGACTTTGCGAAGTTTATGACAAAGCCCAAGTGCTGCAGCAGAGTCACCGTGCGGCACGTGGCGTGGGTGACCTCCTGAGCGGACGCTGCTCTGATGAGCCAGTCGTCGAGGTACGGAAAGACAAAGAGGCCGCGAAGCCGGAGATGGGCCGCCACGACCGCGAGGCATTTTGTGAAGACTCGCGGTGCGGAGGACAGGCCAAAGGGCAGTACTCTGTACTGGTAATGATTTCCTGCCACCACAAACCTTAGGTATTGGCGGTGGCTTGGGTGGATGAGGATGTGCGTGTAGGCATCCTTTAGATCCAAGGAGCATAGCCAATCTCCCTGCTGGAGGTAGGGCAGAAGGATTCCAAGGGTAAGCATTTTGAACTTCTCCCGCACAAGGAACTTGTTGAGGTTGCGCAAGTCCAGGATGGGTCTGAGGCCTCCTGTTCTCTTTGGTATCAGAAAATACCTTGAATAGAAGCCTTGACCTCTCAGGTGGTGTGGCACCGGTTCCACCGCCTGATCCTGCAGAAGACCTGCTAACTCCTGAAGGAGCAACTCCCTGTGCAGAGGGGGGCGCGGAGGCTCTCCCGGAAAATAGGAGGGAGGGACCTGATGGAAGTGGAGAAGGTAGCCCTCTCGCACGACCTGAAGCACCCAGGCATCTGCGGTGATGCTGGACCACCTGTGGGCGAAGTGAACCAGCCGGCCTCCGGTGCTGGGGGGAACCAGCGGGGGGGGAGAGGCTATGCTGAGCGAGTCAAAAACCCCCACCCTGCTGAGCAGGGGCTGGTGGTGCAGGCTTGGGGGCTTGCTGCCTACGGGACCCGTTACCCCGTCCCTTGGCCTGCTGGCCCTGTTGGGGAGCTGCAGGGGCCTGATAATGGGGGTATTGTTTGTAGGCAGCTGCCTTCCTCGGGTAAAAGGACTTTTTTCCCGAGCCCTTCTTTTTCTGGGAAGGGGCGGAGGTCTTCCTAGAAAGCCTGGTCCTGGTGAGAGTCTCAGTCTCAATTTGTGCAGCCTTTTCCGCCATGGGCTTGCCAAAGAGGTTTTCGCCTCGGCAGGGGACATCGACCAACTTGTCCTGTACCCAGGGCTCAAGGTCGGACGACTGAAGCCAAGCCTGTCGGCGGGCACCGATGCCGGCTGCGGCCACTCGAGCCGAGGCTTCAAAGCCATCATAGGCTGCTCGGGACATGAACTTCGAGCATTCCCGAATACCCGTGGACAAGGCTAGGAACCTCCGCAAGGGCTCCTCGGAGAGACCAGCGGAGAATCCGGCTAGCTCTTTAGCCAGATCCCGGAGATACATGCCCAGGTATAGCTGGTAAGTCTGGACACGACAGGCGAGCATAGAGCCCTGGAAGCACTTCTTGCCAAGGCCATCCAGGTTACAGGCCTCCCTTCCAGGAGGCACCGAGGAGTGCATCTTCTGGCTCTTAAGACGATGCATGGCCGATTCCACTACCATGGAATGGTGTGGCAGCTGTGCCTTTTGAAAGCCAGGGCTCTTGCGGACTCGATAGATAGAATCGACCCGCTTGCTCAGGACCGGCGAGGAGGCCGGACTCTCCCACATGCGGAAGAGTAGTCGTTCCAGCATAGGAGGAACCGGCACAGTAAAGTGTTCCCTCGCGGGAGAGTCATACTGGAGGGCGTCGAGCTCTTCGGCTCGAGGCTCCTCCTCGGGATCCGCAGGGAAGGCCAAAGCCTTGGCCATATCCCTAACGAAGTCCGAGAACCGGGCATCCTCCGGGGGGGACTGCTTCCGAGGCTCGGACTCCGGAGAGTCCGATGGGACACACCGAGTCCGGAAAGAATCAGGTGACTCTTCCTCCTCAGACTCCCAGACCGACTCCGACGAGGACTCGGTGGGGTCGGCCCGGGCAGGGTGCGGCGCCAGCCGCCCCGACGCCGAGGGAGTCGGCGTCGGCGACCTCGGTCCCGAACGGGAGGCCGAGGGCGACCTCGACCGAGGATCGACTCGAGTTCTCATCGACTCGAGGATCGGCTCGGTCTCCGGGGTCGACTTGGACGTCGACGTCCCGGCGGTCGGGGCAGCGACGCCAGCGAAGCCAGCGAGCAGTGCCCGCTGCTGGTCCATGAAGGCAGACAGTCTGCTCTCCAAGGCCGTCAACCTGAGTCCGAGCTCAGGTGACCCAGCAGCCCCCGACTCGGGCCCCGACGGCGTCGGGCCCGACGTCGGCTGTCGCGGAGGCGAGTCCAGAAGGACTACAGGACTTACCCGGGCAGGCATCTCCGACTCCAGGCGAGGTCGCTTCGGGAGGTGTTCCTTCTCCAAGGACCCGGGGCGGCTGTCGGGGCTATGCGACCTGGCCCTCGCGGAGCCAGGAGCGTCCACCGACGCCGCCCTCGCGGGTTTTTCCTTCCGACGATGGTCCCCGGAGGGAGAACCCCGGTCGGAGGAGCTCTGGCGACGGTCCGAGCTGGAGCCTTTCGACACGGAGGCCTCCGACGAGGTCCGGGTACGGCTGGGGTCAGCGAAGATTCTCTCACGCTGATGCCGCCGACTTCTCAACGCCTTCGAGGACAGTTTGCTGCAGGGCCCACAGATCAGTTCCTCATGATCCGGGCCCAGGCAGCGGAGGCAAAAGTCGTGTGTGTCGGTTAGTGACATATTTCGGTCACACCGACCACACCGCTTAAAGCCACTGGCAGCCATCGGGGGAAAAAGGGCCCCTGCGAGGTCAAAGGACCGGGCTGCCAGGGAAAACGAAAACGAAAGCTGACTAAGTCAGAAAAACCGAAAAAACGGAAGAGGACTCGAGACCGGCGTCGCGAGTCCGGGCGGGAAAACGATCGGCGTCGAACCGAAGGAAAAAAGTATAAAATAAAGAGGAAAATCAACTTTTTCGCGGGGACAAGACGGGGACGTCTGTAGGGCTCCGCGGAAAAAAGAAGACTGGCTAAGATGGCACCTTCGGGCGGGAAGACGACCGCGCATGCGCGCTGCAATTCCCAAAGGCTTTCTTTGAAAGCGGGGGAAAATTGCTCCGCGAGGGCTCCGTCGGCGCCGACGTCACCCATAAGTGAGGACTGACTTCCTGCTTGGTCCTGGAGAATTTATGATTCACTATCAGGGCACAAAGAATTAGAGGGGAGAGACCCTTAACAACAGTGCTCAGTGTTGATTAGAAATGCCCTCTGGGAGGGAGGGGGAGGGAAAGAATAATGGTACAAAAAGTGTTTGGCTATTTTGGATCACAGGGAGAGGGGCGGGAAATACTTCATGCTGTATTATCTGTTGAACTATTGTTATACAAACGGTTACCATGTAATTAATTAAAAGGAAAATAAAAATAAAGTTATAAAAAAAGAAATGCCCTCCAGAGGTGGAACTACTCCAAAAAGGTATCACTTATAGGATATCAGATTTTCAAGAATTGGATGTAACCACACATATACTGCTGGCCATTTGCTTTTTGATTATTCAATTTTTTTCTTATGAACAAAGTAAAAAAGAACAAACATCTCAATCATTAAACTGTTAATCTGTTTTGTCAATATTATAATATGTACAGTCTTCAGAAATAGGGTACAAAGAATTTGACATTGTAGAATTTAGGGATAGTCTCAATTCCCTGCTAATGCTAAAACAGGTGAAAAGCACCATTCTGGTGGTAAGAGCTGCAAATTGCAACTATAAGATAGATGCTTAGTTACTGATCCTCAGAGCCAAGAAAACTTCCTTGATAGGGACCTGTGGCCCAGTCATATATACACTGCGGTTATCAGCAAAATCCATTTTGCCCACATAGTCTGCCCCTGCCTACACCAAGTGTTTCTCAAACCTGGCCTAGAGGCACATCTGGCTGCTCACGTTTTCAGGATTACCACAGTGAATATGCATGAGATAAAGCTGCATAAATTATAGAGGCAGAGTATGCATATCTCATTTATATTCACTGAAAACCTGGACTGGCTAGGTATGCCTCTCCAGAAGGGTGGAAACACTGGCCTATGTTACTCTCGATCTGGTCATCGCCTTTCTTTTCCCAGTAAAAACAAGAGGTAGAGAGAGAGAAGAAAAAAAAAAAAAAAAAGAGGGAAGGATAAATGGAAAGAGTGACGGGCAATGAGAGATAGACAGATGTACAGTGTGATGAAAAAACAGAGAGGGAAAAAATAGACTCACTCCATGAGGAAAGCTTTGTAGATGCTGAGTCCCAGCAGGAATGTCACCGGCAGCCTGTAATGTTTGGGAAGGTCATACCTGGTAAACATCCACACCAGTGCGGCCATAACGATGTAGTGAACCTGTGGACAGAGGCAGGAAGGTCAAGCTCCCACTGCTTGAAAGTCCAGAAGCAGACATGAAGCAAAATTCTTGACAGTAAAAGGTTTTATACCAGGCTGATGTTGGAATCAATGCTCATCTGGATATATTTCCAATCAAATTCGATCCCACGGGCTCCAACCCAAAGAGGGATACACCTGAGATAGAAGGAAGCACAGAGACGCAAAGTGTGAAATGTCACCAGATCTGTGATTTTCAAATTTTTATTTCTATAGGCTGTATTTAAACCTGTGTTTTGATCCATTTTCTATATTTTTGGGTAATTCATATAAAACGATTTACTGTATTAATTGTTTTATGTATGCAAAGATTTTTTTTTTGATTATTCATATGAGGATCTGTTGATGGTTATCCCTTTTTTATATATGATCTGACGTCTATAAGGTTGAAGTGATGAACTATGCTCTTGTACGTCATTAAGTTAGGCGTAAGCTTTGGTTAGAATGAATGATGCATTTGTTAATATATAGTTTTTACAAGACTTACCTATAAGCATGCTTAAAATGAAAGGAACTGCTAGCCCCTTCAGCCCCGGATCTCACTAGAACATACTAAGCCAACACTACCTCTTCCCCTAAGTCTCACCGAGACATGACAAGTTCAGCCGTCGCCCAGCCTGTGGCGGCCACCATGATCTTGTATTCACCCTTGCCGGCATTCCTGGACATCACCAGATGGAGGCCCACCAAGTCTGCTAGGTCCACCGTAGCCTTCATGAACTCCTGCAGTGAGAAAATGAGAATAAGTGTGTGACTACCTGTGCAAATGGACTGGTGAGAGGACCACAATCAAGGCCAGCCAAGCCACTAGGCAAACTAGGCAGTCACCTAATGCAGCGGCTTCTAGGGGGCAGCAGTTAAATCAAAACAATGGGTCTTAACAGTCACACAAACTCATCAGTATGTATTTATCTATCTATTTCTTCTATACCGCCCCTTCCAGAGATCAAGGGCGGTTTACATGGAACAGTTAATAATTTTGTATACTTCGGTATATATTTATCTGCAGGAAGAATGGACAGTTTGTAAATAGTTCATTTACCCTTATAAGTGGCTTTTGGAAATCTCTCCCCTTATGTATGTAGGGTCTGATTTTTGAAGGCCTTTATACGGGTAACTTCCCTAGTTACCTGTGTAAAGGCCTTATCTGGGATTTTTGAAGGGCACCTACATGGATAGTGCCCTTCAATAATCCCAGATATGTCCCTAACATGCCCAGATTCTAGCCGCATAGAACCGGGGCATATTGGGGGCGCTTCAGAGTGGAGCAGAGGCGGGCCATGGCGCTACCCGTGTAGCACCAATTATCAATGCTACACGGTTAGCGCTCTGCGCCTTAAAGATAGGAGTGTGAAAACCTCGCTATCTTTAAGGCGCAGGGGACAACCGTGTAGCACTGAAAATTGGTGCTACACAGGTAGCTCCTGCAGCTTCCTGGCTGTGTAGCAAGACTCGGATTTTCAATGCCAGGGCTGCATAAGAAAAATCTGTGTTAGGCAGAAAGGGGGCGGGCTATGAGCCGACGCAGTGTATAGCATCACCCAGTGCAAAATCGGGCCCATAATTTACTAAGCAAAATTTAAGATTTAGAAGTACGATGTCCAAATACAAATTTAAAAGGACTGATCTGGGAGGAAGTGATGTCATCGGCTTGGGTGGCAGCTTAGGGAGAGCGCTCCGGCGCACAACCCGGTGATCGGAATATACCCCCCCTCCCCGAGACGGTGGAAAAGTGGTTGGAGAGCGGAAAGCAATAGCGGAGAAGTTAGCCGCAAATGATGACAATGTGAAAGAAGGCTGCCGATCTTCGGGAGTTCGCGTATGGTGGAGGAAAGGTGGAGGGTGCTGAGAAGAAGATGGCGGAGGAGAGCGCGGGAAGCGGAGAAGCACTGGAACGGAAAGGAAGACGGAGCGTGGTGGGAGAGGCAGCTGAAATGGTTGTTCAGAATGTAACTCGTGAGGAGTTACGAGCGTGGTTCGAGGAACTTAAATCAGAGCTGACGGCAGTGAAGTCGGAAGTTGGGGAAGTGTGTGGAGAACTGCGTGAGGAGGTGGGGAACTTGCACGGAGAGCAGAGGAACAGGAGCAGCATTTGGAGCAATTCCAATCAAAACAGACGGAGGTGGAGCGGCTGATGCAAGAGATGGCAAAGAGGAAAAAGCAAGTTCTTCTAAAGATTGAAGATCTGGAGAATCAAGGCGTAACATCAGAATTTGGGGTGATCCGGAGGAAATGGAGTTTGTGGACTGAGAAAGTGGCACAAGCAGTATGTAAAGCTTTTTTACAAGAGGAGGGGACGTAGATGGAGGTAGAAGCTGTGAAACTGGATAGAGCTCATTGTGCGTTAGGTCCAAGTAGACCGAATCTACCAAGAGACATTGTGATATGTATCACTGACTTTAAAATTAAAGAGAGAATTATGCAACAAATGAGGCAGAGGAGAGATTTCATGTGGTAGGGATATACATTACAACTGTATTCAGATCTGGCTGCAGGGACACTGCAACGAAGGAGAGATGTGCAGCCTATTACTAATATCCTGAGGAAGGAAAATGTGCAGTACCGGTGGATGTATCCATTCGGATTAATATTCATTGTGGGGCTTAAGAACTGGAGAGTGCGCACCTATGAAGAGTCTGAAAGAGCATTGACGGAGGCAGGGCTGGGGAGTAGCCAGACAGTTCAACGGACTGGGGAGAAGCTGGGGGAAGATTCAACAGCGGCAAGGAAGTCGGTGGGAAAGAGAGGAAGGCGTCCTCCAAGTGCGGATATGGGGCTGAAAGCGCAGCCCAATAGGGGAGAGGACACCTGAAGAGCAGCGTGGAAGATGGAGATTGAGCACCAAAAATGCAGGACACTGAGAAATTGTGATTGATGTTGGGTTAAAAAGTAAATATGTGTTCCTTGAGCGAAAAGGGTGGAGGGGGGAGGGAGATGGGGGGTGGGGGATGGTTTGATGCTGTCTAAAGTTGATTGGTTTGCAGCTTGTCGTGCTGTGAGGGCTTGCGTGCATCAGTGATGCTGAGAGCTAAACTATCGGTAGTTTAACTACTGGCAGGGTCTCCCAAGATGGACAGGTCTCAGCTGAGGTGCCAGACCAAGACAAACCACCCATCTGGGCAGAGGCAGAATGGGACAGTGTTGACGGCGGAGGATCACATTTTTGTGACAACGGCAACACCAAACTTAAACTGCGCGGAAGAAAGGCCCGGCAATCTACTTCTGTATCTTGCCATGAAAACCCAATGGATAGTTACAACAAAACAAATTGTGCTATGGTGCTGGAAGATGAGACCCCCAGGTCGGAAGGCACTCAGCTAGCTACTGGGGAAGAGCTGAAGACTTTTCAGAGTAAAGCCAGCATCTATAATGTGGTTGGATCAAAGCCCTCGGGAAGTCTGACTGCTGATGTAGCTGCGCATGAAATGAGAGTCAGAAGCTGTAAAGATGTCTTACACATTGGAACATGGAATGTACGAAGCATGAACCAAGGGAACTTGGAGGTGGTCAAGAATGAAGTGGAACGTGTAAAGGCTAAAAAGTTTGGGGCTCTTTAACCTGGAAAAGAGACAGCTGAGGGGAGATATGATAGAAGTCTATAAATTAATGAACGGAGTGGAACGGGTAAACGTAGATCGATTGTTTACCTTATCAGAATATAGAAAGATTAGGGGACATGCAATGAAGCTACAGGGTAAACTATTTAAGACTAATAAAAGAAAATATTTTTTCACTCAACGTGTAATCAAATTCTGGAATTTGTTACCGGAGGATGTAGTAAAGGCTGTTAGTGTAGCTGGGTTTAAAAAAGGTTTTGACAAGTTCCTGGAGGAAAGGTCCATAAACCATTATTAAGAAGGGACCCAGGATATCAATGCTTGAACCAATACAAGCATTGTGGAACCTGTGTCCCTTGGGGAAACTGCTAGGTATGTATGACCTAGATTGGCCACTGTTGGAAACAGAATACTGGGCTTGATGGACCTTGGTCTGACCCAGTATGGCATATCTTATGTTCTTATGTTCACATGTGTACAACTTGATCTGTTGGGTGTCAGCGAACTGAAATGGACTGGCATCGGGCACTTTGCATCAGATGATCACATGGTCTACTATGCTGGAAATGAAAGACAAAGAAGAAATGGTGTTGCATTTATAATAAAGAAGAAACTTGCAAGAACTGTAATGAAATACAGTGCAGTCAGCGAACGCTTAATCTCTATTCGTCTACGAGGATTGCCTATCAACACAACTATAATTCAAGTATATGCCCCAACAACAGCTGCAGAAGAGAATGAAATTGAAGAGTTCTATGAACAAGTACAAGCTGAAATTGACAGAACATGCAAACAGGATATCCTGATAGTCATGGGTGACTGGAACGCAAAAGTTGGCAACAAAGAAGACGACAAAGTAGTTGGAAAATATGGACTTGGCAACAGAAATGAAGCTGGAGAAAGACTGATAGAATTATGCAAGACCAATGATCTATTCATCTCAAACACCTTCTTCCAGCAACACAAGCATCGAATGTACACATGGACTTCACCCAATGGATTGTATAAAAATCAAATTGACTACATCTGTGGAAGTCAACGATGAAAAAGCTCTGTAACATCAAAGACAAAACCCTGAGCTGACTGTGGTACAGATCATCAACTACTAGTATGCAAACTCAAGCTAAAATTGAAAAAGAGCAAACCACTCATGAATGCAGCAAAATATGACCTTGAGAATATACCACTGGAATTTAAAGACTGCCTGCAAAATCAATTTGCTGCTTTAGATACAAATGACAGAGCTCCAGAAGAGTTATGGAATGACATCAAGAAGGTTGTGTTGGAAGAAAGCGAGAAATCTCTACAAAGGGTGAAAAAGCAAAAGCAGCCAAAATGGATGACGGAAGAAACTCTGAAAATTGCCCAGAAACGCAGAGAAGCTAAAGCCAGAGGAGAAAGAAAGACAATCACAGAACTCAGAGATTTCCAACGTGCAGCAAGACAGGACAAGGAAAAG
The DNA here is from genome assembly GCA_033557465.1 of Ichthyophis bannanicus. Classification (NCBI taxonomy): domain Eukaryota; kingdom Metazoa; phylum Chordata; class Amphibia; order Gymnophiona; family Ichthyophiidae; genus Ichthyophis; species Ichthyophis bannanicus. The sequence goes on from CM066044.1 coordinate 263,883,716, forward strand.
TACTACAATGACACTTGCAAGGAAATAAAAGAAGAAACTATTAGAGGAAGAACAAGATCGGCTTTCCTAAAGCTACGAGAGTTAAAGAAAAAGTTCCAGCCTCGAATTGGAATGTTACAAGATGCTCAAGGTTCTATGTTGAATGATGCTGAGAGGATCAAGAAAAGGTGGAAGGAATATACAGAGTTTTTATATGATAAAGATCAAGTGGACCAACAGCCGTTTCAACCTGTACCTTATGATCGGGAACCATTGGTGATGAAAGAAGAAGTTGAAGCAGCATTGAAAGCCTTATTAAAGAACAAAGCACCAGGCATTGATAGCATTCCTATAGAAGTATTGCAGCAATCTGATGCAGCTGTTACCGTGCTCACAAGGCTCTGCCAAGAAATATGGAAGACAACATCATGGCCAACTGACTGGAAAAGATCTGTGTTTATACCAATACTAAAGAAAGGTGATCCAACTGACTGTGGAAATTATCGCACAGTCGCTCTGATCCCACATGCCAGCAAGATTCTACTGAAGATTATTCAAAAGAGACTACAACCATACCTGGAACAAGAACTACCTGAAGTGCAAGTAGGGTTCAGGAAAGGGCGAGGAACGAGAGACATCATTGCGGATGTGAGATGGATCCTTGAAAAGACTAAAGAATACCAAAAGGATATCTATTTGTGCTTTATCAACCATAGCAAGGCTTTTGACTATGTAAACCATGAGAAACTCTGGGCCACATTAAGAAGCATGGGTATACCAGAACACCTGATCGTTCTCTTGCATAATCTATACGTTGATCAAGAAGCAACAGTTCGAACGGAACAAGGAGAAACAGAACGGTTTAAAATAAGCAAAGGTGTAAGACAAGGCTGCATACTTTCCCTCTTCCTGTTTAATTTATATGCAGAACAAATCATCAGAGAAGCAGGATTGTATGAAGACAACAGAGGTGTGAAGATTGGTGGAAGACTCATCAACAACCTTCGCTATGCTGATGATACCACATTACTGGCTGAAAGTGAAGATGATCTGAAACATTTGCTTCTCAAAATCAAAGAACATAGTCTCAAAATGGGCCTGCAGCTTAATGTAAAGAAGACAAAGATCATGACAACTGGCATAATCAACAGGTTCATCGTTGAAGGAGAAGAAATTGAAATTGTGAACAACTTTAACCTACTTGGATCAACTATCAATAAAGAAGCAACAAGCAGTCAAGAAATCAGACGACGCATTGCAGAATGGCTATGAAAGACCTAGATAAGATTCTCAAGAGCAGAGATGTCTCTCTCCATACAAAGATTCGACTTGTTCAAGCCATGGTATTTTCAATAACATCATATGGATGTGAAAGCTGGACAGTGAAAAAGACAGATAGGAAGAAAATTGATACCTTTGAATTATGGTGCTGGCAGCGAATACTGTGTATACCATGGACTGCCCAAAGAACAAACCAGTCGGTACTAGAGGAGATCAAACCTAAGCTTTCTTTAGAAGCTCAGATGACAAGACTTCGACTTTCATACTTTGGACACATCATGCGAAGAGAGAGATCATTAGAGAAAGACATTATGCTTGGCAAGATAGAAGGTCAACGCAAAAGAGGAAGGCCAGCAATGAGATGGATCGATACAATTACAGCAGCTACGGGTACCAGTCTGTCAACAATGAGCCGCCTGACTGAAGACCAAACACAATTTAGGATAGCTGTCCAGAGGGTCGCCATGAGTCGACTCCGACTCGATGGCACTTAACAACAACAACAACAAAGTTCATTGTTGAGAGATGAAGGTTTACTGAAGAGTGTTTACAGCTAAGAATATAAAGTTCCATGTTATTGGGTAAACGTTAAAGAGGAGTGTAGGTTTATTAGAGTGGGAAGAAGGGAGAGGGCAGGGAAGAACGCATTCAATGTACTTGTGTTTGGGAGGGGGTAGGAGGGGAGGGTTATTTTAAGATAAGGCGGGAGGGTAAGAGCAGGAGGAGAGGAGTTGCTCCAGGCTGATGGGCACTACTCTAGAGGAGGCCTCCAGGGGAAGGAGCAGGGTAGAGGAGGGGAGGTGGTGGGGGGAAGGTCCTGAAAGGGGGAAGGAGAGGGGGAAGGAGGGGGAAGGGGAGGGAGGGTGGGCTGAAGGGAGGATGGAGGATGTGGGGGAGGGAGGGCTGGAGGATGTGGGGGGGGGAGATGGGTGAAGTGCAGGGGAAGGGTGGGGTGCAAAGAAGGGGGGGGGAGTGGGAGGGAGGAAGGTAGAGCACAAGTAGGTGTGCAAAATCTGATTGTGGCCACTATTAATGTGAAAGGCCTCCGACCCTGGAGGAAACTGAGGTTGGTGGTGAAAGAAGGGGGAAGACTACTGGCTGATTTTATTTGCTTACAAGAAACCCATCTGAAAGTAGGACAGGAAAGGATGCTGCAAACCAAAAAAATACCCGCATGTGATATTGGCAGGACAGAGAGCGGAGCCGAGAAAGGGAGGGGTGGGATTAATGGTGGGGGCAGATGGGGTGGAAAAGGTGGTGGGGGAATATAGGGATAAAAAAAGGGAGATGTGACGGAGTGAAAATTCAGGTGAGGAAAGAACAGGTATGGGTTTTGAGTTTGTATGGACCTAATGAGAAGGGGAATTTTTTGAAAGGATACAGGGGGAGTTGGGGACGTCACCAATAATAGTGGGAGGTGATTTTAACTTGATGGTTAATCCGAGACTAGATAATGGGGAAGGGAGGAGGGTGGGGAAAGAATAGATCGGGGAAAATTGTTGAAAATGAAGGAGGGTCTTGGGCTGGTGGACGTATGGAGGTGCAAAAACCAACAGCGAAAGCAATACACCTTTTATTCTGCTCCTCATGACATGTATAGTTGTATAGATATGATTTGGGTGGGAGGGGGGTGGGTAAACAGGGTGGCAAAGGTTGAACAGGGGTCCGTAACGTGGATGGACCATGCGCCTGTGAGTGCAAGGTTCAGTTTGGAATATGTTGATGAGGGGATTCAATTTTGGAGGGTAAACTAATCTTTACTGGAGGAACCAGAAATAGTGGCAAAAATAGTAAAAGTAATGAAGGAATATCAAGAATTTAATTTAAATGGGGAGGTTGGTATAGGAATAGTATGGGATGGATTAAAAGCTGTGGTGCGAGAGCATCTAATAAAAGAGGGGGCAAGAGTGTGTTGGATGAAAGGGCAAACAGAGAGGCAGATTCTGGAGGAGATTGGTAAAATTAGAGAGAATCCATCAGTGTGATCGCAAGCCAGAGGTGTTAGAGAAGTTGCCGAGTTTGAGGGGACAATTAGGCCAATTGAGGGCGAGTAAAATAGCGAATGAACTGAATGTATTAAAACAGGAAAGTTTGAAGGGGGGAATACGGCAGGGCGTCGGTTAGCGCATCGGTTGAGAGGGAGAGTTGCACAAAATAATATAGGCAGCATACGTAATGGAGTGGGGAGGTTTGTGCATGGAAGTAAGACAAATGTTTGAGGAGTATTATACAAAATTATAAAGTAGTGAAGTATCTGGAGGAAAGGGAAAGAGTGTGGAGTATCTGGCAGAGTGTAGGTTGCCAACCCTTACAAAAGAAGAGGCGGAGTGGATTGATCGGCCAATAACGTAGTGCGAGATAGAGGAGGCTATTGGCTCCTTAAATGGGTAAAGCTCTTGGGTTGGACGGGTTAACTGGGAAATTTTACAAAGTATTTCAGCCAACTCTTAGGCCTCTAATAGTTGAGATATTCAACGGGGTACTACAGGAGAGAGGGTTGCCCGGGTCAATAATGGAAGCAGGGATAACAGTGCTGCCAAAACCAGGAAAGGACCCAATGGTGTGTGGGTCGTATAGGCCAATTTCACTCTAGAATGTTGATGCAAAGCTGTTGGCCAAAATATTGGCAAATAGATTGCAAAGGGTAATGCAAAAGTTAATAAATCCAGACCAGGCGGGTTTTATAATGGGAAGGCAAGGGGGGGATAATATCCGGAAAATTTGTAACCTAACATGGTAGGTACAGTGGACAGGCCAAAAGGCGGTGTTTATAACAGCTGATGCGGAAAAGGCCTTCTATCGGGTGGAGTGGCCGTTTATGATACAAAGTTCTAGAAAAGATGGGATTGGGTTCAGACTTTGTCCAGTGGGTTCAAGTAATGTATAAGGCGCCAAAAGCTAGGATTAGGAGTAATGGTAGCTATTCCAATGCTTTTCGGTTAGAGCGCGGTACTAGGCAGGGATGCCCCTTCTCACCCCTGTTATTTGCATTGGTGATAGAGCCTTTGGCGGAAAGGATGCGGATGATGCAGGTCATAAAGGGGGTAACCATAAATAAATGTGAAACAAAGATAACGCTTTTTGCGGATGATGTAATTTTTACGATCAGGGAGCCGTTAACTTCCCTGCCTGTGTTAATGCAGGAAATAGATAACTATAGTAAGGTGGCGGGGTACAAAATAAATGGGAGTAAATCTGAGATACTAGGATTTAATTTAAAAGATGAGTGGGTGACTAGTTTGAAGGGGGGGTTTGCATTTAAGTGGGTAGAGGGCATATATCGTTATTTAGGGATTAACATGGGGAAAAAAGTGTTACTAATTTAGGGCAATGGAATTATGTACCGTTACTGAAGGAGGTGCAGAAAGATCTACAAAAGTGGAAGGGTTTATATTTAAACCTGGTTAGGTAGAATAGCAGTCTTAAAGATGAATGTCCTGCCTCGCTTTATCTTTATGTTCAGTTCACTTCCGTGTAGGGTTCCCCGTAACTACTTGAAACAGGCTCAGAGGATAATGATGGAGTTTATATGGGATGGGAAGGCCTCGGGGGTGTCACAGAGCACGATGTACAGGGATACAAAGGAGGGAGGGTTGGGAGTACAATGGATGGAGAAATACTATTTAGCCTCGCAATTAAGAGCATTACAGAGTTGGCAGGGGGAAGGGGAAGTACCACTATGGGTACAACTAGAACAGAAGAAGCAGCATGGACAGAGCCTGGAGGCTTGGATATGGGACCCGGGAGCGAAAAAGGAGGAAGGGAAAGAGGGTAATCCCTATAGGGCGTTTACTAAGGGTTTGTGGTTGAGAAAGCATAGTTACTCACCTGTAACAAGTGATCTCCAGGAACAGCAGGAATTTAGTCTTCACATATGGGGTATCGTTGGTACCGATGGAGCCTGCATGGGAACGCTCCCCAGCGTCCAATAGGAAAGCTTTTGGGAGCATCCCACAGGGCCTACGTGCTGCCTTCCCGTCTTTCCAACTGTTCCTCTCCAGTTGAGTTTATAGCTGAGAGAGAGAGAGAGAGATACAACTCCTGGGCAGGTTGTCAAGACTAAATTCCTGCTGTTCCCGGAGATCACCTGTTACAGGTGAGTAACTATGCTATCTCCAGGAACAAGCAGGAATGTAGTCTTCACATATGGGGATTCCCTAGCTGCAGATGCCAGGGAGATGGCCCCAGGAAGTTGTTAGGCCTTGTGAAAGGGCCATACTTCCCCCCATGGATCTCTGGCATCCTACCAGGGACGGTGGGTAGGAGTTGATTAAGTCTGAAAAAGGTGTTGAAGAACAGCCTGGCCAAACAAGGCATCCCGGTGGGAGTCCTTGTCTAAGCAGTAGTGGGCTGTGAAGGTATGTACCGAAGGCCAAGTAGCTGCTCGACAGATGTCGTCGATAGACACAAAGTGAAGATGAGCCATTGAGGCTGCCATGGCTCTCAAATTGAGCTGTGACAGGGCCTTCAAGAGGAAGGTTCTTACTCTCATAGGCAAAGGATATGCAATGAGCAATCCAGTTAGATAGAGTTCTTTTGGAAACTGGAAGTCCCAAATGACTAGGATCAAAAGCAACAAAGAGTTAAGAAGATTTTTTTTGTTGCCGTGTCCTTTGCAAGTAAAAGGCCAAAGCTCTTTTACAGTCCAAGGTATGAAGGTTCCTTTCTGCACTGGAGGCATGAGGCTTCGGAAAGAATACAGGAAGGTAAACCGCTTGGTTTAAATGGAAAGGCGAAACCTCCTTTGGCATAAAGTGTGGATGAGTCCTAAGAACTACCTTATCATGGTGAAACCTTGTATAAGGAGGATCAGCCACTAACGCTTGCAATTCACTGATGCGACGTGCTAATGTGATTGCAATGAGGAAGATGACTTTCCAAGAAAGGAATTTCAAAGATGTAGTGGCTAATGGTTCAAAGGGCGGTTTCATGAGCTGCCCGAGCACCAGATTTAAGTCCCATGTCACCGGTGGTGGCTTAATGGGAGGCTTTGTTAAAAGAAGGCCTCTCATAAATCTCGCTATGAGAGGATGAGAGAAAATAGGTTGTCCACTTAGAGCAGTGGTTCTCAACCTGTGGGTCGTGACCCCCACGGGGGTCACCACAGGATTTAGCGGGGGTCACCTCGCCTCACCTCACTCCGCTGTTAAAAAAAAGAAAGCAGCAACCAAGTTGCTGCTGCATCTGCTTCTCGGCAGCGGCAAACTCACCGCCTCCCAGTCCCTTCTAATGCAGCCGCGGCTCCCTGCCTTTTAGGGAACCGCGGCTATGCCAGTAAAACCGTTGGAGCCTTCCTGTCTCTCGAAGGGCTCCGTGCAGCGTTGTGCCGCCTCCAAAGGCAGTTGTTTACCACTTCCTTTGGAGGTGGGACAATGCTGCACGGAGCCCGTCGAGAGACAGGAAGGCTCTGCAACAGTTTTACAGGTATAGCCACGGTTCCCTAAGAGACAGGGAGCTGCAGCTATAGAACAGCAGGGCAGCAGCAGGCAGACAGGGAGAGGGGAGGAGGGGGCAGGGAACCTGCAACGGGGCTGACATGGAGGGATGGATGGATGGAGGGTCTGACATGGACAGGGGGGCTGACATGGAGGGAGGGAGGGGTGGCCGACATGGATGGATGGACAGAGAGGGGCTGACATGGAGGGAGGGAGGGCTGACATGGAGGGAGGGGGGCTGACATGGACAAAGGGAAGAGACAGGGGGACATACTGTACAGACGGGCAATAAATGCTGGACAGAGGGGAGAGACAGTGTGGGTTAGGATTATAATGGGTAGATTAGGGAAGGCTAGGACTGGGAATGGACTGATCAAGGTGGGGTTGGGACTGGTAATGTGCTGATAGGGGGGTAGGACTGGTAATGGACTGATGGGGGGCTAGCACTGGAAATGAGTTGATCGGGGAGGTTAGGACTGGAAATGGGCTGATTAGGGGAGGCTAGCACTGGTAATGGGGTTGAGGAGGGACTAGCACTGGAAATGAGCTGATTAGGGGAGGCTAGCACTGGTAATGGGGTTGAGAAGGGACTAGCACTGGAAATGAGCTGATTAGGGGAGGCTAGCACTGGTAATGGGGTTATGGAGGGACTAGCACTGGAAATGAGCTGATTAGGGGAGGCTAGCACTGGTAATGGGGTTGAGGAGGGACTAGCACTGGAAATGAGCCGATTAGGGGAGGCTAGCACTGGTAATGGGGTTGAGGGGGGCTAGCACTGGAAGCGAGCTGATTGGGGGGCTTCGACTGGGTATGGGCTGATTGTGGGGAGGGGAGGATAGAGCAGCTGGCCCTGGAAGAAAACTGGGGGGCTAAGGCTACAAATGGGCTGATACGAGGGGATGGGAGAATGGAACTGGAAGAGAGTGAATCTGAGAGGGGCTGCCATGGTATTTGTACTAGAAGGGACTGCTAAGTGGGGAAGGAGAGGGACTGGAAGGGAATGGATACCAGTGGCAGTCATGGGAATGCAAGTTGACAATGGAAGGTACTGAGAGTGAGGACTGGAAAGGGACTGATACTGGGGATGGAAATAGGCTGATGGAAAGAAGTGAAGAAAACGAAAGAAGGGATAAGAAATGGCAGATGGACCATAGACCACAGAGAGCTAAGAGAAGACAGGAAAGCAGAAGCCTCAGATCAGGACCAGCATGATCAGAGAATAAACTGGTCAGACAACAAAGGTAGAAAAAATAATTTTATTTCATATTAGTGATTTGACTACAAAATCATCATAATTTTGAAATCAAATATTGTTACTTATTGTGATTAATTATTGTGGTTTAAATAAGTAAATTGTATAAATAAAAACATATTGCAAAGGCCTATAATATATTAATAATTCAACAAATGATTACAGCGACAATGCGTTAACGGTAAAGGAAGAGAGACCCATTTGATTTTATCACATGGGGTCATCACAAGTTGACCAATGGTAAAAGGGGTCACGGTACAAAGAAGGTTGAGAACCACTGACTTAGAGGCTTGTAAGAAGCAGCAATAGCACTAAGATGGACTCTTACTGAATGTGTCTTGAGACCCGCATTTGACAAATGAAGGAGATACTCCAGTATCGATTCCAGAGGTATCGCAAGAGGGTTAAGACCCTTCTGCGAGCACCATACGGTAAACCTTTTCCACTTAAAGGCATACGAGCGTCTTGTGGAGGGTTTCCTGGATGCATGAAGGATATCCTTTACCTGTTGGGAATGGTTAAGATCCTGAAGTTCTAGGCTTTCAGCAACCAGGCCCTGAGATGCAGAGACTGGAGATTCGGATGCCAGAGCATCCTGTCCTCTTGGGAGAGATCTGGAGCGGATCCCAACTCCAGAGGCGGAGCTTGAGAGAGATGTAGGAGCAGAGGGTACCACGTTTGCCGTGGCCAACATGGAGCTATGAGGATCATATGACCTCTGTCTCTCTGAAGCTTGAATAGGGTTTTGGGGATGAGGGGAATGGGTGGGAAGGCATATAGGAAGTCCTGACCCCAGTGGAGGAAGAAGGCGTCCCTTGCCTGACATCATCGAGCTGGAATTCTGGAACAGAACCGGGGAAGTTTGGCATTCAGCGGACTTGCAAAGAGGTCTAGGTCCGGGGTTCCCCAAATCTGAAATATTTGGGCAACCTGGTCTGCATGGAGAGACCATTCGTGTGGAAGCTGAACTCGACTGAGTTTGTCTGCCCAAGAGTTTTGGATGCCTGGAAGATACACCGCAAGGAGATTAATCTGATATGCTCTGGCGAGGGCCCATAGTCGCAAAGCTTTGTTAAATAGCGACAGAGAGTCTGTTCCGCCCTGCTTGTTCACATAGAACATAGCTACCTGATTGTCCGTTTGAACTAGGACTGTCTTGTAGCTGAGCTGGGCGTGAAATACTCGAAGAGCAAAGAAGATTGCTCTGAGCTCCTGGAGGTTGATGTGAAGACAGGCCTCCTGTGGAGTCCAGGTGCCCTGGGTAGAGAGATCGTGCAGGTGGGCTCCCCATCCCACCTGTGATGCATCTGTTAGGGTGGCTTGGGATAGGGGTTGCTGGAAAGGAGACCCCACCAGAAGGTTTCTGGATGATTGCCACCATTGGAGGGACGAAATAAGACAATTTGAGTTTGTTATATTGTCCGACAGGCAACCTGAGGCCTGTGTCCATTGAGTGGATAAAGTCCACTGGGCTGCTCGCATATGGAGGCGAGCATAAGGAACCACATGCACGGTGGATGCCATGTGGCCTAGTAATTGTACCATTTCCCGAGCAGTGAGACAAGGTTTGAGCACTGCTTAGGAAGCTAGTTGTACTATGCGAAGACAGAGGGGCTGCGGAAGGAAAGCCCTTGTCTGTCTGGTATCCAGATGAGCTCCTACAAACTCTAGGGACTGAGTGGGAGCAAGATTGGACTTTGGGAAGTTTATGACCAGTCCCAAATACTGAAGAAGGATTCGCATTGTGCGAAACAGAGCAGAGCTGGCTTCTGGCACTGTAGGGGCTCGAATGAGCTAGTCATCTAAGTAAGGAAGACGAATATTCCCAGAGTGCGGAGAAATGCTGCTACCACAGCCATGCATTTTGTGAACACTCTTGGCGCAGAAGCCAGGCCTAAAGGAAGAACCTTGTATTGGTAGTACTTTCCTTGAAACAGGAATCAGAGGAATCTCCTGTGATTTGGATGGATGAGAATATGAGTATACACATCCTTGAGATCTAGAGAACAAAGCCAATCCTGACTTTGAAGGTATGGCAGCAGAGTTCCTAGAGAGACCATTTTGAACTTCTCGCGGAACAAATATTTGTTCAATTCTCTGAGGTCTAAAATGGGTCTGTGTCCCCCTGTTTTCTTTGGAATAAAAAAATAGGGGGAGTAGAACCCTGTACCCTGATGAGGAATGGGTACTTCCTCTATTGCTCCTTGAGCAAGGAGCATTGTAACTTCTTCACCTAAGAGACTGTCGAGAAAGGTCTGAGAATTGAACTGTCTTACAATTGTAGGAGGGGGCATGCTGTGAAAATGAAGCTTGTACCCCTCTCGTACAATGAACAGAGTCCAATTTTCTGCTGTTATTTGGTACCATCTGTGGGCAAAAAGACATAACCTGCCTGGGATGGTCAAGGGTTCTGGACCGTTCAGAGGCAGGAAGGCAAAGTTCTCTAGAGAGGAGTCAAAGCCCCTGAGGAGGCTGAGCCTGCTGAGGTGTCTGAGGTTTTGCAGCTTTTGGCTTCTTTTGTTGTCTAGGTTGTTGCTGTTGTCCCTTTTGGGCAGTCTGACCTGGACGGTGTCCCTGTTGGGTATAGGATGGATAAAACTTCTTTTTCTTATTGAAAAATGGTTTCTTAGAGGATCTTTTCTTTGCAGGATCGGCTGTAGATTTGGACAATCTATCCAATGTGATATTGTCAGCATCTATTTCATTAGCCTTCTCCTGCCAATTCTTGCCAAAGAGATTTTCTCCTGTGCAAGGAATGTTTCCTAATTTATCCTGTACCCAAATTTCCAAGTCAGATGCCTGAAGCCAGGCTATCCGACATGCACCAATGGCAATAGCAGAGGTTCTGCTTATGCCCTCAAAACAGTCAAAGGCTGCATGATTTACAAACTTGGAAACATCCTGAGCATGTATGACTAGAGTAAGATAGTCTTGCCTTTTGTCATCAGGAAGGAGGGGGCTCATAAGCTCGAAGTCTCCTGTGACCTCTTTAAGGAACATTCCCAGTAGCCTAGTGGTTGGGGCAAGGTACTTCAGGCCGGAAGGTCGGGGGTTCAAATCCCACTAGAGGACAGCAACCTTGGGCCGGAAAGACTGGGGTTTCTAGTCCCACAGATGTTCCTTGTGGTCTTGGGCAAGCCACTTAACCCTCCATAGCCCATGTTCCCTGTAAGTATTAGTGTATGTGTCTCATATCCCCGTGTGTTAAATGTATCCCCCAATTGTGTTGTGACCGCTTTGATTGAAGGATAAGGCGGTATACAAAACTGTCTAAATAAATAAATAAATACGAAAGCTGGGAGAACAATACACCCTCAAAGGAGATTCAACAAATTTGACAAAGAAAATCTCATAAGCTCCATTACATCCCACATAGACTTGGAACGCATGGACCTCGATGATCTAATAAACAGGTGGAACTCAGGAATACAAGCTGCATCAAACCCAATATGGAAAGCCCCATCGAACGCATCTAAATCCAGAACAGAACCATGGTACACTGAAACGCTGACCAGATTGAAGAGGGAACTCCGTAAACTGGAAAGAAAATGGAGGCAAACCAAAAACATCGAACACAAAACGGAATTCCTGACTCTTCTCTCAAAAGTACAAAAATGAGGTCAACTTGGCAAAAAGAACGCATCACACTAACTTACTAAAGGCCATCAATAAGCCCAGAGAATTATTCGAACTGGTCAAATCACTAACCAAAGCGACCGAGGTGGACCACTACAACAACAAAATCAAGGCCCAAACCCTGGCAAATCACTACGCAAGCAAACTTACGGCTACAAAACCCACTCAATGCCTGGACGCAGCCCACCCAGTGCTACAACTCAACATGGCGACTAGCGCAAATCAAGTCCAGGGTTGGAGCAATTTTCGCAAAATTGAAGACCAGCAAATTATAAACATAATCACGATCAACACCACAACCTCCCCACTGGATCCCTGCCCAGCCGCATGGGTCAAGGCAGCGAAGCAAGAAATTGCCCTACACGTCTCGCATATAGTAAACCTGTCACTCCAACAAGGAATCATGCCTACGCAACTTAAAAAATCCATCATAAGACCTATACTAAAAAACAAAACACTCAACAAGGACGACCCTGCTTCCTACCGCCTGATATCCAGCATATCTTTCCTAGCAAAGATCATTGAAAAGGCAGTCCTACAACAACTACAAGACCACCTGGACTACAATGAAACCCTAGATGATCAGCAATACGGGTTCAGGCAACATCATGGGGTCAAACCCCTACTGATTGCACTACTAGACAACCTCCTCAAAGGCCTAGAAGATAAAAAGAAAATGTTTATACTCATATTTATTGACATCTCAGCAGCGTTCGATACAGTACACCATGAAACCCTCATGAACAGAATTAAATCAATAGGAATATCGGGAACCCCCTAAAATGGTTCTCATCATATATAACAAACAGAATGCAACAGGTACAGTTCAACGACAAAAAAGCAGAGGCATTCCCACAAACCCAAGGCATACCTCAAGGCTCTGCTCTCTCCTCACTCCTTTTCAACGTATATATGCAACCAATTTGCGAAACTTTCTAAAAGCACAAAATCAACTACCTCATCTATGCAGACGATATTATGCTGTACACACAACTTGACGCAAATGACCCAAATTACATCCAACTAGAAGAATGCCTAAGCGAGATGCAAACCTGGTTACAACAAAACAACATGGCGATCAACCATAAAAAAACAGAGGTGATGTACATCTCCAGAAAACCAAATTTCAACCCCCTGCAACTATCACCCTGTGCAACAATACCTACCAAACAAGAAAGAAATAAAATATCTGGGGGTAACGTTCGATAGCGACCTAAAGATGGAAAAACACCTCCGCATAACAAACAGGGCCATCTTCCACAAACTAAGAGTCATACAACCACTACGGAGCATTATTGAGCCTCATGATTTCAGGGCCGTTGCACAAGCTCTCATCATGCCGCACTTCGACTACTGCAACGCCATTTTACAGGGCCTACCAAAGAAAACCCTAAACATAATGCAAATGGCGCAGAATGTGGCGGCTAGAATCATTATGAAGAAAAGTTTTGCTGAACACATCACACCTGTGCTGATTGAGCTACACTGGCTCCCCATTACAGCTCGTATAAAATATAAAACACTAATAACCACATTCAAACTCATGCATAACATAGCGCCATCCTTCCTCTCCAACCTAATCTGCACACAACCACCCAACAGAAGCAGAAGAACCACCAACTTAAACACCCTCCGCGTACTGGAAGATATAAGATCGGTCAAAACCGGTACAAGTAACAGAGCATACTCATACACAGCACCGACACTGTGGAACCAACTGCCGCCTGAGCTACGAGCTAGCAAAGACCTGATGGACTTTCGGAAAAAACTCAAGACTCACCTATTCCAGACTCAGTACAACTTGATTTAGTCAACGTGGCCTAAGCTGTGCCACCCAGAGAGCCAAAGATGTATATATGTAAAACTGTACATATGTAAATAACCCCTCCCTCCTTACGAAAAGAAACCCAATTACCTTATTACTGTGTGTTGTGCTCACCCTACGAATCACCTTGTATATACCACAAATTTGTCTATCCTGATTAGACAGTTTCCAATATGTAATCTAATCCGCTACTGATCGCTGGAAGTAGCGGTATACAAATGTACGCTAAATAAATATATAAATAAAATATACAAGATATAGGAACTGATCCTAGCTGAGAGCATGGAAGCTTGGAAGCATCGACGCCCAAAGGCATCGAGAGTCCTACATTCACGACCTGGAGGATTGGATGCATGTCTCTCTGCACTTTTCATCCTTCTCATGGCTGATTCCACCACCATTGAATGGTGTGGTAATTGAGTTTTTTGAAAGCCAGGAGAAGGTAGAACTCGATACATGGTATCGAGTCTTCGAGAATGAGGAGATGTGGTTAAAGGTGTTTCCCACATCCTTAGCATAAGATCATGTAATGGTACAAAACCTACATTGAGGATACAAGAAATAAATAATAAAACATAAAACATGACTGCTCATACAATGATGAAGTCAAAGGGAACGGTACCTTCAAAAATGTTAAAAAACTGACACAGCTTTAAGAGAACGCTGAATTTGGCGCGTATTATTTATTTCTTGTATCCTCAATGTAGGTTTTGTACCATTTTTTCTTCTCATGGTTTTATTACCTTATTAGGGTTTTTATCGTGTGCACGGTCACACCTTTTTATAAGCCAGGTCAGCATGCTAGATTACATCTAGCCATCATGATAGGTTTCATCGATATGGTTTTATTTATTAGCCAGACATAGTCTTCAATCATTTTTTCAAAGTATATGCACATATGCTTATATTGAGTCGTCTTATTTTTAAACGTGTCATTTTACGTCTTTTAGGGCTGTTTTAATTCCTCATGTATTTGCCTAAGGTACGAGTGGTTCCATGGGTTGCCCACAATTTTGTTTTTACTTTCTGGCGTTAGGTGCCATGGGTTTAATTTACTTTTTTAGCTCCTTTTTTGGCATGGTTTTACCTTCGTTTTTCACATCGTATGGTTTTGCATTTATTTTAAGCTGAGATGTCGATACACTTTTCTATTTTTCAGTATGTTATATTTTGCCCCTATGTTACAGCTTAATGCATTGGCATTTTTTATATAAAAAGTGTATTATTTAGTAGTGTTATTATGTCCAATGATTTTTATACCTAGTGGTTTTTATTGGTTACATTTACAACTATTCTAATTCTTATTGCTTTGAGCCTTCAGTTGTTTTTAAATTCAAATTGGTTTCCATCCACCAATGCTTTTATGGTTTTGGGTTGTATTTTGTGATGTTTTTGAATGTTTTTGTTCTAATAATGATGTATTTAAACATTTTGTTTTTTTAAATTTCATGTATTTATTGGTTTTTATAATCTTTTAATGTTACATTGTAAATGTTCTCGTTATACTATATATATAGATAGATAGATAGATAGATAGATAGATAGATAGATAGATATAGATATAGATATATAGATAGATATAGATATAGATATAGATAGATAGATAGATATAGATATATAGATATATATATATTGTCACCAGCAGTGGCCCAACTAGGTATAGGTAGCTAGGTACACTGCTGGGCCTGACCCTTCCAGGTAAGATATTGTAGTTGCGACGGAGTGTCAGGTTGAAAACAGGCTTTATTCCCCTCCCGGGGTTTCAGGATTTTCAAAGTAATACACAGTATGAAAATTAAGAGGTAGCCATACTTCTGGCAAACAAAATGGTGAAATGAAAACAGCTTCTTGCTTGTACAGAATCAGTAACAAAACAGGAACCAGGTGAAATAAATGCTGACAGTTTTTCTCTGTATTCTTCTAGCTTTGTGCACGGCACCCTTGTGCTTAGCTAGCGTAGAGAACTCTCATTAGTTATGACCAGAGAGCAGTCCATGTCCTCCTCATAAGGCATATAACTATCTGTACACATGGGCTCTTCAACTGTATTATCTTGTGGACAGAGAGTTTGAAATGTTCTTAAATCAGTTTCAGAACCTTCGTCAGAACTCTCTCTATGATATGGCAAGTACTTATCAGAGAGCTCATAGAACTGCCTTGCTCTGTTCCTAACAGGTTTTTGCAGTTTCTTATAAGGCTTTACAAACATGCAATCATCTTCTTCACTCATACAAATGTCCTGACTTACATTTCTTTCCTTTTCCCAAGGCTGTAAGTACTTCTGGTGGTTTTGCCTTTCAGATAAACAGGGAACCTTATCAGCTGCTCTCCTTTCCCTCCACGGCACTCTGTGTCTAGGAAATTCTTCCTGCGTCACAGGTGAGGGTTTCCTCCAGTTAATCCCTCTGTTTGTAGCAAGCTTTCTGTCCCTCCTTGAATCCTTCCTGGGCTTTCTGTTCCACGGCTCACATACAACAGAATCAGCTGATGAATATCCTGACCTTCTGTTTGAAACTTTCAAGTTATCCTTTACTTGCCAAGTCTCCCAGTCATTCTCAGCTTCTGAGCATTCACGAAAAAAAACACCGTCAGGATCAGAATCCACATCCAAACCATGAGAATCCAAATCTAACTCTGTTTGCCTAACATGCTTTTTATTCAGGTTTAGGGGCGTTCTCCTGCTCATGTGCACACTGTTCTGCTGATTACTAGGGGAGTGTTTGTTCTCTGGGCGTGCTCTCAGACCTCGTGTCTCAGCCTGCCCTTGTTGCCTATAGCAACCTGGAAGCTTTTTCTCTCCCTGCCTGTCAGAAATTGTGCTGAACTCTGCATCTCTCTGTGTCTTACAGGTATAAGGTAGAACTTCGGTGTCACTATATATATATATATATATATATATATATATATATATATATATATATATATATATAGATATATAGTCAAACCTTCACCCACTCCCCAACCCTGTGGGTTAAGGAGGGACAGGCCATGTGTAGTTGTGGGGGCCAATGAATATGCGGTGACAAGTAATTTATTTGTCTTCAAGGATTTTTATTTCCCCGCTCCGTGAGAGAGACAGGAACAGAAAAGGTTAGTAAATCAGGAATTATGCAAACAGAGGCTTTCAGTATTGTGCTTCAAACTTCTCATAGGGAGAAACACATTGCTTCATGTGTTCTCTCCGTGCAATATATATACAGGTGCTCAGGTGATTAGTATAATTGTTTCTTTTAGCAATTATGTCACAGTCCAGCATACATTCAATGCAAAATAGGCGTTCCTTTCAATTGCTTCAACACTACTTTTGTCCGGTACCTTTTCTCAGCAATTCTGGACTAGCACAACCAGAATAAAAGTCAGGTATAATCATTCAAGCTTTTTGTCTCAGGGGTTCTCTCTAATAATGCCACATAGCACTGCATCGGCTGATTGACATCAATCCTAGGAACTTGAGCTTGGGGAATAATCTGTTCTTCAGGATTATTCACTGTTGGAAGAATAGCTTGTTATGAAATAATTCTTCCATTCAGGAATTGTATAAGGTCTGTTAAGAGTTGTTCTGCCTGTCCCCTAACAGGAGTCAAGGGTAAAGCTCCTGCTTGATTATCTGCCTCTGGTGGGCAATCACGGCTTTCCCTATTCAGACAGTCTGTGCTTGAGGTGGAAATTCCCTTCCCCCACTTCTCTCTGTTAATGAAGGGTGGAATTTCCCTTTCGTTCTCAGCAGCTCTACTTCTCAGGGAGGCTTCAAAGGTAGGATCTTTTATATCAGGATATCCTAATCCCTTTGGAAACAGTTGTGCTGCGTTTCTTTCCTCAGCTTGTTTGTTAGGAACAGGTATTACTGACTGAGTAAAACCTGGCTTGTATAGAGAGTTTTCAGGGTAAAACAATCTTCCTTCATACTCCCTAAAACTATCCTGTCTGCTACAAACAGGAGTCTCTCTTCTTGGCAAATAACATTTATCAGAAGGATTAAAACTAGCAGGTACCTTCAAATGAGACTGCTCAGGAATTATCTGGCCAGCATGCTTTTCTCCCCCGGGATAAAAACTGCTTCTCCACAATGTGGGCTCTTTTCCTTGTGTTGGATTAGCTTCCCTTCTGTTGCAGCTGGGCACAGCTTCTGTAATCAGGTCAAAGGGTTCTGCAGACAATGAAACTTCCTGCCTTCCCAATACCTTTGGTTTTCTCTCTTGTGGATTTAAAGCAAACTCCCTTCTCAATCCACTAGCAGAGCTTATTCCTTCATTCCTTCTTGTCAGCCTCTGGCTTTGTCCTGTTCCGCCATTCGTTCTAGTCCTTCTGCTCCTCTCTACTGAGTGTTCCCTCTCTCTGTTTAAGAAGGATCCCTTACTCTGGGATGCCCGCCTCCTCCTAGGGCGTGCCCAATCCATGGCTCTGCTTCTCTCCTCCTCTGAGGTGAGCTGATTGGCTGCCTGTAGGCTATGCTGAGAGTGGGAATTTCTTCTTTTCCCTGCAATACTGGACTCTACCAGGGGGTCAGTGTCGGTCTCCATGGCTTCCGCGCCTAGCGCTGCGTCACTATATATATATAGATATATATATATAGATATATATATATAGATATACACACACATACACACACACACACACACAGTATAATGTTCCTTGGTCTGGGTGTCCCAATTTCCTCTGTATTTCACTGTTTCTTAATGTGAAGTCATATGCAGTTTTATATTTTAACGTATTTATTGTTCTTTCAGCACTATCTATTGTACTATTGGTCACACATTGTTTATGCGCTTCCTTTAATGCATGACTAGAGTACAACGTGTAAGTATAATTTTCTTTTACTTGTGATCATATATTGATGTTCATATTTATCATTATTATTATTATTTTAGGATGTATTTATTGATGTTTTGTTTATATGTTTTTTATCTGGTTTGCAGTCCTTTTAGCCCCCTGATGAAGGCACCTGCCGAAACGCGTCGGGGTTGTTCATTAATAAAGTGCAAGTGACCTTTATCCTGCTCGCTCCTTTGTTTGTCGTGGACTCTCTGCGAGGTTGGTGCTCTCTCCTTGTGTCGGTTGCTCTTGAATGAGATACCAGATGAAGGGGATAGGAATATGCAGATGCCGATTGGTTATTGTATAGGGGCGGCAAGGGGAGAGATCATGGCATATTGGAAATGTCTTGCAGCACCTACTACTACAGAAATATTGAATAGATTGGCCAGGTTGAGGAATATGTGTGAAATAGCAGAATATAAGAAACAAAAAATACAAGCCTTTTGGGATGTTTGGAAGGGCTATGTGGAGTGGATAACGGAACAGCAAGGAATAGAGGGGTTATCAGGAGTAGGGGAGGAGGGAGGGATGGTGGGGTAATGTTAGGGGATAAGGGGGCCTGAAGACCTGATGGGAGGATAAAGGAATGATGGAAAGGATATATGGTTATAAGGAAGTATTTGTATGGGCATGTAATGGTTAAGATGTTGAACAATGGGTGTGTTGAATTGGTCTTGAACTTGTGTGTAGAGCTGGGATGTGTTCCAGTGTAATGTAACATATAAAAAGTTTGAAGTTGAAAATAAAATAAAAATAAAAAAAAAAGTATTGATCTGGGAGAAATGCTCTTGAGATGATTATGATTGAGTGGGTTGGCGTGGGGTTGGGGAGTGCTAGGGGTCTAAAAGTTAATTGTGAGGGGGTGCAAGGCTGACGGTTCACCTAGGGCATTTAATACCTTTGTACCAGCCCTGACCATGATCTAATATATTTATATATTTATGAATACTGCGTTAAATGTCTCTGCGAGTGTAGCAACTATAGGGTCTCCTGATGCTAAATACATAGCCAAGTAATGGAAGCCAGGCTCTGGGCTATTTCTCACTTTTAAAGAATTTGGTACAGATTTCTAGAAGTTGTAGTGGCCCTACACAAACTTGGATCCTTTGCCAAGGTGCGATATCTTTAATTGATGAACCTACAAGTATTAAGCTACCTAGAGGTGAGAAAAGATGTCAGCTATATTTGTAGCTCCTCCTCTCTGCCACTAAGCTCCCTTTGGGCCTAGACCACGCAAGCTTAAATTCTGCACACAGTTTTGGCTCCTATAACCTCTTCTATTGGTCTGTTCCACATTTCTACTAGCCCATATTTCATCAGAGAAAGACTGGGACATGAATTTGAAGGCATCTCCCTCCTTTTTTTAGTTGTTACAATGTATTAAATCTTTATATTGTACAGTCAATGGATATTCTGCTTCAGGACCGTATATTAACTGCTGTACCCTACTAAAAAAGGACTACTTTCCCCAGTCGCGCTACTGTACAAGAGCCACCCGTCTTCACTTGGCAGTTTTATGAGCGAGTAAATACAGTTAGATGGCTTACCCCAACAAAATCATACGCCCCAGCTCCTCCTTCCCATGTAGGAAAGAAAGTGGCTAAGAACAACATCTGGAACAGCAAAACAAACATTTATTAGTAAAAGAAAAAAAGGTTTGTAAAAGATTTTTTTTTAAAAGCCCAACGTAAGAGTGACACCTGAGAACATCTGCAGCAGTACAGAAAGAGACATCTATAGATACACAAGTCAGTAACATGCATGGCAGTGTAAAAGAAACAGCTGGAGCCACAGGAAGGTTAACTTGTCACTGCAGGTGGCATATACAGTAGGCATTTGAGGGCCCTGAGGTGCGCAGCCCATGCCGATCCTCTTCCCTTCCCAATCCTTACCTTGCACAGCTGCACAAAGAGGTAGGTAGCTCCGGCCTGCACACATCTCCAGAAGGCATTGTATTCTGACCTGCCAGGGGATGAAGAAAGCCAGCTCAGCCCAAGACCAGCATAAGTACGAGCACATCTTTACCTGCTTGCATTCGGGTACGAAAGAGGGAGGTTGGCTCCATTAATTCAGTAATTTGACTTTGCATGTTGCGCCTTGTTTCTGCTCTCTGGGTGAGATGTAAAGGCAGTGTGCAAGCCTTTGGGATAAGGGAGAAAAGGAGAGCAAGGACATCTCAGTCAGTGCTCAGCGTGAAAGCCACAGGCCAGACTCAAAGGTATGTAGTTCTGCAGGTCTGTGGCCTCTGCATAAGGACTGTGGCTGAAGGGACAAGGCAACCCCCCCCCCCAAAAAAAAACCCTCAGTAGCTGAAAAGGAAAGCTCAAGGCACCCCAAACAAGCAGCACTGCTGGACCACTAAAAAGATACTAAAGATGTACAGTGACCCTCTTCCCCTAGCCCACCACTTCTCAGCCACTTTATCAATTAAGCCAGTATGTCGAGCTCTGCCCTAGCTCAGAGGAAGCTTTTTAATTCCTTCGAGTCTGTGCTCCCGTTTCTGCCTTCCCCAGGTGCCTCCCTCCTGTCAGATTATTTCATACATAGCTGATAGCAGTCATAGCGCTCCATCTCCTCACAATGCCCAACAGTTTTTAAAAGACAGACTTTAAAATTTACAAAAAGAGAATCTAGCTGGGCAGCAGTGCGACTCGAATCGCCTTCCCATCATTGCTCCAACTTAACTCATGATCTCAGCTCATACCAGAACAGTGTTGCTGTCTGCGTGTAAAGGCACAGCACTCAGCAGCAGAGCCAGGAGCAATGGTCGATTCTCTCAGAGCACAGCTCTTGCAGACACTGACCATTGCACTATCCCTCCTCTTGTGGTCGTACTAGTCTGTCCTGCCCTTCACACAGCATTCCTCAGCATCCTCCAAAAAGGAAACTGCTAAAAGCGCTTTTAAAAACTGTGCAGATAAGAGGTGCTGCTTGAGTGAGATTCATGTTAGCAAAAGGGTTTTCTCCTCCCAGCTTATTTGTTTTATGGGGATAGAGAAGTGGAGCTGGATGGGGAGGGAGAGGATTTAGAAATGTTAAAATCCCTGTGCACATATTTTCCACTGGCATACGAGTGTCAGTGTTCTGTTCAAGAGTATGTTTGTATCATAGTTGAACTAAATATTTTTCAGATAAAAGTTGCTTAATTTTCTGCTTTTTTCCCCCAAAACATTTTACAATAATACAAAGAAAAAAAAAGAATGAAAAACCATTCACACAATACAAGCTCTTATCAAGAAGAGTGCCAACAAAACAAAGCCAAATCTAAGCATAAAACATAAATTACCGAGCCCGCAGCGTGATGGCCGCATTCTAACAGAGCTCCGTCCTCACAACCCCAAAATCATTGCAAACATGCGCTAACTCTAGCAATTTGCCCCCTCTACCTACCCTGGATCGGCGCGAGTAAGTGGTCCCCCTCGGAGCTTGGTTCGGCGGCTAGGCGGGCCCCTGGAAGACTGGAAAATCGCGGGGATCATACCTGGAGCGAGGCCTGCTGAGTGCCTCTACTC
This sequence comes from Ichthyophis bannanicus, assembly GCA_033557465.1. NCBI lineage: Eukaryota > Metazoa > Chordata > Amphibia > Gymnophiona > Ichthyophiidae > Ichthyophis > Ichthyophis bannanicus. The sequence goes on from CM066044.1 coordinate 263,905,451, forward strand.
GCCGACGGATCCGGGCCCGACTGCTCCCGCGGCTAACATAGGAGTACTGCGCAGGTTTAACTACCACTGGAGCAGAGCCCTGCAAGATCGAGCTGCCGCTTCCTGGGCGCGGCATTGTGTAACGTGCGGCAGCCCGTTGGTCGGGGGAGGCAATTAATCCTAACGCTGAGGCCTCTGCGTGTGCCACTGAAACCTTGCCTGTGAGGCCTGCGGAGCCGGCATGGAGACCGCGTGGCAGCTGCCGGCGTGAGCCATCTTCCTCTGCCATTGCGAATCACCCCGAGGGGGGTAAGTCCGAGCGTCAACTTTCCTCTCCTCTGCACTTTGGCCTGCATCTGGAGCTGGTGATAGGGGCTATCTTCTAGCAACTTGGAGCCCCGCTGAAGCCTATGTCCCCCCTGCGTGGAACTTGGAGGCCCTGTTACATGCTTGTTACCCTGGGCGGGCTGGGGTAGCTTTTTCTTTTTTTTCTCTACTGCCTCACTGTCTATCCAGTGCCCTATGCCTTGCTGACATTGCTTCTACCCGTCTCCTGACACTGTGTGGTGGTGACTACGCTGAGGATCTGTGAGAGCCTGGACGCTGCGGTCTCCTTGGGGGCCTCCATGTTTTGCTGGCATTGGATATATCTCTCTCCTACCACTGTGTGACTCTGGTGACTTTGTGACCTGTTAAATGCTTGTTACCCTGAGAGGGCTGGGGCAGCTTTTTCCCCCTTTTTTTTCTTTTCTTCTACTGCCTCACTGTCTATCCAGTGCCCTATGCCTTGCTGACATTGCTTGTACCCGTCTCCTGACACTGTGTGGTGGTGACTACACCGAGGATTGGTGAGAGCCTGGACGCCGCGGTCTCCTTGGGGCCCCCATTTTTTTTTTTTTGCTAGCATTGGATATACCTCTCTCCTACCACTGTGTGACTTTGGTGACTTTGTGAGATGGCTGCTAAAGCCAAAAGCTCTGAAACTCGGGAGGGAATGCGCTCCTCCCAGCGCCTGCAGAGCAAGTCCGGAGCCCCAAGCAGCCCACACGAACAACCCCTCCCATCAGGTTCTGATGATGAGACTGTCAGCGAGGAGGACCTGGATCCGCATAAGCAACTCTCCTCGGCTCAACTCAAACAAGAACTCCGTAGGGGCTTTGCGGAATTAGCTAATGAGTTTCGCGCGCTACAGGAGGACCTGATGAAAGATGTCGCCGAGCTCAGGACCGACGTCAAAGAGCTGGGAGCCCGAGTGGAAGACGTGGAGACCAAGGTGGTAGAACAAGATGGGACGCTGATGGATTTACAATGTGCTTTAGACTGGCAGCATGCGCAAGGAATGGAACTGACTTATAAAATTGATGACATTGAAAACCGTTCCCGCCGCAACAATGTGCGTTTCCGTGGAATCCCAGAGGCGGTAGGGGGCGGAGAAGACCTACCAACGGTACTTAAATTGCTGATAGCGGAAGTGCTCTCGACGGAGGACTTGGCTGCACACGCCTCTGGTATGGAAATTGAACGAGTCCACCGTGCCTTGGGGAAGCCCCCCAATAACCAACCTCGTGATGTCATTGCGAGATTTCTGCGCTATTATGATGCTGAGCTCCTTATCAGTCGAGGCCGGGAGAAAAAAACGGTCCGATTTCAGGATGCGACGGTGTCCATTTATCAGGACCTCTCGACGTTCACCCTGGCGCGGCGGAGAGAGATGAAGCCAGTCTCAGCGGTCCTGAACAGCAAGGGGATTCGCTATTCCTGGTCCTTCCCATTTAGGATGAACTTTCTTTTGGGCAACAAAAAGATCTCTGCAAAGGATTATACTGAAGCATGGCGAGCCCTTCGCCAGGCGGGTTTAGTAGATGACAATGCCCAGCCTCATCCGACGCCCCCTAAGCCCCAGCACTCCAGGTGGACTCGGGTGGGCAAGTCCACTTGATTTCTTTTTGTGGACTTGAGGAGCTCCTCTGACTTTTTCTCTTTTAAGGAGTTTCATTCTGTGGGCCCCCCGATTTTTGGATACCTGGTGGTGGGAATTAGATTGGGGTCCCCACTTTTTTGATACATGGGGGGCAGCGGATGATCTGCAAGCGTTTTGTTGATGTTATTGCTTTGATAGAGGGGCATGATGAGCTTGATGATCCGGGGGAGGTGGAGGAGTAGTGGGGGGTATGTTTATCTCTGTTTTTCACTGTTTAGGTTGAGTTTTTGCCTTAAGGGGTTCTGGGGGGTCCGGGGTTTGTGGTCAATTTACCGTGTCCTGTAATAATTTAAACAGGCAGGTGGTATTGACGGGAAGGGGGGGGGAGGTGGGTGGGGGGGCTCTTTATCAATATGGAATTGGGGGGTGTGCTTGGGCTTGGGAGGAGGGACTATGGCTCTTGTTCTTGGAAAGTGGAATGGGTGGGTCCGACTTACTAATTTCCCGGGTCTGATTTATTTATTTATTTTATTTATTCACATTTATATACCGCATCTTCCAAGAGTTCAGTTGCGGTTTACAGTTAACAATAATTAACAAATCAAGTTTGTTTTACATGGAACATTGCAATAATACAGAACTTATTTACAAGGAACATCATATAAAGTATAGAACAAACAATGTGGTATAATACCGAACAGTGTGGAAACTATATACAAGTTATATATGAATATATATACATGGATTACATGGGGGAGGTCAGAAGATCATCATTGGAGAGTGCTATCTGTATAGGTTAAAGGTTTATTGCATAGAGCAACCGGATTGTCTATTTAACCTTTGTCTATTGTAGATATTGAGTTATTTATGTTATAATGTTTGGTGAACAGATAGGTTTTCAGTTTCTTGCGTAGTTCTGTGATCTCTGTTAGCTTTCGTAGCTCCTCTGGAAGGGAATTCCAGATAGTAGGGGCTATGTGCGAAAATGCTCTATTGTTTGTTGATTTGTGGGCTTTTGTGAAATCTTTCGGGATTTTTAATCTGCATAGTTGTCCTTTTCTGTGTGTAGGCTTAGCTGGTTCTTTGTGTATTAAGTTACATGACATGGGTGGGGCCAAAGCATATAAGGCTTTGAATGTTGTTATTATTGTTTGTTAGATTATTCTACTTTGAATTGGTAACCAATGAAGGGAGACTAGTATTGGTGATATGTGTTGAAGGGAATTGATTTTCAATGTGATTCTAGCTGCAGCATTTTGTGCGAATTGCAATCATTTTATACTTTGTTTTGTTAAGCCTATTAGGATTAGATTGGCAAAGTCAAAGTGTGGGGTTATTGTAGCTTGTATTATGTTGATGAAGTCCTGTGTGAAAACTAGTGGACGAAGTTGTTTAAGGGTTTTAAGTTTGAAATAGATTTTCTTTATGGTATTGCTGATGTGAGTTTCCATCGTAAGGTGTGTATCTAGCATGACACCTAGATATCTTATTTCCTTTTTTATTTTGATTTCTTGGTTTTGGAGTCTTATGTGTGATGGAGGGATATAGGTTCTGTTCTTGGTTACGATTAGAACTTCGGTTTTAGCGTGATTTATGTGGAGGTTTTGTGTTTTTAGCCAAGTTGTGACTTCATTATAGCAATCCGATAAGAGTTGAAGCGGTAGGTTGGGAATTGTGAATGGAATATAGAGCATAATATCATCTGCGTAGAGATGATATTTTACTCCAAAGCTTTTGAATATGTTGCAGACTGGTTTTATGTAAATATTGAAAAGTAGAGCTGACAGCGCTGAGCCTTGAGGTAATCCAATTTCTTGCTTGTAGGTGGTGGAGTTTTGATTTCCAATTCTTACATTTTGTGTTCTATCAGTTAGATAGGATGAGAACCATTTGTGTACTGTAGAGTTTAATCCTATTTGTTTTAAGTTATTGAGCATTATTGTGTGGTGTACGCTATCGAACGCAGCTGATATGTCGATGAACAGTAGGATAAATGCCTGTTTAGGATTGTCAATCTCTCTTAGGAGTGCATCTATTAAAACTGTGAGGAGTGTTTCCACTCCATGGCAGGGCCGAAAGCCATATTGTTGCTCATCAAGAGGATAGGATGAGTCAAGAAAATCTTGTGTTTGTAATTGAACTACTTTTTCAATTATTTTGGCCAAAAAGGTATGCTTGATATGGGTCTATATGACGTTGGGGATGTTTTGTCCAGTTTGCTGTTTTTGAGGATTGGCCGGATTTGTGCGTGTTTAAGAGATGGTGGGAGGTAGCCTTGGGTAAGTGAGAGGTTTACTATTGAGAGAATGTAGGGCAATAAGATTGGTAGTGTGTTTTTTATCCAAGTTACTGGACATGGATCTAGATAGGATGTTGTGGTGTTGAGGCCAGAGATGATGTTTTTTAGTGTCTCTTTAGTTATAGGATGGAACTCTAACCATTCGTTTGTATGTTGGTGTGACAAGAGGATAGTGTTTATAGGTATTGATGGCAATTTTGCTTTGTTTTGATAATGTTGGGCTAAAGTTTGGACTGAGATGTCTGTGATTTCGCTGTCAGAAGTTTGGGGGTTGGTTAGATTTCTGACAATGGAGAATAATTCTCTTGGTCTGTTGTATGATTTTGAGAGTATTTTGGCATAATATTCTTTTTTTGTGCTATCCAAGGTATCTTTGTATTTAGTGAGTAGATTATTGTATATTTCTTTGTGTATCGTCAATTTGGATTTACGCCAGTTATGTTCTAGTTTTCTAAGGTTCCTTTTCATCTGATTTAGTGTAGTATTGAACCATGGTTTGGCATTGGTGTTAGAGTGGTTACTCTTTTTGTGTATTTGATTAGTTTTTGCGGCATTGTAGATGGTGTCATGCCAGTTTTTAACAATGTTATCTAAATTCGTCTCTGTTGTGACGAGGTGGGGGATTGTTAAGTCAATAAATTCATCATTGTTAAACTTTTTAAATCTTGTGGTTGTGACATTTCTGATGTAGTTGTTAGTATTAGTGGATGGATAAGTCAGGTTTAGTTTAATAATGTGGTGATCTGACCAGGGTATTTGAGTGCATTCAACTGAATTTGGATTGATTAGTTTGAAGAGTGAGTTAGGGAGAAGGACAAGATCAAGAATTCCACCTTTGATGTGTGTAGATGTGTTTATTATTTGATGATATTCTATGTCGGAGATAGTATCAAAAAATAGTTTAGATTCCGATGTTGGTAGCGAGGGAAGGTTGAAATCTCCTAGCATCATTATGGGGTGTTGTTCAGTTGAGGAGCTGAGGAGTTCAATGAGAGAGTCAATGCAGTCTGATTTTTGGTTTGGGGGCCTATATACCAAGCAAAGTTTCATGAAGCCAATATTTATTAGTAGTGTGTCTATTTTGTCAGAAATATTGGATTGGATTGCTTTGGCGCATAGTACCTTTTTTGTCATCATTAAAACACCTCCGCCTTTTCTGTTAGTTCTATGTTTATAGAAGGTGTCATAGTCTTCTGTATTAAGTTGGTTTATGTAGACTGAATCGGTATCTGAGAGCCAGGTTTCTGTAACGCATAATATGTCTGGTTTTAAGTCGGATATTAAATCATTAAATATAGGTAGTTTGTTTTTCATCGACCTTGCGTTGATAAGAATACATGAGAGGGAAGGTGTATTATTTATGTGTGTTCCCTTGAGTGTTTGTATTGTGTTTATTTGTTTTATGTGAATCAGTCTATGTAAATTTGATCTGGGATGGTTATTTTGATAATTGTGTCCAATTTGGTAGTTGTTTCGCATGTGTGTATGAATAATAGGGATTGTTTTGTGGTTTAAGCTGTTTAGGCTTAGGGTTAAGTCAATGGCTAGTATTGCTAAGACTAAGCCAATATAGAATATTTTCATTTTTTTGATGTTTGAGCGTGGCATTTTTAAAGGGTTGGTGTTGGTGGAGCTATGGAGTAATATAGTAGAGTAAGTAGATGTGAGCAAGGTATTCCAATGGGGATTTGGAGTATGCAGGAGTTGTAAGTAGAGCTGCTAGAAACAGTATCAATCCTGATTGGCATAAGACAACAGTATATTATTGTGATTGTAACTGATAGTTAACCTGGTAGATGATAATATGCTACTGGTAACAGTAATAGATTGATTGAGAGTTACTGGCTGGCTATTATCTTACAATGTTTATGATTAATAAGGTATTACTGGCAACAGTAATGAGATATTATACTACTGGGAACAGTAATGACAATGGTAATGACAGTTGACAACAGTAATGGGGGGGAGCTATCGTTGGGACCTTCTGGATAGCGGGCGGCAGCGAGGGAGTGGATTGTAATTGCTAATGGTGCGCTTTATCTCTTTAAATGTTAAGGGCCTTAATTCCCCGAGGAAGAGATCCCTGCTGTTCTCAGAATTGCGCACTTTGCAGGGGGACATTGTTTACCTACAGGAGACCCATATTCAGAATTGTAAGCAGGGCTGGCTAAAGAGGTCCCCATATACCGAGGTGCGGGTGGCCTCAGATGCACAGGGGCGGAAGAAACGGGGAGTGGCCTTACTATTTCATCAGAGCCTCTCTACAGATCGAGGAGATAAAGCAAGATACTTTGGGGAGGTGGCTTTTCTTGAATATCCGTTTAGAAGGGCACCTGCTCACCTTAGCTAATGTTTACGCTCCCAATACAGGTCAAGGGGCCTTCTTTGCACGATTGAAAGCCTTACTGGCGGATTTTGCAAGGGGTCCTATCGTTCTGGGGGGGGGGGGACTGTAACACGCACCTGGTGCCCCACTTGGATTCCACAAGTCGCGCTGGGGGGCGAGTGGGGGGGGGTCGTCAAGAGCCCTGCAAAGTTTTATGCTTGACTTAGGTTTGAGGGACGTCTGGAGGGACACCCATGGGGGGGAAAGAGGCTATACGTACTACTCTCCGGTCCATCAGGTTCACACTCGCATTGATTATTTTCTATTGGATCAGCGCCTGATGGACGGGAGAGTGAAGGCTGGACATGGAGCGCTGACCTGGTCAGATCATGCCCCGTGCTGGCTTGCTCTTCCGGCTGGATTGTACAGTGAGCACCAGCGGCTTTGGCGCCTAGACGTGAGGTTCCTACGACGGCAGGGTTCAGTGCAGGATCATGTCCGTTTTATTACGGAATTTTTTGAGCTTAACAATTCTGGGGATGTTCCTCTCCCCACGGTCTGGGATGCTTATAAGGCTACGGCTCGAGGTCAACTCATGGCGGAGGCGGCCCGCACGCGCAAAATGTGGACGCGTGACCACGACCAGTTGGTGGCGGAGGTTACCCGCCTAGGTTAGGAACACGCCCGAACTGGTTCACGAAAGGTCCTGCGCCAGTGGCGGACTGCTCGAGCCAACTTGGATGCGTGTTTGCCGAAAGAATTAGATAATAAACGCCGGAAGTTACGACAAACTTTCTATGAGCATGGGAATAAAACAGGCCGCTTCCTAGCCTTGCGCCTTCGCCAACAACAATCTGCGAGAGTGGTACGCGAACTGCGCGACGCTGGGGGACGGAAGAGGGTTATTTCCCGGGAGATACGTGATCTTTTTGCTGACTTTCTGGAGCAGCTCTATAAGGCGGAGCCCTTTGAGCGGGATCGTGTACAGGACTATTTGCAGGGGATTGGTCTGCCGCATCTTTCCGACCCTGATCGGGCTCAGCTAGACTCCGAATTAACGGTAGATGAAGTGGAAACCGCAATCCAGCGACTGAAAACTGGGAGTGCGCCAGGTAGTGATGGCTTCCCGCAGAATATTATAAGAAGTTTCGGATACAATTGGCGCCAACCTTAACTGTCTTGTTCAATGAGATCTTGGGAGGGGTCTCTTTACCACCGTCCCAGCGCGAGGCACTGATCGTGATGATACCCAAGCCTGGTAAACCATTGCTCGACACGGCATCGTACCGCCCCATCTCCCTGTTAAATGTTGACGTTAAAATATTTGCCTCTGTACTGGCGGCGCGCCTGAATCAGGTCCTGCCGGGCTTGGTTCACCCAGATCAGGTGGGATTTGTGCCGGGTCGCCAGGCGGCAGACAACATTAGGCGTATGTTGCAGGTCATCCACGTAGCCCAACGGGAACCACAACCAGCTCTCCTGGTGGGGATTGACGCAGAAAAAGCTTTTGATCGGGTCGACTGGGAATACTTATGGTGTGTTCTGGAGAAAATGGGCTTCGGCTCTAATTATATCTGTTGGGTTCGTAGTCTTTATCAGATGCCCCAGGTGTGCGTTCGGATCAATGGGGGACACTCGAGACGCTTCCTGCTGGAACGGGGCACGCGACAGGTTTGCCCTCTTTCGCCCCTACTCTTTGCACTCGCGATGGAACCCTTGGCCCAGAGCTTCCGAGAACATCCAGGCCTGAGGGGGGTTCATATTGGCCCTGTGGACTATCGGATTGCGCTCTTTGCGGATGACATCATACTGTCCCTGGTGGATCCGTCCACTTCCCTTCCAGTTGCGATGCAGTTGTTCGATAACTATGCGAGAGTATCGGTTTTAAAATTAATTACACTAAATCGGAGATTTTGAATGTTGGGGTCCCCGGGGCGGTTTGTGAGGAGCTCCAGGCGGCTTATCCTCTTCGCTGGGTGTCCGGAGCTTTACGTTATTTAGGGGTACATTTGACTGTGGAGCGGGCAGACCTCTTTAAGGCCAACTATGATCCCTTGCTTCGTCAGATTCGGCGGGACCTAGAGGTATGGAATGGTTTGCTCCTTTCCTGGTTCGGGTGTATAGCCGTAGTCAAGATGGTGGTTGTTCCCCGCTTTCTTTACTTCTTTCAGGTTCTGCCGCTTCCCATCACGCGGGCCACTTTGGCAACCTGGCAGCAGTTACTTATGAAATTCATTTGGCATTATCGTCGCCTGCGCTTGGCGCGACAGGTTCTTTATGCCCGTACGCGCTCTGGAGGTATGGGCATGCCCAATCTATATTGGTACTACGCGGCGGCGCAATGTCGGGTGGGGGTGGAGTGGATGATTGCTGATAGCACTAAGCGATGGGTACAATTGGAAATGAACTTGGCGGGGGGAGCCGGCTTGGCAGACTGGCTGTGGCTTGGTCCAAAACTCCGCCGTGGTAAGCGCACTAGCAATCCCTATATTCTTCATACCCTCCGTTGTTGGGACCGGCACTTTCGATCTCGCGACATGGACTTAACCCCTTTAGCTCCTATAGTAGATAACGCCTCTTTCCCGCCGGGGTTAAGTGATACAGTCTTTCGGCAGTGGGGACATCGCGGCCTTAGTCGGGTCGGGCAGCTTTTTGATGATGGTCAATTACAACCCTTTCGTGCGTTACAAGATGAATTTGATATTCCGGCCAGGCAACATTATCAATATATGCAAGTGACACACTGGGTTCGATCCAAGCTTGTTCGGCCCCAAGTTGCTCGGGCCCTGACAGATTTGGAACGTTACTGTGAGGGGTGCACTACCACTAAGGGACTCGTGGCAACCCTGTATGCCCACTTGCAGGGATCTCAATCGTGTTCTACTAGACACAGGGAACTTTGGAACTCCGACTTGAACCTCTCCTATACTGAGCAGCAGTGGGAAAGGGCGGAAACTCACTTGTGGAAGAGTGCGGTAGCGATTAATGCCCGTGAAACCAATTATAAAATATTGTATCGTTGGTACATGACTCCGGCGCGGATCGCGCGCATATATCCTGGGGCGGTGGACCTCTGCTGGCGTAACTGTGGGCAACGGGGTACCCTAGGGCACATTTGGTGGGATTGCCCCCACATTCGCACCTTCTGGAGGGGTATATAATTCCGGATGCAAATGCTTCTGGGAGTGAGTGTCCCTTGGGACCCGGGGATTTTCCTGTTTGGGGCCGCGGTGCCGGGTGCACGGGCTCTGCAGCTTGCTCTACTTCGCCATGGCCTGAATGCAGCTAGGTTATCCCTTGCAGCAGCCTGGAAGCGTGCCTTGGCCCCCTCCTTTCAGGCTTGGCTGGAACGGATGTGGGATATGTACACCATGGAGCGAGGGGTAGCGGTCAGTAGGATGCGCCTGGCGCGCTTCGAGTTGGTGTGGGCACCCTTTGTCTCTCGTTATGGTGTGTGATAGTGCTGGATAAGAGGAGGGGAATATGCAAATTGTAAAGGGAGCTCGCCCCCTGAGTGTGTCCTTTGCTCGCCACTTTCTCGTGCTTGAACGCTAGCAAGCCATAGATGGGGGGACTGGGAGGTTGGGTGGGAGGGGGGTCCTGGGCTAGGGAGGTTTCGGGGGGGGGGGAGAAAGGGAGGTGGGGGGTTACTGTTCCCCGTTTCCTTATTTTAAAACTGCAAAAATGAAGGCATATTGTCGAATGTTGTGATCTGAAGTTATGTTATTACTGTTGCTTCTTCTTTGAAGATCTTTGTGGTTTATGATGCTATGTATTCTTTGGAAGCCTTTCAATAAAAAAAAAAAAAAAACAAACACACAACCATAAATTACCCTTTTTATCTCTCATCAGGAAGTCCTAACAAAATATAGGCAAAGGAAAATCATGATAAACATTTAAATCAACCATTACCCTCCAAAACACCTTCTAACTGAACGGGATCAAAAAATCTCTTTTTCCCTGAAAACATGACATGACCTTTGCAAGGAAATTCCAGATAGGAGGCCCCCAGAGCCAGGGTCCTAGGCCAAAGCTCCAGGAAAGCTTTCCTCTGCTTCTCGGTGGCACGTGAAACATCCGGAAATACCTGAATAGATGACCAAAAAAGCTTCTCGTTTCTTTGTGAAATATAAACGAAGGACCTGATCTTTATCGCTCTCAATCACAAAGGTTACTAGAAAAGTAGCCCGTGAAGATCTCTCTTCCACGGATGTCTCAAGAAACTCTGAAAGATCTAGGCTAGGCACATTTAATAGCTCAAAATCCTGTCCCTCCGCCATCATCTTGCCATTTGCACCCACTTTAACCTCTTTTGGTAGGTAATAAATTTGAGACAATTTAATCATTTCAGGTTCGGGAATCAAAAGAACATCTTTAAGATATTTATGAAACAAAATGGAGGGTAAAGGCAAATGTGTGTGAGGGAAATTTAAAAAATGGTGAATTATTATTTTTTTTTTAAACATAATGAATTCTCTAACAATTCCTGCTGATGGCAGAGGGAAAAGGAATCTTGCAAAGAGGTGGTGGAAGCTACTTGGAGTATCCAAAGAAATAACTTTAGTTTCATGCCCAGATAACGTTTGCACCATCTCTTTAAAAAAAAACAAAAGTTTTTGATACAGAAGATGGAAGCGATAGTTCTGTCCTTTTAACAACTTCCCAAATATCCTTAAGGGTAATGTCATGAGGTGTGTAACACGCTAGAACCCCACAGCCTGGGCATGCAGAGTTTAAGCGGCCTGATATCCTTTCTTCAGATAGTATAGCAGAGTTTGAGGCGGCAATGCCTCATGGGAGTTGTAGTACTTTTACTATCCAAATAAAGAGTAGTTGAGCACGAATGGTTTCAGGCAAAAATAACAGGATTTTTAATTCCCCTCCAGGTGGATTCAAACAAAGAAAACAAAGGACACATTGCCATATATCTCTGGCAGGAAAACAATATAAGAACTCAACAAAAATAGCTTCTTATATCAGCATGAACAGTTGCTTCACAGCAATCCAACTTTAAACAAACACTTCTCAGCTCAAAACGTTTGTGCTTTCTTCCTGCTGACTCATGCAGCTCTCTGCACAGCCTGACATTAGCACAAAGATATTATATTATCTGAAATAGACAATGTACAGTCCATTTGTTCTTCTGGCATATACTCTACAACCGGTTCTGTCTCCATTGCTTTATAATGGCTATCAGCTGGGAATGTTTGAAACTGGCTACACGGCGTTTCTAGAGCCACACCCAGTTTCTCTGCTCGAGGCTTCTCTTTGTAGCACTCTATCAGACACGGTTGTGAATTACCATATATAATTGTATTTACTGTGAGAAGAGTCCCACCCTTCTGGGTTATCACAAGACCAATTCTTAAAAACAGTTTTGTCTTTGAGCCAATCACTCAGCCTACCTTTTGGCTTTCTTACAGGAGGATTCCTTTGTGCTTCAGGGTCAGCTAAAGATCCAAACCTTGGAGTTTGTGAGTGCTCCCAAGTTAGCCTTCCTGGTATTCTTTCCCTTTGGCTGCCTTTCAGACACGGCACCAAACCTGGGCTGTTTCTACCTGGCTTCTTGGCACTGGTTCTCCAATTGTTTCTCTTGCTGGTTTCCCTCTCAGAATTAAGCCTCAGAGAATCCTCTCTCAACGTCAGCTCCTCTGAGTTCTCACTCCCAAGCAGTTCTTCCTCTGCTTCTGAACTTGACTCCTGTTCTCCTCCTTCTCCTTCCTCCTCTCCTTCTAACTTTCTCTCTAATGAGCATTTTTTATACCCCTGGCCTTCTAGAGTTTAACTTAACCCCTCCTCCCAGCAGGTGTTCTGCCTCAACTCCTGACTGTGGAGATAAACTGCAGCAGGGGCGTGTTTTCCTGTCCCATGACTCATTCTGTTTGTGGTTTCCCTGGAAACCATGAGCCATGTGCTTTTGTTGTCTGTCAGCTACTGAAGCCAACTCTTCCGTTTCAGCTATCTCTAAGGGATCAGAGGGACTTTCTACACCACAGGTGATATGGGATGACCAGGTACCACAGGAAAGTCAATGCTGCAGGGTAAGACAGCATCAGGTTCAGCTGCAGATTCCAAAACGCAAGAAGGACTCTAGTAGATGAGTGCAGCCAGGCAAGCCCTCAGAATCCTTACCAGGATCTGAGACTGTCCTGGAACTTATTTCTTCTGAGTTGGGAGGGGTAGAACAACCCTGTAAAATAGGTTAGGAGGAAAGCAAAGCAGTACTCGTATGGTTTTCAACCTCGTCCACAGGAGACATCAACACTTTCTCCATGATCTTAACATGAGAATCAAGAGGACCCCTGTGAAGAGGTTGGTGTGCTCTTCTTCTTTTGTTTACCCATACTAAAATACCAACTTCCTCCACATGCCTTGGTACACTGACGGGGCGCCAAAGGGGTAGGACCTGCCCCTTTGGGCACACGCGCATGTCCCATGGAGGGACTAAATGTTAAATAGCCCTGAGAATCAACGTCAGCACGTCAATGAGAGTCCAGTGGGGGCTGAGATCCAATGAGCAGGAATCAACAAAGAAAACAGATAAAGCAGCATCCTCCAGCAACCTTTTAATGCAGTTTCCCAGGGCTAGGCAAATGGAGGGAAAACACAGAACAGCTCTACTTTTTTTTTTTTTTTAAAGGTAAAACTAAACCTCAAACTCGTGCCTACATGGTCAGTATGGGCCACAGCCAGAGTCACCCAGCACAAGATCCCAATCAGGCAGCATGTCCTTCAAAGCAAGCCAAGTGCATCGATATTGCAACAGACATGCCATACTTGGTCCCTGAGGTTCAACTGTCAGCACAAGTGGGAATCCCTCCACCCCAAACAGCTCCCAAATCTCCCTCAATCGCTTTCTGCAGGACAGTGCAGAGAAAGCATGGCTACTCACCTGTAACAAGTGTTCTCAGTGAGCAGCAGGAATCAGTCCTCACTTATTGGAGATGTCACTGACAGAGCCCTGCACGGGAACATGTTTTTTCTTTTGGGCTCTATGTCATCATATTGAGGTAAGATGGCCCCATTCAAGCAGGAAGGCGACCACACATGCATGCTAGATGTCCCAAACAATTTCTGTGAAAGCTGGGGAGCGTTCCTGTGCAGGGTTCCATCAGTGACATCACCCATAAGTGAGGACTGATTCCTGCTGCTCCCAAAGAACACCCATTACAGGTGAGTAACCACGCTTTCTGAAGACCAAGCAGAATTCAGTCCTCACTTGTGGCATTCCTATAGCTACAGACTACAAAAAAACTTGTAAAAAATGCCCAATGGTGTGACCAGAAAAACTGAACAGTGAAGAACAGCGAAAAAATACTGTAAAGTTCCAAAAGTCGACATACGGCTCTGGCATCATACAAGAGAATGACTCTCCAGTAACCTGGTCAGACAGATGGGCTGGAGGGAAGGAGTTGCATTAAGTCCCAAAAAGGTGCCAGAGTACGGCTTGGCCGAAAGTGCCGTCATGCCAGGAATCTGCATCCAGGCAGTAATGGGCTGCAAAGGTGTGGACAGAAGACCACGTCACAGCTCTACAGATCTCCAGCAAGGAGACTGAGCACAAGTTAGCCACAGAGGCTGCTATTGCACGGACATTGTGCGCCATGACATGGTGCTCTAAGGAAAGTCCAGCCTGCGCATAGGCAAAGGAGATGCAGTAAGCCATCCAAATGGAAAAGTTGTGTTTAGAAACGTCTACGCCCAAGCCTGTTCGGATCATAGAAAATGAAGACCTGGGAGAATCGGAGATGGGCTTCTGTTCATTCCAGATAGAAAGCCAACGCCCTCTTACAATCCAGGGTATGGAGAGAGGCCTCTGCACTGTTCGAATGAGGTTTGGGAAAGAAGGTGGGAAATACCATAGACTGATTGAGATGAAAAGGCGAAACCACCTTAGGCAGAAATTTAGAATAAGTATTGAGGACTACTCTGTTTTTGTAGAACCTGGTATAGGGTGGGTGAGCCACCAGCGCCTGTAGTTCACTGAAGTGCCATTAAGAAAATGATCTTCTGGACAGAAACTTGAGATGGCAGGTGGCAAGCGGCTCAAAGGATGGAGTGAGAAGCTGCCTGAGGACCACGTTAAGGTCCAACACCACTAGTGATGATCAGATCGGTGGACCCAATAGCAAGAGGCCCCTCATAAAGCAGCCAATGAGGGGGTAAGCAGAAAGGGACCAACTATCTATCATATGATGGTATACCACCAGAGCCCTGAGGTATACTCGAACTGAGTTAGACTTCAAGCCAGCATGAGAAAGATGTAGAAGATACGCCAGAACCTACTCCACCATGCAGGAGAAAGGATTAAGGGCATTGTCCGTGCACCAGAGAATCTGCGCCATCTGAAGGCGTAGGCCCATCTGGTGGAATCCTTGCAGGACTGAGGAGAATATTCTCCACATCCCTAGGTAGCTGAAACTGAGCAAGAGCTATCCTCTCAGCATCCAAGCTGTGAGGTCTAGGGACTTGAGATGTATTTATTTATTTAAAATACTTTTATATTGCAGAACTCCCAATTAATCAATCGGCATAGTTTATATATAAAAAAAAATCTTTACGGAGAATTAAAATCCTTGTACATTAAGAAAACAACCAATATTTAAGTTTCTTACGGAACATAGTAATTGATTCAATTTCCTTCAACCTTATAGGTAACCTGGACTAAAGTTCAGTTGCCCTATATGCAATAGTGTATCCAAACCTCCGTTTCCTAACAATCACCCTACTCCAATGGTTCTCAACCCAGTCCTCTGGGACTCTTAGTCCAGTTGGGTTTTCAGGATAACCACAATGAATATGCATGAGATAGATCTGCATACAATGGAAACAGTGCGTGCAGATTTATCTCATGCATACTCATTACGGATATCCTGAAAATCTGACTGGCCTGGGGGCCCCAGAGGACTGGTTTGAGAACCACTGCCCTACTCGAAGGGAAAAGCATCACCATAGTTTCCTGCAGAGATCTAGACCTAATCCTCAAAGATAAAAGTAACATATCAGAGAAATGGACCGGGATAAACTCATAAAAAAATATAGATATAAAACAAATAAAATGTAAAATATATTCGCTCAGACATCTTAAGCCAATGTAAGGGTTTAACTAAAGGGGAAACCGGATCAAGTTTCTGAACACCAAATATCAGCCTTGCTGTCATATTCTGACAATATTGTAACCTCTTCAACTGTCGTTGCAAACAGTTTAACAGGATTAAATTACAATAATCCAAAAAAAATTCAACACTGTACTGTTCACTAATAACTGAAAATGTTGAGCAAAATAAGGGTGCAGCCTGCGAAGTTGCTGCATTTTAGATAAGCGCTTTGACACAGTCGAACTAACATGAGCTTACATAGAAAGATCCTCATCCAAAAATACCCCCCAGTACACAGATTCTCTTTGAAGATGACGATGCTCTATAGCCTCCAATAGTGGCCTAGGAATTAACTATTATTTAAAACAAAACATTTTTGTTTTGGTCACATTTAATTGTAAGCGAAGCAAGCCTGCCCATTTATCCAAAACTGAGAGCACACTGTTTAATAGTGAATAACACATTTATTAAATGTCTAGGAAAAGATAATACTACTAAAATATCATTTGCACAAACATAATATTCTAAATCTCCAACACAAAGATATCAATGCATTAAATACCAGGGACAATGATTATCCCTGAGGGATCCCACATTCTGGTATCCATGACCTTGAACATTCTACCTTAACTTGAACGGAAGAAAACCCGAGAACCCTTCAAGAACCTCTCTCAAGACCCCAGGTAATCCAACGGCATCTCATGGTCAGTCACATCAAAAGCAGAGCTCAAATCAAACTGTAATAGGACAGCTACCTGTCTTTGTGCCAAAATACTGTTCATATCCAAAACCAGAGTACCCACTATGAAATTTGTAAACCCAAACTGCAAATTATTCAGACAATTATGGTCTTCCAAACATTGCATAAGCTGAACCACAACTGCTGCTTCTATCTTCGCAAAACAGAGTACATTGGCTATTGCGTGAAAATTGGATACTTCAGCTAAACCAGCCCTTGGATCCTTTGGAATAGGAGTTAAAACAACATCACACATCTCCAGTGGATAAGAACATAAGATATGCCATACTAGGTTAGACCAAGGTCCATCAAGCCCAGTATCCTGTTTCCAACAGTGGCCAATCTAGGTCATACGTACCTAGCAGCTTCCCCAAAAGACACAGGTTCCACAATGCTTGTACTGGGTCAAGCATTGATATCCTGGGTCCCTTCTTAATAATGGTTTATGGACCTTTCCTCCAGGAACTTGTCCAAACCTTTTTTAAACCCAGCTACACTAACAGCCTTTACTACATCCTCCGGTAACAAATTCCAGAGTTTGATTACACGTTGAGTGAAAAAATATTTTCTTTTATTACTCTTAAATAGTTTACCCTGTAGCTTCATTGCATGTCCCCTAGTCTTTCTATATTCTGATAACGTAAACAATAGATCTACGTTTACCCGTTCCACTCCGTTAATTAATTTATAGACTTCTATCATATCTCCCCTCAGCCGTCTCTTTTCCAGGTTAAAGAGCCCTAACCTTCTAAGCCTGTCTTCATAGGGGTATCCTTCCATCCCCTTTACCATTTTGGTGGCTCTTCTCTGAACCTTTTCGAATAACGCTATATCCTTTTTAAGATACAGCAACCAGAATCGCATACAATATTCAAGGTGCGGTCCCACCATGGAACGATACAGAGGCATTATAATATCCTTTGTTTTATTTTCCATTCCTTTCCTTATGATACCTAGCATTCTATTTGCTCTCTTGGCCGCCGCTGCACACTGGGCCAAGGGTTTTAACATGTTATCCACAATGACGCCTAAATCTTTTTCCTGGGTGGTGGTGGTTCCTAATGTGGAACTTTGCATCGTGTAACCATAGTTTGTGCTGTTCTTCCCTAGGTGCATAACTTTGCACTTGTCCACATTAAATTTCATCTGCCATTTTGATGCCCAGTCTTCCAATTTATCAAGATCCTCTTGCAATTTTCCACAATCTTCTTGGGTTTTAACAACTTTCAATAGTTTTGTGTCATCTACAAATTTGATAACCTCACTTTTCCAGGTCATTTATGAATATGTCAAAAAGCAGCGGACCCAGTACAGATCCTTGGGGTACACCACTATTCACTTTTCTCCATTGGAAAAATTGGCCATTTAGCCCTACCCTCTTGCTTTCTATCTTTTAACCAGTTCCTGATCCACAATAGTACGCTGCCTCCTATCCCATGACTTTTTAGTTTTGCCAAAAGTCTCTGAGGAGGGACCTTGTCAAAGGCTTTCTGAAAGTCCAGATACACTATAATCAACCGACTCACCTTTGTCTACCTGTTTATTCACACCTTAATAAAACATAACAGATTAGTAAGACAAGATCTTCCTTGTCTAAAAACATGTTGGCTGTCCCCCACTGAGCCATGCCTATCTACATGTTCAGCAATTTTGTTTTTTATGATGGTTTCTACCATTTTTCCCGGTACTGACGTCAGGCTCACTGGTCTGTAGTTTCCCAGATCAACCCTGGAACCCTTTTTAAAAATTGGTGTTACATTCATCATCCTCCAATCTTCAGGTATTACAGATGATTTTAATGATAGCACAGGTACACTACCAAAAAACTGCCTCCAGTTTTGCAACTGATTCCTATAGATTTTGGGGTGCTGAATCCAGGAAAAATAGCCAAAATGTTCCATCACGTCACGTTTTCTTGCAAAATTAGATTTCTTACCCATATAAGGAATGTTCACATAATTTCTTTTTAGCCGACTGCAGTTTATTTTCTTGGCCCAAAATAGAGGTTGTAATGGTTAACTAACTAGAAACACTCCCTCATGATATTTTAGAGTGTTTTGTATTCATTTTATACATTAACAGGACAATTGGGAGGCGGGGGGCTAAATCCAGTACTCGTGCTGGCGCATGTTCTTTCCTGTTCGCCTCGCCTCGTTCGCTCGCTCAAACACGGTGGTTGCGACATGAACGTTCCTGTCAAATTTCAGTTTCTTGCAAGTTCATTATTACCTTTTGTTTGCTCAGTCGTAATCCAGCTTTATTCCGAAGTGGTTCACTACAGTTGTAGTTTGCAGTGCTGTGTATTTGTGATGGCTCACAGAGCCAGAGGTTGCGTCAACTCTCCGGACAGTTTTTGTTTTATTTGTGGGGAATATACCGTGAAAAAGCGGCAGAGGAACATTTCTGCATTTATTAAAAAAGTATATTTCGCCTATTTCGGTTTGAAGTTAGGCGATCAAGACAAACCGTGGGCTCCTCACAAAGTGTGCAAGACATGTGAGGAAGATCTACGCTTATGGATGAAAGGTAAAAAACAAGCATTTCGTTTCGGAATACCTATGATGTGGCGTGAACAAAGAGACCACAGCAGTGACTGCTATTTTTGCTCTTGCATTGTGAAGGAATACAACTTAAAAAATAAGAACGTAATAAGTTACCCCAACCTTCCCTCAGCAATTAGGCCTATGCCTCATAGCAACGAAGTACCTGTGCCTGAACCACCAAAATCTTTGGATCATATTTGTGTGGACGGTTCTGATCATGATGAGACTCATCAGATGGCTTTTCCCAATGAGTCCAGTACTTCCGAGTTTGAAACTGAACCAGATCCGAAACCTGAACTTTTCTCTCAAGCTGAATTGAATGATTTAGTCCGGGATTTAGGACTCCCAAAAGATGCTGCCCAACTGCTAGGTTCTCGGCTTAAACAGAAAAATCTATTGTCACCAGGAACAACTTTTTATTGGTACCGCAAACCGCGAGACACAATTTTTGAAGTATTTCAGCAAAGAGGAAGATTTGGTATTTTGCAACGATATATACGGAGTGATGGAAAAGTTTAAACTCAAGTATGATCCTGCTGAATGGCGGCTGTTCATTGATTCGTCAAAAGACAGCATAAAAGGTGTTCTTCTTCATAATGGCAACACATTCGCTTCAGTTCCTATTGCTCACTCTGTTATTCTCCAAGAAAAATACGAGAATTTGGCCCTGATTCTTCAGAAGATTCGTTATGATGAGCATAAGTGGATGATTTGTGGAGACTTTAAAATTCTATCCATGCTATTAGGGCAGCAATCCGGTTTCACCAAATATCCCTGCTTCCTTTGCTTGTGGGATAGCCGGGCCCGCGACCTACACTGGGGGAAAAAAGACTGGCCAATTCGGGAGTATTTGAGACCCGGTGAGAAAAATGTTCTTCATGAGAGCTTGGTACCTCGTGATAAAATTCTATTACCACCTCTCCACATTAAGTTGGGTCTCATTAAGCAATTCATGAAGTCCCTTCCAAAAGATGGTGAGTGCTTTCGGTACCTTTGCTCAAAGTTCCCCCGACTTTCTGAAGCAAAGCTAAAGGAAGGAGTGTTTGTTGGCCCTGATATAAGGAAACTCATTTCAGATGGAGCATTCGCTGAAACGATGTCTGAGAAGGAAAAAGAAGCCTGGGATTCCTTCAAGGATGTTGTTCTCAAATTCTTGGGGAACAGGCAGGATGAGAACTATAAGGATATTGTTGCCAGGATGCTCAATGCCTTCAAAGAACAAGGCTGTAACATGAGCCTGAAAGTCCATTTCTTGCACTCCCATGTGAACTACTTTCCCGAAAACTTGGGGGCGTACAGTGAAGAACAAGGTGAAAGGTTTCACCAGGACATCAAGGACGCAGAGAGAAGGTACCAAGGAAGATGGAACACCACTATGATGGCTGATTTCTGCTGGTTGCTGCTGCGGGAAACCCCAGATGAAAAATATGCCAAGCAGCGCACCAAGAGAAGCATTCGGGGGAAGAAGAAACGGGCCCACCAGGAGATTGACTGACCCAAGAATGACTTTAAAATCTAAACTGTGTTGACAAATATTGTGTTTTACTAAACTTTGAAATAAAAATTTGCTAGTTATTACCACAGTGTCGGATCTCATTTATTAGAATTTTATTTTCACACCATCGGGTGTTTGTCTTCATGTATTGCAATGGTGCGGTTTGCGTTTTCTATTCTTACATACATACCTGTACAACATTTTTTGCACATTTCTTTGCTTTGCTTTGTGTCTAACCTCGCTCTTATATGCTCAATGTTTGTGCACATGTATGTGGCTGTTTTAAGTGCAGACAATTTTGCTACCATCACAGTGTGTTTTGTTGACATTACTCTATTCTTATGTGCTGCCTTGTTACAATTTTCTTTATTCTTATTTGAATAACTACTAAACAATTAGTATAAAGAATTCATCCAAGAAACCTTTATCTCGATCGCACTCAATCTGAAATGTTCACCTCAAACTGCTAACCCAATGTAGCAAAAAATCTGTACGTGATGGAGCAAATTGGTTACCAGATTTGGATTCAGCGCACCAAAAAACGTAAAAATCAATCGAAACATTAGAGGCAGTTTAAAAAAAAAATTTTTTAGTGTACCTGTGTAGTTCACAGATTACTAATAGCAGGTCTACAATCTCATATTTCAGTTCTTTCAACACCCTTGGATGTATATCATCCGGCCCAGGTGATTTGCTACTCTTCAGTTTATCTTATAGTTGTAATACATCTTCCCGATGTATCACTATTTCCTTCAATTCTTCCACACTTTTAAATACCACTTCAGTCATGGGTAACATCCCTACATCTTCCTCAGTAAAGACCGAAGCAGAGAGACTGAATGAATTCTTTGCTATCACCTTGTCGCCTCTTAGTGCCCCTTTAACCCCTCTATCATCTAATGGGCCAACTGACTCTCTCTCAGTTTTTTTGCTACGAATGTACTTGAAAAAGTCTTTATTACGCATTTTTGCTTCCGCAGCAAGCTTCTTCTCAAATTCTCCCTTTGCCTGCCTTATCAATGCCTAGCATTTAACTTGCCAGTGCTTGTGCTGTTTCCAGGTTTCGTTGTTTGACTCTTTTTTTTCCATTTCCTGAAAGATGCTTTTTTGGCAACAGCAGCCTCTCTGACCTCACCTTTAAACCATGCTGGCAGTTTTTGGACTTCCTTCCACTTTTCTTAAAGCATGGAATACAGCTGGTCTGAGCTTCCAAGATAGTATTTTTCAACAATACCCAAGCTTGATGTAAGTCTTTAATCTTTGCAACTGCTCCTTTTAGTTTTTTCTTAACTAGTTTCCTCATTTTATCATAGTCTCCCTTTCGAAAGTTAAAAGGTAGTACTGTGGATTTCCTTACTATCCCTACTCCACTAATTAAATCAAACACAATCATGCTATGATCACTATTGCCAAGTGGCCCCAACACCCTTATCTTTTGCACCAGATCTTGTATTCCACTAAGGACTAGGTCCAATATGGCTTCCCCTCTGGTTGGTTCATGAACCAGCTGCTCCAAGAAGCAGTCATTTATTTCATCTAGGAACTTTATCTCCCTAACATGTCCTGCTGTGACACTGACCCAGTCGATACCGAGTAATTGAAATCACCCATTATTATTACTGTGCTGTAACTTTTGTTAGCTTCCTTGATGTCTTTGAGCATTTCATCATCCATCTATTCATTCTGGCCAAGCGGTCGATAGTACACCCCCACTGCCATCGCCTTCCCCTTTTTACATGGAATTTCAATCCATAGAGATTCTACAGCAAATTTTGTTTCCTGCAAAACTTTAATCCTTTCTGACTCAATGCCCTCTCTAACAGAGCTCAACCCCTCCACCAATTTGATGAGCTCTATCATTACAATATAATTTGTACCCAGATATCTCAGTGTCCCACTGGTTGTCCTCCTTCCACCATGTCTGAGATTCCAATCATATCTAGTCTTTCATTTAGTGCTATATATTCTAACTCTCCCATCTTATTTTTTAGACTTCTAGCATTTGTATACAAGCATTTTAGAGACTGTATTTTATTCATATTAATTTGGCTATTGGTAGGCATGGGTAATTTGGGATCTTTAAGCACTGTCTCCTCCATACTCGAGGGCATTTGGGCTACTTTACTCTTTTTTAGAACCTCTGCTTTTGGTAGTTTCCTTCAAGGATACATTCTTCCAAACCATGCGCTCTTGTGCGACTGTCGGCTTTCCCCTATTATCTAGTTTAAAAGCTGCTCTATCTCCTTTTTAAAGGTTAATGCCAGCAGCCTGGTTCCATCCCGGTTAAGGTGAAGCCCTTCCCATCTGGCTCCAAAAAGAGAGTAACAACCATCTCATACAACCAAGATTTAATTGTAAACGGCGCAACTCGTAAAACAGACACTGGGCACACATCTGCCAATGAGAATTTTTTTTAGTATATATATATAAAAATAACCCTCAAACTTTTTTTTTTAAAAAGTGTGACCCTAAAAGAGTACCAAAAACAGTTCCCCAAAAATGAAGTCCCACTCTTACTGCTTGGCGATAACATTCTCTCAACATCTGACCCCATCATAGGAAGACTCTCTCAAATCTTCCTCAACTTACCCTGAAAAAAGTCCGCCAACAATTGCGGTGACAGGGAGGGATCAGGCCATAAAATTTCATCCTCTCCCCCTAGCAGTGTAGATGATACCTTAAATAGCAACTGTGATTGAAATGGCGCTTGCATAATTAAACTTCCATAATACTTATTTCAAGTCTGATGAACCCTTCCTTTATACTTACTATAATTTCGCTTCCACAATATTTTACCCACATCACTAGTGGATTGGTGCCATCTGGACTCTAATCTCCTACACTGCCTCTTCAACACCCTATGATCTTGTGAATACCAGGGGGCCTCCCGTATACCCGGTGCTTTCTGTTTAAGAACAAATGGTGCCAAATCCTCTAGAAGCTCACGTGAAACTATCAGTCAATCTTCTACAGATTCACCAAACTCTTGTTTCAGGCTCAAGGGCCCTTTTTCCCAAAACACCTCTGGAGTTACACATTTATGCACAGCTGTGTATTCAACCGGAGGACTAAAGCACTCACTAAGTAAAGAGACCTGAAGCATAAAATCAATCAAATAATGATCTGGCCATATCAAAAGAAATGGTCTACACATCAGTAAGTGAATAAGCTGATGCTGACTTTAAAAAATAAAAACAGAAATCACCAGTAGCCCACCCAAATAATAATCCAAAAATATATAGCCAGGAAAAACTAGAGCCTGAAAAATGTAATGTAAATCACCTCACTACTTTTTGTTGGAAATGTTGTATAAAGAAGTCAAGTTTCTCATGAAAACACCACCTTCCTTTTTATTCTTAATAATGTTACAAAGCGCCAAAAACATGAACCACCACTTAGTGAGTCTCGACAAAAAATTGTCACAGATAGATTCAGTAAAGTGTGTAAATTTGTAAATCACTTAGCTCAGAAGATCCCAATACTTGGGCTTCATGGGACAAAGACTGTGTTTCAAGCCCAATGTTCAATTTGAACTTAACCTTTGGCCTGAGGCAGAGCCCTCATGTGAACATTGGGCTCGAAACACAGTCTGTGTCCCATGAAGCCCAAGTACTGGGATCTTCTGAGTTAAGTGATTTACAAATTTACACATTTTACTAAGTCTATCTGGGACAATTTTTTTGTCGTGGCTCACTAAGTGGTATTTCACCTATTTCATCCCCAATGTACCTCTATTTTGGGCATGTACTAGCTATCAGAGGCCACGGGGGAAAACTCAAAAGAGAAGCACATCTGTTGGCAACAGCTGAATAAGAACCACCATCCCCTCTGACCCTCTTCCACACCTGTTCTGCCTTAGCACTGCAAATGGAGGCCATGAGATCCATGACTGGCACCAATCCACTCTCCCAGATCCAGACGATGCAGAAAGTCAGTCTGCATGTTCTCTTCTCTGGCCACGTGAGATGCCGAGAGAGCTAGAAGATGAACCTTTGCCCACTGGAACCGAGATAAGGCACCGTCGTCGCACTGTTTGAAAAAAAGACCTGCACTGCTCTGTTCTGCAACAGGTGCTGAATATATTGGAGAGCCAGAAACGGTTTTTAACTCCAACTGATTTATAGACCAAGTTGCTTACACTGAGGATCACTGACCTTGCACCACCCCGGAGTGAATGTGCTCCCCAACCGTAAAGACTAGCATCTGTGATCAAAACCAACCACTCGGGCGCCTCCAGCGGAATCCTCACTAGCATCTTGACAGCATCCATCCACCAAGAGAGACTGATCCGTGTCTCCTGTGGACAAGGTAGCCCCCTCCAAAGAGAATGATTCTGAGGAGACCAATGGGAGAGTAACACATTCTGAAGAGGTCTTATGTGAGCCCTGGCCCATGTACAAGATCTAAAGTCGCTGCCATGAACCCCAGGAGTTGCAAATAGCTCCTACGGCGTGGAACGAACTTCCAGGAAAACCTGCGAACCTGATCTTGAATCTCTGAAACTCGCCCCTGAGGGTGGGTCACCAATCCTAAATCCATGTGAAAACAGGCTCCTAGATATGTCAGATCCTATGTTGGAACCAAACTGCTCTTGCTGAAATTGATAACCCAACCTAAACGATGGAGAAGGATTATAACCCAGCCAGTTGCATCTCATCAAATCAACCAGTCGTCGGATGCACCAGAACACCCTCTTAAAGAAGGGTGTAACTACCACAACCATCATCTTTGTAAATGTCCAAGGGGCGGTGGCAAGAACAAAAGGAAGTGCTTGAAACTGAAAATGACCCATGGGCACTGCAAAGCGTAAATAGCTCTGATGAGCCAGATGGATTGGAATGTGCAGATATGCCTCAGACAATTCCAGCAAAGTCAGAAACTCACCCTTCCTTACTGCAAAAATGACCGACTGCAACGTTTCCATATGAAAATGCATCATCCTCAAGAACCAACTGACGTGCTTTAGATCCAGAGCTGGTCGAAAAAAGCCCCCCTTTTTGGGGGCCACAAAATAAGTTGAGTATTGACCTAAGCCTAGTTCTGTCAAAGGCACTTTGACTATTTTTATTTTATTTAACAATTTTTCTATACCGCCTTTGTCCAAAGCGGTTTACAAGGAACATCATAACAATTATAAAGAAATTGTTTTTACATTAAATATGGGAAGTCAACTTGGAGATAAATATGGGATTGTTTGACAGATGATAGACTATGCAATAGCAACAGTTATCATATATAGGGAGGGAAAAAGAGAGGGAGTGATATGAGTGGTGGGGGGTAGGATGCTCCAATTGAGGTTATGTAATGTCATTGGGTGCATAGTATTCAATGAACAGGTGTGTTCTATGGCTTCTAACTAAATCAATCTCTGAAGCGTTTCTACTACAGCCTGAAACTTGGCCAGAGACTAGCAAGGGGACAACAAAGATGTCAGAGAGGGGTTGCGCCAACTCTAGAGAATAGCCTTCTCAAATTATCTCCAAAACCCATTGGTCCAAGGTGATTGTGGGCCCAAATGAAGTAAAGGGCCTGTAAATGACTGCCAACCAGAACCAACTCCCCAGAGGATAAGCTTAAATTGGCTAAAACTAAGGCCTCCAGTCGAGGTTGTTTCTGTAATTTTCATGGTTTTTGCTCCTCTCATTTCGTCCCTTTTCAGCGGTCACGCTATCTGTCTGTCTTGTGGCCAGCCCTTTTGGAGAACCCAAGGAGCAGGTAGGGGATTTTACGGAGGGTTCTCGGCGGCTCCCAGGAAGTCCCTTTGGCTGGACTACTGAAATGTGGCCCTTGCAAACTTATCTCTCTATCAACTTGAGCTGCTGTATTTTGTAGTAATTATAAATGCCGATCTCATTGCCCATGCTAGGTGCTCTGATCATATTACTCCTCTTTTGATACGTCTTCACTGGCTGCCCCTCCACTACAGAATTCAGTATAAGTTTTTGATTTTGACTCAAAGTTATCTATACCTCGACTCCTCAGTATCTAGCTAATCTCATAGCACTGCAAACCCCCTACCGTCAACTTCGGCCTCTCCATGCAAATCGGCTTGTTCTCCCATCCTCATCTCAGGCTCTCCTAGAGCTAACGCGTCACACTGTGTTTTTCTTTCTCAGCCCCTCACTCTGGAATGCTTTAACATCTTCACTATGCCTTGAAGCCTCCTACCAGAAGTTCAAAACACATTTGTTTCAACAGGACTACGACATCCCATACACCAGCCCTCGTTAGTCTCCTCCTCTCTTGCTCCCTCCTATCTCTGTATCTCCTACTACTCTCCTATCATATAAATGGCATTCTTTTCCTTCTCTTCTGCAGCACTGATGTTTTATTGTAAACCGCCCTAATGCCATGGCCTGGGCGGTATATCAAGTGTAAAATAAAGTTGAAGGTGAAGTGGCTTAACCCATGCATCTGCACTGGAAGGATGATATGGAAGTAAAGTGTAAAGGTTATTAATTTGATTGACTGCATTTCATTATATAAAAGCAAGGTGGTTCACAGAGTAAAAATAAATAAATAAATGACAGATGACAAGGAGGAATACCACAGATTTATACATGGAATTTGGAAGAGGTAAGACAAGAAAATATAGTAAATAAGGACAGTTTGCACAATTGTTCTTTAGTATACAGGAGGATCATGAGAACAATGAGCTCCATCCAGCTACCATGGGTGGCCCGAGTGCTAATGTTTCAAAGGAAGGCAAGAACCAATAGCCATGATTTCAAACTGGCCTTTTATGTACAGCAACTGTATTCCCCTCTAATCTCAGGGGGAAGCTTGTTCCAAAGAGAGGAGACAAGGCACGTGGACCATTCTTTAGCATGAGACATTTCAAACTGTGTCAAAAATGATAGGTAGATGTAGCTTGCAGAGTTGTGAGAGCTCATGCGGCATAAAGAGAGACTAGATAATCTGATAGGCCTGCATAGGAGGTGTGATGAGGAGGATGGTACCCTCCCATGAGAGTTTAAAATCTAAATAAAAGTACCAGGATGGTAAGTGGCTTGCTCAAGGTCACACAGTGAAAAGTGGATAGGGAAATGTTAGACTCACTAGACTTCACTGCCAGTGACAGTATTACTGGTGTGAGGGCTTGGAGTGGATTCTGCTTGCACTGGAAAACTAAGCCGCCCCAGGACACAACAGAATTAATAAAAAATTGAGGAAAACGTTTTCCGAACTGATCCTTGGAGGGGGTGGGGGAGAAAAGTTGGAGATCAGATAGGGTGTGCGATAGTGCAGTAGGAGGGAAACGTTACAGAAACTGGATGGGCTTGGCACTCTACCTGCTGTCATGTTCTTGCTTTCTAGGTTAAAATGCAAACATTGCGGTAAGCCTTGTATACTCACAGTCCGCTACACTTGTAAGTGATGAAGTAGGGAAAATACGCCAGAGCAAAGCAGTTTCCAAAATGAAAGAGAGTCATTTCAGCACCTAGGTCAGTGCCAGAAAGTGGCTGCCACAGATGGTGCCAGGGCCAAGCTCCTCCTGAAAAAGGAAACACATGGTCATTGCTGGTGCAGACACTCCAGGGTCATAGAACATGTCGCACCATAGAACGCTGTCAGGCAGCCCGACACCCTAGAAGGAGGAGTGGCCTAGTGGTTGGGCAAGTTACCTCAGGCCGGAAGGTTGGGGGTTCAAATCCCACTAGAGGACAGCAACCTTGGGCCGGAAGGACTGGGGTTTCTAGTCCCACAGGTGCTCCTTGTGGTCTTGGGCAAGCCACTTAACCCTCCATTGCCCATGTTCCCTGTAAAAGAGTTATCTCCAAGTTATAATGCCCTGTTCAATGTAATTTCAGTTTGTTCAATGGAAACCGCCTTGATATCAAGAAAGGCAGTATATAAGAAATGTTAAATAAATAAATAGTTCTTAATCCAAGGGCATTCTGAGTCACTGTTAAGTCATCCTTTCAAAGGTCCAAAAGGAACCAGACCTCTCACACTAGGATTTATATAGCGCAGATAGGACAACTGAAGAATAATGGCTATAAAAAACAGAAGCTGTGAGGAGGGAGAGATGTGCACATTAATTGAAGTACTCCCAACATGGCTCCCACTCAAACCATCACCCACTACCACCATCTCCTCTGCCGCTGCTGCACATTCCCTTTGTTTCTCCCCAATCCAGCATTCACCCTCTTCTCTTTGTTGCTTGTAACACTGCAGCTGCTTTCCTAGACTCATGACAGCGGTAATAAAACAAAGAAGGCATGGGGCCATCAAGCTTGTGTGTGCTGCTAAGGCTCCATCAGTCCCACCTCCTCCGATGTACGCTGCCTGTTTCTGGGGGGTGGGGAGGGGGGCAGGCAGGTGGCATATACAAGCTCTATGGTACTGCACCTTATTTATTTGGTTTTATATATCGCACTATTTAGAAATCAGTGCGGTTTACAAGGAACAAAACATTCATTACGCAGAACAAGATTTAGAGAACAGGAACATCAAACATAAAACAGTTTCTAAATATAACAGATAATTAGCACTGTTTTATTATCACTGTTGCATATCTGGGAGAACAACAGCAGCCTTGCAGACAGCAGAGAAAAGTGGATGAATACAGGATCAGAGCAGGATTGGGGAAGAGGATATACTGGACTAGAGGAGGAGAGAAACAAAACAGACATACTTGCCTGGAGGTAAAAGGGGAATGTTGGATACTGAGTCATGGCAAGTAGGGCGATAGAAAAGGAGATGTTGGATCAGGATGGGAGGAAAATACAAGAAATACCAAGGGAAAGGTGCTGATTTGGGGGGAGGGGAAATAGTGGATATGGGAGGGGATAAAGACCCAGAGAACAAAGACATTGGGGGGGAGGGGAAGGGGTTGAGTGACTGAAATGCTGGACATGGGAGGCGACAGAAGATGCTGAACTGAGAAAGTGAATGCTGGACGATCAAGGAACTAGGGAGATAGGGGAGATGCTGGGCATTGGAGGGGGGAAAAGAGTATGAAGAGCAGAGGTGATACTGGACATGGTGGGGGGGGGGGGGAATAGGGACATAAAAAGGGGATGCTGGACAATGGGAGAGTAGTGTGACACAGGAGAAGGCAAGGCGACAGAGGGGAGATGCTGAATGGAGGAGGGGGATAGGGACATGGGAGAGAGAAGAAGCTGGATGAAGGGTAAGGAAAAAAAAGTTAATTAAAGACTGGGGAATGAGAAGATGGATAGAAGTAGGGCAGAAGTAAAGAGATGCAAGGTAGATACAGTAAAAAGGAGGGAGATTGAGGACTGAATCTGAGTGGACAGAGGCAGAAAAATAAAAAGGAAAAAGGCTGAAAGGAAAAGATTAAAATGTTAGAAATGGATGTACAGGAGGAAGTGAAAAAGACAGGAGATGAGAAAAATAGTAGTAAATAGACTGGAAGCTCTGGAAAGAAACCTAAGAGAAGCAGAAGAAAGCAGAAACCAGCAACTAGTACCGACAGCCTCGGAAGTCAGCCATCTTTTACCTGGGTCCTGCATTATGGAAATCTCTACCTCCTACTCTCCACTCTGAAACCACTTTTGTCAAATTCAAAACACTACTACCTTTTTCAGATTACTTTTGATCTCTCTGACAGCAGTTCTCAACAAGTCACCCGCCACTCACCCCTTCCCCTCTGACTTAAGACATCCTCTAGTCTAGACCTTCTCGACCCTCTTCGATTTCTGTTCTCCTCTGTCCTGTCAAAACTCTGGCGTTCCTTTCATTTTTCTTTTTAATTATATAGATATTGTAAACCACTCTGAGGCATTGTTCACTAGGGCTTCAAGCGTTTAATAAAGATAACGATAAAGTTATGATTCGAAAAAGAAATAGCCAGACAAAAATGGTAGAAAAAAATATTTTATTTTTTTAAAATTATATTCTGCAGAGTACAGGGGGAAATACTTTGCTGTTATTTCTTTAGTGTTGCATTTCATGCAGAGTATAACCTCTTGAGTCTCCGTTTACTTTTGGGCTACATATTTCTATTTTAAGATTGTAGTCACTTATTCTGGACTTGGTGAGAATCCATGTGCATGTATGGCCAAGGTCAGATGCTTGGTTAGCATAAAGTTCCTATGTAAGAATCCATCTTGTTCAGTTTCCCAATAAGTGTGTGTGGATGGTTCTAAGGCCCACTACAATGTTTACGGGCAGCCTTTTCCTAAATAGGTCCTTGTTTTATTTTCTTAAGGAATGGCAGATTTGCTGTACAGGTCCTGAGTGACCTTTGTAAGGGTTAAGTATTACTTCACAATGCCCTCGTATTAGAAAAGATTTATGCTCCTATTGCTAAGATTACACCAAATCCGATTTTATTTTTTGCATGGTGATCTCTCTGGGGAACTATCCTAGTTGTGCTTTGCACCCATGTTGGGGGTGGGGCCACAGGAATTTCTATGGATGTAAGCATGTTTATATTTAAAATCATAGCAGCCCAATGTGCAGTGTCAGGGTTCAGTTTCTTTTTATATTAAGAGTCCCAGGCCACATAATTAAACTGCTGATTATAATCAGCAATTATTTAATTAATTATTTTTTATACCGCGCTCTTAAAAATCAGTGCGGTTTACAATAAACATTAGTTTGTACAATGCAGGCAGAACATACACTGAACTTACAAAGAACAAATAAGACAACTTGGTTTAAATGGGGAGAATTAAATAAGTTAAGTAATTAAAACAACTAGTATGATTATGATAATTTATTTTATTTTATTTATTTATAGTTCTTTTATACCGCACTCTTTCGTCAGCGCGGTTTACATTAAACAGAATACTCATTGCAAGCAACAGACTGTGATGAGTTTACATATAACAGGCGAATACAACTGGGAATTTAACCATGGGAAACTTTGTACATATTTGTAAAAACTTTGTAAAACTTAGTACATATTTGTAAAGAACCTATATACTTTGAGAAACTTTGTACATATTTGTAAAGAAGAATCTATATACAAAGGATAGAATTTCTTAGTAACTTCTTGAGTAACTAAGGTATTTACAATTTTACTGTGCATTTTAGAGGGATGATAATGTGCTTTGGAAATGCAGAATGAAGAGGTGATGCTTTATGGCTTTTCTGAAGTGCTTGAGGTCAGTAATAGCTCTTATGTTGGGGGGCAGGTTGTTCCAACATCTAGGTGCGTAGTATGCAAAGGCCCTGTCTGTAGTTGAACGTTTGCATTTTGTGGCCTCAGGTGGTGTAACTAGGGTGTTTGTCGCTGCTGACCTCCTGGATCTGATGTCGGGGGTGGGATGGAGGAGTTTTGACATTGAAGAAGGAGCTATAGTATTTATCACTTTAAATGTCATGAGAAGAGCTTTATATGCTATTCTGCAGTATATGGGGAGCCAGTGAAGCTCCATTAGGATGGGTGTTATATGTTCGCTCTTTGAAGCACCATATAGTACCCGGGCTGCGGCATTCATGGCAAGTTGTAAAGTATTTAGGGTGTTTTTAGGAAGACCATGGAGTATTATGTTCGCATAGTCGAAGTGGGGTGTGATTATGGTTTGGAATATGGTTCTGAAGCTGTCTGGTTCAAGCATGTTTTTCAGATGGCGTAGGGTCCTTATCTTGAAATAAATGGTTTTCACCGTGCGGTTGATATGTTCTTTAAAGTCCAGGCGATGGTCCAGTATTACTCCAAGGTATTTTATGGAGTAATGTGATAGACATGAAGGATAAACTTGGTTATGTAATGTCACCGGCCTAAGAATAGTACTGAAGGAAAAGGTGTTGCTTTAGGGCCTTCTTAAATTGTGCGAGGTCAGTAACAGACCAGATATGGGCAGGAAGGGCATTTCAAAGTGTGGGCGCATAAAACACAAAGGCTCGGTTCTTGGTCGCAAGGGAGCATTTTATTATAGCAGTAGGGACAGTGAGTGTGTAAGCAGCGATCGATCTTCTGGATCTATTCTGAGGAGTGAGGTGAACAAGATCCATGAGAGAGGCAGAAGAAAGCTTGTTAAGGGCTTTAAAGGTAAGCAGCATTACTTTAAAGGTAAGCCTGCAATGGATGGGAAGCCAATGAAGGTGCTGTAAAATGGGAGTTATATGGTCCTTTCTCAAGGCTTCATGAAGGACACGAGCAACGGCATTCATTGCTAATTGTAGCGGATTAAGAGTGCACCTAGGGAGACCATGTAGTATGGCGTTGGCGTAGTCAAAATGAAGGGTTATTAGGGCTTGAAAAATCGTACGGAAATCAGCAAGTTCCAGTAGGGGATGCAGATGGCGAATTGTTCGTATCTGGTGGTAGATTGCCTTAGTGATATTGCTGATATGTGCTTTCATGTCCAACTGCTGGTCTAGAGTAATACCCAAGTAGCGGATGAGGGGTTTACATGGGAGCTCTGCGTCTCTGACCTTAAATCGAAACGGGGGGGGGGGGGGGGATTCTGAGGCTTTGAGTGCAGAGCCAGTCTGTAACAACATCAAAGCCACTTATTATTGGCAAAAGGTCAGGCTGGTCAATAGAAAAAGGTGTGAACAGCAGCACATCAGCATAAACAAGTAAACAAGGCAAGAGATGTTAAAGGAACAGATAATTGAACAGATGGGCTGCATATAAATGTTGAAGAAAAGGGTGGAGAGAGAGGAGCCCTGAGAAACACCTTGTTTTTGTTGAAAAGGCTCATAAGTCAGAGACAATTCGTACCTGTTGCCATCGGTCTGATAGGTAGGACTTGCTCAAGGCAGAAGCAAAAATTCCCTTCTCTTGAAGACGTGTAAGAAGCAGCTCATGGTTGACTGAGTCAAAGGCAGAAGCAATATCCAAGAAGATTAGAACATAGCCTTGTCTAATGTTATCAATTCCAGTGAGGAAGGTGCTGAATAGAGTGGTGAGAAGTGTCTCAACACCATGGTATTCCCTGAAGCCGTGCTGACATGGGTCGAGAGGAGCAATAGTCTCAATATTATGTTGAAGGTGGAGATGAATGACCTTCTCAATTATCTTGGCCAAAAGGGGAATGCTAAAGATTGGCCGATAAGATTCTGAGGGTTCAGCTTGCTGTTCTTTAGAAGGGGCCTAATGGAGATTTGTTTTAAAGTGAGTGGGAACATCCCTGCTAAAAAGGATAAGTTAATGATCTTAGCTAAAATTGGGCTGAATTCAGCACGTAACGATCTTATCCAGAAAGCTGGGCAGGGGTCATTGGGAGAAGTAGTGGTATTGATGGAAATGGTGTCCTCAATGACCTTCTTGGAAGTGAGCGTGAAGGAGGTCAAAGGTGAAAGGGAGCCTGGTATATATGATTTGGTGTGGGGGTAGGGAAGGAGGTGATGGACAGGCTAGCTTTAGCACACAGATATAATCAGCAAATTCCTGAGGGTGTATCAAGTTAGGTTGAATGGTAATAGGTTCCTTAGCAAGTGACTTAACGATGTTAAAGAGATCACAAGGTCTGTTTAGGGAGCGGAGCAGGAGATCAGAATGGTGTTCCTTTCTTTTCATGACAACTGCACTACAGTGTGTCTCAAGGTGAGAGATATAAGCAGAATGATCGTCAGAAGACCATGAACGTCGCTAACGTCTTTCGAGCTTCCTGAGTAGGAGTAGGGAGGTCCGTAGATCAGAAGAGTACCAACGTGCTGTACGTTTTCTTCTTGGTGGGTTATTCGATGCAGGCTGAAGTACAAAAGAGCTAAGGCTGTTGTTCCATGTAGGTATCAGCGAATCAAAATTGGGTGATGTAGTGTTGAGGTCTGGTAAAACTTTGTCAATGATCTCCTCTTTACTAAAGAATCGGAAACATCCTGAAGGAGCTGAAGCAGCATCGGCAGCATTCCGATGAGTATTGTGAACCTGAGGAAAGGGTATTTGAAATTTGATTAAACTATGGTCGGACCATGGGACCGGGGTGATAGAGGGACATAAGTTATTAATTGAACTGGTAGCTGAAAGTGGTGCAAAGATGAGATCTAGTTTATTTCCCTTAGAATGGGTAGGGGTATCAACTATCTACTTATAACCTAGCTCAACAAAATATCTTTAAATTATATAGCCTGGTAATACAAGTTGCTTGCTTTCTTCTTGCAGCACATCCTGGCTGATGTTCTGAATAAGAGCCCCACCCCCCCAAGGAGGCGCCTCTCATACCTTGCCTCAGGCAGCAGATTGCCTTGAGCTGCCAAGACTATTTTCAGATATATCAGGGAGAGGAAGGCGGCTAGAAGTACTTTTGTCCACTAAAGAAGAGCGTGACCTAGGCGTGATTGTGTCTGATGATCTTAAAGTAGCTAAACAAGTAGAAAAGGCAACAACAAAAGCTACAAGGATGCTTGGGTGCATAGGGAGAAGAATGGCCAGCAGAAGAAAGGAGGTGATAGTGCCTCTGTGTAAGTCTTTGGTGCAACCCCATTCGGAGTATTGTGTGCAATTCTGGAGACCACACCTTCAAAAGGATATAAACAGGCTGGAGTCCGTACAGAGGGTGGCTACTAAAATGGTTAGTGGTCTTCATTATAAAGCATATGAAGACAGACTTAAGGATCTTAATATGAACACCTTAGAGGAAAGGCTGGATAGAGGTGATATGATTGAGACGTTTAAATACCTCCATGGCATAAATGCAGAGGAGGAGGAGAGCCTCTTTCGATTGAAAACAAGTTCTCCTACAAGGGGACATGGGATGAGGGTGAAAGGGGATAGATTCAGGAGTGATATGCGGAAATATTTCTTTACGGAAAGAGTGGTGGATCCATGGAATAGTCTTCCAGTGGAGGTGGTAGAAATGAGGACAGTATCTGAATTCAAAGAAGCATGGGACAAACACAGAGGATCTCTAAAGGAAATAAGGGGACTGTTTAGTGGTTGATATGGAAGGACAGACTAGATAGAAACATGGCAACAGAAAAAGAACACATGGCCTATTTCTATTTTTATTTATAAAACAGGTTTTATGTACCGCTTTATCATTTCAATCAAAGCGGTTTACATTGTAACTTAAACTTGGTAAGGTACATAGGAGTGGAGGAGTGGCCTAGTGGTTGGGGCAAGGTACTTCAGGCCAGAAGGTCAGGGGCTCAAATCCCACTAGAGGACAGCAACCTTGGGCTGGAAGGGCTGGGGTTTCTAGTCCCACAGGTGCTCCTTGTGGTCTTGGGCAAGCCACTTAACCCTTCATAGCCCATGTTCCCTGTAAAATAGTTATCTCCAAGTTATAATGTCCTGTTCAATGTAATTTCAGTTTGTTCAATGTAAACCGCACTGATGCAGAATAGCGCGGTATGTAAGAGAATATAAATAAAATAATTAAACAGGGATATTGACAACTTGGATTTTTTTCTGAGGCAATGGAGGGTTAAGTGACTTGCCCAAGGCCACAAGGAGTGCTAGTGGGAATTGAACCCTGGTCTCTGGGTTCCCAAGCCAGTGCTCTAGCCATTAGGCTACTCCTCCACTCCAGTTTAAGACAGAAAGGTGCTAAGGGACAATGTGAGGGGAGTGACAAGAAAAAGCAGAAACGTTAAATTTTTCTATTTGGTATTCATGGAAGGAATGCAGAAGGCTGGCAAGAATACATAAGGAAACTGACTAGATATCGCGCCATTTGCACAAGAGATCATAATCCACATAGAAGTGAGGTTCATGTTCATCATGGTATGCGCAAAACTAACCCATTTGGAGAAACTGCCCCGAGAGTATTTATAAGAACTTGCAGAACAGGGTGGACAAAACCATAAGGCCAAATACTCCACGAACAAGCAGGAATGCAGTATTCACATATGGGTGAACGTCACAGATGGAGCCCACGTGGGAACATTCCCCGATGTCCAATAGGAACACCTTTGGGAGCACTCCATCGAGCATGCATGCCTGCCTTCCCAATCCCTCTCCTCAGTTCTTTGTTTTATGTGGAGCCAATAGGATGCATCATCCTACCGACAAAAAGCTTCTCTTTTTTGTGCCCTTTGGGGGACATCATGCTTCTTCCTTTCCGTCAACGCTGGTTCCATAGAATCGGTCCCAATATTTCTTTTCTCTTGTTTTTTCGCCGCTAACTAGGCCTCTAGATCTCTATAACCTTATTTTCAATACCGAAGATGCCTTTTCAGGCATGGAAAAGCCAGACAGCGGTTTTAAAAAATGTACCAAGTATGCCGGTACCATTTTGGCCACAGATAAACATGACTTGTCTCTAAAATGTTTGGATCCTGAACATGAACCCACTTCTTGTCCTTTGTGCCAACAAGTGATAAAGAGGCCTAAAGCACTGAGCCAGATAATTTGGATTGTTGTTTGCCTTGAATTCTGTCTCAGTGGCTTCTGCTTTGAGGGCATCGACTTCTCAGGCTTCTTCAAAGTCCAAACACAAGGGTAAGTCAAAGTCTAGGGCAATTTCCAAATCTCCGGCATCAAAGACAGATTCCAAGGCCAGGAAGAAATCCCAGCATTAACACAGAGACTCCCCTAGTGGTACTTCAGATGCAGATCGGCCAGCCAAACAACCCCAGCAGTAGGATCTGTCCTCCAAAGCACAAGTGAGATTCTGGGAAGCTCCCGAGGCATCGACCTCCGGAGAGCTACCAGTACTATGTTCTGGGAAGGTGGCTCACAGCCCCATAGATAACAGACATTGGCCATCTCCTAACTAGCACATGCTGGCTCTCAAGAGGAGTTTGGCTGCACTCCTGGCAGCCACAGTACCGATAACATCGAGAGCATCAGGCGTACAGGCTTCTGCACCAAGTCCACAACCAGATGTATTGGGCCCAATGCCGGCCTTAGAAATGGTATCGTCAGAGCACCTGTGGCCGATTCTTCTGTTGGAACTGCTCGATGCCCCCATTACCCAATAGACTCAGGCTCCCTTGTCTCTCGGTTCCGATACCTCGGAGTATCGATATAGACTTCCACAAAGCATCGAGGTCTAAAACAAGAATGCTGATACTTTGACTTCTTACCGGACTCAGATTCAAATTCTTCAGAATATGATGGGGACCACTCTATCCCTATGAACTTCCTGACATCCCTTCGGACCCTTCGCTGCCTCAGGAACATCATTGGTCCCTACCAGAAGATATGTCCTTCCAGGACTTAATACAGGACATGGCAGCAGGGCTTTTCCATCACAGTAGCCTCTGAAAAGGAACAGAGGAATTAGAAATACTCAAATACCCTCCCACACTCAAGGAGGTTGCTACCTTACCGGGGCATCGTATCCTGCAGGATCTTATGTTCTATATGTGGGAGGCCCAGCTCATGGTTCCGCCTGTCAACAAAAGACTCAATACCATATACAAAGTACCAAAGTGCCCAGGCTTCCACAAACCTCAGCTCTCCCACCACTCAATGATGGTAGAATCGGTGATACGCCGAATAAAGAGCTCAAAGAATCATTCATACATGCCTCCTAGCAGAGAAATGAGAACACTCGATACCTTTGGGCATTGGTGTTTCCAAGCATGCAGGCTGGCCTCCAGAATCAACACTTACATGCTATACATTGGCATGTTTCTGAAGGATGTCACCAGGGATCTGGATAGTTTCACCCCCATGCTCCTGAGGATAAGCGGAGTGCATTCCAGACACTCATCAAGCAAGGTCAGAACACTTCTAAGTTTCTGACCAGATCCTCTTGTGATGCTTTCAAAGCCACAAGCAGAACTTCAGCAGTTTGCATTGGGACTCACAGAATGGCATGGTTACAAGCATCAGACCCAGGATAAACTGGCTAATATCCCATGTACTGGAGAAACCTTTTTGGCAAAAGATTGGAGGGAAAAAGCAGTGGAGTTTGAAACAGATGACCTCACCTTAAAATGTCTTTCCAGGAAAATAGCTGACCCATCCAAAAGGAAGGCTCTTCCCAAAAAGTCTTTGTTCAAAGAAAAAAAAAAAAAGGAGATACTATCCTTCTTACTCGCCTTCTGCTGCCCATTAACCTCAGCATCTGCAGCAGAGGCCTCACCAACCCAAGAAACCCAAGGCTCCTAAGCCTCAACCAGGTGCACAGGCACAGCCTGCACCTGGTTTTAGCAATGCTGTTTAGGAATGAGTCAAATCTGTCCCTGGAGGGCCCCCAGCCCCTCCACATAGTAGCCAGACTGTCACTGCCCACAGGTGGCACCTCATACCATCAGAGCAATGGACACTTCAGATTACACTGGTCAACGTTGAAATCGTTACTGACTTTAAAAGGCCCTAATCTGTAGTATCTTGGTGAGCTGACCACGAATATAACATTAAAAAAATTTTATTGGCTCTCGTTTTGAAGATATTGCATGTAGTTCATTTTTGACGTTTCACCATGTAAACTTATCCAGTAGGACATCAACAACACCCCAAATAAGCCTTGAATGATGTAATATTGCATCACATTACATAATACCAGCATGCACACATCATCCAGAGTTGATTGCATCATTTTCTGATGCAA
This sequence comes from Ichthyophis bannanicus, assembly GCA_033557465.1. NCBI lineage: Eukaryota > Metazoa > Chordata > Amphibia > Gymnophiona > Ichthyophiidae > Ichthyophis > Ichthyophis bannanicus. The sequence continues at coordinate 263,944,222 of CM066044.1, forward strand.
TGCAATACTACTGCCAGATAGCTGCTGAAGCCATCTGATGTCAGCAGTGTACTATACGCAGTTGGAAAGGAAAGTAATCTGGTATTCTGTTCCGATATTGAAAGCCTCATGAATGCCTTAAAAATCACTCATGACCCACAAGACTGGAGACTACTGTCACCACCAGGGGGCAGACCGCTTCCAATCCAGCAAGCCTGCGCCTGATGGCGAAGAAATAGTTGTGCAACTCGAGTGGTAAAGCAAAAATGAGGTTTTATTCCCCTCCCGGGGTTGGATTATTCAAACAGGTAAATAGAACACAAGCACTTAAGCAAAAGTATCCATATCTTTTGGCAAAACACAAAGAACATAAGGGCAATATCTTCTTGCTTCAAAGTAAGAAACACGGTTATATATTTGTCTGTAGCACACAGCCTTTATGCGTGAAACCCACACGTAGTGTTTTCCTGTAACACTAGGTTTTAGCTCTGGCTAGCATAAAGACATTTTCTCAGATGAAATCAATGTACAGTCCATCGGGTCACAGGTGGATGAACATTCACTGAGGGTGTCCACTAACATTGGTTCTTCTTCACATTCAAAACCCTCTTTGTTAAAGTATGCCTGGATATTTCCCCGTGGCGTGCCCTCGCGGTAAGTCTCTTTATTTCTATCCTCTGGTTGGGATAGAGGGTATCTTTGTTCCCTCTTGCTACCAAGCTTTAGCCTGCAGGGTTTTCTTTGGGGTTTAGAGATTCCTACCAGGTCCTCATCTGACATGCATACGTCCTCTGGTAAATCTCTCTGCTTCTCTGAATGCTCTCTGCTTAAACGGCTAGGTTGGGAGTTGCTGCCCTGCCCCCACCTTAGGCTTCCTGTATAAGGTTGCTCTGCATTCACACGATAAGAACTTTTGTCCTTCTTAACTTTTAACTGCCCACATTCATTCCCCAAGTCCCAGCTTCTTGGTACATACTGTTTTGACACTGGCTTGCACTCACTCCGGCTAGAACGTAGCCTCCATGCTCCAACGTCTCTGTAATCAGCAGGGCATGCACACCTGGCTTCTGCACGAGTAAGCTCCTTCCTCTTGGTGGATTCTGGGTAGCTATGTGGGTGAGTCCTTCCTGGTTCTGATTCTGAGTCACTTCCTAGGTTAAAGTGAGAGACTCTTCCTGGTTCCTCCCAGCCAGCTGCTGTAGGTAAGACAGGCTGTCTTCTTTGCCTACACTGCTCACGCTGTTCCAGGTCTCTTACACTCAAGTCTTGTTCCAAGTCTGACTCCTCTAACAACTCCTCTCCTCGTGGCAGCTCCCTGGAGGTGTTGCTCTTGTAATGACCCTCCCCTGTGTTCCCTGCACTGTCCTTATAAGGGCTGTAAGTACTTCTACCTCCCAGGTGTGTGCTATCAGGAACTAGGGCGTTTCTCTTTGCTAAATGTTTTCTCAGACCTCGTGGCTGCCTTTGTTGTCGTTGTCCCTGACAACAGCTGCCCACAGGGTCTGTTCTCCCATCAGCTTTAGAACTGAAATGCTGTGAGTTTTGCATTTTTAAAGTAGAAATTGGGGCTTCTTCATCACACTATTTATAGACTCTTCAAAACTGAGTCTGAAGGCTGTGCTTTTGAACAATGGAAACAGTCTTCCATCTATTCCAGTAGCGTATGCCATCCACATGAAAAGAGACATACAATAACTTAAAGCATCTACTGACTTCCACTCCTTTCGCTCAGTTTAAGTTACTTACTCTAGTTCACAGGGCTCATCACACTAGTACTCCACAATACCTGGCAGACCTTATTACATTCCACACCACCAGACATACTCCCCGCTCCTTCCACCTTAACCTTCCTTCCCCCTCCCTCGCTCACCTTCAATCCACCTGCTCCTCTGCTTTCTTTTTCATCGGCCCCGCACTCTGGAATTCACTCCCCACCTCCCTCCGGTTAGAACCCCATCACACCACCTTCAAGCGAGACCTAAAACCTCACCTCTTTTCCTTGGCCTATGACCTTCCCTCCCCTCTTGTATGATCCTGTCCCCTACATATAGTCCTGTATCCTTTCTCTCGTTCTATTATATCAACAATTGTAACTTCCTTTCCTCCTTTCTGGCCCTGTGCCTGTTTCTAATTGTTTGTGAATTGTAAACCGCTCTGATTGATAAAGTAGGGCGGTATATCAAATAAACAAACATACAGCTGGCACCTCTGTGGTGACTTGAAGGTAGTTGCCCTTTTAATGGGACTGCAGCAGGGATATATAAAATACATGTGTTTCTTATGTGAGTGGGATAGCCGAGCAAGGGATTGGCACTATTTGCGGAAGGAATGGAATTGCAGACAAAATATAACAGTTGGAGAGAAGAATATCCAGCACCCAGCTCTGGTTGAGGCTCACAAAATCCTGCTACCACCCCTTCACATCAAACTAGGTTTCATGAAAAACTTCGTGAAAGCCATGGACCGCACTTCGCCAGCTTTCCGATACCTGCATGAAAAATTCCCTTGACTCAGCAAAGCAAAGATTAAAGAGGGAGTTTTTGTGGGTCCTCAGATTCGAGAGCTCTTCAAAGATGACCGGTTCACAACTTGCTGCAGTGTGATGCGAAACAAGCATGAAATGCTTTTCGCCTAGTGTCAAACTTTCTCAGGAATGTTAGGGCAGAAAACTACAAGGAACTAGTAGAAGACATGCTGATGCAGTATCAGAAACTTGGCTGCAATATGTCTCTAAAGATCCATTTCCTTGATTCCCATCTCGATTTCTTTCCTGACAACTGTAGTATGGTTAGTGATGAACAGGGCGAACGTTTTCACCAGGATATCGCAACGATGGAGCAAAGACACCAGGGAAAATGGTCCACTACAATGCTGGCTGACTACTGCTGACACTCCCCAGAGAAGCTCCCAAACAGCTGTACAAGAGACAGGCGAAAAAAATCTAAGTAGTAGTCTATGACAGTTTTTTTACAGGTATTAACCGAAGGCCTAATATATTTACTATTGACATGCATTTTGTGATGTAAACATTAATTCTTGTAGATTACAAAAACACTAGAGCAACTTTGCAATTTTACTGTCATATTCGTGTTCAGCATATAAAAATTGATAAGAAATTACTATTTTTATTTCAGTAACATGACTTTTGTAAAAATTTGTTGACCAGTGTTATCCAAAACCTTACCCCCTCCCACCTGCTTCACAGGGGATTAACCCATACCACCCCATCAAACACTTTCTTAAGAGAAGAGGTGACCACCCTGTTGTTCTAGGGTGCCATAGAAAAAGAGTTCCTCCTACTCTCCATATTTTCTCATTCCAAAGAAAACAGGAGGCTTCAGGCCCATCTTAGATCTCAGAAACAAACTCATGGTCCAAGAAAAATTCAAAATGATTTCACTAGGAACTCTACCATACCTCCAGAGACACAATGGACTATGTTCTCTAGACTTCAAAGAGGCATACAACCCTTGCACAAACATGAAGCGCAGATACTGTTTCAGGGAAACCATTATCAATACTGGGTTCTCCCCTTCGATCTACTCTCTGCCCCAAGGGTCTTCACAAGATGCGTGGCACGCATTACTGCCTACCTATGCACCTTGGTGATATTTGTCTTCCCTTGATCAGACGATTGGCTGATTAGGGAAGAATCCCCTCAAGAGGTAAGGCTCTCTCTTCATCATGCCATCACAGTGTTCCAATTCCTGGGTATTATCATAAACTTCCCAAATTCCCACCTTGCTCCGACCCAAAGTCTAGAGTTCATCGGAGCACTCTTAGACACTTGACAGGCCCAGACTTTCCTCCCACAGGATCGCTGTGCCCACCTTATACAGCTCTGGGGTTTGGGGGGGGGGGGATTCTACTGCTCAGGAGGAAATAGCACCATACGTGGGTGTATTACCTTACATGCCTTATTCGGTAGAAGTGTTGAAAATTCTTCGGACCCATTGGGCGATGTTCTCTCTCCATGCATGTTTTGCTAAGCCTTTACGGGTGGCTTTTGAGAGAGGACGCAATATTAGTGATTGGGTGGTCTGGAATACAGCATCTCCCCCTTTATTGAACGTACGGGGTCATTTTAAATGTACTAATTGTGCTTTTTGTTCTCAGACCCTAGAAGGGGCAGAATGGCAACATCCGACTCAACGTCGTATATTTTATAGTAAACACTACCTACATGTCAGTCCTCTTTTGTTGTTTATATGATTATCTGTCCATGTTTAAAGTTGTACATAGGGAAGACTTCTTGGACATTGAAGAGGCGCCTGTTGGAGCATCGGTCCCGAATTTCAACGAATGTACTGACGGCCCCAATGGTATTACATTGTCAGCAAATGAATCATTCATTTTTGGATTTGAACTGGAGAGTTCTTGATCATATACCTGAAAATCCTCGGGGAGGGGACTGGGACCGCGACCGTTTATTGCGTTCCCGGGAACAGTATTGGATTTTTACGCTAGATTCAGTTACTCCGAATGGGTTGAATTCCTCTTCGGATTGGTGGAATATTTTATGAGATGTCAGCTGTGATTTATTCTGTATCAGTGATCCCATTGGCTAGTTTCGGTCACGTGGTTCTTGATAAAAGCCGATCTGGTTGTAGAGCAGTTTGAACAATGTTTTTTGATGAAGGGCCGAGAGGTTCAAATGGCTCGAAATACAACGTTGGGTTAAAAGTCCGAGATGATCTGTGGACAATTGCTTCAACAGCATACCTTGGAAGTTTGGAACAGTATACCTTGGAAGCTTGGCGATTGAAAGACCTGATTACGTTCGAGGGAAGAATTGGACTATCCACTGGGTGTTTGATTTGCTGCGACTACAAGGAGTAATAGCACGTACTCCCTCGTGGATCATCGTCTATATCACCGATAAATATATAAGCTAAGTGCTTCTTTGGTTTTCCCATGACTGTTATATGACACACTGTGAAGGTATTTCTTCTCCCGGTGTGGGTATGGGGTTTGCACCCCTTTTAATATTGAAAAAGAATAAAAAGGAAAAATACACTGTGGGGAGGTGCAGTTAACTACTGACCTTCATTGTGCATGTTCCAACAAAAATTGGAGGGTTTGATAAGTGTTACTCTTAATACGATTAGGATTATTGGTGAGAAACACGTTTGGGGGTTAGTTAGTTTTGCTCACCTTATACATCTGGCAAAAGGGATAAAAAAAAAAAGAGCCGAGTAACAGCTTGAGAGATGCTGTTAGTACACATGGCCTCCACAGTACATGTCATCCCCTACACTCAATTACACATGCGACAAGCGCAGTGGACTGTCTTCTCAAAGGACGCAAGTGAAGGGTCATCTCACAGACAAGATTCACATTACCTTTCAACAGTGGTGTCTCCCACAAAACCTACTCATCGAGTCACCTTTTCAGATGCCTCCACCTCGATGCACCCTGATGATGGACACTTTCAAGCTAGGATGGGGGAGGGTGGGGGTTTGCATCTGAATGACCTGACCACACAGGGACTGTGGACACAACAAGAACCTGCCCTGCAGATCAGCCTCCTGGAACTATGGGCACTGACAAATGCTCTTCGGGTTTTTCAACCCCAATTATCAGGGCAACCTGATCTAGTCAGAACGGACAATCAAGTTGCCATGTTATATGTAAACAAACAAGGGGGAATGGGATCCCGTCCCCTCTGCAAAGAAGCAATTCACCTAAGAACATAAGACATGCCATACTGGGTCAGACCGAGGTCCATCAAGCCCAGTATCCTGTTTCCAACAGTGGCCAATCTAGGTCATACGTACCTAGCAATATCCCCAAAAGACACAGGTTCCACAATGCTTGTACTGGGTCAAGCATTGATATCCTGGGTCCCTTTTTAATAGTGGTTTATGGACCTTTCCTCCAGGAACTTGTCCAAACCTTTTTTTAAACCCAGCTATACTAACAGCCCTTACTACATCCTCCGGTAACAGATTCCAGAGTTTGATTACACGTTGAGTGAAAAAATATTTTCTCTTATTTGTCTTAAATAGTTTACCCTGTAGCTTCATTACATGTCCCCTAGTCTTTCTATATTCTGATAGCGTAAACAATTGATCCACGTTTATCCGTTCCACTCCATTCATTAATTTATAGACCTCTATCATATCTCCCCTCAGCCGTCTCTTTTCCAGGCTAAAGAGCCCTAACCTTTTTAGCCTCTCTTCATAGGAGTAGCCTTCCATCCCCTTCACCAATTTGGTGGCTCTTCTCTGTACTTTTTCTAATAACGCTATGTCCTTTTTAAGATACGGTGACCAGAATTGCACACAATATTCAAGGTGTGGTCGTACCATGGAGCGATACAGAGGCATTATAATATCCTTTGTTTTATTCTCCATCCCTTTCCTTATGATACCTAGCATTCTATTTGCTTTCTTGGCCGCCGCTGCACACTGGGCGGAGGGTTTTAACATGTTATCCACGATGACTCCTAAATCCTTTTCCTGGGTGGTGGTTTCTAATGTGGAGCCTTGCATCGTGTAACAATAGTGTGGGTTGTTCTTTCCTAGGTGCATAACTTTGCATTTGTCCACATTAAATTTCATCTACCATTTGGATGCCCAGTCTTCCAATTTATCCAGATCCTCCTGCAGTTTTCCACAATCCTCTTGGGTTTTAACAACTTTAAACAGTTTTGTGTCATCTGCAAATTTGATAACCTCACTAGTTATTCCCTTTTCCAGGTCATTTATGAATATGTCAAAAAGTAGCGGACCCAGTACAGATCCCTGGGGTACTTCACTATTCACTTTTTTCCATTGGGAATATTGGCCATTTAGCCCTACCCTCTGCTTTCTATCTTTTAACCAGTTCCCGATCCACAATAGTACACTGCCTCCTATCCCATGACCTTTTAGCTTCGCCAAAAGTCTCTGATGGGGGACCTTGTCAAAAGCTTTCTGGAAGTCCAGATACACTATATCAACCGACTCACCTTTGTCTACCTGTTTATGCACACCTTCAAAGAAACATATCAGATTAGTAAGACAAGATCTTCCTTGTCTAAAGCCATGTTGGCTGTCTCCCATTAGGCCATGACTATCTACATGCTGTGTAATTTTGTTCTTTATGATGGTTTCTACCATTTTCCCTGGTACTGACGTCAGGCTCACCGGTCTGTAATTTCCCGGGTCACCCCTGGAACCCTTTTTAAAAATTGGTGTTACGTTGGCGACCCTCCAGGTATTACAGATGATTTTAATGAAAGTTCACAGATTACCAATAGCAGGTCTGCAATCTCATATTTCAGTTCTTTCAACACTCTGGGATGTATACCATCCGGTCCAGGTGATTTGCTACTATTCAGTTTATCAAATAGTTGTAATATATCTTCCCGGTGTAGCGATATTTCTCTCAATTCCTCTGCAGTATCACCTTTAAATACCACTTCAGTCTTGGGTAGCATCCCTACATCTTCCTCAGTAAAGACCGAAGCAAAGAATTCATTCAGTCTCTCCGCTATAGCCTTGTCTCCTCTTACTGCCCCTTTTACCCCTCTATCATCTAATGGTCCAATTGACTCTCTCACAGGCCTTTTGCTACGAATGTACTTGAAAAAGTCTTTATTTCGTGTTTTTGCTTCCGTAGCAAGTTTCCTCTCAAATTCCCGCTTTGCCTGCCTTATCAATGCTTTGCATTTAACTTGCCAGTGCTTGTGCTGTTTCCAGTTTTCATCATTTGGCTCTTTTTTCCATTTCCTGAAGGTTGCTTTTTTGGCAGCAACAGCCTCTCTGACCTCACCTTTAAACCATGCTGGCAGTTTTTTGGACATTCTTCCACTCTTCTTAATGCGTGGAATACAGCTGGTCTGGGCTTCGAGGATAGTATTTTTAAATAACACCCAAGCTTGCTGTAAGTCTTTAACCTTTGGAACCGCTCCTTTTAGTTTTTTCCTAACTATATTCCTCATTCTATCATAGTCTCCCTTTTGAAAGTTAAAAGGTAATACTGTGGATTCCTTTACTATCTGTCCTCCACTAATTAAATCAAACATGATCATACTATGATCACTATTGCCAAGTGGTCCCAACACCCTTATTTCTTGCACCAGATCTGGCGTTCCACTAAGGATTAAGTCCAGTATGGCTTCCCCTGTGGTCGGTTCATGAACCAGCTGCTCCAAGAAGCAATCATTTATTCCATCTAGAAACTTTCTCTCTTTAGCTTGTCCTGCCGTGACACTGAGCCAGTCGATACCGGGGTAATTGAAATCACCCATTATTACTACTCTGTTGTGACTTTTGTTAGCTTCCTTTATTTCTTTGAGCATTTCATCATCCATTTGTTCATTCTGGCCAGGCGGTCGATAGTATACTCCCACTGCCATCACCTTCCCCTTCATAAATGGAATTTCAATCCATAGAGATTCTACAGCAAATTTTGTTCCCTGCAAAACTTTAATCCTTTCTGACTCAATGCCCTCTCTAACAGAGCGCAACCCCTCCACCAATTTGATCAGCTCTATCATTACGATATAGTTTGTATCCAGGTATCACAGTGTCCCACTGGTTATCCTCCTTCCACCATGTCTCTGAGAGTGCAATCATATCTAACCTCTCATTTAGTGCTATATATTTTAACTCTCCCATCTTATTGTTTAGACTTCTAGCATTGGCATACACGCATTTTAGAGACTGTATTTTATTCATATTAATCTGGCTATTGGTAGGCAGGGGTAATTTGGAATCTTTATGCTCTGTCTGCTCCTTACTCAAGGGCATTTGGGCTACTATACTCCCTTTTGGAACCTCACTGCTTTTGGTAGTATCCTTCAAGGATACCTTTGTCCGAACCATGCGCTCCTGGGTGACTGTCGGCTTTCCCCTATTTTCTAGTTTAAAAGCTTCTCTATCTCTTTTTTAAAGGTTAATGCCAGCAGTCTGGTCCCATCCTGATTAAGGTGAAGCCCATCCCTTCGGAAGAGCCCCCCCTTTCCCCAGAATGTTCCCCAGTTCCTAACAAATCCAAAACCCTCATCTTTGCACCATTGTCTCATCCACGCATTGAGACTCCGGAGCTCTGCCTGTCTTTTGGGTCCTGCACGTGGAACAGGAAGCATTTCGGAGAACGCTATCCTGGAAGTTCTGGATTTCAACTTCCTACCTAAAAGCTTAAATTTAGCCTCCAGAACTTCCCTACCACATTTTCCTATGTCATTGGTACCAACATGTACCAAGACAGCAGACTCCTCCCCAGCACTATCTATGATCCTATCTAGGCGGTGCGTGAGGTCCGCTACCTTCGCACCAGGCAGGCATGTTACCAGGCGATCCTCACGTCCACCAGCCACCCAGCTATCTACATTCCTGATGATTGAATCACCGACTATAACAGCTGTCCTGACCCTCCCCTCATGGGCACATGGCCCTGGAGAAACGCCCTCGGTGCGAGAGGGTTTTACATCACCTGGAGGACAGGTCCTAGTTACAGGATCACTTCCTGCCACAACAGGGTGATGCTCTCTTGTCACGTGACCTCTCTCCTCCATGGCAACAGGGATGCTGCCAGACTGGAGGTGGGACTTCAGGACTATATCCCTGTAGGTCACGTCCATGTACTTCTCTGTCTTTCTTATGTCTTCCAGGTCTGCTACTCTAGCCTCTAGAGAACGGACTCGTTCCCTGAGAGCAAAGAGTTCTTTGCACTTAGTGCATACGTAAGACCTCTCACCAGCTGGGAGAAAATCATACATGTGACACTCAATGCAAAAGACCGGAGAACCCCCATCTCATTGCTGGACTTCTGTCTGCATCTTAGTTTAAAGCTTGTGTTTAGATATTTTAAATTCTGTATATAATAAGGATTGTTGTAGATGCTTATACCAATAAAAGTGTATCTAATACCCCTAATACACCTTATGTACCTAAAGCTTAATTAATTAATCAATCTCAGGTCCTCCGTGTGTGACTGATTTGGATAACGAGCTGCACCTGAGAGCAGCCCTTTTCCTCTAAGATGTGCAAGTACCTATAAAACTACAATTACCCCAGGGGTGGGTGGGTGCTGGGGAGGGAGGGAGATAAGTCCTATTAAAGAGGGCAGTTACAAGGTACCCTGTCCTGTACCCTCAGCAGGGGGGAGGGGGGGCAGGGGGGAGGGGGGGTCCTTTGCCATCTCTCACCGCATCCACCTCACAGCGGTGTACCTCCTGGGCGAGCTCAATGTCCTAGCAGATAAGTTAAGCCATATCCTTCATCCACCCGAATGGACCTTGCATTGGGAGACAACTGCTAGGATCTTCCAAACATGGGGGAACCCCACTCATAGAACTTTTTGCCACTCCGCAAAACACACAGCTTCTACTCTTCTGCTTCAAGGTTCCGTCGCTACACCAACAGGTCCTGGACACCTTCCTTCTCCATCGGGGACAGGGACTGCTGTATGCATTTAGACTCTATGATTCTCATAGCCCCCTTTTGGCCCTGTCAACCATGGTTTCCTCTGCTTCTTCGCCTAGGGCAGACTCAGCCATTCAAACTGGGATGTGCGCCTGACCTCTTCTCCATCCCAATCTTCACTCATTACGCCTGACAGAATGGGTTCTGAAGAGTTAGTGCTTGTCAATCTTGACTTACCACAGGTGGTCAAGGATATCCTTCTTGCATCTCCTAATTATTCCACTAGGTAATTTTATGCCTTCAAATGGTGTAGATTTGCCCTCTGGTGCTCCCCAAAGGACAGAGACCCCTTTTCTTGCCCAGTAGAGTCACTTCTTCAATATTTCCTCCACTTAACATTGAAAGGTCTTAAAACTAACTCTGTGACAGTTCACCTTAGTGCCACTGCAATCTCTCACAGACCAGTGAATGGACAGCCTATTTTTTCACACCCCTTAATAGCATGCTTCATTCCGAGTCTCCTGCTATCCAAGCCACCCATTAAGCTGCCTCCGGTGGCCTGGGATTTGAAATGTGGTTATAGCTCAACTTCTAAAGCCACCTTTCAAACCTTTATCCACCACGTCATTGAACTTCTCTCTTGAAAGATCATCTCCCTTATTACCCTCATTTCAGCTCACTGAGTCAGTAAGCTGCAAGCTCTAGTGGCGGATCCCCCTATACTTGGTTCCACCATGACAAGGTGTTTCTGCATACCCATTCGCATTTCCTCCTTCCACCTAAACCAGTCGGTAATCCTTCCGATTTTCTTCCCTAGACCACATGCGTCTCTGGCTGAAGCAGCACTGGACTGCAAGCGAGCGCTGGCCTACTACTCAGACAGAACTAACGTTTACAAAAAATCCTCTCAACTATTAATTTCCTTTGATCCTAGTTACCTGGGTCTACTTGGGACAAAATGTACTCTATCTAGATAGGTACAGATTGCATTTCTTTTGCTTATGCACAAGCAGAACACTAATTAGAGGGTCACATCACTGCTCATAATGGGCTGACTATGGCAAACTCCATAGCTAATCTCCATTCAGTAGCTATTGAGGAGATTTGCCTGGCAGCTACCTGGTCCTCCATTCACACTTTTGCTGCACACTACTGTCTGGACAGAGACTCCCGTCGGGACGCTGTCTTTGGCCAAGCTGTACTCCAGCACCTCTTTGGGACTTAAACTCAACTCCTACCCTCTGTCCTGGACTTCTACAAGCTACCAGACTATCACTAGGGGAGTACTGCCTCCTGGCATTGAATCCAATGGGCCACAACTCTTCCAAACTTATCGGCTACACATTTTTTGCCTCAGAGACCACACTACTCCCCACCCCCAAATCAGTCTGGGAGCTGGGAGCTAGAAGCTAGCGAGTCCCATATGTGAAGACTGCATTCCTGCTTGCTCCTGGAGATAGCGTAGTGGTCTGTAACAGCAGTAATCAGTCTTCACAACCCACCCTCCTCCCCTAAGAGTTGTAGGTTTCTTCTATTTGTTTTCTTCTTCTCAGCTACAAACTCAACTGAGGAGAGGGATTGGTATGGAGAGAAGGCAAGCATGCAGGAGCTGTGGAGTGCTCCCAAAGGCTTTCCTATTGGACGCTGAGGAGCGTTCCCACGTGGGCTCTGTCTGACATTCACCCATATGTGAGGACTGATTCCTGCTGTTCCCGGAGATCACCTGTTATAGCTGAGTAACTACACTTTATAGCAGGCATTTACAAATTTTCTTGCAATCTAGGAGTAGTCAAACATTTAGGAGACAGCCACAGAGATTTTTGCCACAGTGCCTAAAAGGGCATCGCAGCTCTCTTTTTTTTTTTTTAAAGCTTGATTTACTGGTTTTCACATTTTCTATGGGAAAAGAAAGCTTAATAAGCTTAAAACCCTCGGCACAGTGTGCAGCGGCAGCCAAGAGAGCAAATAGAATGCTAGGTATCATAAGAAAAGGAATGGAAAATAAAACAAAAGATATTATAATGCCTCTATATAGTTCCATGGCGAGACCGCACCTTGAATATTGTGTGCAATTCTGGTCGCCGTATCTTAAAAAGGATATAGCGTTATTAGAAAAGGTTCAGAGCCACCAAAATGGTAAAGGGGATGGAAGGATACTCCTATGAAGAAAGGCTAAAAAGGTTAGGGCTCTTTAACCTGGAAAAGAGACGGCTGAGGGGAGATATGATAGAAGTCTATAAATTAATGAACGGAGTGGAATGGGTAAACGTAGATCGATTGTTTACGTTATCAGAATATAGGAAGACTAGGGGACATGCAATGAAGCTACAGGGTAAACTATTTAAGACTAATAAAAGAAAATATTTTTTCACTCAACGTGTAATCAAACTCTGGAATTTGTTACCGGAGGATATAGTAAAGGCTGTTAGTGTAGCTGGGTTTAAAAAAGGTTTGGACAAGTTCCTGGAGGAAAGGTCCATAAACCATTATTAAGAAGGGACCCAGGATATCAATGCTTGACCCAGTACAAGCATTGCGGAACCTGTGTCTTTTGGGGAAACTGCTAGGTACGTATGACCTAGATTAGCCACTGTTGGAAACGGGATACTGGGCTTGATGGACCTTGGTCTGACCCAGTATGGCATATCTTATGTTCTTTCATACATTTATTTAAGAACACTTTATTAATACTAACAAAGGTGGTCTCAGACTTTTCTGGCACACTTTTTCAAACTGGCATCATGTCCAATTACTGTGCCCAATAGCATCAATGACCTTCAGATAATGATCAAGCAGATGGAGTTGTTATACCAAAGCAATCATCAGTGTCGCTCATAAGATTATCATCAAAGATTGTTTATAATATCATCCACTCCAGCAAACACTTAGCTCTTAATCCGTTTGTTTCTCAACGAGCTCCTATCGTGCTTTCATGTTTGAAAATGAACAGAAGAGATAGCTCTTATGTTTAGAACAAACTACATGAGCTGGTATACCAGGCTCCATCTGTGGCCCTGTTCAAATCCAGGCTAAAATCTCACTTCTTTGAGACTGTTTTTTGGATCCTGATCCCACTGGTCCCCTTTCACGTCCTATGTGTTTCCTCACCATTCCCCTAGATACATCCTAGTCCCCAGCTGCGTTGTCTGTCTGTCTTGACCAGATTGTAAGCTCTTATGAGAAGGAACTGTCTCTTACATGTCTCTGTACGGCGCTGCGCATGCCTTGTAGCGCTATACAAGTGATAAGCAGTAGTAGTAGCATACAGATATTTAAAGACCTGAAAGGTATTAATGAACAAAAACCTTTTCAAAAGTCAAGGAAACTGAAGAACCATCCTCCTCCTCATTCCTCCAACTCCGTCTCCATCAGTCTCTCACCCCACCCACACACTTTTTTTTTTTTTTTTAAATTTATACACACAATAGTCAGTAGACAGTAGTCATTCCCACCAAAATAGCTATCATGGCTGTTTAAAAATCAAACAAACAATCATCCATTCACAAAAAGCATTCGCTATTAAAGACATCCAATCAACATTCAGATAAATCAATTACAATTCTAAAAAAAAAAAAAAAAAACTCAAACACAACCAAACAGCCAACTCCTCTGTCCCCTGACCAAGAGCAGTTCCAAAGTCACCCTCAAGACACCAAAGCTATTGCTCAATCAGGAAGAGACAGATCTTCAAGGCAGTCTTAACCCTGAAGAACACCTCCTTCTTACTTCAGATGAAGCAGAAGGATGCTCCAGAGGGCAGGTGTTACATAAGAAAAAGCAGACTGCTGTGTATGTTCAAGGCATACAGTCCAGCCAGATAGCAAAGAAGCCAAAGCAGGGTGTAATGTTTACACCAGTGTACATGGCATCAAGCAATCAGAGATAGAGGTTGACTGGTAATGCCCTAGAAACTACCACATTCCCAACACTCTCCCTGCTACATGGTATTGCTAACTTGAGGACTTGGAGAAGAACAAGAGGACACATGCCTGGAGTTATGGAAGCAATGTCCATGAGGTAACCAGAGATCAACAGTTCTGTAACACATTGATGGGGCATGTTTATTAAGCTCCATGCTAGTAATGGGGGTTTGTGACAGCTTGTGTCGTTGGTAGTTGCTCTCCATGACTGTACTACCACCCATTGTGCTTTATGTAGTTGCTGCCTGCCAAGCACAGACTTTCAATGCCCGCACTAGCGGCACCGTGGCAGGAATGCTCACATCCCACCCAGGTTTTTTAGCACATGATCCTGCACTACTCTGTAGTTGTAGAAATGGACAGGTAAAGGGATACAAGAATCCTCAATATGTAATTAAAGATGGATGAATTTCTTGATACAGAATGTGTTTAGAAGTTTGGCTTTTCACCTACTTCCTCTTAAACAGAATAGGATATCATGATCATGAGTTCTGTGTAACTGTTTTTAAAATAGTTTGGAACATTGTTAACGCAAGCATAAAGAGTAAACATAGGCTATGAACTGTGCAACCATAGTTCATTGTACAGTCAATGCTGACAACATAATTTTTGCAACTTTGCAATTATAAATAATTGTCATAATCCAGTAAATTTCATTTAATACACCGTAATCAGCTCTTACTCTGTAAAAAGAACTTTGGCGACACCTTGTGTTATTTCACGTTTATAATAAATGACTTATTTCCCCTTTTTCGTTAATAAAAAGGAGCTTTTCAGGAGGAAGAATTTGAATCCGGCAGGCGTGGAACTGTGCAGTGTCCACAGACCGTCTGCTGTTTTCCCTCTGAGCTCAAAGAAAGTAGCACTGTGTGTGTGATTGTGTTCTGTATTACTCTCTGCCTGTTTCTCACTGCTTGAGGGACCAGAGACCGAAAGAGCCGTGGTATTGTGGCCAGATCACGGGGTTTTCTTCAGTAGTATGATGCAAAAACACATGCTAACCCTGCACTGCTAGCACACTTTAGTAAACATGCTTCTAAAGCCCATATTGGAATAGGTGATGAGGTGTAGCCTTTGTGCGCACTACCTGCCACATGAAGTGAAAGAGCTCCCAAACCATGAAAAGAACGTGTGCTACCATTGGACCCAACACTTCTGTTATCAAAACCTTATGTAGCATTGAAAGGAAACCATTCCTGCCGTGACTTGTATAACATTTCAGAAGTGTGTGTGTGTGTGTGTGTGTGTGTGTACCTTGCGTCAGTTCCTTTAAGTTGGATGTTCACAATGACTAGGCAGCACCTCCCCTCCCCCAACCAATATTTCTGCTATTGTTGCATCTTAAGAAACCAGGGTTCTTGTGCAGTATGCATTTTGAGGCTCAGTAAGATTCAGCTGCATAGTGCAGGAACTTTCATACTACTTTCAAGGTCTCATGTCTTGTCAGTCCAAGAGCCCTCATTTTTCATTAGCACTGCCAATTTAGGATAAGAAAAATACTGGAGAAGAGATGACCAGAGAGCTGGAGGAGAGCTTGGAGGTACAAGGTTGGAGGAGCCAACCCCACTAACCCCCAAAACCAGTGATATCATGAGAGTTACTGCAGGAAGAACATTAAATGCCTATCTTCTCTGCAGCCAGAGTCATGTGCCAAAGAAATCTTAAGGTTCCAGCTTTTTCCAGAACTCATTTGGCTACTGGAATGCTGCACTTATTTAAACACTAGAAAGCTGCTCTGAGCATTTATATATAAAATCAAGATTCTTAGAGATTGTACTGCTTTGTAAGTGCTGTCAAGTCAATGCTGGCTCCTGGCAACCCAGCAGTCCCTGGGCAAGGTATGACCAGAAGTAGATTACCCTCCATTGTCTTTGAAGAAAAGACCTGGCAAAGTGACTTGCCCAAGGTCACAAGGAGTGCCAGTGGGAATCAAACCCAGATCTCTTGGCTGCTAAGCTGTTGTTTTAACCACTATAGCACCAGGAATTTTATATCCTCAATGTTTTGCAAAATTTGTTTAAAATTTAAATATAGACATTAGTGATGTGAAGGAGTAGCCTAGTGGTTAGAGCAACAGCCTCATACCCAAGAGATCAGGGTTTGATTCCCACTGGAGTTGCTGGGTCGTCAGGAGTCAGCACTGACTTGACAGCACTTAAAGTTTAAAAAACACAAATACCATAGGAAATATAGGTCATGACCCAAACAATCCTCCATAACATAGGTAAAGAGGAATGTAATGCTAACTTTTAAAAAGGTTTCCAGGGGTGATCTGGGAAACTACAGACCAGTGAGCTTGATGTCTGTACCAGGCAACATAGTAGAAACCATTATAAAGAACAAAAATTACTGAACATGTTGGCCTTCTGCGATTTAAGCTATGACTATTTACATGGATTTAGCAAAGTAAAGTCGTCACTCGCTAATCTCTTATATTTTTGAAGGTGTGAATAAACTGTAGAGAAAGGTGAGCCAGTCCATATAGTGTATCTGGATTTTCAGAGAGCCTTTAACAAGGTGCCTCACAACACGTGTGGTCTCCAGAATTGTATACCCTACACCAAATGAGGTCTCAGCAGAAAATTATTGAAGCACTATCACCTCTTTTTTTACTGCTGGCCATTCCTCTCCTAATGCACCCAAGCACTCTCTGTCTTCTCCCATCACCTTTTCTACCTGTGTGGCCACCTGAAAATCATCAGAAATAAACAACCAAAGATTCCATTCTTTTGTGCACATTTCACCCCTATATAATACTGCCTCCTTGGGATTTTAAGCCCAAAACTCTTTTTAACATTAAATGTTAGCTTCCAAACTCTAGGTCATTCTTCAAGCTTCCCCAGTTCCCTCCTAATAGTTTCATAAAGTTAAACATTATTATAAATATTCAAAATTTGCTTTTAGTTCAGCCAGAAATAAGACAGAAACATTCAAGAGAGGAATGGAAGGACTTAATGGATAGAAAAAAAGAGGAAAGGAGATAATAAAAAGCCTTTACTGACCCTTATATTTACTCTCATTTGCTTTTAAATTCCTTAACCCAACCAAGTTTTTTTTTTTTTTGTTGTTGGTTTTTTTTTTTTTAAGTGCCATCAAGTCAGTGTTGACTCATAGCGACCCAGCTACCTCTGGGCTTTCTTGGCAATGTATCACTGGAAGTAAATTGCCAGCCTTTTCTTCCAAGGCAATGGAGGGTAAAGTGACTTGCCCAAGGTCACAAGGAGTGCCAGTGGGAATTGAACCCTTGATCTTCTGGGTATGAGGCAGTTGCTCTAACCACTAGGCTACTCCTCCACTACATTCCAACCAAAGTTACTTATAAAAAAAAACCACAATATGTCACGACCTTTAATGCATCTCTTTTCTGGGGAGCAAAATTTATACATACACATATAGACACACACAGCAAAAAGGCTATATGCCACGGTCTAAAGCTGGATTTGGCAGTCGTTTTCAACCAAGTGCTTGGGGGACACGCACAGCCAGGCTTGTTTTCAGGATACTCACAATACAAAACAGTGGAGGAGGTGCATATTCACTATCCACCGCCTGAAACCATGATTGATTAGGTGTGGGCCAAGGATTGGGCTGAGAACCACTTCAGCAGCCAGAGCAGGGACTGTCTCGCTCACATCTACAGCGCTGCGTACATCTTGTAGCGCTATATATAAATGATAAGTAGTTGTAACCAAGAGGAAATAAAATCTGACGTAAATCCCCGAGGGTCCCGAAGTGGTAAATGTTCTTTGTTGTAAGCCTCAGAACTATCTTTCTCCAACTGGAATACTGGTGAGTTTTCTCCTTGGGAAAATATATGCCGTTTACGTCCTTCTGCAGCATTCACGTGGGAGAGTGGAAATCTCTAACTTAAGCAGAGAGAATGCTGTCTGTTGTTTCTTATCTTATTTAAAAATAAAAAATAAAAAAACCCCTTTTTCATTCTCCTTAACTTGATGCCTGGTGAAAAGCACTTAAGCACCTCAGCAGGCTGACATAACTTTTGACCTAGTGAGAATTTAGTGGGTATCGGCAGGTCTAATACCTGGAGAGGGAGAACGGTGTGGACACGTTTTTTACTTACTTACCCCTCAGAGAACTTGACAATTGAGGAAGGGGGAGCTCTAAAAGGCAGCGTCCGTCCTGATGTCAGTATCAGGCAGCCAGGAAGAATTTCTCCCCCTTTCTAAGAGAGTCTGCAGTGGCAATGAGGAAGCTGTACCTGCAGGGGGCTTTGGGAGTGGGCCTCTCTAGGCAGGGAAGTCTTAGAGAAGTCCTGAGTCAGAGGGACGGAAAAAATAAAGAAAATTAACATTAAATACAACTAAAACAAGAAGGAAGGGGATAGTTTGTCCCAGAAGGTATTGCAAGAGCCAGAAGCCTCAAAAGTAAGGGAACACTGCCCCAAAGTAATCAAAAAGAGTGGCAGGCAGATATAAGGGCAGCCCTCCATGCAATTCAATGGATAGGCTGTGCTCAGCCCTTAAGAATAACTGTTTGTTGTGGCGAAAATAAAAGTTAAAACCTAAAAGTTTCAAAGCAAGGGTCCAATAGAGTTAGGACTGGGAAGTATGAAAAAATATTTTTGAAGCTTTGGGGGTAATATTAAAATAGGAGCTCATTAAAAATGCAGGGAGGGGGGTTTATACACCATGTAAAATCTATATTTTTATAAAATTTAGACGTTTTAAAGTACATGGGAAGTGTCCTGGAAAGTAGGGGAACATAACCAAATGTTTTCTTTTGTTTTTTTTTAGGTTTTGTGGTGTTTAAAAGTGGCAATTTAAAGAAGTTCAGAAATAAAATGAGTTTAAAGAAGTTCAGAAGTAAACTCAGAAATAAAAGTAGTTTAAAAAATAAACGCAAGTTCCCAAAACATGTGCTTGTGTTCTGGAAAGATGTTTTATGTAAAATTTGTGTTTATAACTGCTATTAGGGGTCTTAAAATACAGGCTTTTAATATATAAAAGTGTCAGGATCTGGGAGGGGTGGAGTGATTTCCACTGGTTACAAATTGGTTATAGGGCTCAGCTGTAGCTGACCCTCGGTGTCTGATGCAGTTGAAGCAGGCAGATAGTAAGCAGAGTACAGAGGGATTTGACAGGTCAGACAATTAATATGGGGCTTATTAAGGAAAGATTTGAGGACATTTTTAAGTATTAAGGAAATGAGTAATTGTATTAAGAATGACATAGGTCCACAACCATTATTAAAAGGGACCCAGGAAATCCACTGCTTGACCAAATACAAGCATTGTGCAACCTGTGTCTCTTGGGGAAACTGCTAGGTACTTGTGACCTAGATTGGCCACTGTTGGAAACAGGATACTGGGCTTGATGGACCTTGGTCTGACCCAGTATGGCATATCTTATGTTTCTACCATTCCTCTCCTTTAGAATGCAGGTGAAGGTGAATGTTTTAATCAATTGTCTATTGGACCTGAATGAGAGCAGAAGTGTTGTGAATGAAGAGGTCTCTTAATTTGAAAGTTTTAAGTGGAGAGAGAGGGTCTGAGCTAGTATGAAAGTGGGTTTGACAGAGGAAAACGGAGTTACTTACCTGTAACTGAGGTTCTCCGTGGACAGCAGGATAAGTCAGCCACAGTAGGTGACGTCATCCGACAGCGCCGAGACGGAAGTACTCTCTAGAGCTCAGAAGGGCTTCTGAGCATGACCACCAGGTACCATCCCTGGGTCCACCCCTAGCCAGCCACTGAGTTACTAGTTGAGCTTTAGCTGCTAGGGTGCAACAAGGTGGATATCGGCCCCTATAGGGGAGGCGGGAGGGATTGTGTGGCTGACTTATCCTGCTGTCCACGGAGAACCCCAGTTACAGGTAAGTAACTCCGTTTTCTCCTAGGACAAGCAGGATAGTCAGCCACAGTAGGGTCCTCCGAAGCTACCAGAGCTGCGGTAGAGGGGCCCAGTCGGCGGAGAGCTAATGGCTCCGAGGAGCAAGAATTCAAGGTACGCCGAGGTGGGACAACTTAGCATTTATTATGGGCGGGAGGCCCCAGTATGGTGCAAATTAGCAAGGATGTGAGTTAACAGTGCAAAACAGTGCATCAAAAACACAGTGCAAAACACATCAAGACAGTGTACAGCAGCGCAAACAGTGCAGAACAGTGTAACAAACCATGAATAAGAAATAGGCAATGTACCAGCCTGTAAGGTGCGGCAGGCATAAGGTGCGGCTGTGCCAGGTGCAACAGGGAGCAGCGGTGATGCTGCAATCAAGGTTCTGTTACCGTCTCTTGGGCCATGTCCCCACTGCCTCCAAGGGCACTGAGGTAAATGGCAAGTTAGGTGGGGTTGCTCGCTGAGGTGATGACTGCTCAGGCGAGGTCAGCTCCGGTGGCGAGGTCGAGGAAGTAGTGCCTTTGGAAGGTGTGGGGGGATGACCAGGTGGCTGCTTTGCAGATGTCCGCCACTGGAATGGACCGTAGGTTGGTGATGGAGGCAGCCATCGCTCGTAGTTGATGAGCATGGATCGAGGTTGCCGCCCCTTCCCCCGCCCGCTCCAGGCAGAAGGTGATGCAGGAGGATATCCAGATGGACAACGTCCATTTGGAGACTGGTCGGTCCGGCTTATTTTGGTCATAGGAGACGAAGAGTTGCGTCCCTCGTCGATGGGGCGCGGTCCCGAGGAGGTATATGCGGAGGGCTCTGACGCAGTCAAGGGTATGTAGCCTTTGCTCCTCCGTGGAGGAGTGGGGCTCCGGGTGGAAGCTGGGAAGTTTGATGGTCTGGTTGACATGAAAGGCGGATGCCACTTTGGGTACAAACTTAGGGTGGATCCGGAGGGAGGCTCTGTCTGCGGTCAGCTGAGTATAGGAAGGATGGGACACCAGGGCCTGCAGTTCGCTGATCCTCCTTGCTGACGTAATGGCGATAAGGAACAGAGTCTTCCAGGAGACGTGCTTCATGGCCGCTGAGTGCATGGGCTCAAAGGGAGGCTGTGCAAGTTGGTTGAGGACAGCATTGAGGTCCCACAGAGGCACCGGGACTTTGACCGGTGGGTGCAGGTTGCGAAGACCTCTCATGAAGCGGTTGATGATAGGTTGAGCTGCGATGGAGGTGTCGCCGCACCGGTCGTGGAAGGCTGCAATTGCGGCAAGGTGTACCTTGATGGATTGTGGTTGAAGGCCCTGCCGGGAGAGACCTGTGAGGTATTGTAGCACTTGAGGTATCGAGCAGGAGAAGGGATTGAAATGTTGCACTGAGCACCATGCAGTGAAGCGTCGCCATTTTAGCCCATAGGACTTTCTGGTTGAGGGGCGTCTGGCTGTGAGAACCACCTGCGTGACCTCAGGGGGAAGGTGGAAGGGGCGTAGCGTCGCCTGCTCAGCCTCCATGCTGTCAAGGATAGGATCCGCAGGTTGGGGTGGAGGGTTTTGCCATTGTCCTGGGAGATCAGGTCGGGCACCAGGGGAAGGTGTACCAGAGCTTCCTGTGCCAAGTGACAAAGGTACGAGAACCACACCTGGTGTGGCCAGTGAGGCGCGATGAGGATGGCTCGTGCCTTGTCCGAGACGATCCGCTGTAGGGTCAACGATATCAGGGGGGGGGAAGCGTAAATGAGTGACCATTCTCCCCAGTACATGTGAAGGCATCCGACGTGATGCTGAGGTAGGAGGGGTGTTTCGAGCAGAATGTACTGCACTTCGTGTTCTCCGGTGCTGCAAAGAGGTCGATTTGTGGCATCCCCCATCGTTGGAAGAGGGTTTGAGCCACTTGGTGGTTGAGGGACCACTCGTGCGGGTTGAGCTGGCGGCTGAGCCGGCCTGCTAGTGTGTTTTGGAGTCCCAGCGGGTAAGATGCTCAGATGAGGCAGCGTTTGGATAGTGCAAAGATCCATATCTGGAGGGCTTCTCTGCAGAGTGGGTGGGAGCCTGTTCCTCCCTGCTTGTTGACGTAGAACATGGCCACTTAGCTGTCTGTCTGGATGAGCACTGCTTTCCCATAGGCAAGGTTCTGAAAGGCTCGGAGGGCGTGTTGTATAGCACTGAGCTCCAGGAGATTGATGTGTAGCATTTGTTCTCTTGCTGTCCAGGCTCCCTGAGTGCGGAGATGGAGGCAATGCACCCCCCAGCCTGTTGGGGAGGCATCGGTGGTGATGGTTAGCTGATAAACAGGCTGCCTGAGGGGGCGACCGCGCGTTAGGTTCCTTTTGCGCGTCCACCAGTGGAGGGAGGCTGTTACTGCGGCATTTAGAGGGACTCGTGAGCTCAAGGGCTGTGAGTCCTGGCTCCAATGTGACCGCAGGTGCCACTGTAGGTGGCGCATATGAAGCTTTGCTGTTGTAATCACTTGGGTTGAAGCGGCCATGTGGCCCAGCAGGCGGAGCAGGGTTCTGGCAGTTGTTTGTCCATTCGTTGAGACGCTCCGTGTCAGGCTGATGATGGCGTCCCTCCAGGGACGGGGAAGGAATGCTTTGAAGGCAGTGGTGTCTATAATCACCCCAATGAATTTGATTCACTGGGAGGGTTGCAGGTGTGATTTCTGGTGGTTCACTAGGAAGCCCAGAGATGATAACAGGGAGATGGTTCGGTGAGTGGCTGAAATGGCCTCCCGTGAGGAGGGAGC
Source organism: Ichthyophis bannanicus (assembly GCA_033557465.1). Lineage (NCBI taxonomy): Eukaryota > Metazoa > Chordata > Amphibia > Gymnophiona > Ichthyophiidae > Ichthyophis > Ichthyophis bannanicus. The sequence continues at coordinate 263,967,058 of CM066044.1, forward strand.
AGAGATCAGCCAGTCGTCGAGGTACGGGAACACACATATGCCCTGTTTCCGGAGGTGTGCGGCTGCCATGGCCACACATTTTGTAAACACCCGTGATGCGGGTGAAAGTCCAAAGGGAAGGACCTTGTATTGGAAATGTCTCCCCATGACTTGGAAGCGCAGGTACCTGCGGTGGTCTCTGTGAATGGGGAGATGTGTATATGCATCCATCAGATCGAGGGATGTCAACCATTCTCCCTGTTGAATGAGCGGGAGGATAGACCCAAGGGAGTGCATTCGGAATTTCTCCTTGACAGTGAACTTGTTGAGTCTGCGGAGGTTGAGGATAGGACATAGACCTCCCATTTTCTTGGAGACTATGAAGTATCTGGAGTAGAAGCCGGAACGCAGCTCTTCCTTCGGCACAGGCTCTATGGCCTTGGATGCAAGGAGGGGTGATATTTCCTCCTTTCGGAGGGCAAGCGAGTTGATGTCCGTCCTATTGCGGGGATGTTTGCGTTGCAACGGTGTTGAAAGAAATCTGATCCAGTACCCCTCCCTGATGATCTGCAGGACCCAGTTGTCTGTAGAGATTGACTCCCAGGCCGGTAGGAATGCGGTGAGCCGACCCCCCGTGGGGGGGCTGGCCCCCGTGTGTTTGTCAAAAAGTCTTGTTGGTCTTTGCTGGGCCAGTCTGAGGGGCCTTTTGTTGCCTCCTTTCCCTTTGGCAGGGCTTCCCACGGTAGGAGGTCTGGTGAGACTGTGGGTTGTACTGCGGCTGCTGCCACTTCCAATACGTGTTGTATTGTCTTTTGGAGGAAGAGTAAGGCTTCCGGTGGTAAAGGGCCTTGTGGTTGCTCCGTTCTAGGCCCTCGTCTGCGAGGGTTTGTAGTGTGGTACAGTGGTCCTTCATGGTGGTCACGATATCATTCACCTTGTCGCCAAAAAGTGAATCTCCGATGCAGGGGGCATCCGCTATCCGGTCAGGGTGTTGTCTCACTGGATGGAGGCTCTGAGCCAGGCCAAGCGATGAGCCGATATGGCCGTTCCAGTGGTGCGCGTGGCTGCATCGAAGGCATCGAAGGCCGCCCGGACTTGGTGCTTTATGCACTTCTTGGAGGTCTGCCAGGGGAGCGTTGGGTGAAGCTTGCGCATCATGCGTCTCTGTGGATTTTAGCTGAGCTAGAAGAATGTCCTGGTAAAGGGCCTGCTGGAGCTGGTGTGCGGACACCCTTGCACTCAGCATGGCGCCCTGGAATACCTTTCTTCCGACCTCATCAAGGAGCTTAAGGTCTCTGCCCGGAGGGTTGTTGGAAGATGTGCGCGTAGATTTTGAGCACTTGAGGGCAGATTCCACCACTATGGAGTGGTGAGGAAGCTGCGTCTTGTCGAACCCTGGCAGGGGTTGCACTTGGTACTTTAGGTCCAGCTTTCATGATATAGGCGGCCCTGAGGTGGGGTTCTGCCAGAGTTTGAGGAGGTTCTCATGCAGGAGGGGGTGCACGGGTATAGTTGCAGCAGTCCTGGGGGCCTCTAAAAGTTTTAGGGCCGCTTGAGTCTCAGGTCGCTTGTCGGAAGTAGGGCAGGGGGCTGTTAGAGCCAAAGCCGTTGAGAGCTTGCGGAGGAATTTCAGGTAAGTCAGGTCCTCTGGGTTGTCGGGTGGGGTGTCCATTGTAGACGGTTCCGGGTCTGGATTTGGGGCAGGTGGGTTTTCCACAGATGCAGTAGGCTCGGGAGCTGTGGCTTCATCCCTCTCACAAGCGGTACCCGCCGGTTCTGGAACAGACTCTGGTGGTTCCGAGCAGGCTTGCTGCAGGGGAACAGGGAAAGGTGCCCCTTGAGACTGCAGCCACTGGCTGAAGAACCCAGAAAGCAGGCTGTTAAGTTGTGCAGTCATGTTGAGTAGTCCTTGGAAGGGAAGAGCCGTGGTGGTAGGGTCGTGCTGTCCCCTGGGTTGCCCGGAGGGGTTGGCAAGGGTGAATTCTGGTGTTTCTGGGTCTGTGGGGGGCTGCTGGGGAGGATCCGTGTCCACATCGGAGTCTGGGAGCAGAGCATACCTGTTGGAGGAGATGCTGCTGGATGAGGAATACTGACGCCGGTGTCTCTGTACCTTTCTGTGCCTTCTCTGGTGTGGGCTGCTGCTGCTGCTGCTGTAGTTGTGGCCTCTGTGTTGGTTTTTCGATCTGGTGCTGCTGCTGCTGCATCTCCTGCGGTGTTTGTGACTCTTTCTGTGTCGGCGCGGGCTGGAGCTGTGCCTCCGTGCTTAAGGGGAGGCTGGCCGGTGGGTGTGCCTTCTTCTGGAGCCATGCCTCCTGCTTGTCCTGTTGTCGTGGCGCCAGCCAATGGAGTGGACATGGGCAGAGTCGGGGGCAGAGTCCAAGATGGCCGCCTGCAGGGGAGACTCCTGACCATGCCCCTTGTTTTAAGTGTTGCCGTGGCACCGGCCAATGGCACCGAGGTGGGCGGAGCCTGAAGAAGAATCCAAGATGGCCACCAGCAGGGAGTCCCTCGATGATCCGGGGAGCACTGGGGAGCCCCGAGGAGGTGCTGGAAAGCCTGGGGGGAGACACCACAGGAGCCGGGATGGAGGGAGTAGAGGCAGAGCGGCTGCGGATGGAGGCCTGTAGGGGCGCATCCGGTGCCGTTGCGAGGGTCTGCTGAGCAGGTGTCTGAGCCCTGGCCTGAGCAACGTGGGGAGCCACGTTGACGGCAGAAAAGGTACCTGGATCTTCATTCTCTGGAAACAGTTCCCGGAGGGCATGTTTTCTGTATTGTCAGGCCCGGGGAGACATCTTCACGCAGTGAGCGCATTCCTCCACTTTATGGGAGACCCCGAGGCATTTTAGGCAGCGGTCGTGGGTGTCTGTAGAATTCATCTTTCTGGAGCAGCCCGGGCATTTTTTAAACCCAGTTTAGGCATCTTGATTGTAGATGTTTTGTTCTTTAATTCTGTATGCTGTTGGTATTGAAAATGCAATTTTGGTGGTGAGGAATCAGGAGAGTAGGAGAGTTTGTCTTGCTGGCAAGGCGGAAGAGAAATAAGTGGCTGGCTAGGGGAGGACCCGGGGGTGGTACCTGGTGGTCATGCTCAGAAGCCCTTCTGAGCTCTAGAGAGTACCTCTGTCTCGGTGCCGTCGGATGACGTCACCTACTGTGGCTGACTATCCTGCTTGTCCTAGGAGAAAGTGTTTTTATTTGATTTTGGAATTTTTAATTTGGTTTTAAATGGAGATTTAGATAAGGTTGAGGAAGGAGTGCTGGGGTTGCTTTTGAGGAGTCAAAACATGAGGGCTCGAAGTAAAGAGGGATCGGGAGTGTGAAGGGAAGTGAATCATTTGGCGGTTATTGTTATTTCCGTACTAAAATGTCAGAGAGTGTATGGGAATTGTTTCCTTCAGATTAGAGGAAGAGAAAAGGTTAGTAAGATATGAAAGACTATAGGAAGTACTGATGAGCAGGTGAACTAAGTCTTAAGTATTTTATTATTTTTTTAATAGGGGTTTTTTGTTGTTTTTTTTTTAAGGAATACTTCAGCTTTGATTACGTAAGGAAGGGAAAAACCCATAGGAGAGAGCTAGAAAGTAGAATGAGAGGGAGACTGAGTGAAATATAAAAGAAATTGAGTGTGGAAAGACTCTGGATTGTGGAGAGAGTGGTTGAATCTGGTTGTAAAAGAGGTACGAATGAAAGAAATTTGTAGTGACAGAAAGAGTGGTGAACTGAAAGAAGGGTGTTTGGGAGCAGGGAAAGGTTTGAAAGAAGTGTCTGTGACGGGGGAAGGGGTTTTATTTCCAGCAAGCTTGCTCCAAAGAGTCCCCAGATATTTTTACCTCCTTAGAGGGAGAGGGTGGTAAGAGGTAAACAAGAATGTAAGTGAAAGGGGAACTACTGAGAACCTATCCAAAGAAGAGATTTAAGCTAGGATCAGCTTGCAAAAAGAGGGAAGAGTCCTGTTTCTACAGAAGTTCCTGAAAAACGAAGGAGGAATGGGCCCCACTATTTGGACCATTGATCGTTGCTGGGATTAGTACCATATGACTTTAAACCATATTTGAGCTCAAATATAGCAGAGAACTTGTAAGCTTGCTTATCTTAAAGAAAGTTACATTTCTGGTTGTTTACAAATGATTTGAATTCTCTCGAGAAACATATGTCATTGATGTTATAGGTGTATCTCCAGGAACAAGCAGGAATACGTCATCACATATGGGTACGTCGGCACCGACGGAGCCCGCGCGGGAAAGCTCCCCAGCTTTTCAGATTAAAAGCTTTTGGGGCCTCCCACTGCACATGCGCGCTGCCTTCCCGCCTTCCTGACCAGCTCTCGTCAGTTTCTTTTTTTCCGCGGAGCCAGCAGGTCGTGTTCCTGTCACCGCTGAAGAAATTGTTGATTTTATTGTTTTCTTTAGACCGCGTACCTGCCTTCCCCATTCTGAAACCGGTACTGCCGGTCTCTCTTTCTTTCTTTTAAAAAAAAAAAATAAATAAATATTTTTCTTTTCTTCAGCACAGCTTGGTACTTTGTTAGGCCTTCAGGCCTACACAAATTCTCCTCATGGAGAAGCCAGTTCCTGGTTTTAAAAAGTGTACCAAGTGCAGTGCTGTCATTCCTCTTACAGACACCCATGAATGGTGTCTTAAATGTTTAGGACCTGACCATTCCATACCGGACTGCCCATCCTGCTCCCAGATGTCGAAACGTGGATTGCAGAACCGGGCCAACAAGTTCCATGTGCTGTTTCCTTCAGAAGCATCACAGTCATCCAGGTCTTCCTCTCCGGATGGATCTCAGGTAACCAAAACTCCAGTGGGCAAATCCTCTAAAAGCAAATCTCTTTCTAAAGATCGAGAGGCTCTCAATTCTGAGTTCGAGGATTCTGCCCAGGCCAAAAAACCCCGGCGGGAGGCTCCGGCCTCCAAAGCAATCATGGGGTCACAGGTTGACATCGATGGCGCGGCCTCGACAGATCACCTGTTGTACTGCTCTGGGGTACCGGCCCATACCGGTACCGACATCCAGGCAGCAGTGGCGTCTATGGGCAATACTGTCCAAGTCATGCAGCAGGCCATTCTGGCTTTTATTAATGCTGCTACGCCCTCGGTACCGCAGCCAGCGGTACCGGGTCCGGTTCCGGTAATGGCTTCCATACCGGAACCGAGGCCATCGTCTTCCAAACGCAGATCGGTTCCGCATGCCGGATCCGGGCTTTTGCCCGGTACCGATCCCATACCCGGTACGCCCAATGTCGATACCGAACGGTATGCGTATCGTGCGTTGGAAGCACATAGAGGATACTCTGCTTCTTCAGAAGATTTTAACTCCTCTGATGATTCTGATGAGTTCTCCCTTGATCTTCCTGAGGAGCCTTCTTCTCCTAACAGGAGAATGTCTCCACCAGAGGATTTGTCCTTTCAGGACTTCATCATAGAAATGGCTAAAGGTCTTTCTATTGCTTCATCCTCTGAAAAGGAACCCAGATCAAAGAAACTGGATATTTTAGGATACTCTAAGTCTCCTAAAGAGGCAGTCACCCTGCCTATCCATGAAATCCTTCAAGAACACTTGATGGACTTATGGGAGGCTCCTCTAACATTGTCTCCTTCTTCTCGCAGGTTGGACACCATGTACCGTGTCCCCCCTTCTCCTGGTTTCCAAAAAACCCAGTTGCCTCACCATTCTATTGTGGTGAAGTCTGCAATGAAGAAGATAAAGAGTACCAAAAGGCACTCTTCTACTCCTCCAGGGCGAGAATGTAAGACTCTAGACTCTTTTGGCAGGAAAACTTTCCAGGCTACTATGCTTATAGCCAGGATTAATTCCTATAGTCTTTACATGGGCATGTTTCTCAGTGAAATCGCTCTAAAAGTTCGGCATTTTGCCCCCTTTATCCCTGAGGATAAGAGGGAGCAGTTCATTTCCTTAGTGAAACACCTTTTGGATATTTCAAAGTTCTCCAACAGGGCAGCTTTTGATTCCTTTGAGGGTGCTGGTAGGGCTTCGGGCATTGCTATAGCAGCCCGACGTCTTGCTTGGCTCCAGGCTTCTGATCTAGAACCTTGGGTCCTAGATGGCTTACGAAATCTGCCCTGTACAGGTGAGAACTTATTTGGTGAGGAGTGGCAAATTAAGGCCACTCAAATGGATGCAGAAAATGCCACCTTAGATAGACTTTCTAAGTCTACCTCCACTCCTGCCAAGAAGAAGTCTTTTAAGAGGCCTTATTACAAGAAGTCCAGATTTTCTACAAATACTGGCCAACAATCCTCTCAGCCTCGTTTTGCTGCTAAACGTCAGCAACCTAAACAGGCAAGGTCAAAGCCTGCGGCGTCTGCTACGCCTCAGCAGGCTCCACCCCCTCAGGGGTTTTGACTTGCCACTAGAGAACTTAACTTTTCTGGCTCTAGAACAACCAGAGCCCCTCACCATACCCGGAAGGTTAGCTCACTTTGCTCCCAGATGGGAGCAAATTACATCAGAGCAATGGACCCTCTCTATCATCAGAGAGGGTTACAAACTCCATTTTTCCGACCTTCCTCCTTATACTATGGTGAGGCAGTTCAATTCTCCCCCATCTCTCCTGGCCCTCTTGGGTCAGGAAGTCTCCTCCCTCCTTGCCCAGTGGGCAATAGAGGAGGTCCCTCTTCTTCAACAGGGGACGGGATTCTACTCCCCTTATTTTCTAATACCAAAGAAGACAGAGGGCTTCAGACCAATTCTGGATCTGAGAGAATTGAACAAATTTCTTTTCAAAGAGAAATTCAAAATGCTTTCTCTGGGCATTCTCCTTCCATACCTTCAGAGTCAGGATTGGCTTTGTTCTCTAGACCTAAAGGATGCGTATACACACATACTCATCCACCCATCCCACAGAAAATACCTTTGATTTCTGTTTCAGGGAAAACATTTCCAGTACAGAGTACTCCCCTTCGGTCTAGCCTCTGCTCCAAGAGTGTTCACCAAATGCATGGCAGTCGTAGCTGCCTTTCTAAGAGGCCTGGGAATTTTCATATTCCCATACCTGGACGACTGGCTCATCCGAGCTCCCTCTCAGTCCCAGGCCCAAATTTCCCTGGACCGCACAAGGCGTCTTCTGCAGTATCTAGGACTGGTAGTAAACCTTCCCAAGTCTCAACTAATCCCTACTCAGTCTCTCGAGTTCATAGGGGCCCAGTTAGACACCATCACTGCAAGGGCCTACCTGCCTCAGGTCAGGGCCCAACGCCTGCTGAGTTTGGCCTCCCAAGCTCAGTCCAGCAGTCATTTGACAGCCCGGGAAATGCTGCGACTTCTGGGCCACATGGCCTCCACGGTACATGTGGTGCCCTACGCTCGTCTGCATATGAGAGCAGCTCAATGGACCTTGGCCACCCAGTGGACTCAAGCATCTGGAGCGCTCTCCGACCAAATACTCACCTCAAGCCATCTATTTTGGTCCCTCCAATGGTGGACATCCACCAAGAATCTGTTGTTGGGGGCCCCCTTCCAACCTTTGTTGCCCCAAGCAACCCTCACAACAGATGCCTCCCAAACAGGGTGGGGAGCTCATCTTCAGAACCTCTCCACTCAGGGCACTTGGTCTCCACAGGAGGCCACCCTTCATATCAACCTCCTGGAACTGCGAGCGATTTACCTTGCCCTCAAGGTCTTCTCTACCCTCCTTGTCAACCTGACTGTCCTAGTTCAGACAGACAATCAGGTAGCCATGTTCTATATAAACAAACAAGGAGGGACAGGCTCTCTGTCGCTTTGCAACGAAGCTCTCAGAATATGGGCCTTCGCCAGAGAGCATCAAATTCACCTTCTTGCAGTGTATCTTCCAGGAGTTCAAAACTCTCGTGCAGACAGACTCAGTCGAGTTCTGCTTCCACACGAATGGTCCCTACATATGGACCAGATACGCAGAATCTTTCAGGAATGGGGGACCCCGGACATAGACCTCTTTGCAAGTCCGTGGAATGCCAAACTTCCCCGGTTCTGTTCCAGAACTCAGTGTCAGGGAGCTCAGGCCCACGATGCCTTCCTCCTGCATTGGGGTCAGGAATTCCTCTATGCCTTTCCACCCATTCCTCTAATATCCAAGACTCTGTTCAAGCTCCAGAGGGATCACGGGACTATGATCCTCATAGCTCCCCGCTGGCCACGCCAGGTGTGGTTCCCTCTACTTCTGCATCTCTCCCAGGGATCCTCCCTGGACCTGGGAGCTGCGCCAGACCTTCTGTCTCAGGAGGAGGGGACTTTGTGGCACCCAAACCCCAAATCCCTACATCTCAGAGCTTGGTTACTGAAGGCCTAAGTCTTCAAGACTTTAATCTTTCTCAACCTGTGACAGATATCCTTCATGCCTCTAGGAAACCTTCCACGAGGCGTTCTTATGCTTTCAAATGGAAACGTTTTTCCATTTGGTGTGCTCAGCAGGGTCTTGACCCTCTAGCACTTCCTTTGAATTCCCTCTTGGACTATCTCCTGCATCTTTCAAATGCAGGCCTTAAGACGAATTCAGTAAGGGTCCATTTGAGTGCTATTGCAGCATCCTTAAAACCTATAAATGGACAACCTGTCTCCTCTCATCCTCTTGTTTCACGTTTCATGAGAGGCCTGACTCTAACTAAACCTCCCATCTGACCTCCTCCGGTAGCATGGGATTTGAACCTAGTTCTAGGTCAGCTTATGAAGCCACCTTTTGAGCCTTTGGACTCTACCTCCTTCAAATTTCTTTCCTGGAAGGTTGTTTTCCTTATTGCAGTCACTTCGGCTCGCCGCATCAGTGAACTGCAGGCTTTAGTGGCTCATCCACCTTATACTAGGTTTCATCATGATAAGGTGGTCCTTAGGACGAATCCCCACTTTATGCCCAAAGTGGTCTCGCCTTTTCATCTTAATCAAGAGGTATATCTACCTGTCTTTTTCCCGGCTCCTCATGCATCCAGTGCAGAGAGGAACCTTCATACTCTGGATTGTAAAAGAGCTCTTGCCTTTTACCTCAACAGGACTCAACCACATCGAAAGTCTTCCCAACTTTTCGTGGCTTTTGATCCTTCTCATTTGGGACTTCCAGTCACCAAGCGTACACTTTCCAATTGGATCGCTCAGTGTATTTCTTTTGCTTACCAGAGTAAGAACATTTCTATGGAGGGCCATGTCACAGCTCACAATGTGAGGGCCATGGCCACTTCTATGGCTCATCTTCACTCTGTGTCCATAGATCAGATCTGTCGAGCAGCCACTTGGGCCTCGGTTCATACCTTCACAGCCCATTACTGCTTGGACAAGGACTCCCGCCGGGATGCCTTGTTTTGTCAGGCTGTCCTCAAACACCTGTTCCATACTTAAACAACTCCTGCCCACCTTCCCTGGATGGATGCCTGAGATCCATGCGAAGATGGTTTACCCTTGGAGGGGGATCTCCCAGGCATCTTAGCTAGGGAGTCCCCATATGTGATGACGTATTCCTGCTTGTTCCTGGAGATAGCACAGTTACTTACCTGTAACAGGTGATCTCTGGGAACAGCAGGAATTAGTCATCACAACCCACCCACCTCCCCTAGGAGTTGTATCTCTATCTATCTATCTTCCTGTCCTCTCTCTCTATTGTCTCAGCTTTAAACTCGAACTGACGAGAGCTGGTCAGGAAGGCGGGAAGGCAGCGCGCATGTGCAGTGGGAGGCCCCAAAAGCTTTTAATCTGAAAAGCTGGGGAGCTTTCCCGCGCGGGCTCCGTCGGTGCCGACGTACCCATATGTGATGACTAATTCCTGCTGTTCCCAGAGATCACCTGTTACAGGTAAGTAACTGTGCTTTATTGTTGAACATTAAGATACCTGATTTACAAATTAATACACCACTAACAAATACTTTATGCATCTTTTTTAATATACTGCTCTATGCTCAAGCATCAAAGCGGTTTACAAAGGTTCAAAAAATGCTGTTGGAAAAGGAAAAGAATGCCATAAATATAACCCAGGAAAGAGAAAGTAGGACGGGACATGAAAGAAGAGAGCAGGGAGGAGAGGGGTCACAAGTCTCAGCAAGGAGGGGGGTGGGGAGGGAGATGAGATGAGCTTTCAGCATTTTATTTATTTGGACAGATTTTCTATACCACCCCTTCCAGAGATCAGGGGCGGTTTACATGGAACAACAAGTTACATAGAACAGAATTGAACTATATACATTGTAACTCGGATGTAACTATATACATTGATACTCATTAAACTATATACATTGTAACTCAAGTTGTAGTTACTCCAGGAACTGTTTACATATATTACTACTGTATGTGTAACGCTACAAATGTCAGTTGCAATTTATGCTTTTTGGAGAGATTATATCTGGTGTGGGGACTGGAAGATGGAGCTGATTAGGTGCTGCTGACGTTGTGGTTGCTGTAGTGCTCTATGAAGAGAAGAGTCTTTAATTCCTTCCTGAAAGCTTGTAGGTCTTTGATCGTAGTGAGTCTGGCAGAGAGTTCCATAGGACAGGGGCTGAGTAGGTGAATGTTCTGTTGCTTGTTATTTGTTTGGTTTTGTCGGATAGATGTTGGGACGTTGAGGAGGTTCTGCTTGCTTTTTCTTTTGTTTCTGGCGTCAGATTGAACATTTATAAGAGATGTCAGATAGGAAGGTGCAATATTGTTGAGTAGCTTGAAAGTAGTGATTATCGTTTTATATTTTATACAACTTGATATTGGAAGCCAATGGAGATTGTGCAAGATGGGGGTGATGTGGTCCATTAGGTGTGCCTTGGTTATGATTCTGGCAGTGACATTTTTGGCTATCTGGAGATAGTTTGTTCTTTTTGGGTAATCCATATAGGAGGCCGTTACAGTAGTCCAAGTGGGGTTGTGATTATTGCTTGGACTACCGTTCTGAAGTGATGGGGGGCAAGGAGGGGTCTGAGGTGTTGCACGGTTCGTAACTTGAAAAAATGGTTCTGGCAGTTTGTTTTATATGTGCTTCGATATTAAGGGTTTTGTCTAAAATGATGCCCAGATATTTAACTTCTTGCTTTACTGGGATGGTGGTGTTGAGTATGTGAATTGTTTGGGGGGGACAGGGGGGGGAAGGGAGTGAAACTATGGTTTCTGGTGGTGACAAGTACTTCAGTTTTCTTAAGGTTAATTTTGAAGTTGTTTTATATTTAGCTATTTTTCTGCTCCCTGTACATATTCAATTAGAGTGTGGTATGTGGGGTTATTTACATCAATCTGGGAGTAAAGCAGGATGTTGTCTGTATAAAGGTGATACCCAATTTTGTAATTTTTGAAAATTGTGCATAGAGGTTGAATATAGAGGTTGAACAAGAGAGCAGAAAGTGCAGATCCCGGTGGGATACTTTGCTCCTGGGGGAAGGGTGTTGAAGATTCATATGCAGTTTTTACATATTGGGTACGGTCGGATAAGTAGGATTTGAACCATTGGAGGACAGTCCCTGCTAGACCTAGTTGTGCAAACCTTGATAGGAGTATATTATGGTCTACATTGTCGAAGGCAGCCATTATGTCTATAAATATGAGTATGAAGGCCTTGTTCGCATTGTCCATACCAGTGAAATTCTGGAGTTGTTATTGAACAGTTTTTTTCAATAATTTTTGCTAGAAATGGTATGCTGGCAATTGGCCTGTATGAGTCTTCTATGTTTAGAATCCTGTTTTTAAGTATGGGTCGGATGGCAGAACGTTTAAGTTCTCTTGGTATATTCCCAAGGGAGAGAGATTGGTTGATTATGTTCGTTCCGTTTTTGTAGCTTCTATCCAGGGCATGGGTCTAAGTGAGAGGTGGTGGTGCTAATCCTTGTAATTGTTTCTAGGAGTTGTTTTTCCTTGATGAGGTGAAAGGAATGCCATTTATTGAGGTTAGTTTGATTATCGGAGGGGGGAGAAAAGAGTGTGAGGTTATTGGCTTTTAGTTTGGTTGCAAAGTGGTTGGCCAGGGTTAGTGGATTAATGTTACTTGCGTTCACATCATTTTGTGGTGGTTTAGTCATGGATTTGACAATTTCAGAGAGCTCCCTTGGGCAGTTAATGGCTTTTTTTAGGATATTTGTATGGTAATTCTTTTTTTTGCTGTATTTATGACTTCCTTATAGGCATTCAGGGTAGCCATATAGTGTTTTTTTTTCAATTCAGTGGTTTATTTTAGTTCTCACTTTTGTGAAGGAGAGTTCCAGTAAGAGGTCCAGAGGGAGGGAGTTCCATAGATTTGAGACAGAGAAAGAAGGCGAAATTGCGGGTGGACTCTAGGTGTGCTAGCGAGTGGGAAGGGAGGGACATACAATTAGAGTGAATGAGCAGGAGTGAACACTGAGGAGTATGGAGATAAACCAGATTAGAAAGGTACTGAGGGGTGCCAGTATGGCTTGAACATAAGATATGCCATACTGGGTCAGACCAAGGTCCATCAAGCCCAATATCTGGTTTCCAACAGTGGCCAATCTAGGTCATATGTACCTAGCAGTTTCCCCAAAAGACACAGGTTCCACAATGCTTGTATTGAGTCAAGCATTGATATCTTCGGTCCCTTTTAATAATGGTTTATGGACCTTTCCTCCAGGAACTTGTCCAAACCTTTTTTAAACCCAGCTACACTAACAGCTTTTACTACATCCTCCGGTAACAAATTCCAGAGTTTGATTACACGTTGAGTGAAAAAATATTTTCTCTTATTAGTCTTAAATAGTTTACCCTGTATCTTCATTGCATGTCCCCTAGTCTTTCTATATTCTGATAAGGTAAACAATCGATCTACGTTTACCCGTTCCACTCCGTTCATTAATTTATAGACTTCTATCATATCTCCCCTCAACCGTCTCTTTTCCAGGTTAAAGAGACCTAACCTTTTTAGCCTTTCTTCATAGGAGTATCCTTCCATCCCCTTTACCATTTTGGTGGCTCTTCTCTGTACCTTTTCTAATAATGCTATATGCTTTTTAAGATATGGTGACCGGAACTGCACACAATATTCAAGGTGCAGTCACACCACAGAACAATACAGAGGCATTATAATATCCTTTGTTTTATTTTCCATTCCTTTCCTTATCATACCTAGCATTCTATTTGCTCTCTTGGCCGCCGCTGCACACTGGGCCGAGGGTTTTAACATGTTATCCACGATGACGCCCAAGATTTTTTCCTGGGTGGTGGTTCCTAATGTGGAACCTTGCATCGTGTAACCACAGTTTGGGTTGTTCTTTCCTAGGTGCATAACTTTGCACTTGTCCACATTAAATTTCATCTGCCATTTGGATGCCCAGTCTTCCAATTTATCAAGATCCTCTTGCAATTTTTCACAATCCTCATGGGTTTTAACACCTTTAAATAGTTTTGTGTCATCTGCAAATTTGATAACCTCACTCATTATTCCCATTTCTGGGTCATTTATGAATATGATAAAAAGCAGCGGACCCAGCACAGATCCCTGGGGTACACCACTATTCATCTTTCTCCATTGGGAAATTTGACCATTTAGCCCTACCCTCTGCTTTCTATCTTTTAACCAGTTCCTGATCCACAATAATACACTGCCTCCTATCCAGGGCTGGCCCGTCCATTGTGCGAAAATGTTGTTCACACAGGGCCCCACGCTTCAGAGGGCCCCGTGCCAACAACATCCTGCACACTCTTGGCTCAATTCCCTATAGTAGCTTGCAGCTACCGGCAGATTCAGCAACACAGCTCCTTACAGCCGCCGAAGTGAAGAGTGTTATTTTCCTTCACTTCAGCAGTGTTGTAATGTAGATTGCTGGCGTGCTGAGTGCCGTGACACTGGAAATGCCCTTTGACCACCAGCGCACCAGCGATGTACATTACAACACAGTTGCCGAAGTGAAGGAAAACAACACTCTTCACTTCGGTGGCTGTAAAGAGCTGTTGCTGAGTCTGCCGGGAGCCGCGAGCCACTATAGGGAGGTGAGCCAGAGCCTCTAAAGTCTGTTGCGGGGCTCTTTGGGGAGGGGGGCTGGGCTTGGGCTTAAAATGGGTTGGGGGGCCTAAGATTCGAAATGGGCTGAGTGGAGGGGCCTAAAATTGGAAATGGGCTGAGTTGGGAGGGGCTAAGACTGGAAATGGGCTCTTGAGGGGGCAGTAGGATTGGAAATAGACTGAGTGTGGGGGAGCTTGGACTGGAAATGGGCTGTTCTGGAATAGGATTGGAATTGGCTGATGGGGGAGGGCTAGGATTGCAAATGGACTGATGGGGGGAGCTTGGATTTGAAATGGGCTGATGGGGGGAGCTTGGACTGGGAAATGGGCTGATGGGGGCTGGAATAGGACTGGAAATGAGCTGCTTGGGGGGCTCGGACTGGAAATAAACTGATGGGGGGGCTTGGACTGGAAATGGGCTGATGCGGGGGGGGGAGATTGGAACTAGAAGGGAGCTGAGGTTGGGGGAGGTCTAGAAGGGGCTGGGGGAATGAGGTTGGAGGGGGAAAAGATATTGTGTGTGGGAGGGAAGAAAAATCTATGAGTGGCTGGGTATTGGCAGAGTAAGTGGGGATTGAGGATGGAAGGGTGAAATTTTGATTGGATGATAAAGGAATAAAGAAAGAAATGAGGGAAGGAGCAAAAGGGGAAAGATCAGTATGTTAAAGCAGATGTAGAAAAGAAAATGGAAAAAATCTAGAAGAGAAAAGAAAGGACAAATGGACAGCAGACAATGGAGAATTAGCAGAAGACAGAAGAAACCAGAAGAAAGTGACTGGAGCAATTGCAATTGAAAAATAAAATGCCCAAACAATAAAAGGTAGAAAAATACTTATTAACTGGAATATGTCAGCTCTGGAAATGTGTAATGCTAAAGTCTTTGCATTTTTGTTTAATACAAGAGGAAATTAATTTATAGTGGTGTTGGACATTCCAAGTTTGGCTTTAGGGGTTCCCAATTTCATTACTGTCTTCCGATTTCTAAATTGTGATTCCTTGTTCTTTGTTTGGTGATGGTCTATGTTCTGCATGTGTAAACCGAGCTGAGGTATTCTGTTCATGTAGTTTATATTTGACAGTTCTACTTGTTCTCGTTCCCTAGTAGGAGATGTATTGGTATTCTCTGAGATGTATTGTTTTAATATTTGCAGTGTTGTCTTTTGATAGGTAGGGTATGGTTCTTTGAGTCCTGGTAGTGCTATTATGATATGGTGGATTTGCTATGGGTTCTAAATGGGCAGTATTTATAGTACTTCCTAATGTGCCTGGCAGTTGGCACTGGAGTAAGTAATGTAGAAATCTGGTAGTCTTTCTTTATCCACTCATTAAGAGACGTGTTAACATTATGCTAATATTTATGCAAATGAGGCTCCTTATGCAAATGAGGCCTCACAATGAGTCTTCACACATAGCCCAGCACCCCCCTTGGGCCGTCCCTGCTCCTATCCCATGACGTTTTAGTTTTGCCAAAAGTCTCTGAGGAGGGACCTTGTCAAAGGCTTTCTGAAAGTCCAGATACACTATATCAACTGACTCACCTTTGTCTACCTGTTTATTCACACCTTCAAAAAAACATAACAGATTAGTAAGACAAGATCTAACTTGTCTAAAGCCATGTTGTCTGTCTCCCATTAAGCCATGACTATCTATCTACAAGTTCAGTAATTTTGCTCTACTATTTTTCCCGGTACTGACGTCAGGCTCACCAGTCTGTAATTTCTCAGATCACCCCTGGAACCCTTTTTAAAAATTGGCATTACATTGGTCATCCTCCAATCTTTAGGTATTAAAGATGATTTTAATGATAGTTCACAGATTACTAATAGCAAATCTGCAATCTCATATTTCAGTTCTCTCAACACCCTTGGATGTATACCATCCCGTCCAGGTGATTTGCTAGTCTACAGTTTATCAAATAGTTGTAATACATCTTCCCGGTGTATCGATATTTCTTTCAATTCTTCTGCAGTATCACCTTTAAATATCACATCAGTCATGGGTAACATCCCTACATCTTCCTCAGTAAAGACTGAAGCAAAGAATTCATTCAAAATCTCTCTGCTATGGCCTTGTCCCCTCTTAGTACCATTTTTACTCCTCTATCATCTAATGGTCCAACTGAATCTCTCACAGGTTTTTTTTTTTTTTTGCTACAAATGTACTTGAAAAAGTCTTTATTACGCATATTTGTTTCCAAAGCAAGCTTCTTCTCAAATTCTGTCTTTGCCTGCCTTATCAATGCCTTGCATCTAACTTACTAGTGCTTGTGCTGTTTCCAATTTTCATCATTTGGCTCTTTTTTTTCCATTTCCTGAAAGATACTTTTTTGGCAACAACAACCTCTCTGACCTCACCTTTAAACCATGCTGGCAGTTTTTTTTGGACTTCCTTCCACTTTTCTTAAAGTGTGGAATACAGCTGGTCTGGACTTTTGAGATAGTATATTTAAACACCCCCCAAGCTTGATGTACAGTAAGTCTTTATTCTTTGCAACTGCTCTTTTTAGTTTTTTCTCAACTATTTTCCTCATTTTATCATAGTCTCCCTTTCGAAAGCTAAAAGGTAGTACTGCAGATTTCCTTACCATCCCTCCTCCATTAATTAAATCAAACGTGATCATGCTGTGATCACTATTACAAAATGGCCCCAACACCCTTATCTCTTGCACCAGATTTGGTGTTCCACTAAGGAGTAGGTCCAAAATGGCTTCCCCTCTGGTTGGTTCATGAACCAGCTGCTCTAAGAAGTAGTCATTTATTTCATTTAGAAACTTTAAATCCCTAGCATGTCCTGCTGCGACTCTGACCCAGTCAATACCGGGGTAATTGAAATCACCCATTATTATTACTGTGCTGTAACTTTTGTCAGCTTCCCTAATTTGTTTGAGCATTTCATCATCCATTTGTTCATTCTGGCCAGGCGGTCAATAGTACACCCCACTGCTATAACTTCCCTCTTTTTACATGGAATTTCAATCCATAGAGATTCTACAGCAAATTTTGTTTCCTGCAAAACTTTAATCCTTTGTGACTCAATGCCCTCTCTAACATAGGGCGCAACCCCTCCACCAATTTGATCTTCTCTACCATTATGATATAGTTTGTACCCAGGTATCAGTGTCCCACTGGTTGTCCTCCTTCCACCATGTCTCTGAGATTCCAATCATATCTAACCTCTCATTTAGTGCTATATATTCTAACTCTCCCATCATATTTTTTAGACTTCTAGCATTTTCATACAAGCATTTTAGAGACTGTATTTTATTCCTATCAATCTGGTTATCGATAGGCAGGGGTAATTTATTTATTTATTTATTTATTTATTTACATTTCTTATATACCGCACTATTTGACATCAGCGCGGTTTACATCAAACAAAACATTTCAGTACACAAAAATGTCTGAGTTACATTAAACAGGGTTAACAACTTGGACAACAGGGTAATTTTACAACTCAGGTAAATAAACTTTGATTGTAGTGTAAACTATTTACATCAATAAGTTAGGGCACCGTTGAGACGTAATGGTCAGTTGAGCGTTGAACTTACTAAGTGGGGAATTCAGGGTCAATGGGTGATTCAGAGTTTCTATAACTAACAGTGATGGGTCGTGATTCTGCACTCACTGGGAAGTATATAAGGAATAGGTAATGTTTGAGGGCCTTTCTGAATTGGAGTATGCTGGTAATTGCTCTAATATCAGGTGGCAGCATATTCCAAAGCTTCGGGGCACGGAGACTGAAAGCTCTGTTTGCTGTTGATGAGGTGCTTTTTGTAAGTTCACGGGGAACCAATAGCGTATTTAATGCCATTGATCTTCTTGATCTATTAGAAGAAATGGGTTTGATGAGATCAGTTAATGATGTGGATGAGAGACTATTTACCGCTTTGAAGGTAAGTAGTAATGTCTTGAAAATGATCCTGGCCTGTACAGGAAGCCAGTGTAACTGCTTCAGAAGGGGCGACACATGCTCACTCCTAGATGCCCCATAGAGAATCCTCGCAGCGCTATTCATTGCAAGCTGTAAAGGGTTCAAGGTGGATTGAGGGAGGCCTAGCAAAATGACATTAGCATAGTCAAAGTGGGGCATGATCAGAGCCTGGTAGATGGTACGGAAATCCTCAGGTTCAAGCAGTGGGCGAAGGTGTCTTAGTGATCGGATTTTGTAGTATATGGATCTTACCGTGTTAGCTATATGCGCCTTCATGTCCAGGTTCTGATCGAGTGTAACACCCAGATAACGTATTTGCTGTTTTGATTGTAGCTCAGCATCTTTCACCTTAAGGAATTGTGGAGGGCTGAAGTTCGGGTTCTTTGACATGAAAAGCACCTCTTTGGAATCTTTAAGCTCTGTCTGCTCCATACTCAAGGGCATTTGGGATACTTTTGTCTTTATTGGAACCTCTCTGCTAATGTGCCCTAACTTCATTTTTTTGGTAGTCTCCTTCAAGGACACATTGTTCTGAACCATGCGCTCTTGGGCGACTGTCGGCTCTCCCCTATTATCTAGTTTATAAGCTGCTCTATCTCCTTTTTAAAGGTTAATGGCAGCAGCCTGGTTCTATACCAGTTAAGGTAAAGTTCATCCCTTCGGAAGAGCCCCTCCTTTCACCAGAATTGCTTTGTGGAAGAAGGTTAAGACCTTAAACTGAATTCTGAAAGCGATGGGGAGCCTGTGTCAGAAGCCTTACGAGAAGAGACCCAAAGACCTAAATATGTACACTTTGGAGGAAAGAAGGGATAGGGGAGATATGATTCAGACCTTTAAATACTTAAAGAGAAATAATGAACAAGCAAACCTCTTCCAAAGGCGGGGAAGCTGTAAAACTAGAGGGCATAGCTTGAAGCTGCAAGGGGATAAATTGAAACGCAATGTCAGAAAATACTTTTTCGCTGAAAGGGTGCTGGATGCTTGGAATGCCCTCCCAATGGAAGTGGTGGGGGCAACACCGTGACAGAATTCAAAATGGCATGGGACAGACACAGTGGATCCCTTTACAGCAACAGGATAAAATCAAAATAAACATAACTATCTAATTTCTCAACAAATAGGGGTGTCCTACACAGAGCGGTGGGTTCACCCCTAAACAAAGACATGGGGAGGGGTGGCCTGCACAGAGCGGTAGGTGCATCTACTCTTGCCATCTTACTGGGCAGACTAGATGGACCATACTGGTCTTTATCTGCTGTTACTATGAATGGGCAATGGTGTAATATGGTCTACATGAGAAGCATGTGTGACAATGCAGGCTGAGGTGTTCTGTAGAAGTTGCAAACTATGTAAGTGGTATCGTTGGAGACTGGCAAGAGCAATGTTGCAATAGTCTATCCGAGTCATTACGAGGGAAAGTAGAAGTGTAACCAAGAATGGAGTGGTAAAAAAGGGATGGGGACAGCATGGATCTTGTAAACGGGGGCGCTGGGTGAGAATGTCCACAGTCTTGGCAAAGGCAAATATTAATATGACTTGCAAAGGATTGTGGGAAATGTAGTCCATTCATACCAGACTCAGCCGTTCACAATAAATTAGTTGTGCTTGCTCAAGGGTAAAGCAAAGAAGATATTTTATTTATGGGGTTATTTCTCCCAACACAGATATACTTGGTAGCACATAAAAAGGAATACTTGCTTTCAGTATTATACTTAGAAAAACAAATAAGGAAAAACAACAGCTGAACTTGTTAAGCAATCAAATCAAAGCATAAAGACCTTGATGGAAACAGAAAGGTCTTTTCTGTAGGCTTCTGCTAATATCTTCTTAGCAGTGCTTCAAAGAACAAAACCCACAAAGTAGGAAAAAAAACTGTTCTTTTTCAGGGATAACTTCTTGTATCTTCACACACACTCAGAAGTGTCCCTTGAGAGCTCACAGGCAATTAGGCAAAGCTCAATTGCTAACAATTACCAGCTGAAAACCTCTTGACTGGTTTACTTTCTATTACGTGGCTCAAATCCTACTCAAAAGCCTTTCTGAGTAGATTAAAGAACAGGTTTATATTTCTTTGTGATGGTTGTTGTATTTTGTAACAGCATATTACCACAGAAGTTTAGACAGAGAGCAATCCATGTATTCAAAGTCCCCATTTACCACATCTTCCCCTTCTTCAATTATCATAGGTTCACTATCATGGATTGGCACAGAGGAATTTCTCAATGGAACACTCTCAGGACAATACTTGTTTCCCTGCTGTCTTCCCAGTGAAGAGCTAGGGCATAGATCAGTGTTCATACCTGAGCTTCCATTGCTGTTAGAGTTCCTCTCTAAATATCCTGGCCAGTATGTAGTCCAGTTCTTATGTCCAGCCTTCCAATCAAGATCCCTGGACACTGGATCTCTCTTCACATACCTTCTTGCACTGGTCTTAGGGTCCCTTCCAAGTGCAGCCGTCTCCCTCACAGGTGCCGTCCGGGGATTCCTGGCTCTGCAACCCCACTCCTCTGGCTTTCCCCAGTCCAATGGTGTATGCTTGCCTCTGGAATGCCTCCCAGTATACGTACTGCTATGGACTCCTTTAGACCTCCCAAATGCTTTTCTCTTCTTTCTTCCAAAGTGTTTCTTTCTCTCTCTGTCCGTCAGCTCTGGCTTCTGCTGATGATGATGGTCAGGATGATCAAGGTGCTTCTGATCAAGATGTCTCTGATCCAGATGATTCTCTGTAGAATAAGCTTTTCTTTTATCCTGCTTAGATGAATGCTCCACCCTAGCACAGCGCAGCTGTGCTGAATCAAGACCTGCCCTTGGAGATGAGTGCTTGTGGATTACCTCATAGCCCTCCTGATTGAACACACGTTTCCCCACTTCAGCTCTTCTAATGGCTGTTGGAAACCTGGTGCATTCTGGGACTGGTAGTCTTTTATGGAAACATTCTGTTTTATTATTTCTACCAGAACAGACAGGTTGCTTGTTCAGAGTCACTTCACCTCTATTATAGCTCCTTCCTGAACTATGATAAGCTTCCTTATCACAATCTGTCACAAGGAGCAGAAGAATGGCATATAATGGGTGACAAGTGGTCATGAAAGGATAGAGCAGAATCTCAGGTGACACCAAGGTAGCATAGGGTGGGGACCAAAGGGATGGAGGAGGAAGAGATCGACGGGTCTAAGAAGGGGACAGGACTGCCAAAGGGTGAGCCAAATGGTCAGAGTTTTTGCTAGGTTAAGATGAAGAAAGTTTATGTTTATGTTTATTAAAACTTGATTAACCGCCCTTCAATAAAATCAAAGCGGTGTACAATAAATAAAAACCAATAAAAACAAGGCACAGAGCCGGAAAGGAAAAGAAATTTACAATTTAAAAAGCAGAGTGGGGTGGGAAACAGTTGAGGAGGCAGAGTAGAGCTACAAGGGGGGAGGGGAGGTGGGGAGGTTGAAGGCTAGGGAAAAAAGGTGGGTTTTTAGCTGTTGTTTGAATGCTGCATGACAGGGTTCTAAGCGGAGGGAAGTGGGAAGGGAGTTCCAGAGTGCGGGGCCTATGAAGAAAAAAGCTGAGGAGCGAGTGGATTGAAGATGGGCAGCAGAGGGGGGGGGGGGGAAGGGTAAGACGATTTAGATGGAACGAGCGGGGGGTGTGCCTGGGGGTGTGAAAATGAATGAGGTCAGCTAGATATTGTGGGGTACTGGTGTGAAGGGCCTTGTGAACCAAAGTGAGTAGTTTATATTGGGAGCGAAAGGAAACCGGCAACCAGTGTAAATGGATGAGAAGAGGGGTTATGTGGTGATGCGAGGATGAGTGAGTGAGAAGGCGAGCGGCGGTGTTTTGGATTCTCTGAAGGTGATGAAGTTGGGAGGAGGCTAGGCCGGTGAGGATAGAGTTAGAGAAGTCGACCCGGGACATAACCAGAGAGAGAAGTAGTGTGGAAAGAGCGGAAGTGGAGAGGAAAGGACGAATGGCACGGATTTGACGTAGAAAATAGAAAGAAGTTTTGGTGATGTAGGAAATATGAGCGTGAAATGTGAGGTCCGAGTCGAAGAGAACACCGAGATAATGAAAAGAGGTGACCAAAGATATGGGGGTTTGAAACTATCCAGGAATTGATGCAGAAAGCGTTGAGAGGGCCGTTATCAGGAGCAGTGGGGCTGGCGTGATGTAGAAGAATGATGTCATCTGCATAATAATACACAGAAACATCGGGCTGTTGGATCAAAAGAGTGAGGGGGGCCAAGAAGACATTGAAAAGGAGGGGGCAAGGATAGAGCCCTGGGGGGACACCACAGGGTAAGGGAGTAATTTGGTGAGGTGGAGGAACCGGATGAGACAGAAAAAGACCTAGAGACAAAGAAGGAGCGGAACCAACTGAGGATGGAACCAGCACAGAGGCAAGTGAGAAGTGTAGCATGATCAACTAGATCAAAGGCGGAGGACAGATCCAAAGAGACAGCTATAGAAATGAGCCCGCGATTGTGAGAGGTGTGGAGTTCGTTAAGAAAGGAGAGGAAGATGTTTCGGTGCTATGACCAGGATGGAAGCCTAATTGATGGGGGTACAGGGTGAGGGTTGCATCTAGGTGAGAGGAGAGCTGTGAAAAGGCCAGTTTTTTAGAAGTTTAGAAAAGAAGGGGAGATTGGAGATGGGGCGTCAATTAGCAGGAATGGATGGCTTCAACGAGGGGTTTTTTAAGGATGGGACAAATTATTGTGTGCTTCCAGGGAGAGGGAAAAGAACTTGTGGAGTTGAAGATGCTGAGAATGAGGGGGAGAAGGGCCAGGGAGGGTTTGCAAAGCCAATGTGAGGGAATGGGATCAAGCTGGCAGGTGGTCTTGTGGGAATTAGAGAGAATCTTGCTTAATTTGGCGAGTGTTATTGGGTGGAAGGAAAACCAGTGATATGGGGGGGGGGAGACTGTGTGGTGGTAGGAGAAAGGGGAGAGGGACAGGTGGGAAAAGTTAAGTGGAGGGCTTGTCATTAAAATAGGAGGCCAGAAGGGCAGGATCAGGAGGGGCAGCTAGGGGAGCTGAGGAGAGGAGGAATGGGGGGCCAACAGGGAACAGAATAGAGCTCACGGGAAGAATTGAAGGATGAGGAGAAAAGATTGTCATAGTAGGATTGTTTGGCAGCATGAATGAGAAAACAGTAGAGGGAATGGCAATGACGAAAGTGGGCTAAGAAGTCGGGCTAGGGATGCTAGTGCCACAGGTGCTCGGCACAATGGAGGTAGGAGAGATGCAAGAGGAGACGTGGGTGAAAGCAGGGGTGATTGGGCTGGCAGGGGCAAGGAACAGGGCGAAGAGGAGCGAATTTGTCAAGGGCAGAAAGCAAAGTGGAGTTCCAGATCTGAACTTGGCGATCAGGAGGGAGAGAGGAGAAATCAAGCACGAAGAGCATGTCAGAAGGCGAGAACTACTGGAGGGAAGTAGGCGTAATCCAGCATGCGAGTACAGAAGAATGAGGGTGCTGTCCATCTGGAGATAAAGGGGAGGGTAGACTAGTGGAAAAGAGAAGGCAAGAATGGTCTGACCAGGGGACTGGGAACGCAGACAGGGCAAATGGGATGAAAAGGGAGATGATGGAGGAGATCACCAGGTCAAAAATGTGACCAGCAGGATGTGTGGGAAAGGGGACGTGCTGATGCAGAGATAAATCGGCAAGGAGAGCAAGGAAAGTGGCATCACAGGTTTAAAGGAAGAGCTGTGACTGCCTAGGGTCAAAAAACATATATAACTTCTGTTCTTGGAAGCTAGGGAAGATGTGTTGGTGGAAGTTCCTAGTCCTTCTCATTTGGCTGACGCCCAAGTCTCCTTCTGTCAGTATTAAAGCTTTTAGTGTAGGGTAGGCAGTTTGGGATCCTGTTGGGTACTTTTGCTTTCTGTGACTTTGTTCCTAGTACTTCCTCATATTCTTTTACTTTAGGTCTAAATTTGTAAATGGGAGATTAGTATCTTTAGGATGTTTTTCAATTTTGCCTTTTTCTGTAATGCCCTTTTTCTTTTCATTCATTGTAAAGTTTTGGATGTATTATGCATTAATAAGTGATAAATAAAAAGTTAAAAAAAAGGGAGAGCTGTGGTGTACTTTGAAGACTCCCACAATTATGATGTGGGGATATAGAAGAGAGGCCTTGGAGAGATTGAGGAGGAGGGAGTCTCAAAGACAGGGTTGAAGGGCAGGAGGGGAGTAGTTAAGGAGAAACTGAAGAGGGGAAGAAGAGTCAAGGCATAGATGGAGAGATTCGGGGTAATGCAACACAGGGGAAGAGAGTTTGTGAATAGGAAGAGGGGGTATGGAAGAGAGCTGTTACCCCCTTCCTCCTCCTCCTCTGGACTGATCCCAGTAAGGGGTAGTGAGAGCGGAGTATCCTGAGGGAAGACACCGGTTGAAGAGTGGCTCTTTGCCGTCTCAAAGCCAGATCTCAATGAGGAAGAAAAGGTCAAGAGAATGTTGTAATACTAAATCATGCACAGGGATGGACTTAGAGCGCAGTGAGCAGCAGTTGAGGAAAGCCAGATGCAGGAGTGGGATTAGGGGAGGAAGGAGGTGGCCGGGCAAGCAGAGGACAGGGGGGTGGACATCAGGTGAGAAGGTTTGGCTGGAGTTCTTGTGGGATAGAACGGGAAAGTTGTATTGGCTTGGACAGGGCGCCACCCCCAGTGAACGGGGATGGTGGCCATTGAAAAACAAAGTAAGAGACACAGAGTGAGGGAGCAATATATGCATTATGTACAGCATTACCAAGGGTAATGGCTGGGATGGAGGAGGCCCCGGAAACCAAGGAGTGCACATCAAATGGATGGGCTTTGATGGTAGCGCCCCCGGAGTTACCCCAAGGAGTGCTTTGTGCTCCTTGTGTGCGCTCCTTCGGTGTGGAACACCACAGGGGACTTGCTTTTAATTGGAGAAGGCACCTTGAGAGAATGCGGCCACGTTACATGTGACTGCGTCACTTCCGGGATAGGTGGGAGGAGGCAGATGACCTCTTTGGAGTTCCTATTCAGTAATTTAAATAAAATTTAAAATTTGTAACATCTGATTGGTTCCAAAGTCTGATTTCTAATTTAGGTTAAAATACTATCATTCCCTTTTGGGAGTTGTCATGTACAGCGAATAGTGGGGATGGATGTCCCGTTTGGACGTCCATTACCACTATTCACTCTCCTGCCAGTCCATAAGAACATAAGATATGCCATACTGGGTCAGACCAAGGTCCATCAAACCCAGTATCCTGCATCCAACAGTGGCCAATCTAGGTCATAAGTACCTAGCAGTCTCCCCAAAAGACACAGGTTCCTCAAAGCTTGTGTTAGGTCAAGCAGTGATATCGTGGGTCCTTTTTAATAATGGTTTATGGACCTTTCCTCAAAGAACTTGTCCAAACCTTTTTTAATCCCAGCTACACTAGCAGCTTTTACTACATCCTCCGGTAACAAATTCCAGAGTTTGATTACATGTTGAGTGAAAAAACATTTTCTTTTATTAGTGCATTGCATGTCCCCTAATCTTTTTATATTCTGAGAACGTAAACAATCGATCTACGTTTACCCGTTCTACTCCATTCATTAATTTATAGATCCCTATCATATCTCCCCTCAGCTGTCTCTTTTCCAGGTTGAAGAGCCCCAACCTTCTTAGCCTCTCTTCATAGGAGTACCCTTCCATCCCCTTTACCATTTTGGTGGCTCTTCTATGCACCTTTTCTAATAACGCTATATTCTTTTTAAGATAAGGTGACCAGAATTGCACACAATATTCAAGGTGCAGTCATACCATGGAAAGATATAGAGGCATTATAATATCCTTTGTTTTATTTTCCAATCATTTCCTTATGATACTTAGCATTTTATTTACTCTCTTTGCCGCCGCTGCGCACTGGGCAGAGGGTTTCAACATGTTATCCACGATGACGCCTAAATCTTTTTCCTGGGTAGTGGTTCCCAATGTGGAACTTTGCATCTTGTAGCCATAGTTTGGGTTGTTCTTCCCGAGGTGCATAACGTTTTGCATTTGTCCACACTAAATTTCATCTGCCATTTGGATGCGCAGACTTCCAATTTATCAAGATCCTCTTGCAATATTCCACAATCCTCTTGGGTTTTAATAACTTTAAATAGTTTTGTGTCATCTGCAGATTTGATAACCTCACTCATTATTCCCTTTTCCAGGTCATTTATGAATATGTCAAAAGCAGCGGACCCAGCACAGATCCCTGGGGTACATCACTATTCACCTTTTTCCATTGGGAAAATTGGCCATTTAGCCCTACCCTCTGCTTTCTATCTTTTAACCAGTTCCTGATCCACAATAGTACACTGCCTCCTATCCAATGCCTTTTTAGTTTTGCCAAAAGTCTCTGAGGGACCTTGTCAAAGGCTTTCTGAAAGTCCAGATACACTATATCAACTGACTCACCTTTATCTAGCTGTTTATTCACACCTTAATAAAAAAAACATAACAGATTAGTAAGACAAGATCTTCCTTGTCTAAAGCCATGTTGGCTGTCTCCCATTAAGCCATGACTGTCTACATTATGATAAGTAATTTTGTTTTTTATAATGGAGTGGAGGAGTGGCCTAGTGGTTGGGGCAAGGTACTTCAGGCCAGAAGGTCAGGGGTTCAAATCCCACTAGAGGACAGCAACCTTGGGTTGGAAGGACTGGGGTTTCTAGTCCCACAGGTGCTCCTTGTGGTCTTGGGCAAGCCACTTAACCCTCCATTGCCCATGTTCCCTGTAAAAATAGTTATCTCCAAGTTATAATGCCCTGTTCAATGTAATTTCAGTTTGTTCAATGTAAACCGCATTGATGCAGAATAGCGCGGTAAATAAATAAATTAATAAATAATGGTTTCTACCATTTTTCCCGGTACTGACGTGAGGCTCACCAGTCTGTAGTTTCCCAGATCACCCCTGGAACCCTTTTTAAAAATTGGCATTACATTGGAGATCTTCCAATCTTCAGGTATTATAGATGATTTTAATGATAGTTCACAGATTACTAATAGGAGGTCTGCATTCTCATATTTCAGTTCTTTCAACATCCTCGGATGTATACCATCCTGTCCAGGTGATTTGCTACTCTTCAGTTTATCAAATAGTTGTAATACATCTTCCCGGTGTATCTATTTCTTTCAATTCCTCTGCAGTATCACCTTTAAATACCACTTCAGTCATGGGTAAAATCCCTACATCTTCCTCAGTAAAGACCGAAGCAAAGAATTCATTCAGTCTCTCCGCTATAACCTTGTCCCCTCTTACTGCCCCTTTTACCCCTCTATCATTTAATGGTCCAACTGACTCTCACAGGTTTTTTGCTACAAATGTTCTTGAAAAAGTCTTTATTGTGTTTTTGCTTCCACAGCAAGTTTCTTCTCAAATTCTGTCTTTGCCTGCCTTATCAATGGCTGGCATTCAACTTGCCAGTGCTTGTACTGTTTCCCTTTTTTGTCATTTGGCTCTTTTTTTTCCATTTCCTGAAAGATGCTTTTTTGGCAACAACAGCCTCTCTAACCTCACCTTTAAACCTTGCTGCTAATGCCTCCCCTTACGAGCAGTGCGTTTGTACAGGAAGGCCTAGATGGGGGCAGGAGGGAGAGTTTCTGAGGCGGACCACAACCCAGGACATACAGGGCTGATTTTATTTATTTATTTAACAGTTTTTATATACCGTCTTTCTACAAGTCAAGACGGTTCACATGAAACATTATAATACAGTATATTACAACTGTTTACAAGGAACAAGGAAAACAATATAAGTAATATAACTAGGTAACAAGTAACAATTAACAATGTAACAGATAATAGGTACAACTGTGGCAGTAGAACTGACTACCATGATCGGAGATCGAGAACAAAGGTTAACTTTTTACATTAGATAAATATGCCTACAGTTAATTTTGTAAAGATTTGGGGGCAACTTGGGTAGAGAGGTAGTTCATGAAGGTTAGGAGCTAGGGTGGGAGGGAAAAATACTCTAGGAAGATGTGTGTTTTTAGTTTCCTGCGGAATTCAAGGTGGATCTCACAGTTGCGCAGTTCGGGAGGGAGGGTGTTCCATAAGGATGGGGCATAGAGGGAGAAGGCCCTATTGCTAGTAAATTGTTTACAGTACCTTTTGGCTGTTGGTATGGATAGCAGGTTTTTGGTAGAGGTACGATGTGTTCTTGTGTTACTAGGAAAGGTAAGGAGTGAAGTGAGGCAGGGTGCTGATTCATTTACAATTATTTTATGAATAAGAGTAAGGACCTTAAATTTAGCTCTGTGTTGTATGGGGAGCCAGTGAAGGTCGTGGAGGACAGGTGTGATATGAGCACATCTGGGCTTGTTGGTTATGAGTCTAGCTACCGTATTCTGGGCTATTTGGAGTGGTTGGATTGCATTTTTGGGGAGACCATGGTAGATTAGGTTGCAATAGTCGAGTGAAGGGATTGTAAGGGACTGACAGACAGTGCGAAAGGAGTTAGGGTTTAAGAGGGGTTTAAGATTCCGGAGGATGCATAATTTTGCATAGATTGTATTGGTGGATCTTTTTATATGTTCAGTGAAGGAGAGGTTCTGGTCAATGATAATTCCAAGATATTTTACTTGGTTTTTTATAATAAGTGGGAGATCAGCAATGGTGAGAGTTGGAGGAGGGGAGTATGTAAGGTTAGAAAATACTTGAAATACTTCTGTTTTGGATTGGTTGACTAGTAGATTGTGTTGGGAAAGCAAGGATTTGAGGCAAGTTAGACATTCATTGATTTTGGAGAAGTTGGGATTGGAGAGGTTAAAAGGGGTGAAACACATCATGTCATCAGCATATATTTTGAGGTCGGCCCTGTACGTCCGGGGCCATGAACATAGACGGGAGATTTATTTCACCGCAGAGGTGGAATAAGACCCCCTGGATGATGGGGGATCATGCTGCCAGGCCTGATCAAAATGTAGGAGGGTCAAGCAAGTTCCCCGCAGCTGGATCCTAGCCATGGGAGGTCAGATTGAGGGTCTGACTGTGGGGAAAGAAGGAATCAGCTGCAGGCAGCATTCAGAGCTCGTAAATGGAGCTGTGGTGCCATGGTGATGGGACACCATGCTACTGTGGCTCCATTCAGGAGCCTGACTGAGGTAGCTGGCCATGTAGGCCAATCAGAATCGAGGCCTGGCCTGCACGTTCAGGCCATAGACCCAATTCTGATCCCACGGACACAAATAACCCCTGTGGGATCAGAATCGGGTCTACCTCTGGTCGTCCCTTTTTTGATCGGTCGCACAGGAGGCTGGACGGACAGATTAGAATGTGCCTCCACGTGTTTCGCTTTCTAAAGGGGTTATTCCAATGTTTTGTTCTTTTTACCTTTTCCTTGGAAATATACCTCTTAATATCATAATCAACTAGTCTGTGCCCTGTGAGAGCCAGAAGGGAAGGAGTTAACATTACAAATGCCAGCAATTAGTACTGCATGTGCGTTGTGCGATGCTATGAGCATTAGGTGATGTCAGATGGTAGCAATGTTGAGAAAAGACACACTTATCTACAGAACACACGAGAGAGAAGACATCATTTAGCATGGTTATGTCAGTTTGACATGGGGCCTACTGAGGCCTAGTGTGGAAACTGTCAGAATACCAGAGAACTAATAAGATATATATTTTCTATAATTTCTTAAAAATAGGGGATGGAAAAACAGACAAGGTGGAAAGTTGAATAGGTGGGAAAAAGGTCAAATAACAAGGGATAAATCTGAAGAAGGCCTGAGCACATGTTTATACACAAGGCCATAAAGGGTCAGAGTGCAGATATGACAGGACAAAGGAATGAAAGAGAAAATTCAGATGCCTGGAATCGAAAACAAAGGGATTATTTGGAAAGAACACTATATAACAGGACAGAACTCTTAAAAGATTGGGAATTTGCAACCCATTTTCGGAGGAGGGTGGATTTCAAATTCCTACTGTATGTCTGCTAATGAGAGAGTGAGTATGTGTCTGTTGTCTGGGTGAAAGTCTCCTTAGTTTATCTTTGAGTGTAGCTGGGAATCTCACTGTCATATATCCTTCTCTTTCTCTGTGCTAGGATCTGTCTATGGACAGGAAATCTCTCTAATTACTTTATAGTGTAGCGCCCTCTATGGGTTAGGCGGTTGCCTATATGTAGTGGGCATACTTCTTTATGTCCCTTATCACCTGAATTCCCAATGCTGAGGCTTCTCAATAATGTAGTTGTGTGGTAAGAACCAAAACAGCTGAGGGTTTCAAAGGTAACAGGAATTTTATTTTCTACTTAACCAATGAACTTTGTCAGCAGTTCAGATATAACCAGAACAAAAATGGGATACTTCTCCATTAAAAAAAGGAAAAACAAACTTTACAGCACAGTCCAGGCATGAGCCGTTTCAAACAGCTTGTTTTAAACGAAGCAATAAACCTTGCTTTCAGTCAAGATTACATTCTTAGGTCCCAGGCTCGGTATAGCACAAATCTGTATCACTCAGGGCTCTGCACAGCACCTTGGCTTCTTGGTAACAAGCTGCTAAACCCGTATATCATTCCTTTTTAAAGCCATTGGCATTCTTCACTTTCAAGTTGCAAATATTGGCTTTTAACTTCCAGCATTCATAGCCTTCTTTGAGCCTGTCTGACTAACTCAACATTAGTGCTTTAATTAACCAAATTTCCAGCAGGTCATAAACTTTCCAAAGCTTCTGGCTTTTTCACTACTTTTAAAAACCATACAGCTTTTACTTCTTCTGACTCACACAGTAAGAGCAATCCATTTCAACATCAGAACATACACTTTCTGAAAGGCATTCTTCTATTTCCATACTTTCCTCATTTGGTTCAATTAGCACCTGGCTGGCCTCAGTGTCTCTAATGGCAGGTTTTAACTGCTCCAACAATTTCAAAACCTGTTCCCATTGGGAATCCTCACTATGCTGAGTTGCAGGGGAAGGATATAGGAGATCTTTCTTTTTTAATAAACCTTTTAAAACTTGCAAGGGGCTCCACTTGTTCCCAGCAACCTGTCTTCTCTCAGGCTGTGCCACAGGTAGAACCTTCTCCACAGACTCTCTCACAGAGATTCCTGTTCCTTGCCTTCCACCAGCATTTCCCCCAGAATCAACTCTCCTGCGTTCCAAGCCAGCTGTACTCTTCCTACCAGCTAGGCTTCCTTCAGAGCTTGAATTGTCTGAATGCTGCATGCAATAAGGATCTCCTTTGAGGCTTCTGATAGAGCACTTTTCTCTTACACGTGTCCTCCTAATCTCCTTACTTTCTGTAGTTTCAAGAGATTCTCTGCTAGTGTCCAGCCTGCTAGGGAACGTCTCCTCCTCAGAGGATTTCCCTCCTGGACTCCGCCCACAGACACAATCTCCTTCTGCCTTCTTTCTTCCTGGTCTCTCTCCTTTCACTCCTCCTCCTCCTCCTTTCATTCTCCCCTTCGTTCCTCCTTCTCTGGAAGACTCTCTCTGCTTATGTGATTGGGGCTGCCCTATAGCCTCAGACTCCACCTCCAGGCTTCCCTGGTCACCATGGAGCTAGGGCGTGGCTCACTCTCTACTTCTCTGTGCACAGAGTTTTTTCCTTTGGTTAGAGTTTTAACCCTTAAACTCCCTGAACCTTTCTTCTGCCCAGAGGTAAAAGGCTGTTTTCCCCCACTTTCTTTGGGCTCTATACCTGTCTCGCCATAATAGCTGTAAGTGGAGGGTGAAGAAATTCTCCAAGTTACTTTGTATTTAGTTAGTTTTGGATGCGCTACCTATATGTTTGTTTTTGTGATGTATAAGGAATAAAGGATTTTATTTGTGAGAGGTTTGTGCCAGGTACGAGTATAATCTGCATGAGGTGTATGTGTGTGTAAGGTTTCTGTTTGTTTTTTGTTTGGTTTCCCTCTTGCATGGAAGAGGAGGGGTAGCAATCCACCTGGCCAACAGACTGCTGCTGCTGCTGCTGCCGCCGCCGCCGCCACCCCCCCCCCAGTACCATATAGACCATTATAGGGTGAACCCCTTTGGTTTATTTTCCAGGAAAACAGATACATAGTAGTAAACCCAGAATGCTGTATACTGTGAGAATGTATTACAGGGTGATGAATATACATGAAAAATGCCATTTCTTTCTTCCTTTTAAGTTCCTCCCTCCCCCTTACTTCTGGCACAGGTAGAACAAATCTTTTGGTTTTTCTCTGCATATGGTCTTCCTGAACCAGCAGTCTTGTTCCTCAGCCCCTTGTCATCGTGGCAGTGATACACAGAGCTATAAAGGTAACAGTACACATGAAATGCTTGAGAACCATTAACATACATCTGCCTTCTCTCAGCACAACTTACTTTTCTCACTTACTGTGACCAGCAAGGATGCACATTTAATTTATTTATTTATTTTCTTTTATTTGGTATACATTTGTATGCCGCCACTTCCAGCGATCAGCAGCAGTCCAATGGTGGAGAAAACAAGGGAGTATATACATAACAATTTAAGAATACAGTCTGATTTGAGGGAGGGGTGCACCCCACACACAAGAATTACAATTATACATTTGAGCAACCAGATAAATTACAGTTATACAATACATTGCAAAATATGCAATTTTATTAACAGTGGATATAAACATATATACATTTTAAATCACCATAGATGTGAGCTGTTGGAGAAATAAATTTTAAGACTCATGTGCTTCAGAGGGAGGTAGGCAACTTAGGCAATGATAATGGTTGCATCTGTCTAAGTGATCTATGCATCACCCTGCTGTACTCCCAAGGCACGCCAGGACATGTAGTCTCTCCTCTGCTGTTCGGGGGTGCTATAGTTGTCTGCTTTTTCCATCAATCCCTAGGACCAGGAAATACACATACATATTTTGGGATCTTTATCTTTGAGACATTTGATATACCGCCCAAGCGACTGTAAACCGCTCTGATGCAATCTAAAAACAAAAGGCTGCAGGGAGAAACAGAGTGAAAGAAGGACACAGCAGAACAGACAGAAAAGGAGAACAGCGATGCACAGAGGAGGGAGGGGAAATGGAACAGCTGACAGCAGGGACACGAGGGTTGGGGGGGGGGGGGGGAGAGCTACCAAAGACTGACTTTCCGTCTTTAATGCGCTTCCATAAAATAAACAGATGGAATTGCTTCTTGCTTTAAACCACATCTCCCAGCACACAGTATACATCCGCCATGGCAAGGCAAAGACTACGGCATGACAGCACCTGAAAGGGTGGAGCTTAGTGGTGTCCTCATGTGCAGCTATAATGAAAGATAGGATGTGTGTTAAAGACTGCTCTTTGACTAAGGCTCTGCCTATTACCCCTGCCCACGAATGTGATTGGCTGGGGGGAGGGTGAAGACACACACACGTGTAAGCTAATAAAGTTATCAAAGTGATTGAAATTCTAGAGATCTTTACAAAGAGGCCTTCTACCTAGGGGGCAAGCGACCTGTGAAACTTTTTCAATAGGTGTTAACAGCAGGGGGCAGTTCAAAAGGCCATTTTGAGAGACTCCTTCTATCCAAGCAAGGACTGTTAATCATCCAGGAAGTTGGTCACAACTTACCTCAGCAGCACAAGCTCTATGATCCTCAGTCTTGAAGGACTAGAACAGGGGACTGTTACTTCTGGAGAGAGATCTGCAATTGTGAGTATATACTTCTGGGAATTTTCTGAAGGGAATACTTTCTTTCTATTAAAGCTATTTAATCTGTGAACCCACTATTTTTTGTTCAATCAGTCAGGGCCTAGTAGCAGCAGTTTAAATTTAAAACACAGAAGAGAACTTTCTGGTTACATTTCATACTCAGCAGAGAGCTTGTAATTTTAATTTAATACTCACTTAGGGCCTAGCATCAGCAAAGTACTTTTAGCTTAAATTTAACACACAGAAGAGAGCTTTCTGGTTAAATTTAGAACCCAGCAGAAAGCTTGTAGTTTACATTTCATAAGAAGTTAGAGCCTAGCAGCAGCAAAGAGCTATAATTTAAATCCAATCAGAATATAGCTTACCTCAGCAGCACAAGACAGGGTACTGTGTAGCAGCCCTCTTTTAATAAGTGTTATTTCCTTCCTTCCCTCCCTCCCCAACACCCACCAACCCCTGGGATAATCGTAGCTTTACAGGTACTTACACAAATTAAAAGACAGGAAGTACATTCAGGTGAAGCTCATTACCCAACTCAGTCATACGCTAAGGACCTGAGATTAATTTAGCTTCAGGTGAACAAGGTATATTAAACGTATTAGGTACAGTTTTATTAGTATACATATCCATAGCAACCCTTAGTAAGTAAAGAACTTAGATCTAAACACAAACTTAAAACTAAGATGCAGACAGCAGTCCAGCAGGATGGGGGCTTTCCAGTCTTTTGCATTGAGTGTCACATGTATGATTTTCTCCCAGTTGGTGAGAGGTCCTACATGTGCACTAGGTGCAAGGAGCTCTTTGCTCTCAGGGAACGAGTCCGTTCTCCAGAGGCTAGAATAGCAGACTTGGAAAACATAAGAAAGACAGAGGTACATAGACGAGACCTACAGGGATATAGTCCTGAAGTCCCACCTCCATTCTGGCAGCATCCCTGTTGCCATGGAGGAGAGAGGTCACGTGACATGACAGCATCACCCTGTTGTGGCAGGAAGTCATCCTGTAACTGGGACCTGTCCTCCAGCTGATGTAAAACCCTCTCGCACTGAGGAAGTTTCTCCAGGGCCATGTGCCCATGAGGGAAGGGTTAGGACAGTCGCTGTAGTTGGTGATTCGATCATCAGGCATGTAGATAGCTGGGTGGCTGGTGGACGTGAGGATCACCTGGCAACACCTGGAAAGACCATATCTCACCTATTCTAAAACATCTTCATTGGCTCCCAATTCAAAGTAGACTCACTTTCAAAATTTTACTAATTACATTCAAAGCCTTCAAAGAACTCTCATCTTCATCAATATCAGACTTGATCCAAACACCACCCCTCAATAGAGACAGAAGGTCAGT
Organism: Ichthyophis bannanicus; assembly: GCA_033557465.1. NCBI lineage: Eukaryota > Metazoa > Chordata > Amphibia > Gymnophiona > Ichthyophiidae > Ichthyophis > Ichthyophis bannanicus. The sequence continues at coordinate 264,001,837 of CM066044.1, forward strand.
AACACTCAATACTCTGTTAGTCCCTAAATCAATATCACAGTGTACCAAAACTACTTCAGACAGGGCCTTTTTATTCTGTGCACCAAGGTGTTGGAATAGCCTTCCTCAAAACATCCGAGCAATACCAGACCTTTTGCAGTTTCGCAAAGCTTTGAAACACTACCTCTTCCTTTTATCTTATCCAGTAAACAATAAAGACATCTCAACCAACCCACAGACCTTCCACTCATACAATACAGATACCCCACAGACCACATACACACAAAACTGAAGCCATGATGATATTATGACTATGTTTATTAATTATATACCGTTATCCAAGTTATATTCTCCTGTTTTCTGTAAACACAAAGTACTGTTGAATTGTGTATCTCACTGTTTTTTGTGAACCGCGCTGATGCTTAATAGTGCGGTATATAAGAGTCTATAAATAAAAATAAATAAATAAATAACATGCCTGCCTGGTGCGAAGGTAGCAGACCTCACGCGCCACCTAGATAAGGTCTTAGATAGTGCTGGGGAGGAATCTGCTGTCATAAGAACATAAGATATGCCATACTGGGTCAGACCAAGGTCCATCAAGCCCAATATTCTGTTTCCAACAGTGGCCAATCTAGGTCATATGTACCTAGCAGTTTCCCCAAGAGACACAAGTTCCACAATGCTTGTACTGGGTCAAGCATTGATATCTTTGGTCACTTCTTAATAATGGTTTATGGACCTTTCCTCCAGGAACTTGTCCAAACCTTTTTTTAAACCCAGCTACACTAACAGCCTTTACTACATCCTCCGGTAACAAATTCCAGAGTTTGATTACACATTGAATGAAAAACTATTTTCTTTTATTAGTCTTAAATAGTTTACCCTGTAGCTTCATTGCATGTCCCCTAGTCTTTCTATATTCTGAAAAGGTAAAACAATCGATCTACGTTTACCCGTTCCACTCCGTTCATTAATTTATAGACTTCTATCATATCTCCCCTCAGCCGTCTCTTTTCCAGGGTAAAGAGCCCTAACCTTTTTAGCCTTTCTTCATAGGAGTATCCTTCCATCCCCTTTACCAGTTTGGTGGCTCTTCTCTGTACCTTTTCTAAAATCGCTATATCCTTTTTAAGATACGGCAACCAGAATTGCACACAATATTCAAGGTGCGGTCTCACCATGGAACGATATAGAGGCATTATAATATCTTTTGTTTTATTTTCCATTCCTTTCCTTATCATACCTAGCATTCTATTTGATCTCTTGGCCGCTGCTGCACACTGGGCCAAGGGTTCTAAACATGGTATCCACAATGACACCTAAATCTTTTTCCTGGGTGGTGGTTCCTAATGTGGAACCTTGCATCGTGTAACCATAGTTTGGGTTGTTCTTCCCTAGGTGCATAACTTTGCATTTGTCCACATTAAATTTCATCTGCCATTTTGATGCCCAGTCTTCCAATTTATCAAGATCCTCTTGCAATTTTTCACAATCCTCTTGGGTTTTAACAACTTTAAATAGTTTTGTGTCATCTGCAAATTTGATAACTTCACTCGTTATGCCACTTTCCAGGTCATTTATGAATATGTCAAAAAGCAGCGGACCCAGCACAGATCCCTGGGGTACACCACTATTCACCTTTCTCCATTGGGAAAATTGGCCATTTAGCCCTACCCTCTGCTTTCTATCTTTTAACCAGTTCCTGATCCACAATAGTACACTGCCTCCTATCCCATGACTCTTTAGTTTTGCCAAAAGTCTCTGATGAGGGACCTTGTCAAAGGCTTTCTGAAAGTCCTGATATACAATATCAACCGGTACATGTCAGTACCAATGATATATGAAAATGTGGTAGGGAGGTTCTGGAGGCTAAATTTAGGCTTTTAGGTAGGAAGTTGAAATCCAGAACTTCCAGGGTAGCATTCTCCGAAATGCTTCCCATTCCACGTGCAGGACCCAAAAGGCAGGCAGAGCTCCAGAGTCTCAATGCGTGGATGAGACAATGGTGCAGAGATGAGGGGTTTGGATTTGTTAGGAACTGGGGTACATTCTGGGGAAAGGAGGGGCTCTTCCGAAGGAATGGGCTTCACCTTAACCGGGATGGAACCAGGCTGCTGGCATTAACCTTTAAAAAGGAGACAGAGCAGCTTTTAAACTAGATAATAGGGGAAAACCGACAGTCGCCCAAGAGCAGATGGTTCGGAAGAATGTATCCTTGAAGGATACTACCAAAAGCAGAGAGGTTCCAAAAAAGGAGGAGTTAAGTATCCCAAACACCCTCAAGTATGGAGCAGACAGAGCTTAAAGATCCCAAATTACCCATGTCTACCAATAGCCAAATTAATATGAATAAAATACAGTCTCTAAAATGCTTGTATGCAAATGCTAGAAGTCTAAAAAATAAGATGGGAGAGTTAGAATATATAGCCCTAAATGAGAGGTTAGATATGATTGGAATATCAGAGACATGGTGGAAGGAGGATAACCGGTAGGACACTGATACCTGAGTACAAACTATATCGTAATGATAGAGCGCAACCCCTCCACCAATTTGATCAGCTCTATGTTAAAGAGAGCATGGAGTCAGAAAGGATTAACGTTTTGCAGGAAACAAAATTTGATGTAGAATCTCTATAGATTGCCTTCCCCTTTTTACATGGAATTTCAATGGCAGTGGGAGGTGTGCTATCGACCGCCTGGCCAGAATGAACAAATGGATGATGAAATGCTCAAAGAAATCAAGGAAGCTAACAAAAGTTACAGCTCGGTAATAATAATGGGTGATTTCAAGTACCCCAGTATACACTGGGTCAGTGTCACAGCAGGACATGCTAGGGAGATAAAGTTCCTAGATGACAAATGACTGCTTCTTGGAGCTGCTGGTTCATGAACCGACCAGAGGGGAAGCCATATTAGACTTAGTCCTTAGTGGAACACCAGATCTATGCAAGAGATGAGGGTGTTGGGGGCCACTTGGCAATAGTGATCATAGCATGATCACCTTTGATTTAATTAGTGGAGGAGGGACAGTTAGGAAATCCACAGTACTACCTTTTAGCTTTCGAAAGGGAGACTATAATAAAATGAGGAAAATAGTTAAGAAAAAAACTAAAAGGAGCAGTTGCAAAGGTTAAAAACTTACATCAAGCTTGGGTGTTGAAAAATACTATCTTGGAAGCCCAGACCAGCTGTATTCCACACTTTAAGAAAAGTGGAAGGAAGTCCAAAAAACTGCCAGCATGGTTTAAAGGTGAGGTTCAGAGAGGCTGTTGCCAAAAAAACATCTTTCAGGAAATGGAAAAAAGAGCCAAACAACGAAACCTGGAAAAAGCACAGGTACTGGCAGGTCAAATGCAAGGCATTGATAAAGAAGGCAAAGGGAGAATTTGAGAAGAAGCAAAGAATTTGAGAATTTGTGGAAGCAAAAACACAGAATAAAGATTTTTTCAAGTACATTTGTAGCAAAAAAACAGTGAGAGTCGGTTGGACCATTAGATGATAGAGGAGTTAAAGGGGCACTAAGAAGCAACAAGGAGATAGTAGAGAGACTGAATGAATTCTTTGCTTCGGTCTTTACTGAGGAAGATGTAGGGATTTTACCCATGACTGAAATGGTATTTAAAGGTGCAGAAGAATTGAAGGAAATATCGATACATCGGGAAGATGTATTACAACTACTTGATAAACTGAAGAGTAGCAAATCACCTGGGCCGGATGGTATACATCCAAGGGTTTTGAAAGAACTGAAATATGAGATTGCAGACCTGCTATTAGTAATCTGTGAACTATCATTAAAATCATCTCTAATACCTGAAGATTGGAGGATCGCCAATGTAACACCAATTTTTAAAAAGGGTTCCAGGGGTGATCCGGGAAACTACAGACCAGTGAGCCACACATCAGTACCAGGAAAAATGGTAGAAACCATCATAAAGAATAAAATTACTCAGCCTGTCCTAATGGGAGACAGCCAACATGGCTTTAGACAAGGAAGATCTTGTCTTACTAATCTGTTATGTTTTTTTGAAAGTGTGAATAAACAGGTGGACAAAGGTGAGTCGGTTGATATAGTATATCTAGATTTTCAAAAAGCCTTTGACAAGGTCCCTCATCAGAAACCTTTGGCAAAACTAAAGAGTCATGGGATAGGAGGCAGTCTACTACTGTGAATCAAGAACTGGTTAAAAGATAGAAAGCAGAGGGTTGGGCTAAATGGCCAATTTTCCCAATGGAGAAAGGTGAATAGTGGTGTACCCCAGGGATCTGTGCTGGGTCCGCTGCTTTTTGACATATTCATAAATGACCTGGAAAGTGGAACAACGAGTGAGGTTAGCAAATTTGCAGATGACACAAAACTATTTAAAGTTGTTAAAACCCAAGAGGATTGTGGAAAATTGCAAGAGGATCTTGATAAATTGGAAGACTGGGCATCAAAATGGCAGATGAAATTTAATGTGGACAAGTGCAAAGTTATGCACCTACGGAAGAACAACCCAAACTATGGTTACACAATGCAAGGTTCCACATTAGGAACCACCACCCAGGAAAAGGATTTAGGCATCATTGTGGATAACATGTTAAAACCCTTGGCCCAGTGTGCAGCAGCAGCCAAGAGAGCAAATAGAATGCTAAGTATCATAAGGAAAGGAAAGGAATGGAAAATAAAGCAAAAGATATTATAATGCCTCTATACTGTTCCATGGTGAGACTGCACCTTGAATATTGTGTGCAATTCTGGTCACCGTATCTTAAAAAGGATATAGCGTTATTAGAAAAGGTTCAGAGAAGAGCCACCAAAATAGTTAAGGGGATGGAAGGATACTCCTATGAAGAAAGGCTAAAAAGGTTAGGGCTCTTTAACCTGGAAAAGAGATAGCTGAGGGGAGATATGATAGAAGTCTATAAATTAATGAATGGAGTGGAACGGGTAAACGTAGATCGATTGTTTACGTTATCAGAATATAGAAAGACTAGGGGACATGCAATGAAGCTATAGGGTAAACTATTTAAGACTAATAAAAGAAAATATTTTTTCACTCAACGTGTAATCAAACTCTGGAATTTGTTACCTGAGGATGTAGTAAAGGCTGTTAGTGTAGCTGGGTTAAAAAAAGGTTTGGACAAGTTCCTGGAGGAAAGCTCCATAAACCATCATTAAGAAGGGACCCAGGATATCAATGCTTGACCCAGTACAAGCATTGCAGAACCTGTGTCTTTTGGGGAAACAGCTAGGTACTGTCACCAGTAGTCCGCCCGTAGCTTAGGCATACGGGATAGACAGCCTGGGGACCCTTTGAAACACTGGAGCAATGCTTTAGGCTTGTATTGCCTCCTGGGAGTTGTAGTATTTTTCCCTTTTCAATAAGATGCAGTTGTGGTGCGAGTGGTACAGGCAATGGCAGGCTTTTAATTCCCCTCCCGGGGCAGATTCAAACACAAAATAACTCAGGACAAAAAGCCATACACTAAATAAGGAAATAACAGCTTCTCAACTTAAATCCAAAGTTCCATGGTATTTACAGCATACAGTCACTTTGTATAAGCAAGGAAAATCCTGTGCTCTTCAACTGCCAGTTTAAACAGCTTTCATATCACCTGGCTCAGCACAGAGAAATTATATCATCTGTAACCATTAAAGTACAGTCCATTTGGTTATCTGATATTTCTTCTTCCTGAGGATCAATCAGCATTGACTCATGCTGATTCTCTGGTAAGTACAACTTCTGCTTGGTATACAACATTTCAAAACTTCCACCCTCTATCTGTTCCTGAGGCTTCTCTATTAAGCCCTCCGTGAGATAGGGTTCAGTATTACCATATATCTTAGAATAGCAGAGAGGAGTGTCACACCCTTTAGGGTTTCTATAAGAGAACTTCTTATAACCACTTTTATCCTTATAGTAATTAGACAGCCTACCTTCTGGCTTTGAGACAGGGAAAAGTCCGTGCACAGCTTGGTCAGGAAGGGGTTTAAACCTCAGAGGTTTTCCTCTGTACTTTGGCTTCTCAACCTCTTCTGACATGCAAATGTCCTCCACTGAATACCTTTCATTCCCTGGAGCTTGCAAGTGCTTCCCAGATAGCTTTACCGGTAACATTTCCCTCTGTGTGTCTTCTCAATAGTACAATTGCCTGGAGTTCTTGCCACAGGGTTTTGGGCCCTGCTCCTCCAGTTATTCCTGCTGGTTACTTCCTGTATTTCTCTATCACTCTCAGAATCACAATTCTCTGAGTCACTCACGTACTTTCTCTCGTGCTTCCTTCCACACTGAAACATACGTTGCTTCTGAGACTTCAGCTCACTCAGCTTTCCCAGCTGGGTCTGTCCAAGCTTTCTCTCTCTCTCGTTCTCCAGTTCCTCTGCTCCTCCTGCTCTTTGCTTCTCATGCTTCTCTTGCTTCCTTTGCTGCCCTTCACACTGAAACTCTAACGAGCGTTTCTTATATGTCTGGTTTGGAGCTAATCTAACCCTTCCCCCTCTCAGGTGAAAACTATTGGGCTCAGGAGATGGGGATTGTTTGCTAGCTTGACGGGGCGGCTGCACTCGTGGCTGGGTTTGTTTATGTTGCTCCTGGCAACTGGGAGTCCTGTGCTTTGCCTTCCTGTCAGCAACAGACCTACTTCTCTCAAGTTCCTCTGTTTGCATGGCAAAGGACGTCTCTTCCCCATTACATATCCCCCCTTAAGATATTACAGGCTGCAGCTTTCTTAGTTCAGGATTACAGGCTGGCAGACTGATTACCAAATGGGGGGGTTTGGAAAGCAAGAGACCAGAGACTGGCCCAAGAGAGGTTTACCCTCGACAAGCAAGTGGTTGGCTGAGATGGCGCTGAGGTGAACCCTGACCGAGTTGGACTTCAGTCCCACCTGCAAGAGGTGAAGGTGGTACTGGAAAACCTGTCAATCTGGAGCTCAGAGCACCAAACGGAAAACTGCTGCCACTTCGGGGCATAGACCAGCCTTGTCGAGTCCTTCCTTAACAGAAGGACATCCTTGATCTCCACTGGGAGGTACAGCAAGGCTAGAGACCTGTTCATCTGCCAGGGATAACGAGACCAAGTTCGGGTGAAGCACCCGTCCCTCCTGCGTCAGCAGCCTGGGGCACTGCCCAGGGAAACCAGAGGCTCCAACGAGAGTTGGACTAGAAGGGGGAACCAAGGAGCCACGAGAATCACAGAGGCCTGGTTGTGCCTGATCTTGTGGAGGGTCCTTGCATACAGAAGCCCTGAGGTCCAGTTCAGAAGGAATGCATCCAGGGCCACCCTGCTCGGGTGTGGTATCGGCCTGCAGAAGCAGGGGAGCTGTGTTCGCCAGGCTGGTGAACAGGCCCATGGACAGAGTCTCCCAGTGGTAGAACAGGTGGAGGATCACCTCTAGACTCAGGTGCCATTCATGCGGGCAGAGAAGCCTGCTGAGCCTGTCCGCGAGGACATTGTCTTGGCCCAGGAGGTAGACATCTCTTAGGGTCATGCCCCAGCACACTGCAAAGGAGCAGAGGAGGACTGCCTCCTGACCGGCGGAAGCCCATGCCCCCCCTCCTTGTTTATGTAGATCATCACAACTCTATTGCCGGTCTGCACAAGCACCGACCTGCTCTTCAGGTGGTACTCTAAGACCTTCAAGGCCAACCCGAACGCCCAAAACTTGAGTAGGTTGATCTGCTGTTCAGAATCCTCAGGTGACTACCGCCCCTGGATGCAGAGGTGGTCACAGTGGGCTCCCCAACCCAACAGCGTAGCATCTGTCATCAAGATGAGTGTGTGCGGACAAGGCTGGAAAGGTATGCCCCAAAGGAGGTTCTGGGGGGTCCTGCCACCAGACCAGGGACTCGACCAGGCTGTGAAACACCTGGATGGTGTCCCAAAGCCTAGGCCCATTGCACTCTGAGGCACCACTGGGCTGCTTGCATGTGCATGCAAGCATGGGGAATGACATGGACAGTCAAGGCCATGTGCCCCAGGAGGCGCAGCATGGTCTGCGCAGAGACCCTGTGCTGGCCTTGGACCTCGGCAGCCAAAGCGTGGAGCCAATCCACACGTGCCCAAGGGAGAAAGGGGGTCGCCTGTTGTGTCAAGAAAAAGCACCAATGAACTCTCCAGGGTTCTGACCGGTATGAGGTACGATTTGGAGTAGCTGATCAGGAAATAGAGGCAATCGAGAAGGATCATGCGTGACATCACAAGGTGAACCTCCTCCCGAGGTGCCCAAGACGAGCCAATCATCTAGGTAAGGGTAGACTGATATGCCCTGCAGTCAAAGGTGGGTTGCGGCTGCTGCCAGGCACTTGGTGAAAACTCATGGGGTAGACGTGAGCCCGAAGGGGAGCACTCTATACTGGAAGTGCTCTTCTTGACCCTGAAACGCAGGTACTTCCTGTGCTTGGGCTGTACCTGAATGTGGGCGTAAGCTTCTCAGATTCAAGAAGCATAGCCAATCGCTCTGCCAGAGGTAGGGCAGCAGGACACGAAGGGATAGCATTTTGATCTTCTCCCACACCAGGAACTTGTTCAGATTCCTGAGGTCGAGAGTGGGGCACAGGACCCCCGTCCTCTTCAGAGCAAGAAAATACCAGGAATAGAATCCCTGACTCCGGAGGTGAGGCAGAACTCTTTCAACCACCTGTTGACCAAGGAGGTTGTTCAGCTCTTGCTGCAAGCAAGCCTGGTGCGAGGGAAGCCGAGGAGGTTCCACCGGGGAAGAGGGAGTTTGTCTAGACAAAGACAATACCTGTCCCAGATCACCTGTAGGACCCAGGTGTCTGATGTAATAGCCACCCATTCATGGGCGAAGAGGGACAGGCGTTCTCCCACAGGTGGAAGCGACCCTAGGGGGCGAGAGGCTATGCTTTCGGCATCAAAATGCAGGGGCTGGCTGGGCCTTGGGTTTCTGGTGACCCTGGGCACCCCCTTTGTCCTGAGCACTGGTAGTCTGTGCAGGGGTAGGCGGGGATCCCCAATAAGGAAGCCCTTTCCTCTGGAAGAAAGGCTTTAGTGTACTGCTTCTTCCGTGGAAGTGAGGTGGTTTTGTGAGAGAGATGGGTGCGAGTCACAAACTCCATCTCGATCTCAGCTGCCTTGTCCTCCATGGGCTTACTGAACAGCTGTTCGAGGCAGGGGACATCCAAGAGTTTCTCCTGGATCCACTGTTCCAGGTCCAAAGACTGGAGCCACACCTGGTGTTGGGCTCCGATGCCAGACACTGCTACACAGGTGGAAGACTCAAACCCATCATACACAGGGCAGGAGAGGTATTTCAAGCAAACAACCTCAGGAGGGGCTGGAACATGAGAAGGTGCTCGCCGTCAAGTCCAGTGGAGAACCCACCGAGCTCTTTGGCAAAGTTGCAAAGAAACATACCCATACAGTTGGTACACCTGGATGTGGCACATCAGCATGGATCCCTGGTAAGCCATGCACCCGAGGGCATAGAGGGTACAGGATTCCCTACCAGGCAGGACCGAAGAGTGCGACTTCTGTTTCCACATCACAGACTTGACCACCATGGAGGTGTGAGGAAGTTGGGTCTTCCGAAACACTGGGACCCTATACATGGCATAGTGTGGAGAAGCAGCCGGGATAGAATGGATGGTACTGGAACTGTAAGAGACTCCCTGGGTGGAGACTTGTACAGCAAGATGTCGTCAAGTTCCTCTGCACTTGGCTCCTCCTCGGTCTGCATCGGCAGATTGAAGGCCTGAGTCATATCCTGCACAAAACGCCAGGAAGATGATGTCCGGGGGGGGGGGGGGGGGAGGTGACCACCTTTGCAAAGCAGGTCAGAGGGGAGATCCCTATGGACACAGGTCTCTGGGGAAGTGTCCCTGTCCAATTCCTAGCCTGGAGAGGTCTGAGAAGGACTGAGTCAGGCTGATCCCCACGACCCCTGGCCAAGGCCCACTTGGAGCCAGAGGCATTGGCTCTGGAAAACCTCACCCCCAAAGAATGGGACGGCAAGCGAGGCCGGTGCCAAGGACCCTTGCAAGGCCCACAGCTCTCAGGGGTTTCCAAGGCAGGTTTCAGGACACCAGATGGGTGGCCCTCTGTCTCAGGGCACGAGTCAGCCATGCTGGGCAACAGCGCCTGCTGGGCAGTAAGGAAGGCAGAAACTCTGCACTCCAGCATACAGGACTCCCACTTGGAAGTGGGTCCCTGTGACGCCAGGGTTACTGGGTCTGGTGTGGACGAGGAGAGGGGGGTCCCTTGCCAGGACGAGGCTCAGGAGACCAGGCGCCATCACCAGAGGCCTCCGTGTCCGTACACGTTCTTTTGAAGCCGCTCCTTGTCCAACTCTCGGGAACGCCAGGGAGGGCTAAGAGAACGAGTGCAAAACTGCTCACGTTTGTCTGGAGCCCCTAACAGCAACTTTGGCGATCTTCTTTTGCCATTCCACCTCAGACAAACCCTGATTGGAGTGATGCCTGGGCCATGGGGTCACTACAGGGGACCCTGCACGCAGAGGATCAGTGAGGCAAGGTGCCACTGGAGTCCAGGGGCTGCCTTGTGAAAAAATGCCAGACTTCTGCTTGCAGCTTAGCGGACATTTTCTTACAAAGTGAGCAGAGCTCCAGATTGTGGTCAGCCCTCAGACACCGTAGACAGCAGTCGTGGGTGTCCGTGAGCAACATTTTTGGAGCATGTGTCACATCTCTTAAAACCAGTGGCCATGGGGGCAAAAAGTGCCTCTGCGAGGTCAATAACCGTTGAGGCCAGCGACTGCTCCGCCTCCTCCTACATCTAATCAGGATTTTCGGGGAGGTCAGGGTCAGGGAGGGCGATCCTCCTCCCGCCCTTGGTTCCCCAATCGGGGTCGGCGACGGAACCCAGGTGCACCCCAACCTCAGTGGTTTTGAATCTCAGCTCTTATGAGCTAACACCTGATGAAGAACGGGTTCTTAACAAAGGATTATCCTTTGTTCCAACGCCTCATTTTAATTCCTTTAACATGCATAGGGCACTTTACTGATTTTTCCACAAATTACATCTTCGACATTTTTTTGCAGACAAACAAACTTCAGTTGAAGAGTATTCTGCTATTAAAGTACCTTCTTTTTGGTTACCTCCGGTCCCTCCTCCGCCTATTTTACAAACTTATCAACAATTGGTGTTAGCGGACTTAGCCCGTTTAGACACTGTGGTTCCAAAGTACTCAAATTTAGAGGGAGGAATGGGCAGCATTACGATCTAATTCAGAGATTGTAATTCGAAATGTGGACAAGGGGGGTTCTATAGTTGTTGATGATAATATTGGGATGACAAAATAAGTATTGTCTCATCTTTCTGATGTTAAATATTATTTACCGCTTGCGGTGGACCCTTTGTTGGATTTACAGATGTCAAATTACACGATTAGTGATGCAAGCAAAGGATGCTGGGCAGCTTACTGCTAGGGAAGCTAAATTTGACTCCTCAGCACCCTAAAACCCCGGTGTTTTATATGGTCCCTAAAGTACATAAATCTGTGACAGCTCCCCCCTGCAGGCCTATTGTTTCATGTTGGGATTCTGTGCTAGAGCCCCTTTCCAAGTTTTGTGATCAATATTTACAAAAATCAGCATGTTTAGTGAGATCATATTTACGTGATACATCACATTTTTTACTAGCTCAATGTGCTTTTTCTTTTTCCTCTGTTTGGCTAGTCACGGTGGACATGACTGCATTATATACCAACATTGACCAACAAGAAGCTTTGGAGATTATCCAAGCTTCTGTTTTGGAACTACCAGATCGTATCCCGCAGACACTGATCATAGAATTTCTCTTTGGTGCTCTCACAAAATTATTTTCTTTATGATTCACAATTTTATCAACAAATATATGGTATAGCAATGGGGGCCATGGTGGCCCCGTCTATTGCGACCTTATATTTGGCTGCATTTGAAGAGCATTTTCTTTATACCTCTGAGTAGTTTTTGCATATACCTTTCTGGGTGGGATTCCTGGATGATATTTTCTTCATTTGGACAGCAGATGAATCTTCGTTGCTTGCATTTTTTGACTGGCTTAATTCCAGAAAACATAATCTGGGTTTCACAGCCAAGTATGATCGTAACACGATTGATTTCTTGGATGTTCGTGTGTATAAATCTGGCTCTGCCATTTGCACTACACTTTATCGAAAGCCGGTGCAACGGAATACTTTGTTACAGTTTCAAAGTTATCATCCGGGTCCTCTCCGGAGAGCTCTCCCACTTGGACAATTTTTTTCAGATAAAGCAGAATTGCACTACTATGGAGGAATTTCAGATTCATGCGAAGGATTTATGCCAGTGTTTATCGTCTCAGGGTTATCCTGCTCATGTCATTTGTAGAGCTTACAAAAAAGCTAAAATATGCACACCGGGACTGGTTACACCCAACCGGTTGTTCTGCTGCTGATACTGATACTCCCTTTGCAGGAGGGTTCACAGTGCCCCAGTTGACTAACATAATAAACATTCTCAAGATCGGACTGATCAAAAAATAGTCAGGGTTTTACCATATATGATTGGGGCATCCCAAGTGGTTCAGATACTACGAAAGCATTGGCATATTTTACAACTGAGTTCTGTTTTCCAACATGAACTTTTGATTGCTTATCAACAGGGCACAAATATTCGAGATATGGTAGTACACTCAACTGTTGGAGCGGATCATAAATTATATCAACATACAACTCCAGGACATTTTTCTTGTTTTAACCCCAGATGTAGATATTGTACACAATCACAAACTGGTCTTACTTGGACTCATGCCACCACTCGTCGGATTTATTCTTTGAAATGGCATACGGACTGCTCCTCCCCTTATGTTGTGTATGTGTTAACCTGCCCTTGTGGTCTTCATTATGTTGGCCATACAATCCGTCCCATAAAAAAGCATTTATCAGAACATAAATCTCGGATACACACCAAGACAATTACGGCCCCTCTGGTATCTCACTGTCTCCAGACTAATCATACCTTTTTGGATTTTGTTTGGTGTGTTTTGGATCACGTTCCTGCTGGACCACGAGTGGGGGACCGTGAACAACAATTACAACTTTTGGAGCAGCATTGGATTTTCTCATTGAGGACTGTGATTCCTGCAGGCCTTAATCAGGAATTGGATTGGTGGAGTATTTTACCCACTTGATGTCATCAGTTGCTTTCCACAATTTTTCAGTTTTCTGATTGGCTAAAAATATTTTTTTTCAGTATTCTGATTGGCTATAAAGTCTTCAGCTGGTAGGGCTGACGTCAGACACCTTTTAAAGAGGAGGGACCCAACTGCCAGCTAAGTAGAAAGTTACTTGTCAAACTAATGTATTTTATTTTGATACTTAGCATTGTGGCTTTGGGGGTCCTTTTATTGATTTTGATTTTGGACTGTTGCACACTGTGAATTAAAAAAGATTAAAGGGAGCGGTCTGTTATTCGACAGGGTATTTAGTCCCCTGACCTGGCGGACATTCCTACATTTGATGTTACCTTCGTATGTCTTTGTCTCCCTAAGTTTTGTGGTCCGATTGACTTTTTGACTTTTCTGTGCGGATCACGTTTTACGGCATTTATTTTGGTGAAAAAAAAAAGGGCACGGAAAAAAAAAAATACTAAAAGGAGAGAAAGGAATCCCCTAATCCACCACTGGAGCAGGGGCAAAGATGAGGGCAGGAGAAGATCGGTGCTACAGGAAAAAAAGGCCAATAGGCCAGAGTCAAAAAAATGTTTTTTCCCGAGGGACGAGGACATGCATCTGAAGGGCTCCGCGGAAAAAGGGAAACTGAGCAAGATGGCACCTTTGAGCAGGAAGAGGACCATGCATGCATGGCAGCAATCCCAAAGGCTCCCTTTGAAAGCTGGGGAATTGCTCTGCTCAGTTGGTGCCATCACCCCATAAGTGAGGACTGACTTCCTACTTGTTCCCAAAGAACAGAGACATCTCTGGAAGATTCAGCTTGGAGAGGACTACCTGCTCAGCATCCATTCTGTGAGGGCCAATCAGCAGACGTTGGGGTGCAGCAAGGCACAATCCTCCTGTGATATGAGGGCTGAGGTAGAGCCCATGCAAAGAGGCGGCCCCTGCAAAAGCCACAGCAGTAGCAGGAACCATGGCTGCTGAGGGCAGCAGGGTGTGATGAGGATCATGGATACCTTGTTGACCAGGAGGGGTTTTTGCCCCGAGTGATATTGGGCAGTGTGCATACAGCAGGAAAGTGTCACTGGCCAGTCTCTGTAAGCAGAACTGAGCCACCTGGGTGTTGTGTGCAATGGTAAAGACATCTACCACAGCTTTGAGGACCCCCATGGGCAGTTGAAGCACCAGGCTGTTGAGCTTGCAGGGCAGAAAGTTGCCCCAAGATCCATGCTGTGGAGCAGGGCAAACAGTCTCCCACGAAGTACAAGCCCATGCATCCCTGCTTGTTCATAAGAACATCGCTACTTGGTTTTCCATTTGAATCAAGCACACCTGGCCAGAGAGCATTCATTATGGCCTGAAGCTTGAGGAAGTTGATTTGATGCACTTTCCTGCTCAGAACACAGGTCATCAAGCCAAGCTTGGGCACATCTATCATGTCTGTCTTGCAGGAGGCTGTTGACCAGAATGTGAGGCCTCACACAGCAGATTCCTTGGCTCGAGCCACTAGGTGAGGGACTGTACCAGAGGTGCAGCAACCATGACCCTGGCCCAAAGGGCAACCCATCACCTGCTTCCATTTTATGCTTGGGGTCCACTGGGCCTGTTGTATGAAAAGGCAGGCCTGATGGGTGATATGCATGGTAGTGACCATGTGTCCAAGGACTCAACATCCTGTGACCTGTAGTGTGGTGCTGCATCTCACTCAGCACTTCCAAGTACTGCAGGAGATCTGCTGGTAGAAAGGCCTGTACCCTACTGGTGTCGGGGGGGGGGGGGGGGACGACCTGATAAACTCCAGCTGCTATACTAGCTGGAGGCGAGACTTCAAAAGCCAAGGTACTAGAGCACCTGAATGGCAAGTTCAGCAGACTACTGGCCACCATCTGGTGTGGGACCCCCTGCTGAGCCAGTCATCCAGGTACAGGAAGGCAAAGACACCCAGGGTCCTAAGGAAAGTAGCCATGACAGCCAAATCACAATGAACCATGGGGTTGAGGCCAGCCTGAAGAGAAGCACTCAGCACAGAGTACAGGCTGGCCAGTACAAACCATAGATACCATCTGACTTGGGTGACTGATGTTCATATACACATCCATTAGAGCCAAGAAGCATAGCCAATCATCCTGAAGGTGGTATAGGAGCAGCATCCCTTGCGAGGCCATCTTGAATTTCTCATGCATTAGGAACTAGTTTAGGTTGTGCAGATCCAGAATGGGCCAGAACCCACCAGTTTTAACCTAGAGTAGAACCCCAACAGACCTGAGCTGAAGGAACTGGCTCAATGGCTAAGTCAGCTAGCAGGGCAGTGACCTCTTGCCTGCAACAGCTTTGGTATGTTGAAGCCATCGGGTACTTCCTGGGGGGGGATGGGAGGTAGCAACTGGGTGAAATGCAGCAGATATCTGCTTTGGACAATCTGCAAGACCCTGTTGAGTGAAGTGAGCAGGCTGCCCCCTACCTACAGGGATACCTTGACTGGCAATAGGCAGCTGGCTATGCACCCAAGGAAGCCATCAAAACCCTACACCTTGTTCAGGCGGTGGGGTGGGCCATGCCCAAGATGGGTAATACCAAACACAGGTATGGGTAGGCTTCCTTAGCCTGGTGTTTCTTCTGCACAGGATTCTCCTTCAAGCTTCCCTGAGGGAAGAACCGCTTTGGGGAAAGCAAAGTTACTCACCTGCAACAGGTATTCTCTAGGGACAGCTGGAATCAGTCCTCACATATGGATGCTGCCGACAGAGCCCATGCGGCGTCTTATTATGAACTCACTGCTTCAGGTCTGAAGTCTGAAGTCTGCAGCCTGTCCATGGTACAGGAATGTTGCTCATCCATGGCCCCGTGTCTGCCTGACCAGCATCAGAGGGAGCTAGGAAGATCCAAAGCTTGGTGCACCACTGCAGAGCCACGAGAACACATTCCTTCTTTCCCCACAATGTTGAGGCTCCAGCACACAGTGTGTCAGAAGGGTGAACTAGGGCATTTCTGGTCTCATGCAAGACAGGAAATGCTCCCAACGCTAAGCCTGCCAGTAGGCTGAACTATAACAGTCATGGAAAAAAAAGGAAAATAAAAAACCCTCCTCCATTCTCACAGCTCTACAAAAAGAGTCAGGACTTCAGGCCTCCCCAGCTCCCTCAGAAGCCCAGATGTGCAGGGCTAGGACTAGAAGTGAGCTTATAGGGGAGGGATGTGAGCAGATGCTGCAATGGGCTAGTGAGAAAGAAAAGTGTGTGTGGGGGGGGGGGGGGGGTGTTAGATGGTGTGAGGAAAGGAAAAAAAGAAAAGCCTACAATTGGCTGTGTATTGGGAGTGGAAGTGGGAATTGAGGAATGAAATTGAGTGGATAAAAAAGGAAAAGAAATGGAGGAAAAAGCAAAAAAAAAAAAAGAAGGAAGATCAGTACATTAGAGCAGAAGTAGAAAGAAGGGGGGGGGGCGGGGAACGACAAAACACGAGAGAAAATAGGACAAATGGACAGCACACAATGGAAAATTAGCAGAAGACAAGAAGCCAGAAAGCAGAGTTACGCACCTGTAACAGGTGATCTCCAGGAACAGCAGGAATTTAGTCTTCACATATGGGTATCATCAGTACTGATGAAGCCTGCATGGGAATGCTCCCCAGCATCCAATAGGAAAGCTTTTGGGAACATCCCACAGCACCTGTGTGCTGCCTTCCCACATTTCCCAACTGTCCCTATCCAGTTGCATTTAAAGCTGATACAAAAGAGAGAGAAAGAGACACACACAATTCCTAGGAGAGAGGGGAGGTGGGTGGGTTGTGAAGACTAATTTCCTGCTGGTCCCAGAGATCACCTGTAGTAGGTAACTATGCTATCTCCAGGAACAAGCAGGAATGTAGTTTTCACATATGGGGACTACCAAGCTGCAGAAGCCAGGGAGAAGGCCCCAGAAGTTGTATGCCCATGTGAAAAGGGCTCCACTCCTCCCCCCCCCCCCATGGATCTCTGGCACCCGACCAGGGATGATGGGTAGGAGTTGATTAAGTATGGAACAAGTGTTGAACAGCCTGACCAAACAAGGCATCCTGGCGGGAGTCCTTGTTTAAGCAGTAATGAGCTGCTCAACAGATGTCGTCGATAGACACAGAGTGAAGATGAGCCAGAGGCTGCCATGGCCCTCACATTGTGAGCTGTGACATGGCCTTCAAGAGGAAGATTTTTACACTCATAGGCAAAAAGATATACACTGTGCAATCCAGCTGGACAGTGTTTTTGGAGACTGGAAGTCCCAAATGACTAGGATCAAAAGCAACAAAGAGTTGAGAGGACTTTCTATGTTGCTGTGTCCTTTGCAAGTACATAAGATATGCCATACTGGGTCAGACCAAGGTCCATCAAGCCCAGTATTCTGTCTCCAACAGTGGCCAATCTAGGTCATATGTACCTAGCAGTTTCCCCAAGAGACAAGTTCCACAATGCTTGTACTGGGTCAAGCATTGATATCTTCGGTCACTTCTTAATAACAGTTTATGGACCTTTCCTCCAGGAACTTGTCCAAACCTTTTTTAAGCCCAGCTACTCTAACAGCCTTTACTACATCCTCCGGTAACAAATTCCAGAGTTTGATTACACGTTGAGTGAAAAAATATTTTCTTTTATTAGTCTTAAATAGTTTACCCTGTAGCTTCATTGCATGTCCTAGTCTTTCTATATTCTGATAAGGTAAACAATCGATCTACGTTTACCCGTTCCACTCCGTTCATTAATTTATAGACTTCTATCATATCTCCCCTCAGCCATCTCTTTTCCAGGTTAAAGAGCCCTAACCTTTTTAGCCTTTCATAGGAGTATCCTTCCATCCCCTTTACCATTTTGGTGGCTCTTCTCTGAACCTTTTCTAAAATCGCTATATCCTTTAAGATACAGCAACCAGAATTGCATACAATATTCAAGGTGCGGTCTCACCATGGAACGATATAGAGGCATTATAATATCTTTTGTTTTATTTTCCATTCCTTTCCTTATCATACCTAGCATTTTATTTGCTCTTGGCCGCCAAAGCCCTTTTACAGTCCAAAGTATGAAGATTCCTTTCTGCATTTGAGGCATGAGATCTTGGGAAGAATACAGGAAGGTAAACCGCTTAGTTTAAATGAAAAGGTGACAGCACCTTTGGCATAAAGTGTGGATGAGTCCTAAGGACTACCTTATGATGGAACCTTGTATAAGGAGGATCAGCCATCAACGCTTGCAATTCACTGATGCGACGTGCTGATGTCATTGTAATAAGAAAGATGACCTTCCAGGAAAAGAATTTCAAAGAGGTAGTGGCTAATGGTTCAAAGGGCTGTTTCATGAGCTGCCCAAGAACCAGATTTAAGTCCCATGCCACCAGTGGTGGCTTAATGGGAGGCTTAGTTAAAAGAAGGCCTCTCGTAAATCACTATGAGAGGAAATAGGTTGTCCATTTAGAGGCTTGAAAGAAGCTGCAATAGCATTCAAATGAACTCACTGAATTGATCTTAAGCCCTGCATTTGATTAATGAAGGAGATATTCCAGTAATGATTTCAGAGGTATCGCAAGAGGGTTAAGACCCTTCTGTGAGCACCATATGGTAGACCTTTTCCCACTTAAATGCATAAGAGCGTCTTGTGGCAGGCTTCCTGGAAGCATAGAGGATATCCTTTACCTGCTGGGAAAGGTTAAGACCGTGAAGTTCTAGGCTTTCAGCAACCAGGCCCTGAGATGCAGAGACTGGGGATTGGGATGCCACAGCATCCCATCCTCTTGAGAAAGATCTGGAGCAGATCCTAACTCCAGAGGCAGAGCTTGAAAGAGATGTAGGAGCAGAGGGTACCACATTTGCCGTGGCCAATGTGGAGCTATGAGAATCATATGACCTCTCTCTCTGAAGCTTGAACAGGGTTTTGGGAATTAGGGGAATGGGTGGAAAGGCATACCTGAAGTCCTGACCCCAATGGAGGAGGAAAGCATCCCTGGCCTGACAACCCTGAGCCAGAATTCTGGAACAGAACCAGGGAAGTTTGGCATTCAGCAGACTTGCAAAGAGATCTGTGTCCAGGGTTCCCCAAATTTGAAAACTTTTGGCCACCTGGTCTGCATGGAGAGACCATTCGTGTGGAAGCAGAACTCAACCGAGTGTCTGCCCAAGAGTTCTGAATGCCTGGAAGATACACTGCAAGGATATGAATCTGATGCTCTCTGGCGCGGGCCCATAGTCGCAAAGCTTCATTGCAGAGCGACAGAGCCTGTTCCGCCCTGCTTGTTCACAGAGAACATGGCTACCTGATTGTCCGTTTGAACTAGGACTGTCTTGTAGATGAGCTGGGTGTGGAATACTCAAAGAGCAAGGAAGATTGCTCTGAGTTCCAGGAGGAGATTGATGTGGAGATAGGCCTCCTTTGGAGTCCAGGTACCCTGGGTAGCGAAGCCTTGTAGGTGGACTCCCCCAACCCACCTGTGAAGCATCTGTTAGAGTGGCTTGGGGTAGGCCTTGCTGAAAAGGAGACTCCTCCAAAAGGTTTTGGGGTGACTACCACCATTGGAGGGACAAAATAAGGCAATCCGAGTTTGCTATTTTGTCTGACAGGCAACCTGACGCTCGAGTCCACTGAATGGATAAAGTCCACTGGACTGCCCTCATATGGAGGCAAGCATAAGGAACATGCATGGTGGATGCCATGTGGCCTAGCAACTGTAACATTTCCCGAGCAGTGAGGTGAGGTTTTAGCACTGCTTGGGAAGCTAACTACACAATACAAAGGCAGTAGGGCTGTGGAAGGAAGGCCCTTGTCTGTCTGGTATCCAGCAAAGCTCCTATAAAATCTAGGGACTGAGTGGGAGCAAGGTTGGATTTTGGGACATTTATGACAAGTCCCAAATACTAAAGGATGCACATTGTGCAAGAGAGCAACCCTGGCCTCTAGCTCTGAAGGGGCTCGAATGAGCCAGTCTAAGTAAGGGAAGACGAATATTCCCAGGGTGCAGAGAAATGCTGCCACCACAGCCATGCATTTTGTGAACACCCTTGGTGCAGAGGCCAGGCCAAAAGGAAGAACCCTGTATTGGTAGTGCTTTCCTTGAAACAGAAAGCAAAGGAACTTTGGTGAGTTGGATGGATGAGAACCAGAGTGTACACATCCTTGAGATCTAGAGAACAAAGCCAATCCTGACTCTGAAGGTATGGCAGCAGAGTTCCTAGCAAAATCATTTTGAAATTCTTTGAACAGGAATTTGTTCAATTCTTTGAGGTCTAAAATGGGTCAGTGTCCTCCTGTTTTCTTTGGAATAAGGAAATAGGGGGTGTAAAACCCTGTACCCTGTTGGGGAATGGGTACCTCTATTGCCCCTTGAGCAAGGAGCACAGTGACCTCTTGACCTAACTGGTCGTTGAGAGGTCTGAGAATTGAACTGTCTTATATTGTAGGAGGGGGCATGCTGAGGAAACGAAGCTTGTACCCCTCTCTTACAAGAGTCCAATTTTCTTCTGTTATCTGACCCCCATATGGGGAAAAATGACATAACCCTCCTGGGATGGTGGAGGGTTCTGGGCCATTCAGGGCCAGGAAGGTAAAGTTCTCTAGATAGGAGTCAAAGCCCCTGTGGAGACAGTCTGCTGAGCCGGTTGAGGCTTAGCTGCTTTTGTCTCTTTGCCTAAGTTGTTGCTGCTGTCCCTTTTGGGCAGACTGACCTAAACGATGTCCCTGCTGGGTATAGGAGGGATAAAAAAAAAACTTCTTGCTGAAGAATGGTTTCTTAGAGGATCTTTTCCTCGCAGGATCAGCTGTAGATTTAGAGAATCTATCCAAAGTGATAGTGTCAGCATCTATCTCATTAGCCTTTTCCTGCCAATTCTTGTCAAAGAGATTCTCTCCTGTGCAAGGTATATTCCCCAGTTTGTCCTGTACCTAGATTTCCATGTCAGATGCTTGGAGCTAGGCAATCCTATATGCACCTATGGCAATGGCAGAGGTTCTGCTTATGCATTCAAATCAGTCAAAGGCTGCACGATTCACAAACTTGGAAACATCCTGAGCATGTTTGACAGAGAGCAAGATAATCCTGCCTTTTATCAGGAAGGAGAGGGCTCATAAGCTCTAAATCTCCTGTGACCTCTTTAAGGAACATTCCCATATACAAGATTAGGAACTGATCCTAGCAGAAAGTATGGAGGTCTGGAAGGATCGACGTCCAAAGACGTCGAGTCCTACACTCACGTCCTGGAGGATTAGATGCATGCCTTTTTGCACTCTTTATCCATCTCATGGCTGATTCCACTACCATGGAATGGTGTGGTAATTCAGTCTTCTGAAAACCCAGGACAAGGAGGAACTCAAGACATGGTGTCGAGCCTTCGAGAGTGAGATGTGGTTAGAGGTGTTTCCCACATCCTTAACATGAGATCATGCAAGATCTCATGAACATGTCTTCTTAGAGACATTATCTTTGGAAATTTTTCTTAATAATCCTTCTCCTGGATAAATGCATTTTGCTTTGATATATTTACATTAACCAGCATGCTAGAAATAATTTTGAGTTTATTTAAATATGGTTATAGGCACCTCTCTCCGCACACTGTTTGAATTTTCTTATTTAGTTTACTGCTTATGTGTGGTAACTCCCACTTATACTCCCCATGATGTGGACTGTAAATTTCTTTATTTTCTGTTTATTACTTGTTGATATTTTGTGTTTGGAAATGCTTAATATATTTATACCAAGATCTCATGAATAGGTAAGATAGCTGCCTCCTTGGGAACTTTAGGGTATTGTAGGATTTCTAATTCCTTTGCCCTAGGCTCTTTTTCAAGAGCCACTGTGATGGAAAGACATCGGGCCACATCTCGGATAGAATCCTGAAAGGACATATCCTCTGGTGGAGACATCCTACGCTGAGAAGAGGAATCCTCAGGAAGACGTACTCTGGTATTGGCAGAGCTTTCAGTCTTCAGACTCATCCGAGGATTCGAAGTATCTCCGATCTGGGTGATCGTGCAAGGCACAGTACCGATCGAAGTTTGCATCGGAGTGGTCCAGTACCGACCTGTCGATGCTGGATAGAGACGCATGACTTGGTCCCAGTAGAATACCTGCCGATGTAAATGCAGTCGGTGCTCGTACTGGTTGAATTGTCTGAGGCTTGTGATAAGGAAGCTTATCATAGCTCAGGAAGGAGCTATAGAAAAGGTGAAGTGACTCTGAACAAGCAACCTGTCAGTTCTGGTAGAAATATGAAAACAGAATTTTGCCATAAAAGACTACCAGTCCCAGAATGCACCAGGTTTCCAACAGCCATTAGAGGAGCTGAAGTGGGGAAACGTGTGTTCAATCAGGAGGGCTATGAGGTAATCCCTAAGCACTCATCTCAAAGGGCAGGGCCTGATTCAGCACAGCTGCGCTGTGTTAGGGAGGATCACTCATCTAAGCAGAATAAGAGTAGAGTTTATTCTACAGATGACCATCTTCATGATCACCTTGGATATCCAGAGAATTGTCCTCAGTATCCTGAGAATCAGCTTGAGTTTGATCATCAGTTTCATCTGAAGGATCATCAGAAGCAGAAGCCAAACCGGACGGACAGAGGGGGAAAGAGAGCCTTTGGAAGAAGGAAGAGAAAAGCCTTTGAGAGGTCTAGAAGAGTCCAAAGCAGTACGTATACTGGGAGGTATTCCAAGGGCCAGCATACACCATTGGACTGGGGAAAGCCAGAGGAATGGTGCTGCAGAGCTAGGAATCACCAGAGGCTACCTGTGAGGGAGACGGCTGCACGTGAAAGGGACCCTAAGACCTGTGCCAGAAGGTATGTGAAGAGAGATCCAGTATCCAGGGATCTGGATTGGAAGGCTGGACATAAGAACTGGACTACATACTGGCCAGGCTATATAGTATATAGAGAGGAACTCTAGCAGCAATGGAAGCTCAGGTATGAACACTGATCTATGCCCTAGCTATAACCTTGAAAGACAGCAGGGAAACAAGTATTCTCCTGAAACTGCTCCATTGAGAGATTCATCTGTGCCAATCCATGATATTGAACCCATGCTTGTTGAACAAGGGGGAATAATAGCAGATGAGGATCCTGTTTATATGGACTGCTCTCTATCTAAACTCCGTTGGTAACTTTGTTATAAAGTACAGCAACCATCACAAAGAAATACAAATTTGTTCTTTAATCTACTCAGAAAAGCTCCTGAAGCAGGATATGACCCACACAGTGGAAGGCAAGCCAGCTAAGGGGTTTCAGCTGGTGACTGCTAGCAATTAAGCCTTACCTAATTGCTTGTGAGCTAGGAGAGAATCATTTCTGAATTTATGTGGGAGGTAATCAGAAATTAACCTGAAAAGAACAGTTTGTGTTTGCTTTGTAACTTTTCATTGGTTGTTTTCCTGATTTTGACTTTGTTTTTCCAAGTTAACACTGAAAGCAAGTTACCTAATTTATGTGCTACCAAGCATATCTGTGTTGGGAGAAATAACCCCATAAATAAATATCTTATTGGCTTTACCCAAGAGCACAACTAAATTATTGTCAGCAGCTGTGTCTGGTGTGAATGAACTACATTGCCCACAATACCTTGCAAATCATATAGAAATATGCACTTGCCAAGAGTGTGAAGATTCTCACCCAGGCAACCGTCTGACAGGCTGTTTCAGGGGCATCAAGGCTGTGAGAAGAGCCGCCAGACTGCATTCAATAGCCAAGAATATCTTGTCTATCAATGCCGCCGATACTTGGGTATCGGTGCCGAATGAGGCGGCCAGAACACCACAGCATGGCACCAGTAGTTCTGCCGAGGTTGAAGCCTCAAGAACATCCTGGAGCCCTGTTAGTGCTTTGGAAGCCAAAGCCTCCCGCTTGGGCAATTTTGCCGGTGAAAGTCCCTCAAGGGCAACGCCAGAGGCATCTCGATGCTTAGAAGGAGATCTACCCTTTGAGGACCGGCTAGATTTATGTTTAGTTACCTGAGATCCATGGGAGGAAGACGAAGCCCTGGAAGACGTCAATGCCACGCAGGCTGCATCGGAGGGAAAAAGAATGCTAAGTTTAGCAGCTCGGTTTTGCCGGCCCCTTTTTGACATCATCCCACAGGCAACACTCTGAAAGAGAGTGGTCAGGACCTAAACATTTGAGGCACCACTCATGGGTGTCGGTGACAGAGGTGATACCGCCACACTTGGAACACTTTAAAACCCAAAGCTGGATTTTCCATTCTGAAGGAAAAAGTTGGGCCTAGTGCCCAAAATGGCACGTGGCACCTGAGGAGAAAATTACTGGAAAAGATTCCAGAAAGGTTTTTTTTTGAAAAAAAAGGAAAGAACCACCAGTGGTACCGGTGTAGCGTCGAGGGAAGGCAGACGCGACCAAAAAAAAAAAGAATAGGGGGGAATTTTTTCTGCGGTGACAGGAAGTGCGACCTGTCAGCTCCACGGAAAACAAAGAACTGGAGAGGGACAGTTGGGAAAGGCAGGAAGGCAGCACGGTGGTGCTGTGTGATGCTCCCAAAAGCTTTGCTATTGGATGCTGGGGAGCGTTCCCACGCAGGCTCCGTCAGTACCGATGATACCCATATGTGAAGACTACATTCCTGCTTGTTCCTGGAGATCTGGATCAACTGAGACTAAAAAATAAAATGCACAGGCAAAGAAAAAATAGCAGCACACACACACACTATTTTGAATTTAGTAACTGGAATGTCAGTTCTGGAAATGTGCTCGCTAACATCTTTGCATTTTGTTTAGTACAAGAGGACATTAATTTATAGTTATATTTCTCCAGTGTTGTACATTCCAAGTTTGTCATCTTCATATTTCTAAATTATGATCCTTGTTCTATGGTTTGGTGATGGTCTGTTTTGCATGTGTAACAGGGCTGCAGTATTCTGTTCATGTAGTTTCTATTAGACACAGTACCACTTGTCCTCTTTCCCCAGGAGATGTATTGGTCTAATATTTACAGTGTTGCCTTTTGATAGTGTTTGCTGCTTTGAGTCCTGGTAGCGCCGTTTGTGATATGGTAGGTTTGCTATGAGTTCTAAATGTGCATGGTTTGTAGTACGTACTAATGTGCCTGGTAGTTGGCACTGGAGTATAGTACTATAGTCCAGTAGTATTTCTTTATCCTCACTGCCCATGCAAACTGAATACTCTCATTAAGAAGCATGTTTACTGAACCTTAGTGTACATTAACACTTGTGAATGCACATTAAGTGCCACTATGCCAATAGAAATAAGTGTGTTCCTGCACTTCACACTCTAATATTGAGTAGATATACCCCTATGTTACTCTAAGAAAAAAAAAACCCTGTTGAAAGCTGGATATTAAAAAAAAAAAAAAGTTTAATGGGCAGCATATGTGTTTAATATTTATGTAAATGAGACCCCACATCACCCTTGGGCCACCCCTGCAGCCATGCCATCTAGCAGGTGGCACTGCCTTTGGCTGCCACTCTGCATGTGGACTAAAAAAGGCATCATAGGCACCTTGCATCATGAATTGAGTAGTCTTTGCCTGAGCCACCAGGCCCCAAGACATCTGCCACCCTCATCTGATGAAAGGCACAAGTCCTCCAGGTGCAACATATCTTTAAGGAAAAAAAGGTCCATATATATGTCTGGTAGGCTAGGATTCTGGCGACCTGATAGCATGTCCTCCTGAAGGAGTCCAGGGTGTGAGCCTCACAGCTGACAGTACCAGAGAATGAGTCTTGGCACTGTGTGCTTTGAGGCAGATACCCTACAACTCGTGTGGTGGAAACAGGTTTCTCAAACCCCTGAGGGGTACTGGAGAAAGCGTAGTTACTCATCTGTAACAAGTGTTTTCCAGGGACAGCAGGAATCAGTCCTCACTTATGGGTGACGTCAGCACTGACTGAGCCCACGCAGAGCAATTCCCCAGCTTTCAAAAAGAAAGCCTTTGGGATTGCTGCCACACATGCATGGTCCTCTTCCTGCCCAAAAAGGTGCCATCTTGCTCAGTCAGGTCCCATAGCTAGAGCCCTACTAAGCAGATGACAAGGGAAGGACAAAAATAGCAACTCTTCAGGGGAGGTAGGAGGGTAGCGAGGACTGATTCCTGCTGTCCCTGGAGGACACCTGTTACAGGTGGGTAACTACACTTTCCCCAGGAACAAGCAGGAAGTCAGTCCTCACTTTAGAGTTACAGGTTCGGTAGCTAGTGAGTCCCATAACATCTCCGCGAGGCTGTGAACAGAAGTCGATGCCTGAAGGAACCCGAGTTTCCAGGTCCCTGGGGCAAAGCTCTCAGCAGCCGTCAAAGAAGGGCCGGAGGGCAAGAGTTGCTTATACCCTGAACAGATTACCGAGTACAGCCTGGCTGAAGGCACTGTCCCAGTGGGACTCTCTCCAGACAGTAGTGTGAAGTGAAAAACGTTTTCTGAAGAGCAGGTCGCAGCCTGGCAGATGTCTGTTAGAGGCACCGAGTGCAGTGAGGCCCCTGAAGCAGCCTTGGCCTGGATGCTGTGTGCAGTGACCCGTTAATCCAGCAGGGTGTTTTCCTTTGCTTGGGTGAAAGCGATGCAGTCCACCAGCCAGATGGAAAGGTGTGCTTGGTGACTGCCTGCCCCAGGCAGATGGGATTATAGGTAAGAGCCAATCAAACTAGCGAATGACCTGGGTGCACTGCAGGTAGAAGGCGAAAGCCTTCTTGCAGTCTAGTGTAAGTAAGACTGCTGATGCCCAGTCTGCATGAGATCTTGGGTAGAAGGTCAGCAAGACTATCTCCTGGTTGAGATGAAAGTCTGAGACAACGTTTGGTAGGAACTTGGGGTGGGTGTAGAAGACCATCCTGTTGCCATAGAATCTGGTGTAGGGAACCTCAGCCATGAGAGCTTGGGAGTTCTGACTCGCTGAGCTGAGGTCAGAGCTATCAGGAAGACAACCTTCCAGGAGAGGTGCTGAAGCAAGCACATCAGTTTGAAGAACGGCTGTAAACTGCCTGAACATGATATTCAGGTCCCACTCCGCCAGGGAAGGCTGGATGGGAGGCTTGGAAAGTAAGAGGCCCTGCATGAAGCAAGATATCAGGGGCTACCACGAGGGGTTTACTCTTGATAGGGGGGTGGTTAGCTGAGATGGCGCTCAGGTGAACCCTGACCGAGTTGGATTTCAGCCCCTCCTTCAAGAGGTGGAGGTGGCACTGGAGAACAGGTCAATCTGGAGTTCAGAGCACCAGATCGAGAAACCACCACCACATCAAAAAGCATAGGCTCGCCTCGTTGAGTCCTTCCTGGACGTGAGGAGGATCTCCGACCTCTCCAGGTAAAGTGCAGCAGGGCTAAGGAGACCTGTTCAGCCGCTAGGCTGTAAGGGACAATGAGGTTCGGTTCAGGTGGAGCACCTGTCCCTCCTCCTGCATCAGCAGGCCCAGGGTGCAGCCTCAAGGGGAATGGAGGCTCTAATGAGAGCCGGAGCAGAAGCAGGAACCAAGGTTGTTGAGGCCACGAAGGAGTCACGAGAATCAAGGAAGCTCACTCCCACTGGACTTTGTGCAGGGTCCTTGCAATGAGGGGAATGGGAGAAAGGTGTAAAAAGGAGCCTGGAAGCAAATCTAAGGAGGAAGTCATTCGGAGCCACCCTGCTCAGATGTGGAACCGGTTCACAGAATTGGGGGAGCCGTGTGTTCAGCAGACTGGTGAACAGGTCCATGGACAGAGTCTGCCACTGGTGAAATAAAAGTCTGGCCACCTCCAGGTCCAGGCGCCACTCATGTGGGCAGAGAACTCTGCTGAGCTTGTCGTTGTGGACATTCTCCCGGCCCAGGAGAGACAGACTGCTTTGAGGGTCATGCCCCGGCGAATGGCAAAGGAGCAAGAGGACAGCCTCATGGTAGAGGGGGCGAGCACTGACTTTCCCCTCAAGTAGTACTCAAAGGCCCTCAGGGCCCACCAAACTGCCTGAAGCTCGAGCAGATTGATCTGCTGCTGAGCTTCTTCGGGCAACCACTGTCCTGGACGTGTAGACAGGACAAGCTCGTGCTGTGAGGCCTGGAAGGGCGTCACTTGAAGGCAGCTTCAGGGATCCTATCACCAATCCAGGGAGGTGTAAAGACTGCAGGAGATCCGGACAGTGTCCTGGAGGCCTGGCTCCATTGTGCCCTAAGGCACCACTGAGCTGTCCACATGTGCATGCGGGTGTGGGGAACAACATGAATGGTGGAGGCCATGTGCCCCAAGAGGCATAACATGGCTCATGCTGGTATCAGAGCTCAGCCTTGGACCTTGGCAGCCAGGGCAGAGCTGATCTGCATGATCCCGGGGCAGGAAGGTGGTCGCCTGCTCAGTGCCAAGGAGTGTGCAGATGAAGTCCAGGGCCTGCACCAGTTCAAGGTGGGACGGAGTAATTGACCAAGAAGCCGAGGTGTTTGAGGAGGAAGATTGTGCGATGCTGCAAGGCGGGCTTCCTCAGTCGATGCCCCTGTGACTAATCAGTCGTTTAGGTAAGGGAAAAACGGGTATGCCCTGCTGCTGGAGACAGGTGGCGACTGCGGAAAGATGCTTGAAGACCCTCGGGGCAGCTTTGAGCCCCAAAAGGGGAGCACCTTGCATTGGTAGTGTTCTCCTTGCACCCTGAAGGAGCAGGTACTGCCTATGCTGGGGGTGGACCAGAATGTGGACAGAAGCGTCCTGAGGTCCAAGGAGCATAGCCAATCGCCCTGATGGAGGAAGGGCAGCAGGACACTAAGCGATAGCATTTTGAACTTCTCCCACACCAGAAACTTGTTTAGGTTCTTCAGATACAGGATGGGGCTTAGGCCCCCTTTCTTCGGAATGAGAATCTCGTGAGTAGAACCCTCGACATCGTAGGTGCGGCAGTACCCTTTTGACTGCCCGCTGGCTGAGGTTGGTCAGCTCCTGTTGCAAACAAGCCTGGTGAGGGAAGCAGAGAAGGCTCTGCTGGGGAGAAGGAAGGAAAGCACCTGTCCAGATGAAGACTGTAACTGTCCCGGAATATAAGGACCCAGGTGTCCGATGTGATCAATGCCCATTGGGGTATGAACAGGGTCAGGTGTTCCCTCCCCCCCCCCCACACAGGTGGAAGCCCTGCTGGGGGGGGGGGGGGGGGGGGAAGAGGCTATGCCATTGGCATCAAAACGCTAGTGATTGGGCTTTAGGCCCCTTAGGCTTGTGATGGCCATGCACACCTCCCCTTATCCTGTGTGCCGACGGGTGGCGTGGGGGTGGGCTGATATCCCCTGTAGGGAGCCCCTTTCTATGGAAGAACAGCTTTTTTGCTGGCTGCTTCTTCCATGGGAGAGAAGGTTCTATGCGAGAGGTGGGTTTGAGTTACGAACTGTTTCAATTTCAGTGGCCTTATCCTCCATGGGCTTGCCGAACAGTTGTTCACCTAGGCAGGGAACATCCAGGAGTTTCTCCTGGACCCATTGCTCCAGGTCCAAAGACTGGAGCCATGCCTGGAGCTGGGCCCTGACGCCAATTGCTGCTATTTGGGCGAAAGATTCAAACCCGTCATACACGGTGCGGGAGGGGTACTTCGAGCAGTCTGCGACCGACCTCAGGAGAGTCTGCAACCTGAGAAGGTGTTCACCCAAGACCTGCAGAAAATCTGCCGAGCTCTTTGGTGAGGTCAAAGGAAAAACGTCCTAGTACAGTTGTGATAGGCCTAAATATGGCATGTCAGCATGGACCCTTGATTGCCCTGGGGCACAAGGCCTTCGAGGGCCCTGGACTCCCTGCCTGGTGGGACCGAAGAATGTGACTTCGGGCTCTTGCTTCCGCATCGCTGTTTCCACTACCATGGAAGTGTGCAGGAGCTGGGTCTTTTGGAACCCTGGGCCGCGCTGGACCCTATACATGGCATCTAAGTGTTCCCTTAAGATTGGGACAAAGGCAGGCGCCTCCCACATGCGGAGGAGCAGCTGGGACAGAATGGGAGGTACTGGGACTGAAACAGACTCCTGGGACAAGGACTCATACTGTAAGATATTGAGTTCCTCCGCCCTCATGGCTAGTTTGAGGGCCCTTGCCATGTCCTGCACGAACACCAGGAAGGACGTGTCCTCAGGAGGCGAATGCCTCTGGGAGGTGGGTGGGGATGGGCACGAGGGAAGGTCCCTGTGAGTACGAGTCTCTGGAGTGGTATCCCCTTCCAACTCTCAGCACAAGAGGTCTGAAAAAGGAGTCCAAGTCAGGCTAGTTGCCCTGTCTAGAGGCAGAAGCCCGCTTTGAGCTTCAGGCCTTGGAAGACCCTCGCCCCCAAGGAGCAGGAGAGCAGGAGAGACCAGTGTAGACGACCCTCACGAGGCCCATGGCTCTTGGGGGTTTCCAGGATGGGTTTAGGTGTCCCTATTGGGGGAACCTCTGTCTCAAAGTGTGGGCCAGTCGTACTGGGCAGCTAAGGCAACAGAAATGCTGTGCTCTAGTGCCAGCATTCAGGACTCCCAAGCAGACGTGGGTCCCTGTGACACTGACACTGGGGTTACCGTGTCTGGAATGAAGATGAGGGGGTCCTCACTGGGATGACCCTCAGGAGACTGGGCACAATCACCAGAAGCCTCTGTTTGTATGAGGTACCTTTCAAGGCCGCTCCCTGGCTGACTCTCAGGAACACTGGGGAGAGCTGAGCAACTGAGTTTGTGCTTGTCCGGAGCCCCTGACAGGCTGAGGTCTTCTTGCGTCTCTCCACTTCAGGGGACCCCTGATCGGAGTGCTGCCTTGGAAGCGGAGCCACTGCAGAGGATCCTGCAAGCAGGGTTACTGCCAAAGGATGTCCCCAGGGATTCTGGGGCTGCCTTATGGAAAATGTTTGTCCAATTTCTGCTTACAATTTAGAAGGACCTTGGCAGACATTTTCTTACAAAGAGAGCAGAGCTTTGTTATGGTCGGCCCATAGACACCGGAGACAGCAATCATGGGTGTCTGAGCAACATGTTCTTGGAGCATAATCACAATTTTTTTTTTTAAATGGTGGCCATTGGGACAAAAAGAGCCCCTGCTAGGTTGAAGGCCTTCGAGGCCAATGGTTGAAAAAAAAAAAGTGTGAAAAGCCCCGGAAAGAATTTTTTTTAAAAAAATTAAGTAGAATAGGGATGTCCCTTTGCTCAGGAAAAAAGGAGCGAAGGTAAGGACTGAGGAGGACCAGTGCTACCAGAAGAGGGCCCCGAGTCCAAAAACACTTTGAGGGACGAGGACATGCGTCTGAAGGGCTCTGTGGAAAAAGGGAGAGCAAGATGGCACCTTTGGGTGGTAAGAGGACCACGCATGTGTGGCAGTAATCCCAAAGGCTTTCTTTGAAAGCTGGGGAATTGCTCCTTGTGGGCTCAGTCTGTGCTGACGTCACCCATAAGTGAGGACTGACTTCCAGCTTGTTCCTGGAGAAACTCTAGTTTCTCTGCCTTTGTTTCATCCTCCAATTCCAGGGAAAAAAGGAATGGCCTTGTCCATGCCCCTAACAAAGTCCTGAAGGACATGTCCTCCAGAGGTGACTTGCACTGCTTGGGGAAGGGGAGGGGGGTGGCAATAGATCAAACCAAAAAGGTCCCAAGCTGTATTTTCCTCCTCATTCTCCCATTCCAATTCTAAGAGAAAGAAAGAAAAAAAATAAAATAGTACAGAGTCTCTCCTGCCTCTGTGGCCAGGAAGAGGATGGGCACCAATGGCCCTCTATGTTGCTTGGGGCACCAATGGTGATGTGTCCCTGGGCCTGACATTCTGGAGAGGGGGATGACTGGTTCCCAGAGCAGATTGCCATTTCTCACCTGATGCCTCCACCTTGGCAGGCAGAGCATGGGTCTTCAGAATAGGCTGGATGAAGTGCAGTGATGCTCTGCGCCATGAAGCCTGCATTCTGCAAGGCTTCCAGTGGTGCCAAGTGAGCTTTAATGTATTCCTCCAGGACCACCACCTGCAAAGGAGCCACTGCCACAAACTACAGACACTGGCATTGACTTCACAAGTGCATTGGGAGACATGGCTGCCCTCCTAAGAGATAGGAGTCTATTCTGCTATCTGGGTAGAGTCCTCCCACCAGGGAAGCTTGGCCTGTCACTCCCAGATATTGTTCCCTGCATTGCTTTGAGAAGGGCTGTGATGATAGTGCACCTGGAATTTCTTCCAGTGCTCACCCTTCAATGTTGACAGGGTCTTCTTGCTGCTTGGACCCTTTTGCTCCGACTGGGCATGCAGCTCCTTTCCCTTGGATGCCTCAGAATTGCAGGCAGGCGGGCTCCGAGGATGCTGAACCAGATGAGCTGAAGAGGTGGCTCTTGTTTCTCCCTGACCCTTCAGTCCACAGCACATTTGCAAGCAAAGCTTGCAGGATGCTGCCTGGTGTTCAGGTGCAAGGCATTGCAAGCAACGGTTCCTGCAAAACGTTGCTAAGAGGAGCAAGAGTAGCAGGCTGTCAGCACACTAGCACAGGCACTTTAAAGCCTGATGCAATGGAGGCATTGCCATGTTGCTGACACCCCCATATAAGATGGAGGGGGGAAGCATTTTTTGCAGCTGCCCATAAAACGATGGCAGCAGTAAAGGTATAAATCTGCCTCAATCCTGAAAGGATTAAAGTCAGCAAAGCCTCTGATCAGAAGAGTTGTAGCAAGATGGCTATTTGAAAATCTAGGACACAGAAGCAGCAGCTGCCCAAACATAGTTGGGTATTTCTAGCTATGTCAATGCCTGTAATTTTCTGGAGTTCAGAGACTCCAGGAAATGGAACCAAGAACTCGAGATTGTTTGATAAGCACAGTAAGCAGCTAAAAATGTAGTTCTAGGAGGTGGTACCAGACTAGGCTCGGCTTACTGTCACCTTCCCAACACTTCTGTAAGCTGGTATCTGCATGCATACCCATGAAAAACTACATTAAGGGGGCTTTTATTCTCTTCAGAAAAAAAAAGAGGCAGAAGTAGCATGTTGGTCTTTCAACTATTTATTTGAACAGCAACAATGAAACACTAAGCACAATTTTACCCTGGAGAAAAAGCTGGCATGATTTGCTTTGGTTCTATGGCTGTACATGACAGTTGCGGAATACAGACAGACAAATACAGCAGACAAGTGCTGTGCTCAAGGCTCTTGTCAAAGATAGCCACAAGATCATCCTACAAATGTGCTGATGGAAGAGGTAGCAACTCAACTCAGTCCTCCTTGCTGAACATGTGAAGCAATAGATCTGCCACGCGGTTGCTGTAACCATACTCATTATCATACCTAGAAGAAACAGCAAGAAAGTAAATCCTAGAAGGCTGAACAAACTCAAATATCTTCAAAACACAGCCCCAGCACTACTTTTACATTCCACCCTCGCAGGGTCATCTTTTGATTTAAAGATGACCCACCTACCTACACAAAGAAAAAAATATACCAGTGGCAGGAAAGGCAGTCACAGAACAGCAACCCTGAAGGCAGCAACTATAGTGGCACAGCAACCTCTGTACAAGTCACCTCTTGGAAGATTAGAGCAGCAGGACCACAAAGGAGATAATGAACCCAAAGTTTAAACATACAAACATACATACATAATAGTCTTCTCTTACCAGGAGATCAGTTTCACAAAGTTGTCATTTAGAGAAAGGCCAGCACCAGCATCAAAGATGGAAGAACGATTGTCTCCAATGAAGTCGGAGGACACCACCTACACCACAGAACATTTTAATGATCAGAGCTCTGCCGTATGCTCAGACATAACTCCACACCTGCAGTCATTTGCTTTAAAATATCTGGAACAGTATCAATTCTCTTTGTGAAGGAAGCAACCTTTAAAATTAGTGTTGAGAACAGCTACTCTGCACCATAAGCCCTCCAGGGTTTAAGGGCCCAAAGAGCACCCTAGAGATGAGGGGGACACAGAATATTCAAATAGCTTAAAGTGACTACACAAGAGGGAGTGCGGCATGAACAGTAGTTTTCTTTCTGGTAATAACAGTTGTAGAGCAGCTGTAATTCAGGCAGAAGCTACACAAAAAAGTATGCAATGAACAGAGAGAACATAGCAAACAGACCTAATAGGTAGATGGCTGGTCTCTATCACTGTCACGGTCTGTAGTTCACTAGCTGTTAGGGCATTAGTCTGGTATATATGCATTTCAAAATTCCAGTACTTCATCATTCATTAGCCTTGTTTTCTATGAACGTTTACCTCATCTTCTGTGTATCCTAGAATGCCCTTCATTGATCCTTCTGAAGCCTCCTTTACAACTGCCTTGATCTTTGCATAAGTGGCTGGTTTGGCCAGGCGGCATGTGAGATCCACCACAGACACATCAGGAACTGGCACACGAAATGCCATGCCAGTCAGTTTCCTGCAAGGAAGAAAGGGGACTTCTAGACTTAAAGGTTAGATACAATCTTGCAGCATGCTACAGGAGTGGCAAACCTGGGGAGGGAATACCAAGCACTGTTAGGTCAGCAGCAGCCCCCGACAGTCAGAAATAGTGTAGTTCCTCACCTGTAACAGGTGTTCTCCAAGGACAGCAGGAGTCAGTCTTCACTTATGGGCAACATTGGCACCGATGGAGCCATGTGGAGCAATTCCCCAGCTTTCAAGGAAAGCCTTTGGGATTGCTGCCATGCATGCGTGGTCCTCTTCCTGCCCAAGGGTGGCATCTTGCTCAGTCAGGTCCCTTAGCTCGAGCCCTACCCAAGCAGGGAAGGGAAGGACAAAAATCTAGCAACTCATCAGGGGAGGCATGAGGGTAGCGAGGACCGATTCCTGCTGTCCCTGGAGAATACCTGTTACAGGTGAGTAACTATGCTTTCTCCAGGAACAAGCAGGAAGTCAGTCCTCACTTATGGGACTCCCCAGCTACAGGCTACCAAACCTGTAACCAAAAATTGCCTCCGCGAGATCGTGAGTAGAAGCCGATGGCTGAAGGAGCCCGAGTCCTCAGGGCGAACTCCTCGGTAGCTGTGCAGAAGGGTCGGAGGGCAGGAGTTGCTTATACCCCAAACAGATTATGGAGTACAGCCTGGCCAAAGGTGCTGTCCCAGTGGGACTCCCTCTCCAGGCAGTAGTGAGCAGCGAAGGTATTTGTGGAAGACCAGGTCGCTGCCCGGCAGATGTCCATCAGGGGCATGGAGCACAGTGAGGCCACTGAGACCACTTTGGCCTGGATCCTGTGTGCAGTGACGCAATCTAGCGGAGCGCCTGCCTTCGCATGGGTGAAAGCAATGCAGTCTGCCACCCAAACCAAGAGCATGTGCTTGGTGACTGCCTGCCCTGTCTATTGGGATCATATGTCACGAAAAGCATGCCAGATTTGCGATAAGCCTGGGTATGCTGCAAGTAAAAGTTGAGGGCCCGTCTGCAGTTGACGGTATGAGAGCCATTGCCTGGTTCCTTATCGTTCCTCCAGTTTAGTCCTCCACCTCTGGGTTGTGCACCTCCTCCTGCAGCTTGGAGAGTGGGCATGTCAAAGTTGTGACATCACTGGATATAGCCTGCTGGTATCTCCCATCAGCCTCCAGTGTGTCCAGTCTCCATGCAGCAGGAGGACATAGTGAGCCTAGCTTCTGGGCTCACTTGGGGGAACAGATCAGGAACATTTAGTGTGACAAATTCTATTCTGATTTTTACTTTTAATTTTACTTTTAATTCAGTTAAATGGCAATCAGGGATTAGTTCCCTTTAGTTATTAGGAACAAATTTCCTTATATTTACAGTAATTTTAAATTTGAGCCTGGCTCTTTAAATTAGTAGCAGCTCCTGCCTTCCCTCCTTGTCAGTTATTTTCACTTGCTGCAGGCATTCGCTGGTGCGGATCTCTCCCTAGACAGTACAGGAGAGCGCTCCGGAACCATACAGCCACACTGAAGCTGTGTGAGACCGAGCCTCTGTTGCTGTAGGATTTTAATTTTACTCTGTGGAACCGGCTGAGTGGTCCTCGCCGCAGCTGCCAGGCGCATCAGCATGGCTTGAGGATCAGAGGAATTCAAGGCGGTAGGAGCAGGCTGCATGGCTTTCGGCCCTGCAGGTAAGGTCTTCGGGCTCGGTCAGTCTGCTGAGGCCTCCTTTTTGCAGCGGCTGTTCTTGGCACCAAAATTCATTGGCAAAGGGGCGGCCATTTTCTCTCTAGGTATTTGAACTGCATGGCGAGAGTTGCAGGGAGCTGCCTGTGTGAGGAAAACAGGCAGAATAGCTAGATTTTTGGGCCTAGTGTTATTCGTTTGTAGGTTTTTTGAGGCTCGGGGGGTTCCTCAGCCTTAAGGGGGCTGTTGTCAGCCCTCTTTATTTTTAAGTTTATTCTTAGTTTTATAGGACAGCAGTTTTGGTATTGATCTGATACCACATGTTCTTTCCCTCCTAATCATGTCTGAGGAGCATCTGTTAAGTCCTGGGATATTAGGCAAATTGCCAGCTTTTAGGTTCAAGAGCAGAGCTCTAACTTGTAGTTGGAAGGAGAGACAGGCTGGAAGTGTGCCTTTGTGTATTCTATAGTGAAAGTGGCCCAAATGCCTGTGGTTTCACAGGGACAGGTTTAGGAAACCTTAGGATATAAACAAAGTATCACACAGTTAACTGTCAACCAAGTGCCTGTGCTACCGTCTATGGCCACCAGAGGGCAGCTGGTACACTCAATAGTGCCTCTCTGTGACTATGTATATGCAGCCATATCAGATTGATCATTCTTTGCAAGTCAGGGAAGAAATAACCACAGGGCCACCTTATGGGCTCTCAGGGATTAGTGACTAAACAACTGACTAAATATTCCTATCAAATAGTATATAATACATGACCATAGCAGAAGGAAAATCACTATTAGAACATATTGAATGAGACGGGTACAATTTTCCTGAAATATGCAAAAATGAACCCGGCTGCAGAATGTGGATTAAAAATTTAAAGTAGGCCTTCAAAGGGTTAATTAATGCTCTTAACTTCTGTATCATTTGTTGGGCTCTGGTGCCCTAAAGGCCACCGGATGGCAGCGCTGCTCATGAATCACATAGTATTCAGTGCCCCCATCCCGGGGGGGGGGGGGTGCCTGTGTGTTTCATAGCTCCACTTAGCATGCCCTTCCCAGGAAATTCTCATCTATTTCTAGCACAGGATTTCATTTCATTTCTCTGGTTATGGTTAATGCACAGCGTTAAGGGGCTGTGTTCGAAGGCTTGGGTCCCATGGGCTTCAGTGGGATTTCAAAAAGAAAAAAAACCACATTAGCGAGATAGCTAAAAAAATGAACAAGGCTAACACTGATTTATTCAGTGGCCTTTTGCGTCCTGAACCCCAAGGTCGGGACACTGTTTGCTTCCAGGGGTTCTACTATTTCGCTCTTCAGCTCCCTGGAAGACGCAGCAGGCTGGCAGGGGGTGTGCAACGCATCCTGCAACACTGAATCCCTCAGGATAAGGGGGGGGAAGGAAAGCTGGGTGCAGCGGGGGCTGGTAGCTTCTTGCAAAGCTATAGGAGCAGTTCTGGTAATTTTAGCTGATCTGCTTTGATTTCATTGGAGTTGGCAGAAACTTGGTTTTTGGAGTCCTATACTTTTTAAAAAAGGGGGCATAGCTATGTTGATTTACAAGAATCTCCTTCCGCTATCCATAGAAGGTCCTATAAAGCGTTAAAGTCGGTTTATATGGCAGGGTAATATTTTGGCTTAGCTGCTGTGATATAGCGCTATGATCCGCTGTAAACATATTCAAGTCAAAAGGAAAAGCTTTTGACAAGGTCCCCCATCAGACTTTTGGCGAAGCTAAAAAGTCATGGGATAGGAGGCAGTGTACTATTGTGGATCGGGAACTGGTTAAAAGATAGAAAGCAGAGGATAGGGCTAAATGGCCAATATTCCCAATGGAAAAAGGTGAATAGTGGAGTACCCCAGGGATCTGTACTGGGTCCGCTACTTTTTGACATATTCATAAATGACCTGGAAAAGGGAATGACTAGTGAGGTTATCAAATTTGCAGATGACACAAAACCGTTTAAAGTTGTTAAAACCCAAGAGGATTGTGGAAAACTGCAGGAGGATCTGGATAAATTGGAAGACTGGGCATCCAAATGGCAGATGAAATTTAATGTGGACAAGTGCAAAGTTATGCACCTAGGAAAGAACAACCCACACTATAGTTACACGATGCAAGGCTCCACATTAGAAACCACCACCCAGGAAAAAGATTTAGGAGTCATCGTGGATAACATGTTAAAACCCTCCACCCAGTGTGCAGTGGCGGCCAAGAAAGCAAATAGAATGCTAGGTATCATAAGGAAAGGGATGGAGAATAAAACAAAGGATATTATAATGCCTCTGTATCGCTCCATGGTACGACCGCACCTTGAATAGTGTGTGCAATTCTGGTCACCGTATCTTAAAAAGGACATAGCGTTATTAGAAAAACGTACAGAGAAGAGCCACCAAATTGGTGAAGGGGATGGAAGGCTACTCCTATGAAGAGAGGCTAAAAAGGTTAGGGCTCTTTAACCTGGAAAAGAGATGGCTGAGGGGAGATATGAGAGAGATCTATAAATTAATGAATGGAGTGGAACGGATAAACGTGGATCAATTGTTTACGCTATCAGAATATAGAAAGACTAGGGGACATGTAATGAAGCTACAGGGTAAACTATTTAAGACAAATAGGAGAAAATATTTTTTCACTCAACGTGTAATCAAACTCTGGAATCTGTTACCGGAGGATGTAGTAAGGGCTGTTAGTATAGCTGGGTTTAAAAAAGGTTTGGACAAGTTCCTGGAGGAAAGGTCCATAAACCACTATTAAAAAGGGACCCAGGATATCAATGCTTGACCCAGTACAAGCATTGTGGAACCTGTGTTTTTTGGGGATATTGCTAGGTACGTATGACCTAGATTGGCCACTGTTGTAAACAGGATACTGGGCTTGGACCTCGGTCTGACCCAGTATGGCATGTCTTATGTTCTTATGGAATTATGGTGATAACTCTTGGATAGTTGTAACAGGTGCTTGGGTGAGCGCCATGGCCAGTCCACAGATGTGGAATGCTCTGCCATAAGCATTATGTCATGAGAGGGGTTTTATAGTTGTGTGGTTTCTTAAATGGAAAATATTCCCGTTTAGTTTGCCTTTGCCAAAATTATAAGATTTTATGGTAGATTTGTAATGTCTTAATTTTGGCTATATGTGGCTTAATTTTACATATGGAAAAAAAAGGCAGCTCAGCGGAGAGAGGTTGCAAAATAGAACTCTTGCCTTTGAAGCTGTCGTACCCCCTTGCCTAGGCCAGAGGCTTAGGGATGCCTTATTTGTCCTTAAAGAATCACTGATTTTCTCCACCAGGGAATTCTGGGAGTTGTAGTTCTTACTTAAAGACAAAGTAGTATGACCACTCTGGTTTATTCAGGCAAAACAAGAAAATTTGTTTTGGGTTCCCCTTTCGCATCAAATTCAAACACAAGGCAAAATAGGATTATTCTCCAAAGACAACAGGAACAAAAATTGCATCGGGAACCTCATAACTGAAAACACCTTTTCACATCACAGCTGTTGCCAGCTAATTCTTCAGCTTGTTAATTCACAGCTACCTCTTGTCATTCAAACCAGGTAAGTTCATTCCATTTATATCCAATGTAGCTTTAGTTAATAAACTCAGGGATCAGTGAATGGTTTTTTAGTTTAAAATAGGTCTTAGCTTTCACCTAGCTAAGTACAATATTGCTCTTCAAAGACTTCCCGTCTCAGTCCTTTTCTTAGCAATAAAGCACAGTTACTTACCTGTAACAGGTGATCTCTGGGAACAGCAGGAATAAGTCTTCACATATGGGTATCGTCGGTACCAACGGAGCCTGCGCAGGAACACTCCCCAGTGTCCAAAAGGAAAGCTTTTGGGAGCATCCCACAGCGCCTGCGCGCTGCCTTCCCGCCTTTCCTTCCCACCTCTCTCCAGTTGAGTTTTAAAGCTGAGACAAAGAGTGAGGAAAGGAAAGAAAGATAGAGAGATACAACTCCTAGGGGAGGTGAGTGGGTTGTGAAGACTTATTCCTGCTGTTCCCAGAGATGACCTGTTACAGGTAAGTAACTGTGCTATCTCCAGGAACAAGCAGGAATGAGTCTTCACATATGGGGACTCCCCAGCTAGAGATGCCTGGGAGATCACCCAGGTTGTGAGTCCCTGGGAAGGGCTCTACCTCCACCCATGAATCTCAGGCATCCAGCCAGGGATGGAGGGTAGGAGTTGATTAGGTATGGAACAGGTGTTTGAGAACAGCCTGACCAAACAAGGCATCCCGGCAGGAGTCCTTGTCCAAGCAGTAATGGGCTGTGAAGGTATGAACCGAGGCCCAGGTGGCCGCTCGACAGATCTGGTCGATGGACACAGAATTTAGATGAGCCATAGAGGCTGCCATGGCCCTCACATTGTGAGCTGTGACATGGCCCTCCAGAGAAAGGTTCTTACACTGGTAGGTGAAAGAAATACACTGAGCAATCCAATTGGACAGAGTTCTCTTAGAG
Source organism: Ichthyophis bannanicus (assembly GCA_033557465.1). Lineage (NCBI taxonomy): Eukaryota > Metazoa > Chordata > Amphibia > Gymnophiona > Ichthyophiidae > Ichthyophis > Ichthyophis bannanicus. The sequence continues at coordinate 264,042,302 of CM066044.1, forward strand.
ACTGGAAGTCCTAAATGAGAGGGATCAAAAGCAACAAAGAGTTGAGAGGACTTTCTATGTTGCTGTGTCCTTTGTAAGTAAAAAGCAAGAGCTCTCTTACAATTCAGAGTATGAAGATTCCTCTCTGCACTTGAAGCATGAGGTCCTGGAAAAGAGACAGGTAAATAAACCTCCTGGTTCAAATGAAAAGGTGAGACCACTTTAGGCATAAAGTGTGAATTAGTCCTGAGGACTACCTTATGATGGAACCTTGTATAAGGAGGATTAGCCACCAAGGCTTGCAGCTCACTGATGCGGCGAGCTGAAGTGACTGCAATGAGAAAAATAACCTTCCAGGAAAGGAATTTCAAGGCGGTAGTGGCTAAGGGTTCAAAGGGTGGCTGCATAAGCTGGCCAAGAACCAGATTCAAGTCCCATGCCACTGGAGGTGGTCTGATGGGAGGTTTAGTCAAAAGAAGGCCTCTCATGAATCTTGCTATAAAAGAGGATGAGAGGAAATAGGCTGTCCATTGAGAGGTTTAAGGGATGCTGCAATAGCACTCAAATGGACTCTTACTGAATTTGTTTTAAGGCCTGCATGGGATAAAATGCAGCAAATACTCTAGTAAAGAATTCAGAGGTATTGCAAGAGGGTTAAGACCCTTCTCTGCACACCAAATGGTAAACCTTTTCCATTTAAAAGCATAGGAATGTCTAGTGGAAGGCTTTCTGGAAGCATGAAGGATATCCCTCACTTGCTGAGAAAGATGCAAATCTTGAAGGTCTAGGCCTTCAGCAACCAGGCTCTGAGGTGAAGAGACTGGTGATTTGGGTGCCACAACGTTCCCTCCTCCTGAGACAGGTGGTCTGGAGCAGATCCCAAGTCCAGGGAGGGAGCTTGAGAGAGATGCAGAAGTAGAGGGTACCACACTTGGCGTGGCCAATGTGATGCTATGAGGATCATACACCCCTTGTGTCTCTGAAGTTTGAACATTGTCTTGGGAATTAGGGGAATGGGTGGAAAGGCATAGAGGAAGTCTTGCCCCCAATCGAGGAGGAAGGCATCCCTGGCCTGAACTCCGACACGGAATTCTGGAACAGAACCAGGGAAGTTTGGCATTTCACGGACTTGCAAACAAGTCTGTCTGGGGTTCCCCAAATTCGAAAGATCCTGGCTATCTGGTCCCCATGGAGGGACCATTCGTGTGGAAGCAGAACACGACTGAGTCTGTCTGCCCAAGAGTTTTGAACCCCTGGAAGATACACTGCCATGAGATGGATTTGATGCTCTGGCGAAGGCCCACAATCTCAGAGCTTCGTTGCAAAGCAACAGAGAGCCAGTCCCCCCCTGCTTGTTCACATAGAACTTGTTTGTCCGTGTGGATGAGGACTGTCTTGTAGCTGAGCAGGGTGTTGAAGACTCAGAGCCAGAAAGATTGCTCTGAGCTCTAAGAGGTTGATATGTAGAGATATCTCCTGTGGAGACCAGATGCCTTGGGTGAAGAGATCTTGTAGATGAGCTCCCCAACCCTTTGGAGAGGCATCTGTTGTAAGGGTTGCTTGGGGTAACACCTGTTGAAAGGGGGACCCCAGCAACAGATTTTGAGTGGACTTCCACCACTGGAGAGAGCAAAAGAGGCGACTGGAGGTTGCTATTTTATCTGACAGGCAGCCTGATGCCTGGGTCCATTGGGTGGACAGAGTCCATTGAGCTGCTCTCATGTGAAGGTGAGCATAAGGAACCACATGCACAGTGGATGCCATGTGGCCTAATAGTTGTAACATCTCTCGAGCAGTTAAATGGGATTTTAATTGAATCTGTGAGGCTAACTGCACAAAGCATAGGCAACGGGCCTAGGGGAAGATAGGCCCTTGCAGTTGTGGTATCCAGCAAGGCCCCTATGAACTCTAGAGATTGAGTAGGGGTGAGATGGGATTTTGGAATGTTTATTACAAGGCCCAGATACTGAAGAACACGCCTTGTGCAGGCCAGGGAAGTCTGGACCTCTGACTGGGATGGAGCTTGGACGAGCCAGTCGTCCAGATATGGGAATATGAATATCCCTGGAGTGCGTAGAAATGCAGCTACTACTGCCATGCATTTTATGAACACTCTTGGTGCAGAGGCCAGACTGAAAGGAAGCACTTTGTATTGGTAGTGCTTTCCTCGGTAAAGGAATCAAAGGAACCTTCTTTGTGTTGGATGGATGAGGACATGGGTGTACGCATCCTTGAGGTCTAGAGAACAAAGCCAATCCTGACTCTGAAGGTATGGAAGGAGAGCACCGAGAGAAATCTTGAACTTCTCCTTGTATAGAAACTTGTTCAATTCTTTGACATCTAGTATGGGTCTGTAGCCCCCTGTTTTCTTTGGGATAAGAAAGTAGGGGGAGTAGAACCCTGAGCCCTGCTGAAGGGGTACTTCTATTGCCCCTTGGGCAAGAAGGGTAGTAATCTCCTGACCCAGAAGGTCGAGGAGAGATGTTGGAGAATTGAACTGTCTCACCATGGTGTGAGGAGGAAGTTTTAAGAAATGAAGCTTGTACCCCTCTTATGATGGAGGGTCCATTGCTCTGCTGTGATTTGTTCCCACCTGGGAGCAAATTGAGCTAACCTTCCTGGAATGGTGAGAGGCTCTGGTTCTTTTAGAGCCAGAAAGGCTAAGTTCTCTCTCTAGTTGAAAGTCAAAGGCCCTGAGGAGGCTGAGGCTGTTGGGCCGTAGCAGTCCTAGCAGCCTTAGGCTTGGCCTGTTTTGGTTGTTGCTGTCTTTGTAGCAAAACTACCTGCAGAAGATGCCTGCTGACCATAGGCAGAATAATATCTCCCTTTTTTGGGAAAAAACCCTTTTTGAACAACCTTTTCTTAAAAGGAGCAGAGGTAGACTTTGAGAGTCTATCTAAAGCAGAATTTTCAGCATCCATTTGGGTGGCCTTTGCTTGCCAATCTTTGCAAAAAAGGTTTTCACCTGTACAAGGAAGGTTTCCTAGTCCATCCTGAACCCAGGGTTCCAAATCAGAAGCTTGTAACCAAGCAACTCTGTGTGCACCTATGGCAATAGCCGAGGCTCTGCTGGCACACTCAAAAGAGTCAAAGGCTGCACAGTTGGAAAATTTGGAAACATCCTGGGCATGTTTAAGCCAAGTGAGAAACTCTTCCCTTTTATCTTCTGAAATAAAAGGAGATAAAGTTTGCAGATGATCTGTAACTTTTTAGAAACATCCCCATATAGAAACTATAGGAGTTGATTCTGGCAACAAGCATGTTGGCCTGGAAAATTCTCCTGCCAAAGGCATCTAAGGTTCTGCATTCTCTTCCTGGAGGATTAGAAGAGTGCCTTTTTGTACTCTTCATAGCAGACTCCACCACAATGGAGTGGTGAGGAAGCCGAGTCTTATGAAAGCCAGGACAAGGAGAAACACGATACATGGTGTCTAACCTACGAGAATGAGGGGAGATGGTGAGAGGGGTCTCCCATATGCCCAACATGTGATCATAAAGAATCTCATGAACTGGTAAAGTGGCTGCCTCTTTAAGAGCCTTAGGATATTGTAAAATATCTAATTTTTTGGCTCTAGGCTCTGCTTCAGGGGCCACTGAAATGGAAAGGCCCCTGACCACTTCCCTAATGAAGTCTTGAAAAGACAAGTCTTCTGGAGGAGACACTTCTTTTTGGAGAAGAGGGCTCCTGAGGAAGGATCACCGATGCTTCGACAGAGGCCTGTGATTCAGAGTTTTCAGAGGAATCGAAGTAGCGCCTGTCTGGATGCTCCTGCAGAGCCCGATACGTGTACCAGGTGGTATCAACATCGGGAGTGATCGGTACCGATGGGCATCACAGAACAGTGTACCGCTGCAGTTGACACCGAAGCCGATGCAATCGGTACTGGCACCGGAACCGATATCAGTACTGGTGCCGGAGTCGGTACTGCCAACAGAGTTTGTTGCGGTACTGAAGGCGTCGCAGCTTGTATGAATGCCGTAATGGCACGCTGCATGGTCAGGATATTCTGATCCATCGACGCCACCAATGTCTGGATGTTGGTACCAGTGGGAACCACCGGTACCCCAGAACATGGCAACAGGTGATCGGTCGAGGCCGAGCCATCGATGTCAACCTGTGACCCCATAGAGAAAGCTTTGGAAGCCAGAGCCTCCCGCCAGGGTAATTTTGCCAGTGCAGATTCCTTGAGAGCAAGCCCAGAGGCATCTTGATACTTAGAGGGAGATCTACCCTTCAAGGACCGGCTGGACTTAAGTTTGGTTACCTGAGATCCATGGGAGGAAGAAGCAGCCCTGGAAGATGTCGATGCTACCGAAGCTGCAGAGGGAAACAGGGTACTGAGCTTGGCTGCTCGATTCTGTAGACCTCTTTTAGACATCATGGAACAGGACTCACAATCCGCAATGGAGTGGTCAGGACCTAAACATTTTTAGACACCATTCATGGGTGTTGGTGACAGAAATAGTGCCGCTGCACTTTGTGCACTTTTTAAACCCGGAGGTGGGCTTTTCCCATGAGGAACATTTTTTCGTAGGCCTAAGGCCGAAGAAAGAAAAAATGCACTGAAGTGAGAACAGTAATTCTTCTTAAAAAAAAAAAAAAGACCGGTGGTACCGGTCCGGTGTCGAAGAAGGCAGACACGCGACCAAAGAAATAAAATAAAGAAATTCTTCAGTGGTGACAGGAACACTACCTGCTGGCTCCGCAGAAAAAGAAGAACTGGAGAGGGGCGGTTAGGAAAGGCGGGAAGGCAGCGCGCAGGCGCTGTGGGATGCTCCCAAAAGCTTTCCTTTTGAACGCTGGGGAGCGTTCCCGCACAGGCTCCGTCGGTACCAACGATACCCATATGTGAAGACTCCTGCTTGTTCCTGGAGATTTAAACTTCCCTTCTACAGAGAACAATCCATCAGTGCTTCATTACTCCCAGAATCTTCCTCACAAGGATCAATGTGCATGTCCTCTTGCACCATACATTGCTTATCTTCCCCTGGGTTTTCACCACCACATTCAAACTTACTGTTTTGTAGAAACTTCTGGAGTTCCTCTAAAAGCTGCTCTCCTGGATAAGAACTGGTTATACCTTGAGAATAGGCTTTTCTGTCTGGGAACAGTTTCTTTAATACTTTAATTGTATTCAGGTCTCTCTGCTCGAGGCAGGGTTCTGGTTATCTGTCTATAACTGCTTGCACCCACCTTCTCTCAGCTTGGGTTCCTGGAACTGGGTTTTGCACACTCTGCTCTGCAGTCTGGCTCAGCTCAATAGCAACGTCACCAGCTATCCATCTGCTGGACTCTGAAGCAGGCGTACCTTTCACCTTAGAACTGCTTCTTTGGTTGCTAAAACCTTTCCCCACGTGGAGTAAAGTTTTCCACGTCTGTCTTCTCTTGGCTTCCTTGAACCAGGCTTCACTGCTCCTGAACCCTCTGGCTTCACAGCTGCTGGACTCTCAGCTGCTCTTTCTCCTTCTCCTCCCTCTGCTCTCACCGAGGCTGGCTTAAAAAGCTGCTTTCCTGCTACCACTCCCTGCACATGTGCCTGTGATTAGAGCTCAAACCTGCACCTACATTAGGGCTTGGGCGTGGCTCAGCCTCAGCTAGTATGTGTTTTAGTTTATCTGAAGCTTGAACCCTGTGGAAACCTTGCCTTGTCTTGTCTTAAAGGCGTATTCCTTATTTTCCTCTGTTTCCATCTGTTCAACACCACTCTCATCGTCACAGCTCCCATTCCATTTATCAGAGGTTCTCCAGTACGGAGTGTATCTGCTAGTGTTCAGCGAATGCCTTAATGGGGGCCAGAAGCATGCAGCCAGGCTAGTCCTCTAGCAGCAATATCAGCAGCTCAGATTCTAGTAGGCATACATCATATGCTGGGCTTACAAGATGACTTCCACGTTGATCGGCATCAGCCAAGATAGCTGCGGTTTAGACTGAATGTGGAGGCAGCCTGGATGAGGGTCCTTGCGTTCTCTGGAAAATGCCCTGCATACACTGAATCATTTCAATTCGATCAGCTACTGGCAGGGCACAAGGCATTCTCGCATGCTTTTTTGCTTCAGTGGTCTAAAAGTGGAGTCTTTACCAGGTGGTATAATGGGAACTTGTCTGCGGTTTCTTGGCTTCTTCATTGCTGACTCAATTTCCACTGCGGAATGAGAAAGCTGTATTTCCTAACACCAGGTGCTAGTTGAACTTAACATATAAAGTCCATCTTTGTGCAGTCAGACAGAATGGGGCGTTACTCTAGCAGGAAGGCCGTGGATTAGTATGCCTGTGATTGGTAGTTCTTTCTACTTCATATTGTTGGCACGGAAAGAGCTTCTCTTAACATATGCTGAAGGAATTTTTGGTTAAGAGATGTCTTTCACAAAAAGTATTCAGCTGTCCTGAATTCGCCTCTTCTTGGACATTTTGAGGCTAAGCAGGGGCAGGCCTGGGTACTATGTGGGTGGGTGCGCACTTTGCACTACCAGGGGGTGTGGACTCACTGGATGGAAGAGAGCCCTAGCAATCTTTAGTGCAAGATAAGTAGATGGTTCACTGAAGCGATCGTTGAGGGCAATGCTCTGTCCTTACAAGCTCCCATTTGTGGAGCCTGGGGGGGGGGGGGGGGGGCCAAAGCATGCTTCAGGGTTGCAGTGTTTATGGCAGTCTACTCACCTGGAACAGGAAATGATCAGGGAGTTGAATCGACTAGAGCCTGATTTGCTTTATGTGGCAAATGTGCATTACGGTTTAATTCGAGCACTTGCTAATATTACTGGCTTCCTTGGGGTTCACCCGGAGGTCTCTGGTGGAGGAATGGTGCGGCTGATGGTTCGTCCAAGTCAAGGCTCAGTAAGCGCCCAGTTAAAAGTCTGTCTTGTCCTTTCCCCGTGGGCTCTCATAGGGCAAGTAGTTAGCGTAGCGAGGCTTTTGGGGAAAAAGTACTCTTGGTAGCGCCTGGTTGGACAAGACGGCCATACTAGGCTGATCTCATTCACCTACTCGACAGGCATTTCCTAGAAGTTGCCGGTAGCGGATGTTCTGCTGCGGCTAGATCCGCAGCAAATGTCTCAGGTGGATCGGTGCCTGCCTACGGTTTGGCCTTTGAATGGGCGGGTCTGAAGAAAGGTTATTCTGCAGCAGTCTTTGCCACCTTGTTGAGAGCAAGGAGGCAGGCAGGCTGCATCTGGTACATAGGCCCATGCTTAGTGCCTTTTTGAAGGCTGCTGTTCACGGCGGCAAGTCCGGGCGACAAAAGGTGTCTGTATCCTTGGTCCAAGTTCTCTGCAGGACAGTGTCTGAAGGAACTAGTGGCCAGTTCCTTAGAGGGGTCAGCTGGCGACTGTTTCCGGCTGTAGAGGTTCTGTGGAAGGAATAGCGCTAGGTGTTCGGATCGATGTGTGGTGTTTCCTTAAGTTGGGACCCGACTGTGCCTTAGAGGCATTAACTAAAGAGCCCTGATTCTTTACTCCAGGTGTCGGTAAAGGATTTGCTGTTATAGACAGTGGCTTTGATAGCTCTTTGTTCAGCACGACGAGTTTCGGAGTTTCAGGCGTTGTCATGTAATGAACCGTTTTCACCCTTTCTGGATAGAGGGTGGTGTTTGCAACCAGTCCCGTCGTCCTTCCAAAAGGTGGTATCTGATTTTTCTCCTGAGCCTATTGGTTTCTCTTCCAGTTCTCGGTTTTTCTGGAAGGGGAGGTTATTCGTAGCTTATGCTGATAGGAAACAATGCAGGGTGTGGCGTTCGTTTTTGTTTTTGTGTGTTGGAGGTCCCAGCGAAGGGGAAGCAGCAGTGAAGGCAGCCATTTTGCACTGGGTTAAGGCGGTGGTTGCCTCAGCATTCTGGTGGCGAGGTTGTACGATTCCGGGGGGCTTTCTGACTCTTGCTACCAGGGTGCAAGCAGCTTCATGGGTGGATCACTGTCATTCCACCAGTGGGGATTGTTAGAGCAGCTTCCAAGTCATCTCTTCATTCCCTCAGTAACTACTACTGCTTAAATGTTCTGGCAGTAAAGGATGCCTGTTCCAGGTCGACAGTGTGGCAAGTTGGCTGAATAGGTCCCTCCCAATGATTACTGCTCTGTTACATCCCAGAGGTGGAGGACTAAACTGGAGGAATAAGGAAATACAAATTACACTTACTTGGTAATTGTCGTTCCTTGAGTGACAACAGTTTATTCCTCATTCCCGCCCAGGGGTGTGATTTCTTCAGAGTTTATTTTCAGGCGCAGTGGAGCAATCTTGAGTAGACAGATCCTTTCAGATTCTAGATCGCAGTGAGTATCCCTCTGTTTCTTCCTTCTCTCATTTAGATGAGGGAATGAGAATGTTATAGGAAATGTGTTTGCATAGGGGGGGGGGGGGACGTGAATGTAAAGTAAAAACAATAAAATAAAATATAAGACTGATAAGGTTAAAAAGGTTCCTCAAGTTGAGGAATGGAGTTAAAGCTATGGTATAGTTATTTGTTGTTCCTTTGAGTTTGCTTTGTCAATAGTATACTGGAGGCTGATGGGAGATACCAGCAGGCTATATCCAGTGATGTCACAACTTTGACATGCCCAGTCTCCAAGCTGCAGGAGGAGGTGCACAACCCAGAGGTGGAGGACTAAACTGTCATCACTCAAGGAACGACAATTACCAGGTAAGTAATTTCTATATGGCGTGAGGCCTCAGGAAGAAAGTTGGCAGGACTATCTCCTGGTTGAGATGGAGGGCCGAAACGACTTTAGGCAGGTATTTAGGGTGGGTATGGAGAACCACCTTGTTACGATAAAACCTGGATTTAAGCAACGTCAGCCATGAGAGCCTGGAGCTCACCGACTGTGGGCTGAGGTCAGTGCCACCAGGAAGGCTACCTTCCAGGACAGGTGCTGGAGCAAACACGTCACCGTTGGCTTGAAAGGTGGACAGGTAAGCTGCACGAGCACCACATTCTGCTGGGGGAGGACAGATGGGTGGCTTGGAAAGCAGAAGACCCTGCATGAAGCAGGAGACTAACAGCTGCCCTGAGAGGGGGTTTTCCCTTGGAGAGGTGATTTGCTGAGATGGCACTCAAGTGTACCCCGACAGTTAGACCAGCCCTTCCCTCGAGAGATGAAGGTACTGGAGGACCCATCGAACAGGGCAGTAGGGAGTCGATCTGGTGCTCCGAGCACCAGAGGAGTGTCTCCACTTAAAGGTGTAGGCTTGTCTAGTGGAGTCCTTTCTCGAGGCAAGGACGACTTCCTGGACCTCCTCCAGAAGGGCCAGAGCGGCTAGGAAGACCCTTCAGCTGCCAGGCCATGAGGGACAGGAAGGCTAGGTTTGGGTGCCACACCTGTCCCTCTTCCTGTATCAGAAGGCCTGGGGCAGAGCCCAGGGGAACAGGAACCAAGGCTGCTGAGGCCACAAGGGAGCCATGAGAATCAGTGATGCCTTGAAAAGGGTCCTTGAAATGAGGGGGAAGGGAGGGAATGCATAGAGTAGGCTGGATGGCCAGTCCAGTAGAAATGCATCGTGGCTCTCTGCTCAGATGCAGCACCAGCCTGCAAAAAGCAGGGGAGCTGCATGTTCTGGGGACTGGCGAAGAGGTCTATCGCCGGCATCCCACAGCAGAGAAACAGACAGTCTGTTACTGAGATCCAGCTGCCATTTGTGGGGGCAAAGGATTCTGCCGAGTCTGTTTGCCAGGCCATTCTCCTGACCTGGGGAGGTAGGTTGCCTTGAGGGGCATCCTCTGGACAGTGAAAGAGCAGATGAGGACTGCTTCCCGGCAGAGGGAGTGTGATCCCGTCCCTCCCTGTTGATGTAGATCACCACCACACGGTTGTCAGTCTGCACGAGAACAGACCTCCTGCTGAGCTGTTCCTCAAAATCCCTCAAGGCCCACCAAATCACCCGGAGTTTGAGCAAGTTTATTTGCTGCCGAGAGTCCTCGGGTGACCATTGCCCGTGTGCATGGTGGCCTGCAGTGGGCTCCCCACCCTAACAGGGAAGAGTGTCAGCACATTGTGCTGCGGGGCCTGAAAGGGCAATCCCTGCAGGAGGTTGCGGGGATTTTGCCACCAGCCCAGGGACAAGCAGAGGTCAGGAAGGACCTTGACAGGGTCCCAGGTGTCCAAAGGACTGACTCCATTGGGCACCGAGACATCACTGAGCCATCTGCATATGCAGGTGGGCATGGGGGGGGGGAGGGGGGGAACCACTTGCACGGTTGAGGCCATGACCCAGGAGACGTAGCATGGTGTGAGCTGTGAACCTGGGGAGCACTTTGGAGGCAGATGGCATGATCTGCCGGTAAGATGGTTGCCTGCTGAGTATTGAGACGTGCCCCGATAAACTCGAGAGCCTGCACTAGCTCGAGCTGAGACTTTGGGTAGTTGACCAAGAACCCCAAGCTCTCTAAGAGAATGTGGTGCATGACATTACTCACCGAGCATTCTTAATCGAGGAGCCTGTAACAAGCCAGTCGAGGTAGGGAAAGATCGGTATGCCCTGATGCTGAAGGTGAACAGTGACCACTACAAAGGTACTTTGTGAAAACTCACGAGGCAGACGCGAGGCTGAAGGGGAGCACTTTGTACTGGAAGTGTTGTCCCCGTACTCTCAAACACAGATACTGCATTTGTTGGGGGTGGATTAAGATGTGGGCAGAGGCGTCCTTAAGATACAAGCAGCATAGCCAGTCACCCTGCGGAGGAAGGGCAGCAGAACACCAAGAGAACATTTTGAATTTCTCCTGCACCAGGAACTTGTTTAACCTACAGAGGTTGAGGATGGGTTGCAGACTCCCCCTGTCTTTTTCAGGACGAGGAAGTACCGGGAATAAAAGCCTTGACCCTGAAGGTGCGGAGGAACCTTCGACTGCCCGATGGGCAATGAGAGAGTAGTTCCCGCTGCAGCAAGAGCTGGTTCACAGGGAGCTGAGGAAACTCTGCTGGGAAGAAAGGAGGTGGAAGCCTGTTGAAGCAAAGGTGGTAGCCGTCTGACGATCTGGAGAACCCAGTTGCCTGAGGTGATGGAGGCCCATGATGGGGCGAAGTGGGACAGGCGTCCCCCCACTGGCTGCTGCATCTCTGGAGGGCGAGGGGCTATGCTGACTGTATCAAAACCCCTGAGTAGGTTGTGGGGGAGCTGGTGTCTGGGCCTTCTGTCCTTCTGGCTTATGATGCCCTTGGCTAGATTTTCCCTGTGCTAGAGTGGTTGGCATGGGTGTAGCTGCATATGGCGGATAGCCCCAGTACTGGAGGCCCTTTCTAGGGAAGAAGGGCTTCTTGGCTGGCTGCTTCTTTAGAGGCAGAGTGGAGGTCTTGCGTGAGAGTTGGGTTCTGGGTAACAAACTCAGTCTGTCTCCACGGCCTCTTCCTCCATCAGCTTGCTGAAGAGCTGCTTGTCAAGGCAGGGCACGTCCAGTTGTTTCTCCTGCACCCATTGCTCCAAATCTAAGGATTGGTGCCAATGCCTGTGGCCGCCACCCTAGCCGATGTCTCGAACCCATTGTAGAAGGCTTGGGAGAGATACTTAGAGCAGTCTGCGGAGGACTTTAATAAAGTACCGAATCTATTGAGGGGCTCTCCCTTGAGGGCTGCGAAGAAACCTCCAAGCTCCTTAGCCAAATCGTGCAAGAACATACCGATGTACAGTTGGTGTGCCTGGATGCACCAAGAGCATGGAGCCTTGGTAAGCCTTGCGGCCTAGGGCATCAAGGGCTTGCGACTCTTGGCTGGGTGGTACCAACAAGTGTGATTTTGGCCTCTTGCTTCCTCATGGCCGATTCCACCACCATTGAAGTGTGTGGAAGTTGGGTCTTCTGGAGGCCTGGCCCACGCTGTACTTTGTACATCATGTCAAGACGCTTGCTCACGATGGGGACAGAGGTAGGGGGGCCTCACATGCAGAGCAGCAGCCGAGACAGAATAGGAGGTACAGGCAGTGAGGGATTCCCTGGGCGGGGACTCATACTGAAGAATGTCGAGTTCTTCAGCATGAGGGTCCTCCTTGGCCTGAGTGGCCAGGTTAAGGGCCCGTGCCATGTCCAGAATGAACACCAGAAAGGTGGTGTCCTCTGGTGGCGAGCACTGCTGGAACGTGGGCGGTGAGGGGTCTGATGGAAGATCATGGTGGGTATGGGTTTCCGAGGAGGTGTCCCAAACTGACTCCCACTCCGAGAAATCAGTTGAGGAGTCAGAGCCGGGCAGATCCTGTCCAATAGCCGATGCTGCTTGGAGACTGAGGCCCTGGACAATCCTGCCTCCGAGGAATGGGAGGGCGAGCGAAACAGACATCAAGGACCCTCATGAGGCCCTTGGCTCTCAGGGGTTTCCTGAATGAATTTCAGTGTCCCATGTGAGGGACCCACAGTCTCTGGGAACGGGTCAGCAAAGCTGGCCATGAGCACCTGCTCGGAAGCAATGAACGCAGAAACACTGTTCCAGCAACAGCATGTGGGCCTCCCACACGGGCATGGGGTCACCTGGTCAGGCATCGAGGAGAGGGGGTCCTCAGCTGGACAGCCCTCAGGAGACCGGATGCCTTCGCCGAGGCCTCCGCTTCTGTGCGGGGTAGCTTGTGGGGCTGCGTGAACGAGTGCAGGAGCACTTGTGCTTATTGGGGGCTCCCTGACAGCAACTCAGAGGCCGCCACCTTTTTGTGCCGCTCCACTTCAGGAGATCCCTGGTCAGAGTGCTGCCGAGAGCACAGAGTCGCGAGGGGGGCCCTACCAGTGGAGAGGCAACCGAGGCAGCCTTTTGGAAAAATGTCTTCAGAGTTCTGCTTACGACTAAGCAGGGCCTTAGATGACATTTTCTTGCAGAGCTCTGGATCATGGTTGGCTCTGAGGCACTGTAGACAAAAGTCACTAGTGTCTGTAAGGGACATGTTCCTAGAGCATCTATCACATTTTTTTGAATCTGGTGGCCATGGGGGCAGAAATGGCCCCTGCGAGGTCGAAGACCCACCCGGCCAGCTATTAGAGGAAGGAAAAAAAACAAACAAAAAAAAAGCAAAGCCCATGGTAAAATAAGAGGAGAAGAAAAAAAAACAAAACAAAAAAAAAAAACCTATCCCTGATAGCTCTAAAAAAAGTAGAGAATGGGAAGGATGTGTAGAACAACCATGCAACCAGAAAAGAGGCCTGTAGGCCAAACATTTTCCTGAGGGACAAGAACTTGCATCTGATGGGCTCCATGGAAAGAGGGAGACTGAGCAAGATGGCAACCTTGGGTGGGAAGAGGACCACGCATGCATGGCAGCAATCCCAAAGAATTTCTTTGAAAACTGGGAAATTGCTCCGTGTGGGCTCTGTCGGTGCCGAAGTCACCCATAAGTGAGGGCTGACTTCCTGCATGTTCCTGGAGAAGCATTTTTCCCTGTAACCATTGCTGCCTCCAATACAGCCAGCCATTCTGTTTTCTTCAGGCACTGCATGGCTCCCAGCAAGGATGAGCCACATGGTGACATTCTTACAAGCTTTATTAGTACAGGAGTCTGGGCAGTGCATAGTTAATTCACACAGCACCATGTAAGAAGGTTAAGGAAAGCTTCCAGACGTCTTTCACAAGGAGCTAGCTGCTTTATCCTACAGTGGTTCTGGCTCCCACACAAGTCTCCCTGGCCCAAAGTGGTCCAAGTGAAAAGCAAACATCACTGCTCTGGAGATAAAGAGGGTGGGGGGGGGGAGGGGGAAGGTAGGTGATGGATACAGCATGAATCCACTGAAGGTTTTATCAGAAGTAAATGTGATTAGGGCCAGCCCTTGAGATGGTTCACACTGTGTACAGCCTAGGCAAGCTAAGTCTTAGGATTATCCCCACCAGCTGTCAGACTATTTAGCTTTGACTGTCTTGCTCTTTGTTATCCCCCCCCACCCCCACAAGCTGCCCAGGTGACCTCTTCATTTGCCAGTTCTGAATATCTAGTGGTATCCAACGTATGTAGCTCTTTTTGATAGAGCCTACAGTGCAGGTGGCAAAAGCTGCTTACCCATTTAGTTGGAGGCAGACAAGTAAATCGACAAACAAAACAAAAGTATGGTGTCAGTAGCTAAAGTATTTGGCCAAGCGCAAGGTGCAAAGTCTCCAAGCTAGAATGGTGGTTGGAGCACAGATGAGACCTGCCTTACCCAATGAGGTGAATCAGCAAGATTTTTATCTGAGAACAGTCTAGGAGTAGAGACTGATGTATGCTTTTCAGCACAAGGGGGAGGGAAAAAAAATAAAATAAAAAATAAAGTCTTGCCTGTATCATACATGAAATCATGAGTATACATGAAACAGTACTTAAGTAGTTACAGCTTTGTCTGTTAGTATACTGCTGGTTTACAGCCAGCAAAAATAATCTCCCATTATTACATACCCATTCAGTTCCGGGATAACTTTCCCCACAGCTTTGGCAGCACCAGTAGCTGCTGGAATGATGTTCTGGCTGGCACCTCGGCCATCACGCCAGGCCTTGCCGGAAGGCCCATCTACAGTCTTCTGTGTGGCAGTATAAGCATGCACTGTAGTCTGACAGAAAACACACATTAGGAGGTAAACTCAGACAAAGTATATTAAAAAGCATGAGATCTATGTGGAACCCAAGCACACGTTGCAAGTTTTAAGCTACATATACAGTATGACATCTGGCCCAGGTTAGCCTAATAAACTTATCCAGTCCTGTTCTCTCCCATTTTGTCTATAGGTACCCTAACCATTTTATTCAATGAATTGAAACGTAAAACATGGAGGGGCAAAGGAAATTCGTATCCATTTTAAAGAAAGATAGGCAAATGAGATTGAAGGATGCAGGGTTTTGTGCATGCGACAAAATGTCTGGCCAAATCTACTTAAAAGATGCACCAAAGTGCTTCTTGATCAGATTAGTTATTGGTGCATGCATGAAGACGTTACCATGAGGCCCTCCACAATTCCAAAGTTGTCACTGATGACTTTAGCCAAAGGTGCCAGGCAGTTTGTGGTGCAAGATGCATTGCTGAAGGTGGGAGGGGGAAAAAAAAAAAAAACCAAACACATTATAAATCCAGGAGTTTGTTAAACCATCTCCCCCACCCCCACTTTGCCTCTATTGATTCTCTTCTTAGGTGTCATCCTCTTAAAACGTATCCTGTCAAAAACCAAACCAACCACCACACCTTCATCTGTCTGTGCTGCAATTGTAAATTAGTGTTATGCCTGCATGTCCACCTCAACTGTTTGCATTGTATTCCTACTTTCTGCACATCTGTGCAAGATCTGCTTCAATACAACTCCTCTCCTCCCTATTAAGGTAAGAGGCTGCTCCTGGTTACCTGTGCTTAACAAATTTTAAGTTTGCAAAAAAATAACTGCTGGGGAAATGCAGTCACTATTGAAGTTTCTCTCGTCAATAAAAAACTTTGCATCAGTGCTAAATGTTAACACAAGACTATACACCTTACCTAACTTATAGTACAGTTAGTCTTTATCAAGCCACTGTCTGGCCTATGAACTAATGTAAAGCAGACTAAAGTTACTACATACAGAAAGATCATTCCCTTCTAAAAGGCTTCAACTAATACCAATCACTGCTAGCATTCAATAGATGTGGCCAGCTCAGCTCACAAGTATAAGTTAGTCCAGCACAATACTTTATTCTTAGAACAGGAGGAATGGGTATGTAACATTAAAACGATTTGCTTTACCTGACTACGGTCATACTGGAGGGGTCATACTTGTCCTCATTCACCCCCATAACAAACATAGGAGCATCAGGGGAGGGGGCACTGACCACCACTCTCTTTGCTCCACCTTGCAAGTGAGACTGAAAAAAAACCCAGCAAAATAAGGTTTAGCCATTGTGCTACATACTCTGCATCTGGCTAGTGAAGCAGTTTTCAGGGATGACAAAGGGGAAGGGGGTGGCAGCGGCTGTTAAATGGTCTAGCTGTTTTGTCATTTGCACTTAAAGCACAGTTACTTACCTGTAACAGGTGATCTCTGAACAGCAGGAATTAGTCCTCACATATGGGTACGTCGGTACCGACTGAGCCTGCGCAGGAACGCTCCCCAGCTTCCCAGAAAGGAAAGCTTCTGGGAGCATCCCACAGTGCCTGTGTGCTGCCTTCCCGCCTTTCCTAACCAACTCTCCTCAGTTCAAGTTTAAAGCTGAGACAAGAGAGAGATACAACTCCTAGGGGGAGGTGGGAGGGTTGTGAGGACTAATTCCTGCTGTTCCCGGAGATCACCTGTTACAGGTAAGTAACTGTGCTATCTCCAGGAACAAGCAGGCATGAGTCCTCACATATGGGGACTCCCTAGCTAAAATGCCTGGGAGATCCCCAAGGATGAGACCCTGAAGGGTTCCTCATCTTCCAATGGATCTCAGGCATCCATATTGGGAAGGAGGGCAGGAGTTGTTCAAGAATGGAACAGGTGTCCGAGGACAGCCTGACCAAACAAGGCATCCCGGCGGGAGTCCTTGTCCAAGCAGTAATGGGCTGTGAAGGTATGAACTGAGGGCCCAAGTGGCTGCTTGACAGATCTGGTCAATGGATACAGAATGAAGATGAGCCATAGAGGTGGCCATGGCCCTCACATTGTGAGCTGTGACATGGCCTTCCAGAGAAAGGTTCTTACTCTGGTAAGCAAAAGAAATACACTGAGCAATCCAATTGGACAGTGTTCTTTTAGAGACTGGAAGTCCTAAATGAGAAGGATCAAAAGCAACAAAAAGCTGGGAAGACTTTCTATGTTGCTGTGTCCTGTGTAAGTAAAAGGCAAGAGCTCTTTTACAATCTAGAGTATGAAGATTCCTCTCTGCACTAGATGCATGAGGAGCTGGAAAAAAGACAGGTAAATACACCTCCTGATTAAGATGAAAAGGTGAGACCACTTTAGGCATAAAGTGTGGATTTGTCCTAAGGACTACCTTATGATGGAACCTTGTATAAGGTGGATTAGCCACTAAGGCCTGCAGTTCACTGATGCGGCGCGCAGAAGTGACTGCAATGAGGAAGATAACCTTCCAGGAAAGAAATTTCAAGGAGGTAGTGGCTAAGGGTTCAAAAGGCAGCTTCATAAGCTGACCAAGAACCAAGTTTAAGTCCCATGCCACCGGAGGAGGTCAAATGGGAGGCTTAGTTAAAGTTAGGCCTCTCATGAATCTTGCAATAAGAGGATGAGAGGAAACAGGTTGTCCATTAAGAGGCTTAAGGGATGCTGCAATAGCACTCAAATGGACCCTTACTGAATTCGTCTTAAGGCCTGCATTGGAAAGATGCAGGAGATATTCCAATAGAGAATTCACAGAAGTGCCAGAGGATCAAGACCCTTTTGGGTACACCAAATGGAAAATCTTTTCCACTTAAAAGCATAGGAACGCCTAGTGGAAGGTTTTCTGGAAGCATGGAGGATATCCTTCATTTGCTGGGAAAGATTTAAGTCTTGAAGGTCTAGGCCTTCAGTAACCAAGCTCTGAGGTGAAGGGACTTGGGAGCTGCTCCAGACCTTCTGTCCTAGGAAGAAGGGACTTTGTGGCATCCAAACCCCAAGTCCAGAGAGGGGGCTTGGGAAAGATGCAGGAGTAGAGGGTACCACACTTGACGTGGCCAGCGTGGAGCTACGAGGATCATGGATCCTTGATCCCTCTGGAGTTTGAACAGAGTCTTGGGAATCAAAGGAATGGGTGGAAAGGCATACAGGAAGCCCTGACCACAATGAAGGAGAAAGGCATCCTTGGCCTGGACTCCCTGACACAGAATTCTGGAACAGAACCGGGGAAGTTTGGCATTCCACGGACTTGCAAAGAGGTCTATGTCCAGGGTTCCCCATTCTTGGAAGATTGAGTGCCTGATCCATGTGCAGGGACCATTTGTGTGGAAGCAGAACTCGACTGAGTCTGTCTGCCCAAGAGTTTTGGATTCCTGGGAGGTATACTGCCAGGAGATGGATTTGATGCTCTCTGGCGAAGGCCCATAATCTTAAAGCTTCGTTGCAAAGTGACAGAGCCAGTTCCTCCTTGCTTGTTTATGTAAAACATGGCTACTTGATTGTCCGTATGAATGAGGACTGTCTTGTAGCTGAGGAGGGTATGAAAGACCTTGAGAGCTAGTAATACTGCTCGAAGTTCCAAGTGGTTGATATGAAGAGAGGTCTGTGAGGACCAAGTGCCTTGGGTGGAGAGGTCCTGCAGATGAGCTCCCCAACCTGTTTGGGAGGCATCTGTTGTGAGGGTTGCTTGGGGTAACAAAGGTTGGAAGGGGGACCCCAGCAACAGATTTTGAGTGGACCTCCACCACTGGAGAGACCAAAAGAGACGTTTGGAGGTTGCTATTTGGTCTGAGAGAGCTCCTGAAGCTTGAGTCCACTGGGTGGACAAAGTCCACTGAGCTGCTCTCATGTGTAGGCGAGCATAGGGTACCACATGTACTGTGGAAGCCATGTGGCCTAGCAGCTGTAGCATCTCCCTGGCAGTTAACTGGCTCTTTGACTGAATCTGGGGAGGCTAGCTGCACTAGATGTTGGCAACGGGCCTGAGGAAGGTAGGCCCTTGCAGTGGTGGTATCCAACCAGGCCCCTATGAATTCCAGGGACTGAGTAGGGGTGAGCTGGGACTTTAGGAGATTTACCACAAGTCCCAGGTATTGCAGAATGCACCTGGTGCGGTTTAGGGAGATCTGAGCCTCTGACTGGGTTGGAGCTTGGATGAGCCAGTCGTCCAGGTAAGGGAAGACAAATATTCCCAGAGTGCGTAGAAATGCAGCAACTATTGCCATGCATTTGGTGAACACTCTGGGAGCAGAGGCTAGACTGAAAGGAAGCACTCTGTACTGGTAATGGTTTTCCCTGGAACAGAAAATGTAGGAATTTTCTGTGAGATGGATGGATGAGGACATGCGTGTATGCATCCTTGAGATCTAGAGAACAAAACCAATCCTGACTCTGCAGGTATGGAAGGAGAGTGCCTAGAGAAAGCATCTTGAACTTCTCCTTGCATAGGAATTTGTTCAATTCTCTGAGATCTAGAATGGGTCTGTATCCCCCTGTTTTCTTTGGGATGAGAAAATAGGGGGAGTAGGACCCTGATCCCTGTTGGAGAAGAGGAACCTCTTCTATGGCCCCCTGGGCCAGAAGGGTAGTCACCTCCTGATCCAGAAGGTCGAGGAGAGATGTGGGAGAATTGAAGTGTCTCACCATGGTGTAGGGAGGAAGGTTTGAGAAATGAAGTTTGTAGCCCTCTTATGATGGAGAGGGTCCACTGCTCTGATGTGATTTGTTCCCATCTGGGAGCAAAATGAGCTAACCTTCCTGGAATGGTGAGAGGTTCTGGCTGTTGTAGAGCCAGAAAGGTTAAGTTCTCTAGTATCAAGTCAAAATCCCTGAGGGGGTTGGGACTGCTGGTTTGCAGCAGTCCCTGCAGGTTTAGGCCTGGCCTGTTTAGGTTGCTGATGCTTAGTAGGAAAGCGACCTGTAGAAGATTGTTGGCCAGAAGTGGAAGGAAATCTGCTCCTTTTGTAAAAAGGCTTTTTGAAAGGTTTTTTCTTGGCTGGAATGGAGGTAGACTTGGAAAGTCTATCCAGAGCAGAATTCTCTGCATCCATTTGAGTGGCTTTAATTTGCCACTCTGCCAAAGAGATTTTCACCTGTACAGGGCAGATTCCCCAAGCCATCCTGAACCCAGGGCTCTAGATCAGAAGCCTGGAGCCAAGCAATTCTGCGAGCAGCTATGGCAATGCCTGAGGCTCTGCTGGCACCTTCAAAGGAGTCAAAGGCTGCCCTGTTGGAAAACTTTGAAATGTCTTGAGTATGCTTAAGCCAAAAGAGGAATTCATCCCTTCTATCCTCTGGAATGAAAGGGAGAAAGTTGTGCAGCTTTTGTGCAATTTCCTTTAGAAACATACCCATATAAAGGCTATATGAGTTGATTCTGGCAATAAGCATGCTAGCTTGGAAGATTTTCCTACCAAAAGCATCCAAGGTCCTGCATTCTCTTCCTGGAGGAGCAGAAGAGTGTCTTTTGAAACTCTTAATCCTTTTCATAGCTGACTGCACCACAATGGAATGGTGAGGAAGCTGAGTTTTCTGAAATCCAGGACAAGGAGGGACACGGTACATAGTGTCCAATCTACGAGAATGAGGAGAAAGGGTGAGAGGAGTCTCCCATAAGTCAATCATATGTTCATGAAGAATTTCATGAATTGGCAAGGTGACTGCCTCTCTGGGAGCCTTAGAATATCCTAAAATATCTAATTTTTTTGCTCTAGGCTCTGCTTCAGAGGTTACTGAAATAGAGAGTCCTTTAGCCACTTCCAATATGAGGTCTTGAAAGGACAAATCCTCTGGAGGAGACATTCTCCTTTTTAGAGAAGCAGGCTCCTCAGGAAGAGTAATGGATACTTCAGGAAACTCATCTGATGAATCAGAATCAGAGGAATCGAAGTATCGTCTGTCTGATTCCAACAATCGATATGCGTATCGATCGGTACCGACATTGGGCGTACCCGGTACCGGATCGGTACAGAGGAAGAGCCCTGGACCAGGAACCCGAGTCGGTATCCTGGTCGATGTCGATGCAGTCGGTACCAGTCTCGGTGCTGGTACCGGTGCCGGTACCAACAACGGGACTCGTTGCGGTACCGTCGGCGTCGCAGCCTTAATAAAAGCCATTATAGCCTGCTGCATGGATTGGACAGTGTGATCCATGGACACCACGACTGCCTGGATGTCGGTACCGTGAGAAAGTGCCGGTACCCCAGAGCAGTCTAACAGGTGATCGGTCGAGGCCATGCCATCGATGTCAACCTGTAACCCCATAGGAGGAGCTTTGGAAGCCGGAGCTTCCCGCTGGGGTTGTTTGGCTGGGGCAGGATCCTCTAGGGCAAGCCCGGAGGCATCTCGATGCTTAGAGGGAGATTTGCCCTTCAAGGACCTGCTAAGTTTATGTTTGGTTACCTGAGATCCTTCAGGAGAGGAAGACCTGGAAGATGTCGATGCCACCGCCGGTGCATCCGTGGGAAACAGCACATGGAGCTTGGCTGCTCGGTTCTGTAACCTGTAAACGGGGGCGCTGGGTGAGAATGTCCACAGTCTTGGCAGAGGCAAATACTATGACTTGCAAAGGATTGTGGGGAATGTAGTCCATTCATACCAGAATCAGCCGTTCACAAAATAATGAGTTGTGTTGCTCGAGTGTAAGCAAAGAAAATATATTTTATGGGGTTATTTCTCCCACACAGATTTACTTGGTAACACAAAAGGATACTTGCTTTCAGTATTGTACTTAGGAAAAACAAATCATGATAACAACTGAGCTTCTTAAGCAAACAATAAAGACCTTGATGGGAAACAAAGGTCTTTGAGGGCTCCTGCTAATACCTTTTAGCAGTGCTCCAACAACAAAACAAAACCCAAAAAGTAACCAAAAAAACTGTTCTTTTTCAAGGATAACTTTCTTGTATTTTCACACACACAAGTTCCCTTTCAGAGCTCACGTGCAATTATGCAAGGCTTAATTGCCAATTGACCAGCTGCAAACCTCTTGGCTGGTTTACTTTTTATACGTGGCTCAAATCCTACCCTAAAGCTTTCTTGTAAACTTTTCTGGGTAGATAAAACAAGTTATATTTCTTTTTGATGGTTGTTGTATTTGTGAAAGTATTTTACCACAGCAGCCTAGACAGAGAGCAATCCATGTAATCAGTCTGATCATTTAAAATATCGCCTTCAACTATCATAGAATCAATATCATGGTCTGGCTCAGAGGAATTCCTTAATGGAGCACTCTCAGGACAATACTTGTTTCCCTGCTGTCTTCCAAGTGAAGAGCTAGGGCATAAATCAGTGTTCATACCTGAGCTTCCTTTGCTGTTAGGGTTCCTCTCCAGATATCCTGGCCAATAAGTAGTCCAGCTTTTATGTCCAGCCTTCCAATCAAGATCCCTGGACACTGGGTCTTCTCTTCACATACCTTCTTGCACTGGTCTTAGGGCCCCTTCCAAATGCAGCCGTCTCCCTCACAGGTGCCGTCCGGGGATTCCTGGCTCTGTAAACCCACTCCTCTGGCCTCCTCCAGTCCAATGGAGTATGCTTGCCTCTGGAATGACTCCCAACACACGTACTGCTATGGGCTCCTTTAGTCCTCCAAGATGTTTTTCTCTTTTCTTCCATGTTGTGGCTGCTGCTGCTTCTTGCTCTCTGTCCTTGAGCTCTGAGTTCCTCAACTCCTTGGTCTGATTCTGTGTAGAATAGGTTTTACTTTTAACTTGTTCAGAGGGATACTCCACCCTAGCACAGCTCAGCTGTGCTGAATCAAGCCCTGCCCTTGGAGATGAGTGATTGGGGATTACCTCATAGCTCTCCTGATTGAACACACGTTTCCCCACTTCAGCTCTTCTAGAGGCTGTTTGAAACCTGGTGCATTCTGGGACTGGTAGTCTTATGAAAACATTGTTTTATTATTTCTACCAGCAAAGACAGGTTGCTTGTTCAGAGCCAATTCACCTCTATTATAGCTCCTTCCTGAACTATGATAAGCTTCCTTATCACAAACCCCCATTTAGACATTAGAGAGCAGGACTGGCAATCCGGAATGGAGTGTTCAGGACCCAAAACATTTAAGACACCATTCACGGGTATCTAACAGAAATTGTACCGCTACACTTAGTGCGTGTTTTGAACCCAGAGGCTGGTTTTTCCATGATGGAAAATTTTCTTGTGGGCCTGGAGGCCTAGAAAGAAAAATACACCAAGTGAGGAATAAATAGGTTTTTTTTTTTTTTTTTTTTTAAAGAAAAGAAAAAGACCGGTGGTACCAGTCCAGCGTCGGGGAAGGCAGACACGCGACCAAAGAAATAAATTAAAATAAAGAACTTCTTCAGCGGTGACAGGAACACGACCTGCTGGCTCCGCGGAAAAGAAGAACTGAGGAGAGTTGGTTAGGAAAGGCGGGAAGGCAGCGTGCAGGCGCTGTGGGATGCTCCCAAAAGCTTTCCTTTCTGGGAAGCTGGGGAGCGTTCCCGCGCAGGCTCCGTCGGTACCGACGTACCCATATGTGAGGACTCATTTCTGCTTGTTCCTGGAGATCTGCTTTCCTCCACTTAAATTTTGTTCTAGAAGTATTGTAGCTTTATATAGTAATTATGCCCATTCCATGTGCTTAGCCTGCTGCTACCCACAAACAGCAAAACTAATTCCACAACCCCTGGGGACAAAGTGAAGCAGAACTCTCAGCCTTTAGAGAGAGGTCTAGAAGCAAAATGGGATATATAGCTCCTAGCAGATGGCTTTTCCAGAAGTAATCTGAAGGATCTCTGGGCAGATCTAACATGCTGCGTCTCGTACAAGCCAGTTTTGATTTGTCATCTGCAAAGAGTAAAGAACTTCATCCCTTCTGATTAGGTTCAAAGTATATACTCACAGATGCCTGGTTAATGCTGAGGAAGACGCCAGTGGATTCAACTACATAAAGTGCTCCAGCTTCAGCCCAAGGAATCTCACTGGGATTCT
Organism: Ichthyophis bannanicus; assembly: GCA_033557465.1. NCBI lineage: Eukaryota > Metazoa > Chordata > Amphibia > Gymnophiona > Ichthyophiidae > Ichthyophis > Ichthyophis bannanicus. Next base: position 264,065,708 of record CM066044.1, read on the forward strand.
TACTGCATGAAGATAGAAAGATTTAGTGAGGAATATGCCAAAAGCTGATGGAAGTTGACCTTAACATCCTCCTAATCTAAATTAAAGCCTACTTACCACTGAAACACCGAGATCTCATTGTCATCCACCACCAGCTTCCCACCCTCTGCCTTCACCTCACCAGCAAAGCGGCCATGTGTCGAGTCATATTTAAACATATAAACCTGACAAAAAGGGAGGCAGGAAAGTAAAGTAATCAGGAGGTGTCTTCCAAAATACCTTACCATTACCAAACACTGCACCACAGCACTGAAATTCCCAGAGATATGATGCAAGTAGTATGATGAGTGTTAGCATTACATCTTATAGTGCTATACAGGATGTTCAGTAGTAGCAGCAGCAAGTTTGAGATTAAATTTAAGCCTGGATATATGTGGAGTATGGTTCATTGCTGTCATGTTATGCACACTGCCCCCGAGACAGAAGCATCATGAGACATCTACATGCATTCAGACATGTTCTTGATCTTAAGATGTATGGGGAGCAAAAGATACACATGTAAAAAGTTGCAACTTAGAACCACCAATACTTGTGTATACCCATAGCACATACAGAATAAGGGGTCATGGTGTTAGCAAACTGCAAGGGGAATAAATGCAACCTTTAAAAAATACATACAAGTCTCCCTGTAGGCATTTGCACCTCTTCCATATCACATGTAAGTGGTCAAGGAGCAGGTGGGAAATTGTTTTTTCTGGTCTTAAGCCACCGCAAAAGGAAGAGGAGATTTAGAAATCAGATCCTTGAGTGACTCCTCATGTAGGTTTGAAAACAAAAGCCACTCACACTTCTGTGTATAAGTGCCACCACATATAAGCACAACACCTTGCCAGTATTTTGTTGAAAGGGCAGTTCATGGGTAGTTTACAAGAAAGCATGTTACTCACTGAATGCAGGCTAATGCCCAGAGAAACTGATCATCCCAACTCACCCCACTTCCTGACCTTGGCATTCTGTGCAAAAAGGAGGTCCATCACATATAAGTCAGTCCCAGGTCACCTGGCATCCCCACTCCATTCCCCCCCCCCCCCCAGTTCCCCTAATGAATATGCATGGAGAATCCTGAAAACCCAACTGGGTTGGGAAATACTGCTTTAAAGAGAGACTTCCAAAGCACCTGTTCCCTACTCCCAACTGAAAATGGTTTCCTGGAAGGGACTTGGTTTTGGATAGACTGCTTCATTAAACCTCAGTGGGAGGAGAATATTACCATATATTTCAGATCAATGAAAGGATCATTAACCGCCACAACTCTGATGCCTTTTTCCAAACAGGCTCTGAGGACAAGGCGCCCAATCCTTCCAAACCTGCAACAGGGTAGAACAGATTAAAGCAGACTACATATTCATGTAACAAGTAGTAACAAGGCATGCCATGCTAGGTGAGATCAAAAAAGATCCAAATTCTTTATTCTTTATCTGCCAGAGGCCAATCTAGCATCCAACACCTGTTAGCCAATTAGACTTGGATCCCTGGGAGTAAACAGCAAGGGGTGGACCTAACAACGGTTAACGGGTTTCTTCCAGCAGCTCCTAGATGATTTCACTACATCCTCTGGCAAAAAGGCTCCCCTGCTTAACTGTACACAGTACAGTGATCTCTCCAGGACCCCCTTTGAAGGGCACACCCAGCTAAGTGAATCTGATTATTGGACATGGTAAAAGCAGCAAGGATGGAAGTGTCATTTATATGAATTTAAAGCTTGAATGAATTTGAAATAAGATGCATTGTATATGGAGCTTCCTAAAAATGCAACTAGTTATTTTATCTGCTACTAGCTAGCTTATAGCTTGGCCCACCTAGCTACTCCTTCATGCTAACCAGCTGACAAAAGATTTTTGCGGCAAACACTGGGATGTGTGTCTTTGGGGGGGAGGAAGGCAGGAAGAGAGGAAGAATCAGTTTTCAAACATGCCAGTCAGAATACTAAACATTTCATGGAATTCAGAAGTTATATTGGTAATCAGTTCATATCCTCTCATAGTTTGAGAATCTGTTTAGCCTCTTCATACAGTACCTACCCATTGATGCCAACCATAAGATCAGACATGGCTGCTGGTGAATGTGACAATCTGCAAGGAAGAAAAGACAAAGGATAGCTCATTATATAGAGATCAGTTCTGCATTAACTACAGCATAGGTCCATCAACCTCTACAAAATGAGATGTGTTCCCATTATGCTCACCCAGAAAAGGGATCTCCAAAGCCAGTCCTGGAGGGCTGCAAACTGGTCAGGTTTTCAGGATATCCTGAATGAATATGTATGAGATCAATTCAAATATATCTCATGCATATTCATTACTAAATACTAAATACACTCCCACATTCATTCAAGATCAGAATATCCATAGATATCCAAACAGGATTAAAACTGCCCATAAAAGGTCCAGCTCTTGACATCTAATCTTGAAAAGAATCAGCTGATCACGCAGATAATTTACAAAAAACAGGGGAGAAAGAGGTATGCGAATGTTCTGAGGCTATGTGGCAAAAAACGAACCCTAGGGGAAATAGAATACTTGACTCTGACTTAAACAACTCTTAACTTATTTGAAAAACTAAGGGGGGGAGGATGGAAGTACTTCAAATATCCAAGTATGGGTCGCCAGGAGTCAGGACTGACTCTAAGGCACACATTGCATTGCATCATCAAATCAATATTTACCTATGCACCATTCAATTATTGTGGTAAAGAGATTTACCACACCAACTAAATATTGCTTGCTGTAACTGTACATAAGGATAATCAACTTACAAAACTAAGTATCAATCCTATCTTGTACATAGTTACAACTGTTGGAACACAATTTAACATGAATAGGTTGTATGTAGAAATGTTCCTTTGTACACCGCCCCTGATCTTGGGAAGGAGCAGTATAAAAACGATAAATAGTACATTAATCTTTAAGAGAGTTATATGGTAATCATTAAACCTGGGGAACATACAGGGAAGCCATTACACACACCACTTCTGATCTAGAATAGCAATGGCGCAAGGTTTTAAAATAAAGGTGTTGTATGGCACAGCCAAAGTGACAAACGCAAAGGACTCTGGCAAAAACAAACAAAAACAATCCTGCAGAGAAACTCAGGAGGCACAATGTGTTGCATGAGTAGGCCCTGCTATCTGGGCCATCCATACTGCTAGTTCTTCCCATGGTCTGGGGCTCATGTTATATTTAGACAGACAATATTACATTCTTGCACAATGAAGGGCCACTGCTGCTGGAAGTTAGAAAGAGGTGTGTGTGCATGCACGTAGTCAGATGGCTGCCTGGGTGAGAATGTTCACAGTCTTGGCAAATGCATATATCAATATGATTGGCAAGGGATTGTGGGCAATGCAGTTCATTCACACCAGACACAGCTGCTCACAATAAATTGTTGTGCTTGAGGGTAAAGCCAATAAGATATTTATTTATGGGGTTATTTCTCCCAACACAGATATTGCTTGGTAGCACATAAATCAGGTTACTTGCTTTCAGTGTTAAACTTGGAAAAACAAAATCGGGAAAACATTTGAACTTGTCAGGCAATCAAAGCAAAAGAAATAAGACCTGGTTGGTAACAAACTGGTCTTTTCTGTAGGCTTTAGCTAATATTTTCTTAGCAGTGTATCAAACAAACAAAAAACTACAAAGAAAGGAAAAACTGTTCTTTTCAGGTTAACTTCTTATATCTTCCCACATAGATTCAGAAGTGATTCCCTCAGAGCTCACAAGCAATTAGGTAAGGCTCAATTGCTAGCAGTTACCCAGCTGAAACCCCTTAGCTGGCTTGCTTTCTACTGTGTGGCTAAAAATCCTACTCAGGAGCTTTTCTGAGTAGATTAAAGAACAAGTTTGTATTTCTTTGTGATGGTTGCTGTATTTTAACACAGAAAATCACCAAAGGAGTTTAGACAGAGAGCAGTCCATATAAAAACAGCCTTCATCTGCCACGTCTCCCCCAACAATCATGGGTTCAATATCATGGATTGGCACAGATGAATTTCTCAATGGAGCACTTTCAGGAGAATACTTGTTTCCCTGCTGTCTTTCAAGGTTATAGCTAGGGCATAGATCAGTGTTCATACCTGAGCTTCCATTGCTGTTAGAGTTCCTCTCTATATAGCCTGGCCAGTATGTAGTCCAGTTCTTATGTCCAGCCTTCCAATCCAGATCCCTGGACACTGGATCTCTCTTCACATACCTTCTGGCACGGGTCTTAGGGTCCCTTCCACGTGCAGCCGTCTCCCTCACAGGTACCGTCTGGAGATTCCTAGCTCTGCAGCACCATTCCTCTGGCTTTCCCCAGTCCAATGGTGTATGCTGGCCCTTGGAATGCCTCCCAGTATACGTACTGCTCCAGACTTCTCTAGACCTCCCAAAGGCTTTTCTCTTCTTTCTTCCAAAGGGTTTCTTGCCCTCTGTCCGTCCGGTTTGGCTTCTGCTTCTGATGATCCTCCAGATGAAACTGAGGATATCCAAGCTGATCATGAAGATGAGGATGATCCTGAGGATCATTCTCTGTAGAATAAACTCTACCTTTATTCTGCCTTGATGAGTGCTCCTCCCTAGCACAGCGCAGCTGTGCTGAATCAGGCCCTGCCCTTTGAGATGAGTGCTTAGGGATTACCTCATAGCCCTCCTGATTGAACACACGTTTCTCCACTTCAGCTCCTCTAATGGCTGTTGGAAACCTGGTGCATTCTGGGACTGGTAGTCTTATGGGAAAATTCTGTTTTCTTATTTCTACCAGAACTGACAGGTTGCTTGTTCAGAGTCACTTCACCTTTCTTATAGCTCCTTCCTGAGCTATGATAAGCTTCCTTATCACAACGTCTATGGAAGAAGCTGCTCCAGTGTCTGCAGCACAGGAACCTTTATAGAAGGTAAGGAAGTTCTTCCTTACTTCTGCCACACAACTGTCCCCACACCCCATAAATTAATCTGTAATCTGTAATCCCTGTGTTTTCCCATTTTGTACATTTCCATAGCTGACGTGCTACATTTTACTTTTGCAATAGAACTAACAAGTTCAATGACAATCACAGGCGACATTGTACTTAATGGATAGAGTGTAATTACTCACCTGTAACAGGTGTTCTCCAGGGACAGTAGGCATCAGTCCTCACATATGGGACTCCCTAGCTCCAGGCTGTCAAGGACAAAGCCACATCAGCACCAATGGAGACCAAGTCAGGTAGTCATGAGTTGCAGAAGGCAAGTCCCCACTGAGACAGACTAAGACCCTAGCAACCAGCAGTACTATCACTTCAGTAGCCAGAACACAGAAGGTAAGAGGGCAGGAGTTGGCTACACTGCCATTATGGAATACTGCCTGACAAAATGCACTGTCCCTGCAGGATTCTCTCCAGGCAGTAGACAGGCTTTAAACGTGTGAATTGAAAGCCATGTGGTGGCCTTGCATATCTCAGTCACTGGCACAGGATGCAGATTGGCCATGGACATGGCCATCACCCTCACACAACACACTGATCTGGTGCTCAAGGGAGAGGCCAGCTCACTCATAAGCTAGGGCAATACAGCTTGCTACCCAAGTGGACACAGAGTTTGCTTAGTCAGTCACTGGGAGCACAGTCTACTGGAATCATAAGGCACAACAAACAGGAGGAGCTTTGCAATGGGTCCAGGTCTTCTGTAAGTAGAGCGATAGTACTTCACCCACTGGATTGCAAACAGCCCTAGTTTCTCCCTGCCAGCATGAGGCTGTGGGAAGGACTACCTCTTGGTTGAGATGGAAAGGAAATACCACCTTCGGGAGGGTATTTGGGTTGCGGGCAGAATATAACCCTGTTCTTGTAGAACCTTGTATATGGTGGATCTGCCACCAGGGCCTGGAGTTTGCTCACTCTTAGAATGGACACAAGGGCCACCCAAAAGGCCACTTTCCAAGAAAGGTGCCACAGGTGGCAAGTGGCTACAGGCTAGAATGGTGATCTGGTGATCTGTAAGTGTACCATGTTGAGATACCACTCTGCTGCCAGAGGGCAGAGAGGGGGTTTGGATAACAGGAGGCCCTGAAGAAACCTGGAGATTAGGGGCTGGCCCAAGAAGGGTTTCCCCCTTGACTGGGTGGTGGTGAGCAGCTATCATGCCCAGATGAACCCTCACTGAGTTAGTCAGTCCAGTGTGAGACAGGTGCAGTAAGTATTGGAGTACTAGTTGCACATGGCAGGAGAAGGGGGTTCTTTCTGAAAACCAGGCAGAGAACCTCCTCTGCTTAAAAAGGCATAAGCTCATCTGGAGAAGAGCTTTTGGGATGCCAGTAGGAGCTCTACTTCTCTGGGAAGATTGAAAGGGGACAGTGCTACCGCCTTTCAGCAGCCACGCTATTACAAGTAGTATTAGGGACCCCAGCGATACCGAGAGTGCCACAAATAGGGAGAGCAGCAGTGGAAACCAGGGTTGCCTTGGCCTCCTGGGGCAATCAGTATGACTGACTCCCTCTCACTCTGGATCTTGAGGGTTCTGGTGACTGGGGTGGGGGAGATGGGGGAGTAGGAGGTTGGTGGAAGTGCATAGAGTAGGCCTTTGGACTACAAGATCAGGAAAGCATCTGTGGCCACTTTTTGGGTGCGGTTGGCACAAGCAGAAACTGAGGCAGCTGCATGTTGTCCACAGAAACAAATAAATCCATCATGGGCTTGCTCCAGAGGTGTAAGAGCCTTGAAATTCAAGCACCACTTGTGTAGCCAAAGGACTCTGTTCAGCCTGCTAGGCAGTTGTCCTGGCCCAGGAGGTTAACTGCTCACAAGAGTATATTGCTGTGAGCTGCAAAGGAAGGAGGACGACCACCGCCTCCTGACATGGAGTATGAATCCATGCCCCCCTGCTTGTTGATATAGAACATGGTGACTTGATTTTCTGGATCAGTATGAATTGGTGTCACAGGCAGTGGTGAAATGCTCAGCACTAGGAAGATTACCCTGAGCGCCAGGAGATCAACCTGTAGGAGTGGCAACTCCTGGGACCAGCTGCCCTGTGTGTGATGGCCCCCACAATGTGCCCCTCAACCTAGGAAGGTGGTGTCCATTGTCAGGGTTCTGAGGTGTGGGTGCTTGGAAGAGCATTCCCACCTGGAAGTGGAAGTTTGCCACTAGTTGAGTGATTCTGCCAATTGGCAGCTAACCCTCACCCTGTCCTGTAGCTCAAGTCCACTGAGTGGAGGCACCACTGGGCTGCCCATATGTGCAAGCAGGCTGAGGGCATTATGTGGACTGTAGAGGCCATATGGCCCAATAGGAAAAGGAGGAGATGAGCTGGCACCGACTGTTGATGTTGTACATCTCCTGCCAGTTGTCCGAGGTGGTGTTCTGCCCTCTCTGGGGAGGTCCACCTTACCTGCAGCATGTTGAGCTGAGCACCTATCAACTCCAGATTTTGGGCTGGAGTGTGGTGGGATTTGGGGTAGTTTATGATGAACCCCAGGTGCTACAGAAGGAGGGATGCATGCTCTGCTGCCTGATTGGCCTCTGAGGCTCCTGATTAGCCACTCATCTAGGTGGGGGAAGACAAAGACCCCTTGCAGACACAGGTGGGCAGCCACCACAATCAGGCATTTGGTAAAGACCATGGGTGAGGAGGCCAGGCTGAAGGCTAGTACCTTGTACTGGTAGTGCCCTCCTACCATGAGCCTTAGGTACTGCCTGTGGGAGGTGTGGATTAGGGTGTACATGCATCCTTTAGATCCAAGGAGGACAGCCAATCTCCCTGGTTGAGATAAGGCAGCAGTGTTCTAAAGGGAGAGCATCTTGAACTTCTCCTTTACCAGAAACTTGTTTTAAGTTTCGCAGGACTAGTATGGGCCTGAGGCCCCCAGTTCTTTGGGCCAAAGAAGCACCTGGAGTATAAGCCCTTTCTCTATAGATGTTTGGGTACAGGCTGTGTTGTCCCTGATCAGACCTGCAAGCTCTGAGCAGAAGAGTGGGGGGGGGGGGGGAGGGAGGGTTGCACCAGCTCTCCTAGAAAAGCTTGGGTGGTATCTGCTGTAGGTGGACGAGGTATCCTTCCCTTACCACTTGCACTACCCACTGGTCTGAGGTGATACTGGCCCATCTGTGGGATGTTGTCGGTCTGAGGGAGGGGAGGTCTTGCCCTGGGAGTCAAAAGCTCCCTCTGGGTTGGGTGCGAGTTGGGGGCCTGATGCTTCAGTGTTTTTGCCTTCCAAGCCCCATGGCCTGAGACGAGCTGGTTAGTGGTGACCATGTGGTTGTTTCCGGTGGGGAAGGATGAGGTCTTTTTAGGTAGCATAGATCTGATATGGAGGGAAAGAGTAGTTACTCACCTGTAACAGGTGTTCTCCAGGAGCAGCAGGAATCAGTCCTCACATATGGGTGTCATCAGCGCCGTTGAAGCCCCAGCGGAGCATTTCCCCAGCTTTCCATGAAAGCCTTTGGGAATGCTGGCATGCATGCATGGTTCCCTTCCTGCCTAAAGGTGCCATCTTACCTCATAGCTAAGAACAGCACACAAAAAATGAAACACAAACTATGTACAACTGCAACTCCAAAGGGAGGAGGGAGGGTTGTGAGGACTGATTCCTGCTGCTCCTGGAGTACACCTGTTACAGGTGAGTAACTCCTCTTTCTCCAGGACCAAGCAGGAAGTCAGTCCTCACATATGGGTGACTCCCCAGCTCTGGGCTACCGAGGAACCCAGGCTGAACAAGAGGCCTCCCTCTAGTCCCAGCAGCAAAGAAAGGCTTTTCAAGGACATAACCTCCACCGGTAGCCCAACAGAGGGCAGGAGTTGCCTAAACCTCAGAGATTCCAGAGTACTGCTTGGCCAAAAGCACTGTCCCTACGGGACTCCCTCTCTCCAGACAGTAATGGGCCACAAAAGTCTGGCTTGAAGACCAAGTTGCAGCCCTGCAGATGTCTACCAAGGGTACAGAGCGGAGATGAGCCACTGAGGCAGCCATTGCCCTGACACGATGGGCCGTGACCCTACCCTACAAAGGAAGGTCAGCCGCCTTGTAAGCCCAGGTGATAGTCAGCCACCCAGAAGGACAAGGTACGCTTGGACACAGGCAACCCCAACTTATTGGGGTCAAAAGAGACGAAGAGCTGGGTAGCCCTTCTATGCCCCTGCGTACGGTCAAGGTAGAAGGATAAGGGCCCTCCTACAGTCCAGGGTATGCAGGACTGCTTCAGCCCATTGTAGGCGGCGTGGGAACTGAACTTTTGAGCATTCCCAAATCTGAGGACAAGGTCTGAAATCTCTGCAAGGATTCCCCGGAGAGACCAGCAGAGAATCAGGCCAATTCTTTGACCAGGTCCCGCAAGTACATGCCCATGTACAGCTGGTAAGACTGGACACGGCAAGCAAGCATAGACCCCTGGAAGCACTTCCTACCGACGCCATTGAGGTTGCGGGCCTCCCTGCTGGGGGGCACTGCAGAGTGCATCTTCTGGCTCTTCAGACAATGCATGGCCGATTCCACAACCATGGAATGGTGTGGTAGCTGTGCTTTCTGGAAACCAGGGCTTTTGCGGAGTCGATAAATGGAATAGACTCGCTTACTTAGAACTGGCGCCGAGGCTGGGGCCTCCCACATTCGAAAGAGGAGCTGTACCAGCATCAGAGGAACCGGGACAGTAAAAGGCCTCCTTCGGAGGAGAGTCATACTGTAGAGCATCGAGCTCCTCGGCTCGAGGCTCTTCCTCGGGATTGGCAGGGATAGCCAAGGCAGCAGCCATATCCCGGACAAACTCCGAGAACCTAGTGTCCTCTAGAGGGGATCTACTCCAGGGATCAGACTGCGGTGAGTCCGACGGGATGCACAAAGTCTTAAAAGTATCGGGAGACTCCTTGTCCTCTGTCTCCCAGGCGGACTTGTCTGAGGAGGAGTCAGGGTCCGACCCTACAGGGCCCCGAGGCACCCGCCCCAACGCTGGGGGCACCGGCATCGACACCCTCAGTCCCAAACAGGAGGTAGAGGGAGACCGACCGAGGACGACTTTGAGCCACGAGGGTCTCGAGTATCGGCTCGGTCTCCAGGGTTGACTTCAAAGTCAACGTCCTGGAGGTCGGGGCAGATGCAGACAGGCTGGCCATCAGTGCCCACTGCTGCTCCATGAAGGCAGTCTGCACTCCAAGGCTGTCATCCTGAGACTCAGCTCGGGAGATGCAGCAGCCACAGACTCGGGGTCCTGGTGGCGCCGGGCCTGACGTCAGCTCTCTGGGAAGAGAATCCACGAGGACTACGGGGCTTACGTGTCCAGCAGACTCCGGCTCCACACGAGGAACTTGCAGGCTTCTCTTGGTCCACGGGCCCGGGACAGAGGTCGGGGGTCTTAGACCTGGCCCTCGAGGGACCAGGAACCTCTGACGCTGCCCTCGCGAGCCGCTTCTTCCTCTTACGTTCCCAGTCGGGGGACCCCCTGTCTGAGGAGCTTCGACAGCACTCGAGATTGGAATCCCGAGGTGTCGAGGCTTCAGAAGAGATTCAGGCCCGGCCAGAGGGAGAGTCCGAGAAAAACCCTTTCCTTCTGATGCGGTCGACTCTTTAGTGCCTCGGACAACGACATCTTCCCACATGGCCCACATGACTTGGGGTCGTGGTCAGGGCCGAGGCACCGAAGGCAGCAGTTGTGTGTGTCAGTGAGAGACAATTTTCTTACAACGATCACACTTTTTGAAACCACTGGAAGCCATCGGGGAAAAAATAGCCCCAGCGAGGTCAAGACAAGAAAAGCCTTTGAGATGCCGACCCCTAAAATGTGCCATCATCAATGCACGCTCCATTCGCAATAAATGGCAAGTGGTCCTCGACACAATCTCCTTTTATGACCTGGAAATACTTATGATCACAGAAACATGGCTATCTTCAGAAGACAACGTCATCCTACACCAGCTACTACCCCCCAATTTCTCAATACATACGCGGCATAGGGAAAACAAAAAAGGAGGTGTACTCATAATCTCCAAATCTGAGCTCAACTTCCACATTCTAGACTCTTCCAGCACAAACAGCCTAGACATCCTCTCCATTGCTAATCAACAATGTTCCCTCAACCTGATATATAGATCACCATCCACTTCTCCAGAAGATCTTCCATCCATTATTGACCTCGCAGCTAACACCCTCTCTCCCAATAAGCCAAATTGGTTAATGGGCGATTTCAATCTCCCGTCCTTACCACAAAGCCATGCAAATGCGTTCCTTGAGGCAATGGATGACCTAGGTCTCAAACAAATCATCGGTGAACCCACACACACAAAGGGGAACATTCTTGACATGGTATTTGCTCCACACCCTGTCATTGACCAAAGCCACTATCCTCCGATATCAGTCATAGAAGTACCCTGGTCCGACCACAAATTGATCATACAGATACCCATCAACAATGTCCAACTAGACAGAAGCCGACCTACGAACACATCCTCTCGAACTACCACCAGATGCTTTCGCCCCTTCGATAGGGAACACATCCTGGCGGAGACCCCATCACTCATCAACAAAACTACACCAGACCTTGATGAACTAATCGCTTACTGGAACTCTAGCCTGCTTGCCATCTCACAACGCCCAAACCCGAAGATTACAGCAAGGTCAAAAAGATGCTCCGCCCCCTGGTTCTCTCCTGAGCTGCGAACATCCCTTACGCAACTATGTAAACTTGAACGCTGATGGCGCAGATCGCATTCAACTGAAGATCAGACCGCTTACCGAACCCACCTTGCAATACACCGAGAATCAATCACTACCAAAATGAAACAATATCACACTGACACCTTAAAGAGGTCCCTGAACAAGCCACGTGATCTTTTCAATCTAGTAAAATCCCTCTCAAAAGAACCTTCCCCGATACAGCACAGCGAAATTCACCCGCAGGAATTTGCGGATTATCTACAATCCAAGATCGTGCAAACCAATAAGGTGGTAGCAGCCCCATATCAAGAACCAACGGGCCTATCACCACTTAACATTTTCTACACCATCCACTAAATGCATCGAGGACACCATAGCATCTCTCAACACCTCCACCGCACAAACTGACCCATGTCCAGCTTTTTGGATCAAGGAGCTATGTGATGTGTTCAGCCCGGTCATCGCAAAAATAATGAAACTATCCTTCACTACATCATATTTCCCCACTTCACTTAAGCAGACTTCCATTAGACCACTATTGAAGAACCCCAAGCTTGATCCACAAAGAACTGACTCTTACCGACCAATAGCCAGCATCCCCCTCTTGGCCAAAATAATTGAGAAAGAAGCACAACGGCAAATTCAAGATCACATCGATGCTGCTTCCCCCTTAGATAGCTGCCAACACGGATTCAGAGAATATCATGGGGTAGAGACACTACTCACTGGTCTTTTCAATGAAATCATCACTGGAATTGACAACATCCGTCAAGGTTTTGTGCTCATATTTCTAGACATTGCCGCGGCGTTCGACTCCGTGAGTCACGAAATTCTCCTCGGAAGACTGAAGGAGAAGGGAGTCTGCAACAGTGCACTAGAATGGTGCAAATCTTACCTTGACGACAGATGGCAATATGTGAAATCAGGATCAGAGGAGTCAACACATTTCCATCAAAAGCAAGGAGTACCCCAGGGCTCATCGTTATCCTCATTACTTTTCAATATCTACATGCAGCCCATCTGCAACATCATAAGATCATTCAACGTAAATTGTTTGATATATGCAGACGATATCCTATTATACATGCCCTTCTCCACAACTCACATGGACCTGACCCCCCTCACAGACTGCTTCAACGCAGTTTCAACTTGGCTCCAAACACAGAACCTTTGCATCCAACATAAAAAAACGGAAGTGCTATTCATCACCAGAGACACCTACTTTACCCCCCCATCCCATGTCAGTGTCAATGAAGCTGATTTGCAAACCAAAGATGCAATAAAATATTTGGGAGTTACTTTGGATCAACATCTTAACATGAAAAGCCACATAAGCAACATAGTCAAAGCTGTCTACTTCAAAATACGCTCTCTCAAGCACCTACGCTCCCTATTGGACCCAGATGACTTCCGAACCATATATCAAGCGCTGATACTGCCGCACTTTGATTTTGCAAATGCCATCTCACAAGGTCTCCCCCAATCCACATTAACCCCCTTACAGTTGGCCATGAACACCGCAGCTAGGATCCTTTACGGAGCATCCAGATACGACCACGTGACCCCCATTCTCAAACAGCTGCACTGGCTACCAATCAATGGGAGAATCACCTTCAAAACCCTTCTATTAGCTTTCAAAGCAATCAAAGGTATTTCAGCCTCCTCACTCACTCATCTTATCCACTTTGTCCCTCCCAACAGATCCAGAAGATCAACAGCTGTAAACTTGCTTGCAATACCAAAGGCTTCGACAAAGTACAACTTGTCAACCACAAACAGGACTTTCAGCTGTTACGTACCCAAATGCTGGAATGCTCTACCCCCTGACATTAGGGCCATAGCCAGCCTATATCAGTTCAGGAAGGCCCTCAAAACCCACTTGTTCCTCCAACACTTACCTGACAGCAATTGATCCTAGACATACCCTCCAGGAATTGACCCAATTTAGTTAGAAAAGACCTACATGCATTACCTGACTTTTATCTATCCTTCCAATGTAAATAGATTATGTATATAGTTAACCCTGTTTTCCAAGTTTATACTCCTGTTCGATGTAAACCTGACAGCTTGTTATGGTCGTTAAGTTATAATGTAAACCGCACTGATGCTAAATAGCGCGGTATATAAGAAATTGTAATAAATAAAATAAGACCAGCCTTCCAGTGAAAAAATGAAAAAAAAAAAAAAAAAGGGTGCGAACGCCAGCCACGAAGGGCAAAAACCGAAAAATGAAGAAAACGGGCTCGATACCGGTGTACCAAACCTGGCGGGAGGGGAACTGGCGTCGAACCGGAGAAAAATAGCAAAAATCACCGAAGAAAAAAAAAAAGTCACTTTTATCCAGGAGAACAGAACACACGTCTGATGGGCTTCTCGGGTAAAAAAAAAAAAAAAAAAAAAAAAAAAAAAAAAGACTGAGGTAAGATGGCACCTTTAGGCGGGAAGGGAACCGTGCATGCATGCCAGCATTCCCAAAGGCTTTCATGGAAAGCTGGGGAAGTGCTCCGCTGGGGCTTCATCGGTGCCGATGACACCCATATGTGAGGACTGACTTCCTGCTTGGTCCTGGAGAAAGTTTTTAGGGAAGGGGGGCTTTTTTTTTTGGAAGGATCTGCAGTTTTCCTTGACAGCCTCTTCATAGTGAGGTTGTCTGTTTCAATCTCTGACCAAAGAGGTTTTCACCGTTACAGATTATATCTATCAATTTATCCTACTACTACGCCTACTACTCAGCATTTGTATAGCGCTACCAATCGTATGCAGCGCTGCAGACATGTAAGACAATCCCTGCTCAGAGCTTACAATCTAGTCAAGACTAAACACAGAAGGTGTAGGCAGGGGTAAAACAGGGGGAGAAAAAAAAAAAAAAAGATAAAGTGAGTCAAGAACAAAAGCAGCAGCGAAGAGGTGAGCTTTCAACCTGGAATTTGAAGAGGGTCAGAGAAGGTGACTGGCGTACAGACACAGGTAGTTTGTTCCAGGTGTAAGGTGCAGCAAGGTGAAAGGAGCAAAGTGTGGAGTTAGCAGTAGAAGAGAAGGGCATAGATAGACCTGGATCCATTGTTCCAGGTCAGATGCTTGGAGCCATGCTGTTCTGGCACCTATGCCAGCAGCAGCTGATCTGCTGTTCACATCAAAATTCTTAAGGGCTGCTTTTGAGGCAATGTGTTTTGGACATGGGTAATCAAGACCCAGGGAGCTGCCTGTTTGTCAGGGGGTAATGAGATTTCTGAGAAATCCCTGGACACATCCTTGAGAAATACACCCGTGTATAGCATGAATGAACCAATCCTTTAAGCTAGCAGTAGTCTGGACGGCTTTTCTTGCCAAAGCATCTAGTGTCCTACCCTCTCTACTGGTAGGTCCCGAATGATTTTTTGGACTTTTGATCCTCCTCATGGTGGATGTTTAGGCTTTTGAAGGCCTGGAGAGGGAGGAATCCTGTACAGGGTATCAAGCCTCTTACTTGCTGCAGGGGTAGACATGGGGGCCCTCCCACATACAAATCAAGTTCTTTAAGATGTTGTATACTAGGAGGTTGACAGCTTCCTTTGATGCTGAAGGATACTGTAGTATGTCAAGCTCCTCAGCTCTTGGTTCAGTTTGTCACCACTGAAACATCCAGAGCTGCCACCATATCCTTAATGAAGTCTTTGGAAAAATTCCCTACCCGAAGATATGTCCTCTCATAAGGAGGCAAAAGATCTGATGGAACATCCCTGGGTGCATCAGAAGCAACAGATTCCACCTCAGACACTTCCTCTGAATTGGAGACCAGAAGGAAATCAAATCAGATGCTTTGATGTGGAGGGTATATTTAAAAAACCAAACACAAAAACACACACACAGGAGGTATTGGACCTAATTGTTCTGAGGGACTCTGTATTGGCTGCACCAAGCTATGGGAAACTGGGGATACCTGTGGCAGATTCCTGATGGCTGTAGTCACCAGTGGAACCAGTACTGGTGCTGCCTGCGGAGTCTCTGAAGTCACTGGCATAACAATTGCTAAGAGTTTAGTGATGCTATGCTCAATAGTGATGAGCTGGTCATCCAGTGATTGTACTGGGGAGGAGAGAAGAGGCTCTGGAGACAGATGTGTGGGTAACTCCTGATGCTACTAAATCAGACACTCCAAGGATTGGACCTTGGGGGCATCCCCGAACCCCTGTATGGCTTTGGAGAGTGATACCTCCCATTGGGTTTGTTTGGATGAATGGTCTGCATCAGAATGCAAAGAATGGCAATTACAACACAGAATGTTGGAAGCAGAGTCTGACCTGGAAGTCTATGACCTTGATGCCAAAGCAGAGGTCTTAAGTGCTGGTGACTCAGAGCAATGCTTTTCCTTTGCCGGTGAGGTTTTAGAGGCAGGGAGAGACTTTGGAGTCTACACCCAAGGAGTGCATTGAAGGAGCTGAGTGATGGAAACAGCATAGCCTTCTGTTGGTCTTGGTTCTTCCAACCTTTGGAGGTCATGTAACAGGAGAGGCAGGAATAGATGTGGTCAGGGCCTAGACACTTAAGGCACCAAGAATGCTCATTAGTAACAGAAATTGTACTAAACATTTAGAGCACTTGAACCTACTTTGGGGTTTATCCATTTCCGAAAACAAAATGGAGGCAAAAAGCAAACTGGGCAATGGTGCCTGAAAAGGCTGTAGGCCTTGGACAAAAAGTTAAAGAAAAAAATAAAGTCAAAATCAGAAAAGCAAGAGGTACCAGAATCAAAGGAAGTCAAGGCAGTTGATGGAAGGCAAACTTAAGTACTTTTGATGGTACTGTGAAGAAAACAAATGAAGTCTTTAAAATGTGGCTGAGAGGGACGGAATCCTGATGGTTCTGCAGGAAACCCCCCCATGACTGAGGAGACCAAGAGGGAAGGCAGCCATGCATGCATAGAGGAACACTCCCAAAAGCATTCATATTGCTGGGGAATGTTCCTGTGCAGATGTCACCCAAATGTGAAGACTACTTCCTGCTTGCTTACTGCATTGCCATGCAAAATGTCTATCTCCAGGAACAAACTACAAATGTGTAAAAAAAAAAAAAAAAAAAAGAAAGTCTGCACTAAACCAGGAGAAGCAGCTGCGCACAGGTGTTAAGTGCTGTTGAGTTGGTGTCGACTCATGGCAACCCTCTGGTTAGTTGTCCTAAATTGTGTTCAGTCTTCAGTCAGGCAGCTCATTGTTGACAGACTGGCACCCATAGCTGTTATTGTATCGATCCATCTCATTGCTGGCCTTCCTCTTGTGTTGACCTCTCTAAAGATCTCTTCGGATGTGTCCAAAGTATGAAAAATGAAGTCTTGTCATCTGAGCTTCTACAGAAAGCTTAAGTTTGATCTCCTCTAGTACTGACTGGTTTGTTCTTCGGACAGTCCATGGTATACGCAGTATTCACCGCCAGCACCATAATTCAAAAACTTCAAATTTTCTTCCTATCTTTTTCACTGTCCAACTTTCACATCCATATGTTATTGAAAATACCTTGGCTTAAATGAGTCTAATCTTTGTGAAGAAAACCCCGTGATCTGGCCACAATACCAGAGCTCTTTCGGTCTCTGGTTCCTCAAGCAGTGAGAAATAAGCAGAATAACAGAACACAATCACACACAAAGTGCTACTTTCTTTGAGCTCAGAGGGAAAACAGACAGTCTATGGACGCAGCACAGTTCGTCTGTTGGATTCAAGTTCTTCCTCCTGAAAAGCTCTTTTTATTGAAAAGAAAAGGGGAAGTAACAGTCATTAAGCATAAACATGGCATAACAAGGTGTCGCTAGAGTTCTTTTTACAGAATAAGAGCTGATTACAGTGTATTAGATGAAATTTACTTGATTATGACAATTTATAATTGCAAAGTTGTGAAAAATTATGCTGTGTCAGCAGGGACCTATAGTTGACTGTACAATGAACTATGGTTGCACAGTTCATAGCCTATGTTTACTCTTTATGCTTGCGTTAACAATGTTCCCAAACTATTTTAAAGACAGTTACACAGAACTCATGATCATGACATCCTATTCTATTTAAGAGGAAGTAGGTGAAAAGCCAAACTTTTAAACACATTCTGTATCAAGAAATTCATCCATCTTCAATTACATATTGGGGATTCTGATATCCTTTACCTGTCCATTTCTACACTTTGTATAGAGAAGACATCTCTGCTCTTGAGAATCTTGTCTAGGTCCTCAGTGCATTGCTATTGGCAGAATGACTGTCTGATTTGACTGCTTGTTGCTCCTTTGATAGTTAATCCAAGTAGGTTAAAGTTCTCCACCAACGATGAACTTATTTTGTCATATCACGATCTTTGTCTTCTTTACAAGAAGGTGCAGGCCCATTTTAAGACTATGTTCCTTGATCGTGAGAAACAAATGTTTCAGATCATCTTCACTTTCAGCCAGTAATGTATCAGCATAGCTAAGGTTGTTGAGTCTTCCAGCAATCTTCACACCTGTTTTCATACAATCCTGCTTCTGATGATTTGTTATGCATATAAAATTAAACAGGTAGGAGGAACGTATGCAGCCTTGTTGTACACCTTTGCTGTTTTTAAACCATTCTGTTTCTCCTTTTTCCATTCAAACTGTTGCTTCTTTACTAACATACAGATTGTTCTCTTGCACAATCAGGTGTACTGGTATACCCATGTTTAATGTGGTCCAGAGTTTCTCATGGGTTTACAGTCAAAATCTTTGCTGTAGTCCAAGCACAAATAAAGACTAAAGAATAACAAAAGGATATCTAAGGATTCATCTCACAGCCACAATGTCTTTCCTCACCCTTTCCTGAACCCTACTTGCACTTCAGGTAGTTCTTGTTCCAGGTATGTTAGTCTGTTGACTAGTCTTCAGTAGAATCTTGCTGGCACTTGGGATCAAAGCAATTGTGCAATCATTTCCACAATCAGTCGTATCACCTCTTAGTATTGGTATAAAACGCACATCTTTTCCAGTCAGTTGGCCATGTTGTCTTCCAAATTTCCTGGCAGAGCCTTGTAAGTATGCTAACAATTGTATCAGATTGCTGTACTATTTCTATGGGAATGCCATCAATGCCTGGTACTTTGTTCTTTGAAAGAAGTCGAAGCAGCATTGAAAGCCTCATCACCAATGGTTCCAGATCATAAGGTACAGGTTGAAATGGATATGAGAACTCTGTATAACCTTTCCACCTTTTCTTGATCTTCTCAGCATCATTCAACATAGAACCTTGAGCATCTTGTAACATTCCAAATTTGAGGCTGGAATTCTCTAACTCTCATAGCTTTAGGAAAGCCGATCTTGTTCTTCCTTTAATAGTTTCTGCTTCTATTTCCTTGCATGTATCATTTAAGTACTTTTCCTTGTCTTGTTTTGCTGTATGTTGGAAATCTGTTGAGTTCTGCAATTGGCTTTAGTTTCTCTGTGTTTCTGGGCAAAGGAGAGAGGCAATTTTCAGGGTTTCCTCAGTCATCCATTTTGGCCATTTTTGCTTTGTCTTTTGTAGAGACTTCTTGCTTTCTTCCAACACAACCTTCTTGATGTCCTTCCATAACTCTTCTGGAGCTCTCATTTGTATCTAAAGCAGCAAATCTATTTTTCAGGCAGGCAGTCTTTAAAATTCTAGTGATATATTCAAGGTAATATTTTTTGCTACATTCATGAGTGGCTTGCTCTTTTTTCAACTTTAGTTTGAGCTTGCATACTAGTAGTTGGTGATATGTACCACAGTCAGCAATGGCAAAGCTCGAACATATCAAAGACAAAACCCTCCATAGCCCATGTTCCCTGTAAAAATAGTTCTCCAAGTTTATAATGCCCTGTTCAATGTAATTTCAGTTTGTTCAATGTAAACCGCACTGATGCAGAATAGCGCAGTATATAAGAGAATGTAAAAACCTGGAGCAGACTTCCACAGATTTGATTTTTGTACAATCCATTGTATCGAGACCATTTGTACAGTCGCTGCTCGTGTTGCTGGAAGAAGGTGTTTGAGATGAATAGATCATTGGTCTTGCAGAATTCTATCAGTCTTTCTCCAGCTTCATTTCAGTTGTCAAGTCCATATGTTCCAACCATTTTGCCTTCTTTGTTGCCAACTTTTGCATTCCAGTCACCTATGACTATCAGGATATCTAGTTTGCATGTTCTGTCAATTTCAGCTTGTACTTTCATAGAATTCGTCAATTTCGTCCTCTTCTGCAGCTATTGTCGGGGCATATACTTGCATTGTAGTTGTGTTGATAGGCATTCCTCTTATACGAATAGAAATTATTCACCGACTGCATTGTATTTCATTACAGTTCTTGCAAGTTTTTTTTCTTTATTATAAATGCTACACCATTTCTTCTTTGTCTTTCATTTCCAGCATTGTAGACCATATGATCTGATGCAAAGTGCCTGATGCCAGTCCATTTCAGTTTGCTGACACCCAACAGATCAAGCTCCAAATAAGGTTTTTATATTTGGTATTCATGTTCAGGTTAAGAGCAATCATTCTGTTTAGATGTGCTGAATAGCATTCCAGTATGCTTTGCTCCCCAGCCATAACAACCCTGGCAGATGTACATTATAAAACTAAAATGGCTAGAACACAATCATTGGCTCTGGTTTCTGCTTTTCTCTGTCTTCTCTTAGCTCTTTTCCCCCAGGGTCACCTGTCTACTTGCCATTTCTCTGTCTTCATAATCACCTAACACGCTAATCTTTTTCAGTTTCTCCTTTTACCATGTCAGTCTGCCATTTACTACATTTACCCACAGCTTTCTATCACTTTCCCTCATCCATCCCTCCCATGCCCAAGCCTCTTATTGCCCAGTCCTTTACTAACTCTCCTCCTGTATCCAGCATCTTCCCCCTTTCCTCTCTCCCATGTTCATTAGCTCCTTTCACCTCCCTAGTCCCCCCCCCCCTATATATTCCCCCCTCCTTTACCAGTATCTTGTCTCCCTGGCCCTACCCTTAATGTTCAATCTCACCAGTTGTTGCATCCTCCATGTCCAGTATCTCTTCTCATATCCCCTGTAACCACCCCTTGACTAATGTCAAACTGTCTCCCTCCTTCCTATTCCAGCATCTGCTCCATTTCCATACTTTCTGCCATGACAGGAGAAACTCTAGTCCGCCCCTCCCATATCCAGTATCTTATCCATATCCCAAGTTCCTCTAGAAAGGAGGTTCTGTAGGCCAAGTTTAGGCTTTTTAGGTAGGAAGTTGAAATCCAGAACTTTCAGGATAGCTTTCTCAAACGCTTCTGTTCCACACACAGGACCCAAAGGCAGGCAGAGCTCAGGAGTCTCAATGTGTGGATGAGATGGTGCAAAGAGGGTTTTGGATGTCTTAGGAACATTCTGGTGAAAGGAGGGGCTTTTCCAAAGAGATGGGCTCCACCTTAACCAGGATGCTGGCATTAACCTTTAAAAGGAAAAAATGGGAGGAGACTTATCAGCTTTCCTTTAAGCTTGCATGTTAGGAACAATGTATCCGTGAAAGATACTAGCAAGAGATTGAAGTTAGGGCATAGACAGGTTCCAATAAAGACAAAGATAACCCAAATGCCCTCAAGTACAGGGAAAGCAGAGCTTAAAGATTCAAAATTACCACTACCTATTTATATTAAATCTGGTTGTTGGTAAAGTTATGGACCTCTAAAAACATGTGTATACAAATGCTAGAAGTCCAAAAAAACAAAACACAACAAAACAAAAGATGGGAGAGTTAGATATGATTGGTATCTCAGAGACCTGATAAGGATAACCAGTGGGACACTGATACCCGGGTACAAGTTGTATTGCAATGAAATTGGTGGAGGGGTTGTGTTCTATTAGAGACGGCACTGAGTCACACAGGATTAAAGTGTTGCAGGAAAGGTGAAATTAGACTTACCTGCTAATTGTTGTTCCTTGAGGAACTCCAGTCTAGTCCCAAACCTCTGGGGTTTAGCACCTCCTCCAGCAGCTTTGGAGACTGAGAAACATCATTCTTCTGATGACACTGATACATATACTCGCGGGACTGCCTCCTCTGTCCAGTAAACTATTGACAAAGCAGACTCACTGGAGCAACAATTAAGTAGCCATTTGTTAACTAAACTGAACTCCTACTTAAAAACGAGAGAAAATGCTCCTGATTGAAGTCAGTACCTTAATTTCTGTCCAAAAGGTTCAAAACACTCCTGAGGTCCTTCCCCACCCCCTGCTCCCCAGAGGAGAATGACCCCAGCCGAATCCCTAAGACTCCCTTTCCTATGGCCTGCATCCTCACAGCAGATTCTCCAGCTTATCCTGTGAAATATAACCTTGCTTCAGGCCACAGCATCAGAATTAACACAAGGGAGAGATGCGGGACTTTGACTGGAGCTCAAGGAACAATTAGCAGGCAACTCTAACTTCACCTTCCTTATCGTCCCTCACCTCTGGGGATGTAACAGCAGTGAAAAAAAAAATAGTCAACAGGAGGGGACCTGCTAGACCAGCCTGAAGCACTGCTGATCCAAACTAAGTATCCCTCTCCACCTGAGCATCCAGATTGTTAAATGCCTTTGTGAAGCATTTAACAATGACCACGTAGCTGCCCTACAAATCTCAATAGCCGGCAAACTGCACTCAGCCCAGGATGCCGCTTGTGCCCTGGTCAAATGAGCTCTAAGTCCTTCTGGTACTGTTTTGCCTTTCAAAATGTAAGCCATCCGGCAATAGATGCGGCTTCCCCTTTCCTAGCTCCTCCAAAGAGGACAAATAGTCTATCCGTCTTTCGGAAACTGTCCTCTAAATATTTCTTTAACTCTCGACGAACGTCTAGCAAATGCAAACTTTTCCGCTTCTGAATCTTCACAAGCTTTGCCAAAAACCGGCAGCAAAAGCACCCAATTCACATGAAAAAACGCTTAAACCACTTTGGGCAAGAACGACAGACTGGTCTCAACACATAAGAACATAAGAACATAAGAAATGCCATACTGGGTCAGACTGAGGTCCATCAAGCCCAGTATCCTGTTTCCAACAGTGGCCAATCTAGGTCATACGTACCTAGCAGTTTCCCCAAAAGACACAGGTTCTGCAGTGCTTGTACTAGGCCAAGCATTGATATCCTGGGTCCCTTTTTAATAGTGGTTTATGGACCTTTCCTCCAGGAACTTGTCCAAACCTTTTTTAAACCCAGCTATACTAACAGCCCTTACTACATCCTCCGGTAACAGATTGCAGAGTTTGATTACACGTTGAGAGAAGAAATATTTTCTCCTATTTGTCTTAAATAGTTTACCCTGTAGCTTCATTACATGCCCCCTAGTCCTTCTATATTCTGATAGCGTAAACAATTTATCCACGTTTATCCGTTCCACTCCATTCATTAATTTATACACCTCTATCATATCTCCCCTCAGCCACCTCTTTTCTAGGTTAAAGAGCCCTAACCTTTTTAGCCTCTCTTCATAGGAGTAGCCTTCCATCCCCTTCACCAATTTGGTGGCTCTTCTCTGTACTTTTTCTAATAACTCTATGTCCTTTTTAAGATACGGTGACCAGAATTGCACACAATATTCAAGGTGCGGTCGTACCATGGAGCGATACAGAGGCATTATAATATCCTTTGTTTTATTCTCCATCCCTTTCCTTATGATACCTAGCATTCTATTTGCTTTCTTGGCCGCCGCTGCACACTGGGCGGAGGGTTTTAACATGTTATCCACGATGACTCCTAAATCTTTTTCCTGGGTGGTGGTTTCTAATGTGGAGCCTTGCATCTTGTAACTATAGTGTGGGTTGTTCTTTCCTAGGTGCATAACTTTGCACTTGTCCACATTAAATTTCATCTGCCATTTGGATGCCCAGTCTTCCAATTTATCCAGATCCTCCTGCAGTTTTCCACAATCCTCTTGGGTTTTAACAACTTTAAACAGTTTTGTGTCATCTGCAAATTTGATTACCTCACTAGTTATTCCCTTTTCCAGGTCATTTATGAATATGTCAAAAAGTAGCGGACCCAGTACAGATCCCTGGGGTACTCCACTATTCACCTTTTTCCATTGGGAATATTGGCCATTTAGCCCTACCCTCTGCTTTCTATCTTTTAACCAGTTCCCGATCCACAATAGTACACTGCCTCCTATCCCATGACTTTTTAGCTTCGCCAAAAGTCTCTGATGGGGGACCTTGTCAAAAGCTTTCTGAAAGTCCAGATACACTATATCAACCGACTCACCTTTGTCTACCTGTTTATGCACACCTTCAAAAAAACAGATCAGATTAGTAAGACAAGATCTTCCTTGTCTAAAGCCATGTTGGCTGTCTCCCATTAGGCCATGACTATCTACATGCTGTGTAATTTTGTTCTTTATGATGGCTTCTACCATTTTCCCTGGTACTGACGTCAGGCTCACCGGTCTGTAATTTCCCGGGTCACCCCTGGAACCCTTTTTAAAAATTGGTGTTACGTTGGCGACCCTCCAATCTTCAGGTATTACAGATGATTTTAATGAAAGTTCACAGATTACCAATAACAGGTCTGCAATCTCATATTTCAGTTCTTTCAACACTCTGGGATGTATACCATCCGGTCCAGGTGATTTGCTACTATTCAGTTTATCAAATAGTTGTAATATATCTTCCCGGTGTAGCGATATTTCTCTCAATTCCTCTGCAGTATCACCTTTAAATACCACTTCAGTCTTGGGTAACACCCCTACATCTTCCTCAGTAAAGACCGAAGCAAAGAATTCATTCAGTCTCTCTGCTATAGCCTTGTCTCCTCTTACTGCCCCTTTTACCCCTCTATCATCTAATGGTCCAATTGACTCTCACAGGCCTTTTGCTACGAATGTACTTGAAAAAGTCTTTATTTCGTGTTTTTGCTTCCGTAGCAAGTTTCTTCTCAAATTCCCGCTTTGCCTGCCTTATCAATGCTTTGCATTTAACTTGCCAGTGCTTGTGCTGTTTCCAGTTTTCATCATTTGGCTCTTTTTTCCATTTTCTGAAGGTTGCTCTTTTGGCAGCAACAGCCTCTCTGACCTCACCTTTAAACCATGCTGGCAGTTTTTTGGACTTTCTTCCACTTTTCTTAATGCGTGGAATACAGCTGGTCTGGGCTTCGAGGATAGTATTTTTAAATAACACCCAAGCTTGCTGTAAGTCTTTAACCTTTGGAACCGCTCCTTTTAGTTTTTTTCCGAACTATATTCCTCATTCTATCATAGTCACCCTTTTGAAAGTTAAAAGGTAGTACTGTGGATTCCTTTACTATCTGTCCTCCACTGATTAAATCAAACATGATCATACTATGATCACTATTGCCAAGTGGTCCCAACACCCTTATTTCTTGCACCAGATCTGGCGTTCCACTAAGGACTAGGTCCAGTATGGCTTCCCCTCCGTCAGTTCATGAACCAGCTGCTCCAAGAAGCAGTCATTTATTTCATCTAGAAACTTTATCTCTTTAGCTTGTCCTGCTGTGACACTGTCCCAGTCGATACCGGGGTAATTGAAATCACCCATTATTACTACTCTGTTGTGGCTTTTGTTAGCTTCCTTGATTTCTTTGAGCATTTCATCATCCATTTGTTCATTCTGGCCAGGTGGTCGATAGTATACTCCCACTGCCATCACCTTCCCCTTCATAAATGGAATTTCAATCCATAGAGATTCTACAGCATATTTTGTTCCCTGCAAAACTTTAATCCTTTCTGACTCAATGCCCTCTCTAACATAGAGCGCAACCCCTCCACCAATTTGTTCAGCTCTATCATTACGATATAGTTTGTATCCAGGTATCACAGTGTCCCACTGGTTATCCTCCTTCCACCATGTCTCTGAGAGTGCAATCATATCTAACCTCTCATTTAATGCTATATATTCTAATTCTCCATTCTTATTGTTTAGACTTCTAGCATTGGCATACAAGCATTTTAGAGACTGTATTTTATTAATATTAATCTGGCTATTGGTAGGCATGGGTAATTGGGAATCTTTATGCTCTGTCTGCTCCTTACTCAAGGGCATTTGGGCTACTATACTCCCTTTTGGAACCTCACTGCTTTTGGTAGTATCCTTCAAGGATACCTTTGTCCGAACCGTGCGCTCCTGGGTGACTGTCGGCTTTCCCCTATTTTCTAGTTTAAAAGCTTCTCTATCTCTTTTTTAAAGGTTAATGCCAGCAGTCTGGTCCCATCCTGATTAAGGTGAAGCCCATCCCTTCGGAAGAGCCCCCCCTTTCCCCAGAATGTTCCCCAGTTCCTAACAAATCCAAAACCCTCATCCTTGCACCATTGTCTCATCCACGCATTGAGACTCCGGAGCTCTGCCTGTCTTTTGGGTCCTGCACGTGGAACAGGAAGCATTTCGGAGAACGCTATCCTGGAAGTTCTGGATTTTAACTTCCTACCTAAAAGCTTAAATTTAGCCTCCAGAACTTCCCTACCACATTTTCCTATGTCATTGGTACCAACATGTACCAAGACAGCAGACTCCCCCCCAGCACTATCTATGATCCTATCTAGGCGGTGCGTGAGATCTGCTACCTTTGCACCAGGCAGGCATGTTACCAGGCGATCCTCACGTCCACCAGCCACCCAGCTATCTACATTCCTAATGATTGAATCACCAACTATAACAGCTGTCCTGACCCTCCCCTCATGGGGACATGGCCCTGGAGAAACGTCCTCGGTGCGAGAGGGTTTTACATCACCTGGAGGACAGGTCCTAGTTACAGGATCACTTCCTGCCACACCAGGGTGATGCTCTCCTGTCACGTGACCTCTCTCCTCCATGGCAACAGGGATGCTGCCAGACTGGAGGTGGGACTTCAGGACTATATCCCTGTAGGTCTCGTCCATGTACTTCTCTGTCTTTCTTATGTCTTCCAGGTCTGCTACTCTAGCCTCTAGAGAACGGACTCGTTCCCTGAGAGCAAAGAGCTCCCTGCACTTAGTGCATATGTAGGACCTCTCACCAACTGGGAGATAATCATACATGTGACACTCGATGCAAAAAAGACTGGAGAACCCCCATCTCGTTGCTGGACCTCTGACTGCATCTTAGTTTAAAGCTTGTGTTTAGGTCTTTTAAATCGGTATATAATAAGGATTGGTGTAGATGCTTATACTAATAAAAGTGTATCTAATACCCCTAATACACCCTGTGTACCTGAAGCTAATTAATCACAGGTCCTCTGTGTATGACTGATTTGGATTAAGAGCTGCACCTGAGAGCAGCCCCTTTCCTCTAAGATGTCCAAGTACCTAGAAAAACTACAATTACCCCAGGGGAGGGAGGGAGATAAGTCCTATTAAAGAGGGCAGTTACAAGGTACCCTGTCCTGAACCCTCAGCAGGGGGATGGGGGTACCACAC
The DNA here is from genome assembly GCA_033557465.1 of Ichthyophis bannanicus. Lineage (NCBI taxonomy): Eukaryota > Metazoa > Chordata > Amphibia > Gymnophiona > Ichthyophiidae > Ichthyophis > Ichthyophis bannanicus. The sequence continues at coordinate 264,092,671 of CM066044.1, forward strand.
AAAGCCCAGTTAGTTGAGAGAGGCAAGGTAAGTACAGCTGAGAAGGCTGAACTTGCACACCACTAAGACAAACACTAAATAATTAAACAAACAACAGTTAGACAAACAGTAAATAATTAAATAAACAGCTAGAACTCACAGTAAGATGTCCCAGGAGGCAAAAATCCACTCACTAGCAGAGCTCTGTAAAAGTTCAGCCTTTCTCTGATCAGAGAAAAGCAAACTAAAACAGCCTATGCACACGTGGAGAAAACAGGAACAAGGTTACAGGATACCTCAGGGGGAGGGGGTCAGGGGGAGGAGTCACTCAGGCAGGCAAGGACAGGAAAAAGCTTAACAAACAGCAGGCTCTGGGGAGAGAGATTAATTCAAAATGGCTACCACACACAGGGGGAGGAGTCACTCAGGCAGGCAAGGACAGGAAAAGCTTAACAAACAGCAGGCTCTGGGGAGAGAGATTAATTCAAAATGGCTACCACACAAGGCCCAGTTAATTGAGAGAGGCAAGGTAAGTACAGCTGAGAAGGCTGAAACTTGCACACCACTAAGACAAACACTAAATAATTAAACAAACAGTTAGACAAACAGTAAATAATTAAATAAACAGCTAGAACTCACAGTAAGATGTCCCAGGAGGCAAAAATCCACTCACTAGCAGAGCTCTGTAAAAGTTCAGCCTTTCTCTGATCAGAAAAGGACAAGAATGGCTTCTGACATGACAGCGCCTGCAGTTCCGAAATTCTACGAGCGGAAAGCAGTTACTTACCTGTAACAGATGATCTCTGGGAACAGCAGGAATAAGTCTTCACATATGGGTACGTCGGTACCGACGGAGCCTGCACGGGAATGCTCCCCAGCATCCAATCAGAAAGCTTTTGGGAGCATCCCTCGCGCCTGTGCACTGCCTTCCTGCCTTTTCCACTGCCTCTCCTCAGTTGAGTTTCATAGCTGAGACAAAGGAGAGAAAGAGGAAAGGAAGATAGAGACAACTCCTAGGGGTGGGTTGTGAAGACTTATTCCTGCTGTTCCCAGAGATCACCTGTTACAGGTAAGTAACTGTGCTATCTCCAGGAACAAGCAGGAATGAGTCTTCACATATGGGGACTCTCTAGCTATAGATGCCAGGGAGAGATCCCATAAAACGCGTGTCCCTGGATCAGGACTGCAGTTCCCACACATGGATCTCCGGCATCCCATGAGGGATGGTGGGTAGGAGTTGAAAGGAGAGGATCTGTAAGAAAAAACAGCAAAGCTAAGACTACAGGGAGGAGTCCTTGGTATGTATGATAAGTAGCATGAAAATTATTTAATGAACAATCACAAAATGGATCTTACCTACTGGATTGTAGGAAGTAGAGAGCGTGATGGAGTCTACTGAAGATTCAGTAGAGGATCCTCAAGGTGACCTCACAGCAGCGAGGGTGAAGATCCAAATCTGGAATTGGCAGGTGACCCAGGTGTCAACTGGGGTAGTATATGAACGGCAGGTCTTCAGTGGAAAGCTTTATGGGAAAAAGCTGAAAACGTTTAGCTACAGAGTCATTAACATTGAGGAGTAAAAGAGGAAGACTGACCGATTTGGACAACTAGCCCAGTCCTGGAGGGAAGAAGGGGTATGGAAAAAGCCTGTATTCCCAAGGAGGACAGATGTGTGAAGGGCTGAAACTTCAGAACTACTGAAGGTCTACACTGTCTTTCCTAGCTGGTGAGAGATAGGAAAGCTATTAAAGCATGATGCTTCAGGGATAGCAAGACCTAGAGTAAAGTGGAAGCTGTTAGTACCACAGTAGTGGTTGTGTGCATAACAGCCCCCACATACCGAGGGACAGTATGAAGACATGCAAGTCCACTGTCTGGGATCTCTAAAAAGGTAAAACCTTTTGTAGCAGACAGTTATGTAGTTGCACTTTTTTCAGTAGATAGGGAGATAGTATGTATCTCGACAGTTACACATACACGTGTATGTATATATGCACAAGCTATGCACACACAGCTTACAGACATTTATTTATTTAACTGCATTTATATACTGCTTTTCACCGGGTCAAAGCGGTGTAACATATAACAAAAATGGGGGGGGGGTCAATCTTTTATAGGGTAGGGCCGTCACCAGGGGGCCACATTTATAGATTTGGGGTGGACATAGACATGTACGCTTCTGCTGTATCTAAGTATTAGTTCATGCGGATAGGGTGGTTTTTCTGTTCAGAGATGTTCTCGGAACAGGATTGTTTTGAGCTGTTTCTTGAATGTGATGTCAGCGTTGTTTCTGATTTGGTTTGGCAGAGAGTTCCAGAGGGTTGGAGCATAAAGTTCGAAAGCTATTGCAGGTCCGTTGTGTGGATTTGGTTCTTTTGTGGGGGACAACGATGGAGTTATTGAAGGATTGTCTGGTTGGTCTGTTGTGGGATGGGCGAGGCAGTAGGGGGTGGAGTGAGGTGTTCTGTGTTTGGTGGATAGTCTTGTGGGTGAGTAGTATAGCTTTGTACTTTATTCTTGCTTCAAGTGGGAGGATGTGGAGGTCTCTTAGTATTATTCTATACATACATATATATGTATGTATAGAAATATATAGAGATATATACATACAAGAATATGTAAGTCTGAAGATACATGTCTGCAACTAAGCTCCATAAGAACATTCACATGGGAGATGTGAAGGAGAAAGATTCATCTAACAAGAAGGTGGAACCTACTTGAAAAGATATATAGAGAATCTATTCCTCTGGGCTAAGAGGGTGCAGGAATGCTATCCAGTGAAATAACCAGAATGGTTGCGTGAAAAAAAAACAGAGGATAATGTCAGTCTGTAGAGAGCAAGTCGTGAGTTCTGTAGAACTCTGACATGGTAAATGGACAGAAAACACATAGGAGATACCAGGATGACCCACTGGAGGGACACAGGGGTATCATGCATTACTAGTAGAATATGTGCAGTCCATGAGGAGTAGGATAGCATGAGGCCAAGCTGTAAGGAAAAAAAGAGCTTATTCCTGCAGGATTGAGAAACTGCTTGGACATTCACGCAGAAAAAGCTTATATCCTGTATTATAACAGGAGACAAGAGGGTGTGGGAACCCTCAGTCATGGAAAATGACTGATAAGCCTTTTCTACTATATAGAATAGCCCTCAGAGACCAAGTTCAATGCTCTCTAGCAAGGGCCCATAGTAGAAAGCTTCTGTGAAGATTGCAGAGAGCATTAGGATATAAAACTGACTGTAGGTCAGCTGTGCTGCCACATCCAGGTAAATGGAGATGGCCAGAAAGATGATAAGGTGAGAAGCCTGAAGTGAGTAGGATTATCCAAGATAGATGAGGACTATCTTTGAATCACTTCTAAGGCTAGAAGAAAATAGTGGAAGAGAGACTGGAAACTTGTGGGAAGTACCAGTAGTTCAGTCAGTAGAACTCCTGCATGAACAGTGCTGAAAAAGACAGCAGAGAATCTTCCTGTGTAAAACAGAGAACAGACTAAGGGAGAGGAGTATTCCTGTCCCTGTCTGAGAGCTGTCCAGAGAATTTATTCTAGGAAACTTTTCTATACTGGAAAAAAATCCAGTATGGTACCACTCATTCAGGGGAAAAACCTGGATGAGAGGGTATAGAAAACATGTAATTGAAGGGTGACTTACCATATGGTGAGTCAGCTGAAGGAAAAAATGTTCATGGTGGGACAGAAACTATCATGGGATAGTTGTTAACTTCTCCTCTTGGTAGGAAGGAGAAATCTGTAACCCATGGACAAGAATATCCTGACAGCTTAGCATATCCTGAAGAAAGGAAAGCACAGGTAGAGCTTTAAAGAAAAAACAGTGAACAAACTTCTGCTAAGAAGTGAACTGTAGGTTGCAACCTGCAGGAACCTATGGTTGCTGGGTATGCTGAGACTGACTAGAGTTTGGATTCTTCAGACTAGGACGAGGTGTCCCCAGCTTGGGTACATGTGGATGATGGGCAGGAGAAGAGTGAAACCTTCTTTTCTTAGGGAAAGAAGGTTTGGTAGGACATTTCCTACCTCCTGGGGAAGGCGGCGGCTTAGGATGGTCCCTAGAACCAGGGAAGTCAGTGGAGCAATGAGCAACCTGACGTAAAGCCTCCTTATTGAAGAGATTCTCTCCAGTACAAGGAGAATTACCCAGTGTGTGTTGTGCCCATCTGTTCAAGTCTGAAGCTTGGAGCCAAGCTCTACGACGTGCTCCTATAGCAATAGCAGAGGATCTGCTAACAGACTCAAGAGTCTAGAGAAGCATGAGAAAGAAACCAAGAGATATTTTGGCTATGACTAAGCAGCAAGGAATAGTCTGCAGCCTTAGGTTCTGACAGAAAAGGAGTCAAGAGATAATTTTGTTACCTCCTGGAGAGATAGACTCAAATAAAAAATATAAGAGATAATCCTTGATGCTAGCATAGATGTTTGGAAGGTTTGACGTCCAAAGGCATCTAGTGCTTTAGATGCACGACCTGGCGGATAAGAATGCTTCTTGCTTTTTACCTTCCTCAGTGCTGATTCCACTACAATGGAACGATGGGGAAGTTGAGTTTTTTGAAACCCTGGAGAGGGGGGCACCTGATACAGAACATCAGTCGCTGTAGAAGGTGAGGGAACCCTTAAAAAGGTGATTCCCACATTCTCAGAAGATCCTGCAAAGAATGATGTAAAGGAAGCATTATATTTTCCTTTTCTGCAGGAGAGCCTTGAGTAGGATCATAGCCAGGGATAGGAATAGCAAGAAAGGTTGCTATATCAAGGAGAAATTTCTGAAAAGAGGGATCTCCAATGGGAACTATCCCTGGGTAGGCTAAGGTTGAAGGAGCAGCCTGAGCACCTGAGGATGTAGTGGTCTGGTGGAGAAAAAGAACCCCACTAGATGGATAGTGGTACTGGCAGTCACGATTTGGGGCAGTCAGTAATGCATCGTCCATGCCAGGTATCGATTCCAAACTAGACATTGAAAGGATCGATGGAATTGCAGGAACCGGACATCGATACCGATACCGGTAGGTGAGTCGGAACCGGAGACGGTAACGCCATCGAGGGAGTCAGTGGAGGCTGCTCAAGTGGTACCGAGGGAACCAGAAGCGCTTGGTGAATATCCTTGGTACTGCGTATGCAGAAGCAATAAGGGTCGGTTCTGAGATGGGTCGGTACCCAGGTCATCTAGACTAGATATCAATTCCAGACCCGGCATCGAAGGGAGCGAGTCTATTGATGCATGTCTAGAGGGTACCGACGTCGGTGGTGGTATCGGCGCCGATACAGGAAAGTCAATCTGGGACGTATCGATCGGTCCCGAAGGTACCGAGGACGCCAGATGACGATCCCTGGTGAAGAGTGGATCACTCAACACCGGTACCGCTCGAAGTGGATGCCACCACCAATCATGGCTCAGGTATGTTCTGTGAGGGGTGAGCCCCAGGAACAACCTGAAACCCCTGAAATGCTTTGGAGCCCAGAGACTCCCGCTGGGGTTTTAATGCCAATGGGGTCTTGAGGGCAAGGCCGGAGCAGTCATGCTTGGCATGAGACCTACCACTCAAGGATTGGCTAGTCTTAACAGACTGTTTGTGGGTTACTTGATCCTGAAGAGAAGAAAAGGCCGGTACCCTCACTCCGGGAGGGAAAACGGTATCGAGGGAAACTCGAAAGAAGTTCTTCAGTTTTTCAGCCTGATTGCTCAGGGGAAAAAGGGGCAGGACCCAAACAGGTTAGACACCAGGCATTGGAGTCTAAAAAGAACACTGTTTCCACAGTGAAGGCACTTCTTAGGAGAAGGCGGCTCCATGATGGAGAGGCCTTGCAGGCCCAAAAAATTAAGACAGAAACTGGAGGGAAAAATTTCCCTGGGTTTAAGAAAAAGAAAAGAAAAACCCACCGGCGGTACCGGTGGCGGCGGGAAAAACAGCCGCGACCACAAGAAATAAAGAATTTAAAGAAAACTGTTTGTGGTGACAGGAGGACGTCCTGCCGGCTCCGTGGAAAAACGAAAACTGAGGAGAGGCAGTGGAAAAGGCAGGAAGGCAGTGCGCAGGCGCGAGGGATGCTCCCAAAAGCTTTCTGATTGGATGCTGGGGAGCATTCCCGTGCAAGCTCCGTTGGTACCGACGTACCCATATGTGAAGACTCATTCCTGCTTGTTCCTGGAGATCATATTGCTACTAGAAAAACCACCTTGAGTGTAAGATCTTTAACCAACGCCCTAGACAAAGGCTCAAAAGGCTCCTGAACTAACGTGTCCAACACCAGCAAAAGCTCCCAAGTTGGAAATGACGATCTACATGGATGCCTCAAGAGCGACACAGCCTGCAAAAAAGTTTAACATCTGGGTGTGCTCCCAGCGTCTCCCCTTTTATCTTTCCTCTATAACTGGCCAGTGCTGCCACCAACCCTTTGTCAAAACAGTCCTACAAGAAAGCCAACACGTGTGGAATCGAGGCCTTCATAGCTTCTGACTTGTTTGCATGCCATGCCTCAAACACTCGCCAGACACTAATTTACACCAACGAGGTAGACCTCTGCCTAGCCTTCAACATGGTGGAAATAACTGCTAAGGAGTATCCCCTTGCCCTTAGCCATGTCCTCTCGCGCTTATGGCTTTGCTCTTGAATCGATCCACCTGAGGCATGAGTATGGGCCCCTGGAACAACAGGTCCCTTTGACTTGGCAGCTGCCAGGGATGCTCCACCAAGAGTCTTATCAGATCCATGTACCATGACCTCCGTGTGCAATCCGGCGCTATCAGAACTACTTGTCCTTTGTGAACTTCTATTCTTTGAAGCACCTGACCTATTAAGGCCCAAGGAGGAAACATACAGAAGCTTTTGCTCTGGCAACTTCTGAATGAGAGCATCCAGCCCTTCAGAGACATTCTTTCCTTCTGCCTGCTTAAAAAAAAAAAAAAAAAAAAAAAGAACTACACACACACACACAGGTTGGCCTTTGCTGTTTCGAATGTTGCCATTAAATCCATCACTGGCATCCTCCAGCGGTGCACCACCATAATCAAACACTTCTGGATGTAGAATGCACTCCGCTGGGTCCACTGACTAGACAAAAAAAAAGAAAAGATTTATATCGATATAGATATATATAAAAACGGCAGCCATTGTCCACTCCTGCTACATGCGCTGCCAACAAGGCTACCAGATTTACCTTGGCCCACACGAACAACTGTTGGCTTTGTCCTCCAGCGACACACTGCTGGTGCCACCTTGACAATTGATGTATGCCATTGGGGTTGCATTGTCAGAAAATACATGCATCGCCTTTCTCCTCAGATACCCCTGAAAGGCTCTCAGGGCCAGAGTGACTGCCCTCAACTCCAATCTGTTGATGGACCACAACTTTTCCAGTGTTCCACTGCCCTTGAGCAAAAATTTCCATCGATGTGCGCTCCCCAGCTCAAGAGACTGGCATCCATCGTAAGCGGTATCCAAGCGGGCGCTTCCAGGGGGCATTTCTTGCTCCAGAACTCCTGGCCTTAGCCACCACTGAAATACCTGCCTCGTCTCCGGTGGACATGGTAGTCTGAGAGACAACAGATCCTCCTGGTGAAAGACCACCTTCGTAGCAATGCTCTGCAATGGTCGCATATAAGCCCGCGCCCACGGCACAAACTCAAGTGTTGCTGCCATTGTGCCTAGCAACTGAAGATACCACGCTGTGGGACACTTTCTGCCCAGAAATGCGAGGGCTAGCTTTCTCAATCCTTGTGCCCTTACTTGTGGCAGTAAAACCTTTCCTATCTTTGTATCAAAAGTGAGCCCCCAGATATTCCAGGTTCTGGGATGGACCCAACCTGCTCTCTTCCATATTGATCACCCAACATAGGCTCTGAAGACACTGTACTATTCTGGCTGCTGCCGACTCGCTCTTTCCTGGACTTTGCTTGAATCAACCAATCTAGATAAGGGTGTACAAGAATCCCTTCCTTTCTCAGTGCAACTACCACAACCACCATGACTTTGGTTTAGCAACGGCACCACAGACGTTCAAAGGTCAATGCTCGGAATTGAAAACATCCCATTGGGACTGCAAATCTGATGCTCCTGTCGAATCGGAATGTGAAGATAAGCTTCCAACAAATCCAGAGAAGTAAGGAATTCTCCTGCTCTCACTGCCACGATCACTGATCTTAGAGTGTTTCCATATGAAAATGAGATTTAGACAGTGATTTACATAAGAACATAAGATATGCCATACTGGGTCAGACCAAGGTCCATCAAGCCCAGTATTCTGTTTCCAACAGTGGCCAATCTAGGTCATACGTACCTAGCAGTTTCCCCAAGGGACACAGGTTCCACAATGCTTGTATTGGTTCAAGCATTGATATCCTGGGTCCCTTCTTAATGGTTTATGGACCTTTCCTCCAGGAACCTGTCCAAACCTTTAAGCCCAGCTACACTAACAGCCTTTACTACATCCTCCGGTAACAAATTCCAGAGTTTGATTACACGTTGAGTGAAAAAATATTTTCTTTTATTAGTCTTAAATAGTTTACCCTGTAGCTTCATTGCATGTCCTAGTCTTTCTATATTCTGATAAGGTAAACAATCGATCTACGTTTACCCGTTCCACTCCGTTCATTAATTTATAGACTTCTATCATATCTCCCCTCAGCCGTCTCTTTTCCAGGTTAAAGAGCCCCAACCTTTTTAGCCTTTCTTCATAGGAGTAGCCTTCCATCCCCTTTACCATTTTGGTGGCTCTTCTCTGAACCTTTTCAAAAATCGCTATATCCTTTTTAAGATACGGCGACCAGAATTGCACACAATATTCAAGGTGCGGTCTCACCATGGAACGATATAGAGGCATTATAATATCTTTTGTTTTATTTTCCATTCCTTTCCTTAGAATGCTAGGTATGATGTTTGCTCTCTTGGCCGCCGCTGCACACTGGGCCGAGGGTTTTAACATGGTATCCACAATGACGCCTAAATCTTTTTCCTGGGTGGTGGTTCCTAATGTGGAACCTTGCATCGTGTAACCATAGTTTGGGTTGTTTTTCCCTAGGTGCATAACCTTGCACTTCTCCACATTAAATTTCATCTGCCATTTTGATGCCCAGTCTTCCAATTTATCAAGATCCTCTTGCAATTTTCCACAATCCTCCTGGGTTTTAAACAACTTTAAATAGTTTTGTGTCATCTGCAAATTTGATAACCTCACTCGTTATTCCACTTTCCAGGTCATTTATGAATGTCAAAAAGCAGCGGACCTAGCACAGATCCCTGGGGTACACCACTATTCACCTTTCTCCATTGGGAAAATAGGCCATTTAGCCCTACCCTCTGCTTTCTATCTTTTAACCAGTTCCTGATCCACAATAGTACACTGCCTCCTATCCCATGACTCTTTAGTTTTGCCAAAAGTCTCTCATGAGGGACCTTGTCAAAGGCTTTCTGAAAGTCCAGATACACAATATCAACCGACTCACCTTTGTCCACCTGTTTATTCACTCCTTCAAAAAAACATAACAGATTAGTAAGACAAGATCTTCCTTGTCTAAAGCCATGTTGGCCGTCTCCCATTAGGTCGTGACTATCTACATGCTGAGTAATTTTATTCTTTATGATGGTTTCTACCATTTTTCCCGGTACTGATGTCAGGCTCACCGGTCTGTAGTTTCCCGGATCACCCCTCGAACCCTTTTTAAAAATTGGTGTTACATTGGCGATCCTCCAATCCTCAGGTATTAGAGATGATTAATGATAGTTCACAGATTACTGATTTACCTGTTTGAGATCCAAAATTGGGCAAAAGGACCCTTCTTTCTTTGGCACCATGAAGTATATGGAGTATCGACTGTATCTGCATTGTTCTGGTGGCACTGGTACCACAGCATTGAGGCTCAGCAGTCTAACGTCTCTTGCACTGCCTTCACCTTGAGTGTTGCCTTGCAAGGAGACTGAAAGTAAGTATCGACCAACCCCCACTGATCAGAACTAACTTGGACCCAAGCAGGATAAAAAGCCCATAGCTGACCTCCTATGGTTAACTGGTCCCACCTGGGTCCTTCTGGCTTCATTGCTACTTTCGCAGGTTCGAGGAAGAGGAAGCTGCAAACCCTCCGTTTGCCCCTCTAAACCCCTGATTTCGAGAGGAGAAACATCCCCTTTGGAACTGTCCAAATCTGGCTGGATGGAACCGACGGAATTCTGTTGACCCTTGCTTGTGGAAGGTGGATGCACCTGCTTTTGCTTGTCCTCTGGAAGCCTGCTGCCCTTGGACTCCCCTAGATCTTTAGCCAACTTATCTAAATCTTCTCCAAAACAGCAACTTACCCAGCCTTGCCTTGGAGGACCCGTCCACTGCCTAATTACACAGCCAAAGATATCGCCTTGCTGCTATCACCGACGCCATACTCTTAGACAAACCCCTAAGGTCATAATGGATCTCAGCCAGGTAGGCCATCCCAGATTCCAACCTGGTCGCTTCCATCTCTCGTCCATCTGCTCTCCCTAAATCAGTTGAGACCAGTGAAGACAAGCTCTCGCCACCCATGCCCCACAAACAGAAGCTTGAATGGAGAGGGCATTGATGTCAAATACCTGTTTCAACAAGGTGTCTAGCTTTCTATCCTGAGCATCCTTGAGGGTGGCACAACCTTCCACCGAACTGGTAGTCTTCTTGGTCGCTGCTGCATCTACCTTAGGTGGACTTAAACAACTCCCGATCCTGAAGGCGAGCCATTATCCTGGAACTCTTAAGAGCTGCCTCGGGTAAGTCCCATTCCTCTTGAATCATTTCACATACCACTCTATGCACCGGGAAAGCTTTTTGTGTCTTAAGAACCACCTGCAACAAGGGATCCTCTAAGGTTGCATCTTCTGTCGGCCCAGCTGCTGGCATATTAAGTGCTTTTAGCATTTCCACTGAGCGCTGACAATTTGTCACATCGGCACACGCTGATTACTCTAGCTTGGTCTTCCTGTTCTGCTAACTCTCCTTCCTCCAACTCATCTGCCCAAGTCCAACTCTGGAGCCCCATCCTCAGAGGGCATTCCGAGGCTGACTGCTCCTGCGTATTCTTCACTTTTCTAGGCATCTTCAAAGGAACCTCATTTCATCCCTGAGCCTGAACGGGATCCCTGGATGCTTCAGTCCCAGTTCCGTTTATGGCGAAGCAGCCTCTGACCCCTTCTTAGTGCCACTCAAGGCTTGTAGTAGAAGAAACAATCTGGAGAAAATATGGCCACCAACCCCCCCTGGTAATGACAGCTGCTCTGCACCCCTGATGCAAAAGCTTGCTCCATAGGTGTTGCTTCTTGGGTGCAGCCTCTACAGACCCCTGTGTCTGACACTGTACCCTTTTTAGAACTGCACAGTAAACACTGCGGCTTAGTACAGCGGCAAAAACATGCCTTCTGTTTGCCACACCGGCCTCCGTAGCCTCTATCAGACAGACGACAGACACACCTATCTATATAAGTATGAACTCTCACATACACAGAAATATACATAAATCTATGCCTATACCAGCACTGCATATACCCATTCCTAGTTCTGAGTGGGATCCCAAGTAGTTTGCTCTGACTGAAAATGAGCAGCCCAGAGAAGAGCTGAGGGAAATCCACTTTTTTTTTTTAAACCAATACCTTAAGACTGGTTGGCCTCTACTGCAAACAAAATCCAAACACGATGAAACTTAACGATCCGGAACAAACCTTGATGCTCTCCAAAGTTTCCCAAGCTCGTGTCACATGGCCCTGGCCTACAGCTCCTGAGCTGGCCTGCTCGCAGTGTACACCACTCGTGCAAGTCTCCCGTAAAGGAAAATCTTACCTTTTCACCTGTCAGCAGGAGTTTCGTCCCAGTCTCCCCATGCTCAGCCGGAAAAGCGGCTTCTGCTATGGAGACGACCTTGGAGCTGCAGGGAAACTCTGCGGCAATTCGCAGGCCTGTCGTGCATCAAGTGCCTGTCCCGGTTAGTGCTTTCCTTCACTTTTGCTGCCGATTCCTCACCAAGACAGTGGGTTCAGGAATCAGAGCACAACCCCCCTTGCACCTTTTACTTGATTTCTCCGACACCACCCGTACTGGGGGGGCCCTCTGCTTTAAGAAGCAAAAAATAAACCCCACACAACTTAGTTATACAAATTATAAAATGTAACCTAAACTCCTGCTAAAAACTCCTTAAAATGTTTCTCCAGTGAGCCCTGGATCTCCAGGCTCACCACCCTCCAGCTACTTGGAGACCGAGATAAATGGACAGAGGTGGTGGTCCCAGGAGTATATGTACCAGTGTCAGAAGAATGACGTTTCTCAGTCTCCAAATCTGCCGGAGGAGGTGCGGGACTAGACTGGAGGGACAATAAAGGAACACATGATGGAATTTCAATCCATAGATTCTCAGGAGAAAAAAAAAAAAAAAGCAGGGGGGGGGGGGGAGGAAGAGAATGACAGTGGTATGTGTACTACCGACTGACTGGTCAAAATGAACCAATGGATGATTAAATGCTCAAAGAAATCAGGGAAGCTAACAAAAAGTTACAATACAGCAATAATGGGTAATTTCAAATTACCCCAGTATAGACGACTGAATCAGTGTCATGACAGGACATGCTAGGGAGAAAGTTTCTAAATGAAATTGGAGCAGCTTGTCATGAGCTGACAAGAGGGAGGAAACCATTTTGGACCTAGTCCTTAGTGGTACACAAGATGGTGCAAGAGATAGGGTGTTGGGGGCCAATTGGCAATAGTGATCAGAACATGATTGAGTTTGATTTCATAAATGGAAGGACAGCAAGGAAACAGTACTGCCTTTTAATTTTCAAGAGGGAAACCATAATTTAAAAAAAAAAAAAAATAGGAGGAGCAGCTACAAAGGTTAAAGCTTTACATCAAGCATGGGTGGCGTTTAAAACTAGTATCTTGGAAGCCCAGACCAGATGTATTCCATGCTTTAAGGTGGAGAAGTCCAACCAACTGCCAGCATGATTTAAAGGAGAGGTCAGAGACTTGATTTCTTGGCTACATCTTTCAGGAAATGGGGGAAAAAAGGAGGAGCCAAATGATGAAAACTGGAAACATAAGCACTGGCAAGTAATATGCAAGGCATTAAGGCAGGCAAAGAATTTGAGAAGCTTGCTGTGGAAGCAAAAATGCATAGACTTTCAAGTATATTTGAAGCAGGAAACCTGTGATATGCCCCTCTATCATCCACCTAAGGCCATAGCAGAGAGACAATGAATCCTTTGCGTCGGTCTTTACTGAAGATGTAGGGAAGTTACCCACTATTGAAGTGATATTTCAAGATGATGCATCAGAAGATGTGAAATACCGATAAACCAGGAAGATATTACCACTATTTGATAAACTAAACAGTAGCAAGTCATCTGGTATACGCCGAGTGTTAAACTAAAATGAGATTGCAGACCCATTAATAATCTGAACTATTAAAATCCTCTAAAGTATCTGAAGATGTGTTACATTGACCATTTGCCAATTTTTTTTTAAAAAAAGGTTCTGGGGTGATCTGGGAACTGCAGGCTGGTGAGCCCATCACTTCCAGGCAAAATGGTAGAAACCATTAAACAAAGATTAAAACCATGACTATAATGCTCAGTAATGGGAGAGAGGAAAAAAAAAAAAAGCCCCACAAACCACACACAACATGGCTTTAGCCAAGGAAAGTCTCGTCTTATGTTTTTGAAGGTGTGAATAAACCAGGTAGACAAAAGCTAGTAGATTGTCAGAGGATTTCTGAAAATCCAGATACACTATGAAGTCCCTCATGAAAGATTTGGGGAAGTTAAAGTAATGGAATAGGAGGCAGTGTACGATTGTGGATCAGGAACTAGTTAAAAGATAGAAAGAGGGTAGGGATGAATGGCCAATTTTCCCCAATGGAAAAAGGTGAATAGTGGAGCACCCTAAGAATCTGAGCTGGGTCCACTGCTTTAAACATCTACATTAATGACATGGAAATGGAAACAAAGTTAGGAAGTCAAATTTGCAGATGACAAAAGAGACATTCAAAGTTGTTAAAACAAGAGGATTGTGAAAAATTGCAATGGACCTTGATAAATTGGAAGGCTGGATGTTCAAATAGACATTTAATGTGGGCAAGTTATGCACCTAGGAAAAGGCAACCCAAACTATGGTTACATGATGCAAGGTTCCACATTAGGAACCACCACCCAGGAAAGATTTAGGCGTCATCGTGGATAACATACTGAAACCCTCCACCCAGTGTGCAGTGGCAGCCAAGGCGGCAAATAGAATGCTAGGTATCATAAGGAAACAAATGGAGACTAGAATTATATTATAATGCCTCTATTGTTGCATGGTGTGACCCACACCTTGAATATTGTGTGCAATTCTGGTTGCCATATTAGAAAAAAGGTACAGAGAAGAACCATCAAAATGGTAAAAGGAGATGGAAGGATACCCATATGAGAAGAGGCTTAGGTTAGGTTAGTCCCCCCCCCCCCAGTTTGAAAAGACAGCTGAGGGGAGATATGACAGATCTAAAAATTCATGACTAGAGTGAACTTAGATTCTTTGCGCCATCAAAAAGTCAAGACTAGGGGATATGCAATGAAGCTACAGTATAACCCATTTAAGGCCAACTATTTCTTCACTCACCATGTAATCTAATTCTGGAATTCGTTACTGGAGGATGTATTAAAAGCTGTTAGTATAGCTGGGTTTAAAAGATTTGGATGAGCACCTGGAAGGGAAGGTTCATGAACGATTTGAAGAGATAATCCACTGCTTGCCCCAATACGAGCATTATGTAACCTTGTGTCTTTTTGGGAAACTGCTAGGTACTTGTGACCTGGATTGGCCACTGTTGAAACAGTAAACTAGGCTTGATGGACCTTGGTCTGACCAAGTATAGCATTTATGTTCTTAATGCCAACATTTCCTCGCACCAGCCATCTTTCTACTCATTTAGTATCTGTCTCCCTGCCCAGTACCCCCCCCATCCCATGTCCAGCATCACCCTTTTGTCTCTATGTCCGATGTACAGCATCACTCCTTTGTCTCTTTATGCCCCCCCCCCCTTTGTCCAGCATCCACCCCTTGTCACCCAATGTCTCCCCCCCCTACATGTCCAGCATCTCTTCAGTCTCCCTCCCTTTCTGACATACCTTGTTGTGGGCACATGTTGGGTTCATGGCAGCTGTAAATTTGGCATAAGAAAAACATAAGATATGCCATACTGGGTCAGACCAAGGTCCATCAAACCCAATATCCTGTTTCCAACAGTGGCCAATCTAGGTCATACGTACTTAGCAGTTCCCCCAAGACACAGGTTCCACAATGCTTGTATTGGGGCAAGCAGTGGATATTCTGGGTCAACTTTAATAATGGTTTATGGACCTTTCCTCCAGAAACTTGTCCAAACCTTTTTTTAAAGCCAGCCAGCTTTTACTACATCCTCCGGTAGCAAATTCCAGAGTTTGATTACACATTGAGTGAAAAAAATATTCTTGTTAGTCTTAAATAGGTTACCCCTGTAGCTTCATTGCAAGTCCTAGTCTTTCTATATTTTGTTGATGTAAACAATCTACGTTTACCTGTTCCACTTCATTCATTAATTTATTAACCATCATATCTCCTCTCAGCCATCTCTTTTCAAGATTGAAAAGCCCTAACCTTTATAGCCTCTTCATAGGGGTATCCTTCCATCCCCTTTACCATTTTGGTGGCTTTTCTCTGTACATTTTCTAAATAATGCTATATCCATTTTAAGATATGTCGACCAGAATTGTACACAATATTCAAGGTGCAGTCGCCCTGGGAGACCACCTCACATCAAACCCAGCTTGCTGGAAACAGAGGTAGTACAGGCATGGGGCCTCTGCTACAAGTGCACAAAAGTGCGTGCATGCCTAAGGCCCTGCTGGCCCTCCTTGTCCTGCCTCCTGGACACAAGTATGCATTAGGGAGGGCAGACAGAGGGTCAGCAGGATCTTAAGTGCTTTTTATCAGAAGGCCCTTGTGCCTGTACTACCCATTACCAGTGATGGTTGTTGGGCTGGATTTGACAGGAGGGGGCCCTCCTGAAAGCACGATTTACCCCATCCTGAACCTATGTGGCTGTGACCCCAACTGAGGATTTTGCAACCTCCTTTTGGATGTCAACCCATAGTTTGAGAAACAGATGTTTTAAGCTCTGAAAAATTTCCAGACATATCAGAAAGCTAGAAGGAAGGCTTTATGTTAAAATGTAACAATTCAGTAGTCTCTTGAAAATAGCCAGTTTTAGGTTTACGGACCACTTTTTGCCAGGTCAAAGCAGTTTCCAGAGAACAGAACATTTCACAGAGAACATATGTTGTACAAACATGGTAATATTTAACTTTTAACAGAGATTCTAATTATAAAGTTCTAATGTAAATAATATTTATGTAAAAAACCACCCCAAACAAAACCTGTTTTGGTTGGGTTATGAATTGAGGTGGTTAGGTGAGGGGGCCAAAATGTTCAGTGAGTAGGTGGGTTTTCAGGTGTTTGCAGAATGTAGGGAGGTTGGTGATATCCCCCCCCCAAGTGCTGAGTACATGTGCAGTGCCCCCTTAAACCTTTGGGGATTTGTAACAGCTATGTTGCAGGGCTGGGCTACTTTGCAAGATGGTAGGGGAGTTACTGGGATTTTTAATGGGTACCACAGTTTGCAGGTTAGTGGGGCAGATGCACAGGCATTTGGCAAGGAGGGAGGCATCTGGATAGAGGGGGTAACTTTGGGGGTCTTGGTATTGTATTGTGGGTACAGTAGTTGCAAGGGAGTGTTTTTAGGTGTAGTATGCAGGTTAGGGCACATGTGAGTTTGAGGATGGGTAGTTGTGGAAGGTAGTTTATTGGAGTGAGGGCAGTTTTTGGTGTGGCTTTTTTTTTTTTTTTTAAATAGTGGAGCTTTTGATGGGTTTAGGGCTGCTTCAAGGAAGGGGAGAGTTTGTTGGTGGCTTTGGTAAGTCTTTCAAGTAAATTGTCACCTTTCAATCCCCCCCTCCATGCCTTTGTGGATTGTAGCCTCTTGCCAGGAGAGGTCAACACTGCTACTTCAGTTGCTGCAGCTAGCAGCATACTTCAGTATTCATATGCAAGCATATGGTCAAGAACCTGACTACACAACCTCACTGAGGGCAATGGAGAAGAGATAGTTATGTACAAATAGCTATGTACTGAACAGTTATACAGAAAATGTCATGAAGATCAAACCACAGGAGATAGCACCAAGGGGCAATTCCAGGATCCCAGGAAAGGACATTTATCTAAGTAAAAAATGTCAGCTTCCGTTCATCCTGCTAGAATGGTCCAGACAAGTGGGAGTGCCAAAGCTATACAGCCACTGGGCAGGAAGACATGGCTGCTTTAACAAACAAACCCACACACCTCTGCACTGAAAGCAGTGTCCATCCTGGCATGTATGGACAAGTCACAGCCCTATAGGATCAATAGAACTGTTCTGCTTAGGGTGCTGCCTGAGCAGGAACATGCCTGCAGTCACTCTGGAAAAACAATTATGCAAAAAAGCTTGGAAGTACTGTCCTTCAGCATCCTTTATCCAATGGGCCAAAGTAGTCCTAGCAGCTGATTTGCCATTATGTGGGCCAGCTAACAGCACAAACAATCCATCCAACTTTTGGAAAGTATTGCAGACTACATGAAATCAAAAGACACCATCCATCCATCCTCCATCACACCAGATAGATGACCATGAAATGAAAGAGCATCAAACCTGGAGGATGTCAGCATACTATCAACACATCAAGTAGAGGACATAATAAATGGACTCAACCACCTGTCAGACGGCTGCCTGGGTGAGAATGTTCACAGTCTTGGCAAGTGCATATATCAATATGATTGGCAAGGGATTGTGGGCAATGCAGTTCATTCACACCAGACACAGCTGCTCACAATAAATAGTTGTGCTTGAGGGTAAAGCCAATAAGATATTTATTTATGGGGTTATTTCTCCCAACACAGATATGCTTGGTAGCACATAAATCAGGTTACTTGCTTTCAGTGTTAAGCTTGGAAAAAACAAAATCAGGAACACATTTAAACTTGTCAGGCAATCAAAAGCAAAAAAATAAAGACCTGGTTGGTAACAAACTG
Organism: Ichthyophis bannanicus; assembly: GCA_033557465.1. Taxonomy (NCBI): domain Eukaryota; kingdom Metazoa; phylum Chordata; class Amphibia; order Gymnophiona; family Ichthyophiidae; genus Ichthyophis; species Ichthyophis bannanicus. Next base: position 264,110,743 of record CM066044.1, read on the forward strand.
GTCTTTTCTGTAGGCTTTAGCTAATATTTTCTTAGCATGTATCAAACAGCAAACAAAATCCACAAAGAGGAGAAAAAACTGTTCTTTTCAGGTTAACTTCTTATATCTTCCCACATAGATTCAGAAGTGATTCCCTCAGAGCTCACAAGCAATTAGGTAAGGCTCAATTGCTAGCAGTTACCCAGCTGAAACCCCTTAGCTGGCTTGCATTCTACTGCGTGGCTAAAAATCCTACTCAGGAGCTTTTCTGAGCAGATTAAAGAACAAGCTTGTATTTCTTTGTGATGGTTGCTATACTTTGTAACAGAAAATTACCAAAGGAGTTTAGACAGAGCAGTCCATGTAAACACATTCTTCATCTGCAACATCTCCCCCTTCAACAATCATGGGCTCAATATCATGGATTGGCACAGATGAATTTCTCAATGGAGCACTTTCAGGAGAATACTTGTTTCCCTGCTGTCTTTCAAGATTATAGCTAGGGCATAGATCAGTGTTCATACCTGAGCTTCCATTGCTGTTAGAGTTCCTCTCTATATAGCCTGGCCAGTATGTAGTCTAGTTCTTATGTCCAGCCTTCCAATCCAGATCCCTGGACACTGGATCTCTCTTCACATACCTTCTGGCACGGGTATTAGGGTCCCTTCCACGTGCAGCCGTCTCCCTCACAGGTACCGTCTGGAGATTCCTAGCTCTGCAGCACCATTCCTCTGGCTTTCCCCAGTCCAATGGTGTATGCTGGCCCTTGGAATGCATCCCAGTATACGTACTGCTCCAGACTCCTCTAGACCTCCCAAAGGCTTTTCTCTTCTTTCTTCCAAAGGGTTTCTTGCCCTCTGTCCGTCCGCTCTGGCTTCTGCTTCTGATGATCCTCCAGATGAAACTGAGGATATCCAAGTTGATCATGAAGATGAGGATAATTCTCTGTAGAATAAACTCTACCTTTATTCTGCCTTGATGAGTGCTCCTCCCTAGCACAGTGCAGCTGTGCTGAATCAGGCCCTGCCCTTTGAGATGAGTGCTTAGGGATTACCTCATAGCCCTCCTGATTGAACACACGTTTCCCCACTTCAGCTCCTCTAATGGCTGTTGGAAACCTGGTGCATTCTGGGACTGGTAGTCTTTTATGGCAAAATTCTGTTTTCTTATTTCTACCAGAACTGACAGGTTGCTTGTTCAGAGTCACTTCACCTTTCCTATAGCTCCTTCCTGAGCTATGATAAGCTTCCTTATCACACACCTCACCGTCAGACCCATGCCCAGTGTCTTGGCTCAATGCCACAAGCAGCCAGCTCTCCCATCACATTCACAAAATCGTCAAAGATTCACACCAACAAGGATAAATGCCGCAATCCCTGAAGCACACCATGATACCAACAGATACTTAAAAGCAACAACCTAAACCCCTCCAAACCAAAATACTGTCCCATCTCCAGCTTACCATTCCTGGTGAAAATTGTTGAAAAGACAGTGCAAAGGCAACTTCAGGACCATATTGGCATGAATGCCCCACTGGACATCCATCAGCATGGCTTTAAACCCCAGCAAGGTGTGGAAACACTACTCACTTCCCTCTTTGACAATCTCCTAAGAGGCATGGATAACAAAGAACAGATTCCTGCTAGTGTTCATAGACAGACATCGGCAGCCTCTGACACTGTGTCCCACGCCAGGTTACTGCAACGCCTGCATCAGATAGGAGTATGCAAGAATACTCTGAAGTGGTTTACTTCCTACTTGGCAGATTGAATGCAAGTCAAATTGTGGCCAAAAGAAAATCACTGCAGCTCCCCGTCATGCAGAGAATACCACAAGGTTCAGTCCTGTCAATGCTCTTTAATATTTACATCCAACCCATATGCAACATCAAACGCAACAAACTCCACTATCACATCTATACTGACGACATCATGGTATATGCTCCAATCAACCTACTAGCACTTACCACAACAACCAGATGTTTTGAAGACATGAATGCCTGGCTCAAAGCCAATAACCTGAAGGTCAACTATGATAAAACTGAGGCAATGTTCGTCACCAGGAACCCCACCTTCATTCCACCACAAACTATCAGCATTCTAGACAAACTCATAGTAGTCAAAGATGAAGTTAAGTACCTGGGCATCACAATTGACAGAGCTCTAAACCTGAAATCCTACATCACCAGAACTGCAAACAAGGCCTATCAACGTTTGAGGACCATCAGAAAGATCAAGCCACTCCTGCCAGGACCACTTCCGCAGTGTGCCAAGCACTCATCACACCTCTGCTTGATTACTGAAACTCATATCAAGGCCTCCCTCAGCAGACCTTACACCCACTCCAAATGGTGCAAGACACTGCAGCACGTATCAGACACTCCAAGAACTGAGCACATCACCCCTGACCTACAGCAACTGCACTGGCTCCCAATGATGGCGGCCCAGAGCAAAATTTAACACAGTCCTGATCATCTTTAAAGATCATGCACCATCTCTTGGCAGATGCACTCCAAGATATAACAAGGGATATCAGCAACAGACCAAGGAGGACCAATGACATGGATCGGCACACCTGCAGGATATCACAAGACTAAACAACTTCAAGAAGAGCTCCTTCACTACTGGCATCCACACTTTGGAACTCCCTCCCGAGTGTTATTTGCTCTTCGAACAGCCTTTTTCTGTCTATGCCCTCCACTCGTACTGTTAATTCTAGACCACGCCTTTCACCTGGCTGCACCCTTTGCCTGGAACAATCTACCTCTGTCTGTGCGCAATGCACCCTCTCTGGACCTCTTCAAGTCCAGATTGAAACACCATCTCTTCTCTATTGCTTTTTGTTCTTGATTCTTGTTTTTGCTCTTGTTTATTGTATACTTTGTCTTACTTGAGTGTATTTGTATTTTATGATTTTGACTAGATTGTGAGCTCTGATGAGCAGGGACTGTCTTTTCTTCATGTATGTACAGCGCTTCATAAGTTTGAAGCGCTTTATAAATGTTAAATAGATTAAATGACATCATAGACTTCTGCAAGGCCCTTAAAACCCTGCTCTTTACAGAAGCCTATGAGCAGACAGTCTCCACCTGAACGGTAATGCAACTACCTCCGCCAACTCGATACCCACTCATCCCAACTAGACATACGAGTTCATCGTATAATGTTGTTACAGTAAGTAACCTCAAGTTAAATGTAATCCTCCAATTGTGATGTGACCACTGATTGAAGGATAAGCTGGTATACAAATCTGTCTAAGTGTCCTCCAGATACCCAAGAAGCACTTTGTGCATGGCCACTAAATGTAGATCCTTGTCCTTACCTTTATATGGATCTGCTAAAAAAGAAAGGCAAAGCACCTGATTATGCCCTTCATGTCAACCTACCTTAGGCAAGAAAGAAGGGACTGGCTGGAGATACAAGGCCTCAGAGAAGAGATAGAGATCTCTATATGAGAGCCTGCAACTCTGATCACCATTGTTCAGTGTGTTGCTTTTCAAAGATCATCTTAAGGGGCAGATTCTTGGTGCAACCCATTTTAAACTGTTCAAAAGCAGCCATCAACAGGGCCTGAAGAATGAGATCCAAATCACATGGTGGCACAACTGATTGCAGAGGATGTAAGTGGTGTACCCTCTAAGAGCCACCACATGAAGAACCATACTGGGGCAGACCAAGGTCCATCAAGCCCAGTATCCCATTTCCAAAGTGGCCAATCAAGATCATAAGTAACCCATTTAAGAACAAGAGAATTTTCCACTGTGTAATCAAACTCTGGAATTGTTACTGGAGGATGTAGTAAGAGTTGTTAGTGTAGCTGGGTTTAAAAAGATTTGGACAAGTTCCTGAAGGTCCATAAACCATTATTAAAGAGGACCTGGGAAATCTACTGCTTACCCCAGGACAAGCACTGTGAAACACCTGTGTACCTTTGGGAACCTGCCAGGTACTTGTGACTTGGATTGGCTACATCCAAGTGCAAAGCTATGGAGCTTCTAGCTCCAGCCCTCCAAGCATAAGGGCTTGTTCCTTAGAGTTCAGGTTATAACCCTATCAAAATCAGTCTTGCAGAAAGGAAAGCAAGGGTTGCTATTTCATGTCAGAAGTGCCACTTGGCTTCTCAACATCAGCCCTTGAAGGGACACCATACCTGCACACAGAGCCAGATGGAACCATGCTTTGCCTCAAGTGTAGCAACCATAGCTGGTTAAGGACCTTTGTGTGCCAAGTGCTGCATCATTCAAGATCCATTACCATTTGGCCAATTTCTGAGACTCCGCCGCATTTGTCAAACAGCCGAATATAACATTCATGCTCTTGATCTCTGCGAGCGTCTTGAAAAACGTGGTTACCCACATATAGTCATCAAAAAAGCAATGAGAAGAGCACGCTATACCCATCGTGAATGGCTCCTAGATTCGAATTATCAACGAATGAATTCCAACTCAGATGATTCTATTACAGGAGTACTTCCATATATGGAACAAAGTTCGGCAGTGTTGCATATTTTGCAGGATCATTGGCCTATTCTTCAACTATCTGACTGTTTTAAAAAACCTTTGAGACTAGCGTTCTCTAGAGGTCGAAATTTAGCAGACTGGTTGATGAAAACATCGTTGGCAATTGATCGGATTACCCATCCACCAGTAATTACAGGACATTCTCCATGTGGCTCTTGCCCTTATTGTTGTTCTACTATGTCTGGGATAGAATGGCATTATCCTCAAACATCTCAATCATACAAACGTCTTTGGGACACTACTTGTCGTTCAATCTATGTAGTATACGTTCTCATATGTCCTTGTGCCTTATTTTATATAGGCCGGACTATACGTCCAATAAAGATCCGTCTTTCGGAACATGCATCCCGTTTACGCCAACAGGTTCTGACAGCTCCGATCGTTTCCCATTGTATTTCACATGGCCACTGTTTTGATGATCTACGTTGGTCGGTGATTGATCACATTCCCGAGGATCCTAGAGGTGGAGACAGTTTAATAAGATTACAACGATTGGAACAGCGATGGATCTACAAATTAAATACAGTGGAACCGAATGGACTAAATCAGGAAATTGAGTGGATGAGTGTTCTGTGACCTCATTTCTCTTCTCTCCAATCGGGGCTGGGATTCCCCTTTCAATGGGGTTTGTCCAGTTCCTATTGGTTGGTTCCTCCTTTAAATACTGCGATTATATGGCCCACATTTCATTTAACCTTAGCTGCTATGACGGCGTTTTTTTGGTCTCTGTTGCCTTTATTTCTGCAATTTGGGAAAGCACTTGATACAGGGTTCGATTCCCCGAAACGTGCACGTCGTGCTGATATACATTTCTGAAGAGTGACGCTTTTGTGGACGGTCAAAGGATTTGAGATAAGTGAAAAAAGTTTTTTGGTAAAGAACCAATAATAAAATAAAAGAAGCTGACAGCCTGGTGGAGGTCTGGATTCCCCCAGCCCTTCCTACGGCCTAGCTCCGACAAAAATTTTGTTTTAAATATAATTTATATAAATGAAAAAAAGAATGAGGTTTTGACACAAGTGTTCCTTATTAATTAGTTGCATCATTCAAGATGCCAGGCCCCTAGCGCAACAGGCTCCAGAGACTTACAGAAGGCAAGAGGGTAGTCCTTCCAAGAGCTGCAGCAGATCTGCAAACCAAGGCCACTATGGCCTAGGATGAATTACTTGCTCTAGCAGAGGCCATGGTGGAAACATCCAAGGCTTCTGGAGTCCAAAGTTCATTCTCATGGAACTGAGCTCCTTTTGGCAGTTGCATTTTTGGCAAGGAACTGGGCCACCATATGATCCATGCAATGGCTGCCCCCACTGGTCCCAGATCTGTTGGAATACAGGAGCCAGTTACCATGCCCTGGTATCAAGGATGTGAAGGTATGAACATAATATTGGAAAACATCCCCCCCCCGATGCCCACAATGTACTGTGCCGAGTATACTAGAAGTTTCTGCTCTGTCCATTTCCAGGGCCACACCCACACACTGCCTCCTTGTGTTGACATATGCCACTGCCATAGCATTGTCCTAGAAGGCCCAGATTGCTGGCCCTTGACCAGGTGGCAAAAAGCAGGAGAACGTGACCATATGCTTCAAGCTCTGACAAGCAGGGACCATCTCTTACATGTCTGTACAGTGCTGTGTACAACTGGTAGCGCTATATAGATGTCCAACAGTAGCAGTAGCTTCAAGGCAATTGATGGGTCATGGCAACTTGTGACTGGTCCACCACCTCTAAGCAGACTACCCCTCAGTGAGCCCCTGCCCAAACAGACTGGCATTCAACATGACATGCCCTTGTTCAAACTGGTGAGCCAAGTACAAAGTAGGATGGATGCTGTAGGTGGCAGAGAAAGGAAACCTAATCTCAAAATCTTGTGAGCAAGGAAACTAACAAACAGAAGAGCTCTTTGGAGCAACCTCATGAACCCTTGCCCAAGGGACTACTCCAAAGTGATGGCATTGAAACCAGAAGTTGAAGATAGTTCTCAGCAGTCATGAAGACCACCAGCATGGGTGTCAGAGGTGCCCCTGTGATAGGCCAACTGATAACTTGCCATTGACCACCCAGGAGACTCAAGGACCTGAAGCACTCTGGTCATCACTCTTGACTGCTTCCAACTAAGAACTTGGCCCAGATAAACCTGGTCAGTCAAGATATGGGTACACAGATTCCCTCATGCCACAAAGCTGTGGTCAGTCACCATGATCTTGAGATGGTCCTCAGGTGCTGTGGCAAGTCCAAAAAAAGCAGAACAAAAACTAACAGGGTCTCTCCATGTCAAATCAGGTAAGTGTGTATTTATAATTACTAGCTCTCTCCCCAAGAGCTCTTAAAAAGAAAGTTTAATCTAAAACCTATATGGGACAAACCAAGGCTCTCTAAAGGAAAAAAGGAGACTTAGTAGGTGATATGGAAGGGCAGACTAGATAGACCATGTGCTCGCTCTTGTGTCATGTTTCTATGTTTAAGCCTAGAGACATCTGCCGATTGTCCCAATTGGACAGTGAAAGTACACTTCTGCTAAATCTAGTGATATAAGTAACTCCCCATTTTGAGTTGCTTTAACAGATGTCAGTGTTTCCATCCAGAACAGAGATTCAGACACTATCTAGGATGGGCCTGAAAGACACCCTCTGTCAGTTTAACTCAGTAGACTGAATACCTTCTGCTGCCTCTGAGCAGCAGAAAGAGGGGTCAAGAGACTTGATTCAATAGCCTGGCATCATATCAGCCTCAAGAGTACTAAACTGTGGCCTTCTTGGTCTCCAAACCAAACATCTAAAATAATGTCCTGGAGCACAAGGAACCAACTGCTGATCATCAAGTACCCAGCTATTGGCAGTAATCCATGCCAATTATTGGCAAAGAAAACAGATGTAGATGGCTACCCACTGAGGCACCTTGGAACAGACCTCCTGCCCATTGAGAGACACAGGGGGTGGGTAGACCCTCAAGGGGGAGGTCTCTAGGCCTGTGAGTACTACAAAAGGGCAGAGGCCAACTTCCCTAACTGGAACCACTGTGAGACCTGAAACTGGGTGAGGAAAAAAAAGCGCAGTACATGTCTCCCCCCCCCCCCCCCCGTATCCTATCCCTATCCTTCAGGGACACTGGGGCTCCTTTGCCATCAAGACCTTCATGATCTTTGAGGTCCTTACTTAAACCTTCCTTTAAAATCAAGCTTGGACAACCATGACTTAGAAGCCTTGCCTGCTGCCCATTGCCAAAGCCACCTCCTTGCCACTGTGGCAACTGCAGTGTTAGATACTAATTGGACAAGATCATACATTGTATTGGACAGATGAGCTGCAGTCAACTCCATCTGATCTGAAACACTATCCTCTAGGAGTAATAGCACCCATTGGAGCAGGCCCAAGTCACCAAACTTCTACAAATCACTACTTGAACAAGTGCAGAGGCCGAGAACCCAGGCTTGAGCAGCACCTCCACCTTCCAATCCAATTTAAAGGGCTGCTCTATACTCTACTGGTATAATAGTACACTTCGTGACAGCATCATGTGCATCCACCTGTGGAGAAAACAAAAAAACCAAACAAGGCCCATACAACAGCCCCCCCCCCCCCCCCGCCAAACAGTCACTTATCCAAATCCTACTGAAGGATGGCATAGTACAGCTTACTCAAATTCAGATTCCCTTCAAGGGGGGAGTCTGGCAAGATCCACTCTAAAGACCATGCTCTTCAGGACCTGTAAAACAGAAAGGCCTACAAGATAAGGTAGAGGTTCCTGACAACAGCAGGAACATCTGAAAGCTGTAGGGAGATTTTTTTCTCGAGGGAACAATCAGGGCCACCAGTTTTGACTAGGCAGATGCGAGACTCCTTCTCTTCCTCTGGTGTAGAGGAAGTCTTCAAGTCTGGGCTTCTCTCCCAAACTAACCTCTGACTTTGGTTCCTGGTAGAGACAGGAGTCCCACTGAGGAGGATGCTTCCTGGGTTTGAGGTTTGGACTTGGCCACTTTGCAAAGAGCATGAACCTGGCTGTGCTGAGTGTTGGGAGTCTGAACTTGGCTCACATTACTGCCAGTCTACCCCCCTCCTTTCAGTAAGAATAGTCTCTGGCAGAGCAAAGGCCCTTGTTGCTCCACTGTCCGCTTACAGTTTCTCATTCTCTAATCCTGTCTGGGGAAGTAGAAGGAGGTGGGGAGGATTTCTCAGGACTATGCTAGGTCATGACCAAGGCCTCCACAACTGCTGCTTTCTCCTGCACATAGTTTGAGTGTTCTTATTTGTGGGATCCACCTCCAACAATTCTCCCAGCCGTGCTTATCAAAGGGGATCCATAGGCCTGGCTACAGACTAGTTTGTAGTAAACAGTCCTCCAGAGTGGCAACACTAACCCAACTTTTACATGGAAGCCTGCCTGTAACTTCACATGGGCATATGACAGCAACAAGTAAAAAACACATGCGGGGGGGGGGGGGGGGGGGAATAAAACAGCACTTCCATGCTTCAGCCAGAACCCAACAAATTGCACCAATGGGAAGGATTGGGTTAGGTCCAGACCCTCCCCTCCCTCTAAATCAGCAGCTGCAAAATGCAGGCACAAATAAGTCAAACACACACACACACACAATGCACTTATCCATGAAGCCCAAGAACCAAAAAGACAGAAGCAGAAGGTATGTGAGGAGAGCTGAGCCCAGCACCATCTGGAGGCCATTAGCTGTGTGAAGACAGGGTCTTGAGCCAGCAGAATCTTGGACTCTCAACTGGCTAGGATTACCAATGATCCCTCTTCCCCCCCCCCCCCCCCCTTCTGGGAATTCCAGCAGGATATATGGTGCTCTGGAAATTTGCTGTCAAGCACCACTGGGTCTGTCCAGAAGCAAATACAAGTCCAAGATGAGCTGCACCAATCCTGCATCCACCATCTGCTAGAGCTCAGCACCAGTTCGAGTAGCAGTGATGTTACTAGATGTTTCTAGTTTCTGTCCACCTCTGCTGGCAGAGGGATACAAGCCATCTTGTCTGAAGGAGCAGTTCTTTAACCACTGTATTTCACCGTATGTAAAAACCCCCCACCAAACCTTTGAACTCATAGAAATATAGAGTGGGCTATTTTGAGGGATTCTCTGGAACCTTAGTGTGATGTTCCCTTTTTTTTTTTTTTTTTTTTTTAAATTCGTAAGAGTCTTTACCAGCTAGCCACATGCACTCTCATCCCATGAGTTTTGTCCTTAGACATGTAGAAAGGCCTTGACCCCTTTTGTATGTCTTTCCAACTCAACAGAAGTTGGAAAGAATACTACCCCCCCCCCCCCCAGTAGACCGTGCCCTGCCCTGGGCATGTCAGTCATACTGTCTACATAAGTTTGATATTTATGTGTGTTAAGCATTGTGAGCCCTTGAGAATTATAGATAAGTGGTATGCAAGTGTTTTGCAAATAAAAGTAAGGCAATATTCTACTGCTTCAGGCAGTTGGAATGTTTACACTGATTTTGCTTCAAATAATTCATGGTCTTCTAGCTTTATTTTAAAAAGTAAATTTTGCAGTTGAGATGGGACTAGGACACTTTATTTAGAACAGATTGTACCAGATAAGATTCAATGCAAAATTGTTATCCAATATCTACTTCCACACAACTGTGCTTAACTATTCTAGAAGGGACTTTAGAAGACCCAGATACGAAAAGCTGGCAGGCATATAGTAACAAGGAAGGACAGACTAGATAGAAACATGATGACAAAGACCACATGGCCTAAGGATAAAAATTGTATGTGGTTCATGGAGTGGCAGGTGCACCTACTCTTGCCCTCTTACTGGGCAGACTAGATTGACCATACTGGTCTTTAGCTGCCATCATTTACTATGTTACTATATGTTCCTGCTGAGATTCAGGAAAGCAAACAGCTGGTAGTTTGTCAAGACCTCCATATGAACTTGCCAACTATTAAAATCTTTGCTACATTTCTCATGGCAGTACTATTTGTATTTGTTACTCTTTTCCATACTGCCCCTTCCAGAGATAGAGGGTTGTATACAAATATTATATGTAACATGTTGGTCAAGTTAACAGAAACAAATAACTATTTAAAGTACTACCACAGTAGCAGACACATTGCAACTTAATGGTATGTTTTCTAGTGCAGCAGACCAGCTGATTATCTTTCAATCTTATGTAATAAAGGACCTTGAAGGAGAACTACCAAAAGGGACTGCTATTGTTAGCAAGAAATCTGCAATAGTAAGTACTTAACTGCTAGGAAATTCTCAAAATCTATGGGGGGGGGGGGGGGGGAGGAGGAATTTTGGGTTAAAGATGATAACCAGTCAGGAGCTTAGTACCACCAGAGAACTTTTCATTTAAATCAAAATCAGAGTATAGCTTAGTATAGAAGGTAGAATAGGGTATTATAGTCTCCAAGTAGAAAAGTAGTGTTTCTAGAGATCTGGCCTTCCAGAGACCTATGAAATTGTTTTAGGATAGGTGTTACAGCCCTTGATTTGATAGAGGGAACCTTTCACATTGCCCCTTTGATCTCACTGGGATTTGTGAATCACCCAGGAAATTGCTGAGAAATTACCTTAACAGCACAAGTCCATAAAAGCTGCCTTCCTACACATTGCCTTAAGTGTTTTTCTCCCATCCACCCCAGGCATAACCTTAGCTTTATAGGCTCTTAAACCTATTAAAGGGAGAATAACCAGGTTCAGCTGGTTATTCTTATCAGGAATAGATTAAGGCCCTGAAAATTAATCTTGAGATGAACAAAGTCCCTTAAAACTTAGGTATAGCTTTATTGGTACAAGTATCACCAGCAACTTTAAATATATCCAAAGATGCAGGCAGCAATCCAGCAGCAAGATGGGGGCCTATCCAGCCTTTTGCATCAAGTGTCACATTTATGATTGTCCTAGTAAGGGGTTTTGTGCACTAGATGCAAGGAGTTTTGTCCGCAGGGAATGAGAGATCACTGGAAGCTAGATTACTACTGAATGTTTGTATACAAGATGTATGAAGCACTGCACAGACACATGTAAAACAGTTCCAGCTCAGAGCTTATAATCCAATCCAAACAACATAGTAGCTGTAGACACTGGAAACATTTAGCAGAAATGTTAAGGAAATAAAGGAGACCAGGTGAGTCAAGATCCGAAAGCAGCAGCAAAGCAGTGAGTTTTCAGCCTGGATTTGAAAAGGGCCAGAGAAGGTGGCTGACATACAGACTCAGGTAGTTAGCACCTTTCACCTGGCTGCTCCTTATGCCTGGAGCACGTCTGGAATTAGTAATAGAAGAGAAGGGCAAAGATAGAAGCAATTTGCCAGAAAATGGAATTCAAGGAGGGGTGTAGGGAGACATGAGAGGAAAAGGTAGCTAGAAACTGCAGAGCGAATGCACTTCTAGGTCAGCAGAGGAAGTTTGAAATAGATGTGGAAACATAGGGAGACAATGAAGTGACTTGAGAAGAGGGGTAATATGCGCATGAGGCTGGCAGAAGATTAGCTGTGCAGCAGAGTGTTAAACAGATTGAAAGATGATTCAGAGGGAGATCAACAAGATTTAGGTTACAATAGTCTAGACAGGAGGCAACTAAAAAGTGGACCAGTCTTAGTAGTGTGTTCAGAAAGTAATGGGCAAATTTTGATCTAGAGAAAACTAAAATCTGCCCTATCAGTTGAATGTGTGGAAAAAGGAGAGCGAGTAGTCAAAAGACAACAAAGGTTGCGAGATGAGGAGACAGAGGATTAGAGTTAGCCATAGAGACTGAGAAAGAAGGAAGGAGTAACAGACTTGGAGGAGCTAAGGAAGACAGAACTATGTGGACAAGATCTAGAGGGATGGAGTACTGAAGTCCCGCCTCTGGTCTGGCAGCCTCTGTTGCTCTTTCACACTGACACTTTGGTGTGGCTGAAGTGATCTTGTAGCTAGGACCTGTCTTCCAAGTGATGTAAAACCCTCACAAGGTGGTTCCTCCAGGATATGTGTCCTTGAAGGAAGAGTTAGGACAGACAATATAGTTGGCAATTTGATCATTAGGCATGAAGATAACAGGGTGGCTGGTAGATGTGAGAATCACCTGGTAACATGCCTGCCTGGTGCAAAGACAGTGGACCAAATACATCACCTCAACAAGGTTTTAGATAGTCTGACTGCTGTCTTGGTACACACTGGTACAAATGACAGGAAAAAAAAGGTAGGTTCTGGGAGCCAAAATTTAGGCTTGTGTAGAAGTTTAAATCCAGAACTTTCAGGATAGCATTCTCAGAAATGCTTCCTGTTCCACGTACAGGACCCAAAAAGGCAAGCAGAGCTCTGGAGTTTCCATGCATGGATAACAGGAAACTATAGTGCAAGGAAAAGGGTTTTGGATTTGTTATGAACTGGGTAACATTCTGGGGAAGGGCTTTTATGAAAGCACATGTTCCACCTTAACTGGGAGGTAAACAGGTAGCTGGCATTAACCTTTACAGAGTGTGTAAGTGTGAGTGTGTGTTAATATATAAAGATAGGGGAAGTCAGTTGCCCAAGAGCACATGGTTCAGAAAGATGTATCCTTGAGGGATACTAGCAAAAGGAAGTAAGTTAGGGAGATTCCAATAAGTATAAATACCTTCAGTACAGAGCAGACAGAGCTAAAATATTCCAAGTTATCCTTGTCAACTAATCTGAATAAAATGCAAATGCAATCTGGTTAACAATGTGTGCCTTTGAGCAAGTGCTGGCTCCTGGCAACCCAGCAGTTCCTGGGTTTTCTTGGCAGTGTGACTGGAAGCAGATGTCTCAGAAGGCAGGCCTAGCAATGGAGGATTAAGTGATTTGCCAAGGTCACCAAGAGTGCTAGTGGGAATCAAACCCTGGTCTCTTGGTTACCAAGCCACTGCTATAACCATTATGCTACCTCAATATAACCTCAAATGCCTGTATGCACAAGATCTGAGAGCTATAATATATAGCACTAATGAAAATGTTAAATTGGCATCTCAGTGCTGGTGGAAGGAGGACAAATCGATGTGATACGAACTATATAAAAATCACTAGATCAAAATTGGTGGAGGGGTTGTGCTCCGTTAGTGATTACATTAACTCCAAGGATAAGTGTTTTGCAGGAAACCAGCCAGCCAACCTGTAGAATCTATGTAAGAATGGGGAAGGCAATGCCAGTAGGGGTGTACTACTGTCTGCCTGTTCAGAATGACCAGATGGATGATGAAATGTTAGAAATCAGGAAAGCTAACAAAGTCACAGTAATAATGGTTAATTTCAATTACCTCTGTATTAAATGGGTCAATGTCACAGCAGAACATGACAGGGAGATAAATGATAACTTTCCCTCTTGTCCCAAGAAGCAATTTTGGACCTAGTCCTGAGTGGAACATAGGATCTGGGTGTTGGGGCTACTTGGCAACCGTGATAAATGCAATTGTGCTATGGAAATCCACAGTATTTTTTTTTAAGTTAAAAAGTAAGGGAGGCCATGATAGAATAAGAAAAATAGTTTAAAAGCAGCTGCAAAGGTTAAAGATTTACATCAAGCATGGGCATTGCTTAAAATCATCATCATCATCATCATCATCTTTGAGGCCCAGACCACCTGTATTCCATGCTTTAAGGAAAGGCAGAACAAAATACCACACTGCCAGCATGGTTTAATGGCTAGGTCAGAGGCTACTGTAGCAAAAAGCCCACAAACATCTTTCAGGAGATGGGGAAAAAAGGAGCTAAATGATGAAAGTGGGAAACAAGCACTGACAAGTTAGATGCAAGGCACTGTTGATAAGGCGGGCAAAGAGAATTTAAAGAAAAGCTTGCAATGGAAGCAAACATGCACAATAAAAAGGGTCTCAAGTACATTCATAGCAACAAAAAAAAAAAAAAAAAAAAAACACACCTGTGAGTCAGTTGGCCCATTATATGACAGAGGGGTAGAGACGCTAAGGGAGAACAAGGCCATAGTGGAGAGAATGGTATTTGCCTCGGTCCTTATTGAAGGCGTAGGAAAGTTACACCAGCTTTAGATACCATTTCAGGCATGGTTATCAGAAGAATTGAAACAAATTTCAATAAAATGGGAAGATGTATTACAACTATTTGATACCTAAGGCTTGCAAATAACCTTGACCAGATGGTGCATATACAAGAGTACTGAAAGAACTGAAATATGAAGTTGCAGACCCACTATTAGTAATCTGAACTATTAAAAATTATCTGTAGAGGGATCACGTGATGTGGTGAGCTGGGGAAGACGTGAGTTACCTCAGCTCCGGGCCCCCCTTCCTCTTACCGTTGATTTGTACGGTGTACCCTGGTGATATTTGCTGGATTGGAGCCCCGAAGGAACGGTGACTGAGCCGTTCTCACACTCTGGAAGACAAGCGCGGAATGGCAGCAGTGGCAAAAGTGGGGAGGCGAGAAAAGGACCGCATGGCAGGACCGCCGAAAATGGCGGAATCCCCCCCCCCCCCCCCCCAAGGTGGGTGCTGCGGCCTCCCCCACCATGATAGAGGAAATCTCGGCGGCGGTCACAGCTGCACTCTCCGCACAATTTGCAGCCCTCAGTGGCAAAACGGACACACTACAATGCTCATTATCAGCGTTGGGCACGTGGGTGCAGGAGGCGGAGGGCCGCATAGGGCGAGCCGAGGAGGAGGTGGAAAAGCTCAAAAGCGAACTATGTGCCGTGCAGAGAGAAATTAAAGCACATGAATTGAAACTTGACGACCAGGAAAACAGATCCCGACGCAATAATTTGCGTTTTCTGGGCATTGCAGAAACGATCCCTGATAAAGATCTGAGGGACCTGGTGGAAAAGCTGTCCGCCTCTCTGCTTGACTGGGAGGACGGAAACATCCCCGTTGTCGTGGTGGACAGAGCCCACAGAGTAGGGCCGCGGCCACAAACACAGCATTCGCGGCCCAGGGTGTTCCTGGCCAGATTCCTCTACTACACGCAAAAAGAGGGCTTACTGAAGGCAGCGCGAAAAACAGGGATAGTGGAGTATGCCAACCTGAAGATCCGCATCATGCCCGACTACTCTACTGCGCTGAGCCAACGCCGTAAAGCATATGCGCCAATCTGCCAGCGACTGATCGAGGCGAATATTCACTTTCATGTGCAGTACCCAGCTAGATTGCACATAATAAATCAAGGAGCCCACCGGATATTCGAAAACCGCGGCGGAGGCAAACACTTACGTGGAGAAACTACTATCACCCCCGGCGGGAAGCCCGTGAGAGCCTGGGCCATGAAGCAGGCCCAGGGAATGGACTGATAGCGAGCCGATCCGGGCTGCGGAGGGGAGTGGTGCCTGTTGCACGGTGGAGTGACTGGCTTCTTGAACAGCATGGCCCTTAATGGACTACGGAGGAGGTCCGGGGAGCTCCGCCCGGGAAGAGCAGGAGGCGGCATCGTGGCTTTCAATTCCTGGATCTGGAAGCAGCTCTTCAATTTCTGAACCCAGAGGAGGGGCGCCCGGTCCTTTGCTGAGGCCTGGCGACCCAGTATTGATGGCCTGGACTGGCTGCCTTTTCCCTCCATCCGGGACATATGCCCCCCTTTTTAGGGGTAGCTGTGAGGGTGCACTCAGCCAGCTCTGCGGCCTATACAGGCCTGTTGGTTCCTGGAAGTGGAGAGTCAGGGCCTATGCCCGGTAGGGGGCATTCGGGACTTCCAAGGCTGAGGACCTGGGACAACAGGACCTGAACTGAGATACGTGCAGCCGTGATGTATGGTAGCACTTGGCCGGAGGGCTGGTCTGCCTCCTTAGCTATAAGGCCCTTTTGATGCCTTCCCTCCTTTCCTGGCTTCCCCCCTTCCCTGCTTGCCCCTCTCTCCCTTCTGCCTCCCTTCTCCCCTTGGTCTATCAATATGCATATAGCGGCCTGTTTAGCCTGTTAAACAAAAAAAATTGCTGATGTTCCTTTGTTTAGTGTTATGTATGGCTGGGGGGGGGGTGTGCGTGTGTGGGGGGGGATGGGTGGGGGGGCTTGGCCTGAGGGTGAGAGGAAGCCCTAGTACTTGGAGCTCTGGGGGGGGGGGGGCGGGATTGGCGGTCTGGCAGACTGGGCCGGGGTATGTCAATAAGGTCCCTGCAGACAGGGGGGACCCGTTCACATCCTAAGTGATCCCGATGGGAGAGTGGAGGTGGTTGGGGAAGGAGATTGGCATGGAGGGGGGGGGGAGAGATGGGGCATGGGGGGGCAGGGAACGCAGTCCTTGGAATATTCCTTGGTGATACTTAGGGAACCCTTATGGGAGAGGGAGGGGGGGGACCTCAGGCTGGGGAGGTGCTCCCAGATCCGCTGCTCGTACTGTGTTGCCCACTACTTTGTACTATATACAGACGTGAAGATTTTATCTTGGAATGTATGTGGTATAGGTACCCCTATTAAGTGATACAAAGTGTTGCGGGCCCTGGCTAGACATCAATGTGATATTGCCATGCTACAGGAGACTCACCAGAGTACCGAGGAACATGCCAAGCTTAAAAGGGACTGGGTGGGACAAGAGTGGGGGGCCCCAGCGCAGGGTAGGAAGGGTGGAGTGGTTATATTGATTCACAAGAGGCTCCGCTTCATTAAAGAGGAGGTCTATGCTGATCCAGCTGGTCACTATATTTTGGTGACTGGGATGTTAGAAGGGAAACCCGTGATTCTAGGTAATCTCTACAGCCCAAATGTGGTGGATCGGGACCTGTATGCCCGCTTGGGCTCTAAAGTAGAGCAACTGACAGATACCCCATTGATTTTGGCCGGTGATTTTAATGGGGTGTTAGATCTTGTGCTGGATGTCTCTAGAGACAGGGGTGGGGGTGCACGACAGCAGGGCACCCGGGCCCTACAACATATGCGGCGCAGGCTACACCTGCTAGACCCCTGGCGACTTCTCCATACCGGGGAGCGGGATTTTACTCACCTGTCCAGAGCACATGGAACTAGCGCCAGAATTGATTATGTGCTGGTCTCGGAAAGACTTTTTACCTATGTTCTTGATGCACAGATTGGCCCGCTGGAAATTTCCGATCATACCCTAATTTGGGTGGAGTTGGAATGGCGGGATGCGACCCTACCGGCTCGTATTTGGCGCTTCCCGGTTGATCTATAGCGGGATGCCGATTTCTCCTTATTTCTTAAACAGAAATGGCAGGACTTTGCCATTCATAACGAGCAACATCGCGACAATCCCGAACTCTTCTGGGAAACGGCGAAAGTGGTTCTACGGGGAGATATCATAGGGTATGCGGCACGTAAGCGCAAACTGATAGCGAAGCAGATTGTTCCCCTTGAAGCACAAGTTTGTCGAGCTAGACAGACAGGCTGGTAATCCCTCGGAGGCAAATAGGAAGCTGCTATGGGAATCCCAGTCGGCCCTTAACAAACTCCTTCACCAGAGAGCCAAAAAGTCCTTTATGTATTACAAATACCAACTCTACCGATTTGGGGATAAGTCTGGGACATTGCTGGCCCGATGCCTTCGGGGAAAGGGGGCGGCACGTACAGTAGTGGCCCTGCAGGATGCACAGGGCAAGTTGCAAACGGAGAGTCGGGAGATTGCTCAGATTTTTTGTCGGTATTATCAAACGCTGTACTCCTGGGGGGCTGACCCGGGGGCTACTATGGAGGAGTACTTGAGGGAGGTGCAGCTCCCCCAACTTAACGCGGAACAGCAAGCGGGCTTAGAGGCGCCGGAAGAAGTTGCCCTGGTGATACAACAGGCGAGCCATTGTAAATCCCCAGGGCCCGACGGCTTTGGGGCCGAGTTCTATAAATTGTTGGGAGACCTGTTACCGGGAACATTGGTAGCGCTATACCACCACCGAATTACACAAGGGACGTTTACTTGGGGTGGGAATCACGCCCATATTATTCTCTCCTCTAAGCCTGGCAGAGACCATATGCAAGCAGAGTCCTACAGGCCTATTTCATTGTTAAATTTTGATCTTAAGATATTGGCTAAAATCCTAGCAACCCGGCTTGCCTCGGTTCTTGGGGACTTGATATGCAAGCCCCAGGTGGGTTTCGTGAAAGGTCGCTATGCGGTGAGAAATTTGCGCAAGATTCTGGCGTCCCTGGAATGGGTCCACTATTACGGTATCCCCTCCCTCCTGATCAGTTTTGATGCTGAGAAAGCTTTAGACCAGGTAGGTTGGTCGTATTTGCAGTTTCTGCTACCGAAATACGGGCTCGGGACGTCTTTCTGCCGTATGGTAGAGTTCCTTTATGCTAATCCTATGGCGAGTGTGCTGTGTAATGGGACGATATCCGATACGATCCGACTGGAGAGGGGTACCCGGCAGGGGTGTCCGCTTTCCCCTCTGCTCTTTGTTCTGTCCCTAGATCCCCTGATTCGCAAGATAGAGGCATCGATGGGGATTCAAGGGGTGCAAATGGGCTGCCTTGGGTTTAAGATTGCAGCATTTGCCGATGACCTGCTTGTACACATGACGGCTCCGAGGACCTCCCTTCCGAGGCTGTTAGAGGAATTTATGCGTTTCGGGAACTTTGCGGGACTACACATTAACATGGGCAAATCAGAGGCGCTGGATGTTGGGGGCACTCTCCGAGCAGCATGGGGAGAGTCCTTCCCTCTCCGGTGGGCAGAGGAATCATTTACCTTGGCATATCATTGACCAGAGATCCCCAGCAATTATATCAAGTGAACATGCACCGGATCTTATCTAAGACTCGCCTGCAATTGCAGGCGTGGGCACCTCTTCCCCTGTCCTTACTGGGAAGGGCAGCGGCTCTGGGTATGGTGATTCTTCCCCGCATATTTTACTGGTTGCAGACACTTCCAGTGTGGCTGAGGAAACGTGATTTGCGTGAGCTCGAACGGGTCTTTTGGAGCTTTCTGTGGAGAGGGGCACGGGCTCGTATCCCTCTGTATCGCTTACAGCGCAGGTGGAGAGATGGGGGAATCGGGATTCCAGACGTACGACTTTATGCCCTGGCATGCCAAGCGCGACATATTGGGGACTGGTTAGGGGAGACTGAGGTTTACACCCCACGGGCGCTGGAGTTGGCCTTAGTGGCCCCACAGACCTTGTTGGCGGCTTTACACTTGACAGGCTCGAGTTTGCCGGGTTGGGTAACTGAGTGTGTTGATAGGGCCGGCCCGGTGTTCATGGCAACAGTTCAATAAATGGTGGGGGGAATCGGCTGAAGTTTCAAGTTGGCTGCCTCTACAAGGGAACGTTTGTTTGTTTTACCCCGGGCACGGATGCGCCTTTGTTTCGGCTCTGGGAGTGGAGGGGGATTCGGAATTTGGGGCATCTGGTGGACCCGGAAGGGCGGTGCAAATCTTTTGCGATGCTACGGGTGGAGTATGAGCTGGACTCCCGGCATTATTTTGCATATGCCCAGATATCCCACTATATAGCCTCGCTACCTAGGAGGGGATTAGTGGCTACACGTGCTACGCGGATCCTTGAGTTCTTTGGTCTCGGGACGGACACCCCGCCGACTATTGCTGGGCTGAAGCGACGTATAGACATATGGGTCCCCTCGCTCGATTATTCCGGGGAGGAACGCTTGTGGGCTAGAGAGCTGGGGGTGGAGGTGCTGCCGAGTGCGGTTTGTCGGGCCTTGCGAAGTGTCGGGGAACTCGTAGAGGGGGCTCGTTGGAGAGAGATACAGTTTAAATGCATCCTTCGAGCCTACTTCTCCCTGCGACGCGCATTTCGCAGTCATCTTACATTAGACAGGAGCTGCCCGAAATGTCATTTGCCTTTAGCTGACCTAGGGCATATGTGGTGGGGTTGCCCGAAAGTTCGCCGATACTGGATGCAGATTCGGAATTTGAGTGGGGTACTGCGGCAGCGGATTAACTGGACGGGGCCTCTTGTGGTATTAGATCACCTTGGACCACTCCACCCAAAGGGTCGCTGGGAGCGACTATTACTTAGGAAGGCATGCCTGGTGGGGAAGAGTCCGCTGCTCCGTAGATGGCGGGAGGCAGATCCTCCCTCCTTCTGGGAGTGGCGCAATAGTTTTCACCAGCTGATGCAATTGGAGAGACGGGGGGGGCGAGGGGTAGGGCTAGGCGATAGGGCTCCCAGGTCAGTAAGAAGGAGGTCCATATCCATACGTTACGCCCTGCTATTCGTAATGCGGTGTTTCAGGCATACTATTAGGCGAAGTACAGCAATAAGGGTCTCGGTGGAGCAGAGACGGAGAGGGCTGATGCAAGCGGGGGTGGACAAGGACTGCATATGGGGGGGGGGGGGGGGGTAGGTTAGGAAGATAAAGGAAAACTGGTGCGTATAGATTTCTAATACTTATGGCTATGTGACCCGGGTGGTGGAGAAGACACAGCCCCACCCGGGGTTGGTTAAGCTATGCTTTGTTTAGTTGTAACTGCTTGGTTAAGCTGGTTGTTCCTGTGTATTCGATGCCTTGTTCAATAAAAATGATTTAATAAAAAAATAAAAAAATAAAAAATAAACACCCCCACAATCTGTAGTACCTGAAGATTGGTGTTACATTGGCTATTTGCCAAATTAAAAAAAAAAGTTCCATGGGTGATCCAGAAAACTAGTCTGAGCCTAACGTCAGTATTGGGCAAAATGGTAGAAACCATAATAAAGTTGCTGAACATGTAGCTAATTGCTTAATGGAAGAAAACCAATATGGGTTTAGCCAAGAAAGATCAGAAAAAACAGGATTTGTAAGACATAAAGGTATGAACAAACAGAAGACGGTGAGCTGGTTGATATAGTTTATCTAGATTTTCAGAATGCCTTTGTTAAGGTCCCTCATGAGAGGCTCTTGGGGGAAGTTAAAAAGGTCATGGGATAGGAGTACTATTGCAGATCAGAACTAGTTAAACTAAAAAAACGAACAAAAAAAACCCCAAACACACAGTAGGGCTAAATGCTCAATTTTCTTAATTGAGAAGGTGAATAGTGGAGTGCCCCAGGGATATGTGCTGGGCCTACTGCTTTTTTTTTTTTTTTTTTTTTTTTTTTTTAAAACATTAATAAATGGGAAACGGGAACAAGTGAGGTGATCAAACTTGCAGATGATGCAGTTTCACAATCCTTTTGTTCTTAACTCCATTTTAAGAGACATTTGAAAAGTTGGAAGGCTGGACATTCGAGTGGCAGACGACATTTAATGTGACGTGCAAAGTTATGCATCTAGGAAAGACCACCACCATAAGCTATGATTACATGATACAAGATTACACATTAGGAACCACCACCCAGGAAAAGATTTTAGGTTTCATCATGGACAATGTATTTTATTTAGCTGCATTTTTATCCTGCTTTTCACCAGGTCAAACACTCTGCTTTCTTGGCCACCACTGCACGCTTGGCAAATAGAATGCTAGGAATCAAAACTAAAAGAGTGCAGAATAAAACCAAAGACCTTGAATATTGTGTGCAATTCTAGCCACCATCTCATAAAAAAGTACAGAGAAGAGCCAACAAAATGGTAAAGGGGATGGGAGAATACCCCTGCAAGGAAAGGCTTAAAAGGGTTAGGGTTCTTCAACTTGGAAAGGAGATGGCAGGTCTATAAATTCATGGAGCAGAATGGGTAAACAGACTGGCTGTTTATTCCATCAAACAACTAGAAAGACTAGGGGGACATGTAATGAAGCTACAATGTAACATTTAAGACAAATTAGAAAATAGTTTTACTAAACATAAAAACTCTGGACTTAGTTACTGGAGGATGTAGTGCTGTAAAAGCTGTTAGTGTAGATGGGTTGGGGGGGGGGGGAGAAAAAAATACATAAAATTGTGGGCATATATTCCAGGAAACTTGTCCAAAGCCATTCAAGAGGTCTCAGGAAATCCACTGCTTACCCAGGTTCCACAATGCTCGTTCAGATGTACCTTTTTGGGAAGCTGCCAGGTACCTGTGACCTGGATTGGCCATTATTGGAAACAGGATACTGTGCTTGATGGACCTTGATCTGACCCAGTATGGATTTAGGTTTTTACGTTCATAATGTAAATCAGCTACAGTGCTACACTAATCTCAGCACAAATAGCAGTTACTCATCTGTAACAGATGTTCTCTGGTGATAGCAGGAATTAGTTCTCACATCAGCACTGAATGAGCCCTCATGGAAGCATCCCCCCAGCTTTCAAAGAAAGCCTTTGGGAGATGCCACCACGCATGTATGGTTCCCTTCCTGTCCAAGGGTGCCATCTTGCTCAGTCGGATGACATAGCTAAAAAACCCCAGCAAAAATAAAAACTGGTAAAGGAGCAACTCCAAGGGAGTGAGGGTTGCGAGGACCGATTCCTGCTATCCCCAGAACACACGTTACAGGTGAGCAACTATGCTTTTTCCGGGAACAAATAGAAGTCAGTCCTCACATATGGGACTCCCTCAGAGCTGCAAGCAGCAGCAAACAAATCTGTGTCCACAGACCACAGTAGGACCCCTGTGTCCAATGAAAACATACATAAGATTATGCCATACTGGGTCAGACTAAAGTCCATCAAGCCCAGTATCCTGTTTCCAACAATGGCCAATCTACATCATATGTACCTAGCAGTTTCCCCAAAAGATTCAGGTTCCACAATGCTTGTATTGTGTCAAGCATTAATATCCTGGGTCCCTTCTTAATAAAACCAGCACGCTGGTAGCCTGGACACAGAAGGGTCTGAGGGTAGGAGTTGCCTAAACCCTAAACCGATTATGGAGCACAGCCTGGCCAAAGGCTGTCCCATCAGGACTCTTTCCAGGTAGTAATGGGCTGCAAAGGTATGGACTGAAGACCAAGTGGCAGCCTGGCTGATGCCCACCACCAGGACAGAGTGCTAGTTTGCCACCAAGGCTGCCATGGCCCTGATGCAGCATGCCACAACAGCCTTCCAGTGGGAGCCCTGCCTGCTCATAGGAGAGGGTGATATGCTGTGGGGACTGGGTGGCAGACTGTATGCTTGGTCACCACCTCCCCTAGCCTACTGGGGTTGTAGGAGACAAAAAGCAGAGCAGCTTTGCAGTGGCCCCGAGTATGTTGCATATAGAAGGACAAAGCCCTCTTACAGTCCAAGGTGTGAAGGACCGTCTCTGCCCTACTGGAGTGAGGTTTTGGAAAGATATGGAGTACCACTTCCTGGTTGAGATGGAAGGACAATACCACCTTTGGAAGAAATTTAGAGTGCACGCAGAGCACCACTCTGTTCTTGTAGAACCTAGTATAAAGGGGCCTCTGCCATTAAGGCCTGAAGCTTGCTGACTGAGCAGATGTGAGTGCAACCAGGAACGCCACTTTCCAAGGGAGGTCGCATAGCTGGCAAGTAGCCAGAGGATCAAAGGATGGGCAAAGTGAGCTGCCCCAATACCATGTTGAGGTCTTATTTGGTTGCTGGAGGGCAAACTGGGGGCTTTGATAAGAGCAGACTAAGAAAGCGGGTCAGCAACAGCTGAACTGAGGGGCTTGCCATCCACTGGGTGGTGGTGTGCTGCCAGGGCACTAAGGTGCACACAGCTGGAGCTAGACTTGAGCCCAGATTGCAAGGTGGAGAAGGTACTGTAAAACCCACTGGACAGGAGAACAGGTCCACCCTGTGCTCAGCACACCAGGCCAAAAACCTGCACCATTTGAGGGCATAAGCTTTTCTAGTAGAGATCTTGAGAGGCCAGCAGGATCTCCTCTACCTCACCCGAGAGGTTGTAAGGGGCTAGGGTCACCCTTTCAGCAGCCATGCCATCAGTGACAGGGACCCCAGCTTGGGGTGCAGGAGAGCACCCCCTTCCTGAAGCAGGAGTCCCAGAAAAGTCCAACAGGATGGGAGTCTCCACCGTTAAATTGGAGGAGCAGCAGGAACCATGGTTTCCTGGGCCACCAAGGGGGCTATCAGGATGGGTGAGGCCCTGTTGCAGAGGGTCCTGAATAAGGTTTTGCCAATCAGAAGTGTGGGAGGGAAGGCATACATAAGGCCCTCTGACCATGAGACAAGGAACATATCTGCTACCACCCTGGAGGGGTGGGCCTGCCGGAACAGAAGCAGGGCAACTGGAAGTTGTCCGGGCTGGCAAACAGATACATCACAGGTTACCCCCAGATCTGGTCAGCCACCCTGGAGTTCCAGCTGCCACTTGTGGCTGGAGGACTCTGCTCAGCCTGTCAGCTAGGAGGTTGTTCTGGCCTGGTAAGTATACTGCCTGCAGAAGAATACCCTGTTTGATTGCGCACAAGCAGAGGACCACTACCTCCCAACAGAGAGCATGAGATCCCCATACCCCTGTTTGTTCACATAGAACATCGCCACCTAGTTGTCTGTCTGGATCAGCACTGGCTGGTGATGCAGGTGGTGGCAAAATGCATGCAGGACTAAGTATACTGCCTGCAGCTCCAGGAGGTTGATCTGCTGGGTGCTCTTGCCTGGTGACTAGCTGCCCTGGGTGCAGAGCGCCCTGCACTAGGCTCCCCAGCCAAGCAGGGAGGCATCTGTGGTGAGGACCCTTAAGGGGTTCGGGGCCTGAAAAGGCATGCCTGCCTCGATACTGGAGAGATTGCCACCAGACCAGAGAGTCTGAGGCAGCCCATGGCTTGCATCCACTGGTCCCAGAGACACCACTGCACTGCCCTCATGTGGCAGCAAGTATCTGGGGTGACATGGACTGTGGAGGCCATGTGTCCAAGAAGGTGCAGAAGCTGCCAAGTGAGCACAGAGGGATGTTACTGTATGTCTCGGTCCCTAGGCAAGGAGGCCTTTGACTGGAGAGCGTCCAGCTTTACCCTGATGAATGCCAGACATTGGGGTAGTTTGACAAAACCCAAGTGCCGCAGAACCTGGATGGTGCGTGTGGTGGCCTACTGCACCTCTGAGACTGTGCCTCCCTTTATTTGTAAACTTTTATATACCACCCCTTCCAAAGATCAGGGGCAGTTCACAACGAACAATAGGAAACATACATTGAACTTCTGAACATTATAACATTTATGAGCCAGTCATCCAGGTAGGGAAAGACAAATACCTCCTGGAGATGGAGGAGGGTGGCCATGACTGCCAGGCATTTTGTGAAGACCCTTGGGGCAGAGGCCAAGTCGAAAGGGAGCACCCTGTACTGATAGTGCCTGCCCCCACTATGAACCACAGGTACTGCCTGTGGTTGGGGTGAATAAGTATGTAGCTATAGGCATTGGCATCCTTGAGGTCTAAGCAGCATAGCCAATCTTCCTGCTGGGAGGTAGGGCAGCAATGTTCCAAGGAGAGCATATTGAACTTATCCCTCACTGGGAATTTGTTGAGGTTGGGCCTTCAGCCCCCTGTTCTTTTCTGGCATGAAGTAGAATCTAGAGTGGAACCCCTTGCCCTTGAAACGGTGGGGCACTGGTTCCACCGCTTTGTCCTCAAGATGACCTGCCAACTCCTTTAGTAGAAAGTCCTGGTGGAGGGGAGACCTGAGGGGCTCTCCTGGGAAATAAGGGGGGGGGGATGTGTCCAAGTCAGGGGGAGGAGGTAATCCTCCCTGACCAACCAAAGTGCCCAGGAGTGTGGTGATGGTCCACCACCTCTGGGCATAGTGGGCTGTTATCTCCTTGGGGTAGAGAGACTATGCTCAAGGAGTCAAACACTTCCCCCTGGCTGTGCTGGTGCCTGGGATTTGAACCTTCTGCTTACAAGGGTCATGCCCATGTCCCTTGGCCTGCTGACACTGTTGGGGAGCCCTGAAAAGGTGGGAAGTTTCTGTAAGCAGCCCCTTCTCAGGTAGGATTTTTTTTACCCAAGCCCTTCTTTCTGGGAGGTTTTTGCCATGAGAGATTGCTCACTCTTGAAGCGTAACTTCCCTTTTAATTACTTTTGTGGTAACCTAACCACTGTATAAAATGATGTGAAGTAATCGCATACAAACCTGATGCTACAACACACACCGACTTTTATAAAAATCCACCTTGCAGAACATAACACACACAGCACTGCGTTTAGAGCCGCACTCCCCTTGTCGGCCCTGCTTCAACGCTTCACATTCTGCTCAATACTCATCTGAATTAAAGTCCAGCATGGAACATATCCAATCCCCATCTTTTCAGCAAGCTGTTTTAATTCTTACAGCATATTGCAGTCAAAGGATTCCTCCTTTCCTTAAGCTGGAAACGCACATTTTCTCAGTCATACTTATCAAGATTGAGAATACAACGAACTTTTTTTTTAAAGGTCTTCAAGCACCCGCCTTTATGACATCATAATAGGCTAATCCAATCCAACGAGTTGATACGAAAAATCCAGCTTTGTTCTAACAGTTGAAGTTTCTGTTCTCTATCTCCCCCTCGAGGGTGTTGTGGAACATGATCTATAATGCGCCAATGGAAATCAGAAAAATGTGTGATTCAATTCCTGACAATGTTGAACTAAAGGGGCCGATGCTACTAAATTACGTATTCTTGAAGCGTGTTCCTGCAGACGAAGTTTCATCTTCCTAATGGTCCGACCAACATAAACCTTTGGACAAGAACAGACCAAAATATAAACTACATAAGCCGTAGCACATGTAGTAAACCATTTAGAAAATTGTTTTATGGTAGTATTAGGAATCAACCATTCTATACCTTCAATGGTCTGTTGATAAAGAGAACATGTTTGCCCCTTAGAGCACT
Source organism: Ichthyophis bannanicus (assembly GCA_033557465.1). Lineage (NCBI taxonomy): Eukaryota > Metazoa > Chordata > Amphibia > Gymnophiona > Ichthyophiidae > Ichthyophis > Ichthyophis bannanicus. The sequence continues at coordinate 264,137,767 of CM066044.1, forward strand.
TAAAGTGTCCTACCTGTGAGTTCTCCAATGAATGCTTTATAATAATCTGTGGCCTACTTATCAAGTTGGCTATATTGGGGCCCCTTGTATAAGCTATCCGCAATGGTTTTTGGAAGCAGGGATGAAGAGCCAAAATATGCCAATGTCTCAAAAGAATAGTTCGAATTTTAGAAACATTGACCATGTAGGGTAATATTCCAATTACAGAGTCCTCCTCCGTTTGTCTCTTCTCCGAATCCCTTAACAATTCTTTATGGGTATAGCGTGCCCTTAAAAGGGCTTGTTGCACTATAGAGCTGGGATAGCCCCTATGTAATAAACGTAATTTCAAATCCCATGCATGATTCTCAAATTCATCCCTTGAACTACAAATACGGCGAAGGCGCAAAAATTGTCCATATGGTAGGCCACGCTTCAAGGCAGGGGGATGAAAACTGGAATAGTCCAACAGTGTTTCTCTGAACTGATTTTCTGTAAAGAGTAGAACATAGTCGAGCATCCTGCTTAAAGATTTTGACATCTAAAAATTCCAATTCTTGTGTGTGAAAATGTAATGTAAAAGATTTAAAAAAAAAGCACTTTTCCTTCTGGGCATTTAGCCATTCCACAAACACATGTAGGGCTTCTACAGTATCATTCCAGAGAAAGAAAATGTCATCTAAAAACCTAACCCACAATCCTATTTTACAATACCATTCAGAAAGAAAAATGATCTTCCTTTCAAAATCTGCTAGGTATAGAGTGGCAATAGACGGGGCCACCGTAGCTCCCATTGCGATGCCATGGATCTGGTAAAAAAATTCCCCTTCAAACTGAAAAAAAATTTGTCGTCAGGACCAACGATAACATTTGTAAAAGAAATGCTTTTGGTAAACGGGAAGGTAAAGGCAAGTCAAGCTCATTGATTATTTCTAAAGCCTCCTCTTGGGCAATATTGGTATAAAGAGCTACGACACCTAATGATACCAAAACAACATTTTCAATGGGTTGAGTAACAGAATCCACTTTCTCCAAAAAGTGAGATGTATCCTGTATGTATGAAGTAACCTGTTGAGCACAGGGACGTAGGAAAATGTCACAGAATTGGGAAAGCGGTTCCAACATGGAGCCCCTGCAGGAAACTATGGGCCGTCCCGGCAGAGATGACACTGATTTATGAATTTTTGGCACCGTATAAAAACTCGGGGTCAATGGATGTTTTAGGTGTTAAAAATCTGAATTCTTTTTTCGTTAACCAGCCCCGATCCAGGCCCTCCTGCATCAAAGTCCCTATCATTTTCTGTACTTCTTCTGATGGATCCCCCTCTAAAATGTTGGTAAAAATTTGAATCATTTAATTGTATTCGAGCCGTGTTAAGGTATTGTTCCACTGATTGTATTACTGTTGCACCTCCTTTGTCTGCTCTCTTTACAACTATGTTCGGGGCTTGATGTAATTCTTTTAATGCTAGCCATTGGGATTTTGTCAAATTGTTGGCTATATTATATGTTCGATCATTAAAAAAAGAGCTGATTCCATCTGATGCAGATCTTGTAAAACCAGTTGTTGGAATGTTGAAATAAAGGGATCTGTTTCTCCCCCCGGGATCCATTTCAACGGAGGACGAACCACTGATACATCTGGTGTCAAAGGATTCACAGCACAGAACTGAAGTACTCGCAATTTGCGAAAAAACTTTTGTAGTGCGATCCGAACTTGAAACGGTTGATATTGAACCCGAGGGACAAATGAAAGGCCCTTGTTCAATACCACCTCCTGTGTGTCAATGGGATCCCAGAAATATTTATCACTGTAGTTTCACTCGCATTCTGGTGACAGGGCCCTGATTCTGGTCTAAGACCAGATCCTGATGATCTTCTCCAGTCTGCCAACCTCGACAACGGCCTCTGCCACGTCGGCCCCGCCGAAAAACCTGTTCCTGAGATGTAAGAGATCTGGTCATGCCCGACCTCCGTCGAGCAGCACCATATTCACCTGAACTTTCTTCCTGACTCAACCTCAGAAGGGAAAGGAATCAATTTTTGTTGCACTGATGTTTTCTTGGCCCAGGTAAACACCTGATCCAATTCATAATCCCTTTGATCCCTATTGAATTTCTTGATCTTAATAGATTTAACATATTCTCTAAATTGATCCAATTGGGTGGCCATTTCAGCCATCTGTAACCCAAAACGCTCTTCAGTAAGATTCAATTTTATTTGCATTTCTAATGAAACATAGAAACATGACAACAGAAAGACCACAAGGCCCATCTAGTCTGTCCTTCCATAACAGTCCACTTTTTACCTTTAGAGATCCTCTGTGTTGGTCCCATGCTTTTTTAAATTCAGTTACTGTCCTCATCTCTACCACCTCCACTGGGAGACTATTCCACGGATCCACTCTTTCCATAAAGAAATATTTCCGCATATCACTCCTGAATCTATCTCCCTTCACCCTCATCCCATGTCCCCTCGTCGCAGAACTTGCTTTCAATTGAAAGAGGCTCTCTCCCTGAACATTTATGCCACGGAGGTATTTAAACATCTCAATCATATCACCTCTATCCTGCCTTTCCTCTAAGGTGTACATATTAAGATCCTTAAGTCTGTCCTCATATGCTTTATAATGAAGACCACTAATCTTAGTAGCAACCCTCTGCACCGACTCCATCCTGTTCACATCCTTTTGAAGGTGCGGTCTCCAGAATTGCACACCATACTCCAAATGAGGTCGCACCAAAGACTTATACAGAGGCATTATCACCTCCTTTTTTCTGCTAGCCATTCCTCTCCGTATGCACCCAAGCATCCTTCTAGCTTTTGCCATCGCCTTTTCTACCTGTTTAGCTACTTTAAGATCATGATTGTACCTCTGCTCTTAATCTCTGTTGCTCTAAATTAGAACGTTGACTTAATAATGCCACTAAGTCCAAACTGCATTTGTTAAGTATACTATTCCATTTGGCATGGAACTCCATGTCATCCGCATACAACTTCGGGGATTTTAACACCCGGAGCCCCCGCAGGCTCATTGTGGATTTTAAATATTGGTTCATAGCCAATTTGTGGAATTCAGTCCGTATAAGTTTTTTGTTTAGTAACAGATCATGAAACGAAGAAGAATGACCCATGGTTTGAACATCAAATAAGGAGGGTTTTTAATCAATTGTTGGATCTGTTCCTCAGTGAAAGCAAAAGTCACTTGATTGGGTTTTATAGTGATGGTTTCTGCTGAAATATCCTTTTTGCTGTCTTTCTCCATGATCACTGATAAGGTTTATAACTATAAACTAAATAAACCACCTCCTATCACCCTTTAGACTGAACCATACACAATAATATAGAGTGAATCTGAAGTAACTGAATTACACTACAAAATTGTGTGTCGGAAGTTTTTGCCATGAGAGATTGCTCACTCTTGAAGCGTAACTTCCCTTTTAATTACTTTTGTGGTAACCTAACCACCGTATAAAATGTGAAGTAATCGCATACAAACCTGATGCTACAACACACACACCAACTTTCTTATAAAAATCCACCTTGCAGAACATAACGAACACAGCACTGCGTTTAGAGCCGCACTCCCCTTTTCGGCCCTGCTTCAACGCTTCACATTCTGCTCAATACTCATCTGAATTAAAGTCCAGCATGGAACACATCCAATCCCCATCTTTTCAGCAAGCCGTTTTAATTCTTACAGCATATTGCAGTCAAGGGATTCCTCCTTTCCTTAAGCTGGAAACGCACATTTTGTAGTGTAATTCAGTTACTTCAGATTCACTCTATATATTGTGTATGGTTCAGTCTAAAGGGTGATAGGTGGTTGTTTATTTACTTCTTTCTGGGAGGGGCAACAGGCTTTGAGAGCCTGGTCCTCGTCATGAACTGTCTCCGGCTTGGCAGCCTTGTCAGTCATGGGTTTGCCAAAGGGGTTCTCTCTCCTTGGCATGGGACAACCAATTTTTCCTGAACCCACTACTTGAGATTGGATGACTGTAGCCAAGCTTGGTGTCATGTTACAGGCCCCACAAGACATGAACTTGGAGCACACTCAGACTGCCTTGGCCATGTTCTTGAGCTGCTGCAGGGGTTCCTTGGAGAGACCACCTGAGAAACTGGCACGTTTTGCCAGGTCCTCTTAGGTACATATCAATGTACAGCTCGTAGGATCTGGATGCAGCTGATGAACATTGAGCCCTGGTAACACTTTCTGCTGATGGCATCCAAGGTGCAGGCCTCCCTGCTAGGGACACCGAGTGTCTTCTGGCTTTTCAGCCGATGCATGGCTGACTCCACCACATGGAGTTGTGGCAGCTATAATTTCTGGAAGCTGGGCTCCGTTGGACTTGATACATAGAGTCGAGCCATTTGCATGGATGCTGGAGTCTCCCACATCCGGTGTATCAGCTGTTCTAGGATGGGAGGGATAGGCACCATGAGCAAGTCCCTCGGAGGAGCCTCGTACTGAGGATTTTCAGCTCATCTGTCAGAGTCATCCTCTGATTCTGTTGGGAACGCCAGAGCCTTAGACATATCCTTGACAAAATCAAGACCGGCCATTTTCTCCTGTGGGGACTGCCATTGAGGCTCCAAGATGGGAGAGTCTGATTGGATGTCAGTGGCAATATCCATCAGGGGACTTATCCTCTGTCTCCCATTGAGTAGTCCATCAAGGACTCAGAGGGCTGCTCCCTGGGCCTCAGGGCTCTGGATACTCCAGTGCCAAGCACACTTGCTGGGGATGATTGTGGTCCCATTGAGGAATCTGATAAAGACTTCAGCTGAGGATCAACTCAAGGCCGAAGAAACTAGAGGATCAGCCCGGACTTTGAGGATGTTGAGGGCTCAATGGTCAAGGCAGATAAACTGGTCGTACTGGATAAAAAGGCACCTGTTGCTGGTCCATGAAGGCAGACAAACTGCACTCCAGGGGCACAATTAGATGCCAGAAGACTCCAGAGCCTTCAGCGCAGGCACTGAGGGACTCTGGCCCAGCACCAGCTCCCCGAAGGGGAATCCTCGGCAAGGATTGTGTTTGGGGACCAAGGCCAGTCTGAGGTAGAATCCTTCTGAGGGACTGTTGCAGGCCACTCCTTCTCTGATGCCTCAGACAAGCATTAAGACTGTGGAACCTGACCTGGGGGGGGGAAGACCCTTATGCTGCTGCTGGCAGCTCGAGGGCCTTGTTGGATATCCTCTTGCAAAGACTGCATGCTGCTGGGTTGTGGTCTGGCCCGAGGCAGTGGAGGCAGCAGTTGTGTGTTGGTCAAAGACACGATTTTTGAGCACCACTCATTCTTAAAACCACTGGTAGCCATATGGGGGGGGGGGGGGAACTACCCCTGCAAGTTCAAAGACTCACCACCCTGCCAGATTTGGGGGGGGGGGGGGGGGGGGGGGGGGGGGGGGGGGGGGGAAGTGGTGTGAAGAAAATAGGGGGAAAGCCGACAGTCACCCAGGAGTGCATGGTTCGGACGAAGGTATCCCTGAAGGATACTACCAAAAGCAGTGAGGTTCCAAAAGGGAGTATAGTAGCCCAAATGCCCTTGAGTAAGGAGCAGACAGAGCATAAAGATTCCAAATTACCCCTGCCTACCAATAGCCAGATTAATATGAATAAAATAGTCTCTAAAATGCTTGTATGCCAATGCTAGAAGTCTAAACAATAAGGATGGGAGAGTTAGAATATATAGCACTAAATGAGAGGTTAGATATGATTGCACTCTCAGAGACATGGTGGAAGGAGGATAACCAGTGGGACACTGATACCTGGATACAAACTATATCGTAATGACAGAGCTGATCAAATTGGTGGAGGGGTTGCGCTCTTATGTTAGAGAGGGCATTGAGTCAGAAAGGATTAAAGTTTTGCAGGGAACAAAATTTGCTGTAGAATCTCTATGGATTGAAATTCCATTTATGAAGGGGAAGGTGATGGCAGTGGGAGTATACTATCGACCACCTGGCCAGAATGAACAAATGGATGATGAAATGCTCAAAGAAATCAAGGAAGCTAACAAAAGTCACAACAGTAGTAATAATGGGTGATTTCAATTACCCCGGTATTGACTGGGTCAGTGTCACAGCAGGACAAGCTAAAGAGAAAGTTTCTAGATGGAATAAATGACTGCTTCTTGGAGCAGCTGGCTCATGAACCGACCAGAGGGGAAGCCATACTGGACCTAGTCCTTAGTGGAACGCCAGATCTGGTGCAAGAAATAAGGGTGTTGGGACCACTTGGCAATAGTGATCATAGTATGATCATGTTTGATTTAATTAGTGGAGGACAGATAGTAAAGGCATCCACAGTACTACCTTTTAACTTTCAAAAGGGAGACTATGATAGAATGAGGAATATAGTTAGGAAAAAACTAAAAGGAGCGGTTCCAAAGGTTAAAGACTTACAGCAAGCTTGGGTGTTATTTAACAATACTATCCTCGAAGCCCAGACCAGCTGTATTCCACGCATTAAGAAAAGTGGAAGAAAGTCCAAAAGACTGCCAGCATGGTTTAAAGGTGAGGTCAGAGATGCTGTTGCTGCCAAAAACGCAACCTTCAGGAAAATGGAAAAAAGAGCCAAACGATGAAAACTGGAAACAGCACAAGCACTGGCAAGTTAAATGCAAAGCATTGATAAGGCAGGCAAAGCAGGAATTTGAGAAGAAACTTGCTACGGAAGCAAAAACACGAAATAAAGACTTTTTCAAGTACATTCGTAGCAAAAGGCCTGTGAGAGTCAATTGGACCATTAGATGATAGAGGGGTAAAAGGGGCAGTAAGAGGAAACAAGGCTATAGCAGAGAAACTGAATGAATTCTTTGCTTCGGTCTTTACTGAGGAATATGTAGGGATGTTACCCAAGACTGAAGTGGTATTTAAAGGTGATACTGCAGAGGAATTGAAAGAAATATCGCTACACCAGGAAGATATATTACAACTATTTGATAAACTGAATAGTAGCAAATCACCTGGACCGGATGGTATACATCCCAGAGTGTTGAAAGAACTGAAATATGAGATTGCAGACCTGCTATTGGTAATCTGTGAACTTTCATTAAAATCTGTAATACCTGAAGATTGGAGGGTCACCAACGTAACACCAATTTTTAAAAAGGGTTCCAGGGGTGACCCAGGAAATTACAGACCGGTGAGCCGGACGTCAGTACCAGGGAAAATGGTAGAAACCATCATAAAGAACAAAATTACACAGCATGTAGATAGTCATGGCCTAATGGGAGACAGCCAACATGGCTTTAGACAAGGAAGATCTTGCCTTACTAATCTGATATGTTTTTTGAAGGTGTGCATAAACAGGTAGACAAAGGTGAGTCGGTTGATATAGTGTATCTGGACTTTCAGAAAGCTTTTGACAAAGTCCCCCATCAGAGACTTTTGGCGAAGCTAAAAAGTCATGGGATAGGAGGCAGTGTACTATTGTGGATCGGGAACTGGTTAAAAGATAGAAAGCAGAGGATAGGGCTAAATGGCCAATATTCCCAATGGAAAAAGGTGAATAGTGGAGTACCCCAGGGATCTGTACTGGGTCCGCTGCTTTGACATTCATAAATGACCTGGAAAAGAGAATAACTAGTGAGGTTAACAAATTTGCAGATGACACAAAACTGTTTAAAGTTGTTAAAACCCAAGAGGATTGTGGAAAACTGCAGGAGGATCTGGATAAATTGGAAGACTGGGCATCCAAATGGCAGATGAAATTTAATGTGGACAAGTGCAAAGTTATGCACCTAGGAAAGAACAACCCACACTATAGTTACACGATGCAAGGCTCCACATTAGAAACCACCACCCAGGAAAAAGATTTAGGAGTCATTGTGGATAACATGTTAAAACCATCCGCCCAGTGTGCAGTGGCAGCCAAGAAAGCAAATAGAATGCTAGGTATCATAAGGAAAGGGATGGAGAACAAAACAAAGGATATTATAATGCCTCTGTATCCCTCCATGGTACGACCGCACCTTGAATATTGTGTGCAATTCTGGTCACCGTATCTTAAAAAGGACATAGCGTTATTAGAAAAAGTACAGAGAAGAGCCACCAAATTGGTGAAGGGGATGGAAGGCTACTCCTATGAAGAGAGGCTAAGAAGGTTAGGGCTCTTTAGCCTGAAGAGACAGCTGAGGGGAGATATGATAGAGGTCTATAAATTAATGAATGGAGTGGAACGGATAAAAGTGGATCAATTGTTTACGCTATCAGAGTATAGAAAGACTAGGGGACATGTAATGAAGCTACAGGGTAAACTATTTAAGACAAAAAAGACACATTTTTTCACTCAACGTGTAATCAAACTCTGGAATCTGTTACCGGAGGATGTAGTAAGGGCTGTTAGTATAGCTGGGTTTAAAGGTTTGGACAAGTTCCTGGAGGAAAGGTCCATAAACCACTATTAAAAAGGGACCCAGGATATCAATGCTTGACCCAGTACAAGCATCGTGGAACCTGTGTCTTTTGGGGATATTGCTAGGTACGTATAACCTAGATTGGCCACTGTTGGAAACAGGATACTGGGCTTGATGGACCTCGGTCTGACCCAGTATGGCATGTCTTATGTTCTTAAGATGCCAGAAAATGAAGGAAACAAATAACTACAAAAAAAGAGAGACCCAAACGACATTGAGGCAGTGAGGATGGGCAGTGAAGGGAAGAGTACTTGTGTGATACTGGAGAAAAGTATGAAACTCGGAGGGGGGGGGAAAGCCACCACAACTTTTTCCAGGGACAAGCCAGATGAATGTCTGAAGGGCTTTGTGGAAAAAAGGAGACTGAGCAAGATGGCACCCTTGGGCAGCAAGGGGACCATGCATGCGTTGTGGCCTCTCTTAAAAGCTCTCTTTGAAAAAACTGGTGGGGGATGCTTCTGCGAGGGCTCCATCAGTGCTGACGTGTCACATGTGAGGACTGACTTCCTGCTTGCTGCTGGAGAAAATGTGATTTAGTGCCAATACCTAAGTGTTTGTTACAAACTTTAAAAAAAAGCACCACACCCTTAACATATGACACTTGGGAGAAGCAACAATGTGAGATGGCAGCTTAATTCCTGAGCTCTGATGTTATGCAGCTAAAATAAGTATTTGCGTTTGAGAAGTGCTGCTACCTCATCTAAAATTGTGCACAAGACTTGCAAGGCTAGTTGATGGCAAAAAGCAAGACTGATGATTTTAAGCCCCTCTTAACCCAGCAAGAAAGAATCCAGTGGGAGCTAAGGCTGACCGCACGCAGTTACAAACAAGATGGCAGGAGTGGCAGATTGCTCTAGTGAAGGAGACATGCAGCTGAATCGTGCTCCTGCGACAGGAAACAGGTATGTGATAGTTGCTTGACAAGCTTAAACAGGACTTGACTGAATTAGACAAGCAAGCTAAGGAAATGAGACCTTGTGGCTGTAATACAGAAGGACAGGATGGATGGACAGACCAACATCATGTGCTGTCATGTGAGTGGAAGAGTAGAAGCCCAGGAGGCAGCCCTGGCACAAGCAGCAGGATAGTAGCATCACTTGTAAGGAGCGCCAATGTAAAAGTTAGAGAATTTGGGAAGTAGATTGCATAGATAAATCTGTACATTATGAGGGACTAGTGGAGCATGAAGTCTTGATGCAGAAGCTGTGGCATGGAGGGTATTTGAACAAGAGGTGCAGTCTGCTGTGGAGGCTGAGATTGACCTGGCTGGGCTTGAAATTGAATGAGGCCTACATGTTCAAGTCTGCCATGGAACATTGTCATATGCCTCTATCAGTTCCTGGTAAAAAGAGCATCATCTGCACAGCTGAGGACATGCCCATATTGGAGTTCAAGGGTCATAAGTGTGAGATCTATGGGGCTTGCTTGGGACTTACTATCTGCACTTCTGCAGGATTCGATGAGATTACAGTGATGCTTTATTATGGGGACTTGTGTTATAGACAGCTATACCCAGATGTCTGGTGTTTACCAAAAACAGGGTGACCTATAAGTGTACAACTTTTGATAAAGTGGTCTCCCTGTTAGAAGGACCAGGGTTAGAGGCTCCCATACAGCAGGGCCTGATGCAGCAATTAAACTGCAGCAAATTCAAGCAAAATGGCAAAGTCTCTTTAGGGGGCTGCAGGCTGAAAGGACACTCTTGGATCAGAGGCATGCAACTTGACTGGTGTTTTTGCTAGGACTGATCATTGGTAGGAGATAGCGAGTTGATGCTTGGAGTGGATTGGAAAGGTAACGCTTTTGGGTATTACGGATGTTAAAGGGTTTTTCTGCCCCTCTTCCAATTGTGTTTTGCCTCCTTTCTTGAGGGGGGTTGTGAGTAGCAAGATCCTATATAGATGTGGGGAGGCTAGTCTAGTCACTGTCTGGGTGAGCAGATAGTATCAGATAATGGAAAGACTGAGGGACTAGACATTACTTCTGTATATGTTCTGTAGTTGGATATATGTATCGAGTCAGAGTTGGGATCATGGTTTTGGGTATGTGGAGTTGGTGTACTGGTTCCTTGTGCTTGTATTTATGTTGAGGGTAGGTGGATAAGGGGAGGGGGTTGGGCAGATTGTTAGTCAAAGGGATGGGGAATGTAGGAGTTGGTCTGATGAACAACATGGGGTGCAGAATGTGGGTATGATTGTGTGGTAGGCTGAATGGATGGAGGCGGGGGGGGGGGAGGTATGTGCACTGGAGGCAAATGGATGAGCTGCTTGGCAGGGCTATTTTCCTCTGGCAAAAGCACACATGTGTCTGGGGTTGGTTGTTGGATACTCAAATATGGGGGGAGGGATCGTGGTGCCATGGACCGTGAGTTGTTGGATGGGGAGTTGGGTACCTCGGGAAAGAGGAAACAGGATTTTAACTATAATGCAAAAGGGCTCAAATTGCCCTGTTACAGAAGACATTTAAGTGACTGAGTATAGGACATTAAAAGAATGGATGGGTGGGAGGGCAGGCTGGTATTAGTCTCAGCTCATAAAGCATGGAAAGCTGGGGAAGCTATTCTAATTTATAAATATGTACCTTTTGTGGAATATAAGGTTGTCAGATGGGGGGGAGGGGGATGATGTGTCAGACGACCACCTGTTTACTTCCCCATGAGATCTTTATGGTTTAAGTGGTTGTGCAGCTGGAGGAGGCTCTGATAGTTGCAGATCCTAGTTTAGATACTACTAATCATTTGTATAGTACAAGTCACAAGGCTGTAGACACAAGATGATCCCTGCTCAGAGCTTACAATCTAATCAAAGGATAGTGGAAGGAGAGTAGGTGGTGGGTCCCAAGTAAGGGTTTTATGGAGTTTTGGTGGTCACATTGGTGAGCTACTTTGTATGTGAAGAGAAGGAATATACACATCTCCAAGGTGCATCCTTGTCAAAGCCACCTGGATTATATAGTGTCTCTGATCCTGCTAGCCTCAGTTGAGGAAATGGAAGCTTGTCGGCTTCTGGTCATGCTCTGGTGCGGGTGGCTGCTGTTCTGCAGGGTAGTGAAGGGGGGGGGATTGGTTGACTTAGAAGTGGCACTTTGGGAAAAGAATTTATGGGGTTTTGTTCTAGGGCATTTTCAGTGAAATTTGGTGTGGTAGAAGGTTCTACCACTGATCTATAGCAGTTTTAAGATGTTAAAAACGTGCTTCAGGCTACCTACATAATGTGTTTACAAAAGCAGAAGGGCACCCACTTAAGTTGTACTTTAATGATATGATAACTTACATGTATGGAAACTGATGAGGAACATTAAAACAAACATCTTAAGTACTACATGCTATTGTTTTCCCCACCATGAAGCTTATCAGGAATCTGTTTTATGTTTGAAAAAGAAAAAAAAAAAAAAAAAAAAAATTAAGTTTGGCCACATTCACTCCCACACTCCTTACAAACATGTGGCTTTGCAACTTTTATTATGCCTCTCAAAAGATATCCGTAGGTCTTTCAATGAAAAAGAATTTTGAGAGACTAGCACAGCACTTTGATGCTAAGCCATGCAAACACTCAATAACCAACATTACTTTAAGTTCCTCAAATAACCAGAAAATTGGCTTGTCTTGTTAGTATGCCCCATATTTTACAACTAAAGAGCAAAGTGTTCACATACCGTTACATGGTTTTATGCTTTAAGAGTAAATTATCAGCTTTCCTAGGTTGTGTGGCAATGGTCATGCACAGCTTAGTTACTTACCCAACAACCCTTGTAAACAGTGTTATTTTTCATATATGCAGCAAAGTACATATTGGAGACATACATTCAATTTGTACACTTAAAAATTTTACCATATTTAAAAAAAAAATGTTAAGGAATGTGTGAAACAAGTCAAACAGAACACAAACTTTGGGGATTTTTCAAACAAAATGTTCCCCCCCCCCCCACCAATGTTCCCTCTAATTTTCTGTAGGCTGTGTGCGCATAAAATATCAGCTGTGCAGCTTTTGAAGGAAGGTTAAATTTTTGTGCGCCACATGACACTGTTATATACTTTAAAATTTGACTGCACATAATACAGTATGTACACCACATTGATTGCACTAGAAAATATTGTAGAACTTGTGAAAACCATAAATATACAACAACTTTTCAATTTTAAGAATGTCTGTTTTTCTATCAGAATCGTAATTTTTGTGCGCTCTGTTGTAAAGTATGTGCGCTCACAGCTTAGAGGGAACAGTGCCCCCCACAAAACAGTTTTCCTCTCCAGTTCACATCCTAATATGTTCCTGGTCATACTTAGTGAGGCTTCAGAATATTTTGATATAAGTGACTGACAAGCAAAATTCTTTTAAGTACAAATTAGTAAGAATAAAGGTATTTTACAAGGTCTTAACATTAAGTCGTAACTTAAAGTGCAGTATTTTCCCGGGACTACTAACAAGTTCAACTCCTGCACTGCAGATAATTAAGTCCCTTGAATCATCTACTTTACAGGTGGCCAAAACCTATGAGTTATGTAGGCTACACTAATCACATTTAGCTTGGTTATCACACATTCTCTCATCCCCCTTCCTTCATACTGACAAGCCATATAGTGTCCCTGCATTATATCAAGCTTTGTTTGCAGGCTAACAGCAAGTTTCTACTGTTATCAGTATTACTAAAAGCTGCGAGTAAATGCTTTGTGTTTTTTGAACACTAAAAGGTGTGGCAGTTAATAAAAAGCTGAGGGATTTTGCTATTGGGCCTCTGAGAGATGGAGGTGGGGGGAATCCGTTTAGTTTGTGAATTGACATATTTTATGTTGTAAACAGCATGGGAAAGTGATAAGGGGAAAGATAAGTCAATGACAAGAAATTTAGAAAGCAAAACAGAGGAGTGAAGGATTGAGATAGTTAAGAGTCAGAGGCGTCACCGACTGCACCAAGAGCAAAAACAAAATGGGTTTTTAATGCCGTTTTAAAGACAGGCCTAGTTGGGTTCAGCTCATAAGTGAGGAAATTCTAAAGAGGAAGGCAACAGGTGGATAGAGTTGGTCATATAAGTTAAGGATCAGACAGGTCAGAGAATCAGAGAGGAATTAGAATGTAATAATGATATTTGCCCCTCCATGGCGTTGGGCAGGAATCTGTTTGTTGAAGTGCAATAAGTAGTTATACTAAATATAATGTTAAAGGCATAATTATTTTATCATTGTGGAATTTTACAACTCCAATATGATCAGCACCACATTTGGATACTCCTATCACTGAGAAACTAGTTATATTAAAAAAAAAAAATACATGGCAGCACAGGGCCTGGCTATTGGTTTAAGTATTTTACAAGAAATTAAATTTTGCAAAGGCTGACATTTTCTACTATTAATGAAGGTGGTGAAAGCCTTCTCTGTTGGAGAGTCTGGACATGCTTGAGAGAGACGTGGAATACAATATCAGCAAAGGGATTGAGGAACAGCAAATAACAGGTGGGTTGCAGTTTGGTCTTGTCTTTATTATGTTAATGGAGTAGTATTTTCGATACAGGAGTAAAACAGCTTTAGTGCACCCATGTTCTCCAAGTTTGTTTTTCCTTGATCAAGGTCTGCAAAGATGGGTGAAGCCATCTTAAGGGCATCCCTACCGATTGCTTACTCGTTCCTTTTGCCCTCTACCATGTCCTCCAGGTTGATGGCTCTGCTATGGAAGCTTCCACCGCCATGAAGCACATCACATTTTCTTTGACCAGTCTAGTAGGTTCTTCCATCTTTTAAGCACTCACTTAAAATCGCGTTTTCAGCTAGTTATTGAGAGTCATAAGCTTGTGTAAGTCAGCAGCAAATTCTGCTTTTATCCCACGTTTCAGAGAGAAACGTTACTACTTAAAATGTTACTATAGTAATTCTCCGCACACTCCGTGCGAGCAAAGTCTCATCCTGCCCGAAATGCATTAGGCTATAAAAGCAATTATCTTCTCGAGAACCAACCATCACGTTCCACGTTTTGAAAACGAGCGATTTCTCCCCTCCCCCGCAACACACCTCCATTTATATGCGTCGTCAAGCCTCGCGCCCCAACTCCCCGGGAGAGCAGAATGAAAGAACAAAAGGGGGAGGGGAGACTATCATGCATATATTAGAAATGCAGGGTTCCTCTGACGTCACTAATGCCTGCCCTCCCCAACCCCATTGCTATTTCTATACATAGCTCTCTTCTTTTCACCCCCCCCCACCCCACCCCACCCCACCCCAGTTAAACCTGGTTTTTTTTTTAACTAAAAGCCTAAATGCTTTCGTTTAACCTTCTCAATATTATCTATACTACTCCAAAAATTAAAGCCCACCAAAAAAACGTTATATTAAATAACAAGCCCCTTTCCATCACCACGATGAAATCTAGCGAAATAACGTTTATAGTTTTTTAAAAAAAGGTAATTAATGGGGATGACAAGGATAACACACTACGCTTGTTAACAAAGTCCATAACCAAACACACCTCACCTACCAGATCCCAGCGATGATTCCGCAGTGAGAAAAGGGAGGGGCGAAGCCGGTTCTTATACTTAGTTTGTGACGTCACGACTCCCGCCACCCTTCCCTTTCAACTCTGGAACTGCCGCAATGGAGGCACGAGAGCAGGTGCGCGCGCAGCTACCATGCGTCAAGCATCCTTGGGTACGCCGCAAGGGCAAGACTGCGGCGCAGGTGAGGCGGCATTAATAAGGGATTCTGGGGGATGGAGTTTATGTTCCCCTTTATTACGAAATGATGCTGAGAATATAGTCCTTGGCTGCGGCTCCTTCGAGCTCCAGCTAGGTACGCGGTCTAGCTTGTATTTTCTTCAAATATGTCGCTTCACTGAACGAAGAACAAGAAGGATGTATGCAAGCATATCTTATATAAATTAAACTGACACGGGGTTTTTTTCCAACTGGCTAGTTCCCAACAGTGACGTCTCAGGATAGCAATAACATTGCAGGAACTGTTTGCAGGTAGAGGGTCTCAAACTAACTAGGCATACCTTAAAAACTGGTACTGCTCACAAGTTTCAAACTTACACCAGTATTCAACTTGTTTTCTAATGTGCAATTGTATTCAATACTTAGGCATTGTGGATGGTCTATAAACGACCCTGGCTGTTGAGTCACTATGCTAAGCTGGAGCTCGGGGGTGCTCAATACAATTTTTTTTAGGGGCTAAGGATCAGCAGATATAACAAACAAGAATTCTCAAAAATTTGAAAAAAGCTGATGAGAGTATATCTATGGAAAGCTTGTCAAATACACAGTACATATTTAGTATATTCATTTCCACATATCCAAGTAGACTGACTAAATGCCACAACTACAATTCTAAGCACAAAAATAAAATCATAAATTTAAAAAGAACCTAATCGCTACATAAGGATGCTATAGTGAAATTTGCCCCTTCTCCCTCTGGCTCACAAGCTCCCATGTTTAAGCATTACTAAATTAAAAGTCACTTGTTCTAAAAATTGTAAGGTAACTTAAGTGGAGAAGCCAAAGATAAGTGTTCTTGTGCTAAAAATACTGTATCACTGCCATTATGGATGGAAAATGTTTCAGGCACCAGCAAAATGCAGCAACAAATGACTGAAATGGTGGAGGATATTCCAGCATAAACAGAATACAGAAACTGCAGATACAGGTGACTCAATATAGGGTTGTTAACATCACCTCATTTTGATATTTAAAAAAAAAAAATAAATAAATAAATAAATATATATATATATATATATTTGTGTGTCTGCAGTAATATGGACACTCTCCCTTATTTTTCAGGTCCTTCAAAGTCAATTATATGATCTATGCTGATGATGTCCTATTATATATGCCATTTTGCATTGATAAGATGAATCTCACCAACATAACCAACTGTTTTAACGCCATCTCAGACTGGCTACTGACTCAAAATCTCAGAATCCAGAACAAGAAAACAGAGGTACTTTTCATTTCAAGAAACCCCAAGTTCACACCACCTTCATTCCTTGAAGTCCAAGATGCTAAGTTGCAAGTAAAACCCCACATCCGTTATCTTGGTGTTACCCTGGATCAGAATCTAGACATGAAGACCCACATAGCCAACACTGTAAAGGCAATTTATTTCAAGATTCGCTCCCTTAGAAACCTTCGCCAACTAATTGATCCAGATGATTTCCGTACTGTCTACCAGGCTTTAATTATCCCACATTTTGACTTCGCAAATTGTATACTACAGGGGCTCCCCCAATCAACCCTCAACCCGCTTCAACTCGCATTAAACAGTGCTGCAAGAGTGCTCTTCGGGGCACCAAAAAGAGAACATGTAACACCTCTCCTGAAACAATTGCACTGGCTCCCTATCCAAGCGAGAATCACCTTCAAGACCCTGCTACTAGTCTTCAAAGCTCACAAAGGACCTGCTCCTCCTCTCTATCAGAGTTGATCCAACCTATCCCCTCCAACAGGCTTAGAAGAATCTCGGAACTAAACATGCTTAAAGTTCCAAAAGAATCCTTAAAATACATCTCTGCAACTGTGAACCGATCATTCAGCTTATGTGCTCCAAAACTGTGGAATACCCTCCCACCACACATTAGGGCCATCTCTGATATCCCCCAGTTCAAAAAGGCCTTGAAGCATCACCTTTTCATCATATACTTTCCAGAGAACACAATAACACAAGTTCATCTAAACAGCTCCAATCCCATCCCTATCTAACATGATACTTTTTCAAGTAATATTACTATCATATGTACATAGTTCAAGTTCTATTATCCTTTGTTACAATTACCCCTGTTTTCCAAGTTTTTCTTCCTGTTCCATGTAAAAACAGATATATGTATCTTATCTTATCTGATGTTTTGTAGTTCTATGTAAACCGCGCTGATAATAAATAGTGCGGTATATAAAAATGTTAAATAAATAAATAAATAAATAATTCAAGGGCTGGAAAAGGCATAAGACGCCAGAAAAATGCCCAACACAGGAAACAAAATGCAGTAGTTATTCCAGTAAGTCACCAGGGGGCATGTTTACTAACCATTAGCACAGTGTGTTTACTGCATGGCAAATTGCATGTTAATAGCACAGAGCCCTGTGTTAAAGATCCCAAACCACCTGGGTAGGGCATGACTGGGCAAGTTGGCAGAATTTGGTCATCACAGCTTGGGCAACTTGGATATGCACTAACTGCAAATGCTTCCATTAGCACAGGTGCACTTAACACTATACCAGAGAGGAGGCGGTAAGTGCACCCATATGCCAGTTAGTGAGGTGCTGCGCATCAGCAACATACTGAAAGCAGGGGGGCAGACGCACACCCTAAAGTCAGCATGGGCCTCTGTCTTAGTTTTGCAACCTTTAGTAAACATTCCCCAATGGTAGCTCCTATTCGCTTCTGCTTAGTTCAAGCTGCTCCTCATTCACAAATGCCTTCCCTCTACAGATCCTCATTGCCTCTCCTTTATCCCTCTACAAACCTCCTTAAGCTCTCCTTTATTATGTAAGCTACTTTTAAATATACACGTTGCCACTGCTAGTTCCTAACTTCATGCCTTCCATCTTGTTACACCATATGCCTAGAATTAACCCTCTTAGGTTGGTACCTTATGCTCTTTCTGTCTGATCATCTTCAAATCCTGCCTAAACTTCATCCTTTTGAAAGTGCTTTGAAGTTTTAACCTGACCATAGGCTTTTTGAGTTTAACTATATTTTCTGTAATACATTTCTTTGAGCGTGTTATTTGTCTCCATAAAGCAAGGATGGAGATATTTTACTTTCCAGTTAATGTCCTTTCCCAGAGTCCTGCTACACCAGTCCAGACAAGTGGGTTGTGTTCCCTTACCAGCAGAGTGGTGGAGACAAAGAACCAATAAAAAGCCCAGGTTTCAGTGACATCACTCCCATGCCTCTATTCACCTCATCCACCAGAGGTCCCTTCAGTATTTAGCCCAAAGCAGATGGGAGAAACATGGCAAGCTTCACACAACCTCAGACATCAGCAACAAGGAGTAAGGAACAGTAGAGAAGTATGTACAAGAAAGCATAAACAGAAAGCTATCTATCCATATTATTATTAAAGACTTATAAAGCACCGCAACATACAAAGCGCTGTACAAACATAGAAGGGAGACAGTCCCTGCTTATCAGAGCTCACAATCTATAGAAGATGAACCTGCAGAGCCAAGTATAAAAATCTTAGCAGAGCCAACGGAACCACAGCAGAAGAACAAAGTAAATACAGTTTCGGGAACGGTCTGGTCTAGCAGGACGTAAGGAAAGGACCTTAACTGGTAAGTAAAATGTCACTGTCCATATCGTCCTGTTAGACCAGTCCAGACAAGTGGAATGCACCAAAGCTACAATTCCACTGGGCGGAAAGAAGACACAGCAGGTCACAAAACCCCAGAGCCAAAAGATGTGTTCATCCACACATGGAAATCCAAACAGCAATGTTTGGCAAAAGTGGAAAGTGATGCCCACGTTGCTGCCCAACAAATGTCTGTAGGGGCTACCAAATTTTGCTCCACCCAGGGCAACGCTTGTGCTCGGGTAGAATGGGCACACAAACTCTCCAGAATTGGCCAGTTCCACAACAGATAGGCCAAGCCTATAGCCTCTTTAATCTAGCACCCTAAAACTAACTTGGTTACCGCATCACTCTTTGCACGAGCCAGCAAACAGCACAAAAAATGGAAATTCGTAACCTCTATATACTGGAGAAGCACCCTCCAGAGATCCACAAGGTGAAGATCCTTCTCCCAACACTGCTCCTTAGAGGAGGAGGGCTGGCAGATCACCTGGTTCACATGAAGGGGAGAAATGACTTTAGGCAAGCAGAAAGGCACAGGCCAAATAGAAATGGCCTCCTTAGAAAAGACAGATAAGGATCTTAGCAAGAAAGAGCCTGCAGCTCTGAAATCCACCTTGCGGCACAAATCACAACCAAGAAGACCGTTTTGAGCACAAATCCTTAAGGTAGTGCATGACAATGCAACAAGGCATTAGCCAAAGCCAGAAGGATGCTGGACTGCATACAGAGAAGAATAACCAGCAGAAAGAAGAAGGTATTAATGCCCTTGTACAAGTCATTGATGAGGCCTCATTTGGAATATTATGTTTAGTTTTAGAGACCATATCTCACAAAGGATATAAAAAGATTTGAAACAGTTCAGAGGAAGGCGACCACAATTATTTGGAGTCTGCGCCAGAAGACATTCGAGAAGAGACTTGAAGGCCTAAATATGTATATCCTAGAGGAGAGAAGGGACAGGGGAGATATGATACCCTTTAAGTATTTAAAAGTCTGTATCAATGAACAAACAAATCTTTTTCAAAGAAGGGGAAGTTGTAAAACAAGTGGGCATATGATGAAACTGCAGGGTTGTAAAAGCAACATCAGGAAATACTTTTTCACTGAATGTGTGGTGGATGCTTGGAATGCCCTCCCGATGGAGGTGATGGGGGCAAATACAGTGACAGAATTCAAAATGGCATGGGACAGACACAGTGGATCCTTTTACAGCAAGAGGATGAAATCAAAGCAAACAAATATACTTCAATAAATAGTGGGGGGCTGACCTGCATGGAGCAGCAGGTACAATCCAAAACACAGGCCTGTAGGGGGGTGACCTGTATGGAGCTGCAGTTACGACGACTCTAGCTACCTTACTGGGCAGACTAGATGGACCATATTGATCTTTATCTTTCATCATATACTACTGTATGTTACTACATGCTTTTAATGGCTCAAAATGTGCTGCCATCAGGGCCCTGAGCACCAGCCACAAATCCCAGGAAGGGGTCATAGACCAGAGGGGAGGACCCCCTGGAAAAAGCACGCGACATCTGGGTGCAAGACTAGAGACTTACCAGCCACCAGACCTCGGAAACAGGCCAAAGCTGCCACCTGATAGGAAGCTAAAGGAAGGTTCCTTCTCCAGGCCGTTCCATAAAAAAGGCCAACAGAGGGCACCTTGGCTGCCTCAGGAGCCAACTGCCAAGCACCGCACCATTGCTCAAAGAGGCACCAGATCTGCACGTATGCTAGCATGGTAGACCTCCTCCGGGCTCCAAGCAGAAGAGAGACCACTTCTGGAGAATAGCCCTTATGCGCTAGCCATCTCCTTCCAAGAGCCAAGCCGTAAGCAAGAAGTGAACCAGGTCCTCCAGGATGATTGGTCCCTGCCAACCCCGCGATGGAGGCATCCAAAAAGGAGGCGCTTGCAAGACCGCATCAGGTCTCCGAACCATGCTCTCCTCGGCCAGTCTGGTGCCACCAGAACAATCCTACCCAGGTAACATTTTATACATCAAAACAAACACCAAGAGGAAACACAGCAGGTGCTGACTTGGCTAAGGCTGGGTAAAGGTGTTGACGCCCTCGAATCCTGTCTCCATGTGGTGCCTGAAAAAGTACAAATGGCATTGGTGAATCACCATCAGTTCTATTTCGGGGCAGTGCAGAATCAACTGAAACACCTCCGAGTCCTGACTCAGCTCCCACTCTTCAAGATCCAGAGAATGCTGGCTGAGGAAGTCCGCTTCCACATTGTCCACCTTGGCAATGTGCTGAATAAACAAGGCTAGGAGGTTCTTCTCCACCCAGGCAAATAGGAGAGTCCTCTCCAGAGATATCCTGGCATTCCTCATGCTGTCTTACCGATTGACATAAGCCACTGCCGCGGTTGAACTGCCCAGCCCTCAAACACAGGCCAGAAACGCAGAAGAGCCAACCTGATGGCACTTGCCACTTCCCTGCTGTTCCAGTGGTCCTGGGCCTTACGGTCTTGGCAATGGGCTCTCCAACCTGAGAGATTGGCATCTGTTATCAGAAGGCTCCAGGAGAAATTATCCAGCTGCATGCACTTCCTCAGATGACAGGGCTGCTGCAACCTTCACAGGCTGGACTTGACTATCAATGGGAGCAGGAGCCTGCACTCGAACTCCTGAGAACTCGGCGACCACCAAACCAGCAAGGACTACTGGAGTGATTGCATTTGAGGATGCGCCCATGGCACCATCTCTATGGTCACCACCATCAATCTGAGGAGTTGAATATAATCCCAGACTCTGGGAGCCAGCTGCGCAACAAAGAGCGCCAAGGAATCTAACAGTCTTTGACTTTCTCCTCTGGCAGGAAAACTCTGCTCACTTGAGTGCCAAAATATGTTCCCAGAAACTCCAGGGACTGGGAAGGCTCTTTCCCTGATTGATCACCCAGCCGAGGGTTTCCAAAAAGGACACCACTCAAGATGCCACCTGAGGCGCCTTCGAAAGGGAAAGAGCCCAGATGAGCCAGTCATCAGATAGGAATGGACACAGATTCTTTGGTGCTGCAGCTGACTTGGAGAATGTCCCCAGGGTGGTAGATAGCCCGAAAGGGAGGGTGGCAAAGTGACAGAAACATAGAAACATAGAAATATTACGACAGAAAAAGACCACATGGCCTATCTAGTCTGTCCTTCCATATCAACAACTACAACAGTCCACTTTTTTCCTTTAGAGATCCTCTGTGTTTGTCCCATGCTTTTTTAAATTCAGATACTGTCCTCATCTCTACCACCTCCACTGGGAGACTATTCCACGGATCCACCACTCTTTCCATAAAGAAATATTTCCACATATCACTCCTGAATCTATCCCCCTTCACCCTCATCCTATGTCCCCTCATAGCAGAACTTGCTTTCAATTGAAAGAGGCTCTCCCCTGTACATTTATGCCACGGAGGTATTTAAACATCTCAATCATATCACCTTTATCCTGCCTTTCCTCTAAGATGTAGATATTAAGATACTTAAGTCTATCCTCATATGCTTTATAATGAAGACCACTAACCATTTTAGTAGTCACCCTCTGTACAGACTCCATCCTGTTTATATCCTTTTGAAGGTGCGGTCTCCAGAATTGCACACTATATTCCAAATGAGGTCTCACCAAAGCCTTATACAGAGGCACTATCACCTCCTTTTTTCTGCTAGCCATTCCTCTCCATATGCCCCCAAGCATCCTTCTAGCTTTTGCCGTCACCTTTTCTACCTGTTTAGCTACTTTAAGATCATCAGACACAACCACACCTAGGTCCCGCTCTTCTTTAGTGGACAAAAGTACTTCACCCCCTATACTATATTGCTCCCTTGGATTGCTGCAGCCCAAATGCATGACCTTACATTTTTTAACATTAAATCCCAGCTTCCAAATTCTAGACCATTCTTCAAACTTAGCTAGATCCCTCCTCATGTTATCTACACCTTCCTGGGTGTCTGCTCTATTGCAAATTTTGGTATCATCCGCAAAGAGGCAAACCTTACCCGACAGCCCTTCCGCTATATCATTAACAAAGATTTTAAAAAGAATCAAACCAAGGACAGATCCCTGGGGCACACCACTTGTAACATCCTTCTCCTCAGAGTGAGCTCCATTTACTTGTACTCTTTGTCGCCTCCCACCCAACCAATTTCTAACCCAAGCAGTAACTTTAGGGTCCATCCCTAGGGTGCTCAGTTTGTTTATAAGTCGCCTGTGAGGAACAGTGTCAAAGGCTTTACTGAAATCTAAATACACCACGTCTAGGGCTCTCCCTCTGTCCAACTCCCTGGTTACCCAGTCAAAGAAATCAATCAGATTTGTCTGACACGACCTGCTTCTGGTGAATCAATGCTGCCTCGGATCCTGTAATCTGCTGGACTCCAGAAACCTCACTATTTTCTCTTTCAACAGCGTTTTCAGTAATCTACTCTCCACCGAAGTTAAACTAACTGGCCTGTAGTTTTCAACACATCCTTACTTCCGCTTTTGTGTAAAGGCACCACATGAGCCTCTCTCCAGTCCTTTGGCACCACTCCCGACTCCAACAAGGCATTGAAAAGGTCAGTCAGTGGAGCTGCTAGAACGTCCCCAAATTCCCTCAGTATTCTAGGGTGTATCCCATCCGGTCCCATCGCTTTGTCTACTTTAAGTTGAGCTAGTTTCTCACGAACACAGTCTTCTGAAAATTGTTCAAGATGTCCCTCGCTTCTGTTCCTGTTTGTGGGTGTTTTCTGAGGTCCTGCTCCTGGTTCTTCATCTGTGAACACAGAACAGAAATAGTTGTTAAGCAATTCCGCTTTATCCTCATCAGCTTCTACATATTCCTCCCCTTCACCCTTGAGTCTGACAATACCACTTTTGCCCTTCCTCTTCTCACTAATATATCTGAAAATGTCTTATGCCCCCATTTTATTGCATTGGCTATTTCCTCCTCTTTTTGAATCTTTGCTTTCCTGACTACTTTGCTAGCTTCTCTAAGTTTTTCCAAATATAGATGCCTGTCTTCCTCTCTCTGTGATCTCTTGTATTTCATGAAGGCCTCCCTCTTTTTCTTCACCTTTTCAGCTACTTCTTTTGAAAGCCATAGCGGTCTCCTTTTCCTTTTACCTTTATTTACCATTTTAACAAAAAGGTTGGTTGCCCTTAAAATATCCCTTTTCAGTTTTGCCCACTGTTTTTCTACATCCCCCAGCTGTTCACATCCTGCTAACGATTCCCTGAGGTATTGGCCCATCCTGGCAAAAGTTAGTCTTTCTAAAGTCTAAGACCCTCACCTTTGAATGGATTCCAGCAGCCCTAGTTCTAATACTGAACCACACCATCTGGTGATCACTGGATGCAAAATGATCTCCCACTATGTTAAAAAATGTAAGGTCATGCATTTGAGCTGCAGAAATCCAAGGGAGCAATATAGTAGTATGTTATAGTGGGAGATCATTTTGCATCCAGTGATCACCAGATGGATAGTGAGAATCAAGTATGGCAAAATGCAGATACTTCTACTGATCTGCCAGAATCGAGATTTGAATATGCCTCAACCACATCCAGAGAAGCCAAGAACTCCCCTTGGTGCACTGCTTAAATCATGTAGTGCAAGGTGTCCATCCGAAAGCGCAGGACACACAAGTGCTCATTGACCCCATTGAGGTCCAGAATGGGCCAGAAGGAAGAGTCTTCTTTTTTTTTGGCATCACAAAATGGATGGAGTATCTGCCCTTGCCCCCGCTCATCCGGCAGGACGGGCATCACCACCTTTAGATGCAGAAACTTGTCCAAGGTGGTCCACACAGTGGCACGTTTAATTGCAGATCCACAAGGGAAGATGATGAAGGCATCCAGAATCAGCTCCTTGCATCCCAGGACATAGCCGAACTGAACGGTGTCCAGCTCCCAGCTTATCCTTGGAATCCTGGACCCATTCCTGAAAGAAAAGGCGAAGCCTGCATCCAACTGGAGAAACCTGGGAAAGAGCTCCCAAACCTTCAATACACAGCCCAGGAGGGTCCTCCTCTCGGTGGAACCGAGTCCCTGGGTTCACACGCTCCACGAAAGGACTGAAAAAGAGCCTGAAGCTCAGAAGCAGAGGGGAATAAAGGGTTTTTCCACCAGGTCGGTAATGACAAGAGCCCCGAGACCTCCGGGGATCCAGCCAGTGTGCCCTCGGTTGGAGGTTGATGAGATAGGGGCACCAGCCCCCCTTCACAGGTCTCTTGGACCTGTCTTCCAGAAGGCGATAAGATTTAGTCTCGCCCAGGTTCTTTACCAGCTGCTCCAAAAGAAGCTTCCCCTTAAAAGCCAGGTGGGCCAACTGGGCTTTGGAAGATGTATCTGCTGTCCAGTTCTGGAGCCAGATTTCCTTCCATGACACAGGGCACTGTCCCTGGATGCCAAATGTACCAGGTCATATATAGCATCAAAAAGGAAGGCTGCAGCTGACTTCAAAAGAGGGGTAGAAATATCCGGCAGAAGAGACTGAATCCAGTGGAGTAGAGCTCAAGACGTCAGACCTGCACATAACAGAATTGAAGAATAGCAGCCGCCACAGCAAACAGTCATCAACACTAATCCACCTTTTGGTCCAGAGTATCCTTTAAGGCCAATTCACTTTCCACAGGAATGGTGGTCTGTCTGGTAACCGCCGTGACCTGCATATCCACCTTGGAAATATCAAGCACATAATGTACTCCCTTCTCCAGGAGAGTTTGTATCTTCTTATACATCCTTAGCCCCTTAGGCGAGGGAGTCAGGGGAATCCCACTCTGACCAGAACAGACCTTTGAGCACCTCCCAGAAGACAGTAATGCATTTCCAAACTCCTTGCAGGAGCAGATGCCTCTTCGGTTCCTGCTCCATGACTGGAGCTTTCGTCAAGCTCAAAGTGGATAAAGAATCAACACCTCCAGTTCCTACTCCTGGAACAGGCAAATAACCTCGTCCACCTCACAATCCTCTGAAGGCAAGAGTACTTCTTCATCCACATCAGCAATCTCAATCCCAGCCACAGCTGGCCCTTGCCAGGGACGCTTTGCCATCATTCGAAGAAGGTTTCCATGCTCAGCCTGCCCCCACAGGACTGCACGCAGGGAAAGCAAAAAGCCTCAGGTCTGCATGTTCATGCTGGAATGACCAGGCTTGCAGCAAAGGGAAAGAATTCCAGGGAGGATAATCTGGACTTCAGAAGCGCTCCTCATGGAAATGACCCATCTACATTCAGGGGAATAGTTGCCATCGATCCCCTAGAGATGGGGAGAGGCTCACAGCACGGATGCCGGATCCTCCAGCTGGTTGAATATCCTGCACTGAGGCAGGGAAGGTCAGGATGACAGCATCCGCCAGCTGAGAAAGGGGGAGTAGGCTCTCCAGGAATGACTCAGAAGCAGAATTCAGAAACCAGAGATGAGGCACCATGCTTGCCACAGGCTAAAGGACATCACCTGGAAGAAGACATATGAGTTAAGGTAAGTGTCACAACAGAGTGTGCTAAGGCTGTGGCGGCCTGAAGGGCACACATTAACTGTGCTCTTACTACAGTGCGCATTACAGGGCTATAGTAGCAGTGCATGTTGGAGTCACTTGGGAAAAACGTGCAACTGCTAGGCACACACAATAGAGAAAATGCTATTAACACATGCAGAAAATGGCAGGAAACCCCCCCACCCAGCTCCACCATTCAACAGCGGTGTACACTGAATTGCATCCCCCACAGACAGAATTGGGAGCCCCCCAACAAGAACAAGGATGATGTCAAGCTATGGTCATCACCGCTCGACTCCGAATGGGAGACCGACAATGAGGCATCCCCGGAAACCAAGCGCCACCGAGATATTCTTCCCCCCCCTCCACCCGGCGTCCAGGTGCCATCCTCCTCCAGAAGATGTGGCCTTCCATGACTTTGTCAAGGATATGGCCAGGCTCTCTTGGTGAAAATCGAGGCGGAGGAAGATCCGTGCATCAAGGAACTGGAGATTCTCCAGTATGAGTCTCCACCCAAGGAGATTTTCACGGTGTCTGTGCAGCTGAACCTTGAGCGGCTGCTATTCAGAATATGAGAGACATCGGCCTTGGTGCCAGTGGTGAGATGGTGCCTCGATGCCATCTATCGTGTCCGGAAGGACCCCAGGTTCCACAAGCCCCAACTCCCACATAACTCCATGATTGTCGAGTCGATCATGCAGAAAGAACCAGAAGACCCACTCTTCGGCCCCTCCTAGGAAGGATGTTAAAGCCCTCGATGCCCCCAGGCACAAGTGTTACGAGGGCTCTATGCTGGGTTGCCAGATTCAAGCCTATGAGTTGTACATAGGCATGTACCTAAAGGCCCTAACCCAAGAGTTATCCGGGTTTTCAGTGGGGCTTACCAGGGAATCCCTTCAGCAGTTCCAATCCCTGATCTCTGGGATCAAGGACTGTTCTAAGTTCCTTTCCTGGGCAGCATATGATGGCTTTGAGTCAGCGCTTGGGTAGCAGCAGCCGGCATCAGCGCCCGACGCCAAGCTTAGCTGCAGTCTTCGGACCTCGAGCAATGGGTCCAAAACCAGTTGCTCGACGTCCCCTGCACTGGGGAGAACCTGTTCGTCAAGCCTATGGTCGACAAGGCAGCCGAGATCGAGGCTGACAGTGACTTCATAGAGGTTCTCTAAGAAGACTCAATACCAGCTCTTCTTGGGCCAGCAACAGGATTCTCACCCTAAAAGACAGAGCCATGGGGCTCATAAACCGAAGGCACAGAAGCCTCAGGCCCTACTCTCGCCCAGCCCGGAGGGAGTTTTCGATTCCCAGGGCAGGGCCTCCCCTCCCCCAGGAGACCGTCTGGCACTTTTCACCCACAAGTGGGCCAGTGTCACCTCAGATCAGTGGTTACTGCAGGTGGTAAGGGAAGGATACCTCTCCACCTACATCAGGTACCACTCAGGCTCTTTCCAGGAGAGCCTGTGCAACCTCTCCTTCACCAGACCCTTCTGCTCTCAGAGCTCGCAGGTCTGCTCAGGGCCAACGCAATAGAGCCTGTACCCAAACATCTATGGGGAAAAGGCTTTTACTCCAGATACTTCCTTGCCCCAAAGAGAATTGGGGACCTCAGGCCCATTCTAGACCTGAGAAACTTAAATAAGTTTCTGGTGAGGGAGAAGTTCAAAATGTTCTCCCTTTGAACACTGCTGCCTTACCTCCACCAGGGAGATTAGCTGTACTCCTTAGATCTAAAGGATGCGTATACTCACATCCTGATCCATCTCTTCCACAGGCAGTACCTACAGTTCGTGTGGGAGGAGGGCACTACCAGTACAGGGTGCTACCCTTCAGCCTGGCCTCCTCGCTAAGGGTCTTTACCAAATGCCTGGCGGTGGTAGCCACCTACTTGTGCCTACAAGAGGCATTTGTCTTCCTCTACCTGGACGACTGGCTCATCAGGGGCAGTATAGTCTCAGAGATCAGTCAGGCCGCAGACTATACAACTCTCCTTCTGCAGCACCTGAGGTTTGTCATCAACTACCCCAAATCCCATCTCTTTCCAGCCCAAAGACTGGAGTTCATAGGTGCTCAGTTAGACACGTTACAGGTCAAGGCCATCCGCCGAAGGGAAAGAGCAGAATGCCTCAGGCAACTGGCAGAAGAGGTACAGTGCCACTGGTCAGAGCCAGCTTGACTCCTCCTCTGCCTACTGGGCCATATGGCCTCGACAGTCCACGTCATACCCTCAGCCCACTTACACATGTGGACAGCCCAGGCCACGGGCAGGCTACAGGACAGGGTCAGGATTACCTGCCAGCTGGCAGAGTCCCTCAACTGGTGGCAAAACGTGCACCACCTCCAGGCAGAAATGCCCTTCCAGGCACTCACATCGTAGAGGATCCTGAACAGAGACACCTCCCTCCTGGGTTGGGAGGCACATTGCAGAGACGGCCGCACACAGGGCTGTTGGTCTCAGGAGGAGTCACTTCTACAGATCAACCTTCTGGGGCTCAAGGCAATCTTCTTGGCCCTATAAGCATTCCACCACCGCCTGCGACACTGACCTTTAATGATCCAGATAGACAACCAGGTCGCCATGTTTTATATCAACAAGCAGGGGGGCATGGGCTTGTACTCCCTCTGTCAGGAGGCAGTGGCCCTCCTCTCCTTCACAGCATACAACAGCATGCTTCTACGAGCGGTCTACGTCCCGGGCCAGGACAACTGCCTAACAGACAGACTGAGCAGAGTCCACCCTCATGAGTGGCACCTGAACCCCAGTGTAACGAGGCAGCTCTTTCATCTCTGGAGCAGGCCTGTGATGGACCTACTCGCCTCTCCGGACAACATGCAGCTACCCCGATTCTGCTCCATCAGCTGCACACGGAGAGAGTGTCAGCAGATACCTTCCTGATCTTGTGGTCCAAGGGCCTACTCTGTACGTTCCCACTGACCCCCCTGGTCGCCAGGACCATCTTTAAGATCCAGAACGAAGGGGCATCAGTCATAGCGATTGCCCCCAGGTAGCCCAGGGAACCTTGGTTCCCTCTACTGCTTTACCTGTCGGTGGCACTCCCAGTCCCTCTGGGCCAAACCCCGGACCTCCTGTCCCAATTTGGGGTCACTAAAGCTAACAGCGTGGCTGCTGAAAAGGTAGCATTGGCCCCTTTCAATCTTCCAGGAGAAGTCGAGGAGATCCTTCTGGCCTCCTGAAAACTCTCCAGACGGGCTTATGCCTTTAAGTGGAGAAGGTTTTCTGCCTGGTGTGCAGAAAGTGAGGAGAATCCCTTCTCTTGCCACATGCAACTAGTACTTCAGTACCTACTGTACCTGTCACACATAGTGCTAAAATCTAACTCGGTGAGGGTTCATCTGAGCGCTAAAGCCGCGCACCATCACCCTATTGAGGGAAACCCCCTCTCAAGTCAGCCCCTGGTCTCCAGGTTCCTCCAGGGCCTCCTGTTATCCAAGCTCCCTCTCTGCCCTCTTGTGACAGAATGGGATAACGTGGTGCTCTCCTAGCTCACCAAACCGCCGTTCTAGCCCCTGGCCGCTTGCCACCTGCGGTACCTGTCTTGGAAAGTGGCCTTTCTGGTGGCCCTTACTTCCGCTCGAAGAGTGAGCGATCTCCAGGCTCTGGTGGCAGATCCACCATATACAAGGTTCTCCGCACACATCCCAAATTCCTTCCTTAACCAAGAAGTGGTCCTCCCCACCTTCTTCCTGTGGTCTTTTGCCGGCAGGGAGGAACTAGTACTTCATACACTGGATTAAATGGGCCCTGTCCTTCTACTTACAGTGGACCTAGGCCCATCGCAAAGCTCCTCAGCTTTTCGTATCTTTTGATCCCAACAGACTGGGGCTTCCCGTGACTAAGCAAACTTTATCCACTTGGGTGGCGATTGCCCTCATGTATGAGCGAACTGGCCTCTCCCTTGAGCACCGGATCACAGTGCACTGTGTGAGGGCGATGGCCACATTGGTAGCCAACCTCCGCTCAGTGCCAGAGACAGAGACCACCCACAGAACTCTTATCGTATACTTTTGAACTGTGTGATCTGTTTACAGAAAGATACCTGTGAGAGAAAGTTGGGCTCAACTTCTATACACAGGACCACACACAGTAACTGCAGTAATTCCAATTGCGGTACAGCTCAACGGAGGTTCTGCTTGGATACACTATAGGGATATTTAAGAACATAAGAACATAACATAAGATATGCCATACTGGGTCAGACCAAGGTCCATCAAGCCCAGTATCCTGTTTCTAACAATGGCCAATCTAGATCATACGTACCTAGCAGTTTCCCCAAAAGACACAGGTTCCACAATGCTTGTATTGGGTCAAGCATTGATATCCTGGATCCCTTTTAAGTAACGGTTTATGGACCTTTCCTCCAGGAACTTGTCCAAACCTTTTTTAAACTCAGCTACACTAACAGCCTTTACTACATCCTCCGGTAACAAATTCCAGAGTTTGATTACACGTTGAGTGAAAAAATATTTTCTCTTATTTGTCTTAAATAGTTTACCCTGTAGCTTCATTGCATGTCCCCTAGCCTTTTTATGTTCTGATAAAGTAAACAATCGATCTACGTTTACCCATTCCACTCCGTTCATTAATTTATAGACTTCTATCATATCTCCCCTCAGTCATCTCTTTTCCAGGTTAAAGAGCCCTAACCTTTTTTGCCTTTCTTCATATGGGTATCCTTCCATCCCTTTTACCATTTTGGTGGCTCTTTTCTGAACCTTTTCTAATAGAGTCAAACCTCAGTTTTCATGATTAATCCGTTCGAAAAAGTCTGACTAAAACCGAAACGTATGAAAACTGAAGCAATATTTCCCATAAGAAATAATGTAAATCCAATTAATCCGTTCCAGACACCCAAAAATATTCACAAAAATACATTTTATAGAGAATAACTATATTTTTACATACAGAAAACAATGAGAAATAAATATAAATGACTAATGAAATGGATAAATGAACATTTAACATCACTTTTACCTTTATTGAAGACTCTTCTTGGCATATGGAAGGCGGCGAGGAGGGGAGAGGGAGGAGGAGAGGTTATTGTTTGTAAGGGGAATCCCCCTCCATAAGGACCTCAGGTATCAAGGCCTATCCGGGGTTACTTCCCTTCTTTGTCTTTTACTGGCACTAGGACCAGCTTGAGAGGCACAGCTACTGTATCAAGATGCAGTCAGACACCCAGAGAGGAGATCGGGCACAGGAATTTATAAAAAAAGAACAAAACAAGAAGGAGCCACAAAAAAAAAGCCTCCAGTAAAGGCGCCAGCTACAGCCACCGGAAACACCACTGTCCCGCTCAGGCAACCTGGAACGCAGAGCTGAGCATGCGTTCCAGAGCCATGTGGCAATGGCTGCAGCAGCACGGGCCCCCGAAGTCTCAGCCAGGCAGCAGAAGACTTCTCTCACCTGCCTGATCCTCACAGGACAGCACACACACAGAGATTCTCTGATCACCGACTCTCTCCCCCGCCTCCGATTCTCAGCAGCAGCAGGACTGGCAAGTTTGGAAGACCCCTTTCAGCAGGGAGTCCCAGCAGGGAATCCTAATTGAGTGTCGGAAGAATCGGACCAGCACAACAGCTCCCGGCACTTCTCTCACCTCACCGGACAGCACACACCTCTGATTGCCAACTCTCTCCCCACCTCCAGTTCTCAGCATCAGCATGAGCAGAACAGCTCCCGGCACTTCTCTCACACACCTCTGATTGCCGACTCTCTCCCCGCCTCTGATTCTCAGCATCAGACCGGCAGAACAGCTCCCAGCACTTCTCTCACACACCTCTGATCGCCGACTCTCTCTCCCGCTTCCAATTCTCAGCATCAGCAGAACAGCTCCCGGCATTTCTCTCACCTCACCGGACAGATCCCTCTGAGTTTCGGCATCAGCAGGGAGTGTCGGAAGCCACACTCTCACAGTACAGTACTGCAGGATCGCTGAAAGCAAAGAGCTCTGGATCGCAAAAACAAGTACTGTACTGTATTGAGCGCCCCCCTCCCCCCCTGGACTATTTTAATTGTACAAAAACCGAGCGGATGTACGAGAACTGGGACAGAATCGCAATGAAAAAAGTCATTGAAAACCGAAGCTAACGAAAACTGGGGCATACGAAAACCGAGGTTTGACTGTAATGCTATATCCTTTTTAAGATACGGCAACCAGAATTGCACACAATATTCAAGGTGCAGTTGCACCATGGAATGATGCAGAGGCATTATAATATCCTTTGTTTTATTTTCCATTCCTTTCCTTATGATACCTAGCATTCTATTTGCTCTCTTGGCTGCCACTGCACACTGGGCGGAGGGTTTTAACATGTTGTCTTTTGTTCTCCAGTTTAATTATACAGAAGGACAGACCCAATCCACTGATAGCTGTACTTACTGCAAAAGTTACACTGCCACCAAGTCTTTTAATTGTGGTTCTTATACTATGGTTTTTACATAAGCCCTTGGTTATACACAATTGTACCTCTTCTGTGAAATGTGCTGTGATCGCTGGGAATTTGTGGAAAGAAATGGTTCTGGAAGGAGCCAGAATGTTGAACTTATCTGATTGTATAATATGTACTCGGCTCAAATCTGTTAGCCAGGCCCCTGTAGTGGTTGTGCCTCTTACATTATATGAATTGGTAGGGAATAACTCTTGTTTTGACCCAGGCTTTCAGAACTGTATAGAGCGTACTAACTGTAGTATGACCTGGACCAATATGTCCATGACCAATATGATTCCAATGCAATACCCATTAGTGTGCCCCCTAATATGCAATTTACTTATTGTCTAGGTTTGCTCCATCAGAGTTCATTGTCTTGTACTTACTTATATGGTCCTATTAATGGTCAATGGAATGTCTCAAAAGGTACCATGATACTCACAAAAATAGGCATTGCTTACACACTTAACTTGATGATCAAAGCTAAAGCAAATTGGACCATGCCCATCGGATTTATATTTCGCAGTGGTAATGTTTGGCGTACCTCTAGTAAGGGCACTCCATTTATTTCTTGTTATGCCCCAAATAATACATCTTCATTTGAAACACTTGGTCATCACTTCTTCCCCAAGTGGGATAATAATACTATGTACGAGGCTGTAGTAGGACACTATTGGTACTGTAGTGGCTACCTATACCAGAAAATAGGACTAGAACATTTACCTTGTGCAATTGTTCAGATTAATATGATTTCTGCTATAATTCCCTTGATTTGTACAAAACTCAGCACTAGAAAAAGGCGTGAACTAAAAGAGAGATATAGAGATTGATCTTACCTGATGGAGAAGCAGATGAGGCGGTTATTTAAGCCTATGGGCCCGATTTTGATTTAGACAGGCTTTGCGCCGTGTCAGCACATAGCCTGCCCACCAATCTCCTTAACCCAGATTTTCACTTCCAAGCTGACTGAAGTGAAAATCTGGGTTATGTTGGATGCGCCGACAACCGCCGAGGCTAAGCAGGTAGCAGCGGTTTTCAATGCTACCTGCTTAGCCCTTACTCCTTAAAGACAGACGAGGAAATACCTCACCTATTTTTAAGGCGCAGAGGCATCAAAAATCACTGCTATCCACTTAGCCCTTTCCTTCACCTCCACTCCACCCTGGAATACCCTTAACATGCCCAGATACTAACCGCATAGCATCTGTGCACGTTAGGGACTTATCTGGAATTTTCGAAACGCACTACCTGTGTAGGTGCCTCGAAAATCCCAGATAAGGCAGATACCTGTGTAAATGCCTTTGAAAATGCCACCCTATGAATACATTAATTCTATCTACCCTCTCACCAAAATTAGTTTAGATGCTTTTAGTACTACTAGCTTGGTACCATTTGACAGTAGCACAGTTTCTGCCGAATTAGGTATGTCTGTACGCCGCTTGCAATGTCCACTACATGTCCAAAAAAATATCCTTACTGAGGTTATCATGAAATTGAAAGAAACTATAGATCAAAATACCATGATGACCTTGCAAAATCGTAGAGCTCTGGATATGAAATTGGCCCAGCAAGGAGGTGCCTGCAATTTTCTAAATGAGAGTAATTGTTGTACTATCATTGTTAATCATACTGTATTCATTAACAATGCCATAGAAAAGATTAGAAATATTGCTGCCCTAAATGTTAAAGACTATGAGGGTTTCTTGGACACTTCATGGTAGGATGCATTCTCTTCTTGGTTCTCTGGTTTAGGTTCAGGTTTAAAAGGCCTATTTATGGCTGCATTAGGATTTATAGTAATAGCTGTAGTTTGTTGTTTTGCTTTTTCCTGTGTCCTGGCTTATTGCAGAAACAACGACAACTCTTGTGCTTACAAGGAAAGAAGAAATGGAAGAAGCAGTTTCACTCCTGACTCAGAATGAACACACGTTTGTAGAGACACCAGAAGGCTTCACTCTTATTGCATTGAAAGTGAATTAAGTGAGATTCAAGAGGGGAATGAGGAGAAGAGAGGGATGAATCCTCTGAAAACTCCATCTTGAAACGAGTGAATAAAAACAGTGTGTGTGTGTGTGTGTGTGTTGTGAAATACTATAACCTTTGAAACTGCTGACAAGATGAATTGCAGATAGAATGCTCTACCCATGACTACAGATAAACCAGAGAAAGACAGGAATTGGGGAATGCTAAGGGAGATGAGACACAGAGATAAGATCCTGCAAAGGACCATAAAACAAGAGAACAAAGAAACAATGTATGCCAAGGTTGTTGTAGTAAGGAATATGGGGAAAAAGGGCAAATGGACTAAAAAAGCTGTAAAGTGAGTGTATAAAAATAGTGCTCTGTAGGATGTAAGTTGGGTAGGCAGTGACTGAAGCTCGCTATTGAGTGATGTCACCACCTCTGCCTAACAGGATAATAATACGGTATTAGATTTATATTTGCTGTGGACTATCTAACATGTTTTTGCAGACCTGTATATTCTAGTTCAATAAATTAGATTGGTTTTTACTTATAAGTTGTCCTGTCTTACAAATTTATACACAAATTATAAGGAGTGGGCGAAGTCCCATATTGGGGTGTCACACAGCGGTAAGGTACAAAAGAAAAAGCCCCAATATCTCTGAAACCTATGCCCCTTCCACCCCCCCCCCCCCTGATACATTCCACTCAGTCTGCCAAGCCACCATCACTCTCTTGTTTAACTACTGTAATTCCATTTTTCCATGGTCTACCGAATTACGCTCTCCTCCCACTACAACGCACCCAAAATACTGTTGCCCGAACTATCTTCCAAGCTTCAGGACAAAGCCATATCCTGCCAATCCTCAAACACCTTCACTGGCTTCCCATCAGCTCCAGCATACAATTGAAAGTTCTAACCATCATTCACAAAACCCTAGATCAACAATCCCCGAAACAACTCCAAACACTAATTCACACCCTGAACTCTGACAGACCAAGAAGAGCGAGCACCCAGAATATCCTCAGTTTCCTACCGCAGACTCACAAATCCAAGCAAACCACAAGAATGAGAGCATTCTCCTTGTACGCCCATCACCCTCTGGAACTCACTACTCCCCCTTAGTTCAAAATATCAAATCAACTGCAGACTTTTGTAAAAAGCTTAAAACTCACCTCTTTACAGAACATTTTGGCATCAGGCACGCAACAACCACAGATCAGGACTCACCATACAAATAATCACTTCATCCACCAACCTACCCCCATAAAGAAATCCCTTCATCCCTTACACCCCATTTCCCCCCCACCCCCCATGTACAGTACATAGCTCATTAGAGAAATACTGATTCAAATATATTGATATGTACAAATTTTCATTGTTTTCTGTTCATGTTTAAATAGTTTTCATGTTAATTACAAATGGCTTTAGACGTTCCTTGTAACTTGATCTCTGTATCAACCCAGTTCTTTGTAAACTGTTTTGACATGTAGAAAACAGTAAAAAAAAAAAAAAAAAGATAAATAAATACCAAAACATAAGAACATATATGCCATACTGGGTCAGACCAAGGTCCATAAAGCCCAGTATCCTGTTTCCAACAGTGGCCAATCTAGGTCATACGTACCTAGCAGTTTCCCCAAAAGACACAGGTTCCACAATGCTTGTACTCGGTCAAGCATTGATATTAAGAAGGGACACAGGATAATGTTTTATGGACCTTTCCTCCAGGAACTTGTCCAAAACTTTTTTAAAGCCAGCTACACTAACAGCCTTTACTACATCCTCCGGTAACAAATTCCAGAGTTTGATTACATGTTGAGTGAAAAAATATTTTCTTTTCTTAGTCTTAAATAGTTTACCCTGTAGCTTCATTGCATGTCCCCTAGTCTTTCTATGTTCTGAAAATGTAAACAATCGATCTACGTTTACCCATTCCACTCCATTCATTAATTTATAGACTTCTATCATATCTCCCCTCAGCCGTCTCTTTTTCAGGTTAAAGAGCCCTAACCTTTTTAGCCTTTCTTCATAGGAGTATCCTTCCATCCCCTTTACCATTTTGGTGGCTCTTCTCTGAACCTTTTCTAATAACGCTATATCCTTTTTAAGATACGGCGACCAGAATTGCACACAATATTCAAGGTGCGGTCTCACCATGGAACGATATAGAGGCATTATAATATCTTTTGTTTTATTTTCCATTCCTTTCCTTATGATACCTAGCATTCTATTTGATCTCTTGGCTGCCACTGCACACTGGGCCAAGGGTTTTAATATGTTATCCACAATGACGCCTAAATCTTTTTCCTGGGTGGTGGTTCCTAATGTGGAACCTTGCATCGTATAACCATAGTTTGAGTTGTTCTTCCCTAGGTGCATAACTTTGCACTTGTCCACATTAAATTTCATCTGCCATTTTGATGCCCAGTCTTCCAATTTATCAAGATCCTCTTGCAATTTTCCACAATCCTCTTGGGTTTTAACAACTTTAAATAGTTTTGTGTCATCTGCAAATTTGATAACCTCACTCGTTATTCCCTTTTCCAGGTCATTTATGAATATGTCAAAAAGCTGTGTCTGCTCCATATTTGAGGGCATTTGGGCTACTTTACTCTTTTGTGGAACCTCTCTGCTTTTGGTAGTATCCTTCAAGGATACATTCTTCCGAACCATCCGCTCTTGGGCGACTGTCGGCTTTCCCCTAATATCTAGTTTAAAAGCTGCTCTCTCCCCTTTTTAAAGGTTAATGCCAGCAGCCTGGTTCCATCCCGGTTAAGGTGAAGCCCATCCCTTCGGAAGAGCCCCTCCTTTCCCCAGAATGTTTCCCAGTTCCTAACAAATCCAAAACCCTCATCTCTGCCCCATTGTCTCATCCACACATTGAGACTCCGGAGCTCTGCCTGCCTTTTGGGTCCTGCGCGTGGAATGGGAATCTTTCGGAGAATGCTACCCTGGAAGTTCTGGATTTCAACTTCCTACCTAAAAGTCTAAATTTAGCCTCCAGAACCTCCCTACCACATTTTCCTATAAAACAGAGTGAGTATTCTATTTCAAATTTATTAATCAGGAAACTGGCCAAAGGAGAACAGGAAATACTGTCCTTTGTTTGGCCTTACAAGATGTTACATTCGTAAGTTCTTTAGGATCCTCTTGGCTCAATCATATTCCATGCCTACACACTAAAAGCCATAAGCTCAAACATATCTATGTACTCTGAACAATTAAAAAAATTGAACAGCTGCTAGTAAAGTGGAGATTCTAATGCAACACTACCAATAATGATTAGTATAGAGAGAGAGAGAGGAGTTGGAGAAAGCAGTGCATGCTGGGACCTCTAACATCAGAAGCAAGCATGTGATGTACATCACAAAGACGTCGAGGGCATGAGCTAGCAGTTTTAAGGAAGGGGAGGGAAAGATGCCCCTCAAAGAAGCTATGTGGTTGTCCTCTGTAGACCAATTTTACGGAGAATCAAGTTGCTATAGAAAATAGGCTGAGCTGAGACCAGCTTCTACTAAGACTTTCATTCTTTCCCTCGAATATGTCTGTACTGTTGACTATTTATAAAAGTACCCAACAGCAATAATTCACACTCAATATTAATCACAAATTTCCTGGCAGTCATATAGATTGAATGTCTTTCCAAACTAAAGGGATCTTATTCATGCTCTCCCTCCAGTCCAGGATAACCACCATGGATATGGATGAGAGCGCATTCCATGCATTGCCTCCATTGTATGCACCTCTCTCTCATGCATATTGTGATAAGGAAGCTTATCATAGTTCAGGAAGGAGCTATAATAGAGGTGAATTGGCTCTGAACAAGCAACCTGTCTTTGCTGGTAGAAATAATAAAACAGAATGTTTCCATAAAAGACTACCAGTCCCAGAATGCACCAGGTTTCCAACAGCCACTAGAAGAGCTGAAGTGGGGAAACGTGTGTTCAATCAGGAGAGCTATGAGGTAATCCCCAAGCACTCATCTCCAAGGGCAGGGCTTGATTCAGCACAGCTGTGCTGTGCTAGGGTGGAGCAGCCCTCTAAACAGGTTAAAAGTAAAGCCTATTCTATTCATCAGAATCTTCATGATCATCATCAGCAGGAGCAGAGGCAGCAGAAGCCAGAGCTCACGGACAGAGAGAGCAAGAAACACTTTGGAAGAAAGAAGAGAGAAGCATCTTGGCGGTCTAAAGGAGTCCATAGCAGTACGTGTGCTGGGAGGCATTCCAGAGGCAAGCATACTCCATTGGACTGGAGGAAACCAGAGGAGTGGGGTTGCAGAGCCAGGAATCCCCGGACGGGACCTGTGAGGGAAACGGCTGCATTTGGAAGGGGCCCTAAGACCAGTGCAAGAAGGTATGTGAAGAGAGACCCAGTGTCCAGGGATCTTGATTGGAAGGCTGGACATAAAAACTGGACTACATACTGGCCAGGATATTTAGAGAGGAACCCTAACAGCAATGGAAGCTCAGGTATGAACACTGATCTATGCCCTAGCTATTCACTTGGAAGACAGCAGGGAAACAAGTATTGTTCTGAGAATGCTCCATTAAGAAATTCCTCTGTGCCAATCCATGATATTGATTCTATGATAGTTGAAGAAGGGGATATTGTAAATGAACAGTGTGAATACATGGATTGCTCTCTGTCTAAACTTCTGTGGTAATATTCTTTCACAAAGTACAACAACCATCACAAAGAAATATAAACTTGTTCTTTGATCTACTCAGAAAAGCTTTTGAGCAGGATTTGAGCCACGGTTAGAAAGTAAACCAGCCAAGAGGTTTGCAGCTGGTTAATTGTTAGCAATTGAGCCTTGCCTAATTGCCTGTGAGCTCTGAAGAGACACTTCTGGATGTGTGTGAAAATACCAGAAGTTAGCCTTGAAAAAGAACAGTTTTTCATTACTTTGTGGGTTTTGTTTGTTTTTGAAGCACTGCTAAAAAGATATTAGCAGGAGCCCACAGAAAAGACCTTTCTGTTCCCATCAAGGTCTTTATGATTTGATTTGATGGCTTAAGAAGTTCAGTTGTTGTTTTTCCTGATTTTGTTTTTCTAAGTATAATACTGAAAGCAAGTATCCTTTTCTGTGCTACCAAGCAAATCTGTGTTGGGAGAAATAACCCCATAAATAAAATATATCTTCTTTGCTTTACACTCAAGCAAGCACAACTAATTTATTTGTGAACGGCTGATTCTGGTATGAATGGACTACATTTCCCACAATCCTTTGCAAGTCATATTAATATTTGCCTTTGCCAAGACTGTGGACATTCTCACCCAGCGCCCCCGTTTACAATATTCATAGTGGTTATCCTGAAAACCTGATTGGCTAGGTGTGTCCATTGGACTGGGTTGAGAATCCCTGCTCTAGTCTGTGTGACATGCTAACCAGAAAGTGGTTTCTATGGGCAAGTGCAGCCTTGTGTGCACTCCATACCAAGGGAGGGGGCAAGGACTGTTTGGGCTGCCTCAGGTGTTTTGCAGGCATTTGCTAGTATTAGGAAGGGGTACTAGTACCCCTGTATAAGTCTCTGGTGAGGCCTCACTTGGAATACTGTGTTCAGTTTTGGAGACCGTCTCTTGCAAAGGATGTAAAAAGAATGGAAGCTGTTGAGAGGAAGGCGACCAAAATGATTTGGAGCCTGCGTCAGAAGCCTTATGAGGAGAGACTTGAAGACCTAAATATGTACACTTTGGAGGAGAGGAGGGATAGGGGAGATATGATTCAGACCTTTAAATACTTAAAGAGAAATAATGAACAAACCTCTTCCAGAGACAGGAAAGCTGTAAAACTAGAGGGGCATGACATGAAACTGCAAGGTGGTAAATTGAAAGGCAATGTCAGGAAATACTTTTTTCTGAAAGGGTGGTGGATGCTTGGAATGCCGTCCCGATGGAAGTGGTGGGGGTAAACACAGTGATGGAATTCAAAGTGGCCTGAGACAGACACTGTGGATCACTTTACAGCAACAAGATTAAATCAAAATAAACTGAACCATCTAATTTCTCAACAAATAGGGGTGTCCTACATGTAGCAATGGGGGGAGGAGCAGTGGGTTCACCCCTAAACAAACAAAGAAACAAAGATATGGGGAGGGGTGAAGACATGGGGAGGGGTGCACCTGCTCCTGGTGGGTGCACCACTAAGCAAAGACATGGGAAGGGGTGCAACTGCTCCTGGTGGGTGCACCACTAAGCAAAGACATGGGAAGGGGTGCACCTACTCCTGTCATATTGCTTGACAGACTAGATGGACCATACTGGTCTTTATCTGCCGTCATTTACTATGTTACTATGTAGTCAGGGGCGGCCCGTCCATTGAGCAAGAATGTTTTTTGCACAGGGCCCCGCGTTTCAGGGGGCCCCGCGCAAAAAAACACTTCATTAGCACAAGTAGAAAAAAAAACAAACCGGCTGCTGCCGCCGCGGCAGCAGCAGAATCAAATGTCCCGCCGCAGGGCCCCGCCTGCCCGGCAGAGCCTCCCTTCACCATCAGCTCCTGAGTCCCTCCCAATGCGCGGGCTTTCAGAGCCGCGAGAGCTTCTCTGACCTCTTGCGGCTCTGTTAATCCCACCGGGGCTGATGGGAAATCCCATCAGCCCCGGCGAGATTAACAGAGCCGCGAGAAGAAAGGGGAACTCTCGCGGCTCTGAAAGCCCGCGCATTGGGAGGGACTCGGGAGCTGATGGTGAAGGGAGGCTCTGCCAGGCAGGCGGGGCCCCGTGGCGGGACATTTGATTCTGCCGCTGCCACGGCGGCAGCAGCAGCCGGTTTGGTTTTTTAAAATCTATCAGGGATGATGGGGGGAGTGGGGTTAGGACTGGTAATGGGCTTTGGGGGGGTTAGGACTGGTAATGGGCTAGGGGGGGGGGCTAAGACTGGATTTGGTTGATGGGGGAGGGGGGTTAGGAATGGTAATGGGCTATGGGGGGGTTAGGACTACTAATGGGCTATGGGGGGGCTAAGACTGGAAGTGGGCTGATGGGGGGTTAGGACTGGAAATGGGCTGATGGGGGGTTAGGACTGGAATGGGCTGTGGGGAGGCTAAGACTGGAAATGGGCTGATGGGGGTTAGGACTGGTAATGAGCTATGGGGGGCTAAGACTGAAAATGGGGTGTTGGGGGGGGCTTAGGACTGGAAGTGGGCTGATGGGGGGCTTAGGACTGGTAATGGGCTATGGGGGGGTAGGACTGGTAATGGGCTGGGGGGGTGGCTAGGACTGGAAATGGGCTGAGTGGAAGGAGGGTTTGAACTGCAAATAGCTGATGGGGAGGGGGCTTGGAATGGAAATGGGCTGTAAGGGGAGGGAGCTAGGACTGGAAATGGGCTGAGTGAGGGGGGCTAGGACAGGAAATGGGCTGATGGAGGGCTAGGATAGGACTGGAAATGGGCTGTTGGGGGGGCTTGGATTGAAATGGACTTATGGAGGGGCTAGAACTGGAAGTAGGCTCATGGGCTTGGATTGGAAATGGGCTGAGTGGAGGGGAGCTAGGATTTGACATGGGCTGATGATGGTGGGGCTAGGAAAGGACTAGAAATGGGCTGATGGGGGGCTGGGATTGGAAATGAGCTGATGGAGGGACTCGGATGGGGGAGCTAGGACTTGAAATGGGCTGATGGGGGTTAGGACTGGTAATGGGCTATGGGGGGGCTAAGACTGAAAATGGGGTGATGGGGGGCTTAGGACTGGAAGTGGGCTGATGGGCTTAGGACTGGTAATGGGCTATGGGGGGGCTAGGACTGGTAATGGGCTGGGGGGTGGCTAGGACTGGAAATGGGCTGAGTGGAAGGAGGGCTTGAACTGCAAATAGCTGATGGGGACGGGGGCTTGGAATGGAAATGAGCTGAGTGGAAGGAAGGCTTGAACTACAAATAGCTGATGGGGAGGGGGGCTTGGAATGGAAATGGGCTGTGAGGGGAGGGAGCTAGGACTGGAAATGGGCTGAGTGAGGGGGGCTAGGACAGGAAATGGGCTGATGGAGGGCTAGGATAGGACTGGAAATGGGCTGTTGGGGGGGCTTGGATTGAAATGGAGGGGCTAGAACTGGAAGTAGGCTCATGGGGGGCTTGGATTGGAAATGGGCTGAGTGGAGGGGAGCTAGGATTTGACATGGGCTGATGGTGGGGCTAGGAAAGGACTAGAAATGGGCTGATGGGGGGCTGGGATTGGAAATGAGCTGATGGAGGGACTCGGATGGGGGAGCTAGGACTGGAAATGGGTTGATACGGGGACTAGAAGGGAGCGGATGCTGGGTGGGGCTGGAACTAGAATGGAGCTGATGTTGGGGGAGGATTAGAATGGGATAGAGCTGGGAGAGTGAAATGGAGAGGGAAAAAATATTTTGTGTGGGATGGAAGACAAATATACAATTGGCCGGATATTGGGAGAGTAAGTGGGGATTGAGGATGGCGGGGTAAATTTGAGTGGATGAAATAGGAATGAGGAAAGAGCAAAAGGAGAAAGATTAGTATGTTAAAGCAGATGTAGAGAGAGAATGGAAAAAAACTAGAAGAGTGAAGAGGGAGGAGTAGCCTAGTGGTTGGGGCAAGGTACTTCAGGCCGGAAGGTCAGGGGTTCAAATCCCATTAGAGGACAGCAACCTTGGGCTGGAAGGACTGGGGTTTCTAGTCCCACAGATGCTCCTTGTGGTCTTGGGCAAGCCACTTAACCCTCCATTGCCCATGTTCCCTGTAAGTATTAAGTGTATGTGTCTCATATCCCCACGTGTTAAACGTATCCCCCAATTGTGTTGTGACCGCTTTGATTGAAGGATAAGGCGGTATACAAAACTGTCTAAATAAATAAATAAATAAATAGACAGCAGACGATGGAGAGTTAGCAGAAGACACGAAGAAACCAGAAGAAAGTGGCTGGAGCAATTGCAACTGGAAAAAAAATGCACAAAAGGTAGAAAAATATCTCTTTATTGAATTTATTAACTGAAATATACCAGCTCTGGGAAATGTGCATCATTAACGTCTGCGCTTTGTTTAGTACAAGAGGAAATTAATTTATAGTTTTATTTCTACAGTGTTGGGCTTTTGGGGTTCCCAGTTTGATTATTGTCTTCCTGTTTCTACATTGTGATTTCTTGTTTGGTGACGGTCTATGTTCTGCACGTGTAACTGAGCTGAGGTATTCTGTTTATGTAATTCCTATTTGACATTGCCACATGTTCTCTTTCCCCAGTAGGTCATGTATTGTTGTTCTCTGAAATGTATTGGTTTAATATTTGCAGTGTTGCCTTTTGATAGGTAGGGTCTTGTGCTTTGTGAGTCCTGGTAGTGCTGTTACGATACGGCGGGTTTGCTATGGGTTCTAAATGGGCAGTGTTTGTAGTAGTTCTTAATGTGCCTGGCAGTTGTCACTGGATTATAGTAATGTGGAAATCTTTTAGTCTTTCTTAATGCAGACACTCATTAAGAGGCATGTTTACTAAAAGTTAGTGTATGGTAACATTATGCAAATATTTATGCAAATGTGGTCCCTTATGCAAATGAGGCCCCGCACCGAGTCTCCGCACCCCCCTTGGGCCGCCCCTGCAGGGGTCTCCAATTCCAGTCCTGGAGGGCCGCACACCTGTCAGGTTTTCATGATATCCCTAATGAACATGCATGAGATGCATTTGAATAGTATGGGGCAGTGCATGCAAACTCATCTCATGCATATTCATTAGGGGCATCCTGAAAACCTGACTGGTGTGCGGCCCTCCAGGACTGGAATTGGAGACCCTAAATCTATATCATATATACACAAATCAAATTAGGGCACAAATATTACTACTGGGCAGCTGTTCTGATTGAATCACATACAAACATTTGTGCAGTTGAGGAATTGTCAGCACAAAATAAAAGGGCAGCGTGGAGAATCCAAGACAGGCAAGAGAAGAGGTGAAAGACTATGGGTGGAAGGGTGACTTCCTGGTGTTTATCCAATTAACACCCTTTTCTAACCAGGGGTTTTCCAGAGTTGCTAAATTACCCAGTTCCAGGAGTGAGATTTTAAGCCAGTCTTGGGTTTCTGACACCTTACTTTGATGCATTATGGGACATGTAGCAATGATTCCAATAGGAAAATCAAGGACTATAGAAAACATACTGCATTGCAATGCAAATTTAAAACCAGAACTAGCAAAAAAAAAAAAATCTCACTCCTGGAACTGGGTAACTTGGCAATGCTGGTGTGTTACTGGTAAAATGTAAAATCAGAAGTCCTACAT
This sequence comes from Ichthyophis bannanicus, assembly GCA_033557465.1. Taxonomy (NCBI): domain Eukaryota; kingdom Metazoa; phylum Chordata; class Amphibia; order Gymnophiona; family Ichthyophiidae; genus Ichthyophis; species Ichthyophis bannanicus. The sequence continues at coordinate 264,182,546 of CM066044.1, forward strand.
ATGAATGCGCTTGTGGTGTCTGTTGCTACAGAACAGTGTGCACCTGTTTCAGCATTTAAAGAAAGATCAGCAGTTCAAGACATGGGAAGGATGTGCATCGTTCGCCACGTTGAAAGGTCACAATCAGTCTTGCAGGTTAAAATATTTTAAAATAAATAGTGTGAATCTGAGACCCCCCATTTACAGGCTCTCCTGCCCCAATAGAAAGCAGTGAGGTGCAGATGAACCAGGAAAACTGGGCTTACAAAGCAAAGTTGGTTGCTCCTCTCCCGAGAAGGAGGGGCAACCCAAAAGAAATATTAGCACTTGAGGAGCGAGAAAAACAGGTAAATGTGCTCAGCCCGGCTGGGCCCATTTGGGTTAAAGGGAAGACGGAAAGAACTAGCCCTAGGATCAGCTTAAGGGGAGGTGGATAGAGATTGCTGGGATTGGCTAGACCTTTTGATTGAGATCAGGTTTGTATTGTAGTATTGTCTTATCTTCTGAAACACATCAAGTTTCATTGCAATAATATACTTTTATAAATGCAATAGAGGGAGAGACAAAAACTCCAGTGAACTTGCACCAGGTCTCACCTAAATATGATCATCGACTTGCACATTGAATCAGCTTCTGCATTTAGCTGCTCATTTTGATTTAAATTGATGAAGGGACTTAGAGAGCCTCAATATAAAAAGATCATTTTTGTTTTGTTAACCTTTATTTCTAATTCTTTGTAAAATGCTTAAATTGCTCTCTTGTCATTAGTTTATAGTATAGGAAACAGCTCTCCCAACTACAGTATATTACATTTGTTTATGTTTATTAACTTGATATACCGCTAAACGAAAAACATCAGAGCGGTTTACATAATACAAAATAAAGAAAACCATAAGGTAAGGGAAGAAGAAAAGAAATTACAATAGTGGATAGGAAAGCATACCTAACAGAATCATACAACAGGACAATGAGGAGGAGAGAGAGAGAGGGGACAAGGGAAGGGAAGGTCACATAGAGGGATCAGGGAGGTCAAAGGCAAGGGCAAAGAGATGGGTTTTGAGGCTGTTCTTGTTCCTGCTCAAGCCAGATAGAAGAGGGCAGGGAGTTCCAGAGCGGGGGCGAGGAAGAAGAATGCAGAGGAGCGAGTGGTCTGGAGGTGAGCACAAGCGGGTGAGGGGAGACGTAAGCGGTTGAGATGGAGGGATCGCAGAGAGCGAGCTGGGGTATGCAAGTGAACCAGATCAGCCAGATACTGGGGGGAGTGGGTGTGGAGGACACGGTGGAGGAGTACCAAGATTTTGAAATGAATGCGGAATTTGATGGGAAGCCAGTGAAGACGGATGAGAAGAGGTGTAATATGATCACGTGTGGAGGAGTGAAAAATAAGTCGAGCAGCAGTATTTTGGATACGTTGGAGACGGTGAAGTTGCACGATAGGGAGACCAGCTAGAACCGAGTTACAGAAGTCGATGCGAGATATGACATACACTTATTCCAATGGTAGTAGCACAATATAGTGACATTTTATTTGCTCAATATTGTCCTTTCCTTGAGTCTTGCTACACCAGTCCAGACAAATGGGTTGTGTTCCTCCACCAGCAGATTGGTAGAGACAAAGAACCAATGAAAAGCACAGGTTTCAATGACATCACACCCATGCCTCTATATGCCTCAGCCACCAGAGGTCTCTTCAGTATCCATCCCAAAGCATACAGTATGGGAGAACATGGCAGGCCTCACACAACCTCAATGTGGGCAATAATGAGCAATCAAACAGTAGAGAACTATGTACAGGGAAGCATAAAGAGAAGGCTGTTTATAGATGATGAACCTTCAGGGCCAAATATAGAAAAGCAGCCGGTGCTGAGGGAAATACAAGAAGGGCTCTGCCAGGGAGGCGGGAGGCAGTGGGGCACTTCATTCTGCCGTTGCCGCAGTGGCTGCTCTGATCGGGGGGGGGGATTCAGTTTCCCTGGACTGGGGGGGGGGAGGTAGTAGCATAGGAAATATTAATGAGCTGATGGGGGGAGGGCTAGGACTGGTAAAAGGCTATGGGGGGTTAGAACTAGAAATGGGCTGATCGGGAGGGGGGACTAGGACTGGTAATGGGCTATCGGGGGTGGCTAGGACTGGAAATGGGCTGATGGGGGGGGGGTTAGAATGGGCTGATTGGGAGGGGGCCTAGGACTGGTAATGGGCTGATTGGTGGGATTAGGCCTAGAAATGGGCTGATTAGGGGGGCTAGGACAGGAAATGGGCTGATTGGGGGGCTAGGAGTGGGAATGGACTTATGGGGGGGTTAGGACTGGAAATGAGCTAGGACTGGTAATGGGCTGATTGGGAGGCTAGGATTGGAGTGGACTGATAAGGGGGATAGGACCGGAAATGGGCTGTGATTGGAATGGGCTAATGGGGGAGGGGAGGAGAGTGCTGCTGGCCCTGGAAGAAAACTAGGGGCTAGGGCTACAAATGGGTTGATGCGAGAGGATAGTAGATTAGGACTGGAAGGGAGCGGATACTGAGAGGGTCTGCCAGGAGAAGGAGGGGGCAGGAAGGGAGCTGTCACAGGAGAAGGAGGGGGCTGGAAAGGAGCTGACACCTGGGATGTACTGAAGGGGGACTGGAAGGGAGTGGTAGGTGGTTGGGTAATGGGGAGGAGGCTGGAAGGGAGCTGACATGCGAATGGCACTGGAAGGGGGATGGACAGAGGGTAGGACGACCGGAAAGGAGCTGACGGGGGGGGGGGGGGGTGGCACTGAGAATTGGACATGAGCTGATATCTGGGATGGTATTTGGACTAGAAGGGGCTGGACAGTGGGAAAGGAGGAGGAATGGAAGGGAATGGACACCAGTGGCAGTTGTGGGAATGCAAGGCGGTTGACATTGGAAGGTACCGGGAAGGGAGGACTGGAAAGGGGGCTGATACTGGGGAGGGTTACTGGAACTGGAAATGGGCTGATGGAAGAAAGTGAAGAAAACAAAAGAAGAGATAACAAATGGCAGATGGACCATGGACTATAGACCACAGAAAGAGAGCTAAGAGAAGACAGGAAAGCAGAAGCCTCAGATCAGGACCAGCACAATCAGAGAATAAAATGGTCAGACAACAAAGTTAGAAAATAATTTTATTTAATTTTAGTGATTGGACTTTATGCTATTCTTATATTTTATACAGTATTGGGGAACTGCATCTCTTATTTATCTGATGTTGCACTGCATGTGGACTCTGGCTTTTTGGGGTTTCAGTTTAAATTTTGTCTACATATTTTTATTTTTTATTTATTTATTTATGAATTTTTATACAATAAATCAAGCGAAACTTGTACAGAACATAATACTTGCAATTGTAAATATACAGCAACATAAAAATCAAGAAATAATACTGCAAGGATTATAAGTAGTCCCCCGAAATGGAGGAGTAAACCAAAGAAAAAGGAGAAACTCCTAATACATTGGCAATACATACAGGAAAAATAAGAGGAGACGGTGCACCAAGGAGAGCAATTAAACTAGATGGAGTCATAACTCAGGAGAGGAAGTAATTGGTAAATGCAAGCTTAAAAAAGCAGAAAGATCCTCAGGAGAGAAAAAACATATTTCTGTGCTTTATAGGTAATTAAACATTTACAAGGAAATCGTAACATAAATGTCACATCAATTCGTACTACTCCCGATTTCAATAATAAGAAGGCCCTCCTCCATTTCTGTGTTTCCCGTGCAACATCCGGGAATAGAAAAATCTTTTTCCCATGAAACAATCTATCTCGCTTTTTATAAAACAATTTTAACAGCCATTCCCTGTCTGAAGAAAGAGCTAATGTAACTAACAATGTGGACACAACTATGTCCTCTTCTTTGGGGGGTACAAAGCAAGTCAGAAACATTGAGAGAGTCCATCTCCAACGGTCCAACAGACACTTTCCCAGCTTTTTCCCTAAAGGGAGATTATTTATTTATTTACTTCTCTTATATACCGCGCTATTAAAATCAGTGCGGTTTACAATTGAACAAAATCATATTGCAATGTCACACGACAATTGAGTTTTTACATTGAACATGGACGAGATAACCTGGAGGTAACAGGGGTAACTAATTACAGAGTAATTATTCATGGAGTATGGTGAGAAATTATACATATAGTATGGTGAGAAATTATACATATAGTATAGCTTGGTTTCAACATATTTATAAGAGGTTTAATCAATAAGATGTGTGATCAGTACCAATAATAAATAAGAGAGGGGATATGGTGGTAGAGCTAGTCATTTTCTTTATGGTGTTGGATTTTGGGTGGGGTGGAGTAGGGTGTAGGATGTGAGGATGGGTGGTTGTTTCTGGGATTGGATTCTGGGTAATGGATGAGGAAAAGGTGTTTGAGGGCTTTTCTAAATGACAATAGGTCTGGGGTGGAACGGAGCTCAGTGGGGAGGGCATTCCAGGTCATGGGTGCAAATAAGGAGAAGGCTCTATTGGCAGTAGCCTTTTTGCACTTAGTTAGAATGTTGGGGATCTCTAGAGTGTTTGCTTGATTAGATCTCCTGATCCTGTTGAACGGCCGTCTTTGAATGAGTTTGCTGATGGGTGAGGTGATCTGGTTCCTTAGGGCTTTGAATGTTAGTACTAGGGACTTATACTGGATTCTAGCCTGAAGTGGAAGCCAGTGGAGATCCATCATGACTGGGGTTATATGTTTAGCTCTTGATGTACCTGCAAGTACCCTTGCTGCAGCATTCATTGCAAGGCGAAGAGGTCCTAGTGTTGACTGAGGGAGGCCATGAAGGATAATATTTGCAAAGTCTAGATGTGGGAGCACCAAGGCTTGGAAGATAGTTCGGTAGTCATTAAAGTCCAATAGGGGGTGCAGGTGACGTAGTATCCGGACCTTATGGTAAATTGCTTTCGTGATGTTCTTCACATGTGTAAACATGTCGAGTCGTTGGTCAAGCGTGATGCCGAGATAGCGGATAGTTGATTTTGCTATCAACTCAATATTGTTTACTTTTAATGTGGGGGGTGGGGAGAACATCTGGTTCTTGGTGAGGAATAAGACATCTGTTTTACTATGGTTGATCCTTAAATTTTGTGTTGTAAGCCATTGTGATACAGCTTCGAAGCAGCTTGATATAGGTGAAAAGTCAGGTTGATCAATCAGGAATGGTGAGTAGATTAGGACGTCGTCTGCGTAGACTAGGCACTGGATGTTGAAGGAGTGGATTAGGGTACAAATTGGTTGCATATATATGTTGAACATTAATGCAGATAGGGATGAACCCTGAGGTACACCTTGATTGCGAGGGAATGGGTCAGAAGTCATGGGACCTGTTCTGACTTGTTGCCATCTGTTAGATAGGTAGGACTTGCACCATGCTATAGCTGAGCCTTGTATTCCTTTCTCCACAAGACGAAGTATCAGAGTTTCATGGTTGACTGAATCAAAGGCTGCAGCAATGTCCATGAAAATGAGGACAAATCCCTGGCGGATGTTATCAAGTCCTGTAACTAGATCATTGAAGAGAGTTGTGAGGATGGTGTCGACACCATGAGCTTCTCTGAAGCCATGTTGAGATGGATCCAGTGGAGCTACATCGTCAATATGTTGTTGGATTTGTCGTTGAACTACCTTTTCAATGATTTTGGCGAGTAGGGGGATGCTTGATATTGGGCGAAAGGATTCAACTTTGGAGGAATCAAGTTTGTTGTTTTTTTAATAATGGGCGGATTGAAGTAAATTTCAGGCTTTGTGGGAAAGATCCTATGGAGAGGGATTGGTTTGTGATTCTGCTTATAGCGGGACTAAGTTCTTGGCGTAATTCTTTGATCCAACTAGCTGGACATGGGTCACTAGGGGCAGTGGTAAGATTAATGGATGTGATAATATCTTGTATTTCTTTATTGGATACTTCGCAAAATTTGAGTAGAGGGGTTTTACATGTAGTCGAGGAGATTGTGCAGGTTGATAACTTGTTGGCTTGGATTATCTTTGATTGTAGGTAGTTTGCATAATCTTGTGGGTGAGGCATAGTTGTTTGGGCGGGAGCTGGGTCACCTGTTAGGGACTTAACTATGCTGAACAGATCATGGGGTTTGTTAAGCGATCGCTTTAGAATATCTGCATGGTATTGTTTTTTCCATCGTCATTGCTCGATGAGATTGTAGATAAGAGGTGTATGTACGTAGAGATTCAGGGAACCGGGCGTGGCGCCAGTGTCCCTCTAGTTTACGTAAGTGAAGGAGCGACGCTCTAAGGTCATTGGTGTACAATGGAGCATGTTCTCGCTTCTTGATGTTTATTCTTGTGGTTGGAAGGGAGGCAGCTGATTTAAGGGCGTGGTCCCAGTTGGAAACTAGTTTATCTGGGTCAGATAGTGTGATAATAAGGCGAGGTAAGATTTCCTCAAGGGCTTTATCCTTAACAAAAGGCTTAAAACGTGTAGATAGAGAGCTCGGTGGGGCTTGTGCCTTGATAGTGCTGTTAGTCTGATGGATGGTGGGTATCTGAAATGTGATAAGATCATGATCAGACCAGGGTACTGAAGTTATTGATGTGGCGAAGTGGTGAGCTATATTTGTTGCTATCTGTGGGGCGAAGATCAGGTCAAGTGTGCTTTCCTTGATGTGGGTAGGTGATTCAATAATCTGATTGTATCCCAGATCTTTCATAGCATCAATGAAGGCTGTTGCATGTGCAGTTGTTAGAGAAGGCAGGTTAAAATCTCCCATTATCCAGCTTGGGATACTGGAATTGCAAGCAAGATTGATTATTGTTGGTAATTCGTCTGGTGAGGGTGTTGGAGCTCGATATAAAAGGTTGATAGAGCAGAGTTCATTTGTTATAGTAATCATATCAAGGTGAGTGGTGCTGGATGCATTGCTTGTTTTGAACTGGAGATTGGATTTTGTGAGGATAAGTGTACCTCCTCCTTTTTTATTAGATCTGTGGCAAGTGTGGATGGTGAAGCCAGGTGGTGACATCTGGTGGATGAGAGCATTATCGCAGTCTGATAGCCAAGTTTCGGTTATCATTAGGATATCAAGATTGTGTTGAGATATCAGGTCGTGGACCACTGGCCATTTTGAACGTATAGATCTTGCATTTATAAGTGCACACCTGATTGGGTGTTGGGATTTGTTTTTCTGGCTATGGTCCTTTTTGAGGTTTTGCAATGGGATGTATAGTAGGTGGGGGTGGGTTGTGATGGGTCTTGATGAAGGGTGACGGGGGGTTTCAAACCATTTTCTTCCCGTGTAGCGGAGAATTGGGATGAAGCTGGTGTCAGGGTTAAAGGCGTGAAGAAGGTTGGGGTAGTAGGAGGTAAGGAGGAGTAGGGTTAAGCTCAAGATTGAGTGCATTTTTGGTATCTTGAGTGAAGGGTACATATGTGATTGCAAGGTAGGTACATTTTAGGATAGTAAATTAGAAAAGGCCTGAATGTCTTAGTAGATCTGTATTATTGTGAAGTAAATAGAAGAGACTATAGGGTGTCTATAATGTGGTTATGTACTATGGGTTACAAGATATATACTATAAGTACATTGTACACATTTGTATAGTAGCAACATTAATTAAAGTAATGCAAATATAAGGAACAGTAATTGTATCAGTAATGGTGGTAACTAAATATAGGTAGTCAAACTAACAATGGAACACCAGTGTAAATAGCATTTTTAATAAAAGGATCAAATTATAAAATTACATTAGTGTGGTAGCATTATTAATTAAACTAACATAGTAGGCAGTAACAGGTAGACAAAGGAAATAACATTAAACATAATGTTGATTTAAGGTAGTGAACCTGGTTGCAGAAATTTGCTCAGTGGTGTTGATTCAGAAGAAGATTTGAGTTTGGGATTTGATTTGAGATTGGGCAGCAGGTCTGATGGCTGTTAGCTGCTGTTTGAGATTGGGCAGCAGGTCTGATGGCTGTTAGCTGCTTCAGCTATGCAGATGGAATCACAGATCCCCAGAGGGGACAGGAGCTGGAGAGAGTCTCTGTCACAGTGCCTGATGGTGCTTCTTATTTAAAAAGCAAGCTGGAGCTCTGATTGGGCAGCAGGTCTGATGGCTGTTAGCTGCTTCAGCTATGCAGATGGAATCACAGCTTCCTAGTCGTCTCTCCGGGCCAGTCCAGGAATCTTGGGTGATCAATCCGCTCCAGCAGCTGAGGACTGGAATCTGACAAGGTTTTACTGACAACCCCTCCAGCTCCCCTAGGTGTCAGCTAACCAGTCTTTCAGTCCTCAGCAGCTGGGCTGGACGTTCTTTGGACCAGCTCCCCTGAGAGGCGATTAGGATAGTTATAGGATTTAGTTTAGAAGAACATTAATTTTATTTTGGATTTAGGCTGCTTGCCTCACGGTAAAAAAAAAAAAAAAAAACTTACTAAATGAATTAAGACGAGTCTGTCTCGGTTCAGACTCCCGTGCTGCCTTTTTTTCTTTCATCAGCACTGTCCAAAATTGAGAAGTGGAATCGAAGTGGATCGCAGCTCAGGCACTTAAGAGGAGGTCGGGGAAGCTCCCCTTGTGCCTCCGTGCCTGTCTGGTGAGGTAGAGCCTGCCTCTTTAGGTCGCTGAGCAGCGGCAAGAGATTAGCAGGCCTGGGAGCCCCAGTGTCCTCTCTCTCTGCTTGTTCGCATTCGGGCAGCGGCTGGCCGTTAGCAACGGCGCGGTGGTGCAGGACAGCGGGGAGTTTGGCTCTGGGTATGTTTTTCAGCAGCCAGTAAGTCTTCCGATTCTCCTCGGGGGGCAGATTTCGCCGGCAGTGGGGTTTCCCTTGTTACGGGTGTTCTTCTCGGCCCGCGATTTTCCTGGTGCTCTTCGGGTTCGTTTCGGGGGCGGGGGCTCTCGTTTTGACGGTTGCTTTCAATTCTGCCTTCTTTTTCGGTGTATGCCCTACTGCGATGGTGGATAAAACCTCTGACGGTAGCACCGGTGTTTCTCTCTCGTCAGGAGAAAGAGCGGGAACGGCAGCCATTTTAGCAGAGCAGGTTGCTGCTCTCGCGCTTCTCCCTAAACCCTGCAAAAGGAAGTCCAAATCTGTGAAACTGACTGTGTCTGCGGAGATTCAGCAGCAGTCTGTCCCTGCTTCTCAGGAGACTTTCAGCTCTTATTTTTCCCCTGAATTTATTCTCTCTGCATAATGCTTATCTCCTCAAAAAGGCACAGTTTTCTCTCCCTCCTGGCTCTGAGGGTCTCCTTGAGGCTCCTGTGGCCGGTCCTTCAGAACCTCTTCGGGGTGAGTCTAGCTCTTCCATAGTTCATAGTAGGGACCAGAGTGGGGAACATGCAGAGGCGCTGTTTGCCCCATCTCCAAGTGTAGAAGAGGGTGAGCTATTATCTGAACCTGGGTTGGACACCTGGTCTGGAGATTTGGAGGAAGGGGAATTAGGTCCTGGTGAGGATCCCAATGTTTTTCGCATGTTTCGTAAGGAGGAGTTGGGAGCGCTAATCTCGCAATCGCTTTCTGCTCTAAATTTAGTCCTTCCTTCGGTGCAGCAGGAACCCCTGGAAGATCCTTTGCTGCAGGGGTTCAGGTCCGAGCAAAAGTGTTTCCCGGTTCACAGAGTTATTAGACAAATGATTGAAGCAGAATGGGAGTTTCCGGAGGCATCTCTCAGGGGAGGTCACTCGTTGGCTAAGCTTTACCCTGTTCCGCAGGAGGAGAGGGACTTATTGCGTATGCCCAAGGTAGATGCATTGGTATCCGCCGTCACTCGAAAGACCACCATTCCTGTTGAAGGCGGTACCGCTCTCAAGAACTTGCAGGATCGCAGGTTAGAAGCGCTGTTGAAACAGGCATTTGAGTCTAGTGCTTTGGCCCTTCAAGCGTCTGTGTGTTGAGCTTATGTGTCTAGGGCTTCCATCCGCTGGCTGCAAGGAGAACAGACCCCTGAGAAAGTGGAGGAACCTACAGCAGATTTGGCGAAGCTAGAATCGGCGGCTGCTTATCAGGCCGATGCCTTTTATGATTTGGTTCGCATTTCCTCTAAAGCTATGGCTTCTGTCATAGCCGCTAGACGTTTCCTTTGGCTTAGGAACTGGTCGGCGGATGCTTCTTCCAAGGCGCGTCTTAGTAAGTTGCCGTATAAGGGGAAGTTGTTGTTTGGTGAGGCCTTAGATACGATTGTTAAGGATTTGGGTGACTCCAAGGGCGGTCGGCTGCCGGAGGACCGTCCAAGAGCTGCGAAGCAGGGTTTCCTCCTTAGGGGTCACGGTAGAGACTTTCGCAGGTTTCGAGGAGCACGCTTCACTCCTTATCAGCGGGGTCGCTTTCCTTCTCGGGGCTATTCCTTTCGTGGGTCCAGAGGTTTCACTAGAGGAGTCTTTCATAACCAGCAGTCCGCAGCGAAGAAGTCACAATGAGATGAGGCCGGTCCAGGTGGGCGTTCAAGTAGGAGGTCGGTTGCAGCAGTTCCTTTCCACCTGGGCCACCATAACCACGGATCAGTGGGTTCTGGAGATTATCGGAAACGGCTATGCCCTGGAATTCCAAGAGCGGGTTTCCGACGCCTTTGTCCTGTCACCTTGCGGTCCGCAGGCAAAGCTGGAAGCGGTCGGGGAAACCCTTCGCCGATTGTTGGATCTTCGCGCGGTGGTCCCGGTGCCGGCAGACCAGTGCGGTTTAGGTCGATACTCGATTTATTTTGTGGTCCCCAAGAAGGAAGGTTCTTTTCGGCCCATTCTAGATCTCAAGCATGTGAACCGTTGTTTGCGAGTGCCTCATTTTCGCATGGAAACCTTACGGTCGATAATCCGATCGGTTCGACCTGGCGAGTTTCTCGCTTCCATAGATCTTACAGAAGCTTACCTGCACATTCCGATCAGAAGCGAACATCAGAAGTACCTCCGTTTCGCGGTGCCCATGGGTCATTTTCAGTTTCGGGCCTTGCCTTTTGGGCTGGCTACGCCGCCTCGCACCTTTACCAAGGTTATGGTGGTGGTAGCGGCTGCGCTCAGAAAAGAGGGGATTCAGGTTCATCCCTACTTGGACGATTGGTTGATTTGCGCGTCCTCGCTGCAGGAGTCGCAGAAGGCCGTGGCGCGAGTGGTGCAGCTCCTAGAGCGGTTAGGTTGGGTCATAAACTATGCAAAGAGCCATTTGGTTCCCGTTCGGCGATTGACTTACCTGGGGGCCTTCTTCGACACGGAGATAGGATCAGTGTTCCTTCCGGAAGACAGGGTGCGCAAGATCTTGCGGCAGATTTCGGCGTTTCTGCGGATCAAGGCTCCGACGGCGTGGCGCTATCTACAATTGTTGGGGTCCATGGCGGCCTCCTTAGATCTGGTGCCTTGGGCCAGAGCCCACATGCGGCCGCTTCAGAGCGCGTTGCTGACTCATTGGTCTCCTCAGGATCATCCTCTCTCCCGCAGGCTAGTCTGTCCTCTGGACGTTCGTCTCAGCCTACAGTGGTGGTTGGTGCCAGCCCATCTGATGGCGGGAGTTCCTCTGGAGGTGTCCGATTGGGTGTTGCTCACGACGGATGCCAGTCTCTCCGGCTGGGGGGCTCATTGCCTGGGGCGTGTCACTCAGGGTTCGTGGTCGGCGGTGGAGTCCGCCTGGTCGATCAATCGTTTGGAACTTGTCACCCTTACACCCACTCCCTAACCTTGAGGGTTAAGGAGGGATGGGCCTTGTGTAGTTGTGGGGGCCAATTAAAATCGGGAACAAGAAAATTTATATTCACAAGGATTTTATTTTCCCCGCTCCTTGGTGGTCAGGAACAGGTGAGAAGGTTAAGCAATCAGAAATTATACAAAACAAAGGCTTTCAATGCTGTGCTTCAACTTATGCTTCTCTGAGGAAACACATTACCTCATGTGTCTTCTCTGTGCTGTTTTCACAAAAATGCTTTGGTAAGAAATAATGCTGTTTCTCTTGCAATTAGGATACCAGTCCAGCTTATTTCAAAGCTTCAATAAGCTTCCCTTTCCATTGCTCAGAACTGTATTTCTTTTCATATGCTTTTCACATATTCTGGGTTAGCATAACCAGAATCAACTGTCAGGTATAAACATTCAAGCTTTGCATTTATCAGTTTTCTCAATTAGCCCAATTGAGCAGTCCATCGGCTGGTTAATTTCAATCATGGGCCGTGGAGCCGATGTGGGAATTCCTATTCCAGGATTACTCCCTGCCTGAATGCTAGCCTCTTCTGAAACAGCTCTTTTATTCAAGAATTGTCTAAATTCACTCAGGAGTTGCTCTGCCTGTCTCCTAGCAGGACTATTGGGTAAATCTTCTCCTGGCTTGGGCAGGTAATTATCTGCTCCTGGTAAGCAAACACTGCTCTCCCTCTTTAGACACTCTGTGCCAGTGGTGGAGTTACCCCTCCCCCACTTATCTCCGTTAGTGAGTGGTGTAATCAGAGGTTCCTTTGCACAAGCTCTGCATTTAAGAAAAGCTTCAAAGGTAGGACCTTCAGTATCAATATAGCCTAATCTCTTTGTAAACAATTTGGCTGGGTTTCTTTTGTCAGCTTGCTTGTTAAAAGCAGGAATTACTGGCTGAGAAAAGCTTGGCTTATTTAGAGAGCTTTCAGGCTGTAACCAACGTCTTTCACATTGCCTGGAACTATCCTGTATTCTAAAATCAGGATTCCCTCTTTCTGGCTGGTAAAACTTATGAAAGGAATTAAGTGCAGCAGGTACCTTAGAATGAGACCGGTCAGAAAATGCCTTGCCAGCGTGCCTTTCTCTCCAAGGGTAAAAACCGTTTCCCCACAACGTAGGCTTTACTCCTGGTTCAAAATCAGTTTCCCTTCTTTTGCAGCTGGGCAGTGTTTCTGTAGCAGGGTCAAATGGTTCTGCAATCAAGAGAGCTTCTTGCCTTCCCAATGCCTTTTGCCTTCTCTCTTGGGGATTCAAACCACCTTTCCTTCTCAATCCGTTTGTAGTGCTCACTTCTCCATTCCTTCTCATTCCCTTTCCTCTTCCTGTTCCAATTCTATCTGTGTCTTCACTCTCTCTGCTTAACAAGGGGCCCCTGCTCTGGGAAGCCCGCCTCCTACTAGGGCGTGCCCAATCCACAGCTCTGCTTCTCTCCTCCCCTGAGGTGAGCTGATTGGTTGCCTGTAAGTTATGCTGAGAGTGGAAAACTCTGTCTTTTCTTGCAGTACCTGAACTAACCAGAGGGTCAGTATCAGTTTCCATGGCTTCTGCTGTTGCCACTGCGTCACAAACTTCGGGCGGTCCGTCTCGCGTTGCTGGCGTTTGCGACGTTGCTGCTCGGGAGAGCAGTTCGAGTTTTCTCCGACAATCAAGTGACCGTTTCTTACATCAACCGGCAAGGCGGCACGGGCAGTGCTCTGTTGCTGGAGGAATGCCTTCAGTTGTTTCAGTGGGCGGAAGTCCATCTCACCATGATCTCGGCAGCGCACGTGGCTGGCAAGGACAACGTTCAGGCGGATTATCTCAGTCGGCATCGTCTGGATCCCAGGGAGTGGGAATTGGATCAGACGGTTTTTCAGGAGATCGCGCTGCGGTGGGGTCAGCCGGTTCTGGATCTCATGGCTACCCAGACCAATGCCAAGGCGGCGCGGTTTTACAGCAGGCGCAGAGAGCACATGTCCGAGGGTCTGGATGGTCTTGTACAACCTTGGCCTTCGGATCAGCTCATCTATGTGTTTCCTCCATGGCCGCTCTTGGGAAGAGTCATCCAGAGGGTGGCGGCTCACAGCGGAATGGTGATTCTTGTAGCTCCCGATTGGCCTCGTCGTCCCTGGTATGCCGATCTGGTCAGGCTGCTCGTGGCTCCTTCCTGACGGTTGCCCACTCAGAGCGGCCTATTGAGGCAAGGGCCGGTGCGCATGCCGCAGGTGGATCGATTTTGTCTTACGGCTTGGCTCTTGAGCGGAGCAGATTGCAGCGCAAGGGCTACTCCGGTGCGGTCATAGCTACGCTGTTGCAGTCCCGCAGACGGTCTACGTCATTGGCCTACATTAGGATTTGGCGCTTATTTGAAGCATGGTGCGTTGGGCATCAGGTGCAGCCTGGGAAGGCGTCGCTTCCGGATCTTTTAGGTTTCTTGCAGGGCGGTTTGGATAAGGGATTATCTCTTAGTACCTTGCGGGTACAGGTGGCAGCGCTAGCCTGTTACCGAGGACGAGTACAAGGCAGGCCTCTTGCTTCCCATCCTGATATGCTGCGTTTCTTAAGAGCTGCTAGGAATCTTAGGCCTCCCAGGCGTTCGGTGGTTCCTCCTTGGGATTTGAACCTGGTGCTCCAGGCGTTGTCTGATCCGTCTTTTGTCGGGCATCGGTCGGCACATCTCCGAGAATTATCCTGGAAGACGGCTTTTCTGGTGGCCTTGTGCTCTGCGAGGAGGATTTCAGATCTTCAAGCTTTATCTTGCAAGGAACCGTACCTTCAATTTTCAGCTGAGAAGGTAGTGTTACGGCCGGTATTCTCTTTTCTTCCCAAGGTGGTTTCGGCGTTTCACGTTAATCAGGTAGTTTCCCTTCCAACGTTCCAGGGGTTGGGAGGTAGTGTTTTCGATCGGTCTCTTCGACGGCTCGACTTGGGTCGAGTGTTGCATAAGTATCTCAAGGTGACGGAATCTTTTCGTCAGTCGGACAGGTTATTTGTGCTCTACGGTGGTGCGGCTAAAGGTAAGGCGGCCACTAAAGCCTCTATCGCTCGTTGGGTGAAGCATGCCATTCGCTACGCGTACGAAGTGAAGGGCGTGCCGGTTCCGCACGGTCTGCGGGCGCATTCCACCAGAGCTCAGGCTGCCTCTTGGGCGGAATATGCGCTAGTTCCGCCAGTGGATATTTGTCGGGCGGCGACGTGGTCGTCGTTGCACGCGTTTGCGAAGCATTATAGGTTGGATATTCAGGCTCAGAATGACGCCCGGGTGGGCGCAGCGGCGCTGGTAGCCGGTCTCGCAGGTCCCTCCCGTCTTTGAGTACTGCTTTGGTACTTCCCAAGATTCCTGGACTGGCTCGGAGAGACGACTAGGAAGAAGAAATTAGACCTTACCTGCTAATTGTCTTTCCTGGAGTACTCTCCGGGCCAGTCCAGGACCCTCCCTTCTTGTATCTGCGAGGTCCGGATTGTGGGACCGATTTGTTTGTTTCCATGGTATCTCGTCAAGGGGTCGTTCAATGCAGGGAGAGCGGATACTGCGGTTCCCGTAGGGGGTATGGTAAACAGATTAACAATGAAAAAAAAAATATATATATAACATAAAAATAAATAAATAAATAAATAAATAAAATAAAAAGATGTCGCAAGCAGTCTATACCAGTTCAGTGCTTTGGCTGGTTTTTTCTTCTGTTTCTTCCTAATCTAGATTACATTTTCTTTGTTTTGGGTTGTGCGTGTTCTTAGGATTAGCTTCACTGCTTTGTTACCGAGAGACTGGTTAGCTGACACCTAGGGGAGCTGGAGGGGTTGTCAGTAAAACCTTGTCAGATTCCAGTCCTCAGCTGCTGGAGCGGATTGATCACCCAAGATTCCTGGACTGGCCCGGAGAGTACTCCAGGAAAGACAATTAGCAGGTAAGGTCTAATTTCTTCTTCCTATTTAAAAAGCAAGCTGGAGCTCTGATTGGGCAGCAGGTCTGATGGCTGTTAGCTGCTTCAGCTATGCAGATGGAATCACAGATCCCCAGAGGGGACAGGAGCTGGAGCTGTCACAGAGCCTGATGGTGCTTCTTTATAAACTTTAGAAACTGGAGGCATCAATTCTGAAGGAACCAAAAGTACCTCTTGAAGATAACTCTTAAATAGATCTAGAGGTGCCTTCCCAGGTATAATAGGGAAGTTTAAGAGACAAACATTAGAGGCTCGAACAGCATTCTCCAATTTCTCAGTTTTGGCCCGAAGAATAACATTATCTTTAACCAAAGAATCAGTTAGATCTGAAACTCTTACTAATCGCTGATCCATACTTGCTTGCTTGGTGGTAATATCCTCAATGGAAGCATGCACAGACGGAGTAACCGCCTCAAGTACAGAAATCCAATCAGAAAGGGCTGAAAACTGATTACCCACCATATGACAAAGGTGGGAAATAGCGTCCCAAATGTTGTCCAATGTTACCGAAGCGGGGCGAGCCAAAACAAAGGAAAAGGCAGAAGGCGGAGGTAAAGATCGTTCAACTCCACCCTGAGGCAAAGTAACACCATCAATTACCTGAGCATGAGCCCCGGTCTCAGGCTGAGATGGAAGTGTCGAAACAGCAGCCTGCAATCCTCCATTACGATCTCCAATATGCTCTGGAAATGAGTCCCGCTCAGATGACGTAGTTGCTACCACTCCGGAAGACAGCCCATCGTCACTCGTCGACCGAGCAGCCGAGGACCCAGGAGGCACCGGGGGAAGCCATCCATCTGGGGAGAGCATGATATCCAGGGCTGAGGACGCCGAATCTAAATCCATTGGTGCCGCCAAGCCCGCTCGAATCCCCTGAACCTGCTCCTTGGTCAACTGAACGAAGCGGTCCATAGGCCCCTCACCAGAAGGTAATAGCTCCACGGGAAGAGCTTTAGCCTTAGCTTTACCTTTCTTCTTAGGCATAGTCAGTTGGCTAATTCTCCACTGCCGCCATCTTAAAAAGGCCACTCCCCATATTTTTATTTTTACTTTATATTGTGGTTACTTATTCTGTACTTGGTGAGGGTCAATGTTGTGAGTGTGTGACCTAGGTCAGGTGTTCTGTTAACATGGAGTTTGTACACAAAGATCTATACTGTACTGTAATAATTTGACTTGTTCAGCTTTTCAAATAGATGTATGGATGTTCCAGGGCCCACTATAGTATTTACAGTGATGCTTTTTTTGGATGGGCTCCTTATGTGAGTTTTGGAAGTTTGTGCTGATATGGTATGGTATGGTAGGTTTGCTCTTTGTTGTAGGGTTTTGTATTAGTTCACAATATGCCTGCTACTGGAGAATAGTGGTTGTTGTTGTTGTTAGTGAGATGATCAGAATCAGATTTTTTTTGTTAAATATTGAGTTCTCTGGGTGAATGTCCTGGTTCTGCTCTGCACCTACTGTGAATGCAAAATATATATTGAAAAAGAAAAAGCAACAACCATAACGCAGTTTATAACATAAAAATGAGTTATAATTTAGCTTTATAAACTGTGCTGTTGGTTCTTGCTGTCTTTTAGTTCCTTGGTGTATTTGGTTTCTTTGCATATTTTCTATGGAAATCTCAAAATGTCTTCAGTTTGAAACCTAGGAAGTTTTTTCTAAAATATTAAGTAAATGTATATAAGAGTGAAACCGTAAACTAGTTGAGTTTTTTGTTATATTCTAGATCAAATACATTAAGGTGTCTGTACGATTCTTTAATGCACACATATTTAATCTATGAATTCTTTAAAGTTAATAGCGAGTTGGAAAGCCCTTGGAGTCAATTACTGCCTGGCATCTTCTTGGCATGGATTCAACAAGAATTCTCAAGTCTTCTGTGTTAATTACATGGAACCACGAGCTGACAATAGCCTCAGTAAGGGTTTGTTTATTGCTTGGGCATTTGTTTGCCACCAAACGTTTCAGCCTAGACCAGTGATGGCTAACCTTTTTGAGCCCGAGTGCCCAAACTGCCGCACAAAACCAAAGAATTTCCTCAAAGTGCCAGCACGTCAATTAAACCTTAACAACAATATTTTAGAGCCTTATAATGATGTTCCAGATTACCCATTTTGGGCAAGGATACTGGGGCGTTACAAATTACACAACACTTGTCTTTAACCATGATGAAGAAGTAGTCCATTTCCCATTCATCATGAAAGTGGTAGGTTTTGCTCTTCTTTGGAACCCAGCTCCCGCGCGGGTCCTATAATCTCGCGAGAGGACGGCGCACGAGCCCTAGCGTGCAGCTTCTCGGCGAGAGGCGCGCAGAAGCTCTGACCGGAAGGGGAAGCGCGGGGCCGGGCTGGGGCCTTTCTCCTAGCACAGGGGTCTGCAACCTTTAAGACATAAAGAGCCACTTGGACCCGTTTCCGAAGGGAAAAAAAAAACTGGGAGCCGCAAAACCATTGCGACATTTAAAACAAATCTAACACTGCATATATTGTTTCTTACAGTGTACCATCATAATCACAATCACAATCATAGCCTGAGGTAAATATGAGGGCCCAAATGTAATCCACATTATAAATATATTATTATATTATTGTCACTTTTCTTTTAATATTTTTTTGACCCCCCTCAGAACTACTTTTCATAGAAAACGTTAAATTTACTTACCGTATTTTCCGGCGTATAAGACGACTGGGCGTATAAGACGACCCCCTACTTTTCCTGTTAAAATATAGGTGTTTGGCCTATACTCGCCGTATAAGACTACCCCTCTTCCAGCGCACACCAAAAAAAATACGCCGGAAAATACGGTTAATTAATCACAACAAGTAACAATATTTGATTTCAAAATTATGATGATTTTGTAGTCAAATCACTAATATGAAATAAAATTATTTTTTCTACCTTTGTTGTCTGACCAATTTATTCTCTGATCATGCTGGTCCCGATCTGAGGCTTCTGCTTTCCTGTCTTCTCTTAGCTCTGTTTCTGTGGTCTATGGTCCATCTGCCATTTCTTATCTCTTCTTTCGTTTTCTTCACTTCTTTCCATCAGCCTATTTCCAGTCCCAGTAACCCTCCCCAGTATCAGCCCCTTTCCAGTCCTCACTCCCAGTACCTTCCAATGTCAACTTGCATTCCCATGATTGCCACTGGTGTCCATTCCCTTCCAGTCCCCCTCCTTCCCCACTGACCAGTCCCTTCTAGTACAAATACCATGGCAGCCCCTCTCAGATCCACTCCCTTCCAGTTCCATTCTCCCATCCCCTCGCATCAGCCCATTTGTAGCCTTAGCCCCCAGTTTTCTTCCAGGGCCAGCAGCTCTATCCTCCCCTCCCCACAATCAGCCCATTCTCAGTCAAAGCCCCCCAATCAGCTCACTTCCAGTGCTAATCCCCCCTCAACCCCATTACCAGTGCTAGCCTCCCCTAATCAGCCCAATACCACCAGTCCTACCCCCCCCCATCACCAGTCCTATCCCCCCATCAGCCCATTTCCAGTCCTAACCTCACCGATCAGCTCATTTCCAATGCTAGCCCCCCATCAGTCCATTATCAGTCATACCCCCTATCAGCCCATTACCAGTCCCAACCCCCCCCTTGATCAGTCCATTCCCAGTCCTAGCCTTCAACCCATTACCAGTCCTAGTCCCCTCCCATCTGCCCATTACCAGTGCTAGCTCCCCCATCAGCCCATTATAATCCTAAGCCGCAATGTCTCTCGCCTCTCTCCAGCATTTATCCTGTCTGTCCAGTATGTCCCTGTCTCTCCCCTTTGTGCATGCCAGCCCCCCTCCCTCCATGTCAGCCCCCGTCCTTCCATCTGTCCATGTCAGCTCCCTCCCTCCCTCCCTCCCTGTCAGCCCCACTGTCCATGTCAGCCTCCCTCCATGTCAGTCCCCCCTCCCTCCATGTAAGCCCCCTCCTTCCAGCCATCCATATCAGCTCCCTCCCTCCATGTAAGCCCCCCTCCGTCCATCCATCCATATCAGCTCCCTCCCTCCATGTAAGCCCCCCTCCCCCCCCATGTCGATGGTAGCCCCCCCCTCTCCCCATGTCGATGGTAGCCCCCCCCTCTCCCCATGTCGACCCCCCCTCTCCCCATGTCGATGGTAGCCCCCCCCCTCTCCCCATGTCGACCCTCCCCTCTCCCCATGTCGATGGTAGCCCCCCCCCTCTCCCCATGTCGATGGTAGCCCCCCCCTCTCCCCATGTCGATGGTAGCCCCCCCCCTCTCCCCATGTCGACCCTCCCCTCTCCCCATGTCGATGGTAGCCCCCCCCCTCTCCCCCTGTCGATGGTAGCCCCCCCCCCCTCTCCCCATGTCTTCCTCCCTTCGTCTGCAGCCGCGGCTCCCTGCCTGTTAGGGAACCGCGGCTGTGCTTGTAAAATCGTTGCGGAGCCTGTCTTGACGGGCTCCGTGCAGCATTGTCCCGCCTCTAAAGGAAGTTACTTACAACTTCCTTTAGAGGCGGGACAATGCTGCACGGAGCCCGTCAAGACAGGAAGGGCTCCGCAACGATTTTACAAGCACAGCCGCGGTTCCCTAACAGGCAGGGAGCCGCGGCTGCAGACGAAGGGAGGCAGACACCTGTCCTAGCGGACCTTCCCGCGTGCCAGCTGCAAGGCCTTCGCGTGCCACAGCTGGCACGCGTGCCATAGGTTCGCCATCGCTGGCCTAGACCATAAGTTCTCAATAGGATTCAGGTCAGGACTATTTCCTGGCCAGGGCAGAAGTGGAATCTTCTCTGCAAACCACTTCTTGCTTAGTCGTGCAGTATGACATGGTGCACCATCTTGTTGAAAATCCAATCTGTCTGATGGCCAGGCAAATCACACATTGATGGCAGTAATTTCGGCCCAAGGACTTCATGGATGTACCGACTCGCATTAACTGTTCCACCAACGACTTGGATTCTGCCTACTCCATGCCAGGACATGCAGCCCCATATCATAACATTCAAAGGATGCTTGACTGTGCTTTTCATGCAATCTGGGAGACAATCTTCACCTGATCATCTTCTTACGTAACGAACCCCATCGCTTCCAAATATCGATATTTTTGTCTCGTCGCTCCAGATTACCTTTTTCCAATCTTCTGTAGTCCAGTTTAGGTGCTCTTTAGCCCACTGGAGTCACCGTTTTCTCTGTTGAATATTCAGAAAAAGTTTCTTTCTTGGAATTCTTGCCCTCAGACCGGCATTGAGTAGCCTGTTTCGAACAGTTCGATCAGTAATGGACACACCAAGATCCATAAGTTCCTGACTGATGTCCTTGGCAGATGATTTATGATTTTTTAAAGCCAGCCTAACAATCATTGTCAGTTTTTGGAGTTGTAGACTTTTTCCTTACTCTTCCCTTTTGAGTTGCAACACTTTCAATGACTTTGAAGCGAGCACACAACTTTTGTACACCAGATGCTGTTACTCCATGGCCCATCTTCTGAGCGATTTCACGAAAGCTGTACCCCTCATTTCTCAAAGTAATGGCTGTTGCTCTCTTTTTAGGAGACCAGTCAACCCTCTTTGTTGCTGCCATCATTAATCTACAAAATACAACATATTCCAAATTGGAAACTTTTTATTAAGCATTTGTCATTTTTTAAAAATATTTTTGCTAATAAAGAAAATTAAATTTGTAAAAATAACAAAAGCACAAGTATGACTTCAATACAGTTTGTATACACCTGGCAGTATAGCACACATTATCTGAAGCGTCAACTTATACATGAGATTCTGCATAAAACCAGCTTAAAGTGGATCGACAGTTTCATGAACAATATCATTTTCCTGAGAAAGACATCAATTACCTTGTCTGACTCCAAATCAAATTTTTTTCTGATAAATGTTGATGATATTTGTTTGTAATTGTTGCCATAACATTTGGGAATATATCTGCATAGAGTATCTAATATATAGAATACTTAATTAACGTAAGTAAGGCAGATATTATCGCGGAGAGCTCAAATTTTACAGGTGTATCCACAATTTTTTCCGCTAGTGTACCTAGACCTGTGCAAGTGGTGCAGCCACACAGGGCGCAAAGGCTTGGGGGGCGCATTTTGGCTGTCTGCTGTTACCCTGCCGCCGCTGGCAGAACAATAGCAGGCAGCCGAAATACTCTCCCAAGCCTTTTCGCAGCACTTTAAGCAGGTCTGGTCCCTTCCTCCTCTAACGCGATGTCAGAGCAGGGAGGGATAGATCTGCTTAAAGTGCCGGTGCCTTTCAAATCGGGCGCATGCCCCCCTCCTCCTCCCCATACCTCCATCCAGCGCTGCCTACTCTTTCCCTGCTGCCAGTGCCACCGTGAACAAAACAGAGGGCGCTGGCAGCAGCAGCAGGGAAAGAGCAGGCAGCACTGGACGGAGATATAGGGGGAGAGGGAGGGCGTGCGTCCAAGCTGCAAGTCGCACAGGGTGTGATTGCAGCTGGATACAGCCCTGTGTGCAAACATCTTGCATTTCCTCCATATAATCAAATCGGCTTTTTGGTTTGGTTCAGTCTCTGATTGGATTTCTGAAAAAGCCCCCCCCTCTAAGGTGTGTGTGTGTGGGGGGGGGCGCCATTTCATTCTTCTCCTCAGGCAGCAGATTGCCTTGAGCCGCCCCTGCATCTGAGTGAGTTCGTTTACCATCACTTTCTGTCATCTGTCAGTCAACCAATTTCCGATCCAGTTCACCACCTTGGGACCCATCCTCAAGCTAATGAGTTTATTGATAAGCCTCCTATAAGGAACAGTATCAAAGGCTTTGCTGAAATCTAGGTAGATCACATCCATTGCATGCCCTTGATCTAGTTCTCTGGTCACCCAGTCAAAGAACTCAATCAGATTTGTTTGGGAAGATCGTCCTTTGGTAAAACCATGTTGTCTTGAGTCATGCAATCTGTTGGTTTTGAGAAAGTCCATTATTTGCTCTTTCAGGAGCGCCTCCATTACCTTTCCCACCACCGAGGTAAAGCTTACTGGCCTGTAGTTTGTCACCTCTTCCCTATTACCACTTTTGTGAAGAGGTACCACATCGGCCCTTCTCCAGTCCTGTGGAACTTCTCCCGTCTCCAAGGATCTATTAAAAACATCCTTTAACGTCCCTGCAAGAACCTCTCTGAGCTCTTTCAGTATCCTGGGATGTATCCCATCTGGTCCCAATGCTTTGTCCACCTTCAGTTTTGCAAGTTGTTCTAACACATCTTCTGTGAATGGTGTGGTATCTTCTCCATTCCCATTTGTATATTTGTCAATCACAGGTGATCCTTCTCCAGGATTTTCTTTAGTAAAAACAGAGCAGAAATATTTGTTTAGCTTTTTCAATATCACTTTCCACAAATCCGTTCTCATCACTTTTGAGCCCTGCAATTCCACCTCTGATTTTTCTCTTCTCATGAATATAACTGAAAAAAGTTTTGTCGCCACACTTCACATTTTTTGCCATCTTTTCTTCTGCCCTTGATTTTGCTATCCTTATTTGTCTCTTTTAGTTTTATCCTGTATTCTTTTCTGTGTTCCTCTGTGTCCAAACTTCTGAATTTTGTGAAAGCTCTGTTTTTTGCCTTTATTTGTGCAGCCACTTTTTTGGAGAACCAGATATGTAAATAAAAACAAGAGGAAATGGAAACCTATGTATCTGTTGCCCCTTTTATTGCCTCCTTTAGTTTAGCCCATTGCAGTTCCACTTCCCTTATCGTCTCCCACCCTGCCAACCAAATGGCCATAGTTTTGGAGAGATTAACATGTAGATAGTTTGTGGACATCCAAGAGGTTACACAAGATAAACATACATTGAGAGGTTACACAAGATAAACATTCAATATCAGATGGAGGAGTCAGTGAGGTGAAGGAGGGTGATATCATCCGCATAATAGTACGCAGAGATACCATGCTGCTGTACCAGGAGGGTGAGGAAAATATTAAACAGAAGCGGGGCCAGGACAGAACCCTGTGGTACATCGTAGGGATGGGGGGCGGCAATCAACAGCCTTGACTTTCTCGACTAGCAGAAAGACTCCACACTCTAATATTGAAAACGTGCTCCCGGGAATTCCAGGGACCGGGAAAGCAACAGCTGGCTCTTCCCCAAGTGATAACCCAGTCGTGGTTCATCAAAAGGACACCACTCGGGGAGCTACCCAAGACACCTCTGAAGGAGAATGGGCTTGGATGAGCCAATAGCCCAGATGTGGGGCACACAAATCTCTTGGTGCTATAACACTGCAGACACCACCACCCTGACCTTGGAGAATGCTCTTCAAGCAGTGGAGAGTCTGACTGGAAGGGTGGCAAACAGAAGGTGAGAGTCAAGCATGGCAAAACACAGATACTTGCTGATCCCCTGGATCAGGATATGAAAATACGCCTTGGCCAAAGCCAGATATACCAGGAAACCCCTGTGTGCACTACTTGAATTCTAAATCATAAAGTTTCCAACAGGAAATCAATGACTTGCAAGCGCTCGTCGACATGCTTGAGATCCAGAATGGGCCAGAATGCTCCTTCTGTCTCGGCCACCACGAAACAGATGGAATGCCTCCCCCTGCCCAGATGGTACGGGGGGGAGGGGGAACAGGCACAACTGCCTTCAGGAGAGGCAACTTGTTTAAGGTGATCCACACAGCAGCCCTGTTTGCAGACCCACAAGGGGAGAAGATGCAAGCGACCAGAATCATCTCTATGCATTCCAGGCCATAGCTGTACTGAATGGGGACTAACACCCAAAAATCCTTGGTGACCTGGGCACATTTCTGAAGAGAAGAAGCTTGCCTCCAACTGGAGGAACCAGGGAATGGCCCCCTAACCCTTCATTGCACAGCTCAGGAGGGCCCTTCTCTGGATGGGACCGGGTTCCTAGGCCCAAGTTTCCACGAAAAGACTGGGATTGAGTTTGACATCCATAAGCAAAGAGGAAGAAATGCTTTCCAGGCTGCTAGCGATGGGAATCCTGAGACCCCCGAGAGTCTGACCAGTGTGCCCATGAGGGGTGGGTGAAGGCTGATGGAAAAATCCAGGCCCTTCATCAGCTTCTCCAACTAGGATGCAACAGAAGCATCCGTTTAAGGGAAACCGGGCTTTGAAAGATGAGTCCACTGCCCCGTGTCTGAGCCAAGCCAACGCCATGTCACCGTTGATAGAGCACAGTCCTTGGCTGCTAGACATACCAGGATATACATAGCATCAGAAAGGAAGGAAGTAGCAGACTCCAAAAGAGGGGTAGAGATATTCGGCGGAAGAGACTGAATCCACTGGAGCAGGGCTTGAGACTTCAGGCTTGCACATACCGCCAACAGAAGAGTAGCATCCGCTGCAGTGAACTGTATCTTCAACACAAACCCACCTTTTGGTCCAGAGTATCCTTTAAGGCCGATCCACCTTCCACAGGAATGGTAGTTCATCTGGAAACCACCATGACTTGCGTATCCACCTTGGAAACATCAAGTCACACAATGCACTCCTCTGGGAGAGCGTGCATCCTCATATACAAAAAAAATCCAAGTTATCAATGTCCCTGTTTAATATACGTTACCAAGTTTAAGTTTCAATGTAAACTGCTTTGATTGAAATGATAAAGCGGTATATAAAACCTGTTAAATAAATAAATACACCCTTAGCCCCTAAAGGGGGAAGTTGGATTCCCACTCCGACCGGGACAGGCCCTTGAGCACCTCCCAGAATGGGAAGACAGTAGTGAAATTCTCCACACCTTGCAGGAGTGGATGCATCCTCAGTTCCTGCTCCGTGCCTGAAGCAACCACCAAGCTTGAAGTGGATGAGACCCTGGGAATAAATGCCTCTAGTTTCTCCTTCTAGAAAAGGCAAATAACATTGGCCTCCTCACAGGGGCAGCCCAAGGGGGGTGCGGGGCCATGTGCGGAGACTCGGTGCGGGGCCTCATTTGCATAAGGGGCCTCATTTGCATAAATATTTGCATAATGTTACCATATACTAACTTTTAGTAAACATGCCTCTTAATGAGTGTATGAATAAAGAAAGACTAAAAGGTTTCTACATTACTATAATCCAGTGCCAACCGCCAGACACATTAGGAACTACTACAAACACTGCCCATTTAGGATACGGCGGGTTTGCTATGGGTTCTAACAGCACTACCAGGACTCACAAAGCACCATACCCTACCTATCAAAAGGAAACATGCAAATATTAAAGCAATACATTTCAGAGAATACCAATACATGACCTACTGGGGAAAGAGAACAAGTGGCAATGTCAAATAGGAATTATATAAACAGAATACCTCAGCTCAGTTACACATGAACAGAACATAAACCATCACCAAACAAGGAATCACAATTTAGAAACAGGACGACAATAATTAAACTGGGAATCCCAAAAGCCAAACTTGGAATGTACAACACTGTAGAAATAAAACTATACATTAATTTGCTCGTACTAAACAAAGCGCAGACGTTAATGATGCACATTTACCAGAGCTGAGATATTCCAATTAATAAATCAAAATAAAGAGATATTTTTCTACCTTTTGTGCATTTTTTTTCAGCTGCAATTGCTCCAGCCACTTTCTTCTGGTTTCTTCATGTCTTCTGCTAACTCTCCATCGTCTGCTGTCCATTTGTTCTTTCTTCTCTCCTAGTTTTTTTTCCATTCTCTCTCTACATCTGCTTTAACATACTAATCTTTCTCCTTTTGCTCTTTCCTCATTCCTATTTCATCCACTCAAATTTTACCCCTCCATCCTCAATCCCCACTTACTCTCCCAATACCCGGCCAATTGTAGATTTTTCATCCCTCCCACACAAAATATTTTTCCCCTCTCCATTTTACTCTCCCAGCCCCATCCCCATCCCATTCTAATCCTCCCCCAACATCAGCTCCCTTCTAGTTCCAGCCTCACCCAGCATCCATTCCCTTCTAGTCCCTGCATCAGCCCATTTCCAGTCCTAGCCCCCCATCAGCCCATTTCCAGTCCTAGCAACCCCCCAACCCAATACCAGTCCTAGCCCCCCCATCAACCCACTTTCAGTCCTAACCCCCCATCAACCCATTTTCAGTTTAAGCCCCCCCTATAACCCATTACCAGTCCTAACCCCCATCAGCCCATTTCCAGTCAGCCCCCCATAGCCCATTGCCAGTCCTAACCCCCCCATCAGCCCAGCCCATTACCAGTCCTAACTCCATCAGCCCACCTCAAGTCCTAACCCCTCCCCATCAGCCCATTTCCTGTCCTAGCCCCCCCATAGCCCATTATCAGTCCTAACCCCACCATAGCCCATTACCAGACAGCCCCCATCAGCCCAAAGCCCAGTACCAGTCTTAACCCCCCCCCCATAGCCCATTACCAGTTCTAACCCCCCCAAAAGCCCACTGCCCATTACCCTTCCTAACCCCATAAGCCCACATCAATTCCTAACCCCCCCATCAGCCAATTTCGTGTCCTAGCCCCCCCCCCATCAGCCCATTTCCTGTCCTAGCCCCCCCCATAGCCCATTATCAGTACTAACCCCCCATAGCCCATTACCAGACAGCCCCCATCAGCCCACAGCCCATTACCAGTCCTAACCCCTCCCCATCAGCCCATTTCCTGTCCTAGCCCCCCCATAGCCCATTATCAGTCCTAAACCCCCCCCATAGCCCATTACCAGCCAGTCCCCACCCGCCCAAAGCCCATTAACATGGTTAACCCCCCCCCATAGCCCATTACCAGACAGCCCCCATCAGCCCAAAGCCCATTACCAGTCTTAACCCCCCCATAGCCCATTACCAGTTCTAACCCCCCCAACAGCCCACAGCCCATTCATTACCAGTCCTAACCCCATCAGCCCACCTCAAGTCCTAACCCCTCCCCATCAGCCCATTTCCTGTCCTAGCCCCCCCCCCATAGCCCATCATCAGTCCTAACCCCCCATAGCCCATTACCAGACAGCCCCCATCAGCCCAAAACCCATTACCAGTCTTACCCCCCCCATAGCCCATTACCAGTTCTAACCCCCCCAACATCCCACAGCCCATTACCAGTCCTAACCCCATCAGCCCACCTCAAGTCCTAACGCCTCCCCATCAGCCCATTTCCTGTCCTAGCCCCCCATAGCTCATTATCAGTCCTAGCCCCCCATAGCTCATTATCAGTCCTAACCCCCCATAGCCCATTACCAGTCCTAACCCCCCCCCCATCAACCCACAGCCCACCTCAAGTCAAGTCCTAACCCCTCCATAGCCCATTACCAGTCCTAACCCACCCCCCTCATCGGTTCAAGGAACATTAAAAAAAAAAAAGCTGACTGCTACCGCTGCCGCAGGCTGGAGTGTCCCGCAGGGCCCCCTCTGCCCGGCTGAGTCCCTCCCTCCCTCCCTCCCTCTGCGACGGCTGAGCAGCCATCGCAGAGGGAGAGCTCAGCCTGGCAGAGGGGGCCCCGTGGGACACTCCATTCTGCTTCGGCGGCAGCGGCTGCGGTAGCAGCCAGCTTTTTTTTTTTACTTAATTTTGAAAAAAAGCAGAATGTTCTTTGACGGGGCCCCCTGAAACGCAGGGCCCTGTGCAAAAAACATTCTTGCTCAATGGATGGGCCGGCCCTGCCTCCTCACCACAAAGGTGAGAGAGAGACACTTGAATCCAAGTCACAGTCAAGATCTCTGACAGATCCCAGCTAATCCCCATCTCCAGGGGTGCCCTTTGATGGGGACGCTTAGCCATAGGGCTTCCATTCTTAACCTGCCCCCTCATGAGACAGTGCTTGGAGGAGCCCAAAGGCTGCGGGGTCCAATTTCCACACCAGAATGATCAGGCCTGTTGTAAAAGGAAAAGCATTCCGGGGAGGACAATCTGGACTCCAGAAGCTCTTCTTGTGGAAATGACCCCCCTATACAGATGCTGGAACCAAAATGGCAAAGGTGATGGAAGGATACATCTATGAGGAGAGGCTTAAGAGAAACAGCTGAGGGGAGATATGATAGAGGTCTATAAATTCATGAATGGAGTGGAACATGTAAACTTAGAATGGTTATTTACTCCTTCAAAAAGTAGAAAGACTAGGGGATACTCAATAAAGCTACAATGTAGCCCATTTAGTACTAAGAGAAAATATTTTTTAACTCAATGAGTAATCAAACTCTAGAATTAGTTACCAGAGGATGTAGTAAAAGCTGTTAGTGTAGCTGTGTTTACAAAAAGGTTTTGACAAATTCCTGGAGGAAAAGGCCATAAACCATTATTAGAGAGGACCCTGGAAATCCACTGCTTACCCCATTGTGGAATCTGTGTCTCTTTTCAGGAATCTGATAGGTACTTGTGACCTGGATTGGCCACTGTTGGAAACAGGATACTGGGGACTTGATGGACCTTAGTCTAACCCAGTATGGCAATTCTTATGTTTAAGGCCACAGCGGCCTGAAGGCACACGTCAACTGTGCTTTTACTGCGGCGCGTGTTACAGGTGCTAGGAAATACAATGGAGCCGCTTGGGCAGAACACGCATATAGACCACATGACCTTCTGGTGCATAATAGGAGAAAATGCTAGTAATGTGTGCAGAAAACCGAGGTAAACCTCCACACCGCACCAGTGGTCATCAGCAGTCTACCTCGAATTGCATCCCACACAGATGGAATTGGGGGCTTCCAACATGGACAATGACAAGATCAAGCCTTGGTTACTCACCCCCTGAGAGCCCCAGGCAGAGAATCCATGCCGGGCTCGGTTCTAACCCCCCCCCCCCCCCCGATACCATTTCAATGGATTTTGCAGCACTGCGTTTAAGGTGGCTGGCAGGCAGATCCCTTTGAGAGCCTTCTGCAATCTTCGGGAGAGAGCGGGGGGGGGGGGGGGGGGAACAGAGAAGGAAAGGGGTGCTGAGGTTGTGTGAGGCCACTGCACTCTTCCAGATCCTTCCAATTTCTGCCTGCTCACCCGGCTCTTATAAACACATGGAGCTGAACCAGTTTTCCCTCCTCTTACAGCTACCGAAAGATCGCAGTCTAGTGGAGCATTCCACATCACCCTCAAGGTGGTTGTTCATGAGCATTCTATCAATCTTTTCCTCTCAAATCTTCAGATTTTCTTCAGAGAGGAGAAAATCCATCCACCATCTGCTGGAGTCAGAGAAATACTGAAGAGACTTCTGTTGGCTGAGGCGTAGAGAGACATGGGAGCAGGGCTGGCCCAAGGGATTCTGCCACCCCAGGCAGAAACCTGAGCTGCACCGCCACCTATGCCAAGCCAGTGCTGCCACGCAGAACAGCAGGCCTTGTGCTTCAGCACAGATGGCCTTCTTATGACCCCCCCCCCTCCAATAATAAGTTGCGTCGGAGGGGGATCAGAAGTGGCAGGTCATGTATGCCGAAGCACAGGCCTGCTACAGGAATGAAAATGATGGCACAAAGCTGCCCACCTGGGTCAGCTACCCTAGGCAGTCGCCCAGCTTGCCTAGTCGACGGGCCGGTCCTGCATGGGAGTGATGTCATTGAAACCTGAGCTTTTCATTGGTTCTTTGTCTCCACCAATCTGCTGGTAGGAGAACAGAACCCACTTGTCTAGACTGGTGTAGCAGGACTATATGGAAAAAGCAGTTAGATGACAGTTAATAGAATTAACGTTGTGGCTTACATATATTATTTCCCTTACAAGGAACAAAAGAATTACATGAAAGCAATTTTAAAAAATTCTTATATTTGAATTTTTCTGAATAAAAAGTTGTTTGCAGAAAATCCTAAATTTCTCTCCTCCATCCTACCCCACTCCAAAGAATTAGCATGTCTTAGGCAGCATGAAAAATGTTAAAAGCTGAAACATCAGGATGTCAGCTTCAAGGAAGAGGAAAACAATGCTGACATGCTGATAATTGTTCTCTTGTTACCCCCCCCCCTTTTTTTTTCTTTTAAAACAGTAAGGGAAGGGTGCTATTGGAAAGATTTTAAGAAAATTCAAAAGGCAGACCTAATATATTGAAGGTTTTTCCTATACACAAAACATGATTTAGAACCTAGTCTATTCTAAAGCCCTGGTAAGAAAACAATATCCCAATTGAATAAATAAGAAAAATATTTTCTTTTAATTTGAGTTCTTTATTCATCAGTAGGTATCCTTGTGTGAAAAGGTAGGCGAACCCTGCATTCAGAAGCAGGTGGCAATTATTAAGCAGCAATACCTTACAAAGTGCGATCAAAAAGTATCGAGACTTGTAAATAGCACAAGAAATATAACACTGACAGTTATAGCACTCAATCTCCTTCAAAGTAGTCCCCTTCCGATAAAACAGACTTCCTGCCACAGCTGGAAACAATTTTGAAATGCCTTTTTCGTTATGCCATGAAGCTGCTGTGTCAAATTTTGCTTAATGGTCTCCAAGTTGTTGAATCTCCTTCCTTTCAGTGGTAATTTCAGTTTTAGAAACAAGAAAAAGTCACAGGGTGCGAGGTCAGGTGAGTGCAGAGGCTGACAGACTTGCTTAGAAAAACTAACTTTGCAAAGATGGGACAATACCTCAGAGAGTCATTAGTGAGTTGGGAACAGCTGGGGAACATAGAAAAACAATGAGCAAAACTGAAAGGGGATACTTTAAGGGCAACAAAATCCTTTTTATTAGAAAGGTAAATAAATGTAAAAGGAAAAGGAGGCCACTATGGTTCTCAAAAGAAGTAGCTGAAAAGGTGAAGAAAAAGAGAAGTAGACAGGCATATATATTTGGAAAAACTTAGAGAAGCTAGCAAAGTAGTCAGGAAAGCAAAGGTACAAAAAGAAGAAGAAATAGCCAATGCAATAAAATGCAGGGATAAGACATTTTTCAGATATGTTAGTGAGAGAAGGAAGGGCAAAAGTGGTATTGTCAGACTCAAGGGTAGAGGGGAGGAATATGCAGAAACCGATGAGGATAAAGCATAATTGCTTAACAAATATTTCTGTTCTATATTCACAGATGAAAGGCCTGGAGCAGGACCTCAGAAAACACCCACAAATAGAAACAGAAGTGATGGGGATCTCGAATGATTTTCAGAAGACCATGTTCGTGAGAACTAGCTAAACTTAAAGTACATAAAGCCATGGGCCCAGATGGGATACATCCAAGAATACTGAGGGAACTTGGGGACGGTTCTAGTGGCTCCACTGTCTGACCTTTTCATTGCCTCTTTGGAGTCGGGGGAGGTGTCAGAGACAGGCACATGTTGGCCCTTTACATAAAAGCGGACATAAGGATGACATTGAGAACAATAGATCAGTTAGTCTAACCTCTGGTTAGTAAATGATTGGAAAGCTACTAAAGGAGAGAATAGTGAGGTTTCTGGATTGCAAGATGCAAGGCAGCATGGATTCACCAGAGGCAGGTCTTGTCAGACAAATCTGATTGATTTCTTTGACTGGGTGACCAGGGAATTGGACTGAGGGAGAGCTCTAGATGTGGTGTATTTAGATTTCAATAAAGACTTTGACACCATTCCACACAGGTGACTTATAAACAAACTGAGCACCCTAGGGATGGACTCTAAAGTTACTGATTGGGTTAAAAATTGGTTGAGTGGGAGGCAACAAAGGATACAGGTAAATGGAGCTTACTTTGAGGAGAAGGAGGTTACCAGTGGTGTGCCACAGGGATCTGTCCTTGGTCTGATTCTGTTTAACATCTTTGTTAGTGATTATTGCGGAAGGACCATCAGGTAAGGTTTGTTTGCTTGCTTGCTGATAATACTAAAATCTGCAATAGAGTAGACCCAGGAAGGTGCAGATAACATGAGGAGGGATCTAGCTAAGCTTGAAGAATGGTCTAGGATTTGTGAATTGAAATTTAATGCTAAAAAATGCAGGGTCATGCATTTAGGCTGCAAAAATCCAAAAGAGCTGTACAGTGTAGGGGGGTGAGGTACTTCTGTCCACAAAAGAAGAGTGGGAGTTGGGCATAATTGTGCCCAACGATATTAAAGTAGCTAAACAGGTAGAAAAGGCGACTGCAAAAGCCAGATGGATTCTTGCGTGTATAGGGAGAGGAATGGCCAGCAGAAAAAAAGGAGGTGATAATGCCTTTGTATAAGTCTCTGGTGTGACCTCATTTGGAGTATTGTGTGCAATTCTGGAGTCCACACCTTCAAAAGGATATACGCAGGTTGGAGTCGGTGCAGGGGGTGGCTACTAAAATGGTTAGAGGTCTTCACCATGGCATAAATGCATGTGAGGGTCTCTTTCAATTGAAGGCAAGCTCTGCTATGAGGGGACATAGGATGAGTGTGAAAAGGGATAGCCTCAAGAGTAATATGTGGAAATATTTCTTTATGGAAAGAGTGGTAGATGCAGTGGATGTGGTGGACACAAAAACAGTATCTGAAGTCAAAAAGGCATGGGACAAACACAGAGGATCTCTAAAGGTAAAAAGGGGACTACTGAAGTTGATATGGAAGGGCAGACTAGATAGAAACATGACGGCAGAAAAAGACCACATGGCCTATGTTTCTCTATGCTTGATTTGGTGTCTGGCCAAGAACTGCTGGACAAGATGTGATACATAAGCTGGGGCGTTATGATGAAGCAGCCATTCACCATTTCTGTGCAACTCTGGCTTCTTATGAAGAACTGCAGCTCTCAAACGAGTTAGATCTTGGATGTAGTACTCCTTATTGACGGTTTAGCCTTTTGGAGCATACTCATGATTTATTTATTTATTTATTAATTTGAAAACTTTTATATACCGCCCCTTCCAGAGATCAGGGGCGGTTTACAATGAACAACTGTAACCATACATTAAACTTCTGAACATTAAAACATACAAGAATAGTTGAACATGGTTGAGATATTAACTATTTACACTACTGCAGCTGAACATAGCAAGTTTTTACAACTCGGGTCCCCGCAAAAGGGGCTCCGGTATTATTTACACTACTGCGGCTGAACATAGTAATGATGAATACCCTGGTAATCAAAGAACTGTGAGCATGACCCTCACTTTGCTCCTCACCTGACAGGTTTGGGAGAGTTTGGCGTCTTCCATTGTGAGGATTGAGCCTTGCTTTCCGGGTCATAACCATAAACCCATGATTCATCACCAGTAATAACATGTTTGATGAAATCTGAGTCATTTTCAATGCATTCCAACAACTCTCTGGCTTCAGACAGTCAATCTTCTATTTGATCAGAGGACAGGAGTTTCAGCATGAATTTTGCAGACATACATCTCATCCCCAAATCGACAGTAAGAATAGACTGTACTGGTCCCAAACTGATGTCCTGATGCTCCCTGATAGTCAATCAACAATTTGAGTGTATTGCGGCACGCACTGCTTCACTTGGTCTTCATTCCTGCTCATGAATAGCCTTTCAGAACATTTGTGACTATCAACACTTCGGCGGCCCCCCTTGGACACATTTTTACCAGTCAAACTCAAGCACGACTCATGCATTCATCACCTTATACTTGCTATAACCTGTCATAAGTCTCTTTGCATGAATCTCCAAGTTTCTGGTAGAATACAAATTTGTTGTTCAATATTTTCACTCATTGTAAATCTGACAAACTGCGTTTACACAATACTAGACATCACATGATTAAAACAAGTACAGATGCGCTTCAGCCACACTACACTCTGTACATGCACTAGATCACTGCATGCTTAATAGCATCGTGGTGCGACATATTGTTATATAGCTACACAACAAGTTTCCATACTTTTTGATCACACCTCTTACACTAAACATTGAGGAATTTCAGTCCATTCCTCCATAGAGAACTATTTCTTGCATTCAAATTACAGAGCCCCCCATGCAACAACAGATGAACTAGCCTCCATCCTAGAAGAAGTCTGTGCCATCAATACAAATCACAAACCCCTGCTAATCTTAGGAGACTTCAACCTCAAATCCACCAACACAAAGGACGCAGAGGCATTCTTACGAGCTATGGGATCATTACAATACAACCAGCTGATTAATTCCCCGACTCACAGAAATGGAACCTCACTAGATCTCATATTTGCATCCAACTATCTAGTGGACAGCGGTAACATATCAACATCAGACATCACGCCCATACCATGGACAGACCATCACATAATCAACATAAAATTTAAGCCACAGGAGCGAAAGCAAAACACAAACAGGACAGCACAGCAACCCAAAGGAGATTTAAGAGCTTCAACAGCGAACAATTTCTTCAAGACACCCTACCCAGTTTGAACACTGAAGCAGGAGATCTAAATGAACAAATCAGTAACTGGAACAGCACCATCAATGCAGCTGCCAGAGCCACCGAATTAAGACACAAGAAATAACACCGAACCAATGCACACCACACACCGTGGCACTCAAAAGCCATAAGGAAGGAGAAGAGAGAACTCAGGAGGATAGAAAGGCGTTGGAGACACACCAAGTCACCCGACGTACAGGCACTATACCTAAAAAAAACAAAAAGAATACAACAAACTCATCAACCAAACGAAGAAAGAATACCATACAAACATCATACTCAAAGCCAACAACAAATCAAGAGAGCTCTTCGAAATCATAAGGACCCTCACCAAGGAACAAAAAACTGAGAACAAAGTACAAATAGAACCCCAAGCATTCGCAGACCACATCAAAGAAAAATTCTACTCAACACCACAACAGAAAACAAACACAAGCATCAAAGCAGCCTCCCCCCCAGGAAAGACATGGGACAAATTCAGCACCCCTTCCACAGAGCAACTCTCACATATCATCTCCACCCTCAATACAAGCACCGCCCCAACAGACCCATGCCCAGTGACCTGGATTAAGGCAACAAAGTCAAACTTCATCCCAACCATACACAACATAGTGCAAGGTGCACTAAATCAAGGAATAATGCCGGAACAGCTAAAACTCGCCACAATAAGACCTATACCAAAGAAATCCCCTCTCGACAAGGGCAATCCAGCAGCATACAGACCGATTTCAAGCATCCCCCTCCTCACAAAGATAATTGAAAAGGCAGTACAGCATCAGCTCCAAGAACCCATAGACAATCATGCTCAGCTAGACATCAATCAACATGGCTTCCGCCCCAACCACGGAGTCGAAACGCTCCTGTTATACCTATTTAACGACATACTACACACCATAGACAACAGAAAGCATGGAGTTCTCATGATCTTCATCGACATTTCATCAGCATTTGACACAGTGGACCACGGAACCCTACTAGCAAGACTACAGAATATCAGACTGCACGGAACCACACTCAGGTGGTTCCAATCCTATCTAACAGACAGACAGATACAGGTTAAGATCGGAACCAACACATCCCAACCAATAAAGGTCACACAAGGAGTACCACAAGGATCTGCCCTATCGGCTCTCTTATTCAACCTCTACATCCAGCCTATATGCAGCATCATAAGAGACCACAAGATAAAATACACCATATATGCTGATGATATCATGATCTACACCCCATTCACGCTTGACAACCCAGACCACACAAAGATAACAGAATGCCTCCGGCACATGAACAGATGGTTCCAAGACAACAACATGACCATAAACTACAACAAGACCGAGGCCCTAATCATCACACGAAATGACAACTTCATCCCTCCAATCAACATCAAGATAGACAACACAACCATACCCATACAACCAGAAGTGAAATACCTCGGAGTGACGCTAGACAAAGAGCTGAACCTGCAGGCACACATCAGCAGAATCACCAAAAACGCATATCACAGGATGAGCCTAGTACGACGCCTCAAGCCCTTACTATCACAGGAGCACTTCCGCACAGTATGCCAGGCTCTAGTAACCCCAATACTAGACTTCTGCAACCCAATATATCTCGGCCTAACAAAGCAGACCCTAAGACCACTACAGCTGGCACAAAACACAGCAGCATGCATAATAGCTGGCACCACAAGAAACGAACACATCACACCCACTCTAAAAGATCTCCACTAGTTACCAATCAGTTCATGCATCAAATAGAAAACAGTTATTAACATATTCAAAATCAAACACCAAGTATCAGCATTCAGCCTACATCCACTCATCCAACCAGACAACAACGCAAGACTGAGGAGGAGGGGCACAGCCAACCGCGTTAACACACCAAAAGACATAAACAAGATACACAAAGACACTGAGAAACGAGCCATATCAACGGCAGCACCTTCAATCTGGAACTCACTCCCCGATGAATTTTGCTCAACAACGGACATTAAAGACTTTTAGGAAGCTGCTCAAGATTACCCTCCTTCAGGGAGCACTACGGGGATGTCACCTAAGCAACCCAATGGACAACAACAGAATCAAACCCCCATCCCCCCCCCCAACACACACAAATTTGAATGCAATTTATGTTATAAATTTATGTTTTACATAGTATTGTATAAAGCGCCCACTGTAAATAGACCCACAAGAATCAACGACACACTACAACTACACACAAGCACCGACCATTGCATGCCCACACTTAACACATTATCTGTCGATTGTTTGCTGTGCGGGCCACCTTGATTGAAGGATAAGGCGGGATAGAAATCAATTTAAATAAATAAATAAATTTCAACTTTGTAACATCTGAGGGCTTCCTTCTATGATCAGCTCAGTTTCAGAGCTTTCCGTAGTGCAGTAGGGTATTGGCTGGGAGTCTGACTTGGTCAATCGAAAACATGAAGGGGGTATTTTTAAAACATTGTAGCCGTGTGTATCGGCCATCGCAAAACTGAGCAGTACTAACCAGTTAGTACTGCTGCATATCTCCACAGACTGTTAAAAAATATCCATTAAAACTGGGGCAGTCTATGGGAGGATTGCAGGGGCAATTTGGATATTTAGCAGCAAAAAAACAGATACGTTCTACCACTGGATATCCAGTTTAAATTAAAGCAGTGGTGGCTGCAGCTTATTGTGCTGTGAGCTTGTTGCATTAGTGGTGTTGAGAGCCATGCTATCAGTACCTTAGCTACTGGTCGGATCTCCTAAGACGGACAGGTCTCAGCTGAGGTGTCAGACTATACAAACCACTCATCTGGGCAGCAGCAGCAGCATGGGATGGTGTTGGCAGCAGAGGATCACATTTCTGTGGAGTAGCAGCTTAGTGGTTAGGGCAGCAGCTTGGGACCAGAAAGACCATGGTCCAAATCCCACTAACATGCCTTGGGCAAGCCACTTAACCCCCCTCCCCCATTGCCTCAAGTACAAACTTAGATTGTAGGCCCTCTGGGGACAGGAAAATACTTACAGTATCTGACTGTAACCTGGCTTGAGCTAAAATTACTACTACTACTAACAACACTGGCATTGCTTATGTGGAAGAAAGGCTTGGTAATCTTCTGTATCTTACCACAAAAACCCATGTATAGTCACAACAAAACAAATTGTGATGCAATGCTGGAAGATGAGCCGCCCCAAGATGAAAGGATACTGGGGAAGAGCTGAACTCTTCAGAGAAAAGGCAGCATTTATGATGTGGATGAATAAAAGCCCTTGGGACTTCTTTTGGCAACTGATGCAGCTGTGCATGAAATGAAATCAAATTCTGCAAAGATGTCTTACATATTGGGACATGGAACCTACAAAGCATGAACTAAAGGAAGCTGATCTATCGGGTGTCAGCGAACCAACATAGACTAGCATCAGTCAGAGAGAAAGAAGAAATGACGATGGATTTATAATTAAGAAGAAACTGCCAAGAACTGTAATGAAACACAATGCAATCAACGAACGCTTAATTTCTATTCATCTATGAAAGAATGCCCATCATCACAACTATTATTCAGGTATATGTACCAAACAGATGCGGAAGAAGAAGAAATTGATCAGCTGTATGAACAGGTACAAGCTGAAAATTGATAGAACATGCAGACACGATATACTGATAGTCATGGGCAATTGGAATGCAAAGGATGGAGGCAAAGAAGGTGGTAAAGTGGCTGGAAAACATGGGCTTGGCAAGAGAAACGAAGCTGGAGAAAGACTAAAAGAATTCTGGAAGACCAACCGTTTACTAATCTCAGCCACCTTCTTCCAGCAACACAAATGGCAACTGTACATATAGACCAGAGGTTCCCAACTCCAGTCCTGGAGGGCCAAACACCATTCAGGTTTCCAGGCTGTCCCTAATGAATGTGCATGATACATATTTGAATACAATGGGGGCAGTGCATGCAAATACATCTCATGCATATTGTGATAAGGAAGCTTATCATAGCTCAGGAAGGAGCTATAGTAAAGGTGAAGTGACTCTGAACAAGCAACCTGTCAGTTCTGGTAGAAATAAGAAAACAGAATTTTTCCATAAAAGACTACCAGTCCCAGAATGCACCAGGTTTCCAACAGCCATTAGAGGAGCTGAAGTGGGGAAACGTGTGTTCAATCAGGAGGGCTATGAGGTAATCCCTAAACACTCATCTCAAAGGGCAGGGCCTGATTCAGCACAGCTGCGCTGTGTTAGGGTGGAGCACTCATCCAAGCAGAATAAAGGTAGAGTTTATTCTACAGAGAATCATCTTCATGATCTTGGACAGCTTCATCATCTCGAGGATCATCAGAAGCAGAAGCCAGAGCGGACGGACAGAGAGGGCAAGAAACCCTTTGGAAGAAAGAAGAGAAAAGCATTTGGGAGGTCTAAAGGAGTCCATAGCAGTACGTATACTGGAAGGCATTCAAAAGGCAAGCATACACCATTGGACTGGGGGAAAACCAGAGGAGTGGTGCTGCAAAGCTAGG
Source organism: Ichthyophis bannanicus (assembly GCA_033557465.1). Taxonomy (NCBI): domain Eukaryota; kingdom Metazoa; phylum Chordata; class Amphibia; order Gymnophiona; family Ichthyophiidae; genus Ichthyophis; species Ichthyophis bannanicus. The sequence goes on from CM066044.1 coordinate 264,221,676, forward strand.
AATCTCCAGACGGTACCTGTGAGGGAGACGGCTGCACTTGGAAGGGACCCTAAGACCCGTGCCAGAAGGTATGTGAAGAGAGACCCAGTGTCCAGGGATCTGGATTGGAAGGCTGGACATAAGAACTGGACTACATACTGGCCAGGCTATTTAGAGAGGAACTCTAACAGCAATGGAAGCTTAGGTATGAACACTGATCTATGCCCTAGCTATAACCTTGAAAGACAGCAGGGAAACAAGTATTCTCCTGAGAGTGCTACATTGAGAAATTCCTCTGTGCCAATCCATGATATTGAACCCATGATTGTTGAAGAAGGGGGAGCGGTCTTAGATACAGGCTGTGAATATATGGATTGCTCTCTGTCTAAACTCCTTTGGTAATTTACTGTTACAAAGTACAAGAACCATCACAAAGAAATACAAACTTGTTCTTTAATCTACTCAGAAAAGCTCCTGAGTAGGATTTTTAGCCACGCAGTAGAAAGCAAGCCAGCTAAGGGGTTTCAACTGGGTAACTGCTAGCAATTGAGCCTTACCTAATTGCTTGTGAGCTCTGAGGAAATCACTTCTGAGTCTATGTGTGAAGATATAAGAAGTTAACCTGAAAAGAACAGTTTTTCCCCTCTTTGTGGGTTTTGTTTGTTGTTTAATGCACTGCTAAGAAAATATTAGCTAAAGCCTACAGAAAAGACCAGTTTGTTACCAACCAGGTCTTTATTCTTTTCATTTGATTGCCTGACAAGCTCAACTGTTGTTTTCCTGATTTTGTTTTTCTAAGTTTAACACTGAAAGCAAGTATCCTGTTTTATGTGCTACCAAGCATATCTGTGTTGGGAGAAATAACCCCATAAATAAATATCTTATTGGCTTTACACTCAAGCACAACTAATTATTGTGAGCAGCTGTGTCTGGTGTGAATGGACTGCATTTCCCACAATCCCTTGCAAATCATATTGATATATGCACTTGCCAAGACTGTGAACATTCTCACCCAGGCAGCCGTCTGACAATATTTATTAGGGACAGCCTGAAAACCTGAATGGTGTTTGGTCCTCCAGGACTGGAGTTGGGAACCTCTGATACTGCACCCGATGGATAGTACAAGTGTCAATTTAACTATGAAAGTCATTTTAAAAGCCTTAGTCGCAATTTCAACATCCATAAATGTGCATGCAGATGTCCAAATCATGGAGAAGTTTCCAGAGCCATTTTACAAACAGCTTTTAAAGACGTCTCAGTGCAGGGATATCCATGTAGGCAGGAGGCATGGCAAAGACAGTCTTTTACATGTGTCTGTACAGCGCTGCATACGCCTTGTAGCACTATACAAATGATTAGTAGTAGTAATGAGGCAATGAAGTATTACAATGACGCATGCAAGAAAACAAAATCAGAAACTAGAGGAAGAAGAAGATCGACTTTTCTAAAGCTATGAGAGTTAAACAGAAAATTCCAGCCTTGAATTTGATTGCTGAAAGATGCTCAAGGATCCATGCTCAATGATACTGAGAAGATCAAGAAAAGATGGAAAGAACACAGTCATTATACCATAAAGATCAAGTGGATCAACATTCATTTCCACCTGTACCTTACAATCAGGAATCACTAGTGAGGAAAGAAGTCAAAGTAGCACTGAAAGCATCATGAAAAAACAAAGCGCTGGCATTACCAATGACGTCTACAGCAATTAGATGCAGCGATTACAACACCTACAAGGCTCTCTAGTTTTTTTTGAAGGTGTGTATTAACAGGTAGTCAAAGGTGAGTCAGTTGATATCTGGATTTTCAGAAAGACTTTGACAAGGTCCCTCATGAGAGACTCTTGCCAAAACTAAAAAGTTATGGGATCTGGAACTAGTTAAAAGATAGAAAGCAGAGGGTTGGGCTAAATGGCCAATTTTCTCAATGGAGAAAGGTGAATAGTGGAGTACCCAGGGATCTGTGCTGGGCTCGCTGCTTTTTAACATATTCATAACTGTCCTAGAAATGGGAATAATGAATGCGGTGATCAAATTTGTAGATGACACAAAATTATTCAAAGTTGTTAAAATGCAAGAGGATTGTGGAAAATTGCAAGAGGACCTTGAGAAACTGGAAGATTGGATGTTCAAATGACAGATGAAATTTAATGTGGGCAAGTGCAAAGTTATGCACCTAGGAAAGAACAACCCAAACTATGGTTACACAATGCAAGGTTCCGCATTAGGAACCACCACCCAGGAAAAAGATTTAGGCGACATCGTGGTATCGGTTGTTTTAATTGTAAACCGCTATGATTACTTGATATAGCAGTATATAAAACACACAAATAAATAAATAAATAACACGTTGAAATCCTCCACCCAGTGTGCAGCGGCGGCCAAGAAGGCAAATAGAATGCTAAGAATCATAAGGAAAGGAATTGAGAATAAAACAAAGGATATTATAATGCCTCTATATCGTTCCATGGTGTGACCGCACCTTGAATATTGTATGCAATTCTGGTCGCCATATCTTAAAAAGGATATAGCGGAATTAGAAAAGGTACAGAGAAGAGCCATCAAAATGGTTAAGGGGATGGAAGGATACACCTATGAGGAGAGGCTTAAAAGGTTAGGCCTCTTCAACTTTGAAGAAAGGTGGCTGAGGGGAGATATGATAGGAGATGTATAAATTAATGAAAGGAGTAGAATGAGTAAACGTTGATTGATTGTTTATGCCATCAAAAAGAAGAAAGACTAAGCAAGATGCAATGAAGCCGCAATGTAACACATTTAAGACTAATAAGAGAAAATATTTTTTCACTCAACTGGCATTCGTTACTGGAGTATGTAGTAAAAGCTGTTAGCATAACTGGGTTTAAAAAAAGGTTTGGACAAGTTTCTGGAGGAAAGGTCCATAGACCATTACTAAAGAGGATCTTGAAAATCCACTGCTTGCGCCAGAACAAGCATTGTGGAACCTATGTGCCTTTTTGGGAACCTGATAGGTACTTATGACCTGGTTTGGCCACTGATGGACACAAAATACTGGGCTTCATAGACCTTGGTCTGGCCCATTATGGCATATCTTATGTTAACATCATGGCCAATGGGCTATTAAAAATTTTGTTTATAGCAGTACTGAAGGAAGGTGATCTGTGCTAGGATACAGATTCTGAAATTATGTATACAGTGAGTTACAAAGAAGTGAATTTGTTTGCTGTCTTTGAGATTGTTGGGACTGATGATATGGACTATTGTGAACTGAATCTATTTACATCTTTTGAGTACATTAGGAGTGATATGCCTCTTAAGAAACATTTTTTGAAAAATTAAGAATGTGGAGGCACATTCCATTCTGCGTGGCCTGGCCTCTGTACATCCAGTCAGAACCGGACACATAGAGATAGACCCGATTCTGATCCCACGGAGCATGTCTAGCCCCCATGGGATAATAACCGTGTCCAGGCCTGTACGTGCATGCCGGGACCAGATTCCTATTGGCCTGAATGTACAGGTCCCTGCCCGGCTAACTCAATCAGGCTCCTGAATGGAGCCACGGTGCCATGGCACCGCAGCTCCCGGTCACTAACCACTTTCACATTTCCCTGCAATCCGACCCCCGATCTGGCCTCCCATGGCCAGGGTCGGGCCGAGGGGAATCTCCTGCACCCCCTCAGCTTTTTGCTCCTGGCCTGGCTTCCCTTCCCCCCAGGTCTAGGGGACTTATTCCACCTCCAAGGTGGAATAAGCCCCCGTACAATTTGCCGGCCCCGTACATCCGGAACTGTGGATTGCCCACTGCCCGCCCTAACTCCGCCCCCTCCCATCCCCATCTAGGTCTCCCCATACAAACTCCTTGTTCGTATGGGGAAGCTTAGTCAGGGAAAACTAGAGGGACAAATAGCAGAGATGGACGCCCCAACGGGACGTCCATTCCCGCTATTCATGGACAGAATAGACCCCAAAGTAAATAACTTAAGTTCACTATGAGGGGTTTTCTTGACCAATGATGGTGGTTGTTTCTTAAACTGGGTATGGTGCTGTGTGCATTAAGTGTTCCTGGATTTATGCAACTGAGGTCTTCTCTCCTTTGTAGGAAAGCGTTTAGTCTATTTTTGCTTATATAAATCCCAATATCTGTTATATTTACAAGAAAAGACAGATGTTTATGTGGATTGTTTGGGTTTCACTTCTTATCTACCATTTATGGCTATTTTTGGTGGTAAGGTCCGACATGAGAGACTCTTGAGAGAATTAAAAAGTCATGGGATAGAAGGCAGTGTACTATTGTGGACTGGGAACTAGCTAAAAGACAGAACACAGAGTAAGGCTAAATGGCCAATATACTCAATGGAGAAAAGTGAATAGTGGTGTACCTGAGGGATCTGTGCTGGGTCCACTGCTTTTTAACATATTCATAAATGACCTGAAAATGGGGATGTGAGGTGATCAAATTTGCAAATGACACAAGATTATTCAAAGTTGTTAAAACACAAGAGGGGTGTGACAAATTACAAGAGGATCTTATTTAACACGTTTTTTTATACCGCTTCATCCTTTTAGTCAAAGTGAGTGAAAGGGGATAGACTCAAGAGTAATATGCGGAACTATTTCCTTATGAAAAAAGTGGTAGATTTGTGGAATAATCTCCCAGTGGAGGTGGTAGAGACAAGGACAGTATCTGAATTCAAAAAAGCATGGGACAAACGCAGAGGATCTCTAAAGGTAAAAAGGGCACTGTTACAGTTGATATGGAAGGGCAGACTTTCTGATCTTTTTCTGCCATCATGTTTCTAAATTAAGACCCTTGGCCCAGTGTGCAGTGGCAGCCAAGAAAGTAAAGAGAATGCTAGGAATAGTAAGGAAAGGAATGGAGAATAAAACCAAGGATATTATGCCTCTGGATTGAACCTTAAATACTGTGTGCTGGTCTGGTTGACATATCTAAAAAAGGCTATAATGGAATTAGAAAAGGTACAGTGAACAACCACCAAAACCATAAAGGAGATGGAAGGATATCCCTACAAGGAGAAGCTTAAAAGCTTAGGATTCTTTAGTTTGGAAAAGAGACGGCTGATGGGAGATATGATAGAGGTCTATAAAAATGAGAGGAGTAGAATGGGTAGACAAATCGGTTGTTTACTCCTTCAAAAGGAAGGAAGACTAGAGGGGGTCATGCAATGAAGCTACAATGTAACACATTAAGACGACTCAGAGAAAGCGAAGTTACTGTAACAGGTGATCCCTGGGAACAGCAGGAGTTTAGTCTTCACATAAGCTCCCCAGCTACCAATGGGAAAGCCTTCGGGAGCAATCCACTGCGCCTGCACTGGTGCCTTCCTGCTCTACTAACTCCCTTCTCCTCAGTTGAGTTTGTAGCTGAAGAAAAGGAGTGGAAAAAAACAAAACAGAAAGAACACTACAACTCCAAGGAGAGGAGGGTGGGTTGTAAAGACTAAATTCCTGCTGTTCCCAGAGATCACCTATTACAAGGCGAGTAATTACGCTATCTCAAGCAGGAATATAGTCTTCACATATGGGACTTTCTAGCTCCCAGATCTCTGAAGAGTTGAATCGGATCAGAAAGTCGGACAAGATCATTTGAACCTAGACTTCCCTGCCAAGGAGATCTGGCAAGAAGTGTGTGGTGGGGGTGGGGGGGGGGGGGGTGGGGGGGGAGGAGTTGTTTTTACGTTCCAAAGAGATGCTGAAGGACTGCCTGGCCAAAGGCTGCATGCCAGCAGGAGTCCTTGTCCAAGCAGTAATGGGCTGCAAAGGTATGGATAGAGGACCATGTAGCAGCTCGGCAAATCTCATCAATGGCTACTGACCGGAGGTTATCAACAGAGATTGCCATTATTCCGACATTTGTGCAGTTACGTGTCCCATTGGTCGTATGAGAAAGAAATACAGTCTGCTACCCATTTGAATAGTGTACGTTTGGACACTGGAAGGCCCAGGTGAGAAGGATCAAAGGAGATAAAGAGCTGGGAGGACTTCCTAATGTCCTCAGTCTTTTGGAGATAGAAGGCTACAGCCCTCTTACAGTCAAGTGTATGTAGGGTGGCTTCTGCATGAGAAGCGTGAGGTCTTGGGAAAAACACTGGTAGGATTACTGATAGATGAAGATGGAAAGGTGATACTACTTTCAGAAGAAACTGGGGGTGTGTCCGAAGGACGACCTTGTCATGATGAAAATGTGTATATAGAACATGAGTCCCTAAGGCCTGAAGTGCACTAATGCGCCTGGCCGATGTCAGGGCAATGAGGAATAATACCTTCCACGATAAGTATCGGAGCTGTGTGGTTGTTAAGGGCTCAAATGGTGGTTTGAGAAGTTGAGCTAGTACCACATTGAGATCCCCTGCCACTGGTGGTGGCTGGATGGGTGGTTTGGTGAGACCACCCCTCATAAAACATGCTACCAGAGGAGTTATGGAGATGGGTCTGTCTTCCACAGGCTTATAGAAAACTGAAATAGCACTAAGGTGCACTCGCACAGAATTTGTTTTATGACCCAGAGAAGATAAATACAAAAGATACTGGAGGAGCGTAGGTACTGATGCTTCAAATCGTTCATGACCATTCTGAGAGCACCATGAAGCATATCTACGCCATTTGAAAGAATAGATCTTTCTGATGGAGAGCTTTATGGAGGATAGGAGAATATGTTTCACAGCAGTAGACAATGGTAAGTCCTGGAAGATTACGCTTTCAGCAGCCATGCAGTCATCGAAGGGACTGCAGATTGGGACAGAGAAGAGCTCTGCTGCCTTGAGATAGGAGACTCGGCCTGGGACCCAGTAGGATTGGTGATGTTTCTGTCAGATGAAGTAGAAGGGGAAACCAGGGTTGATGTGGCTAGCGTGGGGCTATGAGAAACAGAGCCCTTGTCTGTTTGTAGTTTGAGGAGAGTCTATCATTGGTGTTCCCCACATGTGGAACAGTTTTGCTACTGCTGTTGGGTCTACTTCATTCGTGAGGTTGCAGGATCTGACTCAGCTTGTCTGCTAGGAGATTGGATTCTTCTGGAATGTACACTGCACAGAGATGCATGTGGTGTAGGATGGTGAACTCCCAGAACTTGCAGGCATCTTGACATAGGGGGTAGAGAGACTGTCTCCCTCCCCCCTCAACCCCGTTTGTTTATATAAAACATAGCCACCTGATTATCTAGGATTTTACTGTTTGAGAGGTGGTACTGAAAGGTCTTGAGAGCATTTGTGACTGCCCGAAGCTCGAATACATTTATTTGCTGCATGGATTCCTGGGTTATCCGCAGGCCCTGAGTGGATACAGAATCCAGATGTGCTCCCCAACCCTGCTTGGAGGCATCTGTTGTTCAACGTATGCTGAGGTAGGGGTGTCCAAAAAAGGTGACCCTATGAGGAGGTTTGCTGGGGTGCACTACCACAGGAGAGATTAGGCCATGGGTAGTGTAATCTGGATGATATCCCGAAGGCTCATGTGGACTGGGTCCACTGGGTTGAAAGGGTCCATTGCAACTGATGCATGTGAAGTCACACATACGGGTTGGGGCAAGTTACCTCAGGCTGGAAGGTCAGGGGTTCAAATCCCATTAGAGGACAGCAACCTTGGGCCAGAAGGACTGGGGTTTCTAGTCCCACAGATGCTCCTTGTGGTCTTGGACAAGCCACTTAACCCTCCATTGCCCATGTTCCCTGTAAATAGTAATCTCCAAGTTATAATGCTGTGTTCAATATAATTTCAGTTTGTTCAATGTAAACCGCCTTGATATCATGAAAGGCTGTATATAATAAATAAATAAATAAATAAATAAATGTGCACTGTGGAGGCCATGTGTCCCAGAAGGGATAGAAAACATCAAACTATAACTGTCTGTTGTTGGCGCATGTTGGTGGCTAGTTGCACTAACCTGTTCATGCGATCCAGAGGGAGAAAGGCTCTGGACTGTGTTGTGTCCAGAACGGCTCCTATGAATTCCAACCTTTGTGTTGGAATGAGTTGGGACTTTGGGAAGTTTATCACAAAGCCCAGGTACTGCAGAAGTGCCAAGAGTTTTTTGTCAAGATGAGCAGAGTTCTCCAGGAGAGTCTGCTTTATGAGCCAGTCGTCTAAGTAAGGGAAGATGAAGACTTTGCTGCTCCAAAGATGAGCTGCTACGACAGCCATGCACTTTGTGAAGACCCTTGGTGTGGATGCCAGACCGAAAAGAAGGACCCTGTATTGGTAATGGGTGCCCTGACAGGTGAAGCAAAGATACTGTATGTGGTCTGGATGTATCAAGATGTGAGTGTAGGCTTCTTTGAGGTCTAGGGAACAAAGCCAGTCTTGTTCCTGTAGGTAGGGAAGAAGGGTTCCCAGAGAGATCATTTTGAATTTCTCCTTGATGAGGAATTTGTTCAGCTCTCTGAGGTCGAGAATGGGTCTGTGGCCTCCTGACTTCTTTGGAATGAGGAAGTACGGAGGAGTAGAAGCCTTTGAACCGTTGGTTTGTTGGGAGTGGTTATATGGCTCCTTGGAAAAAGGAGAATGTTTATCTCTTGCTTGAGCAGTATACTCAGGGGAGGTTTGGAATGAAGCTCTCCCTTGAAATGGGGAGGAAGAAGCTCTCGGACGTTTAGTTGGTAACCTCTCTGGATTATGTTGAGAGTCCGCTGCTCCGTGGTGATGGAACACCACTGCTGAGCAAAATTAGAGTCTTCCTGGGATGGCGGTAGGCTCTGGTATGTGAAGAAGGCTGGCTGTGTTCCCTATGTAGGAGTCAAAAACTGGATGTGGCAGGAGTTGACTGAATGGCTGGTTGTGGCTTGGCTAGCCTGGGCTTTTTAACCTGTTTAGGGCCCTGTTGTTTTTGTGGAGCCTGGTAGGCTGGCTGGGAGTATGAAGGATAGAATCTCCTCTTTTTGGAGTAGAAAGGCTTCTTGTTAGGTGCCTTCTTTTTAGAAGGATTAGAAGTCTTTCTGGAGAGCCTTTTGAGTGTTGTGTCATCTGTCTCTAGCTCTCCCGCCAGTTCTTCCCAAACAGGTTTTCACCAGTGCAGGGGATATTGCCCAATTTGTCTTGGACCTACTGTTCCAAGTCAGAGGCTTGGAGCCAAGCCAGACACCTTGCCCTGATGGCAATAGAGGAAGCCCTGCTTGATGACTCAAAGGCGTCAAAAGCAGCTCTATTCACAAATTTTGAAACATTCTGGCTGTGAGCCAGAACAGCCTGGAAAGCTGGACATTTCTCCTCTGGAAGAAAAGGGAGAAATCCCTTCCAGTCTTTATTAAGCTCCTTTAAGAACATTTCCATGTAAAGGATGTACAAATTTATCCTACTGGATAGCATCAATGCTTGGAAGGAGCAATGGGCAAAGGAATCGAGATTCCTCAAGTCCCTGTCCGGAGGAATGGATGCATGATTTTTCTCACTTTTTATATGGTGCATCACTGATTCCACTACTATAGAATGGTGTGGGAGATGTGGTTTTTGGAAGCCAGGGCATTCAGGCACTCTATACATGGTGTCTAACCAGTAACTTATAGAAGAAACTGTGAGGGGCATTTCCCACATCCTTAGCATCAGATTATGTAGGATCTAGTGTACCGTGAGGATTACAGCCTCTTTCGAGGCTGTGGGGTACTGGAGGATCTCCAGTTCCTCAGCTCTCGGCTCCGGTTCCAATGCTGCCGGGATGGAAAGGCCATCTGCCATGTCTCAGATAAACTCCTGAAAGGATAGGTCTTCAAGAGGGGACTTACAGCGAGTGCTAATGGACAGTGGCGAGGTCTCTGAGACAATATCCTGGAGGTCATCATAATCGAGGAATCGGTGATCAGAATCAAAAGTTTCCAGATCCGATGTCAGAGTATTGCCGATGTCTATGGTGACCTGAATGGCAGTGATATTCTTCGATACCCTCGGATATTCACTGTGTAGACCAGGGAGGTTCCATGGTCAGTGCCAATACCGGGCCCAGCATCGATACCTTGGTACTCGGTGCACAATGCATTGATGTCAAAGGCAAGATCGATGCCGGCTGTTGCACTGGAGTGGATGGAGTCATTGAGGTCAATGATCCCGGCTGCATTCCCAAGGATGTCAGTACTAATGGTACCAAAGCCGCCAGAAGAGCCGCTATGGTCCTTTCCAAGGACAGCATACGCTGATCCAGGGAGGTAGCCTGCATCTGGTCACTGAAAGAATGGGGTTGGGAGACACTGTACAGAACTGGGGGCTCTCCAGAGGCTGAAGCCTCGGGTGCCTCCTGAATCCCCATTGACACTTTAGAGTACAAGTCCTCCTGTCTGGGATGTCTGGACCTATGACTAGAATCAGATGAAGTCCTGGACGATTCCCGGTGAGTCAAAAGGGATTTTTCTCTGGAGTCCTGAGACTTTCCCAAGGTGTCTTTGGACCTCTCTCTCTCGGATCCTTCAGTTTCTCCCAGGAGTCTCGGGGTTTTTGACTCATCTTTGGGAGACATGTTTTCTTAGTCTTTTTTCCTGAGTTCCTCGATTCCTTGGAATGCTTCGAACCAGGAAAGCAGGACGAAGTTCTGGATGAAGTAGATGCCAACAACAAGTCCAAAAAGAAGAGTTCCCCAAACCTTTTGGCCCAGTTCCCTAGGCTCCTCTTCATCTGCTTGCAGAGGGAACAGTCTTGAGGAATATGGTTGAGACCAAGACACTTCAAGCAACAGTGGTGTTTGTCAGTAACCAAGATAGTGCTGAAGCACTTGGTGCATTTTTTGAAACCGCATGAGGGTTTCTCCATCTTAAGATGGTGGACAAGGCCCAAGGTGCATGAGGCCCTGAGGGAAAAGGAAAAAAATAAAGGCTTTGCTTTTTTTTTTTAAGAAGAAAAATAGTAAAAGGGTGAAGGGGAGTAGTATAGAACGATACTAGTGCGGTTAGGCAGAGCGGTTAGGAAAAAGGTTTTAGAAATTCTTTTCTGCAGTGATAGGGTAGTGACCTGTTGGCTCCACACAGTGGATTGCTCTCAAAGGCTTTCCTATTTGTAGTTGGGGAACTTCCCGCGGCGGGCTCCATCAGTACCCAATATCACCCATATGTGAAGACTATATTCCTGCTTGTTCCTGGAGATGATATATTTTCACTCAGTGCATAATCAAACTCTGGAATTTGTTGCTGGAGGATGTAGTAAAAGCTATTAGTATAGCTTGGTTTAAAAGAAGTTTGGATAAATTCCTGGAAAAAAGGTCTATAAACCATTATTGAAGACTACTCCTGGGAAAAGCAGTATGGAATCTGACAGGTGCTTGCAACCTGGATTGAACATAACATGAGAACATAAGATATGCCATACTGGGTCAGACCAAGGTCCATCAAGCCCAGTATCCTGTTTCCAACAGTGGCCAATCTAGATCATACGTACCTAGCAGTTTCCCCAAAAGACACAGGTTCCACAATGCTTGTACTGGGTCAAGCATTGATATCCTGGGTCCCTTCTTAATAATGGTTTATGGACTTTTCCTCCAGGAACTTGTCCAAACCTTTTTTAAACCCAGCTACACTAACAGCCTTTACTACATCCTCCGGTAACAAATTTCAGAGTTTGATTACACGTTGAGTGAAAAAATATTTTCTTTTATTAGTCTTAAATAGTTTACCCTGTAGCTTCATTGCATGTCCCCTAGTCTTTCTATATTCTGATAACGTAAACAATCGATCTACGTTTACCCGTTCCACTCCGTTCATTAATTTATAGACTTCTATCATATCTCCCCTCAGCCGTCTCTTTTCCAGGTTAAAGAGCCCTAACCTTTTTAGCGTTTCTTCATAGGAGTATCCTTCCATCCCCTTTACCATTTTGTTGGCTCTTCTCTGAACCTTTTCTAATAACGCTATATCCTTTTTAAGATACGGCGACCAGAATTGCACACAATATTCAAGGTGCGGTCTCACCATGGAACGATATAGAGGCATTATAATATCTTTTGTTTTATTTTCCATTCCTTTCCTTATGATACCTAGCATTCTATTTGCTCTCTTGGCCGCCGCTGCACATTGGGCCGAGGGTTTTAACATGTTATCCACAATGACGCCTAAATCTTTTTCCTGGGTGGTGTTTCCTAAAGTGGAACCTTGCATCGTGTAACCATAGTTTGGGTTGTTCTTCCCTAGGTGCATAACTTTGCAGTTGTCCTCATTAAATTTCCTCTGCCATTTTGATGCCTCCCCAGACCTTGGATTTCAAGCTGCTTTGTTACTCTGGTGATTTCAGTCTCCAAAGTTAATGAGGGTAGTTTACAAGATGAGATTAACTCTGACCCCCTGGTGAGGTCAGTCTCCGGGCCTGTTGAGATTGGTCTGCAGTCCCTCCTTGCTAAATCAAGAATAGCAGACCTCAAAGGGAGGTGACTGGAAACAATAGCAGACCTCAAAGGGAGGTGCTAGAGAAAATTCACTATAAAGGACAGAAACACTTCCTCTATTCATCGGACATGAAGGACAGGAGGTTCTGATAATCACTTCTCTTCACCCCTCCCCCTCCCTCTCTCTCTCTGATCTCTCTCTTCCTATTTTCATTGGACACACCTTGCCATGAGGCTCTGACCCATACTTCTCTCCCCTCCCCCACTTCTTTCTCTCTCTCTCCCTATTCTTACTATGAGGCTCTGACCCACATGTTCTTGCCTCTCTCTCACACACACACACACACACACAGATTCATTGAAGTAAACTGAAGCAGCTTTCTAAGAACCTTATAACTCTGTTCTATACCTTTGTAATAAGCCTATTTCTACATAAAGACCTGTTTCCAAGCCATGCCTGTTTGGTTGTCTTATCTGTGCTGCTTACCCTACAGTCTCTGTGAAATGAACCCAGGACCAAGCAGAGAGTAGACTGAAAGATTACATATTCAGAAGATTACATCCCAGTCTTCCAATTTATCAAGATCCTCTTGCAATTTTCCACAATCCTCATGGGTTTTAACAACTTTAAATAGTTTTGTATCATCTGCAAATTTGATAACCTCACTCGTTATTCCACTTTCCAGGTCATTTATGAATATGTCAAAAAGCAGCAGACCCAGCACAGATCCCTGGGGTACACCACTATTCACCTTTCTCCATTGGGAAAATTGGCCATTTAGCCCAACCCTCTGCTTTCTATCTTTTAACCAGTTCCTGATCCACAATAGTACACTGCCTCCTAGCCCATGACTCTTTAGTTTTGCCAAAAGTCTCTGATGAGGGACCTTGTCAAAGGCTTTCTGAAAGTCCAGATACACTATATTAACTGACTCACCTTTGTCCACCTGTTTATTCACACCTTCAAAAAAACATAACAGATTAGTAAGACAAGATCTTCCTTGTCTAAAGCCATGTTGGCTGTCTCCCATTAGGCCATGACTATCTAAATGCTGAGTAATTTTATTCTTAATGATGGTTTCTACCATTTTTCCCAGTACTGATGTCAGGCTTACCGGTCTGTAGTTTCCCGGATCACCCCTGAAATCCTTTTTAAAAATTGGTGTTACATTGGCAATCCTCCAGTCTTCAGGTATTAGAGATGATTTTAAAGATAGTTCACAGATTACTAATAGCAGGTCTGCAATCTCATATTTCAGTTCTTTCAACACCCTTGGATGTATACCATCCAGCCCAGGTGATTTGCTACTCTTCAGTTTATCTAATAGTTGTAATACATCTTCCCGATGTATCAATATTTCCTTCAATTCTTCCGCACCTTTAAATACCACTTCAGTCATGGGTAACATCCCTATATCTTCCTCAGTAAAGACCGAAGCAAAGAATTCATTCAGTCTCTCCGCTATCGCCTTCTCACCTCTTAGTACCCCTTTAACTCCTCTATCATCTAATGGACGAACTGACTCTCTCACGGGTTCTTTGCTGCGAATGTACTTGAAAAAAATCTTTATTTCGTGTTTTTGCTTCCGTTGTTGGGAACAGGCTACTGAGCTTGATGGACCTTTGGTCTGATCCTGCATGGAATATCAAAAAATGGCATCATTTGTAGGATGAAGGGTTGACGTTTTGAAGTGATGAGAAAGCCGAAGGTTTTAAAGAGATGAATATGTTCCTGAGGGAGACAACTAGATCTTTCGATGACACTGTTAGCAGTCAATTGTCTAGGTATTGAAAAAATGACAGATATCCTGGCTTGTGCAGGGGAGTTGAAACCACCACCAGACATTTGGTAGAAAACCTTGGGGAAATTAAGACACTGCCTGCAGATGAGATGAACTTGAAAATGTGTAGGCATCTTTGAGATCCAGAATTGCAGCAAGTCCCCTTGGACGGACTCTTGCTGTGTCATCTACGTGGAAGTCTCAGTGCTTTCCACTGCTTTAGAATGCAACTTAAGAGCTGCTTTGTGCTCAGGTCTGTAAGATGTCAGTGCTCTAAGCCAAAAAGTCTCAGCAAAGGCTTGTACTAAGCCAGAATATCTATGGCACTGTCTCTTATGAAGTCATTGCACAGAGATGCAATGTCAGCAAAGGATCTACTAGAGTGCACAGATGACAATCTGCAAAAGCAAGAGTCTCCTTCCTGCCTCAGAACGATTAGAGAAACAATCCTTTTGGGTTTGGAGACACCCTTCTGCAGTGCTTCCATTCAGCCTGCTTATACTCTGAGCCCAAATAGGAGAATCCAGAATTTTGACATCCATACCAGGTGTCCTATCACAGTCTAGAATTGGTCTGAAACATGAGTCAGTCTGTGCTACATTCGAGGAGCAGGAAAAAAGGAAAAACAAAACAAATTTAGTTTTTTCCTCCTTCTGCTTTTTAGTAAATAAATAAGTATTTGTTGAATAAAATGCCAGAAGACTACTAAAAGCTCTTTAACAATGTGGGAGAGCTGTCTTTTTGTACATTTAGCAGACAAGAAAATAAAAAAATAGGACAAAGGAGATCACTACATGCTGAAGGGATGAGCAATCTCAGAACTTCGAACAACCCTAGGATGATGAAACAGCTTTCCCAGCGCTCAGAACTAGTGTTGTATACAGACATCATCTACTTGTGTGCCCAAAGAATCAAAATAGATTATTTTTCTCAGTTAGTTATTCAATAGGATTCTCTCTCTCTTAACAGGATCTAAATCATGTTTTGAGTATAAATTTGTGCTCAATACAGACCATTTTAGTGGGTTCAGAAACTTAGTACTATACATTTAAAGGATAGCATAGTTGCTTACCTGTAACAGGGGTTCTCAGACAGCTGGGGTATACAGTCACAATCAATGGTGAAGTCCCCAGACTGAGCCTTGAGTGGGTTTCCCACAGCTAAGAGAAGCTTTGTTGCTTCTCTGAACATGTGCACCTGTTTACCACATGCTTGTGCTGAGAGAATCAGTACGTGCCAGAGCAAAAAGAAACCAAAACAAAAGTGGAGATGATTACAACAGTCCATGATGGAGTCGACTGCAGTGATGATTTTTTTTTTTTCAGTTGAGGAAAAGGCAGGCAGGAGAGTGCAACTGTATACCCCTGCTGTCTATGGAGAAAGCGTAGTTACTCACCTGTAACAAGTGATCTCTGGGAACAGCAGGAATTTAGTCTTCACATATGGGTATCGTTGGTACCGACGGAGCCAGCGTCCAATAGGAAAGCTTTTGTGTGCATCCCACAGTGCCTACGTGCTGCCTTCCCACCTTTCTACCTCTCTCATGTCAGTTGAGTTTATAGCTGAGACCAAAGGAGAGGAGTAGAGAAAGAGAAAGAGAGAGAGATTGAGATAACTCCTAGGGGAGGTGGGTGGGTTGTGAAGACAAAATTTCTGCTGTTCCCAGAGATCACTTGGTGAGTAACTACGCTATCTTCAGGAACAAGCAGGAATGTAGTCTTCACATATGGGGACCCCCCAGCTTATAGATGCCAAGGGAATGATCCCAGCAAGCTGTGAACCCAGGTGAGATGGGTCATGCTTCTTTCCATGGACCTCTGGCATCAAACTCGGGACCGGCGGATAGGAGTTGTATTAAGTATGAAAGAGATGCTGGAGAACAGCTTGGCCAAATGAGGCATCCCGACAGGAGTCCTTGTCTAAGCAGTAGTGGGCTGTGAAGGTATGCACCGAAGCCCAAGTAGCTGCTCTACAGATGTCATCAATAGACACAGAACGAAGATTAGCCATCGAGGCTGCCATGGCTCTCACATTGTGAGTTGTAACATGGCCCCCAAGAGAAAGTCCTTTACTCTCATATGTAAAGTATATGCAATCTGCAATCCATTTAGATAGAGTTCTTTTGGAAACTGGAAGTCCTAAATGACTAGAGTCAAAAGCCACAAAAAGCTGCGAAGATTTTTTATGTTGCTTAGTTTTTTGAAGATAAAAGGCTAAGACCCTTTTACAATCCAAAGTGTGAAGATTTCTTTCCTCACTGGAGGCATGAGGCCTAGGGAAGAATATAGGAAGATAAACCGACTGGTTTAGATGAAAAGGCGAAACCACCTTTGGCATAAAGTGAGGATGAGTCCTGAGGACTACTTTATCATGATGGAACCTTGTATAAGGAGGGTCAGCCACTAAAGCCTGCACCTCACTGATGCGTCTTGCAGAAGTGATAGCAATTAGGAAAATGACTTTCCATGAAAGAAACTTTAGGGTTATAGTGGCTAAGGGTTCAAAAGGCGGTTTCATGAGCTGCCCGAGAACAAGATTTAGATCCCAAGCCACCAGTGGTGGTTTAATGGGAGGTTTTGTTAGGAGTAGGCCTCTCATGAACCTTGACACAAGTGGATGAGAGGAAATAGGTTGTCCATCAAAAGGTTTGTGAAAAGCAGCACTAGCACTAAGATGGACTCTCACTGAATTTGTCTTAAGACCAGAAGTGGATAGTTGGAGGAGATACTCCAGTAGCGACTCCACCGGTACCAAAAGGGGGTTAAGTCCCTTTTGTAAACACCAATCTTTTCTACTTAAAAGTGTAGGAACGCCTCAAGGAAGGTTTTCTGGAAGCCAGAAGGATATCTTTTACCTGCTGCGAGGTTGATATCCAAGAAATCTAGGCTTCCAGTAACCAGGCCCTAAGATGCAGGGACTGGGGATTCAGGTGCAGTAAGGATCCGTTCTCCTGGGAAAGGAGATCTGGAGCATTTCCCAACTCCAGAGGAGTGGTTTGAGAGAGACGCAGAAGCAGAGGATACCATGTTTGCCGTGGCCAACGTGGAGCTATAAGTATTATATGACCTCTGTCTCTCTGAAGTTTGAATAGAGTTTTGGGGATGAGGGGAATGGGTGAGAAAGCATAGAGGAAGTCTTGACCCCAGTGGAGTAGGAAGGCATCCCTTGCCTGACAGTTGTGAGCCGGGATTCTGGAGAAGAATCGGGGAAGTTTGGCATTCTGTGGACTTGCAAAGAGGTCTATATCTGGTGTTCCCCAGATTTGAAACACTCGAGCAAGGTGGTCTGAGTGGAGAGACCACTCGTATGGCAGCAGTACTCGACCGAGTTTGTCCGCCCATGAATTTTGAATGCCTGGAAGGTAAACCGCAAGAAGGTGGCTTTGAAGCTCTCTGGCGAGGGCCAATAGTCGCAAAGCTCCGTTGCATAGTGACAGAGAGCCCATTCCGCCGTGCTTGTTCAGATAGAACATAGTAGCTACCTGATTGTCGGTTTGGACCAGAACTGTCTTGTAATCACCACAGCACCCTTCCCAAAATTATGAAAGTAAATTCAACTCTTTTTGTCGGATGGAACCAAGGGAGGCTAGAACCATAACCATAACCCTAACCACACCAGATGGCACCATCCATTTTATTCATTAAACAAAAGCTGCTAAACAGCATAGAACTTGACTTATCTTCGATGAAGAACTTTTTCAAATTCGCTGCGATACATAATCCCTTGAGAGTAAGGTACGACGTGCACGTTTCGGAAATGATTCCTGTATCAAGTGCAGTGCTCTTCACTATGTATCAACCGTCAAACAACGCCGAGCTTCCCACCCCGTTTAATCTCTGGCAGGATCTTCTTAGTGGCTACACCAGCTGTCAGTCACAGCCATACTCCAATCAATCGGCAGGGGAACCCCACCAACCAGGGGAACCCTGCCGCATCATGGAAGAGGTTCTCAAACAAGACTTGCCCACTCAACCTCCTTATTCAGTCCGAGGGGGACCACAGTATTCAATCGAAAAATCCAGGATTGCTCACAACGTTGTAATAAGGATACACGATCACCCCCCACCCCCCACCCCCCGCCCCCCGAGGGTCCAAGGGGACGTGATCGATGATTGTCCAAGTTAAATGAGCAAACTCATGGTTTTGTTGCAAGCAATGATCCACAATAGGGGCAGAAGAAACCTTACTACAGACACGGGAGGCATGCTCACCCAGCCGCGTTCACATAACCCGAGAGGTCCGTCCAACATAGAGCAGAGGGCAGGGACATTGTATAAGATACACTACAAAAGACGATGCACAGTTAGTATCCCATTTTCAGTAAAGGACCGTCCCATCTTTGGGTGGATCCATTCCTTTCCTTCCTGGGTAGAGGCACAATATACACAACCACCACAACAGGTATGTCCAACAGTCTGTGTGGGAGGCAAACAAGGGCGGTCCACCGGGAGGGCAGATCGAACCATCATGTCTCTAAGATTTGCTCCCCGAGTATAAGCAATACACAGGGGTTTGTTGAAACAAGGGTGTACCCTCAAAATATGCCAATGTTTTCTCAGCAGTCGCACAATATCCGGACTCATGGTGGAATATGGCAATATCCCTACCACTGCCTCCATAGAATCACTTGAGTGCCTCCCTCCAAAGGACTCATCCATCAACCAGTCACGATGTATGTGTAATGCTCTCAAATATGCCATGCGAATCACCTTAGGTGGATAACCCCGCTGCGCAAGTCGAACACATAACTCCTTAGCATTAAACCGAAAATCATCCAAAGAGGAACAAAGGCGACGGAGGCGTAGAAATTGGCCAAAGGGAAGACCCCTACATAATGGCCCAGGATGGAAACTGGTATAATGCAATAAACTGTTTCGCTGAACACTTTTTCGAAACAGTGTTGTTCTAAATCCCCCATCCTCTTTAATGATAGTTATATCAAGAAATTCAATTTGATGTTCCGAAACCTGTGCAGTAAAGGAGAGATTCGATTTGCAGCCATTAAGCCATAAAAGGAAATCCTCCAAGAGAGAGCGGTCCCCTTGCCACAGGAAGAATATATCGTCCAAAAAGCGCCTCCAAAACACAATATGTTGAAAATGATGTGACGGGTACAATATATGTTCCTCAAAATGTCCCATATAAAGGGTAGCAATAGATGGTGCAACGGACGCCCCCATAGCTATGCCAAAGACTTGTTGATAAAATTTCCCTTCAGATAAAAAATAATTACATCTCAGAACTAATTCCATTAACTCAAGGAGAAATTGGCACGGAAGCCTAGGGGGAACAGATGTAAAAAATTGAGGTAGTAAATCCATAACCTCATCCTGATTAATATTCGTATATAATGCTGTGACATCCAATGTTACCAGCAACAAATCATGAATAGGCAAAACTACAGTTGACAATTGCTGCATAAAGTGAGTAGTATCACGTAGATATGATTTGACAAGTGCTGCCTCCTTTTGCAAAAAAACGTCACAGAACCGGGACAACGGTTCAAACACAGACCCCCGGCAAGATACTATTGGCCGGCCAGGGGGAGAAGCCAAGGATTTATGGATCTTGGGAACCATATAAATCACTGGCACCTTTGGATGTTGTACAAGCAAAAATCTTTTCTCCCTCGTCGTTATCCACCCTTTCTCCGCTCCCATGTCTACCAAAGACAATATCTCCTGTTGAAGGGCTTGCGTTGGATCAGAGTCTAACAGTTTATATGTCAACAAATCAGAAAGATGCGATCTTAATACTTGCAAATAGTCCAGGGTAGATTGCAAAACAATTGCACCACCTTTGTCAGCTTTCCTGATGGTGATAGAGGAGTCTCGTCGAAGCTGTTGTATAGCTGTCCATCCTTGTTTGTCCAAATTTACCCAATTCTTCCTACGGGTTTGTTCAAGAATTGATAAATCATGCAGAATTAGTTTATGAAACGAAGTTATTAAGGGATCAGGTAACCCAGGGGGAATCCAGGCCGATTTAGGTGTAACCAGAGAACCATCAGGAATCGTCACTCTTATCAGCAAAATAGTGGGTAATTGAGAGCTTGTGAACAAATTTGTGAATAAACAACCACATCTGCCCTCTGCTCTATGTTGGACGGACCTCTCAGGTTATGCGAACGCGGCTGGGTGAGCATGCCTCCCGTGTCTGTAATAAGGTTTCTTCTGCCCCTATTGTGGATCATTGCTTGCAACAAAACCATGAGTTTGCTCATTTAACTTGGACAATCATCGATCACGTCCCCTTGGACCCTCGGGGGGGGGGTGATCGTGTATCCTTATTACAACGTTGTGAGCAATCCTGGATTTTTCAATTGAATACTGTGGTCCCCCTCGGACTGAATAAGGAGGTTGAGTGGGCAAGTCTTGTTTGAGAACCTCATCCATGACGCGGCAGAGTTCCCCTGGTTGGTGGGGTTCCCCTGCCGATTGATTGGAGTATGGCTGTGACTGACAGCTGGTGTAGCCACTAAGAAGATCCTTCCAGAGATTAAACCGGGTGGGAAGCTCGGCGTTGTTTGACGGTTGATACATAGTGAAGAGCACTGCACTTGATACAGGAATCATTTCCGAAACGTGCACGTCGTGCCTTACTCTCAAGGGATTATGTATCGCAGCGAATTTGAAAAAGTTCTTCATCGAAGATAAGTCAAGTTCTATGCTGTTTAGCAGATTTTGTTTAATGAATAAAATGGATGGTGCCATCTGGTGTGGTTAGGGTTATGGTTCTAGCCTCCCTTGGTTCCATCCGACAAAAAGAGGTGAGTTTACTTTCATAATTTTGGGAAGGGTGCTGTGGTGATTTCATATATTTAGTGATTCTTGGTGTTACCGCTAGCAGGGGTTTGGTTTTTGCAGAACTGTCTTGTGGCTGAGATGGGCCTGAAATACTCAAATAGCATTGAAAATAGCTCTCAGCTCTAGGAGGTTTATGTGAAGAGAAGCCTCCTGTGGGGTCCAGAGACCCCGAGTTGAGAGATCGTGCAAGTGGGCCCCCCAACCCAACTTGGACGCATCTGTTGTTAGGGTGGCTTGGCACAGAGGCTGCTTGAAAGGAGAGTCTACGAGGAGGTTTTCCAGTGATTGCCACCATTGCAGGGATGAAATTGGACATGTGGATTTTCTGATTTTGTCCGTTAGCCAACCCGAGGCCTGTGTCCACTGAGAGGATAGGGTCCACTGGGCTGCGAGCATATGAAGGCAAGCATAGGGAACCACATGGACAGTGGATGCCATATGCCCCAGAAGCTGAAGCATCTCCCGAGCAGTCAAGAAGACCTTCATAGCTGCCTGGAATGCCAGCTGTATTATACTTATACTTATCTATCTATCATTTATAAAGTACTTCAAACGTACAAAGCACTGTACATACATGAATAAAAGACAGTCCCTGCTCATCAGAGCTCACAATCTAGTCAAGAAGATCACAAAATACAAATACAATCAAGACAGAAAAAGTATACAATAAACAAGACGAGCAAAAACAAGAATCAAGAACAGAAAGCAATAGAGATGTTTTTTCAATCTGGACTTGAAGAGGTCCAGAGAGGGCGCATTGCGCACAGACAGAGGTAGATTAGACAACGCGGCTGTGGCAGGAAAGCTTTTGACTGCCTTGTGTCTAGACGAGCCCCTATGAACTCGAGATTGAGAGGGGGTGAGATGAGATTTTGGGAGGTTTATGACCAATCCCAAGTACTGAAGGATTCTCATTGTTCGAGAAAGAGCGAAGCTGGCCTCTGGAGCTGTTGATGCTTGAATGAGCCAATCGTCTAAGTAAGGGAAGACAAATACTCCTAGAGTTCGCAGAAATGCTGCTACCACTGCCATGCATTTTGAGAAGACTCTTGGGGCAGAAGCCAGACCGAAGGGAAGAACTCTGTACTGGAATTGTCTTCTCTGGACTAAGAATCGAAGGAACTTCCTGTGATTTGCGTGGATGAGAATATGTGTCTACGCATCTCTTAGATCTAGAGAACATAGCCAGTCCTGACTCTGAAGGTATGGTAGGAGTGTTCCGAGGGAGATCATTTTGAACTTTTCTCAGAACAGATATTTGTTTAATTTTCAGAGGTCCATTATAGGTCTGTATCCCCCTGTTTTCTTTGGGATGAGAAAATAGGGGGAGTAGAATCCCGTACCCTGTTGGGATAATGGGTACTTCTTCTATTGCTCCTTGAGCAAGAAGTGATGTGACCTCCTGCCAGAAGAGGTCGGTGGCAGGGACCTGAGAATTGAACTGTTTGATTATTGTAAGCGGGGGCATGCTGAGAAAGTGAAGCTTGTACCCCAGTCGTACAATGGAGAGAGTCCAGTTTTCTGATGTTATTTGTTGCCATCTTTTGGCAAAATGGCATAACCTGCCTGTAATGGTTAGAGACTGAGTCTGTTGGGCTGGTTGAGCTCTTTGAGCTTGCAGCTTTCTTTGCTGTCTGTTCTGTTGTTGTCCCTTTTGGGGAACATGAACTGGACAGTGGCCCAAATGGGGGTATGATTGGTAAAACCTCTTTTTCTTGTTGAAAAAGGGTTTCTTGAATGACTTTTTCTTTGCTGGGTGGGCTGTAGACTTTGATAGTCTGTTCAAGGTAGTATTTTCAGATTCAAGCTAGTATTTTCAGATTCAAGCTGATTAGCCTTGTCCTGCCAGTCCTTGCCAAAGAGATTTTCTCCTGTACAAGGAATGTTTCCCAGCTTGTCTTGCACCCACTGCTCTAAGTCTGATGCCTGAAGCCAGGCAATACGACGTGCACCTATGGAGATAGCAGAGGTTCTGCTTATGCATTCAAAGCAATCAAAGGTTGCACGGTTCATGAATTTAGAGACATTCTGTGCGTGCTTGACCAGGGTAAGGAAACCGTTCCTTTTGTCCTCAGACATATTAGGGCTCATGAGCTCTAAGTCACGTGTGACTTCTTCCAGGAACATACCCATATAAAGAATGTAGGAACTGATCTTGGCTGATAACATGAAGGATTGGAAGCATCGACGCACAAAGGCATCGAGTGTTCTCGATTCCCAGCCTGGAGGATTAGAAGAAATGGAAATTACACTTACCTGGTAATTGTAGTTCCTTTAGTGACTCCAGTTTAGTCCTCCACCTCTGGGTTGTGTACCTCCTCCTGCAGCTTGGAGACTGGGCATGTCAAAATCGTGATCACTGGATGTAGCCTGCTGGTCTCTCCCATCAGCCCCAGTGAATTATTGACAAAGCACACTCAAAGGAGCAACCAATAAGTAGCTATCATATAAAACATTTTAACTCTATACTGCATTGAAACGTATAACTATCAACTGTGTAACATGAATTCTCCCCCTAGGGAAGAGGAAACTGCCTTGCACCTTACCCCGCTGCCCCATACAGAAGTAGGAAACCACTGAGTAAGAATAGACAGAAACAGATAGACAAGGTCAGAATCCGGAAAGAAATCCAGTAAAAATGACACCTACTGGTAGACTTGCACTTCTCCCAACGGAACTACCACTGCTAGACAAATCCAGGGTGGGAATGAGGACTAAACTGGAGTCACTAAAGGAACTACAATTACTAGGTAAGTGTGATTTCCATTTCCTTAGCGTTTCTCCAGTTTAGTCCTCCACCTCTGGGATGTAACAGAGCAGTAATCATTGGGAGGGACCTTTCCAGCCGGCTCGCAACACCGCCGACCCGAAGGAAGCATCGTGCGCCACCAGAAGATCCAGGCGGTAGTGCTTACTGAAAGTATGAAGTGACAACCAGTTGGTCACTCTACAGATATCTCCCGGTGAAACTAAACTGTGTTCCGCCCAAGAAGTTGCTTGTGCTCTGGTAGAGTGAGCGCGCAAGCCTATCGGAACTGCCCCACCTTGCAACAGATATGTTAATGCAATCGCCTCCCTAATCCATCTTGAAATGGACGCCTTCGCCGCCGCTTCCCCTTTGCGGGGACCTCTGAATAACACGAAAAGACGGTCCGATTTTCAAAAAGACGCCGAAACCTTTAAGTATTGCTGCAACACTCGTTTTATGTCAAACCGGTGCAAATCACGATCAGCAGCGTTCCCTTCCAGAGACCCGAGCACTGGAAGAGAAACCATTTGATTCAGGTGAAAGGCAGATACCACCTTTGGCAAAAAGGATGGAACTGGACACAATACCACCTTCTCTCTCGAAAAGGATAAGAACGGTTCTCTACAGGACAATGCCTGTAGCTCCGAAACTCGCCTCGCCGAACAGATGGCTACCAAAAACAGGGATTTTAAAGTCAAATCCTTCACCGAAGCTCGATGTAAAGGCTCAAAAGGTTCTT
Organism: Ichthyophis bannanicus; assembly: GCA_033557465.1. Taxonomy (NCBI): domain Eukaryota; kingdom Metazoa; phylum Chordata; class Amphibia; order Gymnophiona; family Ichthyophiidae; genus Ichthyophis; species Ichthyophis bannanicus. The sequence goes on from CM066044.1 coordinate 264,246,018, forward strand.
TAGCCAACGCACTTAAGACCAAATTGAGATCCCATGGCGGAACGACGACCCTCCTCGAGGGCCGCAGTCTGGAAACTGCTTTAAGAAATTGTAAAACATCAGAGTGAGCCCCTAACGCAATTCCCTGCACCTTTCCTCTATAGCACGAAATAGCCACCAACTGGACTTTCAAGGAATTGGCCGCTAGCCCCTTATCAAACCCATCTTGTAAAAAACCTAACACCAGGGGCACGGAAACTGTAGCCGCCCGCGCCTGCCGTCGAGAACACCAGTCCTCAAAAATACGCCAGACCCGAACATATGCCAGAGATGTGGACTGCTTTCTTGCTTTCAACAACGCGGCGATCACCGCCCCAGAATAACCTTTTTTCTTCAGCCTTGCCCTTTCAATGGCCAAACCGTAAGCGAGAACCGATCCATCTGAGGCATTCACAGTGGACCTTGTAGCAACAGATCCTCTACCACCGGCAATCTCCAGGGATGTCTGTCTAGCAGGCAGATGAGATCGGCGTACCACGGACATCTTGGCCAGTCCGGTGCTACCAATAGCACTCTCCCCCAATGAGCTTTGATATGCTGAATTACTCGCCCTATGAGTGCCCACATATAGAAGACCTATACTCGCCCTATGAGTGCGGGAAGACATATAGAAGACTGGCCGCCGGCCAACGCTGCATCAGAGCGTCGATCCCTCTCCGACATCCATTCCCTTCGCCGGCTGAAGAAATGACTGGCCTTTGCCGACTGAAATATCACCATGAGGTCCATGAGAGGTGGTCCCCATCTGTGAACTATTTGTGCAAACATGTCCGGATGCAATTCCCACTCCCCGGCATCCACCCGGACCCTGCTGAGAAAATCCGCCATCACATTGTCCTTCCCTGCAATGTGTGCCGACGATATCGCCGGAAGTCACTGCTCTACCCAAGCAAACAGCGCCTCCGCTTCCTCTTCCATGGCCGCACTTCCTGTACTGCCCTGACGATTGATATAGGCCACCGTTGCCGCGTTGTCCGACAGCACTCGCACCGCTCGACCTGTCACTGTGGCTTCGAACCTTTGAAGCGCCCGCCAGACTACTCTCAGTTCCAGACGATTGATCGACCACATGCTTTCTTGAACTGACCAGGTGCCTTGAGCGAACTGATCCTTGCAATGAGCTCCCTTTCCTGCGAGACTCGCATCCGTCAATAAGGGGAGCCATCAGAGGCATGCCTGCTTTGAACGATCCCGGGAGCAGCCACCACCGGAGAGACTGTCTGACTCTGAGTGGGCAGGGCAGCTGCTTGTTCAACGAATCGGAATGATGCGACCACCGACAAAGCAGCGCTCTCTGCAACGGGCGCATATGAAATCTGGCCCAAGGCACTGCTTCCAGGGTTGCTGCCATCGTTCCCAGCACTCTGAGATAAGTCCACGCTGAGGGAGCTGGGGCAGATCTGAACTTGCATACCAATTGCCAAAGGGCTTGAACTCGCCTGTCCGGCAGAAACACTACTCCCTTCTGAGTGTTGAATTGCCCCCTAGATACTTGAGATCCTGGGAAGGTACCAGACGGCTCTTGGACGGATTGACTACCCAACCTAGGCTCTGCAAAAACTTCACCACTTTGTCTGTCACCTGAACACACTCTCCCTGTGATTTTGCTCGAATTAACCAGTCGTCGAGATAGGGATAAACCAAAATTCCTTCCTTGCATAACGCTGCCACTACTACCACCATGATCTTGGTGAAAGTTTGCGGTGCTGTCGCCAGACCGAAAGGCAGTGCTCGGAATTGATAATGCTCCCAAGGGAACGTGAACCGCAGGAACGTTTGATGAGCCACTCTGATTGGGATGTGTAAGTATGCCTCGGTAAGGTCAAGGGAAGTCAAGTACTTCCCCTGGCCTCACCGGCACAATGACCGACCTCAACGTTTCCATTCTGAAATGTGGCACACAAAGACACCAATTCACGCCTTTTAGGTCTACTATAGGCCAAACTGCTCCGTCTTTCTTTGGCACCACAAAATACATTGAGTATCGACCCTTGCCGTACTCTGCCAACGGAACCGGCACGACTGCTTCCATTTCTAAGAGCCGATTTAAAGTACCGCGGACTGCCAAGGTTCTCTGCTGACCTTTGCAGGGAGACATCATGAATGAATCCCGCACAGGCCTCGCCAATTACAGAGCATACCTCTCGTGAATTACATCTAAGACCCACTAGTCAGACGTTATTTGGGCCCAGGTGGGAAGAAATTCCCGAAGTCGCCCGCCAATCGAATGACCTCCCACCGGGACCCGCCTCCTTTCATTGTGGTTTTCGGGTTGCCGCAGCAGAAGCGGCTGCGAAGCCTCTACCTGCTCCACGAAACCCTTGGGCTCGAGGCGCAAACCTTCCCCTTTGGAAACCCCCCAAACGAGAAGTATGAAATCTTCGGAAATCCCTAGAACATCCTCGAAAGGCCAGGAAGGACTTGCCTTGCTTTGGCTTATCCTCTGGGAGTCTGCCCCCCTTGGAATCCCCGAAATCCTTCACCAACTTGTCCAGGTCCTCTCCAAACAACTTCCCTTTAAACGGAAGCATGCTAAGCCGAGACTTGGATGACCCATCGGCTGCCCAGTTCCGCAACCACAGAGATCTCCTGGTGGCCACTAAAGAAGCCATACTATTAGCAAGTGCCTGAACCAGGTCGTAATGCACATCAGCTAAATATGCCGACCCCGACTCTAGACGATCTAGCTCTCTTACCTCCTCCTGCTCTAGGCGCAGTGACTGCCGCAAACGCTGAGACCAACGTTAGGCATGCTCCTGCAACCCATGCTCCACAAATGGAAGCCTTCAAGGACAGAGTGTTAACCTCAAATGATTGTTTCAACAAACCATCCACTTTTCTGTCCTGTGCATCTTTTAAGGCCGCACTACCTTCCACCGGTATCATGGTTTTCTTTGTGATCACGGATACCACAGCATCCATGCACGGCGATTGGAACTTCTCTTTATCTTTATTCACCAAGGGATACAGCCTGTTCATCGTTCTAATCCCTTTTAGGCCTGCTTCCGTCTGATCCCACTCGTCTTGGATCATGCATCAACCACTCAGTGAACAGGGAACACTACCTGCACCTGTCTCACCACTTGTCACCGTCGTAGCAAGGTTTAGTGTCTGCAGGGATTCCGTGATAAGGGCCGTCAACTCGTCCCTTCGGAACACCTGAATTACACAGGTCTGTGACTAAAAAGCTGTTTGATTATTTTCATCTAATTTCCATGTATTTTGGTGTGCTGAAAACAAATATTGAAAAAACTCCTAGACGTCATGATTTGCCACAACATGCAACATTGTCTTCAAATTTATCAAATATTTTCAAATTACTATGAATTAATTCAAATTACTATTAATTAATTCACATAAGTGCATTTAAGATATAAAATGCCAAAAAAACCTTAAAGGAGTTGTCCGAGTTATGTAAAAAAAAAAAAATAGCACTGTAAATCTGATGGTCAGCAATATATACATAAGCTAAGCAAGTTTTAAGTCCGTGCTTCTAATGGTAGAAGGGATTAATCTTTCCTGAACAATCCAGTGGGAGGGAGACACAGGGCAGATAGCAGCAGCTCCGGTCAGTGCAGGGGGGCGTGGCCAGCACTGTGACGTCTCGTGTACAGACACAGAGCTGCTCTCTCCTGCATGCCACACTTGTGCACGAATCATCATCAGGTTCTTGGTTCTAGGCTGTTCACACTTTTTCATCGCAATTCGTGTTAGCTCGTCATTCTTCAACCGTTATGTTATGGCTCCGCGAAAGTGTATTAATTCGCCAGACAGTTTCTGTTTCATCTGTGGTGAATATACAGTGTTGAAGCAACAGAAGAATATTACAGACTTTGTGAAAAAAGTATACTTTGCATACTTTGGACTAAAAATTGGAGATCAAGATAAAGTCTGGGTGCCTCATAAAGTGTGCAAATGGTGTGTTGAGGACCTCCAAAACTGGTTCAAGGGTAAGAAAAAATCTTTCCGTTATGGGATTCCTATGGTATGGCGAGAGCAAAAGAACCATAGTGACGACTGTTACTTTTGTTCATGCGATGTGAAAGGGTTTAATTCCAAATGGAAGCATTCCATTTCATACCACAATCTTCACTCGGCAATTCGTCCCATCCCCCATGGCACAGATATACCAGTACCCAAGCCCCCTGCTACCTTGGAAGAGATACCTAGCTCCGATGAAGGTGAAGTCATACTTGAACCAGATGACGAATCAAGTTCTGACTTTGAAGATGATACAAGACCAAAATTGTTTTCTCAGGAGGAGATGAATGATTTGGTAAGAGACTTGAATCTTCCCAAAGATGCCGCTGAGTTACTCGGATCAAGGCTGAAAAGCAGGAATTTATTGTTGCCAGGAGTGTCATCTGCATGGTTCAGACATCGTGAAAAGGAGTTTGTTCCTTATTTCGCCCAGGAAGACAAGTTGGTTTATTGCATCGATGTCGAAGGTCTGATGGGTCAATTTAAAATCCAATATGATTCAGAGCAATGGCATCTTTTTATAGATTCTTCAAAAAGAAGTCTCAAAGCAGTTTTACTCCACAACGGTTTTTATGCTTCCATACCTGCAGGTCATTCCGTACACTTGAAAGAAACCTACGAGAACTTGGAATTGGTTCTTCGTAAACTTAAATATGAAGACCATGGTTGGCAAGTGTGTGGGGGACTTGAAGGTCTTGTGCATGCTGCTCGGGCAACAAGCTGGGTATACCAAATATCCTTGTTTTCTGTGTCTATGGGACAGTCGAGACCGACAAAATCACTGGACCAAGAAGAGTTGGCAGCCGAGGGTGCTAACAGTCGGTGAAAAAAATGTCTTCCGAGAAACTTTGGTACCTTCCCATAAAGTTCTTCTACCACCTCTCCACATAAAATTGGGATTGATGAAGCAATTCGTAAAATCACTTCCAAGAGATGGAGAATGCTTCAAATACTTGGTCACCAAGTTTCCAGGCCTGTCGGAGGCAAAATTGAAGGAAGGTGTGTTCGCCGGACCAGACATTAGAAGGCTTATAGTTGATCAAGAGTTTGTCAATACCAAGACGGATCCTCAAAAAGAAGGGTGGATTGCATTTAAAGAAGTCGTACAGAAATTTTTAGGCAATAACAAAGATCCTCACTACAAAAAGATTGTTGGACGAATGCTGAAAGCATTTCAAGCTTTAGGTTGCCTGATGAGTTTGAAAGTGCATTTCCTCCAGACCCACCTTGACAATTTTCCTGAAAATTTGGGAGCTGTGAGTGAGGAACAAGGTGAACGATTCCACCAAGACATTAAAGAGATGGAAAGGAGATACCAGGGGAAATGGAGCATTACATTGATGGCAGACTACTGTTGGATGCTTCAGAGAGACATTCCAGATGCTACTCACAAGCGTAAATGCACCAAGAGGAGCCTCACAAGGAAGAAGAATCAAGTTTAGTGTGTGTAGGTGAGCTCAATTCAGTTCAAAAAAGGATTTTCATGAAAATATTGTAATAAAACTTGAATTTTATAAGTCTATTTCCATTTATTTTGAGGTATTGCCTTATTTAACATAGTTACCTAAATTGTCAGGAAACGTGATGTCCTATGACAAAATGGAGGTCATTTTCGGATTCAGTGCACCAAAAAACAAAGATTACGTGGAATAACCAAAACAGCTCTCGAAAAAAATTTTTTTGCAGACCTGTGTTATCCTTGCCTGATCCTCTGGCTTTTGTATCTCTCCTTCTTCCTCCATTGCTTCGAGCTCCCCCTCGGCCCCCTCCGATTCTGCCCACTTGCTAGCAGTGCGCGACAAATCACGAAGCGAGGAGCACTTTGGAGGCTTCGGGGGAGATGCTGCCAGTGTCTGCCACCGTGACCTGCTGGACCTGACTAGATGGAGTCAAGGACTCCAAACACCTTACCCTGACGGCGCAAACAAAACGCCTGAGGCATAATTAACACGAAATCCAGGCAAAAATCCCCGAGATGTGACCCCGCTCCCAGGACCGGCACCGAGCCCGATGGACCCGGAGAAACCTCCAGTTCGGGCCCCTGTAATGCGGATCGTACGGCCTCTCCTTCTGTTCCAGCCGAAGGATCCCGGAGCTCCTGAGCCAGCTTGACCTCCATCTGTTGTTCCACAGTGGTAGATACTGAAGCACAGCCCCAGTAAATGCCCGAGTCAGCCACCGTACCTCTGCAGGTACCACAGACTACACACTGAGGGCACGCTGCCATAAGCCAACACCCCCACAAAATGCCTTCTGTGTTTCTGCTGTTTCTTTTTTTTTTTTGCAATCAAAGGAAATCAAAATAAAAGGAAGCAGATAAATTGAAGAAATTAAATAGATAAAGTAAATTAATTAATTAAATAAATGGGCTTAAAGAAGACTAACCCCCTTCAAGAAAGAAGAAACTCCTGCCGAGCAAAGAGACAGGCAGAGAAGTTTCCCCAATACCGCCAAAACGGGAGGAAGGCAGAATAAATGCACTGAACTCTCCCCACAACGACTGAGCCTGAAAGCAAGCTTCTTGCATGCAACAGAAGCAACGCTTGCAGCCGCACTGTGAATCCCTGCCATGCGGCGACCACACGGTAACCAAAATGGCCGCCAGTGAAAGGGATCGCGAAATGGCACGAAATCCAGCGGCTCTGATACTGGATTGCTGTCCGCTGCTCCGTTAGCCAGTCCGGTCCGTCTGAGAGCAATTAAAACACAATCTTACCCTCCTCAGAAGATCTGCTTACTTGCTTCCTTAGACGCGGAAACGGCAGCCTGCGCTGTTCCGCTCAGCCCGGGATTGAGCGGGCAGCCACCGTCAAAAATAAAAATCTCTCTTGCTCCCTGCACAGCCTCACCATAGCGCTGCCTCCTCGGGGAACGTTGAAGTGAGGGTGCTTATTACAGAGCTCTCCTCCGTACAGACAAGGAGGAGAGATCTGTCAGTGAACTCATATAAAACAGCTCACGATACAGGGAAAGGGGCAGATGGGACCGGTGCAAGCAACGCTGTCTTTTTTTTTTTTTTTAAAGCAGAGCCCAATTAAGAACTCTAGCAAGGAAAAGAAAACTGAAATTAAAGCCAGTCAACCGATAACTAAGACTAAGCTAGCCTAACAGCTCCTTATGTGTTCCTCAAGTGAGCCCAGACCTAGGCTCACTATGTCCTCCTGCTGCATGGAGACTGGACACACTGGGGCTGATGGGAGAGACCAGCTGGCTACATCCAGTGATGTCACGATTTTGACATGCCCAGTCTCCAAGCTGCAGGAGGAGGTACACAACCCAGAGGTGGAGGACTAAACTGGAGGAACGCTAAGGAATGTGTTTTAGCACTCTTAATTCTATGCATGGCCAATTCCACTACCATTGAATGGTGTGGTAGCTGAGTCTTTTGAAAGCCAGGACAGCTTGGCACTTGGTGCATGGTATCGAGGCGTCATGAATGTGGAGACACCGTTAAAGGAGTTTCCCACATCCTTAACATAAGACTCATGTAAGATCTTGTGAATAGGAAGCATAGCTGCTTCCTTAGGAGCCATGGGATATTGTACAATTCTTAATTCTTCTGCCCTAGATTCCTTTTCTAGAATCACTGTGATTGAAAGACCTTTGGCTAAATCACGTATGAAATCCTGGAAGAACATGTCTTCTGGAGGAGACATTCTGCATTGAGGAGAAGGAGTTGGATCCTCTCGTAGGATTGCTCTAGTACTGGTAGAGTCGTCAGAGTCATCGGAATCGGAAGATTCAAAGTATCTCAGTGACTGGTGTTCATGCAACGCTCGGTACCGGTACCGCTCGAAGACGGTATCGGGGTGTCTCGGTACAAGTCCTTTGATGCCTGAGATAGACTCGAGGCTCGGCATGGGCGGAAGCATACCTGCCGAGGCAGGTGCACTCGGTACCGACACTGATGTCGGTACCGATACCTGTGGAACCGTCTGTAGCGGTCTTAGCGGTACCAAAGCTGCTAAGAGGGTCGCTAGACTGTATTCAATAGCGAGGATTCTCTTATCTATCGCTCCTGCCGATGCCTGGGTGTCGGTATTGGTGGAAGCGGCCACGACCCCAGAACATGGCATCAGTAGTTCTGCAGAGGTGAAAGCCTCTGGAATATCCTGGAGCCCCGTTAATGCTTTGGAGACCGAAGACTCCTGCCGGGGCTTTTTGCTGGTGAACTTTCCTCGAGGGGGGAAAGGGGGCAGGGAGGGGGGGAGGGGGGCAGGGAGGGGGGGGGGCGGGCACAGCGACCTAGCGCCTCTGCCAGGAGGCAGTAGCCCTCTGCTCATATGCGTTCAGGGAATGCTCCTCATGGGTTTTTAACTTTGAATAATTTTGTGTCATCTGCAGATCTGATTACCTCACTCGTTATTCCCATTTCTAGGTAATGTACGAATATGTTTAAAAGCAGCAGACCCAGCACAGATCCCTGGGGTACTCCACTATTCACCTTTCTCCATTGAGAAAATTGTCCATTTAGCCCTACCCTCTGTTTTCTATCTTTTAACCAATTCCTGATCCACAATAGTACACTGCCTCCTATTCTAGGACATTTTCATTGTGCCAAGAGTCTCTCATGAGGGACCTTGTCAAAGGCTTTCTGAAAATACAGATACATTATATCAACCCATTCAGAAGTTGCAGCCTTTGACGCAGACACTGGATTACCGGGTCCGGCGTCGGTGAAGAGAGGGAGTCTGATGGGACAAGCCTCAAGGGTTACTGATCAGTCACTGGAGGCCTTGACGTCTGTTCTGGCCACCTTTGCTTGCACCTCCTGCGCAGACTCCTGATACGCTCTAGGGACTATGTGACCTGGCATGGGACTTGCCATGTGTGTCCAATTCCCAGGATGAGGTCCTCAAGGACTTTTTCTTCTTCTTGTGCTCATGCTATGGACAACCCTCGTCTGAGTGTCTACAGACCCGATCGGGCACTACGGGGGCTTTACGCAACTCCAAGGATCCGTGCGGTGCCTTAGAGTGAGAGGTTACCGGGGACAACAGGGCAGAATATGACCTGTGGAAGATGTCAACTTGCTTCTGCAGATGGCTTTGGCCTTGGAGGGCAAAGCTCTGGGTCATGGCCACCACCCAGACACCAGAGGCAGAAGTCATGCCTATCGGTTAGGGACATGTTCTTTGCACATCGATCACACTTTATGAACCCACTGGCCATTGGGGCAAAAAGGACTCCTGCGAGGTCAAAGATTCTTGACACGGCCAGCGGTTAGAAGAGGCATGAAACCGTGCTGGAAGGAAAAACAAACAGTTCCGAGACTCGAAGCCGAGGCAATGGGGATCGGAGGCAGGAAAGAGACTGGTGCTAACCAGAGAAGGAAAGATACTTTAATGCACAAGAAAATCAACTTTTTTCTGGGGAAAGAAGATGGACGTCTGTAGGGCTCCGCGGAAAAAGAGAAACAGAGTTAGATGGCACCCTCAGGCAGGAAGGGGCCATGCATGCATGGTGACATCTCCCAAAGGCTTTCTTTGAAAGCTGTGGCAATGCTTCCATGGGGGCTCTGTCGGCACCAACGCCACCTATATGTGAGGGCTAACTTCCTGTTCGTTCCTGGAGAAATGAACTCGTACTGAGTTGGTTTTAGGTTCTGATGAGGGCAAGTGGAGCAGGTATTGGGGGATCTGGAATTGGACATGTGAAGGGGTCTACAGTTCTCTGTGTGCATCATAGTGAGAATTTGCGCCACTTGAAAGCATAAGACAGTTGTCAAATCTTTCCTGGAAGAGAGAAGAATGTGCAAAACATCTTCTTGAAGTCCTAAATGATAGAGGATGAAACATTCAGTAGCCAAGCCATCAAGCAGAGATCATTGACACTGGGGTGCATGAGGGTGCCCTACTTCTGGGAAAATCCACCAGGTGCAGAGGCTAGGTGGAGGAGATGAGCCTGGGCTAGCTGAAGAGGAAACCATGGTTGCCTGGGTCAATAAGGTGCAATGGAGTTTGAACAATGTCTTTGCTACAAGGGGAAACAGGGGAAAGGAATAGATTCCCTCCTCTGTGTAGAAAAAAGGCATCAGAGTTCTGTCTGAGTGGGGACGGGATTCTCGAGCAAAAACGAAGAGCTGAGCATTGCAAGGAGAAGCAAAGAGATAGAGTAATGGTATTCCCACAGAAGGAACAAGTGATGGCTACTTGAGGTTTCAAGCGCCACTTGTATGATTGTAAAATGCAACTCAGCCTGTTGGCTGATTTTCCACTCCTGTGAGGTATACTACATGAAGGTGTATCTCCGAGAGATTGCCCAGTTCCAGAGGCGTATTGCCTCTGAGCATAAAGGGCGAGAGCCTATACATCCCTGTTTGTTGATATCAAACATGGCCACCAGATTATCCGTCTGGATGAGGACTTATTGACCTGTCAAGTGGTGAGAGACTACACAGATTTATTTATTTAACTAGGTTATATACTGCTTTTCTACCAGTCAAAGCGGTGTACATTCAGGTACTGTAGATATATTTTTTCCCTTGTCCCCTAAGGGCTCACAATCTATGTTTTTTGTACCTGAGGCAACGGAGGGTTAAGTGGCTTGCCCAAGGCCACAAGGAGCACCTGTGGGACTAGAAACACCAGTCCTTCTGGCCCAAGGTTGCTGTCCTCTAGCGGGATTCAAACCCCTAGCCCTGCAGCCCGAGGTAACTTGCCCCAACCACTAGGCCACTCCTCTCTCCTTCAGATGGCGAAGATTACTCTGAGTTCCAGGAGGTTGATGCAAAGGGAGTTCTCCTGTGGAGATCACTGACCCTGGGTGGCGAGACCATTGAGCTGAGCCCCACAACCTTGCTTTGATGCATCAGCTGTCAGGGTATACTGTGGTGTAGACTTTTGAAAAGGTAACCCTATGACTAGGTTCTGTGGGTAGGTCCACCATTGAAGAGATGTTCTCATTTGATGAGTGTGATGAGGTCAGACAGTCAACCTGTGGATTGTGTCCACTGCTGCGACAGGTTCCACTGTCCAACCTACATGTTGAGCATGTGGTACCACATGTACAGTGGATGCCATGTAGCCTAGTAAGTGAAGCAAGGTCCTGGCTTCCACCACTGATTGATGTGAAACTGAGTGGCCAGAGAAAATAACTGGACTTGTCGTCTGGGAGGAAAGCTTAGGCTTGAATGGTGTCCAGTTGAGCTCCTTTGAACTCCAGGTTCTGGGCTGGAACCAGATGCGACTTTGGATAATTTATGACAAACCCCAAATCTCGTAGGACGTGGATGGTTTTTTGAAGGGCCATAGTGATTTTCTGGGTGGTATCTGCCCTTAATCAGTCAGTCATCTAAGTAAGGGAACAGAAAGATGCCCAGTATCCGGAGGTAGGCTGCCACAAGAGCCAATTTGTGAAAACTTGTGGAGCTGAGACTAGGCCAAAAGGCAGGACCCAATATTGATAATGGTTCTTATGGAAAGTGAATATGAGAATTTTCTGTAACTTGGGTGGATTAGGATGGGTGTATATGCAACATTAGATCCAAAAAGCATAGCCAAACATTTGGTTGAAGGTAAGGAAGGGGGGTACCCTAGAGAAATCATTTTAAACTTTTCTTTGACAAGAAATTTGTTGAGATTTTGGAGATCTAAGATAGGTCTTAGGCCTCTTCTCTTCTTCGGTATAGGAAAGTATCAGGAGTAGAATCCTAGGCCTTGTTGAAAGGGAGGGACCTCCTTTACTGCTCCCTGTGTGAGTAGAGAGTGGATCTCCTGTTGTAGTAAGGATGTGTGTTGGGGATCCACACAGGATTGGGCCACAAAGTGAATGGGTGGGAGCTCCTTGAAATGGAGATTTAGGCTGCTGCTGACTAAGGTCCAGGGTTCTGAGGTGAAGTCCCATCGATGTGCAAAATGGACAAATCTCCCTGGAATTAGGGGAGGGGATTGTATGGGACAACTGGCTATACTCTCTTGAAAGAAGTCAGAAATTCTGGGTGAGCTGAGGTACAGGGGTAGGTTGTGGTTTAGCTACCTTATCTTTGTGTGGTTGCTTATTACCCTGCTGTCTCTGAGGAGCAGAGTAGGTTGGGTAGGTATGGTATGGATGGTATTCTAGAGTATAATGGTTTCTTGGCAGCAGATTTCTTCTTAGAAGAATCTTCTGTTTTTCTGGAGAGCCTCTTCATCGTGAGTCAGTCAGTTTCTATCTTCCCTGCACCTCTGGCCAAAGAGGTTCTCTCCGTTACATGGAATGTTCATCAATTTATCCTGGACCCACTGTTCCAGGTCAGATGCTTGAAACCAGTCTGTCCACCTAGCATCAATGCAGGCTGCAGCTCCCCTATTGGCCTCAAAAGCATCAAATGCTGCCCTTGTCAGGAATTTAGATGTATTTTGGGCGTGAGATACTAGGACTTGATGCGGTGCTTGTTTGTCAGAAGATAGCAGGGCTGTGAACTCAGCCAGGTCTCTAGCCACATCCATGTACAGCATATTTATGAGTCAACCTGGGAGGCAAGCACTGTTGTTTGAAAAGCTTTCCTTGCAAAGGCATCAAGGGTTCTTGCTTCTCTGCCTGGAGGTACTGAGGAGTGGTTCATCTGGCTTTTAATCTTTCGCATGGCTGACTCAACCATCATGGAATAGTGTGGAAGTTGTGGCTTTTGGAAACCTGGAGAGGGTGGCACCCTATAAAGGGTATCCAGATGTTTACTGACCACCAGTGTCAACATGGGAGCCTCTCACATTCGAGTCATTAAGTTGTTTAGGATTTTGTGCACCAGGAGGGTTGCAGCCTCCTTTGGTGCAGAGGGATATTGAAGAATATCCATTTCTTCGGCCCTCGGTTCAGTCTCTGTAGCTGCCAATACCTGTAGAGCAGCAGCCATATCCTAAATAAAGTCCTGGAAGGACATGTCTTCGGCTGGTAATCATCATTTCTCATAGGGAGGCGATGGATCCAACATTATATACTGATGCAGGTCAGTATCAGTGGGCTCCAGGTCAGATATTTTGGAACTGGAATCAGAGGCCAGTAGTAGTCTAATCTCTGTCCGGACCTGAATACCTTTGATATTTGGAAGACGTAGGGTGTGTCAACTTAGATAGTACTGAGTGAGGCGGCATCAGTTGCTCCATCAAGCAGTGTTCAGCAGGCGGAGACTGCATACCAGTAGCTCCATATGGTGCTGCATTGATAATCCTCATTGGTGTTGGAGGATTGACAGCTGCTGTGGAAGAGTCAAGTACATCGGTGCCACTGCAGCTAAAATTGCTGTGATGCTGCGCTTGTTGGCAATTACCCGGTCATTGAGCGATGGTACCAGGGAAGAAGTGGCCCCAGATATTGCAGTCTGAGCTACAACTCCCGATGCTGGTAAGGGAGCTCTACAGAGGATTGAGCCTCGGGGGCATGCCCTAATCCCTGTAAGGCTTTGGAGGTTGAAGTCTCCTACCAGGGTTGTTTAGCTGGATGATCCCCATCGGAGTTCGATCAGTGCCGATGCTCGGTGTCTAATCATGATGCAGACCTCAATGTTGATGCCTTAACTTACAGGTGAGGATGCCTCATACAGATCATAAAAGCACAGAGGAAGATGGTCAAGCACTGTGATATTTCAAGTTCTGTAAAACAAGGTGTGTGGAGGAGTAGCCTAGTGGTTAGAGTTGGTTCAATTCCCACTGGCACTCCTTGTGATCTTAGGCAAGTTACTTTACCCTCCATTGCCTCAGAAGAAAAGGCCTGGCAATCTTCTGGTCATACCTTGTCAAGAAAACCCAGGGGCTGCTGGGTTGACAGGAGTCAGCATATTTTTTTTTTTTTAAGTGCCATTAAATCAAAGTGTGTTTATTTTATAAAATAAAAACCATCAAAATGGATGTTGTGTTCATAGATACTCCTGTACCTCAAAAGAGGAATGACATGTAAACACACTTTCCATAATTTGACACTGAACAAGATATACCCTTTTCAGTTTTATTTTTAAAAATTCAGAATAGGTATAACATTAAAATCCTTTTACATTTAACATTGGAAAAGGAATCCTTAAGATTCTATTTGGTCCTTAAATGTTAATTTTCAAATTACAATATTTTACAAAATCAAGTCATACATCATTTGGTATAAGCACGTTAAAAATGCACATTACAAACAAATGAAAACATTTCTACTTGATTGTCGTTGGCAAAACGTCAGCACAAAATAGGTACAAAATAGGATTTAACTATTCTGAGTTTGTCTATTATTGCTTAGTGATTTTGAGTTCTAAGTTTACTTTGTTATTTGTTCCACGGCATCAAAAATCCAATTGGGATGAAACAAACTGTTTAAAAAGTAAAGTCACTGAAAATGATTCTTTTTTTAGCTTTAGCCCGAGTGCAACTTCTTAGTGAACAAAGCTACATTCTCTGATCTAGCATAGGTGAAATATCATCTAGTTTCTGACTAGCAGAAATCAATCAGGAGATAATCTTTATTCACTTAAGACTGGATCCATTTTAAGCAAAAGGGATGCAGATTTAAAAATAAATCCCAGTTACAATGAATTAAAAACAAAACAAAAACAAAACACAAGCCTTAGTAAAATCACATCCGAACCAGTTATCTATTTCATTTCATGATCTTATAAGTCTTCATGAAATACTTGCATTATGGCTTCAATTAGTATCAGCCAATTTTAGTAGTGAATGCACTGTTAAAAATGAGAAATATTCATTACAAAAAGTCACATAATTTTGCAAGTTCTCCATGATTTTAACCAAGATCCAGGAATTCCCAGAGTTACGCTTTAACCAACTTATTCATTCAGTCTCTTCCTAGAATGTATTTCTTGCTGGAAGATGTCAGACTCTCTCGATTTGCTTCATTAGGGTTCTTATTTACAAAAAATAACTCTTGCACTTTATTTCAGCAAAAGATACAAAGGCACAGATTAAGAATATTTTCTTACATGACTTCCAAATAATTCTGAACAGTACACCGAGTTAGCACCAATTCATAAGGATTCTAGTACAGTAATCCCAGTTTCTAAAGTATTGTTCTGTACAAATGAATTGACCTGAGAAAAAAAATTATAGTTCCAGTCACTGTGTGTCACTATTCACTAGGATAGCAACATATAAGTAGGTGAAGCAGTGGTTACTGCAGTCATGACAAATGTAAAAGCTATGGTTCCAGGGCAACGTATTAAGAGACTGCACAGAAGTCTTAGAAACCAAGTCCAGTACAGAACTGAAGCAAACAGATTTCTCTATTTGTATAGCTATCATAATCTATAGGTATTACACAATAAAAAGAACTGTACAAAATATTCCACCATCATTACTTTAAATATGAAATATATATTCTTAAAATGATATATTTCATAAGATTGAGACTTTTTTCCCCTTCAGTAGCTCATCTTGTTTAAGTGCAAACATCTCAAAACTAGCGTAGAAGCTGCCTTAGGGAAAGAGTCCATCCCCTGATGAGGGGGAAGAGGGAGAAGGTACAAATCCTGGGTATTTTCAGTGAAATTAATGCCAAGGTCCTAAAGGATGAAGCTATTCAGACCACCAAGCTCTCTCTGCTCAAGGCGTTCTGCAAAAAAAGACCACACACACAAAAAGTAGTTAGAGTAGGTTTTCAAAACAGTTCAAAAATAATCTAAGGGTAAACCAAACATTTTAAATGCTCCTTATCAGTATTCACTGTTTCTTGTTTTGCTCAATCAAAATGGAAGTTAAGAGGAAAAAGCTGCCTAACCAGCAGTACTTAGGACTTCATGAAGTATCTCTTTCCAGAAAAATGTCTCTCAGTTGGGTTGAGAGAGAAATGAACTGATGGTGGTGTGTAAAAGGCAACCTATAGGCAATTTAAACAGGAAAAGCAAGGATATCTTTGAAAGGACACAAGCTGAACACTAATAAGTTCAAAAGTGTACAACAGTAATGTGATACAAGTATGCATGTTGGGGGGTGTGTGTGTGCATATGTTATGGGGAGTGTAGAGGTCTGTGTGCATCTCTCATGACCCCCTCCTCCCATGCTTCCTCTAGTCTCTCCCCCACCCTTTACACTCATTCCCCCTCTCCCCCAGCTTCACCCAGTGTCTCTCTCTCTTTCCTAACCCCTCTCCTTCATCCAAGTCCCTCTTTCGCCCAATCTTGTTCCCTGCTGCAGCTCTTCAAAAAATGCAGCAGTTCACACTTCCTCCATCATGACTGGAACCACAATCAATTCAGAGGTTCTGACAATACCCTTTGGTCTCAGCTTGTGCAGTCCTCAGTAGCCTTCCATGATAGGTTTCTCACTGGTTATTTAGTATACTGTACCAAAATGATGGTCTAAGCATAGAGTTCTTACTAGCTCCTGTTGACTAACCTTTTTCAGTTTTCTATCATTCCTTCCCCTGGATGAGAGTGATTCAGTTTCTGTATAAGGTGGGGGTGGTGGAGGAAAATCATCATCTTTATTCCTCCTGCCAGATCGACCTGTTGAGCTGCTGGTGTTATCTGGGTCCTCTCGACTTTCTAATCTCTGCTTTCTCCTTAGAACATCCTCCAGAAAGCGGTCATCGTAGTCTGCATGGTGATGTCGGGAGTAGTCTAAGTCTCTCAGATCATCACGACTTCGGCTGCGTCTTGGGCTGTAGTACTCATCTCGTGAGTCAGGAGAGCGGTCTCTGCGTTGTCTATTATACTCATAACCATTTCTGTCATCAGAATTTCTCCTTCCTCTGCCCCGGCCATCAAAATTCTGATCTCTGTAGTAATTATGGCCTGGTCTTTCAAGGTCGTCCAGGTCATCCATGGAACGTGTCCTGGGACGCCTGCCATGTTCTCTGCTGTCCCACCCACCACGATAACCGTCGTCTTCATAGCGATCCTGTCTCAGGGGCTGGGTGCGTCGTGTTTCACTGCTCAAGAGACTCTCCTCTTCAACATCCCTGATCGGCATCATTGCCTGGCTACGAAGCTGACCCATACCTTTCCTGAAATTGTTTCTCTGGTCTTCCTCGTGCAAGGAGCTGATCTCACTCATAGCAGATGCTGTCAAATTAGAAAAGAGGGTCAACACATTGTAAGTGATTCTTATTGTAAAGCTGAAAACAGACTGAAAAACATTACTACCTTCTGATCAAGATTCATACGGGATCCAAAAGCATAAGAACACACTGTATGTGAATAGAGAGAACTGGGAGTTTTCAATATAGATAAACTGCTCTGGGGCCTTGGTTAAGGGCAGTATATCTCAAGATTAAATAAACAAAACCACCCAATTGTAACAGGAACCCAGAGGAAACCCTGGTGATTCTGAGAACTTCTCTATTACGAAATGGATACCAGGACGGGACTTGCAGATTTTGGTTTGACTTGCTCTTGAGCTGCACCACAAACCATAAAAGACACTGGAAAAAAATCTTGCTTATGCAAATATAGAACCTGCACATTGACATATTAAGACACGACAATTAGCAGTCAACTGATTCTGTAAATAGATTTTTTTTTTTTTACTCTGAACAAAATTACTTACAATTCTCAAACATTACCAAGGTGACAAAAATAGAAGAATTAGTGTAAAAAACCTTTACCTTTTTCAAATTTGCTATTTGATGCTCCTGGCCTTGAAGGATCAAAGTTAGCCAGCTCTTTCTCCATGTAATAAAGAACTCTCATAGAATCATCCTGTTGGTTGGCCTGAATGCGGTAGCCGCTCCGTACTAAGAACAAAAGCAACAAATGTCTGTCCCCATATGAAAATCTAGGTACTTAATATATAACACTACATAACATTCGCCAAACTCAGTGCGCCACTATGTAAAAGTGAAGGATTTGCTGAATAAGCACAGTCATCATAGATGACCTCCTTTGCATGGTTTTACTCAATAGAAATAAGACAATTAAATAAGCAATTAAACATTTTTTTCAAGATTTTACAAGTGATAGAGGCCTATTGTGTGTAGATTCAGCATGAAACAAGATGCTAAAGACAGTAGCCTGAGAGCATTAAGATTTTTCAAGAACTGGATAGCATTTCCAAAGCTTGCAGGTTGTGGAAGGTATGGACTAGCCTAGTGGTTAGAACACTGGCTTGGTCACCAAGAGACTAGGGTTTGATTCCCACTAGCACGCCCTGTGACCTTGGGCAAGTCACTTAACCCTCCACTAGCTCGGAAGAAAGGCCTGGCAATCTATTTCTGGTCACATTGCCAAGAAAACCCAGGAGCTACTGAGATGCCAGGGGTCATCACTGACTCAAAGGCACACATTGCATTTCTGCAGGTTGTGAAAGTGAATATTTTATCTACAAGTGATTTTTGTACCCTTCCTATTTAAATCAAGGTCACTTGAGCTATTCTTGCGCACGCTTTGAAACTACTGCATAGTGCACAACCTACTTTTCTGATAAATGGTGAAGAACACACAAACCACATGATGGCAGTATAGTCTTCTGAATACACTACAGCTTCAGATACTGAGGTAAACTGCATACTGTACTAAATACTAAAGCAAGTATCCAGAGTCAGCCAAGTGCGGACCTATG
This sequence comes from Ichthyophis bannanicus, assembly GCA_033557465.1. Lineage (NCBI taxonomy): Eukaryota > Metazoa > Chordata > Amphibia > Gymnophiona > Ichthyophiidae > Ichthyophis > Ichthyophis bannanicus. Next base: position 264,264,506 of record CM066044.1, read on the forward strand.
GTGTATGTCCATCCAGGCATCTATCACTGCAAACTTCATTTTTCCTTTCAGTTTCCTCTATAAATCCATGCTGTTTAGAAGACACTTAGAATGAGGTTTTAAGGCAGAGTAACCAAATTTGTGAAATACAGTGAGGGGCTATAGAAATCTATAGTAAATTACGTCAAATATAAACACCAAATAGTTTTCTACTGTAAAAGCAAGCCTCTTCTTACTCCTGGAGGTTAATGCAGCACAATCCAGAATCTGCAAGGAATTCTGCATTTGTTGTATAGCAAAGGGAACAGGAAGCAAAAACCCCAGTGACAACAGCCAAAACAATAAACGGCAGTGCCTATTTCTGGCTATGAGAGTCTTGAAGTGGAGGGAAAGTGTTTGCTGCAAAGCCTGCGAAACAAAGCTGTAGTAGCAGTGTCAACCTGTGCAACTAGAGGAAGCGAAGCAAGGTCAAGGGGTAGCTATGTGCAGAGCCATTCCTACAGACCTCTTCTCTAATAAACTGTCCCCCAAGCCGGATTGATTGTTGGGAGATGAACAACTGCAACTCAGTATTAAAGGAGACAACTAGCCAAAGGCTGAATTGGCATGCTCTAATGGAAGGCCTAGTAGCGGCCCCCCCCTCTCCTAGCTTTAAAGATGGATCGATCAGGCTGATTCAGCCTCTAGCAGATTTAACATTGAGGTGCTGCTGTTCACCTCCCAGCCATTGATCCAGCTCTTGGAAACAGCCTTAAGTAGAAAAATATGATAGATTTTTATTTTGCTTTTTAGGGAGGAAGGATAAGCAAGAGGAGTGGTACAGACTAAAGTTAGTTAAGGTGGTGACATTTTACTTACCAGTTAATGTCCTTTCCTTGAGTCCTGCTAGACCAGTCCAGACAAGTGGGTTGTATTCCCCTGCCAGTAGATTGGTGGAGACAAAGAACCAATGAAAAGCCTATGTTTCAATGGACATCACTCCCATGTCTCTATATGCCTCAGCCACCAGAGGTCTCTTCAGTATCCATTCCAAAGCATATGGGAGAATATGGCAAGCCTCACACTACCTCAATGTGGGCAACAATGAGCAATCAAACAGTAGAGAACTATGTACAGGAAAGCATAAAGAGAAGGCTGTTCACAGAAGATGAACCTGCAGAGCCAAATATAGAAATCATAGTGAACCCAAGGGAACCACACCAGAAGAACAGAGCAAACAGTTCCAGAGGCGGCCCCTGGACTGGCCTAGCAGGACTCAAGGAAAGGACAATATCTGGTAAGTAAAATGTCACCTTCCATATTATTTTGCTAGATCAGTCCAGACAAGTGGGACATACATAAACTATGCCTCCAGTGGGCAGGAAGAAGATAGCAGCTCGCAGAACTTTAGAGCCAAAGGCTGTGCCCGCCCGAGCATGGACATCCAAGCAGAAATGCTCAAGAAAGGTGTAGGTGGATGCTCGCATTGCTGCCCGACAAATGTCTGCAGGGGCTACTGGAGCTCAACTCTGCCCATGAATGGGTAGAATGGAACCAACTGGTTCTGCAACAGATCCGCTGAGGCAATAGTCTGCTTAACCCAGTGCCCCAATGCAGACTGAGCTGTCTCATCATCTTGCATGGGCCAGCAAACTGCACAAAAAGATGGTAAGACTTACAAAAGGAATTTGTAACCTCTGAGAACCAGAGAAGCATCCTACGGACATCCACAAGGTGAAGATACTGCCATTTCCCTGACACTGCTCCTTAGAGAAGGAGGGCAGGCAAACTGCCTGGTTCACATGAAAGGGAGAAACTACTTCAGGGAAGAAGGAAGACACAGGACAAATGGAAACAGCCTCTTCAGAAAAAGACAGGTAAGGATCTCGGCAAGACAGAGCCTTCAGCTCAGAAAACCACCTTGCGGAACAATCGCAACCAAGATGACTATCTTAAGCGTCAAGTCCTGAAGAGTAGCATGCTTTAATGCCTCACAGGGCTTAGACATCAGAGCCCTGAGCACCAGACAGATCCCAGGAAGGGACCACAGACCATAGGGGAGGACGCAGAGGCCAAATCCCTCTGAAGGTGGTGTGAAACATCCGTGTGTATTACCAAATCCCTCTGAAGGTGCTGTGAAACATCCGTGTGTATGACCAAACCCCTCTGAAGGTGATGTGAAACATCCGGGTGTATGACCAAACCCCTCTGAAGGTGCTGTGAAACATCTGGGTGTATGACCAAACCCCTCTGAAGGTGGTGTGAAACATCCGGGTGTATGACCAAACCCCTCTGAAGGTGGTGTGAAACATTCGGGTGTATGGCTAGAGACTTATCAGTCAATGGCCCTCTGAAATAGGTGAAAGCTGCCACTTGAACCTTCAGAGAACTGAGAGAAAAAAGGCCCTTCACCAGACCATCCTGCGGAAGAAAAGGCCACAGAGGTAGCATCTTAGCCGCTTCAGGAGCTAGCTGCCATGCGCCGCACCAGCACTCAAGGCACCAGACCCACACTTAGGCCAGGTTGGTAGACCTCTTCCAGGCTCTGGGCCAAGTGGAACATCACTGCCGGAGAGTAGCCCATATGCACTCTCTCTGTACAGGAGCCAAGCCATAAGCAAGAAGAGAACTAGACCTTCCAGGACAAGCAGCCCCAAGACAGTGGCAAGTGAAGAGGTGGTGTTCGCAGGAGCCACATCAGATCTGTATATCACGTTCTCCTTGGCCAACCCAGCGCAGCCAAAATAAGCCTTTTCGGATGGTGCTCCATATGCAATATCATAGGCTCCACTAGGGGCCATGGAGACAACACCTATAAGAGGTGCTGATCTGGTCAATGTCCAGTCTGGGCACCAAGGCCGTCAGACCCTGTCTCTGTGCAGCAACTGAAGAAGTGGCACACTTTGGCATTGGAGTGAGTCACCATCAGATCCCTCTTGGAGCGACCCCTGTGGTGCGACCCCTGTGGTGCAGAAACAACTGAAAACACCTCCTGGGACCAGAGAGGGCCAGATGAGAAATTCTTTCCACAGTATCCACCCCAGCAAAGTGCACAGCCAACAAACTAGGTGGCTCTTCACCTCCCAGGCAAACAGGAGAGCCATTTCCAGGGCTACCCCAGCATTCCTTGTGCCACCTTGTCGATCGACATAAGCCATGACCAGGTGTTATCTGAGAACACATGAACCATCTGGCACGCTACTCGGGACTGGAGATGCACAAGAGCCAATCTGAGTGGCCTTGCTTCTGAGCAGTTGATGGACCACACCGTCTCCCTGTGGTTACAACGGTTCCGGGCCATTCAGCCTTAGAATGGGCTCCTTAGCCCGAGAGACTGGTTTTTGTCACCAGAAGAATCCATGAGCAATTGTCCAGAAGCATGCCCTTCCTCAGGAGATGGGGCTGATGCCACCACCGTAGGCTGGCCTTCACTATCAGTGGGAGTGGGAGCCTGAGCGCAAACTGCTGATGAAGATCAACCCGGACTCCTGGAGCTTGCTACAAACAGAACAGCGCTAGGCAATCAAAACTTTCCCAACCTGTAGAAAGACTCTGCACACTCTAGTATAGGAATGAAACAACTGGTTCTTCCCCAAATGATCACTCAGCAGAAGCTTATCAGAAAGGACACCACTCAGTAGCTACCCGAGACGCCTCTGAAAGAGAATGGGTTCAGATGATCCAGTAACCCAGATATGGATGCACACAAATCCCTTGGCACTGTAGCACCACAGACGCCACCACCATGATCTTAGAGAATGTCCTTCAGGCAGTGGAGAGTCCGAAAGGAAGAGTGGCGAACTGAAGGAGAGAGCCAAGCATGGCAAAAAAAACACACAGATACTTGCTGATCCCCCGGACTGGGATGAGAATATGCCTCAGCCAAAACCAGAGATGCTGGGAACCCCCTCTGCGGGCTGCTTGAATTCTGGATCGCAAGCTTTCCATCCAGAAATGCATGACGCATAAGTGCTCGTTGACACATCTGAGGTCCAGAATGGGCCAGAATGTTCTTACCATGTCGCCACCACGAAACAGATGGAATACCTGCCCCTGCCCAATTGTCCAGGGGAACGGGCACCACTGCCTTCACAAGAGGCAATTTGTCCAGGGTGATCCACAGCGACCCTCTTGTTCAGACCCACAAGGGGAAAAGACGCAAGTGGCCAGGGTCGACTCTTTGCATTCCAGGTCATAGCCATACTGAATGGGGACTAGCACCTGCGATCCTTGGCAACCCGGGCTCATTCCTGAATAACAGGTGAAGCCTGCCCCCAACCAGAGGAATCAGGGAATGGGCCCCCAAACCTTCATTGCACAGCCCCAGAGGGCCCACCCCCTCCGAATGGACTGGGTCCCTGGACCCAAGCACTCCACGAAAGGACTGAGAGTAAGTCTGAAGTCCAGAAGCAGAGTGGAAGAAAGACTATCCAGGCCAGTAGCAACTGGAGTCCCGAGACCCCTGGGAATCCAACCAGTGCACCTGCAAGGAGCGGGCAAAGGCTGACAGAAGAGGGGCTCCTGCCCACTTCACAGGCCCCTTGGACCTGTCCTCCGAAAGGTGGTAAGATTTCGACTTGACCAGGTCCTTTATCAGCATCTTCAAATCACACCCAACAGAAGTATTCCTCTAAGGCCAGATGGACAACCAGGTTCTGGAAGATGAGTCAGCTGTCCCATGTCTGAGGCACGTCAACATCATGTCAATGTCAACAGGGCACAATCCCTGGCTGCTAGACATATCAGGATGTACATAGCATTAGAAAGGAAGGCTGTAGCAGACTCCAAAAGAGGAACACAATCCTTCGGTGGAAGAGACTGAATCCACTGGAACTGGGCTGGAGATGTCAGGCCTGCACATGCCGCCACTGAAGAACAGCAGCCACTGCAGCAAACTGGATCTTCAACATGACTCCACCTTTCGGTCCAAAGTATCCTTTAACCCTTTGAAGGCCTACTTTAAACTTTTAATCCACATTCTGCAGCCTGGTTAATTTTTGCATATTTCAGGAAAATTGTACCCGTCTTATTCAATATGTTCTAATAGTGATTTTCCTTCTGCTATGGTCATGTATTATATACCATTTGATAGGAATATTTAGTCAGAATTTTGGATCCCGAGAGTTTTTGGCTCGGCCTGGAAAGGGTTAAGGCTGATCTGTTTTCCACAGGAATGGTGGTCTGTCTGGAATAGCCATGACCTGCAAAACCATTTTGTCAACAAACCACACGATGCACGCCTTCACCAGGAGAGCAAGCATCCTCTTTATACACCCTTTAGCCCCTAAAGCGGCGAGTTTCGGGAATCCCACTCCGACTGGACCAGGCCCTTGATCATCTTTGGGAACGAGAAGACAGTAGTGGATTTCCACACACCTTGCAGAGATGAATGCATCCTCAGTTCCTGCTCTGCGCCTGAAGCAACAGCCAAGCTCAAGGTGGATGAGATCCTGGGAATCAACACCTCCAGTTTCTCCTTTCAGAACAGGCAGGTATCATTGGTCTCCTCACAATCCTCTGAAGGCGAGAGTACTCGTTCATCAACACCAGATATGTGAATCCAAGCCAGTGTCAGATGATCATGGCCAGATCCCAGCTGGTCCCCATCTCCAGGGGCACCCTCTGCCAGGGATGCTCAGCCATAGGCAATCAAACCGGGCTTCCACTCTGAGCCTGTCCTTTACGAAACTGAGCTCGGAGGAACCCAGAGGATGCAGAGTCTGAAATTTCCATGCCAGAAGATCAGGCCTGTTGAACAAAGGAAAACAATTCCGGGGAGGACAATCTGGACTCCAGAAGCTCTCCTCATGGAAATGACCCCCCCCCCCTTACATCAGAGCATCCAGTCACTGTCAATCCCCTAGAGGACAGGGAGCAGCACACAGCACAGCTTGCAGAACCTCCAGCCAGCTGGTTATCCTTACCCACAGGGCCATTTGACACCTCTTGCCCTTATGCAGGCAAGGCCAGACTAACTGTATGCCCTGGTATAGTGAGGGGGAGCAATCTCTCCAGGTAGAACTCAGGAGCTGCCATGCTAGAAGAGCAGGGTCCAGAAGCCAGAAATGAGGCATCTTGCTTGCTACAGGCCAAACAATGATTCCTGGAAGAAGAGTTAAGAAAAGTATCACAACAGCATATGCTGAGGCTGCAGTGGTCTGAGGGCATGTGTTAGCTGTGATGCGCGTTACTGGCACTAGGGTAAGAATGAGTAACCGCCAGGTGCACAATAGGAGAAAAACGCTAACACATGCACTGGGAAACCCCCACATCAACAGTTGTCAGTGGTCTACCCTGAATTGCATCCCACACAGAGGGAACCGGGGGCCTCCAACAAGGACAATGACAAGGTTAGGCCTTCGTACTCACCCCCTGAGAGTCCCAGGCAGAGAATCCGTGCCGGGCTCAGCTGTACTCTCCTGATACTGTTTTCACTGGCTTTTGCAGTACTGCGGTTTAAGATGTCTGGCTGGCAGGCAAATCCCTCTGAGAGCCTTCTGCAATCTTTGGGAAAGACTGTGACCCGGCCATCCAGCATGAGCCCAGCCGACGCATAGGAGAGGGCGATGCAGTCTGCCACCCAGGTACAGTGTTTGCTTGGTCACTGAATCCCCCAGCCGACTGGGATCGCAGGAAACGAAAATCTGAGCTGTGTACACTGAATGTAGGAGGACAGGGCCCTCTTACAGTCCAAGGTGTGAAGGACGGTTTCCACCCTGCTGGAGTGAGGCCTTGGGATGAAGGTGGGCAGCACCACCTCCTGGTTGAGATGAAAGGAAGATACCACCTTCGGAAGGAATTTGGGGTGCGTGCATGGATGACCCTGTTCTTGTAGAATCTGGTATATGGCACCTCTGCCACTAGGGCTTGTAGCTCGCTGACTCTGCAAGCGGAGGCAAGTGCCACCAGGAACACTACCTTCCATGAGAGGTACCTCAGGTAGCAAGTAGCCAGGGGCTCAAATGGCAGGCGGGTGAGCTGTGCCAACACTTCATTGAGGTCCCACTCTCGCCAGAGAGCAAACCGGTGGTTTGAACAGCGGGAGTCCCCTCAGAAAGCGAGGCACCAGAGGCTGGACAGAGAGAGACTTGCCCTCAATAGGGTTGTGGTGTGCCACTAGGGAACTGAGGTGTACCCTGACGGAATTCAATTTGAGCCCGGATTGTGAGAGATAGAGAAGGTACTGCAGCACCATCTGCACTGGGCTGGAGAACGGGTTTACCCGTTGCTCTGTGTACCACACTGAGAATCTGTGGCATTTGAAGGCATAAGCCCTCTTAGTGGAGGTCTTACAGAAGGCCAGCAGGATCTCTTCCACTTCCCCAAGAGGTTGAAAGGGACTAAGGTTACCCTTTTAGCAGCCATGCTGCCAGTGATAGGGACCCCAAGTTGGGGTACAGGAGAGAGCCCTCCTCCTGAGACAAGAACCCAGGGGAACTTCCCAGGGGGATCGGAGCCTCCACCGACAATCGAAGGAGCAGCGGGAACCATGGCTGCCTGGGCCACCATGGAGCCACCAGGATCAACAATGTTTTGTCAAAGAGCCTTGAAGAGGGAAGGCGTACATGAGGCCTTCCGACCTTGGCCTCGTCCCCAGCCAACTGGCGCCCCATTTCAAATCTTCCCTTTCTCTCTAAACTTTTGGAAAAATTGGTTCTCTCACAACTTTCCACCCACCTAGAGGCCTCCTTAGCACTTCACTCCTGGCAACCTGGTTTCCGTCCTGGTCATAGCACTGAATCTATTCTGCTATCCTTTCTCAACTAACTTCACACTGCTCACGATCACGTTCTATTTCTATTTCTTTAGATTTATCTGCAGCCTTTGACCTTGTAGATCATCACACCTTACTAGCACGTCTACACGATAATCGGTCTCACTGGTAATGTCCTCCCATTGGTTTCGCTCATTTCTCACTAATAGGTCCTTTTCCGTTCGTTCAGGTCTTTCTTCTTCTCCTCCCATTGTCCTCCCATGTGGTGTGTCTCAGGGTTCTGTCCTCGCTCCCCTTTTATTTAATATCTTCTTGGCCCCCCTAGCCCTCTTAGTTCAGCAGCACAGTATTTAGTCTTATTATGCAGATGACATCATCCTCCTTTTTCACACAGACCCCTCTTCTCCTGACCTCACTCCTCTGAATTCATGTCTAGCTTCAGTTGCTTCCTGGCTCTCTTCCAACTTTCTGCATATTAATCTTTTCAAAACAGCTGTTATCTGGTTCACCTTTAGTTCTCCTATCCCCTCTCTTGCTCCTTCTCTCTCCAACTCCCCAGTTCCTGTTGTTTCTTCACTGCGCTATCTCGGGGTAACCTTAGACTCTGCCCTATCTTTTAAGGAGCACATCTCTCTGATAGTACGTAGATCTTTTCATACTTTAAGACAACTTCGCACAATTCATCCCTTTTTATCTGCTCCCTCTATGACCACCTTGCTCCTGTCTCTGGTAATATCTCGGCTGGATTATTGCAACGTTTCCCTGGCAGGACTTCCACAGTCACAACATCGTAGGTTACAACTGGTCCATCACACAGCAGCTCGTATTCTGACTCACGCATCCCGGTTTGACCATATCACCCCCATCTTAATACAATTACATTGTCTCCCAGTTCCTTATCGCATACAATATAAAATGCTTATCTTTGTCCATAAGACCATCCACACCGGTGCTCCCCAGTATCTCGCAGACCTAATCCATCTTCATACACCTTACCGCTCACTTAGATCAATTCACTCTAACCGTATGTTTCTACCTTCCCCTTCTCAAGCCCATCTTGAATTAACCTGTTCCTCTGCCTTCTTCTTCCTGGGTCCCCGGTTAAGGAACTCGCTCCCTCCAGACCTTCGTCTTGAACTTTCATATAAAACATTTAAAACCAGGTTTAAAACACATTTATTCTGCACCGCGTTTGACCTTCCACCCCCCTCCACCATTTTATCACCACCTCCCTGTTAGCTATTCTGTGTCATTTAATGTTATACTGAGTGTTCCATCTTGCCTTTTTCTACCTCTTTCCTGTCTTGAATTGGCGTTCTTTTCTCACTAAAGCAGTCTCAGTTTTGTTTTGTAAACCGCTCTGATGCTTTTAGTAAGAGCAGTATATTAAATCTGTAATAAAGATAAAGATGGAATGAGGAACACATCTGCTGCTACCATTGATGGGTGGGGCAGGCGGGAGCAAAAGCAGAGCAACTGGTAGTTGTCCGGGCTGGTGAAAAGATCCACCCGTGGGGTCCCCCAGAGTTGGAAGAGCCAGGTGGCCAAACTGAGGTCTAACTGTCACTCATGCAATTGGAGGACCCTGCTCAGTTTGTCCACCAGGGTGTTGTCCTGGCCTGGTAGATACACAGTCTGTATGAATATGCCCTGATGAATTGTGTAGGAGCAGTGTCATCACTTTGTAGCAGAGGATGCGAGACCCTGTGCCCCCCCTGCTTTTCACGTAGAACATTGCTACTTGATTGTCCATTTGGATCAGCACAGACTGGTGCCTCAGGCAGTGGCAAAATGCTCGGAGGGCTAGATATATTGCTTGAAGCTCCAAGAGGTTGATCTGCTGGTGACCAACTGCCCTAGGTGTGAAGTTCCTCGCAGTGGGCTCCCCATCCCAGCAGGGAGGCATCCATTGTGAGGACATTCCAGGGACTTGGTTTGGAAGGTATTCCTGCTTGAAGCTGTTGCGGATTTTGCCACCAAGTCAGAGATTCCGCTAACTGGTGGGTCACTGAGACGTGTGCAAGTAAGAGTCTGGGGTGACATGGACTGTGGAAGCCATGTGCCCGAGAAGGTGCAGTAGAATCAGAGCTGACGCCAAGAGACGATGTTGTATGTCTTTGGCTAATGTCCTGAGACAGTCAGCCCGGTCCAGAGGGAGGAAGGCCTTTGCCTGAACAGTGTCCAGTTTCCACCCCTATGAACTCCAGACCTTGTGTCGGGAGAAGTGGGACTTGGGATGGTTTATTACAAAACCCAGATGTAGGAAGTGGATGGTGTGTGTCATAGCTTGCTGCACCTCTGTGGCCACGCCTCCTTTTATGAGCCAGTCGTCCAGGTAAGGGAAGACGAATACCTCTGGAGGCAGAGGTAGGCGGCCACAACTGCCAGGCATTTGGAGAAGACCCTGGGAGCAGACGCCCTGTACTGGTAGTGGCTTCCCCCTACCATGAAGCGAAGGTACTGCCTGTGGCTGTGGTAAATGAGGATGTGGGTATAGGCATCCTTCAAATCCAAGGAGCATAGCCAATCTCCCTGCTGGGGGTAAGGCAGCAATGTTCCAAGGGAGGGCATCTCAAACTTCTCTCTAACCAAGGACTTGTTCAGGTTCCACAGGTCCAGGATGGGCCTTAGGCCCCCTGTCCTTTTTAGCACAAGGAAATACCTGGAGTAGAACCCTTTGCCCGTGAGATGTTGGGGTACTGGGTTCTACTGCCTTGTCCTCAAGAAGACTTGAGAGTTCCTTCAATAGGAGCTCTCGGTGAAGGGGAGACCTGGGGGGCTCTCCTGGAAAGAAAGGGTGAGGTGTCTGTGCCAGGTGGAGGAGGTAGCCCTCCTTGACAACCTGAAGTGCCCAGGAATCAGTGGCAATGGCTGGCCACCTGTGAGCACAGTGGATCAGACGTATACCATGTCCTCCTTGGGGTAGAGAGGCTATGCCCAAGGAGTCAAAAACTCCCTCCAGGCTGGGCCAGAGCCGACGCCTGGGGTTTGGGAGTCTTCTGCTTACCTTTGCCCCATGTCCCTTGGCCTTCTGGCCCTGCTGGGGAGCTGAGGTAGCCTGAAAATGTGAGTAGTTTTTGTAAGCAGCCCCCTTTCCTCAGTTAAAAGGACTTTTTGCCCGAGCCCTTCTGTCGGGGAGGGCCAGCATTTTTTTTTGGAGAGCCTGGTCCTCGTCACAAACTCTGTCTCCAACTCAGCAGCCTTTTCTGTCATGGGTATGCCAGAGGTTCTCCCCCTGGCATGGAACATCAACCAATTTGTTCTGAACCCACTGCTCGAGGTCAGAATACTGTAGCCAAGCCTGGCGTTGGGCACCGATGCCCGCCGCAGCTACTCTATTTGCCAACTCTAAGCAGTCATAGGCTACTTGAGTCATGAATCTGGAGCACTCACAGACGGCTTTGGCCAGGTTCTTGAACTGCTGCAGGGGTTCCTTGGAAAGACCTGCAGAAAACATGGCAAGCTCCTTCGCCAGGTCTCGCAGGTACATGCCCATGTACAACTGGTAGGCCAATTCCACCGCCATGGAGTTACGCTGCAGCTATGCCTTCTAGAAGACAGGGCTCTGGCAGACCCGATACATTGAGTTGAGCTGCTAGCTCTTGATGGGCACCGACGCCAGTGTTTCCCCACATATGGAGCATTAGCCATTCCAGGATGGATGGAATGGGCATCGTGAGAGATTCCCTCGGATGGGCCTCGTACTGGAGAATTTCTAGTTCCTCCGTCCGAGGGTCTTCCCCCAATTCCGTTGGGAATGCTAGGGCCTTTGACATGCCCTGCACAAATTTGAGGAAAACTATGTCCTCGGGGTGGGGGAGGGAAGAGGGACCAATGCTGGGGCTCAGATGGTGGCAAGTCTGAAAAAACATCATGGTGGCGATGGGTGTCCGGGGACTCCTCATCCTTTGTCTCCCATTCCGAGTAGACAGTCAAGACGCAAGGGAGTGGTGGCCCATGGGCTCCAGGCCTAAGCCATGCCCGCATCCCTTGGAAGCCCCTTGGCTAGTGCCATGAGCACTAGCCAGGGAAGACCTCGGTCCTGTAGAACAGGATCCAGATCTAGACCTAGGCCGAGAAACAACTCAAGACTATATGGTCTTGAGGATTGGCTGGTCCTCCGGAAACATCCTCGACATCGAGGGCCCGGTGGTCTGGGTGGAGGTATCGGCTGTGCTGGATAGCAATGCCCACTGCTGGTCCATGAAGGCAGACAAGCTGTGCTACATGGCCGTCATTCTGGTTTCCAGTCCAGAAGGCTCTGCAGCTATCGGTGCGGGCACAGAGGAACTCTGGCCTGGAACCAGTTCCCCTGAAGGGGGAGTCCTCAATGAGGATGGCCTAAAGCGTCCCAGGCTGATCTTCGGGCAATCCCTTCTGGGTAACCTTGGTGGGCCGCTCCCACTCTGAGCTTACCCGACCTGCTGGAACCATCCAGGGACGCTGCCTTTGAGGATCTTCTTCTTATGTTACCTCAAGGGAGACCCCCTTTCTGAAGATCCGCGGCATCGACCGGGGTCTGCATGGGCACCATGGGAATCCATGGCTTCAGAGGGGGCCTTGGCCTTTGGAGGCAGCAGGGATTCTGGGAAAAACATATCATGCTGCTGCTGCTGGCAGCTCGAGGGCCTTGGTAGACATCTTTTTTACAAAGATCACAGGGTCATGGTCCAGCCCTAGGCAGTGCAGGAGCAGTCATACACCAATCACACTTCTTGAAGCCACTGGTAGCCATGGGGGAAAAAAGTACCCCAGCAAGGTCGAAAACCTGCGGTGCTACCAGTTGGAAAAAAAGGCGCAAAGGCACCAAGAAGAAAAAAAAATATACAGACCCAAGACTCTATGCCTGGGCAGCAGGCTCTGGTGATGGGAAGAGTACCGGTGCACAACCAGAGGAGAGAGTATGAAACTCAGGCCAAAAAAAAGGGAAAGCAGACAGATGTCTGAAGGGCTCCGTGGAAAAAAGGAGACTGAGCAAGATGGCAACCTTGGGCGGGAAGGGCACCATGCATGCGTGGTGGCATCTTCCAAAGGCTTTCTTTGAAAGCTGGGGAGATACTTCCATGAGGGCTCCGTCAGCGCCAACGTCACCCATATGAGAGGACCGACTCCCTGCTTGTTCCCAGAGAAAGCCGAGATGGGGTACCTGAATGGTTCCTTCTCTGGCACTATTCAAGTATAGGCTGAAGACCCACCTCTTTGAGGGTCCTTTTGGATCTTGATGCTCCTCATTCACTTGTCCATTACTTATGTGTATTTTGCCATACTCTATTCCAGGGGTCTCCAATTCCAGACCTGGAGGGCTGCAAATCAGTCAGGTTTTCAGGATGTCCTTAATGAATATGCATGACATAAATTTGAATACAATGGGGACAGTGCATGCAAATATATCTCATGCATATTCATTAGGGACATCCTGAAAACCTGACTAGTTTGCGGCCCTCCAGGACCGGAACTGGAGATCCCTGCTCTAGTCCCCAGCTTTGCAATGTTTTTTTTCTTGATTAGATAGTAAGCTCTGATGAGCAGGGACTGTCTCTTACATCTTTAAGTACAGTGCTGCATACGCCTTATAGCGCTATACAAATGATTAGTGGTAATAGTGGTGAATGTGGACAGAGCAGAGAGGCAAAGCTAGGGTGGAGGAAATAAGAAACCTTGTGTGTGGTCTGCAGAAGATCAAGTTTGGAAGGGAGGACAGAGATGGAGCAGTGGAGCCTCCAGAATGGAGGGGAGAAGAGGAAGGCCAGGACTTTAAATGGAAATTCTGTGCAAAAAATCCTAAACTTCTGCATCACTGAGTAATAAGGTTTTTCTATATCAGGGTTTAACAAATCCCAGGCACCAGATCACCATGGCAACTAGAAATTTGCACCTGGCATTTTCTTGTCTCCCTGGATGGCCATGATTACAACAAGACCCCTTTTGTTTGTCTACGGGGATCCCATCTTCCATGGGCAGAACAGGTGGGGGAACGTGACCTTGCTGGCAGCCTAATGGGAGCACCACCTCCCATAGGCAGAAGTGTAGAGAGCAGCCACAATCGTGACCTGCACAAGAAAAAGGTTGGGGGGAGGGGGGAGCGGGGCGTAGAAAAAGTTGGAGAGTAGAAAAGGCAGCAGAAATTGAAAAGGGGCAGTGGAAAGAGGAAGGATGGTAGGGAATGGAGGACAGCGGGTGGGAGTGCTAGAAAGGAGGGAGAAGAGGAGAATCTGGAAGTGGAACAGAGTGGAGCTGAAGGGGATAGGGAAGAATGCAAGGTACTGGAGTTTAAAAAGGATGAATGCATGTGGACAAAAAAGGGCACAATGTATGTATGCTGAAAGGTGCAACCCCCTACTCATGAACACACAAATAGGTACCCTAGCTCTGCACGGCACACGCAGAGGCTCCCCAGCTCTGCACCCAATCCACAAAAAGGCACTCACTGCTGAATCCCACATACCACTGTTGCACCACACACATACAGACACTCACTATCTGGTGGTGGCTGATTGGTTTTCAGGGATAGGGGTGGGGAGAGAGGCTTGGGGAGCTAACTGGCTAGCTGAGAGAAGGCTGAAAGCTTTCAGGAGTTAGGGGCTAGGGAGGGGTGATTTCTAAGGGAGGAGAGAGACTGGGTGATGAGACAGGAGCTAGTACAAGACTAGATGACAAGAGCGTAGGTAGAAAGGAAGGGAGTCTGTGAGAATGGATGATAACAGGATAACAGGGTAGGGAGGGAGGTGTCAGCCGTGTATTCTGCCAGTGGCCTGCAGGAGTGGATTAAGGACATGACTTACTAAGCTTTTCCCCCCTTTGGACATAAAATGGGAAAACAACCTTAGCAAATCAGACCCTAAAGAAGCTGTGATAGATCTCTTCAGAGAGCAGTCCTTCCCACCCAGCTCCTCATCAACGGTGGAGGGGGAAGGGGGGAACAAGGTGGTCACAGTTACTGGCTCTTAAGATTTTGGCCTGGCTTCTAAAGCCAAACAAAATTTGTCAAGGCCTGTGCTACATGGCATCTTAAATGAATTGCTCAAAGGCAATGGTAATACAGTAGTATGTTATGCCGGCAAATAATTGCTTCAGGAATCTGCTGAATAGAATTTTGTGCATAGAACTTCCTTTTTGTACAAAATTCCCCCAGGTTTATCATCTGTAATCTTTCATGGTTTAAATACTTGTACTTTGGGGTACTGTGAAAAAGGAACAAGTTTATAATTGAGTCAGCCAATAAAGATCCTTTGCTTACTTCAAACAGTAGTGAACCAGCCTGCATATTACCTGAATTGCCACCATCATCCCGAAGAAGAGGCACTTGGGAACTGTGTCCACCCACTGCAAGGAGCCAAATTATAATGCAAAATAAAACATCCATTAGCTAAAAGAGCTGCTTACACTATGAAATGTATTAAATGGCAAATCATGAAACACACGTCTGACACACAGCTTTCTAAACTACATTTGCATTAACCATTTTTCCCTTCAAACTTGCTCCCATCCCTTTCTGCATAGGATAGGACAGGACAGGCTTAACTGCAGTGGATGACATTAAAGACCAATCTTAAATTTTACATAACTGTGTCGTTTTCAGTGCCATGAATCCAAAAGCCAAGGCAAAATATTAGATCATCAATTAGACAGCAACTAATGAATGTCATTTGTGAGAGTCTCCCTAAACGCGCCATTTCCTGGAAAACTGCCATGACTTATGCATCAAGAATTTCAAAAACTGCAAAATATTTTATTTTACAATGCTTACATTCCATTAATCCACTGTATTCAGCAGATTTTCATAGAGGGCAAATACTAACTCTCTGAATGTGTCCAACATATTTAACAGCATTCCTTTATTAGAATTCATTTGTCTAATTCAACAGCATGTTGCTTTTGATGAAAGATTAAGTCCTAAAAATAGCTGAGTACTTTGGGCAAGTAACAACTTGGAGATAATCATCTAGATTAGTTATTCATCTGCAACAGGTAATCTCCAGGAACAGCAGGAATCAGTTTTCATATATGGGTGAATGTCAGACGGAGCTCACATGGGAACACTTCCCAACGTCGATTAGGCAAACCTTTGGAAGCGCTCCACTTCGCCTACGTGCTTGCCTTCACACTTTCCCAGTCCTCCTAAGTTGAGTTTGTAGCCGAGAAGAAGAAAACAAATAAAATAACCCTATATCTCCTAGGGGAGGAGGGCGAGTTGTGAAGACTGATTCCTGCTCTTCCCAGAGATCACCCATTACAGGTGAGTAACTACATTATCTCCAGGAACAAGCAGGAATGCAGTCTTCACATATGGGACTCACTAACTTCCCATATGTTATCCATGTTTGGACCCCCTGTTCGATGTAAAACCAAACAGTTTGTTGTCATGGTCGTTATGTTATAATGTAAACCGCGCTGATACCAAATAGTGCGGTATATAAGAAATTGTAATAAATAATAAATAAAATAAATAAAATAAGAATAGTGTGATCTCAAAGGCAAAAAACATGTAGCAGACAAGTTTGGAAGAGTTGTGGTGCACTGGACTCGATTCTAAGGGGTAATGCTCCCCCCAATAATAGTCTCGTAGCTCGTAGAAGTCCGGGACAGAGGGTAGGAGTTGAGTTTAAGTTCCAAATAGGTGCTGGAGTACAGCTTGGACAAAAACAGCATCGTGACAGGAGTCTCTGTCCAGACAGTTGTGTGCAAAAAAGTGTGAATGGAGGACCAGGTAACTGCCCGGCAAATCTTCTCAATGGCTATTGAACGGAGATTAGCTACAGAGGTTGCCATAACTCGCACATTATGACGAATGACATGACCCTTCGAACAGAGTGCTGCTTGTGCATAAGCAAAAGAAATCTAATCAAATTGGAGGAGGGGTTGCACTCTATGTTAGAGAGGGCATTGAGTCAGAAAGGATTAAAGTTTTGCAGGAAACAAAATTTGCTGTAGAATCTCTATGGATTGAAATTCCATGTATGAAGGGGAAGGTGATGGCAGTGGGGGTATACTATCGACCGCCTGGCCAGAATGAACAAATGGATGATGAAATGCTTAAAGAGATCAAGGAAACTAACAAAAGTTACAGCAGAGTAGTAATAATGGGTGATTTTAATCACCCCGGTATCGACTGGGTCAGTGTCACGGCAGGACATGCTAGGGAGACAAAGTTTCTAGATGAAATAAATGACTGCTTCTTGGAGCAGCTGGTTCATGAACCGACCAGAGGGGAAGCCATACTGGACCTAGTCCTTAGTGGAACACCAGATCTGGTGCAAGAAATAAGGGTGTTGGGACCACTTGGCAATAGTGATCATAGCATGATCGTTAGGGTGGTCCATAAAAATGAATTCCTGAATTCCTTTGCTCCCTGGCCTGATTCTGGTTCCATTTAGGTAGAAAACACTGTGTACAAAGTTTGAAGCCAATCAAATAATATTTAGGGGTGGCTCAACAAGTCTTGAGATTTCCCCCTGGGAGCAGATGACGAAATGTTGCATCATCCACTCAGTTCCACGCTGATTACATTTGATTGCGTCATATTTGAACTAATCTCGTCTCTGAGAGGTGGCAAAGACATTGTACTATTATCTTTGTATCTTTATTCTTTTCAGATGGCAAAAAAACGTGGTTTTTATCTCACTGAAGAAATGTCCACCACAATTCTGGGGGCCAAGCTCCCCAGCAAGGAGCAAGCGTTAAGTGTATTTTTACATCACCATATGACATTAAACAAAGGCGTTAGTGAAAGTGCATCTATTGTAACAAGTGAAGTAGAAGCTTACTGGGAAAAGGCCAGGCTTCCTGTTCAAAGAAATGACAAAATTCAAGAAAAAGTAAAGAAATTGTTCAATCAGTGGAAACTTTTGAAGAAAAACAAAGGGAGAGGGAAACAAGAGGCAAATGAAAAAGAATTCCAGGTTGCAATGAAAAACCTATTTGATGTGGCGCATGCCAATGCAATGTCTTTAATTAATATTCAAGAAGACAAAGAATTCTTAATAGCGCAACGAGAACCAGGGCGCCGCGGCTCAATGTGCATGATGGACAAGAAACTGGCCAAAACGGAAACAAGATCGCACCAGCGAGACGAAGAACTGAAAAGGCGCAGACAAAAACATGTTGCCGAAGCTGAGGCAACTACAAGCCAAGTTCAGCTGGAAGGATCTTCTTCCTCAGCAGAGTCAGGTGAAGACTCGTCGACATCTGCGGATTCAGATAACGGACAGAAGAAAGCAACTCCACAAACGAAGCAGTTTCGACCTAACAATGTCTGGACCCCAGAGCTTACAGCAGCCCTGGATCGGACAGGGACAACGGATCGCAATGCTCTGTTTGTGGTAGCTGAAACCGCCAGAAGTCTGGGACATTATCCTGGGGAGCTCAATATCAGCCGCTCCAGCATCAAGCGCCATAGAGAAAAGCACAGTCAGCAACAATGGACGGACCTGCACAACGCATTCAAAGCCGAAGGCAAAACATGCATTGTGCATTGGGATAGCAAGTTATTGCCATCTCTCCTCTGTTCAACTACATCCGTTGACCGCCTTCCAGTTTTGATAACGGCTGTCTCCACTGGAGAAACACAACTTCTTGGTGTACCAAAACTGACATCAGGAACGGGCGAGAATCAAGCTGCAGCAGTTTATGAACTGTTACAGGAATGGTGTTTGGATGAAAAGGTTGCAGGCTTCTGCTTTGATACAACTGCATCGAACATGGGACGTCGATCAGGAGCGTGCATTCTTCTAGAACAGAGACTCCGTCGCACAGTCCTTCATTTGGCATGCCGCCATCACATTTACGAAATAATTCTTGGTGCAGTATTCTCTACATGCTCTGGAGCTTCATCGGGTCCCGATGTCCAACTCTTTCGCCGGTTCCAAAAGAATTGGGGCTCCCTTGACAAGTCCAACTATCAAACTGGAAAAGACTTGGAGGTGCTGCAACCTGTCAGGGATCGCATCATGAAGTTTGCGGAATCCAAGTTGGCACAGGGCAATCACAGAGATGATTACCTGGAATTCTTGGAGTTAACGATTGTCTGCCTTGGAGGGAATCTTCCTAGTTTCAATTTCAAGAAACCCGGAGCTTTCCATCATGCCAGATGGATGGCAAAAGTCTTGTACTGTCTCAAGATTTGGATGTTCCGAGGACAACTCAAAGATCTTACCCAACGGGAGAAGTCCTGTGTTCGTGATGTGAGCATTTTCTCCATCCTGATTCATGTGGAAGCCTGGTTTTCTGCCCCTGATGCCACAGTTGCTCCTCGAACAGATTTGGAGATGCTGAAGAAACTACACTCTTACCACAATGACCGTGTTGGAAGAGCGGCCAGAGACAAACTGCAACAGCATCTGTGGTATGTGTCAGATGAGCTTGTGACACTGTCACTGTTCGATGAAGCTGTTTCAGCACCGACAAAGCGGGCCATAGTGTCGGCCATGATCCCGGCAGAATCAGATGAAAGCGATGAGGATGATGACGAAGACGAAGATCCCCCAAAGCGGGTCGAATTGAAAAGTTCCATGATTCCACCACTTGAATCTTTTGCAACTCGCAAGTCAATCCGTTTCCTGAAACACCTCGACATCAACAGTGATTTTCTTAATGCAGACCCAGAAGACTGGGAAGAGAAAGCATCATTCAAAGACGGTCTGAAGAAAGTAAAAAATCTTCCAGTGATCAATGATGTGGCTGAGCGAGGGGTCAAACTCATTGAGGAGTTCAACGGCCGACATACCACAAAAGAAGAGCAACTCCAGTTCCTTCTGGGTGTTGTCTCGCAACACCGTAAGATGTTCCCCACATCGTCAAAGTCCTTACTAGCATCTGGACCACATTGAGTGCTTGGCAAGCATGATACCCCCGTCTATGAGCGGATAATACCCAGTGGTCTGACGAACCCTGGGGGGGGGGGGGATCCAGGGGCCTGATAGATAGGGACCTTGAGCCACCCCTAAATATTATTTGATTGGCTTCAAACTTTGCACACATTGTTTTCTACATAAATGGAACCAGAATCAGGCCAGGGAGCAAAGAAATTCCTACTTTAATTTTTTCCCCTATGGCAGTGGACTACCCTAATGATCGTGTTTGATTTAATTAGTGGAGGAGGGATAGTAAAGAAATCCACAGTACTACCTTTTAACTTTCGAAAGGGAGACTATGATAAAATGAGGAATATAGTTAAGAAAAAACTAAAAGGAGCGGTTGCAAAGGTTAAAGACTTACATCAAGCTTGGGTGTTGTTGAAAAATACTATCTTGGAAGCCCAGACCAGCTGTATTCCATGCTTTAAGAAAAGTGGAAGGAAGTCCAAAAAACTGCCAGCATGGTTTAAAGGTGAGGTCAGAGGCTGTTGCTGCCAAAAAAGCATCTTTCAGGAAATGGAAAAAAAGAGCCAAACGACGAAAACTGGAAACAGCACAAGTACTGGCAAGTTAAATGCAAAGCATTGATAAGGCAGGCAAAGCGAGAATTTGAGAAGGAACTTGCTACGGAAGCAAAAACACGAAATAAAGACTTTTTCAAGTACATTCGTAGCAAAAGGCCTGTGAGAGAGTCAATTGGACCATTAGATGATAGAGGGGTAAAAGGGGCAGTAAAAGGAGAAAAGGCTATAGCGGAGAGACTGAATGAATTCTTTGCTTCAGTCTTTACTGAGGAAGATGTAGGGATGTTACCCAAGACTGAAGTGGTATTTAAAGGTGATACTGCAGAGGAATTGAGAGAAATATCACTACACCAGGAAGATGTATTACAACTATTTGATAAACTGAATAGTAGCAAATCACCTGTACTGGATGGTATACATCCAAGAGTGTTGAAAGAACTGAAATATGAGATTGCAGACCTGCTATTAGTAAGCTGTGAACTTTCATTACAATCATCTGTAATACCTGAAGATTAGAGGATCGCCAATGTAACGCCAATTTTTAAAAAGGGTTCCATGGGTGATCCGGGAAACTACAGACCGGTGAGCCTGACATCAGTACCGGGGAAAAAAGAACAAAAATTACAAAGCATGTAGATAGTCATGGCCTAATGGGAGACAGCCATCATGGCTTTAGACAAGGAAGATCTTGTCTTACTAATCTGATATGTTTTTTTGAAGGTGTGAATAAACAGGTAGACAAAGGTGAGTCAGTTGATATAGTGTATCTAGACTTTCAGAAAGCCTTTGACAAGGTCCCTCATCAGAGACTTTTGGCAAAACTAAGAAGTCATGGGATAGGAGGCAGTGTACTATTGTGGATCGGGAACTGGTTAAAAGATAGAAAGCAGAGGGTAGGGCTAAATGGCCAATTTTCCCAATGGAAAAAGGTGAATAGTGGAGTAACCCAGGGATCTGTACTGGGTCCGCTACTTTTGGACATATTCATAAATGACCTGGAAAAGGGAATAACTAGTGAGTTTATCAAATTTGCAGATGACACAAAACTGTTTAAAGTTGTTAAAACCCAAGAGGACTGTGGAAAACTGCAGGAGGATCTGGATAAATTGGAAGACTGGGCATCCAAATAGCAGATGAAATTTAATGTGGCCAAGTGCAAAGTTATGCACCTAGGAAAGAACCCACACTATGGTTACACGATGCAAGGTTCCACATTGGGAACCACCACCCAGGAAAAAGATTTAAGAGTCATCGTGGATAACATGTTAAAACCCTCCGCCCAGTGTGCAGCGGCGGCCAAGAAAGCAAATAGAATGCTAGGTATCATAAGGAAAGGAATGGAAAATAAAACAAAGGATATTATAATGCCTCTGTATCGTTCCATAGTACGACCGCATCTTGAATATTGTGTGCAATTCTGGTCGCCGTATCTTAAAAAGGATATAGCGTTATTAGAAAAGGTACAGAGAAGAGCCACCAAAATGGTAAAGGGGATGGAAGGCTATTCCTATGAAGAGAGGCTACAAAGGTTAGGGCTCTTCAACCTGGAAAAGAGACGGCTGAGGGGAGATGTGATAGAGGTCTATAAATTAATTAATGGAGTGGAACGGGTAAACGTAGATCAATTGTTTACGCTATCACAATATAGAAAGACTAGGGGACATGTAATGAAGCTACAGGGTAAACTATCTAAGACAAATAAGAGAAAATATTTTTGCACTCAACGTGTAATCAAACTCTGGAATTTGTTACCGGAGGATGTAGTAAGAGCTGTTAGTGTAGCTGGGTTTAAAAAAGGTTTGGACAAGTTCCTGGAGGAAAGGTCCATAAACCATTATTAAAAAGGGACCTAGGATATCAATGCTTGACCCAATACAAGCATTGTCGAACCTGTGTCTTTTGGGGATACTGCTAGGTACGTATGACCTAGATTGGCCACTGTTGGAAACAGGATACTGGGCTTGATGGACCTTGGTCTGACCCAGTATGGCATATCTTATGTTCTTAAATGCAATCTGCTACCTATTTAGAGTACGTTTCATCACCAGTAGACCCCAGGTTGACTAGTATCAAAGGAAATTAATAGTTGAGAGATTTTCTATGAGCTTTAGTTCTAGCCAAGTAGAAGGCCAATGCTCGCTTGCCGCCTAAAGTGCATAGTGCTGCTTCAGCCTGACGCACGTGATCTAGGGAAGAAAATCAGAAGGATTACAGACTATAAGTGGAAGGAGGAAACCACCTTCGGGAGGAAATGAGGATGGGTACGCAGAAACACCTTGTCATGGTGGAACAAAGTATAGAGGGGATCTGCCACTAGAGCTTGCAGCTCACTGACACAGTGAGCTGAAGTGAAGGCAATAAGGAAAATGACCTTCCAAGAGAGAAACATCAGTGATGTGATAGCTAAAGGTTTGAAAGGTGGCTTTAGAAGTTGAGCTAGAACTACATTCAGATCACAGGCCACTGGAGGCAGCTTAATGGGAGGCTTGAACAGCAGGCGACACTGCATGAAGCATGCTACTAAGGGGTGTAAGGAGCTAGGCTGTCGATCCACTGTTCTGAGAGGCCGCAATGGCACTAAGGTGAGCTCTCACTGCGTTAGTTTTAAGACCTGTCAAGGATAAGTGGAGGAGATATTGCAGAAGTGATTCCTCCAGTCATGAAATGGGATCAATGTCATTTGGGGAGCACAAAGGGGCAAATCTACACCATTTGAAAGTAAAGGACCACTTAGTGGAATCCTTACGAGATGCCTATGGCAGGTGGAGGTCGGCAAGCAGTAGCCCTTCAGCAGTCATGCTGTCAGGCGTAGTGAGTGAAGACTGGGATGGAGTAGCGTCCCATGGTTCTGAGAGAGGAGGTCGGGCGCACATCCCAGGTTGAGTGGCTGAGGTTGCGCTAGGTGAAGAAGCACAGGAAACCACAGTTGACAGGACCAAAAGGGGGCTATGAGAATCACTGAACCTCTGTTGGCCTATAGCTTGAACAGTGTCTTGGGTATCAAGGGGACAGGAGGGAATGCATAGAGCAGTCCCTGTCCCCAATAGAGAAGGAAGGTGTCCGGGGCCTGTATGTGCAGCAATGGAACCCTGGAGCAGAAGAGTGGAAGCTGTGTGTTTTGCGGAGTGGCAAAAAGATCTATGAGTGGGGCTCCCCACATCTGGAAGATCCAAAAAGTCATCTCCAGATGCAAAGTCCGTTTGTGAGGAGGAAGGATACGGCTTAACCTGTCTGCTAGGACACTGAGTTCACCTGGGAGGTACACTGCTGTGAGGTGGATGTTTTAAGAGATGGCAAAGGACCATAGGTGAATCGCTTCTTCGCAGAGGGAACGGAACACTGTTCCCCCTTGTGTGTTTACGTAGAACATGGCAGCTTGGTTGTCCGTTCTGACTAGAACAGAACAGATTGCCCCGATAGCTGGGGTTGAAAAACCGGAAGTGCATTTGTCAGTGCCCATAGTTCCAGGTGGTTGATCTGCAGGGCAGATGCCTGTTGTATCCACAGTCCCTATGTGGTCAAGTCATTCAGATACCCCCCAACCAAGCTTGGAAGCGTCCATTGTCAGGGTGCATCGAGGTGGAGGCATCTGAAAAGGTGATCCAACAAGTAGATTTTGTGGGAGATACCAACACTGAAGGGACTTGATCAGTTGTGAGGTGATGTGAATCTTCTCTGTGAGACTACCCTTCATTTGCATTCATTGAGAAGACAGTGTCCACTGCGCTTGTCGTATGTGTAATCAAGCGTAGGGGACAACGTGTACCAAGGAGGTCATGTGTCCTAACAGTCTTAAGATCTCTCAAGTTGTTACTCAGCCTTGCTTTTGTATCCCTTTTACCAGCTCTATGAGGCGGGCCCAGCGATCATGTGGGAAGAAAGCCCAGGCCTGTCGTGTGTCTAAGAGCGCTCTGATGAACTCTAGACTTTGGGTTGGAGCAAGGTGGGACTGGGAGGTTTATGCAAAGCCCAGGTGTTGCAGCCCTGTGATGGTTCGATGAAGGGAGAGCCTTACCTCGAGGGGACTGTCCACTGATTAGCCAATCATCTAAGTAAGGGAAAATGAATATCCTCAAGGTGTTTAGGTAGGCAGCGATGCCTGCCATGCATTTTGTCAAGACCCTTGGGGCAGAGGCTAGACCGAAGGAGAGTATCAGGTATTGATAATGGTTTGTGCAAGAGATGGATCAGTAAATGCATGTATGCATCTTTGAGGTCTAGAGAACATAGCCAATTGCGTCTCTGGAGGCATGGTAGAAAAGTTCCTAGTGAAATCATTTTGAATTTTTCTTGGACTATTTAATTAATTAATTTTAATTTAATTAACAGGTTATTTATATACCGCTCCTTCCATTTGATCAGGTGCGGTTTCCATATAACAACATTAAACAGGGTGATCTGTTTTTACATATAACAAGTTTAAAGTTAGGTAATTACAGTTAACAAATAGCAATTAACAAATAACAATAGTGAACTATGTACAATTAACTATATACATATTTTTTTTGTTTTACATTTTCTTAATCACTTCGTCTTAGGTTACAGCGCTTCATTCTTTTGTTGAAATAGTGTATTACCCTGTGTCTGATTATCCTTTATCTAGCTGGGGGGTGAGAGAAGAGCTGGTCATAGAACCATAATGCTTTGTAAATAAGTGTGTTTTGAGTTTTTTTCGGAACTCCATTATATCAGGTAGTTGTCTTAATTCTATTGGGATTGTGTTCCACAGGATGGGGGCTGCATGTGAGAAGGCTTTCTTGTTTGTGGATTTATTGGCTCTAATGAATTCTTTTGGTGGTGTTAATTTATTTAATTGGTCTCTCCTTTGGAGATTATGTGTAGGTTCTATTTTGATGAGGTTATTTATGGACAGGGGTGCTGTTTTTGTTATAGCTTTGTAGGTAGTTAAGATAGTTTTGTATTCAATACGGCTTTGAATCGGGAGCCAGTGTAGATATTCTAATATTGGGGTTATGTGTTGGAAAGGTGGGGCCTTCGTAATGGTCCTTGCTGCGGCATTTTGTGCTAATTGAAGTTTTTTTATGGCTTCCTTAGTTACGCCAAGTAGGATTTGATTTGCGAAATCGAAATGTGGGGTTATGATTGCTTGTATGACGCGTTGAAAATCCTGTAGGTGCATTAGTGGGCGGAGTTGCTTTAATATTTTTAGTTTAAAGTAAACTTTTTTTGATATGTTTCTTACATGGGTGTCCATGCTGAGATGTTTGTCCAGAATAACACCTAGGTAGCGTATTTCAGATTTTAGTGTGATATTATTATTTTGCAACGTAATATGAGAAGGGGGAATGAATGTTGTGCATTTAGTTACTATTAGGGCTTCTGTTTTTGAGTGATTGATGTACAGATTGTTTTCATTTAGCCAGGTGTTGATTTCAGTGAGGCAGTCGTTAATGAGTTGTATAGGGATATTTGGGATTTTGAATGGGACATACATCATTATGTCATCCGCGTACAGATGATAGAGGACATTGAATTTTTTAAATATTTTGCATATGTGTTTTAAATATATGTTAAAAAGTAACGCGGATAGTGCTGAGCCTTGTGGAAGGCCTAGTTCTTGTTTGTATGTATTTGATGTGAGATTTCCGATTTGTACCGTTTGAGATCGGTCTGTTAGATAAGAAGTAAACCATTTTAGAACAGTGGATTTTATACCTATTTGTTTAAGTTTATTAATCATTGTTGAATGGTGAACACTGTCGAAGGCTGCAGAAACATCAATGAATATGAGTAAGAATGCTTGTTTGGGTTTGTCTATTCCCCTCACAAGTGTGTCGATTAGCACGGTTAGGAGTGAATCTACTCCGTGTCTGGGGCGGAACCCGTATTGCTGGTCATCAAGTGGGGCTGAGCTATCTATGAATTCTTGTGTTTGAATTTGTACGGTTTTTTCAATTAATTTGGCCATGAACGGAATACTCGATATGGGTCTGTAAGAGTTAGGTGATGATTTGTCAAGGGTAGTGTTTTTTAGGATTGGGCGGATCTGTGCGTGTTTTAGTGTAGGGGGTAGGTATCCGTTTTTTAGGGAGAGGTTTATTATTGGGAGGATAAACTGAGATAATACAGATAAAGAGTTCTTTATCCAGGTTACTGGACATGGGTCAAGTAGTGAGGTTGTAGTATTTATGTTTGTGATGATGGATTTGAGCTCTACCTTGGTTAAGGGTTGAAATACAGACCATTCATCTGAGTTAGGTATTTGAGAATTGTCTACCGGTTTAGGTAGTAGGGGATGGTGCTTTGTCTTGTTCATGTAGTAATTTGCCAGTGTCTGTGGGGTTATGTCTGTGATTTCATTGCTGGAGTTGTGATTATTATTAGTCAACTTTTGGACTATTGAGAAAAGTTCTCTAGGTCTATTTATTGCGTTGTTTATGATGGAGGTGTGGTAATTTTTCTTGGCATTGTTTATAGCGTCTTTATACTTGTTAAGTAGCGTGAGGTATGATTCCTTTGTAATTGTGTTTTTATTTTTCCTCCATTTATGTTCAGCTTTTCTTAAATTTTTTTTCATTAGCTTTAGATCTTTATTGTACCAGGGGGTTTGGCTGTTTTTAGCGTGTGTGTTTTTCTTAGTTATTTGTTTTTTAACTGCAGCGTTGGTGATAGTTTTGTGCCAGTTCATTACTGCTGTATCTAGGTTTAGTGGTGGGGTTGATAAATTGGGGATTATTTGGTCAAGGAATTCTTCTTCATTGTATTTTTTAAATCTTGAGGTAGGTGCATTAGTTGGTATTCGTTTAACTGTTGTGTTATTTATTGTGATATTAAAATTGATAAGGTAATGATCTGACCATGGGGTCATTGTGCACTTGAGGGATGTTGGGTTATAGAGTTGGTAGAGTGCTTTAGGTAGGAATACCATGTCAAGGATACTACCTTTTTCATGCGTACTGGTGTTTATTATTTGGTGAAAATCCATGTCTATTGTTGATTCTAAGAAGAGGGAGGCATGTGCAGCAGGTAATGAGGGGATATTAAAGTCTCCGAGCATTATGATTGGATTTTGCTCAGTGGAGGAACTTAAATAGTCAATTAGAGAGTCTAATTTCTCTGACTGTTTGTCTGGAGGCCTGTAAATTAGGCAAATTGTTATGTTGCCAATTTTCACAATGAGGGTGTCTATGTTGGTGTGTAGGTTCGATGTTAGTTTTTTGGCTTTTAGTTCTTTTTTTGACATTATTAGTACTCCACCACCTTTTTTGTGAGTTCTATGTGTGTAGAAGATGTCATAGTTATTGTTGTTTAGTTGATTTAGGTAAACGTTGTCTGTGTCTGACAGCCATGTTTCTGTTACACATAGTATATCTGGTTTTTGGTTGTCTAGGATTTCTGTGAAAATAGGTAACTTATTTTTCATTGACCTTGCATTAATTAATATTGTTGTTAATGATTCTAAATTTTTGCATATCTTAGTGTTTGTTGATTGAGGGGGTGAGGAATATTTTATGTGAATTAATCTATGGTGGTTTATTTTGGGATGATGTACTATGTGTTGGTGCCATGATGGTGGGTTGTTTCGTGTGAAACTGTGTATGATGGGGATATTTTTAACATTATTGTTATGTAAGCTTTGGGCAAAGGTTATTAGTACTGTTAATAAGATACTAATTAGTATAATTTTACATTTGTCGAGGTTAATAAGTTGCATTTTGGGTGAGGTGTTAGACTGGTGACAGTTAAAGTTAATATCAATGTGGGTGCAGTTATAGTTAAAGGTATTGGTGACTGTAAGGGGTTGCTATCAATGAGAATGTATGTGTGGTTTAGAATACTGGCAACAGTACTATACTGCTGAGAATGTGTTATGCAGGTACAGTTTAGAGTGTTGACAACAGTACTATACTACTGACAATGTGTTATGCAGGTACAGTTTAGAATACTGACAACAGTACTATACTACTGACAATGTGTTATGCCGGTACAGTTTAGATTACTGACAACAGTACTATACTACTGACAATGTGTTATGCAGGTACAGTTTAGAATACTGACAACAGTACTATACTACTGACAATGTGTTATGCAGGTACAGTTTAGAATACTGACAACAGTACTATACTACTGACAATGTGTTATGCAGGTACAGTTTAGTATACTGACAACAGTACTATGTTACTAACAATGTGTTGTGCTGTTACGGTATAGCATACTGACAACGGTGCTTTGTTACTAGGAATATGCTATGCTGGGACAGTTTAAAATGCTGACAACAGTACAGGTTGTTTTCACTATGAATGCAGGAACAGGTGATATAATGAGCACAGTGATAGGTGATATTATTACAGTCTAGAAGTCATTCGCATTGCAAACTAGAAAAAGTAAACGTTTTTGTTTGTATTGGTATATACTTGCTGCGGTTTGAAGGTCTGAATTGTGAGGGATGTACGTAGGCTCGACCCTTAGGGAGCTCTGCTGTTCGTTGTTGCTGTTGCTGGTCTCGGCTTGTTTTTTCTGGATGGTATTTGTGTTGGCTTCGTGCTCCTTACGGGCCTTTTCCTAAGGGCCGTGCCAAAGGGCCCTCTTGCGCGGCCCTCAGGCGCGGGCCCGCAAGGCGCGGGCGCGCTTGCCTGCGGCTGCCTTTAAGGGAAGCAGCTGGGTCCTCCCACGGCCCGGATTGGGCCGGAGTTGCTGGAGCGGGAAACGCTCACCTCCTTCGCTCTACCCCGATCGGGGAGCACCTGAAGCCAGTTGCTGTGGCCAAAAGGGCCGATTCTTGCCTGCGGCTGCCTTTAAGGGAAGCAGCTGGGTCCTCCCACGGCCCGGATTGGGCCGGAGTTGCTGGAGCGGGAAACGCTCACCTCCTTCGCTCTACCCCGATCGGGGAGCACCTGAAGCCAGTTGCTGTGGCCAAAAGGGCCGATTCTTGCCTGCGGCTGCCTTTAAGGGAAGCAGCTGGGTCCTCCCACGGCCCGGATTGGGCCGGAGTTGCTGGAGCGGGAAACGCTCACCTCCTTCGCTCTACCCCGATCGGGGAGCACCTGAAGCCAGTTGCTGTGGCCAAAAGGGCCGATTCTTGCCTGCGGCTGCCTTTAAGGGAAGCAGCTGGGTCCTCCCACGGCCCGGATTGGGCCGGAGTTGCTGGAGCGGGAAACGCTCACCTCCTTCGCTCTACCCCGATCGGGGAGCACCTGAAGCCAGTTGCTGTGGCCAAAAGGGCCGATTCTTGCCTGCGGCTGCCTTTAAGGGAAGCAGCTGGGTCCTCCCACGGCCCGGATTGGGCCGGAGTTGCTGGAGCGGGAAACGCTCACCTCCTTCGCTCTACCCCGATCGGGGAGCACCTGAAGCCAGTTGCTGCTACGAACACGACGAAGACCGAGCTGCGTTGCTTGGCCGAGGCGATGGCGTCCGGGATGGTGCCTTCGAACCACAGCATCTTCCCAGCAGCTCACCGAACGCGCACACAGGCCTCTCAAGCCTCCACCACACGCAGCGGTCAGCTCGAGCCTTTCTCCCCGAGTCCCCCGCTCTGACTATGAACTTGTTTAGGTTTCTGAGATCCAAGATAGGCCTGAAACCTCCTGGTTTTTTTGGAGATAGAAAATATGGAGAGTAGAAGCCAACTTTTCTTGAGATGGAGGAACTCTTTCTATGGCACCCTCAGACAACAGGGTGGTCACCGCTTCTCTTAAGAAAGTGCTTTGAAGGGGTGGTATGGGATAATCCCCTGTGAAGTAGGTGGGGAATAAGGTTTTGAAGTGAAGCTGATAACCCCTTTAGACAATCTGAAGTGTCCACTGCCCTGATGTTATGAGGTGCCACCTGTGGGCAAAGTGGCTATGCCTGCCTGCTATGCGGAAGGGCTAGGGGCCCTCCAGAGGCAGAACGTCAATGTTCTCTGGAAGGAGTCAAAAACCAGGTGCAGGCTGTGCCTTTGCAGCTGGTTGAGGCTTATGAGCCTTGGGTTTCTTGGGTTGGTGAGGCCCTGCTGTCTCTGTTGCAGATGCTGAGGTCATTTGTGCCGGTTCCTAACTGTGATAAATTTGAAGTACGGCTAGCTCTTCACCATTTTTTTTAGGAAGTTACGGGTTATACATCATTTTTCTCAACAAGAGGAATCTCCTTCTTATGGTTCTCTGTTGGCAGCCCCTTCTAAATGGGTCCCTCCAGGGGTACTGGATGCCTCATTGGCAACGTTTCAGGACCTTGCTTTGCATGAGGTTGATACTTTGGAGCAGCGGGGTTTAAGTTCCTACTCCAATTTAGAGTAGTTACTCACCTGCAACAGGTGTTCTCCAGGAGCAGCAGGAATCAGTCCTCACATATGGGTGACGTCGGCACCGACGGAGCCCTCGTGCGGAGCATTTCCCCAGCTTTCAAAGAAAGCCTTTGGGAATTGCAGCACGCATGCGCGGTCCCCTTCCCGCCCAAGGGTGCCATCTTGCTCAGTCTGATGACAGCAAAAAAAATTAGCAAAATAAATCATATGACTGCAACTCCAAGGGGAGGAGGGAGGGTTGTGAGGACTGATTCCTGCTGCTCCTGGAGAACACCTATTACAGGTGAGTAACTACTCTTTCTCCAGGACCAAGCAGGAAGTCAGTCCTCACATATGGGTGACTCCCCAGCTTAAGGCTACCGGAGACCTCAAGCCAAAAAAATGAGCTCCCTCTAGCTCGTCAGTACGTAAGGAAGGAATCTTCTCTGAGAACGCCCCCGACCGGTGGCCCAACACCAGGGCCGGAAGGTAGGAGTTGCCAAAACCCCAAAGAGATTATGGAGTACTGCCTGTCCGAAAGCACTGTCCCTGCGGGACTCCCTCTCAAGGCAGTAATGGGCCGCAAAAGTCTGGCTTGAAGACTAAGTAGCGGCCCGGCAGATGTCTGCCAACGGAACAGAGCGGAGATGAGCCAATGACGCAGCCTTCGCCCTGACATGATGAGCTGTGACTCGACCCTCCAACGAGAGGCCGGCTGCCCCATAAGCCCAGGCGATACAGTCAGCGACCCATATGGACAAAGTACGCTTGGAGACAGGTAGCCCCAACCTATTGGGGTCGAAAGAAACAAAGAGCTGAACAGCCCTCCGATGCTCCCGCGTACGGTCAAGGTAGAAGGATAATGCCCTCCTACAGTCCAGGGTATGCAGGACCATCTCAGCCCGGTTGGCATGCGGCCTGGGAAAGAAGGTCGGAAGAACCACCTCCTGATTGAGGTGAAAAGGGGAGACAACCTTAGGAAGAAACTTCGGGTGAGTCCGTAAGACTACCCTATTCCTGTAGAACCTAGTGTAAGGGGGATCAGACACACTGAAGTTCACTTACTCGCCTAGCAGAGGTAAGAGCTACCAGAAACAAGGTTTTCCAGGAGAGAAAACGGAAAGGGCAGGAAGCCATAGGTTCAAATGGCGGACAAGGAGCTCTTTGCTCTCAGGGAACGAGTCCGTTCTCTAGAGGCTAAAGTAGCAGACTTGGAAAGCATAAGACAGACAGAGAGGTACATAGACGAGACCTACAGGGATATAGTCCTGAAGTCCCACCTCCAGTCTGGCAGCATCCCTGTTGCCATGGAGAGAGGTCACGTGACAGGACAGCATTACCCTGGTGTGGCAGGAAGTGATCCTGTAACTAGGACCTGTCCTCCAGGTGATGTAAAACCCTCTCGCACCGAGGAAATTTCTCCAGGGCCATGTGCCCATGAGGGAAGGGTTAGGACAGCCGTTATAGTTGGTGATTCGATCATTAGGCATGTAGATAGCTGGGTGGCTGGTGGACGTGAGGATCGCCTAGTAACATGCCTGCCCGGTGCGAAGGTAGCGGACCTCACGCGCCACCTAGATAAGGTCTTAGATAGTGCTGGGGAGGAGTCTGCTGTCTTGGTACATGTCGGTACCAATGACATAGGAAAATGTGGTAGGGAGGTTCTGGAGGCTAAATTTAGGCTTTTAGGTAGGAAGTTGAAATCCAGAACTTCCAGGATAGCATTCTCCGAAATGCTTCCTGTTCCACGCGCAGGACCCAAAAGGCAGACAGAGCTCCGGAGTCTCAATGCGTGGATGAGACAATGGTGCAGAGATGAGGGGTTTGGATTTGTTAGGAACTGGGGAACATTCTGGGGAAAGGAGGGGCTCTTCCGAAGAGATGGGCTTCACCTTAACCGAGATGGAACCAGGCTGCTGGGCATTAACCCTTAAAAAGGAGATAGAGCAGCTTTTAAACTAGATATTAGGGGAAAGCCGACAGTTGCCCAAGAGCAGATGGTTCGGAAGAATGTATCTTTGAAGGATACTACCAAAAGCAGAGAGGTTCCACAAAAGAGTAAAGTAGCCCAAATGCCCTCAAGTATGGAGCAGACAGAGCTTAAAGATCCCAAATTACTCATGTCTAACAGACAAATTAATATGGATAAAATACATTCTCTAAAATGCTTGTATGCAAATGCTAGAAGTCTAAAAAATAAGATGGGAGAGTTAGAATATATAGCACTAAATGAAAGGTTAGATATGATTGGAATATCAGAGACATGGTGGAAGGACGACAACCAGTGGGACACTGTGATACCTGGGTACAAACTATATCGTAATGATAGAGCTGATCAAATTGGTGGAGGGGTTGCTCTCTATGTTAGAGAGGGCATTGAGTCAGAAAGGATTAAAGTTTTGCAGGAAACAAAATCTGCTGTAGAAGCTATATGGATTGAAATTCCATGTAAAAGGGGGAAGGCAATGGCAGTGGGGGTGTACTATCGAGCGCCTGGCCAGAATGACCAAATGGATGATGAAATGCTCAAAGAAATCAAGGAAGCTAACAAAAGTTACAGCACAGTAATAATGGGTGATTTCAACTACCCCGGTATCGACTGGGTCAGTGTCACGTCAGGACATGCTAGGGAGATAAAGTTCCTAGATGAAATAAATGACTGCTTCTTGGAGCAGCTGGTTCATGAACCGACCAGAGGGGAAGCCATATTAGACCTAATCCTTAGTGGAACACCAGATCTAGTGCAAGAGATAAGGTTGTTGGGGCCCCTTGGCAATAGTGATCATAGCATGATCGCCTTTGATTTAATTAGTGGAGGAGGGATAGTAAGGAAATCCACAGTACTACCTTTTAACTTTCGAAAGGGAGACTATGATAAAATGAGGAAAACAGTCAAGAAAAAACTAAAAGGAGCAGTTGCAAAGGTTAAAGACGTACATCAGGCTTGGCTGTTGTTGAAAAATACTATCTTGGAAGCCCAGACCAGCTGTATTCCACGCTTTAAGAAAAGTGGAAAGAAGTCCAAAAACTGCCAGCATGGTTTAAAGTTGAGGTCAGAGAGGCTGTTGTTGCCAAAAAAGCATCTTTCAGGAAATGGAAAAAAGAGCCAAACGACGAAACCTGGAAACAGCACAAGCACTGGCAAGTCAAATGCAAGGCATTGATAAGGCAGGCAAAGGGAGAATTTGAGAAGAAGCTTGCTGCAGAAGCAAAAACGCGAAGTAAAGACCTTTTCAAGTACATTCGTAGCAAAAAACCTGTGAGAGAGTCAGTTGGTCCATTAGATGATAAAGGGGTTAAAGGAGCACTAAGAGGCGACAAGGCGATAGCGGAGAGACTGAACGAATTCTTTGCTTCAGTCTTTACTGAGGAAGATGTAGGGATGTTACCCATGACTGAAGTGGTATTTAAAGGTGCATAAGAATTGAAGGAAATATCGATACATCGAGAAGATGCATTACAACTATTAGATAAGCTGAAGAGTAGCAAATCACCTGGGCCTGATGGTATACATCCAAGGGTATTGAAAGAACTGAAATATGAGATTGCAGACCTGCTATTAGTAATCTGTGAACTATCATTAAAATCATCTCTAATACCTGAAGATTGGAGGATCGCCAATGTAACACCAATTTTTAAAAAGGGTTCCAGGGGTGATCCGGGAAACTACAGACCGGTGAGCCTGACGTCAATACCGGGAAAAATGATAGAAACCATCATAAAGAATAAAATTACTCAGCATGTAGATAGTTATGAACTAATGAGAGACAGCCAACATGGCTTTAGACAAGGAAGATCTTGTCTTACTAATCTGTTATGTTTTTTTGAAGGAGTGAATAATCAGGTGGACAAAGGTGAGTCGGTTGATATTGTGTATCTGGACTTTCAGAAAGCCTTTGACAAGGTCCCTCATGAGAGACTTTTGGCAAAACTAAAGAGTCATGGGATAGGAGGCAGTGTACTATTGCGGATCAGGAAATGGTTAAAAGACAGAAAGCAGAGGGTAGGGCTAAATGGCCAATTTTCCCAATGGAGAAAGGTGAATAGTGGTGTACCCCAGGGATCTGTGCTGGGTCCGCTGTTTTTTGACATATTCATAAATGACCTGGAAAGTGGAATAACGAGTGAGGTTATCAAATTTGCAGATGACACAAAACTATTTAAAGTTGTTAAAACCCAAGAGGATTGTGGAAAATTGCAAGAGGATCTTGATAAATTGGAAGACTGGGCATCAAAATGGCAGATGAAATTTAATGTGGACAAGTGCAAGGTTATGCACCTAGGGAAGAACAACCCAAACTATGGTTACACGATGCAAGGTTCCACATTAGGAACCACCACCCAGGAAAAAGATTTAGGCGTCATTGTGGATACCATGTTAAAACCCTCGGCCCAGTGTGCAGCAGCGGCCAAGAGAGCAAATAGAATGCTAGGTATGATAAGGAAAGGAATGGAAAATAAAACAAAGGATATTATAATGCCTCTATATCGTTCCATGGTGAGACCGCACCTTGAATATTGTGTGCAATTCTGGTCGTCGTATCTTAAAAAGGATATAGAGTTATTAGAAAAGGTTCAGAGAAGAGCCACCAAAATGGTAAAGGGGATGGAAGGATACTCCTATGAAGAAAGGCTAAAAAGGTTAGGGCTCTTTAACCTGGAAAAGAGACGGCTGAGGGGAGATATGATTGAAGTCTACAAATTAATGAGCGGAGTGGAACGGGTAAACGTAGATCGATTGTTTACCTTATCAGAATATAGAAAGACTAGGGGACATGCAATGAAGCTACAGGGTAAACTATTTAAGACTAATAAAAGAAAATATTTTTTCACTCAACGTGTAATCAAACTCTAGAATTTGTTACCCGAGGATGTAGTAAAGGCTGTTAGTGTAGCTGGGTTTAAAAAAGGTTTGGACAAGTTCCTGGAGGAAAGGTCCATAAGCCATTATTAAGAAGGGACCCAGGATATCAATGCTTGAACCAATACAAGCATTGTGGAACCTGTGTCCCTTGGGGAAACTGCTAGGTACATATGACCTAGATTGGCCACTGTTGGAAACAGAATACTGGGCTTGATGGACCTTGGTCTGACCCAGTATGGCATATCTTATGTTCTTATGTTCTTACAAGTAATTCGCTGTAAGACCACATTCAGATCCCACTCAGGGGCTGGTGGACGTAAAGGAGGCTTAAGCAGGAGGAGGCCTCTGAGAAAACAAGCCACCAAAGGGTGGTTGGAAAGAGGCCTTCCGTCCACCGGAGAGTGGTGCGCTGAGAGAGCACTGAGGTGAACCCTGACAGAGTTGGACTTAAGGCCTAGAATGGAGAGGTAAAGCAAATATTGCAATACTACCGCTACCAAGCACGAGAAGGGATTCTCGCTGTGCTGAGCACACCATGCGGAGAATCTACGCCACTTAAGAGCGTAGGATTTCCTGGTGGATTGCCGTCTAGAGGCTAAGACTACGTCTTCCACCTCTCTAGGCAGGAGTAGGGGAGCCAGGACTACTCTTTCAGCAGCCAGGCCATCAGATGAAGGGACTGGAGGTTGGGGTGCAAAGGAGATCCCTGTTCCTGAGACAGGAGATCGTGTTGAATCCCCAGAGGAAGAGGAGTGTCCACCGCCAGTTGCAGCAGAAGTGGGAACCACGGTTGCCTCGGCCACCTGGGGGCTATCAGAATCATTGAGGCCCCGTCCTTGAGGACTTTGAACAGTGTTCGGGACACTAGTGGCATGGGAGGAAACGCATACAGTAGGCCTTGGGACCACGGAATCAGAAACGCATCCGCTGCTACTCTGAGAGGATGCGGTTGTCTGGAACAGAATCTCGGGAGTTACCGGTTCAGAGGACTGGCGAAAAGATCCATGGTGGGGAGGCCCCACCTGAGAAAGATCTGCTGAACCACCAACGGATTCAATCTCCATTCGTGTGGTTGCAGGATCCTGCTCAGTCTGTCCGCCAGGTAATTTTCTTGACCTGGGAGGTAGACAGCCTTGAGGAGGATT